>OY728165.1:810573401-820573401 GCA_963277665.1 Viscum album
ATATATAGAATTTTTATTAAATAATTTTTTTAAAAATATATATTAAAAAATAAATTAATGTAAATGATTACTATATTTATTAGAAGAGTAATTTTGTGTCTCCCCATATCCCTTCAGCATGATTATTTCATACGACATGCACTATGTCTGTGTTACAATCCTTTTCATTAGGAACTCATTTAATAGTCAAAGAAGCACGATATTAATTAATAACTTCATCCTCATCCCAATTAGCCAATTAGATTTTTCCTATAAAAAAACGGACCACTGATCATTTGATGAATTAAGAGAATAAAATATTTTCTTTGTATGTGTGGCCATTATAAATTGTTCCACATTGAAAGTAAATATTTTCAAATTAAAACATTTAAACACATATTCATCAGGTTTGATGCAACTATTACATGAAACCTAATTAAACTTAAACATAGTGAATCAAAATTTAATATAACAAATTTCCCATATGTCTTCATGAACTAAAAAATATGGCATTGTTTCCAAAATTGGGTCTTTCTGTTTTCAATAAAAAAATGAAATGCTTCAGTAGCGAAAATCACACCACTATTTTGAATGGTAGACTTTACATCCATCTTTTTTGTGTGTAAATTGTGTATCCATTAATATCAAACCCAGACCATGTGATCACATTGATAGATCTTCCCCATGGAAAACATTTTAATCTTTCTAATTCATATATATATATGTGATGACTATCTCTTTAAACATTGAAACAAATGTCTTTTTATGCTCAATCATATACTAATTTTCCATTATTTTTTAGATATCATATCATTAATTTAGAAATATGTGATGATATATATGATTGAACTGCATATTTGTTGATCAAAATATATAATTGTTCCTGAATCACTTCATCACATGGAATGAGCATTACCTTTAAGCCTTGAATCCCTCTAACATCAATATCTACTCTCATATGTCGAGATATAGGAAGACTAATATGTTCCACTTCATACAAATAATTAGTAATGAAATCAATCACCACTTATGATACATATTTTTGAATAATATATTCTTATGGAAAAAAATAATTCTTATCATATCCGGTCAAAATATTCATATATCTTTCTAATGGATACATGAATAGTAAATAAAATGTCGCACATATTATTATCTCACATACCAAATGAATCAATAGATGAAACATTATATAAAACAAGGAAGGTGGTAAATAGATTTATATTTGACCAAGAATAAGTATCGCTTCATTATCCAACACATCTAATAAATTTGGATCAACAACATTCCTAAAAATGGAATCGAATAAATTACATAACCTGATGATAGTCTTCTTAATAGATGTCGGCAATATTATACAAAGTTTGATTTGTGGATTTGTTTAATCAAAACATGAAAATAATTAGACTTCATACCTATTAATTTACAACCCATCAATTTCACCAAATTCATTTCATATTAAGAGTAACCACTAGGTACTTTAATACAATGAAGCCAGTGAAAAAAAAACCATCTTCTCAATCTTTCTTAATGTGTGACAAACCTAAGGTAAATATTTTTTGTTTTATTTCATAGTTGGAGTTAAATCTAAATGAATTCCCATTGATATCAAGTCCAATATAGTATTAAATACATCTTTTAACTTTCCTTCTATGTAAAAAAATTTTCCAATAAAACTGTCACATATATTATTCCTCAACATGCATAACATAAATGTGATGTTTTATGTCCAAATATTTCCACTAATGTAGTTGGAAAATGATATAATATTTCTTCAAAATATTTTTTTTGAAGAACAGAAATTATTATCTTCCCAAATAGAGAATCAATATTTTTCACCCTATCTTAATATTTTTCAACTGACAATGGTTTTGGGAGATTATTATATTCCTATTAACCATTAAATGATTTTTGTAATTAACAATAAGGATGATATATTTGAAAAAAATAATTGATGTACCATGTACACTATCGTTCTTCCATTAAAATATTTATAACATGAAGTCCATTCTTCACAAATTTGATATGATTTATGTCCCTTAACATTGTATCCCAATAAATCTACATATGCCAGAAATTAATTTATAATGAACATTATCACAACATAAAGATGAAAATACTCTTTCTTATATGAATAGAAATATTTAAATCATGTCTCCCATAGTAGTTTAAAATAATCATTCAATGGTGAAATATATACATTAATATCAATTACTTTTTATTCTGGTCTATAAATCATCAAGATCATAATAACATATTTTTTATGAATACATATACACAGGGACAAGTTGTAAAATACCAAAAAATATTACATGAACTATTTTTGGAAACTTAGTAACCGAAATGGATTCATTTCATCAGTACACAATCCCATTTTTATATTTCTATCTTCACTTCCAAAATCATTATTTTTTTTATCAAATCTCTTCCACTGTGGTGAATTAGTTGGGTGACATATGTTTCCATTAGACATGCATTCATATAAATGCCATCTTAACCTTTTTATATCAATTGAATTTGAAAATAGTTACTTAAAATGGGTAATTATTGTAAAGTATCAATTTGTAATTAAAGGATATTTGATTCTGGTACATGATAATAAATAAGAGTTCAATTATCAGAATTATATGAAGGAATTATTGGATGAAATTATTAGAAAGTATAAAAAATTGATTTTTCCTGAGGTTGTATTCTAGTACCTGAGAATGAATATGACATTACTTTTATGTCCATCTTATAGCGTGATTCCCAACATGTTGGATAATTTTATAAATATTAATATTCTTTCCTATAAAACATAGAATCATTAGGGAAGGAATGTATCTTTTTATACACTAATCACATTGCGTATAATATTTTCTGAACTGCAGAATTCAAATCTTGAATCCAGTTTTCTTTTAAAAGTATTACTTTTAAATGATGAAGTAAGTTAGATAAACTTTTATCACTCAACCCATTTCTTTATTTCATGTTATCTAATCTAAAATAGGCTGAAAACAATGTATATTTACTAATACTTGGGAATAATGATATCTCAAAAGCTCCAAACCACTAGTCAATAGTTTTTTTCTGATGGTTTCTGTAACATCCCAAGGTTTTCTAAAAATAAATTGAAAATGCTTGAAATTTTGTTTAAGGTATATATTTATAAGTATCCTTTAAACATAATTTTATTTCTTCTATGTTTTGAATTTCAAGAAACTGTCATCTACATTTGTGTTCAGTATGTTGTTTAGAGTCTAATGGAACAAACTTGTTTTTTTGGTGAATAGTAACATGCCCTTATGAATAGTAATATGAATAGTAATATGACCACATGAATAGTAAATAATAATAATATTTTATTTTCCCATGGTAATAGGATAATGGGATCTTAATTAATTTTCCAATGTCACATGAAACTAGTTGCACTTAAGTATTGTTATTTTTTGAATTAACTGTGACCTTATTTAAAAAATTAAATTAATAATATTTAGAAAATTATTTTTGAAAAATGGAGTTCATTTTTGAATTCTACACATCAAAAAATGGTTGGGGTAAATTTTTGGTATTTTTCTGAAACTCTTGAATTTTCGGTGAATAGTGAAATACGGTAAAATACCGTATAATCAATTTATCAGTAAAAATGAACTATTTATGACATCATAAGTGATGAAAGGCCACTTGACTCGAACTCACTTGATATTTTCACTAATTAAGGCCACTTGATTTGAGATTATTCATAGTCTTGATAAAAATATTATAATAATAATTAAAATAATCTAAAATACCTCCCCTCCACTATAAATATCACCCTCACTCCCCTCTTCCTCCCACACCTCTCAAGCCTTGAGAATTGTCTAATTTCTGCCAAATTCCCTCCCCAATCTTCTTCCCCACGTCCTAGAGCTACTGGTCTCACCAAAAGACCAAAATCAAAGCCCTTAAGAAGGATCTCAAGGAGAAGAGATCAAGAGGTAAACATCCTCTTTCATTTCCATTATTTCCTTCCATTTTATGTTATTCTCTTCCATTCCCTTTTTCTTTTGTTGGGATATTTCATTTAATATTTCCCATTACTGTCCAAATTTTGTATGAATGATGAGATATTCCATTCTTCTCATCAATCTTATTTTTATGGAATTTTAAGAGACGCCGTTAGGCTGCCGAATTTTTGTAAGAAATTTCTCTTGTTTTCTTCATTTCAAGATTCCCTTCTCTTTGTTATTCACCCCCTCTTATCCAAGAGGCATGAAATCTCCAGAATCATGTATATTCTGGATGTTTTCATGTTTATGGAAAATTACAAATCATAATTCCTCTCCTCTCTCACTTATTTAAAGAATCAAAAAACATTGTCCGTTTGTGTCGAATTACCGATATCGTGGACGATGTATTTTCAATCTCCATTAATTCTTTCAAGTCTGGTCATGAAACCATTTATATGGTTGAACCAGGTTATAATATATGTTTTATGAATCATATAAGGTTCTGGAATTCTTTTGTACTCATGATTCAAATTTATAAGACTAAATGAAGTTGTAATTATCAAAGAACCACTTCAATTATCTAAACGAACATAATTAACGTTTAACTTATAAATCTTCATCATATAAAGCACCAAAGTGATAAATGGTATAATTTATGGTACTGGAATTATGTAAATACTACTCCATTCCAATTCTGGAGTTTCACTTCCAATCAATAAGAACGATTCATCATGAACTGATTGTGAAAACTACAAAAGAACTCACCCAAAATAATGCAAGGAACAAAATACTAAGAATTAAGGGGTGAAATGAGGTTATGAAATGACCATATAAGATGTTATAAACATGAAAATGTTTCTGTAAAGTACTAATAACACTCTTTTAACCCTTATACAGGAGGTTTAAACAATTTTGAAGTAAGACAAGCCCAAGGTAAGGGAATTCTTAACCCGATTTCCATTCTTTGGGTTAACCTTCTACTTTATAATTTATGTGCTATTTAAATTGTTTGTGTGATTGGTTATGTTTATATTATGTTTAATTATGTGTATTTACAGAGTATATACATATTCCATCCACTCAATTAAGTCTCACTTCAAGTATATGATGTTTATAAGGGACTTTTCTTCTAAAATCCTCTTTTAAAATTTTGTTTTATAAGATTAAAAGGCAATGTTTTTATGCTATTGTTTATGTTGTATGATTATGTTTTTGTTATTTGGTATTGTTTATGATTAAGGGTGGGACCTATATTTCCCTCCAATGCATTGGGTATGAGTAAGTTGAAGGTCGGCCGTATGGTTACTCCAAGTGAAACTGTGATGGTTACACAAAGTAAGGTAGCCATGAGGGTTACAAATTTTAAGGTAGCCAAGATGGTTACAAGATTATGTAAGTAATTCCCCAATATACCTCTATGATTATAATTATGTTTGTGTTGATCTTTTTTAAATCTCATGTTACACAAAGTAAGATTTTATGGGTGGAAAGCATGTCTGTTGAAAAGTTTTCATACGTCATGCGGACTAATGTGATTTTCCTTCTTTTTCATACCTTACTGAGCTTTTGTGCTCATCCCAAGTTTTTAAATGTTTTTCCACAGGTTAATGATGAGTACTACAAGTAAGGAAGACATGTTAAATGTTGAAGAATTGTCAAGGAGTCTAGTTTTGTGTTTTAATGTTTTATATTCTGAGGAAAATTGAAACTGATTTTATGGTATCCACTATGTAACAATGTGTAATGTTATGAATGTTTTGTCTTAATTCTATAAAGCTCTAAACTTGAAAAGATCCTCAATATATAATGAAGTGTTTTCTTAAATAAATTCAAGATTATGTATGAAATAAGTGCGGGTCCTTATAGTTGGTATCAGAGGATGGTTTAGATAACTTTAGGGGTTAAGGTGATTCCAATAGAATACCATAAATAATTCTCACCCTATGTTTAATTTGTTATAGCATTTAAAGATTACCATGTTGCTTCATCTATGAAATGTTTGTTTAGAATGGTTGTCCACAGAAGGAACATGGATGCTGAAGAGGATAGGCACCAGCAGAATGACATCCTTCCTGATCAACAACCCGGAATGGTAGGGATTAGAACCGAGCAGTTTGTGACAGTAATGGTTCAGCTAACACAGTAAATAAATGGTGGTGGCATCCATGCAAGAGGACAAATAGAAGTACCGCAACGGAACATGACAGTGGTGGAAAATTTTATGAGACTACATCCTCCTGCATTTAATAGATCTTCTGACCCAGTGGCAGCAGAAGGATGGATTAAAGCCCTTGAAAAGATATTTGATGTTATGGGATGTTCGGACAATCAAAAGGTAAGTCTTTCCATTTATTGTTTTGAAGGGAAAGCTGATCAGTGGTGGTCAATGGTAAGGAATATCAGGGGTAGAGATGATTTTGATGCCTTAGTGTGGGATGAATTTAAAAGTCTTTTTCTTGAAAAATATTTTTTTAAGGTGGTGCGACTTAGAATGGAGAAACAATTCCATGAACTGAAACAAAAGGTGGAAGATTCAGTGGATATGTATGAGGCGAACTTCACCCGACTGGCGAGGTATGATCCAAATCTTATTCGGGATCTCGATATCAAAATCAACTGCTTTTACTCAGGATTGAAGCCAAGGTATTGAAGGGCGTTGGCCTCCCGTGAATTCAAAAGTTACGAGAAACTTGTCCGATGTGCTGAGAGGGTAGAGATGGAGTTTGCTGACGATCACATGCAATTTGGAAACAATGAGAGGAAGAGGTCCAATTGGAAAGCAATGGGTAAGAATCAACCGATGAAATTTGGTGGTAAGATAATACAGTTTCCAGTTTGTGAAAAGTCTGGCAAGAAGCACCCTGGGGAATGTCTTATCAAAACTGGGAAGTGTTTTAAATGTGGTAAGTTTGGACACATGGCCCAAGATTGCAATGAAAATGATCCAAAGACTAATCCTGATAAGAAAACTGTAAAGTGTTTTAAATGTGGTGAGATGGGTCACTATGAAAATGCCTGTCCAAAGAGGGATCCAAATGATGCAAAGAAGCCAGACTACAAGCAGAAAGGTGTAGTGAGATACTTTGCGACTACGTCAGTAGATGTTGGGCCATCCAATGAAGTTGTATCATGTACATTGTTTGTTCACTCAGATTTTGCTAAATTTTTGTTTGATACGGGGTCTACACATTCCTTCATCTCTGAGAAATTTTCTAGTGAATTGGAAATATCAACTCAACAAATGATACCTGAACTTGTTGTTAAAACACCAGGGGGAAATGTTATAGCAAAGAGGAATTATAAGAATATTTATATTGTGGTATGTGGAAAGACTTTACCTGCAAACCTTGTTGTTTTACCCTTAGTTGAGTTTGAAGTTATTCTGGGGATGGACTGGCTTTCTGAATATCATGCTAAGATTGAATGTAGAGCTAATGAAGTTCTTTTTCAGAAAGAGTTTCAGTTTGTATACAAGAATGAACCCATACAATTGATAACATATCAAGAAGCTGAGAAACTACTGAAAGATGGAAATGATAGTTATCTGGCTCATATTGTTGAAAACAAGGGAACTATTCAAATCAATGATGTGCCAGTGGTAAATGAATACCTTGATGTTTTTCCTGAGGAGTTACCCAGTGTCATACCTAAACGAGAAGTCGAATTCACGATTGACTTAGTTCCTGATGCTAAGCCAATTTCAAAACCCCCATATCGTATGGCTCCAATAGAACTTCTTGAATTGAAAAATCAGTTGCATGATTTTCTTGTCAAAGGCTTCATTCGTCCCAGTACTTCACCATGGGGAGACCCTGTTTTTTTTGTTAAAAAGAAAGATGGTTCCATGAGACTTTGCATTTATTATAGAGCATTGAATAACATCACTATTAAAAACAAGTATCCTTTGCCTCATATTGATGACTTGTTTGATCAGCTCTAGGGAGCTCAGTACTTTTCCAAGATTGACTTGAGATCCGGATACCATCAGCTGAAGGTGAAGGAGGATGACATCCCAAAAACAGCCTTTCGTACTAGATATGGGCATTATGAATTTGTTGTTATTCCATTTGGGTTAACTAATGCACCTGCTGTATTCATGAATCTTATTAATAGAGTATTTCATGAGTTCTTGGATAAGTTTATGGTTGAATTTATTGATGACATTCTGGTTTTTTCTAAAAATATAGAGGATCATGAAAAACATCTAAGGGTTGTTTTACAAACATTAAAAGAAAAGAAACTATATGGAAAATTCAGCAACTGTGATTTTTGGTTGCAACAGATTTGTTTTCTTGGGTACATTGTAAATAAGGATGGAATAACAATTGATCCTGCCAAAACAAAAGTAGTTGACGAATGGCCAAGACCCACAAATGTTACAGAGATTCGTAGTTTTCTGGGCTTAGCAAGTTATTACCGACTCTTTGTTAAGAACTTTGCATGGTTATCTAGCCCAATAACTAAGTTAACACGAAAAGGGGTTAAATATGTTTGGATAGAGGAATGAGATGTTTGTTTTCAGGAACTAAACAAGATATTGGTGAATTCTCCAGTTTTGGCCTTACCTTCCCGGAATGGTGAGTTTGTCATCTATAGTGATGCTTCTTTGAAGGGACTTGGTTGTGTTTTGATGCAGAATGATCAGGTAATTGCCTATGCTTTGAGACAACTTAAACCTCATGAGCTGAATTATCCCACACATGATTTGGAATTGGTGGCTATGGTTTTTGCTTTGAAAATATGGAGGCATCATCTATACGGAACCCATTGCCAAATATATACTGACCATAAAAGTCTTAAGTATATATTCACTCAGAAGGAATTAAACATGAGGTAGAGAAGATGGCTAGAACTGATAAAGGATTATGACTGCACGATTAATTACCATCCTGGAAAAGTAAACAAAGTAGCGGATGCCTTAAGTCGGAAAAATCATGCATCATTAACCATGATACGTTTGGAACGTGATCCCTTGATTAATGATTTGATAAATTTTGGCTTAGAAGTTGTTGGTGCAGGGAATATATCTGTTTTGTTTCAGGTTTCAGTGCAGTCTTCATTGTCAGACAGAATTATGAAAGCACAGAGGGAAGACCGTGAGCTACAGAAAAAGGTAGAATTGGTTAAAATGGGTAAGTTTCCAGAATTTAATCTTGATAAAGATTGTGTTTTAAGGTTTGGAAAAAGGTTGTGTGTGCCTTGTGATTCCCAGCTGAAGAAAGAATTGTTGTGTGAAGCTCATAGTTCTCCATTTTCTGTTCATCCTGGAAGTACTAAGATGTACAGAGACCTTCGGGAGTATTACTGGTGGAATGGGATGAAAAGAGATATTTCTGATTTTACAATGAAATGTTTGACATGTCAGCAGGTTAAAGCAGAGCGAAAGTTACTGAAGGGGATGCTTCAGCCCTTTCCAGTGCCAGAATGGAAATGGGAGAATATATCCATGGATTTTGTGGTGGGACTACAAAAGACTTCTCGAGGTAACAATGCGATATGGGTTATTGTTGATAGGATAACAAAGTCTGCTCATTTTCTTTCTATTCGAGATACAATGACATTAGATAAGCTTTCTCGATTGTACCTCAAAGAGATTGTCAGGTTACATGGAGTTCCTCTTTCCATTGTGTCTGACCGAGATCCCAGGTTCACTTCTAAATTTTGGATGGGACTTTAGAAGTCTTTGGGCACAGAGTTGAATTTCAGTACAGCTTTTCATCCTCAATCAGATGGGCAGTCAGAACGAACAATTCAAACATTGGTGGATATGCTTCGAGCTTGTTCAATGGACTATCAGGGAAGTTGGGATCAACATCTTTCATTAGTTGAGTTTTCTTATAATAACAGTTTCCATTCCAGTATTCAGATGGCACCTTTTGAGGCCTTGTATGGAAAGTGGTGTCAGACTCCTGCGTTTTGGGATGAAGTCAGTGAAAGGAAGTTGATGGGGCCAGAATTAGTAGAAGAAGTGGCTGAGAAAGTGAGGATGATCCAGCAACACATGAGGACAGCTCAGAGCAGGCAGAAAAGTTATGCAGATGACAGAAGGAAAGACTTCTCTTTAAAGGTAGGTGACTATGTTTTCCTTAAAATATCTCCTTGGAAAAGTGTGATGCGTTTCGGTAAGAAATGGAAACTAAGTCCACGGTTCATCGGTCCTTTTGAAATCTTGGATAAAGTTGGAACAGTTGCGTACAGCGTAGCTTTGCCTCCGAGCTTGTTTCAGGTACATAACGTTTTTCATGTTTCGATGTTGAGAAAGTATGTTCCAGATTCATCACATATCTTGAGGCCAGAAGAGGTTCAGCTAGCAGAGAACCTTTTTTATGATGAAAAACCGGTTTAGATTCTTGATCGAAGAGAACAGGTATTGCGGAATAAGGTAATCAACGAGGTAATGGTTTTGTGGAGAAACCACATGGTTGAAGAAGCAACATGGGAGTCTGAAAATGCTATGAGGGAAAAATACCCTCAGTTGTTTAATATGTAAATAAAATTGCGAGGACGCAATTTCAAGAAGGTGGGGATAATGTAACATCCCAAGGTTTTCTAAAAATAAATTGAAAATTCATGAAATTTTGTTTAAGGTATATATTTATAAGTATCCTTTAAACATAATTTTATTCCTTCTATGTTATGAATTTCAAGAAACTGTCATCTACAATTGTGTTCAGTATGTTATTTAGAGTCTGATGGAACAAACTTGTTTTTTTGGTGAATAGTAACATGCCCTTATGAATAGTAATATGAATAGTAATATGACCTCATGAATAGTAAATATAAATATTATTTTATTTTCCCATGGCAATAGGATAATGGGATCTTAATTAATTTTCCAATGTCACATGAAACTAGTTGCACTTATGTATTGTTATTTTTCGAATTAACTGTGACCTTATTTAAAAAATTAAATTAATAATATTTAGAAAATTATTTTTGAAAAATGGAGTTCATTTTTGAATTCTACACATCGAAAAATGGTTGGGGTAAATTTTTGGTATTTTTCTGAAACTCATGAATTTTCGGTGAATAGTGAAATACGGTAAAATACCGTATAATCAATTTATCAGTAAAAATGCACTATTTATGACATCATAAGTGATGAAAGGCCACTTGCCTCGAACTCACTTGATATTTTCACTAATTAAGGCCACTTTATTTGAGATTATTCATAGTCTTGATAGAAATATTATAATAATAATTAAAATAATCTAAAATACCTCCCCTCCTCCACTATAAATATCACCCTCACTCCCCTCTTCCTCCCACACCTCTCAAGCCTTGAGAATTGTCTAATTTCTTCCAAATTCCCTCCCCAATCTTCTTCCCCACGTCCTAGAGCTACTGGTCTAACCAAAATACCAAAATCAAAGCCCTTAAGAAGGATCTCAAGGAGAAGAGATCAAGAGGTAAACATCCTCTTTCATTTCCATTCTTTCCGTCCATTTTATGTTATTCTCTTCCTTTCCCTTTGTCTTTTGTTGGGATATTTCATTTAATATTTCCCCTTACTGTCCAAATTTTGTATTAATGATGAGATATTCCATTCCTCTCATCAATCTTATTTTTATGAAATTTTAAGAGACGCCGTTAGGCTGCCGAATTTTTGTAAGAAATTTCTCATGTTTTCTTCATTTCAAGATTCCCTTCTCTTCGTTCTTCACCCCCTCTTATCCAAGAGGCATGAAATCTCCAGAATCATGTATATTCTGGATGTTGTCATGTTTATGGAAAATTACAAATCATAATTCCTCTCCTCTCTCACTTATTTAAAGAATCAAAAAACATTGTCCATTTTTGTCGAATTACCGATATCGTGGACGATGTATTTTCAATCTCCATTAATTCTTTCAAGTCTGGTCATGAAACCATTTATACAGTTGAACCAGGTTATAATATATGTTTTATGAATCATATAAGGTTCTGGAATTATTTTGTACTCATGATTCAAATTTATAAGGCTAAATGAAGTTGTAATTATCAAAGAACCACTTAAATTATCTAAACGAACATAATTAATGTTTAACTTATAAATCATCATCATATAGAGCACCAAAGTGATAAATGGTATAATTTATGGACTGGAATTATGTAAATACTACTCCATTCCAATTCTGGAGTTTCACTTCCAATCAACATGAACGATTCATCATGAACCGATTGTGAAAACTACAAAAGAACTCACCTAAAATAATGCAAGGAACAAAATACTAAGAATTAAGGGGTGAAATGAGGTTATGAAATGACCATATAAGATGTTATAAACATGAAAATGTTTCTTTAAAGTACTAATAACACTCTTTTAACCATTATATATGAGGGTTAAACAATTTTGAAGTAAGACAAGCCCAAGGTAAGGGAATTCTTAACCCGATTTCCATACTTTGGGTTAACCTTCTACTTTATAATTTATGTGCTATTTAAATTGTTTGTGTGATGGGTTCTGTTTATATTATGTTTAATTATGTGTATTTACAGAGTATATAAATATTCCATCCACTCAATTAAGTCTCACTTCAAGTATATGATGTTTATAAGGGACTTTTCTTCTAAAATCCTCTTTTAAAATTCTGTTTTATAAGATTTAAAGGCAATGTTTTTATGCTATTTTTTATGTTGTATGATTATGTTTTTGTTATTGGGAATTGTTTATGATGAATGGTGGGACCTATATTTCCCTCCAATACATTGGGTATGAGTAAGTTGGAGGTCGGCCGTATGGTTACTCCAAGTGTAACTGTGATGGTTACACAAAGTAAGGTAGCCGTGAGGGTTACAAATTTTAAGGTAGCCAAGATGGTTACAAGATTATGTAAGTAATGCCCCAATATACCTCTATGATTATAATTTGGTTTGTGTTGATCTTGTTTAAATCTCATGTTACACAAAGTAAGATTTTATGGGTGGAAAGCATGTCTTTTGAAAAGTTTTCATACGTCATGCGGACTAATGTGATTTTTCCTTCTTTTTCATACCTTACTGAGCTTTTGTGCTCATCCCAAGTTTTTAAATGATTTTTCACAGGTTAATGATGAGTAATACAAGGAAGGAAGACATGTTAAATGTTGAAGAATTGTCAAGGAGTCTAGTTTTGTGTTTTAATGTTTTATATTCCGATGAAAATGGAAACTGATTTTATGGTATCCACTATGTAACAATGTGTAATGTTATGAATGTTTTGTCTTAATTCTCTAAAGCTCTAAACTTGAAAAGATCCTCAATGTATAATGAAGTGTTTTCTTAAATAAATTCAATATTATGTATGAAATAAGTGCGGTTCCTTATAGTTTCAACACCTAAATCACTAATTAATTCTTATATAAAATCCACTACCACATATGAATATTGTCATCAACATTAGATGTTTAATTCTAAGTTATAGCACCATGCTAGATCCAACGTGTATAATTAAGGCTAAAACCATAGAAAATAAGATGATACTTGACTTCTCTAGAGTTTACCATTCTCATATTCAAACACATCACATGTAGATAGAAAATAAAATCTATATTTTAAAGATTTAATTTAGATAATTCCATGATATAATGAAATAATTTTACATATTTTGTAGTGATTCTTCATTAATTTACCGAATTATGATCCATTCAATACCTAAAATCACAATATAATCAATGAACATATTAAAACATATAAACGTTTATATATATATATAATGATAAATTTTAAAATTAAACACACTCGATAAAAATGATGGGTAATCTGATAGAAAAAATCATGGATTATTAGGAATAAAATATAAACTACTCTACTAAAGGTATTTATTTTCCGTGATGTGTGTCATGATGATCCATTGTACATCTTATGGTATGACCTCAATTAAATTCCTAGTAGAAAGCAATGATTTTGAAATTTAATATATTATTTGGTTTTAATTTCATTCTTTTTAAATATATATATATATATATATATATGATATTCCTAGTAAAATATTATGATTTTGTCATTATATGTACATTTCCAAAAACTATTATTATAATACTAAGATGTTTATTTAATTTAGTACCCTACTGTTTACAGTTGTGTATGATAAATGGATAAGTATTTTACTAATTAACATTCTAATATAGTGGGTACAATCACCCCATGGTAACTTCATAGATGCCCACTTCTATCACATACCACTTTTAGGTAATAATAATTTTATTCGCTATTTATGCGAAAAACCATTATTTTCAAAAAAATTACAAACGTTATTGAAAATATAGATCAATAATTGAATTAAATTTTATAAAATTATATTGATAGTTTTTTAAATGATGTAATATATATAATGAAAAATAGTTTTTATTGATATACGACCATATTACCATTTATTTTTTTTGTAATAATTTTTCAATATAATATGAAATTTAATTAATTCTAATATATATGTTCATGGAT
Organism: Viscum album; assembly: GCA_963277665.1. Taxonomy (NCBI): domain Eukaryota; kingdom Viridiplantae; phylum Streptophyta; class Magnoliopsida; order Santalales; family Viscaceae; genus Viscum; species Viscum album. Next base: position 810,587,750 of record OY728165.1, read on the forward strand.
ATAAATATGATATATTTATTCAATCCTTTAAATGTGGTCAATTAAAATTATTTATGTCAATTACACAAAATGTTAACATAATTTTTTAGAAAATTAATTCTAATGTAATTTAAATTATATATCTTCTTAATTTACAAATTACAAATTTTTTATTTTTATAATATATACATATGGTTTATTGATATTATAATTTAATTATTTTTAGTCATATTACTTTTAAAAGAACATTTTACATAGTTGTTACATTATTTCAGTCTTGCATGTCTCAAAAGGCATTGAAGATTGTATTAATTTAATAGGTCAAAATATGGAGTCGTTAAATGAAATTTAAAATATGTTAATGAATAATGACACCATATATTATTTTTAATTGCATAATTTAATCATGACCATTTGATAATTTCATCAAAAAAATTTATCAAAATAATCTAACATTAAAAACAAAATTTTTAAATATTAATCAACTATATAAAAATAATTGGAAAAATAATTAGAAAATATAAACAAAAGATAAATATTTTATCTCAAAATTTTCTAAAAAAATACAAAATGAAGAGTTCAAAAAAATAAATGGATCATTAAGCTGAAAATGATTCCTCAAATTAATTGGATGAATAGACACTATAAGATCTATTAAAAATCTTTTTAGAAAATAATAATAAACAAAAAAAATGAAAAAAAAAGAAACCATGATTGATGGTCGGCTAAAAAAGTGGTTTTGGAGGACAAAATAATTCATTCAATGGTGAAAAATTGATAGATGATAATGAAACGAGGCAAAAAATCATGAAATGATGATAATTATCGAAGAAAATCAAAAAAAAATGGAGGTTGAGGATCATCAGGTCACCTTCAAAGTCACCACAAGTCAAGAATAAGGGTTTATCAGATTAAAAAATGAGAGTTTCACTATATTGGGTATTTTAAAAACGTTTTTGGTGTCAGATTTTGTAGAAAATGAGCAAAAAGAAGATTTATGGAATCCATTTATTTAAATTTGACGCTATATTTAAAAAAACAGTTAGGGAATGAGTTTTTTGAAAAACTAACACCATAAATACTTTCCCTAGCTATTTTTGGCATGAAATTTGTCAAAAATATATGAGAAAAAATCATTATAAAATATCTTTGGCATCTTTTGTTATTAAAAATGATGAAAAAGTGCACACATATATATTTTCCATCAATTTAAAAAAAGAAACATTATAACATCGATGATGAAGCGACTTTTTCAACTTGTGATAATCCTGAATCTGTACTTTTATAAAGCTTTAGAATTTTCCACAGGTTTATTTATCTAGATTTTAATGGTATGAGGTATATTATTTCATTATTATTCACTTTTATTTTCTCATTATACCCTTATGCTCTTCTTATTTTCACTGATGAAATTCAGTTGTTAAGTCTTATCTTTATTCTTATCGAGAATTTGAGAACACCCTTCTTTTTTTACATCTTACCTAGTTATCAAGAATAATGTTTAATGAAATATTTCTAGAATGATTTGATATTGGTGATGATGATTACTTATGGTTAAATATGAAATTCTAGGTATAGTGGGATGAAAACTGTCTTGATGACATGGATATTGGTTATGTAATAGTTATTTCTAATTATCTTAAACTCTAACCCGAAAAAGTCATAGGTTATATAAATGAACCAATATATCATACTGAACCCTCTATAATGAGTAAATGATTCTATTCCTGATAATCATTACATATCATAAAAAATGATAATACTCTATGATGATTATCAATTAGGGATAACATATTCATACATTTAGGGGATCTTATCATCCCACAATTCATGTAAAGTAAATTTTAGAACACACGAATAGATGATAAAGGAATATTGACTTTATTATAATAGCACAGAACATTATTAAACTATTACATCAATCAGTTATGTATCATATACCAAGAGACCCTATATAAACCTCATGCTTCTACTATAGTTTCTTTAATAGATTCAAAACATTTCCGTATATATCCACATGATATGTCATTAAATCAACCATCTCAACGACCTAACACATAAGATTCTATTTTAAAAGGATTTTTTTGGTCCATTAATGAGATTTGGGGTTCCTTAACGTTGAGTAATATATCTATTTTTCTCACATCTTAGCACAAATTGTCCCTCAATGAAAAGAACCACTTCTATTTCACAAATAAGATATTTGATCGAAATATATTTCTTTTTTAGAATCAGATGAAATGATGTACTCTTTCTTTATTACAGATTCTACTATGAAAGATTATTTGGACCTCTTTTAACTGATAGCTACACCATCAAGGAAAAACAATAAATTAGATTGAGATTTCATATCATCTCTATCAGATTTGAAACTAAAAAATGTGTAACTCTATATATATATCACACTCTTCTCCAAATATCAAGAACATATCTTTAGTCATTGTCAAGAAATTTAAGATATTCACAAAACAAATCCACTAAATCTCATTATAATTGCATTGGTATCATTGAGTTAGAATTAGGGAATAAGTGAAATAAGTTCAACTGCACAATATGTAATATATGATAGATCCTGTGGTGGAAGATTATGAAATATCATCCCAAATTTCTATCTCTTTATATGGATATTTATTTTTTAAGATTTCTGTGATGTAACACATATAAATTTCAAATATTTATTTTTCTCTATGATAAATTACATGTTAACATTTACAATGTATGTTTATTGACTAATTCTATGTATCCGAGTAGATTTATCTGTATGGATATTTATACCATGAATGTAAGAAGATTTACAAATTTTGTCTATGAAGAATCATTTTCCCAAACCTCATATTTACTTAGTGAAGAGATGGGATATCATTTCAGATAATATGTATGAAATCAACATACAATGTTTGAAAAACTACCACACTCCCACTAATACAATTTTTTTCACGTGAATTAAATTTTATTTTTATGAAACAAAACTCATTAATTACTTGATCAAGATGAATATTTCAACTCCAAGAATAACACATCAATAAAAAATGAATAATCAAAAGATATATACCAAAATAGTTTTATTTTGACCTTTATAACCTTTTTCTTTTATAATATACAAATTCTAAAACTAAGTATTATTATGGGAATAAGTTTCTATATCCATATATCTCATAATAAAATTATGTTACAATGATGAGAAATATCTAAATTGACATTTTCATATGTAAAAGTGAAAATATTTCTTCATAGTCAACAAATGATTTTTAATATTACCTTTTACAACAATGAGTTATTTATAGGTATACACACTACCATCCATTATAGTTTTCTAGCATAAAATCCATTTTCAACCTATAGGATTGACCCTTTTTGGTGCATCCACAATGTTCCAAACTAGGTTTGTGCACATGGATTTCATTTTATAGTCAATGGTATTAACCATTTCATCGAAAAATAAATCACTATGTCTCCTATATTGGTGGTATGTTCATATCCTATAAATATCACCTCATCATTATTAGTTACTAGAAATCCATATCTAATGATTTCCTAGTTAATCCTACTATACCATAATAGTTATTGTATAACGTTATCTGGTTCTTCTTCCATAACTCTTTTTAGAACCTACCCACCCTCCACCTTTGGGACAATTCATGTATTTTGGTCGTGAGCTTTTTTATGAAACTGTTTCTTTTAAAAAAATTCATGATTGAAAATTGAATTATTTGAAAATATAGAAAACAAGGACAAAAAACATTGTTCTTAGTAGGATTGTCAAAATAAAATCCCATAGTTCTATTGGGATAAGAAAAAAATAAGAAATTTTTAGTTTTTGATTCAGTATTATCATGAAAAATATTTCATTTGAATTCCTCACATACAAAAATATTTATAAAAGATATAATAGAAGGTTTCCCTATCCATATTTCATAATTTTTTCTTTGTAAAAATTTTATATCGAATAAAGATTAGTATAAATTGAAAAACATAAATACAAAAACCCATAAATGAAATAGGTAGGTCATGGTAACTCATCAACGATTGAATGATGTTTACAACGGTATGATTTTACCTCCGAGACACAACATTCCACTATGATGTTCAAAAATGAGTGAGTTGTCTAATAATTCAAAAATCCTTGAAATGAATTGTGAATTTCGAGATTAAGGATTCACCACTCTGATTTAACTAAGGAGATTTAATAATATTACCCAGTTGATTTTATATTCTATTTTGAAACTTTATATAATTTTCATAATTTTCACACTTGTGTCTCATCAGAAACACATATCCATACCGACTTATTTCATTGATAATTGTATAGAAGTACCTAAAACCACATATTTTTTGGGTATTATTTATTATACATACATCACTATATGTGAAATAAAATATCCCAATATAAATTTTACCTATTACAATATATGGATCTATGGTCATATTTCCAAATATATAATAATTTTTTTTCAAATATTTCATTATTAAATGTTTCTTAAAATCAAACATTATGATTTTTTGGATTTGTTTCTCATTTATAGGTACAAGGTGATAGTGAAAATGTTATATGGGAATCAAGTCAACACATACCATATTTCTTTAAGTGTTATAAATATAAATATCCACATCTAGAATGTGTAAATTGTTTTTTATCAAAAAAATTCCTTATAACTTATCATTCATATACATATAAATTTGGTTGTTCTTAATAGTGAATCAACATACCATCTTCTACAAATAAGATAAAAAATAAAATTCCTATTAATGGTTGGAACATAATAATAGTTTTATAATTATACTATTAATCGAATTGTTAAATTTAGATCATATATACTAGTATCTTATGATTCAACCCCTTCTACATTAACAAAACAAAGATCTACTTCACTCAATAAATTCCATTAAATCTATAAGTATATGTTTGTCAGCATAATTTTTTGACACACCCGATATCTAATAAGCTGGATTTAGAGTTAGTAAAATTTTCTTCTAAAACATTCACAATTAGATAATTAGAATTCTTTATATTGAGAGTACCCTAAAACCCTTAACCCCAACCATGAACAATTTGATATGTGATACATATTATAGTTCTCAATATGATTATAATGAAGTAATTTATATCTTATAATAGAGACATATCTATTGGTGAGAATCATTTATTATATAATTTCATTATGGAATTATAAAAAAATAACTTCAACTAAAATTTCAGAACCCAAAAATCACATATATTTAGTAAACCAAGATCAATATTTCGCAATATAATGATTATTCTTTAGTATTCATATATCCACATAGTTATTTACAAATGGAATCATCAAAATAATAATAATTATCATTTTTGGACATTTTATATGAAAATAATTTCCCTAAACCACCATATCAATAAAATAAACGTAATTCCTTTAGTATCAAAACCCTTATGGTATTCAAGCTATGTGTAACCCAATTAAAACATCATGAACAAGCTAAAAAAATAAAGTTCTATAGGACCATGCTTTGGAATAAACTTCCAAAAAATGATCTAATGTCACCTATTTGATTCATTATATAAAAAAGATAACCTAGAGGCACATTGATGTATCTTTAGATAACTAGTTGGATGATTGAGGTCTTAATGAGTGATACTTTGGATGGAATCTCATGCTTAGTAATTATATGGGATTTCATTTAAAATTATCAATAGATTAATTTTTATATAATTCTTATTTATAAAATTGAATATTATGTATTCTTTATTTTATCATGTTTTATTTCTTTGTTTATGCATATTTCAAATTATTTAGTTTTAGAATCCCAAATTCCTCAAACAAATAAATGTGTTCACACCATATTACTATATAACTCTTTACACGTCCCAATGGTTTGTGTTACTTTAAAAAAATAGAATCCATGAATATTAATACATAATGTACATGAAATTTTCATATAATTTTATAGAGTTATATGATATTGAAAATATTTTCTAGAGTATTCTAGGTGAGACAAATAGTCAACCACACAAATTTATGGAATAATGCATATGCCTATTGGCCAATTGATAGATCAACCCCAAGTCCCTCTCCCAAACAGAGATTTTACTCATAGAGATAATTTAATATGTGATATATCTAACACATAAAATGAATAAAATATACTTAATAACTATAATAAAGCATGTAACTCTTGAGAAAAATTGAGTAAAATGTAGATGACGAACTGAATTTTATAGAGTTATACATTTCATTTAATGGAAGGGTTTATCTTATTGAATAAATTTATCAAATAAGTATTATCAAAAGTACATTGAATGTCCATAATAAATTAACTATACCAGAATATTAATGGAATAAGTAAATAAATAAAAGCTCTATTATATTTTTATACAATGTGATACAAATATGATCATTACCTTAATTAAATCAAGGGTTCAAAATTTATATTTAATAAATCTTAACAACGTATAAATTATGAATAATTTATAAACTATAAAAAAATAACTATATAAAAAAAATAAATGAACATTTTTTAATATTTTAATTACACTACCACCTAACATTATATTTGACCTATTTGTTGAGTTATATTATAGTGGGATTGCATGGGATGAAATTCTTAGGAAGAGTGTTGAGAGAATAAAGGTAAAATCACCACCGTGCACGGTGGCATGATGACAATGTCTAGAGTATGAGGCTGGTCCCACAAGTAAATAACTATTGACCCTAAAAATTCTAATGAGGGAGCACACATAAGAGAAGAAGTCCAATTTCGAACTCATACAAAATATTAACTATTACCCATTTAAGCGCGTCCAATTCATACAACACATAAAATTCAATTTCCACACAACATAATGTCAAGTATACTACCCACAATTAATTAACACCGAATTAAATGTTTTGAATAAAAAAAATGCATTATTTTATATTTACAATAATGGAGGTTATGTTATCATAATAATTTATGTTGTTCCTCACACTCTACAATTTTTTAGAAACTCAATGTAATTTTAATTTTACAAAAAACATTAAATGAACCAATAAACATATCTCTCGATCCATCCCAACATTATTTTATCATATAATATAATTCCAATAGAGGAAATGTATAGTACCTTAACCATATTATCAATAATAATTGAATGAAACATGTTAATCTAAAAAATAATAGGGCTGTGATACCACTGATGGGTTTTGGGGGTTTACTATATGAATGAAGAAAAACAAAGAAGAACCATATATTCATGATATATCTTCATAATAATCACCATTCATAAAAAAAGAAGAACATCATACTTCTATTACAGTAGTAGTTGCCTCCATCTCAAAAAAGAAAGTTTGATGAGGATAATTGAAGTAGGAAAAACAGATTCATGCCATTACGGAGATTAGACTAGCTAAAAAATCAATAATCACATGATGACGATTCATGTACATCAAAATGATTCTAGTGCATGCACTGTTTATGATAAATGATACTACATGAAGTATGATAGGATTTAAAATATTTTTATGAAATTAATGATCATTCTCTCTAGAATCTTAAGGGATCACATCTCTTTATATATCAACATTTAACACCCTTCATTTATATAAAATTCATCATCTATATATAACATATTAAGTGTTGACCAAGAATTATTTCCCATTTTCAAAATTTATTAAAAAATTTTTATTCATTTTCATTACATGTTTAATACACTCATAATGGATTAAAAACCAAATGAAATCACGTGGGAATGATTTGGTGGAACTTATAGCTTAGAGCACAAACTAAATTGGGTGAAATGTAGTATTGGGTTATATCAAATGCATACAATGCTATATTGGTACTAATATAAGATGATGTTATCCTGAATATTAACCTTTATAATTAGTCTTTGGTTGGAGCCGTATATTTCATAATAAATAACCTTTGGTTTGTTTTTATATGTGCCTATAACACACCCCAAAAAAATTGGGACCCACATTTTTAATTTAGAATCTATAAATGATTTATATGGATTTTAATTATAAATTAATTTATAATAATAATTGTAGTTTCTTTTACCAATATAGTTTCTGATTTTTAATTTTATAGGTATTTTTTTCCCATTATAAAAGTGGAAATTTAATTAAACCCATAGAAAATATCATAGGAAGAAATATATTCATTCTACCATGACACTTTAAAAATTATTATTTAACAATAAGTAAAAATAATGTTAGTTTCTAAGTATTTTTCAAATCAATTACTTTATATATTTTTTTATTTCAGAAGGAGTATAAAATCCAACATACACACTAAACATTTACCAAAAAAATTTAATATTACCAACAAAAATATAATATTAATATAAAAAATTTATAATATATTCTTCAATAGTGGTATGATATATGGTTTAAATGATAAAATTATGCTAAATAGGAAATAAAATCATCCCATTATAATTATATAGGTAAATTAACTTGAGGGAAATTAAACTTATCATAATAATAAATTTTAACACACCATGATTTTAAGGTATATTTATTTTAAATAAATTTAATATAATTAATAGTTTACAGAACACACTACCCTATGATATTAAATTAATAAAATTATGTTTCATAGCGTATACGACACAGAACACCGAGCCTAAACTAACAATGAGATATTATATAAAAATTAAAATTATAACCTTGAAATCGAATTGATAAATATTAATAGTATTAAATAAATTATGAAATATATATAGAAATTACATAATAAATAAATAATTATAATAAAATTATTATTATATATTCACTAAATGTTTTATTAATTTCATTTTAATCGTAAAAATACATCTTCTTCAAAGAGGGTTTTATTTTTCAATTTATGATTGGAATTATAATAAATATATACCAATTTTAGAAATATTGCATTAAAAATAATATAATTTTTGAAATCATCAAGAAAAACTTATCTTAGGGGGGAATATTTAGATTACTCTGAAAGTGTGTATTTTTCATTGAGTAGGGAAAATACCGTTTTTTGGAAGGCCTATAAGGCCATTTCATTAAATTAAGTAATTTGAAAGTCCCATTATTATTTAAATATAAATATAAAGAATCAAAAATATTAATTAATTATATATTAATTATATTATTTCATATTTATCATATTTATAAACATTTTTTATATATGTTTTTTTAGTTTTAAAAAACAATTTTTTTTTCCAAAAACACCTTATAAATGTATAATGTTTCACAATTTTAATTAATTATTATCATATTTAATTATGTTTTATTAAAATTTATTATATATATATATAAATTTATTAATTTAAATTCTTTTAATGATGATTAATATTTATATATATGATATAATATAATCTTATGCTTGAAAAATGAATTTTATGGGAAAACTGTTTTCGGACACATCGATGGGTTTTATTTTAAATTAAATTAAATAATATATATGAATTGGGTTTTTAAAAATAAATTATTTATTTTGAATAAGAATTATTTAAATTATATATAATGTAAAACCTAATTTTTTATCAGAATGAAAATTTAAAAAAGTAAAATATTTTACAACTGTTAAGGTGAAAAGAGAATATCGGGGGTTAAACTAAGATGAAATGGGTTACAATGACCTATTTTTATATAAAGCTTATTTTTTGAAAAAATATACACCTTATCACATCAAATTCGTCAGACTTAGATATTTTAGAGTCCTAGTTCATGTGAAAAACATGCATATGTTTTATTCTTTTGAAAAATATCACGTCTTTCCTCCAAAATTATATATGGGAACTCCCTACCCTCACTTATTCCCACCACTTGAGAAATTTTTTTCAACCAAAAAATGAAACAATATCTCCCAAAAATAAATATACACATTCTAGAGGTTTTATTATTATGAAATACTAACCCTAGGGTCTTAAATAAGTGTTCCAAAGGATGTTCTTTTAATCGAATGCTATTATCCTCACTAATCTCTTTCTGTTTAAATCTTCATTTTAAACCTTCAATTATTTATTAAAAAATTAAATATAATAACAATATTATCATCTATATACTAATATTTTTTATTTTTATTGCATAATATTTATTCATCTCTTCCAATATCAATTGTAAACAAATCCATTACTCCTGTGTATGACAGACTACCACATCACAAAGCGATGCAATTAGTTTTCCATCACCGAGTCACATGGATAGTAATAATTATAGAAATAATGAATATATATAATACATATTAATTTATAATGATTCAATGAAATTAATACACCATCAATTTTCTTACCCTATCACTTGTTAAGTGAATGATGTTGTCTCTCTTGCGTACATACGACCTTCCATCTCAAGGAACAAATGTGACTAATTTTTCATGTCCAATATTATATAGTTCATTTAAAAATTCATCTAATAAGTATATATGATATTTATAACATTAATATGAAACTATAAAATATGGAACAATATTATATACACATTAATAGTAACTTTTATGTTGAAACATCCATGATAAAACTCTTCAATTAACACAGGAAACCGTAATAATAATAGTTGATTGTAAACTAATGGGTGATAAGATGTTATAAGAGGGTCATATATGAAATAATAAACATTAATAGAGTTCTTTTAATTTATATCCTTAGAAAAACCATTATATTGGAGGTCAAATCATGTTCAATACTAATAATGTGTGAGGTAAGGTATTTTGTCACAATTTCATTTTATTGAGGCATATTATCATGTTATGCAAATAATATATTTTATATCAGAAATATATAGATAATTTTACATGTAATATCATGAATCATTCAAAATTAATGATATTTTATGGTTTTTATTGAATTATTTCATCCATGTTCTTTTCAATTGAAAATTACCAAGTTGTAAAGTAGTTCATAACTCAATCTCTTTTCTTTTGACTATATTACATTTTCATTGTCCTCAAGATTATAAGATTACATGTGTAATTAATTATGATAATATTATTTTTTATTTAAACATTCATTATGTATAATTACATTAAATACATGTAATAGATTAATTGATTAATTATCAGTTCAACATTATTATTATTTAATGGTTGATCATCTCAAATTGTTTTCTTTGGGAAATATGTTATATTATACACCTATCTTATTTTATGAGGTATATATAATAAATATTTGATATGTTATATCATGAAACTATTTATTTTAATGGTATACATTATTTCATTTGAATTTATTTCATTCACCAGGGATATGATTGAAAAGTTACCAAAGCCTTAAGGGGATATTCAATAATTACATTTTAATTGTTATTGCTTATGCATAAATTTCCAAGGATGAAAATTATTTTATCATTGTATAATAAAAAAAATTTCTTTTCTAGTGTTTTATAGTGATGTTTTCATGTAATATAAACATTTTTATCACTTTTGTATATAAAATTATTATTAATAATTTATAGTAAAAGCTTACCACATTTCTCAATTCTGTCGAAAATATTCTTTCTTCAAAATTAAATTATTTTTTCTGAAATTGTTTTAAATATATGTTTTAAGATTATTGGTTAATGTCACTTTTAATCATAATTGGAATTTATAATTTTTTGTAAATTTTTTTGTCTTTCAATCATTTCCTAAATAAGGTATAATATTTTTTTATTCAAAACATTTGAATAGAATAATAATTTTTAACACACTATGAATGAACATAGTCTTTTTACTATCATGAACACTAATTGACATGAAACTTACTTTACTTGATTAATAGGGTATTTTTGAAGAAGATTATTTTCCTAATATTCTAGGTACCTTTTTTTAAAATTGTTTTTCAAATTGGTAAGGGTATTTTTGAAAGAATGTTTTAATGATATATGTATAGTATTTCTATTAATCAATGAAAAAAACATTATTTTAAATATAATACACATAAGACATGTTTTTGTAACATAATATTACATTATTTTTTGTTTTTAACCATTTATTTGAGTATCTATTGACTTTATCTCCTCATAGGTTTTATGTAGTGTTCATTTTGAGTTTTTTTAGAGTTTCTAGGCCAGTTTATGGTTATCTCATGGTTTATCAAACCCTGAATCATTTTCAAGTAACCTAGAATAGGGTCAAACTATTGGCACAAAGATAAAAAACTATGTAGCCTAAACATGAAGCTCATAAAATTTCATTTTTAGGAGCACATTGTTAGGTTCACTGTTAGTAATGTCTATGTAACCAAAACCAAAAAACCATTCTAATGGTTTTTAATCCCAAAATAATAATAATTTATATTCTAATAACTATGATTAAAAATAAATTCCTTTCACTCAAATATAAATATTTATTTTGATTTTGGGATCCCAGTAGAGGAGTTTTGGATCCCCCAACCTCATCTCTTGGTAGATTGGAGTTCTGATCAAAGCGATGATCCCATTATAAGAAGTTCACTTCCTAAAAAAATTAATATTTATTCTTATTTTAATTCATTCTTTGTTAAGGATATGATGGAATTTTTTTCAGTTTTTAAATGGATTATCGATGTGCAATTTTATGATCTATTATCTCCTCTATCTTCTATCTAGATCTATATTGCATGTTATGATGACCGCCATTGAGTCAAAACATCTTAGATTCATTATAGTTAGATTCATTATGGTCAAAGTAGATGTTTATTTGATTTTACTTCATGTTTTAATTTAATTTTAATTGATAACTGATATATATATTTATGTGTGTGTGTGTGTGTGATTATTAATTTCCTATAGATGTTCCATGAAATTTTTCATTGAAATTCCACATTAATGTTTAATTGATCATGAAAAAAAAAGAAATAGATATGATCATGATATATCTTAGATTTTTCAAAATTACAAAATACATGTTTTTATGTATTTTTAAATTATGATTTAAATGATTATTAGGTTGAAATAACGACATTAAGCCCATTTTTTATTTTAAAAAATTATTTTTTCTTATTTTTTGGAAATTATTTGATCAATTTAATATTTTCAAAATAGTTTCAAATAATTCAATTTGTGAAATGAAAAATAATTCTATTTTAATGATTTTAAATTTGTTTTTAAATGGGAGTTTTATGGTTATTTTTAATTATTCATTTATTAGCATGGAAAGAGGGTGTGAACCCAAGTTTTAAAATGTATTCAATAATTTTTAAATTGTAAAACATAATTTTAATTCATACGTTTTCTATGAAAAGAATTCTTGTTTTAAAGACATGATCCATATTTTCATGATTATTTGGGAATGGAAGAGGGTATGATTGTTCTTTTGAATGTTTAATTTCATAAATGTTTATAATAGATTTGATGATGCTTGAAGGAAAGATTAAAACATTAATATGGTCATAAATTTTGGAAATCCCGTAATGTGTCTTAAAATAATCTTTTACTTACAATTTATTGGAGTTTCAAAAGGGATTATTTATTTTGAGTGAGAATATGGGCGGGAGTGAGATTTTATCTGGGGGAACATTCACATGATTGAAATGTTAAGGGCATGATCCCTTCCTTGATATTGATATGGATACCCACAGTGGTCCTCATAACATGTTTTCTCAATCACCTCTAATGACGTTCATGGGAACCTAGATAATTAGATCAGATAACCTAGATTTGTTATTTTATAGTGGACTCACACCCATTTAATTTGATCCTTCTGGAAAATGAAATGTTCAGGCTATGGACATGCGACCAAGAACGTGAGTTTACAAGGAATTGGTTTTCATGAGGCCTATGAGACTAGATGTAATAATAATGATTATCCATGAGGATTTATTAATAGATTGTATATGATGTAATCACTATCATACCTACTATGTACCCATAATATCTAGATATATGATTATTGATACAAGATAATATTTATTGTCACTATGTAGAATCAGAATTTTATTTCTTGATTGAATACATCTCTTGATTGATCTATTTATTAATGTGATTCAACTTAGCTCTATTTTATTGAATCTTATAAAACTAATGATATCAAGTGTACAATATAAATTTTATTATCAGATATAAATCTATCTTGTAATTGGTTTTTAATCAATTTCTATAAAATGTATTCTTTTTTAAATGGTGAAATGGATTTTTTTACATGTTTATGAACAATTATTTTGAATTGTTTAAAACAATATATTTTTAAACTATAATTAATTATATATTAATATTACTCATATTTTATTTTATTTTAATAACCTTATTATATAACTACATAAATTATTTGGTGGAATTTTTCTAGGCTCTAAATATCACACCATACATATACCATTTGAGTTTTCCAGCCTTGAGTTCTTATTACAAGTGATCGTGCTCTCATATTACATTATGCGTTTGTGTAAGGTTGAATATGATAGGGTGACATGGGATATAATGGGCAGTTATAAATCACTAGGATATAGTTTTTAGTAATTATGTTCTTAATTACATTTTTAGCGTCTTTGTGTAATTTGAAATGTATGTATTCATTTTTCTATATAAAATTGTTTCTATAGTGTACATTTATTATTCTTATCTTTTGTGTGAATTTTTTACCCAATAGTTATTTCATGACACCCATGTTCTTGATATGGGCCTTGGAGACCACGAATTTTCTTCATGTTAGTGGAGAATTAATTTTGATGACTGTTTAGATAGAATTATGTGTTCTTTAAACATAAATGAAATAAGAGGTAGATGTTTCCTTAAAAGGATGTATATATATCAAAAATACCTTATTTTATTTCGGGTGATTCAAGGTTGGATAATGATTAAAATATTTTGGGACTCATGATTCAGTATGTGAATGGGTTATTGATCTCCACCTCCTCACCATGATACTAGATCTACCATTTATGTGGAGGCTTGAGTCATTTTTTTGAGTGACTTTTCATTGAATGAGATATTTGATTTACATTCCAAAAGAGACTATAATTTATTTTATGAATATCATATGTGTTTTTGGATGGAATAGAAAGATAAGAAGAGCTACATTATTCATTCATGGATGGGTAAACTATGAGGAATCAGTGTGACTAATCTGAAATTCAATCCATGAAGCATTGTGTGGTTTTGGTTTATTTTACCATCCCATAGGACCAATTCATGAAGAGTTATACTCTTACCTAAACAAGAAACCCTATTTTTTTTCCAAAAGTGACTTCAGTTATGTGAGGTCATTGGAGGTTTATTATTGTGTTTTCCTTCATTTTGATAATTTTTCATTTTATCTTTAATCCATTTTGATGATTTTAAATCCCTTTCAAAAAAACATTTTGTCATGAAAGGTGTTTTGATTGAGTTATTTTAGGAATTTGTTTATTACCTAAAAAATAAACAAATTTAGTTTTTAGAAATGTATTTATTGGATAAGTAATTATCAAAGGGAAATTTATTATCTATTGATGAAAATTATTACAATTAATTTTTTTAGTAATTTCCTTTAAATTTAATTTTTTTGATCATTAGAATATGGGATTGATATTTTACAACCATAGAACAATTTACATGATCTTGTAAAGGATTTATGAAAAACCCTTATGGATTTTTATTAAGATTAATCCTTTTAAATGGAAGGAGTAATGTTTCATAAATAATGAATTCTTTCTTGTTTTGAAATCTATGATGCTCTAATAAAGTTGTTTATGGAATGTTTTAGTAAATTTTGTTGCTTATATTATATTATAGGTTTTGTGTTACGATTTTTTTTGACAAAACTGTGTTTTGTGATAACCAAAAATTTACCCTAGTATTTTTTCAAATAATTTTAAATCTTTAATTCTTTGGTATGGTATATAAAGTTCTCCATTTCATTTCTAGATTTGCAATCTATTGCCAATAAATCCCCAAAAACGAAAAATTGTGTGGTGGAAATAGACACATTATCACCTGTGAACACCATATATGAGTTCATGGAATATCCCTAACCTTTTTATAATGAAGAATGAATTTATCTTGATTTTGTTTTGTGGATTGAGGAGTTTTACTGTATCTCTGATTCTATAGATACTCATGATGATCTAAGATTCATTTATATCAATTATTTTTTTAAAGACTAGATTAGTATTGTTGTGATGTTTTATTTCCCTGTTATATGTAAGAATGAATGTCATGAAAACTCATCAATGTAGTATTCATTCAATGGATGTATTCAGGGGAATTGAATATGGAAATAGTTTCAAAGTTCTTTGGTGTCAATGAAGGTGAGATATTAGTTGCATAGTGTCTCATGAAATAATAAATATTTATATGTTTCAAATCCTAGGACATTAGTAATGACTTATTTAAGAAAATATGATTTAGAAATGGTATTCACATATACATTTTTACTTTCATGCCCATGGATTGGTTGAGTTATTTTCTATAGATGGTTGATAAAGGTTATTTAGCTAAATCATAGCTTAATAAATCATTTGAAGGGAATAACACATCAATCATGTTTGAAAAATGATTTTCATATTGGAAAAATAAGATTCATTTCGGGTTCTTATAGTGTAGAGAATATAGTCATCCAAATAGGTTGTGTTTGAAATAACTATGATTTTTTAAATAGTGTAGCTATTTGGGTATCCTTAATTTGTTTTGTATATTTTATGACCATATTGGGATGTTTCTATTCGGTATCATAATATACTAAAAATGTAAAAAATTGTTTCAACATAATAGATCAATATCCCAACGACTAGGAGTGAAGCTTTTCATGCATTAATGGATCTTTAAATTTTCAGATGTGGTTAAAAATAATCCAGTTTATTTTTTGGATGGTAGATTGGAAAATACCTGAGATTTCACTTATTGTGGAAGGTTTGTTTTTTGAATCATTTTATTCTGGAATATTTTTTTAATGATATCTTATGGAACTAGATACATTACATTTTTGAATTAATGCTGTGATAATGGTTTCTAGTTTCTTTTGACCTATATGGTTGGTCCTTGTGGAAATGCACACTAAAATGCAGTTTTTTTTGAAAAACTAGAGTTCATTAGTTCATATTGTTCTTCATGTGATGGAGTGTAATATTGTGATGAGAATACTAGAGATTTTTTCTTCTTGTATTTTCATTGGTATTCTGTTGTTTTTTACATGATGATTAGAGCTTCATATTGATATGTTGCATGATCTACCTAGTGAGAGTGTAGTGAACTTTTTACACTAACGTTTATGGTTGATATGTTTCAAGACAGACATTTATAGACCATTGGAACTTACTAGGGTGACTAGGATAAGTTATTCTTTGATATACTAAACACTGGAGGGTTAGTGGTGTGATTTTTTTTACCTCATCGAGGGGTGGGTATCCACGTTAAAAATCACAGTTTAACGTGATGTACATATCCACAATATAAATCCCCTTTAGTTTTACTCTATCCTTTTAGAAAATTTATTATAGGTGGATCATGAGAGAATTGTTTCATTTCAAATTTATGAGTTGTTTGGATGTTCTATTACAAAAAGGTTTTTGGCTCCAACCCTTATATTTTCTCTATGGATAGTGGTTCATGTATCTTATTTGGATTGAAAGGAAATTATTTTATTTTATTATACCATTTTTTTATCTTCAAATATTGGTAAGAAATATTTTATTAATATAGTAATTACCCATGTTGAATTAGTATGATAATTTTGGTCTATTTTTATAATATTGGTGTGTGTACCGTTAGAATTTGTGTCACACTCTCTTCAAGAATGCGAACCATCCACCTCATATGATTATTGAGGGAGTCCTTCTTCTATCATCATTTTCTATCTTTCATACATTAATATTTCTAAGGACATAAATTCAAATAGTTGATATTCAATAACACCATTGTAAATTATTTTAGGTGTTTTGATATATTTATTTGAGAATCCTTTGATATTATCTCCTCATAGGTGTTTTACAGTGATTTTTGTAATTTTGTTGTGGGTTTTTGGGAATGTTTATAGTTGAAAATGGTTTAAAAAACAGTGTGGGAAAACCATGAAACTTATTTTCGATAGCCTAAAAGGGGATCTTTGTTGGAACGTGCTTAAAAAATGAGAAACATAGCAATGTAGCTCTTCTAGTGTCTGTGTTTGGAACATATGGTTTGGAGCATATTTAGTACATACAATGGAACATAACCCAAGAAACCATATTGATGTTTTTAATGGACCACAATTCTTAATTAAAATCCCAACCCCCTTAATAACACTTAAACTCCTACCACTCAAAAATAAATCTATCTTTTTGATTTTGGGATCTCTCTATCAGTTTTTTTCCTCTCCCAAAATCTACTTTTATTAGATCAAAGTGCTGATCAAAGTGGAGATCCTCTTAATGTATGTTATTCTCCTCTCAACCTATAATATTTATTATTATTTTGATACATTCATTATAGTGGATATGAAGGTGTTTTGATTCATTGTGTCATGTATTAATGACTTGCAATTTTGGAATCTAGGATATCTTCTCAATTCAATTGGGATCTCTCTTCCCATATTATGTGATCCACATGGAAGGTGAAAAATATCAAAATCATTATGGTTGGATTCTATATATTCCAAGAATAATTCTCTATTATTTCTTTCATCATGTAATTCATTTTCTTGATACCTCATAGGGACATGTTTCATAACATCTGACACATAATCTATGAACTTATTCCATGAAATTCTATTTGAATTAAACTTTTACTCTATTCCATTTGAATTGAACATAACATGAATTAAATATATATAATCATGATATCTATCACCTTTTTAAAAAATGTTAAATTCTATTAGTTTAAATTATTTAAAATAATATTTTAAGGATTCTTTTTGTGGAAAAAATGGAGCATTAACATGGAGCTTTTATTCTAAAAATGACATTCCTAGATTTTAATGAATTGATTAGAACTATTTGATATCATGAAAATAGAGTTAGATGAATGATTTTTTTTAAAATGAACAAAATAAATTTTTAAATGATTTTACCATTATTATGAAATTGGTTTTAATTATTTTTTGGAATGAAGTTATTAATTTTCATGGGAAGAGGGTGCAAACCCATTTTTTGAGTTGTATTCGAACTATATTAAATTATAAATCATATTGGGAACGATTTAGGGATCATTTAAATGAAATGACCATTGTAAAAGACCATTTAGAATGATGATGATTATTATTCAATGTAAGAGGGTATGATTAACCTTTTTAATGATGAATTGTATAAATAAGTTAGAATTGAAATGATGATTCTTGATAGAATAATTGTCATTTTGTGATGATCGTATATTTTGATAATCCTTTTATGTAGTTTTATTAATTATTTTACTTCCAATTTTTGATTGTTAAATAGGTATTATCTATATATATGGAGACCGATGTTGAGAGTGATGTGTGATTTGAGTGAACTCTTCCATGATTGAAATGTATAGGGCATGATCCCATGATTGATATTGAAAAGGATCATTAGTGTATTCCACATAATTTTATAATCTCACTCACCAAATTTTACTAATCATTAGTATATGGATATTTAGATGGGTTGAACTAGATATATTCTTTCTTTGTAGACTCAAACCCCATCTAGTGGTTCTATAGAGAATATAAATGGTTCAGACTACAGACGTGCAAAAAACAATGCAGCTGTGCGTGGATCTAGTTTTCATGAGACCCGTGAGACTAGATATAAGTCCAATTATTAATTAGGATGATTTTTAATTAGCCATCCTACAGTGGACTCACTATATACCTAGGGTTTTCCCAACACATTCACATATATGATACACGATACATGTTATCATTTTTTGTCACTACTTAGCACCAGAGATTTATTTATTGATTTATTGAGACTCTTGATTAAGCTATTTGTTAAAGTGATCTAACATGAATATATTATATTTAATCCTATACTAATATTAAAATTAGTTTCACCGTCATAAATATATCTTATGATATGACTATATTTTGTGAAACTTTTTCAAGAAATTTTACTAATTTGTTCAGTTTTTAAATAGAAATATTACATTTTTTACATGTTTGGTTTCATAAATGATTTTGAAATTTCCAAAATCCTTGTTTTTATACTAATAATAGTACTCTATTAATTTTAATCAAAATTTATAATACATGAATTAACTTATCATGTAAATATATAAAATCATTAGTTGAATTGAACTAGGACATATAACTCACCCCATGATTGTTATATTCAGTGCTTACATCTTTTATGGTCTTATAGTAGGTGCCCAACCTCTGATATCCTTTGTTGATGCCTGAAAGGATAACCAAGTGTGGGTGACATGGGACATGGTGTGTGGCAATGGATCACTATGAGATGGGTCTATTTTTTTATGTTTCATGTTGATATTCTATAGTTTCTGTATGTACTATAAGATGTATGTATTGAGTTGTCTATCTTAAATTTTTCAACAGTGTGATTTGATTTCTATTATCATTTTTGAGAGAAATCAGTCCCAAATGACATTTCATGATTATAAATTTCTTTTAAGTGTTCCATGGTGATCGTCAATGATCATCATGTTAGTGGATAATTTACTTAGATGTCGTTTTAGATAAAATTCTGAGTTTTTTTAATAGTTTTAATGATACGATCCTTGTTTTATATCTGGATGATTAATGATCAGTTTTCTTGTGAAAATATATACATTCCCATTCATGATTATTTTTTTCATAATTAACGTTAACATGTAAAATTCACATTATTATGTTCATTGATCATATCATTCCCCAAAATAACTATTTTATTTTTAAGATATATGATTATTTTTTAAACTATATATTATTTCTATATAGAGAATTTCACATTAAATGTTATGTGATTTAATGAGTAAATATTGATATTTTGTATCCATTTCTTAATATGGAAATTTATTGATGAGTCATATTGTTTAATATTTAATCCAATCATTTAGTATATGATGAATTTGATGTACATGTAGTGACAGTTCGAGCATAGAATTATATAGAATGTTGATGCATTGATATTCTGATTAGGTGAACCAACAAGATATAATTAAATGGGTTTTCATACATAGTTTTAAATAGTATTCTAAGAGGTCATGATGGTATATATATGACTATTTTGATGATCATGACATGATATTAAGGATTTACTTCATTAAAAATTTAGTTTTTATAATCCATGATATTATTGCGTTGATATTATCCATGGATGCATCTTGTGACCATGTTATTGATTAAATGGAAAGTGTGTTCTTTTATTTACCTTAAATTATTGATCATGCCTTATCTAATCATGATTGTCATGTTATTTATTAAATTTAATGTGTGTTAATATGTTTACCTTTCCATATTAAACATTCCTTATTAATTATATTTTAACTATCTATGATGGCTTCATCTATATATAACTATTACTAAGAATATAATCTCACTATTATTTTTTCCATTACCTAAGATATGAAAAAGAAATATTTTAAGGCATTCAAGGATGCATAATTGTTTACTTTCATAATGTAGTATTTCATGTTTTTAAAATTAATATGATATTCATTCAACATTCTTATTTACCAAAGCTTTTAATTTTATGGTATTTTATGATGTGACAATTTGTATCTAGAACCAATGTAGTAATGTAACAATCAACACTGGGATACTTGGGACAAGGTATTTAAACAAATTCCTCAAGAAAAAATTTTATCTAAAGTGAACGATCATTAACACAATTATTTTTAAAAATATTACAAACACTAATAGATGTTAGAACTGAGTTAAGACTATTTTTTAGGAAACTTATTAATATATAACAAAATATGGTATACATGATAGGTATCAATAATACATTTTTAAGGTTAATTTCATGATAGAACATACTAGGGAAATGGGAATTTCAATCCAATTTGAATTGGAATCCATTGAGAAAGGGGATATTTATTATTTTACTATGAAAAATATAACACCCTTAACCCGTACACCTTGATCAAGTGATAAAAACATGAGCTATAAATTTTTTACACTGATACAGATGATGGTGACCCAATTTTCTCCATTAAAAATTTACAATATCAAAGGAATGAATGTGATTAATTTTATTCTCAAGGAAATATTTTGTTCATAGTTTTAGAGAATTAAGGAAATTCTTATATAAAAAATACCCATGAATTCAAGGGAATATATTTCCCAATATTCATAGATTTTCATATTCCATATTTTTTCATCATCATTGTCCATTTGAAACCCTTTTAGCCATAATTCATTTAACCTTAATCAATATAAACTGGTAAAACTAAAACAAAAGAAAATTTAGATAAAATACAATATAAGGGTAAAAATAAGAACTAATAAATGAAGTTCATCAAGGAAAATAAGAATAGAATAAGGGTATGATTAAATAATCATAGTTAATTAGTATAACATATGAATATTTATATCCAAACAGAAATAGATCATCAAACATGAAACATGGAATAATTCGTTAACAAGACAAGATTCATCAAAATCAATTATCATGATCCATTTCATATCAATATTGATTATAAGAAACATTATAAAACCATAAAAATAATAGATAAAACTTATTTATATCTGGTTACATTATCTTTACATTACTTCATTCAATGTAAAAACCAATATTGTCGACTTCCATCTCTCATGTACCCTAATGCATTGTAGGTTCATAACAGAAGAACCCATCTTTGATTTATCATGTAACCACCCTTACATTGTTAATAAAACATCCACCCAACCTTTTTTGATAATGGAACCACCCATACATGGTCAATAACATAACTAAAAGTCCTTGTTTTATAAAAAAATCTCATCATCCTAAACAATTTCTATGAACCGTATCCTGAAAAAAATTATATAGAGCATTCATTTTCTTCTAAACTCATAGAAACAACCCTAACTATTTTGATAATATTATTATACTATATAATATAAATTTTCCATCATTATACCTTTAAATAATTATTAGGATATGGAAAAAAATGGGTTCTATAAAAAGCTCTTTGAAACATGATTAACAAGTTAAAAAAAATGGGTTCCATAATAGTCTCTTAAAAACTTGATTAACTAGTATAAAATAAAATTGTTCCATAAAAAGATATTTATGACATGATTAAACCATCTAAAATAATTTAGTTTTATAAATAAATCATTGAAATATGATTAAACCATTTAAAATAAATAGGTTCCATAACAATCTATTTAAAAACTGATTAACATGTTGAACAGAAATGGGTTCCAAGAAAATATCATAGAAACAAGATTAACCAATGGAAAAGAAAGGGGTTCGATAAAAATAATTTTAAAATAATATTATTCCATCCAAAATAATTATGAGTATAGTATCAATAGAAATTATTGATGGTGGAGGATAAGTAACAATTATGTCTTTTGATGTTGAAGAATGTAGATCCAATTATCAATAAGTGTTTTTTAGGAATATAAAATTATCATTCTTAAAATCTATTTTAAAATCCAAAAATTCATAAAATATTGAGAAAATTATTTTATTTGAACAACCCATTGAAACATATAAATGATTTTTCAAATAATTTAATGGGCATGGAATCATAATTCTTTTCATGTTTCAATGTTAAAAATAAAAAATCAGTTCCTAGATTTTTTTAAAATGGTCTTAAAAGTTACCAATTTGAAAATGATAAGAATTATCATTTTTAAACCTTTTTAAAATATGTAAAATGATCCTTAAAAATGGATTTAGGAAAGAATTTATTTTTATAATATTTTTTTTAAATCATTCTTTAAAAAATGGACTTGAAAGGGAATAAAAACCGATCTTAAATAAAATATAAGATCAGTATCACATACAAATAAAATTTGTGGTGTTTATTAATCAATAAAGATGGAAACTAAAATAAAAAATGTGAATTAAATTAATAACTATATTATAATAATATATATTTGTTTCTATAAAAAAATGACACATTATTTCTTCTAAAAGGAACATGATGATAAAAAATCATGAAAGAAAAGAGATTGTAATATGAAGTATTTTCCACTTTGGTAACTCTTCAATTTTTTTTCCCATGAATGATTAAAATAAAATGATACTTTAAATTTCATGAAAAAAATTCTGTTTCGTGATGTAACATGTCAAAGGATAGTATATAGAACAAAAATATTAATACAGGTCCATATCAAAAATAAATGTTTGAAGGAATTATAATTTGAGATGAATAACCATTATAAAAATCATACCATAAAATTTTAGATTTAATCAAGGAATATATTATGTGAATAAAATATAAATCAATAATAAGAAGAGTTTAAATATAATATAGAATAATCTAAAGTCATTACACACATAATCTTACAATGTCAATGATAATGATGAAGTATATATCCTGATAAAAAGAAACAGTGTTATGAAATTCTTTTACACATTTTAAATTTTATGTCAAATCCTCATGGATGAAATAAATAAATTTTAATCCTAAAATACAATGATTTATTATTTATTAATTTTATAACATGTAATTGGATAAGTATATACCCCAAAAAATATAAATATGTGGGGAATATTTCATATGTCACATCAAATTAAATTAGAGAGGAGATAACCCTTACCTCGAGTCCAGACATTCCTGGAATGCCCTTTAAATATTATATAATAAGATTACCTCAATTATTTTATTTCATAATAAAATTATACTGGAATAATACCAAAAACATAAAAAAATTAAAATTTGTTAACTATTTATTTAAATATTTAATTAGTTAACTCCATGTGAGAGGTTTTGAGGACATTCAATTCATTGTTTCAAAATGGATTCGGTGTGTTGAACATGGTCAAAGTGGTAAATTTTTTAATATATCCGAAATAAAAATAGTTAAATAATTATCATATTTATTCATAA
Organism: Viscum album; assembly: GCA_963277665.1. Classification (NCBI taxonomy): domain Eukaryota; kingdom Viridiplantae; phylum Streptophyta; class Magnoliopsida; order Santalales; family Viscaceae; genus Viscum; species Viscum album. The sequence continues at coordinate 810,612,442 of OY728165.1, forward strand.
ATTATACTTTTGAAAATTTTAATGAAAAATGGTTATTATAAATTATCTACATTACGATCCTGGAGATGATAGGATGTATGTATGCATGAGTAACATTTCCATTTTTCAATGATCACTATAGAAAGAAGAAATTTTCTTAAATAATAATAATAATAATAATATTTATTAAATATTATTTATTTAAATATAATTATATATATAATTATTGTGATATGGTGATGACAAAATAATCACATCACTTCGTGAATGCGGAACTCTACACATACACAAATGGTGTTATCATTTTTCAATCTAAGAAGGAAAATGATAAATTATTTTTTAATAAAGAGAAATATTTTAGGAGTATCATTATTATTCAATATATATCACATAAATTCATTAACAATATCCTAATTACCTTTCAGGTAAAGATTACGTGAACAAATAATCACATCGCTTCGTGAGGTGATTGTCTTCCATATAAAAGACTTTTGTTATCATATCCCATGATGAATGGAATATTAAAAAAGGTATATGTGTTATCATAAATTCATAAATATAAATAGGATACCAATATTAGATATATTATTTAAATTATTCTTTACAATAATCCATGATATGTGATGATGGAAAATGAATCACATTAGTTCACAATGTGGTAGTCCGTTGTCCACACGAATGATGATTTTGAATACCATTTAATGGAATAAGATATATATTTTTGTTATGAAAACTATAAAATAATATTTAAGTATATATTAGAAAATGTGGATATAATATGATAATTGTTTAATAATATTTTAAGGAGTTGTAAGTGGAAATAAAAAACTCTTAGTTAGGACTTTTACATCTTCTCAGACTACCTCTTTAGGATTGTACATAAAGTATTCTCATAAAGGATTTGTTTCCAAAATAATTATTCCATGATGAGGGGAATAACTTTGGAAACTTATTTTGGTTGGTATTTTACAAAAAATGGTTTTATGTTGTGAATAAGGTAGGATATATGGTGGACTTTTAGAAGTGAGGTGAGTGGCACATTTCTAATTTTTGAAAATAAATAGGTGTACCCATGTTTTTGACTGGAAATAAGAACAAAAAAATGAAATATTTATGAACTTTATAAATTATAATTTCAAAAAGTTTCTGTAAAATAGTTTTAAAAATAGTTCTTATGTAATTTTTAGGGTTATCATTTCATTTTAATACCTAATAAACCTATTTTCACCATAACTATTGTAATCAATTTTTACTATTTTCACTATTTAGAAAGGATAAAAATTATGTTGGAATTTTTAAAAAATATAATAGATGATGAATAAAAATATTGAAACCCTTTTCACCAAATTATATTCATATTAGTGGAAAAATTAAATATAAAACAAAACCCACCAAAGCGATCAAAAATATGGTTTTCAAGAAGAGTATTTTTCAAGAAATATGTGATTTAATATTTTATATTTCATTAATAATAATTATTTTATAAATATAAATTAATATTTGTTGATATATAATATATATTTTCATTTTAAATTATCTATATTTTGGTTTTTTTAATCAATTAAATATGGAAAACAATATAAACATTAAAAAAGTTTTATAAAATTTATCATTTTTAAACCCAAAGAAATCCATATAAAAAATTCCAATATGATGTTGATTCAAAAAATATTAAGTGTATTTTATATATATAAATAATACATATGTTAAATTAAATCATATTCAACATAGAATGGTATATATATATTACAAAATTTATAAAAAATAAATGGTATTTTTACCAAAATATGTATTTTAACTATTCACTAAAAAATCAATAATTTATGACAAATAAAAAAATGTAAAAAAAATTATATTCCAATCTAAGAAATTGGTTTTATTTTACCAAATAAATATTCCAAAATTTTAAAAATTTATTATATTATTTTTCTTGAGAAGAAATAGAAATAAAATTTGAAGAAAATAATGATTGGATGAATAAATTTTTTTAATAACAAGTGAAGGATTTGAAACAAAAATTATATCAATAATTTATATTGTGTATGAAATATATATATATATATAATTAGTTAATTCTATTCTTACCCTCTAATTTAATGACATGGTTATGATAATTTTATATATCGTGGAACATTTAAGCTCAGTGTTTCATGTCAAATATGTTATCGAATATATTTTTCATTTGTAAAATATTAGGGTGTTATATAATACGCCATTTGATAAATTGAGACCTAGAAATTTTAAATTTTTCTTTGAAATCAGTGGCTATAAATCTTAAAATACACTTTTTTGGAAACCCACATCATAATAAGTTTTAATAAAACATTATCTTCATAAGAGAGAAAATGATATATAATAGTCATGTGGAATAATAGATACTTAGCATCCAAATATTGGAACATGGTCAGGAAGTGATGATTTAGACATCAGAGATAAGACTAAATAATGTTGTAGTTGTATAGAGATCCCTGATCATATGAAAGTGAATGATCATTATAATGTTAAGGAACTCAAAACCATAAATTTTTAATGAGTGAAAATACAATTGGTTCATCAGAAATTAATTTACAATGATGAAATTTTTGTTTCATGATCATTATTCCAAGAGTTGTGGAATTATTTCACAATATATATTTAAACAATAAGGGAATATAATTACTTTAAAAGAATAATTTCCTCCTTTAGACCATTTTTATGACAATATTATTGTTTTTTCCAAATGATGAGTATTCTAGATGAATATTTCATGCCTAGGGAACTAAAATCAATTATAAAATGTGACATCAACAGAAAAGGGATAGTCAATAAATTCCACCAATCATATACATTAACCAAAATGAAAATGGTTATCACATGGTAATATAAATCCTATAATGAATAAACCATCATATGATGAAATAATATATTAATATTTAAAATTCACATGTAATACCATTTTTTAAAAGTAAACCATTCTACCAATAAATAAACTTATATCCAAAATAAAATATTTAATTAAAGATTAATGTTTGTTAACCTCAACGGTTATCTCAGTCCTTTTAGTTTACATGAAAAAATTATAAAAATATAATTTTGAAATAACATTTACCTATTATTCACCAAATCAATTTTCAATATCGTGGTGATATATATGATAAAACTTAGGTTCCCAAAATTAACTAAATATTATAGATCATATAAACATTATAGGTCATCATTAAGTTAATACTTATGTTTGAGAAATGTAAAGAAATACTCTACATTAAACTGAAGTATTACATATTCTTCCACTGAATAAAATATAACTTAATGATTATTTAATAAATTTAAGATCCAAGTGATTAAAACATCAAAGGAATTTATAATACATTGAAATTATGATCATCTTTAATATTATAGACCAATGATTGTATCCTTAACTCTTAAGACCTATTCAGAGGAAAAATACTAATATCAAATGTTATCTAATCATTTCCCATAATAAAAACTATAACATAATATCTTGATTGTCACACACATTTTTCCCAAGATGACAAGTAACATGACCTCAAGTGCGCCTCTTCGTATGCCATAGGGTTCCAACTAGCAACGAGGTTCTAATTTCAATCATGGGGAGACTATACCCTCTTTATCAAAGTATCACAATAACTAAAATAAAAAAGATTCCCAAAACAATAACACCATTACTTGAATAAAACCAATATTACATTATGACCAAATCAAAAATACAATATCCATACCAAAATAGTATATATTACAAGCCCATTACGTGTGAAGTGTCAATGCTGAAACATCCAAAAAAACTAAAGACCCTAAAAACTCCCAATCAGGTCACAAATCATGTCTGATTCCTTCATCCATGCTATATCCCAACTCATCCATCAAACACCAGTCTTGTTCCCTTACCATTTCCTGCAAACATTAAGTCTATTTGGGTACCAATCTGGAATCCAATGTTAGGTGAGGGTAAAACATAGTAGGGCACTACCAACATCATCTAAAATAATATTGAATCAACAATAGTGTGTGTATTTTTATAAATAAATAATTAAAAATCATATATAACAGTTATCACATTAGAAACTAGTCATTAATTAACCACATAAACACTAGGGTTCAAAAGGACACCTGATCCCTCAATATGTAGTGTCGTATTTCCCTAAGTCTAAACTATCCCCATTAGATAACACATATCAGAGTAACATCATTATCATTTATCATTTCAATTTATAACACAACCAATTTGACCATTTTACAATGCTAACTCAATGGTTTGGAACATCTTGGCTAGCACCACGTGGGTTTTTAGAGCCTTAGTCCCTTTCCCACACCCCAATAATCACAAATGAATATTTGGATTCTCAATCCCTATACCAATCCTAAATAATCAAATATGTGTATTTGGATCCTCATTTTCTATCGCAATTTTTTTTATCACATATGGGTACTTGGAGCCTCAGTACGTCTCCCACAATCATACATCAATCAATAACAAATATATCACATATGTCACATCAGTCAAGGTTAATCAACATTAACCCTTTTATAAAATTTCACATCATGATATATCATTAGGACTCAAAAAATAAAAAATTATTCAACAAATTAATCACATATAATATAATAAAAACATCACTACTAAATCATTTTTCATCCTTTAAACCATATCATGATTTAACCCATTAATTAATTCATCAATTAATTAACCCAATTTCACAATAAATATATCCCATTAATTAATTCACCAATTAATTAATCAAATTCCACAATCCTAATGTCCCATTAATTAATTCAAAAATTATTTAAACAAATTCCATGATCCCAGTATCTCTTAAATTTTGCAATTACATGTTCCAATAGTTGTTTCATAAATTAATAAATCTAATCAAACTAGTTTCATAACCAAAAAATTACACTAATCAATTCATCAATATATAACCCAATTACGGGTGTCAATAAATTAATTATGAAATAAACTTATTCAATCCATGATTCAATTGACAAAAATTCCTATTGATATCTAAAAACACATACATATAATTTGAATCAAGATGATTTGAATTTAATTTACACAACGTACCACAACATCCTTGAAAAACACTCAATAATGAAAATCCACCATTAAGAAAAACTATCATGAACATGATGAAAAATGAAATCTTGACAAAAAAACTAGATCAAAGATCAAAATAATTGAGATATATTAATCCATGATCCAATACCTTTACAACAACGGATAAATTAATTATCTTTTATCTGGAAAGAGGAGTGTTTCGGTGCGGATGTGCGTCGGGTTACGCTGTTCCGCCAGGACGCGTTCGCGCGTGCACCCGTCAACCCGAGGGGATGGGCGCGCGGCTTGTGGTCCCGCAGTCCCGCTTTCCAAGGGCGGGCGGCATTCGTCCCTTATTCATGGGCATCTGCTCCTTGATCGAAACCGGGATGATGGGATGTCGGCTCCTCCTTCCTTGGACGTCTCCTCGGAACTCGTCGCCTAATCCGGGTCTCCCTCATAGACTTAAGAATGTTCGTGAATCTCGTTCCCGGCGCCATATCTTCATGGACACCGGTTAATTACGCTACTTCCGCCCGGACGCTCCAAGGAGTCTGGTCGGGGCAGCAACCTGCGGTGAGAAGGCCGGGTGGCTCTGGGTGCTGGGGGGCGTGTCGTAACACTGCGGCTCTGCACGTCTGTCTTCCGTCCCTAATAGGGCTTCTCGAAGGCATGATGGCCTGAGGCATCCCACACTGGGTGCGGGGAACTGTGTCACCTGAGGTTTTCCTCAGCTTCCCATGTTTAACACGGGGTATGTCGCGAGTTTAACGTCCAGCGGGGACGGCATCGGACCGATCAACACGAAAAGTGGATCAGATGACAGAACCCCTTGCGGGGAACCTCCGACGCTGGGGCCAGCACATGGGCGGCTTCCCAAGTAACGTGGAGTGGAGTGAAGTGGCATGACCCCACCGGGATGTGGCGGCCCGGGTAAGGATCATGATGGATGATGGAGTGAAGAGCTTGGACCCCGGAGGGGCTTCCTACGTACCGCGTGCTAGCACGGATCAAAGTCAACGTAGTTCGGGTATACAGTTTAACGTCATGCTGGACGTCGGCAAGCCGACTCACGAAGAGGTCTAGGCCGCCGGGCGGAGGATTGAACCGAACCGCCTCGCACAGAGGGGGATGGAACGGCCGGGTGGATCACGGTTTCACGTCATGCTGGACGATAAAAGGAGAAGTGGAAAAGGGGGGCTGTGGGGAGGCACCGTGGAGATACACACGGGCAGTCTCCCACAGGAGCGGATTCATAGGTGAATCGACGCAAGCGTGAACCCTGGAGGGGTCCACTGATGGACGAACCGACGTAAATACGACCGGGACGACCAGGTGGTGGGCTTGAACCTCAGGGAGGCTTCCTACGTACCCTGTATAGAAGACAGGGATCAAAGTCCACGTAGTTCATTCTGTCAGGACTTATGCACTTGGGGCAGCCTGGATGCGGCGAAACTCAGTTGGAAGGGACCTGGACCGAAAGCAGAAGACACCTCGATCCCAGTCATACCCTCTACTGGCTTCGGCAGTGGGGAGGCGCAATGGAGATACACATGTGCAGCCTCCCACGAGAAACTAGGGGTTTGTAATACCCTGCCCCCGTAGGGTAAAGCCGCTCCCATTAAATCGTCCCAAAAGGGGGACAATCCCGACATCCCTGCAGAGACGAGCGGGTGGGGGCCACATCCAAACCGGGGGAGACCCTGCGTGCGAGGCACGGGATCGAATGATGCGGACGGTTTAGCGTCTTGCCAGACGAAGTACAGTTTAACGTCGTGTGTTAAGGACGAAACACTTGGCAGTTTAACGTCTTGCAGCGCGGACGATGGGGGCTAGGAAGTTTAGCGTCGTGCAGCTTGGACGTAGTACAGTTTAACATCATGTTGGACGGATGTGCAGTTTAACGTCATGCTGGACATACGTGCAGTTTAACGTCATGCGGGACATTATGCAGTTTAACGTCATGCTGGACGAATATGCAGTTTAACGTCATGCTGGACGATGATTGCCGCCGATGGGTCCGTGTCACTTCGCACGAGCCTGGAAGGCTGCACGGGAAGACAGCGCACGGTTCGGGCACCCAGGATGAGGATCATCGGGCGCCACGCAGGCGGGTACCCTCAGGGGGTCAAGGGAGGCGACCCTGGCGGATTGCGCGCAAAAGAGGAGCTTTGCGCGCAAAACCGCGGGTTGGCGCGCAAAATGGCGGGCTGGCGCGCAATTGGGCCAGCGCTTCGCACGCGGATGAGTGGGATTGCGCGCACCGGGCTTCGGGTAGCGCGCGGGGGCAACGGCTCATTCTCTAACGAATGGCCACTTTGAAAATGGGGGGTGCGCGCAATCGGGCTGGATTGCGCGCACCCGGGGGCAATTGCGCGCAAGAGGCTTCTTTTGCGCGCAAAGGCCTTCGGGTTGAAATTTATTCAAAGGAAAGGAGCCAAGGGAATTGCGCGCAAAGGCGAACCCCAAGGCTCTATTGCGCGAAAGAAAGGAGGTTACCTGAAGATCGGCATTGTGCGCGGAAGGGGTTGGATTACACGAACGAGCGACACTTCGGATTCTGGCAACCTTCAAAACGTCGGGGGTCGCTTTATATTTATAGGCAACCCCGGGCACGGAATCCGTCTCGGGCGCGCAATTCGCTTCGCGGGCGCGGAATCAGGACCCAGCGAGCAAAGGGCGCCGCGCAGGCCGCGGGCGCGCAAAATAGCGCGCCGGCCCAGCGCATTGCGCGCATCCCGGAAGGATTGCGCGCCGCGGCTCGACTTTGCACGCGAGCCTCTGAAATTTCGCGCAAGTCCTCCGGGCCCTCCGGAACGTGCCTCTGACTCCAAATATCACTTCGCTTTCCGCATCCGGAGCTTCGTTTGGGAACAACGGACTTTTCCGGCGTCTACAAAAGCCCCCCCTCGGAATCTGATCGGCGAGAGGTCGCAACGATCGGGTTCCGAGGGAGACGCCGGAATGCCCAAATCCTGGGCTGCGCGGGACTTAGGCGCGCAAAAAGGGGCGCCGGGCGCGAAATTCGCCGCTGCGGTCGCGCAAAGCGCTTTCCGCGCAGCGCGGACCCCGGCCTCGCCTATAAATAGGGGCGCTGGGTCCCGCGTTCCGTACTCTGGCCTTCCGCGCGATAAGCTCCAAAGCTCTCGTGCGCGAAATTGCCTCTTCCGGTCGCGAAATTCGCCCGATCGGCGTGCAAAACCATCCGGATTTCACCTGTTTTTGCGCGAAAACCCGGAACTTTGCGCGACAGTCTTCCCAATTGCGCGCCGTCCACTTGGATTGCGCGCCAACCTTCAAACTTCTCTACCAGCCTCGTCCGATCCCGCACGCTTCATTCCTTAACCCGCACGACTCCCGAAACTTCTGAGATGGCCGCGCGCAGAGGAAATGAGGGGGATGCCGCCACTCGCAGGGCTGAGATGGCGACGAACGAGGAGGTTTACGGAGCCAAGGAGATTGTTTCCAACAATCAATCCTTGTTCGACTTACTGACGCCGGCCTAGAAGACATATCCCCTGTCGGACAACCTGCCGCTCTGGAACTTCGGCATCCTAGATGAGGTTCCGGTGCCAGGGTTCGAGATTGATGCGCCGCGGACCTGGGTGACCCGGGAGGACGAGCTTCTCCGCTATAACATCACCAACAATGGGCATCCTTCCAGGGGGACCAGACACTTAGATGTCTATGTCCTGAACCCGAGGACGTGAACCATTGATGGGGGTGATCCTACTGCGGAGAATTCTACAGCCCTCTACTCGAGCATATATCGCCAGAGCGTCACGGATGACACCAAGGGCTGGCTGAAGGACTGGGACTTGCGGTCCGGGGGCAACTTCACCAGTGAGTGGGCCTGGGCGTTCTGGGTACGCCACACTTGCGATCACTTCGCAGAGGAGCTGCGGTACATCGGCCTGTTCGAGGCGGTGTGGACGTCGCAGTTCCACTTCTACCAGCAGTCCGAGCTCGGGCCGGAGCTGTTCACCCGATGGTCTCCGGATACCAACACCTTCCATATTCACCATGGGGAGGTCGGCATCGGTCTCTGGGACATCCACTGCATCAGAGGTATCCCGCTGGAGGGCTACCAATACGATGAGTTCCTGCCACCGAAGAACACCTGGGAGGACAGGTCACGGACTCCCATCCTGACCTGGCATCTGCTTGACCTGGCTACGCAGCGGCTCGGGATCAAAGACTTCCAGAAGGACATAGCCTACAAGGAATGGTTCGGCCAGTTCTTGGAGCATGACCCGGCGGTCAAGATGCCAGGTAGGGGGAAGCGGTGCCCGACCGCAGCTCAGAGGAGCCGGAACGGGTCGTACTGGCGGGTCCTGGAGACGGGCGACTACCGCTCATGGGGGTACCGCTTCATCGAGGCCCGGGACCCAAACGTCCGGTACGCGGCGTTCCTGGCCGTCTTTCTGAGTGGGTGGCTCCTGCCAGTGCGGGACGCGAGAATGGGCGTTCTCCCGGCGACACTGGCGATGGCGGGCGCTATGGCCGCCAACAAGAGATACAACCTCGGGGTCCCAGTGCTGGCGAGGCTGTATGCCATCCTGGGACGCATCTCACGAGGGGGGTTTCCACGAAGGATCTGTGGGCCCTTTCAGTTCTTCCACGGCTGGGTGGCTGCTCACCTCGGTGGGTACACGTTTCCGAACGCCATCATTCCTCCGGGCAACGGCCTGCGACCCTCCCTGCTGAACATCGCGGGGGTCGCTCCGATGACCCTAAGTGAGGAGGGCGTGCGGATCCGGATTGGAAATCATGCCAACTTCAACTTCAGTCCGTTCCCCACTCCCGTCGGCCAGATGATCGACAACGGGCAGGGTCTGCTGGAGCAGCATGAGTACTTCCTGAACATGCGGGGCGGGGTGCTCATGGCTCGGATCGACGGGAAGGTGATCTGCGAGCCTTACGTGCCGACCCGGTTCGCCAGGCAGTTCGGGTGACTTCAACGGATGCCGAAGAGGGTATTCACTGCTGTCCGGGAAGAGACGAACCCTAGCGTCCTTCGTCAGATGTGGCTGATGTTTGCCGCTTTCGGCTCTGGCGACGTCATCACTCTCCCTCCTACCGGAGTTGACGCAGGCTTGGCAACCGAGTACGCCGAACACTGGGCCATCGCGGACCCCGAGGGGCTTTTGCGGAAGCTAGTTCGGCGGCTCGAGGTTACCCGTGCGGAGACAGGGCGTCAAGGAAGGAGGCAAGGCGCCGCCACACGGGGGAGAACGGAGGCGCGCCAAGCAGCGGAGCCGGCGCGGGCAGGGACTTCGGCGGCGAGCACATCGCGAGCTGCCGCCACGACCTCAGCGCCCAGAGAGGGGGCACGTGCGGTGGTCGACGAGCGGCCCGGGAAGCAGGTGAGACGTCTGCTCGAACCTTCCCCTGATGCGGTCTTCCCGGCGCTGTGGTCGGCCTGGATGACTCTGCAGCAGTCACTGGGGACCGACGCCATCTGGCGAAAGATACTCAGAGAAGGAATCTATCTGCCAGAGGTCGGGCGCCTCCAGATTGCCGACAGAGTGGACTTCAACCGGCAGTATGCGTATCTGACGGCCATGGACGAGTACGCGCGCCAACGTGGTCAGCGCGCGGAGCCATCCCTTCTGGTGAAGGTGATGCTCGGTCTCGAGCCCGCTCCGGAACAGATGCCGCCGGGAGAAGATGACAGTAACGACTCCGAGGAGGAGGAGGAGACGGGGGAGGATGAAGGCTCCGAGGGAAGATCCCATCAGGGGAGCCCACAGGAGAGCGGCGAGGTGGCCGGCTCTGACAACGTTGATGTCACTGAGCTCCTCGAGGTCCGCTTCTATCCCTACTCAATCTGCTTCATCCATTCTCTTATGCAGCTTCTAACCCATTTCTCCACCTTTCTCAGGAGTGCACGGATGTTGGTCAGGCGTCCTCAGCGGGAGTAGGAGAGGCGCCAACAGGACAAGGCGGGGGCCAGACACCCATCATTGAATTGACAAGCGCTGAGGGGTCCCCTGCTGCAACTGTTCCTGCGGCGACCGGGATAGCGGAAGATGACGCTCCGAACTCCCGTAAGTCTCCCTACTTTACTGCTGGTGCTTGCCGTTGACGATCCGTGACTAACCATGGCATGCCCTGCGCAGTGATCTCAACACTGGAGGCTCATCAGGTTGCCGAACCCGGGCCATCCACGAGTGGACCGGTGGCAGACATGCCGCCTGCTCCGGAACAGACTTCCCAAACCGAGCCGGCCCCACCAACTGCTGATCAGGGGGCTGCGGACGTCGGCGGTGCTGCCATCGGAGAGAGGTTGGGGGCTGACGAGGGTGTCAGCGCTGCTGGGGAGAGAGAAGAAGGTCGCCCGGATGTTGGGGAACCTATCCCTCGTGAGGACCTCCCAGGGGTGGACCCTGCAGCAGACCTGCTGGCTGCCTTCCCTGCCTACCGGCCTGCCGATCCCGAGGAGATGGACGACTCAGACACGGAGGCGGTCGAGGAGAGCCGGATAACGCGCCGTAGGGGGTGGAAGTGCATCCAGCGCTTCCTCAAGCGAGACTCGTCGGAGTGGCTGGGGCGCATGGGATCACTTCAAACCTGGCTGCGCTTCCTGTGTGCCGGGGGAGCTGATGCTCAACGCCTCCATCTAACGGTCCGTGATTTCATGGCCGAAAAGATGCGCGAGAGTTGCCGGCGTGCCGACGTCACACAAAGTCGGGACATGTCGGAGAGCACGCGGGCGCTCCTCGCGGCGGAGCAGGAAGTCCGGCGCCTCGAAGGGCAGGCGGCAGAGAAGGAGGCCTTCGTCGCAACGTGTACCGAGCTTGTGGAGCAACTAGCAGCCCAGCTGGTTGACGCCCAGGTACAGCTGACGGAGGCAGGCCAACAGATGGTCACAATTCAGGTCGAGCGGGAGCGTGCACAGGCCAGAATCGACGAACTGCGCGCTGCGACCGCCGATGAAGAGAGGGCACGCAGAGAGCGAGAAACAGCTCTGGAGGCCACCAGCCAAAGGGTAGCGGCATTAGAAAGACTCATTCAGCACGCTAATCCCTAAGGGCTTTGTTTTTCCATTCCCAAAACATTTGCTTCCGCTACTTTGATCCATCTGTATGAATCAATATATTTATCTGCATCTTTTGGTTTAACATGCTCAACCACAATTCGTTGTCTTGCGGGAGTGTTAACCAAGCATCAGGCATCCATAATTGGGCCTGGATTTCTAGAGAAAAGAGGGAGGTCATTCCTAGGAAAGGAGACCTCAGACCTAATCAATGTACCATCCCCCAACCTGTTCCGACACACGAGCGGGACAATGCTAGGGGCGTTGAGATTTTATCCGAACATAGGGAAATGAGAAGAGGTTAATCGCGTGTCCCGAATCCAGACATCCACAACGGTCGGCCTTCCAGGAAATGCCCAAGACAGTAGGCGGACAGTGGATCGACCATAACAACTGAAATAGACGGGCCGAAAAAGGTCATCATTCATATTGCAGGAGGCGGACCACATGTCATCATGAATACCGCTTTGGGGTTCCTTCAGACACAAGGGTGGAAATCCAGATCAACAGGGCATGCGAAGCGTGGGGCGAAGTGACGACTTGTTCGGACAGAATCCAACGCTCTCAAAATTGCGCCACCGTGGGGAAAGTGTATTAGGCGGATGCACTAATCTGGCCGTGAGTCACCTCAACTCTCAGACAGCACCTCTCTGACGAGGAAACCGTCCCTTCCCACTATTGCAATGGGGCATCCCGAGCTGAATCGGGGAGATTATCACAACTGCACCACTCTACCCGAAGTCAGGCCAGACGGCCGGCGACGAGGAGGGGCGGGACTTAACGATCCCTGAGGCTGGACCCGAGTTGAGATGCCCGGGCGTTCCTACGTACTCCATCAGGCTGGAGATCAAGCCACACGTAGTTCTGAGAGTGCAGTTTAACGTCATGCAGGACGTAGGACCCCATTTGGGGAGATCTTAGTTTAGGGTCGTAGAGCTCGGACCATAGGGGTAGATCTTAGTTTAAGGTCTTAGAGCTCGGACCATAAGGACTAGATCGTAGTTTAAGGTCTTAGAGCTCGGACCATAAGGGGAGATCTTAGTTTAAGGTCTTAGAGCTCGGACCATAAGGAGAGATCTTAGTTTAAGGTCTGAGAGATCGGACCATGGGGGGAGATCTTAGTTTAAGGTCTTAGAGCTCGGACCATGGGGCGAGATCTTAGTTTAAGGCCTTAGAGCTCGGACCATGGGGCGAGATCTTAGTTTAAGGTCTTAGAGCTCGGACCATAGGGACCTCAAAGTACGCCACATCGTGGTCCTATCCCCTGGATATGCGAAGATGCACTGAGGGATAGTGTCAAGAGTGTCTAGGTTTCGCCTGGCCGGAATGGGAGGTGGAAAATGTGAATCATGCGGCCATTCATTCAAGGACTGGGGGCACCGGCATAACGATATGGGAGTACTGCCGACCGTGGCGGAAAAGCAGCATCAATATCGCACTAACCGTTGGTGGAATGAGGCAGCAAACGAGCATCGACCGCTCAATCGCAGGATTCATATCGATTTGCTGCCCGAGGCCATTGGGGGTACCGGCCCGAGTCGGTGGGAGAGCACTGAGGCATTGTGTCCGAACCGTTCACGGGGGCTCCACCCAGGGAGTAGACGATGGGTCCGAATGAAAGGGAGAACGAAGCCTGAAAAGTGGAGGAAACCTGACCAAACGGATCCTGACCCTCCTGGCAATAAACCAGAGTACTCTTGACACCGGTGGACCACTGCAAGGGGTCGAGGGACACGCCTTGAGGGTGACCTGAAGGCGGCAGATTCCCCAGAGAAGGGGGAATCTCTAAGAGGTGGGGGGCTGGACCCGAAGTTTCAAACATCCGGGCGTTCCTACGTATCCCATAAGGATGGGAATCAAGCCACACGTAGTTCTTGAAGCGCGGCGCAACACAATCGGGCACCAGCGCGGGGAAGAGTGCGGGTCTGACCCTCGCACACAGAAGGAGCGGCATTTGATATTTCTTGTTTGTCCTTAAAGATGAATGGTTTTTCTTTGTGCGGCGACATGCTTGTGATTGAGAAATCTCTGGCGTCGCCACAATAATCAAGCCATGGAAGGCATTGATGAATGGCGTGGTCATTAACCAGCGCCCAACATGAGTGTCCCCTGAGGAGGACATCACGATGCAGTGCCGTTTCTCGTCGGGCGGCCAAGACGATCACAGTTTACGGTCGTGTGGTAGGACCAGACAACACAGTTTAAGGTCGTGTGGTTCGGACCATGGAGTAATCCGCTTATCGCGGTACGGCAGACACGGCGGAGGTGGGAACATACCCAGCCCTGTGGTCACACACGATTCCAGGAGAAGAGTCTTGGGATAGGGGTCTGCGTATGTCCATCACCCGAGGGGCAGAGATGCTAGCCTCCAAATATACTGGGCCCAGAACGCAATTGTTCGGGCGACTCCCTCCTCCTTATGGGGACGAGGGTCCAGCTACGCATGGCCCTTAGGGAGGATATCCGCATATATCCTTGGTGCTCAGATCATGGGAGCCTCGAACGACATCATTACCCTGGTTGGTCTGCCTAACGTGTAGAGGTGTACTGAAGGTTAGTATGAAGAGAGTGTCGAGATTCCACTACAACGCACAAAGGCGGAGTGTGATGAGGAATACACAACCAATGTTCAGAGCCTGAAAGAGCCGACATGGCGATCAAGGATGTTGCTGACGCATTCGCAACACAACATCCGATCGCGTCAGCCTAAGACGGGGCAAGCAAACGAGCATCAACCGCTCAATCGCAGGATTCATATCGATTTGCGGCCCAAGACCCGTCGGTAAATCGACCCGGAGCGGTGGGAGAGCACTGAGGCATCGTACCCAAACCGTTAACGAGGATCCCTTTGAGTGAAGGCTCGAACAAGAGGAAGCGCGAGGCCTGACAAGCAACACAAGACTTGTCGGGATCGAATCTGACACTACGAGTCATAGACCGAAGCACCCAAAACATGTTAACAGATCACCGGAAAGGGTCGGAGGACTCACCCTGAGAGCAACCGAAGGGGGGCAGATCCCCGTGATCAACCAAGAGACGGGGCTGGACCTGAAACATAAGCGTCCAGGCGGTCCTACGTATCCCATGAGGATGGGAATCAAGCCATACGTAGTTCTGGAGAGGCAGTTTTACGTCATGCAGGACGATGAGGGGTGTGAGGTAGTCCCACACACGGGGGAGGCGTACGGCGCGGCCAGTAGACCAACGCGAATGAGGACATAATACCCCGCTCACGCGATACACCTCGCACAAAAAGGAGGGGAACTTGGGCCAGAGGCCCAACGCGGGATAGAGATTCCCGGGAAATGAGGCTGGGCCTGAAACATAACGTCCAGGCGGTCCTACGTATCCCATAAGGATGGGAATCAAGCCATACGTAGTTCTTGAGAGGCAGTTTAACGTCATGCAGGACGATGATGGAAAAAGAAGGGGGGAGCAGAAGGCATCCCCAAACGTGGGGGGGTACAGCGTGGCGAGAAAACCGACGTAAATGAGGACATAATCCCCCGCGCACGCGATACGCCACATACCCAGAGGCAACTGGACCAAGGGCCCGGGATGGGATGGAAATTCCCGAAGGATGGGGCTGGGCCTGAAACATGAATGTTCAGGCGGTCCTACGTATCCCATAAGGATGGGAATCAAGCCGCACGTAGTTCTTGAGGGGCAGTTTTACGTCATGCAGGACGAATGCTGAACAGTTTAACGTCTTGTAGCTCGGACGTAGTGCAGTTTAGCGTCATGCAGGACGAAGCACTTGGCAGTTTAACGTCTTGCAGCGCGGACGAATGCTGAACAGTTTAACGTCTTGTAGCCTGGACGAATGATGCTTGGCAGTTTAACGTCTTGCCGCGCGGACGTATGCAGTTTAACGTCGTGCAGGACGTATGCAGTTTAACGTCGTGCAAGACGTAGGCACACTCAGACAAAGTACTGCTTGAGGAACCTAGCGTTGGTGGGAGGAGTGACACGCTCACCATCCATAGTCTCTAGGGAGTACGCGCCATTGGGATAGACCTTGTGGACAACAAAAGGTCCCTCCCACTTGGGCTCCAACTTGGGCGGCTTCCTGCCGGGGATCATTGGCGCTCTTAGGGCTAGCACTAGATCACCCTGCAGGAAGGAGCGGAGGCGAACCTTCTTATTGAAAGCTCGAGCCATTCTTCTTTGATGCCTCTCCAAGTTGTGCAAAGCGCGAAGTCTATTCTCATCCAGTGCTTCCAACTCGACTAGACGGGCTTCAGCGACTCTGTCCGGCGCTTGCTGGTCGTAGACCGCAGTGCGCAAGGACGGCAACTGGATCTCGATGGGCAGGACGGCCTCAGCTCCATACACCAGGGAATAAGGGGTCATCTGGGTGGAATTGCGAGTCGTCGTCCGATAAGCCCAGAGGGCGTTGGGGAGCTTGTCCGGCCAACTCTTCTTGTTCTGACCAACCATCTATTGCAGAATGTTAGAGAGGGTTTTGTTAAACGCCTCGATCTGTCCATTCGCCTGCGCATGATAGCGAGATGTATGGTTCGAGCGAATGTTATACTTGGCGTACAACTTCTTCAACTCGGCTGCTCGGAAATTGGTTCCGTTATCCGTGAGGATAGCGTGAGGCACTCCAAATCGACAGATGATGTTGGAGGTCACGAAGTCAGCGATCGAACATGATTTGACCTCTCTGAGCGGAATCGCTTCTGCCCATTTGGAGAAGAAGTCCGTGGCGGTCAGAATGAACCGGCACTGGCGAGCTGTCGCCGGCGGGTAAGGTCCCACAACGTCCAGTCCCCAGACTGCAAAGGGCCAGGAATACATTGTGGTATGGAGAGGCTCCGGCGGCCGATGCACAAAGTTCGCATGAACCTGGCACGCATGGCACCTCCTGGCATACTCGATGCAGTCATGGATCATAGAGGGCCAGAAGTATCCCAACCTCCGAATCTGGTGGGACAGCTTCGGCCCAGTCTGGTGGGCGCCACACGAACCAGCATGAACCTCTTGCATGACTCGTGGGATCTCAACTCCCTGAAGGCAACGTAGGAGAACACCATCAAATCCGCGTTTGTAGAGGATCTGCTCCAGGCCGGGACTGCTCTGGAGGACAAACTGCGATGCGCGGCGTCGAACTCGCTCGCGCTCGGCCCGATCCGATGGAAGAATTCCATGTTGGAGGTACTCAACCAAAGGCGTCCTCCAATCAGGGGCTGATCCGACTGTCATATCTGGGGTACTCGAGGCTCCGGACATAGGGGCAACCATGGTGAGATTACTTACCAACGGGCCGCGATCTTCTTCCGGGATAACGGGAGCGATGAGCCTGCGGCACGTCACGCGGACGATCAGGTTGTCCTGTTCAGGTTCCGCAAGTGATGCAGCAAGGCTGGCCAAGGCATCTGCTCGACCGTTCTGCGACCGGGGAACATGGACAATTTCCGGCCGAGAAGGGAACCGGGCCATCAGAAGGAGGGTGCACTCCAACAATGGCACAAGTTCTGGCTTCCTGACAACGTAGTCGCCATTGATCTGCTTAACGACCAGCTCGGAGTCCCCTTTCACGCACAAACGGGGCACGTCGATCTCGAGAGCCAACTCGAGGCCGGTGATGAGGGCATGGTATTCCGCCTCATTGTTGGTACAGCCCTCTGACAACAGGAAAGAGTATGGCAGCACGGCTCGCTCCGGGGTAATGAAGACGATGCCCAAGCCCACTCTGTTGATCTTAGGATTATCGAGTCTTCTACCGGTGGGGCTCCGGGATGCACCGTCAAAGTGCATCTGCCAGCATGGATCGGCTCGATCAACCGAGAGAATGGTCTCATCAGGAATGCCTAGATCCAGTGGCTGATCCGCGAAGGTCGGGTGAGCGGCCAGAAAGTCTTCCAACGCTTGCCCTTTGATGGCCTTCTGAGACACATACCTGATGTCGAACTGCTGGAGAATCACAGCCCACCGCGCTAGGTGGCCAGTCAACATAGGCCGGCTCAGGATATATTTCAACGGGTCTACCCGAGAAACCAACTGTACCTCATGGTGCTGCAAGTAGAGCCGTAATTTCTGTACGGCAAATACGAGCGCCAGGCAGCTCTTCTCGATGGGGGAATACCTAACTTCCGCATCGAGGAGCATGCGACTGAGGTAATAGAGGCTATTCTCTGTTCCCTCGTTGTTCTTCTGGGCGAGAAGGGCACCCAGGGACCGTTCCAGGGCGGTCACATAAAGGACCAGCGGCTTTCCGGATACGGGCGGCATCAGGACCGGAGGTTGAAGCAGGTACTGCTTGATTTCCTCGAAAGCGGTCTGACACTCTTTATCCCAGACATAGGTGGCACCTTTCTTCATAAGCCGAGAAAAGGGCTTACACTTGCCGGCCAGATTCGCGATGAATCGGCGTATATAGGCTAAGTGGCCTTGGAACCCTTGCAGTTCCCGGACGGTACCCGGGGGAGGCATCTGGCTAATCGCCCTGATTTTCTCTGGGTCGATCTCAATACCCCGGTATCTTACCACAAATCCAAGGAACTTTCCGGAGGTGACCCCAAAGGCACACTTCAACGGGTTCATCTTCAGGCAGCGAGACCGGAGGAAGCTGAACACTTTCTCAAGATCTTTGAGATGGTCCCGACGCTGGCGCGATTTGACAACCAAGTCGTCGACGTAGCATTCCACTAGCGTGCCGAGGATTGGCTTGAATATGCGGTGCATCGCCCGTTGATAGGTGGCACCTGCATTCTTCAGGCCGAAGGGCATGACCCGGTAGCAAAAGGTACCTTGGGGGGCCCTGAAGGCAGTGAACTCCTCATCCTCAGGGGCCATCCGAATTTGGTTGTATCCGGAGTATCCATCCATGAAGGAGAGGGCTTGGAACCCTGCCGTGGCATCAATCAACAGCTCTGTCACTGGAAGGGGAAAATCATCTTTCGGACAGTGGCGGTTGAGATCGCGGAAGTCGATGCAGACTCTAATCTGCCCGTTCTTCTTCCTGACCGGCACAATGTTGGCCAGCCATTTGGGGTACTGAACTTCCCTCACGAAGTTGGATTTGATAAGCTTGTCAACTTTGGCCTCAACCATGGCACCGTGGGATGGGTGCATCTTCCTGGGAGGCTGCTTGAACTCGCGATGGTTTGCCGGGAGACCAAGGCGGTGGACGGCTACCTGAGGATCTAGCCCCGGCATCTCATCATAGCCCCAAGCGAACACATCACGGTGCTGCCTGAGAAAGTCCACGTACTGCTGCCGCTCCTCAGAGGGCATGGCGGCACTAACCAATGTGGGTCTTGGATCGGCCTCGGTTCCAAGGTTCACCTGTATTAACTCATCGACCGTGGCGGGGACGCCCTCCTCAAAGGCTGGGGGTGCATCTTCCACGTCCTCTCCACTCGGGGAGGGATCGTCCACGGGAGAGACTGCGTTGGCAACTACATTGGGTCTACCAGATCCTGCTGGGCCACTGGTGCTGGCGCGGGCGGTCGCGGCCATCTCATCAGGAGACTCGCGGACCGTCAAGACCATGGCGACGTCCAACCGGTGAATCGGGAGGACGTAAGCGTCATCCAGACTTGCCCAGGGATCGCTCGCAACAGCGACAGGCTCAACCTCACCTGCCAGGATCTGCTTATCCTTGCTCTTGTAATAGTCCGCGTCCAGATAGCGGGCTTCACATGAGGCAAAAGGAGAGGCATCTCCTTGAAGCACGCCTACTCGACCATTAAGGGAGTATTTGAGGCATTGGTGGTATGACGAGGGAACCGCCGCGTGAAGGTGAAGCCATGGCCTGCCCATCAATGCGTTATACGCAGTGTCCTGAGAGACTACCATGAATTCGGTGTTGGCAACCAAGTCACCGAACTGGGTCTTCAAACGTATCTTGCCGACCGGGGTTTGCTCGGTGCGGTCGTACCCCTGGATCCTGAGGTCGGAGGGAATCAAGTCATCCTCAGACAACCCCAATCTCCGAAGCGTCCGAGTTGGAATCAGGTTAATCCCGGACCCCGTGTCGACAAGACAGCGCCGGACTTCAAGGCCATTGAACTGGCCAGTGACATACAGCGGACGAATGTGTCCCTGTATAGGAGGGTCCTCATCCTTACCAGAGAACGAGATAACTGCCTGACATTCGGCGTCCTCGATCGTTTCGGCGTGAAAGGCCTCTGCAGCCGCAACCTCTGTCTCAAACTGGAGGGGGCTTTTCAGGGCTTCAGCGAGTGCCTCGCGCATCTCAGACGACATGCGCAGAGCCTCAAGGATGGAGAGCCTTGCTGGGATGTCGGCCAAGTGCTTCAGGACATCATACTTTTTGGCCAAGCGCGAGCCCCTGGTTGCAGGAGGTTGCTCTGCGGTTGGTGGCATGACAGGCCTTGCTGGTTGGATCGGCGGCCGACTGGTACTTGGCGCATCTCGCTGTTCACTGGTCGCAGTCCGGGAAATGGTCACCGTACTGGAGTCAGGAGGCCGGGATGGACTCGTGGCAGGGCGGAGCTGGTCGCGACGCGGCTGAGGTGGTTCTGCCTGGTCCCACACCACAAACAGTGGCGGAGGCGAATCCGTCATCCCCGGATGGGGGGGCTGCGCGCGCTGAGCTCGGTTTTGAGCCTGCTGCCTAGTCTCAGTGGCGTGCACGGCCTGGCTGGAGGTACCAACGGCTGTGCCCCGGCGACTCCTGTTGCTGCGGTTCTTCCGACGGTGGCGACGACCGGGGACACTAGGGAGGTCCACCTGGTGTTCTTCAACGTCGGGAACCGAAAAGGGATTTACCAGCTCGACGGTGTTAACCGAAGCATACCCAATACCATCATCGGACGAATCATCCATCACCGGGCGGATCCGAGGAGGGACCCCCATCTCCGGGGGCATGAAATCGCCGAGAGTACGGGATAGTGGCGGAACTGGAGGGGCGCGCTCTTCCTTCTTGCGCTGCCGCCGTTTGCTCCTCTTGGAAGAGGCAGGCTGGGACGACGATGCCGAAGCAGCACCCGCAGGTTCTGGGGGCTCAGGCTGATTCAAGCGCGCACGGATGATTCCATGGGCGCGAATGGTCGTCTTGCGGGACATCCAGTTATTGTACTTCTGGGATCCGCGGTCGGAGACCAGCTGCCATTCGTCCTCGTTGCCACTATCGTCATCTGATCCCACGAATACGCCCGCCACTTGTGCCGGAGCTGGGCCCAACCTGATTACATTGTTGTTAATCTGGTCTTGGAGCCAGTCCTTAAACACATAGCACCGCTAGATGGTGTGCCCCAAGGCCCGATGGTAGGGGCAGTAGCGGGGGTTATTCGTAAGATGTGCCTCCTCTGGCTTCCAACACTCAGGCAGTCGCACAATCCTCTGCTCCAGGGCGCTCCGGAAATAACTGGGGACCTGATCCTCATGAAATGAGTAAGTCAGGTGTCGCGGGCCCCGGGGAGCGTGGTCTTGACGAGGGGCTAGAGGGGCCGGCCGAGGAGGTGGACCCTGATTATCTCACCTGGGTTGTGGAAGTACATTACGCGGAGGGGCCGGCCGGTTCTGGGGCTGCCGCTGCTGGGCCGGGAACTGAGCCCGTGGAGGCGGATTCCTGTGAGGCTGTGGAGCTGGCCTCACCGGCAGCAGCTCCAACGGCCTGGGGGCCTCTATCTGGGCAACAGCAGCGGGCTCAGCCCTACTGACTCTCCTTGCAGGAATCATAGGAGGCAGCGGGTGTGCCTGGCTGGCCTGTTGCAGGGCTTCCTCAAGACGTTGAGCTTTGTCTGAGAAGTCCCTGAACCCTCCGGGGTAATTCTGAGTGATCAGGGAAGGGACCAGCTCGGTCCTGACGTTCCCGACGCACATTGTTAGCAACTGCTCCTGAGTCAATGGCATGTCAAGGGAATACGTGAGACCCTTCCATCGGGCGACGAAGTCCGCGACTCGCTCATCAGGCCTCTGCTTGCACTTGAAGAGGTCTGCGATACTTGTCTTCCGGGTCGTGGAACTGAACTGGTAGAGGAACTGTCTACGGAGGTCCTCCCAGCTGGTTACCGACCCGACGGGGAGCTGGCTATACCAGACAAATGCTGGCCCTTCCAATGTCTGAACAAAGCAGCGAAGCTTAGCGGCCTCCTGCTGCGCCGGAGTCCCCAACATAGGCCCGCACCTCGAGTTGAAGTGGGCTAAATGCTGTGGCGGATCTCCAGTTCCGTTGAAGGGAGCGAAAGTGGGATTCCCGAATCCCGGAGGCGCCGGCATGTCATCCACCCATGCTGGGTAGGGCTTGCCGTCCGGTGGGATCGCCACCTGCCGAGTCTCCAAGGCTTCCAAGCGGGCAATGATTGCCGCCATCGGATCGTCCGGACATGGGTTCCAGTCCTGGCGAGGATCTCTAACCACGAGCGCATTGCATGGCCCTTCAATCAGGTCGTCGACCGGATCGTCGAACTCGGCAGCTCGTGGGATGGCGGGCGGAGCGGCCCTTGGGGCAGCGGGAGGAATCCGAGCGGGATCTCTCAGGTAGTCACGCCGCTCGGGAGGGTGTGGCGAAACATACCGCACCCTCTTGCCGTAGGCAATGGCCTCTCTCCTGTCGGCGAACACGGCGTAATCACGGTTGCCCGGGAGAGTCTCATCGAGGAGCGGTTGTTCCGGTCCCTGCTATCCTGGCCTGGGATCACCGTAGTCAGGCCGCCGTTCTGCAGCGCGCTCGGCGAGGAGCTGGTCAACCAGCTTCTTCTGTTCGGCGAGCTGCTGACGTAGCGTAGCCTTCTCGGGATCCTCCTCTTCCCTTTGCATGGAGGCAGATGGGTCGGCGGGCCTTATAGCCTCGCTGTGCTCTTTTCCTTTGCTGACGTTTCGGCTCAACGTCAGTGCTTCAGTGGGTGCGGGGAGCCCCAGGAGGTTCCTCTGATGACGAGTAACTCTCACCGATGGCTCTGACGACGGCTTGTCTTCGGGGGGGGAAGCCCCCGTCGAGAAGTTCCAAGTCGTTCCCTTCTCCCGACAGGTCAGCCATATTGACCGTTCCTGTCCCTGGGGATATACCCTCAGGGCCACCCAGCGAATCGGGCTGTCGGCGGATCACACTGAAGCGTAGGGCAGCGTACTGCCCCCATCCACGGATATACACGTGGGGAGTGGCTTCCTCGACAACTTTGCGGAGTACTTGAAAACACTCGACGCATCGTTGTTGGAGGGCCTCGTGGTGCTCAAATGACCCGGGGTGCCGAACCGCGGGGAGCATGGCCAAGTCAATTTGACGGCACTGCTCACCAATATCCTCCAGGTGCACTTGACTCCCGGGGTATGGCATTTGTAGGCGGTGAAGACAGGAGCGAGTCTCCCGGAGAGTTCGGCGGAAGCATTCGAACTCATCCGGGGTGAGCGATTCGGGTGCATCAAAGCCCGGTCCTGCGACTGGCCAAAACTTCTCAGGGAAGTGGCCCTCTGCAAGGACGGTCCAGAAGCTCCACGACTCAAACTCGGGACCCAGATCTCCTTGGTCCTCTTCCATGGCTGGGAACGGACGGGAAACTGGTAGTGGTGCCGAGGCGGGCCGCCGGGCCGACGGGCTGGCCGGCGATGAATACGACGAACAGGCCGATTGGCCTCCATATCCCGGGCCGCCCTCTGAGGGCGGCGGTGCCCTGGCTACCACATCACGATAGGACGGGCCGGCGAGCGAACAACCTGCCGTAGCATCGGTGCTCGCCGAGGGCGCACCAGATCGTGGTTCGACCGTCGGTCCCCAGAAAAAGTCTCCGGCTTCTCCGATCGAGGCGGAAGGCACTTCCGGGGGGGCCGGTACCAACCGCAAGTTTGATCCTTGGGGGTCTACCAGGCCCTCGTTACTCCGGATATACCTTCGGAGAGAAGCGGGGATCACATCGATCTCGCTCTCGGGGAGCACGAGGCTGACGTGCCGCATTCCTACCCCTGCCCTTGACTGGCGGGATTGGGGAAGGGGCTCTGTCGCCGAATCGTACTCCGCCTCTGAGTCAGAGAAGCAAACCGGTCGGATCTCTGTCCGGAATTCCGTAACATTCTTCCCTCGGCGTCGACGCCTTGCCTTCCTGCCCCTGGGCGGTTCTTCGGGGCAGGGCTGATCTCTGTCCTGGCGTCCTCCGGCCGCACTGGTGCTGGGGCCAAGAGGACTGGGAACCAAGGTGCGAGGGGCACCGGGACATATATCAAAGGGGACGCGGGGAGAGATGATTCCGGGCAGGCCTCCGGGCCGGGATCGGAAGGTGGGATGACCCATACCTCCTGGATCAGCCACACAGAGTAGATCCTGCCGGTGAATAGCGCTACCGCGAGGTGGTCCGCGGTGGCTACTGCCAGTGCCAACAACCGGGAGAGTCGACCCAACCTGCCTTTGGGGCGGTCGGGGCCTCGATCCAGGTCGGGCATAGGAGTTCCCCTGCTCAGGATGCACAGAGGCCTGGCGACTGGAGCCAGCAGTGGCTTGGGCCAATGCGGCCGCTGTTGCTAGAGCCCCAAGGTGGGCATCCTCTTCCGCTCGTGCCCAACGTTGGCGTCGAGACAGACGAGTCGGGATGAGCGGCGCGGGCAGGTGGAGAGCCCGCTCTTCGACTGGAGAGGCCTGGCGGCGGTGTCGCCGTGGCCTGGCAGGAGTCCTTACCGTAGATCCCTGGAGCGAATCCCGGATAGGGTGATCCCGAGCATCTTCCACCTCATCCGCATAGGGAAGGGAACTGTCAGAGCGCTCCGGGGATAAACTCCCGAAGCGATTGGACGTTGAGGTAGGCAGCGGTGCCTCCCTGCGCGGCCCTCGGGGGCGGCGGTGGTGGCGAGACGCAGCCTCCTCAAGGTCTAGGCGAGCCATTTCCGTAGTGGTGCTGACTCCCTCTTCCTCGTATCTCCGCACCAGGGTGTTGATCACCCTTCTCTGGATGACCTCCGAGGGGGAGAGAGGGCATGGTCGTCCCGCAATTGCGGCTGCTGGGACGACTATGGAACGGGCAGGACCGCGCGGAGTAGCCGCGTCGGTGTTTCCCCTATCCCTGCGCCAGTGGGCGGGTGGCGATCGGGCACTGGATCGGGCGACCTGATTTTTGAAAGCAGGGGGAAGAACCCGTTAACACTGACAGGAAAAAGGAATCGTCAACCAACCATTAGCGCCACGACGCCTTCCATGGGGGGAACCCAGGCCCTCGACGTTGCGAGACGGAGTGCCCGATGTCCCTTCCCCAGCCCCTGGCGGGTAAGACTGAATGCTTGGCCGGGCAACATGCCGGTCTTCCAACACCTCTGAAAGCCATCGGTCTTCGTATCGAGGAGAAGAGATTCACGTCGGGTTCACCATTTTTTTGTTTCGGTGCGGATGTGCGTCGGGTTACGCTGCTCCGCCAGGACGCGTTCGCGCGTGCACCCGTCAACCCGAGGGGATGGGCGCGCGGCTTGTGGTCCCGTAGTCCCGCTTTCCAAGGGCGGGCGGCATTCGTCCCTTATTCAGGGGCGTCTGCTCCTTGATCGAAACCGGGATGATGGGATGTCGGCTCCCCCTTCCTTGGACGTCTCCTCGGAACTCGTCGCCTAATCCGGGTCTCCCTCATAGACTTAAGAATGTTCGTGAATCTCGTTCCCGGCGCCATATCTTCATGGACACCGGTTAATTACGCTGCTTCCGCCCGGACGCTCCAAGGAGTCTGGTCGGGGCAGCAACCTGCGGTGAGAAGGCCGGGTGGCTCTGGGTGCTGGGGGGGCGTGTCGTAACACTACGGCTCTGCACGTCTGTCTTCCGTCCCTAATAGGGCTTCTCGAAGGCATGATGGCCTGAGGCATCCCGCACTGGGTGCGGGGAACTGTGTCACCTGAGGTTTTCCTCAGCTTCCCATGTTTAACACGGGGTATGCCGCGAGTTTAACGTCCAGCGGGGACGGCATCGGACCGATCAACACGAAAAGTGGATCAGATGACAGAACCCCTTGCGGGGATCCTCCGACGCTGGGGCCAGCACATGGGCGGCTTCCCAAGTAACGTGGAGTGGAGTGAAGTGGCATGACCCCACCGGGATGTGGCGGCCCGGGTAAGGATCAGGATGGATGATGGAGTGAAGAGCTTGGACCCCGGAGGGGCTTCCTACGTACCGCGTGCTAGCACGGATCAAAGTCAACGTAGTTCGGGTATACAGTTTAACGTCATGCTGGACGTCGGCAAGCCGACTCACGAAGAGGTCTAGGCCGCCGGGCGGAGGATTGAACCGAACCACCTCGCACAGAGGGGGATGGAACGGCCGGGTGGATCATAGTTTCACGTCATGCTGGACGATAAAAGGAGAAATGGAAAAGGGGGGCTGTGGGGAGGCACCGTGGAGATACACACGGGCAGTCTCCCACAGGAGCGGATTCATAGGTGAATCGACGCAAGCGTGAACCCTGTAGGGGTCCACTGATGGACGGACCGACGTAAATACGACCGGGACGACCAGGTGGTGGGCTTGAACCTCAGGGAGGCTTCCTACGTACCCTGTATAGAAGACAGGGATCAAAGTCCACGTAGTTCATTCTGTCAGGACTTACGCACTTGGGGCAGCCCGGATGCGGCGAAACTCAGTTGGAAGGGACCTGGACCGAAAGCAGAAGACACCTCGATCCCAGTCATACCCTCTACTGGCTTCGGCAGTGGGGAGGCGCAATGGAGATACACATGTGCAGCCTCCCACGAGAAACTAGGGGTTTGTAATACCCTGCCCCCGTAGGGAAAAGCCGCTCCCATTAAATCGTCCCAAAAGGGGGACAATCCCGACATCACTGCAGAGACGAGCGGGTGGGGGCCACATCCAAACCGGGGGAGACCCTGCGTGCGAGGCACGAGATCGAATGATGTGGACGGTTTAGCGTCTTGCCAGACGAAGTACAGTTTAACGTCGTGTGTTAAGGACGAAACACTTGGCAGTTTAACGTCTTGCAGCGCGGACGATGGGGGCTAGGCAGTTTAGCGTCGTGCAGCTTGGACGTAGTACAGTTTAACGTCATGTTGGACGAATGTGCAGTTTAACGTCATGCTGGACATACGTGCAGTTTAACGTCATGCGGGACATTATGCAGTTTAACGTCATGCTGGACGAATATGCAGTTTAACGTCATGCTGGACGATGATTGCCGCCGATGGGTCCGTGTCACTTCGCACGAGCCTGGAAGGCTGCACGGGAAGACAGCGCACGGTTCGGGCACCCAGGATGAGGATCATCGGGCACCACGCAGGCGGGTACCCTCAGGGGGTCAAGGGAGGCGACCCTGGCAGATTGCGCGCAAAAGAGGAGCTTTGCGCGCAAAACCGCGGGTTGGCGCGCAAAATGGCGGGCTGGCGCGCAATTGGGCCAGCGCTTCGCACGCGGATGAGTGGGATTGCGCGCACCGGGCTTCGGGTAGCGCGCGGGGGCAACGGCTCATTCTCTAACGAATGGCCACTTTGAAAATGGGGGGTGTGCGCAATCGGGCTGGATTGCGCGCACCCGGGGGAAATTGCGCGCAAGAGGCTTCTTTTGCGCGCAAAGGCCTTCGGGTTGAAATTTATTCAAAGGAAAGGAGCCAAGGGAATTGCGCGCAAAGGCGAACCCCAAGGCTCTATTGCGCGAAAGAAAGGAGGTTACCTGAAGATCGGCATTGCGCGTGGAAGGGGTTGGATTGCGCGAACGAGCGACGCTTCGGATTCTGGCAACCTTCAAAACGTCGGGGGTCGCTTTATATTTATAGGCAACCCCAGGCGCGGAATCCGTCTCGGGCGCGCAATTCGCTTCGCGGGCGCGGAATCAGGACCCAGCGCGCAAAGGGCGCCGCGCAGGCCGCGGGCGCGCAAAATAGCGCGCCGGCCCAGCGCATTGCGCGCATCCCGGGAGGATTGCGCGCCGCGGCTCGACTTTGCGCGCGAGCCTCTGAAATTTCGCGCAAGTCCTCCGGGCCCTCCGGAACGTGCCTCTGACTCCAAATATCACTTCGCTTTCCGCTTCCGGAGCTTCGTTTGGGAACAACGGACCTTTCCGGCGTCTACAAGGAGCGAGAGACATAGATATTTAATCTGGAATAATCTACATACCTAGAGACGTGAAGATCCATCAACGGATCATTGATACACAGAGAATAATGTTTGGGACGCCTTATAATTCTTCAAGGAACATCCAAAGGCAAGGGAAAATGATTCCGGGCTGAGCTAGGGGGTTTATGGATATAAGACGAGGGTTTGGGAAATTTTAATTGAATTTATAGTGGATGAAAATCTCATGCACAAAGTTACATGTACGTGGCACACAATTTATCCTAACCATGATCCACAACTAGGGGTGTCTTAAAATTTATCCTATGAGGGAAAAATGTTTGAAAAAACCATGCAACAACCATGTGAATAAACATAGTTTGGATTCACACGGTTTTCTGAGTTTGGCGAATAGTTGGGAAAAACCATGTGCTAACCATGCACTACCTATCTTCAATTAAAAAACAAAAAAATATCTCCTAAATAATACTAAGATAAAAAAAATTTATACTAAAGATAAGGGAAATGAATGACTGAAAAAAGTTCCAGATATATCTAAAAATGCCAGGATCTTGTAATCTCCACACCTTATAATAGCTTATCCTTGATCTGTACTCCCACACATATCTATCATTTAGAGATAAAAATATCGGGCCACTAAGCTCGCATATCCACTTCCCTCAAAAAAAGATTCCTATAGAACGTGAACACAATACAAGAACTATCGGTATATGATTTCCCCACCACACTTCCTTAATGAAATTAAACATGCTTATTAGATCCTCCATAACGGGTGAATCAATCTCAATATCAATATCATCTAAATAAATATTATGAGAAGGTTCAGGGTGGTATCTCTATATTTTTGATAGGTGAAAACATCATGCCTAGAGATGTACAACTTTGAAATATACAATATGCATGCCACTAACCTGATTCTCTCCACAAAATAAAATGCTCCAACATACTGGTGTGCCAACTGGTCCTGTCTCCGAGTCCTATGGTGACCCAATCCAGGCGACACTCGAAGGAATACGCGATCACCATCTACAAACTCTAGGGGTCATTTAATTCTATCATCATATTATTTATTTTTATGTTGATCTATTACCATAATATTTGAAATCAGTTTGACCTAATCTGACATCTCTTACATGAGACTTGGTCGCAATAGCATTGACTCAACAACCTCCATCCAACATATATGTTATATGTATGGACTACCGTAATGTTCTCATATATTTCCATCTAAATATTTCCATGATAATTTTAGTTATAGGAATACTACCCAAATTCTAGGTGATTCTCTAAAGACCCACAAATGTCTATGAAACATATCCAAATAATATCGTCATGAATATGAATATTAAATTCTTACTACCAATATATTTTTGGGTGGAATTCCTTACTCAAAAAAACCTATGTACCCAGAACCTTATGTAAACCCTATGAGTTGCATGATGTATGGTGTGAATCATTGTTTGAAACTATACTCCATGGATCTCTGTGAAAATGGATTATCTCTTGAATGAATAAATATCCTGTCTAAACCATTGAGAAATTCTCCCATATAAGACATAAATATTCTACCATTTTCAAATGGCCCATAATAACAAAAATAAAATCATTCTTCTGAGTCTTACTAGGGAGACCCACCACAATTTTCATATTAACATAATACTAATTCCATTTAGGAATGAGAAATGACTATAGTATAACACTAAACCATTGATTAATGGACATCACATTTGGACAATTTTAGCATTGTGTCACGAGCCTTGCTATCTCCCTTTTCATTCCCAACCTCCAAAACTGTCATCATAGTTCATTGTATATCTTGGTCACACATTGATTCATCACCCACTTTGAGGTATGCAATTCATGCATTAGCTCATACCTAATTCTCATAGGCACAAAAACTCAATTTTAGATATAGAGGATCTCATCCACTTCTATGGTCCAATCTAAATGTGACTCACCACCTGTAAGGATTTACCTCAAGGCCAAACACTCCGGATCTTTATAAAATGTGTACCTAATCGATCTGAAAAGAGTTGAGTCCACTAAAAATAACATGAGAGTCTTCTAATACTAACTCTTAGGAACAAAACATGCATCTCAGCAAATAAATTCATCATCTTCTAAGATGTAATGGACTCCTAAACTTATTGATTTTGTTCTTTCCTGTTTTATGTGGGGCAAATATTGTTTCCTCTGTCTGGAAAATAATCTAGATCAAAATAAAATGAATTCATAAATTATACCCACCTTCGTTTCTGAAGATTTAAATTTCAATGTGAAAAAATGTACTTTATGATATTTTTATTAGTATACACAATGAACTTTTCACCCAATAGATATTTTCACTAACACATTAATAAACAAATAACCATAGCCAACACAAAAGCCTTTTTAGGATAGTTCTATTCATGTGGCCTCAAATACTAAGACCCATATGCCACAAATAAATCTACCTAAATGAACAATACTCCATTACTAATCCCAGAAGAATCAAAAAACATATTATACTCCTAACATGGATAGGGTAGGATAAATATTAGTTCAATTTTGAAGTTCCTCTTCATCTCCTAGAAATATTTCCCACATTATTCAGGACATTCAAAGAACACCCAATTATTGTTCATGGAAAACATTGGTTATTCTAAATGGTAAATTTCAAGGATAAAAATATGATAATATCCTTCTAATACCAAAATTATATAGAAAATAAAAATGTTTTTGGGCTGCTCCCATGATACAACATCCTAAACATTCTTTAAGTCCACTATAACTCATTCCTCATACATTATGTGACCAATGAAGTGTAACTGATCAATCCAGAATTATCATTTATATATCATGGAATATATACAATTATCTCTCAATGTACTCAAGATGATTTCAAGATGCTGTAAATTATCCTCATGAGTATTTTAGTACAACAAGATTAAATCCAAAAATAACACTAAAACTAATATAGGTATGATTTTAAGATTCAGTTCATTAGGTCCATAATCATTATAGGTATATTCATGACCCAAAATAAAATAATGATAAACTTATAAAGGAAATCATTCTAATGAATACAATTAATGCTATATCAAAAGGTCATAATCAAAATTGATGACACCCCAATCTAAATTCCATCATAGAGAAAACACTAGCTCCCCTCAACTAGTAACAAATATCATCGATACAAGGAATAAGAAACCAATTCTTCACCACTATTTAGTTCAACTTATAGTAATCAATAAATAGGTGAAAACACCCATCAGGAATCTTATAAAAAACTAGGGGATAGTAAGGTTATTTACTCGGACGGATAAGCCCCTTATCCGTTAACTCATCCAGCCGAGTCATTAACTCTTGGATCTCTGTTGGTTCCATTATGTATGGTGGAATAAAAAATATCTTAGCCCTAAGTATTAGATTAATGGAAAATTCAAAATATCTCTTAGGTGGAACCCATGACAATTCATCAAGAAACACATCATGAATCTAGTCAATCAAGGGTGTAAAGAAATCAAGCTGCACACCACCATTTTAAAACAATAGATTAGCAACTTCTGCGGTGTGGTACCCCGGTTTATGATAAACATATCTTTTATGAGCTGTATTGATATCCCATTTTCCACGATGTGTATCATTTTAAAGCATGTGAGACATAAAATTATATATCCAATGGTAAAAATATATTTTGTATTGGTAAACCACTAACAACCCCATTATTATATGTAATGTGAAGGATGCAAAAATCCATAAGAGACAATGCTCCCCAAACTTAAGATAACACATCATGCACAATAAAATCTCTCTAAAACATACCCCCAATGGTGTATCGATCATCATTACTAACCACAAAGACTCTATGAATATAATCAACACATTCTCATGTTTTAATATATAAAATAATGAGAGGAAAAACATTTCAAATAAGGAAATAGAAGTCATAGAATATACAATAATAGTACCTCTGACTATTGATGGTTCATATTTTCTATCCAATAGGGAAGGCTGAACTACATTCGACTATGCTACCCCTCTTTTCTGTCATGTAGTCCAAGGGACCGGAGATTATCTCCTCTAATAGCATAGGTGCCCATTCCTAGAAAATCCATTTCCACATCCTCTACCACCATGGATTGTACAACTATAACATCTAGACAGTTATCGTGTAGTAGACACCCTTCACATACTACAGTTCTTCTTAGCTTCCCTGTGACTACCTATATATCATGGGTTTCTATAAAACATCTGTAGAATTCCCATCATGATGCAATATCAACACTAAATTGGTGGTTAGGGACAATGTCTATGATTTTTTCCAAGCCTATTGTGCTCAGGGAAAACTACTTGGTTATTATTCTGAGTAACTCATCCATCACCTTGGACACACTTAATTCCACTTATCTTGTCAAAATTTTCATAACAACATATCCTATACTCAGAAAAGGTATATCATGATTTTCCAAAAGAAACAAAATGTCATCTACTAGAAGCATCTTTTGGGTTCTCCAAATATATGAGAGCCTGATCCACCACTTCATAAAACTATTTCAACTGAATGATATTATCATGGGACAAAATTTTACATTTATGTTCATCCTAGAAGCATGTTTCTATATCATTCTCATCCCATTCCAGTGCTAGAAAAATTTTATACAGGTCAATTAAGCTTCTAGAATAGTCAATCATGGACATACTCTACTAAGTTCGTCATATAAACTTAAATTCCCTCTCTTATATCATTGTCTCTGTATAAAAGTTATCTAAGAAGTTATCCAAAATTTATTTCCATTAAATACCATATGTCTTACATTTCCAAGACTGGACATCCTAGCAGTGAGTTACAGATCGTCAAATAATATAAGTATCTAAATTTTACCTCTTATAAGATTGAGTATCTTAATGGTCAAGAATAATCTTTGATAGACTCAATCCAGAACTCATATGCCTTAGGTCCATGCTCTTCGGTGAATGTCGGAGGCTAATGTAACCAAAACTCACATTCTATTTCAGACATACACATCAAAAAGTTCTCTAGGTATCTCTCCATATACAATAGGAATCGATCAATGTTCTTTCATAACTTCTCTCTGGTTCATTCACTAGGTACTATTGGTGCCTTAGGTTCTACTAATGGAGGATAATTTCTAGCTATAAAATACTATCTTCATATCATAAAACATAATCATGGATACATATCCTAACAATTACAAAATTTAATCATTGGAAACACTTAAAAAAAATTGTCATAGTCAACAAGAGGGAATAAGAGAAATCCATTACAAGTCATTCCCCCCTTTTCTTCCACGGGGTAAAAACTATGGCACTATCACTTCCCATATCCATCCAATATCTACATCATGGTTAACAAGTTTAAACACATTCTTATATATATTTTTCCCATTAAACATCCAATTAATCACAATTTTCATCATTTTCTAATTTTTCAATTCCATATTATGAATACTTTTCAGTCAATCACACAAGAAAGGAAAACAATTCAATATCAACAATATACCCAAAACAATTTTTTCCATGCATGCTTAAAATGACACAAGTTATAATAAATCCCAAGTTCCTAGAATGAAACATGAAAATTAAACTCTCATGTCATACCATGATAGGAGTAAAATGCCAAAACAAACTTAGAAATAATAATCACATCACACAACAACTTCATGACTTTTGGACAAATAACATCCTACTATGAAATAAAACCACTGTAACAACAATCCCACTCATGGTATATAGATTTTACCCTGTACAAGGGATAGCTACTCCCATGTGAAATGCATGGATCAGCTGTGATCACTGAGAGGGGAGGGGTGAATCAGTGATAACTTTTTTTTAAGAATTGTTCTCTTTGAATGATCAATTCAACCTCTGTGGCTGGTTAAGGCCCAGATCTACTCTTTTGATGGTTTAGTGATAATGAAAGCTCAGAACACAGAGATTTACAAGGTTCGGTACAAAGACCTACTCCTTGCCGTGTTGGTTGCACTCCCCAACACGGATTCTTCACTATTCCATAAGATGTTTACACAATAATTGGTTATACCCCCCAATTACAAGTTGGTTAAACCCTCCAACTCCACAGCATCATCTTCATCATGGCTCCACTTCACTTCTTCAAATGTGTTCTTCAAAACATCAAGTAGCTTCAACAGTCTTCAAAAGATCTCGTTGGTCTTTCTCACTAAAACCAATCACTTAGAATGATCAGTTCGTTTTCATTAATGCACTTAAGTGTGTACACATCTTCTTCTTAACAATATTTTATCACTTGTACACACACTAGTTCATGTTGCTTCTTTTCACATACTCAACCAATCCTCGGTCTCCTCTTCAATTGCACAGACAAAGTTCATGTCTCTGGTCATCCACTTCACACACACACAAGTGGTGTGTTATACACTTCACAACATGAACTCCCTATCTCGAATGAAGGCGCACAATGGATGTTGACAACTTCTTCTCCAACAGCCGCGCAAGTCACTGTGGACATGTCAGCGTGCAAGGGTGCACCAACCACGGGCGCACAAGTGCTCGTGGCCTGACCTCTTCCCGTCACGCAAGGGGTGCGCGTAGGGGACTTCCTCAACTCCTCGGGTGGCTCTGGGATACTCAGTCGCGCAAGAGGTTGCGCGGAGGTACTTCACGTAGCTTTAGAGCTTTGCGGGACTTCTTCACAAAGGATCATCAACAACCTTTCAAGCGCCTCAAGTTCTCCTTTTATAGGCGAGTAGTGAGAATGGATTACTTGGGATCCAACACTCGAATGCTCGAAATCAGCGGCGTTTTGAAAACTTCAAACGCGTTAAAAATCATCCGCGTATCTTGTTTTTTATTCTCTATCCAACGCGGGTTATCTCTTATTTGCATTCCTCCACGTGCATGCGTTTTCGAACGCATGCATGGATCTGTTTAATCCCAAATCATGCAAAACGCGAACACATGAAGCCTAGCACCATCGGTTTTCTTTGGCCTCATGCAAATTTCTTCTCCCATTGCATGCTTCTGTATTTTTATGCATGAATGGGTTCGGTTTGGCCAGACGAGCACGAGGGAGCCTTCAGTTTCATCAGAGGTGGCCGGAAACTTGATTTGGCTTGCTCGGAGGGACACTGGTTCCGGCGGCGTCGTGGGAGGTGCCTCGGCAGAGCTCGAGGAAGGGGACGATGCGGCAGCCGTCGGATCAGGTGTTTAATGAAGGCAGATGGCTGAGATTAGAAGATCTCGCCGCAGATGAGATGAGCGGTCGAGATCAGCCGCGTGATTGCTTGGATGGCCCAGATTAGATCCCATATAAATTTTCCCATCCCACATCGATTTGGCGTGCAGGATTTCTCATAGTTTAACAAACACCACCTCCCTGCCAACGCTCAGTTGCACTTATCCCCTCTCGGTGCCGCCCCGCACTGAGTTCTCTTAGCGGGCGCGCTCTTGCGCCCACCCATGCCACTCGTGCGCGCCACTGGCGCCCACTATGCTCCTTCGGGAAAGCACGCTCCTGCCTCAAGGAGTGCCCTGGCCTGAGGGTTCCCCATGGGAATGGTGACCTTGAGTCCCATAAGAGACTTGGGTGATGGCCCTCGGCTGGCCTCCTTGGTGGCTCTCTTTTTGCTTAAGTATAGAACAAACACATTGTTTAAAAACAAAGTAACAAGCTCAACATGCCAAATGCCACTTCAATCCCCTCTTCTTCATTTCCTTAAGAACTCCTCCATTCTTCATTTCTTCTCTTCTCTTCTCTATTTCTTCCCCATTAGAATTCCTCTAATTATTCTTCAACATGAATTAAATTCTTAGGAAAGGAATTATTCTTCAATCGAGCTCGATAATCAAATAGATATTGAACTAATTTCATTGATCTAATCAGAGATCAAGTTGGATCTTCTTCAGATTCACATGCACTAAGTGATAGTGCATGGAATTCATTAATCCACATCATCCACTTAGAACTTGTGGATGGATCTTCTTCATCTCCTCATGAATTTTCAATATAATTCATGGTCTTCTAACATTGTGATGACATTGTATCCAGTTGATACAAGTTCATTGAACTTAAAGATCAGCTCATCAATCGTCTAATGTAATGATGCATCTCGAACCATTAGTCTTCAAGCTGTACGTCATCAATTGACACATAGTGACATGTTATTGACAACAAATTCAATCACTTGGGCACAACAATCCCCCCCTTTGTATTTGGTTGTCAATACTCCTAAGTACACTTTGACGAATGTCACAATGTGTATGTGCTGATTATTTCTCCCCCTAATTGGCCAACAAATGCAAAGGGATGAATAGGAAGTCATTTCAAAAATGCATAACTGCTTGACACAACAACCAATGCTCCCCCTCAAGGGATTCAATCATCTCCATCAATTCCCTGCATGTTAGTACAAAAACATATAAATTTAGGGAATAAGGAGGGACCCTTATCTTCCTCAAGTGAGAGGAGAAGTCTGAACATGATGTTTCAGCCTTAGCTCAACAAATCGTTCTATAGG
Source organism: Viscum album (assembly GCA_963277665.1). NCBI lineage: Eukaryota > Viridiplantae > Streptophyta > Magnoliopsida > Santalales > Viscaceae > Viscum > Viscum album. Next base: position 810,648,944 of record OY728165.1, read on the forward strand.
CATAGCTTTGGTGAAAATATCTTCCACCTGATCTTGAGTAGAAATGTAGTCGAGATTGATGTCTCCACTGGCAACCATTTCTTTGATGAAATGATATTTTATATCAATATGCTTGGATCTGGAGTGTTGTATAGGATTCTTAGACAAGCCAATTCCACTTTGATTATCACATAATATCCTCAAAGGGTTTTCAGCTTTAATTCTCAAATCTGCTAGCTACACCTGCATCCAAATCAATTGTGTACATGTATGTGTAGGTGCCACATACTCTACTTCGACTGTGCTCAATGTTACAGAATTTTGATTCTTTCTATACCAACAAACACATCCTTCTCCCAGAAAGAAGGCTCCACCAGATGTGGATCTTCTATCAGTGCAATCACCAGACCAATCAGCATCAGTGAATCCCAACAACTTTATGTTTGTACTGTGTTTGTATAAGAGTCCATAGTTGAGGGTTCCTTTCACATATCTCGAGATTCTTTTAGGTGTTTATAAGTGAGATTCTTTTGGGTCACATTGAAATATTGCACACAAAGTCACTGCATATGTTATATCAGGCCTTGAGGCCGAGAGATAAAGGAGACTTCCAATAATTATCCTGAACTCTTTCTGATCAACATTGTTGCCTTCTTCATCCTTGCATAGCATGGTTCCAACAGAAATGGGTGTTGAGACTTAATTTGCATTATCCATTCCGAACCTTTTCACTAAGTCCCTTGCATACTTTTCTTATGAAAGAAATATAGAGTTTTTTCATTTGTTCCACCTAAAATCCTAGAAAATATGTCATTTGACCAAGCATGGACATTTCAAAGTTTCTCTTCATCTGCTCAGCGAATTCTTCACATAGTCCTTCCTTGCCACCAGCAAAAATAATATCATCCACATAGATAATGACTATGAGAGTACCAGTGGCCATTTCTCTAATATAGAGATTACTATCAACTGTTCCTTTGACAAACTTCATGCTCTTAAGACAACCATCCAACTTGGAGTACCAGGCTCTGGGAGCCTACTTTAACCCATACAATGATTTCTTCAATCTTCATACCATGCTACCATCTTTGTCTAGCACAAATCCCTCTGGTTGTTCTATATACACTTCTTCTTCAAGATCTCCATTTAGGAATGCAAATTTCACATCCATCTGATAGACCTTGTACTTCTTGTGTGCTGCAACTGCTAAGAACATTCTGATAGTCTCCAATCTTGCAACTGGTGCAAAAGTTTCTTCAAGGTCGATTCCTTCCATTTGTGAATACCCTTTGCATACAAGTCTGGCCTTATTTCTTGAAACATCCCCTTTCTCATTGAGTTCGTTTCTGAAAACCCACGTTGTCCCAATTAATTTTTTATTTTGGGCCTTGGCACAAGATCCCAAGTGGAGTTCTTTTCTATTTGATTGAGTTCCTCATGCATAGCTTGTATCCATTCCTCCTGTTCAACTGCTTCAGCCACTATGTGAGGTTCCACTTGAGAAACCAATGCAGTGTGATCTTCCAATCTCAATCTTCTCCTAGTTTTTACTGAGGACTGTGGGTTTCCAAGGACATTTTTTGTGTCGACATGTTTCTTCAATTTATTGTATCTCTTTCTTCCATCTTTATTACCTGACTCTTCATCGCTGGTGTGTTCAGAGTTGATCTCACCAGCTGTTGGTGTTGGCTCAGTTAATTATTCATTCTTTTGTTCCAAGGTTGTGTCATTCATTGAGTCATCATTATCCACAGTGCATGGTTTGGTGTTGTTTTCAATTATTCTGACATCACTACAGTCAATCATTTTGTTCAACCTCTTATTCTAGCATCTGTAGCCTTTTCCATCATGTAGGTAGCCCATGAAGATTCCTTCTTCTGCTTTTTCCTCAAACTTTCCCAGATTAATTTTTTTAATCTTGATGATGCATGGACTTCCAAAGACTCTGAAGTACTTAACAGTTGGTTTTCTATTAAACCACATTTCATAGGCTGTCGTTTGTGTTTCTGGTCTCAGGAGACATCTATTTTGTATGTGTATAGCTGTGCATACAGCTTATCTCCAGAAAAAATTAGAGATATTGTGCTCAGCTAACATAGTCCTCCCCATTTCGACTATTCTTCGATTCTTCCTTTCAGCCACTCCATTTTGTTGTGGAGTATATGGTGTACTGTATTGATGCTTGATTCCATGCTTGACCAAATAGCATTCAAAATCATCACAAGTGTATTCTTTTCCATTATCTGATCTTACTTTCTTGATACAGATTCCATGTTCTTTCTCAGCCCGCCTCCTGAAATTTTTGAACATCCTGAATGCTTCTGACTTTTGTTTCATGAACATGACGTTGGTCATCCAAGTGTAATCATCAATGAAGGTTATAAAATAAAGATATCCTCTTGTAGACTTTTGTCTCATCGGTCCACATATGTCTGTATGAATGAGTTCAAGAGGCCTAGTAGACATGATATCTACTCCTTTGTGTGAACTATGGGTCAGTTTTCCCTTCTGACATGTGTCACAAATTTCATCTCTTTCTCTCTTTAATTTGGGTAGATCTCGTACAATATTGTACTTTAGAATTTTACACATACTTCTTTGACCCAGATGGACAAGTATTATGTGCTAGAGATTGTTTTCATCTTTAGAACTAAGATAACAAGAATTGATGGACTCACCAATTTGAAATATGATTCCAGTGGTTCTTCTTCCTTGAGTGATGATTTTTTCATCCTTTGAGCTCTTGATGATGCATGAATCCTTGCGGAACAACACCTCATGTCCATCATCACATAATTGGATTACACTCAGTAGGTTGTGCTTTAATCCTTCAACCAACAACACATCATTGGATTTTAGATTTGTTGTTTCAATCATAGCCTTTCCAACTCCCTTGATTTTCAAAGAACAGTCATTTCCAAACACCACGGTTCCTCCCTCATGACTTTCTATGTTGCTTAGAATTTTTGTATCACAAGTCATATGTGATGAGCATCCACTATCAAGAATCCATGACTTGGTTTCACTATTGGCTTTTAGAGCAACTTCAGCGAAGCATGTGATTTCTTCATTGGGTTCCTGAATGCATTTTACTTTCATGTCTTTAACTCTTTGTTCAGTAAGAGTAGTTATACATTTATCAGCTCTATGACCATGTTGGCACATCTTCCACAATCTTCACCCAGGGAGTCATATTTGTTCTGAATTGGATGTTTTGATGCTTTTTGTAATATACTCTGGGTTTCAGGATATCTCCCCCTTGAATCATGCCTCATACTTGGAAGAGACAGCATGTATAGTCCTTGTGTCCAAACACACCACAACACGAGCAGTAGCCTCTAAACCTTGACCTTCTCCACTGATAAGAGTCGTGTTGTAATTTCCTGTCCAAAATTTGAGTAGTCCTTCCTGGAGATTTTCTTTTCTTCCATTGAAGATGAGTTTTCACTAGTTTTTGTATTCCCTATTTGTATCAATTTCATCTTTGGACCTGCATTGTTAGAGATAATAGATGTATTTTGAGATTTACTTAGTGGTAAATTGACTTGCCTCTGAGCACCAGCATGAGATGATTCTACCTTGACCTCAACAGCCTTGTTGAAGTCTTCTCTCATCTTTGTCATGCTATTCTATGCTTAAATCCACTTGGAATGTGTCACTGATTTCTCTTCTTCTTTAAGGTGAAGTTTCTCTTCAAGATCCTTTGCTATCTTATCCAGCTCAGCTGTCTTTAGTTTGTGCCTCTTGATTTCATCAATGTACAATGTCTCTTTCTTTATACACTCTTCCAACTCCTCAGTCATCTTTTTGATTTCCTTTTGTAACAGTTTCTTCTATTTTTGAGCTTTTTGTTTTGTTCAAGGCAAGCCTCTAATTCATCTTTCAACAAGTGTTCAATCTCTGTTCGTTCACTTTCATCATCTTCACTGTTGCATGTATCAAACCCTTTTTCCACATGAGCCATAAAATTTGTTTCTTCTTCTGATTGACTGGCTAAAGTGAAGTCTGATTCTTCTTATTTTCTCACATAGATTCTTCTTTCACCTGGAATGAACCTTTTCTTTCTCGAACCAAATTTTCTTCCTTCTCTTGGGTTTCTACTCCATTTATTCTTTTGTAATTTTTCTTCTTCAACTTCTGGAGCACTAAATATTTTCTTGGGACAGTTAACCGTAAAGTGTCCGATGTTATTGCAATTGAAACAGCTTGGTGGTAATTTTCCTTTTCCCTTGAATGTATCTTTTCCAAACCATTTTGATAAAAGAGAAATAATTTTGGTGAAGTCTTCATCCTTTTATTCATTGTCAGATTCACTTGATTATAAGAATTCGTCATCTTTTATCTTGAGTTTTCTCATGGCCTCAAAATCCATCTCATCCTTGATCTTCTTCTTGAATACTGGGATCTTCATCATATCATATGCAATGAGAATATTGTGTAGTTAATCAAGAGAGAGATCATCTCTGTCTTCTAATTCTGAGACTATGGGGTCAAACCTGTCAGGAAAATTTCTCATTAGTTTTTTAACAATAGTGGAGTCCTCCAACTTTTCTCCAAATCCCCAAATGTTACTGACAATTTCATTGACTCTTGTGAAATAATCATCAATATTTTCTTCTTCTCCCATCTTGACATCTTCAAACTTGCTTCACCAAATTTGTAATTTGGCTTCCTTGACTTTCATGTTGCCTTCATAACTGCTTTCCAATTTGTCCCAAATTTCTTTAGCATTCTTGAGTCCCATGACTTTTGTGTATACCATTTCTGAGAGTGACATAAGAATGGAATTTTGCGCTTTACCATAAACTTACTTATTTCTTTTCTCATCCAGCATCATAGCAGCTTCATTAGCAAGAGGAGGGAATCCAAACAAGGATGCTTCTCTAACTTCAAGGCTAAGAGATAGAAGGTAGGGTAACATCCGATTTTTCCAACTGTGATAATTCTTTCCATCGAATGTAGGGACACCCCAACTATTAACAGAATTTAGAGTGTCCATTTTCTCAGAAGTAGATCCTAACAGAGGGAACCTCCCTCTGATACCACTTGAAATTCCTGGATCAGCTGTGATCACTGAGAGCGGAGGGGTGAATTAGTGATAACTTTTTTTTAAGAATTGTTCTATTTGAATGATCAATTCAACCTCTGTGGATGGTTAAGGCTCAGATATACTCTTTTGATGGTGCAGTGATAATGAAAGCTCAGAACACAGAGATTTATAAGGATAGGTACAAAGACCTACTCCTTGCCGTGTTGGTTGCACTCCCCAACACAGATTCTTCACTATTCCAGAAGATGTTTCCACAATAATTGGTTATAACCCCCAATTACAAGTTGGTTAAACCCCCCAACTCCACAGAATCATCTTCATCATGGCTCAACTTCACTTCTTCAAAGGTGTTGTTCAAAACTTCAAGTAGCTTCAACAGTCTTCAAAAGATCTCGTTGGTCTTGCTCACCAAAACCAATCACTTAGAATGATCAGTTCTTTTGCATTTATACACTTAAGTGTGTAATCCTCTTCTTCTTAACAATATTTGATCACTTGTGCACACACTAGTTCAGGTTTCTTCTTTGCACATACTCAACCAATCCTCGGTCTCCTCTTCAATTGCACACACAAAGTGCATGTCTCTGGTTCTCCACTTCACACACACACAAGTGGTGCGTTATACACTTCACAACCTGAACTCCCTGTCTCAAATGAAGGCGTGCAAGGGGTGCAGCCAAATTCTTCTCCAACAGTCGCGCAAGTCAGTATGGACAAGTCAGTGCGCAAGGGTGCACCAACCGCGGGCGCGCAAGTGCTCACGACCTTACCTCTTCCCGTCACGCAAGGGGTGCACGTAGGGGACTTCCTTAGGGCCTCGGGTGGCTCCGGGATACTCAGTCGCGCAAGAGGTTGCACGGAGGTACTTCACGTAGATTTAGAGCTTTGTGGGACTTCTTCACAAAGGATCAAAAACAACCTTTCAAGCACCTCAGGTGCTCCTCTTATAGGTGAGTATTGCAAATGTATTCTGCAGGATCCAACACTCGAATGCCCAAAATCAGCAGCGTTTTGAAAACTTCAAACGCGTTAAAAATCATCCGCGTATCTCGTTTTTTATTCTCTGTCCAACGCGGGTTATCTCTTCTTTGCATTCCTCCACGTTCATGCGTTTTCGAATGGATGCATGGCTCTGTTTAATCCCAACTCATGCAAAACATGGACACATGAAGCCTCGTACCTTCGGTTTTCTTTGGCCTCGTGCAAATTTCTTCTCCCGTTGCATGCATGTGTATTTTTATGCATGAATGGGTTCAGTTTGGTGAGAAGAGAACGAGGGAGACTTCAGTTTCATCATAGGTGGCCGGAAACATGATTTGGCTTGCTCGGAGGGCCACTGGTTCAGGCGGCGTTGCGGGAGGTGCCTCGGCCGAGCTCGAGGAAGGGGACGATGCGGTAGCCGTTAGATCAGGCGTTTAATGAAGGCATACGGCTGAGATTAGAACATCTCGCCGCGGATGAGATGAGCGGTCGAGATCAGCCGCACGATCACTTGGACGGCCCAGATTAGATCCCAGATAAATTTCTCTGTCCCACATCGATTTGGCGTGTGGGTTTCTCGCAGTTTAACAAACACTGCCTCCCTGCCAACGCTCAGTTGCACTTCTCCCCTCTCGGTGCCGCCCCGCACGGAGTTCTCTTAGAGTGTGCACTCTTGTGCCCACCCCTGCCACTCGGGCGCGCCATTGGCACCACTATGCTCCTTCGGGCACGCTCGCTCCTGCCTCAAGCTATGCCCTGGCTTGAGGGTTCCCCATGGGCATGGTGACCTTGAGTCCCACAAGAGCCTTGGGTGATGGCCCTCGGCTGGCCTCCTTGGTGGCTCTCTTTTTTCTTAAGTATAGAACAAACACATTGTTTAAAAACAAAGTAACAAGCTCAACATGCCAAATGCCACTTCAAGCCCCTCTTCTTCATTTCCTTAAGAACTCCTCCATTCTTCATTTATTCTCTTCTCTTATCTATTTCATCTCAATTAGAATTCCTCCAACTCTTCTTCAACATGAATTAAATTCTTAGGAAAGGAATTATTCTTCAACTGAGCTCCTTAATCAAATAAATATTCAACAAACATCATTGATCTAATCAGAGATCAATTTGGATCTTCTTCATATTCACATGCACTAAGTGATAGTGCATGGACTTCATTAATCCACGTCATCCACTTAGAACTTGTGGATGTATCTTCTTCATCTCATCATGCATTTTCAATACAATGCATGGTCTTCTAACATTGTGATGACATTGTATCCAGTTGATACAAGTTCATTGAACTTAAAGATCAGCTCATCAATCGTCTGATGTAATGATGCATCTCTAACCATTAGTCTTCAAGCTCTACTTCATCAGTTGACACGTAGTGACATGTTATTGACAACAAATGAAATAAATTGGGCACAACACCATGAATGATCTCTTATCCATGGATTGACTCATCCAATTATATAGTCTAACATTCCCAAATATTAAGAAAAAATAAATTAAAAAGGAACCCCGTTGATACCACTTTGTAATATTCTGATATGGGTTTAATACACTAATTCCCCAGTCCAGTTGGTCACATGACCTCTGGTGCACCACTCCATATTCCAGAGTATACTAACTAGTAGTGAGGGTCTAATATCATTCATGGGGTTACTACAACCTATTTATCAAAGTAACACAACAATATAAATAAATAAACAATATCCCAAAATATATAACCATTACCAAAATAAAACTTATATCACATGATGACCAAAACATGAATACAATATCCAAACCAAAACTATAGATATTTCATGCCACGTACATGTTAAGGTTCAATATGAAAAACCAAAAATAAATAAATATAATGAAATATCCCAAGCGAGCCCTGAATCATGTTTGGTTCCCTCAACCTCACTTCATCCCATATCATACATCAAAAAAATCCATTTCCCTTATCTTATCATACAAACACGGATTATATTTGAATACTAATCAGGTATCCTGAGTAGGGTGTGAGTAAAACATAGTAGGACACCACCAAAAGTGTATAAAAAATATCCCATCTATAATAGTGTATAAATTTGTATAAATAGGTATTTACAATTACTATGTAAATGGTTATCACATTATCAATTATTATTTAATTGACCAGATAAAATATCAGGTTCCAGAGGACACCCAATCCCTTAGTACCTTCTTCAACCTGTTCTGGATTTTGAACTATCCTGAAGGGATATCACATATCATAATACTATGATTATCATTTATCATTTCAATTCATAACATAGATAATTAATACCATGTTCAATGCCAACTCAAGGGTGTAAAATGTTGTGTCCCACACACTGTGGGTTTTGAGAGCCTCAGTACCTAACCCACACCTTAATAATCATATATGGGTATTTGATGCCTCTTTCCCTATCCCAAAAATCAATATTCACATATGGTTTTTTGGAACCTCAATCCATAACCAAAACTTGTTTATCACCTATGGGTATTTGGAGCCTCAATCCATGTCCTAAACTTATATAGCAATCAATCAAAAATATATCACATATATCGCTTCAATCAAGGTTAATCAACATTAATCCTATTATCAAATTTTACATCATGATATATCATACCAAATCTATAGAAAAATTACAATTCAACACTATAATCAAGTTGTAAAAAACGTGCAATTTAAAATTGAACCATTTTGTAACATTCAAACATTATAAACCATTAACCCAATAATTAATTCCTTGATTAATTAATAAAATTACACAACACCAATTTCTAATTAATTAATTCACCGATTAATTAATCAAAATTCATGATCCAAATAGCCCATTAATAAATTCATCAATTAATTAATATAACACATTGATACCAATATCTCATCAATTCTACAATCACACATTTCATTAATTAAATTACCAATTAATTAATCTAATTCCTCTAATTTAATAATGAAAAAATTCCATTAATTAATTCACCAATTAATTAATCCAATTCCATGTTTCTACAAATTAATAACTATTTTAATTCATTTAATTAAGAATTCATTTTCCAAACGCACCAGTTGAACGGTAAAATTTCATATACACATTTGGATCAAAACCATGGGAACTAATCTTATACTACCTACATCAAGATAATTGAAAAACCCTCACAAATTGAAATCCCAAATTATGAAAACTGATCAAGAACATATTGGAAAATAAAATTTAGGTAAAAAATAGATCAAATATCAAATCAATAAAGGCATATTAAACCTAGATCTAAACCAATTCCAACAATAGAAAAAACATTTCAATTTTATCTATATTGTGGAGCAATAAAGAGAGAGATATAATCAAGATGAAACCACATACCTGGAGAGGTGAGGATCCGTCAAAGAAGATTTGATTCACAAGAAATGGAGCTTAGAAGGTCTTTGAATATATTTGAGAACCTCAAAATAAAAAGACTGAAAAACATTAATATTTGAGCAAGGCTCATAGGGATATAAAACTAGGTGTCAGGAAATTTTATGTGATTTTTTGGGGTAATAAAATCCCATGCGCACTATTTCCTATATGGGGAGGACAACATCTCACTAAAAATTCACCATAACCTTGTTCCTATCCTATGAGTGTTGCATTTTTTCTCATAAGAGTGTGTATAGATTTGAAAACATTGTTTCATCTATGTACATCCTCTCTATTAGGGTTCAAATTGTTTATTGCACTGGGCACACGGTTTGGACACACCATGCACCAACCATGCACTGTCCCTCTTCCATCATAAATATAAAAATTTATACCAAATTCATCGATGATAAAACCCAAACAATATATAATAAAAAAATGAAAATAAATACCTGGACACAATCTCAATACATATCAATAAAAGGTTGGGCTCATATAACAACTATTATAACCTCAAACATGAACTCACAAATTTTGTACTAAAAACATGAACTTTACATTACCAGCTTTTACACTGATGAATGTGAAACAATTTTCTCAATCAATAAAAAATATTTTCAAAAGTAAATATTGAATATCTTAATTTCATAAGGACTTCTTTGGTTGAGAGTTTTATATAAATAAAAAAAACTCTTATAAAAACAATACCCAAAAATTCAAAAAAGTATCACTCCCACTATACCCATATTTTCATAATCTATATAACGTTACCTAAATCATAAATATGAAAGCATCATAGACCTAATTTTTCTGAAAAAAATATTTATAACTTGGGAAAATGAAACATATGAAGTGTGAGTTGAAATGATCAGTAGGGTAAATAAAGGCATTAATAATTGAATGTCATCGGGGTGCATAACTAGATAATAAGGGTATGATGAAATAATAAAATTTAATAGATATTATATAAGAATATTCATACCTATAAATTATTAGATCATCAAACAAAAAATGTAATATGATTTTAAAAAACTTGTGGGTCATCAGAATAAGTAATCACAAGCCATGGAACATCATTCATAATCAAATGATTCATTATAAACCAATAACCAACATATGTAAAAATTACTAGTATCATGTAACATTATCTTTACATAACATATTATTGTGCAATAACCAATGTTGGTAACATCCATCTCTAGATGACCCAATACATTTTAGGGATATAATGAACCCACCGATCCTTATTATATCATGGAACCACCCCTCCACGGTTTATAATGTGACCACATATACTTGGTTTATGAAAATGCCACCCATACAATCTTAAAAACATAACAAGACATCCTTGGTTTATAATATAACCAACCATCATTATATATATTTCAAATTAATTGTATCATGAATAATGTAAATAGACAATTCTTTTAATAATACACCCATATGGAAAATCATTATTACATTCAAAACATTATTAGTCTATGGAAAATAAATATGTTCCATAATAATCTCTTTGAAAAATTATGAAACTGTGGAAAAGAAATGAGTTCCATAAAAATATATTTGAAACACTAATAACCCATGGAAATGAAATGGGTTCTATAACAATTTCATTAAAACATGATTAACATGGGTTAAAAAAACTAGTTCCTTAATAATATCTTTGAGTCATGATTAATTAATGGAAAATAAATGAGTTCCCAAAAAATATCTTTGATATAGAATTAACCCACAAGAAAATAATTTTTTTCTATAAAAATCTATTTAATATATAATTATCTTCTGGATATTAAATGGGTTCCATGAAAATCTATTTGAAACATGATTAACAGGTGGAAAAGATATGTGTTTCATAATAATATATTTGAAAACATATTACTGAATCGTGGGGATGAATAATAATATTATAAATACAAAACATCCACACTATAGGATATGTAACAATAATGGATGTTGACCTTGATGAATGAAAATACCATTAAATGATCATTAAATCATTTATGAGGAAAATTACCATGTTCAATTTTAAAATCACTTTTAAATACAAAAAATTTAAAAAACAATTGTGAAAAGGATTTTCTTTTAAAAAAACATCCAAAAATATAAATGATGATTCAAATAATATAATGGTAATTATGGTGTAAAATATTTTCATGTGATCAATGTAAAAAATAAATATTCCTTTCAAAAAAATTTGATAAACAAAATCAAAAGTGAAACATTTGGGAAATGATAAGAAGTATCCTTTTAAAACCATTTTAAAATAATGTAAAGGATCTTGTAAATTGGATATAAAGATTAATAATTTTTTATAGTATAAAATTTTAAAAAACATTTTAAAAAACATAGACATGGAAGAGAAAAATGCTTGATCGAAATAAAAATACATGATCAGTATCACTAACAACTGAATATCTTGATATTTAATAATAAATTATTAAGGTAATGGAAATTTAAAATGTGAAAAAAAATTCATAACAAGATTAGAATAAATGATATGTGGTTGAATAAAATATATCAGATTATTTCCCCTAAAATAAAGTTAAATATAAAAAATCAAGAATTGGAGGACGTTTTAATGTAATGCCTTTTCCATGTTTCTATCTATTCAATTTTAATTAAAATAAAAGAATATAATAAAATGATACATAAAATATCATTAAAATAATGAGTTTCATGACATAACCTATAATAGGGATGTATATACAACTATAAAATTAACATAAGTGCATACAAAAAATATGCATCGCAAATAATGATAATTTGAGACGAATAAACCTTACAAGAATCAAACCATTGGATATGAGAGTTAATAGAATAATAGTTAATGTCTATATAATGTAAATACAAAAAAATAAATTTGGCTAAAAATTAATTTAATTAAAATTAAACAACCACATAATCATAGAATATCAAATACAATGAAGAAGTATTACAACCAAATGAAATGAAATTGGGTTAAAAAATTCATTACCACTTATTTATATTCATTTCAAATATAATTGAATGATATCACTCAAACTTAAAGTTAATATTCCAAGATTTTATGATGGATTCATGTTAATACTTGTAAAATTGGTAGTATATACCCCAAAAATATAAATATAAGTGGTGAATATAGTATATGTCTCACAGAAGTAAAAGTGAGATGAGAAAACCCATAGCTCAAGTCTAGATGTTCCTTGCTTGTAATTTAACTCCTATATAAGAAGATTACATCAGTAGTTTTATTTTTATTTACATTTTACAGATTTTATACGTAATAAATAAATAGTTTATTTTATTTCTTTTCAATTTCATATTTAAATATTTAATTAGTTAAGAACACGTTGGGTGTTATGAGGATGTTCAGTTCGTTATTTCAAAATGGTTTCAGTGTTTTGAACATGGTGGAAGGGGTAATTATATCAAAATATACATAAATATAATAATGAAATAATTATCATATTTATTCAACAACTAATATTATAATACCAATCATACAAAATGGTTATGAAAAATGAACTGTGTTACAACAATGGAGATGATATGTTGCACATACCAATGAGTAACATTTCCATTTTTGAATGATCATTATGGAAGGAATGTTTTTATTATTTTACCTTTACTGAATGATTATAATATCATTAATTCAATATAAATATATATATCTTGTGATTTGGTGATTAATAAAGTACAACATCACTTCATGGAGGCCATATCACACATGTATACAAATGAAATTATCATTTTTCAATAATATAAAGAAAATAATATATTATATTTTAAGAATGATAAAAATGTCATGAATATGATTATAATATAATTTATATAACATATATATTATCATTACCATTATTACCTTCAACCTAATGTGCTAGTGAATATTGAATCAGATCGCTTTGTGAGGCGTTAGTCTGCGGTACACATGAGCGACGTTATCGTGCCTACTAAAATGGAAATTAAAAATGTATATGTGATATCATAACCCCAAAAACTATAACATGTTACAAATATAAAATATATAATTTAAATATATCATTTGAAAAATCTGTTATCGGAGACGATTGAAAACAAATGACATCGGTTCGTGAGGTCAGTGTCTGCCATCCACACGAATAATGAATCTGTATCAAATTTGATATAAGAGGATATTGATTTATTGTGTGAAATAAATATAATTTAATATATTTGTATATTTATAATTGTGTTATAATATGATAAAAATTTAAAATTATTTTATGGAGTTGGAATAATATATAAAACAAAAACTCAAACATAAAAATTTTACCACTTCTAGACCACCTCAATAAGATTATACATAAAGTATTCCTAGAATTGATATATAATATAAAAATTATTATATGATGATGGGGTGGAATTTGGAATTAAATTTGATATATTATTAGTTTAGAAAATGGTTTTCAATGTGTTAAGAAGAGAGGATAGCCGGAGGCCTTTTATATGTGAGGTGAGTGGCAGACTCAAAATTTTCAAAATGAAAAAGGCATTCCAACATTTTACACATTCAAAAAGGGTATAAAATGTTTCATTGTCAATAATTATTCATTATAAGGTCTTAATATTACAATTAAATTAAATATTTAATGTATTTAGTTCATATTTAATATTTTCATTTTAGTTTTACCCATGTAAACACTTTTTACTTTTACCGGGGTAATTAATATTTTCTATTTTTAGTATTCATTATGGTAATCAATTAACATTACCTTATTTTAAAAAATTAATAATGATTTTTAAAAATATTTAATACATTTTACCAAATTGAATTAACCAAATTGAGAGAGATTTAAATTTAATATAAAACCCACAGATGCGATGAAAAAGCTGGTTTTAAAGAAGTGTATTTTTTTAATAAAAGATGATTTTATATTAACTATATGATTAATAATTATCAATTTATTAATATAAATTAATATTTTTAGACATATAATCTATAATTTTGATTTAAATTAAACTTAATTTGGGTTTTTTTAACAATTAAAAAGGAGAAACATCATGCACATTAAGATAGTTTTCAGAAAAATCTTGTTTTTAAACCCACAGATAAACTTATATTAAAATGAAACATGAGTTTGATTAAACAGAATATAATTGGATTAAATAAAAAAAATTATTTTTGTATATTAATAAATATTTAAAACATAATGGTGCATCTATATTTCTTAAATAATTGAACTAAATATCATTTTTACAAAAAATCGTCATTTTCACTATGTACTGAAAAATAAATATTATTTTGAAAAATAAAAAAATATCACTAAAAAAATAATAAGGAAATTTTAAAACTAATTTCATTTTAACAAATAATTGTTGAAAATTTGAAATACAAAAAATATAATATTTTTTTCATTATTTTAAATAAAAAACATTTTTGTAGAAACCATATTTTTAAAGAATAAATAAACTTTTTCTAAAAATCGATTGATTATGTAGTGTAAATTTATCAATATGTAATATGCATTATTATATATATATATATATATATATATTTCGTAATGGAGTATATACTATTCATACCCACCAATTTAATTGTTAGGATAAAATGATTATATCAATTGTGTGATGTTTAAGATTGTTGTTGTGTGTTGAATACACTATCAAAAATAGTTTCATTTTCAATACTCTTTGAGGTTAACAAAAAATCAAAATTGAATTAATAATATTTGTTATACATAAGAATTATTTTAGTAAATAATTTAAAATAATGATGTTATAATGCATAAATCGTTATTTTTTTCCTAATGATTTCCATAGAGCCCACAATTGATTTTGATAAAACATATCCTCTAATAATGGATGATATAAATTTTCAAGATTCTCTGATATTATTTATATATGAATAATGTGAAATTCACACGATGGATATTGTGACTACATTCATTTATGGTAGCATTTATTATTTGGGTTTTATAAAAATACTTGAATGTTTAAATATTCTTGTATCCTTTTCATTGTATTTTTAGAATTAATCTACAAAAATAATAAATATCATTATATAGATTAAATTTGATATGAAATATATGATATAACAATTTGAGTGGGTAATTTAAGAAAGAGGGTTATAAAAATGATATCATTTTTCCTATGGGATTTCGGAAAGAGTATGGTATATAAATTTTTCATCATTTTAGTATATACTAATGAGTTATGGAATATTTAGATTTTCAATAATATATAATTATATTTATAAATTTAAATAAATAACATGAACATAAATTCATTAGAAATAAAAAAATAACACATGAAGTTATAGAGTGAACATCCAAATTTTTTTTTTCAAAATTAACATATTATAGAATAGTTTTGCAAACCTTTTATATAGTTATGAAATATTTATTAAGTACACCAATAATTGTTTGATAGTTTGATTGAGATGAAAACACCATATTGATAATGGGAGGATAATGAATAAATTATGCTCTTTAATTAGCATAACATATTACCATATAGGCATTATTATGCCTCATATTTAATAAAAAGGAAAAAATATATATTTTAATGAATTTATTATCATAATATATTTATTCTACTCCATAGAGAAATTGGAATTATATCACATATTTAATTACAAATATATATTTATTTATTAATTTTTTAATATTTTCTTCCGAAAAATAAAAACCAAAATTACTTAGTCATGATGATGTGGGATTTTTTTGAGGTACATAATATTTTTTTAACAAATTATATATTTTTTCACATATGTTGAATATGAATAATAATATCTCCACTATTTTTCATGATGATATTAAAATGTTGTAGATAAATTATGAGGGGATTATTTCAAATGTTATTGAATAAAAAATATCCAACTAATATTATTTTATACTCATGATCTATTAAAATTGTAAGATTGAAATGAAAAAATTATATCATATGATAATATTATAGATTTATTAAAAAGGGTATTAATAACCCTATATTTATTTAACATTTATTTTTAAAAAATTGAAAGGGATAATTAAATTATTAATCATAGTTTTATAATGGGATGTTGGCATTAATTTACTATTTTCCATTGATCTGGTTTGTAACACTTCATCCATTTTTTTATAATTATTTTTATTTAAGAACATAAAAAATATTGGTTAACAGTAATATAAGAGGCATATGGTCAAATGTTGGCCAAAAAATTTTTAGTTCAATTTATTTCCGTATATTTTTTGACTAATTTTAATTGGAAATGAGAGTTTTGGGTATGAGAACCATGTCATATAGTTAAGGGGAAAATGATTACTAACAATGAAAAAAAAAATAATAGATTCTATAATAAGATAGAGTCGAATAAAATGACTACAGAACAATTTTCTAAATTGTATGTCCTGCCTGTGTGTACTCCTCTAGGTTCCATAACAAGGGCACAAAATTTTTCCAGTATTCAGAAAACCATCTAGAAAAGTTGTGTGTTTGTTTATGAGGGGTATTTTTATCAAAATTAATCTTTTACCAAATTAAAATAAAACCACTATGGGGTCAATCCTCCTCTCTCCATAACACTTTCTCAGTACAACACCTAGGATAGATCCCAACGAAATGACCTGACCCCCTCTCCTCCCTCTATTTTTTTAGGATTCTGTATTCATTTCTAGGTGATATCATCTCATGCGGGATTTTCTTTTAATTTATCAGTTTCATCTTCTTCTTTACCCTATATCTCATTGTACTGTGATGCTGGAAAAATCATTAGGTGTTCTTATGGTCTACTTGTTTTTGGTTTTATTGGATTATTGGTATTTTTTATTTTTATGGGGTTCCTTATACATGACTGAGATCAGATGTTGTTGGCCATATAAAAGAAAAAATATTCATTGATTTTAACTAGGTCACCCTATGTCTAAAATTTTCAATTGATAAATATAAATTTAATTCTAATTTTTAGTGGTGTTTTCATTAAATAATAAAGTAAATAATTTATATTAGATTTTTATGATGAATAGAAATGTTTTTTTATTTTTTAGGTTTGTCTATGATTTGGCCATTAGTTTTATCAAATAATTTTTTTCAATAATATATTATAAATTATTATGTACACTGAGTTATTATTTCATCTTGTGAAAATTTTTATTCGTGAATGATTTAGATATTAAGAATATTTTTTCCTTTTAGACTATTTTTACATAATGTACTAATGAAATGTTTTATTTCTAAATACCTCCAAGTGGTTTTAAAATTTTACATTATTTAAATAAATTTCATACAAATATTTATATATATATATATACGTATTATAATTTTATGGATTCAGATGATGTTGACTAAAAATTTATATTTTCTCTAGGGGTGTCAATATATTTATTGCCAGGAATATATGAATAAATCTAAAGAGAGTTTTTGGAAAATGTTTTACGTGGTTTAAAAGAATTTTCCAAAATGATCAATATTTACCCCTAATCAAAAAGGCACGATCAAACACTTGATAAAATATAATCACTTTTTCCTTGGGTATGGAATTTTATTTTGAAAATAGTGGTGTTTCTATGGACATGAATTTGAAATTTTAGAATGGAATGGCATGGTTGGATGTTTCTAGATCTTTTAAAATAATTGTGTACAATCTAATGCTATCCTAGATTACTATGTTTTTGGGGAAATATTATTTGATATAATTTGAATGTTGGTATTTTGTTTAAAAAAATGGATTAGCATTGGTAGTGTAAGGAGGTGAGGTGTTGTAGTATTTTTACATTGCATTATACCATGATTGAAAATTAGTTTTCCTAATACACCTAACATATGCAATTAAGTAATAGTAATGGAACATGGTATCACTACGTACATTGTAAGGTAGAGTAAGAACTTGTATGTTGGGAAATTTGGTAGGCCCTCATCCTTTTCCCCTGTATAGGTTTACTCTATAACACTAACTAAATGAAATGATGATATAGTGTGAACTTATAAAACATTGGATTTATTATCTCTAACAGCATGAACACAATGAGTGTTATTTCTATACATGATCACTAGGGGTACCAGGAACCTTAGACACTAATTAACCTATCCATTTAGGGTTTTCCAAATGAGATATATCTAACTTAAAACTATTTCTATGGTATTATATTTAAATACAATTTTTTAGTTTCCCTTTTATGTATGAAATAATAATATTCATATTTTACTTTCTTCTTTTTGTAGAACCCTATGACATGTTTTTTATTATTACCCTTCCTTTCCCAGCGGATTAAATTAGTATATAATTCTTTCTTATATATGGTATATTTGAAAATCTATAATTATTTTGTAAATGGATTTTTAAATCAATTAACAAAATGGGTTTTAATATTTTATCATGTTACTTTCTTCAAAAGGAAACAAAAAAATTATTCATATATAATTAAAATTATAAATTACTATGAAATGGATTTATATTTAATTGTATAGAATCGGCGATGATTTCACATTTTTTTATCCCAACTAATATTTTTATCATGCCAATATATAAAAATTTTAAATTGAAGGTCCACCATTTATTTTATTCTCACCAATGAAGAGTTGGGGTAATTTGGTTATGGGGTGAGTCATATAATTACAAGATGGAAAGTATGTGTGATGTTATGTTTTTATTTTGGATTCCGATTTCACATTTTCCACCAAGGATTTCATGGATTTCTATGGTTGCAGGTATAGAAATATTCTGGTGGAAACATATATTCACTGAGTGGCAATACTTACCTTGTTAGATGGAGGAATTAGGGTGGTGAGGGAGTTTTTTGGTGCTTTTTGTTGTTTAAAACATTAATATTATGATAATAGGATGTTCTTTAGTTTTTATAGGTGTTGATATATGATGCAAATATTTTTCATGAAATACTTTCATTTATTTTCAATTGATTTTTTTCATACTTATTTATTTGGATATATAGTACCCATTTGGTGCTTCCTAGAAGCTAAGGCACTTGTGCCATCCCACAGGGATGAGGAACAACATTTTCCATAGACTCCAGACAGATCTAACATTCCATGGGTGGAGGAATTAATATTATTTGTGAAGAATAAATTCGTAGAGGCAATACAGTTCTGTATATATAAAAATCATAAAATCATTGAGTATGCTTCAATATTTTTATAAAAATATTATAATTAGAGAAAATATATCTAAATGAAATTATTTAGTGAAGAATAGATTATATTTTTTTTATATTAGAAACAATATCATTATTCAATAATTGATATAAATTATGATAAGATTTAATCTTAATAACCCAGGAATAATCCATATCAAAAAAGGAGAGACTGACACTATAACACCTATATATTTTATTATGTGTTATGTACTAAAAAAATATAACGTTGATAACCTTGTAACAAAAAAAATTGAAATAAAATTAGCCACAATGTATTAGATGATCATTATTAGGGAAATTTTAATAAGAATAAATCCTCTATTAAATACAATATTATTAATAAATTAAAAAATCTATAGATTTATAAGGTTAAAAACTAATGTTATTTAATGTTAAAAATGATTTTTAATGATTTTTTTGAAGAATTTTGTATTTTGTATAGAAAATTTCTGTTAATCACTTTTGAAGGAATTACATAAATGATCCAATGTGAAAAAATATACTCACTCATTTTAAATTATTAATTAATATGAAATAAGATTAAAAATTACTTTTTTAAAGATTAGTTTTCGATAAAAATAATTCACATTCCATATTAGATATGTTTTTTAAGAGGATAAATCTATTTCATCTTGAATATTTTTTATAAAATTTATTTCATGTTCATATTGATTGTATCAAAACAATATCAGGATCGATTTTTTAGATTATATTGAAAAGTGTTATTTTTAGGTGACTCATACCAAAAAACTAATTTTATGAATACCAGGTCATGTATGAAATAATTAGGATATAATATTGAATTAAAATTTATGAGTTGAATTTATAGTTTAAATAATTAATTAATAATAAATATTATATATTTATAAAATAATGGTTAATATTTTAGAACCGATATAAAACTATTTCATAAAATAATTTTACATGTTAGGCAGTTATTATATTCTAGTTAATATTTTCACTATTTTTATTAATTTAATATGATTAAATGGTTTCATATTTTGAATCATCATCTCCATATTATGTAATAAGGGTAGATTTATTATTTTTTTTAGAAAATTAAGTTACCGAGTTTAAAAAATGAGTTAATGTGGAAAAATAAATTACTGTAAAAAGTTTAATTAATGGTGAAGGCATAAATATCTAAAAAATATCCTCTATTAATTTCGATGAAATTTGGTTAGACCAATAATCCTCACATTTCTATAATTGTCCTTCATTTTATCAACATGCATTTAAAAATGATATTTTTCAAAATTAATTTATTAGTATATAAAAACGTTTCACCCATCTCACTTATAAATGGACCTACTAAATGCCCAATTATCAATAAAAAAATCTTTAATAATGAATAAATTCTAGTGAAACACCTTATAAAATCTCCCTCCTTTGTTATAGATGTTCGGGTCTCACCAAAAGAAAATTATTAGAGGGACTAAGGATTTGTCTTGGGTAGTAAGGTAAAACATCATATTATACTACCTAAAAATATATTATATTCATGATAAAAAAATTAAATCTGTATAATGATCATAATTAAATATTATTTTGTTAATTTAATAATCATTTTCGACCTTCTTCAATACTATTCAAATGAGAAAAATTTAGTTCTGTGTACATGTATACTACTACATCTATGAATGTTGTATTTAGGTTTTCATCACAACCTCATATATACGGTTAAAATAAATTATCATATTAGTAAATATTATATTTATGAAATAATTAATATTCCATAATGATATGTCATGATATAACTTTCTTCCCTCCTTTTCAAAATAAAAATGAAATTATGACCCGTACCTACATGTGTATTACTAGTTCCATAGGTTACTAATATTGTTTTTCATAAACACTGAACATTGATGGTTATAAATATATATTTAATTGATTTATATGATATTCATGAGTAATATTGGATATTAATATCACTATTAATGCATTAATAAAATTCAATGAACATTATAAATTAATCCATTGATGTTGGTAAATTAATAATAATAAGTGTGTCCCTGAATTCAATATCACAAATCATAACTAAAAAAAGGAATCATATTGAAAAAATTAAATTACTTATAGATAAATAATCCTATTAAATTTAATAATATTAAAATGATGAAAATTTTATCAAATAACGGGTTTCAATATCTTTGGTACAAAATATACGTTGAACAATCTGAATTGCTAACATCCATTGATGAAGGTGAATATTGACTAACTAATAGACGAGATGGGAATGATGATATTATATAATTATAGAGGTAATATATATTAATATGTTTATTAAATAAGTTACAATGATTATTATGGTTATTATTAATAAGGATAATGATCTATCATGGACATCAAGAGAAAAAAGGAGATAGTTTTTAACTCAAACTTCTTTCTTTATGACATGTTTTGTATTGTGAACCTATTTTTGTTTATTTGTTTTATATACTACCTATATATAATATTTTATAATTATTAAATTTTATTTATGGTAATTATTGATTTATTGATTTTTTTATTTCAAATGGTAATGATTCAAAGGATACCAAAGTCATAAGGGTTTCTCACTTCACTTTCCATTCTTTGAGACATATGTCATATTCAAAACTTGTTTTATATTGTGTGATCAATATACTACCATATGTATGATTTTATCCGAAATAAATTAAATATCATGGATTTAATAATCCATAATTTTTGTAACTTTAGTAGATCTCTCTTTAATATATTCTAATTATGTATAGGATTTCATAACAAAAGTAATATTTTTTTACTTATAAATTTTGTTCCTTGCTATTATTTCATAAAATAATTATTTATACCACCAAAATAGTTTATTATACAATAAATATATTTGTATTTAGGGAAAATAACACTTTTAATTTCAATCATCACCTATGAAGAATTTGTTTCTCATAAAAGAATAATGTGGTTAAGAAATATTCTAATCCTCTATAATGACTATTTGTAATCTATATACACATTAATTAAAACATCAAATGTTCTACTTCCATATTTTTAAATATTTTTTTTATTATTTCTTGTGATATTAATATTACTCTTCACCTATTTTAGTGATTATGTCTTATTAAACTTTTTTTAACTACTTGTTATTAAAAAAGTAATTTTTAAAAAATGTCGAAAATGTTTTTCATTTTCCAATCATACATTTATCAACCAATCCAAAATTCATGATGATAAAAATTATATATTTTTTGAGTCTTGATTGTTGATATTCCTTACCAAAGAGTTTTCCTAATATTACTTGTCAAATAATTACAATTTTATTTTGAATGTGACCCATTACATTTTCATTTTACTATAATATTAAAAATGATTTTTTTGAATATCCCTTTTTGATTTTTTATCAATTATATTTATCTAAAAAAATATTTGTCCCTTTTGGAGAATTGTTTTACGACTTACCCTCTAAATGACATTGTAAATTACTCTATTTGGGTGAATGATATTTTTGTATGAACTCGTCTATATTTGAATTCATTTCTTCTGTTGCTGTTGAGAAATATCATGAAACCCATTTTATCAACATGTATTTTTCATTATATTTTATATGATTTATTTTCTATTGAAAACATGCATCTATTTTATTTTTATTAGATAAGAGGGGTACTATATATCCCATTAATGCATTGGTAATGTTTATTTCTCATCAGATCAAAAGGGAATAAAATATTTTATCCCAGTTCCAATGGTTCATAGGTGATAACCCAAAACCATCCATATATACGATGCTATGTTACACCCCATTATTTTATAATTTTATATCTTTAAAAAATATATTCAATTGACTGTGGTTTACATAACACCAAACTTAAAACAAACTATGATATTCTGTTAAAATATTAGTATTCATATATAACCATTATTAACTACCAATGGATTAATTATTTTGAATATGAATAAATTTATAAGGAAAAATATTAATATATATTTTACATAAAATTTAATAATCAATCTTATAGTGAGTATCAATTGGTTGGAAATGAACAAAATATATTTTTAATGTAAAATGGCTGTTTTACATAAAATAATTTTTCCATATGAAACGTATTTTAATCATAATAAATAAATTATATAATAAATTAAAATAATTAAAATTCATCTAATTTTTTTTTTATTAAATTAATATGGATACAGTGATTATATACATTAAAAATACATTTTATTCAAAAATGGGTTTTATTGGATTTTTGTCTACATATATTATAACTAATTTATTCCAATGTTATTTTTTTTAAAATGTTATTTTCATCTAAATAATCATTTAGTAATAGTATTAGGATGTAGTTTTTGGATTTTTATGAAAATATTTATTTTTCAGTGAATATTGAAAATTATCATTTTGCAAAAAATATCATTTCATTTATTTACAAAAATAAATATAAAAGTACCATTCTATTTTGGATCTTATTTGATCAGAAAATTTAATATATATGATTAAAAATAATAAAATATATTATAAAAGAAACCAAATTGTGGTTTTTTAGGTATAAATTCATTTTTTTCTTAAAAACACATTTGATTAAAAATTGTCATTCATTATATTTTTCACACTTATATTACTAATAATTTATTATAAAAAATAATAATTTTAAAAATATATTATATATATTGGAAATTTTAGGTCCATGTTTTAAAATTATTTCAATATAATTTTTCGCCATTTGGAATAGAATTAATATCATAAAGTGTGTCACCACTATAAATGGTAAATCTTGTCAATTAAGCTAACAAAATTATGATAACATAAAAAAATTAGTCACAATTATTTTTGAATTATGGTATTTAAAACCATGTAACTTTACAGTAAAATTTTTATAGTTTTATGAAGAATTCATTTATTAAGACTATATAATATTTAAAATTTTATAAAAATTGTTTGTGTGCCACTCCCCTCACATATTAATGGGTTCATTCTCTCCTCCCTTCCTCAAATATTTGAATACTATAGTTCTAGATAAAACATTACGAATACCTCCCACAATCCAATAGTACATCCTATATGTCTTGTTCTTCCTAAATAGCTACCTAAAATGGATGAAGTTGTAATAAAATGGTTATTTTTCAAAACAAGCAGTATAATTCATAACCGAGTGTTTCATTTTTATTTATTTTTATAACTCCTTTAAATTTTATTTAATCATGATTGAATATTAACATTAGTATCATCCATATAAATAATTATTTTATGAATATTATGGAACCCATTTTAATCTTTTATTAAACCATAGGGGAAATGAAATCATTTCTCTTGCATACGTGTGAACTACCACATCCACAAAGAATTGTGTTTAGTTTTCGATAACCTCCTCACATGGATAGTTATAAAGAATACATTTGTGAATATATAATATTTTTATGTAATAATAATTATTATTATTTAAAGATAATATATGAAATACCTTTTTAACCTTTCTATTTTTTGGAAATTTATAATTCCAATCCCGTGAACATACAGAATACCACCATCTTGAACATATATGACTCATAATTCAATACCGCCTTACACGGTTGGATAAAAGGTTATAAATAACAAATAAATATGAACTTAATAACAAATTTATAATTTTGTAAAATTAAAATATTATCAACGTTATTTTATTCCACTCTGTAGAAAAATTAAAATTTCATTCATGCTATATCGGGAATATTGTCTCTACGAAACAACACAATTAATTTTTCATAACCACATTTCATGGTTGATTATAAAAGTTTCATTAATGTAAATATAATATTATTATAATAAATTTATTATTCTTTAGTAAATGGAAACATAAATCCTTTGACCCTAGTCAACACACCAATTATATTTTGATGTCATCATGATATTGACCCCAAAACATTTAACATAAACAAAACAATTTTAGTAACCAAATAGGTCATGGTAATATATGAATTATAATGAATAATAATAATTAAATTAATATGAATTTTTATTATCAATATAGTATAAAAATAATATAAATTTAATATTCAGGAGTTGGGGAACATACAAATCATGATGAGAAATAATGTAATAGAATTTTTTTATAAACATAGTTTTAAATTATCCCTGTCATATAATTCTCCTAAATATCCATGTTATTCGAAATTTATATAGTAATTTTACTTTTATATTGAAAATTTTGATAAACAAATTTCAGATAATTTTAACATTTATTTTAATGGAAGTAAAAGGAATATATCAAACCATTTTTGTACTGGTCATTTGGAGGTCTTTTTTAGAAAAGTATAAAAATATTTTTCTTAATAAATATGTCTTGACCATTTTTAACAACTGAAACAACCATTATTAATTATCAAAATTAGTTTAATTGTTTCCATTGTAATTTTCAAAAAAATAATTTCTCTCAATGTTCTATGATTTCGTACTTTTAAAAAACATTCATAAGGAAATAGATTTTTTTCATCTTTTTGGGATAACATGAAGTGTTATTTCTTATAGGATTAAATTCCAATTCAAATTGATTTTATGATTACAGTGAAATATATATGTGTTTTATTAATTATTTTTTTCTTGAACATTCTATATGAATGACAGGTGATCCTGATATTGATATGATGATGGGTGACCATTAAATAACTCCCTATTTAATTATATAATGTGATGGATTTTAATAGTGATATATTACTCCTAAAAACATGGGAATTATCAAGTTTGGTGATTCAATTATAATTGTTATTTTAAGGGAAAAGTTTAGTAAAATTTCCCAATGTACCTACATGATATTCGTTAATGGTATTATAAAGGGAAATTTTTTCTTTCAAAAAGTGTGAAAATGATATTATGTTTTTAAGGAAACAATGTGATTTTTTAAACAATAAAGTTGAAATGATTGTTTTTCAAGGAATATAACTCATGAGTTTTCTGGATTAATAAGAACCCCTTATGATTATTATTATTTTACGTAATTATTTAATTCCAAATGTTTCATAAAATTTGTTATTAAATTAGGTTTTTGTACTCAAAAAAGTAAAAATACATTTAATGTCAAATGATTATTATGAAATGAATAATTTATTATGGGTTTTTTCGTTTTTAAATAGATTAATGGGTTCTTATAATTTTATATAAATTATTGAGATTTTTTCCCATCCCACATTTCCAAATGTCTGTTCACATGGCTGAAGAATGCATAGAAAAATAACTAAATTTGGAGTTTTTGATATGGGAGTTACTTTAAATGAAGAATTTATGTCTTTATAAAGGAATTTTTCTATGAAAAATTAAATATTGTTTTAAATTACAATTTTTTTTTTGTAATTTTGTAACTTATTATTTAAAAGTATAAACCCTAAATTCCATAAAATGATATAAATTGAGACCCCGGTTATAAATGTTGTAATTATGGGTAGATTGTGTTTTGAGTAATTATACTCGGCATTAACGTAAATGTTTAGATAATTTAATATATTAGGAAGATAACATATGATGAAAATTTAAGAGTTATGTATATCATCATGTGTTGATAAGTATGTATATGATAATAAATTTATGGAATAATAACTCCTTTTGTGTTTTATGTGATGGGAGTATTTTGGGAGACCTTTATTGAATTTTAATATATGTTTTAGTTATGTATAATCATTATATTTAACTTGTGTTATTGTGAAGATTTTAGTTAATGAAGAATTCATTAATATTTTGAGCCTAAAAATGATTTGAGGTAATTGTGGATAATTGGGATAAAAGGGTAAATAAATTTTGGAACATATTATTTATCATATAAAAATCATGGCATTGAAAAGTAATTTTTTGACTATGTGATTATGGTTATTTTTGAAGAATCTCACCATATAGAGAATAATATATAGTTAAGATAAATGGAAATATATTTTTCGTAATAATGGTATTTATTTTAAGAATAAAGGGTGAAGTATCTTTCGGATGCATATTTGAATTTATTGTGTCTGTATATTGATTCATGATAATTGTGTAAAAGAATTAAATATTTTAGTGAATATACTATTAGGGCATATAAATTCCTATAATGTAAATTTAGGAGTGACTGATATAATTTGGGGATATATATTACGATAATATTATAATATTGTGTGACAAAATATTTACGATTTTTGGGTTTTGAATAGGGTCACATATATTTTGAAGGGTATTAAGGATAGTTTTTTATGGAATGATTTATGGTAAACATAAGAAGTTATAGTTGAGGATTTGGGGAATACTATTTTATTTATTCATATGTATGATTATTCATATTATATATTATCTTATCATCAGCTGAAAATTTTAGTTTTTGTCAATTGATAATGATATGAGGAATTAAATACTATCCGTTTACGGTTATTGTGAACAATTGAAAGCTAATTTTTTTGGGTATTAATCCTTCATCATGAATATTCATTTTATAGACTATGAGATTCCATATAGGTGTAAATTTTTTGAATCACGAAAATAGGATTATTTTTTTCTTATAAAATGGAATGAAATAATGTACGTATATTTTCCCATGATCTTTATCTCGATAGGAAATGAATCCAGCAACTATATGAAAAAGACTGTAAAAAATAATGTTTATTTACCTTTATGTCTGATGAATTTATGGTATACATTATCCAATATTGATTTATGGGTTTATATTAATTAACATAATAATCATCATGCTCTTTTTCACTCTCTATTATTCCTTGGATGTTATATTTCTCCTCCATGTCCATATTTTTACTTCCCGACAGTGTTCACATTATATGGGAACCTGATTATCTTTAATTCTAGGTGACCTTCACATTTCCCATATTGTATTTTAAATAAGATATTTTATTATCCCTCTTTATGATTTACCTTTTAAAAAAATGTTTTTTACATATTAGAAATGTGTTTCCATTTATAATAATAAAATTAATTTCCCACACATTGGGTTTATTATTTTAAATATTTAAAACATTTTGAGCGAAGGTGAGATTATTTTTTGATGAAAAAATTTTATTAATGTGGAATAATGTAACACCTCAATATTTTATAACTTATTTTCTTTAAATAATATATTTTATATCATGTGTAATATATAAAATCGATCATAAAATGACATGTGATATAATATTAAAATATAATTATAGAAATATAATTGTTATGCCCTTTCCATAGTCTTGGATGGTGTGAATATGAATAAATATATTATGATATATTCATATATATAAATTCTATTTCATAAAAATTTTAATAAAAAAATTTATATGGATTTTTAATTGGTTTGAAATGATGATAAAATCTTTTCAAGGAAGGAGAGTTGTTTTTTATAAAATTATTTTCACATTTGTAGTGTATTTCAATCAAAATAGATTAAATTTATCACTATAAATATATTAATATAATCTAGAAAATATATTATATATTAAATTTAATTAATTATCTTAAATTTAATTCTTGTTACTTAGAAAACAATGATAATAAATTTATTTTGTGATTCAAAAATTTGTTTTATTCCAAAATATTGTTATTGTATTTTATGGATGAATATTATAATTATTTTTTCCATATTAAGAAATTTTATTTAAAAATATTAAAAAAAATTCTAAAACAATAATGTCACAATATTTTTAAGATTAATTATTGGTATTTTTTTAATAAGTTTAGTTTGTAGTGAATAGTGAAACTGCATATTTTAGAAAAACATTCATTTTTTATTTAAATCATGTAATTTAAATGTGTAATTAATGTTTTGATTTGGTATTAAAGTAAAAAATTATAGATTTTATTAATAATAATATAAATAAATATATATAATTCCATTTTTTTTGATTGTGGTATAAGATCATTTTTATGTTAAAAAATAAAATTTTCTAAAAACTAATTTTTTTGAATTTCTGTACTTATATTTATTGTAATTTAAACAAATTACATAGAATTAATCATGAAAAACGGATATAATATTTGGAATTATTAAGTTAATAATTAGTAAAGTGGGTATTTACATTTTTTCAATATGAATTGTATCCATGGTAAAAAAATATGTTTCCACAATAAGGGGAAAATATGTTATATTAATGTAAATTCTTTTGATAAGGTCATAGATATTCATGTTAATTTTTATCGAGTGATGGGATTTCACCACAATCACCTTATCATTTAAATTTTACTATTTTGATATACTTTATGTGACAACCTCTTGGTCAATTGTATGTTTTAATTATGGGCTTAATTTATCTCTTTCGAGGTTATAAAGGTTTTTTGTTGTTGTGGTCAAGAATTGAGAGTTTTAAGAGTAACATTATTTGTTCACGGTCCATGTCTATTTTTTAGTAAATATTTGGTAAATATGAGATATGTATATATTGTTTCCAATAGATATTTTCATGTTTTTTGCATAATATAGATAACATTTGGAATCTTCTTGAAAACCATGCAGATTAAAGGGTTTTGGTCAAGAGATTTTCACATGACATGCACATTCTTTTTCTATCATTGCATCTTTTCCCAAGTAATAATGCCCTTCCATTTTCAATTGAGAGATACTAACTCACAATTTTTATAACCATTCTGCCCATAAACCATTCCTATTAATTTATTACTTATCTAATAGCATTTTCTTTTTTATCCCTAGTATCATTGTAATATATTATTATGATGACCTAGCCTCTCCGTGGATCTCTAGGAGGTCCTCCCCTTGGTTATTTTGTTTGTATATACTATTGTTTTTTTTAACGTATGTTCCAATTTTCATCATATCTATTCTCCTATTTAGGGAATTCTCCCCAATCACTATTACATATATTTCATTAGAACACTAAATGGATAAAATTTTTAGTTTTATTCGATTTTATGGGATATTGATGAAGTTTTTTAGGCATTTATGATTTTTAGGACCTGATCGCTCTCTTTCCAATGGATTTTTTGAAGGTGACTATATTTCCTCCCTTGGTGAGGTAAGAATCTATATATAATGTTTCTATCATATTTTTCAATTGATGTTCCTGTAAATTCCATGGTTTTGTTTATGAAAATTATTTAGTCTATATTAAAGAAGGTTTGTTTATGAAATTTTATATTGGGTGGCATGTAAATGGATTTTCATTAAACATAGTATCATGCATTGGATGTTTTTTAAAGAATTCATAAAATATTGGTTTGAATATAAAATGTGTTTTTATTATTGGGATAAGTGAATATTTTCTTATTTAAATGTTTTAAAATAAATTTTCATGTTTTTTTGAAAAATATTACTTATTATCCTTAGTTAAATCATTTTATAAACATTTCACATCTTTAGTTTGTGAGGAACCACTAGAAAGTATGGGTCAGTTCTAGTTTCTCTATTATAACTAATGGGTAACAAGAAACTTATAGAGTTTGGAATGGTTCAATATCATTTAGAATCATGATATGACATATTAGTGTCCCTCATATGTTCTAGTTTATTATTCCTATAGGCTAAAACCTAACTTGTTCATGGATATATATATAATATTAATTATTAATGTGTCTTTTTATCACATATTTATCTTCTGGAATGGCCATGGTTTGTTTTGATCGTTGAACTCAATTTATCTCTTATTTAAATTTTTATATTCATTGTTAATTTCAATATGGAATGCTTTAAATTAAAAAAATGTAATTTTTGTGAATTTTTTTGAAATGAAATTTATTTTTGAATCATGTTTATATTTTAAGTCTAAAAATAATTCTTTTATGGTGAAATAAATTTTAATATTCATGGTGGTTTCATACTAGAAATTTTATAAACACCATGCATATTCCTTGGAATGTATATATATTTGTTTTTTTACAATAGAGGTAAATGACATGGAATCATGATGTTCATCGGAATCTCGATGTTAATATCTTCTTCATAGTGGGTTGGGATATCAGTGAGGATAGTGACATAGAGATTGGATTTATCCTTGTATGGTTTTCTCCATGTTTTTTCTTTTTTTATGGATTTATATATAATGTAGTTGTGTTCATTTATTTGAATTATACTCTATTTGTTTATCATTATAATATTTTAAATCAAAAATTTTGTGTTATATTTTAGTGTAAAATTGGTCACATAATTATTTATGTTGATACCTAGGTTCTTGTGGCTAACGCATGGTAATCAGGAATGTGCTTCGGGCATTCTTCCAATCTAGATCAAGTAACATTATGGGTTGACTTGGGATGGTTCATTACAAAATGGTATCAGAGAAATTACATAGTCAGAAGTGAGATGAAATAGCCAATATGTAGTTTAGAGATTGGTAGACTAGGGAAAGGAAATTTTACGGCTTAAGGAGTATATTAAAATTAGGTTCTTGATCACCACCTTATGTGATGCCACCCGTGTTATCCTGAGAATTCAAGTAGTAATTTGTATTTGATTATTTATATTAGTTATGAACTAAAATTAATTTACATATTGGTGGTGGTTTATAAGATTTTTATTCATTAAACCACCACTAATTAGTGAATGATTAATATCTATTAATTCATTAAACTGAGGTTAAACTTTACCACAACCAATTAATCATTATCAGTGTATTTCTTAAAAACTACCATTTTTTTATTTACTTATTGGTTTTTAAAATCCACTTCTAATAAAAACCACATTTCACCATGACTCCCCAAATTTTCCTCCACTATTGTGTGATTCTCTAACCCCTCCCATGGAGAGTCCCCCCATCCATATACTCCTCCCCTTCAATGCATCATCCCCTCTAGTTACTCCTCTCTCTATGGTGTCCCCACAATGGTACTCTAACACCTTCTCCTCTACACTACATCATACACAGGTGACTCTACAATGACTCCTCCCTTCAAAACATACTTATCAAAGAGACATAGACACTTCATCCCATCTCTAACATCATCAAAATTTCAAGAACCACTAAAGAAGAAACCCCCTATCATCGACAGTAATATTTTTGTAAATCCATTTTTTTAATTAAAAATATTTATATGAAATAAACTTTATTCATAACCATTTATTTTAATTTACTGTACACTGATTAAATTACATATATATCATTCATTTTATAATTGTCATTATTTTTTTGGTATAATTTTTTTGTGACCATAATTTCATAAATTGCATTCTAATTTTGATAAAAAAAATCCATTTAATTTGAAATGAGGGTATAAATTGTTATTGTCATCAATATTAAAATATCTGTAGGTTCTAACTAATATCATGATAAAATGTAATATTATATTAGATATAATAAGAATTGTTTTAATTACATTTTTCATATAATAGGGCATCAACCAATCATTTTTCGGCTACCAACTTAATAAAGTGAAAACAATGATGTTTCAAGAAAATAATAATTTTTATTTTCATTATAATAATAATAGAAATAACCCTCAATAATAAAATATGTTTATATGTTTTTATAAAATAATAGAGGAAATAAGAATTAATAAATAGTAACATGTAGGACTATGAATACATATTTTCAAGAAAATACTTACATGGATTGTAATTTTAAATTATTTGGAAATTTTGCAAGTATATTTTAAAAAAAATTCAAGGGATGAAATATTTAACGAATCTAAGATTATAAATTTTACATAAATAAGTAATATTTGGATAAATAACCTATTCATAGGATATAAAATGAGACTTATGAATCCATCTTTTATATATAATTTATGGATATAAAAATTAAAATTTGGTTATACATAATATGCTTCTCTATGTGTGTGTGCATGGAAATGTTTCGGTTATCTTCACTCATATAATGGTGACCACCTAAATAAACCTCTTTGGGAAACCCTATTTTATATTAAAATATAAAAATGTTAGAGGTATTTTATTTAATTTTTTCTTCAATTCAGGGATAAAATTCCCTCTCCACATTTTGTCTATAATTCTCCCTCCTAGATAGACACATATTAACACATAAAAATAAATATAGGTGTGGAAGAACTCAAATATGACTTATTCTTAAGTTCATCATATATATGATAATATTTATTGATTCTTTAAGAAACATGATTTATTGATAATGAGTTCAAATTTATATATTCATCAAAACAAATTTAACATATATAGATAAAATTACTTTTAATCATCTTGTTACATTCATCAAAAAATCATTTTAGTAGAAATATTATATACAAAAATATTAAATTTTTTTCTGTTACATCAATTAATATTACATATTTTATTTTATAATATTAAATGGTGATTTTTTCTTAGTAAAATATTCACAATTATAATATCTATTTAATATTAATGTTTTATTATTTCAAATTTTTTTAACATTATTCTGAACATGATTCTATTTAATCAAATTGAATGTTGTTTTTATAAATATATTTTTCAATATGATATAAATAGAAAATATTTGGATTATGTTTCCATGAAATATAGGTTATTATATAATGGGGTTGGGGGAGTATTAAAATTTTGATATTGGCTGTTGATTTATTGAAATATGAATAAAATTTCCAGGTCCTGATTTAAATTTTAGATAACAGTTCAAATGACATAATGTTTTTGTGAAAATGATATTGAAAAACATTCTTCTTTGACATGTGATATGAATTTAAATATGGGAAATAGAAATTATAGAATTTTAAACATGTGACCAAGATCAAAATTAATATTATATATCCTAAATAGTCGATAATTATATTCAGAACATGATTAATGATTCTTTTTCGCAATGAACAAAATAATTAAGGTTTTAACTTTTTTGTGGAGACACTTTCCATGTTTTCTAGAGATATATACAAGAGAGAATTTACTATACAATAAAATTAGGTTTATGAATTATGGAAGATAAAAATAAATATTTTTATAAGGATGTATCAAATTTACAAGACTATACTTATTACCAATGTTTTACTAGATCATGTTCACATTTAGAATTATATATAATTAAATTTAGACGACATTGGATTTACTCCATGATGATTTTGTTTCAATCCATGATGCATAAATAAACTTATAGGATGATTAATGATTTTAAAAAACTCATTCTTAATTATATAATGATACATTCATGTCTAAATAACCTCATGTTGTATTAGGGATATTATTTTTATATTAAGATTGTAAAGGATAGTATACTTCTAAAAGGAAATCAATGAATCATGATAAAATGATTACTGAATGATCTATTAAGAACTAGATAAATAATTTCTACAATGTATTTACATTACATTATATTAAAACAATGATTCATATTATTTTTCATGTCTTTTAATTCTTCAAATAAAATGAAGTGGAATAACATGAAAAATAAAAATGATGTGTTTATATGTCATCATATAGATTTTAAAACATCGAAAGAATTGAAATCCTTTGTTTCTTTATATCTAAATTATTATTGAGTTCATTGGAATATGATTTTGGAATTGGTTTCTTATAGATTTAGTCTATTTGATACTATGAATATGACTTATATTGTATATATAATTATTTTGATCACTTATTATTTACCACCATGGATATGTATGAATAATTGTTTTTGTTATTTAGATGATCATTCCAAGAAATAAAATGACTATAAATGACATCAATCTATATCCTAATCCACTTATAGAATAATTAATATATTTGTTATAATTTTTTTAGAAACATTTGATGCATCAAAAACCAAAATTTTCACAATTCACACTAATATAATGTTAACAATTAATGACTTTATTATATTAATAAAATTTTGTAGTGTAAAAGGATTCATTGGTTATGAATGACTAATTATTAAAATTGTAGTCAAGTAAATAATATTACCATATATAAATATGTGGTGTTTCATATTTCATTATCAATTCATTTATAAAACTCAAAAAAAATCGGTTTAAAAAGTTAGGAGACGATGGAAAAAGGAAGTTGATGTCACCACCAAAAATGTTAAATGGTTTAAAAATCATACCATAGTTACTAATTGTTGATTAAAAGTTTTATAATGATTTTCAGTTGATAGTTTCTACAAAAATAGTTCAGAACTCATATGATATGTTTGGTACCCAATTATAGAAGAAAAAATGTATTTTGTTTTTCAATTTTCCTTATTGGGAACATAAATTGTGACATATTAATCATGACGTCATGACATTGAATAAATGGACATGATTCTTTGGTTTTTAGAATTTTTATTTAGAATGTGAAATCATAACATCAAATTAATGCTCATAAGGACTTAAAAGAAATAAATACAAATCATGATCCATGGGATAATGAAAATGGAAATTATCTTAAAGTAGTTTTTTCATTGAATTGTTTTGAAAAAATTTATCCTTTAATGAATAAAAAATGTGAATGGTCATAATTGTTATTAATGTCACATTTCATGATTTTTATTCTTGAAAACTCATATTTTACATGGGCTTAATTTCTACATCTCACATATTTTCATGGTGAAATCACTACCTATGGAATTGCATAAACGTTTACCTAAAACAATAACTACAGTTTAAATTGGGATATTTATATTGTTCAAAAAACATTGTGGTAAAACATTAAAATACATTGAGGTTTAAGAAAATTATAAAATGTTTTCATGAAACATTTTCATTTACATATTATATTTCACCTATCATTTTTAGTGTGGGGATTCATATAACTATTCATTTGATTGATGAAGTGATAGTATGAGGGAGATTACATTATTGGTGGACATATCTAATAGGGATGTATTTTCATGCTACTTTTTTATATATAATAAATTAAAAATTTGAAACTCATTACACATGTTGTTAATAATTGTTTTATAGGTTGTTTCATTAGGTAATTATGTAATTTTATGTCTTTTTTTAAAAAAAATATCTTGTGAAAGGATCTATTACAGATGGTTATATGGAAAAAGTGTGTCTCACCTTTTTTTCATGGTATTTAGATAATATTGAGTAATGATTAAATCAAGATGGAATTGTTATTGATAATAAAATAAGATGAAACCCTGTTGTAAATCCACAAATAGTCCAATTTTGGTTCATCTTGTTGGAAAATAATCATCCATTTTATTGACACTTATAGATTGTATACAGGAACATAGATATGTGATACTCAATATTTATATTCAAAATACTTTCAACCATGTATTTAAGACAAAATATAAGTGATAACCACTACAATGAGAAAAAAATGAAAAGTAGATAATAGAATACATTAAAAAAGTATATATTTATTTATTTTCATGTAATGTATGATCATAATAAATTTCATATTCATAAAATATGGATATAATTATCTTTTTAACAAATAATATATAATGTTCGTATATGTATATCATGAATTTTTATTAATAATATGGTGTACTATATGATTTGACGTATTTGGAACGAGAGAAATTGTAAATAAATATTAGATTTGATGCTTATAACATGAATGGTTTTTTTTCGCTCAATTTTATGAAAATATGGTTTGGGGAAAAACTAATGGTGGAATCTTTAAAAAATTCACTAAATTTAGATATTATGGAAAGTTGATTGACATTATCAAAGAAAAATATCCTGATTATTTTTAGTGGTACTATTCAAATGAATGTGGGCGATATTTATTGTGGAATAAAGAGTGATTAAACACTATTTAATTATGAATACTTATATTGGTTGATTGATAAATATTTGTGTGATGAACATGATCCTTATATTTCATGATAAAAAACTATGATTGTATATTATGTGGATGAAGAAACAACTGCAGTAGAATTTTCATAAATTGTTTATTCGCCCAAGTGCTTCACCATTGGGTACAACAGTCCTCTACATCAAGATGAAGGATGGGACAATGCACCTTTCAATCCATTATTGTGAGCTTCAAAAATCATGATAAATAAGAAGTTTCCTCTTCCATTAATTGATGATTTTTTCAATAAGCTGTGTGGATCACAATATTTCTCTTATGTGGATTTGTGGCCAGGATATTATCATGTAAGGCTAAAGAAGGAATATATCCCCAAGGATGATTTTCATACAAGATATGGGCACTATGAATTCATAGTAATGTTGTTCATACTCACTAATTCTTTATCACCCTTCATGGACTTGATGAATAGAGTCTTTAGATATTACCTCGACAAATTTGTGGTAGTCTTTATAGCTGATATTCTAATATATGAAAAAAATCAAGGAGGATCATGAGGAGCATCCAAGAGCTGTAGTAGTGACATTGAGGAAGGAGAAGCTCTATGAAATGTACAACAAGTGTGAGTTTTGGTTGAAGGGGGTCCCATTATTTTGTCATATCATCACATGTAATGGGATATCTTTGGATCCCTCCATGGCAATTGCAATTGAGGGATGATCAAGGCCATCATTATTAATGGATATCTGTAGTTTCTTAGTGTTAGTTGGATATTATCACCGATTTGTGAGAAATTTCTCATGATTTTCCAACCCTCTTACAAAGCTAAATCATATGGTAGTAATGATTTCATGGAGTGATGAATGTGAAGAGATCTTCAAGGAGTAAATAATGAGGCTTATCACTATGCCCGTACTCGCATTACCCACGAGTGGAGAACTATTTGTGGTATTTAGTGATGTTTTAAAGAATGGTATTAGTTGTGTGTTGATGAATAATGATAATGTGATATACTACACCTTAAGGTAGCTGAAAATCCATGAGAAAAACTATCCCACACATGATCTGGAGTTGGCAACTGTGATCTATGTGTTGAAAATCTAGTGGCATTATCTCTATGTGGGGAAGTGTGAGATATATACTGATCAGGAGAGCCTCAAAAATATATTCACTCAAAAATTGATTAATATGAACCAACAAAGATGGATAAAACTCATTAAGGATTATGACTGCTCAATCCACTACTATCCTAGTAAGGGAAACAAGGTGGGAACCACTCTACGATGAAAGGATCCTGCACCTTTATCAATGATGAGAATTAAAAAGGATCCAATCTTTTTAGATTTTCAGAAGATGGAAATGTTAATAATTAAGTGAGGAAGATCATAAATCCATTCCCAAATTAATTCTCAACCATCCCTCATGGAGATAATAATTAATTCTCAAAGAAAGGATGTGGAAATTTTGAAAAGGGTGTAAGCTATCAGAAATGGGAAATCCTCAGTGTTCATGGTTGAAAATGATGGAATTATGAGATTTGGGTCAGGATTATGTGTACCATTCAATCTAAACTAAAATAAGGAGCTTCTTAATGACGCACTAGCGCAACCTTCTCTATTCACCTGGGGAGCACAAATATGTATTGAGATCACCGAGAAAACATGTGTTGGGATAATATGAAAAGGGAGATTTTTGAATATACATCAAAATTCATGGTATGTATGAAATTGAAGACTGATAGGGAATAGTATTGGGGGATGATGAAACCACTACCCATACAAACATGGAAGTGGGACAACATTACTATTGACTTTGTCACTGGACTTCCAAGGGAATCTATAGGAAACAATGCTATATGTGTCGTTGTGGATCGTTTTATGAAGATATATCACATTATTGTAATTTGAGGGGACTTATCATTGGATAAACTTGCATGGATTTACATAAAATAAGTGGTAACACATCATAGAGTACCAATATCTATTGAATATGATCATGATCTTAGATTCACCTCGATGTTCTGGGAATGTCTCCAACATGCTCTAATCACTAAACTAAATTTCAGTATGGTCTATCATCCTCAAACTGATGGTCAATCTGAGTAAACTATTTAGACACTGGAAGATATGTTTATGTCATGTTCTATGGACATCAAAGGAGAATGAACCCAATAACTTCCACTGGTTGAATTCTCCAATAATAACTATTTGCACTCGACCATCTGAATGGCACCATATGAATCCCGCTATGGGAAAGGGTGCAGAACACCAGTGTGTTGGGATGAAATTGTTGACCATAAGCTGATAGGTTTTGAAATAGTCAACGTAATGGTGAAGAGGGTGAAAAAATATTCAATAGTATATTAAGGCATCCAAAACATAATAAAAGTGTTATATAGATAACCGTTGATGAGACATTGTGTTCAAAGTTGGAGACATGGTATTTTTATGCATATCTTAATGAAAGAATGTCATGAGGTTTGTAAAGAAAGGAAGTTAAGTCCTAGGTATGTCGACCCCTTGGAGATTCTTGATCGTGTCGAGGATATGGCCAATAAAATAGAATATACACCCACCATGGCCAAAGTACATGATGTATTTCATGTATCCCTCTTAAGGAAGTACATAAAAGTCCATTCACATGTACTCTCTTTAGATGTAGTATAATTAGAGGATGATCTATCTTATAAGGAGTAACCAAGTAAGATCTGAGATTGTAGAGAAAAAGTTCTACGAAATAAGAAAATTCCCCTCATAATGGTGTTGTGAAGACACCAAAAGTTTGTAGAATAGGTGTGGGAATAAGAGTAATTAATGAAGTAGAGTTACCCACATCTATTTTAGTGTGGGAAATGGAAATTACGAGGGTGGAATTTTTTAAGGGGGGAAGATTATAATGTCCCAATCTTTTAATAATGGAAATTACTCTTGATCTAATTAAATGTATTATTATGTGAAAGTGGTATATAAAATTTTCACTTATTTGGTTTTATGATTTTGGATTTTTTAAATTACCATTATGAATTATGTCCATTTCTAATATAGCCTTTGAATATTGATCACATGATTAGTATAAATATAAGGTTTTAACATATCCAATTTACTCAGACAAAGGATGCGATGACCTCATCCAGTAGTCTTGCCCTATAAGAAGCCCATTTTTTGAAGCTTGGAAAGGATGTGCCGCCATTGGGCTTATATCTTAACCAAGCCCAAGCCGAGCTTCAATATGTTAAGCTTGTATGGAACCTCCTACAGGAGAAGTGGAAGTTGATAGAGATTACAACCGAAGCGATGTTATCTGAGCCACCCCAAGAGTCTGTCATAATGGCACACCTTCCACATCGTTCTTATGCGTGTGTTATAAGGGGTTATGTAACCAGACCATAGAACTATGATTATATTAATCATTTTTTATATAATAATGTATATATATAAATTTTATTATTGTTAATTTGTAAATAGTTTTTAAAACACAAATAGTATTTTTATTCAACATTCAACTAAAAATATATTTTGATAAGTTAATGCATTTTTGAATGGAATAATATTTTAATAAAATATTATTATTATTAAATTACTTTTTATTAAGTATACATGATCATATAATTTTTATGAGTACAATTATTATTTTCATTATGGTTTGAAAGATGTTTTTGTCAAAACCCAAAAAATTTCGAAAAATGTCAGTTTTTATTTTAAAAGTGAAAATTAAAATATTTAAAAAATTATATGGGCAAAATTAATATTATTTTTGGAATCAGGACGTCAAAAATATCCAATGGTGAATTTTTCATAATTTTTTTAGGCAGTCAAATGTTTGGGTAAAAATTAAATACCATTTAAATACATAATGTGTTTCATGACATCATAATGACTAAATAGTGAGGTAATAAAATACTATAAACCTTATATTAGGCCAATATACATTTTACCAATAAAATAATGTGAATTTATTTTTGTTTGACTTATTTTAAAATGCCTTAATGGACCCTCCAAGACTTATAATACATTTTAGCTTCTTCCATTGATTTCCTTGAGAGTGTGAATCAATTACACATAAGCAACACAATTATTATAAGAAATTCGGCCATTGGCCTTATGAAATATTTTTTATTTCACTCTCCTTTGGAAAAATCCATGGGCATAAACCATGGGCTGGTTTGTGGATTTGTTTAGATTTATGTTTGGTGTCCTAAACCTAAATAATAAATAATTCCATGCCCATTCCTATATAATCCTACCCAAACTCCCACTTCCTATTCACTAAAACCCTTTGGAGTTCATCCAACCTCTTCCTTAACTTCTCTATAATCCTTCCATGGCACCCCATGCTGCCAATATTCCTCTATAAAGCCTCTTCCAAGCCTTTTCGATCACACTTCCAAGTAAAGGATTCCTTCCTTTCTCATTTTATCCATGTTTCTTAAAATGTTTATGCAATTTTATTTTCAATTATTAATATTGGGTTATGATTTCTCACCACCCCATAATTACCTCTCTATATTTAAATGATGAGTGGCCCATCTATCTCTCATTAATTCCTCCCATGTACACCCGTTACCATGCCGAAATTTCCTAATGAATTTCTCTCCTTTTATTTATATTAAAGAATATATTTTGTATTATGAATCCAAATTCCATTACATATGTTGGGACATGTATATATTTGACCCCATTACTATCCATTTCATGAAAATATGATGAGACACACCTTTCTCCCACATCATCATTTTTTCTGAATTCTTATGTCACATTGTTATGCTTATGAAATTGCACTATGTTTTTCCAAGCCAAAGACATTGTGTAGTGAATACTATGCCCATTTATCTATCTAGTGTATTCACCTTTTTGAACATTTACATATTTATTATAGATTTACATGTATTAATTCCACATTCCTTTATCCTGGAATAAATGATGATGTTTATATTAATCCATGTTTTATGATCCATGCGGCACACTTAAAAATGAAATGAAATGTTTAAGAAGGATGCGCCATGATTGCACTCCAATGCACTGGGTAAATATTAGTATCATGATATGTTAAGTTCATTGAGGATTTACTAATGACAATTCAAGAGAAATGAGTATCTAATCATGCTAATTCATGTTTAATGAGAGTTTACTCATGCTCTATGTGCAATGATCCTTGCCTCATGCAAATTCCATGTTTAGTGTTGTTTCCACTTTTCCATGTTGTGATGACCATAATTTATCATGCCTTTATGTTCATGATACTTTTATGATCCATTGATATGTGTATTGCCTAACATGTATTGTATTATTCAATTTATGCCTTTTTTACTCCTTATTGGGCTTTATATCTCACAATTTTCTTATGCATGTGCTTAGGTTACCCCATGCATTGCTAAGTATTAGGGAATGCAGTGGTCATGTAAAAGAGGTTATCAATAATGATGTCATGATTAATGTTTTAAGTTGTTATGTAATGTTCTTAAGCCCTAATGACAATAAACCTCTCAATATTTTTTGTTGTATCACTTGAAGATTTTATATAACAAATCATGTCTAAGTGTATTATGAAAAGCAGGGTTGTTATAGAGGAGGATCACGAGTATGTCAGCCAATATAAAAATATAGACCAAAAAATTTTAATATCATTGTTGGTGTAACTCATCCTTTTCCAACAGTTTTTAAAACCCGTGGGAATAGGTTTTGGAAGACTGTCTATACCCATATTTTTTCTAAACCATTGGTATAGATCCATGGTTATAGAGTAGTTTTCCTGTAGTGTTCGGCCCACTATATGTACTGAAGCTTGTCCCCAATCACTATAGGTTGTCGAAAAGAACATGGGGATCATATTTAAAACCATTAGAAAAAATTTACCTAGAATTTATAATGAAGATTGACTCACATAAAACAAGAGTAAGATAAATATTTTGATTACAAAACAAATAGAAATGTACACACCCATTAGGAATAAAAATTTTCGTACAGTTAATCATGGATGTAAAAACAATTAAAGACATTATCAAGTCTTCATTTGACTATTTTTCACCACAATCTTAGAAAACTAAAAAGGTGATTCCAACCAATATAAGTCTATATGACATATTTTTGCCTTGTCATTTACCTATATCATATAAAACCATGGAAACAATTCCAAAACATAAAAAATGATGTCCTCAAGAAGTATTATTCAGATAAGCCAAGGAATTTATAAAAATTATATCCTCAATAAATTGTTAGTTCTTATTTAAATTTTTTTATAAAACATCACATAAAAATCATTTCCATTAATATATATCACTGAAAAAATCCTTTTATTTTATATTTAAAATCATTAAGTATTAATTAAATCACAAGAATATGACTAAAAATTTGTGATTCATAATCAAATATAATAACCATGATTTCATGCATCCATAAATCAAGATGCAAGAAAATATAATATATAAAACCACATAATGTATCTAAAAATAACAAAGGTAACTACTAAAACAAAATGGTGTACCAAAATAAAATACAAACGAAACAATTTATAATATAAATATAAAAAATGAATCATAACGCCAATACATTATAATGAAACCCTCTATGAAACCACCAAATTAATGGAAACTCCCATATTGATGTATAACTCAACTATGTAATATATTTGTTTATTTCTCCCCTTACCCTATGTATTACCTAATTTTCTATT
The DNA here is from genome assembly GCA_963277665.1 of Viscum album. Lineage (NCBI taxonomy): Eukaryota > Viridiplantae > Streptophyta > Magnoliopsida > Santalales > Viscaceae > Viscum > Viscum album. Next base: position 810,692,550 of record OY728165.1, read on the forward strand.
ATATCATCGTAATATTTAAGAAATAAAATTGATATTTTATAAACATTTTCTAGAAAACACATTCAAATTTTCCAACATGAAAACCCTTTTTTAAATTCATCTCATAATTGATGATTTTCATATATCACATCATGTGAAACAAAGTCATTTTTTAATGAAAATAAAATTATACAAACCAAAATATTTATATATAAATAATAGATTCCTCCTATAATGTATTTCAAATAATAAATTTCATATGTAAAAAATAAAGGTAATCATAAGAACAAAAGCATTCCATGGTAAAGCATGTTGGATAAAGACACATACTTCGAAATTTTAGATAATGACGTTACATTCAAAAATGGTTTTGGGAAAAGAATATATTGGGTCCTAAAAAGAATAGATCCAATATATACAACATCAAATATCAGAAAAATAATATATCATGTATTTATACCCCTTTATAATGTTTCACAAAATGATTAAGTTAAGATATTAGTGGTATATCATGAAATAGGAGAAAAATGAAACTAAAAAACAAAAATTCCTCAAATAGATCCATCTAGATCATTGAAGATTATCCATGATACCAGGGGATACCTTTTATAGCATTATTGAGAGTCTAGTTCTGAATAATAAGGAATTATGAGGGTTTTAGTGGTTAAATCAAGTCTGGGAATTAAGGTAATTTTCCATTTTGAAAAGTTTATATCGGGTCCGAGAGTAAGGATATGTGGTTAGTGAAACTAAACACTGACCATACATTATCCATTTTCATGAAAAAAATATTTCACAAGTTTTTATAGGGAGATATACATATTTAGAGACTCAATCCATGTGATAACCATGGGATAAAAACCCGAGTACCAACACACTTTTTATAGAGACTCGCACGGTGAGTCAAATCATTCTTATAAATTACTGTATAAGAAATAGAGCCATTCCAAATTGTTACTCCAATTCATGTATAGACCAGGAACCTAAATAATTTTCCCAATTTCATTAAATTTTCAACCCTAAAATATTGAAATCAGCTAGAACCTCAAAATAGATGAAACAAGATTTAAATTAAACATACTGGTGACATGATGCATGTCACAATTCTCCTAACCATGAGTTTTTCTATCAATATAAAGAACTCAAGATTCTAGACACACAATAATAGAAGATCACCATGACATCATCAATAATTCATACTCCCACATCTAGTGGTTATTCCATATATAATACCACAATTAATATAGAAATGGAATTAATTAATTGTACATCACCCTATATTATTGATACATAATATAAACTGGTTTCTCAACCACTGAGGTATTAGTCTTAATAAAAACGTCCTTTAATTCAATAATGTGATAAAGGTTCAGTAGAGATCTCCTCAATTGGAAGAAATGAAGTACATCATGAATCAATATCTAGATTAATTAAATATACTACTGATACACCACTTTTCCATGTCATTCAATGATCTTGATAGGGCTAATAGACCACAGTTTCAACATACCATTTTTCCCAATTATTATGTACAAAATATGGTGAAATCATTGAAAAACCAAATGACCTACTGAAAGTTAAAATGTAAAACAATAGTGCAATAAATTACAAATTTAAAGGATAAAAAATACTACCAACTATTTTTGAGCGAACTACACACTCCCCACCACCCTTGGACAAGGCTCGATATAGCCATAGGTTATTCCCATAACAATTAGAGACATCTAGGGATCCAAAATTCAACTATATGAAACTACAAAGTGAATCTCTATAATAAAATCATTTTTAACTATTTTTTAGGAATGATTGAATAATTTCATATACTAAAATAAATACCATAATGAAATAAAAAATGCCTAAAGAACATCCTCAAGAATTTGATGATTCATTTATTATGACCATCCATCTTATACTTCAGTTTCATGAATTACATTGATTGAAAAAACATCACATTTTTTAAATTCCATCTAATATATAGGGAAATTCATGGGTATATTTTATGGATAAAAATTATAGGTACACCACAAACATTCGAAACCCCACTATTATAAAAACAATAATTTTCTTTTATATAAATAACTTATTTGGAAGGAACAACAGAATTAAATTTCAAGAATCAAGTATAGATCACTACAAAATATATCATCTCATCATCTAGGAGTCTATATATGTTCAATTAAAAATACCATGTTCCATTCAACCAACCACCAAAATAGAATTGGAAAGGAGAGATAAAACTGCTAGTTTTGTGGTTTCCTACATCTTATTTCTAAAAATTAGGGAGATGTAACACATTTTTTTCAATATATTGACTTATTATGGGATAATAACATAAATTAATTAGATAAAGACTCATCTTAGTAACTATAGAGTTCACAAAAAAACTAAACCTTTGTTCACAACCAACCAATCTATGAATCAGATCAAATGGAAGAACCAACAACCTATGATGATGTAAATAACCATTATGAGACTAGAACCAGAAACTAGAGATATTCCTATATTAAAATGATTCACTAAAATTAACCCAACTGACATCTTATACATACCAATGATTAATTAAGATTTCACTTGGACGAAACATATTTCTCATATTCCAAGCATAAAAGATCATTATTTCCCCCTTAAAACCCATTATAATTTATTCAAAAAAGTTTATTGAGGAGTCCACCGCATTTTATTTCTTTATAGACTATGTGGATAATTCTTATACAAAAGAATTTGTGACTAGACCACCTTTTCTATGGTTTTAAACAATATCGAGATCAATGATTTCAAATTAATTAACTAATAATTTGATTCATAATATAAAATAAATCTAGGTAATAGAACACTTTAGGATATTAGGATCTTAATATATAATAAAAATTTCTCTAATGAAATAGTGTCACCATATTTTCAAAGAAATCACAAATATTATCAAATCAAGGTCCTGGTGAGATATATTATCCCCATAAAGGAATAATTGGATAATTACATAAACCATATCCTATTTTTCATCATCAATACATAAACCAACTCCATCAATGAGTCTTCTTAGAAACATTATCCAGACCAATAAAGTTTTATCAAGCATCAAAACTGGAGTTATTATTTAACATTAAATTCACACTTTTAAAGATTTCATATGTTATATATTTTTCCTCATGAAGCTATAATGATAATGAGTACCTAACATGGGTCTCTCGACCATTTAGGTTCAATCTAAATGGTGTAACTATAATAAACCACATCGATTCAACATAACATTTATAACATGATTGAGGATTCACAATTCATTGAAATGAATCCTCCAAGAATCCGTCCCTAACCATGGGATTTGGTTTTCTATCATTAGTTTAAAAACACCAATAAATAACAAGATTAAAACATCGCAATCCACCATCCCCAATGGATCATTTAAAAATCATCTGGTAGAACCACCCAAATAATAATTTTGTAGGAACTATCTATAAAAATAGATCCTCTAAGTCTTACCTAACTAATCTATGGTTCAAAATATGAGATTTATAATCAATAAATCACATGGGTATAGTATTGGATCAAGAGAATGGATTAATAGTAACTTGATTACAGAGAATAAAAAAAGTGGACCTCTTAGTCAAACATAAAATAATCATACCTCAGATAGATTTGTTATTATATCCAGTCACGAAAAAAATCTAGTTACTAAAGAACATACCTAATTATAATCATATTAAGAATATAATGAATTATCATGAGTAATATCTTTTACCAAAAACATGGACATAGAAATAAGTTTCACATAGTATAAAGTGAAATAAGGCATGAAGAATGTTGAGACATACAATTTTCTCAATATATATTCCAAAATTTTACATGAAAGGTTTCATCCAAACAAGTTTACACCAAAATTATGACTGATCTAAAAAACTTTAGTGACAACTCAGAAATATCATCTCCCATATCACATGATATACTCATGATTCCACGACTCTTGAACATTGGAAGGAATATAAGAAAAATAGTCCATAATGACACAACCACCTAGCTAATCCAATATATATCTCTAATAGGGTTAAAAAAATCATAGATTGAGATGTTAACTCCTTCCAATCCATTCAGATCTTGATAAATATCAATGATAAGATGAAAACATCACTATCATGGAATTAACTTCTATTAAAATTATGACCTCTTCAAAATACTCACTCAAGCCACATGAGATGAGATCATTATCTAATTAGGTCTTCAAATGTATATCAAATAACCCCTATATATAAGAAAGGGTCTGGCCAAACATAGAAATCAATAATGAATTATTTTTTATAGAATTTACAAAATAAACCTTCTTAAAGAGAAGAAACCTATTTAAATATTTTTTGATTATAAAAACCACCAAACACCATTATATAAGGATAATTACAGTTAACTCATTTCTGTAGTAATAATATTTCATTAATATAGAAAATACACCAAACATAATCTTTTAAAAACACTCTAATTATAGAATGAACCCTTTTAACATTCATGTTAAACCGTTAAACTTGATTCATTTTTATATGAAGTTACATTATTTTTTTTAAATTCTTTATTAGAAATCACCATTCAAATACCCAACATTTTTATGAACCATTATTGTTATAAAAATATATTTTAATTAAAATTTGAGTCTTGTACTGATTTTCTGTTATTAAATAATAAAAATTTTATACACTATAATATAGTTTGAAAAAATTATAAGGTTCCACAAAAATTAAAACAAATTCTGTTTACAGATTTATGGTAAACAAATATTTCTTTTAAAACATTTAATCCGTATTAAATAAAATCATCAAGAGTGTAAACTTCATATATGTAGATCATTAACCAATTTTGAAATAAATATTGTAATTATTTTTATAATTAAGCAATAATTTCCAAATACATGAGTTCTAAAGAAAGTATAAATTCAAATGATAAAATTAACAATTCATTTTCCTAACTTTTTTTGAAAAACATTTTTCATTCAAAAATCAACTATAATACACATGTATAAATAGAAGGATGTCAAATGTATAATCTAAAATTTTGAAGATATAAATATATCATATGACCCACTATAATTACCTGACCCCAGAATCCTGGAGCTGGTGCATTATTTTAGTACATTGGCATGATTACAAGGAATCAAGTCCCGAAGGACCGATCAGTTTAGAAATCAAGGAAGTTATATTACATAAATAAACGTTAAATTACACAAACAAAAATAAAACACAACATAAATAATCCTTTTAGAACTCCATTATTCCCCTATATTAACAATTAATATCAATAAAAATACACTTCTTTGGAGTCCTGGGAAAATAAAACATAAGAAAAGGGTAACCTCAAATGATCAGTAAGGGTAAATAATTTAGCAGAATCTATAAAAATTTAAAGCAAGATGTGTAATAAAAACAAAATCCTCTTAAACATAAACATAAACATAATATGGATAAAAAAACTAACATTACCATATAAACAAGAACATGGATATTCTACAAGTCGAATAATCACATGTAATAATTAATTTCATAATGAGGGAATGTCTAACGCCAGACATCATTACCACATAGAACATGACTCATGCCAAGACTACAAATAATTTTTTTGTCAAAACCATGTTCCAAGAAACTAATTTTTCACATTAGACCTTCCAATGCATCAAGGGTCTATAGCGGGATACACCCATCACTTACTAAGTCCATTGCATTCCTCATATGAAAATGTTTAAACACAATATAAACTTTTGATTTAAAACTAGCATATTAAATTCCTATAATTCAACCATAAACCACGAAGGGTATAAATATATAACATACATAGTCAAATGTATCATAATTCATTAAATAAAATATGGAATATTGTATTATAATAAATTAAGCTTAATCAATAATAGTTTCCACTAAAGGACGTTGACATAGTACAGTATGATCAGTAACACTTTTTGAGTGAAATCTTTCTTTTTGTGAAATCATTTAAAAGTCACACATTTATAAAGGAAGTAATTTAAATGATATTTTTGAATAAAAGTTTCCCATACCACTTTTAAACTTTTAAAATGAATTATAATTTTAAAACAATCATGTTCATTTAAATAAATCCTTAAAAACATTTGGAAAACATAAACATTAAAGAGAAATATTTAGAAGAATAAATATTTAAAACATTTAAAATGATTTTTTGTTATATATTACCTTAAAAAAATCATTTTTAAATTTCTTTTATTAAACATGGACATGGATAATAAATATTTCCCAGAAAATATTTACACTTAAACAATCTCAGATAATAATGAGATTGAGGAATTAACCCTTACCTTACACTTTCCTTTGGTCTGTGGTACGTTTATCCTCCTGTATAATGACCATATCATGTTATTAAATTATACCAGAACTATATTAATATTCATTATATTATACATGATTCATTTATGACTTTATACTACCAATTTAATTATTATTTCCTTATTAAATTAACATTTTAGGAAATAATCGTTTTCATTATCATACGAGTTTTAACTTGTTATTCTTGATTGTATCATTTAGATATTGATTTAAATAATTCTAGAATATAATAATTATTTATATATAATATTTATTTAAAATATAAATATGTATTATAGATAGGTATATGAAATGGAAAACACTATTTATGGAGACGGTAGGCCGTACCTACGCATTAACGTTGTTTCCCTTTTCATATCGTATTGAAAAAAATGAAGTGAATAAGATATATGTATGTATATATATTCATCTCTAGTATAATTATTTTTTAATATATTAAATAATAATTAATAATATATATTTTTTATAACCATCGTTGAATGGTGAACGTGGAAATGAATCTCATTGCGTCGTGGAGACGGTAATCTGTATGTACACACGAGCGATAATGTCATTTTCTGTAATTATTAAAATGTGTGAAATTCGATGGTATATTAATTTTACATAGAAATTATCATGTTATTTTTATTATTTATATAAATATTACTCATTATTATTTCAATCCAAATAACATAGTGTTGAATAACAAATTACACCACGGTGGGGAGACGATAAGCCGTACGTACACACACATGGTGGCATTATCATTCATAGGATAGATTGAATAATGAACATAATTGTACCATATTTATAATAACATCATAGTATGTTTAAGGTACTGTAGTTATTATTTTGGAATGTAAATATCAAATAAAGAGAATGTGGATGAAGAAAAGAACATTGAAGGAGGTGATAAAATAATTATCTCTTCTTTGTGTGTTTTGTTTTAATTTGAATAGAAGTTCTCTATAGGATAGCTTTCTGCTCATGGGATAGAATCTAGGATGAAGTGTGGGAAGTTGGGAGGAGATTTGGGTTGGGGTTGGCTGAGCCAAATGGCTTTTCAGGTGTGATTTTGGGAGAAGGGGAAGTACCATTTATAAGAGAGGTGATACTCACTTTAGGGAAATATTTAATTATTATTTTATTATCAAATCATATTCGGTTTATAATGGCTCCATATAATTTTTTTTATCCTTATGTGGTTAGGAGTCTAATTCCTTTCAACCAGTAGGTTTTAGTTATGTTTAGGCTATCATATTAACTGTGTCTTTTAGATATAACTCTTGGTTAAATAGTTTAACATTTACCATGTCTCCATGTATTTTTATATTATAATGTTAATAAAATAACTATATAATGTAAAGGGAACCTAAAGTGCTTTAATAATTTCATATATATTATTATATATGTTTTTATCCTAACCTTGGATTTTTAGAAATATTATATAAATTAATAATAAAGTATTTTTATTAAAAACTCATTTATATCAATTTTAACACTATTTGGTATTTTGTTTTTTTGTTAAAGGCATAAAAACATTATCACATAGAAAAAAAATTACTTAATCAACCCTAACACTTCATAGTAACTTTGAAAATTAGTGTAATGCATCAAAAGTCTTAATTTACATTTATTTGTATATTTATAATACCAATTATTTTACTCTTTAATTAATAAGGCATTTACTGCATCACCACTGTGTAATGAATAAATTTATTTATTCAATGTAAAAAATTATAAATAATATACCATTATGTGCTAAATATTTTTAGATTTATAATTAATATTTATAGTCTAATCTATCTTTTGTATTACCCCATATTAAAAATGGGTTAGTTATAAATCTTTGAGTTTAAGAATTCTAACTCTTCTTTAAATAAATTAATAATAAGTGTTTTAATCTAATCCAAGTGGACCAAAGAGATCATATATTATACATAAATTTGTTTTTGGTCGATATACATGTATCCAATAGAATTACAATATGTGTTAGGGTAATTATAATATCATTTTTACCCTTAATTACCCTATTTACTTTTAACTATGGTAATAAAAGTCAACAGCTTCTATTCACCAAAAATTATTTTTATCTTATTGAACGAAATTTTACTTACTGATGTCAACTGAGTCTCTCGGATTATTGAAATTCAACTCAATGAAGTGGTAAAATTATGTTTTATGCAAATTTGCAAATGTGCTTAGAAGGTGGGTAAAGGCGTTAAAAAGTTCAATAAAATTGTATACAACTATTTTTTTATAAAATGAATATAATGAATTACATTGAACTTATATAGGTATTATATATAAATTTTTACTTAAAATAAATTTAAATAAAATAAATAATTATTTAAATAAAATGTAGGTTTTAAATAACAACAAAGTGTTTGTTATTTTTCATCAAAAATTGTATGTTTTCAGAAAAATACCAAATATCCGACCAAAGCTAATTTTGATTATCCAAATTCAAAAATGAATTCTTTTTTACCAAATTATAAACATTGATTTTTCGTTAATAAATTTAAAATTAATTCTCGCTCTCAAAACCAAATAGTGGGTGTTTAAAAAGTAATAATTATCAAAAGATTGCCATGTGTTTATGTCAAATTTAAAAGTGAAATAACTTATAATAACCTAAATTGTATTAAATGATAAAAATATTATATAATTATACTTACAAACCATTAAAATTTATAATTTAACACAATACAATATTTTGATCAAAAAATTTGTTTTTAGTTAAAATTTATTAATTTTCACTATTTACCAAAATATGAAACCTATCATAAAAATATCAAAAATATATCAAAACTAAAATTTTATGTCCCGATTCTAAATAATACAATTATTTTGTTAAATTTAATAAATAAAAGTGTCAAATATTGGATTTAATAAGGGTTTCCCATTAAAAGGCAGTAAAATTGCATTTTCTGAAAAAATACTTCATTTATATGAAAAATTCAATTTCTTCTTATATTATGTGTAAGAAACACAAAATGTAGATGTTAAAATTGTATGGATAATATAAAATTCACAATTGAGTTAATAATATTTATAATTTTTTTTAATATCTAATTTGTTATATTGTGGTGCGCTCAAAATAAGTGTTGTGTGTTATGAATGTTATTGAATTAATTTGAAGAGATAAAGTACTATGAAATATTGCGGTGTTATATTCTAACCTCATTCAATAAATTGTGTCCTCACAATTTGAAATTGTTCTTCTAAAATAAAAGGATAGAAATAGAAAAATATCATAGTGTAAAACCCACATCAGAAATTGGGTTAATAAAATTTATTCTTAATAAGAGGGAAAGGGAAATGAAAAAGTCACCAATAAATTTTTATCTCGATTAGGAGAACATTGGTGGAAATTATAGAAAAATAATTGGAGGAGAACATAAATATTTATATGGAGTGAATGGGTCATCAATCACAAACAAGTGTAAAATTGAGGGACTCAAAGCCACCAATCTATGATGATTTAAAATAACATTGGTTCAACAAAACATAAAGCATTTGGATAACATAGTTTCTTATGATCCCGTAACTAATGATTAAGAATCAATATATTCATACAATAAGAGGAAAAAAAATATAATTAACAAGTAGAGTTTCATCCTTCAACTAATTCCAACCATAAATTTATCTTTCACGCCAAATAATAATAGAATTCAAAAATATTCTATTTATCCTAATCATATAGGGTTCCAAAAATAATGAACAGTAAGTCATTTGTCAGACTATTTAAAAAAACTAAATTATACAAACTAGGACTTCATATAGTCCAGTGGTAGGTGATTCACCCTTGTCGCCCTTCGGTTGTAGGTTCAAGTCTCACGGCCTTGCGAGATGCAACAGTTTGTCACCTGACCTCCAGGTTGTCCTTTTTATAACAATCCAAAAAGAATATTATAAAATGTTTGAACCCTAAAAAATAAAATCCAATGTCTAGATTAATACATTCCAACCTTTATACTTCTCTAAAATACGTTTTTCCAAACTCACATTCCAAAATTTATAAGGAAGGAAACATAATAAAGATCTTTTTGGAACGTAATAACATGTGAATAACTTCATCATGTATTCTTCCAAAACATGGTAACACCCTGAATTACCATAAAACCATATTGATTACATTCATTCTACCTTATTCCTTATAGAATAGTAGACATACTCCTTATATCCAAAAATGTTTTAAAATCCAACAGTGATGGAATAAACAAACAATTAATTAGTTCCAAGGTAGTCAATAATATACAATATACATTATCCAACTCAATTATATCTTATTTCGAAATCATTATCTCAGTATCAGAAACATATTAATGGTTATGTTTCCCCCAACCATATATTTTCCAAAATGTTTATCTTGAAACTATGTCACTTTACATGGTACCATAAAATCTCAAATCCTTAATTAAAATATACCGCAGTAAAGTCCTTATATAATTTATAATTCTTATATCTTGTATATCATTAATACAATGCTCAAAAGACACAATTCATTAATAACAACATAAGAACAATAATCATTCCTCTTCATCGGAGATAGTATCATAACTTTATTATCATCCAATATTAGAATTTGGGCTATACATTGATGGTTTCGACATAGATTCACGTAGTGTCCCAACTCATTGCAGATGAATCAATATACATTTGAATCCTTTTTCATACCCTTGCTATCACGTACTAGGTGTCCTTTTTCTCAACACTTATAAAAAATTCACATTCCATTCATGCATTTACCAAGGTGATTCCTTCCATAGTTATCAGATATGGGAAAATCTTTCTTTACCCTCTTCCCTTTATCCATATTTCCCTCTACCATCCTTTTCTTTGTTTTCTTCCCTTCAAAGCCATAGGAATTAGATAATTCATTAATTATCTTATTAACACATGATAATATTTCATCATATGATGAGAATACATGGGAGACAATTTCCCTTCTAAATGTTGTCTTAAAACGATGAACAATATGATACTTTTTACTATTTGGATCATGTTTATTGCTGGATTTTTCATTCCATCTATTGGGTGTCATTTCTAAATGATGGCATACACTAGGTTAGTTTATGAATTGTGATACATATTTCCAAACATGTAAAATACCTAACATAAATTGAAAATATTAATCATATAATCTATAATAATAATAAAAATGTTTTATTTGAGGACTAATTTACATCTAAATCCTTCATAATTGCATGTAAAGAAAATTTGAATTATACTAAACATATCTCCCGGATGTTTCATAACCAAGAGTGCAGGATGGACCATTGTCATGTACTAGGATACCAAGGGTCAAGCTCAAAACCATTATTCAGAGTTTTCACTCCTAGGTACACCGTTGTCAGAGACACCTCTACCTGCTCACATCCAGACACATATGTATTTCTTGGAAAATTCACAAAATCTCTACATTACCAAAATTCTAGGAAGTTATTGTACACTAATACTCAAAGTTTATCTTATGGAAATGTTATATAATCAATGTTTATTTAAATATATTTCTATGGTTGTTTCTAAACTTCCTCTCATACCAACTGTAACACCCTGACCCCAGAATCCCAGAGCCAATGATTTATATTAATACATTGACATGATTACAATGAATCAAGTCCCAAAGGACTGATCAGTTTAGCAGTCTTTGAAATTATATTACATACATGAATGTTACATTACATGTAGGATCCAAATAACAATGTAGATTCTCAAAATACAAGAGGGGTGGGGGGTTAATTGTACACTTTAAAAATTCCTTTGGAATAATTAATGTTGGTTATAGATAACTATGTTTTCCTTAGAGAAGGAAAAAAACTAAGTTTAACAAAGTTAAACTAAGAAAATTCAAAACACCTCTAATCACCAACTGGAGAATTCAAACAGAAGTTAACAATATATGATTCTACCTTAAAGCGTATAGAATCTAAAAAAATCAGAGTAAAAGTGTAAGGAAATATAAGAAGGTTATACTTTCCTTACAAAATAATATGCAGCGAAAAAACAAGTATTAAAACTACATGTAACAAGAAATAAATCATTTAACCCAAAGAGAAGGGTATCCAATAACCTTGGATAAAGTTCCCTTGATTTATACATTCAAGGAAGTCTGTCTTACCCACACCAGGGTAATCCCTCGATACTATGATCAGAATCTCTGTCTTTCTATCCCCGCAAGCCCTCAACTTCAAGGTAGTTGGAACCTCTGTCTTCCTCAGCTAGGAAGCCCTCAAACTTCAAGGTAGTCGGCACCTCTATCTTCTTATCCCTGGATGTCCTCGAATGTAATTACCAACATTCGGTGTCGCACAAAGAAATCTAAACGAGCGGTTCAGTATGCACAAGGCATGAAAATATTCTCTCTCTGGAAATCACCTTAACAGCGCGTGGTCTCTAGTTCTTTCAACTTCTTGTTGGGCTCTTTCAAATGAGGTCCTATTTATAGGAAAACATCCAACGGTCAGCTCCCTCTTCCAATGGTCATATTTTCCATTAAATTCGGAGGGACCTGTACACGTGTAACTCAACCAACAATTAATTAGAAACAGAATAGATGACATCATTTTATAAGAAATCATGTATAACTGAATGCATGAAATCGTTTTGAAATGAAGCATATGTAAGTAAAAGATAATCAATATTTCATAGTGTAAGCATGTCAAAAGTTCAGTGTCTAACCAAAATGAAATTCAGATTCTATGTTAACAAATGTTTGGATTCTGTTTTTTAGGAATTCGGAGTCTGGTTTCACCAGAGATCAGAAACTGAACTTAGAGAGTTCGGAGTCGAACGACATAAGAGATTGGAGTCGAACTTCTTAAGAGTTCAGAGTCGAACTACTTAAGTTTTTAGAGTAGAACTTCATAAGAGTTCAGAGTCGAACTGTTTAAGAGTTAGGAGTCAAACTTCATAAGAGTTCGGAGTCGAACTGCTTAAGAGTTCGGAGTCGAACTGTTTAAGAGTTCGGAGTAGAACTGCTTAAGAGTTCGGATTCAAACTGCTTCAGAGTTCGGAGTCGAACTACATAAGAGTTTAGAGTCAAACTTCATAAGAGTTCGGAGTAGAATTGTTTAAGAGTTCAGAGTCGAACTTCATAAGAGTTCAGAGTCAAACTGCTTATGATTTCAGAGTCCAGAATTTGGATTGGAACTGCATTACAGTTCACATCCATAATTTGGATCCTAAAAACAGAATGCTCCAAATCTTAACATTATATGGCTTCGGGATTTTGGGTATGAATCTGTTTTTTTTACTTATGAAAAAATATGTCTATGTATAAGAAAATATAGGTTAGGGTAAATTTCCTTGAAGAAGTAAATTTTCCTTATGAAGGTAAAATTTATATTTCCTTAAGTATATGGTGTTTGTGATTTTCAAAACAAGAAGGAATGGAAAAGTCATAAGGAAAACCTTATTGACATAACAATCTCCCCCTTTTTGGAAAGAACAAACATCCTTACCGTAAAGAATATAAGGACTTTGAAAATTTTCATTAGACTTTGAAATTAAACAGTTATCTCCCTTTGTTCATGGATAAAAGTGAATACAAATAACTCCCCCTTAGGCATTGAAACACTAAGGATTGTATTCTGAATTTTCAGAGTGAATTTTTCATTATTGTAAGAATGAAGAACTTCGTAGTGGGAAACTCCCCCTTACTTTAAGAATGTTTCTCTTAGGAATTTTTCCTTTCTCCTCCTTAGGAGTAGTTCTTTTTTCCTTCTACCCCTTTGTGATTTTCAAAAAGAATTGAATGTAATGGAAAACAAAGTATGGTACCTGAAACATTAGTATATGACAAGATATAACCAACCGTATTATCATTTCATTAGAGTTGGAAAAATTTTACAAATAAAGACAATCACAAAAAAAGATCAGAGTGAGTTCATTTATCTTACTTTTCCTTCAGAATGAGCGTCTTTAACAAAGTTTTGAGTTTCTTCAAGTCACTTTGGTCTTCCTCACCTTGCCTCTCCAAGGATTTTACCTTTTCTTCTGGGACTGTTAATGCTTCTTCCTGAGCCTCCAAAGCTTCTTTCTACAACTTTATTACCTAATCTTGCTTTTCTATCTTCTTCTGAAACTCAATCCGGAAATCTCTTTCAGTTTTCCAATTCTGAGATACTAAGGGAAGCTTCCCATTCAGGTCCATGACCTGTTGATTCCGAGAATTTTGCTCTTGGGTCAGCTTTTCATAAATCTCATTAACCATTTTATCTTCCATTTCAAAAGGATTTTTATCTTCAGCCTGAAAACTATCAAACTGAACTAAATATTCATAATCTCTACTAGACCACTTGGTTACCTTACAGCAGGACTTTCTATGCACATTATAATCGATAAAAAACTTTTCTGTTTAGCTTCCATATTCACAAACATATCCATGACAATGGATAAATAATATGATATCTGATTCATAGTTTGTTGTAGCATATGGCATCTGGAATCTGTTGTGGAAGAATTGGAATTATGCCCACAAACTTCCTAAGAGACTGAACCACAAAATCATGCCCATGAGATGATGATTCCGAATCAGGATCTTTGCTTGGAGACTAATCTTCTTCAGCTTGCACAAACTTTCTTCTAGATGTGCCACCAACCTCTTTCTTCCCGATGGCATATTTTATAGGTGTCTCCATGAGAGTTTGGTTCCCCTTATCAGCTATCGGAACAGGTTCGTTATTAAGGGATACTTCCTCGAATTCAGATATTTGAACAATCTGGTCTTCATCTGGTTTTTGATTTTCTTTCCCATCCTCAAGAAAATTCCTTTCATAAGATTCTTCCTCACCTTACAAGAAATTGTCTTCTTCTGCTTCTTGATGTTTCTTGCTAGCTTCCTCATCTCCCTTTCATGGAGTAACTAACTTTGCGGATTCAGCCTTATCTTAATAGTCCTTTACTTTCATGATCAGGGTATCCAAATCTTCACACTCTTCTTCTTCATCTTCTTCTTCTTCCTCAACATCTTCAGAAGATTCTTTCTCATCTTCTTAAACTATTTATTTACCCTTGGATCTATCTGGAGAGACATAGTTCTTGGCTGGAGTTTCTGGTAAAGAAGGTTTAGCACCAAAAGTTTCCGGAACGGGATGCATTCAGGAAGCCAACTATGTAGCTTTCAGAAAATATTGCACCACTTCATCTTCGACCATCTTCTTTTTCATTTTCTTCTCCTTATCTTGTTTCTCTACCTCCTCAGCAGCTTTTTCTTTTAAGGCCTTAGCCTCTTCAGGGTCCAATCCGAATTGAGGATCCCCTTCCTTCCTCATTTCTTTATCTTCCCTCTACTTGGCTTCCACTTCATCCGTATATGTTTTCTGCTTCTTCATCATGGGGGGAGCATATTGAGTTTCCTTATCCTGAGGATATTGTTCATCAGCAACGACTTCCTTAACCTTTCTCTTCCTCCTTTTCTTTTTGGATGGTTCTGTAGAGTGTGTTTCTTTTTGAGCTGCTTCAAACTCTTCCACAGATAGAGGGTAAAATTCTCTGGATTCACTGGAAAAACCCATCTTCATCCTCTTGAGAGTATCATCACTGACTATCATGAGATTGCAATTCCAGATCATTGATTTGCAGGAAACCTTGAAGGATTTTAAACACTGAACTATCAGCTTAGATAGTAAGGCAGGAAACATGATAATATGAGCACCCAAATTGCATTCTTTGATATTCTGTATCGTATCCAAGACATGCCTCATCAGATTTATCTTTCTTAGATTTACCAAAAAATCTAAGACATATATATCAGTTTTTGTCAGATTGTATTTATCACCTCTTCTTGGAACCAAAAATCCATGAACCCAAAGCTAAAGGATTCTGTTGTTCTGAATGAGATGAAAAATCTTGATAGTTGAATCATCTTTAAGTGGAAGACACTTCGGTGCCTTCTCCTTGTTGAAACTTCCTTGCATATCGGGATGTTTGTGTGAGCAGAATTCAACTTCTCTTTCATATGATAAACCAACCAAGCTCACGGCCTTGGTGTAGGAAAGGTTATAAGTCTTCCCATAATACTTGAAAGAAAACCACTCTCTGCCATCTTCCATTAGGAAGGAAACAGACTCGTAGAACTCGGTCAGAAAAGCAGTATAAACCGGATCCTGTTTATCTGACTTTTATACGCATACATCTTCCCATCCATTCAGCTTTATATTCTTGGAAATAAGGGAATCAAGCTTATAGAAATCCAGATGAACTAACCTTTCCCTAAAGACTAACCACTTAGAGATTGGTTTTGCAGTCAACATATCTTGAGATGTTTCTTCAACAGACATTTGGAGTGAAGAAATATGAAAGATTCAGATCGGCTTTGCAATGTTCGGAACCGGACTTAAGAAGAGCAGCAGGGCTTCGAGACGCAAAATCTTGAAAAACCGATGTGGGACGAGTCTCTGGGTCCCCTTTATATAGGCAATGGATGTGACCGTTGGTCTTCCAAAAGCCATATAATGGTTGAAAAAGCTTTGATCTGATCTGACGATTGAGAACAATCCTGCAAGGAAAACTTTACTCCGATCTTTTGAGGCTTTTAAAGAAAACATTCAGATTTGAAGAAAACTAGAATCCTATATTTTAAAAACATAGGAAAATACCAGAAAGCTAAATATTATCATGAAACTATAAGTAAGGAAATCACAACTCTCGGATTGGCTAGAAACATTGTTTGTAATTGGTAAAATTCTTCTTATAGAAAAAGAAATTTAAAAACAAATTCATTACGAAAGTTCCAGTTCGAAAATCTCGTTATGAAAACTCCTGTCCGAAAATCTCCATTATGGATGATCCAGTACGAAAAAAACTCCATTCCAGATGTTCTTATTCCGAGAATTTCAATCCTGAAAATTTCAGTTCTAGAAATTCCCATTCCTAATGTTTTAGTTTCAGAAATTTCCATTCAGAAAACATCAGTTCTGAAAGGTTTGAAAAACCAACTACGAAAAAATTAGTTATACTAATTTTGAAAAACAGATTTCGAAAAATTTTAGTTACACTAACATTCAAATGTACCCCCCTATGAGATGGAGTTTATTACTGTTAGGATAATTGTTCAAGAAGAAGTTAATGAAGAATGATTACCTTACAGTTATCATTCCTAACTTTTGTTTAATGTATTCAAATCTATTGGAGCGTAATGATTTTGTGAAAATATCAGCATGTTGATCTTGGGTTCCGATAAACAGAATAATGACATCTCCTTTAAGTGTGTGATCCCTAAGAAAGTGATGCCTACTGTCTATATTTTTTGCACGAGAGTGATGTGCAGGGTACTTACATAGGGAAATGGAACTTGTGTTGTCACACAAAATTTGAGTCTTAGTAAAACTCAGGCCATAATCTGTGAGTGTGTGTTGCATCCACAACACTTGAGCACAACAACTTCCAACTGCTACATATTCAGCTTCAGCAGTGGAAAGTGCTATAGAATGTTTCTTCTTGAACGACCAAGAAACTAACGAATCTCCTAAGAAATGACATGTTCCGGATGTACTATTTCTATCCATCCTACATCCACCAAAGTCAGCATCAGAAAATCTTTTTAGAATAAAATCATTTCTTGAAGTATAAAATAATCCTAGATCCATGGTTCCCTTTAGCTGGTGAAAAATTATTTTTACTACCTTTACATGAGATTTCATAGGATTGGATTGATATCTTGCACATACGGATACTAAGAACATTATGTCCGGTCGAATAGATGTTATGTAATGTAGACTTCCTATCATACCTCTAAAAGATGTTTGATCTAATAGTTTCCCATCTTCATCAAGATCTAAAGAGTTTGAGGTACCAATGAGAGTAATTATACTTTTAGTATTGTCATAACCATACTTTGTGAGAAGATCTTTAATATACTTATGTTGAGATATATAGGTTCCTTCTGGTTTTTGAGAAATTTTAAAACCTACGGAAAAAGTTAACTCATCCATCATACTCATTTCAAACTCAGATGTCATTAGACTTACAAAAGAATTTTTTACAGATTGCCGAGTTTTACCAAATATGATGTCATCTACATAAATTTGAACAATTAAAACATTTTTCTTATCTTTAATTATAAAAAGTGTTGGATCTAAATTTCTCTTAACATAGTTATTTTGATGCAAAAATCATGTGAGTCTATCATACCAGGCTCATGTGTATTACTTAAGACCAAACAAAGCTTTGGTAAGTCTAAAAACATGATCAGGATGTTTTGTATCTTCAAATCCAGAAGGTTGTTCAACAAACACTTCCTCTTGAACATAACCATTAAGAAAAGAACATTTCACATCCATTTGAAAAAGTTTAAAATTGAAGAATGCTGCAAAGGCAGGTAGAATACGAATAGATTCAAATCTAGCTACTAGAGCATAGGTTTCTTTACAGTCTATTCCCTCTTGCTAATTATAGCCTTTAGCAACCAGTCTATATTTATTCCTTACTATGACTCCATTTTCATCACACTTGTTTCTAAAGACCCATTAAACTCCAATAATAGAAGATTCCTTAGGTCTTTCAACTAAGGACCCGACTTTGTTCCTTTCAAATTCATTTAGTTCATCTTGCATAGTTGTGATCTAATCATCATCACCTAAAGCTTCATCAGTGCTTTTTGGTTCTAATTTGGAAAGAAATTCTAGATGTTCTACTTCATTTCTTAAGTAACTTCTAGTCCTTACATGTTGATTTACATCACCAATGATGCTATCACTGGGATGATTCTTAAGAAACACCTGATTTGGGTTTTGTAAAGTCTATTCATCAACATAGTGTAGAATGTTTTCTATGGTAAATGTTTCAGAAGTATCTTCTTGAAAATTTTCCTTATTAGAAGGATCTTCTATCAAAGGTTGAAAATCAGTTTTTGAAAACACATCCGAGGATTTAGATTGGGATAGTTTGAAAAAAAAAGGATCAGACTCATCAAATTTTACATGCACTGTTTCTTCAACAGTACATGTATTTTTATTGAAAACTCTATATTCCATAGAAGTTTTGGAGTAGCCTATGAAAATTCCTTCATCAGATTTTGGTGCGAATTTATGTAGATTATCTTTTCTATTCAGAATGAATACTTTGCAACCCAAAACCATGGAATAATAAAGTCTTGGTTTTCTTCCATTCTATAATTCATAAGGAGTTTTATTTAGAAAAGGTCGAATCAAAACTCGATTTATAGTATAACATGCAGTACTTACAACTTTAGCCTAGAAATGTCTAGCTTTAGAATATTCACTCAACATGGGTATAGTTATTTCTTGAAGAATTCTATTTCTTCTTTCGACTACACCATTTTTTTTGAGGAGTTCTAGGTGCTGATAGATTGTGAGTAATACCTTTTCTACTACAAATAGTTTCAAAATCATAATTTTGAAATTCTCCACCATGATCACTATGAATAGTTTTCAGTGGAAGATTTTTCTCATTATTAACTTGTGTTCTAAAACATTATAAATAAGAAAAAGTTTCAGACTTCTTTTATAGAAAATGAACCCAAGTAAATCTGGAAAAAACATCAACTAGAACAAACACATAGTATTTTCCTCCAATACTTCTAGTTTGTGTTGGACCAAAAAGATCCATGTGCACTAATTGTAATGCATTAGTCTTTGAGACATCACCAATTGATTTAAAACTATATTTATGTTGATTTCCATATTGACAAGGATCAAAAACTTTAGACGAATAAAATCTACGCTAGGGAAGATCCGTAACTAGTTTCTTCTTAGAGAGTTTACAAAAGGTTCTAAGGTTACAATGACCTAATCTTCTATGCCATAACCAGGAATGATCTCCCATTGCACTTAGTCAATGTAAATCTTGGTTCCTAAGGTCGTCTAATTTCAATGTGTAAACATTATATTGCCTATTGGATGAGAGAATAAATTCTTCCTTGGAATTGTGTGCTAAGAACTTATCATTAATAAAATTCACAAGGTACCCTTCATCACATAACTGACTTATGCTAATGAGGTTGTGCTTAAGACCTTTAACAAATTAATCATTTGAAATCAATGTTTTACCTAGAATAACAATATTACCAACAACAAAAATTTATCCCTCTGCATTATCCTTGAAAGGTACCTTTCCACCTTTCATTTTGATAATCTTTTAAAAATAGATTTTGTTACCAGACATGTGCCGGGAACATACACTATCCATGTACCACGTATTGTTCTTGGTACTTCCTCTATCTTCTTGAAAACAAGAATAGAATTAGAATTTCGGAATCCAAACTTGCTTGGATCAGAGATTTCCAGACAACAAAAGTTTCAAAACCCACACTTAGAAAAATAGGCTTTATGAAAACCTAGGGATTGGATTTTATTTAAAGAACAATTCTTCACCCAGTGACCACCACATTGACACTTGGTACAAAATGGGGCACTTTGTGGAATAGCGTAGTTGTTACTAAATGTCGCTTTTTCATGGGTATAACCAAATATAGATTTGTTTCTTAAAGGTCGTATTTGAGAATACATTTTATCAAAATTTTCATTACCATGGGTAATGTTTGATAAACACTTCTTTAAGGAAAAAATTTCGGACTTGAGTTTTATAACCAATTTTTTATCTTCAATATCATTGGATTTAGACCTAGATCTAGGCTCGAAGATACTTTTCTTAGAAATTTCTTTTTCTAACTCTTTAGAAATATTGTTCCTTTTCGAACTTATTTCCTCAATATTTTTTGAAATATTTACAAAATCAACATTTTTCCTATCAAGATATTTAGAAAGATCTGATATCTCTTTTGTAAGAATAGAATTCCTAGAGTTTTCCTTATCAAGTTTTTTATTGAGTTTAGAATTCTCAATTTTATAATGTTCAGAAAACCTAGAAACTTCTTTATAGGTAGGTGAGTTATTTTCTTCATCAGAAGTGGATTCTTCATCTGAAGAGTTATAATACTTACTATAATTATAACTTAAAGAAACATTGGTCAATGATTCAGAATTTCCT
The DNA here is from genome assembly GCA_963277665.1 of Viscum album. Lineage (NCBI taxonomy): Eukaryota > Viridiplantae > Streptophyta > Magnoliopsida > Santalales > Viscaceae > Viscum > Viscum album. The sequence continues at coordinate 810,713,792 of OY728165.1, forward strand.
ACCATATCCATAAAGCAATGATTTTCAATGGGTAATCTGGCTATAAGACCAAGATTCTTCTGCCCTGATGATTCATAATCAGAAGATTCATCTGAAGAATCACCCCCACTAGCACTCCAGGTGTCATTTGCTTTCAGAACATTCTTAGATTTGGTTTTGTAATACTTCTTTCTATTCCTCTTAGAATTCCTATCTTTCATTTATTTCTTTTTGAGCAAAGGGGAATCTGGTCTAATATGTCTAGCTCTCTTGCATTCATAACAAGTAACTTATCCATCTTTCATATCTTTCCTTTTATTTTTCTTATACTTTGATTGGAAATTTCTCTGGCCAGCTATCTTGTTCATTATTCGCGCAACATTTGCTAACTCATTTTCTGAGACTTCACTTTCCCTAGAATTTGATTGAATAACCACCTTCTTAGACGTGGATCAGGTTACTCTCTCAGGAGTCTTAGTTTTCAATTGATTTGATGTTGTTGTAAAAGCGACAGTACCATTCCCATTCTTCTTTTTTATGTTGTCATCACCTCTCTTCATTCATGTTTCATGTTGGAGATGTGTTCCAAATAACTCATCAATTGAAATTTGAGTGACCTTCTCGTTATCATCTATAGATATTCTATTTGATTCCCACTCATTAGGCATAATATCAATTATCTTATCCAAAAGGGATTTATAATATATCCCTTTTCCTCCCATAGATTGTAAGCTGTTGACTATAGTCAAAACCATCTGTTGAACTTTACATATTGGTTCTCCATACGGAAAATTGAATCCATGGTATTCAGCTCTAATCATAGATCTCCTAGTTTCAATCACTTTAGAAGTACCAAAGTGTGTAACTTCTAACTTATTCCAGATAAAATTATCTGCTTCACAAGAAGAAGTTTGGCTATATATTTTTCTAGTCATTTAACATAGTAAAGTATTGCATACCTTATAATTGAGTTGATACTCTTTCTTTTCCTGGTTAGTGAAAGTTCTAACTTCCTTATCAGGAATTTTATAATCACCAGTAAGCATAACGAATTTATCCTCTATATTATTGATAAAAAAAGTCTTCATTCAATCTCTACAGTAGTCATAGTCATTTCCATAAAAGATTAGTGGTCTTGTAGGATTTAGATTATCAATAGAACCAACATTGATTCCTGCCATTCTTAAAAAAAACATGGCAACAAAACATGTTAGTAGAAAAAGTTCGTAACCACAAAGTTCAGAATGACAAGGTTCAGAACGATAAAGTTCAGAATGAAAAAGATCGGAATAAAAAAGTTCAGAATAATAAATAAAACATTCTATGTAAAGAGGAAGAATAAATAAAAAAATGAGCAAGAAAAACTTATACGTGAGTACGAGTATTTCTGAGACCTCCTCTGATACCAATTGTAGGATCAAAATAATGATGTAGATGCTCAAAATACAAGAGGGGGGGAGGGGGTTAATTATACACTTTAAAAATTCCTATGGAACCTTTAATGTTGGTTACAGATAACTATGTTTTCCTTAAACAAGGAAAAAACTATGTTTAACAAAGTTAATCTATGGAAATTCACATCACCTCTAATCCCCAACTGAAGAATTGAAACAAAAGTTAACAATATATGATTCTACCTTAATGCGTATAGAATCTAAACTAATCAGAGTACACGTGTAAGGAAATATAATAAGGTTATACTTTCCATACAAAACAATATGCAACGGAAAAACAAGTAGTAAAACTACAAGTAACAAGATATAAGTCTTTTAACCCAAAGAGAAGTGTATCCAACAACCTTGGATAAAGGTCCCTTGATTTATACTTTAAAGAAAGTCTATCTTACCCACACCAGGGTAATCCCTCGATACTATGATCGGAATATCTATCTTGTTATCCTCACAAGACCTCAACTTTAAGGTAGTTGGAACCTCTTTCTTCCTCAGCAAGGAAGCCCTCGAACCTCAAGGTAGTCGTCACCTCTATCTTCCTATCCCCAAAAGTCCTCGAATGCAATTAACAACATTTGGTGTCACACAAAGCAATCTGAACGAGAGGTTCAGTATGCACAAGGCATGAAGAGCTTCTCACTCTAGAAATCACCTTAACAGCGTGTGGTCTCTAGATCGATCAACTTCTTGTTGAGCTCTTTCAAATGAGCTCCTATTTATAGGAACACTTCCAACGGTCGGCTCCCTCTTCCAACGGTCATATTTACAATGAAATTCAAAAGGACCTGTACACATGTAACTCATCCAACGGTTAATTAGAAATAGAATAGATGACATCGTTTTATAACAAACCATGTATAACTGAATGCACGACATCGTTTTGAAATGAAGCATATGTAAGTAAAAGTTATTCAATATTTCGGAGTGTAAGAAAGTCAAAAGTTCGGAGTTTAACAAAAATTAAATTCAGAGTATATGTTAATAAATGTTTGGATTCTGTTTTATAGGATTTGGGAGTCTTGTTTCACCAAAGAACAGAATCAGAACTTGTAGAGTACAGAGTCGAACTACTTAGGAGTGTGGAGTCAAACTTTCTAATAGTTCGAAGTCGAACTACTTAAGAGTTTGGAGTCGAACTTCATAAGAGTTCGGAGTTGAACTGTTTAAGAGTTCGGAGTCGAACTTCATAAGAGTTCGGAGTCGAACTGCTTAAGAGTTCGGAGTGGAACTCTTTAAGAGTTCAGAGTCAAACTGCTTAAGAGTTCGGAGTCGAACTGCTTAAGAGTTCAGAGTCGAACTACTTAAGAGTTCAGAGTCAAACTTCATAAGAGTTCAGAGTCAAACTGTTTAAGAGTTTGGATTCAAACATCATAAGTGTTCGGATTCAAACTGCTTAAGAGTTCAGAGTCTAGAATTTGGATTGGAACTGCATTACAGTTTCCATCCAGAATTCGGATATTAAAAATAGAATGCTCCAAATATTTACATTATATGGCTCTGGGATTTTGGGTATGAATCCATTTTTTGTACTTAAGAAAAAATATGGCTATGTATAATAAAATCTAGGTTAGGGTAAATTTCCTTGAAGAAGTAAATTTTCCTTATGAAGGTAAAATTTATATTTCCTTAAGTATAAGGTGTTTGTGATTTTCAAAACAAGAAGGAATGGAAAATTCATAAGGAAAACCTTATTGACTCAACATTACCCATTGAAACATAAAACAAAAAATCAATAATCCTTTGAGAATTCTATTATTCCCCTAGATTAACCTTGAATATCAATCACTTTACACTTCTTTGAATCCTGGGAAAAAAATCATAATAAAGGGGGAGCTCAGATTCTCGGTAAGGGAAAATAATTTAACATAATCTATAAACTTTTAAGGAAATATGTGTAATAAAAACAACATCCTTTTAAACATTTCCATGAACATAATATGGAGGAAATTAATCAAAAATTTCCATATAAACAAGAACATGGATATTCTACTAGTCTAATAATCACATGTAATAATTAATTTAATAATGAGAGGATGCCTAACACCAGGCATAATTACCACATAGTCAAGGATTCGTGCCATTACATAATTTTTTTCTAGGGTTTGTGCCAAGAAACTGATTTGTCTAACGAGAACTATCGATGCATCGAGATGCTACAGCGGGCTCCACCCTTCACTTACGAAGTCCACTGCATTCCTCATATGAAAATATAGAAACATTACATAAACATCCTTATAAAAACTAGCTTACTAAATACCAATACATCAAACATAATCCATGGAGGGTATAAAAATAGCACATCCATAGTCAAAAATATCATAACTCATTAAATAAAATATGAATTATTTTATTCTAATAAATCAACCTTAATCAAGAATAATATCCAGTAAAGGATGCTGGCATAGTTGAAAAATATCAGTAACACTTTTTCATAGAAATAAACTTTTGTGAAATAATTTAAAAGTCACACATTTATAATGGAAGTAATTTAAAAGATAATTTTGAATAAAAGTGTCCCATAACACTTTGAAACTTTTTAAAGGAATTACCATTTTAAAACAACCATATCTATATAAAAAATCCTTAAAACCATTTTTGAAAACATGGACATTAATGAGAAATATTTAGAACAATAAATATTTAAAAATATAAAATGACGTTTAATTTAAATTTTACCTTAAAAGATTCATTTTCAAAGGACTTTTATGAAACATGGACATGGATAATAAATAATTTCCATAAATTACTTACAAATAAACAATCTCATATAATAATGAGATTGAAGAATTAACTCTTACATTACACTTTCCTTTGGTTGAGGGTACATTTAACCTTCTGTATGATGACAATAGTATGTTATTAAATTATAACTAAACTATATTCATATTTATTATTTCATAAATGATTCATCGATGAATTTATATTATCTATTTAATAAATAATTCCTTGTAAAATTAACATTTCATGTAATAATGGCTTTCTTTATCATACATGTTTTAACTTGTAATTCTTAATCATGTCATTTAGATCATGATTTAAATACATCCAGAATATATAAAATGATATATATATATATATATATATTTAGAATATAAATATGTATAATAGATAGATATATGAAATGGAAAACACTATTTATGGAGACGGTAGGCCGTACGTACGCTTAAACGATGTTTCCATTCTCATATCGTATTAAACAGAAGTTATTGAATACGATATAAGTACACTCACAGATATATTTATATATATATCTAGTAGAATTATTATGTCATATAATATATACTTATTAATAATATATATTTTTATAATCATAATGGAATGGTGTACATGAAAATGAATCTCATCGCGTCGTGGAGACGGTAAGCCGTACTTTCACACGAGCGACGATATCGTTTCCATAATGATTAAAAGGTGTGTAATTGGATGGTATATTAATTTTATAGATAAATTATCATTTAATTTTAGTGATTTATATAAATATTACTCATCATTATTTCCATCCATATAACATAGTGTTGAATAAGAAATTACACCATAGCGTGAATACGATAAGCCTTACTTACGCACGCATGGTGAAATTATCATTCATGGGATGGATAAAATAATGAATATGGTTTAACCATATTAATAATAACATCACATTATGTAGAAGGTACTATATTTTTTATTTTGGTATGAAAATAACATAGATTGACAAAGTGGGAGAAGAAATGAACATTGGAACAGGTGGTAAAATAATTACCTCTTCTTTGTGTGTTTCCTTTTGTTTTGAACAAAATGGCTCCATAGGTTGTCTTTCTTCTCAAGGGAATGACTCTAGGATTATGTGAGGTATTTTAGGTAGAGATTTGGGTGTGGTTGTTCTGATCCAAATGGCTTTGGATGTCTGATTTGAGAGAAGGGGAAGTACCCTTTTATAAGAGAGGTGAGGGTCACTTTAAGAAAATCTTGAAATATTATTTTATTATAATATCATATTCGGTATAATATGGCTCCAAATGAATTTATTTACATACTTATGTGGTTATGGGTAGAATTACTCTCAAACAATAGGTTTTAGATGAGTTTAGGCTACCATATTAACAATATCTTTTAGATTTAACTCATGGTTAAATTGTTTTACTTTTACCACGTCTCCTTGTATATTTATTTTATATGGTTAATAATCATACTATAAAATGAAAATAGAACCTAAAGTGGTGAATTAATGATATTTTTATTATTATATATTTCCATTGTCTCAAACATAAATTTTTTGAAATATTAAATCAATTAATAAGATAGTATTTGTTTTAAAAACTCATTTATGTCAATTTTGACACTATTTGGTATTTTGTTTTTGTTAAAGTCATAAAAACATTATCACATCGAACAAAATTGATTTAATAAAAAATAAAATGTCATATTAACCTAGAAAAATAGTGGAAGGATTCAAAATTCTCAATTTAAATTTATTTAGATATTTATAATATCAATTATTTTAATCATTCATTAATAACGTAATTAATGCATCCTCATTGTGTCAAAAATAAATGTATTTATTCAATGTCTAAAAATTATAAATAAAATAAAATTTTGTAGTAAATATTTTTAGATTTATAATGAATATTTATAGTCAAATTTATCTTATGTATAACCATATATTAAAAATGGTTTAATTATTAAACATGGAATTTAAAAATTTTAACTCTTCTTTAAATAAAATATTAATAAATGTTCAAATACAATCCAAGTGGACCAAAAGGATAATATTTTATTACAAATGTTTTTTTGGTATAAATAAACACATAAAATAGAATTAGAACATGTTTTAGGGTAATTATCATATTATTTTTACCTTTAATTACCCTATTTTCTGTTAGTCATTTTAAATAATAGCCAAAAGAAACTATACAGTCGAAATTATTTTTATATTATTGAACCAAAATTTACATACTGATGTCAACCGTGTCTCTCAGATTTTTGAAATTCAATTCATAGAAGATGTAAAATTATGTTTTTAACAAATTTGCTAATGTTCCTAAAAGGCTGGTAAACGACTTTAAAAAGATCAATAATAATTTATACATATAATTCTATGATAAAATGATTCCAATGAATTACATAGAAATTATATAGGTATTATATATCTATTTTTAATTATAATAAATTTATATACAATAAATAATTATTTATATAAAATGTCAGTTTTAAATAATAAAGCGGTGTTTTTCACTATTCATCAAAAATTGTATGTTTTTAGAAAAATAAAAAAAATTCTCCCTAAGATAAATTTGATATTCCAAATTAAAATATGATTTCTATTTTACCAAATTCAAAGCATATAATTTTCATTAATAATTTTAAAATTAATTTCTATTTTCAAAACAAAAAAGTGAGTTTTTAAAAAGCCAAAACAGTCAAAAGATTAAAATGTGTTTATGTCAAATTTAAATGTTAAATTACTTATAATGACCTCAATTTTATTATATGATAAAAACATAATCTAATTATACTTCAAAAACAATCAAATTCATAATTTAACACTATAAATTATTTTGATTAAAAAAGTACTTTTCAATTAAAATGTATTATTTTCACTATTCACCGAAATATGCAAGTTATCAGAAAAACACCAAAAATATATCAAAACTAAATTTTTAGTCCCGATTCTAAAGAAGAAGTTTATTTTGTCAAATTGAATATATAAAATATCAAATAATATATTTCAAAAGGGTTCTCCATTAAAAGGTGGAAAATTGCATTTTTTGAAAAATAGTTTCTTTATCTGAAAAATTGAATTTATTCTTATATTTTTTTTATGAAACACATAATATGGATGTAAAAATTATATAGAGTATATGAAATTCAAAATGTAGTTAATACTATTCATAACCATTTTTTGAACGGCTAGTTTGGTATGTCGTAGTGTGCTAGAACTCGGTTTAGCTTGAATCACAAGTTATCGAATTACTTTGTAGAGATAATGTACTATAAAATCATGAGGTGTTACACCCATGTTCATTATTTCCAATAACTGAGAGTCAATCAAAAAATCCAAGAATCATGGGTTCTAAAAAACAAAACACTGTGGATTTTGAGTCATTCTTGACCGAGAATAATGGGTTTTATCCATGTCCCAGGCAAGTCATAACCAATCTAACATTTCCAAATTGAAAGTATTTTATCACTATGTAGTTTCTTAGGATATCGAAGTCGACCTCAAAACATTATTCTACTTACCATTCACAAACCAAATCCAGAACAATCCCAAACAAAAAAAAACTATACCAATGAGAATCATAGGTCATTATATGAACTCATTACTCATAAGAAGCATAAAATATAAATTAAATCGAAAATTTCCATGTTAACTCAGGTGACATCATGGAAGGTGAAGATCAAGAACCTGATCACACAATAATCTGTATGCATCAATATACCAATAGTGTAACTGACCTTGAAATGAACCCAATTTGATCCACTACACTTAGAAATGGGTAATATCTAATATAACATTATAAAAAACCAATATGGTTTGACATGTCAGATCACTTGAGTAAGCCCACCACACTGCTGGATGCATATCACCGATCACCAGAGTATGGAGACATGCACCTGGGTATCAATGTATAAATATTGGGAATGATTTTACCTTTAAAAAAAATATAATATTGCTCATGTATGTTAAGATAAAGAAAAAAATTGAGTACAATGTATAAGAAAAGGTATAAAACCATGAGATATATATAATGAAGACAAATATACAAAATGGATTAAAATTCCAACAAGTCCAAGATATTGTTTCTTTATGACTATCTTTCACCACCGTACTAGACCACTTCAAATGAGGTTTTGCCCTAGATAAATGAGAATTCACATAAAACACTTCCCATTTAAATGTATCTGGAAACCCCATACTAAAAACACCCAAAAGAAAAATTATGTTGTAAGAGATAAAGTTCTGTAAGATACCACCAATAAATATATATAAATATATCCATAAGAATAAATTAGTTTGTATTTAATTTAATTTTGGAAAATAATTTAGATTAAAATCATTTATTTTCTAAAACATTCAATTCAAAACAATGTTATCATTAATTTAAAAAATAATACCATATTCAATAAATCATAAGAATATAAAAAACAATTTATAACCATAATAATATTGAAGAAATTTTTTTCCACATATCTAAAATTATATAGTCAATTCAATATAAAATAAATAACCATGTTATGTATCTACAAAGAACTAAGGGAATAATAAAAACACGAGGGTGCAAAAATCACAAACAATTATGAAATAATAGGTGGCATAATGATGACCAATGATCTAGGAAATCACTCCCACCGAAAGGATTCCCTAAAAATAATGGTATTTTATTAATATTCTCTATTGATAGATAACTTTACTAAAGAAATTCTTTTTATATTTTCCATATACACAAAGGAATTTTCGATGTTTTATTATAACATCATCATGTTAAAGGGAAAAAAATACTTCATAAAAACATTACATGAAAATAGTTTCCATTTTAAATATGAAAAACCATTTTTATATTATATTCTTTTTTTATAAATATCAATAATCACATCATGTTCATCAAAATGGGATTTTGAAAAAAAATTATAAAATAATTCCATATCCGTAAATGATTAATTTCATCACTCTTTGTTTTTGATTAATTAATTTCAAAAAATTAAAGAAAAATGAATCATAAGAACAAAATCATAGCATGGGAAATTCCATTGGATAGAGATGCTTACCTTAGAAACAAAGAGAAAAATGTTACATTTTAAATTGGTGATGGAAAATGAAAAAATTGGGTCATTATAAGCATAAATGTAAGAAAAAACAATAATTTCTCCATCAAAACCATAGAGTAGGTCATCATACCCCATATTGTTTTTCATGACATGGATACGTTAAGATAATAGTGGTATATCCTAAAAGGGGTGAGTAAAAAACTAAAAAAACCCATATAACTCAAATAGATTAATCTAGATAGATGAATATTCAATACGAGTCTACGGGGGAACCATATATAGAATCATAGAGAGGTTAGATTTGGGTAACATAGAAATAAGAGTGGATTTTAGTTTAAATAAGGAAAGGGAATCAAGGTAATATTTGGATTTTGAAAAGTTTAAACCAGGTTACAAGAATAGTCTACATGGTTTTATAAACTGAGCTCTGACCATATGGCAGCCAATATATCTTGAAATCCAAGTATAATAGTTTCATTTGTAGAGATTCATGGTTATAAAAACAATACTTATATTGTGAGACAACCATTAAAAACCAAAACTGCCATTAAGTATTCTGATGACTCGCATGGTCAGTCGAACCACAATCAATCTATAATAAATTCAATTGAAACAACATATCCATTTAACATAGTTACTTTATGGTTAATCCTAACCAGGCATAGAATATACACGTTCCTATTTTCTCTAAATATATAAATTTTGAACCACGAAATATTTAACTCCTCTAGAACCTCAAAAGAGATGAACCAATCTCAAAATATAGTACACCTATGCCTCAGACTCTGTAATAGTCCTTGTGATCCACCAATATGAAGCATATAAACATGCGTTATTGATAATTATATGTCTTTACCCATGATAGGAACAATATCACTTATTTTTTTTGTAATATCTTCATTGGGGACATCACTTGGTTATGAGAGATGTGTTATATCTGGTTCTCTAGATTATGCCTTCCTATGACTATTGTGGGAGAATGACCAGGTAATGTTTTTATCCTTTCAAGGGTATGGTTCCTTTTAAAATGATTTATCTCATTCCCTCTTGGTTTGTTGAATAATCTTAGATAATAGTTATTTCATTTGTTTTTACATGGATATCATCGTGGTATCCTTAAAATTAAATGTGAAACCATAATTATGTTCTTAATGATCTCTTCTATAAATTTAATTTATTGTTCATAAACTAGTTTAGACTGAATATAAATGGTGGGGTGACCCCAATTAGGGATTTTTTCTCCTTATAACCATTTATTGGATAATATATATACACAAAATAATTTTAAATACTATATGTGAGGCTGAATTCATTTACATTATTAACTCATACTAATATAGGTTAGTTTATGATGATGTTACTATGATGCATTAGGCACTCAGATGGGATATGTTTTTATTTTAGGAAAAATGATGATTTTAAGGATTTCCCCAACTACCCCATAGGGAGTGAATCTCTCAAAAATTGACTTTCAGTTCATAGTAATTACACATCCTATCATACCATAGTAACACTATTCCATATAAGATACGTTTATGATGTAGTTGGACCACATATTCCAATGGTCTAATTTTACATAGAGGAATATTATCCTTTGACAATAATTATTTTTTAATGAGATTAAGATATTTTATTTCTATGTTTTGTAATCTATCAGAAAAGGCACATGGTTTCAGTTACTTTGTGCAGGGAATCTCCAATGCAATCTGTGAAGGAATAAATGGGGGAGGGATCCTTGATGAAACTATTTTTTAGAAACATTATTTGTTATGGATTATGATTTAATGTTCTCATATGATCGTCTTGTGAGAAAGTTGGTTCATCATTATACGACTAGAATCATCTTAGCTGAGATATGGATGTTGGTTGGAATCATCTTAATAAATCATTTTTGTGGAGGGAAATTAGGTTTGTGGTTTTAGTATCTCTATGGTTCATTGTGTCTTTTGTGGTAGTTTCTCATTCTGGTCGATCTTTGTCTAGGGTTGATAAATTGTTAACACAGGTCTAGTTGGTCCCTCATATCTATAGTTACTAGGATGTTTTATGAACTGATATATCTATATTTTTCTCCCAAACTGTGCTTTCCAGTTGTATCCATAATTCCATGATTACCTACCCTCTATAAAAAGAAACTATAACATTACATAACCGCTATATATTTTTTTCATTATCAATTCTATTATAATATTTGGATTAAAGATAAAAAACCTCGTAGTTGGACCCCCATAAAATCATCATGGGAAAAAATATATGATTTTTGTAATCATTAAAAGTTTCCTGAAGTCAGATCCTATAGTTCATACCCAGGAGATAATTTTAGTAGAATGGATTAATGATTTGAATGTTTATAGAGTATTTAATCACCATGGAATTCATAATGTCACCAGTTGAAACATATACACATGATTTCATCTTAATTATGTAAGGGATTAATGAATGTGTTTGGTTCTTGATCTAATTAAGGCCAAACTTGATATCATTATATAAAATATAATATTAGATGAATCATCCAATTATTCATGATATTCTTTGTGTGTTAATGCATGGATTTAATTTTTATTCTTGGGTTTGGAATTGACTTTAGTTGAATTTTTCCTATAACAATAATAAATTTTCGTTGATCAAGGAAACACAGATTTAATTTTTCATATGGTTTTCCATGTTGAAATCCTAGATATCTGGTAGTGGTAGGTCAATGGTATCTAGTTAGACCAACTATTTCATATTAGTTATTAGGATGATCTTGTTATCCCACTAATGGTTGAAAATAGTTTTCAACCACTATAAATATTTTTCTCTATCCGGACATTTTCCATTAGAATTTGAGTTATGTGATCAGATCTCTCTCATTGAATCTAATTTGATTCGGACTTCATCATTTTGTTATGTATGGAATGTTGGTTCTAAGGTTTTTTAGACATTTAGATATTTTTTATTTTATTGAAATGGTGGATTATTAGTTGGAATTTATGCATTTATTAACATTTTTTCATGAAGTGTTTTAGGATTCCCAATTAACGAGGTGTCAATCAGACCAATCCGTTCATGACTTGAACCACTATGTCATGGGACTAACTAATTGTAATAATAGATTAAAACAATAATATCTTCCCTAATAGTCCAAGGTATGTACATGATCATTGAGTAGGTATATCACACATATTGGAGGATTTATCCTAAGGCACCTATATTCACATGCACTCACACCACTATAATATAATAAAAGAAGCATAGAAAAAACAATTGAAATCTACTAGAGTATGTAAATTAACCCAAAAACCATTTGGAGTGCATTACATTATAAGAATCAAGACAACTATATTTAAATGGTAATAATGCTTGAACAACCATAAATGGGGTACCAACCTAAAACTACATAAAAATGAAAAAGAAAGAGAGATCCCTGATTATGATCCCCAAAAACCAACCACTAAACATGATCACATCCTCTAGGTTATGCTATACTGCATCAATAATATGTTCACCAAATCCACTATCTATAATATTTTCATATTAATGAAACGTGACATATTCCATAAAATGAATTATTTTCATGATTATATAATTACCCAATAGGTCACCCCATAAAATATAAGGAAATTTTAAAACCAATGCTTATAAAAACCCTTGATAAAATATAAAAATATAAATAAGTTAGGGTTATATGCTCAAAAAACCCTAATAGATGAGAGATATGAGATCTACATATACACATCCAATTCAAAATCCATGTCTATCTGCAAAGCCAAGCATCTGTGCTTTAAAACTTCCAATTGCCTAATGTGGACCTCACTAAATCCATTCTGGTCCCATTATACACTGATAGAACATCATGACATGTGGGTGATTACCATAGATGGGTGGATGAAACTCACTTCACCAATGATCAATGAAAATTTGGTACAACTCTATAGATATAATACCCATTCTATTGGGTCATATGGAGGGGTTTTCTATAAAATATATACCAGGAAATGGGGGACCCATTCCTTGACCCAAATTTACATCTGGGGTGTTGGGGTGGGGGTTAAAATCTTATATATTTAGTTATATAAGAAACTATAATATAATAGTCATATATCTTAGTTGGATGAAGACATATCTTGTCAAAAATCATTCAATATCACAAATATTGAAACAAATTCCACTATTATGTTATAAAAATAATTATTCTTTGATTGGATTACTCATCACTCTTTAACTGATTCTTGAATATGGATATATAGGATGTGGAAGACCCTGGAATAAGAACACGATGTGTTATAATGAGGTACATTGGGTGTGATATGAAATATAATCTTAGACATGTTTTACATACTCTAAGGTAATGTGAAAGTTCATGAACATGGAATGTTATTTGATTGAAATATTATGTATATCCACAGATGGTTCTAGTCATATTCTTACCATTAATAGGTATTTTTGGCTATATAGGGTACACAAGTTGTGATTGAGATACACAAAATGTATGATACATGGGATTCATGGGAATGTATTTCCAACACATAAATTAGCTATTTAGAAAAGCTCTCATGGTGTGATTTTCCTTAAAAAAATGTGTGATATTTATTATAGGAAGAAAATATTATTTTAATGAATCCCCTAATACATGACATGTGTTCTTACTAAATACATTCAGTATATTCCGAAATTTTATATCCTTCAATATATGTTCATTTCTTTCTATTTATGGCTATAATTATTTTTCATCTGTTCTATCATGAAGATCCACACATGGCTTGAATATTGAATAAAAATCTATAAACTATCATTTTACCAAATACGGTGGACATTAATTGAAACATTAGATGATTTTCATGATATTCATTGTGCCTCCCATTTTCAAAAGGGGGTCTTGATTCTACGAATTTTTTCCATGAACATCTTTATCAAATGTGTCCTTATACAAGAAATTTATTTTGACATCATTCAAATAACCATTATGAATCTAGAGGTTTCATTTCACTTGAACAAGAGTAGAAATGTAAAATCATTAACCCCATGAAACAAAAATGAATAATGTAATAAAAAAAGATGGATATTTATAATAGAAAAGTGACAGTATCATTGTATGTAATAGACCCTAAAAATGATTGTAATTATATAACCTAAAAGTAGAAAAAACTGAAAAAATAAAATATATTTTTACGGATTTATGGTTTGATTACAAAAAAAATATTTTATAGAAAATAAATTATACAAATGCTAGAAATCATATATCATGGAATGAATCCATAAAATTATGACCCATACCTCATGAATGGATTAGTTGTTGATGAAGATCACCTTCTCTTTCAATGTCATTAATGTTTCCATAATGTTTTTTCATTGGCCCCATGCGTCTCCTCAACTATCCATTAACACTCTACAATCCCATGATTATTCTTCAATTGCAAAACCACCATGGGATCCCTCTTTCACATCTCTAATATGTCGGGGTAATGTGGATACCCCTATAGATTTTACATTGTTGTCAATTTATAAAGGAGTGTTTAGGATAAGCTTATTTAATAAAATAAGTAACTAAGTATCTTTATCTATTTATCACACCTTCCTATGAATGCATAATAATGGGAAATAAGATTTATAAAAAACTAACAACATTCCTAGGGTAAATAAAATATTCTAGATTCAACCATGGTATTATATATTTCATATATGGTTTTAATCAATGAGAAATCCTTTTATTAAAAAATGTGACACAACCAATATATAAAAATACATAATATTTTAATTACATTGATAACAGGGTCTTTTGACACCCAAAAAATCAGGATAATTATGAAATAAGTTATAGGTTAATTTATATATTTTAGAAAAGGGATAAAATATGAAAAATATGTTTATTAAAAATTCCCCACCTTCACATATTTTTATCATGAAAAGAAAAAAACCATCTTTATAAGGTGAGGGAAATATTACCTCATTTGAATTTCAGGCCCCCATGATCTCTCTTGGATGTTACAATGCTTCAAATGATATAACACAAGTTTGATGGGTTACCCACAAAGGTTCATCTTTAGATAACCTCTAAATTCCATTGGTTACGTTGTATGGGATCTCTAAAATTGATATATATCTCTCCTAGTCAATATCTTGTAATGGTACATTCATGTATCTACTTATATGTGAATTGTTGGATACGTCAAGCACCCAGTCTATCCGTGGGGGTAAGGATAAGTGGTAGGAAACAGAAACAACCCTAATAAAAATATCAAATTTTCTGAAGAAACTCAAGGATATCTTTCTAACTTGACCAAAAATATATAAAATTAATTATGGAGAGACATTCATAAACACATGGAAACCCTTTTCAAATCCCAATGTCAAACAAAATTCATCTCATAGGATTTGTCTCTATCTAAGAGAGGTCACTGTCAAATCTTGTATCACCTAATTATTCATATTATTATCTACACAAGATCCTATCCCATGAGTGATAACATTACCATAACTTTCCAACATAATATTTAATTGCACGGTCCAACATATAGTGTCTCACATAGAGTCATAATGATAGTAGTTGTTATAGCTTTTGTCAAAATCATTCTCCAATATAGGAAAGTGATCCTGCTAACTCTAACCAATGTCCAATGATTTGATTTCATATTTTAGCATTAGGAACTAAAATATTTTGACTCATTCCTGATGGATCCATATTCATTATATTCACATGATGATAGGAAAGGAATCGATAAATAAATGATATGACATTAATTTCCATACATGGAAACTGAAAATGAAAATAAATATCTATGTACATATTATCTAATCTAGGTTGTACCATCAAAAAGGGCTGTATGGAAATCCATCATCACCTACTCATGTTGTGCAACAGGTACCACCATCCATCCTCACGGGAGGATATTTTCCTCCCCACTATCCATTAAACAATTAGGTGCATGCCATGTGGATATCTAGTCACAATAAATTTAATAGTCAATGACTCCCACGTTTGTGTCTCTATTATAATTAACGAATAATGGATTCACTATTATCAAATAATGGATAGATGATCCTCTCTATTTATCCTTGTCTAGGTGAAGATATTCCACCTTTCCGACCACCTCCCCCACCATGAAAATCTATGATTTTCATATAATAAAAACCAACACCACATTTCCCATCATATGGGTATAAATAATAATTATGTCATGAAATAATATGAATTAAAATTATTTCCATAGTAAAAACATTCATTTTGACCGAGTAGTTCCAGTGCGGTTTGTATGAAGGTATGACAGAATAAAGAAGTTTTCCACAAACCTCATATAATACCCATCCAATATAAAAAAATGAATCTGAATAATGATCATTGGGTAGTTCATAAACTGACTCTATCAGTTTCATTGAGGGGTCCATAGATACTTTATCCGCTAAAACTTTATATCAAAAAACATGTAATTATTTAATCCAAAACTAGATCTTCATGACCTTACTGTATTACTAGTTCTCCATTAGTAATTCCAACGTTATCCTCAAGTTCTATATATAATCTTCCTATTACGAAAGCTAGACGATAATTTTCATCGATATATAAAGCCTTCATATTAACCAAGAAGGGTTAGATTATATGGTTCATGGGTCCCATTGGTGTGGTATGGATATTTTTGACATTGACATGCGTCACCAATAACTTATAATTCACATAACAGCATCAGATAACCATCATTGAGATATTATTCACAGAACCACACAACATGTTATAGCTAGACCTGAGGAAAATATTTAAAAAATAATATTAACCTTTCCTATAGTCAAATTTATCATTTATTGTTGGGAAGGGGTTGTTTTTATTGATCATCACCTGATTCATGCATCAATATCCATCACAGTACCTCAAACTCCAGTTCGCTATCATAGAAAAATACCCCAAATCTACCCTAGTTTAATTTTTGGGTATGTAGAAACCATTCTATTGATAGCACTCCATCTACACCCTCAAATTCCAATTAAATATCATGGGGGATATAATATTCCTTTTTGAATATCAGTATAGTACCTTGTGTAGGTCAATGATAAATTTGAATCCCCATTTGTGGCAGTAGTCTAGAAAAATCATCAAGAAAGATGAGGAAGTATTTATTTTCTACCACTAGAAACTAGGTGCCCATAGAGTCTTCCACACCATGGTACATTCTCTCTAACTAATGAGAGATGGGTTTTAGATTCCTAATTAGGAGCCATGCTTATATTCCATAAATTTATCCTATCATACAAAATATAATATCATCTCATCCATTTGTTTTCAAATAAGTTTCATATAGTGACAATGTATTACTCCACTTACTATGGTTAACTAGTGTGTACCATAGAAGAAATAATTAGGATACATCATAAATTTAAATAGATAAAAAGTAAATAATTCACCAATAAGTAAAAACTCAAACTCTTAGTAGGTATGTCAGATAGTGGAATCTCCACAAATAATATTCTATGGTCACATAGGTTGGTCTAAAAGATCTAATGTAATCTCAAGCTAATTCACTAGGTGTAATGATATGAATAAAATTTTGGTGAATGTGTCCATCAGCATTGTAGATAATGTAGGTATGGTATTAATTTTACCTCAAATAATCATTGGAACATATATAACATGAACCTGTACAAGATGATTCTAAGGACCACATTGTTCACTAGATCCCTGAACCTAGCATGGTATTTATGGTGTTAGTGGTGGAATTAACTCATAATGTCTCCCTCCACGAGAAGATGCCTCTCCATAGGCTCTGCCACACACATTTCTAGATCTACCTCCTCGTGGTCTTCCATGATCACCTAAAGGAGGTCTCTGATCATGTTTATATCTCAGCTGAAGTTGTTCATCGACTATCAGACTACCCTCCGAATCATATCATGTCAGACAGTCACAAACTCCATCTCTATTCCCATTAAAATCATTACAATGATCATCCCATATCAACTAGATTCCTATTTTACTAATCCGTGAGACTGATAAATTATATTCTATAAAGATATATGATGTTAATTAACTAAAATATGGAATCTATTGGTCACATCTGAAGAGTTATCTCCATAGTTCCCCCTATAATCTCTAGTAAAATGACATCCATGTTCCTAGATCATCCTTATCATGAATTCCCTCTTCGACACCCCATCATAACATATATTTTATAGATGAACCAAATCAACTGATATGTTTCTAAGGATACCCTTCTCAATCTTATACACCATAAGAATAAAAATTTCACTATATAAAGAGAGCTTTGTGTGGGGTTAGTAAAACTCAACTCATACTCTATAATTGTATTTTAAAATCTTTGGTTCGACAATAGTTCTTTTATTTGAAACAAGCGTATGGAAAATGGGTAGATCTCATCATAGACAAAATGTTTGAACTTATTATAGGTGAATTTCATATCATTATGAGTCTAGTTTACCAGAATCCACTAATGTATAACTACTCCAGGATGAAGGATAGTTAAAATAACCACCTTCTGATGGGTCCAGGTACATACTAGTATGGTGTTTAAAAAAAACAACTCCAGCCAATACTATACATCTACAAGATCAAAATCACCATGAAAGTAATATGGAGTCTGATGATGAAACTCATGCAGCGTGGCTATATTTCCTACATTATATTACTAACCTATTAGAACTATCTCCTTCTCAATGTGAAGATATTTTTTGGAGTAGGAAAATATTTCTAAGAATAATCACCACTCAATGGGTGGAGGAATTTTTTAAGCCTACCAAAATGGTGTTTATCAAATATATTCCCTTGGATTGAATTGTATCATTGAGGTTTTCATCTTCATAATCCCATCAGGGAAATCCTCTTGGGTACAATCAAAGTGGAATTAATAAATTTTTACATGATGACCATGACTAAATGATAATATATAGGGATAAGAATCAAGAAATACAATGAATTCAATGACCCATTAACACATGCTGTATGTTTAATAGATTTCATGTAACAATTTCGTCAAAATATAGAGTTGAAAATAAGGTGGCTAGAGTTTTGGTGTTTTGATACCCCAATCACAGCACATTCACTAGGTTTCCATGCCTAAGATCCAAAATCAATATAATTTAACAAACATTTCCTATTTTACAAAAACCAATCCTCATGACACCTCTAACTCAAAATATTATCCTCAAGAATAACTACTCTAATTCAACTATGTCAAGACCTAACCCATCAAGGATCCTCCTAGACCTATAATAAGCATAGAGTGACACCCCATAATTTCCTACAATATTCTAGGGGATGGATTCTAGCATCAGGTAGGCATATCATGCATATGAGAATCCATATCCTATGTTATCATTATACACTAACACACCACCAAACTCCATTCAAATAACTAATGTAATAGTAACTGAAATCATGACAAAATTTTAAATTTATTCAACATCCTCTAGGAACACATCTATTTACAATAATCAAGGCCACAAAAATAGGAGAGGAAAAATACATGAGCAAAAAAAAATTTCTCCCAATCTAAAAACATTTGAAAAGGTTAAAATCATGTGAGAACCTCTAATCATGATCTATAATAACCAACCACTGATCACAATCACTACCACAAGGTACCCTTATGCTATATAAATACCAAGTACACCAAAGCCATTTTATATTCGTCTGTTATCTACCTAAGACATGACATGGGTAGGAAAATCGCATGAAAAGGTTAGAATACAAACACCAAGAAGGATTCCCTATACAACATATGAAAAAATGGAAAATAAATACACAGATCAAGCCATGAAATATGGGGAGAATATAACTCAAGACGTTGGTATATCTAATGAAATATAATTATAGAGAGATTTGGTAACTCCATCATCACAACCTTGGCCAATGACTTGCCTTCCCAATAATCCTTGAATCTTTGATTCCTAACTATGAGTTTCCCTATATAAGTCTCACCTAGTCCATGGGGAACCCACAACACATTTATGTACATCATTATTTGGGTGTGATATCCTTATAAGGGTTGATGATCCACAACTCACCTAAAAGTCAATGAAGAGGGGGATCCACTATATAGATAAATGTTTTACTCTATGAGTGTGTATAGAATAATTCACAATCCTATATTTATAGGAAATGCAAGGGCATCCCCTGACCCCTTTGTTCCCTCAGGGATCAAAAGCCATGATTTATTTCTAGATATCACACTCAAATATCATCTGTATCTATCTATTCTATAATAAGTGATATGCTCAAAGAAAACATATTCCATATATTTGATGTTGATATGAAGGACACCATCACATCCTATGTAGTGTTTTTAAGAAAAAACTACTCATTGGTCCAAAAATGAGTCCCAAAGAAGGTGATATGGGTCGTAAAACACCATAGAAGAATAAAAAATGTGTATTAATGAGGAAATAAAGGAGTAATTTGATATATTAACCAGATAGTGGCCTATAGGATCACATTTATTTTGGAAGTCCATATTTATTAAATTTCATTTTATTAACGTTTTGTATAGATACACATGGTTCTTAGTTGGGATCACTTTGTACATGCGTTTTCTGGCGATGTATGGTAACGATGGTGTGTTTGTGATGAACATAATGTAAGAAACATTGGATGCCAATGTGTGTACTACCAATAATGGGGTTGTCTTTTCTGCCAAGGTCACATGAAACATTATTCTTCCAAATAGCATGTGGTATATACAATAATGGAAGACCCTTTCCCCTTTGATACATATAATACTTGTCATGTATTATTCTAAGTTACACATATTTTAGAATAAAATTTTATAAAAATTTTATTTTCATCTTCATTTCCATCTAACTCAAAATATTTCTCAATATTTCTCACATGATGATCCACCCAAGGCTTCGATCTCAATGGAAACACCATCTTCTATTGCATAATGGTATTTGATGGCCAAAAAAAGGAATATCAGATGACCCCCATGAGATCCATCATGACATTAATTACCATAAGTGAATACCAATACATTAACTATTATATATGATCTACCATTATGCCTCAATCCGTCAACAATCCATTGATTGCAATATTGTTCACATAACCATCGTTAATCAATAGGTTTAATAATGATGAATTGTTTCCCTCATGGAGAAACAGTGAATAATTCAAATAATAGAGGGGGTGTAGACACAATAACAAAGTGATATTATCATTATCAATTTACAACCTAGACAATTATTTTAATCATAGAAACTCAGAGGTGAATAAAACTGGCGCAATGATGTAATTTTTATGAAATTTTTATTCATGGAACGTAAACATTAATTCAAAATATATAAATTTTATACATTATATAAATCAAACAAAAGGTAAATAATCTAGAAAATAATGAAACCTACATTTATAATGGATCAACCATTGTTAAATAACAATATTTCTAGTATTTTAATTGGAGTTTCAATTATAATTGTCATTATTCCCATTTATATCCTCGACTATACTTCATTGATCCATGATCTAGAGATCATCCATCATTAACTACCCCACCAAGAGATCCCTCATCATCCTCTCCAATCTCCCATGGTTTTTTCTGGTATTCTTGAATATTATTTATACCATTGAATTTGTAGATGATAGGTTAGGATTATATTATTTAATAAATTAAATAAACTAATCTTTTTATTTATTTAACTCACCCACTAATGAATATACAACAATGAAACATCAAATGTTAGAAAAACATATGTTACAACTAGGATAAACCCCAAAGTTTGGATTTATTCTTAGTCTAAAATTTTTAGTATGAGGTTCCAATCTATGAAAATTTCATTTATTATGTAATTTAATGGGTGTGTGATATAAAAATATATAATATTTTTATTAAATTGATACTGGGGTCTTATAAAACATCAAAAATCACACGAAATATGAAATAAGTTTTAGGATAATTCATAGAAATTTTTAATGTGATGTGAAATAAAAATAGGGGATATTTACCTCCCCATGCGATTGAAGGGTAGGATATTAAACTTGTTCTTGACACCTTTTGGTTTGATCATCCAATAAATATTCTGGATCATTGGGACAATTAATTTGTGGTAAAACAATTCTTTTTGTTTGTGTATCATGGTAGTGTAAGTGAGATATCCATGATATGTGGTGGTAGAAATTGTTGAATATGGGGGAAAAAACATTACTTTTTGAGAGTCTATATTCATGTGTGATTTGTCACGATAAAAGGATTCATGGTATAGATAATAATGATGCACTTAATATAATATATATGTTTTAATTATTTGGATTAGGTTATCTATGTTTTGGTTCCAATATATTTTAGGAGTTGGGGGTCAATAATTTAGTCTTTCAGGATAAAAAATCCAATAAATATGGTCTTTTCATGCTTATTAGTTACCATGTGACAAGTATTTTTTTATTACAATGGTAATTATAATTGTTTAAAAATGGGGTTTCAAACTATTTGAGTCTCCTGGAAAATTTATAATGAAAGGGTTTGTTTCTAGAGTATATAATTTAGATTATGGATTTTTTTAACTATGTGTCAACTCAAGGGTCATGTTGTGCTTCATTTCTAAAGATACTGTTGCTACCTTTCAGTTAGCACATATTTTTCTAACCCTGTGGAATGAATGAACATCATAAAAATGGTAAATTCCACATATTACTTTGGTGTTTTTAACTATAGTATCCCCATAATACATCATTACCATATCCCAAAATCTCCTTGATTAACTAGGATGTTCTCCCATGGTTATTTGGAATTTCCCTTTTGTTCATAGTGGATCTATTCAAGGTGTATTCTGATTTTCACCTGAAACATTCTACTAGTTTTATATATATCCTCAATCTCTCTACCCCTTGTTTCTCTAGAACCTTAATGGGAAAATATTTCTAGTTCTTGAGGTTTTAGTGGTTAATTGATGATGTTAATTGTGTTTCTATGTTTCTAATGACTTGAAAACTTCATTTATAATCACCATTTTTTGAAGGCGTCTATGTTACCTCCATCGGTGATGTTGGTGTCTCTATTCAATGCTTATATTTAATGATTTCATTTGTTTAAATTCCATCAGTTTTATAATAAAAATGAATTATTTTTTATTAATGAATGTTTTTTTGATATTTTATATTTAGTGGCATGTAAAAAGTGGTTTAAAGGGTTTATTATTATTTTTAAACATCAAGTGTTTGATTTTATTCCAAACATATTTTATTTACTCTTAAATGTAGTTTTAGGAATTGGAGAGAGGGAACTTATTTTCTGAGAACATTTTATAAAAACATGGGATTGTATTTTTTTTCATGAATATATATAACATTAAAACATTGGGTGCATTGGGTTATATTCATTTCATTTCTCAAGTTGGTGAGGAACCACAATAGATTATTGGTATGTGATTATTATGAAATGACATGTAATGGATATCCTAATACCTATATACATTTGAATGAATTAGTATCATTATGAGTCACAATATTTAATCTTAGTGGTCCTCTTAGGTTACAGTTTCTTATTCCCATAAGCTATAGACCAGCTTGTGATTGGTTTTATATAGAATCATAATATTTTGTGTTTGATTTATTCCATGTTTGTCTTATAGTGTTACCGTTGTTGGTTTTATTCATTTCAATATATTTATCAATTATGAAAATTTTCATATTCCTTTCCAATTTGAATGTGACATGTTTTAATGTAAACCAAAATATTGGTTGAAAAAAAGGTTTCTCAAATAAAATAGATTTATAAAACATGGTTCTTTTTTAAACACTGTCGAATTGTTTCATGATGATATACTATTTTTTAACACATGATGGTAACCTTATAAGATTTTCCCTCACACCCCAAGAATACCATTACCTATATGTAGATTTGATCTTGTATGACACATGTAAATAAAAGTGTGTCTTTTAGTTTTTCATCTTCACTTCGTAAATTTATTTTTATAGATGGTTGGGATGGTGGTCTCCTGCAGTCCATCATTAGACCTGGATAGAGTTTTATATAGTTTTAGACTTTTGAATGGTTTTTAATATCACATGGTTGTGTAATTTTATTTCATGTTTTACTCTGGTTGTTTATCAATATATTATTTTACATGAGACATTTCATGTAATTACTCAGGGCAAAATCATTCCCATTATTATATATATTGTTTTCAAGGTGCTTGTTAACATCCCATGGTAATCAACAACACACTATGAGACTTATTCTAAGAAATATTGGGCTACATGATAGGTTTACACAGGATGGTTTGGTACACATTTCCAGGATTATGAAAGTATACATATTTAAATGTTTATAAAAATTACAAGAACACTACACCATTAACTTACTAAAGGGAGCCTCTTATCCCCCATTACCCACAACATTTGATAACTATCAATTCCCACTACTTATCAAAATATATCCCCATCATCCCTCCTCATATCCTAGTGGTCTGGGTCATCCCAAAAGACCAATATAAGAATGATTATGGTGAAATCAAAGGGATAGTTTTTAAAAAATAAGTATAATTCTTAACTGGGTGTTTCATGTTTATTTATTCTTCTTTTTTATTTTAATATTATTAAACCATAATGAAATAATAAAATTATTATCTTACATATACTTAAATGTTATTATGATTATTTTATAATTATTTTTCACCTTCTATTCTATCTTATGGGAAATTAAATCATCACCCTTGTGTACATGTTATGAACAACCTCCATGAAGAAATGTATTTCATTTTCCACCATTTACACACGATGTGGGCTATAATGATATAATTAGTTATGATATATATGAATAAATAGACATAAAACATTACATATTTCAGTTATTATAATACTAGAAATCATATTCTTTTCACAGTGATCATTTAGATATAGACTATTAGAGACTTTGGACAACCTATGACATAGTAAACCCATAAAGTATATGTAGACACTTTTACTATGTATCCATTTTTTACAAAAGTAAACCCCTTAAAAACGTGCTCTCATTTCATGATATATCATCACAAATATATTTATGACCTCATCCTTATCTATACTCTTCCTTAATTCCTATGAAAAAATTCAAAACAGGGGATGGGAATAAAAGCACAATACAAAATTTAAAAAGCCGAATGAAACCGTAAGTTCAGTGAAAATATGAAATTCTGAAAAAAAATATTTCATAAATAAATAATATTTTAACCATAAAATGAAATATCATACCTTTGAAATGATAATTTATGTTACATTTAAAAATATGATTTCCATAATAAATACTTAGAAAGAAAAAGAAATTCATGTATATTCCTTAGGAAATGATCACAAAAAACCCTTACAAAACCATATAAATTGAATAACCATACGCTCAACTTTCATATCTAGAGTACCCAATGCATTAGAGTGATATCTACGTGCACTGATCAGTTACACTATAATGGGCTCACCTGATGCAATCTAGGTGCACCCATCATTTAAAATTTCCAAGAACAACAAACATCAATAAAACATTTCATCATTTTAAAAGCACTATTAATCTGATATGGTAATCACTTTCAAATGCCTATATAATTTAAATAATATATTTCAACCCAAAATGATACCTTTATTTTGAAAAACTGTTTTCCATAGAAAAATAATAACATGTTATATATTTTTATTAATTTAATCAATAATTATGTCTTGCGAAGGAAGATAAAAATAAAATAATGTCACTGGAGGTAGAAAAGTCATTTTCCCCATATATGTTAAGAATGGAACGCTCCTTTCGTTATATGGGAAGAAAATTTATATAAAAAAATAAAATGATTCCTTTTTTGAAAAAATATGATTGTAATTTAAAATAGATATAAGAAATCCAATTTTTTATAAAATATTATCATGACTATTGACATGGATGAAAATATATTGTAATTAAATCTAAAAAATTTAAAAATAGATTTTCTAATCAAAGAATCCCGTACCACTTTGAAAATTTTAAATCATGAATCTCATTAATGAATAATGTTAGATAAAAATTAAATATCACGATTATAGAGAATATTCATGGTATTACATTTAAAAGGTAATTTATGTAGACTATATAAAATAATAAATTGAATGATATCAAGACATGTCCCAAGAATGGAAATTGTGGTCAGGTCCCTTACCTGGCATTTGATTGGTCACATATATACATTATTTTCGATGAAAATAAACTTATGATAATTATTTACTATATTTATAACCTTTTAATGTTTATTATTCCTTTTATATCACTTATGAACATGTCATAACAATTAATTAATTATTTATGTTCATGCTCATCGTTTTGGCGATATTCGGTACATGAGTCCAAAATGAATTTAGTATGATGTCAATATTCAAATTGGTCATTTTTAAATAATCTACAGAAGAATATTCATGAAATTATTATTTTTTTATACAAAAATTATAATTTTATATCAATCCATTATGTATAGTTATGAAAAATGAACTATGATTAATCATGGTGATGGTAGGCCATACGTATACATGAGTAACGTTTCAAGTTTCAATGATAATTTTTAAAATAAGGTAAGTAATATTTTATCATTAAAAACAATAATAATATCATTAATGTCATATTATACATTTAAAAATAGTTTTATATACCATCCATGTGATGTAGTGATGATAAATGAACCATATCACATCATGGTGATAATAGTTCACACATACGCATGAACGAAGTAACATTTTATGTGTTGGTATATGTAAAAACATAAATTATATATTATTATTTAATAATGATAAATAATTAATTAATATCATATATAGACATTAATTATTTCATTATAACCAGTATTTATAGACGATGATGGAAGAAGATTTGGATCAGTTCACAAGGTTGTAGCCCGCCGTTAGCACCGACGATTGAGTTTTTTCCTCATTTGATGGAAATGGATAAGGATTTACAAAATGGTGTTAAAATAATAACAATTGATTAAATTTAGGATACTGTAGTTACTATTTTATCATTGTGGAGGAATTTTTCTAGGATTTGGAAGAAGAAGTAAAATAGAAACATCTAATTAAAAACTATATATAGTCCTTAGAGAAACTCATTTGATTAAAATCTTAACATCTCTAAAGAGGTATTTATACCTAAAATAAGAACTATAGAATGTGGGAAGGTATTATTGTAAGGTAATTTTGTATATTATTTAAAAATAGTGGATTTTAAGTGTGACTAAAATAGAAGAATGAGAGACCTTTAATAAGAGAGGGGTGGGGGGACTCTTTGAAATCATCAAAATATTAAATTCATATAATTATTTTTATAATCAAAATAGATCCAAACATATTAATTTATAATATAGTATAATTTTTTGTCTAAATAAATTCATCTAACGAAAATTAATCATTTATTTACTATTAGTTTATCCTTGTCATTTTAATACTTATTTATCTTTTTTAATTCTTACCGTGATATCATGTAATTTAAACTTTGAGGTTTATTATAATTACAAAAATATCGAAAATATCAATAAAGGATTAATTTATGATATTTTAAGACATATAAAAACCATTTTGACTAGTCTAATATTTTTATGAATACTATATCATTTAAGAACACATTATCTATTTTAAAATAGCAGTAATGTCAATTTTGGCACTATTCATTCCTTGAATTTTTAAATATATATTAACATCATTATATCTTGTAAAAAACACTTCTAAATCATCAATAGAATTTATATTTAATCTATAAAATTAATATATGACATCAATTTTATCAAAATATATTTATTATAATATTTTTAATTCCATTTGTTTGATATATTCATTAATTAAACAATTATTGTGTCATCATTGTGTATGACTTTAAGGTAATTTTTTTTCCTAAAAATTAAAAATAAATTTCCATGATGAAGATAAAAATTTAATATTTTAAATTACTTATTACGGGGGAACATAACCCTTATAACCCCATATTGAATATTTTATTATTATAAAAAACACATCGTATGTCTTCTTTGACTTTTCATTAAAAAACATATTATAAATATCAAAATATAATCAAAGTGGATTAAAAAGGTTATATTTATTCATAGGGATAATTTTGGTAAAAATACACTCAAAAAATGAAATTAGAAAATGTTTTCGTGTATTTTGTTAATATTTAATAATTTATTTTTACTCATAATTACCTGATTTATCTTTAACATTGTTAACAAAAAATTACAACAGATACTATTCACACTGTCCATCAAATAAAAGGGGATTATTTAATAAATTTTATGCATTATATTCCAAATATCGAATTCATTTTTAAAAATTCAAGACACGTAAATTGTACAAATCAATTCAAAATTAATCCCATTGACGGAATGATAAAACTTGTTTTAAAAGTAAAATCCTTGATAATATTGATATATTTTAATATCCAAATTCAATATAGAAATGGTTCTAATGGCCTAAAATTGATTAAATGAAAATAAAATGAAGTAATTATACATTAAAACCATTCAAAAATATAATTTTACAGTATAATTTTTTTTATGAAAAATCAATTTTCAATTATATTTTAGTATGTTTCGATTTTCATGAAAACATTAACCATATGAGAAAAAGAAACTAAAATTCAACCAAAGTAAATATCAATATTCATATTTATAAGGAAAAGTTTATTTTTTGAAATATAATTTTAAAAATTTCATAAACTATATTTAAAATAAGGTCTCTACCTAAAGGAATAAATAATGCCTTTTTGGAAAAATACTTCTCTTATGCGTAAAATTGGATTGGTTCTTCAGTCATATCTGGGAAAAATATGTTGAATATTGAATTTTAGACTTAATATATATATATATAATTAACATTATCCAACAAGAGTGATTTTTTTATTTATTTGTATAAAACACACTTCTAATGATTAAAATATTTTTTTCAAAAAAACATTGTCTATTATTTTAGAAAAGTGTTTTATATTCATTTATAATTAATTTTTTAATGAATTATATATAGATGTGTAAAATAGTTTTTTATAATTTATTTATCCCATTTCATACATATCATAGGTAAATCCTTGTTATAATGATAACATTTAAGTAATAATATTTAGTTATTCATTTATGCTCGATGTGGTGTATCATGTACGCTATCAAAATTAGAATTTATTTTCAATAAAATTAGGATGTTACATTATCCTCAATTTTTTAAATTGAGTCCCTTTAACTATGAATTTGGGATCGTTAATTATGATTTTACTTTCCAAAATCACTTTTTTTAAATCCCTCATCAGAACAAGGATAAAAAATGGGACTATAAAACAAAAAAAATGCATGTACGATGGTCTCTTGAGATAACATATACAATAGTTTCAATATTTGAAAACATGTACAGGGTTGGGAAAACTAATGATCAATTTTTGAGGGATCGTTTTAGAGAAACTGATCATAGGGAAATTTAACAATCACAAAACTGAAAATATGTGGTGGGTTAGATACACATTGATTTCATAGTAACAAAGTAAACGAATAATGTTTTTTTAAGATCCAATTTTATAGTTTTTAGGAATTATTTTCCTATATAGACTATAAACATAAGGAAATATAATTACATGATATGTATATATCAATAATTGAATCAATTTCATCTACAAACTCACAATTATCTCTAAATGATTAGTATTAAAGATGATTTTTTATACCTGAAGCACTAAAATCAACTTTTTGACAATCCAATAATCCCCAAAATATTAAATTTGAATTTATACTATATTTAATGATTTACCAAAACCAAATTGGTTAGGATGAGATAATTTAATTTTAAAAAACCATTTTATGATGAAAAATGACTTTTAATCTCTTAAATTAAACAGTGATACCCAACATTCTACATAGACCATTCAATAAATAAATACCCTTAAAATTCATCAACAAATTTATAGTCTAATATTGAAACCAAAATATCATAAGGATTTGATAGAATATTCTTCAAAGATATATTTTAACATGTATCTCAAAATATCAACAATTACTATTAATTTATCACACCAAAAATGTATTTTCCTATATCAGATATCTCCAAAATATGATAATTATTTACCCAAATCACTACAAGTCTACAATAACTTCATTTATTCTTATAAAATATAATTTAACCACTAATTATTAAATAAAACCCCATTTTATTCTTTTCACCTTGAACATATATGCCTTCTAAAATATTGAAAATCGTACAAAATAATGCTAATCACTAAATCATCAAATCATTTTTTAATCCCATGGTTATCTATTTAATAAAAGATATTTTCCCAAAAATAATATGGTCCATCATACATAAAACCATTTAACTAAAAAAAATTCAAACAAATTGGACATCAAGTAGGATAGTGGTATGTGATTCATCCATATACCCTATAGGATATGGGTTTAAAAAACTGAGGCCTTTCCGGATGTGATGAGCTTTCGCCCATCTTGTATGTTTTAATTTATCTAAAATTTTGAAATTCTTATAAAATTCCCCAATGATGATAAAATCAGAAAAAATAACCAAAAAAAATTTAAAATAAAATTTTATGTCTTACATTTCCTTTTTCACCCCAAAAATTAATATTCAATAATTAATTCAAAAATAAATGTCTTTAAATAAACTATTAGACACAATACAATTTCATAACATAAAGTAAAAAAATTATTTATAATACATTAAAAATATGATATAAGAAAAATTTATAAACCCATGATGATAACCCAAACTCTTACGAAAACATAAAAATCAATAATTTTTTCTAAACCCTTCCCTATTTCCAAATTTAAAGACCCTTCCTTAAAAATTACATATTTTAGTTATTCTAATAATATAAATCAAATTTTTTCCAAAATATCTTTTTGTTATAAATTTTCATTGAAATTGGAAAAACTATTACATAGTAAACCCATGCATTACAAGTGGACCCTTATACTCATTGAATATTTTTTCTCACTAAGGGAAAACCCGTTAAAAAACATCTTTCCATTTCATGAAATATATTATAAAATAGCTTTATGCCCTCAAAACTTTACATATAATTCATTGAACCCTTTGAAAAACATTTCAAAATAATGAATGAGAACAAAATATTAGAATGGAATATAAAATTGAAATAAAACCATTAGTTCATAAAAAAATGAAAACCCATGAAAAACACATTACTTGAAAACATAATATTTTACCCATAAATTGAAATATAATTCCTCTAAAATTATCATTAATTTTAAATTTTGAAGAAAATTATTTCCATACAAACTCATTATAAATAATAGGAAATACATGTTAGTTCCTTGGTAAACCATCACATAAATACTTTATAAAATCTTTACAAATGGAATAACCAAGCAGCCAACTTCAATTTTAAGAGTTCCCAATGATTTAGAGAACTATCTAGGCACACCCATTTTATATTCTATAACATGCTAAAATAGTTCTATCAAGGTGCATAGATAATTTATAATGTCCAAGAGCAATAACAAGTAATAACACTTTTCATCATTTTAAAAACATATTTAAACTCATTTGAAAATTAATTTAAGATACCATCATATTTTAAAATTGTATTCTATACTCAAAATAATCCATTCTTTTGAATAACAATTTTTAATACCAAAATACCAATAATACATGTAGGGGTTTTCATTCAATTAAAAATTATATCTCTCAAATGTATCCTAAAATAAATCAATTTCCATGACAGTAGAGAATTCATTATTACCGTGTACATTAATAATAGAACATTCATTTTGTCATTTCTGAAAATGTTCTATATAAAACATGTAAAAAACTCATTTTTAGACATTTAAATGAAATTCAAAAGACATTAAATTTCATTATATATAAAATAATATCAATAATTATGATATTCATGAAAATATTTTGAAATTAAATCATTAAACATTTAAAAAGAGACTTTATAATCAATGTGTCCCATACTACATTGAAATATTTGAATTATAAAACTAATTAAATAATAACATTACTGAAATATTAAATATCATGACAATATTGAAAATTCAAGATATAACATGTCAAATGGGTTTTATAAAAACGTTATAAAGAAGTTCATGACATCATTTTATGTCACGATAAAAAGAGATTAAGATGAATTCCCTTTCCTTGATTATAATTCGTCACATAAGTCCTTTATATTTGTTAGTAATAAAATTATTTTATTTTATTACTTTATTTATAATTTTTTCAAGGTTTTTATTAATTTAAAATAACTTATTAACATGTTATAATAATTATTTATTATTGAAATTCATTTTGGACATTTTGATGACATTCAGCACATGAGTCCAAAATGAATTTGGTATGATGTCAATAGTCAAAGTATACATTAGTCCATAATCTCTAGATTAATATTCATTAAATTATTATCATTTTTATAATCAATTATAATTTTAAATCATAAAATTATTTTTTGTTATGCGAAATGATCTACAATATAATCATGGAGATTATAAGTCATACAATCACAAGAGCAAGATTTCAATTTTAAACGATAATTTTGGAAATTAGATATTCAATAATTAATATTTACAGAATTATAATAATATTATTAATGTAATATTAAGCATTTCAATAAATAAATATATATATATATATATATATATATATATAATTCAAGTGATGTAATGATGAAAAATTAATCACATCACTTCATGGAGGTGATAGTTCACACGTACTCATGAATGAGGTTATCATTTTTATGTGTGTCAAAAGGTGAAATCCTAAACAGTATATTATTTTTAATTTATGATAAATATGTCATTAATATCAGATATGAACATTAATTCAATCATTTCAACCAGTCCTGAGTAATAGTGATGAAAAATGAATTATATCGGTTCACAAAGTGGTAGTCCACCATATGAATAAACGATTAATTCTGTTCCCATTTGATGGAATAGATATATATTGTGGCGATGATATTAACATAATAACATATAATTATATTTAGGATATTGGATTTATTATTTAATTATGGTTTATGATGATTATATGTTTTTGAATGAATAAATAAAATAGAAACCCTTAATTAAAAACATTAACACTCTTTTGATAACCTCTTTTGAGTGACAACATAAAACATCTAAGGTGGGTGTCGTGACAAAAATAAAACATCTAGAATGTGAGGATGAACTCTATGATTTTATTTTGGAATATCATGGCTAAACCATATAGGTTTTTATATGTAAATTACATAGAACAAGGGGTTTCCTTTTATAAGAGAGGGATGGGTACTCTTGGAAATCTTCAAAATATAAATTTGATATAAATTAATTATTAGATTGAAATAGATAAAACATATTAATTTATAATATAAGACTATTGTGGATCGATATATATTCATAAAAATACAATTAATCAATTTTTGACTATTTTTTATCCATATTATTTTGTTTTAACCCTTATTTAACCTTTTTAATTCTGATCGTCATATTATATAGTTTTACACTTTGAGGGTTAAAATAATTTCTATAAATTTACAAAAAACAAACAAATGAATAATTTTTGAAATTTAGAGGTTTATCCAAATTAGATAGGCTAATTTACAGTTTTTAAAAAGTTTATATCATTTTATAAAATATTATTTATTTTAAATTGTCATGAATGAATTGTTTTACACTATTTATTACTTGACTTTTTAAGATTAACATAAAAAAATTCTGTCTTCAAAAAAATAATTATAACTCATGAAAAAAATATGAAATTTATCTATCAAATTATTGGATGAAATTAATTAATTATATTTATATTTTTTAGTTTTTCTAATATCATTTAATTGATATTTCTATTAATTAATCAATTAGCACATAATCATTGTTTAAACGTTTAAGGTAATAATTTATTTCCAAAATAATAATAATAAATTACCATGATACATATAAACAACTAATATTTATAATGAATATTTATATTCAATAAAATTACATATATAACCGCATGTTAAAAATATTATCGTTATACAAAACATGAGTATGACATCTTTCATTTTTCCATATATGAAATATTATAAATGTCATACCGTAATCCAAGTGGCATAAAAAATATTATAATTTCATCCCATTTAAAATTTTATTCGACACCATCTCATCAAATAAAAGTATTACAAGTGTTAGAGTAATTTTATAATATTTATAATATTACATTAACCCATAATTACTCAAATTACCATTAACCATGTCAAAAAATTGCTAATGGTAATATTTATAATGTCCACAATAAAATGGTCCTATTTAAAAAATTTGGACCTTTTTGATTATAAATATTTAATCAGTTATTTAAAATTAGATACAGATAAATTAATGAAATCAATTAAAACCTAATCTCATTGACGAAATGAGAAAACGAGTATTTAATGAAAAACATTTCAAAATATTAAAATGCATTTAAATTTAATGTAAATGTGAAATTGATTAAAATAACTTAAATTTGATTAAATGTTATAAAATTGATCTTATTATACTTTCGAAACAGTCAAATATATAATTTGACAACATAAATAAATTTGATTAAAAAGATGGTTTTAATTAAATTTATGTATTTGTCTCTACTCATAAAAACATGATTCTTATTATAAAAATATCAAAAACTCATCCAAAGTAAATTTTAATATTTTGATTTGAATGAAAATTTTATTTTTTCAAAAAAAATTTATCAATGTTTGGAAATCAATATTTAAAATGGGGGTGCCATCAAAAGGTGGTATAAATTCCTTTTTCGAATAATATTTATTTTATACACAATATTGGATTGATTATAAAATAATGTATTTAAAATAATTAGAAGAATTTTAAAAATTACATTTAATATATTAAATATATATTTCATTAATATACTTCTAAAAGACTGATTGTTATTGGTATAAAACACATCTGTTCACATTAAATAGTATTTCAAAAAATTTCTATTATTTAAAAATGGATTATACTTTAAATAAAAAATTATTATTCAAATAATTATATATATATATGTAATTTTTTTTTCATAATCCAATAACCCCTATTCAAACATTTCATTCTAACACCTAGGGTATAATTATAACATTTAAATAATAATATGTAGTTTTTAGTTTATGCTCGATGTGGCGTGTCATGTACGCTATCGAAAATAGATTATTTTATAACTCATGATGTTAAAAAATATGTTTATTATTTAATATTAATTATTTGGGAAATAAAATATTTTACATAACTTATTACCCTTTCAGTCACATTAAAATTGACAACGTTGTAGTTGTAAATGTAGGGAATACCACCTCCACGATGTGATGTGGTTCATTTTTCATTACAGTCTCCCATGGATTTCCATTAGGATTTAAAAAATTAAAAACTTTTAAATTTATAACATATTTATGTCTCATGAAAATACAAATATTACCTAATTTATTTTTTCAAATCAACAGAAAAATTGAAACATCATTCTCGTATCTCTGTGGAATGTCGTCTCCCTAAAATAACATGATTCATCATTCTTGATCACCAAATACATTTAAAAAAATGTTATTTGGTGTATAAATATTACAATTATGATATGATCAATATTCATGAGTTAATGGAACCATAAATCATTTGACCGTGGGAACACATCGATGTAGGTTTCAGGTTATAAAACATACGACCCCAAGAAATCCAATGTAAAATTTACCATATTGGTAACATAATAATTCAAGGTAATAAATGAATTAAAATTAATTATAATAGTTACATTAACTTGAAAATTTTTATTAATAAAATATAAATATGATATAATGTTTTTATTCATGTGATAGAGAATGTATGATGCTCGATGGGACCTAATGTATGTTATTTTTCTTTAAAAGCTTATTTTATTGTATTCTTATCAAATCTATCTCCTACATATCCATGTTCATGAAAATATTACATGAATATTCTTATTTATTATGCAATTATTTGTTAAAATAAAATTCAATGTACTTCAAAATTTCTTCTCATTTTTTTAAAAGTTAATCTGTTATACATTTACTATATATGTAAATTTGATTTTTTTAACAACATTTAGAATGAATGTTTTTAGAATATATAGAATGACAAATATTTATAACAATAATATCCATTTTTTATATTAACGTTTCATATGAAACTTTAAATGGTTATATTAAAATAAAATATTTGACTAAATATTGTATGAATTTTTTGTTCTAAATTTTTTTCGAAGAAACATAAACTATTTATATTCATTATGAGATAATTTATTGTGTTATTTATTATGGGAATGAATTATAATACAAATGGGTTTTATGATTAAATTGAAAAAGATATGTTTTTTATTTATGCAATGGTTTTTGGAAATTATTTATGAATTAATGTTCATAAAAATATATATATCTGATGATGGGTGAGACTAATATAGCTTGCTAATGCATTGGGTAACGACATAGATTTTACCTGGGATATGTAACACATAAGATTTATGGGAATTATATGGTTAGGTGATTCAATTGTATGTTTAATTAAAGGGTTAATAAAATAATAATTTCCCAATGTACTTACATTATATGCTAGTATTGTTTTATAAAGAAAATATTCTCTTTAAAAAATGTAATAAAATGAGTTAATGTATTTAATGAAATTTTAGGGCCTTTATTTTAAAATAAAGGTGATGTTATTTTATTTCAGGTAATGTTTTTCTAGAGTTTTCATTTTTTCCAATAAATTATTGTGGATGTTATTTTTTTACTTTGTGATTTCATATGAAATGTGTACTGAAATATATTAGGGAAAATGTTTTATTATCAAGAAATGAAAAAATTTTATTTAGAGTGAAAAGTTTTTTTTGAAAAAGAAACATATTTTTATGGATTTTTTAGGATTAAAAATGGATTATAGTGTTTTTTCATTTATTTACATTGTAGAAATTTGTTTTTAACAACCAATATTTTGAATTGAATTTTCACTGGGATTAATGATGAATAAAAATGTTGATAAAGTAAGAGTTCCAAATATGAGAGTTACCATGAATTAATAAAGTGACTTTACAAAGAACTTGTATAGTAGTAAAATGTATAGAATATAAATTTATACACTTTGTTATGTATATTGTTTCTAAATTCTATAAAACTCTAAACTAAAAAGATACTCAAAATGTAAGAATGTGAAACACTTTTCCTAAATCTTGTCATTTTTTTCTAATTGTATAATAAGTTATTGTTTTTATGAAGAGTAAAGGTCTAGATAGTTTTAATGGTTATGAAGATAGATAATGAGGATAATTTAAGTGTTATATATTCCATCATGGTTTGATAAGTTTACAAATTATCATAACACTGGATTTAAAATTCTTTTGTAGATTTCTATGATGTGAATATTTTGGGAAACATTTATTGAATTTTAATATATTTTAGGCATATTTTACCATTAAGATTCACTTATGTCATATTAAAAATGATTTTTCAAAAGAATTATTTAATATTTTATAAATATAATGTGAATTTTATTGATAACCATCACAATTAATATGATCCTTGATATTAAGGTAATTATGTTTAATTTGGATAAATGGGTCATTATATTTTAGAAACATATAATTTATCATATAGATAACAATGTAACTGAAATAAGATTTGTTAAGTAAATGATTAAAGTTATTATTTAAGAAGTTTTCTATATTGGAATCATTATATGATTATTGTAAATGAAATTTTTTCCAATATGGTAATTTATTTGAGTAATAAACAATGAATTATCATTTTAAAGCACAAATAATATTATTGTGGATTCATGGTGATTCAGGACATTTATTTAATTGACTAGAATATTGTATAGATTATATGATTAAGGAATATACATTTTTAAAATTTCACATCAAGAGTGAATAATGTAATTATAAGAAAAATTTAATATTATTTTGGAAGAATGTGTAATATAATATTAATGATAGTTGGATTTAGAACCTTTAAAACAATATTTTGAATAGTTATAATGTTAGATATTTATGGAAATGTTTTCGGATTATTTTGAATAGTTTTAATACTAGTTAATTATGAAATAATTTTATTTAGAATTTGGGT
Organism: Viscum album; assembly: GCA_963277665.1. Classification (NCBI taxonomy): domain Eukaryota; kingdom Viridiplantae; phylum Streptophyta; class Magnoliopsida; order Santalales; family Viscaceae; genus Viscum; species Viscum album. Next base: position 810,751,926 of record OY728165.1, read on the forward strand.
ATTATTAATAAAGATTTGGAGATTAATTTTGTATTTAATCATATAGAGGTTTATTAATATTAGATATTATCTTAACATTTGATAACAATTATGTTTTTTGTTAATGTATAATAATAGGAGAAATAATATTCAATCCTTTAGTAGTTTTTTTGATTCATTGAATGTAAAATTTATTGCTTCAGGTATGAAAAATTCATTATGAATGATCACTTATTGAAGTAATAGATGTGATATAATTGGAAATTAATAAAATAATAACCAAATGATGATATTTTTTTTGAACCTGAATAAAATAATGTAAGTTTATTTTCTTAGGGTTTCTATATTTATAGTAAAATAATTCATCAATTGTAATAAAATTATCTTCAAATAAATATTCAATATTTTCAGAATTATTTATAATGAAGTTATGGACATTTTAATCCATTATTGATTTATGATTTTTATCGTTTAACTTTTCATGATCATTTTCTATATCACAAAATTTTATTCCTTGGACGTTATTGTTCTCCTCCATGTTCATATTCTAACTTCAATCCAATGTTCTCCTAATGTAGGAACCCAATTATGTGTTATACCATGTGACCATACTATTTCCCTTTTCTATTTTAAAAATAATGTTTTATTATCCATTTTAGGATCTTTATTTAGATCAAATTAATTTTTATATATTAAAACATTTTTTCATTTCATAATCATATTTTTTGTCATGTACTCAATGGATTTTCCACTGTTAAATGTTTTAGGTCCATTTTCATTGTAAAAGGGATAGATTTTTTTATGATATTTATTTAAGTGTGGTAGAATGTGACAACTCAGTATTTTATAATTTATTTTCTTTAAAAATTATATTCGCTATTGAGTGGTATATGGAATACCGATTTAGAAATGAATTGTGATGTAATATTTAAATATTATTTTCAAATATACCCACTATGAACTAGTAATCATTTTGGTGGGTAATAATATTAATAACTATATTATTAAATATATTTATAAAACTTTACTACATAAAATGAATAATAAATATTAAAATTTAATCAATTTTCTGGAAATGAAGATAAAATATTTTTAGAGTAAAATGTGTGTTTTTCATAAAACCTTTTTTTGTGATCTATCATTTTGGATATTAAATGAATTAATTTATAAATATTTATAAATCAATATAATGAAATTAATATATATTATAATAAATTAAATGTATTATAATTCTTTTAATTATGGTTTTTTTGAATGGAATGATAATAAAGTTATTTTATTATTCAAAAATACATTTTCATCAAAATGGGTTTTATTAAATTTAGTGTGAAGATATTATAATTTACTATTGATAAATTTAGCTATATTATTTTTAAAATGGAAATAATTTTATAAATAATCATGTCAAAATTTTCTTAGAACGTTCTTAAGTATTTTTCTAATATGAATGATTTTTTATTGAATATTGAAAAGAGGGTTTTTGTAAAATTTTCCTATCCATTCATTAAATAAAGTATGTTAAATGTGCTATTATGTTTTTATTGTGTTTTATAGGAAAATGAGATCTATTTGCTTAAAAATATTATAAATGGGTCCCTATGAATCAATACTATATTATATTTTCGTATATGTATCACCCCTTGTTTTAGGTACTTGATCGTTTTTATATATTATATGTATATAATGTGTTTCAGTTAAGTTTTTGGTTGCTCAAAAATTATTTGAAATGTTTTTGGTATTTTTTCAGGTGTTTCATACAGTTTTTTTGGAAATTTATTTGTCATTAATATAAACTATAATTTCCTAAGTTTGTAGAACGAGTCGAACTCCTTGTTCATTTTTTTAGAGTTCACTGGGTAGAAAAATATCATTCTTGATAATGAAAACTTAATTTTCAGTGTTTATATAACACATGGAGTTTTTAGATGATTATAAATTCTTATAATGTGTATTAGGGTTTTCATTGGGTTTTGTGTGAGTCAGAGGGAAAAACCGAAACATATCAAAGTCCGAAGAATAAGTTGTATGGTTTGGAAAAACTGTGTTGCCTCCCAGAAGAAACTTTGTACCATTTTTTTCACTTATAAAGGTGTGGAAAAATATGTACGAGGAGGCTCACAATCTTTCGAGAAACTCTATAGTTTTTTTCATAGGTATCATCATGGTTTTCAGACTATATTTATAAATTATACAAATGTCGCAAAATTAGTTTCAAATGAGAATTACCTATGCACTATTGCACACATGGTTTTTTCTTAGTTTTTCCTAACCATGCATGATAATAATGCAGGGCTTGGCACCTTTGTAGTAGGAACTGCATGTTTTTTATAAAGTTTGGAAAATTGTGCGAGCTAACCATGAATACCATTAAGGAAGTTAATTTATGTTTTTTCTCCTCCTACCATTTTTTTCTTTTCCACTTATCTCTAATTCATGGTCATTAACATCAGTAAGGGGTTTTTTTATCCTCCTCATCTAGTGTGTGACCTAATCTATTCATCTAGAATCCATTTTGATCGTCTTTAGTTGCATTGGAACCAAATTAGTGAGTATTTGATTCTTAATTTCATTGAATTTCATTTTCCATCTCCATATGGTGTGCTAAATCCGTGCTATCGGGTTTAACCTATTTTTCAATAGTACATTTAAAAATATAAATCCTACCAAATAGGTTCATGTTAGATGATATTATTAGGAATGAAAGTGTTTAAACAAATGAGGTAGGTGGCGATGATATTTCATTATGTTTTACCGAGTTTTTGGGGTGTGGCATTGAGCGTTCAACTGAGTAGACCAAATGAGAACTTTTAAATTTAGCGGGTATCATATAATTAAAAAACCGAACCCATGATATTCATATTGGATTGCTAAATCCCGAATAAAAATTGTTAGGGATATGTGAGGGACACTAGACCATGGGGAGATTAGGTCAGGGCATCGTTTCACTTCATTTGAGTTGTGAAATTTAATTATATGAAAATTTCTAATATATATTATTTTCTTTGGAAGAGATTAATGTGATCAGGATGTGCATGGCCTGACGATTGAGGTGGAATTGGATACCTGGTCAAGGCAATGTGATCTTCATGCTGGGCATGGTCTGTGATATTTTTTTTGATGTTGATTATATGTTGGGTGACTTGATAATCAGAATGAGGCGGCATGACAATCTAGTTATGGGAAGGACCTATGTGATATTGGATAGCATGGACATCAGATTGAGAAACATGGTCACCGAGGATTGAGGTTTTGAAAAGGTGAGTCTTTGGTTCTATTTGGTGGGTGCATCTCACCTGTGTTGGTCAATGTGCCATTTGGAGTCGTGTCCACACTGGATGACTCATATAATGAGGTGATTGTGACCACTCACATTGGTAGAGGCCTCCGATAGTTATATAATAGGAATTATGGTTCGAGGTTATTTTTATAGATATCCATGGGGATGGTGGGGATCTATCATTGGAAAGTGTTGATAATGTTAGTTGTGGGTTTAGTCTTAGTGTACTTGAGGTCGATGGGCTAGTTATTTGGGAGGATGAACACTACCATTCTCAGGACCTTGGTTGCTGAGTCAACAACACTATCATTTTGAGGACATATAACATTGTGCCTCAGACATTGTGCTAGTGGAAGATGGGGATTCTTTCCATTTTAGGTTCATGGGAAAATAATTCATATTTCCTAGATGTGACTTTGGGACATTGATGACTTGACATGGACATTGTGTGTTAGTTGTAACATGGTGTCAAGTGACATTATTAGTGGTAGAACATACTGGTTCAACTGAGTTGATGTAAATAAGGGGATGCCTTGGGCTATGTGCTGAGGACCCTCTCCTCTAAAGTATCCTGACATTGGTCAAAGTATGTGATATATTCTTTGTAGATGTTGAAAACTAGGGAAGGATTTTATTATTTAAATTCACACGCTTCCTTTATTTGTTTTTTCTATAAACACCTCCTTAATAAAAAAATATAAGTTAGACACATGTTTGTGGAGGCCTATTGATACTTGTTCTCACAACATACATAGGTTCTTTAGAATGCATATATCTTTCATAACTTTATTATTCGGTAATTGTATAATATCTCGATTTGGACCATATTATTCGGATGGATGGAAATATAACATGAGTTCTTACCTCTACTAGAGTTTCATTTTTTATATCAACATGAAATATATATATACTGAGGTCAGCAATTAGTTTATCTTTGGTTAATTTTGTTTAATGACTTGTATTGGCATGAATTATTAGATTCAAACTTTATGTTTGGTTTGAATATTTAATTATTATATTTTTGTTTGGTTATGATTCCTCTATTGTACGCTATTTTGCGGGGTTCATCCATGCGCGGGTTACTAGTTCAAAGTTTATTCGTCTTTCTTTTTCACTGCTTCAAAATTATATACACCATTGATTTAACATAAAAAATAGGGTATAATCTCCCCACTATCACCCTTTAAACCATCAACTATAGTAATAAACCATTATCATTCAAGGATGTGTTCTTAAGGCTAGTGGTAGTCGACTTATAGCATTATTCGAGTGGAAAAATTGGTTAGGGTGTTACAAATGGTATTAGAGCAGTTCTTGATTGGGAATGAGTAGTAGTGTTTGAACAGTTACTAAGGATATCAATTGCGTTACTTTTCATGTTGGCCCTATATATTTGTGATGTGGTAGACATGAGATTAGGATATAGTTGGAACTTGGTTTATAGCTCATTTTTAGGTGCGTTCAACCCCATTCAAGGAGGAAGAACCAAATTTCATGTGGTGGGATATGCTATCATGTTTTTATTATTTTACAGTTGATAAGATTTCCACCTCATGTGGAGAACTTGTAATGTGATTTTTACCTATTATTACATGTGATCCTAGGCCTGGTATGGAATATTATGAGTTATTGGACCCTTGGATTGGTATGTAAAGGCATATTTGTTATGTTTGTTATGAATGCTTGCTCTTCGGTAGGCACATCATTGGATTGATATATATATATATATATATTTGTGTGTAAATGTAATTAATTTATTTTGTTATATGTGATATGGTATAATGATATATATATATATATGGGACTTGATCTTATAAGAGGATTTAATGATGATGATGTGGGGTAATTTTGATCATCAGGTTGGGTGATGACGTTGTCAGATTGACGTGACATGGTTCATGAGGATGTGAACGGGCTGAGGAATATGTGATACATAGCTCTGATATGTGTGGGTAAGGAGGCTAGGAAGACAATATTTCGTGAGACATAGTTGTAATGGGGGAGAGTAAGGGTAGTGAAGTTGTGTTACCCGTTACAACATTCTATATCAAATATATATATATATATATATATATATATATATATTATATGGGTTGTGTGACCATGTATTATTAATCATCAAGATTCCACCTATATGAGATCTAGTAGAGAATTATGCAAACAATTATTTGGTGTCATAGGAGCACACATAGATTGAGACCCCTGATAATTAGGAAGAGGCCTCAATGGGTGGAGAATATCATGAGATGTAGGTATAATCTTAGGTATATGATCTAGTGGAGGATGGTAATCCACAATATATGACCATTTTTGGGACATGGATTGATAAGAAAGTAAGATTAAGTCTAGTAAGTATCATCTAGGGGATCAATAGGGTAGCTCATGGAGCAGATCCTCTTATGGATTATTTGAGTCACGAGTTCCAGTCACAACAAACACCTCAATTCAGGGCGAGGGAAGACCATAGGAATATATGAACTAGATAGATTTTTTTGATGATTTTCATGAATCTAAAGATGCCTCCAATGAAAAGGGAGAAGCTATATATGAATATTAACATAGGAATGGAAGAGAACTTGTGGGATGGGTAGGTTCTGGAAGCCAGTGATAAGGTACTGGCCTGGAAGGGCTTTGAGGTCCGGTTCATTGAGAACTTATTCACTGAGTTTATTTACTTCACTCTTGATATGGTGAGAGATGAATCCACGCCGATGAGGCATTTGAGGATGGTATATGTAATGAAATTCAGGTGAAGGTAAACATATCTAAATTTTAATCACTCTCGAAGGTGGTGAATTAGAAACTCAATGTCAAGGGAAACTTGAAGGACCCATCCTATTCGATCCAGGTGAGAACAATTTTATATTTTTGTGGTGAAACTATAGATAATAATAAGTGAGACATAGATGTGTTCCAGCATGGCAGTCAGGCCAGGGACCAAGGAAGACCACCTCAAAGTGGGCCATCGACTGTTGGAATCCATTTTGGGTGACCATGAAATCTCTAGGATCAGTCTAAGTGGCCTTCAAAGGTGTTTTGGGCATGTGGACAGGTCAAACATCCTGAGAGGTTCTACAGGAAGCCTTCATGGATTGGTAATAGTGAAGGACCGGACCAGACATGCGGTTTTGAGATCAGATCAAGATTGGTACTATGTGATAGTAGTTTAGTTTTAGCTTCAAAAGGTGGTCGTGGTAGAGAATATAGGTCCTAATAGTGGGGTCATTGGCAATTTGATATTGCAACACTACAGCGAATCTAGGATTCATGTTATTGGGCTTTAGGCCAGGTGTATGACATGGAGACACCGGGGTCAGTGTAGGTTGGTGAGCTGAAAATTGTTAGAGGAATTCCATGGGCATGAATGATGTACCCTTTTGACATATTTTACCGTATCCTGTTAAGAGGCATGTCTGATTTTGGTGCATGAAATGAATTTATGAACTGAACAGATGCTAGTTATTAGGATGGAATTGAATTAAATGCATTATATATATATATATATGTGTGTGTGTTTGTGTTTTTGTGTGTGAGGTTCATGGAACTAGGTTTACTTGAGACTATTGGATTCAAGGAATCATAGATATTTGGGTTACATGAGCTATGTTGGCATTAGCATATTTTTGCAATGTGGTAATGGGTAGAGGTAAGAGGCACTAAGTTTATTTGAGTATATAATGAGATGATGGACCTCATATATACCATTTGCGACATGAGCTTGAGGTGGGAATCTTTATGGAGTGGGATTCTGATGGATGTCTAGTATGAAATTAGGGAAACTAATGAGGTTCAAAAGTGATGATATTCTTGGGTAGGACTTTATGTCTTAGAATGGTTAATGGACCATCAGTTTTATTTGTGTTTTGGGATGGGATACGACTTGGGTAGGTAAATCTGAATGTGGGGAGCACCCTTAGGTATTTGACCTTTTCCCATTTGATAGGGGTACACTTGGTTAATTGTGATGAGATGCATATTTTTGGTACCATATAATCTTTATCAATTAAATATTGAGGATGCGCTATGTCATGGTGGGGATATTTTAACGTCATAGAATTTTATATTAGGTAAACCTCCTTTCCCATTTTGACATTTTTTTAATGATTGATAGGTATAAAAACCAATTTCATGGTTATAAAAACCTAATTACTAGAAATGACTTAACAAAATAAATTTTAAATGATTCTTAATGCTCAAAAATATCTCAAGGTTTTCGTTGGGTTTTAGGTGTTTCAGAGGCTGAAAAACTAATCATTTTAAAGTTCATAAACTAAGGTGCGGTGTTTGGAAAACCTGTATAACCTCTGGGTAAAAATAATGTTTCCCCCTTTTTCTCTGATCACATATTGGATAACCATGTATGAGGAGGCATAGTATCATGTGATAACATCCACACATTTTAGTACAAGGCTCCACATTTTTTAACATGGTTTGGGAAAATCGTCTGTATGACACACACTTATTTCAAAATGGGAAGTATATATATACTATATCATGAATGTATTATGAATTGTCTGGACTAAGAATGTGATATAAAAAAGTAGGTATTTCATCCTAAGAAGATGGTTTCACATCATTTCCATATTGTTTATAAAACTACGTGAACTAACCATGCACCCAATTAAATAAGAGAATTTAGGTTTTTCCCCTCAGTTCATTTTTCTTATTTTCCTATTATTTCTCCTAATTATTCACACACAACAGCATGGGGCTCATTTCTTTCCTCCTCCTCATACTCTATGGTGCGATCCAATATCTTCAACCGGAATCCATTTTGATCACTAGTGTGAGTTAGAACTATTTTAGTGAGTCTTTGAATCCACTTTCTTCTATTTGCAATTACGTTATCCATAATGTATGCTGAAACTATGTGAGTGAATTTATGCTATTTTCAAAGAGTTCATCAAAAATCTAATTCCCTCAAAATAGTTATGAGTTAGAGGATAATTTCAAATGTTCTAGTGTCTACCAACATGAGGTAGGTGGTTCTCATGTTTCATTGTGTTTTTGTGAGTGTTTTTGGGGTGTTACTTTGTGTACTCCTTTTTCCATAATGAGAGAGATCCTATAAATTTAATATTTTTATTATAATTAATATATTGAACCCTTGAGATTTCTATTGGTATGATAAATCAAGATAGTAAACAGTTTGGGATGAGTGAGGAGATATGGACCTTGGGAAGATTAGGTATATTTTATTTTCATTAGATTTGAGTAGTTCAATTATATTATATAGAAATTATATATATATATATATATATATATTATTTTCAAGGGATTATATCCAGGGGATTATGATGGTCTCAACTCAAGGAATGAATTATTATTGGAAATATGGTTAAGGAAATGTGTTTTTTGGGTTATTTGTGGACATATATATATATATATGTGTGTGTGTGTGTGTGTGTGTGTGTGTTCGAGTGATTTTGATTTCAAGTTAGGTTACTCGGTCATCAAACTGATGTAGAGAGACCATTAGGTTATGGGAGTGACCCATCTATTACTGGATGGGGATGTCAGTCAGATTGAGGGACATGGTTAGAGGGGAAATAGTAGTGGAATGGTGTGTCTTATGTTTTAAATGGTTATTTTTTCTCACTTATGTTTGCCAATGTTCCATTTCTAGTCATTTTCACATTCAATTACTCATAATTTGAGGTGTTTTGAATGATCACGTGGGTAGAATCATCTGGTAGTTCCGTATTAGAACTTATAATTGGAGGTTGTTGTAATAGAATTAAATAGGGATGGCGAGGAGCCATCAGTAGATAGTGTTGAGACTGTCGGTTAGGGGCTGATACTAACCATACATGAGGACAATGGTCCATGCCATTTGTGGTAGTACATTCAACTTCATTCTCAAGACATTAAATGTTCATCGGAATATTTTATCTTTTGGAGGATGGTTATCGATGTACCTTAGACGTTAGGCAAAGACTGAGGTGTTTTTTTCAATTTTTCGTCTAGGGGTCTAGGATTCAAAATTTAGGGACTTGCCTTTAGGACATTAGTGAGAATACATGAACATGAGGTTTCAGTAAGAACAGTGGAAGGTGACTTCATTAGATTTATAAACATAGGGTTCTCCTGAGCTAATCTAAATTAGGGGATACATTAGACCATGAGATAAGAATCCTCTCCTCCATAGTATTCTGATGTTGGTTGATGTAGGTGATAACTTTTAGTGGTTTGGTGGAAGAGATAATTTTGAGTTTATTTAAATGCAAACATTTAATTTTTCATTTATTTATGTATACAACTATTTAATAAAAAATGTGAGATAGGAACACGTTGGTGGTGGCCTACCGAGACTCATCCTCACACCCTACATAGGCCCTTCGAGATTCCTATATATATCATGATTTTATGTCTAGGTAAAGGTTCAGTCTCTGAAGATGGACAATAGTATTAGTATTGATTGAAAGAGACCATGGGTTCTTTCCTCAACTTGAGTTAACTTTTTTATTCTTTTTTTGAATCAGCATACGATATATGTATATACTAAGGTCAGCCATTAGTGACTCTTTTGTAAATGTATTTTATGAATTGTACAGATATTCATGCTTAACTAAAAATGGTTTTTGCCCATTTTGTATTACTTTGTGGTTTTTTGGTTATGATTCCTCTATTTTTTATATTTCATGTGCTTCCACTATTAGTGGGATACTGGATTACAGTCTCCTGGTCTTTATTTTTCACTTGTTTACACATATATAGTCAATTATATTACCATAACTAGATGGTATTGTGTCACCAATATCACATTTTACACCCTTTCTACTAGTCTAAAGGTGATGGTATTCAAAAAGGTGCACCAAAGGTGAATGAAACTCAACCCATAGAACTGTTCTGGTGGAAAAGTGGTCAAGGTGCTACCTAAACTACATTAAATTGTATAAATTTTATTGTATATTTTTTATAAAATGTTCTATCCTAGGTGCATGAGTTGGGAAGTCATTGGAGATTCTTATTGAATTTTCACTCAACCATGCTTGGGAACATTACTGAATTTATAGATTATATATATCGTGATGAAGGTAAATGAATGTTGCCTAATTATTTTGTGACAAAAAACAATAAATTAGGAATGAATTCTATTATTGGATCTTGGATCATGGTGATAGTTTTCAGTTGATTTCTTTAATGTCTTTTTGATTTGATATTATTAGTTTATATACTACAATCAGATATAGTTCATTGTTGTAAATTTTTCTCATTTTTTTATTATATTTTTCTCATGCATTATATGTGACTTGTTTAGTTATGGTAATATGGTTTGTTTTTTTTCATCAATTGTAAAATCGTCTCCCAATTTTTTATGAATCCCTTGTCATTTTCCTACCACCTGCTATCTTTGGTATGTCACATAAGCCTAGTAGAACCTTTTTTATCTTCTCAAGACAACGGTGGTGGAGTAGGATATTATAGTACATGTTCATTTTTATGCCTAAAAGCACAGTTTTTTAAAATGAGTTTTTAGTTGAATTTATTGAAATTATATTAAATTTAATTTCAAAAAATTATAAAAATATAATATTTAAACATGATTTGATATTAGTAATTATATGGTCAAATTTTAGTAAGGTGAAAATTTTCATTTTTGTTCGTTATGAATGATAACAATGGTAATTTATTTTTAACTACTATAATGGGTAAATTAGGTTAATTAAGGAAAATACATGTATATAAGGACACAAAATTTTATCTTATTCTTATTATTGAATTATGATATTTAAGACCATATTAGAATAACTTCTGATTTTTATATATTTGAGAAAAGTTTCGAGGATTTTGACATTATAAAATTAAAATGTTTAGAAAAATTAAATGAGTAACACTCCTCTCACTTATATAAGAAAACCTACTATCCTATATTCATCACACCTTTTAATAACTATTTTTTAGAAAATATCTATATATATTTGTCCCAAGTATCCCTCCTTTTATTCTATAAGTTCATATATTCCAAAAAGGCTATCTAAAATGGATTAAGATGTATTTAAAGAGTGAATTTTGCAATAAGATGTAAACTTCTTGACCAAGTGTATTTTGTTGATTTAGTATTCTACCACTATCAAATATCATTTAACCTTATTTAAATAATATAATATGTGTATTACATAGACATATATTTTATTATTGTTATGGTAAAACAATTTTAATCTTTATTCCATCCTATGGGATGAAAGAAGATCACTCGTCTTTATATGTGGACTACCACCACAGTGAAGTGAGGTCTTTCATTGTCCATCACAACCTCACACAGATGAAAATGAATATATAATTATTAAATAAATATTTTTTATAAGAAATTACCATGATTATTTAATTATAATATATTACTCACATTATTTCCATTTCATTCCATTGGATAATAAAAATGATGCTCTTGCATACATGTAGAATACCACCACAAAAAAGTTACGTGATTAATTTTTCATTACCACCTCACATTGATTTTAATAAGGTCAGAGCAAATGAATAAATGTTAAATTTATAATTTATTTATGACTATTTAAAATTAAAATATTAGATACTTAATTTTTTTTATAGTCACTAGAAAAATGAAAATGTCATTCATGCGTACATGTAAACTACCATCTTTGTGAAATGATGTGATTAATTATTCATGAACTCCATAAATGGTTAATTTTAAAAGTGTATTTAATTTATAAATATGATCATTATAATAATGATAATATTTTTTAGTTAATGGTGTGACGTACCTACTTCGGTGGCACTTGAAGGTTCACTGACCCTGGTTGGCCAGAGAGCCTCAACTGAGCCTCCCCAAATTTTAGAGGCTTCCAACTAGATGTGAGGGACTATGTTGTCTATTTGGGAAGAAAATTGGTTCATGAAATAGTTGATCACAATGGATATAAAATGATAAAAAAATAAAAAAATAGGAAGAATAATAATTAATAAACAAAATTGGCAGCAGTAGATTCAAATAAACTTCTATAAAAAATTATAAACTCAAAAGCATAATAGTACAGTATATGAAAGATGATGATGTAATGAAATGTCTCTAAAATTTAAGAAAATAGGTATAAAATATAGGAGTTTGATAATATAGTTCACGATTTAAAAATAAATAAATGACAAAAACTATCCATCCTTCTTGAGCTCATATTCTATAATCATGTTTGAAGCTCTATTCTAAGAATGCAAGAATGATGGGTTTAAATAAAAGGAAACTTCCCATTATCAAGACTTATTTTAATATAATTTTCATGGGTAGAAAAGAAATCACATATATCGTGTTTGATAAATATTAGTTGGCCACCACCAACGTATTCTATACAAATAAATTCCCTAAATATAGACTTCTTTGTGTGCAGGTATATATAAATGTAAAAACATTGATGAACTAATAACTCATACGTAATTCAAGATAAGATGGTAAAGTCTTTGAATGTGATATCATATAATTATTCAATTTAGATTTTTTTACATTGATAAATCATTTTAAGTGGCCACATCAATGAAATAGATCATAGTAATAATGAAAGAGTATCAAACAAGAAAAATCATAGTAGTATCCCATGCAATATAGTTATATAGAGGAGTTGTGAGTGTAATATAATAGGAAAGGCCCATGGAATTCCATTGAAAATAATTCTATCAAAGACTATGGACCATGTCTATATGAATCATAAAATCACCGTGATAGGGTCCATTAGGGTGAATCCATGACACCCCATGTTTGATGAAATCAAGATGTACCCAAGTAGTATATCCAATACATCCTAATATCTAGGGATATAGTGAATGGGACCTATTAAATCATGTTTTTCATCCACTATTAAAAATGTACCATGTTCTGTGATGGGTATCTCCCTTGGAAATTTTCCCCTTGAGTAGAAATAATGTCATCTTAATGCTCACATAAATCCCTCTAGAATCGAATGCTAGGTCAAATATGACCACACCTTTAAACATAACAAGGTATATATGAAATATGATCCTTATTCATACTTCATTATTTAATATTTTCCATTTAATAATCATGTCAGTTGATAATTCAGTAGCTTCATTCAATTTCTTTTCATACTAGGTGATATGGTTAAGAAGGACATGTAACCAATTGAATTGACAATAAGAATAAGTTCCTAATTAGATATTTACATATTTACTTTACAATTAATATCTCATCAGTCTTATTCCATTACATTTAATACCAAGTTACAGGGATAAAAGGATATGAAGAAAATTAAAAAAATTATAAAAATTTGATAGGTTCTTTTGGTTTTACTTTTATTTGGCATAAAAATGTAAATCGAGACATGAAACCAATTAAAATTTAATTTATAATTTTTCTAGTCCATGTAATATATATAAATATAATTTTATTTAAAAGTTTATATATTAATTAATTGACATTACGTAGTTTCTTATCAATTTCATGTCATCACACACCCAAATGGTGGCACATATAGTCAAAAAAGGCACTAAATTAATAATAGAGAGCACACCCTACATGATGGAAATGATGTTAAGTTAACATCCCCCAACGATGTCAACATCATATATAATTAGGGCTCTAGAACATGAGTTCAAAATTTATAATTAAAAAATAATAATTTTATAAGAAACAACTGGTGAAACTAGTTTTCACACAATAACAAAATTTTATAAATGATAACCATTATAGAGAGAATTTATAGACCACCTAGATTATACAAATAAAAATTTCCTCAAAAAAATATTTATACATAGTTTTTCCTAGATCCAAAGAAAACTAATGAATTGATCAGCACCCTGAAAATGGGACATATGAACCTATAACAAAATTGAAACATCAAGATGAAGGAAAACCACAAAATGAATCAAAGGAAAGAAGATCATACAAAGAGGAAACCAACAGGATGATCAAATATATAGTCTGAGCTCAGAAAATTAAATGGGATCGAATACTATGAGGAAGAAATTGTGAGATCAAAATGGAGGAGGAAGGAGGCCTCCATTTTCTTGAAATAAAAAGAAGAGGTGGGGTGAGTTAAAATTTATTTAAGAAAAAAATAGTAAGTTCACCCAAATATATTGGGTTTCATGATCTGTTTTCATTGTTAGCAAAATCATGTGAAAATATTATGCAATCTACTACCTCAAGAGGGAATAACATGGATTGGTAGCATGTTTTTAGAATACTTCCACCAACCGTACTATTTAGATCTGCTGATAATTGTACACCTTCTGCATAGGTGTGCGACCATAGGAGAATTCTTAGGGAATGATGTGTTTTTTGTTTTTCCCTCTCAAATTCACTATGAATTTAGGATAAACCATGCAGGATGGGATTCATGGTTTCTACTAACTGTATGGCCCAATATATTCTTCCACCGACCAGGGTTCCATGACCTCAAAAATCCCTTCACATCCTTAAAACACCAATGACCACATTAGGAATCTATAATAGGTCCATTATAAATAATTAAAATTTAATTTAATGGTTTCTTAGCAGATAGAAAAATATATTTCTTAAATCCATCCCCCTTAATGGATTTTGTCCCTGAGTTCTCATCCAAGGGTGGAAGAACATCATCTGAGAACAGCTCTTGCCATAGGCATGTACGTTAGTTTCTCAGTCCCAAATATCATCGTGTATACCATTGTGTCACCATAACAACCATACTAATGGGATATAATTCCCTCAAAGAGTATTACTACACTATGATATTATTATTATTGGATAAATTGACATCTAACTCAACCACATTGGGATTAAAAGTAATAGACTATTCGGCATGAGATCAATGATGGTGTGAAATTTGGAAGACATCACACATTGAAAGGTACCTCTGATGTAATAAAACCCAATTGGATATCTGATAGATTCTATTCATGATCTCAAAAATCCTTACCTGATGAAGTGAACCATTTAGTTTCCTCAGTATCTATCTATGATAAATTATGGGTGACACCTATAGGAAAACATTATCACTGACCTAAAACTAAAGATGTCTTCAACATTAGTTGACATATGATTTCATTCACAAATGAGGTGTAGACATACAATTCATGATCAATCTTAACTCATCTGATGTATAAAAGATGCTATGAGGTACTAGTAGTGAATCCTCTCCAAACCGTAAACATAATAGGGGTGAAGTGAATGGAATACCATATAAGGCCACATATAGATATTTAAGGATCATTTATGGAAAGTATTATTGTTATAGAATTCAATGAGAGGGATCTGATTCTACCATGAGCCATTGAAATCAAGGATGAATTCTCAGAGCATGTCCTCAAACACTCATATAGTTGATTTTTACTATCCATCGGTCATATAGGGAAAGTCTATGTTTAGAAACACCTGTATACACATAGTCTTCTCTAACCCCTTCCAATAACTGAAGGTGAAATGAGTGTCCCTATTTGATATGATATTACATGGGACCCCATGCTCTTGTATGATCTCAAATACATATAGTATTACCATTTCATCAACATGGAATGTCTATATGGTAGGAAGGATGTGGGATGCAATAGTCACTTGAACGATAATTACCCAAACATTGTCTCTACCTCATGGTGACATTGGTAAGACAATGGAAAAATCCATTTAAATGTCTATTCATTTCCATTATAGAATGGGAAATGGATGTAACAAACTAAAAAGGCCAATAGTTATCCACCACCACCTACTGAGAGGATGAACACCTAGTGATAAATCCAACTATCTGAATTTTCATCCGAGGCCACCAATACTGGTGATGTATATCAATATACAATATTGGGATTCATGGATGATCTTCCCAATAAGAAGCATGAGGTTGTCACATCAGTACCTCACTCATATTTATAGGACCCTAGCCATTCCAATGTACACATATGATGTCATCTCTATCAATAGACCAATCCAAAGGTGGTTCCTCATGAGAAATGCTCTCATAGAGAATCAATCCCTCAGGATTTAAAAACATTCTTCTCTTCACCTTATCTTGGAGTGAAGAGGTAACTATCAATTCTACTAGAGAATAAAACTCATGAATCTCAATATATTATATATGTAAATTATAAAATAGTTCCATTAATTTCATTAATCATTGTCTTCATATATGGAATGCTCCTGCATTTTTTTGGATCAGCGGATCAACTACAACATTACCCTTTCTGAGAATATATACATGTAAAAGGGTCAAAATGATGAAGGTGTTCAGAACATTTTTTTCCGCTGAGATTCATTTGACATTTTGAAAATATATAATCGATGTTGTTTTAGTCCTTATTCACCACAATGGGACCACCCATCAGATATTGACCATAGTAACATAAGGAATTGAAAACTAAGAGCTCTAGGTCCTATTTCAAGATGTTTTTCTTAGGAGTTCTTAATTGAAAAGCCTTGTACACTATGAATCTGTACTCCGGCATCATCATTACACCCAAAATGATTCATGATACATATAAGTAAACCTCCAAAAATCCATATAAGAATCAGAATTGATGTCAATGAAATCCTTCCCTTCATCTAGTAAAAGGATTACCACATTCTTGAGACCACATGAACATCACACCCTTCGTAGTAAAACTACTAAAAAATGCATCAAGGCATGAAAAATCATATATGAACATACTATAATAAAATACTAATCATACAAAACTCCATATATCAATAATGTTCATGGAATCCTCTTTAGAAACCACAACACTCACCTTCTATGGTCATCATATAGTCCTGATTGGAATATAATATTACCTAAGAAGTGAACATTGTTGATCCAAAAGTTTCACATAGTCAACATTGCATAAATTTGATTCATCTATAGTGTTTTCAAAATGATTTCAATGTACTTATAATGGTATCTAAAATTATGAGAATGAACCATTATGTCTTACAGAAAAAAAATACAAAGGAATATAAAAAAGGATGGAAAAATCTCGTCACCAAAGCTAGGAAGATGGTGTTCATGTTATTAGGACCAAAAGATAGAACAAGATACTCATACAGACCCTACTGACTATGAAATTACATATGTGTTATATTTTTGGTATGGATCTCACCTGATGATTGCCTAAGACCATTTTGATAATGGAAAATACTATAAATCCTTAGATCTTGTCAATGATATCATATATCAAGGAAGTGGATACCAGTTATTAATATTACACTCGATGAACCATTGGTAATCCATGAAAAAAAATGAAGGGTACCATCTTCTTTCATATATAATATCAGGGGTGAACCCCAATATGATGTGATGGGTTAGATAAAACCTTTAGAATTTAGGCCTTCAATCAATCTCCTGATATCCTATAGCTCAGTAGGTTCCATCTTATATGTATGGATAGATACTACAGTTTATCTTGGGAACATCTAAATTATAAAATCTACCTATATCTTAGTAGGTAAGTTACAAAAATTATCTGGAAACAAGTCGCTAAAATGATATTCAATTGGATGAAAAAATATTACATATATTCCTATGTCCTATACTAAGAGACCAGAAATATGGCATCTTACTCCACTTATCCCATGATGATCATGGCCATCTCTACCATCCCGGACATTCCATAACCCCTTTTTAAGATAAATACCGACCTTTGGTGATGTAAACTATGCACTAAAGAGATTATAGTCTTAATTAGCATGAGTTTAAAGAAAATGGTCTATCTCACAAATGAAATAAAAACCTATCACATTGAGGATAAAGAGATCACATAAGAAGGATAACTAATTAACACAAGGGGATCATTCCTACATTTGAATATTGCCTCTAAATACACTCCCAATGGCGATGTGAGGTTCATCCCATCACAATAGTACTGAATTTATAGCTTGAGTATTTCCACAATCAATATATAGATAATAGAATGAGATTCACCTGTATCGAACAATAAAGATACAATAGTAGAGGCTACTAGAGTAGTACCACACACATTCGTTGGACATGCACTCTAATTCTTGGGGATCGACTTCAAATCATGAAAATGATATTATGGATGATTCATGATGCCAAATGACTACCCTGAGAAGTTGTAATATGCTGGGGTTAATAATCAGATGTCATTCAACCACAGACACGACCTCCTCCTCATCCTGTTAAAATGGTGCTACTCTATCTTGAAAATTGATGTGGTGTATCTGAACCAACTATTAATGTTGGATATGGTGCAGATCATTTTACACTAGAAGCATGTGGAATGAATTTATTAAATATATAAATATGACCCACACTATAACAATAGTAACCATAATTATGTTCTATAGCACACTAGGGATTCATATGCCCCTACCACCAACATAGATGGAATAGAATGGATCTTTTTTGTGTGGATACTCTAGCCACCATTACTGTGATGAGAAACATCAAGGATACACTGCCTGTTACAAGAGGAACTACTACCCTTCATAATAATTTAACCTCAGTTCCTGGTATTTGGTGAATGTAATCCACCATCCAGTGGAAGGAATACTTGATCCCATCCATGAAACTACTCTCTCACGATAGCTCATCAATGGATATAAGTAGTGAAAAGTGTTCAAATTTAGTAAAATCAGTTGAGTAGTCCTTGATGGGAATGGAAACGTAGTCCAGATTTTTGAAATCTCTAGATTTATCAGCTCTCAGTTTATAAGGGAAATATTTTCATAGCGGGAAATGTAGAAGTCCTTCGATGACCATGCCCTAATATTGACCAGATTGAGTAACCACACCACATTAATGTTTTTAGGAATTACACATCATGTACGTGGAAAACATGACCATTCTCTTTTTAGACATCTCCAGATGCATGAATTTTGAATGAATATCTTACCACCAAGAATCTGTAGTCTGGGGACTGCCATCCCCTGAAAAGACTAGAGGATTCTACTTCTGGAACTCATGAGACAGATCATCCATTTTATGTGCATTTTTTGGGGAACCCAAAATATTCTACATTAGAATTAGAAAATTATAACTAGCCTGAGCAGCGATATCCAATTTCAGAATAATTGGTGGTGCCTACGGTGGCCCTACTATAGGGATTACTAGTGGGCTAGGTCCTACCACAACTTGAGCATGGTCATCACCCCCCATGGAGAACCACTAGAAGAATTTGTGGAGGAATAGATCTAAAAAATCCAATCACACGCCTAATAATGGATTTAATGTAGTTAGAAATACTAATAGAATCATGTTACATGGAAAGGTCTCACTACCCATGGTATGCATCCCTGACAACCTTCTTAGATGGCCATAGTATTGGTAAGTGTTCACATGTAATTTACATTTTTTCTAGTTGGTGAAGTGTCATCTGTAATTTTACACTTCATTTACTAGAAACCATTTTATTTTATAAATAAAGATTAACATTATTTTATTAATTTTTTTATATACTTATATCAATGTTTGATTAAATGGATTTTCACTCCCATCTGATAAAGGCCCATACAATTTACAAAGGAATGAAACACCCATTTAATTTTAATTTGGTACTTTAAAATTTGGTCTCAGAATGTAAATCATAATATACTATGGATCGAGTCGGTTAATTACCCATTCCAATTCATCAGGGCCCATACACCTAATTAACTGAAACCAATAGTCACTCGATCATAGCCAAATCATAGCTCATGTAACTATAGGTATATAGCTAGAGTGGGTATAAAATAGATATTTAAGATACCACCATTATCATATATAGTAAAACATTATTTAGATTGATTATTTGACTTTAAATAACCAATTACCTTAATCTACAGAATTTTTTAGTAGTAAAGGAATAAATAAAACAACTCTGGCACACTCAACAGTCATAGACAATACATGTAATGTAGGCACTAAAATTTACCTATATGTAATTTCATATTCTATTCATGTGAATTCGATATTCGTATATTGATGCATGTAACATTTATTATTTCTATACCATGATAATTTAAATATCCATAATGTATATCATATACCAAAATTCATGTGATTTACTTAATGGTGAAATTATATCAACATTAATTGGTATAAGATTGAACTACATTTTATAATTCATAGGAAACATGATATTTACCCCAAACATGGGTTAGCTACTACTAAGAATAAATCATGGTCAAGTTATAACATGTTCGTAATATTCTATATATATTATCAATAAATAAATAAAAAGAAAAAAACAATCATTAATACAACTTTCTGATGTCCATAACTAGGGGTAACATGATGGTTCCCTGAACCCCATTGGACACATTGCGCCAAGCATGCCACCCCTCATGCTAGAGGATACTGAATAGAATTGAGGGCCTATGGTGTGTCAACGAGGAGACTACTACCCCTTTTAAAAGAGTATAACATCAAATATAATTTGATATTATAGATAAATAATAGTACCAAAAACATAATAATCAATAAACAAAGGAGGAAATTGATTGTAACAATAAAAACCCATTAATAATAATAACCTCAAAAGATAAACATTACAATTTACCATAGATGGTGATTTAATTCGATGTCTCTACAAAGAATAAAATTATTTATACGATGAACTTGGAAGACCTTACACAACTTTCAATACAATAGAATAAATTTCTAAAAACTATCCAAGAATCTTGAGGTCCTAATCGGTCATCATCTTCTAAGCTACATCCCAAGCATTCAAGCAAGTCAAGTGTCCAAAGAGAGATGCTTCTCCAGATCAGACAAAGATTATCATGTAGTCATCTTAGCTTCCAATGAAATCATAGATAGTGTGTGAGGTAAATATTAGTAGGCCACCACCAATGGTGTCTATACAAATCTAGTCTATTAATATAAACAAAGAAGGGTGCATATATCTTTATAAATATAATGTATTGTCAAAATAATAATTCTATCATCCTTCATCCTCAGTTTATAATGTCTATAAATGTGATATCATTTAGTTATTCAATTATTTTCAGTTTATATAGATAAATAATGTTACGTGAAAACATCACTGAAATGTATCATAGAATGAATGAAAGAGAATCCAAAGCGATACTCAGTCATCCATGACATAAAGGGTCAATCCAAATGATGGTAGTAACTCATGCACTCTGGAAATAATGATGGGAATGAGTGTAATAGAAGGGGAATGCCTAGGTAATTCCACTATAAATAATTCTATATGATTCTATGGATCAAACCTTTTGTAATCATAGTCTAAGCATGATGGGGACCAATGGGGTGAATCCATGGTGCCATGTCTCTAAAGACATCACGATGGATCCAATGAGCGCATCGAATGAATCCTATTATCTGAATTTATTATGATGGGATATCACATAATCATGCTGATAACCCTCTTGAATAAAATTTCCCTTTTCCATGTAGGGTATATCTTTTCTCAATAGGAAATATAAATTTTAATGAAATGCTATGACTGCTCAAGGAAGTCACTTGAGAATACAAGGATGGCTATAGTCTGACCAATATTATAATGATAAACATTTCCATATGAAAAAATGAACCTAATAAATATTTTAATTTTTAATTTAGGCCATGTAGTACTCATTCCAATTAATAATTCAGTAGGTTTATTCCACTTCCTTTTATACTAGGTGATAAGGCTAAGAAATACATGAAAAAAAATTAATTAAGAGACCAAGGAAAAAGTGATATATATATATATATACAACATCCAATTAATATCTCATTTGTTTAATTCCATTTCCATTCAGACAAAGTGACAAGGCTAAAAGAATATGCAACAAATTTAATTAATCTTAATCATTTTATATGTTCATTTTTTCTTTTATTATAAAAAACATGGTAAATAGTGACACACAATAATTTAATGTTTATTTTATAATTAATTTAGGCCAAGTGAAATTTATGAATATACATTGAATTTAACAATTTTAGTATTCAATAATAATCTTAAAAACATTCCTTATAAAGTTTATGTCATCACAAACCAGAATGGTGGATCATATAGTCATTGAAAAGCCCTTAAAGTCATAATAGAGAGAAAACACTACTTGATGGGGATTGCATTGAGGACACATCCTCCAACGAAATCAAGATTATGTATAATTGGGTATCATGAATTTGTGTTCAAAGATTATAATTAATTCTTATGAAGTTTAAAGGAAATGCTTAATGAATATGGAATATTGGCAAGGAAGGAAATTAATAAATGAATAGAGTCAGAGGGAAAAGCCTTAGACCACCCACCATATGCCTATATCACTCTCATCATCTATTATCAGCCCTTAGTTTTTCTTAGATAGGAATAAAACCTAATAATAGATCAACGAAATAAAAATAGGTATTACAGACATAGTTAATAGATTTTTTAGGTAAAAGTAGTAGTTTTTCCCAAAACTTAGAGGGTCACATGTTTTTTCCTCACAATTGGACAAACTATTCACCGACCATGTGCATCCCACTACCTCAAGAGGGAACCCACAATGTTTGGCCACATGGATTGAGAAATTGTGGTTCCACCATGCTATTTATATATTATAAAAATTAAAGACCACCCACAGGTCTTGTGACCTTGGACACATACTTTTGGAAAGACATGCACCCTTAATTTCCTTCTAAAATTCCTTGCATGGTTTGGAGAAAAAGTTTGGTCTAGGATGCATAATTTCAACTAACCATGAAGACATGTATTTTCTTCCATGAGCTAGGATTTTGAGCTCCGAACAGTCACCAGACACCTCCCAAAACATCTATATATTCCTTATGCATCCATAATAGGTCCAATATATAGAATTACAGAAAAATATAAAGGGCCCATACCATTTAGAAAATAAATAGTTCTTAAAAATAGAACCATAAGTACATAGAGAAAATTTAACATACAAATGCTTTTTTAGGATATAAATTGAATGAATCTAAAATTTCCATTTAATACTTATCCATTTTTGAAATTAAATATGTTATAGTGATAACTGAAATAAAAGGAATAATAATTCGTAAATTAATATGATAACACTTATTAATTATGTATAATTTCGATATAATTAAATTATTAAATAGTTAGTTAATGTATGATACTATATGTGAGTAAATATAATAAATTTTTCTTCAAAACCTTTTTCTTATTTATTTATTTTAAATTATTTTCCTAAATAACATTTTTCTTAAAAATGATCCAAGAATTGAATTATTTATGCAGAAATAAATTTTGAAAGTAATTTTTACTAATTTTTATATTATTCATAATGTTTTAGAATGGAATCCTTTAAAAATTTACCATAAATTTCATTTTTGAATTTGGAGTAACAAATTAGAAATATAGTATATTAACCTATAGAAATTGATCATTCTATAAGAGTCACATCTATTATTCATTATCAATATTCTTAACCATGTTTATATAGTTATTTTAAATTTTAATATTTTATTAAAAATTCTTGTAATTTTTTTCTTTATATATTGTTCTATGAAAATATAGACTATTTATCATCTTTTAGAGATAAAAAAAGTGTTATTTATTATTGATTGTATTGTAAATTAAATTGGTTTTTTGAATAAATTGAATGCTATATAAATTTTATTTATTCTATTATTCTTGTAAATTTTATATGAATGATTAGAAAGCATGATATAGCTCTAATAATGTGTGAGCCTGATATTTCTCTCTAATGCACTCGGCAATGTGATAGAGTTTTCTAGTGATATGTTACTCATAATAGATATAAGATTTATTCATTTTGGTGACTCCAATAAAATGGTCCATGTAAGGTTGAATGTAATGATAATGTCCCAATTTACCTACATGATTTGATTACAATAGTTTATAAAGGAAATATCTTGATTTAAAAATTTAATAAAGGACGCTTATGTTAATAAGTGGTGTTTATGAGATCTTTTAACATAAATTTGAAAATATTTTTTCCATACAAAGGTGTAAATGATTTTTAACAATTTCCAAAAAAGACTTATGGTTATGAAATTTTATTTTTGATTTCATATGATATGTTTTACGAAATATAGTAAGAAAATAATTTGATTCTTGGAACAGGAAAACAGATATATGGTGTAGATGTCTATAGTCAAGGGGAAATCATTCCTAGGGACTTTTTATGATTAAAAATTGACACACATGATTATTTTATTTTATTCCCATTACTAAGATTAGTTTTTATCTTACCTCACCTTCAAATGACATTTAATAGTGTTCAAGGATGTGTAGAAATGTAAATAAAGGAGGAGTTCTGGATATAGGAGTTTCCTTGAACGAAGCAAGAATTTCATTAGAAAGAATTTTTTTTATAAAATAGATATTGTGGGAAAATAAATAACTTTTTTATGAAATCTTTTTCAAAATCATATAAAAATATAAATCTGAAACATATTTGAAATATAATAATATATAACCCTTTTTATAAATATTATAGTTATATTATTTATTTTATAAGGAATTTTATGGTATCACAATCCTAAGGGTACAGGGGTGGTACGACTAAGTCCATGGGGACACATTTGGTAGTCCAACCCCCAATAAGGTACACTAGAGGTTATACTATAACAATTTATTGTATACATATACATGTTCACATTTGGACATTTCTAAAATGTTATGATTGAATATTATTATTCTTATACCATATTTCTTTGATATATGCTTATAAAATGCTTCATGGAATGTGATTATTGAATCATGTTACCATATAGTGACTAAATGATATTTGTTAGATCATTTAATATACATTTCCATTTATTGTATCTAAAATATTTATTGTTTCGTGTTCTATTTAATAACTTATTTATGTATTTGTTATGATTTTAATGTTATTTTGATCTAATACTTTTAATGGATCATTTCTATAATTTAAATTATATATAATTTTTGATCACCAATATCTTATATTTTTCATTCCACAAGATATTAAGATATGTTTAACTTATGGGATCTCTATAAAGGGATCTAGTATGTCCTGATTACGGAAAAATATGCACATGTGTTTTAAAATAAGATGTTTATATAGTTAAAATCAAAAACCCCTAAACCAAAAGGTTCTTAGGATTTTTTAAGATTATTATGAGATGTAACTTTAATCTTAAATATATATATGTGTAGCTTGGTTCATATAATTTTTTATCAAATGCAATTTACATAGAATGTGTTTTTAGAATTTGACTAGAGAGTGCCGATCTAGGGTATATCAATTATTATCAATATAGGTTTTGTTTTTTTGTACTAGTTTAGTTATTCTATGATATTGGGAAACATATAATCTATGAAAAACTATGGGATAATCTTAAACATTAAAAAACATACATCAATTTATGAAATGTATTTTGTGCATGGTTTGCTGGAAATGAAATCATAGATTGGATACAAACAAGTGGCTGAATCTTTTGACACAGATGAACCTTGGGGTAATTATCATAGAAAAATGATGGCTACGTGTTATCAAATTCTTCAATCAGTGAATAAAAAAGACGCCTATCTATTCACCAAGCTTGAACCTCACATGGAATATGTTTTTTTGATTCACATTCTCTTTTTGAACCATTATAAGGAATTAAAATGGTTATTTTGAGGTAATATTTTACTAGTTAGGTCAAGGAACCTAAGAAATATATAAATATAGAAATATTGGGATAAGGGTAAGTATTTATAGGTTCATAAAACTATTTAATAGTTGATCCAAAATTATCATATGACGAAATGGAGGCATCATATGGAAAGACAATAGAGAATTGAGTTTTTATGTTCATATGATCATTTTCCCTAATTTTATTTGACAATATCAAAACAATTTTAGTTATCATATATTGTAGGAGAGAAGATCATTAATATAAATTAGTGAATGATATATCTCATGAAACTCATAATTAATATAGATAAATATGCTGACTTATATGGAATAAATGGATAGGATTCTCAATATATGCATATTAAGAAAGAATATATGACTTTCCTATTCATACCAATTATAGTGAGGTTTATATCCAAAAATAAATTATATCGTGAGTAATTTAGATCTTTTGTATACCCTTATATATTTTTATTAGAAAATTATAATTAATATAAGTGTAAAATAGATTATTTAATGTGTATAATGTAACAGCCTTTGGTTTTTTGTACATGTTACTCTTTAAATAAATGATAAAATGAATAGAATAAAACATATGAACCAACAAAATAAAATGAGCTATGAAATATAAGATGAACATTCTTAATAAAACAATAATAATAATAGAACTTATTGTAAATAAAAATATATTAAATAATTAAAAAATTCATACATTCCTAGGAAAAAAGCATTCTGATTTAATGTTAAAAGGGATATTTTTAATATTTTTTAACAAATTTTTTATTTTATTCTAACACACCATATTCTTAAATTTTAATTTATTATTTTAATTCATTAAATTTTAAAACAAATATATAGACACTCATTTTAATTTATTAATTAAAATGATAGAATATTTTGAACACTTAATTATTTATAATGATCAGTTTTATTTTAAAATACATCCACTTCCATATAAATAATGATTTGATTGAATATAAAATATTTTAAATATTTATAATTTTTGTATGAAATGTTTTTATTTTTTATTCATCATATAAAAATTTAATTCGGCTTATTTTTTTATATTGGTTTGAAAGGATTTATTTTTATATGAAGAGTATTAAATAAAATTTCTACAAATATAATGAGTTTTATTGAAATCATTAGGATATATAAATGAGTAGAAAATTTATTAAAAAAATTCAAAATAAAATATATATTTAATAAAAAAAGAAAATGTTTAAAACTATACATTAAATTTAAAAACCCATGATTAGAATTTTGAAACCTATGTAATATTTTCTCTAAAAATAGTTTTTATGCATTATACACTTATTATTTTATAATTATGATTTATCTATTTTATATATTTAATATATTATAATGTTTTAATTTTTTATGATAATATTTAAATTAATCAATAATGGTAGTTTCATTGTAACTATAAAAAAAAGTTACTAAGGAAATGAAATCAGTTATAATGGAAAATGATTTATTTTGTGAAAATATATATTAAGTGAAGAAGGACGAAAATATCTCATTCACTCTATATTAATTGTGATTATGAGAGGAATATATACCAATTATTATACCTTATCCTTTATTTTATATTTTTTGAGCCACTTTTAGTTGTTGGTGAGATCAATTTAATTAAATGTTACTAATGTTTATGAAAGTTCGACCCTCTTACTTATAAATGGATCCCTTCACAACCACACTGATAAAAAAAAGACTATTATCTTTATCAAATTGTTCCCAAACACATTAATAAATTTAAAATCATTATAATATAATTTGTGATATAATAGCCTCAAACTTGTACTCCATGATCCGTCATTGAAAACATAAACATTACATTTCTAGATTTGATACCAATGAAAGTTACATAATTATATTTATCCCAATCCTACTACTATAAAAGGAAAATCTTTAGTAACATACATTATAAAGGTGGATTTTGGTTTAGTGTTTTAGAGATTTATGAAAAAATCATAACATAATGGATTCTTAAACAACTAGTTCATAATGATGAACATCATCTCCCACTATACACAACTTTTAATATTCCACATTAGGTCATTATTATCATCTATATGAAATACTTATAGGCATACATTTTTCAACCTTGGTATTTATAACCAATCAATAATTAGCCATAGGGGTGACCTAAAATAGTCTGTATGGGTAAATATAAGCATTAACATTTTGATGTCAATCTGGTGTATACAGAGAGAATAAGGGTATGATGATATAATAATATAGCATGAGTAATATATAAATAATATTTATAACCATCAATACCAGAATTATAGTACATGAAAACATGGTAAAAGATTTAACATAGTATCCATTCATCAAAATCAATAATAATGATCCATTTAATATCAATCTTGATCGTACAAAACATTATAATCCCATAATAAGCATTGATAAATCATATTGGTATCATGAAAATATTCTCACCATATCACACTTACAAGTGGAAAAGACAACATGGAAAAATATATCCCCAGAGTACCCAATTCAATGGTGGGATATAAGGGACCTACCAATCCATTCTTTATCCTAGAAACACCCTATATTAGTTAATAATGTAACCACCGATCCTTGTATTTTTACTAAAACACCCATATTTTTTTTATAATAGTACCTCTCATCCTTGGTTTATATTGGAATCCCCAATAATCAAAATGAACCACAATAACCATATCATGAATAATGAAAATAGTTATACCATTTGATCATAAACTAATTGAAATAATCAACATTACATTAATTACATTATTAAACCATAGAAGTGAAATGGCTTCTATGAAAATATATTTGAAATAGGATTAAACCATAGAGAATTGATATTTTTACATAATAATAACATTGAATCATGATTAATCTATGTAAAATATATTATTTATATAAAAATATCTTAGATACTTGATTATCCCATTGAAAATTAATGTGTTCATGAAAAAAACCATTGTAACATGATTAACTTGTGGAAAAGATGTGGGTTCTATAACAATATATATGAAACTTGATTAACCCTTGAAAATAATGGAGTTTAAAAATATTTTTTTCTAAATTATTAAACCATGGAGAATAAATGAGTTCCATAACAATCCCTTTGAACCATGATTCACTCATTAAAAGGAAACATGTTCCATAAAAATATATCTGAAACATTATTAACCCGTGTAAAAAAATGTTCTAATTCCAATCACATTAATCCAATATAATATTTATAATGAAATAATGAGGATGTCATCATTACCAAATATCCCAATTGGAGCATATAAAATAATGAGGGTTGTTGAAATTGATGAATGGAATTACCATTAAATGATCATTATTTTTATAGGATGGTAATCTCTTAATTTTTAAAATAAGTTTCCAAAAATAAAAAATGACTAAATATTATGATAATCCTCTTCTTTTAGGGAAAACTTGGAAAAATATAAAGTAAATTTCAAGGAATGTAATTTATATGATGGCATTAATATCAATCCATTTCATGATATTTACATATAATCATTATTTTCAAAACATGTTGAGAACATGGCTCAAAAGTCTCCAATTTTGAAAAATAAATGAAATTTAATTTTTAACCATTTTAAAGAATGAAAAATAACATATAAAATGGATTTAGGAAAAAATTTATTGGTATACAATAATATTTATAAAATAATTTTTCAAAACATGGTTATGGTGGAGAATGTTTCCTAGTCTAAAAGAAAATAAAAGATCAATATCACTTATAAATGAATTTATTTATGTTTCATTAATCAATAAGGGATGAAATTAAAATAAAAATGTGAACCAAATTCATATAAGTAGTAGAACAAAATTCATTTGAATAATGAAAATCAGGTCAAATTATTTTCATCTAATTATACTTGAATTCACAACCTCCCAAAAGAATGGAGATTGTAACACAAAGACTTTTCCACTGTAGTCACTCTTCAATTGTAATCATTATGATAAAATAAAATCATACGATACATTAAATAACCTCAACATAATTATTTTTATGATCAAAAAATTCAATATATATACATAGAAAAAAAATTATCTGTCTATTTCATAAACATATATCTCAATGAAATATAATTTGAGATAAATAACCCTTACATAAATAAAACCATTTTATTTTTTAATTAATAATTGAATAAGTTTTTTGTATCAAATATAAATCACATAATTTAATATATATATATATAAGATAATAAAAATAAATATCTTTACACATATAATAATAGAAAATAATATACAATGAATATGTAAAATAACCTAGTGAATATAAACTGAGTTAGGAAATTATTTACCACTTGTTAACGTTCACATTAAATCCCACCTATTTGAGATAATCCATATTCAAGAAAAAAAATAAAATGATGAATCATGTATCCAAGAAATTATATGTAAAAGGGTAATTATATATGGAAATAAATATAAATAAATTATGAATATAGAATATGTCTTAATGAAATTAAATCAACATGAGAAAAAACCCTTACCTTGAATCCATACATTCCTTGTATGTTATTTAACTCATTCATAATATGATTAAATCAATTATTTTATTTACTAATAAAATTCTAAAATTTTAATTATTACAATTAATTAAATTATTATATTAATTTTTAGTTTTATATTTAGTTATTTATTCAATTACATATGTGATTGGTATTATCAGGTTGTTCAGTTCATAATTTCAAATCAAATTGCATGTGTTAACTGAGATCATACTTTTCATTATATTGACATCAATTTAATAATAATACTTAAATAATTATCAAATTAATTCTTAAATTATTATTTTAATATCAATAATTAAACATGGTTGTGAAAAATTAACTACATTACAATTATTGAGATGGTCGACCATACATATGCATGAGTAACATTTCCAATTTTCAATTATCATTACGAAAATAAATTATGAATTATTTTATCCTTATAGAATTACCATATTATCAAAAATACAATAATATTTCTTTAAATATTCATATATATATATATATATATATATCATTCCTGTGGTGTGGTGATGAAAAAATAATCGCGTCGCTTCATGGAGGTAGCAGTCTACATGCACATGAACTATGTTATCAATTTTATTTATAAGAAATAAAATGATATATGATATTTTTTGAATGATAAATATTTAATGAATATCATTATGATTTCATGTATATAACATATATTTATTAAAATTATCCTTAATACCTCTTATGTAAAGTGTTAGTTAAAAATGAATCACATCGCTTCGCAAGGTGGTAGTCCACCGTACACTGGAGTGATATTATCATATCAAAAAATAAATGAAATCTGAAAAGTTTATTTTTCTATATTGACTCTATAATTATATATATGTTATGGAAATCATATGTATAAATGAAATACCTCATTAAACAATCATTGAGAGTTGAATATGGAAAATGAATGACATTGGTTTGTGAGTAGGTAGTCCACTATAAAAACAAATGATGATTTTATATAACATTTGATAGAAGAGAATATAGATTTAGGTTATGTAATTAATATAATAATATCTCATTATATATTATATAATAATTTTACCATAGTATAATATTTTAATAGTATTTTAATGAGGTGGATGATTAAATAAGAAAAAACTCATAGTTTGTAATTTTACCTCCAGTCGGACCACCTCTTTAAGAATATACTTAAATTATTTCAATAATGTAATTATAAAAAAAGTATTTTAGGTTGATTTTATGGAATTTGGTAAATGACTTAGTAAGATATTATCTTCAAAAATTGGATTAAAATGTGAATAATAGAGTATGTGGGTGGCCTTTAATAAGTGAAGTGAGAGGCACCCATTGATGTATTGAAAAGAAAAAGGTGAAACCTTGATTTTCTCATGAAAAATGAAAAAATTTAAAATTATATATCATTAAACTTTATAAATTATAAAAATTTCAATAAAACTATCTTTATGTAATTCCTTAGGTTATTTTTAACCTTATCAATTTAGATTACCCCTAGATAAACACATTTTCATTTAGACTAGCGTAATTTATTTTTTCTGTTTTTTCTATTCATTATTATGAAAAATAAAGTTGACCTTATTAGATAGTATAAATTTTTATATTATAAATATTTAATAAATTTTATCAAATTAAAATAACATTATTTTTATAATATAATTTAAAATAAACCTGTAGATGTGGTAAAAAATCAGGTTTTTTTGAAGTGTATTTTTAATGGAAATGATGATTTTATATTAAATCTATGACCAATAAAAATTAATATATGAATATAAATTAATATTTACTGATATGTAATAAATTAATTTAATTTAAATAATTCATACTCAGGGATAGTGTTAACTAATTAAAAAGGAGATACATTATGCACTTCAAAAAAGTGTTCACACAAATCCAGTTTTTAAACCCAAAGATAAGCTTATAAAAAAATCCAATATAAATTTGAGTCAAAATAAATTAAGAGGAATAAATATTATTAAATAAAATTTATTTTAATTTAAATAATGTTAATAATTTATTGGTTCATTTAAATTTCCATATTTTTTTAATGGAAACGAATTTTTTTTAAAACCTACATTTTTCAATATTCGCTGAAAAATCAATATTTTCAAAAAAACCAAACATTTCACCAAAAGTAAATTTTTATATCAAGATTTCAAAAATGTAATTAATTTAAAAAAATTTATTTTCTCGATGCCAAAAATATTTATTAGATTATTTTTTCATCAAAACCAATTAAATACATATTTGAATAATACTTTTTTTTGAAGAACAAATAAAATTATAAAAAATTGATTCCTTGTTGAATAACAAATTTCATTAATTTAAAATGGGTAGTGAAGACATAAGTAAATATATATACATATATTTCATAAATTAGGTAATACTATTCATAGACTCCGATTTATTGTATATGTTATAATGGTAATATAAATCTCAGTTCATTTCATCTCGGTGTTGCATATAGAATATTCTAATGAACATAGATTCATTTTTCTACAGTACATGGGAGTAAAATCACACATATTAAAAAATTTGAACCCCAAAATTTCAAATTATGTTGGTAAAAAAAATTTAACATTTAATGAAACTATTTTGGAAACCCCCATCGTAAAAAGGGTTAATAAAATGTTCTCTTCATAAGAGAGAAAATGACATATGAAGTTCATATGGAATAACACACAATAGGTAACATAATCGGATAAAATAGGTGGTATGTGAATAATTTTAAATGAAATATAATGGGTAATAATTATGAACGGTGAAAGAGATATTTTATAATACGAATGTGAATGATGAAAATATTGTTAAAGACCTCAAAACCAAATTTATACTATGAGTGAATAGACCATCAGATCACAAGAAATTAATGTAATTGGATAATTGTTTTTCAATATATTTTTCATAGAGTTGAAAAAATATTTTTATATCTATATTAAAAACATTGTGAAATATACTTATATGGAACAAATAATTTCATATAACTTCTCAATTTTCAAAAAAATCAAACATTTGTCTCCAATGAATAGGTATTCAAGATGAATTTATCATGCATGATTTACTAAAAAAACTTTTAAAGTCCACATAACCAAAAAGGGATAGAAATATATTACCCATATCATTATACAATAACCAAAACCAAAATGTTTTTCACATGGTAAGATGTTTAACAAAATATGTAAACAAACATATGATGAATTAGTACATTAATTTGAAAAATTCCATATTAATACCTTAAGTTCAAACTAAATCATTACAAAATAACCAAAAAAATAAAATGTGTTTAACCTCTGTGGTTGTATCATACCTTTCATCTTAATAGAACAAATATATGGAAATTTCATTTTAAAATAACATTAATCACTTATTCACCAAATAACTTTTCAATCCAAATGTTATCTACATGATGAAACTTATATTACCATAATTACATCAATATCAAAGATCATATAATCCAAATATTTTATCAATACGTAAAAATATATTTTCAAAAAATGTAAAGGAATTATTCACATTAATCCTAATCATTAAATATACATGAACCCCTAAAAAATCCCTATAAAGTGTTATGAATCACTTTATGATATTATCACCTAAATCCTACAATGGGGTATCCATGAATTTGAACTTATTATTGACATCAATATTATATAATTATATTGGAATACATAACTCTTAAATTATCCTCACATGAAAACATCATAATATCCATTATTATATATAACATTCTTCTGATTCCAATTATAATAGTCTTGAACATGCACTCTTGTAACCAAAGTTTTAATGGTATACATTTTATTTTTAGACATTATATCGATGAAGGTAACCAAATTTTCACTATCCAAAACATAAAAAAATTATCACATAAATTTAAATGGATCTATTTGTTTTATAGTTTTTTATAATTTGGGAAAAATATATAAAAAATTGATTTATAATGATGAACATCATCTCCCACCATACCCAACTTTTCATATTCAAAATTAGGTTATACACATCCATATGAAACCCTTGTAGACACACTTCTCCAAAAAAAATTATATAACCTATGGAAATATAAACATAAGAAGTGATATATTGATTGATAATTAATGGAAAACATTATAATTGATAATTTAATGTCATATAGGAGAATAAGAAGAGTATTAGTGTATGATGAAATAATAAATGTACATGAGTATGATATAAGAATATTCATACCCATTAATACTTGTATCATCAAACATTAAAACTATGAACAAGGCTTTGATAAATTCATGATTCAGTAGAATCAATAATCACAAGCCATGTGATATCAATCATGATGACAAGAAATATTATAAACCCATAACAAGAAAAGAAAATTTTTATTATTATCTTGGAAACATTATCATAATATCACTCATACAAATGGAATACATAATATGGATTACTTTCATATCCATATTAACTAATGAATTAGAGGGATATAACAAACCGACCCATCATTAGTTTATTATGGAACCACCCATAATTAGTTAATAACATAACCACAAGTTCATGGTCTATAATGAAACCATCCATTTTTTGTTTATCAAAGAACCACCAATCCAGGGATTATAATAGGACCACATATTATCATAAATAATTTACAAGAAATAAATCTTGAATAATGTTCTTAGTTTATTTATTTAACTATAAATCCATATAAAGAAATGATTATTTCTTTCATAACATGACTAACCCATGTAAAATAAATTGGTTCTATAAAAATCTATTTGAATCACGATTAACCCATGGAAAATAATAGTTCCCTAAAAACTCATTGATAAATGATTAAATCATTTAAAAAAAAGTTCTATAACAATCTATTTTAAACATAATCAACTCCTGTAAAATAAAGTAGTTCCATAATAATCACAATGAAACAAGATTATCCCATGGAAGTGAAATGGGTTCCATGACATTATCATTAAAACATTAATAACCCATAAAAAGTCCCTAAAAATATCATTGAAACATTATTATTGTGTTTAAAACATATTATTTCAACAAAAATTTCATTGAAAATTAACTAACCCATAGAAATGAAATGAGTTACATAAAAAATATTTTAAACATGAATAACCAATTAAAAAACATTTTTCATTTCAATCTATTTGAAACATTGTTAATCCATCTTGAGAAATAATGTGGATGGTATCATTACAAAATATCTCCATTTCAAAATTAGTAGAAACAAGGTTTGATTTCATTTATTATTGAAAATACCATTAAAATTTCATTTAAAACATTTTGGAGGAAAATAACCATTTCATTTTGAAAATACTATTTAAGAACTGAGACATCAAAAAATAGTATAGAAATACTTTTATTTGAAAAAAAAATTGATGAAATTTAAAAGTAAAATTCATGTAATGTTGTTGACATGATGGTGGGTGAATCATTTCATCTCACAAATGATTAAAATAAATATAATTTTTGAATCAGTTTAAAAAAGGGTGCCAAAAGTTACCATTTAGAAGAAATTAAGAAATATCCTTTCAGAAAATTTCAAAAGAAGGTATAATATCATGAAACATTACCTAAAGTATATTTTATTTTTATAAAATAAATTTTTTAATTACATTTTAAAAAACATTTTTATGGGAGAGCAAGATACCCCATATGAATGAAAATATGAGATCAATATCACTTAGAATTGGATTTCATGATGATTCTTTAATAAATAATGGAGGAAATGAAAATTAATCATTGAAACACATTATTAAATATTGGATTATAAATGATAAGTGGAAGAAGAAATTAACATCACAATATTTTCTCCAAATTAAACATTAACATAAACAGTTTAGAATGAAATGAGATCGTAAAATGAAGCATTTTCCACTTTCATAGCACTTAAATTTTTATCCTCATAATGTAATAACATAAAATGATTCCTGATATATTATAAGTATTTATATTTTCATGATATAACATGTAAAAGGTAATAATATAGAACCCAGATATAAATACATGTTCATATCATAAACATATGACTCAAAGAACAACAATTTGAGACTAGAAAACCTTACAATACTCATACCATTGTATTTGAGAATTAATCAATGAATCATTTATGTCTATCAATGGTAAATCCACATAATTAATTTAGAAATAAAAATTTATATAATAAAAATTCATTAAATAAATAATCATATAATATAAAATACATCAAATTTTTTATATAAACCAATGAAACTAAATTGAGTTACAAAATTGTTTACCAATTTGAATCAATCTAGTCAAATCCCCTTGTTTAAAATAATTCAAATAGAAAATGAAAATAACATTATTAATTATATATTCATTATATTACATTTAAAATGGGAATCATATACGCCACACAATAAAAATAAGCTGTGAATATAGAATATGTCTCACAGGTGTTGAAGCGAGACAAGAAAAACCCTTAATTGGAGTATACAATTTACTTTTATATCATTTTTCCTATATAATAAGAATACAAAAATTTTTAGATTTCAAAAAAATTACTTATTTATTAAATTATTCTTAAATCATTAATTATATTTAATTTTATGAAAATATTTAAATATTTAATCCGTTAAGTCCACATCGTGTGTTTTGAAGATGTTCAGTTCATTATTTCAAAATAGATTTGGTGGGTTGATCATGGTCAAAGAGTTAATTATATAAAAATATACATAATAATAATAATTAAATAGTTATCATATTTATGTAACAACTATACTATTAAAATAATAAATGAAAAATGGTTATGTATAATAAACTATATTATAATCACTGAGATGGTAGGTTGTACGTATGCACGAGTAAAATTTCCATTTTTCAATGATCATTATGGAAATACGGTATTTATTATTTTATATTTAATTAATGAAAATAATATCATAAATAACATATAATTTCATTACTTATACTTGTATATATCATTGTTAGGATGTTTTGTGGAAATAATTACTACATTGTTTCATGGTGGTGGTAATTCACATGTAAACGAACACCATTTTCATTTTTCAATATAAGAAAAAAAATTAAATATGATTTTTTCATAATGATAAATATTCCATTTATATAATAATTCTTTCATCTGAAGAATATATATTCATTAAAATTATCATCTTTAAATTCAATTTCATTCGAGAGTGAAGACTGAATCACATCGCTTTGTGAGGTTGTAGTCTGTCGTACAGACAAGTGATCATATCGTATCTCCCAATGAATGGATATTGAAATGGTATATTTAATATCATAACATCATTAGGATAATTTTTAAAAAAATAATAGTTCCATCATTAAAACATCTAATTTGAGGCAATGATGAAAAACATATTACATTAGTTGGCGAGCCGCTAGTCCGCCATACACACCAATGATGTTTTCATATCCTAATTGATGGAAAATGATATTGATTTATGATATTAAATTAATAAAATAACATATAAATATATAATTTATGCTTAAATTATTATATTATCATAGTTTAAGAATATTTTAATCATATGGAAGAAGAAATAAATCAAAAAAATTATATGTAGAAATTAACTTCTTATGAGATGACATCATTAGGATTATACCAAAATTATTCCTAGAATCAATTTATAATAAAAAAGGATTTTAGGATTTGAAGATAGAACTTGGTATGTTTTTGGTCATGCCATTTCCTATCAAAAGGGGTGATGTTGTGAATAATAGAGGATGGTGTGTAACCTTTTATAAGTTAGGTGAGGGTAACTCTTGAAATTTATGAATAGAAAAAGGTGTAACAAATTTTTTCACATGAAGATATGCGCAAAAATAGAAAATTATCGATAATTATACATTATAAGGTCTATATATTTCCCTAAAATCATATATATATAAGTTATTAGGCCTTTATGACCCTGATCATTTTAGTTTAACTCCCCGGAAAACATGTTTTCACCTTAACTAGTGTAATTTATTTTTAATTTTTTTTTTACTCGTTATGATCAAAAATTATGAGGACCGTATAAAATAAAATAAATAATTATTATTAAAAATATGGAATCTATTTTACCGAATTAATTTCATATATTTTGAAAATAAATTTTAAAATTAAATTAGTAGATTTGATTAAAAAGAAAGTCTTCAAGAATTGCATTTTTTTCAAGGAAATGATGATTCTATATTTATCTATAAAAATAATAATAATTTTGTAAATATAAATTTATATCTATTTATATAAAAAATATAAATTTTATTTAAATATTTCCTTATATGGGGTAGTTTTAATTAATTAAAATGTAAAAACATTATGCACATTGTAACAATTATAAGAGAAATCCAATTTTTAAAACCAAGGAAAAATTAATAATATACTTGAAAATTTAATTTATTAAAAATAAATTAAGTCGAAAAATATAAATAAAACAATAATTTTGTTACAGTAAATTATTTTTAATAAAAAAATGACTTATATTTTTCAATTTAATGAAAATAAATGAAATTTTACAAAAAATGGTATTTTTTAATATACACTGAAAAATATATATTCTCCATCTAATACAAAACATTCACCCTAATTAAATTTTAATATCTTGATTTTGAAAAATAATTTCATTTTTTAAAATAATGTTTCTAAAATTTTCAAAGATTAGTTACAATATTTTATCATGAATAGAAATAAAAATAATTTTCAAATTAATCAAATATTTTATAAATAATATTACATTACTAAAAATAGGTGGATTATATTATATAAATTCATCAGTAATTTATGATGAATAATATTAATATATATATATATAATTTATAATGTTTTTAATACTACTTATACATGAAAATTTAACTTCTAATTTATGACAGATATAAAAATCCTTGTCATTTAAACTCAGTGTTACGTGTCAAATATGATACAGAACTTACATTTATTTTATAAAATCTTTGGTATTACTTATGGTATGTGTAACAATCTATTTTTTGAACAAGATGAAAATTTGATGGTTTTGTAACTTTGTCATTTACTAGATTGGAAATTTTTTAAACCAGGTCTTTAAATGAAATTCTGAAGGTTTTAACACTCCTATGTAATGTTTTTGGACTTAGGTGAATGATAAAAACATTTATAGGAGGTCTTGATGAGTTTCAAGAGTGCCAGACCCAAAAAAGAAAAATTTTGAGAAACTGAAGAGGGGGTAAGGTTTTTATGAAATTGTGTGGCCCACTGTAGGTGACTTTATAGCCTTGATGAAAGGGGAATGATTATATGCACATTCTATGCATGGTTTTTCAAACCGTGATGCCAAACTACAATGTTTGTGTTTGGAAAACGTATCTCAATGTCGTTCACCACATGGTTGGTGCATGATTTCAAAAAAGTGTGGCATGTCCAAGTGGGGTGCATCAGGTTTTTTGAAGGGGGTACACAGTTGGCACGTATTTTTCCAAACCTGTAGCACAAACCGGGTATCGAGTCTTATCATTACAATTGTATTTAATTAATATGAATAAAAATAAAAATAAAAATAAAAATAGAATCATGCACTCATCCCCCCTCCTTACCTTGTCGCACCACCCCCAGGTGTCCTAGTAATGTGCACGAACCCCCACCTACGACTCCGTCTACGACCACCAATTTTACATTTTTTCTTTTCAATTATTCTCTATATCATCGATGTATGGCATCCTACTTCATTTTCCCCCCTTCAATTCGGCCATTTTAGGTCTCCAAGTTACGTGGTGTAGCTTGTCCAAACATAGGGATTAATGATAACCTTTTTATTGGTTTTTCATGGTTGTAGGTTGTACGGAGTGTCTCTCAAGACCCATATGTGAGGGGTTCAACAAAAGATGTAGAAGGCGTAGCAGTTTAGGTTGATTGGATTCTCCACCACCATCCAAGTGCATTAGACACTCCTTTGTGGTTTCGAGTCACCGGGTCATTGGCGAATCATCTATATATGCATAGTTATATATATACATATATATGTGTATTTTCACCTTTTATGTGTATATTTATCCATGGTAGTGAATATATAAGTATGGGGAATGTTGTTCGTTTGTATAAATATGAAAACACATATGCAGGTGAGTGGAGACTAGTATATTCATATAATCATACCTGTAAGGATCCCTTTGAGCATATTTATGAACATGAGTGTCAC
Organism: Viscum album; assembly: GCA_963277665.1. NCBI lineage: Eukaryota > Viridiplantae > Streptophyta > Magnoliopsida > Santalales > Viscaceae > Viscum > Viscum album. The sequence continues at coordinate 810,792,222 of OY728165.1, forward strand.
GAACCGTCCTCGGGGCCCGTGTCGTGACTACCCCAAGCCCTCCTTCCATAGGCCAGGGGCTGCTGACTAGCACCAAAGGCGTAAATCCCGGTAAAAAGGGAAGGCATTGCCTTTTTAAAGTAAACAAGCACCACAGAGTAAGCAAGCGGAGAAGTAAACACTATGTAAAAATAGAGTACAACTGAAGTGCGGAAAAAATAAATGGGCCAGTATACAAACCCAACTAGAAGTAAAGTACAACTCGAAAGGGAAAACAACAACTGTAAAGTAAAAGCTGCTACACCGAGCTATCCACTAGAAATCCCACCTGAAGGGTGGGTACAGATAGCTCCTCTGCTCCTCGGGTCCCGCCGTCCGCTCCGAGTATGTCCCGCCCAGTGGTCCACCTCCGGGTACCGCCTCGTCGTCACGTCTACCTCTGGGTACCGTCTTGTCCTATAGTCCACCTCTAGGTACCGCCCAGTCCTCGAACACTCGGCCTCTGTCAGTACTGGCCGTCGTCTGCAACCAACACAACGAGGTGCGGGCATAGCCCGTGCAGGGGTGAGTATAACGATACTCAGTAGGGACCCCGAGACCCTCAAGGTCTCACTAAAACCAACAAGGATAACCACAAAGAAGATCTCAACAGATAACCTCTACTTAGGTATATGCCCATACATATACCTAAGTTATCAAGTAACCCATCTCAATCATGAGAAAACACAAGGGTTGAGAAATCAACAGATAACCACTACCCAGGTATATGCCCATACATATACCTAAGTTATCATGTGACCCATCTCAATCATGAGGTAAACACAAGGTCAAAAGTCTCAGCTCAGCCAGGATTTTCATTATCGAAACTGTATCTGCTGAAGAGCTCTGTCTCTGGAGTGTACAGTGGTCCTGTCACGACTCCGAGGTACTGCTCACTAACCTAAGACTGCTGAGGTACTCCTCCTGTCGAGTACCGCGGGCCAGCCACCCAAACATAGTAGTGCTTCCGCCGAGGTATGTCACTCAAACACAGTAGTGCACACCCCCTAGTAGCCTGCAGAGGTACTCTCCGGACGAGTACCGCGGGTATGCACTATCACACAGGTAGTGCTACGTCCGCCATGGGTCTGCACCCAAACAAAGTAGTGCTCCATCCACTGGGCTAGTCGACTCACTCCTAGTCGAGTCGGTCAAGCAGTCGTCAGGTCTCAGTCGGCTACACGGTCTCTTTACTCCACACGCTCGTCTCTGGGAGGGTCCGCTCCACGAGCTGCAAGTCGATACTCCAAGTATCTCAAGGTCCCACGAAGAAGTATTTCAAAGGACCACCTCGTCACAGGGGTCTCAACGCAACAGACGACGCTTCGATCGGACGCCCGGTCTATGAGTTATTAGCCTTTTCGTCCCAGGGGACCGGTTGGTTTCGTGAGCGACCAAACCCAGCCGTATCTCAACTGTACCCCGAGCTCTCGTAGGGTATACTCATAGGGACCGTTTCTCAACATGATCGTCAACGCCACTGACGGTTCGTCAAACGGACGTCCTGTCTGAAAGTTATCAGCTTTTCCGTTCCAGGGGCCCGGTTGGATTTCGGGTGCAATCCAACCCGGCCACTACCAACTGTATCCAAAACTCGGGCGAAGGATGCAAAAAGTTCTGTATCGTCAACAGGAACTCAACGCAACAGACGACGCGTCAATCGGACGCCCGGTCTGAGAGTTATTGGCTTTTTCGTCCCAGGGGCCCGGTTGGGTTTTAAGGCAAAACCAACCCGACTGTACTCCACTTGTGCCCAAACCCCGGGCAGAGTGAGCCAAAATTTCCGTATCGTCAACAGGAACTCAACGCAACAGATGGCGCGTCAATCGGACGTCCGTAGCTCAAGATATGAGCGTTTCCGCTCCGAGGGCCCGGCTGGTTTCGTGTACAAACCAACCCGGCCAAACTCAAAGTATTCCGAAACCTTGAGTGCGATAAACCGAAACGACCGTCTCGATCCAGGGATCGCCTTGCCGCTGACGGCGGGTCGTTTGGAGGCCCGTAGCTCAAGATACGACCATTTGAACGAAGTCTGTCCGAAGACGGGGGGTCCGGGCCCAGGCCGACCCAGCCCGACCCCCCCCTGGTTGGCCAGAACCGGGTCGGTTCCGACCCGGTTGGCCCGTCCCGGCCCGGCCAGGGCCGGTCCGGCTCGGCTCGGCCGAGCGGCCGAGCGGCCGACGCGGGGGAAAGCTGCCGCCCCGCGTGACAACCCCGCGACACCCGCGGGGTGTCGCCCTGGACACCCGCGGGGTGTCGCGCTGGACACCCGCGGGGTGCCACGTGACAACTCCGCGGCACCCACGGGGTGTCGCACTGGACACCCGCGAGGTGCCGTGTGACAACCCCGCGGCACCCGCGGGGTGTCGTGCTGGACACCCGCGGGGTGCCGCCGTCTCCGGCCGCCGGCGCCACCACCGGCTTCCGCGGGCCGCCGGAGTCGCTCCGGTGGCCCATTTTCCTTCCCGTCTGCGCCGTTGTTCCTCCCGGGTTCCGTTCTTTACTGCGGGAACATCAAACATCCATTGCGGCACGTTCCGTCGTTGCCCGTCAAATCCGCAAAACACGAAGAACGACGGAGGGTTGCCAGACCGTGTTCGTTTGACCCGCACCCTCCGCGTTAGATAAAAACAACGGGAGAAATAATAGAATGTTCAACACATGAACCAACAATTTTAATAAAATAAAATTGTTTCTTTGATTCCGGTTCTTTAATTTTTAAATAATGTTCACGGGAATAATAAAGAGGGGTATTCCAAAATTATAAAATCCCTACCTCGTTGATCGTCGCGCGCGGGCGTTCTTCGCGGAAAGGGTCGTCGCGGAAGAGGGGGATCGTCGCGTCGTCGCGGGGAGGCGTCGCGTCGTCGCGGAATCCGTCTTTGAGTCGGCGAGCTCAACGGACCAAGAACAAGAGATTTAAATTATAAATAATTAAATCTGTGTTTAAAACCCAAAGAAAAGAACCTTGAGCGGAAATCCGAAATCACTCACCTCAAATGGTCGGTGATCGGAGATCGGAAGAACGTCTCGGACGAAAGCGTCGTCGATTTCTGCAGGTTTGGCGTTCTTCGCGTTCTTCGCGTTCTTCGCGTTCTTCGTGTTCTTCGCGTTCTTCGCATTCTTCGCCAAAGAAGAACGCTTTCCTCCAAATCCTCTCCACGCCACAAGTTTCAACCCAAAATAAAATAAGCTTAAGCCTTATTTTATTTACACAACTAAACATTTGAATTTCAAAAGATAATAAACCAACCATTAATTCGTAGAATTAATTCAACGAAATAAACAGCTCATTTAATTTACGAAATAAACAGCCCAATTAAATGGTCTGTTATGATTTTAAAAAACGCGTCAGTTGACTTTCATTAAGACGGGTTTTCACGGGTGCGTTTCTTAGCGGAAAGAAACGGCGGGGCTCGTACGGGCCCCACCTCACAAATATCCTACCAAGGGGTAGGATATTTCTGGATAGCATCCTATCCAGTTCAACTCAGTTCAAGCCACCTTTAAGTTGCTTCAAGTGGCTTCCATGTGGCTTAAGCCAAATAAAATAAAGTTGTAGCAAAATTATTTTATTTATTAACTTTAAGCCCGAAAATTAAAAACCACACCCGAGCAAACACAACTCCGGAAGAGGCGTTTCTAAGCGAATACCGGCACTGTGATTTCATCGGAGCCCTCAGAATTCGATTCCGGGCACTAGTTCAAAAGTTAGAAAAACCCGCATGTTCGTTCACTGAACGTACCCGATCCAAAATTCAGAAAATGATTCCGGGAACACCGGGCCTCGGAATCAGGTGCCGTCAGAAGCTGCGCTCTTGTAAAATATCAAAGAAAATTAAGAAAAAAATTTCCTTGAAATTTACGGGTCTTTACATTACTCCCACCACAGGGCTTTACGTCCCTGTAAAGCTTCACCACAAACTTAGGGAAACAAAGGCGGTACTGAGAACGCATCTGAGCCTTCCACTCCCAAGTGCTCTCCTGGAGGTTCCCGCACTGCCAAAGAAAGTGCATAAGAGGAATCGACCGTCCTCCTAGGATCTGCTCCTGTCGATCCTCGATCCCCACAGGAAACTCCGTAAAAGTCACCTCATCACCAATGACCAGCTCCCCATGGTCAAAGATTTGTGTCGGGTCGAGCATGTATCTCCTCAGTTGGGATACGTGGAAAACGTCATGCACCTAGTGCAACTGAAGTGGATGGGACAAGCGGTAAACCACCTCGCCTACCCAGCTGAGGACCTAGAAAGGTCCGTTGAACCTCGGAGATAACTTGCCGCCTTGGCCACATCTCTGTAACCCTCGTCGAGGTGAGACCCGTATAAGGACTTGATCGTCATCCTCGAACTCCAGAGGTCTCCAATTCCTGCTGGAACTGAAACTCAAAATGACTGCTGCCATGAGAGTAAGGTTTACCGACTCAAGAGTGATCGGTCACACCCTCCTATGCAAGAGTTACCCTGCGCTGCCTGGGGTTTCCTTTTCCGCCGACCAAGGAAAACCCATCCCAACGTTTGCCTAAAACTGTCAATTTGAGTATGAACAGTTATTGACCATTCCATACTCAAACTAACGTCGTAAGGCCTCGAAGCTGCCACCAAGAGATTCCAACCAGAACTCTCGCCTCGAGGGTCTGACCACACCGTCAGCGTAAGTGTGATTATTGAGTCTCCTCACAAGGTATCTCCAGACGTGAGGGTCAAGTCCACGGCTTACCGGAAACTGAAGGTCTGGAACAAGATTTGTGGAAGCGAGGAATGATTCATATCGACGTCTGTTACTACAGCAGCTAGTAGTGGACATAGACTGTCCCTTGAATCATTTCTAGAGCCATTGGGTCACACTCCTTGACCGCATGAAGCCGCACTCTTCCTCCGCCCTCCAGCTCCATGAGCCTTGCGGGAATAACTAAGGCGGGTGGTTATAACATGTTAAGATGTACACCACCTCATGCTGCTCTCCTAGCTTTGCCTCCACGTCTGACACTTCGCAGACTCATCTCTATTTAAAGCTACCTCTTCTTGAAACATTTATCACGCCCGAGTCTCTATGACTGGCACCGGTTCCTTGTTTCTTACTGCACTGTACAGTCTTCATCCGCTCCTGGATGAACTGCACCTCCTTTAGTCTCACAAGAGCTGCTATGATTTCTTCTTTGCCGATAAGAGAAATCTGGTCTCATCCCCTGGATGAACCACATTCGTTGCCTAATATAGTAAATTCCAATATGAATGATGCATTCATGCCATGGATGACGTCGTAAGGCCTCGACGTAACTACTAAGAGATCCAACTGTCACTCTCGCCTCCAAGGGTCGAGTCACACTGTCGGCATCAGTGTGAGGTCACTGGGTCTCCTCCAGTTGAAATCTCGAAAGTGAGGGTCAAGTCAACTGTTTAACCGGGACCACTCAGTATCAACCAAACAAAAAGACAGTAAAATAAACAATGATAAGTGTCTTTTTATTATTTCAGCTCATAGTACAAGACACGAAAACAACATCAACATGGAACTAAAAGTACAAGGGACGTATCCACTAGTTCCTCTCCTTTCCACCTACTCTCGGAGCTCTACTGCCTTGTTCACTGCTCGGCTGTTTCTCAAGCAATCGCCGCTGCTTCTGTCTCGGTGGCTCCTCCAACACCCGCTGATCAACTATACGTGGAGTCGGACAGTCACGTGCCAGGTGCCCCTTTCCACCGCACGAGTAACACAGTCTGCTTCTGGCACACCTGGCTCTGACCCCACCCCGGGTGCCCCGCACCACCGGTCCTAAAACCCGAGATCGCCCAACTGCTGGTCTGTTCCTCCTGGACCTCTGCATCATCTGTCTACTGCCCACAGATGACTCGGCTTCTGATCGAAAAAACATGCGGAAAAGGCAGTAGCTCTTGAACACGCTCGGGGTGTAGAGCTTCTGGCAAAAACTCCACCCTGAATAAGGTCTCTAAGTCTTCCCATGTGAAAGCCATCCCATCGCAAAACTGGAATAAGTGGCTCCACCACCTGCCTGCTGCTGCCTGAAGGAGGCTGGAAGCAAAGATCACCATGAAGTCTGCCGGCGTCCCCACTAGTCTGAAGACTCCCACCACAGCCTTCAGCCAATCCTCAGCCGCCTGCGGGTCCGTCTCTCCCCGGAACCTGGGAGGCCTCTGGCGCTGGAACTCATACAGTGCGCTCAAGTAGCGGGCATCGCCTACTGTTGGGGCTGGTGGCATCGGTGGCCCAACGTATGGTTGTACTGTTGGCGCCTCCGCTGGTGCCTCAACTGCAAGAGGGCCCTATACCGAAGCCTCGTCACTCGACAGGCTGTCAGCACGCACATCCCTCTGGGCTCTAGTTGGTCATCCGAGAAAAGGCATACTGAAAGAAACAACGTAACACGGTCAAATGATTATACCTGGTGAGCTAACCTGGTTTGAGCTGTTTTAAGGGGGGAAACCTTTGAAAACACACACACAATCAGTGTTTTCATTCACAAAGTCGGAAATTAGATGCCAGGGTCCTGGTGTATGGATACGTCGGCCGCCCGCACCAACACTGGACTCCCTGAACTGAAAACCACACTCGGTACCCTTAACACTATTGCTTCACAGAAAGAAATATCAGATTTTGTGGTAGAACCGACCACCTCTGATACCAATTTGTCACGACCCGTCCTCGGGGCCCGTGCCATGACTACCCCAAGCCCGCCTTCCATAGGCCAGGGGCTGGCGACTAGCACCAAAGGCGTAAATCCCAGTAAAAAGGGAAGGCATTGCCTTTGTAAAGTAAACAAGCACCACAGAGTAAGCAAGTGGAGAAGTAAACACTAAGTAAAAACAGAGTACAACTGAAATGCGGAAAAAATAAATGGGCCAGTATACAAACCCAACTGAAAGTAAAGTACAACTCGAAAGGGAAAACAACAACTGTAAAGTAAAATCCGCTACACCGAGCTATCCACTGGAAATCCCACCTGAAGGGTGGGTACAGATAGCTCCTATGCTCCTCGGGTCCCACCGTCCGCTCCGAGTATGTCCCGCCCAGTGGTCCACCTCCGGGTACCACCTCTTCGTCACGTCCACCTCTGGGTACCGTCTCATCATATAGTCCACCTCTAGGTACCGTCCAGTCCTCGAACACTCGGCCTCTGTCAGTACTGGCCGTCGTCTGCAACCAACACAATGAGGTGCGTGCATAGCCCGTTCAGGGGTGAGTATAACAATACTCAGTAGGGACCCCGAGACCCTCAAGGTCTCACTAAAACCTACAAGGATAACCACAAAGAAGATCTCAACAGATAACCTTTACTTAGGTATATTCCCATACATATACCTACATTATCAAGTAACCCATCTCAATCATAAGGAAACACAAGGGTTGAGAAATCAACGGATAACCACTACCCAGGTATATGCCCATACATATACCTAAGTTATCAAGTGACCCATCTCAATCATGAGGTAAACACAAGGTCAAAAGTCTCAGCTCAACCAGGATTTTCATTATCGAAACTGTAACTACTGAAGAGCTCTGTCTCTGGAGTGTACAGTGGTCCTGTCACGACTCCGAGGTACTGCTCACTAACCTAAGACTGCTGAGGTACTCCTCCTGTCGAGTACCGCGGGCCAGCAACCCAAACACAGTAGTGCTTCCCGCCGAGGTATGTCACTCAAACACAGTAGTGCACACCCCCTAGTAGCCTACAGAGGTACTCTCCGTACGAGTACCGCGGGTCTGCACTATCACACAGGTAGTGCTCCGTCCTCCATGGGTCTGCACCCAAACAAAGTAGTGCTCCATCCACCGGGCTAGTCGACTCATTCCAAGTCGAGTCGGTCAAGCAGTCGTCAGGTCTCAGTCGGCTACACAGTCTCCGTACTCCACACGCTCGTCTCTGGAAGGGTCCGCTCCACGAGCTGCAAGTCGATTCTCCAAGTATCTCAAGGTCCCACGAATAAGTATCTCAAAGGACCACCTCGTCACAGGGGTCTCAACGCAACAGACGGCGCGTCGATCGGACGCCTGGTCTGTGAGTTATTAGCCTTTTCGTCCCAGGGCCCCGGTTGGTTTCGTGAGCGAACCAAACCCAGCTGTATCTCAACTGTACCCCGAGCTCTCATAGGGTATACTCATAGGGACCGCTTCTCAACATGAGCGTCAATGCCGCTGACGGTTCGTCAAACGGACGTCCTGTCTAAAAGTTATCAGCTTTTCCGTTCCAGGGGCCCGGTTGGATTTCGGGTGCGATCCAACCCGGCCACTACCAACTGTATCCAAAACTTGGGCGAAGGATGCCAAAAGTTCCGTATCGTCAACAGGAACTCAACGCAACAGACGACGCGTCAATCGGACGCCCGGTCTGAGAGTTATTGACTTTTTCGTCCCAGGGGCCCGGTTGGTTTTTAAGGAAAAACCAACCCGACCGTACTCCACTAGCGCCCAAACCCCGGGCGGAGTGAGCCAAAAGTTCCGTATCGTCAACAGGAACTCAACGCAACAGACGGCGCGTCAATCGGACGTCCGTAGCTCAGGATATGAGTGTTTCCGCTCCGAGGGCCCGGCTGGTTTCGTGTACGAACCAACCCGGCCGAACTCAAAGTATTCCGAAACCTTGAGTGCGATAAACCGAAACGACCGTCTCGATCCAGGGATCGCGTTTCCGCTGACGGCGGGTCGTTTGGAGGCCCGTAGCTCAATATACGGCCATTTGAACGATGTCTGTCCGAAGACGGGGGGTTCGGGCCCGGGCCGACCCGGCCCGACCCCCCTGGTTGGCCCGAACTGGGTCGGGTCTGACCCGGTTGGCCCGGCCCGGCCCGGCCAGGGCCGGTCCGTCTCGGCTCGGCCGAGCGGCCGACGCGGGGGAAAGCCGCCGCCCCGCGTGACACTCCCGTGGCACCCGCGGGGTGCCGCGTGACAACCCCGCGGCACCCGCGGGGTGTCGCCCTGGACACCCGCGGCACCCGCGGGGTGTCGCGCTGGACACCCGCGGGGTGCCGCCGCCTCCGGCCGCCGGCGCCGCCGCGCCGGCGATCCGCGCCACCACCGGCTTCTGCGGGCCGCCAGAGTCGCTCCGGTGGCCCGTTTTCCTTCCCGTCTGCGCCGTTGTTCCTCCTGGGTTCCGTTCTTTACTACGAGATCATCAAACATCCGTTGCGGCACGTTCCGTCATTGCCCGTCAAATCCGCAAAACACGAAGAATGACGGAGGGTTGCCGGGCCCTATTCGTTTGACCCGCACCCTCTGCGTTAGATAAAAACAACGGGAGAAATAATAGAATGTTCAACACATGAACGAACAATTTTAATAATATAAAATTGTTTCTTTGATTCCGGTTCTTTAATTTTTAAAGAATGTTCACGGGAATAATAAAGAGGTGTATTCCAAAATTATAAAATCCCTACCTCGTTGATTGTCGCGCGCAGGCGTTCTTCGCGGAAAGGCTTGTCGCGGAAGAGGGGGGATCGTCGCGTCGTCGCGGGGAGGCGTCACGTCGTCGCGGAATCCGGCGTTGAGTCGGCGAGCTCAACCGACCAAGAACAACAGATTTAAATTATAAATAATTAAATCTGTGTTTAAAACCAAAATAAAAGAACCTTGAGCGGAAATCCGAAATCACTCACCTCAAATGGTCGGTGATCGGAGATCGGAGATCGGTGATCGGAAGAATGTCTCGGACGAAAGCGTCGTCGATTTCCGCAGGTTTGGTGTTCTTCGCGTTCTTCGCATTCTTCGCGTTCTTCGCCGAAGAAGAACGCTTTCCTCCAAATCCTCTCCACGCCACAAGTTTCAACCCAAAATAAAATAAGAATAAGCCTTATTTTATTTACACAACTAAACATTTGAATTTCAAAAGATATGAAACGAACCATTAATTCGTAGAATTAATTCAACGAAAGAAACAGCTCATTTAATTTACAAAAGAAACAACCCAATTAAATGGTCTGTTAAGATTTTAAGAAACGCGTCAGTTGACTTTCATTAAGACGGGTTTTCACGGGTGCGTTTCTTAGCGGAAAGAAACAGCAGGGCTCGTGCGGGCCCCACCTCACAAATATCCTACCAAGGGGTAGGATATTTCTGGATAGCATCCTATCCAGTTCAACTCAGTTCAAGCCGCCTTTAAGTGGCTTCAAGTGGCTTCCAAGTGGCTTAAGCGAAATAAAATAAAGTTTTAGCAGAATTATTTTATTTCCTAACTTTAAGCCCGAAAATTAAAAACCACACCCGAGAAAACGCAACTCCGGAAGAGGCGTTTCTAAGTGAATACCGGCGCTTTGATTTCATCGGAGCCCTCAGAATTTGATTCCGGGAACCGGTTCAAAAGTTAGAAAAACCCGCACGTTCGTTTACTGAACGTACCCGAGCCAAACTTCGGAAAATGATTCCGGGCACACCGGGCCTCGGAATCAGGTGCCGTCAGAAGCTGCGCTCTTGTAAAATTCCAAAGAAAATTAAGAAAAGAGTTTCCTTGAAATTTACGGGTCTTTACAATGAGAATGTGTGTATATGGACTAGGTGTCCTTATATGTATGTGAAAAGGAATATCCTCAGTGGGTGTAGCAGCATCTCTTAGTTATAAATCACCAAGAGACAATGTGTTCATCTTTGTCCCACAATGAGGTAGGATCCCTATCCATGCTCTTTATTTCAAGTACGTCGTATTTCACTTTAGTTGCCTACTGAATTTTGAATTTTTATATTGAACAAAATTTCATGAATAAGTTTTCTTCTATTGGTGCTAAATGATTTCATGATAAATAAATTCCTGATTTTTTTATAACCCCCTCCAATGGAGGTTTTCTGTATGTGAAAACTAACAGTGATAGTCTCAGTGTATTTAGATTTATTAACTAGGATTCTTTGTAGTTCGTTTTTCTTTTATATCACTATTGGAATGTGGAGTGTTTATGAAATATCCTTTATAGATGTATATGAATGGATTTTCCTCTTTAAAAATAAATGAAAAATGAATCGGATTACCTCTTAAGAACTTTTACAGTTATTTTAATTGAATAGATTTCTCAAAAAGTGGATTTTACCCAAGATGGTAATGCCCAATTTGTATCGGTACCTTCTATGCCCCCCTTGGAATTATACAGAATTAGTTACCCTATATGGAGGGTTAAAGTTAAATACTTTATGTAAAATTACATGATTATGATAAGTGTTATCGTTGAATTGTATAAAATGCTAATTTGAATTGGGAACAGATTTTAGTGGTATGAAAAAACCTTGGATAAAAAAATAAGAATGTCTTATGATAGTTGAATTAATTTACTAAAATTTTAATCATTAGGATGGTTTAATAAAAAGCTGTTTTATTCTTATAAATCCTCATATATGAATTGAAATTGGTTATGGGAGTTGGAAATGACTAGTGACATGTATGCGGGGCATTGCCTCATGCTTTAAACTGAATAAGTGACCATTCCATTTTAAGGTGAAATGGGAATCCATATATTCTTTCCCTTATGTTATTTTTTTTGATAAATTAATATGCCTAATTAAATGGTTTAATAAGGTAATGTGAAATTTATGACTCATGCCTTATGATATAAATGTTATGGGTGATTAGGATGTCTAAGAGGCTGATGCCTCATGAATTATTTATTGTGATTGGTTGCTCCATATTGACCATGGATCCAAAGAAACAAGAGAGCCCTAATTGGAATATTTTGTGAGATTTTAACTATATACCCACAAACTATGAGATCCTTGAGGTTAGAGTTAGACTTTTAGTGCTACCCTTGGTGATGGATGTCTTTGCATTATATCCTGATCCATATAATGTTGAGTTTCCAAAGGGCCATGAGACCCTTGAATAGGAAGTCCATGTTAGATTCCATATTGATTTCCATGAGCTAATGAGAGCTCTTTCATGTTTGACCATGGGATAGATAATGATTGTTTTCCTTGGAAATGAATGTCTGTGGGTTATGACATAGACCTTCCAAAGATAGCATCCCAAATATATGACCATTGGGTGTTGGTATGCACTTGGTCTACATAGGAGGATGATATGAATACCTATACAATATATTTTTATTATTATTATCTATATGTGTTGTTCTAGATCAGACTCTCATTATGGATATGAGTCGAAGTTGGTATATTCATCAGGTATCTCTTAGAAACATAGACGGTTGTCTATTTATTTATAAAGTTATGTTTATTAAATATTGTATACCTACACACTGTTTAATTATTTTTCACTTATTAGTTTGGGATGGACAACTGTGGGTTTTGGACTACCGATATTTAAAACTCACACACTAAATGGATACCCTAGTTACCCATGCAAACCTTATATTTGCAGGATATAGTTTTATTTGTAATATTGATTATACCTTGGAGTTAGGAGAAAATGACCGAGATGGAGCTCAATATGCCAATTAATATTTCCCATGGGTTATTACTATCTTTTCATTATTTGAGTGATGTATTGTATAATACTATATTATTTGTTGATTTTAATTCAAAATCAACTTTTGGACATACATTCACTATAAACCGGTGTTTACCACTTTTAGTAATTTGTTATTAATTATCTTTTTCAACTTTTGGTTGCTTTATTTTTAAAATTTTTCCATAGTTATTTGTTGTATAGTTATATTTTTAGACTATTCTACTCTAATATGAGGGTATATTCTTCCCACTATCACATACTAAGACCCTCATTGCTAGTTTCCATCCTCTGGCATACAAGGAGATTCTCTAGAAGCTATGTGGCCCAAATGATCAGGTAGCAGTTTGATGATAATCTTGTACAAGATGTTACAAAGTGGTATTAGAGGAGTTTCATTTCAATTTCTTTCTATTATAGGATCATATAAAGAGGATTAGTAATGTTTTATCGCTTTGTTAATATTCATCCATGGGTTTGATAACCCCACATATTATAAATAATCATGTGGTAAGGGTTGGGATCGTAGATTACCGATTTCCATTATTACATTTGATTTGATTTCAACTAGAGTTATTTATTGACTTTCTAATTGATAATGATTTATTAAATTTATGGTGTTTTTCCTTTGTCATGGAATGTCATGGAAGTTTTATCTTATGCATAATGTTAGGCACATAAGAATTCACATGCCATGAATAATTTCATTCCATGTAGTTGTATTTATTTTCCTATTGATTCGAATTCTGTGCCTGGAATGTATTCCATGCCTTTTAATTACTAGAATTCCAATTTATATATCATGTTTTGGTGATATATTTGACCTGGTTGGGTGACAATATTCCATGCTTCCTATCTATCTTATGTGTTGTGAACATATGCTATAGCATGACTCTATGTTTATTCCTTTTTATGGAATGTTTTGTTTTATTATATATGAGTTTTGAATGAAAGGGAACCAATTATTGATTTTAAGGTTAATGGGAAGCTTATAATCAGGAAATCGAGACCCATACATTCCAACTAACTTGAGTATATATATAAATATACATTCCATATAATTTTTTTATAATGTGAAGACCTCTAAATTAAGATGCTAAAGTGAACTGATTTTTAGTAAAGGGAGCCAAATGCTATACTGTAAAGTGTATGGGTGTTTTACAAGTTGGTAGGTGGCCACCAATATCATTGGACCATTGTACATGATCATCACATATTTTAAAATGAAATGGTTTTCAATGAATGAGAGCTAATTTCAATCCATGGAATGTAAGGGTGCTTCATGAATTGGAAAATAGAACCCATATTAAATGTAATAGAAAAGTGTACCTTGATATTTTTATAAATATGATTTCTATTTTGTTTTAACCTGAATTGAATTGGTCAAATTTATAAATTTGGAACCAGACCCAAGTAGGTAGGTTGAGGTAATGTATTTATGGGATGAAGCGGTTGGGTTCTTTTATAATCGACATGTGAGAAACTACTATTGTGTTTCATTCTAGAGAATGTAGGATATCTCAATGGAACCTTCATAGGTCACCATACCTTCCTAAAACAATTTATTATGATAAATGACCAGGAAAAAATGTTGTTAAAACATAATAAATTTTTTAATAGGGATATTTGATAAAACATGCCTACATTGTTTTAAAATCAGTCCATGATTTTAGTTTTTAATATTGTAACTATTAAAAGGATAAATGTGGATAGATATTAAGGTCATGGAAATTGAACATATTATGGTATCCTCTGGTTGTGACCACCATGAAATTGTATTTTTGAGTTCTCGTTGTGTTTCCTATGAAGGGAAGCATAATTGTTTCCTTAGGTGCTATTTCTTCAGAAATTGATAGATGATCTCAATTTGATCCTAGTGACATCTGTTAGTGCGACCTTGTGTTGGGGTTGATATTTGAGTTTCATAAGGGGATAGCCTTTGGTAGGTAAATCCATTACAATTTTTAATACCATGATAGTGTCATGATATTTCTAACATTTGGTGTCATTCGTATGATGTTGTCCCTAATAGGACAATCAGTTTCCATTGAATTCCATGTTTCGATGGGTGTTCGTGATTTTCTTGACCTTTTTATGGGCTTAAGCACCTAGTAATTCTCAGATTACATAGGTTAGACATACCTTGTGCATGTTTGGATGATTCATCGGTCATTTGAATACTTTTATCTTCCCTAGTAGTGGATATCTTCAAACATCATTATTGAAATGAATTTTGTATAAAGAAAGATGATGTTTGGTTAGATCTTTTGACCTTTTTAGTGCGATCTTGGTTCACCTCCTTAATAGAGTGTCCTAAAATTATAAAATTATATTTCATACCAATGCATAGGATGTATTTTGGAAGACATGGGTTATTTGACATGCTGGTCTTATTGTTTTGACCATATTCATATTTTTTTATTTTGAAATCGTGTCTCATATGAGCATCAAATGTTTATTTCAGTTACCAAATCTCGAATGAGTTTGAGGAAGGAAGTTTTCATTACATTCTTACATGGACACTCATATGGTGTGGAGTGTCGTGAATAATATGTTAAATGTTTCCTTCCTTGTAGAATGTGTGTAACTATTGAGGACCATGGGAAATGGCCTTTTTTTCTTAAATGCATTTGTGGAATTAAATTTTAAAATTGGATTGATGCTCACTCGGTAGCATGACATTCATTACCTTATTGGGAATAGATCCCGTGGAAAGCACTATTGGTCTCAGATAGGAAATGGTGGGTGATCTTGAATAATAACATAATTCCTAGAGATGTAAAGGCATTTATTAGGGTATGTGTTGGTGTGTGAGCAGGTCAAAACAATCTTCTTCCAAAGGAAGATGAAAAGTGGTGCTTTAACCATTATTCCTTCCAGAAATTGGGTAAAAATGACTAGAAACCCATTTATAATCCCCTTAGAGTATTCTTCTATGTGATGAGCATTTCCCAAAAAATGAAGTCATCCATTATGCACTAAGAGAGCATCTGTCTTAAACAGTTCCGAAAGAATTAAAAGTAATTGAACTTGTTTTGGTGAACTCATTTGGTGTTGGATATTCATTTCATGGATTATTTCTAGGTATGGTTAAAAACGTCCCTAGAACTCATGTTTTTACTTTTGTGGATGTGTTTGTGGGGAATGTGAGATGACGTGGGAGATAAAATCATAGTTCCATTTTAAAATCATCAGCCGTCTAAGCCAAGCATCATCTTCAATGGTTGGCCAGGGCGGTTAACCCAATTTTCCATTTTCTCAATGTAAACAGTTGGTGGGAAATTGTATCTAGAATATTGTCTGGGGGGAGTTTGGGTTTTGTCCGCTGGTGCTTTTAATGAATAGCCATATTGACCTGGGCTTTGATGTCGAGGGATAATTGATTGATTGTTTCATTTCAAAATCATTATTTGTGTTTCATTAATATGATTAGGATCCTTTTTTGTAATGATATCATATTGGTGGAAAGTGTCATGGAAGGGAAATTTCCATTTTTAATATTAATTCCCAATGATGGAGGTTCTTTTTTCTGGATTCCTAATGAGATTATTATGGGATCATGTCTCTGGGTAAAAACTGGATCTAGAGGGAGCCATTTAGATGTTTTGAGTGGAGAATGAGCATTTTCTCGAGTTTTAAATGGCTTAAGTACCACATGCTTAAATGGATCCTTATGGTTTCATTTGGAGTTTGAGAATGCAACGTGAACATTTGAATGAATATTCATGAACCCTATTGGTCAAACAATGTGTTCATTGATCTAGAATGTTTCTGGGGGATGAGAAGTTATAATGTTGGATAGTTGTAATGATCCATATTTTGAAACATATGAAAATAGGAAGGTTTTTTATACTTTTTATTTATCGGATGGTATTTTTTTTGAAACCGAGCCTTAGAATGAGTTTATTTTTGTCGTAACACTCTTAAGAGATATTTTTAGGACTTGGGTGAAAGATAATAGAGTTTCCTAGAGGTCTCGAGGTGTTTTGGGGGCACCTTACAAGAAAAAGACATGTTTTGAAAAGATACATAGGTCGCATGGTCTGTCTGAAACTATGTGGACCACAATAGGTAACCATGTGTCATTTTTAACTAGTGAAATGATCGTATTCATGGGTTTTGAACTGTTTTTCAAACCCATTTCCTAGCCCACATTTTGTGTGTTTAGAGGCAACAACTCAACATTATTCACCACTTGTTTGGTGTACGATTTCCAAATCTTGCATCCAACTCTTGTGGGGTACCCCAGGTGTCCAGATGGGGGAAAATAGTTTTCTAAATAGCATGGTCCAGACTATGTGCCAAGACCTTATTTTAAAATTGTATTCAATTAAATTAAATAAAAAAAATAAAAAGAAGTAAAAAATATAAAATATAAAATATAAAAACTGAATCTCATCCTCCCCACCCCTTATTGCATCACACCTCCACCTGATGCCCAAGCAATGTGTACGATCTGACTCGTATGACTACTTCTCAGAAAACCAATTCTACTCCATTTATTAACTATTATTCATCTGATATTATAGGTATGAACTCCTCCTACATTATCCTCCTTCTCTATGGCCATTTTAGGCCTCCACATCGCCCATTATCAATCATCCAAATCTAGGGTTTGAAGATAAACTGCATGTTTTATATTCTTTTGGTTAATGTATGTCCATAGGGTCTCTTAGGACCTATATGTGTGGGTTCCAACAACCGTCACTGAATGCTTTGTGGTTTGGGTTGACTCGATTTGTCACCACCATCTGAGTTCGTTGGACCCTAAATTTTTGTTTCATGTCACTGGGCTTAATGAGACTCACCTTCATATGTATAGGTAGGTGTATATATATATAGGATTCTCTATTATTTGTATATTAAACCATATAAGTGAATATACCTATATGGGTATAGGTGTGAAAATGTATAAATATGAAAAATTCATATGTAGGTGGGTGGAGACTAGAATAATCATATATGCATATATGTAAGGATACCTTTACACATGTTGTTGAACAAAATAATTTTCTCCTAGAGGATAGGTTTCATTATTGGTATGAACAAATATATTCTTAGTGGGAGTGGAAACATCTCATATTTTGAAAGCATCAAGAACTGAAGTGTTCATCTTACATCCAACCTAAGCAGCGATCCCTATCCTTTCTATTTAATTCAATTCCCGGTTAATTATCTTTAGATAATAGCTTAATTTTGATATATAATATTTAACTACATTTCTAGAATAATATTTCTACTTGTTGGATAAATTATTTCCTAATAAATAAATTCATGGTTTTCAAATAAAACCAATCCAATTATGGTGTGTGTTCTACGAAAACTAACATTTATAGTTTTTGTGCATTTAGTATGCTTAACATTGTTTCTTGGTAGTTCGTTGTGATTCTATATTACTATTGTAATGAAAAATTATTAGGACATAGCCCTTATATATGTTGAGAAAATGGAGTGTCTTCATTAAAATAAATTTTAAATGATTCAAAGTACCTCCTAAGTAGTAGGCCAATTATTTTAATTTAATAACTTAATCTAAGATTTGATTATACCCAAGTATATAAATTCCTATTTTTTAGTAGCACCTTCTATGTGTCCCTAGTAATTACATGGATTGAGTTACCCTACATTGGGGGTTGAAGTGAAATACATTAAGTGCAATAACATGAAATTGAAAAGTGACATCCTTGAGTTTTATTAAATAATAATTTGATATGGGAACATATTAGGGTGGTATATCTATCCCATGAGTTAAAATAATAAGAATGAAAGTTGAATGAATTTATTGAATATTCAACATCTAGGATGGTTATGTCCATTTATTTTTAATGATAATAAATAATCACATCTCAACAAAAATGTTTAAAGGGTGTTAGAATTGGATAGTGACATGCATGATAGGCCTTGCATCATTCTTTGAACTAAATATGTGACCCTGCTGATATATTGTGAAATGGGAATCCATAAAAATGTTTTTACTTATGTTATATTTTGATAAATCAATATTTATACTTATGTGTTTAATAAGGGAATGAGATGTTTATGCCTCATGCCTAATGATATAAATGGAATGGGAGATTGAGATACATGAAAGACTCATGCCTCATGCATTGTATTTTCTAAAGGGTTACACCATACTATCTGTGGAGCAAAGGGATCATGAGATCCCAAATGAAAGGACTGATTAAGCTTTTAACTGAATACCCAAGGACTGTGAGAGCCATGGGGTAAGGGTTATACCATGAGTGTTATCCGTAGTAATGGATGTCTTTGTGTAACATCCAAATCCATCCAATTCTAATTTTATAAAGGACCATTATAGGTTGGAGTATGAATTTATTTGGGCATCCATATTGATTTCCATGAGAATATGAGAGCGCTTGGAGTTTGGTCCAATGTTTAGACCATGAGTATTTCCCCTGGTAATGAATTTATGTGTGTCACCTCATGAACCAACCAAATATATCATCCTTGGTATATAGGCATTGGGTGTCAGTACATAATTGGCTCATATAGGTGGACTCTATGTATACATATACTACATATTTTTTATTATTGTAAATAAGTATAGTTCTCGATAAGAATCTCATTTTGGAACTCTGATGAAGCTGATATAGCAGTCGGGTCTCCCTTAGAAACACGGATCGGTGTGAATTTATTTAGACTATTTTGATTATATAATTCTATATACCTGCACACTGTTAAATTATTATTCACTTTTTATTTTGGGCTAGACAACAGTGGGTTCCAACAAACTATGTTTTCTATCCCACACCCTGCTTGGGTACCCCTAGTTCTCTAGTAGACCTTATATTTAGAGGATCTAGGTTGTTTTTCTATATTTATTATACATGAGAGTTAGGAAATAATTACACAGTAGGAGCTCAGTATGCTCATGGAGACTTCCAATGGGAAATTTACATGCTTTCTTTATTTTAGTCACGTATTGTAGCATGATGTATTGTTTACCTCATCCTGTTATGTATCATTATTTTGAAATTCATTCACTATAAACTATATTTTGAAAATTTTATTTCAATATTATTAATTTTGTTTATATTCTCTTCATTTCATTTTTTATTAACTTCTTCCACTATTATATAACTTTTAGTTATGTTTTATCACTTTTCTACTCTGATAAGAGGGTAGAGTGTCACCACCATCACCTATTGAGACCCTCATTTCTAGTTGACAACCTCTATCATATAGGGAGATGCGTTTAAGGCCATGTGACCCACCTGTATAAGAAATTATTTGATGATAATCCGGTTCAAGATGTTACTGTCGGACAAAACTATCATTATTAAAATGCTCGATGATTTTTCTGAAGAGTAAGGTAGAAACTCATAATCTCTTTTTTTATTTCTAAAAATTTATTTTGTTCTATACATACTTAATATATATTATATAAATATTAATATACTTACATTATTGTCACATGTATACTAAAATTTTATTATTTTTTTGGAATACTCATTTTATATCTTCCTCTCAACCATTGGAAAAATGAAAATGCTACTCGTGCATACATGCAGATTACCATGTCCATGATGACATATTTTATTTGTCTTTACCAAATCATAGTAGATGGAAATAATAATTTAATTATTTAATAAATATTATATTTATTACATATTTAATGTTCTATAATGAAAAACCATGATCAAACATCCATTCCTCATATTAAATTTAAAAAATGAAAACATCGACAGTGCAGACATGGACACTACTGCCTCTATGGAGAACATGTTTTTTATCATCGTATTACATGGATTATTCTAAAAATATATTTGAAAATTTATATGATATAAAGTTATAATATAATAAATTTATATAGTTAGGATTTTATGATTAATAAATCATTGATATATATGTAAGAACCCGGAACTTCGTTTTTCGGTATGATCTCCTTTTTCTGGAGTTTTTGAGAAAAATGAAGTTTTTGGAAATTTCTGAAGTACATGCCTTGTACTTTCTGAGTACACACCATGCACTCTTTTCCCACTCGAAGCAGTGTGTTGGCCGTGTCCGGGCCACACACACGGTGTGTAGGGGTGAGGTGGAGGCCAATTTTAGTGGAGTACCGAAAAACCCACTACACGTTGTGTACTCTAAAAGTACACGCCGTGTACTTTCTTTATTTCATTTATCAGACTAGGGTCGCGCCCGATCACCATAAACATCTTCTTATAGGTCCGGTTCAACTGAGAGAGGTCGTACAACCATGAAACTTCCCCAGATTCTTGAGCCTCCATCTTTAGGATGATTCGACAGTCGTTGGTTGCTTTGGAACCACAGCGGTGAGTTCTTCTTTCTTCTTGAGTTTCATTCCATGATTCGTCCTCTTTCTCAAGTTATCGTGGTTTGATAATTTTGGATGTTTTATCAGATATATGAAGTTCAAGAGAGAATCAGTGGTCGTGGTTCAAGTATATCGATCTTCTCGGATCGAGGTAGGTGGTATGTCCCTTTCCGTTCCAAGTCTTTGAGTTTTATGTGCAAATTCAACCAATACCTGTGAACGGGGTATTGTGTGTTTGCCTCTATTAAATTGTGGTTTTCTTTCCATTCTTGTATTCTTGTGTAGAGGTAAATTAATCATGTTAAAGGATAATTTGTTATTCTTGGATGTTTTTCCCATGCTATAAACTGTTTACGACCTTTGGGTCTTGATGGCCTTTGGACGTTGTGACTGTTGCCAAGCCTTGTGTCTATAGGATGGAGTGTTTTTCATAACATGCTTGTTGTCATGTAAAATGTTATCCATGTAGCTCTATAGGTGTACTTTGGCCTTATAGCATTATCATGAACTGACTAGCACGAGCTGTGAGAACCTGGTGAAATAGACTATAAGGGATAGACCGAGTGAGCTTCCCAAAGAGTCCTTGACATTATAGACTGTAGGAGGGTAGACCGAGTGAGCATCCTCAGTGAGTCATAGACATTATAGTCCTAGAGGGATAGACTGAGCGCGATTCCTAGAGTGCCTTCTGATTTTATAGACTAGAGGAGGGTAGACCGAGTGAGCTTCCTTAGAGAGTCTTACCCTGTTTGATTTTTCTTTAAGAACCTTTCCAGGAAAGAGGAGGAATTGATCGAGTGAGCTTCCTCAGAGAGTATGTGGTATACCTAAGGCTATATGAGTAATTGACTGAGATAGATTCCTCATAGAGTCTCTAGACCTTGGGGATAAAAGGGTTAGACCGCGTGATCTTCCTCAGAGAGTCCCTAACTACCCTAGACTATAAGAGGAATTGACCGAGTGAGCTTCCCCAGAGAGTCTCATAAATTCGTATGACCAAGCCAGAGGGGTTAGGCTAAGTTCACTGCCTAGAGGGTTGTGGTAAATCATGGTTAGGAATAGAGGGGATGGCTATGAGCACTTCCCAGAGGGTTTCTTGTTTGTGTTAGCTTTTTTTCTTCACTGCTGCTATTGTTGTGGTTGATTTCTGTTGTGTATCATCCTATTTACTATCAATTTCTTTGCTGTTGTTATTTACTACTCACTATAATTTTACCTTCCATATACTCACTGAATTTTAGGCACAGATCGTCGGGTGAATGCCTACATGTATTTAGTCTCACACCTTATTTGGTTCATGTTTTTGGGCCCAAACAGACTATGTTGTTGCAGGAGTAGGCAAGGGAAAGCGCACTTCAACTTCTGGTACTTGATTTATTGGAGCAGTATTGCAAGGGACCAAGCTTTGGCTTGTGATGATGAGGAGATATTTTTCTTTTCTTTTGTACATGTTTTGGTAGTGTGCTGTTTTCCAGCATTTTGACTTGTTCGGATCCTTTCTTAAATATGTATTTTGCCTCATTCCATATATACATATGTGCTCTAGTTTGTTGACTTAGTCTTCCACTGTTTATTATTGTTGGTTAGTCACTACTTCCACTATTACATGTTTATTTATTTCCATTGTGTACTCTGCCAATGAGGGCATAGTTTCCCCTCTATCACACGCAAGTCCCTCACTGCTAGTCGGCAGCCTCTATCATTTGGGGAACTACGCTTGAGGCCATGTGACCAACCGGGTACGGGGCGCCTCTAGGTGGATTCCAAAACCTGGACATTACAAGTGGTATCATAGGAGTTATTATCTCTTGATATAATGTTTTGACACTTTATCAAGGGATAGGACGGATTCGGTATTTGGTAATAAGATATGTGCAGGATTATCTAACCCTTGTACATGGAAAATCCATACTACCTTGTTTATTGTAGTTTTCTGGTGTTGAGATTTTACAGTTGATACGATTTCACCTAGAGTGATTCACATGCTTTGTGTTGTTATTGTTTTGATATTACTGTTCTATTTCTATCGCAACCCGATGAGATGCAGGTATTCCATCTCATGAATCATATATTCACTTGTTAGAAATCACATTCCATGTATTCTTTCCATTCCATCTAGGGTGCATTAGCGATTTAATGTTGTTGTTATAGACTCTGTGTAGATTATGTATACTGTTGTGATAGATGCTTGATAGAATCCCTACTATTTTGATAGATAAATTTGTTGTTTTTTACTTTGCTAGAATGAATTCCAAATTTAGATTCTTGAGGTGTTATGGGACCTCTTGAATTGGAAGTTAGTGGATCATGGTCCTATTTTCTCTTGTATATGACATTGGGAGATTCCTTGCTTCGATTCGTGGGGAGTATGGGCCCCGCGGGTTGGAATTTGGATCCTCCTTGCTTTGTTTTCTGTGTTTTCAGGGCCCTTTTGCAGTTTCTGTGCAACTGCCCAGAAAAACCCAGAATACACGACACATACTTTCTAGATACACTCCGTGTAGTTTTCAGGCCGTGTCACTGACCATGTGAGCAGAAACATGTTGTCGTGTAAAGGAATTCTGGAACACACAATGTACGGTAGGTGCACGCCGTGTAGTTTAGATCCCGGTACCCAGCCGTTTCACTAACAACATGGTCCGGGGAAGCTATAGTAGAACATTCCATGTTCGTAAAGAACCCGCACGATAGTTTTGTCCCAGGTACCTGACCCTGTCATGAACAACACGGGTCGATGTTATCTTCTTCTATACACACCGTTTTCGTTTGGAACATGCCATGTAAGGGATGCCATGTAGACGGGCATGTAACTAACAAAACAGGCTGCCGAGACCATGTCTAGTACATGTCGTGTCCCTAGGGAACACGCTGTATAGTCTGGGGTTACTTTGGACCATGTGGGTTAGCCGTGTAAGAAGACTCGGGTAGGGGTTTAGAGTTCAAGTACACACTGTGTGTGAAACAACACACTGTGTAGTTTGGGGTATTACATGACCAATACTGTCAGAAGTACACGCCCACATTTTCGGCTAAAGAGGACACACTGTGTAGTTTTTATACACGCCGTGTAGTCGTGTTTTGTAAAACTTTATAGTTTATTTCCCATGTTCCCATTTTGTACTCCTATGTTTTCAGTATTTATTAATCCTGATCTAAGGTGTTCTTTTGGCCATTTAGAGCTATGCATCTGAGACGTCCTCCGGTCGTGCATCAGTTGCCAGACGGTGACCAGACACCGGATATGGCCAATCAGGTACCTCTTCTAGATCCTTCTACTGTTCCATCCTTGGCACCAGCGGTTATACCCATTGTAGGCACCGATATGCAATTCAGGGAGGACTTCCTGAGGATGATGTAGACTTTTCAAGGAGTACCACCTCCTTCCCCGTCAATGGCTGAGTTGACATGGGTCTTTCAGTATCAAGATCCTCTTACTTTCTCAGGGGATGTAGGACCCCAAGCTGCAGTGGCATGGTTTGAGTCCACAATAACTATCTTCAGCACTTCTGTCTCATCTTCTCACCTTCTGATAGTGGTAGGGGTTCCTCTATGACCTCATGTTCTAGAGATGCTTCACCAGTTTCCCACCAGTCTAGGAACTGGAGTTCTTCCGGCCATTTGGGCCAAGGTGGAGGTCACGACCGTGGTGGTCAGTCACCAGGTCATCAACGACAGCATAGTGGATCATCTCAGAGCGGTAAGCCAGGGGCGTAGGGCCGCGGGGCATGCCAGTCCTTCGCCATGGAGCAGACCAATTAGGAGCAGGATCCTAGGCCATCTATAGTTCAAGGTATAATCTTAGTCGCCTCAGTTTTATCTTCAGCTAAATTTTGATACTGGTGCTTCTCATAGCTTTATCTATGTTGCGGTCGTGGAGATCCTTGGGCTCTGTATATTTTCTTCTGCCAACTCGTTGAGACTAGACACACCTTTGGGGAAAATGACATCTAGAGTACGTCAGTGCATAGAGTGCCCTCTTGAGGTTGCGAGGTGTCATTTCTAAAGGGACCACAATGTCCTAGAGATGATGTTCTATGTCGTCATTCTCGGTATATAGTGGTTGGTTCCCTTCAAGGAAATCATCGATTTCTATCGCTGCAGGTTGAGTTTCATATCACCAGAGGGTGGATCATTCCTTCATAGAGGTGAGTGGGATGTCCAGGCGGGTATATCTGGACCATAGCATCATGGGCTAGGGGATGTTACAACCCAGATTGCTAGTCTTTATCTAGATGACCAGGGGACTTCACAGTTAGACGTTCCCCCAGTGGTGGATCGTTTCAGGGATGTTTTTTCAAAGGACATTTTAGGTTTCCCTCTAGAGCGTGAGGTAGACTTCTTGATTGAGCTTGTTCCAGGAGTGACACCGGTGTCCATTCCTTCTTATAGGATGGCTACACATGAGTTGCATGTGCTCAAAAAGCAGCTAGAGGAGTTGCAGGAAAAGGGTTTAATCCGACCCAGTACTTTTCCTAGGGGTTCTCCTGTCTTGTTTGAAAAGAAGGCATACGGTACCCTTCATCTTTGTGTGGATTATCGGAAGCTGAAACAGTTGACGGTCAAGAACTAATATCCCTTTCCGAGGTTAAATGACCTCTTTGATCAGCTTCGAGGAGCCCAAGTGTTCTCAATGATTTATTTGAGGTCTGGTTATCGTCAGTTGTGCGTTAGACCATCAGAAATACCTCTTACAGCCTTCAGGAGCAGGTATAGTCTATACGTGTATATAGTCATGTCGTTCGGTCTCATGAATGCACCTGCAGTGTTCATGGCACTGATGAACCGAGTGATCCATCCGTACTAGGAATCTTTGTTCGTGGACTTCGTGGACGATATCATGATGTACTCTCACACTCGACACGACCATGCCACACATCTTGAGATCGTTCTGAGTACACTGAGAGAGCATCAACTTTAGGCTACACTTTCAAAGTCCCACTTCTGGATGCATCAGATTCACTTCTTGGGTAACATCATCTTAGAGGCTGGAGTATCTATGGACCCAGATAAAGTGAGAGCTATAGTTTCCTGGGAGCAGCCAAAGAACGTCTTTGAAGTATGGAGTTTCCTAGGGCTAGAAGGATACTACAGATGCTTCATTCATGACTTCTCGCGCCTAGCAGCACCATTGACAGGTTTGACCAAGAAGGGGGAAAATATTTTATGGGCAGATTCTTGTGAGACAACATTTCAAGAGATGAAGGGGATGTTGACTTCCGCATCAATACTAGTCTTGCCAGAGCCGGGAAAGGGCTACACTGTTTACTGTGATGCTTCGGGTATCGGGCTCGAAGATGTGATTCTGTAGGGAGATGGAGTCATTGCTTATGGGTCTCAGCATTTGAGGCCACATGAAAGGAATTACCCTACACACGATCTAGATTTGGCCGCTTTTGTTCATTCCATATGTTGTTGGAGACACTACCTTCTGGGTGAGCACTTTGTGGTTTTCATCAACCGCAATATTCTCATGTATATCTTCACTAAGTATGATCTGAATCTGAGACAGTGTAAGTGGGTTGAGTATCTTCAGTCCTTTGACTTCGAGCTCGCCTATACGTCGGGAAAGGGAAATGTAGTGGCAGATACATTGAGTAGATGATCTCAGATTCAGTCAGTTCTGGAGGCCAGCAGTGAGTGGCAACTTATGGCTCTATTCTCTGAGATGCACTTGGATGTGAACGACAGATAAGGACAGGCTATCCTATCTTCTGTAGATGTGACCTCTACACTTCTTGATCAGGTACATATGAGGTAGCTATCAAATTCAGAGGCCTTAGTCTTGCGGGAGAGTGTTTCAGGAGGGGACCCTCTTCTTGGGAAAACATTGGACGAGGATGAGATCATGCATTTCCAGAGATGCACATGGTTTCCAGCAGACATACGTGAGGAGCTGATATGGGATTTTCATTCCTCAATTTGGAAATTTCTTCCTGGCATCACAAAGATGTATCGCGATCGACACCGCTAGTACTGGTTTCCTGGTATGAATAGATATGTTGCTTGTTTTGTCATTAGATGTTCTACTTTTCAGCAGGTGAAAGTAGAGCATCAACGACCATTTGGGCTTTTAGAGTAGTTACCCATCCCCGAGTGGAAGTGGAACGATGTTGTGATGGACTTGATGACCGGGTTACCAAGGTCGCCTCGGAGGAAAGATGATGTTTGGGTTATCTTCGATTGCCTTATGAACATTTCTCACTTCTTGCTGATCAAGGATACCATCAGTGGTAATGATCTGGGATGGTCGTACATCCAAGATATTTTCCATCTACATGGAGTTCCACACTCCATTGTTTCGGATAGGGATGCACACTTTACTTCTCGGTTATGTAAGGGACATCAAACGGCTTTGGGTACACGAGTACATTTTAGTAAAGCATACCATCTGTAGATAGATGGCCAGTCCAATAGCACGATCCAGGTTCTTGAGGATATTCTCCGATCTTGCATTCTAGACATCGGGGGTTCATGGGAGAACATATTACTCTTGTGTATTTCTTCTACAACAACAGTTTTCAGGCGATCATTTAGATGTCACCTTACGAGGCTTTGTATAGTAGGCCATGCCGATCAACCTTATACTGGTTGGATGCAGGAGAGGCAGCTCTACGTGGATGTTGTCTTGTTCAGGAGACCTCAGAGCAGATAGAGTTGATTCGGAAGAGGATGGCTACAACACAGTCTCGACAGAAGTCATATGCTAATCAGCGGAGGCGACCTCTGGAGTTCGAGGTCGGAGATCAGGTTTTCTAGTGTGTCGCACCAAGGTTGGGACAAAATAGGATTCAGAGTAAGGATAAACTTTCACCATGGTTCATCGGTCTTTTTGGGGTTTTGGAATGAGTTGGGATGGTTGCCTATCGGTTGCAGTTACATTAGAGGTACCGGGCCATGCATGCCATCTAACATGCCTCTCATCTCTGACGTTACTTTTCAGACCCATCACATTTCTTTCAGCCCGTGGAGGTTGAGCTCAAAGAGGATTCATGATTTGAGGAGCATCCCATCCGGATTGTTGATCGTAGTATGATGGTTCTCCATGGACAGTCTTTTCCTTTATTACAGGTGCTTTGGAAGCATGGGTGAGTACAGGACGAGACCTGGGAGAGGGAGGCCGATGTACGATCACAGTGGCCGGAGCTGTTCGAGGTTGCATCTTATATTCCTCGTTAGGGAAATTCATGGACGAATTTTTTTAGGGGGGGAAGTTTGTAAGAACCCGGATCTTCGTTTTCAGGTATGCTCTCCTATTTATGGTGTTTTTGAGAAAAATGAAGTATCTGGGAATTTTTGAAGTACACGCTGTGTAATTTTTGAGTACACACTGTGTACTATTTTCCCACTCGAATCCATGTGTTGGCCATGTCCGGGCCACACACATGGTGTGTTGGGGTGAGGTGGAGGCTGATTTTAGCGGAGTATGGAAAAACCCACTACACGTCATGTACTCTAAAAGTACATGTGGTGTACTTTCATTTTTTCATTAATCGGACCAGGGTCGCACCCGATCGCCATAAACTTCTTCTTCTAGCTCTGGTTCAACCGAGAGATGCTGTATGACAACGAAATATCTCCGGATTCCTGAGCCTCCATCTGTTGTCTGATTTGACCGCCATCGGTTGTGTTGGAACCTCATCAGTGTGTTCTTATTTATTCTTGAGTTTCATTTATTGAATCTTCATCTTTCTCTAGTTATCGTGGTTTGAGAATTTTGGACGTTTTCTCAGATCTATGACATTCAAGGGAGAATCAATCATCATGGTTCAAGTATATCTATATCTTAGGATCTAGGTAGGTTGTTTGTGCCTTACCGTTACTTGCCTTTGAGTTTTATGTGCAAATTCCACCAATACTCGTGAACGGGGTATTTTTTGTTTAACTTTATTCCATTGTTGTTTTCATGCCTTGATAGTATGCTTGTGTAGAGGTAAATTGATCATGTTAGAGGATAATTTCTTGTTCTTGGATGTTATTCCCATGCTTTGCTCTGTTTATGACCATTGGGTCTTATTAGCCTTTGGCCATTACGACTGTTTCCATGCATTGTGTCTATAGGATAGAGTGTTTTTCATAACATGCTTGTTTCCCCATATAATGTTATACAAGTAGCTCTATAGGTGTACTTTGGCCTTATAGCATTATCATGCTCTAACTGGCATGGGGATGTGAGAACCTGGTGCTATAGACTGTAAGGGATAGACCGAGTGAGATTCCCAGAGAGTCCTTGACATTATAGACTACAGGAGGGTAGACCGAGTGAGCTTCCTTAGTGAGTCTTAGACATTATATGCCACATGGGATTGACCGGGAGAGCTTCCCAGAGTGCCTTCTGATTTTATGTACTACATGAGGGTAGACCGAGTGAGCTTCCTCAGAGAGTCTTACCTTGTTTGATTTCTCTTTAAGAACCTTCCCAGGCTAGAGGAGGAATTGACAGAGTGATCTTCCTCAGAGAGTCTGTGGTATACTTGAAGATATAGGAGTAATTGACCAAGATAGATTCCTCAGTGAGTCTCTAGACCTTGGGGGTAAGAGGGTTAGACCACGTGATATTCCTCCAAGATTCCCTGACTACCCTAGACTATAAGGGGAATTGACCGAGTGAGCTTCACCAAAGAGTCTCATAAATTCATATGACCAAGAGGGAGGGGTTAGAATAAGTTCACTACCAAGAGGGATGTTGTAATTCTTGGTTTGGACCATAGGGGTAGGCTGCAAGTACTTCCTAGAGGGTTTCCAATTTGTGTTAGCTGTTTTGATTCACTGCCGCTGTTGTTATGGTTGATTGTAGTTGTGTATAATTTTTTTACTGCCTCTTGTTATGCTATTGTTGTTTACTGCTTACTGTACTTTTACCTGCCATATACTCACTGACTATTAGGCACATATCTTTGGGTGAATTACTACATGGATTTAGTCTCCCACCCTATTTGGGTCATGCTTTTGGGCCCAAACAGACTATGTTGTTGCAGGTGTAGACAAGGGCAAGCGCCCTTCGACTTCTGGTACTTGATTGCTTGGAGCTGGAGAGAAAGAGACCAAGCTTTGGATTGTGATGCTGAGGAGTTTTTTTTCTTTTCTTTTGTACTTTTTTTGGTACTTCGGTGTTTTCCAGCATTGTGACTTGTTTGGCTGTTTTCCTAGATATGTATTTTGCATCATTCCATATATACATATCTGCTCCATTTTGTTGACATAGTCTTCCACTGTTTATTATTGATGGTTATTCACTACTTCTGCTATTCCATGTTTATTTATTTCCATTGGGTACTCTTCCAATGAGGTCATATTTTCCCCACTATCACACACAAGGACCTCTTTGCTAGTCAGCAACCTCTGTTGTTTGGGGAAATGTGCTTGACGCCATGTGACCAACCGGGTATAGGGCGCCTTTGGGTGGCTTCTGGAACCGGGATGTTACAATGTGGTATTAGAGAAGTTCTTTTCTCTTGTTGTGTTGTTTGGAGACTTTATCCAAAGATAGGATAGATTCAGTACTTGGTAATAAGCTATGCCCGAGAGTAGCTAACCCGTGTACATGGAAAATCCATACTACCTCGTTTATTTTAGTTTTCTGGTTTTGAGATTTTAGAGTTGATTTGATTTCACCTAGAGTGATTCACATTCTTTGTAATGTTATTGTTTTGATATTATGGTTCTATTTCTATCACACCTCGATGAGATGAGGTAATGACAACTCATGCATCATATAGTCACTTGTTAGAAATCACATACCATGCATTCTTGCCATTCCATCTAGGGTGCATTAGCGATTTCATGTTGTTGTGATAGACTCTGTGTAGATTATATATTCTATTGTGATAGATGCTTGATAGAATCTCTGCTGTTGTGATAGAGAAATTGATTGTGTTGTACTTTGCTTGAATGAACATCAAATTTTGATTCTTGAGGTGTTATGGGCCCTCTTGAATCAGAAGTTTGTCGATCATGATCCTGTTTTCTCTTGTATATGACTGTGGGAGATGCCATGCTCTGATTTGTGGAGAGTATGGGCCCCCCACGCGTCAGAATTTGGAACCTCCTTTCTTTGTTTTCTGTGTTTTCTAGGCTTCTGTGCAGTTCCTGAGCTACTGCCCAGAAAAACCTAGAATACACGGCATGTACTTTCTGGATACATGCCGTGTAGTTTTCAGTCCATGTAACTAACCGTGTGAGCAGAAACACAGTGTCATGAAAATGACTTCAGGAACACATCATGTACGGTAGGTGCACGTCGTGTAGTTTGGAGCCGTGCACACGACTGTGTCACTAACAAAACGGGCCGGGAAAGCTCGAGTAGAACACGCCATTTTGGTAAAGAACACGACATTTAGTTTTGTCCCAGGTACCCGAACGAGTCACGAACAACACGGGTCGGTGTTATCTTCTCCTATGCACACCGTTTTTGTTTGGAACACACCATGTAAGGGAAGCTATGTAGATAGCTGTGTAACTAACAACACGGGTCGCCGAGACTGGGTCTAGTACACATCTTGTCCCTAGGGAACACAACATGTAGTATGAGGTTATTTTGGACCGTGTGGGTTATCCATGTAAGAAGACTCAGGTCGGGGTTTAGATTTCAAGTACATGCCGTGTGTGGAAACAACACGTCGTGTAGTTTGGGGTGTTACACGACCAGTAGTGGCTGGAGTACATGTCCATGTTTTTGGCTAAAGAAGACACATAGTGTAGTTTTTATACACGTCGTATAGTCATGTTTTGTAAAACATGATAGTTTCATTCCCCTATTCCTGTTTTTTACTCCTGTGTTTCCAGTCTTTATTAATCCTAATCTAAGGTGTGCTTTTGGTTTTTCAGAGCTATGCCTATGAGACGTCCTCCGTTCGTGCGTCAGTTGACAGACGATGACAGGACACTAGATATGACCGATCAGGGACCTCATGTTGATCCTCCTGTTGTGCTAGCCTTGGCGCCAGCTGTTAGACCTGTTATAGGTTATGATACACAGTTTATGGAGGACATCCTGAGGATGATGTAGAATTTTTAGGGAGAGTCGCCTCCTGCCCTATCAATGGATTAGTTGACGCGGGTCTTTCAGCATCAGCATCCACCTACTTTCTCAGGGATGGAGGACCCCAGGCTACAGAGTCATGGTTCGAGACCACCCTAAATATATTCAGTTCTTATGTCACATCTTCTAACCATCAGCTTGTGGTAGGGGTTTTTCTATGACCCCGTGTTCTGGAGATGCTTCCCCAGTTTCCCACCAGTCTGGGAACTAGAGTTATTTTGGCTTTTCGGGCCAAGGTAGAGGTCGCGGCCGTGGTGGTCAGTCACCAGGTCATCAACGACAGTAGAGTGGATCAGCTCAGAGCAGTCAGCCAGGGGCACAGGGCCATGGTGGAGGCCTGTCTTTCTCCATGGAGTAGAACTATCAGAAGCGTGATCCCAGGACTTCTATAGTTCTAGGTATGATCTTAGTAGTCATAGTTTTATCTTCAGCACTTTTGGATACTTGTGTTTCCCATAGCTTTATCTCTGTTGCGGTCATTGAGAGCCTTGGGCTCTGTATCTTTTCTTCTGCTGACTCATTGACACTAGAAACACCATTGGGGACAAGGAAATCTCACGTACATCAGTGCAGAGAGTTCCCTCTTTAGGTTGTGGGGTTTAATTTCTTATGGGACCTCTACGTCCTAGAGATGATGGGCTATGATGTCATTCTCTGTATGGACTAGTTGGATCCCTTCCAGGAATTCGTCGATTGCTATCGCTGCAGGGTGAGTTTCATATCACCAGAGGGTGGATATTTCCTTCATAGAGGCGAGTGTGATGTCCAGGCGGGTAGAGCTAGACCAGAGCATCATGGGATAGGGGAAGTTGCAGCCGAGATTCCCTGTCATTATCTAGATGACCAGGGGACTTCACAGTTAGACATTCCCCCAGTGGTGGATCATTTCCGAGATGTTTTTTCAGAGGACTTTTCAAGTATTCCTCCGGTGTGTGAGGTATACTTCTCGATTGAGCTCGTACCATGATTGGAACCGGTGTCCATTCCTCATATTAGGATGGCTACACCTGAGTTACAGGATCTGAAAAAGCACCTGGAGGAGTTGTAGTAAAATGGTTTCATCCGACCAAGTACTTCTCCTTGGGGTTCGCATGTCCTATTTGTGAAGAAGGCCGACGGTACCCTTCGGCATTTTGTGGATTACCGGAAGATGAACCGGTTTATGTTCAAGAACAGGTATCCCTTTCTGAGGATATATGTCCTTTTTGATCAGCTTCGAGGAGCCTGGGTGTTCTCAAAGATTTATTTGAGGTCCAGTTATCATCAGTTGTGTGTTAGACCATTTGATATACCTATTTCAGACATCAGGAGCAGGTATAGACTATTCGATTATACTGTCATGTCGTTTGGTCTCACGAACATGCCTGTAGTTTTCATGGCCCTGATGAACCGAGTCTTCCATACGTACTTGGACTCCTTCATCGTGGTCTTCGTGGACGATATCTTGGTGTACCCTCACACTCAACACGACCATTCCACACATCTTGAGATCGTTATGAGTACACTAAGAGAGCATCGGCTGTATGCTAAACTCTCGAAGTTCCACTTCTGGATGGATCAAATTCACTTCTTGGGTCACATCATCTCAGAGGCTGGAGTATCTGTGGGCCCAGAGAAAGTGAGGGATGTAGTTTCCTGGGAGTAGCCGAAGAATATCGTTGAAGTAAAATGTTTCCTAGGGCTGGAAGGATACTACATAGGCTTCTTTCAGGACATCTCGTGCCTAGAAGCACCATTGACAGGTCTGACCAAGAAGGGGGATAAGTTTTTATTGGCAGATTCTTGTGAGTCATCCTTTCAGGAGATGAAGGGGAGGTTAACGTCAGCACCTATACTAGTCTTGCCAAAGCCGGGTAAGGGCTACACTGTTTACTATGATGCTTCAGGTAATGGGCTTGGAGCTGTTCTTATGTAGGGAGATGGGGTCGTTGTGTATGGGTCTCGTCAGTTGATGCCACACGAAAGGAATTACCCTACGCACGATCTGGAGTTGCCAGTTGTTGTTCATGCCCTACACTGTGGGAGACACTACCTTCTATGAGAGCACTTTTTGGTTTTCATCGACCACAAGAGTCTCAAGTATATCTTCACTCAGCATGATCTGAATCAGAGACAGCATAGGTGGGTTGAGTATCTGCAGTCATTTGACATCGAGCTCACCTATACGTCGGGAAAGGGAAATGCAGTGGTAGATGCGTTGAGTATAATAACTCATATTCAGGTAGTTCAGGAGGCCATCAGTGAGTGGCATCTTATGGATATATTCTCTGAGATGCACATGGATGTTCACAACAGAAAGGGACAGGTTTTCGTATCTTTTTTAGCTGTTAACACCACACTTCTTGATCGGGTACAGATGAGTCAGCGATCAGATTCAAAGGCCTTAGTCTTGTGGGAGAGTGTGTCAGGTGGGGACCCTCTTCCTGGATGGGCAATGGGCGGGTATGAGATATTACATTTCCAGATATGCGTATGGGTTCTAGCAGACATATGTGAGGAGCTGATACGAGAATTTCATTCCTCAATTTGGGAAGTTCATCCTAGTGTCACCAAGATGTATCGTGATCTACACCGCCAGTACTGGTAGTCAGGTATGAAGAGAGATGTTGCTGGTTTTTTTCATTAGATGTTCTAATTGTCAGCAGGTGAAAGTAGAGCATCAGCGACGAGCATGGATTTTACTACAGTTACCCATCCCCAAGTGGAAGTGAAATGATGTCGCGATGGACTTCATGAACGGGTTGTCGAGGTCATCTCGGGGGAACGATGCTTATTGGGATGTCGTCGATAGGATTACGAAGTTTGTTCACATCTTTCCGATCGAGGATACCATTAGTGTTGATGATATGGGACGGTTTTACATTCGAGAGATTGTATGTCTACATGGATTTCCACCCTCCATTGTTTCATACAGGGATGCACGCTTTACTTCTTAGTTCTGGTATGGGCTTCCAATGTCTTTTGGTACACTTGTACTTTTGAGTACAACATACGATCCCCAGAAAGATGGCCAGTCCAAGAGCACGATCGAGGTGTTTGAGGATATGCTCCAAACATTCATTCTAGACTTCGGCGGTTCTTGGGAGAAGCATATTCCTCTTGTGGAGTTTTCCTTAAACAACAGTTTTCAGGAGACCATTCAGACAGAACCTTACAAGGATTTATACGGTAGGCCATGCCGATCACCCTTATGCTGGTTGGAGGCAGGAGAGGCAGCTTTGCAGGGACCTCATCTTGTTCAGGAGACCTCAGAGCATATAGAGTTGATTCAGAAGAGGATGACTACATCACAGCCTGGACAGAAGTCTTATGCTAATTAGCGGATGCGACCTCTGGAGTTTGAGGCCAGAGATCAGGTTTTCCTACATGTCGCACAAAGGTTGGGACACAAAAGGATTCAGAGACATGGTAAACATTAAACGCGGTACGTCGGGCCGTTTGAGATTTTGGAAAGAGTTGGGTCGGTTGCCTATCGGTTGTAGTTACCTCAGTGGTACTGGGCCATGCAGAACTTATTCCACGTCTCTTTGCTCTGACGTTACTTTTCAGACCTGTCACATGTCTTCCAGACCGAGGAAGTTGAGCTCAAAGCGGATGCATAGTTTGAGGAGCATCCCATCTGGATTTTCCATCGCAGTATGAAGGTACTTCGTGGATGGACTATTCCTTTATTACGGATGCTTTGGCAGCATGGGAGAGTACAGGACGAGACCTGGGAGAGGGAGGCCGATGTACAATCGTAGTGGACGGAGCTGTTCTGGGTATCTTCTTCTATGCCTCATTTGGGAAATTTGTAGATGAACTTATTTAAGGGGGGATGTTTGTAAGAACCCAGATCTTCGTTTTTAGGTATGCCCTCCTTTTTCTAGAGTTTTTGATAAAAATGATGTTTCTAGAAATTTATGAAGTACACGCCGTGTACTTTATGAGTATAAGCCATGTACTCTTTTCCAGCTCAAAGCCGTGTGCTGGCTATGTCTGGGACACACACACGGTGTGTAGGGGTGAGGTGGAGGCCGATTTTAGCAGAGAACTGAAAAACCCACTACACGCCGTGTACTTTCTTTTTTTCATTAATCGGACTGGGGTAACGCCAGATCTCCATAAATGTCTTCTTCTAGGTCTGTTTCGACCGAGAGATACCATATGGCCGTGAAACTTCTCCGGATTCTCAAGCCTCCATCTGATGGCTGATTCGACCACTGTCAGTTGCGTTGGAACCGCACCTGTGAGTTCTTCTTTCTTCTTGAGTTTCATTCCTTTATTATTCCTCTTTCTCAAGTTATTGTGGTTTGAGGGTTTTGGTCATTTTATCATATCTATGATGTTCAAGGGAGAATCAGTCATCATGGTTCAATTATATCAATCTCCTAGGATCGAGATAGGTGGTTTGTTCCTTACCGTTCCAAC
Organism: Viscum album; assembly: GCA_963277665.1. Lineage (NCBI taxonomy): Eukaryota > Viridiplantae > Streptophyta > Magnoliopsida > Santalales > Viscaceae > Viscum > Viscum album. The sequence goes on from OY728165.1 coordinate 810,828,381, forward strand.
TCTTTGAGTTTTATGTGCAAATTCCACCAATACCCGTGAACAGGGTATTGTGTGTTTACTTTTTTTCCCTTGTTGAATTCTTGTCATGCTTATATGTTTGTGTAGAGGTAAATTAATCATGTTAGAGGATAATTTGTTATTCTTGGATGTTTTTCTCATGGTTTTCTCTGTTTACAACTTTGGTTCTTGTATCCTTTGACTGTTATGACTGTTGTCATGCCTTGTGTCTATAGGATGGAGTGTTTTTCATATCATGCTTTTTGTCCTATAAAATCTTATCCACGTAGCTATATAGGTTTACTTTGTCCTTATATAATTATCATGCACTCACTGGAACATGGCTGTTAGAACCTGGTGCTATAGACTATAAGGGATAGACCGTGTGAGCTTCCCTGAGAGTATTTGTCATTATAGACTACAGGAGGGTAGACCGAGGGATCTTCTTTAGTGAGTCTTAGACAATATAGGCGACATGGGATAGACCGAGCAAGCTTCCGAGAGTGCCTTCAGATTTTATAGACTATAGGAGGGTAGACCGAGTAAGCTTCCACAGAGAGTCTTACCTTGTTTGATTTCTCTATAAGAACATTCCCATGCTAGAGCAGGAATTGACCGAGTGAGCTTCCTCAGAGAGTCTGTGTTATACATGAGGCTATAAGAGGAATTGACTGAGATAGATTCTTCAATGTGTCTCTAGACCTTGGGGCTGAGAGGGTTAGACCTCATTATCTTCCTTAGAGAGTCCCTGACTATCCTAGACTATAAAGAGAATTGACTGAGTGAGCTTCCCCAAAGAGTCTCATAAATTAGTATGACCAAGCAAGAGGGGTTAGGCTGAGTGCATTGCCCAGAGGGTTGTGGTACTTCTTGTTTAAGACCAGAGGGGATGGCTGCGAGCACTTTCCAGAGGGTTTTCTATTTGTGTTAGCTGTTTTCCTTCACTCCCGCTATTGTTGTGGTTGATTGTTGTTTTGTATCATCCTGTTTACTGCTTGTTTCTTTGCTGTTGTTGTTTAATACTTACTATACTTTTACCTTCCATATACTCTCTGACTATTAGGAACAGATGTTTGGGTGAATGTCTACTAGGATTTAGTCTCACACCCACTTTGGGTCCTTCTTTTGGGACCAAACAGACTATGTTGTTACAGGTGTAGACAAGGGCATGCACCCTTCGACTTCAGGTACTTGATTGCTTAGAGCAGGAGAGCAAGGGGTGAAGCTCTGGCTTGTGATGCGGAGGAGCTGTTTTCCTTTTCTTTTGTACTTATTTTGGTTCTGTACTGATTTCCATCATTGTGACTTGTTCGGATGCTTTCCTAGATATGTATTTTTCATCATTCCATATATACATATGTGCTCTAGTTTGTTGATTTAGTCTTTCACTGTTTATTATTGTTGGTTATTCACTGCTTCTGCTATTGCATGTTTATTTATTTCTATTGTGTACTCTTCCAATGAGGGAATAGTTTACCCACTATCACTCTCAAGGCCCTCGCTGCTAGTTGGCAACTTCAGGAATTTGGGGAAATGCGCTTGAGGCCATGTGACCAACCTGGTACGGGGAACCTCTAGGTGGCTTCTGGAACCGGGATGTTACAATATATATGGTAATCAGTTGATGTGAGTATATTACATGAAATAAGAGCATCATTGATTTTATCCTCAAAAATCATAATAAAATATCCTCATGGAATTATATTGGAAATTTTTTAATAATTAAGGATCATATATTCTAGTAACTATTATAATATTATAATGATTATATTTTTATCAAATAATTTTTTGGACGTCTACACTAAATAAGATGCATGGAATAAGAAAAATTACAAGCATTGGATGAAGGGAAAAAACATTACCTAACTAATATACGATTAGTAAATGATTATAATTGGATAATATAAAAGGATAGAGATATAAATATGATTTTTCAAAATGTTATTATGATTGTTCCATTAATAATTGAATATTTTATCGATATGGAAATTTACATTTTTAACTCCAATACTCTTACTGAATCAATTTAATTACTATTAATGTATAATTTTTGTAACAATAATTCTCATCCATTTTAATAACTATTATATATATATAACCAACATATTTTTTCGTTCCATTGTTATCCGTAATTTTTTTTGAAATATAAATAGGTATAATTTTTTTTTCTTACCACTCTTTAAATTTTTGTTAATGATTTTTTAATTATAATTTTTATGATATGGGACACAATAAATCTATTTTTATAAAATATTCAAATGGTTTTTACATTCATTATTATACATTTTATCAGCTACTCTACACATCCACTAGGAAACCTTTATGAAATTTTAAGGTAAATATTACAGATATTACATACTATATAGTGATTTCAAAAAAATCATGATAAAATATGAAAGAACATTTTGAAAATAACCCTTACAATTTTTATTTTACGATTATTATAAAAAATTATTCATGAAATAAATATTCTTGATTTAAATTCATTGTCAAATTTTATATCCAAAATATATATATACTTTGATGTTAAATTACATTAATCACCCTAAAAAGTATATCTTGAAATATACCTTTTTGAATGATTGAATTATGGGTATCAAAGGATCTAACTCTTCAAGTCATATCATGTTATGACTTTAGGAATTATTATGAATCAAATTTCATTTACTTGGGTTATTCATGATATAATATATGACTATTTTTTTGTGGAACAAAAGTGTATAGTGTATAATTATAATATTGATGAGTTATTATATAAACATCCAATGCATTGGTAATGCGTATAACTCAAGAGCTCAATAGGGATCACAAGAGGTTATCACAATCTATTGGTTACATGGGTCATAAGACAACGACAAAGGGTACATGGGTGGTACCCCAATTATAATGGTATATGGGTGATAAACCAAAATATATTCATAACCAATTAGTAATCCAATGACCAATAATGTACATTTATGGTTACCCCAAGCCTACTGATGTTATATGTGGATCAGTTTACATTTGAACCCATATAAAAGTTTATGATTTTTTATTATTATTCTTATACCATATTTATATTCAATATTCTAGTTTTATTCTCTGTGGAATGTATAAATTGTATAATTCTTATGCACAATTATTACATTATATATGTTCTATAATTTTTTATAAATTGAATGATGCGCATACCTAGACAATATCCTAACCTCTAATGTTATCTAAACCAATCCTCTAATGCCAAATATAAGGGCCCATCCCTAAACATAACATATAATAGTGATTTTGACCTAGAATTTTCATTCTATGATAATTTCAATTTAGTGATTTATTGAATTAGGAGAAACTCTTAAAAACTAGATCTATATATTACATGTGTAAATTTATACTTAGTATCTATTATACACTAAAGGAACCCCTATAAAATGAAAAATGAATTCCTTATGAGACACATATTTAATTCTTTCATTATGACATATAATTTTTCCTTAATAATCTTAAATCCTTTGAAATAAATTTCAAAACCTCAGACGATCATAAAAATCAATGTACGGGATAAACAAATAAGGAAAACTTTTAATCTTGTGAAAAGATGTAAATCATGAATAATTTATCATAAAGTAATAATTTTCACCTATAAGAAGTATTAAGTACTCTCCACTGAATATAATATATTTTACAACCATTTTGAAATAAAAACTATTACCATAAAACCCATAGAAATGACATATAACAAATAACTGTATCTTGGTAAATTATCATACATAAATCAAATAACCATGAAGTCGACTTCCATACATGTCACACTTATAAATTAGAATAGACATATGACTGAATTCCATGCCCAATTACTGGGAGGATATAACATAAATTCTCACCTTTGGTTTATCACAAAACCACTTTTCCTTGGTTTATCTCATAACCATCCATTAAAATCCTATATACCATTATATAGAAATTACACATAAAATATTTCATCATTAAAAATTTCACTGATAAAATTTCCTCTAAAATAATATTGAATAATTTCAAGGTATTTAAATAATAACTCCATTTTTAAAACCATTTTTAATTCCAATATTCAAAAAAATTTAATAAATGATTTATTTTTTCTTTTTATAAATTGAAGTATTTTATAGGAAGGAAAATATAGAATAACAGTCACAGTGATAGAAAATTCATTATCTCCATATATGTTGAAAAAGAACATTCCATTTTTCATTTGTAATGAAATAACAATATTCAATTTTTAAATATTACTTTTGAAAACTTTTAATGAAATTAAACATAAAGGGTTTGTTTATACACCTAAAAAAAGAAAGGGGTGTATAACACCAAAATATGGCTCAATGAATGGAGATTGAGACGAAGATCCTTACTTCGAGGTCGATTCATCAAGTATGTTATTTATCTTTCTGAATAAAAATATTATGTCAATTTTTAAATTTCATGAGATCGTTTTTCATGTTTATTATCCATTTTATACCATATATTTTCATTATATAACAATTAGATAATTATTTATGTTCATATAAAATGTTTTGTTGATATTCATTACTTGATTGAAAAATGAACTTGGTATGATTTCAATAGTACACGCGGTCATAATTTCATCATATACAGAATAATATTCAGGAAATTATTATCATTTTTATATACATTAATTATACATTTCATTTAAAACATTATGTGTTGCTAGGAAAAATGAATGATGTTATAATAATTTAGATATTAGGCCATACATACGCTTGAGTAATGATTTCCATTTTTCATTGCACATTATGGAAAGAAGGTAAGTAGTATTTTATATTTACATAATGATTAAAAAATAATTAATATCATATTAGTAATTTAAATATATCTATATATACTATCCAAGTTTTGTGGAGAATAAATAATAACCATATCATATTTTGGATGTGATAGTTTTCCCGTACGCATGAACCACACTACCATTTTGATCTGCATGTAAATTATAACAAAAATTAATATATTATTTCTTATAATGATTAATATTTAATTAATAGCACAAAATAAGATTAATTACATCATTATAACCAGTCATGATAGAATCTTATGGAAAATGAGTTATATCGATTTGTGGAGATGATAGTTAACACATACACACAAATAATTAACTATTTTCCCATGAAATGAATGTGGAGAATTATTTATGTGATGATAATAAAAAAATATCATCTCAGTATATCGAAGATATTGTAGTAAATATTTCATCATGGGTGAAGTGGATTTTATGGAAGTAGAAGATGATATAAAATAGAAACACTTAAATAACAAAAATTTCCTTTCCTTCAGATGATGAAATTTTATAACACCATAACACCTCTAAGGAGGGTTTTTTGCCTAAACTAAGTCCTCTATAATTTTTATCGGTGTTTTATGAAGGCGTTTGGGACGTTTTTTTCTGATAAATATTTTTTTATCTGTGATTAATAGACAGTAATTTGTTTCTTTTAGAGGATAAGGGAGGGATAATTTTGGAAATATTAAGAGTATTAAATTAGTATAAACTCATTTTATATTCTATGTGGGTCAAAAATTAATTATTTAAATGATATGATGATTGTGGGTCGAAATATAATCATTCAACTAAAATTAGAAAATTTTGAATATATTTTTAATCCTTATCGTTTTCTTCTAACCCCTTTTAACTTTAACCATTTAATCAATTAATCTACACTTTAAGGGTTAAAATAATTACCATAATATACAAATGACAAATCAATGAGTAATTAAAAAAATTTATATAAATTTATTAAATGTTTGGAAAAATCACACATGTTTAAAAAATTTATAAAATTTTAAAAAATATTTTATATTTTACAATACCATTTGTGTAAATATTAACTGTATTCATTTCTTGAAATTTAAAGATTATCCAATCTTCATGATATAGTCAATAAAAATATTTTAACACAACAAAATCTTGTAAATTCCTTACGAAAAATATAGAATAAATTATTTCAAATTCTATTCATTTTAATATTTATTATATCATTTATTTTATTCGTTCATTAATTAAACAATTATTTCATCATCATTGTATAAATATTTAATTTAATTATTTACTACCAAAAATTATAAATATATTAAAATGAGAATTTTAATAATTTTATATTTAAATATAATATTTATAGTCGAATTGTTCCCCTGTGTAAGAATATATTAATATACATTACATGTTAAAAACAAAAGTCAAATAAAAATGACTTTTCATTGAATATAATATTATAGATACATTATTGTCTTCCATGTGGCTTCATGTGGTACTAAAATCGACCAAATGATGATATTGGTCAGAATAAACACATCCAATTAAATGAGCATAAGTATTATGATAATTTTATATCTTAATAATATAATATTTCAGCATTTAATTACCCGATTTACCCTTATCTGTGGAAATAAAATTTGTTATTACTGTTAGTATTCATAATGTTCAAAAAAAAGGAATAAATTTACGTAATTTGGACTTTTTTTTCAAATATAGAATCCCTTTTCCCAAATTCAAATCATTTATTTGTTAGTAATTAATTAAAACCTAAACCTGTTGATGGAATAAGAAACACAGTTTGTTAAGTAAACTGATCAAAAGTTCAAATAGTTTTTATATCCGAATTCAATATAAAATTAATTCTAATAAACTAAATTGCATTAAATGAAAAAACATAATCTAATTATACTTTTAAAATATGAAAAAGGATAATGTAACAATAGTAATATATTAGGAGAAAAAGTCATTTTGAATGAAAATACCATATTTTTCTCTTTTCATTTAAAAATAAATCATATCAGAAAAATATGAAAACTTAATCCCAAATAATTTTCAAGCTACAGATTCCATGGAATATGATAATATTATAAAAATAACTTATAAATGTTTAAAAACGTGAGTTAAAATAGGTGTTCAATCAAAGGGAAACAAAACAACATCTTTAGTAAAATACTATTTTTATATGTAAAATTTAATTTGTTACTATGTCATGTCTAGAAAATATATATGATAAATTTTAAACATAATATTAAATTTATTTTCCAATAATATACTAAAAAAGGGTATTTTATTATTTGATAAAATGAATTATTTAATTTTAAATAGTTTTTAATAAAAACACATCATTTATTATCTATTGTTTTTTGTTTCTATTCCTAATGAATTTCATATCCAATGAATCAATATATAAAAATTTAGAAATAATATTTTCATTATTCATATAATCAAATTAATTCCCACCATTATAATAGAAATTTGATTACTTCCATATTAAATAATAATATTAAAAAGTTTTTCATTTATGCTTAATATTTCATATCATGTATGTTATAGAACATAGAGTTAACTTTTAAAAACTATGGATGTTACCCTCTATGTCCATATTCATCCCTCAAAAAGTGATCTATTGCATTTTTTTTATAAAAATATGTATTGTGTTATATGTTACTCATATTTTTTATCCTATTTAATAGGATTAATTTTTAATCTTTTAATGATGTGGGTTTCAATAAATACATTTTTAAATATAATTCACATTTATTTATTTTATCATCCACTAAAAATTTATATTCCTAAAATTTTTTTATATCCAATGATACATTGTATATATATATGTATTATGAAAAAATACTTGATAATTATTATTTAAATCTCTATGAAAATTATTTTTAAAAGTAAAATGTGTCATTATTTTCTTCTAACATTGATATTAAATATAACAATATGAAAATAATATTTTTTAAGATCATTTTTTCTAATTTATTTTACAAAAAGATCCCTTAGTTCCATATAATAAAAACCCTCTTCATGTTTTCATGTCATTTTAAATAATTTTCGATTCCATTTGTTTTGTAAAATGTGCATAAAAATGTTTTAAAATTGCAATGTGCATTTTTTTATTTTCTCTAAATATTTTAAAGTGATTATAAAAGTAATTTTTCATCTATGTAGACATAATATAATGTATCTCTTGATTCAATAAAACAATTTTATGTGGATACCACCATTCATGACCTAAAATACATAGGCATGTTTATTGTTCATCTGAAACCATGGGTCTCTTGTAATAAGTTGACTTCCTTCCCAACACACTACATTCTAGTATCCTATAAGATCACTTTTTATATTAATGATTGAACCTATATTATAATACATGTTAATTTAGTGTGATTTTTCAAAATTAACACACACTATGGGGGACATACCTAGTGGGAACCTATCAAAAAACTACTCCATTCCATGAATTCATTACTATATAGTTCTAAATAGGTAGAATCCTGAAAATAAATTAGAAACGTATTTACATCGGAAGGGACATATATCCTTGTAAGTCTTATTTTTCATGGCCAATTCACTCTCCCACACATTATACTAAAATTAACTCATTATTGACCCAACACCATTTACCAAAGTCATTCCACTGAACTTCTATCTAGGCATAAACATTGATACAATTTTTCAGAACCCAACCTCCCTGGGTCATGAACCTCAGTCAGCTAACCACATGGGTCTCATATAACACCATGGTTTTCATACCCTCACAAAAATTATATTTATCACTGGGGTCCCTTAATAGATGAATGAATTTATTCATAGGAAAACACATTATCTTTTAGTGAGCTTTTTCCATACTCACAAACTCCATGGGTGACTTCCCATGAGGTCACCCATTCAGACAGTACCCAAGGCTAAGCATTCTTAACTATAGAGTTCTAATTAGATATGATCCAATAAAATAACAGTGGACCATATTTACAATGGTAGTAAAATTATGACTTTTGTGTATCACTTTTACTTGGGTTGTAGACAATACACAAAATCTCCTTTGAAGACTTATGATTTTGTCTTTCAGATATTTTAATAAGACATATTTTTCATTGGATAGTCATTCTATTAAGGATAATGAATGATTCACATCTTTATTTCACACATAATTATGATTTATCATTATATAATTGGTTATCCATTTACATCCCACTAATTAATTGTTATAATATTTATACGACATGATATAACATGTTTATGGGAATATGAGGGAACCTAATCCCAAGGCAGACTCTGCCAACTATGTGATGAATGCCATTTAGGTGCAACTAAAAATATGAAATTATATTTATATTATTATGTATGTGATAGAAATTTATGAATAATTATTATTCCTTATTTTGTATTTATTTTTCATGTAAATTGATTTATGATTTCTAACATATATTAATCAATTTATGATATTCTCAAAGACTTTTTTTATGGATGATGTTATTCATATATGTATTGTTGGGTGTGATTATGTTATGTTATTTTCTTCAACCTACTGATGTTTTCATACCCTTATTATATACTTATTCTCACATATGATATTTTATTTATGTATATTTGGATTTCCCTTACTCTGTATCTATTCTCACACATTCATATGATTGAATTCCACAGATTATGATGGAGAGTACTATGTATGATGTATCACATAGGATAAAAAGTGTGAAGAATATTTTTGAGAGATTTTTTAAATGATGTATATTATTTTTTTCATGTATGTATTATCTAAAGACAGAAACCATTAGGTTATGGTGAGTGATTTATTATTTGATGAAATATTTATATACGGAGATGATATGTGAAACTATAAATGTGTTCTTGGGCAATCATAGTTGGTATAAAATTATATGTTTGAAGAATATTATTTTAGCACCAAAACAAGGAGTGTGGATATTGGGAACCTCAATTAGTAGGAAATTAAGGGTTTTGTAATTATTTTGGAATTATTTTTGTTATTTTTGGGGAATAAGACTAGAAAAAATAATTTAAAATCTAAAATATAATATAAAATATAGATAAATATGCCAAAATTTTGGTAAAGTATATAGAACTCTAGTTTCCTAGAAATGAAATCCATATCTATATAAAAAATAGTTTACACAGGCTCTAATATAGATGAAAAATAGTGAAATAAACCTGAAAAATGTTGGTTGGGAATTAACTCAATTTCCACTTAGTGCACAACCAGTTATCCTAATTGTACACTTGGTTTGGCAGTCCTATGAGATTTCCTTGGTTTGATTTACATGCCCTTTAGAGATGATTATAATTTATTTAAATGGAATTTTAAAATATAATAACGAATTAGTTATAATGAAAAAGAAAATAGGATAATAATTGAAATGTATCATAGGTTGTAATGATGGAATCACAGGATGAGATACCTTATGATTGATTTTCTCTATTCATATATGTGTTTAATGTGAAATTATTAGATATTATAAAAACAATTTTCTTTGTGTTTGGATTGAATTAGTTTCATGAAATTGACATGGTTAATGTTAAATGTCTACAAACATTGATTTAAATTATATCAATTATGAAAAAATAATTGGATAAAATTTGTTGCGACAAATGAAAATGTCGACATGTGATTTTATGTGGTAAAAGATGAGTCACTTAGTTTGATAGAAGATATATATTTATATCTAAATAATAATTATATATTTTTTTATGTATTTCTCAAGGATACTCATATTTAATTCTATTAAAAATATATAAATCAATTTTTGAGGCCATAGTTTATTTGGGAGGGTTCGTGTAGAAACAAATTATTTTGGAATTTTTTTCATTAATCTATATATTGAATTATAAAATAATTTTTTATAAATCCAAGAAAATTCACTTCAGTGGAATGTATGGCACGTAAGACTTTGACCAAACTAATAATAAATTATTCAATCATATTATTATATCATAAAAAAGAATTCATATTGAAAATAATGACATTCCATGTATTATTAATTGAAATGGATAAGTCCTTCTCTTAAAATTGATAAAATTAAATGGGAATAACGAATAGATAATAGTAAGATCATTTCCACTAGAAAATCCTCCTGATCATTTTCACTCGTGAGGATCAAAATTAATTGAAAATTACATATAATGAGAAATAAAATCATGAAATGAGAAATAATTTTGCAAAATACTTAATATTAATGAGATAATTGTTCTGTGATGTGATAACTAAATGATCGAATAAATTTTTAATGTTATATATAATAAAAAATCAATCCATTATATATAATTTCAATGGAAACATGTTCATCAAAAATATGTTTGTTAGAAAGATGATTTTCTGATATACATGTATCTAGTAGGTTGATTGATGTATTGTAATGTTAGTGAAAAATTTAGAATAATATAATTCACATATAATAAACAAAAAAACTAATACTTGACTAAAATAGTTAATTATAATATTAAATTTTATGTGTTAAAAATAAATATTCTCAATGTAAAAAATGATGTATTTATAAATTTCATATAATGGTTATAATATATATGGTCAAATGAAATTAATATTTTAGAATGTATGTAATTAATTTTAATGGTATTTGGTGAAGATTATTTAATATAAATGTAATATATTTAATAAACAAATTTGTGTATTTCATATTTTTTATTAATCCTAAATATATAATGATTTTAATAAAAAAATTTATTATATTTAAAAATAATAAAATAAAATCCATCCTATAGTTATTACTTGGGATGTAATGAGAATAAATATATTTTACTAAATATTTCATTTTTTATGAGTTATGCATTTTTTATTTTAATAAAATTTATAAATTATAGTTATATTATAATAAAATGAAATTTTAATTAGAATAATATTTTATAATTAATTTAATTATTAATTAATATAATGTTTCTGAGTAAATAGTTAATATTTAATATTTTCAATTATCCTATATAATTTTTTAAAAAAATATAATTTTTTTTAATAAAGTAGTTAAATTATTAGTAATAATAAATTTAATTTGAATATATGAAAATTATTATTTGACTCATACTGATAATATTATCTAATTATGAGTTATTTATATTTATCTGGAAAAATGGGTTTTTAGGAGAACTATTTAAAATTCCGTTTTCAAAAAGATTTTGAATTTTTTAAAATTATTACAATATAATCATGAATTTATGTTTTTAGAATCTAATTTTATAAAATATATTCAATTATTATGTAAAAATATATATTTAAAAATATTATTTTTAAATTAGAATACCATTCTTACCATTTTGGAACCTAAGTTTCATTTTTTCCAAAAGTCGTTCATATGCCTCATACAATTATTATCAAGTAATTATATTTTATAAATTTCATAAATTTATTATTATTAAATTGGATTCATATTGTTACTCATAATTTACATATTATATAATAATTGAAATATATTTTGTAGTCATAAAAATAAATTAGAGTGGTTAAAAAAAGATTAAGCGCGGTAAAAGTAAATTATGGTAAAAATTTGAATTAATGGAAAATGGAAAAAAAATATCAATACATTTAAAATATTTATGTTGATAAAGGATTTATGGACATAGATTCATCCTCTCTCAGGTATTTCCATATAACGCATTTTTTTAAAATACTATGCTCGATAGTTTTCTTAACACACAACATTAGGATATGATAGAAATGAGAAATACAATAAAAATATTTTTATTTAAAGGTGACTATAAGACACCTATTAAATTGGTAGGTATGAATAAGATTATATATAATTTGAAATATATATGAATCTATAAATCAATAAAAATGTATTGCTAAATTGATTTTAAATAATCAATCAAATTGTTGTAAACTCATTTTATTTATCAAAAATATATTTTCATCAAAATAATTTATATTTTTGGAAAATTATTTAATTAAATTATATAAATATATGATAATTTATTTCATAAATGTATATCAATTTCAAATTTATTTATTAAAAAATATCTTATGGTTAATTTCATTTAATTTGTTTTAATTTTTTTGGTTTTCAACGAGTCTTGAAAATTCTAAATTTTATTGTAAACTATTTTTTAATTTCATGTATAAATGAAGTAAAATTTTATTTTGGAATAATTTTATAACTTAATTATTTTGGATTATTGAAAATAGTTGAATAATATTAATTGGAATTAATATTATACTTTAATTTATTATAAAAACATTTTTATAATTAAAATTAATTTTTAAAAAGAAATTTTATTAATTGCATTCTACATTTCCATCTTAAATTAATTTATGAGACATATGGAAATAGAATTTTGAGAAATTGATAGCATAATTTTAATCTTGAGGTCCATATTGGAAATTATTCCCATTTCATTTTTAGTCATTTTGAATAGTATCAATAGTAAAAAATTTGATACCATAGTAACGGTAAATCATGTAATTAAGGTAAATAATAATATTATAAGGACAATGAAATGGCTCTAAAACATGAATTTATCACATTATGAGTTTAATTAAAATATTTCCATCCTTTTTATCAACATTTGTAATCTTTTTACCATGTTTCTTTTACTTTAATCTTCATACAATTTTAGGAAAAAATTAAAAAAATAATTCTCTTTATTTTATTATCTCTAATTTTTAATACATGGTTAAATAGTAGATATGTCATTTCATAAAATTTAATTTTAATTATAAATTTATTTTTTGTCATGATAATTTATTTATTATTTTCATAAATGATATAATTATATTAAATGGTTATGCGATGCCAACACAATTTTTATTCAGTTAATTGGAAAATCAAATAAATATATTGAAAATCATATTGATTAATATAATTTTAATCAATAATTTCGTTCCAAGATATATTTTGATAAATATTTAATTTTATTTATGTGTTAATGTTTTATATTCAAATTCCTATTTTTATCATTTCATTTTCTAATTCAAATTACATGAACAGTTCCCAAATTGATATGAATGATATTTTATAAAAAATAATATCTTATTAAATTAATTAAAATTCATAAAATTATTACATTCATAAAATGTATGTTATATGGTCTAAAATATCATACATGTACAATTTTTTTCATATTTTCAATCTATTGAAACTACTTGACCCATAATGTGTAAGAAACATCATTATCACTGTAATTTATTCAAAAGATATATGGTGTTAAATAACAAAGATAAGGGTAAAAGATTATTCTAAACAAACCCAAATTATATTTTATCAGACTAAATAGACCAATAATAATCCTATATTTTTAATATATCATTTTTAGTGATTTATCATTGAGAAATAACATATTTTAATTTAATACTTTTATAAACTCTAAGACTACACCACCCCCTCTTATAAATGGTTACATCGTCTCTTCTTCTAATCCCACTAATATAGATTTTTTGATTACCCAAAAACTAACCAGATTACTTATTAGAATCCCAATATTATTTTTATAGGCCTTGTTTTTGGTATAATACCAACCTCAGATGGATTATAGTGTAAAGAAGAGTAGATTTTCTGAAAATAGGTATAGATTATAACTGAATATATATGAATTATTTCTTCATCAACCACATTAAAATAATTTTCAATCATTATAAAATAAAAAATTCATTTAAAATATATTTAAATTTTAATATATTAATCAAAAAACCTTCATCCATATCCTCTTCATTTGAAATGGGTAACAAACCCATCATTCTTGTGAATGGTAGACTACCACCTCGATAACCGATGTAATTAATTTTCCTTCATCTCCTATAATGGATTATTTTTATTATGGATTTAAAATATATATATGTTTCATTCATGAAAGATTTATAATTCTATAAATTTAATATATAATATAATTTCTTACAAATTCATTCAATGAAAAATAATAATGAAGTTCATAGGTAGATGTGGATTACCACATCCGTGAAGTGTGGTGATTATTTTTTCATTAAAAAATATCACAGACAGTATATAAGTATATTTAAATAAAAAAATATTATATTATTGATATAGATATATTTTTTGGAATATAAAATAATACACACTTTCTTTTCATCAGGATCATTGAAAAATGGAAACATTACTCATGCATACGAATGACCCATCGTCTCCAATAATGTAACACAATTAATTTTTCAAAACCATCATCCATGATTGGTTTTAAAATTATATTTGATATATAAAATTTAAATTAATTAATTATTATTTTTTTGTATGCTAGAATAAGGACCTATTTGACCATAGTAAAACTATCATTTCCCTCTTTGACATAAAATCCAAATATCATCAAACCACCCATTGATAACATAATTTATTAGAATTGTAATAAATAATTTATAATAAATATTTTTTAAAGAAAAGTGATTAAATAATTTACATATATTTTCAATTCAAGAACATAAATAACTTACGTGGAACCATTTACTCAATGTAAGGGACAATTTACCATAAAAGAATTGTTTAAAATGTTTTAAATATAGGTTTTCTAATTCATTATCTTCTAATTTCATATTCTAAAAATAATTTTATTGATGTATTTAGGAAATTTGAAGGATATTTTATGGCCATTTTAACATTAATTCAATGGTTTTGAAAATAATTGTTTTATATATTTTATATTATTTTATTACAATAATTGCAAAATTAAACGATGGAATGTTATATTTTAACATATACACAATCAATTAATTTTACAACAGCAGAATCCTTATTATTTTTGGATTCATTTTAAACATCCATGTATTATTCAAAGAAAAAAAACCTTCACTTAATTAATATATATATTTAAAAAATTTGAATTTAAATAAGGGATATAAAAAGATATGAAAATATTTTCTTAGGGGTAAAATGAATGTTTGATGATGCATGATTTTGTGTATTATTATTAATTTTTTTGTTATTCATCATTGATTATGGTGATAGGTGGTACTTTTCGGAACCAAGGATAAGTGGTTTTATTATAAAGGATGCTGGTGTGCTTCTATTGTAAACCAGGGATGTGTGGTTATATTAGACACCATGGATGGGTGGTTCTATTATAAACCAATGACATGTCGGTAAATTTTAAAACTCAAATTAATTGGGTAATGATTATGTCTCATGAGTGTTTATATATGTTATTGGGAATTATACCAAATATATGGTGATACTTTTCCACCATGTGATGTTGTCTTGGTATTTTTCATTGACTTATGATTATGTCATTTTTTGTTTTTTCATGACATTACCTCTAAGGGTTTTACTTTCCTTTATTATATATTAAGATATGTTCTCTTAAGGCGATTTGGTAGAAAAGATGATTTTAGTGGAAAAATGTGTTTATTTTGATCCTAGTTTTTTTAAAAATGAATGTTTTTTTATTAATATTTTTTAATTAAGAGGTTTTTTATTATTTAATGTCTGTAACATAGATTTTGCGATCACATCACATTTTAAATTTTTTTCATATGGTTTTAATGATGAGTATAGAGAAGTAAATTATTATGAAAAATATCATGAATATATACCTGGAAATGGAATCTTGTTATATCATATAAGTTTTATTATATGATAAAAAGTTATAATGAGTGGTAATGTCAAGTTTTGATTTAATATTTATTTTTTGTAATAATTATTTCCTAATTATATAAACATAGAAACCATAATAAGCATCAAATGTAATAAAATTAATTATGTACATAAGGATCAATAATAAGTAATGATTAGGGAATATCCTTATAGTTTGAATTGGATAAAAGGTTTAGATAACGTTGGACGTTATGATAAGGGATATTTGGTGAAACCCCAGGGGATAAGACTATAGGATAACATCCCCTTATATTGGTATGAAAGAAAGAATGCATGCTAATTTATTGGTAAGAAAGAGATTATGTATTTTTCATAGAAATAAAACACAATATATATAATACAAAGGGAAATGATTAAAAAAAAAGGATTCTAGTGGTAGTAAACCCCAAAAGTTTTGGACAAGTATATCACGACCATCATTCTAATGCATAATGATTGTTCTCTAAATATGCACATGGTTTGACAATCATGTGTCATATTCCCGATATAATTATTAATTTACTTTTTAACTTTATTAATGGATTTGAATAGATTATGAAATTTGATGGCCTAGTTTAATCCCATGTTTTCACTATTGAATATAAGGTATTACTATTTAGACATTCTATAAATGAATTTTTATTATTGTTTTCCAAAAACACAATTTTTAAATCTATTTAATGAATGAAAACAATAATAATGATGTTAATCATGAATATGATGGGCAATGTTTTGATTTTCAGAAATCAAATGGGATGATGATCGAATTCAATTATATTGTGATTGTGACTAATAAGTTTTAATGAAATATGATACCAAATATGTACCTCATCCATGGATCATATTCAATAATGATAAGAAGGATAGAGTCCACTAAGAGATTAGGTTGTAGAGACCAAAGAGTAATGAACGATCAATTTAACTCATGTCAAAAATTTATAAAGCGACATCTAGGTAAACGTGTCAAAGAAATACTATTGTGTTTAATTTATTGAAAATAATGGAATTGATTAACATTTTTAGAAGAAAAAAAGGAGTTAAATAATTTGAAATAAATTTCATCTTATATATCCACATATAGTTCATTGTCTAAAATATGTGCAACTTAGGCATTGTCTATTTAAATTTTCTCTGATAAATGTTAACCCCTATACCAATGAAAGACCTATGATATATCAATCATTATTTTGAATGTGTTAAATCATTTATTCATTCGTATTCATGAATAATGTTCTATAATGATTTCTATCAATATTGTTTTATTCATAATAATCATGGAACATATATGTATAATTCCATAATTGGATTTTACGGATTTAAAAAAAATTATTTAATGGTAATGAAATCCATGAATGGTATCCTATTGTTAAGGTGATATATTCATAGAACAGATGAATAAGGTAAAGAACATGATTAAAATATTCTTGGTGTTGAGTTAATAATTATTAGTTTGGATAATGGGATGATTGAAATTTACGAAATAAATTGGACAATATTGGTGACGTTGAAATTGGTAAGTGGTCTAAGGAAAAATTTATTTTATTCGCATTTGATTATGTTTGTTGCATTTTTATACTTATGGAATATAGTAAATAATATGTTATTAAAAATGACTATTCTATTTTTTCAAAATCCATTATGTATTATTCTGAATTAAACATAAGAGTTGTAGATACCATAATTTGTTTATAAGTTTATGTTCCATCATATATTCATAGGCATAAATACCCCTATTTGGATTTTAGTTGATTGGTTTTTGAGGTCTTTCGAATATTTTCCTAGCTTTTATAAATATTACTCTATAGTGGATTAGATAAAACTATGTGTTAGTATACGATTTGATGTTATGTTTTTTGGATAGTGAGTTATATTTAATATACATGGCTGAAAAGTGATTAATTTACAATGTGATATATTTGGTGATATTTATTTTCAAGCTATATATTACCCTTAAGATTAGTTTATAAATTTTATTAATTTCATTTCTGTGATGTTTAATACACTATATTATTATATATTGATTTATCCTGGTGATTAATTATATTTTGGTAGATTCTTCTTTGAGGTGATATATTTGTCCCTTTTATGAAAAAGATGTTATTTAAAAATATATATTATTTGGGATGCATGAAAATATTTTTTTGTAAATGTGGGATGAATGGTATAAGATCTCCTTTGAGGATAAGCCATTATTTAATATTTAGGTAATTAGTGCTATTTTGGATGTTAATTTTTTATGAAATGATATAAGGTGAGTAATTGTTATTATTTAGAATATTTTGGAGTTAAATATATTATTTTTTCATATGATGGATTATATATTTTGAATATTATATTACACTTCACTAGGCACTCAGGTTTGGTTAATATTTAAATATAAGAGAATGATATTGATATCATTTTTTGGATTATCATGTTGATTTTATTTCTTCATTCATAACAATATTCATCTAAAAAACAAATTCTTGAAGAAAAATAATAGATTATGATGTAAATTTACTAAATGATGAAATTATACATTTAAATTAAGTATATTACCCTATTTTCATAGTCTAGATGATAAATTTATTTTTCCAACTAATAATAAAGTATTTAGAAAACAAATTATACTATTACCACCATTTCAATGAATCAATGATCCTTTTCACACCTCTTTAGTTTATGGATTTATGGTAATCAAATTTATCATCACAATTCTATTGTGATTAATGTAAAAATCCCTATATACTGAAACATATTGTCTACGTCTACATTATTACATTAGAATAGATATAAGGTATATAATCTTAATGAACATATCTATTTATTTGTCATTGAGAGATAGATAAAAACATGATACCCCATTCTCATTGGGAATAAAATATTAAACATAAATGTAGACATTATGCGTCCTAGAAACTCATTCAATGATTTCTATTTGTAAAAAGGAGAAAGGAAATAGAATAAGGTTATTACCTATTCATAGTTAGGGTTGAGAGAAATATAAATTTCCATATATTATTTTTAGATAATTTATAGATTATTTTCAGGGATAAGCATTGAGACATCGTCCGATTATGTGGCCCAGTGCGCCAGAAATAATTGTTCAAAATATATTAAATATAATAAATACAAAGTGAACATAGTTTTCTAGAAATTTTGTAATAAAATTCAGGAATTGGAACAAATATGAACTTAAAGGACATCATTGAGTTCAGATTGTATATTTTACCCTAGGCATGAAATAACCTTTGTCAGTATGGGTATATTATGTAAATTTCACTACGTGTGTGAATATGAATGAAATAATTGTAGAAATTGTATTATTTTTTTTGATTCAAAAATAGTTGTGTATTTATGTGGAATAATATGATGTGATTTCCATGGTCAGTCGTATAATCCAAATGCCATTATAGAGAGCTTAAAAGGATGTATTTCTTACATACTTCAACAGGATTGTGGATCATTGATTGATGTGCAACAGAATCTGATGATCTCGAAAATGACTACTAATATTCCTTGTTAGTCATCATAATTTTATGAAACTCATGGTAGGATGTTTTTTATTAGATTCTATCCCCATTCCTAATCACTAAAATGAACAGTAATCCATTATCCAATAGATTTATTTGCTGTTCATTCATCATGTGAGATGTGTTTAATTGTGGGGATTTTATTGGTAAAATTTCTTTCTGATTAAATTTTTATAACATTAGTCATTATTAAAACAATAGTGAACTGTGGTCAACATGAACATAGACCGAAGACAGAATCAATATTTTGGCTTATTGATTAGTATTCGTCATTGTAATTGGGAATGGGAAAATAATCAAACAAAAAATTAGAAAAAATTAGTGAAAATAAGGGATGTTCACATATGGTCCATGGTTTTCCCAAACCATGCTCCCAGTCCAATTTAATTTGGAATCCCAGAGAGAGGGGGAATGCATGGTTGTGTTATAGTTTGTCAAAGTGTGTACCCTCTTAGGAGAAACTATCCCCCCCATATTAGGTTCACATATAATGAGTACGGTTTCAAAAAACCTGCCCCCCTACACAAGAAACATTGTGAATGTTTTTAATTAACCAAAAAATTAGTTTTAAAATTCATAACCCCCCCCCCATTTAAAACAAAAAATGGCTATAAATCAGTCATAATTGGTTCCTCTCATTGTGGGAGGCTCCCAAATGAATTCTCAAGTATCCTAACACCATTTCATGACAACTCAAATCCCAAATAAAATATATGCACCTCTCCTAATAAGTTAACATCATCCCTATTAGTCTCCACCCATAGTATGTTCTTCTCACATATATTAAAAAAGAGTAATACCCTTTTGAAATTAGACGTAGTTTTAAATTTTAATTGATTTCATCTTCTTGATTTTGGATCTATTATTTATATCTAGATCATGTTCTTTGACAAGTTTGTGATTGATCCTCTTATACTTGGGATTTCCATTGGAATGAATTTATCACCAGCTTCATTGTAAGTGGTCGATTATTAACATCCCAAACTATTGATTTAAATTTTTTTTTATTTAATTATATAATTTCTATTGGAAGATTAGAAATTGAGTTTCATAAATTTATTTTAATTTATTTGGTAAATTTCATAATTATGGGATTGGGGAAATAGGGATCATGTGATTATGCAATTTTATTTATTAATTATTGAATTTATTTGTTGTGATAATTTTTTTTATGAAATTGATTGAATTTAATTAATTAATTATTGATGTAATTAATGGAATTGATTTGATTTATTTTTCTAATTAATTAATTGGAATTGATTTGTTTTTTAAATTGACCTAATTATATTAATTAATTATTTACTTAATTATGGGGATATTGGGAATGATGAGTTTTATTAATTAATTATTGAGTTAATTAATATAGATTTTTGTTTTTTATGAAATTTATTGAAATGGAATAATTTATTATTAAGGTAATTAATGGAATTGTTGTGACTAATAAATATCTAAATGAATTAATTGGATTGATGTGATTAATTAATATTTTAATTAATTAATGAAATGTACATGCATAATTAATTATTGAATAAATTAATGGAATCATTTGAATTTGAAATTATTAAATTATATTAATTAATTGTTGAATTAATTAATCAGTTGTTTCTCAACATGTAATATTGTGATACATGTGAAAATTTTAAATTGTCATATATGTGATAATTATGTGTGGGATGTGGACTTCTGCAACAATAACCCATATTCATAAATACTGACATTTGTGTGTGGAACATGGTTTGCATCATCAAAATCACATAATGTTAAATATTACTAAATTATTGTGGTATTGGGACTGCTACATCCAAACCCCATGGGTATTATTGAGGTGTGTGACAAGGACTAATGATCTAGATACCAATGTGGTGTTATACCTGACATTCTACTCCCATGAGTTAACATTCGAATATGGTTCCAATTGTTTGGGATATGAATTGTGATTATTAATGGAAATAATGTATTTATGATATATGATTTCCCATGGGGATACTTCCAAATCCAACATGGGCTAGAGTAGGTATTGAGGTTCCGGTGTAATTCAAAACCCTAGTGTTATGAGGAAAAATAAAGTGTAATTGAATAAATACAAACTGTTTACCTTATTTATTATATTTTATGCCGTATATAATTGCATAAACTATTATTAATTGGATTATTTTATAGACGTTTTTGGTGGTGGCCCATGTTTTGTATTGGAACCATACTCGGCCTTCAAGATCTATACTCGAATATATTTAATGTTTGATGGACATGTTAAGGGAAAGGGTCCTATGTTAGATGGATGAGTCAGTATGTAGCATTGATTAGGAAATGATACATGGTTCAATACCTTTTATGGATTTTTTACTGTCTTCAATTAATTTGGGATTTTCATATTGATATATGAAACATGTTGGCATGAAATATCTATTATTTATTTACCAATATTTTATTTACTATTTTGGTCATCATGTGACATTGGTATTATTCTATTTATGGGTACATAATTTAGTTATTATTATTTTTTATACTATTTTTCTACATTGATAATGAGTGTATAGTATCCCCATGATCTATATTGAGCCTCGCTGAATGTAAGTAGCCTATGGCGTATAGGGAGGGGCACATGAGGTCATGTGACCTACCAACATGTTGAATAAGTGTTTGGTACCTAGGTTTGGACATTACAAAGTGGTATCAAATCTAGTTTTCTTTTATTTTCTTATATCTTACAATTTTTTAAGAATGGTAGATATGGGTCTAGGAAGAGTTGGGCCCTGATTATGATATCATCAATGTGTGTAGATAACTAATGTATGCGGAAAATCCCATGCACCTAGGATGGGATTGCTGTTATTGATGCGTGTTGTTATAGATAAATGTTATTTCACCTATTTTGATGCACTAATATTGTGGTGTGATTATAATTTATAGTACTTTCTTAGATTTTACGCAAGGCGTAGTATAAAATGAGAATTGTGTATTCATGCATCATTCTAGGAACTCAGTATTGATTAGTGAGATGCATCAATTTAGGCACATATCATAAAATAATGTTCTCAGTAAGTAGTTAAAAAGAACATGTTTTTTATTTTATTATATGAAATTAAACTAAAATGGTTGCCTTATGTTAAATTGATAAGTATAGTTAAATGATTCAGGATGATAATAAATGGGTTTATAATGAGAAACATAGATAATTAGAATGAGTTTACCCTTTGTTACCCACCTAGTTGTATGATGGCTAAGGGAAGTGTTAGTGCCACATTTTTAACCATGTGGTGGGGTTTGGAAATAGTCTTTACTGTGCATTATATTTATTTCTCTTAAGAAAATGTTTTATAATTGATTTATATTTCCTAATATGTGTGTTTTTTAAAGTAGAGATATGACCCCAACAAGGCACTTTTTTATAGGATGAACATAGCTTATAATTGGAGATGCTCCACTAGTAATAGAACCTAAAGCACTGTTATTATCGGGTAAAAAAGTAATAGAGAAGTACGATGTGAATTTTTTTTTATTTAATTGAAAGGGGCCTAGGGAGGGTTTTGAAGAGTATTTCTAACATTGAATAAGAGTTTCAGTTACAACTCCCACTGATGAATACCAGAGAGGGTGGACCTAAGGTTTCTGAGTTATGGAATATGTATATCAAGAGGATACTGGACCACTTGGTTAATCTTGTTTAGAGGAGAGTCAAATAGGTTATATTCATGTTACATGGTCATGAAATATGATGTTGGGACTAGTTGAATTTTGATGGATAGCTAGATACTATGGGGTGGAAGGATATTTCGGGGAAATTATTGGAGAAATATTTTTCCTAAGATGCATAGGCATGATAGGGAAGCTGAAATTATGAGGCTGAATCTGAGGAGTTTTTATTTTATTGAAAATGATGGTAACATAATAAATTTGAAGTTATTTTTTGAATATTTGATAGGAGATGGGGATACTATGACCCAAAAAAATTTAGAATGGGATTAAATATTACATTAGGTCACATGTAAATATGTTCAGCAATAAGAAGTTTTAAGAGGTGTTATTTGGATTTCAAATCAAAGGGGAACATGAAGGAGGATCCTTGTGGAGGAAATGTTTTTTACTAGATGGCCTAGATATACAACATCGTAGATATGGTAGTGTCATTACACGAATTATATCTCATTGATAATAGAAATAGATTCCATGGGGGAGGGATCAGTTGTTCAGAATCCTACCTAAGTGCTTTTCCACTGGTGTGGTATACTGGGAAAATATCATTGACATTTTCCCAGACCAACATTAGTGTTATGGTCTTATGGATGGATGTTTCAGCAATATTAACTCTATAAGAACCTATGACATACTGGTAGTGATAGTGTATCTCGATAGAACCAGTGTGAAGAAAGGGGATATTCTACACCATATTGATATGGGAGCTAGGGTTCTACCAGCTGTGGAGGTAGATGTTGTGGATGAGGTGCTTCTTGGAGTGAGTTCCCATATCAGTATAGTTACTTATCTCTGGGGAGTTAAGACTGAATCCTAGGGAATAGGGTTAATATAGTAGCATGCTTGTATACTACATTAGTGGAAATAGATGTTGTACTATTAATATATACATGTACTATTCTTGTAGCTCCAACAAATTATAGTTCCTTATTTTAATGGTTCATGTCATTATTTTTATCCATACATACTTGGGAATTGATTGACCATGGTTATGGAGTTTATAAGAGGGGTGTTGAAGATAGGAACACCTTTGGGAGTATTATCTAAAGGAATATCTTTGTGTAATGGGTGTCTTCTCAAGGTTAGGAAATATTGTTTAAGTTTGTATATTTACATCCTCAATATGTTAGTATTTGACCTAATTATCGGTATAGAAATTTGGGTATGATAATGACCCCGATTGATCATTACTATAGGAGAGAGACTTTTAAATCTCTTGAGGGTGAAAAATATATCCACTCTGGAGAATCAGATATCCAGGCAGATAGTGAGGGGATAGTTCACCAACAACTAGGGTAGCATTCCGCTTTGGGATCAAGTCTATTATAGGATGAGGGGGGAGAAATGAAGGATGTATTTTCAATAGTGGTGGATAAGTTTTAGGATGTGTTTCCTATATAATTATTAGGGCTACCACCTGAGAGATAGGTATATTTCACAATTGAGATCATGTATAGTGATGACCATGTTTCTATTCCACCATATAGAATGGAACCGACCAAGCTTCAATATTTAAATGCTCATTAGCGGAGTTGGAGGATTAGAGGATTATCCTTCCATGTAAGCCTCCATGGGGTTGTCTAGTCTTTCTTGCAAAGAAGGCTGACAAAACACCATTCTTGAGTGTTGATTACTAGAAGTTGAACTAGATGAATGTAAAGAACCATTATCTTATCTCATGTATCGATGATGTATTTTACTAGTTGAAGGGAGATTGTTTCTTCTCAAAGATTTGATTTAAATTGGGGTATAATCATGTGAGGGTTCTAACCTTTGATCGACCATGGACTGCTTTCATATGCATCTACGACCTATATAAGTTAATCCTAATGGTTTTTTATGAACACACCAGTAGTGTCTATGGGCTTAATGAATGTAATAATACATTAGTACCAAGATCATTTTTTAGTAGTTTTTTTGAGATCTTCGTGTATTCCAAAACACATGATGATCATTCCCAACATCCTGAAATTTTCCTATGTATGCCGAGAGAGAATGAGATATAGGACATGATATCTAACTGTCTATATTGGATTGATCATGAACACTTATTATGGAACAACATCTTAGAGAATAGTGTTCTATTTGATCGAGAGAAGGTTTAGGAATGTGTATATTGATGTATCCCATGAACTTTTTTTACTAATAGATTTATGGAGTTATCAAGATTTTACTGGAGGGTTATCCTGGATATTTACTATTTTCCAACAACACTTTTTTGGAATCTTCAAGAAGGGGAAAAAGTTTTGATTGTAAAAATAATATGATAATTACTTCCAGGAGTTGAATTACCTCTTGGAAACAAAACCAATATTGATCCTTCCCAAGGTAGGGGAGGTGTATACAAAATCTTTTTATGCTTATGGTATAGAACATGGAGATGTACAGATTTTGAGAGGTCAAGATTTAATGTATGGGTCATGGAAACTAATTCTACATGAATGAAACTACCATACACATGACCTCGAGTTTGAAGAAGTGGTTTAGGATTTTATGGGTTGACATCATTATAAGTTGCGTGAAATGTTTACTATATAAACCGATCATAGGGGCTTAAAGTGTACCTTTTTACAATGAGATATTAATTAATCGTAGTGGATATGGGTTGAGAAAATTTTGTCATTTTAATTTGAGCTAGCATATATATATCTGAGATTGGAAATTGTATTAATGGTTCTTTGAGAAGGAAAACTCAAACTCATGAAGTTCAACAGTCAATTGTTGAGTGATTGATGATGAACTTTCTGGTAGAGATACATGTTACAGTTCAAGAAATCAAGGATAAGAAGACTCATATATTAGTTTATGTAGAGTCTATAATTTTCATATAGATCAGAGACATAAATTATACAGAATAAGAATATTTGTATTTTTTGTAAAGTCTTAATGGTTGAGAGTCACCTTCATATTGGACCATTGATGTGGATGATATCACATATGTACGAAATTGGGTTGTTGTAACTATGAAAATGATGGGGGAGTTGATGATTTTTATTTCATTCCTCGATGTTGGGGGTGTATCCAAGTGTAACAATAATTAACCGAGACCTACAATGAAAGTTTTTGGGGAAGGTAATTAATATGGATATAGCATGGTTTGTAACATGATGAGACATCTATCAAAAGGTGATCATAGAGCATAAATGACCGGGTAGTTTACTACAACTATTTACTATTCTGAAATGTATGAAGGATGATGTTCCTATGGAATTTATGGTCTTTCTCCCAAGGACACATTATAAGAATCATTTTATTTGGTTGATTATAGACCATTTGAAAAATGGTTGTTCATTTCATGACTATACATGAGACTTTTTCAGTGGAGAATTTTCGTGAATTATATGTTATATAAATAGTCAGTCTCTATGGGGTTTCCCAGAGAGTTTTTCAGAAAATAAATCACCCTTCACATTATAATTCTTGAAGGTCTTGCAGAAGGTTATTTTTACACATGTTTTTTGAGTACAACCTTCCTCTGATAGAGAGATGTACAATCATAGTGTAAATTATAGGTTCTTGAGGATATTCTTCAGGGGCCTGTCCTAGATATTGGTTGGTCCTAAGAGAATCACCTAGTACTGGTGGAGTTGGCCTATAATAATTGTAATATGTCAACTATTCATGTGTAACCATATGATCAACGTAATGATAGGCTATGAAGATCACCTCTATGATAGATGGAGTTAGGTGAGTTCGAGTTGATAGGAATGATTCTCATATAGGAGACTTCAGATCAAGTACAACAGATTCAGAAACATATGGATATAGATAATATTAGATAAAAGACATATGTTGATAGATGTTGACGACATTTATAGTTTTCATAGTATGATCGTGTATTTAATATATTGTCACATAGATTTTATCCCCAATGTATATGGAGATTGGGCATGTTGATGCCCATGCTTGGTGGACTATTTGAGGTTTTTGAGAGATTTGTGTTACTGGTGTACCGTTTGGATCTTACATAGAGATGGAATGTCATGGATGATGTTTTTCATGCGTCATAAATTCAGTGGAATCACATTGACCCCAATCATGTGATCATTATGGGAGATGTTGAGCTTGATATAGATGCACCCATTAAGGAGCATCTGATATATATGTTGGATAGTAGGGAGAAGTTTCTTCGGGGTATGACAATGTTGATAGTTTTTGTATTGGGGAAGAATGGCCTTGTTCAAGTGAAAAAATGGTAGAGTGAAGTAGATATGAGGGATCAATGGATCAATAATTTTGACTATGAATCATAGAGATGCATGTTAGTACAACATGATAATATAGATATTGATTTCAAAGAGATTTTTTTAGGTTTTAGTTGAGCTACAAGGTATATGAGTTGTGAATTTGTGTTAGGGTTGGTGATCATTGGTAATTGAGGTTTGTGGACCACTAGTAATTCTTCAATGTTTTAAAATTAATTCAATTAAATTTTATAGAAACATTTATCCAAAATGGAACATTTTCTCTATTGAAAAGGCTATGGTATAAATTAAATCATCCAATGGGGTTTTAGAAAGTGTTTAGTTCATTTTAAACCATTTAATTTAGTTCAAACCATTAAATATTATGAATGGTTTATTAATATAAGGTGTGGAGCCACAAAAGATCACAGAGGGTAGAAATAATGGAAAATATGAAATCACTCGGTCAAGGATACTACACATAGGGTTATGGGACCAATGGAATGTAAATATGTTACATGAACTTGCAGGGTTTGTCCCGAAGGACAATAATTCAGCCCCCTTGTTTCCATGCCACCATGTGTGTGACATTTCCTTGTAACCATTCATCAGACCATTTCATTAGTGTAAAAGAGTTCCAATAAACCATGGGATGATGATATCCTTTTGGATTTCCTTGTATATAGTAATGGATTCATACTCCACCTAATACATAGTGATACTATGAGAGGAAAAAATCTCATTCCCCTTGAACATGGTTTAATCTTCAGGTGTGAGACATTCCCCCTGACCGTAAAAAAACTAATGGCTACCATAAATGAACATATCTAGTCTCAAATCTCATGTCCAAAACACATAGTACAATTCCTATATTATCTTTAGATTTTATTTTTTAGAAACCTAGCTAGGTAATTCCATGATCCCAGTTACCATCAAGAATCAAGCTTCGGTCCAACTGGTAGAACATCCATTCAGTATTAGGGCTCATATGGGAGGAGAAGGTTCCCATTTTTTTAAATAGAAGGCCATGATCATCTACTATAGACCTCAATCAGACAACTATTTCCATATATGATAACTAAAACCCCAAATTTTGTTCCTTATTGTGGTGTTTTCATATTTTCCAGCAACCTGCAGAAAATAAAGTTCCAAAGACTTCCCTTCATGAATATTGTTCGTTGTTCCGAGAAAAGAATTTATCACCAGTGAGATCCTGGAAAAAATTACCATTGAATATTTTAAAACACCAAAATACCATGAAGGACCACAGTTATAAAATGAATTCGTTTTAATAAGAGCCTTCTTTGTAATTATTACTACTTATTCACTTAGATATGGTATAAATTCCCTTACGTCACACCCTATCGCATGTCAAAAGAGCTTGAATATTAGGTGATAAAAAAATAAAGTTAAGAATAGAGGGAATCCATTTCCAGAAATGAGATGACCATATGTATCATGGTTCAAGGTGGAATAGAGTACCCTCCATATACGCCATGATCATGAACATGCTCAAGGAAGAACCTGAATAGATGAGACTATTCGGGTTGACGCTAAAAAAATACCCTATAAGACCACCATCAAGTTTTGGTTTGGAACATCATTTATGAGGACTAAAAACCTACTATCTTGAGAGTGGGAAATTCAAGGATTTTGACATATGGGTAATCCATTAATAATACCCACCCAATTATCACTCCAAATATTAACTGATCCTTTCCCCATAATCCATCTAAAGTGTTCTCATATAGAAGGAATGTGGAGTCTGATTAGTTCCCATATTCTAAATCAAATCTCTCATGAACCATTCGAATCCACCCTAAATTTAATTCTGATAATTCTTGAACACAATGATTTTTCGTCCATGATGTTTCACACCGACTTACCATATATGAAGTGAATGTTTTCACAAACACTCAAACTATTAATTCCCCCTTCCACCAATTCCCTAGCTAGTCTTTCCCATAAATCCCAATTGTACCTACCTTAGCCTTGAATGTAAAAAATAAATCATGGAAGGAATTTATTGATATTCATCATCATGATCTTAGGTGAATTGATTACTGATAGAACATTTTTGGGTTTCTAATTATGAACAAAACTAACATGGCTAATACGATCCCCAAAATATAGAAAGAAATTTTCTCAGTAGAGAATAAAGGATTAAATTGTATCCCCACAGATAAGAAAATAATGATTTTGGATCCAACCTGGTGAGAGAGGATCCCCTAGATAGTCCATGGGAAATAATATTCTATGTATTCCCATCTTATCCTCAATAATATTCCTCATGTTTTACATGTATCATTTGGATGTATAAACAAAAAAAAATCCATAAAAATAACATGACTACTGTATATTTTGTATGTGTCCAGGATGCTGTAAATCTCTTAGATGTACTTGATTGTGCAGTTGGTGAATTGGTTCAAATAACCAGAAAATAATTTGTCTGAGATCCCAATGATATTCACCCTATACCGATAAGGATGTATGTGGCCATTTTCCATATACTAATTCATATACATATTGAAATAATATGGAGTCATGAGGAAGATACTAGGTTATAAGTGTAACACCCCGAGCTTCCACGATACGCTTCTCATTCAATAATGCAATAGCTTGCATTGTACACAACTTCGAGTTCTAAAACACCGCGACTAATCAAAGTAGCCGTTATGAATAGTAATAACCACTTTTTAAAATTATAGAAATTTTATATTTCAAAATGGACTTCATTTTTGGATTCCGAATATCGAAATTAGCCTATGTTGAATTTTTGGTATTTTTCTGAGAACTTCTAATTTTTTATGAATAGTGAAAAATACTTTAAAACAACTTTTTTAATCAAAATAATTTATTGTGATAAATTATACTATTTATTGGTTTTAAGGTATAATTAGAATATATTTTTACCATTTTATCCAATGGTGGTCATTAGAATTAATTTAACATTGAAATTGGACATAAAAAATCGCCAATCTTTTGATATAAATTGTTTCTTAAAAACACGGTATTTGTCGTAACAGCGGGAATTAATTATAAAATTAATTAATTCAACTTATATGTTTGGAATTTTGTAAAATAGACATCATTTTTGAATTCGGAATATCAATTATATCTTAGGGTGAAATTTTGGCCTTGTTCTGAAAAACTTCAATTTTTGATGAATAGTGAAACCACTAAGTGGTAGTTAAATAACTGATTTTTTGTTTAAATGAAATATTACCACTTCTGTGATTTGATTTTCAAAAATCCGACATACATGGTTGTCATTAAGAAGTAAAATGTGGTTCAATGAGATTAAAATAATTTTTTGGTGAATAGTAACTTTTAAGTTCTTAATCGCGATTAGAGGTAATTAGTGTAGTTTAAGGTACAAATAATGTTTTAATAATATGAGATGAGCATGACAATTGTTCTACTCCTATTGGATGAGTCATGGCCGACCAAGACAACCCATGGGTCAACTTGGGGACCCCATGGAGCCACTTTAGTTGGAAAATGACATTAATATATATTTATTTAATGTTAAAATTAAATTGACACAAACATGAGTTATTTTACTAAAACAGTTTTTAAGTGGGGTTACACAAGTCCAAATTTTGACTATAAATATTAATTAGAAAGCTAAAAATATTTCCTACATCATAGTATTTTTTTTATAATTTTTAGACATTAAATAAATTAAATTATTTATGACAACATTATGATGCAGTGATGACCTCATTATTTAACGATTTAAATAAAATGAGAAGATAATGCAAAATCCAAGGCTCACACTTGTCCAAAGCCTATTGGATGAGGCGATTTCGAAACCTTATCACCTTATCCTCGAATTATATAAGTGTGGGACCTTTAGAATCCGAAAAGCATTGTGAAATAATGTAACATTTCAATCTTTCCAAAAGTGCCCCTCCTCTCCACTTATAAAAGGCCCCCACCTCTCCCACCTCATTTACACTTTCAAGCCATTTGTCTCAGCCAACCACTGCCCAAATACTCTCCCAACTTCCCCCTCTTACTCCTAGAAGCCTTACATTGGGCAGAACTCTTCCCAAGGAAGCCTTTGGCTCAAATCAAAAATAGTTACCCGATTTTGAGGTAATGTCTTTTCTAATGTTGTTTTGTTTTATTTTTCTTCTCCAACCCCCTAAACTCTTTTTATTCATTTCTTTTGTAACAACAACAGTATCCTCAATATACTAGGATGTTGTTATAAGAAAGATTCAAGCTACACTTACAAACACCTACATCTAATGGTTAAAGAACATACGGTTTCTGTGGATGGCGAATTTCTGCCTCACGAAACGATGACTGTTCAACACTCATATAACACCTTCAAAGGTGGCCATTAAGATGTCACTATTTTTATATATGATATATAATATGTTTATGTTTTACCTTATGCTTCTGTATTTCTCATTTATGGCATACTTTATGATTTCCATTATGGGTAAAACGCGATAATTTATTTTAGGAAGTGCGGACTACCGCCCCCTCAAAGTGATTTGAATCGTTAATGCCATATGTGGGATGTATAAAGGATGGAGTAAATGGTATTATACACTATATTATACTGGAATTATATTATACATTTATATCATTATGATTTTGTTCCATTAAATATGAAATTGAAATGAAAGTAACGTTCATGCGTACGTACGGCTTACCGTCTCCATGAACGATGCATTTCATTTCTTACCTCTAAATGTTACGTAATATTATAAATGAATGTATATAATGGATATATAAGATATATATGACATCTAAATCATGAATATAATTCTGGAGATAATGGATATTCTACCACATAAACAACTTGTAATTCTAAGAAGTTTATTGTTGACTCAAGTACCAATGATCGACAAAACAACCGTTATTAACTTAAATAATTACATTGAAAATGGTTCTTAATAAGGTATATATTAACTCTAGTTTATTATTCAGGAGTTTAAAGAACGGTTGAGTCAAGTCAGACACGAGGTAAGGGAATTTCATAACCCAACTTCCATTCTTTGGGTTAATCTCCTACTTTCAAATTATGTCATGATATTATTATGTCCTATCTTGTATTTTTACATTATTTATGTGTACTTATAGTTAATACACATTATAGATGTACTTTATTTAAAAAAATGATCTTTTTAAGGACTTCGTCTCAATCCCCTTTCATTGAGGCATATTTGGTTTTATACAGAACTTTCTTTTATACGGTGTATAAACCCCTTTGACTTTTATGTTTATTCAAAAGGAATATTTTTATACGAAGCATTTTTCTAAACGACAAAAGGGAATGTTTTTCTTTCCGTACTTATGCAGCGACAATGATTTCTCCACCGCCGTGACCATTATTTGAGTTTCGGCTTCCTCTACAAGCAATCATTTTTTTAATGAAAAATAAATACAATGTTTTAACATTATTTTATTTTGGTATTGAAAATGGTTTTGAAATCGTTTTTATTATATCAATGTGTTGTATTGATATCTTGTGATTGAAATGTGGAAATGTTATGTTTCCTTTATGCATGTTTTATGTGATACGATTATGTTATGGTTTATGATATGTTTAAACCTATTCATATGAGGAATGTATTGGACTTAATAAGTGACGGGTGGAGCCCGCTATAGATCCTCGATGCATCGGTAGGTCTCATGAGACAACTGGACGTGGAATTGGCTGAGGCCCTTTCCCAATTTGATTTATGGTTTTAGCCGAGGCCTTAATCATTTTAGATGTCTTGGCCGAGGCCTTGACAAAATGTTTCAGAATGTCCGGCATTATACATTCCCTCGTTATGAAAGTGGTTATTGATATTTCATGTGATTATTCGACCAGTAGAATATCAATGTGAAGAAGTGAATGTCATTATCTCATTTTACTTTTGCCATATTATGTTGATGTTCATGTTTAAAAGGCTTTTGTTTTAGTTATACATTGACTTAAATTTTTATGTTTATTTATGAAAGCTTCTGCAATATTGTTATCCTTACTGAGCATCTGAGCTCACCGCTTTCAATGTTTTAATATTTTCCAGGATGTGAAGAAGTATTTTATGAATGACCTGCAGGGATAGTCCGAAGAGGATAGAAGTGTGGACTATGGAGACTATATTATTGTAGTTTTTCAGTTTATGATGTAATGTAACGTTTACGAATGTATCTAGTGTTTCCAAGGCTACTAAACTAATCGGTCTTTCGAGACTTGATCTTTTGTGATCATGCCAATGTTACGAAGTAATGCACCGACTCTGGGTAGCTGGGGTCGGGGCGTTACAGTTGGTATCAGAGGCAGTTTAGTACTAACCTTGGAAGCTAGATTTAGATAAACTCTGATTAGAGCACATAGCCCAAAGATAGACTTTGAGGATTAGTATAGAAGAACTTCCTAGAATTTCGGTATTATAGAGATGTTATGAGTTTTCCGAGCAGTACATCCCTGTATGGATACGAGCAGGTAGAGGCGGCTCTGGCACAGATGTACCTAGGGGTAAAACCCGAAAACACTGCTTTGAGCTAGACTCGAACGGGAACTGGTGCACGACAACGGGCCTTTCTGCACTCTTGGTTACGACACTCCCGGGGGATATGCTTAGGATAATTATCATTTTATTTACAAACCACTATGAAGGGTTTATGAGTATATACTTCCTCAAAGAAAACATTTTTATGATTATGGATTATATCCATAAATAGTTCAATTTATCATAAGTGTTTTACAAGTATGGAATTATGTATTTTGATTCATAAACTAATCTAGTTTATGCCATTGTTTAGAAATGGTGCCTAGTGGAAGGAATGGAAACTGTATCAATGCACGAACTCCGTGTAGGGATTTCCCTCCTGCTCAAGATAATTATTGTGGATCTGGAGATACAACAGGTAGTGATCAACTTATTACCATACTGGGACAACTCACTCATGTTATGAATAATAACCTTACTCGTATGGAGCACCCTGATCCGCAATGTGGAGGATCAATGCTAGATCGTTTCATGAGGCAACAACCACCATCCTTCAATGGGAGTACAAATCCTATAGTAGCTGAGCAATGGATAAATTACTTAGAGAAAATATTCAATGCCTTGGGGAGTAGTGAAAGAGAGAAGGTTGTCATGGCAGTTTACCGCCTCACTGGAGATGCCGATCAGTGGTGGTCGCTGATTCAAAACACAAAGGAAGATGATGATGTATCAAATATGGAATGGAGGGAGTTCAAAGAGCTTTTCTTAGAAAAATACTTTCCTCGTGACCATCGAGTAGATATGGAAAGGCAATTTCTGAGTCTGAGGCAGAAGGAGGATGAGAATGTCGCAAAGTATGAGGATAACTTTACAAGGTTAGCGAGGCATGCTGCCGATTATATACGTAACCCAAGGAGTAAGATTGATCATTTCTTTGATGGGTTAAAACCATTTCTCCGTTGAGCTTTAGTATCACAATACTTCTCATCATACGAAGATATTGTCTCGTGTTCTATCAAGACAGAAAAGGAATTCTCTAAGTCTTATGACAACAAAGTAAAGAAAGAGAAGAAGAGAACGGTGGAACAAGAGACAGATAAAGGGAAAAAGGGAAAGAAGGATTTTCCATTATGTGATAATTGTGGGAAGAATCACCCTGGTACATGCCTAAAAGGAATAGGAGTTTGTTATAAATGTGGAGAAAAGGGTCACCAGGCTCGTGATTGCAAGGGAAAAAAAGAGGCTATCAATGTTGAATGCTACAATTGTAGGGAAATGGGGCATTATGCAAAAGAATGTCCTAAGCGTCAAGGAAACATACCTCAGAAAAGGCCAAGGAATCAAGGCCAATCTTATGCTGTGACTACAGTTGTAGCGGAATAATTAATGTATTGGTGCTTTTGGACTCAAGGATTATATTCTGGTTATAAGAATAATGTGATATATATAAAGATTGTACTGCAGTACTTTTTGATTTCTGTAAGGTTTTAATATGATTAAGGTAATCATATTTTTAGTATGTGATAATAAGAGAAACTTTTCTTTGTTTGGGGAATCTGATGTTACAATTGATTTTGGAATTTAGAGACCTTTTAGAGAAAGTCTGGACGGAGGTATTTTGGATAACTATAAAGGTTGGGATGGATTAAGTTGATCTTTGGATAGTATTGTTTAAGGTAAAAACATTTCTGAAGATTATTTTTGGAATATTATAATACTATAGTTTTAGGAAAAGGACAACGTGCAGGGTGGGGCATAACCCGTCGTGTCGGACAAAGCTGCAGGAATCGAACCCACAACCATAGTGCGACAAGCCTTTATTTCCTACCACTAGCCTACAGGAAGTCCCTGGTTATTTCAAAATAATTTTACTAATCTAAATAGTATGTGTTAACATTTGGAACCTTATACAATTAGGATAAGTATAATATTTTTGAGTTCTATTATCTTTTTGAGTGAAAGATGAGTTGATGGTTGAAACTCTAATTGTCAAGCATAAATATATATATACCTATCTCTTATTCAATGAATAAATTAATTCTTAAACTTTAGTAAAGGGATATTAAAACAAAAAATGTGTTATCCTAATACCTTATGTCTTGTTGAACTGATGATATTTTAAATCAACATAGATTGATGGCTTTGAGACCCTCAATTTGACAGTTGATTGTGATTGATCACCTCAATCACTCCCTACAAATATTTACGTTTTCCTCCAATTATATGTCTCTAATTTCCACCAATGTTCTCCTTATCGAGATCATAATTTGGTGGTGACTTTCTTATTTCCATTTCCCTCTTATTAAGGCTAAATTTTATTAACCTTATTTCCAATGTGGGTTTTCCTCAAAGGTATTGTCTCTTTTCAACCTTTTATTTTCAAAGAAAAATTTCAAATTGCGAGGACGCAATTTATTGAAGGAGGGGAGAATGTAACACCCCGAGCTTCCACGATACGCTTCTCATTCAATAATGCAATAGCTTGCATTGTACGCAACTTCGAGTTCTAAAACACCGCGACTAATCAAAGTAGCCGTTATGAATAGTAATAACCACTTTTTAAAATTATAGAAATTTTATATTTCAAAATGGACTTCATTTTTGGATTCGGAATATCGAAATTAGCCTATGTTGAATTTTTGGTATTTTTCTGAGATCTTCTAATTTTTTATGAATAGTGAAAAATACTTTAAAACAACTTTTTTAATCAAAATAATTTATTGTGATAAATTATACTATTTAGTGGTTTTAAGGTATAATTATAATATATTTTTACCATTTTATCCAATGGTGGTCATTAGAATTATTTTAACATTGAAATTGGACAAAAAAAAATTGCCAATCTTTTGATATAAATTGTTTCTTAAAAACACGCTATTTGTCGTAACAGCGGGAATTAATTATAAAATTAATTAATTCAACTTATATGTTTGGAATTTTTTAAAATAGACATCATTTTTTATTCGGAATATCAATTATAGCTTAGGGTGAAATTTTGGCCTTGTTCTGAAAAACTTCAATTTTTGATGAATAGTGAAACCACTAAGTGGTAGTTAAATAACTGATTTTTCGTTTAAATGAAATATTACCACTTATGTGATTTGATTTTCAAAAATCCGACATACATGGTTGTCATTAAGAAGTAAAATGTGGTTCAATGAGATTAAAATAATTTTTTGGTGAATAGTAACATTTAAGTTCTTAATCGCGATTAGAGGTAATTAGTGTAGTTTAAGGTACAAATAATGTTTTAATAATATGAGATGAGCATGACAATTGTTATACTCCTATTGGATGAGTCATGGCCGACCAAGAAAACCCATGGGTCAAATTGGGGACCCCATGGAGCCACATTAGTTGGAAAATGACATTAATATAGATTTATTTAATGTTAAAATTAAATTGACACAAACATGAGTTATTTTACTAAAACAGTTTTTAAGTGGGGTTACACAAGTCCAAATTTTGACTATAAATATTAATTATAAAGGTAAATATATTTCCTACATCATAGTATTTTTCTTATAATTTTTAGACATTAAATAAATTAAATTATTAATGACAACATTATGATGCAGTGATGACCTCATTATTTAATGATTTAAATAAAATTAGAAGATAATGCAAAATCCAAGGCTCACACTTGTCCAAAGCCTATTGGATGAGGATATTTCGAAACCTTATCACCTTATCCTAGAATTATATAAGTGTGGGACCTTTAGAATCCGAAAATCATTGTGAAATAATGTAACATTTCAATCTTTCCAAAAGTGCCCCTCCTCTCCACATATAAAAGGCCCCCACATCTCCCACCTCATTTACACTTTCAAGCCATTTGTCTCGGCCAAACTCTGCCCAAATACTCTCCCAACATCCCCCTCTTACTCCTAGAAGCCTTACTTTGGGCAGAACTCTTCCCAAGGAAGCCTTTGGGTCAAATCAAAAAGAGTTACCTGATTTTGAGGTAATGTCTTTTCTAATGTTGTTTTGTTTTATTTTTCTTCTCCAACCCCCTAAACTCTTTTTATTAATTTCTTTTGTAACAACACCAGTATCCACAATATACTAGGATGTTGTTATAAGATGTATTCAAGCTACACTTACACACACCTACATCTAATGGTTAAAGAACATACGGTTTCTGTGGATGGTGAATTTCCGCCTCACGAAACGATGATTGTTCAACACTCATATAACACCTTCAAAGGTGGCCATTAAGATGTCACTATTTTTATATATGATATATAATATGTTTATGTTTTACTTATGTTTCTGTATTTCTCATTTATGGCATACTTTATGATTTCCATTATGGGTAAAACGCGATAATTTCATTTTAGGAAGTGCGGACTACCGCCCCTCAAAGTGATTTGAATCGTTAATGCCATATGTGGGATGTATAAAGGATGGAGTAAATGGTATTATACACTATATTATACTGGAATTATATTATACATTTATATCATTATGATTTTGTTCCATTAAATATGAAATTGAAATGAAAGTAACGTTAATGCGTACGTACGGCTTACCGTCTCCATGAACGGTGCTTTTCATTTCTTACCTCTAAATGTTATGTAATATTATAAATGAATGTATATACTAGATATATAAGATATATATGACATCTAAATCATGAATACAATTCTAGAGATAATGGATATTCTACCACATAAACAACTTGTAATTATAAGAAGTTTATTGTTGACTCAAGTACCAAAGATCGACAAAACAACCATTATTAACTTAAATAATTACATTGAAAATGGTTCTTAATAAGGTATATATTAACTCTAGTTTATTATTCAGGTGTTTAATGAACGGTTGAGTCAAGTCAGACACGAGGTAAGGGAATTTCATAACCCAACTTCCATTCTTTGGGTTAATCTCCTACTTTCAAATTATGTCATGATATTATTATGTCTTATCTTGTATTTTTACATTATTTATGTGTACTTATAGTTAATACACATTATAGATGTACTTTATTTAAAAAAATGATCTTTTTAAGGACTTCGTCTCAATCCCCTTTCAATGAGGCATATTTGGTTTTATACAGAACTTTCTTTTATACGGTGTATAAACCCCTTTGACTTTTATGTTTATTCAAAAGGAATCTTTTTATACGAAGCATTTTTCTAAACGACAAAAGGGAATGTTTTTCTTTCCGTACTTATGCGGCGACAACGATTTCTCCGCCGCCGTGACCATTATTTGAGTTTCGGCTTCCTCTACAAGCAATCATTTTTTTAATGAAAAATAAATACAATGTTTTAACATTATTTTATTTTGGTATTGAAAATGGTTTTGAAATCGTTTTTATTATATCAATGTGTTGTATTGATATCTTGTGATTGAGATGTGGAAATGTTATGTTTCCTTTATGCATGTTTTATGTGATACGATTATGTTATGGTTTATGATATGTTTAAACCTATTCGTATGAGGAATGTATTGGACTTAATAAGTGACGGGTGGAGCCCGCTATAGCTCCTCGATGCATCGGTAGGTCTCATGAGACAACTGGACGTGGAATTGGCTGAGGCCCTTTCCCAATTTGATTTATGGTTTTGGCCGAGGCCTTAATCATTTTAGATGTCTTGGCCGAGGCCTTGACAAAATGTTTCAGAATGTCCGGCATTATACATTCCCTCATTATAAAAGTGGTTATTGATATTTCATGTGATTATTCGACCAGTAGAATATCCATGTGAAGAAGTGAATGGCATTATCTCATTTTACTTTTTCCATATTATGTTGATGTTCAAGTTTAAAAGGCTTTTGTTTTAGTTATACATTGCCTTAAATTTTTATGTTTATTTATGAAAGCTTACGCAATATTGTTTTCCTTACTGAGCATCTGAGCTCACCGCTTTCAATGTTTTAATATTTTCCAGGATGTGAAGAAGTATTTTATGAATGACCTGCAGGGATAGTCCGAAGAGGATAGAAGTGTGGACTATGGAGACTATGTTATTGTAGTTTTTCAGTTTATGATGTAATGTAATGTTTATGAATGTATCTAGTGTTTCCAAGGCTACTAAACTAATCGGTCTTTCGAGACTTGATCTTTGTGATCATGCCAATGTTACGAAGTAATGCACCGACTCTGGGTAGCTGGGGTCGGGGCGTTACAATAAGGTAACCCCTTATGGATGTCCCCATAATGACATAAAGAAACAATAATTTTACAAATTAATGTGACTGAAAACTAGGGGAGCATATGCACCTAAAAAAGAGATCAATCGCTGACATAGAGAATCCCATGAACCACAAAACATGTATAATAAAAATCCACTAAATACTATAATATTCCTTGTACTAGTGTTTTTTAATTGAAATGTTAGTCCTCGTCACCTTATGATCAATACTACTAAACATTTCTTGGGTTATGCAATTGGATATTTCGGCATACATTCAAAAGATAAAGCAATGTTTCTCCTCAGAAATCTACATATCAAGGTCTGTGTAATGCCTCCTACTAATTAATGTAGCATGAAATTTGTATGTGAAACTTTACATACTCTGTTGTCTACATTTATTTATATTAATTGATTTTTTTCCCTAGGAATGAGGATTAGAGCGACGGAACACGAATCTTTGGGGAGACACCCTCCCCTAATGAAATCATGGATGTGTTACACATGATCTTCTTTGATGATTCCATATTAAACCATATAGAATTATCCTAGAAAAATGTTAGGACCTAGAGAACATCTGGAGTTATTATATTTAACTACCTCCAATATTTCAGCTTCTCTAGGGATATTATCAAGGAATAAGATAATATCCCTAAATATTGCCTATGGGATGTTGTCTAAAAAGTCATTTTGGTCCCATGGAGTTCCATTCTACCAGTGAGGGTTGATACCTACCAAAAAAGAGTAATGTAATGTTGTATAACCTCTTCAAACCACATTGTGATCATTGGATAAGAATCCATCCTAAAAAATGATGTTATGGGTCGTGGACCATTTCCATTCATTAATGCAAGCTTGAAAATATGTAGTGTTTTTTACCCTCTTTCATACATGGGTCCCTTGAACGTTACCTACACACGATTTCATATTCATGATGAAGTTATACCAAATAAGAACTTATGATAACCATATTATAGAAAATAACATCACACCATCTAGTTTCCAGGGCATATCAGGGTTCTCGATGTCCACTTTTATATTATCTAGGTCAGTGAAGGAATAACGACTACTAGTATCCCACGCTCATAGATCTTTTTGTAGGTGCATAAGTTTATTACGAAAGCTTATCCATAATCTATCACCCATAAAAATATTACCTGGTGATATTACTAGAGGAAGAATGTTGGTTTAACCCAACCACCAGCTATAGTAGAATAAATGGTAGTTTCCCATGCCAACACCACTATGTCTGATGTGGAGAGTGGAATGATATGAAATTTCATGAAGAATGTATTCGACCATGGAATTAGAAAAATATGACATAGAATAGTGTTCAGAAATGAAATGATCAAAATGATTCCATGTGTGGTGTTTTCTGTTCTAGTTATTACACCAGTTAAATTTATCACTAGAGTATCCTATGTCAAAGATTCCATTCTATGAAGCTAAAGATGTGAAAACTTGCCTATAATTTCTCAAATAAGTATTACCATATCTCTTCTCATTCATTATGTCTGTGAAAATCATTAAACCAATTATCAAATTTTTATAAAGTTCTTAATCAATAAATATTTCTAGATAAATTCATTGTAAATAATCACTCAATTTTTTGTAAAGTCACTCTTTTCATAAAAAATGTCTTCATCTAAAATTTTATTAATAAAAATTTTTGAGAAATGTTTATAATTAATTTTGGGAACTTATAGAAGTTTTAAGTGATAAATAGGCTCCCATAATTTAAATAAAAATATCAAAATTAGATTAAGGTGAATGTCTATGGTTTTTTTGAAATTTTTACTTTTCAATGAATAGTGATAATACTGATTCTTATTATTCTGTAATTTTTCTTTTAAAATATTTACAATGTAAAATTGTATTTTGGATTATTTTTATAATTTAATTATTTAATTTTGTTTAAATATATCTATTTATAGTCTTTGGAATAATATTTGATGTTTTATTTTTTTATGAAGTCATTTTTATAATTGAATAAGTTTTTTAAGAGAAAAAAGTTATTCATTGCATTTTACTTAAAAAATAAAATTAAATTATACCAATTATATAAATTAAATCATGAAAAAAGGATTAAATATTTATAATAGATAGTTCTTAATTTTTTAAATATGCCCCTTTTAAATTTAGCCATTATGAATAGTAACAGTAAAAAATAAATCTCACGACAGTAAGGGAAAATCGGGTAATTATGGTATAAAATAATATGATAATGGCTAAAAGTGACCATACAAATTTAATATATCCTAATGGATGAGTTCATGTTTTCCATCATCATCCATTTTTCAAAAATATGGAAACATGGTGACATATTTCTTTGAATTTGACCATTATTTTATTTTATGAATGTTGATGAAATAAATGTAATCCTCTTTGTTTTGTTATATATTATTTTTTATATAGGTATTAACCAAAGATATATATTGTAATAAATGGTCATTTGGGATTTAATGTTTTTTATCACGGAAATTTCTTTTCAATTTTCAATAATGGCATAATTATGTCAAATGCTCACACAATGCTGACATAGTATTTATTCAATTAGTACAAAAATAAAATATATGACTAGAAATAATAAAAGTTTCATTATATGAAAATTTCATTGTCTTCAAATTTTTTATTATATAGTAATATATTATTAGGGATGTGTGAAATGATTAGATTCAAATAAATTTTTTTCATGTTTTTTTCAATTGTAAAATAAAATGAATGGTTCCAAAATAGACCTTAATCAATTTTTATAATAAATTATATTTTATTAAAGGATTTAAAATTTCATAAATCGTATCTTGGAGAACATTGTTTTTATATGGTCTCAAATATAAAAGGTGTCACATTTTTTGTCCAATTTTCCATTTATTATAATTATCATTTATCCTAAAGAGTAAAAAACATTATTATCACTGTAATTGTAAAAATGCTAACTGGGGGTTAAAATAAAAAGGAAAGGGTAAAATAATTGTCTAATGTTTTAAAAAATGTATTGGTTGAGATGATTTATTCCCATATTAATTATATATTATAAATATTCCATTTGTGTTCCAATTTTTGATGATAAATAATTTATAATTATTTAATACATGAGAAAATTTCAAGAGTCCCCCTCCCCTCACCTATAAAAGATAACTACACTCCTATTATATTTATACTAAAAAACATTTTCATTCATAAAAAATAAGTTGATATAAATTAATTGAATCCTTTTTCTTATTATAGTAGTATTTTTTTATGAAAAATTCCCACTATAGAGGGCTTAAAGTGTAATGAAAAAAAGTTATTATTCGAAGAAGTGGTAATGATTTTAACCGAATGTATTACTTTTATTTACACATAACCCTAAAATTACTCAAAAATGATTTCTTAATAAAATATGTATCTCATATATGTTTAGATTTTATTTTTTTAATGGAATAACCTAATGTAATATCCATTTCCATCAAAATGGGATACAAAACAGCTATTCGTGTGTATTGATGAGTACCACCTATGAACTGATTTAATTGATTTT
The DNA here is from genome assembly GCA_963277665.1 of Viscum album. Lineage (NCBI taxonomy): Eukaryota > Viridiplantae > Streptophyta > Magnoliopsida > Santalales > Viscaceae > Viscum > Viscum album. The sequence goes on from OY728165.1 coordinate 810,872,202, forward strand.
TTCAAGCATATTATATCCCACATGTTTATGATGATGGATTTAATATATATATATATATATATTAAATTCAAGATATATTTATCATTATAATAAATTAACATATCATATATTTTTTTACACTCCTATTCACTAAAAAACGATAACGTCATTAGTGCATATGTGTTGATTACTATCTCCATAAAGAGATGTAATTATTTTTTCATTACTACATCATATAGATGAAATATATAAGTGTATTTAAATATTTATTGTATATATGTATATATATTATATAATGATTATTCTGGAAATAGAAAAAAATACTTAAATTCCTTCCATCATAATCGTTGAAAAATAGAAACAGTACACATGGGTAAAAATGACCTACAATATCTATGATTGTAACATAATAAAATTTAAATAACCATTTTTAATGGTTGTATTAAAATGTGTAATTTATAAATTATAATTATAATTAATTATTGATTTTTATTTTTATTGAATATAGAATAACGACTACTTTCACCATACCTAACCCACCAAAAATATTTTGTACATACGAGATAACTATCATCCAAATATCCTATGAGAAATTAATTGATAATTATATTTTTTATAATAATAAAAAAAATAAATAAAAATTATTAATAAAAATTTAAACCAAATCATAGACAAGTAAAGTATTAAAATAATATGATTATTCTAGAAGACAAAGAATTTACGTGGAGAGTTAGACGTGAGGTTAAGGAAACATTACTTTAAAAAACATATGTAAATGTTTTCAATGATATTATAATTGAATAACTTTCTAACACGTTTTGATTATGAATATTATTATCCAGAAGTATTTTTTAATTTCAAATGTTATTTTATTTCACGTTTTTATTTCCTTTCAAAGTTAATCAAAATTAATTTTTTTATATATTTTATATGGAACAATTTGTCCCTCTTTGTAGATGAAAAAGCAATGTTCTATTCTAATTTATACATTATCGATGGTTTTTAACCCAAATTACACCATTATTTAATTTTCTTATTCCTATTACAAGATTCAATTTTTCTTCAAAAAAATATCCTTAAATTATTTCTATAAAATTTAGTCTTGAAATTTTCTCTTTAAAGAAAATGTATATATTATAATAAGAAAGTTTTTTCTTATGGTTGGATAGAATGTTTTTATGATGAAATAATCCATTTATTGTGATTAGTATATTGTTATTTGGAACTTTATAAGGTTTCTTGAAGAATTTTTATAAAAATATATGAGTGGTTATTTTATAAACCAAGAAGGGTGGTTCCATTATAAACTGAGGATGAGTGGTTCTATTATAAACCATGGATAAATGGTTTCATTATAAACCATGATGTGGGTCATTTATACTCCTCATACGCATTTGATAATTGTTATGTATCATTGGATGTTATGTACGTGATTAATGAGTAATCCTAATCCATTAGGGGACTCTGTCCACCATTTGATGTTTTCTTGGCCGTTATCCTTAACATAATATAATGCCATGTTTTGTGTGGTTTCCACATTAACATTATGAGTATTAATTTTTTCTAAAAGGATTTATTATTAAATGTGTAATGAAAAAATTTGGGTATAATTTTGGATTTTTTACTCAATAAAATGATTTTTATCCTCATTTTGTTGTTTGAAAATGTAAATTTTTTATAAGTATTCATGAATTACTGACTTTCATTCTTTCTTTTTATGAAACATACTCATATTTTTTGGGACCATAACAAGTTTCAATTTTTTATTAGTGTTTTATGGATATATAGGTAAAAGGATAAGGTCAAGAATATAATTGTGATGATATTCCAGGAAAATAAAAAAATTTATATTTTAAAACATGGATTTTGGGGGAAAAATAAAAACTAAGTAGAAGTGTGCACATTATGATGTGAGATTTATTTATATAATAATCATTGAGTAATTAATAAAACTATAAAATGTTATTATTTTCAAATATTTTTGAAATAAATAATTATTTAAGACTTCTTATGATACAATGTTTTAGGTCAGGTACTCATATGTCCACTTTCAAAGACACTTTGTTTTGAATGTTACATGAATTTAATATAACTATAATCCCCACATGTATTTACCTGAGATAGAGTAGGTATTGGAAAAAATATCGAATTATATATTTGAAAATGAATAATTAAAATATTTTTTTTGTGGAAGAATGTAGAAAATAAGTTTAATTTAATATTATTTTATGAATTCTGAAAATATAGACAGATAAAACAATTAAGATATGTAAACAATTTGTTTTATATTTTAGAATATGTGTGAATTTTTTTAAATTAAAATCATAACTATATATCAAAACATATATTATGTGTGTATATATATATATCAATATATATATGTTCAATGTATATATATATATATATATATATTTATAACATATATAGTAAAAAACTATTTTTCAAATAAATACATAATATATATACTTATCTGAATATATATTGTAAATTTATATCAGAATATATTCTGAACATATCTAAAAATTAACGTATTAGTGATATTTATTATACTATACAAATATTTAATATATTTATATATTTATATACATGTGTATAATTATAATTTCAAAATATATATTTAAATTTATATCAGAACATATTCATAATATATACCATAATATATATTAGAATATAGTAGTTGGGGGCTTACCTGAGTGGTGAACCCTCACTATAATCCTCCATTAGACCTGGGTTAAAATCAATGTCGGAGTAAATTTCTATTGGCATGCTATGGCAAAGACATGACGCATGCAGACAGTCACACATTCATAAAACATGCATGATGCCATAAAATATTGATGCAGGCATAATTCAAGATTATGCCTTTAAGCCATGTAATAGGATTCATTTCCACTAAACCATCAGGCCATGTACTGATTATATAAGGCTTGATGGGGAATATACCTGGGGGAGCTATGACCTGTCATTCTAGCCTACGTATGTAGTGTGCGTGTGTTTAATGTAATTGTACCACCGATAACCTAATATATATATATATATACATATATATCAAAAAAATGCATTCAGAATATATATAGGCATTTATAAAAAAAGATTGTATGAATTATTTTTCGATTATATTTTAGAATTTATATTTATATATATTTAGAAAATATATTAATAATTTATTCAGTATATATATATAACAAATAAGTATAGAATGTAAATATAATGATTATATGATATTATAAAATAAATTTATTAAAAGAATATGATGATAAGTGTAGAAAAGTTGAGGCATACAAGAAGTGAAAAAAATAAAAGCATGAAAGGGAGTGAAATGATGATATGGGAACCCTGTAATTGAAATGTAAAGCCCCAACACCAGTTACCCAGAGTCGGTGCATTATTACATAACATTGTCATTATTACAAGAATGATCAAATCTCGAAAGACCGATTGGTTTAGTAGCCTTGGAAACAGTAGATATATTCATAAAGTTTTACATTACATCATAAAGTGAAAAACTACTACACCAACATATTGTCTCCATATTCCACACTATTATCCCCTCATAATATCCCTATATGTCATTCATAATTTACTTCTTCACATCCTGGGAAAAATAAAACATAGAAAAGGGGTGAGCTCAAATGCCCAGTAAGGATATCAATATAGCGGAAACTTTCATAAATAAGAATAAACATTTAAGGTAATGTATAACAAAAAAAAATCCTTTTAAACTTGAACTTCAACATAGTATGGAAAAAATAAAATTAAATAATTCCATTTACTTATTCATATGGATATTCTACTTATCTAATAATCATATGCAATACAAATAACCACTTTCATAATGATGGAATGCATAATGCCAGACTACCATAACCACATAGCCGAGGCCTCGTTCCAAGACTAAAAATAAGATTTTACCATGGCCTTGAGCCAAGACACTAGTTTGTCTCATGAGACCTACCGATGCCTCGAGGAGCTATAGTTGGCTCCACCCGTCACATAATAAGTCCAATGCATTCCCATATGAAAAGTTTTAAACATAACATAAACATTCATATTAAAACTAGCATACAAAATGTCAATAATTTCACCATAAACCATGAATGGTATAAAAATAGCACATCCACAGTCAAACATATCACAAAACCTTAAATACAATATAAAAGTTTTGTATCATAATAAATCAACTTCAAATAAGCGTAAAATCTATCCAAGGATGTTGACATAGATGAAATCAAAACTCTTTTTAGAGAAATATCTCATTCTATTTTGAAATCATTTAAGAGTCATATATTTATGCAACAAAACATATTATTTGAAAATATTATTATAATCCTGAAAAGGAAGCTTCAAAGATTTTATTACTGCGGAAAATAGCCGCACCCGCTGTATAAGTTAAAAAAACATTCTTACCTTAATTCTGTCCAAAAGGTTAAAAAGCACCTTGTTTGGAAAAGGGCAGAAAGATTCATTTATAAAAATCTTATAAAAAGTCAAAAAAGGGTATAAATGACTTTAACCCATATTATTGTAAATAATAAAAATGTTTTTAAATATATTTTTTAGAAACATGTATGTGGATGATGAAGAGATCCCAGTGGATTATTACGTATAAAGAACCTCGGATAATGAAGAGATTGCGAAAAAGACCCTTACCTTGTACTTTTCCTTGGATGGGGTAGGTTAACCTCCTGTATAATGTTGAAATATTTGTTATTAAATTATACAATAATCATATACATTAATATGATATCATATATGATCTTTTATTGATTTGTTAATAATATCTTAGTATTATCATTGTTTCAGGTGTTAACTTACTCGTTTTCTTTTATATGTTCTGTTACGTAAGCTATGTTTGTCATGGATAGGTTGTATCTTAATCATATCCTGAGTGATATCAAATCCTTAGATACTATTATTAATCATCAAATGAGAATTATACTTGAATGGATATGATAAAGAATGAATCTTATCGCGTTCGTGGAGATGATAGTCCGTACGTACGCACGAGCGAAAATATCATTCATTTGATTTTAAAATAATATATAATTGGATGTTATATCATATATAAAGAATAATTATCATGATATAATTATTATTTAAATGAGTTACACGTCATTATTATACCCATCCAAATAATAATTTATTGAATAACAATTACACCACGACGTGGAGACGGTAAGCCGTACGTACGCACGTATGGTGACATGTTATTCAAAGGATGGATAGAATACTGAATATGGTTGTACCATATTTATAATAATATTAAAATATATAGGAGACACTGGTTTGATTATTTTTGAATGGGAAAAACAAAGAAAGAAGAAGTGGAAGAAGAAAGGAACTTGGAAAAGGGTGGTGAAATCATTATCTCTTCTTCGGGTTCTTCCTTTTGATTTGATCAAAAGTTCTCTTAGGATGACTTTCTGACTAATGGAAGGCCTATAGGATGAAGTTATGGATGTTGAGAGAGTATTTGGGAAGAGGTTGGCCGAACAAAAAGGCTTTTATGGTGTGAGTTAATGAGAAGGGGGAGTGCCCTTTTTTAAGAGGGGTGAGGGGCACCTTTGGAAAAGCTAGAAATATTATTTTATAATAAATTAATATTAGGTTTCTAATGGCTTAAAAGTGGATTATTTAAATTTTAAGGAGGGTATAGGTCTAAAAACACCCAACCAATATAATTTATACAGGTTTGGGTTACTATATTAACCTTATCATTAAGTATTAACTCTTAGTTAATTAGTTTGACACTTACCATGTCACTTTGTATTTTTATATTATATAGTTAATAAACTTACTATATACCTCCAAGTGACCCCAAGTGGTATATTAATGATACAACTATCCTGATATAAGTCCTTTTTCTGAACTATAGATATTTAGGAATTTAATATCAATTAATAATATACTATTTGTTTTAAAAACTATTTTATGTCAATTTTGACACTATTCAGTAATTGATTTTTTTGAAAATCATAACAGAATGATTATTTCCAAAAAAGTAGATTAAATAAATCCTAATATGTCATAGTATCCTAGAAAATTAATTTAATTCATTAAAAGCCTCAAATTTTATTTATTTGGGTATTTATAATATCAATTATTTTAATTTTTCACTATTATGGTAACTACTGCATCATCATTGTGTCATAAATAAATTAAATTATTTAATGTCTAAAAATTCTAAATAAAATATAATTATGTATGAAATCCTTTTATATTTCTAATGAATATTTATAGTCAAAAATAAAACTTATATATCCCTATGTAAAAATAGTTTTTCTAAAAGATATATGCATGTGTAATTTTTGAATTCATTTTAACTTAATTAAAATAAAGTGTCCCTATCACTTACAAGTGGCAACATGCGATCCCAAAATCGTCCCAAAGATTCCCATGGTCGAACACGTATCAACCAATAAGGTTAGAACACGTTTTAGGGTAATTGTTTATTATTATAATATTATTTTTTAACCCTTATTTACTTAATTTACCCTTTAACCATGGTAAATAAAATATTTATAGAAGTAATTCTTCAAAATGTCTAAAAATAAAAGTTACATATTTACAAAATATGAACATCCTGATTCCAAATATGGAATCCATTTTTCCAAATTCAAAACAAAGAAGTGGCAGAAATTAATTTTAAATTAATTCCCGCTGTCAAAACAAAAAGCGTGTTTTTAAGATATAATAACTATAAAAAGATTGATAATTGTTTATGTTTGGTTTAATTGCGAAATTATGTCCAATGACCAACATTTTATTAAATGGTAAAAATATATTCTAAATATAATTTAAAACCACTCAAATTCATAATTTATCACTATTAATTATTTTGATTAAAAAAGTTGTTTTTAATTAAAATTTAGTAATTTTCACTATTCATCAAAATATTAAAGTTTTCTGAAAAGTACCAAAATTTCACCTTAGGATAAATTCGATACTCTGAATCCAAAAATGAAGTCCATTTGGAGAGATAAAATTTCAAAAAGTAGGTATTACTATTCATAACGGCTAGTTTGATCGGTTGTGGTGTGTTAGAACTCAATGTTGCGTACAACACACGATATCACATTATTCCAAGAGAAGCGTACCGTAGAAGCTTGGGGTGTTACATTCTCCCCTCGATCAAATAATTTCGTCCTCGAAATTTCAAGAATACTACCGCATGAAAAGACTCGGGTGGTTCGTCATCATAAGTTCCTCGGGTTCCCACGTTGCCTCTTCCATCTTACAGTTTCTCCACAAGACTTTTACCAGAAGAGTTGTCCGATTTCTCAGTACTTGTTCTCTTATATCATGAATCTTGACGGGCTCTTCATAATAAGGCACAACAAGTTCCAGTTCTAATTCCTCATAGGTGAGTACATTCGTTGGGTCAGGCATGTATTTCCTCAATAGAGATATGTGGAACACATCGTGAACTTTGGAGAGACTTGGTGGCATTGCCAATTGGTAAGCTACTACCCCAATTCGTTCTATAATTTAAAAAGGTCCAATGTAGCTGGGACTCAATTTACTTTTCCTACCAAAACGTATGACTCCCTTCCATGGAGATACATTCAGGAAAACATGATCACCGACTTGAAATTCCAAATCCTTCCTTCGACTATCGGCATAGCTCTTCTGCCTCCTTTAAACTGCTTTGATATGGTTTTCGATTACCTTCACCTTTTCCATCGTTTCATCCACCAGTTCTGGGGCTACAATTTTTCTTTTACCAACGTCATGCCAACAGGTTGGTGTGTGACAACTCTTACCATATAACGCTTTATATGGTGCCATCTGAATAATCGAATGGAAGCTATTATTATAGGAAAATTCTACCAGAGGTAAATATTGATCCCACATTCCCTGAAAGTAAAGTGTGCATGATCTCAACATGTATTCTACGGTTTTAATATCTCGTTCTGATTGTCCATCCGTTTGAGGGTGGTAGGCAGTGCTCAACTGAAGTTTAGTATCCAAGGATTTCTGAAGACTTTTCCAGAATCTTGAAGTAAAATGGGGATCATGATCAGAAACAATCGATAGGGGTACTCCATGAAGTCTCACAACTTCATCAATATATAGTCTTGCTAGACGTTCCAGTGGTAGATCTTCTCTTATAGAAAGAAAATGTGCTAACTTGGTAAGACGATCAACAATGACCCATATTTCATCGTTCATTCTATGAGTCTTTGGTAGCCCCGTGACAAAGTCCATCGTAATATTGTCCCATTTCCACTCTGGTATGGGAAGAGGTTGCATGACTCCTCCAGGCTTTTGCCTTCCAGCTTTCACTTGTTGAAAAACCATACATATTGATACAAAATCAGGAATCACCCTCTTCATGTTGTCCCACCAAAAATGTTCCTTCAAATCTCTATACATTTTGGTGCTCCCAGGGTGTATAGAGAAATTGGAACTATGAGCATCATCCAACAATTCCCTTTTTAGATCAGGTATATCAGGAACACAAAGTCTCTTCCCTAATTTCAAAATTCCATCTTTATATACATAGTCTCTCAATCTCCCATCATTCACAACATTATTCTTCTTTTGAAATTCTTCATCATCAGTCTGATAACTCTTAATTATTTCTAGTAAAGATGGTTTGGGAACCATTTGAAAAAGCATTGATGTTTTACCTTCCCTGGTTATTCCCATGTCCATCTTCACTAGATCCATGAAAATTGGATCCCTTCCAATTCTCATATTGTTCAAAACTCCATGGTCCTTTCTGATCAAAGCATATTCCACCTTGTTTTCCATCCCCAGGTGGTAGTGAATCGTGCAATCATTATCCTTGAGTAATTAAAGCCATCTCATTTGCCTAATGTTGAGTTATTTTTGTGAGAAAATATACTTCGAACTCTCATTATCAGTATAAATCTCACATTTTTCACCGTAGAGGTAGTGCCTCGATATCTTCAATGGAACGATCACAACTGCTAACTCGAGATCATGAGTATGATAGTTTTGATCATGAATTTTCAACTGTCGTGATGCATAGGCAATAACCCTATCATTCTGCATAAGGACACAACCAATTCCCTTCTTCTATACATCACTAGAAATAACAAACCCATCATTCCTTGATGGTAGAGTCAATATAGGATCATTTAATAATATTCTCTTCAGTTCTTAGAAACATTCTTCACAATCTTTTTTACAAACAAATTTAACCCCTTTACGTGTGAGCTTCATTAATGGGTTTGCCTATCGGGAAAAATTATGGACGAAACGTCGACAATAACCTGCCAAACCAATAAAACAGCGTACCTCAGTTATAATCGTAGGTGCTGGGCTTTCTTGGTTACCTTGGTCTTAGAAGGATCAACAGAGATTCTATCTTTAGAGACAATATGGACAAGAAATGAAATATATTGAAGCCAGAATTCACACTTGCTAAACTTCCCATATAATTCATGTCTTCTCAGAGTCTTCAGGATAATGCGCAAGTGACTTTTATGATCTTCGTAGCTTTTAAAGTATAGCAAGATATCATCAATAAATACCACCACAAATTCATCGAGATATTCGTTGAAAACTCTATTCATCAGATCCATGAATACAGAAGGTGCATTAGTCAATCCAAAAGGCATTACAGTAAACTCGTAATGCCCGTACTTGGTTCGAAATGCTGTCTTTAGAATGTCTTCCTTCTTTACAAAAAACTGATGGTATCCAGATCGAAGGTTAATCTTTGAAAAGTATTGAGCTCCATGCAGTTGGTCAAATAAATCATCAATGCGAGGTAGGGGATACTTGTTCTTTATTGTTATAGCATTGATCTCCCTATAGTCGATATATAACCTCATAGATCCATCTTTCGTTTTAACAAAAAGAATAGGGGCTCCCCATGGAGAAACACTAGGGAGAATAAATCCCTTTTTAATCAATTCCTCTAGTTTTTTCTTTATTTCAACTAATTCTACTGTGGCCATTCTATAAGGGGTCTTCGATATAGGCCATGATCCAGGAATTAAATCATTGGACAACTCAACTTCTCGTTCTGGTGGATGTCCAGGTAAATCTTCCAGAAACACATCTACATATTCTTTCACAACAGGTACATCCTCTATTTTAACATTACTTTCCTCACCCAAAGTCATTTAATTCTCTTCCTTCTCTAATAATTGAATTTAGTTGAGATAATGGGGGTGGATCTAGATAAGAATTAGGTGGTGACGATTCTGCTCTAAAGATACGGTGTTCCTTATCATCATCATAAAAAACCGTAACCTCCTTCTTCTTACAATAAATCCTTGCATCATAATCTAAAATCCAATCCCTACTAAGGATTATAACAATCTCAATCATAGGTATGACAATGAGATCAGCGGATAAATAACATTTATGTGCTCTAATGGGGACTGATTCACATAACTTTGTTGCAATGATACTTCCCTTAGGATTTTTAACTGACAACTCCCTTGTTAAATCAAATTTTCAATATCTAATTTTCTTTATAAACTGGGATGATATGAAACAATGCAATGATCCATAATCAAATAATGCATTTTCTAAACTTGAGGAAACCATTAAATTACCTGCCACCACGTCTTTTGGAGAATCTACCTCAGTAGTAGTGATAGCAAAAGCCTGGCCTTGGTCCCTTGTCCTTTTCTGAGGTAAGTTCCCCTAATGATTAGGACATTAATTTTCATAATGTCCCATCTCCCTGCAATTGTAGCATTGAACAGTGGTAGCTTCCTTCTTCCCTTTGCATTCACAAGCTTGGTGGCCTTTTTCACCACACTTGTAACAGACACCCATTACCTTCAAGAAAGTACCGGGGTGTTTCTTCCCACATTTACCACAGGATGGATATTCAAACTTTTCCTTCTTCCCCTTATTTCAATTCCCAGATTGATCAGAAGATCTCTTCTTCTCTTGCTTTAATTTAAAGTCATAAGACATAGAGAATTCCTTTTCTGTCTTGATAGCACATGAGACAATGTCTTCGTACGACGAGAAGGATTGTGAGACTAATGATCGACGGAGAAATGGTTTTAACCCATCAAAGAAACGATAAATATTACTTCTTGGGTTACGTATATAATCTTCAACATACCTTGATAACCTTGTAAAGTTAGCCTCATACTTTGAGACATTCTCATCCACCTTTTGTCTCAGACTCAGAAATTGCCTTTCCATATCTACTCGATGGTGACGAGGAAAGTATTTTTAAAAAAATAGATCTTTGAACTACCTCCATTCCATATTTGATACTTCATCATCATCCTTCGTGTTTTGAATCAATGACCACCATTGATCACCATCTCCAGTGAGGAGGTAAACTGCCAGGATTACCTTTTCGCTTTCACTACTCCCCAATGCCTGAAATATTTTCTCTAGGGAATTTATCCTTTGATCAGATACTAAGGGATTTGTACTCCCATTGAACGTTGGTGGTTGTTTCATCATTAATTGATCTGACATTGATCCTCTATTCTGCGGATCAGGGTGCTCCATATGGGTAAGGTTATTATTCATAACCTGAGTGAGTTGTCCCAGTATGGTGATTAACTGATCGGAACCAGTTGAATCACTAGCTCCACTATAATTATCTTGATCAGGAGGTCAATCCCTACATGGAGTTTGTGTGTTGATACATATCCATTTCTTCCACTAGGCGCCATTTCTAAACAATGGCATAAACTAGATCAGTTTATGAATCGAAGTACATAATTCCATACTTATAAAACACTTAACATAAATTGAACTATTTATGGATATAATCCATAATCATAAAAATGTTTTCTTTGAGGAAGTATATACTCATAAACCTTTCATAATGATTTATAATGAAAATGAGAGTTATTCTAAGCATATCCCCCGGGAGTGTCGTAACCAAGAGTGCAGTAGGGCCCGCTATCGTGCACCAGTTCCCGTTCAAGTCTAGCTCAAAGCGGTGTTTTTGGGTTTTACCCCTAGGTACATCTGTTCCAGATCCGCCTCGACCTACTCGTATCCAGACATGGATGTATTTCTCAGAAAACTCACAAAATCTCTACAATACCAAAATTCTAGGAAGTTATTTTATACTAATCCTCAAAGTCCATCTTAGGTTTATGTGCTCTAATCAGAGTTTATCTAAATCTAGCTTCCAAGATTTTTACTAAACTTCCTATGATACGAACTGTAACACCCCGACCCCAGTTACCCAGAGTCGGTGCATTATTACATAACATTGGTATGATCACAAGAAAGATCAAATCTCTAAAGACCAATTGGTTTATTATCCTTGGAAACACTAGATATATTCATAATGTTTTTGCATTACATCATAAAGTAAAAAACTACTACAAAAACATATTGTCTCCATATTCCTCACTATTATCCCCTTATAATATCCCTGCAGGTCATTCATAATTTATTTCATCACATCCTGGGAAAAATAAAACATAGAAAAGGGGTGAGCTCAAATGCCCAGTAAGGATAAAAATATAGCGGAAACTTTCATAAATAAGAATAAAAATTTAAGGCAATGTATAACTAAAACAAAAGCCTTTTAAACATGAACTTCAACATAGTATGGAAAAAATAAAATGAAATAATGCTATTTACTTATTCACATTGATATTCTACTAATCAAATAATCACATGCAATACCAATAAAAACATTCATAATGATGGAATGCATAATGCCAGACTATCATAACCACATAACCAAGGTCTCGTGCCAAGTCTAAAAAGAGGATTTTTCCAAGGCCTTGTGCCAACAGACTAGTTTGTCTCATGAGACCTACCGATGCATCGATGAGCTATAGTGGGCTCCACCCATCACATATTAATTCCAATGCATTCCCATATGAAAAGGTTTAAACATAACATAAACATTCGTATTATAACTAGCATACGGAATGTCAATACTTTCACCATAAACCATGAATTGTATAAAAATAGCACATCCACAATCAAAAATATCACAAAACCTTCAATATAATATAGAAGTTTTGTATCATAATAAATCAACTTCAAATAAGCGTAAAATCCATAAAGGATGTTGACATAGATGAAATCAAAACTCTTTTTAGAGAAATATCTCTTTCTATTTTGAAAACATTTAAGAGTCATATATTTATGAAATACAATATATTTTTTGAAAATATTCTTATATGCTTGTAATGGAAGCTTTGAAGATTTTATTACGGTGGAAAATATCCGCACCCGCAGTATAAGTTAATAAAAACATTTTTACCTTAATTTTGTCGAAAAGGATAAAAAGCACCTTGTTTGGAAAACGACGGAATGATTCCTTTATAAAACTCTTATAAAAAGTCAAAAAATGGTATAAATGACTTTAACCAATATTCATGTAAATAGTAAAAATGTTATTAAATACATTTTTTAGAAACATGGGTGTGGATGATAAAGAGATCCCAGTAGATTATTACGTATAAACAACCTCGGATAATGAGGAGATTGCGAAATAAACCCTTACCATGTAGTTTTCCTTGGTTGGGGTAGGTTAACCTCCTGTATAATGGTGAAATATTTTTTATTAAATTATACAAGAATCAAATACATTAATATGATATCATATATGATCTTTTATTGATTTGTTAATAATATCTTAGTATTATCATTGTTTCAGGTGTTAACTTACTCATTTTCTTTTATATGTTTTGTTACGTAAGCTAAGTTTTTCATGGATAGGTTGTATCTTAATCATATCTAGAATGATATCAAGTCCTTAGATACTATTATTAATCATCAAATGATAATTATACTTGAATGGATACGATGGAGAATGAATCTTATCATGTTCGTGGAGACGGTAGTCTGTACGTACGCACGAGCGACAATATCATTCTTTTGATATTAAAATAATATATAATTGTATGGTATATCATATATACAGAATCATTATCATGTTATACTTATTATTTAAATTATGTACTCATCATTATTATACCCATCCAAATAATAATTTGTTGAATAACAATTACACCACGACGTGGAGACGGTAAGCCGTACGTACGCACGTATGGTGACATGTTATTCAAAGTATGGATAGAATAATGAATATGGTTTTACCATATTTATAATAATATTAAATTATATATTAGATACTGGATTCATTATTTTAGAATTGGAAAAACAAAGAAAGAATAATTGGAAGAAGAAAGGAACTTGGAAAAGGGTGGTGAAATCATTACCTCTTCTTCGGGTTCTTGATTTTTATTTGATCAAAAGGGATATTAGGTTGGATTTCTGACTAAAGGAAGGCCTATAGGATGAAGTGAGGGAAGTTGAGAGAGTATTAGGGAAGAGTTGTGCCGAACAAAAAGTCTTTGAAGGTGTGAGTTAATGAGAAGGGAGAGTGCCCTTTTATAAGAGGGGTGAGGGGCACCTTTGGAAAAGCTTGAAATATTATTTTATAATAAATTAATATTCGGTTTCTAATGGCTCCAAAGTGTATTATTTAAATGTTACGGTGGGTATAAGTCGAAAACCTCCCAAAAAATAGAATTTATACAGGTTTGGGTTACTATATTAACCTTATCATTAAGTTTTAACTGTTAGTTAATTAGTTTGACACTTACCATGTCACTTTGTATTTTTATATTATATAGTTAAAAAAATTTCTATAAACCTCCAAGAGACCCCAAAGTGGTCCATTAATGATACAACTATCCTGATATATGTCCTTTGGCCGAACCTTAAATATTTAGGAATTTAATATCAATTAATAATATACTATTTGTTTTAAAAACTCTTTTATGTCAATTTTGACACTATTCAATAATTGATTTTTGTGAAAATCATAAAATAATGATTTGTTCAAAAAAAGTAAGTTAAATCAATACTAATATGTCATATTATCCTATTAAATTATTTTAATTCATTAAAATCTTCAAATTTTATTTATTTGGGTATTTATAATGTCAATTATTTTAATTTTTCACTATTATTGTAATTACTGCATCATCATTGTGTCATAACTAAATTAAATTATGCAATGTCTAAAAATTATAAATAAAATATAATCATATAATAAATACTTTCATCTTTCTAATGAATATTTATAGTTGAAAAGACAACATATATAACCCTATTTAAAAAAAATTCTAAAAGATATATGCTTGTGTCATTTTTGTATTCATTTTAACTTAATTAAAATAAAGTGTCCATATGACTTACAAGTGGCACCATTGGGTCCCGAAATCGACCCAAATATTCCCAGGGTCAAACATGTATCAACCAATAAGGTTAGGACATGTTTTAGGGTAATTTGATATTATTATAATATTATTCTTTAACCCTTATTTACCGGATTTACCCTTTAACCATGGTAAAAAAAATATTTACCGAAGTAATTATTCCAAATGCCTAAAAATAAAAGTTACATATTTAACTATTTTAACATCCTGATTCCAAATAAGGAATCCATTTTTCCAAATTCAAAACACAGAAGTGGTAGAAATTAATTTAAAATTAATTCCTGCTTTCAAAACCAAAAGCGTGTTTTTAAGATATAATAACTATCAAAAGATTGATACTTGTTTATGTTTGGTTTAATTGTGAAATTATGTCCAATGACCAAAATTGTATTAAATGGTAAAAATATATTCTAAATATACATTAAAACCACTCAAATTCATAATTTATCACTATTAATTATTTTTATTAAAAAATTTGTTTTTAATTAAAATTTTGTAATTTTCACTATTCCTAAAAATATTAAAGTTATCTGAAAAGTACCAAAATTTCACCTTAGGATAAACTAGATACTCTGAATTCAAAAATAAAGTCCATTTTGAGAGATAAAATTTCAAAAAGTAGGTATTACTATTCATAACTGCTAGTTTGATCGGTTGTGGTTTGTTAGAACTCGATGTTGCGTACAACACACGCTATCACATTATTCCAAGAGAAGCGCACCGTAGAAGCATGGGGTGTTGCATGAAATATCATTATTTATAATTTAGGAAGTATTTAGTCAATATACTCTAATTAATCCATTATTGATCATACTCTATCTATTTATAGAAGTATTTATATATTTTTAATTTATAAATGATTGTATAGGAATTAAAATAACAATTATGAACTCCTGATATATTTTCTCAAAATCCACACTGAGAATGCATAGTAATTCATGTAATTTAAATTCTCTATACTATAAAAATTATTTTAAGAATGAACAAGAAATATAGGTTCTACAATTTAATTATATTAAAAATTCATTTATTGTTTTTTGTAAACTACTAATAATACACATTAACAATTATATGAAATTCTAAAAAAGTGTTTTCAAGTTATGGAAAAAAGTTATCCTCATAAATTTAATATAAATTTAAAATAAAGTATGGTTTATAAATAGGTAGTTAAAAATTATTTAATTTTTAAAATAGAAAATAATAGTTTCAACCAAAAAATATAGAAGAAAATATTTTAGAATTTTTCTTATTACTAAAAAAAATATTACTGAAAAAAACATTATTTTTTGTGGAATATAGCAAAAAATTATTTAGTATTTTATTTTTTAAAATAATTGAATACATGTCCATATTGATGAAACAAATTTTATAAAAACATTGTAAATAATATTCATCTTATACATAATTTAAAAATATAAAATAATAATCATATAGAATAACACAAATTCAGCATTAAAAATTCGACCATATACAAGAATATGGAAGAATTTATTATTGATGTAATTTTATATAAATTTTATTTAGGTTAAATTACAAAATAAATTTTGAGAATAAATTCTCATAATTTAAATGGTTTTTATCATGAAATGTAGAAAATTTATATATCTTTTCATCCCTTTTCAACACATTGTAATTAAAAATAATATATAGTTGGGAATAAGAGAATTAATATACAATGTTATTTTTATAAAATATATATTTTAATAAAATATTTTTAAAAAATTTTGATGGTAGAAAAAATATTTCCACCTGTATTAATATATGTATATATTTCATTATAGAGAGCGAACACACATTTGTATTCCAAAATGATTTTCATGATAAACACAACCACAATTCATGATTCATCACATTCATGATCACATGATTTATATATAATTACGAAGTAAAATGAATAGATAATACTTCGTAGAAGATGATGTTAAAATTATTCAAACATCATGTGAATAATGGAAATATACTATTATTAATGGAAAATATATAAATTAATATGAACTAAAAGAAATTTGTTAATTAAGAAGAAAATGTTATGTAATTATTAGAATGTTTATATATATGAGAATGTAAAATTTTAGAGTATGTACCAAAATGACTGTGAAGATATAAATATGATTTTTTTTATAATCTAACTTATATATAAAAGATATGGTATTACCTATTAATTTTCATGAATGGTAAATCATTAAATTTTCTATTGACAATATAACATTAATTATGGGATGAAACAATGGTATTTAGTTCATTAAATATAGTTTAACTTGTAGAATTATCTCTCATATGAAAATATAAAAGTGAAACATAACATTGGAAATGAATTATTGAAGAATGCAAATAGTAAAATTCAAAACATTTATCATGTAGTACCACTATATATAGTATTTATTATTAAAATTTATCCATGAACAACTATATGATTGGAATAGAATAATAAAATAAAACATTGAAATAGAATTCAAACAAAGTATCATTTAAATTACACTAATAAATATGTCCATTGAATCATTTTCCTTATATGTCTAAAATAATTTCATAAATAAATTCGTTGAAATACAACTCGATGTAAAATTAATTTTTTTGCTTAAATAAAATAAAATGTCCTTTTTCACACTTTACAACATCAAATGGTTTTGCATGAACCTTAATGAATGAATGTAGGATGATTAGAAAATATAAATACTTAGACAATGTTCTGTAATAATAAATAATAAGTGTAATTTTTACCTTTTTAGTAGGAACTGATTAATTGGAGGAACTGATGTATGGCATGATAAAACGTTGATATAAAAAGTTAAAGAGTTAGGAGGGAACCAGTGAAAGGTATGGGTATCTTGTAATGTGAAAAAGGGAAATAGAGGAGAGGGAACAAATAAAGGGTAAGTGAACATGTGGGATAAAAATGGAAACATGGAATGGGTCTATCTAACCAACCAACATAAGGATGTTGATAATCAATACTATAATGTTAAATAGGGAAAAAGTTAAATCAAACAAGATATCATGTTGAAGATGGAAATTGATCCTGTGAAATAAAAATTTCATTGAGGATAGTAGGACCTGTTTGTTAAGTGTACCAAGATTTAGGAAGTCATATTTAATAGATATCTTTAGAAGATGTGGAGTACACATAGGGTTTGGAGCAATTAATGAATGATGAATGAAGAGGATGTGAAAGATAAAATTGGTGAATTGGATAGAGAAACTCAGGTTATGAGGGTGGAGATAAGGGGGTGAGGATATGGAGGTATTACATTTAATGGGTGGATCATATAGAGAATTGGAATATTGTGAGAATGAGGAAACAATGTGTAGAGGGGGATACATGATTTCAAGAAAATTCACCAAATAACATTGTTATAGATTTATCTGAAAATATATTGTGAACATATATTAAGAATATATATTAACCTTAATATGTCTATTTATACTTATATATTTATATATATTATAATATATGGTATTAAGGTGAATGAAATTCTATATTAATATATATATATATTAGAACATGTTTTTGAACTGTTGGGTAAACCCATAATGATGAACTATTAAGTATTACAATATTTATTTATTACATTATTTCATATTATGTATGTAATATAGTATTGTTATATATATAATCATAAATGTATGTATAGGAATGAGAACTATTAATTTGATAATGTGTAAATATTAAAATATATGTTTCTGCATACACGTAAACAAATGCACTGTAAAATTAAAAATGTGAACGAATTTCAATAATTGTATATGGTTTAATATTATTATAGGAATATGAATAAATTAATGAATCTATTTATTCAATATTTGTAGCATAATAATATACATAATTAATTGTTTGTAAATATATATATTATTATTTTACAGTATTTATGCATTGTAACACCCCAGGATTTCATAGTACGTAATTTCTTCAAAGTAATTCAATTAATTGTACTACATGCAACACCGAGTTCAAGCGCACCACGACTTATCAAAATAGAGATTCAAAAGTGGTTATTAATATTATTAACTTAATTTTGAACTTCATATAAACCATATAATTTTAGAATCATCAACATGATATTTGAGACATAATTTAAGAACAAATTCATTTATTTTCAGATAAAAGAAATATTTTTCAAAAAATGCAATTTTACCACCTTTTAATGGTGAAACTTTTTTAAATATAATATTCAAAACTTTTATATATTAAAATTTTAAAAATAAACTTCTTCTCTAAAATAAGGAAATAAGAATTTAGTTTCAATTTTTTTGTTGTTTTTCTGATAACATTCATATTTGGGTCAATAGTGAAAAATACTATATTTCAACTGAATTTTTTTTTTAAAATAAAAGTAATTTTTAGTGTTAAATTATAAATTTTAATGGTATGGAAGTATAAAAAGATTATATTGTTACCATTTAATCCAATTTTTTACATTGTATGTAATTTCACATTGAAATTAGACTTAAACCAGTGACAATCTTTTGATAGTTATTATTTATTAAAAATACTCTTTTTGGTTTTGACAATGGGAATTAATTTTAAATTAATTAATGAAACATATATTATATTAAATTATTAATATTTAGTTCATTTTTGATTTTGAAATATCAAAATTATCTTAGGGCGATTCTTTGGTATTTTTCTGAAATCATTCAATTTTTTTATGAATAGTGAAAAACACTATGTTATTTTTCAAAACCCACCTATTATTTAAATAATTAATTATTTTATTTAAATTTATTTTATGTCAAAATAGATAAAAAATAACAATATTAGCTGAATGTACTTCATTTGAAAATTTGTTATAATAAAATTAGATGTATAAAATTTTATTGAACTTTTACCATTTTTCACCCAGCTTCTAGGAGCATTTGTAAATCTGTATAAAACAGAAATTTACCACTTCTGTGATTTTAATTATAAAAATCTGATAGATAAGGTTATCCTCAGTAAGTAAAATGTGGTTCAATAAGATGAAAATAATTTTTAGTGAATAGTAACTTTGGACTTTTCTTTACCACAGTTAAAGGTAAATAGGGTAATTAAGGGTTAAAATGATATTATAATTACCATAAAAAATGTCCTAATATTATTGGATAAGTGTAATTAGACCAAAAAAACCTTAGGATTAAAATATGACCCTTTAGGTCCACTTGTATTAGATTTGGACATTTATTATTATTTAATTTAAATAAGAGTTAAAAGTGTTAAATTCATTTTTTCATAAATAAATCATTTTAATATAGGGTATACATAAGATAAATTAGACTATAAATATTAAATAGAAAGATAAAAATATTTTCTACATAACGGAATTTTATTTATAATTTTTAGACGTTAAATAATTTTATTCATTTATGAAGCAATGATGATGTAGTAATTACCTTATTAATGAATGATTAAAATAATTGATATAATAAATATCCAAATAAATTTAACATGAAAATTTTGATGAATTCCACTAATTTCCTGGGTTAAAATTACACTTTAGGGTTAATTATATAATTTTTTTCGAAGATATAACATTTTTTTGACTTTCACAAAAACAAAATACCAAATAGTTTCAAAATTGACATAAATTAATTTTTAAAAAATTACTATATTGTTGATTGATATAATATTCCCAAAAATCTAATGTTCAACCAAAGGTCTTAAATAATATTATATATGTCATTAATGAACCACTTTAGGTTCTTTTGGATGTTTATAGTATGTTTATTAACCATATAGTGTAAGAATACTAGAAGACATGGTAAAAGTTAAATTATTAAACATAGAGTTAAATCTAAAAGATAAGGATAAAATGGCAACATAAACATGTGTAAAACATATTTGTTGATTGTATTTAGACCCATACCCACTTTCCCTTCGAAATAAATCAATTTGTAGCCATTTTAAACTGAATATTAATTTATTATAAAATAATATGTAAATCTTTTTCTAAGGTCGCCCTCACCCCTCTTATAAAAGGGAACTCACCCTTCTCTCAAATTAACATCATAAAATCCATTTGGATCAGCCAAACCCTAAACACATATCCTCTAAACTGTCCTCTATTCATCTTAGAGGCATTATTTTAGTGAGAAAGCCAACCTAAGGAGCACTTTTTATCAAATCAATAGGAATAACACAAAAACAAGGTAAATATTTCATCACCTCTTTAAAGTTCTTTTCTTATTCAAATTCTTCTTTGGTTATTTTCCCATTTAAAAATAATAAATCTAGTATCTTATATATACTGTAAAGTTATTATAAATATGTTACAACCATATTCATTATTCTATCCATCCTTTGATTGACATGTCATCAAACGTGCTTACGTACAACTTATCGTCTCCACGACATGGTGTAGTTGTTATTAAACACAATATTATTTGGATGGGTATGATAAAGATGTATAATTTATGTAAATAATAAATAAAACATTATAATGATTCTGTATATATGTTGTACCATCAAATCATATATGATTTTAATATCAAAATAATGATATTGTCGCTCATGCATACATAGAGTTTACTGTCTACACGAACACGACAAAATTCATTCCTCATCATAACCATTCAAGACTAATTTTCATTTTTTATTTTAAAAAATGTTTAAAGACGTGATATAATTATGGATATGAGTTCAAAACATCCCATTGATAACAAACACTACTTACGTAACAAAGCATATAAAGGAAAACGAACTAGTTAACACCCGAAACAATGATAATACCAAAATATCATTAACAAAGCATTATTAGAAGATCATATATGATATCATAATTATGTATATGGTTCTTGTATAATTTAATAACAATGATATAACTATTATACATGAGTTTAACATATCCTTGTCAAAGAAAAATTACAAGGTAAGGGTTAATTTCACAATCTCTTTATTATGTGAGGTTGTTTTTACGTAACTATCTACTGCGACCTCTTTATCAACCACATCCATGTTTCATAAAAATGTATTCCAAAACATATTTAATATTTAATAGACTATATTATCTGGCCATTTATACCCGTGTTTGAGATTTTATTAAATGGTTTGAAAGGAATATTTTTGTCCTTTTCCAAACAAGGTAATTTTGACCTTTTCGACAAATTTAAGGTAAGAATGTTTTTAACTTATACAGCGGGCGATGCGATTTTCTGCCGTTACAAAATCTTCTAAGCATCCCTTACAAGCTTATATTAAGATTATAAAAATAATTTTTTTATTAAATTATTTTAAAATAATAAGAGATATTTTTCTAAAAAACGTTTTTATTTTGTCTATATCAACATCCATTGGTGGATTTTAAGCTAATTTGTTGTTGATTTATTATGATACAAAACATCCGTATTATATTGAAGGTTTTGTGATATGTTTGATAGTGGATTTTTTATTATTATACCATTCTTGTTTTATAGATAAAGTATTGAAATTTCTTATATTAGTTTTATTACTAATTTTTATGTTATATTTAATCCTTTTCATATGAGGATTGCATTGGACATAGTAAGTGATGGGGGGAGCCCGCTATACCTCCTTTATGCATCGGTAGGTCTAATGAGACAAACTATTGTCTTGGCACAAGTCCTTGACAAAATAAAATTTTTAGTCTTGCCATAAGGCCATGACTATGTGGTTATGAAGTCTGGTATTATGCATTCCATCATTACGAAAGTGGAAATTGATATTGCATGTGATTATTCTTCTAGTATAATATAGATGAGAGTCCTTAAATGGAATTATTTTGATTTATATTTTCCATAATATGATGAATTGTATTTTTAAAAGGCTCTTGTTTTAGTTTTATACATTTCCTTAAATTTTTATTATTACATATGAATGTTTCTTCCATATTGTTATCCTTACTGAGCATCTAAACTCACCCCATTCTATGTTTTATTTTTCCCAGGATGCGAAAATATATATTATGAATGACCTGCATGGATAGTCTATGGGATGTCAGTGTTGTATATGGAAACAATGTTGTTGTATTTTTTCATTTAATTATGTAATGTAAACCTTATAAATTAATCTAGTACTTCCATGTCTACTAAACTAATCAGTCTTTCGGTATATGATCTATTGTGATCATGCAAATGTTTTGAAATAATTCACCGACACTGGGTTTTTGGGGTTGGGGCATTACAATTGTCATCATAGAAAGTTTAGCAATAACCTTGGAAACTAGATTTGGATAAACTCTAATTAGAGCACATTACCCTAAGATAGACTTTGAGGATTTGTATAGATGAAATTCCTAGAATTTTGGTAATGTATAGATTTTGTGAGTTTTAAAAGTAAATACAACCATGTCTGGATACGAGTAGGTAGAGACGGCTCTAGAACAGATGTACCTAGGGGTAAAACCCGAAAACACTACTTTGAGATAGACTCCAATGGGAACTGGTGCACGACAATGGGCCTTGCTGCACTCTTGGTTACGACACTCCCATGGGATATGCTCAGGATAATTCTATTTTTTCTTGAAAAATCATTATGAAGGATTTGTGATTATATCACTCCTCAAAGAAAATAATTTTTAGGATTACATATTATATACGAAAACTATTCTATTTATGTTAGTTATTTTACAAGTTTGGAATTATTCATTGAAATTCATAAACAGACCTAGTGTATGCCATTGTATAGAAATGTTTCCCAGTATAGACATACATATTATCCAAAGAGTGAGAAGGATCATATCATTCATTGTATTAAGCCAACATTTAGAAGGGAAATAGTCTCCCATGTATTCCCAACATATGATGAAATAATATCATGTGTAAATAAGATAAGTAATGAATTCTCTGTGTCCTATGGCTTTGAAGGGAAGCAAGAGAAGAAAATGATGAAAGAGAGAAATATGGATAAAGGGACGAGGGGAAAGAAGTATTTTCCCATATGTGATAAATGTGGAAAGAATAACATTGGTAAATTCATGAAGGTAATGGGAGTTTGTTATAAGTGTGGAGAAAAAGGACCCCACGTACATGATTCAAAGGGTAAGAAAAAGGTTTCAAATGTAAAATGTTTCATCTGCACGGTGTTGGGACACTATGCGAATCAATGTCCCAATCATCAGAGTTTACCACAAATGATGCTATTGGATAATAATCATTATATATTACTACCTCAGATAAAGAGTAATGACTAGTGTTCTTAGGTTGTTATTATATAATTAGTTCATTTGAGTGTTGTATCAACAATATACTAGTTACATGAATTATAGAGATAAATAAGGACTGTACTGCAGTCCTATTTTATTGAGGATTTTACATTATATGGTTCTATGAAAAGTATCTTAATAGTAAGCTAAAGTTTTTTAAAAATATATGGTTGATGGAAATGGAATCTTTAATATGGTTCCAATAATGGGGTAGTGATTTTGGAATAAGAGATGGTTGATTTAGAAAAATTATATTGGATATTCATGACTTCTTTGGAACTGATTAATAGTTTTTTTATTTCATCTATGTTGGAATATTCAAAAAATTTGGATATTAGGAAAATATCCACTATTCTATAATGAATAATTGAGAAGGAATGTAATCAGTAAGGATTTATGGTAATTCAGGGTGTAACCATGTTTTAAAAGAATAAATGACGAAGGTGTTTCCATGTTATTACATGGAAAAATGATCTTCATCATGTTTCAATTATTTATAAATTTTGGACTGTGAGTTTTGATAAATGTATTTTGGATAAGTATAAAGGTTGGAATGGATTAAGATTGAAATTGGAGACCATTATTAAGTTTATTTTTGGATTGTTATAAAAAGGACAACCCAGAGGTCGG
Organism: Viscum album; assembly: GCA_963277665.1. Lineage (NCBI taxonomy): Eukaryota > Viridiplantae > Streptophyta > Magnoliopsida > Santalales > Viscaceae > Viscum > Viscum album. The sequence continues at coordinate 810,897,103 of OY728165.1, forward strand.
GAAACAACCAGTCGTGTCCGGTAAGGCCGCTAGACATGAACCTGCAACCAAAGGGTGACAAGGGTGCATCAACTACCATTGGCCTACGTGTTTTCATGGATTGTATAATGTAGTTTCTTTTTTTAAATGTCCTTATAGGTGAATTATAAATTCATTATTTTGGCACCCTATACAATTAGGAAAAATAGAATATTTTTTATGAAATCTATTGGAGTGAAAGATGTGTTTGTGGTAGAAATTAGTTAAAGGATGAAACTCAACTTGTCACATATATATATAAATATAATTTTTTTATCTTATTATATCGAAAAATAACTTATTAAAATTTAGTGAAGGGATCTTAAAAAAAATGTGTAATCCAAATACCTTATGTTTTGTTGATCTGATGGTATTTTAAATCATCATAGATTGATGGATTTGAGGCCCTCAATTTTACATTTGTTTGTGATTGATGACCTAAATAACTCCCTATAAATATTTATGTTTTTCATCCAATTAATTTTCTCTAATTTCCATCAATGTTCTCCTAATCGAGTTAATAATTTGGTGGTGACCGTTTCATTTCCCTTTTCCTCTTATTAAGACTAAATTTTATTAACTGAATTTCTGATATGGGTTTTCCCACAAAGGTATTTTCAATTTTCAACCATTTATTTTAAAAAAACAATTTCAAATTATGGGACACAATTTATTGGAGGAGGGATGATTGTAACACCCCAAGATTTTGTTGTATGTTATTTCTTTAATGTAATTCAATGACAGGCACTACACACAACACCGAGTTCAAACGCACCACGACGTACCAAACTAGTCATTCAAAAGTGGTTATGAATAGTATTAACTGAATTTTGATCCTTATATAATCCTTAAAATTTTAGAATCCATAATATGGGTTTTTAGAGAAAATGTAATAACAAATTCATTTTTTTCAGATAAACGAAGATTTTTTAATAAAATGCAATTTTACCGCCTTTTATTGGAGAAAATTTTTTAAATCCAATATTTGAAACATTTATATATTCAATTTGAAAAAATAAACCTCTTTATTAGAAACGGGACATCAGAATTTACTTTCAATAAATTTTTGGTGTTTTTCTAATATCTTTCATATTTGGGTGAATAATGAAAAAAACTACATTTTAACTCAAAACTACTTTTTTAATCAAAATAATATATAGTGTTCAATTATAAATTTTATTGGTTTGGAAGAATAAATAGATTATATTATTATAATTTAATCCAATTCTTGTCATTATAAGTAATTTCACTTTGAAATTGGACATAAACTAGTGTCAATCTTTTGATAGTTATTATTTCTTAAAAAACGCTTTTTGGTTTTGAAAATAGGAATTAATTTTAAATTAATTAATGAAATTTATATTTTTTAGAATTCGTAAAAAAGAATTCATTTTTGAATTCAGGATATTAAAATTAGCATAGGGTGAATTCTATTTATTTTTCTGAAAACATGCAATTTTTGATGAATAGTGAAAACACTACGTTATTGTTCAAAACCCATTTTTTATTTAAATAACTATTTATTTTATTTAAATTTATTTTATGTCAAAATATATATATAATATCAATATTAGTTCAATGTGATTCTTTGAAAAAATTTTATAATAAAATTAGATGTATAAAATTTTATTGAAATTTTACTTTCTTTTACCCACCATCTAAGAGCATTTGAAACATTGTATAAAACAAAAGTTTACTACTTCTGTGAGTTAAATTTCATAAACAAGAGAGACACAGTTAACCATAGTATGTAAATTGTGGTATAATAGGATTATAATAATTTTCGATGAATATTAACTTTTGACTTTTATTTACCATAATTAAAAGTAAATAGGGTAATTAAGGGTAAAAATGTTGTTATAATTACCTTAACATATGTCCTAATTCTATTAGATAAGTTTAACTATACTAAAAACAACCTTAGGAATAAAATATAAACCTTTAGGTCCACTTGGATTAGATTATGACATTTATTATTATTTAATTTAAAGAAGAGTTAGAAGTGGTAAATTAAAGTATTCATATCTAAAACATTTTAATATAGGGTTATACATATGATAAATTCAACTATAATTATTTATTATAAAGATAAAAATATTTCCTACATATTGGTATTTTATTTAGAATTTTTAGACATTTTATAATTTAATTTTTTTATGACATAATGATGATGCAGAAATTACCTTATTAAGTAAAGATTGAAATAATTTATATGATGAATATAAAAATAAATGTAATATTATAATTTTGATGAATTCCACTAATTTTATAGGTTAATATTACTGTTTAGAGTTTATTAGATAAATTTTTTCAATGTGATAGGGTTGTTATGACTTTCAAAAAACAAAATACCAAATAGTGTCAAAATTTACATAAATTAAGCTTTAAAACAAATACTATATTATTGGTTGATATAATATTCCTAAAAATCTATGGTTTGGACAAAGGTCTTAAATAATATTATATATGTCATTAATCAAACACTTGAGGTTCTTATGGATGTTTATAGTAATTTTATTATCCATATAGTGTAAGAATACAATAAGATATGGTAAAAGGTATATTATTTAACTTAGAGATAAATCTAAATGATATGGTTCAAATGGTAACCTGAACTGGCCTAAAACATATTGGATGAGATTATTTATACCCATATCCACAATAGGTTCTAAATAAATGAATTTTGATCCATTTTAAACTGAATATTATTTTATTATAAAATAATACTTTGATATTTTTCTAAGGTGCCCCTCACCCTTCTTATAAAAGGGAACTCCCTGTTCTCTCAAATTCAAACCATCAACGCCATTTGGATCAGCCAAAACCTACCCAAATATCCTCTATATTGTCCTAAATTCATTCTAGAGGCATTTCTTTAGTCATAAATCCATCCAATGGTCCCCTTTTGATCAAATCAAAAGGAAGAACCCGAAAAAGAGGTAAATATTCCATCACCTCTGTCAAGTTCTTTTCTTCTTCAACTTATTCATTCCTTTTTGTTTCCATTATAAAATAATAACTCTAGTATATTCTATATACTATGATGATATTATAAATATTTTACAACCATATTCATTATTCTATCCATCATTTGAATGACATGTCACCATACGTGCATATGTACGGCTTACCGTCTCCACATCGTGGTGTAGTTGTTATTCAATACATTATTATTTGGATGGGTATAATAATGATGTATAAATGATGTAAATAATAAATATAACATGATTATGATTATGTATATATTATATACCATAAAATTATATACAATTTTAATATGAAAATAATGATATTGTAGCTTGTGCATACGTACGGATTACCGTCTCCACGAACACGTTGAGATTCATTACCCATCGTAACCATTCAAGAATAATTTTTATTTGATGGTTAAAAATAATGTTTAAAAACATGATATCATTCTGTATATTAATAATAAACATCCCATCCATAACAAACATTACTTACGCAACAAATCATATAAAGGAAAACAAATCAGTTAACACCCCAAACGACGATAATACTGAAATATCATTAACAAAGCATTATTATTAGATCTAATATAATATCATAATTATGTTAATGGTTATTGAATAATTTAATAACAATTATTTAACTATTATACTATAGGTTAACATACCCTCAACTAATGAAAAGTACAATCTAAGGGTTAATTTCCCAATCTCTTTATTCTCCGAGGTTGCATTTACGTAAGTATCAACTGGGACCTCTTTATCATCCACATCAATGTTTCTTAAAACTATATTCCAATTATTTTTTTAATATTTATTATACTCTGGGTTAATTTACTTTTTATCTTTCAATTATTTTTTATAAAATGTTTTGAAAGAAATATTTCTGTCATTTTCCAAACAAATTACTATTTTACTATTTCGACAAATTTAAGGTAAAAATGTTTTTTTAACTTATACGGCAGGTGCAGCTATTTTCCACCGTTATAACATCTTTGAAGCTTCCCTTATAATCTTATAAAAATATTTTCAAAATAAATGTTTTCTTAAATGATTTCAAAATAGAGAGAGATATTTCCCTAAAAAGGTTTTGATTTCTTCTATGTCAACATCCATCGATGGAAATTAGGCTTATTTGAAGTTGGTTTGTTACGATACAAAACATCCATATTGTATTGAAGGTTTTGGGATATGTTTGACTGTGGATGTGTTATTTTTATACCATTCATGGTTTATGGATAATGTTTTGACATTTCGTATTCTAGTTTTAATATAAATGGTTATGTTATGTTAAAACCTATTCATATGAGGAATGCACTAGACTTAGTAAGTGACAGGTGGAACCCATATAGCTCCTCGATGCATCGGTAGGTCTCATGAGAAAAACTACAGTATTAGAAAAAGTCATTGAAAAAATCATATTTTTAGTCTTGGCATTAGGCCTTGACTATGTGGTTATGAAGTCTGGCATTATGCATTCCATCATTATGAAAGTGGCTATTGATATTGCATGTAATTATTAATCGAGTAGAATATCCATGTATTTAAGTAAATGGATTTATTTTGATTTGTATCAGCCATATTATGAGGAAGTTTATGTTGAAAAGGATTTTGTTTTAGTTTTATACATTGCCTTAAAAGATTATTCTTATTTATGAAGGTTTCTGGCATATATTTATCCTTACTCAGCATCTGAGCTCACCCCTTCCTATATTTTATTTTTCCCAGGATGCAAAGAATTATATTATAACTGACCTACAGGGATAGTATATGGGACCTCCGTGTTATCTAAGGAAACAATGTTATTGTTGTTTTCCATTTTATGATGTAATGGAAATCTTATGGATTTATCTTTTACTTACAATACTACTAAAATAATCTGTCTTTCAAGAAATGATCTTTTATGATCATGCCAATGATATGTAATAATGCACCAACTCTGGGCTTCTGGGGTAGGGGAGTTACATGCAGTAGAATTGAAGGATTAGTAGAAGAACAATAACCATTGAACAGTTATTTCTGTTATAATATTTTGGAAAGTATCATTATTTGTATAAGAATAAATATATGCATATCCATGCTGATATTTTTTTCCCTTCATAATTTTTTATTTGAATATGTTGATGTATATGTAGAATCGTTGTAATCATGATCAAATTTCACTTAGTATCATGATGGTATAAAATTAAATTAAAGATCATGGACATGGACATATATATATATATATATATAATATTTTATATATATTATTAATCATAATTATTATTTGTTGATGTGTATGAAAAAATAGACCATGGAGTGAATATAGAGATATCATGTATTGATAAAGGAATAATATGGTTTGATGGATTATGGGAACATGATGGTGTCACAATAGAAATCCATTTAGTTTATAAGAGCATGTATTACAGATAATGGTAGTGTATATCATTGATGGAACCTTATATGGTAGATTATTATGGGTGGAATTCAAGATATGTGGAGCGAATAGTGAGTTATGGTGGAGAGGGTTTCTTATCAATGAAAAATCATTCTGAGGGTAAAATGAATGGGATGGTAGATTTTTGGGAAAATGAAGAATATAGAGTCACGTGTCCACAAAAATAGGAATCATATAAAATTTTTGAAGAAAGAAGAATATTAGGAAAATATTGTCAACTATTAATTAATAAAATCATGTCATAAATTTATAAAATAAACAATGATTAAGGATTAACATCCTAGCCTATGTGCCATATGCCAGTGCCCCGAGCTCATAACTAACATCACAGAAGATGTTCCTCCAAATATGTAAGAGGATTCTCAGTAGTAGTGAGGGTCTAATTTATATATCATGTGGAGACTATACCCTCATTATCAATTCACCACAATAGTGGAAATAATTTACCAATATCCAAAAGATAACGACCAATAACCATAATAATGCCCTTACATATACATACCATTATCACATAATAAACGAAAATCTGAAAGATAACTCCCAACCAATGTAGTTGATATATCACGCCATAAATGTTTCAATTGTAAAATGAACACCAAAATAAAGTCACACTGACTACTAAAAGCATCATATATTGTTCCTTAATCCATGATCCATCCCAAATCATCTTGATCTTTCCCTTATCCTACCATGTGATCATAGAGTATATTGGGGTACCAATTAGGATGACCGAGTAGGGTGTGATTAAAACTCATTAGGCCAACCCCAATGACGTAAAAATAATATTGGGTATTTAATAGTGTATGAATATTTCTAAATTGTAATGTACACTAAATAAGGTAAAAAATCACATTTAATTATTCTTTAATTAACGACATAATTATTCATGTTCATGAAAGGACCCTAACCATCAATACATACTTTGGGACATACAGAAGTTTAAACCATCTGAAAATTGATGTCACATGTCATTCTATCATGGGTTTCCATTAATCAAATCATTTTAAGTTCCTTTTCATATAATGGGTTCCTAGAGTAGTAGTATGGAACCCCGTGGTTATCTGGTGTGGTTGTCCTTATTTTAAAACCCAATGGTCACATATAATGGGTATATATATTGGGGGCATAGATCAGATGTATGGAATCCCTTGGGTACATGGATCCACATTCCATATCCCATAAAATAGTGAAAATTTTAAAATTTCATGGTTTAATGTTTCAAACCATTTATCATTATTTAACATAATTAATTTTTAAACCCAATTTACAGTCTCATATATCAGCCAATCATAAATTATAAATCATCATGTAAATTATATTGGCACATACGAAGTGTTGATATCAATTTCAATCGCATCTCCACACCCCAAGGGTCACTATAAATTTGAATTCCCATTAATTAATAAATTTAATGTTCCCATTATTCACCGATTTCGTGTCCCATTGTCAACTAATTTTATTATTAGATTTGAAAATAAATTAGTCAATTAATTAAATTTAGAATGAAATTTTCTATCATGGATTTTCAATTTCATAATTATATAAAATCAATTATAATAAATACTATGAGATTTTATATTTAAACTAACTCCCTCATGTTTGTTCACATATGTTTGAAAAACAAAAATCTCAAAATTGATGTATAATGATCAAGATAACAACAACACGAAATACCTAGAAAAAATAAAAATGATCAACATCTGAATGGTTAATAACTATCAAATCCATGATCTATACCATCTCTGGTGGAGGAAAAATCATTGATATTCATTTAGAGAGAGATACACGAGGGTGAGGAAAGAAAATAGGGAAGGAATAACATACTAACGAGGATATGATCTTTCAACCAGATATTTGATTCAATAAGAAAGAGGCTATATTATCCACGTAATCCTCATAATATATTCTATTGTTATCCGAAATATATTAGTGAAAAGTAGGGATATGGGTAAAAATTTTGTTGATTCGATATTTAAAATAAATTTTGGGGGATTAAAAAACTACATGTATGATTTCTTAAGATAAAATCATGGTGTTCCAAACTGAGCACCTTAACATTGCACCTCTATTAAGTGGGAATGGTTTCTATTATGTTGGTGGATTGCTTGAAAATATGTACACCAACTAGGAGAATCCCATGTACCTCGAGTTACAAAAATTTTGGTGGGTGGACACACGGTTTGGCCAAATCACATTCCAAATGTGTGCCACTAACAGTCTCTCCAAAACATGGCACATGATTTAGATGAGAAAAAAATAAATTTTTCCCTAATCGTGCAGAAACCATTCAAAATACCTTTTGTCACATTAAATTTTATAATTTCACCCAAAACATCCCTGAAAAAACCCTCCCAATTCATTACAAAAACAATATAAAATATTACTTGTAAACGAGAATGAGCCATTTCTAGAAAAGGCTGTATTCTCACCACCTTATAACAACCCTTCCCTGAGCATTACCCTCATGAATATATAATATTTCTAGGTAGAATGGTTTGAAACTTGAACCAACATTTATTTTTATATCTCCTATATTTCCTCTTAAACAAGACCATGTTTCTAGAATGATCAATTCATTAGCATCGTCTTTCCCCATGACACTTTATCACTGAAATCTATATCACATATCTTTTTCTCCCCAAAGTACACATCTCTCTAATGATCAATGTTATAGAAATTGATCACATGAGAAGGGTTGAGGTGATTCTTTCGAAGCTATGATAGATGAAAAAAAACATCCATAGAACTAAACCATTGTTGAATATCCAATTAGTACGCCACGATCTCAATTCACTCCTCAATATAAATGTTCCGAAAAACATGGGCACAAACATTCCCTATATCTGAATCTTATGGTTACCCAATCTGGGAGACACCCGAAGGAATACATGATCACCCAATGTAACCCCATGGGGTCATAAAAATCGATCAACATACAAATTGTGCCTAATCTAATCCATATACCTAAATTTATGAATTAACATAATCTAATCCAATGTATCTTATAAGAGACACAATACCAACATCTCTACTTCACCAGCATCCATCCAACATTGGGGTGATCTACGAAGCATACCATAAAAAAATACAAATAGTACTATCTGAATAGTCTCTTAAATTTTTTTGGTATATGACAACTCAACAAGTTCTTGGGGATGCTCCCTAGACCCACCAAGGTGTATGAAACATGCCCATACCATATCATTCAATACATGTATTTTACATTTCTTACTACCCATATGTATGTGGGAGGAAATCTATAGTCAATAATATGTTCTCGCCAATGACATTATGAAATATATTCTAGAATATCAACATGAAACGTAACTCATGATATGAAACTATACTCCCTAGATCCATGTGTAGACAAAAAATATCCTTAATATACAATTACCCTAAATGACCCACTTAGAAGATATCCGAGATATGAAATAAATGGGATACCTTTTTCAATCGGTCCAGAATCACCCAAATAACATCATTATATTGAGAAGTATATAGAAAACTCACCAAGAAATCCATAGTAACATCATCCCACAACCATTTTGAAATAGAAGGAAACTGTATGAAATTATCTGGTCATTGATGCCTGATGTTCACCTCTTGGTATGTTTAATATCATGTTACAATCCATGAAATATCCATTTTCATGCAAAACCACCTGTACATTCAATGTAGTTAAAAGTTCATTTTGGTCAAATATTATTGACCACAGATTTCCATAGTAACATCATCATACAACCATTTCTAAATATAATATGGTTGTAGGACACCGTCTCGTCATTGATTCCCGATGTTACCTATTGATACGCGTAACATCTTGTCACAATCCTTGTAATATCCATTTTCATGCCAAACCACCATTACTTGCAATGTTGTTAAAAGTTCATTTTTGTCAAAACAGGATGCATTGCCTACATAGTGGATTGAAACTCACTCATCATCTCCCTTCAAATACTCATAGGCATGACTAAACGATTCATAACATAGGTGATCTCATCATAATTTATGGTCCACTCTGATGGTGAATCCCCACATTCAAGGAATTCCCTCAAGGATAGATAGTCACTATATGTATACAACATATCCATGATCATGTTCAAAAGTGTGGATTCAAAAAATACTAATATGAGTCTCTTCTGATCCACACACTCTCGAACCAAAATATGAATCTCTGCAAACAAAATCATTATATTACACCAAGAACTAGGCTGTTTAACATCAAGATTTTATTTTTTCCTACATAAATCATCAGCAACATGGTTTCCCATCAATGGTTTTTATGCTAGCTTAGAATCAACTAACTACATATACTCCACCCAAATCCTCCATCAGAGATTCAATTCATGATTTTAAAAGATATACTTTATGTTATTATGATCATTGTACAAAATAATCTTTTCACCTAAAAGTTATTCCCCCAACACATTAATGCATAAACAACCACCTCTAACCAGAGATCCTTCATAGGGCAATTCTATTCATGAGTCCTTGACTATTTTCACCCAAATTCTATAACACGATATACATGCATCAATTCCATTCCATGAATGATCATGAATGCACTAGAAAACATGTTATAATCCTCTCATGGATTAGGTTGGATCAATGTTGGTTTAGTAGTAAACCATATATATTCAACTTCTAGAAAACATTCTCACGTGATCCAGAACATTAAAACATTTTCCTATTTTTGGTTGATCCTGAATGTGGTGCTTCCAAGAAGAAAAATTCCAAGATTGACCTCCCATAATAGCCAAAAAAACCTATACATTTTCAAATATTAAATGAATTATTAGGATGATCAAAAAACCCACAACCTGAACGTTCATTGGGTTCACTGACCCAACCTCTTCTGAGATGACGTGACCCATGAAATGTACCATGTCTATATAGAATGGACACTTCAACAGCATGGCATATATCCAATCCTATATAACGACCCATACTTCACAAACATTGTTAATACTTCAAAATTGAAGCACACTTATTACAACATATGTCAAAACCACAATGGACCGTATAGGTATAGTGTCTTTAGAAACTGGGAAACATAAACAACTGGTTCATAAATCTTCTACAGTGTCTCCCATTTATTTCATCATATCTAGGGTCCCTTTTAGCATATTCTACTTTATATCCATCTTCCTGAACTGGGGAAAAGAAAACATACAAAAAATGATGAGCTCAAATGCTCATCAAGGGCAAATAAAGGAAATAAAAATCATATCATATCTTTTTGAAAATAATAACCTGCAAAAGAGATCATAATATCTTAACATTGAATAAATCATAGAAGTGAGAATGAGATCCCCATAATCATAACATAAAACTTGAAACTTTGTGGCATGCACACATAATCATGGAAAATCATTTCATGTTAGTCATGACTCATTGCAAAGACTATCTTAGCGGACAAAGTCCATTTCTGAACCGAGTTCACTCCTCGTTTCAGTCCTGTATCACTGAACCCAAATAACCTTCCGTTCCAGCCATGTCAGTCTCATGAGATATAAATCTTTACCCAATGCATTGGAGGGAGATATAGGTCCCACCCATCTTATAATGAATCCTTTCCTATGTGTGCCACATAATCATAAATCATACATTATCGCATAACACATGTAACAAAAATGGGATTCTTGAAACATCATGACATCATAAAACAAATCTTATAAGGTAAATGACTTCATCAATGTAATAATAGGGATAAAAATAGAACCCTATATTTTCTTAGATGGAAAATAATTTTGATAAAACTTTTGAACTCCATTCTTGAGGAAAATATCCTTTCTACTTCAAAAACACTTCTCTTTTTTTAACATGTCATACAATTATAACTAAAATATTTTGATTAAAAATAAACATGAAAACTTATAAAGTAATATTCTTGGAAATAATTTTATAAAAATCCATTCTTGTCGTATAAGTTAAAAAAACATTCTTCGTTCTTTTGTCAGAAAAGTCAAAAAGTACCTCGTACGAAAAACGACAAAAGATTCCTTTCATATCCTTTACTAAAAACTCACCGACGGGTAAAATTGGATTTAAACAATTGTAGGTGTATGGAAATAATATTACATATTGAGTAACCATGTATGTGGATGATAAAATACACCCCAGTAAATACCAAAGTATAAACAATCTCGGATAAAAATGATATTGTGATATTTCCCTTACCTTAGGTCCGATTTGCTTTGTGCGTGTCCGAAGCTCCTATATAATGGTTTAAATAATGTTATTGACTTATTCTTGAATCATACATATTGATATGATATCATATATGGTCATATTCTTAGCATCTTATTAGTAATATTTCATTGTTACTTGTTACTCGGGTATTTATTGCCTTTTGTTCTTATGCGTGTTTTGCCGAATAAATTCTTATTCTTCTTTTAATGTTATAGATACCTTATATCCAGAATGGTATTAGTTTAACATATATCATATTTATTCATTAAATCCATTTTTATAATTACTATGTAATGATGATCATGTAGAAAGGGTCGCATCACATCGTGGAGACGGTATTCCGTACGTACGCACGAGCGATGATATTATTCCCATGATCATGGAATTGTATTTAAGTGTATTTATAATATTTCAGTATCAATATAACTTTATAATAATCATATATAGTTCCTCATTACACCATTATACCCGTCCTTGTAAGGTGATGGTGGAAAATAGATTACACCACGGCGTGGAGACGGTATTCTGTACATACGCACGCGCGGGGATTTCATTTTCCGTATGATGGATAGAAGGTGAATTAGGGTTGTTTCATTTTTATAATAACATATCAGTATGTAAGTAATACTTATGTAATTAATTTATCATGAAACAACTTATGAAGAAGAAGTTGAAGAAGAAAGAAATTGAAAATATCGGTAATGGATATTACCTCTTCTTTGAAACGTCTTTTTGAATCCTCCACTTAGGGAACTAAGATTGGTCTTTGAAGAAGACCAGGACCTCTAGGATTATTTTAGGGAAGTGGATAAGGGATTTCAGCATGGGTTGGCCGAGCATGAGTGCTCAAATTGGTGTGAGGAGGAGGGGGAGGAGGTCCCCTTTTATAAGGGAGGAGAGGGGCACCTTAGGAATATCTCAAAATATTATTTTATATTAAAGACAAAATAGGTTTATAATGGGTAAAAATGGTCCTATTTCAAAGGTAATGTTGGGAGGGGTCGAAATCCTATCAACCAATAGTATTTTGACAAGTTTAGGGTATTATTTTAACCTTATCAAATGGATTTGACTCTAAGTTAAATAATTTAACTTTTACCGTGTCTTTTTGTTTTCTTACACTATATGGTTAATACACTTACTATAACATGCCAAACGAACCCCAAGTTGTTTATTATTAATATATATATCCTTATCTAAGTCATTTGGCCGAACCCTATATTTTTATGAATAAAATAACAATTAATAATATAATAGTTGATTTAAAAACTATTTTGTGTCAATTTTGTCACTATTTGATATATGATTTTTGTGAAAGTCATAACAGAATTATATTTTCGAACCAAGTTGATTAAATCAACACTAATATATCATATTAACCTAGAAAATTAGTGGAATTCATAAAAAGTCTCAAATTACATTTATTTGAGCATTTAGAACATCAATTATGTTAACATTTCCTTAAAAGGGTAATTACTGCATCATCATTGTGTCATAAATAAATTAATTTAAATAAAGTCTAAAAATTATAAATAAAATATTATTATGTAGGAAATTATTTTATCTTTCTAATGAATATTTATTGTGGAATTTTTCTTATGTATAACCCCATATTAATAATGTTGTAGTTATTAAACATTGATTTTAACTATTTTAACTATAAAATAATATTAAATGTCATAATCTAATCCAAGTGGACCTAAAGGGTCATATTATATTCATAAGGTTGTTTTTGGTCGAATTACACTTATCCAATAGAATTAGGACATGTGTTAGGGTAATAGTAATATCATATTTACCCTTAGTTACCCTATTTACTATTAACCGCGGTAAAAAAGTAAAAAGTTACTATTCACCAAAAAATTATTTTTATCTCATTGAACCACATTTTACTTACTGATATCAACCGTATCTGTCGGATTTTCTAAATTTCATTCACAGAAGCGGTAAAATTATGTTTTATGCAAAATTCAGTTTTTCACCTACCACTTAGTGGTTTCACTATTCATCAAAAATTGAAAGTTTTCAGAAAAATACAAAAATTTCACCCTAGGCTAATTTCGGTATTCCGAATCCAAAAATGAGGTCCATTTTGAAAGATAAAATTTCAAAAAGTGGTTATTACTATTCATAACAGCTATTTTAAATAACATTTTAATAGCATATCGTCGTTTAGTGAAACTCGGTATTGCGTACAACGCAAGCTATCGAGGAAGGTCGCAATTGCGTGTAAAGTAAGCCAAGCTAGTGTGTAGTGAAAGATTCCTTTGATGATATATATATAACATAAAAACAAAATATTACTCATAAAAATCTCGGGTGTTACATTCTACCCCCCTTAAAAAGAATTTCGCCCTCAAAATTCGTCACTTTGTAACAAACTGATGAGGATACTTCTCCCTCATCATATCCTCAAGCCCCCTTGTAGTTTCTTCAAGTTGGTGATTCCTCCATAAAACATTCACCAATCGAGTGGTCTTGTTTCGTAGGAATTTTTCGCTATGATCCATAATCTCTATCGGTTGTTCTTCATAAGAAAGATCTTGCTCCAGCGGTACAACTTCTGAGCTGAGTACATGTGAAGGATCAGGTATGTACTTTCTCAGGAGAGATACATGGAACACATCGTGAACTTGAGAGAGATTCGGTGGAAGCGCCAATTGGTAAGCTACCTTTCCAACACGATCCAGTATTTCGAAAGGACCGATATATCTAGGGATCAACTTCCCCTTTTCTCCAAATATCATAACCCTCTTCCAGGGAGATATTCGTAAGAACACTTTATCACCCACTTCAAACTCTTGGTCTTTTCTTCGGCTATCGGCATAACTTTTCTGTCGACTCTGAGCTGCCCTTATGTGTTGTTGAATAGATCTGACCTTTTCTGCCATTTCATCAATGAGATTAGGTCCTAATAGCTTTCTTTCCCCAACTTCATCCCAGCAAGTTGGAGTCCTGCATTTCTTTCCATAGAGAGCTTCATAAAGAGCCATCTGAATACTGGAGTGAAAGCTATTATTATATGAAAATTTCCCCAAAGGTAGTTGTTGATCCCAACCTCCTTTTAAATCCATAGAGAAAGCTCTCAACATCTCTTATAGGGTTTGAATTGTTCTCTCAGACTGACCGTCTGTCTGAGGATGATAAGCAGTGCTGAAACTCAACTCTGTATCCAGAGTATGCTGAAGACTTTTCCAGAACTTCGAGGTTAATCTCGGATCCCGATCAGATATAATAGAAAGTGGTACTCCATGCAATCTTACCACTTCCTTTACATATATCCTGGCAAGCTGATCTAGAGAGAAATCCTCTCTAATAGCAATGAAGTGTGCAGAATTTGTAAGACGATCAACTATGACACAGATAGCATTATTGCCTTTAGATGTTTTAGGAAGTCCTGTGACAAAGTCCATAGTTATGTTTTCCCATTTCCATTCGGGTAAGGGTAATGGTTGTAACATCCCCTTAGACTTCTGTCTCTCAGCTTTAACTTGTTGAAAAATCAAGCATCGAGAGACATATTCAGCAACATCTCTTTTCATGCCATCCCACCAGAAGTACTCTTTCAGGTCCCTATACATCTTCGTGCTTCCAGGATGAATAGAGAATGAAGAACTATGAGCCTCATCCAGCAGCTCCTTCTTTAATTCGAGGATGGGAGTAACACAAACCCGATTCCTGAACTTTATTATCCCATCACAATCAATGTTGAACATAGGAACATTTCTCACCTTATTTTGTAACTCAACATCTTCTTTCTGTGAATCTTTAATCTTCACATGTATAGATGGTTGAACATTCATTTGAGAAAGATAAGATTTTTCCCCTTCCATTATAATTCCTAGATCCATCCTTTGTAAATCCATAAATATTTGATCTTTTGTTATCCTCATCATGGATAAACTTGCATGGTCTTGTCGACTAAATGCATCTGCCACCTTGTTTGCTTTCCCAGGGTGGTAGTGGATTGAGCAGTCGTAATCCTTAATCAGATCCAACCATCTCCTTTGATTCATATTCAGATCCTTTTGTGCGAAAATATACTTTAAACTTTTATAATCAGTATAAATATCACACCACTCACCATAAAGGTAATGCCTCCAAATCTTTAATGCAAAGATTACTGCAGCTAAATCCAAATCATGTGTTGGGTAATTTTGCTCATGGATTTTCAACTGTCGTGAGGCATAAGCTATCACCATATCATTTTTTAGAAGAACACACCCTAATCCCTTCTTGGATGCATCACTATAGATCACAAACCTTTCTCCACTACAAGGCAGTGTGAGCACAGTTGCACTGGATAACCTTCTTTTCAACTCCTTGAAATTCTCTTCACATTATTCCGTCCAGACAAACTTAACTCCTTTCCGAGTCAACTTGGTGAGTGGATTAGATAATCGTGAAAAATCTTTCACAAAACGTCGATAATATCCAGCCAAACCAAGAAAACTTCGGATCTCAGTTACTGTTGTTGGTCTCGACCATCTTTCGATAACCTCTGTTTTTGCTGGATCCACAGATATCCCCTCTTTTGAGATTATGTGACCCAAAAATGCAACTTTTTGAAGCCAAAATTCACACTTGGTAAATTTGGCATAAAGCTTCTCCTTTCTCAGGGTCTTCAATATAATTCTCAGGTGATCTTCATGTTCTTCCTTGCTCTTTGAATAGACAAGAATATCGTCTATAAAGACTACCACAAATTGATCAAGATAGTCTCTAAAGACTCTATTCATCAGATCTATGAAGATAGCAGGGGCATTAGTAAGACCAAATGGCATCACTATAAATTCATAGTGTCCATACCTTGTACGGAAAGCCGTCTATGGTATATCCTCCCTTTTGACCCTTAATTAATGATACCCTCAACGAAGATCAATATTGGAAAAGTATTGAGCTCCGTGTAGTTGGTCAAATATGTCATCAATGCGTGTGAGAGGATATTTTTTCTTGATAGTGATCTTGTTAAGTTCTCGATAATCAATGCAGAGTCTCATTGATCCATCTTTCTTCTTAACAAATAGAACAGGTGCTCCCCAAGGTGACGCACTAGGGCGTATGAATCCCTTATCAAGATTCTCTTGGAGTTTCTTCTTCAATTCCTTCAACTCAATTGGGGCCATTCTATATGGTGTCTTTGAAATAGTCAAAGCACCCGGTATGAGTTCTATTGAAAACTCAACTTCACGATTTGGTGGAAGACCCGGTAATTCCTCCGGAAAAACATCATCAAACTCCCGTACGATGGGCATATTCTTAATCGCGAGTTTCTCACCAACCATTTGAGATAAATAACCTTCATTTAGTGGAATCAATACTCATAAAATGGATGAAATTTCCACTAGAAGGTTATGTTCATCCTTGCATTGATAGACGATCATAGATTGATCTGGAATATGAAATGTGACTTCCCTTATTTGGAAATTGATATGAGCTCCGTATAAAGAAAACCAATCCATGCCAAGAATGACATCGAATTCCACTAAAGGAAGGATCACAAGATTTGCAGGAATCACTTTCCCACAAACATCAATTGGAGAAGAATTATAAACTTTTGATGCGATTGATGTGTCATTAGGTGTTGTCACAGCTAACTCAACATCTAATTTTTGAGGTAATACGGGGATACCCTTAGAAAATTCTTCAGAAATAAATGAGTGGGTGGATCCAGAATCAAATAAAACATTTGCTACTTTAGAGTGGATGGTAAGTGTACCTTTCACCACTTCGTTATCGTACTCCACATCACTGATAGAAATTGCATGTGACTTTCCTTTGTCTTTATCCTTAAGAGTTTGTTGACGTCGACCATCATCATCAAACCTTGGATTAGGGCATTTATTGGCATAATTCCACATCTCCTTGCACTTGAAACATTGATGTGTAGTAGGTTCATTCTGTGTATCCCTTCCTTTGTTTGCATCATTAGACATCTTCTTCCCATTATCGCGGAATTCAAATGCCCGATGACCTTCCTTTCCACATTTGAAACATTTACTTGTCCCTTTAAGACAAATCCCTCCATGTTTCTTTCCACACTTTGATAATAAGGGAAAGCTCATCTTCATTTCAGTGTGCTCTTTATATTTTCATTTTAATTCCATTTTCCTCTTCTTATCAAACCCATATGACTGATGGGTTACTCCAATCTCCATCTCGACTTTGAGATCACATTGAACGATTTCCTCGTAGCTATTGAAGTTCCTTATGGCTAACTCCCTCCGAATACATGGTTTTAAGACACTAAAGAATCGATCGATCTTACTCTCAGGTTGGATAATAATACCAGAAGCGTACCTTGAAAGTCTTGTAAAATTTTCTTCATAGGTACCAACAGATTCATCATCCTTTTGCTTTAATTCAAGAAAATCTTCCTCTATCTTTGTTCGGAGAATACGAGGGAAGTACTTATTGAAAAATAAGGTCTTGAACTCGTCCCATTCCATGGACTCAATTTCATCCCTTCGCCTCGTATTCTTAATAAGATTCCACCATTGATCAGAATCTCCTTCCAAACGATACACTGCTACGATGACATTACATGTTCAGAACATTGAAGAACTGAAAATATCTGTTCAGCAACTAATGGATCAGTAGACCCACTGAAAGAAGGTGGACGCTGTCTCATGAAGGATTCAACAGAATTTTTCTCCTTCCTTTGCTCGTTTGGAAGTCCAGCATGATTCATAGCTTGAGAAAGTTGTGTGAGCATGGCAACAAGATTTTTCATTCCAGCTCCCATAACGTTTGGTTGCTCAGGGGGACAATCATTGCATTGCCCGTCGCATTCCACATTAACACGATTCCTTCGGGTTCCAGCCATTGACTAAAACCAAGAGGAATAGTGTGAGCAACACTAATTATAATAGGAAAACCACATAATCAATAATAAAGTTTCACACTTAAGGTATTATCCTAGGTTATTCATGGCCATTTCTAAAACACTAAGATTGTGTTCTATTCTTAGACTTATCCTTAGGGTTCTTACTAAGGCATTCACATCCTAGTTTCCAAAGGTTGACTATACCTTTCCTATGATACCAACTATAACAACCCATACTTTACATACATTGTTAATACTTCATAATTGAAGCACACTTATTACAACATATGACAAAACCACAAAGGACCGTATAGGTATAGTTTCTTTAGAGACTGGGAAACATAAAAAACTGGTTCATAAATCTTCTACAGTGTCTCCCATTTATTTCATCATATCTAGGGTCCCTTTTATCATATTCTACTTAATATCCATCTTCCTGACCTGGGGAAAAGAAAACATATAAAAAAGGGTGAGCTCAAATGCTCAGCAAGGGCAAATAAAGGAAATAAAAATCCTATCATATCATTTTGAAAATCATAACCTGAAAAAGAGATCATAATATCTTATCATTGAATAAATCATAGATCTAAAAATGAGATCCCCATAATCATAACATAAAACTTGAAACTTTGTGACATGCACACATAATCATGGAAAATCATTTCTTGTTAGTCATGACTCATTACCAAGACTATCTTAGCGGACAAAGTCCATTTATGAACTGAGTTCACTCCTCATTTCAGTCCTGTATCACTGAACCGAAATAACCTTCTGTTCCAGCCATGTCTATCTCATGAGATATAAATCTTTACCCAATGCATTGGAGGGAGATATAGGTCCCACCCATCTTATAATGAATCCTTTCTTATGTGTGCCACATAATCATAAATCATACATCATCGCATAACACATGTAACAAAAATGGGATTCTTGAAACATCATGACATCATAAAACAAATCATATAAGGTAAATGACTTCATCAATGTAATAATAGGGATAAAAACATAACCCTATATTTTCTTATATGGAAAATAATTTTGATAAAACATTTGAACTCCATTCTTGAGGAAAATATCCTTTCTACTTCAAAAACACATTTCTTTTCTTAACATGTCATACAATTATAAACTAAAATAAGTTGATTAAAAATAAACATGAAAACTTATAAAGGAAGATTCTTGGAAATAATGTTTTAAAAATCCATTCTTTCCGTATAAGTTAAAAAAACATTCTTCGTACTTTTGTCAGAAAAGTCAAAAAGTACCTCATACGAAAAACGACAAAATATTCCTTTCATATCCATTACTAAAAACTCACCGAAGTGTAAAATTGGATTTAAAAAATTGTAGGTGGATGGAAAAAATATTAAATATTGAGTAAACATGGATGTGGATGATAAAATACACCCCAGTAAATACCAAAGTATAAACAATCTCGGATAAAAATGAGATTGTGATATTTCCCTTACCTTAGGTCCGATTTGATTTGTACGTGTCCGAAGCTCCTGTATAATGGTTTAAATAATGTTATTGACTTATTCCAGAATCATACATATTTATATGATATCATATATAGTCATATTCCTAGCGTCTTATTAGTAATATTTCATTGTTACTTGTTACTCGGGTCTTTATTGCCTTTTGTTCTTATGCGTGTTTTGCCGAATAAATTCTTATTCTTCATTTAAGGTTATAGATACCTTATATCCAGAATGGTATTTGTTTAACATATATCATATTTATTCATTCAATTCATTTATATAATTACTGTGTAATTATGATCATGTAGAACGAGTCGCATCACATCGTGGAGACGGTATTCCGTACGTACACACGAGCGATCATATTGTTCCCATGATCGTGGAATTGTATTTAAGTGTATTTATACTATTTCAGTATCAATATAACTTTATAATAATCATATATAGTTACTCATTACACCATTATACCCATCCTTGTAAGGTGATGGTGGAAAATAGATTACACCACGGCGTGGACACGGTATTCCGTACGTACGCACGCGCGGTGATTTCATTTTTCCGTAGGATGGATTGAAGGTGAATTAGGGTTGTTTCATATTTATAATAACATATCTGTATGTAAGTAATACTGATGTTATTACTTTATCATGAAACAACTAAAGAAGAAGATGTTGAAGGAGAAAGAAATTGAAAAGATCGGTAATGGATATTACCTCTTCTTTGAAACACCTCTTTGAATCCTCAACTTAGGGAACTAAGATTGGACTTTGAAGAAGACCAGGACCTCTAGGATTATTCTAGGGAAGTGTAGAAGGGATTTAGGCAGGGTTTGGCCGAGCTTGAGTGCTCAAATTGGTGTGAGGAGGAGGGGGAGGAGGTCCCCTTTTATAAGGGAGGAGAGGGGCACCTTAGGAATATCTCAAAATATTATTTTATATTAAAGTAAAAATCGGTTTATAATGGTTCCAAAGGGTCTTATTTCGAAGTTAAAGTGGGTATGGGTCGAAATCCTATCAACCAATAGGATTTAGACATGTTTAGGTTATTATTTTAACCTTATCAATTGGATTTAACTCTATGTTAAATAATTTAACTTTTACTATGTCTTCTTGTTTTCTTACACTATATGGTTAATACACTTACTATAACATGACAAACGAACCCCAAGTTTTTTATTATTAATATATATATCCTTATCTAATACATTTTCACTAACCTTATATTTTTAGGAATAAAATAACAATTAATAATATAATATTTTATTTAAAAACTATTTTGTGTCAATTTTGTCACTATTTAATATATGATTTTTGTGAAAGTCATAACAGAATTATATGTTCGAACCAAGTTGATTAAATAAACACTAATATATAATAGTAACCTATAAAATTAGTGGAATTAATAAAAAGTCTCAAATTACATTTATTTGAACATTTAGAACATCAATTATGTTATCATTTCCTTAAAAGGGTAATTATTGCATCATCGTTGTGTCATAAATAAATTAATTTATTTAAAGTCTAAAAATTATAAATAAAATATCATTATGTAGGAAATCTTTTTATATTTCTAATGAATATTTATAGTCAAATTTATCTTATGTATAACCCCATATTAAAAATGTTTTAGTTATTAAACTTTGATTTTAACTATTTTAACTATAAAATAATATTAAATGTCATAATCTAATCCAAGTGGACCTAAATGGTCATATTATATTCATAAAGTTGTTTTTGGTCAAATTACAGTTATCCAATAGAATTAGGACATGTGTTAGTGTAATAGTAATATCATATTTACCCTTAGATACCCTATTTACTATTAACCGCGGTAAAAAAGTAAAAAGTTACTATTCACCAAAAAAAATTATTTTTATCTCATTGAACCACATTTTACTTACTGATATCAACCGTGTCTATCGGATTTTCTAAATTCCATTCACAGAAGCGGTGAAATTATGTTTTATGCAAAATTCAGTTTTTAACCTACCACTTAGTGGTTTCACTATTCATCAAAAATTGAATGTTTTCAGAAAAATACCAAAATTTCACTCCAGGCTAATTTCGGTATTCCGAATCCAAAAAATGAGGTCCATTTTGAAAGATAAAATTTCAAAAATTGGTTATTAATATTCATAACGGCTATTTTAAATAATATTTTAATAGCATATCGTCGTTTAGTGAAACTCGGTATTGCGTACAACGCAAGCTATCGAGGAAGGTCGCGATTGCGTGTAAAGTAAGCCAAGCTAGTGTGTAGTGAAAGAATCCTTTTATGATATATATATAACATAAAAACAAAATATTACTCATAAAAATCTCGGGTGTTACATCCTATCTCAGTGTAATCAAGGTAATTTTAATATATTGGGAATTGTTTACCTGATTCTTGGAGTACCTCATGATTTAACCAACATAAAAACCAAAAATTGATATAAGAATGAGTGGATGATTTGGTTAATTAAGGCCAAAAACACTACTAGAGAATTCAAAATCTTGAATGGTATCATGATGAGCACATAAAGGGAATACATGTTTGGGAAAGAATTCTATTGTATATTTGAAGGTATAACTCCCAAAATAATACTCTGATATCAATTCAATTTTTTGAGAAAACCCATGACCCTCTCTATTGGTCAATGATATTATCAATACACATAAGATGAAATTGATTCATCAATTTAATCCGATTCAAATTCTGGTAATCCACAAAAAATCACAACATCACATCATTCTTCTTTGAAAAAAAACTATAGAATTCCATAGTGATGTACAAAGATAGATAAATACATTATCCATCATCTCTTTCACATTTTTATTGCTCCCTTAGTGATCCGTTGATTCTATTATATATTAATTAATGTATGTAGGCTCATCTTCAGTCATGAGCTCAATTTTAAACTCAACATACCTATTAGGTGTAAACATTAAGAATTGCTCATGATACACATCATTAAAATAGTCTACTAGGGCTGGAAATGTGTCATAGTTTATATGAATAGATCCCAAAAAAATACTCACAAGATCTGAAGTAAAACCCCTAGTGTTTCATGAAATGGCCCCACATGCCTTTTCAAGATATCCCACCTCCACAATGAACATAATGTTCACCATTAGGATATGTAAAGGTCACTCTTTTATGGTAACAATATATGCAGGATCAGTATGCTAATGACCATTCCATACCCAAATTAAATTAAAAACATGACATGTCAAGGATGTAGAGATCCCAACATAAATGATATCCCCCAACCTCGAGAGAACACCCTTTGCATACGCTAATTTTTCATAACTGTACTCCAAATAGTGTGTCGATCATCAAAATACCAATCAAAAACTCCACCACTATACTCAATATATTCAAAATATGAGAATATATAAAATAATTATAGGCTTCTATATCAAATAACGAAATATAATGTGTGGAATATAAAATAATAGTTCATCTGAATAACAATGTCCCAACCTCTATGTCCTCGAGTTTAGGATGAATTTAATGTAACTTCCCTACCCCACTTCCCCATGATGCATTCTAATTTCCTTGAGTAGCACCACTATTCTGATATATTCACTATGTCCTAGAAGTACCATGTCCACTACCCTAACTACCAGTTCCACTAGAACAACAACCACCTGAGTGATATGGCGTAGAAGACCCCTTCCCGATGTTCTGACTCTTCATATATCATCCATCACTACACATAGGTCAAGGGTTAATAAAATACCTATGACGTTGAACCATCCTACCACAGGCGTAACACTCCACTAGTGGTCATAGACCCTGAGTATGAATTTGTAACTACCTACAAAACTTGTAGAAGTATATTCATTTAATTATTTGAATAACTAATCCTTCTCCTTAGCCACTTTTTTTCCAAATATATGGTTGAAATTTTTATAGTGACACTTCCTAATCTCAATAGATGTACCTCCTAGACATACAAAATAAACCAACTATGTTTAAATGAAATATTCATTTTGGATACCCGCTGAACTGAGATCTTGATTCACCATTTCAAGAAACAAATCAGTCAAAATATATTAACCTGAGACATAATCTCACACATAAGACCGTCTGAAAAATGTTTTCATCCAATACCCTCATTTCATAAAAACACATGAAGAAAGCACTGTAAATCAAAAATGTTACCAGCATAGTTCATCATGGATATACCCCCCTAGAGAAACCATATAAAATTTTTTCCCTCTATTACATGAGTGACCCGAGGTAAACTTTTTCCAAGAACATCTCATGAAATTTCTTGTACTCCACATTCTTTAACTTTCCATCCAAACTATAAATATCCCCCCAAAGAATCACCACCCCACATACTATATAATCATCTTTTTTAATCCTTTATCAATAGGATTGTCTATGTGGTCATCGAACATATGGATAAAATCAATCCAAAACTCATTTTCTATAGGTCCACCGTCTCAGGTGAATATCCGAAGGTGTTACAATTAGGACTCTACTATCAATTCAGACAAATTTCACACAACCCACCCTAGGTCTCTTTCTATAAATTTCATAATGCGATAGAATTTCTCATCGAACTGCTCTCCAGTAACCTCATCCAGAACAAAATGAGGCCTAGTTTCCAAAATTGTATGATCATTTCATCCACAACCTGATGTAATTTTATCAATAAGAGTATCCATGGAGGAATATATCTATAATTATTAAAAAAATATTACGACACAGAAAACACTATTAAAGCATTTTAATAAGACGAGTTTACATAAAACCCTAAAATTCATCCCCCATACCCCACCACATAGTGAATACATAGGCACTACCACTACCCTAAAAAATCCCTCACCCAAGTTATGGCTAACATAGGGTAAACCATTTCAAAATTTCAAGGATTCCAATTATATACCACATTTATGAATTTTATCTTGTAAATTTTTCATCATATAAAATTTATCAATTTAATATTAAGTTAAATTTTCATTAAAATTACTAAAAAAATCAAAATAATTTCATTTAACATGTCACCCAAAACATGTTTCTTCATGAATTCCAAAAATGATGCATATAAAAATAAATCATGAGTTCCTAAAATGATTCATGGATACATTACTCAAATTAATTAACATTCCCAGAAGAAAAATATAATAAGAAAATAATATCCCAAAACAATTGTATCACCAAAGGTGAAATAACATTAAAATATAATATCACACATTAGTTTTAAAAATCCCACATAGTGTACTTGGGTTTCACCCCATATATTGGTTAACTACTCACATGAATGATCTCATGACCAAGGCTCGAATCATCCAAATATCATATCCAACCTCCCAAAATATGTGGAAGAAATAAAAGAAAATAAAACACACCTTTAATAAAATTTTCAAATATACCGAAATTGGTTCCACATGTCAGCACCCCAAGCCAGTGGGTCACATGTCCCCAATAATGCCTCCCTATATACCCGATATTTTTGGATAGTAGAGAGGGTATAGTGGATATATCATGGTGAGACAATACACTATTTATCAAATAACCACAATAGAATTAATAAATTACTAATAGCCAAAAGATAAGGAACAAAAAATATAATAATAAAATAACCAATACAATAAAGAATCATAAGATATTCCAAAATCAGAAAACAATATCCAAGAAAAATTAGTAGATATAGAGTTTCACATATGTTTCATGTGTCAAATGAAAAACGAAAATAAAGACACGCTGAAAACTACCTACCGTGCCCTGAAATCATGTACAGTTCCTTCATCCGTCCTCCATCCCAACTCATCCATCTAACATAGGGCACCTGCCCTTATCATTTCCTTAAAAAATGAAGTATATTCAAGTAAGAATCCTGAATCTAGATAAGGGTGCGAATATAACATAGTAGGAAACCATCGATGACATAAAAATTATAGTTTATAATAGTTTTCACAGTTTTTAATCCATAAATAAAAAAAATCAATGTACAAATTGTTCAAATTTCATTATTCATTAATTAAAAATATAATTAAATGGGATCATGATGAAACCTGATAAATAAATAACTTCTTTGACCCATGAAAAATTCCGGACCATCCCTAAAGGTATATCATATTTCATTACATAATTGGTTTCCATTAATGGAATCATTTAAATTTCACAGTCAAACAATTGGGGCTAGAGCAGCATATTGGCACCCCATTGGTATTTGCACCAGCATTCCCTCTCCAAAAAATCAGCGATCACATATAATACATAAATATTTTAGTGTCCATAGTGGTCTTTTGGAAACCAATGGGTATTTAGATCAGTATTCCACATCCCACAACTCAGTAAAAAATTTCACATTTCATTGTTCCATGATTCCAACCATTTATCATAAATTTACATAATTCTTTTTTCAATATATTTAATAATTTCAATTATCATCCATACATAAATTATAAATATTCATTTAAATCATTTAGGCACACCCCAAGGGTTTCTATTAGTTTTAATCAAATCATAACACAATAAGGATCATTATCAATTTCGTAAATAAATTATTATATCAATTTAATAATCCCAGTATTCACCAATTTAATTGTTATATAATCGTCCAATTTCATCATCATAATGGAAATCCTATTAGTTAATTAATTGAATTTAGAATGAAATTTCTCAACGTGGAAATTAAAATTTCAGATTTACATACAAGAAATTATAATCAATTCAATGGGATTTTATGTTCATATAACCAACCTCATGATCATTCATGGATGTTCCCCAAAAAAATCTAAAATTTGAAGTAGAAAGATCAAGATCACAATATCTCATGTGATTTGTGAAAAATATATAAGATCAGGAACCAAAAGATTAATATCTAAAATATCCTAAATCTATTCCATTTCAAATGATGGAAAAATCAAATCTCTTCATCTGGAAAGAGATTGTGGAGAGAGGGGAAACCAATTGGGGAATAAATCACATACTATCAAGGAGCTAATCATTTATCGGGATATATGATTCATCAAGAATGGGGTTTAAGAAGCCTTGGAATCCTACTCGGATATTCCAAAATAATAGGAAGTCGGTCATGGCTGGAATAGTGGAAATAGGGTTTAAAAATAGGGGGGTACAAGTGTTTTAAATAAATGTTCAGTGAATTGAAAGCACACATGCATCATTTCCTAGGATGAGGTGAATTATTATCCAAACCATTGCAACATTAAAATGATCCTCCCAATATGGGTGCTTTTTTTTCTACTATGTGGGTGCATGGTTAGACAAACCATGTAGTAAAATTTCAAATTCATTTTTCCTTAGGCTTCATATATTGGGAGGTTGGCCATACTATCTCTAAAAAACATTCACCGCCTTTTCACCACCTCCTATATCTCAAAAATGGGGAAATGGATTCCTTGGCCAAACTAGAGTGTTTTACCTAACTATGGACTAACCATGCACAACCCCATTGGATTCCAAAACTCTAAAATTTCACATGAAACTACCCAAAAACAGAACCCACCCAATTTGTCACAAAAAAAGTAAATTTATTATGCAAAAAATACCATGATACATCTCCATAAAAGGATGGTATCTTATATAAGGGATAACTGGTATTCTGTGTTAAAAATGTACTAAAATAAAAAGCATAAACCCGAAAAAATGGGAAAATATATAATAATTGACCAAAATATTTTTATTAACAAAAAATTATTTATAATATAATGTGAAAGATTTAATATCTTCAAAAATAATCTATGGATGTCACAATAAGTATTAATGGAATTATATTGTAAAAAATATAAACCAAAGTAGCAAAAGGAGTTAGATGATTATTGAAAATTGGGGGCCTAGGTAGTAGGTCTCTTATCCACAATAGAAGAAGGTTAACCTAATGTATATGGAGGATTATGAGTCCACAATCCCATACCAATATAAATACAAAATCACTACTTATTGCAGATAAATGATTCACTAATCTATTCAATGAAAAATATAATACATAATGTATTAGTAAAACATTATTATTAACAATATTTCAACAATTTTTTGATGTTTAATTTTATTAATATATTTTATACCCATATATGAAATGAATGACAAAATTGAAATAAATGAATACCAAAAACACTAATGAATTAATTTAGAGGTCATCATGAGTCATGGTGGATATATGGTTGCACCATTAATGGATGCCCAAACGTGAATACAACTAGCAAAGGATAATTAAAAGGATTATAATAATCTGAATTATAAAACTGTAGAAAATAATAATAGCTTTGTGGGAATAAGAATAAGATGATATAGAATAATTTATGTTAATGGAAACAACCAAAACATATTCATTTCATAAATATAGATCTAGTGGTAGTTTTTAAGGATACAAAATTGATTAATATAGTATTTCAAAAATCATTATTAAATAAGGTGATATAAATATATATTCTGTTATGTTTTGAGATGAAACAAATAACATTTAATTGGTGGCAAACTAGGGTTTTTAGATGGAAATTAGGAATCATATTTTAGGAAGGTACAATATGACATGATGAAACACTATATTTTACCATTTCTATTTTAAATTTATTTTAATATGATTTATAAAAATTAATATAGTGGAATTAGAAATAAATTATGCAATAATGGGATGATATTATGTGATTTATGGGTGAAAAAATTGATATGATAATGTAACATGAGTATTCTATTTTTGTATTGTTTTTCCTATGATGTCACCTTAAATAAAATACCATATCTTTATTATTATAATAATTTTGAAAACTATGATTTATCTTAGGTAGATTCCCTTAAGATGGTGGTTTTGTTACACCATATTGATTTATTGAGTTTGATTCCCACCATGAAGGATAAATAATCATATAGAAGGGATCCTCGACAATGAATGGTTTCATCCTAAAAAACAAAGGGATTTTGTGATTGATTTAGGGATATGGTCAATGATTACACCTTTATAGGGGTAGAATATTGTGGGCCTTTGTGAGTTGAGAAGTTAAATCTTGAGAAACTATACTGATTAGAGGGATGGATTTGGGAGGATATAATTCATTTGTTAACTTTTGGATAGGGTTAAACAGGATGAAAGTGAATTGTTTGGAGAAACTATGATTTGAGGATGCTAATGGAAGAGAGAAGGTGAAATTTGAAGATAATTGGATCATGGAGCACACATAGAGAGTTTTACGGTGGGATAACTGGTATATGGAGTTCATATTGGTATGTGGAATATATATTAATTTAATTAGTATAGTTATAGAGGATACAAATATTTAAAATGGGTCCACCTCTCTTTCTTAAGACAATATCCATTCACCACTTCACTTCTCCTCACAAAAAAAAATTTCAAAATTATACCAAATTCTCTCCTAAATTATATATCCCAATTCCTAGAGGTTCAAGTGTAACCAAAATAAAATTATATTATGGATCAATGATTTTCCATGTAGTGTAATTTAAAAACTAATAGTCCCTCTATTTTCATTTATATATATATTTGTTTGTTCTCTTACCTACTCTAAACCTATTAAAATGATGCTAAAATTATTAAATTAATATCTAAAGTATAATTAAACATAATTATGTTGATGGAATAACTAATTAATACCTTCTTAACAACTATTAGAAAAATTAAAACTTCACTCTTATTATGTATGGACTACCGACTCCATGAACAATATTTTTTTTTTCTTTATCACTGAGTTACATGGCTGGGTGTAAAATATATTTAACGAATGTATATTACATAATATATATATTAATATTTTATAAATGTGGTCTTAAAAGTAATAAACCAAAACTAATGATCATTATAATTTATTCCATTGATATTAGTAAATTACTCAAAACAAAACATTCATTGATCCTGGTCTTACAACCCATGAATATATTTTAATAATATGAACATATGTATGAATAAAAAATTCAAGAATAATGATTTAAATATAATATTTAATATCAAAATAATTATCATTTAAAAAAATGTTGTTTCATATCACCATTATGAATTATATGTGATATTATTAAAATTAATGAAATTAGATGTTAAAAATAAAAAAGAAATTTCTAATTTCTGAATAATTAATAATTATAATTAAAAATTAAAAATGGTTGTATATTTTAATAAGTTTATGGAATATGTTGTTTTTATTTTTATGTTTATTAAACATGATTTTAAATAGCTTTCATGGAATTTAGTAGTAACAAATCAATAGTTTTTTACATTCTAATCACATCTTTAATTCAAGATTGATTTGAGTAAATTGAAATTTGGTAATTTTTTGAGATTTCTATCTCTAAAACCACTTTAATTCACTTATATATTAGGTTCTAATTATATTTATATTTTTCTTATCATTTCACTTCCCCTTTTTCATAATTTAGTCATATTTATTCTTATTAGTGAAACAAACCTTAAATCTTTTTTATGTCAAAAATAATTCTCTTCCATGTACATATTCCCCCAACATCTCCAATGTTATCATTTTATAATTTGAAATAAAACTACTTACTTAATCATGTGTTATAAAAAATTATATTTAATTTATTTCAAAATAATGTTTTATAAACATTTTAATGATTTGGGATTCATGCAATAAATTTAGAATTTTTTTCATGTTTTTATATTTTATAATCCAATACACTTTTATGGTATTATCCTTTGTTTTATTCCCATAATCCATTACTTACATTTACAGTATATAATAATTATTTGAAAACTATTCTTGTCATATCCCTGAGGAATATTTTTATAAGGGACTTATGAATTCAATTATTGTTAACAATTATATTATTTAGAATAGCGTGAAAGTATAATTTTTTTAAGATATTTTGAAAACTTATTTTCCATTCCCACCATAATATATCTTTAAGGAAAATACAATTAAACTTTTTGATGTTTTACTATAAAAATCTACTTCATTTATAATCTAAATTTTTTATCAAATGATATGAAAAACATAAATAGTAATGATTATTCATTCTCCAGTAAAAATTTAATGCTTTTATAAATTTGTTATTTCACATTTCTCAACATAATTTAATGTTTCTATTAATTCAATAGGAATATTATATAAGGATACAATAATTCATGAAATGAACTCCCTGAGCTATGAACTTTAGTTATCCGAACTAATGGTTTCATGTAATAACTTTGTTTCTTAACCAAAATACAACATGGTATTACCCATTGGGATCACATAGTAGACTAACAGTTATCCCCATAGGACAATTGGTATTACATATTAGAATAATAAATACACCAAAATTTAATCACATGTTCTTTCTGTGAGGTATTCCATATGTCACCCACATCAAGGGGGAAATCCATCGACTGAAATCATCCAAACAATATGACATGAAAAACACACATAACTATTGAGTTATAATATTGGTTGGTTCTAAAAAATAAAGGTTAACATTATTGACATGATTAGTAAAAACTATATTTTTTATGGATCCATTTTCCAAGGGTGTAATATTCTCCCATTAATTATTGAAGAATGGCCTTTTGTGGACCACACACCTCAATCCCGAGATGTTATATTAAACTTATTGAAATGTATTAGCTCTGGTGATATTTTCTAGGAAAAATACACCATGGTCCATGAACCATGGTCTTATTACCCCATGGGTCTTTTGAAATACCATGGTTGGATTCTCAACACACCTATGGGGACAAGTCATTGGGGAAACTTGTTAGACTAAAGAATGTCCCAAAATGACAACACATATACATTCTGTGTTTTTTTACTCACTCACAAATAACTTGGGGAACATCCCATGAGGTCACATATACATACACTATTGTTGGATAAGCACCAACAATAGTGTATTTCTAATAATGTTGGCTCCCAAAATGGATAAAGATCCATTTTACCATTGGTAGAAACATTTAGTCTTGCGTGTCTAACTTTTCCTTAGGTATTACACCATCCACATTGATTCTCTATATGACATGTTATTATGCTTTATAGATATATTCCTGAAACCCATTTATTTTACTTCGGTTAATCAATCAATGATGGATTATGAGTGTTTTGAATTTCCTATAATAGTCATATTTAGGATTTATAATTATGTGATTGTTGGGCCATATAAACCCCTCCAATTCCTTGTTAAGAATTTATACCTCGCAAAATTTCATATTTTTTGGAATGAGGGTGAAATAAATCCCTTATAAGACTCTTTCCACTATGTTTCTTTAAATGATAGTGAATTTAATCACTGATGATATTTTTCTTAGTGAGCATAAACATAGGAAAATATTTTTATATTCTTATCTAGGTTCTAAAATTTTCTACCTCCTTATTTTTCAATGTTATGTTTTTTATATCTCATGAATATAAAATTAAGCTTTTTTTCTACTATAACTTTATTATTTATGCTATAAAAATGAATTAATCCATGAATAATGTTTTAGAATATATGCAATATTCGTTTTAATTATCTCATCACATGTCATGAAATATGATTATTTTCTCATACCCTTGTGCTCATCTTAATCTCATGTATGGTCTTTGACTAATGGCAATTATTTTTATCCTTATTGAGAATGTGAGATTACTAATTTTAATGTTATCACTATTTAGGTTATGTATGACAGTTTATGTTTTATGTGTCATGAATTATTTTACGTGACAATAATATTTTTGGGTGAAGTTTAAAATGTTTTAAAATATTTTTTTCATGCATCTGCTCCCAAAATACCCAAAACCATTAGGTTATGCGGTGTGATTTATTTTGAGTTTAAATGTAAATATAATGAGATTATATGTAAAATGATATAATTTTTTGTTTCATGTTAGTTTTTATCAAATATGTTGTCTAATTAATGTCTTTTTAGCACTGGAATAGATATTATGATTTAGGAGTCCTTCACTTAGTATCAAAGTATGAGTTTAGATATTTTTTTGAAATTAGTACTACAAATTATTAGTGAAAACCCTATAAATAATCTAATATACACTAAAATATTGTAAATTTTTATTAATTTATAGATAATGATGTGTCATAGAAATGAAATTCTTATTTGGATAAGTAATATGGAATATATTATTTGGAAGAAATGAAACTTGGGGAAATAATATTGAAAAATGTTGGTTAAATATTAACTAGATATTCACTAAGTGTATAAAATATTGGCCTAACTGCACACAAGTATTGATAGTCATGGTGTATAAACATTGATTGGATCATAGTCCCTTTATGAACAATTATTAAAGACAAAAATTGAATTTGATGATGTAATATATAAAAAAATACATTTAAAACCTAATAGAAAAATAACACTCGTATAACATTTTTTCAAATGATGGAATTGTACTATAAGATTCCAAAACATTGATTTCCAATAATCATACAATGGATTAAAATGATATTGTTGTATATTATCATAATAGTTAGGTTTTAGTGTATGGTTGGAATTAGGATCGGAAAAATAAATCTATGAATAGTATGCCTCAAAAAACCCTATTTCATATAAGAAAACTAAGGAAGCATATTTGGTATAATTGGTAGTGAAAAATAATAATATTTATATATTATTATTAATAGGTAAAATAAGTGTTACCTATTCATACCTAAGCTGGTCATTCTGACATCTTACTAGGAATTATATTTTGAGTTATATATAATTTATGGATACACATAGCATTTTTTTGGGAGAGATAATTTAAATTTAAATTGGGAGGTTTCAATTTATTTAATGTGGGGAGGGGATTGTAGAACCCTAGGATTTGAGAAAAAAAAAATTTCTAAATTATATATATTTAACTATGGAGGGTGATTTTCCCTAATTTAAAGATATTTTAAATTGATTTGAATATAAGTCACAGATAAGTTGATCAAACTAAGAAATATATACTCATTCACACTAGAACATAATAATTACGAGTGTCAAAAAATTATTACATAAAATTGAATAATAAATTAAATCGATGAATCCAACTCTTAAATGACTATAAATTAAAAGGTGATGATAAATAAAAAAGTGTAAAATCATTATAACATGGAAATTAACTTGACGATCTTTACTCATGAGGATAATCATTAGTTAATGTAAACCTATAATGATAAATAATATTTTGAAAGGATAAAAAATTATGAATAATATATAATATAGAATAATATTTTACTCTTCTATGTGAGAAAGGAATGAATGACTAATTTTAGTGAGAATATATATAGGAACAAATATAACTATTATAAATATGGTCCTTGTAACGTCCGAGGAAAATGAAGAATACGACATTTTCATAATTATTAATATTTTTGAATTAAAATTTTATTTTATTTTAATTGGGATTATATATTCAATGGTGTACGATACATGCAACAATTGGATTCTCCGAAGACTTATGTTGCACAAATGCTGAATCATATTGAAAAATAATAATAATATAATATTATTATTTTAAATGGTGGTTATCGTCTAGTCGTTTTATTGGAGGGAATGAACAAAACTAACCATATTATGATTATACATTTTTTATAAATGGTTTTTCATTTATCCAATAATATTTAGAGTCTTAAAATGTGAATGAATATAATTTTAGTCAAAAATACTCTAATATTCTTTAAAATGTCAATTTATCACCTTATAATGGTGAAACCTCTTACATATTGTATTTTTCACTTTTATATTTTATATTTGAAAAAAATAATATTATTTTTTAGAATCGAGAAATCATAATTTACTTTGGTTATATTTTTGGTATTTTTCTGATAAAATTCATTTTTTAATGAATAGTAAAATATACGGTATTTTAATTCAAAAATTCCATTTAATATAATTTATTTATATGGATAGATTATATTTTTAATTGGTATTAAAGTTTTATTTGATTATATTTTTACCGTTTAATTCATCGTTGGTGATTAGAAGTAGTTTCAATTTGAAATTGGACATAAACAAGTGCCAATCTATTGATAGTTATTATTTTTTGAAAACATGCTGTTTGTTTTGACAATGTGAAACAATTTTAATTTAATTAATGAAACTTATATGTTTTGAATTTGTTAAAATAGAAATAAGTTTTTAATTTGGAATATCAAATATATCTTAGGCTTAATTTTTATTATTTTTCTAAAAATCTTCAATTTTGATGAATAATGGAAACACAGAGAAGTAGTTAAAAAACCAACTTCTTCATTTAAAAGATATTTTTCCACTTATGAGAATTTAAATTAGAAAATTTAACATACATGGTTTTTATCAGTATTTAAAATTTTATTCAATAAGAAAAAAATAATTTTAGATGAATAGTAACTTCTGACTTTTATTTACCGTAGTTAAAGCTAAATAAGTTAATTCAAGTTAAATATAATATTATTATAATATAAAATTACCTTAACACTTGATCTAACTATATTGGATGAGTCATGGCCGACCAGTAAAATCATTGGGTGTGAATTATGTCCTTTGATAGCTATTTGGGTAACATAATGACATTAAAAACATTTTATTTAATGTAAAAAATATCATAAACATGTATTATTTTTCAATAAAAATTAATTTGGTTTATATAATTGATATTTTTGAAAATAAATATTAATTAAAAAGACAGATTTTTTTCCTATATCTAGGTATTTTATATTTAAATTTTAGACATAAAATAAATAGAATTATTTATGACATGTTAATGATGAAGTGTTTACATCATTACTGATTGATTTAAATAAAGAAGATTACAAATATTAAAAAAATATAAAAAAATGGCCCAATTCTTATTTTATTATTTTATTTCAAACAAGAATAATCTTATCTTCTACTTTAATAAGTTTTGGGCCTTTTGAAACCGAAAATCATTATATAATAAAATAATATTTTCAATGTTTTCTAAAGAGATCCTCACCCACCGTATAAAAAACTATCACCTCTAACCCATTACTCACACCCCTAAAGCCCATTTACATGTCCAAAATATTCCCAAATAAGCTCTAACAATACCTAACTTCCACCTAGAATCCTTACCATAGGAATAAGGAACTTCAAGATATCCTTTCGGTTCAAACCAAAGAGAGTTACCCGATTTTAAGGTAACATCTTCTCATAAGTTCTATTCTTTTATTCTACTTATCTATCCCCGTAAAATCTTTTTATTCCGTTATTTTATAAAAATACCAGTATCGTAAATTTACTAGGTTGTTTATGTGAGAATAAATCGAACTACACTTACACAGGCCTCCGTCTAATGGGTAAAGAACATATTGTTTCTCTGGAAATTGAACTACTGCCTCACAAAACGATGATTGGTCAATATTCTCCTACAACATCTTATGGTGGCAATTAATATGGAACAAATTTTACATGTGATATATATTATATTTATATTTTCTCTATATTTATGTTTTTTTATTTATATAATACCTTTATGGTTTCCATAACGTGTAAATACGATAAGTTCATTTGAGGGTGTGCGGACTACCGCCCCCTCAAAGTGATATGACTACTTCATGCAATAAGTGGAATGTATAAAGGATTAAGTAACTGAATATATATATATATATGATATTATACTAGAATTATAATATAACTATGTATCATTATGTTTTAATTACATTAAATATGAAATAGAAATGAAAGTAGCATTCATGCATACGTACAACTTACCATCTCCATGAACGGTGCATTTCAATTCTTATCACAAAATTTTATGTAATATTATAAATACATATATATACTAGATATATATGATATATATATGATAGCTAAATCATGAATATAATTCTGTATATAATTTAATTTTTCCCTCATGGACAACTTATAAATATAAGAAGTTCATTTTTGTCTAAAGTACTAAATATCGACAAAACGACCATTTTTAACTTAAATAATTACATGATGTTTATAACATGGTAATAAGTGATATAAAAGGAATAGTAAACATTAAAAGGGTTTTTAATAAAGTATAAATTAACTTTAGTTTATTATTCAGGATAGTAAAGAAAGACTGGTTCAAGTTGGACACGAGGTAAGGGGTTTTTTTCTCACGTTTAATTCTGTGAGATTTCCATTGTTTGCCACTTATTTATTGCATGTGGGGTATTTTGTACTGCCACTTGATATATATCATAATTATTATCTTTATATTCATGGTATTATGTTATTGATTTTGTGGTTATTAACTATTTTTCAAACGACTAGATTGATTACAATGTGGTAAGGGGTTTTCAGCTCACTTTTTATTCCTATGAGATTCATGTTATATTTTCCACTATTTCCTTTTATGTGGTGTATGTACATCCCAGGATTATATTATTTTTGTAATATAATTTAATTTATGTGTATTTACATTTTCATAGTATGATCCTTCTTTCATGCAGTATATGATTCGTATGTTACCAAATCGGTAAGGGAACTTTTTTACCCGATTTCCATTCCTTGTGTTAATCTTTTAATTCTTAATTATGTCATGCTATGACTATGTGTGGAATCAATTTTTATTTATTTATTTTGTAATTTCCACTCCCCTTTGTGAGGATATACTTTTGATATATATAATCACTCCATTGATAAAGTCTCATGTGGTTTATATGAACTTGATAAGGGTAATCTTAACTCAATTTCCATTCATTGAGTTAAACATCCAAGTCATTGGTTTAGTTTCAAAAATAACATGTGTGAATTTACACTGATTGATTTACACTAAATATCCAATCATATTGAGTGTATTTATCTTTTTCATACATAATTATGTAAATAATTTATACTTAATCTAAGCATAAAATTTTTATAATGTATTTCTTCTCAATTTACATTCCATTGAGGCTTCATTGTTATTATGATCCAATTCACTTTTATATGGGGTTAATACAGTAATTTTTCATATTATATCATGAATCCCACTATTTTTATGATATTATAATTTATTTGATTAATGGAAATCCTCAATTATTTTTATTAAAGCACCTCTTATTTGGTTAGGAACTCGTTAACTAAAATATCGTTATAAATGTTTTAATGATTTATTTTTCTAAATACTTCTCATTAATGTAAAACATTTAAAAATGTTTTGAAGGGTTTATTTATATGGAAATGAATGTTTTGAAATATAAATTTCTTTCAAATTCTTCAAACTGGTATGTGAAACTTTGATTCAAAAATATATTTATTAAATGTTTTAAATGGTTGTGAAAATGGTTCGAAAAAACATTGTTTATGTAAATATATTTAAATATTATATTGTGATTGAAACGTGGAATGGTAATATCTCATTTATGATTTTTTTATGTGTTATAAATATGTTATGGTTTTTGGGCATTGATTATGTATATGGGTGGTTCCGTGATAATCCTCGGGTGGGTGAGCCTGAGATATATATCTAATGCATTATGTAATGTGATGGAGGTAAACATTAATGTTTCTACTAAGATATTTATGTAATATAATATGATGGGTATTCCAAATTTAACTCCCTATATAGCAGTAAAAGGTACAATGTAAGTATGTTATGAATTCAATAAGATACCTTTTTGATTTATGATTTCAGTGTGTTTTTCAAAAATATTATGGTTTCATGAGGTTTGTTAAAAAGCTTGTATTTTGATGGACTATTGTTTTATTTGTTTATTTTATAACCCTTACATATCGTTTTATTCCAATACCATGTTTTTAAATGTTTTTCATAGGACATAAGGATGAATAAGGTCAAGGATCGGATTAAGGAAAAGTGTTTCTATCTAAAACATTGAACTAGACCTGACTATTTTTTTCAAAAGTTTTGATTTTATGAAAAAAATTGAAACTGAGTAGAAGTGTATACTTTGTCATTTTTGAGAAGTATTGTAATCGTTATGGAAAAATTATGTCAAACTCTAAACCTGAAAAGATCCTAATGTGAATTATTAATTTAATTCAAGATAATGTAATGTTTTAAGGCTGGGTCCTTAAAGTTTGTATCAAAGGTCGGTTTAGAAAACGTTAGAGGTTAGGGTTTTATTTAAGCATATGTGACATAACCATAATGGATAGAATATTATAAATAGTCATAGTTTTTTTAGATAAATAAATCATTTTTATGATAACAATACAAATAATGTTTTATTTTTTACCCTCCTTATTAGATATTATAGGATTCTTTGACTAAGATACTCAAACTAACCCTTTTGGTTCTTTTTACTGGATAGATCTAGAAGGCACCAAAATAACAATGGATGTGAAGAAAATTATGATGGTTATTTAATAACCAATTGAATGAAATGGGAGTTTTAATAAGATCTCTTGGGGTTATTCTCAACCAAAAATATGGAGTCATGATCGCCACCTGAACATAGGATATTTTTCTAAGGCATCATATTTATAAGAAACAAATCCCTAAGGATGTTCAAGTAATGATCAAAATGTTAAATATATTCAAAAAACTATTAGTCAAGGATGTACAAAGAAACACAAAGGAAAATGCTTCAAAGGGACTAGAATATTCTATAGATGTGGTAATAGAGTTCATAATGTAAGAACCAACCATGGAAAAAGGAAGTGTACATTTGAAACTAGGAAAGGGAATGAAGTTGTTTCTGAAGGATCAATTGGATGTTTTAATTGTTGTGTTCATTGTCATAATAAAAACATATTTACTATGAAAAATGTTAGGGAATGGTATCAGCACGATCCTAAAAATTTATTTTTACCAAGTCCTAGTGCCATTATAATTGAAGATGAGGAAACTGGAAATGACCAATGAACAATATGGATTATTTATTCGCCGATGTTATAAAATTATTGAATAGTTGGATATGATTGATGATTTGATTTGTCAGAATCAAGTATTATGGAATATGATGGAAAATAATGGATAATGGATCATTAAAAATTTTGAATGACTAAAAAGTATAAATATAAGGGATTCAAGAGTTATGGTACATTTTAGGATGGAAAAATGCTAAAAAGTATTCAGGATCTATTGATGATGAGATTACTTTTGAATATTTTTTCTAGTATGTGTAACGATGATGTTTGATATGTGAAAATTTAATTCACGAAATAGTTAACATTTTGTGTGTGGACATAATGGATATTTTTAGGGTTCATAGGATCTTTTTTTGAGGCATTTATAGGTTATTACATTATGGAATGAAAATGAGAGGTATTAGGTCAAATTTGATGTTAAAGTTTGTTATGTTTATTTTTTATGAGTTTATATAATTTTAGGGAATGTTATTAAATTATATAGTTATTAAAGAGGAAAACACACAGAACGTGTGACAACACATCACATTGGACAAAGCTGCAGGAATTGAACCCACAACCAAAGTGATACTACGATTTATCATATACCACAAGTCTACGTGAAGTCCCTGGTTAGTATGAATTATTCTTTTTAGATTAATGAATTTATTGATCAAGAATAATTTGATTTAGGATCATATATTTTATCAGATGTATATCCTTAGTATAGGAAAATGATTTTGGGATTATGTGATAATGGTTATTTTGGAAGATGTTTTCTCTTTTAGGGAAACTATATGCCTATGGATATTAGAATACTTTGGGATTTCAATTGTTGAGTAATGGTGGAATTTTATTTCGTAAGAATATATGTTTTTATTTTGGACATATGGTGATTTGGGTTATTTATGGAAATGATTAACCTATTATAGATAATATTTTATTAGGTTAATTACATTTTATTATGAGACATTAAGGGTAACCGATGTTATTTGGGGAATATGTGATCAAATGATTCTGAGTTTTGGGTTCCAATCATAGTTGGATTAATTTGAAGAAATTTTTAATGGGGAATTTTCTATTAAATGGTCTTTGTTGAACTTTGGCTATAGTTTTTTGAATTTTGGAGATTAAGAGTATTATTTATTTTTATAAAAGACTATCCTTTTTGGGGATTATCTGATCTCATACTAACCATTTTGGTTTTTGTTGATGTCTAAAGATATGGGAAATAAATAATTCCCCTTTTTTATATTATGTGAGACTCTTGAAGTTGATTATAGCACTTCCGGTGTGTCCAAGTCATCTTGAATACTTTCCACTGGGGGAAAATATGATATTGTGGTTGAATTTTATTAATGGATGACACACAATATGAAATTTAAGAATATTTCCTTATAATATTAGTCTAGTTGTTAATAAAATTATTGAACTCTATGAAAAGGAACTTGAAGAAAAGATATTATAATATATCTTTTATTATCATACGTTTAACCAACCACAAATTTATGGTATTGTGGTGGTTAACTTTCCGTGATCATGTTCTATATCACACTCTATTAATCTATGAGAGTTAGTTTCTCTTCCATATCCATGTTTTCATAATTAGAATCTATATATGGGTTATCTCAGGTGACCTTTTTTCTTCTCTTTAATTATTTTAATATGATAGTTTTATGTACTCTTTTTCAGATGTGGGACTTTCAATGAATTTTTCCATGACCAATTTTAAAATTTCGAGGATGTAATTTTCAAAAGGGTGGAAGGATATAACATCCTAGGAAAATAAGGAATATGATATTTTCATATTTATTAATAATTTTAAATTAACTATTAATTTTATTTTAAAGGGGATTCTATATTTAATGGTGTACCTAAAAAAAATTCGTTTCTCCAATGTCTTATGTTTACCATAATGATAAGTCATATTGAAAAAAAATATTATTATTTTAGAAGGTAGTTAACTTCTAGCCGTTTTGTTAGAGGGAATGTACATAACAAACCATATAAAGATTATAAATGATTATTAAATGTTTTTATATTTATCAAATTAAATTTAGAGTCTTAAAATGTGAATGAATCTAATTTTAATCATAAATACTCTAATATTCGTAAAAATGTTGATTTACCAACTTTTGATGGAGAACCCTCTTAAATCTGGTTTTTTACTTTTATAGGTTCTATTTGAAAAAATGACATTTTTCTTTATAATAAGGACATCAAAATTTACTTTGGATAAATTTTTGGTTTTTTTCTGATAAAATTCATTTTTTAATGAATAGTAAAAATTACTGTATTTTAATTCAAAACAGACTTTTAATCTTACTTATTTATATGGTAAGATTATATTTTTAATATTTTTAAAGTTTAATTAGATTATATTTTTACCATTTAATACAATGTTGGTCACTGGAAGTAATTTCACTTTGAAATTGGACATAAACAAGTGTCAATCTTTTGATAGTTATTATTCCTTAAAAATAGGGTTTTTTGTTTCGAAAATGAGAATTAATATTAAATTAATTAATAAAACATATATGTTATGATTTTTTTAGAATAGATATAATTTTTGAATTTATAATATCAAATAATTCTTAGGCTGAATTTTTAGAATTTTTTTGAAAAACTTCAATTTTAGATAAATTGTGAAAACACAAAATAGTAGTTAAAAATAGACTTCTTCAATTAAATGTAATTTTACCACTTATGTAATTGAATTTAGAAAATCATACATACACTTTAGTTATCATTAAGTAAAATGTGGTTCAATAATATGAAAATAATATTTGGTGAATAGTGACTTTTGAATTTTATTTAACGTAGATAAAGGTTAATAGGGTAATTCAATGTAAAAATAATATTATAATAATATAATATTATCTTAACACATTTCCTAACATTATTTTATGAGTAATGGATGACCTATAAATTCCTTTGGTGAGTTTGTTTTCCTTGAATTCCATTTGGGTAAGATAATGACATTAATAACATTTTATATAAGGTAAACATAATAATATCTTAATCATGTTTTATTTTCCTAAATCAATTTTAATGTGGGGTTATATAATTGATATATTTGACTATAAATATTCATTAGAATTTTATAACATTTTCCTACATCATGTTATTTTATTTATAATTTTTTAAAATCAAATAAATGAAATTATTTATGACCCAATAATGATGTAGTGTTTACCTCATTAATGAATTATTTAAATAAATTAGTTTTTAAGGATTAAACCAATATCCAAAACCTACTAAATTATTATTGGAAGATTTTATTTCGAACAACAGTCATCTTATATTCATCTTTAATATGATTTCAACTTTTAGAAAGTGAAAATAATTATATAATAAAGTAATATTTTCAATCTTTATTAAAGAGCCCCTCCTCCCCCTAATAAAAATCCCTCACCTCTAACCCATTACTCACACCTCTCAAGCCCAGTGGCTGACCCAAACCCATCTCACATAAGATATAATGATCCCTCTCTTAAATTTATAATCCTTA
The DNA here is from genome assembly GCA_963277665.1 of Viscum album. Classification (NCBI taxonomy): domain Eukaryota; kingdom Viridiplantae; phylum Streptophyta; class Magnoliopsida; order Santalales; family Viscaceae; genus Viscum; species Viscum album. Next base: position 810,940,167 of record OY728165.1, read on the forward strand.
CCTTAGTCACAAGACACTTCATGAAATCCTTTTGATTCAAACCAATTGGAGTTACATGATTTAAAGGTAACGTCTTCTCTTAAGTTATTTTTATATTTTACTTATGCAACCCTTTATAATCTTTTTATTTCTTTATTTTATAAAAAAACTAGTATCCTAAATATAAATTGTTGTTTATATGAGAATTATTCTAAATACACAAACACACACCTCCTTCTAATGGGTAATGAAAAAACTGTTCCTGTGGATGGCGAACTACTGCCTCACGAAACGATGATTGTTCAGTCTTCTCCTACCAACTCTTTTGGTGACCAATTATATGCAACCATATTTACATGTGATAATTATTATACTTATATTTTATCTATACATTATGTATTTTTCCTTTATATCATACCATTATGGTTTCCATAATGGGTAAATACGATAATTTAATTTTAGGAATTGCGGAATACTGCCGACTCAAAGTGATATGACTCGTTCATGCTATACGTGGAATGTATAAAAGATGGAGTTAATGAATATATATATATATATATATAATATTACACTAGAATTATATTATACAAATTTATCATTAATTTTTCATTCCATTAAATATGAAATAGAGATGAAAGTAGGATTCATGCGTACGTACGGGTTACCGTCTCCATAAACGGTGCATTCCATTTATTATATCCAAATTTTATTTAATATTATAAATAAATATATATAATGGATATATATGATATATATGATATCTAAATTAGGAATATCATTCTGGAGGGAATTTAATTTTGACATCATGGACAACTAGTAAATATGAGAGGTTCATTTTTGACTCAAGTACTAAATATCGACAAAACATACATTATTAACGTAAATGATTAAATAAATTCTATAACATGGTAATAATATATATGAAAGGAATAATAAAATTTCAATACGTTCTTATGAATGTATAAATTATCTTTAATTTATTATTCAAGATATTGTTGAACGAACGGGTCAAGTCAGACATGAGGTAAGGGGTTTCTTATCTCACTTTTAATTCACTGAGATTTCCATTATTCACCACTTATTTATTTCATGTGATGTATTGTGTATTTCAATTTGATATATATTATCAGGATTATATTTACATTTATGTTATTCAGTCATTAATGTCACGAACCGAATCGGATCGTCATCCAAACCGACACCCGACCTGGCCCGCGGTAAGGCCCGAATGGCGTTCCCGATCCCCACGGGCTGGCACAAGTGCCCGAGTATCAAAATAAACTTTGGGAACGATTTACCCGAGTGAACAAATATAAAGCATCCAACCAATGTAAACTAAACAGAAGTAAAGGTTAGAGTCAAACATGTAGTTGACCAAACAAGTTTTAGGTTCACAAGTATTAAAAACCCAAATAACACTAAAAAATGATGACCAAAAAACCATCCTAAGGACTGTCGCTCGGTGTGAGGACACCGCCTCTAAGCCACCACCAAAACGCCACGTAGATAGTCCTGCAAACAACCTGGACCACTGCTCCCAAAAGCTGGACCCCAACCTGAATCAGAAGTAAACAAGTCTACTTACACCCAAGGGTGTAAGTAGAGTGTGAGCAATCGCCCAGAAGGATATCACCAATAAAAGATTCCACGCACAACTATCAAAAGACAACCATTTGCAATGCTGAAATAAAGAGAGAAAGAAGTGCAAAAGAAAAAGGTTTTCATAAAACGATTTAAAAGAAAGGCAGTTCAAGATAAACACATTAGGATAGCAGTTCAAGTGACATATCACATATCAGCATGCACGCAAATTAACTGGTGGAACCAAAGGATGGGAAAGGCCCTATGGGTACTAGAACTAGTGGGATCCTAGAACGTCGTGTCTCGGTGAAACGTCGCTTAGGCGGCCATGACCCTCAGATAATGTAGCTTAGAAGGCCACGAACATCAGAACACGTGGCTTAGAAGGCCACGACCCTTAGATATCATATGTTTAGTTAGTGTTGCATTCGTCAAACCTGGCAGTGAAACCGGGTTGGGTCATCTCCGGAACACTAGCTCACTAGTCCCAGTCTCCCCACCTAATACCTCGGCTTCCCTCCTTATGCTCACCTAAAGATCAAAGTTCATATAGTATGTCACATTATCACTTAGATCCAAATGTGCCACCTGCACACTGATATCCTTTTTGAAAACCACACACACACACCAAAACCTCCTTTTTCTTTTTCCTCTTTTTTTAAAAAAAACATAAACCACACTGCATAGTTTACAAATAATAATAAACAGCCAAAGTGAGTTTCCGCAATAAAAGAAAAGGTCTTGCACCACATAAATTGACCACTGGTAAATTAGATGCACACATTTAAAAAGTAATCAAAACTAATTTTTCAATATGGAAACTAAATAGAAGGGTGCAAAAAAAAAGAATTAAACCAACACGCAAAATTTTTCCAGATGATAATTGAGTGTGGAATCACCTACCTCAAACAGGCGGCAAAAGACACAGCGCAAGACTCCAGTTGCGCCGCAGTCGCACCGTCTTGAGCCATCAACCAGGTCCTAAAAACAGAAGATCGCTCAATGGGTTCAGTGAAAAAGTTAACACAATAATAATAATGATAATAAGAGCGTAATCTTAATACTAATGATAATAACATAATAATGATAAAATAGTAATATAATAATATTAACTTAATAATGATAATAATAAATATAATAATAATGATAACATAATAATAATAAGATTAATAATAACATAATAATAATAATAATATCATTAGAATAATAACAACAATATCATTATTAGCTTAATAATAATGATTAAAAAAGATAACATTAATACATTATTAGATAATTCAAAATAATAGAATAAAGTAATACAATAATATAATATATAAAAAAAAGAGAACAAACCAGCTGGTTTGTTGGAAGGGGATGGCCGAACAGGGGCGCAAGAGCGGGGAGGCGCGGAACGGAGAGATGCGGCTGAGCGGGGAGGTGGCGCGCTGGCTAGGCGGAGAAGGAAGGAGAGCGGCAGGGGTGCATCTTGGCGGTCCGATGCGGGTGCAAGTGGCTGGTGCGACGGGACAGAGCCAAGCTGGTCTGGCAGGAGGGGTGCAGGAACGGCGCAACAGAGGAGAGGGAGAGAACGACTGAGCGGGGAGGTGGCGCGCCGGTGAGAAGGAGGGTGGCTGAGCGGGAGTAGCAGCAGGGTTCTGGTGCAGTTTCGAAGATCCTGCGAGAGGAGGGTGCGTCGGTGTGGGTGCAGGCGGCTGAGGGAGGCAGCAGGCGAGCGGTTGAGGGAGAGAGCACCAGCAGAGGAAGAGGAGGAAGAAAAAATAAAGGGAAAAAGAAGGAGAAGAGGAGGGAGAGGAGAGAAGGGGAAGGAGGAATAAGGGGGAGGCGCGGCGAGTGAGCCGGCGAAGGGGTGCGCCGCAGAAGGAGGAGAGAAAGACGTGGGGAGATGAAAAGGAGAAGGAAAATAAATAAAAATAAAAGAATAACAAAAAAAATGGGAGTGGGGGTGGCTGCGGCTAGGGTTTCCTAGGGGGGAAAGGTAGAGAAAAATAATAATAATAATAATAAATCAATACCATAATAATATTAGAAATAATAATATTAATATTAATAATAATTATCAAAATCTTAATAATAATAATCGCATAACAAAAATAATAATAATAATAATATGTTAATAATAATAATAATAATAATATTAATTATAAAGATAATAATGAAAATAATAATAAAATAATAATAACAATAATATAATAATCATAATACAATAATAACCAATAAACCATAATAAAAATTTATCTGGTTATTTAACTTTCGAGCATCGGCACCACGTGCCGAGCGACGTGAAGCCAACGCGCACATATCAGTGCACTTAAAATAAATTTTATCCAGCCTGCTCGTGCCTTGCGCGCACGCCAACCGATGTAAGGCCAACGCGCATTTGTCAGCGCCACTGCGGAAACCCCTTGTCGACTCAGTCCACACTCCAACCATGCAATTAAATAAACTGGCAATTTAAACTCATGAAATAAAAATTTAAAAATTAAAGTCGTACCTCTAAAAGACGACCGGGCGTGACAATTCTCCCCACCATGAAAACATTCCGCCCTCAGAAAGTCAGCTCAAAGCCTGATCAGAGAATAGAAATGGGTACTCATGCTCAACCCATGACTTCCGCTCCCAAGTCTAATGTTCATCATTCTTGTGCTGCCAAAGAACACGCACCAGAGGAATGGACTTTCCACGCAGCACCTTTTCCCGAGAATCCACTATACGCACTAGTCGCTCGACCATAGACAATTCAGACTCTATCTCCAGCTCCTCCCAATTTAGCACATGTGACGGGTCGGGGTTGTACTTCTTTAGTTGGGAGACATGAAATACGTCATGAATCGACGTCAATTGTGAGGGCAATGCTAACATGTATGCCACCTTGCCAATCCGCTCAAGAATCTCGAAAGGTCTGACATATCTCGGTGTCAGCTTCCCCTGTTTCCCCAAACGAAGGTGACCCAAGCGAGGGGCCACTTTCAGGAACACTCTGTCCCCCACTGAAAACTTGATATCCCGCCGCCTGTGATCTGCATAAGACTTGTGGCGACTCTGAGCTGTCAACAACCGCTGCCTAATCAGCTTGACCTTCTCAGACATCTCCTAAACAAGACTCAGTCCCAAGAGCGAGGCATCTCCTACCTCCGCCCAACATAGAGGAGATCGATAAGGCCGTCCATAGAGCGCCTCAAAGGGTTCCATTTTGATGGAATACTGGTAACTATTATTGTAAGAAAACTCGACCATCCCCAAATGGCTATCCCACGAGCCTCCAAAATCTAACACACAGACTTGGAGCATGTCTTCCAGAATCTGATTCGCCCGCTCCGTCTGGCCATCGGTATGAGGATGGTATGTCGTGATCATCTTAATCTGCGACCCCAAAGCCTTCTGGAGGCCTCCCCAAAACCGTGATGTAAATCGGGGTCCCTATCAGAAACAACTGCCGACGACACACCATGAAGTCTGACCACCTCCTGAACATACAAGCGGCCCAGTTCCTCTACCTTCGTTGTGTCTCTGATCGGAATAAAGTGAGAAGACTTGGTCAAACGGTCAATCACCACCCAGATAGCATTCCTCCCTCGAGGTGTACAAGGCAGGCCAATGATGAAGTCCATGGCAACCTCATCCCACTTCTAGGTAGGAATAGGTAATGGCTGGAGTAGGCCAGATGGTCTCTGATGCTCTGCTTTCACTTGCTGGCAGGTGTAACATCTGGATACGATGTCGGCTATGTCCCGTCTCATACCTAGCCACTAGAACTGACAGAGATCATCGTAATACATCTTGGTGGTACAAGGATGGATGGCCCACTGAGATTGGTGGCTATCCTGCATCAACACCTTTCGCAGAGTCAACGGTACTACAACACGGCCCTTGAAGCATAGGACCCTCTGGGAAGACAAAGACCAATCAGAAGGAGTCTCCCCACCATGAAGAAACTGCATAGATCGCTGAAAAAACTCATCACCAGGCTTCTCTTGCTGAATCAACTATAGAAGGGCAGGAGTCAACTGGATGCTAGCTAAGAAAGTACCTCCACTGTGCTCCCTGCTCTCCAAATGCATCTGGGCGAAGAGCCCCATCAAAGTCCACTTATCGCTGGACTTCCTCAATGCCTACACTGGTACTTTTCTGCTCAAAGCGTCAGCCACCACATTACCCTTTCCAGGGGTATAGAAAATATCAAAATCAAAACCCTGCAGGTACTTGACCCAGCGGCGCTGCCTCAAATTGAGATCCTTCTGAGAGAAAATGTAGGCCATGATATTATGGTCAGAGTAGACCACAAACTTCTCCCCAAAAAGATAGTGGCGCCACTTCATCAAAGCATGCATCACTACCGACAACTCTAAGTCGTGAGTCGGATAATTCTCCTCATGCGGCCGGAGTTGGCGAGAACTATAAGCCACAACATGGTCATCCTGCATGAGCACACATCTAAGGCCCATACCTGAAGCATCACAGTACACCACATAGCCCTTTCCGGACTCTGGTAAGGTCAACACAGGTGCGGTGGTCAACCGCCACTTCAACTCCTCAAAAGATGTTTGGCACTGTGGGCTCCACTCAAACATCACCCCTTTCTGGGTGAGTGCGGTCGTGGGGGAGGCAAGCCGCGAGAAGTCCCGGACAAAGCGCCTATAATAACCAGCTAAGACCAGAAAACTCCTGATCTCAAACACATTTCTCGGCTTCTCCCAAGACATAACTGCTCTGATATTTTCAGAATCCACTAAAACCCCTTGTTCTGAGACGACATGCCCCAGAAACATCACTTCCCTGATCCAGAAAGTGCACTTCGAGAGTTTGGCATACAGGTGGTGATCCCGCAAAGTGCCCAAAACAACGCGTAGGTGATGCTCATGCTCCTCCTCAGATCCAGAGTAGACCAGGATGTCATCCATGAATACCACGATAAATGATTCGAGATATTTGTGGAACACCCTAGTCATGAGCGCCATGAAAACTGCAGGAGCATTTGTCAGTCCAAAAGGCATGACCAAGTACTCGAAGTGACCGTACCTGCTTCGGAAAGCCGTCTTCGGGATATCTGCATCTCTCACCCTGAGCTGGTGGTATCCCAAACGCAAATAAATCTTGGAGAACCACTTTGCCCCCTTCGATTGGTCAAACAAATCGTCAATCCGAGGCAAAGGGTATTTATTCTTGATGGTTACCTTGTTCAACTTCCGGTAATCAATGCACAACCGAAGGGTTCCATCGGCCTTCTTCGCGAATAAAACCGGTGAGGCCCAAGGAGAGATGCTCGGGCGAATGAATCCTTTGGATTCCAAATCGTCCAGCTTTATCTTTAATTCCCTCAATTCGGTGGGGGCCATGCGATATGAGGGAAGAGATATATGCTGTGTTCCCGGCGCCAACTCAATCAGGAACTCCACGTCTCGCTCAGGGGGTAGGCCAGAAAAATCATCTGGAAAAACCTCTGGGAACTCATCCACTACATGAGGTAACCCTCCCTGTGAAATACCACCATCGTCCTCCAACACGAGTGACGACAATTGATAAGCAAGATTTCCAAGATCAGGGAGTAGAGGTCCCGCACGTCCCGACCAAGGATCCAATTCTCCGTGAAATAGCTGAGGAGTCCCATCTGGTGCTATAAAGCTGACCCGGTGTTGATAGCAATCAATGTTCACCTGGAAGCGCACCAGCCAGTCCATACCGAGGATCACATCAAATAGGTCCATGTCAAGGACCAAGAAATCCCATTCCATCTCGACTCCCGACACAGAGAGTGCGCACAATCGGCACTTAAGGCCTTGCTCCCTCTTTTCCCCAACGGCGTTACCAACTCCATAGCAAACGATAATAGCTCGGTTGGTAGGTTCAGCAGATTCACAAAACGAGAATATATGAAAGAAAATGAAGCACCAGTATCATATAAAACTACATCTATAGAAGATGCAACCAGAATAGTACCTTGAAACGTCGAAGGCCCTGCATCAGATCCCGCTGGTGCCTGATCCACAGCATGCAATTACCTAGTCCCTGCCTGAGAACGACCGCTCGCCTGAGGCTCTACCCTGATATGGCTCTTCCCTGAATACGATCTGGTCCTACCACCATGCCCACCAAACCGAGATCATGTCATCAGGGTCGGTTCTGACTGAACTGATACCCCTCTGGAAGCCACTGATCCAGCCCCACTCTGATAAGGGCATGAAGTCCTGCAGAAGCGCTGTAGATGTCCCAAAACTCCACATCCATGGCATGGTCTGGGAGGGTATGGACAAACAAGTCGGATGTGCCCTGCCCTTCTGCACTGATGGCACACAACAGACCCTGCACCAGAAGCCCCAGATGAAAACTGCCCGGGAGGATGACCTGAGCTGCCATCACCCTTCTTCCATTTCTCATCATGCTTCCTCTTCTTCACAGATGAACTGCCACTGCCAAGCCCTAACACTGATCCAGAAAACCCCAACTTTCCATTCTGGTCAATCTCGGCCATACACGCACGATCGACCACCTCAGCATAAGTCTTCATCTTGAACAAGAAAACCTGGGACTGAATTTCTAGTCGAAGGCCCTTCTCAAACATCCGATCTTTCAAGAGTTCGCTTGAAACTATCTCAGGTGCATACCGTACCAGTTCAGCAAAGCGATTCGCATACTCCATCACTGTCTGATTCCCCTGTGATATCTCCATGAACTCCCGAGATCTAGCATAGGCTACAAACTCTGGACAATACTGCTCGTTGAAGATACCCTTGAAATCCTTCCAGCTCATGTGCTTATGCTTACCAGCCTGGACCACTGATTCCCACCATTTGCGACTGGAACCCGCCAGTTGGATTGAGGCACACTTCACCCTGACTTCCTCAGGCGTGTCAAGGAAATCAAACATGTGTTCTATCTTCTCAAGCCACTCCTCTGCCTCCTGAGGTTCTGAATCACCTCGGAAAGAAGGAGGTTTTCTCCTCAGAAACTGCTGAGCTCTATCCTTCCTGGCGCCGAATTCTTCCCCTCTAGGTGGAACATGGGCGGGGGCAGGAGTCGCCCCTTGTCCTAAATCCTGAACGGTTCAGACCATCGCCTCTACCAATATCTGATCAAGCGGCGCGGGAGAACTCTCTCCGGCATCCTCCCGTGGATGCATGGGAACTCTCCGGGGAGGCATCTTACTGCAAAAGGGAAGAAATCAAGAAAGAAAACCATCAATAAAAAGGGAATAAATTTTTCCAACAAGATAAACATTCATCAATAAACCAAATATGAAAAACGAATCCATATAATAGCTTTAATTTCCTTACCTGGTGTCCACGTACAGTCTGCAGCCTGCACGTCCCACCCAGAAAGAAAGTGAAACAAGCACCCTGACATCCCATGGTGACTCAGTATCTGTCACGAGGCATGCTGGCCAGGCACCCTACTCGCAACAAGAATTCTGAGCCCCGACAGACCCAACATAGGTATAATCCAAATCATACTAAATAACATAAACCACCAACAAACCTGCCTTTGATACCATTTTATCACGAACCGAATCAGATCGTCATCCAAACCGACGCCCGAACCGGCCCGCGGCAAGGCCCGAAGGGCGTTCCCGATCCCCACGGGCTGGCACAAGTGCCCGGGTATCAAACTAAACTTTGGGAACGATTTACCCGAGTGAACAAATATAAATCAGCCAACCAAAGTAAACCAAACAGAAGTAAAGGTTACAGTCAAACATGTAGTTGACCAAACATGTTTTTGGTTCACAAGTATTCAAAACCCAAATAACACTAAAACAAGATGACCAAAAAACCAACCTAAGGACTGTTGCCCGGTTTGAGGACACCGCCTCTAAGACACCACCAAAACGCCACGTAGATAGTCCTGCTAACAACCTGAACCACTGCTCCCAAAAGCTGGAACCCTACCTGAATCAGAAGTAAACAAGTCTACTTACTCCCAAGGGTGTAAGTAGGGTGTGAGCAATCGCCCAGCAGGATATCACCAATAAAAGATTCCACGCACAACTATCAAAAGACAACCATTTGCAATGCTGAAATAAAGAGAGAAAGAAGTGCAAAAGAAAAAGGATTTCATAAAACGATTTAAAAGAAAGGCAGTTCAAGATAAACACATTAGGATAGCAGTTCAAGTGACATATCACATATCAGCATGCACGCAAATTAACTGGTCGCACCAAAGGATAGGAAAGGACCTATGGGTACTAGAACTAGTGGGATCCTAGAATGTCGTGTCTCGATGAAACGTGGATTAGGCGGCCACAACCCTCAGATAACGTGGCTTAGAAGGCCACGACCCTCAGAACACGTGGCTTAGAAGGCCACGACCCTCAGATATCATATGTTTAGTTAATGTTGTAGTCATCAAACCTACCAGTGAAACCGGGTCAGGTCATCTCCGGGACACTAGCTTACTAGTCCTAGTCTCCCCACCTAATACCCCGGCTTCCCTCCTTGTGCTCACCTAAAGATCAAAGTTCATATAGTATGTCACATTATCACTTAGAGCCAAACGTGTCACCTGCACACTCATATCCTTTTTGAAAACCACACACACACACCAAAACCTCCTTTTTCTTTTTCCTCATTAAAAAAAACTTAAAAGACACTGCAAAGTTTACAAATAATAATAAACAGCCAAAGTGAGTTTCCGCAATAAAAGAAAAGGGCTTGCACCACATAAATAGACCACTGGAAAATTAGAGGCACACATTTAAAAAGTAATCAAAATTAATTTTTCAATATGGAAACTAAATAGCAGGGTGCAAGAAAAAAAGAATTAAACCAACACGCAAATGTACGCCAGATGATAATTGAATGTGGAATCACCTACCTCAAACAGGCGGCAAAAGACATAGCGCAAGACTCCAGTTGCGCCGCGGTCGCACCGTCTTGAGCCATCAACCAGGTCCTAAAAACAGCAGATCGCTCAACGAGTTCAGTGAAAAAGATAACACAATAATAATAATGATAATAAGAGCGTAATATTAATACTAATGAGAATAACATAATAATGACAAAATAGTAATATAATAATATTAACTTAATAATGATAATAATAAATATAATAATAATGATAACATAATAATAATAAGATTAATGATAACATAATAATAATAATAATAACATTAGAATAATGACAACAATATCATTATTAGCTTAATAATAATAATTACAAAAGAGAACATTAATACATTATTAGATAATTCAAAATAATAGAATAAAGTAATAAAATAATATAATATAAAAAAAAGAGAACAAACCAACAGGTTTGTTGGAAGGGGATGGCCGAACAGGGGCGCAAGAGCGGGGAGGCGCGGAACGGAGAGATGCGGCTGAGCGGGGAGGGGGCGCGCCGGCTGGGTGGAGAAGGAAGGAGAGCGGCAGGGGTGCGGCTTGGCAGTCCGACGCGGGTGCAAGTGGCTGGTGTGACGGGACGGAGCCAAGCTGGTCTGGTGGGAGGGGTGCTGGAACGACACAACAGAGGAGAGGGAGAGAACGGCTGAGCGGGGAGGTGGCGTGCCGGTGAGCAGGAGGGTGGCCGAGCGAGAGTAGCAGCAGGGGTCTGGTGCGATTTCGAAGATCCGACAAGAGGAGGGTGCGTCGGTGTGGGTGCAGGCGGCTGAGGGAGGCAGCGGGTGAGCGGGTGAGGGAGAGAGCGCCAACAGAGGAAGAGGAGGAAGAAAAAAGAAAGGGAAGAAGAAGGAGAAGAGGAGGGAGAGGAGAGAAGGGGAAGGAGGAAGAAGGGGGAGGCGCGGGGAGTGAGCTGGGTAAGGGGTGCGCCGCGGATGGAGGAGAGAAAGACGTGGGGAGAAGAAAAGGAGAAGGAAAAAAAAGAAAAAGAAAAGAATAATAAAAAAATGGGAGTGGGGGTGGCGGCGACTAGGGTTTCCTAGGGGGAAAGGTAGAGAAAAAATAATAATAATAATAAATCGATACCATAATAATATTATAAATAATAATAATAATATTAATATTAATTATCAAAATCTTAATAATAATAATCGCATAACAAAAATAATAATAATAATAATAATAATATGTTAATAATAATAATAATAATAATAAAGATAATAATGACAATAATAATAATATAATAATAAAAATAATATAATAATCATAATACAATTATAACCAATAAACCATAATAAAAATTTATCTGGTTATTTAACGTTCGAGCATCGGCAACACGTGCCGAGCGACGTGAAGCCAACGCACACATATCAGCGCAATTAAAATAAATTTTATCCAGCTTGCTCGTGCCTTGTGTGCACGCCAAGCGATGTAAGGCCAATACGCATTTGTCGGTGCCACTACGGAAACCCCTTGTCGAATCAGTCCACACTCCAACCATGCAATTAAATAAACCGGCAATTTAAACTCATGAAATAAAAATTTAAAAATTAAATTCGTACCTCTAAAAGACGACCGGGCGTGACAATTCTCCCCACCATGAAAACTTTCCGCCCTCGGAAAGTCAGCTCAAAGCCTGATCAGAGAATAGAAATGGGTACTCATGCTCAACCCATGACTTCCGCTCAAATGTCTCGTGTTCATCATTACTGTGCTGCCAAAGAACACGTACCAGAGGAATGGACTTTCCACGTAGCACCTTTTCCCGAGAATCCACTATACGCACTGGTCGCTCGACCATAGACAAGTCAGACTCTATCTCTAGCTCCTCCCAATTTAGCACATACGACGGGTCGGGGTTGTACTTCTTTAGTTGGGAGACATGAAATACGTCATGAATTGATGTAAATTGTGAGGGCAAAGCTAACATGTATGCCACCTTGCCAATCCGCTAAAGAATCTCTAAAGGTCCGGCATATCTCGGTGTCAGCTTCCCCTGTTTCCCCAAACGACGGTGACCCAAGCGAGGGGCCACTTTCAGGAACACTCTGTCCCCCACTGAAAACTCGAGATCCCACCGCCTCTGATCTGTATAAGACTTGTGGTGACTCTGAGCTGTCAACAACCGCTGCCAAATCAGCTTGAACTTCTCTGACATCTCCTGAACAAGACTCGGTCCCAGGAGCGAGGCATCTCCTACCTCATCCCAACAGAGAGGAGATCGACAAGGCCGGCCATAGAGCGCCTCAATGTGTTTCATTCTGATGGAAGACTGGTAACTGTTATTGTAAGAAAACTCGACCAGCCCCAAATGGCTATCCCACGAGCCTCCAAAATCTAACACACAGGCTCGGAGCATGTCTTCCAGAATCCGATTCGCCCGCTTCGTCTGGCCATCGGTCTGAGGATGGTATGCCGTGATCATCTTAATCTGCGACCCAAAAGCCTTATGGAGGCCTCCCCAAAACTATGATGTAAATCGGGGGTCCCTATCAGAAACAACTGCCGACGGCACACCATGAAGTCTGACCACCTCCTGAACATACAAGCGGCCCAGTTCCTCTACCTTCGTTGTGTCTCTGATCGGAATAAAGTGAGCAGACTTGGTCAAACGGTCAATCACCACCCAGATAGCATTCCTCCGTCGAGGTGTACGAGGCAGGCCAATCATGAAGTCCATGGAAACCTCGTCCCACTTCCAGGTAGGAATGGGTAATAGCTGGAGTAGGCCAGATGGTCTCTGATGCTCTACTTTCACTTGCTGGAAGGTGTAACATCTGGATACAATGTCAGCTATGTCCCGTCTCATACCTAGCCACTAGAACTGACAGAGATCATCGTAATACATCTTGGTGGTACCAAGATGGACGTCCCACTGAGATTGGTGTCTATCCTGCATAAACACCTTTCGCAGAGTCAACGGTACTACAGCACGGCCCTTGAAGCATAGGACCCTCTGGGAAGACAAAGACCAATCAGAAGGAGTCTCCCCACCATGAAGAAACTGCATAGATAGCTATCAAAACTAATCACCAGGCTGCTCCTGCTGAATCAACTCTAGAAGTGCAGGAGTCAACTGGATGATAGCTAAGAAAGTACCTCCACTGTGCTCCCTGCTCTCCAAATGCATCTGGGCGAAGAGCCCCATCAAAGTCCACTCATCACTGGACTTCCTCAATGCCTACACAGGTACTTTTCTACTCAAAGCGTCAGCCACCACATTACCCTTTCCAGGGGTATAGACAATATCAAAATCAAAACCCTGCAGGTACTTGACCCAGCGGCGCTGCCTCAAATTGAGATCCTTCTGAGAGAAAATGTAGGCCAGGATCTTATGGTCAGAGTAGACCACAAAATTCTCCCCAAAAAGATAGTGGCGCCACGTCTTCAAAGCATGCATCACTGCCGCCAACTCTAAGTCGTGAGTCGGATAATTCTCCTCATGCGGCCGGAGTTGGCGAGAACCATAAGCCACAACATGGTCATCCTGCATGAGCACACATCCAAGGCCCGTACCTGAAGCATCACAGTACACCACATAGCCCTTTCCAGACTCTGGTAAGGTCAACACAGGTGCGGTGGTCAACCACCTCTTCAACTCCTCAAAAGATGTTTGTCACTGTGGGCTCCACTCAAACTTCACCCCTTTCCGGGTGAGTGAGGTTGTGGGGGAGGCAAGCCGCGAGAAGTCCCGGACAAAGCGCCTGTAATAACCAGCTAAAACCAGAAAAGTCCTGATCTCAAACACATTTCTCGGCTTCTCCCAAGACATAACTGCTCTGATCTTTTCGGGATGCACTGAAACCCCTTGTTCTGAGATGACATGCCCCAGAAACTTCACTTCCCTGATCCAGAAAGTGCACTTCGAGAGTTTGGCATATAGGCGGTGATCCCGCAAAGTGCCCAAAACAACGCGCAGGTGATGCTCATGCTCCTCCTCAGATCCAGAGTAGAACGGGATGTCATCCATGAATACCACGACAAATGAGTCGAGATATTTGTGGAACACCCTAGTCATGAGTGCCATGAAAACTACAGGAGCATTTGTCAGTCCGAAAGGCATGACCAAGTACTCTAAGTGACTGTACCTGCTTCAGAAAGCCGTCTTCGGGATATCTGCTTCTCTCACCCTGAGCTGGTGGTATCCCGAACGCAAATCAATATTGGAGAACCACTTTTCCACCTTCAGTTGGTCAATCAAATCGTCAATCCGAGGCAAATGGTATTTATTCTTGATTGTTACCTTGTTCAACTTCCGGTAATCAATGCACAACCAAAGGGTTCCATCGGCCTTCTTCGCGAATAAAACCGGTGCGGCCCAAGGAGAGACGCTCGGGCGAAGGAATCCTTTGGATTCCAAATCGTCCAGATGTATCTTTAATTCCCTCAATTCGGTGGGGGCCATGCGATATGAGGGAAGAGATATAGGTTGTGTTCCCGGCGCCAACTCAATCGGGAACTCCACGTCTCGCTCTGGGGGTATGCCAGAAAAATAATTTGGGAAAACCTCTGGGAACTCATCCACTACCTGAGGTAACCCGCCCTGGGAAATACCACCATCGTCCTCCAGCACGAGTGACAACAACTGATAAGAAATATTTCCAAGCTCAGGGAGTGGAGGTCCCGCACGTCCCGACCGAGGATCCCATTCTCCTTGAAATAGCTGAGGAGTCTCATCTGGTGCTATAAAGCTGACTCGGCGTTGATAGCAATCAATGTGCACCTAGAAGCGCACCAGCCAGTCCATACCGAGGATCACATCAAATAGGTCCATGTCAAGGACCAAGAAATACCATTCCATCTCGACTCCCGACACAGAGAGTGCGCACAATCGGCACTTAAGGCCTTGCTCCCACTTTTTCCCCAACGGCGTTACCAACTCCATAGCAAACGATAACAGCTCGGTTGGTAGGTTCAGCAGATTCACAAAACGAGAATATATGAAAGAAAATGAAGCACCAGTATCAAATAAAACTGCATCTATAGTAGATGCAACCAGAATAGTACCTCGAAACGTTGAAGGCCCTGCATCAGATCCCGCTGGTTCCTAATCCACAGCATGCAATTTCCTGGTCCCTGCCTGAGAACGACCGCTCGCCTGAGGCTCTACCCTGATATGGCTCTGCCCTGAAGACGATCTGGTCCTACCACCACGCCCACCAAACCGAGATCATGTCATCCGGGTCGGCTCTGACTGAACTGATACCCCTCTGGAAGCCACTGATCCAGCCCCACTCTGATAAGGGCGTGAAGTCCTGCAGAAGCGCTGTAGATGTCCCAAAACTCCACATCCATGGCATGGTCTGGGAGGGTATGGACAAACAGGTCAGATGTTCCCTGCCCTTCCGCACTGATGGCACACAACAGACCCTACACCAGAAGCCCCAGATGAAAACTGCCCGGGAGGATGACCTGAGCTGCCATCACCCTTCTTCCATTGCTCATCACGCTTCCTCTTCTTCTCAGATGAACTGTCACTACCAATCCCTGACACTGATCCAGAAAACCCCGACTTTCCCTTCTGGTCAATCTCGGCCATACAAGCACGATCGACCACCTCAGCATAAGTCTTCAGCTTGAGCAAGAAAACCTGGGAGTGAATTTCTGGTCGAAGGCCCTTCTCAAACTTCCGATCTTTCAAGAGTTCTCTTGAAACTATCTCAGGTGCGTACCGTACCAGTTCAGCAAAGCGATTCGCATACTGCATCACTGTCTGATTCCCCTGTGATATCTCCATGAACTCCCGAGATCTAGCATAGGCTACAAACTCTGGACAATACTGCTCGTTGAAGATACCCTTGAAATCCTTCCAGCTCATGTGCTCATGCTTACAAGCCTGGACCACTGATTCCCACCATTTGCGACTGGAACCCTCCAGCTGGATTGAGGCACACTTCACCCTGACTTCCTCAGGCGTGTCAAGGAAATTGAAAATGCGTTCTATCTTCTCAATCCACTCCTCTGCCTCCTGTGGTTCTGAACCACCTCAGAAAGAAGGAGGTTTTCTCCTCAGAAACTCCTGAGCTCTATCCTTCCTGGCGCCGAATTCTTCCCCTCTAGGTGGAACAGGGGCTGGGGCAGGAGTCTCCCCTTGTCCTAAAGCCTGAACGGTTCGGACCATCGCCTCAACCAATCTCTGATCAAGCGGCGCAGGAGAACTCTCTCCGGCATCCTCCCGTGGATGCATGGGAACTCTCCGGGGAGTCATCTTACTGCAAAAGGGCAGCAATCAAGAAAGAAAACCATCAATAAAAAGGGAATAAATTTTTCCAACAAGATAAACATTCATCAATAAACCAAATATGAAAAACGAATCCATATAAATGCTTTAATTTCCTTACCTGGTGTCCACATACAGTCTGCAGCCTGCACGTCCCACCCAGAAAGAAAGTGAAACAAGCACCCTGACATCCCATGGTGACTCAGTATCTGTCACGAGGCATACTGGCCAGGCACCCTACTCGCAACAGGAATTCTGAGCCCCGACAGACCCAACTTAGGTATAATCCAACTCATCCTAAATAACATAAACCACCAACAAACCTGCCTTTGATACCATTTTGTCACGAACCGAATCAGATCGTCATCCAAACCGACGCCTGAACCGGCCCGCGGCAAGGCCCGAAGGGCGTTCCCGATCCCCACGGGCTGGCACAAGTGCCCAGGTATCAAAATAAACTTTGGGAACAATTTACCCGAGTGAACAAATATAAAGCAGCCAACCAAAGTAAACCAAACAGAAGTAAAGGTTACAGTCAAACATGTAGTTGACCAAACATGTTTTTGGTTCACAAGTATTCAAAACCCAAATAACACTAAAACAAGATGCCCAAAAAACCAACCTAAGGACTGTCGCCCCGGTTTGAGGACACCGCCTCTAAGACACCACCAAAAGGCCACGTAGATAGTCCTGCTAACAACCTGAACCACTACTCCCAAAAGCTGGAACCCTACCTGAATCAGAAGTAAACAAGTCTACTTACTCCCAAGGGTGTAAGTAGGGTGTGAGAAATCGCCCAACAGGATATAACCAATAAAAGATTCCACGCACAACTATCAAAAGACAACTATTTGCAATGCTGAAATAAAGAGAGAAAGAAGTGAAAAAGAAAAAGGTTTTCATAAAACGATTTAAAAGAAAGGCAGTTCAAGATAAAAACATTAGGATAGCAGTTCAAGTGACATATCACATATCAGCATGCACGCAAATTAACTGGTCGCACCAAAGGATAGGAAAGGCCCTATGGTTACTAGAACTAGTGGGATCCTAGAACGTCGTGTCTCGATGAAACGTGGCTTAGGCAGCCACGGCCCTCAGATAACGTGGCTTAGAAGGCCACGACCCTCAGAACACGTGGCTTAGAAGGCCACGACCCTCAGATATCATATGTTTAGTTAATGTTGCAGTCGTCAAACCTACCAGTGAAACCTGGTCGGGTCATCTCCGGAACACTAGCTCACTAGTCCCAGTCTCCCCACCTAATACCCTGGCTTCCCTCCTTGTGCTCACCTAAAGATCAAAGTTCATATAGTATGTCACATTATCACTTAGAGCCAAAATGTGTCACCTGCACACTCATATCCTTTTTGAAAACCACACACACACACCAAAACATCCTTTTTCTTTTTCCTCATTAAAAAAAACGTAAAAGACACTGCACAGTTTACAAATAATAATAAACAGCCAAAGTGAGTTTCCGCAATAAAAGAAAAGGGCTTGCACCACATAAATAGTCCACTGGAAAATTGGAGGCACACATTTAAAAAGTAATCAAAATTAATTTTTCAATATGGAAAATAAATAGCAGGGTGCAAAAAAAAGAATTAAACCAACACGCAAATGTTCTCCAGATGATAATTGAGTGTGGAATCACCTACCTCAAACAGGCGGCAAAAGACACAGCACAAGACTCCAGTTGCGCCGCGGTTGCACCGTCTTGAGCCGTCAACCAGGTCCTAAAAGCAGCAGATCGCTCAATGAGTTCAGTGAAAAAGATAACACAATAATAATAATGATAATAAGAGCGTAATCTTAATACTAATGAGAATAACATAATAATGATAAAATATTAATATAATAATATTAACTTAATAATGATAATAATAAATATAATAATAATGATAACATAATAATAATAAGATTAATAATAACAAAATAATAATAATAATAACATTAGAATAATAACAAAAATATCATTATTAGCTTAATAATAATAATTACAAAAGAGAACATTAATACATTATTAGATAATTCAAAATAATAGAATAAAGTAATAATATAATATAATATAAAAAAAAGAGAACAAACCAGCATGTTTGTTGGAAGGGGATGGCCGAACAGGGGTGCAGGAGCGGGGAGGCGCAGAATGGGAGAGATGCGGCTGAGCGGGGAGGGGGAGCGCCAGCTAGGTGGATAAGGAAGGAGAGCGGCAGGGGTGCAGCTTGGCGGTCCGACGCGGGTGCAAGTGGCTGGTGTGACGGGACGGAGCCAAGCTGGTCTGGCGGGAGGGGTGCAGGAACGGCACAACAGAGGAGAGGGAGAGAACGACTGAGCGGGGAGGTGGCATGCCGGTGAGTTGGAGGGTGGCCGAGCGGGAGTAGTAGCAGGTGTCTGGTACAGTTTCGAAGATCCGGCGAGAGGAGGGTGCGTCGGTGTGGGTGCCGGCGGCTGAGGGAGGCAGCGGGCGAGTGGGTGAGGGAGAGAGCGCCGACAGAGGAAGAGGAGGAAGAAAAAAGAAAGGGAAGAAGAAGGAGAAGAGGAGGGAGAGGAGAGAAGGGGAAGGAGGAAGAAGGGGGAGGTGTGGGGAGTGAGCCGGGTAAGGGGGTGCGCCGCGGATGGAGGAGAGAAAGACGTGGGGAGAAGAAAAGGAGAAGGGAAAAAAATAAAACGAAAAGAATAATAAAAAAATGGGAGTGGGGGTGGCAGCGACTAGGGTTTCCTAGGGGGAAAGGTAGAGAAAAAATAATAATAATAATAAATCAATACCATAATAATATTATAAATAATAATATTAATATTAATAATAATTATCAAAATCTTAATAATAATAATCGCATAACAAAAATAATTATAATAATAATAATATGTTAATAATAATAATAATAATAATTATAAAGATAATAATGACAATAATAATAATATAATAATAACAATAATATAATAATCATAATAAAATAATAACCAATAAACCATAATAAAAATTTATCTGGTTATTTAATGTTCGAGCATCAGCACCACGTGCCGAGCGACGTGAAGCCAACGCGCACATATCAGTGCACTTAAAATAAATTTTATCCAGCTTGCTCGTGCCTTGCGCGCACTCCAAGCGATGTAAGGCCAACGCGCATTTGTCAGCGCCACTGCGGAAACCCCTTGTCGACTCAGTCCACACTCCAACCATGCAATTAAATAAACCGGCAATTTAAACTCATGAAATAAAAATTTTAAAATTAAAGTCGTACCTCTAAAAGTCGACCGGGTGTGACAATTAATTTGGTTGTTATTAACTTTTGGTCATAAGACTCGATTGATTACAACTTGGTAATGGGTTTTCATCTCACTTTTTATTCCCATAATATTCATGCTATTTTTTCCACTATTTATTTTTTGTTTGCGTATATGTAATGCCCATTATTTTATTATTTTTGTAATATACTTTAATTTATGTGTATTTATATCATCATTGTATGATATTTATTTCAGGTGGTGTAAGTTTCATAAGTTAACAAATCTGTAATGGAATTTTTTACCCAATTTACATTACATGGTTTAATCTTCTAATTAATAATCATGCCATTCTATGATTCTGTATTGAATCAATATTTTTTTCATGTTTACATTTACACTCACCATTATGTAGATATACTTTTAACACATATAATCACTCCATTGATACATTCTCATGTCGTTGATATTAACTTGATAAATGTAATCTTAACTCAATTTCCATTCATTGAGTTAAACATCCAAGCCATTGGATTGGTTTTAAAAAGAACATATTTGAATGTAATCTGATTGATTTAAACTGAATATCCAATCATATTGATTGTATTTATATTTTTCACACATTATTATATAATTGACTTATACATAATCTAAGGTTACAGTCTTTATAATGGATTTCATCTCAATTTACATTCCAAAGAGACGTCATTATTATTATGCACTAATTAACTTTTATATTGTTTTAATACTATCTTTTTTCATATTATATCATGAATCAATTTATTTTCATCATATTATAAATTTTTAAATAATTTTATTCCTCAATTATTTGTATGAATGTTTCTTTCATTTTGATAGGAACTCGTTAACTAAAATATTATTTTAAATGTTTTAAATGTTTACTCTTCTAAATATTTCTCAATAATGCCCATGTATTAAAAATAGTTTTATGGATTTATTTATATAGACATGAATGTTCTGAAATTAAAATTTCTTTCAAATGATTCAAATTTGTATGGGACACTTTGATTGAAAAATCAATTTATTAAATGTTTTAAATGATTTGGAAAATGGTTCGACAATACAATGAATGTGTCAATATCATGAAATGATATATTGTGATTGAAATGTGGAAATTTTATATTTCCTTTATACTTGTTTTATGTGTCATGAATATGTTATTGTTATTGAGCATTGTTTACGTATACGAGTGTTTCCATGATATACCAAGGGTGGGTGAGCCTGAGATAGCTCTATAATGTATTGGGTAATGTGACGAAGGTAAACATTAATGTTTCTCCTGATAGATTTAGGTAATATACTATGATTGGTATTCCAAATGTAACTCCCTACATATCTATGAAAGATAAAATGTAGGTATGTTATGAATGCCATATGTTACATTTATGATTTATGATTTCTGTGTGTTATTCATGAATCTTATGATTTCATGAGGAATGTTAAAATACTTATGTTTTTATGGACTAATGTTTTATTTATTTATTTTATAACCCTTACTAAGATATTTCTGCTTATCCCAAGTATTTAATTGTTTTAAAGTAATTAAAGAAGAATATGGTCAAGGATAGGATCATGGAAAAGTCATGCTGTCTAAAACATGGAACAAGACATGACTCTTTTTTCAATAGTTTTTATTATATGAAATAAATATATACTAAGTAAAATTATCTAATTTCTAATTTATGAGATGTAGTTTAATAATTTTTGCCTAATTATCAACAACACAAAACCTGAAAATATTTTCAATGTCAATTATTAATTTAATTCATGATTACGTAAAATTTTATTGATGGGTCCTTATAGTAATTGTGAATATAGTTGTTTGAAACATGGTCCTTTGAAATATAGTCATTGGATAGTCATGTATCCATTAAGTATACTAAATTTGTGTATTTTTTGTGACCAATTTAAATTAATATAATCCATATATAATAAAGAACGAATCAAAAATACAATATTTAATCAAAATATATATTTATTTAAATATTTTTTAGTTATTAAATATTTTCATTTTTAATTTAAGATATGATATATTAACACATTTCAATTATTTATTATAATTCAGATGGATTGATAAATCCAACAATTTTGATTCGAAATAATGATTTTTTTTCAGTATTTGGGGAATATTATTTAATATAAGAGTAATATTTTTTAATCAATGATTTTTATGTGTTGAATATTTTCCTATTACTCTTGAATAATGAATAGATTTAAATATATGTATTGATAATATTTACATGAAATATAAACTAACATACACACAACAGTTATTACTAGACATGTACTAAGCATAAAATCATGTTATGCTTATAAATGTATCTTACTAAAAATTTCCTTTTTATATGCTATAATGTTTTTATTTTATGAAATAGAATAAATTATTTTTCAATGATGATGAATTTACTTATTAATCTTAATATCATAATAAAAATAATTTAATTTTTAATTTATAGTATATAGGAATAAGATATGTTAATATTTGAAAAATACTTTTATGGTAAATTTTTAATTGAATTTTATATTTACATTTATCTGATAAATTACTAAGGTTTTCAAATTTAATTTAAATAATGAAAATTATTTTTGGAATCAATATTATATTATTATCATAGAGTAAATTAATTAAATTTTTTAAGAAACATTGATTTTAGGGAGTAGTATAGAATACAGTTTTTAAAAATACCACGAATTTCGTGACATTATTGGGATATAATCATGAACAAAAAATGCAGGTTTAAAAAAATATTTATTTAAGAAGTAAAATAATATATTTTGAACAATTAATTGTAAATTTAAAACGTATATAGAAAATTTTAGAACATATGATAGTTTGTTTCTAAATTGGAATATATATATTATTCGGTTATTATGATAGAATTATTTTTTATCAATATTATAATGCTTATATTATGAAATGGTTTTCTTATTTGATTTAAAAATACATAAAATTGGTAATAAGGATTCTTGGTTAATCATAAAAAAAATTTATTGAGGTAAACAAATAGTTACTATTGTAAAAGTAAATTATGGTGAAACATTAGATTATGTGGAAAGGGAATAGCATAACTAATAATTTACCCTTATTTGTGTGTGTGAGAGGTGTATAAAACAATATTCATACCATATATATTATAATTCACTTTTCAGCCACTTTTGATTGAATGTGAAATTCTATTAATATAAATAATAAATATTTAAAAAAGTTTCATAACTCTAACTTATAAAAGGATCCCTTCATTCTCCACTTATCCATAAACTGTAAAACTTTTAGATTAACAATATTATTACTAAAAAAACTCCCAGTACACTTTCCTATGAATCATAGGTGTTGGTTTAACCAAAAGGCTAGTTTAAGATGACTTAAGTACTTCTCCATCATAGTGACGTAAAATCTACTAATCACTCCTTTTCGTTTCTATTAATTTATCACATATAATAAATCTTCCAAATAAATTATACTCATGATAAAACATGTACATAAAAATAATAATTATACATAAATTTTATTCTATTTATGTGACAACCATTTGATACCTTCATCCCAACCATTCAAAACCTGAATATGTCGCTCATGTTATATTCAGGCTGTCACCTCTTTGAATAAAATATTATATTTTTCATCACTAAATTACAAATATATATATATATATAATTTATTGAAAAATATATCTTATATTAATGATTAATATATAAAAGTAGTTTTTTTAATTGTGATTAAAATTTAATGATATTTATGAAGTAATCCATTGATATTGGTAAATTGTATAAAAAATATTTGCACGGACCCCGTTCAAATGAGATATTCCCATAGTTTCCATCAGATGAACCGAGGGTTGCAAAAATTATTCGAAATTTTAATTTAAATATATGTTATAATCATGAAATTATGAAATATGTGTGAATAAATTGGGCTCCATGTTTACATTATAAACCATGTTTAGATCAATAATAATTACTGACATCCTATAATAAAAATAAATAATAACTAATAAATGATTATATATGAAAAATTATAATATACAAGAAGAAAATGATACATATATATATATATAAATATATATTAATAAGGTCATGAAATAAGTTATTAATATAGTTATTCTTAATTAAAATGATGTAAACGAGATTTCATTGAAATCAGGAGTAAAAAGTTAAGGGGTGTTCTTTCTAAAATCATTTTTAATTCAATATTGATATGTATAAATTACCATATGGGGAAAATTTTGGGTATTTATCACTAAAAAAATAATTTATTTCTTCATCCATAAATTTTTATGAGATTTAAATTCCCCAATACCATTTCAAATCCACTGTGGATCATAATTCACTCGAAGTGATGCTTTTATGTGAAACTGACCATACATCTTATTTTTTATCGGGGCACTTTCTACTCCATGTCCACACTCATACCTCCCAAAAATGAAATACATTAATATTTTAAAATTCCAATATGAATAATTTATTTTGGATTTTGATAAAAATATTTTCATCTTTTCCAATACAATCTTTATCATTATTTTAATGACATGGATTATAATAAGGATATTTTGAAATAATATTCATGATTGAATATTTTATCTTCTACAATTCATTTTTCAACCAAAAATTTATTTCATTCCAATGAACCACTATTGTGATTTCATTTTAGAAATTTTTTCTCGAAATTTTTTCTTTTTATATAGTAGAATATGATATTTCAAATTGACTTGTGAGTTTATTTATTATTAAAATTTATTTTCAATAAAATTATGTGAATGAAATCATTTTGTTAGAATTTTGTACACTAATGTATTTTCCCATTGTATTAATTAGATCTTTTATGAATCATAATCTCCATCTATTCATTATTTATAAATAAATTTTTTTTCCATTTTTATAACTTATTTATCAAATGAGAATAAAAATGTAAATATTTTTTCGTCTTATTTTCCCATATAATGTTTTAAGATCTTATAATAGGTTTTTTGTATAAATATAAAAATACATTAATTTTTATCATGATTCAATGTGTAAATGTCCTAGGGATAGAGAAAAACATCTCTATATAGATATATTATGATTGTAACTTATGGATGTTTATATTGAAGTTTTTTTTATTGTTTGATAAAGATATAATAAATTTTTAATATTTTCATGTGCATATGGAAGACATATATAATATTTATTATTATATTAATGGGCAGAAAAATATACCCCTCCTATGAATTGACTAATGATTTAAATATCATGATACTTAATGTTTCTTGGAATGAAACTGAACCCAATCCACTATGATACTCTGTCCACAATTTTTTTCGAGAATGGGAGTGAACCTAGTACCCTTTTAACTCCTTCCATTGTGTGATGAATTTATTTTTAGTGACCCTAGATAGAAGAAATATTTTTTATCTGAAATTTAATGTGCCTATTTATTCCCAATTTATATTTAGTAAAATATTTTCAAAGATCATGGCTACAAATCATGTTTTAACACTTCTATTAATAATTTTTTATATGTTCAAAGGCTTATGTGATGAAAAATGATTTATTAATTATTCTATATTGGGAATAATTATCTCCTGTAACTATATAAATCTTGATTATATTCTCATAACCTTATTCTCATCTTATTCTCACTTATTATCTTTACAAAAGAACTCTTATGTATACTTTTATTACGAATTTGAGATCATACTTTGCTGTGGTCCCATTCTAAGGTTATGGTGGAGAGTTTTATATTTTATTTGCGTGAAGGGTATCATGTTATAGGACTATATAGAATAGATTGTAAATATGATTTAAAATATGTTTTTAATATATTTAGTCTCCAAAAATAATAAAATTCAGGTTCCTGGGAATGATTTCATATGAGAAGAAATGGATATTCTAGAAAAATGATGTAATATGTATGGCCGAAATGTTTGAGTCACCTCAACCACATCTCTTTCATAGCCCGTGCTTTAGTACACTCCTGCCTTCCCTATTGGATAAACTAATTTTCAGAATGATACTATTATCATCGAACCATTAATTAGTAATTATACAAGAACACTTCGTAAAATGATATCCAATAACCTTAATGAATTTCTTAATAGAATGCTCAATATTTAAGGGCCTTGTAATCTTAGAACAAACAAAGTGAGATGTGATTCAACCATAAATTTTACCTTCATGAAACATTTTAATTCCATATAATACATAGAAACACTCCATTCAAATCATCTAAAATTATTTCCAAAATCATGAAACAAAAATATCAACTAAGGATTTATAAATGTTACATTATTTTTATTTTCATTAAACATAAATGTGAAGGAAAAAAATATAGTGATGTCTTTAATTGGTTAATATCATCATAAAACTATTTAACTACATAATATTTTAGGTTTTGGGTATTTTTATATTAACACAAGGAACACAAAATAGAATTACCCAATATGTCATAAAATAGACAAGGTTATCTATCCATTGGAAGCATGATCTAGCCATTGTCCTGGCCCTAGGTAATATCCAAATCCCAATGTGCTAATGAAATGTGCTAGGGAATATATGGTATATTAATGGGATTATATCTCCCAAAAATGAAATATGTTCAACATCAAACATTCACCCAAAATTTCCACTTGACCACTCAGTGTAACAAAGTTCTATGTGTAACAAGATAAAAATATTTTGAATCTAAAACAACCAAATAAGGAATAATCAAATCATTAACACACACAAATAATAAAAAAATAAATATAACTACCAAATATATAGGATAAAAAAAGATTGATCTAGTTAAATTAACCACATATTAAAATTTATAAAAATAAAATACACATGATCTCTATGTGTCATACTAGTAACCAAAAATCTAAAATACCATATCAATACTCATCCAAAATAGACTGAACATGAATTTTTAAAACAAACCTAGGTCTACAGATGTTGAGTGGAATAAATAAGATGTGAGTAGAACAACCTAGTTTCTATTCAACATATATTCAGTGATTTTACCTTTTCAGTACCTTTAAAAAATTATTTCATTTGTAATACAATATTTTAAAATAATATTTCAAAAAATTCTAAAAAATAACCCCTTAATATTTTACAATCCATTGTAAAGTACTAAATGTAAATTAAGGAACCCAATATTCAAAAGCATTATGAAAAAATAAATTTTTAAATTTTCCATTCCAATAATATTTTTCAAAACCCAGATTACAATTATTCAACAAAGATAACAAGAAAAAATATAATCTAACTTCAATATAAATAACATTGAATTTTATATTATAAATAGAATTTAAATAACCCAGGTGAATTTAACTTAATATAAATCATGAACGAATTATAACACTAGTGAACACAAAATATATGAAAAAAGTGAATGAAATAATCAATATATATATATATCTTTAAAAAATCCATGAAACCCCATTTAGAAAACATACATGTACCTAGTTTGGGGCCACCTTTTGGCATGTAGATGCATTCAAAAATCTATAACCAACTGACATACACTAAACTAGCCCCACTAGTACTACATCCACATGGACTAGGCCCATGAACATCCAAGGGGGATATAATTTATATAATTAGGATACGTAATAACAACCTATAAATCAAATACAATGATTCATAGTTTACAAATTATTGGAGAGGATAGAGACAAGGGTAAATTCATATAACAATACTCCTCAAACCATCTCCTAAAACACCCTTAAGAAATACAAAAAAAAATAAACATAAAAACACTGTCAATAATAACATTCATATGGTTCAATAATGAATAAAATAATAGGAATATGATAATTATGTGCATTAGATATTTGTGATGTAAATTAGGAAATTAATTCAAAATGACTTTTACTATTTTAATAAATATATTGAAAAAAATTTCATTATTATATTTGAAAATAATAAATAACTTTCTCATTCCAAAGTGGCCTTCTTAATAAAAAATGTTTTTTCGAGTTAATTTTTTTTTGAAAACTAGTTTGGAAATAACATATTTTTATAACAATTTAAAAAACAGTAGATAAACCATGTTCTAAAACCAATAAATCCCACAAAACAATGATGTTATGAATAAAAAAAATGTTAAAAAGATACCTAGATTCCTTAAATATATTACCGAATAAATTTTTCATGAATAAATTCAAACACACACTAATTTTGAAAAATTATTAAATCCCCGTGTAAAACCATTTAAAATCAATGAATTATCTATGTAAAACCTATTAGTAATTGATAAAATTCATGAAAATAATAAAATATCATTGTAAATACATCAAAACAGAATCAAAAAAAATATCATAATAAATTTCAAAGATAATTCATTATTGAGAAATTAAATCATATATTAAATATTGGAAAAGTGGAAAATATGTACATAACAACCTCAATTATGGGATTAAAAAAACCCATAGATTAGGTAATGACTAAGGCCTAGTGAAAAAACTGCATAATATAACATTAAAATACAAAATAATTAGTTGGAATCCTACCCATAGTGTTTATCCATGAACATTAAGATGCATTTAAATAAGATAAACCATGAGAAAATAGGGAAATAGATACATATAAAAGGGAATGGAATTGGAGAAACACTAATAATTAGAGTGAAAGGAACATCCAAAAAAGGGGTGACAAGGAGGATTTTCAACCCATCTCCATTAGGATGTCTTGAACAATTAGAAAAAAACACATTTTTAGTGTTTCTATTTCATAATATAAAAATGTGAAGTGAAAAAATTAAATTGATTTTGGTGACCCGCACTGTAACGAACAAGGTATTTAAAGATTAATACCTTTTTATTATTATTAGTACATATTAATAATATATTAATTTTAGTTAAAAGGGGACTATTTTCCTGATAACGTACTCAACACACAATAGTAAGCTTCCCCAAAATCTTACATTGCACACAAATCTGAGTTATACTGAAAATTAATACAATAATATAATTATTATTTTAAATGGTACTAAACAACAATCCCTTGGAATGGAGGGAATGGATATTATCAACTGAATTTTGAAATATATTTTACACATGTTTAAATGTCGATTCATTGGTTACCAAATTCATTAGAAATTGAAATAAAAACCAATTGAATATATTGGATGTGTTTTTATGAAAACCTATTTAAAAGGGAATAATTGTGTTTCCATATCACACATTATAGATTTTTATTTAAGGAACAATATATGATATATATTCAATGTAATTTTTTAAATTAAACTTATTTGTTTTCTTGATATGATATAAGAATAAATTCATATTTTTAGAAAAAAGAATCTTTTTTTGTAAAATGCAGTTTTACCACCTTTTAATGGAGAACCATTTTTAAATCTAGTTTATGACACCATTATGTGATTAAATTGACAAAATCAAATTCTTATTTATAATTGGAACAAATATATATACACTGGATGAAATTTTCATATTTTTCTGCTAAAGTTCATTTTTTAATTAATAGTGAAATATATGACATTTTAATTCAAAACTACCTTTTAAGGTAATATATATATATACATTGAACTTTTAAAAGGGTTTAAAGTGTAATTGGATAATAGTTTTATCATTTAATCCCATGTTTTTAATTTTACATAATAATTATTTTACTAAAAGACACCATGGATCCACTTTTGTTTGAAAATGACATTTAATTGCATTTAAATTAATGTTATGAAAAATATGTCAAAGAATTTTATATTTTATTAGAAAATTATTATATGGGGTTATATAAGTTATCATTTTGACTATAAATAATAAATCTAAAACTAAAAATATTTTCTACATCATGGTATTTTATTTTAAATTTTAAGACACCATATAAATAAATATATTTATGACACAATGATGATGTAGTGATTACCTTAATAGTGAAAGATTTAAATAAATGAGATTATAAATATTAAAATAAAATTATTTTGAAATTTTTAATGGAATCCACCAATTTTAGAGATTTTTATGACTTGATTTATTTTAATTTATTTTGTTTTTTAGAAATAATCATGTTGTTATGAATTTCTAAAAAATTCATGATATGAATAGTATAAAAATTTAGATAAATATGTTTTAAAAACAAATACTAATTTATTGAATTATATAATTGTAATAAAAATATATTTTTTTCCAAATGAATTTTATAATGTTATAAATGTCATTAATGAACCACTTTTGGTTCTAAGGACCTTTTATGGTATTTATATTAACCATATAGTATGAATATACAATAATACATGGTAATAGTTAAATTAGTTAACTAAGGGTTAAAGGGAAATGATAAGGTTAAATTTGAAAACAAAACATAAAAAAACTATTGGTTGATATTATTTTTACCAATAATCATATTAAATTTGAATTAAATGAGGTTATGACTTTTTCAAAATTGAAATACATTTTAAAATAAAATAATCTTTCAAGACAATCCTAAAGTACCCCTCCTCCCTCTTATAAAAGAAAACCTCCTCTAACCCCTTACTCACACCACTTAATCCACTTGGATCATCCAAAATTTGATCCAATAATCTCTCATCATCCCTCACATTCCCCAATATGGCTTACCTTAGGTAGAAGGAAATTCATGAAAGCCTTTTGGCTCAAATCAAAGGGAGTTGCCCGTTTTAGGAGGTAGCGTCTTCTCTAAAGTTCCTTTCTAATAATCTACGTCTTCACTCCATATTCTTTTCATATAATTTTATTAAAAAAACAGTACCCTAAATATAAGAGAATGTTTTATGAGAAAAATTCTAACTTCACTTACATGAACATCCATCTAAAGGTTTTAGGATATACTATTTCTGTGGACGGTGAACTACTACCTCATGAAATGATGATTATTCAATTATCTCCTACCACCTCTCATGGTGGAAATTATGATGAAACTAAATTTATATTATATATATAATGATTTTATTGACATTATTCTTATTTAATTTTTATATGAAACATACCGTTATGATTTTCATGATGTGTAAAATGATAACTTCGTTTGAAAAAATGCAGACTACCGCCCACTCAAAGTGATATGAATAGTTCATGCCATACATGGAACATATAAAGGATGTCAATAAAAAAATTATGTAACATATATAAAATAATATATTATACTGTAATTCTAATATACCAATTAATCATTAAGTATTCATTCAATTAAATATGAAATATAATTGAATGTAGCGATAATCCGTACATACGGCACACCGTCTCCATGAAAGGTGCATTTCATTTACTATCTCCCAATCTTATGGAATATTATAAATACATATATAATGTATATTATATATATATATATATATGAATAATATTTCAGAGATAATGGACCATTTACCCCATGGAAGAAATGAAATTATAACAAAATCATTTTCGACTCAAGTACCCAATATCGACAACATGGACAATATTAACATAAATAATTTGGTAATTTTTTTAACATGGAAATATGTAGTAAAAAAGGGATAATAAACATGAAAAATGTTTTAAAGAATCTACAAATTATCTTATGCTTTTTATTCAGGAAATTAAGGAATAAATGAATCAATCCAGACATGAGTTAAGGGATTTCTTCTCAATCTCGTTTCATCGAGGTATATCTTATTTTCATACAACCATATTATCCTATAAAGTATGTATATACCCATTTTAATCATTATATCTTGAATTAGTATATTCTTATGATATTTATAGTTTTGATTAATGTTATTCCTTGATTATATTTATTCAAATGAATTTCTATTGGAAAAGGTCTCTTTAACTAAAACATTATTTTAATGTTTTAATGATTTATTCAATTAAAAACTTTATATTTCATGTCCATATTTTCAAAATGTTTTTCATGAATTTATTTATGTTGACATGAATGTTTTAGAAAGATATTTTATTTCAAATGTTTCAAAGTGATATGGGACAATTTGATTAAAAATTCTATATATTAAATGTTTTATATGTATATTGAAATGAATTGAGTATTTAAATATCTTGAAATGAAATTATAGTATTTAAAAGTAAATATTATTACTAAAATGTTGATATTATCAATATTTTGTGGGTTATATATATTTAATGGTACTTGTACATTTGTTCGGTGGTTATGTGATAAAGAAAATAATGGTTGGTTCCGTGATAAACCATGGTTTGGTGGTTACATTATAACCTCTAATTCATTGGGCATGGAAGTCAGATATATAGATATTCCAATTAGTGATATGTATAGAATTCGGACATATGTCTATTCTATTTAGTTATATGTGTGGAATTCAACCATATGGTTATTCCATTTGTGTTTGTTTATGTACCACGATAAATTGATATTCTATAATTTGATATATATGGGTTGTATGGTAATATTTTGGTTACCAAAAGGTTATGAAATGAGATTATATTCAGTGAAGTGTTGTTATTACTTTCATAATATGAAAATTATTACTTTATGATAATGTATTCATGGTTTACAAATTTTTTGAAAAATCAAACAGTTATCCATCATTACGTATCCATTAATGAGCTTTTTATGGTCATCTCATGTTTTGAAATGTCTCTCACATGACATAATGATGAATATGGTCAAGTATGTTTTCAAGGAAAAGTCATGTTGTCTAAAACATGTATATAGACATGTATATTTTTTAAGAGTTTTTGTTTTATGAAAATAATTGATCGTGAGTATAAGTGTCTACTTGTAATATTCAAGTTGTTATGTATATGTTATGACCAAATTTTCTAAAGCTCTGAACCTGAAAATATACTCAATGTGAATTATTAACATAAATCAAGATTATGTAATGTTTAATACTGGGGACATATAGTTGGTATCAGAGGTCGGTTTAGATAACATTAGAGGTTATGGTGTTATTTAAGCCTATGTTACATAAACATAATGGTTAGCTTATTATAAAGAGTCATAGTTATTTTACATAAATTGAATGAGTTTTGAATAACATGAATATGTATATATTAGTATTTTCCCTCCCCATAAGATATTATATGATGATTTTACTGATATAATCACCATAGACAGTTTGGTTTTAGTAAATGGATGGATCTAGAAGGAACCAAAGTATTAAAGGATGTGAAGAAAATTGTGACAATTTTCTTAATAAGAAACCAAATAAAATGGTAGCTGAAATGAGAACTCTGGTGTTTATTCTCATCCCACAGTCTAGATTCATGATTGAGTAGCTGGACATTACTGATTTTTATAAGGAATCATATATTTGAGAAACAAATCCCTAAGTAATTTCAGGTTATTGTCCTAATAGTATGTATTTTAAAAAAACTATATGTCATGGACGTGGAAAGAATCACCTAGGAAAATGTTTCAAAGGTATGGTAATATGCTAATGATGTGGTAATGAAGGTCATAAAGAAAGAACCTTCCATGGAAAAAGGAAGCATACAGTTGACTCCAAGAAAGGGAAATAATTTCTTTCCTAGGGATCATTTGATGGTTTTCAATATGGTGTGCGTGGTCATTCTACCAATATGTGTCCTATGAAGATGGTTAGGGAATAGGATCAGTTGGACCATAAAAATATATGTTTACCAATACCTAATTCCATTCCAATTGAGGATGAGGAAACTGACAATGACCAATGAACGTTATGGATTATTTTTTAGCTGATGTTTTGACATTATTGAATCTTTGGATATGATTAATGATTTGGTATGTAGGAAATAAGTATTAAAGAATAAGTTAGACAAGAATTGTTAATGGATCCTTAAGAATGTCAAGTGAGTAATAAGTCTACATATACGAGATTTGGGAGTTATGGATGATTTTAGGATGATTAAATGCTTAAAATTATTAAGGCTCTTTTGATGATGAGATTACATTTGATGACTTTTTCTAGTATCTTCAAACCTAATGTTTTATATGTGAAAAGTTTTATTCATGAAAGTATTTTCATATCTTGTGTAGACATAATTTATAACCTTAGGGGTTCATATGATCTTTTTTACGAGATAAATGGTTATTACATTTTAGGATGCAAAATGGAAGGTATTAGATAACCTTTGAGGATAAACTATGTTATTAAGAAATTATCTTATTTTTGAGAATGTTATAAGAATTATATAGATTTAGAAAAAGGAAAACATGCATGATGGGTGAAAAATCATCATGTCTGGCAAGGCCATGGCAATCAAACCCACAACTGAAGGGCGACATGGGTGCATAACCTACAACTGGTCTACATGAAGTTCCTAGTTAGTATGAATTATTATTTTTATTTCAATGATTTTATTGATAAAGAATAAGTTTATTTCTGATCTTATGTTTTACCAAATGGACATCCTTAGTATAGGAAAATGATTTCGTTATTTATAGAAATGATTAACCTATCATAGAGAATATGTGATTAGGTTAATTACCTTTTAGTATGAGAATTTAGGAGTAGCTGATTTTATGTGGAGATAAATGCTAAGATTTTTGGGGAACACTATGTGATAAAATACTTTTAAATTTAGTGTTTCAAACATAGTTTGGATTATTTTGAATAATTATAAGGAAAATTGGGTGTGGAATGGTATTCATTGATAATTTTTAATTTTTTGTTTAATTTTATAAAGTATGAGTAGTATTTCTTTTTATTAAAAATATTCCTTTAGGGGATTATTTGATCTTACACTAACCATTTTTGTTTTAGTTAATTTATATTGATATGGGAAATATATGGTTCATATTATTTGGAGAATTTTATTCCCTAAAAATTGATTCTAGCACTTCAAGTGTGACCAAGTCATCTTGAAAACTCATCGTTTAGAGAAATGATGATTATTTGGTATAAACATAATAAAGGTTAAAACTATACTTGAAAAGTAAGTATATTTCCTAATGTTTATAGTCAATATCATAAATAAATTTTCCAAATTCAATAAATAGAACATAAACAAAAGAAACCATAGTCGGTTTACTTTTCCTAATAGGGAATCAAAGACCGTTTAACCCATCACATGTTTGTGGTTTTCTGGTGGATGACTTTCTCCGGATCTTATTTTCTATCATTCTCTATCAAAACATGATGGTTTGTTTCCTCTTCCATATCCACACATTCATGGGTTCATAAATTGTTTTATCTTGGGTGACATTTATAATTATCATTATTTCATTTAATGTGATATATTTGCAGTCTCTTTTTCCGATGTGGGACTTTCAATTATGTTTTCGAGCCCAATTTTAAAATTATGAGGACACAATTTTCAATAGTGGGGATGGATGTAATGACCCAGGTATTTTTAGAATAATAATTTTTATTTCTATTAATACTAATTATTATGATATTAATTTTATGTTAAAGGGGGAAAATTTTCTGATATCGTACTCATCATGGAACAACATGCATCTCTGAAATCTAACATTGCACATAACATTGAGTTATACTGAAAAATAATACAACAATATTATTATAATTTTAATGGTAGTTAATTCCAATCCATTGGAAGGGGTATATTTTATAGTATAAACTCAATCCTGAAATATGTTTTACATATGTTTGAATTATGATTCATTGGTTACCATGTTTATTAGAAATAGAAGTTAAAACCAATTGAATATAATGGAGGTATATTTATGAAACCCTTTTTAAAATTGAATAATTGTGTTTTTATATCACAATTTATTGATATTTATTTAAAAATATATATTATATATATATTACATGTAATATTTTAAATTCATTTTATTTGATTTCAAGATATTATATAAGAACAAATTCAATTTTTTTGGATAAAAGATGTATTTTTGTAAAAATACAGTTTTACATTATTTTGATGGATTACCCTTTTTGAATATAAGTTTGATGATTCTATATGTGTTAATTGAAAAAATAAAATTCTTCATTAGAAATGGAACATAAAAATTTACTTTGGTTGAATTTTGGTATTTTTCTTTTAAAGTTCATTTTTATTGAATATTGAAAAATACTGCATTTTAATCCAAAACTGCCTTTTAAAATAATTTATTTATTTTGTTATATTCTAAATTTAAGCAGTTTTTAAGTGTGATTGTATTATATTTTTATAATTTAATAAATATATTTTATTGTATGTAATTTCACCTCGGAATTGGACATAAATTCTTTTCAATCTTTTGGTATTTTTTACTTTTTAAAAACATGTTTTTTGGTTTTGACAACGATAATTAATTTTAAATTAATTTCTCCAACTTCTGTTTTTTGAATTTTAAAAAATGGATTCTATATTTGGAATCAAGAGTTTGAAATTGAGTAATCAGGTAATTTGTTTTTTACATTATGAATAATAACATCAGTAAATATTTTATTTAGCATGGTTAGAAGGTAAATTCGTTAAATAAGGGTAAAAATAATATTATTATAAAATTAAATTACCTTATCACATGTCACAACCCTATTGGATCAAATATGTCAGACCATGTGCATCCTTGGGTAGATTTTAGGACCCCATGGAGCCACTAATCTGTGAAAATGTCTTTTTAATTACTTGTAATTTTAGGTTAAGGAAAATATAAACTAAACATGTATTTTTTAGTAATAAAATTTCAATATGGGGTTATATAAGTTATAATTTCCACAATAAACATTAATTATAAATATATGAAGATTTAATAATTCAGCTTATTTTATTTATAATTATTATACATCAAATGTATAAATATATTTATTGCATAATGATGATTTAGTGATTACCTTATTAGTGAAATAGTTAAATAAATGAGATTATAAATATTAAAATAAATTAATTTTTAATATTTCAATGCCATAAAATATTTTTTGGTCTAATTATTACTTGTTGTATTTTAATTTATGAAGTTATTTTGAATGAATCATGTTTTTGTAGATTTATATAAAAGTCATTATATTAATAGTATCAAAATTGACATAAATTATTATTTAAAGAAAATACAATTTTATTAATTCATATATCATTCCAAAAAATATTATATTTGAACAAAAGACTTATATGATCAATTAAATTTTATTAATGAACCACTTTAGGTTCTATTATAATTTTATGGTAACTATATTAACTATACAATATGAATATACCGGAATACATGGTTATAGTTAAATTAGTTAACTAAGGGTAAAAGCTAAATGATAAGGTTAAATACAAACCAAAACCTATGTAAATCTAATTGGTTGAGTGGATTTCGAAAAATAATCATCTTATATTTGAATTAAATAGTATATTACCTTTTTAAAATCAAAATACAGTTTATAATAAAATAATCATTTAAGACATTCTTAAGTACCCCTCCTCCCTCTTATAAAAGGCTACAAACTTTATCCCCTTAATCACACCTCTCAGGCCCCTTGACTCATATAATATATGCTCCAATAAGCTAAAAACATACTTATATTAATAAAAAAATCCGTACCTTGTGTAGAAGGAATCTCATTAAAGCAATTTGGCTCAAATCAAAGTGAGTTACCCATTTTAAGAGGTAACGTTCTCTCTAATGTTCCTTTCCAATATTCTACTTCTTTACTCCCTATTATATTATTCTTATTTTATTAAATAACAAAACCATTATCCTGAATATAATATGATGTTTTATGATAATTATTATAATTACACAGAGACACACGTCCATATAATTGATTTAAAACATACTGTTTCCGTGGAAGACAATCTACTGCCCCACGAAACGATGATTGTTCAATTATCTCATACTGCCTCTCATGGTTGGAATTATGATGGAACTGTATTTATATGAAATATATTATGTTTATATTGTCTTTATTATTATTTAATTTTTATTCACAACATACCTTTATGCTTTTCATGATGTGTAAACATGATAATTTCATTTGAGGAAGCACAAACTACCACCCCCTCAAAGTTATATGACTCGTTCATGCTATACATGGAAAGTATAAAATATGGAGATACTTAAATTATTTAACATATATAAAATATGATATTATAATGGAATTATATTATACTTATGTATCACTATTTTACATTCTATTAAATATAAAATAGAAATGAATGTATAGTTCATGCGTACGTACGACTTAACATCTACATGAACAATGCATTTAATTTCATATCTCCAAATGTTATGGAATATTATAAATAAATAAATAATGGATATTATATATATATATGAATAATATTCTTAAGATAATGTAATCTTTACCACATTAACAAATTTTAATTATATCAAGATCATTTTCAACTCACATACCCAATATCGTCAAAATGACCGATATTAACTTAAATAATTATTTTTGTTTTATATCATGGTAATAAGTTATATAAAATGATTAATAAACTTGAAAATGTCTTTAATGCAAGTATAAATTAACATATTTTTATTATTCAGAAAATTAAAGAATGAGTGACTCAAGTTAGACATGAGGTAAGGGATTTCATCTCAATCTCATTTCATTGAGGCATATCTTATTGTCATACAAACCTATTATCCTATAAAGTGTATATATAACCATACAACTCATTATATCATTTTCATGTTTTCAAAATGGTTTTTATGAATTTATTTATGTGGAAATGATTTTTTTAAAATGATAATTTTTTTCAAAGGATTCAATGTGGTATGGGACACTTTGATACCAAATTCTCTTTATTAAATGTTTTAAATGTTTTTTGAAATGGATTGACAATTTCAATATCTTGTAATTATATCTTGTGATTGAAAATTAAATGATATTACTGAAATTATGATATTTGGAATATTTTATGTATTATGATTATGTAATGGTACTTGGACATTTGACAGGTGGTTACTTGATAAACCAAATGTTGGGTGGTTCCATGATAAACCAAGAATGGGTTGTTAAATTATAACCACAATGCATTGGGTATTGAATTCGGTCGTATGGCTATTCCATTTAGTTATAAGTATGGAAGTCCACCATATGTCTATTCTATATCGTGATATGTGTGGAATTGGACTGTATGGTTATTCCATTTAAGTATGTTTATGTACCATGTTAACTTTATATTCTATACCTTGTTTTCTATGGGATTTAGGATAATATATTTGTTATAAAAATGGTAAGCAATGAGCTTATTATTGGTCGGAGTAGAGTACTCAAGAGGGGGGGGGGTGAATTGAGTATCTATAAAAATTTCTATTTGAAATTTTTTCTTAAACGAATCCCCAATAAAAATATTTACAGCCCCATAAATAAAAGATATACGGTTATGAGTGTTTGACTATCCAAATAACTTCATAGAATATTGATCAATTCCCTATAATCTCAATATTAGTTTTTAATATTACTTTTGAAACTATTCTAATTAGGAAAAAAAAAATATAACTTCTTTACAATATTAACTATAAATGTAAATCTAGTGATTTTTGGATTATCCATTAAAAAAGAGAAAACAAAATTAAACAAAAAAGTAGATATAAAACAAGTGGTTTAGTCTTAAGAAAAGTCGTAATCCACTCCACTAGGTTATTACCTTTCAGCAAGATATTTATATTAATAAACATTATCCACTACCATGATCTGTGTAAAAAACAGTGCACAAGACTGTCCAGGTCACATAACCATTTCCACAGTTATTCATGGGTATAAACTACCAGGTCACATACGGAAATCTTCAACACTTTTTTGTGGGCATAAACAAGTGTAAAATGATATGAGAGGAATGATATCTTGTATCCTTCTGTTTTTGAAGGAGACAATGCATGTTTTAATGTAGACACACACACACACACACTCCTCCAAATTGAAAATTAGTACACAATATAGAAAAGATAATGAGATAAGGTTATAATTGCTCTGGGTGTTATTCTATGTAGCTCTGGTCTTCTAGGAAGAAGCAGATGTAAGAATCAGGTCCTCTTGTAAGAAACAGAGTATGGAAAGTCTAGTGCTCTAGTTTCCAGTTAGATCTAGCTCTTGTTATTTGATGAGTGTTTACTAAAATGATGTTCATGACTCGTATATGGTATTCCAACATTGGATTAATGAATGATTTTTTGTGTTCCTCAGATGTATCTTGTTTCATGTTTCGGTTCTTCTGATCAAGAATGCGTCTTCTTCTACTTCTATATAATTTTTTTTTCAAAGACACACTTTTTTTATTCATGGAGTGCATGTGTTGGAGCTGACATGATGTATGTATTATGAACCACGTACCTCATAAATTCAGGTTACATGTCTACAAAAAAATATTAATTATGTCAGTGCATTTAAAAGACTCAAATATGACCATTACAAATAAAATTGAAAAAGAAAAATAAAATTATAGAAAAGTGTCATGGTCGGTATGGAGACACTGTAAAATGGAAACCATTTTCCCACAAAACAGTGTATTTTTCTTTTCCTTTGAGTGGTGAGACTGTCTTGATGGCATAGTATTATATATGGAAACCATTTTCCCACAAAACGGTGTATTTTTCTTTGCCTTTGAGTGGTGAGACTGTCTTGATGGAATAGTTTTATATGGATCAGGAACCGGTAGCACATATGTGTTGTTAGGATCATGGTGTATGGTCCATTTCCAAACGTCAAACATTGTTTGGTCATGGTGTCTGGTCACGATGTTTGGGTCACGATGACTAATCATGGTTTCTGGGTCACGGTGTCTAGATCACGGTGTCTGTGTCATGGTGTATGTTTCATGGTTTATGGGTCATGGTGTATGAGTCACAGTCTCTAATCTCGGTGTCTGTGTGTCTGATCTGGGTGTGTGGGTCACGGTTTCTAGGTCACCATATCTGGGTCATTGGGTCTGAGTCACGTTGTCTGGTCACGGTGTCTGGTCACAGTGTCTGTGTCCTTTACCAAATATCTGGAACAGGTGGCAGACTAATTATTTCTCAAAAATAGCCAAATATTTGTATATAGGCTTAAGAGGTAATATTCACAGAATAAATTAGATTTATTTATTAATGAAGTAAATCATTATAGTCCAAATCTTAATTTAGTTTACAATAATCAAACATGAGTTATAATAATTTAGTTATTGGGAAAATATATGTAATGCATAAAGAAATCAACCATCTTTACTCATGACTTGAAATATATTGAAGAGGATATATAGGATTTGTGATCATTAAAAAATGATTAAAACATGAAGAATTCAACAATCTCTCCGTTTTTGATGATCACAAATTATATGACTGAGATATATATTCATAGTGTGTTGTGTGTCCCTTAGTTCATATATCTCCTCCAATTTGGATAATAAAAATGGATCAAAAATTAATAAAAAGAATAGTTAATAAGAGTTCACAATGCATTATATAAAGAAAGAGGAGTCATTAGAAATAGTAAGCAACAAAAATACAAACAATATCCTTATCAAAAAAATAGTGTTCCCAATTCTTCAACACAAGTTGTATTATCTTTACTCTTGGAAACATCATCCGTAAAATCCATAAAAGAAGATATATACAATGAAGATGGAAGAGAACTAATTGACAATGAATGTGTAGGAATATTTAGTGAATGAGGTAGGAGGAAAACCAAGCCACAAGGGTGTAGTTTCCGGAACCACAATAGTAGTGCTCTACACATGAAGATAAGGCCTCAATAAAATGATGAAGTAAGAATTAATCTCACCACAAAACTGCATTGAAATCTCTTGGTCATCATTGTTCTCCATTAATTTGTCCAAAAAGGAGTGAATTATTTCATCTTTTGAACATGAGTCTTGAATTATTGTGTGACAAGAGAAATTTTCAGAATCTCAACAAGGTACTTAAAATGGTTTTTCATATCATTCTTATAGAAAATCCTATTGAAGTAGAAATCGACCTTCTTAGTAATTTTTTATTGTACGTCATTTGCAATATTTGAATAAATTCTTACCAAATCAGGATCTCCATCACTATTAATGAATTCCACAGATAAAGATTCTCTATCAAATCCATTGAGAACTGATTGATGTTCATCCTTAATAGCTATTCTATCTAGATCACTATCAATGGATTATTGAGATGATTGTATAGAGGTACTAGAAGATGTAATAGTTGATGAATGGGACATTATTTGATTCAGAACACTGTAGAGACAACTCTTATAATAATCAGTCAATTTTTTGAGTCCAATAACAAGTAAAACACATTTCATGAAGTATATTCTTATTTCATTCATCCAACATTTCAGCTAAGGAAGATAGATTAGGTTGAAGTAGAGAGA
This sequence comes from Viscum album, assembly GCA_963277665.1. Lineage (NCBI taxonomy): Eukaryota > Viridiplantae > Streptophyta > Magnoliopsida > Santalales > Viscaceae > Viscum > Viscum album. Next base: position 810,982,093 of record OY728165.1, read on the forward strand.
TATCTTCCTATGGAATCTGACTTATAACATCCTCAACAGGATGAGAAACCGGATCTTATCTTGATTTCAACACTATCTGCATATCTTCATCCATAGATATGAGAGACTTCACTTCATCACTCAGTTATTTGTTATCAATTCTTACCTCTTGAATTTCATGAAGCATTTTTGGCTGAATTTGCCATATGATCTTTTCCATTAATAGTGAAAAATCAATTTCAATCAATTTTTCCATAGGATCCAGTTGCGTGTTCATGATATTTTCAACACCAGCCAATAATGTAGATCCAAAGGCTTTCAAATCATCCTTAACTACTAAGGTAGATGGTTCTTGTGACAGTTTAGAAATATGAGCTAACACAAGATCATGATCCATTGTAGAGAAAAAATTAAGAGCAAAGACTAATTTCTATTGAAACATAGTAGACATGTCTATACCTTTAACTGAGGCTTCATGAGATTCATCCACATCAAAATAGCTAGGGAGTTTAGAACATGTATCCACAGTGCTTTGATCAACTAGATTAGGTACTTCATCACTATCCATATTAGGGTGTTTCTCCCCCCTCAATAAGTGTAACACCCCAGGTAAATAAAGAATATGACATTTTTATATTTATCAATATTTTTGAATAAAATATTAATATTACTTTAAAAGGGATGCTATGCTCGATGGCATACCCAATACGCAACAAAAAGTTTCTTGGGAATCTTACGTTGCACTCTAATAATAAAATAATATTATTTTAAATGGTAGTTAATGCCTAGCCGTTGTAATGGCGGGAATGAACCGAACTAACTACAAAATGATTATATATGTTTGTAAATTTTTTTTTACTCTTTACAATAAATGATATAGGATTAAAAATGCGAATGAATCCAATTTTAAGCGTAGACAATCTAATATTCATTAAAAGGTCGATTAACCGCCTTTTGATGGAGAAACTCTTTTAAATACAGTTTTTGACAATTTTATGTGTTATATTTGAAAAAATAAAATTCTTCATTATAATCGGGACATCAAAATTTACTTTGTGTAAATTTTTGGTATTTTTCCGAAAATGTTCAGTTTTTAATGAATAGTGAAAAATGTTGTATTTTAATTCAATACAAATTTTTAATCCAATTTATTTAGATGATTATATTATCTTTTTTATTGGTTTTAAAGTGTAAATAGAATATATTTTCACCATTTAATCCAATGGTGGTCATTGTAATTAATATCACTTTAATATTGGACATAAAGGAGTGTCATTCTTTTGAAAGATATTGTATCATAAAAACACGCTATTTGTTTTAAAAGTGGGATTTAATTATAAATTAATTAATAAAACTTCTATGTTATGAATTTGTTAAAATAGACATCATTTTTTAATTCGGAATATCAAATATAGCTTATGGTGAGTTTTTGGTATTTTTCTGAAAAACATCAATTTTTGATGAATAGTAAAACTACAAAGTGGTGGTTACAAAAATTTATTTTTGTTTAAATGGGACTTTACCACTTCTGTGATTTGAATTTAAAAAATAAAATTTAAATGATTTTAATTTTTTATTAAAATGTGGCTCAATGGGTTGAAAATAATTTTTGATGAAAAGTAACTTTTAAGTTTTATTAATCGCGATTAAAGGTAATTAGTGTGATATAAGGTAAAAATGATATTATAATAAAATGAAAATATATTGAAACTTGTCCTAACCCTATTGGATGAGTTATGTAAGACCAAGACAACCCATGGGTCGATTTTTGGTACCCCATGGAGCCACTTGGGTTTGATAATGACATTTATGCCTTTTCTTTAAAGCAAAAATAAAAATGTCACAAACATGATTTGTTTTACTAAAAAAATATTTACATGTGGTTATACAAGTCAGAATTTAGTCTATAAATAGTAATTTGAATTCTAAAAAGATATCATACATCATAGTATTTTTTTTAAAATTTTTAGACATTTAATAAATTAAATTCTTTATGACATCATTATGATGCAGCGATGACCTCATTATTTAACGATTTAAATAAAATGGAAAGATAATGAAAAATATAGGACCTAAACATTTCAAAAACCTATTTTATGGGAGGATTTCGAAACCTTATCACCTTATCCTCGAAATAGATCAATGTGGGACCATTTAAATCCAAATACCATTTGAAAATAAAGTAACATTTTCTAATTTTCCAAGAGTGCCCCTCCTCTCCTCTTATAAATGGCCCCCACCTCTACCACCTTTCCCACACCTCTCAAGCATTTTGTTCGGCCAATATCTGATCATTTTGTCTATCCACATCCCTCTACTCATCCTTTAAGCCTTAACATAGGCAGGAAGCTCTTCAAAAAACCCTTTTGGTTCAAACCAAAGGGTGTTACCCAATTTTAACGTAACATCTTCACTTGTGCTCTATTGTTTTATTTTGCTTCTCCAACCCCCTAAACTCTTTTTATTCATTTATTTTGAAACAACTCCATTATCTTAAATATACTAGACTTTTTTTATAATAATTATTCGAGCTACACTTACACACACCTTCATATAATGGTTAAAGAACATACTATTTCTGTGGATGGCGAATTTCTGCCTCACGAAATGATGATTGTTCAACAATCATATAACACCTTAAAAGGTTTCCATTAATATGTAACTATGTATATATATGATATATAATATTTTTATGTTTTACATAAGTTTCTGTAATTCTTTATTTGTGTCATACCTTTATGGCATCCATTATGGGTATACGTGATATCTTCATTTTAGGATGTGCGGACTACCGCCCCCTCAATGTGATTTGATTTGTTAATGCCATATGTGGGATGTATAAAGGATGGATTTAAAGTTATTATATATGATGTTATACTGGAATTATAATATAACTTTATATTATTATTGTTTTCTTTCCATTAAAGTATGAGATATGAATGAAAGTAGCGTTCATGCGTACGTACGGCTTACCGTCTCCATGAACGGTTCATTTCATTTCTTATCCCAAATGTAATGTACTATTATAAGTACATATAATGGATATATATTATGTATGATACATATAAAGGATGAATATAATTCTGGAATTAAAAATATACACATCTCTGATTTAGTTTTAATTCCATTAATATGACATAGAAATGAAAGTAGCGTTCATGCGTACGTACGGCTTACCGTCTCCACGAATGGTGCAATTATTTTCTTACCTCTAAATGATTATGTAATATTATAAATACATGTATATGCTGGATATATATTATATATATGATATAAAAATAAGGAATGTAATTCTGGATATAAAGAACCTTTGACCATACGAACAACATGTAATTGTAAGAAGTCCACTTTTGACTTAAGAACCAAATATCGACAAAACAAACATTGTTAACATAAATGATTACATAATGTTTATAACATGTCAATAATTGATATAAAAGTAATAATGAACATGAAAAAGATTCTTAATCAAGTATAAATTAATTCAGGTTTATTATTCAGGACGTTAAAGAACGATCGAGTCAAGTCAGATCCAAGGTAAGGGATCCTACTACTCTCTTTCTTTTTAAGTACGCTCTTTTATGTCATTCCTTTTAAAGATCATCTTTCTTGTTATTGGGATGTTATTTTATATTACTCTTACTGTAATTTTTATGTTCATATTATGAGAGACCCTATTCTCTCTCATCAATCCATTTTGGATGTTTTGAGTGGCGTCGTTAGGCTGCCGAATTTTCGTAAGAGAGCTTACCTCTGTATTTCTTTTTAAGTACACTCCATTATGTCACTTCTTTTAAGCTCCTCTTTGTTATGTTGGGGGATGATCTTTTATATTACTCTTTCTATAAACTTTATGTTAATATGATGAGATACCTTATTTGATCTCATCAATCCATTTTTGTATGTTTTATGTGGCGTCGTTAGGCTGCCGAGTTTTTCTGAGGGATTTTTAATCTCACTTTTATTCCCGTGAGATTTATGCTACGTTTGCCACTATTTCCTTTGTGTGGTGTATCTACTTCCCATTATTATACAATTTGTGTATTATAATTTCATTTATGGGTATTTACATCTTCATTTTTTGACCCTTCTTCCATGGGGTGTACGTTTTGAATGTTACCCAACTCGGTAAGGGGTCCTTTCACCCTCATCTTTTTAAAAGACTTATTTTGTTATGTATTCTAATTTACATATTATTATGTTGGGATATGTTCTTATATATCCTTATTTATGTAAAGTTTATGTCCAAGTGATGAGATACCATTCACTCTCTCATCGACTAATTTTCTGAATTTTGAAGTGACGTCGTTAGGTTGTCGAATTTTTACAAGGGAACATTTTAACCCAATTTTGATTTATTTGGGTTCAACTTGTACTTAATGAACATGTAATCCTATGAATATGTGTGAATTAAATTATATTGTTTCACACTTAATATCCACTTATATTGGGTGTATTTGTATTTCTCACACATAATTATGTGATAGATTTATCTTTAGTTTAAGGATACCCTCTTTATAATGGATTTCATCTCAATTTACATTTCCATTGATACTTCATTGTCGTTATGCACCAATTAACTCTTATTTGGTGTTTATACTGTCCTTTGACATATTATATCATGAATCCATTTATTCTCATGATATTATATTGTTCATATTACATGTTATTCCACTATTATTTGTATTCAAGAGTCTCTCATTTTGTTAAAAACTCTTTACCAAAAATATCGTTTTAATTGTTTTAAAGATTTATTATTCTAAATCATTATCTTTAATGTCCATGTTTTCAAAATGGGTTTCAGTATTTATTTATATGGAAATTAATGTTTTAAATTTATAATTCCAATATAATCTTCAAAGTGGGATGGGACACTTTGAATCAAAAATCTATTTTAATGATTTTTTAAAATGGATTGATTAATTCAATATCTTGGAATTACTTATTTCGATTGAAAATGAAATGATGTTATTGAAATGTTTATATTTTCAATATTTTATGTGTAATGATGGTATTTGGACATTTTACAGGTGGTTACGTGATAAACCATATGATGGGTGGTGCCGTGAATTCCAGGACGGGTGGTTACGTTATAACCTCCAATGCATTGGGTATGGAAGTCGGCCGTATGGCTATTCCATTAAGTATGTATGGAAGTTGGATGAATGGCTATTCCATTAAGTGATATGTTTGGAAGTCATCCTTACGGTTATTCCACTTAAGTATGTTTTTGTCCCAAGTTACCTTTATATGTTATGTGATCATTATAAGGGTTTTATGGTAATCTTTTGGTTACATAAAGGTAAGTAATGAACTTTTATTCTGTGAAGAGTTTTTACTACTTCGAAAAGGTGAAAAGTATTACATTGATAAAGTATACATGGTTTACTTGTTGTTTTGAAAAACTAATAGTTTTCATTCTTTGTGTATCCCTTACTGAGCTTTTTATGCTCATCCCATGTTTTTGAAATGTTTTTCACAGGACTTAACGTGGAATAGGGTCAAGGATGGGATCAAGGGAAAGTCATGCTACCTAAAACATGGAAGTAGACATGTTTCTTTTACGAGTTTTTTTATTTTATGGAAATTTTGTAGAAGTGACTACTTTTTAATATTTTGAAATGTAATAGTTATGTCCTAAATCTCTAAAACTCTAAACCTGAAAAGATCCTCAATGTGAATTATTCATTTAATTCAATATTAAGTAATGTTTAAGGTCGGGGCCTTATAGTTGGTATCAATGGTCGGTTTAGACAACTTTAGGGAATATGAGTTTTTGTTAGACACATGATTAGTCCCTATATCTATTATTTCAGTTAAATCCTTGTTTTATAACTTTTTTAAGGTCAAGTAAAGTCGGTTACAAATGGAAGGAGAAGGATCTCAAACGACATTCCTATCTCTTCCTGATGACATGCTTGCAATAATTATTGCAAAGTCATGTTCGGATGATAGTGAAACTTTTTTTAGCATATAACTCACTTGCATGCAGTTATTTGAGATATCAAAAACCTCCACTATACCTCGTTATCATCATGGATCATGGGTTGTTTTTAGACAAATACTATTTTCACAATATTCTCATATTTTCAAAAAGGTAAATATTATCAAGGTATTATCAAATATTTTACCTTATCACAAGAATTTGAAGCATATTATGATTTTAAGGATGGTGATGAGGAAGGAGACCCTTGCGCAACCTATTTATATATGATTTTAAAATATAGCCTCTCAGCACATACTTATGGTATTTTAAAAGGACCAATAATAGAAAGTTTCAACTCAAATTCTGTCCGACTATTTTATAGAAATCATGTTTTATCAAATGTTTTGGAATTATATGTCATACATGATTATTTTCCAAAATTGTTTTTTTGTAAACACCCATATGACCCATGTTGTACAAGGTGTATTTGGATGGAGGAAGCAAATGATTTTGAAGGGTCTCTAAATCATTTTTGTAATGCATGGGACTTCTACCTACATGAGTACGATGACGATGAAACCGAGTGGACGCCACGATCAAGGTATGATGTTATTCATTTTGGGAATCGTTTTATTTTATCTTATGGTGGTGAAATAAGACTTCAAGAATTAAGATGTTGATACCATAACGAATTTTAATGAAAATGAGAGGTATAAGGAAACTATTATGGTTAAAACATGTTAGGGTTATTTTTGGAGTTTTATAAAAAGGACAACATGCAGACTGTGTGACAACCTGTCACGTCAGACAAAGCTGCGATAATCAAACCCACAACCAAAGTGCAATGGGTATTTATCGCCTACCACTAGACTATGTGAAGTCCCTGGTTAGTATGACTTATTATTTTTAGTTAGGTGACTTTATGAATTAAGAGTAAATTGATTTTGGGTTATCTATGGAAATTTATTAACCTATCATGGAGGATATGTGATTAGGTTAATTACTTTTCAATACGAGACATTAAGAGAAACTGATGTTGTTTGGAGATAAATGTTACGATTTAACTTGGATGACTATGTGACTAAATCCTTCAAATATTTTGGTTTCAATATTATTTTGGTTTACTTTGATGAATTTTATGGACAAATTTTTTATCGAATGGTCCTCATTTAACTTTGGGTTTCGTTGGACAAAATTTGGTGATTAAGAATATATTTTTCTCTTTAAGAGGGGTTATCATTTTCTGGATTATCTGATCTTGTACTAAACTTTTAGTTTTGGTTTTGGTTAAACTCTAAAGACATCAGAAATATATAGTTATCTTTTGTAGATTAGGTGATTCTCTATACGTTGATTATAGTACTCTTAATGTGAACAAGTCTTCCTAAATACTCGTCTTTTAGAGAAAATATGAGTTTGATTAAGGAATCTAGTAAAAGTTGGAAGTCTATGTGACAAGTATGTATGTTTCATTATGATTTTGTTAAGCTCAAAAATAAATTCCTCAATGAAGAGTAACTTAAAACAAAAATGTTTTTTGTTAACTTTTCCTACTGGGGAATCGAATACCGTTTAACCCATCACAAGTTTGTAATTTTCTTGTGGATAACTTTCTCCTAAACATCTTTTCTATCACTCTCCATCAGAACATGAACCTATGTTTTCTCATCCATGTCCATGTTTTCCTACATGGAATACTAGTATGGGTTAACTCGGGTGACCTCTGTACTTATCTTTATTTATTTTAACGTGATTGTTTTACCGACTCTTGTTCGATGTGGGACTTTCAAGGATATTTCCAAGCCCAATTTTAAAATTGCGAGGACGCAATTCCCAAAAGGGGGGAAGGATGTAACACCCCAGGTAAATAAAGAATATGGCATTTTTATATTTATCCATATTTGTGAATAAAATATTAATATTAATTTAAAGGGGATGCTATGCTCGATGGCATACCCAATACGCAACAACGAGTTTCTTGGGAATCTTACGTTGCACTCTAATAATAAAATAATATTATTTTAAATGGTAGTTAATGCCTAGCCCTTGTAATGGCAGGAATGAACCGAACTAACTACAAAATGATTATATATGTTTGTCAAATATTATTACCCTTTACAATAAATGATAGATGATTAAAAATGCGAATGAATCCAATTTTAAGGGTAGACAGTCTAATATTTTTTAAAAGGTCGATTAATCGCCTTTTGATGGAGAACCTATTTTAAATCCACTTCTGACAATTTTATGTGTTATATTTGACAAAATATAATTCGTATCTATAATCGGGACATCAAAATTTACTTTCTGTAAATTTTTGGTATTTTTCCGAAAAAGTTCATTTTTAATGAATAGTGAAAAATGTTATATTTTAATTCAAAACCACTTTTTAATATAATTTATTTATATGATTAGATAATCTTTTTAATTGGTTTTAAAGTTTTAATAGATTATATTTTTACCATTTAATCCAATGGTGGTTATTGTAATTAATATCACTTTATGATTGGACATAAACAAGTGTCAATCTTTTAAAAGATATTGTTTCATAAAAACACATTATTTATTTTCACATCTGGATTTAATTATAAAATTAATTAATTCAACATCTATGTTATGAATTTGGTAAAATAGAAATCATTTTTGAATTCGGAGTATCAAATATAGCTTAGGGTGAATTTTTGGTATTTTTCTAAAAAACATAAATTTTTGATGAATAGTGAAACCACAAAGTGGTGGTTACAAAAATTGATTTTTCGTTTAAATGGGACTTTACCACTTCTGTGATTTGAATTTCAAAAATATAATTTAAATTATTTTAATTTTTAGGTAAAATTTTGTTCAATGGGATGAAAATAATTTTTGATGAAAAGTAACTTTTAAGTTTTATTAATCGCGATTAAAGCTAATTAGTGTGATTTAAGGTAAAAATGATGTTATAATAAAATGAAAATATATTGACACTTGTCCTAACCCTATTGGATGAGTTATGGCCGACCAAGACAACCCAGGGGTCGATTTTTGGTACCCCATGGATCCACTTGGGTTTGATAATGACATTTATGCCTTTTATTTAATGTTAAAATAAAAATGTCACAAACATGATTGTTTTTACTTAAAAAACATTTTACATGTGGTTATACAAGTCAGAATGTTGACTATAAATAGTCATTGGAAAGATAAAATTATTTCCTACATCATAGTTTTTTTTATAATTTTTAGATATTAAATAAATTAAATTCCTTAGGACATCATGATGATACAGCGATGACCTCATTATTTAACGATTTAAATAAAATGGAAAGATAATGCAAAATCTAGGACCTAAAAATGTCAAAAACCTATTGAATGGGTGGATTTAGAACCCTTATCACCTTATCCTAGAAACACATCAATGTGGGACCATTTAAATCCGAATACCATTTGAAAATAATGTAACATTTTATACTTTTCCAAGAGTGCCCCTCCTCTCCTCTTATAAATGGCCCCCACCTCTACCACCTTACCCACACCTCTCAAGCCTTTGGTTCGGCCAAGCTCTGATAATTTTGTCTCTACAAATCTCTCTACTCATCCTAGAAGCCTTAAATTAGGCAGGAAGCAGTTCAAGAAACCCTTCTGGTTCAATCCAATGGGAGTTACCCAATTTTAAGGTAACGTATTCACTTGTGCTCTTTTGTTTTATTTTTCTTCTCCAACCCCCTAAACTCTTTTTATTCATTTATTTTGAAAAAAATCCAGTATCCTAAATATACTAGGATGTTTTTATAATAAGTATTCGAGCTACACTTACACACACCTTCATCTAATGGTTAAAGAACATACTATTTCTGTGGATGACGAATTTCTGCCTCACGAAACGATGATTGTTCAACACTCATATAACACCTTCAAAGGTGGCCATTAAGATGTCACTATCATTATATATGATATATAATATTTTTATGTTTTACTTAAGATTATGTATTTTTCATTTGTGGCATACCTTTATGGCTTCCATTATGGGTATACGCGATATCTTAATTTTAGGAAGTGCGGACTACCGCCCCCTCAAAGTGATTTGATTCGTTAATTCCATATGTGGGATGTATAAAAGATGGATTTAAAGTAATTATATATTATGTTATACTGGAATTATAATATAACTTTATATCATTATTGTTTTCTTTCCATTAATGTATGAGATATAAATGAAAGTATCATTCATGCGTACGTACGGCTTACCGTCTCCATGAATGGTGCATTTCATTTCTTATCCTCAATTGTAATGTACTATTATAAGTACATATAATGGATATATATGATGTATGATACATATAAATTATGAATATAATTCTGTAATTAAAAATATACACATATCTCATTTAGTTTTAATTCCATTAATATGACATAGAAATGAATGTAGCGTTCATGCGTACGTACGGCTTACCGTCTCCACGAACGGTGCATTTCATTTCTTACCTCTAAATGATTATGTAATATTATAAATACATTTATATGATGGATATATATGATATATATGATATCCAAAGAAGGAATGTAATTGTTTATATAAAGAACCTTTTACCACACGAACAACATGTAATTGTAAGAAGTCCACTTTTGACTTAAGAACCAAATATCGACAAAACAAACATTATTAACTTAAATGATTACATAATGTTTATAACATGTCAATAATTGACATAAAAGGAATAATGAACTTGAAAAAGGTTCTTAAGCAAGTATAAATTAACTCAAGATTATTATTAAGTATGTTAAAGAATGATCGAGTCAAGTCGGATCCGAGGTAAGGGATCCTACTCCTCTCTTTCTTTTTAAGTACGCTCTTTTATTTCATTCCTTTTAAAGATAATATTTCTTGTTATTGGGATGTTATTTTATATTACTCTTACTGTAATTTTTATGTTCATATGATTAGAGAACCTATTCTCTCTCATCAATCCATTTTGGAGGTTTTGAGTGGCGCCGTTAGGCTGTCGAATTTTCGTAAGAGAGCTAACCTCTCTCTTTCTTTTTAAGTACTCTCCATTATTTCAATTCGTTTAAGATACTCTTTGTTATGATAGGGGATATTCTTTTATATTAATATTTGTATAAACTTTATGTTAATATGATGAGATACCCTATTTTATCTCATCAATCCATTTTTGTATGTTTTATGTGGCGCCGTTAGGCTGCTGAGTTTTCGTGAGGGATTTTTCATCTCACTTTTATTCCCGTGAGATTTATGCTACGTTTTCCACTATTTCCTTTGAGTGGTGTATGTACTGTAAATTATTATACACATTGTGTAGTATAATTTAATTTATGGGTATTTAAATCTTCATTTTCTGACCCTTCTTTCATGGGGTGTACGTTTCGAAAGTTACCCAACTCGGTAAGGGGACCTTTCACACTCCTCTTTTTAAAAGACTTCTTTTGTTATGTCTTTTAATTTACATATTATTATGTTGGGATATGTTCTTATATATACTTATTGATGTAAAGTTTATTTCCATGTGATGACATACCATTCACTCTCTCATCGACTAATTTTCTGAATTTTGATGTGACGTCGTTAGGCTGTCAAATTTTTACAAGGGAACATCTTAACCCAATTTCGATTTCTTTGGGTTCAACTTGTACTTATTGAAAATGTAATCCTATGAATATGTGTGAATGAACATATATTGTTTCACACTTAATATACACTTATATTGGGTGTATTTGTATTTCTCACACATAATTATGTGATAGATTTATCCTTAGTTTAAGTATACCCTCTTTAGAATGGATTTCATCTCAATTTACATTTCCATTGAGTCTTCAGTGTTTTTATGCACCAATTCACTCTTATTTGGTGTGTATACTATCCTTTGACATATTATATAATTAATCCACATATTATCATGACATTATAAAGTTTGTATTACATGTTATTCTGCTATTATTTGTATTCAAGAGTCTCTCATTTTGTTAAAAACTCTTTAACAAAAATATCATTTTAAATGTTTTAAAGACTTATTATTCTAAATATTTATCTTTAATGTACATGTTTTCAAAATGGTTCACAGTATTTATTTATATGGACATTAATGTTTTAAAATTATAATTCCAATAAAAGCTTCAAACTGGGTTGGGACACTTTGATTCAAAAATATCTTTTAATGATTTTTGAAAATGGATCGATTAATTCAATATCTTTGAATTACTTTTTTTGATTGAAAATGAAATGTTGTTATTGAAATGTTTATATTTTCAATTTTTTATGTGTAATTATGGTACTTGGACATTTTACGGGTGGTTACGTGATAAACCATATGGCGGGTGGTGCCGTGAATACCAGGACGGGTGGTTATGTTATAACCTCCAATGCATTGGGGATGGAAGTCGGCCATATGGATATTCCATTAAGTATGTATGGAAGTTGGCTGAATGGCTATTCCATTAAGTGATATGTGTGGAAGTCGACCTTAAGGTTATTCCACTTAAGTATGTTTTTGTCCCAAGTTACCTTTATATGTTATGTGATCTTTGTAAGGGTTTTATGGTAATCTTTTGGTTACAGATAGGTAAGTAATGAAGCATACTAGAGATTAACCTTGAGTAGAACAATGAGGTTGACTATGGGGTTGTCTTTATTACCTCACACATACGAGTTATAACATACTGGTATAGCTTAATCTTGTGTCGATTCGTCATAAGATGCATCAAAAATACATCCTGATACTTGAGTGTAGATTAATCTCCTTTTCATGGACTAATCATATTCTGAACAAACATAAACAAAATTTTGGTTTCGCTATCTGGCTTAGTCGCAATAGCTATTCTATTTTTTTATTTCTAGCCAAGCGTCCGAGGGCTTATTCAAAAAGAAATATATCATAGGGAGAAGGAGGACCTCTCTAGTTCTAACATCCCAGATAAATAGTGAAATATGAAATTTTCATATTTATTAATGTTTTTGAATTAAATATTAATTTTACATTAAAGGGGTTTCTATGTTCGATGGCGTACCCCAAGCACAACAACACGTTTCATCGAAATCTTACATTGCACACTAATAATATAATAATATTATTTTAAATGGTAATTAACGCCTAGACGTTGGATTTCCAGAAATTAATATAATTAATTGAAATATGATTATATATGTTTGTTTAATATTTTTTCATTTATCCAGTAAATATCAGACTTTTAAAAATGGAATGAATCTAATTTTAAGCATAATTTACTTTAAAAGGTTGAATTCCAACTTTTAATGGAGAAACCTCTTTAAATATAGTTTTAGTCACATTTATAAGTTATATTTGAGAAAATTTAATTATTCTTTATAATAGGGACATCAAAATTTACTTTGGGTAAATTTTAGGTATTTATCAGATAAGATCCATTTTTAAAGAATAGTAAAAAATATGACATTTTTATTCAAACATGCCTTTTAATATAATTTATTTACATTGCAATAGTATGATTTTAATTTGATTTTAAAGGTTAAATAGATTATATTTTTATCATTTAATCTATTTTTTTTCATTGGATACAATTTCATTTTGAAATTTGACATAACCAACTATCAATCTTTTGATAGTTATTATTTCATAAAAACATGGTTTTTTGTTTTGACAATGGTTGTTAATTTTAAATTAATTAATCCAACTTATAGGTTTTGAATTTTTTTAAATAGAAATAATTTTTGGATTCAGAATATCAAATATATCATAGGCTGAATTTTTGGTATTTTTCTGAAAAACATCAAAAATTTTCTGAATAGTGAAACCACTAAGTGGTAGAAAAAATATTACTTTTTAATTTAAATGATATTTTTCCACATCTTTGAATTGAATTTTAAAAATCCAACATACATGGTTGTTATTAATAAGTAAAATTCATTTTAATAAGATGAAAGTAATTTTTTTGGAATAGTAAATTTTTACTTTTTTTACCGCAGTTTAAGATAAATAGGGTAATTGAAGTTTAAATTATATTAAATTAATTAAAAATTACCTTAACACCTATCATAACCATATTGTATAAGTAATGGAAAACTAAGAAAATACTTGGGTGAGAATTTTGGCCTTTTAAAGCCACTTGGGTAAGATAATGATATAAATACCTTTTTTTAATGTAAATATAAATATATTATAAACTTGTATTGTTTTACATAAAGAGTTTTAATGTGGGGTTGTATAATTGACATATTTGACTATAAATATTCATTATAACGATAAAAAATTTCCAACATCATGGATTTTTTTTAATTTTTAGATCTGAAATAAATTAAATTATTTATGATATAATAATGATGTAGTGTTTACCTCATTAATAAATGATTTAAATAAATGTGATTTTAAGGATTAAAACAATATCCAAAACTAGTAAAATTATTATTGGATGATTTTATTTCTACCAGGAGTCATCTTATCATTGACCATAATTAGTTTTGGACATTTAGATACTGAAAATCATGATATAATAATATAATATTTTCACACTTTCTTAAAGAGCCCCTCCTGCCCCTTATAAAAAGACCTCATTTCTAACGAATTATTCACACCTCCAAAGACCATTGTATCATCCATAATCTACCCAATTAAGCATCATACATTCCTATTTTCTTCCTAAAGGCCTTACCTTAGTCAAAAGGAACTTCAAGATGACCTTTTGGTTCAAACCAAAGGGAGTTTCCCGAATTAAAGGTAACAGTTTTTCTTAAATTCTATTCTTTTATTTCACTTCTCCAACCCCTAAAATCTTTTAGTTCCTCTATTTTATAAAAACAACAATATCCCAAATATTCTAGTATGTTTTTATGAGAAGGATTCTAACTACACTTACACACAACTCTATCTAATGGGTACAGAACTTATTGTTTCTCTGGAAGGCACACTACTGCCTCACTAAACAATGATTGTTCAAATATCTCCAGCCACCTATCATGGTGGAGATTATGATGAAACTGAATTTATATATGATATATATTATGTTTATTTTTTCTCTATTCATCTGAATTTTCCATTTATATAATACCTTTATGGTTTTAATAGTGGGTAAATATGATAATCTCATTTGAAGAAGTGTGGACTACCGCCCCCTCAAAGTGATATGACTCGTTCATTCATTACATGGTATGTATAAAAGACATAGTTAATGATATTATATATGATATTATACTATAATTATAATATACCTATGTATCATTATTTTTTAATTCCATTAAAATATGATATTGAAATGAAAGTAGCGTTCATGCGTACGTACGACATAATATCTCCAAGAATGATGAATTTCATTTCATACATCAAAATGTTATGTACTATTATAAATACATATATATATATAGGATATATAGGATATATATGATATCTAAATCATTAGTACCATTATTTAGATAATGGACATTTGACCACATAGAAAACTGGTAAATATAAGAAGTTCAATTTTTACTCAAGTATAAATTATCGACACAATGACCATTATTAACATAAATGATTACAGAGTGTTTATAACATGGTAATAAGTTATATAAAAGGTACAATAAACATGAAAAAGGTTCTTAAGAATTTATAAATTAACATTTGTTTATTATTCAGGAGATTACACAACGAACGGGTCAAGTCGGACACAGGGTAAGGGACTTCGTCTCAATCTCCTTTCATTGAGGCATATAACGTTTTATACACAGAATTCATTTATATGATTTATAAACACCTTTGAATTCTAATTTCATTCAATGGGAATATTTTTCTATGAGGAGTTTTACTAAATGATAAAAAGTGTGTTTGTTTTTAACGTGCGTGGTGACAACGACCTTTCCGCCGCCGTGAGTATTATTTGAGCTTTGGCATCCTCAACAAGCCGTAATATTTTTAAAATGAAAACAAATACCATATAATCATTTATGTATTTTGGTATTGAAAATGGTTTTTGGATTTATTATTTCAATATCTTGTTCAACATCTTCACAATATATATTTTGATTTCAATTTGGGAATGTAATCTTTCCTTTATGTTTATTTTATGTGTTTTGATTATATTATGGTCCTTGGGTATTATTTATGTATATGGGTGGTTCTGTGATAACCCTAGGGATGTTGAACCTGAGATATATCTCTAATTAATTGGGTAATGTGACAGAGGTAAATGTGAAAGTTTCTCCTATGAGATTTAGGGAATATACTGTGACGGGTATTCCAAATATAACTCCCTACGTAGATGTGAAAGCTACACCATAAGTATATGTTATGGATTCCCCAAGTTACAATTATGATTTGTGTTTACTATGTTAATATTATTATTTCATGAGGTATTATAAACAGTTTATGTTATGTATTTATTTATGAACTAATGCTTCCTTTCTTTGTTTTATAACCATTACTAAGCTTTTTATTCTCGTCACAATTTTTGAAATATTTTTCACTAGACATAAAGTGAATATGGTCAAAAATGGGATCATGGGAAAGTCATGTTGTCTAAAACATAGAATTGGACATGTCTCTTGTTTTTCAAGAGTTATTATTTGATGATGAAAATGGAAACTATATAGAAGTGACTATTTTTTAATATTTTGATATATAATTTTTGTGGACTAATTATCTAAAACTTTAACCCTGAAATTGTCCTCAATCTGAATTATTTTTCTAATTCAAGATTATGTAATTTTTAAGGTCGAGTCCTTATAGTTGGTATCAAAGGTCAGTTTAGAAAACTTTAGAATATTGGATATTGTTAAATTGATATCCATAAATTAATTTATTTTAAGATTGAAATGGTATAGCATTTAAAAATTACCATGTTGCTTCACCTAAGATATTTCTATATTCAGAATGGTTTTCCGAAGAGGGAACATGAAAGCTATGATGGGACGAAATTAGGTGGAAGACAACCTTCCAAATCAGAAACCTAATATGGTTGGAATTGGAAAGAAATAGTTTGTCGCAGTAATGGAATAGTTGACATAGGCTATAAATGATGGTGGAATTCAGGCATAAATCAGCAAGATCAACCACAGAGGAACATGTCAATATTGGAGAATTTAATGAGGCGTCACCCCCTTCATTCAGAGTATCATCTAACCCTGTGCAAGTAGGAGGGTGGATTATAGAAATGGAAAATATTTTCAATGTCAAGGGATGTTCATAAAATTAAAAGGTTATTATTTTTGTTTACCATTTTGAAGGTGAAGTTGATCAGGGGTGTTCGATGGTGAAAAATATGAGGGACAGTGAGGAGATTAATGATTTTTATTAGGATGAATTCAAAGGCATATTTTTGAGAAATATTTTACTAAGGTGGTTTGTCTTAGGCTGGAAAAGAATTCCTGGAATTGAGGTAGGAGGATGACTCAGTGGCTACTTATGAAGTAACGTTCACACGACTGGCAAGGTATGCACTAAATTTCATACGAGATCTTCATAGTAAAATCAACGATTTTTACTCAGGATTAAATATAAAGTATCTAAGGGATTTTTCTTATCGTGAGTTCAAAAGTTTTGAAAAACTTGTGCGATGTGCAGAGAAAATGGAGATGGAGTTTTTTGATGTTCAGGTGTTCTTTGACTAACAACAGAATAATATGTCGAGGTGGAAGGAGAAAGGGAAGAACTCTTCAAAAAAGTATTATGGTAAGAAAATTAAATATACAATTTGTGAAAATTTTGGTAGAAAGCTTGCAGGATAATGTATTTTGAATTCTGGTATGTTCTATAGATGTGGTAAAATGGTACATAAGGCTCATAATTGCATGGAAAAAATAACTGTAATGGTAAGAAAAATTTGGTTTACAGATAGTAAAATGTTTTGAGTGCAATTAAATGGGTCATTATGCCAATGATTGTCCAATGAAGAACTCAACTATGGGAAAGAAGCCATACTATAATAATAAAGGGGTGGTGAAATCCTTTGCATCTACTTCAGAATATGTTGGACCATTAGATGATGTAGTATAAGGAACATTGTTTGTTTGTTCAGATTATGCCAATGTGTTCTTTGATTTTGGTTCTCCACATTCATTCGTTTTTGAGAAGTTTTCTACTAAATTGGGAATTAATTCTCAAGATATGAACATTATACTTATGGTAAAATCACCTGGAGGAAATGTTGAGAGAAAAAGAAATTATTAGAACCTTCATGTCCTTGTGTGTGGAAAGAATCAACCTGCAACCCTTATTGTTTTTCCTCTAGTTGATTTTGATATTATTTTGGGTATGGATTGGCTTTCTGTTTTCATGGAAAGATTGACTGCAGAGCTAAAGAGGTTTATTTTCAGAAATATTTTTAGTTTTTGAACAATAATGAATCCTTGGTTTTGATAACATATCGAGTTGTTGAAAAACTAGTAAAATAAGGAAATGAATGCTACCTTGTACATATTGTTGAAAAAAGAAACTACTCAGATTAATGATGTGCCAGTTGTAAATGATCACCTTGATGTTTTCTTGATGAGTTTCCTAGTATTATACATGATCAAGAAGTTGAATTTACTTTTGTCTTAGTTCATGATGCTAATCCAATTTCAAAACCCCCTTATCGATGTCTCAAATTGATCTTTTAGAGTTAAAGATGCAATTACAGGAGTAATTAGATAATGGTTGCATTCGACTTAGCACATCACCATGGGGTTCTCTTGTCTTGTTTGTTAAAGAGAAAGTTGGTTTAATGAGATTTCGCATTGATTATAGATAATTGAATAACATCACTATTAAGAATAAGTATCCTTTGCCTCATATCGATGATTTGTCTGACTAGCTCTAGGGAGCTCAGTATTTTCTGAAAATCGATACGAGGTTGGGGTAATGTCAGATTAAAGCAAAGGAATTAGATATTCCAAAGACTGCGTTTCCTACTAGATATGGCCATTATTAATTTTTAGTTATGCCTTTTGGGTTAACCAATGCACCTAATGTATTAATGGATCTTATGAATAGAATTTTCCATGGGTTCATGGATTAGTTTGGGGTTGTGTTCATTGATGATGTTTTGGTGTATTCTAAAAGTAAATAGACCATGAATTCAATTTAAGGGTTCTTTTGAAAACCATAAAATAAAAGAAACTATTTGGGAAATTTTGCAAGAGTGAGTTTTGGGTGCAAAAAATTCATTCCCTGGCCACATTGTTTCAAAAAATGGAATAAATATTGATCTATCTAAAATAAATTTTTTTGAATAATGGAAAAGACCGACAAATATAACTGATATCCATAGTTTTCTTAGTTTGGCATGTTATTACCTAAGGTTTGATGAAAACTTTGCATGGTTATATAGTGCAATGACAAAGTTAACTCGAAAAGGAGCTATCTTTGTTTGCACAAAAGAATGTATTTGATAGTTTTCATGAATTGAAAAGAAGTTGGTGAATGATCCTGTTTTGGTAATACCTTCTAGAGATCTGGTGTTTTATATCTATAGTGATTCTTCATTGAAGTTACTTGGTTGTGTCCTAATGCATAATGATCAGGTTATTTATTATGCTTCACATCAGTACAACTTTCATCAGATAAATTACCCTACACAAGATTTGGAATTAGCTGCTGTTGTGTTTTCCTTAATAAATTAAGGGGAATCATTTGAATGGAGTAAAATGAGAAATATATACTGATCACAAAATATTAAAATATATATTCCCTTAGAAACAATTGAACATGAGATAGAATATATGGATGGAATTAATCATGGATTATGATTGCACGATTCATTACCGTCTGGGAAAAGAAATGAAATTGGTTGATACTGTGAGTCAAAAAAGTAATGCTTTGTTAACCAGGACACATTTGGAATGAGAAAATATGGTTTTTGATTTTATAAATTTTGGCATAGAAGTTGTTAGTGCAGGATATTGTTCTGTTTTTTTTCAGGTGATTGTGAAATCATCTCTCTCAGATAGAATTAATAAACCGCAGAAGGAAGAATGTGGGTTGCAGAAAAAGGTATAGTGTGTTCCTAATGGTTAGTTGCCTAATTTTAATGTTGATAAGGATTTTTTTGAGGTTTGGGATGATGTTATGTGTGCCTTGTGGTTCGCAGTTGAAGAATGAGTTGTTATGTGAAACTCATAGTTCCCCGTTAACAGTTCATCTTAGGTGTACTATGATGTCCATAGATTTTCAGGAGTATTACCAGTGGTATGAAATGAAAAGAGATATTGCTGATTTTACTGTGATGTGTTTGACTTGTTAGTTGGTTAAAGTAGAGTGGAAGTTACCAAAAGGGATGCTTCGGTATTTTCCGGTTCCATAATGGAAATGGGAAAATATATCCATGGACTTCGTTGTGAGATTACCAAAGACATCTCGAGGTAATAATTCAATCTGGGTTATTGTTGATCGATTTACTAAATCTGCTCATTTTCATCCAATTCTAGACACCTTGTCTCAAATTCAAATTTCTCGATTGTTTGTTAAAGAGATTGTGAGGTTGCATGGTGTTCCCCTCTCTATTATATCTAATCGTGATCTCGGGTTTACTTCTAACTTTTGGAAGGGCCTTTAGAAATCGTTGGGTACAGAATTAAATTTTACTACAGTTTTTCATCCTAAATCAGATGGACAGTCAGAATGAACCATTCAGAACTTGGGGGATATTCTACGTGCTGGTTCAATTGATTACCAGGGATGTTTTGACCAACATATTTATGTGGTTTAACATTCTTATAATAAATGTCTTCCTTCTAGTATATAGATGGATCCATTTGAGGCATTATACGAAAAGGGTTGTCAAACTCCAGATTTTTGGGATGAAGTAGGTTAATGGAATCTCATCAGACCAGAATTGGTAGTAGAGATGGTAGAAAAAGTACATTTGATTCAGAATAACATGAGAATAGCTCAGAGTAGGCATATAAGTTATGCGGAAAATCTGAGGAAGGATCACTCTTTCAGGGAAGGTGATCTAGACTATCTCAACGTTTCTCCTTGGAAAAGTGTGATGAATTTTGGTAAGAAGGGAAAGATGGGTCTGAGGTTCATTGGACATTATGAAATCTTAGATAATGTTGGATCAGTTGCGTACAGAGTGGATATACCTCCACGTTTTTCCCAGGTGCACAATGTTTTTCATGTTTTGATGATGAGAAAGTATATGCCAGATTTATCTCATGTTTTGAGCCCAAAGGTAGTTCAGTTGGAAGAGAATCCCTCTTATGAGGAACAACCAGTATTGATTAATGACTGAAGAGATCATGTGTTACGGAATAATGCAATTCATCAGGTAACAGTTTTTTGAAAAAACCATATGGATAAAGAGGCAATGTGGGAATCTGAAAATGATATGAGGGATATGTACCGCCATTTATTTAATTGGTGAATAAGGGGTAATGATGTAACATCCCTGATAAATAGAGAAATGTTACGTTTTCATATTTTGTAATGTTTGTGAATTAAAAATTAATTTTACTGGAAAATGGTTTCTATGTTTGATGGCGTACCCGATACGCAACAACGAGTTTCTTTGAAATCTTATGTTGTAAACTAATAATATTATAATATAATTTTAAATGGTAGTTAATGCCTATCCATTGTATTGGTGGGAATGGATAGAAATAATTAAAATATGATTATATATGTTTGTAAAATGTTTTTACATTTATCCAATAAGGGTTAGATGCTTAAAATGGGAATAAATCTAATATTAAGCATAAAATACATTAAAATGTTGATTTACCACCTTTTAAAGGAGAAACATAATTAAATATAGTTTTGGTCACATTTATATATTCTATTTGAGAATATAAAATTCTTCTTTATAATCTGGACATAAATATTTACTTTGGGATAATTTTCGGTATTTTTCTGATAAGATTCATTTTTAATAAATAGTGAAAAATACTGTATATTAATTCAAATATGATTTTTAATCTAATTTATTTATATTTTTAGATTATCCTTATAATTGGTTTTAATGTGTAAATATAATACATATTTATAATTTAATATAATTCTGGTCATTGAAAGAAATTTCACTTTGAAATTGGACATAATCCTTTTTCAAACTTTTTATTGGTATTATTTCTTAAAAACACGCTTTTCATTTTGACAATGGGAATTAGTTTTAAATTAATCAATACAAATTCTATGTTTTTAATTTTGTAAAATAGAAATCATTTTTGAATTTGTAATATCAAATATAGTTTTGACATATGTTTTGGTATTTTTCTGAAAAACATCAATTTTTTATTAATAGTGAAACAACTGTGTCTTAGTTAAAAATATGGCTTTTTCATTTAAATGAAAATTTACCGCTTCTGTGAATTGAATTTTAAAAATCTTTCATAGATGGTTGTTTTTAATTAGTAAAATTTGGTTCAATATGATCAAAATAATTTTTGGTGAATATTAACTTTGTACTTTTATTTACCACAGTTAAAATTAAATAGGGTAATTAAAGGTAAAAATAATATTAAGTTAATATAAAATTACCTTAGTACTTGTCCTAACAATATTGGATGTATATTGGCTAACCATGTCAATCAATGGATGAGACTTTTGGCCTTTTAATGCCACTTGGGTAAGATAATGATATTAGTAACTTTTTTAAAATTAAAACTAAAAATATCACAAACATATTTTGTTTTGCTAAAAAAATTAATGTGGGGTTATATCATTGATATATTTGACTACAAAAATTTATTATAAAGCTAAAATTATTTCCTACATCATGGTATTTTTTTATAATTTTTAGACATTAAATTAAATAAATTATTTATGACACAATAATGATGAATTGTTTACCTCATTAATAAATTATTTAAATAAATGAGATTATAATGATTAAAAATTATAAATACCTGTAAAATTAGTAATGGATGATTTTATTTCGACCATGATTCATCCTATCATTGACATTAATTATTTTTGGACATTTAGAAACAAAAAATATTGATATAATAAAATAATATTTTAACACTTTTTTAAAGAGCACATCCTCCCTCTTATAAAAATATCTCACTTCTATACAATTCCTCACACCTCTCACAACACCTGTCTCATCCATCCTCTCACGAACCAGCCTGAGTCGACCCTGAACTGGTCACCCAGGCCATCCCACGACAAGTCCCAAGAGGCATTCCCGATCCTCCCGGGATGGTGACATGCACCAAGGGAATCAATAGAGTACACAAGGGAACGATTTCGCCCATATATAGACAATCAAACAAACAGCTGAAATAAACGGACAGCCCAAAATGAATTTATTTAAAAATTGAACAAAATATTTTTTATACAAGAAACTAAAGGTAGAACAAAAACAAAAACTCAAATGAAAAATAAATGACCAACTAACTCCATGTGACACTTCTGGTCACTCTCCAACACAATGATCAAAAGTCGCCCAAGGTGATCGAACTAAAGATGAAACCTGCACAAGGGCTAAAAAAAGAAGAAGACTATAGGCGTGAGTATTAAAACTCAGTAGGTTAGCCAGATATTCTATTCCCAATGCACATTCCTTTAAAATAAATGAAACATCAATTTATAGTTTGAAATTCAAGATATGAAAGTATGGTTTTCAAATGAGGTTCCATGCTATAATAATTATCAGAAAAAAACATGCATGTTTAATAAACAAAAATGCAAGTAACTATTTTTTTCAATGAGGTGCAACTTCAGAATGAACATAGTTTTCAAGAGGGATGATTTAAAGAATTTTAACATTAAAATAAATAACACATACTACTGAATTTACCAACCAAACACACCGTATGCCGACGGTGAGTAAAAAATATCCAATGGGCACTAGTCATGGGAATACCCCTAGGCACTAGTTAGTTGTGAGCCCCAGGTACCTCGTATCTCGGTGAAAGTAACCATAATAAATATCTGTTCTCATGCACGAGCCACTAGTAGGGAACATACCAATAACCTAGTGGTCCCCAATCATCATCATCATCATAGTTTAGTTAGTGTTGTCATCGTCAAACTTGCTACGTGAAACAGGGGCCAACCCCCAAAGAATCACTAGCATACTAGTACACGTCCGCCCACCTAGATACCCGGGATTCCCTTTAGTGCTCAATAAAGTTACACATATTATCAAATACACATTTCACATCCACATTACATTACAAAACCATAAAAACACAAACATCCCATAATCTTTCTTCACATTTCTTACACTAATCAACAAACCGCTAAATATTTTGGTAAAACAATTTCATGAAGTGCATTGAGGATTTGCACATAAAACTCTTTCAAAAACATTATTTAAATTATAAACACACATCATAACCAAACAAAATCATATTTTTCAGCCCAATAAACATTTAATAAAATCATTTAATGGACCATAAAACAATCCCAATTTCACACCTTGTTATATACATGTAAAACACTCCTTCATTTCTAGGAAATGCCAAACGGGCCTTTAAACATTTTCTCAAAACTAACCTTTGATGAAGGTATGAATTTTAATTTTATTAATGATCTGTATAAACATCATTTACGGCAGCAAACCTCATTCATAAATCTCTTATAATACTCAGGTTACATATTCAAAACACAACCATTTTCGTAAAGATGTGAAACGGTCCATTTTTTTGCCAACTCCGGCCAAAATATGTTGTAAATCAAAACCCACTTGTTTGTAAAAACAAATACAAATTGGAAATCAATATTAGTACCCAAAAATACCATTTATAATTCTTCCAATTCCTTTATAAATCCAATCAAATAACTTTTAAATCACAAATCACACAAAAAATCCAACCGGGAAATTTACCGAACACATGTCATGCCCTTTTTAAACAAAACAATTTATTTTATGTACATGAAAAGGAATAAAACACCAATTGAATGTCATATTTTCATTCAAGATACTTTAACATGTTAAAAATACCATAAAATAGATTATAAACCTCACAAAATATTTTCTAAGATAATGGAACTTTTAAACAAACACTTGTTGATTACTTTCATGACAAAACAACACTACCTTTCACATAACAGTGATTAAACAACAACTTTGCACACCAAGAAAATTATTAAAATGATTTATAACAATATTATACATTTATATCAGTATATTATAATATTAAAATGATGAAACCTCAATGATAAAAGCCTGTGCAAGGGATATCCTACCTCAAATCATTGGCGTAATTGAAACGCACACCCGAAATCACCCGCCGCGGGTTTATAAACCCTAAAACTATAAATACCATACCTAAGCAAACAGAAAACCCATAAAAAAACATTGTATTGCAAAATACTATGTCTATCAAGACTAGGGTACAATATAAATCAAATAAATAATGAAAGGAGGGGGAAGAGGAAGGAGAAAGGAGAAGGAATCTCACCTTTCACCCTAGAAAACTCTTCGTCTTCCATTAGATCTGCAACCCTATAGGGAAGAGAATGGCTTGAAAATTCATGTAGAGACTCCTAAGATCTGGACGAACCATGGAAAGAAAATTGGTGTCCAAAAGAGTAAGAATTGATTAATTTATGAATGATACAATTTACCTTGTAAAATCTGGACGATTTGAGGTATCCTGAGACCTTTCGTCCCCTTATGCGACCCATATGAGCTCCAAAGAGGCAAAAACGATATTTCGGGTGAGGATAGGGATATTGTCTTCGGGTGGGAGGTGGAATAACCGAAAAAGATTAAAAAATAAAAAAGATATAAATGAGACAAATTATTTTTTTTAAAACAGGAAATGGGCCCATGGGCTGGCCCAATACCTAAATAAGTAACCCAAATTCACCCGGCTTATGAATTTCTAATGGGTTCAAAAGGATAAATAAATTTTAATATATCAGTATAGGACAAGTGGGAAGTTTATTGGGTGAAAAAGAATGAAAAAAAAGAGTTATAAAAGAAACAAATTCAGTTTTTAAAACTGAGAATGGGCTCACGGTTGGCCCAAATCATGAAGTAACCACCCTTTCTTCAAAAACTCCTAAACAAGCAATGGGGATCCAAAATTATGGTGGTTAGACATATATGAAACATCAAAACTCAAGATTCATCTCATCAAATACCCATTAAGTGGATCAGGATTTCTAATGGGCCAGATCAATACAAAGACAGAAAAAAACTGTGTGTGACACATCCTCTTCCCAATTAAGCTCCCTACATCCCTATTCTCTTACAAGAAGCCTTACCTTAGGAAAAAGGTACTTCAAGAGGTCCATTTGGTTCAAAAAAAATGGAGTTACCTGAATTAAATGAAACAGATTCTCTTAAATTCTTTTCTTTTATTTTACTTCTCCAACCCAAAACTCCTTTTATTCCATTATTTTATAACAACATAAGAATCCTCAATGTAATAGGATGTTTTTATGAGAAGTATTATAACAACACTTACACACACCTCCATATAATGGGTAAAGAACATACTGTTCTTGTGGACTGTGAACTACTGCCACATGAATTGATGATTATTCAAATATCTCCAACAGCCTCTCATGGTGTTCATTCTGATGGAACTATATTTATATATTATATATATTATGTTTATATTTTCTCTATGATTATGTATTTCCATTTATAGAATACCTTTATTCTAACATCCAAAGTAAATAAAGAATAATACATATTTCATATTTATTAATATTTTAGAATTAAATATTAATTTTACTTTAAAAGGGTTGCTATGTTTGATAGGGTACCCAATATGCAACAACAGGTTTCTTTGAAATCTTACTTTGCACACTAATAATATAATATTATTATTTTAAATGGTAGTTAAGTCCTAGCCACTGTATTGTCATGAATGAACAAAACTAAATACAATATGAGTATACATGTTTGTTAAATTTATTTACATTTATCCAATAAAATTTATAGGCTTAAAATGTGAAAAAATCTAATTTTATGCAGAATTTACATTAACAGGATGATTTATTACCTTTTAATGGAGAACCCTTTTTAAATATTATTTTGGTCACTTTAATACATTATATATGACTAAATAAAATCTTTATTCAGAATGGGGACATAAAAATTTACGTTGTGTAAATTTTTGGAATTTTTCCGACAAAATTCATTTTTAAATGAATAGTGAAAAATATTATATTTTAATTCAAAAGTACATTTTAGTCTAATATATTTATGTGGTTATATTATCTTATTAATTGGGTTTAAAGTGAAATTAAAATATATTTTAACATTTAATCCAATTTTGGTCATTGGAATCAATTTCACTTTGAAATTGGACTTAGTCAAATGTCTATCTTTTGATAGTTATTGTTTCTTAAAATCACGCTATTTGTTTTAACAATGGGAATTAATTTTTAAATTAATTAATGCCACTTTTATGTTTTGAATTTGTAAAAATGGAAATAATTTTTGAATTTGGAATACCAAATATAGCTTAGGCTGATTTTTTGGTATTTTTCTGAAGAACTTCAATTTTTGATGAATAGTGAAACCACTTAGTGGTAGTTAAAAAAACAGGCTTTTGCATTTAAATGAAAATTTACAACAACTGTGATTTTAATTTAAAAACTCCGACATACCTGGTTGTTATCAAGAAGTAAAATTTGGTTCATTAAGATGATAATAATTTTTGGTGAATAGTAACTTTTGACTTATATTTACTGCGGTTAAAGGTAAATAAGGTAATTCAAGGTTAAAAGAATATTATAATAATTCAAAATTATGTTAAAACTTGTCCTACCCTTATTGGTTGAGTCAATAACGGCCATGGGCATCTTTGGGTCTATTTTGGGACCCCTTTGATCTACTTGGAAGCGATAATGGCAATTTACATTAATTAATTTAAAGTAAAGGCCAACATGACATAAACAAAAAGCTTTTAGTAATTAATTTTTATATGGTGTTATATAAGTCCTATTTTCGACTATAACTATTATTTAGAAATCAAAATAGATTTCCTATATCATGTTTTTTTTAATAATTTTTTGTCATCAAATATATTAATATATTTATGACACAATAATGATGCAGTATTTACCTCATTAATAAATGATTTAAATAAATAAGATTATAATGATTAAATAATTATCCAAAACATGTAAAATTCTGATTGGATGATTTTATTTCGACCATGACTCATCTTATATTTTAATATAGTGATTTCCGGACCATCAGAAACCAAATACAATTATATAATAAAAAAATAGTTTCGCAATTTCCTAAAGAGCCCCCCCCCTTATAAAAGAAGACCACTTCTATCCAATTCCTCACACCTCTCCAGCCATTTTTTTCATCCATCCTCTACCAAAATAATCTATCAACATCCCTATCCTCCTCTTAGAATCCTTACCTTGGGAAGAAGGCACTTCAAGAAGTTCTTTGGTTCAAACAAAGGGAGTTACCCAAATTAAAGGTAATGGTTTCTCTTAAATTGTTTTCATTTATTTTACTTATCCAACCCCTAAACTCTTTTTATTTCATTCTTTTGTAACAAAACCAGTATCCTAAATATACTATGATTTTTTTATAAGAAGGATTCTAACTACACATACACACTCCTCCACGTAATGGATGATGAACATAGTGTTTCTTTGGATGGAAAACTAACGCATCACGAAACGATGATTGTTGAACTACATCTTACCGCCTCTCATGGTGGCCATTATGATGGAACTGTATTTATATATGATATATATTATGTTTATGATTTATTTATGCTTCTTTAATTCACATTTATATTATGCCTTTATGGTTTCCATAGTGGGTAAATAAGATAATCTCATTTGAGGAAGTGCGGACTACCACCCACTCAAAGTGATTTGATTCGTTAATTCCTTATGTGGGATGTATAAAGGATGGATTTAATGATATTATATTTCATATTATACAGGAATTATAATATATCTATGTATAATTGTGTCCTATTTCCATTAAAATAAGAAATTGAAATGAAATTAGCGTTCATGCGTACATACAGCTTACTATCTCCATGAATGGTGCATTTCATTTATTACCTCTAAATGTTATGTACTATTCTAAATAAATGTATATGCTGGATATATATGATATATATGATATATAAATCATGAATATCAATATGGATATAATGAACCTTTGACCATATGAACAAAATGTAATTATATGAAGTCAACTTTTGACTCAAGTACCAATTATCGACAAAATGAACATTATTAACTTAAATGATTACAAAATGTTTATAACATGGTAATAAGTGATATAAAAGGAATAATAAACTTTAAAAAGGTTATTAAACAAGTAGAAATTTATTTTAGTTTATTATTCATGAGATTAAATAATGATCGAGTCAAGTCGGACACGAGGTAAGGGATCCGACCTCTCTCTTTCTTTTCAAGTACTATCTTTTATGTCATTTCATTTATGCTCCGTGTTCTTATGTTGGAGGATGTTAATTTATATTCACCATACTGTAATTTGTATTTTAATGTTATGAGAGACCCTCTCTTAATCTCCTCAATTCATTTTATGAATTTATATGAGGCGTCGTTAGGCTGCCGAATTTTTATAAGGGATTTTCTTATCTCACTTTTAATTACGTGAGATTTCCATCGTTGACCACTTATTTATTGCATGTGGTGTGTTGTGTACTGAATTTTGATATATATTATCATGACTATCATTATATTCTTGTTATTTTGTGATTCATTTGGTTTTTATTAAATTTGGGTCATACGACTCGATTGATTACAATGGGGTAATGGGTTTTCTTCTAAATTTTTATCCCCATGAGATACAAACTATATATGCCACTACTTTCTTTTGTTTGGTGTATTTAGTTGCCATTAT
This sequence comes from Viscum album, assembly GCA_963277665.1. NCBI lineage: Eukaryota > Viridiplantae > Streptophyta > Magnoliopsida > Santalales > Viscaceae > Viscum > Viscum album. The sequence continues at coordinate 811,011,677 of OY728165.1, forward strand.
TTTACTATTTGTGTAATATAATTTCATTTATGTGTATATACATCTTCATTGTATGATCCTTCTTTCATGTGCCATATGTTTTGTAAGTTACCAAATCGGCAAGGGAACCTTTCACCGTCCTCTTTTTAAAAGACTTATTTTTGTTATGTCTTTTAATTTACATATTATTAAGTTGGGATATGTTATTATATATCCTTATTGATTTAAATATTATTTCCATGTTATGAGATACCCTTTTTATCTCATAAACTCATTTTTTGAATTTTAAAGTCACATCGTTAGGCTGTCAATTTTTTTAAAGGGACTTCTTAACCCAATATAAACTCTTAGGGTTAAACTTCTACTTGTTGATTATGTCATGCTATAAATATGTGTGAATGACATATGATTGTTTAACACTTAATTCAAACTTATTTTAGGAGTATTTATATTTTTCACACATAAATAATGCTGTTTATTTATCCTTAATCTAAGGATACCGTCTTTTTAAGGGATTGCGTCTCAATTTAAATTCCATTGAGACTTCATTATTTTTATGCACCAATTCAGTCTTATATGGTGTATATACTGTCCATTGACATATTATATCATGAATAATTTTATTCTCATGATAATATAAAGTTATGATTAAATTTTATTCCTCAATTAGTTTTTTTTCAACAATCTTTCATTTTGTTAAAAACACTTTAACTAAAATATCGTTTTAAATGTTTTAAAGATTTATTCACCTAAATATATATCATCAACGTCCATTTTTTCAAAATGGTTTTGGGATTTATTTATATGGAAATTAATGTTATAAAATGTTAATTTCTTTAAAATCTTCAAAGAGGTGTGGGACACTTTGATTCAAAAATCTATTTATTAAATGTTTTAAATGGTTATGAAAATGGTTTGATAAAGAATTGTTTATTTCAATATCTTGATATGATATATTATGATTGGAATGTGGAAATGATATCATGCCATTATTTTTTTTATGTGTTATGTTATGGTTATTGGGCATTGTTTATGTATACGGGTGGTTCCGTGATAACCCTAGGGAGGCTGAGCCCAAGATAGATCTCCAATGCATTGGGTAATGTGATGGAGGTAAACATGAAAGTTTATCCTAAGAGATTTAGGGAATATACTGTGATTGGTATTCCAAATTTGAATCCCTATGTATCTGTGATATCTACAATGTAATTATGTTATGAATTCCATAAATTACCTTTATGATTTATGATTTCTATTTGTTATTCATAAATCTTATGGTTTTGTAAGGTATGTTATGATGGAAAAGTATTGGTTTTATTGATTTGTAATTATTGATCGGATAATGATTTCCTTCCATATTTTATAACCCTTACCGAGCTTTTTTTGATCAACCAATGTTTTTGAAATTTTTTTTCACAGGACTTAAAGTTGAATTCAGTCAAGGAATGGATCAAGGAAAAGTCATGTTTTCTGAAACATGGAACTAGACGTGTTTCTTTTAAAACGTTTTTATTTTATGATAAAATGGATACTGAGTTGTATATTCTACATGTAATATTCATGTTTTTATGTATTAGTTATGGACTAATTCTCTAAAACTCTAAACCTGAAAATATCCTCAATGTGAATTATTCGTTTAATTCAAGATTATGTAATGTTTTAAGGCTGAGACATTATAGTTGGTATCAGAGGTCAGTTTAGACAACATTAGGGATTAATAGTTTTTATTAGACACATGGTTAGTTTCATTGTCTATTATTTCAGTTAAATCCTTGTTTTACAACTTTTTTAGATCAAGAAATGTTAGTTACAAATGGAAGGAGGAGGATCTCAAATGACATTTCTATCTCTTCCTAAGGACATGCTTGCAATAATTATCGAAAAGTCATGTTCGGATTATTGTTAAACTTTTTCTAGAATACAACTCACTTGAATTTTTTTGTTTATGATATCAAACACCTCTACTATACCTCGTTATCATCGTGAATCATGGGTTGTATTTAGAAAAATCTTATTTTTACAATAATCTCATATTTTCAAGAAAGGTAATAATATCATGGAATTTTCATATATTTTACCTTATCAAAATATTTTGATGCATATTATGATATTTCAAAAGGTGGTGAAGAAGGATACCCTTGAGCAACCTATTTATTATTTTTTTAAACATATAATCTCAACACATACTTATGGTATTTTAAAATGACCATTAATTGAATGATTCAACTCAAATTCGGTTTGACTATTTTATAAAAATAAAGTTTTATCAGATGTTTTGAAATTATATGTCATACAAGATTATTTTCCAAAATTGTTTATCTATGAACACCCATATGACACATGTTTTACAAGGTGTATTTGAATGGATAAAACAAATGATTTTTAAGGATCTCTAAATCATTTTTTCAATGAACGGACCTTCTACCTACGTGAACAAGGTGATGATGAATCCAAATTGACACCATGATCAAGGTATGATGTTCTTAATTTTGGGGATTGTTTTATTTTATCATTTGGTGGTGAAATAAGACTTCAATAATTAAGATGTTGAGATCAAAATGAATTTGGATGAAAATTATAGGTATAAGGAAACCAATGAGGTTAAAACATGTTAGGGTTATTTTGGAGTTTTATAGAAAGGACAACCCATATGACGGGTGACAACCCGTCACATCCGCAAGGCTGTAGGAATCGAACCCACAAACGAAGGGCAATAAGGGCGCATCATCTACCACAAGCCTGCTTGAAGTCCCTAGTTAGTATGACTTATTATTTTCAGTAAAAAAAATTTATGGAAGAAGAATAAGTTGATTTTTCGAACTTATGTTATATCAAATGGATATACATAGTATTGGAAAATAATTTAGTGATTAAGTGATAAAAGGTTGTTGTGGAAGACGTTCTCTCTTTTGAGGAAACACTATATGCCTATAGATGATATAATACTATGGGATTTTAATTGTGGAAGAATGGTTAAAATTATTGTTTGGAGGAATCTATGTTTTTATTATGTACACATGATGATTTGATTTATTTATGAAAATGATTAACCTATCATGGAGAATACGTGATTAGGTTAATTACTTTTTAGTATGAGACTTTATGAGTAACTGGTGTTACTTGGAGATAAATGTTAAGATGTATCTTGGAAGTTTATGTAATTAAAACCTTATGAGATTTGGGTTAAAATCAAAGTATGGATTAATTTTGAAGAATTTTAGGGACACTTGTTTATTTAATAGTATTCATTGAACCTTGGGTTTTGGTTAGACAAATTTTGGAGATTAAGAGTTGTTTTTCATTATGTAAAAGTTTATCTTTTTGGGGAATTATCTGATCTTATACTAAAAATTTTGGTTTTATTTAATATCTAAAGACATGGTAAATATATAGTTCATATTTTGTGTATTATTTGATTCTCTTGAAGTCGATTATAGCGCTCTTAAATGCGATAAAAAAGTCATCCTGAATATTCATCGTTTGGAAAAATATGAGTTTATGTTAGAAATATAGTAAAAGATGAATGTCTACATGACATGTATATTTCCTTATGTTTTTTGTTAGTCTCATTAATAATTTCCTCAATGAAATGTAACTTTAAACAAAAACCTTTTCCGTTAAATATTCCAAATGGGGAATCAAAGACTGTTTAACACATCACAAGTTTGTGATTTTCTGGTGGTTAACATTCTCCTAAACATGTTTCCTAAAACTCTCCATCTGAAAATGACCCTCTGTTTTCTCCTCCATATCCATGTTTTCATGGAATCTTAGTATGGTTTAACTCGAGTGACCTTTGTGATTTTCTTTTATTCTTTTAAAGTGATAGTTTTACTGACTCTTTTTCTGATGTGGGACTTTCAATGTAGTTTCCGAGCCCTTTTTTTAAAATGTGAGGACGCAATTCCTAAAATGGGGGGAAGGATGTATCATCAGAGGTAAATAAAGAATGATACATATTTCATATTTATTAATATTTTTTAATTAAATAATAATTTTACATTAAAAGGGTTTCTATGTTCGATAGCATACCCGATACGCAACAACAGGTTTCTTTGAAATCTTACGTTGCACACTAATAATATAATATCATTATTTTAAACGGTAGTAAACTTCTAGCCGTTGTATTGGCCGGAATGAACAAAACTAAATACAATATGATTATACATGTTTGTTAAATGTATTTACATTTATCCAATAAAATTTAGAGGCATAAAATGTGAATAAATCTAATTTTAAGCATAATTTACATTAAAAGGCCGATTTATCGCCTTTTAATGGATAACACTTTTTATGTCTTGTTTCGGTCACTTTAATACATTCTATCTGACTAAATAAAATCTTTCTTTAGAATGGGTACATCAAAATTTACTTTGTGTAAATTTTTGTAATTTTTCGGACAAAGTTCATTTTTAAATGGATAGTGAAAAATATTGTATTTAAATTCAAAAGTGGATTTTAATCTAATTTATTTATATAGTTAGATTATCTTAGTAATTGGGTTTAAAGTGAAATTAATATATATTTTTTCCATTTAATCCAATGTTGGTCATTGGAAGAAATTTCACTTTGAAATTCAATCTAATCAACTGTCCATCTTTTGATAGTTATTGTTTCATAAAAACACGCTATTTGTTTTAACAAAGGAAATTAATTATTAAATTAATTAATTCCACTTTTATGTTTCAATTTTGGAAAAATGGAAATCATTTTTGAATTTGGAATATCAAATATTTCTTAGGCATAATTTTTGGTATTTTTCTGAAAAACATCAATTTTTGATGAATAGTGAAACCACATAGTGGTAGTTAAAAAACTGACTTTTTCATTTAAATGAAATTTTACCACATCTATGAATTGAATTTCAAAAATCCGACATAAATGTTTGTTATCATGAAGTAAAATGTGGTTCATTAACATGAAAATAATTTTTGGTGAATAGTATCTTTTGACTTTTATTTACCATAGTTAAAGGTAAATAAGGTAATTCAAGGTTAAAAGAATACTATTATAATTCAAAATTAACATAACACTTTTCCTAACCATATTGGTTGAGTCATTCACGACCATGTGCATCTTTGGGTATATTTTGGGACCCCATTGATCCACTTGGAATTGATAATGACAATTTAGATTAATTAATTTAAAGTAAAGGCCAAAATGACATAATCAAAACTCTTTTAGTAATTAATTTTAATATGGTGTTATATAAGTCTTATTTTATAATATAAATTTTATTTGGAAATCTAAGAATATTTACTATATCATGGTATTTATTTTATAATTTTTAGACATCATATAATGAAATATATTTATGACACAATAATGATGCAGTATTTAACTCATTAATAAATTATTTAAAAAAATAAGATAATAATGATTAAAAAATTATCCAAAAAGTGTAAAATTCTGATTGGATGATTTTATTACGACCATGAATCATCGTATCTTTGAATATAATGATTTATGGTCCATCAGAAACCAACTAAAATTATATAATAAAATAAAAGTTTCACACTTTCCTAAAGAGCCCCTCCCCCCCCCCTTATAAAAGGAGACCACTCTTAACCAATTACTCACACATCTCAAGACATTTGGCTCATCCATCCTCTGCCCAATTAAACTCTCAAAATCCCTCTACTCCTCTTAGAATCCTTACCTTATGCAGAAGGCACTTCAATACGTCATTTGGTTCAAACTAAAGGGAGTTACCCAAATTAAAGTTAACATTTTCTCTTAAATTATTTTCTTTTTTTTTTAATTCTCCAACACCTAAACTATTTTTATTTCGTTAATTTGTAACAACAACAGTATCCTAAATAGACTAGGATGTTTTTATAATATGGATTTGAAATACACTTACACACACCTCCATCTAATGGATGAAGAACATAATGTTTCTGTGGATGGCAAACTAACGCACCATGAAATGATGACGGTTCAATTACATCTTACCGCCTCTCATGGTGGCCATTATGATGGAACTGTATTTATATATGATATATATTATGTTTATGATTTCCTTAGTCTCTTGTACTTACCATTTATATTATTCCTTTATGGTTTCCATAGTGGGTAAACACGGTAAACTCATTTGAGGAAATGCGGACTACCACCCCCTCAAAGTGATTTGATTCGTTAATGCCTTATGTGGGATGTATAAAGGATAGAGTTAATGATATTATATTAGATATTATACTGGAATTATAATATACCTATATATCATTATGTTTTATTTACATCAAAATAAGAAATAGAAATGAAATTAGCGTTCATGCGTACGTACGACTTACCGTGTCCATGAACGGTGCATTTCATTTCATACCTCTAAATGGTATGTACTATTATAAATACATGTATATACTGGATATATATGATATATATGATATATAAATAATTAATAACATTTTTTATATATTGAAACTTTTACCACATGAACAACATGTAATTATAAGAAGTCCATTTTTGACTCAAGTACCAAATATCGACAAAACAAACATTATTAACTGAAATGATCACATAATGTTTATAAATGGTAATAAGTGATATAAAAGGAATAATAAACATGAAAAATCTTCTTAAACAATTAGAAATTATCTTTAGTCTTTTATTAAAGAGATTATAGAATGATTGAGTGAAGTCGGACCCGAGGTAAGGGATCCAACCTCCCTCTTTGTTTTCAAGTACTCTTTTTTATTCCATTACATTTATGCTCCATGTTCTTATGATGGAGGATTTTATTTTATATTCACCATACTGTAAATTTTATTTTCATATTATGAGAGACACTCTCTTACTCTCCTCAATTCATTTTAGGAAATTTTAAGAGGCGTCGCTAGGCTGCCGAATTTTTGTAAGAGATTTTCTTATCTCACTTTTAATTTCGTGAGATTTCCATTTTTTCCACTTATTTATTGCATGTGGTGTATTGTGTACAGCCTTTTGATATATATTATCATGAATATAATTTTTTTCATGGTATTCTGTGATTCATTTTGTGATTATTAACTTTTTTTCATACGACTCAATTGATTACAACGGGGTAAGGGATTTTTATCTCACTTTTTATCCCCATGAGATACATGCTATATTTGCCACTACATTCTTTTGTGTGGTGTATGTACTGCCCAGGATTGTAATATTTGTGTAATATACTATCATTTATGAGTATATACATCATTACTGTATGATCCTTCTTTCATGTGGCATATGTTTTTTATGTTACCAAATCGGTAAGGGAACCTTCACCCTCCTCTTTTTAAAAGACTTCTTTTTGTTATGTCTTTTAATTTACATCATCTTATGATGGGATATGTTATTATATATCCTTATTGATGTAAATTTTCTATACATGTGATTAGATACCATTTTTATCTCATAGAATCATTCTTTTAATTTTAAAGTGATGTCATTAGGCTGTCGAATTTTTGTAAAGGGACTTCTTAACCCAATTTCAATTCTTTGGGTAAAATTTCAAATTATTGATTATATCATGCTATAAATGCTATGAATGACCTATGATTGTTTTACTCTTAATATACACTTATTTTAGATTTATTTATATTTGTCACACATTAATTATGTCATTTATTTATCCTTATTATAAACATGCACTCTTTATAAGGGATTGCGTCTCAATTTACATTCTATTTAGACTTCATTATTTATATGCACCAATTCACTCTTATATGGTGTATATACTGTACTTTGACATATTAGATCATGAATACTTTTGTTATAATGATATTATAAAGTTATTATTAATGTTTATTCCTCAATTATTTTCATTCAAGCTGCATTCATTTTTTTGAAAACTCTTTAACTAAAATATCATTTTTAAATGATTTAAAGATTTATTCTTATAAATATTTATCGTCAATGTACATGTTTTCCAAATGGTTTTGGGATTTATTAATATTGACATTAATGTTTTAAAATGTTAATTTCTTTAATATCTTCAATGTGGTATGGGGCACATTGATTCAAAAATATATTTGTTAATTGTCTTAAATGGTTATGAAAATGGTTTGATAAAGCATTGTTTATTTCAATATATTGATATGATATATTGTGATTAGAATGTGGAAATGTTATCATTCCTTTATGCTTGTTTTATGTGTTATATTATAGTTATTAGGCATTGTTTACGTATACGGGTGGTTCTGGGATAAACCTATGGAGGGTGAGCCCAAGATAGCTCTCCAATTCATTGGGTAACGTGATAGAGGTAAACGTGAATGTTTCTCCTAAGAGATTTAGGGAATATACTGTGATGGGTATTCCAAATGTGAATCCCAATGTAGTTGTGATAGGTACAATGAAAGTATGTTATTAATTCAATAAGTTTCATTTATGATTTATGATTTCTATGTGTTACTCATAAATCTTATGATTTTGTAAGGTATGTTGTGATTGAAAAGTATTGGTTTCACTGATTTGTAATTTTTGATGGGATACTATTTTCCTTCCTTATTTTATAACCCTTACTGAGCATTTTATGCTCATCCCAAGTTTTTGAAATGTTTTTCACTGGACTTAAAGAAGAATAGTGTCAAAGAATGGATCACGGAAAATTCATGTTGTCTAAAACATGGAACTAGACGTGTTTATTTTCAACAGTTTTTATTTTATGATAAAATGGATACTGATTATTATTGTCTACATGTAATATTCATGTTTTTATGTTTTAGTTATAGCCTAATTCTCTAAAAAACTAAACCTAAAAATATACTCAATGTGAATTAGTTGTTTAATTCAAGATTATGTAATGTTTTAATGCTGGGTCCTTATATTTATGGTTTCTATAGTGGATAAATATGATAATCTCATTTGAGAAAATGCGGACTACCACCCCGTCAAAGTGATATTGCTCATCCATGCCTTACGTAGAATGTATAAAATATGGAGTTAATGATATTATATATGTTATTATATTGTAATTATAATATACCTACATAAAATTATGTTTTAATTCCATTAAAATAAGAAATAAAAATGAATGTAGTGTTCATCTGTACGTACGGCTTACCATCTCCATAAATGCTACATATCATTTCTTACCTCCAAATGTTATGTACTAATATAAATACATATATTTACTGGATATATTATATATATATATGATATCTAAATCATTAATTCCATTATAGTTATAATGTACTTTTGACCATATAGACCACTGGTAAATATAAGAAATTCATTTTTGACTCATGTACCAATAATCGACAAAATGACCGTTATTAACAAAAATGATTACATAATGTTTATAACATAGTAATAAGTGATATAAATGGAATAATAAATTTGGAAAATGTTCTTATATAAGTAGAAATTACCATTAGTTTATTATTCCAAAGATTAAAGTATAAACGGGTCAATTCGGACACAAGGTAAGGGACATTATATCAATATCCGTTCATTGAGGAATATAATGTTTAATACATGACTATATTTTATATGCTGTATAAACACATTTGACTTCTCATTTAATTCAAAGGGAATCTTTTTCTATGAGGCGTTTTACTAAAAGACAAAAAGAATGTTTTTTTAACGTGTGTGGTGACAATGCCCTTTCCAGCGTCGCAAGTATTTTTTGATCCTTGGCTGACTCAACAAACCATAATGTTTTAAAAAGGAAAATAAATAACATATACACATTTATGTATTTTGGTATTGAAAATGGGTTTTTGATTTATTATTTCAATATCTTGATCAATATCTTGAAAATATATATTGTGATTGCAATTTGGGAATGTTATATTTCTTCTATGCTTATGTTAAGTGTTTTGATTATATTATGGTCCTTGGGAATTGTTTACGTATAGGAGTGGTTCAATGATAATCCTAGGGCAGGTCAGCTTGATATAGCTCTCCAATGCATTAGGTATCATGACGAAGGTATATGTGAATGTTTCTCCTAATAGATTTATGGAATATACTATGATGAGTATTCCAAATGTCACTCCATACATAGTTGTGAAATCTACAATGTAAGTATGTTATGGATGCCACATGGTAACTTTATGATTTTTGTATACTATGTAAATCTTATGATTTCATGAGGTATTTTAAAGAGCTTATGTTTTTTATGTATTGAAGAACTAATGTTTTGTTTCATTGTTTTATAACCCTAACTGAGCTTTTTTTTTCTCATCCCATGTTTTGATATGTTTCTCAGAGTACTGAAAGTGAATAGGGTTAATGTTGTGATCAAGGTAATGTCATGTTATCTAAAACATGGAATTGGACATTTCTATTTCTTTTCAAGAGTTTTTATTATTTGAAAAAATGGAAACTGAGTAGAAGTGTCTACTTTGTAATCTTTTAATATGTAATAGTTTTGGAATAATTCTTTAAAAATATAATCCTGAAAAGATCATCAATGTGAATTATTCATTTATTTAAATATTATGTAATGTGTAAGGATATGTTCTTATAGTTGTTAACAGATGTCGGTTTAGACAACTTTATAGGTAATTTTTTTTAAATTATGGTCCATAAATTAATTTTTGTTAATATTGAAATGATATAGAATTTACAGATTACCATGTTTCATCACCTATGATATTTCTGTGTTCATAATGTTTTTCCATAGAGGAAATGTAGCAGCTATGATGGGACAACATTAGGAATAAGACATCCTTGTAAATCAGCAACCTTGGATGGTCAGAATCGAAATGGTATAGTTTGTTGCAGTAATGGAACAATTGACTCAGGCTATAAATTTTGGTGTTACTCATGCACGAGATCAGCCAGATCAATCATAGAGAAACATCTCAGTAGTAGAGCATTTCTTGAGGCAACATCCCCCTTCATTTAGAGGATCATCTGACCCTGTTCTATAAGAAGGGTGGATTAAAGCAATCGAAATGATTTTCAATGACATGGGATTTTAAGAACATCAAAAGGTTAGTCTTGTTGCATTCCGTTTTATAGGTGAAGCAGATCAAGGGTTGTCAATGATGAAAAATATCAGGGATTGTGAGAAGGTTGATGCTCTTGATTGGAATGAATTGAATGGTATGTTTCTTGAGAGATATTTTCTTAAAGTGGGTCATCATAGGATGAAAAAAAGTCCTAGAATTGAGCTTGGAGGATGACTAAGTGGCTTCTTATGAAGCAAGGTTCACTCGCCTAGAATGGTATGCTCCAAATTTCATATGAGATCTTGATATTAAAATAAGTAGTTTTTACTTAGTATTAATGCCAATGTATCGAATGTATTTAGCTTATCTCTAGTTTAAAAGTTATGAAAACCTTTTTAGAAGTTCGGAGGATGTAGAAATGGAGTCTTCCGATTATCAGGTGTTCTTTGACAAACAACAAAATAAGAGGGCGAGGTGGCCGGTGAAAGGGAAGAGCTCTTCAAAAAATTCTGATGGTAAGAAACGTAAGTATACAGTTTGTGAAAATTGTGGTAAAAATCATGCTGGAGAATGTCTTTTGAATTCTAGTAAGTACTACCAATGTGGTAAAATGGGACATAAGGATCGTAATTGCAGTAAATAAGATCAGTGTAATGGTAAGACAAAATTTTATTTACAGTCATTAAAATGTTTTAAGTGAAATGAAATGTCTCATTATGAAAATGAGTGTTCAATGAAGAACTCAAATTAGGGAATGCAGCCAGAATACAATTAGATAGGGTTGGTGAAATCCTTTGCAACTACTTCAATAGATGTTGGGCCATCAAATGAGGTAATATCTGGTACACTATTTGTTTGTTCAGATTATGCCAATGTTTTGTTTGATTTGGGGTCTACACATTCATTAATTTCTGATAGTTTTTATAGTAAATTAGGAATTAAATATCAAGATATGAATCCTAAAAATATGGTAAAAACACCTGGAGGAAATGTTGATAAAAAAAATTATAAGAACCTTCATGTCCTTGTGTGTGGAATGAATCTACCTACAACCCTTACTGTTTTTCCTCTTGTAGCGTTTGATATTATTTTGTGTATGGATTGGTTTTCTGTTTATCATGCCAAGATTGAATATAGAGCTAAAGAGGTCTCTTTTCCGAAATATTTTCAGTATGTGTACAAGAATGAACAGTTGCTTTTGATAACATATTGAGAATCTAAGAAACTAGTAAAAGATGGAAATGAATGTTACCATGCACATATGGTTGAAAAAATGGAACTATTTAGATTAATGATATTCCAGTTGTTAATGAGTACCTTGATGATTTTCCTAATGATTGTCCTAGTATTACACCTGATTGAGAAGCTGAATTTGTTGTTGACTTAGTTTTTGGTGCTAAGACAATTTCAAAACCCCCTTATCGAATGGCTCAAATTGAACTTTTAGTGTTAATGAAGAAATTACAAGAGTTTTTAGATAACAGTTACATTTCACATAGCACATCACCATGGGGTTATTATATCTAGTTTTTTCAAAATAATGATGGGTCAATGAGACCTTTCATTTATTATAGAGAATGTAGTAACCTTACTATTAAGAACATGTATCCTTTTCCTCATATCGATGATTTTTTTGATCAGCTCCGGGGAGCCCAGTATTTTTTGAATATTGATTTGAGTTCAAGGTACCAACAGATGAAAGTAAATGAAGCAGAAATTATGAAGACTACATTTCTTACTAGATATAGCTATTATGAATTTATAGTTATTCCATTTGGGATAACCAATGCACCTTCTATATTCATGGATCTTATAAAAAAATTTCAATGATTTTTTTGATATATTTTTAGTTTTGTTCATTGATGATATATTGGTTTATTATAAAATAAAAGAGGAGCATGAATGTCATTTAATGGTAGTTGTGAAAACCTTAAAAGGAAAGAAATTATTTGGAAAATTCAGCAAGTGTGAGTTTTGGTTAAAAGAAATTTCATTCCTTTGTAACATTGTTTCAAAAAATGGCATTAATGTTGATCCTTTTAAAACAAAAGTTGTTGAAGAATGGATAGGACCCACAAATATAACTGAGTTCCATAGTTTTATTGGTATGGCAGGTTATTTCCATAGGTTTGTTGAAAATTTTGCATGGTTATCTAGTCCAATGAAAAAGATAACTCGAAAAGGTTTTAAATTTGTTTGGAAAAAATAATGTGATGATTGTTTTTAGGAATTGAAAGGATGATTGGTGAATGATCCTATTTTGGCACTACATTCCAGAAATGGTGAGTTTTTTATCTATAGTGATTCTTCATTAATGTGACTTGGTTGTGTCCTAATACAGAATGATTAGGTAATTTCTTATGTTTGACATCAGTTGAAACCATGTGAGTTAAATTACGAAACACATGATTTGGAATTAGGTGATGTTGTTTTTGCTTTAAAAATTTGGAGGCATCATTTGTATGGAGTAAAATGTGAAATATATATTGATCACAAGATTTTTAAGTATATATTCACTCAAAAATAGTTGAACATTAGATAGAGGAGATGGCTGGAATTAATCAAGGATAACGATTGCACGATTCATTTCCATCCGAGAAAATCAAAAAAAGTGCCTAATGCATTGAGTCAAAAAAGTAATGCTTCATTAACCATGATACATTTGGAACAAGATCCTTTGGTTTTTGATTTTATGAAATTTGGAATATAAGTTGTTGGTTCATGAATTTATTCTATTTTTTTAGGTGTGAGTGAAATCATTACTCTCACACATAATTAAGCAAGTGCAGAAGGAAGATAGTGAGTTGCAAAAAAAGGTAGTGTTGGTTCATACTGGTATGTTGCATGAATTTAACATTGATAATGATTATGTTTTGAGGTTTGGGAAATGATTATGTGTTCCTTGTGAATTGCAGTTGATGAATGAGTTGTTATGTGAAGCTCATAGTTCCCCATTTTTTGTTCATCCTAGAAGTACTAAGATGTGGAGAGATCTTCGGGAGTGTTACTGGTGGGATGTAATGAAAATAAATATTGCTAATTTTACTGTGAAGATTATGAATTGTCAGCAGGTTAAAGCAGAGCATCAGTTACTGATAGAGATGCTTCAGTCTTTACCGATGCCTTAGTGGAAACCTGAAAATATATCCATGGACTTCATTGTGGGATTACCGATGACATCTCGAGTTAATATTGCAATCTTGGTTTTTGTTGATCGATTGACTAAATCTTCTCATTTTCTTCATATTCGAGATAATTTGTCTCTAGATTAACTTTCTCAGTTTTATGATAAAGAGAAATTAAGGTTTCTTGGTGTTCCCATCTCCATTGTATCTTATCATGAACCCAGGTTTACTTCTAACTTTTGGAAAGGACTTCAGAAGTCGTTGGGGACTGAAATAAATTTTAGTACAACTTTTCATCCTCAATCATATGGACAGTCAGAATGAACAATTATGACCATGGAGGATATGCTATTTTCTTGTTCAATGGATGGCCAGGGAAGTTGGGATCATCATATTACATTGGTTGAATTATCATATTATAACAGTTTTCATTCTAGTATACAGATCGCTCAATTTGAAGAATTATATGGAATGCATTGTCGAACTCCAGCTTTTTGGGATGAAGTAGTTGAAAGTATGTTGATGAAACCAGAATTGGTAGAAGATAGGGAAGAAAAAGTTCTGTAGATTCAGAAGAAAATGAGAAGAGCTCAGAGTAGGCAGAAAATTTTTGCGGATAATCAGAAGATGGATCTTTCTTTCGAGGTAGGTGATTATGTCTTTCTCAATGTTTCTTCATGGAAAAGTGTGATGTGTTTTGGTAAGAATGGGAAGATGAGCCCAAGGTTCATTGGACCTTATGAAATCCTAGAGAATATTGGATCAGTTATGTATAGACTGCCTTTACCTCCAAGATTGTCCGAGGTACACAATGTCTTTCATGTTTCGATGTTGAGAATGTATATGCCTGATCCCTCTCATCTTTTGAGCCCAGATGTAGTTCAGTTCGAAGAGAATCTCTCTTATGAGGAACAGATGGTCCAGATTATTGACCAAAGAAATCTAATGTTGTGGAATAAGGTAATTAATCAGGTAATGGTTTTGTGAAAAAACCATATGGTTGAAGAGGAAACGTGTGAATCTGAAAATTCTATGAGGGATAATTACCCCCATTTATTTGATAAGTAAATAAATTTACAAGAACGCATTTCCCAAAAGGGGGAAGGATGTAACATACAAGATAAATAAATAAATGTGACATTTTCATATTTATTAATGTTTAATAATTAAATATTAATTTTACTTTAACAGGGTTTCTATGTTCGATGGCATACCCGATACGTAACAATGGGTTTCTTTGAAATCATATGTTGCACACTAATAATCTAATAATATTATTTTAAATTGTAGTTAATTCCTAGATATTTTATTGGCAGGAATGAATAGATCTAATTAAAATATGATTATATATGTTTGTTAAATGTTTTTTCATTTATCCAATAAAAGTTAGAGGCTTAAAATAGGAATGAATCTAATTTTAAGCATAATTTATATTAAAAGGCCGATTTACAACCTTTTTTATAAAAAACCCTATTTAAATCTAGTTTTGGTCACTTTTATATGTTATATTTGGGAAAATAAATTTTTCTTCAAAATCAGGACATGAAAATTTACTTGGGGTAAATTTTTCGTATTTTTCTGATAATTTTCATTTTTTTAATGAATAGTGAAAAATACTGTATTTTAATTCAAATATGACACTTAATCTAATTTATTTAAATAGTTAAATAATCCTTTTAATTGGGTATAAAGTGTAAAAAGATTATATTTTTACCCTTTAATCCAATGTTGGTCATTGGAAGCAATTTCACTTTGAAATTGGACATAATCAACTGTCAATATTGTCAATGTTATTATTTCATAAAAATACGTATATTGTTTTGACCCAAGGAATTAAATTTAAATTAATTTATCCAATGTCTATGTTTTTAATTTGGTAAAATATACATAATTTTTGAATTTATAAAACCATATATAGCTTAGGCTGAATTTATGGTATTTTTCTGAAAAACATCAATTTTTGATGAATAGTGAAACCACTAAGTAGTAGTTAAAAATATGAATTTTTCATTTAAATGAAATTTTTCCACTTTGGTGAATTGAATTTCAAAAATAATATATACATGGTTGTTATTAATAAGTAAATTTGGTTCAATAAGATGAAAATGATTTTTGGTGAATAGTAACTTTTTACTTTTCTTTACCGTGGTTATAGGTAAATAGGGTAATTGAAGGTAAAAATGAAATAAAATTAATATAAAATTTCTATAAAACTTGTTCTAACATTATTTTATGAGTAATGGATGACAAAGGAAATCCTTGGGTGAGACTTTTGGACTTCTAGTGCCACTTGGGTAAGAAAATGATATTAATAAATTTTTTAATGTAAAACTAAAAATATCATAAACATGTGTTGTTTGTCTAGAACAATTTTAACGTGGGGCTTATATAATTGATGTATTTGTTTATATATATTCATTAGAAAGATAAAAT
Organism: Viscum album; assembly: GCA_963277665.1. Classification (NCBI taxonomy): domain Eukaryota; kingdom Viridiplantae; phylum Streptophyta; class Magnoliopsida; order Santalales; family Viscaceae; genus Viscum; species Viscum album. Next base: position 811,028,079 of record OY728165.1, read on the forward strand.
TATTTCCTACATCGTGGTATTTTTTTTATAAATTTTAGACATCAAATATATTAAATTATTTATGACACAATAATGATGTAGTGTTTATCTCATTAATAAAAGATTTAAATAAATGAGATTATAATGATTAAAAAAATATCCAAAACCTATCCAATTCTTATTGGATGATTTTATTTCTACCACGAGTCATCTTATCTTCTACTTTAATTCTTTTTGAAAATTTAGAAACAGAAAATCATTATATAATAAAATAATATTTTCACATTTTCTTAAAGAGACCCCCCTTTATAAAAATCCCTCACTTCTATCCAACTCCTCACACCTCTCAAGCCCCTTGTATTGAAAAAACTCTACACAATTAATCTCTCAACATTCATCTTCTCCTCCTATAATCCTTACCTTATACAGAAGGAATTTCAAGAGGTCCTTTTTGTTCAAACCAAAGGAAGTTACCCAAATTAAAGGTAACTGCTTCTCTTAAATTTATGTCATCTACTTAACTTGTCCAACCCCTAAACTATTTTTATTCATTTAATTTATAACAAAACAAGTATTCTCAATATAATAGGATGTATTTATGAGAAGGATTATAACTACACTTACACACACCTCCATTTAATGTGTTAGGAACATACTATTTCTGTGCACAGCGAACTACGGCCTCATGAAACAATGATTGTTAAAATATCTCCAACCGCCTCTCATGTTGGAAATTATTATGGCACTATATATATATATATATATGATATATATTATGTTTATCTTTTCTCAATGCTTCTGTATTTTCAATTTATATAATAAATTTATGGTTTCCAGAGTGGGTAAATACGATAATCACTTTTGTGAAAGTACGAACTACCGCCCACTCAAAGTGATATGACTCGTTCATGCCTTATGTGGAACGTATAAAGGATAGAGTTAAAGAAATAATATATGATATTATACTGTAATTATAAAATACCTATGTATCATTATGTTTTAATTAAATTAAAATATGAAATAGAAATGAAATTAGCGTTCATGTGTATGTACGAATTACCATCTCAATAAACGGTGCATTTCATTTCATACCTCCAAATGTTATGTACTATTATAAATACATATATATACTGGATATATAAGATATATAAGATATCGAAATCATTAATACAATTCTAGAGATAATGTAATTTTGACCAGATAGAGAACTGGAAAATATAAGATGTTCATTTTTTGACTCATGTACCAATTATCAACAAAATGACCGTTATTAATTTGAATGATTGAATAATGTTTTTAACACTATAATAAGTGATATAAATGGAATAATAAAATTTAAAAAGTATCTTAAGAAAGTATAAATTAACTTTAGTTTATTAGTCTAGAGATTAATGTATGAACAGTTCAAGTCGGACATGAGGTAAGGGACTTCGTCTCAATCTCCTTTCATTGAGGCATATAATGTTTTATACACGACATTCTGTTATATGTTGTATAAACACCTTTTACTTATAATTTCATAAAAGGCAATATTTTTATATGAGGTGTTTTAATAAACGACTAAAATAATGTTTGTTTTTAATCGGCGCGGTGACAACGAACTTTCCACCACCACCAGTATTATTTGATATTTTGCTTCCTCAACAAGTCGTAATGTTTTTAAAAGTAAATTAAAGTCCATATACTCTTTTATATATTTTGATATTGGAAATGGTTTTTTGATTTATTTTTTCAATATATTTTTCAATATCATGAAATGTTATATTGTGATTTCAATTTGGGAATGTTATCAGTCCTTTATGATTATGGTATGTGTTATGATTATATTATGGTCCTTGGGAATTGTTTTTATACGGGTGGGTCCATGTTAAAACTGGGGCTGGTGAGCCCGAAATAGCTCTCCAATTCATTTGGTAACTTGAAGGAGGTAATAATGAATGTTTATCCTAAGAGATGTAGGGAATATGCTGTGATGGGTATTCCAAATGTGACTCCCTACATAGCTGTGAAAGCTACAACATATGTTATGGATGCCACAAGTTACCTTTATGATTTGTGTTCACTATGTAAATATTATGATTTCATGAGGAATATTAAAGATCTTATGTTATGTATGTGTTGAAGAACTAATGTTTTGTTTCTTTGTTTTATAACCCTTACTGAGCTTTTTATGCTCATCCCATGTTTCAAAATGTTTTTCACAAGACGTAAAGTGAATAAGGTCAAGGATGAGATCATGGGAAAGTCCAGCTGTCTAAAACATGGAATTGGAAAAGACACGTTTTTTTCATGAGTTTTTATTCTATGAAAAAAGGGAAACTGATTTGAATTGTTTACTTTGTAATATTTTGAGATGTAATTGTTTTAGCATAATTCTTTGAACTCTAAACTAGAAAATATCCTCAATGTGAATTATTTATTTAAATAATGATTATGTAATATTTAATGATGGGTCCTTATACTAGTAGTCCTGAAAAATTCCCTCATGAGGTATCCTTAGGAAATAATCCCATAACCTCTAATAAAAAGTACATTTTTGACCATTTATACATCTTCTCACAAAAAATACATATTCTGTATCAAATTAGATTTGAACAAACTTATAAAATAGAGAAACTATATTTGGATATATCAGCCCAGTATCCTTTGTGAACCCATTCTACCATCCCTATTCTTTTATTACTTTCAAAACTATATACTTTCTTGACATCTTCCACTTGGAGAAGATTTACTTTACTAGAACCACTATTCTGTCAATAAGGTTTGGATTCAGAGGACCTTAGGGTACTATATTAGGTGATATTTTCAACTCCTTCTTTGATCATTGGTTATCATGGGTTTATTAGGATATGTGTTTCATTATCAGCATTCAACAAATGTTCGGGATAGAGAGAAATAGAACTGAAGGGTTGATGGAGTGCTTACAGTTTGAGAGAAGAGAGCCTTGGTGAATATTAGAGTGAAACTTATTTATTTCTTATAATTTATGGATTTCAAGAGTCAAAAATTCAAAAGAACGGGAATGTAAAAGAATAAAATAGTCAATTATAGTGATACTGGTTATGATATATAAATAAAACAATAAAGTTTCTTTACTGTGAGACAAGAACAGACTTTCATGGTGAGACCGTAACATGTTTTCACTGTGATACCGTAATAGATTTTCATGGTGTCATCTATACTATTTGACATTAAAATGGTGCGACCGTACTATTTGAAACAGTATGTGCTAGGCCGTAACATATAGAAAGTAATGATGAGACAATAAACTGTGAAAAAATATGTTGTGAAACAATACACTTACTAATTAAGATTCATCATTCCCAATTCATGTATGATATAATCTATTCATTCAGGATTTCAGAGTTTTGTGAATATATCAGTGAGCTGATACTCACTTCCAATGAATTCAAAAGTGATATCACATTTCTTATAATGGTCTCACAAAAATCAGTGTCTTACATCAATATGTTTTGTTCTAGACTGTGAAACAATATTCTTTGAGATGTTAATAGAACTTGTATTGTCACGATATATAGTTACATGGATAAATTGATATCCATAATCTAGTAATGTGTATTTCATCTAAAAAATTTGTGGACAACAACTAATAGTAGCTGTGTACTAAGCTTCAAAAGTAGATTATACAACCACCTTTTGTTTTTTACTACACCCTGATACTAGTGCCTTGACTAAAAAGATACATGTTATAGAGGTTCTTCAATATAACTTAAAACCACCAAAGTTTTCATCTGAATAACAAACTAACTTCAATGATTTTCCTCTAGGATATAACAATCCTAGATTGGGTGTATTCTTGAGGTATTTGAGAATTCTATTAACAACATTTAAAAGATATTCCATAGGGTAACCTTGAAAACAATCACACATACATACCCTAAAAATAATGTGAGGTTGACTAGAAATTATGTAGAGTAAGTTTCCAATCATTATTCTATAAGTGGTTTGATCAATAGATTTTTCATATTCATTAAGATCCCACTAAAAAATAGTACTCATTGGAGTGTACTACATTTTTTATTATCCAAGAAAAAACATTTTAGAAGATCTACAGTATATTTTCATAGATTTAAAATAACATCATCATTATTCTGAATGATTTGAAAACCTAGGAAGAATTTTAGATCACCCATTTAATTCATTTCAAATTTGTATTGCGTCATTTTAGAAAATTCAATACAAAATGAGTTTTTTGAATTTCCAAAGATAAAATCATCTACATAAATTTTAACTAATAAAACATAAGTGTAAATTAGTTTTCTAAAAAGGGTAGGATCAACTATTCCTTTCATCAACAATTTATAAATAATAAAAGTACTTAATCTATCATACCAAGCTATTAGAGATTTTTTTAAACCATAAAATGATTTTGATAATTTAAAAACATCATTCGGAAAATGTGGATATGTAAAACTAGGGGGTTGCTAAACAAAAAAATCCTCAATTATATACCCATTTAGGAATTCACTCTTAACATACATTTGATATAGTTTGAAATTTAGATGTGAAAAAAAAGAAAGAATGATTCTGATGGCTTCAAGTCTAGCTACGGGTGAAAATGATTCCTCATTGTCAATTCCTTCTTCTTTATTATATCATTGTTCTACTAATCTAGCATTTTTTCTAACTATGTTACCTACTTCATCTACCTAATTTATAAACACCAACTTAGTGCCTATGGTATATGTTTCATTAGTCCTTTAAACAAGTTTCTAACCTTTGTTCTTCTCAAACTGATTATTCTATTCTTGCATAACCATCACCCAAAACCCATCATTGAAAGAATCACTAATCTTTTTAGGTTTAATATATGATAAGAAGACTCCATGTTCAACCTGATTTCCATGAGGATCTCTAGTTTGAGTTCCTTTATCTAAATATCCTACAACTGCATCAAAAATATGGTTCTTAGGAGTTCTAATAGCTCTAGAAAAAGAAGGACTAGTGACCTCGGGTTCTTCAACTAGTTCGGGATCATTATGACTTGAATCTAATGAATTTCTAAACTGGAAGTTTTCATAGATTCCATTATAGGATGGTTAGATGATTTTGTATTAATTTCCAGATTTTACACATCATCCTCTAGTTTTTCTAGAGTGGTATTGGGATTATGTAGATATGTCTCATCAAATTTCACAGGGATAGACTCTTCCACACATTTAGTTCTCTTTCTAAACACACTATACTATTTACAAGAGATTGAATATCCTATAAATATTCCTTCATCACTCTTGGATGAAAATTTACGATGATTGTCCTTAGTATTAAGGATATATACTTTGCAACCATAAACATTGAAGTATATTACATTGGGTTTTTGATTGTACCCAAACTCATATGGAGATCTTTTAAGAATAGGTATAATCAGAACTCTATTAAAAATATAGCATGCTGTATTTACAGCTTCAACCAAAAAATAAATATGTAGGTCATATTCAATAATCATGGTTCTAGAAATAACTTGCATGGTTATATTTCGTATTTCTATAACTTCATTTTTAAGAGGAGTTATTGGGGATGAGAAATTATAACTATATCCATTTTGTGAGAAAAAAGATACAAACTCATGATTTTCAAACAACCGACCATTATAACTTCTTATGTATTTAATTCAATTTCCACTATGATTTTTTATAGTTTTTGCATATTTGATGAAATAAGATCATGATTCACTTTTTTAAACCAAATAGAAAGTCCATGTATGTCTAGAAAAGTCATCTACAAGAACAAAAAAATAGTACTTCCCATTGTATCTATAAACTATAGATGGTCCAAAGAAATCCAGGTGAACCAATTAAAGTGGTTGATAAGTTGACACTTATGTCATTGCTTTGATGTAAATTTTTTGTTTCTTTCCCTTTTGACAATGATCACACAATTTATCATTTGGAAACTCATGTTTGGGTAGATCATTGAATATGATTTTTATAGATATCTTTCTATGAAAGTGAATATTACACTGTCTTAGTCTCATATTCCAAACCTGATATTCTTTGTGAAATATATTTAATGATGAATCATTTTGATAAACCGAAGATTATAATTTAACAAAATATTCATTTTCATTTTGTAATATAGAAAATAAAAATTCATTTTTATAATTAAGAACATTGAAATTATCATTTCAAATTTAACATGAAATACTTCATCACATAGTTGTGAAATACTAAGCAAATTATAATTCAATCCATCAACAAAAAGTACTATGGAAATTAAAACTGAGTTATAGTTACCGATTTGGCCAAGGCCAATGATTTTTCCTTTGGAATTTGAACAAAAGGTTACATGTCCATCATCATTTTTTTATCTTTTTGAGGCCTGAAAAGTCATGTGTAATGTGTCTTGAACACCCACAGTCCAAGTACCATAATATTTTACAAGAGATATTTAAGAAATTTACCTACAAATTAGCCAAATAAAAAAAGTCTTTTGTGCTCATATTTGTTTGTGTCCAGTAATATTATTAACTAGTGCTTTAGGAACCCATATCTACCTCATTGGATTCCTATAATTATTACGTAATGTTCTTGAAAAATAAACTCTATTTGGTCCATAAAATCATGAAATAGTAGAGAGTGTATCATAATTTGAACTATATAAATGTTATCCTGAACTTGATGTAAAGGCGTATGTCCTAGATTTAGAAACAAAATTGGTCATTCAAAAATTTTATTTACCAGGTTGTTAGCCAATACCAGTAGTATATTTCAGAGAAATATGTTTACCTAGCATTTGTTCGAAAGTATATTTACCATTAGTAAACCCCTCAAGGTCATTTATCAATTGTTCATTGATTTCGTTAGTGCATTTTTTTCTTTGTGTAACTGTAATTTTTTCTCCATTTCTATATTATGTTCAGATTAAACAGTTGAAGAAAGAGCATACTATTTATTTAAATAATTGAATTTCTATTTTAGTTCATTACATATCTATTGAAGCATGTTACAGTACTCAAACATGTATTATTTAGACATATTTTCAAAATAACTTTCATCACTAGAATAATAAGAATTGTGTAAAAGAGATTCCAATGTTACATCAGATGTTTTTTTCGAAAAACATATATTGTATTGTTATCCAATTCATCATTTGAAGATTCTGAGTCATTTTAACTATCCTCAGAAGCATTCCAAATTGCATTAATTTACTTTTTATACTTTCTATCTTTGTCCTCATATTTATTTTAGTACTTGATTTGGGAATGTGAGCCTTTATATGTCCTTTTCACTTACATTCCTCAAATACCATATCATCAGAGTTGTCACTTATTTTATAGTATTTCTTCTAGCATCTATTTTGATAATATCTTCATTTTAAGTTAGGATTTATGAAAAATTTATTTTTCTATTAAAATATCTCAAACCATTTTTCAAATTGATCCATCACCTCATCATTATCATTTTTTGATTTTAAACTATGGGAACTCTCTATAGAGTCTTCTAATTTCCTTTTTTTTGTTTAGTGGTGGTGGCCTTAAATGAAAATGATTTTTTATTGGGTTCAACCTCCTCTTCCTTGTTGATATTCATGTCATATTCATACATCAGTAGTTTCCCAATGAGTTCTTTTATAGTTAACTTGATGATATCGCATTACTCTCTTATAGAGATAGAGGTTCCTCTCCAACTATCAGGTAGGCATCCGAGAATCCCCATGATTTGTTCATTGGCAGTGACTTCTCTTCCATGATAAAACACTATGTTGAAAATTTCGTTGAACCTGAGATACATTTTAGAAATAGGCTCATTAGGTTTTATTTTAGCGTTATCATATTTAATAGTATAAGTTTTGAGTATCATTTATTTCACACTTGAAGTTCATTCATGTGAAACAGACAAAGTCTCCAAAATTTTAGGGGCATTTTAACATGCAGATATTCTGTTAAATTCCTCATCTCTTAAAGAGAAATATAGAGCATTCATGGTGTTCCATTTGTTAGTGTAGGATGTCTTGGTTGTGTCCACTAATTTGATTCTATCCATAGCATTCATTTTATTATCATCTATAACTGAAGTCCAAATTTCAAATCCCAAACATTCTAAATGCAGTTTCATTTTAATTTTCCATTGGGAATAATTGGTTCCATTAAATAATAGTGGTCTATTTGTGACAAAATATTCAGTATATTATCCATAATAAATATATACTTTGAAAGAGAAAGAAATTTAGAAAAAATGACAGATCATTAAAGTACAACTAAAATCAAAATAGAATAGTTTCCAAAATAGAGTCTTAACAGGAATAAAAAATTTCTCTGATACCAAATGTTGGTTGGATTAAATTACTCAAGAGGGGGTTGAATTGAGTATCTATAAAAAATTTCTTTTGAAAATTATTCTTAAAATGTTCAACAATAAAAATAAATACACCCCAATTATTCAATGTAATACTTTATGAAAGTTTCACTATTAAAATAATCTTCTAGAAGATTGATTAATTCTCAGTAGTATCAATATAAGTTATCAATATTACCTTGAAGATATTATAATAAGGAATAACATTTATAACTTCCTTCCACGATTATCTATCAAAGTAAATCTACTGTCTTCTGAATTATCCAGTAAAGAAGAAAAAACTAAATTAAACATAACACAATATATATAAAATTGGTTCAGTCTCAAGCCAAGACCTAATCCACTACACTTGGTTATCACCTTCCACTGAGCAGTTTATATTAATAACCCTAATCCACCACCAAGATCAGGGTAAAAAATAGTGGACCTAACTGTCCAGGTCACACGAACTCTTCCATAGTTCATCTTGGGTTTTATGTACAACTAGAAAAAGGGACCTCTTCCAAACATATCTATGGGAATAAACATGTGGAAAAAGATATTAAGGGAAGGATATCTTGTATCCTTTAATTATTTTGAAGGATACAATGTGTTTTTTAATAAAAACACTCACACACTGCTCGAAAGAGGAAATCAATACACAATAGTGAATAGATGATGAGATAAGGTTAGAAGTGATTTGAGTGTTATTATACATAGGTCTGGTATTCTAGAATTATGTAGATGTATGAAATGTGTTCTATTGCGATAAACAGTGTATCCCAAGTCTGTTTCTCTAATTTCAATTAAGATCTAGACCGTTTTCTTCCTGGAGTTCTTATTGGGAAGATGTTGTTGACTCTGATCTATTCTATTCCATCTTTTAGATTCATGAATGGTTCATTTGTTCTTCTGATGTATCTTATTGCATGTGTCTGTTCTTTTCTTAATGAATACTCATTCTTCTACTTCTATATTGATTTTCTGTTTTAGGACCACGCTTTTATTTTTACTCATTGAGTACATATGTTGGAGCCGACATGATGCATGTATTCTACACCTCTTACCTCTTACTATCTGGTGACATGTCTACTAAGAAATATTAATTATTTAAGTTCATTTAAAAGACTCAAATATGATAGATAGAAATTAAATTCAAATTTACAAAACAGATAAGGAACTGTGTCATAGTCTGTATGGAAGCAGTGTATCTTGGAAATGTTGTCACCATGAAACAATGTCTTTTTTTCCTTTGAGTGGTGAGATAGACATTATGTCATAGTTGTATAGATATCAAGAACCGGTATCACAAATGCGGTGTTATGATCATGATGTCTTATTCTTTTCGAAAAATCGAATGGTGTCTTGTCATAGTGTTTGGTCACGATGACTAGGTCATGGTGTCTAATCATAATGTCTGAGTCATAGTGTCTAAGTCATGGTGTAGGGGTCATGATTTCTGGATCATGGTGTATGCATCACAGTCTTTGGGTCACAGTGTCTGGGTCACGGTGTCTGGGTCACGGTGTCTGATGATGATCTCTTTATATATGAACCTGGTGTTTGGGTTACGGTGTATAAGTCACGGTGCTTGGGTCATGGTGTCTGGGTCACGGTGTCTGAGTAACGGTGTTTGGTCATGATGTTTGGTCACAATGTCTTGTCACGGTGTCATGTTCCTTTTCCAGAAATCATGAATTGGTGGCAGACTCATGGTTTCTTAGACATATCCAAATATCTGTATATAGACCAAAGTAGTAATATTCATAGAATGAATTAGTTTTAACCATTCATTAATGAAATAATTAAAGACAAATGATAAATATAGTTTACAATAAACAAAAAGTAGTTATAGAAATTAAGATCTTGTGATAATATATGTAAAGAAAAAACAAATAAACCATTTTTACTTTGGACTTGGAATAGATTTGACACGATGTATAGGATTTGTGATCATTAACACATGATTTAAACATGATAATTACTACACTTATATTTAGTGATGAGTTTCTGCTACTTCTTTAAGGTGAAAAGTATACTTTATGATAAAGTATTCAGGATTTACATGTTGTTTTGAAAAACTAATAGTTTCCTTATTTATGTATCCCTTATAGAGATTTTTATGCTTATCCATAATTTTGAAATGTTTTTCCCAGGACATAATGATTAATAGGGTCAGGTATGGGATCATGTAAATGTCATTCTATCTAAAACATGGAAGTAGACATATTTCTTTTTTAGGAGTATTTGTTTTATGAAAAAATAGATAGTGAATATAAGTGTCAATATATAATATTCACATTGTTATGTATAATTTACGACCTGATTATATAAATATCTAAACCTTAAAGCAACGTTATTGTGAAGTATTGTATTAATTCATGATTATGTAATGTTTAATGTTGGGGCCTTACATGCACATTTTACCTAACTGTACGGTAACTATAAAAATCATTCTATACATAACTGGTAACTACAAAGTTTGACTTCATTGTTAGAATAATAATTTTCCAGGCATGTAGAATGGATATATTAAAAATTACTAGTTAATCTAATGATTTTACATGAATAGTACAAATTATATTATTTATCAACCCATTGGGGCCTGTCTGGATGTTCAAATGCTGAGTGTGACACCCCAAATTTACCTGAAATGTGTTAGGGGATGTTGAATAACACTGATTAACCATATCACTCTGATGGAATGCCTTATAATTAGTTATATGTACCCATTCACACATATATAAATATCCATGAAATGGTTAAAGTTAAGAAAAATGATTCCAAATGCATGAATACATCTTTTTCCCAAAATTAGAGAGTAAAAAAGAATTGGAAAATGTAATGGGTAAAGTACAATCCAACCAAAAATTACATAATATTCCATCCTACTAAGGATGGGATATCTTTCAAATATAACACCGTACATAAACAACTATTTTTTTAACTCATTATTCTCTTCCTACTCCTGGTTCATCCAGGACACTATCAAAAGGCCTATCATAAAAACATGAAATGAAATGTATGGGTAGATCCCATGCATGGGTGAGTCTAGCAATACCCAAAAGGACACACCAAAATCACCAAACATAAACCATCCCGTGGGTAGTCAGCTCATTATAATTGACCAATTTCCATCAGAATATAACACATTGAAACAAGAATAGTAACCCAAAAAATATCAAAATAGAATCCTAGTCTTAGAAAAGTCTCAACCATACTACAAAACACATGATTTTTCTGAAGACATCAAGGTAACACTCATATGGTATATATCACTCCATGATCCATGATATCACTGATATAACTCATTCAATAGGTAGTCCTCATTGTCCCTCAAAAAATAAGTACTTTCTAGATCCCTAATGATCTTGATACACCAGTAGAGGATCTCACCCTTGACCTATGGGTTATACTAGAACCTACGTGAATAAACCACTATGATTTTAATCATATTATTTCATATGATAGTCATAATTATTCCTCAATCACCACATAGTGATGGTGATGAAATGATACAAGATTCACCTTATTCAAACATATGGATCGATGATGATAATTCCTAGAAAAACCCCTGAGAGGGTATCACAATCCTTTGATCTTGGAGTAAAAAAATTGTACCCTCATATAAATAGACCATGGGAACACACCCATTTAATAGTATCATATATTTAAGATAACGAGGGAATCAACCTATCGTGGAAATCATACATGACATGAAATGCGGGTACACAATGTGTCTATCAAAGATTGGGTCTTCACATATATTGTTTACTCATATGATATTTATTTGTCCATATAAAAATATTTTAATTTTATAGTACAATAAATATAGTTTTTGATTCCCCACTCATCTTTTGACACTTTCCTATGTCCTTGTACTATGGTGGTTCGTAAGCAGTTCAGGTCATGTCGACGCATTATGTCCTTGGATGTATACTTTTATATTATCATACCCATGTACATGTTGGGTATATGATGAGACACCAACTATTAGTTATATAACATATGACATGTGTGTGGAAACTAAAGAGTCGCAGAAGGGGGACTACATGTTGTTTATTCAATCGGTGTAAATGATGTGTAGCCAAAATTTTCACAAAAGTATAGGATCTTCAACACATTATCCCCGCACTGGTTCCATCACTTATCCTGCCACTAGAACCATAGGTAAATTAATGTTATGGATCACCCATTCATGGTCGTTTCTTGCAACTAGTTTTCATCTAGCTAAATCCCATCATGAAGTGTATCACGGGGCACCACCATGCCGGGAGACCTATTCCGTGGAACATAACATTGGATATAATCTTAATACATCATTGTTCATCCACCATATTCATCATTCCATGATCTCTAGGTTTATCATGAATCCATTCCAAAGGTGAAGATCCATTATTCCATAAAATAATATTGTAATAATTATCTACTAGGTATTGGTGTAACCATCATCCCATGAAAATATCAGGAATGAAGATGTGAAGAACATGGGGGGAAATGAAGTAAAATACACAGTGAAATAAACCTCAACAATCATCTATGCTGGCCTTGATTTCCATCCAATATAAAAATGAATGAAGAACCAAAAATCAGTATAAAATCAACTTAACAAAACCCCAACAGTAGAAACCCAAACCATCAATGCATGATCTACTAGTGAAAACTTGTTAGTTGAGTTGATTGATATTTTTCATGGGATTGTAAAATATTGAATAATCAAATGAAAAAAACATCCATACCTTGTGTAATGACCAATAAATTATGAAGGATAATCTCATGTCGATGTCATTGGTGAGATCTATGAACTTTGTAGGTGAATATGATCCTAGAGATATAGATAAGTTCCTCAATACCATCATCTTCTTCCAATATTTCCTCTCAAATAACATGTGATATACTACTGACCCTAGGATTTTTCTAAATATTGGATTAAATAGAGGAGGTATAGGTTTCTTCTAGTTATTAACTAATTAAAATTACTATTTTCTTCCATGACTATTCCTCAAATGAATAGAATGATGATGACAGCTGTTATGTCGCACCTAGGGAAGAACCCATGTTCAGGATTTAATGGTTGTCTCCTATTTCTTATCTAAAACTTCATTCGATGGTTCTTCCATAATTTTTGAAAAATTAAATTTAAGTGATATAATATATTTGTTATTTTTTTATAACAATATGGGGCCTCACCAGGCATCAGAATCTCACTATAACTCCATGTTTGGATCTAATAATAAGATTTAATACATTCCAAATCTCAACATAGAAAAATAGAGCCATTATAAGACATGTGTATAATATATATTCCATGCACATGTCATGCGAAATTTAAAATGATTGATAATATTTTACCCAAAACTCATAGAAACTAATAAACATCAATAAATAAATAAATTACTATGACAAATAAATTTTTACCTGTGATACAACACCTTCAATATACCATGGTTAAGGAATATTTGTGAATGAACTGGGAGTTCCACCAATACAATCATAGAAGAGTAATCATTTGAATTATGAAAATCATATTACCATCAATGAAATTAATGATAATGTGATTTAATGTATCTTTATGATTTCCAAATCCTAAATGAAGTAAAATTATATTGTAAAATTTATAATAACATAAAAAGAATTCAATAGTATTATAGCCTTACATCTGGATGGACTATAGACTTCATTAATGTGTTGGTCAAAATCATTGACTAAGGGTTTTTGAGAAGAGAATAGAGTAATAAATGATGAATCATGGTGAGAAAACCATTTTGAATTTCATACAATTATATGTGAATAAATGGATACCATTGTAAAACCCAAGATATTTTACATCAACCTTATTCAAATAAAATATTTTAATATATTTTTTATTATTTAAATAATTATACACAAATCCATCCCTAGACATCATGAATTTATTTTCCCATTTTCTAGATATAGAAGAGGGTACATTATTTCATTAATATTTTATAAAATCATGACCAATATTAAGAGATAAATCAAATAGTGATTTTTAATTCTCATCCATAAATTAAAAAAGTAAATTTTTGGATTCAATATGGCTATAATCAAGATCATAGAGTCCCTTAAAGATCACCATTCTCAAAAATTTTAAAATATTCTTTTTTTGAATTCTGAATGATAAATTTATTTAATTGATTTTTTTTCTCATTCTTTTAATTTTCCATTCCTTTGTGTTACATTGTTTTCATAGTTATTTCCTAGATATCATTAATTATATGCTATTATTTATCGAAATTTAAATTTACCACAAATATATGCCATTTTTTTATAGTAATGAATCATTATTAAAATATATTCTGATCCTTTAATTATTATATAGAATCATTGGATCTTTATTAGTGGATGGGATTGATATCTATCTCATAATGTGGTAGTTATTCTAGATAATTCATAACCATTATTTGTATTTGTGGTTAGATATATCCCATCAATATTCTATGATGTATACTCATTTGAAATGAATTTGGGAATCTATTGGTAGTTGATCAATCTAACTGACTACGAATCATTTTTTGATTGAAAATTTAAAAAAAATTCCCCTATAGAATACTTTTGAAATAAAATTTTTCAATTATCTATATAGTCTCATTCTATGACTGCATTGATATTTTATTTCCAGGGTTCTTATAATTTTTTTTCTTTTCAATGATGCAATGTTTTAATGGGCTGTAGAATATATTTAACCATATTTTTATTATCTATAATTCTATAATATTTCATAGTATGCCAGTGATTTCGATTCATTTGGTTGAAATGATAAATTTGAAAAATAAAATAAATTATGATTTAAAATAAAATTACACCATTGAATTGAAGTTGTAGAGTTTAACTTAGAGTTTGATTTATTTACTATTTTGATATAGTAAATTTTTAGTGTTTTTTCCCATGTATTTGAAATTAAATTAATGATATTTATTATTATTAAATTTTATTTACTTAATTACTAAAAAACACAATTATCCACCATTATATCCAATTATAATGTCTTTATATAGGGTTAATACATGTTATTATTCCATCATTTATAAACTACATAGGATAATGAATGAATTCTTGACAAGAAATTGTAGTGGTTTAATATATGTTTCCCTAATCACTTTTGATTGATTTAATGAATTATCATTAATTTAATATAATATAAAATTGGAATTAATTATATTATTCAAAAATTAATTATTATATATTAAATAATAATTACAAATTTAATTTCAATATTTACCAAATTTGGCATGTTCTAAAATCATCAAATATGGATGAACACATGTTTTTTAAATTGAAAAAATTATAAATGGTTGATCGTTTTTGATTCATGTTTTCAATAGATATTGAAAACTAATTCTAAAAATAGGATGAATCAAATAACATTTTGTTTACATCAAATTGGATGATGAACAATTATAGATCTATAATCAATGTTTCTTGTTTTTTGACATTAATTTTTTTTCACTCATGTTAGAATTATTTATAAATTTTAATGAATAAATTGTTGTATAATGGGAAATATTTATTCCCTTATTGTTTATTAATTATAGGATTGGACTATCTTGGTTTATGTTTATGCCATCAAATATTTATAGTCAACCATTTCGTTCCCAATATATACATGTTATAAAAAATTTATTTAAATAATAATAATAATATTATTATAATTTTAAGTTATTAAATGTGCATTATTTATTATATTGGATAATTCAAACCCTATTTAGAATGTATAAATATTCAATTACGATTATTTTTCTAGTATAAAATGTTTCTTGAAGATTATGAAATAATTGATTAGTTTAAAAAGTTTTAGACATACAAACCTTGATATTAATTATTATTTTCTTTATTTATTAATGGTTGATATATTGTAATGGTTTCTAGCCTAAACCCTCTTTTTTAGATTTTTAGTGCGTGGAACATGGTATACATACAATTAGTAAATACCATCAAGAAACAATGAATATGTATAGAAAAATAATGTTTTTTTACAAAACTATTTGATCATTTTTATGTTAAAATAATAATCGTGATACATTTTAGAATCCAATAGTTTTGTTTCATGGAAAAATTGTTTTCATTCATAACATGTATATAATAAAATAGAAAAATTATTTAAAATTTTTTTCATAATCCTCTTGAAATATCTCATGATCTTGTTATATCATTTAGTCTCTTGTGGATATACATCAAAGAAAGGATTGAGTTATAATCCCTTTAAGGGAAGGAATATTATCAGATGAATAAGGTACATGGATAAATAGTACATGGGGGAAGATAATCAACATCATCATATAATAAATGTAGTATCATCATCATAATCATAAAGAAAACTTTTATAAAGGAATCTAATATGGAATATTCATGATAATTAAGAATAAAAATAATGTGGTAATATACGAAACATAATTGTCAATAAACCTAAAATCATGAATAAAAATAATATTGTGGATAATCATAACATCATAATTATGAACAAACATATAATAATGTTCATACATAATACACCTAATCTGATGAGATATATCACATTAACAAATAAAATATATGAATATATAATTCAAGGACCACCATTTAAATAGTAAAATGATCATCATAATTAATGACATATGGAAATTCAAAATATAAAAATGCAAGTCAGTAAATAAACCAATGGAAAATAATGAGTTTCATAATTTCATAATAAATATACTTAATAGAATTACCTTTGGGTTCCCAAATTAATAAAAAACTTCATTTTTTGAGTAAAAGATCATTTTTACTAAATAAATAAATTCTCAATATGAGACATAGTGTTTTCTTTATAAAAATTTTCATCTTTTCAAAATATATGTAGTTATATTAGAAACCATTTTGAAAAGGAAAACTATAGAGACACATAATTTTCATACCCAGATATTTCATCTTTTAAGAAGAATATTCATTAAATTACATAACAATCAATAAAAAACTCACATATGCCAAATTAAATTGGAATCCTAGATACATAAATAAGTTGTTCATAAGAGATCCACATTATCTTCCACTTACTTCGTCATAATTAGAACAATTATTAGATATATCCTACTAAATAACATTTCCATAACTTAGTGACATGAAAATATGAATGAGAGAGATTACATTCTCAGTAAGGTTAAAAAATGGATATATCGGTTATTTCATAAGCATAACATGAGAAAAAGGGTATACGAACATAATTTTTTCATTTCAAACACATACCATGCATATCAAAGATCATAATCCTAAGTCATGGAATAAATTATGTCATTTCATAGGACACAAATCATAAATGAAACAAATTTAATGAGACATGAGAGAAAAAAATTTGAATAAAAAATTAAATTATATCATATAAATAAACTATGAAAATATTTTCCATAGTAGTCAACACTCACTACCAACTATTATAGTTGAATGTTTTCTCTCCTCAAAAAAATATAGTAGAAAAGTTTCACTCCCAAGACTACCATAGTAGATTGGGTTCACTCCGCAAACAATCATAACAATTATGACTCACTCCTATGAATATCGTAGTGGTCAGAGTCCCATACAAAAATCTTTTCACTCCCTATTCATGTCATGTTTATCTCTTTATATATCTATCATTAACCATTGTATAATAGTGATACATACATCGGAGCACACTCATAACAAAATTAATATCATAAATACGTGTTCCAAAAGATAAAAAAACTCATAAAATGCATATTTATGAAATAAGTTGAGTTTCATGAACATTTAATCATACTACAACTTGCGAAACAGAAACAGTTTTAATAAATATTTCATCACATCATTATAAAATAACCTATATGAAATAAACATATTATTTTAAATAAATGTCATCATAAACCATCTAGAAAAATAATTTGAATGATATAATTGGATTAAATCAACAATAAAACTTATAGAACATCAAAATATAACATCTTAGATGAAATTTGTGAGAAAAATATTATTTGGAACATTTATTTAGGAAAATAATTTTTTTAAAATTATTTATAAAAAATTAAAATAATTCCAAATATTATTGATCAAATGTTCATAATGAACCTTAAAAAATGTAATGGAATCTTAACAAATTTCATGATGCTGGAAAATCCCATTCATGATATATAAGACAAAATTAAACATTCCTATAACATTTTATGAGATAAGGCAAAAATTACCTTGTTCAAAAAATGACAAAAATATTACTTTAAAAACAATTAATGAAAATTTAGAAATGGGTAAAAATAAAATTGTACTTTAATTGTATAATATTAATATAATTATTGAAAAAAATAACATCTACAAAAAAGGAATGTATTTCATTAAAAAATATAGAAAACAATCCATTTTTCCTGAAATGTTATTTTTCACGATCTTAAGTACTTATGGTGATGAAAATGAGAGGAAAATAGTCATTTTAATGAAATTACCATTATAGAACGAAATTTATGTGGTTATGTAGTGGTAAAAAATATTTTACCCTGAGAAACATAGTAACAAACAATCCTGATAAACAATGATATAGTGATACAAAATCCTTATATCTATGGTAAAATTTTAATCGTGTGACCAATAAAAGAAAGAAACATAGTTGGATTTTTAAATACTCATAACATTAATATGTAAAATCATAAAAGATATTTAGGGGATGTATATAAACCACAAATATAAACCTTTGGATAACTAAGAATATGTCTCATAGAAATAAAAGTGGGATAACAATTACATACCTGTGATCCAACATCCTTTATAAAAAATAAAAACTTATTTATAATAAATATTTATTTATTATAAATCTATTATTGAACCATAATTGCAACAAACCTTTATCTTTCTTTAAGTATGAATTGTTGTTAGTTTTTCTATTCCTTTTTTGACTAGGTACACTATGGGATTCTTGGGAATGAATATCGTTTTACGGGTAAATAAAACAAGGTTGTGGGATGTTTGCTTTATTGATGTAATGGAGTTAATGTATAAATGATTCAATTTCCTTATAGGTCTCTTAATGAGATAAGACAATACTAAACATGGTATTAATATTTTTTGAAATAAATTATTCTTTTAGTAGTCTTATGGGTGATTACACACCATGTAATAGGATTAAATGTCATGTAATGGTCAGTAGTAAGATTCTTGAATCTGGTTTAGGGGGTGAATAGATTACTCATTATAAAAACATTTCAACACATATAATGGTAAAATTATGATTTTTATCCTAAGGCGATTGGGTTTTTAGAAATTTTGGGTTTTTGCAATACATAACATGAAATGGGATTACATGTAGTGGAATAATTGTGGTTTGTGTATTTAGGGAGTTAAATGGATTATTTTCATTTCATTCTGTCTCCATCATACATTCTCAAACCCATGGTAAATTTTGTATTATTTTTTATATCAATGATCCATTTTGACCATTCATTTGTTGATCGATCATTTTTTGACTACGATACATATTTCTAGATAAATGTTCCATCTATTTCTTATAGGATTTTGGTTGCATTTATGGAGTTATCTTTTTCTTTTGTGGTATAGATTTGTTATCTTTTGTTTTTTATATTTATAAATTGTAGTTTATTATCATTTCATTCCAACCAATGGTCGATCTGTGGGTTTCAAATCTCTGTTGTGAATAGTGGATTGGGCTTCATCATTCGTAAGGTGGGGTTTTATATACAAGGTATTGATTAGATGAATCTATTACCATTTATTATAAATTCCTTTGGTTTGATAATTAAACTAAACTGAATTTTGGTTTCAAGGGATATTGTTGAAATATACTCTTTAAAATGTTTTTTCTAAAACACTATTTTTTATATACTAAAATTTGTTTTTCATGAATTTGGATAATTATTTATAAATTATACTAATGGTTTGGAAATGTATTTTGAAAAGCATGGCAGTTTTGGAATTTTGGATTAATGGGTAAATAGACATAGTAAAATTTAGTGTGTTTGGCACCACCTATGATTGTTTTGTTGATATCGACATAACATGGCTGGACATGATATCTGTTTGATCCAATATTTAGCATGATTTAGGTCTCCTTTTATATCAATTATATATTTTTTTAATATCCTAGAGCCCAAATAATATTTTTATTTGAGAGTAATGTATTTTTATAATATTATGTTATTTCATGTATATGTGTAAACTTTCTTACCATATGGTGTATGAATATGATTTCTACTTTATCCTTTTTTAATGAATATTTACATCATAAATAACATGAATGTATTTTTTGAAACCCATATAAACATGATATAAAAATGGGTTTCGATTTATGGTAATTAATTGTAAAATTTTATTGTTTATTTGGGAAGAACTAATACATTCGTGATAGAAGATGTTTTATAGACTCTATGGTGGTATCCAACTGGTCTTTGTTCTCACATACATGTTTTTTCTTTGGCTGGTTGTATATGTTGTATTGCAGAATCTGGGTAATGGTAAGGGAATCGTATAGAATTTATGATGCTCCTTAAATTTTTTGATTCATTTTTGTGTGGTTTAGAGGTTACATTTGGTAACATGGGGTCTTGATATAGTTTAATTCATGTTATATTTGGAATGGATTGTATAGCATTTATTGTATCTAATTTTCGTTCATGTTGTACCTTGGTTGTATTTCTTATTTTGGTTATATTCAAGACTTCATTCCTCAATCTTTTTTATACCTCCCCATAATGGGATGAATTGGTTATCTTGCTTTCTTAATGAAGGTGGGGTTGCTAAAATATTGTATTATAGGGAAATATCATCCTAGAGTGTGTTAACACTACATGAGTTTGGTTCTTTTCATGTATAGATAATGGGTAGGACCATTAATATTTGGATCATATTTAAGGAAAAGGTCCCAGGGTGCTAACTTTCATTGAAGATCCTGATTTACCAAGGGTTCTCATGGAATTATAAATTATTTTATACATAGAGGTTTTGGTTATTTGAATGAACTATAATTTAAGATTATTAAAATTGAATGATATCCTTTTAGGTAAAGTCTTTCATTGGAAAATTTCATAATTACAAAAATTTAATATTTTTTAAATAAATCCTCCAAATTTTGAATGGGTTTTCATGATTTTGGAATTTAATCATGATCTAATTGGATATATTTTTGGCATTTATTTGATAATATATGGAATAACACCTATTCAAAATTAATGTTAGGAAGCTACTAGATAGGTTCTGTAGTAATATCCTATAATGGACATATCCTTGGTTGTAGTAGATTTCCATATTTTTATAACTATGGGAAATGTGTGTGTCATGAAACTACGATGTTTGGTGTATCATGGGTCTTAATATAATAAGTAGAATCAACCCTTCGACTATAAAGACAAGAGACTCCATGAATACGTGGAGTGTGTTGAGTAGATTTAGAGGATCTTCAACTTCATAAATACTCTTAAATACTATATAATGAGTTTTTAAAAATAAATAATTGAGGTTATGTGAAGGATATTGTAGGATGATTTTCTAGAAGCTACGTTACAAGATGATATTACACATGATTTCTTAATGAAAACCAGTAATCATCAGTTTTAACATGATACATTATGTGTGGTGAAGCCCATGGAGATTTTGACCATTGATAATAGAGAGTGTACCATTCAAGTGTATTACACTAGTTGTGATGAGTCGGTTCATTAGGAAATCAATCTTGTCCCTATTTAGTACATAATGTTTTTATTTTCTAGTTAGGATTGAGGTTGGTGATTCAGTCTTTGTAAACAGTCATGTGAATTCCAAACAATGTGGAAGTGGTTGATAAAGAGGATTTTGTTGAAGAATACATACCTCTAAATATGCGTTTGGTTGGAGGTTAA
Source organism: Viscum album (assembly GCA_963277665.1). Lineage (NCBI taxonomy): Eukaryota > Viridiplantae > Streptophyta > Magnoliopsida > Santalales > Viscaceae > Viscum > Viscum album. The sequence continues at coordinate 811,050,175 of OY728165.1, forward strand.
ATTGGGGTTTTTGTTAGACACTATATTTCATATGGCCTAAAAAGTTATCACAAGAGTATTCAGTTCTCATCAAGACAAGTAATAGGGGCTTCCTCGAGGTAGTAATATCTTTTATTCTACAAGATTGGAAGGGGAGGTCATACAAAGCCTAATAACATGGAGACTCCCAATACTTGTTATTTATTTTTATGATAAGACTATATAAACGTTTTGTATGGTATGATATCCCTGGGTTGAAAGGTAGGATACATATTCATCAAGGGATAATAATATCTTGCAGATCATTCACCGGGTGATGCGTCATATCCCCAAGAAATGTGTGATGTTAATATTCCTAAGAAAGATTAGGGAGGATCAATTATGTGATGAAATTATGCAGTAAATTATCCACTAGAGGTATTGGAAACATGGGTGGCTATAGTTAGATGTACAATGTTCATTTCATTATCTATTGCGATAGATTTTTTTATACAGGTTGTAGACAGTATTTTATATTATCAAATTTAGTTTAATTTTTCGGTGTAATGAAATTATTACTAGATATTTCAAACTCTCTAGGAAGGAGATCCAAATAAGGTATGATGTATACCACCTATTGGGTGATTTTTTCTATCATTAAGGTAGAGTGGATCTTTTTAGTTATCTATCAAGACATCCTAGACATGATTATTAGAATTTATTTTATGATCAGTGTTAAGGACAAGAGATAAAGTTATCATCATTGGGTATAGTTATTATCACATAATTGGTTGAATTATATACCTTTGGGTGAGTGGGGCTATAGATCCGAATGGTTTGAGCCTATTTTTCATTACAGTGTGTTTGTACCATGCCAGTTTTCAGAGATGCTTCTTGATTTAGTTGACTCTTGATTCGGTAGCGTGCTTTTTTATGTCAAGTTAGTGTATCATATGGTCTTTCTAGATGATATTTATAGAATACTTCCCCTTATAGGTCGACATTAACATATAAATTCTCCATGGATCGATTCCCATTAATGTGAGATCTTATCCAATTGAACATTTTGATATTGTGGAACTTAATGTCCAAGAATATAATATGGGGACATAGACTATTTATTGTTAATAAGAAGTTGAATCAGGGGACAGTTATGAAAAATTAATAATTTTCCAAGGATTTATTTCCTATATTACCAAGTTAAAATTGAATGATGGTATTATATGATTGATCTCTGATCATGGTACCCCTAGTGTGGTGTTCGAGAAGTGGAAATCCTAAAGTTGATGTTTAATAACTTGTTTATGGATTTTGTGTTTCTAGTATGCCATTTTTCAAACAAAATCTAGTATGGTAATTATGGATTTGATGAACTATATAATTCATTAGATCTTGTAGTATTTCATTATTATTTTCAAGGATTATATTTTGGTCTTCTCCAAGGCTTAAGATGAGAATTTTTCCAATTTAGATGTAATTATTTGAACCTTCAACGAACATCTTCTATATGGTATGATTTCTAAATATGATTTTTACATTCATGATTCTAAATTTATATGATGTGTGATATCTAATTGGGGAATAACAGGGTATCATGAAAAGGAACATGAAGTTATGTAATATGAGTATCATAGAAATTATTTTCAGGTTGATAGATCCTTTGAATTTTCTATTTAATATAAATGGATTGTTTATGATTTATCCAAGATCAAATATTCAATGATAGATATAACACATATGTGTGTGAAGTTTTAATGGAATTAAAATTTTCATAGATAATTTTAAGATATGAATGAAATGTTGAATTCACAACTCATTTTGATTCTTTTAAATAGGAGTTCATGTTATGATGTTTTCAAGGATCCTTTTGGTACAGGTATGAGATGTGTATTAATGTTAGATAAATAGGTGGTGTTATATAGATTATTCTAGTTACACCGTCATGATAAGAACTACACATCCCACAAACTTTGGTTTCCAATAGTTATGCATTCACTCAAATGATGGCAACACTATCTATTTATGGATCAGTTTATCATATATTTTTATCATAAGATCTTCAAATATATTTTAAATTAGAGGTATATAAACATGATGCAGAGGCACATAGTGGAGTACATTTGGTCATTTAATTTTATATTGTGTAAAATCCTATGAAATATAATTTTGTTTTGGATGCATTGAGTACATAATTACCAACACAACCCATAAATAAATCTATTGATGAGTTTTCTTTAATGAGTTTTTTTTATGAGATGATCATGGGAGTATAAGAGTTTATAAGAAATCTCATATTAGATTTAATGAATCTAAAATCATCTTCTTATGAGAAAGCATGGATCGAGCATGTGATAGACACTGAATTCCAAAAATAAAATGTTTTATAATGGGAGACCTATATTGAGTGGTCTAAATCACCTAGTGGGATTTTTTTATTCCATTATAGATTGAATATTATTTTTTCCCGAGGAAAAGAATGATTAACTATGTACATTGGTCTTACAAGTCCATTCACCGTGGTGATACCATGAATTATCTTGACTTGAGACATTGGTATTAGTTTTTTAGGATGATATTTTCAATGGTGGATTTTATATCATGTTATCCAATATGTCATAGAATTAATGTAGACCACCAGTGATCTTCTAGTTTTTTAATACCATTAAAATTATTATATGAAAGTGTGATGATATTTCCTTGTATTTCATCATTGTATTTCTTTAGGAACCTAGTTGGAAGGATGTGATTTTGGTGATCATATATTAACTCATGAAATCTATTATTTTCCAACCTATAATGGAGATGATAAAGGTGGATAGATTGGGGACTTGTATGTTTGAGAGATTGTGAGGATTAATATGGTTAACCATGTAGTTGTTTGTAATTTTTACGTGAGGTGAAAACTCTAGGATTGGAAATTATCGTTGTATACGTTCAATTCCTATGTGAAATTGAGGATGGCATATCATCATCTAATGGATGGATAGATGTAGATGGATATCCAAGTTAATGAGGATATGATTCGAACATGTGTTCTTGATTTTGCTGGATAATAGGGATAAAATTTCTTCTAGTTAAATTATCCTATAAATATATTTATTAGGCCTCAATTAATATGGATAACATTGAACCATTGTGTGTGATTCCATGTAGATCTACATTTTGATGGGAAGAGTTAGAAGAGAGGTGCTAGGTTGAGAGAATTATTCTTCATGAGATAAAAGAGATAGTGAAATTTATCTATAAGAGAAAGATCATAACATAGTGTTATCAGAAATATTATGAGGATCTTTTTCATCAGACACTGGAGATTGAGGTTAGTGATAGATTTTTTCTCAGTGTATCACCTCTCCTGGGACATCAACATTTGGGTGAGTAGGGTAAGTTGGAACTGAGGGTTGTGGTTCACTTTTAGAGCATTCACAAATAATAAATGTGGAATATTAGTTGGAAAATCCATCTGGTTTGAAATTTATCAGTGATGTTTTAAATTTTTTCTAGATGATGAGGCACTAAATCGATCCTATCAAGGTGATTGAATGGGAAGATGTTGATCCTGATCCTAACACCATAATGGTTCTATTGCTAGTTTATATTATCGATATCTAAGAGAGGGTCCTACAGTATAAATTATTTATGTATTTTGGGTACTATTGAATCACATATAGGATAACTATCTCATTTTTGAGAAGGAATCATTGACGAGGCTGTAGTGGAATTTTTCATTTTCTAGCTAGGAATCTATGGAATTTCTAGTGATGGAATGAATTAATGGTATAAAGATTGCAATACCCCATTATCTTATATCAGGTATCAAATGTATTTAGTTTTCAGTTTCCCTTATTCATTAGGTACATTGTGGGAATATCATGAATATAGATACATTTATGGGGAAAATTAACTACTATTCAATGATGTATTTTTTTGATTTAATATACACCAGGTATAAATGTATCAAAGGAATTTCGAGGTTCTCTATAGTTTAGAGAATTTATAAGGTGATTTAAGGACTTTATGAAAATTTTGGACTATTAATAGTCGTCTAGGTGATTACACAACATGTAATAGAATTACACATCATGCAATGGTAAATGAGAGGATTAATTGAATTTGGTTTAGGGTGTGAAAGGCTAATACCCCAAGAAAAGTGTTCATATTATGAAATGGTAAAATCTGGATTTTTAACATGCGGTGACAGGTACTACATTGATTTTTGGGTTTCTGGATTACATGAAATGAAAGTAGATTACAATTTGTGTAAACTTCATCATTTTTTTCAGGGAAATGCAAAGATGATTTTCATTTCTTTAATTATATAGACCTCCCAGATGAACCGCTATGAAATTTTGGGAGGTTTTTGAGATCTCTGCTCCCACCAAAACATTTTTCCTATGTTTGGTCATTTTTTTGATTATAGTGAATCTTTATAAGATAGAATCCCTTCTCTTATCACATTATATCTGGAAACACATACAGTGTTGGTTGTTGGTATGGTTTAAATTTGTGATCGGTTAGTGATTTTTATCGATCCATTATAGTTTCTTGTTGTTAATATATTCATAAGACTTATATTTGTATTTCTAATATCCATTTTAAATGAAGGATATTTTTCCAACATTATTGAGGTAGTTATTATTATAAAATGTGTTAATTTGAGGAATTTATTATCATTCAGGAAAATTACTTTAGTTTTTTCATTAAAATAATGTGTTTTTTGGGTTTGAGGTATTTTATTGAACAATAATATTTCTAATGGGGTTTTCTATAAAAATTATTTTTTAATTCATAAATGGTTTTCTCAAACATTAAAGAGATTTTTAGTTTTTTGAAATATGTTTTAAAAATACTGAGCATGGTTTTGAAATATATTTTGGCAAATTGGAACCTTGGTAACATTGTGTGCATCAGGAAATAGACACCGAAAACCATATTTTTTGTGGAAACAGTAGTGGGTTTTTTTAATATCGAAAAATTTTGTATGGAACCAATATATGTTGAATTAAAAAATTTCCATAGTTTAGCACTCTTTTTATGTACATTAAATATTTTTCCATTAAATAGAGTTGAAATTAAATTGTTCATTTTCATTTACAGATTTTTATCACATGATGGTATTTCATGGATATGTTTTTACGTACTTATCTTATGAATTTTTAATATTAGTTCCTATTTAATCACTTCTACATGGTATATTTATTTCTTATATAATATGAAAGGGTTCTATGAAAACTGAAGTAAAATTATTTAGAAATGGGTTTATATTTATGAAAAATAATACTAAAACTATCTTTTTAATTGATAATACTATATAAATATTGATATCGGCCCTCATATTGACTATTTAGTGGTATCATATAAGGATTTGTGATGAAACCATTTTATTTCCCTTGGTATCTTATGGATGTTTTTTTGTAGTACCCATGTAATGTGAATGGAATATTATATCATGTCATATTCTCCTTTAGTCACTGAATTTTTAGTGGGGTGGTTGGGAGGTTATTTTTGGTCTTATAGGGACTTGAAATAGTTTTATAAATTTTCTATTTTATCTTGAATTGTATGGTTGTTGTTTCATCTCTTTTTTTCACATTGTACTCAGGTTTTATGTCTTCTTTTATTTAAATTATAGACATGTTTCCTTTATCTTTTTTATACCTACCTATGATATGCCAACTCTGGTGTCTTGTTTGGTTCAATAATTTTGTTCTGTTACAATAATAAAATATAGAATAGAATATTTGATTTTCATATAACCTATTATCAGATATTTATTAATAATTCTTTGTTTAAATACCCATTCCTGGTGATAGTTTCTATGTTTTTCACGTCTATTTTAATTCAGTAGGTTTTTATACTTTTAATTTATCATGGTGTATTCATCAAAATAATCATAATAATGATATCAATATAATATATATTCATCATATAAATATTTATTTTTATTCATATAAGTTGGATATAGAAAAATTAATTACACCATTCATTGAGACGGTATATTGTAAGTACAAATAGATGATGTTTTTAATTCTTCACAGATATACATAATGAAATGAAAATAAAAATTCACACTTAATAAATCATTATAACTTCATATATATTATATATATTCATTAAATATATTCTTTTTACTATAATAGTATAATAAAAATGAATTGAAAATTCCATCATTTAACAGAGGGGAATTCCATATTAAGGATGGGGGGTGTCATCATTTGAATATGGGTTAAAAGAAATGAATTTAGATATTATATTATCTTTTTAAAAGAATATATTTTCCATAATATCATATATAATTTTCAAAAACATCACAATAAACATTCACTGAATATATTGATGGAAAACTAATTATATTTCTACATGGAGATGGTAAGCATATATACGCACAAGTGATACATTCACTTACAATTTGATATAAATATGGTAAATATTATGTTTTAATACTAATAATAACAGTAAAATGTATTTTTTATACAGAATTTTCTATTTTATGCTTAAAATAATATATTTATTGGAGGTAGAAAAATAATTAAAAATAATGTGACTGACTGTTTGGATTACCTTATCTTTGAATCAACTCATTTGGATATCCTGTTTTATACAATAAGAATGGTTTTTTTAAAGAATATAACATCTATAATGTGAAAACAATATTTTAGAAAATCATTTGGTAGGTTTTGGTTGATCTATTAGGCTCAATTTTGTGCAAAGAAGAGAAATGAACGTTCCCTTTTATAATCGATCGAAGGGGCACTCTTGGGATTTCATAAACTATTAGAATATAATAAATTCATTCTATAGAAACAATACTCAAAATAGTCTAAAATTAGATGATAGGGTTTGATACCCATTAAAAAATAAATTTCATTCTAGTTAATGCAGGTTTCTAAAACATATTATTTTCTATAACCCCTTTTGTTATCCAATTTTAACATTAACCATGATGACATATTTTTAATATTAGTGTTTTATAATTAAATATATATGACTAAAATTGGTTAAAAATATTCATGTAAATAAATTTCAGACTTTTAGTTATACTATTTTTCATATTAAATGATTTTATTGTTTTTAAATAATTTAAACTCATTTTTTCTATAGAGATGTGAGAAATTTTATCACATAATCTATTTATATTGAACAAAATTAAAATTGGATTATTTGATAAATATGAACCTCATAATTAAAAATAAGGATTTTTTATCAAGAACCACATCCTAAAAGTGTATGTTATTAATTAAATATTTTAATGTAAAAGGAAAGGAACAAAAGTTCTTCCACACAATTGTGTTTAATGTTTAATAAAATGTTTTTATTCAAAAATAAAAAATAAAACTAATGATAATAACGTTAATTTGATTAATAATAATATAATAGAAATTTTTTACATAAAATAAATTTTAATATAATATAAATCTTTTTAAAATCATTGAAAAATATAGTTTTCCATAAAAAACAATATTTTTCAGTATTCATAAAAAAAATAAATCAATTTAGAAATTTGTCAAAAATTATCCATAAATTAATATTTAAAGGATTATTTAAAAAATAAATTCTATTTGATAAAGTTGTTATTATAAAATTTGTTAAATTAAATAGAATATTTTCTCAAAATATAAATAAAAGTTATTTTTTGAATGAACCCTATTTTTGATGCATAATATGACATCACTAAAAATGTGTTTTTTTATTAATAATAAATAAATAAATTGGAATTGATTAGAATATATATTTAATAATTATTTTACTCTTATTAATATCCTCTATTAAAATATCATTTTTTAATGGTTAGGATTAGGTAAAAATATTTCATGGTTAATTTACTCCTGGTGATGCATGTCATATACACTATCAAACATAATTTATTTATGTTAAAATATTTTGGAGTTATATTCAACCCAATTTTGAGAAAATCTCTTTTCATGTTTATCTTGAACTTGATAATCAATGTTTCTATAAAAAAAACCTTTTTTGAGACCCTTCATTGTAAAACAAGTTAAAAAAACATATTCCTATAAAGAGGGAAAGAGAAATATAATGATGAACTAGAATAATATTCATTTAGGTTTCCATATAGGAAAACATTATTCATACATAATAATATAGACATGGAAGATAGAAATAATTCCCATAGGCTTATATAGATTAAGAGATAGCATAATGAGGGTATATTTGAAGACCATAAATCCATAAATAGGTTACGGGTGAAAAGATGATATATTCAATGAAAATGATGGTAATATGAAAAAATTGGTTCCAGGAAATTTTTCAAACATTTGACTTCTAATTTAAACATTAATAACTAATAAATAAGGAATAATACTTAATTGTAAAATATAATATCATTATTTAATCGATTTTGAACAAAAAATCATCTTCAAATCCAAAGGATGGGTATTCAATAGCTTTTTATGCATGAAGAACTAAAATAAACCTTCAAATCCTTAAATAGATATTTTGTTATTCTTATTGTCTTTAAATAATAAAAAATTGTTTTTAGAACACGGAAATATAACATTCAATGTTTGAAAAAAATACTTTTTTAACTCCAAAATTTCAATATCAACAAATAACTATCAACTTAAAAATATTTACAAATAACCTGATATACCAAATAACCTCAATAACCTCAACATTGAAAATTTTATTATCTCTATGGTGATCTCATAACCTTCAGATTACCTCAGTGAAAATTTAATTTCATTATTCCTAAATAACAATTTATGTTAACAAACCTATTAAACATAAGGGTTACATATAACTCAAAATAATTATACATATCCCAAAATATTATAAATCACCATGAAAAATTTTATGATATATATAACATTATCAAAATATCAAAAATCTAATTTAGACACTAAGCTTAAAGATACTCATTATCATTACCATAAATATCCTTGACATAAACCATTATAAATTAATTATTTTTAAAATATCAAAATTATCTATATCCCAGTATCTAATAGACCATAATTATTCATAAATAAAATAATTCCAAATTTTTGCTTATACCTTCATAATGTATTCTTCTTAAACCCCATCAAAAGATTCAAATTACTTCAAAATACCATCTCTTAAAACAATAAAATTGTGGATGTTGATTCCTTTGAACTTGTGATAAGCCTTATAAAATATAAAACAATGATGGTGTCAAGAACTTTTAAATTAACATCACATGAAATCATATATAATTCAAAAATTAACACATTAATGAATCCTAAAATAAAATCAAAATGACTATATATTAACATAAATAAAATTTCATAATAAACTACCTCAAAGATGACGTAATTTATATTTACATCAAATAACTACCTAATTTCTATGTTATCAATATTATACTATTAATTGCAACCATTTAAATATTCCAATGAAACATTATCACCTTACAATTAAAATAAATTTCTTGGTTTTTAGTTTCATTTGACATATGTTTTCAAATCCATAAATAAAATTAGTGTATAATAATCCGTTGATGTCTCAGGAATATTATATCCAAAAAATGATCAATATTATAATTGATTCCCAATTCATAAAAACATCAAAGCATCCATATCAAAGAGTTCAATATCTTAGGTCCTTCTATGGTCAAAGAGTTTACCCTTGTGTTAGGACATTCTATTTGATAATACTCATATTCCACATACATGAAACATATATAAATAAATGGTGGGTATCAATGAAATAATTTTCCTTTATTAATCTCTTAATATTTCCTTACTAATTACTCTCTATATTATCTTAATTTACAAATAGAAAAAATGTTTCATTACATTTGAGACATTCCTTTGAATCTTTCTTCCAGCATTCTATACATGTAGGAATCATAATCTTTAATCCACTATGGACTTCATGAACCATTTTATTTCAATAATTATTCGTATTAAGAAACTCACCCAAGTAGGGATTTGTATCCAAAATGGGGATATACGATTAAGGATAATAATTAAATTTTACATTCTTTCTCTCATTTCATTTGGGTTCTCAATAGGAAAATCATACAATTGTCCATCAGGGTCAACACTAATCCTCATGGTTCAATCCATTAACTAATAATATGTATCATTTTATAAACAATAGTCATAGTAATTAATCATGGGAAATTATTTTACTGTCTTGAAATCATGAAACCACTTTTTTATAGAAGGAAACTTTACGATTTACCTTATTTATACATGATTTTTACCAAAAAAAATTTCTGTTATACTATACATAGTCTTATAACTAATATTCATATTAATTACTCCATATACTAATTTCCAAACATAACTATTCAATTATATGACACTCACTATAGAGACCCATATACTGTATACATATATATGTCAATTTTTAGACAAATATTCACAACATAACATAATGATTCATGCTATAATTATATAGATCTAGTGTCATTGTAAACATGGATACATAAAAAATAGTTCATAATAGAACCATATGACATCCTACTTAGTTATTAATAACTAGAAAATGTTTTAGACATATGAAAAATACGAGATTTCATCATAACCTAGAGAAATTAAATGTAATAAATAGGGATCTATGTTGCTCAGTAATGGTAATCTAGGAAGATATAAATGATCACTTAATAATAACATGAGAAAATAGTTATGGGGTTATGATCATAACATTTAAAAACAATACCCTATATTTCATAGATCATAATCTTGAGTCATGGAATTAATATTGGTAGTTTATAAGTCAGAATTCTAAATAAATTATTTAACATGAGACATGATAACATAAAATTTTCACAAGGAATTTAATTTTTTGAATACCAATAATATTATAAAATGATTTACTTATTAGTCATGGATCACTTCCAATACTTTCATATTGGCTTCGGTTCCCTCCCCAAACCATCATAGTAGTAATGTATGACAACTACGACTATCATATTGTATTGGGTTACCTCTCTAAACTATCATAATATTAAAGGTTCACTCAAATGAATATCATAGTTGAAATAGTACATTTCTAAACCAACCACACACTCCATTCTTGTCCTGTTTATCTCCTAAGATATCTAAATTTATAAAATGTAATAGAGGGATATTTAATTTTGGCCCCACACTCACATAATTAAAATGATAAAAATTGGTTCCAAAATATCAAATAATCATCATCATATTATAACCCTTGAATGAAAATGGATTTCATAAATATCTCAGCATAACATAACCCATGGAATATAAATGAGTTCATAAACATTTCATCGCATGACCATAACATAAGCCATTGAAAAGGAATATGTTTCAAAATAATATTTTCTTCATAATGTATTTAATTAATAAATATGGATATTATCATTAGATTATATCTCTATAAAAACTTATGAATCATCAAATTCTTATATATTAGATGAAAAACTCGTTTAGATGATTTTTTTGGGACATTTCCTAAATAAAATCCATTTTTTCATTGAAATCACTTGTTTTAAATATAGATATTTCTCAAATACTAAGAAAAATATATTACATAAAAATAATATTGGAAAAAGTTCACTCCAAATTATGAAACATTATTTTTTATGGAAACAAGAAATTAATTCCATGCAGAATTAAATTAAAAGAAAACACCCCAAACCAATTATTGTAAAAAAATTCAATGTCAGCTAATTCGAAAAAATTGAAAGAATATCCCATTAATACCATATTGTATTATGTTTAAAAATGAATAAAATTTAATTTGAAAATATATTATATAATAGTAAAAACATTCTGAGTAACATTTTTAAAAAATAATTTATATGTAAAAGAATATTTTTTAGACTGAATAGATAAATGATGCATATTTCCCATAAAACATAATTTTGTATTTCTTGATTTATGAAGGTGAGTAAAAGGAAAGGAAAATAGATATAATCATTAAGTAACATAAGGAGGATAAATTATATAAGTTTATTTAGTGTTATACATGATTTATTCATCATAAAAATAATCATAATCAATCGTGATATACACTGAGATCATGACATAAAATTATTTCTAATATGGTAACATTTGAATCATAATCCCCATGAATAGAAGAACAATGGAATGATTTTTTTTAATACCATTAAATTTAATAAGAATATATTTTCATCCAGATATTCTGGTTTAATAGTTGTCTTCTATTGGCTCAGTATAGTATCACAATTAATGAAATCATCAGGGTTTATCTATAGAAAATACTAATGGTTCCCACATCCAAAATAAATCTGGCCCTGGAATCAAAAGGTATTCATTCATTGGGGTTTCAAGTAAAACTATTATTAGAAACACACATTATTCTCTAGGTAAGGAGTTTGCGAGAATCACACCCTTTTGGATGGAATTATTTAATTCTCAAGGACTACCTTCTAGATTTAATTAACTTTTATGAATCTATTCCAAATTATGATACAAAATTCATGACCAAAATAAATGATCATATGTTTAATCCCTCTACATATAAGGGGTGGGGGTATATTAATGATATATTTTTTATGTATCAATGGTTTCGAATATTTTTCTGGTTGTTTCATAAAAATTAGTATCTTATTATATTATGATGCTTTATAACCGGGCCCTTAGGAGGATACTACAATCCATGGAGGTGAATATTGTTTATATGAAGGGATTGAACATTAATGGGGTATCATACATATCATATTTATAATATTATTAAAAAAACACTTAATTCAATTGAGTCCAAATCATTCTATTTAAATTCATACAGAAAGGATACATATGAGGGAACATAAGCACCATGTACAATGATCGATCATTATGAAGGGGTCTTATGTCTAATGCCTAAGAAGGGATCAAGGTAATTGCAGATCTATCATCCTTTGTCCCACTAATGGAATGTGAAAACTAATTAATTCCCATGAGGATTATTTACCAATGGTTAACCAATGTGGGAATTTTATTGTGACATTCACAATTTTGTATTCCCTTGTATAGGGGAAATCATATCATTTCACTAAATAAGTCTACAAATTGAGGTTTCTTGAGACAAAGTGAATTTCATGATGCTAGTGATATGATCATTAGAATACCTTATACCACCTGAATAATTATTAATATGAGTAACATGGGATATAATGTGCTCAGTCTCACTATATATGGAAACCAAACATATGCCCTTGAGCATCCCTAATAGGGTGTTTATAAAGCAACCCAGATTTTTCATACATTACAATTGCATTATTTTAATGATAAACATGATAAATTAATTACATGACCAGGAACCAAATTTTTAGTGTCCTAGGAATTTTAATACCATTAATAAAATTTAAAATATAATATATCAACATATATTTAATTCCTTATTCTCTACCATTTAATCGGCCCTTGAAATCTCCATAGTAAAAATAATCACATGGGGATATACCTCAAATAACGGGGTGAGATAAAATCATAGTAAGGAGATAGATGATAACATGAGACAATATAACATAGTGTGAGAATAATCATAACATCATCATCATAATCATTAGAGGAATCATTATATAAATTCATGGAATGTTGAAATGCATAAAAATGAAACATCATGTCTCAGTGGTAAACTACCACACAAATTTGTGAACGAATATAGAAAAATGTTAAAAAATATTTAACATTAACAAATGTGATAAATCATATAACCCAATTAATTAGAGTAATAGATAAATCTGGGAACACCAATAACATTATAACATTTTCATTTCTCTATAAAATTCAAGGATCACTCATCAAATCATAACATTTAAAATATCAAGCATTACACATAGAACATATATGTAACATTGTCATAAAATACCCCAGGTAAAAAACTGTGTTTTATTTTAAAAATCATAAATTCATAAAATTTTTGTTTCCAAATAAATGTGGTAATAACATACTTGATATAAGAATCATTAACCAGGAGTCAATAAGAAAAAATCTCGAGATGTAAATTATGTGTTTTTTGAAAGAACATCTCTTTTTGGGAAACATTAGGTTCTTCATAATATTAAGTAGAAAACATTTATATCTTAGAATGGATAATATATTGATGACTAAATGATTTTTAAGGAATATTTATACCGAAAATGGGGTTAAAGAGGGAAAATCCAAAGAAATAGAGTTGGGTTCCAGATTTCCCTTTATCTTATGTCTGAATGCATTCTTCACATTAATATCCTAGAAAATCATATTAAATTAATTAATTTAAAAATAATTAAAATATTATTCATGAATTAGACTGATTATTGTTTTATTATGATTAGTAATTTCCTCTTATATGAGTTATATAGTTTAATTTTATCATTTTAGTGTGTTTGTTTCGTAGTTTTGATGATCGATTCACTTTTATACGTGAATGATTGTTCATGTAAAATGATCATAAATACACAGAATTAATATTATATTTTATCAATGATTATCCAAAGTTTAGATTATCTTATAATTACTTCGGTTATAAATAATTAGGACAAATCATTATATAAACATTAGTGATGATTGTTTTAGTTTAATTTTTAGAATTTTTCTATCACAATAAAAAAAATTTTCATCATCATTTCATATTATGTATAGGATAGTTCTAGAACATAAAAATGGTCAGAAAATACACTTTTTAGTCTTTTTTCATGAAATTAATATTCTTATTATCATTCTTCAAGGCGTCAATGGAAAGTGAATGTGCATCTCCCATGATATCAGTAAATTTACACATCACGAGCAATAATTTTATTTTTAGAATAAATGAGAGAGTGTGAGAATATTAATGATGGATTTTACATTATCATTATATAATTACATTATATTTATATTACTAAATATTTCATTCTATTTATATTAGATTATTTTATGAGAGAATATGAAATGTAAAATAAATTAAAAGAAATTTAAAGAAAAATGTTGAAGATTTTGCCTCTTAAATCTCTCTTCCTTGAGAACTTCAATATGTAAAAGATTTTTGTATTTTTATGAGACCAAGAGATCTTGGATGTAGATAAGAGTTAGGGATGAATATTTGGAATAAATTTTCCAAGGATATAATCTTGAGATGTGTGAGGAGAAGAGAGGGGTAGTGTGGTATTTATAGTGTAGGAGAGGGGTGTTTTCTCATTATTATATTCATTAGTTTATTATTTTGGATAATGACTACGAATAGAATGATAAATATATATAATTATATTAAAATAATTATGGATAGTTAGAGATTTGGGTATTACATAATCCTTACATAATCTATGACTCCATAATTCATGTATTTTTCATTTATGGTCAATTATCATATTTTACTATTCATAAAAGATTATGTATTTTAGAAAAATCCAAAAAATTCACCCAAACCATTGTTTGATGTGTAAATTTATAAAATGAAATCCATTTTATGAAAATAATTTTAGAAATATTGGTAATTTTATTTTTAAATAAAATCAACATTCACTTAGAAAATACAGGTTTTAAAAATAGAACTGATTTTATAGCACTTCAAAAAATTATATAAGGTCCAATACAATTATATTAAAATAATATGAAATCCAAATATTAATTTTATAATACATTTTGTGAAAATATATTTTCTTCTAAATTATTAATTAATCATAAATTTTTAATTAAATATTTATTACTTAAAAAAATGCAAATAATTGATTAATAATATTTAAAAAATATACTACATAGACTATGATATAATTATATCCTACATATATTTATTTGACACCTAAAATTTATTTATGCATCCATGGGTGTTGTTACTAATCATTTGTCTAGTTTAAAATTCATAAGGGGCATATTTCTATTCCTAAGGCCATGTTACTATTTAATCGATATTGGTTCCTTGATTTCTAGAAATAATTCTTATTCCATCAATTTTTAATTTATAAAATTAATATTATGGTATATGAATTAATTAGTGTGATGTAAAAATTATTACATTACTATAAGAAGGGATAAATTCCACTGATAAAATTTTGGGTTGTTACATTCTATTTTCCCTTTCAAATTTCACCCTCAATATTTCATTTTAGAAAAATAGGTGACGATACTTCTCCTTAATCGCCTCCATAGATTCCTATGTTTCTTCTTCATCCGTATGGTTCCTCTAAAACACACTGACTAGGTATATTTTCTTGTTTTATAGAACCTTATCATGCAGGTCCAAAATCCTTAATGGGATCTACTGATAAGATAGATCATCTTTGAGTTTTACCACCAATGATTTTTGTACATATGAGGGATTTGATAGATACTTCCTCATGGGAGATATACGGAACACAAAATGAGCTCAATAATTTTGGGTGGATGTTATTGTTGATATTAAATGACTCCTATTAGATCATCGATCTAAAAGTTTCCAATGTACCTTCGGATTAGGTTCCCTTTCTTTCCAAACTACATGGAACTTTTCCTTGGTGATATTCAACGGAAGACATTATCTCCAACGTCAAATTCCAAGTCCCTTCGTAGGTTTCCATCATAGATATTTTGATGAATTTAAGATGATTTTATATGTTTATAGATGTATTGATCCTTATATCTCATCTTTTATATAAGATTTGGTCAATGTATCTTTCCTTGTCAATCTTCATCCCAACATGTTAGAGTTCTTCACAACTTTCCATACATAGAATCAAATAGACCCATTTTAATATGTGTGTGTAAGATATTATTGTACTAGAACTCAACCAACGTGAAATGTTGATCCCATCAACCATTCAATTCTAAATAGAATGATCTTAGAATATATTCAAGCATATGAATAGTCCTTTTAGATTTTTCATCTTTTTTGGGGTGATAGGTAATTCTAAAATTTGATTCAGTACTCAAATCAGGTTGAGGAATCCCCTAGATTTTATATGTGAACATGAGACCACAAATAGAGAAAATACATAATGGAACTCCACGAAGTCTCAAAAATTCCTTCACATATATATTTTTATGTTATTTATGTGAGAGATCATCCTTAATGGCGATAAATTGAGAATTCTTGGTGAGTCTATCCACAAGAACCCATATCACAATAATTTTTAGTGATGTCTTTGGGAGATGAGTGAAAATTTACATTGTAAGGTTCACCCATTTCTACATGGGTATATCAAATGGTTTCATCATCCCTTTGGTCATATATGGTTTAACTTTTCCTAGCTAACTTATCATGCACCATGAGTTATAATAAAAAATCTCATTCTTCATAGTGTCACATCCGAATTGTTCTCAGCTATCACAGAACATCTTTGTACTCCCAAGATGAAAAAAGAAATTTGAGATATGTGTATTTTAAAATCACTAATACTTTATTGTAGGTGATTAAGGAACACATATACTCAATCCAAAAAAATCACACCATCATCATTGACAGTGAAAATTTGAACTTTCCCTTCCATTATGACATTCACCATATTTTGTAACTCTGAGTCATACCATTATGCCTCCATAATATTCATTTAGATAGATGGTTGTGAAATCATCTTGGAAGGTTTGGATGTATTCCCCACCATTATGATTTCAAAATTCATCATTTTCATATCAATGAAGATAGGGTCTTTCTTAATCTTCAACACAGATAGAGTAGTAGGGTCTTTTCTACAAAGAGCATCAGCTACCATATTCTCCTTTATAGGATGATAATGAATAGATAAATAATAGTATTTTATTAACTATAAACACATCGTTTGATTCATTTTGATCATATTTTATGTTAGTAGATACTTTAATCTCTTGTGATCTATATATATTTCACACATTTCACCAAAGAGATAGTGATTCAATATTTTCAGTGGGAATATCACAACTGCTAACTCTAGATCATCCCTCGAGTAGTTCTTCTCATGGAAATTCAACAGTTGCGAGGCTTCAGATATCATGTTTTCATTATTCATGAGTAAACTACACAATACATTATTTAAAATCATCATTTTATAACACAAATAACTATCCAATTTATGGTAATGTGAGTACTATTTTAATGATCATACTCTTCTACATCTCATTGAATCGTTACTTACATTATTCTATCCAGATATACATTACCCCTTTCCATGTTAACATAGTTTTTAGGCCTCAAAATCATGAGAAATTTCTCACAAATCATCTGTAAATCCCATCTAATCTATGAAAACAACTGATATCCATGACAGTAGTGGGTATGGACCATTCCTCAATTGATATTTTTAAAGGGTCCCAAGGAATTCCCTAAACAATGATAACATGTCACAAGTATGTGAATTACTACATCCAAAAGTCACATTTTCTGAACATGGCATACATCTTTTCGTTACACAATCATGCTAACCCATGCCTCAAATGTTCTTAATGTCCCTACATTATCTTGAATTATATAATAATATCATCAAAAAACACTACATGAAATTTGATGTGGTAATGTCTATATACTATATTCATAAAAAACATGATGATTGTCAGGGCATTGATAAGTCTAAAGGGATCACCAAATACTCATTGTTCCCATTCCTTGTACATAAGGCTGTATTTTGAATATCATCATGCTTCAATACTAGCATATGTTATCTAGAATGATGATCCACCTTTTAGTTGTAGTAATATCTTCACAGTTGATCAAAAATGTAATCAATAATTGTCAGCAGATACTTTTATTTATGGTAATCTTGATGAGTTATCGATAATAGATAGACAACCACATTGTTCCATCATTATTGTTGACTAAGAGCACTGACCCAAACCATGGTGACGCACAAGGGCATCAGAACCCATTTTCCAAATACACTTATAGCTTTATATTTAACTCAACCAGTATAATTGGAGCCATCTTATATGAATACATTAATATATGAGTAACTCCAGTTATAAGTTCCCTGAATATGTCTACCTCACAGACCATGGAATTTCTGTGTAACTATTCAGGATATACAACACTATATTCCCTCAAAATATTAATTTCTTGTTGTATGATACAATCCTTGACTAATCCATTATAGCGAGTTATGATTCATCACATTAAATCAACACCTTCACCGTTGAAGTATTTTCCAAAATAGATTCATGATCCAACTTGTATTTGTAGAGGATAATGGGATTGTTCAGAATATGAAAAGATATTTTTTTCCAAATATTTTATATGTTCTCTATTAAAAAAGATCAAATGTATTCCCACAATAGTGTAAAATTCACCCAAGGGAAGTATCATGAGAATTAATAGAAGAATCTTCCCACATTTTCCAATAGTAGAAGAGTCCAACACATGAGTTGCAATGATTTAAACACTTCTGTAATTATAGATTTCTCTTATTCATGGTTTTGGGGAAACAATTCAATAGTTCTAGCAAACTCTAATGATATAAAGGAATGCATTGAACATGAATCAATTGATAATTTTTCCATTCCTGAGTGAATAGGAAGTACACATTTTATGACTTCATTTTCTTTTTAAAACTTCAATTTAGTGATGAACTAAGCCTTACCTTTATCATTTGGCATTGGTGGATGATGATGCTAATTATCCTCAATGACTCTATGTTTTGTGAACAATATTTCATAGTTCCATTTCTCCCTACAATTGTAGCATTGGACCATGGTTAGGGCTCTTTATTTATCCACCTCAATGTCAAACTTCCTCATGATTTTCAACATTCATGATGTTTTTGGGATTCTCCCCCATACGTGAATATTAAACCCATCACATTGAGGTTGTTACCATGTTTCTTCTTACCACATTTTTTGACATGAAGTTTGTTGAGTTTCCATTTCACCATTCTCATTATATCATCTTGCTTAAAAATCCATCTTTATATTCTTATCAGCATAGCCAAGGGACCATTCCCCAAACTCCATACCCACATTGAGAAACCATCGAAAAACATCCTTAACACTCTTAATGTCTCAAATTAAAAGATCCTTTCAATGTTTTTGTTTAAATATAATAAAAATATATATCACTTTTCTATCATCTATATTAAAAAACCCAAATCATACCTTGCATGCCTTGTGAAATTTGATTCCTAGGCCATGATAGATTCTCCTCCATTTTTTCTATAGCTCTATAAATTCTGTCTCAAAATTTGTTTGTTGATTTGAAGGGAAATACTTGTTAAGAAACAATACATTAATATCTTCCCACTCCATATCTTCAATTTCTTCTGTTGACTTGGTGTTCTTAATCAAGTCCCATAATAGATCATCCTCTCTAAACATATAGTAAAAGGCCAGAGGCACCATCCTTGTATAAGAACAGTAAATCATAGAAAAGAACTTCTCTAATGAGTTATCCCACTATTCCATGACATGTTGATCAAATGATCCATTAAATGTGGGTGGTCATTACCTCATAAAACACTCGATACCCAGTTTCTCCATCTTTGGTGAAGGTGGATGGTCCACATTATTCTGGTTGTTGTTCATAACCTGAGATAGATGAGAATGGATAACCATGATATTTTAAACTCCAACTTCCAATTCATTGGGGATGTCATTCTAGAAATCATAGAATTTTCTGTTGTATGGGAAGATTCCATGGTTTCTCCTGGTTCTCAACATTTTATAAAATCAAAAGGGGTAGAAAAAATATATTTCCACAATTCATGAGTAAATAATTTATTACATTGATAAATTAACCCTATTGGAATATCATATGGGATCCCTATGTTTATGAAATATTATTATGTGCATACATATACATAGTCTCATATTATGGGGTTTCACTATGGTTTTGTAATCCTAATTCCCAAATTAACTCAACCATGATCTGATACCGACTATAAAGACCCTTATTTATCTTACAATACTATTACATAATTTTAATAATTAATATCATAAAATAATTACATGACCAAGATCCCAAGGAATGGTCTCTTGATAAAATTAGGACCATACATAACATTTACAAAATAAAATAGAAATATTTATTCAATCCATTTTCTATTTAAACTTATTATACCTTGAATTAGTCTTAGAACAATTAGTCACCTTAGGATATAGATCAACGAAAGTGGTGAGTTAAGAGCCCGGTGATAGGATGGGGAAGAAAATGTAACAATATAACATGGGGAGAGCATCATCATAACATATTAATCATAATCAGAAGAGGATGAATTAGAAAAAATCATTAAACGTGGCAATTGAAAAAAATAAAACTTCATTTCTTAGTGGTAAAATACCACACATACTTAGGAACAACGCTAGCATCATGTTCCCACATATTTCACTATAAATCATGAAAGTCTTCACATTAAAAAATATATTATAGTGCTATATAATTATGGGTAACCCATCACATCATAACATTTTCATTTCACTATATAATTCCATTCACACCCAACACATTATAACATTTACATTATCAATTATGCCACATTGAACGTATATAAATCATGGAAATATATAAAACATTTAAATGAATGGGTTTCATTTCATAAATCATACGTTCATAAAACTTTTTATCTAAATTTAAAGTGGGAATTACATACTTTATATATGAATCATCAACCATGAGTGAAGAAGAAACAATATCGATAAGTAAAAGGTGTTTTTTTTGAAATAATAGTTCGTTTGGAAAACATTGTGTTTCTCATAAACTCAATTATAAAACACTTATATCAAATAAAACTTAATATAATGATGAATATATGATATATATGGAATACCCATATTGAAAATTCTGTGAAAGAGTCCAAAGGCAATGAAAGAGAGTTTGGGTTGAGAATTCACCTTACCTTCTGTTCGAACTCTTTATTCACATTAATATCCTAGATAATCAGACAAAATTATTTAATTTTCTAATAGATAACATATTATGAAGAATTTAGTTTTCTTATAGTTATATTAATATCATTTTGTCCTCTTATATGATTTATAGTGTTTAATTTTTTCATTCAGGGGTGTTTGTTTTCTTTGTTTTCACGATCGGTTCCATTGTATATCTGAATGGATATTCATGTAAAATGAGGACAAATAACCATAATATGTATTGTATTTTATCAATTCTATTAAAGATTTTTAAATGGTTTTATATTGAATTTTCATATATTTCATGTGGATGAATCATTTTTTAAATATTAATGATGATCATTTTAGTTTAATTATGGTCGGATTTCAATCACAACAATGTCGTTTTGTTTTATAATTTAGTATTATGAATATAGGTTAGTTAAAGAACATAAAAAGGGTCATAAAATACACATTAAAATAATTTTTGAACCATTATATGGGTTTCTTAACATCCATGATGCTGTTAAGTGAAAATGAACATTCATCACCAATGATGTTTCTAAATTGACACTTCACGGGCGATAATAGAAATTTTAGAGGAAAAGAGAGAGACAGATGATTTTAATGGTGAATATTCCGTTAACATGATATAAATATAATATATTTATGGTTAGGGAGATTTCAATCCCTTTGGAAGAGAGTATGGGAGGTTAGAATAAGAAAAGAAAAGTAAATTAAAAGAAATTAAAAGAAACAGGATGAAGATTTTACAACTTAAATCTCTCCTCTTTGAGAACCCCATTAAGGAGATGATTTTGGTATATTGATGAAACCAAGAGAACATATATGCCGGAAAGGGGATTGGAATGATTATGGGGTAAAATATGGGTAAGTCTCAATGCTTGAGAGGTGTCTGGATTTGTGGGAGTCAGTGTGGTACTTATAGTGGAAGAGAGGGGTGTTTTCTCATTATCATATTAATTAGTTTATTATCTTATCTCAAGTCTATGAATAGATAGAGATTTATCTCAAAATACTTTAAAATAATTATGTAATTATGCATATTTAGTTCTTAAATCATCCATACATCATCTATGACTCCAAAATTTAGGTATTTAGATTTTATCATAAATTACGTTATATTATAATTCATAAATAAATCAAGTTTTTTAGAAAAATACCAAACATTATCCCAAATTTTTTTTAAATGAAATATTCTAATATGTACCTCATTTTATGAAAATAATTTTCTAAATATGAGTAATTTAATTTTATATTAAAATTAACCATTAGTTGTAAAATACATATTTTTAAATTATACCTGATTTCATAACTCATTGAAAAATTACTTAAGGCCTCATAAAATCATCTAAAAATAATAAGCACACAAAATATTATTTACTTAATAAATTTTATAAATATAATTTTATTTTTAAATTATTAGATTATTCATAATATTTTAATAACTTATTTTTGACATACAAAATGACAACACTTAATTAACAATTTTTAAAATATTTATTTAATTTACTATGATATAATTATAATGTTAATTTACTTATGAGATGCCTAAATTTTATTTATGCTTTCATGGGTGACAACACTATTCATATGTGTCATATTACTATTCTTAATGTTATATTTCAATTTCACTGATATTGGTTCATTAACTTCTATAAATACTTATTATTTCATTAATCCATCATTCATAATGTTATTATTATGGTGTATAAGTTATTTTATGTGATTAATACAATATTAAAATACTATTAGAATAGATAAATTCCATTTATAAAAGTTTGGGACCTTACATTTTGATATGGAGCTCAAGTTATAGGAATGCATCCTACTTATCCTACATATTATGCAAATCAGAGTCCTTATAGTTCATTTATATCTCAATATAATGT
Organism: Viscum album; assembly: GCA_963277665.1. NCBI lineage: Eukaryota > Viridiplantae > Streptophyta > Magnoliopsida > Santalales > Viscaceae > Viscum > Viscum album. The sequence continues at coordinate 811,073,657 of OY728165.1, forward strand.
ACATGAATTATAATGAATCAAAATGTGATATTTTGGGTACCATGGGTAATAAATTATATCATAAAGAAGGACATGGACCAAGGTGGCAGCTTAATAGATGATATATAACCATTACTTTCTGATAAATTAAATGTAGAAACCATGAGTGGCTATCTATGAATGTCAGGATGGAATAAGTATTATTTTATAACAATAGGATTTAATGATTATCCATTCTCAACCAATTATGAACCCATTAATAATGGTTTAGGAATTACAATGTTTGAGGATACAATCCCAAGTACTCATATTAGATAAGGCTGACACGTCTGAGGTGTTTACATGACATTTCTAGAGAGTCTTCCTAAAATATCTATATTTTAATCCTGACATAACTTTATTGTTTCCCAAATATGACCTTGTTTTATTACTTGAATATATGGGGATTCCTATAATTTTCCAGGTTTTTTGCATGAAATGTTTTTGGATTTCTACCAAACAAGTCTTGGTTGTCAAGAGGACATGTCTATAGTGTTTGCTGGACATATCCTAGTTATCTGGTGGGATTATTTAAGGTTGTTTTCATGATCTATATTACTTGTCTGATGGTCATTAATTTTATTTATGTATACACATACAAGGGTTTCAAATGATCAAGTCTAATAGTATAGGGGCTTTCACATGATCTGGATAACATGTTTAGAAGACTTCATCTGGCTTGGTTGATTTGAATGGAGGAGTTATCATGACATGGATAACATGTCCAGATGAATTCACATCTCGTTTATGATATATTTGGAGGAAATCACATGACCTATAGAGAATGAATTAATGATATCACATGATCTGAATGATATTTATGGGGGAATCTTCTTGGATTTGGAGATATGTCCAGATTAATTTGTGTGGCCTTCCTAACATGTCTAAAATACTTATCATGACTTGGATGATATGTCAAGAGGGATTTTCATGACATGTCTACTATATTAAAAGAACATCCAGTGAATTGGTTGACATGTAATGAATAATTTTCTTGACTTGGATATCCTATTAGAAGGACATCACATGACACAAATGTTATCCAAGGAGAAATTGTATTTATGTATCTTACATGACCAAAGGACATCATAATGATTGCTTAAAATTCATAGGCCCAATCGCATGACATGGATTTCATGTTCAGGTGATGCTGTGTGATTAATTAAAAGGTCACATGAATTGCATGACCCGTTAAAATGAATACTATTTTTTTATCCTCTAATAAGGACTTTTTATTTTTATTTATTAGTCTTATATATTCCCCAATGGTCATTAGGAATTATCCTATGGAGATTTTTTGTAACCAATTAGAAAATTAGAAACACCCATGTATAATCAATCTCAGACCCAAAAATTACTTTTTGTGATCAATAAGGTGATAATGAGAAGGATATATAAATTCTCTATAATACTTTGAGTCATTCCTTATGTTTTCTAGGTGTAATACACTTGTGATTTCATTGATTTCTACTATGAGAATTCCACCGTCCCCCAGTGCTCCTGTGTGTGGGATTTTAGTATAGATTGGGTGGAATTTATAAGTATCACTAACCCAGAACTATGAAAATTCACAAATTTTGAATATAACTGATATTGTCTTGAGTTTGTGGAGCATTATAAATTTATCTTAAAACTAGTGTGATTTATTCATCATGTCACTTTTATGTTGTGTGATAAACAGCGACTGCAAGATCACTCCATAATTTCCATACGTATCAGACTCGTGTTTTTTTCAATGGGATTTCAGATAATCAATTAAATATGTTAAAGAAACCATTTATGATTAGGATTATACAGTTAGGATTATTCAAGATATCAAGATTACTATAAAAGAATCTTTTGTGTGATTGAGGGAGATATTTTGGGGGCCCATCATGAGATCATGTTTTACCATAATAGATCCCTCACAAGAAAAAATGTAAATGTCTTACATATGAGGGTACCGACATTATCTTATTTTATATTATAAGGTATATGTTTCTAAGCCATTTATCTTATATCATGGAGTCATGTGATCAAATGGAAATATCCATGATCTTTCAGATCATATAAGGTAATTTTACAATGGACTTTCCATGAAGTTGAGAAATTTTATATGTGGATGCCCCATGATTTGGATAACATTTCGAATGTACATTACATGTTGAATGTTCTAGTTCCAAACGATTAACGGTTGTATAGATAACTTGCCATAAAATATATCATGTGATTTTTTAACAAATCATGTGAGTTTTATATTTACATATAATTAAAATATACATAACATCAATCACATGAATCATTTAACTTTTAGATATTAATTTAAAATGTATATGGTGCTCAACCATAAGTTGTCTATCATGGAATCTCATGATCATGCAGGTATGTCAGAATTCTTCCACATGATGGGTATGACTATTTCAAGAACCTTTTCATGACAAGGTCATCATGTACCTGGGGATTTTTTATTATCAATTTACTAGTCAAGATGACCACATAATCCTTTAATATAAAAAAAATTCTAGATTATATTTTATGAGTGGTTTTAGGTGATTTTCAAGTGATTGTTGGTTGGAATTTCACAAGATCAATGGAAGTTATCAGGAAGCCTTCACATGATCCTCAAGGATTGTTAGAAGGGATTATTGTAATCATAAATAGATCATGTGAAGTACATGACTCATTCACATGAAGTTTCTAGTGCCATTCAATCACTTTTCTTATTATGGATCACATGATTCACCCAAACCAGTCATTTAATATGATTATATAAGTGATTCTCCTTTTCCCTTGTGCTAATAAAATTAAAAAAAATTCATTGTGTTTTTTATATCATCATGAAAATATTAAATTATCATTTGGGAGGAATAAAAAAATGAATCCCCTTAAAATAGTGGTCCAAAGGGATGATGAATCGGTTAGGAGGAATATAATTGTCCACACAATTTCTTTACGAATCCATTATTTCGTGTTCAGAGAGGCATTTGGTCTTCTAAGTGAAATTTGGAAAACATCAAGGTTACAAATAAATAGGGTTAGGGGGAAATTAATTCCGTTATTATCATAGTCTTTTATAGATTTTGTTATCCCCATATCTCAAATGACTTCATTCTAGAATTTCTATACAAAAATACATCATTAACCCTATTACGAGACCTTTCCACGAGACTCGATTGGTTGATCTCACAACATGACCTCCTTGTTACAATGAATTTTTTATCAATTTATTATTTAATCAATGTTAATTTCATCATGATGTGTTTCCTATCTTTGACTATATGGTTATCAAATGGGCTTTTCATTATCTCATGGTACGTCATCACATGATATGTTGATCATTAAAAAAATTTCATGACCTCTATATTGTAACGTTATTAGATAGATTAAAATCGTATTAAAAGATCATGCATGTATAACATGGGGAAAATGATTTACAAGGACTATAATGATTCACATGATCATGAACCCATATATGGGTCTTGTGATTCATTCGATAGTACATGGGATAAATAATTCTTTTATCAAATTCCACTGTAATGGAAGTTACTTCTTTACATGTGTTCTTCATACTCTTTTGAATATGATTCCCAATTCACTGACATCTTATAATGTAGAAATATAGAGTTATATTATTATTGGGAATCCCAATGCTAACCCACAGTACTCGGTAATTTCTAAAAAGATTGCTTTTAGGGGGAATCATCAAAGTAAACATCATAAATTCCCAATATTGTGCAGATTGCCATTTTATGGATTTAGACTTTTGAATTATACTTTCACTAATTTACCTGATAATATTAGTCTATCTCACAAGTTGTTTTCTTCTCTGTGTATCATTCAAGTGAAATTTTTTAGGACACTTCTATACTTTTGAAATTTCACTAGAGGATATTCTATTTATTGGAAAAAACCCCCTCTATGTCCAAACAGTCATGATCTCACCCTTAAACTAACTACGTAGAGTTACCCAATCAAAATTGTATCATGTTTTAAAAACATGAAATTTTATGGAGTTTAAAGTGGGACATGAAACATGGTGGTGACATCTCTATGGAATGAGAATTTCCACTTTGGTTTAAGCAGAGTTCCTTAGAACATTATGATAAAATAAAGGTTATCCATTATTATGTGGGGACATGGTTTACATATTTTTCATGTGCCATCAATTTAAACACCTCATAGTGATGATTAGATGCTACTTTCATATTTAAGACTCCTTTAAATACACCTATATGAATGTAGGTATCATCCTATGAGATGTTTACCGTTGGGAGGTATACCTCTTCTTTGGGAGATGTCTAATAAATTTCATCCTACTATGGACATTTTGGGAAACCCTAGAAAAACTCCATCCATGGAGAGAGACATGATCACATTTTTTAATGAGAATTTAATAAAGGATATAAAAATATTCTCACTTGTTTCTTTTAAATATGGGACAAATATATTTTATTTTCATAGGGGGACTCAGCCAAAGAAAATACACCACCATTTATGTCCTTTTTGAGAAGCCACATACTATTAATTATCTTATTGAGAAATTTTAGAATTTATAGATCACACCACAAGGTGAAATCTGGTGTGAAAAAAATATTTCACATAGTATTCAGTGAGTAGGGTTTTGGAAATTCTTATTAATGGGTTTCTTTCCCCAACAACGGATTTATCCTTGTCCATTAGATTTGGTACATTGATGATGATAGCATGATTGGAGGAGGTCTGACCTCTTAGTCTAGTCATGATAAATATTTTACATCTTTTTTAGCTTGGTAATATCCAAAATGAAATTTCCAATGCCATATTCGTTACCTTGTTCAATTCTTATTTCGATATATATGAGATAATTTCCAATGTTATTATTTTTAGTACATTACAGATTTCCCTCATGCTTCATTCTATCTTATGATGGTGAATGTGTTTGGGTACAATGAAATATCATTATTTCCCAAGGAGGTTATTTAAATTTTGAGTTTTCTTGAATGTTTAATCTACTTGAAGTATCTTTCAAAAACTAGGATGATTATTGATAACGACAGTTTCTATCTCAGTGAGAGGTTATATAAAACCATTCTCTATGATTGGGTTCATTAACCTCATGTAGAAGAGCTAATTATGTATAACCCATATAGATCATAATAATTTTCTCACCAGTTTTTCTATATTCAAATAGTTTCCCCCATTATCTTATCTTGAGTGGAGGTAGAACAACATCTGGGTAACAATAACCAATTTTGGAATATCCTAATGCATAAACATAAAAATGTGGTAGTTATTCTTCCACCAGTCGATGCACCATTTTTTCATATGAATATGACTAGGCATGGGTGGAATCTTTTACACGTGGTATAGTGAATCAAAAGATCCACCATGAGGGGAAGACATGTGCCTTTAAGAGCACTTTTTTTTTGCATTAGTGGTGATCTGGGACTCAATAGAACCCCTATGAAATTTAGCATTCCATAATTATGAACCTACTATTAAAAGGATATTTGTTTTAGGTGGATGGAACTTCAGTGCCACTGACAGATGATATACCTATAGGGGAGAATTACTTGATGCTCATTCTCTTTCATTCTCTTCTACTCATCCAATCCCTCCTTTAATAGAAATGATACCATGAAGTATAATTTGGAATCAAAACAACAACTTGATTATATAGAATCCCTTGGTGACTATTTGTGAAAAATAAAAATTTATTTTACATGTCTTTCATTAGTTGGGAGCTAGTAGATTTGATGATCAAGAATTGTATGATATCAAGCTATATATCATCATGGATCATTAAAAATCACTAGGAATTAGGGGGACATGCGTGGGTTTTAAAATAATATTCCTCTATTTTAAATAATAAGTGATGATTTAGATGTACTTGACCAGATACATCAGAATGTCTCTCAACAACATGTCCATGTGGATAACTTGACTATGTAGATTTAAAAACTAGAAGTGATCATTCATTATGCATGGTACCATATTTTTATGTCATAATACATAGTATAAATCATTAATAAAGAGGTGAAGATTTATTATATTTTATTGAGACTATTTTTCATCAATTTGTAGATGAATAACTGGAGAAGACGACACTTTAGCACCCAATCCACACCTCAAACCAGTATTAAGAATAATTTTAATAAAATAACCAATATGAAATTATTGTAATCATTACAAACTTTTTTTCCATTTTTAGGATGGAATCATGTAGAGACACCAGAATGTGGATATTATTTCCTCCGCTACACAATAACAATGAATAAATATTATACACATTACAATTCATTTTCAGGGAGTCATTAATTCTTAATGTGTATTGAATTTCATTAACATGATATCATATGGATCTTAAAAGGTACTAGTACTTTGTATAATACCAATTAAACCCAAACACATGTATTTCAATAATTTAATCATAATAGATTTCAATTGATAACTACTCAAGAATGATAACCAACAAGAGATTACTAAACGATGTATCTAATCTGGTGGTCATGGGTTCAATTCATTTAAAAGGATAACATGGGAGAATATATGTCGTAGAGGGTGAAAACTCTAATTTTTTCCAAATAAAGTAGACTTAAAGAGTGTAACATGATTTTTCCTGGTATAAATAATGATACATACAAGGTTTGTTTCATTTTTATTTCTATAACTTTTTAATATGTTTTATATTGGGATATATTAGCGAGCGTGGACTTGGATTTTTCTTAGGAATCCCTTTAATGGGATTTTATAATGAAATGTTTTATTCCACTTACCTTTAATGAGTGATCAAAATTTCGTGGATCATATAAATTGAGTGTACAGTGAGCAGACAGTCAACATTTTCACAAGGTTCGTTTTCAGGTATTCAACCTATCTTGAAACATGTATCTTTAAATTAGATACTAACGTTTTTTAAGACATGAGAATTTTATTAGTTTATTTTATTCTATCTAGGAAAATATATTATTTTATTTTATTATCTTCTTTCATAGACCATCAGTTTCTGTAGTTTACATTATTTTATCATGAACCCTCAATTATAGTATTTTAGGAATGCTTGGCTTAGACCATATATTGTTATAGATTATTTTCTTTTAGCTCAACCATTCTATTTTTTAGTTATAGGTATTATAGATTGTTAAATATATTCCTTATAGTGAATTGTGGTTATTCAATAATGGGTTTAGAACCCTTCATTCTTGATGGGATTCATATTAATGGTTTCCCGTTAATGGTTATGATACCCAACATTCCTAATTGATATTAGATGTAATGGATGTTCATGAATGGTTATGGTACCCTAATTTAATATATAAAACCTAATGGATGAATATTATTGATGGGTAATGAAACCTTGTATCCTAATTAAAAATTTGTTTAATTTTTGGAGAGATATTTGGTATTTTGAGTCCACTTGGATATTTGGAGTTTGGGTTGTGTAAATCATATTTCATGACGATAGAACCAATGAGTATGTAATGGGACGTACATGATGCAGATGACTGTAAAATAGACTAAGGTGGTGATTTTCACCTAAGTGTTTATAGGGATCAAGAGTATTGGAGGTCTATTCATGCAAGGAGGAGACCCCTCTAGTGGATCAGTGAGAATACATTATGCATAATAACATAAGGCTTATGTGCATGGTATGTATTGGTGTCCATACATATTACCAGGGGATGTGGAAGATTTGTGAACTCTCAAGTGTTTAAATTTTGATGTGGAATATAAAGAAAATATCCATCTACTATTGGTTCTGGCACGCTAAGAAAGTTTATTTTTTGTTGGGAAACTTGATCCCCATGACATATGGTTTCAAGCCATGTGGTGTGGGCCATCAACTTGTTCCATAATGGAATATCACATTCTTTTTTTAGAAAGGGTACAAATCATGGTGAATTAACATTAATGATATTGAATGTTCATGAATATTTCGGTTAATGGGGTTGAATATCATCGTCTATTGTTATTTTAGTTAATTAAAATTGGCGTTTAGTGGATAAAATATAACCATTAGTATTGGGGGAATCCCCTATTTCACATACACAAGACAATAGCTTATGGGATTAAGGGGGACATTTCCTATGGGAACAAACATCTACAAGACACATACTCTTTCGTATTATGTCATTCTACAACATATCCTAGTGGGGTTCTTTCAATTATTCCAATATCCCTTACAAAAAAAACTATAACGGAGGAAAATTATAAATTTATCTAGGATATGGGTTTCTAGAGGAAGGATCTCAATTCAAGGATTGTGTGAGTATCATCACAAAATTAAAATACTTGATGGTGGTTTATAGAAAAGATAATATTCATGAAGGGTTAGAGAACCAAAAAAGTTGTCTTTTCATGTACTGAACTTGTTATCATGATAGGGAGATGTTAAAAATAATTTATCTAAATCTTTCCCCTACTAGGGGGTCTAGAGTGCATGGATCAACATTTACATGGGACACATAGTAGGCACTATGATAGTTATAGCTTGCATATTTATTATTTTACATTTTCTTAAACACTATTGATAAACTATTAAGCATTTGGAGACATGAATTTTTCTCAAACCTCTTGATGATAACAATCACTCCAAAATAACTATTCTATTAAATTATTATTTACCTTGGAATTTAGAATAATGGTATATGTTATGGTTAATGCTAATGAGGATACATACAACACACATATTTTTCAATTGTAAATATTTATAATTTAATTAATATCAAACAAAAATACCTAATATAAAATTGGGGTTTCAAAGATGGATGAAATATAAATATTTTATATAAAAATGAAATGAAGGGATGTTTTTTGATAGTATAATGAATGAATTAATTTTTTTTTGGGAGGTTATGGTGATTGGAATAATTGTTCAAAATAGAATATCAATATTCAACTCAGTGAGGTTATCAAGACCTATCACACATCACATCCTCATTTGAAATTCCATCATCCATATCGAGACCTCTTCATATAGGGAAATTATATTCTTTATGTCAGTTAAGAAACCTATTTAATTCCAATCACTACCCATTACATGTACCCTCTTATGAACTACACAAATAGTTATGGGATAATACTTGATAATTGAGAAGAAGAATTCAAACAATATAGAAAACATGGAGACCGCTCATCATAATAATTTTAATCAAATCCAAAACTCACATAATGAATAATAAAAAGAAATTGAGGTAGAAGAAACAAAATAAATCCACTATCCACCACCCCATTGTATAGCCATGACCCCGGTTACCTAGAGTTAGTTCATTATTACATAACATTGGCATGATCACAAGGGATTAAATCTTGAAAGACCTATCAGTTTTGTATCCTTGAAAGTACTCGATACATTCATAAGTTTTACATTACATTACCAAATGAAAAAAAACAACAACGTTGTCTCCATTGAACACATTCATGTCCCTTAGTCTATCCCTGCAAGTCAGTCATAATATACATCTTCACATCCTGAAAAAAACATAAAAATGGGGGAGCTCAGATGCTCAGTAAGTATAACAATATAACAGAAACTCTAATAAAATAGCATAAACATTTAATGAAATGTATAAGACTAAAAAATAAGACTTTAAACATAAATTTATTCATAATGTGTAAAATATAACTTGAATAATTCAATTTACTTATTCAAATGGATATTCTACTAGTCGAATAATCAACTGCAATATCAATAGACAATTTCATAATGATGGAATGCATAAATACAAACATCATAACCACATAGTCAAGGCCTTGTTCCATGACTAAATATAATATTATGTCAAGGCCTTATATTAAAAAACTAGTTTGTCCCATCTGACCTACCGTTTCACTGAGGAGATATAGCGGGCTCCACCCATCACTTACTAAGTCCAATGCATTCCTCATATGAAAAAGTTGAAACATAACATAAGAATTCATATTAAAAATGTCATACTAAATGTTAAAACATTATCCATAAATCACGAATGGTATAAAAATAAAACATCCATAGTAAAAAATTATCACAAAACCATAAATAAAATAAGGAAAACTATATCATATTAAGTCAAGTTCAATAAAGTGTAAAATCCATCAAAGTATGTTGATATAAGAGAATTATAAACTTTTTGAGAGAAATATCTATTTCTATTTTGAAATCATTTAAAAGTCACGCAATTATAAAAGAAAAAAATTATTTTGAAAATATTATTATAATATTGTAAGTGAAGCTTCAAAGGTGTTATAATGGCTGAAAATAGACACACCCACCATATATTTTTAAAAAACATTCCTTCCTTAATTTATCGAAAATGTAATTGAGTACCTTATTTAGAAAATAACAGAATGACTCCATTAAATACATTTCCTAAAAAGGAAAAAAGGGTTATAAATTACTTTAACCCATATTATAAGAAATATTAAAAATGTTTTGAGATATATTTTAAGAAACACAGATGTGGATTATAAAGAGGTCCTAGTAGATACTCACGTATTAACAACCTCAGATAATAAAGAGATTTTAAAATTTAACCCTTATCTTGTACTTTTCCATGGTCAAGGGTACGTTAACCTCATGTATTATTGATAAATAATTGTTATAAAATTATACAAGAACCAAAATCATAAATATGATATCATATATTATCTTCTCATATTGATTTGTTAATAATATTTTAGTAGTATCATTATTTTGGGTATTAACTGATTCATATTCCCTTATATGTTTTATTACATAAGTCATGTTTGATATAGATAGGATGTATTTGAATCAAAAATATTATGATATTAAGTTCTTAAAAATATTATTTTTCATCAAAAAATGAAAATAATTCTTCAATGTTTAAGATGGGGAATGAATTTTATCGCATTCGTGGAGACGGTAATCCGTACGTATGCACAAGCAACGATGTCATTATATTAATGGCCAAATAAAATGTAATTTTATGGTTCACCAAATATAAATAATCATTAAAATGTTATAATTATATTTTACATCAATTATACTCCTTATTATACCCATCAAAATAATTAAGTATTGAATAACAAACTACACCACGACGTGGAGATAGTAAGTTGTACGTATGCATGTATGGTGACTTTTTCATTAATATAATGGATTAAATAATGAATATGGTTGTACCATATTAATAATAACAATGGATTAAGTATAATTTAGATTAGTTAATATTTTGGTAGGGAAAAAACAAAGTAAGAGGAAGTGGAAGAAGAAAAGAACATTGAAAGAGCTGGTGAAATTATTACCTCTTCTTCAGGTGTTTCTTTTTGAGTCGATAAAAATGGCTTCTCAGGATGCCTTTATAAATAAATTAATGATTCTATTTATAAGTTAGGGTAATTGGGAGAATATTTGATCTGGTTTTGGCCAAGACAAATGGATTTGGTGGTGTGATTTTGAGAGAAGAGGATGTACCCTTTTATAAGAGAGGTGAGGGTCACTTTATGAAAGGTTTGAAATAATAGTTTAATATACAATCATTTTCAGTTTATAATGGATCAAAAAGGATTTATTTCAAGGATAAGGTGGGGTTAGGTCATAAAAATCTCAAACAACGGGTTTTAGACATATTTAGATCCCCATATTAACTTTATCTCTTAGATTTAACTATTGGTTTAATAGATTAACATTTACCTTGTCTCCTTATATTTTTATATTATATGATTAATTAACATACTATAAAATTCCAAGAGAAACCCATGTTGTCTATTAATGAAATATATATTATTATATAAGTCATTTTCATGATCATTATATTTTTAGGACTATAATATCATTTAATAATATAGTATTTTGTTAAACACATTTATATCAATTTTGACACTATTTTGTATTTTGTTTTTTTTGAAATTCATAAAAACATTATAACTTCTAAAAATATTTATCTAATAAAACCTAAAATGTCATATTAATCTATAAAATTTGTGTAATTCATCAGAAGTACCAATTTACATTTATTTGGACATTTATAATATCAATTATTTTAATCTTTCATGAATAAGGTAATTTCTTGATCATCATTGTGTCATATATAAATTCAATTATTTAATGTATAAAAATTATAAATAAATTACAATTATTTAGGAAATAATTTTATATTTCTAGTTAATATTTATATTCTAATTTTTCTTATGTATAAACCTATATTAAAAAAGTATTACTTATTAAACTTTCAATTTAACACTTTTCACTATTCTTTAAATAAAATAATAGTAAATGTCCTAATCTAATAAAAGTAGACCAAAACGTTCATATTTTAATACTAATTTTGTATTTGGTCGAAATACATTTATCCAATAGAATTAAGACATGTTTTAGGGTAATAATAACACCATTTTTTCTTTTTATTACTATATTTTCTTTTAACCATGGTAAATAAAAGTAAAAAAGTTACAATTCATGAAAAATTATTTTCAAATTATTGAACCACATTTTACTTACTAATATCAACAATGTATCTCAAATTTTTTAAATTCAATTCATATAAGAGGTAAAATTATATTTTATCCACATTTGCTAAAGTTCCTAGAAGGTGGGTAAAAACGGTAAAAAGATCAATAAAATAATATATATATATATTTATTATTAAATGACTCCAATGAATTGAATTGAACTGATATAAATATTAGGTGTCTATATTGACATAAAATAAACATAAATAAAATAAATATTTATTAAAATAAAAATTCGATTTTAAACAATAACGTAGTGTTTTTCAATATACATCAAAAATTGAATGTTTTCAAAAAATACCAAAAATTCACACTAAGAAAAATTTGATATTCCGAATCAAAAAATGAATTCAATTTTGAAAAATAAAATTTATATAATTTCAAAAAGTGGGTATTACTATTCATACCGGGTAGTTTTATTTTTCACGGTGTGTTAAAACTCTACGTTGCGTACAACGAAAGCTATTGCATTATTTAAAGGGAAACGTACCGTGGAAGCTTCAAGTGTTACACCCTTGAACAAATTTTAAGGTTATTTCCCAATTGTTTTTGGTTTATAAGTTAACCATGTGGGAGAAACATAGAAAAATAAAAATGAATGAAATGAGGTATGAAGAATAAAAATAACATATTAAATGAAAAAAAATATTAATGAAATTAAAACACCACATATTATATTTGAATGTCAAAAAAGGCTTCCCTGTGATTCCCACAACTTGAAATGATGAAGGGATTAATTTTTATATGGAGAAGGGGTCACATATTTATCTCTAAAAGCATCCTACAAATGTTTCATGTTTTAGCCCTAATAACTGAAATATTTTCAAATTATGTCCATATTTAATGTTATTCTCTATCCAATCCTATGTCCACAAAAAATTGTAATCTTAACTGGAAACTTTTGGATAGAGTTATATTTGAGTTACTCAAAGAATTTATTCTTCCTAGGAAGACTCTTTGTATTCCATAACTTTAGTTTCACATGCCAACATGACATTGAATCTAGAATATTTAATCGTGGAAGCATTTATAATATTTGGTCAATAATTTAGTATCCATATCCATGTAGAATTATAGATTCATTGAACTATCCCAATTAGATATATAATATCATATATAAAAGTCACTGGATATGTGCACGATTTTTTAGGCCTTAATTTAAATATAAATTTGGGCCTCAAAATGATTGGTTGAGTTTTCGATAAAGAAGAATAAATATAGTCCCATGATATATGATGTCCTAAAAGAAATAGATTTCAAAATTTTAAACACTTTTTAAAATGTTTTTTTAAATACTAAAATAAATTTAAATATTTAAATTATAGAATTTGGCCAATTTTACATTTTTAAAACAAAATTCCACAAAAGGATAAAAATGTGACAATAATGAATACAATTATACTATAGTAGGTTTTAAATTTTTTATTGAATAATATATTGTATAAAAATATTACCTTTATCGCCTCCACATATGATTTTTTTTCTTGACAATTTTTATGTCTCTTTCACTAGCATTTTAGGGGTAACATTCTATTACAAGATCTTTCAATTTATTTCCTTCACTGCCCATTAAATTTTTCTTATTACATTATTATATAATATAATTAGTATAATTAATATAATTATATGTTGTTATGTTATGTTTTTAACCTACACCCACACATAGTTCCATCAAATTGGATACAGAATAACAGTTTATGTGTACGATGAAATACAACCTCATGAACTGATGACTTTCGCTCTTTCAGTATCATCATTCAAGGTTGGTAACAATGATGGAATTAAAGTAGTTATATAATATGAATAATATATATTATATTTATGATCTATTTATGATTTTTTAATTAATATATAACACATACGTTCAAGTTTTTTATTTTATGGGAATAGGATAACTTCGTTTGTGGACTAGTGGACTACCTCCTCCTCAAAGCGATGTGATTCATTCACAGATTACATTGATTTTATTAATGATTATTTCATTAAAAATATATGATATTTATGAAATAATAATTATAATGGAATTAATATATATATATATATATATCACTTTCGTTCTTCAATTCAATATGGTAAGGAAACCGAAACAACATTCACGTGCACATACGAACTAAAGTCTCCATGAACTATGTATTCCATTTCATATTTATATATTTTATAGAGATTTATTAATACTTATATAAATAATATATAAGATATTAATATAATTTTTTAAATTATGTAAATAATTAAATCATGACCTATGTTAGAGGATCAAGAATAACATTCCAAAACATATATGAAAAGCAATGCAGTTATTACCTAAAACAGAACATTAACGTGGAATTGCTAATAAATGTGTAATATAATGTAATAATAAAATAAAATATTATATTTAATATTATAATAATTCTTATTTTGTTAATTTATATTAAACATATATTTACTATACATAAGGTTCTAACATGTATAATGAAATTCAATACATAAGGTAAGGGGTTAACCATCTGACTTTTATTTAAGTGAGATATATGCAATATTCCCATGTATTTTATGTATTATTTTCCATTAACTATCCTATGAAATGTTATATCATGAATTTACTTTATTTAATAATATTTTAATTTTACATTGATATTATTCATTCATGGGTATCATTATTTAAAAGTTACTCACGTCGAAATGGGATTTTTGGTCTCAGTTTAATTTATGATAGTCGAATGTTATATTCACCACTAATTTATTTTTTGTGGTGTACATAATTAAAATGAAGGTATTTTTTGATCCCTATACTGAAATTTATGGGTATTAACATATCTATTTTTTGATCTATATTTAATGTGGTTTTATGTTTAAAAATTTACCAAATCCGTATGGAAATTTTTTCCCAATTGGGATTCTTTGAAAAAATGTTTTTTATGAACCTATATTCTTTTATAAGGTGAATATTCTGTCATTTGTCATGTTAAATCATTGATATACACACTTTAATGATATTTTCTCGTAATTTAATTTTATTATTTCATTATTATTAGGATTTAGTGTTTCAATAGTTGTAAGAGTATATTGCAAAAATCTCACCATTTATTTGGATTTTTTTTATTTTTTCACCAATAAATAAATTATTGTGATCCATATATCAAGAATAATCATGTCTTTTCTTCTATTGTTATTATTAATTACATATTAAAGTGTTGGTTCCATTTTTTCATAAATTGGAACTTATGATAATGAAGAATGTTTTTGATGAAAATACAATGTTATTTGTCTCTTCGATTGGAAACTGGTTTGATTCAATCATCATGTTTTCTAAAAATTATTTTATTTTTATAATAACCTATAAATATAATTATCAATGAAAATTATTTTAAATTAATTTTTAGTTTTAATTTTTTTTAAAAAAATTCAATCTTTTTTTCATGGTTTTTAAATTTATTTTAATATAAAATGTATTCAAATTGCATAAATATTTCATTATATGTTTTCAATGATATTTTTTAGGTAATAGTTTTAAAAATATTTGAAGAAACATTTTTATTATTTTAGGGTTTTTTCAATGAAAACTATTTCAATGATTCTGGATTTTATTTTTTATGTTTTGAAAGAAATTTTCAAAGAAAAAGGCTTTATTAAAATGTTATATGTTGAAGAAGTGTTTTAAATTATTTTCAAAGTTCATTGGTATGTTTTCAAAGTTTTATTTTCAAATATACTGATGATTAATTTTTTTTGAAGAAATTTTTTTTCTCATGGAATAATTTTATAATATACTTGTAGATTATTTTCCATCAATGAATAAATTTCTTGGTGTTACTTATGCCTTAATAGGGATATTATATAATGGTACCATTAATATTCTTTATCTTAATGGTTTTTTATTTTTATAGAATGATTCTTATGAAACCCATTTATATTTCATAGGTTATATTATTATGAAACCCATTTCCCTTTATCAGTATATATTGTTATAAAACGTGTTTATCATTCGTGGTTAATATGCTTAAGAAACCTATTTCATTTCTAGGGTTATTATTTGATGAAATGATTATAAAAACATATTTATTTTCAATATGTTATGATATAACAAAAAGTTTTTATATCCACTTAATTTCACGGGTTATTATATGATAAATGTTTCTGATGTTGGGGCACACATATGTATGATTTCATTATATGATGGCTGAGACCTATATCTCCCTAAATTTTATTGGGTAAGTATTTATATCTCATGAGATAGGAATGGTTGTAATTGGAAGTGAACTCAGTTTAATATTATATGTTTTACTTATGGATGGTCTTGGGAGTGAACCACAACTACTAAGATGATATTGAGAGTGAACCTTGACTATTCAAATGGTTTGGGGAGTGATCCCATTCCACTATAATGAAAAGGTATGATAGTGGGGATGGTACACTGTCTCAAAATGGAGTTGTAGCCCACATGACATTCATTGATAAGTTTTGGAAATGAGAATTGACATATTGAAAATTATTTCACATGCATATGAAAATTCCACAAATTCTATGTCTTATTCTTATGTTAGCATTTAATGGAATATTCTCCTGATTCCCTTATAATTTATGACTTGTAAGGTCACAATATTTATTCCATGACTCATGTATGTTATCATTTATATGTGGGGTATTATCTTCAAATATTATTCTCCTGTTCTCATACTCTTATGTTAAAGTTATGCTTTCATATGTTACATGATTACAATTTCTTTGAATCTGATTATAATGACCCATACTTTACATACATTGTTAATACTTCAAAATTAATATACACTTATTAAAACATATAACAAAACCTTGAAAGGACCGTATTGGTATAGTGTCTTTAGAAACTAGGAAATATAAACAACTGGTTCATAAATCATCTACATTTCCTCCCATTTATTTCATCATATCTAGAGTCACTTTTGGCATATCCAACTTAATAACCTTTTTCCTAACCTGGGGAAAGAAAACATACAAAAGGGTGAGCTCAAATGCTCAGTAAGGGTAAACAAAAGAATAACCCATCACATCATATTCATAGGAACATAACATTTTGTAAATCTTTACCTGCAAAAGAAATCATAATTTCATAACATGGGATAAATCATAGTAGTGAAATGTAATCCCACAAATCATAACAAAAAAACATGAAACTTTTTGGAATATACAAATAATCATAGATAATCATTTATTAGTAGTCAAGACTCATTGGCAAGACTATCTTAGCGGACAAAGTCCATTTCTGAACTGAGTTCACTCCTCGTTTTAGTCCTGTTTCACTGAACCAGTTTAACCTGCTGTTCCATCCATGTCTATCTCATTAGATATAAATCATTACCCAATGCATTGGAGGGAGATATATGTCCCACCCATCTCATAATGAAACCATTCTTATGTGTGCGACACAATCATAGATCATAGATCATAGCATAACCCATGTAATAAAAATGGGAATCTTAAACATCATGCCATCATAACATAATCCATATAAGATATAAGGACATAATGAAAATAATTCCATCATAACATAATCATATCAATGTAAAAAATAGGTATATAAACAGAACACTATATTATCTTAGATGGAAAAGAATTTTTATAAAACACTTGAACTCCATTCTTGAGGAAAATATCCTTTATACATCAAAAACATTTTTACTTTCTTAACATGTCATACAATTTTAAACTAAAAGATGTTAATTAATAATATACATGAAAACATGTAAAGTATGCTTCCTAGAAATAATGTTCTATGAATCCATTCAAGCCGTATAAGTTAAAAAAACATTCGTCCCGTACTTTGGTCGGAAAAGTCAAAAGGTACCTCGTATGAAAAAAGACAAAATATTCCGTTCATATCATTTACTAAAAACTCACTGAAGGGTAAAATTGGATTTAAACAGTTTTAGGTGGATTGAAATAATATTACATATTGAGGAAACATGGATGTGGATGATAAATATTCCCCAGTAAATTCTGAAGTATAAACAATCTCAGATAAAAATGGGATTGTGAAATTTTCCCTAACCTTGGGTCCGATTTGCTTCGTAAGTGTCCGAACCTACTGTATAATGATTTAAATAAAGTTATTGACTTATTCCAGAATCATAATTATTTTTATGATATCATATATTTTCATATTCTTAGCTTCTAATTAGTAATATTTCATTGTTATTTGTTATTCGGGTGTTTATTTCTTTTTGTTCTTATGCGTGTTTTGTCGAATAAATTCTTATTCTTCTTTTTAAGTTATAGATAACTCATTTCCAGAATGGTATTATTGTAATAAATATCATATTTATACACTCAATTCATTTATGTAATCATTATGAAATGAAAATCATGTAGAACGAGTCGCATCACATCGTGGAGACGGTATTCCCGTACATACGCACGGGCGATGATATCATTCCCATGATCGTGGAACTATATGGGAATGTATGTATACTATTTAAGAATCAATATCACTTTAAAATAATCATATATAGTTATTATTTACACCATTATACCCATCCATGTAAGGTGGTGGTGGAAAATAGATTACACCACAGCGCGTAGACGGTATTCCGTATGTACGCACGCGCGGTGATTTCGTTTTCCGTAGGATGGATAGAAGGTGAAATAGGGTTGTTTCATACTTATAATAACATATAACTATGGGAGTGATACTTATGTAATTTACTTCATAATGATACAACTAAATAAGAAGAAGTGGAAGAAGAAATAAAGTTGAAAAAATCGGTAATGGACATTACCTCTTCTTTAAAGCGCCTCTTTGAGACCTCCTCTCAAGGAACTAAAATTGGTCTTTGAAGAATACCAGGACCTATAGGATGTTTCTAGGGAACTGGGGAAGTAAAATGGACAGGGTTTGGCAGAGCTTGAAGGCTCAATGTGGTGTGAGGAAGAGAGGGAGGATGTGCCATTTTATAAGGGAGGAGAGGGGCACCTTAGGAAAAACAAAAAATATTATTTTATTATAAAGTCATATTCGGTTTTTAATAGCTCCAAATTGATTTATATAGAAGCTAAGGTGGGTATGGATCGAAATCTGCTCATAAAATAGAATTTAGAAAAGTTTAGGTTTCTATTTTAACCTTATCATCTAGATTAAACTTTAAGTTAGATAATTTAACTTTTACCGTGACTTCATTTTTTCTAACAATATAAGGTTAATAAACTTACTATAACAAGACAAAAGAACCCCAAGTTGTTTATTATTAATATATACAACCTTATCTAAGTAATTTGGCCGAACCATAGATTTTTAGAAATAAAATAACAATTAATAAAATAATATTTGTTTTAAAAACTATTTTATGTCAATTTTGACGCTATTAGGTAATTGATTATTTTGAAAATCATTATCACGACCCGCCCTCGGGGCCCGTGTCGTGACTACCCCAAGACCGCCTTCCATAGGCCAGGGGTTGGCAACTAGCACCAAGGCGTAAATCCCGGTAAAAAGGGAAGGCATTGCCTTTGTAAGGTAAACAGGAACCACAGAGTAAGCAAGTGGAAAAGTAAACACTAAGTAAAAACAGAGTACAAATGAAGTACCAAAAAGTAAATGGGCCAGTATACAAACCCAAACTGAAAGTAAAGTACAACTCGAAAGGGAAAACATCAATTGTAATGTAAAAGCCGCTACAACGAGCTGTCCACTGGAAATCCCACCTGATGGGTGGGTACAGATAGCTCCCCTGCTCCTCGGGTCCTGCCGTCCGCTCCGATCACATCCCGCCCAGTGGTCCACCTCCAGGTACGGTCATGCTCAGCAAGCCTCAACCACGATCAACGTTGTCTGTCGTCTGCAACCAACACAACGTAGTGCGGGCATAGCCCGTGCAAGGGTGAGTATAAGCTACACAGTAGGGACCCCGACACCCCTGAAGGTCTCCCAAAATCCACAAAGGATAAACCACAAAGGAAAGATACAATCACGAAGTAACAACCGACACTGCTTAGGTATATGCCCATACATATACCTAAGTCATCAATTGCAAAACGCTCCAACCTCCGATCCCAAGTACAACTCAGTCCACATAGGAAAATATACCTATTCCACACAGGAAAGAAAAACGAAATCCATACAGGATAACAAAACACAATCCACACAGGAAAGCAACAGGATTCAGCTCACAAAGGTATACTTCATCGGTAGACGATAGAGATGATCACTGATCTATCTAAGTAGTCGGACCCACAAAGGATCGATAGGTACTAACCCCCGTAGAGACCCACACAGGATTGGACCCACACAAGATCTGTAGGTGCTGGTTCACACAGGACCGCTGAGCGTAGACCCACACAGGATCAGACCCACACAGGATCGGTAGCACTGATCCACACAAGATTGTTGAGTGTTGTAGTCATCGTTGTCGAATCCACTAAGGATCTCTGCACAGTCGTCGTCTCAGTCACAGTAGCAGTCGCAGCCAGCTCTAGGTTTCTCGCACACAGCATGCTCGTTCGGGAGGGTCCACTCCACGAGCCGAGAAGCTGATACATCAACTGTCTCAGAGTCCAGATTTGATGTATCCAAAAGTTCCGTATCGCCAACAAGAACTCAACGTAATAGACGGCGCGTCGATCGGATGCCCGGTCTGAGAGTTATTGGCTTTTTCGTCCCAGGGGCCCCGTTGGTTTTTAAGGAAAAACAAACCCGACCGTACTCCACCTACTTCTAACCCTCGGGAAGAGTATTCCAAAAGATCCGTCACACTAATAGTAACTCAACAAAGCCTACGGCACATCAATCAGATGTCCGTAGCTCAAGATATGAGAGTTTCTGCTCCGAGGGCCCAGTTGGTTTCGAGTACGAACCAACCCGACCGATCTCAAAGTATTCTGAATCCTTGAGTGCGATATACCCAAACGACCGTCTTGATCCAAGGATCACATCACCGCTGACGGAGCGTCGTTTGGAAGTTCGTAGCACGAGTTATGGGTATTTGAATCCAAACCGCTCGGTAACGGGGGTTTCGGGCCCGGGCCGTCCCGGCCTGAGACCCCTCGGTTGGCCCGAACTGGGTCGACCCGCCCCGGAAAGGGTCGACCCGGCCAGGCACGGCCCGGCCCAGCCCGTCCTGGCATGGCGGACCGGCCGGGCGCGCTGCCAGCTCGGCTGAAGGCCGAGCTGATTGGAACGAGGGGTGCCTGCCCCCCCCCCCCCCCTTTGTGAAACCGGCCCCCCCCCTCATTATGGGGGGCCGTTTATTTGCTGGCCAGGGGAATTAATTCCCCCTGGTTTTCCTCCCTTTCGGCCGGCCTGACCTGGCCGGCCGGTTCTTCCTCAACGGGACCGACAAGGGTCGGTCCCCTTCCGGCTTCCGACACCGGCGGCCCGGCTGGCCGCCGGTCTTCTCGTTCTGCCGCAGCCTGGAACCGGCCGCAACCTTTGTTGTCCGGTGCGGCGCGATGGCATCGCGCCGTTCCGCTGAGGCCCCGCTCCGGCCGCGGTGTCTCCGACTTTCTTCGACGCGACCCCACGGCGTCGCGTCCTTGCATTATTTTATGACGCGGCGCGACGGCACCGCGTGTTTCTCGTCGTATGATCCTGCACGGTGCGACGGCACCGCACCACACCCATTTCAATCCACAACAGAATCAACATGAAAAATGAGGAGGGTCGGCCGTGTTCGTTCGGTCCGGCCCCCTCGCTTTATTTGCTAACAATTCGACAAAATTCACGAAGAAATAATCACGGGTATAAATACTGAACAAAAGAATAAAATAAATCCCTACCTTGGTTTCATGTGCGGAGCACGTCAACAAGCCGCAGAAGACAAGCGTCACGGAGGTCGGGCGTCGCGGAAACCAAACGTCATTTCCATTGACTTCGAGGTGCGTCCGAAGAGGTACGTCGCTGGAGAAGCTTCGTAAGCTGATGGAGAATGTCCGAGGAGGAAACGACATCTCCTTTCGTTGACACGGGAAGAAGATCGATGATGCAGTGTCGTCGATCTTCGGAAACACACCGGCTACGAAGAAGAGAAGCGGCGTTCTTTGTCGGAGCTTAAGTGTTCTTCATGTTCTTCGTCAAGGTTGAAGAAGATGGAGAGAACTTCCCAAATCCTCTCAAGGTGGAAAAAGATACCAACCAAAATAAAATAAACTTAAAGCTTATTTTATTTACACAATTAAACAACTTGAATTTCAAAAGTTTGAAATTAAAACAACTCAACTCAATAAATAACCCAAGTTGTCAAGATTAATTAAAGAGTAGTTATAGGGAGTTTAAAGGGAAGATGAAGTGTTAGGGTTCGTGTGGGCCCCACCAAACTTAATCCTCTCAAGGGAGGTTATGTGGATGTGGGTCCCACCCCTAACTCCCTTTGGGAGGTTATAACCAACTTGGATAAAAATAAAATGTGTTTCCACATTTTATTTAACTTCATTTTAAATTCCCAAAAACTAACTCTCAACCCGCATAAAACGTAACCTTGGAAAAGGTCTCCTTAAGTGAAAATCGGTGCTGAGAGTTCATTGGTTCCCTCAGAATTTGATTCTGGGCACCGATTCAAAAGTTAGAAATTCCCACTCGCTCGTTCACTGAACATACCCGAGCCAAACTTCGGAAATTGATTCTGGGCACTCCGGGCCTCAGAATCAGGTGCTGTCAGAAACCGTGTTCTTGTAAAATTCCAAAGAAAATTAATAAAAAATTTCCCTTGAATTTTACGTGTCTTTAGATTACTCCCAGCTCAGGGCTTTACGTCCCTGTAAAGATACATCAAAACTAGGGAAACAAATGAGGGTACTGAGCACGCATCAGAGCCTCCTGCTCCCAAGTGCTCTCCTGGAGGTTCCCGTGCTGCCATCTGATGCGCAATAGAGGAATCGACCGTCCACGTATGACCCGCTCCTGCCGATCCTATATCTCCACCGGGACCTCCGTAAAATTCGCCCCATCGTCAACGTCAACCACCCCATGGTCAGTGATGTGCATCGGGTCGTGCACGTATCTCCTCAGCTGGGACACCTGGAAGACATCGTGCACCCGGTGCAGCTGAGGTGGTAGATCCAGGCAATAAGCCACCTCTCCAATCCTGCTGAGGACCTGCAAGGGTCCGATGAAGCGCGGAGATAACTTGCCGCCTTGGCCAAATCTCCGTATACCACGTCGAGGTGAGAACCGCAAGAAGATGTGGTCGCCATCCTCGAACTCAAGTGGCCTCCGCCTCCTATCAGCGTATGACTTCTGCCGGCTCTGAGCTATCCTCATCCGCTCCTGGATGACCTGGACCTTCTCTGTCGTGGCCTGGACCATCTCTGGTCCCACAAGTGCTGAATCCCCAGGGTCTGTCCAGCATAAAAGAGATCTACAAGGTCGGCCGTACAACACCTCGTACGGTGTCATCCCGATGGTGGAGTGGTAGCTGTTGTTGTACGCATACTCCACCAAGGGTAGGTGGTCCTCCCAGCTATGACCAAAGTCGAGGACACATGCGCGGAGCATGTCCTCGAGAGTCTGAATGGTTCTCTCCGTCTGACCATCCGTGTGAGGGTGAAAGGCTGTGCACAAACGCAGCTGCATCCCGAACGCCTCCTGCAATCCCTTCCAAAGACGGGAAGTAAAGTAAGCATCTCGTTCAGAGACGATAGATGATGGCACACCGTGAAGCCGCATAATCTCCCGAACTTAGAGACATCCCAAGCTCCCCACTAAGCCCTGCTCTCTGATGGGTAAGAAGTGAGCCAACTTGGTGAGTCGGTCTACAATCACCCAGATGGAGTCGTGACCTCTGGAAGTGCGTGGAAGTCCAGTCACGAAGTCCATAGATATTCCGTCCCACTTCCACTCCGGGAGCTCCAAGGGCTGTACCAAGCCTGCTGGTACCTGATGATCTGCCTTCACCTGCTGGCAGGTGAGGCATCAAGAAACAAACTCTGCCACAACCTTCTTCATGACCGACCACCAGTGTTGTTGTCTGAGGTCCTAGTACATCTTCGCCACTCCAGGATGTAACGCCAAAGAGAATTGTGAAACTCTCTCAGCACCTCCTCTCGTAAAGCGACTGGTACCAAGGTACGTCCTCTGTAAAGGACGTCGTGCTCTGCTCCAAGGGAGAAACCACCAGGTGCCTATCCCGAGGATATCTGTGCACGCCGCGTCTCACAGTCAGCATCCTCACGCTGTGCCTCTCTGACCCGCTGCAGTAGTGGAGGGGTGACTGTGAGAGACTGAAGGAAGGCTGCTATCCACGAAGGATATCTGCAAGGCGGATAGCTGCTCTGTCGCATCCTCATGTAACTGAATGCCCTTCCTCCTGCTGAGGGCGTCGGCTACTACGTTCCCATTCCTAGGAGTATAGACTATCTCAAATCCATAGTCCTGGAGGAACTCGAGCCATCGCCACTGTAGGTTCAGTTCCTTCTGCGAGAAGATATGCCTGAGACTCTGGTGATCAGAAAAGAATGTAAAGCGCTCGCCCATTAGGTAGTGTCGCCATGTCTTCAGAGCGAAGACCACTACTGCTAACTCCAGGTCATGGGTAGCGTAGTTCTGCTCATGCGGCCTCAACTGTCATGATCCTTAGGCAATCACTTCCCGCTCCTACATCAGAACACATCCAAGTTCGGTCCCTGATGCATCGTAGTAGACTACATACCCTACTCCCTCCTGAGGCAACCTCAAGATAGGTGCGCTAGTCAATCACTGTCTCAGCTCCTGGAAGCTCTGCTGACATCTGTCTGACCGGACGAAGGGTTTCCCCTTCTTCGTCAAAGCTGAGAGTGGTACCACAACTCTAGAGAAGTCTGGTATGAATCTCCAGTAGTATCCAGCTAGTCCCAAGAAACTCCACACCTCTGTAATGCTCTTGGGTGGCCCTCAAGCTAACACTGCCTCGATCTTTGAAGGATCCACTGCAACTCCCGCCTCAGAGATGAAGTGTCCCAAGAAGTGGACCTCACGTATCCAGAACTGGAACTTCGAGAGTTTACCATAAAGCCGGTGCTCTCGGAGTGTGTCTAGTACAACTCGCTTGTGGTAGGCGTGCTCCTCCTCAATCGTTGAGTAAATCAAAATGTCGTCGATGAAGACCACGACAAATCGATCGAGGTATGGATGAAAGATCCTGTTCATGAGGGCCATGAACACTACTGGAGCATTGGTTACACCGAAAGGCATAACCAAGAACTCATAGTGGCCATACCGACTTCTGAAGGCTGTCTTCTGCACGTCCTCGTCTCTAACTCTGAGCTGATGATAGCTTGACCTGAGGTCTATCTTTGAGAACCACCGTGCTCCCTTGAGCTGATCAAAGAGGTCATCAATCCTCGGTAGCGGATACTTGTTACTCACTGTCACCTGGTTCAGGCGACGATAGTCAACACAAAGTCGCAAGCTCCCGTCCGCCTTCTTGGCGAACAATATTGGGGAAGCCCAGGGTAAAACACTGGGTCGAATGAACCCCTTTCCCTGCAAGTCCTCCAACTATACTCGTAGCTCTCGAAGCTCGGCGGGGGCCATCCGATATGTTTTAGTCGATATCGGAGTTGTCCCGGGGTATAGGTCAATATAAAAGTCTACCTCTCTGCGAGGAGGTAGTCCTGGAACATCGTCGGGGAAGACGTCCGCATACTGATCCACCACTACAGGAAAACTAGGACTCTGCACGTCCACTACTCCTAGAATGAGACTAGCCAACTGATGAGTGATGGGCTGTCCTCTTCTCTGTGTGGGTCCATCCTGTACTGTTAAGGCTGCCTTCTCGCCGGTGAAGGTGAACCTTCTCCCGTCGGTGCGCACACATCGCACCTTGTGCTTAATGCAGTCAATCTGTGCATGGACCGTAGATAACCCATAGAAGCCTAAGATGACGTCGTAAGGCCTAAATGCTGCTACAAGAAGATCCCAGCCGAAGCTCTTGCCTCCTAGAGTAAGCTCACACTACCGGCACCAATGCGTAATCGTCGAGTCTGCTCCCGTAGGAGTCTCTAGTCGTAAGGATCGAGCCAACGACTCTATCGGAATCTCCGTTTTCCGAACAAGGGCAGCGGCTATGAAAGAGTGACTCGCTCCTGTGTCTATAAGAACATCAGCAAGGGTGGAATAGACACAGATAGTACCTCGAATCATCTCAGGCGCGCCATAGTCGTAGGCCTCTGCTACCTAGAGCTGTGCCTGTCTCTGCCCGCCAGCTCCATGTGGTCAGGGTGGACCTTCTGGTGGTGGTAGTGGTAGAGACTCAAAGCGTCTCCCACCACCTACTGCTCGGCCAGCTCCTCTACCTCGTCCGCCTCCTCCATACGGACCGCCACAGTCGACGCTCTGCATCTGCCTCGGTGGTCCCTCAACCATCTCCTGCTCCTCGGCACGGCGGGTCGGGAAATCACGAGCCATGTGGCCCTACCCGCCGCACGAGTAGCACTGTCTGCCTCTCGAAACACTGGCTCCATGCTGTGCGCCCCACACTGCTGAGCTAGTGTCCTGAGGTCGTCTGCCTGAAGGTCTGGTCTTCCTGGACCCCTGAGTCATCCGTCGACTGCCTGCCACAGAAGACTCTGCCACGTGTCGCCCTGCGGTGGGTCTCGACGCTGGTGTAGACTCAGCAAGGAATCTCTCCATCAAAAGGGCCCGCTCCAGTACTTCCGTCTGAGTCGGAGTGCTGAGGGAGATCGACGATGCCCTGATCTCGTGTCTCTATCCCTACTCGAAGGTCCGGGCCCGAATGAATGGGTCATGTACCATGTCAGTAGAGTAGCGCGAGAGATCGATAAATCTCGCCGAGTACTGAGTGACCGTCATGCTGCCCTCTCGCAGCTGAAGAATCTCTTGAATGCACACCAGACAAAGGGTGGATGGGACGAACTCTGAGCAGAAGAGGCTCTCAAAGTCCTTCCATAGTAGAGATGCCTCATCGTGCACCTGGAGAATCAAGCTCCACCATCATCCTGTTGCTGCGTGTAGTAGGCTCGCAGCGAGGATCACCATGAGGTCTGCAGGTGTCCTCACTAGCCGAAAAACTCGTACCACTGCCTCCAGCCAGTCCTCTGCTGCCTGGGGGTCTGTCTCCCCACAGAACCTAGGCGGTCGCTGGCACTGTAACTCATGCAGAGTGCCAGCGACCGCCTAGGTTCCGTGGGGAGACAGACCCCTGAAGGTCTCCCAAAATCCACAAAGGATAAACCACAATGGAAAGATACAATCACGAATAACAACTGACACTACTTAGGTATATGCCAATACATATACCTAAGTCATCAATTCCAATACGCTTCAACCTCTGAGCCCAAGTACAACTCAGTCCACACAGGAAAGTATACGTATTCCACACAGGAAAGTAAAATGAAATCCACACAGGATAGCACAACACAATCCACACAGGAAAGCAATAGGATTCAGCTCACAGAGGTATAATTATTCGGTAGACGATAGAGATGATCACTGATCCATCTAAGGTGTCGGGCCCACAAAGGATCGATAGGTACTAACCCCCTCCAAGACCCACACAGGATCGGACCCACACAGGATCTGTAGGCGCTGGTTCACACAGGACCGCTAAGTGCAGACCCACACAGGATCAGACCCACATAGGATTGATAGCACTGATCCACATAGGATCGTTGAGTGCTATAGTCGTCGTCGAATCCACTAAGGTTCTCTGCACAGTCGTTGTCGCAGTCACAGTAGCAGTCGCAGCCAGCTCTAGGGTTCTCGCACACAGCAAGCTCGTTCGGGATGGTCCGCTCCACGAGCTGAGAAGCTGATACATCAACTGTCTCAAAATCCAGAGTTGATGTTTCCAAAATTTCTGTATCGCCAACAGGAACTCAACGCAACAGACGGCGCGTCGATCGGACGCCCGGTCTGAGAGTTATTGGCTTTTTCATCCCAGGGGCCCGGTTGGTTTTTAAGGTAAAACCAACCCGACCGTACTCCACCTGCATCCAAACCTTGGGCGGAGTATGCCAAAAGATCTGTCTCACTAAGAGGAACTCAAAAAAGCTGATGGCACGTCAATTAGACGTCCGTAGCTCAAGATAAGAGTGTTTCCGCTCCGAGGGCTTGGTTGGTTTCGTGTACGAACCAACCCGGCCGAACTCAAAGTATTCCGAAACATTATGTGTGATATACCGAAACGACCGTCTCTATCCAAGGATCGCAACGCCGCTAACGGCGCGTCATTTGGAAGTCCTTAGCCCGACTTATGGGCATTTGAATCCAAACCGCTCGGTAACGGGGGTTTCGGGCACGGGCCATCCCGGCCCGAGACCCACCCGGTTGGCCCGAACCGGGTCGACCCGCCCCGGACAGGGCCGACCCGGCCCGGCCCGACCCGGCCCGGCCCGACCCGGCCTGGCCTGGCGAACCGTCCCGGAGCACTGCCAGCTCGGTCGAAGGCCGAGCTGATTGGAACGGGGGGTGCCTGCCCCCACCCCCCCTTTGTGAAACCCCCCCCCCCTCATTATGGGGGGCCGTTTATTTGCAGGCCGGGGGAATTAATTCCCCCCAGTTTTCCTCCCTTCCGGTCGGCCCACCCTGGCCGACCGGTTCTTCCTCAAAGGGACCGACAAGGGCCGGTCCCCTTCCGGCTTCCGACACCAGTGGCCCGGCTGGCCGCCGGTCTTCTCGTTCCACCGCAGCCCAGAACCGGCCGTGGCCTTCATTGTTCGGCGCGGCGCGACGGCGTCGCACCCTTCCGCCGTGGCCCCGCTCTGGCCGTGTTGTCTCCGAATTTCTTCAACGCGGCGCGACGGCGTCGCGTCCTTGCATTATTTTACGATGTGGCGCGACGGCGCCGCGCGTTTCTTGTCGTATGATCCTGCGCGGTGCGACGGCACCGCGCCACACCCGTTTCAATCAACAACAGAATCAACATGAAAAAGGAGGAGGGTTGGCCGTGTTCATGCCGTCTGGCCCCCTCGTGTTATTTTCTAACAATTGGAAAAATTTCACGAAGAAATAATCACGGGTATAAATCATGAACAAAAGAATAAAATAAATCCCTACCTCGGTTTCAAGTGCGGAGCACGTCAACAAGCCGCGGAAGACAAGCGTCGCGGAGGTCGGGCGTCGCGGAAACCGAACATCGTTTCCGTTGACGTCCAGGTGCGTCCGAAGAGGTACGTCGTTGGAGAAGCTTCGTAAGCTGACGGAGAAAGTCCGACGAGGAAACGACGTCTCCTTTCATTGTCACGGGAAGAAGATAGAAGATGTGGCATCGTCGATCTTCAGAAACACACCGGCTACGAAGAAGAGAATCAGCGTTCTTCGTCGGAGCTTAAGTATTCTTCATGTTCTTCGTCAAGGTTGAAGAAGATGGAGAGAACTTCCCAAATCCTCTCAAGGTGGAAAAGGATACCAACCAAAATAAAATAAGCTTAAAGCTTATTTTATTTACACAATTAAACAACTTGAATTTCAAAAGTTTGAAATTAAAACAACTCAACTCAATAAATAACCCAAGTTGTCAAGATTAATTAAAGAGGAGTTATAGGGAGTTTAAAGGGAAGATGAAGTGTTAGGGTTCGTGTGGGCCCCACCACAATTAATCCACTCAAGGGAGGTTAAGTGGATGTGGGTCCCACCCCTAACTCCCTTTGGGAGGTTATAACCAACTTGGATAAAAATATAATGTTTTTCCACAATTTATTAAACTTCATTTTAAATTCCCAAAAACTAACTCTCAACCCGCATAAAACGCAACCTCGGAAAAGGTCTCCTTAAGCGAAAATCAGCGCTGTGAGTTCATCGGTGCCCTCAGATTTTGATTTTGGGCACCGGTTCAAATGTTAGAAATTCATGCTCGTTCGTTCACTGAACGTACCCGAGCCAAACTTCGGAAATTGATTCCAAGCACTCTGGGCCTCGGAATCAGGTTCCATCAGAAACTACGTTCTTGTAAAATTCCAAAGAAAATTAAGAAAAAATTTCCCTTGAATTTTATGGGTCTTTACAATCATAAGATAAATATTAGTTCGAAAAAAGTTTATTAAATATATACTAACATGTAATGTTAAAATATAAAATTACTAGAATTCATAAAAAGTCTAAAATTACATTTATTTGGGTATTTATAACATCAATTATGTCAATATTTCATTAATAATATAATTACTGCATCATCATTTTATCATAAATAAATTAAATTATTTAAAGTCCAAAAATTAAAAATAAAATTTCATTCTGTTGGAAATCGTTTTAGCTTTCTAATGAATATTCATAGTCTAATTTATCTTATGTATAACCCTATATTAAAAATGATTTATTTATTAAACTTTGATTTTATCTATTTTAACCCTTCTTTAAATAAATTAATATTAAATGTCCTAATCTAATCCAAGTGGGCCTAAATGGTCATATTTTTTTCCTAAGGTTGTTTTTGGTCGAATTACACTTATCCAATAGAATTATGACATGTTTTATCATAATAATAATATCACTTTTACCCTTAATTACCATATTTACTTTTAACCATGGTAAAAAAAGTAAAAAGTTACTATTCAGCAAAAAATATTTTCATCTCATTGAACCACATTTTAGTCCTTGATATTAACCGCGTCTCTCATATTTTCTAAATTCTACTCACAGAAGCGGTAAAATTATGTTTTATGTGAATTTGAAATTATCCTAGGATGTCGGTAAAAGACGGTGAAAAGTTCGATGAAATTTTTATATATCTAAAATTATTATAAAATGACACCAATGAATTTCATTGAAATTATATAGGTATTATGTAACAATTTTAACCTAAAATAAATTTAAATTAAATAAATAATTCTTTAAATAAAAAGTCGGTTTATAAATAGTAACCCAGTGTTTTCACTATTCATCAAAAATTGAATGTTTTCAGAAAAATACCAAAATTTCACCCTAGGATAATATCGATATTATGAATCCAAAAATGAAGCCCATTTTGAAAAATAAAATTTCAAAAACATGGTATTACTAATCATAACGGCTAGTTTTAATAATATTTTAATAGCATATCGTTGTTTAGTGAAACTCGGTATTGCTTACGACGAAAGCTATCGAGGAAGGTCATGATAGTGTGTAATGCAAGCCAAGCTAGTGTTGTGTGTAGTGAAAGATTCCTTTGATGATGTATATAACATAAAAACAAAATATTTCTCATAAAATTCTCGGGTGTTACATTCTACCCCCCTTAAAATGTATTCTGCCCTCGAATTTCGTCACTTTGTATCAAATAGACGAGGATATCTCTCCCTCATTATATCCTCAAGCTCCCATGTAGCTTCTTCTAATTGGTAGTTCCTCCATAAATCTATCACCAAGCGTGTGGTCTTGTTCTATAAGACTTTTTCACTATGATCCAGAATCACTATCGGCTGTTCTTTATAAGAAAGATCTTGCTCCAGCTGTACAACATCTGAGTTGAGTACATGTGAAGCATCAGGTATGTACTTTCTCAGGTGAGATACATGGAACACATCATGAACTTGAGAGAGATTCGGTGGATGCGCCAATCGGTAAGCTACCTTCCCAACACGATCTAGTATTTCGAAAGGACCGATATACCTAGGTCACAGCTTTCCCTTCTTTCCAAATCTCATTACTCTCTTCCAAGGAGATATTCATAAGAACACTTTATCAACCACTTCAAACATTAGGTATTTTCTTCGGTTGTCGGCATAACTTTTTTGTCGACTCTGAGCTAATCATATGTGTTGTTGAATAGATTTGACCTTTTCTGCCATCTCATCAACATGATCAAGTCCTAATAGATTTCTTTCCCCAACTTCATCCCATAAAGTTGGAGTCCGGCATTTCTTTCCATAGAGAGATTCATAAGGAGCCATCTGAATACTAGAGTGAAAGATGTTATTATTTAAAAATTCCACCAAAGGCAGATGTTGATCCCAACCACCTTTGAAATCCATAGAGCAAGCTCTCAACATATCTTCTAGAGTTTGAATTGTTCTCTCAGACTGACCGTCTGTCTGAGGATGATAAGCAGTGCTGAAGCTCAAGTCTGTATCTAGAGTATGCTGAAGACTTCACCAGAACTTGGAGGTAGACCTCGGATCCTGATTAGATATAATAGAATGTGGTACTCCATGCAAACTTACCACTTCCTTTACATATGTACTGGAAAGCTAATCTAGAGGGAAATCCTCTCTAATAGCAATGAAGTGTGAAGTCTTTGTAAGACGATCAACTATGACACAGATAGAATTATTGCCTTTGGATTTTTTTGGAAGTCCAGTGACAAAGTCCATAGTGATGTTTTCACATTTCCATTCTGGTATGGGTAATGGTTGTAACATCCCCTTAGACTTTTGTCTCTCAACATTAATTTGCTGACAAACCAAGCATCGAGAGACATATTCAGAAACATCTCTTTTAATGACATCCCACTAGATGTACTCTTTTAGGTCTTTATACATCGTTGTGCTTCCAGGATGAATATGTCACAACCCATCCCCCGGGGCCCAAGTCGTGACTACCCCATGCCCACCTTCCATAGGCCAGGGGATGTCGACTAGCACCAAAGGCGTAAATCCCTATAACTGGGAAGGAATTGCCTTTATAAATGTAATGAAAAACACTACCATAGTACAAGTGAAAGAAAACACTAAGTACAGCATTAAAAAAAGCACTGAATGTTCAAAGGGGCCATAAATACATGCCCAACAGATAGGTACAACTACAACTGAAAGTAAAGTACAATAGAAAAGACAAGCAACTAGAAGATGACACGTAGATCCTGGTTCATCCACCACGGTTCCTACCTGAAGGGTAGGTACAGATGTCCTCCTCAACACTCCACATCCGATCGTCAATCTGTCTGTCTCCTCCGGGTACCAAATGGTCGCGAGATCCACCTCCGGGTATCGTCCAGTCCTCGAACGCTCGGCCTCCTTCAGCGCTGTTCGTTGCCTGCATCCAACACAATGAGGTGCGGGAATAGCCCGTGTAGTGGTGAGTATAACGATACTCAGTAGGGACCCCGATACCCTCAAGGTCTCTCTAAATCCAACAAGGATAACCACAAAGCATAATCTCAACAGATAACCCTTACATTGGTATAAGCCCATAATTATACCTAAGTTATCAAGTAACCCATCTCAAACATGAGGAAACAGAGAGGATATGAAATCAACAGATAAACACTACTTAGATATATGCCCATACATATACATATGTTATCAAGTGACACATCACAATAATGAGGTAAACAGAAAGGTCAATGACTCTACTCAAACCAGGATTTTCATTAACGAAACTGTAACTGCTGAAGAGCCCCATCTCTGAAAAGTACAGTGATCCTGTCACGACTCCGAGGTACTGCTCACTAACCTAAGACTGCTGAGGTACTCCTCCTGTCGAGTACCAGGGGTCAGCCACCCAAACATAGTAGTGCTTCCTGCTGGGGTATTCCACCCAAACATAGTAGTGCATCCCCCCTAATAGCCTGCAGAGGTACTTCTCCTGTCGAGTACCACGGGTATGCTGCCTGCTACCAGGTGCTCCATCTTCCATGGGTCCTTACCCAAACACAGTAGACCTCCATCCACTGGGCTAGTCGACTCACTCCAAGTCGAGTCTGTCATGCAGTCATCAGGTCTCAGTTGGCTACAAGGTCTCCATACTCCGTTCGATCTTCTCCGGGAGGGTCCGTTCCACGAGCTATAGGTCGATACTCCAAGTATCACAACATCCCAAGAAGATGTATCTCAAAGGACCGCCTCGTCATAGGGGTCTGAACACAACAGACAACGCTTCAATCGGACGCCCGGTCTGTGAGTTATTAGCCTTTTCGTCCCAGGGTCCCGGTTGGTTTCGTGTACGAACCAACCTGACCATATCTCAACTGTACCCCGAACTCACACATGGTATACTCATAGGGACCATTTCTCAACGGGATCACCAACACCGCTGATGGTTCTTCAAACGGACGGCCGGTCTGAAAGTTATCAGCTTTTCCGTTCTAGGGGCCCGGTTAGATTTAAGGTACAATCAAACCCGGCCATACTCCAACTGCATCCAAACCTCAGGCGAAGTATGCCAAAAGTTCCGTCTCAACAAGTGGAATCCAACAAAGTCGACAACATGTCAATCGAATGTCCGGAGCTCATGTTATAAGCATTTCCGCTCCAAGGGCCCGATTGGTTTCGGGTTCGAACCAACCCGACCATACTCAAAGTTCTCTGAAACCTTGAATTTAATATATCGAAATTACCGTCTCGATCCATGAATCGCATTGCAACTGACGATGCATCGATCGGAGGTCCGTAGCCCATGATATGGGAAAAAGAGCAGAAGTGATCCGAAAATGGGGGTTTTGGGCCCGGACAGACCCGGCCCGAGACCCCCTGGGTCGGCCCGAACCGTGTTGACCCAAACCGGGTCCGGGTCTAGTCCATTAGGGTGCGGCCCAGACCGATGGGTGTGGCCCGGCCCGGTGGGCGTGGCCCGACCCGGTGGGCGCGACCCGACCCGGTCGGCGCAGCGCTGCCCGGCCTAGGGCCGGTTGTCATGGCACACGCGCGCGGCCCGCGTGGCCAGCTCGGCCAGCGCCGAGCATGAGCAGAAGGGGGGAGGGGGGGTCGGCTAGCCCCCTTGATTGGAACCGCGACCCAACATGGGGGGCCTCTACTGCCAGCGGACGTGGCGCTGGGCGCCGCGTCTCCCACGGGTCCCGCGCAGTCGCGGGACTAGTCTCCTGTCGTCCTGGCTTCAGCCGCAGCGGTCCCTCCGGGCAGTGCGTCGGGCGCCGCCGCCTCCTGGGGGCTGGCTGGTTCCGGCCGCCTCGTCCGGCCATCGGCGCCACCGAGCCGGCGGGGCGCACTGGAAAGGTCTTCTGTGGACCATCAGACGTGCTCCAGTTGTCCGTTTAGCCTGCCGTCTTCGCCAGTGGTCCTCCCGGGACTTTCTCTTCACTACGAAGTCATCAAAACACCATTTCAGCCTGTTCCGTCATCGACCGTCGATCTGCACTTCAATCAACAGACTGTGGAGTCTTCAAATCGACTCTACGACCCCAACTTCAACCACGGTTTCGTTTGGCCTCGACGGTATGACGCCTTCTTCGCTGTGTTCCTCCTTGTTTCCGCGTGGTGTCGTTGCACCGCGCCGCCTTCGTTCATGTTGCGAAAAACACGACATGAAGGGGGAGGAGGGTCGGCCGTGTTCGTACATTCCGGCCACATCTCATTAATATGATATCAAGCGGCTAAAAAATATATGTTGGATGGCAAGGAACATTTATGAACAAATAAAAGCCCTAAGGTTTTCCCCAAAATCAAGAATTCCCAACCCGCAAACATATTATTTCACAGATCAACATAATATTTAGTAGATCCAAGTTCTTTTTTTAGAAGGAAATAACCATGGGTTCATTAACATTCACTAATTAATTCGCTACCTCATGATGTGATCTCTCGAAGGATCTGCGGAGAGGTAGTGTCGTTCGTTGATGTCGGAAGGTGACTTCGTCATTTGTGGTTTTCCCACATGTGTGTCTCCTCTTTTGATGGAGATCTATGAAGAGTTCTTCGTCGAAGGTCTTGGAAGGCCCGACGTCGCCAAAGTGTACCCAACGATGTGACGCCTCCCCTCTTGTTGCAGAGAAGGAAGAAAGGGGTACATCGCCGCTCTTTGTGGAGTTGTTGTTCTTTTCTATGAAGTGTCGTTCTTCGTTGAGAAGGCGTCGTTCTTCAACGAAGAGGAATTTTCTTCTTCTCCTTCTTCTCACAAGAACTCCCTCCAAATTCTCCAACACAAAGTGTGTCCCAAAATAAAATAATGGCTCACCAATTATTTTTTTTAACACATTCCATTTGAAATTCAAAACTCAAACACATAATTAATTAATTGAGGGGACTCAATACATTAATTAAGGTGTGTGTTGGCCTAAAATAATTAAGGGGGGGAGAGTGAAGAGGAGAAGTTACACACATTAAGAGGAGGTTTTAATAGGTAAAGGGGATGATATGGGGAGGTGAGTAGTTAGAGGTTCGTGTGGCTCCCACCACACTAAACCCTCCCATGTGAGGTTAGTTGGGTGTGGTCCCCACATCTAACTCCCCCTTTGTAGGATTAAATTCACCTTCCTTAGTTAAATTAGTTCATAACAACATTAATCTATGTTAATCTAATCCCATTTATTAAACCTCAACCTGCTCAAAACGCAGCTACGACAAAGGTCCCCCTAAGGAATTACCGACACTGCGAGTTCATCGATGCCCTAAGATTTCAATTTCGAGCGCTGGTTGAAAATATAGAAAAACCCGCTCGTACGTCCACTGAACGTACCCGAGCTAATCTTCAGAAATTGATTCCAGGCACACTTGGCCTCAGAATTAGGTGCCGTCAAAAACCACATACTCGTAAAATTCCAGCGAAATTAAGAAAAAAATTTCCTTGAAATTTTCGTGTCTTTAAATTACTCCCACCTCAGGGATTTACGTCCCCGTAAAGATTTAACACAAACTAGGGATACAAAAGTGGTACAGAGCACACATCTGAGCCTTTTGATCCGATTTTCTCACCTGGAGGTTCCCATGCTATCAATAAAAGTTCACAAGAGGAATCGACCATCCTCATAGGACCCGCTCCTGTCGATCCTCAACCTCTACTAGAAGCCCGCAAAAGTCACCCCATTTCCATTGTCCAGCTCCCCATAGTCGATGACATGCGTCGGGTCAAGCACGTATCTCCCCAGTTGAGATACGTGGAAGTCGTCATGCACCTGGTGCAACTAAGGTGGATGGGTCAAACTGTAATCCAGCTCGCCTACCCTGATGAGGACCTGAAAAGGTCTGCTGAGCCTCAGAGATTACTTGCCGCCTCGGCCACACCTCCATTGACCTCGTCGAGGTGAGACCCGTAAGAAAATGTGCCAGCCATCCTCAAATTCTAGTGGTCATGTCTCCTATCAACATATGATTTTTGCCTGCTCTGTGCAGTCTTTATCCGCTCCTGGATGATCTACACCTTCTCCATCATGGACTGAACCATCTCAGGTCCCACAAGAGCTGCTAAGATTTGTTCATTGATGATAATAGAAATTCGGTCTCATCCCCATGATGAACCATATTCTTTTCCTAATACAGTCAGTCCGGACATGAATGATGAATCCATGCCATGGATGACATCGTAAGGCCTCGACGTTAGTACCAAGAGATAAAACAGTCACTCTCGACCCTAAGGGTTGAGTCACACTGTCGGCATCAGCATGAGGTAACTGGGTCTCCTCCTGTAGGAATCACAATAGAGAGGGTAAAGTCAACAGTTTTAACTGGGACCTCTAAGTACACAAAAAGGAAGGAAGAAAATGTCACAAGGACAATTGTATTTTATTACTACAGCTCGAAGTACAAAGACACAAATACAACAACAGCATGGAACTAGAAGTACCAAGAAAAAAATTAATCCACTAGTTCCGCTCCTGTCCACCTGCTTCTAGAGCTCTACAGCCTTGTCCACTGCACGACTGTTGCTCAAGCACCCGCCACTGCTTCTGTCTCGGTGGCTCCTCCAATGCCTATGAATCAATGGTGCAAGGAGTCGGATAGTCACGTTCCATGTGACCCTTCCTACCGCATGAATAACACTGTCCACTTTTGGCACGCCTGGCTCTGACTCCACCCTGGGTGCCCCACACTACCGATCCTATAACCCGAGGTCGCCCACCTGCTGGTCTGGTCCTCTTAGACCTCTGCATCATCTGTCTACTACCTAAAAATGACTCGGCTACTAATGGAATATCATGAGGCAAATGAAGAATCTCATGAACATTATTGGGGTGTAGAGCCACTAGTACAAACTCCATCTTGAAAAAGGTCTCGAAGTTTCCCCATGTGATGTTTATCCCGTCGCAAAACTAGAACAAGTGGCTCCACCGTCTCTCAGCTGCTGCCTGAATGAGGATGGTAGAAAAGATCACCATGAAGTTTGCTGGAGTACCCACTATCCTGAAAACTCTAACCACAACCTCCAGCCCATCCTCATCCGCCTGTGGGTCCATCTCTCCCCGAAACCTGGGTGGCCTCTGGCACTCGAACTCGTGCAGCGCGCTCAAGCGGCATGCATCGCCTGCTGCTGGGGCTGGTGGCATCGGTGGCCCAATGTATGGTAGTACTATTGGTGCCTCAACTGTAAGAGGGACATGTACTGAAGCCTTGTCTCTCTACAGGCCATCAGTACGTACATCTCTTAGAGCTCTGACTGGTCGTCTGTGATAAGTCATCCTGAATGAAACAGACATGACACAATCAATGTTTTATACCCAGTGAGATGGCCTAGTTTGAGCTGTTTTAAGAGAAAACCATTGAAGACACATACAAAATTAGTGTTTTCGTGAATTGAGTCAGAAATCAGAAGTCAGCATCCTGGTGTATGGATACGTCGGCCGCCCGCACCAACACTGGAATCCCAGAACTGAAAACCACACTCGGTACCCTTAACACTATTGCTTCCCAGAAAATGAATATCAGAGTTATAAGTACTGTGGTACAACTGATTTCCTCTGATACCAATTTTCCACGACCCATCCACTGTGGCCATGTCTTAACTACCCCAATCCCTCCTTCCAGAGGCCAGGGGCTGGCGACTAGCACTAAAGGCGTAAATCCCTATAACTGGGAAGGCGTTGGCTTTATAAACATAAACAAAAACACAACCAGAGTACAAGAAGACAAAAACACTAAGTACAAAAGTAACAAAAGTGCTGAATGTAAAATGGGGCCAGAAATACAAGCCCAACAGATAGGTACAACTACAACTGAGTGTAAAGTAAAACAGAAAAACCATGAAGCTGGAGGATGACACGCTGCTCCTGGTTCGTCCACCACGGTTCCTACCTGAAGGGTAGGTACAGATGTCCTCATCAACACTCCATGTCCGATCATCCATCCCTCTGTCTCCTCCGAGTACCGTATCGTCGTGAGATCCACCTCCGGGTACCATCCAGTCCTTGAACACTCGGCCTCCGTCAGTGCTTTCCATCGTCTGCATCCAACACAATGAGGTGCAGGCATAGCTCGTGTATGGGTGAGTATAACGATACTCAGTAGGGATCCTAAGACCCTCAAGGTCTCTCTAAATCCAACAAGGATAACCACAAAGTAGAATCTCAACAGATAACCCTTACTTAGGTATAAGCTCATACTTATACCTAAGTTATCAAATAACCCATCTCAAACATGAGGAAACAAAGAGGTTATGAAATCAACAGATAAACAGTACTTAGATATATGACCATACATATACCTATGTTATCAAGTGACTCATCTCAATCATGAGGTAAACACAAAGGACAATGAATCCGCTCAAACCAGGATTTTCATTAATGAAACTGTAACTGCTGAAGAGCCCCGTCTCTGACGAGTACAGTGATCCTATCAGGACTCTGAGATACTACTCACTAACATAAGACTGCTGAGGTACTCCTCCTGTTGAGTACCGCAGGTCAGCCACCCAAACACAATAGTACTTCCCGCCAGGGTCTGCCACCCAAACATAGTAGTGCATCACCCCTAAAAGCATGTAGAGGTACTTCTCCTATCGAGTACCGTGGGTCTGGTGCCTGCTACCAAGCGCTTCGTCTGCCATGGGTCTGCACCCAAACACAGTAGTTCTCCGTCCACTGGGCTAGTCAACTCACTCCAAGTCGAGTCGGTCAAGCAGTCGTCAAGTCTCAGCTGGCTACTCGTTCTCTATACTCTGTACGCTCGTCTCCAAGAGGGTCCGCTCCACGAGCTACAGGTCGATTCTCCAAGTATCACAAATTCCCACGAAGAAGTATCTCAAAGGACCACCTCATCATAGGGGTCTCAATGCAACAGACGGCGCGTCAATCGGACGCCCGGTCTGTGAGTTATTAGCCTTTTCATCCTAGGGGCCCGGTTGGTTTCATGTACGAACCAACCTGACCGTATCTCAACTATACCCCGAACTCTCATAGGGTATACTCATAGAGACCGTTTCTCTACATGATCACCAATGCCTTTGACAATTCATCAAACGAACGTTTGGTCTGAAAGTTATCAGCTTTTCCGTTCTAGGCGCCCGGTTGGATTTCGGGTACAATCTAACCCGACCATACTCAGACTGCGCACAAACCTTAGGCGAAGTATGCCAAATGTTCTATCTCATCAAGAGTAATCCAGAAATGTTGACAACACGTCAATAGGACGTCTGGAGCTCATGTTATAAGTGTTTCCGCTCTGACGGCCCGGTTGGTTTCAGGTTCGAACCAACCTGACCATACACAGAGTTCTCCGAAACATTGCGTGTAATATACCAAAACGACTGTCTCGATCCAAGGATCGCATCGCAACTAATGGTGCATCAATCGGAGGTCCATAGCCCAAGATATGGGCAAAAGACCGGAAGTGATCCGAAAATGGGGGTTTTGGGCCCGGACTGACCCGACCCGAGACCCCGTGCGTCGGCCCGAACTGAGTCCGGGTCCAGCCCATTACGGCGCGACGCGTCCCGGCCTAGGGTCTGGTTGGCCTGGCGTGCACGCGTGGCCCGCTTGGCTAGCTCGGCCTCCTCCGAGCTTGAGCGGAAGGGGGGGGGGGTCAGCTGCCCCCCACCCCCTTGATTAGAACCACGACCCCACGTGGGGGGCCGCTCATGCCAGCGGACGCGGTGCTGGGCGCCGCGTCTCCACCGGGTCCCGCGGGCCCCGAGATTGGTCACCTGCCACCGCGGTGGTCCGTCCTAATGGTGCGCCGGGCGCCGCCGCCTCCTGGGGGTTGACTGGTGCCGACCGCCGTGTCCGGCCGCTGGCGCCGCTGTGCCAGCGGGGCGCGCTAGCGGGGTCTTCCGCGGACCACTGGACGCGCTCCGGTGGTCCGTTTTGCATGCCGTCTTCGCCAGTCATCCTCCCGGGACCTGCTCTTCACTGTGAAGTCTTCAAAACACCATTGCGGCATGTTCCTTCATCGCCCATCGATCCGCACGTCAATAAACAAACTACGGAGTCTTTGAATCGCCTCTACGGCCCCGACTCCGACCACGGTTTCGTTCGGCCTCGATGGCGCAGAGCCTTCATCGCTGTGTTCCTCCATGTTTCCGTGAGGTGTCGTTGTACCATGCCACCTTCATTCGTTCCACGACAAACACAACATCAAGGTGGAGGAGGGTCGGCTGTGTTCGTGTGGTCCGACCCCCTCTCATTAATCTGATATCAAGCGGCTAAGAAATTTACGTTGGATGGCAAGGAACATTTATGAACAAAACAAACACCTATGGTTTTCCCCGAAATCAAGAATTCCCAACCCGCAAACATATTCTTTCACAGATCAACTTAATATTTAGTTGATCCGCATTCTTTGTTTTAGAATGAAATAAACATGGGTTCATTAACAATTTCTAATTAATTCGCTACATCGTGATGTGATCCCTCGATGGATCTGCAGAGAGGAAGCATCATTCGTTGACGTCGGAAGGTGACATCGTCGTTTGCGGTTTTCCCACGGCGGTGTCTCCTCCGTTGATGGAGATCCGGGAATCGTTCTTATTCAAAGGACTTGAAAGGCCCAACGTCGCCAAAGTGTACCCAAAGATGTGATGCCTCCCCTCTTGTCACAGAGAAGGAAGAAAGGGGTACGTCGCCGCTCGTTGTGGATTCATCATTCTTTGAAATAAAGCGTCTTTCTTCATTGAGATGGTGTCGTTGTTCAATGAAGAGGAATTATATTCTTCTCCTTCTTCTCACAAGAACTCTCTCCAAATTCTCCAACACAAAGTGTGTCCCAAAATAATATAATGGTTGACCAAT
Source organism: Viscum album (assembly GCA_963277665.1). Classification (NCBI taxonomy): domain Eukaryota; kingdom Viridiplantae; phylum Streptophyta; class Magnoliopsida; order Santalales; family Viscaceae; genus Viscum; species Viscum album. The sequence continues at coordinate 811,115,770 of OY728165.1, forward strand.
TATTTTATTAACATATTCCATTTGAAATTAAAAACTCAAACACTTAATTAATTAATTGAGGACACTCAATACATTAATTAAGGTGTGTGTTGGCATAAAAGAATAAAGGGGGAGAGAGTGAAGGGGATAAGTTACACAATTTAAGAGGAGGTTTTAAGAGGTCAAGGGGAGGTTATGGGGAGGTGAGGAGTTAGTGGTTCGTGTGGGTCCAACCACACTAAACCCTCCCATGGGAGGTTAGGTGGGTGTGTGCCCTACCTCTAACTCCCCCTTTTTAGGATTAAATTCACATTCCTTAGATAAATTTCTTCATAGAAAAATTTATCTATGTTAATCAAATCCCATTTATTAAACCTCAAACTGCTCAAAACACAGCTATGACAAAGATCCCCCTAAGTAATTACCGGCACTTCAAGTTCATCGGTGCCCTTAGATTTCAATTCTGAGCACTGGTTCAAAAGATAGAAAAAGCTGCTCATACGTCCACTGAACGTACCCGAGATAAACTTCGGAAATTGAATTCGGGCACACCTGGCCTCGGAATCAGGTGCCGTCAGAAAACGAATTCTCATAAAATTCCAACGAAATTAAGAAAAAAATTTCCTAGAAAATTCCAGGACTTTTCAAAATCGAGAATGAAGAACTATGAGCCTCATCCAGTAGCTCCTTCTTTAATTCTGGGATGGGAGGAACACAAACTCGATTCCGGAGCTTTATTAACCCATCACAATAAAGGTTGAATTCAGGAACATTTCTCACCAACTTTTGTTACTCTAAATCTTCCTTTTGTGCCTCTTTAATCTTCACATGTATAGATGGTTGAACATTCAATTGATAAAGATATGATTTTTCCCCTTCCATTATAATTCCAAGATCCATACTTTGTAAATCCATAAATATTGGATCTTTTGTGATCCTCATCATGGATATTATAGCATTGTCTTGTCGACTTAATGAATCTTCCACCTTGTTTACTTTCCCAGGGTGGTAAAGAATTGAGCAGTCATATTCCTTAATCAGCTCCAACCATCTTCTTTGGCGCATATTCAGCTCCTTTGGTGTGAAAATATACATTAAACTTTTATGATCATTATAAATTTCAAACCATTCTCCATAAAGATAATGCCTCCAAATATTTAATGTTAAGTTTACCGCAGCTAACTCCAAATCATGAGTTGGGTAATTTTGCTCTTGGATTTTCAACTGTCATGAGGAATATGCTATCACCATATCATTTTGCATAAGAACACACACCAACCCCTTCTTGGATGCATCACTGTAGATCACAAACCCTTCTCCACTACAAGGTAGTGTGAGCACAGGTGCACTGGATAACCTTCTTTTCATCTCCATGGAATTCTCTTCACATTCCTCTGTCCAAACAAACATATCTCCTTTCCGGGTCAACTTGGTTAGTGGATTAAATAATCGTGGAAAATAATTCACAAAACGTGGATAATATCCAGCCAAACCAAGAAAAATTCGGATCTCGGTTACTGTTGTTGGTCTCGACCATCTTTTGAAAACCTCTGTTTTTTGTGGATCCACATATATCCCATATTTTGAGATTATTTGACCCAAAAATGAAACTTTTTGAAGCTAAAATTCACACTTGGTAAATTTGGCATAAAGATTCTCCTTTCTTAGTGTCTTCAATATAATTCTCAAGTGATCTTCATGGTCTTACTTGCTCTTTGAATATACAAGAATATCTTCTATAAAGACTACCACAAACTGATCAAGATAGTCTCTAAAGACTATATTCATCAGATCCATGAAGATAGCAGGGGCATTAGTAAGACCAAATGGCATAAATATAAATTCATAGTGTCCATAACTTGTACAGAAAGCCGTCTTTGGTATATCCTCTGTATTGACCCTTAATTGATGATACCCTGAACGAAGATCAATCTTGGAAATGTATTGACCTCCACATAGTTGGTCAAATTAGTCATCAATGTGGGGGGAGGATATTTTTTCTTAATAGTGATATTGTTAAGTTCTCGATAATCAATGTAGAGTCTCATTTATCTATATTACTTCTTAACAAACATAACTAGTTCTCCCCAAGGTGACACACTAGGGAGTATGAATCCCTTATCAAGATTTTCTTGGATTTGCTTCTTCAATTCCTGCAACTCAATTGGGGCCATTCTATAAGGTGTCTTTGAAATAGGCAAAGCACCCAGTACGAGTTCTATAGAAAACTAAACTTCAATATTAGATGGAAGACCCGAAAATTCCTCCAGAATGACATCGTCAAACTCCAGTCCAATGGGAATATTCTTAATTGTGAGTTTCTCCCCAACAATTTGAGATAAATAACCTTCATTTAGTGGAATCAAGACTCATAGGATTGAAGAAATTTCCACCGGAAGGTTACATTCATCCTTGCATTGATAGACGATCATAGATTGATCTGGAATATGAAATTTGACTTCCATACTTTGGAAATTGATATGAGCTCCATATAAAGAAAGCCAATCCATGCCAAGAATCACATCAAATTCCACTATATGAAGGATCACAAGATTTGCAGGAAGCAATTTCCCACAAACTTCGATCGAAGAAGAATTATAAACTTTTGATGCAACTGTTGGGCCATTAAGAGTTGTCACAACTAACTCAACATCTAATTGTTGAGGTAATATGGTGATACCATTAGAAAATTCTTCAGAAATAAAAGAGTGGGTGGATCTAGAATCAAATAAAACATTTTCTACTTTAGAGTGGATGGTATGTGTACCTTTCCCCACTTCATTATCGTACTCCACATCGTTGAGAGAAATTGAATGTGACATTCCTTTGTCTTTAGCCAGAAGAGTTTGTCGACATCGATCATCATCAACAACCCTTGGATTAGGGTATTGATTGGCATAATGCCCCATTTCCTTGCACTTGTAACATTTAAGTGTAGTAGGTTCACTCTATGTATCCTTTTCTTTGTTTGCATCACTAGACATCTTCTTCCCATCATTACGGCATTCAAATGCCCGATGACCTTCCTTTCCACATTTGAAACATTTACTTGTTCCTTTAATACAACTCCCTATATGTTTCATTCCACACATTGAGAATAAGTGAAAACTCATATTCTTTTTAGTGTGCTCTTTAGATTTTCCTTTTAATTCCATTTTCCTCTTCTTATCAAACCCATATGACTGATGGGTTACTCCAATCTCCATCTCAACCTTGAGAGAACATCGAACAATTTCCTCGTAGCTATTGAAGTCCCTTATGGCTAACACCCTTTGAAGGCTTGGTTTTAAGCCACTAAAGAATCGATCGATCTTACTCTTAGGTTGGATAATAATACCAGAAACATACCTTGCAAGTCTTGTAAAATTTTCATTATAGGTACCAACAGATTCATCATCCTTTTTCTTTAGTTAAGGAAAATCCTTCTCCATATTTGTTCGAAGAATACAAGGGAAGTACTTATTGAAAAATATGTTCTTGAACTCTTCCCATTCCATGGAATTAATTTCATCTCTTTGACTCGTATTCTTGATAAGATTCCATCATTGGTCGGCATCACCTTCCAAACGATATACTACTAAGATGAATTTATCATGTTCAGAACATTGAAGAACTAAAAATATCTTTTCAGTGGTACTGATTCATTGTTCAGCCACCAATGGACCTGTAGACCTGCTGAATGATTGTGGACGCTGCCTCATGAAGGATTCAACAGAATGATGCTCCTTCCTTTGCTCGTTTGGAAGTCCGGCATGATTTATAGCTTGAGAAAGTTGTGTGAGCATGGATACAAGATATTTCATTCCAGCTCCCATAACATTTGGTTGCTCATGGGGGACAATCATTGCATTTCCCGTCGCATTCCATATTAACAGAGTTCCTTAGGGTTCTAGGAATTGACTAAAACCAAGAATAATAGTTTGAGAAACACTAATTATAATAGGAAAACCACATAATGAAGAATAAAATTTCACACTTAAGGTCTAATCACAGGTTGGTCATGGCCATTTCTAAAACACTAATATTTTGTTCTATTCGTAGAAATATCCTTAGGTTTCTTACAAAGGATTTCACATCCTAGTTTCAAATGGTTGACTATACCATTCCTCTAATACCAACTATAACGACCTATGCTTTACATACATTTTTGATACTTCAAAATTAAAGTGCACTTATTACAACATATAACAAAACCATGAAAGGACCGTATAGGTATAGTTTCTTTAGAAACTGGGAAACATAAACAACTAGTTCATAAATCATCTACATTGCCTCCCATTTATTTTATCATATCTAGAGTCCCTTTTGGCATATCCTACTTAATAACCTTCTTCTAGACATGGGGAAAGAAAAAATACAAAAGGGTGAGCTCAAATACTCAGTAAGGGTAAACAAAAGAAAAAATCATCACATCATATTCAAAAGAACATAACATTTTGGAAATCTTAAGCTGCAAAAGAAATCATAATTTCATAACATGGGATAAATAATAATAGTGAAATGTAATCCCACTAATCATAACATAAAACATGAAACTTTGTGGAATACACATATAATCATAGAGAATCATTTCTTAGTATTCAAGACTCAATTCCAAAACAATCTTAGCGGACAAAGTCCATTTCTTAACCGAGTTCACTCCTCATTTCAGTCATGTTTCACTGAACCAGTTTAACCTGCAGTTCCAGCCATGTCTATCTCATGAGATATAAATCTTTACCCAATGAATTGGAAGGATATATAGGTCCCACCAATCTTATAATGAAACTATTATTATGTGTTCCACACAATCATAAATCATACTTCATAGCATAACCAATGTAATAAAAATGGGAATCTTAGACATCGTGCTATCATAACATAATCCATATAAGATAAAAGGACATCACAAAAATAATTCCATCATAACATAAAAAAATATATGTAAAAATAGGGATATAAACAGAACCCTATATTATCTTAGAGAGAAATTTTTTTTGATAAAACACTTGAACTCCATTCTTGAGGAAAATATCATTTCTACTTGAAAAACATTTTTCCTTTCCTAACATGTCATAAAATTTTAAACTAAAAGAATTTTATTAAAAATAAACTTGAAAACATGTAAAGTAAGCTTCATGGAAATAATTATCTATGAATCCATTCATGCCGTATAAGTTAAAAAACATTCTTCCCATACTTTGGTCGGAAAAGTCAAAAAGTACCTCATATGAAAAACGAAAAAAGATTTATTTCATATCTTTTACTAAAAACTCACCGAAGGGTAAAATTGGATTTAAAAAATTTTAGGTGGATGTAAATAATATTACATATTAAGGAAACATGTATGTGGATGATAAATATTCCCTAGTAAATTCTAAAGTATAAAAAATCTCAGAAAAAAATAGGATTGTGAGATTTTCCCTTACCTTAGGTCCGATTTGCCTCATAAGTGTCTGAACCTCCTGTATAATGATTTAAATAATGTTATTGACTTATTACATAATCATACTTATTTTTATGATATCATATATTGTCATATTCTTAGCTTCTTATTAGTAATATTTCATTGTTACTTGTTATTCTGGTGTTTATTTCTTTTTGTTATTATGTGTGTTTTGTCGAATAAATTCTTATTCTTCTTTTTAAGTTATTGATACCTCATTTCCAGAATGGTATTAGTGTAATACATATCATATTAATTCACTATATTCATTTATGTAATCATTAGGCAATGAAAATCATGTAGAACGAGTCGCATCATATTGTGGAGACAATATTCTGTACGTACGCATGAGCGATGATATCGTTCCCATGATCGTGGAATTGTATTTGAGTTTATGTATACTATTTCAGAATCAATATCAATTTACAATAATCATATATAATTATTATTTACACTATTATACCAATCCAAGTAAGGTGGTGGTGGAAAATAGATTACACCACGGCATGGAGATGATATTCCGTACGTACGCACGCGCGGTGATTTCATTTTCCGTAGGATGGATAGATAGTGAAATAGGGTTGTTTCATACATATAATAACATATCAGTATGTGAGTGATACTGATGTAATTACTTCATAATGAAACAACTAAAGAAGAATAAGTGGACGAAGAAATAAAGTTGAAAGAATCGGTAACTGACATTACCTCTTCTTTGAAGCGCCTCTATGAGACCTCCTATTAGGGAACTAAAATTAATATTTGAAGAAGAAAAGGACCTCTAAGATTTATATAGGGAAGTGGGGAAGTGAAATGGGTAGGGTTTGGTCGAGCATTAAGGATCAAAGTGGTGTGAGGAAGAAAGGGAGGAGGTGCTCTTTTATAAGGGGGAGGGGGGAACCTTTGGAAAAACTAAAAGTATTATTTTTTTATAAATTAATATTCGGTTTTTAATAGCGCCAAGTTTATTTATTTCTATTCTAAGGTGGGTATGGGTCGAAATAATCTCATACAATAGAATTTATACAAGTTTAGGTTTCTATTTTAACAATATCATTTTGATTTAACTTTAAGTTAGATAATTTAGCTTTTACCGTGTCTTCTTGTATTCTTACACTATAAGGTTAATAAACATACTATAACAAGCCAAAAAAAACCCAAGTTGTTTACTATTAATATATATAACATTATCTATGTCACTTGGCCTAACCGTAGATTTTTAGGAATAAAATAACAATTAATAATATAATATTTGTTTTAAAAACTATTTTATGTCAATTTTGACAGTATTAGGTAATTGATTTTTGTGAAAATCATAACCGAAGGATAATTACTAAAAAAAGTTAATTAAATAAATACTAAGATTTCATATTAACATATAAAATTATTGGAATTCATTAAAATTCTAAATTACATTTATTTGGGTATTTATGACAACAATTATGTCAATATTTCATTAATAATATAATTACCGCATCATCATTGTATCATAAATAAAATAAATTATTTAAAGTCTAAAAATTACAACTAAAAAAAACGTTATGTAGGAAATTGTTTTAGATTTCTAATGAATATTTATAGTCTAATTTATCTTATGTATAACCCCATATTAAAAATGATTTACTTATTAAATGTTGATTTTAACTATTTTAACCCTTCTATAAATAAATTAATATTAAATGTTCTAATCTAATCCTCGTGGGCCTAAATGGTGATATTTTATTACTAAGGTTTTTTTTGGTCGAATTAAACTTATCCAATAGAATTAGTACATGTGCTAGGGTAATAATAATATCATTTTTACCCTTAATTACAGTATTTACTTTTTACCTCGGTAAAAAAAGTAAAAAGTTACTATTCACAAAAAATTATTTTAATCTCATTGAACCACATTTTAGTCCTTGATATTAATCGTGTCTCTCATATTTTTTAAATTCCACTCATAGAAGCTGTAAAATTATGTTTTATGTGAATTTGGAAATTCTCCTAGGAGGTGGGTAAAAGATGGTGAAAAGTTCGATAAATTTTTTATATATCTAAAAATTATTGTAAAATGACGCCAATGAATTACATTGAACTTATATAGGTATTATGTATCAATTTTGACCTAAAATAAATTTAATTAAAATAAATAATTTTTTAAATAAAAAGTCGGTTTTCAAATAGTAACCCAGTGTTTTCACTATTCATCAAAAATTGAAAGTTTTCAGAAAAATACCAAAATTTCACCCTAGGCTAATTTCAATATTCTGAATCCAAAAATGAAGTCCATTTTGAAAAATAAAATTTCAAAAAGTAGGTATTTCTATTCATAATGGCTAGTTTTAATAATATTTTAATAGCATATTGTTGTTTAATGAAACTCGATATTGCGTACGACGCAAGAAATCGAGGAAGGTCGCGACTGCATGTAAATCAAGACAAGATAGTGTTGTGTCTAGTGAAATATTCCATTGATGATGTATATAACATAAAAATAAAATATTTCACATAAAAGTCTCGGGTGCTACACTGATCCCATTTCTTATATTTCCTTTCCCCATGTTATGAATAATGGTTTTATGTAGGATTACAATATTGGAAGATCATTGAGGGAGATGGTGAATATATATCACCAAGATAGATGATTATGTTTCTGAGATTCAAAAGACACTAATATTTTATAGTCCTTGAGCATATACTCTTATAATGATCTTATAATTTATATGAAATTATGTAATATCTATGTATCTTAATCCCAGGTCTCTATATTTGGTATCAATGGAATTTTTTATTCATCCTTTGTAAATTGAGATGAAAAAAACATAAGTGAGAGACCTATGATATTTATATTTATGAATCCAAGTATGTATCTAAGGATATTCCTAATGTGTTATAGATTTAAAAGATGATGTAATGATTTAGGAATCATATAAGTAATTTTTTCTGTATTATGTGGTTTTATTCTCTGATAAGTGTTGATCACAATATGATTTCTGGTCATATAAAATACCATGAACTATATTTAAATGGTTTAACATTTAATTCATAAAATTTTAAAGGTATAAGAATAATATAAATTGATATCCTAAGTGGAATTATCATGAAAATAATGAAGAATGTGGTACGGGTATTGGCCACGGTGATTAAGATAAAGAGACCATTAATGACATGTGAAAATTATGGGATGCTCTAACAATATTGTTTAAATTAAATAATAGAATAAATATTAAATTGAGGGTGAGAAACCTTAATAAATGATTTATATTTGATTTTATTAGAATGGGGTATTAAGGAAAAAGATGACGAATCCTGATTGATGGTTTAAGAATAAATTTGGATGATTTACGTTTATATGTTTTGAAATTAAAATATTTTGTTATAATAAATATGATATATATATATTTAGTATATTTTCTTCATATAGAATTATAAAAGATATTTTGATTGGTTCTAACAACAAAAATAAGTTATTTAACAGAAATGTGATATATTTATTAAGGTAAGGTATACCTTAATGGGTAACTGAGGATAAGAAAATGGTATTTATTATGGAAAAATAGATGATGATATGGAAAAAGTAAATGTGATATTATTTATTACCATATAACTGGTAAATCAATTTTCAGAAAAGTGGTTTTCACTATAATGGATAGAGATTACTAAAATTAAGGAATATATCCAATGATATTTGGGATAATAATTAATGCATGTTTTAAATAAGGACTTATTCTAATTCAGATTCTAAATATGTTTCAAGAGGATACATTATGAATTTATTAACATTTCTTGTAGGTGAAAACCCAGAGATAAATTTTTATATAGGCGGATTGATGTGTAGATGATTTTGATAAATTTAGTGAACTTATTTTTAAATTTTCTAATTTCCATCATTTTGAAGGTTTACAAGGAAAAACATTTATAGAATTTTTTGAGTTATTCTTCATATGATTTTTTAGAGATTAATGTAATATCATACCATATTCGGATTTATTCATATTGTATAACCCGTGATAACTATATTTCAATGATGATAACTAAAGATAAATAGAAAGACTTTTAATTCTATTTATGGAGCACATGATCTTTTAATGCTCCAAGAATGAAAAATTCAAAATCATATATTAGAACAATATAAGACCTCAAAAATGATCAAGGTAGAAGGGTAGTATTCTGAATAAATAAACTATGTATATCTTCTCATCAAAATTATTCAACTTTAGGAAAATTTTCTTTATATAATATGTTGACCAATTATCATTATTTTGATGATATCAGTGACATTTTCGATGCCTATTTATTTTATCACATTGTTATCATTAATATTATTCTAAATTTGACATTTATCAATATCAACTTAAACTTCATTGTTATATGACTCTTAAATTTTCATGACTGGACTTTCAATCTATGTTATCATATAAAGAAATTTAATTATGAATGACTTGGTTAATCGTTTTATTTCTATATTTTCCATTTAGAAGGATGTTTTAGTATTAATTTATATGTTGTGGGTTTCTATTAAACTTTTGAAAACCGAGAAAAATTGTTGGTTGAATTCATTTTATGTGGGGGTAGAATTTAACAACCAATGTTTTTCTGAATTATATTTTTTTGAATCAATATAATCTTATACATATTTTCATTTAACACAACTCTAAATAGGGCATTTACGATATGGAAGAACCATTTTTTTCATTATTTTTAAAAAAAAAATCTAATTCAATGTTTTACTATAAGACACATGTATATATTATATTTTGGTATGTTCAAAACTATGTTTCGTCTGTGTTACACCCATTTCTGAATTCCTTCAATAACTTTTGTGAGACACAAGACTATGTTTTACAAATCTACAATATACTATTTATATTATTAATAAAAGATTATTAGTGTTATTACATATCCATTTAAATGGTGGTTATTAATAAGACTAATTATATTATTAAAATTTTGTTTAACCATGTATATAAGAAGAATTATTTGGTGACAAATTAAATATAAATTAAAATAACACTTTTCAATATATAGGAAGTATTTTTCTAAAAAACTATATTCACACAGTAAAAGACATTATACCTCAATAAATAAATTAAAAAAAATATAAATGATTTTAATATATATATGTAATATTTATTAACATATTTATCATTCAAAATATGTATTTTTTATAAAATAGATTATATTAAAATGATTATTTTATAAAGATATATATTTTTCTAAATAGAAAATTTACGACCTTTTAATGGAGCACCTAATTTAAATATAATTTTTGTTATACATATAAATTATAAATGATAAAATATACACTATATTTGAAATAGAAACATCAAAATTATAATAGGTTTAATTCTTTGTATTTTTTTGAGAAGATTAATTTTTGAATGAATAGTTAAAAATATTGAATTTAATTTGAAACTTCTTTTTAATCTAATTTATTTATGTTCATATATAATTTTTAAATTATGCTTCAAAGTATATTAACATAAGTATTTAATATATTAATACAATTTAGGCCATTTTAATTATTTTCAAATTGAATCTGGATATAACAACATTTTAATCGTTTGAACATTTTTTCTTTTAAAACCTCATATATCATTTCATCTCTAGGATTAAATTTAAAATAATTTCCAGCACATATGTGTTTAGGATTTTTAAAACATTTATTCCATGATTGGAATCATAATAATATATAATTTATAGTATGTTATGTTTTTTTACCATATTTTTTAGTGAATTCAGTTTAAATTAATTACATTGATTACTATAAAAAAGAGTTTACATTGAGGTTAACAATTATATTTAGGGGACCAATAACCTAGAAACACGTCAAAATACCAATTTTAGGGAATATTTAGAAAATATACTATATTTTATCTCAAATTATCAATTATTGGGGTCACATGATGTAAGTGGAACTACTCAATAGTGTTTATCTTTTTATATTTACAATAATTCCATTACTCCTCCACTGTAAAAGAAAACTCACCAACTCAATTCATCACTATCCATCTCATTGGATCAGAAATATCCTACACATATATTCTACAAAAATATCCCCCTACATTCCAAAATCATCAAATTTTGTAGGAAGAATACTATGATAGTTCTTTGGTGTAAAACAAAAAGAATTACCCAACGAAGAGGAAACATCCTTCAACACGCTCTTTTTTTTTTATTTCTCCCCCACATTAATTATTATTATTAAAGGATTATATAATTACCATATTATAATTAATATACTGATATTTTTTTATTATGGGGGTTTGACCTACACCTACGAACAATTCCATCAAATGAGATACAGAATCATTATTTGTCTGTATGACATACTAGCCCCATGCAAACAAATTCCATTAGTTCTTTCATTACCAGATTTTGAGGTTAGTAACCTTAACTAAAATTAAATTTATATTATTTTTAGGATAATAATTATGTATTGAGTATTCCATAATTTTTATATAACACATAACTCCATTTTTTAAATTTTTGGGAATATGATAACATCGTGTGTTGACGTGTGGACTACAACCACCAAATAGTGATGTGACTCATTCACACTTTACATGGAATGTATTAAGGATGAATTTAGTAAAATTTTAAGATATTCAAGAAATAATAATTATATTTTAATGATAATATATATATATATTTAATTTACTTTCTTTATTTCTATTCTCCATGGAAAAGGAAACATCGTTTATGGATATGTTCAACCAATAATCTCCACAAATAATGAACTAATTTTCATATTTTTATCTATCATATATTATTTTAAATTAAAATTTTATTAGTATATATGTTATCTATATCTTTTTTTTCATTCCTTAACTAATTATATCACTATCTATGTAAGATGAAGAAGAATAATATGAGAAAATATATGTGAAAAACAATGAAGTTATTACATAAAACATAACATGAACATGGAATTGTTAAGAAAAAAGTAATTTAAGGATATATTAATTTTTATATGGAGTTTTCTATAAGTATATTTTTATTTTATTTATAATAATATTATATTTTTCATACAGAATTTTTGACTCTGGATAGAAAAATCCAAGACTTAAGATATGTGGTTTCTCATCTTAATTTTATTTTTGGTAGATATATGCTATATTAAGAACTTATTTTTTTCTGTTTTATATAATATCCTATGAAATTTTATGTCATGAAATTTAATTATTTTTTGATATTAATATTTTTATTTGACGTAACTATTTCAGCGATTTGATGAATAAAATTTGAAAAAATAGAAAGAGGATTTTTAGTCTCACTATTATTTATGAGACACTTATGACTTACTCCATATTAATTTCTTTTGTGTGTTGCAAATAACTTATTTACATATCTATATGATGATATTATTTTCATGGATTTCACTATCCATAATTTACCAAATCAGTAAGCTATTTTTGCATTAATTTTCCTTCCTTGAGACACATGTTTTGATAAAAAAACTATAATCCTTTATGAGATGTATATACTAATATTATACATGTTATATCATGAATATAATTAAATTTTATTTTAATCTTAATATAATTATATTCTTTCAAGGGTATTAGGATTCAATTTTTCCTTGGTGGTAAGAGTTTATTGCAATAATTTTATCATTTATTGGTATTTTTTATGATAATTAATCTATTTATGAAATATTATGATACATATATAATGAATATTCATAAATTTTATTATAAAAAATTTTGTTATTTATATATTAATGTAACAGTTCTAATTTTGTACTATATGGTACATAAAATAATAAATAAAATATTTTTAATAATATAAGACTTTATTTATATCTTTCGTAGGATATCATTTTTATTCAAAATCCATGTTTCCTTAAAGTGTTTCCAGTTTTTTGGAAATCTACATTTAAGATAAATTTAAAGGAAAACTATTTTAATTTCATTTTATATTTAAAAAATATTTAAATTATTTTTTCAAAACTCCTTTATTAGCTTTCCATTATTTTTTTAATAAAAAGCTATCATAAATAATTCTTTCTTTATTTTCTTATGAAGATAATTTCAACAAATATGTTTTCAAAAACGTTTTTCAACATTCCATTATAAAATTTCATGTTTATTTTCAAATAAATTGATTTCAATTAAAATTACTTTGGGAGGTTCCTAGAATATTCCAATAAATCCTTGATGAAGTTTGGGTATTTTCAATGTTAAAATATTCATTCCCCATTAAAATATGTTGAAGGACCACCCGAATGGGATAAGGGATATGAGCCTCTCTGGAATAGACTATGAATGATGTTGGCGAAGTCTTTAATTGGTATGTATAGGTATAAAATCCTGGATTTTGTGAGATATTGGAATATTAATTGTAACTTTATTCGCATGGATATGATTCTAAAATGAGGTGATTTCCATATTTTAAGAAAAAAATTTATCTAAAGAAGTGATATTATCCTAGAATTATCGTATTGCAGAATTATCCAGGTATTTTTCAATAAAAAAGTACTCTTGTCCATAGGAAAGTTCCAAACTGAGCTACTGATCCCGAGTCATATCAATTATATAATCCTGGTATAGTTTCTTTTTGGTATGATACTAGACTTTTTATAGGTTTTTTCTCTTATCCTAATTCGTGTTCCTATCTGATATGTTGATCCCCATTTGATACAATTATATTATCATTGTCCTATCTCTCATTCATTACTGAAATTTTCAGATAATCCTATTCGATAAGAGAATGAATGTGATCATTCATCAAAGTATCCAAATATTCATACTAATAATGGGGATATGCTACTATGGATATTCTGATAGGTATATTTTCTTATCCATGCTTATGTACTAGTTCTACAGCATGGCTAGAGAGTTATTCTTATATTAAATGATTATAATTACACTTTAAAAGAGATAATGTGGAAGTGTTAGACTATAATTTTTAAATCCAAAAAATATACTAGAGGATGTCTTCGATTTATGTGTTGTTATATTCCCACTCCTTTCAACCTTGTTCCGCTTGAATATTCAAATTGGATTCATTCATGAGGGGACTTGTATGTGCCTCCCCATGCATGAATCATGAAAATGTGTGTGTACATGATCTCGGGGATTAGAGATATTAGCCTACCCGCTAGCTACCACTAGAAGAATCCAACTAAAATCATCAATGGTAGAGGGTATATATTCCTACTCCCATTTTACATATAATTCTATAGATAATGATACCTCCATGGTACCCATTCATGATTTCACATTTTAGAAATTTGGGTATTGGTTCTATCTATAGGAGATTTAGGGGAAATAGTGGAAGGATGCTGGTGATATTGGCTGATAAGATCGCACATAAGATCCAAATAATATAGGATGGATCCATAGTTGTCTCATTAATCAAGCATCCAATGATATTGATGTTTAAGATTTCCATGCTCCATGGATAATCTTCTGAAGTGATTTTTGGTGGTGATAGGTTTCACTTCATTAATTGATGCTTTTTTTGAATGAGACAATGATCTTAGTTTTAGCCGCTAGATATAGCTACATTCATCTTCATGGGTCAGGATAATTCCATGATAGTGGTATTCCCAGACCATCACGTTCTCCCCAAAACCGTAATGCATCACGTGTCTGAGGTTTTTAATTTGTGCCCCAAATAGGTTACTACTATATCTATAGTTCAATACATTAACATGGTGACGTCATGATCCCCACTCAAAAGGTTTTAGAGATATTTTTATTTAATAATAAATCTAATAATGAACAAGATCACCAATAAATACATAATCAAAAGTGTGAAATATTATCAATCATTTATGCACAAGTAACATAACTTTTCTTTTGTAGTTCCCATGTCCAAATATTTTATTTCAATGAATTTCCATGGTTAGTATTGTCTATTTTGAAGAAACCTTATTAATATTTTATTATAGAATGATTTCATTATTTATAACCATATTTTCCATAGGGGATGGAAAATATATCCAAATACATGGTTAGATAATAATTTGTTTATTTAATAGATTTACCTTGGGTTCACCAATTTGATTGCATTTAGATATTTTATCCTGGTGTTTAATTATGAGTGGCATAGCATAGTTTGAAAATAAATTACATTGGTCATGTTTATCTTTAAAATAACCCAATTTTTCCCACATCCATAATGATTTTAAGACTTCTCTCTATAGGCGGATAGTCATAGGGGTTTCAAGACCAACAATGCTTAAGAACTCAAATTTGATGAGATAATAGGTGTTCCGAATCCAAAAAAAAACTTTTCTGTTGAATTATTTTCCTTTCTATGACTTTCATATGGATTTATGATATGTTCATTAATCTCTTCCTAATCCTGATATTCAACTGGTTTCCATAATAAATTAACAAGGACTTAATCCTTCTCTATATATATGGGGTTCTATTAATGATACCGCATTTTTTCAACCAAGGTTCCACATCGTTTTCTAGTAATTTCTTAAGAATGGGTAGCATATTATATTTTAAATTAGAATGAGTTAGTACATTAGAGTATACAACCATAAAGGGAGGCATTTATTGTTTCCTGGATGGGATTGATCCTTCATGAGGGGTCCTACATACCTCGTTTAGGATAAGAATCAAACACTACATGGTTCATTTGAGTCCCATGCATTTAGTTTCAATAAATACAAAAATGTAATATATGGAGTAACTAAGGAACTAGATATGGAGCTTGAGACAGAGGAAGGAATCCTACACATCCTGCTAATTATTGAATTTTGAGTTATCATAGATCGATCATCCCTCAACCCACTATTGGGTTGTGATAGATAAGTAATTCCATTGAGGTTTATTGTACTAGGTTATACCATTGTTGTCACTCCATTTGGAATTTCACCAAGGTGGATTCACTTATATATGGTAAAACGTATCATATCAATGAACACGACTTAGACACTAAGGATGTCATGGATGGGGGAATTTCATTATACTTGGGATATGATCATTATGAATACCAAAGCCAATATGGTTCATGATAAGTGTGTAAAAAAGGGATATAATGTACTAATAATCCCTAAATATACACACTATAATTATGAATTGGGGAAAAATGATGGGGTGTTTGATACAGAGCTTAGACCATTAGAAGGAATTCAATGTATAATTCTTACAACTAGAATCAATGTCCAAATAGTTAAATGTTATTCTCAATATAAATATGGATGAGAATGATTAATAAACCCCTTTTAGAGTGTATTTACCATGTGTCAGAGTGTCTGAGATATCATGGAACTTACACCTAGTAGGATTCACATTGGATGATATCTAACCCTTACCCTCTGACAGATAAAGAGTAGGAAACAAGCATTTCCTACTAATCATGTTGTACTGAAATGAGGATCACATATATCACATTTGATTTCATGATTTCCCATTCCATACTATATATGGAAATTTCCCATATGAAAGGGGAATTCAAAAAGACTGCTGGTTTGGGGGTTCACATGGTTCGGGGGAAAATTCCCAAGAACTCCTTCTAGACAATGATGAAATGTATGGGGATGTCTAATTGACATTTCCCTAGTGAATTTTGAAATTTTATAATTTTATTCATGGAATGTTCTTGGTGTCCAAATGACATGTCATAGTTGTCTTCATGACATGTTTGAGGATGTCGAGGCATTTTAAGGTTATCTTCTTGACATGTCTGAGGATGTATACCAGACATTTCATGGTTTTTTGCTAGAAATTTTTGAGCAGTTTTAAATATATTTATAGGTTCCATGGTGGACTTGTATAATGATTTTTGTGTGATTAATATTACATGTCCAAATATCCATAAAGTGATTGATGCAAACACATCCAAAGGAGTCGTAGGATCTAGTATAAAAATACAAATGGTTTCGGCATAATATGGTTTATATGTCTAGATGACTTCATGTGGATTTGGGGATATTACTAGATGAATTTTGGTGACTTGGAAAACATGTTTGGAAAACTTCCTGTGATTTAGATGACATGTTTTGTGGACTTAATGTGACAAGGATGCCATACTTGGGTTTGGTCATATTATCAAGTTGAAATTTCAGGAGGTATCTATATGGCTTGGATGATATTTCTAGAGGAAATTAAATGACTTGGATAATATGGCTAGAGGAAATTGAGTGACATGGATGGTATGTCAGGAGGACTTCACATGACATGGCTAATATTTTTAGGGTAATTCTTGTGACATAGATTACATGTATGGTTGAATTCATGTGACATAGATAACATGTCTAAAGGAAATCACATGACTTAGATAATACATATGGGGCAATTATCCTAACAATGATGACATGTACAGAGTACTTTTCATGACATGAATGACATCTATGTGTACTATTTTATGATTTTGATGACATATACTTGTTCTGTCACCGGATTAATTAATATGTC
Organism: Viscum album; assembly: GCA_963277665.1. Taxonomy (NCBI): domain Eukaryota; kingdom Viridiplantae; phylum Streptophyta; class Magnoliopsida; order Santalales; family Viscaceae; genus Viscum; species Viscum album. The sequence continues at coordinate 811,133,536 of OY728165.1, forward strand.
AGATTAACTGCATGATCCCTTCAAATGAAAATTAGTATATTCTTTATCATGAAAGGCATCCATTTTTTCGGTATTTATTATAATAATCCACTAGTATTCATAAGGAAACTGACTTTTGAGATGTAGTATGACCAATTAAGCACACAAAACCCCTTTTCACAATCTAGAAAACTAACCATAATATCTTTACATGAACCAAAAGTTGGTCATGTGAAGTGTATATATATGTAATGTAATCCCTTAAGATGTTCCATTTTTTTCGTAGCAGAAGACCATTTTGATTTCATTATTTGCCACTATAATATTTACATTATCACCAATTCCCTACAATGTCTTTTTTATTAAGATAAATAAATTAATATTTATCATCGCACTATATTTATTATTATTCACATGATTCATACATCATATATATGGGCTTGATTCGGTGGAGCATCACAACATTTTAATGAACCATATGTGCGTTATCTTTGGTGTCAAATTTATGCAGTGTGATAAAAAAACCATGAGATAACTACGTCATAAAAATATTCGTTGGACCCATAATTTGTAAAAATTATTTTTCATAATTAAATCGACAGGTCAAAGGGCCTTTACATGTTCAGTCGGACATAGGAGTGATTCTTCATGAGATCATGATACTTTTCAAATAGTCTTTCACATGAACGAGGGTGACTTGTCTAGGGAAATTCATGAAATCTTGTTGGATTGTTAGAGGGCCTATACATGAATACATAATAAATAACATTATCATAAGTGTTCAAAATGTATCAACATTAATTTTATAAGTCATACAACTCATGTTTATCAATTTTACATCAGGGGATCAAATGATCAAATGCACATGTATGATATTATTTTCTTGATGAAGGTGAAATTAATGGGGGACTTCATGCAATCAGGTTGAGATGTTGATGGGGATATTTTATGATTTCGAATAAATATCAATTTTCCTTCATAATATAATGGTTCTTCTTCCAAATGAGTTCATATGATATAGATGATATGTCAATAATAATCTTACGTGATAATTAAACTGATCACATGAGTCGTATAATACATTTATGGGAAAATATAAATAAATACCATCACATGAATATTTATCTCTTTTTATATTTCATTTTACATATCCTATGGTTCTCTCTCATAGTTTATATATTAGGGAATTACATGATCAAACAAACAATTGTGATGTCCTTTGCATGATAGGGATGACATGTCCATCAGCCTTCCTATTATGAGGCTGGTTTGTGCATGGGGATTTCACATTATCTATATAGTGATCATTCTAAAAAAAATCATAATTTCATATAATAAAACAAATATACCAATATTAAAGTAGTCCTCCACCTTTTTAGTATTTTATTTTATGATTGAATTTGGGTAATTTATAGGAATCTGTCGATGGACTTGTCTCTTAATTAGAGGAACACATTCAGAATCCTTTTCATGATCATTGGGGTTTTTCAGAGGGTCTTCACATGAACATGAATTGATTATGTAAAAACCGTGAATAATTTACATGAATTTAATTAGTTCATGCAATCAAATGTCTTTTTTGGAGTCACATGATTCTCATGAATCTGTCACCTAATATATTTGTATCAATTTTTCTCCATTCATCATTTTTCCGAGAAAATTATACATATACTTCAGGTATTTCTTGGATCCTAAACATTTTCTATTCCCATTTGGTGGGATTAAATCAAAGAATCATAAAATATTATCATTGGAATTATTCATACCACATAAATTGTATAAGTGGCGATCATGGAAGCTGTCTCATAGAAATAAATGTAATATGAAAGTATCTTACCTCTGATCGGACTTCCATCATAAGCATTTTAACCTCATATATAACAAATATAAATTTATTATAAATATATTATAGAAAGATATAAATATATAACTTATCATATTTTATTTACATATATGATTTATGACATTTTTATTAATTTTTTTAGAAAATAATTATTCAAGGAGATATGTACTTCATTTTTCAAGTTTATTTTTGGTTTTTTCTGTTTTTGAACTAATTTTTTGAAATTGGATACATAATCTCCAAAATAATAATAATTATAATAATTTAAATATCCTATATATAATTTATATAAATATTTTGAGTCATCCACAAAATTTATATATAGAAAAATTAATTACACCATCCATGGAGATGGTAGGCCATACATAAAAATTAATGATATATTTACTTTTCTTCTGATGGAATGAAACAAAGGTAAATAATAATTTGTTTTTATAAAATCACTATTATAATATATATAACGTAAATATTAACGAAACATATCATTATTATAGTCTATTGAGTGACTAAAAAGTTTCTTTTTAGTTTTAAAAATAGTTTTAAGGAAAAAGTGAGAAACATCTCAGATCAAGCACCATAAGAAATTGAAATTACAGAGACATTAAAAAGGAAATTTATCCCACTCTAAATATTATCCCAAAATTGTTTCCAAGAGATAAAGGATACACAAGTGTCAGGAACATCCTCTAACAGGTCTTCAAAATTACATGCTAGCTTGTCCAAAGTCTATACATAATACACTTGATTAATCATCCCTTTTTTGAAGACCCTTATCAGAATAAGTTATTTATTTTCAATAACTAAAATATTCGCTATATTTGTAACAATAATTAATGGCCATTACATAATCTAATTATATTCCTCATCAGTGGAAATAATCTACAAAAAATATTCCACCATCACTTTATCTGAATGTAAAAGTAGATATAAGGATTGCCCATGGGCCACACATACCTACTCCTACAAAAAAGGAGGAACATAAAGGGATATAGATACATGTTCTATAGGCATGACATGGGAAACAGATCCTTTTAGATAATCTCCAATCATCATATCCTTCAAATTTTTGGCAGACCATGTTTCCATTAGAAGAGGTAAGTATGAATAGTCCTTTCAACATTTCCCTAGTACCCTTAATAATTTTCCACCACATTGGGATTAGGGGACCACTATATTTTAAATCAACTATAGTATCATAAAAAAAATCAATATACTCATCTCTGGATTCCCTTTATTTTTATTCCATGCTACGAAATTTTTCTAAACCGGATCATCATTCACCCACACGTCAAAGTGGTTTCCCAACTTATTAGATAGAATATCTTTCAATGGACTAGATCTGATTATAATCCCACCCCTTATGTTCTTCTCCAGTCCCTTCCCACCTATTAAATCTCCCAACCATACAGTCATCTCAGATCAACCTTTTCCACTAGATCCATGTGTTTTGTGAAATTCATTTCCATATGAAGAGTCCATGGAGGGACTAGAGCCTACATTGAAAGCCTTAACTATCTCAACTTTTAGTATGTTACCATTGTCTACTTACAAATCTCCTCCTAGAGGAATATACATGGTTTACCAGATAAATAGGTGAAGCACCACATCCCGACATCACATCAAAACCCTCATTCTCTGATGTCTCAAATAAATGCACCACTAGATCATTCATGTACAAAAGAATGAATTTGAAAACATCAACCCCTAATGGATTTCCCCCCTTTTGACACAGCTTGAACCTCCTTGACACCCATTGGAATAAATAAATGGATCTAACTGGACATACCACCATCAATACTGAACCCTTTGTCACTGCCTCCTAAATTTGTAGCCCTCTGAGGACAAGGATTCTTCTTCCCATTTCTATGGGATGCCACCGGATGGCCATGTTCTATAGTATAAACAAAAATCCAACAACGAATCATGAACTATAGGTTGTTTTTTGTTGAAATATTTCCCCAAATTAATCAAAACAAATTCAAAAGGTATTATAGAGACATCTATTTCCATAAAGATTTAGGGATAAACCTGGTGGCAGAGAGATCTCTTTCTAGAGTCAGCATAAAAAATATACCAATAATATTCCATAACATACTCAAAATTAAAGGCTTCTGAAATGGTAAGGGATGTTTCAGGAAGCTAACTCAAATCATTGTTATAGAGAAGTCACATTTCATGTGGAAGTTGTATGCCCATCGAAAGTGGTAGAACCAAAGACTATTGCATCAGTATGGTGCATTGGACTAAGATTTGACCAGATCATCCTCTAATGCGAAGCGAATCAAAATTTATATAGAATCAAGAAAACCACTTGTTTCTATATCCTATATTCCTAAAGATATGAATATATATTTATCCAATCAATCAAATAAAGTAATCCACTTCTTGAACTAAGAAAATACGAAAAGATTTATATTCCCTTAAACCTCCATAAACATCAAGGTCGAAATCGAATGATTCAAAATGACATTGAGTAGATATAAGACATTAGAGATAAGATAAATTTGGGGTAATTGGGGAAGAAAATCATGGATTGATAAATTGGTAAAGGAGGATTTTACCTTGGAGAAGGACATTAGAGTTCCCTCCCCCGATAGGGGAGGATAGACCATCATAAATTCCACCACCATCATCGGAGGGAAGAAAGCATCACAGATAACCCTTACGACAACCAGGTAGTCCTTGTAGTATTACCATCCCTTGAAACACTGATATTTTTTGAAAATTTTTAAATATTTATCATGGATTTTAATTATATAGTAAATTACATTCCCATGTGTATCAATATTTTCTTAAAAAAATTTACAGATTTATTGTGTAATTGGAAGTGGATAAAAAGGAATGAATAATTTTGAATTATGGTGATTAATTTTAAAAATTAAATATTCATTGGTAATTTTATTGTGTGCTTTAAAATTTTATATGAATTTTCTATTGTATTTAAAAAAAATAAACCCATCAATAAGCCTTGAACCTAAAGGGCACCACAAAGCACATAGCTAAGCCTAAGAGGGACTGATCGACCATGTACTCACTTATGGAAGGCATATTGTGGGTATGTGGCCACACTGGGAAAACATGCTCATATAGTATGTGAGAATGGATGGGTTGAGGCCCAAAGTGTCTATGTGTGATGGTCATGCCAACATAGAGACAGGTGGAGAATATTTTTACGATGGGGTGACCCACAGTGGAGGTGGGGGTCCTCCAGCCACCGTTAGACGTCACCATCTATCTCATGCCACATGTTGTAACATAAACCTTCATGTACTGCCTTCATAATTTAAAACTACTAATATTTTTAATGGGATACTATTTCTTATTTTTAAAATTTGAATCTATATTGCCAAATTTTTGTGTTCCCTATTTTGGAAAACTCTACACCACTAAATGACACCTCTTCCACCTTCAATGTCACCTTCCACTAGCTCATCTCTCTGATGACCTCTATCTCTATGACATATATAGCCCAACCTAATGTTTGGTTGCACCACAGTGGCTCGATACCACCACATATCACTACATTTTCCTTGGATAACCACCATGATTGTATTAGAAACTATCTTGAGCCACTGTGAATGCTGAAATAATAGAGGAAGACAAATTTCATGATTCCAGGTTTCTTTACCACTTCTCTTCACTACTAAATAACGAAATGATCTAATGTGACCCCTTACAATACCGTGAAACCTACATTACCACCCTTCCACTATGTTGACGCATATTCTTTCTCTCCACAGTGATATTTATAAACACATGATATATTCATGTGTTTCTATTTGAGAGACAACCACCATGGGTCAACAGGGTATGATAAAGCAACTTACGGTGTAAAAAAGAGGGTCTGATGACTCGAACTAATGCACATTAATGGGAGGATGAGGTGGTTTTATGATTTCATATATATGTCTATAAAGACTCAAAAGACTGGGGATTAGGACATGGTATTAAGGATCACACACTCGGGGAAGGCACCCACTAGAGGAGTTGCTCTGTAGAGGAGGAGAACCATATGCTGAAGTGGAAGACCATTTCCACTCTATGGGTTGTGTTATTTTTCTAATTTTATTTTTCTATATTATGTATTCTTTCAATTATTCTTAAATTACACACTTAAATAGCGGGTTATACATATCATGTGGTTTGGTGAATGGGGTGACCCCTTTGTGATGCTCATATGTGCAAATTTTTATCCAAAACAACAATAATTTTATTATTTATTGAATGGTTTTCAATTTGATATTTTTTAAATTTAAATTATATATGATTGTGCTTTTATTGAAGTTTAAAATTTCAGATTACATTGATGAAGAGTTTTATTCTCCCTCTTATTGGTTTTGGATCACAATGATTTATTGATCTAAAATCATCTAGAGAAGTGGTTAGCGATTTTGAATCATTTGATGTAGAAACAATGGAATAATTTGAGTGTTTGGGAATTTCAATTATAGATTTATTATTGACTAAATAATTAAAGTAAGGATGAATATGAAATTAGTATATTGAATGGGTAATTATCCAAACAATAAAATTGTTAATGATTATTCACATATTCATAAATTTTAGTATACTTTGAATAAATAAGAACAGTCATTACTCTATTCATATAATCAGATAACAGAAAAAATATTCATTTTTATTCAAGGATAATGATAACATTTCAATAAGAACACATCACTAACACCCAATAACATTCCACTCATTTGAATTTCACAAATAAAGTATCTAATAATTATTTCATTAAAATTTTTAATCTTATCTTTAATTTATATTATTGAAAAGTAGATATAAAAAAATCTCTAGGGAAAACCTTGGATACTTGTAATACTACACCCCTAGGTGGAAAATAAATTTCTTTTTCCACAGCTCACAGCAGGTGTACACCAAAAAATATCCTATTTCTTTGATTGAGTGTTAATCTATCACCAATTACATGCATTATTATGACCTCCAACGCACAACTATTTCCATTAGATCATGAGATATAGATAACTCAACAAAAGAAAATTCACAACATAGATGGAATCAATTTAGTAGACTCTAGTAAAACATATATTTTTCACTACCATACAATCCTAATGTTAATCAATCCACAAAAAACATAATGGACCATTATCCGTCACAATTTACTAACAAAAAAACTAATTAACCATGAATTCACTACATACTCATTTCACATTATTTTTAATCACAATTATTGTAATACCAAAATTTTATTCCATGTAGGTGAAGATACCAACTAGAATGTTAAAAAATTCATCCATGTTAGCTTGAGCCTTAGGTCAAGGGGAGCCTCTTAATAAAATGAATAGTGTAAGGAATTCACTTTCTAATTTGAAGGAGCTACTATGGAATGGTCATATGATATTCAAACAATGGAGATCATTAATTGGAATGATATCGAAGTACTCTTAATGCATCAATTATTTCCAATATCCATGAGAATGAAAATAAAAAAAGAAATTTATATCATATGTCAATCAACATGGGAGACACTATATGAGTAATTTGACTATCTTGTGAAACTATGGGCAGGATTCACACATCATGAAATGGAATATCACAAATTAATTATACTAATATACCATGTATTTCTCGAAAACAACCCATATATTCTATACATATCATTTGGAGGAGCCCTGGTTGAAAAATAAAAAGTAGTATCCATAGGTTTAATTTATCAATTTTGTCTGATCTAAAAGTAATTTTTGACTAGAGGTCTAGGAATATGTGGAATTCATGAGATACAAAATTATGCTTCATTACATATATTCATAACCATAACTTATGAGATAAAATGTTTAATATAATATTTTCATTGAATCAAAAACAGAGAACCCTCATCCCCACAGATGTATGATGTTTATGTTCTTCTACAAATAATTACACTAATCAGTTTGTTGAGGTTAATGGTATTGATATTTTTGATGATATATTCGAAATAAGTAAATATCTATATAATCAACAACTGTGATAATGGAAATACAAACAAGGGTTTTATGTTCAATTGAAACACTCTATACCCAATTTTCCAATCATCATCCTTTCTAGCAGATATATCAAAACCCATGACCATTACAATAATCAATATAATAGTGCTTCAAGAAAAAAATTCCTTTCAGACAACAAATTTTAGTGAATGATATATTATAAGTGTTCGAAAAGTCCACTAGAAACTAATGATAAGTAGCCTCTAAATAATATTGTAGGATTGGATTGTAATGTTGATAACATCAAAAAATTAATCAGTTATTTTATGGGCATTCAAACAAATAATAATCCAAATATTCCATCCATGATTGTAACGAAATCTATATATAATTTTAGAGCCATTATAAAATGAATAAGTTACGAGTCATCACCTCTAGAGAAATTAATGTATGATGATTCAAAAAATATATATAATTCTAAACCCATCCATCCAAAATAATGGGACTAATTAATCAAGGAAGTATGAATTTTTTGAGGAAACACATTCTTGAAATGATTTATAGAGGGAACAAAGGGAGAAAAAGGTCATCAATTCACTATTCTTGTCTTCTATAACTGGATCCACAAAGGATTAAGAATACAATCTTTATAAATATATTTAGACGATTTTTTGGAAGATAAAATCAATATTAAATTACTAGATGAAATACCTAAAAAATACAAAAATACTATAATTGTAGAATTAAATATGCACCAATAGGGAGAGACTTCATGGGAATGAAAAAACCATCTTAGTGAGGAGTGTCTCATCTATGATCACACCACCACTTCCCATAAAATGTCAAGATATATGGATAGTTTCTATTATTGGCATTACTGGTTGCTAGAAATTATTTATTTATTTTCATGATATTTGTTCGTAAATTAATTTCATCCTTAACAATGACTTTTAATCATTAATATTAGGTTAAATGAATCCCAAAAGAGTAGTTTTTCATCAATAAAACTGAAGAATATTTTTTCAAATGGTGTTTTAGTGGATCATGTAGTGGGAGTTAAGGGAGTAATTTTTCCACCATATTTTTATGTTCATAAAATAGAGGATGATAAAAAACATGAGGGTTAACCAATTATCAATTTTAATCCATTCCTAAATATTTCCATGGTGATCATTTATTTTCATGAGGGAACCCTCACCTTGGAGATGTGAGATAATGTGGTGTACTACAATGTTCATGAATCCCATAGAAACCCTTCTAAAAATTAACCAATTTTTTAAATTTTCTAAAATGAAGAAATTATTCCCACTAAAAAATCATGTATTCTTTGTGAATTCATATCCGAAGGATTACACATTGCGATTAAAGACATTAGTGGACATGTGATTACTCAAAAATATGGATATTCAACTTTTAAAATTCAATAACAAATAACAACTGGATTATTTTGTAATTTAATTGAGGAAAAAGATATTACACCCTTTAAAAAGTAAATTAAATATTTTTTTGTAGAAATTAGATTTCAATATCATCTCATGGGAATCCAAATAATCATCAATTAATAACAGTACCCAACGATTTATGATATTCCATCCTCATCAATGGAGTTAACTTACTTCTGGTCATTACATATATTAATTATGATATCCGTGAAAAATATTAATATCCCTTATAATAAGAAATTATAGATCCATAATATAGAGTATTAGAGTTATACCCCCAATTAAAACCATGTTCTTCTCAGATCGAATCATTCTAGAAGAGTATTATCAACCAATTAAGAATCCCATAAATAACATAACCCCATCAGCATGGAGGTTATTAAATAGATATTGATACAGTTTTGGTTTCTAAGATCATTTACCCAATTATTGAGTCCCAATGGTTCATCATCATCCATTTGGTGCCCCTAAAAACAGGCTTGACTATCATGGGAAATGATAATAATGAATTAATTCTGATGAGAGTTCAAAATAGTTGGAGGTTATGCATTGATTATATTAAGTTTATCCAACTCACCAAAATGACTAGTTTCCAATCCCATTTATTAATAAAAATATTGAAATCATTTATGTTTTGAAAAATTATTAATTTTTGTGGTTTTTTTATTTTAGTAATTGATTTCCCCAAATGACTATTACAACAGTAGAGTCACATGTCCTTTCGGGGATTTTATTATAGAGGATGTATATCATATAATCAAATTCCCATGTAACATTTCATGTATATTTGGTATTATTTCTCTAATATAAAAATGATTCCTTATTAAAGGTGTTTCCCAATTACATTATTATTTTTCAAAACTCCACTGATCTGTACTTAGGGATTCTGGGGAAATATAACACACAGAGAAATTTTTTTTTTGAAATTTAAAATTTGTAAATTTATGGTTGAGAAAAGAAAAGTTAAAGGTCATATATTTTTTAAAAAAATGAATTGATGTAGATAACTCTAAATTTTATGTGATCAATTATTTTCTACATCCCACTTATGTAAGAGATATTATATCATTTTGGGGGACTTTATGACTATATAGAAGATTCATTAAGGAATTTATTAATATTTCTTTTAGTCATTAATGATTAATAATAAAAGAATATTAAATTTCTTATAATGATAATTCTATGATGTAATTTTATGGGATGAAGTATAAATTAGTCAGCCCCATAATAATAAAACCACCAAATTGGGAACACCCATTTGATTTTCTTTCTAATGTATGAATCCAAGATACAGAATAGGCTTTTTACCATTTAAATTTAAGTAAAACAACAAGTCCTACCCTATTCCTAGAAAACCTCTGAGTCCACATATATAAATTAAATAACCATGAAAAATTAGATTCTTATTTTTGTATTTGGGTTGGATAAATTCATCTCATATTTAATTTGAATTTATGTGTTATTCATTTTTTCATCATGCATTACTTATGTACTTGATGATGAAGCATGATGATAAATTAAGGATGGTGATATGTATAATACACTTGCAATATTCTAATAAGGATTTTATTGACAAAAAATGGGGATGAAAATCAAGTGGGAGATCACCCAATTAGGTTACCAAACACTACTAAAGAAGAAATTTAAAAACTAAGACCACTCAATGATCACATACACGTTGAGATATTTTAAATCATTGAAATTAAAGTACTATTGTATTATAAATTAGTAAATTACTTTTCCACATCATAGGTACCTTCTTATCATAACACTAATAAAAAATAATACTCTCATGGCTAAATCTATTCCATATATCAGAGAGGATTCATTTCCATAAAAAAAATTCAATAACCATGTTATAAAAAGAGGCTTACTAGGAAGTGAAATGAGATATTTTTTTCAATTTTTTTATAAAATTTATTTTTGAGTCCACTTTGGATCACAATGGATGTCTATGAATATATTGGAATCAGTAATTTATTTGCTAACCAAGTATATATATTCTCAATGCTATTGTAAAAAATGAGAAAAGGGTTAATTTTCAAGATATATTTCACAGAATTAAGAGATTCAAAAAAAATTAATTTATTTTTTGTTTAATCATTGATGTATGGGGAATTTTTTTTATGAGAACCTTTTCCATTTCTCATAGGAAATATTATATTTTTATTGATGTTGATTTTGTCTCTAAATGGGTTTAACCCAAGGCCACCAATAAAATAATTGTAGGATTTTGTCATGGAAGAAATATTTTATAGGTTTTGAATACTCTGGTCCATGTTTTGTGACAAAGGGACACAATATTTCAATATAATAATTGTGTCTATGATAAAAAATTATGGGGTGACCCATACAATATCAACACCTTAAAATCCCTAAAAATATGGCCAACATGAAGTGTCAAAATGGAAAATTAAAGGTATTTTAGAGAAAGTAGTAAAACAAAACCAAAAGCATAGGATAAATTGGATCTAATAAAAATTATTAGTATACTAGATAACATAAAATATACCTATAGGTATGAGCCCTTGTAATTTTATTTATGAAAAAAAATCATCTACTAGTGTAATTAGAGAACCAAAAAGATTGTGCAACAAAAAATGTGACTTTGGATTTGGAGAGTGATGGATAATAGAGAATACATTAGTTACAAGATTTCTATGAAATAAAAATATTATATATTAAAAATTCCATAATTTACAAAGAATTAAACTAAGTAGCACATAACAATGTGATTCATCCAGAGACTATTACAACTAGAGACCAAGTCCTTCTCTAAAATTCAGGACTAATTTAAATACCGGATATAAATAATTATAGGTGGCGATGATCAATTATTTATACTAAATTCTATTAATTTGGTTCTATTTAGATTATTAAAAAGGGGAAAGGAATCACATTCACTATAAATTGGAAAAGGATGCAAAAGTTCCATGGGAGTCTACATAAAGAATTGGTGGATAATCTCAAACTTCTATAACCCATTTATTAATTTATTATCCAGATTTTAGGTCAAAAAAATTGAATTAACAAATTGATATTCTATGAGGAAACATGAGTTTTAATATTTTCAAAGGATTTAGGGTTTAGTTACCTATTACTACACCACATTGAAATTTAATGGAATGGTTCTTACAATAGAATTATTTTTTTGAATAGAAATGTCTATAATGATGCCATAAGGGAACCCCAAAGAGGTGATGAATAGTAATATAGCTTTATAAGAAAATGGAGGTCATTTTTTAATTTTATCATTTGAAATCCTTGTATTTTTTTGAAAACTTTTTTTTAAGAATCAAACTAGACATTTAATTACCATACATAAGATTAGTACTTTACATTACTTATTTTTTATTTATAATATTTTCTATTAATCCTATGATTCAATGTTTATATTTTAAGTAAAATAAAAATTTATGAGTAAAATGGATAATTTAATCTCTATAGTGATGCCTGGATATAAAAATGAGAACTCACAATTTGAGGGACTTAGTGGATTCATGTAAATTAAATTTCACTATAAATATTGATGATTCAAATTTCTGGTATCAATGTGAAGTCATTTTTTTATCATTAGTATTTCCTTGAGTGATTTTCTGTGGTTATATTTACCATTATCAATTGGATTTATAGAAAAATTACTTCATATTTATTCTTGAGAATATTTTTTGAGTGATCATCGGGAATTATGACTTCTTGAACTAGCATTAAAACAACTAATATTTATAGATTGTTTAAAAAAACATTTCAAATGATTAATTCATATGGTTATAATCCCTTATAATTGAGACAACCATTAATTAAATCCTCATTTACCATAAAAAATGAATTACCTTATCAGGAATGATCCATTTTTCAATCGATTTTTTTCATTCCTTCCATACACATGCTATTTACCTAATATTTAAATGCTAAAGTATCATGGAAAGGGAATTATTGTTTAATGGGATGAAATTAATTTTAATGAGAAATTTTGGGGGGAAAATATATCTAATGCTAAATTTTATTTATTTATACATTATATTTATATAGTTTTTCCTTCTAAAAAAGAAATAAAAATGAAAAAAAATTTATGATAAATGAAAATATTGAAAAAATAGGAATTAGTAGTGAGTTGGAAGAATAAAAAATCACCATTACTATACTAATTATTTTTATCATATCTAGTTTTGTGGTGGATCGTAGATTCATTTTAATAAAAACATTTGAAAAAGAATAAACAACGAGTTAAATGTTGGAAAAAATTCCTGATGTAACACATCATTCATTAAACATTCATATGTCCTGGCCTTTACATTGGGCTACTAAAAGGGTTTTTATTCTTTGAAAGGGAGAATATAACTGATATTTTAATAGTTTTATTAAATTCATCATAATTTAGAGAAAAAATCCTTGTTAATTATTAATTTTTAAAACATCAATTACAAACAACAAAAATCCTCAGTGTCATATAAAACATGATAGAAATGTCATCATGATTTAATGTTCCTTTTTTATTTACAAAAAGGTAAAAAGTGTTCTGTTATAAGCCACTTGATATGGATCATGTTATCTTGATATTAGTATAACTATACATTAATTTTATCATGTGTGATTAGATAAATTATTAAAAGGAATGTAAATAATGATTTTTCTTGTTTAATAATAATTAATTTAGGAACATGAATAAATAAAAGGATATGATCTATAATTTTTGTGTTGGTGAAACTAAAATACAATAGTTTATTATTTCAATTAATAATAAAAATTAAATTTTAATTTTCTGTTTATTTTATAAATTTTTCTTTAATAGTGACATTTATTTAATTTAATTACTTTATATTTTAAAATATTTAAAGAATGAGTTCCCAATTGAATTCAATATTGTGATTTTAATTCATGAGGGAAATAATGGTTTATGTGTGGGGGTATTTGAAAAATTATTAATTTTATGATTTTTTTATTATTTTTTTAAAATATTTTAAAATTATTTTAATAAATATCCATATAGATATGAATGGTTTATTAAAATGAGTAAAATTATAAATTAGGAATTAAAATAGTTAAAAAGGAACAAAAAAATATTGAAATCTTCTTATTAATTTTTTTGTGACATTTTGGTTGATACATTTGTTAACTATTTTGAAATTTTATAAGGATATGCTAATGTATTTCTTGGATGAAATTAAACCCATTAATTATAACTAGTTTTTATGGGCCCCACAATCCACTGATCCAGGTCTAATAGGGGCTGATCGATCATGTAGAGCCCTTGGGGAGGCAAGCTGCTGGTTTGAGGAAGCATAGGGGAAATGGGTTTTTGAAGCATGGGAGAATACCAAGCACGAGGATTAAAGATCCTACATGGGGTGGTCAAGCCCACATGGATAAGAAAGGAGAAACTAGATAGGATAGGATGTTCCAAGGCAGCAGTGGGGGTTCTACATCCCCTGTCTGACTTTGCTTCAAGACTAATACCATATGTTGATACATATTCTGTTGTAGTGTACCCCCATAGATCAAAATTGGGATGAGTTTTAATGTGTTAATATTCATTCATCAAAAAATATGAATCTATCAAACTTGATTTTCACATTCCCTTTGATTAAAATCCTCAATTCCACTGACATTTATTGCAACTGCCTTTGATATCCACCGCAACTACCTTTTCATTCAAAGATATCGATATATGCCCACCGAAAAGATCCACCTCAAGATCTCTTGCACTAACAAGACCCAAGAAAACCTTAAATCGGAAACTACACCTTATAATACCATAAGGTGTACATTTATATGCTCCCTTTTTCCACATTGAAGGGAAAAAAAATTGGGGGATCCCATTATCTTATTATGATGCTTCTTCACTGCTGCTTGCAATATACACATCAACAAGAAATCCTATGCAATACCATGAAATCCAATGATTTTTTATTAAATTCCATTCCAATATATCCACATCGAATTTTTATTTACATTATTTTATTATTAAACACACAATATATATATTTGTTTCCATTTGAGACTCGACCACTACGGGTCTTGGGAGGTTGATATCATTTCTATAGGATTTAAAAAAGTATCACAATGACTCAAAATAATATACGTGAATATTATGATGATGTGGTGTTCTATATTCATATATTATGATAGAAAGATTGATTAGAGGGGGGATCTTAAAATAGAGTGGAGGATCACACACTGAAGTAAGACACCCGTTATTAGTGTTTCTCAGTAATGGAGGAGTACCATAGGTAGAATTGGAAGGAAACCACCCCTCAATTGAATTTTCAATTTTTATCATCTAATTTCTATATGTTTGTCAGAGTAGCTTACTCAAGAAGGGGGGGGGGTGAATTGAGAAACTATAAAATATTCTGTTCAAAATGTATTCTTAATATATTTCCCCAATAATGTTAAATACATCCTATTTAATCAAGTTTAACCCGTTATAACAATTTTACTGTTCGAATAACTTTTAAGAATATTGATTAACTCTCAGTAATGTTAATATTGGGTATTAATATTACATTTGAATATATTTAATATAGTAAAAACAATGATAATGTATTTACAAGATTAACTATCAAAGTGAATTTAGAGAATTCTAAATTAAACATTAGAACAAATAAAACTAAATTAAACAGCATAGCGGATATAAAACAAGTGGTTCGTTCTCATGCTGACACCCAATCCAATCCACTTGGTGATCACCTGCCACCATGAAGTTTAAATAAATAAACTTGATCCACACCCAGGATCAAGGTTCACAACAGTACACAGGACTGTCCAGGTCACATGACCTCTTCTACAGTTCTTCGTGGATACAAAGTAGTAGTCCATAGAGGGACCTCTTCCACACTTATCCGTGGGTATACACAAGAGTAAAAGGATGTTTGGGAAAGGATATCTTGTATCCTTTATTTTAATGTAGGACTCATAGTGCGTTGTTATACAGATACACAAACTGCTCCAAATCTAATATAATGTCACACAACAGAGTAGAAATGATGAGATAAAGTTAGAAGTGCTCTGAGTGATAGTCCTTGCTACTCCAGACTTCTGGGATGATGCGGATGCAGACATTATGTTCTCATATGGAGAACAGAGTGTTGGAGGTCAGTAAGCTTTTTGTGAGTTCTTTGTGGTGAATATATTGTCTACTCTGGGATTCAAGTATGTTTTGTGTGTTCTTCAGTAGTGTCGAGTTTCACGTGACCATTCAATCCTCAAGAAATTCTCTTAGTGTGTTCTTAGTTTTTGTGCTCACACATGCTTGTTTCACTTTCATATATGTTATTTATGGGCCATAATACTCTTTAATCTTGGACTTCATGTGTTTTAGCCGATAGGTTGCATATATTCTGCACATCGTACATCGTACTATTAGGTGAGTTGTCTACAAAATAACATTAATTATGTCATTACATTTAAAAAAAATCAAACAAGACCGTTAGAGATTAAATTTAAAAATGAAAAAACAGATTAAGAAACAGTGTCACAGTATGTTATGGATCAGAGTCTCCTTGAATCAGTTCCTTCTTAAAGTGGTGTCTCACGGTCACAGTGTCTAGTTAGTCACGGTGTCTCACGATGTCTGGTTACAGTGCCTTGTTCATGGTGTCTTGTTACGATGTCTATTTAATAGTGTTTGGTTCACGATGTCTGGTTGCGGTGTCGAGTTCACGGTGTCTAGTTATCCGTGTCTGGTTCACGGTGTATTGTTGTAGTGTCTGGTTCACGGTGACTGGTTCACGGTGTCTGGTTCACGGTGTCTAGTTTATGGTGTATGGGTCCTTTTCTAGAAAAACATAACCAGGGGAACACTCACGGTTCTCATACTTATCCAAATATCTATATTCATACATAAGAAGTGATATTCATAGAATGGTTTAGATTTAATCAATTATAATAAATCATTATAAATTAAATGATAGATAATGTAGAGGAATCAAACTGAATGAATAACACTTAATATATTTGGATAGATTTACTAAAATACTGTACATTTAATGTGATATAGATTACACAGAATTGACAAGGTTTATAGACTTAATAAGAATTTTTATCATTAAAACATGATTAATACATGATGAGTCCAACAATATCCCCCTTTTTTATGTTCACAAATCATGTGTATTTAGACTGTATATTTTTTCCTACTTTATATTCTCAATGTGCATATAACATATATATATTTCTCCCCCTTTTGAGATTATCAAAAATTGTGAATAGAGAAAGGGTTGAAAAGTTCATAATGCCTTATAGAAAAAGAGGTTTAGTAAAAATAGTAGACAAAAAAACAAATGAAACAACCTTCCAATCAAAAGAGAGTACTCACTATTCATCATCACTAGTTGGTATTCTCTTTTCACTTAGTTGTCAGATCAGAAGAAGAAGCCACATGAGAAGTGGTTTAGGTAGATGAAGGGAGTGATCTGGTTGATAGAGAAGTTAAAGGAAGAAAATCAAAGACAGAAGTATCCAATGTAGGTGAATTCAAAGATCGATGATTTTTTATAAGGATTATAGGCATGATCTGACTCCAGGCCCGACTAAAAGGAATAGATGTGGAGGCTAGGGCAGAGGCGAAGTTAGGCAAACTAGATCTGATAGGGTCAACCACATGAGCAACTATAGATGTACTCTATACAAGAAGATAGGGCCTCATAAGCTTGATAAAATTAACAAATATTTCTCCACCATAATACATGGCCTTTTCAAAGTCATCCTTGTTCTCAATAAACATTTCAAACATATGATTTAACTGTGTGAGATTTTGAACATGATTCTTGAATACTTGAGAAATAGGGGGAATCCTCAGATTTTTCACAAGGTACTTGAAATTGTTGGTCATATCAGTCTAAGATAAGATGTAGTCAAAATAGAAGTCCACATTTTTAGAAATTTATTACTGAGAATCATTAGCTATCATAGAATATATTTTCATCAAATCAAGAAATCTTTCACTATTCCTGATAACTTCATATAGAGATTCATTATTAAAACCACTAAGAACATCCATAAGTTCCTCTTTGACCACTATTCTAAACAGATCACTTTCTAAGGAAGGTTGAGATTATTGACTATATCCAGTAGAAGTAGTGACAACCAATGTAAGTGATTTCAGTTGATTTATCACTTTTTTAAGGCACCACTCATACTCATCAGTTATATTTTTAAGAACAACTACACTCTCACACATCACTTTCACTATTTGGGTGTTTCTTTCAGCCACTTTATCAGATAAGGAAGATAAATGAGGTAGAATCAGAGAGGCAATATCCTGTGGGGTTTGAGGAACTATAGTCTCAAAAGGATGAGAAGTAGGCTCTGATATCAAATTCATCACTTTCATCATTTCCTCAACCATTCCTCTTAGAGTTTGTACATCATCACAAAGTAGTTTTTTCTCAACTATGAATTCCTAAATCTCATCCATCATCTTGGGTAGAATATATCAAAATTAATTTTATAATATCAGTGTGGCATCTCTCTCACTTAGATTTGTTACAGGAGCTTGTTGGGTATTCATTATTTTTTAACACCAACCAAAATGGTTGCTCCAAATTCATTCAGGTCATATTTAATCACAATGGTTGGAGATTCTGGTGAAGGCTCAAAGATAGAGGCTGGGACATGCTCAATTTATTTAGAAGAGATAGCTTAAGGAAAATATTCCATTTTCAACATAAACATAATGGAAAGGTCAAGTCCCTCGACTGATACTTCTTGGGAGTCATTCACATCATAATAACCGGTAAACTTATACATTGTGTCCACTGAACTTGAATCAAACGAGTTTGACACTTCAACAGATTCTAGATTGGGGAGCTGCTACCACTCAACAGTTGCATCCTTCTCAGGACTCAAAGACTTAGGACCTTGATTTATTGCCATGAATTAATCCCTTTCTTCCCCAATAATTTCTTTTTGAGATAATTGAAAGGCGTGTTCCATTCTCCCATCAGCAGAAAGATTGCCTTTTGGAATAGATTATTCCATTGGGAGTTCCTCAAGGTCAGATTCTTGCATAATAAGAATTTCTTCTCTTATATGGTCTTCCATAGCATCATTTTTGGTTTTGTTTGCAATTGGTTATTATTCAAATTCAGGTTGGTATTCTAGACAAGTAACATCTTTAGGAGTAGAGACTTATTTCACAATTATAACTTAAGTAGAATGAGTATTGTATTCATTGTCAAATATAGTTTCTCTAGCAGGCACAACAACAACAACATCATCATCTTCTTCTTCATCAGAATACCTAACAACTTTATCTGGTTCCAAAACAGGATCACAAATAACTTTTTTTCTTCAGTAATGATCCACAAGACTGGAATTTTTATAGATTCTATCATTATTTTCCACCCATGACTATTTTCAAAGATTCCAATTGATTTTCATCATAATTATAATAAATTTAGAAATACAGAACTCATAATCCTTGATAACATCTTCATTTGGTCCATCCAATCATTTGGCATGTAACATGGCTGAGATTAGCCAAGAATAGAATATTAATTTTGACTTGGATGTGGTCTTGATCAATTTACACATGTGGTGTATGGCATACTTAAAAAGATTGATCTTATATCAACTTTTCATGAGATGAATCGAAACTATATCACAATATTTATGTATAGAGAAATCATCTTTTCTGGGCCATTAATTTTCTGAATAAACATAAATAGAAGTCTAGCTTCTTTATCCAATTCAGCATCGATGGTTGTTCTCTTAGTGCCATATCTAGTTAAACATTTCAAGGCATCTTCCAAACAAAAAATTTACATGGAGGTGGAGGACCTCTTTGGTAATCTTCAAAAATACCTTCATGAGGTATCCTAAGTCATTAAGCCCATAACCATGAAGGGAATGGGAATCTCTATCCATTTATCCAACTTACTACAACAAATACATGTTTAGAATCAAAAGGAAATTTTACAAATTGATAAAAATGTGAAACTAGCTTCTGGTATATAGGTTTATCTTCCATTGAAAACCAATCTAAAAATCCTTGCTCATTCAGTACCCCGAAACCATAGAATTACTCTCTAGAAGACATTTAGGGAATATCTCATTCTCAGGTAATACAGTCTGGTTTACAAGATTTTGATTCTGAGGTCCCTTGGGTGCTAACTTATGTGTGATCTTCTTCTTCTTTGAACTGTGTTTCTCAAGAGTCGACAAAAAAAGATGTTTCTTCCTGGGCATTCAACGGAGGTTCGAGAGAGACAGATAAAGTTTAAAGGGTTTAAGAAGGGATACTTTTTGAGAGAATAGAAGTGTGCTCATGTGAAGAACAAGTGATTTTTATTTTATTTTATCATTTCTGAATACTAATCATCACAAAATCAAAATCACGGGAATTAAAAAGGGTAATGTAAGTAATCACCACGATATAGGTTTCAATTTATAAATGAAATAACGAAGAATTCTTATAGTGAGATAGTAATTGAATTTTACGGTTAGACAATAACATTTGTTAATGGTGAGACAGTAAGTGTCAGAAAGTGACCAAGAAATACTGACTATGAAACAGTAAACATGAAACAGTAAGATATTGAACTGTAAGATATGAAACTGTAAGATATAAAATAGTGATATGTGAAATAGTATGATATGAAATAGTGAGATTTGGAATAGTGAGAATTGATACAGTAAGATAAGAAACATTGAGAAATTTACTTAAGATTTATCATATCTAATTCATGTGTGATGTAGTCTATTCTTTCAGAATTTAATGGTTTGGTGAATATACCAGCAAGCTAATTTTCAGTTCCAATGAATTCCAAAGTGATACCACCCTTTTGATAATGATCTCTCAAAATGTAATGTATTACATCAATATGCTTTGGCCCAGAGTGTGAAACAAGATTTTTTTGAGATATTAATAGCACTTTTATTGTCACAATGTATAGGTTCATTCCTGAATTGATATCCATAGTCTAGTAATGTGAGTTTCATCCAAAAAATTTGTGCACAACAACTACCAGCAGCTATGTATTAAGATTCTCCAATAGATAATGAAACAAAATTTTGTTTCTTACTACACCATGATTCAAGTGACTTTCCTAAAAAGTTTCATCTTACAGAGGTGCTTTTTCTATCTAACTTACAGCCACCAAAGTCAGCATTGGAGAAACTAAATAATTCAAATGATTGTCCTCTAATATAAAATAGTCCTATATTTGGTGTATGATTGAGGTATTTGAAAATTATCTTAACATCATTTAAATGGTATTCCTTAGTATTTTCTTGAAAATGAGCACATATACAAACATTAAACATAATGCCATATTGAATAGAAGATAATTATAGTAAACATAAAATCATTCCTCTATAAGTGGTTTGATCAACATATTTTCCATCTTCATCAAGATCCAACTTACAAGTGGTACACTTTAGAGTGTCAATACGTTTAGAGATATCCAATCCAAAATGTTTTAGAAGATCTCTAGTGTATTTACATTGATTTAAAATAATACCATCATTATTTTAAATTATTTGAAATCCAAGAAATAATTTTAGTTCATCCATTAATCTCAATTAAAATTATTTTTTCATAATTTTAGAAAAAAAATACATAAGGAATTTTGTGAAGATCCAAAGATAATTTCATCTACATATATTTGAACAACTAAAACATCATTGTAAATTCATTTTATAAAAATGGTAGGATCATCTATTTCATTTTTTAATCCTTTTGATATAAGAAAAGTACTTAGACTATCATACGAGGCTCTTGGATCTTGTTTTAAACCATATAAAACATTTTATAATTTAAAAATATGATTTGGAAAATGAGGATTCTAAAAACTATGAGGATTCTAAAAAAATACATCCTCAGCTATATACACATTTAGAAATTCACGCTTAACATCCATTTGATATATTTTGATATTTAGATGTGTACCATAAGAGAGCATAATTATGATGTCTTCATGTCAAGCTACTGGTGCAGTGGTGTCCTCATAGTCAATTCCTTCTTCTTTAATATAGCCTTGTGAAAACAATCTAGATTTATTTCTAACTATGTTATGAGCTTCATCTACATTATTTCTAAACACCCATTTGATGCCTATGGTGAATGTGTCCTTGGTACTTTCAAAAAGATTTCAAAATTTGTTCCTTTCGAACTAATTATGTTCTTCTTGCATAGCCATTACCCAAAATTCATCATTGATATAATCATTAATTTATTTAGTTTCATGTTGTGACAAGAAGACTTTATGATTACCTTATTTATATGAGAATCTCACATCTAAGTTCCATTGTCTCAGAGTCCTATAATATCATCTATGGGATGTTTCTTAAGAGTTCTAACAACTCTAGAAAAGGAAGGACTAGAGATTTAAGGTTCATCAACTGGTTCTGGTTCAATATGACGCTACTCTAAGGAATTTCACAAAATAGTTGTTTTCACAGATTCCACCATAGGATGGTTTGAGTATTCTAAATAAATGTCCAGATTTGATACATCATCCTCCATGCTCTATAGAATGTTTTTTGGTTCATGTAGATCTATTTCATCAAATATGACATAGAAAGATTCATCCACACATTTAGTTAATTTATTTAACACTCTATAGGCTTTAATCGAAAATGAATATTCTAAAAATATGCCTTCATCACTTTTAGATGCAAAATTTTCCAGATTATCCTTTGTATTAGGGATATAGAACTTGTAACCAAAAACACTGAAGTAGTTAACTTTGGGTTTACAATTGTTCCATAACTCAGAAGGAGTACTTTTAAGAATAGGTCTAGTCAATAATCTATTGATTATGTAGCATTATGTATTTATAACTTCATCCCTAAAATAAATTGAAAGGTCATATTCACTAACCATTGTTCTAGAAATCTCTAGAAGGTTTCTATTTATTCTTTATACAACTCCATTCTGTTGAGGAGTTCTAGGGGTAGAGAAGTTGTGACTATATCCATTTTGTGATCAAAAGTATTCAAACACCTAATTTTCAAACTCATGGCCAAGATCACATCTTATGTTCTTAATTATAATTCCACTAATATTTTCTATATAATTTTCTTATTTGGTAATGTAAGAGCAGGGTTCACTTTTGTGATCTAGAGAGAAGGTCCATGTATATCTTGAAAATTCAACAACAAAAACATAAACATAGTGCATCCCATTTAAACTAAAAACTCTATATGGTCCAAAAAAATCCATGTGAACTAGTTCGAGAGGTTGAAAAGTTGACACTTCTTTTTTTGGTTTGAAGGAGATTTTGTGTTTTTTTCCTTTTTGACAGGGATTACCCACTTGATAAATTAGAAACTCAAGTTTGGGCGGTCTTTAACTAAGCCTTTTCATGTAATCTTTCTAAGGGTGTGAATATTACAGTTTCCTATCCTCTTATGCCACATCCAGGACTCTTTATGAAATACACTTAAGCGTGAAGCATTTTGAGAAACTAAAGAATCTATGTTAAAAACAATATAAATTTTCATTTCATAATGCAGTAAACAATAATTCTTCATTATAATTAAAACCTTCCATGATTCATTTTCAAATATTACATGAAATCCATCATCACATAATTTTGAGATACTAAGATGATTATAGTTCAATACATCAACAAACAATACTATAGAAATAAAAACTCAGTAAGAGTTACTGATTTGGCCAAGGCCAGTAATCTTCCCTTTGGCATTGTCACCAATAATGACATGTCCTCCATAAATTTTTATTAGATTATTGAAGCATGAGTTGTCTCCTATCATGTGTCCTGAACAGCTACTGTATGTGTACCATAAAATTTTATAGGAACTCTATAATGTACGTTCCAATAGAATGATCAAGAAAAACCAGATTTTGGTACCCATACTTTTTTGGGTCCCATTAAATTAGTAATAAGTGCATTAAGACCTATATCTACCTCATATGTTTCCAATAAGCATTATGTAATGTATTTGAAAAATAATCTCTATTCAGTCTTGAAAAACATAAAACAGTAGAATGTGTATCATAACATGAACTAGTTGATTTGTGTCTAGAACTGGGAGTAATGTTGTATGTCCTAGATTTAAAAACAACATTTGTTCTACCATGATCACCTTTCTCAGGTTGATATCCAATGCCAGTATTGTATTTAGGGGTAATTTGTTTACCTATAATTTTATCAGAGTATTTATTCCATTGGTAATATTTTATAAGTCATTCTTCAATTGGTCATTAAACATTTTGAATTCATTGTTTTCCTTGTGCAGTTGAGAATTTTTCTCGTTTTTAGTTGTGAGTTTAGATTTAACAGTCATAGTGAGAGCATTCTTTTTCTTCAAATATTTATATTTATTTTTATTTAATTTAATTTTTCTTCATGCATATTATAGTATTAAAACATTTCGTCATTAGATATATTTTCAGAGACACTCTCATATCTAGAATATTATGAACTATGTACATAAGAGTCTAGTGTTACCTCATATGTGTTTGTTATAAAACACATATTGTCATTGTCATACAGTTCATCATGTGATGTTTCTAAGTCACTTAAACTATATTAATAATCACTCCATGATTCTTTCATTCCCTTTTTATACATTTTGTCTTTTTCATGATATTTCATTTTTTACATGAGCTTTGGATTGTCTGCCTTGGTATGTCTTTTGCGCTTAAATCCAAACCATAAAATCTCATCAGTCTTGTCACTTCTTTTCCTATCATTCTTCCATTTACATTTTTAATCATATCTTTCCTTGATGTTATGTTTTTCGAAAAATTTATTCTTCTTGTAATTTTTTTTGAATCTTCTGCCTAATTGAGCCATCTTCTCATCACTATCAGGTGATGATTTTCACTACAGGAAAACTCTACAGAAGCTTCCAATTTCCCTTTGTCTTTGTGTTAAGAGGTGGTTGTCTTGAATGAAGCAGATTTACATTATGGTTCATCCTCCTCTTCCATGTTGACTTTCAAAACCTATTCATGCATCATCAGTTTCCCAATGAGTTCTTCTACAGGTAGCTTGCTGATATCGCATGATTTTATAATTGATATAATGGTTCCTCTCTAACTTTCAGGAAGAAATCTGAGAATTATCTTGATCTTTTCCTTGGTAGTGACTTGTCTTCCAAAAAAACTCATTTTGTTGACAATTTCATTGACCCTTGTACACATGTCAGAAATAGGCTCATCCGATTTCATTTAAAAATTTTCATATTTAATAGTATAAGTATTAAGTCTCATTTATTTCAGTCAATAAGATCCTTCATGTGAAAGAAACAAAGTATCAAAAATTTCATGCGATGTTTTACAAGATTAAATTCTATTAAATTTTTCATCTCTTATACAGAAATATAAAACGTTCATAGATTTGAAATTGTTATTGTACAAAATTTTGGCAGGTTCATCCCAAGTGGTTCTATCAGTATTAATAATCATATATTCATCTATAATTAAAGACAAAATTTCAAAACTCACACTTTCTAAATTCATTTTCATCTTAATTTTCAATTGATGATAAATGGTTCCATTAAAGAATGGTGTTCTGTTGGTTTCCACACCTTACAATATAATATCGATAATAAATAAATACATTGAAAGAGCTAGAAATTTAGAATTAATAGAAATTTAAAGATCTTCAAAGATAAAGTACAATCACAATTGAATATGGGAAAAAAGAGTCTTAATAAACATCCCTCTGATAACAAATTTTTCTCGGAGTAGATTACTCCATAGGGGGGGGGGTTGAATTGAGTAACTATAAAAATTTCTGTTCAAAACGTATTCTTAAATGATTTCCCCACAAAATTTAAATACAACCTAGTTAATCAAGGTTATACTATTATGATAGTTTGACTATTCAAATAACTTATTAGAATATTGATTATGTCTCAGTAATCTTAATATTGGGTATTAATATTACTTTTTATGATATTCTAATAAGGAAAAAAATGGTAAATTCTATCCCAGATTAACTATAGAAGTAAATTTATTGAAGTCTAAATTTGACAGTAGAACAAAGAAAACTAAATTAAACATCACAGTAGATATAAAAAAAGTGTTTCAGTCTCAATCGGAGTCATAATCCACTCCACATAGTGATCACATGCCACCAAGACATTTATATAAATAAGCATGATCCACACCCTTGATTGGGGTTCACAACAGTACACATGACTATTCAGGTCACATGACCTCTTCCACAGATCATCATTGGTACAAACTATCATTCCACACATAAACATATTCCACACTTATCTGTGGGTATATACAAGTGTAAAATGATGTTTGAGAAAGGATATCTTGTATCCTACCGTTTAATGTAGGAGACAAAGTGTGTTGTTATACAAATACACACACAACTTGAAAGCTAATAAAATGATATAAAAAAAATAAAAAAAGATGGGAGAATGTTAGAAGTTCTATGATTGTTAGTCATTGAAGATCTGGACTTATGGGATGATGCAGAAGTTGAAATCAAGTTATCATATAGAAAACAGATTGTCACAGGTCAACAAGATTTGCATGTGTTCTTCCTGGTGAAGATGTCATCTACTCTGGGATTCAAGAGTGCATTGTTTGTTCATCAGTAGTGTCAATTTTCACATGACAATTCTTTCTTCATGAAATTATCTAAGTGTGTTTTTATTTGTTGTGCACACACCAGATTATTTCATATTCATGTATGTTATTTTTGGGTCGCACTACTCTTTTATCATGGAGTGCATTCGTTAGAGCTGATAGGTTTCTTGTATTCTGCACCTCATACCTCATATTGCCAGGTGGCATGTCTACAAAGAAACATTAATTATGATATGAAATGTAAAGAGATCAAATATGACCATTAGATATTTAATTGAAAAATAACAAAACAGATTAATAAACGACTTCACATTATGTCATGGAATGGTGTATCCTTGAACCGGTGTCTTCTTGAAGAGGTGTCTCATGGTCACAATGTCTTGTTGGTCATATTGTCTCATGGTGTATCGCTACGATATCTGGTTCATGGTTTCTGGTTCACAATGTATGGTTGCGGTGTCTGGTTCACGGTGTCTGGTTTATGGTGTTTGGTTCACGGTGTCTGGTTGCAGTGTCTAGTTCCCGGGGTCTGGATCATGGTGTCCAGTTCACGATGTCTGGTTCACGGTGTCTGGTTTATGGTGTCTAGATCCTTTACCAGAAAAACATAATAGGTGGCAGACTCACAGTGTCTCCGACTAAGCCAAATATCTGTATTCATAATTAAGAAATGACATTCATATAATGGTTTCGACTTAATGATTTATCAAAAAAATAATTATAATATAAATCGAAGATACTGTGCAGCAATAAAACTTAATGAAAAGCACTTAAGATATTTGGAATGCATTACTAAACAACTATACATTTAATGTGAGATAGATTATACAGAATTAACAAGGTTTATAGACTGAATAGGATTTGTGATCCTTAAAATGTGATTAACACATGATTAGTCTAACACTATATATTGTTTCTTATTTTAATTTCTCTTCAATGACTCACTATCAATGGACGTGTTTAAGTCTATTGTGGTTGAGTGAGGGGGGGGGGGTACCCCTTTGTGATTATTAATTCCAAAGTTTTATCATAAGAACAATTCATTTCATATATATTGGATGGTTTTCAATTTCATTGTTTTTTATTTTGAATTAAATATGAGTTTGTTTTAATTTAATTATAAATTTTTAAATTGCCTTGATTAGTTATATTAGTCCCTGTCCTCTGGGTTTTGGATCACATTGATTGGTTGATCTCAATTATTGTAAATAAGTGTGTAGTGATTTCTAATTATAAGATGAAGATATGATTGAATTATTTGAGTATTTTTTAATTTTGATACCATATTTTTTGTTGCCTAAATTATTCATGTAATTCATGTTTTATCTATAATATATTGGAAAAAGAATAATTCATGCACGGAAGATTATTAAGATTATTCTCTTCCTTAAAAATAATAATCAAGCGTGAATAAAAAATGATTAGTACTCAATTAATTTAACAGTTTGAAAAAAGGATTAATTTTATTTAAAGGACATGGATATCATTATTAAATAAAAACATAACCTAAAACTAATCACTTTCCACCTCTGTGAATTTCACAACCCTTGTTTCTATACTTTCTTTCTTTGAAGTTATTGATCATTGTTTTTTTCTTTTTCATTTGTGATAAAAAGATTTAAAAACTATTATCTTTATACAACATTATATACAAATAACACCACACCCTTAAGAAGGAAATAATGATCATTTTCCACACCCCAAGAAATGTTTCATTTATATAGTTTGAATGGAAATGAATAGAAAATCACATCAATTAGTGGGGGTGGTTGTCCATATTTACAGATGAGAAATGATATCATTTCCCAATGGGATGTATGGTAAAAATGAAGATATGATACTATCATTAAAAACCCATATTTATTCATATATTATAATATATTATAAATAAACATATCATAATAACATTTCATGAAACATGGTGGTGGAGAAGTTATTGTACTACTACATGGAGAGGATATAATATATGTACTCAGAAGCAATAAATTTACATCCCATTTTATGGAAAGAGGGTTAATTAATGTAGTTTCATCATCATAATAAAATTTATGTATATTTATGAAACTGATATTATTATTTTACTAATAATTTAATTGATTTAGATTATCTAATAGAAGAATTAAAATGAAAATGATAGGTAATGAAAATTACCTCTTCTTTGAAACCACTATGTTAGATCTAATTTTAAGGACCATAGGGATGGTATTTTTGAAATATCATAAGAAAATAATTTTTCTAGGGAATTGGAGAAGATAATTTGGAACTTTTTGATAAAGATATATAGCAAAAAGTGGTGGGAATATTAAAAATTATGGGTTCCCTTTTACAATTGAGGGGAGGGGAACTCTTATAATTTCTTAAAATTTTATAACATAATAAATATTTTTTTTAAAAAAACTCTATTCTAAATATCCAAGTATTCTAATATAAGTTATTATTCTGTTTAAATACCATCAACAAATAAAAACTGGATTGTTTTAAGTTGTTTTTTAAATATTATTATTTGGTTTATCCCCTTAGTTAATCCATTTTAACATTGACCCTGATAACAAATATTTCACACTTAAGGGTTATAATTTTTTATATTTAATTAAATTGATTGATAAACTGAAAATGGAGAACATTTTAGACTATATCATACCCTATTAGACCTATTTTGTGATATATATTATTTTTAATTAATTTAGTAAAATATTAATTTGAAAAAGTAGTGTAAATGTAAATTATGAAACTAATCACTATATTTAACGTAAATTAACTATGGAAAATGTTGTAATTATATTATAATAATTTTAATCAAAAAATTCAAATTCATACATAAAAAAGTTGTGAAACTATAACTCATTCAATTTATTTCATTTTTAATATTTTAAAAATGTTTAATAGTATTTTTTTAACTGAAGAAATAAAATTCTAGCGTTGCATAAGAATTTTATTAAATTATTTAATTAGTAAAAATTAAAAATAACTTGAAATAAATAAAATTATTTCATTATTCTCAATATATAGACTTATATTCATTCATAACATGATTTTTTCTCTATGTGGACACATAATAATATTTTAAACTATGGGTGTCACACTTTGTAACATTCCATAAATTAAATATTATATTGGCAATTGTCATGGATAGGCGTATATCTATAAAATATATTTATAACCTAAATTAATAATGTTTTAATTAACTTTATCCCATAATAATAATTATGAAAACATATTTCAGTATTACCTATTTTTATCCTAGACTATCACAATTTACTAGTTACTGAGGTGATAAATTTTACCACGGTAACTATACATATTAACTAAAAATAAAAATGGGTATATTGAATAATATTAAAACATATAATTTGAAATATAGAATCCATTTTTTATGATTAATTTCCTAAAAATAGAATAAATTAATTTAATATAAAAACAAAAATGAAATGAAAAGCTGTTTTTATGAGAAGAATTAATTTAAATAAAACTACGATTTTATATTCATATAAAACATAAAATTGAATTTATTGAACAGAATATGATTAATAAAAATATAGTATTACTAAATCTACTTTAAAAATATTTTAAATTAATGAAACTATTTAAATATTTGGAATAAAATATTGTTTTCAATAAAAATGTATTTCTCGATATTCATAAAAAAATATATTCAGAAATTGATCAATAATTCACCCTATGATAATTGTTATATTATGAATTAAAAAATGATGAATATTTTATAAAATAAATTTTATAAAGATGAAAAATAATAATATAATATTTTCTTAGAAAATACACAAAATCATTTTAGAAGGAATCATATATTTGAAGCATAAAATGACTTTATAAAATTTGAATGTTTTTTCTATTGGAAATAATAAATAATTTAGAACTTCGTGGGATATATATTTAAAACATTATTTACTCATATTCCCACCAAACAATTAAAATTAAAGTTTTTAATGGTCAGAAATAAATAATTTTTGTTTCATTTAAGTGTGGTGTTGCCGGTCATATATGTTATAAAACATAATGTGCATAAAAAATCCCATAGTTCTACATAGACACTGTATTCCACATTATTAAAAAAGAATTTTATAAATGAAATTTTTAGAAATGTATTAGATCATACATAATGATAATAATAGTGGAGATGTGTCTTAATGATGTTGATGTTGGGTGGAGGCATTTTCTTGTAGTTTTGTTCGGGGTTGCAACCCCTTGATTCTCGTTTTTTTTGTGATTATCCTGATGTCCTTGAAGTCTTGGTTTGTCCCCCATTTACCCTTAAAAGGGCATTTATCTAAAATAAATAAAAAATTCAGCCTATGGGCCATTCAGTCCATTCCAATGATGAAGTAGTAGAAGTATAAAGAAAATAAATTCTAAATATAAAAATTAAAATAAGGGAGAATAATTAATATAATTTTAAAACAACACTAAATTAAAATTATAATATTTTATTTTCTATGGAATGGAAAAAATAGTATGAGAAGAAGGATGTGAGGGATGTTGGTGAATATTTTTTCTCAATTCTATTTTCTACTGCATTAATATCCTTTCTAGATTAGAGTTTATTTACTCCAGAATGACCATAAGTATGCTATGGAGATTATGAGAGGGTATTTTTTCTAAATTTTATTTAAGTGTAAGTGAATATATTTTCTACAAGAAGGGAGAAGTGTTATTTATATTTAAGGAGAGAGTTATTTTAAGGATAAAATATTGAATAAATTATAATATCCAAGGAAAACTATTAAAAAGTAATTTTTGTCACAATGAAATATATTAATATTATTTTATATTATTTTTTTTAATTTAAATCTCTTTATAATACAAATTAAATAAACTAATCAAAAGTAATGGTGGAAGAATGATAAATTTTTTTTAATGGTATACATTAGACAAAGGCTTTGGAAAACAAATAAATTAGTAGAATACGAAAATTGACTTTAAGTTAATATTTTATCAAATTAAATGTGTTTTTTCGAAGAAAAAAAATTAGTTTTTATTTGGCCATTAATACATCGTGAATGATGTTTTTAAAATTACACCCATTATGAAAAACTATCATTTTTACTATTCACATCAAAATTTATGGATTTTAGACAATTCGAAAATAATCACCATTTAAAAATATCTATCTCAAGATTCTAAAAATTGAATTAATTTTATTATGATAAATATATAACATAATAAATTTTAAAATTCAATCTAAAAATAAATTACATTTAAAAAATACATTAAAATATAGTTTATTTAAATATGTTCTTATAGTTTCTTGCAATTTTTTATCCTGATATTAATTATAAAAAATTATAATATTTAAAATTTCAATTAATTATTATCTTAAATTTTATTTATATTAAATTTTATTAATTTAATTTCCAATAAATATTATAAAAGCAATGACACAATTCCTAATAGTTATGTTTCTATTCCCAAAAGTATGTCACTATTCCTATAGTTACATTAATATTTCAATGTTGAAATTCTATAGAATAAATACCTATTTATTACATTATTCATTATTCATATAATTCCAAAAAAGTTATATATTTTTCTTTTCATAGATATCAATTGGTTTCCTATTATTATGTTACTTTTCTATTTCCTTGTTAGTGGGGGGTTAATTCTTACATATTAGAAGGATCTATGTTTTCACATTGAATATTTCATATATAAAATTATTTCTTTTCATTTAAATATTTATAATTTTCATGGGTTTATTTTATGATGAATTTAATGATATTTATTAATGAAATAATGTGTTATTGGATTATCTATTTGTTTTATGCATATATTTCTATATAATATAATACAATACACAGTTTTTGTGGAAAAAAATTATGACTTATAAACTATTGGCTGTTAAATTATCCCCCATTTATAAGTTTCATCCCAACATTTAAAATCATATTCATGGTATAATATAGATGAGGTTACTTACATTTATTTTTTTCCTGTGGTTCCAACATTGCCTCTTCATATTTATGGTTTCACCAGAACACTTTTACAATGAATGTTATATTATTTCATAGAAAAAATTCTACATGGTTAATGATCTCGGCCATATTATCCACATAGAGGTTTTAAATCACAAATTTTACCACCTATGGATATATTATATATTAGGGATAAGTTATGTACTTACTTAATATATAAATGTTGAACATGTCAAGATTATGAGACCAATTTGGTGGACTGCAAGTTAATAAGACCCATCACTTATGTGATCAAGGATATCAAAGGGTAGAATATAGATTTTTATAATATACAATTCTGTTCGAAAAAACATAATTCTCCTATATGTTGATATTTGAAAAAAAATTCTTAAACATCCAACTCCATGGCCCATTAATGGTATCAAACATTACTCTTCAATTGACTCTATGTAGATTTTATATTCTACTGGATAGCTTAAACCACATATTTTATCTATTGTTGAATATTAGGTCCATGTAGTATTCATTCAAAAACATTATCCTAACATGTATTATTTCTAAAATTTTTTATATATGAAGATTTATATTGTTCCATTTGAATAAATGAGTGATAGCTACTATTTTATGAGAACTAAAAAATGTATGATGTTGATACCATACTCCAATAAATTACATTATGCTGTCTCTCACCAGGTCATTGAGTTTGGAATGGTCAATCTATATTTTCCATCAATTTAGGGTATTTTAATTCAACTAATAGTTTCCATCATATTTAATACTTATCCAAAATTTATAAGTGAATATGGGATCACATTTAATGATGATCGAATCTGGCTTCCCATGTAGCCTCACCACTTATTTTAAATATATAATAATAAATTTTTCAGATGAGAATTACTAAAAAACAGTAATAAATTTTTTGGTATTAGTGAGTAGACCTAACATAACAAATATCAAACTTCATCCATTTCATTTATTAAGGAGATAAATAAAAAAGAACATAGTGATTTTGTCCCATTTCAATGTTGGTGTGGGTAGTGATTGCATCACCCATTGGACTTTTGAATTTATTCATTAACTTTATACCATACCCATACCTTTTAGGTGTACTTTGTGATATCCTAATTTATGTTTTAGGGAAATAAGATCTCTCAAATATAATAATACATCATAATAATTATATGATGCATGGAGAAATGTATGTTGTGATAATTATCAAATATCTCTATTATTATCTCAAATTATAATGATACACAATGTGTAATTTCTAAAATATTGAAATCATATTTATAAATGTTTAATTCATGAGGATTCACAACAATTACTATGTACACTTATATTGAATCACAATGTTGTCAATTTTTTCCCCTTTGATCTTCTTTTGGATGGATGGTTGGGATATCATTTGGGTAAGGGAGGATATATTTCCCACCATAATTATTTCCATATAAATAAATAACATATACATAAATATGTGGTCTTTATCAATCCAGATATTAGATAGAGTTACATGTTCATTTACACTAATATAATTAGCTACCCTGTTCACCTTCCAAGGATGGTAGTGAATATATAAATCATAGTCCTTGATCATCTGTAACCATCTTCATTGATGAATGTTAAACTCATTTTGTGTAAATATAAAATTTACACTCCTTTAATTAATAAAGATGTCACACATTTCAACATAAATTTATTACCAATACATCTTTATGGAGAAGATCATAGATACAGAATCCTGATTGTGTGTCAGGTTGTTCTTATCCCCCATTATAAACATTCACGAGATATATTTTATCAATTTATCATTCTTCTTGAGTACAAAACAAAATAATTTTTTCACAAAATAACTATATATAATAAAACATTTTCTATTATATGGTATTTTTTGTAAATTTACAAGGAGTATTATCTTATTGAGTTCCATAAATAATAACTAACATTTTCCTATGTAGGCATACATTACCCCATTCAATGTTAACATAGTGGTAAATATAATCATGATAAATTTCTCACAAAATGTTGGTAGTACCTAGCTATATTTTAAAAAAATTTATTTTCACAACACAAAAGGGACTACACCATTCCTAAATTAATTTTTATAGTATTTTTATATATCAATTTCATCATTTTTTGTTATTTTCCTCAATAATGCGACTTTCTCCATCCAAAAGTAAAACGTTCTTAACGTTGTGTATGTTTTCTTATTTTTTAATGTCTTCAAAATAATCAAAAATTGATATTGTTATTCCTAATTTAAATACATGTAATGTAGGATATAAAAAATAAATACTTAAAACATTAAAGGAATTCTCTTACGACCCCAATCAATAAATCCCAAAAGATTATATGTGAAACAACCCAAGATTTTATGATAAATACCATTATAAATAATTATATTTGATAGAATTAATTTCATAAAAAACATGTTTAATTGAAACAATAGATCCAATAAAAATATAATTATGTGAAAATTATATCATTTTTTATTACAAATTTAACACGTTAAACTTCCACGATACATTTCTCATTGAATAATGAAATAACTTGTGTTGTACGCAACATCAAGTTCTTGCACACCACGACCAATCAAACTAGCCATTAGAAATAGTAATACCCACTTTTTAAAATCTAATAAATTTTATTTCTCAATATTGACTTCATTTTTTGATTCGAAATATCGAAATTACCTTAGAGTTATTTTTTGGTATTTTTCTGAAAACATTCTATTTTCTGATGAATATTGAAAAACACTCCGTTATTGTTTAAAACATACATTACATTTAAATAATTATTAATTTTATTTAAATTTATTTTAGGTCAAAATATATACATAAAACCGACATAATAATAATATAATTTATTGGAGTCATTTGATAATAAAATTAGATCTATAAAATTTTATGGAACATTTTTACATATTTTACCCACCTTCTAGAGACATTTTCAAATTTTCATAAAATATAATTTTACAGCTCCTATGAATTGAATTTCAAAAATCTAAGAGACAAAGTTGACATCAATAAATAAATTTGATTCATTAGAATGAAAATAATTTTTGGTTAATATTAAATTTTGAATTTATTTACCATAGTTAAAAGTAAATACGATAATTAAAGGTAAAAATGATATTATAATTACCATAACACATGTCCTAATTCTAATGGATAAGTGTTTTATGACCAAAATAAACCTTATGAATAAAATATGATCCTCATTGATCCACATGGACTAGATTAAGATATTTATTATTATTTTATTTAAATAAGAGTTAAAAGTGTTAAATTCAAATTTTCAAAACTAAAAAATTGTTAATATATGGTTATACATAATATAAATTAAAAAATAAATATTCATTAGAAATATGAAAATATTCCCTACATAAATGTATTTTATTTATAATTTTTAGACATTAAATAAATAAATTCATTTATGAAACAATGATGATGTATTAATTACCTTATTAATGAAATATTAAAATAAGAGATATTTAAAATATCCAAATAAATGTAAATTGAGAGTTTTGTTAAATTCCACTAATTTTCATGGTTCATATGACATGTTATTATTTATTTAATTAATTTTTTTCAGTGATATCATGTTTTATTGAAATTCAAAAAAACCAAATACTAAATACTGTCAAAATTGACTTAAATGGGTTTTTAAAACAAATACAATACTATTAATTGATATAATATTCTTAAAAATTAATGGTGTGGCCAAATGATTAGATAAGGTTCTATATTTCAATAATAAACAACTATGAGTTCTATTGGATTTTATTAAATGTTTATTATTCATTTATTATTTTAATACATGAATACATGGTAAAAGTTGACCTTTTTAAGTAAGAGTTAAATAATAAAGATAAGGTAAATATGGTGACATAAAAATATATAAAACCTATTGGTTGAGAGGTTTTAGACCCAAAACCACCTTATCCTTGAAATTAAAATTTTTGGAGACACTATAAACCTAATATGACTGTATAATAAATTAATATTTCATTCTTTTCCTAAACTGACCCTCACCACTCTTATAAAAGGGTACTTCCCATTCTCTAAAATTCACACCTCCAAAGCCAATTGGCTTTACCAAACCTGGCTCAAATATTCTCCCATTTACTCTCAATTCAACCTAGAGGCCTTAATTTGATCATAAATCCCACCAAAGGAGCCCTTTTGATTAAATCAAAAGGAAGCCCCTGAAGAAGAGGTAACAATTCCATTATCTTTTCAAAGGTCTTTTCTTCTTCCACTTCCTCATTCTTTTTTGTTTCCATAACGATGTAATATATCCAGTACCTTCTATATACTGTAATGTTTTTATAAATATGTTACAACCATTTTCATTATTCTATCCATCATATTAATGATAAAGCCACCATAGGTGCGTACATACGGAATACGGTTTCCACGGCGTGGTGTAGTTTTCTATTCAACACTTCATTATTTGGATGGGTATAATAATGAGAATATTTGATGTAAATAATAAATATAAAATGTTAATGATTATGTATATTTTAAATACCATCCAAATACATGTTATTTCACCATCAATATAATGGTATTTTCCCTCATTAGTACGTATGGATTACCGTCGCCATGAATTCGATGAGATTCATTCCCCATCCAAACCATTCATGAATAAATTTTATTTTATGATTAAAAAATAATTTTTATGTACTTAATATCATCCATGATATGAATAAAATACATCATATACATAACTAATGTTACTTATTTAACAATACATAAAAAAGAAAATGATTCAGTCAACACATTAAATGATGATACTACTAAAATATCATTAACACAATAATATTAAAAGATCATATATGATATCATATTTATGTATTTGGTTGTAGAATAATTTAATAACAATTATTTAACAATTATATGGGAGGTTAATATACATTTGAAGAAGGAAAAGTAAAAGGTAAGGGTTATTTTTACAATCTCTTTATTTATCCGAGGTTGTTTATACATAAATATCTTCTAGGATATCTTTACCATCCACATTTGTGTTTTATAAATATTTATTTAGAAACATATTTACTTTTTCCTAGAATATGGTTTACTATCATTTATACTCTTTTTTAACTTTTTATAAAATGTTTTGAAAGGAATCATTCCATCGTTTTCTAAACATTTTACTTTTTGACCTTTTTAACAAAATAAGGGTAATAATGTTATTTTAATTTATATGGTGCGTGAGGCTATTTTTCTTCATTATAACACCTTCAAAGATTCCCTTACAAGTTTATAAGAATAAATTCAAAATAAATTTTTTATTTTATAATTACATGACTTTTAAATTATTTCAAAATAGAAAGAGATATTTCTTTCAAATAGTTTTGATTTCATCTATGTCAACATCCATTGATGGATTATACTGTTGTTTGGAGTTGATTTATTATGATACAATTTCTATATTGTATTGAAGGATTTGTGATATGTTTGACTGTGGATGTGCTATATTAATACAATTCATGGTTTATGGTTAAAAAATTAACATTTATTATGCTAGTTTTAATACGAATGTTTATGTTATGTTCCACCCTTCCCATGCGAGTATTAATTGGACATAGTAAGTGACGTTTGGAGCCCGCTATAGCTCCTTGATGCATTGGTAGGTCTAATTAGACAAACTATTGTCTTAACACAAGGCCTTAACAAAAACATATTTATAGTCTTGGAACAAGTCCTTGACTATGTGGTTGTGATGTTTGGAATTATGCATTCTATCATTATGAAATTATCTATTGATATTAAATGTGATTATTCTCCCAATAGAATATTTTTTTGAATTAGTAAAGGAAATTATTTGATTTATCGTTTCCATATTATGCTGAAGTTTAAGTTTAAAAGGATTTTTTTAGTCTTATATTACTGTAAATGATTATGATTATTTATGATAGTTTCCTCTATATTTTTATCCTTACTAAGAATCTGAGATCACCCCTTTCATATGTTTTATTTTTCCTAGGCTGTGATGAAGTATTTTATGATTAACCTGTAGGGATATTCCATGTATATGAGTGTGTTCAGATGGTACACAATTTTGTTGTATTTTATTTTACTATGTAATGTAAAAATTATGTATGTATCTAGTACTTCCAAAGATACTAAACAAATCAGTCATTCAAGACGTGATCTCTTTTGATCATACCAATGATATGTAATAATAAACTAACTCTAGGTAACTAGGGTTGAGGCATTAAGGTTGGTATCATAGGGAGTTTTGTACAATCCTTGGAATGTAGATTTTGAAATACTCTGAACAAAGAACATTACCCTAAGATATAATTTGATGATTAGTATGGAAAACCATTCTAGAATTTTAGTAATGTATAGATTTTGTGTATTTTACAAGAAATACATCCCAATCTGGATACGAGTAGGTAGAGGTGGATCTAGAATAGAGGTACATAGGATTGAAAACTCCGACAAAGAGTTTCAGGCTTGACCTAGGGTATCATGGTACACAACAATGGGCCTTGATGCACTCCTGGTTACGAAACATCCATGGGATATTCTTGGGATAATTCACATTTTCATTACAAACCATTATGAAGGATTTTTTTGTAAATACCAACTCAATGAAATTTTCTTTATGATTATAGATTATATGCATAAACTACACAATTTTTGTTTGGTATCATACTAGTTTGTTATTATGTATTGTAATTCATAAACAAATCTAGTCGATGCCTTTTTAGAAATCGATCATAGTTGAAGGAATGAAAACTGCGTCAATGCACATGATCCATGTAGGGATTTCCATCCTTCTCAAGATAATTATAGTGGAGCTAGTTATGAAACTAGTGGTAAACAATTTCTAAACATACAAGAACAAATCACATAGGTTATGAATAATAACCATACCCGTAGGGAAAACCCACAGATCCATAACACAAAAGATATAATTTAAGCCGCTTCATGATGAAATAACCACCAACATTCAATGGGCCTTCAAATCCATTTGTATTTGAGCAATGGATAAGTTACATCGAGAAAATATTGCATTCTATGGGGAGAAGCGGAAGGGAAAAAGTTGTCTTTGCAGTTTATCACCTCACGGGAGATGCATATCAATGGTGGTCATTAATTAAAAACACAAACTAGGATAAATAAGTATCAAATATGTAATAGAGGGAGTTTAATGTGGTTTTCATAGAAAAAAACTTTCATCGTGACCGTCGAACGGATATGGAAAGACAATTTCTGAGTCTAATGAAAAAGGAGGATGAGAATGTCGTTATGTATGTGGCTAACAATACAAGGATAACAAGGCAAAAATCAAATTATATACATAACCCAAGTAGTAATATTGATTGATTATTTGATGTGATAAAAACATTTCTCTATCGAGAATTAGTCTCACAATCCATCTCATCGTACCAATATATTTTCTCATATGCTCTCATAACAGAAAAGGAATTCTCTATGTCATACGACATTAATGAAAATCAATAAAAGAAGATATCTGATGAACACTCTGGAAAAGGAAATATGGGGAAGCAAGGAAATGTTGAATTTACATCCTTTAGTAAATGTGGGAAGAAACACACCGGTACTTACCTGAAGGGAATGGGAGTCTGTTATAGGTCTGGTGAAAAAATCCATCAACTTATGATTTAAGGGATGAAAGTGGATATCAATGTTGAATTATACAATTGTAAATAAATGGAGAGTTATGCAATTGAATGTCCTAAGAACCATGGGAACATTCCATAGAAAAGGCCAAGGAAGAATGGAAAAGCTTATGTGATCACTACTGTTGAGGTTGAATCTCTGAATGACATAGTGGTCGATAAGTTAATGGTTTCCACAAATTAAGAGAATGCTTAATTTGATTCTAGATCATTGCATTGTTTCATATATTCCATGTTTTCTATATAAATTAGATATTTCCAATTTGATTTAAAAAGTTATTTTTCAGTCAAAACTCATAAGGTAAGTATCATTGAAATAATGTTTTGTGAATCAGATCCCATTTGTGCATGTAAATTTTCATTATCTACTGATATCATAATCACACCCATGATTTAATTTGACATAATCCTCGTTATAGATTGGATTTTGGGCCATGATTCAAAAATTTAATTTAAGAAAAAAGAGGATTCAATTTTAGATGATGATAAGTAAATCCTTATCATTAGAGAAGAAACATATACTTATGATTTTTATTTAGATCCACCCCAAGTAGCTCTCCTAAATTGAATTATTGAGTAGGAAGTGTAAGATCATGGATTTTCATACGAGGTACATATCCTTTTCTTTTGAATTTAACTGTTCTGTTGAGGCCTAATGTGGATGGAAAACATGACGGAGGAAGTATCGGAGGTGTCCGAGGCTTGTTAGGAGCCCGGAACCATGTTTTGGCTGGAAATGGCCTGGCACGCAGTTTACACTTGGGCTGCGTACGGCTCGGCTAAACCGTTCGCCATGGTGCAGGCTTGGCAGAGGCAAGAGCACGACTTGTGCACGATTTGGGGAAACAGTTCGGGGTGGTCGTGCGGCTGCCCCTTGCCTTCCAGTGAGGTCCACACAGTCTCCACACGATTTGGCAGGCCGTGAGGGTAAACCGTGCGACCTGTGGTGTTTTGATAATTTAATTAATTTTTAATTAAATTGATCAAATTTTATAAAACCTAAACCTAATCATCTCTTCTTCAACCGGACAGGAGGGGGGAGCCTAGGAAATCTCTCAAGGAAGCTTTGGAGGATCTTGAGCTATCTTCATTGTCGAAACTCTGTTTTGATCGCCATTCATCTCATTGGATCCGCAATGGTAAGTCCTCAATTCCTTTTTAAATCTTCTCGATTCTTCTGGATACAACAAATGCATATTTCATTAAGGCTAATATGCCCTAATTTCTCTTTCTTCATCTGTTCTTCAGATTTCATCCAAACCAGGGTGAATCAGAGCCTGATACTGGATGATCTATCTAGTACGAGCCTAAGGTAGGTGGTCTCGTGATTTTTTATGATTGTTAGGCTATTTATATATGTCGGAGTGTCACACACCCACTTTTGGGGTGTC
This sequence comes from Viscum album, assembly GCA_963277665.1. Taxonomy (NCBI): domain Eukaryota; kingdom Viridiplantae; phylum Streptophyta; class Magnoliopsida; order Santalales; family Viscaceae; genus Viscum; species Viscum album. The sequence continues at coordinate 811,175,229 of OY728165.1, forward strand.
TCTAGAACATGAATTTCAATCATCGTATTACCTATCATGTTGTAGGTAATTTGAATAAGTTTTTATGTGCTTGAGTTAGGTTGTATACCATGGACAAGAACCACCCCTTGGGTTCTTTTCCTTGAATGGATATTTTAATAGTTTTGACCATGGATACCCTTGAGGCATGCCTTTCCTTTCCCTTGTGGGTTGTTAAAAAAATGGATTTTTATCATGAATGGAATTTCAATATGATGAAAATGTAATTGAAATGGTTTCATGTATGGGATAGAGTGTTGCAACTTGACCCTTGTATGTAAATTCATGAGCTTCTAGCCCACATGAATTAAATGATTTTGAGCTGATTAAACGTGAATCAACGTCATGGGTGAACCATGGTACCAATGTGAGTTTCCATGGATGGACACATAGGAGACTTGTTATTGAAATGCCGAATGAATCATGAATCTAGTACGAGATGCCATGGATGGACTCAACAGGGCATGACATGTCATGGGTGATACCCGAATCATATTTATAGGATTCCGAGGATGGGCTCAGTTGAAGGACTATACCGCTCCTAGAGCTAGGCTGGGTACCTATGAGGTTCACCAGAACGAGGTTGTAGAGTGATGTCGGGGTACTACAGGTTCACCAGAATGGGCATGTATAGTGTAGGTGGATTTTCTCTCTGATTGATGCCTTGTTTTTGATTGAGTATTCCAGGAACGGGCTCAAGGAATTGTTTGAACACTTGAATGAAATGGAAATGAACGGAATGGATACTTGAAGCGATGCCAAGCCAAAGAACAATCTTGGGTCAGTGTTGCTCGTTTCCCTTATTTACTGATTTCCATATTACAGTCCCTTCCATATATATTAACTGACAGATTGCACAGATATTTGGTGGTTGCCTTCTGGGATTTAGTCTCACACCCTATTTGGGTCCTGTTTTTGGACCCAAGAAGATTATATGGTTGTAGGTAATGTGAAGGGTAAAGGCCCTAGTACAGGTACTTGACTTGTTGCTCGGAGCAGGAGCACACGGACCAAGATGAGTCTTGCAATGCAACATGGGATAAATTTTGGTTTATTTTTTGTATTTTGTATACTTGTACTGGATTGTATTGACTTGAACCATTATATATATATATATGAGATCTTCTTGCTTTGTTATCTTTATCTGCTGTCTATCTATTGTCTACTGGTTACCTTCTTCCGCTGTTGTATGCTATACTTCCGCTGTGATACTTTGGAAATGAGGGAATAGTCTCCCCACATACTCACCTAGGCCCTCACTGCTAGTCGGTAACCTCTAGCATTAGATGAGATGTGGTTGAGGCAATGAAGGCGGAACACCCGCAGCCAGCTGGGATTTTATAGGAGCTACCTATCCTGGAGAGGAAATGTGATGATGTTGCGATGGATTTCGTGACTGGTTTGTTGAGGTCACCTCGAGGCAACGATGCTGTGTGGGTTGTGTTTGATAGGATCATGATGGTTTCACATTTCTTTCCAATCATGAAGACATTCAGTTTGGATGAGATGGAAATGTTGTATATCTCAGAGATTGTACGACTCCACGGTGTCCCGCGCACCATTTTTGTAGACATGGATGCTCATTTTACGTCACATTTCTGGAAGAGTTTTCCGAGGGTGCTGGGTACACAGGTGCACCTGAGCACAGCATACCCCCTCAGACTAAGGGCCAGTTAGAGCGTATAATACAAGTGATGGAGGAAATGCTCCGAGCATGCGTCCTAAATTTTTGGGTCTCATGGGAGAGGCATATTCCCCTAGTTGAGTTTTACTATAACAACAGTTATCAAGAAACTATACAGATGGGACTATACGAGGTTTTATATGGTAGGCCATGCCGATCACCCCTTTGCTGGTTATAGGCAGTTGAGGCAGCTTTACTGGGACCGCGTCTTATTCAGGAGACCTTTGAGCTGGTCCAATTGATACAGAAGCGGATGGGTACCACACAGTCTCGTCAGAAGTCATATGCTGATCTTCTAGCGTATTTCACCAAGGCTGGGACACAGGCGGATTTGGAGATATGGTAAGCTATCACCAAGATATGTTGAGCCTTTTGAGATTATGGAGAGGGTTGGGCTGGTAGCCTATCAGTTGCAGTTACCTCAAAGGTACCAAGACATGAATGACATGTTCCATGTTTCTCAGTTACGGCGATATCATTCAAACCCATCTCATACATTGTAGCCAGAGGAAGTCGAGCTTCAGGTAGATGCATCCTTTGACAAGCATCAGATTCATATCATTGATAGGATCACGAAGGTACTTGGAGGCCAGTCAGTTCCTCTAGTACGGGTTCTATGAGAGCTCAGTCGTTTACAGGATGAGACATGGGAGATGGAGGCCGACGTAAGTTTCTTAGTGGACAGAGCTGTTCGCAGATGAATCTTGACCACCCTTCTGAGAGAAATTCGGGGACGAATTGTTATAAGGGCGAAGATTGTAAGAACAATGATTTCCATACGAGGTACGAATCCTTTTCATTTCAGTTTAACTATTATGTTGAGGCCTAATGTGGATGTCTAACTTGAACAAGGGAGTTGTAGAGGTGTTCGGGGCTTGTTCAGTGCCCAGAACCACGTTTAGGCTGGAAATGGCCTGGCACATAGTTTGCAGACGGCCTGCGCATGGCCTGAAAAAACCGTGCACCATGGTGCAGGCTTGGAAGTGGAAAGAGCACGGCCTACACCCGGTTTTGGGAAACCATGTGGGGTGGCCATGCGGCTGCCCCTTGCCTTCAGAAAGGATTGCATGGTCTCTGCATGGTTTGGCAAGCCGTGTGGGTAAACCGTGTGACCTGCTATGTTTTGTTAATTTAACTTATTTTTAATATAATTGATTAAATTTTATAAAACCTAATCCTAATCCTCTATTATTCAACTGGTCAGTAGGGTGGTCCTGGGAAATTGATCAAGGAAACTTTGGAGGATCTTCATCTAACTTCGTAGTCTGAACTCCATTTCAATCACCGTTCATCTCGTTGGATCCGCAACTGTATGTCCTCAATTCCTTTTTAATCCATATAGAATATTCTGGTTACAACGAACACAGATTGGATTAAGTCTCATATTCCATAATTTCTCGTTCTTTGTCTGTTCTTCAGATTGCTTCCAAACCAGGGCAGATCAGAGACTTATACTGGACGATCTATCTAGTACGAACCTAAGGTAGGTGGTCTCATGCTTTGCGCTTAATTTCAGGCAGTTTATATATATTGGAGTGTCTCAAACCCACTTTTGGGGTGTTTCCTGAACATGAATTTCAATCCTGTTATTACTTAGCATGCTGTAGGTAATCTGATTTGGTTGTTATGTTCTTGAGTTAGGTTGTATACCTTGGACCGGAACCACCCCTTGGGTGCATTTCATTGAATGGATATTTTACTCGTTTTGACCCAGGATTCCCTTGAGGAATTCCTTTCCTTTCTCTTGCAGTTTGTTAAAAAAATGGAACTTGATCATGAATGGAATTTTAATATAATGATATTGTAATTGAAATAGTTTTGGGTATGGGATGGAGTGTTTCCCCTCGACCCTTGTATGTAAATTCTTGAACTGCTTGCCCATTTGAGTTAACTTATTTTGAGCTGCTTAAACATGAATCAATGTCATGGGTGAACCATGGAACCAATGTGAGTTACCATGGACAGACTCATACGAGACTTGTAATTGAAATGACGAGTGAATCATGGATCCAGTATGAGATTCCAGGGACGGACTCATCAGGGCATGACATGTCATGGGCGATACCCGAATCTTATTTATAGGATTTCGGGGATATGATCAGTTGACGGACTATACTACACCTAGAGCAAGGCATGGTACCTAGGAGGTTCACTAGAATGAGCTTGTAGAGAGATACCAGGAACCTAGAGGTTCACCAGAATGGGCCTGTAGGGTGTCGGTGGATTTTCTCCCTGAGTGATGCCTGGTTTCCAATTTATTATTCCAAGAATGGGCTCAAGGAATAGTTTGAACACGTGAATGAATAGGTTAATGAACGTAATGGATACCTAAAGCGATTCCATGAAAAAGCACAACCTTGGGTCGGTCCTTCTTGTTTCCCTTATTTACTTCTTTCCATATTACACTGCCTTCCATATATATTCACCGACAGATTGCACAGATCTTTTGTGGTTGCCTACTGGGATTTTGTCTCACACCCTATTTGGGTCATGTTTTTGGACCCAAGAAGATTATATGGTTGTAGGAAATGAGATGGGGAAAGGCCATAATACAGGTACTTGACTTACTGCTCGGAGCAGGAGCACACGGGACCATGATAAGGCTTGCGATGTGATAGGGGATACATTTTGGTTTCTTTTTGGTATTTTTTATACTTGAACTAGATTGTATTGACTTGATTCATTATATATATGAGATCTTCCTGCTTTGTTATCTTTATATGATGTCTATATATTGTCTACTGGTTACCTTCTTCTGCTGTTGTATGTTTTAATTCCACTGTGATACTTTGGTAATGAGGGAATAGTCTCCCCACGGACTCACCTAGGCCCTCGCTGCTAGTCGGCAGCCTCTGGCGTTTGGGGAGGTCCACTTGAGTCCATGTGGCGACCGGTCTGGCTACTGGGTTAGATGGTAAGTCCGGTCAGGACAATACAGGAAGAGAGTGAAATAACGATGGGTGAGGGAAGGAATGTTAAAATAGAGGATGTGCCTACTGTGAAAGAATGTGATGATGTGTTTCTAGAGGATTTACCTGGAAATCATCAAAAACAAGAAATTGAGTTATCCATTAATTTAATTCCCAGTTTGAGGCCCATATCAAAGACCCCTTATAGAATGGCCACTGTGGAATTAGTATAAATAATGAAACAATGAGTGGAATTGAGTAATTAATGATTAATTCTCCCTAGATTTTCTCCATGGGGAGACTTGGTTATATTGGATAAGAAGAAACATGGATCTATAAGGTTATGCATTGACAACCGGGAGATCAATGCTATAACAATAAAGAACAAGAATCCCCCACATTGCATTGATGACTTATTCTATCAAATTATTGAAGCTCAATATTTTTCAATGATTGAATTTCAATCTGGACATCATCGGTTATGCTTGAAGAATAAATATATTCCAAAGACAACATTTTGTACCAGGTATGGGAACTCCGATTTTACAGTAATGACTTGTGGGAAAAATATTGCACCCTTTGTATTCATGGATCTAATTAATAGTGTTTTCAAGGAATATCTTAGTAAAATTGAAGTGGTATTTATTTAGGATATCATGTATTACACCAAAATATTCTAATATTTAGAAAATCATGTGTTCACTATTCTAAAGTCTCTTAGAAGAAATGAATTATATAGAATGTTTATCATGTGTGAATTGTGAATTTAAGAGATTTCATTTCATGGCCATATTGTCTATAAGGATGGAATCTATATTGATCATTCAAAGAGAAGAGCAATACAAGAATGTTAATCACTGAAGAATATAACCGAGGTACACCATTTTATTGGTTTAGTAGGTTATTATAAGTGTTTAGTCCAAAATATTTCCCTATTGGTAACCTATTAACAAATCTCACACATAACGGGGTTAAACTTGTTTGGACAACATAGTGTGAATAATGTTTTCAAGAAATTGATATATGATTAGTCAATGCTCCTATATTGACTCTACTACTGGGGAATGATGGGTTTGTTATTTATAGAGATTTTTCAAAGTAAGGACCTGGTTGTGTCCTTTTGTAGAATGATATAGTTATTTCCTATGTATCACAGCAACTAAAAATTCATGAAAAAAACTATCATACTCATGATCTTGAGTTATTAGATATAATATCTTTTTGAAGATATAGAGACAATATCTCTATGGTGAAAAATGATAGATATATACTGATCACAAGAGTTTGAAGTATATTTTCTCATACAAAGAACTCAACATGAGGCAAAGATGAAGGATTTAACTACTCAAGGATTATGATTGAACTATACACTATTACCCCGAGAAGTAAAAAAGGTTGAAGATTATCTGAGCCGAAAGGGTCATGGAGTTTTGAACAAGATGAATTTTCAAAGGGATCATATGTTCTTGGATATAGTAATGATTGATATGGGAATAATCCTAGAATGTGAAATAGTAATACATTTTCAAATGGTTTCCAACCTATATTTACTAGAAAGGGAAAAAAGTTCTTAGACTGATGGTGAGGATTTTCAGAAGAAAATTAATGCTGTGAATGATGTGAGATTTATTGACATTGTATATAAAGATTGAATTTTAAAATTTGGGAAGAGAGATTGTGTTCCTGATATAACTGATCTAAAAATGGAATTGTTGGATGATGCTCATAGCTCCAATTTCTATATACACCCTGGATGCACTATTATTTTTAGAGATTTGATGTAACATTTTTGGTGGGATAACATGAAGAGGGGTCTTATTGATAATGTGTCATGATGTATGGGTTTTCAACAGGTGAACACCGGAAGACAACATCCTAGAGGATTCTTGAACCCTCATTCTATACCTAAGTTGAAACAGGATGTTATTACAATGGACTTTGTCATGGGGCTATCAATGTCTCCTAGAAGGAATGACTCAATATGGGTCATTGTTGATAATCTTACCAAGTCAGCACAATTTCTTGCTAAAAGAGAAGATTTACCACTTGATAGTTTAGAAAGACTATATATTAATGATGTTGTAAGACATCATGGTGTACCTATATCGACTGTTTCTGATCCTGATCCCTAATTTACATCAAGATTCTGGAAAAGTCTTTAGAAATCCTTAGATATTGAAAATCGTTTAAGCACTGCCTACCACCCTTAAACTGATGGAAAATCATAACAGATTACTCAAACCTTGGAAGAAATGTTGAGATCTTGCTCAGTTGACTTTCAATGTATGTGGGATCAATATTTACCTCTGGTATAATTTTCCTACAACAATAGCTTCTGTTCATGTATTTAGAAGGAACAATAGGAAGAATTATATGGAAATAGATGTCGCACACCAACTTGTTGGAATGATGTTGGTGAAAGGAAACTAGTTGGACCAAAACTTGTTGAGGAAACAATGGAAAAGGTAATGACTATACAAACCCACATCAAAACACCTCAAATCAGGAAAAATATCTATGCCGATAACTGAAGAAAGTAATTTGAATTTCATGTGGGAGATCCTGGTTTATTGAAGGTATCTCCATGGAATGGTGTTATACGATTCAGTAATAAGGGTAAAATTTAGTCCTAGGTACAATAAACCATTCAAAATTATATAATTAATTGGATTTATAGATTCCAGTTTGGTAATGCCTCTAAGTATCTCCAATGTTAATGATGTGTTCCACGTATCACTATTGATAAAATACATACCTGACCCAATGTACGTAATCACCTATGAATAAATAGAACTAGAAACCGATAGGTCTTATTGTGAAGAGTCTGGCTATATTTTTTATTCCATAGAACAAGTGCTGATAAACTGGATGACTCTTATAATAAAAGTTCAATGGGGAAACCACAACATGGAAGAGGCAACGTGGGTACCCGAGGAACTTATGGTGAAGAACCACCCCAATCTTTTTATGTAGTAGTATTCTAGAAATTTCAAGGACGAAATTATTTGATGTATGTTATAATGTTATATCCCAATATTCTATGGTACATTTCTATTTGAATAATGTAATAGCTTGCACGTTACACAAATTCGAGTTCTAGCACACCACAACCAATCAAACTAGCTGCAATGAATAGTAATACCCACTTTTTGAAATTTAATAAATTTTATTTTCCAAAATTTTCTTAGTTTTTCAATTTATAATATAAAAATTAGCTTAGAGTGATTTTTTGGTATAATTCTAATCAAATTTAATTTTTGATGAATAGTGAAAAACACTGTGTTATTGTTTAAAACCTACATGTTATTTAAATAATTATTTAGTTTATTTAAATTTATTTTTTTTCAAAATAGATAAATCATACCTATATAAGTACAATTTAATTTATTTGAGTCATTTTATAATAGAAATATATGTATAAAATTTAATTGGTCATTTTAACATCTTTTGACCAACTTTTGGGCACATTTGCAAATTTGCATAAAACGTAATTTTACCACATCTATGAATTTAATTTCAAAAATCATAGACACATGATTCACATCAGTAAGATTTTTTTTTCATTAGGATGAAAATAATTTTTGGTGATTAGAAACTTTTGAATTTTATTTACCATGATTTAAAGTAAATAGTGTAATTAAAGGTAAAAGCGATATTATAATCACCCTAACACATGTCCTAATTCAATTGGATATGTGTTTTTCGACAATAATAATCGTTAGGAATAAAATATGATTCACTTTGATACACTTGGATTGTATTAATACATTTCTTATTATTTTATTTAAAAAGAGTTAAATGAGTTAAATTCAAATTTTCATAAAAAAACATTTTTAATATAGGGATATAGTAATATAAATTCGACAATAAATATTAATTGGAAAGATAAAAATATTTCTTATATAATTATATTTTATTTATTATTTTTAGATATTATATAAGTAAATTTATTTATGGCACAATGATGGGGTAGTAATTACCTTATTAATGAATGATTAAAAAATTGGTATTATAAATATCCAAATAAATGTAAATTGAGTCATTTGAGGAATGAAACTATTTTTAGAAGTTAATATGACATGATAGGTATTATTTAATTTATTATTTATATGTAAACATGTTTGTTGGAATTTTAGAAAAACCAAATACTAAATAGTTTCAAAATTGTCATAAATGAGTTTTCAAAACAAATACTATATTATTAATTGATATAATTTTCCTAAAAATCAGAATTTCAGCCAAAAGTATTATATAAGGTTATATATTTTAATATTTACCACTTGGGATTCTATTGGATTTTTATAGTATGTTTATTAACCACTTATTATAATAATACAAGAATACATGGTAAAAGTTAGACTATTTAACTAAGAGTTAATTATAAATGATAAGGATAATATGGTGACCTAAACCTATCTAAAACCTATAGGTTGAGAGGTAATCGACCAATACCCACCTTATCCTAGAAATAAATCCATTTGGATCCATTATAAACCGAATATTATTGTATTATAAATTAATATTTCAAGCTTTTCAAAAGGTGACCCTCACCTATCTTATAAAAGGGTACTTTCCGTTCTCTCTTAATCCCACCACCAAATATATTTGGTTGAGTCAAAACATAATAAAATATCCTCCCAACTACCCTCACTTAATCCTAGATGGATTCGTTTGATATTAATTCTTACTTAAGGATCTATTTTGATCAAATCAAAATAAACCACCCTAAGAAGAGGTAATAATTTCATCACCTCTTTCAATGTTATTTTATTCTTCCACTTCCCCTTTAATTTTTTCCATACAAAAGTAAAATATCTAGTAACATATACATACAATGATGTTATTAAAAATATGGTACAACCATTTTCATTATTCTATCCATCCTATTATTGAAAAATCCACCATACCTGTGTACGTTCGATTTACCGTCTCCACGTCATGGTGTAGTTTGTTACTCATCACTTCATTGTTTTTATGGGAATAATAATGAGTATAATTGTTGTAAATAATAAATATAAAATTTTAATTATTCTTTATATATGATATACCATCAAATTACATACTATTTTACCATCAATAGAATGGTAATTTCACTCGAGCGTACGTATAGATTACCATCTGCATGAACGCGACGAGATTCATTACCCATCTTAACTATTCAAGAATAAATTTTATTTTATGATTAAAAAATAATGCTTAAGAACATAATATCATTTTGTATATTAATAAAATAAATCCTATCCCTAACAAACATTACTTACTTAACAAAACATTTAAAGGAAAACAAATTCGTTAACAACTGAAAGGATGATATTTCTGAAATATCATTAACATAGCAATATTAGAAGATCATATATGATATCATATTAATGTATATGGTTATTTTATAATTTAATAAATATTATTCAACTATTATATAGGAGTATAACATACCCATGAAAAAGGAAAATTACACGGTAAGGGTTAATTTTACAATCTCTTTATTTGTCTAAGGTTTTTTTTTGCATAACTATCTACCGAGACTTCTTTATCATCTACATTCAGGTTTCGTGAAAATTTATTTCAAAACATTTTTACCGTTTCCTGTAATATGGATTAAAGTAATTTATACTATTATTTGACTTTTTATAAAAAAAATTTGAATGAAAACTTTATATCGTTTTCTAAACAAGGTTCTTTATGACCATTTCAACAAATTAAGGTAAGAATGTTTTTTAAACTTATACGGTGGGTGTCAATATTTTTAATTATTATAAAACATTATAGGATTTCCTTACAATATTATAATAGTATTTTCAAAATAAATGTTTTATTTTATAATAATGTGTATTTTAAATGAATTAAAAATAGAAAGATATATTTCTCTCAAATACTTTATATTTCATCATTGTTAACATCCTTTGATGGATCTTACATTTTTTTGAAGTTGATTAATTATGAAGCAATTTTTCATATTGTATTGAAGTTTTTGTGATATTTTTGAATATAAATGTTCTATTTTTATACAATTCATGGTTTATGTTTAATGTTTTAACATTTAGTATGCTAGTTTTAATCCGAATGATTATGTTATGTTTCAATCTTTTCATATTAGGAATGCATTGGACTTAGTAAGTGATGGGTGGAGCCCGCTATAGCTTCACGATGCGTCGATTGGTCTCATGAGACAAAATAGTGTCTTGGAACAAGGCCTTGATAAAATCATATTTGTAGTATTGGTACTAGTCCTTGACTATGTGGTGATGATGTTTGGCATTATGTGTTACATCATTATTAAATTAGCTATTGATATTAAATGTGATTATTAGAATTTTAGAATATCTATGTGAAAAAGTAAGTTGATTTATTTTAATTATCTTTTCCATATTTTTCTAGAGTTTAATTTTAAAATTATTTTTTGTCTTATACATTTCTTTAAATGTTTATGCTTATTTATGATAGGTTTTTTATATTGTTATCCTTACTGAGAATTTGAGCTCACCCTTTATTATGTTATAATTTTCCATGGATGTGAAGAAGTATATAATTATTAACCTAGAGTGATAGGCCAAGGATATGAGTGTATTCAAAGTGGACACAATGTTCTTTTTTTATTTTATGACGCAATTTAAAAATTATATATGTATCTAGTACTTCCAACACAACTAAACTAATTTTTCTTTCAAGACTTGATATATTGTCATCATCAAATTTTATGTAATAAGGCACCGACTCTGGGTAACAATGGTCGGGGTGTTAAAATATATTTTCAATATAAACATAGGTTGAAATTTTGGGATTTTTCTAAAAAGAGTTATTTTTTACTGAATAGAGAAAAAAACTAATTTTTAGATGTCTAACATTTATTTTAACTGAAAAATACCACATATTGATTTTTATTAGTACATAAATTAACGAAATTAAACTTTTATTATAAAAAATATAAATAATTTCAATATAATTAATATTATATCAGAGTTCGGTTTAAAAACGTTTTGTGAATTTAAAAGGAATTTTATAGAAAACAATTATTCATCCAATTTTTTGGGGTAATTTTTAAATTAATTTTTTCTACTTCTATGTGAATAATTTGATAAAATGGATTCTGTATTTTGTATTAGTTAGGTGAATTTTGGAATGTTTTTCCCCATTATTGTTTTTTGTTATGAACATTAGGCATCATAAAATTTTTCAACACGGTAAATGGTAAATTTGGTAATTATATTTTAAAACTAATGTTATATGGATTTAAAATTTCAGTAACACCTTTATTTATATAATTGGAAGAATTTATTTCATCAATTTCTATCCACCTCTAAAAAAGATTTACTTTTTTTCTTTTTCATTGATATTGACAATCTTATTACTTTAATAAAAGAATAATAAAATTTCCAACTCCTGACAATAATATAGGTAATATTTTTACATAATATTAATGGAGTATGAGTTTTGTTGGAAATATATATTTTAAATAAAAATTAATTTTTTTATCATTGTATTTATTTAATTTTTTGTTGATTAAATAATTACCTAAAATATTTATGCAACAAAGATAACGTATTTATTCAATTAATAGTAACATAAAATAAATGTTTTCTAAAATATTAAATGGGTTGAAAAATGGATGAATTATTGTGTTCGAAATTTTTTAAATATGGTAAGGAGATGTTATGTATTTGTGATATGATTATATTCTAATTAAATCTTTTTCCTGATGTATTTAAATTCAAATGAAACGAATACTGTCAAAAAATCAAATTTATAATATTTTAATAATTGAATTAAAAATAATAAATCTTCTATAATGGAAAAAGTGTATGTGATATAGTGTAAAACATCAATTATGGTCCAACTATGGTTCTTTTTCATCTTATGGTAATATTGTATTCCTTTAGTAGTTGGAAAAAATAATATTGTGGTATTTGTAAAAAGGGTTAATGGTGGGGGTAAACTATAAGATTAGTGTGAAAACATAACCAAAACATTTCCAAATTATATTATAATAGTGGATTTATTATCATCGCCATATTAATTTCAAATAATGTTAATTTTTTTATCAATTTTCAAATGATATGTGATTAATATATAATTAAAACTCTGAGAAATTCAAATATTTCCCCTCCCCTCATTTATTAAAGGAAACATATTCTCTCTTTTAATTATTCAAATGTGAGAATATTACTTCTAAAAACCCTAAAAATTTATATTATAAAAATAATTATACAATTTCTCTATTAGATAATTTTCACAAATGAAAACCCTAAGTTTTCTATGAGGATATCTAAAGGAATTCTACTGAAGAAGGGGTAATCATCCATATTGACTCTGTCAGGTTTATTTCTCCTTATAATTACTCTTAATATTTTTTACCTTACACAAATAAATAATAATTTACCATAAATATAATAATATTTTATTATGATTATTTTACAACCACTTTTATTCCATTTTCTATCTTAGGAAAAGTGAAAACACTGGTCATGTATACGTATGACAAACAACACCACATTGTTGGGTAATTTTATCTTCATTTCCACTTTACATGGGTGGTTTTAATGATATATTTAATGAACATATGTAATATTTATTAGCTAAATATTTTCATTATTATTAATTTCAGTCTACATTCATACATTCCAATCTGTTAGTAGGAGATATTGTTTCTAATGTGTACGAATGGACTACAACCTCTACGAAGTGATGCGATCTATATTTCAATTTCCATTACATTGTTGGTAATAAAGATATAATTAACGAATATATAAGTTATATATAATATAAAAATTATATTTTAATTTTAATTTAGTTTTTAACATTATTTCATTCCATCATTTTAAAAGATAAAATAATGTTCATGTGTATGGATGACCAATCCTCCTCCATGAATAGTTTAATTAAATTTTCTATCTAAATATTTTATACATGATAATAAAAATATATATATTGAAAAAATATGATATTTTTGTCTTCAATTAAATTATGGAAATGATAGAACCTTGTGCAATATGTATGGCCTGATACCACCGTATGAAAGAAACATAAAAACAATGTTGTAAACACTTGAAATTTTCATAATAATAAAATATTGTCAATGAACATGTGACATTGTTTTGTATATGGATCAAATATAATATTTTAAATATGAATACTGTATTATAATGTAATTATAATAAATTAAAATTTAATATACAAGAGGTTAGACCACCTTTGGGGCTAGTTGAACTTCATTTGATGGATTTTATCTCAATTATCACTTGACTGAGAAAAAATTGTTATTGCGATAATAATTTTATTTAGATGGTGCATATACAACCTCATTTAGGTATTTGAAATGAATATATATTTATTCATTATTATTTATGCTTAAATTCATGTTTACACTTTTAATGAGTTTATTTATTTCTTTTCAAATTTGTATCTCCATTTCACTTATTTCAATAAAAGAAATGTTTAAGAGAATACACAATCTTATTTATATTTTTATCAGGTATATTATTAATCCTTTTCATTATTTTTTAAATTTATTTTATAAAATTTGTTTTTATATAGATAAATGAAAATTTCTTTTTCTATTAATTTTTAAAAGGATTCGTAGGAATATTTCAATTTTTTTTGAAAGTTTTTTTTCTGTATTCTTTTCAAAAAGTGAAAATGAATGTTTTTCTAATATATTTAGAATTAATGGATTTCCCCATAGCCATAAACGTTTTACTATTTTTATATCATTCTCTATTATATAAAATAATTTAAAAACACACTTATTATATTAATTTTTATTTTATTTTTTATCATCAACATAATAAAATAAATGCATTAATTATAAACCAAGTATGTTTAATGGATTTTTTGTCATATTTTGGCTCTTATAAATTGTTTGATCTTTAACATTTTCAAGAAACATTGATTTCATTGTGTGAAATTTTATTGTAAATTTCTGTTTTCTTAAATATCTAGAATGGATATGATTTTTCTTAAAATTTATATAATTTCAAAATATGGTGTTATATATTGACTGTTATTTGATTAACTAGTGAAATATTTCATCTTTGTATTCTTAATTCAATACAGACCTTTTTTGAGGAAAATATTATGTAGGAATTAATATTAAATATATGAGTAATGCATTGTATATACATCAATGGGTGGGGCCTAGAATTATATAACCCCTCGTTACATTGAACAGTTTCATGAGGGAAATCTATTGGGAAAATTATTTGGATTTCTATTGTACACCAACAAATTGATTGAACATTCATGGAATAAGGAGTTTCTTATATATATATATATATCACGATGACTAAGATCATGTTGGAAAATATTAATCATTCACGTCCTTGATAATTTCATTATTATACTATATAATATTAATTCATTTATATTATCCTTGGTTATATTTTATGCCCATCTTATTGACTAAATAGAAGGTTTTATAGGTATTTACCTTTCTATATTAACTATGAAAAATTTATCCATGATATATTTCGATGTACATAAATGCAACTAATAAAATTAGCTATCCCATTCTTTTTATCCTTCCCATGGATGCGATGAATGAACTACTGAATAATATCAATTACTTAATTTTTTTATTCCATGTATTATATCTTTATAATTTTATATGGAAATCATCTATTCATCATGTTATTCCAAACTACTAACATTATCTTCCATTTTGTATGAGATTTTTTTTATCATATATCCATGTAATACATTATAAACTGAGACCGAGTTACTTGTAGTGGGGTTTCTTGATAGTGGTATAAGAGGAAGGTCAGTAGAAACTGTTGGAACATGTTCCTAAATAGAAATATATAACATGATAGCTATGATATTAAAATATAGTAATTTATTAATATCACCAGAAGAATTATTTTTATTTTATGCCTTAATATTATTGATGAATATGAGCTAATATACTATGTTATATTATTCAGTGATGGTTATTAATGGTAAAATGGGGGTCAACACCCATTGAAAATGTAGATATTTCCCTACTAAGAAGACCAGTACAGATAGTGTTATAACCAAGTAGATCAAGACCATAATAGTGAAAATTTCATTATATTTGAGCTATATAATTTCTTAATAAGGGAAAGATATTGTTAAATAGTGTGAATTTTCTATTTTGTGTAGTTTTATGTGATAGAATTATCCATATTTTAAAGGATCTATTAATAAATTGGCTACTATTAAATATATTAATCGTATCAAAAATATTTTCCTCACTTTCGGAAAGAAATAATGTGATGGGGTTATTAAGGAAATATGTTTTTTGAAAGGATGTTTCGATAAATTATCTTTATTGATATACTATACTATATAGGATGAAAATAATTGAAACCATGGAATGGAAAATAATTTACAATTATTTTCTTTGAGAAATATATCCATAGTAAATAGTGGGATGAAAGGGAGTATAAGTTCTCACTTTAAATGAGAAGAAATAATAATGTGTGGAATAATATGTGGTTAACATTACAACATTATCATAACATGATTTAGAGTAAACATGTAATATATAAAAATGAATGACCATTTGTTTTATAGGATTATGACGATTAACCAAAGGAAACTGTTTTCTATAACATTTTCGACATTTGATAATATAGTATCAAGTTATATTAATATTTGGAATTAATTTTTTAGAACTATTATTATATATGGAAATCCATAGATGTGGATTTCATCTATTAACTACAAAATATGGAACACATCAAAAGAGTTACAAAATAAATTTAAATTATATACTAATTTGGTAACGAAAAATTCTATAAAATTATTAAAGTTAATAACAGTTTTATAAAATTGCGGAGAAAAGTCTCATGTAGATAATGATTAAAACAACAATAAATAAATGTCCAATATCCATTGATTCTACTATAATGTGACAAATAATTGTTTAGACATGTGTATGTGAACATATTATTTAATAATACCATAGGATAATTCATTGAAGATAGAATTATTATAGATGATGTCTGAATTCCTCGATATTTGGTTAATGGTAAATATATCATCCACACTATAAATGAAAATGTTTAATTTTATTTATGTTTTACACAATCTTTTATATATATATATAATTTTCTAACGGATTCTCATGACCACCCCAGTGATTAGATGTGGACGTATCAAGGTAAACTAATAATGGAACCTCCCATTCAATAGTATTTTATCAGAATGATCTTCTTAAAATTATTTTTATTATTAACCTAGATGAATTTGATGATATTATGGGAATATATTGATAGTCTTGGTATAAATACCATATCAATTTTCATGAAGATATGGTTCATTCGAAATTATGAATCATCATACAAGATTTTTTTCATTGTAAGGATGCGCTTAAACCCCCAAGGAAAAAATTATTCAATCATATGGTTTTTACTACATATTCATGAAAATTATTTATCTTAGATTATAGGGGGATACTCAACATTGAATATGTGTGTATTTTTTAGGAATATTTCAATGTATTTCTATATTAGTTTCTCATTCCCCCTCAAATCACGATGTAGTGCTTTCAATAGTTCTCATTTTTTATGCTACACGTATTTCAAAGAATCCATATATAGATTCCGAAGGTGAGATGAATTAATTGAATAAAAAACTCCTCGAGAATCTTGAAAAGTTATTCATTTATCCATGTTCATCACCTTAGTTTTCCCCAATTATTTTTTTCAGAAGATAGATTGGTTAATTCATAATTTAATTTATTATCACGAGCTTAACAAAACCATAAATAAGAAAAAGAATATTAATCCCTATATTAATGAATTATTTTTTCAATTATGATGATTTAAATATTTTTTAAAGGCTGACATTCGATTTGGATAGTAGCCGCTAAGGGTAATGTAGGTGTATATACCAATGAAAACCTTCAGTAAATAGTATTTATTTTATTAATTTATTTTAATTCCTTTTGTATATATATATATATATTATCCAACTATATTTATCGATTTAATGATTACAGTATTTATATATTAGAGTAATCATATTTTGAAAGTTATTATATATGATATTCTTAAATAATCATTGGGAAAGGAATAGAATGAAAAACAGTTGTGAAATTTTCTCATGAACCAGAGGAATAAAAAAATTATGCTAAATTTACAATGTCTGGATTTCAGCATCAACAAGGTGCATTCATGGTTTATATAATATAATGTGATTTTATATATGTGGGTCCTTTAACAAAGATATTGATCAATGGAATTGACTTACCTTGGTATCCGTGATATGTTTTTTTATTAGGATAGAAATAAAATTATGATTATCTATGGGATTTATTTTCAAGAGTATATATCCTACTCCATATATTGATTCATAGTAGAGTTATGTCATTCTAGATAGATGGATTCAAGGTTAGTTTCAGATAATTTAAGAGATGTTTTTTCAATGTTCATGTTCTTACACTACCCTATAGTTGATAAGGGATTATTATATGCAGTGTTGAACAATATGAGCGATAATAATAAATGATTAATTATATTGATATAGTGATTGATTATGTCTCAAGTTAATTATAAATTCATTAGTAATATTACTCCACTAATGATTAAGAGAGGAAATTAGTAATTCATTAATTGAAGATATGGAGTCCTTATTTATTATGGGGAATGATATGATATATATAATAACTATAAAATAATTATATATATATATATAACTAATGAGATTAATATGTGTTAGGGATGATGGTTATATTTCATCAAATATTATGACTAGTTAATAAATTGAATCTCTCAGAAGGTGAAAAGGTGGCTAAATCTTTGAGTCCGAAAGATCATGAAATATATTCAATGATGAGGAATAAATGTGATAAAATATTTCTATATTTGTATATCTTGGATATTGATATTTGGATAAAATTTCAATTTTTTATCTTTCTTATACATATATTCAACCAGCAAACCTTGAGTGGATTAAGAAGGTAGCGATATAAGTTGTCGAATTACATAAGAAGGTGAACACCGTTCCATTACATAATTGAAATCATTCTTGGATGATATGGTTTAGAAACCAATTATTTTTACCTTAAATAGTGGAGTTTAATAATAATATGTTGAATGTGTATAATAGTTCGTCATTCTATATTCAACAAGGTAGTAAAAATAATTGTAATGTTTAAAATGAATATTTCATGTATAAAAATATGAAAATGGATATTTTCATGTATGTTTAATGATTCCTTATATGTCTGAAACATAAGGTTGTGAGATTGATATACCTGGGGATATTAAAATACATCCCCATAATAGTATGTAAATTTGAAACCACTACCATTTATTTCCTTATGAGACTCCTCAAATCAACTATTGGGGAAAATTGTATCTCGGTTGTAGTCAATTTCCTTATGAAATTATCTTATTTTATCAAAATTAAAGATGAATTATCGCTTTATTCTGATTCTCAATTATACATTAATTAACATGTGAGATAACATACAGTATGACATTAAATTATATCTCACTAGTATATAAGGATTACATTGATTTTCTAGAGATACCTTCAATATAATTTGGATACACTCTTGAGTTTCAGTTCTACATATCATCTTATGATATATGTTCTATCATAGAATAGCATTGAAACTATAAAATTAATTTTGTGAGAATATCTTGTGGATTTCATTGGAGCGTATTTTCAAAACTTGACATTTTGAATCATTTTTTTACAAAATTTGCTTTCACCACAGATTTCATATTTCTACATACAATACCAAATATGAAAATAAGTGTCAAACTACAAATTATTGGGAATATGTGAAAGAAAGAATTATATTAAGATGTGATTTATATGGGGAAATGATAGACAAGGTTAAATCCATGAAATAACACATAATGGAATTTCATATCTGATTGAAAATTTAATCTTCAATTCATTGTCGAGATATAGTGATCGAAGTTGGTGAAAAGGTATTTCTTAAAAATAACTCTACGGAAATTTGTTAAAAGGTTCTTACGGATGAAATGTAAATCCCCTGATATATTGATTACCTTGAAATTATTGACCATATCCTAAAGATATCAATACACTTGGAACATCGACATAATATCTCTCAATATCACAATATGTTTCTAGTATCTATCTTAAAAATGTATATACCTGAACATTCACATGTAATGAACTCCATGATTATACCATTAGAGAAATATTTATCTCATGAAGATGTTCTTAAGGAAATTCTGGCTCATAGAGGGAATGTTCGATGAAACAAGACCACTCATTTGGTAAATGTTTTGTAAAAAATCTTAAAAGTTTGGAAGAAAAATGGGAAACAGGTATGGTATTTGGCATTATTATTATAACTTTTTTATACCCGAGTGATAAAATATAGAGGGGGAAATTTTTAAATGCGTGATTAATCTTACATAATTGGATTTTATGAAATATTTCTAGTTAAATATATCATTATGATTTTTTCCTAGCACACTAAAATGATTTTAGTCAAAATTTGATTCCATATTTTTGTTTTATTATTTTACAAGTGGTAAATTTTTTAGTTGATCATGTCAATAATATCATATGTTAAAATTTTGGTATATTTCTAAAATTATTGACTTGTCAGGGAATAGTTATAAATTATTTACATTCTCAAACTATAATTTTTATTTAAAAATCCCCATATTTTTTTTGAAAAAGATCCTAAATTAAAATAATCATCTTGTTTTGAAAAATTATAAAACTAATAACATTTTAATCATTATTTTACAAGATTTTATGATAATTTTTTCTTTTGAAATAGAAAGGCATTTTTTTAGAAAACTATTAGTCATCACATTTTATGGGTTTCATTTTATTTTAATTTCACCAAATTATCTGAATTAAATTTTATAAAATTCATTCCATATTTAGAATGTGTAGATTTAATTTTGGAATAATTTACCCTAATAATTTTTGTCATTATAAACAGTAACTGTGTAAAATTTATAACCTATGTAAATAGGAAATCTGGTAATTAAGGTTAAAACCTATTGTGATAGGGCTTTAAAATTTATCAAGTAATTTATAATATAGAATTTTTTGAATTTATTTTGTCTATTTCTATAAACAGGAATAAAATATGTCAACTTTTTTTATTGTTCTTTGACAATGACCATTGTCCTACATTATGAAATGAATAAAAAGAAAATGTCACACTCTTAACAGTAATATATATAATCTATTTACATAATAATGAAATAAGTTATGATTTTTTTTTAAAAATATAATTTTAAATATAAATTAATTTCATTTAAAATATTTGTTTATTTTTATTTTTTAGTTATTGATTTAATACATCGAATTCTTATACATCCCCGACAAAATATTTATTAATTTTAAAAAAAAATAAAATAAAATATTTTAAAAATATTAAATGTAATATAAAATGGATGAATTATAGTTTTACATAAACAATATTATATAATTTGACATGTTATGAAGGTTTTAAACCAATATACTTGAATTCCGTATTGGTCTTGATTTGTATAAAGTTGAATTTAATGAATAAAGAAAATAATTACGTCAATGATTTTTATATTATTTTATTAAATGATTTAAAATAAAATAATATCCTATTTTCATCCAAGTTAATTTGGTATGGTTTTAATCATCAACTTCGATCCATTTATTCTTAATTTTGTTTCTTATGGTAATGTTATTATCCTTAAATTATGGAAAACATTAATAGTTCAGAAAATTCTAAAATGGATAATACAGTTTAAAACTACAATATAATGGTAAAAATTGAACTAAATTTTGTAAATGTTTTATTATATGAGGTTTATTAGAATCATAATTATCTTATCAAATAATTAGATCAATTTTTTTCTATTTTATTTAATAATATATATATTATTTTAATAATTTATAAAATTCTAAGTATGACCCACTCCTAACATATTAAAAGAAACACCTTCTCACATTTTTGTATAAAAACATTGAGCTTCCAAGATCACCCTTAACCCTCACATTTTAATTAATCATATCCTTATCAATGATATAGTTGCTTTTTATTCCCAAAAAACCAATTCTATGTCCCGTTAGGGGAGAATCTAAAGGAAGTCTACCGTATAATAGGTAATAATATTTAACTACACTTTCATGTTTATTTATTATTCTATATCTGATTTGTTGGAATTTAAAATAAAAAATAACAACTATTATATCCTAAATATATTTATTTTTTATTTTTTTTAATTTACGATCATTTTCCTTAAACATTTGATCCCATGAAAAGTGAAATCATCGCTCATTTGTAATGAGGGCTTACCCTCTTTACATAGAGGTTTTTTTTCATCACAAATTTTTTCATATTGTTATAATGAATGAATAAATGAAAAAATATAATATTTATAAAATTAAATTTTTTCTAAAATTATAATATCCCATGTGCCGTCTTACTTTCTAATCCAATATAAAATGATCACATTTGTCGTGTGAACATGTGGACTGCCACCTCCACAAAGTGATGTGATACGTCTTTTTATTACCACATTAAATTTATAGAAATTAGTTTATACTTAAAGAATAAATAATTAAATGGTGATTTAAAAATTATTATATAACGGTGAATTATTATTTACCTTTTTTTGTTTCATCAAATGAAAATTGAAAACATCTTTCTTGTATTTGTATAATGCACCCTCATCATGAATTTTATGACTAATTTTTTATCAATATAATTTATAAATGATTATAAATATAAATATAATTAATATATATTGCATATATATATATTTATTTAATATAATTCGATTGATGATTTTTAATGAGAAATTTGTAAGGATTGGGACTACCAGTTCAAAATGTACATGAAAAACAAAGAAGATGACTCTAGAAATAATGGTTCTAATAAAATATTGTTATTAAACATGTAATAAAATGTTATAAATAGATCATATCAAATATTATGTATATGAATATGGTTTTTATGAATTTATAATAATATAAATTTTATTTTACAAGAGTTTAGGCAACAAATGTGGCATCTTGAACTTGAGGTATGGGATTATGTCTCTATTTTCACTCCGTTGAGACATATTTGTTATTAAACAACTGTTTGTTTTTTACATGGTGTATTTAATTAAACATTTAGGTGTTTAAAATTAATAAATATTTATTCATGGTGATTACAATTTCAATTATTGTTTAATTATTTACGTATTTTCAATATATTGGACAAAAAATTTCCTCCCATTGAACTTGAATCAATAAAATAAAATTTTAAGATCTTGTAAATATTATTCCTTATTTGATCGGGCATATTATTCTTTCCAGTCCATATATTTCTAATTTTATTAAATAATTCATATTTATTTTCACAATTTTTTTTTTATGTTTTCCTTGCCCTTTTAATTTTTTGAAGGACAGTTTCTAATGTTTTCTAAATGGTTTTTTTTCATTACAAAAGGTCAAAAGAAATTTTTTTAACATATAAAGAATTAATAAATATTACTACATTTATAACCATTATATGATACTTATCTAATTGTACCATTTAGCAATGGAATTTAGGAATATAGGTGTATAATAATCATATACTGGTGGGAGAAATATTAAAATTTCATTACATATTTCACTTCCTATAACCTCATATGGGGATCTTTAATTTGAAATGTAAAATAATTTTATTTAGATAGGAATAAATAATATTACTTATCAAAGAATAATTATTTATTGTGTTTTTTGATCATTTGACAATTCCATTTTTTATTTCCTTTATTCCACTATGATGATCCTGTGATAAAATCCATCTAACGGTGATCCACACAAGCTCTTTTAATCTCCACACAATGTCAATCGATCTACGGGAGACAACGTGGTAATTATATTTTCATTAATTTTTATTTTTATATATAATTTTTTATTTTTAAGTAATGTATATTTAATTTCATGATGTTGTGTGGGATAGATAAGGAGAAGTTGAGGGATAATTTTTGGTGAAAAAATACTCTATTTTTATTAACTATATACAATAGCCATAATAAACTATTTATAAAGTTAGGGTTTAGGTTTATAAATATTTTAATTACATTCCAAAACAGAAAATAATAACATATTACTAATATACCCATGAAAATTGAAAATAATAATAATAATAATATATTTATTGTGTTATAAAACATGCAAATAGAATAAATATTATTTACCCAAATACACTTAAATATTGATCACAAGACATGGCCATGGTCCATTCGAACTCCTCAGGATTTATTGAACTCCCAAATAAGTAATTTATTCATAAATAAAACTTTTATTCACCCAAAAACATTTTTAATCATAAAAAAATGAAACAAATAAGTCTTACATCTTGAGAATAATACTTTTTCTATTATTTTAATTCACATATATTTTAATCTAGATCAAATGAAACACTTATTGTGTTACCCTCTATGATAATTTCATAATTTCATTAGGTGAAGTTGCCTAATGGGGATGATTACTATCTAGAAATTGGTCATGGAACCTAGAGAAATAACATTATTATTCATCAATGTAAAAAAAACACAAATTTTCACTATGTAATATAATCCTGTTCTCTAAATATATCATCATAAATGTTACACATATAAGATACAAAAATAAATTCTACATATGTCTTTCGTTGAATATCTAATGTAAAAATGTTGGAACACCATGACCCAAAATTTAGGTTAATATTTCTATTCCAGTCAAATGTATGAGATAATAGATTCCATAATGATGGAAGTTGAAATCCTTCCTCAACTTATACATTGATGACATGTTAATCAGGATGCACCAAACAAACCAAACCCTTCCAAGAATATTTGGAATCCTGGTTTTTTTTGAAAAAATATTAGTGTGTATGATATAAAATGCCTTAATGATATTCGTAAAGTCTATGTACCATTACACATGCTCACAGATTGGAATACCCAATGGAAGGAAAAAATGTATAATTTCAACTGGTGGTTGTGTTATCGTAGTCTCTTATATTGGATATTACTAAGAAATAACTTCATGGGAAGATTAATCTTCCACATATGAGTACTTTTTCAATATAATATAGCTAATATGTGTCTTATAATAGTACATTATGAAATAATAGATCGTTATTTATGAATATTGTCATATAACATCAAGGATCTCATCAATGTGGGGATCTATTATGACCTTATCAATGCTATGTAAAATCTGTCAAATTATTAGATTTGATTCATGATGAAAAATTAAAAATATTTATAAATATTTTTTTAATAAAATTAAATAAAATGATTTTACATGTAATTAATGAATACAAATTTCTCCCTATGAGACCATATACAATAAAAATTCACATAGACTAGAACCAACAAACTACAATATTGAATCTACTTGTCCTAACATGATAATCATGTTAAAAACAAGTTAATGATGTATTCAAGGGGTCAACATTATTTTTTATGTTGAAATAATTTTGAAATTAACATCATATCTCTGAGAAAAATCCATCAATTTATGGTACTTTTTTGTTAACTCCTTCATCATTCAATGATGCCTTATCTCTTTTGAGAGAATTACCACTATTGTATTATCATAGTAGATTGTGATAAGATCATTACTATGAGGTACCAAATCAAGTTCTAGGATTTTGTTATCAGTACATAATAATTATTTATATACCTCATAAGCCAAAATATACTCGGACATTACTATTTAATATGTGAACATAACCTTTTTGAGCGCTTCAAATTAGAAACACCTCCATTCTAAATGAATTTGTATCCTATTTCTAATTTCATATCATCTCGATTTGTTCAGAAACTGGAATACATATATACATTTATGAATAGTTACTAATCACATCCATTAATTAGTAATATATCATTAGTACACCTCAAACACTTGAGGATATTCTTGACATTCATCCAAATACGTTCACCTCAGTCAAATTGATGTCTTCCAACCATAATTATTTTATATGTGTTTTCAATACTATTGTGTAGAATAAAATAAATTATTAAACCAATCACGTACCTGTATGGAATCCTTTTCATTTTATTTTTTCCTTCATGTTTCTTAGGAATCATTTTCCTTGAAATATGAATGTCATGTGATGATGGAAACAATCCACTATTGTGTGTGCCATACTAAATCTCTATAGTATTTAATAATTATTTTTATTTTGAAAACTGATGATAAGTCTCTTAGATCAATCATGATGGTTCTTAATTCCAATAATAAATGGGTCCTCACCCATTTCCTTCACAGTGAAAATTTTTTAACAACAACTTAACAAACTCTAAGACAATTATTTCATTTCCATTGATTTATATATTATCATCAAAAATTAATAAAAATATTACATAAATTATTTTAATCAATTTTAGACTCAATTCTCAAACTCGTTCATTATGATAAGAAATTTTTTATACCTTTTTTGAAAATTTACATTCCATGACCCAGAATATTTCTTTAATCCAAAAAATGGATTTCATCAATTTTAATAATTTTTTTCATCATTTGGAGAAAAAAAACCATACGGTTGTGTCATATAAGCATCTTATTAAAGGTTATTATAAATGGGTACTATTTTTACATAAATTTTAAAAAAGTAATATTCATGGTAAGACAATGTGGAATGTATAATTATAATGGATTTTATCATAAAACTGGTGAATATGTTTCAACATAGTTAATAAAAAGACACTATTTACACCCCTTTTCCATTAGTTATGACTTATAAACACTGGATTTTGCTCCATTTTTAGTTTTATCTTGAATATAAATTTATAGAAAATTGGATTTACATCTACTAGAAGATATACTAAAATTCATAAACTATTTTGATATAAGGATTCCATTTTAGAATTGACAGATTATTTTCAAATTGAAACATCTATTCCACATACTACTTCATTTTATGATAGAGGATTATTATTATTAACTTATAATTACTCACCACCCTCAGTGAATAGAAAACCATATCGTTCCAATCCTCTATCCCTTATAGAACTGAAATGTAGTAGTTTTGTCTCTTGAACAACTTGTTTTCTAGGTGGATTTGCATAATTTATTCATATTCCAAATCTTCTTTGTCATAAGATAAGACATCATCATTGTCTATCTCACTCTCACTATGTATTTTATAGATAATACCCTTCTCATGAAATTTGGGGTTTCTATCAAAAATATATATTTTTTGTGAGAAACTATATAAGATACATCCCTTTGTTTCTTTCGGATATCCTATAAAGATATCCTTTTTCCTCAGGGTCATATAATTTTACGTGATGAAGACATAAAAAGTGCTTCGTAACCCCACAGATGAATTCAAGTAAGCACATGATTATTTTCATTCTAAAATTTGTATTAAATACCACACGTATCATTATTTGGAACTCAATTTAGTATGTATTATTTTGTTTATAAAAGGTATTACTAAATGGATATTGGAAGACTCACCTCACTCATAATTGATCATACCATGTCCATAAAACTGTGGTTCCTCCTTTCTCTGACACCATTCTGCCGAGGCATGTTAGGAGGCATGAGTAGATATAGAATCTCAATCTTTTATGAATAATTTTTTTTGACTTGATTAAGTTACTCTCAACCATATTCTTATAGAATTTTTCTAATCTTCATACAATGATGGTTCACAACTATATTCTAATATTCCATCAATTTATCAATATAATACTTCTTATACATCAATATGTATAAATATAAAAAATTACAAAATTTATCAATAAAAGAATTAAATAATGAGTTCACATCCCTTTCTTGAACATGAAAGATTCCCCACAAACCAATTTGAACTAATTTGAGAATATATTTATCACCCTTAATTTCCAATGAAATTGGGATTTAGTCGTTTTTATGTTATCACACGTGACAAAAAACAAGTTGGTTTATTTTAAATGAATCAAAATATCTATCTTTCACTATTATAGTTGAAAACATTATTTATAATACCTACCTTTTTATTCCCATGATGGGCGTGTTAAAAGTCTTATGAATTAATTTAGTTATCAATTTCAATTACTTGGATCATTTAATCCATCACATAATGACTACTATATAAATTTCCCCTAACATCAATGGCTACCATTATAAAAAAAGAAATTCTTGTTGAAAAATTTGAATATATATCCATCTTTATCATTTTGGGACACATAAAGATTATTTTTGGTAACAACGATAACAAAATAAAGACACATCAAAATTAGATCATTCTCGTCATAAACATGTGGTGGTAGTCTTCTATAGTTACAACAATGAGTTTATCTTCACTGGATCCTCAAAGATCTACATCACGTCAATCAATATTTCAATATATACATGGTTTCTATATTTTAATACACATATTAGTTCCATAGATAATATTTAATATAATTTTTTTAGAAACTGATTAATTGAAAGTAATAAAAAAATCCACTTGATTATTCCCCTTTCTTCTCTAGTTTGGAGATTTTTTCCTTCCATTTTACATTATTTCCTCATGTAAAATAGATATAATCTTCTTATATTATCTTCAAATTTTTATTCCTATTATTTTAAGGATATGAAAATTCATGGACATATAGAATGTCACTTTAATTTCTATTTAACTATAAAGAATGATGAAATTTCAGGATTTGTATCCTTACATACATGATGAAGTAGAGTAAGTAGATTAGAAAGAAACAACATATTGATTTTAATATCAAACTTTACAACAAATTTATATAATTGATGAGGTAGTGGTGCAAGAATGAGATAGATTCATAGTTCATCATGTAGTTTAAACCCTTGATATTCGAGGAAGCCAATATAGAAAATACGCTTAACTGTATGGTTCAATAGTGGATCACCCTATACAAGATTAAACTAAAAATTTATAACCATTATTTTCTATATCTCTCCTATTATAAACCTCAATGTTTCGCAATCATTCTATACAAGTCCCTATTGTTGCGAGACATAGAGTGTTAACTAGAAATTAAAGAAAGACTCATTCATATATTTCAACTACATCACTCAATTGTTTTTTATAGACAAGGAAATCTTCATCCCTCACCTATTTGGAAGAAACATAATGAAATGTGGATTCAATAATATATAAATTGCATTCTCAGTGTAGTATAACCAAAATTTGTCGAAACTACACCTATATGTTACTACCTTTGAAGAGGTTTGCATTCTCCAATATTGATCCAATGTACGGTGTACATGAAAATATTCTCATTTAATAAAAAAATTAGAAAGACGAATATTTTTACATTTTCATGATAAAAAATTATGTGAAAAATTATAAATTTATAAATTTATTAATAAAATATTCTTGCATTTTATCATATCTCAATAGCCTATATAATTGAACCTGTAATGTCTAGTTTCTATGATATTGTAGTGGAAAGTATCCACATTTGATTTAAAGTGATCTAGAATTTGTTAATGAAAAAAATTAGAATGAAATTTGGAGTGTAGCTTTTCCAACTAAAAGATTATAGATGCGTCTATTATGTGGATTCTACTAAATAGAAATCATTACATAAATTTCCACAAATCATGGCTCCAAAATTTTTATTTAACATACTTTGGTAGATAAACTAAAAACAATATCTTTTTGACCCACCTAAACATGTCGTATGAAATCCCCAAGAAAAGCAACTTTCTTGAATTTAGTTGTGAACTACACATAGTTATAGGTTTTCATTATGAATCATGTAATGGAAGGATTAGTCAGGATTGATATTAGGTTTATGTATTTTAATAAATTAGACCTAAATATTTTCTTATATTATCTTTTACATGTTCTTTAATATTAATTGAATGTTATGTAATTAATTAACCATGATGGGAAAAAAATTATGCATAATAAATTTATTTAATATCTATATTTGAAAATTAATTAATTAATTTATGTTATTTAGACATATATCCAAAAAATAATTAATTAACATACATAAAAAATAAATAAAAAATAAATAAAAGATAATATCATGACATTATCAGGTAGTTCATATAATTATAGGATATAAAATTAAGCTTTGATATAGAGAAAATTAATCATATTTCTCTTCTTGCCATGATTTAAAACATTAGATAGGCTGACATGTGTACTTAATGAGTTTTTGTCATTATGGTTATGTTTCGAACCTCCCACAGACACATTATGAATCAAAATTAATTGAAAATGTTTATATCTCACATATAGGTGAGGGGACCCAAATTATTTGTTAAGGGGGATTACATAAATTACCATATACATGAATTTAATAAAAAATAATGGAGGGAGTGATGTATCATAGGCCAAAAGATTTAATATAATTATAAATAATTACAAACCCATGGGAAAAATTAATCAAAATATTAAACACATACATTGTTCATGGTAAAGAACACGAATGGTCATACATTTTATGCATATACAAAAGGAAATGGAAAAAATCAATTTATTTTTCATTCCTTATTATTATGAAAAACTCCATTAATTAATTAAATTTTTTACCTTAGTGAATATCCATATACTCTCAGATATAACAATGATTATGGTATTAATAAAAACTAAATTTTAGAATCAATTTTTATCGAATATTAAAATAAATTAATGAATTATTTAAAATTATTTAAGACCTATATTAAATTTTAAAAAACATAAACTTCCAAAAAATAAAATATGTTTATAATGATGTAATTATTTATATAATATATTTTATAATTTTTATATTAATTTGGAAACTAATCCACATGTATGTGACACCCCCACACCAAGATGTTGATTGTTTGTGTTCGTTTGATAAGTGGGGGTTCAGTTTGTGTTTTGATATAGTTCATTTCCATAACATGGAATTTTATGAGGTTTCTTTACTTTGAATGGTTTGAGAGCCTGGTAAAATGGAAATAGTGTGACCTACCTTTTTACAGATCTTTCTTTATTCATATTGATCTACACATTGTTTATCACCAAGAGATGTAAATTATTATTTTCAAAATATGCAACCACTAGGATAAAACATGATTGGTCTTGGTGGGTATGATATTTGGCATAGGAAATGAACATAGTTTTTAAAATTGTGTGTGAAGTGTATGGTTGGATCTCTGGTTTTGACAGAACTATTTTCACTGCTTCAACATGATTTTTCAAACTATACTGGGAACCCATGTAGGATTTATGAGGATTTGTGTTGTTTTGGTTTAAGATTTATGGTTTTTTAACCATGTGACATCTCAGGAGTGAGCACATAAATTCTTTTATTTGGACGTAGTGGGACCCGCGTGGTTGGTGTACAATATGACTAACAATGCAACCAAACCATGAAAGTTTTCCAATTGGTTAAAATTAATTTTCCCATTTTTACACCTCTAAATTTTAATGTGTTTTCCACCCTATTATTTCCCCCATACATTAGACAACTTCCATGGATCTGTGAAGGTGTTCCAGGCTTATCCACATTGGATTCACGGCTTCCTTTAGTGTTTTCAATGAATATTTGAGGTGTGGTTTTCCTCATTTACCTTGATTTTCCTTCTACATCTCTTATATTTTCGGTTTTTATTCACCCATGAAGCATACATATCATGTTTCCTAATATTAGTGTTCCAGATGGTTCTTTTGATGAGGGTACTGGTGTCTAGGTGTTGGATACATAATTTCTAGTTTCATAGATATGGTCTCCTTTTATGTTGACTTGTTTAAACATGTCTTGAATTTTTTTCCACTTCTTTAAGTTAGGTGTTAATATTAAAATCTTTCATTTATGAATTCTAAATGTGTTTCACTTTCAATACTCACTTTTAAAAAATAATTATTATATATACTAGACTTGTGGTGATTTAGAACCATTTCATTCACTTTTATTCATTATATAATTCATTTAAAATTTAAATTTGGTGTTTTATTATTTTATATAGAATGTTCCAATTTTATAATATTATTATTGAATTAATCATGTAATTTTTAAAAAGTTTTAATTACGTGATATGTGTTTTTTACTGTGGATTCTCAATAGAGGAGTGTCCCATAAAATTATTTGTAAAGGTTATTTTTATGGTATATAAAATTGGATTTATAGGTGTGTATAGTTTTACCCTTTGTAAAAGTTTATGGCATTATTTTAAAATAACTTCATCAATAATGGTTGAAATGTGCTCCATATTTTGAGTTTCAAAGATGATGACCCTGTTCGAAGGGTGGATTTGAAACATTTAAAATGGTTTAGGTGATTTCCCTCATTTTTCCTAATAGTGTTTGGAAAGGATTTATGAAATTTTAAAAGAGTTCTTAGCATGCAGAAATGTAACTTATATTTAAAGTCCCGATTGGAACATTTGTTTTAAAATATGAATTTTGAGAGACACCCCTTTAATTCTCATTTTTTAGACCTCTTGTGGTTTTGTGATAACTAAGTGATGCATATTTTCTAAAATTTTGTTTGAATTTTGCTTTTATTCATTATGTGTACATTAATGATGGGAATTTCCACCATAATGAATTTGGGGTTATGGTAGTTTCTATTATTCATTGTACATTAAACTCAGGTTGTTTTTAGTAAGTGTCACTTCCCATAAATTTTCATTATAGACCATAAGAATAGGTGTAGGTGGATGAGGCAGTTGAAGACTAGAACTTAGATGGTGATTAGGATCATTTCATCCAGAAACGAGAGAGACCATTGTGGGAATGTTACCCCACGAGACCATGGGTGCTCATGGGTGGTTTGGGACTCTGAATACACTATTAGGGAATATGGGAGCCTATAGAGGAACATATGATCCTCAAACTGTTTTTAGTCACACTACTCACAATGTAAAAGCCTAGGGTAATTAATAGTCATGCAGGCTCCCATTTATTGAATGTTAGATAGTATCACCAATGTAGGAATCAGTAGATCATTTTATGGGATTTCACTTTTTTCTTATTTTATAACACATATTTCATGGATTATTTCCTTTATCCTTCGATGCTTATGCTAAATTTTATTATACCCAGTGATATATGAGTGGTTCGATCTTATGATTCCTTTCACCTTTGGGTTTCTGGATGTTTCTTTAGTAAAATTAAAATTTTAAGATATATTGAAAAAAATATTTTGAAAATATTTTGAAAATATTTTTAAAATAGGAATTTTTTTTGAATTAATTAGCGTGTTTTTAGAAATAGTTTTTTGTTTAATGTTGGCTTCAACTAGTGGAAAGATTAATGAAACCATTTTTCATCAATTAAACATGTGTTATTTATTTTGAGTATTGTTAATTGAGTGATTGGTTTTAAAATTGTTTTCGAAATGGTTTATGGATTTTTTTGATTTAATGGAAATTTATATTTATTTAATGAATACTTTATATCATTATATTCAAAATACCATCAATGAACTGCATAATAATAGGAGTTTCATAGTTTCAACAGGTTTTGGTGACCTACTTGGCTCTTTAGCTCACGCCTATATATTTCATATTCTGGGTTTATACTTAGATCCTTCTTGTTTATTGGGACAGAAGTGTAGTGAGTTGGTTGGTGATGAGAAACCCTTTGTTTCTTGAACCATGCATCGTGATCATATCGAGTTGGTTGATTTATAGTAGTTCTCTTTGGGGTAGTTTGGCTCCTACTATATATTTTATGCCAAAAAATTTTGTTTATGGTTTTTTATTTATATTTCAATGGGTCGGATCATGATTTATTTTTATTAGCTATATGGAATTATATTTATGGATGTTCTCTTATTAAATCATTTATTACATTGTTTCATATATGTTAAGGGAGAAACCATTCACGGAGGTGCACTAATTTTACCCAGTTGTTTATTGCTAGCTTTTGGGGATCAAAAACTCCCATAAGTAATTATGAAAAATTTATTTGGGAACTACGTATGATGGAAACCTGAGAATTATTTTTACAATATGGTATCAGTGGAGTTTTAGGTTTTCCTTTAATAGGAACCTAAGCATCTTTTGTGACCCCAGTTATTTGGGTAACATAGAATAGAGAGGAGGTAAATATTGTTGTGGGATTGAGATACATGGAATGAAATAATCTGGATATCACTGGATTATCCCAATCCTCAAGCTTCCTAAAGGAGTTGGTTCTTGAATTGCTATTTCATGTTGTTTTCTTGTTGTGCATTATAGTTTTGGATGCGTATAAAACTTATGGTTCCCCAAAGTCTGTTTAGGTATATTTTGGACAACTCGATGCTTTTAGGGCGTCAAGGGGACATAAAATGATCTACATGGTTGGAAATTCTGGTTTAAGAAACCATGTGGTTCCTATGATTTCAATTATTCATCCATAATAGTGTTTGTCACATGGTCGGTGCTCAATTTCATGAGAGATTTTGCCTAAATATGCATGACACTATTTTTTCACGAGTTATAATTTTTCAGTGCTCTTGAATATAGATTCTATTGAAATGTATTCCATGTATTGGAGGGTAATGATGAGTGTTTTTTCCCTTTTTTAATATGGATTATTATATTTTTTTCTTTCCTGTGTAATTATTGTTTTTTCTTGGTTTGGAAATTTTTTTTTGAAAATATAAAGATGTTTTATGAAATTTTTTATTTTCCAACATGGATTTGTGAATAATGAGAAGTGTGAATTACCAAAGTATTAAGAAACTATTTAGGAAAATGGTGGTTTCAATTATTTTATTTAGAAAATGAGTAGTTTTTAAATTGATGTTGTTTTTCTGAATCATGGTTTGAATGTGTTTCAAAAAAGCAAATGGGTTTTAAAAGGAATTTTTTATGCATCATTTTAAAATAGAAAATAGGATTCAAATTTAATTTAAGATATTTACATATTTGGGAAATTTGTGAGTTCGACAGAGGTGTTTTTTTTAATTTTTACGTTGGTTTTTTTGAATTCATAACATGGATGAAGGTGGGTTAAAACTTCTTCAGTAAAATGGTGGTCTTCAGAAGAAATGTTTATATTGATGTTATTTTGGAATTCCACATTAAACAGTTGTTATAGTCCTCTATAACTATTGAATCATTTTCTTTAATTCAAATCCCAAACCAAACTAAAAATGGAGTGGTGGACGTGGAACCTTAATTGAGCTTTGATAAATTTTGTTTTTAGAAGATATTTGGGTGATTCTAAATTATCTATAGACACTAGAATCCCCTCAGATGAGATATGTTGATATTTTATTGGTTGGTTATGACATAAGTAGTGTGATTTTTTGGTTCCACCTCTTTTTCATTAGGTATGTATTGGAAACATGGTTTCTAGAATAGTTACAGAGTTGAGTCGCATTTTAGGATGGATTGGTTGTTTTGGTACATTTCTATTGAAGGTTGTGACCATGATTTCATATCATTTGGTTTTTGGTTGGTTTTTGTTGATGTATTCCCTTTTTATATATTATGGATGGTTCCCTTTATGGAAACTTCTTACGGATGAATTTTTGTCATAGTATTGAAATTCATAGACTTTATTATGGAATCCCCATCCCTCCCTCTCTCCCTCTCATGAGGATCATTTTCTAGTTCCTCATCACTCCAGGGTTGTATTTTTAATTACCTTTCTTTTAGTGGTGGGTAATAAGTGAAGGTTGATGATTCTCATTATTTAGGATAACCCCAATTGGTGGAAGTGGGTTGCAACCATATTTTCATTGATATATTGAAGTTATCATTAATTAATCAAGAGGGATGGATTTGGTGAATGAGAGGGGGATTAGGTGCCTGATTGGATAACATGTTGTTTTTTCAACCAATCCAGTTTAGTGTGTTGGACTGAAAATGGATATCCAATATTTTCCATTTACTTTAGGATTTTATTATTTTGAAAACCCTTAATGTAATGCCCCGACTCCAGAATCCTAGTGTTGGTGCATTATTACGTATCATCGGCATGATCAAATAATATAGATTCTTGAACGACCAATTAGTTTAGCAGGCTTGGATGTACTACATATATTCATATGGTTTAAATTACATAATAAAATGGAAAACTACAACAACATTGTTTCCATAGACAACATTGAGATCCCATAGACTATCCCTACAGATCAATCATAATATATTTCTTACCATCTTGGAAAAAATAAAACATAAAAAGCGGTGATCTCAGATGCTCAGTAAGGATTAAAATATAAGGAAAACATTCATAAATAAGCATAAACATTTAAGGCAATCTTTAAAACTAAAACAAAATACTTTTCAACATAAACATCTTCATAATATGGAAAATATAAATCAAAATAATTCCATTTACATACTCAGATGGATATTATACTAGTCCAATAATCACATGCAATATCAATTACCACTTTCATAATGATGGAATGCATAATTCCATAATTCATAAGCACATAGTCATGGCCTTAGGCCAAGACTACAAATATTTGTCAAGGCAATTTTCCAAGACACACGTTTGTCTCTTGAGACCTACTGATGCATTGAGGAGCTATAGCGGGCTCCACCCGTCACTTTCTGAGTCCAATTCATACCTCATATGAAACTTTTTACCATAACATAAACATTCGTATTGAAATTAGGATACACAATGTCAATACATTATGTATAACCCATGAATGGTGTAAAAACAACACACTTATAGTCAAACATATCACAAAACAATAAATACTACATGGATGTTTTGTATCATAATAAATAAACTTCAAATAAGCTCAAAATTCATATAATGATGTTGACATAGATGAATTCAAAACCTTTTTTATAGAAATATCTCTTTCTATTTTGAAATCATTTAAGAGTCACAAAATTATAAGGAAAACATTTATTTTGAAAATATTCATATAATATTGTAATAGAAGATTCAACGATGTTATAATGGTGTAGAATAGCCAAACCCGCCGTATAAGTTAAAAAACATTCATACCTTAATTTTGATGAATGGGTCGTAATGTTCCTTGTTTGGAAAATGACAGAAAAAAATCATTTTAAAATATATAAGGTCAAATAAGGGTATAAATGACTTTAACCCATTTTCTATTAAATATTATGAATGTTTTCAAATACATTTTAAGAAACATGGATGTGTATGTTAAAGAGATCCCAGTAGAAACTCACGTATAAAAGAACCTCAGATGATAAAGAGATTGTGAAATTAACCCTTACCTTGTACTAATCTTTGGTCGACAGTCGGTTATCCTACTGTATGATGGTGAAATAATTTTTATTAAATTATCCAAGAACCATATACATAAATATGATATCATATAGGATCTTTTAATATTGCTTTGTTAATGATATTTTAGTATTGTCATTTTTCAGGTGTTAACTGATTCCTTTTCCTTTATATTCAATTTTATGTGAGTCATATTTATTATGGATGTGATGTATATTATTCATATCCATAATGATATCAAGTTTTTAAACATTATTGGTAATCATCAAATGAAAATTATTCTTGAATGAATACGATGATGAATGAATCTCATTGTGTTCATGGAGACGGTAATCCATACGTACACACGAGTGACAATATCATTATTTTGATATTAAAATCATTTATAATTGGATGTTATATCCTATATATATAATAATAATCATGTTTTATTTTTTATTTACATCAATTATACATCATTATTATACCCATCAAAATAATAATGAATTGAATAACAACTACACCACGCCGTGGAGATGGTAAGTCGTACGTACGAACGTATGGTGAAATGTTATTGAAAGGATGGGTAGAATAAACAATATGGTTGTACCATATTTATAATAACGTTAAAATATATAAAAGATGTTGCAGTTATTATTTTAGAATGGAAACAACAAGGAAAGAAGAAGTGGAAGAAGAAAAAACATTAAAGAGGTGGTGAGATATTTACCTCTTCTTCAGGTTCTTACTTTTGATTTGATCAAAAGGGATACTTATGATGGAATTATGACTATAGTAAGGCCTCTAGGATTAATGGAGGACAGTTGAGAGGGTATTTGGGTAGGGGTTGATCAATCAAAATGCAAGTGAATGTTATAATTATAGGGAAGGGAATGCTCTCTTTTTTCGAGGGTTGAGGGGAACCTTAGGAAAAGCCCGAATTATAATTTTATAATAAAATTATTTTCATTTTATAATGGCTCAAAAATGAATTATTTAAAGGACAAGGTGGGGAGGGGTTAAAAAAATCTCAATAAATAGGTTTTATACAGGTTGGTTTTACTATATTAACCTTATCTTTTATATTTATCTCATTGTTAAATAGTTTGACATTACCATGTCCCTTTGTATTTTTATATTATATAGTTAATAAACATACTATAAAATTCCAAGATAAACCCAAGATGTTCATCAATGATACAAATAAAATTATATAAGTTTTTTGGATGATGCTTAGATTTTTAGGTTTATTATATAAACCAATAATATTGTATTTGTTTTAAAAAATAATTTTATTTCAAATTTGACATTATTTAATAATAGATTTTTTAAAGTCCTAAAAACATTATTAATTTTAACAAAATACATTTAATAATATCTAATGTGTCATATTAATCTATAAAATTATTTTAATTCATTAAAATTCTAAAATTAGATTTATTTTGAAATTTACATTTTAAATTATTTTAATCATTGATTAATACAGTAATTACTGCATCATTATTGTGTAATATATAAATATATTAATTTTATGTCTGAAAATTATAAATATAATATCCTATGTTATGAATTCATTTTATCTTTATAATTATTATTTATTTTCTAATATATCTATTAAACATCCTCTAATAAAAATTGTTTTACTAAATGATATTTTCAATTTTTATGTTTCTCATTACATTAAATTATTTGATATATAATGTCCTTATAACTGCCATGTGGCTCTAGGGGGTCCCAAAATCGGCCCAATGATTCCCATGGTCGGACATATATCATCCAATAGGGTTAGGACACATTTTAGGGTAATTTAATATTATTGTAATATTATTTTTTAACTTAATTTACTGGATTTACCCATTTAACCACGATAAATAAAATATTTACTGAGGTAAATATTCCAAATATCTAAAAGAAAGTTACCTATTAACAACATTTGGACCTCCTGATTCTAAATATGGAATCCATTTTTCTAAATTCACGACACAGAATTGGGAGAAATTAATTTAAAATTAATTCCCGTTGTCAAAACAAATAGCGTGTTTTTATGAAATAATAATTATCAAAAGATTGACACTTTCTTATGTCCAAATTAAATGTGAAATTACATACAATGACCAAAATTTGATTAAATGGTCAAAATTTAATCTAATTATACTAAAAAACCACTCAGTTGTATAACTTATCACTATAAATTAATTTGATTAAAAAGGTTGATTTTAATTAAAATTTACTATATTTCACTATTCATCAAAAACATAATGTTTTCAGAAAAATACAAAAAATTCACCCTAAGATAATATTGATATTCAAACCCCAAAAAGGAATTCCATTTTGAATGATAAATTTTATAATATTTCAAAAAGGGGGTATTATTATTCATTATACATAGTTTGATTGGTCTCAATGTGATAGAATCTCAAAGTTACGTACAACGCAAGCTATTGCATTATTCAAAGGGAAACGTACCATGTAAGAATGGGGTGTTACATTCTCCCCTCCTTCAAATATTTTTTTCCTAAAAATTTCTAGAATATTACTCCATAAAGAGACTCATTTGGTTCTTCATAATATGTTCCTCGGGTTCCCATGATGCCTCTTCCATCTTATGGTTTCTCCATAGACCTTTTACCAGATGAGTCATTCTATTTCTCCACACTTTTTCTCTGGTATCAAGAACCTTGACATGATCTTCACAGTAAGACAAGTCGGGTCCCAGTTCTCATTCCTAAAAGGTAAGTACATGCATTTGGTCAGGCATCTATTTTCTCAAATGTGATACGTGGAACACATGGTGAAATTTGGAGAGACTTGGTGGAATTTCCAAACGGTATGCTACAGCTCCAATTTTTTCTAGAATTTTGAAAGGTCTGATGTACCTGGGAGTCAATTTACCCTTCTTACTGAATTGTATAACTCCCTTCCACAAAGATAACTTCAAGAAAGCATTATCTC
This sequence comes from Viscum album, assembly GCA_963277665.1. NCBI lineage: Eukaryota > Viridiplantae > Streptophyta > Magnoliopsida > Santalales > Viscaceae > Viscum > Viscum album. The sequence continues at coordinate 811,214,767 of OY728165.1, forward strand.
CTACCTAAAATTCCAAATCCTTCCTTTGGTTATCAGCACAACTCCTCTACCTAAATTGATGTGCATTGATGTGGTTTTAGATTACCTTCCCATTTTCCATCATATCCTCAACATGTTTTGGGCCTATGAGATCTCTTTCACCAACATCATCCCAACAGGTTAGTGTGCGACATCTCTTTCTGTATAACGTTTCACATGATTCCATCTAAATACTTGAATGGAAGCTATTGTTATAGGATAATTCTACAAGAGGTAAATATTGATCCCACATACCTTGAATTTCCAGTGAACATGACCTCAACATTTTGTCTAAGGTTTGAATAGTCCATTCTGATTTTCCATCAATTTAGTGGTGGTAGGTAGTGCTCAAACGAAGATCATTATGCAGGTATTTCTAAAGACTTTTCTATTATCTTGATGTAAAATGGTGATCACAATCAGAATCAATAGAAAGGGGTACACCATGGAGTCTTACAAATTCATTAATATACAGTCTTTTTAAGCATTAAAATGGTAAATTTTCTCTTATTGCAAGAAAATGTGCTCTCATGGTATGACGATCAGCAATGAACCATATTGTATCATTCCTTCTAGGAGTCTTTGGTAGTACCATGACAAAGTGCATCTTAATATTATCCGATTTCCACTCAAGTATGGGATGATGTTTCATGACTCTTCCAGGTTGTTTTCTCCCATCTATCACATGTTGACAAACAATACATCATGACACAAAATCAATAATCTCCCTCTATATGTTTTCCCACCAAAAATATTCATTCAAATATCTATACATCTATGTGATACCATGGTGTATAGAGAATTTGGAACTACTTGGATAATCCATCAATTCCCTTTTTAGATCAGGTATACCGAGAACACAATGTCTCTTCGTAAAATTCAAGATTCAATCTTCATACACAAAGTCACTCAATCTCCCATCATTCAAAGCATTAATCTTTTTTTAATCTCTTCATCATCGTTTTGAGAACTATTTATCATTTCTAGTAAAGATGGTTTGGAAACCATTAGAAAAAGTATTGATGTTTCACCATCCATGGTTATCCCCATGTCCAACATTACTAGATCCTTGTATATAGGATTCTTTTTCAACTCTCATCTTGTTCAGAACTCTGTGATCCTTTCTGCTCAAAGAATCTGCCACCTTATTTTCCATGTTCGAGTTGTAGTGTATAGTGCAATGAATATCATTGAGTGGTTCAAGCCATCGCCTTTGCCTCATGTTGATTTATTTCTGTGAGAAAATATACTTCAAACTCTTATGATCGGTATATATCTCACATTTTTAACCATCGAGATAATGTATCTATATCATCGAAGCAATGATTATAGCTACTAACTCAAGATCATGAGTAGGATAGTTTTTCTCATGAATTTTTAGCTATCATGATTCATAGGCAATAAACCTACCATTCTGCATAATGACACAACCGTGTCTTTTCTTTGATGCATCACTTTAAATTTCAAACCCCTCATTCCCCGACAGTAGATTCAATATAATAGAATTGACTAATCTTCTCTTTAATTATTCTAAACATTCTTCAAGCTCATTTTCCAAACAAATTTAAACCCTTTTGTGGAAGATTTTTTATTGGGTTATCCAACCAGGAAAAATTCTGGACGAAACGTTGATAATAACCTGCTAAATTAATAAAGATGCATTCCTCGGTTATACTCATTAGTGCTTGACATTCTTTGATTGCTCTGGTATTATAAGGATCAATATAGATTCCATACTTGGAGAAAATATTTCCTAGAAAACAAATCTCTTGAATCTTGAATTCAGACTTGCTAAACTTCTGATATAATTCTTGTCTTCTAAGAGACTTTAGAATAATGCACATGTCATTTTCATGATCTTAGTATCTTTTGGAGTATACTAAGATATCATCAATAAATACCACTACAATGTCATCAAGATATTATATGAAAACTCTCATCATTGTATCCATGAAGATAGAGGGTGAATTAGTCAATCCAAAAGGTATTACTGTAAACCTTTAATGACCGTACATGGTTCGAAATGATGTTTTTGGAATGTCTTCCTTCTTCACACACAACTAATGATATCCAGATCGAAGGTCAATCTTAGAAAAGTATTGAGCTCCATGAATTTGGTTGAATAAATCATCATTGATAGGTAGAGTATACTTGTTCTTTATTGTTATATCATTGATCTCACTGTATTCAATTCAAAACATCATATATCCATCTTTCTTCATAACAAAAATAACAAGGTCACCCCATGGAGAAACACTAGGGGAAATAAATACCTTATTACTCAATTCCTCTACTTGTTTCTATAGTTACACTAATTCCACTGTGGCTATTCTTTAAGGGCTCTTCGATATGGGTCTTGAACCAAGAATTAAGTCATTGGAAAACTCAATTTCTCATTCTTGAGGATGTTCAAGTAAATCCTTTAGAAACACATCTACATATTCTTGACAATAGGAACATCCTCAATTTGAACATTCCATTCCACACCCATAGTAATTTCATTCTCTTCCCCCCCCCAATAATAGAATTTTGTTGAGCTACTGGGGGTGGATCTAGATAATAATTAGGTGGTGACGTTTCTCCTTAAAAGATAAGGTACTCCTTTTCATTATCAATAATTCTAACATAATTCTTCTAATATTAAATTTTCGTATCATGGTCTGAAAACCTATCCATACTGAGGATTATATAAAATTAAAAATGGCTATGATGATGAGATCAGTTGAAAGATAATTTTTCGATGCTTTAATGGGAACTGATTCACAAAACATTGTTGCAATGATAATTCCCTAAAGAGTTTTGACTGACAACTTCCTTATTAAATCGAATTTGAAATATCTAAATTTACTAGAAAACTGGGAAGATATGAAACAATACGATGATCTGAAATCTAATAAAGCATTGGCTAAACATGAGGAAACCATTAAATTACCTACCAATACGTCTTTTCGAGCTTCAACCTCAGTAGTAGTGATAGCATAATCTTGGCCATGATCCCTTGGCCTTTTCTGAGGTATGTTCCCCTAATGCTTAAAACATTCATGTTCATAATGTCACCTTTATCTACAATTTTATCATTCAACAATAACAACCTCTTTATTCCCCTTAGAATGACAAGCATGGTGTACTTTTTTACTACACTTGTAACAGACTCTCATTCCATTCAGACAAGTTCCAGGGTGTTTCTTCCCTCATTTACTACAGGATGGATATTCAACTTTTCCCTTGTTCCCCTTAAATCCATTTCTAGAGTGTTCAGTAGATATCTTCTTCTCTTTCTATTATTTAATGTTGAACGAATTAGAGAATTATTTTTCTATCTTGATAGCACATGAGACAATATCTTCATACAATAAAAAGAATTGTGAGAGTAATTATTGATGGAGAAATGTTTTTAACCCATAATAGAAATGATCAATCTAACATCTTGGGTTATGTATATAATCTGCAGCATGCCTCACTAACCTTGTGAATTTAGCTTCATACATTACCAAATTCTCATCCTCCTTTTTCCTCAGACATTGAAATTTTCTTTCCATATATGCTCTATGGTCATGGGGAATTTATTCATTTAAAATAATTTATTTAAACTCCCTCTATTCCATATTTGATACTTCATCATCTTCCCTTGTGGTTTGAATCAATGACCACCATTTATCAACATCACTAGTGGGGTAGTAAACTTCCATGACACATTTTTCCCTTTCACTACTCCCCATGGAGTGGAATTTTTTTTCAAAGGAATTTATTCATTCCTCGGCTACTAATGTATTTGTTACCGCATTTAATGTTGGTGGTTGTTTCCTCATGAAGCGAACTATCATTGATCCTCCACACAGCGGATCAGGGTGCTCTATAAGGGTGAGGTTATTATTCATAACCTGAGTGAGTTGTCCAAGTATAGGGATAAGAAGATCCTCCCCAGTTATATCACCTGATCTACTATAATAATCATGAGCATGAGGGTGATCCTTACATAGGGTGTGTGCATTGATATGGTTTCCGTTTAATCCACTAGGCGCCATTTCTAAACAATGGCCCACACTAGATTAGTATATGAATCACAATACATAAATACAATCTTGTAAAACACTTCACATAAATTAAACAGTTTAGGGATATAATCTATAATCATAAATATATTTTCGTTGATAATTTATATACTCATAAACACTTCATAATGGTTTGTAATGAATATGAGAATTATCCTAATCATATCCCCCAAGAGTGTCATAATCATGAGTGTAGCATGCACTGTTTTCATGAACCAGTTCTCGCTCGAGTCTAGCTCAAAGCGGTGTTTTCGAGATTTACCCCTAGGTATATCTGTGCCAGAGCCACCTCTACCTTCTCATATCTAGACAGGGATGTATTTCTAAGAAAAATCATCAAATCTCTACAATACCAAACTTTTAGGAAGTTCTTCAATACTAATCCTCAAAGTCTATCTTATGGATATCTACTCTAATTAGGGTTTATCAAAATCAAGTTTCCTAGGTTTGTACTAAACTTCCTCTGATACCAACTGAAATTCACCAACCCCAGAATCCCATAGCTGGTGCATTATTACATATCATCGGCATGATCACAAAAGGTGAAGTCTCGATAGACCGATTTGTTTAGTATCCTTAGAAGTACTAGATACATTCATATGGTTTAAATTACATCATAAAATGGCTAAACTACAAAAAAATTGTATCCATATACAACACTACGATCCCATAGAATATCCATGTAGGTCAGTCATAATATAATTCTTCACATCCTGGGAAAAATAACACATAGAAAGGTGTGAGATCCGATGCTTACTAAGGATAACAATATATTATAAATGTTCATAAATAAGCATAAACATTTAAGGAAATATATAAAACTAATAAAAAATACTCTTCAACATAAACATAAACATAATAGGGAAAGTATAAATCAAAATAATTCCATTTACTTGATCACATGGATATTATACTAGTAGAATAATCACATTAAATATCAATAGACACTTTCATAATGATGGAATGCATAATTCCATACTACATAACCACATAGTCAAGGCCTTGTGCCAATACTATAAATAATATTTTTTCAAGGACTTGTTCCAAAACAGTAGTTTGTTTCATGAGACCTATCGATGCTTCGATGAGCTATAGCTAGCTCCACCCATCACTTACTAAGTCTAATGCATTCATCATATGAAAAGGTTTAAACATAACATAATCATTCATATTAAAATTAGTTTATGAAATGTCAATACATAATTAATAAAACATGAATGGAGTAAAAATAACACATATACAGTCAAACAAATCACAAAACCTTCAATAAATATGTATGTTTTTATTATAATAAATCAACATCAAATAAGTTTAAAATCCATCAAAGGATGTTGACATAGATGAATTCGATTTTTTTTAGAGAAATACCTCTTTCTATTCTGAAATCATTTAAGAGTCAAATAATTATAATGAAAACATTTATTTTGAAAATATTCTTATAATCTTGTAAGGGAATATTCGAAGATGTTATAATGATGGAAAATAGCCACACCCACTGTATAAGTTAAAAAAACATTCATACCATAATTTTGTCTAAAGGATCAAAATGTACCTTGTTTGGAAAATGACGTAACGATTTCTTTAAAAATATATAAATTCAAATAAGAGTATAAATGACTTCAACCCATTTTCTAGTAAATAGTAAAAATGTTTTTAAATACATTTTATGAAACATGGATGTGGATGATAAAGAGATCCCACTAGATACTCACGTATAAAAAAACCTCAGAAGATAAAGATATTGTGAAATTAACCCTTACCTTGTACATTTCCATTGTCAGGGGTAGGTTAACCTCCTGTATAATGGTGATATAATTGCTATTAAATTATACAAGAACCATATACATAAATATTATATCATATAGGATCTTCTAATATATCTTTGTAAATAATATTTTAGTATTATCGTTGTTTCAGGTGTTAAATGATTCTTTTTTCCTTTATATTATTGGTTATGTGAGTCATATTCGTTATGGATGGGATTCATATTATTAATATCTATAATGATATCAAGTCTTTAAACATTATTTTTAATCATCAAAGCAAAATTAGTCTTTAATGGATAGGATGGGGGATGAATCTTATCGCGTTCATGGAGACTGAAATTCATACGTACACACGAGTGACAATATCATTCTTTTGATATTAAAATCATATATAATTGGATGGTACATCAATTATATATCATTATTATACCCATCCAAATAATAATGTATTGAATAACAACTACACCACGACGTGGAGAGGGTAAGCCGTACGTATGAATGTTTGTTGAAATGTCAGTCAAAGGATGGATATAATAATGAATATGGTTATACGATATTTATAATAACTTCACAGTATATATAAGACACTAGAGATATAATTTTAGAATGGAAACAAAAAGGAAAGAAGAAGCGGAAGAAGAAAAAACTTGAAAGAGGTGGTGAGATATATTCCTCGTTCTTTCTTTTGATTTGATCATAAGGGCTCCTTAGGATAGTGTTCTAACTAAAGGAAGGCCTCTTGGATTAATGTCGGATAGTTGAAAGGGTATTTGGGTAGGGGTTTGACTAGATAAATGGCATTGATTGTGTGAATTAGAGAGAAAGGGGATGTTCTCTTTTATATTAGCGGTGAGGGGCACCATAGGAAAAGCTAGTTATATTATTTTATAATAAAATCATTTTCATTTTCTAATGGCTCCAAAATAAATTATTTAAAGGATAAGGTTGGGATGGGTCTTAAAACACTCAAACAATATGTTTTAGTTTGGTTTAGGTCACTATATTAACCTTATCTTTTATATTTAACTCTTAGTTAAATAGGTTGACATTTACCATGTCTATTGGTATTTTTATATTATATGTTTAATAAACTTACTATAAACTTCAAGAGAACCCAATGTGGTTCCTTAATGATACACCTATAATTATATACATTTTTTGGCTGAACCATATATTTTTAGGATTATTATATCAAGCAATAATATTATATTTGTTTTAAAAAAACTCATTTATCTCGATTTTCACATTATTTAATAATTATTATTTTTAGAGTAATAACTACTTTATTACTTAGAAATAAATATATTTAATCAATCCTAACATATCATATTAACCTATAAAATTAGTTTAAGTCGTTAAAAGTCTCAAATTTGATTTATTAAGATATTTATAATATACATTATTTTAATCATTCATTAATAAGGTAATTACTGCATCAATATTTTTCCATATATAAATATATTTATTTTCTGTCTAAAACATATTAATAAAAAATACTGAGGAAGGAATTTTTTTTATCTATTTAATTACTATTTATAGTTGAATTTATCAATTATATAACCTCATAAAAATATTTTTTTACTAAAAGATATCTGCTTTTGTTATTTTTGTCTTTACATTAAATTATTTAATAAATAATGTCATTATCACTCCCAAGAGCCTCCATGGGGACCCAAAATCAACCCGATGATGCCCACGGTCGTACATGTATCAAAAAATTGGGTTAGGATAAATTATAGGGTAAATTAATATTATTATAGTATTATTTGTTAACCTTATTTACTGTATTTACCCCTTTAACTACGGTAAATAGAATATTTATTGAAGTAATATTCCTAATATATAAAAATAAATGTCACCTATTTACACAATTTGGACATCCTGATTCTAAATATGGAATCAATGTTTCTAAATTCAAAACATAGATGTGGTAGAAATTAATTTGAAATTAATTTCTGTTGTCAAAAAAATATCGTTTTTTATGAAATAATAACTATCAAAAGATTTCCACATACTTATGTCCAGTTTAAATGTGAAATTAGGTCCAATGACCAATAATATATTAAATGGTAAAAATATAATCTAACTATACTTAAAAAAACTCAATAGTATAATTTATCACTATAAATTATATAGAATAAAAAAAAATTTAATTAAAATTTAGTAATTTTCACAATTCATCAAAAACTGAATGTTTTTAGAAAAATACCAAAAAATGACCGTAATCTAAATTTGATATTATGATCCCAAAAATGAAGTCCATTTTGAATGATAAAATAGATAAAATTTCAAAAAGTTCGAATTACTATTCATAACAGCTAGTTTGATTGGTCATGATGTGTTAGAATCTCGAAGTAGTGTACAACGCAAGTTATTGTATTATTAAAAGGGAAACGTACCATGGAAGCTTAGGGTGTTACACTTGATACATTACATATAATATTGTTTTTAAGTGTGTTATTTAGTTTTATTTTATTATTATTAGTTATTTAGTTCATATCATTAAATATGTATTCAAATAATTTTGTAAGGAACTATCCTATATCTAAAAAAATAGCAATCTGACAGTTTTTTTCTATGTGGGGAAAATAGCTACACTGGGAAATCACGTATGTGAAAATTTCCATTAAAAAAAGATTTCCTTGTGATATTTTATCTATTTGATTACATGTATAAATAAAATGGTTACGTCAAGTAAATGGATTTTTGTTAAATATTATAAATGATCATTCATATATGTAAATCAGTCACAAAGATAAAATTTGGTACATGAATAACCTATAAGGGGGAATCATCTTGGTAACTTAAGAATGATATATTAGTTTTTGTGAATCACATAAATGAATAAAATGGAATCATAATTCCAATCAGCTACATTAGATTCAAATATTTGAGTAAAACACCTACATAATTCATTTTATCTATTTGAAGAAAATTCTTATATGTGGACATAACTCACCAAATCAGATATGTTGATTCTATTATATAAATCAGTTACTTCATGACTCTAGTTTTTATTTATTACCATTGATGAACATGATTTATGTTTTGAATACTACTATATAGTATTAAATCATCTATTTAATCTTTAATATCAAATTTAATATAATTAATTTCAAGTATGTTGATAGATGAAAAGGGAGATATATATTATTTGTATCTACCATTCCCAAGATTTTTCTACGAGAAGGATATTTCATTGATACATTTTTTTCTGAGGATCATGAAATGTGTTTTAAATAATTATTTCATTAATTTCAATGATAGGCATATGCATGCATAAACATAGGCATGTGAAGAGTCATAAAAAAGAATATATAGAGAATTATTTCAAAAATATTCAATGACAATATTTTTTCTAATAAAAATAGGGTTGATGAATTCATGGTTTATATTCTAAGATTATTTAAAATATTTTATATGTTTACAAGTCCCTCCTTAGGATAATTACTCTTAAAATTATTTCCCTTATATATCATTCATTTTCATCTAGCTGTATCTTACAGTTAATAGATAAAATATATAAATTATTTATTTTAATGTACTTACTTATAAAGGATCCTGTAAATACAACCATTGAAGATTGTTTCTTATTAATATTTTAAGTATCCTGGTTGAAATATTCTATGAATATATAATGTGTCGATAGCTTGCACTCAGTTGTGAAGCCACTGGTAAAAGGACTAAAATTCCCCAAGAAAAAGATTGTTCTAGTGAATATAATCACACTGATATTAGAGAGTAGTCGTGGATTGGACTCGGGAACTTCATTATCCCAAACCACTTTAAATCAATTTATGAAAATTTTTAAATTATTTTTTATTTTTCTGTCCTTTATCATCAATGACCAAAACAAAATCAGTCATAAACAGTGGAGTAATATTTTCCAATATAAAAATAATTTTAAATAAAGAAATTTACCCCATATTAAATCTTAATACAGTTAGTCTTTCACATATTTTGTTATTAGATATAGCGATTCTTGAGTTATCATCTGAAAAAGTCGAAATATAAATATCTCTTCAAGAATGGTTTTGATGACTGATAATAAAGATGTAATTTATTTGGAATGAGAATTGTATGTTAATGATGAGAATCATGTTTTTTTGGATGGGAATTATGATCATGCATTTGATAATCCTTGTTCTAATGGATAATATTAAATCCATAAAACCTTATGAAATTAAAATGGATGAACTAGAAACATGTGATATTGAAACTCAAGACAACTATTTTCTAAATTTATTTTTTATGAAGACTATAATATATGGATTATGTCTAGATGTGTTCAAAAGTGTATTTCAATGTCAATAAAACCATGGAACGTGGACTACAATTTCATTTTATTAAGAAGAATCATGTAACATATAGGCTCTTAGTCACAATTATAATTACTTATACTTTACATACATTGATATTACATCATAATTGAAGAATATTTATTATAACATATAACATAACCATGACTGGACCGTATAGGTATAGTGTCATTAGAATATGGGAAACATAAATTTTTTATCATAAAACAACTACATTGTCTCCCATTTATTTCATCATAACTGCACTCCTTTTTGGAATATCATACTTAATAACCTTCTTCATGACCTGGGGAAAAGAAACATATAAAAGGGTGAGATCAAATGATCAGTAAGGGTAAACAAAAGAAATATCAATCATATCATATTCATAATAACATAAAATTTGAAAATATTATCTTTCATATAAAAGATAAAAATATAATTTCATGGGATTAATAATAAAATTTGATATATAATACCACTTTCCAAAACATAATATGTGAAAATTTGTGTCATACACACATAAGAATATAAATTCTTTTCATATTAGTCAAGGCTTATTTCCAAGACCATCATAACAGAAAACGTCCATTACAGAACTGATTTCACTCCTCATTCTAGCCCTGTATCACTAAACAAGATTTACTTGTTGTTCCAGCCATGTCTATCTCACGAGATATAAATAATTAACCAATGAATTGGTGGGAGATATAGGTCCCACAAATCACATAATGAATCCATTCTTATGTGTTCCACAGAAACATAAAAACCTTTACCATAGCATAACTCATGCAATAAAATAGATTTCTTAAACATCATTCCATCATAATTGATAAAAAACAAATGGATTTCCTAAAATATTCCATCATAAAAAAAATAAAATCATTGTAATAACAGGGATATAAATATAACCCTATTTAAATAGTGACATCTTAGATAGAAAAGAGTTTTGAGAAAACACTGCAAATTAATTCTAGAGGAAAATATAATTTCTTTTTTCAAAATTCTTTTCTATTATCAAAATGCCACGAAATTTAAAATAAAAAAATTTAGTTTGAATTTTTTTTAAAATCATGTAGAAGAAGATTATTGTAAATAATATTTCCTGAGACCATAAAAATTTATTCATTCAGTATAAGTTAAAAAAGCATTCTTCGCGTACTTTTTCCAGAATGGTCAAAAAGTACCTCATACTAAGAACGATACAATATTCCATTCATACCGTTTAGTAAAAATTAAAAAATGGGTAAAATTGAATTTAAACAATTATATAAGTATATAATGAATTTTTTGAAATACTTTTTTTGGAAAAATGGATCTTCATGATAAATATACTCGAGTAAATAATTACGAATAATCAATCTCGGATAAAAATGTGATTTTCACTGTTATCACTTACCATAGGTCGGATATGCTTCGTAAGTATCTAACCCACATATATAATGATTTAAATAATGTTACATATTAATTCCAAAATCATAATAATTTTTATGATAATATTTATGACCACATTTTTTTTGTTTGTTAGTAACACTTCATTGTATCTCGTTATTTGGGTATTGACTCCTTTATATTCTTATGAATGTCTTGTTGGATAAATTCTTATGCCAATTTTATGCTTATAGTTATATCATTTAATAAATGGTATTAGTATGATATATATCAGATTTATTCAATAAATTAATTTATATAATCATGGTTTAATGAAGATCATGTAAAACGAACCACATCACAACGTGGAGATGGTAAGCCGTACGTACGCACGAGCAAATATATCATTACTATAATTGATGAATGGTATTGAAGTGGATGTGGAATAGTATCTCAGAATTAGTATAATTTTATATTAATAATATATATATATATATATATATATATTACTTCCATCATTATACCCATCCATGTTAGGTGATGGTGAAAAACTGATTACACCACGGCGTGGAGACGATAAGGTGTATGTACACATGCGTAGTGATTTCATTTTTCGTAGGATGGGTTGAATGTGAAATAGGGTTGTTTAATATTTATAAAAACATAACATTATATAATTACTAATGATTTTATAACATTATAATGAATCAAATAACGAAAAGGATGTTCTAGAAGAATGAAATTTGAATGACACGGTAGAAGAGATTACCTCTTCCTCGGCGTGCCTCCTTTAAATTTCCACATAGTGCACTAGAGTCGGTCTTTTGAGAAGACCATCAAATATAGAATGTATCTATAGAAATTTATATGAGAAATGGATAGGGTTTGATAGAGAATTAATTCTCAAAATGGAGTCAATATGAGAGGGGAGAGGTTCCCATTTATAAGAGAGGAGAGGGGCACTTTAGGAAACCCACAAAAATATTTATTTATAATAAAATAAAACCCAACCAAAGAAACTAAAAAGTGTACCAAACTAGAATATGAGATGATATAGTTTTTTAATATAATTAACTAATCAATTTTGGACAACTTTTTTGTCAATTTAATCCTTTTTTTTTAAATTGAAACTTAGTTATTCTATGAAATTTTAATTTTGATAATAAAATTATAGATATTTAATGGTAATTCATATATACATATGTGGTGTTAAATGACCATAAATGGATAACTTATTCCATTTTTAACCTTATAATTATCAATTTTTAATTTTTAAATATTTTTATGATTTTTAAATTATTTAATAAAATGTTATGTTTTTAAAAATTCAATAGTGTAAATTTCGACACTATTCATTTATTAGACATTAAATAAAATTTACACAGAAGATAAATTTGAAAAAATATATTTAATACACTAATAACATTTAATAGTCCCCAAGAAAATTCATGGAGAACATAATTAGTTTATATGATATTTCTTTTAATATATATTTAATCCGTTTATTTTATATTTTCATTAATAAAATAATTTCTACATCATTATTATGTCATCATTATTGTAATTATTTAATATCTAAAAATTATAAATAAATTAAATTTATATAGGTAATTATTTAATATTTTCAAATACTATCTATAGTCGATTTTATCTATGACATATCGATATGTTAAAATTAATATACTTATATAAAATGATTTTGATTCATTTTTTCCATTTCATTTGTTTTTATTGCATTCTTTCAACTTCATCGGTGAGTGGTCAAAATGTGATTCCAATTAATAAAATATATTATATGGGTCAAATTATGACATAAAATATTATTTTTACAGGTGTTAAGGTAATTTTATAATTTTATATGCACACTTAATTACACGATTTACCTTTGACCATGGTAATACAAATAATTACCAAAGTTGCTATTCATACTGCCCAAAAATAAAAGTAAACCTATTAAAATATTTTTGACGAAAAAATTCAAAATATGGAAACCATTTTTCAAAATTTGAAACATATAAGTTGAAGTATTTATGTTAAAATTTATCTCTTTGTTGAGAAAACGTGTTTTAAAAGTTATAATATTGCAGAAGATTGAAGTGTTTTTACCTATGAATTCAATGTAAAATTACTACTAATGACATAAATTATATTAAATAGTAAAAATATAATAAATTCATACTTTAAAACCATTTAATATTATTATTTAACCAAATAAATTATCTCAAAGAATTTTTTTTTGTAATTAAAATTTAGCGTATTTTTACTATTCATCAAAATATGAAAGTTATCAGAAAAATATTAAAAATTTATCCAAAGTAAATTTTTATATCCCTCTTCAAAATAAAATGTTTATGTTTTGATATAAAATTATTTAATTTTCAAAATCTTAATTTGAAATGGGTTCTCTTTTCAAAGGTGTAAAATTATCCTTTAAAAACATTACATCAAATAGGGTTTTATTTGATAACCTATGACTAAAATATCCATTGAATGAATATAAAAATATTTTATTAAGTATATAACACATATATATCTCATTAATTTCATTACCAAATGTTATTAACTCTAAAATAAAAATATATAATTGATTTATATTATTCATATATAATTGATAGCTAATGAATCCATAATGGATTTTCATTATTTAGTAATAATTATTTCTGCTGACCTAATGGCTAGTCAATAATAGTAATTTTATAATAATGGAATCTTTCAGTTCATTTAAAATCATGAATTCATCAAAAGGATTCTACCGAGGAATAATCATTATTTGAAAAAAATTCATAAAAACATCCGGGTGTTACATTATACCCCCTTAAACTAAATTTCACCCTCGAAATTCGTCACATGGTAACAAAAATATAAGGATAACCCTCCCTCAAAATATCCTCAAGTTCCCATATAGATTTTTCAAATTGGTTGTTCGTCCATAAAACATTAATCAAAAGAGAGGTATTTTTTTTTAGAACATTTTTTCTACAATCCAAAATACTTATTAGATAATATTGATAAGAATGATCTTACTCTATTAGTATGACATCATACATTAGTACACGTGATGGAACAAGTATCTAATTTCTCAAGAGATATAAAAAAAAATCATGAAATTGAGAGATATTCGGTGGAATCTCTAATCGGTAAGGTTCCTTCCCTACACGATCTAGAATTTCAAAAGGGTTGATATTCATTGGTCTCAACATTCCCTTATTTCGAAATATCATTACTCTCTTCGAGAGAGATATTTATAAGAACAATTTATCACACAATTCAAACTCAAGGCCCTTTATTCGGTTGTTAGTATAACTGTTTTCAACTCTGATCTGATCTTATTTGTTTTTGAATAGAGATGAACTTTTCTACCATTTCATCAACAAGGTCAGGTCCTAATACCTTTCTTCCCCCAACTTCATCTATGTATGTTGGTGTTATGCATTCTTTCTTATAGTATTTATAAGGAGCGATCTGATAACCTGAGTGAAAGATATTTTTATAATAATATTCCACCAATGATAGGTGTTTATCCCAATCACACTTAAAATCCATAGATCAATCTCTTAACAAGTCTTCAAGAGTTTGAATTTTCCTCTCAGACTGACCATCTTTCTGAGGATGATACGTAATGCTGAAACATAACTCTGTATCAAGGTCATTCTGATGAAATTTCCAAAACATTAAGGTAAACCCAATTTATTGATCAAATATGATGGAATGTGGTACTCCCTAAAAACATACAACTTACTTTACATATATCCTGGGAAGTATATCAAGAAAAAAATCCTCTCTAGTAGTAATGAAGTGTGCCGAATTTGTAAGATGATGAACTATTGCCCCGAGAGGATTATTGCCTTTGGATGTTTTGGGATGTCTAATGAAAAAGTCAGTAGTGATGTCTTCCCATTTTCATTTTTTTATGGGTAATGATGTAACATCACTTAGAAATTTATCACTCAGTCTAAACATACTGACAAAAAAATCATCAGGAGACATATTCGGTGACATCTCATTTCATGCCATCACACCAGAAGTAGTTTTCCAGGTCCCTATACATCATTGTGCTTCTAAGATAAATAGATAATGAAGAACTATGAGCCTCATCTAATACCTCCTTCGTTAATTCTGGTCTGGGAGGAATACAAATCCAATTCTTGAACCTTATTATTTTTTCACAGTCAAGGTTGAATTCAGGAAAATTTGTCACTTGCTTTTGTAACACTACATATTCCTTCTATGCCTTTTTATTAATCCCATGAATAGATGGTTGAAGATTCATTTCAGAAATAAAATATTTATCCCCTTCCATTATAATTTCATGATACATCCCTTGAAAATTCATAAATGTTTGATATTTTGTGATCCTCGTCATGGATAAGTTAGCATGGTCTTGTCGACATAATGAATCTTCCACCTTGTTTTCATTCTAAGGGTGGAAATGTCTTGAGAATTCATAATCTCTTATCAACTCCATCCATATTCATTGGCACATATTAATTTCATTTTTTGTAAGAATATACTTTAATCTTTTATGATCAGTATAAATATCACATCTTTCAACATAAAGATAATGCCTTCATATCTTTAATGCAATGATTACCAAAACTAACCCCAAATCACTAGTTGGGTAGTTTTTATCCTGGATTTTCAACTGTTGTGAGGCATAAGCTATCACCATATCATTTTTCCTGAAAACAGACCTCGTACCCTTCTTGGATTCATCACTTTAGATCACAATACTTTCTCCACTACAAGGTAGTTTAAGCACAGGTGCACTGGCTAACCTTTTTTTATCTATTTGAAATTCTCATACCATTCCTCCAACCAAACTAACAAAACCCATTTCCAAGTCAACATGGTGAGTGGATTATATAATCATGAAATCTATTTAACAAAAAATTGACAATATCCCTCCAAACCAAGAAAATATCATATCTCAATTAACATTATTTTTGATGAACATATTTCAATAACCTCTATTTTTGATTGATCTACATATATCCCCTCTCTTGAGATTATGTGACACAAAAATTAAAATTTCTGAAACCATAATTCAGACTTGCAAAATTTGGCATAAATCCTATCATTTCTCAGGGTCTTCAATACAATTCTCATGCAATATTCATGTTATTCCCTTCTCTTTGAATATAAATGAATATCTATTATATAGACTACCACAAACTGAGCAAGATTGTTTCAAAAGAAACTATTCATTAGATTCAGTATGATAGTATGAGAATTAGTAAGACCAAAATGCATCACTATAAATTCATAGAGTCCAGACCTTGTATGGAATGTCGTCATTTTTATATACTCCTGTTGACCCTTAATTGATGATATCACTAATGATGATAAATCCTAAAAAAATTATTTATCTCTGCGTAGTTGGTCAAATAAATCCTCAATGAGGGGAATAAGATATTTTTTCTTGATAGTGATCTTGTTATGTTGTCAATAATAAATAAAGATTCTCATTGATCCATATTTATTCATAACATACCAAATAAGTTATCTCCATGGTGACACACTTGGGAGTATGAATCATTTATCAATATTCTCTTGGAGTTAATTCTTCAATCCATGTGACTCAATTCCGGCCATTCTATATGGTGTCTTTGAAATAGGCATATCACCCTGTATGAGTTCTATTGAAAACTAAACTTCACTATTTGGTGGATGACCTGAATATTCCACCATAAAGACATCATCTAACTCTCGTATGATTGTAATATTTTTAATCATGAGTTTTTTACCAACCATTTTAGAAAAATAAACTTCATTTTTTGGACACAAGACGCATTAGATGGATGAAATTTATTATTGGAAGGTCATTTTCATCTTTATAGTGATAGATGATCATGGATTGATCAACAATATGAAATGTAACTTTCCTTAATTGGAAATTGATATGAGCTCCAAAAGAATAAATGAAATACATTCCAAGAATCACATAAAATTCCACTATAGATGGATCACATGATTTGCAGGAATCACTTTCCCATAAACATCAATCGGATATGAATTATAATCATTTGACGTGACTGTTGTTCCATTAAGAGTTGTCACATCTAACTCAACATCTAATTTTTGAGGTAATACTTTGATACCCATATACAATTATTAAAAAATAATAGAGTATGTAGATTTAGAATCAAAAATGCATTTGCTACTTTAGAGTGGATGGTAAGTGTACATTTTACCAATTCCTTATTGTACTCCATGTCTCCTATAGTAATTGCATAGCACATTCCATTCACATTGGCTTTAAGAGTTTGTTGACATTGTTAATCATCAATAACCATTGGATTAGGGAATTTATGGGCATAATTAACCATTTCCATACACTTGTAACATTGAAGTGTGGGAGGTGAAATCTATGTATTCTTTTCATGGTTCACATCACTTGACAACTATTTCTAATAAATTCATCATTCAATTGCCTGATAAACTTCTTTTCCCCACATAATTAATTTAATAGTCCCTTTAAGATAATTATATCTGTTCTTCTTTCTGCAGTTTTAATATAAGGTAAAACTAAAAATTTTTAGTGTGGTGTTTAAATTTATTATTGAATTCCATTTTCCTCTTCTTATCAAACCAATATGAATGATGGGTTATTCCAGTGTCTATATCAACTGTGAGAGAACATAGAACAATTTCATCATAGCTATTGAAGTCCCTTATGTCTAATTCCCTTGGGAGAC
Organism: Viscum album; assembly: GCA_963277665.1. Lineage (NCBI taxonomy): Eukaryota > Viridiplantae > Streptophyta > Magnoliopsida > Santalales > Viscaceae > Viscum > Viscum album. Next base: position 811,232,967 of record OY728165.1, read on the forward strand.
ATGGTTTTAAGACACTAAAGAATCGATCAATCTTACTCTCCAGTTTTATTATAATTCCATAAGTGTAACTTGCATGTGTTGTAAAATTTTCTTCATATGTTCCAATGGATTCATCATCTATTTTTTATGTTCAGGGAACTCCTTCTCTATTTTTGTTTGAAGAATACGATGAATCGACTTATTGAAAAATAAGTTCTTGAACATTTCCTATTCCATGGAATCAATTTCATCTCTTTAACACAAATTATTGATAATATTACACCATTGATCAGCTTCACCTTCGAAATGATATAAAACTAAGATGACTTTATCATGTTCAAAGAATTTTAGAACTGAAAATATAGTTTCATTGGTACGGATCCATTGTTTAAACAATAATGGATCAGAAGTCCCATTGAATGAATGTGGATGATGTCTCATGAATGACTCAACCGAATGTTTCTCCCTCCTTTGCTTGTTTGGAAGTCCCACATGATTCGTAACTTGAGAAAGTATTATTATCATGGCTACATGATATTTTATTCCAACTCCCATAACATTTGGTTTCTCAGTGTGGACAATAATTGCATTGCCCAACACATTGATCATTAATGTGGTTCCTTCTAGATCTAGCCATTGAAGGATGATAAGAAGCATAGTGTGATAAACATGAATCATAAGAGGAAAACCACATAATAAATAATAAAAATTTAATTTAGGACACTTTAGGTTTTATCCTACATTATTCATGGTCATTTATAAAACACTTGGATTGTGTCTTATACTTAGACATGTCCTTAAGGATTCCTCATCCTAGATTCCAAATGATAAATGTACCTTTCCTCTGATACCTACTATAATGACCCATACATTACATTCATTGATATTACATCAGAATTGAAGTATATTTTTTACAATAGATAAAAAAACCATGAAATAACCATATAGATATAGTGTCTTTAGAAACTGGGAAACATAATCAACTTGTTCCTAAAACATCTACATTGCCTCTTGTTTATTTCATCTTAATTAGACTTCTTTTTGAAATATCATACATTATACCATTATTCGTGACTTGGGGAAAATAATAATACAAAAGGGTGATCTCAAATTCATAGTAAGGGTAAAAAAAGGGAATATCAATCATATTATATTCATAAGAAAATAACATTTTGAATATCTTATCTTGAAGATAAAAGATCAAAATATAATGTCATGGTATAAATCATAAAAGTCAAATGTAATCCCAGTAGTCAAAAAATAAGACATGAAAATTTTGGCATGCACACATAAGCATTTAAAACCACTTCATATTTGTCAAGTCTTATTTCCATGACCATCATAGTGGACAAAGTCCATTATTGATCCGAGTTCACTCCTCTTTCTAGCCTTATATCATTGAAACAAATTTACTTAATGTTCCCGCCATGTCTACCTCATAAGATATAAATCATTAACCAATTAATTTGAGGATGATATAGGTCCCACCCATCTCATAATGAAACTATTCATATGTGTTCTACAAAATCATAAATAATTTTACCATCGCATAACCCATGCATTAAAATGGGTTCTTTAAACATCATTTTGTCATTGTTGATATTAAACAAATTGATTTTATAAAGAAAATTACATCATAAATAAAAAAATCATTGTAATAAAAGGAATAGAAATATTACTCTATTTAATGAGTAATATCTTATATGGAAAATAATTTTAAGAAAACATTTGAAATTAATTTTTGAGGAAAATATATTTTTTTTTCAAAAAATTTTACCTTTCACAAAATTACATGAAATTTAATAGAAAACAATTTAGTAGAAAATAATCTAGAAATAATTTAGAGGAAGATTTATGTAAATAAAATTTCTTGAAACGAAATAAATCCATTTATTTTGTATTAGTTACAAAAACATTATTCTCATACTTTTTCTGGAAAGGTCAAAATGTACCTTATAACGAGAACAAAAAATGATTTTGATCTTACTATTTAGTAAACATTTACCAGTGGGTAAAATTTTCATTAAAAAATTATAGATTTATATAAATAATATTTTGAAATACATATTTATGAAACATGGATGTGGATGATAAATATACCCCATTAAAAACATAGGAATAAACAATCTCAAATAAAAATGAGATTTACAATGTTATCCCTCACCTTTGGTCCTATATACTTTTTATGTATATGAAAATCGTGTATAATGATTTAAATAATGACAATAATTTATTCCAGAATCATAATAATTGTTATGATAACATTTTGTATCATATTTTCATCCGTTTGATAGTAACATTACATTGATACTCATTATGTGGGTATTAACTGCTTTATGTTCTTATGCATGTTTCGTCGGATTAATTATTATTATTATATTTAGGTCATATTAATATAATTTAAAAAATGGAATTATTATAATATATATATTATTTATTCATTATATTAATTTTTATAATAATGTTTTAAAGAAGGTCATGTAGAACGAATCACATCACACTGTGGAGATGGTATGTCTTATGTTTGCACGAGCGACGATATCGTTCCCATAATTTTAGATTGGTATTGAAGTGGATGGTATATAGTATCTCAGAATTATTATAATGTTATATTAATCCTATATTGTTATTATTTCCACAATTATACCAATACATTTATGGTGATGAGTAAAAACATATTACACCACATCGTGGAGACGGTAAGCAGTATGTACGCATGCATGGTGCATTCATTTTCTGTTGGATAGATAGAATGTGAAATAGGGATGTTTCATATTTATAATAACATACTAATATTTATTTCATACTGATTTTATTTCTTTAAAATTAAACGACTAATGATGAGGAAGTATAAGAAGAACAAAATATGAATGAATCAGTAGAAGAAATTACCTCTTTATCGACGTGCCTTCATTAAATTAACACTTAGGGTACATAGTTGGTCTTTTTAGAAGACCAATACCTCTAGAATGAAACTAGTGAAGTGGATAAGGTAAATATTCAGTGGTTGGAGGAGCATGAAAGATAAAAATGGAGTGAATAGTAGAGGTTCGAGGCTCCCTTTATAAGAGAGGAGAGGGGGACTTTAAGAAACTCACAAAAATAGTAAATTATAATAAAATAGAACCCTACCCAAAAACATTAAAAGGGTCCCAAATTATATTATGAGATGATGTAATATATTAATATCATCTGATAATCAATTTTGTAGAACTTTTAGGTCAATAAAATCCATATAATTTTAATTGATAGTTAGTTATTCTATTAAATTTTAATTTCTATACTGACATTTTAGATAGTTAATGGTAATGAATATTTACTTATGTGGTGTTAACTGAACATAAATGGATACTTTCTTCTCTTTTAATCCTTATTACTATGAAATTATAATTTTAAAATATTTCATTAATTTTTATTCATTTTAATAAAATTTTATGTTTATAAAATTCCAATAATGTCAATTTTGACAGTATTCATTTATTATACTTTAAATAGAATTCACACAGAAGATATAATTGAAAAAAAAAATTTATTACACTCTAAAATTGTCATAGTCCCCATGAAAATTCATGGAGAATATTAATTAGACCATATGATATTTTATTTAATATTTTTAAAAACCAGTTACTCTATATTTCTATTAGTAAAATAATTTCTACATCACATTTGTTTCATCATTTTTGGTAATTATTTATTATTTAAAAATTATAAATAAGTTATTACGATGTAAGTAATTATTTTATAATTTTTAAAGAATATCTATACTCAAATTTATCTCCTATTTATCCGCAAATTAATATTAATATACCTATATAAAATGAGATTGTGACATTTTGTCCATTTCATTAGTTTTTATTACATTCATGTAATTTTCATATATTTGAGACACTAAAGAGAGTAAATTTCGAAAAATATATGCTAAGGTTAAAATTTAGTCATCCATTTGGATTTTTATAGGTTTTAAATAAATTTTTTAATATTATTTTTATACTTAATTAGTCAATTTAACATTAACTGTGGTAATAAAAAAAATAACCGATGTTACTATTCATACCACCCAAAACTAAAATAAGCCTATTAACATAATTTAATCCTAATGATTCCAAATATGGAATCCATTTTTCAAAACATTAAACATATAACGTTCAATAATTAATTTAAAATTTACCATGTTGTAGAGAAAAATTGGTTTAAAAGGTAAAATAATACAAAAGATTGAAATTGTTTTACCTATGAATTAATGGTAAAATTAATGCTAATGACATAAATTATATAAAATGTTAAAAATATATTCAATTTATACTTTTAAACCATTCAATATTATAATTTCTTCATATAAATTATCTCAATAAAAAAGTTTTTTTAATAAAAAAATAGATTATTTTTACTATTCATTAAAATATCAAAATTTTCAAAAAATTATCAAAAAATTATCCAAAGTAAATTTTTATATCCTAATTCAAAATATAATGTTTATGTTTTAATATAAAAACTATTAGTTCATCAAAGTATTAATTTATAATGGGTTCTCTATTAAATGATGTAAAAATAACCTTTACAAAAAATTACATCAAATAAGGTTTTAGTCATAACCTATGACAGAAATATCCATTGTATGAATATAAAAATATTTTATTAAGTATATAACACACATATATCTCATTAATTTCATTACCAAAATTAATTCACTCTAACATAAAAATATATAATTCATTTATGTTTTTCATAAATAATTGACATCAAGTGAATTCAAAATGCATTTTCATAAGTTAGATATAATTATTCATGCTAACCTAAAGACTAAGCTATAATGGAAAGTATATAATAAGGGAATATTGTAGTTCTTTTAAACACATTATTTCGTGAAATCAAGACACATAAGAATAGAAATTACTTAATTAAAATATTTGATAAAATAATCTATGTGTTACAACAATAATTCCAAACTAATGTGTGAAACATTTACTACATGGGATGGTAAGGGTATCACATTGTGGAATGTAGGAAATATAAAAGTTAAAAAAAATAATTTCTATCTTAGGGGAAATTTTTATTGAACACGAAAATGATATAATTGTTGTTATAATATTTCCCTAATGTTGGAGTGGTATTTTAGATACTATTAAAAAATTAACAGAGCTAAAAATCATTAAAATAAAACATCACATAAGTCATCTAATGATATATGATTAAAATATAAATGAAAAATATAGGTTGCATTTGTTAATTAATAAGGATAAAATTTATTTAAACTATAAACTTGAAATAATTATCATAATTATAATGAAGTTAAAATTATTGATTAATATGATAGAAATATTGTAGATTGTTTTCATTCACCTAGTAAGCATGATCAAATTTACTGAAAACTCAATATTTTATTTATATAGAGAAGATGTTTGAAGAAACATTTCCTCAAAAACATGAAGTTTTATTTAAATTATATGGATGAATTACACTATGAGTGAATGAATCTTTGAGATATCAATCCTAATTTTCCACACCTTCAGGATAAAAAACAAGAAAAGGAATACATCAATAATGTTTTATAGAAGAAAATTTCTAAGGAAAACATGAAGAAATCATGGAGAACATTAGAGGATTGTTGTGAATTTTCATCATCAAAATTAGAAGATGATCATTCTAATCAGAAAGCGAACATGTGTTTTATCAAGTATACTATTGTGTTACATTCTATATATTCTTGTAATAATCAAAATAAACCAGAAAATGGAAATTTATCGTTGAGTAATTCAACAAATATTGTTTCACGTAAGAAGAAAAATACGAATACTTAAAAAATAAAAATCTAATTCCTAAAAGAAACATGATGTGATTGTACATGAAATAAAAAACAAAACAAAATTAATTTTAATTTTTAAAAAACTTAATATTATATAGAAATATTTTTTGATCATTGAAATAAAATGGAAATTTAAAAAAATATGCTAAATTTAATAATGATACTTCTATTGTATTTATGAAAGATAAAATATAATATAATAAAATTCATTATATAAATAAAAATCACAAAGGATTATTAGTAATAGGATGTTAATGTGAAAACCAAATTTTTCAAAATAAATAGTTCATACATATTTCCAAGAATAAATATAGTTTAATCGAAAACAATTTTCATTTTTATTAGCAAGGAAATTATCAACAGAATTTTAAATTAATAAACCATAGTCCTATGGTGTTAAAAATTAATTTTTTCAATAAATGATTTTCAAAATTATAAGATTAATGTTAGGAACAACCCTAACATATTTGGATCTTGAAATACTTATTTTCTAACCCTATCTGATATATGAAATTATATATACTATATGAATTTATTATTTTTTATATCTTTTAGATACAAAGTTCTAGGATCACCAATTAAAAATAGTATATGTAAAATTGAATCTTCAGAATATGAGTGGATATTTTTTCTAATTTTAAATCATAATCCATGATAGATGTAGGTCATGTTACAATTATTTATATTTCAAAAGGAAAAATTATCATATTTGGATATGTTGAAAAACTGAACTATGTCCTTATTAAAAAAGTTCCCAATGTGGAAGGTTTAAAGTCTGATATGACATGTACCTATCAAATTTTTGATAATGGTTATTTTTTTTTATTTTTATAAAAACACATGTTCCCTTTTTAAATAATTTTTTTAAAAATTAATCCACCATGAATAAGGAATACCTATACTCTATATCATAATTCCAAAATTAGACAAACCATGAATTTTTTAAATAATGAAAAAGTGATTGTATGTTTAACATTGGGAAAGAGTAAAGATTATTAATTTTTAAACATTTAAAAAATAATTTTATTTAAATGTTTACCTCGATATAATTTGAATAAAAAAAATATATGTGATGCATAACAAAATGTAAATCAACAGATGAAATATTCTAAAACAATAAAATTGGATTTTACTCCTATACCCATAAAACATATTTATATTAAATTTTATTTTCACTATGTATTGTAGAAATCCTAATATGAAAGTATTTTAATTATGTTATATCTAATGATTATTCGACAAAGACCCAGTTTTTTTATGTTTTGATTTTTATTCCTATTGTTCATTTATATTTTTATGAAACAATTTAAAAATAAAGAAGTTCGAAAAATTATATCATTAAGATATAACCGTGATGGAGAATTCGAAAACAATGCTTTAAATGAATATAATTTAAAAAACTAAATCAAGGATACCTTTTATTCCACTAAGGAAACCACAATAGAATGTTGTTGTTGAAAGGATGAATATAAATTTTAAAGAAATTTATATGAATATGTTATGTGAGTATTACATACCTACTAATATTTGGGATAAATTTATGACTAAAACATGTTATTTCATAAACTTATTTCTAATTAGACATATATTAAATAAAAAACCCTATGTGATACAGAATAATAGAATGCAAAGAGTTGGGTAATTTATGGTTTATGGATTTAAGGATTTCATTTTTAAAACCAAGGTTATTATTTGTAAGTTTGATCCAAATTATGATGAATGAATATTCTCAGGTTGTTATACTAATTAAAAAGAAACACGAGTTTTCCATAAATGGTATAATATTTGTTGAATAATAAACTCTTTTTAAATTCCATTAAAGTGATCCTTCTGATCAAAATGTAACTCAAATTGATGAACATAGTGACTCTTTTGAAAACCACATATTGAGAGAAATTTTTTATAAACAAATGAATGAAGAATTAAAGAATGATTTTTAAAAACAGAATACTAAAAGGTTGGATGATATTGAAGCATTACAAGCCTAGACCCCTTATGAAGCATCATTTCCAAATTTTTATATTAATTTTTTATGATGGAAATAGAACTAGAAGGATTATTGTAAACCATACAATGTTTTTGAATTTTTTCTAAGATAGAAACGAGTTCTATAGATGAATCCTTTTTATATAAATGTTGGGTTATATATACATAATAACAATTAAACAATTTCAAGAGGAAAAATTTAGGAAAATTATATTATATACACTATGAAGATCTTATTATTGAAATAATGTGGGGTTTTTGGAATTAGAAAATTGGTGTTAGAGTGATATCTAGGGCCAATTTTAGACTTGTAAAATGGGTATTATCCAGAAAAAGCTATAGTCTTAAGGGTGAACATTACCCTATTAGTGAAATTATAATCCATTGGGTTTAATTTATCCAATGCATCATAAGTGAACTTTAATTTATATTAAATTGATGTAAAATAATAATTTCTAAATGGGTTTCTAATGGATGAAGTTTATGTTGAAAAAACTCTTAGTTTTGAAAATACCTACTATCAAATTTTTTTTAAACATACAAAAAATAAAATTATGGTATTATAGAAGAACCTAGAGATTGATATTATCATTTAATTAAATTTTTATATAAAATGAATTATTATTATGTTGGAAATATCCTACATTATTTAATAAAACATCATATTCAGGCATTTTTCGGTAAATATATATATGATAATGATGCAATGTTTTTTTCTAAAAAAATAAATATTGGTATATAATTTTAAAGAAACATGAAAAAAGAATTCAAAATGATCATTATGGGTGAGTTAAATCCTGTTATAATATTTTATGTTTATAAAAAATAATTTGTGAATGTTTTAAATAATAAATTCATAATAAATTTTTTTTAAAGGCTTGGAATTGAATTTGGAAAAGTACATACCAGTCCTGTGATTTATAATGAAAAAATAATTTGGATGAAGCTCGGAAACTAGTTTAAAACATTCCTTACTATGTAATAATTGAATGTTTGTTGTATTTAAGTAATAGTATACCTGAGATTATGTTTTAAATATGTTTTTGTGCTCAATTTACTACCAATAATACTGAATCACATTTAACATTATAAAAAATTATTATAAGATATTTGTAATGTACAATTTATATTTCCTTTATTTTTTAAATAATATATGAATTTATTTTAATATCATAATTAGACTTTGACTTTTTATGTTGAGGAAATGATAAGAAGAGATGTTAAGGAAAATTCCATTTTATAGGTAAATCCATTGTATCCTAGTCAAGTAAGAAGCAACATTTTTTTTTCATTTTCTACACTTTATGTAGAATAAAATACTAACGGTGGTATTCATAAACATGTTAAATGGATGAAAAAAACATAATTCAAATTATATTGAATTAAAATAAATTTTCAATTAGATGTGATGAAACTATTTCTATCCTCCTTTATATGGACTGATTTCAACAATAGGTGATGGGAAGGTGTGTCATTTTGAGGATCGGTGTGCCCAGAACAAATGATAGAAAAATAATAAACAATTTTATAAGATGAAGGCACATGTTTCCTAAAAAAGTGGAATAACTCTTAGATTAGTGCGCATATCAGATATATTAGGACATCGTTGAGCTGAAAATGACTAATTTTCACTAGGAATGTCGTAACTTTATTTAGTGAGGGTTCATCTATAGAAAATTTCACTGAGGAATTAATCATAAATAAAATAATATAATAATGAAATTATATTGACACAGAAACATTATCTTTATTATTTCTATGACAGAAATTTTAGGTTATCATCACAACCATGAAATTTCTCTAGAGGCATGGAGGCATAACCTTAGGAGAAACTATTGGAGGATGACGACAAATCGATCGGAAAATGCACATCAGATTGAATAAAATTGGAAACAACAACAGATATACTTTCTTCATCATCAACGATAGAACCAAATCATTTTAGGGAATGTTATTTTTAATTTTTTCCCATTAATTAATTTTATAATGATCATGGACCAATAAACATACATTTTGGCCCATATATTTATATTTGTTTCTGGATGGGATATTATCTTTGGGATTATCAATATATTGATATTTATTCGACTTTTTTATCATTGTTATGAAAAAATATTTAGGAAAACATGAAAAATTGAAATGTATTTTTCATCAAATATCTCATAATTCTTTTCTCCCTCTGTTCTTCATGATCAACACCATTGGATCCTCATAGTCATAGATTGACCATATAAGGTTCCTATAAACATGATCAAGCCCTCTTATTAAAGGAAAATCGATAATTGGGGCTGAATCGATTGAGATGGGGACCCTATGATCTTCGATCTACCATTGTTTCATGATTCATACATTAGTGGAGGATCGATGGTCTATAAAAGGGTCCACCGGCATGGCACTGGTGAATAGTGGGTGGCGATGATGCGTTGGAAGTAGTGGGGCTACATGTGCATGTAATCGGGCAGAAGACCACATAGAGTGGGGTCGTGGATGAAACGAGCCACTTTTGATTGCCCAGGAAGCCCACATGTGAGTGTTCCATGATGAGGGAATGGTTTCGGCTGGGTAGGTAGGGCCAGGTGGGTCGGGCCATGTGGGTCAAGTGAGGTGGTTAGGGTCATGTGTTTCAGACCCGAGTGAACCTGGCAGATCCCCGCCATAATCAACTTTGATCCATGAAATCTAAAACAACCATAGGCATAGTGGCCATATCCATGGACTGTCGACCGTCTCAGTTGACCCCCATGACCAATCAGTACATGGTGTCCGGTTCACAGGGTGCTAAATCACTAATGTTAGTGGACCAAACAAGTATTCATTCTACATGCATAGTTCCCCATTAAAAAAACAACCAAAAAATCTAAATGAATTATTCAATTGATGATCCATCTACAGTGTTGAGACTCTGAAGCTGAGATAGTCCATTTAAGATAATTTTTTAGTTTTTATTTTAGAACATTATAGTTGAGAGAATTCCATTTGTCATTTCCTCAAAGGTTTAGCACGACATTATATCTACATTAATGGATTATTATCACCTCTATAGGTTGAGTCCCCGATAGAGTATGGTAAACCAATAGGGGAATGGATTGTTATCATCATCCAACTGTTGTAGTGTTTTTTAATATCAATTTAACAACTGAGAGTATAGTGTTGGTCCTCCACCTAGTAGTCTGCATCAGTATGGTCAGTTGTTTTCCACAGTGTGTCTGAGTGGGATCCCCCCACTTTATATCGTAGTATTCCCTGACAATGAATATGCATTGGGTAGGGCCCAAATGAGTTATACCTCTTTCTGAGTGTCTCCGACGATATCATGCCTCTATGGGTGAGTTCTCCTTGAACGAGCATACATTAAGCATAATCTCGGGGTTAATAATTGGTTGTGTCTTACCTCTAGACACTATGTATTGCATTGAATATATATAGATGTTCGTGTTATATGTGTCTTAGAAATATACCGATGTAGAGAAGAATTTACTTTCCATTGTGTTATTTCATTGTGGTATTTTATTGTTGTTTTGGGGTTTCCTATTGAGTAGTGTTATACTCACCCTTTAAATGGGCATTTCTTGCATGTTTTGTGTCTTGTTCAGATGACTAAACATTCAATGGAGCCCTAGGCAGACCCGATCCAGGTGACACTTTGTGGGATTGGACAATCCTAGGTTTTTTCATGGGTGTTTTCAGGCAGTAGTCTCATTATCTTTTTTCTTACAGGTTGTACATGTGGTTACATAATCTTTTTGGTGGGCTTGTATTTGGACCTATTAAATTTCCAATACCTTCCATATTGTAATATGGTTGTGGTATATAGTGTTTCTCATGCATTTTATACTTAATATTTTTACATTTTATCATTTATGGTTGAGATTTTTGTGCATGTGAATAGGTACTTTAGCCCAATGCCTCCCATTTATCGGAGATGCCAACTATGTTCAAGTCACCAAGAAATGGCCTATTGGAGGTGGGTTTGGGATAGTCATTGTATGGACCACTCTGGTATAGGTCATGGAAAATATCAGTCTTATCATTATAGTATAATTTTTAACTAATTTTAATCTCCCATTCTATTAAAATATTTTTTTCTTAGAAAAAAAGTGTTCTAAAAACATTTCTAATGTGATTTAAATGATTTTTATGAATATTATAGGTAAATGGTTTAAAAATATTTTTAAATTAGTTTTCTAATATTAATTTATAATTTTTTGAGGTTATTATCAATGAAAACGTTTTTCTAATGGTTTTATGAGTTGAAAATATTTTTCCAAAATGGAAAGGATATTTTCCTCAAAAATTATTCCATGTGATATTTCAAAATTATTCACCATCTAAGAGAAAAATATTTTACATTAATTAGGTTTTACTTGGGATATGATCTTTTGATACCATTATTATTATTTATATAAATGTTTTATATTTATGAATCATATTTCTTTTCAATGGTCTATGGTATAATGACATGATTATGAAACCCATTTCCTTTTATGGGTATTGATATGATGAATTTTTTATGTTATTGTAAAACACACATGTATGGTTCTCATTATGTGATGGATGATACCTATATCTACCTCTATTTAATTGGATAATGATTTATATCTCATGAGATAATTATGGGTACAAGTCGATAGGCTTGACATAGTTTGAGAAGTTGGAGAAACCCGATGCACCAATGGAAGACGAGGAAGCACGATATCTTTAAAGTAGTGGAAAATGATAGGAGATAATCATGTGTCATGACCAAAAGGTGTAGTTACCAAGACATTACCTATTATATTTTAGTAATTCACCTTGACTTATAAGGAATGATATTACAAGATTACGTGTTTTCCACAAATTCTATTTGTTATTCTTTTGTTATTTTTTCAGGGATTATTATCTTGATTACATCATGATGCAAGTCTTATGAACTATCATTATTGATTCCATTAATCATGTATGTGATATTTGATATTAATGGTATGATTTATAATGATAATCTCACGTTCTCATACCCTTATGTTGGTGATTATGCTTATATATGTCCCTCGATTAACCTTAACATGAATCTATTCCCACCCCTTTCATTATGTTTTCTTCCCCCAGGTTATAAAGAATTATTTTAGGTAAGGGCTATAATGGGGACTATCTTTATGGAAATAATGAATATCTTTCAGTAGAATATAATATTGTGTTCCATGTTTCCAAAGGCACTAAACTAATATGGTTTTTGGGAATGTTTTTGTGTAATGTATAAAAAGTTCCAAAAAATAGGGAATTTCCATTTAAGAACATCATGGTTTGTTATAGACTCAATGGTTTTACATATAGAGATATTTTTTCTCACACCTTACTTGTGCCACAAAATGTCATTAGGTTCGAGCTGTTTTGAATATTCATGTTTCTTTTTCAAATTTTCTAGTGGGACGAACCTGTCTTTATGGATGATTTTGACCAAGTTGTTACATGTAGATAATGTCATTATGGGTTTTTATCCATTTATAGTTTAATTTTAGTATCTCTAATATTGTATCAATATTTTGGTATATTTATCATGGTTTAGTTGTTGTTCGTTTACAATTCATGATAATTTTTTTAGTTGAGCCTAGTTGTTTTATGGAGAATCCAATCCCACATGGTTTGTCATTGATTATTGAAAGTAGTCCCCAGCCTTGGAGGATTGTTAATGGCTCTCAAGTCTCGTCTTGGCCCAGTTTGAATGTCAGGTCACATGCAAGCCTGGCCTAGTTCTTGATTATATGACATCAAAGGATCCATTTTTTATTTCCGTCATCATGTAGTTTAGATATAGGACTATCAAAATTTAAGAGGTATGTATGAAGAGAGTTTTGTTTCCTCATACGTGTTTTGATCCATGAATTATCGAGGATAGTCCAATGTTTGATTGTAATTTAGTATTCATTGATAGGGAATGGAAATGGAATGAAGTATGTGTTTTTCATTGGATGAACATGGAAGGGTGACCCTGGTGAGACCGAGTGTGTGGATAAAGGTAATATTTTAACTTGGTGCTGGAATACAACATGGCCCCCAACCATGTCATCAAGTTATACATGTCCACTAGTTCCCAATTCCTAACATTTTGTGTGATCCATGTTTTAATTTGATTTCAGTTAGAGTAACTGTTTATTTAATTGAAAAATGGATTTGAAATAGAGGAGTTTCAAAAGGTAAATTATTTTGAGGTTTTTTATGGTGGTAATTGGTAATTTAAGATGAATTAGAAATTTATCATGGAATTTTGAAATGTGACCATTGAAGGAAGGAATTTTTAATTTGATAGAAATTTTTATTTTGAAAGGATAATTCTGGTTTTGTTTTGTGGTGTTTGGATTATGATTTAGATGTTTTGGTTTCAGGATATAATTATTGGTTGTGCCTTAATTTTATGTGGAATTTAATTGTAAAATATTTATTTGAATTATTATTCATAGAATGGTCCCAGAGGAATCTAGAGAGTCTTTTTTAGTTTTCATCCCTATCCATAATCCCGGTGGGATGGAAGAGTTAGGTTATTCGATATTTTTTTCCTATTTCCATTGGTGATCAAGGTCTATTAGAAGTTTTTGAGTTTCTTAAGGAAGTATATGGTATTTACATGCAATTTTGAACTACTGAATCACTGAGAGTGTGCGTTTTTTGGGTTTTATGGATGGTTCATGTTTTGATAGATGATAGTTGATCATTACACAATCATTGCGAGTTTTCATGTATTGGGATGCGATTGAGACCAATTTTTTCAAATGGTTAATAGTTGAGTAGGTGAAGGTAAAGAAGTTTTGGTATCACTTGGTGGTTCACAATGGTTAGTAGAGAGTGAATAACTATACTGATTGTTTTAAAAAGATAAATTATTTTTATTCTGAGATAGTGATAGAGGATCAACCGATAGATGCACTGTTTGTTTAGGATCATCATACAAAGATTAAGGAGGGTGTTCTTTCTTTTAGGGACATTATTTTTAGGAATCATTTGGATTATGTGTTTCTAGATGATTTGGTTCTTGGGGTGCAGTCGGTGGAAGTTAACAGTTCTGAAGGTTATTCATCTGGTGAGTGGGGTTTGTTAGAGAAACCTATTCGTAATGAGTATCATGAATTAATTAATATTTATCATTCTATAGGATTCTCATTCATGTTCTTCTAGTATGGTCATAAAAGATATTTGAATATGTTTTTTTGAATAATTAATAATTATATCCATTGGTATGGTTGTTTGGGTGACATTCTAATGTTTTTTTCAAGAAACACCACAAGAAGAGATAACCATGATCAGAGGTTTTCTTCTTTTAACTAAGTGGAAGAATATTCTTCATGAAATTAGTGATCCAGCAATAGGTCATAGTGTAATGCATCATATACAATCTTGATTCATGGGGCTCAAGGAATCTTACCCGATATTTTGGCTCTAGTGGGGAATGAGAACTATTTCATACTCTATGTTGTATTATCCTTAATTATTGTATGTTTCTTTTTTTTTTGAAAATCTCAATGGAATTTTTTCATTTAGTTTGAATAGTTTTTTTTATGTGAACCTTAATATGGTTTTCTCATATTTTTGATTATCGGTGAGTGTTTGGTTTCAATAAGGGGTTGTGTTTAACTAAGAGATTCTCATGTCTTTTTGGAGTGATGAATCTTGTGTTGGTTCACTATTTAGTTCGAATTTCTTCTGTGGATTTCTTCAGGGGTTTGTGGTGTGGGTTGGGAAATACCCAGTATTGTTTCAAGTTGTTTTGTGTAAGATGTTCTAGGTTTATTCATGTTTAGGTTTCCATTTTATTTTCTTGGTGCAAGATGATTCCTATGTGGGTCCATTAAATTTCATTCACCATGGTTCCCTTCTTGTGGTTTTTTCTAGTTTTTTTCAGGTGTGACTTGTGCAAATAAACGTATAAACCGTGGTTTGTAGTTTCATTTATTTCCATCAGTGTCGAGCTCAAGTATGATTTCTTGTTTAGTTTAGTATATTTATCTTTTAATAATGTGTTTGTGGATGGGGGGTTCTAAAATCCCATCACTTTTTTTGAACTATATTTAACAGTTTCATTGAGTATTTGTTTATTGAATCTCATTGTTAGGTGATTATGGATTTTTCAAATTTTTTATGGATTATGGGCCACATAATTATTTATAAATGGTTTGGCCTGGTTATACATATTGTGAAAGTAAGAATGTAAGGGGTCACATGGTTTTACGATAGTAAAACTACATGTGTCGCCTAAGTTTGTAGATCGTGGATCACTTGAAAGTGTAAAATTACCCATTATTGTACAGTTTTTTTCCATGAATGCTAAATATCCAACCCATCCAATTTTGGGTATTTTGTTCTCATTTCCGTTTTATGTCGATATTTTATCCTTGTACCCACAATCTATTTGCACCGACAAGGATTCCTTCTATGAAGGCTATTTTTTCCAATGCTCTTCCGAGGGGATTTCATTGTTCTTTTTCAGTGACTCTTTAACTGGTAAAAAAGGTTAAGGATTTATTATCTTTACACATTAGTATTCAAACATTTTTCTCTCCTCCTTCAACCTTAGTGGATATGTTTTGATGATTTTGATACCTAGGGAGGTACAAAATTGGGAGTTGTCTTTATTAAGGTAGTGAGCCCTGGTGGGGTTGTCTTTTTGTATATTTTTTTGAAGGTGACATGATCCTTCCACTTATTGTAAGGTTTTCCATTACATCCATTTCCAATACAAACCATTTAATCATGATCGTTCCAAAATTATTTCTAAAATCTGTTGATAATACTTGCTGTGTGTACGTTTGAATCATTATCGGGATTTTATAACATAAATTTTATGAAAATGGGTATTTAAATAGTTTACATAAAAATATTTATTTATTTATTTATTAGGTGGTAGATGAAAATTTATTTTTAATTGTTGGTAAAAATTTGATGTTTTGGGTTATTTTATGAAATAGTTGGGAATCATTGTTATATTTAATTTTTTTTTCTGATCATGGTGTGTGGTGTTTGGTTACATTTTATGGTTTTGTACTTGTTTAGATACTTGTTTTAATTAGGGGTAATGTATGTTATGACTATTGAAATTAGGTTTTTGGGTTCTTTATATTGTTTAACAAAAAACATTATTTCCTTTTTGGAACATTTATGTGGGAATGGGTGCACAAATGGATGGGAACAAAAATGATAATGATGGATTTTTTAAATTATGTTCACCATAAAAACTATATTTCCATAAAGATTTATTATATATTTATCATTTTTCCTTACACTGCTCATTTAAAATGGTTTCCTCTAAATTAAAATTTCTGTAAATCGTTCCTCTGTTTCTAAATCATCAACTAATTTTCAAATTAATTCATGGGTGGATTCAAATTAATTTCCTTAGGCTTGGATTATTTGGAACATTATAGTGGGGTTTGGTAACTAAAAGATATAACATAATGTTGTTCCCTTTTCAATTTGTTTTATGTTTTCTCCATGAATTTAGAAATAATTGTGGGAATGAATTTTCTCTTTTGAAAAAATAAAGGCCTGGTTGGTACATTCTATTATTCTAGGAATATTTTATTATAACATATCAAATTGGAAGGCCTGGTTGGCACTCTTGAATTATTTGATGTGTAATAATAACCTCTATGGTGGAAGCCCTGAGAAGGGGGTCATCATGTATGTGGTTTTAGTGTTTTTGATATGCAAACAAATTGCAAGTTGTGGGTTATTTGTTTATGACACACATGGGGGGATCTCATCATTCAACACATATGACTATAATGGGATTATTGGGAGTCATATATAGGGTTTATTAACTATTTCTTACTAACCCTAATTTGATGGGACGGAACCATCTGGATAGATGAGAGGCTAGGCGGGTCTTTCCACTATTGAGGCTGGATTAGAGTAGTCCGTATAAATATTGACTATGGAGATGAACCATATTCTAGTTGGTGTATCCAATCTAAGTACATATAATTATTTCTTTTTTGATATGCTTAATAAAATCCAATGATTATTATCCATATATTTTACCCTACTATCTGGTACACTTTTCTTACATTCCATGTTTTTATTTTCATGTATGTTCGGTTTCCCTTATTCTCAACATAGTTTCTTTTGACAAATTTTTTGGAATGTCATTGGGAGATGGATTATTAAAATATATTTTATAATGAAAAAACTATTTATAAAAGAGAAGATGTTCTTAAATTTGGATTTGGATTTCTAGAAATCCATGTTTTGTTCATGGAAAATGATGAAAAAATAATATTTTCAATATGAATTTTATATTAGTGTTTATGGAATGTTTTGAGATTATAAATGTATGGAGTATGTGGTGTTTACCTTCTGAGTTGTCTTTCTCACAACATATGTGTGTTACTTACTAGTGGTAGACCAGAGGTGTTTTGTAGGTTCTGGTTTCTGGTTCTAGTTTGAATATTGAGTGGTCTAGACTTGATTGGTGGTGGTGACCAAGAGGTAACATGGAGATTATGTTATTATGTTTTTTATCCATGTTTTCCATTCAATTTTATTTAATTGTAAATGTATCTGGATTTAGTTGTATATATTGAAGTTTGGTTATTGTCGGTATATGTTCCAAGCTCTATTTGGGTTATTTGATCATGGTTTCATAATGGGTGAAATCATTCCCACAAGGATTATATTTTATGTCTGATAGTAGTCACCTTCCTAGGAGGATTGAGAATGTCTCTCTGGCCGTTAGTCATACCATGTTTTGTGTTGAGTCGGATGACATCTCGACCTAGCTCATTATAATAGATCCCTCAAAATAATTATTTAAATAATGATAAATCATGTGGTAATTATCTTATGAGTGAATCAGGTTAAATATTAACAATTTCATTTGTGGACCTTACATTCATTTATGTATGAATAAAGATGAAGATTGAACTCATGACAATGATTAATTTTGCGTGCTTGAGTTTATCTGCTGGTATGACTTCATGTACATAACATAATGTGTGAACCAATTTATATTTATACATTTTTAAGAATGTTATAATATTATTTATTTCGACATTACTATTTCAATGCTATGATCTAATAGACTATGTTCTCTTATTATAATTTGTTTCATGTTATATAAATAGACAATATTTATGAAATCACACATGGTTATGATTTTTGTTATGTAGTGTATAATTAAAAAATTCTAATATAATTTTCATTTACCATTATTCTAATTTCATTCATATCTGATCATTGGTATATCAATTGTTTCATCTTATTGGTCTTCTAATTTTACACGTTCATTTATATATTTCCCATAGGTTATAATTAAAGGTTTTATGTAACATAAGTCTATGAAGAGTAATATGTGGGGGATATTTAAGGGGTATTTTGAAAATATATCATGAAATTCAAATATTTAGTATATAGTATTCAATGAAACAAGACCGTAATTGTCTTCAGGAAATTAATTGGGAGATTTATTAAATACCAATAGGAAATGATGTAACATTCATATGTGAAAAGTCTTAGTTTCTACAGATGGTATCAAATGACATGATTTATTATCCATTGGATCTAGGATGATAAAACATTATGAATAACCCTACATAGATTACTATGGTTATGACCAATTATAAGAAAATATCATGTAATTATGGTGAAGTATAAAGTCATTGGTTTCCATTATTCTACATAACTATCTAGATACTAAAACTGTACGTTTCTCTGAAATTTTTTTACCAAGGGGTTATATCATGGAAAAATAGTGCATTTTTATTTAACATGAATGTCACATTGTTCATTAAAATATTCCTTTTGGTGTACAAGGATTAAAACTTATAGAGGATAAGTTTTTGAGATTGAAAAAACTCTTTAGGAAAAATAATTGATTTTTTGAGTAGATGATTACCATGAAAGACATAGGTAATGAAGGTTCCAGGCGCAGCCAAAGCACGTTGGTGGGTTTTCCCAACTTTAATTTTAACGTTAATAAACGTTCAATCCGAGACCCATCACGATATAAAACACCTAATTATCAGAATAGAACGAAGAACAAAAAAGAACAGAAGAGTCCTAGAACCCTTGAGATCGGATCATCATATGTTGGTTATAATTAATTTAATTAATTCATAAGAATTACCTCGATGAAATTCTTTCTTCGTTGGAGTCCCTGGTCACGATCCTGTGATCTGTCATTTCATTGTAGAGTCCAAGTACATGATTCCTATAGCGGTGATCCATACGAGCTCCACGTATCACTGGATGTCGCCGAAGGGATCTCCGGGTGCTAGCGCGGAAGAGCCTTCGCTTGCGATGTCCGCCTTCAACCGCCTTGATCCGGTGGAGGATCTCTCTTTCATAACTTTAAATTATTATTGGTGGAAAAAAAATTCTCTCTTGGCTTGAGAGGATTTCCCAATCTGTTGTGGACAACAATGGATCTCCATCAATTATAATAATGTAATTTGTGATTATAATACATAGAATAATAAAATGAATTAATTGCCCGAAAGCATTTAATAATTTCATTTAATTCTTAGTAATACCCCACGTCTTAATAATGACAGTTGACCATCATTATTACTTTACATGCGCCCAACATATTACATTTAATATCATTTCATTAAATAATCAAAATTTTCTCACAAATCCAGAAAAAACAAACCACACGGTGTTTATAAAAATATACACGACGTGTAATTTTATTTTTCATTTTATTTATTTCCTCCACCATATTTATTATACCTTGAGTAATGGCTATTTATTTTTAAATAAATGTAACTGCATTACTCGGTAATAAATACATATTATTTCGCCAACAATAAATTATCTCGAATAACTAGTGTCGAAATAAATGCGATCAGGTATCTTTAAATAATTATTAAACCACATTTGGGAATAAAATTTATTTATCTTGTTAAATTAATATTTAACTGAGATACATGGACACACATAGTGTGTGACCCTCTAGGCCTCTTTTTCATTGGCATTAGGCATAGCCTACCTAAAGACCAAGGTTAGCATCTAGGAACACGCCAAGGCACCCATAGAGAAAGGAGTTAACACCGCAATGACGTGTCACCTCCTATGAATGCTTACGATGTAATATAATCCATTTTTCTCGATATCTCCAATCATGTGGGTTGCATACTAGTGCCATCTACCCATGTGCTCGATTATTCTTTCTTTGAATTATAGGAATTGAACTCGCCCATACCATATCATGGCCATGGATTTATTTAAGCTATATCAATTCCATCAAGTGGCCTGATATATCTACTTCCATTATGGAACGGAAGGGAAAAATACTTTCTCGCGTTATCTATTAATGTAGTATTACTCGTGACGCACCCAACATATCCTAACTCACTGCGAATAGTGTGTCATCACCGTTTTCATAAATACATCTATGTGCGCGAGTTTTAATACTCATTAATAATAATTGTGAATTCTAAGGACCAATACACACGTCCGCAGATAGGAAAATACAATGACACTCTAAAATGTGGATTTCATACTGGTGGGTCTCATTCTCATAAAATCCTCTTGGATATTACCAAGGGCGCACACCATGAGAAGGTGGCTCAATGTTTTATTATCCCTCACCACTAATGGCCTGTATTATTTGTGTCCCTCGTATAACATCATCTGGTCATAGAAAATATATTCATGAATAGTGTTATGGAACATCCGGGTTCTCATCATAGCAGGGATCCACTATGACCCATTAATGCAACAGCTGTCCATAGGACATTATCACATGCATTGTCATGCATAATATCAATGAAGATGTGACAAGGAATTTATTAATGAATAAAGTAAAAAGTTGTTTGTTCTAGGCCAGAAACTCCAATAGACTCCCACATGGACTAGAGCCAACTTCTAAAAACCTTTAACCTGTTAGCTCTCACATGATATTCATTCTTCTACTGAGATAGGCCTTTCGTCATGGGGTGCACCACGTTCTCTTCCATGGGCACTCTGCTCACTGCAACTTCACCCCTTTGATAGAAATACCTCAAGAGTTGATACTTCCGGAGTATGTGCTTTTTCCATTGATGTGACCTTGGTTCTTTTTCAAGATCCACCGTTGCAGTATTATCACAATAGAGTGTAATGGGATCTTTACTGCTAGACACCAAATCAAGCTCCTAGAAAAATTTCTGAATCCAAACGGCTTAGTTGGCAGCATCATAAGTCGCTATATACTCAGACTCCACTATAGAATCGGTGAAAACTAGATGCTTTGACCTCTTCCATCTCACAGCTCCTCCATTGAGACAGAAAACATATCTAGATTGTGACTTCAGATCATTTCGATCTGTCTGAAAGCCAAAATCAGTATACCCTATGATGAAAAGCTCTTCATCTCCTCCATACACCAGGAACATATCCTTAGTTCTTCTCAGATACTTTAGGATAATCTTAACAGCAGTACAATGTTGTTCTTCTGGACCTTATTGATATCTTCCTACCATTCTTAGTGCATAGGCAACATCAAGCCTGGTACATAACATGGCATACATGATGGATCCTATAGCCGAAGAGTATGGGATCTTACTCATTCTATCCTTCTATTCTTGTGTCTAAGGACACATTTTCTTTGAAAGATGTAAGCCATGTGACACTGGAACCAATCCCCTATTGGATTGTTCCATTCTAAATCTCTTTAGTATCTGTTCAACATATGTGCCCTGACATAGTCCAAGTATCCTCTTGGATCTATCAAGAATGATCTTGATCCCTAGAATGTAGGCTGCTTCACCTAAGTCTTTCATGGAGAAGTACTTGTTCAACCAGTCCTTAACTGACTGTAAGGCTGGTATGTCATTTCCAACAAACAATATGTCATCAACATATACTACTAGGATAACGACTGCATTCCCATTAAACCACCTATAAACACATGGCTCACATTCTTTCTTAATGAAACCAAATTCCTTTATGGCTTCATCAAATCTAATGTTAAATGACCTGGATGCTTTCTTCAATCCATAAATGGATTTATGCAACTTGAAACCCTGTTTGGCTTCACCTGACGTCACAAAACCTTCTGGTTGTGTCATATAGACATCTTACTGAAGGTTCCCATTAAGGAATGTTTTTTTGAAAACCATATGGAAAATCTCATAGTCATGGTAATATGCTATGGAAAGTATGATTCTTATGGATTTAAACATGAATACTGGTGAGAAGGTTTCATCATAGTCAATTACTTGACGTTGTCTAAATCCTTTATCCACTATCCTTGCTTTATAGCTGCTAACATGACCATCCATGTCCAGCTTTCTCTTGAATACCCATTTGCATCCAACTGGCTTGACATCAACTAGCTCATCGACCAGAACCCAAACTTGGTTCTAATACATGGAATCCATCTCAGAATTCAAAAATTGTAGCCATCTTGCAGCTTCTGAGCTATCTACTGCATCCTTGTAGGAGAGAGGTTCATCATTGTCCAACAATAATGATTCACCATCCTCGGTGACTAGGAAACCAAATCTCTCTGGTTCCCTTACCTCTCCTGAGCTCCTACACAGAACTTGTGTTTCTGGAACCTCTTCCATGGGGACCTGTGGAACTTGTTCCTATACCAAGTCTTGTTTATCTCGAGCATCAACTTCATCGAAGTCAATCTTGCTCCCCCAATCCTTCTGGAGGATTTTCTCTCTCTCTCAAGAAAGACGTCTTGTCTGGCGACAGTCACATTATTGTCTTGAGAGTTATATAGGTAATATCCTTTGGTTCCCTTGGGATATCCTATAAAGATACACTTCATGCCCCAGGGTGTTAGTTTGTTTCCTGAGAAGGCCTTAAAAAATTCCTCACATCCCCATACACGTGTGTGCGACAAAGTGGGTTTCCTTCCATTCCATAACTTGGATCGAATTCCATTTGTCGCCTTAGTTGGAAATCAGTTTAATGTGTATGCTACAGTTTGTAATGCATATCCCCAAAAAGATAATGAAATATATGTATGACTCATCATCGACCTCACCATTTCCAACAAGGTGCGGTTCCTCCTTTAAAAAACAACATTCCACTATGGTGTATAAGGAGGAGTGAGCTGAGATAGAATCCCAGAATCTCGTAGAAGATCGATGAACTCTTGGTTCAGATATTATCCACCTCGATCTGATTGAAGTTTCTTTATCTTCATACCAAGCTGGTTCTCTACTACATTCTTGAATTCCATAAATTTTTCTAAGGCTTCTGACTTATACCTCATTAAGTAGACAAATCTGTATCTACTCAAATCATCAGTAAAAGTAATGAAGTAAGAATATCCACCTCTAGACTCTACTAGAAATGGTCCACCTACATCCGTGTGTACCAATCCTAGAATCTCTGTGTCCCTTTCACCCTATCCACCAAAAGGGTACTTGGTCATTTTTCCATGTAAACAAGCATGACATCTATCAAATGGTTTTATCTCAGTAGAGTCTAAAGAGACATCTTGGAAGAGCTTTGTCAAGCGCTTCTCGTTCACATGACCAAGGTGGTGATGCCACAACTGGGTGATGTATGAGTCATGTGAGTTTGTTTTGTTATAGATTTCCAACACTTGGTTTTAATAATTTTATACATAAAAAACATTATTCATATGTGCCATAACATAACATATGTTGTTCTTATAAAAGAGACAACCCTTATTTCTGTATTTGAAAATAAATCCATCCATATACAAAAAAGATACAGAAATTATGTTCTTGGTAACCATAGGCACATAATAACAGTTTTTTAAAACCAAAATCATCCCAGTCAGCAATGAGAGGTGGTAGTGGCCAATAGCCAATGCATCCATCCTTGCGCCATTGGCAGCTCGAAGATCCACCGCTCCTCTGGCGATCATTCTAAATCAACCTGGTTCCTGCATTTGAATACATATGTGAGCCCCAAAAGCTGTATCTAATACCCAATGTGTAGAAATAGAAATATTTCACTCGATAACGAACACAACATTAGCGTCCCCATGCTTCTAGGTGTAGTTCCTCTTCTAGTGGCCCTGCTTTCCACATGCAAAACACACTGCCTCCCGTTCCTTTCCCTTCCTCAAGATCTTCCCCTTCTTGGATGGACGGTGCTCGGTGGCTTCAGACCATTTATAAGTCTTTGGCCATTTTTCGGTGTCATTCCTTTTCTTATTCACCATAAGGACCGTGGGTTTGTCACGCCCCATGTACTTATCTACCTGGAGAATCAAAGTCAGAAGCAATGATAGACTCTTATCATTGCCTCTCATATTATATTTGATAATGAAGCTAGAGAAGTTCTTGGGCAGTGATGATAGGATTAGATCTGTAGGAAACTCATCTGGGAATTTAATCCCTAAGATGTCCAAGAATTCAATGTAGCCAATAATCATGACTACATGAGGCCCAGATGGCCCAAAATATCCAAGCTTAGTTGTAAACAAAGCATTGGAGATCTCATACCTCTCATGTCTCTCCTTCTCTTGGTATAGATCTTTAAGGTGAGACATCATGCTATACGGGTCCGTGTTTTCATGTTTCTTCAAGAGATCATTAGACATGGACGATATCATAAAACACTGGACATCTGTGGCCTCATCCATGTGTTTCATGTATAGAGATAATTTCTCATCACTAGCCTCTTTCCCAAGAGAAACTGGAATAGGCTCTTCTATCAGATACAATTTTTCTTTCGTAGCGAAGGACGACGCGTAAACGCCTCTATCACTCATGGAAATTGGTGCTGGTGAGAAGGATTTCTTTATCAAGAATGGTGCACAATGATATGATTGAAGTAGTTTTCTTGTCATTTCTACAAATTAAGATGAGAAAAGTATTAGAACATTAATACAAAAATTGAGACAAATAAATAAATTAATACGTATTAGTCTCCCACTATTTTATTGAAATCCAATATCCCTGAACATTGATTTCGGAATATTATGTTTCCTGAATATTCTAGTTGCAAGGATCCATATTTCCCCTCACATTACCCTAACTAGGGTTGGTCAAGAAACTTGTAGGGTTTTAAGTAGGCATTCCAAATTCCAACTGCATTAATTCACAGCTCCTTGATCCGCAGAGTGGACTCCCCAATCCTGAAATCTTTTTGGATTTCCTCAACCTTTGCCTCTTGGTCACACAATGTCATGCTGTGGAACTCAACCCTTGATTCGAACCATGTCATGTCTACCAAAAACCTTGAATTAGAATATCCCGATAATTGAAATCACCCTAACTAGGGTTGGTCAAGAACTTTGAACTATGGTTGGATTCTATCCAAAATTATGGAAGGCTATGCCGAATTAATATTTATTTTGGGGAATTTTATCCATATACAAAAATTTACATTTTATTATCTTTGATTACATGCTTGTTAATATTAAGTGGGATATACATAAGTGATTAACCATGTCTAAGATAATATTTACATATAAGCCGGATTTATTTTACTTCCACCTTGCATGATCATTTAATTCATTAATTGTGTGATCGTGACAACACACACACAATAAATAAACCATGCAACTGACAGAAATAAATTAAATGATATGATCATGAGCTTTTCTATTGGTTAGTTTATCTAGCGGTTGATAAACTAACCCAAGACCTAGGGGAGAAGCACCTTGAACCTTTGGGGTTCATGTTTACAGCTTTCCACCTGTCCACCATTGTATCTCCTGGGATTGGTTTAACCTTGGATCGTAACTTGAGCCGCCTCCACTAGCTTGGGAGATCCATCCATTACATATGCATTTATCTCACATGCAGGTGAGGGGTAAAAGGGGTTATTACATAAAATAATCCTTGGCCGCGCAGGCCGTACATATTAATGAGGAGATGGCTCACAGGCCAACAAATTTAATTTAAATAAATAAATTATAAGAAACCATTCACATACAATGTTATCGGTCATAGATCATAATCATCCATACATGCAACGATATTTACGCATAAATAAAACTAGAATTCAATTATTTAATCATTAATGTTTAAGATAAATCATTCTTGAATCAATTAATTATCTTTAATTAATCAATTCTTTTATCTTAAATCCTTTTTTTGAATTTCTTTGAGATTCTCATCCATCATAATTTTAAACAAATAAATTCATTTACAATTATCCTTGTACATAAGTTGTACCTTAGAGGAAACCCAGTGAATTCCCATTTATTACGCATATGTTAAATTAAACACATATATATAAAACATTTATCATGTGTTGTGCCTCAGCATTACGCATGTACCATGGTACATGCCTCAAGGGTTTGTATAATATAATAATAAATTTTAATAAATCTGCATAATTTGGGTGAGTACACGGCGTGTAGTTCCAACTACAAGGTGTGTACTTTTCTTCACCATCCATCTGAAGTATAATCCTATGGACATGGTGTCAATGTACTTCGGAAATTATAGGAGTACATGCCGTGTTCTTTTGGACTCACGCCGTGTAGTTTCCGCGTTACATGGTTTCTAGCCAGGATAGCAATGTACGGGGTACACGGTCCAACCCAAACCCGATGGGACTACACGCCATGTTCATTGGACCACATGGCGTGTAATCCGGAAATAGTGTGCCACCTGTTTCTGGTCAACACACGGTGTTATAAATGACTTCAATACACTGCCTGATTTGGCGGTTCGGTCAATGCATTGAACCTACATTACATGACGTGTACTTCTGAATACACTCCGTGTATTGTAGTGTTTTATATCTAGAAACTTTGTCTCCTCCGAATGAGTTCCTCAATTTTATTTTAATCAAAATTAAAAGAAAAATTAGTTTCTGTGAGGTGAACGAGAAACTAGGGAGGATGAACGGATCTCGATATTCAGATTTCAAGAACGATTAAACATGAATAAAATAACTAAATTATTAAATGCGTAAATTACGAATGAAAAAATAAATAATTATAACCAATGATATAACCTCATTTTGATACCACTTGAAGGTTTAGGGTACATCAAATGTGTGTTGGTGGGTTTTCCCAACATTAATTTTAACATTAAACAACGTTCAATCTGAGATCCTTCACGATTTAAAATGCCGAATCTTCGGAATAGAATGAAGAACGAAAAAAAAGAAGAGTCTTGGAACCCTTGAGATAGGATCATCATATGTTGGTTATAATTAATTTAATTAATTCATAAGAATTACCTCGATGTAATTCTTTCTTCTTTGGGGTCTCTGGTCACGATCATGTGATCCATCTTTGTGTTTTAGATTCCAATTACGATATTCCTCTAGTGATGATCCACACATGCTACACATATCTCTGGACGTCACTGAAGGGATCTCTAGGTGCTAGTGCAGAAGAGCCTTCACTAGCGATGTCCACCCTCAACCGCCTTGATCCGGTGGAGGATATCGCTTTTGTAACATGAAAGCTTTCATGGTGGGAAAAAATTCTCTCTTGGCTTGAGAGGATTTCCAAATCTGTTGTGCACAAAAATGGCTCTCCTTCAATGAGAATAATGTAATTTGGGATTATAATACTTATAATAAAAAAATGAATTAATTGACCAAAGGCATTTAATCATTTCATTTAATTATTAGTAATACCCCATGTATTAATAATGACAGTTGACCATCATTATTACTTGACATGCACCCAACATATTACATTTAATATCATTTAATTAAATAAACAATATTTTCTCCCGAATCCTGAAAAAACAAACCACGCGGCATGTATATAAATATACACGGCGTGTAATTTTATTTATAATTTTATTTAGTTCCTCCATCATATTTATTAGACCTTGAGTAATGGCAATTTATTTCTTAAATAAATATAACTGCATTACTAGCTAATAAATATATATTATTTCGCCCACAATATATTCTCTCGAATAATTAGTGTCGAAATAAATGAGATCAGACATCCTTGAATAATTATTAAACCATAGTCTGGAATAATATTTATTTAACTTGTTAAATTAATATTTAACTGAGATACAGGGGAACACTTAGTGTGTGACCCTCTAAGCCTCTTTCTTAGTGGCATTAGGAGGCGCCTGCCTAAAGTCCAAGGTTAGCGTCTAGAAATATGCCAAGGCACCCTTAGAGAATGAAGTTAACGCCGAAATGATGTGTCACCTCCTACGAATGCTTACCATGTAATACAATCCCTTTGTCTCGATATCTCCAATCAAGTGGGTTGCGTGCTAGTGCCATCAACCCATGTTCTCGATTATTCTTTCTTTGACTTCCCGGAATTTAACTCACCCATACCTTACCATGACCATGGATTTATTTAGGATACATCAATTCCATCAAAGGGCATGAGATATCTACTTCCATTATGGAACATAAGGGACAAATCCTTTCTCACATTATCTATTAATGGAGTATTACTCGTGATGCACCCAACATATCCTACCTCGCTGTGAATAGTGTGTCGTCACAGTTTTCATCAATACATCTAAGTGTACGATTTGTAATACCCATTAATAATAATCGTAAAGTCTAAGGAACAATACACACGTCCACAGATATGAACATCCAATGACACTATGAAATGTGGATTTCCTACTGGTGGGTCACGTTCTCATAATATCCTCCTTGATATTACCAAGGGTGCACACCATGAGAAGGTGCCTCAAAGTTTTATGAGCCCTCAACACTAAATTCCTTTATTATTTGGGTCCCTCAAATAAAATCATCCATCCATAGAACATATATTCAAGAACAATGTTATAGCACATCCGGGTTCTCATCATAGTAAGGATCCGCTATGACCCATTAATGAAACAGCTATCCATAGGACATTATCACATGCATTGTCATGCTGAAGAACAATCAAGATGTGATAAGTCATTTTTTAATGAATAAATTACAAAGTAGTTGGATTTAGGCCACCAACTCTAATAGGTAAAACATATAGGTATCATATATTTTAATGTAGGATTCATGACTTATACATCAATAAATGATTTTTCATGAGTATTTGGATACGAACACTAACTATTGTTTCCTAAACAATGTGTTTTGGTTTTAGTAAATGTATATAACCTGATAGAATGATGTGAACAAAATATACAATGGTTATTACAATGACCATCCTTAATAGAATATGAATGGATTAAAAGATGAGATATAATATTATGGGACAATGATCAATAAACTCTCTCATTTTATAATTGGTAACCTATGTTATATTGAACATTTTAATTTATTTATGAAGAAGAAACATTCATTGATCATCTATATAACCATTTCACCTTCTTTTTCAAGGTCTTACGATCCAAAATTTTCTAGAAAATGGATAAATTTAAAGGAAAATATAATTTTTCTTGAATTCATTGTCAATGAAAAGTTTTTTCTAGCTTTTTAACATCTAGAAGGTTTGATAGATCAATGGTGTAATCTAATTATGAATACATTTCATGTGGATCAAATTGACACCATGGAATTGGATTATATTTAGAGAATATTTTTCAGTATGTGAGTCTCTTGGATTCTATGTACAAAAAATGGAGATATAATTCCTGGATTTTAATCATAAGGATGCTGAATCCATTACTACATATTTGTAAAATATTAAAAGTGTTTCAATGTATGCTTCATGATTATTCATTAGGAACAAAAGGGAAAATGATCGATTCTTTATCATTATAATATCTAGTCATCCAAAATAATTGAACATAATGGATTTTGGAAGCTATGGATAAATCATTATATGTTCATTGAATGTGGATATGTATGTTAGAAACTCTCATGGTTCATGTGATAATAAAAGAATGTTGGAGTTTCATGAAATATCTAGTGGTATGTCAAATAGTGGGAGTAAAAAGTTAACCTCCAACTTTCTAAAAATGATGAAAGGAGCACTCAATTGAATTACAGAAAGGAATAAGAAAATGTTTCAAGTGTGGGATTCCTAGCCATATAGAAAAATAATTTCATAGTATTTTGAAGATAATATTCAAGAAAATTAATAGAGGAAGTACTCAATAGAATACACCACTCAATCTATAGTTCAATAAATACATTGTGTTTTGAAATTATGTGAATCAATTTCTAAATTGCCTAGGTAATGAGTAAAATATTCCATAATAATCATTGAATTGAAAGGACAAAGGTAACACATTTAGAATCATAATATTTGAATAGAATGAGGATTTTTATGGAAAATTTATCCTTCACCCTTGTATATATTTTTATGAAAATAAAAATTAAAATAATTACCTTTAGTGAAATTTTAAGTTTTTCTCTACATTGATTATATCTCTAAAACATAGATAGAATATAAATTTCTTTAATAAGGATATCATATATTATATTTTGAATAAAACAATGATTTTATTGAATAACAAATGGAAATAAATTTTTCTAATATAAGAGACTAATTTATCAATAAAGGAAGAATTGTTTTTAGAGGAATATATAATTTAATTTTTTTAAAAGTGATATGGGTATATAAATTGTCATTTTTGAAAATATACAGAGATATGAAGAATAATATTTTCGCATTTTATTGATTTTATGATCCTTTAAAAGATAATTTTAATTATTTAGAGATTAAAAATATAAATTGGAATATACATTTCTTGGAGTATCAGAGGAAGTGGATGTTGTTCGAAGCATAGCCAATGGTCGATTTCCATGATATGCAATGGAATGAAATTAAGTATGTATATATTCTGATGGAAATTCCTCAACATTATGAAAAAGTTATTGAAATAAAAAATTATACATTTATCATCACATGTATTGAATTAATGTTCCTTCAACCCATCAATGATTTATGGATTTTGGTCATCAACATTATCCTAATAGTGTTCTTTATCCCTATGGATTAATATTGTGGTATTTGTTTTTTCTTCCATGAACAAATTCAACATTAAACATATTTTCTTCTATATTAAAACCCAATTATCTGGTATTCTAGATTACATTCATAATTTATTTTCACTCTTTTCAAAATGTTGTTTAATTACAACTTATAAAGATGTGGGTTTTCCAAAAATAATTTTAAATTTTTTTGGATAGACAAAAAGATAAAATTGTGATGGAATAATTTAATTATGTTGGGTGGGGGTGTGGGGTTTAATATTGTAGCTTTTGATTTTATTAAATAGTTTCTTAAAATAACGAGTTTTTAGGAATTTTATTTATAAACATGAAGTGTTTTTATCATAATAAATTATTTTATTTTTTATTAGTTAAATATTTTAATGAAATGTATATATTATATATTTAGTCATATATTTTAACAGCCATAAATTATTTTTTCTATGAATGTGATAATAAGTAATCCAAAATAATTATTAAAATATTATTTTCTAGAAAGTTTTTTTGTAGTATTATGTGAAAATATTTTTCTAATATTTTGGAACTTTTTTATAATTTAAATAAATACGTCAAAATTACCTGTAATATATTTTTAGATAAATTTCTGAAAAGAATAATCTTATAATGAATACTAAAAAAAATTATTTTTATGATAAAATGGATTTTCATTTAATGAACTTATAAAGTTAAATTTATTTTTAAGGAGGTTATAAAATTAAAATTAGTTAAACTATATTAATAATAATTCAATTTCTGTTATCAGAATCAATTATATTATGATTTTTTTTGTAAAAAATTGTATTCTCATATAAGGTTTTTCCACGAGAAAAAAAAAGATATAATTGTATCAGTGGGTTTAATTTAAAATAAAATTCTTCCACTATTATGGATTGAATTAAAGAAAAGGAATTACAATCTCAGATGAAAATTAATTAGTATTATGCAATAATTTAAATTTAGTCATTTTTATAATGAATAGTGAAAAACTAACAAAATAATTATCATGGATATGGTTAAGATGAGTTTACGATGAGTTTAATCCAAAAGATAAGAATAATTTTCAAAATATATATATATAACATATGGAATGGGTATTTGATACCCTAATAATATCCAAAAAAATGATTTTATTTTCATTTGGAAGAATTGTTTAGAAATGACTTTATTATTTTGGATTCATTTTAGTACTTTCTCTATAGTATCCATATAAGATAACTTACCAAAATAAAAACGAACATATCTTATCATATTCACTCCACTATCATAGTTACTTTTTTAATAAAATAAATGTCAACACCAATTCCATAATTCTCCACCCATGTCTTAGTTGCCTTATTATTATTAGTAAACCAGCACAATATAGAATGTGCATAAACCTAAAGTGGTTCTTCAAAAAAAGAGGTATAGTTCTTAATATAGTTCTATTATTCTATATATTTTAAAAAATAATTTAAATATTCATCAATTAAGATAATATAATAAAATAAATAACTCTGATTTAGTAATATTTTATTATAGTAATTTCATAACCTACATGTGTCTCCTCTGCCATAAAATGTGACTTGTAACCATCAATTATGTGTATAGAAGACTACTACCTCACGAACTGACATAATTATCTGTTAGTCACCGACTCTTTGACAAGATATAATCGTGTATTTAACATATTAAAATGATATTTAATACAAAATTATGCTTTTATATTTATCATATAACATATAACTTTTTGACTTTTAATTCATTCGAAAACGATAATGTTTCTCGTGTGTATGTTTGTACATCCACCTCTATGAAGTGATGTTATATATTTTCCATTTTATTTTCAAATGGATAGAAATATATATTGAATTATTTAATATATATGATATATATAATATCAAAATTAATATATAATTTTTAATTGTTATTTACCATTCTTTCTATCCATCTATCTAGAAAACGGAAAAAACATTCATGCCTACGTGTGACCTACCGTCTCCATGAATAGTGTGATTTTTTTTATATCTCAAATATCAATAGATTGTTATAAATACTTATATAAATAATATATCTAGTATTTATATTAATTAAAATATTATTAATATATTTGAAACTTGATTATTGTAAAAGTATCAAAACTAATGAACCAAAATATATGTGAATAACAAAACAGTTATTACCTATAACAATATTATAGCAATGAATTAGTAATTAAAGGGTGATGGAAGGTTTTACATAAATCATATATGGAATGATAAATATGGTTATAGTTATGAAATATATGTATAATAAACCAATATTTATTATAAATGTTTTTCTAGCAATTACAAAGATCTAGAAGTCATTAGGTAAAGGATATCTATTCTCAAATTTATTTCAGGGGGACATATTTCTTATTCACTAATCTTTTTTATATGTTGTATATAAAAACCCATTTCCCTATTGTATATTAAATCTAATTATTTTAAGGATATTTAATTTCCATTTAATTTTATTATTTCAAGGGGATAACATTTCAAATGTTTAAAAAGTGGAAAGGGATTTTTATCTCAATTTTATTATCATTGGCCACATGCCATATTCACAACTTTTTTCTCTTATGTGGTGTATATAATAGTCATTAATTTCAAATATAATTATTTTCATTAAAATAATATTCATTTACATATCCATATATGTATAATTCATTCATGGTTCATAGATTCAAAAGTTACCAAGGTGGTAATTGTTTTATGTTATAATCTGACTATTTATCATCATTTTTTATGATTAAATTTCTAATGATGGAATATTAGGATATATCCTTTAATATTATCATGAGTTTTTATCTTAATTTGGTTATTTATAAAAATTACATGTCTAAAATTAATTTTACTCTATTAATGGACATAAGATTTCAAAATAAAATTTTCACCGAATCACCGACATTATTTCATTTTTCCTTCAAAAAACCATTCCTTCCCATGTCATGGCTTAAATAAAATAAAATAATTTTTTTACTATTCTCTATAGATTTTTCAATTAAATTTTCACCCTCGTGTGAATTTTTAAAAACATTATTAATGTTATACTCTTTTTATTTTCTAAACATGGAATTTTTTACAATTTACCAAAATGTGAAAAGAATCATTGTTATGTCATGTACGACCAAAATTTTAGTTCCCTCCATTATAAAATTTCATTGATTTAGAGTTTCCTTTAAAAATTTAAAGGTTATTTTATAAAAAAATATTCCATATTTGGGAAATTTTTATTTTTTAAATAAGTGATTTCAAAGTTATAATGGTATCTTCCTAGTGAAATATTCCATGTTTTATGTTAATTTTTTTTACATCTAACATAAAATACTATTATGTTTCATAATAATTACTAGGGATATGTATTAATGATACAATCATTATCCATTATGTATATGGTTTATGATTTTTTTGAAAATATGTTTTTGGAACCCATTTCATTCTCATGGGTTATGCTTATGAAACCAATTTAATTTCCGTGGGATACACATTGATGAAAATTATTAAATTTTAGGATAAATTATTCATTCAGTAGATATTATATGATGACATTATTAAAATCCATGTTTCATTTCCATGGTTTATTTTATAAATAATGAACTTGTTTCACTCATATGTTTGGTGTTCATTTTGTGATTTGTGGGCCTTGAATTATATATCTATCCATAGTTTTTGGTAAATATGTATTACTCATTAGTTAAATATGTTATACATAAACCTTATTTCATGTTCCTAATTTCTTGAGTAGACCTAGCCTTCATGAGCACATGATTAAGGATGGACCTTGATTTAATTTCCATAAGTCTATATATGGAACTACATATCATGTCCATAAGATTATTCGTAGACAGTGTTTTCATTCCCACAGGTTTATAAAAACAACTATAATAATGTCTCTAACTTAATGAATGAATTTGATTATATTTATTCATATACGCAATGATATATATTAATGTTTTACTACATTATTATGTCCATGTTAATCCCTCATGGCTCATGTTCTTGGATTCCTTTATGATGAATGTCTTATGATCTTCCATGATTTATTCCATGACTCAAGATTTTGATCTTTTTTATATTGGGTATTGTTTTAAATTGTTAATATCATGTTCACATACAGTTATCCTCTTATTATTCCTTTGTGATCATTGGAATTTCCCTTTTCTACCCTTACCGAGCAACTATGATCAAACTTTATTATGTTTCCTTTCCTTATGTTATGAAGATTCATTTTATGTAGGGTTTTTCTATGTACAGTAATTTATTGGAAGATCATTATTTGATATGATGAATATATTTCAAGAAATAAGTGGATTGAGTATCTCATCACCAAATAAAAAAATTCCTTTGTAGAGCATTGGAATGTATTTGTGATATGTATTTCAGAATCTTCAAAAAATATCTAATATTTATATGTGAATGTTTTTTGTCACTATATGAATGAAATCTTAGAGTCCATTCATCCTAATATATGGGCACATCACTTATCACTAAACATATAAATACCATACTTTAAAACAATTAAATTAAGATTCCATGTATTATACCATTTTCAATTTGGGGGAAAATAAAATTTTGATTTAGGAATGTAAAATTCAGAATAGGTTTCATGCAATACTACTACATGTTTTTCTTATTCTAAAGAATGACATGAAACGTTTTTCAATGTATAATTGATAACATGATGTGTACTTTATTAACATCATATAACGTAGACTAATATAATTTATACACCCCATTATATATAATTGATATATTTATGATATTCTATGTGATATAATTTAATAGTCATTTCATGATAAGAATAAATACATTTTTATCATGAGTAAAATATGAATCTCCATAAAATCCACTATTCATAGTAATGTTAATATATCATCGAAACCAATGCCTTTTCGTGATAATTACTCATAAGTAAAAAATATTATTTTACCTCTATAGTGATATTCATCGTTGAAAACTCATAAATACATGGCATATGAATGAATGAAAATGATTAAATTAGCATGGTTATTTAAATCCTGATACATTTATATAATAAATTTTTTACATAAAATAACATTGTTTTTTTATTGAAAAACAATGTAAAATATCTAAAATATAAAATACTAAAGGAATTTACAAAGGAATCACTATTTTTACACTAATGATATTGTGCCTATATCCACTTAATTACTCTTTTTTATACAATAGAAAACATTTATAACCCCCCATTTCTTAATCTCTATAATGTGTCAGTACTCGATAAGAATTTGTTTTTTTATTTTGATGAGAATCATTTACATTGGTGTACATGATTTTTCCATTATTTAAATAATGTTGGTTTAGTATAATTTAAATAATAGAAAATTTTCATAGATTAGTGTTACAATTGTTAACAAAAAATGATTAATTCACAACATATTATATAATTTTTACTATTCTCCCATTTTAAAATAATATTTTATATTCCACTTAGATCCCTTTCAGATAATTGAAATATCATTGTGGTTGAATAAGAACCTATATTTTGATATGAACCATTAATTTTATGTTAGAAGCTTTCATCAATCAAACACTGATAATGATCTCTTAATCAACTGCAAATACCAAGAATATATCCTTACAAAATTTCATGTAATTGAATATATTAATATAAACCTATAGAATTTCACTCTGATCTAATTGGTGATGATATGTTTTTATCAAATCATAACAGGCGTTAGGTAATGTACACAACATGTTATATATGATTGATTAAATTATTATAATATATAAAATATTATTATGAAAACTATATTTTTTATCAAATAATAAGAACATTGATCCATTATAAGGATTAATCCATATAAAACTTCTCTTCACTGTTGTTTTGTTTTACTCCATACTGCACATTTTACCACGAAAATATATGTGTTCAAATTATGAACAAGAAACCTGTATGAAATATATTTTTTCAAAATAATATTTTGATATACATTTAATAAAATTCATATAGTGTTCCATGTAGTCACTATGGAGTTTCGATCCCCTCAGAGCCATATTATTGAAAAATTTGTAATATTTAATTTAATTTATATTTCACATGGAGGTTTTATGAAATAATGGATTATTTCAATAACAATATCTCATATGTGGAAATTAAGATTTACATTAAATCAAAAATATATATATTATAAATATTCATGAATGGTGGTGGGAGTGGATATAGGCGACTCCATGAGCATCTTTGCGAACGATATTCTTCCAAACCATCTACCTTGATTCCTTTAATTTCGGTAACAGTTTTACCTCAATTCTATAGATCTATGAACACATAATGGAATCCTTCAACATAGAATGGGAATAGTCCTTTGAAATTATTGTTCATAGAGAATCGATGAATAAGGACCTATCAGATGAAGTGATGTAACTTCATATTCCGTCAAAATATAAAAGAATATCCTTCCAAAGATGTTAAAAAAAGGTATGGTCAAAACAATGAAAGTTCCTCGATGCTTATTCATTAGAATAAATAGAAGGATAAGTGTTTTTAGTATTAATTGATGTAGAATCCCAATAGAAAAGGATCAACATATGCAAGGTATCTATCTTGGAACGTATTGCCTATCAAAAAGGGTGTAGGCCTTGGAATTTTGTTGATTTAAATTCTTGATTATCCCCTTACTGGGGAAAAATAAATTTAAAACTTCTCCAAATTGTAATAGATACTATCAAATTATACCTGGTAACCATGGTTATTTTAATTTCATATGGATATATGCTAATATTCAATTCAAACCTTGATTCCCATCATTATTTGAATGGTATAATGATTGGAATTCCCTAATACGTAGAAATTATAGAGAACAAGTTTGGGTTAGGATTCATGGAATGTTTTGGATATTTTGGAACCCAAAAATTATTTTTGTCATTGTTTCATGTATTAGTGTTACATTTAAAATCGATCAATATACTTAAAATGGGGAGATTAGTGTACATAAAAGTGTTTTTGTTGAAGAAAATATGGATTCAAAATTTCTAGAAGTCATTAGCTTTACTGCTAATGTCTATAGAATATAAATCAAGGAGGAATTTGAGGTCATGACTCTTTTATATGAGGTATGCAAGATAATTGGTAATTCCATCTGAAATTGTAGGGTGAGTAAAAAGAAGGTGATACCACTCTGGAAAATTGATCGAAATTGATAAAAAGATAAAAAAGTGTAATTGCTTATCATGGAGAAAGAGGAACCATAAAAAAATACTAAAAGATGTAGATGGGTGAAAAATAAATATATTAGTGATACCTTAAATGATTTTTTGTATTTTTTTATATGATATTTTTGAGGTGGAATAAAATGAATCTGAGGAAGAAACCATAGTTAGAAAAATTTACTAGAAGGATTGGGATATTTTCAATCATGCAGAGTAAGACAACCATTATAAAGATCTAAAGCATAGAAATAAAAAACAAAATCAACCATATCTCAATTAAATATTCTGATATGAGATATGATATACCTTCTTGTTCAATCATTCATCAGTTACAATGTTCCATTTAACATCTACATCATGCAATGAATATTGATGAGATTCCTTGTAAGGATGAAATCCACGTGGATTCACCTACTGAAACAGATGATTTCCCTAGAAAATACTCTTCTGATACTAAAAGTACCACTAAATCCAAGTAGAATAGATTCATACTATAGCAATCCAACCTGGAATAATTTCTTATTCCACCTCCACTTATAGTTTTATGGAGGTCATCATTCATCAGTGTTAAAGTAATTTTTTATCTTCAACCATTATTACTCCTTGTGCATCACAAACAATCAATAGGGAAGGTAAACCACTCTAAAATTTACCACCTCAAATCTAAATATTTTCCTAAATATCCTATCCCTTATGAATAACAAGGTTAATGATAAAAATACTCCATCGATTGAAGAAATAAGTAAATCTACCAAAATTATTTCTCTTGCTTCTCGTGTTCTTAAATGTGGTGAAGAATCCTCTACTCCTACTCAAAAAACTACTAATCCAAAATGGAAATAATTAAGTATAAAGGGATATGGGGGTAAAAATAAGGGGGGTTACAACCCCAAACATTGGTTCAAATGAATATTATTTTCAGAGCTATCATGGTATATAAAAACCTAACAATGTCACTTATTTAAGAAAACATATTTTCACAAATAAATAAAAACTATTTTCTATTATAAATCCTAAATTGAATATTCCAATATATTTTATGATTTAAAACATATTTGATATTATTTTATTGATTCTTGAATTAATAATTATTATGTTTAGTCTTTTAAGACATTTACATATTTCTCACTGATCAATGCATTTGTTTATATCATTTTTGGCCTAGTTTTCATTTATTGATCAGTTTTTCAGAATTATAATATGTTTTTTTAATTTATTAATGATAAAAATAAGTTCCAATACATTAATGTATTTGGTATAAACATTTGTGGTTAAATAGTAGATTATATGATACATGGATCATTATTGCTGATTTCCATGTTATCCTAGACTAGAGGGAAAAATTGTGCCCGACTCATTCAAGAATCTATTCAAGGGATTTTAAATCATGAATTGAGGATAAGAATTTAATTGTTATCATTTTAGTTGGATCAATGTATACATGGAATAAAAGGAATTTCAACAATGTTGTGGAAAGTAAGATTGTTATATTCTTTTCTAATAATCAAAACCCTATTAATGGGACACTATCTCTAGTAATACACTTTCTAGATTAAATTCAAACCACTATAAAATTTTTACTAGCCTTTTTATTAGAATTTCCAGACCTTTAAATCCAATAGATTTAATAATTCATTGACTTCAGTAACTAAATATAGTTATATTGTAAGGGATACTTACAATTCATTGAATTTCATTAATGATGTTTTTCCTTCTATCGTGAAGTTAATTTTAAAAAAATCAAAATATGGAGTAATGTTAAGTAAGATCAAATTGATATTGATATTTCCTCTTTCTATGAAAATATTAATAACATGCTTTTTTCCTCTACTGACTCCAAATTTTCTATTGATCTTCAGCAGGAAATTAAATTTTCCACCAAACATAATACTCTTCTCTCTATAGAAATTGAAATTTCCAACAAACTTATTACTCTACCCTCTATATCAAATAAACCTCAATAACATATTTTCATGATTAAAGTTATTAGAGATAAATATGTGAATACAATGTTCTATAACTCTCATAAATGTTTCATAAATATTTTAGGCCTCTTACTTTCATAAATGTTAAAGACAATATAATTGACAACATGGATGGGATAATTGATCATATTATTTCTTATTTTAGAAATAAATTCAATTTTATAGTTATAGATAAATATTTTCTTCCCGATATCATTGTTGTAATTTTTAAAAATAATGAAAACACTATCCTCACATGTCTACCCTCTAATTTTGTTATTAATTATGTAGTTTTTTCTAAATATTCAAGGTTCTCCTAGACCTAATGGAATTATTAATTCTTTTTTCATCTCTATTTGGATATAATTAAACTTAAATACAATAAATTGGTTAAACCATTCATTTAAAATATGACACTTTCTCGAGGAATTAATTCCCAGTTCTTATATTTGATACACAAAATTGAAAATACCTCTATTATTAACATATTCAGTAACATACAAATTATTAACTTATTATGAAAAATAATTTCCAATATTCTTGAAAATATACACACATAAATTACTAATTAAATTGTTCATAGAAATCAATTTGGATTTATAAAGTGTATATCCATTCAATATTTAATCTTCTTGGATATTGAACTAACCAGCCACATAAAGAATCATATTAGAGGAGTATGTATTCCTATTAAAATATATATTATAAAATCCTTTATTACCATGGATTGGTGATTAATATATAAATATCTTAATTTTTTTTTTCAATGGCATTTTTATTAACTAAATAAAAAACTTTTTTAACTCATCTTTCAATTCTATTCTTGTTAATTATTATCCTATGGGTTATTTTAAATGAAATAAATGTGCAAGATAGGGTTCCCCCCTTTCTGCAAACCACTTTTCTATTTTTTAGTGATATATAAGTATAATTCTTACTAATTTGGTAAATCAAGGTAAACTCACCCCAATCATTGCATTATAGAATGTGGTTTTACATTAAAAACTACTTTATATAGTTGACAGTAATTTATTTTTTCAATGTATAAAAAGAATTTTCTAAATTCATAGTGTATATCTCTCACATTATAAATAGGTTTCTTGACAGGAAACAAACTAGAGTAGATACTTTATTTTATTTCGAAAAATATTTCCTATTTCTATGAAAACAAAAACAAACATTGATTTTAATATCAAGGAGGGTTCCATCCCTATAACCCATTATGGTGTCCATATTTTTGGTGAATATCTAAATGTATTTATTTTTCTAAAAATATTGGAATAAATAAAAAATCATCTTAACTCTTGGAATGGGAATTTTTTTCTACGGATGGAATAAATTTCATTGTCAAATTCACCATTGTTTCCTAATTGGTTTCATATTTGATTGTTTATAAATTAACAATTGTATTTCTTAAAAATGTTAATCTCCTAATCAAGAGTTCTTATATAGTGTAATAACTTTTGAAAGAAAACTTGTTATTATTTCATAGATTATTTGTTATAAGATTCATGATAATGGTGGTATTGGAATTAAGAATCTCAAACAGTTTAATTCTTCTTTACAAGCTAGGATCACATAGAATCTAATGAATAATATAAATATAGATTTTAATTTCATAAGTGGATGATTTATTCGTAAATTTGAAAGTCTAGCCCTGCTTTATATGGTCTCTTCAAATGTGTTTTCCATAAAATATTCTTTCACCAACATTATATCTCACTCTAGATGGATTGTTATTGGGGAGTCCTCTATGATTTATTTATTAGGTAACATGACTGAATCCCATATTATATATATGGTTTATCCCTTGTAATAGCATGTAGATACTTATATCATAGTAAATTATTTCTTAAATTTATCATATATTAATATTACAAATGAGAAGTTTGATAAAAAATTATTCTTTTTCTAATAATGATGATTTTTTAATATGGTAATATTAGAATAATATCATACTAGACTCTAAAAAATTCTATAATCATATTTTTTTTATCAAAAATCATGTATTTTCTTGGGAAAAAATTAATAAAACATATATTATTCCTTCCACATTTAATCTTATCATGAGGATTGTGGATAACTGAATACCCACTTATACATTCCTTTAATATTTTGGTGCACAACTTTGATCCAAATGTTTTTTATGAAACTATCACAGGGAAGAAAATGATGATATGTTATTATATTGGGCTAATTCCTCATTGATAAGAATATACATATATGAACTTATTGAATTCATATGTTTGAATATGGACTCTACTTACCGTCAAAATCAATGTTGAACTACTTCATACAACCCTCCTATGATAAAACAAATTACATTATTGTGGTGGTAGAATTGATTCATGTGTGATAGTATGATAGAAATCATATTATACACCGTAATAATGATTTCAATATTTATTTATCTGTTGTGACGATACACACTACTATTAATGATGTTTGTGAGGCTCATCATGGTCACTCCCATTAACCTGTTATAGAATTCACATTCATTAACACCCTAGTAAATGAAGGAAAATATAAACAATGTACAGGTACATGTGATATATTTTTGGAATTCCCCTCTCTATGGTCTGGTTAATATTAATGTAGATGGTGACTCAAATGGAAATCTCGGTTCCTCAGGTTGTGGAGTAGTCTACATAGACACCATGGAATGATTCAAAAAAAATTCTTAATACAGGTAGTTGTGTATCTTCTTTAGAAGTTGAAATATTTTGTGTTATCATTGTGGTTGATTTTAATGTAAAAAGGTTGGAACATAATATGGTAAGAATGTGATTCAACCACCATTGTGAAAATAGTGTGAAATGATATGGAACATCTTATATAAACTATTTGAACTGAATGGATGTACTATCATCACTCCCTTTTTAGGATTATCATATTATCAAACATGCATTAGGAGAGTAAAACTCAGTGGATGATGGTATAGAGAAAAATGATTCAACATTGACATCACTTGGTAGAACAAACTTACTATAGATTTACTTCATTTTTATGAAAATATTTCAATAAAATTCAATCATTATGAATTTTATACTATTCATTATTTTAAATATATTTTCTTTGGTCTCTTCGGCCATGGAATCACCTTAAAAAATTTGGATTTTACTCTAGGCATGAGATTATTATTGTATGCCTCAGGTGTTTCATTTATGTCTAATCTTGAGAAAAACAATATGGGAATGAACTAACTAAATAATTTTTCATATATTAAATTCATAAAAACTAATCATCATTTATTTATCAATGGATATAAATCATCTCTAGTGTTAGACTAACTACCTAGGATATTGAGAAGATAGGTTCATAGAGTTACATGTTTGTAGATGATCTCAA
This sequence comes from Viscum album, assembly GCA_963277665.1. Lineage (NCBI taxonomy): Eukaryota > Viridiplantae > Streptophyta > Magnoliopsida > Santalales > Viscaceae > Viscum > Viscum album. The sequence goes on from OY728165.1 coordinate 811,276,940, forward strand.
AATTGGGAAATGAAGATGAACCAATGTATGAGTTCATAGATGCATTTCTGAAGAGTTTAAATTTTCCTTCTTCAATTATTATGAAAAAACATCACATTAATGATTGATACAATTTGATTTAGGGTATTTTTTGATGGATTATATTATACATTCTTGATTTCTATAATAAATTAAAATTAATTATTTATAAATTAATTCAAGAATCAAGAATATTGAATTTACATTTTTTAATTATTTTCCTAGAATATAGAATTTGATATTTAATTTTTGTAACTTTTTGTCAGGAACTATAGTTCCTCAAAATAAGAATTTAATCTATGATTGGAAAAAAACATGGCATTATTTTTATGGTCACTTTTATGTTTCATGCATTTCTACCTCCATTATTCAACTTTCCACATGCATATTTATATTGTTTAGTGTTTAAACTAATCCAAAGACCTTGACCATTGAGAAAATATGTAAAGACTTGTAAAATTCAAGGTAAATTTTTTCTTAATTTTCTTTGGAATTTTACAAGAGCGCGGTTTCTGACGGCACCTGATTCTGAGGCCCGAAGTGCCCGGAATTAATTTCCGAAGATTGGCACGGGTACGTTCAGTGAACGAACGAGCGAGAATTTCTAACTTTTGATCTGGTGCTCGGAATTTAAATCCAAGGACACCGATGATCTCGCAGCACCGATATTCGCTTAAGGAGACCTTTTCCGAGGTTGCGTTTTATGTGGGACGAAAGTTAGTTTTTGGGAGAAATTATAATAAGGTAAATAAAAATGTGGAAACACTTTTTATTTTTATTTTGTTTGTTAACTTCTCCCAAAGGGAGTTAAAGGTGGGACCCACATCCACATAACCTCCCTTGGGAGGATTAAGTGTGGTGGGGCCCACACGAACCCCAACTCCTCATCTTCCCTCAAATCTCCCCTATAACTCCCTTTATTTAATGTTGACATCTTGGTTTAATTAATTAAGGTGGGTTGATTTGAATTTCAAAACTTTGAAATTCATGTTGATGTTTGTGTAAATAAAATAAGCCTTAGCTTATTTTATTTTGTTTAGCCATATTGAGAGGATTTGGGAGCTCCTTCTTCTTCTTCAACTTTGACGAAGAACGCGAAGAACCTTCGAGCTCCAACGAAGAACGCCGCTCCTCTCTTCTTCGTAGCCAGTTGTTTCCGAAGATCGAAGAAACCTTCCGTGTCAACGAAAGGGAACACCGCTTCCTCCTCGGACTTCCTTCATCGGCTTACGAAGATTCACCAATGACGTACCTCTTCGGACGTACCTCTTCGTCAACGGAATTGACGAACGTTTACCGCGACGCCCGACCTCCACGATGTTGTCTTCCGCGGGTCGTTGACGAACATCGTACTTGAAACCGAGGTAGCGGTTGTTGTTGTTTTATTTATTTCTTCTCGTTCTTGGTTCTAGCATGACAAACGTGAGGATAGTTATTTATGTGTTATCGTCTAACGAGAGGGGGGTCGGACCGCACAAACACGACCGAATTCCCCCTCCTTTGTTCTTGATTATGATTTTCTTTTGGATGAACGAGATGGCATGGTGCCGTCGCATCACGCGGAAATTCGCACAGTTATATTGTGCGACGCCGTCGCGCCGCGCCGTGGAAGGATCATCATGAACGCGACGCCGTCGCACCATGTCAAAGGAAACCGAAGGCGCCGCGGCCGAAGCGGGGCCGCGGCGGAGGGGCGCGGTGCCGTCGCACCGCGCCGGACGACGAACACCGCAGCCGGTTCCGGGCCGCGGCGAAACGAGAGGACCGGCGGCTAACCGGGCTGCCGGTGTCGGAAGCCGGAAGGGGACCGGCTTTGCCGTTCCATTGAAGAAGAACCGGCCGGCCAGGTCGGGCCAGCCGGAAGGGGAAAGACCGGGGGAATTAAATTCCCCCGGTAAGGTTACTTACCCCCCATTATGAGGGGGGGGGGGTTTCATAAAGGGGGGCAGGCGGCCCCCCGTTTTCCTCAAGGAAGGCCCCCACGAGGGGGGCGGTTTCTCCAAAGGGGCGGCTTTTAGCCGCGCCGCCAGCTAAGAAGAAGCGGGGGCCTTTCCCCCCGCGCATGGCACTGAGTAGCGCCAGGCCGCGCCGCCGCCGGCCGAGCCATGCCGCCGCACCGGACCGCGCCGCCGGGCCGGGCCGCGCCGCTGCGCCGGGACGGGTCGGACCCGGGTCGGGTCGACCCGGTTCGGGCCGACCCAGGGGGGGTCGGGCCGGGGCGGCCCGGACCCGGACCCCCCGTTTTCGAATCGACTTCGGTTTTTGCTCATAACATGAGCTACGGACCTCCGATCGACGAACCATCAGCGGCAATGCGATCCTTGGATCGAGACGGTCGACTCGGTATATCTCACTCAAAGTTTCGGAATACTTTGTGTTCGGCCGGGTTGGTTCGTAAATGAAACCAATCGGGCCCTTAGAGCGGAAACACTCATATCTTGAACTACTAACGTCCAATTGACGTTCCGTAATCTTTGTTGTGTTCCTTATAGTGAGACGGATCTTTTGGCATACTCTGCCAGAGGTTTGGACGTAGGTGGAGTACGGTGGGGTTGGTTTTGCCTTAAAAACCAACCAGTCCCCTGGGACGAAAAAGCCAATAACTCTTAGACCGGGCGTCTGATCGACGCGCCGTCTGTTGCGTTGAGTTCCGGTTGACGATACGGTACTTCTGGATACATCAACTCTGGACTTTGTGACAGTTGATGTATCAGCCTCTCGGCTCGTGGAGCGGACCCTCCCGAACGAGCTTGCTGTGTGCGGGAACCCTAGTGCTGGCTGCGACTATGACTGTTACTGCTACTACTACTGCTATTGTGACTGCGACGACGACAGTACAGAGATCCTTGGTGGATTCGACGATGACAACAGCACTCAGCGATCCTACGTGGATCAGTGCTACAGGTCCTGTGTGGGCCTGATCTTGTGTGGGTCTGATCCTGTGTGGGTCCTTGCGCTCAGTGGTCATGTGTGAACCAGCGCCTACAGGTCCTCTGTGGGCCCGATCCTGTGTGGGTCTTTTGCGGGGGTTAGTTACCTATCGATCCTTCGTGGGTCCGACGACATAGATGGATCAGAGATCATATTTATCGTCTTTCGAAGAAGTATACCTGTGTGAGCTGAATCCTGTTACTTTCCTGTGTGGATTGTGTTGAGCTATCCTGTGTGGATTTCATTTTGCTTTCCTGTGTGGAATACGTATACTTTCCTATGTGGACTAAGTTGTACTCGAGCTCTGAGGATGGAGCGTATTGGAATTGATGACTTAGGTATATGTATTGGCATATACCTAAGCAGTGTCGGTTGTTACTTCGTGATTGTATCTTCCTTTGTGGTTTATCCTTTGTGGATTTTGGGAGACCTTCAGGGGTCTCGGGGTCCCTACTGAGTAGCTTATACTCACCCCTGAACGGGATATGCCCGCACTACGTTGTGTTGGTTGCAGATGACGGACATCGTTGATCTTGGCTAAGGCTTGCAGAGCAGGACGGTACCTAGAGGTGGACCACTGGGCGGGACGTACTCAGAGCGGACGGTGGGACCTGTGGAGCAGTGGAGCTATCTGTACCCACCCTTCAGGTGGGATTTCCAGTGGACAACTCGGAGTAGTTGCTTTTACTTTACAGTTGTTGTTTTCCCTTTCGAGTTGTACTTTACTTTAAGTTTGGGTTTGTATACTGGCCCATTTACTTTTCTACACTTTCAGTTGTACTCTATTTTCACTTAGTGTTTACTTTCCGCTTGCTTACTCTGTGGTGCTTGTTTACTTTTCAAAGGCAATGCCTTCCCTTTTTACCAGGAATTACGCATTGGTGCTAGTCGCCAGCCCCTGGCCTATGGAAGGCGGGCTTGGGGTAGTCACGGCACGGGACCCGAGGGCGGGTCGTGACAAATTGGTATCAGAGGAGTTCAGTTCTACCGTGAACTCTGATCTTTTCTATGTGAAGCAATAATGTTTAATGTATTGAGTGTGATTATCAGTCCAGGGAGTCCAGTGTTGGTGCGGCGGCCGACACATCCGTACACCAGGAAACTGACTTCTGATTTCTGACTTAATGCATGAAAACATTGATTGCGTGTGTGTTTGAAAGTTTTCTTTGTGATTACTTTATATCAGCTCACCAGGTATACTGTTCTGACCGTGGCGCACCTGTTTCCTTTTCAGGATGGCCCCACGACGGCAGCCAGCTAGGGTTCCGAGATTCGAGTGTGATGACAGCCCTCCGAGCGATGAGGCCTCGGTGCAGGGCCCTTTGTCAGCAGTGGCACCGGCGGTAGCTCTACCCGTCGAGCCACCGATGCTTCCAGTACCAGCCGCTGACGATGCACGTCGCCTCAGCGCACTGCATGAGTTTCAGCGCCAGCGACCACCCAGGTTTCTTGGGGAGACAGATCCCCAGGCAGCCGAGGACTGGCTGGAGGCAATGGTACGTGTGTTTAGGCTAGTGAGGACACCAGAAGACCTCATGGTGATTCTCGCTGCGAGCCTACTACACGCAGCAGCAGGACGATGGTGGAGCTTAATGCTCTAGGTGCACGATGAGGCATCTCTACTTTGGACGGACTTTGAGATCCTCTTCTACTCGGAGTTCGTCCCAGCCACCCTTCGTGCAGTTCGTATCCAGGAGCTTCTTCAGCTGTGGTAGGGCAGCATGACGGTCGCTCAGTACTCGGTGAGATTTACTGGTCTCTCGCGCTACTCGAACGACATGGTACGGGACCCATTCTTCCGAGCCCGGACCTTCGAGCAGGGTTTGAGACACGAGATCAGGGCCTCGCTGATCTCCCTCAGCATTCCGACTTAGACAGGAGTACTGGAGCGGGCCCTTTTGATCGAGAGTTTCCTTGCTGAGTCTACACCAGCACCGAGACCCACCACAGGGCGGCACGTGGCAGATTCATCTGCAGCAGGTAGTCGAAGGATGACTCTGGGGTCCAGGCAGACCAGACCTTCAGGCAGACGACCTCAGGACACTGGCTCAGCAGTGCAGGGCACACAGCGCGGAGCCAGTCTTTCGAGAGGCAGACAGTGCTACTCGTGCGGCGGGCAGGGACACACGGCTCGTGACTGCCCGACCCGCCGTTCCGAGGAGCAGCAGACGATTGAGGGACCACCGAGGCATAGGTATAGGGTCGACCGTGGCGGTCCATAGGGAGGAGGCGGATGATGAAGAGGAGCTGGGCGAGCAGCAGGTGGTGGGAGACGCTTTGTAGCTCTGCCACCACCACCACCCGGAGGTCCACCTCGACCACAGGGAGCAGGTGGGCAGAGACAGGCACAGCTCCAGGCATCATAGGCCTACAACCACAACGCACCCGAGATGATTCGAGGTACTATCTGTGTCTATTCCACCCATGCTGCTGTTCTTATAGACAGATGAGCGAGTCACTCTTCCATAGCCGCTGCCATTGTTCGGAGCTCGTAGATTCTGACAGAGTCGTTGGCTCGATCCTTACGGCTAGGGACTCCTACGGGAGCAGACTCGACGATTACGCACTGCTTCCGGCAGTGTGAGCTTACTCTAGGAGGCGAGAGCTTCGGCTGGGATCTTATTGTAGCAGCGTCGAGGTCTTACGACGTCATCTTGGGCATGGATTGGCTATCTACGGTCCATGCGCAGATTGACTATTTTAGGCGCAAGGTGCGATGTGTACGCACCGACGGGAGCAGGTTCACCTTCACCGGCGAGAAGGGAGCCTTCGCAGCACAGGATGGACTTCCGCAGAGGAGAGGACAGCCCATCACTCATCAGTTGGCTAGCCTCATCCTTGGAGCAGTTGACGTGCGGAGTCCTGGTTTTCCTGCAGTGGTGGATCAGTTTGCGGACGTTTTTCCCGACGACGTTACAGGGTTACCTCCTCGCAGAGAGGTAGACTTTTATATTGACTTGTACCCTGGGATAGCTCCGATATCGACTCCATCATATCGGATGGCCCCCACCGAGCTTCGAGAGCTACGGGTACAGTTGGAGGACTTACAGGGCAAGGGGTTCATCCGACCCAGTGTTTCACCATGGGCTTCCCCGATATTGTTTTCCAGGAAGGCGGACGGGAGCTTGCGACTTTATGATGACTATCGTCGCCTGAACCAGGTGACAGTGAGGAACAAGTATCCGCTACCGAGGATTGATGACCTCTTTGATCAGCTCAAGGGAGCACGGTGGTTCTCGAAGATAGACCTCAGGTCAGGCTATCATCAGCTCAAAGTCAGAGACGAGGACGTGCAGAAGACGGACTTCAGATGTCGGTATGGACACTATGAGTTTTTGGTTATGCCCTTCGGCGTAACCAATGCTCCATCAGTGTTCATGGCCCTCATGAACAGGAACTTTCAGCCATACCATGATCGGTTTGTCGTGGTCTTCATTGACGGCATTCTGATTTACTCTATGACTGAGGAGGAGCATGCATACCACTTGCGAGTTGTACTAGACACACTCCGAGATAACCAGCTTTATGGTAAGCTCTCGAAGTGCCAGTTCTGGATACGTGAGGCCCACTTCTTGGGACACGTCATCTCTGAGGCGGGAGTTGTAGTGGACCCCGCGAAGATCGAGGCAGTGCTAGCTTGGGAGCCACCCAAGAGCGTGAAAGAGGTGCGGAGTTTCTTGGGCCTAGCCGGATACTATCGGGGATTCGTGCCAGACTTCTTAGAGTTGCAGAACCAATCACAGCTTTGAAGAAGAAGGGGAAACCCTTCGTGTGGTCAGACAGATGTCAGCAGAGCTTCCAGGAGCTAAGACAGAGATTGACCAGAGCACCTATCTTGAGGTTGCCTGAGGAGGGAGTAGGGTACGTAGTTTACTGCGATGCATCAGGGACCAGACTCGGATGTGTTCTAATGCAGGAGCGGGCAGTGATCGCCTATGGATCACGTCAGTTGAGGCCACATGAGCAGAACTACGCTACCCATGACCTGGAGTTAGCAGCAGTGGTATTTGCTCTGAAGACATGGCGACACTACCTGATGGGCGAGCGCTTTACAGTCTTTTCCGATCATCAGAGTCTCAGGTATATCTTCTTGCAGAAGGACCTGAACCTGAGACAGCGGCGATGGCTCGAGTTCCTCCAGGACTATGACTTTGAGATAGTCTATACTCCTGGGAAGGGGAACGTGGTAGCCGATGCCCTCAGCAGGAGGACGGGCATTCAGCTACACGAGGAGGCAATGGAGTAGCTAGCCTCTTTGTAGATATCCTTCGTGGATAGAGATGAAGCAGCCTTCCTCCAGTCTCTCATTGTCACCCCTCCACTACTGCAGCGGGTCAGAGAGGCACAGTGTGAGGACGTTGACTATGAGACATGACGTGCACAAATATCCTTGGGACATGCACCTGATGGTTTCTCCCTTAGATAATAGCATGGAATACTTTTCAGAGGACGTACCATGGTACCAGTCGCTTTGCGAGAGGAGGTGCTGAGAGAGTTTCAAACATCTCCTTTGGCGGTACATCCGGGAGTGGCGAAGATGTACCAGGATCTCAGACGACAGCACTGGTGGCCGGGCATGAAGAAGGCAGTAGCAGAGTTCATTTCTCGATGCCTCACCTGCCAGCAGGTGAAGGCAGAGCATCAGGTACCAGTAGGCTTGGTGCAGCCCTTGGAGGTCCCGGAGTGGAAGTGGGACGGGATATCTATGGACTTTGTGACTGGACTTCCACGCACTTCCAGAGGTCACAAAGCCATTTGGGTGATTTTTGAACGACTCACCAAGTCAGCGCACTTCATACCCATCAGAGAGCAGGGCTCAGTGGATAGCTTGGGACATCTCTACATTCAGGAGATTTTGCGGATCCACGGCGTGCCATCATCTTTCATCTCCGATCGAGAAGCTTGCTTTTCTTCTAGGCTTTGGAAGGGGTTACAGGAGGCGTTCGGGACGCAGCTACGTCTGAGCACAACCTTTCATCCTCAGACAGATGGTCAGACGAAGAGGAGCATTCAGACTCTCAAGGACATGTTCCGCGCATGTTTCCTCGACTTTGGTCGTAGCTGGGAGGACCACCTACCCTTGGTGGAGTTTGCATACAACAACAGCTACCACTCCACCATCGGGATGGCACCGTATGAGGCGTTGTACGGCCGACCTTGTATATCTACTTTGTGCTGGACAGACCTTGGGGAGTCAGCACTTGTGGGACCAGAGATTGTCTAGGCCACGAAAGAGAAGGTCCAGGTCATCCAGGAGCGGATGAGGACAGCTCAGAGCTGGCAGAAGTCCTACGCTGACAGGAGGAGGAGGCCACTAGAGTTCGAGGATGGCGACCACATCTTCTTGCGGGTCTCACCTCGACGTGGTATACGGAGATTTGGCCGAGGCGGAAATTTATCTCCACGCTTCATCGGACCCTTCCAGGTCCTTAGCAGGATTGGCAAGGTGGCTTATCGCCTGGCTCTACCACCTCAGTTATACCAGGTGCACGACTTCTTCCACGTATCTCAGCAGAGGAGATACGTACACGACCTGATGCACATCATTGACCATGGGGAGCTTGACGTTGACGATGGGGAGACTTTTACGGAGTTCTTGGTGGAGATAGAGGATCGACAGGAGTGGGTCCTACGTGGGCGATCGATTCCTCTTGTGCACAATATATGGCAGCACGGGAACCTCTAAGAGAGAACATGGGAGCAGGAGGCTCAGATGCGTGCTCAGTACCCTCTTTTGTTCTCCTAGTTTTTGTTGTATCTTTACAGGGACGTAAAGCCCTGAGGTGGGAGTAATGTAAAGACTCGTAAAATTCAAGGGAAATTTTTTCTTAATTTTCTTTGGAATTTTAAACGAGCGCGGTTTCTGACGGCACCTGATTCCGAGGCCCGGAGTTCCCGGAATTAATTTCCGAAGTTTGGCTCGGGTACGTTCAGTGAACGAACGAGCGGGAATTTCTAACTTTTGATATGGTGCTCAGAATTGAAATTTGAGGACACCGATGAACTCGCAGTGCCGATATTCGCTTAAGGAGACCTTTTCCGAGGTTGTGTTTTATGCGGGACGAAAGTTAGTTTTTGGGAGAAATTATAAGAAGTTAAATAAAAATGTGGAAACACTTTTTATTTTTATTTTGTTGTTTAACTTCTCCCAAAGGGAGTTAAAGGTGGGACCCACATCCACTTAACCTCCCTTGGGAGCATTAAGTGTGGTGGGGCCCACACGAACCCCAACTCCTCATCTTCTCTCAATACTCCCCTATAACTCCCTTTATTTAATGTTGACATCTTGGTTTAATTAATTAAGGTGGGTTGATATGAATTTCAAACCTTTGAAATTCAAGTTAATGTTTGTGTAAATAAAATAAGCCTTAGATTATTTTATTTTGTTTAGCCATCTTGAGAGGATTTGGGAGCTCCTTCTTCTTCTTCAACTTTGATGAAGAACGCGAAGAACCTTCGAGCTCCAACGAAGAACGCCGCTCCTCTCTTCTTCGTAGCCGGTTGTTTTCGAAGATCGACGACACCTTCCGTGTCAACTAAAGGGAACACTGCTTCCTCCTCGGACTTCCTTCATCGGCTTACGAAGATTCAACAACGACGTTCCTCTTAGGACGTACCTCTTCGTCAACGGAATTGACGAACGTTTACCGCGACGCCCGAACTCCGCGAGGTTGTCTTCTGCGGGTCTTTGACGAACATCGTACTTGAAACCGAGGTAGGGGTTGTTGTTGTTTTATTTATTTATTCTCGTTCTTGGTTCTAGCATGAAAAATGTGAGGATAGTTATTTATGTGTTATCATCTAACGAGAGGGGGGTCGGACTGCACAAACACGGCCGAATTCCCCCTCCTTTGTTCTTGATTATGATTTTCTTGTGGATGAACGAGATGGCGTAGTGCCGTCGCACCACGCGGAAATTCGCATGGTTATATTGTGTGATCCCGTCGTGCCGTTCCGTGGAAGGATCATCATGAATGCGACGCCATCGTGCCTCGTCGAAGGAAACCAAAGGCGCCGCGGCCGGAGCGGGGCCGCGGCGTAGGGGCGCGGTGCCGTCGCACCGCGCCGGACGATGAACACCGCAGCCGGTTCTGGGCCGCGGGGAAACGAGAGGACCGGCGGCTAACCGGGCCGCCGGTGTCGGAAGCTGGAAGGGGACCAGCTTTTCCAGTCCGTTGAAGAAGAACCGGCTGGCCAGGTCGGGCCGGCCGGAAGGGGAAAGACCGGGGGAATTAAATTCCCCCGGCCAGGTTACTTGCCCCCCATTATGAGGGGGGGGTTTCATAAAGGGGGGCAGGCGGACCCCCATTTTCCTCAAGGCAGGCCCCCACGAGGGGGGACGGTTTCTCCAAAGGCGCGGCTTTTAGCCTAGTGCTGTTGACGATACAGAACTTTTGGATACATCAACTCTGGAATTTGTGACAGTTGATGTATCAGCCTCTCGGCTCGTGGAGCATACCCTCCCGAATGAGCTTGATGTGTGGGGGAACCCTAGTGCTGGCTGCGACTATGACTGCTACTGCTACTGCTACTGCTACTGTGATAGCGACGACGACAGTACAGAGATCCTTGGTGGATTCGATGACAACTACAACACTCAGCCATCCTACGTGGATCAGTGCTACAGATCCTGTGTGGGCCCGATCCTATGTGGGTCCGATCCTCTGTGGGTCCTTGCGCTCAGCGGTCCTGTGTGAACCAGTGCCTACAGGTCCTATGTGGGCCCGATCCTGTGTGGGTCTTTTGCGGGGGTTAGTTACCTATCGATCCTTCGTGGGTCCGACGACTTAGATGGATCAGAGATCATCTTTATCGTCTTTCGAAGAAGTATACCTATGCGAGCTGAATCCTGTTACTTTCCTGTGAGGATTGTGTTGAGCTATCCTATGTGGATTTCGTTTTTCTTTCCTGTGTGGAATACGTATACATTCCTGTGTGTACTGAGTTGTACTCGGGCTCGGAGGTTGGAGCGTATTGGAATTGATGACTTAGGTATATGTATGGGCATATACCTAAGCAGTGTCAGTTGTTACTTCGTGATTGTATCTTCCTTTGTGGTTTATCCTTTGTGGATTTTGGGAGACCTTCGGGGGTCTCGGGGTCCCTACTGAGTATCTTATACTCACCCCTGCACGGGCTATGCCCGCACTACGCTGTGTTGGTTGCAGACAACGGACAACGTTGATCTTGGATGAGGCTTGCAGAGCAGGACGGTACCTGGAGGTGGACCACTGGGCGGGACGTACTCGGAGCGGACGGTGGGACCCGTGGAGCAGTGGAGCTATCTGTACCCACCCTTCTGGTGGGATTTCCAGTGGAGAGCTCGGAGTAGTGGATTTTACTTTACATTTGTTGTTTTCCCTTTCGAGTTGTACTTTACTTTCAGTTTGGGTTTGTATACTGGCCCATTTACTTTTCCTCACTTTCAGTTGTACTCTGTTTTCACTTAGTGTTTACTTTCTATTTGCTGACTCTGTGGTGCTTGTTTACTTTTCAAAGGCAATGCCTTCCCTTTTTACCTGGAATTACGCCTTGGTGCTAGTCGCCAGCCCCTGACCTATGGAAGCCGGGCTTGGGGTAGTCACGGCACGGGACCCCAGGGCGGGTCGTGACAAAATACACTTTGGTGAAATGAAACATTTTTGCATGTTTTTTGGGTTTTGGGGTTGCTAAAATGTTTTGATAATGATTAATAAGTTCTTATTTTGTCAATAGGGAATGTGGATTCTTGATTTAGACTCTATAGGTTCTTTGGTATTGAAATAATACGTGTTTCATTATCAAATAGGTGGACTGAATATGGCCACTAAGGATGATGCATGATTATTCAACCAAGATCCATTCTTTACATTTTATAATCAGTGTTGGAATGATGAAGGAGGTTATGTGGGATGAAACATGTAAATACCATTGATTTATATATAATCTCAATCATTATGGAATTTGGTTTTCAAGAAAACACACAATGTGGATCCCCCTATTAGGAAATAAGGGTTAATTCCTCGAGTAAAATATAACATTCCATGTGGGGGACACAAACTCTAATAGATCATTATTTTAACACTAATCACATACATGAATAATAATCCCAGGAATCCAGTTGTATTAACATTAAATGTGTGATGGGGAAGACCCCATGTACTTTAGAGTGTACATATACACATATAGATGACACATTCCTATATACCATCCAACCTCTACACAACTTTTATCTAGGGAAACAATCCATGTGAGATGGTATAAATAGGTATTTACATGCCAAAGTGACACCTATCGTGTACTCTAATTGGTCATTCCATTTACATCATCTACGATTTGTTAAATTCCTCATTCACATCAGTTTAGATTCTATTACAGGTTCCCCTAGATCGTCACTAGTAGGGTTTAGTGTGACACCCGAATCTCATTATATGTTGATCAATCCCTCTGTAGGATAATTCATAAGAGAGTCAAGAAACCCTCTACATGAACCATGGTGTGTTCATCTATCTCGTTATTCTCTATGTTGGGTTTTGTATCCCATAACAAATTATAAGGACATGTGATCCCATGAATAGTGGGTTATTCTAGATAAGACCACATATCCCCAATAGTACCTAGGTTTATTACATTAACTATGTATTGATATGTTTTATATTTCAATGAGATGTGGTCTAATCGAGTGATTATCATGAATAAGACCTCTCAATTTCATCTTACAATAAAATGGAAAATTACAGTGATTATACCCATTCAGCTGTGTTTCATTACTGTCATGAAGGCCTAGAGAGTGGGTTATCTCTATTAATTGTTAACTTTATGGATTGATAATAATCCATACACCAATATTGTAGGATGTACTCACATTGAGATTTGGAGTCAACTTGATAATGAAAAGGTTATAATGTTAATTTTAATTGAAGTATTTATTTATAGATGGACAAACCCTCAATGCTCTATGTTTAATAATTTGGGGTGTCCTTCAATGAATTCTTATACTCCCCCTTTCAGGGGATCCCCCCACATGTTTCATTCCTTATATAGATTAAATTCATTTTTATAAGTACTAGGATAACTAACAGTAGCTGGATCATATTTTTTTAGATTAAACATTAGAATATTATGGATTTTCATTCTTAAAATATTCCATTTTTTCTAGAATATCAGAAACCATTACAAATCGTTGGATTTCTTTTTCCCAAATTACTTTTACATTTTCATTATCATACTGTGGTGTGAGGTTAAATGTTTTTCATGAATATATAATATCATTAATTTAATTTTAATCATTTATTAAGTATGGATATGTGTGAATGTGTGTGTGTCAGATACTATAGGATAAGGACACCCATTTGTTTCATTTTTCAATAAGGAAATACTATCCAGTGCATTAATAATTTGATAACATCATGATGTTTCACAATAATATTACAAAAAAAGGGCTTTCCGCAATTGGTTAGGTCATGAAAGAGTGGTATCAAAATTGATGTTGTGATTGTAACTTATTATGGAGATTGTCTATATATGAGGATTTGTTTGGGAACATGGGGGAAAATGTTAAAGTGTCTTAAATTTATCTACCAGACAAAAGAACAACAACTATAGTATAAGAAAGAAATATCATTTCACTAGGACTGTGATAACATAATTGTTTACATGTCATATATTGGAATTAGTTTTCGGGAAATCCTGGGTTCATGCATCATATAGTAATGTGTTGTGATTTTTATGTTGTTATTAATACATCTACCTAGATATTCTATATTGATCATGTTGTATTTATACTATTGAATGATTTGTAACTGGTGACAACAATATAGGATTTTATATATATGTATATAATAATAATAATGATACTTTCACAACAGTGGATTTAGATTAGGGACATGTATAGGTGGTGATCCCTTTGAGTGGATTGAATCTAGTATATCCACCGATTGAGAATATAAATATTATTGGAATACTTAATGGTGATGAAAAATGGTCGAATACACATCACATGTGTCAAATATAGGGACTTTATATATTCAAACATTATCTAAACCCCATGAGGTAATTGAATTTATTAGGAAATAGGGTTGTTTATTCTACATGTATAAGACCCCTCTAAATATTTTTCCATGTAGAAATCATTCACTAGGGATTATCAGGACGATGGTGGGGTTTTGTGAAACATATACATAATTAGGTCCCCCTATACTGGGAAATGTTCTGAAAATATTTAGTGATGAGTACTTACTAGGGACTGCTAGGGTACTTGTGGTCTATCTTGCAGTAAGGACAGTAGTATTTATCGTTGTAGACCCCTCATGTTATGGTGGTGGTCTAAATAGATAATCTTATTTAGGGTGATCTAGGATATTGGTGGATGTCAATGCTGATTATGTATGATGTGGTTTCAACCATACAATGAAGATGCCCACCTACCACCCTAAGAGGTTATCTATTGTGATTAATTTTAAAACAATGTTGGTGGGTCATGGCCTCTCAATGTAATATTGTATCAATGTTTTGTGGGTAATATCCTTTTTTAAATTTCATTTTGGATCTTCTATGGTTTCATAGGGAATTGTTTTTCTCATGAATAGGTGGGAATGTTATGAGATAGCTTCAAAATTCAGAGATTTATGTCTTAGAGGATTCATGTATGATCTGATATATGATCTACCTATTATCTAGTTGAACTATAGTTTTGAATTACATAGGAACAATCTAGTTTTTCATTAATGAATACCTTGTTTGACGCCTATATATTATTGAGCCTCCTTTAGATAAATTCTAGATTTTAGAGAGTCCAACTTATGATGTTTTGATAGTATCACTTTTCTTCTAGAGGTGTCACATTTTTCTTATACGAGGGGCTTTGAGTATGACCTATTTATAATACAGATGAAGAAAATAATTTTTTAATATATATAGTCTAGTTTTCGACTATCCACACACAATTTGATGGTTTCCAATGAAGATTAAAATGTGTATGAGTTGAAGGGATGATATTTTATCTCATCAAATAGAATAAAATAAATAGAATAGAAAGGTGGGATCATATATAGGAAGATACAATATATTTCTCATCATTATGATAGTATGTCTCTTAAAAAATTACCAATTATGAGATTTCAGTTCTGTTTGATAGTAGTGGATCATGGTAATGTCTTACTCAAGGATGGGTTGGGATTTCCTCGATATTAAGATACTGAATTCAATATTGATGTATACTATGGGATTTCGATTATCTTCATACCAGAATATTAGTTATATCTCATTGAGTTTCATGAGATTAAGGTATAGTTAGAGGATTAATAGTGAAAGGGAATGTTTAGTTCCAGTGTACCCACATACACAACCCCAATGTTTTCACTATGATAGAGTATGAGAGCCAGAATTTTTGTCTCTATTAACATTTCATAAATTAGGTGACTAGTAAAAATAAGTTTCCACATATGAGAATCAATGTTCTTTTTCACCAGTTGAGAGGGGAGAGTTTGTTCTCAAGGATTTACCTCTGGTCAAATTATATCTAGATCCAAGTTCTAGAGGATGATATACCAAATATGATAGTCAAATTACACTATGGTAACAATGAATACACGGTGATTCCATTCTTCAAGAAGAATTCCCCAATATTATTTATGAGACACAAGAACTAGATATTTCATCACTTTTTGGAAACATTTATGGTTACTTTTATCGATGAAATAAACATAAACTAGGAATTATACAATGATAACACAATAAAAATGAAGATGGACCGAGAAATACTTCAATGGAAAGGAGGTTACGGAAATGTATTAAGGTTAAATTTCTATATTTTAGAGGTCTAGTTTCTTGATTATGTCATTTAAAAGGATCATGTATTTGTGTACATAGAGAATGATAAGGAAGTTGTACCTTGGTAGTCACCCAAGATCCTAACTAAGGTCCATATATTAAATGTTTTGGTTGGAAATTATCATAGGTTAATACCAAATCTATTGAAGATCATGGAACTTATTAATTCATTAACCTAAAATGGGAAGTCTTATGTTTGGATAGGGAATTTTTATTAAGATTTTATGGAGTGTTATTATATTTTTAAGAGAACCGCCATCATAATACTTTTAGATGAGGATGACAAGTATGTAGAATTATAAAATTACTATAGATATGCGATTATAAGAATTAATATTCAAATATAGGTGGTGATTTCTTATAGGACACATCATCTGATACACCATGTGTATAATTCTATGGTACGTGAATTAGAGCTGGCAATAATTCTTTTTTCCCTAACATCATAGTGAATCTGTCTTTTGGGAGAGTAATCTATCATCTATACGTACCATAATATTATTGGGTATATCTTACCATAGAAATATCATCTTGAGAAAAAGAAAAATGATATTTTTCCTACAACAATATCACATTTATATATTTTATACTCCCATAAAGGGGAACAAAATGTAGTTTTTGATCATGGTAATAGAGAACTTGTCCTATTTTAATTTTACCTTTGGGGATGAAAGGATACTGGTGTATCCAATTTCATTGTTGGTGACCCCCAAAACATCTCAAGTGTGTTTAGTAAGACCATCTTGGATATATTTTTTAGAAGGTCTTGTGTGACTATATATCCTATAGAAATACTTCTGATGGATCCTACAAAGGTGTTCTCTATGTCAAACATTTATGAAAATGGTTGATTCTACTAATCATGCCACTATAGGAAGTTCATAGAGTGGTTCATCTATTCCCCTTAGTTGTAAATCGATGAGTAAAAATAGGAACAAATACCATCGATGTCAGTTTTTTTGGAGAGGATTAAGGTGGTCCATATTTAAGTAAATTTTTTGATGTCTCACTTGATATCAAGTTATTCCCAAGCATGGATTTCCAGTGGGTTTATCTAAACCCATTTAGGTGAAAAATTGGCGGTGTTATAATAAGTTTATGGAATTTTTTATTGGACATACATGATTAGAAATATGTTACAACACAATCAATTTTATCACATATCTCCTCACAAAATTGGCATATATACTATATATTTGAGTGTAAAAATAGTAAAATATTTTTTGATTCATATATATGTTGGAGATTGATGGTTTCATGGATTACTCTTCAGGAATTTATCTAATTGTGATCCTCCTATAACATTTTCTCTCTGTAAAATATTACCCGAGACTCGTGGAACATCGTTTTGGATGACAATGATGTTCCACAACTAGAAATATTAGACTATTCGGGTTCTCAAGGGAATGTCATTGGTTTTCATGTGAGAGTTTTTATATATCTAGGTATATCATTTAAAATTGGTTTAGTTTTAATATAAAATTATCTAACATTCCATTATTTATATGATACTATTTGGGGCCTTCTATTGTAGCCCCTTTGTGTCACCAATACACTACACAATGCTATGAGAGGAAGAAAATGTTTTCCAAAAGATATCAAATGTAATTAATGAAAATGGGAAGATCATCCATGAGTAGTTTAACAATTCATATATTTTGATGAATTCATATATTGATAATTGGGAAATGCCTTTGTAGGTTTATGGTGGAGACCTTGATTTCTTGAAGGTCTCATCTTGGTGAGGACTATGGATTTTTCACTGAGGAAGTAGGTTTTCATCAATATACAATGTATTTGAGTTGTAAATGTGAAGTACCACATAACTTTACCAAAAAAGATATATTGCGAACATGAAATTTTACGCATGTATCTGTTGAGGCGATACAAGCATGAATAATTAGACATTATTGACTGGGGAATGATGGACATTTGGGATGGAGAAACATTTTATGATTACCTAGTAGGTATCTTGGATTGATAAGAGAAGATATTTTTTTGAGGATTTTTATCCTTGGAAGGTTTTCATTGACATCAAATGAATCATTAGAAGAGAACCTACGATTGGAATGAGTATCTGAAAGTTTTATTCCATCACCTATTTGAGAAGTTATTAATTTTAAGGACGAAAATACATAACGGTGAGGGGAATTTTATTACCCTTTTTCCACAAATAATATATTGCAATATTTTCAGTAAATCTTTTAGTGTAATGTGCAGTTTAAGTGTTTAATTTAGACCTTCAGGGATCCTAGGTATTGATATATTAAAGATATTTTATATAATATATCTTGGAAAAAAAATAATCAACAAAAAACTATATTATCTCTAATACAATGTCTCAAATGTAAATAACAATACATCTGTTAAATATAAAATACGGGATTTACTGTATTCATGATATAATCAATATGCACATTTGATGTTTCATTAATGTTAAGTACTAGGAGGAATAATGTGTGAATAAATTAAATAAATAAATTATTGACTATTAAATTCAAATTTCTTAACCCTAAAAATTTTAAGCATGGAGATAACTCATATATAAGCTTATCTGCGTAACTGAATATGTTGTAGGGGTGGTATATGGAGGAAGATATTGTCTATAATCATGGGATCTCAGGTCAATGATAAACTTATGTGGGAATTCGTAGATCTATTGATAAATATGATGGTTTCTCAATCATTAATTCTGGTGTGTGTATATTCCTCCAGTATTTGATATAATACGGGGGTCATTTTATAATTTTCATCATTTGTGATTTTCTATGATGAACATGAAGTAAATATTAAAAAAAATCACAGATCATGAATATTTTATTTTCTTTTTTCATTTTTACTTCATAAAATTGTTAATTGTATATTTATATTGTTTTTATTAAATGTCTTTAACTGTACTTCCACATTTAATATATTTCATCAATGATCGAAATATGAACATGAACTTTGTTTCATACTCATATTTATGTTTCATTCCTTTCTCCCTATATTTTATGATGTCCCTTGTTAGTATTTTCATTGGCTGGTGAGTTGACCATACCCGAGAAATGTATCCTGATGAAATCACTCATTAGTGAAATTTACCCTTTTAAAAATATTGATTTGAATTTTTTATATGTAATAAAGGATTGATAATGATGAAATAGACATTAATATTTTATAGCTAACATTTCATTTAGGATTTGGATTGTGCAAGTGATTCCGGATTGAGATGATGGGAATTTTCCAATCAAACGGGACAACGAAATCCATCAATCGAAAATGATGTTGGTTTAATAAACCTAAATCTAATCTTTTCAGTTTGGACTCATCCATTAAATTAAAGTGGTGTTTATATGATAAAATAAATGTGAAAAGAACATATTTATATGATGCCACGTTCAATATGGCATATATTTCTGAATAACACAAAGACACAACATGTGGATCTCATTTTCATGAGAGATAGGGTCTGTGTAAAGAGTTAAATATCAATCATAGTGTGGTAGAATAACATTTCTTGTGATCCATAACTGACCAAATCATTGTGTATAGGGATTACCCACCTAGGATTCCATTTGTCCCCACATGATCTGTAGGAAGGGGCACACCAGGTATACATTGTAGAATACAGAATCATAGAAATATGATACATGGCAAATTACCATCCGACCACTATACACATATATCCATAAGAACATTCCATATTATATTATAGAACTTGTTCATTTACATAAAAAGTGATACACATCATGTACTCTGATTGGTCATGTTGTGTACACCTTTATTGGTAGATTAGATCCCTCAATCTATTTAGTTATATTTCTATTTTAGAGCATATGTTCTCTTATCCTGTTACTATAATGGTACAATGTGGCATCTCATACAACATAGGATCAATTATCCTCTCTATGGTGTTGTTATTGATAGTATAATTTATCCCTAAATATGGATTAGAGTTTTATCCTCTATCTTATTAATCAATATGATTGTTTTGGAATCTCATACACAACAACGTAGATATGTGATACCCATCCTAGTTTTTTATTCATAACTTTGTCAAGTATCCCTTATAGTGCCTAGGTGTGATTCTCCACTCGTGTGTCAAAATTGGTTTTCTTATGATGATTAGTAGTATGATCAAGTTAGTATCTTAAATTATCACTCTAAACTCCATCATTTCACAACATGGAATGTTTCTATTAGTTTAACCACATGGATGAGTTACATCAGTGTTAGTAAGACATGGAGAGTTAGTTCTCTAATGAATATTTTAATTTGTAGCCTCTAGTAATATCTGAAGGATATAAATGCCGATGACCCTCACTTTGATTCCTAGGGTATTTCTCGAGAATATCAGGGATATCTGGTTTATTTCCATCACATAAGTGATTTATACTCAGCTCAGCCCTCGATGTTATATGTCTGGTGATTTTGTAGTGTCCTACATGGTATGATTAAATTCACCCCAGCATCAGATATTCCCATATGTCTTGTGTATAATATAGAATAAAATATATTCCATATATTCAATGGTGGTCCAAGAGTAGGTGGATTTTTTTTGGTAATAAATTCCTCAGAAAGAATCAAGAGTTACACATTGATATCGGACTGTGTTGTAGTATAAATAACTATTTACCCTTAGTTCTCTAGTATTTTGACACTATTTTCATTTCAATTTTACCTTATCATACTCTAATGTGGGATTAGTTGCTTCTCTTGAACATACTATATAAATTATATACCTTTCCTCCCTTACGGTTCATGGATATGTGTGTGTGTGTTCCAGGTACTTTTTGATAAGCAATTCCATGTGTGTGAAATTCTTATTCAACAATATTTTTTACCCCTAGCATATTGGTGGTGAGTTTGTGGTGTCCCTCAATGATTACATCTAGGTAGATTGGTCCCAATCGTTCAGGTCATGACATAACCCCTTTGACCATTCAATAGATATTCATCCTGAGTATGTAATATTTTATACCCATTTATATCATTGATAATGATTTTCAAACCTATGAATTCTAAATTTTAATGTAATGAATTAATTTCTTAGGAGGAGTATGTATCCCATTTACAATATAATAATATAATTACATCATATATGAACCACATATAAATACCGAACATTTATTCATTTGTTGTGCAACCAAGATTTGTTTTTATCTTTAAAATTACTTTTATAATTATGATATACTCTCTTTAACCCATGAATGGATTATTTGTAATTACATACCATATATATTCCATTTATATCCTAAAGTATTTTAGAAAACATCATAAAAATGCTCAAAATAATTATACATAGGAAATTAATTTTTATTATAAATTATACAAATCCATTAATTACGTAGACTAAAAAAGAAAATTCAAAATGGAGTTTATCCTACATACATGAGAGAAGTTTTATTCTTTGAATATTCCATAAATATATTAGGAAACACTTTCCAAACAATTTTCATTAATTGTATGAATATACCACCCATTCCCATTTAATTTCAAAAAAAAATTACATAATATTATTCTACCACCTTCAGTTAGATAAATAAAATTTAAACAAACATTATGTATACAAATCCCACTTCAAGTTTCATAACCACTAATGATTTCAAATATTCCGGAAAAATATATTTGTTTTATATGATGTAGGTTTATATTGAATGAATTATATTTCACTATAATTTCATTAATAAATTCATATCTATTGGGATACTTATAAATTCTACCATACCATTTAGGTTTAAACATTACATGAGTTTGTTCAATATACTCAACTTATTGTAGAACCATCACAAATTCGATATCAAGAATAATTACCTATTACAGTATGGAAATGAAATAATTTCATATTTAATCCTATATATTCATCAATAAATATATATTTGTTAAATAAACACACTTCATTAGGACACAATCACTTTATGTTCTAATGTGTTATAAAAATAATTATTCAATATTACACTGAGAATCTATCAAATGTATATTAAATTTATTTTAGATACTTTCTTCACAACATAGAAAATTCACATGAAGCTCATAATACCATGTTCCCAAGTTATATTTATGGTACATTTCTAAATCCATATCTCGGATGGGATAGTTGTAACGATAGTAAATATAATGTGAATAAGTGTTTAAGAAATATTTTCAAGATAATAGCACTAAAATAATATATGAAACTAGAATTACATCTTATAAATATGAACATGTCTAGAAAATGATAGGTTCAAACTTTTCAATAAATCATTAAATTATTAGGAAACTAAAGGAGTGAATTTTGAAATAATTTCACAACCTCTTAAATGATCAATATTATCTCGCATTAACTATTTCTACCTTGTTTTGAAGAATTTATATTAGTTAATTTTTATGTTACTTTTTTTACATTATTTTTGAATACCTTTTATGTTTAAAATAATTCACACTTATATTCCATAAAAATCACATAACCATAAAAACAACATTAATCAATAAATGTTTTTATGTAATAATAATAAAAATAATATTATTATATATTTATTGGCCTTCAAACATCAATATGTATTAATCCTAGTATATCAGGATATTTGTCATTTATTATACAAAAATGTGATTATGTTAATTTTTTGAATAAAATTATATCAAAATATTAAAATAAATAATAATACAATTATTATCATTATTAATTTTTAAGGAGTTTTTGGGATGAATTTTTTAGTCTGGTGTCCAAGAAGAAAAAGATAAAGGGATGTAGTGTTTGAATAATTAACTTTCATATTATTATTTTTAATGACATATAATGTATTATCCAATTTTAGATATTACATTCTATAAAGAATTTCCACAATTCATTGAAATATTTCATTCATTTATATATGAAAATACTTCTTCTCAGTCATGGAGGATTTTATATATTACGAATAAAATTATTAGGAATATATTTACTACTAATATTTTCAAAAACATAATAATTTCATAATTCTTCAATCAATCTAATTATATATATAAATATATTCACAAAGATATTGTAGAAACTCTAAATCCATGTAAAACATGCATAACTAACTCAAATTTAGGTAATTAAATTCAATTTTTGTGCTTATGAATATCTGGATAATGTGTCAAGTATAAGAGATATCTAATATCCATGAAAAAAAGTATAAATATTTATTTATAAAAAATATAATTCATTAGTAATATTATTCTTTTTTCTATAACAATGAACAATTCTCATGTTAAAATACCAATACATAGTAATATAAATATAAGGTAGAATTTATATCAAAATAAAATTTTTGTTTAATACCATTAGATCATACAACAGAATAAATTTATCATGTGATTACCATGTATTGAATAAGAATTAGTTATGCAATATTATTGACTATACTCCTAAAGAAATAATGACTCCATATATTAAATATATTAGTGATACGATATCTGAATTTATTCATGAATTATATTTGGAAGGACTATATCATATGTAATAACTATTTTGTAAAAAACAATAAAATTTTATCATATAAATATATTAATTATTTGATTATATAAAATCCTTCCTCAAGATAGTTAATTAATTACCTAACTCTATTCAATTTGAATCCTAATATATTGGGTCAACAATAAAAGTGTAGGACAAAGTATACAGTTTAATAACCTGAACATGATTTAATAAAACTGCATTTTTATTTTAAACAATGATTGTTAACTTGAATGAAATAATGAAATAATCCATGGAAACATAGAAGAGTAATAACTACCCATTTGGATTATTCATCAATTGATGAGTTTTAATTTTGGATGAACACTGTCACAATTTTATTTTGAAGGGTTTTGAAGATCACATTGTTTTTTATGTTCATTCCATGCAATCATTATATTTATACCAGATTATGACAATTAAATTTTAGAAATAATTCATTTGAAAAAATTAACATGTTTTAGGTATGTTAATTAATATCTCATATATTACTACTAATATTTTAAATGCATTTATAATTTAATTTTAATAAAAATTCAGATGGGTATATGGATTTCATAAATAAATCATAAAAATTTAAAATTTGAGGCGGTTAATTCCCCCCCTTATATAATCTTTTCTTCACCATAATTGATAGAATGTCATACATTTGTTTCCAACTTTATTCCTTATAATTATTTAATATACAAGGTTTGTTAGAGAGAGGATGTAACATTACTATGTCATAAAATATTCATTATTTTCTACAATAATGAATAATGATTTAGTGGAAGTGGTATCATTTCTTCTACTATGGTGAATCCTTAAATTTATACCACAACATATATCACCTCCTTATCAGAAGATAGTATTTTACCTATTTGAAGACACTCTCTAGAATGAGACTAATTACACTCAGAACCAATGTTCAAGTTACCTTGACCTAGAACCATTTAAATATCTTTTTTATCAATAACCATTTTGGTATCAATGGATATAAGAATGATAATTTAATCTAATATCATTTATTTTTTTAATAATAATGAATTTTAGATTCTATAAATTTTGAGGCATCATACTAATAAACATAACCCACATTTGAAATTATTTATCCAACAACATGGCCTTTATTATGCATGTGAAAAAATTATAGGTTTAGATTTTTGTTGATAAGGATGATGAACACCAATTGAAAACAATTTCACCTTTATTTCCGAGGAATTAACAAAGATCTATTGATATGATGACATGTTGATGAGGAAAATTCCATTTGAAATTTAAAAATAAGTTTTATTTTCTCTATGGTGGGTATATTATTTTAAGAGACAATTTAATTAGAAATTTAGAAAAAAAAAATTCATATAATTCATATTTATTAGTTTTACTTCTTTCATGAATGTTTAACTAGGATCCTATCTCAAATTAAATATAACTTATTTTGTCAATAAAAAATTCACCATATGAATTTTATTTTCTTTCATGTAGATTTTGGATTAAATTTTTTTGAATGGGAATCCATACATATATGTGTTTATTATATTCTATTTATTATATATTTATTTATGAAACCCTTGGTTTTCATGTTTCTATAAAATAGAGATTGAAAAAACCACATTACTTTTCTCCTTTTTCTTCATGAAAACGGGATCTTATGGAAAAAATAATGAGAAAATATATATCCATCAGACACACAAGTTACACAAAATGACTTTTCTGTCTTGGATTAAAATGAAATGAAACCAAAATATTTATTAATAGTAGAAATGACAATACTTGAAGTGTACCACAACATTAATTGAAAAAATTATAAGCCCCCAACCCACTAAAAAGTTTGAATTCAAGTCTCACTATCCAAATATATTACTCAATGTTGGTTTTAAATTATAAAAATATTTTATCGCTGAATATATATTTATAACTATAATAAATTTCCATGATTGAATTATGGGAAATATTTCATTTATTTTGGTTTATCTAACCTAAATCGAATATCAAATTTTTTTATTAAATTATCCATAACCAAATTTTACTGATTGAGGAGTATCCTTTGAATAGTCTCTAGACTATAAAGGATGTATACCCAAATACATGACTATATTTGACCCAAATACCAATCACCAAACTGTAATCCCTATACATTCGATACAATTTTTATCAATAGATACCCAGTTTTAAGGCATTGAGAAAGGATTCTGAATGCATGATTTAGTGGGTCTGGTAAAGATGAAAAAACCATACCCTCTCAAAAATCGAAATCACAGACCCTAGGTCATGAATTCTCTACAACTCTGATCTTTTCTAGAATGGTATCCTGATATATAACCACATTTTTTCTTAAATAATTTACACTATCAAAAATAATTCCAAATACCCCAATACTTCAAAATCACACTAAGCCGCCATGTTGTCGATCATCCAAGATGACCCAACTACCAAAGCCTAAATTCTCCATCCCTCATGAGCCCCCTCCATCATAGAATCTCACTACGAACAAACCTCACTCATCTATTGTCTTCATAAGGCCTCTCCATCACTAAATCCCACCTCCACCGAACTCACCTCTAGCCGCTTGATCACCTATTTTACTCTCCAAAATTCTATGAAAAGAACAAACAATATGCACAAAAACTATAAAAGGTTCTACATTTAACATGAATAACTACATCCTTTGTGTGATTCAAAAAACCACAGGTAATGTGATTTGAAAATTATCTTGGATACAGAGAACATGTTTTATTCATGAAATGATAATATATAAAATGTTAGCTAAAACATGTACATTGTTCACAAATAATCAAAATGAAACATTTAAATTAATACCAACAATAATGTAATAAATAATCATTGATGAACTCCTATTCATTTTTATAAAATCAATTTTCCATTTAGTTTATCACTCCTTAAATTTTTATTTGAATAGTGAGTAAAAATAATATATAAAAACATAAAATCCCAATCATTTATTCACTGAAATATATTCATGAAATTGAGTACTAATAAATTTATACCTGTAATAATAACCTCATAACCTCACTATACATACTAATATTTCTTCATCATCTTCAATAGTATCATCAATTTTCACATAAAAGTGTTTGAACTTTAGGATATAATTTAATGAATACCCAATACACATATTATTTTTTAGTGGTTTCTTTTAAATTTTCTCATTTATTATCCTCCTAATTCGTGGAACACAAATATCTATACATACTCTCAAAAAACATATTTTTCTTTTCTTCATTTATATGAATTTTGAATTTTGAATTCATTATACAAAATTAAATTCATATTCATACATCAGTAAATTATTTCTCAACCATTTTATGATTTTAAAACATAATAAACTTGTAAATGTAAATTATGTATGGAGGATTGATCAAGAAATAACCCATAAATAACATTAAATATTTTATAGAATGGTGTTTCGAAGAATAATATTGGGTTTTAGGTTCATAGGGAATCATGAAATGTTTTTTGAGCTTTCCAAAAGAATCATAGAGGGGAACTTCTTAAAGGAATCATTTACATCCTAAATAGTTAATTAATGACATAAATGGGAAATATATAAGAACAAATAATATATTATTATTATGTATGTCATTTTAGACCACAAACACTATTATTACATCATAAATATGTCATCCATTATTTTTTAAAAGAAGTAACATGTTTTATGGTTCATTTTTCATGAGGATTTTACATTGTGGATAGTTATATTACAATCTAAGCCCTTCATACATGTATATTTTATCCACTGGCTTGGTGCAATTCTTATTTTCTAATTATGTGGCCAAAAGACTCAAATGTTAGTTTATTATGGGTGGTTTTGAATGTGTCCTTGAATTTATAATCTCTTCATTTGACAAAAGACCTTTGTAGTGGTTTCATGAAATCTCTATTGCTGAGTGAACTTTTTTCTTCTCTATTTTGATAGGTTATAGAAATAATTTTTCTGTATCGTACTTTGGATATATTTATCATTTGTTTATTCTAATGTGTTTCTTCTCGATCATATGTTTGATCATCTTCTGGGGGATGTCACTCATATTAGTTATGGTGAAACAGGTATATTACTAGTGGTGTTCCTTGATCAAACTGCCCTAATTACCATTCCATTTGTGAAATTAGATTAGAAGATATGGTAATTGATTCTTGGGTATGCATTTTTATATTTCATTAAATCCAGTGTTGGTGGTTCTGATTGAGGGTAGTTTCTGAAATGACTCTAAGTTGGTGGTTCCATCTCTAGTGTAACATCCCATGTAAATAAAAGTTTGAAATTTTCATATTTATTAATATTTTGGAAGTATATATTAATTTTACATTAAATGGGATTAAATGTTCAATGGAGTACCTGACACAAAACAAAGGGATTATTTGCAATCTCATATTACACACAAGGCTTGTCATTGTGATAAATAATAATAATATATTATTTTAAATTGCAGTTAATGCCTATTGATTTTTTTGGCGGGAATGAGCATAACTAAACATGTTCTGATTAAAAAGGTTTATTAAATGTTTATATTTCATTTATCCAAAAAACATAGAGGCTTTAAATGTGAATGAATTCAATTTTTAAGAATAAATACACTAATATTTTTTAAAAGGTTGATTTACCGCCTTTTGATGGAGAACCCTTTTTAAATGTAGTTTCTATCATTTTCTAAATGTTCTATTTAAAAAATAAATGTATAATTTCAAATTAGTACATCATATATTACATTTGGATAAATATTGTTATTTTTCTGATAAAGTTCATTTTTATGAATAGTGAAACATACTGCATTTTAGTTCAAATAATTCCATTAAATATTTTTTTACATAATTACATTAAACTTTTAATAAGTTTTAAAATTTATTTATATAATATTATTACCATTTAATCTAATTATGGTCCGAGGAAGTAATTTCACATTGAAATTGATGATAAACAAGTGTCAATATTCTAATAGTTATTATTTCATAAAAACATGATTTTTTGTTTAGACAACGACAATTATTTTTAAATTAATTTCTGCAACTTCTATTTTTGAATTAGGAAAAATATGATTCAATATTTGGAATAAAGATGTCCAAAATGTGTTAATATGTAACTTTTATTTTTAGACAATATGAATATTTACTTCATTTGATATATTATTTACCATCGTTAAAGGGTAAATCTAGTAAATATGGTCAAAAATAATATTAGAATAATATTAAATTAAACTTACAATTTTCCTAACACTATTGGTTGAGATATTACCATCCAAGGGAATTATTGGGACAATTTTGGGACCCCATGGAGCCACTTGAAAGTGATAATGATACTTTATATTAATAAATTAAAGGTAATGACAAAAATAACATAAAAATGTATCTTTTTGTAAAACAATTGTATATGTGGTTATATAAGTGATCTATTTGACTATAAATATTAATATTCAATATAAAGAGATTAACTAAATATTGGTGTTTTATTTATATTTTTTAGATATTATATAAATAAATTTAATTATGACACAATGGTGATGTAGTAATTACTTCATTAATAAATGATTAAAATAAATGATATTATAAATATTAAAATAAATATATTCTGAAACTTTTTATTCTGACCAATAATTTTATGGATGATTATAACTTTATATATTTTAATTAATATTGTATTTTTGAAGTAATCATGTTGTTATAGATTTTTTTAAATTGTACTTATATTAATTGTTTATAAATTGACGTAAATGAGTTTTGAAAATGAATATTGTTTTATTAAATGATAGAAAAATACTAAAAATATAATATCCATAAAAATGACTTATATATTGTAAAAAATGTCTTAAATGATCCATTTTGGGTTTCTTAACATTTTATAGTATATATATTAATCATTTAGTATGAATATATATAATGACATGGTAAAAGGTAAAAAAGTTACGAAGGATTAAATAAAAAATAAGGATTAAAAAATATCCAAATCCAGTCCAATTCTTATTATTTTACATTATTTATAATTATATGCACCCTATCATAGAATAAAATAACTTTTGGACCTTTTTACACCTAAAATAATTTTACAATAAAATAATACTTCCAAACATTCTTAAAGAGCCCCCCTCCGTCTAACAAATTGCCACCAACTCTGACCCATTATTTTCACCTCTCAAGCCACTTTTCTAGTCCTAAATATGCCCAATTAAACTATAAAATTACCTATATTAATCATATATGTCTTAACTTAGGTATAAGGAACTTCAGGAAAGCCATTTTGTTCAAACAAAAAGTTGTTACCCGATTTAAAAGGTAATATATTATCTCTAGTTCTCTTCTTTTATTATCCTTCTCCAACCCCCTAAAATATCATTTTTCAATTAATTTATAACAAAACTTGTATATTAAATATACTATGATATTTTTAGGTGGATTATTTGAACTACACATCTACACACCTCTATCTAGTAGATACGAACAGACTGTTTCTTCGGATGGTGAACTACTGCCTCACGAAATGATGATTGTTCAATTATCTCCTATCACCTCTCTTAGTGTCCAATTTTATGGCTCTGTATTTTTGTGTGATATATATTATATTTCTATATTTATATATTCTTATGTATTTTTCATTTATATCATACCTTTATGGTTTACATAATGCTTAAATATTATAATTTAATTTGAGGAAGTGCAGACTACCGTCCCCCTCAATGTGATATGAATCATTCATACCATAGATGGAAAGTATAAAGTATAGTGTTTATAAACTAACGTAATGTATAAAAAATATTATATTATACTGGAATAATGTTATACCTATTTATCATTTTTTTTATTCATTTAAAAATGAAAAAATGATTTGAAAGTAGTGTTCATGCGTACGAACGACTTACCGTCTCCATGAATGGTGCATTTCATTTCCTATCTCCAAATGTTATGTACTAATATAAGTATATATATATATATATAATGTATATATATGATATATATGATATATAAATAATGAGTATCATTCTTTAGATAATGGAATTTTTACCACATGGATAATTTGTAATTATAACATGTTAATTTTCGGCTCAAGTACCAAATATCGTCAAAACGGTGATATTAACATAAATAATTATGTAAGTATTTTAACATCTTAATAAGTGATATAAATGGAATAATATACTTTAAAAAGGTTATTAATAAAGTATAAATTAACTTAAGTTTATAATTCAGGAAGAACAAGAAACAAACGAGTCATGTCAGACATGAGGTAAGGCGTTTTTATCTCACTTTGTATTCGGATGAGATTAAGGTTACGTTTTCCACTATAATCATTTTTTTAGTGTACAAACGTCCCTTTATTGAAATATTTGTGTAATATACTTTAATTCATGGGTATTTTCATCTTCATTGTATGATAATTCCTTCATGGGGTGTATGTTTCGTAAGATACCAAATATGTAAGGGAACCTTTCATCGTACACTATTATTCAAAGACTTATTTTATTTCATGTCTGGTAATTTAGTTTTTATTATGTTTGGATATGTTCTTCTATATCCTTATTTCTGTAAATATTAGGTCAATGTGTATTGAGATGAATTTCCCTCGCCTCAACTCATTTTCTTAATTTTAAAGCGACGTCATTGGGCTATCAAATTTTAGTAAGAGAACTTCTTGACCCAATTTCTATTCATTGGGTTAAACTTATAATTATTGATTATGTCATGATATGTATATGTGTGAACGAACTATGATTTTTTACACTTAATATCGTATTCTACTGGTTGTATTCTTATTTTTCACACACAATTTTGTCTTTTATTTTTCTTTAATCTATAGATGTGATCTTTGCATGAGACATTATCTCAATTTACATACCATTGAGACTTATATGTTGTTATAAAAAAATCGCTTTTATATAGTATATATACTACCCTTTGACATATTATATAATGAATCTCTTTATTCTCAAGATATTATAAGATTTGATTAATGTTATTCCTTAATTATTTATATTCAATAATCTCTCATTTGGTTATGAACTCTTTAAGTAATATATGGTTTGAAATGTTTTAAAGATTTATTCTTATAAATAATTCTCATTAATGTTCATGTTTTATAAATGGTCTTAATGATATATTTAAATAGACATGAATGTTTTGAAATTAAAATTTCACTCAAAATATTTAACATGGTATGAGATAATTTGATTCAAAAATCTCTTTATTAATTTTAAATGGTTTAGAAAATGTTAGATAAATCATAGATTATGTCAATATCCTAAAATTATATATTTTTATTTCAATGTGGAAATTTTATCTTTCATTTATGATTTTTTTATGTGTTATAAAAATTTTATGGTTATTGGGAATGGTTTAGGTTTATGGGTGTTTCCATGATAACCAATTGGGTGGGTGAACCCGAGATAGCTCTCCAATGCATTGGGTAATGTGATAGAGTTAAATGTTGATGTTTCTCCTAAGAGATTTATGGAATAAACAGTGATGGGTATTCCAAACAATACCATCTCTGTATCTGTGAAAGATACAATGTAAGTATGTTATGGATTCCCCATGTTACCTTTATGATTTTTGATTCCCTTGTGTTATTCACAAAACCTATGAATTTGTGTGGTATATTAAAGATTGAAAAGTATTATTTCATTGATTTGAATGTATTTATGGACTAATGTTTTCTTCCATTATTTTATAACACCTACTGACATTTTTATGATCATACCATGTTTATGAAAAGTTTTTCACATGGGTATATGGATAGGTAAGAGAATTAAATAATTTAATAAGATTTATATCAAGAAAATAACTCTTGTTTTATTTAAGGAGTTTTATTTTGATGAAAAAATGAATACTGAGTAGAAGTGTCTATATTGAAATATTTGAGATGTAATGTAATATATAAGGACTAATTCTATAAAACTATAAAACTGAAAAGATCCACAATGTGAATTATTAACTTACTTAAAGATTATTTAATTTCTATTTTTAGGGCCTTATAGTTGGTATCATAGGTTGGTTTAGAAAACATTAGGAATTACGAGTTTTTATTAGACACATTATTAGTCTCTATGTCTAATAGTAAAGTTAAGTCCTTATTTTGTAACTTTTTCAGATCATGGAAAGTCTATTACAAATGGAAGGAGGAGGATCTCAAATGACAATCCTATCTCTTCCTGATGATTTGCTTGAAATTATTAATGCAAAGTCATGTCCAAATAATTCTGAAACGTTTTCTAACATACAACTCACTAGGAAGTAATTGTATGAGATATCAACCACCTACGCTATACCTCAATACCATCGTGGATGATGGTTTGTATTTAATAAAATCATATTTTCTCAATATTCTCATATTTTCAAGTAAGGTAAAAATTATCTAGTAATTTTCTAGTATTTTACCTTATCACAAGATTTTGAAGCATTTTATGAGTTTAAAAATAGTGTTAAAGAAGGATACCATTGCACAACCTTTTTATAATTACTTTTAAATTATAGTCTTTCAGAACATACTTATTTTATTTTAAAAGGACCATTGATTGAATTTCATAACTCAAACAAGGTCCAACTATTTTATAAAAACAATTTTTTATTAGATATTTTGAAATTATATGTGAGACATGATTATTTTCCAAAACAATATTTTTGTGAACACCCCCAAGACCCATTTTGTACGAGGTGTATTTGGATAATGGAATCGGGTGATTTTGAAGGATCCCAAAATCATTATTTAAATTCATGGACCATCTATCTACGTGAATAAGATAATGATGAAACCAGGAAGACACAATGATCAATGTATTATTTTCATTCTATTTGGAATAGTTTTATTTTGTAGAGGTAAAAAAAATGAAAATATATAAGATGTTGAAATATTAATGTATTGGGATGAAAATTAATGGTATAAGAAAACCATTAAGGTTAAAACATGATAGGGTTATTTATGAATTTTATAAAAAGGACAAACCGTAAGATGGGTGACAACCCGTCGCATCCGAAAAGGCCCGAGGAATCGAACCCACAACCGAAGGGCGACAAGGGTACATCACCTACCATTGGCCTATGTAAAGTCCATGGTTAGTATGACTTATTATTTTTAGTTAAAATATTTTAAGGATCAATAATATGTTGATTTCTGGAACTTATATTTTATCAAATAGATATCGTTAATATAGAAAAACTATTTGGTCATTAAGTGATAATGGTAATTTTAGAAGATGTTCTCTCATTTGGAAAACAATATATACTTAAGGTAAATAGAATACAATGGGGTCCCATTTTGGAGTAATGCATGAAATTTTAATTTGGAAAAATAATTTTTTTTATTATGTACATATGGAGATTTGGGTTATTTATGGAAACAATTAACCTATCAAAGAGAATATGTGATTTGGGTAATTACACATTAGTATGAGACTTTATGAGTTGTAGATGTTGTTTAGTGATAAATTTTATGATTTATCCTGGAAGACTATGTGATTGAATTTTCTTGTGTTTTGGGTTTCAATCTTAGTTTGGATTATATTGAATAATTTTAAGAAAAATTCATTATTGAATGGTTTTATTGAACTTTGGGTATAGTCTGTTGAATTTTGGAGATTAAGAGTAGTATATCTTTTTATAAATGATTATCCTATTGGGGATTATCAAATTTTTTAAAAAAAAATTCGGTTTTGGATGATTTCATAGGATAAGAGAAATATATAGTTCTTCTTTTGTAGAATATATGATACTCTAGAAGGTGATTCAAGTACTTCAGGTGTGACCATGTCATCTAGAATACTAGTCCTTTGGAGAAAAGAGGAGGTTGTGGTTGAAAATTTTTAAAGGATGAAACTCTACATTAAAATTAACTATATTTCCTTTATTTCTTAGTTAATATAATAAAATAATTCATAAATATTATTAAAGGGATCATAAAACAAAAAAATTGTCATTGTTTACTTCTCTTACTGGGGAATCAATGACCGTTTAACCCATCACAAGTTAGTGATTTTCTGGTTGTTAACTTTCTCATAATCATGTTTTCTATCACTCTTCATCAGATCATGATGTTTAGTTTATCTTCCATTTCCATGTTTTCTTATATGGAATCCTAGTATGGTTTTTCTTGGGTGACCATTTTACTTACCATTCTTTATTTTAATGTGATATTTTTATAGACTCGTTTTCTGATGTGAGACATTTTATGATGTTTCCAATACGAATTATAAAATTGTGAGGATGCAATTTACAAAAGGGGGAAGGTTGTAACATCTGAGTTAAAAATTTATGACATTTTCATATTTTTTAATATTTGTGAATTAAATAAATATTTTACTTTAAATGTGATGCTATGTTCTATGGATTAACCACACACAAAAATGGGTTTCTCTGAAATCTCTTATTGCACACAAGGCTGAGTTATACTGAAAAATAGTAATATAATATTATTTTAAATGGTAGTTAATGCCTATCTATTTTATTTGAGTAAATGAATATAAATAACCATATTATTATTAAACATGTTTGTTAAATTCTCTTTTTACATTTACCCAGTAAAATTTAGAGGCTTAAAATGTAAATGAATCTAATTTTTAAGCACAAATACTCTAATATTGTTTAAATGGTTGATTTACTGCCTTTTAATGGAAAACCATTTTTAAATATAGTGTTTTCACTTTTTTTGTTCCATTTATCAAATTAAAATTCTTATTTAGAATTGGGAAATCAAAATTTACATTAGGTAATATTTCGGTATTTTTCTGATAAAATACATCTTTATTGAATAGTGAAAATGTTGATTTTAATTTCAAAACTACTTTTTAATATAATTTATTTATATAGTTTCATAAACTATTAAATTGGTATTAAATTATAATTGATTTATATTTTTACCATTTAAACCAGAACTGGCCATTTGATGTAATTTAACCTTGGAATTGGACATAAACAAGGGTCAATCTTTAGATAGTTATTATTTTTTAAAAACACGCATTTTGTTTTTACAACTGGAATTAATTTTAAATTAATTTATATAAATTACATGTTATGAATATTAAAAAATTTATTCCGTATTTGGAATCAGGAGGCCAACAATGTCTAAATAAGTAACTTTTATTTTTATACATTATGAATATTTTCATTAGTAATTTTTTTATTTACCATGGTTAAAGGGTAAATCTGGAAAAGAAGGGTGAAAAATACTATTATTATAATATTAAATTACCTTTAAACTTTTCAAAACCCTATTAGTTGATATATTTCCGACCATATTCATCCATATGTTGATTTTGAGACCCTAGAGAGCTATAGAAGAGTGATAATAACACTTTATATTAATTAATTTAATGTCAGAAAAAAATGACATAAATATATATCTTTTAGTAAAACAATTGTATATGGGGTTATATTAGTTGTATATTATACTACAAAATTTTCATTTGAAATATAAAAATATTTTCTACATTATGATATTTTATTTATATTTTATAGACTATAGATAAATAAATTTAATTATGACACAATGGTGATGCAGTAATTGCTTCATTAATAATGGATTCAAATAAATGATATTTTAAATATTAAAATAATTTTATTTTTAATATTTTTAAGCCATAAACGAATTTTATGGATTATTATAACCTGTTATATTTAAAGTTATGTCAGTTTTTTGAAATAATAATGTTGTAATAGAATTGGTTTAACATGTTTTGTTATGGATAGTTTATAAATTGTAATAAATGAGTTTTTAAAATGAATACTTTTAATTAAATGATAAAATAATCCTAATTTATAAGATTCAGAAAAATGACTTAAATAATGTTAAAAATTTCATAAATGATCCATTTTGGGTCTCATTACATTTTATAGTAAATATATTAACCATATAATATGAATATATTTGAGGACATTGTAAATGTTAAATACGTTAACAAAAGATTAAATAAAACAATATAATGATTAAAAAATATCCAAAAACTGTCCAATTATTATTGGACAATTTTATTTAGAATTATATGAACTTTTTATTTGAATAAAATATTTTTTTTATATTAAAAAAAATAATTTTCAATAAAATTAAACATTCAAACATTCATAAAGAGCCCCTTCTCCCTCTTATAAAATGCCACCACCTCTAACCCATTACTCGTACCACTGAAAAGCTTTGGATCATCCAAAATCTACCCATATAATCTTATTGAATCCCTCTCTTACTCTTATAAGACTTATTTTAGGCAGAAGTAACTTAATGAAATCATTTTGGTTCAAACTAAATGGAGTTACCCGATTTAAATGTAATGTCTTCTCTAAAATTATTTTCTTTTATTTTCCTTCTCTGAACCCCTAAACTCTCTTTATTCCATTATTTTATAAAAAAATTATATTACATATAATATGATGTTTTTATAAGTATTATTCTAATTAAACATCCACAAACCTCCATCTAATGGATTCAAACATACTATTTCTATGGATTGTGAAGTACTGCATCCTGAATCGATGATGGTTCAATTATCTTGGACTGCCTCTCATGGTGGCCATTATGATGAATCTTTATTTATAAGTTATATATATTATATTTATATTGTTTATATTATTATTAATTTTTCAAATATATTATACCTTTATGGTTTCTGTAAAGGGTAAATAAGATAATTTCATTTGAGGAAGTCCGGACTACAGCCCCCTCAAAGTGACATGACTCGTTTATACCATGCATGGAATGTATAAAGGATGATGTTAATAAAATTATGTAATGTATATAAAATATTATATTATACTGTAATAATAATATACCTATGTAACATTTTGTTTTCATTCCTTTAAAAATGAATAAAATTAAATGAAATTTTCATTCATGCATACGTATGGCTTACTGTCGCCATGAACGGTGCATTTCATTTCTTATCACCAAATATTATGTACTATAATAAATACATATATATACTGTATATATATGATATATATGTTATATAAATCGTGAATATCATTATGTAGATAATGGAATTCTAACAACATTGACAATTTGTAATTATAACATGTTCATATTCGACACAAGTACCCAATATCCACAAAACGAATGATATTAACTTAAATATTTATGTAATTTTTATAAGGTGGTAATAAGTGATAAGAAATCCTTAAAAACATGAAATTTTTTTAATCATGTATTAATTTAGTTATGTTTATTAGTCGCGAAGAACAAGGAACAAACGTGTCTAGTCGGACATGAGATAAGGGGTTTTCAAATCAATTTTTATTCCTGTGAGATTCAATCAATATTTTCCACTATTTCATTTTTTGTGGTGTAAGTACTGCCCATGATTTTATTATTTGTGTAATATACTTCAATTTATGGGAATTTACATATTCATTGTAGGATCCTTCCTTTATGGGGTGTATATCTTGTATGTTACCAAATCGGTACAGGAACCATTCTAAATACACTTTCAGTCAAAGACTTCTTTTAGGTCATGTCATTTAATTTTATTTTTCTAATACTATGATATGTTCTTATATATCCATTTTTCTATAAATGTTTCATCAATTTTATGAGATACACTTTTCCCTAACATCAAATCATTTTATGAATTTTATAGCGTCGTTGTTAGGCTATCAAATTTCAGATAGAGTACTTATTAACCCAATTTCAATTCATTGGGATAAACTTATTATTCTTGATTATGTTGTGCTATGAGTATGTGCCAATGTACTTTGATTTCTATACACTTAATATCCTTTTATATTGGGTGTATTCTTATTTTTCAGACAAAATTAAGTCATTGATTATTCCTTAATCTAAGGATATGATCTTTGCAAGGGACTTTATCTCAATTTACATTTCATTGAGACTTATTTGTTATTATACAACAATTCACTTTTATATTGTGTATATACCTCCCTTTGAAATATTATATCATGAATCTATTTATTCTCAGGATATTATAATATTTAATTAATGTTATTCCTTATTTATTTATATTCAAGCATCTCTCATTTGAAAAGGACCTATTTAACTAAAATATCGTTTTAAACGTTTTAATGATTTATTCATATAAATATTTCTCTTAATGATAATGTTTTAAAAATATTTTTATGGATTTATTTATATGGACACGAAATTTTTGAAACTAAAATTACATTCATATGCTTCAAACTGGTATGGGTAACTATGATTCTAAAAACTATTATTAAATGTTTTAAATGGTTTTGAAAATGGATTGATAAAGCATTGATTATGATAATATCATTAAAATATATATTTTGAGTGCAATGTGGAAATGTTATCTTTCCATTATGCTGGTTTTAAGTGTTATGAATATGTTAGGGTTATTGGGAATTGTTTACGTATATTGGTGGTTCCGTGATAAACCTAGGGTGGGAGATCCCAAGATAGCTCTCCAATGCATTAGGTAACATGATGGAGGTAAACATTGATGTTCCTCCTATGATATTTAGGTAATGAGCCCTGATGGGTATTCCAAACGTAACATCCAATGTAGTTGTGAAAGCTACAATGTATTTATGTTATGGATGCCAGAAGTTAGCTTTACGATGTATGATTTCTATGTGTTATTCAAAAAACCAATTATTTTGTCTGTTATGTTAATGATTGAAAAGTATGCTTCCATTTATTTGTATTTATTGATAGAATAATGTTTTCTATCTTTGTTTTACAACCCTATATGAGCTTTTAATGATTATACCATGTTTTTGAAATGTTTTTTTCACAGGGTATAAGTAGGGTAAGAGAAAGAATGAATTTAAGAAGATTTATATCAAGAAAATCACATGAGCCTCAGCCCAGTTGGTGATGACTCTTTAAGTGTATCCAGGTAGCCCGAGATCAAATCCAGGAAGAGGATTATATTTGGGGGTACTATAGTAGGAACTGTGTTGTACTGTATCAGGAACTGTGTACTACTATAGTAGGAACTATAGTTGGAACTGTAGCAGGCATTGTAGCAGCCAAGAATATTCCCCCGTTTGGGCCATCGGGCCACCGATTTGGTCCCCGATTCCTTTAAGGTCTTCAAGCCATCCATGCATTCAGGACAGTAAGGCCTTCGGGCCATCTCAAGGATTTTGGGCCACCTTATGTGCAGATGAAAACCAGAAATCCTACAAGGAAAAGGCTTCAGAAAGGGGATGAGAAGTGATATTTCCCCATAACAGAAGCTAAAAA
This sequence comes from Viscum album, assembly GCA_963277665.1. Lineage (NCBI taxonomy): Eukaryota > Viridiplantae > Streptophyta > Magnoliopsida > Santalales > Viscaceae > Viscum > Viscum album. The sequence goes on from OY728165.1 coordinate 811,316,263, forward strand.
GTTTTCAATAATGAGAGGGTATGGCACCTACCATCAGGACATGACTGTGCATGCAAGGGAAAGCCTTGTAGACCAACCATGAGAAGGTGGACAGTTGATTTAATTATGAATATGCTGGGGAGGAGCAGTTCCAAGTAGTTAGTCTCCGTTGTATGAAATATTTGAAGCATACGGGCAATGAATTCCTCCACGGTCAATGGTTAATGCAATACATAATCCTACGGGCCTTGTAAGAGTTCAACCTCACCCATTGAAAGGTGGATTATCCAAAAATTGATAAATATGATGGCCTTCTGGAAAACTAGGGAGATATATCTAGAAAATAACTCCTGTTTTATTTAAGGAGTTTTATTTTTATGAAGAAAATTGATACTAAGAAGATGTATATACATTGAAATATTTGAGATGTAAAGTAATAGTTATGGCTTAATTCTCTAAAACTCTAAACCGGAATAGATCCTCAATGTGAGTTATTAAAATACTTCATGATTATGTAATGTTTAAGTCTAGGGCCTTATATCTAGACTATATTAAATGAAACCATTATTGATCATATTTTTATAAATTGATTTTTTTAAAAAGTGGTTTTATTCATTTTTCTACCTAAAGGGATTTTACATTAATGATTTCTTTTCTTTATGATATGGTAAATGAAAATAGTTGTTTTTCATGAATTGAAAGATTATTTTTCAAAGAAGGTTTGATAAAATAAAGGGGTTGATTGAAATTGATTATAATAATCACTTTTTATATGATTTAAAAAATTAAAAAATTCTGGAGCCTTCAGTATATAGGTGGAAGGTGTAGCTTGGGGCCATCATCTATTTAACTATATAGTGGTTAACACATGGGGTTTTCCTCTACTCCATAAGAATTTTGTTTATTGGACATGATATTGAAATTATTTGGGGTGGGTTAATAAATGGGTTGTTCCTCTACCATATAGGAATGTTTTTCTTGGTGATTGGGTAGAGATTAGTCAAAAGTTTTTATATCAATAGTCTACTAGCCTATCCTATTGTTATCCTTATAATGATTTAATTGAGATTTTTATTTTTATTTTTCGGGTTGTGATATAACTTTCTGAATAAGATAAATGTTATTGGAAAATATTACTACAAACTATTTGTTCAGATTGTTTTTGAACTATCAAAAAGGGAAATATTCAACATTATTTTGATATAAATTTTTTAATACATATCACTCCATTATTTATTTATACTGAGAATACTTGGATTATTTTTAATGATAATTGCTATGGAACACCTGGGTGGGATCATACGAATAAAATTTATCTCAAATTGTGCACATTGCTTTGGATGTATGTATACATGGTTATGTATTTTGATGTATGAAATTGAATATAACTATAGGAATACTATGAGGATTGTACCAATTTGGAATGGGTTATATGTGGGTCAAATGTGGGATGTTTACCACCATATAATAAGAAGTAACAGTATTTTTTTACGTTGTCTGTTGATGTTGTCCATGTACTTAGGTGTATTTTATTACTACTTTGAGTCACATCACTTTTTTTTGTTTTCTTTATGTCATGGTATATATTTATTTTTGTTTTTATTATGATATTTCATTCTACAATATATATATATATATATATATATGTGCCACTTCATATAATTCATGTTGGTTTAAATTGTTGTCTATTGTTATTTTTGATTCCCAGGTTCTAGTCAATACATCATGTGGATTGGAATCCCCCTTTGGGTATGTGGAGGATTAGGCCAGGTTCCAGATCATGGAATATCTGAGGTCGATTCATTTAGAATAGGTATAATATTATAGTTTTTACTCTGGATTCCCCATATTAGAAAATCATGTAGACTTGTGGTTTGATTATTGGAACATTAAAGGTAGGTTTCAATCACATCATGGCTAGATCTTATCATGACAATACTCATGTTACCACGAGATGTTGGGATATGTGTCCACTTTTTAGAGTTTGTGATATTAATACAATCTTTTAATTATGTTTTTCTTATTTGAACTAAGATTTGTATTTTTAGTGTGCAATGATTTACCACTAAGATATCATTCATGGGTTCCATATGAGGGTTCAAATAATCATCCTTAGTGGAATCTACCATTAGAACTAAATTTGATAGAGTATCCCATGAAAGTATTTCGCTATGTTCATGAAAATGAAAAAAAAAATCAGAATCTATTTATTGAGGTATCATGAGAGTTATTATGTGAGAATCCACCACTAATTGAGGGTACAAGTGAACCCTAATATATGTAGGACAGATTATACAAGATTGATCATATCTCTATCAACCTAGGTACACCTAATACTATCAATGTGGAGTGGGAAACATTCATGATTTATGGTCACAACATGAAATGGTGGGGTTATATTATATTGGGGGATACAAACATGTTTTTTTTTTGATTGAAGGGGGTTTAATACTATATTCTTTTAGTACTTTTACCTAGTGTCATTGATAATATAAAAGTCTACATAGTTCCTATATTTTTATCAGGGAAGTGTTAAGTCTTAGAGTACACCAATCAGTTAGTGGATTTGGATCATTATTATCTATTGGTGGAAAATAATTAGTTGTTAAAACATAAAACGTTCTGATAGGGTTTTATACATGATGTTAAAAATTATTCATAATATTTCTACCTTGGTGGAGGAAGTAGATAGATCAATGATTGAACAAATGGGAGTAAAATGAAATATTAATTATTCTTCCCTTTCTATTTCACATAGTGTCATCTTCAGTCAAACATAGTGAATGTAGAGGATGTGACATGAGAATCACATAAGTGGTTAATGTGGTTCTTAGTAGTGGGATTCCTCTACACCACATTTTATAGCATGTATTGTTTTGTTGAAATACTACTGGTGTATAAATTTTGATCTCACATGACATTTTTTTCCACCCATATGAATATGTGAAACGATTGAGGCTTTGATATCTGTCTATAAAGATTCATTCAGGCTATGTACATTCTTAATTATGACCACATATCATTTATCCATAGGATACTATGGAATAGTCCAAACCGAGAATGTCCATTTGGATTGATCAAGTGACCTTATGAGTTAATCGCTTTCATGTAGTCGATGTGTCTCTTGAAAATTTTTCCATGGGTCCAATGATACTGAGTGGTACCATATTTTTTGTATATTCAATTTCTTTATCTATTCGATATAGGTTCTTCCAACTACATTATATGACCCCATATTTCTGATGTTTTGATAAATCCAACTATGCTCATGTAGTTTTTGGTGGTGTTAGAGACACATCTTTGGTAGGGGGAAGAGAATGGGTTTTCATTCCCTTCTAGTTCAATATTGAATGATGTCTCATAGTTAATCTGGTATTAAATTTTTCTTGATCAGTATCTATTTAATGTCATCATCAGGATTTATTGGCTTCTTTCTCATCATGCTGATATAAATTGTTACTATGGACATGTCTCATTCCATATTGTTTGTGAGAGATCATAGGTGTTTCACAGAGATTGATATCCAACATAAGTCCATTAAAGGATAATATATATATAGATCATGTGTGTTTTACTTTTTTATAGTTTATCTAGATGAAATTTCTCTTATTAGTGATCTTACCTTGGTTTTTACAGACTTCCCATGTATTCCCTTAATGTCCTCTCTATCTTCATATAGAGAAAGTGAGGTGGGATTTTTCTTTGATCTGGTGCCATGAATGAATCATATATTAATACTCTCATATCTTATGACACCATCAGTGATGAAAGATCCTAATATTAAGATGGATGATTTGATAGAGAATGGTTAAATTCACATAGCTGTCTCTATATGGGTGGACCTTGTGCCTGTTTGACTATTCAAAATGAATGTTCATGGACTATTTATTTTTAAACATGGTGATGGTTAAGAATAATTATCCTTTTCCATTTTAGGACGATTTATGTTTTATGTTAAATGGGGTGAAGTGGGATTTAAAGACTGACCTCTAGTCATGTTATCATGAGCTCTGCGTTCTAGTGTTTGTGATTCTGATGATGGAATTCAAGAGTAGGTATAGACATTCTGAATATCAAGTGATTCATGTTAGTGTGACGATACTCTTATTATTTTATGTATTTGATGAATTGTATATTCCATTAGTTTCTAAATAATATATAGTGACATTTTATTATATTCAAGTATATTCATGGTATGAGTGTGATCATGAAAAATATCTTAGTTTGGTATTGGAGATCCCAAGGAGCCATGATCTATATGGAAATGTTTTGAAGTGTTTTTTTTATTCATGATATCATTTTCATAGGGAACATGTTTTCTGAGCATGGAGTACTAGATGATCACGAGATGATTAAGGAAATATTTTTAGGGTAGGGTCAACATAACATATTTTAGATTCATATCTTCCTTTTTATTTTTTGACACTATTTGTGGACCAACAATGATGTCTCAAAGTTGTCATCAACTTGGAATTCTCTCACGAGAATTGTGGTGAAATTTATATGTGATTATAACTCTCAGAATTCATTTGATGAGTTGAATCAAATAATGAAATCTACCCCTATTTTGATATTACATCATCCTTTCAAGTGGTATGCTATGCATTGTTATGCTTCTGGTTTTTGTATTCATGGAGTGATTATATAAGATAATCATGTGGTTTCCCATGTATCTCATCTTTTTAGACGCATAAGAAAAATTACCACAGTCATGATTTGTTAAATACTACAGTTTGTCATGCATTTAAGTATAGGATACATTATCTATTATGGGAGAGATTCGTATTTTTTTCTAACTACTAGAGTGTAGGTTTTAATATATTTTTTGTCCTTTTCCCATGATATCCCTATATGACTCCTCTTAGGTTTTGGTGGATGGCACTCTAAAGCTCAAATTCACGGAATCAGGATTCTCCTAGGCCACTTCTCAGGTACAGTAATCCCTATAAATGTGTTTTTGTCAGGATTATCTACTTCTTCCTTCCATCATTTATTTATTGACTCTATTTTCTTGGAAGATCTATTTAGGGTATCTCCCCTCAACCAAAAACCGCATTGTGTCATAGTCTCCTCCATGGAAGACATACTATCATCTTGGTCCTTCATCCCTTGGGTTTTTGGGAAATTTTAGCTCAACTATTTTTAGTGGTCTATTGGGGTGCACTCTACCTTTGATTATCTTCAGGAAAAACATTGGCTGAACCAACCCAGCCTACATTTCCCATTCTACAATCTCTCATTCCTTTCGGCAATCAGTGATTCTTTGGGGTCAGTTCTCAGTGTTGATGATCAGATGGAATGTTTTTTGAAAGATTCTATGTTAAGGATTACATGGAAGTTGATTTATCATCTCTTATTCTTGAAATGTTTTTCCTTGGGACTACTATGTGCTAATGGTGGAATAAACTGTACTTTGTCTCTTGATCTATGATTTTCTTAGGTTGTAGGATCCAAGGTCGGTCATCGGATATGCGTAGGAATCATAGATTTGGTTCTAATGTGCATCAAGGCTCCTTTGATACTACTTTTTCATTCGCATCACCTCAGAATGACCCTTCATCTTCCACAGACTCCCATCCTCCGACATCCCCTACAATCCTACTTTCCCGTCTTATAGGTTCTACTCTTGGTCCCTTCGGGGCCTCGTTATCCTCCCTTATGCCTCCACATGGGTCATCTCCTACACCATTATATTTATCCACCGCTCTGAATCCCCCACCCCCTAGAAATTTGTTCCTCTAACTCAGTTTCACTACCATCAGAAACTCCTAGGCATCTTCCCCCTCTGGTTATCTACTCATATAGCTCAGCTGTGGTTTTTTTTCATTTGGATCCAATATATACTTCTACTCTGATGCAGTTCTCAGAGTTTTCCTCTCCTCAGGTTATCCATTCTTTTCCCACTACTCAGTTGGCCTCTCAAATTCATTTGGATATGGAGGATCTCAAGGTTTCATCTCCTCAAACACCCTCTAATTCTTTTTCCACGCTACATTTTCCTCACATACACACTTGAGGTCATTATCTTGTGGTATCCATGATAAAACATCCTCTCTATTCTAGTGGTTTCCAAACAAGATCTTCGCAGAAAACTTCTTCTCTTATCATGCTCTATCAATCTACTGCTCCATCGAAGGTAGGCTCGAAATCCTCCTCAGTAATGGTTATATGATAATTCTATTATTACTGAATTCTCATAGACTCAGATCCCAAATAAAAATATGATTCCACTCTAGTTATTTATCTTACCTAGATTATTCAGTTTCAGTTATCCTAAATCCAATGTAGCTAGGAACTAAAATAAATACGGTATCCCATAGAATAAGAATTAAGATTTTCTTTAATGTAACCCCACAGAACAATCAGATTTGGATATTCTAGAAATCCGATGTCATGCTAGAGTTGGCCATTTTCTTATGATCAGTTTATAGTAACCAAAACGCACTTGGACTCACATATCTCATACTTTTAGTTTTTCTATTCCATATGCGACGTGCTTGAAATTTAGTTTTATGGAAATATTTGATCATCTTTGATGAAAACAATCTCCCTTGGATTTTGGGTTGAGTCTTTAACATGGTTTTTGATAGTTTAGAAAAAAAGGGTACGATGACTATTCTAGCAAGAAATGTTTAGAATTTTCCACTTTAATGGCATGGACATACAAGGAGGAATTGGGATTTATTAGAGATCGCTTCACATGGTGTAATAACTATAAATGAAGGAATATATTTTGGTGTCATCTCAATTGGTGCCTTATGAATCTACAAGCTATTTGTACTTATCCTGGTGAAAATCATACCTATCTTCCTAGGGTCTTTTCTGAACACTCTCCGTTAGTGGTCTCTTTATCCTCTAGATATGGAAGAGGGAATCATTTCATTTTCACAAGCCTAAGGACTTATTCTCTTGGATCCTAGGAGGAGTGAAATAGTTATGGAGAAATCTTGTTCAAGGTTCCTTCTGGACATTCCTTCATAAGATACTCAAATGCCTCAACAATGATCTATTTTCCATGTCCAATATTCTACCCTCTCATTTTAGGGTTTTGTTCAACCACATACCTAAGATCAATATGTTGTAATCGACATTAGAGAACAATTAGGATGATATTAGTTATAATGAATTGGATACAAAAAGATCATTTATGTTCGACTTGATTCTAGAGTTGAAAAAATATACATGTTATCAAAGCTAAAATTTTATGGATCAGGGAAGGTGACAATGAAACTAAATTTTTACATGCATGTATTAAATAGAGATAGAATTATGGAAACTTGAAAATTCTTCATGATGATAGCTCATACACAAATGATTGAGTGGCGGGGGAGAAACATGTTGAAACCCACTTTAAATCCCTTCATCCGAGGCCAAAGTCATGCATGCAAGGGGGTACATAGTGTAACGCCCCGACCCCAACTACCTAGAGTCGGTGCATTACTTCGTAACATTGGCATGATCACAAAAGATCAAGTCTCGAAAGACCGATTAGTTTAGTAGCCTTGGAAACACTAGATACATTCGTAAACGTTACATTACATCATAAAGTGAAAAACTACAATAACAAAGTCTCCATAGTCCACACTCATATCCTCTTCTGAGAATCCCTGCAGGTCATTCATAAAATACTTCTTCACATCCTGGAAAATATTAAAACATTGAAAGGGGTGAGCTCAGATGCTCAGTAAGGATAACAATATTGCGGAAGCTTTCATAAATAAACATTAACATTTAAGGTAATGTATAACTAAAACAAAAGCCTTTTTAAACATGAACTTCAGCATAATATGGAAAAAATAAAATTAAATAATTCCATTTACTTACTCTCATGGATATTCTACTAGTCTAATAATCACATGCAATATCAATAACCACTATCATAATGAGGGAATGTATAATGCCAGACATTCTGAAACATTTTGTCAAGGCCTCGGCCAAGACATCTAAAATGATTAAGGCCTCTGCCAAAACCATAAATCAAATTGGGAAAGGGCCTCGGCCAATTCCATGTCTAGTTGTCTCATGAGATCTACCGATGCATCGAGGAGCTTTAGCGGGCTCCACCCGTCACTTATTAAGTCCAACACATTCCTCATATGAATAGGTTTAAACATATCATAAACCATAACATAATCCTATCACATAAAACATGCATAAAGGAAACATAACATTTCCACATTTCAATCACAAGATATCAATACAACACATTGATATAATAAAAACGCTTTCAAAACCATTTTCAATACCAAAATAAAAGAATGTTAAAACTTTGTATTTATTTTTCATTAAAAAAAGATGGCTTGTAGAGGAAGATGACACTCAAATAATGGTCACGGCGGCGGAGCAGTCATTGTCGCCGCATAAGTACGGAAATAAAAACATTCCCTTTTGTCATTTAGAAAAACGCTTCGTATAAAAAAGATTCCTTTTGAATAAACGTAAAAGTCAAAGGGGTTTATACACCGTATAAAAGAATGTTTTGTATAAAACCAAATATGCCTCAATGAAAGGGGGTTGAGACGAAGTCCTTAAAAAGATCATTTTTTTATAAAGTAGGTCTATTATGTGTATTCACTATAAGTACACATAAATTATGTAAAAATACAATATAGGAAATAATAATATCATGACATAATTTGAAAGTAGGAGATTAACCCAAAGAATAGAAATTGCGTTAAGAAGTTCCCTTACCTCATGTCTGACTTGACTCAACCGTTCTTTAACATCCTGAATAATAAACTAGAGTGAATATATACATCATTAAGAACCATTTTTAATTTTATTATCCTTTTTATATCACTTATTACAATGTTATGAACATTATGTAATTATTTAAGTTAATAACGGTCGTTTTGTCGATCTTTGGTACTTGAGTCAACAATAAACTTCTTATAATTACAAGTTGTTTATGTGGTAGAATATCCATTATCTCCAGAATTATATTCATGATTTAGATGTCATATATACCATATATATCCAGTATATACATTCATTTATAAAATTACGTAACATTTAGAGGTAAGAAATGAAATGCACTGTTCATGGAGACGGTAAGCCGTACGTACGCATGAACGCTACTTTCATTTCTATTTCGTATTTAATGGAATGAAATCATAATGATATAAATGCATAATATAATTACAGTATAATATAGTTTATAATACCATTTACTCCATCCTTTATACATCCCACATATGGCATTAACGATTCAAATTACTTTGAGGGGGCGGTAGTCCGCACTTCCTAAAATTAAATTATCGCGTTTACCCATAATGGAAATCATAAAGTATGCCATAAATGAGAAATACAGAAGAATAATTAAAACATAAACATATTATATTTCATATATAAATATAGTGATATCTTAATGGCCACCTTTGAAGGTGTTATATGAGTGTTGAACAATCATCATTTCGTGAGGCAGAAATTCACCATCCACAGAAACCGTATGTTCTTTAACCATTATATGTAGGTGTGTGTAAGTGTAGCTAGAATACTTCTTATAACAACATCATAGTATATTGAGGATACTGGTGTTGTTACAAAATAAATGAATAAAAATATTTTAGGGGGTTGGAGAAGATAAATAAAACAAAACATTATTAGAGAAGACATTACCTCAAAATCGGGTAACTCTTTTTGATTTGAGCCAAAGGCTTCCTTGGGAAGAGTTCTGCCCAAAGTGATGCTTCTATGAGTAATAGGGGGAAGTTGGGAGAGTATTTGGTCAGATTTTGGCCGAGCTGAATGGCTTGAATGTGTGAATGAAGTGGTAGAGGTGGGGGCCTTTTATAAGAGGAGAGGAGGGGCACTCTTGGAAGGTAAGGAAATTTTACATTATTATACAATGATTTTCGGATTATAAAGGTCCCATAGATATATAATTCGTGGATAAGGTGATAAGTGTTCGAAATATACTCATCCAATAGGTTTTTTACAAGTTTAAGCCTTGGATTGTACATTATCTTTTCATTTTATTAAAATTGTTAAATAATGAGGTCATCGCAGCATCATCATGATGTCATAAATAATTTAATTTATTTAATGACTAAAAATTATAAAAAAACTACTATGATGTAGGAAATCTTTTTATCATTCCAATGACTATTTATAGTAAATATTATGACTTGTATAACCCCATGTAAAAATTGTTTTAGTAAAACATATCATGTTTGTGTCATTTTTTACTTTAACATTAATTAAAAGGAATTTATGTCATTTTCCAACTAAAGTGGCTACATGGGGTCCCCAAGCTGACCCATGGATTGTCGTGGTCGTCCATGGAACATCCTATGAGGGTAGAACATGTGTCAAGCTCATCTCATATTATTAAAACATTATTTTTCCTTAAACTACACTAATTACCTCTAATCGCGATTAAGAACTTAAAAGTTACTATTCACCAAAAAATTATTTAAATCTCCTTGAACCACATTTTACTTCTTATTGAAAACCATGTATGTCGGATTTTTGAAAATAAAATCACAGAAGTGGTAATATTTCATTTAAATGAAAAATCAGTTATTTAACTACCACTTAGTGGTTTCACTATTCATCAAAAATTGAAGTTTTTTAGAACAATGCCAAAATTTCACCTTAGGGTATAATTGATATTCCGAATTCAAAAATGATGTCTATTTGATGAAATTCCAATCATATAAGTTGCATTAATTAATTTTATAATTAATTCTCGCTGTCACAACAAATAGCGAGTTTTTAAGAAATAATTTATATCAAAAGATTGGCTATTGTTTATGTCCAATTTCATTGTTAAATTAATTCTAAAGACCACCATTGGATTAAATGGTAAAAATATATTCTAATTATACTTTAAAACCACTATATATTATAATTTATCACTATAAATTATTTTGATTAAAAAAGTTGTTTTTAAGTATTTTTCACTATTCATAAAAATTTGGAAGTTCTCAGAAAATTACAAAAAAATCAACATAGGTTAATTTCAATATTAGGAATAAAAAAATGAATTCCATTTTGAAATATAAAATTTCTATAATTTTAAAAAGTGGGTATTACTATTCATAACAGCTACTTTGATTAGTCGCGGTGTGTTAGAACTCGAACTTGCGTAAAATGCAAGCTATTTCATTATTGAAAGAGAGGCGTATCGTGAAAGCTCGGGGTGTTACATTATACCCTCCTTCAATAAATTGCGTCCTCGCAATTTGAAATTTTTTCTTTGAAAATAAAAGGTTGAAAAGAGAAAATACCTTTGTGGAAAACCCACATCGGAAATAAGATTAATAAAATTTAGCCTTAATAAGAGGGAAATGGAAATAAGAAAGTCACCACCAAATTATGATCTCGATAAGGAGAACATTGGTGGCAATTAGAGACATATAATTGGAGGAAAACGTAAATATTTGTAGGGAGTGATTGAGGTCATCAATCACAATCAACTGTCAAATTGAGGGCCTCAAAGCCTTCAATCTATGTTGATTTAAAATATCATCAGTTCAACAAGACATAAGGTATTAGGATAACACATTTTTTGTTTTAATATCCCTTTATTAAAGTTTAAGAATTAATTTATTCATTGAATAAGAGATAGGTATATATATATATGCTTGACAATTATAGTTTCAACCTTCAACTCATCTTTCACTCAAAAAGATAATAGAACTCAAAAATATTATACTTATCCTAATTGTATAAGGTTCCAAATGTTAACACATACCATTTAGATTAGTAAAATTATTTTGTAATAACCAGGGACTTCCTGTAGGCTAGTGGTAGGAAATAAAGGCTTGTCGCACTATGATTGTGGGTTCAATTCTTGCAGCTTTGTCCGACGTGACGGGTTATGCCCCACCCACTAGGTTGTCCTTTTCCTAAAAATATAGTACTATACTATTCCAAAAATAATCTTCATAAATGTTTTAACCTTAAACAATACTATCCAAAGTACAAAATAATCCATTCCAACATTTATAGTTATCCAAAATACCTCTGTCCAGACTTTCTCTAAAAGGTCTCTAAATTCCAAAATCAATTGTAACATCAGATTCCCCAAACAAATTAAAGTTTCTCTTTTTGTCACATACTAAAAATATGATTACCTTCATCATATTAAAACCTTACTGAAATCAACAAGTACTGTAGTACAATCCATATATATATATCACATTATTCTAATAACCAGAATATAATCCATGAGTCCAAAAGCACCAATACATTAGTTATTCTGCTTCAACTGTAGTAACAGCATAATATTGTCCTTGATCCCTTGGCCTTTTCTGAGGTATGTTTCCCTAACTCTTAGTACATTCATTTTCATAATGCCCCATTTCCCAACAATTGTAGCATTCAACATTGATAGCCTCTTTCTTTCCCTTGCAATCACGCGCCTGGTGACCTTTTTCCCCACATTTATAACAAACTCCCATTCCTTTTAGGCAAGTACCAGGGTGATTCTTCCCACAATTATCACATAATGGAAAATCCTTCTTTCCCTTTTTCCCTTTATTTGTCATTTGTTCCACCGTTCTCTTCTTCTCTTGCTTTACTTTGTTGTGATAAAACTAAGAGAATTCCTTTTCTGTCTTGATAGCACATGAGACAATGTCTTCGTATGTTGAGAACGATTGTGATACTAATGCTCGACGGAGAAACAGTTTTAACCCATCAAAGAAATGATCGATCTTACTTCTTGGTATACGTATATAATCTGTAGCATGCCTCGCTAACCTTGTAAAGTTGGCCTCATACTTTGCAACATTCTCATCCTCCTTTTGTCTCAGACTCAGAATTTTCCTTTCTATATCTGCTCTATGGTCATGAGGAAAGTATTTTTCTAAGAAAAGATCTTTGAACTCTCTCCATTCCATATTTGATACTTCTTCATCTTCCTTTGTGTTTTGAATCAATGACCACCATTGATCGGCATCTCCAGTGAGGCGGTAAACTGCCATGATAACCTTCTCCCTTTTGCTACTCCCCAAGGCATGAAATGTTTTCTCTAAGGAGTTGATCCATTTCTCAGCTACTAACGGATTTGTACCCCCATTAAATGTTGGTGGTTGTTGCCTCATGAAGCGGTCTAACATTGATCCTCCACGTTGTGGATCAGGGTGATCCATACGAGTAAGGTTATTATTCATAACTTGAGTGAGTTGTCCCAGTATGGTAATAAGTTGATCAGCACCAGTTGTATCTCCATATCCACAATAATTATCTTGAGCAGGAGGGCAATCCCTACACAGAGTGCGTGCATTGATACAGTTTCCATTCCTTCCACTAGGCGCCATTGATAAACAATGTCATAAACTAGATTAGTTTATGAATCAAAATACATAATTCCATACTTGTAAAATACTTAACATAAATTGAACTATTTATGGATATAATCCATAATCATAAAAAGGTTTTATTTGAGGATGTATATAATCATAACCGTTCATAGTGGTTTGTAAAGAAAATGAGAATTATCCTAAGCATATCCCCCGGGAGTGTCGTAACCAAGTGTGCAGCAAGGCCCGTTGTCGTGCACCAGTTCCCGTTCGAGTCTAGCTCAAAGCGGTGTTTTCAGGTTTTACCCCTAGGTACATCTGTGCCAGAGCCGCCTCTACCTGCTCGTATCCAGACAGGGATGTATTGCTCAGAAAACTCACAAATTCTCTACAATAACAAAATTCTAGGAAGTTCTTCTATACTAATCCTCAAAGTCTATATTCGGGCTATGTGCTCTAATAAGAGTTTATCTAAATCTAGCTTCCAAGGTTAGTACTAAACTGCCTCTGATACCAACTGTAACGCCCCGACCCCAGCTACCCAGAGTCGGTGCATTACTTCGTAACATTGGCATGATCACAAAAGATCACGTCTCGAAAGACCAATTAGTTTAGTAGCCTTGGAAACACTAGATACATTCGTAAACGTTACATTACATTATAAAGTGAAAAATTACAATAACAAAGTCTCCATAGTCCACACTCATATCCTCTTCTGAGAATCCCTGCAGGTCATTCATAAAATACTTCTTCACATCCTGGAAAATATTAAAACATTGAAAGGGGTGAGCTCAGATGCTCAGTAAGGATAACAATATTGCGGAAGCTTTCATAAATAAACATTAACATTTAAGGTAATGTATAACTAAAACAAAAGCCTTTTTAAACTTGAACTTCAGCATAATATGGAAAAAATAAAATTAAATAATTCCATTTACTTACTCTCATGGATATTCTACTAGTCGAATAATCACATGCAATATCAATAACCACTATCATAATGAGGGAATGTATAATGCCAGACATTCTGAAACATTTTGTCAAGGCCTCGGCCAAGACATCTAAAATGATTAAGGCCTCTGCCAAAACCATAAATCAAATTGGGAAAGGGCCTCGGCCAATTCCATGTCTAGTTGTCTCATGAGATCTACCGATGCATCGAGGAGCTATAGCGGGCTCCACCCGTCACTTATTAAGTCCAACACATTCCTCATATGAATAGGTTTAAACATATCATAAACCATAACATAATCGTATCACATAAAACATGCATAAAGGAAACATAACATTTCCACATTTCAATCACAAGATATCAATACAACACATTGATATAATAAAAACGCTTTCAAAACCATTTTCAATACCAAAATAAAAGAATGTTAAAACTTTGTATTTATTTTTCATTAAAAAAAGATGGCTTGTAGAGGAAGATGACACTCAAATAATGGTCACGGCGGCGGAGCAGTCATTGTCGCCGCATAAGTACGGAAATAAAAACATTCCCTTTTGTCATTTAGAAAAACGCTTCGTATAAAAAAGATTCCTTTTGAATAAACGTAAAAGTCAAAGGGGTTTATACACCGTATAAAAGAATGTTTTGTATAAAACCAAATATGCCTCAATGAAAGGGGGTTGAGACGAAGTCCTTAAAAAGATCATTTTTTTATAAAGTAGGTCTATTATGTGTATTCACTATAAGTACACATAAATTATGTAAAAATACAATATAGGAAATAATAATATCATGACATAATTCGAAAGTAGGAGATTAACCCAAAGAATAGAAATTGCGTTAAGAAGTTCCCTTACCTCATGTCTGACTTGACTCAACCGTTCTTTAACATCCTGAATAATAAACTAGAGTGAATATATACATCATTAAGAACCATTTTTAATTTTATTATCCTTTTTATATCACTTATTACAATGTTATGAACATTATGTAATTATTTAAGTTAATAACGGTCGTTTTGTCGATCTTTGGTACTTGAGTCAACAATAAACTTCTTATAATTACAAGTTGTTTATGTGGTAGAATATCCATTATCTCCAAAATTATATTCATGATTTAGATGTCATATATACCATATATATCCAGTATATACATTCATTTATAAAATTACGTAACATTTAGAGGTAAGAAATGAAATGCACTGTTCATGGAGACGGTAAGCCGTACGTACGCTTGAACGCTACTTTCATTTCTATTTCGTATTTAATGGAATGAAATCATAATGATATAAATGCATAATATAATTACAGTATAATATAGTTTATAATACCATTTACTCCATCCTTTATACATCCCACATATGGCATTAACGATTCAAATTACTTTGAGGGGGCGGTAGTCCGCACTTCCTAAAATGAAATTATCGCGTTTACCCATAATGGAAATCATAAAGTATGCCATAAATGAGAAATACAGAAGAATAATTAAAACATAAACATATTATATTTCATATATAAATATAGTGATATCTTAATGGCCACCTTTGAAGGTGTTATATGAGTGTTGAACAATCATCATTTCGTGAGGCAGAAATTCACCATCCACAGAAACCGTATGTTCTTTAACCATTATATGTAGGTGTGTGTAAGTGTAGCTAGAATACTTCTTATAACAACATCATAGTATATTGAGGATACTGGTGTTGTTACAAAAGAAATGAATAAAAATATTTTAGGGGGTTGGAGAAGATAAATAAAACAAAACATTATTAGAGAAGACATTACCTCAAAATCGGGTAACTCTTTTTGATTTGAGCCAAAGGCTTCCTTGGGAAGAGTTCTGCCCAAAGTGATGCTTCTATGAGTAATAGGGGGAAGTTGGGAGAGTATTTGGTCAGATTTTGGCCGAGCTGAATGGCTTGAATGTGTGAATGAAGTGGTAGAGGTGGGGGCCTTTTATAAGAGGAGAGGAGGGGCACTCTTGGAAGGTAAGGAAATTTTACATTATTATACAATGATTTTCGGATTATAAAGGTCCCATAGATATATAATTCGTGGATAAGGTGATAAG
Source organism: Viscum album (assembly GCA_963277665.1). Classification (NCBI taxonomy): domain Eukaryota; kingdom Viridiplantae; phylum Streptophyta; class Magnoliopsida; order Santalales; family Viscaceae; genus Viscum; species Viscum album. The sequence continues at coordinate 811,332,514 of OY728165.1, forward strand.
TGTTCGAAATATACTCATCCAATAGGTTTTTGACAAGTTTAAGCCTTGGATTGTACATTATCTTTTCATTTTATTAAAATCGTTAAATAATGAGGTCATCGCTGCATCATCATGATGTCATAAATAATTTAATTTATTTAATGACTAAAAATTATAAAAAAACTACTATGATGTAGGAAATCTTTTTATCTTTCCAATGACTATTTATAGTAAATATTATGACTTGTATAACCCCATGTAAAAATTGTTTTAGTAAAACATTTCATGTTTGTGTCATTTTTTACTTTAACATTAATTAAAAGGAATTTATGTCATTTTCCAACTAAAGTGGCTACATGGGGTCCCCAAGCTGACCCATGGATTGTCGTGGTCGTCCATGGAACATCCTATGAGGGTAGGACATGTGTCAAGCTCATCTCATATTATTAAAACATTATTTTTACCTTAAACTACACTAATTACCTCTAATCGCGATTAAGAACTTAAAAGTTACTATTCACCACAAAATTATTTAAATCTCCTTGAACCACATTTTACTTCTTATTGAAAACCATGTATGTCGGATTTTTGAAAATAAAATCACAGAAGTGGTAATATTTCATTTAAATGAAAAATCAGTTATTTAACTACCACTTAGTGGTTTCACTATTCATCAAAAATTGAAGTTTTTCAGAACAATGCCAAAATTTCACCTTAGGGTATAATTGATATTCCGAATTCAAAAATGATGTCTATTTTATGAAATTCCAATCATATAAGTTGCATTAATTAATTTTATAATTAATTCTCGCTGTCACAACAAATAGCGAGTTTTTAAGAAATAATTTATATCAAAAGATTGGCTATTGTTTATGTCCAATTTCATTGTTAAATTAATTCTAAAGACCACCATTGGATTAAATGGTAAAAATATATTCTAATTATACTTTAAAACCACTATATATTATAATTTATCACTATAAATTATTTTGATTAAAAAAGTTGTTTTTAAGTATTTTTCACTATTCATAAAAATTTGGAAGTTCTCAGAAAATTACAAAAAAATCAACATAGGTTAATTTCAATATTAGGAATAAAAAAATGAATTCCATTTTGAAATATAAAATTTCTATAATTTTAAAAAGTGGGTATTACTATTCATAACAGCTACTTTGATTAGTCGCGGTGTGTTAGAACTCGAACTTGCGTAAAATGCAAGCTATTGCATTATTGAAAGAGAGGCGTATCGTGAAAGCTCGGGGTGTTACATTATACCCTCCTTCAATAAATTGCGTCCTCGCAATTTGAAATTTTTTCTTTGAAAATAAAAGGTTGAAAAGAGAAAATACCTTTGTGGAAAACCCACATCGGAAATAAGATTAATAAAATTTAGCCTTAATAAGAGGGAAATGGAAATAAGAAAGTCACCACAAAATTATGATCTCGATAAGGAGAACATTGGTGGCAATTAGAGACATATAATTGGAGGAAAACGTAAATATTTGTAGGGAGTGATTGAGGTCATCAATCACAATCAACTGTCAAATTGAGGGCCTCAAAGCCTTCAATCTATGTTGATTTAAAATATCATCAGTTCAACAAGACATAAGGTATTAGGATAACACATTTTTTGTTTTAATATCCCTTTCTTAAAGTTTAAGAATTAATTTATTCATTGAATAAGAGATAGGTATATATATATATGCTTGACAATTATAGTTTCAACCTTCAACTCATCTTTCACTCAAAAAGATAATAGAACTCAAAAATATTATACTTATCCTAATTGTATAAGGTTCCAAATGTTAACACATACCATTTAGATTAGTAAAATTATTTTGTAATAACCAGGGACTTCCTGTAGGCTAGTGGTAGGAAATAAAGGCTTGTCGCACTATGATTGTGGGTTCAATTCTTGCAGCTTTGTCCGACGTGACAGGTTATGCCCCACCCACTAGGTTGTCCTTTTCCTAAAAATATAGTACTATACTATTCCAAAAATAATCTTCATAAATGTTTTAACCTTAAACAATACTATCCAAAGTACAACATAATCCATTCCAACATTTATAGTTATCCAAAATACCTCTGTCCAGACTTTCTCTAAAAGGTCTCTAAATTCCAAAATCAATTGTAACATCAGATTCCCCAAACAAATTAAAGTTTCTCTTTTTGTCACATACTAAAAATATGATTACCTTCATCATATTAAAACCTTACTGAAATCAACAAGTACTGTAGTACAATCCATATATATATATCACATTATTCTAATAACCAGAATATAATCCATGAGTCCAAAAGCACCAATACATTAGTTATTCTGCTTCAACTGTAGTAACAGCATAATATTGTCCTTGATCCCTTGGCCTTTTCTGAGGTATGTTTCCCTAACTCTTAGTACATTCATTTTCATAATGCCCCATTTCCCAACAATTGTAGCATTCAACATTGATAGCCTCTTTCTTTCCCTTGCAATCACGCGCCTGGTGACCTTTTTCCCCACATTTATAACAAACTCCCATTCCTTTTAGGCAAGTACCAGGGTGATTCTTCCCACAATTATCACATAATGGAAAATCCTTCTTTCCCTTTTTCCCTTTATTTGTCATTTGTTCCACCGTTCTCTTCTTCTCTTGCTTTACTTTGTTGTGATAAAACTAAGAGAATTCCTTTTCTGTCTTGATAGCACATGAGACAATGTCTTCGTATGTTGAGAACGATTGTGATACTAATGCTCGACGGAGAAACGGTTTTAACCCATCAAAGAAATGATCGATCTTACTTCTTGGTATACGTATATAATCTGTAGCATGCCTCGCTAACCTTGTAAAGTTGGCCTCATACTTTGCAACATTCTCATCCTCCTTTTGTCTCAGACTCAGAATTTTCCTTTCTATATCTGCTCTATGGTCATGAGGAAAGTATTTTTCTAAGAAAAGATCTTTGAACTCTCTCCATTCCATATTTGATACTTCTTCATCTTCCTTTGTGTTTTGAATCAATGACCACCATTGATCGGCATCTCCAGTGAGGCGGTAAACTGCCATGATAACCTTCTCCCTTTTGCTACTCCCCAAGGCATGAAATGTTTTCTCTAAGGAGTTGATCCATTTCTCAGCTACTAACGGATTTGTACCCCCATTAAATGTTGGTGGTTGTTGCCTCATGAAGCGGTCTAACATTGATCCTCCACGTTGTGGATCAGGGTGATCCATACGAGTAAGGTTATTATTCATAACTTGAGTGAGTTGTCCCAGTATGGTAATAAGTTGATCAGCACCAGTTGTATCTCCATATCCACAATAATTATCTTGAGCAGGAGGGCAATCCCTACACAGAGTGCGTGCATTGATACAGTTTCCATTCCTTCCACTAGGCGCCATTGATAAACAATGTCATAAACTAGATTAGTTTATGAATCAAAATACATAATTTCATACTTGTAAAATACTTAACATAAATTGAACTATTTATGGATATAATCCATAATCATAAAAAGGTTTTATTTGAGGATGTATATAATCATAACCGTTCATAGTGGTTTGTAAAGAAAATGAGAATTATCCTAAGCATATCCCCCGGGAGTGTCGTAACCAAGTGTGCAGCAAGGCCCGTTGTCGTGCACCAGTTCCCGTTCGAGTCTAGCTCAAAGCGGTGTTTTCAGGTTTTACCCCTAGGTACATCTGTGCCAGAGCCGCCTCTACCTGCTCGTATCCAGACAGGGATGTATTGCTCAGAAAACTCACAAATTCTCTACAATAACAAAATTCTAGGAAGTTCTTCTATACTAATCCTCAAAGTCTATATTCGGGCTATGTGCTCTAATAAGAGTTTATCTAAATCTAGCTTCCAAGGTTAGTACTAAACTGCCTCTGATACCAACTGTAACGCCCCGACCCCAGCTACCCAGAGTCGGTGCATTACTTCGTAACATTGGCATGATCACAAAAGATCAAGTCTCGAAAGACCAATTAGTTTAGTAGCCTTGGAAACACTAGATACATTCGTAAACGTTACATTACATTATAAAGTGAAAAATTACAATAACAAAGTCTCCATAGTCCACACTCATATCCTCTTCTGAGAATCCCTGCAGGTCATTCATAAAATACTTCTTCACATCCTGGAAAATATTAAAACATTGAAAGGGGTGAGCTCAGATGCTTAGTAAGGATAACAATATTGCGGAAGCTTTCATAAATAAACATTAACATTTAAGGTAATGTATAACTAAAACAAAAGCCTTTTTAAACTTGAACTTCAGCATAATATGGAAAAAATAAAATTAAATAATTCCATTTACTTACTCTCATGGATATTCTACTAGTCGAATAATCACATGCAATATCAATAACCACTATCATAATGAGGGAATGTATAATGCCAGACATTCTGAAACATTTTGTCAAGGCCTCGGCCAAGACATCTAAAATGATTAAGGCCTCTGCCAAAACCATAAATCAAATTGGGAAAGGGCCTCGGCCAATTCCATGTCTAGTTGTCTCATGAGATCTACCGATGCATCGAGGAGCTATAGCGGGCTCCACCCGTCACTTATTAAGTCCAACACATTCCTCATATGAATAGGTTTAAACATATCATAAACCATAACATAATCGTATCACATAAAACATGCATAAAGGAAACATAACATTTCCACATTTCAATCACAAGATATCAATACAACACATTGATATAATAAAAACGCTTTCAAAACCATTTTCAATACCAAAATAAAAGAATGTTAAAACTTTGTATTTATTTTTCATTAAAAAAATATGGCTTGTAGAGGAAGATGACACTCAAATAATGGTCACGGCGGCGGAGCAGTCATTGTCGCCGCATAAGTACGGAAATAAAAACATTCCCTTTTGTCATTTAGAAAAACGCTTCGTATAAAAAAGATTCCTTTTGAATAAACGTAAAAGTCAAAGGGGTTTATACACCGTATAAAAGAATGTTTTGTATAAAACCAAATATGCCTCAATGAAAGGGGGTTGAGACGAAGTCCTTAAAAAGATCATTTTTTTATAAAGTAGGTCTATTATGTGTATTCACTATAAGTACACATAAATTATGTAAAAATACAATATAGGAAATAATAATATCATGACATAATTCGAAAGTAGGAGATTAACCCAAAGAATAGAAATTGCGTTAAGAAGTTCCCTTACCTCATGTCTGACTTGACTCAACCGTTCTTTAACATCCTGAATAATAAACTAGAGTGAATATATACATCATTAAGAACCATTTTTAATTTTATTATCCTTTTTATATCACTTATTACAATGTTATGAACATTATGTAATTATTTAAGTTAATAACGGTCGTTTTGTCGATCTTTGGTACTTGAGTCAACAATAAACTTCTTATAATTACAAGTTGTTTATGTGGTAGAATATCCATTATCTCCAAAATTATATTCATGATTTAGATGTCATATATACCATATATATCCAGTATATACATTCATTTATAAAATTACGTAACATTTAGAGGTAAGAAATGAAATGCACTGTTCATGGAGACGGTAAGCCGTACGTACGCATGAACGCTACTTTCATTTCTATTTCGTATTTAATGGAATGAAATCATAATGATATAAATGCATAATATAATTACAGTATAATATAGTTTATAATACCATTTACTCCATCCTTTATACATCCCACATATGGCATTAACGATTCAAATTACTTTGAGGGGGCGGTAGTCCGCACTTCCTAAAATGAACTTATCGCGTTTACCCATAATGGAAATCATAAAGTATGCCATAAATGAGAAATACAGAAGAATAATTAAAACATAAACATATTATATTTCATATATAAATATAGTGATATCTTAATGGCCACCTTTGAAGGTGTTATATGAGTGTTGAACAATCATCATTTCGTGAGGCAGAAATTCACCATCCACAGAAACCGTATGTTCTTTAACCATTATATGTAGGTGTGTGTAAGTGTAGCTAGAATACTTCTTATAACAACATCATAGTATATTGAGGATACTGGTGTTGTTACAAAAGAAATGAATAAAAATATTTTAGGGGGTTGGAGAAGATAAATAAAACAAAACATTATTAGAGAAGACATTACCTCAAAATCGGGTAACTCTTTTTGATTTGAGCCAAAGGCTTCCTTGGGAAGAGTTCTGCCCAAAGTGATGCTTCTATGAGTAATAGGGGGAAGTTGGGAGAGTATTTGGTCAGATTTTGGCCGAGCTGAATGGCTTGAATGTGTGAATGAAGTGGTAGAGGTGGGGGCCTTTTATAAGAGGAGAGGAGGGGCACTCTTGGAAGGTAAGGAAATTTTACATTATTATACAATGATTTTCGGATTATAAAGGTCCCATAGATATATAATTCGTGGATAAGGTGATAAGTGTTCGAAATATACTCATCCAATAGGTTTTTGACAAGTTTAAGCCTTGGATTGTACATTATCTTTTCATTTTATTAAAATCGTTAAATAATGAGGTCATCGCTGCATCATCATGATGTCATAAATAATTTAATTTATTTAATGACTAAAAATTATAAAAAAACTACTATGATGTAGGAAATCTTTTTATCTTTCCAATGACTATTTATAGTAAATATTATGACTTGTATAACCCCATGTAAAAATTGTTTTAGTAAAACATTTCATGTTTGTGTCATTTTTTACTTTAACATTAATTAAAAGGAATTTATGTCATTTTCCAACTAAAGTGGCTACATGGGGTCCCCAAGCTGACCCATGGATTGTCGTGGTCGTCCATGGAACATCCTATGAGGGTAGGACATGTGTCAAGCTCATCTCATATTATTAAAACATTATTTTTACCTTAAACTACACTAATTACCTCTAATCGCGATTAAGAACTTAAAAGTTACTATTCACCAAAAAATTATTTAAATCTCCTTGAACCACATTTTACTTCTTATTGAAAACCATGTATGTCGGATTTTTGAAAATAAAATCACAGAAGTGGTAATATTTCATTTAAATGAAAAATCAGTTATTTAACTACCACTTAGTGGTTTCACTATTCATCAAAAATTGAAGTTTTTCAGAACAATGCCAAAATTTCACCTTAGGGTATAATTGATATTCCGAATTCAAAAATGATGTCTATTTTATGAAATTCCAATCATATAAGTTGCATTAATTAATTTTATAATTAATTCTCGCTGTCACAACAAATAGCGAGTTTTTAAGAAATAATTTATATCAAAAGATTGGCTATTGTTTATGTCCAATTTCATTGTTAAATTAATTCTAAAGACCACCATTGGATTAAATGGTAAAAATATATTCTAATTATACTTTAAAACCACTATATATTATAATTTATCACTATAAATTATTTTGATTAAAAAAGTTGTTTTTAAGTATTTTTCACTATTCATAAAAATTTGGAAGTTCTCAGAAAATTACAAAAAAATCAACATAGGTTAATTTCAATATTAGGAATAAAAAAATGAATTCCATTTTGAAATATAAAATTTCTATAATTTTAAAAAGTGGGTATTACTATTCATAACAGCTACTTTGATTAGTCGCGGTGTGTTAGAACTCGAACTTGCGTAAAATGCAAGCTATTGCATTATTGAAAGAGAGGCGTATCGTGAAAGCTCGGGGTGTTACATTATACCCTCCTTCAATAAATTGCGTCCTCGCAATTTGAAATTTTTTCTTTGAAAATAAAAGGTTGAAAAGAGAAAATACCTTTGTGGAAAACCCACATCGGAAATAAGATTAATAAAATTTAGCCTTAATAAGAGGGAAATGGAAATAAGAAAGTCACCACCAAATTATGATCTCGATAAGGAGAACATTGGTGGCAATTAGAGACATATAATTGGAGGAAAACGTAAATATTTGTAGGGAGTGATTGAGGTCATCAATCACAATCAACTGTCAAATTGAGGGCCTCAAAGCCTTCAATCTATGTTGATTTAAAATATCATCAGTTCAACAAGACATAAGGTATTAGGATAACACATTTTTTGTTTTAATATCCCTTTATTAAAGTTTAAGAATTAATTTATTCATTGAATAAGAGATAGGTATATATATATATGCTTGACAATTATAGTTTCAACCTTCAACTCATCTTTCACTCAAAAAGATAATAGAACTCAAAAATATTATACTTATCCTAATTGTATAAGGTTCCAAATGTTAACACATACCATTTAGATTAGTAAAATTATTTTGTAATAACCAGGGACTTCCTGTAGGCTAGTGGTAGGAAATAAAGGCTTGTCGCACTATGATTGTGGGTTCAATTCTTGCAGCTTTGTCCGACGTGACGGGTTATGCCCCACCCACTAGGTTGTCCTTTTCCTAAAAATATAGTACTATACTATTCCAAAAATAATCTTCATAAATGTTTTAACCTTAAACAATACTATCCAAAGTACAAAATAATCCATTCCAACATTTATAGTTATCCAAAATACCTCTGTCCAGACTTTCTCTAAAAGGTCTCTAAATTCCAAAATCAATTGTAACATCAGATTCCCCAAACAAATTAAAGTTTCTCTTTTTGTCACATACTAAAAATATGATTACCTTCATCATATTAAAACCTTACTGAAATCAACAAGTACTGTAGTACAATCCATATATATATATCACATTATTCTAATAACCAGAATATAATCCATGAGTCCAAAAGCACCAATACATTAGTTATTCTGCTTCAACTGTAGTAACAGCATAATATTGTCCTTGATCCCTTGGCCTTTTCTGAGGTATGTTTCCCTAACTCTTAGTACATTCATTTTCATAATGCCCCATTTCCCAACAATTGTAGCATTCAACATTGATAGCCTCTTTCTTTCCCTTGCAATCACGCGCCTGGTGACCTTTTTCCCCACATTTATAACAAACTCCCATTCCTTTTAGGCAAGTACCAGGGTGATTCTTCCCACAATTATCACATAATGGAAAATCCTTCTTTCCCTTTTTCCCTTTATTTGTCATTTGTTCCACCGTTCTCTTCTTCTCTTGCTTTACTTTGTTGTGATAAAACTAAGAGAATTCCTTTTCTGTCTTGATAGCACATGAGACAATGTCTTCGTATGTTGAGAACGATTGTGATACTAATGCTCGACGGAGAAACGGTTTTAACCCATCAAAGAAATGATCGATCTTACTTCTTGGTATACATATATAATCTGTAGCATGCCTCGCTAACCTTGTAAAGTTGGCCTCATACTTTGCAACATTCTCATCCTCCTTTTGTCTCAGACTCAGAATTTTCCTTTCTATATCTGCTCTATGGTCATGAGGAAAGTATTTTTCTAAGAAAAGATCTTTGAACTCTCTCCATTCCATATTTGATACTTCTTCATCTTCCTTTGTGTTTTGAATCAATGACCACCATTGATCGGCATCTCCAGTGAGGCGGTAAACTGCCATGATAACCTTCTCCCTTTTGCTACTCCCCAAGGCATGAAATGTTTTCTCTAAGGAGTTGATCCATTTCTCAGCTACTAACGGATTTGTACCCCCATTAAATGTTGGTGGTTGTTTCCTCATGAAGCGGTCTAACATTGATCCTCCACGTTGTGGATCAGGGTGATCCATACGAGTAAGGTTATTATTCATAACTTGAGTGAGTTGTCCCAGTATGGTAATAAGTTGATCAGCACCAGTTGTATCTCCATATCCACAATAATTATCTTGAGCAGGAGGGCAATCCCTACACAGAGTGCGTGCATTGATACAGTTTCCATTCCTTCCACTAGGCGCCATTGATAAACAATGTCATAAACTAGATTAGTTTATGAATCAAAATACATAATTCCATACTTGTAAAATACTTAACATAAATTGAACTATTTATGGATATAATCCATAATCATAAAAAGGTTTTATTTGAGGATGTATATAATCATAACCGTTCATAGTGGTTTGTAAAGAAAATGAGAATTATCCTAAGCATATCCCCCGGGAGTGTCGTAACCAAGTGTGCAGCAAGGCCCGTTGTCGTGCACCAGTTCCCGTTCGAGTCTAGCTCAAAGCGGTGTTTTCAGGTTTTACCCCTAGGTACATCTGTGCCAGAGCCGCCTCTACCTGCTCGTATCCAGACAGGGATGTATTGCTCAGAAAACTCACAAATTCTCTACAATAACAAAATTCTAGGAAGTTCTTCTATACTAATCCTCAAAGTCTATATTCGGGCTATGTGCTCTAATAAGAGTTTATCTAAATCTAGCTTCCAAGGTTAGTACTAAACTGCCTCTGATACCAACTGTAACGCCCCGACCCCAGCTACCCAGAGTCGGTGCATTACTTCGTAACATTGGCATGATCACAAAAGATCAAGTCTCGAAAGACCAATTAGTTTAGTAGCCTTGGAAACACTAGATACATTCGTAAACGTTACATTACATTATAAAGTGAAAAATTACAATAACAAAGTCTCCATAGTCCACACTCATATCCTCTTCTGAGAATCCCTGCAGGTCATTCATAAAATACTTCTTCACATCCTGGAAAATATTAAAACATTGAAAGGGGTGAGCTCAGATGCTCAGTAAGGATAACAATATTGCGGAAGCTTTCATAAATAAACATTAACATTTAAGGTAATGTATAACTAAAACAAAAGCCTTTTTAAACTTGAACTTCAGCATAATATGGAAAAAATAAAATTAAATAATTCCATTTACTTACTCTCATGGATATTCTACTAGTCGAATAATCACATGCAATATCAATAACCACTATCATAATGAGGGAATGTATAATGCCAGACATTCTGAAACATTTTGTCAAGGCCTCGGCCAAGACATCTAAAATGATTAAGGCCTCTGCCAAAACCATAAATCAAATTGGGAAAGGGCCTCGGCCAATTCCATGTCTAGTTGTCTCATGAGATCTACCGATGCATCGAGGAGCTATAGCGGGCTCCACCCGTCACTTATTAAGTCCAACACATTCCTCATATGAATAGGTTTAAACATATCATAAACCATAACATAATCGTATCACATAAAACATGCATAAAGGAAACATAACATTTCCACATTTCAATCACAAGATATCAATACAACACATTGATATAATAAAAACGCTTTCAAAACCATTTTCAATACCAAAATAAAAGAATGTTAAAACTTTGTATTTATTTTTCATTAAAAAAAGATGGCTTGTAGAGGAAGATGACACTCAAATAATGGTCACGGCGGCGGAGCAGTCATTGTCGCCGCATAAGTACGGAAATAAAAACATTCCCTTTTGTCATTTAGAAAAACGCTTCGTATAAAAAAGATTCCTTTTGAATAAACGTAAAAGTCAAAGGGGTTTATACACCGTATAAAAGAATGTTTTGTATAAAACCAAATATGCCTCAATGAAAGGGGGTTGAGACGAAGTCCTTAAAAAGATCATTTTTTTATAAAGTAGGTCTATTATGTGTATTCACTATAAGTACACATAAATTATGTAAAAATACAATATAGGAAATAATAATATCATGACATAATTCGAAAGTAGGAGATTAACCCAAAGAATAGAAATTGCGTTAAGAAGTTCCCTTACCTCATGTCTGACTTGACTCAACCGTTCTTTAACATCCTGAATAATAAACTAGAGTGAATATATACATCATTAAGAACCATTTTTAATTTTATTATCCTTTTTATATCACTTATTACAATGTTATGAACATTATGTAATTATTTAAGTTAATAACGGTCGTTTTGTCGATCTTTGGTACTTGAGTCAACAATAAACTTCTTATAATTACAAGTTGTTTATGTGGTAGAATATCCATTATCTCCAAAATTATATTCATGATTTAGATGTCATATATACCATATATATCCAGTATATACATTCATTTATAAAATTACGTAACATTTAGAGGTAAGAAATGAAATGCACTGTTCATGGAGACGGTAAGCCGTACGTACGCATGAACGCTACTTTCATTTCTATTTCGTATTTAATGGAATGAAATCATAATGATATAAATGCATAATATAATTACAGTATAATATAGTTTATAATACCATTTACTCCATCCTTTATACATCCCACATATGGCATTAACGATTCAAATTACTTTGAGGGGGCGGTAGTCCGCACTTCCTAAAATGAAATTATCGCGTTTACCCATAATGGAAATAATAAAGTATGCCATAAATGAGAAATACAGAAGAATAATTAAAACATAAACATATTATATTTCATATATAAATATAGTGATATCTTAATGTCCACCTTTGAAGGTGTTATATGAGTGTTGAACAATCATCATTTCGTGAGGCAGAAATTCACCATCCACAGAAACCGTATGTTCTTTAACCATTATATGTAGGTGTGTGTAAGTGTAGCTAGAATACTTCTTATAACAACATCATAGTATATTGAGGATACTGGTGTTGTTACAAAAGAAATGAATAAAAATATTTTAGGGGGTTGGAGAAGATAAATAAAACAAAACATTATTAGAGAAGACATTACCTCAAAATCGGGTAACTCTTTTTGATTTGAGCCAAAGGCTTCCTTGGGAAGAGTTCTGCCCAAAGTGATGCTTCTATGAGTAATAGGGGGAAGTTGGGAGAGTATTGGGTCAGATTTTGGCCGAGCTGGATGGCTTGAATGTGTGAATGAAGTGGTAGAGGTGGGGGCCTTTTATAAGAGGAGAGGAGGGGCACTCTTGGAAGGTAAGGAAATTTTACATTATTATACAATGATTTTCGGATTATAAAGGTCCCATAGATATATAATTCGTGGATAAGGTGATAAGTGTTCGAAATATACTCATCCAATAGGTTTTTGACAAGTTTAAGCCTTGGATTGTACATTATCTTTTCATTTTATTAAAATCGTTAAATAATGAGGTCATCACTGCATCATCATGATGTCATAAATAATTTAATTTATTTAATGACTAAAAATTATAAAAAAACTACTATGATGTAGGAAATCTTTTTATCTTTCCAATGACTATTTATAGTAAATATTATGACTTGTATAACCCCATGTAAAAATTGTTTTAGTAAAACATTTCATGTTTGTGTCATTTTTTACTTTAACATTAATTAAAAGGAATTTATGTCATTTTCCAACTAAAGTGGCTACATGGGGTCCCCAAGCTTACCCATGGATTGTCGTGGTCGTCCATGGAACATCCTATGAGGGTAGGACATGTGTCAAGCTCATCTCATATTATTAAAACATTATTTTTACCTTAAACTACACTAATTACCTCTAATCGCGATTAAGAACTTAAAAGTTACTATTCACCAAAAAATTATTTAAATCTCCTTGAACCACATTTTACTTCTTATTGAAAACCATGTATGTCGGATTTTTGAAAATAAAATCACAGAAGTGGTAATATTTCATTTAAATGAAAAATCAGTTATTTAACTACCACTTAGTGGTTTCACTATTCATCAAAAATTGAAGTTTTTCAGAACAATGCCAAAATTTCACCTTAGGGTATAATTGATATTCCGAATTCAAAAATGATGTCTATTTTATGAAATTCCAATCATATAAGTTGCATTAATTAATTTTATAATTAATTCTCGCTGTCACAACAAATAGCGAGTTTTTAAGAAATAATTTATATCAAAAGATTGGTTATTGTTTATGTCCAATTTCATTGTTAAATTAATTCTAAAGACCACCATTGGATTAAATGGTAAAAATATATTCTAATTATACTTTAAAACCACTATATATTATAATTTATCACTATAAATTATTTTGATTAAAAAAGTTGTTTTTAAGTATTTTTCACTATTCATAAAAATTTGGAAGTTCTCAGAAAATTACAAAAAAATCAACATAGGTTAATTTCAATATTAGGAATAAAAAAATGAATTCCATTTTGAAATATAAAATTTCTATAATTTTAAAAAGTGGGTATTACTATTCATAACAGCTACTTTGATTAGTCGCGGTGTGTTAGAACTCGAACTTGCGTAAAATGCAAGCTATTGCATTATTGAAAGAGAGGCGTATCGTGAAAGCTCGGGGTGGTACATTATACCCTCCTTCAATAAATTGCGTCCTCGCAATTTGAAATTTTTTCTTTGAAAATAAAAGGTTGAAAAGAGAAAATACCTTTGTTGAAAACCCACATCGGAAATAAGATTAATAAAATTTAGCCTTAATAAGAGGGAAATGGAAATAAGAAAGTCACCACCAAATTATGATCTCGATAAGGAGAACATTGGTGGCAATTAGAGACATATAATTGGAGGAAAACGTAAATATTTGTAGGGAGTGATTGAGGTCATCAATCACAATCAACTGTCAAATTGAGGGCCTCAAAGCCTTCAATCTATGTTGATTTAAAATATCATCAGTTCAACAAGACATAAGGTATTAGGATAACACATTTTTTGTTTTAATATCCCTTTATTAAAGTTTAAGAATTAATTTATTCATTGAATAAGAGATAGGTATATATATATATATGCTTGACAATTATAGTTTCAACCTTCAACTCATCTTTCACTCAAAAAGATAATAGAACTCAAAAATATTATACTTATCCTAATTGTATAAGGTTCCAAATGTTAACACATACCATTTAGATTAGTAAAATTATTTTGTAATAACCAGGGACTTCCTGTAGGCTAGTGGTAGGAAATAAAGGCTTGTCGCACTATGATTGTGGGTTCAATTCTTGCAGCTTTGTCCGACGTGACGGGTTATGCCCCACCCACTAGGTTGTCCTTTTCCTAAAAATATAGTACTATACTATTCCAAAAATAATCTTCATAAATGTTTTAACCTTAAACAATACTATCCAAAGTACAAAATAATCCATTCCAACATTTATAGTTATCCAAAATACCTCTGTCCAGACTTTCTCTAAAAGGTCTCTAAATTCCAAAATCAATTGTAACATCAGATTCCCCAAACAAATTAAAGTTTCTCTTTTTGTCACATACTAAAAATATGATTACCTTCATCATATTAAAACCTTACTGAAATCAACAAGTACTGTAGTACAATCCATATATATATATCACATTATTCTAATAACCAGAATATAATCCATGAGTCCAAAAGCACCAATACATTAGTTATTCTGCTTCAACTGTAGTAACAGCATAATATTGTCCTTGATCCCTTGGCCTTTTCTGAGGTATGTTTCCCTAACTCTTAGTACATTCATTTTCATAATGCCCCATTTCCCAACAATTGTAGCATTCAACATTGATAGCCTCTTTCTTTCCCTTGCAATCACGCGCCTGGTGACCTTTTTCCCCACATTTATAACAAACTCCCATTCCTTTTAGGCAAGTACCAGGGTGATTCTTCCCACAATTATCACATAATGGAAAATCCTTCTTTCCCTTTTTCCCTTTATTTGTCATTTGTTCCACCGTTCTCTTCTTCTCTTGCTTTACTTTGTTGTGATAAAACTAAGAGAATTCCTTTTCTGTCTTGATAGCACATGAGACAATGTCTTCGTATGTTGAGAACGATTGTGATACTAATGCTCGACGGAGAAACGGTTTTAACCCATCAAAGAAATGATCGATCTTACTTCTTGGTATACGTATATAATCTGTCGCATGCCTCGCTAACCTTGTAAAGTTGGCCTCATACTTTGCAACATTCTCATCCTCCTTTTGTCTCAGACTCAGAATTTTCCTTTCTATATCTGCTCTATGGTCATGAGGAAAGTATTTTTCTAAGAAAAGATCTTTGAACTCTCCCCATTCCATATTTGATACTTCTTCATCTTCCTTTGTGTTTTGAATCAATGACCACCATTGATCAGCATCTCCAGTGAGGCGGTAAACTGCCATGATAACCTTCTCCCTTTTGCTACTCCCCAAGGCATGAAATGTTTTCTCTAAGGAGTTGATCCATTTCTCAGCTACTAATGGATTTGTACCCCCATTAAATGTTGGTGGTTGTTGCCTCATGAAGCGGTCTAACATTGATCCTCCACGTTGTGGATCAGGGTGATCCATACGAGTAAGGTTATTATTCATAACTTGAGTGAGTTGTCCCAGTATGGTAATAAGTTGATCAGCACCAGTTGTATCTCCATATCCACAATAATTATCTTGAGCAGGAGGGCAATCCCTACACAGAGTGCGTGCATTGATACAGTTTCCATTCCTTCCACTAGGCGCCATTGATAAACAATGTCATAAACTAGATTAGTTTATGAATCAAAATACATAATTCCATACTTGTAAAATACTTAACATAAATTGAACTATTTATGGATATAATCCATAATCATAAGAAGGTTTTATTTGAGGATGTATATAATCATAACCGTTCATAGTGGTTTGTAAAGAAAATGAGAATTATCCTAAGCATATCCCCCGGGAGTGTCGTAACCAAGTGTGCAGCAAGGCCCGTTGTCGTGCACCAGTTCCCGTTCGAGTCTAGCTCAAAGCGGTGTTTTCAGGTTTTACCTCTAGGTACATCTGTGCCAGAGCCGCCTCTACCTGCTCGTATCCAGACAGGGATGTATTGCTCAGAAAACTCACAAATTCTCTACAATAACAAAATTCTAGGAAGTTCTTCTATACTAATCCTCAAAGTCTATATTCGGGCTATGTGCTCTAATAAGAGTTTATCTAAATCTAGCTTCCAAGGTTAGTACTAAACTGCCTCTGATACCAACTGTAACGCCCCGACCCCAGCTACCCAGAGTCGGTGCATTACTTCGTAACATTGGCATGATCACAAAAGATCAAGTCTCGAAAGACCAAATAGTTTAGTAGCCTTGGAAACACTAGATACATTAGTAAACGTTACATTACATTATAAAGTAAAAAATTACAATAACAAAGTCTCCATAGTCCACACTCATATCCTCTTCTGAGAATCCCTGCAGGTCATTCATAAAATACTTCTTCACATCCTGGAAAATATTAAAACATTGAAAGGGGTGAGCTCAGATGCTCAGTAAGGATAACAATATTGCGGAAGCTTTCATAAATAAACATTAACATTTAAGGTAATGTATAACTAAAACAAAAGCCTTTTTAAACTTGAACTTCAGCATAATATGGAAAAAATAAAATTAAATAATTCCATTTACTTACTCTCATGGATATTCTACTAGTCGAATAATCACATGCAATATCAATAACCACTATCATAATGAGGGAATGTATAATGCCAGACATTCTGAAACATTTTGTCAAGGCCTCGGCCAAGACATCTAAAATGATTAAGGCCTCTGCCAAAACCATAAATCAAATTGGGAAAGGGCCTCGGCCAATTCCATGTCTAGTTGTCTCATGAGATCTACCGATGCATCGAGGAGCTATAGCGGGCTCCACCCGTCACTTATTAAGTCCAACACATTCCTCATATGAATAGGTTTAAACATATCATAAACCATAACATAATCGTATCACATAAAACATGCATAAAGGAAACATAACATTTCCACATTTCAATCACAAGATATCAATACAACACATTGATATAATAAAAACGCTTTCAAAACCATTTTCAATACCAAAATAAAAGAATGTTAAAACTTTGTATTTATTTTTCATTAAAAAAAGATGGCTTGTAGAGGAAGATGACACTCAAATAATGGTCACGGCGGCGGAGCAGTCATTGTCGCCGCATAAGTACGGAAATAAAAACATTCCCTTTTGTCATTTAGAAAAACGCTTCGTATAAAAAAGATTCCTTTTGAATAAACGTAAAAGTCAAAGGGGTTTATACACCGTATAAAAGAATGTTTTGTATAAAACCAAATATGCCTCAATGAAAGGGGGTTGAGACGAAGTCCTTAAAAAGATCATTTTTTTATAAAGTAGGTCTATTATGTGTATTCACTATAAGTACACATAAATTATGTAAAAATACAATATAGGAAATAATAATATCATGACATAATTCGAAAGTAGGAGATTAACCCAAAGAATAGAAATTGCGTTAAGAAGTTCCCTTACCTCATGTCTGACTTGACTCAACCGTTCTTTAACATCCTGAATAATAAACTAGAGTGAATATATACATCATTAAGAACCATTTTTAATTTTATTATCCTTTTTATATCACTTATTACAATGTTATGAACATTATGTAATTATTTAAGTTAATAACGGTCGTTTTGTCGATCTTTGGTACTTGAGTCAACAATAAACTTCTTATAATTACAAGTTGTTTATGTGGTAGAATATCCATTATCTCCAAAATTATATTCATGATTTAGATGTCATATATACCATATATATCCAGTATATACATTCATTTATAAAATTACGTAACATTTAGAGGTAAGAAATGAAATGCACTGTTCATGGAGACGGTAAGCCGTACGTACGCATGAACGCTACTTTCATTTCTATTTCGTATTTAATGGAATGAAATCATAATGATATAAATGCATAATATAATTACAGTATAATATAGTTTATAATACCATTTACTCCATCCTTTATACATCCCACATATGGCATTAACGATTCAAATTACTTTGAGGGGGCGGTAGTCCGCACTTCCTAAAATGAAATTATCGCGTTTACCCATAATGGAAATCATAAAGTATGCCATAAATGAGAAATACAGAAGAATAATTAAAACATAAACATATTATATTTCATATATAAATATAGTGATATCTTAATGGCCACCTTTGAAGGTGTTATATGAGTGTTGAACAATCATCATTTCGTGAGGCAGAAATTCACCATCCACAGAAACCGTATGTTCTTTAACCATTATATGTAGGTGTGTGTAAGTGTAGCTAGAATACTTCTTATAACAACATCATAGTATATTGAGGATACTGGTGTTGTTACAAAAGAAATGAATAAAAATATTTTAGGGGGTTGGAGAAGATAAATAAAACAAAACATTATTAGAGAAGACATTACCTCAAAATCGGGTAACTCTTTTTGATTTGAGCCAAAGGCTTCCTTGGGAAGAGTTCTGCCCAAAGTGATGCTTCTATGAGTAATAGGGGGAAGTTGGGAGAGTATTTGGTCAGATTTTGGCCGAGCTGAATGGCTTGAATGTGTGAATGAAGTGGTAGAGGTGGGGGCCTTTTATAAGAGGAGAGGAGGGGCACTCTTGGAAGGTAAGGAAATTTTACATTATTATACAATGATTTTCGGATTATAAAGGTCCCATAGATATATAATTCGTGGATAAGGTGATAAGTGTTCGAAATATACTCATCCAATAGGTTTTTGACAAGTTTAAGCCTTGGATTGTACATTATCTTTTCATTTTATTAAAATCGTTAAATAATGAGGTCATCGCTGCATCATCATGATGTCATAAATAATTTAATTTATTTAATGACTAAAAATTATAAAAAAACTACTATGATGTAGGAAATCTTTTTATCTTTCCAATGACTATTTATAGTAAATATTATGACTTGTATAACCCCATGTAAAAATTGTTTTAGTAAAACATTTCATGTTTGTGTCATTTTTTACTTTAACATTAATTAAAAGGAATTTATGTCATTTTCCAACTAAAGTGGCTACATGGGGTCCCCAAGCTGACCCATGGATTGTCGTGGTCGTCCATGGAACATCCTATGAGGGTAGGACATGTGTCAAGCTCATCTCATATTATTAAAACATTATTTTTACCTTAAACTACACTAATTACCTCTAATCGCGATTAAGAACTTAAAAGTTACTATTCACCAAAAAATTATTTAAATCTCCTTGAACCACATTTTACTTCTTATTGAAAACCATGTATGTCGGATTTTTGAAAATAAAATCACAGAAGTGGTAATATTTCATTTAAATGAAAAATCAGTTATTTAACTACCACTTAGTGGTTTCACTATTCATCAAAAATTGAAGTTTTTCAGAACAATGCCAAAATTTCACCTTAGGGTATAATTGATATTCCGAATTCAAAAATGATGTATATTTTATGAAATTCCAATCATATAAGTTGCATTAATTAATTTTATAATTAATTCTCGCTGTCACAACAAATAGCGAGTTTTTAAGAAATAATTTATATCAAAAGATTGGCTATTGTTTATGTCCAATTTCATTGTTAAATTAATTCTAAAGACCACCATTGGATTAAATGGTAAAAATATATTCTAATTATACTTTAAAACCACTATATATTATAATTTATCACTATAAATTATTTTGATTAAAAAAGTTGTTTTTAAGTATTTTTCACTATTCATAAAAATTTTGAAGTTCTCAGAAAATTACAAAAAAATCAACATAGGTTAATTTCAATATTAGGAATAAAAAAATGAATTCCATTTTGAAATATAAAATATCTATAATTTTAAAAAGTGGGTATTACTATTCATAACAGCTACTTTGATTAGTCGCGGTGTGTTAGAACTCGAACTTGCGTAAAATGCAAGCTATTTCATTATTGAAAGAGAGGCGTATCGTGAAAGCTCGGGGTGTTACATTATACCCTCCTTCAATAAATTGCGTCCTCGCAATTTGAAATTTTTTCTTTGAAAATAAAAGGTTGAAAAGAGAAAATACCTTTGTGGAAAACCCACATCGGAAATAAGATTAATAAAATTTAGCCTTAATAAGAGGGAAATGGAAATAAGAAAGTCACCACCAAATTATGATCTCGATAAGGAGAACATTGGTGGCAATTAGAGACATATAATTGGAGGAAAACGTAAATATTTCTAGGGAGTGATTGAGGTCATCAATCACAATCAACTGTCAAATTGAGGGCCTCAAAGCCATCAATCTATGTTGATTTAAAATATCATCAGTTCAACAAGACATAAGGTATTAGGATAACACATTTTTTGTTTTAATATCCCTTTATTAAAGTTTAAGAATTAATTTATTCATTGAATAAGAGATAGGTATATATATATATGCTTGACAATTATAGTTTCAACCTTCAACTCATCTTTCACTCAAAAAGATAATAGAACTCAAAAATATTATACTTATCCTAATTGTATAAGGTTCCAAATGTTAACACATACCATTTAGATTAGTAAAATTATTTTGTAATAACCAGGGACTTCCTGTAGGCTAGTGGTAGGAAATAAAGGCTTGTCGCACTATGATTGTGGGTTCAATTCTTGCAGCTTTGTCCGACGTGACGGGTTATGCCCCACCCACTAGGTTGTCCTTTTCCTAAAAATATAGTACTATACTATTCCAAAAATAATCTTCATAAATGTTTTAACCTTAAACAATACTATCCAATGTACAAAATAATCCATTCCAACATTTATAGTTATCCAAAATACCTCTGTCCAGACTTTCTCTAAAAGGTCTCTAAATTCCAAAATCAATTGTAACATCAGATTCCCCAAACAAATTAAAGTTTCTCTTTTTGTCACATACTAAAAATATGATTACCTTCATCATATTAAAACCTTACTGAAATCAACAAGTACTGTAGTACAATCCATATATATATATCACATTATTCTAATAACCAGAATATAATCCATGAGTCCAAAAGCACCAATACATTAGTTATTCTGCTTCAACTGTAGTAACAGCATAATATTGTCCTTGATCCCTTGGCCTTTTCTGAGGTATGTTTCCCTAACTCTTAGTACATTCATTTTCATAATGCCCCATTTCCCAACAATTGTAGCATTCAACATTGATAGCCTCTTTCTTTCCCTTGCAATCACGCGCCTGGTGACCTTTTTCCCCACATTTATAACAAACTCCCATTCCTTTTAGGCAAGTACCAGGGTGATTCTTCCCACAATTATCACATAATGGAAAATCCTTCTTTCCCTTTTTCCCTTTATTTGTCATTTGTTCCACCGTTCTCTTCTTCTCTTGCTTTACTTTATTGTGATAAAACTAAGAGAATTCCTTTTCTGTCTTGATAGCACATGAGACAATGTCTTCGTATGTTGAGAACGATTGTGATACTAATGCTCGACGGAGAAACGGTTTTAACCCATCAAAGAAATGATCGATCTTACTTCTTGGTATACGTATATAATCTGTAGCATGCCTCGCTAACCTTGTAAAGTTGGCCTCATACTTTGCAACATTCTCATCCTCCTTTTATCTCAGACTCAGAATTTTCCTTTCTATATCTGCTCTATGGTCATGAGGAAAGTATTTTTCTAAGAAAAGATCTTTGAACTCTCTCCATTCCATATTTGATACTTCTTCATCTTCCTTTGTGTTTTGAATCAATGACCACCATTGACCGGCATCTCCAGTGAGGCGGTAAACTGCCATGATAACCTTCTCCCTTTTGCTACTCCCCAAGGCATGAAATGTTTTCTCTAAGGAGTTGATCCATTTCTCAGCTACTAACGGATTTGTACCCCCATTAAATGTTGGTGGTTGTTGCCTCATGAAGCGGTCTAACATTGATCCTCCACGTTGTGGATCAGGGTGATCCATACGAGTAAGGTTATTATTCATAACTTGAGTGAGTTGTCCCAGTATGGTAATAAGTTGATCAGCACCAGTTGTATCTCCATATCCACAATAATTATCTTGAGCAGGAGGGCAATCCCTACACAGAGTGCGTGCATTGATACAGTTTCCATTCCTTCCACTAGGCGCCATTGATAAACAATGTCATAAACTAGATTAGTTTATGAATCAAAATACATAATTCCATACTTGTAAAATACTTAACATAAATTGAACTATTTATGGATATAATCCATAATCATAAAAAGGTTTTATTTGAGGATGTATATAATCATAACCGTTCATAGTGGTTTGTAAAGAAAATGAGAATTATCCTAAGCATATCCCCCGGGAGTGTCGTAACCAAGTGTGCAGCAAGGCCCGTTGTCGTGCACCAGTTCCCGTTCGAGTCTAGCTCAAAGCGGTGTTTTCAGGTTTTACCCCTAGGTACATCTGTGCCAGACCCGCCTCTACCTGCTCGTATCCAGACAGGGATGTATTGCTCAGAAAACTCACAAATTCTCTACAATAACAAAATTCTAGGAAGTTCTTCTATACTAATCCTCAAAGTCTATATTCGGGCTATGTGCTCTAATCAGAGTTTATCTAAATCTAGCTTCCAAGGTTAGTACTAAACTGCCTCTGATACCAACTGTAATGCCCCGACCCCAGCTACCCAGAGTCGGTGCATTACTTCGTAACATTGGCATGATCACAAAAGATCAAGTCTCGAAAGACCAATTAGTTTAGTAGCCTTGGAAACACTAGATACATTCGTAAACGTTACATTACATTATAAAGTGAAAAATTACAATAACAAAGTCTCCATAGTCCACACTCATATCCTCTTCTGAGAATCCCTGCAAGTCATTCATAAAATACTTCTTCGCATCTTGGAAAATATTAAAACATTGAAAGGGGTGAGCTCAGATGCTCAGTAAGGATAACAATATTGAGGAAGATTTCATAAATAAACATTAACATTTAAGGCAATATATAACTAAAACAAAAGCCTTTTTAAACTTGAACTTCAGCATAATATGGAAAAAATAAAATTAAATAATTCCATTTACTTACTCTCACGGATATTCTACTAGTCGAATAATCACATGAAATATCAATAACCACATTCATAATAAGGGAATGTATAATGCCAGACATTCTGAAACATTTTGTCAAGGCCTTGGCCAAGACATCTAAAATGATTAAGGCCTCGGCCAAAACCATAAATCAAATTGGGAAAGGGCCTCAGCCAATTCCACGTCTAGTTGTCTCATGAGACCTACCGATGCATCAAGGAGCTATAGCGGGCTCCACCCGTCACTTATTAAGTCCAATATATTACTCATATGAATAGGTTTAAACATATCATAAACCATAACATAATCGTATACCATAAAACATGCATAAAGGAAACATAACATTTCCACATTTCAATCACAACATATCAATACAACACATTGATATAATAAAAACTCTTTCAAAACCATTTTCAATACCAAAATAAGAGAAAGTTAAAACATTGTATTTATTTTTCATTAAAAAAAGATGGCTTGTAGAGGAAGTTGAAACTCAAATAATGGTCACGGCGGCGGAGAATTCATTGTCGCCGCATAAGTACGGAATGAAATACATTCCCTTTGTCGTTTAGCAAAACGCTTCGTATAAAAAAGATTCCTTTTGAATAAACGTAAAAGTCAAAGGGGTTTATACACCGTATAAAAGAAAGTTGTGTATAAAACCAAATATGCCTCAATGAAAGGGGATTGAGACGAAGTCCTTAAAAAGATCATTTTTTAAAGTAGGTCTATTATGTTTATTCACTATATGTACACATAAATAATGTAAAAATACAATATAGAACATAATAATATCATGACATAATTTGAAAGTAGGAGATTAACCCAAAGAATAGAAATTGGGTTAAGAAGTTCCCTTACCTCGTGTCTGACTTGACTCAACCGTTCTTTAACCTCCTGAATAATAAACTAGAGTTAATATATACCTCATTAAGAACCATTTTTAATTTTATTATCCTTTTTATATCACTTATTACAATGTTATGAACATTATGTAATTATTTAAGTTAATAACGGTTGTTTTGTCGATCTTTGGTACTTGAGTCAACAATAAACTTCTTATAATTACAAGTTGTTTATGTGGTTGAATATCCATTATCTCCAGAATTATATTCATGGTTTAGATGTCATATATATCATATATATCCATCATATACATTCATTTATAATATTACGTAACATTTAGAGGTAAGAAATGAAATGCACCGTTCATGGAGACGGTAAGCCGTACGTACGCATGAACGCTACTTTCATTTCTATTTCGTATTAAATGGAATGAAATCATAATGATATAAATGTATAATATAATTCCAGTATAATATAGTTTATAATACCATTTACTCCATCCTTTATACATCCCACATATGGAATTAACGATTCAAATCACTTTGAGGGGGCGGTAGTCCGCGTTTCCTAAAATGAAATTATCGCGTTTACCCATAATGGAAATCATAAAGTATGCCATAAATGAGAAATAAAGAAGCATAAGTAAAGCATAAACATATTATATATCATATATAAATATAGTTACATCTTAATGGCCACCTTTGAAGGTGTTATATGAGTGTTGAACAATCATCTTATCGTGAGGCAGAAATTCGCCATCCACAGAAACTGTATGTTCTTTAACCATTAGATTTAGGTGTGTGTAAGTGTATCTCGAATACTTCTTATAACAAAATCCTAGTATATATTGAGGATACTGGTGTTGTTACAAAATAAATGAATAAAAAGATTTTAGGGGGTTGGAGAAGAAAAATAAAACAAAACAACATTAGAGAAGACATTACCTCAAAATCGGGTAACTCTTTTTGATTTGAGCCAAAGGCTTCCTTGGGAAGAGTTCTGCCCAAAGTGAGGCTTCTAGGAGTAAGAGGGGGAAGTTGGGAGAGTATTTGGGCAGAGTTTGGCCAAGCCAAATGGCTTGAATGTATGAATTAAGTGGTAGAGGTGGGGGCCGTTTATAAGAGGAGAGGAGGGGCACTCTTGGAAAGTAAGGAAATTTTACATTATTATACAATGATTTTCGGATTATAAAGGTCCCACACTTATATAATTCGTGGATAAGGTGATAAGGGTTCGAAATCGACTAATAGAATAGGTTTTTTACAAGTTTATGCCTTGGATTGTACATTATCTTTTCATTTTATTAAAATTGTTAAATAATGAGGTCATCACTGCATCATCATGATGTCTTAAATAAATTAATTTATTTAATGTCTAAAAATTATAAAAAAAATACTATGATGTAGGAAATCTTTTTATATTTCCAATGAATATTTATAGTTAAAAATATGACTTGTATAACCCCATGTACAAATTTATTTAGTAAAACATTTCATGTTTGTGTCATTTTTTACTTTAACATTAAATAAAAGGTATTTATGTCATATTCCAACTAAAGTGGCTCCATGGGGTCCCCTAGTTTACCCATGGATTGTCTTGGTCGTCCATGGCACATCCAATTATGGTAGGACATGTGTCAAGCTCATCTAATATTATTAAAACATTATTTTTACCTTAAACTACACTAATTACCTCTAATCGCGATTAAGAACTTAAAAGTTACTATTCACCAAAAAATTATTTAAATTTCATTGAACCACATTTTACTTCTTATTGACAACCATGTATGTCGGATTTTTGAAAATCAAATCATAGAAGTGGTAATATTTCATTTAAACGAAAAATAAGTTATTTAACTACCACTTAGTGGTTTCACTATTCATCAAAAATTGAAGTTTTTCAGAACAATGCCAAAATTTCACCCTAAGCTATAATTGATATTACGAATTCAAAAATGATGTCTATTTTATGAAATTCCAAAAATATATGTTGCATTAATTAATTTTATAATTAATCCCCGTTGTCACAACAAATAGCGTGTTTTTAAGAAATAATTTATATCAAAAGATTGTCAATTGTTTATGTCCAATTTCAATGTTAAATTAATTCTAAAGACCACCATTGGATAAAATGGTAAAAATATATTCTAATTATACTTTAAAACCACTAAATAGTATAATTTATCACTATAAATTATTTTTATTAAAAAAGTTGTTTTTAAGTATTTTTCACTATTCATAAAAATTTGGAAGTTCTCAGAAAATTACAAAAAAAATCAACATAGGTTAATTTCAATATTAGGAATAAAAAAATGAATTCCATTTTGAAATATAAAATTTCTATAATTTTAAAAAGTGGGTATTACTATTCATAATGGCTACTTTGATTAGTCGATGTGTGTTAGAACTCGAACTTGCGTAAAATGAAAGCTATTGCATTATTGAAAGAGAGGCGTATCGTGAAAGCTCGGGGTGTTACACATAGGGAGAGTGTGGAATTTGTAGTTTTCATCGAGAGTATATCTTTTTTAAGAGACAATGTGTTTCTTGATTCCATCCCAGATGGCATCAATGGATTATTTTATATTTCCACTTGTGGTATGGTAATGAGTGATCTTATTAAGGATGTCCATGATTTTTCTCATGGTGACCATTTACCTCATGTTGCTAATTCCATGAAGCTAGTTTTGATCCCAAAAATAAAATATACATCTCTATTGACTCACTATTGTCCCATAATCTTGGTAAATTTTCTATATATGTACTTTTCTAGTATTACCAATTGAAGGATTTCGAGTCACCTCATAGACATGGTTGCAGAAGAGAAACACTACTTCATCATGCGGAGGTGGATTTGAGGTGTGATTGTTATGGATATAGAGATGGATCGGGACATCAATATCCAATTAGTTGGAAATAATGTAATTATCATGACAGATGGGGATAAAACCAATGATAGTATTGAATGGAGTTTTCTGTTAAAGGTTATATCTCACAGGGACCTCTCTTTGTGGTTTATTGATGTGATTTTTATATGATTTATCTCCTCCTGGTTGTATTTGTCTTTTTATGGGTAGGTTTTGTGGGTTATTAAATCCAATTAGAGGCTTGCGCCAAGGTGATCTCATGTCACCCACTCTGTAACAACCTGATCCCAGTTTCGCAGAGTTGGTGCATTATTATATAACATAGGCATGATAAAAAAAGATCAAGTCTTGAAAGACCAATTAGTTTAGTAGCCTTGGAAACAGTAGATACATTCATAATTATTACATTACATCATAATGTGAAAAAATAAAACAATAGCTTTTCTTCATAACCCCTCATTCTATCCCTACAGGTCATTTATAAAATACTTCTTCACATCCTGGGAAAAATAAAACATTGAAAGGGGTGAGGTCAGATGCTCAGTAATGATAACAATATAGTAGAAATATTCAAAAATAAACAAAAACATTTAAGGCAATGTATAACTAAAACAAAAGCCTTTTAAACATGAACATAAACATAATATGGAAAAGATAAAATGAAATATTTCCATTTACTTATTCACATGGATATTCTATTAGTAGAATAATCACATGCAATATCAATAACCACTTTCATAATGACGGAATGAATAATGCCATACTATCATAACCACATAGTCAAGGACTTGTTCGAATACTACAAATAAGATTTTATCAAGGCCTTGTGCCAAAACACTAGTTTGTCTCATTAGACCTACCGATGCATCAAAGAGTTATAGCGGGTTTCACCCATCACTTATTAAGTCCAATGCATTCCTCATATAAATACGTTTAAAAATAACATAAACATTTGTACTAAAACTAAAATACAAAATGTCAATAAATTATTTATAAACCATTAATGGTATAAAAATAACACATCCACAGTAAAAGATATCAAAAAACCTTCAATAAAATATGGACGTTTAGTATCATAATAAATCAACTGCATAAAAGCTTAAAATCCATCAAAGGATGTTGACATAGATGAAATCAAAACTATTTGAGAGAAATATCTCTTATTTTTGAAATCATTTAAAAGTAAAATAATTATAAAAGAAAACATTTACTTTAAAAATATTTTTATAAGCTTGTAAGGGAATCTTCGATGACTTTATAATGGAGGAAAATAGTCGCACCCACTGTAAAAGTTAAAAAAGTACATTCTTACATTAATTTTTTCGAAAAGGTTAAAAAGGAATTTGTTTGGAAAAAAATTGAATGATTCCTTTATAAAAATCTAATAAAAATTCAAAAAGGGGTATAAATGAATTTAAACCATATTCTGTAAAATAGTAAGAAAGTTTTGAAATACCTTTTTACAAAACATGGGTGTGGATGATAAAGAGGTCCCAGTAGATAATTACCTATAAACTACCTCGGATAATGAAGAGATTGTGAAATAAACACTTACCTTGTACTTTTCCATGGTGGAGGGTAGGTTATCCTCATGTAAAATAGTTAAATCATTGTTATTAAATTATAAAAGAATCATATTCATAAATATGATATCATATATTATCTTTTAATATTGCTTTGTTAATAATATTTTAGTAATATCGTCATTTCGGGTGTTCACTTACTCATTTTTATTTATATGTTTTGTTACATAAGACATGTTTTTTATCCATAAGTTTTAACATATTCATATCGATAATGATATAAAGTCCTTAAATATCATTTTTAATTATGAAATAAAAATTATTCTGGAATGGATACGATGGGGAATGAATCTCATCGCGTTCGTGGAGATGCTAGTCCGTACGAAAGCACGAGCGACAACATCACTCTTTTGATATTAAAATAACACATAATTGGGTGTCGTATCATATATACAGAATAATTATCATGTTATATTTATTATTTACTTTAATTACACATCATTATTATAATCATCCAAATAATAATGTATTGAATAACAGCTACACCACGACGTAGAGACGGTAAGTCATACGTACGCACGTACGGTGACATGTCATCCAAGGGATGGATAGAATACTGAATATGGTTGTACCATATTTATAATAACATCACAGTATATATAAGATACTATAGTTATTATTTTATAATGTAAATAACAATGAAAGAAGAAGAGGAAGAATAAAGGAACTTGAAAGAGGGTGGTGAAAACATTACTTCTTCGGGTTGTTTCTTTTGATTTGATTAAAATGTCTCCTTAGGATGGATTTCTAATCACACTATGTCCTCTATGATGAATTTAGGGAAGCTAAGATGATATTTGGGTAGGTGTTGGCTGAGAAAAAAGGCTTTGATTGTGTGAAATTGAGAGAAGGGGGAGTGCCCTTTTATAAGAGGGCTGAGGGGAACCTTAGGAGAGGCTAGAAATATTATATTATAATAAATACACATTTGGTTTCTAATGTCTCTAAAGTGACTTATTTCTATGATAAGGTGGGTATGGGTCTAAAATAACCTAACCAATAGGTTTTATATCGGTTTGAGTTACTATATTAACCTTATCTTTTAGTTTTAACTCTTAGTTAATTAGTTTCACATATACCATGTCTCTTTGTATTTTTATATTATATAGTTAATAAACATACTATAAGCATCCATGAGAACCCCAAGTGGTTCATTAATGATGCACCTATCATTGTATAAGTCTCTTTACCAAAACGTACCTTTTTAGGAATTGAATATCAATTAATAATATAATATTTGTTTTAAAAACACTTTTATGTCAATTTTGAAACTATTTGGTATTTTGTTTATGCTAAATTCATAACATGATTATTACATCGAAACAAATTCATTCATTCAACCCTAACATGTAATATTAACGTATAAAATTCATGGAATTCATTAAAAGTCTCAAATTATATTTATTTGTGTATTTATAATATCAAATATATTAATATTTCACTAATAAGGCAATTACTTCATCCTCATTGTATCATAGATAAATTAAATTATTTAATGCTAGAAATTATAAATAAAATAACATTATTTAGGATATATTTTTATCTTTATAATGAATATTTCTATTCTAATTTATCTTATTTATAACCCTATATTAAAAATGATGTAGTTATTAAACATTTATTTTAACTCTTTTAACTCTTATTTGAATTAAATAATAATAAATGTCCTAATCTAATCCATGTGGATCAAAGTGGTTCATATTTTATTTAAAAGGATTTTTTGGTCAAATTATACTTATCCAATATAATTAGGACATGTGTTAGGGTAATATTAATATCATTTTTACCCTTAATTACCCTATTTACTTTTAACCATGGTAAATAAAAGATAAAATTTACTATTCACAAATAATTATTTTTATCTTATTGAACCAGATTTTACTTCTTAATATTAACGGTGTCTCTCAGATTTTCGAAATTGAACTCACAGAAGTTGTAAAATTATGTTTTATGTGAATTTAAAAATTCTCCTAGAAGATGGGTAAAAGTCGGTGAAATGATCAATAAAATTTTTATATATCTAAAATTATTATACACTGACTACAATGAATTACATTGAAATTATATATGTATTATGTATCTATTTTGACCTAAAAATTTTAAATTAAATAATCAGTTATTTAAATAAAAATTCGGTTTTAAACTATGAATTAGTGTTTTTCACTATTCATCAAAATTTAAAAGTTTTCAAAAAAATACCAAAAATTCCTATTAAGCTAATTTCTATATTCTGAATCCAAAAATGATGTCCATTTTGAATGATAATATTTATAATATTTCAAAAAGTGGGTATTATTATTCATAATGGATAGTTTGATTGGTTGTGGTGTGTGTTAAACTCGAAGTTGCATACAACACACGCTACTATATTATTCAAAGAGAAGCATAACATGGAATTTTGGGGTGTTACATTACCCCCTCCATCAAATAATTTCATCCTTGAAATTTCTAGAATATTACTGCATACATAGACTTGGGTGGTTCTTCATCTATGTTCCTCAGGTTCCAACATTGCCTCTTCCATCTTATGGGTTCTCCATAGAACATTTAATAGACGAGCCATCCGGCTTCTCAATACTTGTTATCTTGTATCAAGAATCTTAACAAGATCTTTGCAATATGACAGATTAGGTTCTAGTTCAAATTCCTCATAGGTGAGTACATGTGTTAGGTCAGGCATGTATTTTCTCAACAATGATACTTGGAACACATCATGATCTTTGGAGAGACTTGGATGCATTGCCGAACGGTAAGATATAACCCCAATTCGTTCTAGAATTTCGAATGGTCCGATGTACCTGGGACTCAATTTACCTTTCTTACCAAAACGTATAACTCCCTTCCATGGAGATACCTTCAAAAAATCATGATCACCTACATGATATTCCAAACCCTTCCTTCTGTTATCGGCATAACTCGTTTTCCTACTTTGAGCTTCTTTGATGTGGTTTGGGATTACCTGCACCTTTTCCATCGTTTCATCCACCAGTTCTGGGCCTACGAGTTTTCTTTCACCAACATTATCCCAACAGGTTGGTGTGTGACATCTCTTTCCATATAACACTTCATATGGTTCAATCTGAATACTTGAATGGATGCTATTGTTATAAGAACATTCTACCAAAGGTAAATATTGATCCCACATACCATGAAAGTCATGTGAGCAGGATATCCACATGTCCTCTAATGTTTGAATAGTTCATTCTGATTGTCCATCTGTTTGAGGGTGGTAGGCAGTGCTCAAACAAAGATTAGTATCTAGGGCCTTCTGAAGACTTTTCTAGAATCTTGATGTAAAATGGGGGTCATGATCAGAAACAATCGATAGTGGTACTCCATGAAGGCTCACAAATTCATTAATATATAGTCTTGATAGATGTTCAAGTGGTATATCTTCTATTATAACATGAAAATGGGCTTCCTTGGTAAGACGGTCAGCAATGAACCATATTGCATTATTCCTTCTAGGATTCATTGGTAGTCCCATGAAAAGTCCATCATAATATTATCCCATTTCCACTCTGGTATAGGAAGAGGGTGCATGAATCCTCCATTAAGTTTCTTCCAGCTTTCACTTGTTAAAAAACCATACATCGTGACACAAAATCAGAAATCTCCCACTTCATGTTGTCGCACCAAAAATGTTCTTCCAAATCATTATACAATTTGGTGCTCCCAGGGTGTATATAGAAATTGGAACTATGAGAATCATCCAACAATTCTTTTTTTAGATCAGGTATATCCGGAACATAACGTCTCTTCCAAAATTTCAAAATTCCATCTTCATAAAAAGAGCCACTCAGTCTCCCATCATTCACAACACTAATCTTCTTTTGAAACTCTTCATCACCGGTCTGTGAAGTATTTATCCTTTCTAGTATAGATGGTTTGGAAACCATTTGAAAAATAATTGATATTTCACGTTCCATGGTTATTCCCATATCGATCATTACTAGATCCATGAAAATAGTATCTCTTTCAACTCTCATGTCGTTCAAAACTCCATGATCCTTTCTGCTCAAAGAATATTTCACCTTATTTGCCTTTCCCGGGAGGTAGTGTATCATGAAATCAGAATCCATGAGTAGTTCAAGCCATCGCCTTTCCCTCATGATGAGTTCTTTTTTGTGAGAAAATATACTTCAAACTCTTGTGATCAGTATATATCTCACATTTTTCACCATAGAGATAATGCTTACATATCTTCAAGTAAATGATTTCAATAGCTAACTCAAGATCCTGAGTAGGATAGATTTGCTCCTGAATTTTTACATGTCGTGATGCATAGGCAAAAACCATATCATTCTGCATAAGGACACAACCAAGTCTTTTCATCAATGCATCACTATAAATAATGAATCCTTCATTCCCCAATGGTAGGGTCAATATAGGGGAATTGACTAATATTGTCTTCAGTTCTTCCAAACAATCTTCACACTCTTTTTTCCAATCAAATTTAACCCCTTTACGTGTGAGCTTCTTTAATGGGTTAGCCAATCGGGCAAAATTCTGGATGAAATGTCAATAATAACCTGTTAAACCAATAAAACTATGTACCTTGGTCATACTCGTTGGTGCTGAACATTTTTGGATTTCTCTTATCCTAGAAGGATCAATAGAGATACCATCCATAGAAACAATATGGCCAAGAAAAGAAATCTCTTGAAGCTAGAATTCACATTTTTTAAACTTCCCATATAATTCATGTCTTCTACGAGATTTCAAGATAATGAGAAAGTGATTTGAATGATCTATGTATTTTTTAGATTATACCAAGATATCATCGATAAATACCACTAAAAAAGTCCTAAAGATATTCCTTGAAAATTCTATTCATTAGATCCATGAAAACAGAGGGTGCATTAGTCAGCCCAAAAGGCATTACTGTAAACTGGTAATGACCGTACCTGGTTCGAAATGCTATATTCAGAATGTCTTCACTCTTCACACACAAATGATGATATCCATATCAAAGTTCAATCATAGAAAAGTATTGAGATCCATGCAGTTGGTCAAATAAATCATCCTTGCAAGGTATGGGATACATGTTCTTTATTTTTATAGCATTGATCTTCCTATAGTCGATACATAACCTCATAGATCCAACATTCTTCTTAACAAAAAGGACGTGGGATCCCCATTGAGAAACACTAGGGAGAATAAATCCCTTATTACTCAATTCATCTAGTTCTTTATTTAGTACCACTAATTCTACAGTGGACATTCTATAAGGGGTATTTGATATCGGCCTTGATCCATGAATTAAATCAATGGAAAACTCAATTTATCATTCTATAGGATGTCCAGGTAAATAATCTAGAAAAAAATCAAAATATTATTTCAAAATTGGTAAATCCTCTATTTGAACATTCCTTTCCTCATAAACAGTTATTTCATTCTCTTCCTCCCCAATAATTGAATTTAATTAACCTACTGGGGGTGGATCTAGATAAGAATTAGGTGGTGATGACTCTGGTCTAAAGATAAGGTGTTCCTTATCATCATCATCAAAAATCGAAACCTCCTTCTTCTTACAAAAAATTTTCACATCATTGTCTGAAATCCAATCCATACCGGGAATATATCAAACTCAATCATAGGTATGATGATGATATCAACAGATAAAGAAAATTTATATGCTCTAATGAGAACTGATTCACAGAACTTTGTAGAAATGATACTTCCCTTAGGATTTTTTACTAACTACTCCCTTGTTATATCAAATTGAAAATATCTAATATTCTTAGAGAACTGGGATAATTTGAAACAATGCGATGATACAAAATCAAATAAAGAATTTGTAAACTTAAGGAAACCATTAAATTACCTACCACCACATCTTTAGGAGCTTCTACCTCTGCAGTAGTGATACCATAAGCTTGTCCTTGATCCCTTGGTCTTTTCTGAGGTAAGTTCTCCTGATGATTTGGACATTCATTTGCATAATGACCCATCTCCCAGCAATTGTAGCATTAAACATCGGTAGCTTCTTTATTACACTTGCAATCACGAGATTGGTGGCCTTTTTCACCACACTTGTAATAGACTCCCATTCTTTTTAAGCAAGTACCAGGGTGTTTCTTCCAACATTTACAATAGGATGGATATTCAACTTTTCCATTCTTCCCGTTATTTATATTTCTATAGTGATATGTAGATCTCTTCTTCTCTGGATTTTCTTTAAGGTCATAAGACTTAGAGAATTCTTTTTCTGTCTTGATATCACATGAGAAAATATATTCATACGATGAGAAGGATTGTAAGACTAATGCTCGACGAAGAAACAGTTTTAACCCATAAAAGTAATGATCAATCATACTTATTGGGTTATGTATATAATCTACAACATGTCGTTCTATCCTTGTAATGTTAGACTCAAACTTAGCAACATTCTCATCCTCCTTTTGCCTTAGACTTAGAATTTGTCTTTCCATATTTGCTCGATGGTCATGAGAAATTTATTTTTCTGGGAAAAAAATCTTTAAACTCCCTACATTCCATATTTTATACATCATCATATTACATCATGTTTTGAATCAATGACTACCATTGATCAGCATCTCCACTGAGACGTTAAACAGACATGAAAACTATTTCAGTTTCTCTACTCCCCAAGGCGTGGAATATTTTCCCTATGTAATTTATCCATTTCTCAGCTACTAGTGTATTTGTACCCCCATTGAATGTTGGTGGTTGTTTCCTCATGAATTGATATGACATCGATCCTCCACGTTGAGAATCATGTTTCTCTATATGGGTAAGGTTATTATTCATAACCTGAGTGAGTTGTCCCAGTATAGTGATAAGCTAATCATCACCAGTTGTGTCACCAGCTGCACTATAATTATCTTGAGTAGGAGGGAAATCCCTACATGGAGTGTGTTCATTGATACAGTTTCCATTCCTTCCGCTATGTGCCATTTCTAAACAATGGCATACAATAGATTACCTTACGAATCGCAATACATAAATCAAAACTTTTAAAACACTTAAGACAAATTGAATAGTTTGTGGATATAATCTATAATAATATAGAAAATTTCATTAAGGGATTATATACTCATAAACCCTTCATAATGGTTTGTAATGAAAATGATAATTATCCTAAGAATGTCCCCCGGGAGTGTCATAACCAAGAGTGCAACAAGGCCCATTGTCGTGCACCAGTTCTCATTCCAGTATAGCTCAATGCAGTGTTCTCGGGTTTTACCCCTAGGTACATGTATGCCAGAGCCACCTCTACCTGCTTGTATCCATACAGGGATGTATTGATCGTAAAACTCACAAAATCTCTAATGTACCAAAATTTTAGGAAGTTCTTCTATACTAATCCTAAAAGTCTATATTGGGGGTATGTTCTCTAATTAGAGTTTATCTAAATCTAACTTCAAAGGTTTGTACAAAACCACCCTTTAATACCAACTATAACGCCCTGACCCCAGTTACCCATAGTCGGTGCATTATTACATAACATTCGCATAATCACAAAAGATAATGTCTCGAAAGACCGATTAGTTTAGTAGCCTTGGAAACACTAGATAAATTCATAAGTCTTACATTACATCATAAAGTGAAAACTACAACAATATCTTTTCTTAATATCCCCTCATACTATCGCAGCAGGCCATTTATTAAATACTTCTCCACATCCTAGTAAAAATAAAACATTGAAAGGGGCGAGCTCAGATTCTCAGTAAGGATAACAATATAGTGGAAGATTTCATAAATAAACATAAACATTTAAGGAAATGTATAACTAAAACAAAATCCTTTTAAACATGAACATCAGCATAATATGGAAAAGATAAAATGAAATAATTGCATTTACATATTCACATGTATATTCTACTAGTCGAATAATAACTTGAAATATCAATAACCACTTTCATAATGATGGAATACATAATTCCAGACAATCATAACCACATATTCATGGCCTTTTACCAAGACTACAAATAAGATTTTGTCAAGGCCTTTTTCCAAGACAATAGTCTGTCTCAAGAGACCTACCGATGCATCGAGGAGCTATAGTGGGCTCCACCAGTCACTTATTACGTCCAATGCATTCCACATATGAATAGGTTTAAACATACCATAAACATTTGTATTGAAACACGAAAATGAAATGTCTACATTCTCCATAAACCATGAATGGTATAAAAATAAATCATCCACAGTCAAACATATCACAAAACCTTCAAAAAAATATGAATGTTTTGTATCATAAGAAATCAACTTCAAATAAGCTTAAAATCCATCAAATGATGTTGACATAGATGAAATAAAAACTATTTAATAGAAATATCTCTTTTTTGAAATCATTTTAAAGTCACGTAATTATAAAAGAAAACATTTACTTTTAAAATATTCTCATAAGTTTTTAAGGGAAGCTTCGATGATTTTATAATAGTGGGAAATAGCTGCACCTGCCGTATAAGTTATAAAAGGACATTCTTACATAAATTTTGTCGAAAAGGTTAAAAAGGACCTTGTTTGGAAAACGACAGAATGATTCCTTTATAAACTTATTATTAAAATTTAAACAAGGTAATCAATGACTTTAACCCATATTCTGTAAAATAGTATGAATGTTTTGAAATACATTTTTATGAAACATGGATGTGGATGAAAAAGAGGTCCAAGTAGATAATTACCTATAAACAACCTCAGATAATGAAGAGATTGTGAAATAAACCCTTACCATGTACTTCTCCTTGGTTGACGGTAGGTTATCCTCCTATATAATAGTTAAATCATCGTTTTTAAATTATACAAGAATCATATAAAAAAATATGATATCAGATATTATCATTTAATATTACTTTGTTAATAATATTTTAGTATTATCGCCGTTTCGGGTGTTCACTTACTCGTTTTCATTTATATATTTTGTTACAAATGACATGTTTGTTATCACTCAGTTTTATCATATTCATATCTAGATTGATATCATGTCCATAAACATTATTCTTAATCATAAAATGAAAATTAGTCTTGAATGGACACGATGGGGAATGAATCTCATCGCGTTCGTGGAGACGGTAGTCCATACATATACACGAGTGAAAATATCATTCTTTTGATATTAAAATAATATATAATTGGGTGGTATATCATATATACAGAATAATTCTCATGTTATATTTACTATTTACAAGAATTATTCATCATTATTATACCCATCCAAATAATAATGTATTGAATAACAATTACACCACCACACGGAGACAGTAAGCCTTATGTACGCACGTATGGTGACATGTCATCCCTAGGATGGATAGAATACTTAATATAGTTGTAGAATATTTATAATAACAACAAACTATATATAATATACTATAGTTTTTATTTTAGATTGTAAATAACAATGAAAAAAGAAGTGGAAGAAGAAACCAACTTGAAAGAGGGTGGTGAAAACATTACCTCTTCTTCACGTTCTTCCTTTTGATTTGATCAAAAGGGATCATTAGGTTGTCTTTATAATAAAAATAATGCCTATAGGTTTAAGTCAGGGAATCTTAGAGGATATGTGGGCAGGTTTTGGGCTAGACAAAAGGTGTTGAAGGTGTGAAATTGAGAGAAGGGGGAGTGCCCTTTTATAAGAGGGGTGAGGGGCACCTTGGGAAAAGAAAGAAATAGTATTTGATAATAAATTCATATTCGGTTTCTAATGGATCCAAGGTGACTTATATATAGGATAATTTGTTTATGGGTCAAAAACCATCCAACCAATAGGTTTTAGATAGGTTTTGGTAACTATATTAACCTTATCTTTTAATTTGAACTCTTAGTTAATTAGTTTCACATTTACCATGTCTCTTAGTGTTTTTATATAATATAGTTAATAAACATACTATAAAATTCCAAGATAACCCCAAGTGGTTCATTAGTGATGCAACTATCATTATATAAGTCTCTTGAAAAAACAATATATTTTTAGGAATTGAATAACAATTAGTAATATAATATTTATTTTAAAAACTCTTTTATGTCAATTTTGACACTATTTGGTATTTTGTTTTTCTTAAATTCATAAAAGCTTTAGTAATTAGAAAATAAATCATTTAAACAACCGTAACATGTCATATTGACCTATAAAATTCGTTTAATTCATTAAAAGTCACAAATTATATTTATTTGGGTATTAATAATATCATTTATTTTAATATTTCACTAATAAGGTAATTGTTGCATCATCATTCTATCATAAATAAATTAAATTATTTAGTGTCTAAAAATTATAAATAAAATAGTATTATGGATAAAATATTTTTATATTTCTAATTCATATTTATAATAGAATTTATCTTATTTATAAATCTATTTTAAAAATGTTTTTCTTATTAAACTTTGATTTTAACTCTTTTAACTCTTCTTTGTATTAAATAATAATAAATGTCCTAATATAATCCATGTGGACCAAAGAGGATCATATTTTGTTCCTAAGGGTTTTTTGTCGAATTATACTTATCCAGTAGAATTAAGACACGTTTCAGGGTAATAATAATATCATTTTACCCTTAAATACCCTATTTACTTTTAACCGTGGTAAATAAAAGTTAAAAGTTTTTATACTCCAAAATATATTTTTATCTTATTGAACCAGATTTTACTCCATGATATTAATCGTGTCTCTCGGATTTTCAAAATTCCACTCATATAAGAGTTAAATTATGTTTTATGTGAATTTGAAAAATCTCCTAGGTGATTGGTTAAAGACGGTGAGAAGTTCAATAAAATTTTTATATATCTAAAATTATTATAAACTGACTCCAATGAATTACATTGAATTTATATAGGTATTATGTATCTATTTTGACCTAAAATAAATTTAAATAAAATAAATAACTATTTAAATAAAAATTTTGTTTTAAAATATTACTCATTGTTTTTCACTATTTATCAAAAATAGAATGGTTTCAGAAAAATAACAAAAATTCACCCTAAGATAATTTCGATATTCTGAATCAAAAAATGAAGTACATTTTGAATGTTAATAATTGTAATATTTCAAAAAGTGTGTATTACTATTCATAATGGCTATTTTTATTGGTTGTGGTGTGTGTTAGAACTCGATGTTGCATACAACACACGCTACTGTATTATTCAAAGAGAAGTGTACCATGGAAACTTGAGGTGTTAAACACTCTATTCATCCTTATGAAAAATCTACCTAGTATGAAAATCTCTAAGAATATTGAGGAAAGTACTATTATCCCTTTTAAATATAGGCATCAATTCAGTGGGGTTTCACACATCATGTATGTGCATGACAACATCACTTTTCTCAAGAGTAGAAGTAGATCCATTTCTGGCATCAACACCCTCTTGGAAGATTATTACAATTCGAGTTGGAAAGTAGTCAACCGAAAGAAGAGCATCATTAATATTTCCTCCCATTTTTTGGAGTGATGAATCAGTAATATGGAAAGGAACTTAGAAATTATTTGGAGTCACATTCCTATGGATTACATGAGGGTCATCTTCCTAACAGGAGAATCAGAATCAAATACTTTGACAATGTAGTTGAGTGCATTATAGGATGCATTAATAATTGGATAAACCGCATCCTATCATCTGGAATCTTCATTGCTTTGGAGAAAAACAATATTATATCTTTCCCCATGTATGTTTTATCTACTCTTAGGGTGCCAAAAATTGTCATCCTTCCATGAAAAAATTCATGGATACTTTTATCATGGATTCCCATTTGGAAGGAAAACATTATTGGGTGTTGTGGTGTCTCATGGTGAACCCATTATACAAGGGTGGTGTCAAAATCCACAGTTTCTCTGAAGAGGTAATTTTTTTTCATGGAAAACTAGCTTGGGATGGAATCGAAGGTCATTCACTATGGGAAAATGCAATGACTCTCAAATACGTGAAATCATTAGACATCATAAATGAAAATGTTTCTCCGCTATGGACTATTTTCCACCCTCAAATTCACCACCTTAACCATCTCTCTTGGTAGATTATTGACAGAGGTCACATATCTTTCTTGACCAACAACATGTCGAGTGAGAATATGGGCGTCCCTTTCTATAATACTCCTAACACATAATATATTAAATAAAAACTTTTCTCGGGATTCCCACAGGTAGTTATTGATGAGAATAAATTCTCCATGTTTTATATTAATAACCTTTCATGTGATTTGGAAACCTGAAAATTTATAAGAATTTATTTAGTTGTTTTTTCAGGTAAGTAGTGATAAATAATTCTTTATCTTCATCCCACACATGATACTTAGGGGTACTTCCTACGGTGTAGAGAACTTCTATCCAATATCAATTTCTCGGTATGGGATATTTGGCATGAGGTGTTATCTGTTGATGTCAATGATAGATATTTGGGAATTAACATGGTGTTAAGATGATCATTCCACAGTACCCCTCAGGAAGAAATAGTTAATAATTTTTTTGTCCACTGTGCTGGGCCTCGTGTGGTATGTTCCACATTAAGGAATTTCATAGGGCTTGATTCCCAATGGTCTTCAGAAGTGCCTTTCTTTATCTGATGGTTTCAAGGATCCTAGAGTAGTAGTGTGGAATGATATTTATGAGCTTTTATTATAGAAGAAGGTTGTAGGAATATCTGGGATACACCTAATAAAGGTAGATGTGATGGAATTACATGTTGCAAAATGGTTTTGTTCTTTATGACTGGATATTTTTTGTTCAGTATTTTTCAGTCAATCCCCAACTCGTTAGAGGCTGCTTCTCTCAATCCCCTATCGATCTCAATAATTTCCTCTCCTCTAATAGTATATCTACAGGTTGATGTATTTGATGGAATTCCCCTGAGAATTTCTAAAATCACAATACTGAGGTCTCTTATGTAAATAGTTTCGTGAGTGGGGGTTGTTTGGTTCGTGATGGTTGGGGTTCTGTGGCCTTTTCATTATTGGAATAATTTGGTAATAGGGAGTCTTTTCAGGCTAACGACACAACCGTGAAGACATTCCTTGAGCTTTTCACTGGCAAAAAATATTCATCTATGTGTGGTGGAAACTAAATAAACTTTTTTTGAGCACTATGTTGGGGAAATGTAGTGTCCCATGGATAGTTACTACATTTGAAATTGAAATATTCTACCCACCAATTGTGTTGAAATCCTTCACATGTAGTGAGAAGGTAACGAGGTTCCAAACTATATAGATTCTAGTGCACCATAAGGTGTTTCTATCACTTTATTCTGGGCTGGGATATTTTCCTTCTGAAGGTGTTGACTTAGTTTGTGGTGATGCCCCTGGGATTCACCATTTTTGATATCTGTAATTTTCATTCAATTTTCTTTTTTATTTTGGCATCTTTATTTTAGAATACAATAATTATTATTTATGGATTTATTTATTATGAGTTGTTTCTTTTAATAATGTATGTGAATCTCAGATAGATACGATGGGTAGAGTACCGTAAGATGTTCAAATAAAAAATCACATACACCCTATTGAAGGGGAATGCCATCATAGATTCTCTCAGCATGATAGTTCCAACATAGGGTATCTTTTAATTATAGGGATTGTAGAACTTAATTTAACACTCCACTAAATTTCATCTGGATGTTATGGATGATGTTTCAAGTGTGGTTCAAACCAGTGTTTACTTTGCATCATCTGACGTTGAATATATTTTTGGAAAAAATCCATTTAGGTGACATTGTAGTATTTTTGGGTTGGTTGTGTTTGTTGACCAAGAAGGTTCTCAAGGATAATTTTCTAGTTCCAAAGATCTTGTTGACAAACCATGTTGAGAAAATTACCTTTTGAATATCAACTCCTTGAAGGATCCCTTAATGACCATGGAAATGGTCTTTGGGTGAGCCACAAAAACATTTATATGGATAGAGTGGGGAGGAGGGAAATTGGATGTTATTTTACGTGATTTGTGTCTTCCTAGTAGAAATGTGGTGGAGATGGATGGTATTTGTATTCGATGAGGGGTGGATTTAAGTGATTAAATAACGAATACTTGATGT
This sequence comes from Viscum album, assembly GCA_963277665.1. NCBI lineage: Eukaryota > Viridiplantae > Streptophyta > Magnoliopsida > Santalales > Viscaceae > Viscum > Viscum album. The sequence continues at coordinate 811,375,189 of OY728165.1, forward strand.
GTACATGCAACCACATTGAGGTGGAATTAATTTCAACAAATTTGGATGATAATTAATGTTTTAAAGGATTGTTAGAGTTAATTGAAACACCAATCGATGATTAGGATTTTTAATTTTTAGTTATTTTAATCCATTATGTTTTTACTTTAACATGTTTCATTGTTTTACCTATACCACGGTAAATCTTAATTTTCACCATGGTAAATTTCTATCCATAAAAAATAAAAAAATTATACTACCTAATTTCGTCCTTATAATTCCAAAAAAACAATCCAATTTACCAAATTGTTAAAAATAAACTAGATTTTTTCAAAATTAATCATACAGATACTCCGGGAAAACATGTTTTTGAAGGGAAAAAGATACCCAAATTGAAATTTTTTATGTCCATTTCATATGTGAAATTGATTAAATTAAACTAAATATTATTAATTTATTTACAATTTAACTAATTTCATAATAAACCACATTTGAAATATAATTTATTTATATTAAATAATTATATAAAAATTCATTTTTCAATTAAAATTCTTTATTTTTTCACTATTAATAAAAAATTGAATCTTCACCAAAAAAATACCAAAAAATAAACATAAGATAATTGTGATATTACAATTTAAAAAATAAATTTTATTTTTAAAAATAAATTTATCAAATTATTACAATTTAGTTTTCAAATTAGTTCTCTAATAAAAGGTGGAAAAATTTCCTTTTTGAAAGATATGGCATTTTCTTTTTTATATTGAATTTATTCTTATCTTAAGCCTAAAAAATTAAATGGATGAATTTAAAAACATTAATTTCAATATATTACATACAAATTTCATTAATATCTTTCAATAATATTCATTTATTTAATTTATTAAGATAAAATTCAATTGTTGACATAAAAATAGTTTTTTATAAAAAAAATCCTTCTTGTTAAATTGGATTTTATTTTCAATTATAATTAATTGGTAACAAATTAGTTCACTTTATAAACATTTGTAAACAATATTTTCTTAAATTTCTTTGTTTCATTTATTCCCTCTATTCTAATAGCTAGTGATACTTATTATAAATAAATAAAAACATTTAATCATTTATTTAAGCAAGGTGTTTGGTGTAACGTATGATATTGAAAATAATATCATATTAAATATTATGGGTGATAAATTCTCCGCTATATAAATAAATATTTTCATCGAAATTATAGTTCTCAATTTTTTTTTGTAAAATTTTTATATTTTAGAATTCATTATTCAAAAACCCTTTTCCTAAACAGGGTTAATAAAACATCTCCATAAAAAGGGGAAAGAGAAATGTGATGGTCACCAAAAAATTACCATTTCAAATAAGAATTTTTTGAATAAATTTTCATGTAAGATAATTATAAGTATCAATTTTTAATAGAGAGTGATTGAGAAGATGGTCCGCCAAAATTTACCTATCACAAAACCACAAATTTGTGATGGAATAAAAGACCATTGATTACGTAAGAAGAAATGTAAATGGATATCAATTTTATTCCAAAATTACTTTACAACATTTTAGGAATACCTTTTCTTATCAAAGTGAGAAAATAATGAAATATACATTCATTATACGTTGAGTTTCATCCTTTCAACTATCTCTAACAAAATTATCTTTTTTATCTAAATGACAATTCATCATTGATTCCTCAATGAAATTCCAAAATATGCTTTTATTCACTTTGGGTTACCAAAAAAATGTATAATTTAAATTTGATACCATTTAAATTATGATATACTATGTTATATTTTCTAATAAATAACATAGGCCAATGATCGGTGATCCACCCTTTTCGCCCGTCAGTTGTGGGTTTATTTAAAGCGGCCTTGCCATATTCTATAGATTTTGTTCTAAACTGTGGGTTGTCCCTTTTCTGAATCTGCATTAATATAATCACTACAACATTAATAAAATTACTATAATATGTTAATCATTAATTATTATTTTTTATCCTCAAATTTAATCTAATATTTTTCTTTGGAATATCCTTTAATGCATCATTCTTTTTTGGAGTCATTTGTAAATTAAAAAAATGTATGTAGTAATGGAATCCCTTACTCTAACAAATGAATACAAGTTTTTTTTACAGAAGCACAAAAATTCACTTTTAATATATCATTATATCCATAATGTGTTAAAAATACTTCTATCACAAATAGTTTCCAAAACCAATAATTTTTTCACAAGTTATCCAATATTAATATACACATTAAACATTAACACTCATCCAAAGTCTAATGAAAACAATTTCATAAATTGTTAAACTTATAAACCTTAAAAAATTTAAATATCAAATCTTTTTAAATGATGTCCCTAAATTTTCAAAATCAACTTATCATTAATCTCCCACAAAACATAATGCATCTCTAAATCTTCATATATTTAACTTGATTATACCATCAACTTATATTTAATTAAAAGTTTATAATAACCTGAACTACCATAAATCCATATTGAAAACATGCCTGATTTGTTATAACTTATATAGAAAAAATCTTATATGATATATTCTATAATTATAGAAAAAATATTATATACTCCCTGAGGGAAGAGGCCCAGGCTCTTCTTTCAGGCCTTTTGATTTTCAAGAGGAGGGGATTGAAGGTGAAAGAGATTGAATCTGATTCAGAGGTCCTGGTTATGGTGGTGCAGGGAAGTTATGGGATTCCTTGGGACCTGAATTACATTATTCGAAGGTGCAAGACAGAAAGTAGTCATGGAAGGTTCATTCATCATAGCTGGAGAGAAGTTAACTTTTCCGCTGACTCACTGGCTCGTTTGGGCATACATGAGTACTCTCTTGTTGTTTATGATTGTCTTTACTCCCTTCCCCTGGAATGTTTATGTGTGGTTCAAGGGGAGGCCCTGGTACTGCACCACATTCTTCCCCCTTGAAGGGATTTCCTGGTTTTTCCTCGTTTTTCTTTTAAACTATTAATAAAAAATAACTTTCAGACAAGTTATAATGTAGTCATAACTATCCAATTTATAGTATCAATATCAACCATCTCATTATCATGAAATAGTTATCACAAAAACATGACCATATTATGGATATATATATCTTAAATCATGAATATTCCATGAATTTCATCTTTCCAAAGAATCACATTTCTTGGTATAATTTAACACACACTTTTAAGTAATTATTAATAAAAGTTGTGTATTAATGTCTGTATATATTTCATAATTCCAATAACCAAGACATCATTGATAAAATACACAAATAATCAAAGTATGGAATCCAAAATTAATAAAATTGTTTGTTTTTCTTTCTCTATAGGTATATATTAATAGTGAATATAATCAAATAGCTTCTTTGGAGGTGTATTTCTTTGACACATGGGGAATTTGTGAGCATAGTTCCCCAAATCTATATATTTTGAAACATTTAAAATTTGAAAAAAGTTTATTTAACATTATATAAAAAATCATATTTTCCTTTCTTCCCATACAGGTAAAGAACATAATATCCTTCGAATCAAGTACTAGGGTGTTTCTTTCCAAGATTTTCACATGTGGTAATATAGTTATTTATATATTTCCCCTTATCAACCTTTTCACATCTATCCTATTATTTTTATTATTCCTTCTCAATCCATAACATTTTGATTTTTATTTTTATATCTTATTAGAACATGATATTAATTAAACTTATAAATATATTCCAATGAGACTACATCATATCAAATTGTTTACTCATGACCCTAAAAATGTTATTATTCTTACTCTTCAGATCATGTATATTGGTCAAGTTCACACTATTTCTTCTATAAGCCATTTATTAATTATAAATCTCACCACATTATATAGTATCACTATGAAAAAAACTTTATAACCACACGAATATTGAAATAAATAACATAAAATGAAACATTATGCATGGAATAAATCATAATGATAATCATGGATTCTTTGGGATGTTGTCCTATAATTATCCCCAAATTAAATCTTTTTTATATGTTTCAAAATATATGATTTCATAAATCTATTTCCGTAGGATTATAATAAACATAATCATATACCAATGGTAAATAGAATGACCATATTATCCTAGAGACAGTGGTTACGTTATTATGTTGACACCATATATAATGAATCACATCCTGAAAGACTATAACATTTAATAGTTTTGGAAAACCAGTTACGTACTAAGATATCACATTATAATTGAGAACATAAAATAAAACATAGATATATCTTTAGGAAAACCATTATTAACCAATATTATCCATGTATATCAATCATAAAAAACATCCTAACATCATGTGGAAGAAATAAAACATAAGAAAAAGGTGATCTCAAATGATGATTAAGGATTAAATATAGTAGAATCAATCAATATTAAATAATAATAAATAACTTATCAAGGTAAATTAATTTAAAAAATGATGATTATTCAAATACATGAGAATATTATGGATTTAATAAAATATGATCAAATAATTCCATATAAATAAACGTATGATCTCGAAAAATTAAATATGGATATTCTCCTAATCAAATAATAACTTTGATATACATAACTAATATTTTAATAGTGGATTGAATATTAGAGGACTTATGAACTACCATGACCTATCATAATGATACTTACTGTCATGATCTATCATTAAGAATATTTATTCCTTGATTTTTTTAAATATAGTTTACTTTTATCAATAGGAACCCATCTGAATTGTCCAATTGGTTTGCCTCATGTGACCTACCGATTCATCTGGGGTCTATAGTGGGCACTAACGATCACATAATAAGCCCAATAAATTATTTATATGAATGTGGTGAAACATAATAAATATATAAATTATTATTGAAACTTTAATTAAAAAAATTAAATAACCTTCTCTAATAAGTATATATTATCACAAAGCGTCTAGAGATATTTGTGATTGGTATAAAAACAGTACTTCCCCAATCAAACTAAAAAATATCTATTTAATAAAAAAATAGTGTATCACTAGATATAAACCTCAGTGAATCATAATAATGAAATGTTTTTGTTGACATAGATGGAAATACTTTAAATGTGGTAGTTGAATCATTTTTGATGAAAATATCATTTTTCACTTGCCAAATACATTATGATTAAAGAACCTCATAATTAAAAAAGAATGAAATTTATTTTTATATAACCTTGAAACTATTTAAAGGAATCCTCAAAACATTAATGCATCAGGATGGTGTCTGAATCCTTATATGCCTTATTAGATAAAAATATCCTTCTGTATTTTGTTGGAAAGTCTCAAAGAACATTTCTTACAAAACGAAAAAACATTAATTTCATTTCATTTTTTCAAAAGTATAACATGAGTAATAATTACATTAAAAATTTAGTAGAAGATGAAAAAAATGGAATCAATATTTGAAAATATAGAAATAGAAGTAGAAATGAAATTTAAGGAAATGTTTTGAATAATCAATTTTATAAAGAAAGTCTATAGAAAAAATGTCATTACATGGAAGTGAGAATTAAACAAATTAATCTGTTATGAGTATCCATTGTAAATTAAAATTCAACAAATTAAAATAGAACATAAGGTAATAAAAATCATTTCACAGAGAATCTTAGCATGATAAAATTAATGAAGTAGATGTTTAACCCAATGAATGGATATTGAGGTAAGAAATCCCATTACACTTTACAATAAGTCCAATCATATTCCCCATATATGTAAGAATTAAAATATAAACAATTTAATACCAATATTATTCATGATATGTTATATCAAATTTATGTATATTTTTTTATACTCATATAAAATAACTAGATAATGATTTTTATATCTCACAAAAGTAAAATTGGGAAAACAAACCCTTACGTCACACTTACCCTTTTTATTATATACATTAACCTCTGGAATAATGGTTTAAATAATTCTATTAACTCATTCTAAAAATATATTCATATTTATAATTGATTATATGATAATTTTATTTCTTTTTATGACCCATGAATTTATAATATTTCACTATATTCATTCTTTCAGGTGTGCTCGTTTCATGGTTTCAAGATGAATTCATTTGTGTATAATTATGGGTTTTCAAGTTAATTTGAAGTTAAACCCCCGAAGTAGAATAAAATGTTATTAATTATCCTATATAATTATAAATTTATGTATAAAATATTTTTCCTTCGTAGACGATGATGATTCATTTGATAAAATGTTAATGATAAATGTTTTGAATTGTTTTGGTGATTTTTATGAACACCACGAACTAGATTCATTTTACTGAATATTATGTGTATATATTAGTTATAGAACATTAAATACATAATAAATTACATATTAAAATATTATTTAACCCTAATATTAAATTAATGTCCATACATGAAGATGATAATGGGAAACGAAATATCAGTATTCACTAAGATGATTAACCTACACGATTCTGACAATAGTTTCATGAAACTGAAGAATATTCCAAATTGAATGGATATAAAATATTAACATATTAAAATAAAATTATAATATTTACATGATTAATGAAATTATTATGAAATTGTGTATTAATGTGGTGATGAGAAATTAGAATAATAAAATAAATGATGAGATGTTCATTGAGAAAAATACCTCTTGAATATCACCTCCTTAAAGGATCCCTTAACGATATGTTTAATGGTATATTTGTGAAGGGAATGGGTAATATTAAGAGGAGATGGTTTTTGAAATATTTTATGAGCTTCGTGGATTTTGAGGTGAAATGGTGTGGTGATGGGTGGCATTTTTTCCATATGGTGGGGTAGTCCTAAGTTATTAAATAATGATTATTTTATTTTTAAATCCAACCACAATGAGGTTGAATTAATTTAAATGAATTTTGAGGATAATTAATGTTTTACTAAAATATTAGGTTTGAATGATGCATCAAACAAACATTAAATATTGTAATTTTAAGGAATTGTTTTCCATTACCTTTAAACTATATCATATTTAGTTATTTTACTTGTATCACGGTAAAGATTTATTTTTATCACCGTAAATTTTTTTAAATAAAAATAAAAATGTAGTTATTTACTAATTTGTAACCTTTAATTACTAATATAGAATATATTTTACCAAAATCAATTCAATGAACTAGATAAATTATATTAAGAAACTCATGTAAATACATTGAGAAAATGATTTTTTTGAGTGAAATAGTTCAAATGCATGAAATGTTTTTGAATATAATTTCAATGTGATATTGATTCTAATTAACTACATAAGATTGATTGATTTATTATTGAGCGGATTATTCAGTAAAGGGCAATTTAATATTATATTTTACTATAATAATTAATGAGATGAAAATTGAGTTCCCAATTAAAATTCTATATGTTTTTATTATCTGAAAAATAGACCTTCTCCCAAAATACCTAAATTCACCCTAAGATAAATTCAATATTACACATTAAAAAATGATGTTTATTTTTTCCGAAAAAATTTATAAAAGTGTCAATATTAATTATTAAAATAGGTGTTTGATTAATAGGTGGTATAATTTCCTTTGATTAAAATATATCTTTCTATTATTTAAATTGAATTTATTTTTATCGTAATCCTATATGAAAAAACCGAAATAATTTTAATTTTTTTATTTTATAATAGATAAATTTCATTAATATATTTAGTAATATTGATTAATTTTTTTTATTAAAATAAAACTCTATTGTGGGGGATATTTTTTTTATAAAACATATTATTTATGTTCAATTTTCTTATATTTATTTTTATTAATTGGTAACAAATTAATTAATTTTATAAACAAGGGTAAATTATATAATACCAAAAATATTGTTAATTTCATTCATAACACCTATTCCAATAGTTAGGTGGAAACTATCAAAATTAATTAATAATATCTAATACTTTGTTTAAAATATTTTTTCTATGTAATTTAATTTATCGAACATAATCTATTTTTAAAATCGTAGGGTGTTACACTGAAATTAAAAGGTAGTGCGAACTGAAATTGTAGAATGATTATGATGTACTGTTTTTAAAGAAGAAATATTTTGTATACATGGTCGTGATTCTATCAAATTAATAAGGTGATTAAATTGAGTGAATGATAAATATGTAGGGGTGTGAGGATTTTTATAATAAGATCACACTCTTTAATGGAATAGAAAAGAATTTGGAATTAAGAGTAGTTGATACCAATTTTAAATTATAAAATTCTTGATTTTGAACATCATTGATAATATGCGTTGAAACGGCCACAAATATTTATATTTATAAACTTATTAAAAAGTTATAACTTTATATAAATCATAAAAAACAATGAAGCAAAACTAAAAAATTAATGTAACTTTGACCCTTATTAATTTTAGCCTCAAACATTCTATCGTGACACTACTGGATACACAATAATCAATATCAAGTATCTAGCATGGATACTATAATTTTGTAGGATACTATAAAAACTCAAGGATGACTAGTGAGCTCTTGCTAGCTAGTTAGGGAGAAAATCCTCCAAGGGTTACTTCTTTCCATTGGCATTGGATAACTGGTACTCCAAAATCATCTATATAGAGGAATTGTACTACTACGGGAGGATTATTACATGACTACCAACTAGTTAGTGAATATTTATTATTGAACTATTTATTTATTCTTTATAGTGCCCAAGAACATCCATGGCCTTCAAAAATCCCCCATTTCCTTCAAAAGTTACAAGAACATCACCCCATTGATTTCAATAAGACTAATACGAATTCATCAAATATCTATCAAGATTATAAAAGTAAATCATCATGATATTCCATGATCTATTATTAAATCTTAAAACTATAACTACCATCATATTAAAATAAACCATTAATCAAAATAAATCATGTTTTTGGTCATTAAAACTAAACAAGGTGAGAATCACTACAACATAACCATTTTTTTATGATGACAAAAGAAATGTATAAAAATATAATAAAATAATTATATGAAAAGTACAATAGGATAATGTGGAAATAATATTTTTAACATATATTTGAAAATGTTTTTTTAAGAAAGATAATATTTTAAAAATATTTTCATGAATAAAAATTATTAAAATTTTACAATATTTTTCACACAATGTATAACAATATAATTACTCATTGATTACTAAAAACCATATTTTCACCATCACAGTTTCGTTTATTTATAAAAAATTACTAGTCTTTATTACACAATTAAAAAAATATTTCTTACATATTAATAAACATAATACATCCCAAAAAAATAATATGTTTAGTGTATTTTTGTAATCTTTTACATTACATAATAGGCTGTAACAAGATGTACATTTAAAATTTCAAAAACACACTTAAAATTCCTATAATATTACATCATTATAAAAAATTCTAGAGATAACATAGAGATATATTTACGAATAAGGTGAGATGTAAATCCATGTAAGGAAATAAACATATAATAACATGTAGTAATTATTAAATGCTAAACAAAATAAATTTCAATGCAACATAAAAGGGGTGAGAGTCATAAACATGAACAACGATGAAAAATGTAAAATTATAATAAAAATGGAATATATGAATGTTGGAAAAACATTAAACATATCATTATATGAATAATTCGATGATAAAAACAGATATATCAGAGAATATTTTTCTATGGATAAGATCGTGGGAACTATATATGGAATCACTTGAGACTAAATCATTATCCAATGAATTGGAGTGTTATCTAGGAACACCCATCATAATAACAACAAATAAATGCATAATACTTCTACATAGATCAATTAATATAATAACATATTTCATCACATTTAATAACTTGATTATGGATTGTGTGCTACAAACATGGAATTCCCTAATAAATTATGTATTGGTACAACCAGGTGAATAAACATGATTGTAAATAAGTATGGGAATACATGCCAAAAATATTTCCCAAGGAAAATCATGGTCAAATCTTAATAGAGTAATGATAGTACATTAATATTTATAAACGAATTTAATGATAGATAAATGGGAATATCATCAAATGGTTGTCAGAATAATATTATTTTTTTATTTATGAAAAAAATCGAATGAGAAGTGTTTTTAATTAGTGGTGATATAAAAAGGAGGGTTCCTGAATAAAAATATTTCATGTAAACATAAAAGGTTAATTTTGGCCGCATACCTGGGGTACATTTTGAATCATGATCAGGATTAATGGGAGTCAAATGGTTTACTCATCACTTTTAAACGATAAAGGTATTAATTGGAATGGGGATAATATTATACCAATATTACTAACTTGAAATAAAAATTAAAAAATCTAGATAATATTTTTGAAGAAAGAGGAAAACGAGATGATCCCTTACTGAATTTTAGCATAGTAACAGCTTATGTAAATTTTATTATAGGGGGATAAATGATCTATCATTATTAGTAAATAAATTGGATAGTATATGATTATTTATATGGTCATGAAAACATAACCAAATAATATTCAATAGGATAAATAAAATAAATTTTATTGAATGAAAAAAAGAGAGATATGTCCCTTACCTGAATGGGTGATTCAAAAAACATGAGAGGTTCTTATTGAGAGATTTTGGGGACCATTGGATTACTATAGATAAAGTTGTGAATAGTAATTATTTTATTAATGTGTTTTTAGGGAATAATAATGAGATATGGAGAGGATTCATATAGGAACTTATAGGGGAGGTCTCTATTTTTTACCAAACCTATGTAATGGACACTATATAATTATTTAATCAATACCACATAAATTATATTGGTTCCCACTCATGTTTTCTACCAATGAGGATTTTATTTATTCATTTTATTTAGACTGGGGATGAATTCAATAAAACACTAACCCAATTGATGTGGAATTTATTCATTTTTTATAAAGATTTAATTTTATGACATTAAAATATAATATAGGTTTTTGAGGATTCATAAGGGTCTATATAAATAATGAAATAAACCCAAAAAAACTATGTTAAAGTGGAAACATATAGTTGTTCATTTATAACATGTATATAATTTAATACTATAGGAACCCTCGATTTACAAACAATGAAATTAAAAAGATTTTTTTGGAATAAATAACCATTATTCAAATAGACACCCAAAGACTGTAGTTCGTATAGTACCTTTGAAAAAATACGAACATAAGCAGTAGTACATATGTGATCTATAAAATCTCCCACTAGGTTCATTATTAATAAAACCCTTATTAGACATGTCTAAAAAAATACATGTTCTTTGGAGTAGAGTACTCAAGAGGGGGTGGTGTGAATTGAGAATCTATAAACATTAATGTTAAAAATATACTTATAAAGATTCACTAATAAAAATGATTACTTGTAATTTAATTACGTTAATATAGTTATAATAGTTTTACTATTCAAATAACTTGTCAAAATATTGATTAATTCTCAGTAATATCAATGTGAGTTATTGATACAACTTCTGATGCTATTCTAATAAAGAAAAATAGTTACAAAATCTATCGAAGGGTAACTATCTAATTAAAATCTTGTTTTTCTAAAAAATAATATATTGCCTAAAAAGATAATTTAAAAGACACAGTAGATAAAAACGTTGTTCATTCTCAACCTGAGACCTAATCCACTCCAATTGGTTATATCCTACAACTATGCAGTTTATATTAGTTAACTTGATCCACACCCAAGATCAGGGTAAAAAATATTACACAATATTGTCCAGGTCACACATCCTCTTCCACTATTATTCGTGGTTATAAAACTAGCATGTCTCACAAAGAACACTTCCACAATTATCTATGGGCATACACAAATGTAAGAAGATGTGAGAGGAAGGGTATCTTGTATCCTTCATCTTAATACAAGAGTAATTTTTTGTTTTAATACAGACTCACACACACTTCTCGAAAGAGAAAAGTTGTACACAAAAGAGAGAAATGATTTTGAGAAAGGATTAGAAGTGCTCTGATTATTATTCAATGAATCTACGGACATGTAAATGAATCTGATGCAAGTATCGTGTCCTCTTGTGATAAATAGAGCATCACATGTTTGGTGGGTTTGTTTCCAGTTTGATGATGTGAACTATGTGGAACCTGTTCTTCATTTAGTTGATACTGCAATGATGTTTGAGGCTTTGATCTAGTGTAATTTATCCTTCAGGGATTGAGAGTGCTTAACGTGTTCTTTAGTGGTATGTTGTTGTATGCACGAGTTCCCTTTTTCATTATTCTCTTCTACTTCATCTTGACCCATGATAATCTTCCTTTTAAGTAGGGGAACACATGTTGAAGTTGAAAGGATTCATGTATTCTACACCTTGTGCCTCATACTTCAAGTGAAATGTATATAAAAAAAATCATTAATGATGTCAGTTCCATTTAATAACCTGAATATGACTGTTATAAATTATATTGAAAAATACAAAAAATAGTAAAGAACAGTGTCATATTTTTTCTTGAAATAGTTTCACTTGGAAATAGTGTCACTGGGAAACTATGTCTTCTCCTTTTCCTTTGATTTTGGAGAATGTTATGGTACCCCCGCAGAATTGAGATTAGGAACTAGTAACACAAATGTGGTGTCAGAATCACGTTTTCTCTGGTAGTGTTGTCTATTCCTTCATAAAACCATTAAATGGAACTTGAGTCATAGTATCTGGGGGTATGGTGTTAGGGTCATAGTGTCAGTGTCACGGTGTCTGGGTCACAGTGTCTAGGGCATAGTGTTTGTGTCACAATGTCTGGGTCATGGTGTCTGGGTCACAGTGTTTTGGTCACGGTGTCTAGGTCACTGTGTTTGGGACATTTCCAAAATCCCAGACCCGTTTCAAACATATGGTTTCTCATAATTAGCCGAATATCTGTAAATATTCTTAAGCAGTAATATTCATATAATAGATTAAACGTAATTTTTGGCATAATAAAACATAATATAACAATTTGATCATAAATTTTGAGATTCTTCATAATAAGATGATTAGAATAATTTTAATGATTTGCATGATTTTTGAGCATTAAAACATGATCAAATAGATGGAGTCAAACAATCTCCCCCTTTTTGATGATCAAAAATCATGGCATGTATAAACTATCAATAAACTGGATAAAGCATTTATTTAGTATTTCTCACCCATTTGGGGTTATTGAAAAGAAAATAAGAAGCAAAAAATATGGGTAAGGCTAAACTCATATAGCAATAATTCATATTACATTACAAAATAATATATGATCTAGTAAAGACATAGGATAAAAAGACAAAATTATTTACATTCCTATCAAGTAGACATTCTTCTCATCTCTTCATAGGTAGTAGACTTGTCTATACCCTTGGAAGATTTAGCAGGACGAGCCACATGAGCAGAAAAGGAGGTGGTAATTGAGAGTGATGCAATGGTGAGAGAATGAAGTGGCACATATTCGAAAATATAAGGGGAAATAGTGGATTTGGTCGAAGACTATTGAAAGGATTGCTCAAGAATAATTGTTTTGATCTAGCTCATAGCCTGAGAGACAGTCATGGTAGTAGTGGAAAAGGAAGAAATAGAGGAAGAGGTGGAACTATGCCTTATGGGAGCAGCTGTCGGACCCACTATAGATGTTCTTTGCAAGTGGATATAAAGATTCATAAAATTGATGAAAATAGTGATTACCTCACCACCATATTACATTTCCTTCTCTAAATCATCTTTATTCTCAATAAACATCTCCAATGTAGGTGTGAACCATTTTTTTACACTTGATCCTTAAACTCTTGAGTCACAAGAGTCATTTTCAAATTCTCTGTAAGATACATGAAATTACATGTCAATTTATTAATTGTACAAATACATTTGAAATAGAAATACACCTTATTTGTAATATAATCATTGGACATAGAATATTCCTTATTGTAAATTCAAACAATTATAGGGACATGTTCACTATTTTGAACAATTTTGGAGAGAATTACCTGAATTTGTGGACTTTTCAACAATTTAATCTCTTCTTGAATAACCTTTCTCAAAACTGTAATTTTTGACAACTGAGATGATGGAGAAGGATTGGATAAGGAGGAAGGAGAAGAGATGGCTGCAGATGGTACAAGAAGACTTGTGACAACAGTTTCAACAGAGTCCTTGAAGAATGCAGTCAAGGAATCCATTGATAATGAAAATTTTAGAATTTATTTTACCAACATGTCATTCATTTCTATTATTTTCTCAATAATAGAGACTAGATTTTGTTGGATCAGTGTGGAATCCATTTTTTTATCTTGTCAGCATCTTCTGTGATGAATTGAGAAATTATAGGTTCAACAGTTTCAATATTTTTCTTCTGTTTCTCCACCAAAGACTTTATAGATTTTACTTCCTCACATAGTTGTTGATTTTCAATTATTACTTCTTGAATTTCATGCAACATCAAATTTTGAGTCTACCAAATAGTTTTTTCCAACATCATATGTAATATTGTTCACTTAGATGAGTTACAAGAAAACTTTGAGCTTTTAAAAGCTTCTCAAATCTAGCAAACATATTTTCACTAAACACAGTTATTTCCTCATGGCTTACATAGCTTAGAGATTGTAGTGAAATATCACTTTAAGACACCACAATAGCTTCGGCCTCCTTAGTAGGAATTACTCTATCTATAGAAAAATATTTCAATTGAAACGATATTGTAAGATTGATTCTTCTGATTGAGGCCACATGGGAGTCTGAGAGATCAAAATAGCTAGGCAATTTATACACATTTTCAGCATTACTTGTCTCAATATAGCATTGTACTGGATTATATTCAATAATGGGGTTTTCCTCCACCTAAATTTTTACACCAGCTCTAAGGGAGAGAGAACAAGTCTCTTACACTATTTCTAGACTTACATCAATTCCAGGATAACCTATCTTGGTTCTAGATTTATAGAAGGCTTGGTCTATGTTTTCATCAGCTGACATGATTAATTATGGCTCAACTTGTTCTTCAGACCACTCCAAAACTGCAGGACCATTCTCAACAACAGGTTCCTATAGTTGTTCCACAGTAACATCTTGGACTTCCAGACTAGAAGTAGGTCAAACGTTCTCAACAAACCATTCATCAAAAATTTCTTCATCAACTTGTTGTTCATCAACTTACTGTTCAGGTTAAATATTGTCTTCTTCTTCTAAGACAATTTTGTCCACCAATGCAGCTATTTCATCCTATTCTTCATGATTTTAGTATTACACCAACTCATCTGATTCTTGGAATGGGTTACACCTATCAATATACCTTGAAGTATTTTAAATGAGATATAACTTTTCATACAACCTTTCATTGTGCTCTACCGAAGACATTTTCCACAGATTCCAACTTTTCTTTGTCCATCTGATTATATCCTTTGACATACAAAACTCATAATCATTGATGACTTCTTCATTTGGTCTAACTACTCCATTATCATATAACATTTTAGAGATTAATATTGAAAAGAATATTAGGTAGACATTGAAGTTTTCTTAATCAATTCACACATTTGACGCATAATATACTTATACAGATTGATCTTGTACCCATTTTTCAAAATATGTATCAATAATACATATTAAAAGATAAGAGTAGAAAACCCCCCTTTCCATGGAATAATAAGATTCTGTACAATAAAAATAGTAGCCTTGTCTCACCATACTACTCACCAGGATTTTCCATTATTTTCTTCTAATTTAAAGTTAGACTTCCGAAGGCTTCTTACAAGATAGAAATATCACTTGGAGGAGGAGGTTCATGTTGATGATACACACATATTTCTTCATGTGGTATCCCTAGGCTTCCATCCCATAACCTTATGAAAATATTACACCTTTTTCTATTAATCCAGCTTCATACAACAAATTCATCGTCAATACTAAATGTAAACTAGACATACTTATGAAACCGAGAAACATGTTTTGGATAAAGGGGTCATTTTTATTTAGTAAACCAATCCATCCGAAAATGTTCAATCATAACATTCACGAGCAGTTATTTACATGATAATAACCACTTCATAAATATTTCTTTTTTACGAATGACTATTCTATTTTAAAGACCAGAATTTAGTGGTCCTTTAGGAGTTATTCCAGTTATTTTCTTTCTTTCTTGTGAGGCCTCAACTTCTCAGGGGTCGACGAAGAGGGTCTCATCATTATAAGAATAATACATTGTGTTCAAGATGTAGAAACATTTGAAGGAGAGCAGTAGATTTAAAAGGGAAGGGCTTATGTTTCGAGAGACGAAAGATCTAGAGTAGTGAAAAGTGATAAATATTGGCGTTTTATCATTTAGGAAGTCCATAAATCGTAAACAAAAATGTGTGGAAAAAGAATAATAAAATAATCAATATGAAGATAAATGAAATAAAATTAAATAAAATAGAAAAAAATGAGTCATTGTAATGAGACCAGAACTAGAACAGTGAAACTAGAATATATTTTCACAGTGTCGTCCTTAATGTTTGACTCCAAATAGTGTGACCATAATTTTGAGACAACAAGTGTAAAATAGTGACTTTTTAATCACTTAAACAAAAACAATATGTTCAAGACCATAGCATGAGATACCCAAAAGGTGATATAGTGAGTGTGAGACAATAACTCTTGATGCTGTAAACATGAAACTGTAACCTTTACAACAATGAGTTCAAGACCGCAATTTGTTCACTTAAATCTAATCATCCCTAATTCACGTATGTTGAAATTTATTATTTTAGAATTTAATGACTTAATTAATATATCATCATGTTAATATTCAATTCTAATTAATTACAAAGTGATATCACCTTTTTTATAATTGTGTCAAAAAAAGTGATTTCTTACATAAATATGTTTTGTCATGGAGTGTGAAACATGATTCTTTGAAATGATAATAGAAATTGTGCTTTAAAAATTTATAGGAACATGATGAAATGATATTAAAAGTCTAGTACATTGTGTTTTATCTAGAAAATTATTTTCACAAAAAATACCAACATCTATGTATTCATCTTTTGAAGTAGATAATGCAAGGGAATTTTGGTTCTTACATCACCATGACACAAGAGATTTTCCTAAAATGTGACATGTTCCAGAGGTGAATTTTCTATCTAACTTACTACCACAAAATTCATCATCATAATAGCTAACTAAATCAAATGATTTTACTCTAGGATAGAATAGTACTAGATTGGGTGTATGTTTGAGAAATTTGAAAATCCTTTAAACATCATTTAAATGATACTCTTTAGGGTTTTATTGAAAGAGAATAACAAAAATTACACTAAATGTAACATTAGGGATCCTAGATGTTATGTAGAGTAATCATTCAATCATTCCTCTATAAGATGTTTAATCAAAATATTTTCTATCTTCATCATGATGCAACTTACAAGTAGTATTAAGTGTAGTGTCGTCACTTTTTGTGTTGTCCAAGACAAAACGTATTAGAAGATATTTACTATAATTTATTTGATTTAAAATAATACCTTCATTATTTTGAATGATTTGAAATCCAATAATGAATTTTAGTTTACCCATTAAACTCATTTAAAATTAGTTTTGCATCATTTTAGAAAACTCAATACATAATGAATTTTTTTGAAGATCCATGAATAGTATCATTTACATAAATTTGAACTACTAATACATCATTAGAAATTTGTTTCATAAAAAGTTTAGGATCAGTTATACCTTTTTTATAACCATTATAAATAAATAAAATATTTAATCTATCATACCAAGCTCATGGAGCTTGTTTTAAACCATACGATGCATTTGATAATTTAAAACCATGATTTTGAAAGTGATGATTTTTGAAAGCAAGGGGTTGTTCACAAAAAAATCATCAGCTATATTCCCATTTTAGAAAGCACTCTTGAAATCCATTTGTCATAATATGAAATTCAAATGTGCTGAATATGGAAGCAAGATTCTAATGGATTCATGTATTTCTACCAGTGAAAAGGTACCCTCCTAGTCAATTCCTACATCTTGAATATTTCCTTGTGAAACCAATATATCCTTGTATCTAACTATGTTACCGTCATTATCTTTATATTTATAAAAACCCAAATAGTGTCTATGGTAAAAATGTATTTGGGTATATCAATAATTTTACAAACATTGTTCCGTTAATAATAATTAAGTTCTTATTTCATATATGTCACCCAAAATTCATCACTGATAGCATTATTTATATTTGTAGGTTCAAGTTGTGACAAGAAAGTATGCTGTTGAGCCTAATTTCTCAAAATAATATCTATTTGGAGTCCCTCTATCTATGTATCCCACTAAAATATATAAGGTATAGTTCTTAAGGGTTCTAGTTGGTCTAGGAATCATAGGGCTAGTTATTTTGGTATTCCCACTTGGTTTTGGTTAACTTTGTCTTGAATCTAGTGTTTTTCAAAAACATGATGTTTTCACATATTCCTTTAAAGGATGAATTGAGGATTTCACATTAATGTCTAGTTTTGACTTATCATCCTCACGATTCTCTAGATAGGTCATACATTCATAATGATCTATCTCATTATACATTAAATGGATATATTTCTCCACACGTTTGGTTATTTTGTTTAAAACACTATAGGATTTACTAGAGATTAAATATCCTAGAAATATTCCTTTATCACTCTTGGATTAAATTTTTTCATGTATTTCCATGGTATTAGAGATAAAAAAAATACAACCAAATACATTGAAGTAGTCCGCTTTGGGTTTTCTATTATTACATAACACATATGGGATTCTTTTAAGAATATGTTTAATAAACACACTATTAATAATATATCATGTTTTACTTACAGCTTCATCCCAAAAATAAATAGGTAAGTCATATTCCGTAAGAATGGTTCTAGAAATTTCATGCAAGGTCATATTGATTCTTTCTATAAATCCATTTTAATGAGGTGTTCTAGGGGAAGGGAATTATAACTATATGAATTTTGTGAGAAACATGATTTAAAATATTTATTTTCAAACTCATGGCCATGGTCACTTCATTGAGACTTAATTTTAAGTTCACTAAGATTTTCTTTAGTTTTAGCATACATGGTTAAATGTGATCATCCTTCACTTCTGTGAGACAAGAAGTAATTCAAATTATAGAGAGAAAAGTTGTCTACAAGAACATAAACATAGTACTTCTCATTTAAATAAGAATCTCTAAATTGTTCATATATATCCATATAAACCAAATAGAGAGGTTAAGAAGTTGAAACTTCATTTGTTGGTTTGAAGGAATTTTTTTGTTTCTTCCCCTTTTGATAGTGATTATGTTCTTGATCATTTAGAGACTCTAGTTTGGGTAGATCATTGACTAACATTTTTCTAGTTATATTTCTAAGGGAGTGAATATTTTAATTTCCTGGTCTTCTGTCCCAAATCCAAGACTTCTTGTAAAATACATTTAACATGAAGCATTTTGAGAAACAAAATAATCTAAGTTAACATAATATTCATTTTCATTACTTAATGTAGAAAATACTAAATTATTTTTTAAATTAAAAATTGTGCAAAAATCATTTTAATATATAGCATTAAATCCATCATCACATAGTTGTGAAATAATGACCAGATTATATTTCAGTCCATCAACAAAATTTACTTCAGATACTAAAACTGAGATAGAGTTACTGATTAGGCCTAGGCCAATGATTTATCATTTAGAATTTTCTCCAATGGTGGCATGCCCACCATCAATATTTTTTCGGTTCTTCAAATGTGAATAGTCTCTTATCATGTGTCCTAAACACCCACTATCCATGTACCATAAAATTTTACATGAGCTCTAAAAATGTTTCCCTACAAAATAGTCAAATAAAAATAGACTTTGGAACCCATATTTGTTTTCTTCCAGGGATATTAGTAATTAGTGCTTTAGGAACCCACTTCTGCAGCCTATGTTTCCTATAATTATTATGTAATGTATTTGAGAAATAAACATTATTTTGTCTAGAAAATATATCAACATTAGGGGATGTATCATAGTTTGAACTTGTAGAATGTGTTCATGACATAGGAATAAAAGTTGTATGATCTATATTTAAAATCATAATTGGTTGATCTAAAATTTCTTTCACCCAGTTGATAGCCAATACCAGTAGTGTATTTAGGGTCAATTTTTTTACCAAAAATTTGTACCATGATATATTTACCATTAGTAAAAAATTCAACGTCCTTCTTTAATTTCTTATTAAATTTCTTTAATTCATTGTTTTCTTTGAGAAATTGACCATTTTCACTTTTTCCACAACATCATCAGATTTAACGGTTCAGGAAGTAGAATATTATCCCTTTAAGGACATATATTTTTCATTTATTTAATTGCATATATCTTCAAGAATATTTCCATACTGAAAAATATATTCTCTATAAATATTTTCATAATCTCATTCATCTCTAGAATAATTGGAATTTTGTGCATGAGATTCAACGGTTACTATATTTGTGTTTGTCATGAAACACATATTGGCACTATTATCCTATTCATCATGTGATGACATTGAGTCACATGAACTACCCTCAGAAGGAATCCATGTTTCTTTTATTTCATTTTTTTACTTTCTATCTACCTCCTCATATTTCCTTTTTTACTTGATCTTTGGACAATCAACCTTTTTATGTCCCATTCTCTTACAATCATAACATAATATCTCATCATACATGTAATCTCTTTTCAAATCCTTCTCCAGATTTTTTTGTTCATTTATTCCATTAAAGTTAGGCTTTTTGAAGAATTTATTCCTTTTGTAAAATTTATTAAACATTCTGGATACTTGATATATCTCCTCATCATTGTCGAGTGATGACTATTCACTACTATAACTTTCTACGAAAGCTTGTAGTTTCTCCTTTTCAATGTGTTTTGAGGTAGTGGTCTTAAAGGCCACATATTTTCTCTTGGGTTTATCCTCCTATTCCCTGTTTAAATTCAGTTCTTTCTTCCTAAATCATTAGTTTCCCAATGATTTTTTAGAGGTAATTTTATGATGTCACATAACTATCTAATAAAGACATAAGTTTCTCTCTATATATCAGGTCAGCATGTGAGAATCATTATGATTTGTTCTTTTGATATAACATCTCTTCCCATAGAGATAATTGTGTTAAAATTTTCATTGATCCTGAGATACATATCAAAAATAGGTACATTATGAATCATCTTAGAATTATAATATTTAATAGTATAAGTTTCAAGTATCATTTCATTAACATTAGTGGTTCCCTCTTGTGAAACAGACCAAGTGTCCCAAATTTCATGGGTTGTTTTACATGCAGAAATTCTGTAAAATTCTTCATCTCATAAGCCACAATATAAGGAATCCATTACATTATATTTATTGTTATAATAAATTATAGTTGGGTCATCCCATGTAGTTCTATATGTAGAATGTATTTTATACTCATCTATAATTGAAGACCAAATTTCAAAACCTGTACTTTCTAAATTCATTTTCATCATAATCATCCATTAGAAATAATTAGATCCATTAAAGAATATAGGTGTATTTTTTACATCACCTTCGCGTCTATTTTCAATAATAATGAAATATTTTTAAATGGATAGAAATTTAGAACTAACATAAATTTACAGATATTTAAAGTACAACAAAAAGCACAGTTGAAATGATTTAAAAAAGAGCCTTAACAAAAACAATTCCTTCGATATTATATATTGGTTGGTGTAGAGAACACAAGTGGGGGTGAATTGAGTATCTTTAAAATTTTATGTTAAAAATCCACTTAATTAGATTCCCTAAAAAAATTAATAGAATCCAGTTAATCATGGTAATACTATTATAATAGTGTAACTATTCGAATAATATCATAGAATATTGATTAGTTCTTAGTAATATCATTATTAGTTATTGATACAACTTTTGAAGCTATTCAAATAAGGAAAATAGTTATAAAATTTATCCAACACTAACTATCAATGTAAAATCTAGTTTTGTAAAACATACAGTGAAGAAGAGAAAAATCTAAATTAAAAGACACAGTAGATAAAACAAGTGGTTTAGTATTAAAATGAGACTAAATCCACATCACCTGGTGATCTCCTTCCACCAAGTAGTTTATGTTAATAAACTTGATCCACTGCTTGGATTGGGGGAAATAATAGTACACAAGACTGTCCAGGTCACATGACCTCTTCCATTATTCTTTGTGGTTATAAAACTACCAGGTCACATAAGGACCACTTCCACGATTATCCGTTGGTGTACACAAATGTAATATGAGGTGCATTGAATGATAAATTGTATCCTTCAGTTTAATATAGGAGTCAGTGTGTATTTTATAATAGACACACACACACACTGCTCGAAACATAAAAATTGTACACAATAGAGAAAAGATTATGTGAAGGGATTATATGTGGTATGAGTGTTATTATATGTAGATATATACTTGTAGGATTAAGAAGATGAATGTATTGATTCATTTTTTGAAAAAAGAGAGTATCACAGGTCTGTTGATCTGGTATCGAGTTTGATTATGTGAACTATGGGATTGTGTTCTTCTTTTAGTTAATAATGAAGAGATATTTGAGGCTCTGATCTTTTGTAATTTAGCCTTCCGGGATCGAGAGTTATTCATGTGTTCAACAGTGGTATGTTGTTGCATGTATGAGTATTATTTTTCACTATTCTCTTCTATATATACTTAAACCACCATTATCATTATTTTAATTAGGGGTGCACATGTTGAATCCAACAATATTCATGTATTATGCTCCTTTTAAATTGTTATGTCAGTGAAATGTCTACAAAGAAGTAGTAATGATGTCAGATCCATTTAATAACTTGAATATGACTCTTAGAAATTAATTTAAAAAAAATTAAAAAATATTTATGAATAGTGTCACATTTTGTCTTGAAACGGTTTCACCTGGAAATGGTGTCACTGGTAAATGGTGTCTTCCCCTTTTCCTTTTATTGGAGAGACAATTATGGTGCCCGAATAGCATTGAGATCGGGAACTGGAAGCATTGATGTGGTGTTAGAATCACTCTGTATCTTATAGTAGTATATAGTCCTTAGTTAAAACATTGAATGGTGCATGAGTCACGATATCTGGGAGTACGGTGTCATAGTCACGGTGTTTGGGTCACTGTGTCTTGGTCACGGTGTCTTGGTCAAGATGCATGGGTCTTTTCCAAAATCCAGAACCGGTGTCAGACTTATTTTTTCTCAAAGTTAGCTAACTATCAGTAAACCGCCTTAAGTAGTAATTATAACAGAATGGATTAAACATTATATTTGGTATAATAAAACATAATATAAGAAGATTAAGTATAACTTGTGAGATTCTTCATAAGAATATGATTAACATAATTCTCATCATTTTCATGATTTCTGAGCATTAAAACATGATCATAAAAGAGGAGTCCAACAACACATATCATCATAACCTGGGGGAAATAAAACATAAAAGGGTGACCAGAAATTATCAGTAAAAGTAAACAAAAAAGACCTGTAATCCAAAACATGAGTACATGTGTATGAGATAGTGATTCATTAAATATAAGATCATATCCTATAGATCAATGATTAATCCAAAATCATATCCTTATTATTATCATTTCAGAAGGAATGAATCATATAATATAAAGAGAATAATCCATGAAAGCATAAGATAGGAATAAGACATGGAATTGAGGAAAACACACAAGAATATTATGAAGTCCATAGTAGCCAGGAAATATCTTCCAAGACCCTATTAGTAGTGTGTGTTAACTCCCCAAACCATCATAGTAGTCATTCTTACAATTATGGGCATCATGGATGTAGGAGTAACTCATCATACCATCATAGTAGTCGTTGTTCTCTCCCATGGCCATCATAGAAGTCAAGGTTCCCTTCCAAGACCACGTTAGTTTATCTCATGAGATATAAAACATTACCCAATGTACTGGAGAGTGATTTAGGTCTCACTTGTCACATAATGATATCAAACATACAAGTTTTACAATATCATAAATGACCACATAATAACACATGAAACGAAATTGGTATCATAAACTAGTAAACATATCATAGCATGTGGAAGGAGACATCCTTCACAATCATTTCATCATAAACAAAACACACAAAAGAATCATTTGTAAAATGAATTTAACCAATCAAAATATAAATGAGTTTCATAAACATATTATATTCAATGAAAAATGGGTTTATATAAAAATTATTCATAAATTATTCATAGAAAGGATATGAATGGAAACATTAGATCATTTCCTAGAATGAAATGAGTAACATCAACAAATTTCATCATAGATGGAATTTGTTTTTGAAATATACTCTAAAAACATTTCTTCGGGAAAAGAACCTTTCTTCTATGAACAATTATTTTTAATACAGAAAACAATTTGAAAATTATTTTCATAGAAAATGCATTGCAATTTTATAAAGAATTCATGAAATCATTTTGAAAACATTTTTCCTTTATAATTGTTAAAATGTTCCTCAAAAAATTTCAATAACATTTTCGTTGAAAACATTTTAAAAATATTATATAAGTCTTTAAAATTTATTGAATATGATTTTTCTTGAAAACTTATAAATAATATTGAAATGTTTTCAAACCCCATTTCATTAAAACACTTTTAAAACGTGTAAATATTTCTTGAAAACATTTTGAAAATATTTTTCCATGAAAATATATAAGAAATGATTGAAACCATTTTGAAAAAAACTTCATAAAAATTTACATTTTGAAACATTTTGTAATGATTAAACTTTTAGAAATGCGATGGTAGATTCAATGAAATGATGATGGGTAAATTCTTACCTGTCATGCAAGGTCAAAAGAACATTATTTTTCATGGTATAATAGATTGAATAATTCATTGTTCAGAATGATAATAGTATTTTCCCTTGAGGAGACTGGTAAATTAAAAAATGTTTGAACATTTGTTTCATATATTATATAGGAATGGTATAATATTTTTGGAAACTCGTTTTAGAAAACATCAATTTTCAACAAAATATAGTTAATGTCGGGCTTCTCTAAAAACTCATTATTAACTATCTTACATACCATTGAGTATAAAATGGTACCAATATAGGATTATATCATGAAATAAAATAAGACAATAACACTCATGAATAATCTTGAGATATAGGTCATAATATTTTATCATAGTAATCATAAACATAATCAATTTCGTATATCAATGCGATTGTCTCTAAAAACTCTTATAACTTGGTATATTGGGATCATGCTCACCATGTAAGAAACAAAAATTACATGATTAAAATAATATCCTTAAAATATTTAGATTCATGATATCTCATGTAAAATAGATTTATATTAATCCTGAAAAAAATTTATGTGCATAACAAAACATGAGTCTCAATGAAGGAAAATTGAGACAAAAGATTTTTACCGATTTGGTAACTTTGGAATCATAAACCACATTAAATATTAATTTTAAAATGGGAATTTGATTACCAAAAAATTTAAGTACAATATACATTGAATAAATTCAAAAGAACTACTTGCAGTAGATAAAAGGAAAGAGTAGCAGACAAAGATTGTATCTCACAGAAATTAAAAATTAGTTGAAATCCCCTTACATTTTATATTGACTTTCTATGTACTCGTACAATGATCGTATTTAATAAATATATGTTTATTATATATATTTTATAGAAGAATATTTTTATATATACTACCATATATGTTTTGATTAAAATAATATATTACCCATTTTTTAATGATCTTATGTTAAGGATTCAATTTTGGTAATTTTCACTCTGTTCTCCGCAGGTGTCTTATTTGTTACATCGTTTGTCCGTATACTTATATAATCATTATAGAATGTAAAAATAATAAAAATATAATTTATATCCCCTATATTAATATTATAATAATTTATATCATAGTGATGAATGAAATGTAATACACCATTCACAGATTTGGTAAGCTTAACATATGCATGAACACACTTTCTGCACTATAATAAAATAGGGAAAGGGAAGCACTGCCATTTTTCTATGCTAAGAAGAAATCACTGATAAAGGGATGTGACTTTATCAACTCTAGATTAAATCATTGATCAAGCGTACATTTATCAGGTCTATTATTAGCACTGAAAAATATTTTATTATTAATTTATTAGATTTGTAAGATTTATTAGATATTAATAATATTGATTAGATTATTACATTGTATTTTTTATATTTGGTAAATATAAAATATTTAATATATTTAATATATTTATATTATTGATAAATATATAATACTTTTTAATATATATATTTCTAAATAAAAAGGACAGATAAAATAAATATTTAATAGCACTATAATATTAGCATTGATAAAGGTTCCAATGGTTTTTATAAAGTATCCCTTACATGACCCTCCTCTGTCACAACCGTTCAAGAAATTACTGAAGTATAACCCTGCAATATGACCCCTCCTCCTCCTCCTCTTCCTCCACTGCCACTGTCTTTCCCTCCTCCTCCGTCGTGACCTTACTCTTCATTCCAAACTACAATGCCTTCTCCCCCTCCTCCACTATGATCCATCATCTGCCATCATCGCTGCCTCCTCCTCCCCTCCTCTGGCTGCGGAATCATCCTCTTCCACTGAGCAACCTACTAATGTGTTTCAAAAATGGATGATGAATCTTGATCAATACTTTATGAGCATTGGATTGGTGGTTGAGCATTATTAAGGGTTCAACTCCACATTGAGGATGGTGGTTTCAAACCCTTACAAATGTTTTATGAATGGTTTCAGGCATTGTTTGATATGTAATCTTTCCACCCTAGGGTTGTTGGTAATAAATCAAACCAAATTTTTTCCCTTCACCATATCTATTGGTAAAAACATCTAGGGATGTTATAGACCCTCTGAGTGTTATGCTTTAATTCTACAACCATATTGGATATTGGAATAAATTAAAATACATTTAACATTACATTCAAGTTCCCTTGGGGGATTCCATTGTGTTATAATGTGATTCCTAGGTCTTTGGTTAAGTGTCTTTTATCCACTATAGAAATGGGATATGTGTATAATTGAGAGATTTCTTTTTGAGTTTATTACTATGATGTTTATAATTATCCACCTAAGAGTAGGTAGGTTCTTTTTTGTATATGTTCAATATTTACATGTGATTTTGAGTGATTCAATAAACAATCTGTTCCATGTTTAAAAATTAAATTTTTGGTAATTATGTTCTACAAAAAAAATAGGAATTCCTCCCTAATAGGAAATAACATAGAGGGACCAAAATAGGTTCCCTTATCCTCCCTTGAATAAGATATGTGTGGATTATGTGTGGTCAGTGTGATCCTTGACCCAAATATTACTTAGTGTTTCCTCGTAGAATTTTTGACTTATTTAACTAACTTATGGGGTGAGTGTTACTCCCCCTTATGACCTGTAATATTTGAGTGGGACATAGCCTAGTTTTGGATTTGGATATGGGTTCGACGTGTGTGGA
The DNA here is from genome assembly GCA_963277665.1 of Viscum album. Classification (NCBI taxonomy): domain Eukaryota; kingdom Viridiplantae; phylum Streptophyta; class Magnoliopsida; order Santalales; family Viscaceae; genus Viscum; species Viscum album. Next base: position 811,402,563 of record OY728165.1, read on the forward strand.
TCATCTAATTTAAAAATTTGAGTGATTCATATGTTAGTCAAACCAGGTTATTGTTTATTTAGTATTTTCTAAAATGTTTATTATGCCATTTTATGTTGGTTATATACTATAGGACACTATTCCCATTGGTAATTCTATTTTTATGTGGTGGATGTGCTTCCCCTTGATTAATATATTTGTTTGGGTGTGGGATGACCTACCTAATCACTCTGACATGGCCTTTGTACGAGAATTATATGAAACATTATGTTGAATATGCGTAAATAATGGGATGATATACTTGATGTGATATTGTTATGTGTTGTATGAGTTTCACTTCCCACATATCACATAATAATGTGATCCGAGATCCTATACTAATTATGAAATATTCTAATGGTCTGTGATGCACTGCCCAACAATATTGATATCCTAAAGAAATGTATGATATTTTTATGTAATAGCCTCTTGCTCGATGCTAGGTTTCAATAAATTGCTATATAAGATCTACAATAGGTAATATCTTTAATTCCTGTTCATTAAATCATAATTTTTATTGTATATCTATGATGAGGATGAGGCCTAGAGACCTTGATAATAGAATGTAGAGATACTCCACCAAGGTGAACACTCTTTAATTTTTTTTAATGTTTATGTTTGGATATAAATCATGGGGTATGTGAGATTTTATACAAGACATATATTATTTTAGTGGATCATATTGTGTTGAAGGGTAGATCTGTTATACCCTCCATAGGATCTGCTTTCTGTATGCTCATTTAGGCAAGGGATATGTCTTACATTGGTAGTCCTTCTCAGGTAGTAAGTTTTCTTTTTTATGACCATCTCAAGATCCAATTCTAGTATATATAATTAGCCATGCAGAATACCGTTTAATAGTGATTTATATTATGTTAGAGGTTAGATTGGTTATTCCTATTTAGGCCCTCGTTTATTTATGTAATTTTTCCCATGGGAAGATGGGTGTGATCTACTTTGGTCTTGAGTAAAGCATAGAGAGGTATCAGTATTGTTTACCATATCCAGTTCTATTGATTATAGTTAGATGATGACCCTAGTTAAACATATTTAGTGCAATTATTTTGTTATATATTAATATTACTGTATCAAATAGGATGAATGTGAATAAATAATGGATTAATTCCAATATGTTGAAAAACAATTATGAAGATGGTGTGGAAGAGTTTATCAAGTTTGAAAAAGATCATGCATATGACCCTTCTAAAAACCATTCTTTGTGTTTAAATATTTGTCATGCGAATAAATTTATTTCACTAAAGATGGAAGAACACCTGATCTATCACAGAATAGATAGAAGTTATACACGTTGGAATAAACATGGGAAAAAATGAATGTAGGTAGTGGATGGGATATCACTGTGTTTTTTGGATCATCCGATACGATTACAAGCATGAAAAATGTAAGTGATCATATGGAGGATGTGATTATATATGTGAATGATGATGGTGGTCATATTGAGTAAATTACAATGATAGTTGAAGATGAATTTCATGATTTCAAAAAAAAATTGAGAAGTTAAAGTGTTGTGAAAAGACGCTATTGTATGCTGGTTGCAGTAAATATACATCATTTTCAACTATACTAAAGCTGTATAATTTGAAGGCAGGAAATTGCGGGACTTACTCTAGTTTTACAGAACTACATTCCCTTTTGAATGACATGCTCCTAGATGATAATGATCTCTTGATCCGAGCATACGATTCCAAACGACTGATACACTCAATGGGTATGATCTCTGAAATAATAAATGCATTCCTGAATGAATGTATGTTATTTCACAAGTATTTTAATGGAATTCCCAAACTACGGTTTTTCTTGATACAAGAATGATTAAGCTAGTCCTACAAAAGTAGTACGGTACTTTCCAATCATTACAAGGTTTAGGCGTCTATATGAAAGTGAGGAGACTGAAAGACATTTAACATGGAATTTAGATACAATAATTAATGATGGAAAACTATATCACCTGATAGACTCTACTCAGTGGAATAGAATTGATCATGAGTATCCTGAATTTAGAAATGAGCCAAGAAACCTCCATCTTACGTTTTCTATAGATGGAGTTAATCCTTTTGGTTTTCAAAAAAACTGTCACAATACATGGCCTGTTATGTTGGAAAATAATAACTTACCATTGTGGTTATGCATGAAATGAAAATACATAATGATATTTATCCTTATATTAGGACCAAAAAAACTGAGTAATGATATTGATGTTTATTGGGACCCATTGATCGAGGATTTTATATTATTCTGGGATTCAAGTGTTACTTAGTAAGATTCTTACAAAAATGTAGATTTCACTTCGAGTTCCATGTTTAATGGGAGGATAAATGAATTTTCTGTTTATGGAAATTTCTTAGGACATATAATTAAAGGCACTGAAGGGTGTCCCATTTTCAGTAAAGTTACATTGTCTATTAGGTTGAAAGATTCATAAAAATATGTTTTTCTAGGACATCACATATTTCTATCCCGAAGAAATAAGTACCAATATTTGAAATCATCATTAGATGGATGTTCAAAACCACATAAAACACCATCTCCCCTAACATGTAATCAATTGTTTGAGAAAATAAATGATGTGAACAATAATTTTGGAAAACTATTTTTGAAAAACATTATGAAAACCGGTTGAAAAAAGCGATCATTTTTTTTAATTACCATTCTGGAATTGTATGTATGTTATAAATTTTCTTCATTACTATTAACATTGAAAATAATGTATGTGATAGTGTCATTGGTACGTTGCTAAATCCACCAGGCAAAAGAAAGAATGAAATTAAGACAAGATTGGACATTGTTGAGATGGGAATATGAGAAATGTTGGCACCAATGAAGGGTGAAAAATGAACATTTCTTCCTCCTAATTCTTATACTATTTCCAACAATGAGATATATAAGTTTTTAAACTTCTTTAATTATATATGTGATCCATAGGGGGATTCATAAAATATCAATAACATCGTGTAAATGAGTGATTTAATGTTAAAGGGTCTGAAATCACATGACTTCAATGTTTTAATAAAAGATCTAATTCCTATATCTTTACGTTTCGTTTGTCATAATAATTTCCACCATATATTAATAAAGCTATGTTTCTTCTTCAAGGATATATAAAGCAAATTTATAAACTCGGAGAAATTTCCAACTATGGAAAGAGATATTTCCTTCATATTATGTGAATTGGAAATATTCTTCATGCTTAAATTCTTTTATATGTTGGTTAATTTGATGGTTAATTTTGATAGAGAAATTCAATTATTTGGTCATATACATTATATATTGATGTACCCTATTGAATGATATATGAATATTTTGAAATGGTATGTCGAAAATCGAAGTCGGCCAGAGGTTAGTATTGCAGATAAATATAATATTGAGGAAGCAGTTGATTTTTGTACCGAATACCAGTCTAGTGTGGAAATCATTAGCATACCCAAATTTCATCACACTGGGTGGCTGGAGAGTGAAGAAATTCTAGAAGAGAGGTTTCCACAATCAATATTATAATTCGGTTCTAGACCACCATTACTTTTTTCATAATAATTTTTATGTTCACTCACATGTTCAAACCCACAAAGAATGTATTAGGAATTTGAATGCATCTAGGGATGAAAAATGGATATTAGATAAACATAATCAATAATTTACAAGATGGTTTTGGGACCATATTTTTATGAAGTTAGATGAAAATCCGGACTCAATTTTAGAACGACTTCGATGGCTAGCTGGAAGACCAAGTGTGATTGTATTATCATAAAATGATTATGTAGTAAATTGTTATACATTATAGAATAATGAATATGATGAAGAATATACCATGCAGAATAGAGAAGTTTCACGTGAGGCTGAAGTGATGCTTGTTTTTGGTGTTAAGGACAGAAATCCAATTTATGCGAATATGAAATACTTTGACATCATCAAACAAATCTGGGATTTAGATTATAAGAAATTACTAGTGTTAATTATTTTATGCAAGTTGGATGATAATAGGAGTGATGTTAAAATAAATGAATTGGGATTTTTTAATGTTGACATCAGTTAGAAATGGGAGAATGAAGAACTATTTATTATGGAATAATAGGTAGTACATGTATTTTATGTTCCATATCCCGCAAACTGAAACTAGTCAATTGTTTTGTTATTGACCAAAACAACTAAAGGTTCAGATGAAATTTCAACATAGGATTACCATTTCATTATAACATCATAATCATTTTGCAATGGTCCCAATGTAGATGGTGTTATCTGACCATAATTAAGGGATTTACATAGTCTATAGATGGGTCAAATATCTTTAGCCTTTAAAAAGAGTTTAATAATCAGGTTATTTGTTTTTTTTACTATAAATCCTGTTACGTTATGTTATTAAAGTTATTTTCTTATTTTATTCAATCTAAATTAAATGTTAAACAACTTTTGAAGATAATGACTTCTGCACCTACTGATGCTGCCAATCCCAATGCACAACATGTCTCTCAAACTACTGTTGCATGTCCTAGGGTTGAGGAACAACATGTTTCTCAACATGTTTTTTCTGGTCCTAGTGTCAATGATATCACTTCATAAGAACATAATGATTATTATTTTGAGGAAATTTTAGGAAATTAAACCATGACGGTGAAAAAAAGAGCACCATAGTTTTATAGTGTTAGCTAAATTCCTTAAAGAATAAAGAAAAATAGCATCATATTTTGGTAGGATGGAATAAGCAAGGAAAAAATGTTAACCCCAACAAATCCATCATTCGTAGGAACATTATAATCATCCCTCAGCAACGTGTTCCGATTGATGTACAGTCACAGATCCATGTTGTCACCATGATTAAGACACAAATGTGTGAAGAGATTACAATAACATTATGATATCGTTCCTTTAATATATTAAATTAAAATAAAATACTAAAACATTGACTTACTCTTAATCATCCTTTGTAAACTGAATTTATAGCAGATTCCTCACACTAGAAATATGTATTAATAGTTATAGGAAGGATTCATAGAGGCTTCCACACAAATTTAATGAAATACAATCTTAAAGATGATGAAGGAAAAATAAAGTTGCACCAACCTCCTCTTTATGCACACATGATATCCCAAGCAGTATTAGATACGTTTAGCAATCGTTATGGGGAGCATACTTTTTAGGTACATTGTGTCTGGTAATACGTTGTTTAAAATTGCTTTTATTAATCAATTTGATTGATAGTTTTTAATTATAAAATAGTAACTGAATAATGAAAATAAAGATCACGCAAAAAAACCCACATACCCCTATCATAATGTAAGAATGGGGTATGCATCACTTCAAAATAAATCGGTTAATATTTTTAATCTACCGTAATACTTTTATGTGACATAAAAAAACATCATAACTATATTCCTTAGTTTATATTCATATTGATTAATCAAAATCGAATTTCAATTCCATCCCACACCATGTGCTATGGAAGGAGGATCTTGTAAATAATGACGGAATACTGATAAATGAAAACACAGAAAATGTGTGTGAAACATGTGTAACTATGACATAATATAAATTTAAATTGATTGAAATTATTATTACATAACAATGACTACTTATTTATATATATTTTCAATCTGACATAGTCACATGAATCGACAACACACACACCTGATGCATACATACATTCAACGGCCTTGATATAGCCAGAACTGTATGGCCTCGTCAGAGGTGGGGGTTTTGGGGTGACACCCTGAACACATTTTCAGAAAGAAAAAATGAGCAGAGGTTTCAAATGAGGAAATTAAAAAGATGATAGAAATAATATTTATGTTTCATGAAGAATTGAAATACCTAAGAGAGATGATAAACAATTTGATGGGGGAGTAAAAGTGAAGAAACAACTCCACAACAACTCGCCTGTGATGATCCCGCCCCACAACCCCCCCAGAGATGAAGGGAGCCATTCCCCTAAAAAAGTAACTTATTTGAGTTAATCAATTTTAAAATAACTTTTCTGAGAAATGTGAATCACATATACACAGATAACATTAATATAAAAATATTCTATAGGGTGAAAAATATAGTGATTTATATTTATCAATTCCCACCTATCAAATCGTATCAAGGGCTACAGTGTTCAATATGAATAAAAACATGATACACAAAAAACAGCATCCAACAGATCACGTCAATGTATCGATTAACATAGATAATAAGCCAAGTACAGAGCTACAAGATCTAAATGATGATGGCGACACTCATATGGTCGAAAAAGCTATTGAAACATTCATCACATGGCTGTTAATTATTTTGAAAATACATGTTGACAAGGAGGTATCCATTTCCAATCTACTTTCAAGATGAACCATTTCCATTTATCAAAAAATGGTCTAAATCGATTAATGTTATTATAGAATGACAAAGAGAAAAGGGTGAAATAAAATATCAGCTAAAAACTATTTCAAGGATCAAACAACTAATTGAAAAAATCTACTGAGAGCACATTCACCTTTCCCATTCTATATAGACATTTAATATCATTGCGGTCTCATGTGGAAACAAAGTTGATAGATATCAATTATCACGGTGTTCATTTTGAAACAAATCTGTACATTGAGGGAAAAAAATTCATTAGTGCTAAAAATGTAAATAAAATCCTTAAGTATGAATGGCTAGGTTCCTTAATTGTAAATTTATACATGTGGTATGTTTTAAAGATTTGATTTCACAAAATCTTGTATACTATGATAATTATGACTAAACACATTTCATATTTTTCACAGGCGTATATATAAAAACAATTGAAAGGATTTCCCCATAAATAAAAATTTGGACACATTAGTCATCACATCAACTCTACAAAAGAAGGAATAAATTCTTGTAAAGGGGCCAAAATAATGGCATCCCAACTCAAATCATTGGGAAAAAATTTACGGATGACAAAATCTTTTTAATACCAACGATGTAGGGGTAAAATACTATAATTTATTCATATCAACTATATTTTCATTTCTTTGAATAATTTTTCCTTTATGTATTTTTAGGCCGCATTGGATGCTAATTGTAGTCAATTTGGATACTCCAAAGATTTATTTTAGGGATTCAATGCATGGATATGAATCAAATCGGCCACACATGATGGAATTTTTCATTTTTTATTACACTAGATCCATCATTTTAGAACTAAAAATATATTTATATAATTTTTATTATCATTTAATGAGGATTCTGTTATAATAGGGTGGTGCATCAATATCATCTACTTATTGGAATGAATCATGTTCCTAAGCACAAGAAAGACTACAAGATATAAAAATGGACAAGTATCCAAGTATATATAATAAGATAACACTATAAAATGCATATGAAAACAAATTACATATTTTTGTTGACGTTTCTATAGTTTCTCAAAAAAACAAATGAAAAATACTGTAGTTTTTATGTTTGTAAATTTATGAAAGAGATTGTATTTCATCAACAAAATCACTTCCCTGAAAAATGTATTTTCGAAAACAATTATGGGTTCATTTAAAATATTTATTAATCCTTTGTGTATTTATATTTTGTATGTACTACCATGACTGTCGAAAAAACTCGTATTCACAAGATGATAAAGAATTGTTCAGAAACGACCATGAAGCATACCTGATTTAATATTGTACACAAATAAGATGAGGGTGAATTCCTAGTACTTATGTTATCCTTATATGATCATTGATATCTCCTTTTTTGTACACTTATTGAGAATATATGATCACTGTATTTTATTTTTCATATCCTTAGGTTATGAAAAATGCTTTTAGAAGTGATTTGTATTTCTAGTAAAGCGTAACATATTGAGAGACTCTTATGAACTAGTTAATTAGGTTTCCGTGTTTCCAAAAGTTGTTGACCTAAACTATTATGGCATGTATCATTTATATTCTATATTATGGTCATTTATGTAGTGGTTTCTACTGATGTAGTGTGATGGAATAATATTGGTTGTGCACCACTCAAAAATTTAATAACAAGACTAATGAATATCTACAATTGTTGGTTAACTACTATTTAGCATAACATGTGGTCTTAACTTCCTATCTGGTTTCGCCGTGATGCTCTCATATGACAGTATCTCTATGATATCATCATTTAGCGTTCATTTTTCCTTCTCTTAATACATGCATTTAATAGGAAAATGGGTGTTGTAATTGAACGAAAAGTGAACGCTGAATGATGATATCATAGAAATGGTTTCAGATGAGAGCATCACGGTGATGATGGATCAGATGTTCAGATTAGATTCTATGCTAAGCATTATTTAACCAACAGTAGTAAATTGTACAAAGAATCATTGATTTTCTTATTATCTTATATTTGGACCAAAAAACCAATTTGGAACGATATAATGGTATTGTTATGATATAGTATGTATATTTGAATGAATAATTTTATAAGGAAATATTGATTTTATTTTTATTATTTTATGTAGGGTACTCTTATTTGAGAATATTTTTCTCCATGTGAAATACCTTTGTAGGAAGAGAAATGATGATCTATCTTCTCAATCATAGAGGTAATCATGATGTTTTCCCTGTAAAATCATTGTCCATAGATCTTGCATCACAACAATTTCTCAAAGAAACCTCCATATATACACATGCATTCCCATCAAAATCTATGTGGATATGCACCTCATATGAACCTACATAACGTCAATTCCCAGATATATACACACCTTACATTAAAATTCCCAATGAATAAAAAGAACTTTGTTACCAGGAAGTGAATACCTGACTAATTCCCTTGGGCTTCTATTATTTTTTTAGAATTCAAATATATACTTGGTATTATGGGATTTTTTTAATAGATAAGAGAATAATGGGAAATATATTTCACTAATGACTTAATATTTCATAGTTCTACAAGAACTCTTAGGTTTTTTCTATACATCACCTAAGCCTCTTCATGTGATCGTGTCACATAAGCTTCTTTGTATGAATTCTTCATATGAACTAATCATGTGATATAATCACATGATCAAATTGCAAAATCAATGTAATTAACATGAACCATGATTCATGTATTACAGTCATATTTACATGATAACATAAAGCATCAAGGGTCATGTAATCATATAAATCTACCAGGTTTATTTGATCACGTGATCCAATTAAGGTCATGTAATCACATCGAATTTAATAAGTCATGCACTTAATATGACATTTCTAATTAGTCATGAGCCCCATTCGTACTCAAGTCCGTTTTAACCCAAAATCCAACATTTTTGCTATTATTATAAATTTTATCTTTCAATTGATAAAAATGTATTCATGAATTTATGATTAGGAGTCTATAGTTCATTGGACTATAATGGTCGATAGTGTGGAAGTCGGCCAAGGAATAGTCACAAAATCCACACAAGAGCATCTTAAAATCTTGATGGGAACCAATATGTTGAATTTTAAATCTATTAATTACTTTCCCTTATATTTGAATGTTATTTGAAATGATGCTATAATCTCTCCACCTCATGAAGGGTTCATTCCTCCCACCTACATCCTTATGATTAATAATATGTTTAGTGAGAACATCTCATGTGGGGGTAATTTCACCTCTAAAGAAGACATCTCTAATGGTTTATTTGGAAGCCTATGTGGATTAATTTTAAAGGGTTATAACATGATTTTTGAGCTTAAACCCCCTTATTTACTGATCAAAAATACAGAATTATATATGAAAATAGATGTTTGGGTGGATATTTGGTTGGGTTTTTTGATCAGTTGGATGCTCTGGGATGAACTAGGGTTGTCGAATCTTGGTTCAGTGTACTGCCGTAGAGTTTTTGGTTAAGATAAAAAAGAAAGGATTTTATGAATATATTTAGTCTTACTAATCCATTAATTATTATTGTAACATCCCAGGTAAATAAAGAATATTACATTTTCATATTTATCCATATTTTTGAATAAAATATTTATATTACTTTAAAGGGAATTCTATGCTCGAGGGCGTACCCACTACGCAAAAAAGAGTTTTTTTGAAATCATACATTGCACTCTAATAATAAAATAATATTATTTTAAAAGGTAGTTAACGCCTAGTCATTGTAATGGAGGGAATGAATGGAACTAACTACAAAATGATTATATATGTTTGCCAAATATTTTTAATTTTTAAATTTTGGAGGCTTAAAATGAAAATGAATCCAATTTTAAGCATAAATCATCTAATATTCTTTAAAAGGTAGATTAACCTCCTTTTGATGGAGAACCATTTTAAATATACTTTTCACAATTTTATATGTTGTATTTAGCAAAATAAAATACTTCTTTAGAATCTGGACATAAAAATTTACTTTGTGTAAAATTTTGTTATTTTTCCGATAAAGATCATTTTTATTGAAAATGATGCATTTTAATTCAAAACATCCTTTTAATCTGATATATTTATATGGATAGATTATATTTTAAATTTAGATTAAAGTATATTTAGAATATATTTTTACCATTTAATCTAATGGTGGTCATTGGAATTAATTTCACTTTGAAATTGCACTTAAACTAATGTCAATCTTTTAATAGATATTATTACTTAAAAACACGCTATTTGTTTTTATAGTGGGAAATAATTATTAAATTAATTAATTAAACATATATGTTTTGAATTTTTTAAAATATTAATCATTTTTGAATTCGGAATATCAAATATAGCTTATGGTGAATTTTCGGTATTTTTCTGAAAAACATCAATTTTTGATGAATAATGAAACCACTAAGTGGTAGTTTAAAAACTGAGTTTTCGTTTAAATGAAACTTCACCACATCTGTGATTTGAATATCAAAAATATAACATACATGGTTGTAATTATGATGTAAAATTTGGTTCAATGGGATTGAAATATTTTTTTGGTGAATAGTAACTTTTAAGTATTTAATCGCGATTAGAGGTAATTATTGCAATTTAAGGTAAAAATAATGTTTTAATAATATAAAATGACCTATACACATGTCCTACCCTCTTTTGATGTGTCATGGAAGACCATGAAAATCCATGTGTCATCTTGGGGACCCCATGTAGCCACTTTGGTAGGAAAATGACATAAATAACTTTTTATTTAAAGTTAAAATAATAATGTCACAAGCATGAGTTGTTTTACTAAAACAATTTTTAAATTGGTTTATAAAAGTCATATGATTGACTATAAATAATCATTATAAATATATAAATATTTCCTACATTATGATATTTTTTTATAATTTTTAGACATTAAATAATTTAAATTATTTATGACATCATGATGATGTAGCAATTACCTCATTAATAAAGGATTCAAATAAAATGAAAAGATAATGGTAAAACTATAATCTACACTTTTCAATGACCTATTGGATGTGTATATTTAGAAGCCTTACCACAATATCCTCGAAATACATCAATGTGGGACATTTAAAATCAGAAGCTCATATGAAAATATTGTAACATTTTGTAACATTCCAAGAGTGCCCCTCCTCTCCTCTTATAAAAGGCCTGCACCTCTACCACCTTACCCACACCTCTCAAGCCTTTGGCTCGGCCAAACCCTACTCCTCTTATCTCTCCACATCCCTCTTTTACTACTATAAGCCTCACTTTGGGCAGATGTCTTCCCAAGGAAGCCTTTGAGCTCAAATCAAAGATAGATACATGATTTTATGGTGGTTAAAGAACGATCGGGTCAAGTCGGACCCGAGGTAAGGGATCAAACCTCCCTCTTTCTTTTTATGTACTCTATTTTATGTCATTTATTTTATGCTCATCTTTATTAAATTTGGGTATTTTCTTTTATATTATTCATACTGTAATTTTTGTGCTCAAATTATGAGAGACCCTATTTATCTCATAAATCCATTTTTGGATGTTTTAAGTGGCGCCTTTAGGCTACCGAGTTTTAGTAAGGGATTTTTCATCTCACATTTATTCCCGTGACATTTATGCTACATTTTCCACTATTTCCCTTGAGTGGTGTATGTACTACCCATTATTATACAGTTTGTTTAGTATAATTTCATTTATGGGTATTTACAACATCATTTAATGACCCTTCTTCCATGGGGTGTACGTTTCGAAAGTTACCCAACTCAGTAAGGGGACCTTTCACCCTCCTCTTTTTATAATACTTCTTCTGTTATGTCTTTTAATTCACATACTATTATGTTGGGATATGTTCTTCTATATCCTTATTTATGTAAATTTTATGTCCAAGTGATGAGATACCATTTTCTCTCTAATCAACTAATTTTCTGAATTTTCAAGTGACGTCGTTAGGCTGTTGAAATTTTACAAGGGAACTTCTTTACCCAATTTCGATTTCTTGGGGTTCAACATGTAGTTATTGAATATGTAATCCTTCGAATATGTGTGCATGAAAATTTATTGTTTTACACTAAATATCCACTTATATTGGGTGTGTTTATATTTTTCACACATAACTATGACATTGATTTATCCTTAACATAAGGATACCTTCTTTATTATGGATTTCATCTCTTTTTACATTTCTATTGAGGTTTCATTGTTGTTATGAACCAATTAAATCTTGTATGGTGTATATATTGTCCTTTGGAATATTATATCATGAATCTCTTTATTCTCATGAAATTATAATGTTCTGATTAAATGTTATTGCTCAATTATTGTATTCAAGTGTCTCTCATTTTGTTAAAAACACTTTAACTAAAATATCGTTTTAAATGTTTTAATGATTTATTCTTATAGATATTTCTCATTAATATCCATGTTTTAAAAATGGATTTAAGGGTTTATTTATATGGATAATAATGGTTTGAAATGATAAAAGCTTCAAAGTGGTATGGGGCACATTGATTCAAAAATCTCTTTGTTAAATGTTTTAAATGGTTTTGGAAATGGTTTTTAGAATGGAATCATTATTTCATTATCTTAAAATGTTATATTATTGTTGCAATGTGGGAATGTTATCTTTCCTTTATGATTAAGTTATATGCTATTATTATGTTATGGTTCTTGGGAATTTTTTATGAAGATGGGTGGTTCTGGTATAAACTAAGGGCAGGTCAGCCTGATATAGCTCTCCAATGATCTGGGTAATGCGAACGAGTTAAAAGTTAAGGTTTTTCCGAAGAGATTTAGGGGATATACTGCGATGAGTATTCCAAACATAACTAAGAGGGGTACTCCCTACGTAAGAATGCTATTAATGCCTCCAGTTACCTTTATCTCTTATGATTTATATGATTTATTCATGAGTTTATGAGGTATGTTAAAGTGCTTATCTTTTATGGGTAAAGTATTATTTAATTCTTATGTATATATGTACTCATGCTTCCTTTCCATACTTTTTATAACCCTTACTGAGCATTTTATGCTCATACCAAGTTTTTTAAATGTTTTTCACAGGGCAAGGGAATGGTAAATGATATGATGATAGTTTCAAGGAAGTGTCAAGAAAGAATCCATGTTTTATTTTAAAAATGTTTCCGTTGATGGGAAATATGAATACTATCTTTTATGTAACCACTTTGTTTAAATGTTGAATGTAATGCATTTTTTATGATCTAATTCTCTAAAACTCTAAACCTGAAAACAACCTCAATGTGTAATCTTTGTAATAAGTCAAGATTAAGTAATGTTTAAGGTTGGGGCCTTATAGTTGATATCGGAGGTCAGTTTAGATAACTTTATAGGTTAGATTGTTGTTTAAGAAAAAGTGAAAAGTTGTGTATAACCCCAATTGTTATTATATTAGATGGAGTCATCGTTTTTTAAATTAGAATGTGTTTGAGATAACTTGAATAAGTCTATTTTGGAGTTTATCTTTCTATTTTTTATTTGATGATTTTACTGATTTACTCACACTGACCTTTTTGGTTTTAGTAAATGGCTGGATCTAGAAGGCACAAAAGTAATAGTGGATTTGAACAAAACTGTGACGGTTTTATGAAAGAAAAACTGAATGATATGGGGGCTGCAATGAGAACTCTTTTGGTTATCCTCAACCAACTATCTTGAGTCATGATTAACCACATGAACCTTAGTTATTTTTATAAGGCATCGTATATGCGAGAAACAAATCCCTACAGAAGTTCAGGTAATAATCATAAATCTAAGTATGTTCAAAAACAGATGTGTGAAATATGTGGAAAGTAACACATAGGAAAATGTTTCAAAGGGACAGAAAGATGCTATAGATGTGGAAATGAAGGTCATAAAGCAAGAACCTGCCATGGAAAAAGGAAGCATCTAGTTGACTCTAGGAAAGGGAAAGAAGTTCTTTCTGAAGGATCAATTGAATGTTTTAAATGTGGTGTGCATGGTCATTATGAAAACACATGTCATACGAAGAAGTTTTGGGAATGGGGTCACTAAGATCGTACAAATATCCATTTACCAATACCCAATTCCATTCCGATTGAGGATAAAGAAACTAACAATGAAGAATGAAAGGTATGTATTATTTCTTAACATATGTTTTCCTATTATTGGAATCTTAGGATATGATTCATGATTTTTTTGTAAGAAAGAAGTATTTCAGAATAAGTTGAAAAGTAATGGCTAATGGATCATGAAAAAATGTTGAATGAGTATGAAGTCATCATATAAAGTGGTTCAAGAGTTATTGTAGATTTTAGGATGGTGATATTCTTAGATGAATTAAGTCTCTTTTGATGATGGGGTTACATTAGAAGACTTTTTATAGTAACCCTGATGTTTGATATATGAAAATTTTATTCATGGAATAATTATCCTATCTTTTGTGGATATAGGTATAAAGAACCATTTGGGTTTATATGATCCTTGAATTTGAGGAAATTACTAGTTAATACATTTTGGGATGCAAAATAGAAGTTATCAGATAACCCTTATGGTTAAAATATGTTATGGTTATTTTTGATGAATTTATCTCTTTTGAGGAATGTTATAAAATTATATAGTTTTTGAAAAGGGACAACACGCAGACCGTGTGACAACCCGTCGCGTCGAACGAAGCTGTGGGAATCAAACCCACAACCAAAGTGCAACTGGTATTTATCACCTACCACTGGACTACGTGAAGTCCCTAGTTATTTTGAATGATTCACTTTAGTTAGATGATTTTATGAATTAATAGTAAGTTGATTTTTGTTTATCAATGGAAATGATTAGCCTATCAAGGAGGATATGTGATTAGGTTAAATACTTTTCAGTATGAGACTGTAAGAGAAACTGATGTTATTTTGGAGAAAATTGTTAAAATTTATCATAGGAGACTATGTGATTAAATCCATCAGAGATTTGGTTTTCAATGTTAGTTTGGTTTACATTGTATAATTTTATGGATAACTGTTTATTGATTGGTCTTTGTTGAACTTTGGGTTTTGTTTGACAAATTTTTCTTTTAAGAATATATTTTTTTATCCTTTTTGGGTATTATCTGATCTCATACTAACCTTTTTGGTTTTAGTTTGGGTAAGGTCTAAAGACATGTGAATTATATAGTTCCCTTTTGTGGATTAGGTGATTGTCTGTAAGTTTATTATAGCTCTCTTAATGTGAACAAGTCATCCTAAATACTCATCTTATGAAGAAAATATGAGTTCGTGTATGAAATATATTAAAAGTTGAAAGTCAACTTGACAATTAAGTATTCTTACTTATGTTTTAGTTAAGCTCGTAAATAAATTCCTCAATTAAAAGTAACTTAAAACAAAAATTTTGTCTGTTAATTTTTCCTACTGTGGAATCAAATACCATTTTACCCATCACAAGTTTGTGATTTTCTTGTTGTTAACTTTCTCCTAGACATGTTTACTATCACTCTCAATCAGAACATGACCCTTTGTTTTTCCTCCATATCCACATTTTCATATTTATCCATATTTTTGAATAAAATATTAATATTACTTTAATGGAAATGCTATGCTCGAGGGCGTACCCAATACGCAACAACGAGTTTCTTTGAAATCTTACATTGCACTCAAATAATAAAATAATATTATTTTAAAAGGTAGTTAACGCCTAGCCATTGTAATGGCAGGAATGAACGGAACTAACTACAAAATGATTATATATGTTTGTCAAATATTTTTACTTTTTAAATGATGGAGGCTTAAAATGAAAATGAATCCAATTTTAAGAATAAATCTTCTAATATTATGTAAAAGGACGATTAACCTCATTTTGATGGAGAACTCTTTATAAATATACTTTTGATAATTTTATATGTTTTATTTGACAAAATAAAATCCTTCTTTAGAATCTCGACATAAAAATTTACTTTGTGTAAAATTTTGTTATTTTTCCGATACAGATCATTTTTTTTTGAAAATGGTGCATTTTAATTCAAAACCTCCTTTTAATATGATTTATTTATATAGATATATTATATTTTTAATTTATATTAAAGTGTATTAAGAATATAATTTTACCATTTAATCTAATGGTGGTCATTGGAATTAATTTCACTTTGAAATTGGACTTAAACTAGTTTCAATATTTTAATAGATATTGTTTCTTAAAAACACACTATTTGTTTTGACAGCGGGAATTAATTATTAAATTAATTAATGAAAAATTTATTTATTGAATTTTGTAAAATAGACATCATTTTTGAATTCATATTATCAAATAAATCTTAAGGTAAAGTTTTGGTATTTTTCTGAAAAACATCAATTATTTATGACTATTGAAACCACTAAGTGGTAGATTAAAAACTGATTTTTCGTTTAAAAGAAACTTTACAAATTTTGTGTTTTGAATTTCAAAAATCCGACATAAATGTTTTTAATTAGGATGTAAAATGTGGTTCAATGGGATTAAAATAATTTTTTGGTTAATAGTAACTTTTATGTTTTTAATCGCGATTAGAGGTAATTAGTGTAATTTAAGGTAAAAATAATGTTTTAATAATATGGAATGACCTAGACACATGTCCTACCCTCATTGGATGTGTCATGGCCGACCAAGAAGATCCATGGGTCAACTTGGGGACCCCATGGAGCCACTTTGGTAGGAAAATGACATAAATAACTTTTTATTTAATGTTAAATTAAAAATGTCTCAAGCATGAGTTGTTTTCCTAAAATAGTTTTTAAATGGGGTTATACAAGTCATATTTTTGAATATAAATATTCACTAGAAAGCTAAAAATATTTCCTACATCATGATTTTTTTTAATTTTTAGACATTAAATAAATTAAATTATTTATGACCTCGTGATGATACAGCGATTACCTCATTAAAAAAGGATTTAAATAAACTGAAAAGATAATGTTAAAACTATAACTTACACTTGTCAAGGACCTATTGGATGAGTATATTTCGAACCCTTACCACCTTATCCTCGAAATACATCAATTTGGGACCTTTAAAATCTGAAACTCATTTGAAAATAAAGTATCATTTTGTAACATTCCAAGAGTGCCCCTCCTCTCCTCTTATAAAAGGCCCCCACCACTACCACATTACCCACACCTCTCAAGCATTTGGATCGGCCAACCCCATCACATTTTGTCTCTACATATCCCTCTATTACTCTTAGAAGCCTCACTTTTGGCAGAAGTCTTCCCCAGGAAGCCTTTGAGCTCAAATAAACGAGTGATACCCGATATTAAGGAGGTTAAAGAACGATCGAGTCAAGTCGGACCCGAGGTAAGGGATCCAACCTCTCTCTTTCTTTATAAGTACACTCTTTTATGTCATTTCTTTTAAGCTCATATTTCTTATGTTTGGGGATGTTCTTTTATATTCCTCATATATTACTTTTAGTGTTCATATTATGAGAGACCCTATTTGAACTCATAAATATATTTTTGGACGTTTTAAGTGGCGCATTTAGGCTGTCGAGTTTTCGTAAGGGATTTTTCATCTCACATTTATTCCCGTGACATTTATGCTATGTTCTCAACCATTTCCTTTGAGTGGTATATGTACTTCCCATTATTATACATTTTCTGTAGTATAATTTCATTTATGGGTATTTACATCTTCATTGTATGACCCTTCTTCCATGGGGTGTACGTTTCGAAAGATACCCAACTTGGTACGGGGACCTTTCATCCTCCTATTTTTAAAAGACTTCTTCTATTATGTCTATTAATTCACATACTATTATGTTGGGATATGTTCTTCTATATCCTTATTTATGTAAATGTTATGTCCAAGTGATGAGATACCATGTTCTCTCTCATCAACTCATTTTTTGAATTTTCATGTGACGCCGTTAGGCTGTCTAAATTTTACAAGGGAACTTCTTAACCCAATTTTGATTTCATTGGGTTAAACATGTAGTTATTGAATATTTAATCCCTTTAATATGTGTGAGTGACCATTAATTCTTTTACACTTAATATCCACTTATATTGGGTGTATTTATATTTGTCACACATAACTATGAGATTGATTTATCCTTAACTTAAGGATACCTTCTTTATAAGGGATTTCATCTCATATTACATTTATATTGAGACTTCATTGTTGTTATGAACCAATTAACTCTTGTACGGTGTATATGATGTCCTTTCAAATATTATATCATGAATCCCTTTATTCTCATGATATTATAATGTTATGATTAAATTTTATTCCTCAATTATTGTATTCAAGTGTCTCTCATTTTGTTAAAAACCCTTTAACTAAAATATTGTTTTAAATGTTTTAATGATTTATTCTTATAAATATTTCTCATTAATATCCATGTTTTCAAAATGGTTTTTAGGATTTATTTATATGGATATAAATGGTTTAAAATGTTAAAAGCATCAACGTGGAATGGGAAACTTTGATTCAAAAAACTCATTGTTAAATGTTTTAAATGGTTTTGGAAATGGTTTTTAGAACAGATTCATTATTTCAATATCTTAAAATGTTATATTGTTGTTTCAATGTGGGAATGTTATCATTAATTTATTCATAAGTTATGTGCTATGATTATGTTATGGTTCTTGGGAATTTTTTATGAAGATGGGTGGTTCTGTGATAAACTAAGGGTGGGTGATCCCGATATAGCTCTACAATGCATTGGGTAACGCGAAGGAGTTAAACGTTAAGGTTTCTCCGAAGAGATTTATGGGATATACTGTGATGGGTATTCCAAACATAACCAAGAGGGTTACTCCCTATGTAAGAATGTTATGAATGCCTCATGTTACCTTTAGGACTTATGATTTCTATGATTTATTCATGATTTTATGAGGTATGTTAAAGTGCTTATCTTTTATGGGTAAACTATGATTTCATTCTTATGTATATATGTACTCATGCTTCCTTTCCATACTTTTTATAACCCTTACTGAGACTTTTATTCTCATCCCATGTTTTTGAAACCTATTTCACATGGAAAGGGAATCGTACATGATATGATGATTGTTTCAAGGAAGATTCAAGAAATAATCTATGTTTTATTTTAAATGTGTTTCAGTTGATGGGAAAGATGAATACTATCTATTATGTAACCACTTTGTTTAAATGTGGTATGTAATGCATGTTTTATGATCTAATACTCTAAAACACTATACATGAAAAGATCCTCAATGTGTAATCTTGTAATAACTCATGATAAAGTAAGGTTTAAGTATGGGACCTTATTATTATAAACAAAATCTGATGGTAGAGTTGTTCAGTTTATAGAGTTAATACCTGAACACATTCTGATTTATCTATGGTGATCTCAACATCATTATATGGTTCATTTTGATTATCTATGGTGTGATGATTTCAGACGAAAATTATGATGATTAAATTCATCCCACATGTACTCGGGGTGACATGGAATATAATACTCCAATTATGAAGTATCTCATCAGTCTGGCCAGAACATTCCTTAGGAATGACCCATATCTAGGGGTTGACATCCCATTCAAAAAGTTGGATGACTTGTTCATAAATATGACTCGACATGATTCTATGAATAATAATCCCAAGGAATTACCATTATGATAATCATATGGGAAAGAGGTTTATCACATTAAAATAGTTTATGAGTGTTAATTCAATGTCTTGGGATTGTCAGTCACCTCCCAGGACCATCACCTTATTCATCTAGTAAGCTTCTTAGCAATGCACCAAAGCAGGTACATATTCACAATGCAAAAAAATGTGGATATATGGTCTCCACCTTAATGATGGTGTAGGTGATTACAGGAGGTATGATTATCATCTTATTTTTTCTAATGTTGTCAAGGTTATATTTCCAACCTCACCACATCTATAAGGTTATGCCCCTTTCAAAATATTAGGCACCTTCCAACTGTGGTGGGGTTAGATGAGGGACTACATTGGTGGATATTGGTTACTTAATACTAACAACTTTACAAGTTACCAGTTCATGAAATTTCTATAAATTATTAGTGGGGTTTGGCTAATCACACTAAATAACTAAAAGATAAAGAGAAAAGTGAACAAGTATGATATGTTTTTTATACCATACAAAGCAGCATCCTGTGAAATTACTGATAATGTAAAGGGTGATCTTGTCACCTAACCCTTTATTTTATACATATACGATGTTGTTTTATCCACTTGGATTAAATAAGATATATTCTATTAGTGGTATGCTTCATACTACATTGGGAGATAGTTCAGTGCATTTAGATGAAATTCCCCACTACTCCCCACATCTGTTAAGAAATCCATCCAATGGTGGCTTAAAATATATAGATAATGTTCACATGATAGGAAACATAGGTTTAGGTGAACTTCCCTATGGATAGTGGAATTTTTCGCCTCTCCAAGGCTTATGTTGATACCTTGGTCTGATCATACCTAAATGGTCATTTGGATCCATTGGTGATAAAACACATAGATCTTCTAATAGTGGATGAGGACGAGGAAAAAGGGGCTCTGGTATCATCAAAAAGTTATATTCCAAATAATAAAAAATATTCTAGAAGACCCATATCTCTCTAGATGTTTTAGAATAAAATGAGGCACTTAGACCCAACACCATCAACCACGTCGGGGCCAATAGATTTGTTAACAATGTATGGGGTTCCGGGGAAACAAGTTCTAGTAGTTGGGGGTCTAATCTTATTATGGTGGTGATTTCAATTTTATTCCAATATTGGAAAAACTAGAGGAGTAATACATTGACCATTGAGGTATGAAGGGTGTTGAGTCATGTGGAAATAGAAGTAGAAGGATTTGGGAGTGTGGTCGCTCCCAAAGGACTCTTCTATGAACAACATCCCATTGATGTCATATCACTTCTCCAAGAACAAAGTGTGGTGATTCATTCTATCAAATGCCAAGTCCATTACACACCCCTAGATTAGATAATGATAATCCCGTGCACAATGGTAACTAGTGAAGATAAGGGTGACTAATATTGCTCTATTGAACTGGTAAGATAAGTTTTGTCAACACCTTCATATATTTTTTGATATTTTTAGGACCATGGTGAACATTCATTTCTCATTGATTTTTCAAGAGGATGGTAAATTTTGGTTCACCTCCCACCTATCTAGTTTACTTTTCTAGGCACACGGTGGCCAAATTTGTTTGAAAAAGTGAATCAGAGGTCTATGATTTGGGATGTAAAAGTTAAGTGGAGCTCATGGATGTGGTTGTTTGTGATCCAAAGGAAAAACCATTTTTACCTCCATTAGCACCACCTTGGGCACCTGAAGTTATATTTTGATGTTAATTCCACTAAGAGGACTAGAAAGAGGAAGTGTGAATATCCACACACTAGGAAACCTCTAAAATCATTAATTTTGGTACTTTGTGGACTCTTTTCCATTTCATTACAGTAGTAGCTTATCATTACCACTTACCTACACATATCAAGGTCAGTTATCAAGTATAATATAGTCTTATTGCCCCATAACTACCCAAATGTGACTTTTTTATTAGAAATTTACATTTTATAAATTTACCTTTTTCATATTAATGTTTAATTTATTTCATTATTGTATTAGTAACATAATATTTGTTTTCTTATATAAGATTAATTTTTTCCCTGGGTTTGGATTCTTCATTTAGCAACTAATATGATGGACGACAATTTTTGAGATGGGATCATAATTGAAAAAAGGATGAAACAATAATGTTTTTAACTATTTGATGGATAATTGTAATTGTAACCATATAAAACATTGTTTGAAATGTATATATAAATTTTTTCGGAACACTTGTGCATGCTATTTTGTTCTTATATGATTTGTTTGTCTGTAGGTGTTATTTTGTGCATCTGGTTTGTGTGCAGGTTCTGTTTTATGTTGTGTGTGCAGGTGATGTATCAGGTGTGCAGGTGATGTGTTGGTGCTTGGTTTCATAAGACAACTAGGCCTTTATCAGCACTAGTTAAGAACTGATAAATTAGGACATTATCAGCGCTCAAAATAGTACTGATAAAGGGGGCATTTATCAGTGCTTTTTATTGTTGTTAAAGGGGAACCCTCTATCTTCACCATGATTAACTGTTCTATTCTAGCACAATTAATGGATGTTTTTACCACTTTTAAAACCCCTATTTCTTGTAGGTCAATTTTTATTTACGTATTGAAAGAAACTATCTAAATGACATTTGTATATTTATGTTTATATATATATAATATTTAAAATAGCATTAACAAATTATATATATCATATAATTTCACTAACCCAATAAATAAAATGTTTCATGTGGTGTGTAAAGTAATCACATCGCTTTGAGGATGCGGCAATCCACATTTCCTCAAACAAGATTATAGGATTAACACAAAATGGAATGTAAAAGGTTATATGTTGAAAAAATGAATAAAAAGACTAAATACATAATAAATATAATATATTAAATATATAAATAGATTTTCCATCATAATGTCCACCTTGATTTTTTGTAATGGAGAAATAAACAATCACCATTTGGGGAGGTATTAGTTCACCGTACTCAAAAACAATAGGTTCAACATCTATTAGATAGAGGTTTGATAAAGTGTAGGTTAGATAATTTTCATAAAAAACCCCTTATATATATATATATTACTTGTATATTATCATAATAATGGACTAAATATAATTGGTTGGGGGAAGAAGTGAAATAATGGAAATGAGCTTGAGAGAAGACATTACCTATAAATTGGGTGACTCTTATTGGTTAGTGCCAAAAGGATTCCACGAGAATCTTTCTTCTAAAAGCAAGGATTCATGGTATAATTGAGGATTTATAGAAGGATACATGGGTATATCATGTAAGAACATAAATGGTTTGGGAGGTGTGGTAAATTGGTAGATGTGTTGGCCTTTTATAGCTATGGAAAAGGAATCAGAAGGAGTTTTTCGACATAAATTAGGTGTGCACATGTTCTTACCTAAAAAAGTATTAAAAACCCAAAAAAACTAATGGAAGTTGAATGTCCTATATATGAATATAAAATGTTTTTTTGGAAAATTTTATTGTTCATTTAGTCCCTTTTAAAGATTAGTCTCTAATTAAGATAAATTTGGACTTAACTACTGTGATTAATTTTATTCTCTTTTAATAGTCATTTTGGTAAAATTAACATGGTTTATCAGACCCAAAATATTAAACTAAATGAAATGGTGTATGTCATATATTTGAAATTAAAATCACTGAAGTGGAAAAATTATTATTTGTGCTAATCCTATAGATGGGATGAATTAACATTGTTTTAAAGTAGGAAAACTTCAAAATTTTGTTAAGATATTTTATTCAGTTTCAAAGTGAAATTTATTATAATGAATTAAATTGAATGATTAGATTCAATATTTTCCTAACATGACCTTAAAAATATTTACAATATCATTTAGAATTAATAAATAATTAGGCAAAATAAAATTTTTAAATAAAAGAAGAATTTCTCACTATTCCTAAAAAAATTAAGTTATTTAGAAAACTCACAAATATTTTACCTAGGATAAGTTTGAATTTATAAAATAAAAAGTGGATTTTATTTTATAAAATTAAATTTCTAAAAATCTCTAAAATTACTTTCATTATTATATTCGGTTCATTTTAGATAATTATATTTTAAAAATAAAAGGGATTGTTTTAAAATATATTATCTATCATTATCAATATGATTTATTTATATAAAAAAATTATAAAGAATATTTGAAAAATATTTATTACTATTCTGATAAAAATGATTATTTGTGATTTTAAAATTATCTTATCTAATTAATTATATATATATAGAAATATGTTCCACAAAACAAATAGTTGCATGCATCGTATGCCAAGTCGGTGTTTTTGTAGTGTAGGAAAAGATGGTATTGAATGTAGTGCAAGACATGTTGGTATTGAATATGAATGAAATTTTCACTTAGTGGTTTAATATATACAACTCTTCCTATTTTCAAGTGATATTAAATATATTGAAAAAAATAAATAATTTGGAAAAAAATAATTCTCATAATCTCGATGAGTTACATTCTACCCCCCTAAAAATTTCATTCTCCCTCAGAACTATTTTGGGTTATCAAAAGATTAATACATTAATTATTTATTAATAGAAACAGAAATTGTAAAAATGTGTACAAAAACTTCCATTAAAAAGGGAAATTTTGAAGCATAATAGTTACCCAAAGTAACATATTATTTGGTTTCAACATAGGAAGAACATATGTTGGGAGTGAATATTGAACATGAAGGAAAAGTGTAAATATTTATAAGGGGTGATTGAGGTCGTGAATAAAAAAATTAATGGTCAAATGAAATTTTAGGGCCTCAAAATCATAAATTTGAAATGATTTAAAAAGCCATCAGGTCAATTAAAATTAAGGGGTTAGGACAATAAATTTTTTGGTATCTTTCCTAACATTCAGTAATTCTTCATAATTTAAAAAAAAAACAAAACTACAATATTGGGTTATTATACAAAAATTTAATAATACATCTATTACCTCGTGGAAACAATGTCTAGAAATTATATTTTATGAATAAATCACTAAAATAATCATTTAATGGATCTGAAGTTTGATGAATGAATAACACGTCCAACAAAGAAGACAACATGCATAAAAATAAAATCTAATATAAATAGTTCATCATAAATATGTATTCATTAAAAATAAGAACACTTAAACTAGGACATCATGTAGGGTAGTGGTTGGTGTGAAACAGTTATCATATTTTGGGCATGGGTTCATGACCCACAACCTTGTTGGCCAAGATTGGTTGTCACCTGACATACATGGTGTCCTTTTTTAAAGCCAAAATAATATAAGATGTACATATATGAAACAAGGTTAATAACTGATTAAAAGTTTCACTGGGGTTTCAACCAAAACTCAGTGCACAAATACTTCCTTCTAATTTTGACATTAAAACTTCATGAACAGTTAACATTATAACCCTTAAAAAAGGTGAAAATCCAAAACCCTAAAAACAGAGTCATGAAATTTGATTAACATTGATTCCCTTTTATAAGACAAACTATATATTGGTTATCACGTTCCAATCATGTTAATAAACTAAATTTATATTCCCTTGAAACATGATAGTAACAATAATTACAATAAATAATTTTGTAAAAGACGCATTCTTATTCATTAAAAAGTATATTAGATTTACTACATATATCAAAAAAAATTGTAAACATCATTAGTGGAATCATAAACCACCGATAAACATGTCCTTACATAGTTCCAATCTAATAACTACTATCCAATTTACTTATTTATATATGAAATATCTAAATCCATATAACATTATCTTAACATAAATAACATTTTATGGTTTACCTTCCCTTATTAAAAAGGTTATCTTTCATGAGATAACCTTTATAGTCCATCATGACAATTGAAAATGTTTTTTTTAATCATTAGAAAAAATATAAATATAAAAATTCCTATATAATTCATCATTCTTAATTTTGGAATCCAAGTACATAAATACTTCAATTATATAATCCTTAATCCATTAAAAATAATACTTCTATCCTTTCACTATTAAGTCGTAGTCTCATCACCAACCACAATGTAACCATTACTCGCACCACCTTACTGATTGTCTTTATGAACATTATTATTTTGACATTGGTTTTCATAATAACCATTTAATCTAAACTTAAAACTATTAATGTTTGATGAAAGCTAAGGGAGGCCAAAATTCCCATCCATTTCATTAACCGAACTATTAATTTTTCCCATGTAGTCACATTCGTCGTGTCCTTCTTCTACGTAGTCAAAACACCTTCTTGTTCCAATAATACATTCACATAGGTGATTATTTCAATATTCATAAAGCAAATGAAATTAAAACTTCATTCCTCCATGGTATCCTTTACCAAAACTCTTAGTAAACTCTTTATTTCTCTTCCACAGTGAGTCCAAAAGTTAGTTAAGGTAAACATTGTTAATCATGTTTCATGTAAATTGATTAGGCATGATCATGAAATATTTCACTCATGTGATCACCCCACATGACTTCTTATCAAAAAATATTCTATGAAATTCATCATTAATCATGTTCCTTCCCATTCTCTCCATTGTCTAAAACTAGAAGAAAAGTGTGAGCATTAATTATCATATTATAAATTCAAAAAGTCTTGAAAATACCTACTTGTAGGATGTCAAAATCATGACACCTTCAATAATCAATGACACCTTATCTTTATCCTAAGTTATTCATATATAAATTTTATCCAAATCCTTCATGATTGTTCATAAAGAGTTTGTAAATTCTAAAAGCATTACCCATGGGAGTGTCAATCCAAGTGTGAAGCAGGGCTCATTTTTATGTACCATATTACCACAAGTCAAGCCTTTAACATATTGTAGAATTTTTTACCCCTAGGTAAACATTTGTCAGAGCCATATCCACTTGTATTAACCAGATAGGGATATATATCAAATAAACCACTCACTCTATCCTTTACCAAAATTTCTATACATTTTCCTAAACATTAACTTATCCTTATACTTATCCTTAGGGACATCTCAATGAATGTCTATTGAAATATACCAAGGGATATCTCTAAACTTTTATTATACTAGTTTCAATAGGTTAACGATAACATTTATCAGATACCAACTATAGAAACCCTATCTTTATAAACATTGAAATTACATAGCTTTTATAGAATACATAAACATTATACAAATAGACACCCAAATTTCATAGTTGATATAGTGCCTTTGGAAACAAGGAAACAAAAAAAATGGTAAATATGTAAGCTATATAATCTCCCAATACATTATTCTTTAATAGAACCCTTCTTAGAAATTTCATCCATAGTACATATCATCATTACCTTGGAGACAAAAAACATAAAAATGGTGAGCTCAAATGCACAATAAGGGTAAACAATGGGGACATGTAAGAATAAACATGAGGAAAGGGTATGAGAATGTGATCCTGTAAATAGAATACCATACCCTTTAAATAGAATATCACAACCAAAATCATGGCATAAATATTGTATGTTCATAAGATATGAATCATATGAAATAAATAGCATACTCCATGAAATCGTAATATATGATTGAGACATTGAATTCTCACAAACACATAAGCATATAATGATTTAAATAGTTTCCAATGCATTGTAGCCAAGACCGTATTAGTAGTATGGTTTAACACACCCTTCCATAATAGGAGACATGTTTTCCCCCATGGTAATCATAGTAGCATGAGTTCACTCTACATACCGTCTTAGTAGTCATGGTTCACTCCAATAGACATTATAGTAGTCCAGGATGACTTAAAAGACCATATTATTTTATCTCATGAGATGTAAAACTTCATCCAATTCATTTTAAAGAGATATATGTCCCACCCATCAAATAATTAAAACATTCATACATGTTACACATGATAATAAATGAACATACCATAACCCTTGAAATTAAATGTGTATCACAAACAAGTAAACAAATCATGAGTTCTGGAAATAGACATGGTTCATAATCATTTCATTATAGACATAACCCATGGAAAGAAGATCATTCAAAAATAATATAACCCATGAAATAGAAATAGGTTTCATAAAAATATTACCCATGAACGAGAAATGGGTTTCATAAAGACCATGGAATTAATCATAACTCATTCATAGAAATGATATGAATGTAACCTTTAGATTATTTCCGAGAAAGGCATGAGTAACATCAACAGAT
This sequence comes from Viscum album, assembly GCA_963277665.1. Lineage (NCBI taxonomy): Eukaryota > Viridiplantae > Streptophyta > Magnoliopsida > Santalales > Viscaceae > Viscum > Viscum album. The sequence goes on from OY728165.1 coordinate 811,430,589, forward strand.
GTCATCTTAGGTGTAATATTATTAGGAAATATTCTATAATAATTTTTGTTTATGTAAATAAATTTTCATGTTTGAAAAGTTATTTTTAATGCAAAAAAACATTTGAAAATAATTTTCTCATAAAATACCTTCAAAAATTAAAAAGAAGACATGAAATCATTTTTAAATCCTTTTTCTTTAGAAATAATTTAGAATATGATTGAATTGTTTTTTGAAACCCTTTTCATTAAAAAAATTTGAAAAGTATTGAATAATTCTAGAAAATATTTTGAAAATATTTTTTCTTGAAAACTTATAAAGAATCTAGAAAAGGTTATGAAAACCATTTCTTTGAAAACAACTTGAAAAAATTTAAATAAAACTTGAAAAAGTTTTTGAAACAGTTTTCTATGAAAACATGCAAAAGATGTTTGAAACCAATTTGAAAACAATTTCCCTTTAAAAGTAATATAGAAAAAAAATTCTTAAATATTAAAAATTATAATAATGCAAAGGGATTGTCGAAGAAATGATGGTGGGTAAATCCGTACATGTCATGCAAGGTCAAAAAAACATTCCTTTTACATGGTAAGAAGGATAGAAAAGATCCTCATTCATAAAGATAAATGTATATTCCCATGAATAGGCAAGTTTACGGAAAAAAAGATAAAAAATTATTTCAGATATAATAGGGGAATTGTATAATTTTATTTAAAATAATTTTATAAAATATAGATTTCCGACTGAAGAGAGGGTAATGTCGAGATTTCCTAAAAAACTTTTTTAACTATCTTATGTACTTAAAAGTAAAAAATGGTACCAATAAATGATTTTATCATGAAATAATAGAGGAAAATAAAAATAATGAATATTAATGAGATGAATATCATAATATTTTATCAACAGAATAATTAACATAAACAATCTAAAAGATAAATGAGATTTTCTCAATTAATTTTATAACCTAATTTCTTGAAATAATTAACTCCATGTTAGGAAAGAGAATATAATGATGCATATAATATTCAGAAAATATATAAATTAGTTATATTTCATGTAAAATGGATTCATATTCACCCTGAAAAAATGTTTATGGTTATAAAAAACATGACTCTCAATGAATGTAAATTGTGAATTCTTTTACCAATATGGTAACTTTGGAATAATAATCCCCTTGAAAAAAGGGTCATCGATTAGGAATGTAAATACCCATAAATTTAAATAAATGATACCTAGAATATAATCATTGGCTTTACATGCACCACAAAAAAGGAAATATAGGCTAACATAACTTATATCTCACTGAAATTAAAAGTGAGAAGAAATACCCATACCTTATGTATTGAATCTCTCCATACTCATAGAATATTTCTTTATAATCAAACTAAGTTCATAACACATATTATATATAATAAAATTCTTATATATATTACCATATATTGTTTTATTAAAACCTTTTATAACCCACTTGTTAATGATATTATGTAATGGTTTTACTTCATTATATATTCACTATATTCTTCACATGTATCTTAATTTATTACCTCATTAGTCCTAATACATATACCATGATTCCATAATGTTTAAAATGATATAAATATAATTTTTATCCAGTATATACATATTATAAAAATTTATAGCATTAATAGTAATGGAATGGAAACACATTTCATGGAGATGATTAGCTATACGTATGCATGAATTTTGTCTCTGTTTTTGTTATCGTATTGAATGAATGTATGTAAATGACATATTTATATATATATAAATAACAACCCTTCTTTTAATTAAACAGATATATATGATTTGATAAATAAAATCATTACTTGATACAATATCAAAGATATAGAGGACTAGTGTATTTGGTGCTTAGGAACATTACATGATGACTTAAATCATGAAACACATCATATTTATTGAAAAAATTCTAAACATGACCACTACATTACCTCGTACTAAGAATTTCATGTTGTATCCTGAGGACATGCATAAGAAAATGGGAAGCTATAAATCCCATTAAGGGAGTAAACAAGGCATATCATGAAGAATACAAGACATGTTTGGAAATAATCATATCTATGGTTCCTAAAAGAAACATGAACATAAAGGCATGATAATGTATGATTATCACAACATGGGAATGTTGCAACAACCATTAACGTGGAGTTATCATGAGCCAAGGCTCATTGCACATGGAAAATTTGTAATACATCATTTCAATTGAATTAGAATGATTAAATCCTTATTTCATTAAAATTGGTGTGTTTAAATCGTCATTTCACTTGACGTATCATGAAACTAATATTTACCCAATGCATTGTAGCACTATCTGGGAACACCCTTGTTAAACATTTCATTTAATGCATAAGTGTGCCAATTGGATCATAAATTATGGATTCATTAAACATCATCAATTAGTCCACAATAAGGGAATGTGGAATTAATAAATTAATCTCTACAATAAATAAGTAAATCGAAATAAATGTTAATACCCTTAATAGAGTAATGGGAATGATATTCACTACACAATGACTTTGGCTTTAAAAATCGCGGTGTCCATTCGGTAGCATAACTCTGTGACATAAGAATTCATAAAATGGTTGATGAGGGAGAAAGAGGCATCTCGTCATATTTACAAGAAATGTACATTAAGGGGGTCATATATTCATGTAACAACATTTGTTATGGAATTTGGATTCATAAAACTAAATAATTGCTCGAATGTAAATGATGAGAGAGAAATTACTTTTAAATGTTTGGTATGGAAACAAGTGTACATAGGAGCATTAATGAGATAGAAATGGGTATCTCATCTTTCAAACATAAATAGTGATGTATGGGGGAGTTTCTAAATCATACCCCATTATTTATAATTGAAAATAAAAAGGCATAACAATATTAAGAAACACGGATTTAATGAGAAAGGATGGAATCACTTACCTGGAATTGTGATCCCAAAGGATTGTTATAGGATTGAGAGAGGCTTATTTGGAGATTGGGGTGCCATGAGAGGATTCTAGGGAGGGGAGGGACATAGTTGGAAGAACTCTAAAGACATTGAGTGAAGAGGAATTGGAAGATTTGGTGGGTTTATATAGGAAATGAGATTGAATTATTTATTATTTAGGTTTGGGACAGCACAAATTAAACTAATCAAAATCACAAACCAGCCCACGGTTTTTTTCAAAGGGGAGTTGAAAATAGTATTTTTATGGCCAATGTCTGAACTTAGTAAAATAATAGGTTTTCTTATGTGGATGTGAGTCACACTCTCATGGAAATCAATTTAAAAGTCTAAAATGTTTTATAAGTCTTGGATTGTCCACTAAGGATTTGTAAAATAAGTAAAAAAACTAAAATAAAATTATTTTTATGGTAAAATATATTTTATCCGAAAAAAATTTTTATTTGATTTTATTACATCATTGTTGGGTCATTATGATGACATTAAACACATTATATTTTGAAACGGTATTTAATTTATACCCAAAAATTCGACTACCTCAGAAAATTATGAAACATTCCTCATTGGATAATTTCGACATCTTAATTCCAAAATTAATATTAATTTTATCCAAATAATTTTATAAATATTTGATCTTACACATTTAAAATAAACACCGACATTTATTGAAAATTCATGGCATTTGACCAAAACACCTTTAAACCTTAATAAAAATTACAATTGTATTCATAAAAATTATACGATCATATGTACTTAATAAAATGTAATTTAATAATAATAATATTTTAATAAAATATTAATTAATTAAAAAAGACATTAATTTATCAAAATATTTCTTAGTTCAATATTAACTAAAAATACTATATGTTTTCTAAAAACTATTTACAAAGTTACAATTATAAAATGAAAATATATTTTTTATTATGTAATGATATGATTCACATAAGCATGGTCGTAAGGTCTTCTTACATAAACCCTTATAATACCCGCATAAGATCTAAGGGGAAGGTGTGCGATGGTGACATACTTTTGGGGTGGCTCGGATAACATCAATCGGGTGCTAATCTCTATCAAAATCCACTTCTCTTGTTGGCAGTTCTGTTCAAGATTAACATGTTTAAGCTCTGCTTGGACTTGGTCAAGAGAAAATCCCAATGACGCCACGTCCTTTCTATGCTCCAAAAAATGGGCATCGTATGGGGAATGTATATGGGATGAGTCCATCGCTTCCTTTATATGAGTATATAATATTTTTTAAAGACCTATATTTATACTAATAATGTGATCATTGTTCAACATCATTATTAGAAATGGTCACAATTGTTAATGATATTTTAAATTATCCAGAATCATAAAACCAATGAAGTGCATATGTTATATAACCATTTCACATAATCGTACATTTAATTAGATCATGATTAATTTTCATTATTAAAGGTTTGGGTCGTTACAATCTTCCTCCCTTAAGAAATTTCAGCCACAAAAGTTTGTTTTACCACACTAAAAAAGTTGTGGGTAACTATGCTCATCACTTCCTCTGATTACCACATCGCTTCTTCAAACGTTTGGTTTCACCACAACACCCTGATAAGGGGAATTGTATTATTTTTTATAGCTTTTTCAATATGATCTATGATCTTCACCAGTTTCTCCTCATATGAATGATCATCCTATAACAATACTACCACTGAAGAGAGTACATGTGAAGGGTCTGGTATGTACTACCTTAATATGGATACATGAAAGACTTCAAGTACATTGGCCAGGGTGGCTGTAAGTTCTTATCGATCGGCCACAGCCCCGACATTATCAATAATCATGATGGGGACGATGTACCTAGGACTTAAATTCCATTTATATCCAAACCTCCTGACCTTATTCCATGGAGATATGTGTATAAATACCATGTCCCCAACTTTGAACTCAATGACTCATTGACGGTGATCTGCATAACTCTTCTTTAAAATAAGGACTGCCTTGATATGCTGCTGAATGGTTATTACCTTCCCCACAATTTCTTATACCATTTCAGGTCCTAGAAGCTTACGCACACTAACTTAATGCCAACACGCCTATGTTATTCACCTTTTCCCAAAAATGTCTTCATATGGTGCCATTCGGATGCTCCGGGGGAAACTGTTATTGTAGTAGAATTCAACTACTGGAAGATGTTGGTCCTATCATCCTTTGATGTCCATAGAACATGATCTTAACATATATTACAGTGTATGATTAGTTTTCTCAGATAGGCCATCAATTTGAGGTTGATAGGTCATTCTAAAGTTCATTTTAGTTTGTAAAGAATGTTGAAGTATTTTCTAGAACTATGAGGTGAATCTAGGATAACGATATGATACAATTGATAGTGGAACTCCATGCATCCTTACCACTTTTTTTTTGTAAATCTGTTCATGTTGATCAAATTAGAAGTCATCTAGAATCGTGATAAAGTTAGTTGTCTTCTTAAGACGATCTAAAATGACCCATATAGAATTGTTTCCTCTAGATTTCCTTATATGTCTAGTGACAATGTCCATGGTAATTTTATCCCACATCCATGATTGTATGGGTAGTGGTTGCATCACCCCCTTAGACGTTTTCCTCTCAGCCATCACTTGCTAACATACCAGATACTTTAATGTATATTCAGCAGTCTCCCTTTTCATATTGTCCCACCCAAATTTTTCTCGGATATCTCGATACATCTTTTTTTCTTCCTGAGTGAATAAAGAATATTGAGCTATGTGCATCATTAAAATGCTGATCCTTTATATCTGGATAAGATGGTACACATAATCGTGACCCAAATATCACAATTCAATCCTTGTAGACCACGAACTATATGGATCTTCCATTTTTGATAGCTTCCACCCTTTTCATAATTTCCACATATTTTGTTTGAGCATCCATTATTTTCACCATGAGGGACTATTGAGTAATCCTTTGAGATAGGATTGATGATTTTCCTCCCTTAAGGATTCCCATTTCCATCCTCTACAAATCTATGAACACTGCATCCTTTTCAATTCTCATCACTAATAAAGATGCATGATCCTTTCTATGTAGTGTGTCTGCCACGTTGATCGAATTACCGAGACGGTAGTGGACTGAATAATCATAATCCTTGATGAGTTCTATCCATCTTCATTGGCGCATATTAATATCTTTTTTTGTGAATAAATATTTTAGGATATTATGATCAGTATATATCTCACACTTCTCCACAGAGAGAAATGCTACTAGATTTTCAATGAAAATATCACAACTTCCAACTCCAGATCATGTGTGGGATAGTTTGGCTCTTGTATTATCATCTTCCTTGAGGTGTAGGCTATCACTTTATCATTCTTCACAAAAACAAAAATTGCGCCCTTATCGAAGCATCAATAAAGACCAGAAATGTTCTCCACTCTTGGGTAATGTGAGGAGAGGCTCAGTGATAAGACTCCTTTATAACTGCTTGAGGCTCTCTTCACATCCATCACCCCAGGAAAACATTACTCCCTATTAATTTATCTTGGTAAGAGGGTTTTAAAATCATGAGAAATTTCTGAAATGTTAGCGACAATATCCAATTAACCCCACGATGCTACAAATATCTATTACTGATGTTGGCCTCGGCCTTCCCTCAATTTCAGTTGTCATGGAGGGATCCACTGATATCTCATTTCTTGTCTTGATATGACCTAATAATGAGAACTCCTTCAACTAGAACTCCCACTTTCTATACTTTTCTTAGATATTCTCCTTAGAGAAGTTATCTTGTATAGTTCGTAGTTTCTCCTAATGTTCCTCCTTAATTTTGGAGTATATTAGAATATCATCTATAAATACTACCACAAATTTATCGAGGTAATCTCTAAAGACTCTATTCATCAATTACAAGAATATTTCTAGAGCATTAGTGAGTATGCAGGGCATTACTATGAATTCATAGTTCCCGTATCTTGTACAAAATGCAGCCTTTGTGATATCATCCTTCTTCACCATTCACTTCGATATATCCCGTCCTCAAATCCACCTTGGAGATGTATTTTTCTCCATGTAGATAATCAAACAAGTCCTAAATTTGTGGTAGAGGATACATTTTATTTATCATGATTTTTTAAATCTCACGGTAATTGATGCAAAGGTGCTTTGGCCCATCATTCTTCTTGATAAAGAGGACTGGTGAACCCCATTGTGAATCACTTAGGTGTATAAACCCTATATCCAAATTCTCTTATAGTTTCTTCTTAATCTACAAGAGATCCACAACATCTAATTTATATAGAGTTTGGGATATTTGTAATTCCCTAGGTATAAGTTCAATTTAGAACTCAACATCTCTTCTTGGAGAATACCATACAATTTCTCGGGAAACACTTTAGAAAATTCCCTCACAATAGTCATCTCTTCAAGGATAGTTTCTTCATTAGACTCAATCATCTGAGCCAGATACACTTTCTCATAGGGCAGTAATATCCATGCTTGATGTGATGGTTCTAAAAAAGATTCATCTTCCTTATTGAACTTATTGAGAATCGAGGGTTGATTATCCATATGGAGATTGATTTCCCTCTCATGGAAATTTATGTTGGCTTTATATAGGGAAATACAATCTCTACCATTAATTGCATTAAATTACACAAGAGGTACTATGATGAGTATTTCCAAGATTTTCAATCCACAAATTATGAAAGTGGAGGAGTTATATTCATGGGATGAAATGATTTCCCCAATTTTTTCTCTCTAACTTTATTACATCCATGATTTATGGTGGTGTTGGGATTTTTTACAAAACATCTGTGATACAAAAGAACGCGTAGAACTAGAATAAAAAACTATGTTCCCTCTTATTGAATGAAGAACTAGCATACCTACCACCACTTTGTTTTTGGGGTTCAAATTGGCAGTAGTGATGGAAAAAGATAACCCTTGCTGCTTTAGAATTTGTTGGTTGCCTATGAAAACCCTTATCTTAAGGAACTAATTTGAAAGGTGCCCGAGTTCCTTGGAGTTGAAGCAATGAACAATGAATTTATGTTCGAATGGAGTGTTGCTATCCTCTGTTTTATGTGTGGGGTTTTATTGTTCATAGTCAACTAATAAGTTTCCTTCTCTTACACACCAAAAGAATTTCCTTGTCCCCTTCAAGTAATTTCTAGGGTTCTACTTTCCAAACCTTTGGCAAGTGGGGTTCTGGATTTTCATAGCACCATTGGATTTATCCATTGGACTTCTAGAATTGAATTCCACATTATGATTCTTATTCCCATAATACCCAAGAGATTATCCGATCTTTATTATGACATTGAGGGCACATCAGACAATTTCTTTATAGGTGTCAAAGTCATGGATCTCCAGGTCTTTCCGCAGGCTAGGTTTCAGGCCACCAAAGAATCTGTCAACCTTGAATTCAGGGGTAACGACAAATCCGGAGGCATATCATGAAGTCATTGTGATTTTTTTGTCGTACACTCTGATGGATTCATTTTCTTCTTTCATGATTGCAAGGAAGTCCCTTTACATCATTAGTTAGAGGGTGCATAGAAAGTAATTATCAAAATACATCTATCTGAAATCCTTCCATACCAACACCTTGATCTCTTCCTCAGGATTCATATTTTTTTATCAATGTAAACCATTTATCTAATTCACCCTCTATATGATAAGAATCCAAAAAAAACCTTCTCCAATTTGGAACAATAAAGGATGGAGATTATATTTTCAATGGAGTTGATCTATTTTTCAAAGATTGAGGGATCAGATGATCCATTAAAAGTATAGGCCCTTTTCCTCACTAAGATCTTGATAGTGACTTGTTATTTCATAGGGGGTTTGAATGTTCCTCTTGAAATATGTATATATTTAGAGCTTCAGTTAACTGAGGGAGTATTATGACAATTTTTGTGATTCCAGCTCCCATCAGATTGGGCATCTCATTTGAACAGTCATCACAATAATCATCACATCAGTTGTTATCCTGAGTCCTCCTATTACTGGACATTGGCTGGAATAAAAGGAAAGTTTGGGGTAACACATAAAGAGTTATCCATGGAAAAAATACATGACTTATAAATAACTTTTATTTCCTTATCTTATGAATCTATAGGCTTCAATCTATGTTATCCATGATCTATTTTGTAACATATATTCTTAGGGTATTTTTTTAATTCCCTTAAAAATTGTTCATACTAATCTTGTGAATTTAGGAAATCATATCCCACTTCATGGGAGTGTCGTAACCAATAGTTCATCAAGGCCCTATTTCGTGTATAAAGATACCACTGGTCAATCACAATACTCATTGTCAGAGTTTTCACTTTTAGGTACATATGTGCCAGAGCCCCCTCGACCTCCTCCTATCAAGAGAGGGATGTATTTTCATGATAAACAACTTAGTCAATACTCACCAAAACAGAGGGATGTTCATATTATACTTATTCTTGTCTCTAAGGCCTCACTAGGGTTTTCTATTCTTAATCCCAAAAATAACTAATCATATCTGCTGATACCAACTATAACATCCCTGAATTTTATTACACACTTAGACATTATTTGTTACATAAAATATTCACTTGATACAACATAGGTGATAAAGATTTATAGTGTCTTTGGGTATGATTAACATTACATAATGACTTAAAACATGAAAAAGACATCTTTATTGAAATATTCCTTTACATAACTACTATATTCCCTCGTACTTAGTATTGCATGGGGTAACCTGAGGTTATTCATAAGAAAAGGGTGATCTATAAAGTCGAGTAATGTAGTAATCAAGGCATAACATGAAGAATAAAATAAATTTTAGGATATAGGAATATCAACAGAGCAAAAAATAATCTTGAACATAAAGGCATGATAAATCATGATTATCACAATTTGGAAATGTGACATCATCCCTTAACATGAAATTAGCATGATCCAAATCTCATTGCACGTGGAGCATGAGTAAAACCTCATTTCACTTGAATTAGAATGATTAAATCCTCATTTCACTTTAATTGTCATGTTTATATCCTCATTGAACTTGATGTATCATGATACAAATCTTTACCCAATGCATTGGAGCGATATCAGTGTGAACCCTTCTTAAACATTTCATTTCATGCCTAAGTGTGCCACATGTATCATAAAACATGGATTCATTAAACATCATCATTTATTCCCAGATAAATTAATGTGGAATTAATAGATGAAAATATATAATCAATAATTAAATGTGAATAAAGGTGAATACCCCTGATAGAGAAATGGGCATGGTATTCACTATACGACAACTTTTTCTTGGAAAAATGTGGGGCAATTTCGACCGCATATTGGCGGGACAAAAGAATTCATAAAAATAGTTGATGAGGGAGAAAGGAGAGTCTCATAATATGTAGGGAAAATTAAAATTAAGGGTTCATATAGATACATGTCCCAAGATATGTAATTGAATTTTGATTCATAATACAAAATAATTTCTTGAATGTAAATGAGGAGTGAGAAATTCCTTATGAAATTTTGGCAGGGTAACGAGTATACATGAGAGGCATTAATGTGAAGTAAATGTGTCTATAATAATTCAAAAAATAAATAGGGAATTATGGTGAGGTTATAAATCATACCCCAATAATTATAATTGAAAATAAAATGGCATACCACTATTAAGAAACATGGATAATATAAGAAAGGAAGGAATCAACTACTTGGATGTGTGATCCCAAAGGCCTGGGAAAGGACTGAGAGAGGCTTATTGTTATCTTAGGGTACCTAGAGAATATTCTAGAGAGATTATTTCAGAGTTTGGGCTAACTCCAAATGCTTTTAGTGAAGATGAAGTGGGAGGATGGGTAGGTTTATATAGGAATGGAGAAGGAATTATTTATTATTTAGGTTTAGAACACCACACATTAAAGTAATCAAAACCACAAAAAACTGATGGAATTTTCCCATGGTTTTTTTAAGGGGAGTGGGAAAAAATATTTTAAAAATCCAATGGAATAAGTTCTTAAAATAATTGGGATGATTATGTGGAGGTGAATCACACTATCAAGGAAATCAATTTAAAAAGATAAAATGTTTTATAAGTCTTGGAGGGTCGACTAAAACATTGTAAAATAAATAAAACAGAACTAAAATTACATTATTTTAATGTTAAAAAATAAATTGGCCTTATATAATGTTTATATCATTTTATTACATCACAATTGGGTCATTATGATTTCATAAAACACATTATATATTTTAACGGTATTTAATTTTTACCCAAAAATTTGACTGTCTCAGTAAATTATTAAACATTCACCGTTGGATAATTTTGACATCCTAATTCAAAAAATAATAATAATTTTATCCTAATAATTTTATAAATATGTTAATTTTTTCTTTTAAAACAAAAATATTCATTTTAAAAACTTCATTTTATTAAAAAAATAATTTAATAATTTAATAATATTCATTTTATTACAATTGTATTTATAAAAATTGTACATCAGTTATATATATTAAAAAATAATTTAACAATAATAATATTTTATTAAAATATTATTTATTTCAAAAATATATTAATTTATCGAAATATATTTCTCAGGTGAATAATAACTGAAAATACAATTTTTGTTTTTAAAACTATTTAAAACTAACTATAATAAAATGAATGTATATTCATTATTATATACAAAAATTCTTCACATAAGAATAGCTCTAAGGTCTTGTTACATAACCCCTTCTAACAACTTTATAGGACCGATGTGAAAGGTGTGCGATGGTGACAGACTTTTGGGGTGGATCGGATAACATAGCTCAGGTGGTAATCTCTATCAACAACCACTTCTCTCGTACGTGGTTCTGTTCGGGCCTAACATGTTGAAGATCATCTTGGTATTGGTCAGTAGAAAAGTTCAATGATACCACCTCCTTTACAATCTATGACAAATGGGCTTCATACGAGGCAAGTCTACTGGATGAGGCCATTGCTTCCTTTGTCCATGTAAATTGGATTTGTTGAAGCCCTATATTTATACTAATCATGTGATAACTATTCAAAGACAATATTTTCAATGGTAAAAATTCATAATTGTGTTTTTAAAAACCCAAAATCATAAAACCAAACAATTTCATATGTTATATAACCATTTTGCATAATAATACATTTTATTTGATTAATCGAAATTTCCATTATTAAAAGTTTGGGTTGTTGCAATATATACATATATATATATATATATGTATGTATATATATATATATAATTATTGAATTATCAAAAATATATTATATATACTCTAAAATTTCACTAAATCTATCCTTGATATCTTCCATGTGGTGTTTGAATGAATCACATCGTTTTGAGGGGGCAGTAGTCTACACTTCCTCAAAAAATATTATCATATTAACACCAAATCGAAGGTTAAGAGATGTGTTATAAATATTTAATTCAATGAATTTAAAGATATAATAAATAATATATATTACATTAAAAAAATTTCCATCATAATGGCCACCATGATTGGTGGTAAAGGATAAATGAACAATCATCTTTTCGTGAGGTCGTAGTTCGATGTACATAGAAAACATATCGTCAAAATCTATTAGATGGATGTGTGTGTATGTGTGGGTCAACAAAATTTCATAATAATATCATATTATATTTATGATACTTTTTTCTTCACACAATAATTTTGTAAATATTCTTTATGGGATGAATATGGGAAATAAAGGATGAGAGCCCGAGTGAAGATGTTAACTCTAAATTAGGTAACTCCTTTTGGTTTGTGCCAAAAAGATTATTTGAGAGGCTTTATGACCAAATTTAGGGTTAAATATTAAAGGGAGTATATATGATAGGTTACTAGGTAACATATTGGACTTATTTAAAGGGTTTGATATGTGTGAGGAATGGGAAGAGGTGGTAGCCTTTTATAGGGAAGGAAAAGGACTCAAACAGATTTTTTAGAAACAAATTAAGTGTGCACATGTTATTACATCAAACAATTCTTACCAACCCAACCGCACTCAATAATATAAGGTGTCATGGAAAAATATGGATATATAATGGGTATTGGACAAGTTTCGAGGTCATTTGGGCCCTTAATTTTATGTTTTAGTACCTCTTTATGCAAAATATTCACTTTAATTGCAATTACTAATCATTTTTATTAAAAAAATACCATATCCTTATTATAATTTAAATATTATACTAAATACAAGGGTTTATGAAAGATTTTTTAAATTCAAATCATATAAGTGGTGAAATTTAAATTAGTTCTAATTTCATAGATGGGATGAAATAACTATGTTTTAATGTAGGAAAAGTTCAAATGATTGTTAAGAGTTTATATTCAATTTCAAAGTGAAATTGATTCTAATGAAATAAATTGTATTAATATAAGTAATATTTATCTAATGTGACCTTAAATCATATTTATAATACCATTTATAATTAATAATTAATTATATAAAAAGCTTTTTTTAACTAAAAAGTAGTATTTTTCACATTTCATCAAAAAATGATGTTTCTTAGAAAAATCACAAAAAATAACATTAAGATAATTTCAATGTTATGAATTCCAAAATGACAGTTATTTTATCAAAATAAAATCTCTACATTTTCCTAAAATTACATTAATTATTTGAAGTGCTTCATTCGAGGGAATAATTTTTTAAAAATAAAAGGGCTTTACTAAAATTATTATCCTTCATTATCAAGATGTTCTAATTATTTTAGAAAATTATAACAATTATTTTATAGTATTTATTACTATTACAATAAATATGTTTAACGGTGAGGATATGATTATCTCATTTAATTAATTACACATATATAAATATGATTCATAGAAACTGGATGTTGTGGGTATCATACGCCATGTCGGTGTTTCTTGTTGTGCAATCCAAGTTGGTATTGCGTGTAGCACAAGACAAGTTGGTATTACGTGTAATGGAATGTTTTACATATGGTTTTAATATATATATATATATATATATACTGTCATGTGTAATTGAAAATATTGAAAAAGAAAAAATCATTCAAAAAAATTAATTATCAAAATAATTGCGTGTTTTAATTACATCACCTTTTGGTCCATATGATTACAAAATACACACCGTATACTTATATCATACTTAATGTTTACCTAAAATATTTAAAATCCTACCAAAATATATAAAAAAAAATCTTGGATAATTTTTACATTATGATTATAGAAGTAATATTAATTTATCAAAATAGTTTTCTAAAAATGAAATTTTAAATTTTAAAAATTAATCTATTGTAATTGAGATATTATGGTTTTTTTAAAATAAATATTTTTGAACCCTTACAAAAATTCTATTTTTTGCAAAAAAAATTACTATAATTTACATTTACAATATTTTATTAAATTGAATCATTTTATTAAAATATAATTTTTTAAAATTGTTGATTCTAGTAATAAAGGAATACCTTAATTGAAATTTCATATTACTAAAAAATAAAATTTCAATTTTATCTTTTAAAACTAAATGTATTACAATGTCATAATAATAAGATGTAAATATATATTAATTTTTCTATAAAATATGTGTTCATATTGTTGGTGTCTTGATATGTATTCCTTTATTAAATAAAATTATTCCTTAAGGGTAAGGTTCATGATGGTGAGATTTTCATTGGGTGGTTCAGTATAAATATTTCGGGATGTGATCTTGAAGAGCTTGAACATATCCCATAGTGGTTTCTCTCATTCATTAGATATTGGATATCATATTGGGTTTTCTTAATTGAAAATCAATGTGATTCTATCTCCCTTCAATGTTTAAAAAAATGGCCCTCACAAGGCATGGTCCTATGGGTTGAGGCTATCACATATTTTGAATATGTCAACTGTAATTTTTAAAACTAAATATTTATGAAAATATCATGAACTTTTTTAAATATATATGTAATCAGTAGTTATGATTCGTAATGGTCTTCTAAATATAATCGGGTAAAATAAAACCATTGAAGTGATTTTTTTTAAATAACGAAAATATGTTATCTAATCATGTAACAAAGGGAATTATCCATCCAAATACGATTTTTATTAAAATGAGAACATTCAACACAGAAACACAAAAGATGATGGGGGGGGATAATTGTACAATACGAGGGAATCCCCTATAATTAGAATAACTCCCTTTGGACTCAAGATGATATGATTGAGGAGAAAAGTGAGGATGAATGTGATGATTCTGTGTCAACTACTCCTCTGGTTCCCACATCGCTTCTTGAAACATGTCCATTATCCATATCACTTTAACCAAGAGAATTTTCTTATTTCATAGAACATTGACTCTATTATATAAGATCATTACTGGATTCTCCTCATATAAAACACCATTTTACAATGGTACCACATATTAATTAATTTCATGTGAGGGTTCTGATATGTATATCATCAAAAGGGTAACTTGAACACTTCATGTTCTTGACATGGGTATCTCATTAATGTTTGTCATCATAGCTCATCTATCTACTCTAAGTATCCCAAATGTGATGCTAAATGTTGAAGACCAATTTTTAAATTTCCTTACCCATTTTATGACCTAGAATTTTACATTCTACAATTTCATCACAACATTCATTATTTCTTATATCTCTTATTTTAAAGGGCTTCATAGGGAGCTGTTTTTACTATTGAGTAGAAACTATTATTTTATGAGAACTCGATCAAACAATGATGTTGATCCAATCCCCCTTTGAATTTCATTGAGAATGCTCCCAACATATCCCCGAGTTTCTAGATAGTCCACAAATATTGGAAATACTTTTGAGGGTGAAGAGTCATACTAATGTTAAAATCAGTATTTAGATCTTCATGTAGACTTTTTCAGAAGATGAAGTTAAATCTATAGTATTGAATTGGTACAATTGATATTGGGATTCCATGTATCCACACAACTTATCTAATGTGTATCCAATTAAATATATTGAGTATGATATTGTTTTGAAAAAAAATTATGTGATGCGTCTTTGAAATATGATCCCACACAACCATTATTTATGAATTCTATCATGATGTATTTAGGAGACTAGTGAAAAAGTGTATTGTATTATTTTTCCATTTCTCTTTATTTATGACTAATTACGTCGTCGTCACCTTATATTTTTTCCTTTTTTCCTTCACTTGCAGACATACAAGACACCTTGATGTTCATTCTACAATCTTTTTATTCATATTTTCCACCCAAATGTTCTCTTACATATCACGATACAGTTTTTTCTCCATGGATGGATTGACATGTTCACATTATGTGCATCATACATCATCTCCTTACTTATCAAATAATTTATTAGAACACATTATCATTTATAATATCATATAAATTTTTATTTATTAATTTTTTAATATTAGTTTTTCCCTTTTATTAATACTTCCACATTATTTTGAATTTGAACATTGTATCTTTGAGAATCCATAATCTTCTCCTAAGTAATGGTTGAGAAGTCAGTTGTGAAAGGATTGATGATGTTCGGAGATTATCATTCCCATGTAAATTCATGTAATATATAATAATATTGGATTCTTCTCAATCCTAATCAATGATGTAATTTCTAGATCCTTTTAACATAGATCATATTCCCCATTATTTGATTTCCTTGGATGGTAGTGGATTATTCAGTTATTGTATATTATCATCTCTAACAATATTCATTGGACCATATTCACCTCCTATATGTGAAAATATACTTTAAGATCTTATGATTTGTATATAATTTACAAATATCCACAAATACAAAATTAATCCATAATTTTAATGCAAATATTACAGCTTCCAACTCTATAATATTTCGTGGTTTGTTTTTTTCATAAACTAACATTTCATTGATGCATAAGCTATCACTTTCTAATTCAGTATATATAAAAAACCCAGTCCTTTATTCAAATAATTTTTGGATACCATTAAATGTTACACACTTTGGTTAGAGAAATTATAGGTACATTGATAAGCCTCTTTTTCAACTCCTTAAATCCCTCTTCGCAGTATCTATTCCCGATGATCATTAATCCCTTCCAAGTTATCTTTTTTCAAGTGTGTCAGAATCATGAAAATATTTATTTGATATGGTCAATAATCCCCATCTAGTCTATGGGGTCTAAATATATTTATCACATATGTTGGTCTCAACCATTATTCAATTTCCTTTTGTCTAAGGGTCCATAGATATCCTATTTCATCTGATAACATTCCCCAAAAATGATACCCCCATTATCCAGAACTCACATTTTATATACTTTTCATAAATATTCTCCATTTATAAGGTCATTATATCATTTATAAAATAACCATAATTATCTTCCTTGATTTTATAGTATATTAGAATACAATCTATGAAGACTACAACAAATTTGTCAAGGACATTTCAACAAATTGTATTAATCAAGTGCATGAAGATTGATGGATAATTACTAAGTCCTAATGGGATTACTATGAAATCCTAGTTCCCGTACCATTTATATAACATGTTCATGGATATATCTTTCATCTTCACCCTAAAATGATAATATTCAGACCAAATATCCCCTTTTGAAGAGTATTGTTCTACATATAGTTGATCAATCAAGTCCACAATACATTGTAGTGGATAGTTTTTCTTAATAGTGATTGTTTTGAGCTTATAATAATCAAATTAATTGTGCACTGACACATCATTGTTCCTGATTAAGAACAATACTACACCCCATATTGAAGCACATGGGAATATAAATCCTTTATTAATATTATCTTATAGTTTATATTTTATCTCCACAAGTTCTAAAATATCTATTCTAAATAGAGTATTTGAAATTTCTAATGCCTTAGGAATGAGATCGATAAAAAATATATCCTTTTGGCTAGTAAGAAGACCAATAAAATTTTTAGAAATCACATTAGCATATTACCTCATAATGGGTATGACTACTAGGATTATATTATCCTTAGAATCAATCATCTGAGATATATAATCTTACATCTAGGGGAATAATGTCAATTCTTGATAAGATGATACTAACTAAGATTTATCATACTCCTCATAACTAATCCATGGTTTATTCATGGAATAGATCGTGAAATCCATATATCATTAATTTATGTTGGATCCATCAATATAAAACCATTTTATAACTATGATGACATGAAATTTCATAGAAGGGAGACTGATAAGAATTTAAATAATAATATTCCCACCAATTTCAACATGTGATACAAAAATCATAAAAGTTTTCACTGATGATATGAAATCATTTCAGGTGGTGAATCTATGATCATAGAAATGATAGAAGATATTCTAATATTATATGAATTGATACAAAACATTACATAAACTACTCTAAAATAGTGGTTATATGAATTTCATTCATCTTGATCCATATCAACATTGAAATTTTCTTGTTCCCTTTTTCATGGAAATAGTTAGTGCTCCTGATACTTTTTAGCCCATGGAAAAGCATATTTTCTTGGATAGTGCCCAAATTCTCCAAATTTACATTAAAACTATATATGGTATTTTAGATAGATCATTATTTCTGTCCATCATGTAATTCATTTTCTTATGAAATTTGGACACTTTATTCTCAATCGTTCCACACTTAAAACATCTCCCAATTAAATTGTTATAGTTCCATTCATGCCTCTTGGAGAATTTTGTGAAAAATAGAAATCAGATATTATTTCCCTTATGAAATTTAATATATGAACTACTTTTAAGCCTCATCCTCCTCTTCTTTAACTTATTTTTAAATTCAACTATGGGCTAGTTATTAATTGTGATTTTTGATAGATGGTTTTTCATGATCACAAGATCTCTTAATTTAGATCCCCTCATGATAGGAATCTAATTACAACATATATTAGATTACTATTCACATTGATTGATTACTTATTTCAACTAATTTACACCCAATAGATACAATTTTTGGGAAAATTAAGGAAGGGTAATATTAAAATACTAGTCAAATATATCAGAATATAGTTTAAATTATCCATGATCCACCTCCAAACTATTATTCTTATGTGAATTATTATTATATTTAAACTGGTTTTTCATGATTTTGGGAATTTATCAAATCATTTCCAATGGGAGTGTTAAAATAGGTGTGAATAAAGGCTTCTGTTCATGAACAATTTCATGATTGAGCCTCTATCAATGTTCCCCTTTCAAGACTATTAATCATATGTAGTTCTATTTCTGGTTCATATCCACTTATTGTATATAGACAGTGATGTATATCCTCATAAACTATTTACTATATATAATTTATAAAAATTTAGTTATTTACCCTATGTTTATTCTTATCCCTAAGTCCTTTTTAATAGTTTCTTAATCCAAATCCAAAAAATAACTAGTCTTTACTTCAGTATGAACAATAACTACCATAGTCATCATTAAAAATTAAATATTGATTTATTACATAATAATACATGTAATTAAACCAATATTATTTAAATGTATAGTATCTTTGGGTAATTCTATAAATTATATAAATACTTAAAACATGGGTTGTATTGGTATTGGTGAAAAAATACTTATCACGGTTTTAATTTCAGTCCATTCTTCAAACTAAATTGGATAATCGGGGGTTATTCACAAGAAATGGGTGAGCTATAAATTCTATATAGGGAATAAAAAAATAAAAAAATAAGGAATTTATATCATGTTTGATAATAGGATTTTCAATAGTAAATAAACGTAGTTGTATTCATAAATGTGAAATATGAGGCATGACATAAAAATATAATAAATATGAAATAATGGGAATGTGGATAAAACATTAAATCTGGAATCCTAAGAACAAGTCAAGGTTAACCACCATGAAATAATTATATAATGTTTTTTGGATAACCTCCCACACGCCATACATGGAATCATATAAGACAAAAACATTACCCAATGCAATAGTGCTCTATCTAGGTGCATCCATTATAATCATATCATGTATAGTCATAAGTGCACCACATATATTATTTACCCAAAGGACCTATTTAATAAGATTTAATCCCATTATTAAGGATTTATAGGTATATAGATGGAGTTAAAAAAAATAAATGATTTATAGGTTCAACTATACAAATACCCTTGAGGGGAAATGGTTTTGGGTATACACTTCACAAATTCCCAATATTGAAAACCACAATGACATTTTTTTTAAAGTAATATAAGGACATGAGGTTTCATAAAATGGTCAATGAGAGAGAAAGGGGCCTCTCATAACCTATAATTCAGAGGTATAATATGATTTTTCCTTAAATACATAATCAATTTTTATAATTGGATACTGTATTTCCATATGACATACAGGTATCATGACATTAACTGGGCATAGAAAAATCCAAGGATAATTCAGTTACAAAAAATGTGGTACCTTGTAAATCATGAAAGGTATTAATGAGAGTGAAAGTAAAATATGATCACATTGGAATAATAATATATGTAAAAGGGATGTCAAAATACATATATTGTCAATAGGAATTGGAAATAAAAAGACATAAAACATAGAGTATTCTTTTATATGGAGGATAAAAAGATAATCCTTTGCTAATTTTAAGCATAACAACGATTTAGGTAAGTTATATAATGAGATTAAATAAATGGTATCTCATTTTTAATACAATAATAATAAATTATAGGGATATTTATAATGGAATGAAAACATATCCAATTGAAATTAAAATGGATAAATACAATGAAGGATCATTAATTAAAAAGACTTGAGTTAGAGAAAGGACCCTTACATTCAGAGGGGTATTCCAAAATCATGGGAGGTTCTTGTTGAGATCCTAGTGGTACAACAGGTGGTCTCTAGAGACATAAATGATGATAAAAGACTCAAAAAAATGTTTTTGAGTCACAATGAAGGTTGTCTTGGGTGTTTTTATATTTGATAATGGGTGATATTTCATTATTATTTCTCAAAGATAGGTCTGGAAAACTATACTAATTTAGTCAAAATCACAAAAATTACATCGGTTTTTTCTAATGGTTTCTGATAAAATAATAATTATATTCATTATTTATAAATTACTAGGTCCAAACCAATAAAACAATTATATTTGGTGATGTGGAAGTGATTCATTTTTATAAATAATTTTTTTTAAAACCAAAAAATATAATTTATGTTTTTGGGGATTAATAAAGGATTAAAAAAATTAATAAAACAACATAAAAAACATAAAATTAAAATTGAAAACCATACATTTGGTCGTGGATTCCATTTATATAATTTTTTCATCATATTTTAGTCATTATGATTCCATAATACACACCATATATTTATACAATAATTAATTTTTACCAAAAAATTCAACAGCCACAGAAAATTATAAAAATTCATTATTTGATAATTTAAAATCTAATATTACAATAATATATATATCTTATAAAATTATTTTTCTATATATGTTTAATTTTACTTTTATAAAATGAATTTACATTTATAGTGAAACATTGTTTTTACAATAACAGCTTCCAAACCATTATAACACGTACATTTGACATCAAAAAATTTATAGTATAATTAAAATTTATAAAAAAAACTTATATTGTAACTATTTTATTAGAATGTAATTTCATTTTGAAATTAAAGAATTAATAATAAGGTAATATCTTAATTGAAATATATTATTACACAAAAATATAGTTTCAGTTTTTTTTATATCAAACTCAAAATCATTCCAAAAGTAATGATAATAATATGTAAATATATTATGTTTTCCCTATAATATAAATATTCAAATTTTTTAGTCTTCATACATTTCATTTTTTAAACCCTAAAATTCACTGATATTAAGGAGTGCGATTGTTAGATTTTCTTGGGGTGGTTTAGCATACAATGTTTGTGCTGTGAAATTTATGATCTTCAAATTCTCCTACAAACAGTTTCGGTCATGCTGTAGTTTTTAAATCTCAAGAAGCTACGGGTCCATGGAAAATCTCAGTGATGTTACTTCCATAATAAGATCCAATAAATGGGATTCATTTGGCATAGCCCTATAGGTTGAGACCATCACACCCTTTGTATGTGCCAAATGGATTTATCAAACCCTTATATTTATTATTATCACAAGATAACTATTCAATGACTATATTATAAGTGATAATTATTCTTAATAGTATTCAAAATCCAATAAGATATAATAAAAACAAACAAATTCATTTGTTTTCTATAACCACATAGGAAATTGAAATTAGTCTCTTTGTGAAATATTATTTATAAATGTTTTAGTCATTACAATTTCCCTACCAAAATGAAACATTATAATATAAGATACTTGTATAAATATCTGGGAACTCTAAATATTTCTCTAAATAAAAAATATGTATCCCCTTTTAGAATATCATATATGATTTATATATGAGGTAAGAGTAAATAATTTATTTAATTTTCAGAATCATTAATCATATTTTTAGTGATAAAAAAATAAAATTTTAAAATTTTAAATTTACGAAATTTAGATAGAGGGATTTCTGTAAAGATCAATATATTTTTTTACATAGAAATATAATATTATAAAATTGATCAAAATGATAAATATTATAAGAAATTATGAAATAAGATTTCTCTTTGAAGATCATTCCATTATTAACCAGATTAAAACCCCTCAAATAATTTATTATTGATTTGGGGAGCTGATGAACTAAATAGAATAATTATAGTTATAGAATGAATATCCCTTCTGTGGAATGTATATATAAAATAGTAGATTAAAACCCATATTCAAATCCCTAGGAGGTTAAAACCTAGGGTGAATAAAAGGACCATTACTCGTTCCCTAGGTGAAGAATAGATTAATAATACAACCAACCAATTTTACGGTATTAAACTCTATATTCCCCTATTATATAACCACACACACATGTTTATTTTTATATAGAAATATTTCTTCTTCCATGTTCACAAATACTTATGTTTACATAAACTATGCAATGTTTGAAAATAGTTTTAGAAAATAAAATATTTTATTTTGAGTAGATATCTAATTTTTCAATATAAAATAAAAAAAATATGAAGATTTAAATTGATAATATAGTTGTATTAGATGATAATAAAACCCAAATAATAATGGTTTATGTTTCATCCATATATTTTGGGTGAAGAAATCCCAATGAATGTGAATTCATCTACTAATGTAGAATGTGAAACATATTTTTTCTTCATACTAATCTATAAGACAAGGTATTTTACTAGTTAGATAAAAGTATCACTTGAACATTTCCTATCTAATTGAAATCCTATAGAATCATCCTAAAAAAATTCGTTCGTAATAATTTTACTAAAAATAAAAATATATATAAGGTTTTTAGATCAGTTAAAAAATGGAAAAATTAATTTTATATTAATTTAATGAGATTCCATTGGATTTCACTAAAATTGAGCACAATGGAATAAAATAAACCTGATATATGGCTGTTTCCTAGTACATTAAAGTATACTTCTAATATAAATTAAATAAATATGGTTTTCATAATGATTAATAACTTCAGAAAACATTAGCTTACAATTTCTATTCAATGTTTTCCTTATTTCCATTCCATGATTCATGAAAAAAATATATAATATTTCAATATAATATTTATTTTGGTTAATAAAACACACATCATAATATCAGGATAGATGAATACCATGAATTTGTTTTTACCTATAAACCCTATTTCAAACTATATATTTATTAAATTCAAAAATCATTGGAAATAAATTCATTATTTAAGTCGAAATTAACATCATCAATAACGATTTTATCAATTAATAAACAATTAATATTTTTTTGAATATTTTTTGAATTGGATTAAAAATTTTGAAGATCACATGAAATAAATAATTTGGTTAACAAATTATTCCACTATAAAATGGATTTTTTGAAACCAAATTATACTTGGTTATCTTCATCACATGGTCTGTAAATTTGAGAAATAAAAAACATTATTTTTTATCAGAAATATTTTTTATAAATAATAAAAATTATAAATTTACTTTTTAATTCCATTTTAAAAGGATTAAAATTGATATGAGTTTAGAATTCCAAAAAGATTATAATATGTTCTATAGACACCATAATTTTTCCTTATATTTCGTTAAAATATGTCTATAAATATTTATAGAGATAGGGGATAAGAAGACATGAGATTCTGAGGTGCAGTGTTCCAAAAATAAATTTGATGAAAATTTTTAATATAACTTATATTTTATGCATGTTAATTTTTAATGAAAATGTGTTAAATCTTAAATTAAAGATTATATCAAAAATATGACACAATAGTGGAGTCTAGAACATGGTTTTTACCATATGAACGACATAAAATGGGTTAGTGTGGTGTTTTTAGAATCCTCTCAAATTGGTGGTACATTCAACGAAATACATAAATAAACATTCCATTCCTTAATTCATTTACACTTAATAGTGTTTATATAACTAATAGTCCATTGAATATTCTCAAGGGTTAGTCACATAAACCTTAGGGGAATTCAAGAGCCTCTCCATCCTCATATTCTGGGGAGTAACATTGGATGGTGATGAAATTATTGAATAGATATGATTGGGAAACTGTGAATGAAACGGATTCCTTTGATCATTGGAAGGCATATTATACCATGTGGAATGATCCAATCTCCATGTTGGACTCGTCAATAATTTTATGCACTATTTATTTAAATTGATTGATCATTTTAATTGTTTCTATTTATTTGTACCAATTTTTTTCCTATTCATGCACCTATGTAAAATAATAAATTAATTTATTACATTGTTTTCTAACCCATAAAATTAGTGTTCATGTTAATTGTCCAAGAATTGTTGGACAATGATGGTTAAACCTTTTTTATTTTACTTTCCTTCCTCATTTTCTTCGCATTACTCACCTGAAGGCCCTAAGGTCTTGATTCAACATTATTGGGTGGTATCTATCCCAATCGAACCCCTGAAATGATGAACGATTTTTGTGGGTGGGAAAGATTTATGAAACAAGCATAGATCAAGATATATTGTAGGTTTTCAATGATAGTATCAATTATTTGTGGATGTATTATTAATAAAGTATGGTTCTGGATGTGTGATGGCGTATGAGATCACTCGTAATCACACCAAAAATGAGTTTTCAACCATCATAGGTATGAAATACTCTTGCTTAAGATGTATCCACAAATATCAATTCAAACCAAAGATGGATTCAAATAGGTGAGGCTTCATTCAATGAACTAATAATGGTTATCATTTTCTAAAAAAAAAACCCCAACTAAAATCTATGTATAAGTATGAACACATGGAGTATATCCCCTTGTGTGTAGCAACTATCGTTTTTAAAATATATAAGGATGGAATGATTTTTATCCCTCTTACATGTCATGTACCTCATCCTCAAGTGTATTAGTCATGTGATGGGTCATATGGGGAGAAATCCATGCTAGATTGAATATATATAGTATGTGGGAGTAACCCCGTGTGATGCCACACACTATGTACAAAGTAAACTAACCTGACAAGAGTACACAAACACATCCAGAAGGATACAAACCTGTCCCAGTTAGTATAGACACACCATGTATTCCACCTATACAGTGTGTAGTATGTTATATCTTGGGTGACTTATTCTTATAGGGACATGTCCAAGTGGTGTAGTGGGACAACATGTTGTGCAGGTCACCTCACATGTCATGTATCCCATGCTTCCCTTTCGGTAAACATCATGGTTTCTTATATCCTTATTTTTTAATGGTATATTAACCCAAAAATATCGTATCCTGAGTTTTTTTCAAGTAAAATGAAATGATGTACCGAATTTTAGATTTTTAGATATGATATGAAATGTTCTTGGAATAGTTCATATTAAGATGATTCCCGACGATGACAACTATAAAGCATGATAACTAGTGGATTATTGTTAGTGGAACCCCATATCAGATTGGGAACTAATCCTTGATGGCTAGAGTGGAACCCCCTACAACCCTAAGGCTTAGGTTCTCAAAAACTAGAGTTGAACCCCCATTATCATGGGTGTGGGTCCTTTATATATCACATTCGAGTGGAACCCATATGACATAATATGGAACATGTCTTTGATGACAACAATATAACCCCCCCAGCCATGTCACATGTCCTCTATAGGTACCATTCGACCAAAGAAAATAGGTTACATGTCCATGATGACTACTATGAAACGCCCCATCATCATGGGAGAGGTTGTCTATAGCTACCTTTATAGTGGACCCCCATGAGTCAATAAGGCACAAGTCCTCAATGACTAGATTGGAAACCCATTAGCATGGGTGCATATCCTCTATAGATACCTTTCAGGTGGACCCCCCCCCGACACAATAGGGTGAGGGTCATAAATTAATAGAGTCAATAACGTGTGTGGTAACAAGGTGTAGATACTCAATATCTATGTGGTACCCCCTACCGGATAGGGGTCATGAGCTCGATGACTGGAGTGGAACCCTCATCGTCATGGGTACAAGTCCTCCGGCCAATATAGGTGAACACCCTATCAACATGGGTTTGATGCATATATGCATACTTACATTGTGGAATCAACTTGATGTATATGGGTATGATTCCTATACATTTAATTTATTCCCACTCAACTACAAGTCACAATAGTGATTTGTTTCTTGACTTACATGTTTACTTCTAGTAATTCACATGACATACTGGAATCATTGATGGAATTTTAGTACTTTTAGAAAATCTTCTTCTTGAGTTGATTTGTGAGATGGAGACCCCTTACACTCTAATTTGGCATTTTTTAACTCAGCATATATATATATATATATATTCTTCTGTATCTATACCCTTGTATTGGGTTACTCTACTTCATTAAAAGGAAATGACGCATGGTGTATGTAACGTACATTCAACATTTATCTTCTCTTGGATGGTTGAGTCCACACTCCTACAATAGATTCAAAAGACGCAAGATGTTGTTCGTCTAATCACCATTTAATGCCCCTTAGGTTTGTGTGATGTTATTCTCTCATGGTTTGGGTTTATCTACTCTCTTAAATGTATTTTTCATCTAGTGTATTTCCTTTCTTATTTTATCTCTTAAAACTCCCCCTCTAGCTTTCAGGGAATCTTATTGGGTATGTATATACTCAACCATGTATGGTCTTTCCACACATTTGACATTTCTTATATAGATAACAGATAGGTCAGTAGTGACTTCAGAGTAGCTTAGGGATAACTATTACATTTGACCACATATGTAGTCATAGATTGGGATTTAGGAACTGTCTTCTCTCAATAGTTGAATTTTACAGTTTTTTCATGTTGGGTCATAATTCTAGTTGGGAATGTATTTAACCCCTTCACATTTCATTTTAGACTATCATACTCTTGTACACTCTAGAGTTTATGCATTTATAGTTTACTTTCAAACTATATTGTATCTTTTACTTTTTACCTCTATACATCTTCATTGAGATGGTTTTGTGTGTGTATTAGGGTATGTAGTTAAAGGCATCCCGATATTACATATTCCTTTGACACTGGTCTCCACCCCATTTCCTATGTATGTGGTCTTGGGGTAGTTGTGACTCGAGCCCCATCTTGATTCAGGTTGTGATAGATTCATTTTAGATACTGATAATTCCATGGGAAATTGTTTGGACTAGTTTCCTTATGATGATTTGGTTGAGATTTAGGGAAACTATGTAAAAGTGGCTAAAGTATGACTCTCAGGATAACTAATCTAGTGGTGGTGCAGGTAGCTGATCTATCCATTAACCTAGACTGTGACTACCAACTTTTCAACTCGACGTACTAATACAATAGTTACAAGGATTATTGGTACATGAATTATATAGTATTGAGTCTTTAACAACCCTTATAGATTAATCTCCAAAATGATATTATATATATATATGTTCATCTTATCATGGTTCATGTTGATAAATCTCAGTATTCTTATGAGACGATAGCTATTTATTATACATTTTTTTTATTATGAGGATGATCTAATGAGGGATGATGGATCAGCTGAGTGTCCATATTGTTAGATTCTTCCTATAGGAGGGAAATTAGTTACACATATACTTGTCTGGTAGTATATCGTATTATAGGAGAATTCTATGGATTCATATTGGCTTATCACGCTCTGTGAGTTCCAGCGCCGTAGGGTGCTTAGGTTCCACGACAAACCATATCTCAGGCATTAGAGGATTTGGGAAAGTTAATTGTCTATACGATCATGCATATTCAGACCCCAAAGGATCAGCTGGCTTCACTAATATCATTCCTTATCTATAGATCAGTTAGGTTCTAGTGGTTCCTTGGTACACAGATGCACCATTATTCAACACTCTAATAGCATGTGTTCCGCATGCTATTCCTGAAGGATTACAACACATACTGTTTTCGATTATATCAAATTAAGGTGGTTCTGAACATATTTTAGGGACTTAGGATAATGTATGATTACATAGTGATCCTAACATACCTTACCATTTCCTCACATTACATGATCCTATATGGATACTTACATGCAAGGAAATTTTAACAAGGACTCTACTATGATATATGTTCCAATGTGGTACCCTTGATGATCCCCAAGTGTGATGTGGTGTTGGAATGAGAACTAGAGGTAAAGTGTTTTCGTTCTAAAGGATTCCACATAGCTAGAGCTTGTAGAGGGAGTCACAGAGTTGTATCGTCAGTAGTAGCTAGAAAACTCCATGCACTAGGATCATGATATAGGTGGTCTCCTCAGGATTTTACTCAGGGGTATGGTTAGGGACATTGAAGAGGGATAGGGCTGAGGGGATGTGCTATTCTATTGATGGGATATGACACATAGATCAAGACATCCTGACCATACATGATTAGAAGAACATGAAAATAGCTTACAAACCACCATAGAAGAGGGAACAAAATGAATAGGGACCTCCATGGATTGGGTTGGGTGGTCCGTAAGGAAGAATATTTAGAGGATGGGATCACAAATAGCTACAAGATCTAGAGGATTATGACTCCACCACACATGAGATTATTAGAGGTGTGATCTGTTTTTATTATACTCTTTCTTTTGTGTTAGAATAAACAATTTATATTCATTCACACATCTATATATTCTTAGCGTAAGAGCTAGAGATCCTAGTTAAAAATGTACCCTAATAGCCTTTTCTTGGGGATCCTATAGGGAGTGATTCTTATTTATCATATATCTTCTATTAGTGATATCCTTCACTTGATAGAGTGTGGTCCACGTGGGACCTTTTTCATCATGATGGAAGACTATGATGTCATACTGGGTATGGATTGGTTGTCCATGTCCCTGGACGAGATTTTTTGTCACTATTGATGAGTGAGATTCCTATGTATTGATGTTTCATGATTCAACTTAATGGGTGAGCGAAATATCATGGTGATACTAAAGGGTAATGGGAGAAATAGGCTAAAACCAATCACCCATCAGTAAGTGGGTATATTCCATTGTACATCAGGATCTTCCAGAATCTACGTTCCTTCAGTTTTGGAAGATTATATGGAATTATTCCTTAAGGATGTTATGACACAACCTCTTAAGTTGGATATTGATTTTTTGGTTGACTATTTTCTCAGTACCAATCCCAAATCATATACAAGAAATGTAATGTCCCCTACCGATCTCCAGGATCATTGGTTTTTGTTGGAGGACATTCAAGAGAAGGGGTTAACTATGCCCAGTGTGTCCCCTTGGGTAACTCTAGTGTTGTTCATGAAAAATGGAGATGAGAGTTTATGGTTTAGTCTAGATTATTATATCCTAATCTATTCCATGATAAAACAAATACACATTTTCAAGGATTTATGACCTCTTTGACCAGTTGTAGGGATCAATATGGTTTTCAAAGACCAATATCGTGTTTATCTACAACTAGTTAATGGATCATGAGGCTGACATTCCAAAGATGGTATTCAGATGTCACTATGGAATCTATGAGTTCTTAGTGATTCCCTTTGGTGCGAAGAAATCCCCCTTCCTATTTTTGGATTTTATGATCTAGTATTTCAAGGCATACTTGGACCTTTTAATTGTTTTCCTCATTGATGACATACTCATCTACTCAACATTATAGGAGGAACATACAGAGCACCTGAGGATGGTTCTAGATTTTATTCGATATCAACACATTTATAGGAATCTCTAAAAGATCCAGTTCTTGAATTTTGAGGTTTACCTTCAATTAAACAACATTTATGATCATGTATGACCCATGGAACGAGAAAATATTTATGAAGAACTTTCATGTGATCCACCCAAGACTATGTTTGTGGTGTGGATTTTTATGAGTTTGGAAGGGTAATATATGAGGTTTTTGGAAGGAATCTCTATTATTGTAGGTCCTTTAACCACCGTAATGCGAAAATTGTAGTATTATACCTAGACTGAGTAGTTCTAGAGGGACAACAAAGAGTTGGGGTTGATGATGATGAGTTTTCCAATGTTAGGAAAACTATAGGAAGGCATGTAGTTCTTAGTGTATTACGTTTCCACAGGAGCTGGGCTCAGATTCATGTTGATGCAATAGAAGGCAGTCATCTGAAACAATTCATGGTAGTTGAGAACCCATGAGAAAACTATAAAACTCATGAACAAATTCTCACATAGTAGTCTTCCCCTAGAGGATTTTGATACAATATCTTCTTTGGGAGTGCATTTTGGTTTTCGTAGACCATTAGAGTATCAGCTATATCTCCAGGCATCACGACTTGAGCCACAAACAGTGATTCTAGTTGGAGTTCATACATGACAATGAATTTGAGATATTTTATACTCTTTCGAATCTAAATTTAGTAGATGATTCATATACCAAGTCATCATATGCTCTCTTTGTTCAAGATACTTCATATTATTTTTCCTACCTACATCTGACCCTAGTGTAGCAGGAAGGTAAATATTTTCTACACTATATGTTGATGAATCCTTCACTTCATGATCACATGAGAGAGTCTCATCGCTGTTTCATTGATTTTGTGGCCTTAAGTGGATAGATATCCATAGGCGGTTCACAATGTGGATATTATTTGGGAAAGTATCATCTCATCCTTTCCTAGGGATGGATGAGGGTTCCATTAATGATGTGAAATATTTTTATGTGAGAGTTGTACACTTATCCCCTAGCATTGAATCCTAGTATAGTGAATATGTATAGAGACCATAAACATTATTTTTTTTGGGGTGTAAAAAGACAAATCATATATGAGTTCATCTCTCAGTGCATCACATATTAGTAGGTGAAGACTAAGCACCCTGCTCTGGAATGTTTGAAGCATCCCCTTTGAGATCCCAAACTAGAAGTGGGATGAAATATCCATGGAAATTGTGATAGGGAATCCACGCATACCAAAGGGACATGAAGTCATTTGGTTTATAGTTTAAAGTCTCATGAAGTCAGAAGACATACATTGTATCAGGTAGTATCATTCAATGTAGATTTTGGGGAATATGTATGTATGGGAGATAGTTCCCCATCATTGGTTGAAAAAAATGATTGTCACACATCATGATGAAAAACATACAACATGATTATGGAGTGGTATACATGATTAATTTTTGACCAAAATGAGGATGATTACATTGGTTCACCACAAACTGATAGGGAAACCCATGTTCACTATTCTTGTGTTGGATTATATTCTTAGTTCTTGTACATTATACTTATGCTAGATATTGGAGGATAAATTTACCTCTATATATTTTGTTTTCAATAACATCTATCACACTACTATCGAAATGGATCCTTTTGAGTCCCTGCATGTGAGACCATTCAAGTCACCCTTGTGATGAAAATGATCTATGAGATATCTATTGTGGGCCCAAAGATGTTGTATGTGACAATAGAGAATGTATAGGTCATCCGTGGGAGGATGAAGAAAACCCATAGTAGAAAAAATTCATATGTATATCACCATCGTAGGAACATGGAGTTCATTTAGGGAGACCATATGTTTTTTGAGAGTGTCCACACGATATGGATTTAAGAGGTTCGTCAGGGGAGGAATGTTATACCCATAGATTATTAGGTTTTCAATGTTCATTAATGTTGTTGGTGAGGTTTATTATATGTTCACCCTAGCCCCAACTATAGTGGGTGCATGATTTCATCCTTGTGTCCCAATTGGAGAGAAAAATGCATAACCCCACACACATAATAAACTTGGGAGAGATCAACAATGAGAATTGATTCCACATTAAAAATCACCCAGTGGTGATCATGAATAAGTAAGAGAGGACCCCACATTGATGGACCGACCCCCTAGTTGAAGTGATATGCCAGCATGGGAATACACAAGTGATTACCTGAGATCGAGAGAGATAGATGTGATATCATCATCCATGGTTTTTTCCTTGATTTTATTTTTAATGAAAATGTGATTGAATGTGGGAATGATTTAGAGAATCACTTTTTTCATTGTAATAATTTCAAATATTTATCTATATATTTATTGATCTTGGTGTTGAAGCGATGTGAGATTCTGTGGCCCGGTGTCCTTAAAAATAATTTTATAAAAAAATAAATATATTTATATTACACATGTGAATACTCTTAAAACAAATTGGATAAAACTTCAATTGAATATCAGATGTTAAATCTAAGACCAATATTGAGTTATGAATTCTATTTTAACCATAGGCACGACATAAAATGAGTCGTCATGGGGCGTTTGAAATCCCCTCTCATTGGTGGTATGATCAGGGAATTAATTAATTATTCATTCATTTATTATTTTAAACCTAAAGAAATGTCTCTAAAAATTCCTTAATGGATAATTCTCAGTGATAGTTGTAAAATCCCTGGAATAATTCTAGAGTTTATCCTCCATCCTTCATTTGCGAATCACCTAAAATGATGATAAATCTCCATATCAATGTTGATCACGATGTCGTGAATGAAACAACCTACTTAAAAAATTAGGGAGAATATTTTAAATGAAGAATAATCCAATATCTAGTCAGGAATATTAAATTTTTTGTTTATGCCTTTTTTTATTATATTAAATGAGTATATCGATCACTTATATCGATCTAGGAAAATTGGGGCCTTAGAATGCACTGACGTACAAGATTAAATTTATTTTTTTAATTTTATATAAAAATGAAAAACAAATTTAATGATTTTTAGAATGAATACATGTAAATTTATTGTAAAACCTTATTCTTTTCCTTCCATCACCATATTCTTTCACATTATTCGCTGGTAGGACCCCATGTTCTCCGTTCAAAATTGTAGGTTGTTACCAAGCCGAATCGGATACCAAGATTCAATATAGAATCACTTGAAATGGATGAATAAATGAACCAAGCATGTATATAGATAGTTTTCAAGATGATGATGGGTTTTTCAATGATTTAATGTTGGCTCATCCATAGAGGAAGCTTCTAGATGTGCACTGACAAACAAGACCGCTCAAACTCACAACGGAATTGAGTTTCCGTCCACAGGTCGAAAGGAATCTGGTGGCTGGTGATAGATCTAAAAATCCTAAGTAAAACCAAAGATGGAGTTGAATTGGAAAGACATGATTCAAGGCACGAGTGATAGATCTTAGTTTTTTGGTAACCTCAATTACACCACATGTACAAAGATAAACACACAACATGTAACCCCATTGAGTTCGGTTGTTAGGGTTTTGGAAATCTATTTGGATGGAACAACATTTATTCCTCATATACATAGGGTACCTCATACCTAGGTGGACACGATGTATGATGGGCAACACATGCATGGATCTATGTAAGGGAAAATGGACATGATTAGCCTATCCTAAGTGGTTTTAGTGGATAATGTGATAGTTCCCTGAGTTGTGCATTTCATGATACGATGTCAAAAGTTTAACGAATAGTTAATTCTGGCGAAATGAGTCACAATGATAGAAACACTTGAGGATCACCATATGAATCTTCTATGTTGTCCCCACTATCAGATATCATGTGGGTCCTCCATCAACATAATTGATCCCCAATCACATTATGTCATGGGTCCTCAACCACATTAGCCGAAAACCCATCAGTATGGTATCATTTCCTCTACATCTAAATTCTGAGTGGAACCCCCTGACATAATAGGGATCATTTCCATGATGAATGGAGTAGAACCCCCCAATTAGAATTGGGGTGGGTCTTCCAAAGAATCCTTCTGATTGGAACACACTAAAAAAATATGGCACTGGTCACCTATGAAAAATGTGGAACAACCCTATCAACATGGGAGTGTGCCTTCTATAGGTACCATCCACGTGGAACCCCCTAACATAATAGGGAACCAATCCTCCATAACTAGAGTAGAAGCCCCCCCATAAACATGAAGGCAAGTCCTGTAAAACCACATTATGATATTGACCCCCCCAAACACACTAGGGTGTAGGTCCTTGATGACTAGAATGGAACTCACATGTGGTTACATGGAGTGGGTCTTCGACATCTGAGTAAAACCCCCTAATCATATTGGGAATGGGTCCTCAATGACTAGAGTTGAACCCCCCATCATCATGTGTATGGGTCCTTGTAAAACGATAGTGGAACACACAATCATCAAGGGTGAAGGTGAAGGTCAACTATAGATAAATAAAAAGTGGAACCCCAATACCATACTAGGGTCTGAGTCCTCTAATTATACTTTCTACCCACTCGACTGTGTGACATAGTGGCGAGACATGTCTTAACATACAAGGTTACTTCTAGGAAGACGTGTGCGATACTAGGAATTGTTGATGGACGCATGGAACTACTGAAAAACCCTTCTTATTAGGCTTAGTTGTGATATAAATTCCCCCTTGCATGCTCTTTTATGAGTCTATTAATGATCATATATATATATATATATATTCTTCGGTATCCATACTATAAGATTTCATTACTCTCATTCCATGGGAGGTGAATACATGAGAGGTATGACATGTTATTTCTATGTTTACCATCTCATGATTGGATGAGTCCTCTCTCCTATTATAGGTGGTGAATACTAAATGTGTAGTTCATCTACACAAAGTGTTGTGCACCATATGCTTGGAAGAGGATAAACTCCATTGGACTAGGTTGAGCTCATATTTTGGATATATATTTCATATACATTCATTCCATTCCTATTTTATTTCTTACTGATCCCACTTCCTTGTTTTTTGAATCATACTAGGTATGTATATACTCACCCCTACATGGGATTTTCCTGCATATGTTATGTATTATATTGGGGATTGATAGGTCGGAAGTGACTTTAGAAGAGCATTTGGGTACCCGGTACATTGGACCATGTAAAATGGTCGCAACATTATAATATTGATATGGGTTATCATAGGAGTTTCCATTCCAATTTTTTCATCTGGGGACATATTTTTTGTTGGGTGTTTATTTTTCCTCCTTTACTTTTTAGTTTTCACTATAGTACTCTTATACAACCTAGAGGTTATGTATGGTTGCTTTCCATATTATCTATTTTTAATCTTTTAATATTTACCACTACAAGTTTTCATCAATATGTATGTGTGTGTGTACATATACTTAGGAAAAGTCCTCCCTAGGTTAGATATTCCTTTGACTCTGGTCACTACCCCCGGCCTAAAGAGGTAATCTTGGGGTTGTTGCGGCTCGAACCCCATCTTGGGCCGGGTCATGACAGATTATATCCATGTAATGGGTGTCAAGGATTCACCATAACCAATAACATATTGTAAATTATATCCATAAGAAAAAATAAATCTTTTTTATGGATGAAAATTCTTTATTTATAATGTTTTTATTTTAAAATAGACTTATTTAGAGTAATTGGATGATTATT
This sequence comes from Viscum album, assembly GCA_963277665.1. Lineage (NCBI taxonomy): Eukaryota > Viridiplantae > Streptophyta > Magnoliopsida > Santalales > Viscaceae > Viscum > Viscum album. The sequence goes on from OY728165.1 coordinate 811,466,248, forward strand.
GGATCATACCATGAGAGTCCAAATGTTTTTACTTTGAAATTAGTTTAACTCTTCTTAAATAGAATGTATCAGATTATCATAATAAATAATATCATAAATGGACTTGGGTTTAAGGTAAGAGTGAAATTATTTATGTTTAACCTCATTTAAGAACAACATTTTTGTTGTGTGTTCATGATTATAATTCACTGAGATAGTATTCTTGGATTCTTTTACATATTCAACTAATGATTTTGATAATATATTGGATGTGTGTTCTGGAAATATTAAATTAATTTATAATTTTGAGGATTATGTAAAGTCAAAATAGGTTTCTCAATATCATTATCAACATTATGACGAGGTTAGGGAATATTGTAATCAAATTTGATGTAAATACTTATTATAATGTATGGGACTTATTATCGATGAATTAGTATGAATTAGATTAGTTTGAGTACCTATTATAGACACCTTCATCATATATTGGGTTAATTGTTTTTATATTTTAGTTGGTATTACGGATAAATCATTTATATCAAAATACATTAAAAACCATCATTAGAAGACGTTCATTTCAAAATTTCATAATGAGTTTTTAATGATATTTATGAGAAATGGTTTGGAATAAAAAAAGTGGTACTTACCAACCTAGAAAAAAATAAATGATGAAAATTAAACACAAACAAGTTACCTATAATAATTTCAAAGATGGTCGTGTTATTACTTTTGAAAACCCTATTTTCATAGGTTTTTTATGGGTAGGTAAAGAGATATGATATACTTGAGAAGTAAAAAAATCATCAGTGTCATTGTTATCAAATTATCAAAAATGGACACTTCTATGAAAAAAGTGTTTGTATAATTTACATTTATATATATCCAAAAAATTATTACATAGAATTTATATGAATAATTTTTACATGATAAGAATAAAACCCTTGTAATGCTAGAGTAATAATTTTTAACTAAATTTTTAATATTATCCTCTGATACTAGCAACTTGAGTTGGTCCAAAATGATTAAGATGAAAGAGTTATAATGATATCGATATTGTAACATTATATGTAAATTTTAATGATCATTTGGGTATGTTTCCAATTTGGTATGGGTCACAAACTATGTTATCATGGAATTAAAATTTCTGTAGATCTTATAGCAGTCAGTTACAGTTCTGCTTTACAAAATAGTGACTGTAAGACTAAACTAGGAACTGATTCAGAAATCAAAATTAATTATATTGGTCACATATAATAATAATAATTTGAATTAAAATGTTTTTTCATTTTGTAATATAATCGTTTTTAAAATACATATATACAATAAAATCATTCCTTTTGAATTAAAAACCTATCAATTGTAATTTTCATATGTAATTTCAAATTTCTATCACAGAATTGACTAATACATAGTAATTTATTCCTCAATCCATTAATTAATTAATAAAAGTAAATAATTTATAATTAGGAAAACTGATAACTATACCATTGATTTTGGATTTTGAATAATACCCGAAATGTGGCATGTCCTTTGTCTAAGTATTTAAAATGATTCATTTTATAAGGATCACCAAACATGTTCCACATGGACCTATTTTTAATATATAGAGAATGTTAATGGAGTTTTCTCTTGACATAATTATTCTATAAATTATTAATAAACTAATTCAATTTTTATCCAAAACATGGTCCCACTTGTGTAATTTATCAAATAATATGAAATCCAAAAAAATTTGAAATAATTTTGTTTGTATTTGGAAGCATGAGATGAAAGATGAATATTTTGTTTTCAACCACATCTGGAATTGTAACAATGTCATTAATAAAAATTACACACAAATATATAAAAATAATTAAAAAATTAATTTGGAGGGATGATTTTACAAAATTATGACATTTAGAATATTTGATTAAATATATTATTTTGAAAAACCAATACCCGGTTTACTTCTAACAACACATTGAAATGTAAAAGTCATATTTAAATAATGAATACCATATTTAATTTGAGAGAAAAAATTGTTATTATCATTAATTTTAGATTATTGTTTCTCAATATTTGTTTTAATTTTTAGTTTTAAAACGAATTCACTTATTATTATAAAAAGTAGTTCCTTTTTAAAAAAACCAAATTGTGTTTCTATTAATGATCATTAAGTTTTTAAAAAAGTTCACAAAACAATTTTATATTTTGAATCAAGAAAATAATATATATTCATAACATAAATAAGTGGTAGAATATCTATAAGGGTAATCAGTAGAACATGAAATAATTACTTTCTCACCTATCAAGATATATGACATGAGGAACATAGGATTTTCATCACACGATTCATATATTGAATGTGAATGCTCACATACACTCAATGATTAATATTTTATTTCATTATTACAAAAAAAAATTTGATTTCAATTTTTCAACATGGGAGAATCCATCTTGATGAATACCATCAATTTGAAACCAAAGAATGAAAATTCCACTTTATGAAATTTTAATGTCTTCATATTTCTATTTCCTTTCCAAATAAATGGTTAATTTTTATAAAATATGACAATCCTCGGTATCAAATTTTTATTATTCATCATTAATTTAATTGAATGTAATTTTCTTTTTTAGTTTCTCTATCATCCATTCCTTCCATTTTTAATCTACTTTACCTTGTTATCTTATATATTATTACATTAATGATGAGTTCCTCATCCACCATGTTCTTTATTCATTTTTCTTATTTGATCATAGTGACATCTATTTCTTAATTTATTCGTAAAATGAACGGTATTATCTAGAATAAAGTATCTCTTTAAAAAATATCACATTGATCCTTTTTAAATTACTAATTTTAGTACATTGATAAACAAATTCAGTAATATTACCAATAAGATTCATTGAAAAAAATTAAATGCCCTATTTAAACTTATCTAATCAATTATATTTCATTTTTTCCATTATATAATGAGTATCTTATATGTGTTTCCATATTTTATTATCCTTTGTCCATGTAGAAACTTATTTTTGTCTAAAACTCGATGTAAGGATTTCAATTTTTTTGCAATTGAAATTCAATATCAAAAACAAAATTAAGAGTGAAATTTTCTTCTTTTTCAGTTGTAGGAGTATAACCATGAATATATATATAAACCATATGCACTTCTAGAAATACGGCTTTTATCAGCACTGAAAATGGACTTTATCAGTGCTAGAAAAGAGATGATAAAGCCAGCGATGATAAAGGGGGGTCCCCTATATCAGCGCTCCGAAAAGCACTGATAAAGACCCCTTTTATCAGCGCTAAAAAAGCACTCACAAAAGGGGTCTTTTATCAGCGCTAAAACGAGGTGCTGATAAAAGGGTCCTTTTTCAGTGCTTTATTTTAGTGCAGATTAAGGGGTCCTTTATCAGCGTTTTGTTTATCAGCACTTTTTTAAAAATAGTTCATAAACGGTAAAAAAATTAAAAAATAATAAAAATAAAAATAAATAAAAAAATAAAAATAAAAAAATACTGCTAATCTGAGGGGCTTTTATAGCGCTTGAGCCCCACTTTTTACTGTTCTTTTCACCCCCCCTACAGTGCCCCCACAAACCACCTCCCCCTTTTATCTATGCTTGCTCACTTATTTCCCCATACGCGCGCGCCCCTACCTTCACCAAGATTTGAACTCCAGACCTCCCCCCTGCGTGCCTATGCCCTTACCACTCATCTATTTTGATTTGCTTTCCATATCATGATATCTTTGTATATATATATAGTTATATTTATTTGTATAGTAATATATATTTATATTAAAATATATATATATATATATATATATTAATATATATATATATAGTTATATTAATATATATCTCTATATATATATGTAGTTATATTTATTTTTATAATAATATATATTTATATTAATATATATAGTTATATTAATATATATATATATAGTTATATTAATATATATCTCTATTTATATATGTATATATATATATATATTTATTCGTATAGTATATATATATATTAATATATATATATTTATATTTATATTAATATATATATAGTTATATTAATATATATATAGTTATATTAATATATATATATATTTATAGTGATATTAATATATATATTTATAGTGATATTAATATATATATTTATAGTGTAATTAATATATATATATATATAGTAATAGTAATATATATATATATATGTAGTTACATTAATATATATATGTAGTTATATTAATATATATATAGTTAGATTAATATATATATATAGTTAGATTAATATATAGGTATATGAATATTCATATCTTTATATTTTATGTAAAATGGATATTAATTATTATTTAGATAAAGTTAATATATTTTATATGTAAATATATTTTACTATTTATATTTATAATTAAATTTTTATGTTTGAATATATAAAAAATATGTATATATTGTTATATATTTTTTTACAAATAGTAGTGAAATATAAAAAACGATAAAATTTCAAAGAAATAATATCAATGTGAATGTATTATCTTGGAATAAATTCAGTCCCCACCAGAAAGGCCTATAATACCCCCTTAAAAGAGGCTGAAAATCCACAAATTGTTAAAAAATTGGGGTACCGCGACTAAAAACTCAATTTTGGAGGCCTTCAATGCCTCATTTGGCATTGATAAAACCTTGACTTGGGCACCCTGACCATAGTGACATAGAGATCAATGCAGGATTTGATTTGATATGTGGTAGAACTCCAACGGACACCCGGATCAAATGTTATAGCTGTTTGAAGATCCAGTTGTGTTTTCAACATATGTTGGATCTTTTTTTGATTTTTTTATGTTTTTAGTATTAAAATTGTTATTACATTACTATTAATACATAATAAATAGGAAATTATTAATTAAAAATATTTTCTAAAATTTTTATAAGCCATTTTCACTAAATATCTTAATTATATATTAAGTATATTAACTGTAATGTATATTTATACTTATCCAAAATATATTTAAAAAATATATATTATATTTATATCAATAAAACTATATTTATATATGTATATATTAATAATTTTGTTTAATTATATTTTTTCGAAGCTGACCCTTTATCAACAGTTTTTTATAAAAGCGCTGATAAAGCACCCCCCCCTTTATCAGCACTACTAAAAAAGCGATGATAAATGGGTCCCTTGATCAGTGCTAAAAAAGTTCTTATAAAGTGGGTACCTTTATCAGTGCAAAAAAAGTGCTGATAAAGGGGTGATTTTATCAGCACATTTTTTAGCGATGATAAAGGCACCCCCCCCCTTTATCATCGCTTTTTTTGTTAGCACCGATAAAGGGTGGCGCTGCGAAAAACTGTTTTTGTGGTAGTGATGGGATAAAAACTCAATATATGAAATGTATTCATTATTATTTTACAGAAACTATATTCAAACCAATAGAAAGGGACACGAGCTGTAGTGTTTATTTCATGAATAAAATTACGGTTTTAAAATTCATTTTTGGAAAAAATAATTTCATAAAAAACAGATAAATATGTCAAAAATAGTATATATTTTAAAAGAGTTTTAATTTAAATAAATAAATAATAAATAACCCTTCAATACCAAATATAGGTTAGTATATTGTAAAATGGGAGGGTAGAGATGATTTTACTTTAAAAAATCATTCAATGATTGATGTTTTTAAATAATAAAAAGTTATTTTTTTTGATTTTATAATATTAAAACCTTTTGAAGGTGTCTAAAAACAGTTACTTCAAGTAAAATTAAATATAAAACACCATATAATGATTTTATGTTTTTAAAATATAAATCATAAAACAAAAAAAATTATAAAATTAAAATTTTAAGAATATAGATTTATAAATTTATAAGAACAATGATTATAATAAAAAAATAGATAAATAAAAAATTAACGAAAATTATTGGAGAAAGGATTTGGAATAATGTTCATTGATGAACCCATATGTCACCTATGCCAATTAATTTAGGGTTTATAATATTAGTCCCATGGCTTTAATGGTATACATATTACCAAAAAAACCTATATATTTAATGTTTATAATAAGAATTTGTTATAATAACATCCTTATCTTTTTACCATTTGTAGGAAAATACCTTAAAGTGAATTAATCCATTGACCAATAGTGGTTTTATAAAGAAACTGTTGAGCCTCAATTTAAAAGGTATTTATCACCAAATAAGATGTTGGAAGAATAATAAGAAGACTACTAGGAGTATTCATGTTTAAGAATTGTCTCAATTAAATTAAGAGAGTATGAATAAGAAAATAGAGTAAATAAGAAATACATAAGAGTTAGAGTAATTTAATTATATGATCACACTATATAATTAAAGAGAGAGATATATGTAATTAAGTGTAATTTGGAAGAAATTAGTTATTGCAGTACATTTCTATTTAACAACTGTTGACATGGTGAGAAAACAAGGCCACTAAGACGTATATTTATATCCTAAAAATGATTCAGGAACATTCTATAACTCACTAAATTAGTTAACCCAAATCAACCCAAATAAATGTAATTTTGACCATCATTAAATTCACTCTCATACATTCTATCTTGATTCCACTGGATACCCTATAGCGTCCACTAGGCATCCAGTGTGGAAACTGGTATAATACATGAAATTGAATAACCCACTAGATGGTTAATTAGATCCTAGTAGTTGGATAATGGGGAAACCTTACACATGTTTTTTATCCATATAAACTTAATAGTTGGTGCTCATCCACCATTTACTCAGTGGACTTATACTTTTAGGTGAGGCTTCCCCCTTCACCACCAAGTGGCATGTGTCTATGATCTAGTTATCTAATGCTTCATGTTGGTGACCAAGATCTTCCATGGGCTTCAATATTTCTTCAAAACCATAAAAAGGAAAGGGATACTAACTCCATTATTTCCACAATAAAATCAACAATTCATTGAATTTATTGTTGGTTTTAAGAAAATTTTATCATGATCAAAGAATAATATATATTAAAACATGAAACATTAACAACCAAAATCATAAATGAAATGATGAAACACTTAAACATTTGATTATGATCATTAAATCAAATAAAGGACCTATGAAGAAAAATTTAATCCCTCTACTAATTTTGAATATAGAAAACATTTGGGACACAAATGATATATCAACATAAAATGACTCCAAACATAAAAAATTTTAATGTTTATTTTCAAATAAATCATAATGAAGCTCTTAAATGTAAATAATTTTTTTCAATTTCTTTTGTTACTCATATATAAAATGTTCATTTTACTTTGGGTTTAATTGATCAAAATATCATTTCTCTACTTATCCCATTAAATTATATTCTTTTATTAATTTATTATGTTCATATTAGTGTTACTGATTCAAAGGGATTATATTTAAAAAATCTGAACTTATTCCTTCGAATTATCTTTTTTGGTTACTTATATTAAATTGAGTGATGGGGTTTCATAATAAAATAATTAAAAGTTTGTTTAATAAATATTTTTGATTATTAGGTACAACGAGAAAGACTTGAGATTAAGGGAATGATCAATAATCTTAGGACATGACATATAGTAACTCAGGGGATCAATTTCATTCAAACATCTATAAACAAATTGTGTTTCACTTTTTTGTTTATATCGGATAATGTATTTTTTAAAAATTTATATAATGTTTAAAATTAATTTTTAGATTTATATTATATAAATTTAATTCACCAATAATTAATCCATCCTCTCATGGCTATAAGTTATGCACAATCATCCTTTTATTTTAATCCTTTCGTTTTTTAAAGGAAATGATTAAAATGGATGGAATCTGTCACTAACTCCCGTGTTTCCCATTAGGGACACTAAATTCATCATGATTCCTTGTTTTAAAGAATCAAATATCATTATTAGAAAATATAAATTCATATTTTTTGAATAAATATATGGTATTTTTCATGGAAAACTGTTTATGCATGGTACAATTCTTATTATTAAATCATATGAAAAGTGGACTCTTAAGGATATTAAGGATTTGGAGCTTGATTAAAAATCCATAGTTTATTTTTACAATAGTTTAGGTATGAATGAGTGTATGAATTTTTCAAAATGAAAATATTAAATTTTAATTTAATAAATTTATCATGTCATATAGAAAGGAAGGAACATATCTTGGAACCAAAATATTAACATGTATAATAAAGACATTGAATATTTTACTACAAATTTTGAGGAATCAATTTCAAAAATATTTAAAAGATTTAAAAAAGATATAAATGATAGAACAAACCTTTATAGTTATCATTTTAAATACTCACTTGTTATGAAAATATATTCGTTATTTCCATGTTCTTAGTCACCCTATATAATAATGAATCAATAAATGGAAACCAAAAACAAGACCTATGTGTTACTCAATAGTTTTTTCCTAAAATATGAGATCAAAATGAAACACATATCCTAAAGATAAGATATAGGGGTCAAGGATATGAATACCATTTCCTTAAAATATGTTGAGAAAAATACTCCATGATTTAGAATAAAATCATTCACCTGGAATTGTTTCAGCTTTTTCATAAGAAAAACGAAATAATTTCAATGATCCCAAACATAAGATTGATAAGGATAAACCAAATTAAAATTATATTAATGAAATAATAATGGTAATAATATATATATATATATATTAATTTAAAATAATCTAGGTGTCATAGAAGTGTAAAATTATCAATGGGTTCAAAGTATCAACGTATAGTGCAAGCGATGACTCTTACTCTTCGTTCAAATTAATTATTGTCAGTGCCAAGTGTATAATAGATAAAATTAAGTTATGATATGAGTTTAATTATATGACTTAATCATGTACTATATGTTATTTAAATCATATTGATATCAAATATATAAGATATCAATAGTGGTCGAGTTTTTTAGCTTCACCATAAAATTTTAAAAGATTAAAAATAAGTATACTAATAGAAGTAATGAGAAGGATAAACTATCAAAAAAAGGATTATGTATCCTTGAAATAAAACTTTTATATTCATGTGGATTAATTATGTTCCACCATTATAAAATCTAGATAGGATCTCTAAAAATATACCCTAGCTAATGAAAATACAAGTAAGATTATGGGTTATTAATACCATATAAAAACTTATTTTGTATTGGATTTAGGAATCAAATTAATTTCTCAAAAACTACTAAATTTTTTAAGGAAACATTTAAATATAAATTTAATAATAATTATTTTAAAATATCCACCTTATCCATGAATGATAAAATGATTTGTATGGTGCACTAAAATGGGTTTAAATCTCCGTTTAAAATATTAAGCGATTCCATTATAAGAAAAAATGGGCTTTCAAAATATCCTTTCTCTAACATTTGTGGATAAAAATTTATGTGGGTAATAAAATCATTATAAATATTATTATTTTAATAGAAATTTTTATTATGGTAAAGTATATAGTATATACAAAGTACATGTATGGAGTATTATCGTGGAATATTTATATTGACTATTACAAGTTCAACAATATATAAATGATTATTAGTATACATTTATATATTTTTTATTACTTAAGTAGAAATATACATGGTATATATGCCATAATTTATTTTAAATATAATATTATTGAATCAATTTTATATATTTATGGGTGTAAGAATCATTTTCAAAGAATATATTTAATATTTTAGTATTAGTTTTAGATTTTACATTTAGAATTAAATTAATGATATTTCTAATTATAATTGTAATGTACAATTTTTTACTTATAATTTTTATAATGTATATGTTATTGATTTAAAACCCCTTACTATCCAACAAGTCAAATCTAATGACTTGAAATTTTACTCTGTATTTTCTTTAATGAAATCTAATTTTTTATATATATTTCAACACATAACCCCAAAATAATTTTAAACTAATATTAATTAAAATATAATTTTTCCTTTGTTATATATCCATTATATTACAGGTTATAAAATAATGTAGATATATTTTTAAATCTACAACAAATAATGAAACATGTGGCAATGGGTAGTAGATGTCTCTTTTATGAAGCTCATTTTTCAAAGCATTGAATGTAGGAATCTTTAACAGTATTCTCCATTTAAAAATCACAATATGATCTCAAACACATATTATATGGTAAAAATTGAACACAAGAGACATTCAAGCTCATATACATTTCCACAAGTTCTATACTAGCCAAATCACCAGCCTTGACTACCAATAGAGATTACATAATGCCGAAATCGTACATGAAGATACTATATGGTTAAGTAATTATAAATAATAATGATATGAGAATTTCATTATTATAGTAATAATTTATTTATCTCTTTTATTTAATATATTTATAATTTTTAGATTTAAATAAAAATAAATTTTATTTACAAACTCATTAATAAAATCAATAAAAATAACTGTAACCTTAAAATTTTATTACTTTTTCTAAAATTGGATTATTATGGAATTTATTTAAGTAAATATGTATATAAACTATAATATATAATTTTGCTATGTATAATGTATTAAAAACAAAATAATTAGTAATTTATAAGAAATACTAATTATAGTAGTGATGTTTTTAATAAGTTATTTTCCAACTAATATTGTTTTCATTACATTTCACATTAATTGTTAAATTATAAAATTTTATTATTTTGATTTTATAAAATCAACTTCACTTATATATTTATAACAAAAATAATATATTAGTATAATTTTTTAAGAGATTTATATGAAAATGGACTTTCAGGTGAATAGTAAAAATAAGCTTCATTTTTAGTTTTGAATTAATATAAATCGAAATAAAATTTATTTATTTTATAATAAATACAATTATATGATTAATTTAAATTACATCAGAAATTTTATTTTACACATATATTTGTAATGTAAAAGAAGTCATTTTCAGAAATTGGTTTTTATGTGTTATGTATACTGATTTTAAAATCACCGTTTGTAACCAATATAAATATTATTTGATAAAATATTTTTTATATTTTAATTAATATTATTAATATTATTTTTTAATTTCAAAATTATTTTCATTCATTAAAATTATATTCGATGGTTAAAAAATAATTAGGTTTCATAAAAGTAAAATGAGTAAAAAGAGTTCCATGACGTGTATAAGACCTAAAGAATTTATTTGTTTCCTAAATGTGTGTTTTTAATATTTATATTTGGAAACCTTCCTATAATACAATATTTTACACATTTTGATGCATTATAATTTCAATATTTATATTCCATTAATTAAATTTAATGATTAATTACAGAATTTACTTTCTCTTTACTCATGAAAGTGTACAACTCCCACCACCTCATGTTGCACCTATCCCTCATAATTTATTGATAGAATTATGAAACAAATTCCTCTTATAATGTACATAATTTTATTTATCCTATTCAGTAAATTACAATTCCTATGGCCTCTATTCCCCAGTAGATTACAACGAGAAATATCATGTTATGAATGTGAGTATTTAATACACATTAGCCTTTTTTTCTTAATCTTCCTCTTCCGTAATTTTCCAATATTCCATAATATATTTACATAAAACCTATTAATTTACTATAATATTATAATATAAATAGATAAAACATTATTCAAATAACATATACATAAATATAATAACAAAAAAACATTGATTTACTGTATGTGTAGATTACCGCCTCAATTACGTAACTTATCCATTTTTCATCCAGTTTCATTAATATTTACTAAAATATATAAATTTTTTATTAAACCTCGTAAAATAACATAAAATACATTTTTCTTACATTATTTTAATATTCTTCCAAAATAAATCATATTTGTAACCACACTCAGCCATAAATTATGGTATATTGATGTTAGGTCGGTCTAAACACCTTTTTGAATACTGATATAAAATAATATTATAGCTGACTATGAGAACAATATTGATGTTAAAATATGATATAAATAAAAAAATAAGGATTTTATTCTGGTTTTGTAATAGAAACATTAATATTAATCTCAATAATTTAGTTAGTAATGTCTGTTCATTCTAAATAATTAAAACATGGTCATCATCGATATCATTTCAGAATTTAATAAGAAATAACATAGAATGAAATTACTAAATTATAACTAATTATATAGAAAAGATAATGGTACATTTTATGATTTGTTATGTACAAACTTTGGGAGAAAATGATTAACAACACCATTGTTACAAAACACCATCCAAATGATCACGATTAATCACACCGAATATCAAAAATAAATTATAACAGAATGATACACATGTAAGGAATAATTAATCATGTATTTTATAGATGGATAAATACAAGAATTATTTTAAAAAATAGGTTATTATGATATTTCATTTTATTAAGTTAGAGATTAAATCATGTTAGTATAAGTGAAAAATAATGTTATGTAGTTCATTTTCTCAATTTCAATATATTGAGATATTTTTAATTATTTGAAACATGAAATCTATTGTACGGTTTTATTACTAAACTATGAATTTATTTTAACATATTGAATTAATTAATGGGATTTGAAGATGATATCATGACCTATATTTAAATTGTTTTTCATTTAGAATATAGAAATGTTTTAAGGTTTTTTATACACTCAACTCCCATTATTGAATTATAATGATTATTTTTAATCCTATTTCATACTATTTTAGATTCTTCCACAATAATATTTTAGAAAATTATAAATTATCATCATATTAGGCATATCATTTCCCTTTAAGTTGGATATTATTCCTGGAAAAAAATTATTTCAGTAAAATATGTCATTAATGAGAATAATTGACATCCACTTTAATGAGGGTTTTCCATCAATGTCCATGTTTTCATTCCCTAAAATTTTGTTTTATAAATTTTTAAAATAATATTATGTGTTATTTTATGTGAAAATAATATTTATCTTTTCTCCTTTTCAAAAGGAATATTTATTATTCAATTTTACAATGTGGGTTATAATAATGATTTTTTAAATGGTTTTCCTTCCATGATAATTTGTTTCATTTTCCAATTGAAATTTCATTAAAATAAACATTATGGACACCCAATTATTCTTTATTAAGGATTATTTTTTACATTAAATTAATTTTAAAAAAATATAATATAATATTTTATAAAAAATATAACATTTGTAAATTGTCCCACATGATTTTATTTATGGAATTGTTAAGAACATATTATGATATATATTTTATTATTTTAATTTCATTATAATCATTATTCGAAAATATTTATTTGATTAGGAAATTCCATTTATTTTCTTACATATAAATTATCTTATATTATTTTTGTAGATAAAAATCATCGAAATCCATTACTTCATTTTCCATTCCCATTAATTGAATGTTTACTTTTTTTATCCAAATAAAATTCCTTAGAGAACACTATATATATCCATTCATTGATGGAATGGTATTTTCATTTTTTTAAAATAATTATTAGTGAAATTATTGAATTAACCGTTTGTATTTATTTATATATTCTAAAAAAATATGCATTGCAATATTTATTAAATGGTATATACATATAAAGTTATTGAATATCACTATATACTAATTTATTTTACTTTTATATATCTTGTTGGGATTATTGATGGAATTATTAATGTTTTAATTATGTGATCACTTTTTAAAATTATATTAAACCCACTTTATTCCACTTGGTTCATTGTGATATGACTATGGTTCATTTTATGTGACAGAAATATGTATGAATGATGATGTGGGTGGAGGGGTTATTATATTTCTATATAATTATTTAGTTTGTTTTATTATCATGAGATAGTACGTCTAGAAATTATAATTCTATTTTCAAATACATGGACATAATGAGTTTTTTAAATTATAATGCATTGATGTAATGAGTGTTTTCAAAAAGGAATGTGAACAATTTTTTTATACATATGTTTTCTTATTCTTATGATCTTTCCACATTTCCAAGATTAATTAATATTTAGGCTATGTTTCATATAAAATGTCTACCTATTTTCTATTATATATAACTACTTTGTTCACCCATTATTCAATAAGATATGTTTATAATTATAATCAAGGTTATTATTGTCATACCTCTTTGACATGAAGGATTTTTTTGGAGCTATTGTTTTGTTTTTTCATATATTATTCCCTAAATTTTGATTTATGAATTTTTAAACATGATATTCATAGATATCAAAATTATTACCATATTACTAAATTATTCATTGTTATGATAAAAAAATTCTTACAATCACCCATGAAGAGTACATGAGTAAACCCCTATTGATTCAAAAGTATTACATGTTTATTTTCTATTCCATTAGTTTTTTAAATCACAAACACTCACGTAAATCTATTTTTTCTATCTTTTATATCCAAATTATTTTTCAATTTTTATTTAAATAAAACATTAAATTCTACCATATATATAAATGTTTCAATTTTATTAAAATCATCATATATAAGGGTTTCCTTATAAATAGACATATACATTATAGTATGTAAAAAATAATGAATTCATTTAGTCCTAATTAGTGAATACATTTAATCACTAAATTAAAGTAGTTTATTATTTTAATACATATTGTAAGTCATTCATAATTTTACTAGTTATTTTATTACCTATTTTCAGAAGACAAATCCATTTTGTATACAATATAAATATAATTTTTATTCTTATATATCAAAACTTTTTATTTAATAGGTGTAACTATGATTATGTTAAAAACATACCTTGATATAATCAAATCAAATGTGATTCTGAATCTTTCACTCTGATAATCAGATGATCTGTGATTATGATAATTTTATATTAAGTGGTTTTGTGATATTATTTGTTTAGAATTTTTAAAATAAAATTCACCAACCTATAGATATATATTTCTGTAATAATAATTGAATGTTTTCTTATTATGAAATACTTTTCAGCCAAATTATTATTATTTAGATTGTTTTCTAACTATAGTTTGATATATGTTATTTTATATTATTTAAGGATGGTTACTAATTTCAATTTCTTATTTCAGATGTTAAATTTTCTAATATTTTGGGGTACATTAGATTATATCCCAATCAGTTTTTGAAATCTAAATGTGGGAGATTATTCTTTAATGTGGGAGGAGTTTTGATAAAGGGGGAGAAAATATAATTTTGAGATAATTATTCCTTAGGGGATAAGTGGATGATTTCAAACATCATGGTGGTTTAACCATTATTAGATTTTGGTTTCAATCCCTTGTTTTGGTTAATGAAATTATTCCTAGGTGTACAAGGGGACTCTGGGGTTCTCTATGGAGTTTAGTAAATGAGAGGAAGGGAAAAACATTAATCTTCTACTAGGAACATGGTTTGGGCATGGTAAAGTAAACCATGCATCATATCTTGGAAAATTGTGCAACTTCATATAGTGTAATATCACACAGTTGGTCCACGTGTTGTCAAACTATGCCTCCTTCACATGTAAATATGTGGCCGAACTCCTATTAAAAAGTGTCATGGACACTGTTTTCACACGGTTTGGAAATCTAAGTGGGTAAACCATTCACCCATTTAATATTTGGGAAAATTAATAAAATTATATTATAAGATATTAAATTATTACTATATTTTCTCCAGTTATTTCCTCCGTGGAATCCTAGTGATGAACAATAGCCCTTAAGGACTTACAATGGAGTTTCACCATTATCTCTAGGGCGTTTGGAGGACCGTCGATTGCATATCAAATCTCCAGGAAAGTATAATCTCATCCTTTATTCCATTTTTGAAATTAGGGTTTGTATATTTGGTGATATTATTCCAAATATCAAAAACCCTTATTATTTAGTGTACACTATATTTTGGATTAAATATGTGTTTGAATCCGGATCTAGGACAACTTTTAGAACATTCTTCGTCAATGGATTCAAGGTAGGTTGTGAACCTAAACATGAATATGGATTAAGGGGGTTTTCCATGACACATAAATGTATTGATTTGGTTAAATGATATCATGAAATGTGTCCTGTGAATTATGTTAAAAATTACAAATAAGGTTAGTGAATATGAAATGGTGAATATGTTAAATCAGTAATGGTATGTGAAGTGGGAAATATCCTAAATGGCGTTTCATAAGGGAATTTAAGAATATGTAAAATTCATTAATATAATTAAATTATTTAATATTCATAGTGAGATGGGCATGAGAGTGGAAATTGGGTTAGATAGGCTAGGTAATAAAAATGATAATTGGGTTAATGGGTTTTTAAATAAAATTAACTACCATGTTTATTATTATGGAATATAATGGTTATATTATTTATTAGTTTTTTGGGATGTGGAATTTTTATGGTGACTGGATGAATAAGCATGTGAACATGGATTGAGATATGGGAATATAGACTGAGGCTCCACCCATAAGTCATGTTTTACTAATTCCCTGACTCCACCCATAATTCATGGGTACAGGAATGGAATGCAACTCTATTCCCCTAATAGTTTCATTCCACGTGGATTGAGGATTACAGGTTATGACGTTGTGATGTTGTGATGTATTTTACCTAGTGAGATATGGACTCAACTTATTACCTTATGTAGAATGTTAAATTCAATGAACCTTTTTTTGAATTTTGTAAATGCCTAAACAATGGATTAGATGTTATTGATGAAATAAGTAAAAAAAAGATTCACATGATTAATTTGGAACATTTTTAGATATAGTTATGTAAATATTGTAAACTAGTAGCCCCCAAACTAACTGTTAATTACTTATCAAATATTTGTTTAATTCAAGAAATATCAATTTAGACATGGTATTTCATAGACACCATTTGTAGTGGTGTACTGAGTTTTAATCACTCTTCAATGGAAACTAGTGGTTACCTTGGAATAGTTCATACATGTAGTTCATTTAAATGGAAAGGGAATTGTGGTTGGGTGTTGATTCATGATTGAGAGGTACATAGATGTGGTTTGAAACGTGGACTGAAGACGGTTTGGTGATCAAATATATTTCATTTATTATTGGTTTTTGTTCACTTGGAACTATATCAGTACATTACATATTGACTATTGGTTTTGGGTTTACTTAATTTTGGGAAATGCTTATTTATACAGGTTTATTTGTTATTTTATTTTATATCCACTATTATATTGATTTTTCTGCTACATCTTACTCTGGTAAAGAGGGTATAGTCTCGCAAAATGTCTTTTTGAACCTTTATAGTAGTTTAAAACCTCTGTTATACGATGAGGCACTCTTGGGGTCAGGTGGTGACCCAGCTTGGGGCGCCAGTTATTTGGATCTCAAGTCGTTTAGGTTACAAAGTGGTATCTAATATAGTGTTTTGGGACTTACTCTTTTATGGATGGTATATAGGAGGATAGGAAAGTGGTAGTCCTTGGTAATGAGCATGTTCTTGGGAGTATTTGACCCATAGATGAGGGAAAACACATGTATCCCAGGGTGGGAATTGTTTTTATTATTGTGTCTTTTTACATTTGATGATATTTCACCATTAGGTGATCCACTTTTTTGTGATTTGATAGTAGTATGATATTATTCTCTTGGCTGTAATGACATGAGTTTTTTCTTTCATGTAGAACTCAAGGAATATAAGTGTATATGTGACAAGAATCACGGTAAAAACACACACGTGACATGTGTGTCCGATATAATGGGTAGGATGCATTTTATTTTCTTGAAATTTGATTAAAAGGGTGTCTAGTGGAACAATTCAAATGGGTAAAAAGAGAACTAAAATATTAAATAGTTATTAAATAATTGATCTTAATAAAGGGTTATATGTTAATTAACACATTTTTGAATATTCTTATATATTAAAATAGTTTTGAAATTATGACCAATGAAATATTGTAATTGATTAAGTTGGTTTACCTAATTTAAACATGGTCCTCGATAAGGATAGAGGAGTGTAGTAATCCATGTATGAAAAAGTACATTTGTATTCTGTATGAAAAATGGTTTGTACATAGATAAAAGTGATTCTTCAATTAATTTTTATGGAATCTTATCGGTTTGCATTCTAAATCCTGTGTTTGGAAATATAGAGAAAAGACACCACAAATGCATGAATTTCTAGGATACTAGAGGATGTTTCAAAGAATTATCCCCCAATAGGGGAGCAAGAAGATCTAGTTGTTCTATATAATATAAAGGAGCGGTTCCATCAGAACGTTTCTAATTTTATATAGATGATGGAATGAGACCCAGGGAAAATTGCACTGATTATGTTCGAGCGGACCAGGGAGTCATAGCTACAACACCTTCAAACCTTTTATAGAGAAGGTGGTCTAGAGTTATCCATTCTATAGATAGTGTCCCTCCAAAAAATTATATATCATCTTGAGACTCATCCTGAAAATAATGTAAAGTTAGTAGCCTATATTTTACAGGTTTACGGAATGCATTAGTAGGAAATTATGGTTCAGAAAGTGCACGCTGAAAGACTTGTATTGAATAATTTCAAGAAAAGTTTCTATAACACTAATACTGAAAGACCTCGAGGAATGAGAAGGATACATGGTTTATAGTTTTGACCTGTGGGGCTTCATCAATGATGGATTATTCTACTCTTTTCACTGACTCCCACTACTTCATTCTGATATTGGAAGGAGAAAAAAAAGACTATGGAAAAATTCATTCATGATGGTGTTAGGCATGATATTAGGTCATGTGTGAACGTTTTCCATCTGAAAAGGTTTGTAGAGGTGGTGAATCCGAACCTCATCTGTGAAGGGAAACTAAAGGGAGCATTAAGTGGTGGGTTTGTGATGTTAGTCGGGCAGAAACGTGATACAAAATCAGATATAATGAAGCATCATTTTGGGATTTTTCAACATGAATAAAGTGAACAATAAAGCAAGAAGAGAGGTCCAGTACCTAGGGGTGATGATCATGTGTTTTATTACTATTGGGGTAGGCTAGGGCACATGCGGGGTCAGTATCCCTGACCATAAGTCAATTGCTAGGCCTGTGGTAGGATGAGATAGATTCAGAGGTTTTGTAAGAAACCTCTGAGGCTAGGAATAGATGGATGTCAGAGGTAGATACTATATATAGGTAGGGGCCGGTCACCCTGTATCAAGAAGTCTATTCTAGCTACAAGGGTCATACCACTTGGGGTAGTAGATGAGTAACTTTTGGGTGAGACTGTCCATAGCAATAGGGTAGTGTAGTGTAGGTTACATAGACATTAACCTATGGTAGAGGGATAGGTAATCTTCATGCATTGCATTCTACAAATGGAAGTGGAAACGTAGGAATATCTATCATATGAGGTATAATACATATAACTTCCATGATATCGAGTTCTTTATTCGACATATGTTCTACAAAATCATTTATTTATGCAGAATTTGTAGTTATGTTAGGCCTAATTGTGGAAATTTTGAGTGGGGTTATGTTAATTGAACCAATTTTGTGTGTGTGAGTTGAGGATATCAAAAAATTTAAGGGGTGTTCTTTGGAGGTGGGTGGATATCATTTTATATGGAATCTGTTTGTACATGAAATTTCAGGGTTGGAAAAATTTTTGGGTGTGGACTAATTGGTGTTTTATCAAGCTCATATTTACTTTTACTATTGTTATTTAATGATCACATCTTTCAAAGTAGACACATATGTCATACGTGGTGAGTGGGATGTTCAACCAGGTTTTCTAGGGATAATTTTCTAGTAATTGGTAGAACTCACTTCCCAAGTAGATCTTATCATGCTAGATGAAGGAAGGTGTGTGAAACTAGTCTTCCCTTCTATCGTGGATCAATTTCATGAAGTTTTATGGTTTTCTTCTTGGGATACATCCATATAGAGATGATTATTTAATGATTGATATTCTTCTAGGGGAGAAACTGATTACCATTACACCATATCAAATGGAACAAAAAAACACCAGGAATATAAGGTTTATTTGGATGAGTTTGAGTGAAATAGGTTCATCCATCATATTATGTCACATTTTGGATCACCTATACTATTTTCCAAGAATATCTATTGATATTTATGATTTCGTATTGACTATAGATAAGATAATTAGATGATAGTTAAGAGTATTTACCTACATCCCAGAATCGATGATATTTTTATCCAACTGAGGGGTGCTTTGGTGTACTCCATGATCGATATGAGATCAAGATGCCATAATATGAGGGTAAGACCTTCTGATGTACCAAAGACAGGTTTCTGGAGCAGGTACGGGTTATATGAGTTTGTGGTGATTTTTTTTCAGGTTGACCAACATACCTTCTGTGTTCATTGATTTATTGAACTAGATATTTATCCCATAAATGGATCAGTTCATAGTCTTCTTCATTTATGATATCTTATTGTACACCATAACACTTAAAGACCACACTTGACATATTAACATTATCTTGGGTATACCAATAGAGCATAGGATTTAGGTTAATCTACATAAATTTCAATTCTAGATAGATATTGTGAATTTCTTGGGTCTTATTATTTCTATGCTAGGTGTGTCAGTGGATCAAGATTTACAGGATTTGGTTTCTTGGAAATAGCCCAAGAATATTTCTCATGTTCTGTGTTTTTTGGGATTGAAAAGTTATTACTAAATAATCATTAAGGATTTCACCTCATTGGCAGTTCCAATCTCCGGTATAGCCAATAAGGGAGATAAGATTGAATTTTTTGATGCATGAAATAATTTTTTTTCAAGAGCTGAAGAAGAGGATGACTACCTTACTAATCCTGATCTTACCTAAACCATGTAAGAGTTACAACTTCTTCAATGATGCATCTGATAACTGACATGGGGTACTG
Source organism: Viscum album (assembly GCA_963277665.1). NCBI lineage: Eukaryota > Viridiplantae > Streptophyta > Magnoliopsida > Santalales > Viscaceae > Viscum > Viscum album. The sequence goes on from OY728165.1 coordinate 811,486,972, forward strand.
TTGATGCAGGATTATAGGGTTATAGAATATGGGTCAAGAAATTTTAGGCCTCATGAATGAAATTACCCTACTCGTGATCTTGATTAGTTGGCTACTATTTATGCCATAATGTGTGTAAGGTACTACTTGTTGGTAGAGAAATTTATTGTATATATTGATCATAAAATTCATATGTTCCTATTCTAAAAGAAGTATTCGAATCATCATTAGTGAAGGTGGATCGATTACCTAATGTATTTTGACTTATTGTTTGTTTACAGAATTGTAATAGGTAATAGTGTTGGTAACGTTCTAATCCAGAAGACTCGAAATCATGTGGGTCATGGAAAAAACATTTATAACTTATTGAGTTTTCTTATAATTATAGTTTTAATGCTAATATTTGGATTATTCCTTTTGAGGAATTCTATGGGTGATCATTTAGATATTCGTTATGTTGGTTAGAAGCTAAGGAGTCTAAGATATTGGGACCAATTCTCTTATATGGTAAATCTAAAAAGGTCAGATTGATTCGGATGTTCCTGATAATGGCTCAGAGTTGGAAAATATCATATGAATATCAGCATCATTGACCCCTTGAGATAATGGTGTCTGATAGTTTTTTTCCATGGGGGAACAATGTTTAGGCCACAATCGAATTCAGAAATAGTTTAAGATGGTTTGTAAGTGTGTGGGGCCATTTGAGATTGTAGAGAGGATCCGACTGGTGTCTTACCAATTTACTCGTCCACGGTGTAATAGTAAAATTCCTAATGTGTTTCATGTTTCAAAGATATGATAATATCTCCCTAATACATATTTTGTGATAATTTTTTCAGGCTGTATAGCTTGAGGATACTGCATCCATTGAGGATCATCCGGTTAGTATTCTTGAACTTAGTGAGATAGTATTCAGCTGGAAGATTGTGCCCTCAGTTTTAGTTTTATGGAAACATGAAAACATTCAAGAAAAAAAATGGGTGAGAGAATATGATATTTAGGTGAAGTGTCCTGATCTATTTTCTTTCCGAAATCAATGTTTCTCGGGAAGAGTAGCACGAGGAAGAGTCATTACATGGTGGGGAGGTTGTAAGATCCTGGACATCATGGAGGTGTATCATTGTTTCAATTTTAGTTTAAATCCATTTTTATGGTTAATTAAATGTTTTTTGGGAGTTTGAGGGGCCTTAGGGGTGTTCTGGGGGGGGGGGGGTACATGAGTGTAAGGAAAAAAGGTCCAACTTGTTCCAGGCACACAGTATGTGGATGGTAGATTAAACTATTCTGCCTATCTAGGAAAACTATACCACCTTGGCTAGTGGCATATGACACTATTGCTACACAGTTTGTCCAACCCTGTGGCTAGCCATGGTAACCAGGTTGTCCAACTCTCCTCAAATAGTGTCATGTGCATGGTTTGCGAACAGTTTAGACAACCATGCAAATAAACGGTGTGCCCCTACATAATTTTGAGCAGTTGAAAAATTTACATTACAATATTTTAGGGATTCACCCAATTTTCTCCCCTCATTTCCACCCTTGTACCCCAGTGAATAATAGGGACCATCAAAGGGTTCCAAGGGTGTTTCTCCTTTATCTATAAGACATTTGGAGCTCCTTCAGTAGCAGATCGAATATCTGAGAAACAATAATCTCCTCTTTTCATCTCTCTTCTTGATTTCAAATTGTATATAGGGAGATATTTTTAAAAATCTATAATAACCTACATTTCAACTGGAATATTGGTTGAGGACTAATAATTTTTTTCTAGAAACAAGACCACATATAGAATTTTGTTTTTCAACAAATTTGATTTAGTTTCTCTACATGTTATATTCCATAGTTTTGTTGTATATTTGTGACTGTTCATTTTGGTTTTTGGATATTTATTGTTTTTATTTGATACCTTTGGTGTGGTTTTGTAAAATAAGTGTCACAATGATAAATATAAACCCACCTGGTCCCCATGGGATGTATCATGGATAGTTTGACTGATTTAGGGACATCCAAGGGGTGAACAAACCTTCTAGGATCTTGGAATTGGTAATGTAAGTCCCATGTCAATGTGTCATATTGTAGATCCCTTTATGAACATAATGATATGTATTTTTGAGTTAAAAATGGTTTCTTGGTAGTGTACCTATATTTGATAGTAGCCTAAGTGGTTTTATCGCATGAAATGGAAATTATTTAATTTGGATAAATGAGATCATGAAATATGGCCAGTGAATTATGTGAGAAATGCCAAAGAGAGTTAGTGCATATGAAATATCGAATATGCTAAATTGTTAATGGTATATGAAATGCAAAATATGTTAAATGGGGTTTTGTAATGGAATTTTTATATTTGTGAAATGTGTTGATATAAAGATATTATTGAATATGGATAGTGATCTAGGAGTTTTAATGGGAATTGGGAAAATTGGGATTTCAAATATACATGAAAGCTAGGTTAGTTGGTTGTTGCATAATACTGATTCCCATATTGATTGTTATGGAATATGACTGTTATATGTTTTAGTTTTGTTTGGTTATGATGTTTATTGTGTTTGGTGAGTTGATGAATAACCATGGCTACATGGATTGGGGTGTAGGATAAAGGACTGAGGATCCTTCCATGGGTCAATTCAGACTAATGCTCTAACTCCAACCACAACTAAAGAGATACTGACGGGGAAAAATCTATCATCCCCTAATGGTTTCATTCCACTCAGACTGAGGATTCTGGGTGAGTACATTGTGATACTAGAATGTATTATCCCTGGTGAGATAGGGATTCAACTTCTTCCCTTATGTTGGAATATAAAGTCCATGAAATGATGTGTGAATGATTTAAATTACTAACTCATGGATTACATGTTTATTCTGAACTAATTAATAAAGAAGATACACATAATGAATTTGTCACAATGGGTTTTAATTGTTAATTTTTTATTCCTAACTAGTGACCCCCTAACTACCTTTTATTTACTTATCAACTATTTAATACATTTATGCACTATTTGTTCATACTATATATTTTTTAGACACCATTGGTGGTGGAAATCTCTGTTGTACTCACACCCTGATTATGACTCCAATGGGTACCCAAGAAAACTTCATGCTTGTAATTAAGGAATAGTTAACGGTCCTTGTGCTTTCCAGTTGATTCATGCTTGAGAGGTACATGGATGTGGTTTTAGAAATTATTCAAGGAAGATTTTGGATTTGAACTATCTGTCTAGATTTTTTGATTTGTTCACTTGGAACTGTAGCATGACAAGAAATATTTATTATTTGTTGTGGATTGTATCCAGTTTTTAGAGAAGGTAATGTATGCATATTCATTGGTTATTAATTTTTGTTTCTTCTATTATTTTTATTTTTCTTCTATAGATTAATCTGATGAAGATGTTATAGTCTCCCTCACATTAATTTTAGACCCTTGATACTAGTCTACATCTTTTGGATAATGAGGAGGCGCCCTTGAGGTCATGTGGCGACCCGACACAAGGTACCGATTAGGGGATCCCAGGTTGGTGACATTTCAAGTAGTATTCCGTAGGGGGAGAATTATTAATAATAGGGATATGTTATAATACATTCCATCATATTGAAAAATAGTTTAAAACTAAGTGGGAGTTATATGAAATATATATCTGCAATATTCTTAAATGAACAAAGGACTATAAATTCTCCAAATTATTATATTCCTTTTCAGTGTTATTTTTCATTTCTTTAAAAAAGTTGTGATTTTTTATTAAAAAATATTACATCTTACACTTTCACACCATTAGTTTTGGAAATTAGATAAACTCTCTTAACACTATTGTTACTAAAGTGTCATGTCGTAACTGTTTTAGTTATTTTTTTGGAAAAAAATTACTTTATATAATACACAGAAGTGTTTCTAATATATTACAAATATAAAATTAATATTAATCAATCTAATCCATCAGACGGAAGGTGTGTCTAATCTATTACAATTACCTTTTTTGAAAATAGTGGTTAAACATATATATTTTCTACCTGATTGAGAAATATAATGACCATCAAACTGACCATGGTACTGATACACCAGGAAAACATTCATTGGTTCAATCAGATTAATAATCAATAAGTAAGTACATCATACTAAAAAATGTTTATAATTTTAGTACATAGGAATTTTTAATAACATAATGAATAATTTTATCATTGTAATGGTGATAAAACAAAGTGATGTTGGACATTTAGTTATTCCAGAACATTGTGAGTTATCAAAGAGCTATCTATCTGAGGAAATTATAAATAACATAGAAATATGACTATCAGAGCATAACCTATAAATAGATAGTCATTTGAAGAGATAGAAGATGATCCTATTCTAAACTAAATCCATATATATATTTCTCTACAGAAACTACTCATTACAATGTATTTTTAATTACATACAGAGTTTTAGATCTACGGATGACATGTCATGTTTTTTTCCTTTAGAATGAATATTCTGTTGTAGTCATGTGTATGATCCTTGCAACAATAGATTCATTGCGATAATAGGAAGACAGATAATTTAATCAATAAAATAAATGGCTTCTGGGGCTATGAATATATACATTGATCATCATATCATGGAATTTCATGATAATAAAAGATAGATTGTATAGTAAGTATAAAAATATAGATTCCTTTAGTCATGGTTATTGAATAAGTTTACAGATATGGTTAATAAAATGTATTATTTATATATATCTTGTGGTTCATTCATTCATCTACTAGGTATTGTATTACTTGATATTATAAGACTGTTACAGTATGCAAGTCATTGAATGTTATACTTCATACTTATCTTTCTATACTAAATGTAGTATTAGTCTAACTATGACAGAAATAAAAACATAATTTGAAATAATCAGCTCAAATGTGATTTTGATTCTTTCACTCCAATCATCAGATGATATGTGTGTCCATTAATATGAATTTAAGTGGTTTTTTTGTTTTTATTTGTTTAATCTTTTTAAATTAAAATTATCCACCAATTGTAAGTATAGACATATAAGCTACTCTTATAATCCATCTACCCCTTCCATATGGTTAAAATTATATATTTTATAAATACATTTAACATTCGAGATATTTATAAGAGATATTATGGGGTGGAGAAATTTTGGGAGATTATGAAGACATATTATTGATGAATTAGTTTCTTAAAATGTTGAAAAAATTATCATTTGTTAAGAAAGACATGGGTTTTTTAGTTAATGGTTTATCCTACATATCTATAACTTTAAACCAAAGAGGTCATAGAAATTTATTGTGATGAAATATTTACTATAAATGGTGTAATTTTGCGGAAGTTACATCAGTGGCTTCATAGTTTGTATCAGATAATGGATTAGATAGGATTAAAATTTACGATATTATATGTTGAAGATGTGAATTTTATCACAGACTAATAAGGTTGGGTAGATCATAATTTAATTGTTATATATAACCCTTTATGATAATTTATGTACTCTTTAATAATTTATGGATTATGATAAGATACAATTATCAAAAACCACAATATATAATTATTAATGATAAATACAACTACATGATAACATGATGAATTTTTTAAGAAGTAGAGAGTTTGTGGATCTAATATAAATTACATCCCCTTATGGATAATGGAATGTGGACATGGATGTAGATAAGAAAAAAAATTAGGGAAATACCCCCAAAAAGGTTAGTTGGGTAAAAAATCAATCATTACTACGTTGCGTGGTGAGTCTACATAGGAATACGCATATAGATAGACACTTCTTGTGGATATGATTTGGTTGATAAAATTTTATTTAAATGAAAATATGATTTATTTATTAATTTAAGGAATTAAATTAGGGTATATGAGATAACTAAAACTAAATAAACCAAGATTTATTCAAAAGTGATTTAAGTTGAAATGAAAATTAATTTAATAATTTTGAAGAGAAATACATTTTAATGTTTAATTTTTAAAAATTATTTATATTATAGTGTTATTTATTCATCAGTTGTGACTATTCAATATTGATTTTAGTAATTTATTAATATGGAAGTACCCATTTTAATAATTGGTTCCATTGATAATGTTAATATTCTACGAATGAGAAACCTAATGCGATGAGATCTAGAGTGATAATTATAATGATTATTCCAAATGAACTATCAAGAATTATTACTAACAATAAAATTGTTTTTTAATATAAAAACACATCAGTGAATATAATGATGGAGTATCATGGATGTGTAGGTCATGAAGATGATGAATGAGAAGTTATTCAATTTCCATTGTGTAATTTTTTTTGAATGAATGACCAAGGGGAATTTATTAATGGAATTAGGAGTTGTTTTATGTATGTAAAAGGAGCTCACAAATAATCTTTATTCTATGTAAATATTAAGTGTTCATTTGACATAAAAAAAGGAAAAAAGTGACCTCTCTACAGTACTAAATAAAATTTTACCTTCATAAATATGGGTAACATAAACATTATACATTTAAATTTCCAAAATACATGGGTTAACAAGGATAATACTATATAGAAACATCTATTACATGTGTAATCAAATGAATCCAAACCAATATATGTGGGATTCAAATATGATACATAATAATGAAAGCTTATCACCAACTCAAGAACTGTGAATATTGTATTCATATCTTGTTCAACCTATAACTCTATAAAATGAATTGTTACTAGAAATATAAAATATATACCAAATGAATATAGAATTAATTATTAATAGATACCTTTTGTTGTATAATAATTGTATAAAATGAATATAACTATTATCTAATATATGCCAATATGAATGTGTTTATATTATATAAAAATACTTTCCTTCATTTTTAAAAATATGATTTGATATTTATTATGGATTTTTATCTTAATATAAAGCCTTAATAATTACCTATGTTGGTTGATCATGTCAAACAATAAACCCATGAACACATATTTTGGATGACAATATACTCCCTATGAGAAAAAGTACTTCATTTTAACTATAATATATATCCCAAATGGTTGAGGAAAAATTAAACATTAGTAATATACCTATTATGATTGAAAATATGATTTCACAATTAATAACAAGGATAGTGGGGATAAATTTAAAGGAAAAAATTAAATTTGGACTCATTTTAATCACATAGAAAAACATATATATTATATTTTTTATGAGTAATTAAAATTGTGTGGATACAACTTTTTAATGGAGGAGAATGCAATGACCCCAAATTTGACTATATAGTATTACTTAAATATTAACAATATTAATATATTATTCTACAAATAACACCAAATAATTTAATATATGTGATATTTTGAAATAAAATTAGACTGTTATACTATATATGTTAAATCATTGTGTATAAAAGGAAGTAACCATATTATGAAATATAAAAAAAAAGGGAATGAAAAAGAAAAAGGTAGTGGATGTATCCCTTACGAAGATCATTTGATTATGAATGGAAATGAGGTACCTTTACTAGGGTTTTTCCTAGACCAAGCCCAATACTATCTCTAATTATTTTGATATGGGTGAAATCAAATGTGAGAGATGTTTAAGATCATGGAAACTTGCACAAGATCCATCCATGTGGAATGACCACATAAAACTAACATTAGATAATACCTTATCCTAAGAAAATACATGGTCATTGTGAGGCATTATGTGACTAAAAATAAGGATGATATAAATAGGTAGTACCTAAGGTAATATTTAATTTATCAATTTTTTCAACTAACATTTTAACGTGAAAATATGTTTACTTCCTAACTCGTTGATAAAATTAATATGATCATTTTACTCTTATGAATATGTTTTTTTCTAAAATTATATTTTTAAAACTATTTTCTATCAAATTTATATATATTATATAAGTTATATTATTGATTTGAAAAATCTATTAAAAAGAATTTAATTAGTAACAGGAATTAAATAAGAATTCGAACAGTTGAAAATTCAAAAACTTATTTTCCAACAAAAATATTTATATTTTATATATATGATTAAAATTTAGATATTAAATTTTAGAATATAAAATTTAATAAATTAACATAAATTTTTTATTTATAATAACAATATTTTCATAGGATAAAGTTTCATGTATTTCGAAAAATAAATTGTTTTCATCTTTTTATGAAAACTAGAGGGTTTTCCCAAAACAATACCTGTTATGAATTAACTATTTTAAATTTAACACATAAATATTTATAATACTTCTTAATTGATAAAATATTTATTTATTTTGTGAAATTATTTATTTTAAAATTATATATTAATCATATAAATTCCATGTTCCACATTTCATAATATAAATTAAATTTCATTATTATTTTGAAACACTTTAGTGTATTTTATTTTAATAAAAAAATTAAATAATGATATTTGGATTTTGATTTATTTTAATGAGAAAAAACATTTATTTATTTCATTAAAGACCATTTTATAACATTGATTTCTAAGAATATAAAAAATATACCCTCTAAAAAATGTTTTGTTTAAAAACACCATTTTTGTAAAAAAAATGTTTTAAGGCGTCATGTTTGATAGTATTAAAATTATACATTGTAACCTTTATACATTTCATTTGATAAAATTATTTTAATATTTCAAATAAGAATTTTTATATTATTTAATTCATTAAATTTTATTTTTGGGAATTTATTGTATTTACTCAATTAAATTTTTTTGTTAATATTGAAAATGTAAAAAAGCTAAAAAATAGTATTACTAAGTATAGATAACCTAATGAATTTAATAAACAGGACCCTAAATGTATGAATGAGGTTTTACTTTTTAAAATACCTTCCCTACACTATGTGACACCTTTTGGTCATTTATCCTTTAAACTTTGAAAAACATTATTAAAATGTAATGAGAACTTCAAAACATTCTATTATCATCACAAAAAATAGTGGACCACTTAACCACTTATTGATATACCTAATATTTGTAATGACATCCTAAAACTATTAAATTTTTCTCGTCATTGAAGCTTAATTTAATTTTATATTCCTCTAGATTAAATTACTGAGAATAATATCTCTATTTCGAAAGATATTATCAATAGAAATATCACACTTTGAACAAGGGTATTTCTTACTCATTATCGTTTTCTTCATAATATTCTTCTACAAAAATTTCCATAGAAACCATAATATATTGGATTATTTTTTATAATATATTCAAATGTAATTTCTTTATTGTATAAACCATTATTGTATCTCTTATATCAACTTAGAAAAACAAAATAACATTGATTATTCATAGGTGTGGACTACCACTACCAGGAAGTATCAAATCCCATTTTTTGTCTAGATTATTTATTATTTATTAAAATATAATAAAATATTTTTTAAAAAACATAAAAATATATATATAATATAATAATTATAATATAATAATTATATTATACCAAAATAAAGAAGTTTCAAAACCACATTCATCAATTAATTACAATATATTCATGACTCGGTCAGTCTAACCACCTATTGGAATGGTGCTATATATTATTATCATGGATGAATATGATAACATAATTAAGGATAATATCAAATATATAAATATATAATGAATTTATTTTTTTCAAAATTCTAACATTATAATAAAATTCAATAATTTAGATACCATCTTCCATTCTTTAAAAATCAAACAAACATTCCCATCACCGATTTCAACATTAAGGATCATAAAAAACATCCCATATAATGAAATTAAAACATAATATATCATTATAAATTTTCAATTATAATATATTGTACAATATTTGTCTTACGAAATTTGGTAGAATAAAGAAGAACAACATTTTTATTATGAAACTAGATCAAAACAAGCAAGATAACATAAAATTGATATATAAATAAATGAAAAAATATATGTAGAGAGAGATTAATTATAAATAATTTTTGTAAATATTTATTGATATTAATATTGTAATAAAATATTTGAATAAGATAATTATTTTTTAATATAAGAGATTTAGGTGCTTTAGTGTTAGTCATTAAATAAGTTGGGTATTTCTTTATATAATGTTTATTTTCATGAGACATATTTCTTATTAAAACCGTGATATCATTAATATAGTGTGAATAAAATGTAATTTTATTATTTTAATGGGTTCATTTAATTCATGGGGTTTGAAGTGCTATATCATATTCTCTCATTAAATAAATTTTTATTCAATATATACTAATGTTTTAAGGATTTTTGTTAACTCAACTCCTGATATAGAGTCATAAAACATATTCCTAAACTCTTTTTTTTAAAATAGGTTTATTCTACAATAATATTATATATAATGGTAATTTATATTTCTATGTAGTGAAAAAATGACATTGAGATTTAACTTTTTAACCTTATCAAAATTTATTTCCCAAAAATATGTCATTATTGATAATAATCAACATTCTCTTTAAGGAATGTTTCCTTTGATTTTCTATAATTTCAATATTCCTAAATTTTACACGAAATATTGGATACCAAATTTTTTTTATTCCATGTAAACAATAAATATTTAGTTTACTATTTTCAAAGTAAATATTAATTATATTTTTTTTAATTATGTGGGATTCAAAAATGATATTTAAAATTGTTTTTCTTCCAGTGTCTTTTATTTTATTTTACACTCCACTTTTCCATACTATTTTTTTAGTGGACCATTATAAAGGATTAATATTTATTTATATATTTCCAAAAAAAATCAATTAATTTTTAAAAGAGAAAAATAATATTCAATCTAACTCCTAACATCTTCTTTTATGATAAAATTAAAAAAGAAATCAATTAATATTTTATTATTTCAATTCAATTTTCCTATTTATCTTAAAAATATTTATTTCCATATAAATTTTCTAGTAATAAATTACCCATTAAATTTTATTATAATATTTTTTGGGATTATACTCATGAAAATCATTAATTCCCTTTTCTTTCTAAATCATTGAATTCTTTTTAGATTTATTAAAATATATTTTTTAAATGAACACTATATATTTCTTCTTACTGATTAAAGGATTATTATATAGTTTCCATAAGATGATTTATTAGGGATATTATTAAATTATCATTATAACATTTGTATATATATTATATATACCATATGATGTTTTATCTTAATTAAAGGGTATTTCCATTAAATGATAGTAAATAAATTTGGGCAGCAATTTGTTTTCAATGAGTATATCATGTTAATTTTTTTGGAATTTTGAATGAGTTTTTTACATGATTCCACATGAAAAAGATATGAACCCCATTACATTTCTGTTGATCATTTTTCATATGATGAACATTAATTTAATGGGTCAACCATCTATATAGATAATAATGGGTATAGTACTATATCACTATATAATAAATTTGATATGTTTGATATCTAATAAGATAGTAAGTCATGGCCATAATTAATTTTAATTTCATATATTCATGAGAATAATGAGGCTCCTTAAATTTTAATGCGTTGAAATTATGACATTGGTCAAAAATTAATTGTCATAATGAGCTTTCTCACTTTGTTTTCTTGATAATGATTAAGCCACCATTCCAAGTTTTTATTCTATTCATTCAATGTTACATTCCATGTCTATATCCATTTTTTAATATATTCAACACTTTTTGTAATTCCATGATTTGGGATTATCATTTAGTGTATTTAATATATGTTTTTATTATTTCTTCTCCATGATATATGATAATTCCATAATATTTTCTCATGTTATTCCACGACTTATGCCATGATTTATAATCAATACTTTATTATCTATGGATTTATTATGTATAACTATTTTACAAATATACCCTTAAGATGGTGGCATATCATATTTTATTTTCATATCTTATGATTACCCATACAATAAATTTGATCTCATCCCACTCTAATGATTCCATTTAAATCAGTTTTAAGATAAGTAAAATATATGAGGTGTCTCTATTTGTATCTTTTTGTGGTGAATTTCATAGATATTTATTATGGTTATTATTGATTAAACAATAACCTATATTTTTTAAAAATGTCCATTAGTTGGAGAAATCATGAGTTTGGTTAGTTAAGGTATTTTTAAAAAATATAAAAAACTCTAAATGATCATGGAAATATATTTTAATGAAATATTTTTGATAAATAATATAATTACTAGAATGTTATGTCTCAGGATAAGCATTGAATTCTTTAATATTATATATAGTTAGTATTGGATGTGAGAATATTACTTATTCATTGAGGCATAGAAAATCATAGGCCCTTTTCATGTTAAAATGGAAGAATCATTCACATGATTTTCCTAAATTAAAATTCCAAAAATCAATTTTTTGTGAGTCATTCAATCATGGAATGGATAGAAAATTTTATTCTAATAAAATAATAGATTTTCCCATTTAAATTCACTTGATCTTTTCCACCATTATCTTTTCAATCTAATTTATGTTTCTAAAATATAATGAAAACTGTTAACTCTTTACCCACCATGGATTATACATTATTTAATTGGGTTTTATTTATCATCCAATAAAAATGAAGAATGTATATTATATATAAATTTTATCCATAATGTCACAAATGATATGTATTATTAGATCATATATATTTAGAGTGATGACTAAGTATAGATTTAAAATGAATACATTAATAAACATTGTTATTTACGTGGTTATAATAATTATATTTCCACTTATACAAATACGGAAAATGTAGGGTTACTAAATGTTAGGATTTATATATATAAGAAATTGAAATAAATATATTGATTGAATAATAACTCCCTTAATACTTTATTGATGAGTCAATTAGTGCCACCTTTTGTACTATTAATCAATATCTCACTAGACACTTATTTTGAAGACCCTCTTAAAAAAATTTAAAATTATGAAATCAAATGTTAGTTATGTCAAGGAAATTGGATGTAAATGTTAATTAAATGTCCCGAGGATATATTATAAATGTTTGAACCTAAATTTTTTAGGTTATTTTTCATAAATAATTAATTCTTCTAAGGACTAATTATCATATAATATAAGTGAAAACAACATATATGAATAAATTCTTATAAAAGTTAGTGGGAAATTTCCTAAACCTCAATCAGCCATTGATTAATTTGAGGAAAATATTGATAAATTGACAATTATGTTTCCACATAATTATAAATATTTTTATCTATTTAATGAATCACCATAAACTCTATTGCTAAATTCAAGGGATTGATCTTTTTTGTATCTATTATTGTTATTGATGATTTAAAATGTGGTTCTGAGGATATAAGTCCATTCTTAAGTGATGATAATTAGGAATATTTTTCACAATTTTTTCCCAAAAAGTTAATGATTCCATTATTTATTAAAATTGGATAATTTTTATGTAGTAAGAAAAATATAAATACAGTAGATATGATTTCTGGATTCATTTTCAAATAACTAATGATAATTCCATTATTGTTTTTAGATGAGTCTTTACAAATAAGATTTTTTATCATTGAAATATTATTTAAATTAAATTTAGAATGTTATAAAAACAATATAATAAAAATTTGTTGATTTTAGTGAAACCATTAAACTATTTCAACAGATTGATTCTATTATTATATTGTTAAAATTGTCCACTCACCTTAAAATTTGTATTTTAAAAAATTTAAATGTTATTTAATGAATGACTCTATTTAGGTAAAGTAATATATTTAGAATCCTACTTTTTAGGATTTAAAATATTAAAATCATGTTTTTATGTCTAATAATGATCCTTATTGATTCAATCATTCCCTAAAATATCTGATGAATTGATGGTATTATGGTTATGTGGGTGGTTTTATATTTCTGATTCCATGTAAATTCTACCAAACCGTATCATTTATAGGTAGGATAATAACTAAAATGTTTTTTGTAGGTGAGTATGCATAAGGATCATTTACAGACACTATTAGAATTTTGGTGAACATGTGTACTTCTAGGAAGATACACATGTGGCTGGAATGAGTAGTTGAAAAAAATCCCCCATTGGATAATGAATTCCAAATGGGAAAGATAATTATAACTTTTTTAGGAAACCATAAAATGATATTCTTTTTATGAAAAATTATATCATTGATTATATATTTTATTCATCTTGGTTATCAAATTTGATTGTATTTTATCGTTGAATTAATATTTTTTCATAGTTTTTAAATTACTCATAACAAAGATGGAATTTTTCTATTCTAAATAATTTTAATCCGTAAACTTTATAATTATCGTCAAATGGATATAATTTTGGAATTAAGTATACATATAAATAATTTTTATTGAATAATATTGGATGGGGATGGTAAAATAGTGGACAATAAGCTATCTCAATCTATAATTGGGATCTTTAATTATGTTACAATACATTTATCAAACATTATATTCATCTCCTATATTTATGATTATTTTCAAGACCATCTGAATGAATTCTAGAATTATGATATTAAATTAATATCTAATTATATTAATGTTTTAATGAACATTGGATTTTTCTATCTAAAATATTTTTTTCTGAATTAACTATCCATTTGGATAATGACATTGGAGGATACCAATTTTATAAGAAATGTAAAATTGGGATTTTCACTTATATAGAAGATTAGAATTATTAAAGAGTAGTTATAATAAAAAATAAATTTCTCACACTATCAGAATATTTAAATAACTATATGTGAGTTTCTATTATACCTAAATAATTTGGATAATAACCACTCTTATAGACTACGCCCTTTCTTATGTTAATGTCCCCCTAATTTGTAACAACTCTATAGAGATAATTATATAAATAAATCCAATTCAACACTCATTATGTAAGATCATCATCCTTAGGAACCACATATTAAGAGATCATATTCAAAATGGAAACATTTTGATTCAGTTTATAAACACAAATTATGGATTAGCTAATATTTTTATAATATACCTCAAAAAAGAATATAATGATTTTATGAAATGGTGGAATGAAATGTATAATATTTAATTTTTTATTAAATTTAATTTTAGATAAATTTATATAGGTTTTGAAAAATATTATCACATTATAGGAATTTCAATAAAGTGTCCTTTTTATAAAATTTGTTGAGCTTAATCTATTTTTGTGATATACAAATCGTTATTATGTATATTTTATAGTTATTTGGTACCCCATTCATGATTGAATATTATTTTTTAAATATTTGTTTTAAAAAAATTCCAAAAAGTGCCAAATTAAAATGTGAAAACATAATTAGTGAATATTATGTCTTCCCATATAACACCATGTGTTATATTTATTATATTATAGAATTATGTTTTGTTAATGAGAAAATTATTTTTTTCTTAGTTATTTTTTATTGATGATTTCATATAAAAACAAGAAAACAGTAGACCTATTTTACATGTGAATAAGTTTTTTTTAGAGTGGATAGTAGATATATATATTCATTCATGAATTATTTTGAATCACAAATTATCTCCAATGGCTAAAAAAAATAATTAAAGAGTTTTTAGAACTATTATTATTCAAAATTTTGTATTTATCCTCCGAATTTTAAATACCCTATAAAATCAAAACAAATGTCATCCTCTTATGACTCATTACTAATTATATTCATATTTTTGTGATATTAGTATGTTCTCAATCATCATCTTATATTATTTCATGATATTATTTATATTCAATCAAATATAATTCCAATGTTTCAATTAGTATTTCATAAAAAATAATAATCTATCTTGATATTAGTTTAATACATTCAAAATATTTCATTTCACTCATTATTAATAATTATGTTTTCCAAATCAAGGAAAATAAAAGATTATTTTATTGAATTATATAAACCAGAAACTATTACACTACTTATTAATATGATATTGAATATTGAAATCATAATTTGTGATGTTATCAACCTTAGATATCTAAAATATTGTTTCACACCCCTTTAATATTTCATTACTTTGGAAAGGTGGATAACATTATTTGAACCGCCTTCATAATATTTGATATTTCCCTTTAAAATTAACCACTTATATGTAAATCCATATGTTAAATATGGTTATGAGTATGAGTATATTCTATCCACTATCAATGGTGTTCCTATAGAAATAAATTATTTTGATTTTCAAAATATTATGGAAATAATCCATGAAGGATATTATTTTATTAAATTTAAATACATTGATTATTACCTTAAAATTTATTTAATTAAATAATTTCATATTATCTTGATCTAATATTAATAAAAATAAATAAAAAATAAAGATTTATTGGTGGATATGGATTTCATTTATTGAATAATTAAAAATATTATTACCTATTAACATAGAGAGATCAAATCTATAAGATATATTTATATTTATGATTATCTTTTAATCACTAAAATACTTCATTTCAATCTCATTAATTTTATTTTTTATAGCACATTATACCAACACTCATCCCCTGGGATTAAAATGTCTTCCTTATTATACTCTTATTACTCAATTAATAAATTATTTTCATAAGGATCAATACTATTCTAACTGTGAGGAACCATAAATTTAGGTATTAATAGGAAATAATTTCATCAAATTATTTTTTATTTATTGAAATCATTGGAACCATGATTGGGTGTATGATAGGAAATTTTTTTGAGAGATTATTCTCTTCATATTTAGTGAGAGGTTCCAAATGAAGATATTCCACTTCTCATGACTAATATATTTTGACTTATAAGTGACATTAATTCTAAATAATAGGATCTAGATGATGTCAATAGTCATAAATAAGTTCCAAAATAAGTTTAACTACAAGGTGATGAATATAATGAAGATGATGGTGAACCAGTTAAGAAGGATTCAACCACTAAGGGGTATCCATAATATTATGGATACCCACAAGGATGTAACTTATCCACCAAAGTAAAAAAATAATAATAATGGAGATATTGATAAGTTATTAATAGACATAAATGAAATTTCCATTCAACATAAAATATAGGTGAATAAGAACCATTTATATTTCAAAACAGAGAACACCTTTCATTATGATTTTTTAGAGTACATTACTAAAGATGCATTGGAGATTGTATGATCCACACTGTGATATATTTTTCCTAAATTCAACATATATATAAGAAGAAATTACCACTATTTTTATATTTTCTGGAATATATTTATCTTTTTATGGATGTTTTATAATTTATATGTCATGATTGGTTATATATTTTTTCCACTATTTAAATTTAATATTTTGACTATGCTTTCTCAATTGTGTTATGTTATATATAATAACTATGTTGGAAAAATATTTTCCTAATGTACATGATATAAAAATATTCATAATGGTTGATAAAACAATGTTTATAATGGTATATATTCTATCACCCTAATTGTTTTTTAATTTTAATTTTATCAATTTCTAAAATACAACACAATGTGGGAGAAAAGAAAATTATTTTGGGTTTTATAAGTAAATTTATGTTATTAATAAAAACATTCACGAAGGTATATAAAAAGGTTCCCAATTGTAAATGCTTAATCATCTAATTTAGTTTTCAGGATCATACTTAGATAATTTTTTTTATAATTGTTTTATAATATGATTAATTTATATCTTAAATTAGTTGATATTTATTTTTCATCGTAATTTTGTGTTTTTCAATGATCAATTAACTTATATTGGATTAAAAATATATATTTCGTTCCATGAATCTCATTGTTTTTGTGTAATGTTTTGAAAATTTTTAATAATTATAGGGGAGAACATTTTGTGCCAGGAAATTATAATATTAATTTTTTTAATTATACTAATGGGTTTTCATTCACAAATTATTTCCTAATTTTATTTACTATGGAAATAATATATTGATATTTAAAATGTTTTTGGAGGGCCACAATATCATCATGGAATCCACTGAAATTAATTGCTAACATTGTTTTTTATTACATAAAATCAAAAGGATATAATAAAAGAAATATATGAAAGTGGATAGGGATATAAGCTATTAACTCTTCCATAGGAACTCCAATGAGCTAAAATGGATATCTGATATTTTCCAAAAAAAAACACATCTTCTCATGTGATTTCATATTTTCTTTGGTGGATCATAACTATACCATGGCATCAGTTTTCAAAAATATTAATCCCTTGGATTGTTTGAATACAATGGATATTTATATCCCATAACAGATCTATTAAATCCCACAAAACACCAAACTCCTAACATATGAATGTGGATATAAACATACATTATACGGATTATTTTACAAGTGTTAGAAGTTTTTTTTTCAATGTTGGTTACCATGATTTAACTCTTTTGAGAGAATTCTCTTCTCTTGTTTTATATTCATATTTCTCCACCTTTATATTCTTATTATACATATTTAAATATTATATTAATATTATATTATAGGGTCCACTTAAAAGTTATTTTATTAAAATAGTCCAATATCAATCTATTATTTTTTCTTTGGTACACACTACCTTAAAATTATGGAATTGTGTTTCGTTACATCTTTATTAAAAATAATGCTTAATTTTATAGTTTTCTTGGACACTTATAAATAAAATTAATTAAAATAAACATCATATAATTGAGATTAAGGTACATAGGTACTCATGTGACCGTGTTTTGGTTTAAATAGTATATAAAATAAATTTTTCTCTTTTTTACTTTTACCAGCATACATTTTATTTAAATCTTTATCATTCACTGTGATTAATTTAATTAGATTTAACCATTTAAAAGAAAAAAATCCCCCACCCTGCATTATATCCTATTGCACAAAAATTAAATACATATATATGTGTTTTCACATTTGAGAAAAATATCACAAAAAAATCTGACACTACTATAGTGGAATATATTACACATCCCAAAAACCATATTTTCTAATACAAAATAATACAAAACATATCCTCACATATTTAAAATGATTTAAAAGTAATTCAAACACTCTAAAAGATTTTAATAACCTTATTTATTTTATTATTAGATGATAAAATATTCTGACACCAACAATCCGTAAACATGTTCACTTCACATTACCATTAACTAGTGTCCTTCATATATAAAATATTTCTCTTAGATAATATAAACTCATAAATATATTAAGGATAATAAATATACCTCCCATTTTATTTAATTTTAAATCAAAGAAAAACATAAATAATTCTAAACCATAATGATGAATCATTATTCAATATTCAAATCCAACATGACATGACTAAGTATTGGAAAAAATAGTAAAAAAATATAAAATATATCCCTAAATGTTACTCATGAATACATTTATATTATTTTTACTTCTATAAATCATCTTTAAATGAATGATCATGTATATATGTTAGATAAAAATTTATTATATACTTAAAAAAATATTAATGTAGTTCACAATTAATTAAAATTATCAATTCATAACTTTACCATTGTAAAAATCACATTAAAAATATACTCTCCACCATAATGATATACACATTATTTTAATTTATGAAGTTATAACCCAATATTAAAATAACAATATAAAGATGAGATGAGATGGAAAGAATCATTAAATCATATCCTTATGAATAATTATGTTAAACTGCGTCACTAAAATCATATTTTGAAATGAATCATTATGAAACCATCTGTTATGGATATCATACACTAACTCCATAATTATAAAAAACATTAGATTTAATCATGTTTGACCAGAATGTTTATAATATAATGGGTTATTAATATCAATGTTATTTAATTTAAATACTTGTACTAGATTTATCAATTGATTTGTTTCACTTTTACAATCACATTCAATTAGTAATGGTAACCTCACATTCTCCTTAATGTATTGAAGAAACATTCTCAATTACATGAATTGTGTAATTTCAAATGTTTTCATAGTATTTTATGATTATAATGTATATATAATAATAAACATTGGTTTTTTTATGTTCCAATACATGAATATTAATCAAGATAATAATACGCTAAAAGAGATAACTTTACTATCATTGATACTTCATCCCCAATCAACGTAAAAAAGTCCATTGGGATAAAAATTCATTATCTTTAATGTGTTAAGCATTAATATAACATAGAATCAATTTTTACAGTGCATTGAGATTCCTTATCCACACATTGAAAAATTTCATGTACTATATGTGTGTGTGTGTTTGTTTGTGTGTGTTTGACTCCTATTAATGTAGCCAAATACTATAAAATCCTGATGATTCTTCTATGCTCTGGATGACTCACCACTTTAACATCATCATCATTGGGAAAAAATTCTCATAACAACTGATGATTAAATTTTCACTGCACACTCAATTAAAAATTTATTTAAATGCTTTCGAGAATACTTCTATGGAGAAAGAAAAATGAAATTCTCATCTTGTGAAATTTTAAGAATCTAGAATATAATATTCAATCCTAAAATTGAAATATAAAGTATATTCTTCATTTGAGTGAAAATCTATTTGATAAAAATCCTTCATTTTGTTTAAATATAATATATTCAACCTATAAATTAAAATTGGGAGATTAATTTTTATATTCATTAATGTATGGGATGAAACCAACAATTTTTGTTTTTGAAATTTGAAATATTAAAGAATGATTCATTTATCAAATACAACACCATTATAGCCTCTTTTAACCATAACATATTCTTTTTCAATATGGAAACTCTTACATCTATCTTCTTCAAGAAATAATCTTTTACATTACTTTATGTATACTTCAAATTCATGATCACCAATTATACATAATCACATTATATCATTTGAAAAATGATATATAATCTAAGAGTACATATATAAATAAAAATACTTATGATATTATTCAATAAAATGGGAGAAATGTTTCGATAAATTTAAATCCATTAAAGATGAGAATAAAAAACACAAATGTGTCATTTATTATTCATAAAACAATTAACATTTGATTAAAAATGATAATGAATAATCACTTAAGTTCAATAAAATTATTTTTAATTATCATAATTAAAAATACACATTTATTTTTAATATAAATTTATCCATATCCTTTTTTAATAGTATCCATAAATTCATTAGTCTTCAATAATTTACCTAAACACATTTTTCAACATGATAAAAAAATATGGAAAATATATTTTTCCTTAATGTTATTCTTTTATGATCCACTTGTCCATGATGAGTTATTAAACATGTACCTTTAAATTTAATTTTATCCGTTTATAAATAGAATATTGCTATAATTTATTACTTGATAAATTTGAATCATCAAGTCACTCTTGAAGATAATTGAATATTTTATTTCATAAATAATCAACGTGGTTTCAAATAAAATTTTTCTTTATCTACATTTCCCATGAAAATAATTCTTTGTAATATATACTCTTTTTATAAGATTTATGAAACCTTCACATCAATATAATAATAAATATTCCCTATTTACATACTATATTAGTGATATACAATTATATTTATAATCTAAGTCTAAATTCTATACTTTTATAATTGAAATTCTTTTTTAAATGTGTAAATTACTTATTAAAAAATGATGATATCGAAAAAATTCACTACATTGGCTATTATGAATAGTTATATGGTTTTAAAAAGACAAAATACAATAATGTTTCAAAATAATTTATAATAATTCCACTTATCTTTGTTCATATTACTAGTATATGAAAAACATTCTAATGAAGTCAAATTGATATTGAAAAAATAAGACATGGACTCAACCCGTATGATCATACCCTATGAAGAAAATTTATCATTTCATTAGAGGGAGAAATAATAATTGGTATTACCCATTTATCATTCCAAAGAAAATACTATATAACTGAAGTATGAATGAGATTATTTATTGGAGAATGTTACGATCATTGTGATCACAACCCAAATAATGTAATCTGAACCACCCCAAAAAAATCCACCATCGCACACATTACCCTTAAAGAAATCATTCGTGTAATAAAGGGTTATATATATAGACCATAAAAGTAAATATATTTATATTTGATTGTAATAAAATAATTTTTATATATACCCCATTATAATATTACATTTTATATGATTAGATAATGAACAATACAAAATATTGACCTTTAAAAGTGCTGAAAATTGCATTTATCAGTGCTAAAAAAGCATTTACAGCCAGAGTTAGATTAAAATACCTATTCTTTTAGAAGTGTAGTTATTCAACACAAATACAATGTTGAACTGCAATGTGATGTAATATGATCCTATATCACTTGTTAAATGTACATTAATAGAACACTAGAGCATAAAAAATACTAGTAGACATAAAAAACGCACGTACAAATACAAAATTTATATGCAATTAAATTTAAAACAAAAATAAAATAATTAACGATATATTATTGACATTTCAAACATTGTTTTATACACATTAATAAGTAAAAATTATTATACACATTCAAAAACATAAATTTTCCAATTTCATTTGATCTTGACCTCGACTCATGATATTTCAAAAACAAGACCAAATCTCAATAAATAAAACAAGCCTATATAAGAGAAAAAATTAAATTATTAATAATATTGAGATATAAATTAATAGAAATATTTAATTTTAAAATTAAAATTTAGTCATAAAAAGAACATTTTTTATCATATTCATTTGAGTATTAATCTTATATGTCACTAATAAATTATGAATCATTTTTCAGAACAAACAAGAAAATCTGAGAATGTTTTCTTAGTTTTCCATGAGTGACTCATTTTTAACTAAAAATATGATATTAAACTGATAATGGAAACATTTAGTCATATTAGGAACATGTTTCATAGATTGAGGAAGAGTTGATTTTTACCCATCAATAATTAATTATGCAATGGTTTCCTAATGTATGAAAAAAATCTGAAAGATTTTTCTTATATTTAAGTTGTTAAATTTTCCTTGTTACTAAAATTGATGACAATTTTAAATAGAAAGACATACATTGATTGATAATTTTCACAATGTTAGTCGAATAGAGGTGTATATAATTCCTACATGTCTTAAATTACATATGGATCATTTTCTTAAAGTATAAAACTAATATGTATTCCTTCTCTCAGTTTAGAGTATATCACATGGTTTTTTTACTAAAATATACTTTCCAACTGAAAACATGAACTTTTTCTCATATTGATCAAATCATTTATTTAATTGACATGATAAATATTATTACATGTCAAAATGGATTATGATTCATTTTACATGACTATTAGAAAAATACAAGTACATTTTCCTTATTTTTAGTGAGGGAAACATTAAACTAAAATGTGAATTTAAAATGATAAAGAACACATTGAGTCATATCTAGAACATCTTGTATTGGATTGAGGTGCCTATGATTCCTAGAAATTAGAAATGAAAAATGGGACATTTACATAATGTATCAAAACAATTTAAATTTTTAACCTTGGTTTTGAATTGGTTAGTTTCCCTTTTGCTTTAATCGAGGTCAATTTTAAATAAAAAGAGGGAAATAGAGTATGTCAATATGTTTTACTAAATTTTCATTTTAAACTAGATAATTGTACCTTCACTAATATATATCACATCACTTTTCAGTTTGATGTCAAATCAATTTCTACTTGTCACAAATTAATTATGAATCATTTTAGTAATTTATTAGGAAAATATTAGTGTGTTCTTTCGGTTTTCAGTGAGTAACACTTTAGAAACAAAAATATCATTTATAAACAGATGATAGACACATTGAATCATACAGGGAACATCATGTGTGAGTTTATGTTGAGGTTGATTATTACACATCAAAAATAACATATGGATTTTTTTCTTATTAATCAAAACAATATGAATGTTTTGGATCTGTTTTTAATAGATTATATTACTTTTCACTAAAATTCATTTCAATTTTAATCAAAATACACACATTGAGTATTACAGGTCAATACATGCATAATATGGTTGGGTGGATGATCTATAAACATCTAAAATGACTTATGAATCATTATGCCAATATATTAAAAAAAACCCCAAATGATGTTTCATGGTTTTTACTACATCACAATCATTTTAACTAAAATGTCATTTTAAACTGGAAACACACACATTGACTCATACTGATCAAATAATATATAAATTTTACATGCGAATGATTCCAACATATAAAAAATATTTATGAATTAATTTTACAAATTATCAAGAATTTTTTATTTCATTTATGAGTTTTTAGTGATAGACACATTTTGAGCTAAAATTCCAATTTTAAACTCATAACGTACACAAAGAGTCATACCAACCACATTGTGTACCATATTGAGGTGAGAGTTATTCACAAATGTAAACAAATGTCATATAGATATATTTATTATAGTATCAATGTAAACCAAATATAATTTATTGATTTTGAGTATTTTAGTTTTCCTTTTTACTAAAATTGATGTAAATTATAAATAAAATTATGCACATGGAGTCATTCCAGTCACACAACATGTCAGATTATGTTAAGAATGATCCATACATTTCCCAAATTTTATATGGATCATATTACAAATGTATTGAAACAATATGAATGTGTTTGATCATATTTGTGTATATTTCTTTTTTTTATGTCATTTTAAAATTAAACAAGCTCATTGACAGAAAACAATCACATCATGTAGTGCTTTAATGTGAGACTAATTCCTATACATAAAAAAATATTTGTGAATCTATTTCCAAAATTATTAACAAATAATGAGTATATTTGATGGGATCCAGACATTTTAAACTAAAATATTGATTTTAAACTAATAACAGACAGATTGAGTTATGCTGGGCACATTGAGTATCGGATTAATAGAGGTAGATTCCTACATGTCCGAAATAATATATAAGTAGTTTTCTATTGTTTCAACACATTCTGAATTTTTTTCTAGAATTTTTATATGGAATTTATCATTTTTACTAAAAATAATGTTAAATATTAATAAAAAGTAACACTTGTAGTCATACCGGTCACATCATATGTTAGATTGAGGTGTGTTTTATTTTTATTTGTCCCAAAGTATCAAATAAAACATAACTTTTAATGTTACCATGATATCAATTTTATTTATTTTTTGGAAAACCAACAATTCATACTGACTCATGGTTTTTAGTTAAAAGGACATTTTGTTTTTTAAAATCTAGAAGTGTAGAGAAAATCATGTGTTGATTATAATACAGAAATTCCCCAAAATGAGAACATAATATTCCTATATTATTTTGGATTCAAATAATTTGACAGTTTTTTCGACTATGAATGTTGACTCAATATGAAGTGTGGCAGTTCCATCAAACCACCTCAATATGAAAAAAATAATTCACATGTATAATAAAACAATTATTATTTTAGTAAGAATAAAAATAAATAATTTAAAAATTAATATAATATAATATTCAAATTATAAGAACAAGGATTTTACTTTGAAAATATATATATTACCATTGTAATTTAGTAGTGGTGGGTACTTTAAGGAAAGTGATAAAAGAAACCATTGTAGGGGTAAAAGGGGTTTTAGGGATAAAATTTTATGGAATTTTTTGTTTTTTAAAGAATATTATATGGGGAGACCACCCATGAAAATAATTTAACTATATCAAATATCAATTATTTTATGAGTAATGAAATGAATAAATAAATTTAATATAAATTCGAAAAAATAATTTAATTAAATGGGAATTTTTTTTACTATAATGACATCAACATTACCTCTTTGATTGAGTAGTTGTGTGAACATGAAGGAATATAGTAAATAAAAACACTATAGATGTGAAAAAGTTTTTATGGAGAATAAATATATAAATTTTTTGGTATATCAAGGTAAAAAATATAGATAGACCACCCCAATATGAACAAAATAATCCACTTGTATACGGAAACAATTATTCTATGAGTAATACTAAAAGGAAATAAATTAAACATAAATATGAGAAAATAAATTAATTGTATGGACAATGATTTTACTATGATAATTTCAATATTATCTCTTTCATTGAGAAGTTGATAGAACATGATGGAAAATAATAAATTCTAACATTTTAGGGGTGAAAAGGTTTGGAGGGAGAATAAATATGTGGATTTTTTGGTGCAGAAAGGAAATAAATATAGACATACAACCCCCAACTCGAAAAAAAGAATCTACCTATATAATAAAAAATTTCTTTATTAGATTAGTGCTAAAAATTACAAAATTAAACATATATATTAAAAAATACATTTATTCCATTGATAATTATTTTATTATAAAAACATCATGATTACCTCTATGATTTAGCATACGTCGTGTAGTTTTTTTCCTACAAAGGCAGTGGGGTTAACTTGAAAGAATGTGGTAAATGAAAAACTAGAGGGGTGAAATATTTTTGAGGGAGGAGAAGACATTGATTAGTTTGGGGAAAAAATCCATGAAATATAAAAAGAAATATAATAAAAAAACAAACTCTATAAAGAATAATAGAAATTAAATCAATGTTTCATTGTATAATTTTATTGAAATAACAGAAGAGTATATTGTAACATTACCTTAATATCTTCCTGTCATGACCCCCTCCCACCAATGATGCCCCTCCTGAGATAGCAATGGTGGAAGGGAGATAATGACCCCCGAGTCCCGCCTCCAGTAGGCCCCGGGGTGGCAACTAGAACCAAGGGTATGAGATTTCACAAATATGGGAGGCATTACCCATTTTATTATTTAGGATCGAGAAATAGGACAAATCAACCACCAAAAGGAAAAAAAGAACAAGTGTATATAAATAAACACAAACCAAGCCCACATGTATGTTTAACAATTTTATAACAAGGTAAAAGTACAAGAAAGCTCAAAATACAATACCAAAAGATAACAAGAGATCACCAACTTCAATAACTCCAACTGTCCGACTAGTAGGGTCCCACATGACCCTGGTAGTCCTTCTAGAAACCTGAATGTAAACGTAGGGCGAGAATACAAGTATACTCAGTAGGGAAACCTAAACCA
Organism: Viscum album; assembly: GCA_963277665.1. Taxonomy (NCBI): domain Eukaryota; kingdom Viridiplantae; phylum Streptophyta; class Magnoliopsida; order Santalales; family Viscaceae; genus Viscum; species Viscum album. The sequence continues at coordinate 811,513,832 of OY728165.1, forward strand.
CTCTTGCACAAGTGGGGAGACATCCTAATTTCTCGTGAGAACAATAGATGAAACCTAGCAAGGAATTCTATCCATCCAACCTCACCAGCCACACTCACCAAAACACAAGCACAACCTGCAGTAGTATATAAGAAACTTGAGTATTGGGAACCCCACACCAGTTCCCTTTAGTTATCTACTCTTCCTAACGACGAACGTCCTGATGCTGCCACACTCTCCCCGCCCACACACAACTGGACCTCACCAATACGTCTCCCGCACGCACACACCTGGGCCTCACAACCACGTCTCCTGCCCGCACACACCTCGGCCTCACAACCATGTCTCCCGACCGCACACACCTGGGCCTCACAACCACCTATCCCGCCTGTGCACACATGGGCCTGACAACCACCTATCCTGCCCTCCCACACCTGGGCGTCACAACCACCTATCCTGCCCGCACAAACCTCGACCTCATCCCAAAGATTCCTGGGAAAAAGTAGAACCTGCCCGAAGAGTCTTGGGCATAAGCCAACCCAATCGAAACCTACCTGAAGAGTCTTAGGTGTAAGGTCGCCTCAATCCATCACAGCCTAGGGGAGAAGGAGCAGGAATAAGCTAGTAAATAAGGGAAAAACACCCTCTCACATGAAATGGGAGTGTTCGGCACTAAGTGCTCAACATGGTTGGGGTGCGATAAAACACAAAAGATATATATATATATATATATACCAACCACGTAGCCCAACTAATAGATTCTAAACAGAGAAACTAAGGACGTTCCTCGGCACTGCTATTACGAAGCATGTATACATCAAACAATCCCAACCCCATTTATTTTTTCACGTTTCAACAGAATTAGATTATTTAGTTCCTTAACTACTGGGAAACCATCCACAACCAACCACATCGATCGTTCGTAAAACATATCCCTGCCATCCACAAATCAAGTTAGGAAAACAGAAAGCAACACAATCAAGCCCTTATTATTAGCCAACCAACCCCATTGATTATTAACACTTTTTCATTACCACGTCCCACAATTCATTAACTCTTCCACTTTTATTAAATTATTCACAACCCAAAGTCCGTTAACAAAAAACCCATCCCCGCAACCCTGCTGCCAACCACCATAACCACAACACAACGAAACCCGTACATCATTATCCCTTTAATACCATTTATTGCAGCCCTGTTACCCATCATTAACACAACACTCACACCAACCGATGACCAAGTCAACCATAGCCCTGCAACTCACCCTATCCATAACAACCCACAAAACACCCCCATCACATGCCACCAAGACAACACCCACATGTTCATTATTCCGTTTTGTTCAACCTGGCTGATCACACAAGGGTTCTAGATTCTCATTTAATCATCCAAATTTACATGATTAACTAATTTCCACAATTTTATATCCACAAAAACAGTCTAGAAAGATAGGGAAACATTTAATTGCGCATGAAAAGGCCCCCAACGACCATGATTTTCAGTAAGTAGATGCTCATTCAATTCACAACATAATATCACAGGATATAATGTAATAGAAATCACAAACTTCCCAACCATGTTGTTTGACCAGTTATCATCTTTATTTAATGGTTAAACTATTTCTCATGAAAACAAGAGGATACCCACCCCGCATGATGCACAAAATAGATAGAGACAAAGGTAAGATCCCTACCTCAATAGGTTCCGATCACAACGCACCCCCAGATCAACATTGGAAGATGTCCATCGGCGTCAGTCACTTCCGTCGGGTCCTGGAAAAACCTCCTATGGTGGATGTCGGAAAGGAAAGGCTGAAGGAAAGACGACAGACCAGGATTAGAAGTTACGCCTCGCCGTTACGATCCTATGGCCACTGATGGATCGTAAATCGGATCTCGGACGAAGAAGTTATTGAAGAAAAGGAGCCTTCGAGCCTCTTAGGAGAGCTCTACTCAGAGGAAACTGGAGGAGAGGGGGTGAGTTGAAAGGAGGAAGACACCGCTCCTTTTATAGGCGGGAAAAGGAAAAGTACACGTGGTTTACTTTAGGGTACACGGCGTGTACTTAATTATTTTACATGGTCTCCACGCGGCTTCCAACATGGTTCTATGGCCATTGACTGGTAAACACATGGTTTGAGGGTAACACTTATGCGGGGAAGGACTACACAGCGTGTAGTTCAGAAACACGGCGTGTACTAAATTATTTCACATAGCAAGGACACGACTCCAACATGGTACACAGCCGTTGACTGGAAACACGTACGTGGGGAAGGACTACACAGCGTTTAGTTTAGACACACAGCGTGTACTCATTATTCCACACAGAAAGGACATGGCCTTCAACACGGGGTATACCCGGAATGGTGGTACATGGCGTGTAGTTACACTACACGGTATGTCCTCAGACTACACGGTGTGTAGTTTCAAAATTCTGGAAAGTGTGGGAAAAGTCAATTTTACCCTCCAGAACAATTCGTGTTCTTCTTTCTGACAAAGTAATGGGCAAGAGAGGTCCGAGCCATTACATCAGATACCTCTTAAAACATTCTCGTCCCCTAGAATTCAAAAACCAACCCAGAGGAAACCCAACAAGATACCTCTTAGGGTTCTCGTTATCACAGGAACCCAACCAAAAACCCTAATCATATGTGTTAGGAATTCCTTCTCCTATGTCGAGATATTATCCACTTTAGGCGGCACTGACTCACTTGCACGGGTTAAATAACATCCTCATTAATGCGTCTCAATTATGAATTGGGTCTTCCCACTTTCATACATTAGGATTCTTCAACTCACACTACCCCCAACACCGCACAACCAACACACTGCCCGAACATGTGGTTTGGGGAATAATTCCTTATCCTACGTCGAGATATTATCTGCTTTAGGTGGAACTGACTCGCCCGCACGAGTTCAATAGCAACCGCATTAATCGGTCTCGATTAAGGATCAGGGGTTTCCCTTTCCCCACACATCCATACATGTCACACATTACCAGGGAACAAGAAAACAAAAAGGACTCACAACTGACAAGACAAGAAATCCATATATCAAAGGTAAAAAGTACAACATCAACACAAATTTCAGAAGAACAAGGAAAAACAAAAGTCAAAACAACTCCGGGTACTGAGCGTGCATCTGGGTCTCCCGCTCCCAAGTGCTCTCCTGAAGGCCGCCATGCCTCCACAACACATGAACCAACACAATGGTTCATCCATGGAGAACCTTTCCTTTACGATCCTTGATCCTGAATGGTTGTTCCTCGATGGTCGGGTTATCTCCCATATATAACTCTCCCTAGTCGATAATTTGGGAGTCATCATGTAAGTACCGACGAATCTGAGAGACGTGGATGATGTCATGAACCTTCTCCAACTAAGGTAGAAGGGCCAGCTGATATGCTACCTCGCCGACTCGCCTCATCACCTCGAAAGGTCGGATGAACCTAGGTGAGAGCATACTCCCATTCCCAAACCTCTGCTGCCCCTTCAAGGGGAAACCTTCAAGAAAATGTGATCTCCCACCACGACACCAAAGGCCTCCTTCGACGATTAGCATAAGACTTCTATCGGTCCTGAGCCGCTTTCATCCTCTCACGTACAAGCTGGACATTCTCTATGGTGCTCTGCACTACCTCTGGCCTAAGAGAATCTATCTCACCAACCACTTCCCAGCAAATGGGTGAATGACATGGCCTTCCATACAAAGCCTCAAACGGTGCCATGCCAATAGTAGAGTGGAATATGTTGTTGTAGGCGAACTATACTAAAGGCATGTGTCGTACCCATGATCCTCTGAAATCTAGAACGCATGCTCGCAGCATGTCCTCCTACGTTTGGATAGTCTGCTCCATCTGCCCAACGTTATGGGGGTGGAAAGCAGTGCTAAGGCGTAGCTGGGTGCCAAAAGTATGTTGTAACCCCCTCCAGACTCGTGAGGTAAACTGAGTATCCCAATCTAAGAAGATAGTCTTTGGAACTCCATGAAACCTCACAACCTCGTCTACGTACCTCTGTGCTAATGTACACACCTGTCCTGACTCCTTAATTGCAAAGAAGTGAGCTGATTTCATCAGTAGATCCACCACCACATAGATAGCATCATAACTACCCTGAGCTCGGGGTAGTCCTGTGATGAAGTCCATTGAGATGTCATCCCACTTCCACTTGGGGACATCTAATGGATGCAACAAACCACTGGGAACACGATGTTCAGCCTTCACTTGCTAAAACAATAGGCATTTAGCCACAAACTCCGCCACTTACCGTTTCACCCCGAGCCACAAAAACTATTCCCTCAGGCCTCGGTACATTTTTGAAACTCCAGGATGTACTGCCAAGGCTGAGTTATGGAACTCACGGAGAACTCCCTCACGCATTGCCTCCGGAACAAACACCCTTCCATGGAAAATCATCTGATGTCGGTTGTCCTCTGACCATCCCTCTAGAGAATTCCCCTGATCGACACGATCCCGCATCACTTCCGCCTCGGAGTCCCCCCACTGAGACTCTTCCACCTACTGTATCAAGGAGGATTGTACCATCATCTGAAACAAATAGCCTCTAACACCTTCTACTCTGGCATCCAAGTGCAAGGAAGACAACTCTCCCATCGCATTCCAAGCATCAGTGGACTCCCGAACCACTGTCTGATCCGACTTCCTGCTTAGATCATCAGCCACAACGCTGCGCTTACCATCAGTGTATGAGATCTCAATGTCATAGTCTTGGAGAAACTCGACCCATCTATGCTGTCGTAAGTTCAGGTCACGCTGGGAGAAGATATAATACAGGATCTTGTGATCTGAGAATACCAAAAAGTACTTCCCATAGTGGTAATGTCTCCACAACATCAGTGAGAACACTACTACTACAAGCTCTAGGTCATGGGTGGCATAGTTACGCTCGTGAGGGCGTAACTTCCTAGACCCATAACCGATCACTCCCTTCTTCTACATCAGAATGCACCCCATACCATGGCCAGAAGCATCGAAAAACACCTCATACAACAACCCTTCCTCTGGAAACCTAAGTACGGGAGCACTGACCAACTTCTCCTTCAGGTAGTCAAAAGCCTTCTGGCACTGCTCGCTCGATAGGAAGATCTGGTTCTTCCTCTTCATATCTGTAAAGGGAGCAACAACTCGAGAGAAGTCCGAAATGAATCCTTGATAGTAACCTGCTAATCCCAAGAAACTACGAACTTCTGCCACTCCCTTGGGTGGTGCCCAAGAAAAAACTGCCTCCACCTTCGACGGGTCCACTGACACTCCATTTTGAGACACCACTTTCCCAAGGAAGTGTACTTCTGGGGTAAATAACTTACTCTTCGACAATTTCCCGTAAATCTGGTGGTGACGAAGGACTTCCAAGACTGCCCTGAGATTATCCACATGCTCCTCCTCTGACCTTGAGTATATTAGGATTTCATCGATAAACACAACGATGAACTATTCTAGAAACTCCTGGAAGTCAAAGTTCATAAGTCCCGTGAACACAGCTGGTGAATTTGTAACTCCAAACGGCATCACCCCAAACTTGAAGTGCCCATACCTGCACCTGAAAGTCGTCTTCGAGATGTCATTGTCCTTTACTCTCAGGTGATGATATCCAGATCGTAGATCAATCTTGGAAAACCATCCTACTCCCCTCAGTTGTTCGAAGAGATCATCTATCCTTGGGAGGGGATAGCGGTTCTTCACTATTACCTGGTTCAACCTTTAGTAGTCTATGCATATCCTGAGACCACCATCTGCCTTCTTCATGAACAAAACTGGAGCACCCCATGGAGATACGCTGGGTCGAACAAAACCCTTCTCCATCAGATCGTCAATCTGAATCCGCAACTCCCGCAACTCCGAAGGTTCCATCCGATAAGGGGCCATTGAAATCGGACGGGCACCAGGCTATAAGTCTATCCCAACCTCAACGTCACGTCGGGGGGGTAGAGTCACAACCTCCTCAGTAAAAACATTGAGGAACTCCCTAACAACCTCTGGGAAATCCATCATATCTATTTCATCTGGAACCACTGATAGCCCACCTAACAAGGAAAGAAGAGGATCCACGCGCTAGCTTCCCACCTAATAGCTCATCTCGCCAAAAAAGCTACACGCTGCCAATCCACATTGGAGAACATGACTCTTCTCCAGAAGCAGTTGATAACGGTACCAACAGAAAACAACTAGTCGATGCCTAGGATGACATCGTATGGCTGCATCTGTAACAGAAGAAGGACCACACTAGATCGATGTGGTCCCAACGTCATCCTGCATCCCCAGAAAACACAAGATAAGCTGGTCTGGCCTCCAACTGGTGTACTCAGTACTGGTGGAATGGAATGTCTCACTATGTCTATTCCCAAGGAATGGGATATACCAAGTGAAACAAACGAGTGCGAAGCTCCCGAATCGAACAAAGCAGAAACAAGAGTGTTAAACAAACAAATCGTACATCGCACCACCTATGGTCCTACTGGGGCTATCAACACTGCTGTGTGCAACTGTCCACACCTAGCTCCTCTGCCTCTCTGATGTCATCCAACTCCCCGACCATGCCCTGGTTGAGGTCCCTGAGGAGAACACTGAGGTCGGCCTCCTCCCGCAAAGTCTGCCCTCAGAGGAGCATGGTCCTACTACTGCTGGAAGGGCATAGCCGGTAACTGGTGCTACTGAGGTGGGCTCTGAACCTACCCACCTCCACCATAATGAGCTCGGGTCAGGCACCGACTCTGAACGTGCCTGAAACTTCCACAAGAAAAACACCTCTGTCCTGGTTTCATGAAAAAGGGACGAGGACCCAATGATCTGAACTGGAACTACTGGGGCCTACTCCCCACTGGCATGAACCTGGAAGGTCCCGTCGCAGGAGCCCTGCTGCTAACTGCCTTCCCCTTGGATGAGCCTGGCTGGATCCCCTCTTGGGGTGCACCTCCCAGCGAGAGCATCATCTCTACAACCTCTTCCTTCTTCCATACCACCAATTACATTGGATGTGTGATGGGGGTGACAGCATACTGGAGCAAAGGACGAAGCGCCTCCTCCAAACGTCTTGCCCGATACTCCTCATCTGGAAAGAGATCCAGAGAAAAGCGCAAGAGAACCTAGAACTTGATCCCCAGCTCTCGTACTAACATACTCCCCTACTGATGGGAGAGTAACTCATGACACTTATCTACCTTGATCATTGAAGAAATGAATTCCTCTTGAAATTCCTTCTCAATGTCAGCACGAGGAACCTCTGCCTCTATCCTCTCTCTGAGGTAGAGTTTCTACCATTGTCGCGCCGCACCTCTCAGCTGACTGATTGCTAGGGTAACCCAGTACTCCCTCAGAGCACAGATCAAGGTAAAAGCGATCCCTAGCTCCTCAAGCCACCCCTCCATCTCCGTATCCAATGTACTACCCTCGTATTTCTTGAGGGTATTCCACTGGAAAGAATAGAGAGTCTTCTCCCACTGGCTATCTTCCTCCTCTCGGTCAATCCTCAGCGGATCGACAGCCTGAATCTACTGGGCCTCAGTCGTCTGAGCCACCCGGGGATGACGTCCATGTGCCATAGCTGTATGGTAAACAAGGATCGCCTAAGCCCATGTTGTAAGGAAACTCAAGGTTTTATTTTATCATTTTATTTCAATTTCTTTCCCAGAATAGCCAAATAAAGTAAAACACAGTCTTGATGATGCATGTACCTTCCCTAGGTTCTCTACCCTGCAATCAATGTAGTCTCACTTGTTCACTCGGTAAGCTCAGAGTCCTTGGATCGAATCACGGGGGGCCCTAAAATCTCGTGTCCTAGCCGGTATTCTCGAGACTATGTCACACACCAAGATTGACTAACATTGTCACCCTACCATCCCATGAAATCCTCACTGTGTCTAACTCTAGACTCCATCCTATCTCTCAACCATCACCTCTGATACAATTCTTTCACGACCCCCTCCGACCAAAGATTCCCCTCCTGACCTGGCAATGGTGGAAGTGAGATAATGACCTACGATTCCCACCTCTAGTAGGCCCCGATTTGGCGAATAGCACCGAGGCTATGAGTTTTCACAAATATGGGAGGCATTACCCTTTTTATTATTTAGGATCGGGGAATAGGACAAGTCAACCAAAAAAAGGAAAAAAGTACAAGTGTATAGAAATAAACCCAAACCAAGCCCACATGCATGTTTAAACAATTTTAAAATAAGGTACAAGTACAAGAAAGCTCAAAGTAAAATACCAAAAGAAAACAAGAGAGAAACAGCCGCAACAACTCTAACTGTCCGACTAGTAGGGTCCCGTACGGCCCTGGTAGTCCTCCTAGAAACCGTAAAGTAAACGTAGGGTGAGAATACAAGTATACTCATTAGGGAAACCTAAAGCTCTTGTTAAAAAGTGGGGAGACATCCTAATGTCCCATGAGAACAACAAAACAAACCCAGAAAGGAATTCAATCCACCCAACCTCACCAGTCACACTCACTAAAACACAATAACAATAGGTAGTAGTATATAAGAAACAAGAGTATTGGGTACCCTGCACCAGTTCCCTTTAGTTAGCTACTCTTCTTAACGATGAACATCCTGACGCTACCACACTCTGCCCGCCCGCACACACATGGGCCTCACAACCACGTCTCCCGCCCGCACACACCTGGTCCTCACAACCACGTCTCCCGCCCGCACACACCTGGGCCTCACAACCACGTCTCCCACCCCCACACACCTGGGCCTCACAACCACCTATCCTGCCCGCACGCACCTGGGCCTCACAACCACGTATCCCGCCGGCACACACCTGGGCCTCACAACCACGTATCCCGCCCGCACACACCTGGGCCTCATCCCAAAGATTCGTAGGAAAATGTAGAACCTGCCCGATGAGACTTGGGAATAATCCACCCCAATCGAAACCTACCCGAAGAGTCTTAGGTGTAAGGTCTCCTCAATCCATCACAACCTAGGGGAGAAGGAGCAGGAAGAAGCTAGTAACTACGGGAAAAGCACCCTCTCCCATGAAATGGGAGTGTTCGACACTATGTTCTCAACATGGGTGGGGTGCGATAAAAAACAAAGGATATATATATATATATATATATATATATACCAACCACACTGCCCAACCTATGGCTTCTAAAAAGAGAAACTAAGCACGTGCCTCGTCACTGCTACTACGAAGCATGCATTCAACAAACAAACCCAACCCCATTTATGTTTTAACATTTCAGCAGAATTATATTATTTAGTTTCTTAACTACAGGGAAACTATTCACAACCAACCAAATCAATCGTTCATAAAAAATATCCCTGCCATCCACAAATCAAGTTAGGAACACACAAGAAACACAACCAAGCCCTTCTTATCATCCAACCAGCCCCAATGATTATTAACTCTGTTTCATTACCACGTCTCACCATTCATTAACTCTTACGCTTTTCTTAAATTATTCACAACCCATAGTCTATTCACAAACAACCCATCCCCGCATCCCTACTTACAACCACCATAACCACAACACAAAGAAACCCATACATCATTATCCCTTTAATACCATTTATTGCAGCCCCACTGCCCATCATTAACACAACAGTCACACCAACCCACAACCAAGTCAACCGCAACCCCACTGCTCACCCTATCCATTACAACCCCCAAAACACCCCCATCACATGCCACCAGGACAATAACCACATGTTCATTATTCTGTTTTGTTCAATCGAGGTGATCACACAAGGGTTCAAGATTCTCATTTCATCAGCCAACTTTACGTGATTAACCAATTTCCACAAAGTTATATCCACAAAACGGTCTAGAATAACAGGGAAACATTTAATTGCACAATCAAAGGCCCCCAAAAACCGTGATTTTCAGTAAGCATAAGCTCATTCAATTCACAACATAATATCACATGATATAAAGAAACTGCAATCACAAACTTCCCAACCATGTTGTTTGACCATTTATCATCTTTATTTAATGGTTCATCTTTTTCTCATGAAAACAAGAAGAAACCCACCCCGCATGATGAAAAAGAGATAGAGAGACAAATGTAAGATCCCTACCTAAACAGGTTCCGATCGCAACGCACCCCTGGATCAAAATTGGAAGAATTCCGTCGGCATGAGTCACTTCTGTTGGGTCCTAGAAAAACCTCCTCAGGTGGAAGTCAGAAAGGAAAGATCGAAGGAAAGATGACGGACCCAGGCTCGGATGTTCTGCCTCGTTGTTACGATCCCGTGGCCACTGACGGATCATTAATCAGAGCTCGGACGAAGATGTTATGGAAGAAAAGAGCATTCGAGTCTCTTAGAAGAGCTCTGCTCAGAGGGAAGGGGAGGAGAAAGGGTGAGTTGAAAGGAGGAGGGGAACCCTACTTTTATAGGCGAAAAATAGAAAAGTACACAACATGTACTTTATGGTACATGGCATGTACTTGGTAATTTTACACGGTCTCCACGCAGCTTCCAACATGGTTCTGCAGCCATTGACTGGTCAACACACGGTTTGAGGGTAACACATATGTAGGGAAGGACTACACGGTGTGTAGTTCAGACACATGGCGTGTACTTATTTATTGCACACGACAATGACACAGCTCCAACATGGTATATGGCTGTTGACTAGCAACGCGTACGCGGGGAAGGACTACACGGCGTGTAGTTTAGACACACGGCGTGTACTCATTATTCCACACAGCAAGGACACGACCTTCAACACGGGGTATAACTGGCAAGGTGGTACACGGCGTGTAGTTACACTACACGGCGTGTAGTTTCAAAATTCTGGAATGTGTGGGAAAATTCCATTTTACCCTCCAGAACACTTCGTGACCTTCTTTTTGACAATGGAATGTGACGGAGAGGTCCGGACCATTACACTTCCAAAATGGTTTCCTTCAAAATATTTTTTTATTAGGAGAGATTGGTAACATAATTATATGAATACAAAAGTTTCTACATGATTAGTCAAAAATTCAATTTAGATTTATTTAATGTTATATATATAATATAATATTATGAGCACAACATATTATATTAAAAACATTTTTTCCTTTTCAATGAAATATTTTGGTTTTTTACAGGTTTTAGTGATTAGAATCCTCTATAGAAATTCTAAATCCCATGTTTGTGGTGCCACTAAATATACAAGGCATTATATAAATTAGGGCTGGCCTCAACAGAATATGATATACCAATTTAGGGGTCATTCGTGATTGAATTATTATCTGACCTGACGTTTGTTTTAGTCACTAGTAGTACAGTCAATCAATTCTTATTTGTTAGATATGAGACATAAAATTGATGCACTACATGTGATACCATTATGAATGGATCTTTATTTCCCCTCCCACATTTAAATTCACCTTCATGAATCAACTTTATCAAATTTCAATACTCATTTATTTTCCACCCATTTGGATGGTAAATCGACACATGAAATTTTTTATAATACAACTCGTATATATATTCAATATTTCTAAAATATGAAATATTTTCATAAATTGGACATCTATGCATGGAACCAAATGTGTGCATCACTTCCTCCAAAATCACAACACCACTATTTTTCATTATACTGCAGTCATCATGACATTTTTTATATAAAGTATAACCATTGAATAAAAACAATATTATTAGAGATAGCTTTTTCAATTGGAGCCCTATCTAGCCATTGATCTTGTTTGACATATGATATTATATTTTTAGATAACTCTTTATAAATTTTTTATCTGAACCATTCAATAATCTATTGACTATGTGTATTTGATATCCATCCTTCATCCCTTAATGGATTTACATCTCTAATAATTTTATTAATGGATTCAATATTTCGATTAACATATTCACTATTATATAAATATTTAAGGTTCACTTGTCCCACTATGTCAAGGTAACAATAACAACATCTCTTCTGAAAATACATTCTCCCATAAGACGTCTGCTATAATAAGACATTGGGAGACCAATGTTATCAAAATATGATAGTTAATCAGTAAAAAATTCAATATATTCTTCAATAATATATCGTTCTTCAATAGAACCTTCTAGAAGTATTCCATTCCTGACATACTATTCCAAGTATTTATATACTATTCAATTGGGTACAACAATCTATAATGGATAAGGATGCATAGATGAACCTCTCAAACCATGTAAACCATTTGGTGGACAATTATATCAATGAAATATAATGAAAACTACATATAAAATACATATAATATGAATGAAAACCCCTTATTCATGACTATAATCTTCAACGGTGTATAATGTTACTACATATGAATTTGAAAAATAAGTAGAGGTTCGTTAATGTAAGTTGTACATTTTAAGGTAGAATGAAACAAAAAGATACTTGATTCAAATCCTACATCAAAACGTGGAATGAATGTGATTTTATTCATTGAAACATGAAATTTTTCATTGACATGATATTCATGATATTAGATTAATAACCCTCTATAACATTTACCCTAAAAATGAAAAGAATAAATTTCACTTTTTCCAGTCATGATAGAATGTAAGCTACAGGAGGAAGAAATTTCCACCCTTTACACTTCCCCAGTGCCAACTCTTTCCTTAAACCCATGTAAATCATATCTAGACTACCCTTGATTCCATATTTCTTTTTATCAGGAACATTTATTAATGTAAAAATAACATTATCAAATATGTTTTTTCTATATGAATGGCACAAAGGAAATTTCATACATATAAAATCCAATGTATTATTTTAATGAAAATTGATCTCTTCTTCCAATAAAATGTCATATGGTTTTTCAAAAATGGTTTACCAAAAATATAGTCATTATATTTTTCTTTATATAATAGTTGATCACCCATTATTAGATATATTGTTGTACCTTGTTCGATATTCTAATCAAATGTTGTCTTCTAGGGTCAGTATTGATGTCATCGTAGTCAAAATAATCGATTTACTAAAAAATAGTCATTGAAAAATATTTCATCCTAACTTATTATGAGTTCTTTTCAAAAATTGGACTCCCCAAAATTCCTCTAATTCAATATCCTAATAAATTTCCAAAAGCTGAGAATTCATTTATCATCCAATACATCTGGGTTGCTAATATGATTTCCTCACTTCTATGAGAATCAAAAATCATAACTATTATATCCCACATCAATTTCGGATCATTGATCAATGTATCCAAATCAAAATCCATATCATTAATGAGTTTCATTGGTTGAGATATAAGTAAAGAAAACATAATCTGATTGTGATTCATGCATAACAATGATGGCATGTTGAAATTTAACAATATTGTGGGAAACATATTGTGAATAATACTATGTAAACCAAAAGTATTTATTACTTCTATAGATAAAGAATGATCAATGTTTCCCAGATCATTTCCAAATTCATGATACTCATAATCAATTTTCTTTCATGGAAGGGAATCTAATGGATGACATATGATCCATAATCTAATTTATGTATCTATATGACTTTTAAATTGTCTTGAGGTTTTGTGAAATCCATAAAGCCTTCAAACCCATTGAATGATAGGAATATACCATACATATTTGAAAGGACTTGATTTGTTTTTCATGTATTGAATCACACTTCAGATATAGAATTTTATGAGTGATTCATGGTCCTTGAGAAACAATATGAAATCATTTGGACATGAAAGGATTTTTTGGAGATAATTCCCATTGAACATAGAATTAATTTTCATTCATCTGTTTGACATGGTGGATCACTTTCTTCTGGTATCATATCATTCAGAAGACCAATAAGTTTTGTAAAATTCATGTCACTCCATCTACTTGAAACTTTCAATTTATATATCCTTAATAAAGATGACAATGATCTGTATCTACTTCAACTGTTGTAAAATAGTCTCTTAGCACATCAATTTAAATTTTTTAACAACATTGTATAATTATAAATCTCATCATCAATTCCAATTTTCATTTCAGCCATCCAATATCCATATTCATTTATATTGGAATTCATTTAAAATTATCCATACACTACAGTATCATCCCAATTGGCCTGTAAATTCAGTTTTCACAATGTTTAGTACAATATTTATATCCCTAATACATTCCATGATAAATAAATTGTTATTCCAACTCCTATAGACTAATTTTTCTTTAAAAAAATTACGAATGGAAAAAGGATTTTAGAAGGGTTCTATGCATGCTATATTTAAAAAAGGGAGAACTTTTTAACTAAATAATTATTTGAATTTGTTAAATGATTACCATACATCTATTTTTGATTCATATCCATCATATTGGGTTTATAAAATATTAATTTTTTATCAAAAATACATAAATACATTTATGATATTCATTATTAAAAGTGATATTTATATATATTTATAAAAAATGTAACACAACATTTTATTATTTCAATTAATTTCAGTACACATTGAAGAAAATTGGTAACTGAATTTCAGAGAAGAACTAACCCACTACTGTAGGTTATATCCTTTAAATTCATTAAAATGGGAAATTTTTTGAAAACTATCATCATCATCAACTCATATCCCGAACATTTATCATTGCATTTTGTTATTTGACACACATTCTCAATCTCTTGTGGACATGCACCTTTGTTTCTTGAAATACATTAAGATGTAGTCATCCATGGGGTGATTAATGGTCAGAGTAGTAAAATAAATATTAATGTGATGGGCGTGAATCTCAAGAAACAAATTACAAAAATAATTTTTTTGGAGATGATGCTGATGAGGACTAGAGTTGTACAACATTGTGTTCACTAATAGGGGTAATTACTCCCATTTGTGATAATTACACTGTTGGCACTAGTTATTATCTCATGGCCTATTGAAGATGAGAATTGGTGGGGAATAAACATTATTTTTTATGATTCAAGGGATCTCGAAAGGTACAAGTTAATTATAGGTTACAAGGTGAATGTGGGAACATAGTATAAAATTTTAGTCATAGTGAAATAAATAATAGTAATTATGGATGATATAGAAGTTTTATGTTTAATGGGAGATGACCTGTAGTTATAAAAAGAGTTTTATTGTGTGACGAATCATCATAACTAAAATTGGATAATAAAATTAAACCAATAAATGAATTATATTGGAATTTAAAATTTTAAAATATTTATATAATAAATTATTAAATATTTTTTATAATATACTAGTATAATATATTTATTTATTTATATAATATATATTTTTATTTTAAATATATTATTCATATAATATATATATTTTTTGTGTAATATATATCTTTATAAAAAATTTATAATATTATTATATTTAATATTTAATATATATTTATTTACATGTAAATGTAATTTCAATACATATATAAAAATTATGTATTTTTTAATTATATAAATATAAATCTCTCTAACATATTTTTATAACATATTTGTATAACATATTTTTGTAATTTAAAAATTTAAAATATAATTTATAATATATTTTTATATTTTATTTTCATAATATATTCATATAAAATATTTGTGTAATATTTATTTTTAAATGATAATATATATTTCTATTTTTAAAATATTTATTTTCATAATGTAATTGTGTAATATATGTCTATATTATATATATATATGTATGTATTTTTAAAAAAATACTTTTTTGTGTGTTTATACTTATATATATATATAATATATATTTCTGTATTTTTAATATGAATATTTTTTTTGAAATTTATACATATAAATAAATAAAATCAACATATTTATATAATTAATATGTTAAATTATTTTAATACAAAATTATATATATATATATTATGTATATATTATATATATATACACAGATGTATATATTGACATAAATTAAATTAAATGTATTTATAAACATTTGTGATGGTTTTTGTGTGTATGTAAATATAAGTATATTATAAATTTACCATTATATATATATATATCATTATATTTATATATGTTATATGAGGTGGCCATGCACATAGAATTCATTCTACAGACACTATGGCCATGTCTAATCGAAATAGAATTTCTTATTTGGTGTGGTCTGTGTGTAGAAGGGTGGATGTGGTCGCCTATGCTAGAAGGAGTGATCACATAATCGGGAAGGTGGTCTTCTACAGACGGAGCGAATGGTGCACATGAGATTTCATCTTTTTTAAAATAATGAAAAATAATTGGATGGTGATCTCATGATGTTGAGACCCAAAACATGACGTACGTGGACATTACATTACCTTTGAGGAATAATTAACACATAATAAAAATATACTCCCATGGACCTTAATAGTTTAGTTTATTTGGAAACTCGAAACATAATATTTTAATCATGGTGAAAGATCGTCAACATCTCTCATAAAGATTTTTCCATTTGGTTTTAATACCTAAAAAAATTCTTTATATCCTAGGAAAAAAACATAAAAAGGGCGAGCTCAAATGCCCAGTAAGGGTATTCATGGAGAAAACAAAACAAACCATATACATTTGAACTTAAATAATGAACATAAAGTTTAAACATCAATATAATGAGTGGTGAAATAAATCATCGCAGTACATAAGACATAGATCATAAAAGAACATAAATCATGATAAAATAACAGGGGAATAAAACATCTAATTGTGGAATCCATTAAGCACATGATATAATTTCCATAGATGCCAAGGCATTGCTGCAAAGACCATCATAGTGGAGAAAGTCTATTACTGAACTGAGTTTACTTGCGGTTCTAGCCATGTATTACTGAACCAGATTCACTTGTCATTCCATCCATGTCTATATCATGAGATATAAATCTTTACCTGTAACACCCCGAGATTTTATGAATAATATTCTTTATAATTTTATTGATTTCTTGTGTTGTATGCTACAACAAAGGAGTCTTTCACAACACGCAACCCTAACTTGGTTGCATTACACACAATGGTGACCTTCCTCGATAGCGTGTGTTGTATGCAATACGAAGTTTCACTAAACAACGATATGCTATTAAATAATTATTAAAACTAGCCGTTATGAATAGTAATAACCACTTTTTTAAATTTTGAAAATTTCATCTATCAAAAAGGACTTCATTTTTAGATTCAGAATATCGAAATTATCCTAGGGTGAAATTTTGGTATTTTTCTGAAAACATTCAATTTTTTATAAATAGTGAAAACACTGGGTTACTATTTAAAAACTGACTTTTAATTTAAATAATTATTTATTTTATTTAAATTTATTGTAGGTAAAAATTGATACATAATACCTATATAAGTTCAATTTAATTCATTGGAGTCATTTTTTAATAATTTTAGATATATAAAAATTTTATTGAACTTTTGATCGTCTTTTACCCACCTCCTAAGAGAATTTGGAAATTTACATAAAACATAATTATAACATTTTTGTGAATGTAATTTCAAAAATCCGAGAGACACGGTTGATATCAGTAAGTAAAATATGGTTCAATGAGATGAAAATAATTTTTTGTGAATAGTAACTTTTTACTTTTAATTACCACGGTTAAAAGTAAATAGGATAATTAAGGGTAAAAACTATATTATTATTACCCTAACACATGTCCTAATTCTATTGGATAAGTTTAATTCAACGAAAAACAACCTTTGGAATAAAATATGACCATTTTGGCCCACTTGGATTAGATTAGGACATCTATTATTAATTTATTTAAAGAAGTGTTAAAATAGTTAAAATCAATGTTTAATAAGTAAATCATTTTTAATATAGTGTTATACATAAGATAAATTCTACTATAAATATTAATTAGAAATATAAAATGATTTACTACATAATAATATTTTATTTGTAATTTTTATACTTTATATAATTTAATTTATTTATGACACAATGATGATGCAATAATTATCTTATTAATGAAATATTGACATAATTGATGTTATAAATACCCAAATAAATGTAATTTGAGAATTTTTATGAATTAAAATAATTTTATATGTTAATATGACATGTTAGTGTTGATGTAATTAATGTTTTTCGAACTAATCAATCTGTTATGATTTTCAAAAAAAATCAATTACCAAATAGTGTCAAAATTGACATAAAATAGTTTTTAAAACAAATATTTTATTATTAATTGTTATTATATTCCTAAAAATATACGGTTCGGCAACATGACTTATATAAGGTTATATATATTAATAATAAACAACTTGGGTTTTTTTGGCTTGTTATAGTATGTTTATTAACATTATAGTGTAAGAAAACAAAAAGACACGGTAAAAGTAATATTATCTTACTTAAAGTTAAATCTACATGATAAGGTTAAAATAGGACCCCTAAACTTACCTAAATTCAATTGGATGAGAGGCTTTCGACCCATACCAACTTTAGTTTCTAAATAAGTCAATTTGGAGCTATTAAAAACCGAATATAACTTTATAATAATATAATATTTTAAGTTATTCCAAAGGTGCCCCTCCCATCCCTTATAAAAGGGCACCTCATCCGTCTCTTCCTCACACCACTTTGAGCCTTAAATCTCGGCCAGGCCCTGAAAATTTCTCTTCTACACTTCCCTAGAAACATTCTAGAGGTTCTGGTATTCTTCAATGACCAATATTAGTGCCCTAATAGGAGGTTTCAAAAAAGGGGCTTCAAAGAAGAGGTAATGCCCGTTACCGATTCTTTCAACATTATTTCTTCTTCCACTTCTTCTTATTTAGTTGTTTCATTATGAAGTAATAAAATCAGTATAACTCATATACTGATATGTAATTATAATTATGAAACAATCCTATTTCACCATCTATCCATCCTACGGAAAATGAAATTACCACGCGTGCATATGTACGGAATACCGTCTCCACGCCGTGGTGTAATCGGTTTTTCCACCACCACCTTACATGGATGGGTATAATGGTGTAAATAAATTATTATTGTAAAGTGATATTTATTATGAAATAGTATACATACACTCCAATAAAATTCCACGATCATGGGAATGATATCATCGCTCGTGCGTACGGAAGGACTACCGTCTCCACGAACGCGATGAGATTCATTTTCCATGATTAACCATTGAAGAATGATTTTAAAGAATATATAATGAATAATAATGAAATATATGACATAATAATGCTACAGGATTTATGTGTATATATATTTATATGTATGTCATATACTCAATTCCATTCAATTCAAAAAGGAAATGAAAACAGCGTTCATGCGTACATACGGCCTACCGTCTCCATGAACGGTGTATTTCATTCCTTTTATCGATCTATAATATATATGTATATAATGAATATATATTATATATAAATCATGTTTTACATTATGGAATTATTTAAATCAGGATATAAGTAATAATATCAAGAACGACGAGTCGAAACACATACGATAAATGAAATGATTTTACCCAAAACGCTCTTTAACATGGAATTTACAAAAGAACGGGTAATATAAAGTCATAAGTGAACCATATATGATATCATAACAATGAATATTATTCTTTAAAAAGTCAATGAAATTATTTAAATCATTATACAGGAGGTTCGGATACATACGAAGCATATCGGACATAAGGTAAGGGATAAATTTTCAATCTCATTTTTATCTGAGACTGCTTATATGTAAGTATTTACTGGGGTTATGTTTATCATCCATGACCATGTTTTCTAAAAATGTTTTCATAAACTGTTTACTATTCTTCCATGAATGTTTAAAGTCATTTCTACCCTTTATTGACTTTTTACCACATTGTATGAATGGAATCTTTCCTTTGGTTACCATATAAGGTACTTTTTGCCTTTTCCGACAAAAGTACGAGGAGAATGTTATTTTTAACTTATACGGCATGAACGGATTTTGACGGTTTCATAACGGCTCATTTTCAAGAATCTTCCTCTACAAGATTTTATGATTATTTTCAAAAATACCCTTTTCTTTTAAAATTGCATGGAATATTGGGAAAAAATGATTTTAAAGAAGAAATGA
The DNA here is from genome assembly GCA_963277665.1 of Viscum album. Taxonomy (NCBI): domain Eukaryota; kingdom Viridiplantae; phylum Streptophyta; class Magnoliopsida; order Santalales; family Viscaceae; genus Viscum; species Viscum album. Next base: position 811,533,711 of record OY728165.1, read on the forward strand.
TATTATCCTCAAGAATTTATTTCAAGTGTTTTTCCAAAACTATTTTCCATCTAAGATGACATTACTTCATATGTGTATGTTTCAAGTAATATGTCACTATGATTTAAATGGTTTCAATTTTCTTATGATGAAATGATATCAAACTTTTATGGATTATGTTATGATGTCATGATCTTATAGAATCCCATTTTATTACATAGGTTATGCTATGATGTATGATTTATGATTTTGTGGCACACGAAAGAATTATTTCATTATGAGATGGGTGGGACATATATCTACCTCCAATGCATTGTGTAAAGATTTATATCTCATGATATAGACATGGCTGGAACGGTAAGTTAATCCAGTTCAGTGTTAGAGGACTAAAACGAGGAGGGAACTCGATTCAGAAAGGGACTTTGTCCACTAAGATGGTCTTGGAAGCAATGCCTTGGATACTATGGAAATCATGACATGTGCTGAATGGTTTCCACAATTACATTTTTTATTCCCATTTAATCATGGTTGATGTTCTATTATGATATATTCCTTAGGAACTTCCACGATTTATGTCTGTGCTCAAGATTTTGATGTGTAAATTTCATGTTCATGTTTTTGCTTCCAAATGTTTATGTATTGTTTTATGTTAACTATGTTTGCCCTTATTGAGCATTTGAGCTAACCCTTTTTATGTTTTATTTCCCCAGGATGTAAATAATGGTTTTAGGTAAGGAAACAAAAAGGAGAAGATCGTTATAGGAGTTGTTGATGATCTTTCACCACGATTAGAAGATTTTATTCCGAGTTTCCGAAGACAGTAATCTATTACGGTACTTGTGTGTATGTTTTTGTTATGTATTAAGTATTCCGCAAAAGTAATGTATTGTCCATGTAAGTCAAGCTTCAGGTCTCTATAGTTGGTATCAGAGGAAAGGTTTAGTCAACCATTGGAATCTAGGATGCGAAAACATTAGTGAGATCCCTAGAGATATTTCTAAGGTATGTCTAGGGATGTCCCTAAGGATAAATATACATATACGATATAGTCCTAGAACTACGGTAACAATATTAGAATTTAAACTAAGATGATAGATATTGAAGTTACTCCACCTTTATTGTGTTGTTTTCCCTAGCATGATTTTTTCCTCTCACACTATTCTTTTTGGGTTTTAGACGATGGATGGAACCTGAAGAAACCGTGTTGATCAATGTAATGGAAAATGCAATGATTTTCCTCCTAAACAAACAATTGTAATGGGAGATGGAGTGGAAAATATTATTGTTATACATACACATTCTATGAATCAATCTGGACGTCCAAATGAGAAGAGAAGGGAATAATATTCTATTGAGTCCTTCATGAGGAAACATCCACCTTCTTTTAGTGGGTCTTCTGATCCACTTATTTCTGAACAATGCATCAGTACCACTGAAAAGATATTTTCAGTTCTTCAATGTTCTGAACATGATAAATTCATCTTAGCAGTATACCGTTTGGAAGGTGAAGCTGATCAACGGTGGAATCTTATCAAGAATACGAGGACAAGAGATGAAATTGAGTCCATGGAATAGGACGAGTTCAAGAACTTGTTTTTCAATAAGTAATTCCCTCATATTCTTCGAACAAAGATGGAGAAGGAGTTTCTTGAACTAAATAAAAAGGATGATGAATCTGTTGGTATATATGAAGCGAATTTTACAAGGCTTGAAAGGTATGCATCTGGCTTTATCATCCAACTTGAAAGTAAAATTGATCGATTCTTCAGTGTCTTAAAACCAAATCCTCAACGCGAATTAGCTATAAGAGACTTTAGTAGCTATGAGGAAATTGTGCATTGTGCTATCAAGGTAGAAACGGAAGTTGGTGTTACATATCCATCTCATGGTTTTGACAAGAAACGAAAGATGGTGATCAAGGAGAAATCTCAGAATAATGGTGAAAAGAAGATGAATGTTTCCTTATGCTCAAAGTGTGGAAAGAAGCATGGAGGAGATTGTCATAAATGGACTAGAAAAATTTTCAAGTGTGGAAAAGAAGGTCATCGAGCAGCTAAGTTTTGAAGTAATGGAAAAAGGGTTGCTAATGGCGTGAATAATGAAAAGACTGCAGAGAACTCACCAACAACATTTCAATGCTCCAAGTGCAATGAAATGGGGAATTATGCTAATCAATGCACTAATCCAAGGGTTAATGATGATCTAAATGAGCAACCACTTAAGGAAAAGGACAAAGGTATGTCACATGCGATCACTATTGGCAATGTTGAATATGACAACGATTTGGTGGAATGATTAAGTGTTTATGTAATGGGATTACAAAATAATGCTGTATATAATATCAAGGAATATTGGAATATTTATTTATTGGTCAATTTTGGTTTTCAATAATTATATGGAACCGGTAACCATGGAAAGTGATTGAGAAATTTTGGAATGTTGATGATATGTTCACAATGAATGGATAAGAAGATAATGAGATGTTTGATTGTATTAATGAGATCATGATTGATATAAGGACTAAGTGAAATCATGGTTTGAGTATAAAGAATTTTGAAGATTTTGTTATGTGGAAAGTGTTAACATTTAACTGAATTCATGTTTTCACTAAGGTTCAATGGGTATTCATTCGTCAAGAGAATACATGATTAAGGTATTCACATGTTTTCAATTTGACCAAAAAGATATATCTTATGATATATGGGGGGTAAATGATGGCATTCACGTGATTGTTATGTGACATTTCAAGTAATCATTTTCTTTATACTATGATCTTGGACCGAAGAATTTTAGATAAGCCTAAAGATTAGAATGAATTATGTTGGACATACGTTAGTATTGCTAAAGGATAGAAATTTTTTCGATATTATTGATGGGATATTATAGTAATATAGATTTAGATAAAGGACAACATGCAGGATGGGCGACAAACCATTGCGTCAGACAAGGTTGTGGGAATCGAACCCACAACTGAAGTGCGACTGGCCTTTATCGCCTACCACTGGCCTACAAGAAGTCCTTGGTTAGTAGAAACTAGTTTTATTTTATTACGTAGTATGATATATGAATTATAAGTTCATTTTTGGAATCATATATGATTAATCTCACCATAGATGAACTTATGTATATTTGATGACTTTTGCTAACCTTTTGTTTGAAACAGATGGAATGACCCATCATTCTATCGCATGATCTGTTAACCCTTCACGAATAACAAATTAAACTTCATTTCATTAAGATATGAAGTGGAAATTGTTCAAAGCATGAAAAATAGTGAGATTCTACCATGATAATGTAAGTATTTATTCTAATTCAAATTCATCAAATTTAGGGAAATGATCTTGAAAACCAAAAATGTTGTCCAAGTTCCCTTATATCTGATCAATCAAATGGTACCTTAGATCATCACAAATCTATGGCTTTGTGATTGTTAGCTTTTTTATAGCCATGTTCTCTACCACTCTCCATCAGAACATGATGGTTAGGATTCTCTCCTATATCCATATTTTCACCTATGTTCTCTTATTTGGAAACCCAGTGATTAGTTAATTTGGGTAATCGTTATGTTTCATACTTTAGTTTTTAAAGATTGGTTTTGGTATTCCTTTTTACAATGTGGGTGTCTATTAAAGAAACCTTCAAGTAGTAAACCATTTATAACCTCGACGAATTTCGTGGCCGAAATTAATTTTAAGGGGGGTAGAATGTAACACCCCGAGATTTTATGAAAAATATTTTTTTTAATTTTATTGATGTCTTGTTTTGTACGCTACAACAAAAGAGTATTTCACAAAATGCAACCCCTAACATGGCTTCACTACACACAATCATGACCTTCCTCGATAGTGTGTGTTGTACGCAATACCAAGTTTTACTAAACAACGATATAATATAAAAATATTATTAAAACTAGCCATTATGAATAGTAATAACCACTTTTTGAAATTTTGAAAATTTCAACATTCAAAATGGACTTCATTTTTGGATTCGGAATATCGAAATTAGCCTAGGGTAAAATCTTGGTATTTTTCGGAAAACTTTCAATTTTTGATGAATAGTGAAAACACTGGGTTACTATTTAAAAACTGACTTTTTATTTAAAAAATTACTTACTTTATTTAAATTTATTTTAGGTCAAAATTGATACATAATACCTATATAAGTTCAATTTAATTCATTGGAGTCATTTTTTTTAATAATTTTAGATATATAAAAATTTTATTGAACTTTTGACCGTCTTTTACCCACCTCCTAGGAGAATTTGCAAATTTACATAAAACATAATTTTACCACTTTTTTGAATGGAATTTCAAAAATCCGAGAGACACGGTCGATGTCAGTAAGTAAAATGTGGTACAATGAGATGAAAATAATTTTTGACGAATAGTAACTTCTTAACTTTTAATTACCACGATTAAAAGTAAATAGGGTAATTAAGGGTAAAATGATATTATGATTCCCCTAAAACATGTCCTAATTCTATTGGATAAATTTAATTCGACCAAAAACAACCATAAGAATAAAATAAAACCATTTAGGCTCACATGGATTAGATTAGGACATCTATTAATAATTTTTTTAAAGAAGGGTTAAAATAGTTAAAATCAATGTTTAATAAGTAAATCATTTTTCATATAGGGTTATAAAAAAGATAAATTCTACTATAAATATTCATTAAAAATATAAAACGATATCCTACATAATGATATTTTATTTTTAATTTTTATAATTTATATAATTTAATTTATTTATGACACAATGATGATGCAGTAATTAACTTATTAACGAAATATTGACATAATTGATGTTATAAATTCATTAATAAATGTAATTTGAGAATTTTTATTAATTAAAATAATTTTATATGTTAATATGACATGTTATTGTTGATTTAATTAACTTTTTTCGAACTAATAATTCTGTTATGATTTTCACAAAAATCAATTAACAAATACTGTCAAAATTGACATAAAATAGTTTTTAAAACAAATATTTTATTATTATTTGTTATTATATTCCTAAAAATATAAGGATCGGCCAAATGACTTAGATAAGGTTATATATATTAATAATAAACAAATTGGGGTTATTTTTTCTTGTTATAGTATGTTTATTAACCTTATAGTGTAAGAACACAAAAAGACACGGCAAAAGTAAAATTATCTAACATAATGTTAAATCTAAATGATAAGGTTAAAATAGGAACCTAAACTTGTCTAAATTATATTGGGTGAGAGGATTTTGACCCATCCTCACCTTAGCTTCTAAATAACTCAATTTGGAGCTATTAAAAACCGAATATGATTTATAATAAAATAATATTTTTAGTTATTCCAAAGGTGCCCCTCTCCTCCCTTATAAAAGGGAACCTCCTCCCTCTCTTCATCATACCACTTTGAGCCTTAAATCTCAGAAAACCCCTGCCAATTTATCTTCTCCACTTCCCTAGAACCATCATAGAGGTTCTATTCTTCTTGAAAGGCAAATATTAGTTCCCTAAGAGGAGGTTTCAAAAAAGGCTTTTCAAAGAAGAGGTAATGCCCGTTACCGATTCTTTCAACTTTATTTCTTCTTCCACTTCTTCTTCTTTAGTTGTTTCATTATGAAGTAATAACATAAGTATCACTCATATACTGATATGTTATTATAATTATGAAACAACCCTATTTCACAATCTATCCATACTACGGAAAACGAAATCACCACGCGTGCGTACGTATGGAATACCATCTCCATGTCGTGGTGTAATCTGTTTTCCACCACCACCTTACATGGATGGGTATAATGGTGTAAATAAATGATTATTGTAAAGTGATATTTATTATGGAATAGTATACATACAATCCAATACAATTCCACAATCATGGGAATGATATCATCACTCATGCGTACGTACGGACTACCGTCTCCACGAACACGATGAAATTCATTTTCCATGATTAACAATTCAAGAATGATTATAAAGTATATATAATGAATAATAATGAAATATATGACATAAAAATGCTACTGGATATATATATATATATATATGTATTTCATATACTCAATTCCATTCAATTCAATAAGGAGATGAAAACAATGTTCATGTGTACGTACGGCCTACCCTCTCCATGAACGGTGTATTTCATTCCTTTTATCGATCTATAATATATATGTATATAATGAATATATATTATATATAAATCATGTTTTACATTATAGAATTATTTAAATCAGGATATAAGTAATAATATCAAGAACGACGAGTTGAAACACATACGATAAATGAAATGATTTTACCCAAAATGCTCTTTAACATGAAATTTACAAAAGAACGGGTAATATAAAGTCATAAGTGAACAATATATGATATCATAACAATGAATATGATTCTGTAATCAGTCAGTGACATTATTTAAATCATTATATAGGAGGTTCGGATACATATGAAGCTTATCAGACATAAAGTAAGGGATAAATTTTCAATCTCATTTTTATCTGAGATTTGTTATATGTAAGTATTTACTGGGGTTATGTTTTTCATCCATGACCATGTTTTCTAAAAATGTTTTCATAAAATTTTTACTACTCTTCAATATATGTTTAATGTCATTTTTACCCGGTATTGACTTTTTACCACATTGTATGAATGGAATCATTCCTTTGGTTACCATATAAGGTACTTTTTGCTTTTCCGACAAAAGTACGAGGAGAATGTTATTTTTAAATTATATGGCATGAAAGGATTTTTTCGGTTTCATAACCCCTAATTTTCAAGAAGCTTCCTCTACATGATTTCATGATTATTTTCAACAAAACCATTTTCTTGTAAAATTTCATGGAATTTTTTGAAAAGAAACTGATTTTAAAGAAGAAATGATATTTTCCTCAAGAATTCATTTCAAGTGTTTTGCCAAAACTATTTTCCATCTAAGATGACATAACTTCATATGTGTATGTTTCAAGTAATATGATGCTATTATTTAAATGGTTTTAATTTTCTTATGATGAAATGATATCAAACTTTTATGGATTATGTTATGATGGCATGATGTTTAAGAATCCCATTTTATTACATGGGTTATGCTACGATGTATGATTTATGATTTTGTGGCACACGAAATAATGATTTCATTATGAGATGGGTGGGACATATATCTCCGTCCAATGAATTGGGTAAAGATTTATATCTCATAAAAAGACATGGCTGGAATGATAAGTTAATCTGGTTCAGTGTTACAGGACTGAAACGTGGAGGGAACTCGATTCAGAAAGGGACTTTGTCCACTAAGATGGTCTTGGCAGCAATGCCTAGGCTACTATAAAAATCATGACATGTGCTGAATGGTAGCCAAAACTACATGTCTTATTCCCATTTTATCATGGTCGATGTTCTATTATGATATATGCCTTACGTACTTCCATGATTTATGTCTTTGCTCAAGATTTTGATGTTTAAATTTCATGTTCAAGTTTTTGCTTCCCAATGTTAATGTATTGTTTTATGTTATCTATGATTGCCCTTACTGAGAATTTGAGGTCACCCTTTTTATGTTTTTTTCCCCAGGAAGTAAAGAAAGGTTTTAGGTAAGGAAAGAAAAATGGGAATATTGTTATGGGAGTTTTTGAACATCTTTCACCACGATAAGAAGATTTTATTTCGAGTTTCCAAAGACAATAAACTATTACGTTCCTTGTGTGTATGTTTTTGTTATGTATTAAGTATTCAAAAAAAGTAATGTATTGTCCATTTACGTCAAGGTTTGGGTCTCTACATTATCTAATGAATTGTAGGGAGATATAGGTCCCACCCATCTCATAATGAAATCATTCATACTTGTGCCACAAAATAATCATAAATCATTCATCATAACCCAGAGAATAAAATGTGTTTAATAAAGATCATCCCACCATAAAATAATCCGTATGAAAGAAATGGATATCATTTAATCATTATAAGAATCAAACACTTTAAATAATTGAGTCATTTTAATTGAAACATAATCATACTAAATAATTTCATCATAGATGGAAAATAGTTTTGACAAAACAGTTGAAATGAATTATTGAGGAAACTATCCTTTCTTCATCGAAATCATTTTCTTTTCACAAAAGGCCATTCAATTTTAAAAGAAAAGTATTTTTTAAAATAATAATGAAATATTGTAGAGGAATATTCATGAAAATTAGGAGTTATGACACCATAAAAAAATACGTTCATGGCGTATATGTTAAAAAAACATTTTTCTCGTACTTTTTCCAGATAAGTAAAAAAGTACCTTATATGGTAAACAAATGAAATATTCATTCAATACAATGTGGTAAAAGTCAAAAATGGGTAAAAATGACTTTAAACATACATGGAAGAATTGTAAAAATTTTATGAAATTTTTTTTTCAAAAGCATGGACATGGATGATAATCATAACCCCGGTAAATACTTATGATTAAACAATATTGGATAAGATCAAGATTGGAATAACTATCCCTTACCATATGTCCAATTTCTTCCATACATGTTATAAAATCCAGAATTGTGGGTTTTAAAAAATTATTAACTTGTAATAGATCCAATATAATATTTATGATATCATATATGATAAACATATAACTTTATATTACCTGTTCTTTTGACAATTCCATGTTAAATCAGCGTTTTGGGTAAAATTGTTTCATTTATCGTCCGTGTTTTGACTAGTAATTATTCATATGATTACATAGATCATGATTACTTACTTCCAGATTGTAAACAATTATTTATATATAATATATATTCAGAATATACATATATATAATAGATAGATAAATGGAAATAAATACACCGTTCATGGAGAGGGTAGGTTGTATGTAGCTTTAACGATGTTTTTGTTTCCTTATTAAATTAAATGGAAGTAAGTAAATAACAAATATATAAGTTAAGTATCATTAATATGTCATATATTTAATGATTATTTAATATATATATATATATATACTTTATAGTCATTCTTTAATGGTTAACTTGGAAAATGAATCTCATTGCGTTGTAGAGACGGTAATCCATACGTACGCACAAACGATGATATCGTTCCCATAATTATTAAATGGAATTAGAGTGGATGATATAATATCTCAGAATTAGTATTATGTTATAATAAAGATATATATTTTTATTATTTACTTTATTATACCAATCCATGTAAGGTGGTGGTGGAAAAACAGATTACACCACGATGTGGAGACTGTATTTCGTATGTACGCATGCGCGGTGATTTTGTTTGTTGTTGGATGTGTTGAAGGTGAAATAGGGTGGTTTCATATTTATAATGACATATAGGTATATTATTTATACTGATTTTATTACTTTATAATGAAACAACTAAAGAAGAAAAAGTAGAAGAATGAAGAAACTTGAATGAATTGGTAGAAGAGATTACCTCGTCTTAGACGCCCCTCCTCTAGACCTCTACATAGTGCATTAAAGTTCATCTTGGAAGAAGACCACAACCTCTAGTAGGTTTTTAGGGAAGTGGAGAAGATAAATTGGCCGAGGTTGTCCGATCTGGAATTCTCAATGTGGTGTGAGGAGGAGTGGGAGGAAGTTCCCTTTTATAAGGGAAGAGAGGGGCACCTTTGTTAACCTCAAAAATATTAAATTATAATAAACTCAAACCCCACTTTAAAACATCCAGGGTGACTCAAATTCGGATTAGAGGTAATATAGGGTTGTAATCTTATCAAAAAATAAAATGTAGAAATATTGGGAAATTATTTTAAACCATATCAATTTGATTTATCCTTATTTAATTTATTTATTCTTATTTGTGGTAATAATATTCTAAATTTTTAATTGTTAAAAATAATTACTTATGTGTTGTGAATTATCCATAATTGGGTAATTTATAAAATTCTAGACCATATAAATTTTAATTTAAATTTTTTAAATATTTATGTGATTTTTAAACAATTTAATAATATGTTATTTTTATAAAATAAAAATATTGTTAATTTTGACACATTTCCTTTATTTTAATTTATATAAAATACACAGACATGATATGTTAGAAAAACAATGTTTAATAGATTACTAAAATTTTATATTCATCTAGAAAATTTTTAGAGAATATTAATTAGTTCATTAAATGTTTATTTTAATATTTATAAAACCATTTATTTTATATTTCTCTTAATAAAAACAATTACTAAATCATTTTTGTATAATCATTTAATATAGTTATTATGTGCATAAAATTAAAAATAAAATCCATTTATAAATATATATATAATACCTTTCATAATAATATTTTTACTAGAATTTAACATCTTAATATAACAACATTTAAATTGTTATATTTATTAAATTATGAAGGTGACATCTTTGATATCATTTAATATAATAAAATATAAATGTCCTAATCAGTTTTATAATGCTCAAAATGGCCCACAAATAGACCCTTGTATTTTTAGGGTATATATATACCTGAAAAATAATATTTGGTCATGTTTTTGGTTCTTTTTTATAGGTATTATTATTTTAATAAAAACAATATTATTGATTTTTCACTAAATTAATAATTTCTATATCATTAATGTATAAGATATTAAGATAATTAAAAATTACTTAAAAATTACAAATAAATTACCATTATATAGAAAAAAATTTAATCTTTAAATGATAATTTATAATCGAAATTATATTCTGTATAACCTTATATTAAAAATAATCTAATTATTAATGTTTGAGTGAGACATATTTCACTATCTTTAAAATAAATTAAATTAAAAGTCTTAATCACATCCATGTGGGTTCCAATGTCTTCCATTTCGACCCAAATATTACTTAGGACGAAATATAATCATCTAATTATATTAAGACATGTTTTAAGGTAATTTTAATATATTAATTTTACCATTAATTACCTAATTTACCATTAATTATGATAAATAAAATTTACCATAATTACTATACATAATGCCCAAAAATTAAAATTATCCTATTAAAATAATTTGGACCTAAGGATTCCTAATATGGAATCCATTTTTCCAAATTAAAAATACATAATTTTTAGTAATTAATTTAAAATTAATCTCGTAGTTGAAAAAGGGTTTTTGTTTAAAAGATAACAGAAGATTCAATTGATTAAATCTACGAATTTAATGTAAAATCAATGATAATGACATAAATTATATTAAATGGTGAAAATATATTATATTTATACTTTAAAACAATTTAATATTATAATTTATCCATATAAATTAAATCAATGAAAAAAGCTGTTTTTAAGTAAAATTTTGAGCGTTTTTACTATTCATCAAATTAAGTATGTTGTAGGAAAGATATCAAAACATTATCCAATGTAAATTTTTATATCATGACTCAAAATAAGAAGTTAATTTTGTAAAATTGAACTTATAATCTTGTCAAAAATAATATTCAAAATGGGTGCTCCATCAAAAGGCTACAAAAATGCAATTTTTTAAAAATTCTTATTTTACCCAAAACAATTATTTTGTTCTCATACCATGTTCTAGAAAATGTGTAATATGAATTATAATGTAATAAAATTAAAAATGTAGTTACTAATATTCATAACGTCATGTTTATAATAATATTATAACAATATATCGTGGTTTAGTGAATCTCAGTATTACGTACAACACACGCTATTGAGGAAGGTTGCTCTTACGTGCAACACAAGCCAAGAATAGTGTTTGCGTATAATACAAGATAATACGGTGTTGCGTATAGAACAAGCTAATTTTGGTGTGGCATACAACAAAAGATATCAATTAAATTTAAAGAATATTTTTTATAAAATCTCAGGGTGTTACATTCTGCCCCTCGTAAAATGAATTTCTCCCTCGAAATTCTTCGGGGTTATAAAAGGTTTACTACATGAATGTTTCTTTAATATAAACCCACATTGTAAAAAGAAATAATGAAACTCAATTTAAAAAACTAATGTATAAAACTCAATGGTTACCAAAATTAAATCATCAATGGGTTTCCACATAGGAGAACATAGGGGAAAATATGGATATGGAAGAGAAATATAACCGTCAAGACCTGATGAAGAGTGGTAGAGAACATGGCTAGGAAAAATCCAACAGTCACAAAGCCATAAATTTTTGATGATCTACGGTACCATCTGATTAATCAGATATGAGAGCACTAAGATTTTTTTATTTCTAGATCATTTCCCAAATGTTGAATAATTTTTGAATTAAAATAAATACTTGCTTGATTTTGCTACAATCTCATCATTTCTCGTGCCTCAAATAGATTACACCTCATCTCATACATAAATGAAGTTGAATTTGTCTTCCATGAAGTGTTAGCGGATCATGCGATAAAATGATAGGTCATTCCATCTGTCTCAAACATAAGGTTTGAAATAGTTATATTCATAAGTCCATATATGGTGAGATTAAACATATATGGTTTCAAAATTGTACTTATACTTCATCTATCATACAAATTAAAAAAATAAAACTAATTTTTACAAACAAGGGTCTACATGTAGGATAATGGAAGGTGATAAAGGCAGGTCACACTTCGGTTGTGGGTTCGATTCTCAGAACCTTGTCCGATGTGATTTGTTGTTTCCCATACTATGGGTCTTGCTTTTTCTAAAACTGTATTATTATAACATTCCATAAATAGTATCTAAAAAAATTCCGAGCCTTAAACAATTCTATCTGATGTCCAAATTAATCCATTCCAACATTTAGGCTTATCAAAAATACTTCTGTTCAATCATACAGTATAAAGAAAACAATTACTAGAAATTTCATCAACCAAGAATGTGAATACCATCATTTATCCACCATATATCATAAGATATATCTTGTTAGTCTCATTCGAAACATGTGAATACGTTAATTATGTTTTCTTTAAATATGAATTACCATAGAACCTTAGTGAAAACATGAATGTTGTCGAACATTAATTCTTTCCAAATACCGAAATACCAAAATTCAATATTCTCAAACCATGATGTCACTTTGTCTTAATATCAATCATGAGCTTCTTAATACTATCATTTTATCTACATCCCATCATTATGAGCATATCATCTTCTTTGTAAAAATATCGAAATAACCTTTCTTGGTTACCTGTACCATTCAACATATACCTTCAAATACATTAGAAAAAACAGTAGTGTAACAATCATTAAATGTTTCTTTATTTTATAATACCATTAACTACATAAGAAAACTCTTGATAAACATAAATAATTACACTACCTTCTTAAACCATTGACCGTGCTTCAACAATTCATTCATCTCACATATAATTGGTAGTCTCTTCATCATCAAGAACATAAATAATAACCATACGACCATGATGATTCTCTTCACGAGACTTTCCCTTAGGGAATTTGTTTGCATAATGCCCTTACATTCCACATTTAAAACATTTAGCCATTGTTGATGACTTAGCAATACCATTATCCTTGTCCATGGTGTTAACTGAACCTTTTCATTTTCAATTACTGGATTTTTTTCCTACATTTCTACACCCAAAGAATCTTCTAGTTCCTTTGAAACATTCTCCCAAATGCCTCTCACAACATGATTTACATGATTGAAATTGAACTTCCATTCCTCTATGGTAATATTGAAACTCCATCATTCTGTTATTAGTTGAGTTAGGAAACTTACCAAAGTTGGGATTATTAATCATATTATAGGATTGCTGATTAGGCATAATAATGATGTTTGTAGTTCGAAATCCCGTTTAATTTGGTTTCTCATGAAGAATATCAATCCATTGTCCATCATATCCTCCATTACCTTGAATCTTCTTATTTCCATCCATTTTCATAAACCCAAATAGAATAGTATGAGAGGAAAATTCATACTAGGAAAACAACACAATAAAGGGGGTGTAACTTCAATATCTAACATCTTAGGTTTAATTCTATGGTTGTTACTGTAATTCTAGTACTATAAACTATACTTTTACTTAACCTTATGGGTCATCCCTAGACATACCTTAGAAATATATCTAGGTATATCACTAAAGATTTTGCATCCTAGTTTCCAAAGGATAACTAAGCCTTCCTATGATACCAACTGTAGAGACCCAATGCTTGACATACATGTACATTACATTAATTTTTCGGAATACTTAATATATAACAGAAATAGACACCCAAGAAACATAATAGTTTAGTGTATTTGGTAACTCAGAACATAATCTTTTAATCACGGTGAAAGAACTTCAACATCTCCCATAAAGATATTCCCCTTTGGTTTTCTTACCTAAAACCATTCCTTATATCCTGGGGAAAATAAAACATAAAAATTTTGAGCTAAAATTATTAGTAAGGGTAATAATGGATAAAATAAAACAAACCATATACATTTGAACTTAAAAACATTAACATAATGTTTAAAGATCAAAATCTTGAGTGGGGAAATACATCTTGGTAGTACGTAAGGAATAGACCATAAAAGAACATCAATCATGATAATATAGCATGGTAATAAAACATGTAATTGTGGCATCCATTAAGCACATGAGATGATTTCTATAGTATCCAAGGAATTCCTGCCAAGACCATCATAGTGGACATAGTCCATTACTAAACCTGGTTTACTTTTCGTTCCAGCCCTATATTACTAAACTAGATTCACTTGTCGTTCCAGCCATGTCTATCTCATGAGATATAAATCTTTACCCAATGCATTGGATGGAGATATAGGTCCCACCCATCTCATAATTAAATCATTCTTACTTGTGCCACAAAATAATCATAAATCATTCATCATAACCCAATGAATAATATGGGTTTCATAAACATCAACCCATCATAATGTAATCCCTATAAAACAAATGGATATCATTTAATCATAAGAAGAATAAAACCATGTAAATAATAGAGAAAATATATATGAAACATAATCATACTAAATAATGTCATAATAGATGGAATATAGTTTTGACAAAATATTTGAAATGAATTCATGAGGAAAATATATTTTATTCTTGAAAATAATTTTCTTTTCAAAAAATTTCATTCAATTTTAAAAGAAATTTTTTTTGTTGAAAATAATAGTGAAATATTGTAGAGGAAGCTTCATGGAAATTAGGTGTTATGAAACCATAAAAAACCCCATTCATGTCGTATAAGATAAGAAAAACATTCTTCTTGTACATTTTCCAGAAAAGTCATAATGTACCTTATATGGTAACCAAATGAAATATTCCTTCAATAAAATGTGGTAAAAGTAAACAAAGTGTAAGAATGACTTTAAACATACGTGTAAGAATAGTAAACATTTTATGAAAACAATTTTTATAAAGCATGGAAAGGATGATAAACATAACCCCAGTAAATACTTACGAATAATCAATCTCGGATATGAGCGAGATTGGAATAATTATCACTTCCCTTAGGTCCAATTTCATCTATACATGTAGGAAACTAATGTATAGGGGGTTTAAACATATTATTAACTTGTATGAGAACCATAATAATATTTATGATATCCTTTATGATTCACTTATTACTTTATATTACCCGTTCTTTTGTCAATTCTATTTTAAAGCAGCGTTTTGGGTAAAATCGTTTCATTTATCTTCTGTGTTTTGACTTTTAATTATTCATATGATCACTTAAATAATTATTACATACTTCCCGATTTTAAAAAATGATTTATATATAATATATATTCAGAATATACATATATATAATAAATAGATAACTGGAAATAAATACATCGTTCATGGAGACGGTCGGTCGTACGTACGCATGAACGTTGTTTTATTTTCCTTATTGAATTGAATGGAAGTAAGAAATTAAAATATACATAAGTCCAATATCATTAATATGTCATATATTTCATGATTATTTAATATATATACTTTTAATCATTCTTTAATGTTTAACATGGAGAATGAATCTTATCGCGTCGTGGAGACGGTAGTCCGTACGTATGCACGAACGATGATATCGTTCGCATAATTATTGAATAGAATTAGAGTGGATGTTATAATATCTCAGAATTAGTATCGTGTTATAATAAACATATATATAGTTATTATTTACACCATTATACTCATACAAGTAAGGTGGTGGTGGAATAACAGATTACACCACGGCGTGGAGACGGTACTCCGTACGTACGCACTCACGGTGATTTTGTTTTATGTATGATGGGTAGAAAGTTAAATAGGGTTGTATAATATTTATAATAGAAAAAAAATATATTATTTATACTTATTTTATTACTTTATAATGAAACAAATAAATAATAGGAATTAGTCGAATAATGAAACTTGAATGAATTGGTAGAAGAGATTACCTCTTCTTCGACGCGCCTCCTCTTAACCTCCATTTAGGGTAATAAAGTTGGACTTGTAAGAATAAAAAGACATAGAGTATGTTTTTAGGGTAGTGTAGAAGATAATATGGTAGGGTTTGGCTGATCTTGAAGGCTCAATGTGGTGTGAGGAGAAGAGGGAGGAGGTTCCCTTTTATAAGGGAACATAGGGGCACTTTTGGAAACCTCAAAAATATTAATTTATAATAAACTCAAACCCCACCTAAAAACGTCCAATGTGACTCAAATTAGGATTTGAGGTAAGATAGGTTTGTAATATCATTAAAAAAATCAAATTTATACATGTTTGGAAATTATTTTAAACCTTTTCAATTTTATTTATCCTTATTTAATTTATTTAATCTTATTTGTGGTAATAATATTCTAAATTTTAATTTGTTAAAAATAATTACTTATGTGTTGTGAATTATCCATAATTGGGTAAATTATAAAATTGTATACCATATACGTTACAATTTATAATTTTTAAATATTTCTTTGATTTTTAAACAATTTATGAATATGTTGTTTTTATAAAATAAAAATAATGTTAATTTTGACACTATTCATTTATTTGAATTTAAATAAAATCCACATAGATGATATATTCGAAAAAAATGTATAATTAATTCCTATCATTTCATATTCATCTAAAATTTTTTGGAGACCATTAATTACTTCATATAATGTTTATTTCAATATTTATAAAATCATTAATTTGAAATTTCTCATAATAAAACCATTACTACATCATATTTGTATAATCATTTAATATACTTATTTGTTGCATAAAATTTAAAAATAAACTTCTTTGATGAATATAAATATAATAACTTTAATAATAATATTTTCAATCGTATTTATCATCTTAAAATCACAGAAAGTAAATGTTTGTATTTATTAAATTATGAAAGAGAAATCTTTGACAACATTTAAAATTAAATAATATAAATGTTCTAATCAGTTTTATAAGGATCTAAATGGTCCACAAATAGACCCTTGTATGATTACGGTATATATACTCTACCAATAGGGATTGGTGAATATTCCAGTACTTTTGATAGGTATTATTATTTTAATAAAAACTATATTATTGATTTTTCAATAAATAAATAATTTCTACACCATTAATGTATAAGAAATAAAGGTAATCAAATATTTCTTGAAAATTACAAATAAATAAACAAGATAAAGAAAAACAATTTAGCTTTAAATGAGTTTTTATAATCGAAATTATATTCTGTTAAACCTTATATTAAATATAATCTAATTATTAAAGTTTGAGTGAGGCATATTTCACTTTCTTTAAAATAAAATAAATTAAAGGTCTTAATCAAATCCAAGTCGCTTCCAATGGATTCCATTTTGACCCAAATATTCCATTGGAAAAAATATAATAATCTAATTATATTAAGACTAGTTTTATGGTACTTTTATAATATTATTTTTACCCTTAATTACCTAATTTACCTTTAATTGTGGTAAATAAAATTTACCGTAGTTACTATTCATAATGGCTAAAAATAAGAAGTTGTCTATTAAAATAATATGGAACTTCTGATTCCAAATATGGAATCCATATCTCCAATTTAAAAACACATAATTTGCAGTAATTAATTGAAAATTAATCTCATTGTCGAAAAAACAGGTTTTTGTTTAAAACGTTACAAAAGATTGAATTGATTTTACCTACGAATTCAATATAAAATCAATGATAATGAAATACATTATATTAAATGGTAAAAATATATTCAATTTATACTTTAAAACAATTTACTCTAATAATTTGACCATATAAATTATCTCAATGAAAAAGTTGATTTTAAGTAAAATTGAGCGTGTTGTTACTATTCATATAAAAATGAACTTTATCAGAAAAATATCAAAACATTATCCAATGTAAATTTTTACTTCATGATTCGGAATAAGAAGTTTATTTTGTAAAATTGAACTTATAAACTTGTCAAAAATTATATTTAAAATGGGTGTGCCATCAAAAGGTAGAAAAACTGTATTTTTTAAAAAATATTTATATTACCCGAAAAATTTATTTTGTTCTCATACCATGTTCTAGAAGATGTGTAAGATGAATTATAATGTCATATAATTAAAAAATTAGTTTATACTATTCATAATGGCTAGTTCATAATAATATTATAATAATATATCATTGTTTAATGAATCTCAGTATTGCGTACAACACACGCTATTTTGGAATGTAGCTCTTGCTTGAAACACAAGCCAAGAATAGTGTTTGTGTATAATACAAGCTAATACAGTGTAGCATATAGCACAATATAATTTTGGTGTGGTTTACAACACATGACATCAATGAAATTAAAAGAATATTTTTCATAAAATCTTGGGGTGTTACACATGATGTGTGATTCAATAGATTTTGGTTGGGAGGGTTGCACAAAATTAGCAAGTGGTGAGGGTGGG
Source organism: Viscum album (assembly GCA_963277665.1). NCBI lineage: Eukaryota > Viridiplantae > Streptophyta > Magnoliopsida > Santalales > Viscaceae > Viscum > Viscum album. The sequence goes on from OY728165.1 coordinate 811,552,424, forward strand.
GATGCAAGAAAAAATACAGATAAGAAGAGGGGAGCATCATCCTCCTAAGCAAGAAGGAGCAAGAATGATTCTAACATTATAAATTATATATCACCAAATAAGGAATTAATGAATTTGGAGGAGGAGGAGGAGAAAATAAGATACCATGGATCGGGTATTTGAATCATCTGAGAGAATATAGATATATTGAAAACATCAAATATGTTCATGCCATGGATTTTTTCTATCACTAAATCGCTCGATCCTTAAATTTGAGTCTTGGAATTTTTCAAGCATTGATTTTATCATTGATTAACTAAGAAAGAGTGTCATATGAGGGTGGAATCTAGAGAATGTCTTGGATATCATGACAAGTTAGTGACTATTTAGGATTATTTAAATTGATCGGGATAGTTTTTTAGTGCTTAAAAAAGAATAGATGAATATCTTTTTTATCATCTCTTAAGTAGTAACCAATGATAAATATTTCTTTTATTAGTTATTATTACTTAAGGGATGATAAAGGATTTATAATTACATTTAGAAATAAAATTTTTGAGATATATTTATATAATTATATATATCTAATAAATTTATATACATATAAATATAGTTAATATATTATTTATTGAAATATATTTATTATAATTTCATAATTAGTTAAATATATAATTAATTACTCATAATTATATAAATATTTTTTTAATACAATATCTATATCATTATATATATTTATAGAAATGTATATATATGTAATAAAACTAATAGAAATATAAATATAGTAAATATATCCATTATTTGAATAAATTTATTATTATTTTATTATTATTTAACTATAAATAATTAAATATTTATAAATATGTGAATACTTTTTTAAAAATAATATTTCTTTATTTATAATTATAAATATATAAATGAATAAATATAGTAAATATACATTTATAACTATATTTTTTTTTATTTTTTAAATTTATATTTTTATCAACGTTATTTAATTTTTATTCCTAAGTGCTTTAGAAAAAAATGAGTGAAATTTAATAAGTAAAAACAAGTACACATTAAAAATATTGAAAAAATTGAAATTAATTTCTAATTAAATATATATTTTTTAGAAAATATTTATTTATTTGGAAATAAATATTAATACAAATTGAAAATATTAAAAACTCGAAACTTAAAAATATTTAAATTAATTATTTTAAATTTATTGATTTCATTATAAGATATAAAATAAAAAATAAAAAATAAATAATATTAAAATAGAATTAATACCAATCTATTGTATAGTTAAATATAAATAAAAAAAGTTACCATGATTAAAGACATGATATATTAAATGTATCATGTTATAATGAAATTCGGAAATGAAATACAAAAATTTTATTAAATTACATTAATATTAGGTGTATGTGTCTCTATATAAGATTTCATTCCTTAAAAAATATTTTTCTGTGTACATTGTATATAAAAATTGATTAATTAAATATATTTTAAATCAAAATAACACATTTTGGATCTCTATTAAATTGAAAAATAAAAGGACAATGAATTATGTCCTTTATTTAATAAAATCAGTTTGAATTTTTAATTCATATTAATTATTAATTATAAACCATTTTTCAATAAATATAATACTACTTTATGTAATGCATAAATATCTTTTATTAGATAAATAATATTTATATACATTCATATATATATTTATATTTAAGACATAATATTTTTTTTTGTATTATCGGTAACTATACAATTACTAAAATCTTTAACATTTTCCACAATTTACATTTTAAAATTATTATTTATTTAATTTTTATACTATATATATCTAAATATTTTAAATATAATAGTTTTAGAAACGTTAATTTTTATATATTATAATCAATTTATATAATTTAATAAATAATTATTTATTTAATAATATTTTTAATAATTTTCTAATAAACACATTTTTATTTTTTATTTATGTATTTAATTAATTTTATTCAGACATTTATCAGTGCAAACATGTAGTTGATAAAGGATCCATTATTTGGGCACTAAAAATAAAGCTCCGATAAAGGGTTTTAATTATCTGTATATAAAATAAATTATTGATAAAGGGTACTCATTATTAGCACTACAAAAAAGAGCTCCTAAGGGGTTACATTTTTCAGCTCGAAAAAAAGAAATGATAAAATGACCCCATAATCATTGTCTATTTTAGTACTAATAAGGGAAACCATTATCATCACTATTTTCTATCATTGATAAAGGACATCACTATAAAATAACTATTTTATAGTAGTAGATTCTGATAAATATTATTTATTGATATGATGAAAAAAAATTATTTTTGGGAAATTAATAGTTCCATGTAAGACAATATATTTTAAGGAATTTAGGAATTTTTTAATTAAAATAAAATTTAATAAAATTTTATTATTTAATTATTTTCACTAAATATTAATCATAATATATTTTTATGAATTAGAAAATAATTTTATTAAGGTCATAAAAACCTTATTCTCGAAAAAATAATAATTTTAAATTAAGATATATTTTTTATTTGAAAGTGTAAATTATCCTGTGTAGATAATTATTTGGATAAAAAATTATATTTTTGAATTTACCCTTTGAAATTTATCCCATGATTATGATTTCATAATTTACGGTGGTCGGATAATTTTTGTGTCAAAATTAGATATTTTATAATTATAGAATTTATTATAGAAAATTAGTCACCCAAAAATAATGTAATATATTTCATAAAATCCATCAACGTCCATGTATATATTTCCTCATTAAAATAATGTTATTTCATGTTATTTATAAATATTATTAACCCCTAAATAAATCGAGAAAAATCGATATTATATTTTTTGTTTGTAAACTCAATTATTTGTAAATATGGCTAACTTCCACATGACCATGGAATTTGATTTAATGAAATATGTATTTAAAGATTTCAAATAACTAAAACTATCTCACATTATAAGAAACCAATGGTGAAAACATTGGATTTTTTTATTAAATTATCATATATAGTTGATAACTAATGTTTCAAAATAATGGAGGAATTATCATCCCTTTTTCTATAAAAACCCACCAAAACTCCCATTCCTATTAATTAAAACCCCTTTTATAATGTCTATTGTGTACACTTCCCTGACTGGATCCCTCACAAGGTGTCCACAATCTCTTAATAGTTTCGTACCAAGAATTTCGAAACATCCTCTAAAAGTAAGGATCTTCCCTGTCTCAACATTTTCAACACCCTTTTTTATATTATAACATTTCTATAGAATTTTTGTTTTGGGATAATATTTTTGACAACCATATTTCGTATAATATTATTTCCTTGTGATTTTTGACTCCATGAACTCTCATTATTCAGTTCCATGAACCTTTACAAATCCCATTATACAGCAAAATTATCCTTTGATTTTTCAATTCCATTTTTTGATACCTATAATTATTTATATTTAAGATTATTCACCTAGATGTATGTATCCATAATTTACAAAGAACAACCATCTATATATCCCAAACTCATTGAGAGTGGCATTAAGATCGAATAAATGAATCATTATGTTGTGTGAGTCATGTTGAACACTTATGGATATTCATGATAGGAAAATGGTGGGTGTGCCCAAATAACACTCCAACACGTTGGATAATGTTTTGGTCTCGTGAGAAATCATGTCTAGGATTAGAGAGAAATCCAAATCTATTATGTAATCTTTTCCACCATGTTATTATATATTTGTTGTTATCATGTTCTTATGTTTCTGATTACATGTTTAACATTGTCTCCACATTCTTATGCCTCCTTGATGATATCATATTATATCAATATTTATTTTCATAATTATTATTCACATCCAAATTTTGATATCTTGATATACCTCTATGGATGAAATGTATTATATTGCCTTATTCTATTCTTGGTTTATACCCTTATTGAGAGTTATAGAATACCCAGTTCTTATTTATATTCATAAGATATAAAATATATTTCTAAATGAAAAATGAAATTTAAAGAGCATATAAATTTTTATATAAATTACTTTTATCCATGTATCAGGATGACATGTTATGTACTTAATTTACAAAATAAAATAGGTTTCTTAATGTTTTGATTTTTTATAATGTGTATCTTCGTGTAAAAAATCATAGACTAATGTGTTTTAAAGACATGGGTTGTCATGGTCAGTATCAAAACATTGTCTATTTATCTTTTTTATTTGGATTATAAAACTCTAGTAAAATTCCCATGGATAAGACTAATCATAGAAAAACATACCAAACTTTTGGTAAATTAGAGATTAAGTGGTTTCAAATAAAATAAATCATTTTATGGGTACTATATGTGGTTGTGTCTCTGGAAAAAATCATATAGGTGTAATAACTATGAAATGTGTGGATTGATCTAAACTCGATCATTACCTAGTTCATGATAATAATAATTACTACACACCTATTTTGAGATCCCCACATGATATTATTTTGAAAATTCATGAGCTCCAAATGAACCATTATTAAGGGATCACAAATGTACATAATTTTTTTTCTTATATACTAAATAGAAAACATATATTTAAACATGTAAATTAATATATTACGGAATATATGTTAATTATGAGTTAAACCCATATTGTTCATGTAATCCTTTTGATGTGTTTAATACCCTAAAAATAATCATCCATAGTCTTCCCTTTTTATATTAAAATGGATTGAAATTGGAGAAACCGGACCAAAAACCATGGTCAAGGATAATGTGATTACTACCCAAATGAAATTCCCAACCTGGTGGAACTAGGAATCATAACCATTGTGAAAATAAATTCCCAATTGAATAATGTTTTGAACTACATCTTGAATCAGAAGGAATTCCAAAATCCCCCTAAGAATTTTCTTTTACAAAGGATAGCTCTATGTGACAAATTCCTCTGAATTTCAATTGATATTTCGATTAATAAATCATGGATAAATGGATAAAATCCCTTCAAAATATCGTCTCCAACCATCAGTACTCTATGCAAGAGAAGTTCATTCTAGCTGTTTATCATAGGGAAGGAGAAGATGATCAACTGTTGACTTTTTTCAAACATACGAAGCCTAAGTAGTTGATCGATTTGACATAGCAGGTGCAATTCTAGAAAACAAATTTGATATATATTTACACCACACACTAAAACATAAAATGCTGAGGGATTTCCTTATCCTCATATTTAAGGATGATGAATCCATCGTGGTGTACAGGGAAAACATCACAAGACATGCATGATACTTCATTTTCAATGACATTACAACTAAAATTAAAGGGGGTGAATTATTTGGATGGATAAATTCAAGTCTATGAAAATAATTAACCATTCAGTATATCAATAAATATGAAGATATTTTTTTCCACAAAATTCAAAATTTACGTCATCAAATATCAGTGTTTTCAAAGGGATATGAAGTGAAAATTTGATATTCATTTTGGTGGTATGATGTAGAAACCTAATGAGTGAATGAATTTATAATATCCAAATTTTCAAATGTGATGGATGAACCATTACAAAAATTTCCTAATCTGGATGTGAAAATTTCTTTGGTATAGGAAGGAAGGAATACTACTAGGTGATTTATGACCTAAAAACCTCACCTATAAGCTGTAATAAAAGAAGTCTCCAATCAACCCCCCATAAAGGGAATTTATTTAGAAATTAACATTATATGTTTGAAACTCAATATCATATTTTATTCTTTCCTATAGTTAATAAATTAAAAAAAGACTTCATGGATGAAAAGGTGGGTTTATTCACTTATAACTATTGTGGTTGTTCCCCACAACAGATTTGTGAACTGATTTTTACTTATTTATTCAAGGACCGTGATAATTCGTTTTGATTTTGAATACACCCATTATTTAGTATTTCATAGGTTTAGTAGAACTAATAAAACACCACCTCAAAACATATAATCTTATTTATCGACGATGTAAACAAATGGGTCAATCATTGACTCCTAGTTATATAAATTTTCTCCAATCCATATGTGTGAGGTAAACATGTGAAAAAAAAATTGATAATTCCTTTCATGTAATTTTAATCAATTATAGGTGTGGATTGGATATTCTTATATAGATCCATAATAATGTGATAGAATAAGGATATAACCCTATATATCAAGAATCATCCTCCGATTATATACAACTATAATTAATAGAATAAATTTCATTTAGTATATTGATGTTTTGAATAATTATTATTGAACTATGAAAAATAATTTATATCTCAAATGATGTTTTCAAAATAAAATAACACCCTTGAACATATGTCCATTATGGGGGAATAAGATATTGTGCTTCCTCAATTGTTATTGTCTTCATCTCAACTAATATGTTGAATTTCTAATTTATCTTATACCAATAGCTTCACATATATCCATGATTTTGTATATAGAATATATTTTATACAGTTGGAACTACCTAAAATATTACTAGAGAATTTATGTAATGTATTCAGACACCCAAGTGAATCATTGTGGGGTGCATTAGTCCTTTTCATCAAGAATAAGGATGGATCAGTGAACCTCTACATTGATTATTGGGAGATCAATAAGACGACGATAAAGAATTTTAATCTAATTCCATAGATTTATGACATATATGATTAGAAATGTGGATCCCATTACTTCTATAAATGGGATCATTGATTGGTATTATATCATGTGAAGTGGCAGAATGTTGGTATAACCAAGACTAATTTCGGTACAGGGTATACACACTAAGGGGTCACAATGATTCCATTTAGACTAACCAAAACTCTCAAAATATTCATGGAATTAATGAATATATTTTCCAGATATTACCATTGTAAATTTATGGTAGTCATTATAGATGACATTATTATCTATTCCAAAATCAAGGAGGAATAATTGATGTAATTTAATTCTCTAATGAAGACATTATGAAAGGTTAAGTAATTTGTAAAGTAAAATAAATGTGATTTTTTGTTAGATAAAGATACTTTCTTGGAAAATGTTACACCGGTAAAGGGATACATGTGAATCCTTAAAAACTGATGAAATTGAATGAAGTCCAAGGGTGGAAAATATGAACATAATCTGAATAACCCCTGGATTATATAGTTATTATCATCGGTTTGTGAGAAACAACTCATTATTTTCAATCTGACTAAAAAGCATTAATTAAAATGTTGTCGTGTTTCTGTAAAATTGTTAATGATAATTATTCCTTAAAGAGATAAAGAAGTGGATAATCATTACCCATATTATCACATTACCCACTAGTGGGGAGGGATTTGAGATGAGATGAATCCAAAATGTTCTTCTATTGTGTAGTCATGAATGTTCAAAAAGTGATATCATATTTCCCCCTCCAACTATAGATCCATTAATAGATGTAACCATCTCATGTTCTCGAATTGGATTAGTAATCATCACATTAATGAATTTACATGATTTTATCTATGGGGATAAATGTGAAATATATAAGGATATTAAAATATTCAGTATACATTCACAAAAAAAAACGGGCATAATGTTCACCAACAAAGGTACTTATATCTGATCATGTAATGTGACTGTTCAATCCATTAACATAGTGGGAATTTTCACGTCCCGTCCCAGTGGGGCCCGCGCCGTGACTCCCCAAGACCGCCTCCAGTAGGGCAGGGGCTGGTGACTAGCATCGAGTAGGCATGTCACTAACATTAGAGGCATTGCCTATGTACCTGTACACACACACACACATCTCCGAGCCCACAAATGGAGAAATGTAAAACACTAAGGAACAAAAATGCATGCATACAACTAAACCCAACCAACAGAGCACGACGAATGGTAGAGTACGGTAAAAGTAAACTGGGCCAGAATACAAGCCCACCAAAAACAAGAGTCTGAAAAACTGCAATGTCCAACCTATAAGAACAAAGGTACTGGGACTGCTGCTCGTAGTCGTAGGAATGCCTCGGCCTGTAGGAAACTCAAAAATCTCGGTCCTGTCTTGGTCCACCCTGGACTCTGTCAAAAGGCTGCTCGTCTGCACAAGACACCAGACGTGCGGGCAAAGCCCGTGTTGGGGTGAGTATAACAGTACTCAGTAAAGGACCCTGAAAACTACAAAGCAGTACACAAAGTAAAGGTAAAGTCACCTATGCTTAATATATGTTTACCGAACATATAAAACAAACTAGATAAACTCAAAACCCAGTCATATGGTCTAGAGACAAGTCACACAACTGCATACCCCTGCAAGGTATCCCGTTTGAAGATTTTGTGATGCACTCGTTCCAGGAGAACACACTCCATGAGTCTTATAGTTCTGATGATGTCCATTGGATAAGTGATGTTCGTCGAGAACCATCACGAGATATAGCTACACTCATTATGGGAGACACACTCTTGAGTGTAAGGGCTATGACAGATAGAAGCACTCATTATGGGAGACACACTCTTGAGTGGGAAAGATCTTGATACAAGGATGAGGATCACTGCCAGGGCCATGGCGGATTCCGCGGCTCATCTGGAATTCACCTGCTAGGTAGAGGATCAATGCCCTGTAATGTTGGTCATGCCGATACCTAACTCTACCTATGGTCTGGAATAGATAGAGGATCTTGATCTGGGCCTCTCGGATGGATGCCCGACTCTATCATAGAAAAGTAATGCTTAAGGGATCATAATCCAGCGTGAGGAAATGATGTCGTACCATTAGGGGAAAAGAAGAAGGGGCAATAACCCAAATGAAATATGTTCAAGGAACGGTGATCCAAAGGACCAAGCCATTCTACAAAAGGTACACGGCGTGTAGAACTGATACACACAATGTTGTCTGACCCCGGGTACTCCCCGTGTACAACGACCCGTGTCGTGAGGCTAGTCATGTAGAAAACATTATACACGGCATGTAGTATGGAGTACACGCCGTGTCTGGGTCACTGGGGCTGGCTAAGTGTACTATGGCCATGTGCCCGTACACGGTCACCAACATGTGTAGTCCAACCCGTGCAATCTGCACACGGGGTGACATGTGCTAGTGACCTTGCCTGGACGGGTGAGGGAGTACACGGTCATGTACTCCATCCCATGTCCGTGTATCCTTGGGATAAACACCGAGCTCCACGTACCCGCCTCTGCCGAGCTGTACACGCCGTGCCGCCTGAAGCCGTGTAGAGAATCTTATGTCCGTGTACCACCCGAAGTACACGACGAGCTTCGGGGAAGGTCCAACATGTCGTGTGACCGTGGTCACATGCCGTGTGATCCTTCTCTGACCCCAAAACCCTAGCCTCCACCATCATAACTACACAGAGTGTTCTTCAAAAGTACACGCCGTGCATTCTGGAAATTTCCAGAAACATGGACCTTCGTTGTCGCGCCTCCCATGGTACTCCGATCATTGATCAGGTCGTTTGATCTCCATGAAACCTTCAGGTTTTGGTCGCCCCAACACCACAAAGTTGTTTCCGACGTTTTCGGGCCTCCCATTGGGTCTGAAGACATGATTGATCTTCCCGCGTGAGGAATACTAGAAGAACGCCCTTTCCGATCTGGTCCGATTTGTTGTCTTCCATCATCGCCGAACCTCCAAAAGAACATTGCGATGTCGAACCTTCTGTTGAGGATCGTTGCGTCATAGAATGGATGTGCAACAATCCGTTGTTCGTCTCCCTACGAAGAATGGGAAGAACGTGCGGGGAAAAAGGAGGAAGAGATCCAAATAGACAATTTGAGGAACGAACCTCCACCGTCGTTCTTCATGGTGTTTATCCACTCCCGTTAATAGGTTTAAACAGAGAAGAGATCAACATGAAAATAAAGCATGGATTAGTTCCCCAAAATCATCCCAAAGAAAACCCTCCCGCAAGAACGTATGAATCCACAGATCAACATGTTCGTCGTTGATCCGCGTTCATCGTTTAAATTCAAATACAGGTAAATGAAAAATCAAAACAAAAACCCCTACCTTTTGAAAGGATCGATTGTTGATGAAGGTGTTGTGCTGCCGTTGTCATCTAGATCCTTAAACATTGTTGGCGTATCGATTCTCGACATTGATCCATAGTTATTTTCCAATGTGTCCTTTTCCGCCCAAGCTCCAAGAGAAATCTCTCTCTTTTTCTCAACAAGCAGGTTTTTGAGGCTAACCCTACGAATTTTCTATAAGGATGCATTTATAGGGGAGGATTAGGTCATGCTAAAAAAAATGTTTTAAAATAATAAAATAAATTATTAATTTATTTTATTCTTTCCAAAGGGCATTCCTTTTTAAAATGTCCCAAATTAAATTTTGCATCCGACCTGTGCCGGTTGAGGTTAGAGTCATTCTTAGGAAAAGTCGTCGTCCCGGACACAACAATGTGCTTAGATTTTTAATCCAGGCATCAGTTTGAAAACATCCACAACTGCGCCCACGCACCGAACCACTTGACATAAAAAGTTCAAACCACCATTCTGGGCTCACTGGAACTCGGAATGATGTGCTGTATTCACTCCCGGTCTCGAAATAATTCCATATAATATGTAAAAATAATAATAAATGGAAAATATGAGACATTGCATTCTCCCCACCTTGGGACTTTACGTCCCCGAAAATCCAAAATAATGGATAATCAAAAAGATGAGGGTACTGGGAATAGATATGGGCCTCCCGCTCCCACGTTCTCTCCTAAAGATTCTCGTGCTGGCACCGGACATGCACTAAGGGAATCGATCACCCACGAAGGATCCTCTCCTACCGATCCTTGATCTTCACCGGGTACTCAGCAAAGGTCACTCCACCATTAATGTCTAGATCACCCCAGTCGATGACATGTGATGGGTCATCCACGTACCTCCTCAACTGCGACACGTGGAAGAGATCATGTACCCGATGCAACTGTGGCGGTAGAGCCCGGCAGTATGCCACCTCGCCAAATCTTCCCAGGACCTGGAAAGGTTTGATGAACCTCGGATATAGCATGTCGCCTCGGCTAAATCTCCACAACTGACATCGAGGTGAGACCCGAAGAAAAACGTGGTCTCTCTCCTCGAACTCCAGAGGGTTCCGTAGTCTGTCAGCATAAGACTTATGCCAGCTCTGTGCAGTCTTCATCCGCTCCCGAATGATCTTCACCTTCTCTATGGTAGCTCACACTAACTCTGGACCCATTAGTGCTGACTCTCTGGGGTCGGTCCGGCAAAGCGGTGACCGGGAGGGTCTCCCATACAAGGCATCGAACGATGCCATACCAATGGTGGAGTGGTAGTTTTTGTTGTACAAAAACTCCACCAATGGTAGGTGGTCCTCCCAATTGCGACCAAAGTCCAAGATACAGGCCTGCAGCATATCCTCCAGAACCTGAATGTTCCTGTCTGTCTGACCATCTGTCTGTGGATGAAACACTGTGCTCAAGCGTAGATGAGTCCCAATAGCCTCTTGCAATCCCTTCCACAACCGGGATGTGAAGCGACCGTCTCGGTCTGAGACTATAGTCAAGGGGAATCCATGATGCCGAACTATCTACTATACATAATGGCATCCCAAGCTCTCTACGGAACTCTGCTCCCAGATATCTAGGAAGTGGGCTGACTTGGTGAGTCGGTCAAGGATCACCCAGATGGAATCGTTCCCCTTGGACGTCCGTGGTAATCATGTCACGAAGTCCATCGATATTCCATCCCACTTCCACTCTTGAACATCCAAGTGGTGAGCTAAACCTGCTGGAACCTGGTGCTCAGCCTTCACCTGCTGGCATTAGAGGCATCGAGAAGCGAACTCTGCTACTGAATTCTTCATGCCTGACCACCGGAACTATCATCAGAGATCCTGGTACATCTTTTCCACTCCATGATGTACCACCAAATGGTATGTATGAAACTCCCTCAGGACCACCTCCTCGAACTCCACTGGTTCAACAATGCTTCCTCTGAAAAGAAGTATGTGCTCCCCACCTTGCAAAAATCCATCAGGAGCATGTCCTATGGTTAATTGAGCACGTGAAGACATAAAGTCGACATCCCCAAGTTGTGCCTCCCTAACTCACTGTAAGAGTGGAGGGGTGATACCCATCGACTATAGGTAAGATGTGACCTCACTATCCACGAAGGATAACTACAGCGTGGGTAATTGTTGTGTCGCCTCACTCAACAATTGTGAGCTCGACCTTCGGCTAAGAGCATCTGACACCTTGTTCCCCTTCCCATGAGTATAGATGATCTTGAAAGCATAGTCCTGGAAGAACTCTAGCCAACTTATTTTTCTCAGATTCAGATCCTTCTGTGATAAAATTTACTTGAGGCTCTTATGGTCAGAGTATACAATGAACTGCTCGCCCATAAGGTAGTGTCACCACATCTTTATTGCGAAGTCGACCACTGCTAACTCGAGATCATGGGTCGCATAGTTCTGCTCATGCGGCCTAAGCTGGCATGAACCATAAGAAATCACCGCGTGCTGCTGCATCAGGACACATCCGAGCCCAGTCCCTGATGCGTTGCATAAAACTATGTACTCGACACCCTCCTCTGACAATCTCAAGACTGGGGCGCTCGTCAAACTCTGCCTTAGATGCTCAAAATCCTGCTGAAACTTTAATGTCCATGCGAAGGGTAGCCACCTCCTGTTCAGGGCCATCATCGATGCTGATGTCAGGAGAAATCAGAGATGAATCTCCAGTTATATCCTGCCAACCCAAGGAAGCTTCGCACCTCTGTCATGCTCTGATTAGGCTCCCATTCTAACACAACCTCCACCTTGGCTGGGTCCAGAGCTACTCCATCTGCTGAGATGACATGTCCCAGAAAGTGGACTTCTTGGATCAAGAACTGACACTTTGAGATATTTCCATAAATCTAGTTCTCTCGGAGTACGTCCAGAACCATCCACAGGTGTCTCGCGTGCTCCTCCTCTGACTCCGAGTTAACAAGGATGTCGTCGATGAAGGCCACTAGGAACCGGTCCAAGTACGGCTGGATGATCTGGTTCATCAACCCCATGAACACTGCAGGGTCCTTTTTCATGCCAAAGGGCATCACCAAGTACTCATAGTGATCATAGTGACTTCTAAAAGCTGTCTTCGTTATATCCTCATCCCGCACTCGTAGCTGGTGATAGCCTGATCCAAGATCAATCTTCGAGAACCATTGAACCCCTCTTAGCTGATCGAATAAGTCATCAATTCTCGGCAATGGATACTTGTTCTTTACCATCACTAGGCTCAGGCACCGGTAATCCACGTACAACCTCAGACTCTAGTCTGCCTTATTGGCAAACAAGACCGGGGCCGCCCAGGGTGAAACGCTGGGTCTCATGAAACCCTTGCTCTTCAAATCCTCCAACTGCACCCTCAGCAAGCGATGCTCCTTGGGAGCCATCCGATAAGCCGATGATGAAATCGGTGTCGTCCCGGGGTGTAAGTCGATGTAGAATTCAATTTTTTAGCAGGGAGGTAACCCTGGAACATATTCCGGAAAGACATCCTCATACTCAGCCACCACTAATGGGAACTGAGAGCTCACAACACCTAATGCTTCGAGGGTAAGGCTAGCCAACCTATGAGTGATAGGCTGCCCCATCCTATGGATGAGACCATTTTGTGCTTCCTGGGTTCCCTTTTCTCGGATAAAGGTAAACCTTGTTCCATCATTGCGGACACACCGAACTCTTCGCCTAAAACAGTCAATCTGGGCATGGACCGAAGATAACCAATCCATACTGAGAATGACGTGGTAAGGCCTCAACACTACCACCAAGTGGTTCCAACCGAAACTCTCGCCTCCAAGGGTAATATCAAACTTTCTAAAAAGGTGTGTGATCGTCGAGTCTCCTACTGTAGGTGTCTCCAAGAGTAAGGACCAAGTCAATGGTTCTACCGGAATCTCGAGGTTTTGTACAAGACATGTGGCTATAAGGGAATGACTGGAACATGTGTCTATGAGTACGGAAGCTAAGGTATAAAAGACAAAGATCATACCTCGAATCATCCCAGGAGCCTCTGGGTCGTATGCCTCGACCGCATGCGGTTGTCCCCGTCCCTGTCCCCCATCTCCCTAAGCCTGGTACGGACCTCTTGGGGGTGGTGGTGGAAGTAAGTCAAAGCATCTTCCACCACCTGCAGCTCTCCTAGCTCCTCTGCCACATCTTCCGCCTGGCGGAACTACCTACTCTATTCTCTGCCTCTGTCTCGGTGGTCCATCCACCACTTCCCTATAAGCAGCCCAATGTGTCGGGCAATCTCTAGCAAGATGCCCCCGACTGTTGCATACATAGAATCACTTCTCCCTAGGATGACTGGATCCATCCAGAGAGTGCTGGACTGTCGATCCCCTATCCTGGGTCCTCCTATGATTTCTCCCACGTCCAGATCCCTACGTCTGATGTCGGGTCCCTGCTGCCGGTGTCTCTGCACCAGTCTTCCTACTGCTGACTGCCGGCAGCTGTCTCTACTCTGCTAAGAAGCTCTCGATCACCATGCCCCGATCGAGCACTCTAGCATAGGTCGATTTCATATAGGAACAAAACTATCTCAGATATCTTACCGTATACCTCACTCAAACGACAGAGCCCCGATGTACTAATCCAAGACCATATCCATCGAGTACCTGGCGAGGTTGGTGAACCTCGATGAATAGTCATCCACCGTCTTACTGCCCTACTGGAGCTGAAGAAGCTCCTACATGCACACACCTCTCAGCGTAATTGGAGAGAACTCCCCATGAAGAGTCGCTCAAACTCCGTCCACAAAAGAGTCTCCTCGCCGCGAGTCTTCATGGTTAGACTCCACCATCTTCCGGTCGAACCCTGAAGAAAGCTCGCTCCTAGGATCACCATCGGGTCTGCTGGTGTCCTCACTAGACAGAAAACTCTGGTCACCACCTCAAGCCAGTCCTCAGCCGCCTGAGGGTCGGGCTCGCCTTGGAACCTAAGGGGCCTCTATATCTGAAACTCGTGGAGCACATTGAGCCTGTGCTCCTCACCTTTCAGTACTAATGGTACCACTGGCTGCTCCAATGGTGGTGGTATTGCAGGTGCACCACCTAGTGGCAAGGCCTCGGGAACTGGTCCGTGTATCGAAGCCTCGTCACTAATGGGGTCATCCTTGTGATCATGCTTCTTAATCCTAGTGGGTACGCGTCGCGGAGGCATCCTGTAAAGAAACAAGATGTGTCCCGGTCAATGAGTATATCTAGATAGCTAACACCAAAGATATGGAAGACAGAACCCATTCCTATATGATACTTGTACCTTTTATTTCCCCGCAACCAGTGTTTTTGTGTACTGGGTCGAAAAGAAGGTTATCAGAGTCCTCGTGTATGGATACATCGGCCGCCGCACCAAAACTGGAGTCTCTGGCCTGAAATCCGAACCTGAAACACTCAATATTGTTGCCCCAACCAAACTCAGAGACTCTTGTTCCTAAGGTAGAACCGACCACCTCTGATACCACTCTGTCACGACCCATCCCGGTGGGGGCCCACGCCGTGACTCCCCAAGCCCACCTCCAATAGGGCTGGGGCTGGTGACTAGCACCGAGTAGGCATGTCACTAACAAGGGAGGCATTGGCTAAGTACTTGTACACACACACACACATCTTCAAGACCACAAATGTTGAAATGTAAAACACTAAGGAACAAAAATTCATGCTCACAACTAAACCCAACCAATAGAGCACAATAAAAGGTAGAGTACAGTAAACGTAAACTGGGCCAGAATACAAGCCCACCAAAAATAAGAGTCTGAAAAAAATGAAATGTCCAACATGTAAGCACAAAGGTACTAGGACTGCTCCCCGTAGCAGTAGGAATGCCTCGGCCTGTTGGAAACTCAGAAAGCTCGGTCTTATCTTGGTCTGCCCTGGACTCTATCAAAAGGAATCTCGTCTGCACAAGACACCAGACGTGCGGGCAAAGCCCGTGCATGGGTGATTATAACAATACTCAGTAAGAGGAACCCGAAAACCACAAAGAAGTACACAAATAAAGGTACAGTCAGCTATGCATAATATATGTTTACAAAATATATAAAACAAACCAGATATACTCAAAACCCAGGTACGTGGTCTAGAGACAAGTCAATCAACTGCATACCCCCGCAAGGGACTCTGTTTGAAGATTCTGTGATGCGCTCGTTCTGGGAGAACACACTCCACGAGTCTTATAGTTCTGATGACGTCCGTCCAAGATGTGATGTTTGTCGGGAACCATCACGAGATATAGCTACACTCATTACGAGAGACACACTCCGGAGTGGAAGGGTTATGATAGATAGATGCACTCATTACGGGAGACAAACTCATGAGTGGGAATGATCTCGATACAAAGATGAGGATCACTTCCAGGGCCATAGAGGATACCACGACTCATCAGGAATTCACCTACAAGGTAGAGGATCAACGCCCAATAATGTTGGTCATGCTGATGCCCGACTCTACCTAGGGTCTGGAATAGATAGAGGATCTCGATCCGGGACTCTCTGATGGATGCCTGACTCTATCATAGAAACGTTCTGCTGAAGGGATCATAGTCCGGCATGAGGAAATGATGCCGAGCCTTCAGGGGAAAAGAAGAATCGGCACTAAACCAAACAAAAGATGTTCAAGTCATGGTGACCAAAAGAACCAAGCAGTTCTCCAAAAGGTACATGGCGTGTAGAAATGATACACGCAGTGTTGTCTGACCCCGGGTACTGCCTGTGTACAATGACCTGTTTCATGAGGCTGGTCATGTAGAAAACATTATTCAAGGCATGTAGTACGGTGTACACGCCGTTTCTGGTTCATGAGGGATGGCTCCGTGTACTCTGGCCATGTGCTCGTACACGGTCACCAACCCTTGTACTCCAACCCGTGCAATCTCCACAAGGGGTGACCTGTGCTGGTGACCTCGCCTATCCGGGTGAGGGAGTACATAGTCGTGTACTCCATACCATGTCCATGTATCCCCGAGATATAGGCCGAGCTCCGTGTAGCCACCTCTGCCGAGCTGTACACGCCGTTCCTCCTGAAGTCGTGTAGAGCATCCCATGTCTGTGTACAACCCAAAGTACATGCCGAGCTTCGGGGAATGTCCAACATGACGTGTGACCGAGGTCACACGCCGTGTGATACTTCACTGACCCCGAAACCCTAGCTGCCACCATCAGAACTACACAGAGATAGCTAGCTTTCTCGACCAAATCTCTGCAACCCACATCGAGGTGAGACCTGTTGAAAAACATGGTCTCCCTCCTCGAACTCCAGAGGCTTTAGTCATCTATCAGCATAAGAATTCTGCCAGCACTGTTCAATCTTCATCCACTCCCAAATGATCTGCACCTTCTCTGTGGTAGCTCGCACTAACTCTGGACCCATGAGTGCTAACTCTCTGGTGTCGGTCCAGCAAAGCAACGACTGGAAGGGTCTCCCATAAAAGGCCTCAAACGGTGCCATACCAATGGTGGAGTGGTAGCTGCTGTTGTATGCAAACTCCACCAGTGGTAGGTGGTCCCCCCAGCTGCGACCAAAGTGCAAGATACAGGCCCACAACATATCCTCCAGAACCTGAATGGTCTTCTCTGTCTGACCATCTTTCTGGGGATGAAACATTGTGCTCAAGCGTAGCTGAGTCCCAAAATCCCCCTGCAATCCCTTCGACAATCGGGATGTGAAGAGGGCGTCTCGGTCTGAGATTGTAGTCAAGGGGATTCCATGAATCCAGACTATCATCTATACATAGAGGCGTACCAATCTCTCTAAGGAACTCTGCACCCTGATAGCTACGAAGTGTGGCGATTGGTGAGTCGGTCAAAGATCACCCAGATGGAATCGTGCCCCTTGGACGTCCGTGGTAATCCTGTCATGATGTCCATCGATATTCCATCCAACTTCCACTCTGGAACTTCCAAGGGGTGAGTTAACACTGATGGAACCTGGTGCTCAGCCTTCATCTCATGGCATGTGAGGCATCAAGAAACGAACTCTACTATTGCCTTCTTCATGCCTGACCACCAGAACTGTCATCGGAGATCCTGGTACATCTTTGCCACTCCATGATGTACCTCTAAAGGGGATGTATGAGACTCCCTTAGGACCTTCTCCTGGAATTCCACTGGTACAATAGTGCATGCTCTGAAAAGAAGTACGTGCTCCCCACCTTGCAAAAATCAATTTGGAGCATGTCCTGTGGTTAACTGAGCACGTAATGCCACACAGTCGACATCCACAAGCTGTGCCTCCCTAACTCGCTGTAAGAGTGGAGGGTTGATAATGATCGACTGTAGGTAAGCTGTGACCTCACCATCCACGAATGATAACTGCAACGTGGCTAATTGTTGTGTCACCTCACTCAACAACTGTGATCTAGACTTTCTACTAATAGCGTCCGCCACCTTGTTCCCCTTCATAAGAGTATAGATGATCTCGAAATCATAGTCCTGTAGGAACTCTAGCCAATGCCTCTACCTCAGATTCAGATCCTTCTGTGAGAATATGTACTTGAGGCTCTTGTGGTCAGAGTAAACAATTAAACACTCGCCTATAAGGTAGTGTCACCACATCTTCAGTATGAAGACTACCGCTGCTAACTCGAGATCATGGGTCGCATAGTTCTGCTCCTGCGTCCTAATCTGGTGCGAACCATAAGCAATCACTATGTCCAACTACATCAAGACACACCCGAGCCTGGTCCATGATGCGTCACAGAAAACAATGTACTCGAAACCCTCCTCCAGAAATATCAAGACTGGGGCGCTCTTCAAACACTGTCTTAGGTGCTCAAAAACCTACTGGCACTTTGCTGCCCACATGAAGGGTTTCCCCATCCTGGTCAAGGCTGTCATTAGTGCTGATTTCTGGGAGAAATCAGGGATGAATCTCCGGTAATATCCTGCCAACCCAAGGAAGCTTCGCCCCTCTGTCACGCTCCGAGGTCACTCCCATGATAACACAACCTCCACCTTGGCTCGGTCCACAGCTACTCCATCTGTTGAGATGTCATGTCCCAGAAAGTGGACCTCCTGAATCCAGAACTGACACTTAGAGAGCATTCCATAAAGCTAGTGCTCTCGGAGTACGTCCAGAACCATCTGCAGGTGTCTCGCGTGCTCCTACTCTGACGCCGAGTACACAAGGATGTCATCGCTGAAGACCACTACGAACCGGTCGAAGTACTACTGGAAGATCCGGTTCATTAACCCCATGAACACTGCGGGGGATTTTGTCATGCCAAAGGGAATCACCAAGTACTCATAGTGACAGTAGTGACATCTGAAAGTCGTCATCGGTATATCCTCATCCCTCACTCATAGCTGGGGATAGCCTAATCGAAGATCAACCTTCGAGAACCATTGAGCCACTCTTAGCTGATCGAAGAGGTCATCAATTCTCGGCAGTGGATACTTGTTCTTCACTATCACCTAGTTCAGGCATCGGTAATCCACGCCAACCTCAGACTCCCATCAGCCTTCTTGGAAAACAAGACCGGGGCAACCCAGGGTTAAACGCTGGGTCTCACGAAACCCTTGCACTACAAATCCTCCAATTGCACCCTAATCTCACGAAGCTCTGCGGGAGCCATCCGATAAGCGGATGAGGAAATCGATGTCGTCCTAGGGTGTAAGTCGATGAAGAAGTCAATTTCTCAGCGGGGAGGTAACCATAGAACATTATTGGGAAAGACGTCCTCATACTCCGCCACCACTGCTGGGAATTGAGAGATTACAAAATCTACTACTCTGAGGGTAAGTCTAGACAAATCATGAGTGATCGACTGCCCCCTCCTATGAATGAGCCCATTTTTTGTTTCCTGGGTTTCCTTTTCTCCGACAAAGGAAAACCTTGTTCCATCACGGCGGACACACCGCACTCTTCACCTAAAACAGTCAATCTGGGCATGGACCGAAGATAACCAATCCATAACGAGAATGATGTCATAAGGCCTCAACACTACCACCAAGAGGTTCCAACCGAAACTCTCGCCTCCAAGGGCAATATCACACTGTCTGCAAAGGTGTGTGATCATCGAGTCTCCTCCCGTAGGTGTCTACAAGTGTAAGGATCGAGTCAACCGTTCTACCAGAATCTCGAGGTTTTGTACAATACATGTGGCTATAAGAAAATGACTGGCACCTGTGTCTATAAGTACAAAATATAAGGTAGAAAAGACACAAATCGTTCATCGAATCATCCCTGGATCCCCTCGGTCGTATGCCTCGACCGCATCCAGCTGTCACCGTCCCTGTCCCCCAGCTCCCTGAGCCTGGTGCGGACCTCCTGGGGGTGTTAGTGGAAGTAAGTTGAAGCGTCTTCCACCACCTGTAGCTCTCCCAGAACCTCTACCATGTCTTCCGCCTGGAGGATCTGCCTGCTCCGTTCTCCGCCTCTGTCTCGGTGGTCAATCCACCACTTCTCTGTCAGCCGCCCGACGTGTCGGGCACTCTCTAGCGAGATGCCCCCGACCGTCGCATATATAGCATCGCTTCTCCATAGGCTAACTAGATCCAACCTAAGATCTCTAGACTATCGATCCCCTGTTCTGGTTCCTCCTATGACGTCTCCCACATCCAGATCCCTACGTCTGACGTCGGCTCCCTACTACTGGTGTCTCCGCACCAGTCTGTGTGCTGCTGACTGCCGGTGGCTATGTCTACTCTGCCAAGATTCTCTCGATCACCAAGGCCTGCTCGAGCACTCCAGTATAGGTTGATATGCATAGAGGCATGACACTAGTTCAGATGTCTCGCCGTAGACCTCGCTCAAAGGTTCCAGACCTGATGTGATGATCCATGACCATATCCATCGAGTACCTGGCGAGGTTGGTGAACCTCGATGAATAGTCAACCACCGTCATACATCCCTACTAGATCTGAAGAAGCTCCCGGATGCGCATATCTCTTAGCATAACTGGAGAGAACTCCCCCTGAAGAGTCACTCAAACTCCGTCCATGAAATAATCTCCACATCGTGAGTCTGCGTGGTCAGACTCCACCATCGTCCGGCCGAACCCTGAAGAAGGCTCGCTCCTAGGATCAACATCTGGTCTGCTAGTGTCCTCACTAGATGAAAAAATCTGGTCACCGCCTCAAGCCAGTCCTCAGCCTCCTAAGGGTTAGGCTCTCCTTGGAACCTGAGGGGCCTCTATCTCTGAAACTCGTAGAGCGTGCTGATCATGCGCTCCTCACCAGTCGGTACCGCTGGTACCACTGGCTGCTCCACTAGTGGTGGTATAGTAGGTGCACAACCTGGTGGCAACGCCTGGGGAACTGGTCCCTGTATCGATGCCTAGTCACTGAGGGGGTCATCCTCGTGATCGTGCTGCTGAATCCTAGTGGGTACGCGTCGCGGAGGCATCCTGTAAAGAAATAAGATGTGTCACAGTCAATGAGTATATCTGGATAGCTGACACTAAGGATATGGAAGAAAAAACCCATTCCTATATGATTCATGTACCTTTTATTTCCCCACTACTATTGTTTTCATGAACCGGGTCGAAAAGCAGGTTATCAGAGTCCTGGGGTATGGATACGTCGGCCGCCACACCAACACTGGAGTCTCTGGCCTGAAAGCTGATCCCGAAACACTCAACACTGTTTCCCCAACCAAACTCAAAGACTATTGGTCCTAAGGTAGAACCGACAACCTTTGATACCACTCTGTCATGACCCGTCCGGGTGGGGCCCGTGCCGTGACTCCCCAAGCACGCCTTCAATAGGCCATGGGCTTGTGACTAGCACCGAGTAGGCATGTCACTAATATGGGAGGCATTGCCTAAGTACCTGTACACACACAGATCTCCATGCCTAGAAATGAAGAAATGTAAAACACTAAGGAATAAAAATTCATGCACACAAATAAACCAATCCAACAGAGCGTGATGAAAGGTAGAGTACTGTAAACGTAAACTGGGCCGGAATACAAGCCCACCAAAAATAAGAGTCTGAAAAACTGCAAAGTCCAACCTATAAGCACAAAGGTACTGGGACTGCTGATCATAGTGATAGGAACACCTCGGCCTGTATGAAACTCAGAATGCTCGGTCCTTTCCTAGTCCGCCCCGGACTCTGTCAAAAGGCTGCTTGTCTGCACAAGACACCAGACGTGCGGGAAAAGCCCATGTAGGGGTGAGTATAACAATACTCAGTAGAGGACCCCAAAAACCACAATGAAGTACCCAAATAAAGGTACAATCATCTTTGCATAATATATGTTTACAGAACATATAAAACAAACCGAATATACTCAAAACCCAGGCCCATGGTCTAGAGACAAGTCACACAACTGCATACCCCCCGTAAGTGATTCCCGTTTGAAGATTTCGTGATGAGCTCGTTCCGGAAGAACACACTCTACGAGTCTTATAGTTCTGATGACGTCAATCTGAGAAGTAATGTTCATCAGGAACCATCACGAGATATAGCTACACTCATTACGGGAGACACACTCTTGAGTGGAAGGGTTACGATAGATAGAAGCACTCATTACAGGAGACACACTCTTGAGTGGGAATGATCTAGATACACAGATGAGGATCACTGCCAGGGCCATGGTGGATACAGCGACTCATTCGGAATTCACCTGCTAGGTAGAAGATCAACACCTGGTAAAGCTGGTCATGTCGATGCCTGACTTTAGCTAGGGTCTGGAATGGATAGAGGATCTCGATCCGGGCCTCTCAGATGGATGCCCGACTCTATCACAGAAAATTCATGCTGAAGGGATCATAATCCATCATGAGGAAATGATGCCAGAATTTCAGGGAAAAATACGAAGGGGGACTAACCCAAATGAAAGATGTTCAAGGCACGGTGAACAAAAGGACCATGTCGTTCTCCAAAAGGTACACGATGTGTAGAAATGATACACGAAGTGTTGTCTAACCCCGGGTACTTCCCATGTACAATGGCTCGTGTCATGAGGCTGGTCATGTTGAAAACATTATACACGGCGTGTAGTACGGAGTACATGCCGTGTCTGGGTCACTGGTGCTGGCTCCGTGTACTCTGGCCAAGTGCCCATACACGGTAACCAACCCTTGTACTCCAACCCATGCAATCTGCACACGGGGGTGACCTATGCTAGTGACCTCTCCTGGCCAGGTGAGGGAGTACACAGTTGTGTACTCCATCCCGTGTCTGTGTATCTCCGAGATACACGCCGAGCTCCACGTAGCCGCCTCTGCCGAGCTGTACACGCCGTGCTGCCTAAAGTTGTGTGGAGCATCCCATTTCCGTGTACCACCTAAAGTACACGCCGAGATTTTGGGAAGGTCCAACACGCCGTGTGACAGTGTTCACACATCGTATGATCCTTCTCTGACCCCGAAACCCTAGCCTCCACCATCATAACTACACGGAGTGTTCTTCGGAAGTACACGCTGTGTATTTTGGAAATTTCCAGAAACACGGACCTCCTCCATCTTGCCTCATGTTGTGCTCCGATCATTGATTCTGCCGTCCGATCGCCATGAAACCATCAGGTTTTGGTCACCCCAACCCCAAGAAGCTGTTTCGGATTATTTCGGGCCTCCGATCAGCTCCGAAGACATGATTGATCTTCCCGCGCAAGGAACGCTCGAATAATTCCCTTTCTGATCTAGTCCGATTTGTTGTCCTCAATCGTCGCCGCACCTCCACAAGAACGTTGCGATGTCGAACCTTCAGTTTAGGATCATTGTGTCGTAGAACGGATGCACAATAATCTATTGTTCATCGCCCTGCGAAGAACGCAAAGAACACGTGGGGAAAACGGAGGAAGTGATCCAAATAAACAATTTGAGGAATGAACCTCCACCGTCATTTGTCACGGCATTGATCCACTCACGTTAATAGGTTTAAATGGAGCAGAGATCAACATGAAAATAAAGCATGGATTAATTCACCAAAATCATCCCAAAGAAAACCCTCCTGCAAGAACATATGAATCCACGGATCATCTTGTTCGTGGTTGATCCGCGTTCGTCGTTTAAATTCAAATACAGGGAAAAGAAAAATTGAAACAAAACCCCCTACCTTTTGAAAGGATAGATCATTGAAGGATGCGTTGTGCTGCCGTTGTTGTCGAGATCCTTCAACATTGTTGGCGTAGCGATTCTCGACTTTGATCTGTCGTCGTTTGCCAATGCGTCCTCCTCTGCCCAAGCTCCAAGATAAATCTGTCTCTTTTTCTCAACTCGCACGGTTATGAGGCTAAACCTGAGAATTTTCCAAAATGATTCATTTATAGGGGAGGATTAGGTCGTGCTCAAAAAAAGGAAACGTTTTAAAATAATAAAATAAATTATTAATTTATTTTATTCCTTCAAAAGGGCTTTCCTTTTTAAAACGTCCCCAATTAAATTTTTCAACCGACCTGCACCGGTTGAGGTTAGATTCATTCTTAGGAAAATTCGTCGTCCCAGACACAACGGTGCACTCAGATTTTTAATCCGGGCATCCTTTTAGAAACTTCCACAAACGCGCCCAAGCGCCGACCTACATGACATAAATAGTTCAAACCACCATTCCGGGCTCACTGGACCTCGGAAAGATGTGTCGTCTTTGGGCCCGGTCTCGAAATAATTCTTTATAATATTTAAAAATAATAATAAATAGAAAATCCGAGACATTACAGGAATGAAAAGTGTTAAATGCTTCAAAAAGAAAAGATCGCATATCTCTATCCATGATAAAGATTATAGTGGATCCAATCTTATTGGATGTGAAATGGATATACATGGGAATAATAAGATGATCTCCATCCAACATTTCTCAAATTATTGCCCAACCATCCTCTCTTGATAGGATCATGGAGTCTTGGAAGGAAGATGAGTTTCTTCAAAAGATGGTAGTGAATATTCTAGGGTTAAGTATTACTAAACAAGGATTTATATGGTTTATAACCCCAATATGATTCCCATAAAAAAATTCAAGAAGGAACTTTTAAATTATGTTTATTATTCATCATTTACTATTCATTCAGTAATCGCTAGGATGTATAGATATTTTTAGAAAATATTCAGGAGGGATATTCAAAAGATGGATATTGTTGTGATTTTATCTCAATGGATAGAATACCCTGAAGACATGGAGGAATGAATAAATATTGAGGTTATGATGCAACCATTTCCAATACTGATTTCGAAATGGGAAAACATAATGATTTATATCATTGAATAACTCATTAGGAAAAAATAAATAAGTAACATTATTTGGGTAGTGTTCGTTTTCCTTTGAACGTCAAAAAATTTCATTTTTATCATGGAATATCTATAACTTGAAAGACTCTCCATAATATACAAAAGGTAATTGTTAAAACATAATGGTGTTCCAATCATTATTATATGTAATCTACATAAAAGGTTAACCTTGAGGTTTTTGGGAATCCATCATCATTCATTGAGTAAAAAACAAAACTTTATCTTTTCTAATTTCCCATGTATGGAAGGGAAATATAAAATAACCATTAAAACTATATAGGAAATGATAATATCAAGTATAATTAATTTCAAATGTTATTTGGAACAACACATTCTCCAAGAGGAGATCCTACATTTCAAAAGTTTCCATTATAGAATTCAAATGGAACCTTATGGGGCTCTTTATGGGAATAAGTGTCTTACTCTGGAATGTTGGGATGATATTGGAGAGTATACGATATTGTGATATATATTATACTTGAAATGAGAGAGAAGGATAAAACCATTCAATGTCATATGAAATCCCAACAAGTTTGGCAGAAAAAAATTGAATAAAACCGTATATGTGATATAGAATTTAAATTTAGATAAAAATTGATACATTGTATATCACAATGTTATAAATTTTCCAGGTTTTTTCATAATGTAAATATTATTCCTAGATTTATCTTCCCCATTAAGATCTTTGATTATATCCAAGTAATGTCCTATTTACATGAAATCTCATCTAACATATATCAAATACATAATGTGTTCAATTTATCCATAATGAGGATGTATGTGAAAATCCTCTCATTAGTACTGAATATAGAGGTTGTATTGTTGGAGAATGATCTTTCATAAACGAAGAATATGGTGAAGATCTTACATCACAGATACAAAGATCAAAGAAACAAGACAAATCACCTGGTAATAGTGTGGTGGTGGAACAACAAGTTTGAAGTAGTCACATTGGAACATGATTGGGAAATTAAAGAGAAGTAACCTTTATCTCTTTTAATGTAAGAAAATAAAATTTCAAGGACTAAAATTTTATAGGGTATTTTATTTTAATGACCGGAACTTTTATAAATGAATTTCCATTTTAAAATGAGTAAATTCCTTGTTATGAAAATTTTTTATTGAATACACATGGTATACTTTGTCTATTTTCAATAGATATATGATATATAAATTTTAAAATATGGTTATGTGTCAAAACTATTGATAAAATTATTTGTTGAACAACAATCACAGGGATTATATATTTAAGGGTTATGATAATGACAAATTGATAAAGACTAAAGAACTGATGGCCTTGTCCAGTAAGATCATACCCAATGAAGATTATTTATTAAAGATTTCAAGGGAGATATAGTAACTAGAATATTTTATTGATAATTCCATATAAAATATTCAATATGAAAAGAATAAATTAAACCTATTATGGGAGAAGATCTAGATCACTATGATCATGACTACAACCATATATTTTGATCCAACCCATGAAAATGTCATCATCACACAACATTGCCCTAGGGAATTCACTTGTGTAATAACATGTTATATATCTAAACCATAATAGTATGAATATTTATATTTTAAATATATAAAATAATTATTATGCTAATCACTTATAAGTATTTCAATAAAAATAATTATAAACTGAATTTGATAAAAAATATATTTGACATGATGAACCATGATCTTTATTTTTTGGAATATGAATAATTTCGGTCAAGACATACTATTTTAATGAATTCATGAATTTTTTATATTAAAATATATTCTAATAAAATGTAATTATTATTAAATTCTTAATAAATATAAATGAAAATTTAATTTTATTCGAACAAAAATAATTTTATAATGATTAAAAATAATTATTATCAAAAAAACATTCAATTTTCAGTAAGTGTGTATTTTTATTTTTCTATTTAAATTTATATAATGGGATAACGATTTTGATAAAAAAAAATTATTAATTATTGATTCACCATTTATAAATAGCCAACATTTAATTTTTTAATAATATTTTGACTATTGAATTATTGGGTCACAATTAAACATTCTATAAATATACAAAGTTTATTTTGACAACACAATGACCAAAAGGTGAAGTAATATATTAGAAAAAATGAATAAAAAATATAATAAAAATTTTCACTTAATAATTATATGTTTTTGAGGAAATTGTATTAATATTTTAAACCCTTAATTATTCCTCCAAAACCTTCATTGTATTTTGTTTTTTTAAAATAAATTATTTGTAAACATTAATAAATTCCAAATAACCAAGAGTATTATTTTAAATATAATAGTTTAAAATGTTGTGAAATAATTAATACCATCTCAATTCAGAAGAAGAATTTATGAAATACTATTATATGGTTTGTGGGTTTATTTATTATATCACATAGAGTCCAAAACCAATGTTTGAAAATTTAAAAAGTAAAATCCCTTATTTGTCTCAACAAAATCGACAAAAAACAATTACATATTACTAAAAACATTTTTTTGATGACTATAATATTCCTAACCCACTATATATCCCTCACAATATGTCCCAAATCTTTTAATAAGATCATCCCCATCTTTTTAAAATACACTCTCAAGGTAAGTATCCTCTCCTTCTTATTCTTTTTCAAGAATTTCCTTTATATTATACTGTTTATTATAAAATTCTTCATATTAGGAAGTTATTTAAACATAATATTTACTTATTTTATGATTCCAATGTGACTGTAGATCCATTTTACCCTCATAAACCCTAAATATAATATATAATTAAAATTCTATAACTCAAAATCCTTTATCATGGTATTATTATTGAGTTGTGGAATTTTTAGTTTGTAATATTCATGTGGAACACTTATGCCTATACGTGATATGAAAATGATGGGTGTCCGAAATAAAACTCAAATGCATTGGGTAATTTTTTAGACTCATCAAACATCCTATATAATATTAGAGATGAAACGAATTACATTTTATGACATTTTCCACAATGTTATGAGGTCATGTTGGTTAGCTTTGTCTTGGGTTTATGATGTCACATTTAATGTTGTTATCAAATTCCCATGATTTCTTTGTAATATGATGTTATGTCATTCCTTATTTTCCAAAACAATTATTTTCTATACTATCATGTTACATTGACATTCCTCTTGTCTCACATATGATTCCATAACATATGTTATTTTTTTCTTATTCCTTTAGTAAGATTTATAGCTTACCCATTTATTTTGTATGCCTCCAGATTATCCCATTCAATTTTTAAAGAGTAATGGAATTTGAGGATCATGTTATGGAAATTTACATAGTTTCATTCTATCAATGTATCAATTTGTCATTCTATATATATAATTTATAAAATACAATAGGATTAATTATTATTTTTATTTTATAATGTATAACTTTATTTAATAAATCACAAAATAATGTCTACTAAAAACTTATGTTTTCATAATAACCAAAGAAAATTCCATTAATGGGACTAATGAGAGTCTAGAGAAGTGAAGTGACACATTCTCTCTCTACGAATTGAAGCTGCTATGTTTTTTCTGAAAGTGAATCCGATTTCAATTTCTGATATTCTACCTCAAGGTAGGTTCATATTTTATAGATTTACTATGGCGATTGATTCATGGGGAAAGATCTTGGATTCTTGTAAAATCATGGTGGTTCCCAGATTTGACGATGGTGGGATCTTGGTGGTTCCAGAAGGCACTTACGGAATGGAAGTATTGTTGTCTGGTGATGCGTGTAGGGTGATGTTAGTCGAGGATGTAGTGAGTGGAGGGATGTTGTCGTCTGATACTATGGGGGAAGTAGTGAATCAAGAAGGTTCATTGATAGTGATGACAGAGGTTTTAGGTAAGGATGCTTGTGTCGACACGTCATAGATGTCAGAGTCAAAATCCTCAGGAATGGACTAGATTGGTGATGTGCCCTCTCTAGTTATGATAAAAACTATTGGCAGCGTGTTCATGATTAAGGAGGTAGGGAATCGATACAATGATACTGTGCCTATTGTGGGTGGTTTAAAAGGGTTGTCCACAATGGATGCTGCTAGAAAGGATACCACAAATTATGTTATTATACACACAATGTGGGGTGGATCTGTTTTTGATGGAGTTCACCTAGAGGGTAGTGCTTCCTATTCATTATTTTTTCTCAATGGCAGGCTTGATTCTTCCATACGAAGAAAATGAAATATTGCACACATCAAAGAGTATCTTGTTGTAGTCTCTGAATGGCATAAAATGGGTTATTTCTCCATCATCTCTCAACAATTCCTTCTAAATGGTTCACAACCTATGAAAATTGATGAACTTAGGGAATGTAATTCATTGATATGGGGTTCATCATCGTGGTAGTGTTTCTCGCTTGGTCAGGGATACTTTCATATTATTTTCCCCATGGATCAATTAAAAGTTCAAGCATGGGGCTTGGGTTTCATTGTGCTCAAACTGGGAATTATTCACTTTCATGAATGGGATAAAAAGTTAAATACCTTGGATGTTGGTGACACTACTACTAAAATTTAGGAATGTGTTTATGGGGTAAACTGGATACTCTAGCATCCCAAAAAAATGTATGATATTGCATTATCAACTGGTATCCCAATTAAAATTGATAAGGAAATGGATGTTCCCTATTTTTTCCACTTTCCGTGGTATATGGTTGAGGTTGGGCTGAGTTTGACTCTTGTTGACATGGTGATGTTTGTAAATGATCATGATATTATTGATCTAAATATAGTTTATGAAAAATTTAATTAATATTTCATGGATTGTAATTTTATTGATCCTGACTTATCTTTTTTTCGTCATCCTATAGTTTTCAGCTACTGTAATTTTCATGGTCATAATGTGAATAATTTTATCAAGAAGAAAAAAATACATATTCTTAGAAAACTAACCCACAATTGTTGCATGATGATGTAAAATAATATTTTTGGAACATGGAAGATATTTGCAATATTTATAATCTTTCTGAGAATGAGGAAAAAAGTTCCACTCAAGTAGAGGGATCTAAAGTTGTCAAAAATGGTGACCACCCTGAGTCACCCAAGGTATGTGATTCCACATCTAGACACAACAAGAATTCATGGGCTGA
Source organism: Viscum album (assembly GCA_963277665.1). Lineage (NCBI taxonomy): Eukaryota > Viridiplantae > Streptophyta > Magnoliopsida > Santalales > Viscaceae > Viscum > Viscum album. The sequence goes on from OY728165.1 coordinate 811,582,620, forward strand.
TATTCACACATAAGTGGAAAATTTCAATCATGTTCGTGCTGCTAACAAAGGATATAAAGTTATAGAAGATGAAAAACATGAGGTTGATAAAAAACACTTACAGGAAAAGATGATTTCCTCTATGATGAAAAAGGTAAAAAAAACTTTAGAATCTGACTCCCAGTAAACACTAAGTCTTGTCATTCTTCTTCAATGACAATTTTGGATAATGAATACATATAACATGTTTCATAAAAGAAGACACATCCCTCATTTGATTCCCCAACAATGGTTGAGCTACCGATTGTAGTAGAAATATAGATGTTAGAGAAAAACATGTTTATTCTATAAAATACAAGTAATAAAAAGTGGACAGCCTGAGTTCATATAGCGCTGATGTCTAGACACATTATAAAAGAATTCAAACTCTCTCGTGTAGGGAACGTGAAAGCATATGGAGATCGAGAGGCCATGACCAAGGTTGTGGAAGAGCAGAGCTAGAATCATTTAGAGAAGAAGTTTGAAGGAAAACATAGTGACTACTAAAAAAGATAAAGAAATAGTTTTTTGTTTTGGGATTTCCATGTTTTCACATACTCCCTCCTTGTTTAATATATTTTATTGTATTTTAATAAATGAGGCATATCATCCACATTTTCAAAATAAATCCATCAACAGCTCTTTTATCAAACATTCCCATATATACAATTCTCACATTATGAATGAAAGGGAATCCAGACACCATTATGGATTCCAATATAGGATCATTGGATAATTATTTTACCCCAATCACAAGAAACTAAAACAAAATATAATTATCAATCTCTTTCAACATAATTCATTAAATTTCTACAAAATATCAAATATTCTATTTAGTGACACCATTTTGTTGTTTAGTATATGGTTTTCTAAATTTAATACCGATATGATGATTTTAAAAGTAATATTTATATATTAAAAATTATCATATCTCTATTATACATTCTAGTTTTATTCAAAGATAATTAATTTTTTTTATTCACATATCTTAAAAATCATAATCATCATTAAGTCCACTGATTTCTAATTTATATTCATAATACATGTAATTATAATAAACACATTATTTTATATGATTAATTTAATATATGTATTTATTTATTTTTCTTCACATGACCTTAATTATCTAAAAGAATTTGCTTTAATGGATGAAATGCTTGAATATCCACATTCTTCTTTGAATAGTTGACAATGATTCCCTTTTGGAAAATAAAAAAAATCTAATACTTCTCTATATTTATATTAGTATCATAACAACCATTTTACCCATTAGTATTATTATTAATGTTTCTATTTCCTAGGTGACAATGTCATTGATTCCACAACTCATTATCCCCCTCTATGAAAAAATATTCCTATTTTTATTATATTATAATAAATATAATTAATATATTTCTAATGTACTATGAACCTTAAATGAAAAAACATAGTCCATTGGATGATACATTCATACATATAAAAATAGTTATCATTTAAATTATTGAAATGTTAAGGGAAACTAATATATATTTTTTTCAACATATCAAAATAGTGTGTATTAATAAAATTTCTAAATATCTATCCAATATTTGTAGATAAAACACCCATGATTTTATATGTTCCATGAATTTAAAATGTCACAAAAACATTCATTAACTTTTCAAATGAATTGTTATTATTTAAATATATTATAATATGAGGTGAAGACATGTTTTATAGAATATATGAACATATTTTTTTAAATATTTTCATGAAACTTTTACCTTAATAGATTTATCATTATATATTTAGAATTATTCAGAATATAATGAGTTTCAAAACTCATACTCACATAATCACACAATTTTGAAATACAATTGAAATTATCATGACCAAGTAATTCACACTTTCTATGATGTCATTTAATTATTTTAACCTTATTCACTACCTTCACATTAATATTTTTAGATTTTTTATTGTTATATATTCTAGTGGGATGAATCCATATAATATCCATTCATATATATATTTTTGTTTCATATAAGTACCTATCATTCGAGAAATAGTTACCTTCCTTATGTCATAACCCATTATCAAACCAGTGACACATATAAAATGAAAAACATTATTCAATAAAATAGATACTCCCTAGACTATGAAACCTTTTGTTTATCAGTTTTTGGACCTTAAAAGGTAGAAACGTTTTCATGACAAAAAATATAGGATACTACCAACAAATTATTCTGTATATTAGAATTCATCCTTTATTGTTTTACCTTCTATTTTTTATTCAAATTACGATTTGTAGAATTTTCACACTTTTAAAAATGTTTTTCCTTTTACAGAACATTCAAAAATATTCAATATAATTCATCTAATCATTTCTATATACACATCCTATATATTTTTCACCCATTAAGTTAGGTATTTTATGTTTAATAAAATATTACACTTTGTAAAATCTTTTAAACCATGAGAATTTTCTATGAACATTCAAAAACATTTTTAAAGGATATATCAATGTTAAAAATGAATTGTTCATGTAATTCATTAATTCCAATTTTTTTTGGTATCATAAATTCTTCATGGTATTTCCTTGTTTAAATTTTGGAATAAATAACTACAAGTTAGTTGATGAATTTCATATCAGGTTTTTAAGAATAAATGGGGGAGTTATGAATGTAGTTAAAAAATGGTCAAACAGTGCATATTGATTGGTTGTCCATGGTTATTAGTAACTATATTCCCAAACCATCTATTCATCAAGGACAGGTTCATGGTTTAGAAAATAGTGCAAGTGAAAAGGAAAAATCATGCGAGCTTGGATAGTGTCAGCCACCCCATTATAAAATTGTAAAATTTATCTTATTTCACCTTGGGAATATGAAACCTTGCCAAAAATTCATTCTCACTTCTTCTATAATATACAATGGGGGTGTGGTATTCCTCCAAACCATCTTAATGGTCGATCTACTTCATTTCTATGATGATTGGAGCATTGTTGGGTGTGGATCAAACATATAGGTGATTTTAACACTCCACTTTGTTCTATTTTATGTGTTAGGGATTATACGTTCATTATTCTTCTTTTGAATCACAAAAAAATATCTTTTCCTGAATTTTCTATGTTGGGGAATTAAGGGTTGTTTGAGTTCGAGTCAAGGGCATAAGTTGAGAGTGTAATCATCCAAAGACATGATCTAGGTGGTCTTAATGATTTTTCCTACAGTATAGTTTTTATATATGTTTATGTTGTATTTTCAATGTGTTTCTAGGTTAAATTTTAATTTCCTTGACTATAGAATTTTATTATAGCCTTATATTGAGGTGTGAAACCCCCTACGAGAACTGTTTGGTCTGTTGATGCTTAAGATAGTTTGAAGGGATACAATTAGGATATTACAAACCGTTAAGGATGGGAAAAAAATTTGTTAGACAATGAAATATGATTTTTACTATGCTGAATGGGTTATGAATTGTATATGGGTATGTGGGAATGGTAACTGGGATAATTGAAATGTTCAATTTGTATATTTTATGTAATTATTAGATGGATTTTGAAATTTATTAAATGATGTGTTTTGGTATTTTTAAGGTTATGGTTTAAAAATAATATTATGATTTTTTGAAAGAGGTAAATTGTTTAAAACGATGCATTGGTCACACTGTGATTTTAGAATCTATATTTATTTTTAGATTTGAAATAATGATTTAAAATGAGGTTGTGGTTTCCCATTTTGTTAAATTCCATCAAGATTATTTGATTTGGATGGATATATAAATTAATTTATTGGGGAATGGTTTATTGGATCAAAGATGAATACCCTTGTTTTAAATGTGTGGCCTCATGATATTTTTTTAATGATTGTTTATTGTTTTCCATCATAGATTATGAAATATAATTGATGTTTACTATTGCCTAGATGTTAATATAGAAAAATATGGAACTTGTTATAAATAAATATGTGATAATGAGATAGTATTATAAATGGTAAATTAGTTAAATGTTTATTGTATGTGTTCAAAAAATTTGATATTGTTAAAGAAGCATGTCAACGTAGATCGGTGGTATGTGGGGTTTTGACTTGATGATCTACATCCATGGGTTGGGGTGGACTGAGGCTCTAACCCCCACCTCTATAATGCATTGGTATGGGTTTTAGAATGATGCATAATTCCTCTAAAAATTTCATTTGATCAATCTACCTAGAACGATTCATCAATGTAAGTGTTTTGTGATGTATGGTTGGAATTTGGGACTAAGGCTCTATTTTTCTCAACATATGGACATGTTGTGGATTTTGAAGTCGTACTGAGGCTGTATGTTTCCCAAAAACATATGAAATGACTTGGATAATGGACTGAGGTAATAGATTATGTGGTTATATTGTGATTAGTGAATGCCTCCATGTAAACAAAAAATTTATAACCCCTTATAGTAAGGATTATTCATCTGGTGTAATTGGAGCTAGTTCAATGGGTTTGATTCCACTAAAGAAATAAATTTTTATCATAGATATTTGATAGTTCCTCATATATGACATATATAGATACCAATTTTTATTTATTTTTATTTATTACACTAGTATTATCTGAAAAAACTATTGTATTGATTGGTAATTGTCTTAGACATCATTGGTGGTGGACATCTAATTTTTACTCACACCCCACTCAGGCCACCTTGGAACATGGGTACCTTGGATGATTCTATTTGTTTTTTAGATACAGTTTCGTCAAAGGGACCTAGTAATTGGTTCATTCGTGGTCTATTTGGTTATATCGTGGAATGTTAAGACCAATTTGGTATTGTGGTCCGTACTTGGGATCGTTGGGTATTTTTGGTTTTTTGAAATTTATTTGTTTTTACTTGACATGCATTTTATTGATCATATTTTTATAGCATGTAAACCATTATTATATTTATATTTTCTTTTATATTTTGTACATTTATGGTCTGTATTTATTCTTTAATCTTTTTATTTTATTTATATTATTTTATTCCATTGATAGGTGGGTATAGTCTAACTAATATATCTCTATAGAACCATCCTGCTAGTAAGTAGCCTCTAGTGTGTGGGGAGGTGCACCTGAGTTCATGTGGTGAACCACATCAGGGGAACATATAGAGTGGATACTAGGATATCAATGTTAAAAATATGTATCATAACATGATTATTTTCATAGTTTTTTTGGTTATGGTAGACATGAGAGTATGATATTGTTGGGTCCTAGTCATGAACTCATACTTGGAATCCTTCAATCCCATATATATGGTAAATTACAATGTTTTTGTTGTGGGGATTGATGTTTAGTTTTTTTCTTTTAAATATATTTTTATTTTCCAACATGAGTGGTGAACATGGATGTGATGTTACAAATTTCTGTGGTTTCATTTCTTAGACTGGTATGGAGAGAGAGGGTGTGTGAGTTACTAATTTTTTATCTACACATAGGATTGATGGGCCATCTATGTGTTGCATATGATTCGTAGTTCCATACGATTGATATGATTGTAGTTGGATTTTCTTATTGTATATTTTTCTATTAATATATAGTTGATATGTTTGACAAGGAAAATGATTTTGAATGTTAATACGATTAAATCCTTGGTTATTGAATTTAATGGTTTAATAAAAATGTTGTTGAAAGTGTAAATTCCTCATATTAAAAATGGAATCATTTCATTTAAATGTGAAACCATGAGTTTTAAATAGAAAAGAGTATCTAAGACGGGATATGGTAAATCATTGAACATGTTGGGTAATTAGTGATGGGTATCCCTTTTTTTGTGATCAGACCATGTGTTTGTGTTTTTATGGGAAGTGAGAGTTCCCAAGTTTTATACCTTAGTTTTGGGCCTTGAGGTTTATTTTTATTTTTTATGGTAAAAGATATTTTTTGGGATATGACCTTGGTTTATGGGTTTTTATTAGGTAATGTGGGTGTGGTGAATCTTGTGGGTTGTGACCATAAAAGTTGTATTTTGGACCCTAGATTGGGTTTTTGAGTTGTACTGTTGATATGTGTGTATGGATATCTTTAGATTGAGGCATAGAGTAAATTTTTTCAATGGTGCATTAGACATAGATTGTTTTTCATTGTGGAAGGATTGTTCCCCATGAGATGTGAGCTGTTTGGGTTTTGGTGTGTGTATTAGAGAGAGATATAGTGGCCATCATTTGTTGTTACTTTAGATTGGGGACTTAGTACCATTTTATCCTCAATGATGACCTATAAAATAGTTCAGTGAGGGTTTCTAGAGATATTGGGTGCATAGGACACATGGATATGTCTTGGAATTTGATAGTGCCACACTAAGAGTATTTCATAGTGTGATTTTAGCCTATAGGTCTAAGTGGGAGGGATAGTGGTTTTTAAATTGTGACTCGAGTGGTGATTTAGAGTTGAAATTAATGGAAAATATGGGGTTTTCCGTGAGGTAGGTGTCATAGTATTACATGCTCCTTAGAATGTGAATCATGATCGGTTTCTTTAAAGGAAGAATTGATTCATGTTGGGTGTCATCGATCAAGGAAAAAATCAATGGTTATTCCTTATTTTTATTCCTAGACAGGAATTTGAATGATTTTTGTTGGTCATATGGTCAGTTTTGGGAAGAAAAAAGGATGTTAGGATCCATTCATTGTGGATTTTCTGGTGTTTGATGTGGCAATCGATGTTGAGTTTCAGAGAAGAAGATATGATTTACCAAAAAATTAACCGATTCTTTTGTTATGGATGTGGAACCTGGGGATGTGGTGGTCATGTGTTTGGACTAGATTATATGAATTCTTGGCTAGTTGGGTGGGAATGTTGTAAATTCCTTGAGTCCAATAAGGATGAATAACTAGGAGGCGTTCTCAACTAAGTGAATGGGTGTTAGGTCTATCTATGGTGATGTAAGACTCATGTGATCTAGAGTCAAGTTTATTGTGAGCTTGTAGGAACGTCTGAAACATTGCTGGCATGATGGGGACTAGATGTGTCCATATCTTGAAAAGGAATGATTCTATTTGGTCTCTCTAGGAGGCTCAAAATATATCCATATAAGGAATAAAAATATATCAGGCTATCATTCATGTATGTTTCAAGGTGAAGGTGGCTAATTTGGGTGATCCTATTCATGGTGGGTTTTTTGCTTCATCCTTTAGATTGTTTATCACGTGGATTAGGTACTCATTGGAAAAAAATAAGTGGCCAATGGAGATGTTTTCATTGAATGAATCTACTCATATGTGTCAACTTAAATGTGGATGGATCCTATATGATAGGGATTCTGATAGCTAGTAGTCATATGAGAGATAAGAGTGGATCAGTTTTTGTGGTTTTTATTTATTATAATGGGGATCATAATTCCATTGATGTGGTATCCAGACCATTATACACTGATTTGATGTTGTGTAGGTTGCACAATATCAAAATTTGGTAAGTTTAATATGACTCTTCTTTTTTGGTTATCATCCTATATTGTAAGAGAAGAAATACATGTAAGTAGAATTTTATTATTAGAATGTGTAATATGATTATCAATGAGAGTAACCATGTCAAACACACATGGAGAGAGGGAAATTTTGTAGTGGATATGCTTTATAGAAAAGTTATTCTAGATTAAAATAATATGATTTTTTACGGGGGTACTCTTCATGATGATTGTAAAATCATTGTCAATGGAGATGACCTTGGTCTTTATCACTTCTATCCCCTGTGAGAGGTGTGCTCTAGCTATGTTTGTTTTCATTATTCATATGGAATAATAAAAAGATACTATTAATTTAGTCAATGGTTTTCATTGTGTTCTTGTGTAAATCACTAGGTTAATGATTGAAGAACTCAAGTATGTTAATGGAAATAGTTCCAATAGGAATGTTGGGACCTAACCACATAGTAGTGGAACATGATTTGGTGATAATTTATGGTTGGAATTTCTATTCCTATGGTGGTGATTGAGTGGTGGTGAGATGTTGGTGAGCCTGGAAGCCCGATACTAATGGTATGTTAAAGTGTTTCCATGGTAGGAGGTGAATTATGTTATGGATAAATTGTGGTGGTATTGAATAATGACTTATGGGAATACTTCTTTCTAGTGAAGATCATGCATAATATCAAGATATAATATTGGTTACTCCGAGAGAGCTTTTGTTGTATGCCTAGATTCAAAAAATCATGTTTCTCTTGGTAAGGTATACTCATAGAGGATTATTCTTATAAATAGTAATATTTCATGTTGGATGGTGGCAAGAGCACTCTAGATCATCAATGAGGTGGTTCTTCATTATAGGCCGGATGTTGAAGAATACTTTGGGTACCATTCGAGGAGGCCTAGAATGGGAATAATTGAGTGTTTTTAGGTGTTTTGGTGGAAAATCGATGGCCACATCGAATTTTTTGGGTTCATCTTATGATCGAAGTATGATTTGTAGTGGATTGAGTTTTTTGAGGAAAATATTGACAACGAAACTCTTATGTTAGGGAACACTAACTAATTTATATATGTGTATATAATGTCTTGGAGGTGATGTGGTGGAATCAAGAAAATGATTGAAAACATGCGAGGTACACATTTGGGTCCCGTTGGGATATTCTGGTGGATCTATTACATTGTGGTCGATTGAGCCAAGTGGTGGCTTCATGCTTGGTTTGATTCTAGGAGAAACATTGAGTGGAAATGTATGATAAATGTTTATCGGTGTTGTAGAACCCAACAACGGTTTTAAACGAAGATGATTCTTTGATGGTGAAGTTTCACTAGAGGTTGGTAATGGACTCTGGTGAGTGCATGAAAATAATGGAGGTATTCCTTAAGGGAGAGGGTGGTATGTCCAGGTAAAATGGTGACCTGTCTAGAGTGGAAGTTGGACACCAATAGAGCAATCCATCCAAAATGGCCAGACTCAGTTGGGTAAAAGGGCATCTATGTGGTTGAATTTAAACTAACTCTAGTTAATATTTGAATGATAACTGAATTTCAGTCATAGGAATAGGGTTTTAGAAATAACCAAGTTGTCCATATTTGAGTTATGGATGGAAGAACTATGACCAATCTCGGAAGTTTCAACAACAAGATTGAATTCCACTATTGGGAAAAGATATTATGGATGTTTGGGTGCAATAATTTTTGGAAGAGATTTAGTTATTTTTTGAATCTAGGGATAATGTTACAGTGGTCTATTTGATGATATAGTTACATGAAAACAAATGACAGTAGTGGTGAGATAATTAATATGGGAGGTAGAATCATAGTAGGATGTAGTCGGTTGATTACACAACTTATGTTTTTTGTTGGACTGACTTGGGTGAGAGCCATATTTGTGTTTTGGTTTTGGTGACTGGCGTTGGCTTGTGTTTTGTCTGATTAACTACATTGAGATTAATGTTATGAATTATTTTTATTCTAATGATTGGAGATTTAGTGAGGTTATTCGGCCTCATGTTGTAGATTAATGAATGTCAAATAATGTGGTTGGAATATGTGTGTCCCTTCAACAACACCGATATTGGTCCGCCATTAAAATTTTGGAAACTAGGTGAGATGGCTCCCAGTCATTTGGTCCTTGAATTTCAGAGAGGTTTGAACCAAATAAGATCAAATTAGATTCATTTGGTAGTGTAGTGATTTATAGTTATCTTATTATGTGGTGGATCTAGGACATTATCCATTATTTTATCTTAATTTGATGTTTCTAATGATGAATTAAGGTGTATGCATCCTTGAGGATCATCGGGTTTGTTATTTTTGATCATGGTGGGGAAATTTGTTTTGTGGTAGGACTATTTCCATTGTCAATGTGTCATTATAGCATGACAGCTATTAAGGAAAAACACGAATGATGGAAGTTTATAGGTCCTCATGTGGTCCAACATTTTCCCAGGGAGGATTAATGAATCATGGGAATTATGGCTTGAGGATGAGTCATTATAAAGTGGTGAGGTTGTATGATTCCAGTCATATGTTTCTTAAAACCTTGTTTACATTTTAGTTTAAATAACTAAATGTTTTTCAATTAAATACCAATAGGTTTTATGAAAAGACTTGGGAGTCTTCTATGAGGTTAGAACATGAATGTGTGGATAAACTTGTCATTTACTATACGTTGTATATCTTGTTCGTAGTTAGTAGTAAACGTACGCTGTAACCGTGATTTCATGGAGGTGGGGTGAATAGTTTAGGAAATTGTAAAAGGGGAAGGAAAAACAACATCAAATAAGACAGGGCCATCATAAATGGTCACCGCACAGTTTTTCAATCTGTGCAGGATTCTTAGGAAACCATGTAGAATATCTCCCTTTGGACAAATGTTGGTGCATAATTTGGGCATGGTTTGGCCAACTGTGTGGTAAAACTCAATACCTCAATAAAAAAATTCTGAAATATACACTTTCCCCCATTGTGATTTCAAACCTTAACCAATATTCATCAGAATCTCTCATAAAATATCGAAGGTTAATGATGGTTTCCTCGTAAAATTTCTAAGGTTAAATCTCTATTAATTTTATGGAATTTGTTTCTCTATTGGGTTCAGATCGAACCTCAGTGTGATTCTAAGGATTCTCTTTTTTCTATATTCACTTCTGGGCTTGTATTCTCATTCTTCATTTTCATAATCCTTAAACCCCCATTTTTAATCAGTTTCTATGATGGGGATTTAAGGAATTTTTATCTCAAATCGAGGGGAGATGATTAGAATGTGTTCACCAACAATCATGAGTTAGGTGGTCTTAAATCTCATTCACATTTTCATATTGTTATATGTGTGTATGTTGTAGTGTCAATTTAATTCCACAATTAATTTTAATTTTCTTGATTATCAAAAGTGATTTATATATTATATTGAGGTCAGAACCCCTCTACAGACCCCATTGGATCCATTGATATTTGAGATCAATCCTAGGGATACCCTTGGGGTCTAAAAAACCCATACGTATAGTGACTAATTTTTTTAAACATTGAAATAGGACAATTAATAAGGTTATTTCATTTTTACTTGCTTGTGGGTATGTGGGAAAGATTATTAAGATATAAAAAATGTGCAATTTTTTTCTTTTTTCAAATTATAAGAAGGCTTTCCAAATGGGATAACTGATGGGTTTTGAATATTGATCCAATTTTTTTTAAATGACGAATATGATATTCTTAATATGATAAATGTTTTAAATAGAGGTATTATCCTTAATGTGATTTTAGAAAGTGTATTTTTATAGATTTTAAATGATGATTTGAAATGAGTGTGTGGTTTCCCTATTTAGGGAAATTCCTTAAGGATTATTTGAAATGGCTGGAAATGGAAAAGAATTTATTGGTGAATGTATTTATTTTTTCAAAGAGGAAGACCCATGTTATAAAGCGTAGATTCAGTATATTTTTTAATTAGTGTTTGGTTATTTGTGAAATCTTGGATTGTGGAGTAGAATTGATATGAATGGTTATCTAGTTGTTAATGTCGAATTAGGGGGAATTTGGTATAAGGACATATGTTATAATGAGTTATGACTGTAAATGGTAAATTTTATTAATGTTTAGGATTTATTTTTGATAAATGTGGTATGAAAAAAGAAGAATGTGCCCATGGGTTGATGGTATGTGGGGTATTGAATTGAGTTTCTATAACCATGGGTTAGGTTTTAATGGGGTTCTAAACCCTACCACTTTAATACAATGGTTAGAGAGTTAGATTGTGGATATATGCCACTAATAGTTTCATTTGAAGAGACTAAATGGACTAAGGCTCCATGGTATGTGTTTTGTGATATTTGGATAGGATATCAGATTGAGGATCAATCCTTACCAAAGTGTGGACATGGTGTGATTTGGCATGTCATAATGAGGCTCTTTGCTTCCAAAACACATGAAATTGATTTGGTTAATAGACTGAGGCTCTTGAGTATACTGTTAAATCTTGACGAATGAATACATCCTTACAAATTAAAATATAGTAACCCCATATGCTATGGATTAGGCTTCCTATGTGATTGGAGAAAGATTAGTTTATTATTTTCCCCTAGGAAACTATATGGATAAAATTATTATTTGTTAATTTCTCAACTATTCCATATACATATACATATATTTCATTTTTTTGTTTACTAACATGACTTGGGTTAACTAAAAACACTATATTATAAAATGGTCATTTCAATATACACTGTTGGTGGTTGATTACTAAGTTGTAATCACATCCAGATTGGGCCTCCATTACACTTGTCTTCATAAGAAGATTTTGTTTGTTTATAGGTACACATTAAGGAAAATGACCTAGTGTATGGTTCATGCATGGTATATTTGGATAGAGAATGGGATTTCAAGACTATGATTGAAATTTGGGTACGTTCATGGGTACTTTTTGTAGTTTTGGATTTGGGATTTTATTTGTGTGACTACCTGACATGTAGTGCCTTCTTCATATTGTTATAACATGTGAATTTATGTTACATGTTTACATTTTATGTATATTATCCATTTATTTTTTCCTACTGGATATTATATATTATATATTATTTTTTCTCAATAATTACTCTAAAAATTGGTTATATTCAACGCAACATTTCTCTATGAAGTTGTGCTTCTACTTTGAAGCCTCTACTGTATAGGGAGGTGTGCATAAGGTCATACGGATGAATGACTTAGCGAACCATATATATTGGCTCCTAGGTCGGTAACATTACAAAGTGGTATCAGATCATGCCATTTGTCTTACTATTTTTGGTATGTTAGATAAGAAAATAAGATCATGTCATGGATTGGTAATGATATCATGTATGGGTGAATTTAGCCTCAAGTGTGAGGATAAACAAAGGTTTCCAAGGGTAGGGATTGTCATTTTGTTATGTTCTTTTAATGTTAATTTTTATCTCTACCTTGATTGGTGCACTTAGATGCGAAGTTACTGATTTATGTGGTTTATCTCTAGTCCCAATATGGAAAAAGTGGGTGTGTGAGTTCAATCATCTTGCTTGTGACATCGGATTGATTGATCATTTATATTTTTCATGTGATCAATAGTTTCTTGGGATACATATGCTGGTTGGGTACTTTTGATCCTATATAATTTTTTGTTAATCATTAATTTAAATATCTAATAATGATAATGTTTTGAAATTTGAATATGAATAAAGCGAGAATTGTTGAATGATAAACTCCATTGATATACAATACTAAAATTTACTATAACTCTTAAATTTCAATTATAATTACCTTTTTATATTTACTATACATTATTAACTTTGATTCCATTCAAGAATATGTATAATCATTTTCATTTCATATATTATTGTAATTACATAAAATATTATTCCATTTATATAACATCGAGTTCTACGAAATAAAATCTATTAGCATTGAACTTAGTATAAAACCCATCTACAATTACTCCTCCTTTTCATCAACATAATCATTATCCCTAGTGAATTCATTTTCATTCAATTTAGTTTTCAATAATACTTATATGCTTCATGAAGTGAATGAGATTTATTTTTATCCTCACTAGTATCATTAAAATCCATCATAGAGAAAACTCCTTTTGAATATTTAAAAATAGAAACTTTTTTAACTGTAATAAAAAATTTATTTGATGAAATTTAATGTTTTAGTCTTTTAGGAAATTTTTTTACTCATTTTTATATTCTGTATTTTTTTATATAATTTTTTATAAAAAATAATTCCAACAACTCCAAATTTGAAACACCAAAATTTATTATATATAAGGTACATTCGTTTTCCATTTTAAACATTTTTTGAGATGAATGAAAAAAAATTCCAAGCACTAATCAACATATTTATTATCCTATGAATTATTATATTGTTCCTTGACTTTTGTACAACTATTACAATTAATTTAGTATATAAATATATATATATTTTATAAAATTAATTTTGTTTTAAAGACTTATTCCATTATATATTTCATATATTATATATATTATATTGTAATAATCCAATAAAAATGTGCCACAAGAAAGATCAACATGTTAAAATACAATTACTTCAAATTTATCTAGAATGATAAAATTTATCTTATTGACTATAATAAAATATAAAAGGTACATACTAAAACACCTAATGGTTCTTAACAATTCATCGACACCCCTAAATAATTCATCAACATAACCAACATTATGCATTCTAATATATTCATATTTCATATATAAAATATAATTTATTTTTATTTCTAATTTAAATTTCCTTCATAGATATTATTGAACTTGTCTCCTATTCCAGTCATTGTATTAATACATGGGAATTTGAAAAATTATTTCATTAAATGTAATGAACAGATTCTATTTCAAAAACTATTTTCATTTTATATATTTTTCAGATCAACTGTACATATTGCATCACAAATGTGATTGATAATATGAATGAAAAAAATATTTTCCTTCAAAATATGATACTTTAATAACATATACTTAAAAATGACCTTACAATTTAAAAAATATATATGGTCTATTGTGGATAAAATATTTATATCTAACCAAAATTTAAAAAAGGTAAACACTAGTAACTCCCCATATATAAAAAAATTTATCTTTGAATGAAACCTAGATCATAGCTTTGAAACTAATTTTATTTTAAATGATAACATTAGTTTTTATTATCCTCAAGTATTCACTAGGAGGGAGGGATAGTGTGAACAAATGAAATATTTTCATTTACATGTGAGCACAGAAAGACCTTCATCCGTAGTTATGATGGAAAACTTCTTTATTACTGAAACTAATTTCTATATTTAGTACAAAATATTTAAGAAATTAAACCCTTAATTTCTAAATGACAAGCTCCACACAAAGTAAAAATATTTAGGACAATTAATTAAAAATGTTCACTATTAAATATTAATGACTACATCCTTATACTTGTTCGGAAAACCTGATATCAAACTTTCAACTAAACATAATATATAAAAATTGAAAGGTTTATCGTTTAATTATTTTTATATAAGTATATTAAATTATTTAACATGTTCTAATTGAATAATAATTAAATCAATTAAAAAATACCAAAGTTTGAGTCTTCAAACATCAAATAACAACTCCAAAATGTTGTACTTTAACTACAAATTCTCTTTACTTCATAACACATTGAATTTTTTATCAAATAATGAATAAAATTAAAAAATTACACATTAATATATTATTACTTTATTCAAATATCTATCTTGATGATAGATAAATCTTATAACCTTCTATCAATATAAATATCCTTAGGAAATCACTACACATATTACGATGTCTTCATCTACATCAAGTGTATCATATATATTCACTTCAATGTGTTTCAACATCATGATATGATAAGAAGAAGAACATTTACCCATATTATATATTTTTTGGATTATTTTCCTTCTTATTAAATTTATCAACATCCCAAAATACATGGAATAACCACACAAATATAAACTCCCACAAAAAACCTTCTTTATTATTTTATTTAAAATTTCATTTTCAAATTTATATTTCAAAAACTGATTAAACTAGAATATTATTCTTCATTATTCATAGACATATGATCAATATTGACACTAAAATAACCTATAATATGGTAAATAGATAATACATACTAAAAAATAAATAATCAATGTGGAACACATCAATACCATTCCTGAAACTATATGAAAATTAGGACATTACACAAATCATGGAAAACAAATTTATTATGGTGTAAAAAACGATATTACCAGGATGTTTTATTCACAATTCTCTTGAAACGTATTTTTTTATCGGAATCACTAAAGATTAGGAAACATTATAAAAATCTTATATTTTCATTTTTAATGATTTCCATACCATTATAGTTAGTCGGTGACCACATTTATTATGACTTAATAGTGTGGTGTAGTGGGTAGAGTTACATTATAACATCCAACTTCGTAGTGAAATTTATTTCTTGTATAATTTACCATGATCACATGTAAAGCATAATCTCATAATTTTAGTGTTACTTATATGATTTTATTGCATC
This sequence comes from Viscum album, assembly GCA_963277665.1. Taxonomy (NCBI): domain Eukaryota; kingdom Viridiplantae; phylum Streptophyta; class Magnoliopsida; order Santalales; family Viscaceae; genus Viscum; species Viscum album. The sequence goes on from OY728165.1 coordinate 811,598,548, forward strand.
TTTAAAAATTTTCACATCCCTAAAAAATCATGGAACAATCCATTAATTTTATGGTTTATTTTATTTGTATTATTAAAAACATCTTCAATGCCTTCTAACTTCTTTCAAATATGCCCAATCATTTTTAAAAATATAAACCCATCAGCTAATCTGAACCACAAAATTTATTTCTTGATGGGTTGATGATATAAATCAAACAAAATAATTACATAAACATGCTATCATCACTTCCCCATAAACCACCAATCCCCACCATTATAAATGAAATCATCTGTGGGGGGACCATTATTTTAAAACATATTCCCTATCCAAACAATGAATGTGTCTATGACATAAATATATTAAAAATGATACGTAGTAAGATAAAAACAAATAACAACCAAATATTATTGATCTCAAAAAAACCTTATTCCAAAGGTCACACTAAATAATCTTTTAATTACTAGGATAATCTTAATCTTCTTCGATAAATTATCTAAATATATATTGATTGTAAAATGGTTTGGCAACAAGTTCAAAAAAATATAAAAAATAATCAATTTCTAGAGGCACTATAGTATAAATAATTTATAAGATTATATTTTTATAATATTAATCCTTTTTTTATAAATGTGACAAACATATCAAGTGAGACTATACAAACTGATATTAACATTGAGTAAAAACTAATTTAGTGGATAAAGAGTAGAAATAATGTTCTCAACTAGAACCTTCCTCAATCATGTTCATAATTTTTGTGTGAATCTTATATGTGAAACATTAAAATATATAAATTTTATGATTACCTAAATAGAATATTATGACAACATATCCATAGTAAAAATAAAAAATAACCCAAAATAATAAATATATAATGTATATACACTATATTCAATTTTCTATCATAATTGAAAATTAAAATAATAAGAACTTATACATGATTACGACGTTATTATCAAACATGGAATACACATATGTAATTCAGATATTTTATTTGATATAGATATACTATTTTTTTCATGTCAATCAAAATTTTAGAAGTAAAAAAATACGAGAAAAAGTATGAAAAAACTCCAAGAATCATATCAAATTAACATAAAATGTCAATAATAGGATAAAAAATGTTTTCATCATATTATATTCTAAAATAATTAGTTTATAATGATAATTTATTTATTATAAAACCTTTCTTTAAATCAAAAAGATACATATCAATACAATTAATATCTTCAAAAATTACTAATGAAACATTTTCATTTAAAAATTAACATGTAACCCTCCCCCAAATACTCTATATATCTCATCACATGATCCTAAAATAACATTAAACCAATACCTTTAACTCAAAATGTGAAACTAGAAATGACATAAAAGGAAATTTTTTTATAGTATAGAGGTATTTCATTTAATTTTTATCATTACCCCATCAGAAGACACCATAGGGTACTTGGTATATGTATATCAATTTCCAAACCATAATCACCCTAAATAAATGAACGTTATATTATGAAACATTTTGGGATTTATTAAATTGTTAAAAGACTACAGTTAAATCAAAAGAATCAAATAGATGGAAGTTACAATTTAACATTAATCTCCCTTCTGAATAAAACTAAATATTACAATAAGAATCTCTAATCGATTGATGAGAAACTAAATTATATTAAAGGAATAACAAAATTTTAAATAAAGATAAACCCAATGAATTTATATTCTCTAAAATATCACCCTCAAATTTTTTATCCTATATCTCATTCTAAGAAAATAATTTATAGTCTATTATTCAAGAAATTCTACATACCAAAATAATAATATGTTAAACATTTATACTTAAAAATAATTTTTCATTATATTAATTTCTTTTTGAAAACCCACTAACTAATAAATTCCGATAAATATATAGAATCATATCTATTAAATTATAAAAAATTAAACTACATAACCAAAGGTTAGGTTTCTTTATTTATATTATAATTCATTCAAATCATTTAGGTATGGAATAATCAACCTATTAAAAATTGAAAATATGGAATAAATCTAATCATTATTAAGATATAAAAATATTTCAAAATTAATATCCAAAAAAATAATAATAAATGACATAGGGAATAAATAAATTAACCAATGATCATCATAATTACATAACTAAACACCCCATTAACAATATTCCATTTAAAATTAAATTAACAAAATAAATCTATTATTTAATTTCAAATAATACAGAATTTTTAAAAATTAATTATTAATAGAATTATAACTCATATGATAATATATCATGAATATATTAGAAGAATAAGAAATAATAGAACAATTTAATATGATTCCATAATATTTATGTCACATGGACTTCCATTTTATCATAAAACGCGTTAAAAACATCTGTTTTATTAATTAAAACATTATCTATAATATTATTGATGTGTAATAAAAATAATACAACATATAATAGATAAAAAAATTTAAACCTATGGAATCTAATAAAACAAATAATTATATTCTATCATCAGGCTCATTCATGTACAACAACTATAAGGAGTATCCCCAATATCAACAGGAAGACAATTACATTGGTAATACCCTTGATGACCAAACTAATCATATACCTAATAATAAAAAACCCAAAAAAAAATTACATAACCTATTTAGTCTATATTTTCTACAAAAATTATTGAAATATAAAAATAGATTTCAAAAAAAACCTCTATTGAAATAAAATTAGATAGTGTGGAAAATGTCAGCATATTCATTATCTTTTGATAATAAATAAATAAATTATCCATTTATATAGATTCTGGATATCGTTTGGGGAATATAAAATCAATAACCTTCCTTATAAAAAAAATAAAAGAAAGTGCATGAAGATGATGAAAAGAGAAAGAAAAAGTAGTGTATAAGTTGGTTTGGATATTGAAATATACCACAAATCCATGGATGAATACTGGAGGAAGGTAATGGAACAAATTTTTAATGCAGAGTTATCTCCCAATATATAATAGATCAAAGAAAAACGCTACATAGAGTAACAAAAAATGGGTTAACAATATATTTAAAATGCTATTTGGTGAATGTTTTAAAAAATATATAATTTTCCCAATGGATAATCATTTCCCTTTAACAATCCATCTAATGGTCCACTAGTAGTCCAATGGGCTTCTGGTTTTAGTAATATTGGATACCACCACATGATATAAATTCAAATATTTAAACAACTCCTGGTTTTCACAAATTGAATCCCTAAAAAATATCCTTAATTATAAATATCATTTTTAAATCAAATCACATAACATTAAAAAATACTAACAATAAAATCATTTCATTCCTAAAAATACATACTGGAGTCTCACCTCAAATATTGTATCATATTAAACATTTTAAATGACACTAGTCACACCAAATTATATCCCAAATCACTCTCTATGCTTCTATTTCATAATTCCTAAAACCAAAACGCAACATCAAATTCTCAAATTCACAATAACAACAATATATCCCAATGATATGATTAATGATATGAAAATAAAAACTATGGTAATCATTACAATATGGTTCCCCCCATGATAAGAATCCTCTATGAGTATCCTATATCTTTCCAACTAATAATCCTGTAGTTTAAAAAATATATCCATTATATATAAAATCATTTAGAAAAATGTTTATTTATTTGAAATCATAAAAAAATTATTTTTCAAAAACACATAACTTTATAAAATAAATAATATTTATTATTATTATTTTAAATAACATCTCAAAATTAATTTAAAAAAATTAAACCCACCTTTTAAAGACTCTTTTATTAAAACATTAAATTATTAAAAATGATTTATTAACTTTTAAACAACAATAATGTTTTACATGACTACAGAAGGATTAAAATTATAAACACATCAAATGTTACAGAAGTAAAATAAGACATATTATCAATCGTAACAAAACTATACACATTGGTAAGTTTTTATAATTATATAAACTACAATAAGGTATATAAGAAAACACTAATTAGATTATTAGTTTCCTATAGTTAATTAAATTTACTCACATGTAATAATCATGAAGAAATTATTACTTATGTATTATTGATCATTTTTAGTTGAATCAATATTAAATGAATGTAATCATTTACCATATAAGACCCATGACTCCTCCCAAGTCCAAACAATTTATACTAAAGATCTGGAAACCAAAAACTTTCTTATACCCATAGTTCCCAAAATAAAATACATTAAATCCATTATAAATTTTTTTCTTCCATAAATTGATTAATTATCCCTTTATGGTGGTAACTTATCATTATTCCATCCAATCTCAGGTCTTGGAAAAACATGATATACTAAACCTCACTCCCATATCATATTTTAATGAATATTCTAAGATATCTGGTATACCCAAACAAGACCACAACATAACCAAAGTATGTTCCCTATTCTATAGGGTTGGAGGTCCTGTACTAAGGTTTAAAAGAAATAATTAGATACTTATTTTTTTATTTTTTGATAATATAGTTAAATTACTAATTCAGACAAATATTCAACTAACTCATTCATATATCTTATTTATTCCTCCATCCATCTATTTACAAATACATAATTAAAAAATATACAATCCACCTATGACGAAATCATTGTCGTATATGTTATTAAATACTAATAGAAAATTTAAATTAAATATTATTACACTCCAAGTGAATGTAAATAATGGTATGTAAACATTTATATATTTTTCTCTCCCTTATCAATTTTAAAATATCAACCACATAGATTCCTCTATAACACTTATTTGAATTTAATACATTGTTCTTTCAAATCCCTCAATGTTCTAATAGTATATAAAAATAACCAATATTAAAGAGAAATTTTTTCTAGAATTATAACCATTATATATGAATACGTTTCAATGATATCGATTGTGATGTATGTTTCTTTGTAAAGAGTGATCCTTGATTAAAATCTGTTATCCACCATAGTGACTTTATTATCATTGATATAGAAGGAAAAAAGGATATTAAAAAAATCAATTATTTTCTTAAATGATAAATCCCTTATGTATGATTCCATTGGTAAAATCTATATAAATAGTTATTTTGATGCTGGCATATGAAGCTTTTTAAAACACCCAGATCCCAAAAATCTCATTACCTATGTCTATGGTTACCCAAAAAGGTATCCCCAAGATTTTAAATGATGAAGAGTACACCCCCTAAAGACTATATCCAAGATATTTAATTTGGTAATGAGATATAATATATAATAATATCAGAGGATATTTTATGATATTGTTCCTTGTTTTTTTATTTTCTCTAGTTATACTGTATCTTTCGACTGAAAATTTGTTTACACCTGTCCTTTTGCGGATGATTTCTGTACATTGTAAAACCAGTACATGAAAAAAATAAGGAAATGTATTTAATTTCAAAATTAATTTTGATTCTGAAGTAATTTCAAATTTAGTGGCCTACTATTCTATTGAGTAATATTTTATTCTATAACTGCACCTCCAATGTCTGCAAATAAATACATTTCTCATGAATAGGAGTGAAACATAATTAAACATCATTTTCCCTTAAAATTTATCTATAATGTAACTACAATTCTTTATAAAAAACATCAATGGATTTTTTTAATACTATATCTCTTATTCACATAATGTATTCCCCTATCATAAAGAATTATAGTTTTAGAGATATTTGACATCGAAGAAACCATAAGCTGAAACCATTAAAAAATACACAAGGCACTTTTTTGGAGTATTCCATCACACAAATGATACTTATTTTCAACCAGTATTTTTTTAATGAATCATACATGTTTCTTCACAATTATGATGGTGTTTTATATCATAAGGGTTCCATTGAATAAGTTAGGATTCCAAAAAAGTTATATATCTATAAATGGATATCTAACCTTATATTGGTATCATAGGATTAGTCCTCACGAATATGTAGAGGACATTATAGGTTTTATGATATAGTTAACGCAATTGGTTTTATTAATTTAAATTCCCCTTGAACCATCTTATATTTTTCATTATTCAATCATACCCACATGTAATAAATAATAATAACATTTGAATAAATTGTAATCAATAAAAAATCATTCACTCTTAGGTATTCTAAAGATACATTCACTTTAATTGATATATATCAAAAGATACCTCCATAATGATCGTTGAAATGTTCCTTATGATTTCGCTTCGAAAAGAAATGTGCTTAGTATTATCAAAATTATTATAAGGATATGTATATTGAATTTGTATCCAGATAATATAATAATAACTTTTATTCTAGGGATTCCCTATTTTACCTATATAACATTATTAAAAAATTGTCCATTATAATGGAATATAACCAAAATAGGAAAACAAAATAAATATTTGAGTTTATAATAACAACAGAAAAAATCAATACATGCTGATGTTCCATAAAATTACCCGAACAATAGTGTCTACATTTACACCACATATAAATATACTACTAAAAGTCACTACAATCCCATAGAACAAATAAATAAATAGTGATGTACCCTTTTTTATAGTCCATTTATATGTAATACGACACACCCATTAAGGTTCACCAATAATGAATGTATATGTAAAAATATTAGGAATGAACTATAAACCTCAACTCCCACAACTATATGACTAAGTGAATTTACATGAAATTGTGATTTAATTTACAAAATATATATAGAATGTTACTAGATAAAAAATAATAACCAAACATTATTGTGTTCACCTAAAAAATATATTATGAATAATACTAAGAAACTCACGCACCACTAAAAGGATTTTAATTTTATTTATGATATGCTCAAAATGCACGCTGGTGGGAAATATACTTTTACACATATAGAAAACAAATATAAACATATTGAGTTCCAATAAATCCTTTATATTTAATAGAATAATAAGATCCCAAGGCACTCCCATCATTACTTCTCAGTTGGAACAATCATCCATAACTATTCATTATTATATTGAGATACCTATATGAGACTTTTATAAAAGTATATTCTTTATACTCCATTTCTTATATAATGGAAATAAAATATGCAAGCAATTAATCAAAATAACTAGTATTAATGACAATATATTGAAAAATTATGTACATAAATGGTCTATGATACCTACCTAGTCAACACATAACAATATCAACATGCTACCACACTCTTTAACATTCGATGAAAACTAATGTATAATAAATATAATATAATCATTTATAATATTATCAAGATTAAATTGAAAACAAAAGCATTGGATTTTTACAAAAACACCCATCAAAACATGATATAACTCAAGGAATAAAATAGTTCCAAGAATGAAAATCTATTAAAGGATAAAATTAATGGTTTAATAAATTTTAAAATAAAAAAGGAATATTTCATGAATAATTTTTTTATATGAAACCCATTTTTAGTTATTAAATCATGAATGTTAATTAAATTCATATTTTATAAAACATCATTATGTATTATCACATCAAAAAAGTATAGAGGACTCACAAAATATCATCCCTATAAATTATCACTCAATCCAAAAAAAACATTAAAATTCTATGATTACATAATCCACAAAATCATAAAAATAAACAAATAACACAATAAATGACCCATTAAAACATTGAGGACTTTCACTTAATTCTAACTACATGTCTAATATAACACTACATTGGCTAATGTATTTTACTATCCTAATAAACCAACTTTAAATACAAAAATATCAACACCTCTTATGTTGAAAACATTATTAGAATCCATTAAATAAAAAAACTCTCATAAGATATTTTTAATTAATGAGAATTAAATTACCAAGTGACATTAATATCTCATTATAATGACATCGATGATTACTATATAGATACCAAATTTTATGAAAGAAAACTAAAGAATATATTCAAATGAATGAAAATTATAAAAAGAAAACTAATCCAAATTGTTAACCTTGTTTTAAAGATTTTCCTCCATGTTGTAACATAATATCACCCTTTAGGAAATCACTTATAATTCAAAAATTCATTAATGGTATTACTATAGTGTGTCATGATTTATGAGAAAATCTTGATTATTATTTTATTTTATTAATGATTATTCATTTTTGAAAATTAATTTTAAATGATTGGATAAATAAAAAATTTATATATTTACAAACCACACCACAAATTCCTCACTAAATAATCCCCTTAACAAAAGGATAATAATTTTAAGTTAGACTGTAAATAATTTATTTAATATATGAAAGGAATAAGCTACCCTTTCAAAAAAAATATTATAAATATTATAATGAAGAATGCGTAAAATAGCATATATATTAATAAAACAATGGCTCATTAATAAATCATAAAACAAATAAGGAATTATATAATTACCCTGATATTGTTAGGTGAATATGACTATAAAAAAATTTAATCTTGTATCCATTAATAAAATTTTAATATTTCACATTATATTAGAAACATGCCTAATATTATAAAAAAAGATAAACACATCTTGAAAATTTAAATGATAGTATTGAAATTATATGGAATAAATAAAAAATAATAATTATACATACTATAAAAATATACATATCACATGAAAACTCTTTTTATGATGATACATCACTTTCAAAACTATATATTATATAACAATAAATATTATTTAAAATTTAATAAGGATTTAAAAATAATGTGTCCGACATATCACAAACAATATCCAAATTAACCTATTGGGGTTGAGTCCTCCAACCATTATACCTATCAAAGAGGTCATCCATATCTACCAACTGAAAATAATATCACTAAAATAATCAATAAAATATTTTTAAAAATGGGAAATAATATCCATGGTAGTACATATTTTTATAATTCATAAAATAGAATCAACCCTCAAAATAACCAATAGTACAAATTTACATAATCTAATAAGTCTGAAATTTCCACAAATTATGCAAAATCCATTAAATATGATACCCAAATAGTAACAAATATAAAAAATGATCGATAATTTATAATAAAAAATCCACTACATCTTTAAAAATGATACAAGTATATCTTATTGATTGGATTTAATTCCACTATGATCTGATAAAAGAACTAATAGGAAAGCTGTCTCAATGAAAAAAAATTGAAAAAAAGGGAGATAAGGAGGAAAATTTTTTGAAGGGGAAGGATACATTTATATTTTCAAGGATAATTCCTCCCTGAAATAATGGATAAATGGGAGAATAATAAAATAAAAATTAGGGTGTTTATAAAGTGTCGACATGGGATTCCCAAGGTGTGCCAAAAAAGATGATGTAACTGGATATCTAGTGTGAATACACATACATAAAGACATAAAACTATTGACAAGGGACTAAAATTTTGTTTGGGAGAAAAATGGTTTATATATATAGTAGAACTGTTACTCCAAAATCATTTAAAATTGGTGAATGACCAGTATATATAATTTCATAAAAACTATGACACATGTTAATTTAAAGCTAAGAGAGTGTCTTGTACACTCTAAATTGAATGTAATAGAATACATACATGATTAATAATTATATAAAATACAATAATTAATAGATATAATATATATATATACTATTATAATTAATAATCAAAAAATATTCTGCTGAATAAATTTGTAGTAAAATAAAAATAAAGTAAATATATAGTGGTATCTCTCCCAACTCACATGATCTACCTATATAGAATCCTCATCAAATACTACTAATCTCCTTTAGATGCATGTTTCCATCTCTATTATTATGTATATCAATGAAATTCAAGATATGTTCCTCCCATATATGTTGGAACACGTTTCATGCATGTCAGTGTGTGGAGAGTCAAATGACCATGTAGGATTCCAATTTCTTCATGAAACATATTGAACTGGTGATGAAGTTGAATTCCATGAAAATATTACACGTAGTGAGAAACATTCTCAGTTCAACTCACCAACCCATAAATATAACACATTCATGAACAATCATGTCATACCAATTCCTGTGCGGCTACAAAACACACAAACACACCCTAAATTCTACTTTCATATATATATATATAACCCAAGATGTAACCCTATATTATTTTTTAAATAATTTTATACACTCATTATATAATTATATATACCAAAGAGTATCATATATCAAGTTATTTGATCCCCAAAAAGTCTCCATACATATAAAAGAATCACTTGTAAGAGTCACTCCACTTATAGTGTTATTAAAACAGGTGATAAGAGTGAGGAGGGTGTGTGTGATCATAGTGGGAACAATTTAATAAGGTAGAATACTTTATGGGGGTTTATTTCAATGATCTATTATTAATGATTTGGAAGTTTCAAACAAATCAATGCTATTTTAAAAAAAAAATCACCATATAATATTTTTAATTTTTTTAGATTTTTTTATTTTACTGTGGACTATTAGAGGATAATTTTTTGGTTTTCATGGGAGTAATATGTGTTCCTATATGAATATAGGGGTTTCTATTAGGAAAAACCCATATACATAGTTTATATATAAGAAACACATGTCATGCGTTCTTATTTTTATTGTATGGGATATATTATCACGACATGACATATGTCTTTAGGATATACCATTCAAATAAATTATGTCGTGGAAGATGTCTCAAACACACATCCATTGTTTTGTCCACAAGGTCATGAAATGTACACTGAAGTACTCCATGTGCAGTACATGACTATATTCCATATATTGTACTTGTATTAACCCCATGTGAGATACATGACTAAGTACCCAATGTGAATTACACACCATGTGTGTTTGGTACACAATGGGTAGTTTTATAATGTAAGGGATGAGTGGAATAAAGTACATTTCTCGGGGAGATGTTTAGGGTTACACATCATGTAAACAAGGTACCAATAGTGTACATTCTCCATGGTTGTATATTTATTGTTTTATTTCCATTTACTTGGAATTGGAATTTTTAGTAATCCTTTCCATGAATTTTTTATGTAGATTGTGATAGTGGAATCATTTTGGAATAATGATAAAATATGGTTGGTTTTTTGGTATTTCCTGATATATTTGAGAAAATTTCATTGAGGTTTTGGTTTATAATAATATCAAGTGTTGGGTTGATATGTGAGGACCATTTAAGGGTCATGATCTTGCTAAAAATACTAGATTGAGGTTTCTGAAAGGCTAAGTATTGGATAATTTATACAATTATTTGGATCGTGGGATTGAGTTATTTCATAAATGAGGGAATTAGATAAGTCGATTAATGTAATGTTTGATATGAAAATTTTTTATTTATTGATGTCGTGGGGTGTTGGGTATGACCTTAGGCTACAGACTATATTATAGGGTTGGTTAGAGAGACACTTTATAATTTCCATGTGGGTGTCTTTACTTCATAAATTTCATTATAGGATAGGTTTCGAATTGATTTGGATTTTTTATAGAGAGGTTGATTAGGAGTTCTAGTAATATGATTTTTCATGGGTTTTGGTATAATAGTGGGACCGTTTATGGTTTCCTATGGATATTAGAGTGTTATACATCGATGGTAATAATCATTTCATATAAACTTAGAGAGGGTTCGTTATGATTTTTCAATTGTTAATTTAATGGGTGCATGAATTTTCTAACCTTAATTTAGTTCGTAAAGTAATGGATTTTAGATTAAATTATTTAATGATGCTTTGGATAATGGGTTCAAGAATTATCCAACCCATGATTTTCCATTATTATGGATATTTTTAAGCAGTCCCCATATGTGTTTGAAGTGAGGGAATACATTTTTTATTTTAGTTAAATCATAACCTATCCATGTGATTAGTTAATGAACTCCTCTACTGGTTGGATGGTTATAAGAGTGTACAGAGAGAAATTAGTTGATATAGATGTGTGAAACTTTTCTATGTTTAATATTATATTTTTCTAGGGGTTTTTACCTTTTTATATGTTTAGGAACACTCAAATATTGTCAAGGTGTCATAGGATTCAAAGGAGAAAAAGAAAAACCATTTATTAAGTCTACTTTTTACATGTCATATTGTTATCTAGGTTAGTTATATTTGTTTCATGAGACATTTGTAATAACCATTGGTTAAAAAAAGTTTTTACATCAGTATAGATCAGGATTTTGGATTTATACATATTGGTCGGTGTGTGTGTTGTTAATGTGGACACATAGGATGAGATACTAGGGTTTGGATTTCGTGCATGTGACATTTAATACATATAGTGTTAATGGGGATTTTGTATACATTATTTTTGTTTATTTTATGTGTGATAAATTCACAACCATTCACATATAAGGGGATGGATTAATAGTGTAATTATCTCACGAGTTAGGCTTTATGATAGGGATGGTTCTTTACACCTTTAATTTGGTAATTTATTTTATATAGTTATTTATTTTGTTCCATATGGCATTATCATTTTACTAAAATTGTCGTATAACATAGTGAATGAAAATTTTATGATAATAAATATTATGAAATGTTTGGGGTGTCCTAAAATGATTTATTTCGCACCCAATGTATGTTAAATTTAATTCACCTCTCGACCTTATGTGTTCGCAAAGATGGATAAACTGATTCAAAATTCACAATATAGAGGCATAATGATTCATGATTGAGTGGAATCATTCTTCGGGTGTTTTTATATTTAGCTATATCAGTTCGACCATTATTAGAGATCTAGTATATGGTATAACTATTTTTTACAAGTATACCCTTGGGTATTTTTATTTATTTATTTATTTATTCAATATGTGTGGTCATCCGATTGGAGGACTAATCATTGTTTTATATTTAATGATGATGATTTTGAATATCGAATTCTATTTTATACAATAGAATCATTTTAATGATTTTATTCCATGAAACTATAATGTTTCTTGTGGTTTTGGTTAATTTATATTTAACATTTCAGACACTATTATTTGAGGATATCGTATCTCCATTGTCTGATTTAGAACCTCGCTGCTTTCCGGTAACCACTAACATATTGAGAGACACACATGACTCCTTATTATAAGCCAAATCAGGTGATGTGTGGGGTTTACATGGTCCGACTTGTGAAATAGTTGGAAATTATTAAATAACAATTAATAGAATTATTTGGAAATTATTGAAAAGGAAATCACATACATATGTTACATGAAATGTTGTTTCCCACCAAATCCAATAAAAATATTCTACGAAAAATCATCATTTTTTTTTTAAATTCTACTTTATAGGAATCTATTAAAAATATCAATTTCACATTGAAATTCAATTTAAAACCATTTAGCAATAATTTTATCTTAAATTAAATCATTCTAAATATAATTTTAAAAAGGGAAACCTATTTCATTATTGAAATCTAAACCATGACACCAAAAAACACATAATATTCTATATACACACATCAACCAAGGAAAAATTGAAATACCATAAACAAATTTATAATTTAATTTTTTTCAGTTATGCATATGTGATTCCAACCCATTTTATGGGGTTAGATAACATAAGTAATTACAACATTCCAATTGTTTTTTAAATATCATAAAAACACAATATAACCTTAATAATCAAAAGACTTACTAATTTAAATTCATTCAACCTCATTTGATAATCCATAAATACTCCCAATCTCGTATCAACCTATAATGTGTCTATGATATCGTAACATATAAAACCCATATATTCAAATTATTTAATCTAATACAAAATTTTAATTTCTCTATAATAGGGAGAAAAAATAATTTGTATGGTGATGATATTAAAACCATGTTCTATGAGATTTTATTCTTGAAAACCATATTATCATGTTGAGTCCACACAAAATTCATAATTATCTAGATTTAATTGATTTCTAAAATTCCAATTACATAAAAAACCATTATAAATTAATTTGGGGTCATAACATAACTCAAACAATTAAATTTTTTAAGACTATTTCCTTTTCAATAATCCTATATAAGTAGAAAACATAGACACATCATTTTGATGTGATTTTAATATGATCTCGTGTATTCACACCTTAATAATTAATTTTTAGTAGTAACATTGGTAGAAAAAGAAGAGGAGGAATAAAGAGGAGGAAGAAAATGTTATCCTAAATTAGAATGACGAAATTATCTTGAATCCCCATAACCATATTAAAGGAAAATGTAGGGAGATAAAGAAGGAATGGGAAGATCAACCGCCAATTTTTTGGATTCCTTTGGAAGGATAAACAGAATTTGGGGGTCAAAATGATCCCCCCCAATGAAAATAAAGTAATAAACATATTAAAACACCCATAGGATACTGGGTACCTAGTAAGACTTCATTATGTAATTATTATCACACTGTATAAATAATGATCAGAAACCAAGTATCTAATGTCCAAAGATGTGACTACCCCATTGTTTGATCTAATATGTACACAGTATTCTTTGATTGTGTCCACGGCAACTCACTACTGAAACCATCCATCCCCTTATCAGTGATCAAACATATGAGAACCTCATTAAATTATATTAAAAATAAACAAAAATCTAAAATGTATCTTTAATGATTGTAAACACATCCAATACATATATCATCTTACCAAAAGGCAAAAATTAAAACTCACCCATCCACCAAAATGGTAGGTATCCAACCCCTCATCCAATTCATCGTCACATAAAAATACTGATCATTATAGTGAAGAAGTGGTATCTCCTATAACATAAATAACTAGAGATAAATTAGATACATCAATCCCTTGAATTTAATATAAATAAAAACTATGAAAAAAATAATTACCCGTGATTAAAAAAATCCAAATGAAACCAAATAATCATAGCTAACCATTTCTAATCTTATGGCCCGTTCATTGTTCGTTGAAAGTCCCATATACATCTTATGATAGTAAATATTGGATTCCACTATTAGAAGTATTATCACAATTATAGTGGACCATTACCAGGTATCCTTTTTCCAATTAGTATATAATATTATTATTTTCATTCAAAAATAAAAAAAATTTACATTCCCATATGATTTATTTAATTTACTATCTTTGTACAATTGATTTGTATTTCCCAAAACACATAAATTGTTTTATATGAGGATAATTATACAACATTTAATTTATTTATATAATTTTACTATTTAGAGTAAAAAATTAATTCATTAATTAATAATTCATAAATTTAATATGGGGATGAGAAATTTTAGTCATGTTATATATCCTTCCAATAATTTTCAGTAGATAATTGTAATGCAAGAAATCCCAGAACTGATTCACTATCCTTTTATAAGAGTTTATCCACCCAAGAGAACCACCATTATATTAATTATGGTTACTAAAATACCACAAACATTATTACATATAATGATCATGGTTACCGATACAAATGGGGAACCCCAAATAAACGAAACATAAGTTTCATCCATTAGGATAAAAGAAACTCACTAACGTTAAAGAATATATTATGACTACTTAGAACATAAATAAAAAGTTTTATGATGAAAGTATTGATAAAAGTAAATCAATTTCATTGATGATTATAGTGAATGGAAGTGAAGAACCATTCCACTATAGTATATCATCACCACAATAGCTAGATGATGGCTCACAACATTATATACTTATCTTGAATGGAAAATATATTGACCATCTCTATTATCATTTAAACAGGAAACTACATAGAGGGAGATGAAATCACCCCTATAAATAGGGGAAGATCACTACTATGGTGAGGCACTATGAATATGACAAATTTTTTAAAAATTTATATGATATATTTAATACTGTAAATTGAAACATAAAGGCACAACCACTTGGTGTAGTATAATATACCAGTAGTTGGAACCCAATATTGTGATTGGACTAAGATAAAAATCACCATATAAGAACTAATCCTTATGTTGAAAATTTTCGCCACTAGAAACGAATTCCATGAAATATTAGTTGAACCAACAATTGATAATGTGAAGGAGTAAAAACATTTAATTAAATGACTACATCAATTGACAACCTACCTAGTGAAGGCCCAAATAACATTCATGGAATCGAAAGTATACTTTTTTAGACATATTCATCCCTAAAATATGAGAAGTATTTGGGTTGTTAATATGGACAAACGATTGAACTAGAAATATAAGTGGTTGACCTAGTGAATACCGCCAGCAACATCTTAACAATCATAATCACTCAAGTGGGAATACTAAAAATTTACTAGCCCCTCATCTGACCACTAATCCCAAAAAAACATATGTTTCAACAATGATAAAATTATAGTGGATCTATGATCCAGTCTTCTCACATGTTTTGGATGTTAAGTTCTATGAATATTTTTTATTTCTTCTATATCAATATATAATTGATTATGAATTTGATATATATTTCATACCATTTTAATACATTTATGGAAATATGATTCATGTAATTTTTTAATGTGTATTTTTCTACAAGATTTAGATTTTTTTCCATGAGTTTTTTATAGAATACTAACACTAAATGTTATGAAATAATATAATTAAAATATATTAATATGGTTAATATAATAATATATATAAATTAAATAATTAGTGTATTGAATATATATTTATATATCTTATGTAATAAAATATGAATTATACATATATTAAGTGATTGAGAGAGTACTATTATATGGATGAAATATTATAAATATAACAAAGTATTACATTATATTCAAACTAAACACATTTGATGACATCAATAATATATTCCGAGTGAACTCAAATGTTAACTTCCTTGTCAATATAATTTATTATAAACGTACACCCTAGTAGTTGGGTGCCTATATATTATTACAATTTTTTATCCACCATGATAGGTAACAACAATTGTTATGTTTCACAGTGAGTACATATGGGATAACATATATCCAAAATTTGGGAAATATTTTACCCTATAAAATATATAAGAGTAAGCTATGATATAATTGATAGCGTTATATACTTAAATTATTGTGTAATATTATTGAAAGAAATCCTAATTCAATATATTCATGTTATTATCGAATAGTTACTTTTTGCCGAAAAGAAGAATATACTACTTTTGAGGATATCTCCACAATGTGGTGGAGCGAGCACTCTGAAGCAGTCGACCATGTGATTAAATATTCCATATTAGAGGCATACATTTCTTTTTAATGGTCTATATCTACACATATAGAAATAGAAATTCAAGATCAACCATCCCACTTTTCTAGGACGCATTGGGAAGCTCTATTATCGATCATCATATGAGGATCCATAGACCATGTATAGACTACGAATAAGGGGTCACCAAATATGTGGGAGTATATTCATTGAAATTCAGTAATAGATAATTATTTTAAAAAATATACTCAGTTAAAAAATATTTTATTTTACAGATTGTAAAGGAATTATAAAAAAATCATTATTCATTGAGATCTATTCTAGGATGGTTTTTTAACCCTTTAGACTGATGATATAACTTTATAAATGTTTTCAATTATAAAGAAAATGAATGTGAACATAATTAAAAACACCTCAGGAAAACAATTCATTTATATTATATATCATACGTATTACATATCTGTTATGAATCTAATATTATTTTATACATATAAAAACATAATGATAAAATAGAATCATTTATGGAAAATTTGAATGACATGATTATAATGGATTGAGTATTTTCACATTTAAGGTAAAATATTTTATGTATATCTTCCTATTTTTTTTTGTTCTCTAATTAGAAAAAAATTATTATTTCTGAACCATAAATTGAAATATGACATATGTTTCTTATTTGTAAAATAAAAGAATTTATTTTTAGGTTTTAAATATTAGTCATTCTATATTTATGAATAAATATTTTATATAAAATTTAAAATAAGATTAATATTTTACACATCATAGGCATAGATAATAAAATATGTATAATTTATATTCAGAGAGTAAATATTATATATTCTATCACTACATACCTTCTTAACAATCCACTTGTTCAGATAATTGATAAACACATCCAATGACTCCAAAATGATGATACATGTTAACAAATTTATTATAAATTAAATGTTAGATCAAAAAAAACCTTTTTATGAATGAATATTATATTTTTCAGACCCAAATACATTGATCTAGAGAACTGTGCAATATGAAGACATTACATTACACAGTTCACTAAATTTTTAGTGGATAACAACTATTTATGAAAGATAAAGCTAACAACACATGGAATTATATTCACTTAAATAAACTGACCATTCATAATATATAATATTTAAACACTATTATTACATTATCATTTCAAATACTAATGATTTTATGTAACATAAAACCAAATAGGTGTATAAATTTTCAATTAATACTATAGTTTTATAAAAAAAAATGATAATATATATCTATTCGAAGGTATCTAATAAATACAACATGGAGGTTATTCCTTTATATGGATATAATTGAAAATTCATAGACTAGGGGAGCCACATGACCAGAGGTGTTCCTCCCTATATACCATTGTTTGAAAAATACTAGTAAGGGACTATTTCATAACATAAGAGAAAAGTAAAAAATTAAAATATCAATAACATATAAAATGAAACCATATTTCCAAATCACTAATCTACTACTTTGGTGATCATAAATACAAAAAAAAAAATTACAAAAAAAATGCTTCCAACCTCACCATACTAAAATCCATGAGCCTCTCATACCCTATATTCAAATGCTCAATCCACTTTATGTCTATTTATGTGACCTAAAAGGAATAAATAAGTTCTATATGTTAACTGAGATTCCCATACTTGCTATGAGCATAAAACTAATTAGGGTATAACAAATAACCCCTAATATAATCCATAATATGCATGTGTATGTTCATGTAAAATAAAAAATAGTAAATAAACATGTGCATATTGCCTTCCAAAACATAACAGAATTCCACAACTCCAAAAGAGGAACACACACCCCTTAGGTCATTATATTCTAAACAGGACACCCTAAACCTAACTATACATAAAAAATTAACATGTAGGAATCAATTTATAAAATCATACCATCACACTTATAACTGATATCCAACCACACCTGATGATTCTAGGTATGGTGTCCTCAAAAACCATATCCCATTAACCGAAGAACCTATGCACAATCATATATATATGTAAGTGTAAATCCATTTGATAAAACTCATAGGAGATGTATCGATCCCATTTGACATCATCCAATGACCCAGCCTCTAGGGTGGTCATTTACCATGACAAAATCCATTATAGTAAATGTTATATATAAGTTTTCAAACCACACACTCTCACTAAAGAAGTAATCATCCATTCCCTAACATTAAAGGATATGATCCATTTCTCACTAACTACTATATCACTTAGGGTATAGCTCGGATACCTGTAGTGTAACCCAAACTATGTTTGACAAGGACATTGAACCAATAAAAGCTTATGGACGAGGTTAGAAGTCCAACATTTTAATGTATAGTCTATAATGGTCATATCACACTAAAACATCATCATTAGACTCTATGGAGGTAACACATTCACAAAAAAAATGTAGGTGGGAAGCACGTCAAAATGTTTAGCGACTGAACCAAGGACACTTGTGAGTATTAACATATCCCCTCATTGACACACTTTCAACCATGTATATATGGGTGTCCATTTGATTCTCCAAGCCCATAACTATTTCTTCTTGTCAATATTAGATGATCATCATCAACAAATTGTGATAGAACATCATAATGGATCATCATACCTAGTTCTCAGGGGTCATTACAACCTCACCAAGTCATTATTCAGTCATGGTGCCCCTTCCCAAAGACCACCCATTTCCATTGTGTGTGCCTGAGCTTATCCAAAATTGAGTGATCTAAAACCGAACTAATATCCCCTTGGTTTCCCAATTACAAGTATCAATCAACACCTATAACTCATAAAACACATCAATACTTTTCTCTTACCTTAGGTGGTAGCTCAAAAACACTACAATGGCATACACATGTATCGCCTATCATCATATGACTCCAAATCCACATACACAAACTCATAGGACATAACAAACCCACCTATTCAATTCAGAAAACAAAACCCAAATCCGAAGACTCATCCTAGGCCTCTCAAAACTCACTCATCGTCCTTTTCCCTTGGTGATATATTTTTCACGTGATTCCATACTGCATATGGGATTAAAGATCACTTGGATATAAATTAAGAGATTTGATTCCACCCTTCATATAATGTATGGGATATGAATATATATATATATATATATTTCTCATTCCCATACCAATATATATTTGTATTCCCAAACACCCATGCATAGATAAGTATATGGAATTATGTTATAGGGTAATCCAAATAAGATCATGGAGTTAACCACTCGATGTGATCCACATAACCTCTTCTATGTATGTATGGGCACATTCAACGATCATTAGAATCATAATCATGGAATAAAACACAAAAAAATAATAATTAAGTATTTATTATTAATTAATTTTTTTTAAATAAAATCGTCATAATCACTTAAAATTTCATTACACATCATCTAATAAATTGAATCGATATAAAATAGGTTCATTATCTACTAAATACACTCCCCAAAAAGGATTAAAAAATAATCACATTAGATAACAATCCTAATTTATGATGTCCAAAAAATATATCTGACAGCCCTTATAAAAATAATAAGAAAATGTAACATCATATGAACCACTTCCATTGGTGTGCATATTTCAGGTCAAGTTTACATTTATGAATCCTAAGGGAAGTCACATCCATCATTGTTGATTCCATTTTTCTTCCATGAAATTGATACAAAAAACATATGTCAGGAAAGAAGATATATTTTTAGGTGAAAATGAATAATCAAAATGAAAAAATAGAGGATAACAGCACCTAAAATCATCACCAAAACACCCCTAATCCAAAAGGGAATTTAGGGGAGAATTATCGGTGGGTTGCACAAGGAAAAAAATCCTCCATAGAAACTTCTTAATATAATCTAAAAGGGGCTACAACCCCTATATTTAAAAAAGTGTCAAACGTGCATTAATGGAATATACCATCATGGAAAGGGACTTTCCCACTATCTTCAAAATTCATTACCCAAATCCATCTTTCCCGAAGTGAATGACCTATAGTAGACCCTACTTCACCCAAGTCGCTTTGTTCCTCCTCATCTAGTCTCCAAAACCATCGTGAAACCCATAATCTCCCAAACCACATAACAATACTCTTTTCGGATATTAAAATTCTCAGAACTCTTTTTGTAAGTCCCCATACTCAAAACAAGATACCCACAAAATGAAGAAAATTTAATACCCTCAAATGTTTTTAAAATATAATTACATAGGTCATTACAAAATCACCAAAATAATTATACCAATTGTTAATAATCAATGTTAATTCGCAAACCACATCTCTTCACCATCCACAATCATCATTCAATTAAGAACAAATGTTTTCATTTCTAGAACACTAAATGTGCTTCAAGTATGAAACTACATAAACCATAAAAAATATTCACTAAAATCTGAGATTCACACTCATAATAATTGAAAAAAATTCCCAATAATCCATAGTGACTTCGACAGAATAAATAATAGGATCATTATTCTCAATAAAATCGGAATCCTCTGGCCACTGTTGATTCCAAACAATGGTGGTTACCACCATAGGAATCACCACAAAATTATCCTCCAGTAGCCCACTAACCCCAAACTACATTCCACAAGTAAATCCTATGAGAATAAACTCTCACCATGTTTATCCTCATTAAATAATGTTAATCAGACCACCTATATCAAAATATTTTCAAAATTTATGGTCACACTCACAGATGAATCCTCACAAGAAACCCTTACCTCTAACCTTATATTTTTCTAACCAACTCTGACAAATAGTTTCCCACTGATGATGTGGTCCATGAACCTAAAATATCTTACTTTTTCTTGAATTTTCAATGCAACAGACGCCTTCAAGAAATATCATCACCTGATACACCCCCTGAACCAATAAATGAAATGGATTTAACTATTGAAAAATGTGATGAAACTACTTCACCCTCAAAACTAAGTCACTAATAACTAGTTTGTCCCCATAACAGTGAGGAGAATCTTATTATACACCAAAATAATTTCAGGAAACTTGTTCATACCCTTTTCCGACAAATGAAACATAATTTCAAACCATGTAACATGAATGAGAATGTGATTTCCACCAAAAATAGAATCATGAATCAGTTCTCATCCCATAAACATCCCCTATATCTCAATTAGACAACCGAGATCCCAATGAAACTACCTTGACTCTAACTAAAACATTTTTTGACCTTCATATATGGTATTAACTAATGATCCATATATACAAAGATCTTATCTCACACCATAATCATACTGACACATTGACCATTAAGAAATATTTCTCATGCAATACGACTATCTGGCAACATGGGTCATTTACCCATGACCAATAAGTTTCTCACCACCAAAATATTATTTTTACCGTCAAAAAGATAACCTAAATACCCATTCTTCAGGTCCCACACTTCTAATATCACTAAAGCCTATTATTAATGTTCACATTTCTAATCATATATGTGTTACTGTAGGTAAAACTATTCAATAAACACTCCCATCGTATGAGGAATTTTATTCTCAAATATTCAATGGTGCACTCCACACCAAAATTATTTCCATACTCTCTTCCTCGAGTGGAATAAAGTTCATAATGCTACAAATATTCAACTCATTTTGGTCAAAACACAACTTTACCAACCTATGACACCAATACTCCTTGAAAATCATTGTCATGGCACTACCAATGTAAATCATAATGTAGTTTTGGGGTCCAATTAAGATGTCACTTACAACAACCAAGGGAAATCCCATTTCTGATCGAACCAAGGTCTATCATGCCCTTAATAATCTCATATTCTCACTACCTCCATTATACAACTCAGGGTTTTCCAAAAACTGATAAATTATTAATATAAATCTACATGGCTTGTTCACCCATTAAAAACTCAACTAGGAATTGTGCCTACCCACCACTCATTGAACCTCACACAACAAAACTTTTCATTTAAATTTCCTAACAATGTATAATATTCAACTTTAATAAATAATGATTCATTAAGAAACATCCCATATATTCCCACTCATAATATATGTCATTCACAAAAAAACCTAGAACACTTCTATATAACCTAATCCCAAAACGTAACTCATACTCATATGAGTCACATCCCTTCTAAACTAGGATCATGAGCATAACACATTGAAAATTCTACACTATATGTCAATAAACTAACATCCCATGTAATATCTTATATCAATGATATCCAAAAAACCACCCACCATAAAAGGTTCATTTCTAGAACCTCGATCATACACCAAATCTCTCATCATGCCACCAAAAAGAACATCCAAAAACCACCAGTCCAGGTATCCAAATAATACCACCACCATCCTAAATCACAATACCAAAACACAATAATTAATTACCTTTTTAAAATCCTAAGGTATATCCATTTTCTATTCTCAACATCCCAGTTAGGTTATGTAAAATTCCATAATGAATCAATATCGGAAAAAATATATATGTTGTTGTTGGAATATTACGTATCCAATTCATGACCCCATTAAATTGAATGAGAATAAAATTCCTAGTGAAATCTATTTCCAAATTCACATCATATCTTATGAATTCCACTCCCTCATAATGTCATTACTAGGGTATCTAATTCCTTGATCAACCCACAATGGGCCTCTATATATCCTTTGCTGAAGGGACAATATTTCCATCAGTGGAGGACCACCCACACCGGTATCCACAAGACCTTATATCCGATTAAAATATACCCTAGTCTAGTTGAGTTGAATTCCACCAATAATATGTAAGGGAAATTTTCATATAGGTTGTTTTTGAGACTATAAATAGTAATAATTTACAGAATTCAATGTCAACATTAATGTTCACATCTATTAAATGAATCCAAAATTACATCTATGAAACATGTACACAGGCTCTTACTAATGATATGAGATCCATAACAACCATACATTCTTAATAAAAAATATATATTTGCATCAACCAATGTGGAAAAAAAATCATAACATCGATGACCAATAATACTAATCTCATTCCCTAGTATCATGGAATTCAATTTGAAATATGTGTTTTCAACACACACAACTAATATATATCATAGGATATGACACAATACTATTCCACTAATATATTATATACCTAAATTATACTACAAAATAAGTTAAAGATACCACTAGGTAATGTCCTGACTTAGTCTACCAGATAGTGGTCATACTAAGGGTGACACATTACCTCAGATGTGCATCCCCATATTTTAGAGGCTACAAACTAGTAGAGTGGTCCCAATTCGTATATTATAGAGACTATGTAATCAAATTAGACTGTAAGAATCAATGAATGTAACAAAAAACACATAAATAAATAATAATATAATACAAGAAAATTATATAAAAAACCAATAATATCCATAAGGTTTTAATATATAACATTCACGTATTTCCCATTGGGAATATCCAAAATATATAAAAAATAATAAAAAACACATTCATTATCGCTCATTTCATCCACATGCCTCACACACCCAATCTCCACATACCAATCATGAATCCCTATCCTATTCTGCTACATCCCTTACACACTATTACGAAATTAAAAAAATAATAGCTACATGAAAATTACTATTCCCCTATATGGTTTGATCATAAAACACAGTATAGTCTAACCAACAACCACTAATATACACATCCTATAAATGTTTATATATGATGAAAATATTTACAATTAAATAAATATGGACTATATTTTTTCATGAACTAACCATGCTTACATGATACCTTTTGAGGTACACACACCTATCAGATAATTGGGTGCTAACTAGGACACCACAACCCATTATATACATGCTTTACACAATTTTGGAATCCACTCATCGCCTCATTCTATCACACCTATAACTAATTCTAATACATTACCTTAATACTTAGGGTATGGTAATGTTATAATCCTATACCCATTTCCCGAAGTCATTCGAAGCAATCATATATATATAAGAATCGACCAATACCTTCTCAATCAATGGAGGTTCATCAGTCTAACGTCATGCCATCCCATAACCAAGACCCTTGGGAGGTACCCTTCTATAATTGAATCCAATAATTGAAAGGTCCACTATCATAATTCAACCACTAATATCAAACTCTATACACGGTCAAATAAGACATCTCAGACTTTGACAAGGATTCATCCACAACCACTAACCATTCACTCACGTAATGACCTAACTATATGCTCACCGACATAAGAATTTTTTAGTAAGGTCCTTGATACAATAGTCTATTTTGGTAATCTTCATTAATCCAACCCATCCCAATAGTCTCTGGGGAGGTCACATCATAATGAAAAGTCTACTCTTTACACTAGAGTGTTATAATAGACACATGAAACACATGAAGGTCCATAGAATGTTAGACAACTCAGTAAGTATTCCCAGGGTTGCCACTCGATACCTACCACCTAATCACCATAAATCTATGTTCACCCATCAGGGAACCCACTAGGTCCTCCAAGCACATCGCAAATACTCCTTGATGATATGATATCGTTCCCATCATTTAATGGTGATGTAAAACATGAAGGATCTTCCATCCGAGACCTCAAGGTATAGTCTATCCTTTATATATCCTTCATCACACATAGTTCTCCTACCTAAGGATCATCCTAATCCATCTAATATACCCAAATACTACCTCAATTGAAGGGGGATAAAACCCCCCATGGTTTTCCACTTTGATATCATGAACAACTCCCCTCATTATAAACACACATCAAGAATCAAATCCAGTATCCTTGCAGATTTCCTCAACAATCAGGAGATATATACATGTCTCATCTATAGTCACTCGAACTCAAATCTAATCACTCCTACCAATCTACTTCAGGATCCTCTTGTATGAAATTAAATTAACTATACATAAACTATAAGAGTCATTATATTATTATTTTCAACACACTTACGAACCTCTTTGTTTAGTGACATTATATTTGGGAAATTTTAAACAACTCAAGGTGTTAAAGATCACTCGGTCTTATCATGGGATGGTCAAAGAAACCCATCAACTTCTAAAAGAACAATGAACTTCATTATATACAATTCAAAAAATTATATAATTACGTAGGATTTCATATCAATGAATAGAAAAATATATGAAATTATATTACTGGGTAAACCTACTTAGACAATGGAGTTAACCTCTCGGTGTTCTCCACATCACCATGGCCAAGTCCATCTAAGAATAATAAACGATGATGAGAAAATATCTCAAACCACATGATAGTAAATATTAACTATAAATAATTTCTATTTAATTTAACAATTTATTTTAAATTTTATAAATAAAATAAAAATGTAAAAGAATTATTCGTTCACTATAATCCTAGGAAAGGATGTGTGATCTACTCCCAAAAAAACCATTACCTACTCATCAAAAAATGAAAAACTAATATCACTATTCTGATATCAATTTTCCACCATAATGTTAAAAAACACTAATATAAATCATATGATTATTTTATATAAAACAAAAAACATACAAACACATGGAAACATTCTCTTTTCTCCTCCTCTATGAATATTATGTGAAATCCTCATTCATTATGGTTGATTCCACTATGCTATAATGTAATTGAATCCTAAACACAAGACCAAAACTAGTAAAAAATAAGTAGTGGAAAAAAAATAATAACAAACATAGAAGAGCTGATAAACACACATGAAATCATA
Source organism: Viscum album (assembly GCA_963277665.1). Classification (NCBI taxonomy): domain Eukaryota; kingdom Viridiplantae; phylum Streptophyta; class Magnoliopsida; order Santalales; family Viscaceae; genus Viscum; species Viscum album. Next base: position 811,625,256 of record OY728165.1, read on the forward strand.
CAAAAAGTCCACCGAAAAAATGTTGAAAGGAGTGAAGGAAGAGTTGGGGAGGTTCCCACTAAATGACCCACGCCACATGATGCATTATCATATAGAAAAGGGGTTCCAACCCATTTTCCAAAAAATCCATTAATTCCCTTTACTGAAATGAACTCATGGTTAAATTCATAACCTATATGGAAATAATACAGGACCCAATGTCCTAAAAACTGACATCATAGAGCCCAACTTCATGGATTGAATTACCTGCAACTTACCAATGATGGACACTAGCCGCAATGTTCCTCATACGACACTCTTCTGAACCCTCTCAAGACACAAGTATGTTCTCAAACCACATCTAATATAACCATTTCGTGATTTTCACTTCCATAATAATATATAATTTATCCAAGTTCTCGAAATTAATCATTCTCCAAATGAAAAATTCAAATTCCCTCATGTATTTTCTGATTTTTAATGACATGGGTCATTATAAAGAATAAAGTATTCTTCTTATAATGATTATGACAAAAATTATTTTCATTCCATCAAAAATTCAGACAGTTTGGTGATTCTATAAATAGGAAGTATTTCTTTAATAATTCCCTGTATATATCAATAAATATGAAACCAAAAACTACGATGACTAGAAATTATAAAATAAGACCATTGTAATTGATAGTGTGTATGACGACGAACATATAGTTCGTATGGGAATATAATAAATTAATACTTTACAATATATTTAATATTTTAAATAAATTATATATATGTTATAGATTTCAATGAATTGAATACAGATTTATCTTATATAACACACAACAAAGAGTTTCTTCTCTATCTTTCATTACACATAAGACAATGCTTTTCCAACCAACTGTGTATTATCAAAATATTATTATTCGATATAATAAAAAATATCAATTATGTTAAATTAGTAAATGTTAATTGAATTATCTAATATATGAAATTATTTTTTGTGAAAAAAATATAAGATTAATTACAAATTTATAAAGTAATTAGAGTAAAAATTATAGACCAATTGAACATAGACGACCTATTTTTATTTTATATAACAAAATGAGTTTTATAGAAATAAATTAAATTAGTAACCTTTTCTGAATTATATTCTATATATTAAATAATATAATTATTATATTCATACAATATATATTACAAGTATAAAATAAGAATAACCCCATTTTTATGCATAAAAAACAATATTTCTCTAAAAGAAATGTTACCGACATTTAATGGGGATCTAATTTTAAATATAATTTTTCACACATTTATAAATATAATATGTAAAAATAAACTTCATTATTGAAATTGGAACATAAAAACTACAATATGGTGATTTTTTTGTATATTTCTATGATGTTTCATTTTTCGATGAATAGTGAAAAATACTGAATTTTAATTCAAAGCTGCTTTATCATCTAATTTATTTATAAGGATAAAACATATTTTTATTGTTCTCAAATTTTATTTAGGTAAATTTTAATTATATTAATAAATTTTAGATAATTTGATTATATTTAACAGTGAAATTGGATGTTAAAACATAGAAAATGTTTCAGCATTTTTACTTGATACCATCATTATCGTCAAAAAAGTGAAATTAATTTTCAATTAAGTTTATCCACTTATGTGCTTGTATATTTAAAAAAGTGATTCCATATTAGGAATCAAAAAAATTTATAATTTCCAATAATTTCATCTTTATTTTATGACCATGAATATTACAGAATGTAATTAAAATTAATTATATCCATTATGTGGAAATTTAGCTTAACAATGGGCTAAACCCCAATAAAAAGTATAAAAATGAATGATAAACTTGTCCAAAATGAATTCTATGTCATATTTTGACCCTATACTCCATTTTATATAATTTTTTTCATTATTGGAACCACATGATATGGAAAAATGTTGGTGGAATTCCCTTTTCAAAACATTACAACAATACCACTCCTCCTACACTATAAAAAGAAACTCACCCCTCCCACATGTTCTAACATATCAAGCCCATTTAATCGACCAAAATATTAAAATAATATAATATCATCCCAAAACACATCCTATAAGCCTAACCCTTTGTTTAAATCCTTCCAAGGATGTATTTGGGTATAATCCAAAAGGAATTACACAAATAAAAGGCAACATCCACCTCAAGATCTTTTATTTTATTTTCATTATCCACCTCCAAAAATATCATATTACATGATTATGTAATAAAATAAATATAATATTAAAACTTATTTGTTTGAATTATTAGGTTTATAACAACAATTTCACACACTTTCATCCATTGAGCCGTGAAACTACCATTTTTGCGTACGACAGTATACCACTTCATGAAATGTTGATTTTTGGTTTTTCCTTTACCACCTATAATGTTGGGAATTATGAAGGAAACCCTTTTTTATTTTATATATACGATATCTATAATTTATTTAAGCCAATTTAATTCTAATATAACAAATACCATTATGATTTCCATTTTTTGTAAATACGATAACATCATTTATGAAAGTTTGGACTACTACCTCCTCAAAGCGATGTGACATGTTCACGCTATACATGGAATGTATAAAAGATCATTTTAATAAAAATATGTAATGTTTATGAAATGAATATTATATAATGAATTATAATATAAAATCATTATATATAATTTTATTTTCATTATTTAAATACGATAATTAAATGGAAGTAGCGTTCATGCATACTTTTGACCTACCGTCTCCATGAATCGTATATTACATTTCATATATAAAAATACTATGGACTAATATAAATAAATATATACTAGATACATATGATAATTTCATAATTTACAGAATTTTTAATATGATTAAATATTTATCAACATCATTCAAATAATAAGTAACATGTTAAAACATACACAAGAAAATAGGAAATTAACACACCAAATAGTGTAAATAATGATTGATTGTTATCAAAAGAGTAATTAGATATTATCAGAAGATTATATATAAAATTATAACTATGATTATATTTCGGGTATATGATTTTGAAATGTTTAAAAAATTATATATGTGGATAGATGACATTCACCTGGATGGAAACATGAGGTAAGTGATTTTTTCTTCACTTTTCTTTCTACGAGGCATACACCATTTCCAATAATTATTTCTTTTTTTTTGTGTATTTAATGAAATTTTTATTTTATATCATAAATAAAGATATATTCATGTTATATAGAGCCTAATTTTAAATTAATTATTTTTATATGGATAATAATTCAATAGTTACCCTGTAGAAAGGGACTTTTATTATGTTATATCACATATTTGATGTCTTTAATATTCTAAGATTATGTTTGGAATAAATTTTTTCTATATATTATTTTTCATAAATATAGTTCATTTTTATTTACATTTAACACACATAATATATTTATTGATTGATTCTGACATCAATTTTACGATCTTTTCAAGGGTTTACATAAAAATATCATTTTGTCTCAGAATGTTCACAATTGAATTTCTATCAGGTGAAATTATCAAGTGATTGTTTACTAAATGTTTTCATTTTTTTTTCGTCATATTATTCATAAAAATTTACATGTAATAATATCATTTTTCACCTTTTTTTACTCATAATGTTCTATAATGTTTTTAAGAAACCCAAACTTCTAATCTCTCTATAGTTGGAGGACCTGTTTTCTTCTAAAAACACTATTTTCTAAAAATCTTTTAAAATTATTATTAAACATTTCATAAATGTTTTTATAAAAAAATAACCCTTCATTTCGTTCAATTTTTTTTTAAATGGAATCCTCTTATCTCTTTCCAAAAAATAAAATTATCTATTCTTTTTACTATGAAAAAGAAAATTCCTTTTTACCATGTACGACATGTACGGATTTACGTAATGTTTTCTTTTATCCTTCCTTTATATGTATAAAATATTAAATTTTAGTTATTTTTTTCTCAAAAGAGATTTTAATATAAAGGAATTTCCAATCGAAATTTCAAAATAAAAGGGTATTTTTCTTAAGAATTATTTTAAAATATCATTTTATATTATTTCCATTCATCAATGATAAAAACCCATTATTTATAATCCACATGGTATATGTTGTGTTGACACCATCCTTATTATTCTTCATGAATTTTATAATTTATTTGTCGACGTATATTATTTAAATTCGCTTCCTTGAATAATTTTTATTCGCCTTTAAATATTCTATTTAATATGATAATTAGACAATGAATTTCCCCAAATTATCCATATCATTTATCTTGTATAAGTTTATAAACTAAACCATATAAATTTTTTAAATAATGTGTTTACATTGAAAATTATTTTCTTTTTAGGGGGTATTGATAAATACATATTAATTATTAAATAAAAATAATTGATAAGGAATATCGTTGATTAATTAAATATATTACTTAATATGAGGAATGATTTTGACATACAAGGATGGGTGGGGGCCGAACCTTATATATCCCCTCAATGAATCAACTTGTTATCATGATAAATATTTGTTTTGAAATTATAAATGGATTATATATGTAGTTCTAAACAATCAGGAGGATAGATCTTGATGGTAATGTTTTTTATGTGACTTAGACATGATGTTCAATAATTAGTCATTGACTTCATTTTGATTTAGTATTTATTATCTATGAGATTTTTACTATAAAAATTTCAATGAATGTATTTCATTCCCACATTATTGATTAAATGTCTTGTGTTTTTGATTTTATAATATTCCATATTGATTTTTTCATTATCCATTTATTTATAGGGATGTTTTAATGTAATTTTCCATGTCATTTCATTATACACATCCTTCTCAGTTTATTTATATCATGGAAGGTGTATTCATCTATTTACCATCATATATTGACTATTATATTTGAATGATTACATATTACAAAACACATTACAATTACTGATCATTTTTCTCACACTTATTATTTTTCATTTCCCCAAGATTCCTTGAATTTCAATTAGAAATATATGTAATGTATTCTGTGTTTGAATAATGTTATCCTGGAAACTTATTATCCTCGTGAAAAGATGATTATTTATTTTATTAATTATTAAACCAAGACACATGTTTGTATCGATTTTACCAAGACTACTTAAATGTTCTGTCTTTTAGGATGTGATTTACTTTATCTTATTCCCATGTAATGGGTGAATAAATCTAGCTCTAGGCTTTATCGGGTTGGGTCGCTATAGTTGGTATGAAAAAATGTTTACTATAAACCATTAGAACTAGATTTTGGAAAACATTGATTAGGGAACATAACCCTAAGGTATAATTTTTGGATAATTACAAACCAACATCGTAAAGTATTGTTTAGATAGAGATAATGTTTTTTTACAAGAAATACGTCCATGTTTTAATACTATATGTGGAAGTGGTTATAGAACAGATGTACCCAGTGATAACACCTCTGAAAAGGTACATTAGGCCTGAATTATTTTGAATGTGGTAGAAAATAACGGGCCTTATTCCACAAATGTTTTGACACTCCTAGGGGATATGGACAAGATAATTTTCATTTTATTTAAAACTATTATGAAGGATTTGAATATATAATGAAAATAAATTACCAAGCATAAAACATAGACCAATTAATGACTTAGGATGAAATAAAATGGTAGGTGTATTTAATGGTATTCTAGACATAAATATTAGATGAATTTTTACATATATAATTTACATTATAAGAATCATGAAAGATCTAACGAATGTTTAAAATTTTCGAAGAAACACAATTATTCGTTAATTTAAGAGTTATGTACACCATAATGGGATTAAAATATTGAATTTGATCAAATGTTCTAGTTCTTAAACATATCAATAAGGTTTTAAAAATTTATAGTCTTCCAATTATAGGATATTCTGGAAAAAATTTGGAAATTATATCTTCTAGTGGGAAACCTATATGATAAATAATTCCTTTATATTCTAAAAACATCAGTTTAATGGTATTGATAACCTTACTAGTTATTATTTTTATTATTAAAGTTATAATAATAGTCATATTAGATTTTTTTTAAATGTACTGGTTGTATTAAGAACCCTAGTAAAAATATTATGTAATGATTAATTACATTTCAAGGATTCCATTATAATTTTTGAAAACATTATAGGAAATATATTAATACAATTTTATAAAAGTTAAACATTTATTCTGATTTAGAACCCTTCAATTTTGAAATTCCATAGGACATGATCCCATGACTGTAGAATGATAAGGGATTTACACCTACCGTTGGCCTATGAGATGTCCTGGTAAAGTTGTAATTGTTTATAGTTAAATAAAATTGACATATAAATGTTCAAGATGAACCATTAGAGTTACATTTATGGTTTAGATATTAATTTGTTAATAATATTAGACTTGTAAAATAGTTATTAATATTATATAATGACTTGTTTTATGGATTTTACATTCTATTTAATTAAACATATACTTCTTCAGTGATTTAAATTCATGTTGGGATCTTATTTTCATGGAGTAAACTAATGATTTGAAATTTATCAAAGCACAACCAAATAATTAATTAATTTTTATAGAAATAAATAATTTTTTTATATTTTTTTATATCTTATACAGTACAGGAATCACTCACCATAAGTTAAATGATATTTAAATATAATGTTTTTCCTATACGTTGATTTTTTAGAAACAAAAGTCTTTTAAATTATCATAGATTAATGGTCTTGAGGACATCAGCTATACATTGATAATTAATTTTTTTGCGATATTTCACCTAAATCACTCCCAATAAATATTTAAGATTTTACTCTATGTAAATATATATAATTTCCATAAGTTTTATATTACATAGAGACCTAGTTATATTTTAGTCCAAATGACCTTCATACTTCCCATTGTCTCTTTTCTTTAGGATGTTTTACCAACCCCTATCTTGATGTGGGATTTTAAAAATATGAAATATGAAACAATTTATAACCATGTTTGAGTTTAAATTGTGGGGATGCAATTTAATTAATGTGGGGATAATGTAACACCCCCAAATTCTGAAATAAGATCATTATATTTGATAGTGTGTATGACACAAAACACAAAGTTCTTAAGAAAATATAATATATAGATATGTTACAATATTATTGAAATATTTAAATAATAAAATATTTTATATTTCTTTAAATTCATGAAATATAAAGTTATCTTTCATTACACTCAACAAAATATTATCTTTCATAGCTTGTAATACATGCAAGACCCAGTTTTACTAAAATAAATGTTAACAAATATTATTATTTAATATAATAATACATAACCTTATTATTAAATTAGTTATTATTAATATTATTAACTAAAATATGAATATAATTGTTTTAAAAATATGTACAAATAATTCATTGGGTATCAATTAATTATAAATGAATATATAAACAAATTGAATATAAAGGAAATATTTTTATTTTATGCTTCCAAAGTTGTTTTATCGTAATAAATTTAAATAATTATTATAGGTGAATGATATTAATTAAAAATATATTCTATATATTATATGAAATTTATTTTTTATTCACCCAATATATTTTATAGGTATAAAATAAGAACCACCCCAATTTTATGCATAAAATCCATATTTTCATAAATGCAATTTTACTGTCTTTTAGTAGAGATCTGACTTGAAATCTTATTGTCCAAAATTTCATAATGTATATATGTAAAAATTAACAATATTTTTTAGATATTTTAATCCAAATTATATTACTATGAATTTTTGGTATATTTCTGTGAAGTTTTATTTTTTATTGAATAGTGAAAAATAATGAATTTCAATAAAAAAAATTTCATATGATTTTTTATATGGATAAATTAAAATAGTGATTTGTTTAATGTTTATTAAGATAAATTTTACAAATATTATTCTAATTTAGATCATTTTTATCAATTTTAATTTGAAATTTGATATAAAATCATTGCAATCATTTTAATGATTTTACATTAAAAACCTACATTGTCGTCCTATCAATAGGATTAATTTTTATTTAATTTATACAACTTATGTTATTGAAATTTGGAAAAATTATTTCCATATTTGGAATTGAAAATATTTATTATTTCTAATATGTTCAAATTTTTTTACGAAAAACATTTGTGGAGGTAATTAAAATTAATTACAGTAATTAAAAGGAATATTTGCTCAACGAGGGACTAAACCTTAATCATATAGGATAAAATGCCTCATAAACTTGTCCAAAAGACATTATCTATTCTTATAACTTCCATATCATTAATTTTCACTAATTTAGTTCATAATGGGTTTAACTTGACTTGGGAAAATCTTGGGAGGAATTTTCTTTTAAAAAATTTACATGAATGACACTCCTCCTCCAGTATAAAATTGCACTCACCCATATCACATATAAAAAACATATAAAATAATTTGTCCCAGGAAATTTTTGATCAAATAAACTGAAAACATCTCTCACCACAACCATTAATCCTTACCATGGGACGAAATCGAATCAATGAAGTCTTTTAGTACAAACAAAATGAGTTACACAAATAAGAGGCAACATTCTTCCTCGAGATCTTTTATTATATACTGCTTCTACACCCATCATATATTCTTATAAATTTAATATATAATAAAATTAGTGTCATAATATATTGATATGTTTTTATTATAATGATTTTCCTATTATTACACACACTTCCATATAATGGGTTACAAACTTATTGTTAATGTATATGTTAGACTACAGGCTCATGAAATGATGATTGTTCATTTTTTAGTTACCAAATAACATAGTGGGAATTATTATAGAAACCCTATTTTTATATGATAACAATTGTATATATTTTAATTATTATTTAATTATTATATAACAAATAACTTAATGATTTATATTTTTTGTAGATACTATAACCTCGTTTTTGGAAGTGTGGATTACCTCCTCCTTAGAGCGATGTGAGTCATTCACACTATACACGGTATGTATAAAGGATGAACATAATAAAAATTTGTCGAATAATTGACATGAATATGATACAATAATTATAATTTACATATAAATATATATCATTTACATTTAAATATTTGAAATATGATGTAGAAATGGAAGTAGAGTTCATGCATATGTATGACCTACCTTCTCCAAGAACAATGCATTTCATTTATTATCTCAAAATATTATGGATTATTATAAATAAAAAAAATAATACATTTATATATATATATATCTGTATGAAAATAAAATCATATTCTAAATTATTGATATGATGAAATCTTGATATTTGTGTGTAGAAGAAGTAACAAGTCAAAACATACTCATGAAACTGGGAAATTTAAATCCCAAATAGTGAAAATAGTGACGGATTATTAACAAATTGGTGATTATGTATTATAAGAATATTATATAAGATAATATAGATATGATCATATATCTGTTATAAGATAATTTCATATTTTAAGAAATTATAAAAGAGGTTAAATGATGTTCACCTGAAAAGAAACACAAGGTATGGTATTTGTGTCTCACATTTGCTTCAGTGAGGCATACACCATTTTCAAAAAACAAAATTAGTGTATATGATTCCAATATATTATTTTATATCGTAAATAAATTCAACTTCATGTTATTTAGACTATAATTTTAAAATATTTCTTTTATGGGGATGGTAATTCTATAATTACTGTGTAGTAATTGAAGCATCTCAATTTCTATTATTTGGGAGAAACATTGTTGTTTTGCACCTAATTTATTATATATGGTATAAATACTACAATATTGACATATAATACCATGATTCATTGATTGTTCATGATATTTTAAGTTTCAATTTCAATTATTTCATCGAGGGATATATGAATTAAGTGTTACTATGTGGAAAATAATTTCATAACTCAATTTCTTGCTTTGGGATATGTTACATAGTCATTATTGTTAATATTATATGATTATGTGTGTAATAAATTTTTTCTATCAGTTTTTTTATTTATAAATTTTTATGTGGATTTACATATGGAACACATAATCTATTTATTTATTTATTCTCACATCAACATTATTTACTTTTCAAGGTGTTACATCATAATCTCATGTTTCACTTGATTGTTTACACTTGAATTTCCATTCATGAAAATTATTGGATCATTATTTAGTAAATCCTTTAATTTTCATATCCTATAATTATTATTAACAATTTCATAGTAATATTATCATTTTTATACTATTAAGAAGTAAAAATTATATAGAAAATGATTTTCAAAAAACATGAATTCATTTACCTCTTTAATTAGAGAATATGCTTTATTCTAAATATATGTTTTCTAAAAAAAGTGTTTAATTTTTTTAACCTTTAAAAATGATTTACTAAATACATACAGACCCTTTATGTCTTTTACAAAAATTTTTAAAGGAATATTCTTGTCACTTTCTAAATAAGGATTTTTTTAACATATTTACCATGAATAAAGAATGTTCTTTTTACCTTGTATGACATAATACATTTCATCACGTTCATTACTTAAATTATTCCTTTGTATATATGAAAGGTATCTTTTAAAAGAATTTTTTTTTTCAAAATTAATTTTCAAATAGAAGGATTTTAAATATTATTTTCAAAATAAAAATGATATTTCCCTCTATAATTTTTTTGAGATATCTGTTTATATTTATTCCATTAATCTGCAAAAAAGCCTTTAATTTAACTCCAATTGAAATATATTGTATTAATACCATCCTTAATATTCCTCTTTCTTGCTTATGATATATTTTTATATTGGGGTTATTGATATTCATTTAATGATTCCTTTTTATATTTCCTTCAAAATATTCTATTTTAAATGATCATTAGAAATCAAATTTCCCCTAATTATCCACATTGTTTATCACAGATATGATTATTGACTAAACCATATATCATTATTACATATTATTTTTAAATTGACAATTATTTCATTTTCAGGGTTTATATAAAGAAAAACATATTCTTTATTCAATATTGATATTTTATGAGTCATATTGTTTATTGATTAAATCATTTACTTGATATGAGGAATTATTTAGACATCCAATGACGGATCGGGCATGGACATTATATATCCCCACAACGTGTCACCAGGTTCTCATGTGTAAAATTATTTTTTCCAATTAAATAGGTCACCAAAAATAGTTTTAATCATCCTAGAGGATAGATAATGATGTTGTGGGTTTTCATATTCCTTAGATATGAAATCTAATAATTAATAAATTTATCCATTTTGATTCATTATTTATTATATATTATTTTTTCTCTATGTCGAAGACTATTAATGGATTTCATTCCAAATTTATTTATTAAATGGAATGTGTTTTCACTTTCATAGCTTTATATATTGATTTTACTTGAAAATATATTAAAATAGAATGTGTTTATATTTATTTAACTTTCCATAATTTTTAACCACATTTTTCCCAGTTTATTCATCTCATGGAATGCGTGTTTAATTATTTCCCAATCTATATTAACAATTTTCAATTATTTATTATGATTTCAACTATACATTACCCTTAATGAGCATTTGATTTGACCCATATTATGTTTTATTTCCACAAGATTTTTTAGTGCACAAATTAATATATGTAAATATATACTCTGTAGGATTAATTTAACCCTCAAAAGATATTATCATCGAAAAAATGTTTTGTAATTATTGTACATATTTTTAAAACAATACTAATATATGTGTCTAGTTTAACATGAATCCAAAATTGTTCATACCTTTGGGATGAGATTTACTTGAGTCTTATGCAAATGTAATATAAGAAGTACACCCGCTCAATGCTTTTTATGTTCAGGTCACTATAAAAACTATATAATATTATAATATAAGCAACATTATTAAATATTTATAAATAATATATTTAATAAAAATAGTTCAACAAAATGTTTTTTAAAACACTATATATAACCATACATTTTTAAAAACATAAAATCAAGAAATTCATAACTTGAATTTATTAGAATTTTTTTAAAAAAGAATGATTATCCAATTTGTTAAAACCATGATTTACTTCATAAAAAACCATTAAAAAACGTCCCATTTTCCTTTTTCAAAAAAAATTTGGAAAAAGAAATATTAGGACCCAGCATTAAAACATTACATAATTTTGAATAAAATGGATAATTCACATTGAGGATCTTTTTAGATTTAGAGTTTTATAGAATTTGGCCATAACTATTACATTACATCTCAAAAATTAAAAAGTAGAAACACTTTCTCAGTTTCCATTTTTTTCATAAATTAAAAACTCTTGAAAAAAAGATTCATGTCTACTTCCATGTTTTAGAAAGCATGAATTTTCCTTGATTCCATCCTTGACCCTATTCATCTTTATGTCCTATGAAAAACATTTCAAAACAAGTGATTAATATAAAAAGCTCAGAAATGGTTATAAATCAATGAAAGAAAAAATTGGTTCATAAATACATACATAACATATGCTCCATAACATACCTCATGAAATCAAAAGATTTATGATTAAGAAATAGTAATCATAGATCAGAAAGGCAACTTGTGGCTTCCATAACATACTTTTATAGCATTCAAAACTATGTAGGGTGTCTCATTTGGAATACCCATCATAGTATATTCCCTAAATATATTAGGAGAAACATACACGTTTACCTCTGTCACATTACCCAATTCATTGGAGAGCTATCTTGGGCTCACCCACCCTTGGTTTATCACGGAACGACCCATATATGTAATCAATTCCCAAGAACCAAAACATAAACATAGCACATAAAACAAACATAAAAGGAATGATAACATTTCCACATTTTAATCACAATATATTATTTAAATATATTTACAAAAAAATACATTATCAAGAAACCATTTTCTATAAAAAAATATGTAAAAGAAAATATGTAATTTATTTTCTATTTTTAAAAAATATGGCTTCTTAAAGAAGCCAATGATTAAATAATACCCACGGTGGTGGAAAGGTAGTCGTCACTACGTATGATAAAAGGAAACATTACTTTTTGTCATCTAGTAAAACACCTCATAAAAAAAGATTCCATTAGAATGTAATGAAAAATAAAAGGTGTTTATACAATGTATAAAACAATGTCATTTATAAAACAAAATTTTCCTCAATGAAAGGATATTGAGACGAAGTCCCTTACCTCGTATCCGACTTGAACCTTTTGTTCTTTAATATCATGAATAATAAACTTAATTTAATTTCTGCTTGATTATGACCCCTTTTTTGGTTTATTATTATTTTTATATCACTTATTACCATGTTATAAACATTATTCAATCATTTAAGTTAATAATGTTCATTTTTTTGATATTTGGTACTTGAGTCAAAAATGAACATCTTATATTTACCAGTTGTCCATGTGGTCAAAATTTTATTATATCTAGTATGATATTCATTTTATAGATATAATATATATCATATATCCAGTATATATATGTATTTATAATAGTACATAACATTTGGAGGTATGAAATGAAATGCACCATTCATTGAGACGGTAAGCCTTACATACACATGAATGCTACTTTCATTTGTATTTCATATTTTTAATTGAATGAAAACATAATGATAAATAGGTATATTATAATTCCAGTATAATATCATATATAATTTCTTTAACTTCAACCTTTATACGTTCCACGTATGATATGAATGAGTGATGTCACGTTGAGGGGGCGGTACTCCGCACTTCCTCAAATGAAATTATCGTGTTTACCCATTATGTAAACCATAAAGGAATGATATAAATGAAAAATAAATAATTATGATAGAAAATATAAATATAAAATATATCACAAATAAATACAATTCCATCACAATGGCCACTATAAGAGGTTGTAGGAGAATATTGATCAATCCTCCTTTCGTGAGGTAGTGGTTCATCATCCACAAAAACAGAATGTTCTTTACCAATAAGATGAAGGTGAGTGTATGTGTAGATAGAATAATTCTTATAAAAACAAACTAGTACATAAAGGATACACGTGTTGTTATAAAATAAATAAATAAAAAGAATTTAGGGGGTTGTTGAAGTAAAATAAAAGGAATGAACTTAAATGTAGATGTATCCTTTAAATCGTGTGTCTCCCTTTGATTTGAACCAATATGAATTTCTGGAATTCCCATTTATGACAAATGTAAGGATTCATGGATGAAAAGAATGATCTTGAGGTCTTATTTGGATAGATTTTGGATGAGCCAAATGGGATTGAGAGGTGTGAGTAATGGGTCAGAGATGAATGATTTTTATAAGGGGGAGGAATGGATCTTTTGGATGGTTGGAAAATATTATTTTGTTATATAATGATTTTAGGTTTCTAAAGGTCCTAAATGTATTAATGTATAAGATAATATGACTATTGTTATAAATAAAACTATCCAATAATAATTGGATAGATTTTGGATATTTTTTTAATCATTATAATCTTATTTATTTAAATCATTCATTATTTAGGTAAACACTATATCATTACTGTGTCATAAATTGTTTTATTTAATTGATGTATAACAACTTTAAAAAAAATTAATGAAGTAGGAAATATTTTTAGCTTTGATATGAATATTTATTTTCAAATAAAGTAATTATATAACCCCACATTAAATTTTCACAGGAAAACAATATGTGATTATGATATTTTAATTTTTACTTTAAATAAGAAGTTATTTATATCATTATCTTACCCAAGTGTCTTTTAAAGGAATAATGTCTCACACAAGTATTTTTTGGGTAATACATTACTCATCCAATATTGTTACGATATGTGTTAAGGTAATTTCATATTTTTATATTAATGTTTCTCCTTGCATTACCCAATTTACCATTAATCGCGGTAAATAAGTCAAAAGATACTATTCAAAATTTATTATTTTCATCTTATTGAACCAAATTTTACATACCAATAACAACAATTTATGTTGGATTTTTGAAATTCAAATAAAAAAAGTGGTAAAATTTCATTTAAATTAAAAAATCTGATTTTAAACTACTACTTAGCGTTTTCACTATTATTGAAAAATTAAAGGTTTTTAGAAAAAATCCAAAAAATCAGCCCATGCTATATTTGAAATTCCAATGTCAAAAATTATGCCGATTCTAACAAATTCAAAACATATAATTTTCATTAATTAATTTAAAATTAATTCCCATTGTCAAAATAATAAACATATTATTAATGAAATAACAACTATCAAAAGATTGACACTTGTTTATGTCCAATTTCTAAGATAATTTACTTACAATGACTAACATAGGATTAAATGATAAAAAATAATCTAATAAAAATTTATTACCAATTAAAATGATAATCTAACCATATAAATAAATAATATTAAAAGACACTTTTGAATTAGAAGACAATATTTCTTCACTATTCATTAAAAAATGAAATTTATCAGAAAAATACCAAAACCTTTCCCATAGTAAACATTGATTTCCCAATTTGAATTAAGAATTTTACATTTTCAAATAGAACATATAAAAGTGACCAAAACTAGATTTAAATAGGGTTCACCAGTAAAAGGTGGAAAATCTATCTTTTAATAAATATTAGAGTATATATGATTAAAATTAGATTCATATGCATTTTAAGCCTCTAGATTTTATTGGATAAATGTATAATAATTTAAAAAACATGAATTATCATATTGTAGTTAGTTCTATTCATTCCTTCCCATAAAATGGATAGGTGTTAAATAATATTTAAAATAATAATATTTTACTATTTTTTTGTATATCTCAACATTCAATGTAACATTAGACTTCAATGAAAACCCTTGTTGCATATTGGGTACACCATCAATCATAGCATCCCCTTTTAAAATAAATTTAAAATTTAATTCACAAATATTAATAAATATGAAGATGTATTATTATTTATTTACATGTGATGTTACATCCTTCCCCCTTTTTAGAAATTGCACCCTCGCAATTTTTAATAACTTATCAAATAAGTGGGGGTATTTATCCCTCATAGCATTTTTATATTCCCTTGATGCCTCTTCAATCATTTGGTTTTTTCATAAAACCATTACCTGATTAATTACATTATTCCACAACACTTTTTATTTTTGGTGATGAATCTTGACTGGTTGATCCTGATAAAAGAGATTCCTTTCCAAGTGAACTACCTCTGGGCTCAATACATGAGATGGATCTAGCATATACTTTCTCAACACTGAAAACATGAAAAACATTGTGTACCTGCGATAAATATAGAGGTAATGCCAATTTTTAGGCAATTGATCCAACTTTATCTAGGATTTTATAAGGTATAATGACCCTCAGACTCAACTTTCCCTTCTTACCCAAACACATCACACTTTCCATGGAGAAAGTTTGAGAATGAAATGATCACCTACCTCAAAAGAAAGATCCTTCCTCCGGTTATTCGCATAATGTTTCTACCTGCTCTAATATATTCTCATGTTCTTCTGAATAATCTAAACCTTTTCTTCTATCTCTTATAACAGTTCTAGTGCTATCACATTACTTTCACCTACATCAACCCAAAAAGCTGGAGTTTGACATTGCTTCCCATATAATGCCTCAAAGAGAGCCATAAGTATACTCGAATGAAAAATGTTATTCTATGAAAATTCAACCAAAGAAATATGTTAGTTCCAACATTCCTGTTAATCGAGTGAACAAGCACATACCATATCCTATAAGGTTTTAATTGTTCGTTCTAACTACCCATCTGATTGACAATGAAAAGTTGTACAAAAATTTAATTACGTACCCAACGACTTATGAAAGCCTTTACAAAATTTATAAGTAATACTAGGATCACGATCATATTAAACAAAGAGGGAAATACCATGCAACTTAACTATCTATTTAACATACAATCGAGAATGTTGTTCTAGAAGCAAATATTCATGAATAGGAAGGAAATGATCAGATTTATTCAATCGGTCAACAATAACCCATATTGCATTGTTACCTCGAGATGTCTTCGATAATCCCACAAAAAATTCAATGGATATATTTTCCCATTTACACTCTTGCACTGGTAATGGCTGGATCATTCCTTTCGGTAAATGTTGCTCTGCATTATCTATTGACAAGTCAAACACTTCACAGAAACGCTAACATTATCTCTTTTCATTCCATAACACCATTAATACTTTCGAAATATCTATACATCATAGTACTTGTAGGATGAACTGAAAACAGAGAACTATGAGAATCACATAAAAACTCATTGTTCAACTATAAATATCAAGGTACACATATTCTCTTCTCAAATCTCAAAACACAATCATTATCAATGTAAAAATCAGGAAACATACCCTTCTTAACCAACTCTATGTTTTTCGGAAACTCATTGTCTTCCTTCTTCTCTTGCTTAATTCTATCTAATATATACGATTTCAATGACATCTAAAAGAAAACAGTGGAATTTCTTGGACCAACAACTTCTTTGCCAAATTTCATCAAATAAAAAACAAAATGATCTCATTCCAAACATATCATGGTTAATGATGTATTAATTTTTCGACTCAAAGCATCAGCCACTATATTTTATTTTCTTAGATGGTAATGAATCATGCAATAATAATAATTAATTAATTCTATCCATATCCTATTTCTCATGTTCCATTCTTTGTTAATGAATATATACTTCAAAATTTTGTGGTCAGTATATATTTCACATTTTACTCCATAAAAATTATGTCTCCAAATTCTAAAATAAAAAACAACAGCAGCTAATTCCAAATCATGTATATGGTAATTTAACTCATGATTTTTCAACTGACGTAAAGAATATGAAATAACATGATCATTATGCACAAGGAAACATCTAAGTCCTTTCAACAAAGTATCACTGTAGATAACAAACTCATCATTTCTGGATGGTAATGCCAAAACAGGATCATTCACCAATAATCATTTCAATTCCTGAAAGAAATCATCACATTCTATTGTCCAAATATACTTAACACCTTTTCGAGTTACCTTAATCATTGGACTAGTTAACCGTGAAAAATTATAAACAATCCTCCAGTAATAACATGATAATCCAAGAAAACTATGGATCTCAATTATATTTGTGGGTCTTGGACATTCTTCAACGACTTTGGATATAGTAGGATCAACATTTATTTCATTTTATGAAACAATGTGATGGAAGAATGAAATTTTTTGTAACCAAAAATAACATTGGATGAATTTCCCAAAAAGTTTTTTTCTTTTAAGGTTTGCATGACAACCATTAAATGACATTCATGTTCGTCTTTAGATTTGGTATAAACCAAAATATCATCCATGAACACACCCGAAAACATATCCAAGAACACATAGAAAATTCTATTCATAATATCCCTAAATGAAATAGGTGCAGTGGTTAATCCAAAAGGTATAACCACTAATTCATAATGGCCATATCTAGTACGAAACATGGTCTTCAGAATGTATTCTTCCTTTACTTCCAACTAATGGTACCATGACATCATGTTAAACATTGAAAAATAATGATCTCTCTGAATCTGATCAAACAAATCATCGATATGAGACAATGGATACGTTTTCTTAACAGTGATGTTATTTAATTCTCTATAATCAATGAAAAGTCTAACTGAACCATCTTTATTTTTAACAAACAAGACAAGATCACCCCATGGTGACATTCATGGCTAAATGAATCTTTTATCTAATAACTTCTTAAATTTATTATTTAATACTAAATGTTTAATATGAGCCATTTGATAAGGGGGTTTTGAAATTGGATTAGAATTAGGAATTAAGTCAAAAGTAAATTCAACATCCCAATCAGGTATTGTTCTAGAATTCTCATCAAGAAAAACATCGAGATACCCATTTACCACTGGCACATCATTAATATAGACAGTTTCTATATTTTCAACAAAATGTTCAAGGTAACATTTATCCTTATCTTATACTATTTTCTCACCCTTTTTATATGTTATCAAAAGTAAGGGTTCATTCTTGTACAAAAAATGAAAATAATTCGTAAAAAAAATATTTTTAGCTCTGCAGTCAATCATATAATGATAAATAGAAAGCCAATTCATACCCAAAATAACATCAAACTCTACTAGAGGAAAAATAATATGTTTTTCATGTATATTCTATCCACAAAGAAGGACATATTGGTTCTTATAATTTCATTTTTGTCTCAACATTTCACCCTTGTGGTTTTATCAAAAGTTCATGATTCATATCTTAAGATAGAAATCATAATTTACCAGAAAAAATATCTGAAATTAACGAATGTGTATACCTAGAATCAAACAACACATTGGAATAATCTAAAAAATGTGTACCTAAAAATAATTCATTTGATGGACCAACACTTGCTTATGTAGTTGCAAAGGATTTCACAACCCATTTCTGCTTGTAGTCTGGCTACTTTCCCTCAGTTGAGTTCTTCACTGGACACTCATTTTCACAATAACCCATATCATTGCACTTAAAACATTGTACTGACTGTAAATCAGATTGTGGATTACCATTAACCTGATCTTTTCAGAAAAATTATGAGCCTATGTCCCATTTTACCACATCGATGGCAATTACCAGAATTCCCAATACATTCCCTATCATGCTATTAACCCCAATTTTCACAAACTGTACAATCATATTTCTTACCATCAGACCATTTTTAGGAGTTCATCCATTTTATCTTCCACCTAGACCTCTGATTCTGTTTTTTGTCAAAGAACACTTGATCATCAGCAAACTCCATTTCAACCATCTTTGTACATCAAAAAAGTTTTTCTTATCTTTTAAACTCATTAGAGGCTAAATCTCTTGGATACTTTGAATTTAATCCCAAATAAAAAATGGTTGATTTTACTATCAAGATATCATATGAAATTTGGAGCATACCTTCCTAGTCAAGTGAATTTTGCTTCATAAGCAGCCACTGAGTTATCCTTCTACCTCAATTCCTGGAATTTTTTTCCATCATAAGTTGAACCACCTTAACAATATATTTCTCAAGAAACATACCTTTTAATTAAACCCAATCAATATAATCAATATCCTCACTATCCCTAATATTTTTCACCATCGACCTCCACTAAACGGATTCACCTTCAAAATGGTACACTGCAAGACTAACCTTTTGATGTTATGAAAATCCCATGAAATCAAAAATCATTTCTAGTGATTTTATCCAAACTTCAGCTAGAACATGGTTTTATAATCCTATGAATGATGTTATTTGTTTCCTCATTAAAGGATCCACTACTGAGATTTTCCTTTGTGGTGTATCTAGTTGATCTCGTGCATGGATACCACCACCATGTATTGCCTAATTCAATTGTTCCATCACTGCAAAAAACTGTTCATTTATGATTCTAACCATCATAGGTTGCTGATTTGGAAGGTTGTATTCCTTCTGATGTTGTCCCATCATAGATACCATGTTTCCTGTGTGGAAAACCATTATGAACATTGAAATATCTTAGGAGAAGCATCATGGTAATCTATAAATGCTATATCATATCAGTATTAACAAAAATTTATTTATGGATATTAATTTCACAATATCCAAACACCTAATGTTATCTAAACCGACCTTTGATACAAACTATAATGACCCAGCCTTAAAACATTACATAATCATGAATTAAATGGATAATTCACATTAAGAATCTTTTTAGGTTTATAGTTTTACAGAATAAGTCCATAACTATTACAATACATCACAAAAATTACAAAGTAGACACTTCTACTCAATTTCCATAATATTCATAAAATAAAAACTCGGGAAAAAAAGAGTAATGTCTACTTCCATGTTTTAGATATCATGACTTTTCCTTTATCACATCCCTGACCCCATTCATCTATAAGTCATATGAAATACTTTTCTAAACATGTGTTGAGCATAAAAAGCTCAGTAAGGTGTATAAAATAATGAAAGAAAAAATTAGTTCATCAATACCTTCCTAACATAAGATCGTTAATAATGATAATGAAATCATGATATTTATGAATAACACATAGTGATGAAAAATTATAAAAGAAACTTCTGGCATCTATAACATACATACGTTGTAGCTTTCACAGCTGTGTAGGGAGTCACATTTGGAATACCCATCCCATAATATTACCTAAATCTATTAGGTGAAATATTCATGTTTACCTCTATCATGTTACCCAATTCATTAGAGAGCTATCTCAGTCTCAGCTGCCCTAGGTCTATCATTAAACCAACCATATATGTAAACAATTCCCAATAATCATAATATATTAATATCAAACAAAACAAACATAAATCAAAGATAACATTTCCAATTTTCAATCACAATATATCATTTATATATTTTCAAATAACAAATACAATATCAAAAAAACATTTTCAATACCAAAATACATAAAGGAGTATATGGTATTTGTTTTCCTTTTAAAAACATTATGTCTTGTTAAGGAAAACAATGATCAAATATTACTCATGAAAGCGGAATGGTCGTTATCACCATGTACGTTAAAGGTAATCATTCCATTTTATTGTTTAGTAAAATTCCTCATAAAAAATATTCCCTTTGAATAAAATGAAAATTAATTGTGTTTGTACACTGTATAAAATAAGGTCGTGTATAAAAAAAATATTCCTCAATGAAAAAAGATTGATATGAAGTCCCTTACCTCGTGTCTAACTTGAATCGTTAATTCTTTAATCACCCAAAAAATAAACTAAAGATAATATTTCATTTCATAAGAATATTTTTCAAGTTTATTAATCCTTTTATATCACTTATTACAATGTTGTAAATAATATTTAATCATTTAATGTAATAACTATGGTTTTTTCGATATATCATACTTGTGTCAAAAATGAACATCTTATATTTTCAAGTTCATTATATGGTCAAAATTTCATTATCTCAAGAATTATATTCACAATTTAGATATCATATATATCATATATACAATATATATATTTATTTATAACAGTACATTACATTTGTAGGTAAGAAATAAAATGCACCGTTCATGGAGACGGTAAACCGCACGTACTCATGAATGCTACTTTCATTTCTATTTCACATTTTTAATGGAATGAAAAAATAATGAAAAATAGGTATATTATAATTCCATTATAATATCATATATAATATCATTAACACCATCCATTATAAGTTACACGTATGGCATGAAAAAGTTATATCACTTTGAGGGGCGATAGTCCGCACTTCTTCAAATGAAATTATAGCATTTACCCATTATGGAAATCATAAAGGTATGATATAAATGAAAAATAAAGAACCATAGAGAAATTTAAAATATAATATATATCACATATAAATACAGTTCCATCACAATCACTTCTATAAAAATTGGTAGGAGAAAATTGAACAATCATCGTTTCATGAGGCAGTATTTCACCGTCCATAGAAATAGAATGTTCTTTACTTATTAGATGGATGTATGTGTAATTGTAATTAGAATTATTCTCATTATAACAACCTAGTATAATTAAGATAATTTTTTTGTTATAAAATAATGAAATTAAACAATTTAAGGGGGTTATAGATGTAAATTAAAAAAAATAAATTAAAATATAAAGTTACCTTTAAATCGTTTAACTCCCATTGTTTTGAACCAAAAGGATTTCTTGAAGTGCCTCATGCATAAATAAAGGATTTTAGATGAAAAATAGGTATCTTGAGAGATTATTTGGAACAAGTTTGTATGAGCCATGGGGCTTGAGATATGTTAGTAATGGGTTAGAGGTGAGGGCTTTTTATAACGGAGAGGATGGGCTCTTTAGGATTGTTGGAAAATATTATTTTATTTTATAATGATTTTCTATTTCTAAAGGTCCAAAAAATATTAATTTCGAAGATAAGATTACTCTTGTTTGAAATAAATCCATCCAATAAGATGTTTATAGATTTTTTATATTGTTTTAATCATTATAATCTTATTTATTTAAATCATTCACTAATGTGGTAAACACTTCATCATTTTTGTGTCATAAATAATTTTATTTATTTTATGTCTAAAAATTATTAGAAAAAATTATCATGATGTAGGAAATATTTTTAGTTCTCATGTAAATATTTAATGTCAAATATATCAATTATATAACACCACATTAAATTTTTGTTTATCAAAACAATACATGTTTACTATATTTTATTACTTTAAATTAAAAGTTATTAATATCGTTATCTTACCCAAGTGGCATTAAAATACTAAAAGACTCACCAAAGAATATTCATGGTCGTAAATTACTCATCCAATAATGTTAGGATAAGTTTTAAGGTAATTTTATATTATTATAATATTTTTTGACCTTGAATTACCTTATTTACCATTAACCGTGGAAAATAAAAGTCGAAAGTTATTATTCACCAAAAATTATTTTAATCTTATTGAAGAGAATTTTAAATACTAATAAAAATAATTCCTATAGGATTTTCTAAACTCAAATCATAGATGTGGTAATATTTCATTTAAATGTAAAAATTGGTTTTTTAACTACTACACAGTGTTTTCACTATTCATCAAAAATTGAATGTTTTCAGAAAAATACCAAAAATTCAGCCTAATCCATATTTGATATTCCAAATTGAAAAATTAATTATATTTTAAAAAATTAAAAAATAATATGTTAATTTAATTAATTTAAAATTAATTCCCGTTGTCAAAACAGAAAACGTGTTTTTAAGAAAGAATAATTATCAAAAGATTGACACTTGTTTATGTCCAATTTCAAAATGAAATCACATAAAATGAAAAACATTGGATCAAATGATAAAAATATAATCTAATAAAATTTTAAAACCAATTACGAAGAAAATCTAACCATATAAATAAATTATATTAAAAAGATGATTTGAATTAAAATACACTATTTGTCACTATTCATTAAAAAGTAAATTTTATCAGAAAAATGCCAAAAATTTACTCAAAATAAATTTTGATATACTTATTCTAATAAAGAATTATATTTTGTAAAATAGAATATATAAAAGTGACCAAAAAATATTTAATGAGGGTTCACCATTAAAAGGTGGTAAAATGACCTTTTAAAGAATATTAGAGTATTGATGCTTAGAGTATGATTCATACATATTTTAAGCCTCTATTTTTTTGGATAAATGTTAAAACATTAAAAAACATGTATAATAATATTGTAGTTAGTTCTGTTTGTTCTCTCTAATAATATGGCTAGGCGTTAACTGCCATTTAATATAATATTATATTATTATTTTTTAGTATGATGCAACATTTTGTTTAACAATATACTTCAAAGAAACTCATTGTTCCGTATCAGGTATGCCATTGAACATAGAATCCACTTTTAAAGTAAAATTTATATTAAATTCAAAAATATTAATAAATATGAAAATATATTATTCTTTATGTACTTGGGATGTTTCAAGAAATCAAAGTTTTAAGAATGATATAGCATCATAATAATAATTTCATTAAAATTAATAGGTTTTTATGAATACTGTCTAAAATAAAAATATATTAAAATAGTAGATAATTCTGGAACACATCCAAAAATAGAGTTTTCTCATGTGCAACCAACAGTATGGATTAATAAATCACTAATTCAAATAAGAGATATCTTATTTTCTAAAATCAAACTCAATTAACAAGAAATGATGTCGGCCTTATGATCGAATTAATTCAACCATTTTCACCTCAATTATACACACACTGTTTCTGTTTTTCTTTATAGAAATGAGATATGATATTATATGTTCGATGGTCATAAAAGAAATAAACATACAAAATATAAAAGAAATAACTATAATTTAACACTTTATATAAATAATAATGGAAATGAAAAATCTTATATCTAGATAAACCATTTTCCTTAAAATTTAAAATAAATTGTTACTTATATCATCAAAATTAAATTATAATAAATTAAAAATATATTCAATAAAATAATATTTCATTAATAGTAGTGAATTCTTAAAAAATCCATTTTTTTGAAAAATTAAATTCTTTTTTAATATAAAATTATTTTCACAAAAATAAAAATCAAATGATTTATTTTAGTTAAATATTAATAAATAAAAAAATTATTTACTAAAATTTAGCAACATATTTTTAATCTATATAAACAATATAAATTAATATAAATTTCATTCATAGATTCCAATAATTTATATTTTCTATATATTAATGAGTATAGATCTTATTAAGGATTAAATTCCTCAATTAAATACATTAAGGACATGTTTATGATATTTAAGATTGAATTACATCATGATGTAACCCATTGCATGTAAAAGAATTAGAGAGAGTGGTACGATCGATACAAGATGATTTCTCGAGAATAGACCAATGTCTACACATCTATTATCTATATAGAATTCAACCAATTGATTGAGAAATCACATCCAATTATTAGGGAGAATACTTAAAATCATCCATGGAGAGATAAATTAATCTTTAATGTAGAATTGAGGCGTAAATGATGTTCACTGGTTGAAATTTGGTGTTTAAAAGGTATATCATTGAATTTATCTATACACAGATGGTTAGATGGTACAATTTGACAAAACATGCATTTAACCACACTTCTTCATTTTTCCTAGACAATATATGACATGAAAATTTTTCACATCTGAACTAATGATTCCCCTAACCATGAATCATATACTACCTCCAAAACACCCTACATTGTTGGGCCATAAGGTTTGGGAAATCATGAAGCTAACTATACCTCTCAATATAATCTCCCCTAAAAATGTCTTTTTGATAGAAATGGATAAAAATTAAATGACCTAATTTATACAAATGTTTTTAGTACAATAAAAATATATTATAGGGATGTCTATTTATAATTCATAAATTTTACAACATTTATCAATAAATATATTTATGTGATTATTATAAAATAAACATATATATCATTTAATTTTTCTAGGTATTCAAAAATTATGTAAAAAATTTTATTGGTAAAATTACAAAGATGCTTCTTTTAGATTTTTTCTAGAAAATTTTATTATTATAGTTTACTAATCATTATATTTTTTTTGGAATTTATTTAAAAATCACCCCTCAATGTATATATGATGTGGATGGAAAATATAAAATTATGAATAATGTATTCAAAGACATGTTTCCATTGACGATACATTAGAATAATATTACTATTTATTTATATGGTTAATTCATGATACAACTACATCAAATTTAAATATTTTTTAATCTAAGATTAAACTAGACTCTATATGACATATATACTAGGAAACATCTATTTTTTCTATGATTTATTATTTTGAAAAATATTTGAATCATTAAATTTTAGATAATATCCACCCTACATTTGATATATGCTTATTTTTTGGTATCCCAACGTAATAATATGTTTTTGTTTTTATTTTCTATCATATAATATTTATTTCCGCATATTTATATAGTGAATTTATTAAAAAAAAATTCAAGGATTTATTACGAGAAATATTAAACATGGTGATATTAAAGACCATTAGATAATTTTTTCATGGGATAAAATAGAATATTGTTTTATTATAAGTTATGAAAACCAAGTAAACTCATATAACACACATACCTCAAAGGATTAGTTTGATTTTTATTCATAATTAGTGAAATAGTTTTCATATATTGATTGATCATGAATTTTAATTTATATAATTTAAACCAACTAAATAAAAAGTGGTTATTGTGATATCATATTTTAAAAAATTTTCATAGGACATAAAATCTAAGATAAACTCCCTTAAAAAATTCAGGCCTTGAATTTTGTTATTTCTATAGAATGGTTACGATAGTTATGGTTGAATTAGGGGTTTGAATAAAAATTGGATTGTATTATAAAATGTCTCCATATAATGATTTGTTGAAGAAGTAATATTTGAAAAAAAAAATCATAGAACTATATTTAAAATAATCATTTTCAACAATATTGAAAATAAATCCCAGCAATGGCATAATTACCATAAAATTTTTCTATAATTATTAAATATAAAAAATGGATTTCCTAATAATAATACATAATTGGAATCTAATTTTCAATGTGTAAATAATAATATATTAAATTCTTTTGATCTTAATATACCACTAACATATCAAAGATTTGATTATATATTTATAGACTTGAGTGCATAAATTTAGATAAAATATCATTTTTTATATTTCATTCAAAGAGGTTTATTTAATAAATATAAAGGTGAATATTATATATTAAATAATTTAGGTGTAAAATATTTTTATTTCTGGTGTTATATCTGGTGATATATTATACATAAATAAATAATAATTTTTTATATATAAATTATTAAATGGAAAACATTTCTGAATGAAATTAATGGGATAAGTGTCCAATATATTTAGTATGAATAATTGAAAAATTACAGTGAATATGATTCATTGATTAAGTTAGAATTCATAAATTGGATAAAAATTTCAATGGTTTCATTTGAATAACTTGAAGAATTGATATTTATTCATGTTATATGATGTGAGTTTTTCAATGAACCTATATTCATTAATTGATAATGAATGTAAAAAACATGACAAATATTATTTATTATTTGTCAAAAGATTTTATAATGTATACAAATCTATGTACTATCTCAGTGTTCCATATGATTTGATAATACAAGAAAATATCAATTATGTTCATAATATATTTTCAAGATTGTTATCATAAATATATTTAGCTTTATATATTATTATTTGTATAGGTGAATATGATCTCACAAAATGGGATTATAAAAAAACAAACTAATAAATAAGTAAAATTTAATTATTGATTAAGACTCAATTATTGATCAATTAATTGGAGGTATTTTAATAATCAATCAAAGCCTCATTTTAACATGAAATCCAAATGATAAATATATACATTTCAATAAATTAATATGTTTTTATTAAAAAAATATTAACATAACCAGGTTAATATTCATGAATATCAAACTCTATAAAGATGTATTCTATGGAAAATAATTTTTTATGAAATATGGGTAATCATGATCTCAACAAAGTACTAATAGAATTAATTTTATCTAAAATGTTATTAGTAAAATAGTTGATCATGTTGATATAATTTTTTTTGGATAAAAATAAAGGATAATAAAAAATATCCATTGAATATCCATTAGAATACCATAAACATAATGACCATGAAAATCAATTTTTGATTATCATATTTGGTATTCGATCTAATTTTAATTTTATGACAGGATTATGAATCCCAAATCTAATTTATATATATAACTCATATGAATTTTCTTAAAAATAATGAATTCACTTTTAATGGATGTTTTCACATTATTATTTATTCACATGTGTTATATTTATTACATTACAGATTAATGATAAATAATTAATTGAATGAAAATATATTATTTTTCACTGGTCAATGAATAATTGGTTTAAAATTGGGTTCGATGATGTGTTTGGACTGATATGATTAAGGGATCATATATATAAACATTTCTAATGACAGAAAAGTCTAAATTATTTTATGAAATATTTTACATTGAGTATCCTATATGAAATATCATATATATTTTTTTCATATACTTGGGATGTTTAATTAATTAAAATCCACACATCATGAGGTTCAAAAAGTACACTACTTATAAACAGTCTTGTGTGCAAATTTCTAATACAAAACATAAATATATACATAATCATAGTGTCAATGGGTAACCATCCAATCATGAAGTGGGTTTTATATTATTAAGAATGAATTATTCATCTTATATTAAAAGTTTGAAATCTAGTCCCTTTAATGAGTTATAATAGGAAAATTCTTGTCCATGTATAATTGAGTGACACATATTATTCTCATCTACTTTTATGAATGGAAAATTATGTATTAACCTATTATTTTTATTTCATGTAAAGTATTTAAAAGTATATTATTTCAAAAATATGATATTAAAATTTTCATTGTATCATGTTTATATTTATTACCTTAAATAAATAGCTTCTATGTGTATATATGTGACGAAAGGATATATATCCTGTAAATATGGTCATAATTATATATCTATTTTTTATAGAGATTATACTATATCCATTTGAATCTTGAGTGGAAATAAATTATTTATAGTGTTTGATCGTATATTTTGGTTCCAAATTAGAAAGAGATGGTCTGTTATAATTCATCAAAATCTCATATGGTCATGTTTATAGCTACGTAAAGATTTATTTATTTTTAGTCAACTTAATTTGAATAAAATTTTAAAGAGTATATATGATTATTTTGTACAAAGTATTTCCGATATTATTTCGCATTATATTATATTATTTGAAAAAATGTATAGAAATTCTAGTTCATGTTATAGATTTTATGATATGAAACCTAATGGTGAACCATCACATAGAATGACCAAAAGATTATTCAATCTACAAAGTCAAACTAAATTGGTGTATTGGTTTTATTACATATGAATTATTGATATTATGTGTTCCAGTAAAAATTATGATTTTAATAAATTCATATACTTATTTTATAAATTTTAAAGGGATCAATGAATAATAATTTTAATTAAATAATAATGGGTATAATTTATCAAGATTCATAATGTAAAATACTGTTTGGATGAATCAATTATGTATGACAGTGATTCCCAGAGCATCATTCATTTATTAAAATAGAGATACATTATGAGAGCTCATCTATGAGGAAATAAACATGCTAGGGAAAACACTATAATTAAACTATATTCTCTTCTTCAACAATTATTTTTTTGAAGTTCTAACACACATTATGTGAAAGAAGATATCATAAAACAATGTATTTTTATTACTTATTTGGATTATTATTTGAGCTAAAATAATATAACATGGTTATTTATAAGTTGTAATAGTCAAGACCATTGTTAGATTGGATGGTGACAAAAATAATTTATGTGTTTATTTTAGATTTATTATATACTTCACATAATATTTCCCTAAATAAACGAAATTGTTTTTGTGGTTCCACTATACTTATGAAATCTTTTTACCTACAAATCCAATTATTAGAAACTCTTTGTTAGTATTACCAAATAAGTGTCACAACTCATTCACATTTATATATGGAATGATTAGGATAAATTATTTCGATTATTAAGGAATCCATTCCCAGTGTAATCATAAATTATCAACACCACTTAAAATCCTATAAAAAAGATCATCTATTTATTCAAACTAGATATTAGGGTTT
Organism: Viscum album; assembly: GCA_963277665.1. Lineage (NCBI taxonomy): Eukaryota > Viridiplantae > Streptophyta > Magnoliopsida > Santalales > Viscaceae > Viscum > Viscum album. The sequence continues at coordinate 811,655,379 of OY728165.1, forward strand.
TAAATATCATTATATAGAAAAAAATAATGATAAATATATTAAATTAATATGAAATTTTTTGTAACTAAATACATGGGTTAAATCAATGGGTTTCCGAATAATTAATCTTTTCAATAAGTTTTCACATATAAATCATATCTTTTTACCTCATTAAAAATAATGTATTCTTTCGGTTATCATCATCATCATTTATATCAACCACACATAAATTAAATTGTAATAAAAAATACAAATAGATTTTTTTTTCTTAGTTCACTTTACATATTCATCTTTCAATAATTTTTTAGTTAACATTTTTTGCTGTAATAAATGTCACTACAAGATCAATAACTTTTATAAAGAAATATTTTGTTGAAGTCAGACATCATTTAATTAAATTTCATGAAAATTATTAGCGAGTAAATCCATACCTTATACGGGTCATTCTCTACTCAAACATTCATATTTATCTGAATGATATCATTTTATATACATATAGGTATCTCCTCATTTTATCAATTTGATGGTCTATCCAAGGTCAATATATATAGATTCTATAGTCTACATTATAATTCTATATGTGATGCTCCAATATATACCACATAAGTCATAAAAATTGCAAGGATAAATATATGTAAATAATTGCGAGAAGAGTCAACATTAATTTTTACAAATATTATACATTGTAGTAAAAAATATAATTCAGATAGTATAATTAAAATATATAAATTTTGATTAAATATTGTATAAAATTTAATTGGATAATTAATATATATATATATAATCATAATAACATCATTCATCCACCCCATGAATTGTTAATTTTTGATATAAACAATTTGATATTCAGTAAATTCCCTCAATATTGTCTTGTTTAATACTATCTTTCTATATCAAAAAATTCCCTCTATTTTCAACATTCTTTCGAGAACACATCAATCCAATTCTATAACCTTATAATATTTTAAAAATAAAATCTAAATCAAATGCAATGTAGACATCCTCTATGTAAAAATTAAATATTTAATAATCTTTACATAGTTATCAAAAATTAAAACTTATTTAAAAATCTAGAGGTCATCCCAAAAACAAGGAATAATTTTTACTAATTAAAATTTATAAAATATATTCAAATTTTCATATTTTTCAATAAAAAAATATTTTATACTTATAATATATGTGAAAATTTTTCTTCTTACTTGTATTCTCCTAAATATAGAGATAAATTATGGTGTAATTATATTATTTAGCACACAATCATAAATTTGATTGTTAGTATGTCTGAGATTAATTTTCTTGACCCTACCATTATAGATTGATTTTTCATTGAAAAAATGATATTGTAGTGTGATATGTTGATTCATGAAATAGAGTTATGTTTTTCAAAAAAGTTATTGATAACTTTTTTTCACTATTTAATCAATATAGTATAATATCTCTTAATATGACCTAATCCATCTATTATAGTGTGCTGAATTATTCCTCAATTATGGAGTATTCATTTCTTATTAAACAATATAAACCACCATGACATAAGATTTCATTATTTCATTATTACTCTAACATAACATACCATGTTCATTCTCACTCATGTTGGTTTTAGCGTGAACACTTCATTATAGTTTGAATGAAGACTATGAAGTTTTAGGAATTCATAGAATACACATGCATGGTTTCTGATTACTCTTAAATTATTTTTGAGACTACAAACATTTTATTATGTAATATTTGTTAAATCAAGATCATTCTTACAGAACACCATGAAAAATAGGAATTAATCTTACATAGAATAATACTTTTCATGAATTTAATCAATCTTCATCTATATGTCTTCAAACATACTCTAAGTCTATATTTAACAATAATATAAGATGAGATCTAATTATAAATTCTATCATATCCAAATAAAATCAGTTTTTATCAAGAAATCAAAATCATTTTATTCAATCCCATCTTAAACATCATCAAAATATGTTTTCAATTTATGAAAATTAAATTCACCCTAACACCTCCATATATGGTTCCCATGTATGAGTCACCATATGTATCTTAATCAAAACACCATTCAGATTTCAACATCATTATCTCTAGATCCATTTCCAAATATCGCCCAATTTATATCATTCCCAACAAATTCTTATATCAATAATATTAAGAGAAAACAATATGATACATAATCTATGGTTTCAAAATTATAACCCTTTGGATTTTTTTATCAATTGGTCCATAAATAAATATTTTTAATGTCACTCTAGATATATCAAACAAATACGTTAACTTATTATTTATTTCCTTCATTAAATAATAAATTAAAATTTAAAAGTGTTCTTTTCATAGTTTTTAATCATCATTTTATCTTATAAATCATAGAACCTTATATGTGTTTCTTTTCTTTAGAGATTCTTCCTTATAATAATAAAAATATATTTGAAGAGGTTAATATCCACTTTAACAATCACCCCAAGAATATGTGAATTTATCAATAAATCATTATTTCATATATGTATCCACCTTATTCTCAACAAAATAAAACCTTATATTTTTCAACCATTTTAAAATATATTCATTACTACAGATTATTAACTCACCATTTGTTATATAGATCATTGATGTCATTAATCAAATCTCTCCATATTGAATTATGTTTCTAACATAGTGGATATTTCAACCACATAGTATATTTTTAATGATATTATTTTCACGTTTTCTATTATTGTTAGTCTTAATTAACTACTAATCTACCTTTTTTTGACTAACTCTATATGAAACATTCAAGATCAACCCCTTTTTAAATTGTCACTCTTATTTTTTAATGTTCTACAAAGAGTGAAATTACCACATAGAAATGAGTCAATAATTAATCCACTATAAACACTTAGTATAAAATACATTTAGGAAACATGTGTTTAATTTAATAAATTTTATTATGTTAATTAAATTCAATTATATCTCAAATTATTTTAATAATAAGAAATTAAATAAATTTAAGAATCTCTTGATGAACATAATCATATTTAAAAAACAAAATTTGTGAAAAATATATGTATATACATATATATAATGGTAGGATCCATACCAATATTAAATTCTTCCATTTTTAAAAACAAGGAATAAATATTGTGATATGAAATTTATTCATAACTAACAGCTTTTAGTTAATCAATTTGAATAAAACATACCCTAAATATCACCTTTCTAAGAATATATAAATAGATTTTCCTATATAAACATCAACATAAGATGTATCTTCAGAAATGAAAATAATAATATCCAGAAATAATGGATGAATTTACATGGTAAATAGTATTACATAACATATAAATGTATAAGGATAACCAAAACACAAGGCTGATGTTTCTATCATTATTTCATCAAGAGTTTTCCTCATTCTCTTTTATGTAATGATACATCTAATAATACAACAATATACTATTTATTTATATATGAAATTGACTTTATACTATATCATAACTCAGATAGATATTTTATACCACATTATTTATAGCATAGACATTGACATCCACTATGGTTACTAGAAAAACATGTATTGATTTGGATTAATGGTTTAGTCCATTGGTTTTTTATCTCACAACATTGATGTTGATTCCTTTATAATGTGATAACATGATAAATGCTCCTTATTTTGAATAAAATATATCCTTTCCAATTTATAATTTTATATTCATTATATTTCCAATTTAGTTTTTGAATTTATTTTCAATTTATTTTAACTTTTCGTTCCATGAAGGCCATTTCCTCATTCTTTTTAATTTTGAAAATTTTATTATTTTCCATAAATGAAGGATACTATAATATAATGTCATTTTATTTTTGATACACATACCTAAGATATTCTATATAACGTTTCTTTGACCACGTTAATATATTATCATTTACATATAGGCTGGAATGGTAGAAGTCCTTGTAGTAATGGATTTCCCCAACATTCAATCTGATCTTCCTATTTTACAATACCTACCTATTTCAAAAACATATTGGTGATTAGAATGGTTTTTTCATTTAAAAGGGGTTATAATCCCCTATAATCACTTTTGTGGAAGTTACCCATACCCACCACTAAAGTTTTTGCCTACACTAATTAGGGGAGGTTGTGGGTAAGCAGTATTAAATGGGTTTCTATTTTTGGGATTGCTAAATTGAGAGGTTTTAACCCCCTAAAATTTCAATCAAAATTAAAAATAATTTGTTAAATTTGGGATGATTCTGACCGCCCCAAATTCCAACATCAGTCTATGTGTTGTTAAAACCAACCCTAATTAACACTCAATATTCAACGTTATTTTTAGTTACACTATATGTTCTCCTAATATACCTATAAATATATATATATATTTATAAATATATATATATATTCAGCCAAACCCCATGGGCACCATTGGAAAACCCCCTTGGTAGCCTTGGGACATCCCTGGATGCCCCCAACATCGTAGGTGGCTACCCACGACCCCCAATACACCCCCGGGAAAATCCACATGATACAAAAAGTGCCTACCCCACGCCCATGGAAACCCGTGGATAGACCTCCTAAACATAAATGGATTCCCCCTAACACACGGAAATCCCTCCCCATGCCCCCCACCCCACCGTGGGCCCCTGGACAGCCATCAGGACACCCTGTGTAGCCCTACCCCACACCCCCCAGACAACACCTGGCACCCCAACACCAAGGATAGATAATCCCCCCCCTCACATGTACTCGAGTGTTCTTATGACCCATGGCCTTACTGAAGGACAATAAAGTCCACCCTGAAGGATTCTATGATGGTATAGGCTCGATCGATTAGCATGCCCTAACCCATTGAAAATTCACTTTGTTGTAATATAAATAATTAATTATATTTATTTACATAAAATAATTTATATTTATTTACATTCAAATTAATATATATATATATATATTGGTCTATGTAAATAGGGATAATATAATATATTTTTTTATTTATAATAAATCAGTTTATATAGTATAATAAATTTTTGTATTCTATATTTATATAATATATAGTTCTGAGAAATATATATATTATATATGCAAAATATATATATGTATATAATTATATTCACATATATAAATATGTATTTATATATATATATATATATATTTATAAATACATTTATATTTCTATATGTGGATATATTTATTTATATATATAATATTTATAGATATAATATAATTAATATATATATATATATATATATATTTATATGTTTGTGTATTTCTATAAAAATAATATTATTAATTATTATTATTCTTACACATACTTTTTAAACTATAAAATCTATCGTTTGGTTTTATAAAAAATATAAATTTATATATTTTATGATTTCTATTCTGCATATATTATATTTAACACATTTATATTATATATATAGGTATGTCATTATATAAATATATAATAAATCTTGTATACTCGTATATATATACAAAACCAATTAAATAAATTCATGTAATTAGAAATAAATAATATAATTAAAGGATATATATATTTACAAAATAAATTTATAATTAATATGGTATATTAAAATATATATAAAATTTTTACATAATTTTTATAAATTTATTTATAACAAAATACTTATAAATTAGTATATATATATATATATATTACCCTATATGATATAAATTTTTTGTACATAATATAGTATAAATGTATTTATATAGAAATATAGAATAAAAATTTATTTAATTTAATTTATGTACAACGTAAATCATAATTTAAATGTAGTTTTTTTTAAAATATATATGTAATATAAATTTTTTAGTAAATATATATATATTTGTTTCTATAATATTTAACAATATTTATATATGTATACAATTTTTTAATATATAAAAGTATTCATTTAAAATATTTATATAATGTATATATATAAAAAATAATAATAAATTTATATAATGTGTTTATGTAATATATAGATACACATAAGAACACACACATATATATTATAAAATTTGAATTTATATGAGATTTATTTTTAAAATATAATTAAACATTTTGACGGGGACAATAAAACCCCACTAATAAAATGGATTAGCATCATTTCGTGAGCCCACAATAATTTCTTGAATTAGAGGTGGTATTTAACCCCCTAAAATATCATAAAATAGCGGGGGATCAAAACGACATATATTTCAAAGGAAAAAATATATATATATATATTCTCTAAAATCAAACATAACATATAGCTCCCAAATTATTAAATTAGTGGTGGTTTGTACATAATGGCCTCTATAGTTCAACCAAATATAAAAAATACTAAACAATTTAGAGGGGGTTTTGAACCGTCTCTAAATTCAATGATTAGTAGGGCTTGTACAGAACCACCTCAAACATGTTTTTATATGGGTTCTACATAACCCCCTCTAAAATGAATTTATAGGGGTTCTTCCAAAGCCCCTCTAAAATACCACTTCCAATATATTGTTTTTTCTATTGTGAAAAATTTATTTTCTTACCACATTAAAACGTATTTCAATAAAAATTAAATTTTCTTCATCTCATCCATGGATTTTATACCTCAAGATCCCGTATTAAATTATTCATTAGGTGACATTTATATCCATGAAAAAAAATTCATCCAATAATATAATTTGAATCAATTTTATTTGGAATAACAATTAATCAAGATTTAAAATTGTTTCTAATTTTACCAACACTGCAATTAAAAGGATGATAATTAAATTTATAAGATTCATAGATTTGTTATTTTTTAGAGGATGGATTTTAAAAAAATTTAACCCCATAACTGGAAGAAAACAATTGAATTGTTAAAAAATCCTATAATTTGGCTATGATTTACAGAATTGTAGCACATGTTTCCATATTCCACTATTTTACTCCATATGTTTTACTTATATAAATTATTCTCTTCATAATACTTCTCAAATGATTTAAATTTGGGGAATTATTTTTCCACTATTTTATATATAACTATTTGTTTCCATGTTTATTTTGGTGGGGATGTATCAAATCACAAAATTAATTTTCATACCACAATTATCCATTTGAATTTATGATACTACATAAAATTTATGAAAAAAAATAAATTAAAATATTTGTTCCTATTTGTTATGATTTATTTAACATTATTAAACATAAATTCCCATATAACGTAATTTTTTCGATCCAATCTCCTTAACATGGAAAAGATTTTTCATTTATTTTAAATTCCATATTGGTCATTTTCACATGATATTTATTTCCTAATTTTAAATTTATTAATGAACTGTCATGCTATTTGACCCATTTTCCTTAACTATATTACTATTTATTCCTAAATTTTACTCAAAATAATAACATTCCTCTAGCTATATTAATTTTTTGTTAATAATTATTGATTGATAATTTATCTATATTTCTATTGTTCTTTATCACTGACTTGTTAAGAATTTATAATTTTTTATCTTCCTTATCAAGAAAATCCTTAGTTAGAAAATTTTTAAAAAAATTGACTCATTTTTCCTACTAAATTCATTAAATAATTTCATTTAGATAAATAATATTCTTGGAGATCATCAAAATTCCATGTTTTAAACATACCCCTTTTTCCTTGATATGTTATCTTTTTTTTCATTTTTCAAAAATATTACTTATATATTTAATCACATTTTATATTTATCCCACATTATATTCAAAAAAATACATCCAGATTAATGTTATTTTTTTTCATGTGTTTCATGTGATTAATCGACAACTTTTTCAGGTTAGGAATGTTATTCCTCAAAATGTTCTATATACCCATTTCACACATTAACGAGTACAATAGTCTTAATGTTTTTACTCATTGATTATATAATTCAATTATTGAACACACTTGATCTAACACAAGGTCAATATATCCCTCAAAATCATTTTTATCATAACACATCATCAAATATTTTTTAGCAAAAAAGAGAAAATTAAATAAAATATTCAATAATGAACTCTAAAAATTAAATTTTCACATAGTGCCCCTTGTTGTAACTTGAGATTCATAAGGGGTGAATCCTAGTTTTTTTCAATAATACATCTGTTAAATTAATTTTCACCTTTCTATCAGATCATTTTACCTCACTAGAAGAAAAATTTTAAGTAGTCATCCTTTAATCATACACATCAAACACAAAAAATACAAAAATAAAATTAACATGAATATACTGACAACACATAGATTAAAATTACTATGGAAAATATATAGATAATATAATAATAATTATATTGATCTATCAAAATCTATTATAAACACACTGTTTTCTATGTATAAATGTTTTTGTTATTTCAATCCTCACCTAGGTACAATACCTGAATAATTATTAGGGAATAACTCTTCGCCTACCAAGGGTAACTCCAATCTCATTCTTCACACACCACTAATAAATATATCATTTTTATAATTATAGTCTTATTTTTAGTTGATCCAAATAAAGGTTAAACCATTGACATTATGTAGATATGCATTACTGTATATATATTTCTGGATGTGTTGCTCAGGTGCATACTATGAACTACTCACAAATTCCAAGGGTAGATGAAATTGATTAATAATAATAATTTTTATAGTAATGAATTTTAAATAATATTCATTGTAGTTAATAATATTATCAATATAAAATAATTCTAAAAAATAACTTAGAATAAATATACTATATATTCCTAACACTAATATGTATGATGTATCAATATTACCAAAAATACTACTTTTATACACTTCCAAAATTTTCCACAAACATTACACATGGTTCATTTCTTTTCTCTTCAATAATATTTAATATTCTTTTATTATATTCCACAATACCGATTTAATAAAAATAAATTCTTGGAAATATTAATAATAAATGACTTTATCTTCTCAAAAAATAGATAATGAATCAATTACCATACAATATCACCCTTTCTTGGTATTTTTTTGAATTCATATAAATTCTATATATTACACCCGATATTTTATTCATTCTAAAAACAATATCCTTTAAATTTTGGAATTCATGATTTTTTTTAAAAAACAACTTCATAATTATTATACATTATATTTACTTATTTTATTTCCTTTAGTAATATCTCTACTATTGAGCTTTTTAAGGAAGATTATAGTGATCCCAAACACAGTCAACACTTCATCCCTATTTTAGGTCATCAAATATATTCTAATCCTTTAATTTCTTTAATTATCCAAACATAGATACATAAATTTTGTTGAAATAAAATAGTTACACTATTATTTTTCTCCAACATCTAAATAAAATTCAATGTGGTGAGGTTTTTCATAGTGCAATCATTATTTCATTACTAAATAGATTTGAGTATAATTTTTATTAACATTAAACTACATCACGATTTTGTCATATAGAAATAATTTTTCATCATGACATGTGTGTTCATAGTGAATGGATAAATTAATCAATAACAATACCACACATTATTTTAATTGTCCAATTATTTCTGAAAAATCACTCTTATCAAGGACCAATACATTTATTATTAAATTATGTAAGTTTAGTTGATTAAAAATAAAACATTTATTATGGAATGATAGACATCACAAGAGAATATAATTCCATAATTTTTTTGATCAATATGATATATCATACAATGTCTAATCACAGGAATGGTTGTTAATTCATAAAAACTCATTTTTTTGAAGGATTCATAGATAGCTTCGTAAATACATATAATAATATTAAATGTATATGGATTATCTTTACAAGAGTTTGGAAACTATTTTCTTACACTTATGTAGTCTTAAATAAATCTAGATTACTTTTATCTTGAATTTTATAATTTTATAATTAATCTTTTATTCCTAATCACATTTATAGAACTAACTACAATCAACTTTAGATGGATTCATAAATGTTAAATCCATATTAAACTATAATTTATTATGATATCCCATAATAACTTTTATCAAATCAAAATGAAAATATCTTCTATTAGGAAATAATATTCTATTTATTTAAGACATTATTTGACTCCATAAAGTATTCATATCCATTAATGAAAAGTGAAGGTATTCTCACAACATCATAATTAATTTTCCCCATCGCCACCAATTTCCATTATCTACATAAATTTCCTAAATCTTAATATTAATTGATTATATAACCAACTCAAAACCTATGGATTTATAAATAATAATTTTGATTTACCATCCATGATTTTTCAATCATATTCTTCAAAGATCTATAGGTGTCTGGTCAATTTCAATGATCCAAAACCTATGATTTATACATTCCCAGAATCAATGTCTATGATTTTCCTCACTAAATCATTACATAAAATTTATTAAATAAATTTTTTAATTTTTATTTCTATAGATCAGTCTTATTTTCATGAAATATAAAAAGTGGGAGAATAATAATGTTCATGGGAAGAATTGATATACATATCTCATTATTTATGTGATGAAAAATTAATATTTAGGGGGAAATATAAATTAAATCCGTGAATAGTGTACCGAAATCAACCTCAACGAACCCAAACTGGTTGAATGTGGTTTTGGGGGTTGATTGGGGGAGTAATTTTTATTTCATATGTGGTTGAAAGTAATAAACCATAAATTAGTGTTCGTTTTTATACAACATAGTCAACTAATCAAAGATCGTAATCATTTCTCAAAGAATAGAATTTATAGTTCGATAGGAATAGTCCCCCAAACCATAAAACAATACATGTATTACTTACTTACAAATAAATATTATTTCATAGTAAATCATTTTTTCTACTTACATGTTCACCTAACAATGTATTCATAATTTCAAAAAAACTTCAATATATAGTTGACATTAATGGTTTCTTAAACTATTAATATAATTAGGAATCTTATATAAAAACAATAAAATATAAATTATCAAAAAAAATTCAATCCAAAAATTACACATCATGTCAATAAAAATAATATTTAAAATGATTATAAACGTAATAAAAATCCATATATAGGATAATATAATATTTTTCCATTATATTATATACAATAAAATCATGTTTTATCCAAGGAAATCTAAACTAAATAAATATTAAATAGATAATGGTGAGAAAAAAAATATCAAACTATCACAATATATTACCCTAAAAGGCCTTTCACCCAAAAAACTGAATATAACATTCTACAACTCCTCATAAAATCATTAAGACACCACTTTCCCCTATAAAATAATATAAATTCACATTTACTTCATTATCCTGATATTTCATTATGTAATTCTCCATTAATAAACTAATTGTAAAATATCATATTTCACATCCAATGTAAAACTAAAAAAGTGTCGTGACCTATTAAATGAACAATAATAAGTATGTTATATAAATATTAAATCCCTTTATAAATATAATTATATTAATACATTAAAAATTGTAAAATATATAATAAACGTAATTAATTTGATTTAATGTTTAATGTTTTATTTTTCAAAGAACTATTTTTATGTGTTGTGTATTTTGACCTAATAAATCGTATTAAACTCTATTAAAATATTGTTACGATAATATGTAACATTTGAATCATGGAATAAAATATTAACATTTATATAACTAGTAGTTGTCATGAAATGGGATTAAGAAAAATTAATGATATAAAAAGCATTTCTTTTATAAAATAAGGCTTTCTATTATATTTTTATTTAGTAGATAAAATTATATTATTATGTTATTGAATTTTATTAAATGGAATTAATTTTAGAAATAAGGATTTCAATAATATATTAAGGGGATTATTTAGTTTGTTTAAATAGTTTGTCTTTAGGTGACAAGTAAAAATACAATTTAGTAACATCTCCAATTTTTATTATTTAATCCATTGAATATTTCATTATATACCTATTGGTTTTTTCAATTAATCAATTCTATATTATGGATTGTATTGGAAGAAAAAATTAATATACTAAAATATTAATATTAATTAATGCATGTATATACATCACTTCATAATAAATGGGGTTTCCATTAATCAAGGCCTCATATTGGATATTCTAGTCCATGGTAATTTGTATAACATGATTATTATCATAGGGTCAAAATAATTTTTATTAACATTGGATATTCAGTCGAAGAAAATCATCAGTGGGAGAGGTAAGTGAAATAATTAAATAATTTTTTAATGGCCAAACCATAATTTCCCTCTAAATATATACCACTATTTAAAATCTCTAGGGTTAGAAAAAAACATAAGATAATAGATAAAAGGTTCTAGGTAGATTCATTTGAGTTGAAAATCGATAATAGGGATTAATGAAATACTAAGGGGAATTAGGAGATGAATGATGAATTCATTAAGATCAACACCTTTATTTCTAACTAACTTATTCTTCCAAAACATTATATTATCTATTGAGTTAGGTAATATTATTTCATGGATTCCAACCGTTTAATTAAAATTTTCAATCATAGATTTCTTATCTACTTATTTTTAAGTTTTTTTTCTATTCTTCATGTGATCCTAAATTCAATTAGTATTTTTGAACCGAATCATTTAATTTTTGAATTGAATTTTCACCCTTGTTACCAATTTATTTAATATTTATATGGGAAAAATGAATCCATAGATGACTCTTAATTATTTTTTATTACATTTTGTCCATTTTTCATCACATATATCATCAATGGAAAACATCGATGTTGCTTCCCCTTTTAGACCATATTCAAGTGTGATAAAACCCCTAGATTCTTGTCGTAGGGATGATCGAGTTGGTGATCAGTATTTTATGGATAGAGTATTCCATGTTTAATTATATGGGCAATGACATCATGGTTAAGGGACCATATAAATGATTTATATTTGTGATTATGTTTATACAGAGGCATGTAATGATGAGTGGGATTTTTTAAGCAGAGTAGGTTGATAAAATCTGGTAGCCAAAAATGATTTACTATTTGGAGAACCCTATATTTCAGTACCATGTAATTCATTTTTTCGGGATTCAAGGAGGAAGCGGTGTGGGAGGAAACACATTAAGATATAAAATTTTGAAATATCCAAAGTGACATGGTGTTTAGTCATGATGAAAACATGTTTTGGGGAACATTTCTTAAGGGGATAGTGTTTCACACAAAATTAAAGATCACACTAAATGTTATTTATCCACACATTGTGTCACACACTGATGGAGACCCAGTGTGTATCCTTAAGTCACATAGGAAAGGGTAAGGTACAAGTACATATACATGCCAACATAGACAAGTATACCCATAACTAGAGTAACCAAACCAGAGCATAGTAAATGGGCATGACCATTCTAACTAGGGACACCTAAATACCCGAGAAATGGGCCACAGTCCACAGGCACAGTCCATAGAACACGGTCATGCGTAGTTAGCCGTGACACATCGTTTGACCCAATGTAAACAGTATGTACTTCTCCCATGTAATTTTACCTTATGCATCTCATTGTTCAATATTTTTTTCGGAAATTTAACAACCAATCTAGAATATTTTTTTCATATTTAAAATGATGGTGGGCATTGTTTTGGAATTAGAGATATGCTCGGAGTTGTTTTAATTATTTTTAATCATTTAGTAATTATTTAGAAATGTCAGTGACTAGTTTTTTTATCAAATAGATGATGGGGTTGGTACTCCGCAACCACATCATGGTGTGGGTCCCCATATTATTTATATATGTAATACATGAATTCCACTAAATAATAGTAGTGTGTGGGTAATCAATATATGGAGTTTTACTCCCCATTAATTATGATATATAATTGAGTGTGTTAACCATTAGGGATTGTTTCTCCCTCAACTGTGGATTACAACTGTGAGGTGTGGGACAACTATTCTATTTCTGTTCAGGATACACATGGAAATCGGATTTAAATACAATCTTTTTGGAGTTGTACAGTAAGGACTCAACCCCAGTTTCCTAGAGATGGTTCCTTATTTGATTACAATGTAATATAAAGACGGAATAAGAATCCAAATTGATCGATTAGTTTTTTATTATTTGGAAACAAGATACATAAATAAGTTCAACTTTACACTATGAAAGGAAAAAACAACACTAATTCATTTCATTAGAAACATCACATCTCCTAGATTATGCTTTCAAGTAATTCATAATTTTCTTCTTCATGTCATGATAAAATGAATCTTAAGAAAGGGGTGAGCTCAAATTATCAGTAAGAGTAATAATAATAGAGAAAGATAGCATAAACATAATTCATGATGAATAATTGAAAACACTTTCCTTTAGTACTAAACTTCAACACATTATGGAAGGAATATGAGCTCAGTAAATAATTCATTATTAAAACATAATCATGGTATTTTAATAGTCAAATAACCATATGGACATTCAATTACAATCTTCATTATGTGGGAAGTGCATATGCCGTAAATTTTGAAACATTTTTTCAATGCCTCGGATAAGACGTCTAATGATTAAGGCCTCAACCAAATTCCATATATCACATTTGGAAAGGCCTCAGCCAATTGCACGTCTATTTGTCTCATGAGACCTACTGATGCATCGAGGGGATATATCTGGCCCCACCCATCATGTAACATACCCAATTAATTACAAATATGAGCGGAGATAAACATAAAAAACATTTACATTCATATTGAAACTGTCAAATGAAATGTAACAAACATTCCCCAGTTATTAAACATAAAACTCTATCCATTCAGAGTAATATGATGAATGGTTTTAGGATAGATCATACTAAATAAAGTTAGTCATAAACCATTAAATATCATATGGTATATGACATCATAAATTATTAACCCCAATAAATACATAATAATCCATAAGAGAGTTGAATCAAACGAGAATACTCTTATAAAATCATTAAGAAATTTTTCAGATAAATACTCTTTTATTTTGAAAAGAAGAGTTCTTATGGAAAAATCATTGTATAAAAAGAGAAGTGAAGTAAGATAGTATTATAAAATGAGTGATTATTTAATAATAATGGTTTCAAAAAAACATATTATAGTGTGCCTTTTAAAATATGTAATAATTTGAGAAATTCCCTCGAATCCGGCTTGTATTTTGGAAGCAATTTTGAATGTTCCTTTTAAAACGTGTATCTATCCAAAGAATAAACAAGGGTTATGGTTGGTAAACATATATATAACACCACAAAAAATTTATGAAGACTAAAAAATAGTGTACATGAATTTCAATGCGGTAATTTGACCATAAAAGTTTCCCGAATGAAAATGGAAGTTCGGGTGAGAAAACCCTTACCTTAAATCCGAATGTATTTCCTTCTTGAAGTAAAGGTCTTGGAATATGAAATAATACTCATTAATAAATTAATTCATAATCTATTAGACATATATTTAGTTTATCATAACTCTTTTTTAGTTCATTTATGTCCTTATTAATAAGTTATAATATCGATATACGTCGCTCCGGTGTGTTGGTTTTCTTGATTTTCATAGACGGTTCAATTGTTTTTAAGTAATGGAGTTTATGTGGAATGGTTGTAAATCTCCAAAATTGAAATTTAATATTATTTATGAACATCCATAGTTAAAAGTGGACATTTATATCATTTTTTTACATTTAATGAAGATGATTCATTTGAGAAAAACCACTTCGATTATTTGGCGGTATTTGGATTGTTATGAATTAGTTTTGTTATATAACATAATTATATGTGCATATACTGGTTAATGAATATTAATAATGTTATAATACATATATTATAGTCTAGATGAACCATTAATATGCTTTTATGACCAATAATGAAGGATATATTGAAGAAATAAATGTCATCTTCCATGTATGTTATAAATCGGAACCCCATGGATGTAGATTTCGTTTATAAAAATAAAAGGGGAATGTAAGAAAATTGATGAGGGTTATTCCATTAAAAAAATATAATCACATTATATAGATGATACTAGAGTTATCATGGTCATTTGGATAGAGGTGGTGAGGTGAGGATAAAAAAATAAGATAAATTGAAATGAAACCAATTGAAAAAGAAAGGTGTTTTTCCTCTTGAAATAACCTCCTTGAGAATCTCCTTAAGGAACGATTTTATGGAATTTTGAAAAGACAAATAGAATCCTGCTCATGGCAGGTGACTAGGGTAGGGTATTTGGAAATAAAATATAGGAGATTCAAGGCATAGATGATGGAAGGGAAGAGGGAGTGGTGAGGGGTTTTTATAGTGGAGGAGAGGGGTAAATTTTGAATATTTAATTCATTATTTTATTAGTTCCCTCAAAAAATCCAATAGTGTTATTTCATGTTACCCTTAATAGTAATACGTACATGTGAGTTCGATCCATGCCGCCTTCAATAACTTATGATGTCATAAATAGTATATTTAACTAATAATTTGTATATACTGTATTTAATCGTATTTCACTATTCATAAAAAATTCATGAATTTCAGAAAAATCCCAAAAATTTACCTATACCATTTTTTGTTGTGTAGAATTCAAAAATGAACTCAAAATTTCAATATTAATTTTCTAAATATAATTAGTTTTATTTTTAAATAATGTCTTAGTTAATTCAAAAAATAACAATTTTAATGGCGCAATTAGTTATATTTTAAATTAAAAAGTTAATTAATATAACATTATCTTATTGCCTTCAAAAAATAAAATAATATTATTATTTAATATTCGTAAGGGTAATATTACTATTAATAATGGTCTGTTACTATTCACCAAAAAATAATGTTTTTTCTATCAGACTCTAAATGACTTACTGATCACAACTCTAGATGACCATTTTTTTAAATTTAAAATACAAAATTATCAAATTTGTGTTTAATGGATATATTTAAAAATTGCATTATATATTTATTTTCAAAAAAATGGGGTGTTTCATTCTCCTCTCCTTACAAAAATTTCGTCCTCGAAATTCACAAAATATTACCTAAAAAGATTCTGGTATGTCCTTTATAAAAGCTCCTTAGGCTTCCATGTTGCTTCCCCCATCTTATGGTTCCTCCAATGAACCTTTACCAAACGAGTCGTCCGATTTCTCAATACATGTTTTCTTGTATCAAGAATCATGATAGGCACTTCACAATAAGATATATCGGTCTCATGTTCTATTTCATCATAAGGGAATACATGTGTTGGGTCTGGCATGGACATTCTTAACATTGACACGTGGAACACATTGTGAACTTTGGAGAGACTTGGTGGCATTGCCAAATGGAAATCTACGAATCCAATTCTGTTGAGAATTTCAAAAGGTCATATGTACCTGGGAATTAATTTTCCCTTCTTACAGAATCTTATAATACCCTTCCATTGAGATACCTGTAAGAAAATGTTATCTCCTCCTTGAAATTCCAAATCCTTCCTTCAGTCATCAGCAAAGCTCTTTTCCCTATTTTGATTCGTTTTGATATGGTTCTGGATAATTTTCACCTTTTTTGTTGTTTCTTCGACAATTTCTTGGCCCATGAGCTTTCTTTCACCAACATCATCCAAACAAGTTAGTGTACAACATCTATTCCAATATAATGCTTCATAGGGTTCCATCTGAATACTTGAATGGAAGATATTGTTGTAGGAAAATTCCATGATAGGTAAACACAGATCCCACATGCCTTTAAAATCATGTTATCAAGTCCTCAACATGTCTTCTGAAGATTGAATAGTCTGTTATGATTGTCCATTAGTTTTTGGGTGGTAGGAACTGCTCAAACAAAGATCTGTATCTAGGGCCTTCTGAAGACTCTTTGAGATTCCTGATGTAAAACAGTGATCATGATCAAGAAACAATTGATTAGGGTACACCATAAAGTCTTAAAACATCATTAATATATATTATTTATAAACTTTCAAGTGGTAAATGTTCCCTTATAGAAAGATAATGTGCGGATTTTGTAAGACGGTCAACAATTACCCATATCACATCATTCATTCTTGGAGTCTTTGGTAGCCCCATGACAATGTCCATCATAATATCATCCCATTTACACATAGATATAGGAAGGGGTTGCATTTATCCACTAGGATGATGCCTTCCTTCCTTCACCTATTGACAAAACAAACATCTCAACACGTAATTAGCAATCCCCTTCTTCATGTTTTTCCACCAAAATGTCCCTTTAGATCTCTGAACATCTTTGTGCTACCAAGGGGTATAGTGAAATTGGAGCTATGAGTATCATACAATAGTTCCATATTTTGCTCAGAATTAGTGGGGACACAAATCCTATTTATGAATTTACAAATTCCACATTCATATACAAAGTCAATCAACTTCCCATCATTTACAGCGTTAATATTTTGTTGAAACTCCTCAGCATCAGCCTGAAAACTTTTTATCATCTGCAGTAAAGAAGGTTTGGCAACTATTTGAAAATGTAGTAATGTGTTTCCTTAATTAATAGTTTCTATATCCATATTTACTAGATCCATGAACAAAGTATCCCTTTCAACTCTCATCTTGTTCCGACCTTCATGATCCATTCTACTCGAAGCATATGCTACCTTATTCGCCTTCCCGAGGTGGTAGTGTATTGAGAAATCGTTTTCTTTGAGTAGCTCAATCCATATCCATTGTCTCATGTTGAGTTATTTTTGTGAGAATATATATTTCACACTATTATGATCACTATATATATCACATTTTTCACCTTATAGGTAATGTCTACAAATATTCATAGAAACTATTACCCCTGCTAACTCAGGATCCTAGGATAGATAGTTTTGTTAATGAGTTTTTTGCTGCTTAGGTGCATTGGCTATCACTCGATCACTTTGTATAAGGACACAACCAAGTCCTTTATTTCTTGAATCACTGTAGAAAACAAACCCATCATTCCCAGATGATAGGGTTAGGATCAGAGCATTCACTAACCTCCTCTTCAATTCCTCAAATTTCTATTCACATTCTTGGCCACTACGAACATAACCCCTTTTCATGTAAGCTTTGTCATTGTATTGGATAAAACGGAAATGTTCTATACAAAATGCCTATAATAAGATGCTAAACCAATAAGACTATGTACCTCATTTATGTTCATTGGAGTAGGAAATTCTTGCACAGCCTTTTTGTTCGCATGATCTACAAATATTCATACCTTAAAGATAATGTGTCCACGAAAAGAAAATTATTGGAGCCATAAATCACACTTTCTAAACTTCCCATATAATTCTTTTCTTCTCAGAGTCTTTAAAATACTGTACATGTGATTTTCTTGTTCTTCATAGATTTTAGAGTACACTAGGATATTATTAATAAACAACACCGCCTAGTCATCAAGATATTCCTTGAAAACTCTTTTAATCAAATCCATGAAAAAAGATGGTTCATTAGTTAGTCCAAAAGTCATTACTGTAAACTCGTAATTCCCATGCTTGGTTCAGAATGTTGTATTTCGAATGTCTTCTTTCCTTACAAGTAACTGATGATATCCATATTGAAGATAAATATACAAAAAATATTGCGCCCCATGATATTGATCGAATAATTCATGAATTCTTGGTATATGATTCTTATTCTTTTCTGTAAGATCATTAATTTCCATGTAACCATTGTACAACCTCATATACCCATCATTATTCTTAACAAAAAGAACCGGGGCTCCCCATGGAGAAACACTGGGGAGAATAAATCCTTTATCACTCAATTCCTCTAGTTGTTTATATAGATCCACTAACTCCACAGTGGCCATCCTATAATGGGTATTTGATATGTGCCTTGAACCAGAAATTAAGTTAATGGAAAAATCCCTTTCCTAAACTGGAGGATGTCCAAGTAAATCCTCTGGAAATACATCAATATATTCTTGTGCAACAGGTACATCTTCTATTTGAACATTCTTTTCCTCACCCATAGTTATTTCATTCTCATTCTCCCCAATAAATGAATTTAGTTGAAATACTTGGTTTTGATCTAGATAAGAATCAGGTGGTGAAATTTCTTCTCTAAAGATAAGGTACTCCTTATCATCATCAAAAATTGTAACCCCCTTCTTCTTAAAATAAATATTCACTTCATGGTACTAAACCCAATCGATACAGAGGATTATATCAAATTCAATCATGGTGATGATAATGAGATAAACATATAATGAATATTTATATTCCCTAATGGGAACCAATTCACCAAAATTTGTTGTAACGATACTTCCCTTAAGAGTTTTTACTGGCAACTCCCTTGTTAAATCAAATTGGAAATGTCTAATTTTCTTAGCAAGTTGGGAAGATATGAAAAAATATGAAGATCCAAAATCAAATAAAGAATTGGCTAAGCTTGATGAAATAAAAAAAGTACCTTCCACCACATCATGTAAAACATCAACCTCTACACTTGGAATATCATAATCTCGACCCTAATCTCCTGGCCATTTCTGTGGTATTTTTCCTTGACGATTTATAAAATCATTGGCATAGTGTCCCAGAGCCCAAATATTTTATCATTGAACATTAATGGACACTTTATTCCCCTTGAAATTAATAGAAATATGGCCTTTTTGACAACTTTTTTAGCATAGTTCTTTTCCCTTTATGCACGCCACATGGTGTTTCCATCCACAATTATCACAGGGTGTAAATTCAACTCTTCCCTTTTTCGCTGTTTCATTATTTCCATTCCAATAGTTTTTTGCATCCCTCTTTTTTTCTTGAATTCCGTTAAACTCATAAGTCTTATAGAATTATTTTTCTATCATGATAGAACATGAAACTATATCCTCATATGATGAAAAACATTGGGATACCAGTGCCTTCCGGGGGAATGGCTTTAGGACATCAAAAAATCGAACAATTTTTTCCCTTGGATTTCGTACGTAGTCCAAAAAATATCTTCCAAACCTTGTGAAGTTGGATTCATACTTGGAAACATTTTTATCCTCCTTCTACCTCAGATTCAAAAATTCACTCTCCATATCTTTTCATTATTCACGAGGAATGTATTTATCTTGGAATATTTCCTCTAAGTCCTTCCATTCTATCTCTTCTATCTCTTCTTCATGCTTTGTGATTAGGATTACTGACCACCACTGATCTAAATATCGTTATAAATGATAAACTTCCATGACCACATTCTCTATTTCGTTACATCCCAAAGAGAGAAATATATTCTCTAGGGAACGTATCTACAATTCAGCAACGAATGGGTTTGTATTCCCATGGATTGATGGTGGTTGTTGTGACATAATGTGATCTAACATAGCTCCTCCACGTGGTGGATCCAAATACTCCATACGGGAAATCTTATTGTTCATAACCTGAGTAATTTGTCCCAATATTATTATATGTTTTTCAGCACCCATCACAACACCAGAGCCAACATCATTATCTTGCATCGGGGGGGGGGGATTCCCTATGCACATTCTTGTGGTTTCCATTCCTTCCACTAGGCACCATTTCTAAATAATTACATACACTAGATTAGGGTATGTATCATAATTTATAATATCAATGTTGATAGCTACTAATCATAAATTGAAATTCTACGCATAACTAATATCTTAATCATAAACATGGTATCTTTGAGGAAGAATTGACATTTAAATCCTTCATAATGGCTTGTAATGAAAACGTAAATTATCATAAGTATATCCACCCGGAGATTCATATCCAAGAGTCCAGCAAGGCCCGTCGTCATATACTAGGATTCCCCGGGTCAAACCTAAAACTCTTTGTCATAGCATTCACTCTTAGGTATATCTTTGCCAGAGCCACCTCTTACTACTCATATCCAGACAGGGATGTATTTATTAAATGATCCACATAATCTATTCCTTACCCAAATACAAGTACATTCTTGTATGTTTATCCTTGAAGACTTTCTTAGGGACTATTCCCTAATCTACATTTTCTATGTCCAGTTTCCAAGTCTTCTACTAAATTTCCTCTGATACCAACTTTAAGGACCCAAAACCAGTTGCCTGAAACTGGTACCTTATTTGATTACATTGGAATATAAAAAAGGAACAAGAATCCATAAGGAATGATTAGTTTAGTATAATTTGGAAACAAGATACATAAATAAGTTCCACTTCACACCATGAAAGAAAAAACCACATAAATTCATTCCATTAGAAACATCATGTCACCTAGATTATTCTTGAATGTCATTCATAATTTACTTCTTCATGTCCTATGAAATTGAAACATAAGAAAGGGGTGATCTCAAACGCTCAATAAGAGTAAGAAAAATAGTAGAATATATCATTAACATAAGAAATGGTGCATAATTTAAAACACATGCCTTTAATAGTAAACTTGAACAAATTATGGAAGAAATATGAGCTATGTAAATAATTCAATATTAAAACATAATCATGGTATTCGACTAATCGAATAACCATATGAACATTCAATTAATAGCATCATAATGAGGGAAGTTAATATGCTAGAAATTATGAAATATTTTGTCAATGCCTCGACCAAGAAGTCTATTGATTAATTCCTCGACCAAAATCCATATATCACATTGGGAATGGCATATAGCCAATTCCAAATCTATTTGTCTCATGAGACCAACTGATGCATCGAGTGGCTATAGCATGCCCCAACCATCACATAGTAAGTCCAAGTCATTCCTCATATGAGTGGGGATAAACATAAAAAACGTTTTGATTCATATAGAAACATTCATGTGAAATGTAACTAACTTTCCCCACTCATTAAACATAAAACTCTAACCATTCCGAGTAATATGGTGAATTGTTTTAGGATAGATCATCCAAAATAAATCTAGTCATAAACCATTCAATAAAATATGTTATATGTAATCATAAATGATTAAACCAAACAATAAATAAGAATTAAAAGGAGTGTTGAATCAAACAAGAATACTCTTATAAAATAATTAAACAATTCTTGAGATAAATACTCTTTTATTTTGAAAACAGAGTTCTTTTGAAAAAATATTTGTATAAAACTAGAAACCAAGTAAGATCATATTTTCATAATTAAATGAGTGATTTTATATTGATATATATATCCAAAAACCAATATAGTGTTCCTATTAAAATAAGTATGAATTTTAGAAATTCCCTTGAATCGACCTTGTATTTTGGAAACAATTATGAATGTTCATTTTAAAACGTGTAACTATCGGCAAAATAAGGAAGGGTTATGTTTGGTTAAAATATATAGAACACAAGGTAATTTATGAGGATTATATAAAAATATACAAGAATTTCAATGATGTTATTAGACCATAAATGTAACCCGAATGAAAATAGATGTTCAGCTGAGAAAACCCTAACCATAAATCGGAATGTGTTTCCTTCTTGAAATTAAGGTCCTGCAATATGAAATAATACTCATTAATAACTTAGTTATAATCATATTAGACATGTATTTTGTTTATCATAACACCTTTCTTTTCTCATTTGGGTCCTTATTGATAAGTTATAATATCGAATTTCGTCCATCCAGTGTGTTTGTTTTCTTGATTTTCAAAGTTGGTTCACTTGTTTTTAAGTAATGGAGTTCATGGGGAATGGTTGTAAATCTCCAAAATTGAAATTAAATATAATTTATGAAAATAAATAATTGATAATGGTCATTTATATCATTTGGTTACATGGAATGAGGATGATTCATTAGATAACAACCACTTTGAATATTTTTTGTTATTTAGATTATTATGAATTAGTTTTTTCATTTAAAATAATTAAATGTACATATACCGGTTCATGAATATTATTTAGGTTATAATACATATATTATATTCTTGTTCAACAATTGATATGGTTTCATTACCAGTAATGAATGATATATTGAAGAACAAAACATCATCGTCCATGGAGGTTATAAATCAAAACCTCATGGACGTAGATTTCATTTAGAAAAATAAAAGGTAGGAGTAGGAAAATTGATGATGGTTCTCCCATTCACATGATATAATTATATTATATAGATGATACTAGAGTTATAATGATAATTTGGACTGAGGAGGTGAGGAGAGGATAACAAAACAAAATAAATTTAAATGAAACCAAATAAAAATGAAGGGTGCTTTACCATTTGAAATAACCTCCTCGAGAATCTCTTTATGAGACGGGGTTTTGGAATTTTGAAAAGACCAAGAGCTTACTTCTCATGGGGAGTGACTAGGTAAGGGTAATAGGGAAGAATATTGAGGAGCTTCGAGTCTGAGTGGAGTCAAGAGAAGTGGGAGTGGTGAGGGGTGTTTATAGTGGAGGAGAGGGGTAAATTTTGAATATTTAATTCATTATTTTATTATTTCCCTCAAGAAAAATAATTGTGTTATTTCATGGTACCTCTAATAGTAATATGTGAATGTGAGTTCGAAACAAGTGTCCTTGAATTACTTATTATGTCATGAATAGTTTATTTATCAAATAATTTGTATATACTATATTCTACCATATTTAACTATTTATAAAAAATTATTGAATTTGAGAAAAATCACAAAACTTTACCCTCACAATTTTTCGATGTGTAGAATTCAAAAATGTACTCAAATTTTCAAAATTAAGATTCTAAATATTATTAACTTATTTATTTTATAAATTCATAGTTAATTCGAAAAATACCAATTTTAATGGTGCAATTAGTTTTATTTCACATTGAAAAATTAATTAATATCACATTATCATATTTCCTTCAGAAAATAAAATAATATTATTATTTACTAAACATAAGGGTCATATTACTATTCATAATGGTATGTTACTAATCACCAAAAAATAATGTTTGTTCTATCAAACACTAAATGACATACTGATCAAAACTCTAGATGATTGTTTTTGAAATTCAAAATATAGAAGATGAAATGTTGTGTATAATAGATATATTATAAAATTGAATTAAATATTTATTTTCATAACCTAGGGGCATTACTTGTATTCTTACTCAAAATCATTAGATGGCTATGGGGATGGAGATCTATTGTCCCTGTCTATGTTTTTCTTTTATAATATCTAATATTGGGTTGAATTGATTATTCTTTCTATTGGATCCCGCTTTGATTTAGGGTTTTCCAAATGTAAAGTATATAATCACCATTCATTTGGATTTTCCTTCAATCTCTTTTCATCTTCTTATTCTTAGAATATCATGGTTGAACAATGTGGACCATGTTTCTTAGGATTTTTTTAGTCATAGCATTAAACGTGTTTAGTGGTTGGCCTATGAGATTGTGAGTCGTTATCTATACAATCATTACATTTTTATTATTTTTTCATGTTCGTAAATCATTTCTAGTTTGAAATTAATTTTCAACTTTATATATTTTATATTATCATGCTGTAATTTTATTCATTCCTAGTTGTTTTTCTATGAATTAATTATACAGTAAATGTTTCATTATATACCTACACATTTAGAGTGTTGTATTGATCTTATTGTTTGTGTTTGTATAGTTACTTTTGGGTAAAGCCACCTAATTTAGTGAAACTAAAACCAAATTCTTTTTTTAACCCCAGATTATTTAAGAGAGGATTAGGGTGTCACTGATGGCATACTACAATCACAGGCAGGGTGTATGTCGGTCTGGTTGTAACAAAATGGAATAAAAGTTGGGTTTTCCACTTGAGGGTGTTTAGTGTTGGACATGTCATGAGGAATCATTTGGGAACATAAATAAAAAAAATATTCTGTGTTTGGTGTTTGGATTTCATGAATGGGAACCTAATTCTTTTGCGATGATATACTTATCCACACACTAAGATTATGACTACCATTTTTTCAATACATAATATCAAAGAATCAGTTGCAGGCAAACCAGTGGTACAACCGTCATTTAAGATGAGATATTTTGAATTTCATGTCCTTCTTGATTAATCTCCACATTTATTCTCCTCTAACTATGGAACAAATTTTTAACATTTGTGATGACTCCCTGGCTATAACTCTATATGATACCAATATGAGGTTGTGAGAATGATCATTTGAAAAATGATTCATCAGTTTAGGGACATACTCATAAGGTGTTTTCTCAAGGACTTAGGGTGATGAACATAGGTGAGTAATACAATCAATATCTTCTATTTTCGTGGATGAAAATGTATATAGGTTTATCACACAACAAGATTTCAAGAAATAGAGACCACTCTATTTTCACATCAATCGATTCCATCTGGTAGAGCCAGATAGGATCGAGGTGGTGGTATTTTATAACATTAATGGACCCCTTTCGATTAGGTTGTTATTCTAGAGACATAACTCTCTATGGACCAATTGGTTGATGGTAAATTCTTATCACTCTTTCCAATTATTTTCTAATACCATCATTCGTAAAATGTCAACAATTGTTCCACAATGAGTTTTACCCTTTAAGCATTCATACCGTGTTGCTTTAGAGGATTATTTAGTGGTATTAAGAATATATTTTAGTGTCTTAGTATGCTGTGAGGTTTAATGACATCATACGGTACAATCATAATATGATATGGTGGATACGACGTATATTTGATTTCTTGGTAGTGTATTCAAAGAGAAATAAATGATAGCGTGGGATTTTTATGCATTTTAAATTTAACTAGAGTGTTGGTGTGGGATTTGGTTATTGAGAGTTTCAAAGAAGAGGGGAATTGGGAAGTTGGGGATTATAGTGGAAATAATGAGGCTAATTAATTTATGGTAAATAGTATACATCAGTCATCGGTTCCTTGATGTAGATGGCATACTTATTCCTAGACTTAGTTTTGTGGGTTTAAGACACATAGTTCCAAGAGAGGATCCAATCAGCTCGGTGATCAGTTATTACATTATTGTGATGGGTGATGGTACATAGATCGTGATTGTCCCACCTAATGTGTAGAAGATTGGGGATTATTAAGGGATGGATCTCTATAATAGAGGCAATGTCATGAAAAATGACCTCCCATGAGAAATCAAGGTAAACCCCCGGGTGGTGGTGCTGATAGAGGCACATGTAGAGCTCTAGGGGGAAGAGATGATGATGGAGGGGGGTTCTACATGCTACTAAAATTGCCACCACCTTATAGAACAGACCATGAATTGATGGATGGAGGTCTAGGGACTGGTTATTTGAGTCTATAATGGTATACAATTAGGCTTCACAAAATATGATTCGATGTGTGATCTATTTATTTTCAAATATAGCTCTATTACTTTTAAATAAAGGCGTTAATCATGTCATTATTTCATTAAACTTGGTTTATGGTCTAGGTATTCTCATTTATTGTGTTTACCCTCATTAAATCATAGAGGAACCTATAGGTATAAATTATTCTACAACACACATATGAGAATAGTGTGAGTTGGCACTCATTAGATAGAGTATCTCATTAGACATTTAGTTATTGTGGGTAAACCATATAAAATAAATCCTATGTTATAATAGTTTCATGAAGTGTGTGAAAAAATAGACATTTATCACATGAGAGATATAATTATTCATACATATGGGAAGTGATTACCCTTCATGTATGAGATATATATTATGGCGAAGTGAGTGGGGCTCATGAGATGGAAGCAAAGATCCATAAACCATCTGTTGGAGTATTTTATACATGGAGTATAGGGCTCTTCAGGAATACATATTCTTATGGTAGTGTAGGATTATTTGAAATTCTACCATGATAATGTTTCAGTGTAACCTATGTGGTGGGATATTGACTTATTTATAGACAATTACTCTTGGAACACAATGAAATCTTTTGCAGCATGTCATATGGACATCATCTAGTATCAAAACCTAATGGTGAATCTGTATGTCCTTTGAGAAAAACATTTTATATGACTCATTATATCCCCCTTGAAAGCAGCAATTCTTTTTGTGAAAATTGAATATGAGATTTTGTTTTTTTATTATTATTTCTTGAATTATGTTTTTAAAAAGAACAATTACCCCTTAAAATGTATTGATGACCTTTTCAATAATTTTAAAGATGTGTGTTGGTTTTTAGATAATGATATTACTTTCATCTAACATCATATGATGGTCCACCAATATTATATTTCGAAGATGACTTTTTAAAGTAATTCAGAAACTATGACTTCCTTGTGATTTATTTTTGGTTATTAATTAACCTTACATGATTATTACACTTATGAATTGGATATTCTAGAAAGAACTGGACCGATTTGTACTTTTCATTATCAAGGACATTCATGTATACTCTTTATTTTAGGTTATGTATGAAAATAATTAGAGGTTGGTCCTAGACATGATCATGGAGACCAACCTATAAGGTAAGGACTTGATGTGTTAGTTTTGGATCCAAGAGGTTCCCTTTATTTTTAAATATTGTATCTATGAGTGGTTTATGTGTTGATATGGAGGTTATTTATCTAGTGATTACATTGGAAATACCAAAGATCATTTCATAGGGGTTATGTTTTCACAGTTTTGAGGGGAACTAATAGAGAATGTTGGTATACTTTTCCAGGATAACATCATCTTTGACTAATCTGACATGGAAAGTGTATTCGTTTTCTGGGATGGAGTAGTTTTAGATATCATTTGAGGACTAGAGTCATTAGTTGACCAGTGTCATATTTTGAGACTATGAGAGGATGGTTTCATGTACATGTTGTTTTTCAATGCCTCTTAAATTGGTATCATATTTTTGTTTATACAAGGGTAGGTAATGGTCACTTATGAGTTGAGGTAGTTTGGGACATTTGAGAAGAAAAATGGGACCCATGAGTGGGGCATGGTAATATTATTCGTCATATGATGTTATCGATGAATTATATTTTGGGTGGGAATTTTATTTTATACTCAAACCACTATAGTGTCATGTACATGTTCACTATGAGAGATATAAAAAGGGGACATAGGAAATAATGGGAGTCCCTAAAGGGATACAACATTGAGATATAATATACTCCTAGGAAATAAAATGTGATTTAATATTCTCTTGGAATGAAATATTATTCCCTCTTGGGGTAGGGAGGTGTTAGAGTAGTTCGACTCATTGTAGTTGGCCTTAGTTGTGGAGAGGGGTTGAAAATTTATATAGTATATGGTTATTCTTCAACCACTTCATCATTGAGTGAGAGAGAGGATCAATTTATAGGAACCAACAATGATGTTTTGGAGTAGAATATATCCTTGGGATAAGCACCATATAGTTTTTTTAAAAGGAGGGGAGAACACCATACTTTATGAGGTACATTCAGTAATTCCATCAACATTACAAAATTAGGTTGTGAGAGAGTTTCAGACCACCCCATTGGATATATAAATCTGAGTTTTTAACTAATGTGAAAAAAAGTTTATTGGAATTATATATGGTATGACTTGAGAAGAAAAACTATAATGTTTTTCTCATAGTGTCTAGTGTGTATGTAGATAAAATTTAAACGTCATGTCCCCATGGTTTTACTCAGCCTCATGGAATTATGTAATTGAAGTTGTTCATATATAAATGTAATTTCATATTGGGATTTCATATACTATAACATCCTCGGAAAATAATCAACATCATATTTTGATATTTATTAATATTTATGAATTCTATATAAATTTTACTTTTTAGGGTATGCTATGTTTGATGGCGTAACTGACACGAAACATTGGGTTTCTTCAATATATCATGTTGTAGGCTACTGAGTCATTTACAAAAAAATAATAACAATATTATATTATTTTAAATGGTAGTTAATGCCTAGCTGTTGTAATCATGGGAATGAACAGAAATAACAAAAATATGATTATAGATGTTTGTTAAATATTTTTACATTTATCAAATAAAAGTTATAGGCTTAAATTGTGAATTAATCCAATTTTAAGCAGAAATACTCTAATATTCTTTAAAGGGTCTATTTACCGCCTTTTGATGGAGAACCCTTTTTAAAAATAATTTTTGTCACTTTTATATGTTATATTTGAAAATATTATATTATTATTTAGAAAAAAGACATCAAAATTTACTTTGGATGAAATTTTGGTATTTTTATGATAATGTTAATTTTTAATGAATAATAAAAAATACTCCATTTTAATTCAAAACATCTTTTTATTATAATTTATATATATAGTTAGATTGTTATTTTAATAATTTTTAATGTGTAATTGGATTATATGTTTATTATTTAATCCAAATTTTTTATGGGAAGTAATTTTACTCTTAAATTGAACATAAAAAACGGTAAATCTTTGATGGTTATTATTTCTTAAAAACAAGATTTTTGTTTTGAAATTGGGAATTAATTTTAAATTAATTTCGGCCACTTTTGAGATTGGAAATTGGAAAAATGGATTATATATTTGGAATCAAGAGTTTCAAACTATGTAAATAGGTAACTCTTATTTTTATACATTATGAATAATTACTTCAGTAAATATTTTATTTAACATGGTTGAAGGGTAAATATAGTAAATAAGGCTAAAAAATAAAATTATATTAATATATAATTTTCTTAACATGTGTTCTAATGATATTGACTGATACATTTTTTACCATGGGATTCATTGATCTATTTTGGGAACCCATGGAGCCTATTGGGATTGATAATGACACTTTATATTAATTAATTTAATGTAATGATAAAAATAACATAAACATATATATTTTAGTAAAACAATTGTATATGATGATATATAAGATATCTCTTGGACTATAAATATTCATTTAAAAGATAAAACGATTTACTACATCATGGTATTTTATTTATAATTTTTAGACAATAAATATGTAAATTTAGTTATGACACAATGATGGGGAAGTAATTTCATCATTAATAAAGGATTCAAATAAAATATATAATAAATATTAATATAAATTAATTTTGAAGTTTTTTATTCCATACAAAAATTTTATATATTATTATGACTTGTTAAATTTTAATTATTGAAGTTTTTAAGAAATAATCAAGTTTGTTTGGAGTTTTTAAAAGTCATGACATGAATATTATTAAAATTGACATAAAAGAGTTTTTAAATCAATCAATATTATATTAAATGATAAAATAGTCCTAAAAATATAATATTCCACAAAATTTCATATATTATGTTAAAAATTTCATTAAAATTTTATTTTGGGTCTCTTGTAATTTTATTGTAAATATATTAACCATATAGTATGAATGTATAAGAGGACATTATAAAAGATAAATAAGTTAACAAAGGGTTAAATATAAAAGATAAGGATTAAACAATATATCCTAAACTGGTAAAATTAGTATTGGATGATTTTATTTAGAATTATATGTACCTTATATTAGAATTAAATAAGTTGTCGACCCTTTTAAACTAAAATTATTTTTATAATAAAATAATACTTTCAAACATTCCTATAGAGCCCCTTCTCTCTCTTATAATATGACAGAACCTCTAACCCAATACTCAAACCTCTGAAGCTACATGGCTTGTCAAAACTCTACTTAAAGAAGCTCCCAACATCTATATATTTTTCCGAAAATCATTCCCCTTTGGAGAAGACAATTCATGAAATCCTTTTGATTCAAACCAAAAGGAGCTACCTGATTTAAAGGTAACGTCTTCCCTCTAGTTCTCTTATTTTATTTTACTTATTCACTCACAATTCTCTTCTTATTCATTTTTTACATAAAACCCCAGTATCCTCAATATAATAGAATTTTTTTGAGAATTATTCTAACTAATGTTTCACACACCTCCATTTAATTGATACAAACATACTATTTCTATGGACGATGAACCACTGTCTCACGAAATGATGATTGTTCAATATTCTCCTACCAACTCTTATGGTGTCTATTATGATGAATTTTTATTTATAGTTTATATATATTATACTAATATTTCTTCTATACTTATGTATTTTTCATTTATATCATACAGTTATGTTTTTAATTATGTGTAAATGCGATAATTTCATTTGAGGAAGTGAGGACTACATCCCCCTCCAAATGATATGACTCGTTCATGACATACTTGGAACATATAAATTATGGAGTTAATGAAATTATATATTATATTTTACTATAATTATAATATAACTTTTTATAATTATGTTTTCTTTACATTAAATAAGAAATATAAATGAATGTAGCGTTCATGCGTGCGTATGGATTACTATCTCCATGAACGGTGCATTTAATTTATTTTCTCTAAATGTTATATATTATTATTAATAGATATATATACTAGATATATATGATATATTTTATGTCTAAATCCTGAATATAATTTTAGAGATAATGGTATTTTTTCCACGAGGACAACATGTAATTATAATAATTTCATTTTTGACTCAAGTACCAAATATCTTCAAAATGACCATTATTAACTTAAATGATTATGTAATGTCTATAAAGTGGTAAAAACTGATATAAAAGGATTAATAAACTTGAAAAAGTTTATAAAGAATTTATACATTTACATTCTATTATTATTCATGAGATTAAATAATGAACGAGTTAAGTCAGACATGATGTAAGGGATTTCATCTTCATCTCCTTTCATTGAGGCATATTTTTCATTCAACATGACTATAATTTATACGGAGTATGATTCACATTGAGTTTTCATTTTATTTAGAGGGAATGTTCTTCAGAATAGGTTTTTACTAAATAACAATGGATATGATTCTTTTTAATGTACATGGATTCAATGACCATTCCGCCACCGCGAGCATTATTTTTATATTTTGACACCTCTACAAGTTGTACTATTTTTCAAAGAAAAATAAATACCATATAAAATTTTTACATATTTTGGTATTTAAAATGGTGTTTAGAATGAATTTATTATTTCAATATCTTAAAATGAAATATTTTGATTTAAATGTGGAAATCTTATCTTTTCTTTTATATTTTTTTTGTGTAATGATTACGTTATGATTCATGGGAATTGTTTACGCATATGGGTGGTTCTGTGATAAACCTAGGCTGGGTGAGCCCGAGATATCTCTCCGATGAATTGAGTAACTTGACAGAGGTAAACATTAATGTTTCCCCTAATATATTTAGGGAATATACTATGATGGTTATTCCAAAGGTAACTCCCTACGTAGCTGTGAAAGCTATAACGTAGGTATGTTATCCATTCCTCAAGATACATTAATGATTTATGTTTCCCATGTCTTAATCATAACTCTTATGATCTTGTGTGGTACATAAAATATTGAAAAGTATGATTTCATTGAATTGAATGTATAGGTGGATTAATGTTTTCATTCTTTGTTTTATTACCCTTTCTGAGATTTTTATGCTTATCCGATGTTTTTGAAAGGTTTTTTCACATGATTTAAGAAAGGGATATAGAAAGGAAGAATTAAAAAATATTTATATCAAAAAAGAATTATTATTTTCTTTTACGAGTGTTCACATTACAAGAAATTGTAATTTGAGTATATTTATTAACTTTGTAATATATGAGATGTAGTGTAATAGTTATGGCCTAATTTTCTATGACTCTAAACTAGAAGAGATCCACAATATAAATTATTAAATTAATTCAATATTATGTAATTATTAAGGTTGGGGCCTTATAATTGGTATCATATGTCGCTTTTGACAACTTTTGGGATTATGAGTTTTTATTAAACACATGGTTAGTCTCTATGTCTACTCTTTAACAAAAATCCTTAATTTGTAACTTTTTCAGATCAAGGAATGTCTGTTGCAAATGGAAGGAGGAGGACCTCAAATGTCCTTCCTATCTCTTACAGATGACATACATGCAATAATTATTTCAAAATCATGTCCAGACAATTCCGAAACATTTTTTGACATACAACTCACTTGCAAGAAATTTTTTGAGATATCAAAAACCTCCTCTATACACTGATACGATCATGGATCATGGGTTGTATTTAATCAAATCCAATTTTCTCAATATTCACATATTTTCTTGAAAGGTAACTATTATCAAATAATTTTCAAATATTTTACCTTTTCACAAGATTTTTATTAATATATGATTTTGAAAAGGTGCTGAAGAAGGAGACCCTTCCATAACCTATTAATATTTTCTTTTAAATTATAGTCTTTCAACACATTCTTAAGTATTTTAAAAGGATCATTGATTGAATTTTTCAACTCAAAATCAGTCCGACTATTTTATAAAAACAAATTTTTATCAGATAAACTAAAATTATATGTCATACATGATTATTTTCTAAAACAATTTTTTTGTGAACTCCCACGTGACCGAAGTTGTACGAGGTGTATTTTGATAAAGGAAGAAGATGATTTTGAAGGATATATAAATCATTGTTGCAATGTCTGGACCATCTATCTACATGAACAAGATGATTATAAACTAGGTGGACACCATGATAAAGTTGTTATGTTCTTTTTTTCGAATAGTGTTATTTTATGGTGGTAAATAAATGTCATTATATATAAGGCTTCATGAATTATGATATTGACGTCATTATGATTTGGGATGAAAATGAATTTTATAATAAAACCACTGAGGTTAAAACATGTAAGGGTTATTTTTTGTTTTATAAAAAGGAAAACCCATAATATGGGAAACAACCCATCATGTCCGATAAGGCCGCAGGAATCGAACCCACAACCGAAGGGAGATAAGGGTGCATCTCCTACCACTACACTATGTGAGTTCCATGGTTAATATTACTTATTCTGTTAGTTAAATGATTTTATGCATCAACACAAATTTGATTTTTGGAACTTATGTTTTATCAAATGAATATCCTTAATATAGGAAAAAGATTTGGTGATTAAGTAATAAATATTATTTTAGAAGACATTCTCTTTTTTGGGGATCATTATATGATTAACGAAAATAGAATACTATAGGATTTTATTTGGGGAGTAATGGTAGATTTTTATTTTGGAAGAATCCATGTTTTTATTGTGAAAATATGGAGATTTGGGTTATTCATAGAAATTATTAACCATTTATAGTGATTATGAGATTTGGTTAATTACTCTTCAGTATGAGACATTATTATTAGTCGATTTTATTTGAAAATAAATTAAAATATTTACTATGGAAGACTATGTGATTAAATATTTCTGAGTTTTGGGTTTCAATATTAGTTTAGGATTCTTTGAAGAATTTTAAGGATAATTGTTTATTAAATTTCCTTTATTGAACATTGGGTCTTGTTTTTTGAATTTTTGGGATTAAGAGTACTATTTATTTTTTATAAAGTATAATACTTTTTGGAGATTATCATATCTTGTAGTAACCATTTTGGTTTTGGTTAATTTCTAAAGACAAGGTAACTATATAGTTCATCATTTGTGGATTATGTGATTCTCGAGAAGTTGATTCAAGAACTTTTTATGTCACCAATTAATCTTGAATACTCATCATTAGTAGAAAAGATGAGTTTTTGGTAAAAACTTATTAAAGGATGAAACTCTACTCGAACATAAAGTATATTTACTTATGTCCTTAGACAATATCATAAATTAAATCTCCAACTTTATTAAATGAAACAGAAAACAAAAAAGATATACATTTACATTTCCTACTAACAAGCCGAATATTGTTAAACCTATCATAATTTTTTCGTTTTCTAGTGGTTATCTTTCTCTTGATCATGTTTTCAATCACTCTCCATCAGAACATTACACTTAGTTTCTCCTGCATATACATGTTTTCATGGAATCATATTATGGGTTATCTTAGGTGAACTTTTTATTTCTATTTCCTTTTTTTAAAGTGATAGTTTTATTGAATCATTTTTTTTATTTGGGCCTTTCAATGATATTTATGATACCAGTTTTAAAATTGTGAGGAGGCAATTCCAAAAAAGGTGGAAGGATGTGACATCCCAGGTAAATAAAGAATATGAAATTTTCATTTTTATTAATATTTACGAATTAAATATTTATTTTACTTTAAAAGGGATTATATGTTTGATTGTGTACCCGATATGCAACAACGGGTTTCTCCGAAATCTCATGTTGCACACAATGTTGAGTAATACTAAAAAATTATATATAATAATATAATATTAATTTAAATGGTAGTTAACAACTAACAATTGTATTAGTGGGAAAAATAGAACTATCTAAAATATTATTATGCATGTTTTTTAAATGTTTTTACATTTATCAAATAAAATATAGAGGAATAAAATGTGAATGAATCCAATTTTAAGCATAAATACTCTAATTTTCTTTAAAAGGACGATTTACTGCCTTTTGATGGAGAAGCGTTTATAAATATAGTTTTTTCACTTTTATATATTATATTTGGGAAAATAATATTCTTATATAGAATCGGGACATCAAAATTTACTTTATGAATTTGTTTTATTTTTCTGATAATTTTCATTTTTAATGAATAGTGTAAAATAGTACATTTTAATTCAAATCCACCATTTAATCTAATTTATTTATATAGTTATATTGTTCTTTTAATTGGTTTTAAGGTGTAATAGGACTATATTTTTACCAATTAATCCAATTTTTGTCATTATAAGTAATTTCACTCTTAAATTGGACATAAACAAAGGTAAATCGTTTGATAGTTATTATATCTTTAGAATGTGCTTTTTCTTTTGACAACAGGAAATTATTTTTATTTAATGTCCACCACTTCTATGTTTTTAATTTGGGAAAATTTATTCCATATTTCGAATCAAGAGGTCCAAATTTTGTAAATATGTACCTTTAATTTATAGACATTATGAATATTCACTTCAATAAATATTTAATTTACCATGGTTAAATGGTAAATCTGGTAAATAAGGGAAAAAAATAATATTATAATAATACTAAATTACCTTAACATGTGTCCTAATCCTATTTTATTATATATTTCTTACCATGGGAATCGTTTGGTCGATTTGGGGACCCCATGGAGCCACATGGGAGTGATAATGACAGTTTATATTAATTAATTTAATGTATGGAAAAAAATAACATAAACATATATCTTTTAGTAAAACAAATGTGTATGAGGTTATATATGTGATCTTATAAACTATAAATATTAATTTTAATTCTAAAATAATTTCCAAATTTTTTGTAGTTTATATAAAAAATTTGACATTAAATAAATAAATTTAATTTTAACACAACGGTGATGCTGTAATTGCTTCATTAATAAAGGATTCAAATAAATTATATTTTAAATATTAATATAAATTTATTTTGAACCTTTTTATGACATCCAATAATTATATATATTCTTAGTACTTGTTATCTTTTAATTAAGTAATATTTTTTGAAATAATCAACTTGGTTTGGATTTTTTTTAAGTCATCATAGTAATAGTATTAAAATTGACTAAATATTGTTCTTAAATCAATCAATATTTTATTAAATGATAAAATAGTCCTAAAATATATGATTCATCGAAATGAAATATATTATGTTAAAAAGGTCATTAATGAACCATTTTGGGTCGCTTGCAATTTTATATTAAATATACTAACCATATAGTATGAATATATAAGAGGACAAGGTAAAAGTAAAATAAGTTAAAAAAGGGTTAAATAAAATAGATAAGGATTAAAAAAATAAAACCCTATCCAATTACTATTGGATGAATTTATTTGGACATATATGTACCTTCAATTTTAATTAAATAAGTTTTGGACCCATTGAAATGAAAAATCATTTTATAATACAGTAATACTTTCAAACATTCCTATAGAGCCCCTCTTCCCTCTTATAAAAGGACAACCACTCTAACCCATTATTCAATCATCTCAAGCCCCTTTGGGTCACCCAAACTCTACTCCAAGAATCTACCAAAATCCCTATCTTTATTCTATTATCCTTTTCCTAGGTATAAGGCAATTCAAGAAAGCCTTTTGATTCAATCCAAAGGGAGTTACCCGATTTAAATGTAACATCTTCCCTCTAGTTCTCTTATTTTATTTTACTTATTCACTCACTATGATCTTCTTATTCAATGTTTACATAAAAACACATTTTAAATGAATATAATAGGTTGTTTTTATGATAATTACTCGAACTACACTTCCACACACCTCAATTTAATGGATAATAACATACTATTTTTGTGGATGACGAACTACAGCCTCACGAAACGATGACTGTTCATTCTTCTCCTAAAACCTCTTATGGTGGAAATTATGATGGAACTGTATTTATATGTGATATATATTTTATATAAATTTCCTCTATACTGATGTATTTTTCATTTATACCATTCATTTATGGTTTCAATACTAGGTAAATATGATAATTTCATTTCTGGAAGTTCGGACTACCACCCACTCAAAGTGATATGACTCGTTCATGCCATATGTGGAACATATAAAGGATGGATTTAATGAAATTATAAATGATATTATACAATAATTATAATATACCTATGTATGATTATATTTAAAATCCATTAAATATGCAATATAAATGAAAGTAGCGTTCATGCATACGTACAGTTTACCGTGTCCATGAACTATGAATTTAATTTCTTATTTGCAAATGTTATATACTATTATAAATAATTATATATTCTGTATATATATGATATGTATGATATATAAATCATGAATATAATTATGGGGTTAATGTAATTTTGACCACATGGACAACAT
The DNA here is from genome assembly GCA_963277665.1 of Viscum album. Lineage (NCBI taxonomy): Eukaryota > Viridiplantae > Streptophyta > Magnoliopsida > Santalales > Viscaceae > Viscum > Viscum album. The sequence continues at coordinate 811,693,661 of OY728165.1, forward strand.
GTAATTATAAGAAGTTCATTTTTGACTCAAGTACCAAATATCGACAAAATAACTATTATTAACTTAAATGAATATATAGTGTTTGTAATGTGGTAATATGTGATATAAAAGGGATAATAAACTTGAAAATGTTTATGAATATGGTATATATTAACTTCATTTATTATTCAGGAGATTAATGAACTAACTAGTCATGTCGTACATGAGGTAAGGGACTTCATCTCAATCTACTTTCGTTAAGGCACATTTTGTTTTCTATAAGACATTATTAATATGGTGTATAGACACCTTTTACTTTTAATTTCAATAATAAGGAATCACTTTATACATTTCAATTTACTAAATGAGAAATGGAATGTATCTTTTTAACATACGTGGTGACAATGACCTTTATGTCACCGTGAGCATTATTTGATATTTTTCATCCTCCACAAGCTATAGTGTTTTTAAAAGGAAAATAAATAAAATATACTATTTTTACATATTTTGGTATTAAAAATGGTTTTGAGAATTGATTTATTATTTCAATATCTTCCAATAATTTAATGGGATTTATATGTTGAAATGTTATCTTTCATTTGTGTTTCTTTTTTTTGTTATGAATATGTTATGGTTCTTGGGTATTGTTTATGCATATGGGTGGTTCAATGATAAACCTTGGGAGGGTGAGCATGAGATAGATCTCAAATGCATTGGGTAACATGATGGAGTTAAACGTTAATGTTTCTATTAAAATATTTAGATAATATACTTTCATGGGTATTCCAAATATAACTCCCTATCTAGCTGTGAAAGCTATAACGTAAATATGTTATGGATTCAACAAGTAACCTTTATGATTTATGTTTTCCATGGGTTATAAATAAATCTTATGATCATGTGTAGTACGTTAAAGATTGAAAATAATGATTTCATTGACTTGTATGTATTAGTGGACTAGTGTTTTCACTCCTTGTTTTATTACCTTTACTATTCTTTTTATGCTTATCCGATGTTTTTGAAATATTTTTCATAGGATTTAAGGCAGGGATAGAGAAATGAATAATTCCAGAAAATTCATATAAAAAATATGAATTATTATTTTCTTATAAGGGTTTTTAATTTGTCAAAAAAATGGATACTATGTTGAATTTTCTACTTTTTAATATTTGAGATGTAATGTAATAGTAATGGCCTAATTCACTAAAAATCTAAACCTAAAAAGATCCTCAATATTAATTAATAACTTACATAAATATTAGATAATGATTAAGGTTGGGACCTTATATATACAATGAGATTTTATGATTATATCAATGTGGTTTTTTATCAATATAAAAAGATGGGACTATTTATTATTATGAAGGGGTATAGATTCATTGAGTGTTTCGGAAGGTTGTATGTTTTTTATACATTTTGGATTCATGTAGTACTAAAAAATATCATATAAGTTGGTGATTCATGGTTAATGTCACTATTCTGGTGTGGTTTAAATTATGATTTTAAGATCCAGTTATGTATGAGTTCAAAATTTCACCCCAATAATGATGTGAAGATTGAGATGGACATCTATTTTTTGTAGGATACACTGAGAGCCTATGTTATGGAATTAGGATGAAGCTCGATAGATCAAATTCTATTTGCAGTGTTCTCTTAAAACAATGTCTATCTGTCTATAATTGTTATGAACACTTTATGCTCCATTTACAGGATACCATGTAGTTCCCCCTTATTCTTGATTCTGATTGGTTATATATTTTTTGTTGATCTAGTGAAAATGAATGAAATTATAGGGAATGTTTAGGAAATCTAGAACCATTAGTGGAGAACCATGATAATAAAAATTATCATGAGGTTCGATGTCATATTCCTTTAAATGTTTATTTTTTTGTCAATGATTTCATGAGACACTCAACATGATTTGGTTGGATGATACTTTTTTATGAAATAAAGATATCTCTGGGGTTCATCAGGACAATAGAGATCATATGAAAGTTAAACAAGGTTTATTACAACATGGACATTCATCCACTGTTATATAGAGTAAATGAATGATTCCATGTGTCATATTTGAGGACATATGTTCACTATCCATTATAGGTCAATTACTGGGGTGGGAAAGATATTGAGGATGGAAGAACCTTCTTGAATCACCTTTTGGTGAATGTGGGCTGACATGAGAGGATGTTATATGGATTTATCATCTCTCTAGTATGAGTTATTTGGTACCATGGGAGCATGTATGAGTGCTCCTAGGAGCATGAGGGAAATATGCATTATTGATACCCCAATGTTTTTATATCTAATCTTCTTTTTGGATAAAAATAACTTGAAGGATTGGATTATTTTACAACTCTAGTTTTCTTATTTTCATAAATTGATAATTTCTCAATTATCATTGGATTATCATCACTGTCGATGCTATGTTTTCAGTGTTTCCATACACCAGAATTAATATTGTAAAAATATTAATATTTTATTTCAGGTACATGAATATTTTCAAATAAATGGATTCCCCAATGACTGATACCTCATATTTGAAATATGAAACTACTCCTATTTTTAAAATGCTTGGTTTACTATAGGGGTGATATAATGTTGGTCGATGTTAGATGTTTTGTCAACGAAGACCGTTGGAGGATATGTTATGTGAATTATTTGAATAATTAAATTAATTTATTTTATGTAAAAACCCTTAAATAAATCATTAAATCTTTTATTATGGAAAATATATATGGTTATCATCATAAACATATGAAATTATAGAGGATAGGGTAGTTAGGTTAATTATCATTAGAAAACAGAAAATTTTGATCAATGAATGATCATGTAGAATCATGAGAGTGATGAATAATGATGAGGGATCATCATCATTATCACTAGAGAATAGTTTACTCACCAATGATTGATCCATTAATGAGGTAAGAAAAGATATTTAATTTACCTGTTTCATTTAACTTAAATTTACAAGATTGAATTTTATATATTATTATGTTATTATGTTTTCCATTCTTCACATGAGCCAAATTTAAATTTGTGATCTTGAAAAATATTTATTTAATTTTTATGATTGATCTTCATAAATCATACAACTTTATATAATTTTTGGATAGGAAATTACTATAAAATTAATATTCTATATATTATATTCTACTTTCCTCGCACCTATTCTTCATGATCTTCGTCTTTCTCTCACTAGGGTCACAGTTCGACATTCAAGGGTCAGATTCAGGCATGATCAAACCCCTAAATTTGGGTAAGATGAATTATTTAGATTAAAATCAGTATTTTTTGGAAAACTCTTGGTGTGTTGAGATATATAGTTGATGCTGTGATTGTTTATGGAAATAATTGGGGATCTCTATACACATATTGGGTGATGTGGTGGTGGTAGGAAACATGTTTCATTTATTGAGAAAATTGGACAAATGAGATATATTCATTTGATTTTTTTTTTGAATTTTTGAATCTCATATCCATGTTCATTGGTTGTATATGTGGTTGGATTGATGTAGGAAGTGGCCCTGGAAGAAAAACATGATGAATACCATATTTATGTAAATATCATGATACATGGTGTGTAGTTTAGATTAACATACAAAATGTGGACCCATGTTATGATGTCTGGTATATCATGATGAATAAGATATCACACAACATGTGGTCAATCCATTCACTATATGACTCAATGTTGGTGACTGAAAAAATACACCCAATTTCAATGTTCTTGTGCGTGGTGAATATACATGGGCATCACTAAGTACATGTGTAAACCCACAAGGAATGTAACCATAAATATCTAGAGGGACGACACATAAAAATTTTAAATTGGAATACCTATAGTTCATGTGAATGGGATATAGTACATGGTCATGAGCAAGAGGTCAAGCCAAAACATGGCTCTCTAAGAAATATTTTGTGGACCTACATACATGCCATGTACATTATCATATATCATTATACCGTTGGAATAAACTTATTCAGTAGTTTTATTTGGGCCCAAGAGAAGAATATCAGAGTTTTATTGTTTCACAGGGAAAGAAGGTTGCAATTTTTGGTTTCAGAGGTATGACATGAGGAGTTATGATTTAGAGAATCATTTTAATGATTCTTTTCTGATGGAAGTGATTGGGTAGTTCATCAAAAATATTTCACAATTAGTACACCCATTTCATATCGAGGTGAGGGTCCACCATACTATTTATATTGGAATATTCAGTACTTGCCTATATAATAGTTGGGAATTTATCCATTATCAATGGAGTGGTATATCCCCATCATTGAGCTCTAGTAGGGAGTGGTTAATCCACTAGATATTGGTCCTCCATTGGGTATGGAGGGTAGTGGAGTGGTGTGAGCCCCCCCCCCCTAATGACTATGGTGAGGTTGAGCATGGTTCCAATAATAAGAGAAAGTCTATTGGGAGTTGTAGGATGAATAAAAATACCAAGATTGATGTGGATATTGAAATCCTCTTTCCATTTCTTCATGGGTTTCATTAAGAATATACGATGTTAGGTTGAGCCGATAGTTGTTTTTTTGGCTTCCCTCTAGGTTTTTGTGGATACATATAGGGTATTTATATACTCACCCATGTATGTAATTTTCACGCATGTATTGTGTATTATGTATAAGACTAGTAGTTCAGTGGTGACGATGGTGGATTAGGTTTTATGTAACATATCAGTCCATGGCATGGACTATGTTTGGTCGTCATCCTTAGGGATTGTAAGTTAGACTCATTAAGTCATTCACATTTTCCTGTAGTTATTTTTTTTGGAACATAACTTCTAGTAGGGAATGATTTTCCCCCTTTTTATCATTTATAATATCCCATTGTACTTTGATTATTTCCAATATGTTTCTGCATGAATTTATTACACCCAATATATTATAATATATTCCTCTATCTTTAAACTATTGAATTGAGATGTTTGTGTTCTTTCATATATGTACATTAGTGTAAGGGGTTCCATTTTCATCAATTCATACTCAGTGATTGTCTCAATCCCTTGGAAAATTAGAGGTGATATTTGAGTGTCACACTAGAATTACTACAATCCCAGGAAGGGTAATGGTGGGTTAAATCCTTACCACATTATAAAAATACAGTCACATTTATGACATTATAATGACTTAAGAATAAATAAAATGTTTTCCAAAAATTTATGAAGGACTAAATATAGATTTAAGTATAAATTTATATGATTTCAAAATATTATTTTGATTTTAGAAATCCATGTGTTACATTTTAAAAACATAGTGTGGTTTTTGTTTAATAGAAAAATATTTTAAATATTTTGAATTAATTTTGTAATTGTAATGTTTCAATCAATATTGCATTGGTTTTAGAGTCACATAACCCTACTATTTTAGTTTTAAACCAACTAACTCAATTATAATTAATTTTATAAAAGTTTTTTGTGTAAATTAATTTTTATTCACAATTGATGTTTTTTTAAAAATCATTACAACAATGATATTTATATTCATATTTATTTTTCACCCCCATTAATATTTGATTATTATAAAATTAATTACACATTTGGAATCATAACATTCATATTATGAAATAAGGTCAATTTTCATTTTATTCATAAAAATAAGTTGTCATATAAAAACATATTCACCATGGTATTGGTTAAATTGGTTAAAAATAGTTAAAACTATTTCATTAGGTCACAAATATTTCAAATAAAATATCTTACATAAATAGTTGGAGTATTTTCAAGGGTTCTACTCCTCACAACAATAAAAGGATCACCTCACCACCTCAATTATCCACCGAATTTGACAAATGTATTTTGAGAAATATCAAACAAAAATCACTTCTCAAAACCCGTATCCACAAATTATAGAATTATAAATCAAAAAAGGACAAACCAATGAATTGTTAATGAGAGATCTAGAGGGTGATACCCAAGGAAGAGTTATTTTCATTAACTGATTGCAGTCATGTTTCATTCTTCTTCCACATCTGCCAAATATATTAACACTATAGTATTATAATTACCTTGACATAATTAGTATATTGAAAACTTACTATCTTTATGGAAAAATATATATCAACATCCCATCCATCCAAATGATAATGAAATCATTAGTTTTTTACATGAAGGTTACCACCTACCTAAAAAACATATTTCATTATTCATCACCTTCTAAAATGGATTTTTATTAATATAGATTTAGTAAATTAATATTATATGTATTAAATAAGAATTGTTACATAATAATAAATCATTATATAATTTTATTGCCTTATATCAATTTGAAAAATGAAATCATGACTCATGTGTACATTGTGACTACTTTCTCCATGGATGATATATTTCATTTTTCAATACTGCCTTACAAGGATTGTTATATTCAATAATTAAATGAATATAAAATATATTTGTTATGATATTAATTATATTTTAAATTAATCTTATATTTTTGTAGTAAAACATTTTCACTCATTAAACTATTATAAAGTGTTCTTATTTAGGACATTTTTTAAACCTATATGAAAATCGTCATAATATTTATGTAATTAAGATTAAAAAAGTTTATGTGATGTTAAAATCATGAAATAATGATGAATTTAATATTTTTTAAAAATTCTATATTGGTAATATATCTATTATATTAGTCAATAATGTCTATTGTTTTGATGAAAGAAAAACATAAAAAATATTAAGCAGTTCATGAAAACCTTCAATATAAGATATCTAAAATGGACATGGAAATAGAAAATCATACCAAAAAATTTATTATATAAAATTATTAAGATTGAGGAGATGATGAGACCACAACGAAGGTTAACGGAAACAAATTTATGAACAAAAACATGCATGTAAAAACCAAATACTCAACATAAAATTATTATTATAATATATAATTATTAAAAAAATGAGTAAATAAATGTTATTAGTGATCACTACCTATTAAGATTAATATAAATAGGGTTTTTAAATAGATATATAATAAATAAATATTTATTATATTTAATTTCATAAAACATTCTACTAAGAATGAATCCATTATAAGGGTTTCTTATCTCAAACATCCTCCTTGAGATATGATTTGAATTATAAAAATATTATAATTATTTAGTGTATATAACACCTATTAGAAATAGTATATCATGATAGAATTTTTACTAATGGAAATTGAATATACATTTCATGTCCTCTCTATCAAGAGAATTCAACTCAAATGTTATAAAATCTATGTTGAATCATTTAACCAACTTCAATTTCTTGAGATGTGAATAATATTGAGCACCATGATTTATTTTATATAATATAAATAAAATCATATGAATATATTTTTACTAAATACTTAATGTAATAAAGTTACTTTTATAACCATATCATGTTATATCATTATATGTATTCTGATCAGGATGATATCATAAATATGGTGGTTTATTTTAAAATCTCACTATTATCCATATTTTCTATATTATAATAGAAATTGTTATAATTATATATAATTAGTGACATAAAACCCATATATTTTTATTCAATTACATTTATATATAAGGGTTTCATTTATTAGATCATTTTTTATCAAATTTATAAAAAAAATTATGAAATAATGTTTATAATAAAGGTTGACCTTATTAATCCTTAGGTTTCAGTTCCCATGCATATAAATATTATTTACTTTGTTTCAACAATGCACATATTATTTCAATAATTTATTAAAAAATAAAATTTAAAAAATCATTGAATATTATTTATATAAAGAAATATTCTAAATAAAATTCTATACAAGACCATTTTGACTTTATTCTCTGTCGTCTGAAATAACTATTTTTTATCATATTCCTCATGTTTGGAAAATCTATCCCCCATGTCTGTTATTCATTATTTATATTCTTTTTCATGTTTTTATTGTCTTCCATTGTAATATATATTTCCATTTTTCTAAAAAATTATTTTTATATAAAATTTAGATGATATTATTTATATAAAATATACTGAAAATGGATTTCATTTCAGTTATATATATTTATAACATCAACAAATCATTTTTTTTCAAAATAATAGATTAATAAAATTACTAAATTACTTTAAACCTATTTAAAATTATTTTCTTAAATTTATCATTGAAACGTCTTTATATGAGTTTTTGAAATGTATTTTAACAATATTTCTCCAACTAACTTCAAATGTTTATAAGAATGTCATTACTAAAGTTTCACTTCCATTTCCCTATCTTATTTCAAACAAAAATTCATTCCTAAGGAAAAATAATATTTTATAATGTTATTGCCTCCTTTCACACCATACCATGTTATGTTTTATACATTATTTTTTTTATAATTTTTATTCTATGATCATAAAATTATTTGTGCATATTTTATTTATGACTATTTATCAATATTTTGAATTTAATTTTATTCTTCATGTCCATGTTCGCAGTATAATATATATATATATTTAACTTTTCATTTATTTTATAGTTTCTTAACTATATATTTTTAGTCGAAGTAATATTGAAATGAATAATATTATATTAACATTGGAATGTGGAAATTTATTATGCTTGATTCAATAAAAATAATATTTTATTAATATGGAATATTATTTATGTATTTTATTTTTCATTAAATTTATGTGTAATATATTATAGATTTATAATTATGGGTAGAACCTAGAATTATACATCCCCTATATGAATTGGTTATGGATCATTAGTTAAACAAACATAGTAATGTGTTCTATGCCTGCCCTCTAATTTGTGATGTCTTGACATAATCCATTAGAGATATATAAGATGTCCTGTAATGGGGCCATGATGGTATATAGAATTTCATGGCATAAGTCTTCAACTGTGGGATATGCATTTTTTATATATATATTTCATCTTTTTGAAATAAATTAATATTTTCCATGTGATCATTTATATTGTTATATTATTCACATATAGTCAGTAATTTGGTAAATATGACTATTTTTTATTAGTACATTTTATTAATCACTTGTTTATTAAGTGATAGATATCAATATATGATTCCATTACATAGTGTTTTATATATGCCTCAGAATTATTCCATTTCTATATGATATGAAGTGTAATATGAATTATATTTTGAAACAATCCAGATGAATGTAACCCAATATTGATGCATACTTGTTATATTGTTAAATTATGCAAGATGTGACACTAAGAAATAATAATTGGTTTAACAGTATTGGGAGATTTTATGCATACAATATTTTGATATTACATTTTGAAAATACTATATAGAATGAATTTTTTTTTGAATCCACCGGGATTAGTCAAATATTCATTATCATATATTGAGGAAGAGAATACATAATAATGTGTGAGATCAAATTATCAATATGGGAAATTATAAAATATACTCTTTCATTAGTAAGGAAATAATAATCAATACGTTAAAGTGTATAATCCATATAATTCCATTTCAATCAACAACATCAATTCAAAGTATAAATATGGATAAAATCAAAATAACAATCACACGGAAAATGAAAACTAAATTCATAATATAGGTAATGTATAAATATAGACATTCATGATCTTTTTTATAGGGCCTTTCACTATTTTTCATGAACCTTAACTTCCATAAATAACCAAAAAATCCCCATTCTAAATAATTCGGTAAGTATAAACTAAACATTGATATATTGCAGCCACCTACTCTATCTCATGAGACTTGTGAATTAATTAAAAAGTGATTCTATAACTACACCACACTATTCATTTTCGATTTTTATGAATCCCACAAATATTTAATTAAACTAAAAATAATTCACATATTTAAAAATTATTAATTATTTATCTATATTGGGTTATGTATATGGAATATTTCCCAGTAAATGAAATAATAATTTTAATAAAAAAATTCAACTAATACCATATATATCAATGATACAAGGATATCAAAACATCAATGTAGTGTAAGAGATTCCAAATAAATATATGACACAAAAATTTGGATATGGAAGGGAAAATAATGTCTAATATGATGACAGAGAGTGATTGGGAATGTGTGAATGAGAAAGAAAATAACCATAAAACCATGAATCAATAATGGATGAATGAATATAGTTGATTCATTATAAATGAATTGTTTTAAAATAGAAAACAAATTATAATTTTTGAGTAAATTTGAATAAAAAATTTAAAATAAAATATCCTTAAATCATTATAATTATTACTTTAAAATGAATATAAAATTAATGACAAATATTTATTTTATTCATTTTAATAAATAATTTCATTTCCCTTTAAAAAATTTAAAATAGGAATTACCGTATTATTAAGAAAAATAATTTCTTCTGAAATTTGAATTAAAACATATTAAAAAAATTTAATGAAAATATTTTTCATGAAAATAAGAAAATATATTTATTCAAAAAAATATACAAATAAGTATTCATTTCAAATATTTTCTAAATATTAAAAAATTACCATCTTCACATTAAAATAAGAATATTTATTTTGAAACATTGAAAATAAATTCTAATAGGTTTGAAAATGATTTAATATAATCATTTTATCATATAAATTAAAATAATCGAAAAACATTTTAATCACTATGTTCTTGGATGTAAAAGAGTTGGAAATAAAAATTTATAATAAAATTTCTAAAAGAATTTACATTATATATAAATCATTGCATGAATCATCATCATAAAATAAATTAACATAAAAATAAATATTTAAAATCCAATGTAACCATTAAAGAATATAATATATGTGGATTGATATTTTATGATCATTTTATTTTAGCAAATTAAATATGAACATAAATAATACTAAAAAAATAAAATTATAACAGAAATCCATTTCTTCTTTAATATATTTTTTGTTATAACTTCTAGGGATATTAAACATTAATAATAATTTTACATACCCAAGATAAACAGTAATTCATGATAAAATATGTAAGATTGGAAGTACAAATACCATATAAATGATATTATGAGCACAATTTAAATATTATTCTCTGAAGTGAAAATGCGTGAAAAAGTACCCTCTCCTCGGTTCTCTTCATATAAATACATGTTTAATGGCCATATAAAATAATTAATAATTTATTAAATACATACTTATAAACATTTTTCATATATTTTATATTTTGTGTACATGTTACATATATTTAAAATCAATTCATTGAATACTTATTTCATACATCAATCACATATGTTTGATCGATTGATTTATAAAAAATTAAGTCGCTATATTTTCCATGATTAAATGAGTTATGAAATGGTTCCATAAATTATAAAATTTTAATAATGAAATTAATATTATTTTTCTTCATTATACACTATTTTTTAGTCTTATATGAATGTTGTTAAATGAAAAACATACCACATCACTTTATCACGGTGGTAGTGTAAACATACGCACTAGTGAAATTATCATTTTCCAACAGATGGAATGAATAGAAAGGAGAAGATAAATTAAATTATCAAAAATAATAATTATTTCATAAATATCATATATTTTTATTAATTTTATATGTATAATCATCTATGTAATGTAGATATGGGAAATTAGCTATAGTATTATGTGGAGATGATAGGCCACATGTACAAACGAGTGATGTTTTTGTTTTTCATTGGATGTAAAGGTGGAGGAATATTGTTTTCATTAATAAAAATAACATCTTATTATGTTGGTTATTATTATTTACTTATTATAGTATAAATATATTTGAATTATAGAATATAGATGAATAAATAAACATTGAAAGTGTTGAGTAAGACAATTATCCATTCTTTGAGAGACCACCGTTGGATTAAATGTTAATAAATCATATGATGGTCTTGTGGAAAGAAATGTATTTCATGAATCTATATATGTACAATAGTATGGTATTAGGGTTTTTATATTACAAAATATAGTGATAAAAAATTTCAATAAATATACAGTGGATGTTCTGTTTTATAAGTTATGATAGGACATAGTCAGAATTACAAAACATATTTCAATATAATTAATGACTTCTTCATATCCAATGCTTAAAAAGTTCCACTTATTTTAATAAAATTATATTAAGGTAAATGTGAAATCATGAAATAAAATTTATATATCTTTTCAATACAATTTGAATATAATATTCCAGTTTAAATATTTATTTATAACTTCTTAGCACTATCTATGCGAAAAACTTTTTTATCTATTAGGTTTTTAGAAAATTATTCTTGGTTGATAAGTGGATTCAAATGGCCCTTGAATGAAACCATTTCACCAAAAAAACATCATATTGAAATATTTTCATGACTTTTTAATCATTTCATAAAATATTTTTTAACATAATATATCATTAAAATCACTTCCGGGAAATTATATTTAATTTGATATGAATGTCACAATTATAAAATTGTATTAAAATTTTTAAAATGGAGACTATAAATTATAATACATTAATAAAAATAAAATTCATGGAAAACCGTAATTTATTAAAATCATATTTCATATACTTTTTTTAAAATTACGTACTAGATTTTTCCTACAGTTTGAACAAGAAATCAATCAAATTTTTGTAACCATTTAATGTAAATGTAGAGTCATAAAAAATAATAATATTACCATCATAAAAAACTAATTTATGTTAAAAATAAAATTCTATCTTATTTCATAAATTATTTTTATCCGTATGACAACATATACCAGAAATTAAAATAATGAGACTAAAATTTTGTATTTATCCTTTTGATAATTTATATTATATTTTATTATCAAATGAAAATGGAAAATAATATAAATATTTTCATATTTATGTAGATTTGTTTGAACACAACTCATATAATGGGATTAAATAATGTGTTAGATATGTTCTAAAGGCCTTCCAAATAGTTTTAAACCTATTTCTCTATTTATTACCCTTAACGAGGTGAAAATTCCTAACCAGGGTTACAATTCACAATGGACAAAATTTAAAGGGGAATATTCACCCAATATTAACATTCTTAATTTAAATATTTAATTAATTCTTATATATGAAAATTAAATAATTTTATGAAAGTAATTTTAATATAAATGCATAGAAAGAAATAAAATGACGATTTTAGAAAAATGATTTTAAACTCAATATTATCTTATACTAAAAAAAGAAAAATACAAATTATTATATAATTATTTATATTAATTATAAATAAATTATATTTATGTAACTTTAATATAAAATTAAAAAAATACTAGAAATTGTAGACTAATTGATTTGATGAAATGAAATTACTATTTGGAAAACAATTGTATTTTTCCTCTATTCACTCTTCAACCAACCATTTCAAGAAAAATTGAAATACCCTTCCTATTTCTTCTAGGAAATGTTTATTTAAAAAATATCCTTTTTTGATGTACTTTTTATAAAATTTTAAGAATTTAGTTGTAATTTACATTCTCAAAATGCATTAAAACCCATTTTTTGTGAATACTAACATTAAATCATCCAATAAATTTATTCATATTCATTGCATAAAAATAAGAATTAAATGAGTGTAAAAATTTGGGATTAAATTTTTTATTTTAATTAATGAAAAATTATTTTAAATATACTAAATAATGTTTTTATTCATATTCATACCCACAATACAACCACTAGGTTATAATAGTCATATTTACGTAATATAATTTCATAGTTTGTTTAAGATTAAGGATTCAGAAGGCTTATGCTATTAAAAATAATTATATTTTAAAGGAAAAAATAATTTACAATATCTATTTATTACTTTCTCCTCTCCTTACAGAAATTGAATCCACTAATAATTAAATATTTTATTATATACAAAATATAACAAAACACAAAAGTAAAATTAGATAATTATTTTATCATAATCATTAATTTCTAGGTTTTGACCAAGAAAATTATTATTTATGTATCCCTATAGGGATCATAGATTCAAATTATTTTATAAAAACATACCATGGTATATGATTATTTCATTACACATAATACAAAATAGATTTTTCTTCATGTTTTATAAATTTAAGAAATTCTATTAATATTTTGATTGAAAATGTTTTAGAATATAGTTAAATTATTTATTCCAATTATATATTTCTATTTTTATCCAGTAATGTAAATCATAATGATCATTTTGAACTATTAATTAAAAAAAATTAAATAAAATATTTAATCAACTACGAGGTCTATAAAACTAAAAGAATTAATTGGGATATTTATGATCTCAAAAGGTAGGTTGGGTAAATTTTTTGATTTTATCTTTTTTTCATTCCAACTAAATAGGCATAATATTCGATTACTGAGAAATGAAAATTTTTAAAACAACATACACGAATAATAATGAAAACAAGTGTATTTAAATGGTTCATCCTCAACAAAAGTAAATAGTCATTTTCATTATTTATAAAAAATCCTATATCAAACAAACAATAAGAAAAAAAAACTTTTAGTGTTTAAGAAAATAATTGAATGTACTTCCACATCCAGTGGCCTATTTTTTATGGAAACTGCATGTAATCATCTCAAAGATAAATGATATAAAAATTATTGGAAAAAAACTATAATAATATTCACCATCAATATATAGTATTTAGTCACTATTCCACATGTACATTCCTCAGACATTACCCTCTTAAAAATACTTCTTCTTCCTCTTCAAATTATATCATAGTATAAGGTAAGAACCTCTTTCCTTCTGGTATAATTTTCTCTTATTTACTTTGTCTACATTGACTATTTGGTATACTCTATCTATTTTTCTAGTCAGGTATACTCTGTTTTTTGTATCTGTTCAGTATATTGCATCCATTGTCTCTTCTATAGACACATACTAATCTAATTCCATATCTATAAAATATTTTTGAAGCACTATTAATCCAATACGAAATAATTCCATATTCATTTGATCTCTTTGACACACTTTTTATAAAATATAACATTATAGAACGGACTTGTCAGGTATAGATATGACTGATTCTTTTTCAAAATAAACATCTGATAAACTCTTTACTTCAACTATTTTTAACCCATCTTCCAAAAATATACATAGATCTCAATGTAAATAACACTTATAAATAGTTATAACAAATTTTATGTTTTATATGTGTTGAATTTTGATTAATTTTTTCATACATATTTTCTATTGTTCTCTGAGTAATATAATTTTTCTTCATCGTATAAATACTCACAAGTTTTTACCGAAAAAGAAAACTCCATCATTTTAAAAATAAATCACACAACCTACAAAATATGAATCTAAATAAACAATTTTATTAATATTTCATAATATTCAATATTTTATTATAAAACAATGTATTCCTTTAAATTATTTATGATCCCCTTTTCTAGAAATAATATGAGATTATTTTGAGTAATTTGATATTGGGAACCCAATTTTACAAAATACACTATATATGTTCATCAATCCATGATACATTTCTTACTTTAATGTTACTTTAAAAACTCTTTGGGATCACCCACATTACTTTATCCATGTATCAACAACATTACTACCGCTAAAATACATCTTCAAAAGGGTCTTGAAACATTTTTTCCAAATTTTATAAAAAGTTCCTTCACATAATTGTCATGAGAAATGAAAATAAATTTCATATTTTTAGTGTCTTGTTATCCTTGAATGTTTTTCATTTCAGAAAGAATGAAATTTTAAAAAATAATATTAATATCCTCATTAAAAAACATTCACATGTCTCTTCATTATTCCCCATGAATATAAATTCATCATCATAAATAATTAAATTTTTTGAGACATATTGATTTTACTTTATTTATATATTACCATTAACCATTATGTTCCTAGAATTAAAATTCATAATTTTGGAATAATATTTATAAAAACATCCACATATGATTTATTTAACCCCTATAAGTCCTCTTTCAAATTTTCAACACAAAATTAATCTTTCCAAAGACAAAATCTATATAGATGTTGAATATAAACTTATTCATCATTTTATTCATTATAAATAGCTAAAATGACATGACCCTAGAATATTTTGTATATTTTATTATGTTATGATATTAATAAATATAATAATTGTTACAATCTATGATAATAGGGAAAAAATTTCATCATAATCATTCCATTAATTTTAGAGTAACTTTACAAGTTATTCATTCCTTTTTATGACATTTCATTAATTATTTAGTCATTTTATAAAAAAACATTATAAAAATCACATTACTATTTCTTGTTTTGGGTATAATTTAAAATATATCATTATTTTCAATATACCCTTGATCTTTATTTATATAATCCATCAACTCATGATTCTATAAGGATTCATCATAATCATTTGGAGGAACCTGTTAATATAAAGAAGTATATATTACTAGCCTTGATATTCTTATGCTTTGAACATGATATCATTGATCTGTAATGATTTTATAGAATTCGACTTTCTTCCATATCATAGGATGTTAAGAACATAACTATTCCTCAATACCTGATATATCATATTCAGAATCATCATTTTTTAAAATATAAAAATTTTAAAAATTTTCCATAACGTTTAATGTTATTTATATTTAACCAACCATACTCTCATTCCTCTGTATATGAAAATTATGTTAATCATTATTATTATATTATTTATGAATATTAACTCTTAATAAGACTAAAATATTTTATATTTATGTAATTTAAATCATAACCATTTAAAATTGGTTGGATAGAAAATAAATATAAATTCAAAACCTCTCTGATCAATCATCCAAAAATTCACACCATTGTCCTACAAATCAATAGTCATACAAAAAACATCATATATATCAATAATAATGTTTATATTAAACATGTGTCATATATATTCATACCAATGTTTGGTGTATAGAAGCATAATTTTGGAATTTCAACTGCTTCTCTAATACAAACCTCCCAAAGTACCAAGGAGTTTCATTTTCTGTCATCATTTATTATTCCATCTCAACCATGTTTATATTTATTTTTTCGAAAAAAACATTCTATAGTGATTCATATGTTAAACCAAAATCATGGATAATTCAATGATTCTTAATATAATATCTAATATTAAATTTGTATAATGGAAATCTTTATTAGTTTGACTCTTCTTTGTTGAACATCCTCATTCTTTTAATCCCATATCTGGAAATTCATAGAAATTTTTAGAGCCAATTAGTTATTCAAAATAGAAGACATATTATTTTATTAAAATCATTAATAAAAGAAATAGAGTAAATATATCTATTTATTGATTTCATTATCATAGTATCATACATGTTAGAGTATATAATATATATAGGATGATTTTAGTGAAATGAAACTATCTTATGTACTGATTTAGTACTCGTCCCTATAAAAAATAAAATAAAATAACTACAACATATTCTTATTTTAATGTCAACAACTTCACGAATACTATAGGTCATTTGTTTCTCACTCACATTCCTCTAACATAGATACACTATCCACTTATTTATTTTTTGATTTTATTGCATCATTCCCAGATAACCTGAACTCCATATATCACCAATTTGAGGTATGTTTCCACTAGTTTTTCCCCGTGTAATATCATTATTGTCATCAATATGTTTAATAATGAAAAATATATTATGAAATATTACTTTATGACATTAATCAACGTGGTTTGAAACACTCAAAAAATTTTGTTTCACTAGGTATATATATATGTCACTTTAGTATTTTTAATTTTCATCCACAATGATCGATGATCAAATTCATTATATTATGAGGATATAATTATTTTCAAAATTCATAGTTCCTCTCAGGTGATCTTTCATATTCTACAACAACTTAAAATATCTAGTTATGTGTGTAGAACACCAGTAATCCAATATCAATGGTTATTCTCCTTTTATAAATTTGATATATGTCTCAAAAACAAAGTATTTTTTTCTTCATTATCCTGTGGATTTTATGTTTTTTAGATGGTTTTCTTGTTATGGTGACCCAAAAATACATCTTTTTACAGGACTTCATGGCTGGTCACATTTTTTCAAAAATAGTTTCAAAGTTTTTTAATCTATTTTCAGTGATAATTTATACATTATAATGTTACATTATTTGATTGGGTTGACTGCCACTTGAACAATTCGTCTTGTTTCTCCAAGATTCATCATAACAACGATGATTAAACCAAAAAATATTCAATTTATTCCCAAATCACCAATAGTTCTAGTAATATCCATATAAATCATGTCTTTATTTGTAACATATATGACCACCCATAATTTGGTACCTTATTTCTATGATTTTTATTACCATCCACCTTTGTAAGTTATTTGTGTGACAATATTTTGGTAACACACAGACTTCTTCTTCATCTTACTATTTTATTTCATATCAACCTTATCATGATCTTAAATAGTATCAGCTTTTGGTTTAGGCATTGAAAACATATAAATTTTTGGATTTTTAACTTTTCTTATTTTAGCTATATACAAGGTGTTATCAACTTATGTCTTCTTCTAAATATCTTCAATCGTGTTTTTATCCTTTTAGGATGGATATTTTGATCCTTATGAGGTATAATTTTATTATTTCATATACCCGATGCCTGAAGTACATGGTCATTACATTACTTTTGAGAAAAAATGAATACATGACAAAAAAAGATGCCCAAAGACCGTATTAGTTTACTGTCTTTGAAAACACGGAACAAAATCTTCTAATCATGGTGAAATATCTTAAACATATCCCATAATGTTCTTCCCATTTTGTTTACCTAAAACCATTATTTATATCCTAGGGAAAATAAAACATAGAAAGGGTGAGATCAAATTCTTATTTTGGCTAAACATGGTGAACATAAAACAATCCATAAACATTTGAACGTAAAAACATTAGCATAAAATCTAAACATAAAAATCTTGAGCAACGACATAAAACATGGTAGTACATAAGGAATAGATCATAAAGAATCATTATTCATGATAAAATATGATTGGAATAATGCATGTAATTGCGGAAAACCATTAATCACATGAATTGATTTCCATAGTAGCCACGAAAATGCGGATATGACCATCATAGTAGAAAAAGTACATTACTGAACCGGGTTTACTTGTCGTTTCAGCCCAGTATTACAGAACTAGATTTAGTTTCCATTCCAGCCATGTCTATCTCATGAGATATATATCTTTACCCAACAAATTGGAGGGAGATATAGGTCCCACCCATCTCATATTTAAATCATTAAAACTTATAAAACAAAACTATTATAAATCATTCATCATATTCCAAATAATAAAATGGGTTTCAAAAACATCCTCACATCGTGTCATAATCTATATAAAACAAATGGATATAATTTCATCATAATAAAAATAAAACAATATATGTAATAGAGGCATTATACATGAAACATAAACATGCTAAATAATTTCATCTTAGATGGAAAATAGTTTTGATAAAACACATTAAATGAATTCTTCAGGAAAATATCCTTTGTTCTTCCAAATCATTTTCTATTTACAAAATTACACTAAATTTTAAATGAAAATGATTTTATTGAAAATTATCATGAAATCTAGTAGAGTAACCTTCATGAAGAAAATGAATTATGAAACCATAAAATTATTTTCATGCCCTATAAGATGAAAAACATTCTCCTTGTACATTTACCGAAAATTCAGAAAGTACATCATATGGTAAAAAAATAAAGGTTCCCTACATACCAAGTAGTAAATGTCAAAAAAAGGGTAAACATTACATTAAACATACATGGAAGAATACTAAACATTTTATGAAATAATTTTTAGAAAACATGGGCATTAATGATAACATAATAAAAATAAATACTTACAAGTAAACAATCTCACATAAGAATGAGATTTGAATAATTATCCCTTCCTTTAGGTCCGACGTGATTTTTACGTTTCTGAAACTCGTGTAAAATGATTAAAATAATTTCATTGACTTATTCCAGAATCATATTCATTGTTATGATATCATATATGGTCAAATTATTATCTTCTTATTAGTAATATTTCACTTTAAATAGTTATTCAGTTGTTCATTGCTTTATGTTCTTATGCGTGTTTTGTCGAATAAATTGTTACTCCTCTTTTAAGGTTATAGATACATAATTTACAGAATTGTATTATTGTAATATATATCATAGTTATTTATTAAATTCATTTATATAATTATTATTTAATGAAGATCATGTAGAACAAGTCACATCACACCGTGGAGAAGGTAGGTCATACGGACGCACAAGTGATGATGTCATTGCCATGATTGTGGAATTGTATTTAAGTGTATGGTTTATAATATTTAATAATCAATATCACTTTAATGTGCCTCCTATTAACCTCCTCTTAGGGCACTAATGATGGTGTTTAAAGAAGACCAGGACCAATATTATCTTTCTAGGGAAGTGTAGAAGTGAAATGGTCAGGGTTTGGATGAATTTGAATACTCAAAATTGGTGTGATGTGGAGAGGTAGGAGGTTCCCTTTTATAAGGGAGGAGAGTGGCACTTTTGGAAACCTCTAAAATATTAATTCATAATAAACCCAAACCCCACATAAAAACTACCAAAATGACTCAAATTCTAAGATGGGATGAGATATGGTTGTAATCACATCACCTTATAAAATTTAGACTTGTTGCGAATTTATTTTGAACCTTATCAACTTGATTTATCCTTATTTAATCTATTTCATTTTATTTGTGTTAATAATGTTATAAATTTTAAATTTTTATAAATAATTACTTATGTGCTACGAATTTTCCATAATCGGATACATTATTACATTCTAGACCATATAAATTTCACTTTATAATTTTTAAATATTTTTATTATTTTTAAACAATTTAACAATATGTTATTTTTATAAAATATCAATAGTGTCAATTTTGACACTATTTAGTTATTTGAATATAAATAAACTCCACACAGAAGATATATTCGAACAAAAATATTTTATATATTCCTAACTTGTAATATTTTTCTATAAATTTCAGGTATCACATTAATGTGTTCATATAATTTCAATTTTAATATTTTTAAAACCATATATTTGATATTTTTCTTAATAAAATAATTACAACAAAATTTTTTGTATAATAATTTAATATACTGATTTCTTGTGTAAAAATTAAAATTAAAATAATATAATGTTGATAATATAATATATTTCATAATAATACTTTTAGTCGAATTTTTCTTCTAAAACACCTAACTTTTAAATTGATATGTTTCTAAATTATGAAGATGACAGCTTTGACATCATTTAAAATAAAATAATATAAATGTCATAATCAATTTTTAAGGCTCAAAATAGTCCACAAGCCAACAATTGGATTCTTATAGTGTATATATACTCGACCGATAAGATTTGGTCATGTTTTTGGGTATTTTATTGTTAGTATTATTTGAATAAAAACTATATTATTGATTTTTCACTAAATAAATAATTTATGCATCATTAATTTATAAGATAATAAGGTAATTAAAGATTTCTTAAAAATTAGAAATAAATTAACATGATATAGAAAAACATTTTACCTTTCAAATGAGTATTTATAATCTAATTTATATTTGGTATAATGATTTATTAAAAATTCTTTAATTATTAATGTTTCAGTGAGACATATTTCCCTTTACTTAAATAAAATAAATTAAAGGTCTTAATCACATTCATGTGGCTTCCAATATATTATATTTTGACCCAATTATGTTTTAGAGAGAAATATAATCAACAAATGACATGAATACATGTGTTAGGGTAATTTTGTAATATTATTTTTACCCTTAATTACCTAATTTACCTTTAACTATGGTAAATAAAATTTACCGTAGTTACTATTCATAATGCCAAAAAAAAGTAACCTATTAACATAATTTTTACCTACTGATTCAAAATATAGAATCCATTTTTCCAAATTCAAAACATTGATGTTTCGATAATTTATTTAAAATTAATCTCGTTGTCGAAAAAAGGGTTTTTGTTTAAAATATTTCAAAAGATTGAATTGATTTTACCTACGAATTTGATGAAAAATTAATTCTAATGACATATCTTATATTAAATTGTAAAAATATATTTTATTTATACTTTAAAACAATTTACTGTTATAATTTAACCATATAAATTATCTCGATGAAAAAAGTTGTATTTAAGTAAAATTTAGCGTGTTTTTAATATTCATAAAAATAAGATCGTTGTCAGAAAAATTTCAAAACATTATCCAATGTAAATTTTTATATCCTGATTCAATAGAATAAGATTATTTTGTCAAATTTAACTTATAAACTAGTCAAAAATTATATTTAAAATGGGTGTGCCATCAAAATGCGGCAAAACCGCATTTTTTGATAAATACTTATTTTATCCGAAAAATTGAATTTTTTCTCATACCCAATTCTAGAAATTTTGTAAAATGAATAATAATGTTATAAAATTCAAAATTTAGTCAATACTATTCATACCGGCTATTTCGTAATAATATTATAACAATATATCGTTGTTTAGTGAAACTCGGTATTGCATACAACACACGCTATTGAGGAAGGTCTCTCTAGCGTGTAATGCAAACCATGTCAGGGTTGCGTGTAGGGAAAGAATCCTTTGGTGTTGCGTATAATATACTCAAAATAAAGTTTTGTTATACATTGTTCAAAATCTATATTTGGTGTTGTGTAAAATGAATTTTATTCCAAAGAACATGAAATTGTGTGCATCAAAAGCCATGAGTACTGTTGTGTATTCTAAAATCTAATATGGTGTTGAGTATAGGGCAAGATAATCTTGGTGAAGCGTACAAAAAAGACATCAATGAAATTAAAACGAATAATTCTCATAAAATCTTGGGGTGTTACATTCTACCCCACTTTAAATGCATTTCGCCCTCAAAATTCGTCGAGGTTATAAATAGTTTACAACTTGAATGTTTATTTCATTGAAAACCACATCGTTAAAATGAATACTATAAACACATTTTAAAAAGTAACGTTAGGAACATAATGTATACCCAATGTAACTCATCACTGGGTTTCCACATAGGAGAATATAGGTGAAAATATTGATATGGAAGATAATTCTAACCATTAACTTCTGATGAAGAGTGGTAGATGACATGGCTATGAAAACTACAACAATCACAAATCCATAAATTTGCGATGATCTAAGGTACCATATAATTCATCTGATATGAGGGTACTAGGACAACATTTTTGGATTTCAAGATCATTTTCCTAAAGTTGATGAATTTTTGCAGAAGAAGAAATAATTACTTGATTTCAATGTAATATCATCATTGGTCATTCCATGAACAATTTCCACATCATCTAGTATTTAATAAAATGAGGTTGATTTTGTAATTCTTGAAGTATTGGCAGATCATGCGATAGATTGATAGGTCATTACATCCGTCTCCATCACGAAAAGGATATCACAAGATATTAAATATACCCAAGTCCATCTAAGGTGAGGTAAATCGTATATGGTTCCAAAAATTGACTTATACATCCTCTATCATACCATAAAACTATTGGGATCTCACAAAAGATTCCGCATCCTAGTTTTCAAAGGTTAACTAAACCTTCCCTCTGATACCAACTATAGAGACCCGAACCATGACATACATGGAAATTACATTACTTTTTCAGAAAACTTAACACATGACAAAAATAGACGCCCAAAGACCATATTAGTTTAGTGTATTTGGAAACTCGGAACAAAATCTTCTAATCATGGTGAAAGATCTTCAAATCTCCCATAAAGATATTACCCTTTTTACCCAAAACCATTATTTATATCTATCAGAAAAGAAAACATAAATAGGATGAGCTCAAATTCTTTTTAACGGTTAACATGGAGAACATAAAACAATGCATAAAAATTTGAACGTAAAAACATGAGCATAAAATCTAAACATCAAAATCATGAGCAATGACATAAAACATGGCAGTACATAAGGCATAGATCATAAGGGAACAATAATCAGGATACAATATCATGGGAATAAAACATGTAATTGTGGTAAACCATTAATTACATGATATTATTTCCATTGTATCCAAGGTAGTGTTGTCAAGACCATCATAGTGGACAATGTCCATTACTGAACCGGGTTTACTTGTCGTTCTAGACCTATATTACAGAACCAGATTTACGTGTCGTTCTAGCCATGTATATCTCATGAGATATAAATCTTTACCCAATAAATTGGAGGGAGATATAGGTCCCATCCATCTCATATTGAAATCATTCTTAAGTGTGCCACAAAACCATCATAATCATTCATCATAACCCAATGAATAAAATGGATTTCGTAAACATCATCACATCGTGACATAATCCATATACAACAAATGGATATAATTTCATCATTAAAAAATAAGACCATGTAAATAATAGAAAATTTATACATGAAACATAAACATGCGAAATAATGTCATATTAGATGGAAAATAGTTTTGATAAAATACCTGAAATGAATTCTTGAGGAAAATATAATTTCGTCTTTAAAATAATTATCTTTTCAAAAAATGCCACAAAATTTTATAAATAAATTATTTTAATTAAAATAATCATGAAATCTTGTAGAGTACGTGTCATGAAGAAAAAGTGTTATGAAACTGTAAAAATATGTTCATGCCATATATGTTAAAAAAGATTCTCCGCATACATTTACCGAAAAAGTCAAAAAGAACCTAATATGGTAAACAAAAGAAAGATTCCCTACATACCATGTAGTAAAAGTAAAAAATGGTAAACATGAAATTAAACATACATGGACGAATATTAAACATTTTATGGATTTTTTTTAGAAAAAGTGGCCATGGATGATAACATATCCCCAGTAAATACTTTCGAATAAACAATCTCGGATAAAAACGAGATTAGAAAAATTATCCCTTACCATAGGTCTGATATAATTTGTATATATAATAACCTTCTATATAATGATTTAAATAATGTCATTCACTTATTCCGGAATCAAATTATTTTTTATGATATCATATATGGTCATATTTTTATCTACTTATTAGTAATATTTCAATCTTAATTGTTATTCGGGTGTTCATTGCTTTATGCTCTTATGCATGTTTTGTCGAATAAATTCTAATTCATATTTTTAAGATATAGATACATCACTTAGATAATCTTGTTAGTGTAATATATATCATATTTATTCATTCAATTCATTTATATAATTATTACTCACTGAAGATCATGTATAACAAGTTGCATCACATCGTGGAGACGGTAGGCAGTTCGTACGAACGAGTGATGATATCATTCTCAAGATTGAGGTATTGTATTGAAGTGTCTAGTTTATAATATTTTAGAATCAATGTAATTTTAAAATAATCATATATAGTTATTTCTTCCATCCTTATTCCCATCCACGTATGTTAGTGATGAAATAAAAGATTACACCACAGCATTGAGACGGTAAGCCGTACGTACGTACGTGTGGTGATTTCATTTTTTTCATAGGATGGATAGAAGATAGAATATTTTTTATTCATATTAATAATAACATATTATTATACAAGTTATAAAATATTTATTACTTAATAATGAAACAAATCATATACAGGAAGTATGATAAGAAATATGTTTGAACGAATCAGTAAAGGATATTACCTCTTCTTCAACGTGCCTCCTCTTAAACTCCTTTTAGGGAAATAATGTTGATCATTGAAGAATACCAGGACCTCTAGTAGGTTTATATGGAAGTGGAGAAGTGAAATGTTTAGGGGTTGGACGATTTTGAGAGGTAAAAATTTGTGTGAAGTGGAGAGGGAGGAGGTGCCCTTTTATAAAGGAGGAGATAGGGACTTTTGGAAACCTCTAAAATATTAATTTATAATAAACTCAAACCCCACATAAAAACATCCAAAAATTACTCAAATTTTAATATGAAATGCTATATGGTTGTAATCTAATCATACAATAATATGTAGATGTGTTGGTAATTTATCTTAAACCATATCAACTTAATTGGTCCTTATTTAATCTATTTAATTTTATTTGTGGAAACAATATTATTAGTTTTAAATTGTTATAAATAATTACATATGTGTTGTGAATTGTCAATAATTGGGTAACATATGACATTTTAGACAATATAAACTTCAATGTATAATGTT
The DNA here is from genome assembly GCA_963277665.1 of Viscum album. NCBI lineage: Eukaryota > Viridiplantae > Streptophyta > Magnoliopsida > Santalales > Viscaceae > Viscum > Viscum album. Next base: position 811,719,692 of record OY728165.1, read on the forward strand.
TAAATATTTTTTTATATTTAAACAATTTAATAATATGTAATTTTTATAAAATATGAATAGTCTCTATTTTAATACTATTCAATTATTGGAATTTAAATAAAATCAACACAGAAATATATTAAAAAAATATTTAATATATCCCTAACTTGTCATATTAATCTAAACAATTCATGGAGGTCTTTAATGTTTTCATATAATATCTATTTTAATATTTTTAATACCATTTATTTTTTATTACTCTTAATAAAATAATTACAACAACATTTTTTTATGATTATTTAATATACTGAGTTGTTGCATTAAAATTAAAATTAAAATACTATAATTATGATTAATAGAATAGATTTTATAATAATACTTTTAGTTAAATTTATATTCTAAAATACCCAACATTTAAAATGATATGTTTAATAAATTATAAAGATGACAACTTTAAGATTATTTAAAATAATATAATATAAATGTCATAATCTATTTTATAAGGATCCAAATGGTCCACAACTCAACACATGGATGGTTATGGTGTCGATATACTTTACCAATAATATTTGGTCAAGTTTTTGGGTATTTTTTGGGTAGAATTATTTGAATTAAAATTATATAAATTATTTTTCAATAAATAAATAAGTTGTGCATCATTAATTGAAAATCTAATAAAGTAACGAAATATTTCCAAAAACATACTAACAAAATAACATGATAAAGAAAAAAATTTTATATTTAAAATGAGTATTTATAATATATTTTATATTATGTATATCCTTGTATTAAAAATACATTAATTATTAACATTTGAGTGAGACATATTTCACTTTCATTTAATAAAATAAATTAATGGTCTTAATCACATTCAAGTGGGTTACAATATATTCTATTTAAACCCAAGTATGTTTTAGGGAGAAATATAATCAACCAATGATATCAAGACAAGTGTTAGGGTAATTTTATAATCTTAGTTTGACCCTTAATTACCTGATTTACCTTTAACTGTGGTAAATAAAATTTACCGTAGTTACAATCATAATAACCAAAAATAAAAATTAGCCTTTTAACATAATTGGGACCTGATGATTCCAAATATGGGACCAATTTTTCCTAATTCAAAACATAGAAGTTGCAGTGATTAATTTAAAATTAATCTCATTGTCGAAAAAAAGTTATTTTTTTAAACATTGCAAAAGATTCAATTGATTTTACCTACAAATTCAATGTAAAATTAATGCTAATGAAATAGATTATATTAAATGGTATAAATATATTCTATTTATACATTAAAACAATTTACTATTATAATTTATCCATATAAATTATATCAATGAATAAAGTTGTTATTAAGTAAAATTTAGCGTGTTTTTACTATTCCTCAAAATAAAAACGTTGTCAGAAAAATTTACAAACATTATCCAATGTAAATTTTTATATCCTGATTCCAAATAAGAAGTTTATTTTGTAATATTTAACATTTAAACATGTAAAAAATTAGAATTAAAATGTTTTTTCCATCAAAAGGTGGCAAAATAGAATTTTTTTAAAATACTTCTTTTATCTGAAAAAATTATTTTGTTCACATTCCTCATTATAGAAAATGTGTAAGATGAATTATATTTTTATAAAATTAAAAATATGGTTAATAATATTCATAAAAATTGAATAATAATATTATAATAACATATTATTGTTTAGTGAAAATTGTTATTGCATAAAATACACGTTATTGAAGAAGGTCACTCTTGCACGTAATGCAGGACATGTCAGAGTTGCATGTAGAGAATGATTCCTTTGGTGTTTCGTATAACATACTCAAAATATAGTTTAGTTATACATTGATAAAAATCTATACATGGTGTTGTGTGAAATGAATTTTATTCAAAAGAACATGAAATTATGTGCATCACAAGCCAAGAATAGTGTTGCGTATACTACAAGCTAATACGATGTTGGGTATAGTGCCAGTAAATCATGGTGAATCATAAAACAAAATAAATAAATTAAATTAAAAATAATAGTTCTCATAAAATATCAGGGTGTTACAATTATAAATTCTTCCAACTTCTAAAACCATGGTATAAAATATTTTATTTCCTCCCGATGCATAAAATTTTTTCATTAAGAAGATAAATATTCTTTATCCTTAAATTTTATCTTTTATTCATGTGTGACATTATGATTTTCTCTTCATCACGTAACCTGTTTAAATAATCATTATCTTTTTTCATCATGGGGTTTTAATCAAGAATAGATTCTTATTGTTTAATAAATTTAATATATTTAAATTTTTTATCTCTATTTTTAGTCTAAATATCATAAATAGTGATTATTTGATTCCCAAATTATATATGAAATATTAACGAGTCTCTTAAGTTTTCTTATTTATAGCTACTTATTTCATTAATGGTGAACTTTTCATCATTCAAATTTTCAATAAGAAAATTTTCATCAGCATTATCACTACATTTTTTATCTTATACTTCAATTTCAATGAATTCCTCATTCTTTGAAAAAAATGTATTTTTATAATTAAAGAACATGCCATTAATATCCTTTATATGAAACATGAATTTATCAACCTTCATTTTCAGAGATATTATAATCTATTTATCCTCGTAATCAATATCATGATATTCTTTATGTCTTTGAAAATTTGTACAAAAAATTCCAATATCTGTACAACTAATGCACTTTAGAGGTAATTTTTTTTTAAATTTCCTATGCCTATTATCATTATATTTTATAATAAAGAAATAAACTAAAAATTCTTTTTACTAACCAAATATTCAGTTTCTAGTTTTCATACTTCTTCCTCATGAAAATTCATTTACAGTCATCTATTAGCATATTTAAATTAAATTTCCCAACTAGTCTTTTATTTAATCATCAAAACCCCTTCCCTTTTAATGTTTTATGTGATTATAATTTTATGCAGATAATCTATAGATAGAGTTCAAGGATCACTATCTTCCAATGATGATACCATGGAATCTAATTTATCTGGTTAAATTCTATGTATATTTTCTATAAAATTTGACCTTCCAGCTTCTCCTTGATGCATAATATGGTTACTATAATGTCATAATATGTTGTAATGAAGTCACCCATAAATTCATATTTATCTTATTAATGATATTTACAATTTAATCTTTATATAATTAATTTCATTTTCAATAACTATTTATTTCCTTAATTGATATTATTAAACATTTCAAGATTCATTTAGTTGTTTCAGTACCCTTGACCATAAGAAATTCACATTCTGAGAGTAGGGAATGTTTGCTATTTTTTGGTTTCCTATAATTCTCATGATTATTCTTATCAAGAAAGATTAAGGGAAGTCTATCAACATGAGGAGGGAATCCATTTTTAGAATCTTCACCAATTTTGTTGCCAATGGTCATATGATAAGGAATCGTTTTATATTTCGAGATACTATGGTTTTTTAAATATAAATTGGAAATTATATTACTATTAATAGAGTTTCAAACATCCATGGAAAACTATTGTTTCATAAAATTTCAAAAAAGTGTCAATAAAATAATCTTTCCTTTTTCCACATTAAAATACCAATAAGGATTTGTGTCATCACTAGGAGTGGAGGGGTAAATCAATGACCTTATCTTTTTTAGGTTTAATTTCATAAGAATCATAATTCAATTATAAATAGTGAGAAAAAAACATTATGAAAATAATATTGAAGAAAACCAATGGGAAATTTATAATTTACAATGTTCACTACAAAATAAGACTAGATTTCCCTTAATATAGTTTGGAAATAATCTAAGACCGGGAATACCACTAAAAAATAATCATTTGGGTGGTTTCAAAAACAGATATTTTTTCCATACATAGTTCTATAGTAAATCAGTAGTATAATTTATCATAGCATATATAAATTATAAAATAATGTATTTATTTTCTTTAAGAACCATCAGCAATAGGATTTATTATGTTGTCTCTTTTTTATTGTATTTTCACCAAATATTCCCTTATTTCATGTTCATCTTCATCTACATCACCTTATTACCTTGTATTAACAATGAAAATACTTCAACACAATATTATTTCATCTATAATGTTCTTCTGGTATACTCCACTCTCTGTGTCCAAGCATGTAACAACATTATATTCTATGACAGCATTTTTAATATATTTAATTCATTCGATAACATGTGATACACACAACCCTGATTCAAAATTAACCAAAATACAGTATACAATTATAATATAGTAATAAAATTGGAATTATGAATAGTAATAATGAAATTTTAAACAAAATAATAAAATATTTTGATAAATCATATATACTTTTAGTAATTTTTTATAGGATTTTGAAAATTACAATTTCCCTAAAAATGGTTTTTAGTGAGAAAATAATCTAGTTAAATGTAAACACATTTATAAAAAAGTTATAACATTATTGGTTATTCTTAAAATTAACATACCAAAATTAGCATATATTTAATTTTAGATATTTTTATGAAAATATTAATTTTTTTATAAATAGTGAAAAATGTTGATTTTTATTAAAAATAACTTATTAAGTATAGTATTTGAAAATAAAATTGTTTTACTAATATTTTTAAAAGAAATATTTTTTTATATTATAATTAAAAAAATTATGGTCATTGGAAATAATCTTTTGTCTATTTTTTCATCAAAATAATCTATACTTAAGAACTTTTTTGTTCATGATATCATATTGTCACCATGTATTGTGAGATATTTAAAATGATGTTTCTACATCATTTATATATTGAATTTGAAAAAATGGATTGAAAAAAAGGAATCTTAATTTCATAATTTTCTAATTATTCTATATTCATTTTTTGACATAATTAATAGGAAAAATAGTAATAATTTTACATCAAGGATACGATTATCATAGGTATACCAAGGTTGGGTTAGACTATGTGATAATTGTTGATTTTAAAATTAATCATAACTAAATAATATTATCATTCCATATTTAGAACTAATCATATACCACAATTAATTCATTCGACATTTGGATGAATTTTTCTTAAGAACAACATTATTGATTTTTATTCTTTTAAGATCTTCAAAGTGTATCCTCTCCAACACTTATACAAGGGAACCACTTATTTCTCTTATATACACCACTAGATTACTCTTACATGACCTACCCCTACCGAATTCACTCTCAAATTTTCAATCCATAATATATAGGGTCTTGTCTTGTAATAAGTTCATTCCAAGGGTCATTAATCATGTATATAAAGGAATCTTATTGAATATGAGGTAACTGTATAACTCGAACACTTTCATTTTATTCATCAAACAACTTTTAATACATTTTATTTATAATAATATAAAAAATTAAGTGTCCCTAATATAATTAAATTTTACAAGGAATATAAAACACTAATATCCACAATTTATTCCACCATATGGGATGTGAATGAATAACTCGTTCATACATGTGAACTATCGCATACATATAGTGATAAAATTTCTTTTCCATAACCATATATAGTGGATAGTTATTATGATGGGTTTTATATTTATATATAAATTTTTTTATATAATTGTTTTAATATATTTATAATATAATATTAATTTTCTAATATTTGAATCCTTTGGTAAATTACAATGTTGTTCGTGAATACATCCAGACTACAACCTCTACTATGAGATTTTATTTTTTTTTAAATTTTTTACATGGATGTTAATAATGATAGATTTAATAAATATATATGACATTATGATATAATAATGTGTCTAAAATTATTTATTATTATTTACTATTATTTATCTACACATAAAAAATTTAAAACAACGTTTTTGTGTAAGTACACCCTACCGTCTCCATGAATAGTGTAATTAAATTTTCCTTCTCTACCATTTTTAGATTACTAAAAATATACATATAATGAATGGATAACATATTTATATGATGATTAAGATTCCATATATGTTGGAAGCTGATGAATATAAAATGAAATGCACTTCTAACCTATAATTATCATGAAAAAGATAACACCTAGAAATGATGACTATAATGAAGATTTTTTTTAAAAAAAATGGGTGTTGTAATGTTATAATTGGATAATATAATATTTTTCATTAATATAAATGATTATTTTTTATAAATAAAATAATTTTAAATCTATTATATATGGGTCTAACTAACTTTTAAATCATTTTAATCTTGTTGTGATGGATTTATAAGGTAATCTCACTCTTTATCATGATTATTTATGATTTTTATTCTGATGAAGATATTTTATGATCTTAATCTCAGGAAATATATGAATTTACATACCCTATGGTTTTTTATTGAGATTAAATGTATCCAATTAATTTTTATTTCAATAATAACTCATGATATCGAAATAAATATTTTAGTGAAAACATAATATTTTTCACACTTCAGTGAAAAAAATTTAATAAATGTTCATGTTTTCTGAAAAAAGATTTTATCAATTTTTAAATGTTATTCTATGATATTTTATTGTTTTCTATAACACAGTTAAATTTTTTAAAATCATATAAAAAATATTCTCATCATTTTTTCACTGTGTTACTTTTGTGTTTTTATCGAAAATGTGGAATGAATCACTGCTTAATCATACATGACAAAAATAAAATTTTACAAATTGCATTCCTTCTGAATGATTATAATATTCCAAAAAATGTTTAAAATGTTATATTTAAATACAAAATTTATCATTATATTTTTGAATGTTTTCAATTTTAAATTAGTAAATTGAAAATTAAAATTTTATTTTCTGAATGAATTATTCCATGTGATCTATTATATTCACTTTTTTTAGGATGAAATCATTTGATGCTAATTAAAAATTACTAATTATATGATTCAATGATAAAATCAATATTATTTATTAAAATTTTATATTATTATAATTATAATATACTTATAAAACCGGTTTCTTTTTTATAGGTTGTGATACATGATGAATGATTTATGATGTTCTGTCACACACACGAATGGATTAAGATTATGTGACTGATGGTCCAAAAATTATATATCTCTATAATTAATTGATTAATGTTGATATCGCATGATATAATAATTACTAGAATGGAAATTTAACTGGGTTTAATTAGAAAATGTTCCACTATGATAGTCTTGGGAGTTAACCTTGACTAGGGATATGATATTTTAGGGGGGGTGAACCTAAAAAATGTGGTAGTATCAGTAGTGATGCATTACTACAAATGAAATTATATCCTTTTCCTATGTATATTTAATAATCATACGAATAATGCTAATATTTTACTCTTAAAAACCATTTTATTATTACTTTATGATTCATGTATTATGAAAATACATGATTTATACACATGCCCAAGATTATAATCTATGATATGAATGGCCTAGTTATAAAATTCAATGATCATTTTCTCATGCCTTTATTATAATTTAATGTTTATATCTCTCCTATTTACCATTACAATGAATTATAGATTGCTCCTTCTTATGTTTCCGGTCCAAAGGTTATGAATAATGTTTTTATTAATGATATATCTATACGTGGTTCTAGTTATGAATAAAATAGGGGTATATGATGTATATTTATATTGACCATGTTATTTTTGTATCCATGTTTTAAAAGATGAAAAACTGATATTATTCTTTTTTGGATCTTATATTTTTTTATTTAATATTTATATAATAAGATATGATATTTAAATATGAAAAGAATGGTTTTATATTGATTGTATCATTTACTATATTGGTTATCTTTAAAAAATATGATGATAAAACATTAGTGAAACCCAGTAGGATAATCTAATGTATTGGATAAAATCGCATGTTATTTTAAATAATAAAGTGGTGTATTCCTAGCTAAACATCCATGTAAGGATACATTAAGATTAATGGTTCATGGATAGATGAATATATGTTTAGTAGCCCAAAAAGTGTTATTTGAGTATATCTTAACAAAAATTCTAGTGTACGTTTGACTGTGACCGTACTACAAAAATAGTTTGACACTCTTGGGAGATATTTCTGTATTAAATCACATTTTCTTTAAGAACACTTATAAATGATTAGAATAAATGATTTCTATGAATGACCTATCTTAAAAATATATGTTTCATATATTGAGAAGAATTTATAATGATTTAGACATCTTATAATTATTTTTCATGATTGGTCACTATGATAAAATATTTCTGATCATAATGGTATATATTTTTTATATTTTTATTGAAGATAAAATGATAAGTATATGGATATTCAAGTTATTTACAAATATTAATGTACCTTATTTTCATATAATTAGATTAATATATGTATATTAGGAAACTATTCAAGGAATTTCAATTCGTTACATCAATTAGTACATCTTAAATTTAAATTGGAAATATTTAATTGTACAATGATCACATCTGATGTATATTGTTCTTCTCGAATTGTAATTTATAAGAATTTTGTTCATGAAAATCTTTTTATTTCACCTTTGTTTGAATTTGATTTTATCTTATTCAGAAATTTACATTCTATATATAAATCCCACATAAATTACTGAGGAAGTAAATTGAAATTTGATATTATAAACTAACATATGATCATCTATCATTGAGAAGATAAATATGAAATTCTGAATGAAATCACATCCATTATATGGGTTTTATTCCTATAAAAATGTGTTTTTATAGAATCCTTACATTTTATTACATTAATATTTCATCATTTAAAATATATAAAATAAAATAGTTTTACAAAAAAAGATCCAATGTTTTAGATTCTTTGGAAAACTATGACCAGTCATAATATTTACATAATAAAAAAACATTATTTAATTCACCATTCTATATATTATTAGTGACCCTTATGTAATCCTTAGTATATTTAGTCCCATGAGGATATGCCTAATAAAATGGTGTGAGATAGGAACCTTGAATAAAGATATATATGAACATTATTGAATATGAAATTTGTTTAAATAATCATCATGATCATAACATAAGGATTGGATCATCATCATTATAATGAGAGGAAGCATTTTATAAAGGAATTTAATGAAGTAATGCATAAAAATGAAACATCATGTCAATGTGGTAAACTACCACACATAGTTTAGAAGAAAGCTAGCATCATGTTCATGCCTAAAATATGGTCATATTTATAACATCATCATCATCATTGTAAAAAATTATAGCATAATTTTCACATGTGTTTGAAATTATCTCATGTAATACATCACATTAATTAAAGCAATGTAGCAATATATAATTTGGGCTATACCTATCATAGAAAACATTTACAAAATCATGCATTCGGTATAGAACATATAACAATATTTAAAATTAAATAACATGTTTAATGAAAACGGGTTTCATGATAATTTCATAAAGCATTAATTCAAGAATAATCTTTTGGGTTTCCTAAATTAATGGGGAATATCATACTTTTTATTAGATTCCACAATATTACATGAAGAAGAAAAAATCTCAAAAGAAGTAAAATTTGTGTTTTTTGAATGAAGGGTTATTTTGTTAAAATATTTATATTTGTCGTAAAAAAAATTTTTAACCATGTATATACTATAAAAATGATAAATAACAAGTTCATAACATAATATGAACATTAATACCCATGAAGAGAGAATAAACCAAAAGAATGGAATTTCATTCATGAATCCCCTTAACATATGAATGAATGTATTCTTCATTTTAATATTCATTGTAATAAAATAAGATTCCAAATATAATAAATCTAGAACCTATTAAAAATTTTTTATTATAATTTTATTAAGATCATTCATGGCCCATCTGATGTATTATGTCGTTCAATTTCATTGTGTAGTAGTGTTCATTTACTGGGTTTTTTTGGTCAGTTCACTTGTATACATGAATTTAAGATCAGGTAAAATGGGGGTAATTAAGGAGATTTTATGTTGTACGATATTTTTGACCTTACAAGAGTTTAATTGGTCATAAATTTTATTCTATTTCAAAATATAAGGTTTATTCATTAGATAAATTTTTTTTGATAATCATTTAGATAAATTTGGAACTTTTTTGATCACAATGAACATATTTTGTTTTATTATTTTTGGTAATTTTAATAAGTCAGATCTATAACATAAACAAGGTTAAAAATTAAAAAAAATAACAATTATTATGTTTTTAATACCATCATTGATGATGGTAAAGTAATATGAAAACTTATTTTCCTTCAAGATGATAAATTAACATCACACAGGTGATGCTACACTTTTAAGAATACAAGGGATAATAGAAGGGGAGTTATGATGGAATAATACAATAAAAAATATCTTCATATTATAAATTATATATTGTATTTATCATTACACATGGATAAATGGATATCAGGAGAAAATAATATAATAAAATAAATTGAAATGAAATTGAATGAATGGAAAGTGGATTTTATCTCTTTAATCCTTCCTCTTGAGAATATCCTTATTAGGATTAATTTTGGTCTTTTATTAAGACCATAGACTCTTTACATTGATGAGGTTCTTTGGAATATTTTTGGAACGAAATAGGAGAAGCTTTAAGGCTTGTTAGGTGTGAGGAGAAGAGGTGGTGAAGGGTCATATTTATAAAGGAGGATATGGGTGATTTTTTATTATTTTATTCCTTAGTTTATTATTCAAGCTTACAACCATGTATAGTTTGAACCATATAACTAAATATATTTATCAAAAAAAATCGAGTATGATATTATGGGCTTACATCATCCATACATCATATATATCTCAATAATTCATGTATTGGTTAAATGATGTAAATTAACGTATTTCACTATTCACCAAAAAAACAACTTTAAAAAATCCTTAAAATTCACGCAAACCATATTTTGACATGTTAAATTTCAAAACGATCTCCATTTTATGAAAATAAATTACTAAATATGTTATAAAAATTAGATATAATATAACATTATTCCAAAAAACGGATTTTAAAATTTTAACAGATTTTATAAAACATTCAAAAATAACATTAGGATTCATAAAATAATAATATTATAAAAAAAATAATTAATGAAAAAATATTTTTAAAATAAAATATCTTTAAAAATTTTATTATAATTATATAATTATACTTAAATATTCATATCTTATAATAATTCCACCACATGATTCATCATTTCTAAGACGTTTATTTAGTTATACAATGAAATAAATATACTATATTTTCATTCATGAGATGCTAAATTTTATTTATACATAAATATTTGAGGTTAATATCCTATTTTCTAGATTACTATTCCATATTATCACATTACTATCCCCAATGTCAATTTACTAATCAATTAGTATTTGTTCCATAGCTTTTAGAAATACCTCTTATTCCATTCATTCAAAATTTATACTATTTGTATTAGGTTCTCTATGTTATTTTATGTGATTTATACTATATGTAATAATTATATTACGGTATATGCCATTGATAAAATATTTTTTCGTAACATTCATCCCACCTTAATAAATATCTCCCTTGAAATATCTTTTTGCCTACTATGGTGAAAACAATTTGTGGGACTTATCATTCAACGCATATTATGGTTCCCATGTTGCCTCTTTGTACTTACGGTTCCCCAATAATACCTTGACATAGTATGTATTATTTTTACATAGAACATTATCTTGATGGTCCAATATCTTCATTGTCTTCTCCTTATAAACGAGGTCATTTTTTAATGGTACCACATCATTATTCAGAACTTGTGAGGGATATGTTATATATTTACACAAGATGGATACACGAAATAGATCATGAACATAATTCAGGGTTGTTTGAAGTGATAATCCTTATTCCACAACTCTAACACAATCTAGAATCTCGAAGGAAAGGATGTACTTGGGACATAGCTTTCCATTCATCCCAAATCTCATCATCATATTCCATAGAGATACGTGGAAGAATACCCTTTCTCCAACCTCAACATCGAGGTCCCATTGATGATTGTATTCATAGCTATTCCATTGGCTTTAGGAAGCCCTTATTTCTTGCTAAATGGTTTTCACCTACTCCACCATTTTTTCAACCATTTCATGTCCAAATATATTATGTTCACTAACATAATCCTAGCATACTGGTGTTTTGCATATTTTCCCAGAAAGGGAATCATATGAATCAATTTTATGCTCGTGTGGAAACTATTGTTGTAATAAAATTTTGGAAAAAGAAGATGTTGGACCAATCCTCCTTTGTAGTCCATAGAACATGCTCTCCATACGAAATTCAGTTTCTAAATAGTCTGCTCTAATTCAATTTTAGTTTGATGATGATAATACTTATTGAAGTTCATTTCAGTGTTTAGATGATGTTGGATACATTTCTATAACATTGGGATTAATCTCATATATTGATCAAATATAATCAATAATTTTACGCCATTAATCGTTATAACTTCATTAATGAATATATGTCCAAGTTGATCTAGTGAGAAGTCATCTTGAATTGAGATAAATTTTGAATTCAATGTAAGATGATCCAAAACTAACCATATAGAATCGATGCCTTTGGATGTTTTGGATTCCCATTGATGAACTCCATGGTGATTTTTTCTCCACTTCCATGTTCTTATTGGTATTGGTTTCTTCATCCCCCCTGATTTTTTTTCCATTTATCCATCACTTGTAGAAACACCATGATCTTCGATGTATATTCAGTGATATTCTTCTTTATATTCTCCCACAAATAGTTCCCTTGGATATCTTGATTCTTATTTGTTCTCCTTGGTTGATTAGAGAAGGTTATGATATATGCATCACTCAGAATATATTTCCGTGTCTCTTGATTGGATAGTACATATATCCATGAGGCAAATCATACAACTCCATCATAATCATTTTTTTACTGCTAGAATTTCCACTATCTCATAGATTCAACCTTCTTCTGAATGTCCTCATTATTTAGTATAAAATCAGTTATTTTCATCATGAAGGATGACTGAAAATTCATTTGAGAAGGGATTGATGATGTTACATCCTTAATTATTATCATTTCCATTCTTTGAAAATATAGGTAGATTAGATCCATCCCAATTCTCATCATTTATTATGTTTTAAAATTCATTCTACAAAGAGAATTTTTAACTTTATTCATTTTAGCAGAATAATAGTGTATTGACCAATCATAATCCTTGATGATGTATAACAATATTCTTTGGATTATACTAATATCCTTCTCTATGCATATATTTTTGAGGCTCTTATTATCAGTATATATCTCACATTTTTCCATATATAAATAATGCAGCTATATTTTCAACATTAATATAAGGACCTGACCTTAAAACATTACATAATCATGGATTATATGAATAATTCGCATTGAGAATATTTTCTGGTTTAGGGTTTTAAAAAATTAGGCCATAACTATTCCACAACAACTTGAATATTACATGTAGACACTACTAATGAGTATCAATTTTTCATAAAATAAAAATTCATAAAAAGAAACATGTCTAGTTCCATGTTTTAGACTCCATTAATTTTCCTTGATCCCATCCTTGACACTTTTCATCTTTAATTCATGTGGAATATTCTTCAAAAACATGGGATTAGCATAAAAAGCTCAGTAAGGCTTATAAAATAAGGATGGAAAACATTAGACCATTAATAAATAAAATTAAATGAATCCATTCTTTTCAATCATAATATACCTTATGAAATCATAAGATTAATGAATGACAAATAGAAATCATAAATCAAGAAGGTAAATTGTGGAATATATATTATACATACATTTTGTGTGTCACAGTTACACAGGGAGTTATGTTGGAATACCCATCACATTATATTCCCTAAATCTCTTAGGAAAAACATTAACGTTTACCTCCATCACGTTACCCAATTCATTAGAGAGCTATCTCGGACTCACCCACCCTAGGTTTATCATGTAACCACCCATATACATAAACAATTCTCAAGAACCATAACATAATCATAACACATAAAATAAGCATAAAGTAAATATAACATTTACACATTCCAATCACAATATGTCATTTCAATATATAGACCTAATCAACGCTTTATCAAAACAATTTCAATACCATTTAGTAAAAAAAAAATTTGTATCAAAGGGTCCCATACCACATTGAAGCTTTAAAGGAATTAAAATTCTAAAACATTAATGACCATATAAATAAATCCTTAAAACTATTTTTAAAACATGGACATTAATGAGAATGATTTAGAAAAATAAATATTTAAAACAATATTTTAGTTAATGAGTTCTTAACCAAAAGAGAGATGCTTGAATACAAATAAATTGAGATGAAATACCTTATAAAGATGGTATCATTAGATTAAGGATAAACCAATTACATAATTATGTGTGAAAAATATAAATACACTAAATAATATTGGATATTAAGTGTAAAACAATAATAGTTCATTCACCCATATTCATAGAATGACATAATCAACAAGTAGATATTTAACCAAATAATGGAAATTGGGTGAAGAAGTTCCCTTACAGAATTTTGAAAGCCGAACATCATCATTTTAAAATTAAAAAATTGATTTGATGATAGAAAAAAGGTAAATCATCACTTGGAAATAAAATTTAATGAAATAAGGATAAAAAATAACATATCCCAACAGAATAAGATGTAAATTAATAGGCATAACAAAAAAACTCTTATAAAAAAAGGGTGAAAATTTCCCTTACCGATTTGGTAACGTACGAAACATACACCCATGAAAGAATGATAATTCAATGAAGTTATAAATACCCATAAATTAAAGTATATTACACAAATAATACAATAATGTGTGGTACATCCACTACAAAAAATGAAATAGTGCCAAATAAAGTAAGAATATCACGGGAATAAAAATTGTGATGAAAACCCCTTACCATGTTGTAATCAATCGAGTTGTATGAACAAATGTTAATAACAACAAAATAAATCACATAATACAATGAAAATAAGGAGAATCGTGATAATATATAACAAATTTCAGTACATAATACATCACATGCAATAAATAAGTGGTGAACAATGGAATTCTCATGAAATTAAAAGTGAGATAAGAAATCCCTTACCTCATGTCTGACATGACTCATTTGTTCCTTGTTCTTCCTGAATAATAAACTTAATTTAATTTATAGTTGATTAAGAATATTTTTCGAGTTTATTATTACTTTTATATCACTTATTATAATGTTATTAACATTATAGAATCATTTAAGTTAATAATGGTCGTTTGGTCTATATTGGTACTTGAGTCAAAAATGAACTTCTTATAATTACAAGTTGTTCATGTGGTGAAAAATAAATTATCTCCAGAATAATATTCTAGATTTAAATATTATATAAATCATATATATCCAGTATATATATTAATTTATAACAGTACATAACATTTGTATATAAAAAATAAAATGCACCATTCGTGGAGACGGTAAGCCGTACGTATGCATGGACGCTAATTTTATTTATATTTTTTATTTTAATGGAATGAAAACATAATGATACATAGGTATATTATAATTACGGTATTATATAATATATAATTTCTGTAACTCAATCCTTTATACATTCAACATATGACGTGAATGAGTCATATCACTTTGAGGGGGTGGTAGTCCGCACTTCCTTAAATTAAATTATCGCATTTACCCATTATGGAAACCATAAATGTATGCTATAAATGAAAAATAAAGAATCAATGAAACAATATAAATATAATATATATCTCATATAAATATAGTTCTATCTTAATGGACATAATTATAGGTTGTAGGATAAGATTGAACAATCATCGTTTCGTGAGGTAGTTGGTTGCCGTCCAAGGAAATAGTATGTTCATTAACCATTAGATGGAGGTGTGTTTAAGTTTAGTTTTAATACATTTGATAAAAAAACTAGTATATTGAGGATACTGGTTTCATTATAAACTAAATGAATAAAAATAGTTTCGGGGGTGGGAGAAGTAAAATAATACAAAACAACTTTAGAGAAGATGATACCTTTAAATCAGGTATCTCACATTGGTTTGAATCAAAAGGTTTAATTGAATTTATTTATGTCTAGGGGATAGATTATAGGAGGAGGATAGGTATGGGGGGAGATTAATTGGGAAGAAGTTGTATGATCCAAGGGGATTGAGAATTGTGTGGAATGGGATAGAAGTGAGGGCTTTTTATAAGTGGGAGAATGGGATCTTTAAGTATATTTAAAAATATTGTTTTATTATATAATGATT
This sequence comes from Viscum album, assembly GCA_963277665.1. NCBI lineage: Eukaryota > Viridiplantae > Streptophyta > Magnoliopsida > Santalales > Viscaceae > Viscum > Viscum album. The sequence goes on from OY728165.1 coordinate 811,735,873, forward strand.
TTGGGTTTCTAAAGGTCCAAAACAAATTAAAGTCTAAAATAATATGACGCAATTTCTAAATAACATCATACATTAATAAATGAACCGGTTTTGGATATTTTTTTAATCTTTATAATTGTATTTATTTAAATCGTTCATTAATAATGTAAACACTCGATCATTTTTGTGTCATAAATAATTTTTTTATCTGTTCTTTAAAAATTACAAAGAACCATCATGATGTAATTAATCTTTTCAGATTTTAAATGAATATTTATTATTGAAGATTTAACCTATATAACCCCATATAATAATTTATTTACTAAATGATATATGTTTAATTCATTTTTGTCTTTATGTTAAATTAATTAATATAAAGTGTCATTATCACTCCTAAGTGCCTCAATGGGGTCCCAAAATAAAAAACGGATTCTAATAGTTGTAAATTTATTAAACAATACCATTAAGACACATTTTAGGTTAATTTAAAATTATTATAATAATATTTTGTTACCCTTATTTACCATATTTATGCTTTAACCATGGTATATAAAATTTTTACTGAAGTAAATATTGATAATGTCTAACAATAAAATTTACCTATTTAAAAAACATGGACCACATAATTTCAAATATGGAATCTATTTTTCCAAATTCAAAACAAATAAGTGGTAGATATTAATTTAAAAAAAATTCCCACTTTCAAAACAGAAAATTTGTTTTTAAAAATAATAACTATCAAAAGATTGACACTAGTTTATGTTCGATTTCAAAGTGAAATTAAATTCTATGACCAAAATCGGATTAAATAGTAAAAAATATATAATTAAAAATTATTACCAATTAATAGATAATTTAATCTTATAATTAAATTTGATTAAAAGATAGTTTTGAATTAAAATATAGTATTTTTCACTATTCATTAAAAAGAAATTTTATCAAAAAAATCCCAAAAATTTACCAATTGTGTATTATGATGTCTCGATTATAAAGAAGAATTTTATTTTGTGAAATAAAACATATAAAAGTGTCCAATCTAAATTTAGAGAGGTTTCTCAGTCAAAAGGTGGTAAATCGATCTTTTAATGAATATTAGATATTTTATGCTTAAAATCGTATTCAATCTTATTTTAAGCCTCTAAAATTTATTGGATAAATTTAAAAACATTTTAGAAACATATTTAACCATAATATGGTTAGTTATGTTCATTAAAACCAATACAATGTCTATGCGTCAACTACGATTTAAAATATTAATATTTTATTAATATTTTTCAGTACAACTCAACATTGTGTGAAACGTATGTTTTCAATGAATCCTATTGTTGCATATAAGGTATTATATCAAACATATCATCCCATTTAATATAAAATTATTATTTAATTAAATATTTTTAATAAATATGTAAAAAGTTATATTCTTTATTTACCTAGGATGTTACATCCTTCCCCCAATTTGGGAATTGCGTCCACTCAATTTAAAAATTGGGATTGGAAACATCATTGAATGTACCACATCCAACAAAGTGTCAATACAAATATCACATTAAAAGAATAAAATATAAATACAAAGGTCACCCGAGATAGCCCATACAAGGATTCCAGGCAAGAAAACATGGATATAGAAGAGAAAAATATATCCATGTTTAATTGAGTGTGGTAGAAAATATGATTACGAGATTGTTAACCACCAGAAAATAACAAACTTTTAATGGGTTAAACGGTCTATGATTCCCCAGTAGAAAATTATAACGGACAATGTTATTGTTTTAAGTTACTTTTCATAAAGATTAGGAATTTATTTAAGAGCATGAATAAGAACATAAGGAAACATACATACTTTTCATGTAGACATTCATCCTTTACTAGATTTCTAACACAAACTCATCTTTCCTCCAAATGATGACTATTCAATATGACCTTTACAGACCAAAAGCACTAGAATCCACTTCATGATTATCAGATAATTCACAAAAGATTAACTATATATTTCAACTATCATTAGACATCATCCAAAACCAAAACGTTTTGTACAGGACCATATAATCCCAAAAAATGGATAATAATTTATAAAAAGAAATACTACTCTTAATCCTCAAAATTAGACAAACAATACCCAAATTTTGGAAAATACCATAAAATAAAAAATGTCCTTATAATTTTTCAAATAACCAAAACTAAGATTGTAACCCAAAACTCAGAAGGATTTAATCACATATTCATCCATAGTAAATCTTAACATTTAACTGAAAATAAAATCGACTACTCTTAAAGTCTCATACTAATGTGTAATTATCCAAAACACATATTCTCTATGATATGTTAATTATTTCGAAAAATAACTGAAATTACCATATGTTTATAATAAAAACATAAATTCATCCAAAATAAAATTCCACCATTACTCATAAAAATAAAATATATTTAGTCCATGAATAAAAATTGAATATATCAAACTTCAGGGATACACATAATATAAAAATCCCTCCAATGTAAGCCCATCCTCAAAGGATCCTTAATACTTTTAAGAATTAAATTATCATAAAATCTACCATAACTCTCCAATCCCTAATGTGTTGACTTCTTACTCATTTAACGTTCTTCATGATCCATTAACCACTCCTTTCCACCGTATTCTGATATACTTCTTTCCAAAAAACAAAATCATGATTCATATCCTAATATTAAATAATATCAAAAAATATGTTAAGAAATAATCCATACCTTTCATTGGTCATTGTTAGTTTCTTCATCCTAAATCAGAATGGAATTAGGTATTGGAAAGAATATATTTGTATGATATGGGAGATATATATCTTGAAAATTCTCCATAGGACAACTATTTGTATAATGACAATGTGAACCAGAAATAAAACATTCAATTTATCCCTCAGAAATAACTTATTTTTCTTTCCTAGAGTCACATGTATGCTTCTTTTTTTCCAGGGAAGGTTCTTGCTTTATGAACTTCATTCCCACATCTATAGTATTTTACCTCCCTTTTGATGCATTTTCCATGGTGTTTCATTACCCATCATTGACACAACCGATTTTGAACATACATACCTTTATGATTATTACCCGAACATCCGTAGGGATTTGTTCTTCTCTTATACGATGCCTTATAAAAACCACCACGGTTCAGGTGGTCAATCGTGACTCTAAAGAGTCGGTTCAGAATAACCACAAGAGTTCTCATTGCAGCTCCAATTTTATTCAGTTTCTCATTCAAAAACCTATCACAGTTTTCATCACATCCACTTTTATTTTGGTTCGTGCTAGATACAACCATTTAATAATACAAAAAAGGTTAGTTGGAATATATCAATAAAATCCTCATTTAATATCTTATGAGGTGTTTAATTACTAAGATAGTCTTATTCAAGTTATCTTAAACTCATTAAATTTATCTAAAATAACTATTACTCTTTATAATATGTTAACCATTATGGTTATGTCCCTTATTGTTAAATAACACCCTAAACTCTAATGTTATTTAAACCGACCTCTAATACCAAATATAAGGAACTAGGCTTATAAAATTACATAATATTGAATTAAATGAATAATTAACATTAATTGTCTTTTCAGGTTTAGAGTATTAGAGAATTAGGCCATGATTATTACATAAGAACTTTAATATTACATGTAGACACTACTACTCAGTATCGATTTTTCATAAAATAAAAAATCTTAAAAAGAAACATGTCTAGTTCCATGTTTTTTACGACATTAATTTTCCTCTATCCCATATTTTAACCTATTCATCTTTATGTCATGTAGAAATAATTTCATAAACGTGGGATGAGAATAAAAAGCTCAAAAAGGTTATAAAATAACTAATGTAAAACATTAGACCATCAATAAATACAATTAAATAAAAACATAATTTTCAATCATAACATACCTTATGAAAACATAATATTTATGAATACCAATAATAAATTATAAATCATAAAGGTAAATTTTGGCATCCAAATCATTATTACATTATTTCTATCACAACTACATAGGGAGTAACATTAGAATACCCATCACAGTATATTCCTTCAATCTCTTAGTAGAAAAATTAAAGTTTACCTCTGTCATGTTACCCAATGCATTGGAGATCTATCTCGGGCTCACTTGCCCTAGGTTTATCACGGAACCACCTATATACATAAATAATTCCCAAAAAACATAACATAATCATAACACATATCATAAGTATAATGTAATGATAACATTTCCACATTCCAATCACAACATATCATTTCACGATATAAACATAGTCAATGCTTTGTCAATCCATTTTCAAAACCATTTAATAAAGATATTTTTTAATCTAAGTGTCCCAGAACACTTTGATTCTTTTAAAGGAATTAACATTTAAAATACTTTTGTCAATATTAATAATCCTTAAACCCATTTTTAAAAAATTTAAATTAATGAGAAATATTTACAAGAATAAATCATTAAAACAATATTTTAGTTAAGGAGTTATTAACCCAATAATAGATGCTTGAATACAAAAAATTGAGGACTAACATTTAATCAAAACATTATAATATCATTATAATAATGGTATTTATGGTATAATCTTCCAAAGGATAGAATATAAACAATTTAAAAGTGAATTGGTGCATAACAACAATGAAGTCTCAATGGAATGTAAATTGTGATGAAATCTCTTATAAAGACGGTATCCTTAGATGAAGGATAAAAAATAACATAATTATGTGTAAAAATTATAAATACACTATATTTTATTGGATATTCAATTTAAAAAAATCTAGTTCATTCACCCATATTCATAGAATGACCTAATCAACAAGTAGAAGTTTAACCTAATGAATTGAAATTGGGTTAAGATGTTACCCTAAAAGAATTAGACAGCCTAAAAACGTCCCTTTAAATTCAATAAATGCGTTGATGGGAGTAAAAAGGGTATATCATCACTTGGATATAAAATTTAATTCAATAAGTATATAGAATAACATTTCCCAACATAATAAGATGTAAATTAAAAGACATAACAAAAAATGTCTTTTAAAAAGAGGGTGAAAGGATCCCTTGCCGATTTGGTAACATACGAAACATACACCCCCTGAAAGAATGGTAATTCAATAAAGATGTAAATTCCAATGAAATTAAATTATATTACACAAAAAATAAAATTATGGGTAGTACATTTACCATAGAAAAGTAAATAGTGTCAAATATAGCATGAATCTCACGGGAATAAAAAATGAGATGAAAACCCCTTACCACATTGTAATCAATCGAGTCGTTTGAAAAACAGTTAATATCCACCAAATGAATCATAGAATACCATGAAAATAAAAAGAATCATGATTATATATATCAAATTTCGTTACAAAATACATCACATGCAATAAATTAGTGGTGAACAATGGAATTCTCACGAAATTAAAATTGAGATAAAAAATCCCTTACCTCTTGTCTGACATGACTCATATGTTCCTTGATCATCATGAATAATAAACATAAGTTAATTTATACATTCTTGATATGCTATTTAATGTTTATTATTCATATTATATTACTTATTTCCCTATAATAAATATTATGCAATCATTAATTTTAATAATGGGTGTTTGGTTGATATTTGGTACTTGAGTCAAAAATGAACTTTATATAATTACATGTGGTTTATGTGGTCAATGAATTTTCTACATAATGAAATTCTTTATTTATATATCATATAAATTATATATACCCAGTATATATAATGATTTATTACAGTAAAAAACATTTGGATATAAGAAATGAAATGCACCGTTCATAGAGACGGTATGCCATACGTACGTATGAACGCTACATTAATTTCTATTTCATATTTTAATGGAATTAATACATAATTATACATAGGTATATTATAATTATATTATAATATCATATATAATTTCAGTAAATTCATCCATATTAGGTTCCACATATGGCATGAACGAGTCATATCACTTTGATTGGGTAGTAGTCTTTACTTGCTCATATAAAATTATCGCGTTTACCCATTATGCAAACCATAAATGTATGATATAAAAGAAAAATACATAAGAAAATAAAAAATATAAATATAATATTTATCACATATAAATAATGTTCTATATTAATGGCCATCATAAGAGGTGGCAGGATAAGATTGAACAATCATCGTTTCACGAGGCGGTAGTTCGTCGTCGACAGAAACAGTATGTTCCTTACACATTAGATGGAGGTGTGTGTAAGTGTAGTTTGAATAAATAAAATAAAAAAATCATATTATATTTATTATGCTGGTGTTTTTATAAAATAATGGTATAGAAAGAGTTTAGGGGGTCGGTGAAGTATAATAAATCAAAATAACTGAAGAGAAGGTATCACCACTAAACCGACATCTCCATTAGGTTTGAATCAAAAGGTTTAATTGAATTTCCTTCTGCGTAAGGGGTGGCTTTTATAAAGAGGATAGGGATGTATTTAGCGTAATTGGGTAGAGTTTTGATGGTTCAATGGTCTTTATAAGTTTGTGGAATGGGTTAGAAGAGAGGGCTTTTTATATGGGGGAGGAGAGGCTCTTTAGGAATTATCTGAAATATTTTTTTATTATTTAATTATATTCGGTTTCTAAAGGTCCAAAAATTATTAAAGTAGAATATACAATTAATAATGTTCGAAATTAAATCATCCAATATGAACTGAATAGGGTTTGGATATTGTTTTAATCTTTATAATCATATTTATCTAAATCATTCATTTATGAGGTAAACACTACATCATTATTGTGTCATAAATAATATTATTTATCTGTTGTCTAAAAATTTTACCAAATTAACATGATGTAGAAAATAATTATATCTTTCAAATTAAAATTTAGTAGTTGAAGTGTTAAACTATAAAACTCCATTTAATAATTTATTTACTAAAAGATATATGTTTAAGTCATTTTTGTCATTACTTAAAATTAATTAATATAAAGTGTCATTATCACTCCCATGTGGCTCCATGGGGTCCCAAAATCGATCCAAGTATTCCCGTGGTCGTAATTATATCAAAAAAAACGATTAGAGCACATTTTAGGGTAATTTAATATTATTATAATAATATTTTTCTTCCCTTATTTACTAGATTTACCATTTATCCTTGGTAAATAAAATTTTTACTAAAGTAAATATTCCTAATTTATGAAAATTAAATTTACCTATTTATACAATTTGAAAATCCTGGTTACAAATATGGGATCCATTTATTTAAATTCTAAACACGGAGGTGGCAGAAACTAATATAAAGTTAATTCTCTCAGTCAAATCAAAAAGCGTGTTTTTATGAAATAATAACTATCAAAATATTGACACTAGTTTATGTCCGATTTATAATTGAAATTATTTCTAATGATCATAATTGGATAAAAGAGTAAAAATATAATATAATAAAATGTTAAAACCAATTAAAATATAACCTAACATTATAAATTAATTAGATTAAAATGCAGTTTTGAATTAAAATACAGTATTTATCATTATTCATTAAAATTTAATTTTCTCATAAAAATACAATAAATTTTCCCAAAGTAAATTTTGATGTCCATATTCTAATGTAGAATTTGAATTTATCAAATATAACATTGATAAGTTACTAAAACTAGATTCAAATAGGGCTCTCTATAAAAAGGTGATAAATCGATCATTTAATGAATATTAGCGTATTTATTCTTAAAATCAGATTCATTCTTATTTTAAGCCTCTAAAATTTATTGCATACATGTTAAAACATTTAAGAAACATATTTAATCATAATATGGTATGTTTTTTTCATTCCCACCAATACAACTGCTATGCATTAAATACCATTTAAAATAATATTATTATATTAATATTTTTCAGTATAAGTCATTGTTGTGTGCAATGTATGATTTCAATGAAACCTGTTGTTGTGTATCAGGTATTACAAAGAACATAGCATAACCTCTAAATTAAAAATAATATTTAATTCAAAAATATTAATATATATGAAAGAACTTATATTCTTTATTTAACTGAGATGTTACAATTAAGATCGTAGCTTCTAACTCTAGATCATGCATGTGATAGTTTTTCTAATTAATTTTCAACTAAATTGAGGAATACACTATCAAATTATAATTTTGAATCAGTACACATCCTAAGACATTATTTTAAGATTCATTGAATTCCACATAAATATCCCCACTTGTTGGTAGTGTGAGTACTCCTTTAGTGATGTGGATATTTTTTAACTCCATTAAACAGTCAACACATGCATTGGTCCATACTAAGATTTCTCCCTTAAAGGTAATATTGGTTAGTGGGTTTGAAAATTGTGATATGTTCATCACAAATCACCTCTAATACACATATAGACTATGGAAACAACATATATCTGTTAAAATTTTTTTCTTGGGCCACTCTTTCATTGCCTTTGTCTTGGAAGGGTCCATAAATATTCATTTTCGGGTGATAACATTCCCCCAAAAATGATACATCATTTTTCTAGAACTCACACTTACTACACATTTCATAAGTTTTATCTCTTCACAAAGTCATCATTAGAGTATTAAAATTATCCTCATGTTTCTATTTACTCTTAGAGTATATAATAATATCATCAATAAAGACTACCACAAATTTTTCAATGTAATTTATAATGTATATATTCAATAATTCTATGAATATTTCAAGAGAATTACTAATTCCAAAAGGAATGACAATGAACTCATAGTTTTTGTACCTCATTCGATAGGTAGTCTTGGTTACATCTTCCCTCCCAACAATTAATTTGTGATATCACGACCAAAGGTCAACTGGAGACAAATTCATGCCACCGAATAGCTGATCAAACAAGTAATATTTTTTTGGAATGGGATATTTTTTATTTATAATGATTTTTTAAGCACTTTATAATCAATTAAGTGGAATATTGATCAACACTTCTTAATGAATAGTTCTTGCACACCCCATGGGGAAGCACATGGGTGTATGAAACCAATATCTAAATTCTCTTGTAACTACTTCTAAAGTTCCACCAAATCAATGATGGACATCATATATGGTGCATCTGATAGAGGAGGAGATCTTGTAATATGTTCAATTGGGAACTGAACCTCTTAATTCAGTGGAATTCCAGGTACCTCTCTAGGCAACACATCATTGTAGTCCCTCAAAACGGACATGCCTTCGAACACGATTCTATCTTTTGTCTCAATCATTTGATATATGTTTTCTTTATAATATTGAAAAAATATTTACACTTGAGAGAATTATTTCTAATTAATTTCATCCTCCTACATAGACTTATACAGGATTACAGGATTCTTCTTGATGTAAAGAGTGATCTCCCTTTCCATAATATTTGATGTTGAATTTGTATAACGATAACCAATCAATGCCAAATATTGCATCAATCTCCCCAAATGGTAGTAAGATAATATTTACTGTGAAAATAAATCCAAAAATATTAACTAGGTAGGATTTATATAAATTTCATGCAATAACATCCACATTTATGTTCTCACTAATAAATCATCCTTCATATGTTGAGGTGGTGTTTTAATTTATCTACTAAACTAAAAATATATGAATGAATGCATAGAACAATATTAAAATAGTACATTCACTACTCTAGAATGAATATCTAGCGTACCTATCACCACTTCATTATGAGGATCCACCTCAGTCATAAAGATGGAAAAATACTTCCATTCTTCCTTTATCTTTAGTGACTATTGATTCTGATTACCCTCCTGGACATGGGGTTTAATGCTCTATCTTTCAGTTTTGACATGCTTACAATAGTTTAATCATTGGACCATGGGTGGTTCTCTCATTTCCTCCAAATTATTTTCCATCTTCCTCATTTCTATTCAATATTCATGAGCATGGTGTCCTTCTCTCCCACAACATAAGTATTTCACCGTCCCATTGAGGCAACTATAATGATTCTTAATCCCACCTTTTGGAAATATGAGTGGTTGAGTTTTCTTAATGATTTTTCATTAGAACACCAGCTCCAAACTCAATATTTTGTTTCTTATATCTATATCAATGTGACCATTATCAAAACTCCATATCCACATTGAGATAACATTGAACAACATCTTCATAACTCCCAAATTATCTAATTTATAGATCTTTTCAGAGGTGGCGTTTTGAACCAATATAGAATATATCTATTTTTCTATCATTAAAAAATCATACCTTTAAATACTTGTGATGTTTTTATTGTATCCTATGAAAAATTAAACTTCCTTTTTCTTAATCTTTAAGAATTATCTCTCCATCTTTCTGTGAAGACATCGAGCTAAATACTTGTTAAGAAATGTTTTATTAAATTCATCCTACTCTATCTATTGAATTTCATTTTTCATCTCAGTGTATTAATAAACAAAAACTATTTATTTTACTATACACAAAAATTGTAAAATACTTGAGTCATCTTCTCAATATTAGAATCGTGAAGAACATAGAAGATATTCTATGTTGTGTGGACCCACTATTTTGTGACTAATGGATCCGAATATCTACTAAACTATGGTGGTTATTACCACATAAAAGACTCTATAACATGTTTATCCCTCGTAGGGGAAGGTAAATGTTCTAAATTATTCAGGTTATTGATCATATCCTGAGAGGGATATGTAAGAAGAACCATGAAATTTTGAACTTCACATCCCAAGGCATTAGGGATGTCGTTCGGGAAATCTCTACATTGTCCCTCAAACTGATTGTTGGCCTTTTTTTCTCCACATTAAAACCATTTTATAAAATAGAATATTTTTTAACAAAACATAGGTAATCATGTAATGAATAAATAATTAATTCCTTTTGTGAAATTATTTTTAAAGGAATATCATATACAATCCCAATGTTTTTCATTTTATAAAACAAATAATCTTATGTTCATACATAAACGTAGCATCATAATATGGTGTTTTACTATTATTCTCTAATACTAATTTAAAAACAAAGTATCCCATTCAAAAATACTATCTATAGGGACCATAATTTTAATTACATTACTATTAAATCATTTTAAAGGTAAACAATATAATATGTTTTCAAAAACATGATCCAAAGGATTAGTGTATTTGGAGAATTCAAAAAATAAATAAATTTTACATAATAAAGGGTATAAATTATTTAATTCCTTATTCTATATATTCTTATTGGACCTCATGTAATTCTTAGTATATGTAGTCACCTGAGGATACACATCAATGAAAGGGGTGATCTAAATTCCTAGTAAGAAGAGACATATGAAAATGAATAAAAAAAAATTGGTTTGAAAAATCATCATCATCAAGACATAAGAATCATATAATAATCATAATTGTGAGAGGACGAATTAGATAATTTTTTGGAATGTTCAATCCATAAAAATAAAACATCATCCCTTATTGGTCAACTACCACACATAGTTGTGAATAAAGATAGGATCTTGATCATGCCTAAAATAAGTGAATAATCATAACATCATCATCATTGTTGAAAAATATATAGCCATCTTCACGCATATTGAAAATTATCTAAATAGATACATCACATTACCCAATTCATTTGAGTACTATATAATTCTGGATTCACCTCTCACATCATAACAATCCCAAAATCGTGCCAGCCACATAGAACGTATAATACTCATTTGAAAAAATAACCCATGGAATGGAAAAGGGTTTCAATAGAATTTAATAAATAATTATTTCAATAATAAACGATGGGGTTCCAAAAATACATAGGGAATAACATACTTGGTATAAGAATCGTCATTCTTGAGAGATGAAGAAACTATCACAAGTGATGTAGAAGATCTGTTTTTAGAAAAATGAGTTCATTTGGAAAATTACATATATTCTTCATAAAAATATAATATAAACATTTATTTCCTCAAAAAATGAAATGAAAGTTTATGAAACTTAATAACATGGATGATAGAATACCCCAACAAATAAAATTGGGTGTGACAATCACCTTAAATAATTACTGAATAATGTCATCTATAAATATGATATATAATCAAATTAGATTCATTAATTAGTAAAAAAAACCAATTTTACATGTTTTTGATTTATTATTATTTTTTTATGATTATATAAGGCAATTATAATGTGTTATAGTATACAATTTCATCATTCGAGTGTGTTCATTTTCTAGGTTTTCATGATCGGTTCACATGTATGCATAAATTGATGATCAGGTAAAATTGGGATAACTATAAAGGGTTGAAATTATAGGTTATTAATGATCTTTTAGGGTTATATTTGTTCATATATATTATATTTTCCAAGATATGAGTCTAATTTATTGCATTAAATGTTAATGATAATCATTTAGATTAATTTCCTGATTTTCAATCACAACAACTCATTTTGTTTTATTGTTTAATATTATTTATATATGTCATTTCCAGAACATAAAAGAGGTTAATAATAACATATTCAAATATTATGAAACAATTTTCATGATTTTAATACCATCCTATAAGGTTGTAAAGGAAAATGAAATTATCTCATCCTTAACCGGGATAAATTAACACTTCATAGATGATGTTATCATTCTTCGAATAAAAGGTTGAGGAATATATGATTGATGATGGATTATTCGATTAACATAATAAAATTATAGAAGATATAAGATACTGTATTTAACATTAAACATGGATAAGTGTAGTTTATGACAGAATTAGAAAATATTATAAATTGAAATCAAATTAGATGAAAAGAAATAGGATCGTACCACTTGAATTATTCTCCTTGAGAACCTCTTTAAGGGGGTTGTGTTTACTATTTTTCGACCCAATTCTACTATAATTTAAAAAGGGTCTTGGTAAGAGATTTTGGATGAAATAAGAAAATCTTCATGGATTCAAATGAGTAAGTAGAATAGGTTGTGATGGTAGGTATTTATATTGGAAGAGAGGGATGTTTTTTGATTATTTTATTAATTAGTTTATAATTTTGGGTCATCACTATATATAGTATAAACCATGTCACTAAATACATTAAATTAATGATTTATATTTTCATATTATGGATTTAAATCATCCATACATCATCTATAACTACATAATTCATGTATTTTTTAAATAACATAAATTACGGTATTTCACAATTCACCAAAAAATATACTAGTTTAGAAAAAAAATATTAATAAAAATTTTTTCTTTTAAAACTAATAGAATAAATACGTTCTATAAATATAATCATCAGAATATAAGAAGTTTAGTTTTAAAATAAAAGCATCATTTATTTGGAACATACTTATTTTAAAATAATTATTGATTTTATGACACATTGAAAACTTACTTAAGGTCTTATAAAATTATAAGACAAAAAATAAAAATGTATGAATACATATTATGAAAATAAATTTTATTTCATATCATTATATTAATTATAAAATTGTAATTAAATATTCTTATCTTACAAAGATATGAACACATAATTCACCATTTCTGAAATGTTTAATTACTTTTACCATGAAACAAATATATCATATTCTCATTCATATGATACGTAATTTCTATTTACACTTACATAGGTGAGGTTAATATTACTAATGGTCACATTATAATTCCAAAGGTTAAGTTATTTTTCCATTGGTATAGGTTCTTTAACTTTAATAAATATATCTTGTTATATTAATTCTTCATTTTTTAATTTTGTATTGTGTACACTATGTGATTCATGTGATTTATAATATATGAAATCATTATAATAAGGGAGATTCTACTGCTAAAATTTCAGGTTGTTAAAATGTTTGTCCCAGTTGTCTAGGAAAAACTCACTATCGAAGATATTCATATTGTTTGTGAGTTTGTTGTGGTATTTATGGAATATTTTCATAGTATTCCACTAAATAATGAATTATTGATTTCAATAGAACATATACCTAGTGATTTATATATTTGAAAGACTCCATATTAAATGCCTATAATTGGTTTGAATGAATTAAAACAAAAACTCTATGAAGATGTTAACTTGAGATTTATTCAGTCAGTTGTGTCACCCTGGGGTGAACCTATTCATTTTTTACAAAAATAAATATGGATCACTAATAATCTAAATTTATTGTTATGAACATAATAAGATCACTATCAAGAAAAAGTATTCACTACCCTATATTAATGACTTAATTTCTCATCCATTCGAAGGTTAATTATTTTCCATGATTTAAATTAATTCATGATTTCATAAAATATTTTTTAAGAAGGATTATATACACAAGACACTATTTTGTAAATGGAATCGAAAATATGAATTCATAGTGATATCATTTGGTCTTAATAATGGTCCTGCTATCTTCTAGGATAAAAACTAATACAACCTTTATTGATTACCTAGATAAGTTTTTTGTAGTATTTATAAATGATATTCATATATAATTAAAGTGAATGTAAGATAATTAATATAACATGATAACTCTAATAAAGAGCCTAATAATAGAGAGGATATATAATTAATTTTCCAAGTGTAAATTTTGGATACATAATTTTTCATTTTATGATGTATAATATCAGGTGAAGGTGTCTATTTTGATATATTAGAAACTACTGTTATTGAACATTACCCTAGAAAAATCCTTATGATTATGATATGTTGCTCTCTTGGTTTGGGTAGATATTATTGAATTTTCCATAAAATTTTTCACGGATATCTAATCCACTCAAAATGTTATCATGAATGGGATCTATGTTCCTTTGGATAGATGAATGTGATGAAAATTTTTCAAAATATATGTGAAGGTATGATTGTGAATATATTTATACACATTCCAATAGTGATGAATGGTTTCAAATTGATAATGATTCATCAAATAAAGGACTAGGATGAATCCTCATACATAATTATAGAGTTTTTTTCTATGAATCGTGATAATTAATGGTTATTGTGTAATATTACACAAATAATTTTTTTAATTTCAAAATTTTAGTTTTTTAATTAATGTTATCGTTGTATTATCTTGATGATGAATAGTGTGATATATATATATTAAACATAATAATATAAATTATAAATTCACTCAAAAATAGATAAATATGCACTAATGAAGATGGTTGGTTATTATTAAATATTATGTTTTATCAATACAATATGACCATAACAAATAGAACAAGGTTCCATACACATTGATATTATATCATTATACTATATTATATAGGATTATATTAAAAAAAGATCAAAAATTCATATAAATGAAATAGACTGATATAAAAAACATTATGGAAGTATAGAAATCATATATTTATAAAATTAGTGTTCAAATATATATCTATACAGGGGATAAATATGAATACAAGGAACATGTGGAAGTACAAAATGGGTTATTCAAAAATATATATATTTGTGGAAATGTTCTTCTCCATGTAGATCTCTAAACACTTCTTTTCCATTATACCCTTTATTAGAGATTTGAGGGTGGTTTGATTTTGAATCAATAGTAAGGATTATGCAAGTTTCTGACCATAAACATGATGTAGGTGGTCAATAATTTATATCCAATTGTTATGATGCAAGATTTATGTGTTTGTGTATGATTTTTGGTACATTATTTCACTTTATTGGATTATCCATTTGGAAATTTTAAATTAGTCATTTAATTGATGATTTTATCCCCTCATGATCATTGTGGGATGTGATGAGGATGAGTGAAAATGATCTTATGGCCACCCATTTGGTGTTACCTACCATGTACATATACATTGAGTTTGTAAAATAAAAATTAAAGTCTTTATGTAATAGGGAATATTATATATATATTTATCATGTTAATATGGGATTGAAAGATAAAAGTAATGGTAAATGAGATAAATTTTTGAATATCAAATAAGGTGATGATTAGTGAAGCATAAATGAGGTAAATGTGTTGTGGAATGTAAATGGTAAATGAGTTAAACATTTAAAAAATAATGTGAACCTGATTAAGTGGAATGTGTGGAGTATTTTTCTCAGGCTCTACCCCCATGGTTTGGGCTATACTAAGGCTCTGGGATCCAACCATATATTTCATGGGTTTGAGTGTCAAAAGGAGCCTCTATTCCCCTAAAAAATGAACATGATATGTTAGCTGGACTGAGGATCTGAGGTATGCTGATAAAATTTTGTATTGATTTTTGAAATGATTTTCCATATTAATTATGGAAAATTCACCTCTTTACACGTTTTAAGTTGGTCATCATTGGACAAAGTGAATTGGATTAATATGTATAAATCAGGTACTTATTGCAAAAGTAGTTAGTATTAATATTGTTTATTGATCAATTTTTTTGATATATTGTTTACTTTTCTACCCATAAATAATCTTAAACTATTCATTAGACTAGATATTTGGTAGAAATTGACTGTTGGGACCTACTAATTTTTACTCACACCCATCACAGGCTGCAATTGGGATCCGGAGCAGTCTTCATAGTTGTATTGATGGATAAGGTAAAATTCAATATGATAAAGGGTTGATTTTTAGGCTCAAGGATTTGTATGGATTATAAAAACAATCATGGTCTCGAGACCTATAATTGGGATTCATCATAATTTATTTATTTTGGGATTTCTATTTCCCTCGGAACTATTGACATTACATGGAATGATTATTATTCCTTTTGGGAATGTACGAAGTTTTAAGAAATATATTTGTATTGAATGTTTATTATATTGGTTTTTTTATTATTTCATAATTTATTGACATTTTATAATTAGGATAATTAGGTTCATATCTCCCCATGTATTCATTGAACCCCCACTGTTAGTTTATAGCCTTTGAAATATGGGGATGCACGCCTTAGGTCCTGTTGCAAATCATCTTGGGCCACCATGTTTTGCGGCACCCTGGTCAGAGTGTTACAAAGTGTTGTCTTTAAATTATCGGTTTTTTTGGAAATGTATAAAAGATATTAGGATGTGTCAATACTTTTCCATTACCTCGTGCATTATATAAGATAAACCATGAATGGGAGAAAACTTGATTACCAAGGGTGGGATTTTTGTTCATAATATTTTTCATTGTAGTTAAATGGGATTTCATGATTGGGTGATGCACCTGATGAGTGGTGTTATATTTTAGTGATATTTTACACATTGGATGAAATTTTATGAGTTTTCAGATACACGAATAATTTTATCCATGTATATATATTTAATATAAATCATGTTAGCAATACACAAGAAACATGTCATGGCCGGGTATGGGAATTCAAAATGCCATTAAATTCAATTATGTTTTAAAGGAAATAAACCTTATAGAGATTTAATGAATAAATAATGAATTAAAATTTGTCTTGAAATGGTTAAATTGGATCATAAATGAGTTAAAATTGTGTGGATGAATTTGATTTTTTTTAATTATTGAGTGGCCTGTGTTTATGTATGTTTAGGGTTTAATTGAAATGTCCATGGACTAGGATAGTGATGGTTGAGGATAGTGATAATGATTTAGACATGAATGTTGTAATATTGTATCTGTTATGATATATTTATTATTAATAGTGATCCTTCCTTTGTATAAAATCAATAAAATTTATGTTATGTGATTGGAGTCATGTTTAAGGAATTTTAGATATATTTCACTATGATGTTGTCTATTTATTGGAAGATAAGAGGGAATCATCGAGAATGTGCCACTTGTAAGGGAGAATGAAAAACTAGGTGTTTCTAGGATATAGAAGAAGGATTATGTCTATTTTATTTTTTCTCAGATTATGAAGATTATTTAAGGGGACCCAGGGATGGTCATGCTGAGTATGTTTGATATTACTATAATGTTTTAGCTGCAACAACACTAATGTTTTTGGGAGATAGTACACATAAAGAAGTCAAGTTATTGATAGATTCCATATAAAATATTATAGATAACCAATAAAATCCTTTTAAAAATAATTTAACGCTAAAATATTATATGTCATGAGGAAAAGTGAACTGCTGGTGGAATATTTGAGTTTCAAAGGAGTAGGCAGATGGTATATTGTGGAATGATATCTAGAAGTTGTTTCTTGAGCACATTTACCTAGAGAATCTGATATGAGATAAATCTAGGGAGTTTATGATGTTGAGATAGGGAAAAATTCCGGTGATGGATAATGCTAGCTACAACATCAATTTAAAATTCATTGTTCCCTCATTGGTTGGAAATAATTTAGATATGATGAGATATTTTCAAGATGGACATGAACATGAGATCATGTCCCATGTAAATACCATCTGTTAAAATAGGTTTTGAAAGGTGGTGGATCTAGACCTCATTTATAAGGTGAACTTAAAGAAGGATTTAGGTGTTGTACATTTGAATTCAGTTGGGTGGGCCAATGGTATGGATTATGATAGTTGGAGGTGTTGTTTTGATATTTTTCACTTTGTCGATGGTATAAAGAGTAGTTATGTAATGCCCCAACCCCAGTTACCCAGAGTCGGTGCATTATTACATAACATTGGCATGATCACAAGAAAGATCAATTCTCGAAAGACAGATTGGATTAGTTTCCTTGGAATAACTAGATACATTAATAAAGTTTAACATTACGTCATAAAAATGAAAACTAAAACAACATAGTCTCCATAATCCACACTCATATCCCCTCATACTATCCTGGAAGGTCATTCATAAATTACTTATTGACATCCTGGGAAAAAATATAACATTGAAAAGGGGTGATCTCAAATGACCAGTAAGGATAACAATATAGCGGAAACTTTCATAAATAAGAATAAACATTTAAGATAATGTATAACTAAAACAAAAGCCTTTTAAACTTGAACATCAAAATATTATAGCAAAAATAAAATGAAATAATGCCATTTAATTGTTCACATGGATATTATATTAATCTAATAATCACATGCAATATCAATAACCACTTTCAAAATGATGGAATGAAAAATTACAGACTATCATAACCTCATAGCCAAGGCCTCGTTCCAACACTACAAATAAGATTTTGTCAAAGCCTTGTTCCAAGACACTAGTTTGTCCCATGAGACATACTGATGCATCGATGAGCTATAGCGGTCTCCACCCATCACTTATTAAGTCCAATTCATTCCCCATATGAACAGGTTTAAACATAACATAAACATTCGTATTAAAACTAGCATACGAAATGTAAATACTACATCCCTAAACCATGAATGGTATAAAAATAACACATCCACAGTCAAACATATCACAAAACCTTAAATACAACATAGAAGTTTTGTATCATAATAAATAAACTTCAAATAAGCGTAAAATCTATCAAAGGATGTTGACATAGATGAAATCAAAACTCTTTTTAGAGAAATATCTCTTTCTATTTTGAAATCATTTAAGAGTCATTTATTTAAAAAATAAAACATTTTCTTTGAAAATATTCTTATAATATTTGAAGGGAAGCTTCGATAATTATATAACTGCGGAAAATAGCCGCACCAGCCGTATAAGTTAAAAAACATTCTTACCTTAATTCTGTCGAAAATGTTAAAAAGGACCTTGTTTGGAAAACGACGGAAAGATTCCTTTATAAACCTCTTATAAAAATACAAAAAAGGGTATAAATGAATTTATACCATAGTCTTTAAAATATTAATAATGATTTGAAATACATTTTTAAGAAACATGAATGTGGATGATAAAGATGTCCCAGTATATTATTACGTATAAAAACCTCGGATAATGAAGAGATTGTGAAATAAACCCTTACCTTGTACTTTTCCATGGTTGAGGCTAGGTTATCATATTGTATAATGGATAAATAATTGTTATTAAATTAAACAAGAATCATATACATTAATATGATATCATATATAATCTTTTAACCTTGATTTGTTAATAATATCTTAGTATTATCGTTGTTTTGGGTGTTAACTTACTCGTTTTCTTTTATATGTTTTGTTACATAAGCCGTGTTTGTAATGGATAGGTTGTATCTTAAAAATATCCATAATTATATCAAGACATTAGATTCTATTATTATTCGTCATATGAGAGTTAGACTCGAATGGATACGATAGAGAATGAATCTCATCGTGTTCGTGGAGACGGTAGTCCTTACGTACGCACAAGCAATAATATCATTCTTTTGATATTAAAATAATTTATAATTGGATGTTATATCATATATAAAGAGTCATTATCATGTTATATTTATTATTTACATGAATTACACATCATTATTATACCATAAAAATAATAATATATTGAATAACAATTACACCACGACGTGGAGACGGTAAGTCGTACGTACGCACCTATGGGGACATGTCATTCAAAAGATGGATATAATACTGAATACGGTTGTATCATATTTAAAATAATATTACAGTATATAGGAGATACTGGATTTATTATTTTAGAATGGTAATAACAAAGAAATAAGAAGTGGAAGAAGAAAGGGACTTGGAAAACGGTTGGAAATCATTACATCTTCTTCGGGTTCTTCCTTTTTATTTGATCAAAGGGCTCCATAAGTTTTCTTTCTGACTAAAGGAAGGCCTCTTGGATGATGAGAGGGAATTATAGATAGTATATGGGCAGGGTTTTTCAGAACAAAAAGGCTTTGATGGTGTGAATTAATGAGATGGAGGAGTGCCCTTTTATAAGAGGGGTCAGTGGCACTTTTGGAAAAGCTAAAAATATTATTTTATAATAAATTCATATTCAGTTTCTAATGGCCCCAAAGTGGATTATTTAAAGTTTAAGGTGGAGATAGGTCTAAACCACTCATCCAATAGGATTTAGATAGGTTTGGGTTACTATATTAACCTTATCATTAAGTATTGACTCTTAGTTAATTATTTTCACTTTTACAATGTCTCTTTGTATTTTTATATTATTTGGTAAATAAACATACTATATACATCCAAGCGACCCCCAACTGGTCTATTAATGATAAACCAATCATGATATAAGTCTTTTGGACGAACCTTATATTTTTAAGAATTTAATATCAATTAATACTATAATATTTGTTTTAAAAACTCGCTTATGTCAATTTTGACACTATTCAATAGTTGATTTTTGTAAAAATCATTACATAATGATTACATTGAAAAACGTTAATTAAATAATTCCTAACATGTCATATTAACCTATAAAATTAGTTAAATTCAATGATAGGCTCAAATTATATTTATTTGGGTATTTATAATATCAATTATTTTAATTTTTCACTATTATGGTAATTACTGCATCATCATTGTGTCATAAATAAATTAAATTATCTAATGTCTAAAAATTATAAATAAAATATCATTATATATTAAATCTTTTTAAATTTATATTGAATATTTATATACTAAAAGAAACAATATATAACCCTTTGTAAAAATTATTTTTCTAAAAGATATATGCTTTTGTCATTTTTGTATTTATTTTAACTTAATTAAAATAATGTGTCCTAATCACCTACAAGTGGCTCCATGGGGTCCCAAAATCGACCCAATGATGCCCATTGTAGGAAATGTATCCACCAATAATGTTATGACACGTTTTATGGTATTTTATTATTATTATAATCTTATTTCTTAACGATTATTTACTTGATTTACCCTTTATCTGTGGTAAATTTAATATTTACCGAAGTAATTATTCAAAATGTCTAATAATAAAAGTTACCTATTTAAACAATTTGTACATCCTGATTCCAAATATGGAATCCTTTTTTCCAAATTAAAAACACAGAAGTGGCAGAAATTAATTTGAAATTAATTCCCGCTGTCAAAACAAAAAACGTGTTTTTAAGATATAAAAACTATCAAAAGATTGGTACTTGTTTATGACCGGATTAATTGTGAAATTATGTCCAATGACCAAAATTGTATAAAATGGTAAAAATATATTCTAAATATACTTTCAAGCCACTCAAATTTATAATTTATCACTATTAATTATCTTGATTAAAAAAGTTGTTTTTAATTAAAATTTAGTAATTATCACTATTCATCAAAATATTAAAGATATCCGAAAAGTACCAAAATTTCACCTTTGGCTAAATTCGATACTCCAAATCCAAAAATTAAGTCCATTTTGAGAGATAAAATTTCTAAAATTTTAAAAAGCAGGTATTACTATTCATAACGGCTAGTTTGATCGGTTGTGGTGTGTGTTAGAACTCAATGTTGCGTACAACATACGCTATTACATCATTAAAAGGGAAACATACCGTAGAATCTTGGGGTTTTACATTCTCCCCTTCTTCAAATAATTTCATCCTAGAAATTTCAAGAATACTACCGCATGAAAAGGCTCGGGTGGTTCTTCATCATAAGTTCCTCGGGTTCCCATGTTGCCTCTTCCATTTTATGGTTTCTCCACATGATTTTTACCAGACGAGTCTTCCGGTTTCTCAGTAATCGTTCTCTCGTATCAAGAATCATGACGGGATCTTCGCAACAAGACAAACCGGGTTCCAGTTCTAATTCCTCATAGGTCAGTACATGTATTGGGTCAGGCTTGTATTTCCTCAACAGAGATACGTGGAACACATCGTGAACTTTGGAGAGACTTGGTGGCATTGCCAATCGGTAAGCTACAACCCCAATTATTTCTAGAATTTTGAAAGGTCCGATGTATTTGGGACTCAATTTACCTTTCTTACCAAAACGTATGACTCCCTTCCATGGAGATACCTTCAAAAAAACAAGATCACCAACATGAAATTCCAAATCCTTCCTTCGATTATCGGAATAGCTCTTCTGCCTACATTAAGCTGCTTTGATATGGTTTTGGATTACCTTCACCTTTTCCATCATTTCCTCCACCAATTCTGGGCGTACAAGTTTTCTTTCACCAACTTCATCCCAACAGGTTGGTGTTCGACATCTCTTTCGGTATAACGCTTCATATGGGGCCATATGAATACTCGAATGGAATCTATTGTTATAGGAAAATTCTACGAGAGGTAAATATTGATCCCACATAACCTGAAAGTCATGTGAGCAAGATCTCAACATGTCTTCTAAGGTTTGAATAGTTCGTTCTGATTGTCCATTTTTTTGAGGGTGGTAGGCAGTGCTCAAATGAAGTTCAGTATCCAAGGCTTTCTGAATACTTTTCCGGAATCTTGACGTAAAACGGGGATCACGATCAGAAACAATCGATAGGGGTACCCAATGAAGTCTCACAACGTCATCAATATATAGTCTTGCTAGACAATCCAGTGTTAAATCTTCTCTTATAGAATGAAAATGTGCTGACTTGGTACGACGATCAACAATGACCCATATTGCATCGTTCCTTCTAGGAGTCTTTAGTATCCCCATGACAAAGTCCATCGTAATATTGTCCCATTTCCACTCTGGTATGGTAAGAGGTTGCAATAATCCACCAAGATGTTTCCTTCTAGCTTTCACATGTTGACAAACTATACATCTTGACACAAAATCGGCAATCTCCCTCTTCATGTTGTCCCACCAAAAATGTTCCTTAAAATCCTTATACATTTTGGTGCTCCCACAGTGTATAGAGAAATTGGAACTATGAGAATCATCCAGAAATTCCATTTTTAGACCAGGTATATCGGGAATGCAAAGTCTCTTCCCAAATTTCAAAATTCCATCTTCATACACAAAGTATCTCAATCTCCCATCATTCACCGCTTTAATCTTCTTTTGAAATTCTTCATCATCGGTCTGAGAACTCTTAATCCTTTCTAGTAAAGATGGTTTGGCAACCATTTGAAAAAGCATTGATGTTTCACCTTCCCTGGTTATTACCATGTCCATCTTCACTAGATCGATGAAAATTGGATCCCTTTTAATTCTCATATTGTTCAAAACTCCCTGATCTTTTATGTTCAATGCATAATCCAACTTGATTTCCTTCCCCTAGTGGTAGTGTATTGTGCAATCATAATCCTTGAGTAATTCAATCCATATCCTTTGCCTCATGTTTAGTTCTTTTTGTGAGAAAATATACTTCAAACTCGTGTGATCAGTATAAATCTAACCTTTTTCATGATAGAGGTAGTGCCTCCATATATTCAAATCAAAGATCACAGTTGCTAACGCGAGATCATGAGTATGATCGTTTTGTTCATGAATTTTCAACTGTCGTGATGCATAGGCAATAACCATATCATTCTGCATAAGGACACAACCAAGTCCTTTCTTCGATGCATCACTATAAATAACAAACCCATCATTCCGTGGTGGTAGAGTCAATATAGGAGCATTTAATAATATTCTCTTCAGTTCTTCAAAACATTCTTCACACTCTTTTGTCCAAAAAAATTTAACCCCTTTACGCGTGAGCTTTGTTAATGGGTTAGCCAACCGGGCAAAATTCTGGAAGAAACGTCGATAATAACCTGCTAAACCAAAAAAACTACGTACCTCAGTTGTACTCATCGGTGCTGGCCATTCTTGGATTGCCTTGGTCTTAGAAGGATCAACAGAGATTCCATCTTTAGAGACAATATGACCATGAAATGAAATCTCATGAAGTCAGAATTCACAATTGCTAAACTTCCCATATAATTCATGTATTCTTAGAGTCTTCGGGATAATGCACAAATGAGTTTCATGATCCACATAGATTTTGGATTATACCAAGATATCATCAATAAATACCACCACAAATTCATCAATATATTCCTTGAATACTCTATTCATCAGATCCATGAATACAAAGGGTGCATTAGTCAATCCAAAAGGAATTATTGTTAACTCGTAATGCCCGTACCTAGTTCGAAATGATGTCTTCAGAATGTCTTCATTCTTCACACACAACTGATGGTATCCAGATCAAAGGTCAATCTTTGAAAAGTACTAAGCTCTATGCAGTTGTTCAATTAAATCTTTAATGCGAGGTAGGGGATACTTGTTCATTATTGTTATAGCATTGATCTCCATGTAATCGATACATAACCTCATAGATCCATCTTTGTTTTTAACAAAAAGAACAGGGGATCCCCATGGAGAAACACTAGGGTGAATAAATACCTTATTACTTAGTTCCTCTAATTGGTTCTTTAGTTATACTAATTATACAGTGGACATTCTATTAGGGGTATTCGATATAGGCCTTGATCCAGGAATTAAATCAATGGAAAAATCAACTTCTCGTTCTGTAGTATGTTCAGGTAAATCTTCCAGAAACACATCTACATATTCATTCACAATAGGTACATCCTCTATTTGAACATTCCTTTCATCACACTCTATAATTTCATCCTCTTCCTCCCCAATAATTGAATTTATTTGAGCTACTGCGGGTGGATCTAGATAAGAATTGGGTGGTGATGATTCTTCTCTAAAGATTAGGTGTTCCTTATCATCATCATCAAAAATCATAACCTTATTTTTCATACAATAAAACTTCGCATCATGTTCCGAAATCCAATCCATGCCGAGGATTATATCATACTCAATCATAGGTATGACGATGATATCATCAGATAAATAAAATTTATGTGATCTAATGGGGACTGATTCACAAAACTTTGTTGCAATGATACTTCCCTTAAGAGTTTTAACTGACAACTTCCTTGTTAAATCTAATTGGAAATATCTAATTTTCATAAGAAACTAGGAAGATATGAAACAATGCGATGATCCAGAATCAAATAATGAATTTTCTAAACTTGAGGAAACCATTAAATTACCTGCCACCACGTCTTTAGGAGCTTCTACCTCAGCAGTAGTGATAGTATAAGCTTAACCTGGATCCCTTGGCATTTTATGAGGTAAGTTCCCCTGATGCTTAGGACATTCATTTGCATAATGTCCCATCTCCCTGTAATTGTAGCACTGATCATTGGTATCTTCCTTCTTCCCTTTGCAATCATGAGCTTGGTGGCCTTTTTCACCACACATGTAACAGACACCCATTCATTTCAAGCAAGTTCCAGGGTGTTTCTTCCAACATTTACCACATGATGGATATTCAACCTTTCCCTTCTTCCCCTTATTTCAATTTCGAGATTGATAAGTAGATCTCTTCTTCTATTGATTTTCTTTAAATTCATAAGACATAGCGAATTCCTTTGCTGTCTTGATAGAAAATGAGACAATGTCTTCATACGATGAGAAGGATTGTGAGACTAATGCTCGATGGAGAAATGGTTTTAACCCATCAAATAAACGATCAATCATACTTCTTGGGTTACGTGTATAATCTCCAGCATACCTTGCTAACCTTGTAAAATTAGCCTCGTACTTTGTGAAATTCTTCATCCTCCTTTGGTCTCAGACTCAGAAAATGCCTTTCCATATCTGCTTGATGTTTACGAGGAAAGTATTTCTCTAAAAACAGATCTTTGAACTCCCTCCATTCTATATTTGATACTTCATCATCTTCTTTCATGTTTTGAATCAATGACCACCATTGATCGGCATATCCAGTGAGGCGGTAAACTACCATGATAACTTTTTCCCTTTCAATACTTCCCAATGCCTGAAATATTTTCTCTAGGGAACTTATCCATTTCTCAGCTACCAATGGATTTGTACTCCCATTGAACGTAGGTGGTTTTTTTCCTCATGAAGCGATCTAACATTTATCCTCCATGTTGTGGATCAGGGTGCTCCATACGTGTAAGGTTATTATTCATAACCTGAGTGAGTTGTCCCAGTATGGTGAATAGGTGATCGGCACCAGTTGCATCACCAGCTCCCCTATAATTATCTTGAGCAGGAGGAAAGTCCCTACATGGAGTGCGTGCATTGATACAGTTTCCATTTCTTCCACTGGGCGCCATTTCTTTTCAATGGCATAAACTAGATCAGTTTATGAATTAAAATACATAATTTTATACTTATAAAAAAACTTAACATAAATTGAACTATTTATGGATAGAATCCATAATAATAAAAATGTTTTCATTGAGGAAGTATATACTCATAAACCCTACATAATTATTTGTAATGAAAATGAGAGTTATCTTAAGCATATCCCCCAGGTGTGTTGTAACCAATAGTGCAGCAAGGCCCATTGTCGTGCACCAGTTCCCTTTTGAGTCTAGCTCAAAGCGATGTTTTCGGGTTTTACCCCTAGGTACATCTGAGCCAGATCTGCCTCTACCTGCTCGTATCCAGATAGGGATGTATTGCTCGGAAAAAACACAAAATCTCTACAATACCAAAATTTTAGGAAGTTCTTCTATACTAATCCTCAAAGTCCATCTTAGGTCTATGTGCTCTAATCAATGTTTATCTAAATCTAGCTTCCAACATTTTTACTAAACTTTCTCTGATACCAACTATAACGGCCTGACCCCAGTTACCCATAGTCGGTGCATTATTACATAACATTGCATGATAAAAAGAAAGATCATGTCTCGAAATACCGATTAGTTTAGTATCCTTGGAATAACTAGATATATTAATAAAGATAAACATTACATCATAAAAATGAAAACTACAACAACATAGTCTCCATATTACACACTCTTATCCCATCATACTATCCCTACTGGTTATTCATAAATTAAATCTTCACATCTTGGGAAAAACAAAACATAAAAAAGGGGTGATCTCAAATGCCCAGTAAGGATAACAATATAGCGGAAACTTTCATAATTAAGAATAAACATTTAAGGTAATGTATAACTAAAACAAAAGCCTTTTAAACTTGAACTTCAACATATTATGGAAAAAATAAAATGAAATAATTCCATTTACTTATTCACATGGATATTCTACTAATAGAATAATAACATGAAATATCGATAACCACTTTCATAATGAAGAAATGCATAATGCCAGACTATCATAACCACATAGCCAAGGCCTTGTGCCAAGACTACAAATAAGATTTTATCAAGGCCTTGGTCCAAGACTCTAGTTTGTCTTATGAGACCTACTGATACATAGAGGAGCTATAGCGGGATCCACCCGTCACTTATTAAGTCCAATGCATTACTCATATGACCAGGTTTAAACATAAAATAAACATTCGTATTAAAACTAGCATAAGAAATGTAAATACTACATCCATAAACCATGAATGGTATAAAAATAACACATCCACAATAAAAAATATCACAAAACCTTAAATACAACATATAAGTTTTGTATCATAATAAATCAACTTCAAATATGCATAAAATCCATCAAAGGATGTTGACATAAATGAAATCAAAACTCTTTTTAGAGAAATATCTCTTTCTATTTTGAAATAATTTAAGATTCATATATTTATAAAATAAAAAAAATTATTTGAAAATATTCTTATAAGATTGTAAGGGAGGCTTCCACGATTTTATAATGGCATAAAATAGCCACACATGCCGTATAAGTTAAAAAAACATTCTTACCCTAATTCTGTCGAAAAGGATAAAAAGGACCTTGTTTGGAAAACAACGGAATGATTCCTTTATAAACCTCTTATAAAAAGTCAAAAAAGGGTATAAATTAATATATACCATTGTCTTTAAAATATTAATAATTATTTGAAATACATTTTTATGAAACATGTATGTGGATGATAATGAAGTCCCAATCGATTATTACGTATAAACAACCTCGGATAATGAAGAGATTGCGAAATAAACCCTTACCTTGTACTTTTCCTTGGTTGAGGGTAGGTTAACCTCCTGTATAATGGTGAAATAATTGTTATTAAATTATACAAGAATCATATACATTAATATGATATCATATATGATCTTTTAACATTGACTTGTTAATAATATATTAGTATTGTTGTTGTTTCGGGTGTTAACTTACTTGTTTTCTTTTATATGTTTTGTTACGTAAGCTGTGTTTGTCCTGGATAGGTTGTATCATAATAATATCCAGAATGATATCAAGTCCTTAGATACTATTATTAATCATCAAATTAGAATTATACTTGAATGGATACGATGTAGAATGAATCTCATCGCGTTCGTGGAGTGGGTAGTTTGTACGTACGCACGAGGGACAATATCATTCTTTTGATATTAAAATAATATATAATTGCATGGTATATCATTTATACAGAATAATAATCATGGTATATTTATTATTTACATGAATTACAAATCATTATTATACCCATCCAAATAATAATATATTGAATAACAATTAAACCACGACGTGGAGACGGTAAGTCGTACGTACGCACGTATGGTGACATGTCATTCAAAGGATGGATATAATACTGAATATGGTTGTACCATATTTATAATAATATTACAGTATATATGAGATACTGGATTAATTATTTTAGAATGTTAATAACAAAGAAATAAGAAGTGGAAGAATAAAGGAACTTGAAAAAGGGTGGTGAAATCATTACCTCTTTTCGGGTTCTTCCTTTTGATTTGATCAAAGGGGCTCTTTAGGATGGCTTTCGGACTAAAGGAATACCTCAAGGATGAAGTTAGGGAAGTTTATAGAGTATTTTAGCAGGGTTTTTCCGAACCAAAAGGCATTGATGGAGTGAATTAATGTGAAGGAGGAGGGCCCGTTTATAAGAGGGGTGAGGGGAACCTTTGGATAAGCTAGAAATATTATTTTATAATAAATTTATATTCGGTTTCTAATGGCTCTGAAGTGGATTATTTGAAGGTTAAGGTGGGGATAGGTCTAAAACCACTCATCCAATATGATTTAGATAGTTTTGGGTTACTATATTAACCTAATCATTAAGTATTAACTCTTAGTTAATTAGTTTCACTTTTGCAATGTCTCATTGTATTTTTATATTATATGGTTAATAAACATAAAATATATATCCAAGAGACCCCCAAGCGGTCCATTAATGATACATATATCATGATATAAGTCTCTTGGATGAACCTTATATTTTTAGGAATTTAAAATCAAATAATAATAAAATATTTGTTTTAAAAACTCTTTTATGTAAATTTTGACACTATTCAATAGCTGATTTTTGTAAAAATTATAACAGAGTGATTAATTCAAAAAAAGTTAATTAAATCATTCCTAACATGTCATATTAACCTATAAAAGTAGTTTAATTCATTAAAAGTCTCAAATAATATTTATTTGGGTATTTATAATATCAATTATTTTAATTTTTCACTATTATGGTAATTACTACATCATCATTGTGTCATAAATAAATTAAAACATTTAATGTATAAAAATTATAAATAAAATATCATTATGTAGGAAACCGTTTTAGCTTTCTAATGAATATTTATAGTCTAAAATACAACATATAAAACTCTTTTTACAAATTGTTGTTCTAAAAGATATATTCTGTTATCATTTTTGTATTTATTTTAACATAATTAAAATAATGTGTCCCTATCACCTACAAGTGGATCCATGGGGTCCCGAAATTGACCCAAAGATGCTCATGGTTGGACATGTGCCCACCAATAATGTTAGTACACGTTGTAGCGTAATTTACTATTATTATAATATTATTTTTTAACCCTTATTTACCGGATTTACCCTTTAACCGTGGTAAATAAAATATTTACCGAAGTAATTATTCAAAATTTCTAAAAATAAAAGTTACCTATTTACATAATTTGTACATCCTGATTCCAAATATGGAATAAATTTTTCCAAATTCAAAACACATAAGTGGCAGAAATTAATTTAAAATTAATTCCCGCTGTCAAAAAAAAAAGCGTGTTTTTAAGATATAATAACTATCAAAAGATTGGTACTTGTTTATGTCCGGTTTAATTGAGAAATTATGTCCAATGACCAAAATTGTATTTAATGGTAAAAATATATTCTAAATATACTTTAAAACCACTCAAATTCATAATTTATCACTATTAATTATTTTGATTAAAAAAGTTGTTTTTAATTAAAATTTAGTAATTTTCACTATTAATCAAAATAGTAACGTTATCCGAAAAGTACCAAAATTTAACCTTAGGCTAAATTCGATACTCTGAATCCAAAATGTAGTCCATTTTGAGAGATAAAATTTCTAAAATTTTAAAAAGTAGGTATTACTATTCATAACGGCTAGTTTGATCGGTTGTGGTGTTTGTTAGAACTCGATGTTGCGTACAACACATGCTATTGCATTATTCAAAGAGAAAAATACCGTAGAATCTTGGTGTGTTAAAAGTTAAGTAAGAGGATTTATATCTTAGTGTGGGGTCCATTTGTTCTACTATTAGTGTGGTGTGTTGGGACACATGAATGTTCACTGCCCTCAACCACCAAATGAGTGTCGAGTGTGCAACAAGATTGTCCATGTAAAGCAGTTCTGAATGAATACATGACTGGTGAGTAGTTATGGAGAACTGAGGAAGATGAAAGTGTGTTAATATTGTCTACTTAACCATAATCGGTAGATAGTTGGAGTTATACAATCCATACTGGTTGGGGTGGTAGATCTGGTGCTTTAGGATATCAGTTCCTTTATCAATAAGGTAGTGATGCACCGGGAACTCAGTTCGTAGCCCAGGGTTGGTGGGAAACTCATCATCAAGTAGTTGAGCTTTACCTTGTGATGGAAATGATATACCATCAAAAAATAAATGATTGATTCATGTAGCTTCAACTAATTATAGTGATTTATTTGACACAATGGACCCAAATTCTTTTATACCTTCATTTTCTGTGAATATATTGGGTTTAATGGTGGGTCTATGTATGGGGTTATGTAGATTGAATCACATTTTGGAGTGTGAGCTAGAAATATCTGGTTATTCAATGAGTGTGATCATTAGGTTTATGGAAATCATTTAATTTCATACTACTTTTTGTTTGATAAGTAAGATTTGGAAATCAAGTTGGGAATGGACTAGATGTTCTATATCATTCTCTTATCAATTATTGTCATCAATGTGTAACTTTATTGTCGCTTAACGGTGAAAATTTTGTTCACCAAGGAGAATGGAATATTCATGAATCCGCAGATGTCTAGTTCATAAGAAGTTGGTTGAGCAGACAACCCTTGTGAATTGTCTTGTTCTTAATGATGGGGAAATGAGATATAATGATTTTATTCTCATGGTGGATCCGTTTCATGATGTTTTTCCTATGTAATTCTCGGGTATTATTCATTAGAGAGTGATTGAGTTTAAAATTAAACTAACACCTGGAGATTCCCAAGTATTCATTATGCAATATATGATATCACTGATAGAACATAAATGACAAAATAAACAGTTATTGTAATTGGGGAATAAAGGGTTTATTCAACCAATTATATCACCATGGGGATCCATAATTTAGATAGCTATGAATTCTTATGGGAAATTTTAGGTGTGTATTTATTACCAAAACTTTAATCAGATTAATGTTAATAAACAATATCACCTTTTTTGTATTTATTTTCTTTTTTACATCATAAGAGATTCATCATTTTTATATAAAATTGAATTGTAGTGATGTTATTATCATTATAGGATAGACCTTATTATATTCTACATAATTATTTTAGGAGTAGGTATAGTTTGTATGAGTTTTTCATTATTTCCTTCATGTTTACAAACACTCATATTGTGTTTATTCCTTTAGTGATCTAAATCATCAATCCATGACTAGATCAATTTGTATTGGTTTGTTTAGATGCCATGTTGGTGTACTCCAAGACCCATGGAAATCATGTCAAACATATTGACATCATATTTAGTACACAATGACAGAATATTCTATAAAATATATATCTAAATTCACATTCGGGATCATCATGGTGCATTTCTTGGGTCATATCATCTATAAGGAAGGTGTGTTAGTGCACCTAGAAAAATTAAAAGCACTTGTATCATGGGAGTATCTTAAGAACATTTTTGATATCATGAGTTTTTTTCATTTGGAAGGATATTACTTGAAGATTTTAAATGTATATTATAACATTGAGGAAAAATTTTTGGTCAAACCAAGTATGGTGTCAAGTTAGAGTGTTTTGGATCTTGTGAGAGAGCATTCTGGTATTTGAAGAGGCGTTTGATTGCTACACTGATTTTGATCCTGCCTGATCTGGGTAAGGAGTATACCATATTTTGTTATGTGTTTGGTACATGGATTGGGATAGTTTTTATTCATGTAGAATGGGTTGTGGAGTATTGTTGATGAAATTTGAAGCCACATAAATGAAATTACCACACAAATTGACTCATTTTGGTTGTGGTGGTTTACACCCAGAAATGTTTGCAACAATACCTTCTAGGAGAAAATTTTATTGTGTATATCGATCATAAAATCAATAAGTACACATTTTTGCAAAATAATTTTAATATTATGTACTATATGATATTTTATTACATTTATTCTATTTATTTCTATTTATTCTACTCAATGGTAAAATTGAATAGTGTTGTGAATTCAATTGGTTGAATGAAATAGACTCATGTAGTTCAGGTGTCCTGTTCAGAGTATAGGATTACGCCCTTGTTAGATGAAATTAGTATAAAGGTTTTCAAGATACTGTGAAATGGTTATCGCATCCTTGATAGTGTATTTAATGCTTATGGCCAACATTAAGGAGAGACAACATGGGGATATTTAGTGTTTGGACTTCGGGGATAACCTTGATTGTGGGGAATCACCTTTGGACTAGACTATCGATGGTGATGACATCATCAAAATTCATAGACATGTTTTTGTGCCTACATTTATTTAGGAATATATAATGTGTGAGCTTCAAGACTCATGTTGGGAGGTGAATCATGGTTTGAAAAAAATTTATCATGATATTTGTCAGTAGTATTAGTGGAAGGTATGAAGAAAGAGGTGAAAGGTTTCATGACATGATGACACACCTGTCAACAGGTGATGACTTAGCATTACTGATCGAGTTGTTTTCTTCAGAAATTACCCATTCCTAAATTGAATTGGGATGATGTCCCTATGGATTTAGTGTTGGGTATTCCAAGTATTAATTAGAATAATTATGTGATATGGGTTGTTTTTGATAGGTTTTACAAGGTGGAACAGTTATTACTGATTCGAGACTCATTTACAATGAACCAGTGGGATGAATTATATATTTATATGAATGTTTTTTTCAAGGGGTACCTTGTTTGTCTAGATTCATATTGTGGTCTATGTTTCACTTTGTACTACTGGACATGATTATTTAAGGTTCTTGTTACCCATGTTATTTTTAATATGACTTTCCACCCACGGAAATGAGGTAATTCATAGTTTATTATTCAAGTGTTGGAGGACTTGTTTAGGGAATGGTTTCTAGATATTGGTAGATATTTGGAGAAGAACTTACCTCACCTTGAGTTTAACTATAGAAATAGTTATTAGGAGACTATTCAGATGACAGAATATGATGTGTATGATGGTAGACTATGTATAACTCCATTACATTGGATAGAGGATGGGGAATCAGGGTTATTGGGGAAGAGTCCCATGTATGATACATACGAGATAGTTTAATTTATTAGAACCCATATGGATATATCATAGGGGAGGAACAATTCATATGTTGATCAACTTCATCATTCACTTTAGTTTAGGCTTGGTGATCTCATTTTGTTTTACGTGTCGCCAAGGAGGCTCACCATTAGATTTAGAAAAAGGTTATGATGACACCTATGTTCATGGGTCCTTTTGATATTGTGGAGAGAATCAAATCGATAGTGTATTTATTGGATATTCCATAGGTGTATAATGGTTTGGACAATGTTATTCGTGTTCCACAATTATAATAGAATCACCCTAACCCTTCACATATGATTGATTTTGATGTTGTTGAGTTTGAGTACAACACATCCATTGATGAACATGTTGTTCATATTGTGGATAGTAGTGATAATGTTTTTTGAGTTAAGATGGTTTCATTAGTACGGGTTTTGTGAAAAAAAATTAATTTTCATGAAAAAACATTGATAGGGAGATGATTATTTAGTCATAGTGGCCCGACCTTATTACATGGATGCTCAATGATCCTTATAAGGGCTGCTAAAGGACGGACCATTATAAGATGGGTAGGTTGTATGATTCCAAACATATTTGTAAGAATAGTCTTTTTATGATATTTCATGACTTCATTAAATTTATTACTTTAAAGTTTCATGGGAGAATGAGGAGTCTTAAGGGTGTCCAATCGGTTTGTTTCATGAATATAATGAAAACGATTCCATCAAGTGTAGGTTTCAGATTTGGAGTATGGTTAGTGCAAATCTTTCTCTCAAAATGCGCTCCTTAGAAAGAGATGGTGAACAGTTGGTAAAACAATATATGGTGTGGGAAAAAATGACGTCGTCTTATACATAGCCACCCCCTACATACACAATATATTTTTTTAAATTGTGTGGCTCCCAGCGATACCCTATGACCAAGGCACCATTAAAACAGGGGTGGCAGACGGTTGGCATATGGTTTGTCTAACCATAAGGAAAAACCTTGCACCTCATTAAACATGGTGTAATTCAACATTTCATTACTTGTGTTGTTAGAAATCATCTCAATTTTCTCCACCATTCTTATTACAGTATCCAAGGGTTACAAAAATTTACTTCCAAGCATTTCAGGGATCAATATTTTGTATTTCTTGGCGGTTTATAGTGTATTTTCATGCAGATTGAAGCTCAGGGTTAGTATAGAATTCACCTTAAATGATTTATCTGGATAAAGTTTATTAGAACATTTCTTCTCCAAAATAATATAAAAAACCATCTTTCTCCTGTATATCAATTCTTGAGTCTTTTAGATTTGTTTGATTTCAAATTTAGGTCAAATATTAGGCAAGTGTTCATAAAAAAACTCGAGGTAGTTGGTCTGATAGTTATATCCCATATAATTGATGATTGATTAATGTGTTTATGGGAGAGTTGTGTATCTTATTTCCATTGATTGGATTACATGGTATGAAAGGGTAAAATTTTTTATTTTAGGTTGAGTTGATCCCCACATGATCCAAATGGAATGCGATGTCGATGGGTGAACCAGAACCTAAGTCCACCAATGGGGTGTTCCATACCCTTAACATGGATATTGAATTGTTAAATAGTAAATTGAATGGTTTATGAAAAAGCTCCTATTATATGTATCTTTTCTAGTTAATATTGGATTGAGAGATGAATCCCATGGTAAATGTGTAAATTTTTTTAATATGAAATAATTTTCATTTTGGTCAAGCGTGAATGGGATAAATGGGTCATGGAATGTAAATGGTAATTGTGTTAAAAAAATTTAAGTATTATTTTCACATGATTAAGTGGTATGTGTGGGGTATTATAATATGTCTCTACTCTCATGGGAAAGTATAAAATGTCGATCTAGGCCCCAACCCAATTTTACAGGTGTTAGGGGGTTAGGTCGTGGTTTTATTCCCCTAACGAATGTATGTGATATGTCACCTAGATAAAGGCTTCAAGGTAAGTTGTTAAATTTTTGTACTGATTTTTGAAATGAATTTACCTATGAATTAGGGAACATGAGCCGCCATATATATTGTTAGTTAATATAAATATGCCAAATAAAATTTTAGGAATATGGATAACTCTTGGAACTAATTGTAAAGTTGTTAATCATAATATTTTCGAAATATAGAACTTCTCTATCTATTGTTTAACTGTGTTACCATGTCTATTAATACAGTATTAATTATACTAGAGGTGTTTTAGACACTATTGGTGGTAAAATATTGAGTTTTACTCACACCTTCATCGTCTAACCATTTGGGTACCTGAGAGGATTTGATGGTTTCAGGTCAAGAAAACAGAAAAGGCCATGTTCTATAGGGTTGATTTTGAGGACAAATGTTATGCATATATAAGGGATCTAGATATAGTGTTTGGATCCTTTTGATGGATTTATCATCTATACATTAAATTTGGATTTTTGATTCACTTGGCACTATAGACTTTACATGGAACGTTTATTGTTAGTTATGGGTATGTATACATTTTTAGGAAATTAATTTGTGATTCCTTTTTAATTTTATTACCTATTTCATTATTTACTACTTAATTCATTTGGAATACTCTGATGATGTAGGTCAAGTATCCCCACATACTCATTGGACCCTCACTTCTAGTTGGAATACATTAGTGTATGGGGATGCACACCTAAATTCATTTAGAATCCCGACTTGGGGAACTGAATTTAGTGGAATCTAGGATAGGGTGTTACATAATTTTCGATTTTACCCTCTATCATTTAGAGTTCTTTAAAATTTTAATTATCACCCCCCCACATAGTGTGTTATGATCCTTTTCCTCCTAATAATTCTATGGGTGATTCTACGTTAGTATTTGGTAGTTTATAGAATCATTGGTTTTGAATCAAATCACCATATGAGTTTGTCAACCCCCTTTCATAACTTTTCTAGGAGAATCATGGTGGAATATTTTATCTTCTAATAAATCCTTAAATCCTTGTTTTTGAAAATGGATTTTAATTTGAATGTTGAGGGATGTTTTGTCTTGAATAATGGGTCATGTTTAGTATAACTATTTTATATGGTCTTGAGGTAGGTGGACTACATGTTATATCCCGAAGTATTGATGTTTTATCATGTCTACATTGTTGTTCTTCTGAGGTCATTATTCTAATAATTTTATTATTTTGATATTAAATGATAATGTCGATGTAAAAATAATTTATCATACCCCTCATGATCTTGTTGGATCTCTTTATGATGACTATTCCAAACCTATGGTCACCTTGGGTTGTACCACACCATTGAATATGGGATTTGATTAATAAAATTATGAATTTAAGGGTTTATAAGATTAATCCAACTACAACTATTTTTATCTTTTAAACATAGATTAAAGTGGTGTTTGTATTAACAAGAATAAGTAAAATGATTTATGAATTGTAAATGGGTAAAATTGATATATGGTTTTGGGGGAAAGCCCATGTGGTTAAATAGATTAACAGTGGTTAAGTATGGTTGTAATGTAATTTGATGGTGAAATTAGTGATAAAATGAAAAGTTGGATCATTTTTTCTGAAATGGTTCATTAAAATGTGATAAAATTTAAATATAAAACTATTTTTGTTGTTATTTAATAAAACAGTTGCTAATATTGACATTTGGGAACATGACTATTGGCTGGTTAGAATGTTGGAGTGATGCTACACTCTCTTGTTTGGGCCAGACTGATGATCTAGGAACCCAGATGCGTCACTATTTTAGAGGATGTATTATTTCTCTTGATTTCAAGGTTATTGAAATCATATTTTGTATCATAGAATGGGTTGATAGAAAACATATTCCACATCATCAGTTTGGATAGTCAGACGGGAAATTTTGAATTCGGGTTGGATACCTTGACTGATTCACATTTTATGTCACCTATTGACCCCTATGACACATCGTTCACATGACTGGAATGAGACAAAGTGGTTTTGATGGGTATAGGTATGACATGGAAATAAGAATAAATGTACCTAATAAAATTATTATTAAATAATGAGACCGTGTTTAGTTAAAACTTATCACGTGTTTATTGTGATTTTGGGTATACTATTGGTTTTTTATATATTCCATTAGACACTACTGATAGTGTCCTACTAGGGTTTAATTAGACTATGAGCGATTTTCCAATAGGTACCAAATCAGAGTTCATAATTACATATCGGGAAAGGAGAGAAGCCACATATTAGATAACTGATATGGGGATCAGGAAAAAGCATGGATGAGGGTACCAAAAAAAAAATTTGGACGCATTTTTTTATGTTTAGTGACTTTTTTTATTTGTTTTTTATCTTTAGACTATCATTACACAATAAGCTTACTACATTTTTATATTTTTACTTACACATTTTGGAAATGTGGTATGTGGCATTTTGGTATTTAATATTATTTCATGTTTATTTTTATCTAAATTTACATTTTATTCTTACTCTACTAAATAGGGTATTGTCTCCCCACTAGAATAAATAGAGCATCCTAGCTAATTAGAAACCACTGTAATAAGGTGAGGCATTTAGGAATTCATTTGGTGAACCAGTTTTGGGAACCTATTTACTTTAACCAAGGTTGGGACTATATAAAGTTGTATCATAACACAGTTTTCATTTCTATTTCCTTAATATTATAGAAATGTAGGGTATAGTATAGGATTGGTTGATCCTTGTGAAGGATCTCATGCATGGTAGTAGATAACCCAGGTACGGGGGAAAACTCATCTACCCAGGGATGGATTGTTGTTCTTGAGGTTTTCTTGTTATAGTTGTATGTTATTTCACTATGGTTGATGAAATTGTCATGTGATTTAATTATTTTATGTTTATTTTATTGTAGTTTATTAATAGAATGTTTTCTTCATATGAAGGGTTATTTTTATAAATTTTTCTTTATGTGTCATTCATCCTATTATAAAAACACAAGAAGGAAGATTATGGTGTGTTGAGATAAATGAAAATGATATTATTGACTTCTTGTAGTTTTATTTAAATAGTTATTAATAAGAATGATGAAATTTGAACAAGTTGTAGATTGATATATTGTGGTTGGTTAAAAAAATTTCCTAAAAAATTTGTAATAATTTTATATTGAATTGAACTATTTTATATTAGATGGTAAAATTAGAGTATGATCTAAGTTGGATTGTGTATGTTCAGTTTACCCCATGTTAACCATAGCCCATTATAGATATAGATTAGGGTAGTGATAGATAATTAATCATAAATTTTGGTGTAGTTCATGAAGGGTGGATAGTTTAGGGCTAGTACTTATATATTTATTTGTAAATAATGGAAACTATATCTTATGTTTTTTAAGAAATGTGTTTTGAATTTTATATTGATTCCACCATGATGACATTTATCAATTGGGAGGTAGGAATACAACACTGTGAATGATATCGCAATAGTCAGAGAAGAATCCCTATTGGTTCTGATAAATAAGGGAGTGTATTTTTAGTGATAAATTTTCTTGTTTATGAAGTTTTTGACAAGAGAACCATGGTCGAGCTGTGCTGAGTATGTTTGAACAGATGATATAATTTCAGCAACATTACCATCTGGAATTTTCTAGAGAGGGCTGACCATGGCTATATAAATACTAGATTGATTCTATTTAGATGATGTGGGATTACATAGTGACTCATACTAATAAGATATTATTCGTTTCATTTAGATGTAATGATGAAAAGTGATTCACATGTGGGATACTCTGGCTTTGTATGATATGTTGGAAGGAATGGTTTAGAAATACATCCAAGAAAAGTTTATGGATAATTTATTCTCAGGGGACCTGAGTAAATGAAATGAAGAAGTTTCTATGCTCATGACCTAGAGAAATATATCCGTGATAGATTATTATGTCTTCTTAACTAAATTACCACATTTTGTTGATGATGATATGTGATAAGGTATATAAGAAAAATATATTTTATGATGGACATAAATTTGAGATCTAGTACTATGTAATATTATTTCGTTTAATGAGGTTTTCAGAGATCTGATCATTCTATAATTTTTCTATGGAACAAGAAGGAGGATTCTTTTATTAGGAAGAGATTTTTAGTAAGAAATTTAAGTGTTATTTGTCCTGATAGTTGGAAGCATCCATTAATGAGCATACAATTCGTATTGTGGATCATGGTGATAATGTTTTGTAGTGTATAACCATGTCATTAGTTTAAGTTCTATATATTCATGGTAAATTATTGGAGGAATCATTGGAGTGAAAGGTATATATATTTTTCTGGTGGAATGGTATTTATATTATTGAGGATTAGTGATTCTAAGGATAGAATATTTAGGAAGATCGATTATATGGTTGGGAGTATTTAAGATCGTCGTTTTTTACTAGGTAAATTTTAATTTTATGTTTTTCTATAATGCCTATTAAGGTGTTAAATTAAATTATTACTTGAAATATGATAGGTCTTGGGTGTTTCTCAGGGGTTTGAGACATTAATGGTGTAGAAAAGAGGCCATCGTTTTTTTAGTACAGGGTTGGAAGAAGTTTATAGCTAAAAATCCTTCATGGATTATGAAATAGTGTGGAATGTCCCTTGGAAATATGTGGGAACATATAAACCCCATGATTTTGAAATAGTTTGGATGGATAGGACAAACCATGAAGCCTGGCCTCCCTTTAGGATAGAGGTTGTTGCACGATTGTTCCACAGTCTGGGCAATTATGCACCTGAACCATTCACCCCAATAAACATGATTAATTTACCATTTACACCATTTTATATTAATATTTATTACCCAACTTCATTTAAATTTATCTTCCATTACTCATGAGTTTAGACCTTTCCTCCCAATATTCCCATGAGCGATTCAAAATTGAACCGGACTCGTTTTAACTGATGTAGGTTGTGAGTTGATGTTACCAGTGATTCTATCAATCTTATTTATTCTATGTTTTGGTAGAATAAGGTTGAAATGTTTTTTCTAATCCAAAATACCTATACCTTTATTTTAATAACAGTTTAATAGAGTTGGAATTGAGTATTATATGATATTTAATCAAGTATTTTAATTAATCAAATAATTTTCTATGATATTGATGTTGGTGGTGTGCAAGTAATATCACAATGTCATGATGTTTATTCATATGTATATGGTTTTTATTTCAATTTTGTATGCATTTTTTTTATTTCCCCTATATGAAATGATAAATTGTATGTACAAACGATGTGTTAGGACACTCACAATCAGGTTGTAACCATTAAGGATGATTAGACCTAGCTTATGGTCACCCATGTGGTGTGCCACTCTGTTGAACATGAAAAATCTGTTGTCAAATGATGAATTATAGGTTTTATGATATTAAACCAATTGAAATTATGTTTATCATGCTAACATGGAATAAATGGGTATTTAGATTAACATGAATAAAAAAAGAATTTTTTTAAATGGATTAATGTGATAAATGTTTAAGGGATCATATTAATGTGGTTAAATGGACTCAAATGGGAGATAAATGATTGTAATGTTCTTAAATGATAAAATTAAATGTCTATGGGAATATAAAACCTGTTTAATTTAACAAACTGTATAAATTTCATAAAAATGAATATTTGAATCCAGATTCATATTTTGTATTAAAAGGTTCACAAATGTAAACTTATAAGAATGTTAATAAAGGTGTTTTGGGATGTTGAGTTTGTAACACCCCAGGTAAATAAAGAATATGAAATTTTCACATTTATCCATATTTTTGAATAAAATATTAATATAACTTTAAAGGGGACACTATGCTCGATGGCGTACCCAATACGCAACAAAGAGTTTCTTGGGAATCTTACGTTGCACTCTAATAATAAAATAATATTATTTTAAATATGTAGTTGACGCCTAGCCGTTGTAATGGAGGGAATGAACAGAACTAACTAAAAAATGATTATATATTTTTGTCAAATATTTTTACTTTTTACAATAAATGTGAGAGGATTAAAAATGCGAATGAATCCAATTTTAAGCGTAAACATTATAACATTCTTTAAAAGGTCGATTAAGCGCCTTTTGATGACGAA
This sequence comes from Viscum album, assembly GCA_963277665.1. Classification (NCBI taxonomy): domain Eukaryota; kingdom Viridiplantae; phylum Streptophyta; class Magnoliopsida; order Santalales; family Viscaceae; genus Viscum; species Viscum album. The sequence continues at coordinate 811,778,077 of OY728165.1, forward strand.
CCACTTTTAAATCCACTTTTTGACAATTTTATGTATTATACTTGTCAAAATAAAATTCTTCTTTATAATCGGGACATCAAAATTTACTTTGTGTAAATTTTTGGTATTTTTCTGATAACGTTCATTTTTTTACTGAATAGTGAAAAATGTTGTATTTTAATTCAAAACCTATTTTTAATATAATTTATTTATATGATTTGATTATCTTCTGAATTTATTTTTATGTGAAGTTAGAATATATTTTTACCATTTAATCCAATATTGGTCGTTGGAATTAATTTCATCATGAAATTAGACTTAAACTAGTGTCAATCTTTTGATACCTATTGTTTCATAAAAACACGATATTTGCTCTGACAGTGGGAATTAATTATTAAATTAATTAATGTAACATATATGTTTTGAATTTTTTAATATAGACATCATTTTTGAAGTTGGAATATCAAATATAGCTTAGTGGGAATTTTTGGTATTTTTCTGAAAAACTTCAAATATTTATGAATATTGAAACCACTAACTGGTAGTTTAAAAACAAATTTTTTTTAAATGAAAATTTACCACTTTGTGATTTGAATTTCAAAAATATGACATACATGGTTGTCATTAGTATGTAAAATTTGGTTCAATGGGATTAAAATAATTTTTTGTGAATAGTAACTTTTTAGTTTTTAATCGCGATTAGAGATAATTAGTGTAATTTAAGGTAAAAATAATGTTTTAATAATATGAAATGACCTAGACACATGTCCTACTCTCATTGGATATGTCATGGACGACCAAGAAAATCCATTGGTCAACTTGGGGACCCCATGGAGCCACTTAGGATGGAAAATGACATAAATAACATTTTATTTAAAGTTAGAATAAAAATGTCACAAGCATGAGTTGTTTTACTAAAACAATATTTATATGGGGTTATACAAGTCATATTTTTTACTATAAATATTCATTATAAATATAAAAAGATTTCCCACATCATGATATTTTTTTTTATAATTTTTAGACATTAAATAAATTAAATTATTTATGACATCATGATGATGCAGCGAAAACCTCATTAATAAAGGATTTAAATAAAATGAAAAGATTATGTTAAAAATATAACATAAACTTGTCAAAGACCTACTGGATGAGTATTTTTACAACCCTTACCACCTTAACCTCAAAATACATCAATTTTGGCTTTTTAAAATCCGAAAATCATTTCAAAGTAAAGTAACATTTTGTAACTTTCGAAGAGTTCCCCTCCTCTCCTCTTATAAAAGGCCCCCGCATCTACCTCCTTAACCACACCTCTCATTCCATTGGATCAGCCTAACCCTTCTCATTTTGTCTCTCCACATCCCTCTCTTACTCCTAGAAGCCTCACTTTGGGCAGAATGTTTCCCAAGGAATCCTTTGAGTCAAATCAAAGAGAGATACCTGATTATAAGGTAATGTCTTCACTTGGGTTCTTTTGTTTATTTTTCTTCTCCAACCCCCTAAAATCTTTTTATTAGTTTATTTTGTAACAAATAAAGTATATTAAATATACTTGGATGTTGTTATAAGAAGTATTCTAGCTACACTTACACACAACTACATCTAATGGTTAAAGAACATACTGTTTCTATGGATGGTGAATTCCTGCCTCATGAAATGATGATTGTTCAATATTCTTTTAACACCCTCAAATGTGGCCATTAAGATGTCACTATATTTATATATGATATATTATATGTTTATGTTTTAACTAAGCTCTTGTATTTTTCATTTATGGCATACCTTTATGGTTTCCATTATGGTTAAACGCGATATCTTCATTTTAGGAAGTGCGGACTACCGCCCCCTCAAAGTGATTTGATTCGTTAATACCATATGTGGAACGTACAAAGGATAGATTTAATGATATTATATATGATACCATACTGGAATTATAATACTATTATGTATCAATATGTTTTAATTCCATTATATAAGAAATTGAAATGGAAGTAGCGTTCATGCGTATGTACGACATACCGTCTCCATGAACGGTGCATTTCATTTCTTACCACTAAATGTTATGTAATATTATAAATTCATGTATATAATGGATATATATTATATATATGATATCTAAATAATGAATATAATTCTGTATATAATATATATTTTACCACATGAACAACTTGTAATTATAAAGAGTTTATTTTTGACTCAAGTAGCAATGATCTACAAAACAACCATTATTAACTTAAATAATTATATAGTGTTCATAGCATAGTAGTAAGTGATATAAATGGAATAATGAACTTGAAAAAGGTTCTTAAGCATGTAGAAATTAACTCATGTTTATTATTCAGGAAGTTGAAGAACGATCGAGTCATGTCGGACCCGAGGTAAGGGATCCTACCCCTCTCTTTCTTTTTAAGTACACAATTTTATGTCATTCATTTTAAGCTCATATTAATTATGATTGGGATGTTATTTTATATCAATCTTACTGTAAATTTTATTTTTATATGATTACAAAACCTCATTTCTCTCATCAATCCATTTTGGATGTTTTAATTGGCGTCGTTAGGCTACTGAAATTTCATAAGGGGCTTTTTATCTCACTTTGTGTTATCATGAGATTCATGCTACATTTTCCAGTATTTTCTTTTTAGAGGTGTATGTACTATCCATTATTCTAATCTTTGTGCAAAATAATTTCGTTTATGAGTATTTACATAAATTTTTTATAGTCCTTATTTCATGGGATGTACGTTTCGAAAATTATCCAAATCGGTAAGGGAACCTTTCACCCTCCTCTTTTTAAAAGTATTCTTTTGTAATGTCTTTTAATTTTCATCTTATTATGTGGGTATATGTTCTTATATATCCTTATTTCTGTAAATTTTATGTCCATGTGAAGAGATACCCTTTATCTCTCTCATCAACTATTTTTCTAAAATTTGATGTGACGCTGTTAGGCTATCAAGGGAACTTCTTAACCCAATTTCGATATCTTTGGGTTCAACATGTAGTTATTGAATATGTCATCCTTTGAATATGTGTGAATGACCTTTGATTATTTTACACTTAATATCCACTTATATTGGGTGTATTTATATTTGTCACACATAATTATGAGAATAATTTATCCTTAATTTAATGATACCATCTTTATAATGGATTTCATCTCAATTTACATTTCCATTGTGACTTCATTGTTGTTATGCACCAATTCACTCTTATATGGTGAATATACTGTCCTTTCCAATATTATATCATGAATCCCTTTATTCTCAAGATATTATAATGTTTTTATTAAATGTTATTCCTCAATTATTGTATTCAAGTGTATCTCATTTTGTTAAAAACCTTTTAACTAAAATATAAATTTAAATAACTTAATGATTTATTCTTATAAATAGTTCTCATTAATATCCATGTTTTCAAAATGGTTTTAAGGATTTATTTATATGGATATTAATGGTTTAAATTTTTAAAAGCTTCAATGTGGTATGGGACATCGTCTCAATCTCCTTTCATTGAGGCATATTTTTATTTATACACAACCTTCTTTTATACGGTGTATAAACCCCTTTGACTTTTACGTTTATCCAAAAGGAATACTTTTTTATACGGAGCGTTTTACTAAATGACAAACGGGAATGTTTTTGTCATACGTATGCGGCGACAACGACTTCTCCACTGTCGTGACCATTATTTGAGTTTCGACTTCTTCTACAAGCCATTCCTTTTTTTAAAAGAAAAATAAATACCATGTTTTACATTTATTTAATTTTGGTATTGAAAATGGTGTTCGTAATGTTTTTATATCAATGTGTTGTATTAATATTTTGTGATTGAAATGTGGAAATGTTATGTTCCTTTATGCATTTTTTATGTGATGAGATTATGTTATGGTTCTTGTGCATTATTATGAAGACGGGTGGTTCCGTGATAAACTAAGGGCAGGTGACCCCGATATAGCTCTCCAATGTATCGGGTAACGTGAAGCAGTTAAACGTTAAGGTTTCTCCGAAGAGATTTAGGTAATATACTGTGATGGGTATTCCAAACCTAACCAAGAGTGTTACACCCTACATAAATATGTTATGAATGCCTCAAGTTACCTTTATGCCTTATTATTTCTATGATTTATTCATTATTTTATAAGGTATGTTAAAGTGAATATGTTTTATGGGTAAAGTATTATTTCATTATTATGTATATATGTACTCATGTTTCATTTCCATATTTTTTATAACCCTTACTGAGATTTTTATTCTCATCCTATGTTTTTGAAAAGTTTTTCACAGGTCAAGGGAAAGGTTCATGATATGATGATAGTGTCAAGGATGTGTCAAGAAAGAATCCATGTTTTATTTTAAATATGTTTCTGTTGATGGAAAAAAACTAATACTATCTTTTATGTAACCACTTTGTTTAAATGTGGAATGTAATTCATGATTTGTGATCTAATTCTCTAAAACTCTAAACCTGAAAAGATCCTCAATGTGAATTATTAATATAATTTATTATTAAGTATGGTTTAAGGCCAGGGCCTTATAGTTGGTATCAGAGGTCGGTTTAGATAACATTAGAGGTTAAGGTATTCTCTAGGCATAATTGGCATTACCATAATGGTTAGGATTCCAGAAATAGTCATAGTTTTAGATAAAGTGAATGAGTAAGTATATCTTAGTGTTTATCATCCTCTTTAGTACATGATGGTTTCGTTGATATACTCACACTATAATTTTTGTTTTTAGTTAATGGATGGATATAGTAGGCACCAAAGTGACAATAGGTTTGAAGGAAACTGTGGCGGTTCACTGATTAAGAGACTGGATGAAATTGGGGATTCAATAAGGAAACCCGTGGTTGTTCTGAACCAACTATCAAGGAGTCATGATCAACCACTTGTAACTTGGTATGTTCTGTAATGAATCATTTATGAGATGACCAATCGATGTGGAATTTCAGGTAATAATTATAAAGGTAACCATTAGGGTTTATTTGATCCTTACTTTTGAGGTAATTATGGGTTATTATATATTATGATGGAAAATGAAAGGCATGAGATAAAATTGATCTTAAAATATGTTATGATTATTTTTGAAGATTTTATCTATTTTTGGGGAATGTTTTAAGAATTATATATTTTTGGAAAAAGGACAACATACAGACCGTGTGACAACCTGTCGCGTTAGACAAAGCTGCGGGAATAGAACCCACAACTAAAGTGTGACTGGTATTTATCGCTTACCACTGGACTATGTGAAGGACCTGGTTAGTTTGACTAATTCTATTTAGTTACATGATTTTTGGAATCAAGATTAAGTTTATTTTGGGTTATCTATGGAAATGATTAACCTATCATCGAGGATATGTGATTAGAATAATTACTTTTCAATATGATAATTTAAGAGAAACTGATGTTGTTTGGAGATAATAGCTAATTTGTACCTTGGAAGACTATGTGATTAAATAATTCAAATATTTGGGTTTCAATCTTAGTTTGGTTTAGTTTGAATAATTTTATGGAAAATTTTTTATCGAATGGTCTTCGTCGAACTTTGGGGTTTTTTTGGACAAATTTTGGAGATTAAGAATAGATTTTCTTTTTATAATGGATTATACTTTTGTGGATTAGATGATCTCATACTAACAATTTTGGTTTTGGATTTTCTCTACAGTCATGGGAAATATATAGTTCTCTTTTTTGGCTTAGGTGATTCTCAAGAAGTTGATTTTAGTACTCTTAATGCAAATAAGTCTTCCTAAATACTCGTGTTTTGGAGGAAATATGAGTTTGATTAAGGAATCTAGGAAAAGATGAAAGTCTACGTGACAAGTAAATATGTTTCATTATGATTTAGTTAAGCTCAAAAATAAATTCTTCAATGAAGAGTAACTTAAAACAAAAATTTTGTTTGTTAACTTTTCCTACTGGGGAATCGAATACCGTTTAACCCATCACAAGTTTGTGATTTTCTTATGGTTAACTTTCTCATGGACATGTTTACTATCACTCTCCCTCAGAACATGAACCTTTATTTTTTCCTCCGTATCCATGTTTTCCTACATCGAATCCTAGTATGGGTTTACTCGGGTGACCTTTGTACTTCTCTTTCATTATTGTAAAGTGATTTTTTTACAGACTCTTGTTCCGATGTGGGATTTTCAATGAAGTTTCCAAGCCCAATTTTAAAATTGCGAGGATGCAATTCCCAAAAGGGGGGAAGGATGTAACACCACAGGTAAATAATGAATATGAATTTTTCACATTAATCCATATTTTTGAATAAAATATTAATATATCTTTAAATGGGACGCTATTCTTGATGGCGTACCCAATACGCAACAACGAGTTTCTTGGTAATCTTACGTTGCACTCTAATAATAAAATAATAATATTTTAAATTGTTGTTAACGCCTCGCCGTTGTAATGGCTAGAATGAACAGAACTAACTACAAAATGATTATATATGTTTTTCAAATATTTTTACTTTTTACAATAAATGTTAGAGGATTAAAAATGCGAATGAATCTAATTTTAAGCGTAAACATTATAATATTATTTAAAAGGTTGATTAACCGCCTTTTGATGACGAACCTCTTTTAAATCCACTTTTTGACAATTTTATGTGTTATATTTGACAAAATAAAATTCTTCTTTAGAATCGGGACATCAAAATTTACTTTGTGTAAATTTTTGGTATTTTTTCGAAAAAGTTAATTTTTTAATGAATAGTGAAAACTATTGTATTGTAATTCAAAACCTATTTTTAATATAATTTATTTATATGATTAGATTATCTTTTTAATTGGTTTTAAAGTGAAATTAGAATATATTTTTACCATTTAATCCAATAGTGGTCATTGGAATTAATTTAATCTTGAAATTGGACTTAAACTAGTGTCAATCTTTTGATACTTATTGTTTCATAAAAACATTGTATTTTCTCTGACAGCGATAATTAATTATTAAATTAAATAATGTAACTTATATTTTTTGAATTTTATAAAATAAACAAAATTTTTGAATTCAGAATATCAAATATAGCTTAGGGGGAATTTTTTGTATTTTTCTGAAAAACTTAAATTTTTGATGAATAGTGAAACCACTAAGTGGTAGTTTAAAAACTGATTTTTCATTTAAATGAATCTTTACCACTTCTGTGATTAGAATTTAAAAAATCTGACATACATGGTTTTCATTAAGATGTAAAATGTGGTTCAATGGGATTAAAATAATTTTTTGGTGAATAGTAACTTTTAAGTTTTTAATCGCGATTAGAGGTAATTAGTGTAATTTAAGGTAAAAATAATGTTTTAATAATATTAAATAACTTTGAAACAAGTCATAACCTCATTGGATGTGTCATGGCCGACCAATACAATCCATGGGTCAACTTGGGGACCCCATGGAGCCACTTTGGTTGGAAAATGACATAAATAACTTTTTATTTAACGTTAAAATAAAAATGTCACAAGAATGAGTTGTTTTACTAAAACAATATTTAAATAGGGTTATACAAGTCATATTTTTTACTATAAATATTCATTAGAATGATAAATAAATTTTCTACATCGTGATAGTTTTATGATAAATTTTAGACATTATATAAATTAAATTATTTATGACATCATGATGATGCATCGATTACCTCATTAATAAAGGATTTAAATAAAATGAAAAGATAACGGTAAAAATATAACATAAACTTGTCAATGTCCTATTGGATGAGTATATTTCTAACCCTTACCACCTTATCCTCAAAATAAATTAATTTTGGACCTTTAAAATCCTAAAATCATTTGAAACTAAAGTAACATTTTGTAACTTTCCATGAGTGTCCCTCCAATCCTCTTCTAAAAGGCATCCACCTCTACCACCTTACCAACATCTCTCAAGCCTTTGGATCGTCCAACCCCTTCTCACGTTGTCTCTCCACATCCCTATCTTACTCCTATAAGCCTCACTTTGGGACGAAGTCTTCTTAAGGAAGCCTTTGAGCTCAAATCAAAGAGAGATACCCGATTTTAAGGTAATGTCTTCACGTGTGTTCTTTTATTTATTTTGCTTCTCCAACCCCCTAAACTCTTTTTATTCATTTCTTTTGTAACAAATATAGTATATTAAATATACTAGGATTATGTTATAAGAAGTATTAGAGATATATTTACACACATCTACATCTAATGGTTAAAGAACATACTGTTTCTGTGAATGGTGAATTTCTGCCTCACGAAATGATGATTGTTCAATATTATTTTAACACCCTAAAAGCTGTCCATTAAGATGTTAATATATTTATATACGATATATTATATGTTTATTTTTAACTTAAGCTTTTTTATTTTTCATTTATGGAATACCTTTATGGTTTCCATTATGGTTAAACACGATATCTTCATTTTAGGAAGTGCGGACTATCGCCCCCTCAAAGTGATTTGATTCGCTAATACCATATGTGGTATGTATAAAGGATTGATTTAATGATATTATATATGATACTATACTGGAATTATAATACTATTATGTATAATTATGTTTTAATTCCATTAAATAAGAAATAGAAATGGAAGTAGCGTTCATGCGTACGTACGGCTTACCGTCTCCATGAACGGTGCATTTCATTTCTTACCTCTAAATGTTATGTAATATTATAAATGCATGTATATAATGGATATATATGATATATATGATATCTACCAAATGAATATAATTCTTGATATAATATATATTTTACCAAATGAACAACTAGAATTATAAAGAGTTTATTTTGACTCAAGTAGCAATGATCTACAAAACGACCATTATTAACTTAAATAATTACCTAGTGTTCATAGCATGGTAGTAAGTGATATAAAAGGAATAATGAACATGAAACATGTTCTTAAGAATGTATAAATTAACTCAAGTTTATTATTCAGGAGGTTAAAGAACGATCGAGTCAAGTCGTACCCGAGATAAGGGATCCTGCCCCTCTTTCTTTTTAAGTACACTCTTTTTTGTCATTACTTTTATGCTCATCTTTCTTATGATTGGGATGTTATTTTGTATTACTATTACTGTAATTTTTATGTTTATATGATGAGAGACCCTATTTTCTCTCATCAATCCATTTTGGATGTTCTAATTGGCGCCGTTAGGCTGCTGAAATTTCGTAAGGGGCTTTTTATCTCACTTTGTGTTTTCGTGAGATTCATGCTACATTTGCCAATATTTCCTTTTGAGTGGTGTATGTACTGTCCATTATTCTAATCTTTGTGTAACAAACTTTTGTTTATGAGTATTTACATCAATGTTGCATAGGACTTCTTTCATGGGGTGTATGTTTCGAATGTTACCCAAATCGGTTAGAGAACCTTTCACCCTCCTCTTTTTAAAAGACTTCTTTTGTTATGTCTTTTAATTTTCATCTTATAATGTGGGGATATGTTCTTATATATCCTTATTGCCGTAAATTTTATTTCCAAGTGATGAGATACCCTTTATCTCTCTCATCAAATCTTTTTCTAATATTTGATTTGATGCCGTTAGGCTGTCAAGGGAACTTCTTAACCCAATTTCGTTTTCTTTGCGTTCAACATGTAGTTATTTAATATGTCATCCTTTGAATTTGTGTGAATGACCGTTGATTATTTTACACATAATATCCACTTATATTGGGTGTAGTTATATTTGTCACACATAATTATGAGATTGATTTATCCTTAATTTAAGGATACCATATTTATAATGGATTTCATCTCAATTTACATTTCCATTGAGACTTCATTGTTGTTATGCACCAATTAACTCTTATATGTTGTATATACTGTACTTTGGAAGATAATATCATGAATCCCTTTATTCTCATGATATTATAATGTTTTAATTAAATTTTATTTCTCAATTATTGTATTCAAGTGTCTCATTTTTTTAAAAACCCTTTTACTAAATTATCGTTTCAAATGTTTTAATGATATATTCTTATAAATATTTCTCATTAATATCTATGTTTTCAAAATGGTATTAAGGATTTATTTATATGGATATTAATGGTTTAAAATGTTAAAAACTTCAATGTGGTATGGGACATCATCTCAATCTCCTTTCATTGAGGCAAATTTTTCATTATACACAACCTTATTTTATACGGTGTATAAACCCCTTGGACTTTTACATTTATCCAAAAGGAATATTTTTTATATGAATCATTTTACTAAATGAAAAAAGGTAATGTTTTTGTCGTATGTATGCGGTGAAAACAACTTCTCCACTGCCGTGACCATTATTTGAGTTTCGGATTCCTCTACAAGCCATACCTTTTTTTAAAAGAAAATTAAATACCATGTTTTACTTTTCTTTTATTTTGGTATTGAAAATGGTTTTCACAATGTTTTTACATCAATGTGTGGTATTAATATCTTGTGATTGAAAAGTTGAAATGTTACGTTCCTTTATCCATGTTTTATGTGATACAATTATGTTATGGTTCTTGGGAATCATTATGAAGACAGGTGGTTCCGTGATAAACTAAGGGCGGGTGAGCCCGATATATCTCTCCAATGCATTGGGTAACACAGAGGAGTTAAACGTTAAGGTTTCTCCGATGAGATTTAGGGAATATACTGTGATGGGTATTCCAAACGTAACCAAGAGGGTTACTCCCTACGTAAGTATGTTATGAATGCCTCAAGTTACCTTTATGTGTTATGATGTCGATGATTTATTCATGATTTTATGATGTATGTTAATGTGCTTATGTTTTATGGGTAAAGTATGATTTCATTATTATGTATATTTGTATTCATGTTTCCTTTCCATTCTTTTTAGAACCCTTACTGAGTTTTTTATGCTCATCCCATGTTTTTGAAATGTTTTTCACAGGTCAAGGGAAAGGTGCATGATATGATGATAGTGTCAAGGAAGTGTCATGAAAGAATCCATGTTTTATTTTAAATATGTTTCTGTTGATGGGAAAAAATGAATATTATCTTTTATGTAGACACTTTGTTTAAATGTGGATTTTAATTCATGATTTATGATCTAATTCTCTAAAACTCAAAACCTGAAATGATCCTTAATGTGAATTATTCAATTAATTCAATATTAAGTAAGGTTTACGGTCGGGGCCTTATATAATTGATTCTCCTCTTGTATTGGAAGGCTAGTCTAATGCTTCCCACACAATGATGCACCATAATTTCATAAGATGGAATATTGATTGTATTTACAATGGTATAGACATGGAATTCCATATCAATTGTTGGGTGATGGAAATGGTGTTACATGTAAATGGTTCAGATGGTTAGGCATGGATATCCAAAACTCAATTGGATACATGAACTAATACTCCTTTTATATCTACTTGTAACCCCTATGAATTATGGTTCTTATGACCAACATGGTCCAAATCTAGTTTGATAGGCTTGGGTATCACATAGAACATAGAATAAATGTTGTCAATTAAAATATTATTAAAAATGAAAAAAAATTATTTTACTACTTATCACTTGTTTTTTATACTTCAATATACTCTATTTATAGACTAGATATTTTTTATAAAATGTTGGTGGTGTTCTAATGAGTTATACTAAACAATTATCAGGATTCTATTAGATACTTGAGAATACATCATGATTCTATGTTAGGATAAGGGATAATTAGATGTGTAAGATTGTTGATATTGGAATCAATATGGAGCATTGATGAGGGTACCCGACATGACATCATGTCCTGAATTGGGGATTGTATTTAGTGTCTCATTTTTGTCTCATTTTTTCACCTTATACAATCATGACATGATATGATCACTTCTTTGGTTAGTTGTTTCATCCTATATTAAGGAAGGTTTCATTTGATGTTGTGGAATTTATTATTATTTCATGTCAATTTTTATCTTGATTAATTAAATTTTATTACTCTGTTAATGTGGATATATTCTCCTTACAATCCTTAATAGTCCCACACTACTAGTTAGAAGTTTCTTATGTATATGTAGGTATGATGATGTTCATATTTTCAACTGAATTCAGTCATCATTTTTGTGGATCCTAGGTCTGGATGTTACACTCATAATTCATAAAAACATGGTGACTCTCAGATTACCATTCAAACCATTGAAAATTGTTTAGCTTTTTCTATGGATTTCAAAGGTGGAAAGCATAAAAAAATTATTAAACTGGAGTTTTTATACAAAAGAACATCACTCAGTCATTTATATGTCTTATTGTGAATCCATCTATAGAAATTATTATATAACTATAATATTTGGGGATGAAGCTATATAATAAAAACTGATGGGACCTTGTCTAGCTGAGGAACTGACAGAGACAGTCGGATCCATACAACAACACATCAAGCCATCTCAGATTATCTAAAAATGTTATTCTAGGAATCATCAATAAAATATGGCATTTATGGATGGGGATATTTCATTCCTTTAAATTTATATTGAGAATACAATTATGAAATTTGGAATGAAATGAATGATAAACCCTCAATATATTATCCCCTTTAGATTCTTGATCTCGTATGGATATTAGCTTTTCTCTTGAAGCTACCTCCTAACCCATCTCATGTTCATGATGTGTTCCATGTATCAATCATGATGATATAATTAAATTATCATTAACATATACTATACTAAAAGTTCATCCTACTTGATTATGCCCTTTCTTATGAAGAAAATCCCGTAGGAATATTGTATGATAGAGATAAATTTTTTTTTGAAAATAGCTTCTCAACCGGTTATTGTTTTCTAGAGGAATTAGAAATTCAAAAAATTTGCATGGTCACCCAAGGATGTGGTGAAATATAGAAATCCTCATTTCTTATTATTTTGATATTTTAATTTTTGTCTTGAAAATAATTTAATGGTTATATAATGTAACACTATGATATTTTATGATATTTTTTAAATAAATTTGAATTCATTGGTAGCTTTTTACACTGGAAACCCTGAGTCAAAATGAATTATAATATAGAAAAACATTTTTAAAATACCCATTAAACCCGTTTTTTGATTATTAATAACCACATATAAATTATATACATATATAAGTTATTGATGAATAAAATATAAATTCAATAATGCCTTTTAATGCTTTAGAGAAATACTTTTCCATAAAAATAGTTTTTTATTTATTTTTTCAAATAATTAATTTTTTCATTTTTTTAAAATTTTGAAAATTTCATTGATAGTGTGATTTTAATTTTTTAATTTAACATAGAAAAATATTCTTACAATTCATGTTTTAAAATATTTTAAAAGGGTTAATTTTAGGATGAATTGTGAAAATATTGATTATCATTGAAAATTATATTTCATTTAATCACACAAACACACATATTTTTTAAAAAATGGGGTTAATAATAAAATATGTATATTTATATTTGGAATAATAAAATTATTGTTGTTGAGTTTAAATTTAGTTTGATTTGTCTATAAAATCATTGAATATATAAAAAAACATTTTTTTCTTTAATAAAATTTTTCATCATGTTATTTATAATTTTTTTGTAAAAATATTATAATTTATGTTTATTTTAAAATTATTTTATGACACATTTAGATTTATAATTTTATAAAATGGATTAAATATTTGGAATCATAATTAAAAAATGTTGTAATGAACCCAAATTATTATTATTTATAATGGATTGTAAAAACATAAAAATATAATCACTGTGGTTAAGGATAAACTGGTTTACAAGGGGATGGGTTAAACTAAGAGATAAGGATAATTATTCATATTAAACAAGTATATTTTCTATTTTATTATTATATTTATACCACTTCCTATCCAACATTTTGATATTTTCATAATTGAATAATTTTTCTTTAGAATATCATTATTATATATTTTTTTAAATCCTTATGTGTCATCTCCCCCACATATAAAATGACTCCCCACCTTTATTTTTGTTACACTATATTGTGCCATCTTTCTAAACCAAACCCTGAAAAATTAGATTTTTATCTTACTTATCGATGAATAAATGGTTTTATTATAAATAAATAATGATTCCAAGGTTCCATAAAATAGGATTTAAAAGAACCATACATAAAAATGTTTTTCTCATCTTACGCAAAAACTTATAATTTATTTTATTTTATAAATCTTATAAATATATTTTATTAATCATGAAATATTTAATTCATTATACTCAATATAATTTGATGATATTATGATTATGTAACCACTAATATTCATCCACTATTCTTCTAAATGATATGTAAAAGTATCACTCATGAATACATGCGGAATATTGCAATCACATAAAAATACAATTCATTTTCCAACATCATAATTCATTGATGGTTATTTTCATGTTATTAATATTTCTATATGGTATTTATGATTTAATTATTCCACTATAATTATAAAATCATTTTTACCTTCCTATCATACAATCTTTTGGAAAATGTTATTGTCGCTCGTGCATATGTGTCGACAACTACCTCCCTAAAGTGATATTATTTGTTTTTCATTTACTCTAAAATTGATGATAATAAGGATATGTTTTAGGAATATAAATAATATTTTTTATAATTCTATAATGGTTAAATATATCTTACCATTCATTTATTTAATTTTCAAAAATTTAAAACTACATTCTTGAGTATCTATGGAATACCGTCTCTATGAAAAACGTTGTACATTTTTATATATATAAATTTTATGGATTCCTAAAAATATATGTATAATATATATATATATATGATATTTATATAATGATTATAAATTATTATTTGATTGAATAATGATCAATGTATAATGAAAGGTTCTATTGTACCACAATTCTCTTGAATAATGAAATAGTTAACACTCAAAAATGATGATTTAAATAAATAATTATCTATAAATGGCTATTGAAATGTTAGAAGTGGGTAGCATTTGATATTATAATTATTAAAATGATTCTAGAGAAGATATATTATAAATTTGAATTTATTATTACTTGAGGAAAGTGAAATTTGGAAAAGGTAGAACATGAGGTATGGGAGTTATGTTATAACTAATTTTTTGTTGGGATTGTTTATGAATAAGGTTACGATGATGATATTTTATAATCTAACTCTCCATAAATTCAAGAATTTTCTATTTCTTCAGATTATTTATTATTGGTTTTCTATTCATTTATCTCTTTTTATTAACTCCAGAGACTGATTGAATTATTGTTAGGAAAACTCATTATATATTAAACTTAAATCAATATTCCTTTTCCATGTAATTGTTTCTTTTAGAATTTGTTAATCAATGATCATAATAATCTCCCATTATTGTTCAATATAAATTTTCAATATATCAATTTTTTTTAAAAAAATTAAATGAAGTTCCATTTTTTTCTAAATGAGGTATTTTTGATTTTTTAATGAAATTTTGGAAGGAATATTTGGTTTAAAATACACGACATTAATGTAATTTCACAGTATCTTTTCTACAAATTACTTGAAGAATTCATTACAATTTTAAAAATATTATTTAAAAAATGTATCGTTAATATTTAGAAATATGTTTGATCTTAAATAAGTAATTTCACTATCTAAATTATTTTTTTCTCAAGAAAGTGATCATTTATAAGAATTTTAATTTTAAGATAACATTATTTTATGTTAATTATTTTTTAATATGGATTTGTTAAAATTATACAATTGTTATTATTTATGTTAATTATTTATGATTTTTATAATGATATTTTTATGAAACCCATTTAATTCCCACAGGTTATGTTGTGATGATATTTTGAGATTCCTATGAAACATGTTTCTTTTCCACAAGTTATGATATCTGATGTTTATTAATGATATTTTGGAACACATATAAATGTATTATGATTATTGGGTGGGAAGTATGGGAATTTTATAGCTCTCCAATGCATCAGGTAAATATTGATAAGTAATGAAATGATAAGGATTGGAATGGGGAGTGAATTAAATTTAGTTAGGGACTCTGTCCAATATGATATTCTTGGGACTGAGCCTTGATTGACGATATAATGGTTTAGTGTGTGAACCCAATTCTCTATAATTGTCTTTGCAGTGAGAACTGAATAATTATAAATATTTTTTCAATTTTTATGTGTATTCTAATAACATATGTATTATTACAAAGTTATTATAACATCAATTTATTTTAAAAATATGACTATGTTTGATAGAGTATATGACATGCAACCTGAAACCTAAATGAACCATAATATAGTAATATTTAAATTTGATAGCTATAATGATGAAACTGAATTTATGTGTAAGAATAGGATTAAATTTTGCATGAAATATATTTAAATATATAGTCAGTAATGTTTATTGAAAAATTATTAATAAATTATCAATAATTTTTAAAAAATATCATTTTATTCATAATTAATATGTTTTATTCAAAAATGGGTTTTATCAATTTTTTGGGAAAATATTATAATTAATTTTTTCACCATTCATAATTTAATTTTATAAATATTATATCTTTTTTAAATTCATAATATCAAAATTAACTTAAGGTTAAATTTAAATACTTTTATGAAAAGAATAATTTTTCAATGAATAGTGAAAATAAAGTTTTTATAAAAAATCACAATTTTATTTTTACTTATTTAAAATGTAAAATATCAATTTTTGAATATATATAAAATTTCAATAGATTATTATTTTAAAATAACAAAAATATATTATTTTTAATGAATTATAAAATAAATTTCATATAAAAACATTTTTATATTTAAATGGAATTTTTTGAAAAAATATTTTCCATTACGCTTTGAGTTTTAATATTAATATAATTTTTTCCACATATATGAATGTAAATATGAAAAATATATTCCATATTTATAATTAGTTACTTCAAATTTAGTAAATAGGACCCTATTGTTTTTTCTCATTATGAATAGTAACTAGAGTAAATAATTTTCCTGAAGGTAAAGGTAAATCAGGTAATTAAGGTTAAAAATAACATAATATTGACTAAAAATTTCCTTAAAACCTACCATTATCCTACTAGATGAGTGGAGTTTGTCAATGTTTGTCCATAATTTGAAAATAATTTAATCTTCTTCCACGTGTCTATGATTTTGACCATTATATTAGTACATGTAATGAATTATAAAAATGTCATTTATTCCTTCTTATCCCAATTTCTATAACAGAATGATAAAACAAATAAATTTTTGATTAAAAAGGATCACTTGAAAGATTAATATGTTTTTGATTTTTTTTTCGTTATTAATTTTTCTATTAAATAACTACCTTAGCTTCATACACAACACCCACAACATATTTATTCAATTAAGAGAAAGAGAAAATTAATGACATTAAAAATAATAATATTAATATACTTTGATGTAATTTTATTGGTCAATGGATTTTTTAGATTAATATAACACGACAGTAATATTTCAATTCTTTAGATTCAAATTCCATTTCATCCATGATGTTTTATTATATTTAAATTAATTTAATACTTCTATGATTTCTATTAATTATAATTTATAATAAATTATATTATATTTAAATATTTTTATTTCATAAGAATATTATATTAAAAATTATTGATTTTTTTGGTTTAAAATATCATTCACGGTCCATTTATTGTGAAATTATTCATTAATAGTAACCATCATAACCCTAAATGAGTAAAAACATTCTTGTAGTAATTATCAAAAAGGACAAAAAGGGGGTTGAAAAAGTTATGGTTAAAATTAGATTTTAAATATAGAATAAAATATTGGATGAGATAATATAGATATTACTTCATTATATCATCTAAATATATTGGTTTTTTTTCCATTTTTAAAAGATAATTAATTTCTATTTATTCAATAATTTAAGAAATTCCCTGAGTGCCCCTCCCATATCTTATATAATAGTAACTTTTTTCCAAATTTCATCACACTTAAATTGCCTTATATATTTTCCAATACCTTCCAAAATAAATTCCTAAAAATCCTCCCTATTCTCTAGAGTTATATTTTATAGAATAAAAACCATATATGAAATAATGATTAATGAAAAGGATATTTTCTGAAGAAAAGTTATAACCTTTAACAATATGTTTAATAATTATTTCTTATTCGACAAACATAAAATAATATTCAAACATGGTAAAATAATATCTACAATATCTAACATATAACAAGATTTTATTATGATAATTTATTAACCTGTATACATCTCATTGGAAAGGAAACCATAATTCTTGTGTACAACAGACTATCACCTCACAAACCGATATAAATTGATTTTCATCACCACATCTCAATGATTTTTATGATGATGGATTTAATGTACACATATACATATATTATTAATTAAATATTAATATATATTTAAAATAAATATATCTTAAATTTCATTACCTTTCTATTCATAGAACAATTATAACATCGTGCATGTGTACATGTGGATTACCACCTCTATGATGTGATGTGATTAATTTTCCATTACCACATTAACTCGAATATATATATAATTGTATTTAAATAAATAATATAAAATTTTAATACAATTAAAATTCAATTGGGAAAACATATTTCTGACAATCATTCCATAGTGATAATTCAAAAATAGAATTGTTACTCATACATATGTATGACCTACCCTCTTCACAATGCTAACATAGTTAATTTTTTCATTACCATATTTTATGATTAGATTTAAATGTATAAATGTAGTATAAAAATGAAATTTATTAAATTATTACTATTCAATATGATATTTAATAATGAACTCTTTTACTATATTCATCCTACCAAATTCATTTTGGATAAACAATCTAAATATCAAAAAATATATGATGTGAAACTCATAGATTATGTAATTTAAATAAAAAAACCAATTGAAAAAATAAAAGTAATAAAATTTTGAAAATTTTTATTATTAATTTAAATAATTAACATTTGTTTATTATTCATGAATATAAATAATATACATGATGCTTTTGACTCAACATAATAGATTTCCTTAAAAGACATTTTTTCTTTGGGTTTTTAAATTTCTATCTTTAACTCACCCACACTCCCTCTATCGCTTTAATTTTATGTAATTCTTCTAAATTAAATATATATTAATCCCATATATATACATATTTTATTCAATCTCCCTTTATAGTCGAATAAAACCCTTATGATAATTTCTCAAATGAATTCTTTACGAAATATCCTCATATTGTGATATGATGAATGATTATATTACCCATTTCATTACTTGGTAAATTTTTATGATTATAGTTTATGATATATTTACTTTTTTTCCCACATAATCATGAACATGTTACAAGGGATGCACCGATATAGTACTCCAAGGTATTGGGTAAATTGTTTTCTCATGAGGCATTCTATATGAAATAATGGTGTAAAACTAATCCATTATGGGTCTATTTTAATCAAAAAACGTTTTCAGGAATGTTATACTTAATTTATGGTGATTATATGAATTTTTATCAAAATTTCAAAGATTTCCATGTTTATAAGATACTATGTTCATTTTAATACCCCCATGAAATTACACATGAACCTTCACTTTTATGAAATCATGTATTACCTTTAACAAACATGTTAGGCTTCCAAAATATTTTTACCTATACTGATAAATTGATAATACCCTTCTTATTTTTCCTTTAACAAGATATGAATAATGTTTTTATGCTATCAATGTCATGATTTTTTCTTATTTGTGGAAAATTTTAAGTGATATGATGATGAGTTCGTGTGAAATATGAAATCCTTGGAATAGTGAGAAGCATGATTATTGGAAGACATGGGTATTATTATGTAATATTTTATTCCAAATTCACTAGAAATATGAACCTATAAGGATTATTTGTTTGTATTGGATCAAATTGTTTTATGTGATGATTTGTGTTTTGAATGGATAAAATTTTGTTACATTTACACTTTGAAATATATAAATTTAATTATTATATGTATAAATGGATATGGGAGTGTAGGTTTGATGTTGTTATAGTTCGCATTACAGAAAAAGTTTATATAACATGAGAAATTAGGTTGTTTTCTTTTGATATTAACATAATTTTTATGTATACCATCATTGGATTCCATTTTTAAGTATGATCGTAATTTCATAGATGTAGACTCCTTTTTAATGATTTAATTAAGTAACTTTTATGGTGAATACTATTATTTCATGGATGTATTTTATTAAGGTGACGTATATGAAACCATAAGGGATTACATAATGGATTATATCGTAATTATTCTTTTAAAATTTTCAGGGTTCTCTTCATTTTTATTAAATTATTGTAATTAAATTATTGAAATTTTAGTAAACATACAACTGATAGAGTTTGTGATAACCCTTTAAATATTTTAAGGTCACGGGTCTTGAACTTCCTAACCAATGTGAGACAAGGGTAAAATGACTACAATGGCTGATGAGATGTTTGGAAAGTATGATATTTCATTTACATAAAATATTTAACTAATAATCAATAATTTTATTTTGGTAACACTATTTCTTCAAATAGAAAACCTTGGGATTGAAATGTTATTTTGAGATTATGTGATTAATGATATTTTAGATGAATTTCAATATTTTTGGAGACTTATATTATTAATGTAAACCTAGTATTATGGGTTTTTATTTCGAGAATAAAGGGTGAATTGTGTTTTATAGTGGTGAATGATTTTAATATGGATTTAGTTTGATACCATTTATTTATGAAAATGATATCAAAATATTGAATACTATGTGACTTGGGAATTTATATTTTTGGTTATATACCTTTTTGAGTGATTAATATTGATTGGTAATAAAATATTAAATTCATCTAAAAATAATATTTGATCAAATTATTCTAATTTTGGGGTTTAAAACTTGTTTGGGATTAATGTGATGAATTTTTATCTCTTTTATTGATTAAATTACGTAAAAAACATTTGGTGTTATTGTAGATGCTTTAGAGATTAATTTTTTATTTCTTTTTGTGAAATAGTATTATTACGGTGATTAATATTACTTTGTGCTAACCATTTTCGTTTTGGTTATTGTTTAATGATAATATGAATATCTTGTTATTCTTTTCTGGATTATGTGATTTGTTTGAATTTAATTTCTATAATTTAGGGAAGAAAAATTCATCAATAAGACTCATTATTTAGAGAAACAGATGAGATTGTGGTCAAAATTGATTATAAAAAGTGGTTACTCATGTCATTTAAGTATATTTATTTATGTAATTACCATATTTGGTTTATTGAGTCTTCAACTCTAGGAAAAGGATCTCAAAAAATTTTATCATGTTACCATAATTTTTGATGAATCTATGGTCTTTTTCATAACACATTGATTAAATCTAATTAATTTTTTTTTCAACATTCGATTTTTACTGATAAATGATCTATATGAATATTTTTCATTACTTGGATGTTTTGATTCACCTCTATGCATATATTATCACCTCCCACCAATGTCATGCTTTATGAATTCCAAGTTATACATTATTCTAGATGACCACTATGTTTCATTTTATCATTTTTTTAAGAGGATTATTAATTAACCATTTTTTGATGTGGTATTTCAAAAAAAGGTATTTTCAAATGTAAAAACCTTGATTACTTATATAAAAATCTAATTTTGAGAGTGAATTTTATTAATTTTTGGAGAATGTGACCCCGAATATTTTGAAATCAAAACCATGTTCACTATTGTATATAAGACACAACATAGAGACTTAACAAATAATTAGATATTCTTATTTTAATATGCAAATTATAACTTAGTAATTAAATTCACATGTATGAATTAGATTAATTTGTTAATAAAATATGTTTAAAGTTCCCAAAAAATTATAATTTATTGTTATATTTTTATTAAATTATATATAAATTATTAGTATCATCATTTTATTGGAAAAAACATGTTTTCATTAAAATAATTTCTAAAATGTTTTATAAGAAATTATTAAAAGTATTATTTGTTTATCTAAGAAATTTTATTTTAATAAAAGGGTCTCATTTATAAGATCATCAAATCAAGAAATTTCTTATGAAAATATTTTTAGATTTTTCTGAAATATATGATTTTATTTATTAATATTTCAATATAATGCTTTCTATTGGAAAATTTAGTTTATTTTAATGTATTAATGAATAAAAAAACTAATTTTTATTTGTTTTAAATATTAATTATTCCCTTTTGGTTTCCAATTATATTCTTTTTAATGAATTTTAAAGTTGAATATGAGATAAAAAATTATACTAGAATGGCATTTTTATAGAATTTTTTTTAATTATGTTTTTTTATTCCAATCATAAATTAATTTCTTCCACTTTTATAAATAAAATACTGAAAAATGTATTGAATATTTTAAATTAGAAGGTTGAAATTTCCTAAATAATACCCTTTTATTTTTTATCATTATGAATAATATCCATAGTAAATAATTGTATCAATGGTAAAGATAAATCTGGTAATTAATGTCAAAAATAATATTATAAGGGAAAAAAATTACCCCAAGATAATAATTCATCCTATCAGATGTTAAGTATTTTATAATGAAATCATTGTTTTTTAAATTATGAAACATGGTGAAATATATTTCTTTTTTTAACTTTTTATTATTTTATGTTGTTAATTGTCAAAAATGTAATTCTCGTAATTTAAATAGCCATAATCTTTTCATATGGATAAAAAGATTATAATTTTGGGTCTGACAGTTATATTTGATGATTAATTTTTTTATGATGTTATGTTATTTATAATATTTAGTGAGGAAATAATTAACTTAAATTATTATTCAGTGATGACATGGTATCTATAGATTGAGTAGAAAATAAAAGTTAATTATTTTAAAAAATTTAAATTTAATATAATTTTAAGGAATTATTATGACCCTTGAATTTAGTATATAAATATAATATCATATTACTTTGTTATGGGACTATATTTGAATTCATTTTTTTAAATTTTTTCAATTTCAAATGAAATTAATAGTTAAAAAATTGATATTAAAGATATTTTATAATAATGAATATTTTATTAAATTATTTAAAATTCATAATAATATTATATTCATCCAATTTATTCGTATTTTGTTTTAAATATCAATTATTTTCCATTTTGGTCAAATTTTCATTTTAATTTAACTAACATAATAGCTAAATAGGTAAAAACATTGTTATCAATGTAATTGTCAAAAAGGATAATGGGGGTGTAAATATAATCCTAAGGATAAAAACATAGTATAAACTTTTTTAAAATTTACATTTTGAGACTATTATGACCCATCCTCATCCTGTCGTAAAAATAAATTATTTTGGAGCCATTAAATAAATTAAATTTATGTAAAACATTAATAATTTTCAAGATTTCACCTCTCCTCTATTATAAAAAGGTAACTCCTATAACATTTTCATCAAAAATAAATTGAATTTTAGAATTTAAAATCCCAAATAAAATCTTTTAAGAAAATCCCACCCAAAATTCTAGAGGTATTTTTTTCATAATAAAAATGTAATTTTGATTAAGGTCTAACTAAATAGTGCATTTACAGAGATGAGGTATATCATATAATTAAATTTTTACATTATATTTTATATTACACCTCCTGAAAATTTTATTCAACCATTATAATATAATCACATAAGCATCTAACATATCAAAAGATGTTATTATGTTAAATAAAATATGACTTCTATCTCATTGGAAATAAAACCATCATTCATGTGTGTGGAAAACTAGAGTGTTTCTAAGTGATGTAATTTTTTTCCATCAAAGCATCTAACTACTGTTGATAATAAATGAATTATTTTTTATATATTATATTCAATGATTATTTGTCTTTATGAATGTGTTATATATCAAATATTTTATTACATTTTCATCCATTGAAACATGATAACCTCATTCGTGTTTAGATATTGATTTTCACAACCATAAAGTGATGTGATTCATTTTTCATTAAAATATTAAATGGACTGTATATACATATTTATTTGAAGAATTTATATTATATTTATGATGTAATTATCACTAATTAATGATTATAGAATACATTCCTTCTAAAACAATCATTGAAAAATTAAAACAATACTCATGTATGCGTATGAAAAAAAATATCTATTATTTTAACATTGTAAACTTTCTATACCCTTGATTCATTATTGGATTTAATGTTGTAATTTTATATAAAAATAATAATTGTTTCATTATTATTATTCATTATCTGATAGAATAATGTCAACTTTGACCGCATTTAACCTACAAATTTCATTTTGTACATATAGTCCAAATATTATCAACATGTATAACGTGATATTATTTGATTAAGTAGTTAAATATATATATGTAATTGATAAAATATAATTAATATTAACCATAAAAATGATTATTTATAAATAATGTAAACAATTTTTTTAGGATGGAAAATAATGTATGTGATGAGTCATACTCGAGATAGAAGATTTCTTTTAACCACCCTTTTCATTATATTATGAAAATTGTATATCTAACTCACATTATCTTTATAATTGTATGGAATTCCAATAAATTATATATATATGGGTCTACCATATATTCCTAGATTATTCTTCTATCCTAGATAGGGTAATAAATTCCTTAGGTTCATTTCAAAAATTCCACCTCTATGAAATATAATTGTATTTTGATATGAATAAAAATTAAGAAACACATTTATTTCCAGGGTTAATTCTTATGATTTTTCATTATGATTGATTTACATTTGTGTCAGACATAAAAATTTTATTATTCTTTCTACATGATATATTTCCAATTAATTGGGTATAGTTTTTTTCCAATGAGAGAATGTGTATGGGGTTAGGGAGAAAGACTGATCCTTGAAGGGACTCTATCCACTATGTAATATTTTATTTATAGTTATCCGTGACTTATACTTATGTCATGTTTTTTTTCATTCCGACATTTATTATTTTTCATGTTCTCATAATACCTTGTTTTTCATCATAATATACAATGTGATTTCTCATTATATGTCTCTTTTATGATTGGATGTCAGAGCATTGACTGTTATTTTAAGATTACTTATTTTGTTCACCTTTACTAATCATTTGATATCACCCTTATTATGTTTCATTTTCCTAGGTTATGAAAAATGTTGTTAAACTATTTTGTCTACAAAGATTAAATCTATGTGGAATTTTATGGGAGATTTTGAAGTAAACTATACTATAAGATAAAATTTTAATAATGTGAAAATAACTCATTTGGTGACATTGTTATGATTATGTAACATTTTGACCTAATTATATAAAATAATAAACCTAAAAGTATATTTTCGTTGATTGTTTTATAATATTTTAATTGATTTTGTATGTTTTGGATGGATGTTAATATTTCAAAATTATCAATAGCAGGGAATATAATTTAAAAATTATGTTTAAAGAACTAAATCTATATGTGTGTGTGTAGATGGATTTTAAATTTATGCTCTCAGGGATAATGTATTTTTATTTTTTTATAATTCATGTATTAGGATAGTCTAAGGATTATTCCTTGAATCATAACGATGATCTATAATTTTTAGGAAATGGTTTTCAAATATTATACTCATCCTTTCATACCATTATACTCATGTTATATAGATAAATCCTTCGTTTTCCATTACTGAACATCATAGGTCACCATTTATCATGTTTTCTTTTTCCAAAATATTTATGGATGGATTTATAAATTATATATATGGAGGGTGGTAATTATCAATAACATATTAGAAGATGATTTATATCTCTTATGAACAATTTTTTATATATCCCTGTTTCTTAACAGAATAACCTATAAAATAATGTCGTTTACCGTAATTTAATATATAGAAATTCATATAATAATATGTGATATTTATTTATAAAAATAATGGGGTTCTATAGTATTATATAATAAATATATAACTTATGATTGATATACTCCACCCAACATATCTTCTATAGACGAATACCAATCTAACAACTAAACATCCAATTTTCTTAACACACTATTCTTTCAATACAAACTATTCCCATTTTCTTCTCGTATGAATTTCACACTACTAATTCGTTAGCTCATGATAGAAGTACTTCTTCAGGTATTATTCTAAATGACTTTTCTTCATACTTTTATCTTGATCAACTCTATATTTTGTTAGTACTTTGCTAATATTTCATTAGTAAATATAGTTCTCTATGCACAAGACCCCATTACATGGGAATAAATTTTTCATTTTCTCATTGAGATGCATGAAGTTAATATAAAAAACATTATCTAATATTTATACAATCCACTTAGATTCTTAATTTTTTCGAATACATTAATATTTCATTGAAATTTGGATATTTCAATAAAACTCAATTTCAATATTTATCTTCAATATTCCGTAAGGATCAGTGATATTAATGAATTTCCTCTATGTTTTTTGAAAGGTTAATCAACCATCAATATAGTAACACATTTGATATCATTGTAATGGTGTTTTAAATCCCTTGGATTCTTTAATATAGTAAATATCCAAAAAAATATCCCAACTAATTTAACATATAGTATTTTTCATGAAAAACATCTTCAAAGCCTCTCGTAAGACTTTTTTCCCAAAACCTCAACCATTTTCTAACTTGCATCAAAAACCTTCATCAATTTCCATCTAAAATAATTTCATGAATGAGGAACCTTATATAATTACATATTTATGATCACCTAAAATTTAGTCTTCAATTTTATGATGTATATAATTCTTCTCTTCACATATAGAACACTATACATGACCATCTAGCAGATTTCATACATAAGAAGGCAATATTTCTCCTGATAAAATGAAAAATTAATTTCTAGTAAACTCAATTAGATTATAGTTTGTATTCATATCCATTAATAATTTGTTCAACATTATGTGAAAAGAAAATTAATCTGAATACCTACAGATGAAAAACTCTATATGATTGTGTAAAATTATATCTGATGTTCTATGTAAGATGAAAATTCAAAGAGAACATTATTTAAATTTTTTTAAAAATCAATAGATAGACTAAATTTAAAAAAAATTATAGATCAAAATGTTAACCAAGGACTCAAATTAGTATAATCAATCCATCATACATCATAAAACAATGTAGCACATTTTTTATATAGTAGCACTTTTGGCTGTCAAAATTTTTCGGATGTGCTCTACAGATCATTATATAAAGGACATTGTACACATAAAATATATTCTCTAACATTTGAATTAGGCTAGAATAATGATATCTTTTATTAAACATGATTTAACGAATTATAAGAAAAATGTGGGAAAAGTCTATTTTGACATAACTAATACATATTTCTTATAAAACACGATTTAAAATGTGGATAAAAATATACAAAAATAATCTATGAGATCACATAATACTGATAGCTTTGGTCTAATTAAATCCATATATTTGAAACCATTAGATACACTGGTTACAATAAACATTATCTTCTCACATTTTATAGAATGTGATACAAATAATGAAGATTTATTCTATAAAATAAAATACAATTCTTTATGAAACCATTATTCCTTCACATTATTCTTAAAGATTCTCCAAACATCTTGTCCCCAACAAGAATGTTGAAAATGTATTCTTTAACTCTAAAAAATAAATTTTACCACAAGTTAAAATAATAATCAATATGAATATATCATTATACAAATAGTTCACTATAAACTCAATGGTTTCCAACAGTCATTATATAATTCATCATAAATTATTGAATAAATTATCACCTAAAAAATTTAATGGTTTGATTACTTATTCATCAAAAAATCATTTTTTATTGCAAAACAACCTTTATCACTAAACTATATACACAACCTAGTTACATATTCCCAAATAAACTATAATAAACTAAATTGAACATCACAATGGACAACCTTGCAATATAACATACTATCCATAAATAACATTATAAATTATCCAAAAAATATTGAAAATCATTTTTTAGGGTGATTTATGACATTCAACATATGATTCCACAAATTTGATTTTCTCATTTTTCCGTAAAAATGTATATTAAACTAAAAGTTATTAGATGTTTTCCCATAATCCTTATACCATAAAATCACTGATAAATGACACTAAATTACATTAAAATATAAATAAAAATAACCATAATTACCGAGAATAAAAATCAGAACATGAATGAATTCAACATGATGTATATTATTTAATATGATTTTTCATTGAATGATTAATAGATATTCCACTCAAGGATACCATTTTAATGAAATGAAACATCCTAAATTCTAAATTAACACTTATAAAATCTATCATAATGTATATTTTCTACTAAAAGATTAAATACTTTTTCATAATTAAATATCATGTTATTTATAAAATTAAAATTATATTCATGATATCATCAATTAACAAAATTAGCAGGGTCAACTTTGAATTTTAGATTTTTCAAATTTTCATATTTACCTATCTTTTAATTGAAATATAACTATAAATTAATATATTTTTTCAACCTTTGAAAATTATTATCATATTGGTCGTTTCTCAAAAAATTTATCATAATCACATTTCTATTAAGAATTTATCCATGATTTTTATAAAAAAATTTGACATGTAAGATATTGTATCATTTTTCTTTTTTAGTCATTATCACATAAAACACATTAATTTATTATTAATAAATTCACATTATTTTAGATTATTTTTCATATCTAAAGAATGTTGGATATGAAAAATAATAAGATCCTTCAAAATTGATTTATATTGTTAGGTTTTTAAATATAGGAAATTACATAAATCATAACCTGACCCATATTCCTTAAAATTTCTTTGATCTGATCAGCACCAACAACAATTATATTAACTTTATTAGATTTTTAATACCTACACTATCTATGATTTTGGAATCCCTTTATTAATCTTTCAAAACTCAGTATATAATTAGACTCGAATAGTTTACCAAAACTCCATATGAATATTTATTCATGGAATAAAAATCACAAAAGGGTCACAAATAGACTAAGGGGATATCATAAAGATCATTCCATCTATGTTAATTTAAGAACCATGTTCTTCTCTTTGAGGTAGAAGCTTCATATTTTCTCTTTTCCATAAGTGTTTTTAATAAAATATAGAAAATGGGGGAAAATCCTAAATTTTGGAACTACACGCCGTGTACTTTTTCAACACGTCATGTACTTCTGGCCCTTTTGCGATGAGTACATAGGGAATGTAAACATATCGGCAACAAAGGGTGTAGAAACCGACTACATTCCGTGTAGTGGTCCTTTACACGCCATGTAGTCGGTCGGCAGAGCAAAATAGTAAGGCGGTGGAGCAGCCGCCAGCTGGGCGGTAGTACACGCCGTGTACTAATGAGTACATGCCGTGTACTCATGTCGATGGAAGAATAGTGTAGTGGTGCCGCTAGAGGAACAGTTAATTTAAAGGATTACATGCCATGTACATGGAAGTACATGACGTGTACCTTGTTTTTTCGGCATACAACAGGCAGTAGCCTCCTCATTTGGAAGAGGTGGTATTTGAGCCGTTTTGGATCCAAAGGAGGAGGCTAAACATTTGAAGATCCACCAGTTGTTCGTCTAGAATTGGTTTCCACCTCGGACGATCCTGTTGGAACCGCACAGGTATGGGCATCCACCTCTTTGGCTGCTTCTTACCAATTCTTCTCCTGACAGGAGTTATTTGGGTTTGAACAGTTTGTCTTCTTTTCTAGATCTACGCCATTCTTGGGCTTTTTTGGAGTCAGTGATCGGGTATAACGTTCGTTGACATTTAGGGTAGGTGGCTTGATGTTTATTTTTCCAACTGTGTGTGTTTTGTGTGTTTTTATGTCATGAACCCATGTTGGGGTGTCGTGAGGCTGAGGCCATTGCTATATTAAACACCTAGAATTGATTAGGTATATAATTATGATGTTAAAATGCTGGTTGGGATCGTTTCATGGATCTGGAACCACACCAGGGGTGTGTTCCACTGTTTAGCCGTTTGGCCAGGGTACCCGAGGGTATGCCTTTACTTTAGTAATTGTAGAATTTCCATGAATAATTTCTTGTTTACTGCATTTTGACATGTTGTCCATGGCTCGGTTACCTGTTTAACATGAGGTAGTTGTTGTGATTAGCCTATGGGGACTACACAATTTAGCCTGTGGGTTGTAGTTATTTCGGCCTGAGGGAAACTTCTTCCGTGCCTGAGGGAAATAGACTTTGTGCCTGAGGGCAACACTACCTACGCCCAAGGGAAAAATTATGTTACGCCTGAGGGAAATTACCTACAGAATGGGTTCTTCTTACCTGAGGGTAAGGTATTGCTTCTCTGAGGACGTGGACCGTTTACTTAGAAATGCACTGTGGTTATTTTGAATATTTAATGGATTAAATGTATAATAAAATGGAAATATAACTGGTAATTAGTTTCTTTTGAGTACTTCTTACTTTATTGCATTTTTATTACTGCAAACTTGCTGCATGTTCACACATAGTTGGCCATGAGCCTCTGGTGGGTGCCTACTGAGATATATTTCTCACACCTTGTTTGGGTCACGCTTTTCGGCCCAAACAGATTATGTTGTTGCAGGTATAGATAGGGGAAAGAGCCCCTATACAGGTACATGATTTCTATTGAGGAGTAGGAGGGCATGAGACCGAGCCTAGGCTCGCGATGCCGTTGCCAGCTGTTTTGCTTTGTTTTGTTGTACTCTACTTTTGGGTGTACTGTATTGATGTATAATATGTTCTGGCTATTTCCTTAGAACCTGATACATGTAGCATCATTATTTATCTATTGTTGGTTATATCCACTACTGTTGTTTATTTCAGTTGTGTATGGTTTACTGCTTCCGCTATGTGTTGTATGTCTTATTTTGTATTCCATTGCACTACAATTTGACAAATGAGGGCAATGTTTCCCCACTATTAGACCTGGTTCCTCGTTGCTTGTCGGCAACTTTTGGCGTTTGGGGAAATGTGCTTGAGGTCACATGGTGAACCGGGTTCGGGGCACCCATTGAGTGGCACCTGGAACTAGGACATTACAAAGTTGTATCAGAGGGGTTCTTTTTATTTCCATACTATTTGGAGCTGTAGTCAGGGATAGGACGAACGGTAGTTGGTAATAAGCTGTGATCGGGCATAGCTAACCCGTGTATAGGGAAAATCCAGTCTACCTCTTATTGAAATTTTACGGATTTTTCAAATTTTACAGTTGATATGTTTTCACCGTTGGGTGACACACTTGGGATTCTGCTGTTATATATTATTTGTGGGTTCTATTTATTTTCAACCCGGGGAGATGAGGGTATTCCATCTCATGCATCATTTAGGCACATGCTAGAAATCACATGCCATGCATAGTTTCCATGCCATGTAGTTGCATTAGAAATCACATGTTGTTGTGATAGTTTTTGTGCAAGAAATGCATGTTGTTTTGATAGCTTCTTGATAAATACTTGATGTGTGATAGGGTAATTTTATTTGAGCATGTCTATTGAATGGACGCCAAACATTGGTTTTGGGGGAGTATGGGGCCCCATTGACCAGAATTTGGTGGATCATTGACTGTTTATTAGTTACAACATAGATAAGATGTCAGACTCTGATTTGTGGGGAGTATGGGCCCTCACGTGTTAAAATTTGACACATAGGTGATGTTTTAAGTGTTTTCTGGGATCCGGGGAAGTTCTGAGGCTTACTGTATAGAAGCCTAGTATACATGCCGTGTAGTACATCAGACACGTCATGCATGTTCGTTTGTTTGGGAAGAAAAATGATCTCTTTGAGTACATGCCTTGTACCCTAAGTACACACTGTGTAGTCTCTTCACGTGTCAAGAACCGTGTGGGTGGTGACACGGGGTAGGGAAGAGCTTGCTCAAAACACGTTGTGTACCAGATATACATGTTGTTTAGTTTTGACCCAGAGACCGGCCATGTAACTAACAACACGGGTCAGTGAACTCCTTCACAGAACACGCCGTGCCAATAATGTACACGCCGTGTAGTGTGACCTGGGGACTCGTCCGTGTAACTAACAACACAGGTCGATGTCTCCGTTCCTTGAACACGTCGTGTACCTTTGGGGAGATGTCGTGTAGTCTTGTCCGAGGACAGCCCGTGTGGACTTAGCTGTGTGGCTGGGAAACAGGGTCGTTGACACTCCATGTGTGGGTGTAACATGTCATGTAGTGTTAAGTAGAGTAGTCGGTCATGTCACAAACGACACGAGAAGTTGGAAATAACACCATACACGCTGTTTATATGAAATACATGCCGTGTTGTTTTTGTTCAATGGGAGCTGTGTGGAATAGCCATGTAGAAGAACCCAGGCAGGGGGAGGGAAGTCAAGTACACGCTGTGTAGTCTTGTTTTGAAAATTTTGAATGCCTTGTTCATCCTGTTCCCTTTTGGGTTTTTTGTCTTTGGTCTTTGATAATCTTGTTCTATGGCGTGTTTTTGACCTTTTAGTGTCATGCCGCCTGGACGACCGCACGTTGTTTTCCAGGAGAGTGGCAACAAGAATACTCTGAAGATGGTGGCCCATGGGCTACCAATTGATCCTCCAGCAGAGCCAGACGCGGCACCAGCTACTATACCGGACACAGGCGTGGAGGCGCAGTTCTGTGAAGGCTTATTGCGGTTCATGCAGACCATTCAGGGAGCACTGCAGGCTGCCACATCAATGGCCGAGCTGACACATATCTTCCAGCAGCAGCATCCACCTACGTTCTCAGGGGATGGCGGACCACCGGCTGCAGAGTCTTCGCTGGGGTGGATGCAGACTATTCCCGAGCATCTTGAGATGCCCAAGGGCGGAGGGTCAAGCTTGTGACTTACATGCTGCGTGATTATGTCAAGAGTTGGTGGGTTGTTACCACCCAGTCAGAGCATCATAGGGACCTGGCGTGGGAAGAATTTCAGGCAGTATTTAGGAATTTTTCTTCCCGGAGACGCTGAGAGAAGATAGAGCTCGATAGTTCATGAATCTTCAGTAGGGCTCTATGTCAGTGATGTATTATTCTGCTCGTTTTACGGAGCTTCAGTGCTTTGCACCCTTACTGGTGGTGATGAGGCATTGCGAGCCAGACGTATTAAGGATGTTCTTCGGTATGAAATATGAGCACTGGTGAATGTATTCAGGTTTCCTACTATACACGCTATTGTGAACAAGTAATTGATCACATAAAAGAGCCTTAGAGAATCTAGTGGTGTGGGCCAGGGCAGTTCAGCACCAGTTTCTGGTACTTTTTATGTTGGCAAGAGGAAGAGACAGGGGGGAATCTCTCAGGGCCGCCGTACCAGTCAGAACAATGTTTCAGGTGGCCAGGTTATGTGCTACTAGTGTGGTAGAGAGGGGCACAAGAAGCCACAGTGTCCACGAGACACAGTGGAGTGCCGAGTTTGTGGCAAGATGGGTCATCTGCAGTGCTTTTGCAGGGCGTTTCTACCAGTGGCTAGTGAGAGAGGTTCTATGCAGACACCGCGTGCGGAAGCAGGACCAGTGGCTTCTTACCAGTTGGGGAACTGGAATACTTCAGGGCGTGCAGGTAGAGTTGGTGGTTGTGGCCATGGTAGCCAGACACCAGGATCTCAGAGGCAGCAGGGCTGGACAGCTCAGGGTAGCCAGGCTATGTCATAGGGCCGCAACGCTGGGCAGACATATATAGTGCAACAGACCCAGCATGAGTAGGATCCCAGACATTCTACAGTTAGAGGTACTATTCTAGTATCATCTTTCTTATCTTCAGTACTTTTCGATGTGGGTTCTACACAGAGTTTTATATCTGTGCCTATTGTGGAGAGCCTTGGGCTCTGTGTTTCTACTTCTTCGGATATCATGACGCTAGACACTCTGTTGGGGACTAGGAAGGCTAGTGTGCGTCAGTGTAAGGAGTTCCCCCTTGAGGTTGGTGGGTGTCACCTTCTATGGGACCTCTATGTCATAGAGATGACGAGCTATCACATCATTCTCATGAAGTACTGGTTTGTTCCCTTTCAAGACTTCGTAGACTACTATCGTCGCAGGGTACGTTTAACGTCCCCAGAGGGCGGAGTGTTTCTATACAAGGTTGAATGGGATGTTCAGGCGAGTCGAGCTGGACCAAAGCAACATGGGTGAGTTGGATTCAGGGCCCTAATTGCGAGTTTATATCTGGATGACCAGGGGACTTGTCAGGCAGATTTCCCTCCTGTTGTTGATCGTTTTAGGGATATATTCCCGGATGACTTTTCGGGTCTACCTCTAGGGAGAGAGGTGGATTTATCCATTGAGCTTCTACCAGGAGTAGCACCGGTATCCATTCCTCCATATAGGATGGCTACACCAGAGTTGTTGGAGCTAAATAGGCAGTTGGAGGAGTTGCAGGAAAATGTCTTTATCCGACCCAGTACTTCTCCTTGGGGTTCTCTGATCCTTTTTGTGATGAAGGCAGACGGTACCCTCAGACTTTGCGTGGATTATCGGAAGCTGAACCAATTGACGGTTAAGAACCGATATCCCATACCGAGGATTGATGATATTTTTGATCAGCTTCGTGGAGCACGAGTGTTCTCGAAGATTGACCTGAGATCCGGATATCATCAGCTGCGCGTGAGGCCATTAGATATTCCTCTTACAGCCTCAAGGAGTAGGTATAGTCTATATGATTATATGGTTATGACGGTTGGACTCACGAACACGCCAGCAGTTTTCGTGGCTCTGATGAATCATGTGTTCAATTCGTATCTTGATTATTTGGCGGTAGTAATCGTGGATGCCATCTTGGTGTACTCTCACACTCGACACTACCATGCCATCCATCTTGATATCGTAATGAGTACACTGAGGGAGCATCGGCTATATGCTAAGCTCTCAAATTACCATTTTTGGATTGACCAAATTCACTTCCTGCGACATATCATCTGTGAGG
Organism: Viscum album; assembly: GCA_963277665.1. NCBI lineage: Eukaryota > Viridiplantae > Streptophyta > Magnoliopsida > Santalales > Viscaceae > Viscum > Viscum album. The sequence continues at coordinate 811,812,887 of OY728165.1, forward strand.
CAGGAGTTTCAGTAGACCCAGAGAAGGTTAGAACAGTGGTTTCCTGGGAGAAGCCTAAGAACCTGTTCGAGATACGGAGTTTCTTAGGGCTGGATGGTTACTAGAGATGTTTCATATAGGAATTATCCTACTTAGAAGCACCGTTGATAGGTCTGAATAATAAGGGTGTGAAGTTCATTTGGTCGGAATCTTGCGAGACAACTTTTCAGGACTTGAAAGGCAGGTTGAAATCAGCACCGATCCTGATACTTCCAGAGCATTGGAAAATCTACACAGTTTATTGTGATGCATCAGGTATTGGTCTAGGAGTAGTGTTGATGTAGGGAGACCGAGTTGTTGTGTACGTGTCTCGGTAGTGAGGCCACATGAGCGGAATTACCCGACACATGATCTCGAGTTAGATGCAGTTGTACATGTGTTGCATTGTTGGATACATTATCTACTGGGAGAGCATTTTGTGGTTTTCACCGACCACAAAAGACTCAAGTATTTCATTAATCAGCATGACATTACCATGACGTAGGGGTGGTGGGTTGAATACCTACAGTCCTTTGATTTTGAGCTTGCCTATACATCTGGTAAAGGTAATGCAGTAGCTGAATAACTGAGCAAGAAGACTCAGATACACGCAGCGCCGGAGGCCTGCGGTGAGTGGCATCTCATGACTTTGTTCTCTAAGATGCATTTAAAGGTGCACGACAGTCAGGGGAAGACTTATCTTTCCAGTTTAGCTGTGACTTCTACCCTCCTAGACAGAGTGAGGATGAGGCAGGTATCAGATCTAGAAGGCCTAGTTCTATGGGAGTCGGTGGCAAGTGAGGACCCTCCTCCTGGTTGGAAAATATGCGATGATGAAGTTATGCATTTTCATGGATGCGTATGGGTTCCAGGTCATATACACGAGGAGTTGATGCGAGAGTTTCATGCTTCATCTTTGGTAGTTCATCTCGGGGTTACCAAGATGTACCGCGACTTGAGACGTCAGTACTAGTGGCCAGGTATGAAGAGATATGTAGATGGTTTTGTTACGAGGTGTTCCACCTATCATCAGGTGAAGGCGGATCATCAGAGACCAGCTGGGCTATTACAGCACATACCCATTATGGAGTGGAAGTGGGATGATGTCACGATGGATTTCCTGACTGAATTTCCAAGGTCACCTAGTGGCAATGATTCCGTGTGGGTTGTTGTGGACAGACTCATGAAGGTATCTCACTTCTTGCCGATCGAGGATACCTTCGGTGTTGACACGCTTGGAAGGATGTATATCCGAGATATCGTACATCTTCATGGGGTCCCTCTTTCTATCATTTCAGATAGGGCCGCACGCTTTACGTCTCGTTTCTGTCAGAGTTTTCAGAGGGCACATGGTACATGGGTGCTTCTGAGCACATCATACCACCCTTAGACCGATGGCCAGTCAGAGCGTACGATACAAGTGCTAGAGGACATGATGCGTGCATGCGTGCTAGACATTGGGGGATATTGAGAGATTTACATACCCTTAGTTGAGTTTTCCAATAATAATAGCTTCCAGGAGACTATTAAGATGGCATCATATGAGGCTTTATATTGTAGGCCATTTTGTTCACCTTTCTGCTGGATAGAGGCAGGTGAGGTAGCTTTACTGGGGCCACAGCTCGTACAGGAGACATCTGAACAGGTCCAGTTGATTCAGAAGCAGATGGCTACTGCACAGACTCATCAGAAATATTATGCTGATTGTCGCTGATGACCTTTGGAGTTAGTGGTCGGGGATCGGGTTTTCATGAGTGCTTCGCTGAGGCTAGGACACAATCGGATCTGGAGACAGGTTAAAATTTCACCGCTGTATGTGGGACCATTTGAGATTCTTGAGAGAGTCGGGTTGGTTGCTTAATGGTTGCAATTACCGCATCGATACCGAGCCGTGCATGACGTCTTCCACGTATCTCAGTTGCATCACTATCATTCAGACCTGTCTCACGTCTTTCAGCCCAAGGAGGATGAGCTGAAGGCAGATGCGTCCTTTGAGGAGAATCTGATTCGTATCATTGACAGGAGCACGATGGTTCTCCGAGGCCAGTCAGTTACTCTTGTACGGGTGATATGTCATCATGAATGAGTGCAGGATGATACCTGGGAGCAGGGGACTGACGTACGTGCTCAGTGGCCAGAGTTGTTCATGGCTATATCTTCTCCACCCTTGGAAGGTAAATTCGGGGATGAATTTCTATAAGTGGGGACGTTTTTAAGAACCTGGTTCTCCTCTTATAGGTACGAGCTTCTTCTTTTCTCTTTTCCTTAAGTGTTTTTAATAAAATATGGAAAATGGGGGAAAATCCTAAATTTTGGAACTACACGCCGTGTACTTTTTCCACAGGTCGTGTACTTCTATCCGTGTTGGGATCAGTACACAGGGTGTGTAGCCATGTCAGCGACAAAGGGTGTAAAAACATACTACACACCGTGTAGTGGTCCTTTACATGCCATGTAGTCGGTCGGCATGCCAAAATAGTAAGGCGGTGGAGCTTCCGCCAGTTGGGCAGTAGTACACGCCGTGTACTTAAGAGTACAGTCCATGTACTCATGTCGACAGATGAACAGTGTGGCGGTGCCACCAGAGGAATAGTTAAATGAATGGAGGACACTTCGTGTAATTGGAAGTACACGCCGTGTAATTTGTTTTTTCAGCTTAAAATAGGTAGTGGACTCCTCATTTGGAAGAGGAGGCATTTGAGCCATTTTGGAGCCAAAGGAGGTGGTCGGACCTTTGAAGATCCTCCAGGAGTTTGTATGGAATCGGTCTCCGCCTCGGACGATCCCGTTGGAATGGCACGGGTAAGGGCTTACTCCTCCTTGGCTGCTTCTTACCAATTCTTCTCCTAACATGAGTTATTTGGGTTTGAAAAGTTTGTCTTATTTGTCAGATCTATGCAATTATTGGGCGTTTTTGGAGTTGGCGTTTGGGTATAACATTCGTTGACATTTAAGATAGGTGGCTTGGTGTTTAGTTTTCCAACTGCTGTACATTTTGGGAGTTTTTGTTCCACGAACCCATGTTGGGGTGTTGTGAGGCTGAGGCCATTGCCATATTAAACACCTAGAATTGATTTGGTAATTAATTATGATATTAAAATTCTAGTTTGGATCATTTCGTGGATCTGTAACCACCCCGGGGTTTTGTTCAACTGTTTAGATGTTTGGCCAGGGTACCCGAGGGTATGCCTTTACTATAGTAATTGTAGAATTTACTTAAGAGGAATTCCTTGTTTACTACATTATGACATGTTGGGAATGGCCCGGTTACCTGTTTAGCCTGAGGGCATTGTTGTGATTAGCCTGTGGACACTACACTATTTAGCATGTGGGATGTAATTATTTCAGCCTGAGGGTAACTTCTTTCGTTCCTGAGGGAAATAGACTTTGTGCCTGAGGGAGACATTACCTACACCTAAGGGAAAAATTATTTTACGCCTGAGGGAAATTACATGAGGGTTGGGTTCTGCTTTCCTGAGGGTAAGGTTTTGCTTGTCTAAGGACGTGGACTGTTTACTTAGAAATGCACTGTGGTGATTTGAATATTTAATGGATTAAATGAATAATAAAATACAAATATAACTGGTAATTAGTTACTTTTGAATACTGCTTACTTTATTGCATTTTTATTACTGCACACTTTCTGCATGTTTACACATAGTTGGGCATGGGCCTTTTGTGGGTGTCTATTGAGATATATTTATCACACCCTGTTTGGGTCACACTTTTCAGCCCAAACAGATTACGTTGCTGCAGATGTAGATAGGGGAAAGAGTCCCTATACAGCTACATGATCGCTGATGTGGAGTAGGAGGGCATGGGACCGAGCCTAGGCTCACGATGCCGTTGCCATTTATTTTTCTTTGTTTTTCTATACTCTGCTTTTGGGTGCACTTTATTGATGTATATCATGATCTAGCTGTTTTCATAGAACCTGAGACTTTTAGCATCATTATTGATGTACTGTTGGTTATATCCACTGCTATTGTTTATTTCAGTTGTGTATGGTTTACTGCTTCCGCTGTTTGTTGTATATCTTATTTTGTATTCTGATGCGCTACAAATTGACAAAATGAGTGCATAGTTTCCCCACTATCAGACCAGGGCCCTCACTGCTAGTCGGCAGCCTCTGGCATTTAGGGAAATGTGTGTGAGGTCACGTGGCGTACTAGTTTTGGGGCACCCGTTGAGTGGCACCCTGAACTGGGACGTTACAGTTAATCTAAAATATTATTTTTGAGGTTCCCACTAAACATTCATTGATACAAACTCTATCAATATCAATTATAGTGACCCAATATCAATTTTATTATTATTACATTATAACAATATTTGAGGGATAACACTATATAGAATCATTCAACTTAGAATTATTATGAGAATTTTTATGTACATGTATTCTATTTTAGATTATGAATATAAAAAATCAAATGGAAGCATTTATCAACTATAAAGATGTTTCAAATTTTTATTCATAAAATCGTTTGTAAATAAAAATATAACAATGTTTGAGAAAATATTTTCATTAAAGTAATGTGTATAAAAACCTATTATTTATAGATAAGTCATTTCCAATATAGAAAAATTAATAATAAAAAAATCAATTTCAAGCAACAAAATGAGCTACAATAATATCAATTTATAATACTAAAAAAATATATAATGAATACTGAATTATTGAAAAATTAAATCCATAAATACAAAAATTCCTAAAATTTCCATCATGTACTCATCTATGTTATCATGAATCTAATCATCAATGCATCACAATAAAGAAATCATTCTAATTAAATGGTTACGTGTAATCCAAATACCCATTTATTATGTCTATTTGTTTTGTCACATGAGGACTATCAATTCAATATGTGTCTATTCTTTAATTATGTCCCACAAATGAATTTAACATTCTATACATTCCCCATATATTGAATGACAAATAAAATTCATTCAATAAAATCCATATAAATAAAACATTATCCTTATTGAGTCAATTATATAGAATATTATCTTGGTGAAATGAAAGGTTTCTTGAATCCCATAAATCTTGAGGGAATTATGGTAACGAATTTCCCATACATTCTATCTTTTTCTAAATAATTATGAACCAATTAAAAAACAATTTTAATATTTCTGATTTACATGAAGGTTGTGTATTAATATACATTTTTTCATCTAAACCCATTGTCATTAAAATTCATAAGAGATGATGACCTCCATAAATATATTTAGATATAGTTAAAAGGTCCATGAACCTATAATCATTATTTTAGCTGCTATAATTTCATATTCATGGAAGGAATGTAATGGGATTTATTTTGATAATCAAGTTTCTTCTTTATATGATGTAATTTGTGAAATACATTAAAAAATCATGATGGCATCAAAATTTAAAACTGTAAAGATGAACAATTAATTTTCTATATTGGTTATCTTGGAATCTTTTGGTGTTATTAGAATGGTTAAAAAATAATGGTGACCAAGGCTATTAGTTGGATCCCTCTAATAATTGAATGGCTAAATGTTAATGTGGATGGGGTGGATTTAGGTGCACACTGACCCTCGGGTTATGGTGGCCTGTTTCTCACTAATTTGGCCCTTGTTAAGGGTTATTATCATCAATTTATTGGTAATATTTATGAAATTGAGGATAAATTCTAGGCTATCATCAATGTAGGAAGGTATGATGTCCATCATTGTTAGAGTTATCTATGGATTGAATCTAGTTAAATTGTGGTGGTGTAAATTCATAATTCATGTTCCAATAATGCCCAATAGAGAATGTTTTAGTCCTGCATCAACTTCCTTTGTCTTATATATAATCTCTACCTAGATGTTTCATATGTTCCAATGGAAGGGAATCTGGTTTTTGATGCTCCCTTTGAGAGAGAAATTGTGGAAGCTGGATTGAGATGGTACATCGTGATCCTATAATTTTTATTATTATTAGTTGAAACAGATTCATTTAGTTACTTGCATACCTACCTTTATAAACCTCCCTTATGATGTTCCACTTGGTAAAATAATTTTTTAATAAAAATAGAGGTGATGTTGTTCCTTCTTCAAGAACCTTATAAATAAATAAATGAATAATGAATAAAAAATATTTGCATGGTAGATAATGTATTGTATAAAATTATGGAAAGTGATAGGGAATGTGGTCAAGAAAAATTGATGACCACAAAGCCATGAAGTAGAAACGGATAAATGAATACCATAAATTCATCATAAATGAGGGTTTTTGGTAGAGAAAAATATTTTCCTATATTAGATTGGAAAATGGATGAAAAACCTGTATATGAGTATTTATGAATAATTTTGTAACATTTTTTTAAAAATTAAGATATAAATTATTTATAAAAAACATTTTATTCCATTATGAAACTAATACCCATTAATGTTGATAAAATTTTAAATAAAAATATAAAAAATATTTAGAAATTAATTGTGAATGAAAATTTCAATTTAATATTTTAATTCAATATTTAACTAAAATAAAATTAATGATGATGGGAAATTTTCTTCATTCAGTAAATGTTATAAATAACTATTTATTTCAAACTATGAGTAGAAAATAATAAATTAACTAATTTAAAAATGACAAGAAGAATATATTTAATATAATGAAAATTCAGTATAATATATTTGAATATTAATTTAGAAAATCATTTGACTGTTAGAAATAATAGTCTAAAAAATATTAATCATCATGTGAATGGAAGCAGAAAATTAGAATAAAACATTACAATATAATATTAAAGGAATTTCCCAAACATGTAACTCGCCAATAGATTATTTATCCCATAGGGGAAATTATAAAAAATAAACAATTAAGCCCAAATTAAATAAATTGTATATTAAATTATATTTTTTTTAACTTATTATGATCTTATAATTTTCTCAATGCAAATATTCAAGTAAAAAAACTAGAAATAAAATGATATTATAACATAAATACCATAATGATTTAATAACACCGGAACAAATACAGCTAAAATGTGTAAACATGTATCAAAACATTTAATTAAATGAATAAAGAGATGCTCATTATACAATATTTGAATAAGTTATAACATAAAATATATTGATGGAATTATGTGCATAATATAAAAATTTCTAATTTTGGTGGAAATAGGGACAATTTACTCATTACTTTGGTCTCTATATACATATTCATGATTATTACTCATACATAAAGAAAATAAAATTATTAAAAAATATATTAACACATCTTTAATCATTATTATAATATTTAGGGTGTTTTGAAAAACATTTTAAATATATTCATCAAATATATCTTGCTTATGTCAACCACGTATGGTTGTTTGATAGATTTATCCAAACATACATCTAAATATATCTAATTGTTAAAGGAGTTAGGTAATAATTCTATAGTATATAGAATGTATATTATTGAATGTTTATTATTTTTATTCATTATATAAAATTTTAGATTCATCCATTTACTTTTGTAAGAGTAGAGATATCATATTGCTTCATAGAGATGGTAGTCCACATATTTGCATGTGCGACATTACAATTTTCTAATGGATATAAGGGTAAGAAAGTAAAACATATTATATATTCAAAGAATCATAATAATTTCCTAAATATCATATATATATATATATATATATAATCTTCATATTTAAGACCACCCATGTAAATCATTGATGAAAAATGAATTACACTGCTATGTTGAGATGGTAGGTTGTACATCCACATGGGTGATGTTTTCATCTTCTATATGATGGAAATGTGATGGAAAATTGTTCCAAAATAATTATAATAACTTATTGATATATTATTTATACAAGATTAATAATGTAAGGATAGATAAAATATATTTATAAGTTGTATAAATGGAAATAAACATTGAATGTGTCAGGTAAGAAGATTATCTTATCTATAAAAGAGTTCATTTGACATGAATTTTGAGCTATTCTAGAATGAAATTGGGGAAATATTAGGATACCAATAATTAATGGAAGTCAAAATGAATGGGTTAGAGTGTGGATTTTAAAAAACAAAAGGAATTAGTATTATGAATAAAGAAAGAAATGAGCCTCCCATTTATATGTGGGGAGTGGAAAGACATGGAATTACATCGAGTAAATAAATAAAGATAATTTATTTCTATGATAAAATGATTCCAAATAATGTTTTATTTTATAAAAAAATAAGATAAAAATATAACAATCCAATAGAATTTATACATGTTTGATATCAGTTTAAATCATTATATTTTCAACCCGTTTGTTTACCATTCTTATCCGTAGTTATGTCAACCCATTTATTAGATATTAATGATCATAAATTTTTATATAAGGTGAAAATTTTCAAAAAAAAATGGTCCATTGATAAAATTCTAGACTATTTAATATTATAATTTTCCACATTCAGGATTTTTTTTTATTTCTAAATCATTTCATAAAATAATATTTAATAATAAATAAATGTAATGATATACATGGTGTTAATAATTTAATTTGACATTAAAGTCACCAAGATAACAATGTATTTCAAATATATACTATTTTGTCATTAACAGTACATTATTATTAACTAAATATTCATGTAATTCCATTATAAATCAAAAAATATTTCTTTTAATGTTTTTTAAATCATTTATATGATTTTCCTGCTGTTTTTATTAGAATGTAGTTAGTTTTATATAATTATATTAAGAAATTATACAATCAAGAAGAAATAAAAAATAAATAAAAATAATAAAAAATTATTTATGTTAAAAATAACTTTTTATATTCATTCATAACACCATTTTATCGCTATGATAACATATTTGTTTAATTTGAATATAGAGAATGAGAATTTTTATTTTTTATTTTATTATAATAATTTTCATATTATAAATAAAGGATTAATTAAATAAATTTGAATATTTTCACATATAGGAATAATTTTTTTAAAAAAAATTAGAAAACATGATAAATGTATTTTAGAGGTATTTTTAATCCTTACGCAAATTTTTTAATTTACTTTTACATATTTGACTCTTATAGAGGTGACAAATCATAATTGTGAATTTTATTCATAATGTCCAAAAATAAAGCGACCTGATAAAAAAATATGTAATTCAAGATTCCATATATTGAATTCATTTTAAATTATTGATTTTTTTAATTTAAATAAAATAAATTTAAATATATATGCATAAAAGTTATGACGTTTTTTAAATACATTTATATCCAAAAAATGAATTCGTACCCAAAAAAAGTATAATACTGATTACAATGTAAAAAATAAATAGCTCATAATTAAATGAGACATATTATTATTTATAATTGAATGAAAAATTAAACTGGATTTTAAATTTCATGATTTATGGAAAAAACACCAAATTTTCAAAAAATATATTTTACCCACTATACTAAAAAAAATCAACCATTTCAGGAAAACCAAAACAATCATCATAATACTATTATGAAATTTTGATATCGAAAATTATATCACATTTTTATATAATATTTATTAATTTTTCTGAAACTAATTATAATATCTATGAATAAAATACAATAAAACCACTTTTAGTAAAAAAAAGTATATGTAAATAATATAATGAATTTACTTTTAATTCATTGATAATTAATAATAAAAATTGGTTGATGCTATGATAAATTTATATAATTAAATATTTAATTAATGTAAAATACCTTCAAATATTAATTATAATGTGAACATTTCTATTTACTCTTGACAACCTGATAACTAGGTTATAATAGTAATATTTAAATAAAATTATTTAACAGTTCATTTTAGATTTTGACTATGTGTAGTGAATTCTATAAAACCTAATGTTAATTTGATAGAAAAAATAAATTCATATATAATGATGTCATAAAATTCTAAATGAGTGTTATGTGTGGATAACATTATGGGGTATGTTGATAATAATTTATAAAATTATAAATTCTATGAATAATGTAAAAAATGCCCATTTTGATGGAAAGACAATGTCTTTATTTCATAATGGATTTATCCTAAATATTTAAAACTATTAAACTAAACGAGATTAGGTTTTTATGTGATTCAATATTGGTTATTTATATTTTAATTATGGATGGTTAAATTTGGGTTTCTTAAATTGATATTTGATCTAATATGTAATGAATGTTTTTTTTAAACAAGATACAACTATTTTGGTTTAGGCCATATCTATTTGTATCAGTAAAATGTTTATATAACATTAGATTTTAGTATGTTATCTAATAAGGATAATTAAATAGATTCAAATATCATCATGGGTTTATTATTTTATGGATTTTTATTTTTTCAAATGTAAATATAGTATTTAGTTGAGGTCATGCATGATTCTGGTCATTGGGGAGTAATTATATTTTGGGTGATGAATATTGTATTTTAAGAAGAATCAATAATTTATGGATAGATACAATTTAGTTTTAATATGATCATTTATGTTATAATTATTTTTATTTTAGAATAAATTTATATAATTTTTTAGAACATAGGTTGAAGAATACAAATATCCTTAATGATCAAAATGTAAATTGATGACTCGGTAATTAATCTTTTTTTGAAGAATATCATTTTATGTTTGTGGACATTATAACTTTAAGGATAATGTAAAATAATGTAAAATAATGTCCAGATTGTGATTTAATGACTGATATTATTTTCATAATAGTGTAGACATAGTTTTTTGAATTATTATTTTTATTTAATTCTTAAAATTTATCATGATTATGAAATTATAAGGAAGATTATAGTTTAAAATGAATGTTATATACTTTTTTAGATAAATTTTGTGATGATTTTATATGAATATGTGACCAATTTTGTTAAAAATTTGGGATTCAAATATGGTTATTCATATTTTATATAGTTTTAGTTTTATAGTCAATTTTAAATAACATCATGGTGTTATTATTTATATTTATGTCTTATAGGTATAGGTAATACTTCTACATATCATGATTTATTTATATTTGTTATTATATTTTCTTATGTTATCCATTTATTAATAGTTTTATCAAAAAATGGTCGAAATAAATGTTATAAAATCATTAAAATGATAAATGAAATCCTGTAATATAAATAAAAATCCTTTAAAATTGAATTTAATTGTTTCAACAATGAAAAAATAATCTTCTCATTTATATTAAAACAATTATAGGTGATAGATGAATGAAAATCATAATCATAGGGAAAAATTGTTCTTATAAATTAGAAATAATTAAACCATATGTTTTTCCAACAATAATTATATATAAGAGGAAGATAAATCTATTATGTATTATTTAGAGAAATATAATCAACCATAAAGGTTTGTTTTAGAAAAATCATTCAAATATATGAGTTAAATAATTGTAACTTCATGGTTATAGAAATAATTATTTTCAAAGTGATAAGGTTACTATCTAAATATTGAGATTAAATTATTTTCAATAATAAAATGCAGTTGATACGTATTGATAGGTATTCTTCACCACATGCATTCATTTATGTTTCCTTCCAAAATTTCTCCTAGTTTCCTGTATTTCAAAGTTACATTATTATAGATCCTTTAATAATAATTGTTTCAGAATTCCACATATGTTATGCCAAATCCTGCATTACAAGGTTCTTTCACAAAAAAACTTTACATACTCACTTTGAAAAAAACTGAAAGTTACGTATACATAATTACCACATTTACAACATCATTATTAAATATTTATAAACTAATAATCAAAAACAAAAACAAAAAATCCAAGTGCATTAGAAATTAAGCAATACTGATAGACCTCGCAACACATATTACTTTTTTATAATGGGTATTTTCTCACTAATGAAAACTCTTTAAATGGTACACTTAAAAGATATAGAGCATGACCCCTTAAACAACACCATCACTCATTCTAATTTATATCAATGTGATAAACAATTTAAAAATTAGAATGATCATTACAAACTAAATAATGGGTTTTTAAAAAGTAAGGTTATATTAAATATTTTAATTATATAAGAAAACCATTCAATAAGATCTCTTTAATTTTTAAATAAAAAATATATATTTCAGTTCAACATAAACACTCCATTAAACATGATATCACATTTTCATGAATAAAGTGTTTATAAAATTGATTCATAAACTATTATAGGCATAAAAATTATTCTTAAATGATTCTTCAAGGAGAAGTGAAAATCCGGAATTAAATCCGTCTTTCATAAAGAAATAGAATTGAATTTAAGCAACACCATGAATTATTTTTGAAGCACACAACAATTATCTAAAGATGAGAGCTCCCTATTACCTCATGAATTTAATTATAATCACTAAATTGAAATATTTTCATTAAAATATATTTCACAAATATGAAAATAATAATAACATATTTAAACATTATATTCATAATATTTGATTCCTTAACTGGAATAATCTAATATCCAAATGAAATCACATAACCAAATTATTCAAAGTTCATATATTAATGGAATTACTAAATAATATATTTATAACATCATAATTTATAATTGACTCACCTACCCATATAATTTCTAATTTATGAAAAAAAATATACATCTAGTTATCTCTTTCAAATTTACCTAATGAATTTCTGAGATTTAATGGATCCACCTACAACATAGTGAATAGTACATTAATGGGTTTGGTTCACAGTCCATCCCTTCATTCATAAATAATGTAATTAATCATACCTTAAATCAGAAAATTTTATATCATTCATTTTTAACAAAAAAATCATTTTTTATAAACCATTTTAAAAATTATATCATTCATTTCATTAACAGTAAAATTTAATATCAACCCATAAAAAAAATCATATAAATAAATGAATATTTTATTGATAAATATTCCTGAAAATGATCTTCTGAGATGTATTAATACATAAAATAGTCATTTTGAAGAAGAAAATATAAAAATTCCATAAAATCCCCCAATAAATTCTATCAATATATAAGACTAAAGAAACCATGATTTTCTAATAGAAATATAGGGAGGGAAACATAGTGAAACCCCAGAATTAAGTACAACAGTCTATCTCATAAATGGGATTATTACCAATATTTAAACTTGATAAAAATATATAAAAAAAGAATCATTTTTTTAAATGAAACTACACACAAATAATGGTTTTATATATAGACAAGAGTATAATAATGTTATTGTAGAAATTCAAACACAAAAAATATTTTAAAATAATTTCTTTTTGTGTGAATACATAATACTAAAGTATCAAAATAAAACTACCCCTTACCATATAACCTCAAAAATTTGTTTACAATTATCTAAAGGATTCACCATTCTAATAATAAAATACATATATTTCATTCAAATATCCCCTTAAAAAATTTAATGTTGATAGACTATACATTCTTTCTCAGGAAAATCATGAAAATTTGACAGAAGGAATTTATTAGATCACGTATTTATAATATATTGAATATGAAATATTCCTTTTATATACATAATTAGTTTCATGATTTTATTATCAAATAACAAGTATTTAAATTCAAAAATATGTAGTTGGTCATAAATTAATTATCATTTTGTTGAGTATGATAACATAATAAAATAACCTTTATATCAATATTTATATAAAATATGGCCCCTTATACTATTCTCTTTGGGTCACCAACACTAAAATTCTTCCACCATATCATCAATGAATAATCAGATGTGAACCCATGGTTCTTATGATAGTTCATAAATCTGAATCATGTAGAATGAGACTATATCATGACACATTATCAAAAGATATATTAGAGTTATTTTTTTATCATATCCCCTTACAGAACTATGCCCGCGTGACATTCCAATAGAGATTATCAGGAATATCCCATTTTTTAAACATGTGATATATAAAATATGTTTTTATTTTTAATATTGTGGGTGGGGGATAATTGAAAATATAACATAAGGTTAAAATCCACAACATGTAAGGGTAATACGATACACATGTAATGATATATAGTTTTCATGTAAGGGTATTAAAGTTATTGTATAAGGGTAGAAAAACTATCATGTAACGATAATGGTAATGTGGGTCTCATATAAGGGTGACATGCATGTAGAGTGTTTTCAATTATGAATATACTTCATTCACCATATTATATGGGTAGAAAATTATGGATCCAATAAATTAGGACTAATATATTCATAATATCTCATAAAAATGACTCAACTCAAATACTTGTACAAATATTTTACATACATCATTTTTTTAGAATGATAAAATATAAAATAGTTTGATGCATGAAAATATATAGAAACACCTGATATCATTCTATGACTCTACCTAACTAGATCGTTTATATTTAGATAAAATAATGTATAAATGTAAAAACTTTTATCTTTCATAGTGATCAACATCTCTCCTTTTTACTAAATAAGATAAAGTATATTTCTAGATTATACATATAAATAAATAAAGATATGTAAATTCATAAATTCCTACCTATTTCATGTTATACTTCTTCTATATAAATTGGTAAAAAAATTATCAGAATCCATAGACAGTGATTGATGTCTATATAATATATTATAAATATATCATTTGAAATATTATGGTGTTCTCACATGGGAGTGGAAATTGATGGTCATAATTTCATTCTAGATTATCACATGATTTTTTTATACATCATGACCAGTAACCTAATCACCAACCCTACATCAATTTTTCATTTAACAACATGCTATTTTATATAAAATTATATGATATAAATGGATAATTATTATGAAATGGATCTAAGTAACTTTAACAGCCCATTATTCTTGATGCCATGATTGAAGTTATAAACCTTTTTCCCTCATCCCTAGCACCCCTCTATACCACTCACTGAGTTCATTTCTAAAACCAAACTAAACTAGTAACATATGCATATTGTCGATTGTTAGCTAGATACAATCATGGCTAGCATGATCTTATAAATTTCAGGTCAGTTGGGCCCCATTTACATACTCTATATATAAATTAATTTTAAAAATTATGAATTATATAGGTTAAAAATATCAATTTTATTTATAAATTAACATTTATCATTTATATATTCATTCTTATAAAATAATTATATAGTTATATAAAATAATAAAACTTTTAAAATTCAACAACCCATTCTTAATATATTCTCGAAATTCTAATTATTCTTTGATATATGTATAAATATTTTATATCTTCAATATTATATAAGTTTATAAATAATTAACATAATTATTATTATTATAACATTAAAATTTAAAATTTTCATTATTTATCAACATATAATAAAACATTTCATTGTAATAATTTTTTTTTAAAATAACACCAATATACATATCATTTATTAGATGATAAAAAAATAATTAAATAATTAAATGTTTTAATTTTGAAAAGAAAATATATTAAAAAATAACATAGTAGTTTTCAGATTAATAGACTATAATTAAAATGTTTGAGTATAAATAAAAATTAGATACGAAAAAGAGATATTTTAGGCTATTAAAAATTATTTACAAGTGAAATATATTTTTTTATTATAACCACATATAATTTAAAAAATAACGTCGACATGACACCATATTTTCCATTATAAATATATATTAATAAATTTCACAATTGTAAAAAATATTTAAATGACTCACAAAATATATTATCATATCGTTATCTATTATTCTGAGGATCAAATAATGATCCCTCATTCTAATGGTTTCATCCCATTATAATAATTAAAACCCCTAAAAAATTCCCAACTTCAGTCATCAAACATCTTCACATCTTATCTCCTCACTTTATTACAAAATGATTCTTATATTCCAACTTATAAACATTCTCAATAAAATTTACATTAGAGGAATGTAATTTGCTTCCATTCTTGACTATCCATTTAACAATTTAAGTATTTTTTCTTTATTTTCTATCATAATATGTTTGTAGCTATTACTTTAACTATTTTATTCCCACACCCTTATTAGTTATAGAGAGGAATATTTTTTTCTTATATCTTGGATTTATTGTTCTCTTAAAATAATCATTATTTTCTTATGTATGTATATTAAAACATAATATTTATTAAATGTATATTCACAGATGCATATTACAATTTCAATATTTTACACCATCTCCAACCAATAAATTTGATTGTAAAAACTTTTTAATTCCCATTTCATCATACATGATATACAAATTGTAAGGAAGAAATTTCATTAATCTAGGGGGGATGTAACACCTGGAGATTTCAATATATAATTATCTATTAATACATTACTTACTAAATATATTAAATCACATACAAAGTTAAAATAAATCTATTCAAAACATAAAAAATACATGTTAAAAAAATTTATAGGCGGGTAATTCACCAAGTGACTAAAAATTTATTAAATAATTAATAATTCTGACATTTAGAAGAGAAAGATTAATATAATGATTTTATAAAATGGTGTCTTTCAATGAAAAATATAAATGTGTATTTTATTTTATACTAATAAATTAAAACAATTATATTTAAAATATTATTGTGATAACACAAAATAATTCAATGTAAGATGTTATATAAAATCTTTTATTTTACATTTAATTTTCATGAAATAATATTAATAACACCTCAATAAAAAATAATACTTTATTTCTATGATATAATTATTATTTTTTTCATTTAAAAGATAAATTTTATAATTTTATAATTTAATTTTGAAGAAACAATGTACTTTACCAGTATCATTATGCCTAAACTAAATTAGAGTGAATTTCTATTATTTTTCAAAATGGATAAGTTTTTGGGTGAATCATGATGATATTATTTTTACAAATACTATCACTTTTATGAAATAATAATGATATAAGAATGAATTAAATTTTGTCCGACCTTTTAAATAGTATATATATTTACATATATATATATATATATAATAATTATAATAAATCACTTAAAATATATTTTCCATTTGAGAAACACGTTTTGAACTTATTATTTCCTATGTGATGTTTTATTCTAACAAAAGAACTAATTTTTATCAATTTCATTAACTATATAATTCCATCGTAACATTTTTTTAGAACTTTTTTATAGAATTTAATGTTAATTTTTTATTTCATAAACCAATAATTGTTTTGAAAAAAAATTTATTCATAATTTTTGTTTAATTAATTTATATTCATGAAAAATCAATTTTATAAACACTATTTTTATTTGAATTTAGAATATGTATATATATATATTTTAAAATAATTTCTAATAACACTAGAAATTTAAAATTTTAAAAAGGATTCGATATTTTCAGTATGAATAATTAAATTATTTAATATGTTCTACTTCACTTGATATCATAAAATTCTATTTCCATAATAAAATTCAGTAACCACTATAAGGTGTAAATTTGATAAAAGAGTTAATCTAATGTTGTATTGTTAAAAATATCAAAAAAATCAAAAAACTAATTTGATTGGATAAGTTTATTTTTTTATATTATATTATAATTTTAATTTTCGTATCATGGTGACACTTTTCCGTGATTAGAATGTTTTTTTAGCATTCATGTAATGTTAATTTATAGGGGTTCCACTCCACTAACCTAGAAAAATCACTCGTACTTTAATTTTACACTTTTATTAATTTCCACAAAAAAATAACATTTTATGTATGCATAGGAACTTGAATTTATAGAATATTGGACTCCATAATTGAATATAATGCATTGTGGTTAAAAATTTAATTATTGGTACCATGCATCCACTGCAGGCTCCAAAAAATAATAAATTTTTACCACTCACAATATGTGAGAATAACTTCATCTTGTAATAATGAAATATGATCGCATATCAGGATGAAGTCCTAAATATTGATATTTTTTAAATCAAAATGAAAATAAATATATGATTATATGAATAAATTTACTCTTTTTTCATCATTGGTGTCGAATTTAAGAGGTTTAGGAGAAATATTTTCATAATATTTCATTGACTCGTTAACATGGAGTTCATTTTACATTATGTCCTCATTATAAAGAATTAGTATGTCCAATGTTGTTATTCATATTCCCTTTCCAGTTTCAAATAGTTAGGTTTTGTTGTTGGTATTCTATGTAACATATGTATACTTACTCCCATTATGCAGAGATTCAATAGTAATATCATAATGTAGAGTTTTCACTTTTTCTCTATCTTATTTATTACCTACTATTATTTTATTAACCATATTTTCATTGGATTCATCCTCTATTTAGGTACAGGATTAAACAGTAGGCCATTGATTTTTTAATAGTTCCATCATAAAATATGTCCCTTTACATGGAGACTTTTAATTTTTTCTTTTCCGTTGACAATTCCTGTCCAATTTGAAGAGAATCAATTTAGACAGTTTTGAGTAATCCATCATCTTTTTTGTTTTCAATACTCTTCCAATGTAATTTCCCCTACTGTAGTAACCCTGAGTTTATTTTTACATTATTAAATTTGTATAGGATAAGAGTTCATCTCCCTAAGGAACTAATAGATTAACATTATTGAAGAACTAGATACATACATTAATCTAATTTTTTCATTGGAAATAAAATATAAATCCTTGTAATAGAATTGATTATTCATCCTGTAAATCATTTAATTATTCCTTCTTTATATCCCACGAATGTTAAATAAAATAAATGTTAATCTCACATACCCATTAAGGGTAATTTACAGTGGAATCAATCATGATTAAATGATACATAATCAATATTATAAGGTGAACAACTAAAATCACATTCCATTTAATCTAGAACTTGATCATGAAATGAATCCATGGAAAATATCAATTTAGTAGTCTCATGTATAATTATAACTAAATTATTAAATAATAAAATACGTAATGTTGAATTTTTTAATCTCATACATAGTGATAGCTTAACCATCAAGGCCATATTCTAATATAATTAGTATATGGGATTGAAAACACCAAAAAACCATTTGATAATTTAGTCCAAAGAGATTACCTCGTTAGACTTGTCAATGAATTAATGGGACATCTATAATCAGACCCCACCTATCATGAAATTTTCAATGGATTACAAATATATTAAATGATGAATTTATTTAATAAACAATATTTCTTATAATAAAATATTCACATTGATTAATGAATATAGAATATTATGATTTCCCATGTTAATCAAATAACATTCATAGTGAAACAACATATATAGAAATGGAACATGGTTTATGTAATGAGTTTATACATGATTAAGAATACATGTATATTTAATCGATATATAATTTAAAATTAAAGATGATGACATGAAAGATAATTTTCTAAGAGAAGTTAATGATAAAAAATTAATAATTTTTCAATTAATTAGAGATATAGTTGTTTTAATATATTATTTTTTATTGAAAATAATAGAAAAAAATCAAATCATTAACATAAGTTATTATTAAAGATTAATATTTTTACAATAATTGATAAATTATTGAATAATATAAATATTTTAAATTGGACAAGGTAGCAAGAAAGTATGTAAAAGTTGTATATGATAAAATGAAAAAAATCCATTTTATCTTTGTATAAAGAATGTATAACATGACCCATTTAAATAATATTATAATGATTCCTTTAAATCCAATAAAAATTATATTGATAAAATAAAATGTGTATAATAAATCAATTGACTAAATTAAAGGGTCTTTTGTAAATTTATTTTAAAAACAAATACATGAAATGCTGACATACACGATACAAAGTGAAATAAGATCAAATTTTCATTTAAAGATTTATTTTGATAATAAAAACTAAAAAGACATATTACTTTAGAAGATATAAATGGAAACTCCATAAATAACCATTGGATAAAACATTATACCAAGTTTATTGATAATTGGTTATAAGATTTCCCTAAATGAACACCACAATATATCCAAGATAAATATTATTATAAAACAAATTTCTACCACTTCAGTAAAATTTTAATTATAAACCATTGAATTTGAAAAAATAAATTTAATGATTAATCATATTGAATATATATATATTTTCATTTTAAACCAATAAAAGGATTATAATATAGAGCACATAAAAATAAATATGTTACAATACAAAATTTGTCTCAATGGACTAGAAATTAAGATGAAATCACATTTAAAGATCATACCATTGAAGTGAGATTTTATAATTGATGTAATTAAGTTTGAAAATTTTTAAATAATCTTAATTTAAGTGGTAATAAAAAGTAAAAAATTTAAATTTAACTTATGACATAATCTTGGAATAACATACTCAAAAATGAAGTGATATAACTTAATAAATGGGAATTGAGTTAAGAAATCTCTTAGCTCTAGCATAGACATTATTGTATGTGAACTAAAAGAAAATATAATGGGTTTAATGATTTTAGTAATTTATTAATGAACCATAATAATATTTATAATATCATATATGATCCACTTATAATATTTTATCACTGATTCACAAATAATTCATTTAAAATCATTTGTTTCAGTTATAAAATGTTATATTTTTTAGGAAAGATTTGGTTTAAAGGAATTATTACTTGTAAATTATCCCTTGTTACATAATATATAGAATTATCATCATGATATAAATATCATATATATAAATTATATAAATATTTATAGTCATTCATGTATGTTACAGAGGGAAAAATTAATTACACTATTCATGGAGGTGGTTGGCTATACGATTAAATGAACATTGTTTTCACATTTTGACAGATGGAACTAAAAAATGGTAAATAATTATTTATATTTGTAGAATCATTATTATATCATATATATAATATATTTTTAATATTATATCTTTATTACCATTAATGTAAATTATAGAAGAAAAATGAATCTCATCGCATTACGGAGGTGGTCGTCCACATATACACATGAGTGAGGTTATCATGTTATTATAGATTGAAAGGTAAGTACGTAAATGATATATCATATTTCAATATCCAAAAAAATAGTTTATAATTATTTGTTCCATGTTTATAATCATCTAAAAAAATTGTAGAAGGAATAAAAATACATCCTTACGTGGAGACTATAATCCTTACAAACGCATGAGAAATGTATTCACATTTTATGTGATTGAAAAATATCTGTGAAATCTTTAACCAAAATACAAAGTAATTTATAAGTATATTTTTTAAATTTTATTTATTATTTTATTATGGATATTATTGATTTATAGGAATTAAAATAAAATATAAATTTGAAAGAATCAATAAAGTTAATTTCACCCTCTTCCGTAGAATTCCATTAGATCAAATTTGATGGACCCCTAAAATGTAATTTTAAGAATAAAAAAATCCAATATTTGTATAGGGAAGTCGAAATAATTAATGGGGCGTTTTTTTATCTATATCATTCAATGTGGTGTAATTAATATAAATAATAGTTTCCATTTTCATGTTGATTTTATTGTAAAACTATTAATTTCTCAAAGTTATAAATTTTAAATAGGTCTATATTTTAAGAAACATGTCACCATAATGTATCATAATTTCATTTGAAATGGTTTTAGTTGAATTATATCCAACGAATATGGTTTAATAATGTTTTTAGATTATTTTAAGCATTATCATTTTAGATTAACCCTTGGTTAACCAATTTTGAACTTAACTATGTTGAATTGTCTTTAAATGTCAATGGTTTATAATTTAACTTAAATTTTAAAAATATTATATTAAATGTTGAAGGGATTAAATTTTAGTACATTTATCATCACACATTTCATATTTCAAATATAGAGTTAGTTTTTATTTCTTTAACAAATATTAATTTTTTATAAAATAGCATTAATGTCATTTTTTGACATTACTCATTTAATTTGATTTTAATGTAACAAATATAAAAAATTACATTCAATAAAAATTATAGTTTTAGCCATAAATTAGACGATGTTATTAAATATTATTTTTTTGATACAATAATTCGACCAAAAAATATTAGTTTGGATGTTTTTAAAATCTTTCAATTAAATTTCTCAACCACTTACACACGCACTGTGTCATAATCGTGCATGATTTTAAAGTAAAGGTACTATTAGTAAAAATAATATATAATTAAAATTACGAAAAATAAATTCTTCATGTCAAAATATGAATTTTATATTCATTTATAGAATATTGTTATCTCCATGTGAACATGAAAAAGGAAATTAATATCAAGAGAGTTCCATTTTCGAATTTTCATTACTTAAAATAATATAAATTCTATTTTCACATGTAAATTGTACCAAAATTTAATATATTTGAATATTGGATTTTAATTTTCTTTTATAACCCATAAAATTTAATATGTAAATCTTTTGGGTTGATTTTGAGACTTTATTTTAATGTTTTAACCATATTTTACACAATTGTACCCTTACCGAGATGAGAAATATTTACCACAGTTACTATTCCTAATGACTAAAAATAAAAGGGAATTATTTAAAATAGATGAAAATAAGGATTCAAAATATTGTATACTTTTTAAATTTTAAATATTTATTTTTTAATAAATCAATTTTAATATAAATTCATAAATTCGAAAATTGTTTTTAAAAAATTGTGTTATTATGAATAAAAAATATGTTGTCTCTTAATAAGGTCTTTATTTAATTTGAATAGAATTTAATTAAATTATTCAAAATAAATTATATTTCCCTTTACTATCAAATAAAAAAATTAATGTTAATTTATTATTAACTGATTTTATAAAAATAATTTTGAGTATATGAAAAATTATAATTTTTCACTACTTAATAAAACATCCAACATTTCATAAAAATCCTGAAATTTTACTCTAGGTTATTTTCAAAACACTAATTTAAAATTGATTCTATATTTAACTCATATAAATTCTAACAGTGTCATTATTTATTTATTTTTTCTATATAGTAAATTAAATAAAATCACTTTTGAAGAACCATGTATTTTTGAAGTAAAAATTACTTCACTATAAATGATTGATTATTTCATTGGAATTTATCAATAATTTGGTAAGGATTATTAACATTGTAAATTTATTTTATAATTAATTAAATCATATTCAAACCCTCAAATTTTACAACATCATTATAATGATCACATTAAAATAATAATATTTTTATATTATATAACAATTTGTAAATACCAGGCGTTTTATGATAAGAATGTAATAAATATTATTATTATTTTAAAATTGTCTTCAAGGATGTTATAGTCTAAACCCTTGAAAGAAATTTCCTTTACACTTTTATCATAATCATCAATGGTTCAATATTTGAAAAAAATTTATTATAAACCAACATCATATTGATGTACAATAGGTGTTTATTTTAAAAATGGGAAGTGGAGTAAATTATGGTAAACTAAAATAATAGAAAAAATGGTTCCCAAATATTGAGAACATTGGTAGGAATATAAATTATAGATATATTGAAGACAACTAATTTCCCATGGCTAATAGGGAGTCACAAGGAAAATGATCCAGATAAATTCAACAAATAGAATACCATAAATCACTAATATTGTAAATAATCATCCATATAATGTAAACAATGGTAAAATAAATAAATTTTTATTTAATGATTATTTTCTTAATGTTGATGGAAACATTTCATATTAAAATATAAAACATGAAAAAATATACTTATATGTCAAATTTCCATTTTATAAGAATAAATTAATCATTTGGTATATATTTAATGAATTTCAACGTCATACATTATTCCAAGAAATAAAAATCGAGATGAATTTATCATGTAAGAACCACTACAATTTCCATTTATTAGATCATAATATCTATAAAAAATTTCAACTCATTCCTTCATTCTGTAAATATTTATCAAAATAAAATAGGTTTAAAAAAATATCCAATATGGATAAATATAAAACATTAATCTATACAACCTCAATTATAACCTAACATGTTCAACATAATATATTCTAAAAATTAAAATTCTTCTGATTCCTCAAGAATATATCCGAAAAAAACAAAACCCAAAAATTTGGAATATTATATAACATGCCCTTCCAAGATAAATTCTATATTTATCTATAAGAAATAGTTTTCACTCATAATTTCAATCAACTAAAATGTATATTCCATTCAATATAATCTCCTTAAGATGATAATATTTCCTTAAAATAATCACATTCACTATAAATCCACAATATAATAATACATGGTTGTAAAATATAACATATCTATTATTCTTGAAAGACTAGTAAATTGATTCCATAAATCAAAAAATTCATTATACATCATCAAATATGACCAAAATTAATTTATCATAAAAACTTATAAAATTTTAAGGTTAATAATATTATCCCATTTAACTATGAATTTTAGTCATCTCTTTATCCAAAATAAATAAATTGATATAAGGAACATATAAATAGTTATATTTCAATAAATAACATGTTCTTAGAAAATGACACCATACCACTAAAGAAATTTTCTTTATTATTATTAACAATAATAATATTTATCTAATCATTAATGAAATACCACTACAAATGAATCATTATAAGTTTATCGATTTTTATAATCAGATCTTAATTGTAATAATTGTAAAGACCAGTAAATTTCAAGAAATTTTTTTCTTAATTTTCGTTGGAATTTTACAAGAACACAGTTTCTGACTGCAGCTGATTCTGAGGCCCGGTGTGCCCGGAATCATTTTCCGATGTTTGGCTCGGGTACGTTCAGTGAACGAACGAGCGAGTTTTTCTAACTTTTGAACCGGTGCTCAGAATTGAATTCCAAGGGCACCGATGGAATCACATGGCTGGTAATTGCTTAGAAATGCATGTTCTGTAGTTGTGATTTCTTGGGTGTGGTTTTTAAATTTTTGGAGTTAAGTGAAGAAAATAAAATAAAGTGGTGCGACAACTTTATTTAATTTCACTGAATGCCACATAAAGCCACTTAAAGCTGCTTAAGCTGAGTTGAAGCGGATAGGGTGCAATCCAAAATATCCTATCCTCTTGGTACGATATTTGTGAGGTGGGGCCCACACGAGTCCCGCCGTTTATTTTCCTCTAATTAACGCAAACATGAAAACTCCTCATTAATGAAATTCAACTGGGGTGTTTTCTAAAACTCTTAAACGCTCCTATTAAATGGATGATTAAGTCGTTACCATTAATTCACTGAATTAATGGTTCGTTTCTTAACATGTTTTCAAACTGTTGGCATATTAATAAAACAAGACCTACACTCTTTCTTCTTGGGTGCGATTTGTTGAGAGGATTTGGAGAATCTGTACCTTCATCCTCCTTCGCGAAAAACGCGAAGAACGCGAAAAATGCAAAGAACGCGAAGAACGCGAAAAACGCGAAAAACACGAAGAACGTGAAGAACGTCGAACCCTCAGAGAACGACGACGCGACGCCGACGATTCTCCTTCCACGACGCTTCTTCCGCGACGTTCTTCCCCACAACAATCTCTGATCATCAACTGCGTGAGGTATGAGATTACGAATATTTAAATTTCCTTTCTGGATTTTATCCTTAACATGGATTTAATTCGTGAAATAAAATCTGTGTGTTTTCTTTAACCCTCGGAGTTTGTCGACACGACGCCCTTCCGCGACGACGTGATGCCCTTCCGCGACGCGGTGATCCTCTTCTTCTACGACGGTCAATTCCGCGAAGAACGCATGTTTGAAGACTACGACGGGGTAGGGGTTGTTTTATTTAAATCATTGGAATTTATACCTGTGGCGTGGATTAAATATTTGTTGTGATATATTTTTAAAACCGCTAACGCGGTGGGCGCGGACCAACGAACAAGTCCGAACCCACCCCCTTTGGTTCTTGGTGTGAGAAATGGAGGACGTCGACAAAGCAGGCCGCATGGACGACGCGGGGTCCTCGCATTGAAGAACGGACCCCGGGAGGACGTTTGGCGAAGACGGTGAAAATTTCCAACCACCAGAACTTGTCCGGTGGCCTGCGGAGCTGACCGTCGGCGCGCCACGCCGGCACAGGGGAGCCGACGGCAGATGGCGGTGGCGCCTGGCGCACCGTCGGAGGGAGCCGTCGCGGCTAAAGCCACGGCTGTAGCCGCACGGTCCTGCGACCGCGCGGGACCGGAGGAACTCGGGACGCGGCCGGCTGCCGTGTCTGCTGGCAAGGGCGGCCCCACTCGGGGTCGTGGCTTCCTCACACGGGGGCAGCGCGCCCCCCCACCCGCGGCTCAGCCGTAACAGCCGACCCGTCCCGCTGGCCAACCGGCCAACTAAGTCGCGCCTAGGTCGGGTCGGGCCGGGCCGCGCCGGTCGGCCGGGTCGCGCCCAGCTGGGTCGGTCCTGGCCCAGACCCCCTGTTTTCGGACCTTTTCGGTCTTTTGCCTGTATCTTGACCTACGGGCCTCCGATCGATGTACCCTCAGCGGCGATGAGATATTTGGACCTTGATGGTCGTTTTGACATATTGCACTCAAGGTTTCAGAATACTTTGGGTTCGGCCGGGTTGGTTCGTACACGAAACCAACCGGGCCCTCGTAGCGGAAACTCTCATATGTTGAGCTTCGGAAGTCCGATTGGCGTGCCATCGACTTTGTTGAATTACTCTAAGTGAGAAGGATCTTTTGGATTACTCCGTCCGAGGTTTGGATGCAGGTGGAGTATGGTCGGCTTGGTTTTTCCTTAAAAACCATCCGGGCCCCTGAAACGAAAAAGCCAATAACTCTCAGACCGGGCGTCCGATTGACGCGCCGTCTGCGACGTTGAGTTCCTGTTGATGATACAGAACTTTTGGATACATCAAATTTGGACTATGTGTCAGTTGATGTATCAGCGTCTCAGCTCGTGGAGCGAACCCTCCCGAACGAGATTGTTGTGTACGGGAACCATAGTGCTGGTTACGACTGCAACGACGATGAGGACTGTGCAGAGATCCTCAGTGGATTCGACGACGACGACTGTGCAGAGATCCTCAGTGGATTCGATGGAGACGACTACAACACTCAGCGATCCTTTGTGGGTAAGTTCTACCGATCATGTGTGGGTCTGATCCTGTGTGGGTCATCGCTCAGCGGTCCTGTGTGGGCCAACGTCTACAGATCCTGTGTGGGTCTGATCCTGTGTGGGACATTGCGGGGGTTAGTTACCTATCGATCCTTTGTGGGTCATATCCTTTGTGGTTCATTGCGGGGGTTAGTTACCTATCGATCATTTGTGGATCAGATCATTTGTGGGTCATTTCGGGGTTTAGTACCTATCGATCCTTTGTGGGTCCGATGGCTTAGAAGAATCAGTGGCAATATCTGTTCATCTTTATCGGCATACAAAGAAGTTACCTGTGTGAGATGAATCCTGTTTTGCTTTCCTATGTGGATTGTGTTATGATATCCTGTGTGGGTATGTGTTTTTCATTCCTGTGTGGACTGGGTTGTACTTGTGTTCGGATGTTGGATCCGAACGAGAATTGGTGACTTTGGTATATGTATGGGCTTATACCTAAGCCATGTCGGATGTTACTTCGTGATTGTATCTTTCCGTTGTGGTTTATCCTTTATGGTTACTGGGAGACCTTCGGGGGTCTCGGGGTCCCTACTGAGTAGATTATACTCACCCCTGCACGGGCTATTCCCGCACTACGTTGTGTTGGTTGCAGACGACGAACATCGCTGATCGTGGTTGAGGCTTGCGGAGCAGGACGGTACCTGGAGGTGGAACGCTGGGCGGAATGTACTCAGAGCGGACGGCTGGACACGAGGAGAAGTAGAGGATATCTGTACCCACCCTTCAGGTGGGATTTCAAGTGGAAAGCTCGACGTAGCAGCTTTACTTTCAATTGTTGTTTTCCCTTCTAGTTGTACATTACTTTCAGTTTGGGTTTGTATTCTGGCCCACATACTTTTCCGCACATACTATTGTACCAGTTTTTACTTAGTGTTTACTTCTGCCTGCTTGCACTGTGTTGCTTGTTGTTTAAATTACAAAGGCAATGCCTTCCGTTTTTCCGGGATTTATGAATTGGTGCAAGTCGCCAGCCGCTGGCCTGTGGAAGGCGGGCTTGGGGTAGTCACAGCAAGGGCCCCAAGGATGGGTCGTGACAAATTGGTATCAGAGGAGTTTGGTTCTACCGCAGACTATGATCTTTTTCTATGTGAAACAACAGTGTTTAGCGTATTGGGTGTGGTTATCAGTACAAGGAGTCCAGTGTTGGTGTGGCCACTGACATATCTGTACACCAGGACCATGACTTCTGATTTCTGACTTAATGCACGAAAACATTGATTGTGTGTGTGTTTTGAGTTTTATTTGTGATTACATTGAGTCAGCTCACCAGGTATATGGTTCTGACCATGGCGCATCTGTTTCCTTTTTCAGGATGGCCCCACGATGGCAGCCAGCTAGGGTTCCGAGAGTTGAGTGTGACGATAGCCCACCGAGCGACGAGACCTCACTACATGGCCCTTTGAGAGCTGAGGCACCGACGGTACCTTTACCCGCCAAGCCACCGATGCATCCAGCACCAGCCGCTAATGATGCACGTCTCCTCAGTGCACTGCATGAGTTCCAGCGCCACCGACCACCCAGGTTCTGCGGGGAGCCGGACCCCCAGGCATCCGAGGACTGGCTGGAGGTACTGGGGCGAGTTTTTCTGTTAGTGAGGACACTAGCAGACCTTATTTTGATTCTCGCAGTGAGCCTACTGCACGCAGCTATGGGCCGATGGTGGATCTTGATGCTCCAAGTGCACGATGAGGCATCTCTTCTCTAGATGAACATTGAGAGCCTATTCCGTACGGAGTTTGTCCCAGCCACCCACCATGCCAAGGAGCAGCAGACAGTTGAGGGGCCACCCAGGCAGAGGGAGAGGGTCGACCGTGGAGGTCCGTAGGGAGGAGGCGGACGAGGCAGAGGAGCTGGCCGAGCAGCATGTGGTGGGCGACGCTTTGAGGCTCTACCACCACCACCACCAGGAGGTCCACCCCGACCACCGTGATCTGGCGGGTAGAGACAGGCACAACTCCAGGCAGTGGAGGCCTACGACCACGGTGCCCCCAAGATGATTCGAGGTACGATCTATGTCTATTACACCCTTTCTACAGTTCTTATAGCCACAGGAGTGAGTCACTCTTTCATAGCCGCTTCCCTTGTTCGAAGCTCATAGATTCTGACAGAGCCGTTGGCTCGATCCTTACAGCTAGAGACTCCTACGGGAGCAGACTCGACGATTATGCACTGGTGCCGGCAGTATGAGCTTACACCAGGAGGCAAGATCTTTGGGTGGGATCTTCTTCTAGCAGCGTCGAGGCCTTACGACGTCATCTTGGGAAAGGATTGGTTATCTAAAGTCCATGCACAACATGACTACATTAGGCGCAAGGTGCGATGTGTATGCACTGACAGGAGTAGGTTCTCCTTCACCGGTGAGAAGGGAGCCTTCGCAGCACAGTATGGACATCCGTAGAGGAGAGGACACACCATCACTCATCAGTTGGCTAGCCTCATCCTAGGAGCAGTTGACGTGTAGAGTCCTAGTTTTCCTGCAGTGGTGCATCAGTATGCGGACGTCTTTCCCGACGACGTTCCAGGGCTACCTCCTCGTAGAGAGGTAGACTTTTTTATTGACCTATACCCCGGGACATCCCCGATATCGACTCTAGCATATCATATGACCCCCACTGAGCTTCGAGAGCTACGGGTACAGTTGGAGGACTTGAAGGGAAAGGGATTCATCTGACCCAGTGTTTCACCCTGGGCTTCCCCGATATTGATCGCCAACAAGGCGTACGGGAGCTTGCGACTTTGTGTCGACTATCGTCGCCTGAACCAAGTGACGGTGAGGAACAAGTATCCTCTACCGAGGATTTATGACCTCTTCGATCAACTCAAGGGAGCACGGTGGTTCTCGAAGATAGACCTCAGGTCAGGCTATCATCAACTCAGAGTTCGGGACGAGGACGTGCAGAAGACGGCCTTCAGATGTCGGTATGGCCACTATGAGTTCTTGGTTATTCCATTTGGCGTAACCAATGCTCCATCAGTGTTCATGGTCTTCATGAATAGGATCATTCATCCATACCTCGATCGATTTGTCATGGTATTCATCGACGACATTTTGATTTACTCGACGACTGAGGAGGAGCACGCCTACCACTTACGGGTTATACTTGACACACTCTGAGAGCACCAGCTTTATTGCAAGCCCTCGAAGTGTCAGTTCTGGATAGGTGAGGTACACTTCTTGGGACACGTCATCTCTGAGGTGGGATTTGCAGTGGATCCTGCGAAGATCGAGGAAGTACTAGCTTGGGAGTCACCCAGGAGCGTGACGGAGGTGCGGAGTTTCTTGGGACTAGCTGGATAAAATCGGATATTTGTGCAAGATTTCTCCAGATTTGCGGCACCACTTTCATCTTTGATGAAGAAATGGAAAACCATTATGTGGTCAGATTGATGTCAGTAGAGCTTTCAGGAGCTGAGACAGAGATTGACCAGCACACCTATCTTGAGGTTGCTTGAGGAGGGAGTAAGGTACGTAGTCTACTACGATGCATCAGGGATCAGACTCGGATGTTTCCTGATGCAGGAGCGGGCAGTGATCGCCTATGGATCATGTTAGTTGAGGCCGCATGAGCAGAACTACGCTACCCATGACCTGGAGTTAGCAACAGGGGTCTTCGCTCTGAAGACATGGCGACACTATCTGATGGGCGAGCGCTTTACTATCTTTTCTGACCATCAGAGTCTCCGGTACATCTTTTCTCAGAAGGACCTAAACCTGAGACAGCGGCGATGGCTTGAGTTCTTCCAGGACTATGACTTTGAGATAGTCTATACTCCTGGGAAGGGGAATGTAGTAGCCGATTCTCTCAGCAAGAGGACGGGCATTCAGCTACTCGAGGAGGCGACAGAGCAGCTAGCCTCTTTAAGGATATCCTTTGTGGATAGAGATGGAGCTGCCTTCCTTCAATCTCTCACAGTCACCCCTCGACTACTACAGTGGGTTAGAGAGGCACAGTGTGGGGACGCTGACTGTGAGACGCGGCGTGCATAGATATCCTCAGGACAGGCACCTGATGGCTTCTCCTTTGGAGCAGAGCATGACATCCTTTTCAGAGGACGTTCCTTGGTACCAGTTTCTTTACGGGAGGAATTTTTGAGAGAGTTTCACATTTCTCCCTTAGCGGTACATCCTAGAGTGGTGAAGATGTACCAGGATCTCATACGATAGCACTGGTGTCCAGGAATGAAGAAGGTTTTAGCGGAGTTCGTTTCTCGATGCCTCACCTGCTAGCAGGTGAAGGCAGAGCATCAGGTACCAGCAGGCTTGGTACAGCCTTTGGAGGTCCCGAAGTGGATGTGGGACGTGATATCTTTGGACTTCGTGACTGGACTTCCTTGCACTTCCAGAGGTCACGACTCCATCTGGGTGATTGTCGACCGACTCACCATGTCGGATCACTTCTTACCCATCAGAGAGCAGGGATCAGTGGAGAGCTTGGGATGTCTCTATGTTCAGGAGATGGTATGGCTTCACGGTGTTCCACCATCTATCGTCTCCGATCGAGATGCTCACATTACTTCCCGGCTTTGGAAGGGGTTTCAGGAGGTGTTCGGGACGCAGCTACGTCTGAGCACTGCCTTTCACCATCAGATGGATGGTCAGACAGAGAGGACCATTCATACTCTCGAGGACATGCTCCGTGCATGTGTCCTTGACTTTGGTCATAGCTGGGAGGACCACCTACCTTTGGTGGAGTTTTCGTACAACAACAGTTACCACTCCACCATCGGGATGGCACCATACGTGGTGTTGTAAGGCCAACCTTGCAGATCTCCTTTGTGCTGGACATACCCTGGGGAGTCAGCCCTTGTGGGACCAGAGATGGTCCGGGCCACGATAGAGAAGGTCCAGGTCATCCAGGAGCAGATGAGGACAGCTTAGTGCTGGAAGAAGTCTTATGCTAACAGGAGGCGGAGGCCACTAGAGTTTGAAGATGGAGCCCATGTCTTCTTGCGTGTCTCACCTCGACGTGGATTACGGAGATTTGGCCGAGGCGACAAGTTGTCTCCATGCTTCATCAGACCGTTCTAGGTCCTCTGTAGGATTGGCGAGGTGGCTTATCGCATGGATCTACCACCTCATTTGCACCGGGTGCACAACGTCTTTCACGTATCTCAGCTGAGGAGATACGTGCACGACCCGATGCACATCATTGACCATGGGGAGCTAGATGTTGATGATGGGGTGACTTTTGCGTAGGTTCCATTGGAGATCAAGGATCGACAGGTGTGGGTCCTACATGGATGGTCGATTCCTCTAGTGCACATCAAATGGCATCATGGGAACTTCCAGGGGAGCACATGGGAACGGGAGGCTCAGATGCGTGCTCAGTACCCACATTTGTTTCCCTAGTTTATGATGTATCTTTACGGGGACGTAAAGCCCTGAGGTGGGAGTGATGTAAAGACCCATAAATTTCAAGGAATTTTTTTTCTTAATTTTCTTTGGATTTTACAAGAACGCAGTTTTTGACGGCACCTGATTCCAAGGCCCGGTGTGCCCGGAATCATTTTCCGAAGTTTGGCTCGGGTATGTTAAGTGAACGAATGAGCGGGTTTTTCTAACATTTGAACGGGTGCTCGAAATCGAATTATGAGGGCACCGATGGAATCGCAACGCCGGTAATTTCTTAGAAACGCCTCTTCTGGAGTTGCGTTTTCTCACGTGTGGTTCTTAAATTTTGGGCGTTAAGTGAAGAAAATAAAATAAAGTGGTGAGACAACTTTATTTCGTTTCACTTAAAGCCACTTAATGCTACTTAAGCTGAGTTGAAACGGATAGGGTGAAAATCCAAAATATCCTATCCTCTTGGTTGGATATTTGTGAGGTGGGGCCCGCATGATCCCCACCTTTTCTTTTCCTCTAAGTAACGCACCCACGAAAACTCCTCATTAGTGAAAGTCAACTGGGGCGTTTTCTAAAACTCTTAAATGCTGCTATTAAATGGATGGTTAAGTCGTTACCATTAATTCACCGAATTAATGGTTCATTTGTTAACATGTTTTCAAACTATTGTCCTATTAATAAAATAAGACCAACACACTTTCTTCTTGGGTGCGATTTGTTGAGAGGATTTGGAGAATCTGTACTTTCTTCCTCCTTCGCGAAAACGCGAAGAACCCAAAGAACGCGAAGAATGCAAAGAACGCGAAGAACGTGAAGAACGTGAAGAACCCCGAACCCTCGGAGATCGACGACACGATGCTGTGTTCCGTGACACCGACGATTCTCCTTCCACGACGCTTGTTCCACGACGTTCTTCCCCGCAACAATCTCTGATCATCAACTGCTTGAGGTAGGAGATTACGGATCTTTTAAATTTCATTTCTAGATTTTATCCTTAACATGGATTAAATTCGTGAAATTAAATCCGTGTGTTTTCATTAACCCTCGGAGATTGTCGACGTGACGCCCTTCCGTGACGATGCGACACCCTTCTGCGACGCGGCGATCCTCTTCTTCCGCGACAGTCAATTCCGTGAAGAACGCATGTTCGAAGACTACGATGAGGTAGGGGTTGTTTCATTAAACTCATTGTGATTTATACCTGTGGCGTTGATTAAATATTTGTTGTGAGATATTTTTAAAACCGCTAACGCGGTCGGCACCGACCAACGAACAAGTCTGAACCCACCGCCCCTTTCATTCTTGGTGTGTGAAATGGTGGACGTCGACAAAGAGGCCGCACGGACGATGTGGGGTCCTCACAGTAAAGGACGGACCGCGGGAGGACGTTTGGCGAAGACGGTGAAAATTTCTGACCACCAGAACTTGTCTGGTGGCCCGCGGAGCAGACCCCTGGTGCTCCACGCTGGCACGGCGGCACCGGTTGCAGATGGCGGCGGCGCGCCACCGGAGGCTGCCGCCGTGGCTGAAGTCGCGGCGGCAGCAGCACGGTCCCACGACCGCGTGGGACCGGAGGAGCTCGGGACGCGGCCGTCTACTGCATCCGCTAGCAAGGGCAGCCCCACGCGGGGTCGCGGCTTCTTCACGCGGGGGCAGCGCGCCCCCCGCCCATGGCTCGGCTGTAACAGCCGAGCCGGCCCGCTGGCCAACCTGCCCGCCGGGTCACGCCCAGGCCGGGTCGGGCCGTGCTGCGCCGGCCGGGCAGGGTCGCGCCAGGCCGGGTCGGACCCGGTTCGGGCCGACCCAGGGGGGTTGGGCCGGGTCAGTCCGGGCCCAGACCCCCCGTTTTAGGACCTTTTCGGTCTTTTTCCCATATCATGTGATATGGGACTCCGATAAACGTACCGTCAGCGGAGATTCGATCCTTGGACCAAGACGGTCGTTTTGACATATCGTACTCAAGGTTTTGGAATACTTTGGGTTCAGCCGGGTTTGTTCGTACACAAAACCAACCGGGACCTTGGAGCAGAAACACTCATATCTTGAGATTCAGACATCCGATTGACGTGCCG
Organism: Viscum album; assembly: GCA_963277665.1. Classification (NCBI taxonomy): domain Eukaryota; kingdom Viridiplantae; phylum Streptophyta; class Magnoliopsida; order Santalales; family Viscaceae; genus Viscum; species Viscum album. The sequence goes on from OY728165.1 coordinate 811,847,253, forward strand.
TCGACTTTTTTGAATTACACTAAGTGAGACAGATCATTTGGCTTACTCTGCCCGAGGTTTGGAAGCAGGTGGAGTACAGTCAGGTTGGTTTGCCTTAAAAACCAACCGGGCCCCCGAAACGAAAATGCCAATAACTCTCAGACCGAGCGTCCGATTGACACGCCGTCTGCGACGTTGAGTTCCTGTTGACGATACAGAACTTTTGAATACATCAACTCTATACTATGTGTCAGTTGATGTATCAGCCTCTCGGCTCATGGAGCGGACCCTCCCGAATAAGCTTGATGTGTGCAGGAACGCTAGTGTTGGGTGCGACTGCGACGACGACGACGACTATGCAAAGATACTCAGTTGATTCGACTAGGACTGTGCAGAGATCCTCAGTGGATTCGACGACGAAGACTACAACACTCAGCGATCCTGTGTGGGTCCGATCTTGTGTGGTTCAGCGCTCAGCAGTCCTATGTGGGCTAGCACCTACAGATCCTGTGTGGGTCCGATCCAGTGTGGGTATTTGCGGTGGTTAGTTACCTATCGATCATTTGTGGGTCAGATCCTTTGTGGGTCATTGAGGGGGTTAGTTACCTATCTATACTTTGTGGGTCAGATACTTTGTGGGTCATTGCGGGGGTTAGTACCTATCGATCCTTGGTGGGTCTGACGACGTATATGAATTAGTGGCAATATCTGGTCATCTTTATCGTCATACAAAGAAGTTACCTGTGTGAGCTGAATCCTGTTTTTCTTTCCTATGTGGATTGTGTTGTGCTATCCTGTGTGGGTATACATTTTGATTTCCTGTGTGGACTGGGTTGTACTTGGGTTTGGATGTTGGAGCCGAACGAGAATTGATGACTTAGGTATATGTATGGTCATATACCTAAGTCGTGTCGGATGTTACTTCTTGATTGGATCTTTCCGTTGTGACTTATCCTTTTTGGATTTTTGGAGACCTTTGGGGGTATCAGGGTCCCTACTAAGTAGCTTATACTCACCCCTACACGGGCTATTCCCGCACTATGTTGTGTTGGTTGTAGACGACGGACATCGCTGATCGTGGTTGAGGATTTCGGAGCAGGACGGTACCTGGAGGTGGATCACTGGGCGGAACATACTCAGAGCGGACGGCTGGACCCGAGGAGCAGTGGAGGCTATATGTACCCACCCTTCAGGTGGGATTTCCAGTGGACAGATCAACGTTGTGGCTTTACTTTCAGTTTCTATTTTTCCCTTCCAGTTGTACTTTACTTTCAGTTTGTGTTTGTATTCTGGCCCACTTACATTTCTACACATACTGTTGTACCAGTTTTTACTTAGTGTTTACTTCTTCCTGCTTGCTCTGTGGTGCTTGTTGTTTACTTTACAAAGGCAATGTCTTCCCTTTTTCCGAGATTTATTCCTTTGTGCTAGTCGTCAGCCCCTGGCCTATGGAAGACGGGCTTGGGGTAGTCACGACATGGGCCTCGTGGACGGGTCGTGACAATAATTCTAGAAAATAATTATCAATTACCAATTGATAAACACTTAAATTTGTCCTTTCAATTATTATAACATCATAGGTCCTTCATTGGTCTTGGGTATAACCCCAAGATCATGAGTTTTACATGGATAATTCTCATGTTCCCCACACATAAATCATTTAACTACAAGTGGTAGTATAGAATTAACTTCATATCCCTCCATCAAACACTAATTTTTTCATTGACAATTCATTAATCTATGGACTTCTTTTCAACACAGCAAAAAAAATTCTTTAATACATTCTCATTGGTGTATCATTCCACATTTCCATCATGAAGGAAATTGAGCCTTCTATCATATTTGGCATCCACCACATAATCTCATAGAGAGATATATTATTCTACTTGTATGTCAAAATGAGACTACGTTAAAGAGGAGGTTATGAATCATATATCATGATAATTTGTTAGGAATAATATAAATATATTTCACCGCAGTCATCTTCTAATTTAGTTTTTCATAAACACTGAACTTCCCATCTCTTTCAGTGTTATCATGATTCCACCTGGTTACATCCACTGATAAAACCCAAAAAAAGGCATGAGTAATAATAATCCTTGTGTGTAATCAATTATTCAATAAAATAAGTTATATGATTTATAAATCATGAATCCTTATTTTAAATAAATGAATCTATTAAACAAAAAAAATATTTATTTAGAGAAATAGAATCACCAACTTATAGGGACATAAGTTATATAGACATAAGGAATCATCCCATAAAATGAGATACCATTCATTCGGTAAGGACCAGGGGAAATATTACAAAATGAAACATTCTCTTTGGTCCCCCTTAATTTGAAAAAAAACCATTATATAAAATGAGAATTAGCTTAGGAAGAATCTCCAATAGTTCCAAACCTAGTTCACTATAAGGGAATTGTCTTCATGTATTATAATGATGGTCGATATATATTTGACCAACCCTTATAATGTTATTACCCTAGATGAACATATTACAAAACCATATTGTATTCCTAGTTTTACATTATAAATAATAGATAAATAATATAAATAATATATATATATTTTGTCCTTGAACACATTCAAATAATCCTTCATTATATCCATGGGAAAGAAAAGAAAATAATGTATGATATCAGATTCTTAGTAAGAGATACATATAGTGTAATATATCATTAGTAAATAAATAAAAAATTAATATGATAAATTAAATGGTTGATAAGACATTTCATTTAATCAATAATATTAGAATGAAATGAATAAATTGATAAAATAAATTTATTAATATCATGGATAATAAAAATTTAATTTTCAATGAGATACATTTTTTATGTCATTCATCATTATAAAGGATTTATTTTTTATGAAATATTTCTCTTTATATAATTTTATTTCGTCGATAGTTTTTGTTACACACAAAAACAAGTTTAGAGGAACCAAAAAACAATATAAAAATATTTTCCTCATATCATCTACAAACCATTGAATTAGATGGAATTAATAGTAATATAAAATTATAAAAAAAATATATGGAGCAGATGTTTATAAAATTAATTAACTACTAGTTAATTATTCGATTTTAAACACATGTAAAAAAGTGGTTTTCCTAAAAAAATAATTTTCTTATATTTGGAATGTATTTTTTAATTAATAAATTAAATTTATAACAACTATGGAATTATTTTAATAAATGTTATATAATATTTACTCTATCTAATATTTTATACATTCCAAAATATTTTTTGAGGCACATGATAAGAATTAATCTTGATTTTTTTTCAAATGTATTTTTTAAAAATAATTTTTGTCACATTTTCACACTTACAAAAAAATTAATTTCATTGATTTAATGATATGAAATTATATGAAATTAAATATATATATATATATATAATAATTTTTTTTTAAATTTTGTATATTGTCCCCAATTATTTTTGGACAACATGAATAATAACCATTGTAAAATTGATCAACTCTATAAATGGTGAATCTGGTTAAACAAGATTAAAAATAATTGATAAGGTCGTTATTGTAGAACATAATTCTTATTGGATGAATTTAAATAATCCTGTATAACAATTACATATAAATATATTCTATTAATATATAATTTTCCCTAAATATGATCTGTATATTATTTAAATCAACAAATATAACAAAATGTGATTCTCTTAGGTTAAAATTTTATTTATGTCTTCACATTGAGATGAAAAGTATTTATTACAAGATCTTCATAATAATTAAGTTCATAATGAAAAAATATTAATGAAGGTAGTTTGTTTATAACATCTATAAGATGTATAATTACCTGAAATGCATACACGACAATATTACAATATTTACCCAATTAATGGAGAAATAAAATAAATGATTTTGAAAATTTTAAAATTGTTATAATTTGATAAATTTATAGTACTACACAAACTTGATAGATGAATATGAAAAAATATTACATGTTTATATAATTATATTTAAATAATAACATTTTTTAGGTCTTTTAAGTTAAATTAATTGAACTGTGTCAAAATTTACATTAATGGTATTTTATTAAAATAATATTTATGAAAATATTTAAAAACCAATAAAATATTGGAATATAACAATTTTAAAATTTATGGACGAAATTTTTTAAATCTATTAATTAGTTTTAAAACATTTACTATATAATTAAAAATTACAATATAATAATATTGAAAAAATCGTTACCGTAGTTATGTTGAAAATAGGTTATCCAAGAGTCATCCTAAATGAGAAGGTTTAAAATAACAAATAGAAACATGAGTAACTCATATTGGATTATTTTGTAAGAAACAAATCATACGTAATCTCTTTATAAATTTATATTTTGAGTAATTTTAGCTAGAGAATGACTTTATTATAATTTTATATTTTTTTTAAATTACAAAAGTTCCCCTCATGCCAATTATAAAAAGGCTCCTCCTCCCTAAAATTATTACTCCAATTTGAGATATGTAACTCTAAAAAAATATTCCAATATCTATTATAGACATTTATAGAGACATATTAGTGGTTTTTTTCTTACTATAATACCAATAATAGATCTCATTTTTTGAGATCTAAAGGATTTATTTCAAAGAAGACGTAATATAAATGTCTAATAACATAATTTTCAAATAATACTTACCTCTAATAAATATATGGTATTTATAATAAAATTACAAATTATGTATCCTTAATATTATTTAATATTATTATGATTATGAAAACACCATTATAAACCATCTTTACATCAAATGAAAAGGAAGGTATCACTCATTCATACATTAGGCTTACCATCTCCACATTAAAATAAAATTCATTTTTATTATCATCATTTATAGTTTACTATTATGATGATTTTAATATTATTATATTGTATTTTGTAAATAATTATTCTTCTGAAATTATAATATATAATAAAACTTTTTACCTTATAATATGTTAGAATACAACAACATTGCCTGTACGTGAATGTGGACTACCACCTCTACGAAGCGATGTGAATTTTTTATTTATATTATAAATGGATGTCAATAAATATATATTTAATGAATATATATGAAATATTTTAAATAATATAACAATTATAAAAAATTTTAATTTGTATTTACCTTTCTTTTATCCCATATATCGAAAAAAATAGCATCCATTCGTTCACATGACCCAAAATATCCAGGAAAAGTGTAATTCTTTTTTCTATGAATAATTTTTTTGAATAATATTAAAATATATATAATGAATTTATATGATATTATTTCATGATTAATATTCTGGAGATGTTTTATTAGAGATAAATATATAATAATAGTAGCAATTGTGCTATAGTTCTCATGATAAACGAGATAGGTAACAATATGTAATGAATATTTTATTAATTAATTATTGAAAAATGTCATGTTGAAATGTTATTAGGGATAATATATTATATTATATGTATTATAATAAATTTATTATTTAATTCTAATAAATTTAATTTTAGTATAAATGAGGTTAGAGTTGTTTGAATGCATGGAGAACATGAGGTAAGGGGTTTACATTAAAAGCTCATTGTTTATTGGGACGGATTATGAATACCTTATGATGATGAAATATTATCATCAAAATATCAAGATAATCAATAATTTTATTCTAATTTAAAATTTCATTTAATTTTATGTTTTCCTTTCATTTTTCTAAACTTACGTACGCAATATATTAAAAAGTAGTTTATAAGGAAAATCATACTTTCCCACTTCTTTCAGAAATTATTTTTCTTCCATGTCGATGCTTTATAAAAAAATTAATTAATGTTTTTTCAACAATAATTTGATTTTATAAATTCATTTTTAAAAATTTGATGACCTTTATACTATGGTTTGATTGGAAGCTTATTGTCTTTTTCATAATGAGGTACATTGTGTCTTTTCTAAAAAAAGCATGGAAAATGATTATTTATCTTATAAAATATGAAATTATTTTCTATACATCATGACTAAATTTATATTTTTATAATCCTTAATATTTATAAGTTATTATTTTCAAATAAATTTTTTTCTATTATTTTTTTATAATTTCTTAAATAAGTGTTTCAAAACAATGGTATTTTGTTTTCCTTAAGAAATTTTTAATGATATTTTCATTCATAAAATTTAAAAACCTTCAATGTTAAATGGGATTTAATGGTAATATGATCTAATGATTCAATATTTTTTGTTATTTCAATTGTTAAGGTTTATGGTGGCTTCATATTTATGTACATTATTTCATTTTAATGGTTTATAATATGATGAAATGTTTATGAAATCCTTTTCTTTTCAAGGATTATGGTATGATGAATGATTTATGATCTTATGGCACCCATATATATTATTTTCATTATGTGATTTGTGGGACCAATACCTCCCTATAAAGAATTGGATAAATATTGATAACTAATGAGATAAACCATACTAGAATAGGTACTGAACCCAGTTAAATAAGGTAAATTGTCCATTATGATATTATTTGGGGTGAATATTGACTAAAATGATGGTTTGAGGAGTTATCCCACTAAACAATGATTGTCTTGATAATTTCATTAACTAGAAAGGAAAAAAAAATTATGCCATCATGTATGTCTCAATTATAGTATTCCAATTGTATTCTCTCATGATTCATGTTCATTGATTCTTTTTTATTAATCTGTTGTAAACATCCATGATATATTTTAGGACTCGTGATTATGATATATGATATATAGGGTATAGTTTTATATGTTGAGTTAATGTTCTTATACAATTATTTTCATTTTGTGTCTTATATGATCAGTTAAATATTCCTTTTTTACACTTAATGAGCATTAGAGGTCACTACATTCTTATGATTCATTTTTCCATGTTATAAATAAATGTGTTAATAATGATATTTCTAGTAATGGTTCTTGTTATATATAAATAACTTGGAGATAATATATATATTTTAGGAACTAGTTGTTTATGTTTCTATAAATACAAATATAGTAGACCAAAATGATTATGTTTTGAATCAAACATTTATATAATGAATATTGATTTATAGATTTCAATATCATTGTATTAAATGTATGGGTCTCAAAAGTTGGTATTAAAGAATGGAATAGTAAACCATTTGATACAAGGATAAGAAAACATTAGGAATAACCAAATGTAGAAGTCTATGAAAGTGATAAAATCATATAATGTTGGAAATTATCATTAATGGACTAGGTAAATCCTATGTTTTCATAGAATACATTTTCTCAATATAGACATTATATAAATGATTTTTCATGACAATGTGGTTTCGCACCATGATTATGTTTTCTCGTACTAATATTATTTATTTTAGTCAATTGATGGAACCTATATGAATCATGATAATTCTGAATCTAATGGAGAAAAAAATTATAATCCACTTGAATAACCAAATTTTATTGGATATCTGATGGAAAAACTTATTTATATGTTAAAAAACACTATCATTATGTGAATCATGTTGATATTCATAATTCGAAAATGATGGACCAATGTTCTATTGAGTCTTCATGAGGAAACAAACACCATTTTTAGTCTGTCCACTGAAGTAGTAGTCACTGACCAGTAGATCAGTATAAATTAAAATGTGTTTTCCATTCATAAGGTATTATAAAATGATAAATTTATTCGATCTATTTATCATTTATAACGAGAAAAAGGTAACTGGTGGACCATTTTCAAGAACACAAACAAACGATACTATATTGAAACTATGAAGTGGAAAAAATATAAAATTTATTTTTAAAATAAGTACTTCACGCATATTCTTCATATGAAAATGGAGAAAGAATTACTTTAGTTAAAGAATATGGAAGATGAATATGTTGGAAATTATGAGAAAAACCCTTATAAGACTTGTGTGGCACCCTTATCATATTAGCATCCAACCAAAATTAAAGATGATCGACTCCTAAATTAAATAAAATTATACCTTTAAAAGGAATTATCCATAAGGGAATTTAGTAACTATGAATAAATTGTTTGATATTATATCATATTATAGATTCAGATTTGAGTTAACCACCAATGTCATGTGTTTTATTATAAAATAAAAATTGAATTCAATGGAAATTCAAAAAATAGTTGTTAGAAGAAGATAAACCTTCCTTTTTGAACAATCTGTAGAAGGAGGCATTGGGGTAATTTTATTAATATAACTGGTAAATTTTTCATCAATTGAATGGAATGAAATCAGAAAATAAAATCCTAATGTGATGGGAATATTTTATCTAATGACATGAATTAAGATAAATCTCTCCATAATGAAGAACGAAAAATCAAGAATTTTGAATGTAAGGATCATGTGGAATATGCTAACCAACTCTAAAATAAAAATTTAAATGATTATGATAAATTTTAAAAAAATTATGCCCAGATGCAAAGGTAAATCTCATTCGATAATAAATTGATGAGGGGAACAAAAATGATATAGTGAAAGGTACACATACCTTGCACTCTATAACTAAAAATATCATATTTTATTCTATTTCTAACCAATAATTTATTTCTAATGAATTTGATACATGTATTATAATACCACATAATAATTTAGGTGTTGTGTTCCCAAAAAACCCTAATTATATGATGATCATATCCCATGTCTACGCTTCTTCTCTATATGATGTTTTCGAAATTTTGTTTTCTAAAATTATTATCAGATACACACATTTGGAGAGTTGACATGTTCTTTTCATTATAAACTCTTCTACTACTTTTTGATTACTTTATTTGGATTATAACATGGGGTGTGTATGTGTGAAATTTTGAGAGTAATAAAAGAAGAACGGGTTGTATATGTTTGTTCATATTTAGGGAAATTTTATCCCACCAAAACTAGAAAAACGTGAAACCGTGGATAGTGGGAAATTTCATGATTGACATACAGTTTTTCAAATTGTTCACCCTCTTATGTGTAACCAATCAACGCTAAAACAACAGGTGACTAGTTGGCACACTGTTAGGGAAAATGATTCCCCCAACCCAACTATCTATGCACAAGAATTAATTAAACCCAAAAATTATTTATATGATTCCTCGAACCCCTAAAACTATCCTATTTCATCCCCCATTCAACCCAAGGTCCACATTCTCTTTTTTGGAGCTATTTGGATGATTTCTAATCCCTCCAGACCCATATACATATCGAATCAAATCTTAGATCGAAGGTCTGCTCCACTCTTGGTTAGTGAATCTTATCACATTTCTTCTCTCATGTTTCCCCCATTCATCCCACCTTATTTCAGAGATTAAATCCATTTATATATATATATATATATTCAGTGAGATCTAGATATATGCTTCTAGATCTAGAGATCAACTCACAAGATATTGATTTCTTTTATCATGAATTTGGGTTTTGAGATTGAGATATAGATCTATGATATTATAACAATAATCATTTGGGGAATTTTTATAGAGATTATAAATTGGTGAATTGAGTTATGTTGTCTAATATTCAATTCACATTCTTTTTATTATTATACACATGTGAAAATTGTATAATTTCAATAATTCATTAGCAATTAGAATTACAAAATTTGTTTAATTAATGTGTCCAGTTGATTTATTGAAGTATAGTATAATCAGATAATTAATTAGAGAATTGATTATAAAATTTTGGGGCTTCCCAATTAGATAATTAATTGTAGGATTAATTACAACATTATGGGATATTTAATTATATAATTAATGGGGGAATTAATTACGTGATATCTAACTAGTTGAATTGAGATAATTAATTTTGGGATTAATTATGTGATATTTATATTATAGATTAGTATGATTTATAATGGAATTAATGATGAATAATCGATAAAGTCAATAAGATATTTAAATGTGGAATTAATAATGGTAATTGAGTTTGTAAAGCTTGATTAATTAGTGATTAAATTAATTATTACGTTTGATGACTTTATTAGTTATTGAATTAATTTATAGTAATTATGTAATAATCTAATTTATTTATTAGTAATGGAATTTATTTGAATAATTAATATTTCAATTAAATATTTGTTTATGAATGGTTACATCGTCATTCACGTATGATGAAAATAATGTGAACATGGTTATTCTAATGTGTGTTTATGAATGGGAACATGAACATTCAAGTATGAATTAACGAATGGGAACATTGCCATTCAAACGTGTGTTTATGAAAGGGAACATGGTAATTCAAGTATGACTTGGAGAATGGGAAGACGATCATTGAAATGTGTGACATATAAATGATAACATGGGAATCCATTTATAAATTATTGAATGGTAAAAAATATACCCCTAGATATTACCTCGCTTGGGAATACTTTGTTATTCTGTATGAGATAAAAAATGTATTGAGATATGATATCACCTTTGGATACAACAATATCCTACAAGATCCAAAGCAGGTATTATGATATGATATTACTGTGGAACACTTCTGGATCTAGCATGACCCGAAGTTTTCGTTGAGGTACGCGTGTCTTTAGGAACCCAATAGTTAATGTGGATAACTAAAGAATCAAAGATAATGTAATAAATTTTTAATTATGCATTATACTAATTTATTTATATATCTACACACACTATTATCTAACAAGATATTGATTCTTATAGAATTGGCGGTGGCATAATGAGTTGTACTCACACCCAACTCATGATTCAAAGTTGGTACCCCGAATAGAATTTATTATTGTAGGATAGTTTAAGGGAAAAAGTCATCGGATAGATGGATAATTTTGGTATGTATCTTAGAAGAGGAAACTAGATGTTATTCAGGACCCACAAGGGAGTTTTCAGATACTTTATTTTCAGTTTTCATATTAGATAGTTATCACAAACATTAACAAGGAATGCTTTCTTCTTTAGTTGGATATTATATTTCTCTACATTTATTATATTAATATGTTGGTATTTTTTATTGTTATATATGTTTTAGATATTTCTTATTATTTATATAGGTGTGTCACTTTGATAGAAGAGTGTTTAGAATCCCAATGATTCACTTATTAGACCCTCGCTACTAGTCGGTAGCTATTGGTGTACGGGGAGGTTCTCTTGAGGTCATGTGACCAACTGACTCTAGAAACTTGTGTGTGGCACCTAGGTTGGGATGATAAAAAGTGGTATCAAGGGGAGTTTTTATCCTATAAACTATGGGTTATGGACCAATATATCGTTCAAGTTGTTTTTTATTAAGATAATACCAAGAATTTGTTTGATATATGTTGTATTATGTGGTAATGTATATATTGTTGGATATTCATCAAGGAATTTTCCCATTTTTTGGTGACACATAAATGATTAACTAGAAATCGAATAAAGATTGATTGGTTAGAATCATGTGATAATTCCTTCCAACTGTAATATGATCATTTCATATTGGAACACATTTTGATCCTACTAGATCCATGTGAGGAGTGAATAGTGTGTTGTGACACTTCTAGAATAGGGATTGGAGTTGTGTTGATTCATGGAGATCAACTCATGGTTTATGGGTACATATAGTTAATTCCACATGAATAGAACTACCCAATGAACAACCTCATGCTAGCAGTAATGGTTTGTTCTTGGATGTGTTGGTTCCACTATCTATTGGGAAATAATTTCATTATATATACATATCACAATAGCTTAAGATATATCTTTTTGCTATGAGATTTGAATATCTCTAAGAAGATATAGTTTGAGTATATATAGTCATTTGATTTTGAGCTAGCATATACACATGGGAAAGGAAATAATATTACTGTTTATTTGAGTAGGAAAACTAAGAGACAAGAAGATTAAGAGTCTATTTTTGAGTCGATGATGATGACCTTGTTGGCAGAGATATATGTAGTGGTTCGGGGGATCCAAAAAAATATGAATCATGTATCAGTTCTAGTGGAGCATAAAAATTTGAGATGTATTAGAGATAGTCAAAATTAGTATTTGGAGTTTTTTAACTTGACATAAAGCCTTGAAGGTGGGTAGTCACCTTCATATTGGTTGGTAGATGAGGATGAGATCATCTTCCTCGTGAATCAGTTTGTTGTGCCTATGAGCTTGTGATAGGATATGATACTAGAATTTAAGTCCTCTAAGTGGACATTGCATCCAGGTGTAACCAAAATGTAATGTAATCTATGATGATAATTTTGGTGTCCATTCATGAAAACAGAGAAATTATCGATTGTGACACAATGCCACACATGTTAGCAGGTGAAGGAAGAGAATAAATTAACTTTAGTATTTCTACAGCTATTACTCATTATAGAGTGGAAGTTGGATGATATAATAATGGACCATGTGGTGAGTCTCCTGAAGACTCCATGGAACACTAAAAATATTTGTGTTAATATTGATATACTAATGAACACGGCTTATTTCATTCTAATATGAAATGGTTTCTATATGGATCATCTTGTATATTTTTATGTTCGAGAGAAAGTCTATTAGTATGGGGTACCACAGACTATTGTTTCAAAACTTGACTCTTTTTTCCCTTAATACTTCTGGAAGGGCCTGCACAATTTTCTTGGTCGACATGTAATATTGAATATGACTTTCTACCCATATAAAAATGGAATAGGAGACAGTATTATAAAATTTCTTATGGATATGATTTGGAAATATGTTCATAAGTTATATGGGTATTAGGAAAACAACATGTCTTTAGTGGATTTATCCTATACCAATTATTATCACATAACTATATAGATAGAACCATATGAGGCACATTATGGTAAACCCTATAGGTTATAACTATGATAGATGAAGGATGGTGAGTTAGAGTTATTGGTACTGAGTCTTGTGTAGGAGATATCATAAACGGTTTAGCTTATTTGGAAACATATCTACATGTATTAGAGTAGTAAGAATTTTTTTGGTGATAGATAGAGATGACACATAGAGTTAATAGAGGGTGACCTTGTATTCCTTTTGGTTTCACCTTGGTTGGGTAAACGTTGGGTACGACAGAAGGTCATGTTAGTGCCCAGATTCGTTTGACCATTTGATTTAGTGGATAGAATCATGTGAGTGGAATACTAAATGGATCTTCAACATAAATATAGTGTTATGAATAATATTTTTCATTTGTTATAACTTTATTAGTATCACTATGACCCTACTCTTGTGATCGATGTGGATGGTGTTGATCTTGAGATAGATGTGTCCTATGAAAAGAATTTGATATGTTTTTTGGAACATGGTGATAATGTGTTGAGGGAATGGACCGGGAGATAGAACATGTATTATGGATACATGGGAGTGTGTGGGAGGATACATTGTAAATGTAAGAATATATGTATCCTCAATGGCGCCATCATTTGGGCTCAACATATAAGGGAATCTGGGGAGTACAACTCAATAAATATATATTATAAGGTGGGATGATTTTAAGATCCTGAACATTTCATGATTTGACCTGAGATTGTTTCATGGTACAATCCTATTTTTTTGTACGTTTTCTTAGGATATAACATGGGGTTTGTATGTGGGTAGTTTTGAGAAAAGTAATGATAAATGGGTTATTCATGGTTGGCGTACTGTTAGGGAAAATCGTGGGCCAAAACCTAGCAGGCCATGAAACCCATGACAGTGGGGAATTACATGATTTATTGCATAGTTTCCAAAAAAAATGCACCCTCTTAAGTGTAACATGTAATGGCATGGACCTCTCCGGACCATTCCTTTGTCAAAAAGTAGGCCACGAAGTGTTCTGGAGGGTAAAATGGACTTTTCCCACACTTTCCAGAATTTGGAAACTACACGCCGTGTACCCCCTTGCCGAGAATACCCCGTGTTGAAGGCGGTGTCCCAGCCATATGAAATAAATTGGTACATGCTGTGTATCCAATGCTACACTCCATGTAGTCTCTCCCCGCATAAGCATTATCGCGTGTTGACCAGTAAACGGTCATGTTCCATTTTGGAGCAGTGTGCAATAAATGGGTAAACGCTGTGTGTCCAGTACTACACGTTGTTTAGTCCCTCCTCGCGTATGCGTTACCCTCAAATAGTGTGTTGACCAGTCAACGGCCGGAGAACCGTGTTGGAAGATGCGTGGAGACCGTGTGAAATAACTGAGTACACGCCATGTACCATAAAGTACACGCCATCTACCATAATGTACATGTCGTGTACTTTTTCTTTTCTCTCTTATAGAAGGATGGGTCCCCTCCTCATTTTCAACTCACCCCTCTCCTCCCTATTCCTCTGAGCAGAGCTCTCTCAAGAGACTCGAAGGATACTTTTCTTCCATAAATTCTCCGTCTGAGCTCCAATTTATGATCCATCAATGACCACGGGATTGTAACGATGAGGCAGAACATCCAGGCTTGGATCCGTTTTCTTTCCGTCGGTATTTCCTCTCTGACTTCCACTGGAGGAGGTTTTTTTGGGACCCGACAGAAGTGACAGACGCTGACAGACGTCTTCTAAAGATGATTTGGGGGAGCGTTGCGGTCGGAACCTGTTGAGGTAGGGATCTTACCATCGTCACTCTAAATTTTGCATCATGCAGGGTGGTTGTCCACTTGTTTACGTGAAAAACGTTTGAACTAGTTTAATAAGGATAATAACTGGTTTATATAACGTGGATGAGAAGCTTGTGAATGCTGTTACTTTTTTTATATCCTGTGATATTATGTTGTGAATTGAATGACATTCTGCCTACTGAAAATCACGGTCGTTGGGGGCCTTTGCTTGTACAATTAAATGTTTCCCTATCTTTCAAGACCGTTTTTTGGATAGAAACATTGTTGAATGTGGAAATTGGTTAATCACGTAAAGTTGGCTGTTTAAAATCTGGAACCCTTGGGTGATCACCCAGGTTAAACAAAATGGAATAACGAACATGTGGGTTTTGGCTTGGTTACTGGTGTGTGAAAGGGGGGGGGTGAATCCTGGGTTGTTACGAATAGAACAGGCAGTGGGGATGCAGTAAATGATCTTAAATGGGAGATGATGTGGCACGAAACTTATTTTGTGGGTTGTTGTGGATCGGGTGGGCAGTGGGGCAAAGATAAATGGTATTAAAGGGATAATTATATACTGTGTAGTTGTGGTTATGGTAGATGGCAGCATGGCTGTATGGTTGGGTTTTAATGTCAACGAAATATGGGTTGTGAATAATAAATAAAAAGTGGAAGAGTTAATAAATGGTGGGTCATGGTAATGGAATGGGATTAATAATCATTGTGTTGGTTGGTTGATAAGAAGGACTTTGTTGTGCTTCTTGTGTTTTCCTAACTTGAATTGAGGATAGCAGGGATATTTTTTACGAACGATCGATGTGTATGGTTGTGGATAGTTGCCCAGTAGTTAAGGAACCAAATAAACTAATTCTGGTGAAACATGAAATCCTAAATGGGGTTGGGGTTGTTTGTTTAATTCATGTTTCGTAGTATCAGTACCGAGGCACGTGCTCAGTTTCTCTATTTAAAATCCATAGGTTGGGTTGTGTGTTTCGTACACATATATATCTGTATCTTTTGTGTTTTATCGTACCCCACCCATGTTGATAACTTAGTGCCGAACACTCCCATTTCATGGGAAAGGGTGTTTTTCCCTTAGTTACTAGCTCCTTCTTGCTCCTTCTCCCCAAGGCTGTCATGGATTGAGGCAACCTTACACCTAAGACTCTTCAGGTAGGTTTTGATTGGGGTGGTTTTAGCCCAAGACTCTTCGGTTAGGTTCTATTGTTTCCCAAGAATCGTCGGGAGGAGGCTCAGGTGTGTATGGGTGGGATACGTGGTTGTGAGGCACAGGTGTGTGTGGGAAGGATACGTGGTTGTGAGGCCAAGGTGTGTGTGGGCAGGATACATGGTTGTGAGGCTCAGCTGTGTGCGGTCGGGATACGTGGTTTGTGAGACCCAGGTGTGTGCGGGCGGGGAGAGTGTGGCAGCGTCAGGTCGTTCGCCATTAGGAAGAGCAGATAATTAATGGGAAATGGTGCAGGGTACCCAATACTCTTGTTTCTTATATACTACAACCTGTTGTGGTTGTGTTTTTGGTGAGTGTGTCTGGTGAGGTTGGGTGGATATAATTCCTTTCGAGGTTTCTTCTGTTGTTCTCACAGGATATTAGGATGTCTCCCCACTTATTCTTGAGAGCATTAGATTTCCCTACTGAGTATACTTGTATGCTCACCCTACCTTTACATTTAGGTTTCCATGATGACTACTGGGGCCGTGCGGGACCCTAATAGTCAAACAGTTGGAGTTGTTGCTGTTGTTGTACACTTGTTTCTTTTGGTATTGTACTTTGAGCATTCTTGTACTTGCACCTTGTTATAAAATTGTTTAAACATGCATGTGAGCATGGTTTGGGTTTATTTATATACACTTGTTCTTTTCCTTTTTGGTGGTTGACTTGTCCTATTTCCCAATATTAAAATAATGAAAGGTTAATGCCTCCAATATTTGTGAATACTCATACCCTTGGTGCTAGTCACCAACCCGGGGCCTACTAGAGGCGGGACCCTGGGGTCATTGTATCACTTTCACCATTGCCAGCTCAGTAGGGGAATCTTTGGTGGGAGGGGGTCGTGACAGAATGGTATTAGAGGGAGGTTGAGAGATAGGATGGAGTCTGGAGTTAGGCACAGTGAGGACTTCATGGGATGGTAGGGAAACAGTGTTAGTTATTCTTGGTGCGTGACATAGGCCAGGGAGGACTGGTTAGGACACGGGATTTTAGGGCCCCCCCCATGATCCGATGCAAGGACTCTGAGCCTGCCGAACGACAAAGTGAGACTACATTGATTTCAGGGTAGAGACCCTAGGGAAGGTACATGCATCATCATGATTGTGTTTTACTTGATTTGGGTGTTCTGAGAAATAAATTGAAATAAAATGATAAAATAAAACCTTGAGAAATTTCATTACTAATTGGTCATAGGAGATCATTGTTTACCGTACAGCTATGGAACCTGGACGTCATCCCGGGGTGGCTCAGATGGCTGAGCCCCTGCAGATTTAGGTGGTCGATCAGTTGAGGATTGACTGAGAGGAGGAAGATAGCCAGTGGCAGAAGACTCTTCGTTCTTTCCTGCGGCAGACCCTCATGAATTATGAGGGTAGTACTTCGGATACGGATATGGAAGGGTGGATTGAAAAGCTAGGTATCACTTTTACCTTGATTCATGATCCGAGGTAGTACTGGGTTCCCCTAGCAGTCAGTCAGCTGAGAGGTGCGGCGCGACAGTTGTGGACGCTCTACCTCGGAGAGAGGATAAAGGCAGAGGTTCCATGGGCTGAATTTGAGAAGGAATTCCATGGGGAATTGTAACATCCCAGGTAATTAAAGAATAAATAATTTTCATATTTATTAATATTTATGAATTAAATATTAATTTTAATTAAAAGGGGTTTCTACGTTCGATAGCGTACTCAATACACAACGATGACTTTCATTGAAAACTTACGTTGCACACAAGTAATAAAATAATATTATTTTAAATGTTAGTTAACAAGTAGCCATTGTGCTGGCGGGAATAGATAGAAATAACTAATATATGATTATATATGTTTTTAAATGTTTTTACATTTACCCAATAAAAGATAAAGGCTTAAAATACGGAAAGAGTTCATTTTTAAGCATTTATACCCTAATTTTCACTAAGGGTTCACTTATCACCTTTTGACGGAGAACCGTCATTAAATATAGTTTTGATCAATCTTATAAATTCAATTGGACCAAAAATAACCCTTCTTTATAATCGGGACATAAAAATTTACTTTGTGTAAATTTTTGGTATTTTTCTGACAATGTTCATTTTTTTAATGAATAGTGGAAAATACTTCATTTTACATCAGAATTGATTTTTAATCTAATTTATTTATATGAATAGATTATCATTTTAATTGGTTTTAAAGTGAAATTAGAAAATATTTTTACAATTAAATCCAATAGTGGTTGTTGGAATTAATTTCTCTTTGAAATCGGACTTAAACTAGTGTCAATCTTTTGATACTTATTGTTTCATAAAAACACGCTATTTTCTCTGACAGCGGGAATTATTATTAAATTAATTAATGTGACTCATATTTTTTTAATTTTGTAAAATAGACTTCATTTTTGAATTCGTAATATCAAATATAGCTTAGGGTGATTTTTTTGTAATTTTCTGAAAAACTTCAATTTTTAATGAATAGTGAAACCACTACGTGGTACTTATAAAAACTGATTTTCCGTTTAAATGAAATTTTGCCATCATTGTGTTTTGATTTTCAAAAATCCAACATACATGGTTTTCATTAAGAATTAAAATGTGTTTCAATGAGATTAAAATAATTTTTTTGGGGAACAGTAACTTATTATGTTTTTAATCGCGATTAGAGGTAATTAGTGTAATTTAAGGTAAAAATGATATTATAAAAATGTGAAAACACCATGACACTTGTCCTACACCTATTGGGTGAGACATTTCCGACCCATAAAACCCATGGGTCGATTTAGGGGACCCCATGGAGCCACTTGGGTGAGATAATGACTTTAATGCCTTTTTTTAAATAAAAGTAAAAATGACACAAACATAATATGTTTTACAAAAAAAAATTTTACATGGGGTTATAAAGATAAGACTTTTGATTATAAATAGTAATTGGAAAGAAAAAAATATTTCCAACACCATAGTATTTTTTTATAATTTTTAGACTTTAAATAAATTAAATTATTTATGACATCATGATGATGCAGCGATGACTTCATTATTTAACGATTTAAATAAAATGGAAAGATAATGTAATATCTAAGAACTACACTTGTCCAAAAACTATTTTATGGGAATATTTAGAAGCCTTATAACCTTTTCCACGAATTATATTAATGTGGGACCTTTTAAAACCGAAACAAATTTTCAAATAAAGTAATATTTCTTTACTTACCAAAAGTACCCCTCCTCTCCTCTTATAAAATGCCCTCACCTCTACCTCATTTCACACACTCCTCAAGCCATTGGATCGGCCATACCCTTCCCATTTACTCTCTCCACATCCCTCTACTCATCTTAGAGGATTCCCTTTGGGTATAATCCTTTCAAAGGAAGCCTTTAGGCTCAAATCAAAAGGAGTTACACTTTTAAAGGTAATTCAATCTCTCATGTTCATTTGTTTTATTCTGCTTCTCCAACCCCCTAAACTCTTTTTATTTACTTCTTTTGTAAAAACACCAGTATCTTCAATATACTAGGATGTTGTTATAAGATTTATTCGAGCTACACTCTCACACAACTACATCAAATGGTTAAAAAACATACAGTTTTCGTGGATGGCGAAATTCTGCCTCCCGAAATGATGATTGTTCAATACTCATTTAACACCTTCAAAGGTGGCCATTATGATGTCACTATTTTTATATATGATATATAATATGTTTATTATTTCCTTAATATTCTGTATATTTCATTTATGTCACACCATTATTGTTTCCATTATGGGTAAACACGATATCTTCATTTTAGGAAGTGCGGACTACCGCCCCCTGAAAGTGATTTGATTCGTTAATACCATATGTGGGATGTGTAAAGGATAAAGTTAATGATATTATATATTTTATTATACTTGAATTATAATATACTCTTATATAATTATGATTCCATCCTATAAAATACGAAATAGAAATGAAAGTAGCATTCATGCGTACGTACGGCTTACCGTCTCCATGAACGGTGCATTTATTTTCTTACCTCTAAATGATTATGTAATATTATAAATACATCTATATTCTGGATATATATGATATATATGATATCCATATCATGAATGTCATTCTGGATATAAAGAACCTTTGACCACACAAACAACATGTAATTGTAAGAAGTCCACTTTCGACTTAAGAACCAAATATTGACAATACAAACATTATTAACATAAATGGTTACATATTGTTTATAACATGGAAATAAGTGATATAAAAGAAATAATGAACTTTAAAAAGGTTATTATGCAATTATAAATTAACTCAAGTTTATTATTCAGGACGTTAAAGAACGATCGAGTCATGTTGGACCCGAGGTAAGGGACTTCGTCTCAATCTCCTTTCATTGAGGCATATTTCGTTTTATACACAACTTTATTTTATACAGTGTATAAAACCCTTTGACTTTTACTTTTATACAAAAGGAATCTTTTTCTACGAAGCGTTTTACTAAACGACAAAAAGGAATGTTTTTTTAACGTACGTGGTGACAACGACCTTTTCCGTCGCCGCAAGTATTATTTGGCCTTTGACATCCTCAACAAGCCGTAATGTGTTTAGAATAAAATAAATACCATATACTCTTTTATGTATTTTGGTATTGAAAATGGTTTTGATAAAGGATTCTATTATGTCAATATATTTATGATATATTGTGATTGAAATGTGTAAATTTTATCATTCCTTTATGTTGGTTTTATGTTTTATGATTTTAAATTGGTACTTGGACATTTTAATGGGTGGTTACATTATAAACCATATGACGGGTTGTACCGTGAATACCAGGATGGGTGGTTACGTTATAACCTCCAATTCATTGGGTATGGAAGTCGGCCGTATGGATATTCCATTAAGTATGTATGGAAATTGGCCGTATGGCTATTCCATTAAGTGATATGTGTGGAAGTCGACCGTATGGTTATTCCACTGAAGTATGTTTATGTCCCAAGTTACCTTTATATATGTTATGTATTATTTTTATGGGTTTTATGGTAATACTTTGGTTACAAGAAGTTAAGTAATGATACTTTATTTAGTGAAGAGTTTTTACTACTTCATGAAGGTGAAGGTATTACTTTGATAGAGTATACATGGTTTACTTGATGTTTGAAAAACTAACCGTTTTCATTTTTTTCTGTTTATCCCTTACTGAGCTTTTTATGCTCACCCCAAGTTTTTTTGAAATGTTTTTCATAGGACTTAATGTGGAATAAGGTCAAGGATGGGATCAAGGGAATTTCATGCTATATAGAACATGGAACTAGACATGTTTCTTTTTAAGAGTTTTTTTTATTATGGAAACATTGTAGAAGTGTCTACTTTGTAATCTTTTGAGATGTAATAGTTATGTTCTAATTATATAAAACTCTAAACCTGAAATGATCATCAATTAGAACTAGACATGTTTCTGTGTTCAGAATGGTTTTCCGTAGAGGAAACAAAGCAGGTATGTTGGGATGACATCAGGAGGAAGACAACCTTCCCAGTCTGCAACCTGAGATGGTCGGAATCAGAACTGAATAGTTTGTTGTAGTGATGGAACAGTTGAATCAGGCTATAAATGGTGGTGGAATCCATGCACGAGATCAGCCAGATCAACCGCAGAGGAACATGTCAGTGGTGGAACATTTCATGAGGCAACATCCCCCATCATTCAGAGGATCATCTGACCCTGTGCAAGCTGAAGGGTGGATTAAACCACTGGAGAAGATTTTTGATGTCATGGGTTGTTCAGAAAATCAAAAGGTTAGTCTTGTTGTTTACCGTTTTAAAGGTGAAGCTGATCAGTGGTGGTCGATGGTAAAAAATATCAGGGATAGTGATGATATAGATGATCTTCACTGGGATGAATTCAAAGGATTGTTTCTTGAGAAATATTTTCCTAAGGTGGTTCGTCTTAGGATGGAAAAACAGTTCCTAGAATTGAGATAGGAGGATGATTCAGTGGCTGCTTATAAGGCAAAGTTCACTCGATTGGCAAGGTATGCTCCAAACATCATACGAGATCTTGATAGTAAAATAAACCGTTTTTACTCAGGGTTATAGCCAAAGTATCAAAGGGCTTTAGCTTCTCGTGAGTTCAAAAGTTATGAAAAACTTGTTCGATGTGCGGAGAAAGCGGAAATGGAGTTTGCCGACGATCACGTGTTCTATGAAAAACAACAGAATAAGAGGTCTAGTTGGCAGGCAAAGGGGGAGAATTCATCAAAGAACCAAGGAGGTAAGAAAACCAAATATCCATCCTGTGAGAAGTGTGGTAAAATGCATCCGGGAGAATGTTTATCCAAGTCTGGTAAGTTCTTTCGGTGAGGTAAGTCTGGTCATATTGCTCGTAACTGTAAGGAAGATGATCAAGAAGGAAATAAAAAGTCAACGGTAAGATGTTTTAACTGTAATGAAATGGGTCATTATGCAAACGAGTGTCCAACGAAGAACTCAACTGACGGAAGGCAGACAGACTACAAGCAGAAAGGGGTGGTGAAATCCTTTGCAACAACTTCAGAAGATGTTGGGCAATCGAATGAAGTGGTATCAGGTACACTGTTTGTCTGTTCAGATTATGCCAATGTGTTGTTTGATTCAGGGTCTACACACTCTTTAATTTCAGAGAAGTTTTCTAGTAAATTGGAAATTCCATATCAAGATATGAATCCTGAACTTATGTTAAAAACACCCGGAGGGAATGTTGAGACAAAAAGGAATTATAAGAACCTTCTTATCCTTGTGTGTGGAAAGAATCTACCAGCAAACCTTATTGTTTTGCCTCTAGTAGAGTTTGATGTTATTTTGGGCATGGATTGGCTTTCTGTTTATCATGCTAAGATTGACTACAGAGCTAAAATGGTTTCTTTTAAGAAAGATTTTCAGTTTGTGTACAAGAATGAACCCTTGATTTTGATAACATATCAGGATGTTGAGAAACTATTAAAAGATGGAAATTAATGTTACCATTCACATATTTTTGAAAATAAAGGAACTGTTCAGATTAATGATGTGCCAATGGTAAATGAGTATCATGATTTTTTTTCTGATGAGTTGCCAGGTATTATTCATGATCGGGAAGTTGAATTTACTTTTGACTTAGTTCTTGATTATAATCAAATTTCAAAACCCCCTTATCGAATGGCTCAAGTTGAACTTTTAGAGTTAAATAAACAATTGCAGGAGTTATTAGATAAAGGTTTAATTCAACATAGCACATCACCATGGGGTGCTCCTGTCTTGTTTGTTAAAAAGAAAGATGGATCAATGAGACTTTGCATTGATTATAGATCCTTGAATAATATTACTTTTAATAACAAGTATCCATTGACTCATATCGATGATTTGTTTGATCAGCTCCAGGGAGCTCAGTATTTTTCGAAGATTGACTTGAGGTCGGGGTACCATCAGTTGAAAGTAAAAGAAGAAGACGTTCCGAAGACTGCGTTCCGTACTAGATATGGCCATTATGAATTTGTAGTTATGGATTTTGGGTTAACCAATGCACCTGCTGCATTCATGGACCTTATAAATAGAATTTTCCATGAGTTCTTGGATACGTTTGTGGTTATTTTCATCGATGATATTTAGGTGTTTTATAAAAGTAAAGAGGAGCATGAAAGTCATTTAAGGGTTATCTTGCAAACCATTAATGAAAATAAACTATATGGAAAATTTAGAAAGTGTGAGTTTTGGTTACAAAAAATTTCATTCCTGGGTCACATTGTTTCAAAATATGGCATAACTGTTGATCCTACTAAAACAAAAGTTGTTGAAGAATGGCCAAGACCCACAAATGTTACTGAGATTCGTAGTTTTCTTGGTTTGGCAGGTTACTACCGAAGGTTTGTTGAAAATTTTTCACGGTTATCTAGTCCAATGACTAAGCTAACTCGTAAGGGTGTTAAGTTCATCTGGACAAAAGAATGTGATGATTTTTTTCAGGAGATGAAGAGAAGATTGGTGAATGCTCCAGTATTGGCACTTCCTTACAGGAATGGTGAGTTTTTTATATACAGTGATGCTTCGTTGAAGGGACTTGGCTGTGTCCTTATGCAGAATGATCAGGTAATTTCTTATGCTTCACGACAGTTGAAAACTCATGAGGTAAATTACCCTACACATGATTTGGAATTAGCTGCTGTTGTCTTTGCTTTAAAAATATGGAGGCATCATTTGTATGGAGTAAAGTGTGAAATATGTAATGATTACAAAAGTTTAAAGTATATATTCACTCAGAAAGAATTGAACATGAGACAATGGATATGGCTAGAATTAATCAAGGATTATGATTGTACAATTTATTACCATCCAAGAAAAGAAAATAAAGTGGTTGATTCTTTGAGTCGAAAAAGTAATGCTTCATTAGCAATGTTGCTTTTGGAACATGATCCTTTGGTTA
Source organism: Viscum album (assembly GCA_963277665.1). Classification (NCBI taxonomy): domain Eukaryota; kingdom Viridiplantae; phylum Streptophyta; class Magnoliopsida; order Santalales; family Viscaceae; genus Viscum; species Viscum album. Next base: position 811,871,295 of record OY728165.1, read on the forward strand.
AGGATTTGATGAACTTTGGCATAGAAGTTGTTGGTGCAGAAAGTCCTTCTGTTTTGTTTCAGGTATCAGTGAAATCTTCTCTATCAGACAGAATCAAGCAAGCACATAAGCGAGACAGTGAGTTGCAGAAAAAGGTAGAGCTGGTTCAGAAAGGTAAGTTTCCTGAATTCAACATTGATAATGATTGTGTTTTGAGGTTTGGGAGGAGATTATGTGTGCCTTGTGATTCATAGTTTAAGAATGAGTTGTTATGTGAGGCTCATAGTTCCCTGTTTTCAGTTCATCATGGCAGTACTAAGATGTACAGAGATCTGCGGGAGTATTACTGGTGGGATGGAATGAAAAGAGATATTGCTGATTTTACTTTGAAGTGTCTGACTTGTCAGCAGGTTAAAGCAGAGCGGCAATTACATAAAGGGATGCTTCAGCCATTACCAGTGCCAGAGTGGAAATGGGAAAACATATCCATGGACTATGTTGTTGGATTACCGAGGACATCACAAGGTAATAATGCAATCTGGGTTATTGTTGATCGCTTGACTAAATCTTCTCATTTCCTTGCTATACGAGATAATTTTTCCCTAGATCAACTTTCCCATTTGTATCTTAAAGAGATAGTTAGGTTACATGGAGTTCCTCTGTCTATTGTATCTGATCGTGATCCCAGGTTCACATCTAACTTTTGGAAAGTCCTTTAGAAGTCGTTGGGTACTGAATTAAATTTTAGTACAGCTTTTCATCCTCAATCATATGGGCAGTCAGAACGAACAATTCAGAACATGGAGGATATGCTACGAGCTTGTTCGATAGATTATCAGGGAAGTTGGGACCAACATCTTTCTTTGGTTGAGTTTTCTTATAATAACAGTTTTCATTCTAGTATATAGATGGCACCATTTGAGGCATTATATGGGAAGCGGTGTCGAACTCCAGTATTTTGGGATGAAGTGGGTGAAAGGAAGCTGATGGGACCAGAATTGGTAGAAGAGATGGTAGAAAAAGTTAAGTTGATTCAGAAGCACATGAGAACAGCTCAGAGCAGGCAGAAGAGTTATGCGGATAACCGGAGGAAGGATCTATCTTTCGAGGTAGGTGATCACGTTTTTCTCAAAGTATCACCATGAAATAGTGTGATGCGATTTGGTAAGAAAGGAAAGCTGAGTCCATGGTTTATTGGACCATATGAAATTCTGGAGAAAGTTGGATCAGTTTCTTACCGAGTGGCTTTACCTCCGAGTTTATCTCAGGTACACAATGTTTTTCATGTTTCGATGTTGAGGAAGTATATGCCAGATCCATCTCATGTTTTGAGTCCAGATGTAGTTTAGCTGGAGGAGAACCTATCTTATGAAGAACAACCAGTCCAGATTCTTGACCACAGGGAGCAGGTGTTACGGAATAAGGTGATTCATCAGGTAATGTTTTTGTGGAAAAACCATGTGATTGAAGAGGCAAAGTGGGAATCTTAAAATGCTATGAGGGATAAATACCCCCACTTATTTCGATAAGTGAATAAAATTGCGAGGACACAATTCCCAATAGGGGGGAAGGATGTAACATCCTAGGTAATTAAAGAATAAAGAATTTTCATATTTATTAATATTTATGAATTAAATATTAATTTTAATTAAAAGGGGTTTCTACGTTCGATAGCGTACTCAATACACAACGATGAGTTTCTTTGAAAACATACGTTTCACACAAGTAATAAAATAATATTATTTTATATGTTAGTTAAAAAGTAGCTATTGTACTGGAGGGAATACATGTAAAAAACTGAAATATGATTATATATGTTTTAAATGTTTTTACATTTACCGAATAAAAGATAAAGGCTTAAAATACGGAAAGAGTTCAATTTTAGGCATTTATACCCTAATTTTCAATAAGGGTTCACTTATCACCTTTTGACGGTGAACCATCCTTAAATATAGTTTTGATAAATCTTATAAATTCTATTGGACCAAAAATAACTCTTCTTTAGAATCGGGACATAAAAATTTACTTTGTGTGAATTTTTTGTAGTTTTCTGACAATGTTCATTTTTTTAATGAATAGTGAAAAATACTGCATTTTACACCAAAACTGCTTCTTAATCTAATTTATTTATATGAATAGATTATATTTTGAATTGGTTTTAAAGTTAAATTAGAAAATATTTTTACTATTAAATCCAATAGTGGTCGTTGGAATTAATTTCACTTTGAAATCGGACTTAAACTAGTGCCAGTCTTTTGATACTTATTGTTTCATAAAAACACGCTATTTGCTCTGACATCGGGAATTAATTATTAAACTAACTAATGTGACTTATATGTTTTGAATTTTGTAAAATAGACTTCATTTTTGAATTCGTAATATCAAATATAGCTTAGGGTGAATTTTTTGTAATTTTCTGAAAAACTTCAATTTTTGATGAATAGTGAAACCACTAAGTGGTACTTATAAAAACTGATTTTCCGTTTAAATGAAATTTTGCCATAATTTTGTTTTGATTTTCAAAAATACAACATACATGGTTGTCATTAAGAAGTAAATTGTGGTTCAATGAGATTAAAATAATTTTTTTGGTGAATAGTAACTTATTAAGTTTTTAATCGCGATTAGAGGTAATTAGTGTAATTTAAGGTAAAAATGATATTATAAAAATGTGAAAACACCATGACACTTGTACTACACCTATTGGGTGAGTCATGGCCGACCAAGACAACCCATGGGTCAATTTAAGGGACCCCATGGAGCCACTTGGGTGAGATAATGACTTTAATGCCTTTTTTTCTAAATAAAAGTAAAAATGACACAAACATAATATGTTTTACGAAAACAATTTTTACATGGGGTAATAAAGATCAGATTTTTTATTATAAATAGTCATTGGAAATATAAAAATATTTCCTACATCATAGTATTTTTTTATAATTTTTAGACTTTAAATAAATTAAATTTTTTATGACATAATGATGATGCAGCAATGACTTCATTCTTTAACGATTTAAATAAAATGAAAGATAATGTAATATCTAAGACCTAAACTTGCCCAAAAACTATTGTATGGGAATATTTCGAAGCCTTATCACCTTATCCACGAATTTTATTAATGTGGGACCTTTTAAAACCGAATCACATTTTCAAATAATGTAATATTTTTTTACTTTCCAAAAGTGCCCCTCCTCTCCTCTTATAAAAGGCCCCCACCTCTACCACATTTCACACACTCCTCAAGCATTTGGATCGGCCATCCCCTGCCCAGTTACTCTCTCCACATCCCTCTTCTCATCCTAGAGTATTCCCTTTGGGAATAATCCTTTTAGAGGAAGCCTTTAGGCTCAAATCAAAAGGAGTTACACTTTTAAAGGTAATTCAATCTCTCATGTTCATTTGTTTTATTTTGCTTCTCCAACCCCATAAACTCTTTTTATTTACTTCTTTTGTAACAACAACAGTATCTTCAATATACTAGGATGTTTTTATAAGATTTATTCGTGCTACACTCTCACACAACTATATCAAATGGTTAAAGAACATACGGTTTCTGTGGATGGCGAAATTCTGCCTCCCGAAACGATGATTGTTCAATACTCATTTAACACCTTCAAAAGTGGCCATTATGATGTCACTATTTTTATATATGATATATAATATGTTTATTCTTTCCTTAAGCTTCTGTATTTTTCATTTATGGCATACCATTATTGTTTCCATTATGGGTAAACACGATATCTTCATTTTAGGAAGTGCAGACTACCACCCCCTGAAAGTGATTTGATTCGTTAATACCATATGTGGGATGTTTAAATGATAAATTTAATGATATTATATATGTTATTATACTAGAATTATAATATTCTCTTATATCATTATGATTCAATCCTATAAAATATGAAATAGAAATGAAAGTAGCGTTCATGCGTACGTACGGTTTACCGTCTCCATGAACGGTGCATTTCATTTCTTACCTCTAAATGATTATGTAATATTATAAATACATGTATATTCTGGATATATATGATATATATGATATCCAAATCAGTAATTTCATTCTGGATATAAAGAACCTTTGACCACACAAACAACATGTAATTGTAAGAAATCCACTTTCGACTTAAGAACCAAATATTGACAATACAAACATTATTAACTTAAATGGTTACATATTGTTTATAACATGGAAATAAGTGATATAAAAGAAATAATGAACTTTAAAAAGGTTCTTAAGAAATTATAAATTAACTCAAGTTTATTATTCAGGACGTTAAAGAACGATCGAGTCAAGTCGGACCCGAGGTAAGGGACTTCGTCTCAATCTCCTTTCATTGAGGAATATTTCGTTTTATACACAACTTTATTTTATATGGTGTATAAACACCTTTGAATTTTACTTTTATACAAAAGGAATATTTTTCTACGAAGCGTTTTACTAAATGACAAAAAGGAATGTTTTTTTAACGTACGCGGTGACAACGACCTTTTCCGCCGCCGTGAGTATTATTTGGTCTTTGGCTTCCTCAACAAGCCGTAATGTTTTTAGAATAAAATAAATACCATATACTCTTTTATGTATTTTGGTATTGAAAATGGTTTTGATAAAGGATTCTATTATGTCAATATATTTATGATATATTGTGATTGAAATGTGGAAATGTTATCATTCCTTTATGTTGGTTTTAGGTTTTATGATTTTATATTGGTACTTGGACATTTTAACGGGTGGTTATGTTATAAACCATATGACGGGTGGTGCCGTGAATACCAGGACGGGTGGTTACGTTATAACCTCCAATGCGTTGGGTATGGAAGTCGGCCGTATGGATATTCCATTAAGTATGTATGGAAATTGGCCGTATGGCTATTCCATTAAGTGATATGTGTGGAAGTTGACCGTATGGTTATTCCACTTAAGTATGTTTATGTCCCAAGTTACCTTTATATATGTTATGTATTCTTTTTATGGGTTTTATGGTAATCCTTTGGTTACAAAAAGGTAAGTAATGATACTTTATTCAGTGACGAGTTTTTACTACTTCATGAAGGTGAAGGTATTACTTTGATAGAGTATACATGGTTTACTTGATGTTTGAAAAACTAGCAGTTTTTATTTTTTTTATGTATCCCTTACTGAGATTTTTATGCTCACCCCAAGTTTTTTTGAAATGTATTTCACAGGACTTAATGTGGAATAAGGTCAAGGATAAGATCAAGGGAATTTCATGCTATATAAAACATGGAACTAGGCATGTTTCTTTTTAAGAGTTTTTTTTATTATGGAAACTTAGTAGAAGTGTCTACTTTGTAATCTTTTGAGATGTAATATTTATGTTCTAATTCTCTAAAACTCTAAACCTGAAAAGATCCTCAATGTTAATTATTCATTTAATTCAATATTAAGTAAGGATTAAGGTCGGGGCCTTATAGGAATTCCTTTTTTCCATTATCAAGGCCATGAAGCGGCATGAGTTACTCTCCCATCAGTAGGGGAGTATGTCAGTATGAGATTTTGGGATCAAGTTCAAGGATCTCCTGCGCTTTTCTCAGGATCTCCTTCCAGATGAGGAGTATCGGGCGAGACGTTTGGAGGAGGCGCTTCGTCCTTCGCTCCAGTATGATGTCACCTACATCACCCTTCTGACGTACATGGTGGAATAGAAGAAGGCAGAGGTTGTAGAGAGGATGTACTCCCTGGGAGGTGCACCACAAGAGGGGATCCAGCCTGGCTCGTCGAAGGGGAAGGCAATCAACAGTAGTTCTCCTATGATGGGACCTTCCATGTTTAGGGCAGTGGGGAGCAGGCCCCAGCAGTTCCAGTTCAGATCTTCATGTCCTCGTCCCCTTTTCACGAGCCCAGGACCAAAGTGTTATTCTTTTGGAGGTTTTGGGAACGTTCAGAGTCGGTGCCTGACCTATGTTCAGTACGTTGGAGGTGGGAGGGTTCAGCACCCACCTCAGCAGCACCAGTTGCCGGCGAGGCCCTTCTTGTAGCAGTAGGACCATGCTCCTCCGAGGGCAGACGTTGCGGGAGGAGGCCGACCCAGGGTGCTCCTTAGGGACCTAGACCAGGGTGTGGTAAGGGAAGTGGATGACATCAGAGAGGCATAGGAGCTGGGTGTGGATAGTTTAACGCAGCAGAGTTGACAGCTCCGGCAGGACCAGAAGTGGTGCGAGGTATGATTTGTTGTTCATCACTCTCATTTCTGCTTTATTCAATTCAGGAGCTTCACACTCCTTTGTTTCACCTGGTCTTGCCCGTGCTTTGGCACTATACATAGAGAGGCTTTCCGTACCACTGGTGCTGAGTACACCAGTTGGAGGCCAGACCCGCGTATCTTGTGTTTGCCGGGGATGTGGGCTGACGTTGGGCCCACATAGATCTAGTGGGGACCTTCTTCTGTTATAAGTGTAGCCATATGATGTCATCCTAGGAATCGACTGGTTGTTTTCTTGTTGGTGCCATTATCGACTTCTTTCAGAGAAGAGTCGTGTTCTCCGATGTGGATGGGCAGCGCATATCTTTTGTTGGCGAATGGAGCTATTAGGTGGGAAGCTGACCTGTGAATCCTCTCCTTTCCTTGTTAGGCGGGTTATCAGTGGTTCCAGCTGATACAGATATGATGGATGTCTTAGAGTTTTTTGGGTATTTCATCGATGTTTTTCCCGAGGAGGTTGTGACTTCCCCCCCCCCCCCCACCCCCGATGTGACGTTGAGTTCGGGATAGACTTACATCCTGGTGCTTGTCCGATTTTGATGGCCCCTTATCGGATGGCAGCTTCGGAGTTGTGGGAGTTGCAGATTCAGATTGATGATATGATGGAGAAGGGTTTTGTTCGACCCAGCATATCTCCATGGGGTGCTCTAGTTTTGTTCGTGAAGAAGGAAGATGGTGGTCTCAGGGTATGCATAGACTAATGAAGGTTGAACAGTTAATGGTCAAGAACCATTTCCCCCTTCCATGGAAAGATTATATCTTCGACCAACTGAGGGGAACATGTTGGTTTTCCAATATTGATCTACTTTCTGGATATCATCAGCAGAGTGTAATGGACAATGACATCTCGAAGACGGCTTTCAGGTGCGGGTATGGGCACTTTGAGTTTGTATTGATGCCTTTTGGAGTTACAAATGCACCGGCTGTGTTCATGGGACTTATGAAATTTGTCTTCCGAGTGTTTCTTGACTGGTTCATCATTGTGATTATCGATGACATCCTGATCTACTCATGATCAGTGGAGGAGCACGTTGATCATCTCAGGAATGTCTTGGAAGTCCTTTGTCACCACCAGCTTAATGGGAAATTGTTGAAGTGTAAGTTCTTGACGCAAGAACTAAACTTCCTTGGGCACGTAGTGTCTCAGCATGGAGTGCCAGTGGACTCATCAAAGGTGGAGGCAGATGTTTCTTGGGCAGCACCAAAGAGTGTGGCAGAAGTTCGTAGATTACTAGCGTTAGCAGGTTACTATCGGAGGTTCGTTTCGGAATTCTCTCGAGTTGCTGCTCCACTAAAAGCATTGACTTGGAAGAACCAGGTCTTTATATGGAGCGAGCAGTGCCGGAAATCATTCGACTACCTGAAAGAGAATTTGGTCAGTGCTCTTGTTCTTAGGTTTCCAGAGGAAGGGTTATTGTATGAGGTGTTTTTTGATGCTTCTGGCCTTGGTCTGGGGTGCGTGCTGATGAAGAAGAAGGGAGTGAACTGTTATGGGTCTAGGCAGTTACGCCCTCACGAGCGTAAGTATGACACTAATGACCTAGATCTTGAAGTAGTAGTGTTCTCACTAATTTTGTGGAGACATTACCTCTTTGGGGAGCACTATGTGGTCTTCTCAGATCATAAGATCCTACGTTATATCTTATCCCAGTGTGACCTGAACATACGGCAGTAGAGATGGGTCGAGTTTCTCTAAGACTGTGACTTCAAGATCTCTTACACTGAAGGTAAGGGCAATGCATGTGGCTGATCCCCTGAGCAGAAACATTCATAAGGAAGTGTTTCGGGAATCCACTGATGCTTGTAAAATGATGGGAGAGTTGGCCTCCTTGGACTTGGATGCGAGGGTAAAAGGTTTTAAAGGTTGTTTGTTCCTGATGACAGTGCAGTCCTTTTTGTTGCATCAAGTGGAAGAGTCTCAGTGGGGGGTACTCCGAGGAAGAAGTGATGCGGGATCGTGTCGATCAGGTAAATGCTCCAGAAGGATGGTCAGAGGACAGCCGACATCAGATGTTTTTCCATGGAAGGTTGTTTGTCCCAGAGACAATGCGTGAGGGAGTTCTCCGTGAGTTCAATAGCTCAGCCTTGGCGGTACATCCAGGAGTTTCAAAAATTTACCAAGGCCTGAGGCAACAGTTTTGGTGGCCCGAGGTGAAACGGGCAGTGGAAGAGTTTGTTTCTAAATGCGTAGTGTGTCAGCAAGTGAAGGCTGAACACTGTGTTCCGAGTGGGTTGTTGCATCCTTTAGATGTCCCCGAGTGAAAGTGGGATGACATCTCAATGGACTGCATCATAGGACTACCCAGAGCTCAGGGTGGTTATGATGCTGTCTGGGTAGTGGTGGATCGACTAACGAAATCATATCACTTCTTACCAATTAAGGAGTCAAGCCTGGTGAGTACCTTAGTACCGAGGTACGTAGATGAGGTGGTGCGTTTTCACGGGGTTCCGAAGACTATCGTCTCAGATCGGGATACATGGTTTACCTCACGAGTCTGGAGGGTGTTACAGCATGCTTTTGGCACCCATCTATACCTAAGCACTGCTTTCCACCACCAGACCGAAGGACATACAGAGCGGACTATCCAGACATCGAAGGACATGCTACAAGCATGTGTTCTGGAGTTCGGAGGATCATGGTTATGACACTTGCCTTTAGTATAGTTTTCCTACAACAACATATTCTACTCTACTATTACCATGGAACTGTTTGAGGCTTTGTATGGAATACCATATCTTTCACCCATTTGTTAGGCTGAGGTTGGGTAGACATGTGCTCTTGTGCCAGAGGTAGTACAGAGCAGCACATAGAAAGTCCAGCATGTAAGTGAGAGGATGAAATCGGATCCGGACCGACAGAAGTCATATGCGGATCGTCGGAGGAGTCCCTTGGAGTTCGAGGTGGGAGATCATGTGTTCTTGAAGGTTTCCCCTCGACAGGGGTAGCGGAGGTTTGGGAAAGGGAGAAAGCCCTCACCTAGGTTCATCAGACCTTTTGAGGTGCTGAGGCGAGTCGACGAGGTTGCATATCAGCAAGCCCTGCCACCTCAGTTGGAGAAGGTTCATGACGTCTTCCACATCGTGTAGCTTCGTCGGTACTTACACAACGACTCCCATGTTATTGACCGGGGATAGTTAGATATGGGAGATGACACGACCTTCGAGGAACGATCAGTCAGAATCGAGGATCGTAAAGAGAAGGTGCTCCATGGAAGAACCATTCCACTGGTTCGTGTGTTGTGGAGGCTTGGCGACCTCGAGGAGAGTACTTTAAAGCATGAGACCCAGATGCACGCTCAGTACCCGAAGTTGTTTTGACTTGTGTTTTCCCTTGTTCCTCTGAGCTTTGTGTTGATGTTATGCTCTTTACATTTGATATATGGAAATCTTTTCATGTCGGTTGTGAGACGTTTTGTTTCCGTATACCCTGGTAATGTGTAACATGTCCGGGTGTGTGGGGAAAGGGATAAACCTGATCCTTAATCGAGATGCAATAATGTGGATGTGATTGAACCCGTGCGGGCGAGTCAGTGCCGCATAAAGCAGATAATATCTCAACATAAGAGAAGGATTTTTTTCCCAAACCACATGTCTGGGTAGTGTGTTGGTTGTGTGGTGTTGGGGGTAGTGTGAGATGAAAAAAATCCTAATGTATCGAACTGGGAAGACCCAATTCTTAATCGAGACGCATTAATGGGGATGTGATTGAACACGTGCAAGCGAGTCAGTGCCACCTAAAGCAGATAATATCTCGACATAGAAGAAGGAATTCCTAACACATATGATTTGGGTTGTTGGTTGGGTTCCTGTTATAACGAGAACCCTAAGAGGTATCTTGTTGGGTTACCTTGGGTTGGTTTTTGAATTCTTGGGGAAAAGAATGTTTTAAGAGGTATCTAATTTAATGGCTCAGACCTCTCTGGTCCATTCCTTTGTCAAAAAGAAGGCCACGAAGTGTTCTGGAGGGTAAAATATAATATTCCCACAAATTCCAGAATTTTGAAACTACATGCCGTGTAGTTTGAGTACACATTGTGTACCCCCTTTCCAAGTATACCCCGTGTTGAACGTCATGTCCTTGCCGGGTGAAATAAATTGGTATAAGACATGTATCCAATGCTACACGTCATTTTGTCTCTCCCCACGTACGTGTTACCATGTGTTGACCAGTCAACGGTCGTGTGCAGTGTTGGAGCCGTGTGCAATAAATGGGTACATTCCATGTGTCCAGTACTACATGCCGTGTATTCGCTCCCTGCATATGCGTTACCCTAAAACCGTGTGTTGACCAGTCAAGGGCGGTGAAGCCGTGTTGGAAGCCACGTGGAGACCGTGAGAAATAACCGAGTACATGTCGTGTACCATAAAGTACACGCAGTGTACTTTTTCTTTTCTCTCCTATAAAAGGAGGGGTCTCCTCCTCCTTTTCATCCCACCCCTCTCATCCCCATTCCTCTGAGTATAGCTCTCCCAATAGAATCGAAGGCTCATTTTATTTCAGAACTTCTTCGTCCGAGCTCCAATTTAAGATCCGTCAACAGCCACATGATCATAATGACGATGCAGAATTCCGATCCTGGATCAGTTGTCTTTCCTTCGGCCTTTCCTTTCTGAAATCCACTAGAGGGGGATTTTTCGGGACCTGATAGAAGTTACGGACGCCAACTGACATCTTCTAAAGTTGATTCGGGGGAGCGTTGCATTCGGAACCTGTTGAGGCAGGGATCTTACCTTCGTCCCTCTAAATTGTGCATCATGCGGGGTGGGTTTCCTCTTGTTTACATGAAACATGTTTGATCCGGTTTCATAAATATAATAACTAGCTTATATAATGGGGATGAGAAGTTTGTAAATGCAGTTACATTTTTTATATCCTGTGATATTATGTTGGGAATTGAATTAGCTTCTGCCTACTGAAAATCATGTTCGTTGGGGGCCTTTTCATGTGAAATTAACTGTTTCCCTATATTTGTATACCGTTTTGTGGATGGAAACGTTGTGGAATGTGGAAATTGGTTAATCACGTAAAGTTGGTTGTTTAAAATTTGGAACCCTTGTGTGATCACCCCGGTTAAACAAAATGGAATAATGAACATGTGGGTTTTGGCTTGGTTACTGGTGTTTGAAAGGGAGTGCTGAATCCTGGGTTGTTAGGAATAGAACAGGAAATAGGGCTGCAGTAAATGATGTTAAAGGGGAGATGATGTGGCACGAACCTTATTTTGTGGGTTGTTGTGGATCGGGTGGGTAGCGGGGCTGTGATAAATGGTATTAAATGGATAATGATGTACGATGGGGTTGTGGTTATGGTGGTTGGCAGCAGGGCTGCAGGGTTGGGTTTTAATGTGAACGAAATATGGGTTGTGAATAACAAATAAAAAGTGGAAGAGTTAATAAATGGTGGGTCGTGGTAATGGAACGAGATTAATAATCAATGGGTTGGTTGGTTGATAAGAAGGACTTTTTTGGGCTGCTTGTGTTTTCCTAACATGAATTGTGTATGTTGGGGATATGTTTAATGAATGATAGATGTGGTTGGTTGTGGATAGTTTCCCAGTAGTTAAGGAACAAAATTAACTAATTCTGCCGAAACGTGAAAACCTAAATGGGGCTGGGGTTGTTTGTTGTATGCATGCTTCGTAGTAGTAGTACCAAGGCACGTGCTCAGTTTCTCTATTTAGAGTCCATAGGATGGGATGTGTGATTGGTACACATATATATATCTTTATATTTTGTGTTTTATCCCACCCCACCCATGTTGAGCACTTAGTGCCGAACACTCCCATTTCATGGGAGATAGAGTTTTTTCCATAGTTACTAGCTCCTTCCTGCTCCTTCTCCCCTAGGCTATGATGGCTTGAGGTGACCATACACCTAAGACTCTTTCGGTAGGTTTCGATTGGGGTGGTTTTATCCCAAGACTCTTCGAGTAGGTTCTAATGTTTCCCAAGAATCTTCGGGATGAGAGCCAGGTGTGTGTGGTCGGGATACGTGGTTGTGAGGCCCAGGTGTGTTCGATCAGGATACGTGGTTGCGAGTCCCAGGTGTGTGCAGGCGGGATACGTGGTTGTGAGGAACATGTGTGTGCGGGTGGGATACGTGGTTTGTGGGGCCCAGGTTTGTGTGGGCGGGGAGTGTGTGGAAGTGTCAGGATGTTCTCCATTAGGAAGAGAAACTAATTAATGGGAAATGGTGCGGGGTACCCAATACACTTATTTCTTATATACTACTACCTGTTGAGATTGTGTTTTTAGTGTGTGTGGATGGTGAGGTTGGGTGGTTAGAATTCATTTCTAGGTTTCTTCTGTTGTTCTCACTGGACATTAGGATGTCTCCCCACTTATGCATGAGATCTCTCAGATTCCCTACTGAGTATACTTGTATTCTCACCCAACATTTACTTTTAGGTTTCCAGGAGGGCTACTAGGGCCGTGCGGGACCCAACTAGTCGGATAGTTGGAGTTGTTGCTGTTGTTGTACAGTTGTAACACCCGAGACTTTTATGTTATATAAATCATCAAAGGAATCTTTTTCTATACAACACTTGCTTGGCTTGCTTTACACGCAATCGCGACCTTCCTCGATAGCTTGCGTCGTACGCAATACCGAGTTTCACTAAACAACATTATGCTATTAAAACTAGCTGTTATGAATAGTAATAACCACTTTTTGGAATTTTATAAATTTTATTTTTCAAAATGGACTTCATTTTTGGACTCAGAATATCGAAATTATCCTAGGGTGAAATTTTGGTATTTTTCTGAAAACTTTCAATTTTTGATGAATAGTGAAACCACTAAGTGGTAGTTTAAAAACTGAATTTTGCATAAAACATAATTTTACCGCTTCTGTGATTGGAATTTCGAAAATCCGAGAGACACGGTTAATATCAAGGACTAAAATGTGGTTCAATGAGATGAAAATAATTTTTTGGTGAATAGTAACTTTTTACTTTTTTTACCGCGGTTAATAGTAAATAGGGTAACTAAGGGTAAATATGATATTAATATTACCCTAACACATGTCCTAATTCTATTGGACAAGTGTAATTCGACCAAAAACAAACTTAGGAATAAAATATGACCATTTAGGCCCACTTGGATTAGATTAGGACATTTATTATTAATTTATTTAAAGAAGGGTTAAAATAGTTAAAATCAAAGTTTAATAAGTAAATCATTTTTAATATGGGGCTATACATAATATAAATTCAATTGTAAATATTCATTAGAAAGCTAAAAAGATTTCGTACATGATGATATTTTATTTGTAATTTTTAGACATCAAATAATGTAATTTATTTATGACACAAAGATGATGCAGTAATTATCTTATTAATGAAATATTGACATAATTGATGTTATAAACACCAAAATAAATGTAATTTGAGACTTTTTATGAATTCAACTAATTTTATAGGTTACTATGATATATTAATGTTGATTTAATCAACTTGGTTCGAACATATAATTCTTTTATGACTTTCACAAAAATCATATATCAAATAGTGTTAAAAATGGACACAAAATAGTTTTTAAATCAAATATTATATTATTAATTGTTATTTTATTCCTAAAAATCTAAGGTTCGGCCAATTGACTTAGATAAGGATATATATTTTAATAATAAACAATTTGGGGTTCGTTTGGCATGTTATAGTAAGTGTATTAACCATATAGTGAAAGAAAACAAAAAGACATGGTAAATGTTAAATTATTTAACTTAGAGTTAAATCTAATTGATAAGGTTAAAATAAAACCCTAAACATGTCTAAATCCTATTGGTTGATAGGATTTCGACCCTTCCCCACTTTATCTTCGAAATAAGACCCTTTGGAACCATTATAAACCGATTTTGACTTTAATATAAAATAATATTTTGAGATATTCCTAAGGTGCCCCTCTCCTCCCTTATAAAAGGGCACCTCCTCCCCCTCCTCCTCACACCAAATTGAGCACTCAAGCTCGGCCAACCCCTGCCATTTTCTCCTCTCCACTTCCCTAGAATAATCCTAGAGGCCCTGGTCTTCTCCAAAGACCAATCTTAGTTCCTTAAGTGGAGGATGCAAAGAGGCGTTCCAAAGAATAGGTAATATCCATTACCGATCTTTTCAATTTCTTTCTTCTTCAACTTCTTCTTCTTTAGTTGTTTCATGATAAAGTAATAACATCAGTATTACTTACATACTGATATGTTATTATAAATATGAAACAACCCTATTTCACCTTCTATCCATCCTACGGAAAAATGAAATCACCACGCGTGCGTACGTACGGAATACCGTCTCCACGCCGTGGTGTAATCTATTTTCCACCATCACCTTACAAGGATGGTTATAATGGTGTAATGAGTAACTAAATATGATTATTATGAAGTAATATTGATACTGAAATAATATATATATACTCCAATAAAATTCCACGATCATAGGAATGATATCATCACTCGTGCGTACGTACGGAATACCGTCTCCACGATGTGATGCGACTCGTTCTACATAATCTTCATTTCATAATGATTATATAAATGAATTGAATGAATGAATATGGTATATAATACACTAATACCATTCTGGAAATGAATTATCTATAACCTAAAGATAAGAATAAGAATTTATTCGACAAAACACGCATAAGAACAAAAAGTTATAAAGACCCGAGTAACAAGTAACAATGAAATATTACTAACAAGAAGCTAATAATATGACCATATATGATATCATATAAATATGTATGATTCTGGAATAAGTCAATAACATTATTTAAACCATTATACAGGAGCTTCGGGCACGTACAAAGCTAATCGGACCTAAGGTAAGGGAAATATCACAATCTCATTTTTATCCGAGATTGTTTATTCGTAAGTATTTACTGGGGTGTATTTTATCATCCACATCCATGTTCCCTCAATATGAAATATTGTTTCCATCCACTTGCAATAGTTTAAATCCAATTTTACCCTTAGGTGAGTTTTTAGTAAAGAATATGAAAGGAATCTTTTGTCGTTTTTCCGTACGAGGTACTTTTTTGACTTTTCCGACAAAAGTACGAAGAATGTTTTTTTTAACTTATACGGCATGAATGGATTTTTAAAACATTGTTTCCAAGAAGCTTCCTTTACAAGTTTTCAAGTTTATTTTTAATCAACTTCTTTTATTTTAAAGTTGTATGACATGTTATGAAAGGAAAAATGTTTTTGAAGAAGAAAGGATATTTTCCTCAAGAATGGAGTTCAAGTGTTTTATCAAAATTATTTTCCATCTAAGATAATAAAAAGGGTTCTGTTTTTATCCCTATTATTACGTGGATTTGATTATGTTTTGATGGAAACATTTTTATGAATTCCTTTATCTTATATGAATTGTTTTATGATGTCATGTTGTTTAAGAATCCAATTTTTATTACATGGGTTATGCGATGATGTATGATTTATGATTATGTGGCACACATAAGAAAGGATTCATTATAAGATGGGTGGGACCTATATCTCCCTCCAATGCATTGGGTAATGATTTTATATCTCATGAGATAGACATGGCTGGAACGGAAGGTTATTTCGGTTCAGTGATACAGGACTGAAACGAGGAGTGAACTCGGTTCAGAAAGGGACTTTGTCCACTAAGATAGTCTTGGAGATGAGTCATGACTAACAAGAAATGATTTTCCATGATTATGTGTGCATGCCACAAAGTTTCAAGTTTTATGTTATGATTATGGGGATCTCATTTTCACTCCTATGATTTGTTCCATGTTAAGATATTATGATCTCTTTTGCAGGTTATGATTTTCAAAAAGATATGATATGATTTTTATTTCCTTTATTTGCCTTGCTGAGCATTTGAGCTCACCCTTTTATGTTTTCTTTTCCCCAGGTCAGGAAGATGGATATTAAGTAGAATATGCTAAAAGGGACCCTAGATATGATGAAATAAATGGGAGACACTGTAGAAGATTTATGAACCAGTTGTTTATGTTTCCCAGTTTCTAAAGGCACTATACCTATACGGTCCTTTGTAGTTTTATCATATGTTGTAATAAGTGTGCTTCAATTTTTGAAGTATTAAAAATGTATGTAAAGTATGGGTCGTTATAGTTGGTATCAGAGGAAAGGTATAGCCAACCTTTGGAAACTAGGATGTGAAAGCCTTAGTAAGAACCCTAAGGATAAGTCTAAGCATAGTACACAATCTTAGTGCTTTAGAAATGGCCTTGAATAACCTAGGATAAGACCATAAGCATGAAAATTTTATTCTGGAATTATGTGGTTTCCTATTATAATTAGTGTTGGTCACACTATTCTTCTTGGTTTTAGTCAATGGCTAGAACCCGAAGGAACCGTGTTAATGCGGAATGCGATGGGCAATGCAATGATTGTCCCCCTGAGCAACCAAACGATATGGGAGCTGGAATGCAAAATCTTGTAGCCATGCTCACACAACTTTCTCAAGCTATGAATCATGCAGGATTTCCAAACGAGCAAAGGAGGGAGCAACATTCTGTTGAATCCTTCATGAGGCAGCGTCCACCTTCTTTCCGCGGGTCTACTGATCCATTAGTTGCTGAACAATGGATTAGTACTACTGAAAAGATATTTTCAGTTCTTCAATGTTCTGAACATGATAAAGTCATCCTAGCAGTGTATCGTTTGGAAGGAGATGCTGATCAATGGTGGAATCTTGTTAAGAATACGAGGAAAAGGGATGAAATTGAGTCTATGGAATGGGACGAGTTCAAGAACTTATTTTTCAATAAGTACTTCCCTCGTATTCTCCGAACAAAGATGGAGAAAGAGTTTCTTGAACTGAAGCAAAGGGATAATGAATCTGTTGGTACCTATGAAGCAAATTTTACAAGACTGGCAAGGTACGCTTCTGGTATTATTATCCAACCTGAGAGTAAGATCGATCGATTCTTTAGTGGCTTAAAACCAAGTCTTCGAAGGGCGTTAGCCATAAGAGACTTCAATAGCTACGAGGAAATCGTTCGATGTGCTCTCAAAGTCGAGATGGAGATTGGAGTAACCCATCAGTCACATGGGTTTGATAAGAAGAGGAAGATGGAATTCAATGAAAAATCTATAGAGCACACAGAAAAGAAGATGAGATTTTCCTTATGCTCAAAGTGTGGAAAGAAACATGGAGGGAGTTGTCTTAAAGGGACAAGTAAATGTTTTAAATGTGGAAAGGAAGGTCATCGGGCATTTGAATGCCGTGATAATGGGAAGAAGATGTCTAATGACGCAAACAAAGGAAGGGATACACAGAATGAACCTACAACACTTCAATGTTTCAAGTGCAAGGAGATGGGGCATTATGCCAATCAATGCCCAAATCCAAGGGTTGATGATGATGGTCGACGTCAACAAACTCTTAAAGCTAAAGACAAAGGAAAGTCACATGCAATTTCTATCAGCGATGTGGAGTACGATAACGATGTGGAGAAAGGTACACTTACCATCCACTCTAAAGTAGAAAATGTTTTATTTGATTCTGGATCCACCCACTCTTTTATTTCTGAAGATTTTTCTAAGGGTATCACCGTACTACCTCAACAATTAGATGTTGAGTTAGTTGTGACAACACCTAATGGCACATCAATCGCATCAAAAGTTTATAATTCTTCTCCGATCGAAGTTTGTGGGAAAGTGCTTCCTGCAAATCTTGTGATCCTTCCTTTAGTGGAATTTGATGTGATTCTTGGCATGGATTTGCTTTCTCTACATGGAGCTCATATCAATTGCCAAAGAAGGGAAGTCACATTTCATACTCCAGATCAATCTACGATCGTATACCAATGCAAGGATGAACATAACCTTCCAGTGGAAATTTCTTCCATCTTATGGGTATTGATCCCACTAAATGAAGGTTATTTATCTCAAATGGTTGGTGAGAAACTCACGATTAAGAATATGCCCATTGTAAGGGAGTTTGATGATGTCTTTCCGGAGGAATTACCGGGTCTTCCACCAAATCGTGAAGTTGAGTTTTCAATAGAACTCGTACCAGGTGCTTTGCCTATTTCAAAGACACCTTATAGAATGGCCCCAATTGAGTTGCAGGAATTGAAGAAGCAACTCCAAGAGAATCTTGATAAGGGATTCATACGCCCTAGTGCGTCACCTTGGGGAGCACCTGTTCTATTTGTTAAGAAGAAAGATGGATCAATGAGACTCTGCATTGATTATCGAGAACTTAACAAGATCACTATCAAGAACAAATATCCTCTCCCACGCATTGATGACTTATTTGACCAACTACGCGGAGCTCAATACTTTTCCAAGATTGATCTTCTTTCAGGGTATCATCAATTAAGGGTCAAAAGGGAGGATATACCAAAGACGGCTTTCCGTACAAGGTATGGACACTATGAATTTATAGTGATGCCATTTGGTCTTACTAATGCCCCTGCTATCTTCATGGATCTAATGAATAGAGTCTTTAGAGACTATCTTGATCAATTTGTGGTAGTCTTTATAGACGATATTCTTGTCTATTCAAAGAGCAAGGAAGAACATGAAGATCACTTGAGAATTATATTGAAGACCCTGAGAAAGGAGAAGCTTTATGCCAAATTTACCAAGTGTGAATTTTGGCTTCAAAAAGTTGCATTTTTGGGTCACATAATCTCAAAAGATGGGATATCTGTGGATCCAGCGAAAACAGAGGTTATCGAAAGATGGTCGAGACCAACAACAGTAACTGAGATCCGAAGTTTTCTTGGTTTGGCTGGATATTATCGACGTTTTGTAAAAGATTTTTCACGATTATCTAATCCACTCACCAAGTTGACTCGGAAAGGAGTTAAGTTTGTCTGGACAGAGGAATGTGAAGAGAATTTCAAGGAGTTGAAAAGAAGGTTATCCAGTGCACCTGTGCTCACACTGCCTTGTAGTGGAGAAAGGTTTGTGATTTACAGTGATGCATCCAAGAAGGGATTGGGGTGTGTTCTTATGCAAAATGATATGGTGATAGCTTATGCCTCAGGACAGTTGAAAATCCATGAACAAAATTACCCAACACATGATTTGGAGTTGGCTGCGGTAATCTTTGCATTAAAGATTTGGAGGCATTACCTTTATGGTGAAAGGTGTGATATTTATACTGATCATAAAAGTTTAAAGTATATTTTCACACAAAAGGAGTTGAATATGCGTCAAAGAAGATGGTTGGAGCTGATTAAGGATTATGACTGCTCAATCCATTACCACCCTGGGAAAGCAAACAAGGTGGCAGATGCATTAAGTCGACAAGACCATGCTAGTTTATCCATGATGAGGATCACAAAAGATCCAATATTTATGGATTTACAAAGGATGGATCTTGGAATTATAATGGAAGGGGAAAAATCATATCTTTCTCAAATGAATGTTCAACCATCTATACATGTGAAGATTAAAGAGGCACAGAAAGAAGATGTCGAGTTACAAAAGAAGGTGAGAAATGTTCCTGAATTCAACCTTGATTGTGATGGGATAATAAAGTTCATGAATCGGGTTTGTGTTCCTCCCATCCCCGAATTAAAGAAAGAGCTACTGGATGAGGCTCATAGTTCTTCATTCTCTATTCATCCTGGAAGCACGAAGATGTATAGGGACCTGAAAGAGTACTTCTGGTGGGATGGCATGAATAGAGATGTTGCTGAATATGTCTCTCGATGCTTGGTTTGTCAACAAGTTAAAGCTGAGAGACAGAAGTCTAAGGGGATGTTACAACCATTACCCATACCCGAATGGAAATGGGAAAACATCACTATGGACTTTGTCACAGGACTTCCTAAAACATCCAAAGGCAATAATGCTATCTGGGCCATAGTTGATCGTCTCACAAAGTCTGCACACTTCATTCCTATTAGAGAGGATTTCTCTCTAGATCAGCTTGCCATGATATATGTAAAGGAAGTGGTAAGATTGCATGGAGTACCACTTTCTATTATATCTGATCGAGATCCGAGATTTACCTCGAAGTTCTGGCGAAGTCTTCAGCATACTCTGGATACAGAGTTGAGTTTCAGCACTGCTTATCATCCCCAGACAGACGTTCAGTCTGAGAGAACAATTCAAACCCTAGAATATATGTTGAGAGCTAGCTCTATGGATTTCAAAGGAGGTTGGGATCAACACCTACCTTTGGTGGAATTTTCTTATAATAATAGCTTTCACTCCAGTATTCAAATGGCTCCTTATGAAGCTCTCTATGGAAAGAAATGCAGGACTCCAACTTGCTGGGATGAAGTTGGGGAAAGAAAGCTATTAGGACCTGATCTCGTTGATGAAATGGCAGAAAAGGTCAGATCTATTCAACAACACATAAGAGCAGCTCAGAGTCGACAGAAAAGCTATGCCGACAACCGAAGAAAAGACCTAGAGTTTGAAGTGGGTGATAAAGTGTTCTTACGAATATCTCCCTGGAAGAGGGTTATGAGATTTGGAAAGAAGGGGAAGTTGAGCCCTAGATATATCGGTCCTTTCGAAATATTGGATCGTGTTGGGAAGGTAGCTTACCGATTGGCGCTTCCACCGAATCTCTCTCAAGTTCACGATGTGTTCCATGTATCTCTCCTGAGAATGTACATACCAGATCCTTCACATGTACTCAGCTCAGAAGTTGTACCGCTGGAGAATGATCTTTCTTATGAAGAACAGCCGATAGAGATTCTGGATCGTAGCGAAAAAGTGCTACGAAACAAGACCACTCGCTTGGTGAAAGTTTTATGGAGAAACCACCAACTTGAAGAAGCTACATGGGAGCTTGAGGATATGATGAGGGAGAAGTATCCTCATCTGTTTGTTGCAAAGTGACGAATTTCGAGGGCGAAATTCTTTTTAAGGGGGGTAGAATGTAACACCTGAGACTTTTATGTTATATAAATCATCAAAGGAATCTTTTTCTATACAACACTTGCTTGGCTTGCTTTACACGCAATCGCGACCTTCCTCGATAGCTTGCGTCGTACGCAGTACCGAGTTTCACTAAACAACATTATGCTATTAAAACTAGCCGTTATGAATAGTAATAACCACTTTTTGGAATTTTATAAATTTTATTTTTCAAAATGGACTTCATTTTTGGACTCAGAATATCGAAATTAGCCTAGGGTAAAATTTTGGTATTTTTCTGAAAACTTTCAATTTTTGATGAATAGTGAAACCACTAAGTGGTAGGTTAAAAACTGAATTTTGCATAAAACTTAATTTTACCGCTTCTGTGATTGGAATTTCGAAAATCCGAGAGACACGGTTAATATCAAGGACTAAAATGTGGTTCAATGAGATGAAAATAATTTTTTGGTGAATAGTAACTTTTTACTTTTTTTACCGCGGTTAATAGTAAATAGGGTAACTAAGGGTAAATATGATATTAATATTACCCTAACACATGTCCTGATTCTATTGGACAAGTGTAATTCGACCAAATACAAACTTAGGAATAAAATATGACCATTTAGGCCCACTTGGATTAGATTAGGACATTTATTATTAATTTATTTAAAGAAGGGTTAAAATAGTTAAAATCAAAGTTTAATAAGTAAATAATTTTTAATATGGGGTTATACATAAGATAAATTCAATTGTAAATATTCATTAGAAATCTAAAACGATTTCCTACATGATGATATTTTATTTGTAATTTTTAGACATCAAATAATGTAATTTCATTATGACACAAAGATGATGCAGTAATTATCTTATTAATGAAATATTGACATAATTGATGTTATAAACACAAAAATAAATGTAATTTGAGACTTTTTATGAATTCAACTAATTTTATAGGTTACTATGATATATTAATTCTGATTTAATCAACTTGGTTCGAACATATAATTCTTTTATGACTTTCACAAAAATCATATATCAAATAGTGTCAAAATTGACACAAAATAGTTTTTAAATCAAATATTATATTATTAATTGTTATTTTATTCCTAAAAATCTAAGGTTCGGCCAAATGACTTAGATAAGGATATATATTTTAATAATAAACAATTTGGGGTTCGTTTGGCATGTTATAGTAAGTGTATTAACCATATATTGAAAGAAAACAAAAAGACATGGTAAAAGTTAAATTATTTAACTTAGAGTTAAATCTAATTGATAAGGTTAAAATAATACCCTAAACTTGTCTAAATCCTATTGGTTGATAGGATTTCGACCCTTCCCCACTTTATCTTCGAAATAAGACCCTTTGGAACCATTATAAACCGATTTTGACTTTAATATAAAATAATATTTTGAGATATTCCTAAGGTGCCCCTCTCCTCCCTTATAAAAGGGCACCTCCTCCCCCTCCTCCTCACACCAAATTGAGCACTCAAGCTCGGCCAACCACTGCCATTTTCTCCTCTCCACTTCACTAGAATAATCCTAGGGATCCTGGTCTTCTCCAAAGACCAATCTTAGTTCCTTATGTGGAGGATTCAAAGAGGCGTTCCAAAGAAGAGGTAATATCCATTACCGATCTTTTCAATTTCTTTCTTCTTCAACTTCTTCTTCTTTAGTTGTTTCATGATAAAGTAATAACATCAGTATTACTTACATACTGATATGTTATTATAAATATGAAACAACCCTATTTCACCTTCTATCCATCCTACGGAAAAATGAAATCACCACGTGTGCGTACGTACGGAATACCGTCTCCACGCCGTGGTGTAATCTATTTTCCACCATCACCTTACAAGGATGGTTATAATGGTGTAATGAGTAACTAAATATGATTATTATGAAGTAATATTGATACTGAAATAATATATATACACTCCAATACAATTCCACGATCATAGGAATGATATCATCACTCGTGCGTACGTACGGAATACCGTCTCCACGATGTGATGCGACTCGTTCTACATGATCTTCATTTCATAATGATTATATAAATGAATTGAATGAATGAATATGGTATATAATACACTAATACCATTCTGGAAATGAATTATCTATAACCTAAAGATAAGAATAAGAATTTATTCGACAAAACACGCATAAGAACAAAAAGTTATAAAGACCCGAGTAACAAGTAACAATGAAATATTACTAACAAGAAGCTAATAATATGACCATATATGATATCATATAAATATGTATGATTCTGGAATAAGTCCATAACATTATTTAAACCATTATACAGGAGCTTCTGACACGTACAAAGTTAATCCGACCTAAGGTAAGGGAAATATCACAATCTCATTTTTATCCGAGATTGTTTATTCGTAAGTATTTACTGGGGTGTATTTTATCATCCACATCCATGTTCCCTCAATATGAAATATTGTTTCCATCCACTTGCAATAGTTTAAATCCAATTTTACCCTTAGGTGAGTTTTTAGTAAAGAATATGAAAGGAATCTTTTGTCGTTTTTCAGTACGAGGTACTTTTTTGACTTTTCCGACAACAGTACGAAGAATGTTTTTTTTAACTTATACGGCATGAATGGATTTTTAAAACATTGTTTCCAAGAAGCTTCCTTTACAAGTTTTCAAGATTATTTTTAATCAACTTCTTTTATTTTAAAGTTGTATGACATGTTATGAAAGGAAAAAATGTTTTTGAAGAAGAAATGATATTTTCCTCAAGAATGGAGTTCAAGTGTTTTATCAAAATTATTTTCCATCTAAGATAATAAAAAGGGTTCTATTTTTATCCCTATTATTACATGGATTTGATTATGTTTTGATGGAAACATTTTTATGAATTCCTTTATCTTATATGAATTGTTTTATGATGTCATGTTGTTTAAGAATCCAATTTTTATTACATGGGTTATGCGATGATGTATGATTTATGATTATGTGGCACACATAAGAAAGGATTCATTATAAGATGGGTGGGACCTATATCTCCCTCCAATGCATTGGGTAAAGATTTTATATCTCATGAGATAGACATGGCTGGAACGGAAGGTTATTTCGGTTCAGTGATACAGGACTGAAACGAGGAGTGAACTCGGTTCAGAAAGGGACTTTGTCCACTAAGATAGTCTTGGCGATGAGTCATGACTAACAAGAAATGATTTTCCATGATTATGTGTGCATGCCACAAAGTTTCAAGTTTTATGTTATGATTATGGGGATCTCATTTTCACTCCTATGATTTGTTCCATGTTAAGATATTATGATCTCTTTTGCAGGTTATGATTTTCAAAAAGATATGATATGATTTTTATTTCCTTTATTTGCCTTGCTGAGCATTTGAGCTCACCCTTTTATGTTTTCTTTTCCCCAGGTCAGGAAGATGGATATTAAGTAGAATATGCTAAAAGGGACCCTAGATATGATGAAATAAATGGGAGACACTGTAGAAGATTTATAAACCAGTTGTTTATGTTTCCCAGTTTCTAAAGGCACTATACCTATACGGTCCTTTGTAGTTTTATCATATGTTGTAATAAGTGTGCTTCAATTTTTGAAGTATTAAAAATGTATGTAAAGTATGGGTCGTTATAACAGTTGTTTCTTTTGGTATTGCACTTTGAGCATTCTTGTACTTTCACCTTGTTATAAGATTGTTTTAACATGAATGTGGACTTGGTTTGGGTTTATTTATATACACTTTTTCTTTCCCTTTTTGGTGGTTGACTTGTCCTATTTCCCGATCATAAAATAATAAAAGGGTAATGCCTCCCATATTTCTGAAAACTCATACCCTTGGTGCTAGTCACCAACCCAGGGCCTACTGGAGGCGGGACTCGGGGTTCATTATCTCCTATTCACAATTTCAAGATAAGGAGGGGAATATTTGGTGGGAGGGAGTTGTGACATATCATTACACCCCTAAAATAACAGGCACATAATTGGCGCAAGCTCAGGGAAAATCATGGGCCCCGACTCTGCTAACCAATAGTGGGAATTAGTTAATCGTGATAATTAATTCTAAATTTTATTAAACCCCTGAAACACATTTATTTTTACCCCCATTAAACCCTAGGTCATATATAAAATGTTTGGATCTCTCTAGATAAAATTCAATCCATCCCGACCACCATTCTTCATGAATCAAATCATAGGTCGAAGTTCTGCTCTTCTACCAATTAGTGAATCTTTTATCGTTTCTTCTATCGTGTTTCCAAATTCATTATTCCTTCTTTCGTGAATGTAATCCAATATGGTGGAGAGATTTATATCTATTATTTGATATCTAGATATATTATTCTATTTCTATAGATATATTAACTGTATCTTGATTTCCATAATTGTGATTTAGGGTTTTGGGGTTCAGATCTCGATTTATATCATTGTACTGCTCAGTTTTTGGGGATTCCCATTTGGTTGTTATTCATCGATGGATTGAGGTAGGTGGTCTAATGTTCAACAGAAATAGTACTAATTTTGATATAAAAAATTGTGAAAATTGATAAATTTCTTGTGTTATATAGAAATTTGAATTCAAATATTGGATTTATTAATGTGTCCAATTTATTAATTGATGTATTGTGGAATTACATAATTAAATATAGAATTAATTATGAGATTTTGTGGAATCCTAATTATATAATTAATTGGGGGATTAATTATGATATTTATGGATCATGATTTAGATAACTATTTGGGGAACTAACTATGAGATATCCAAATGGTTAAATTGAGATAAATATTTTTGAGATTAATTAAGTGATATTGAAATTATAGATTGAAATGATTAATTTTGGAATAAATTGCCAAGAATTGAGACTATGAATGATATAACTAATTGAAGGATTAACTATGGGAATTGGGTTTATTAATCTTGATAAATTAGTGTTTAAAGTAATAATTGGGTTTTATGAGATAATTAATTGTCGAATTAATTATGGGAAACCATGTGATAAACAAATTATAGAATTAGTAATGGGATTTATGTGAATAATTAATTTCAAAAATAATCTTGTTTTTATGAATGGTAACACGATCATTAATTTATAATGTGAAAAACAAGAACATGGTAATTCTAATATGTGTTTATGAATTAGAACATGGTCATTCAAGTATGATGTAAATAATGGGAACATGGGCATTCAAATGTGTGTTTATAAATGGGAACATGGTCATTGAAATATGAATTATATAATGGGAACATGGTCATTTTAATGTGTGATGTAGGTTGGTTACATGGGCATTCAAGTATGAATTAAATTAATGTATCAATGGTGATCCGAGATATGACATAACATGGGAATTCTTTGGGCTCTAGTATGAGATAAAGCACGTATTGAGATATTGTAACACATTTTAATACATTGTTATCATGCATGAAATAATGAATGTATTACGATATTATATGATCTAGGATCTCATTGGGCTCTAGAATGAGCTGATGCTGGCGTTGAGGTGCTAGTGTCCTCAAGTACCCATGATTTATTGTGGTAAGTAATTAAAAAATGATAATGTGATGATTGTTTACTTATGAATAGTACTTATTTGTTTTTATATATATACACTATTATCTGACTAGATATTGTTTGATACACCATTGGTGGTGTCCCACTGAGTTATACTAACACCCTACTTGGGTATCCAGATTAGTGCATGAATAAACATTGTTATTTCTAGACAGGATAAGGGTAAATGACCTAGGTTAGATGGATAATTTAGTGATGGAGCTTGGATGAGGGAACAATACATGGTTTAGTACCCTCTTGGGAGTCATCGATGTCTTTACTTTCATTTTTCATTTTGGAAACATGATATTTATGTTAGCATATAATGACTTTATCTTTAGTTGGATATTATATTTTACTGTATTTTTTATTTAGAGATAATGGTATTGTTTTGTATTATATATGAATTTTATATAGCTTATTATAGCCATTGGTGGACTATTATAATAAAGGAGGGTATATTCTCCCCCTTATTAACTTATCAGTCTCTCATTGGTAGTCAGTAGACTTCAGTGTATGGGGAGGCATGCATTAGATCATGTGACCAACAAACTTGTGGGAATCAGTGTTTGTGACCTAGGATGAGACATTACATTATTAAAATTCTTCCATAAGATGAATTAAATTTTATTTTGAGATATTATTTGATTTATTTAAATTGAAACCATATAAATTTATATGAAAGGGGTGTTACATTTGATATTCTAAACCAACTAAGGATCACTTTTCATTTTTATGAAAATAATATATATCATTTGGAAATTACATCGATCATATGGGACAAGATTAATATTATAAAGCGGTGTTATCTCTAATGATTTTGGAGAAACTCAACATCGGTGGTATGCTTATTTTTTAGGAGTTTATTGATGTATTTATTGATTTCTGTAATAGACTTCCACCAACTCATGACGTTTAATATTCAATAGATATCATACTTAGTGCTAACCCTATTTCAAATACACAAAATTTAATGGCCCTAACTAAGTTGTAAGAAGTGAACAATCTACTCCAGGAGAATCATGAAAAAGTATTCTTTAAACCATGTATATCACCTTGGGGTGATCTTGATCAATTTTTTATGAAGAAAATTGGATCAGTGAAACTCTGCATTGATTATAAATAACATGAAAATATCAATATCATGAACATTTATCAACTAACCTCGATAGAAAATTTTTTTAATAGTATATGTAGAGATAAATTTTATTAAAATATTTATCATCATTTTGGAAATAAAATGATGATGTCCATAAATGAGGATATATCATAGAGAACATTCCATAGAAGGTACGAAAAAAATTATATTATAGTGATAGTATTTTCTCTTAATAATTATATAGATTTTATTATGGATTTAATTAATGTATTATTTATATATTACCATTATTAGTTTTTGGTAATCTATATAGACTATATTCATATATATTCATTGATAAGGATTATAACTTAAGGGTTTTTCTAAAGTCCCTGAGGAAGTATAATATTTATGAAATATTCCCCATCTATTAATATTAAATTTTGAACTGTTCATTCATGTGTTATATAACATATTTTTATGGTATATGAGTATACCCTTCAAAGATAGATGTATCTAATCATTATTAAAGAACAAAAATTATGCCTTTGATCCATATTGTTATTGGTTTGGCTGGATACTATCCATGCTTTGTGGATAATTGTTCATTCCTATTGAATCCACTCACCATGAAAACTCAAAATGGAGGCAAGTACTTTTGGATATATGTATAATAGGAATTTATTAAGGAACTAAAGATATGTATATTCAATAAATTCTTACCCTTCCATACAGTGTAGAAGTGTTCATTATCAATAGTGATGCTTCAAAAAATGTATTGGGAAACATTCTAATGAAAAATGATATAGTTACCACATATGCCTCATGAAAACTAATAGTCCATGGGAAAAATTATAAAACTCGTTATTTAGAGTTAGCTGTGGTAATTTTTTCCTTAATCATATGGATATATAATCACAATGGATAATGGTGTTAGATATATACTGATCAAGAAAATATAGTAAATTTTTACTCAAAATGGGATGAACATGTTCTCAAGAATATGGTTGGATACAATTTAAAAATATGATATCTCAATACATTACCACCCTGGGAATGATAAAAAGGTGGAAGATTCTATAATTCGAATGGATCATTCTATCTTATCAATGGTAAGGATAAAAAAGATCCAATTTCATGATATTTATAGGATG
The DNA here is from genome assembly GCA_963277665.1 of Viscum album. Lineage (NCBI taxonomy): Eukaryota > Viridiplantae > Streptophyta > Magnoliopsida > Santalales > Viscaceae > Viscum > Viscum album. Next base: position 811,900,081 of record OY728165.1, read on the forward strand.
TATCAATAAATCATTACTGATGGTATGAATTATTATTTTAATGAAATCATTGTTCAACCATACATTCAATTAAATATTAAACTAGTTCAAAGAGAAGCTGTAGAGCATGAATGAATGTGAGAATTATCCAAGAGTTCATACTTAATTTTGTTGAGATAATAAGATTCTATAAGCTTGTATGTGTCCCTTCCGTACCAAATTATATGGAGCCGATGGATGATGATCCAGGTTATTTATTTTCTATTCATCCTAGAAGTATGAAGATGTATAGACATCTGAATGAGTATTTCTAATAGGTTGTCATGAAGTGAGATATTAGAGTTTATGTTTCTTTGTTCTTGGTATGTATCAACTTAAGGATGAGAGGATAAATTATAATGATATGTTAAAACCATTACCAATACCCAAACAGAAATGGGAAAACATCACAATGTATTTTTTTCGAATCCCCAAAACTTATAATGGGCTTTAAAATATTAGTGTTATAGATGGTATCCCTGTGAATTCAAAACACTTCGTTTTCATTAGATAACATTTCTATCTTAATAATCTTACAAATTTTTAGATTAATGATGTGGTATGATTGAATGTCGTACAACTATAAATTCTGTCTAATTGGGATTTCAGGTTTACCTTATTGTTTTGTAAATTCATTAGTGGGAACTCATTATATAGTTATGTTTTAGAACTAATTATCATCCTCTGACAGATTTTTAGTATGATTGGATTATTATAACACAAGTGGATATGTTGATATACTTCTTTATGAATATAAATTGTGTTGAGGATCAACAACGTATATTGGTGTTCATTGGATATAATAATATATTTAACTATAGAATTCAATTGGATCCTTATGAAGGCCTCTATAGTAGGATGTTATGAATTCCAATGTGACAGAATGAAGTTAGAGAGATAATTATATTAGTACCTAATCTAGTTGAATAAATGGAAGATATGGTTAGATCCTTTTAAGAGAACATAAGTGAATATCATGGTGATAATATATCTATATTGACAACTATCATAAGGAACTAGAGATTTAAGTTGATTAAAATGTATTCCAATGAATATGTATAGATCAAAACATTCATACATTAATATTAAATCATTAAAGATGAATTTTAAATACATAACATAATGATGCGTGGAAGAATCATATAGTTCACGTGCCTTTGGAAACTAAGACATAAAAAACATATCCATAACGTTGTTATGTCATCTTTAGTGAGTTGATTCATAACTATCACCCTTCATATACATATATAACATAATACCTATCATCATAACCTAGGGAAATGGAAATAATAAAGGGTGATCTCAAATTAGATGTTAGGGTAAATAAGGGAAATACATAAACATAATTCCAGATTAAGTGACTGAGAACATCATCATAACATATGAAAAAAATATCATGCATATCAAAGATCATAATCTTGAGTTATGGAATAAATATAAGTAGTTCAAAAGGCATGAAATATAATGTATTAAAAGAAAATGATACATAAGAGCATAATAATGGATAAAAATGGATTTTTTTACACATGATCATTACCAAGTATTTCCAAATTATTTATGGATTATTTCAAATGATATCATAGTATAATGGTTTTATACCCCAAACCATCATAGTATTCATAGTTCCCTCCCATTTGTATCATAGTTGATAATTCCCTTAATGCATAGGTTTTACACACCATTCCTATCATATTTATGCCATTAGATAGTGTTCTTTACTAATTAATTGGATTTAAATAAATGACACATGTATCACATAATAAAAATCAAACTTGCATGTTCTATATGTTTAAAAATATTTCATCATATTAGAATCATAGAAAAGAAATGGGATTACAAAATAATTAATCCCATCAGAACTCATGAAATAAAATTGGTTTTATAGAAATTTTTATCATTGTATAACCCTTAGAAGTTATGAAGGTTTCATAAAACACTATTCATCATTAATATAAACCGTCTAGAGAAATAATAAACATTGTTTCATTGGATTATAATCCAAGTAATGGTTATATATCATCAAATGATACCATCATATATGGTATATAATTTTGAAAAAAATTACCTCGAACATCTCTTGAGGGAAATGAAATTTCATTTCATGTTGAATTTTTTAAAATATAAATTCATAAAATATTCAGAAAATAATTTTCGTTTAAAATAACATTGAAATTCTATAATGGATGATATAAAAATCATTTAAAATATTTAACTAGCATAAAATAATTTCCAATTTAAATATAATTTTTTAAAGATTTAAAAATTTTCAAAATACTTTTTATTGAATGTATCCATCGTGAAATATTATGGAATAATTAAAAATCAGCAAAAATAATTCCTAAAGAAAATATAATTTCATCATTAAAAAATTAAAATATAAAACATTTTCAGAATATTTAACTTCTAAAATAAACATAAAATCATATAAAGGAACAATTAAAAATCATTTAAAAAAATTCATGATGAAAATATCCTTTCAATGGCTGAAATTTTATTTTTTAAAAACAAAGAAAATAAATAATTTTCATAGAAAATTATATATGAAACATAAAATGAAACAATTTAAATTATTTTCAAACATTAATTTAGGAAAATATCTTTTCCACTTTTAATAAAAATATTCATATATAAAAACAATTAAAAAACATTTATTTAAAAAATAAATGCTGAAAATTATAATGTAATATTTAAATCATTTGTGGGTAATGATGTGGGGTCATTCCATTTACATAAAAACTTTAAATCCTTTCACATTTTTGTTAAAATAGGCATGAGAAATTCTTTGGTAATGAAATTAAGATTTATTTAAAGTATTTATTGAAAAAAATAAAATGTTGTCAAAAATGAATCTATATAATCCAAGATGAATATTAAAATATTTTGGAATAATTTACTAGAAAATATGAATATGGAAGTAGAAATGGGTTTCGATTGAAGTGAGAAAAAAAGTTTTTCTTAAGTAAAAAATTTAATTTGGAATAATCAATTTATAATTAAGGGAGAAATAATTTAAATTATATATTATAAATAAATTAATATAGGAGAACAAAATCTAGGAGTCTATTGAGTGATAAATCGTAACATTTCATCATTCAAAGCATAAACATATACAACTATGATGAAATATGATATTATATCATAAAACCCTCAAATATTTAGTTATATTTATTCGTAATCCCAATGACGAAATAAAATTAAATGAAAAAATTATATCTTGATAATAAATAAATTCCTAATGTTAAAATTCAGTGTTTCAATTTATATTTTTCATAAAAAAACATAAGTTCCAAAGAAAAAAATTTGAGAAAAAAATCCCTTATAGTATTTTTATTATTAGAACTGTAAATACCATGAAATATAGATCCTAAAATTTATATGTAAATACCAACACATTTTAGGATAAGAGTCACAAAATAAATTCATATGTGTTATATACAAAATCTAATCTAAATAGGTGGTTAATATTGCATGTGTCTCATAAAAAAGTGAGACATAAATCCATTACATTATCGATTGAAAAAATTCATACACAGTACAAACACATGTATATTAGAGATATTTTTATAATAAAAATATTAAATAACCATACTTAAATATAAAATTCCATATTTGAATTACTTAATACCCTTTATTGTTTGTAAATCAATAATTTCATGTTAAAATCTTGTTTTGGATAATAACTACTCTGTTTTTCATGTATGTTTAATTTTATTATGTTATCTTACATTGATCATGGTTCAATAATATCCATATTTATGACCAACATTTTAATATAATATGTGTTCAATATATATTAATTTATAGCAATTCATAAATTTAGATATAGAAAGTGAAAACCACATTCATGGAGATAGAAGGTTGTAAGTATATAGAAAAGTTGCTTCCATTTTCTCAATGGATGAAATTAAGGGAAGGTAAATAATTTATTAATTTTATAATTTTTTTTATTTTATATTTATCCCTTATATATATTAAATTTACTCTTATTAAATTCCATAAAAAAATCTAGTGAAAAGAGAATCACATCTCTTCGTGAGACGGCAGTCCATCGTACACATGAACGAAGTTATCGTATACCACATTTAAGGAAAATAATTATTTTATATGTTATATAGTAATTAATTATGTATAATTATGTTAAAAATGAAATATAAATTCTCTAAATCTATCGCTATTATCATCTATGTAAAGAAGAAATGAAAAACACATCACATCGAATAATGAGGCGGTAGTTTATCGTACATGCGAGCAATGCTACTGTTTTCAAATAGGTTTATAGGTTTTATTTCGTATGTGGTATTATAATTAAATGTGTATAATAATATCATAAATGTAACATATAAACATTAAATACACTATTATATGCATCTATAAGATTTGGTGATGTAAAACGAATAACATTGGCTCGTGAGGCGGTAGTCCGTCGTACATACGATCAACATTTTCATTTACATATTATTAGAAAAGGTTATGGATATATGTTATGAAATTAATTTATTATCATCTATGTTTATGAGATATAATTTTTTATCAAATAATCATAATTTTAGAATAATTTTTATAGTTTGAAAAAGATTTAAAACAAAAACGCATTGTCTAAAATATTGCCTATTCATCTTAAAACTTTTTTATTTTTAACCAAAATCCATAGATGAGTGGCTCTATGATATCAATAGTGACTCTATGAAATGATCGGATATTTAATTAATAAAATTGAGATGGTATTTGTAAAAAAAAGGTGTGGGAAGTGTAGAGAAGAGGGGGTGGCATTTTATAACTGATGTGAGTGGAAAATTTGTATTTTTTTAAAAGAAAAACCCATGTTTTTCACATGGCATAAGGATAAAATTGGCCGATTATAGATAATTAAATTTTATAAGGTCTAAATATTAACAGAAAGTAGGTTTTGGATATGTTTGAAAATAATTTTTTCACGTACCTATTTAGTTTAACACATAGGTAAACTAGTTTTAACCTTAACTATGATAAATACATTTTAGTCATTTTACTATTAATTATACCCTAAAATTTTGATGGAAATATTATATAACATAAATTATAATTATTCTAAATGTGGTATAAAATTTTCAAAATTTCATTGATAGATGTCAAAAAATAATAATTAAAATTAAACTTACATGCGTGACGAAAAAGAAAATTTCCAAAGTGTAAATGTTCAAATGCTTAAAAAGTATTTATATAAAAATTCAACATTAAATTGATTAAAATGACAAAAAATTGATTTATAGATATATAGCTGAACTAATTTATTATGTAAACAATTTAAAAAGTAAGCTTATAAATTTTTTAATGGAAATCGTCATTTTCAATAAAAATCATATTTTTTTAATAATAGTAAAAAGTAAAAAATTTTATAAAAAAATATTAAATATATGTTAATAATTAAATTTATTATTTGAAAATTAAATTTAAATTTCTAAATAAATTATATAAAATTTTTTAAAAAATATTTTATAAATTAATGCATAAAATATGATAAAACATCTTCTAAGAAAAGTAAAACTTTAAAGCACAAAATTTGATTTAAAATTATCTTAGGAATATAAAATACATAAGATGAATGTTAAAAAATTTATTTGATATCTCATATAGAATTGTTTTTCAAATTATTCACAATAAGATATTAATTTAATGTCTTGATATGAATCTTTTTTTTTTGAATTAAAATAGTTATTCAGGAAATATTTTCTTTAATATTATACGGTTTTTATTTTAAAATCATATAAATTTTTAACTGAATAATTAATTTTATATATAGGATTAAACAATATATTTTCATAATTTTTTTAATGTTATTCAAAAATGTTATTGCAACAACAATGTGGTAATTTTCATATCCAATAATAATATTTTAATTGTATGTCACATTTCGTTTGAACTCGGTGATGCTGAAAATGTTTAAAAGAAATGTGTATAATTTAATCCATAGTAGATATGTAATAAAATTTATTTTAAAAATATATATATTATTTAAAATTTTGTGGCGTTACAATCTAACTTTGTTAAAATTAATTTCATCATCGGAACTAATTACTCTGATAAAACTAAATGACGATATTTCTACCTCATTACCTCATCGAGTTCCCATAGAGCTTCCCCAAAATGGGTTTTTATAAAAAAATTAAATTGTGAGTGTTCATGATTCATATGAATTTCTATTTATGATTCATATGTTAAAATTATTGTTCATTATAATGAATATCATCTTTTATTGGTATGAACTATGAGTTGAATACATTTGAAGGATCAGGTATGTACTTCCTTAGAATATATTCATGAACACATAGTGTACTTGAGAGAGGAATAATTTTAGTGAAAATAAATATGATACCATCCCAAAATGATCAATTATTTTTAAGGGAATGTTATACATAGGTAATAGCTTTCCTTTTTTATCGTAAGAACAATTTAATATTTGTTTATGTTTTGATCAATTTCCAATTCATTTCATACATTATGAAGTAAGGATGAAATTTTAATTCTTGAATAACTAAAGAATTACAATATAAATAATATAATGATAATTTTTTCATTCTATCTTGAGTTATAATTATTAAAAAAATGGTTAGCACAAGTCATCCAATGTGTATAAATCATCATACAAACAAATATAACATTAATCACCAAAAAACCATCAAAATTTCAAATTAAATCATTATATAAATGGTTATCCTAATGACCCATTGAAAACTAAAAAATTATAAATAAGGTCACTATATTTACCAAAAATTAATATTACTTTAATCCCATAAATATGATTAATTATCTCATAATGGTCACAGACCAAATATGTGAATACCATTTTTATATATCCTCATAAATCATAATAATAACTAGAAATACCATAAAACTGCAATGATAACATAAATTAATCCACATTACATAAATCAAACCACATATTATTGATTTTATTCCATAAATCCAAAAAAGATGTAAACACCCTCAATAATAACATATACTGATTTTTCAACAAATCATTAACCAATTATTGGATCATCAATAATATCAAATTTTTTATCCATATTAGTCGTCTATTTTTAAAAAATAACAAAATTTTCTCATCCAGACTATATATAGGGTTATCTTCTTATAATAATGTGTTTCCCATAAAATATCACATTTATATTAAATCACTTTTCTAGGTCATCATTAATATTCTACATATTCATAAAAATAAATTATTGAAACAAATATATAGAACATCCCTAATATTCTTCATGATTTATATTCCATAATTACTCAATTTTAAAAGAAAATCAAAAATAAAATTTCATTTTTAAAACATTAACTTGGATTCATCATCATATTTATTAATATTTCATTCCTATAATATTAAATATTAATCATGTATAAACAATTTAAAACCTCAATTTAATCATTCTTATCAGATTTAACATAAATAATACTTTTAAAAAAACAAATTCTTATAATTTGGAATTTATTGTGTCTTCATCATCAATAGTATAACCATTAATCATACCACATGTCTTATTCTCTTCAATAAATTTTCCACCATGGCATTGATTTTTTAGAATGCCCATACATTCCACATTTGTACCATTCATCCATTAATGATGCCTTTTGGATACCACTATTCTCATCCAATTTATAATCCAAACGAAATATGTTTTCATGGAAATTGATTTTTTGTGTCCATCATTATCAGAAAAAAAATATATTGTCATATATTTGATACATTCCCATTACTAATTATTACCAAAATATTGAATAAAATGAAACTTATTCATATTTTCATTATGGTCTCAACCACTTGAGATCTTGTCTATCTTTGTCCTTATCTTCATTGATGGGTCTGGCAGTTGGTTGAGGTGAAACATTTTAAAATATATCCTGATAACATATTTGGAATTATAAAATTTTCTGTCACTCCATCCATCACCAAATTTGGTTTTTAATAGAGCAAAATTATAAAATAATAACATTATATTTGATAGTATATGAAGCATGAAACACCATGATTAAAAGAATATATAACACCCCAAGACATTATGAGATATTTATTTCTAAATAAATTTAATATTTTGAATATATTTCATTACATGAACCAATTTCTTTGGGATGAATGATAGGACACACCTAGTTTATCTTGAATTATATTCAATAATGAGTTTAGCTTTCCTTACATGCCGCACCAAGTTTAATTGAAACGTTTCATTTTATTGAAATGTTATTATTTAATGTGGTATTTATCACCTATCCATTAGAATTGAATTTATGAATGGAATTAATATAATTATGAAAATATATAGTTTAAAAATATTGTTTTTTTATTTATTGATTTGAAATAATTTAAGAATCATTTAAATGAAAAAAATAATTATGAAAAATATATTTTTATAAAATATAGATTAGTCTTGCTTTGCGAACATTATTGAAAATTAATTTTTACAACTATAAGAAAAAATATTTAACTAAAATAAATATATTTTTTATATCTTCATATCAAAATTATCTCAAGGTTATTTTTTTTATTTTCCTAAAAATGTTCATTTATTGATGAGTAGTGAAAAATATTAAATTTTTATTGAAAATTGTCTTTTTATTTAAACTATTTATTACGTTAAGTTATATTTTGAATTGGTTTGAAAGTAAAAAAAATTTAATGATATATCAATTAATCCAATTTGGTTAATTATAACCATTTTCAATTTTAATTTTGACATAAAATTATTGTTAATGTTTTAATATTTCCTCTTTGAAACCCCACATTCTCATCAGGTATAGAAGATTAATATTAATTAAAATTTTCCTCCTGTGTGAACTGGATTTTTAAAAATTAATTCCATATTTGGATATATCATTTTATATAAAATTTAATGAGGTCATAATTAAATTTCACCAATGTGAATAGTGAGAACTATAAAAATTAATTACCAAGATTAAGGTCAAAATGAATTTTATTACGGTTAAACTAAAACAATAAGGGTTTAAAATGACCTAAAAACATGTAAAACTGTCTTTAGCTCAAAATATATATACATTTTCTCTTATTAGTTCTATAATGACACATTTTTTCATTTGTCATGATTGAAATTTGGGTATAATTGAATATTTTGAAACAAATTACAACTATATGACTCACCTATCATATAAAAGGCCACTCACTCTCCTTTATTTTTCACACATCCACACCCATTTGGATAACCCAATACCTTCCCAGAAAAATTACCAAATTTTCTATCCTCATTCAATAAGCTTTATATTGGTAGTAAATATATCATGGGAAGGATTTATTTCATACCTAACGAGGATACATAAAAAAATCTGTAACATTTTTTGTGGTCATTTTTATCTATTTCTTCATCCACCCTTTTAAATTATAATTACAATGTGGCTACACATTATCATAATTATATTACATTTACTATGATTTTTATATGTTAAGGGTGTTACCTACATACATACATAATTCAATAAAGTCAGTTTTAAATCATCATTTGTGTGTACTATATACTACAAACTCGTAAACTGATGTTGTCCATTTTTTCATTACCACCTCTCATGGTTAGTCATGATGATGGATATAATATATATATATATATAATTAATTAATAAAATACATAAACCTATGTATTTGTTATATCATATATTCATTTTTTTATTTTCATTCCATAGTAGATTCGATATAGTCTTTCGTATGTATGTAGGACATCCGCCTCATGATGTGATGTGATTCATCATAAATTGAAATTTTACATGGAAGGTGATAAAATAAATATAAAGATTTTATGTGATATAAATGAAATAATTATGGTATTGATGAAATATATATAATTTTATAAATATAAAATATCATTTTATTTCTTACCTTTTCGCTCACTAAAAGATGATAACATCGTTCGTGTATATATAGACTACCAACATCAAGATGTGATGTGACTCTATTTTCAACACAACACCACAATCCTTATATATATAATTATTTAATATGGTATGCATTGTATTTTTTCAATTCTAGAAATATAATATATTACCTATATTCGTTCAATAATGATCATTGGAAAATGTAAATGTAAAAAAAGTGTACATATAACCTACTGTCTCTATGATCCTAATGTACATAAATTTTCATAACCACCATTCATAAATCTTAAGAAAAGTGAAATTGATTTAAAAATATAATAATTTATTCATCTTTATTATTCTGTATTTTATTAAACTTTATAATATGTAAAATAACTTCTACATTCATTAAAAATAATAAATGAAACAAAAATGAACCCAACACATGAATAAAAGAGAATAATGAACGATTATTAACAAATGGGTGTTAAAATATTATAAAAGGATCATATATGATATTTAAAATACTAATATTGTTCTTGTATAAGTTAATATCATTTTTAAAACCACTATACTTAAGGAAAATATATTAGGAAACCAGAAGGAATCGTGGGGTAGGGGATTTCATTTAAATTTCATGTCATTTATGCATATGGTAATGTTATGAAAATAATTTCATTTATATGGTGCAGATAATATCCATTTGAAATTCTATATAATTAATAATAAATTATTCAGGGTATTTTATATTTTTATTTTAATTATTATATCAATGTACATTCAACTTAAAAGATTCCAAAAAGTAAATAATTTCTTAAATAAATTTATATTCATTTTTTATATGAATCCTTCATTGTCTATGATATTCTATAATTATGAATATAATTAATTTTGACTATATATTGTTTTATTTAACCTTTTTTATGTATAATTTTTATACACAAAATTAATTAATTTAGTAATTATTACTTAAATGTTATAATCATTTTAAGTAATTGTTTCACAATCTCATTCTAAATGAGATTGTTTATTCATGAATTTTAGTTGAACTAAATTATTTGATAAATGTCTAAATGAAACCATTTACTTTATTTAAAAATATGGTTATTCATGATAATTTCTCTTAATATTACCATTTTTTTACTCTTTGGTACATTATATAATTGATTTTTTATGAAAATATGACATTATTTCTCTCTTTTGTCACAATGTTTTTTATTACAAAACAATGTTTCCTTAAAATGATTTCCAATTTTTTTAACCTTTTCAAATTTATTTACAAAAATTTAAATCAATTTAAATTTTTATTAAAAAATTTCATTGTAATCTTCTATTATTTTCAATACAGTTCCCAATTTTCTTTTACTAAAAATGTGAAAGAAATCTTCTTTTCATTTTCCGAACATGGAACATTTTGATAATTTTTACACTACAAAATGAATATTGTTTTTTAACATTAACGATACATACAAACTTACACACTTTAATGGAAATTTTATATTTTAGGATTTATTTTCATTTTTAGAAGAATATTTTTAAAGAAAATTATTTCCATAATATTCTATGAATACATATTTATTTAAGATATGTTATAATGAAATATATATTTTCAACAAGAATTGGTCTAAAAAAATTTCATTTTGTTTAAATTAATCAATGAAACAATAACTTTATTATTACTATTATTGTTATATAATCAATTAATTCCTTCTATATTCATTTTATGGATGGTTTATGATCATATTATTTAATAAAAGTATTAGTATTCACTATATTGATTCATTGTTGTATTCTTTAGCATTCCCATAAATTATTAAATTTATTGTGTAAATTATATTTCCCCAAAATATCAATATAATTTATCATAGATACATTTATCTCATAAACCATATATCATTTATAATTATAGTGTATTAATTATCGAGTTATTTCATTGACCATTGAAATATTGATAAATTTGTATCTTTTACACAATATGGATATTTTTTGATAATGAACATTTTTTATAAATTAAATTTATTATTATATATATGATGAATTTCTTGGACATATAGTCATTTATAGATACCCATTATATAAATCCCCTTGGTACATTGACAGATCAGAGGAGACAAATCATTTGGAGAACCCTATGAATTTGTACCTAGTAGTTTTAAATTTTTTAGGAAAGGTCTTGAGATTGTTGGTGTAGTTGGTCCAACGGAATATTTTATACCTTGTAGTTTCAAACCATATTGTGAATGGTATTGATTATATAGGTATCATGCCCCCAAATAAATAATGAGAAATAATTAATTAGTTCCATCATTTCTAATTCATCCATTAATATCCATGATATTTTCCCAATGATATTATCTATGGATTCATTTAAATTTTAGTTTATTGAATAAATGGCATCTGTTTTCAATTATTTACAACTCCACATCTATTATGACTTATCCAATTATTGTAGTCTTGATATTGATTAAATTTATTTTTTGTTTAGTCATTCAACTTTAAATATTTATTTCTCTTATTGATTCATCAGACATACCACTTTACTTAACCATTACTGAGCATTTCAGTAAGCCCTTATTTTTTTACCTTCCTTGGTATCCATGAAGGGTACAGTGAAATATATGATTGAATAATCTAGAGGTAATAATGATATTATAGAAACCAAATCATGGTGTATTTTTTTGTATTCAGTCGTATTATGATAATCAGGTCTATAACTAGTTTACCAAGACTACCATACTATTCGTTTTGTTGGAATATGATTCCCTCATCTTATGGAAATGTATTAAAGTTGGCACCTGCTCTATGATATAGGGTTTTCGGTTTATATAGTCACAAATAGGTAAATATAATTTTAAATCTAGGAAAATAGATTTTTTAACACATATATTAGGGAACATAACGATATAATAATAATTGAGGATAAGTACAGAATAACATCTTAAAGATTTGAACAGATAGGGATTATATGAATTTTTATTGAAATTCTTCCCTTCATGGATAATTCATGTAGTCATGGTTCTATTAGAGATATACCTATGGTTTATAACTTTAAAATTGAAATTGTTTTCCAGATCTAATCATCAACTAGTGGTCAAAAGTGGGCATTACTGAGCTAATGGATTGAGACTCAAAAGGGATAATATTATTATAATTGATATTTTAATTAAAACCCATTATGAAGTATTTGAAATATATATATATCGAAATAAGATAGGTTATGATTCTGAAATTATCAATTCATATGTTTATCAATTTATGTTAAAATTTTCTATAGTTTTGGGATTATACATTATGTTTTATAATGATATCATCTAATATAGAGTATTCCATAATTGATAAATTGATCACAACTGATGGAATGTGAATAATTTCAATGATCACATTCTAAAGTGTAAAAATAATAATTCCCTTAAGGGGTTTAATCTAGTCATTATAAGAGAACTATCCTTCAAAATATTATCATCATAACATTTCATAGTTTCATGTACTTAATATATAATGAAATAATTCTCTCTGAATTATGGATTTGAAGGGAGCCACAAGAATTTGATTATATATAATAAAAATATAATTAAAGGTAAGCATATAAATAAGGATTTTTATACATGTGATAAGTGGGGAAGGAAATAGCCTGGAACTTATATTGAAGTAATATGAGTTTTTCACAAGGGTGGAGAGAAAGGGCAAAATTATTGGGATTGTAAGGGTATGAAAAAAGATTCCAATGCACAATGATTCAACATTATAGTAACGGGGAACTATAAAAATAAATTTCTCGAGAGAAAAAGGAATATAACTCAAAATAATAGAATGGATAAAGGGTATGATTATTCTAATATAACAGATGAAGTGGAATGATTAATTTTCTTATGTTTGGATTCATGAATTAGTTCATTTGAGTATATTATCAATGATATCATTTTTTAATAATACTGAAATGTATAGTTTTTGTAATGAAATAACATTTCATTTAGGATTGAAAAGCATCTACTGATTACTACCAGTGACTAAGATAAATTATTTAGTGGAATGATATGCTCTTTATGAAACACATTATTTTGGGGAACAATTACCCCAAATATGTTCTTTATGATAGGATAATGATGGTCACATAAAGATATGATATATATATATATTAAATTGGATAGTATGGACTACCATAGAAAAAAATAATTATTTCTAACAAATTATTTTATGCATGACAGACTTTACAAAATTTTAGATTATAAGGAATATATCAAATAATATTTGTTTTTTATAAGGAATAATGAAGCCTGCCTATTATAAATAATGATTTATGTTAATTACCATGTTTAAATAGAATAAATAGTGAAGGTATTCATATTTTTGGTATTTAATGATTAAGATCTACTTAATGGATTATCTTGGAGATGAATTATATATTTATTTTATAAAATAAGTGAACTTTTTTCTAATGTAACAGAACATAATCTTTCAAAAATTACAAAAGGGTAACCATTTATAAAATGGTTTATGTTGACCATTGGAAAATGTTTTAATGATTAATGTATTACTTCACTATATGGAGAATTATGCATATATGAAAACTCATTCAAAACATATTAGTTTCTCAAAATATTTAAAAACAGATAGAAATACATGTCATAATTTCATGGATTTTATGACAATTTAAAAGTTAATTTGATTTATTCAAGTATAAATAATTAATATAGGGATATCATTTAATTGATTAAGTGATTAATTCCAAATTGATTAAAGTACATCCATAGGATGAAATTATACTTATAAAAAAACATTTTCCCAGAAACTATATATACATTTATTTATAAATAGTAAATAAATTCCATTACATTAGGAGAATGATCTTGAAAAAAATATTATCTTATTAAATTCATATCCAATGAAGTAGATGGAATTTTAAATAATTATATATATCTGGCTTTTTAGGCACTTAACATTTGAATGACCAACCACTTATTTATTTCATTGACATGTATCATTCTATATAAGTATTTAAACATTAATTCAATTTCTAAACATTTAAAGTACAACATTTTTCTCTTATATAGAAACCATGTTATGTGTTATTTGAAATGATCTTTTTACTCCATATCCTCTAGTATTAAGAGGATATTTAATTAACTATTTTTATGATGTAGGTTTTCAAAAAAATAGTTTTAATATCCAAACCATTTTAACCATGATTATAATTAAATTGTGATGATACAATTATTTTAAGGTGTGTACAATTTTACACACTAAAATTCTAAAATAATAACATAGTATTCGATGGCATATGCGACACACAAAATCAATAATAGAAGAAAATATAACACCTCAAGTCCTTAAAATATTTATTTTTAAATAAATTGAATCTATTCAAAATATTTGGTTTTAATCAACAATTATTTTTTCATGGGTTATATGAAAAAATGATTTTATCTCACATTACATGAAATAATTTGCTTAACTCTAGTTGCACGCAACATTTATTTTAAAATAAATGTGAAATATTATAAAAATATTTTTATTTAAAATGATCATTATCAGCTACAGATTATAATGGTGGTTATAATTAAGATTATATAAATTATGAAAATATATATCCAACATATGTTCATTTTTTCTTTATTTATTTGAATGTAAAAAGTATTTCTATAAAATAGATGTAAATGTCATCTAAAAGACTTTGTTTTTATGAAAGATGGAATAATCACGCTCTCACAACCAAACTTAAAATTAATTTTGAACAATTTTATAAAATTTATTTCATTAAAATAATTTTTTTCAAATATTAATAACATATTTAACTTAGGTTTAATTATTTATATTTTTTTGAAAATATTCATTTGTTGATGAATAGGAAAAAATACTGAATTTTAATTGAGAAATTCCTTTTTTTTAATTTTTATAATTATTATTTTATTTAGAAATGTATTTAATGAAAAATTAGTTCAGTATTATATCAATTAATCTAATTTAGGTAATTTTATTAATTTTTATATTTAATTTGGATATATAAAAATTCTCAAATTTTGAATGTTTTCTCTTTGAAAACATGTTTTTTATCACATATATGTGATTTTTTAAAATTAAATTATTCCAAACATATGAATTAAATTTTCAAAATTGGATCAAATATTTGGAATAATAATAATTTATAACATAGTTAACAAATTTTTTTACACAAATAAATATTGAAAATATTAAAAATTAATGACCGTAGTTAAGGTAAAAATTTATTTAGCAGGGGTTAAACTAAAAAAATGATTTAAAACTGGCCTACCAATGACTCTAAAACTACTTTTCTAGATTTATTTAAACCTTATAACTAATAAGATATATTATTGACCATTTTGATGATGTTTCATAAATAAATCATGGGTATGATTGAATAGTTTCAATAAGGTACAGGTATTCATCTAACCTCTTTTATAAAAGGCCACCCACTAACTTCTCTACATCATGACTTTACTCCTTCTTTGTTCATAAAATACATACCCATATTAAATAAAAACATCCTTCCCCTGTACTAGGAGGATTATATTTTGCATAAATCAATCCAAGATGTCTGTAGTGAAAACCTATGGAGTATACCTGAAAAAGAGGTAATGATCTTCGATGTGTGTTTTTATTTTATTTCTTCCACCACCCACTTCAATTCAAATTAAATCATTATGATATAATACCCTTATTATATAATATATATTACGATATTTTTTAGTTACTTTAATGACTTAAACCATCACAATTTCCATAAAAGAGTTAAGAAATCAGTATTCCTTTGTACGACAGACTACCGCCACGCGATCTGATGTAATTCGTTTTTTTTTCATTACCACATATCATGGTTGGGTTTGTTGATGGATAACAAGTATATATATATATATATATTATTTATAGAATACATAAATACATTTATTCATTATATCATATATAAATTTTTTACTTATAATTACTTAGGTGATATGATAACATTACGCGTGTGTACAGAGGGAAACCGCCTACAGAGCGATGTGACTCGTCTTTCACTAACGCCTTTCATCAAAGATGATAAGGATAATGATAATGATTATGTGTGATATAAATGAAATAATTATTATTTAAATAAAATATTTGTCATTCCTTTAATATAATATATCAATTATTTTCATACATTTTCACAGACATAAAGATGATAACATCTTCGTGAATATGTGGACTATCGCCTTATTAAAGTGATGTAACTCTCTTATCATCACTGAACCCCATGAATAATATATATTATTATATCATATGTTATATATGATATACTTATAATTATGGTAATAAAATATATTACATAAATTATTAGAAAAATGTTCTTGAGAAATGGAAACATTACTGATGCCCATGTGCGACCAAATATCTCTATGATCATAATGTATTTCATTTTTTAAAACCAAAAATTATTATTTATTTTAAATGTAAAATTGATTTATAAAATGGTTATTTTTACATGATAATTATTATATTGGTTATCAATCAATATAATATGCCTAGGAACTGGAACATTCATGACGAATAATGAATGAGAAAACAAGGAAATTAACACATGTAACAATGAAAATATTGAAATATTGTTAACGAATGGTTCACAATTTTTTTTTGAAAGGATCATATATGATATCATAAATTTTAATATAATTATAGTGTAACTTAATAACATTTTTATAACCACTATAAATGAAGTAAAACAATTTCAACTCGAACAGAAGCGTGATTGAATGCTTTTAAACAACATTTGTTTTCATTGAGTCATATGGTAATATTATAGAACTAATTTAATTTTCTTGGTGTAAATATTCCCATTTCACATGTAATATCATTAATAATAATATATTGATGTTATTTTATTTTTTAATTTTAATTATTTTGTCTAGGGGAATTTTAAATTAATGTTACCAAATGGTTAATAATTTCAGAGCTCAATTTATATTCATAGGGTTTCGGTACTAGTTCATTAAGTGTTATATTCAAACATTATGTGTGTAATGAATTTAATATCTATTTTTTATTTACATATCATTTATATGGATTTATAGATGATATAGATACTTGATTCATTGATTTGATCTCACTTCAATGTTATGATCATTGTATGGTCTTTTTTTACGATCTCATTATAACTGAGATTGTTTATTCTTGATTTTATATTGAAATAAATTACTTGAATATTGACTACAATAGCCCATTTTTAATCTTCTCCTCGGTTTATTTAGGATATTTTCAAGTTAGAGTACAAATTTTTTAATCTTTTTAAATTAAAAAAAATTATAAATTGTTTTTTAGAAAATTTCTATCAGTTCCCTCTTCTTTCGGAATTCTTTTAATAACAAGACCATTTTCCATAAAAATATTTTCAAAAATATTTTTAAACTTTTAAAAATTATTAATTAATAAAATATATACCCAATTATGATTTAAAAAAAATTAAATTAATATTTTACCAGACTCAAAATAATTTTGTTTTTAATTTTTCTAAAAATTATAAAAGAATTATCTTGTCATTTTCCGAACCACAAACCATTCTATACATTTTATAGTGAAAAAGGGTTTACCTTTTTCACATGAATGTAAAGTATTTAATTTCCCAATGTAATCAATGTATATAAATTTTAATTTTTACAAGTATCTTTTTAATGAAAATTTTTTCCCTAATATTATTTTAATTATTGAATTTTAAATTTAAATTTCAAAGACAATGATATTTTCCTCAATAATATTTTTAACGAAATTTTCATTTTTTTATGTTCATAAATTAATATGTCCCTTTATTATTACTCCAACAGGTATATATTTTATTGATACTATCTTTATTATTCATCCTGATGGTTTATGATCATTTTTACAATGAAAATTATAGACATTTACTTTATTGATTAAATTTTGTAGACATAAACTGTACTTTGAATTACTCACTTTCATTTGGATATTAAATTCCACATAAATATCACTATTATTTACCATGGATATTATTCTTTTTTAATACATATATAATAAATAAATATGGTGTTATAATTTTAGTGTTATTTTATTGATTAGAGATACTTTGAAAATAAAATTCATATACAAAATAAATATATTTTTTATCAAAATTTGTTCATAAATTAAACATGCAATTCAATATATAAGGAATTTTTTTACAATAATTTATGTTTTTGGAAAATTAATATAAATACCATTGGTTAATTAAACGGTATAAGTAAACAAAATAGTTAGGTAATCCAAATGTTTATAAACACATTAATTTTAAACTATTGTTTGAATGGTCTTGACATTGTGGTGCATTTATAGAAACTGAATTGGTTTTTACCCAGTAGTATTAATAGTTTTTTTGAATGGTATTGATAGTGAATTTATCATGTTAATAGAAAATTATGTCCAATAATTAAATATTTTATTCATTAAAATTTTAGTTTTTATTATCTATGATATTTTCACAATGACATTATCTTTGAATTGTTTTCATTATCATCTTATTGATTAAATGGAATGAGTTTTTAGTTATTAAGATTTCCATTTTGATTATTCAATATCTTGTTATGATAGTCATTATAATGATTAAAAGTCATGTGTTTACGATTATTTACGTAGAGATATTGATTATTCGTAGTGATTCATTATAGCTTCCATTATAATTAATAACTACTACGAATTTGAGCTCACTCTTATTATGTTTTCTTTACCCTGAATCAATAAACTATTAAATGAATAATATGAAAGAATATTACAGAGTTTATAATTATATTCTACAAAAAATATAACCTTTTTATTAAAATATAATATAGAAATCATGTTTATATCTAACTTACCAATATTACTATACTATTCAATCCTTCGGGATGTGATACCTTATAGCATATAGAAATCTATTAATGCATGAAATGGATTTTGGATACTAGTGTAAAGGTTGTTACATGGTTTATCATAAAAAAAATTTCAATCACATTCAATGTCATCTGAGTTCCATATGCATCATTCCATTGATTAAAAAAATATTTTGAGAAATAATAATTAGAGTGGGAACTCATTATCATGAAAAAATCACATATATGATTTCTTAATAATCGGAACTTCTATTCAATCGATTATTCCTTTGGATTATCCTAGTCAATTATTGAAATTCTTCATTATGGTTCATAAAATTTTTGGGAATCCCCAATTTATACCATTGGGTAGTTTTAAACAATGTTTTTTGTAAGGCCCATTTCCATACATCAGGTGATGACCGAGTCCATCTCAATGATCTCGTCATAATAAAATTAACCCTAGATACAACTATAATAGAACTATATCCCCATGCAGTGTCTAGATAGGTATGTAATTTCATGGAATAAACTTACTATGTCTTTCACCATAATTCAAGGATATTTTAGTATACTTAAAAAATAATTATCATTGTAACTAATGTTTTCTCATTGTAATTTCCGAAGGATTAACTAAAACATTTCTAATACATACATTAGAGACCCAAAAGTATCATACATAATTATTTTATCTTATTATATGAGTATACAATACATAATAGAAAAATCCATTACAGAATCATTTAGATCTACTGCCTTTAGAAACTAGGGCACATAAAAAAACTAGTCCATAATAAAGCTACGCCATTTTACACAATTTAATTCATACTTGGCACAATTATTAGGAATAAAAATGTAATACATATCATCATAACAAGGGGAAAAGTAACATAAGAAAGTGTGAGTAAAAATTAATAGTATGCATAAACAAGGGAAATACATGAACATATCCGGATTATACTGGAATGATAACTTGATCATAACATATGAAACTTATTCCCAACATATAAAATATCACAATCATGGGTCATGGAATTAATATTTCTATTACATAATACAATAATAATATGGTAATTAAAGAAAATTATCCATTTCATCATAACATTGGTGTAAGACATGGAATTTTGGCATAGACATATGAAGAAAAATATTCCTTTATATTATTGGATCATTTCAAAGCCTATATTAGATCAATTTATTTTATCCCAAAACCATTAAACAATTAAGGTTCACTCTCAATACTATCATAGTATAAATAATCTATTAATAAATTGGGATTACTCACCATTAAAGAGTATTTTATCTCATTAGATATCAATTCATACCTAATTAGTTATATGAAGATATAGTTATAACCAATCACATATTGAAAATGATAAATACATATTCCACAAGTTCATAAAACACTCATCATATCATACCACATGATAATAAATAGATTTCTTAAATCAGTCATCGTATTTAATCCTGTGAAAAGAAATAGGTTTTATATAACATTTCATCATAGTAGAACCTATGGAAAAGAAATGAACTCAAAAATAACATGTCACCATAAATATATACAATAATGATAATTAATAATGAAATAACAATTTGACCATATACCCTAGTAATATTTAGTACTATCAAAGTATGTCATCATAGATGGAAAATTATTTCAAAATATAAATCACTTGGAATTTTTTTTGATGAAAATTGCATTTCTATGAAAATTATATTTTTAAAACTATAAATCAACAAAATATTACCAAAATAATTTCCATTGAAAATAATATAGAATATTTATATTGGAAGGTCTAAAATTAATTAAAAAAATTCATGAGTAAAATATCCTTTAAACAGAAAATAACATTTTTTTAAAATATAAACCATTTTCATAACAGTTTATTTTTACAAGAACAATTAAAACATTTAAAGTATGAATAAGATGAAATTTAAAATATTCCTTGAGAAAATTATATATTCTACTTAAATTCTTTAAAAAGTATAAAACATTTTTTTGGAATAATTTTCATTCAAAGTAGCATCAAAACCTATAATTAAAGCATTTAAATTAATTAATAATTATTTAATGGAAATTATCAATTCAACTTTGATATTATTTAAAACATTAAAAAAATTTAAAATACATTTATTTGAAAATATCCTTTTAAAATTATAAGGGAATATTTATAATTAATTAATAACATTTTTTAGGAAAATATCATTTTCAGATGGATTTTCTTGAACATAAATAAATTTAAAAATAAATTTATTTGAAAATTAAATTTCAAATTTATAATAAAATATATAGATAATTGGTTGGTAATAATAGTTGGAAATTACATTCATGTTAAAAAAAATATTTCTTTAACAATTTTGGCAAAAGGCTAACAAGACTTTTTTGAAAATGACAAGAGGATTCCAAATTAATTTTTTTAAACAAAGTAAAAAAAGGATAAAATGAATTTAGAAAACACTAGTGAATCATTAAAACGTTTTAAAAATCAATTTTAGAAAACATGGATTTAGAAGAAATAAGGGGTATTGACAAAATAGAGATTTAAATTCAGTTTTTTTAAGATATTAATTTGGAATCATGAAAACATAAAGAATGTAAAATGAGGGTTAAAAAGTTTTCTCAACAAATGGCCATTATATTCTAAAATACATGAATTTATTTAGAAATATACTATACAAATTCATCATCAAAATCAAATAAATAATAAAACATGATACATAGTGAGATTACATAATAAAACCACTAAAACTTTTGTAATATTGAATAATAAGGATCATGAATGGATAAAATTAATGGGAACATAAAATATCCTGATAATAAATACCTCTAGGATGTTATATTTAAAAGAATATGTATATAAACCTCATAGATGAAGATATGTTCATAATAAAATGTATGCCCCAATGATGAAAAATTATAACAGAAATGAATCACTGCTTTGGTAACATTTCAACGCTAAACCCCATGAAATAGAAATCATCAAATAGATATATAAATTTCAATAATTTTTCGGGGAAGAATCATAAAAAAAATAACAACTTTTATATAAATAATTTAAAATAAATGGTTTTTGAATATGGAATGTGTCTCACAGAAGTAAAAAGTGATATATAAATAACATACCTTATGTCTCAACATCCTTCATATATGTGATCCTGTATATAAAATATAATTTATTTATAAATAAATTATATAGAAATATTTACAAATATAATACCGGATGATAACTTCTTATATTTTTATTACCTTTTTGTTATTAATTCCATCTTGAATTCAGGTTCATGTAATAAAAACATTGTTTTTTGAGTATGTTTTTATTTGATATTTTCTCATATATTTTTTATCATGGATACTTTATCTCTATAATGTAAAAAAATTATAAACGTAATATATATTAATTATAAATGTGTTTATTTTAATCCTTATATATATATATATATATATATATATTTAAATACACAATTCATGGAGACGATAGGTCATACGTACTCAAGAACATATTTTCCATGTTATCAGTAAATGAATATAATGAAAGGTAAATAATATAATAATTTTCAAAAATCAATAATATTTAATATATATCACATATATTAATTAAATTTACCCAATTTCCTCCATTTAAAGTGCAATTGAAAAATGAATCACATCACTTTACGATGGAGTAGTTCATTGTACACACGAACAACATTATCTTGTCACCCACGGAATTAAAAATAAGAATGTAATTGTTTTATAATAACTATATAAAAATAAGTATGATAAAAATATATTTTATAATAATTTAATATTTAATTATTACCATCCACATAATATATAAATGAAGAACACATCACATTGGTTTGTGAGGCGGTAGTATGCCAAACACACGAGCAGATTTATTATTTTGCAATAGGTTAGGAGGTAAGATACTATACGTGGTATTGTAACTAAATTGTTATAATAAAATAATAATTATAATATATAAAAATTAAATCCATCATTGAATCCATCCTTGATATGTGTTTCACAAAATTTAATAACATCGGCTCACAAGGAAGTTGTCCACTATGCACAAGATCGATGGTTTTTTTTCCCACTTGATGGAAGAGGAGATAAATATATGTTTATTCCATTAGCATAAAAATATATCAATAAATTTTATATAATCATAATTATATATGATCATAATTTTAAAATAGCTTTAGGAGTTTCAAGAATATGAAAAAGAAAAACACATAGTCCAAAACAATACCTCTTCGTCGGACAGCCTCTTTAGGTTAAACCTAAAGACTTCATAGATTATTTTTATGGACTCAATAACTCAACTATGATGTGGTGAGGGATTTATGTAAGATATTTTGGTGTGTATTTAATGATCCAAAATATTTTTTATGATTTAAAAGGAGTGTATATTGGATGGCCTTTTCTAAAGGAGGTGAGTGGTAAAGATGTAATTTTTTAAAATAAAATTTTATAACTATGTTTTTCACAAGACCCAAGGATAACAAATTTAAAATTTTAAAAAATTCGTTATAAAGAACAAATATTTCTATAAAATGGATTTTTTACTATTTTCTAGTTTATTTACACCTTATTTATTTATTTTAAATCCTTATAAATTCATTTTAACATTAATCACGGTAATTATTGTTTTCTATTATTACTGTTCATTTTGACAAAATAATAAGTTTGAATGATTATATGATATAAATTTCTCTAATTCCAAATATGGAATCCATTTTTGTATATTTCAATCGTATTATTGAAAATTTTAATTTATAGTAAATCTAGTAACCACAATGTGAAAACAGTTTTCCAAAGAGAAACTATTCAAAAGATCTAAAAAAATTGTATGAAAAATCATAATGAGATCGATAAAAATGATCTAAATTTGATTAAAAAATTTAAAATTTTAATAATTAATCTTTTAAAATCATTTTAGTTTAAATTTGACCATTTACATTTGCAAATATATATATATCAAAATATTTTATATTTTATATAATCGTTATTATATATGATCAAAAAATCACCCTATGTTAATATTAACATGTACATTTCAAAAATAATTTTTTATTTTGTTAAAATAAATTTGCTAGATGTGGTAAAATTTGTTTTTTATAAAATGGTGCAAAATATGAAAAACATCTTTTATGAAAATTAGTATTTTTAAGAAAAAATAGGATTTTTCCATACTTCATGAAAAAAAAATATGAAGGTTATAAATTTTTATTTCATATATCATATTTAAATTAAATTAAATTCCTTCACCAATAATTATTTTGTTAAATATTGAGATAAAATATGTTTTATGCATAATAATTTTCCTTCCAATATTGATTTTATATATTTTCAAATTGTTTTTATATTTATTTATAATTAATTGCTAAGGATGTTTTGATTTAATATATAGTTTTTAATAATATATTTTCTAATTTTCGGTAAACCTATTGATACCCACCATCCTAATAGTGTGGTGATAACTATAATATTAAATGATAATAATTTAATAGTATGTCATGTTTTGTTTATACATGATGTAGTATTTAATGAATGGGAAACTTGGGGAAATCTAGTTTATAATAAATTATAATGGAAAGAATGAGTCTTACATGCCACTATGATTCCAACAATTTCGTACCATTACTTTGGTATAGGATTCTTCCCTCTTACCAGCGACAAACGTACCATCGAGTTCAGTGATTCCTCTATTTATTCCTTCAGTTGGCTATGCATGGATGGGGGATCCTCACCAAATTTTCTCGAGCCCTAATCATGTGGTCTTTATCATGTAATACCTATGTAATTTATCTCCCTTAGCACCATAGTTCCCTTCCTTCCTCGTTATTCCCTTGGACCTATCTTCCTCATTTAAATATGACTTTCTAGTTCTCTCTCATCCAGATACATCCTTTACAGAGGCATAATCCCAATTGAAGTGGACCAATGTTGATAGATTTGTCCTAGATAAACCTCCTCTGTCACTTTTTCATGTCTTTGTGAACTCGTGTGATATAGATATTTTGACCATGGTGTCTCCACATAACAATAAGGCCTTGGGCATTGTGACAGACTATGATATGGATTTCATTGAACCCATTAGTTCTTGATGATGATTTGTGGGCCAATATAGGTTCTACCTCTTCTAGTGGTCAATGGCAGTCCACTCCAATAGGTACCCCTCTCAGGGGGGTAGTATAGTTATCTCTAACAGGTCTTCTATTTCCCTTCAATAGTGTCTCATTCTAGCAGTATATTGGAGACTCCCTCAATGAGCTTTTTTGGTTGGTCGATGAAAATCTCTATCCTAATGTGGCAACAAAGGCCATGATGTGTGATGAAATTGACCTTTGACAACATCTTTCTCCATGAATCTTGCTCCACATAGAGGGTCCAAAAGACTGGTCCTATCCTCTGGTTAAGATTTCCCCCTCTGAGAATTTGTGCACAGTGTTGTATTCAAGGTCATTCATTACATGTATGTCATAAGAGACGTCTCTATTGATTAGATCATTTTAAGAAAGATCTATAAGGTCAGGAGGATATTTTTACTTCGATTATGGGTGTTATCCATCCCTTGGTCTGATCTGATTCTAAGGATCATCTTTGGGGTAAGGATCTAGTGCTTCTTCCATCTCTACATCTATAGTCTATATTATATATACATGTAGTTCTTTCTAGTTTAATGCTCCATCAATGAACAGGTATGGTTTGTCCCAACCTGTCTCCCAGGGCCCAGGCTGTGACATACCCCAAGGCTGCCTCCTGATGGCTAGGGGTTGGCGACATGCGCCGAAGGTATCAACCTACATATGGGAGGCGTTTTCTATTTACTTAAACACACACATATTCAAAAAAAATTCCAAAATCCTATAAAGGAACGATTATCGCTAAACTCAAGTTGAGTACAAGTAAAACTAGAATAAAGTGGGAAGAATACAAGCCCATTGAAAATCCCTTAAAACAGCAAAGTACAAAGGGACTCAGGTAACCATCTGCTAATAACCACACATGATGGTGAGAGTAGTGTAGCTACTAACGCCGAACAAGAATGGAATGCCCGCCTGATCTCACCGAGACCTGCCTAGTCCTAGGTGACCATGTCCTCTGTCGAAGCATTTCTTGTCTGCACCATACACACCACATGCAAACAAATCTTGTACACGGGTGAGTAAGAAAGTACTCAGTAGGGGACCCTGAATCAAAAATGAAACAACACAAATAAATCCTCAAAAAAACCATGAAGCACAAGCATGATTCCACAGACAGATCACACCAAGTATATTCAGAGGTAGAGATAGAATAATCATCAGTCAAATCATCAAACACCTCAGCTGCTAGAGATATCATCCAGTATGAGTATAGTGGGCCTAATGGGTCTCATAGAAGCCTCTTCCCACTAACTGTGGACTATTTAGGTACTCCTCCCAATAACATATTTTTGTTCTATTGAGTCACACAATCTCTCTCCCACCATGGTCCTATAAAGTCACACAAAGGTGCTTCCCACCTTGTCCAATTGAGGTACTCCTCCACATTGCTTATTGTGGGTCTACAATGTAACATAGAGATTCTTTCCACAATGGGAATGCAATGTCACATAGAGGTTCTTTCTACTGGGCCATACTCAAGTAACACCGAGTCGCTTGTCAGCAGTATTCGGGTCTCATCCATCGGCAGGGTTCAGTATATAGTACACTTGGGAGAACTTCTCCACAATCCATTCTTCATTTCTCACCTTCAGTAAAATTATTTATACAGCAAACCAAAAGATCCTCCTTCATCGAGAGGGTCCCAACGCTGCAAAAATCTCATCTACCATACTCCCGATTTACATGATATTAGCATTTTAGTAACTAAGGTCTAGAGGTGACTGTGCCCGGTCCGACCCCATCGGACCTACCCGACCAACCCAGCCTAGGGGTCCCCCATACCCTAGTTTTATTCGACTGACCCGACATAACCCATTTTAAATCTGGGTCAACCCGGTTCGGCCTGGCTAGTGGGCCAGGTCCAATGGGCCTCACTGAACCCGACCTAATTTGGAAGAGGGTCTGGCCTACCGGGTCCCCTGATGACCGAGTCTTGTCTGGACCAGCCCGATGGGTTCCAGTCAATCCTAATGGTGTTGGTCCATCCCATTGGTAGGGGCACATCCCTCTAGATGGATCATGGTCGTCCATGGGAGGACCAGTGGTGTGCGCTTGAGACGCAATAGAGACCTCTACGTTCCTTCCCTATCAGAACACATCCCACAAGGATCGGGAAACACCTCCCACACGGTACCAACGACAGGTGCCGCATCCAGCACCTTCTGCGGGCGACAACCTGCGGCCTTCCCACCACCACTGTTGAGCGATCGTGGCTCACTAGGTTATCTAGGTGGCCCAGACGCGGGCAGCTTCCTCCACGAGGCTCCAGTAGGCACTGCTCCATCATGCCATCGTAGAAAATTAGTCATGGCCTCTTGATGTCATGGAGCGCCGATGGGAATTCCACTTCCCATCACTCGTGGATGCCATCGGTGCACAATTGGTTCCTTCTACTGGCCATCAGTGTTTCTCTGGTGGTCTGTTTCTCAATCCTCTTGAACCTACGGGCCTCTCGGGTCACCTCTATCCCTACCTTGGCCCCAAATTCATCTTTTCTCTAATTTGAGGATATTTCCATGAAGAAGGCATGATGGGAGGGACCTGATACTTGTTTTGATGGCGCACATCCTCTGCTACTTAGGTTTAAAACAGTGGATGTTCTACGGATTACCATCATATAAATAATGAAATTCAGCACAAAAAGAAAACCCAAGAACATATCCTTCCCAGAAGAATTCATGATCCACAGATTAACCTGGTCAGTGCTTAATCAACATTTTTCGTTTATAAAAAGTACCAGGAAACCCTAAATAATTCAAATCCTCAACATCATTGATGTTTTTTACACAATTCTTCTTCCTCGAGGGTCCAATATGTCGATGGATTTTTACATTCTTAGAGGTATGTCGATATCGATGATGTT
Organism: Viscum album; assembly: GCA_963277665.1. Classification (NCBI taxonomy): domain Eukaryota; kingdom Viridiplantae; phylum Streptophyta; class Magnoliopsida; order Santalales; family Viscaceae; genus Viscum; species Viscum album. The sequence goes on from OY728165.1 coordinate 811,928,728, forward strand.
CCACTGGTATTCTTCATTCTTCACTAGGGAGGGAATCCATCATAGGTTTAAAAGAGAATCCTCACAGATTAATCATTGTTCCACCAACACATCTAACTAATAAAAACAAATCGTGTCTTAGTATTTCTGTTACACTGCAATGTCGTGTCATTGCGTTGTTTCATTTATGAAACAATGACACTATTAAGTGTCATTAAAGAATTGTTACATTGCATGTTAATGATCCATTAATGATCTATGTTAACGAACCTCATTGTTGCCTCGTTGACGCAACATATCATTTCCATGTCGCCTCTCATTGATGAGAAATGAAATAAAATAACATTTTATGTTATTTTATTATTTTTCTTGAGAAATCGGAAAATTGAATTTTCCATTTGACCCTTGATGGCTGAAGTTAAGTCTTTTATAGGAAAATCCCCACATTTTGAGATTAACAGTGCCCTCAGATTTTCAATCATGTCAGCATTTCCAATGTTAGAAAAAACATGCTCTCATATTTTCTAATTGTACCTTAAAAAGTTCAAAATTATATTCTGAGCACATTAGGCATCAGAATCACATGTCATCGAAGTATTATTTATATAAATAACTCTACATAATTTTATAAAATCACATAAATTAAAATCCATTACACTCTTCCTACCATAGGGATTTTCATCCCCGAAATCCAAACCAGGGCTAATCAAATAAACGGGGGTATTGAGCCTGAATCTAAGCCTCCCACTCCCATGTTCTCTCCTTGAGATTCTTGTGCTACCACCGATCATGCACCAAAGTAATTGACCACCCATGTAGGACCTAATCCTATGATCCTCTATCTCCATCGGGAGATCTGTAATTGTCTCCTCAATGTCAATGTCCAGCTCACCCCATTGGATGATGTAAGATGGATCATACACATATCTTATCATCTATGAAACGTGAAAAATTGCGTTCACCTGGTGCATCTGTGTGGGAAGAGATAGGCGGTACACCACCTCACCATCTCTTCTAAGGATCTGAAGTGGTCTAATGAACCTCATAGATAGCTTGTCTCCCTGGCCAAATCATCACAATTATCATCAGGGTGAGACCCTAAGGAACACGTTGTCTCCCTTTTCAGACTCTAAGGGTCTTTGTCTCCAGTCGGCAAAAGACTTCTACCTACTATATATAGTCATCATCCGCTCTTGGATGATATGAACCTTTGCATTGGTAACCCATAGCAACTTTGGACCCATGAGTTTTGAATCTACTGGGTTTTTCCATCATAGTGGTAATCTGAATGGTCGCGCGTACAAGGACTCGAACGGTACAATACCAATGGTGGAGTGATAGATAATGTTGTATGAAAAGTCAACTAGTGGAAGGTGGTCCTCCAAACTATGACCAAAATCCATGATGCAATCACGAAGTATGTCCTCCATGGTCTGTTTGATCTGCTCTGTCTGACCATCCATCTAGGGATGAAAAGTTCTGCTCAATTGCAAATGAGTCCTGAACGCCTCCTATAATTCCTTCCCCAACTGGGATGTAAATAATTCATCATGGTCTGAGATGATTGTCTAAGACACCCCATGAAGCCCCATTATCTCCTAGACATAGAGGCATCCCATGTCCTCTACTGGTCCCTACACCTGGATGGGTATAAAATGAGCTGACTGGGTAAGTCGGTCCCCAATCACTGAGAAAGAATCATGGCCATTGGATGTGTGTGGTAACTCTATCACGATGTCCATGGAGATACCATTCGACTTCCACTCAGGTACTTTAAGTGGTTGTGTCAATCTTGCTGGGACCTGATTCTCATCCTTCACTTTCTGACAAGTGAGGCATCATGAGATGAACTTGGCCACTTCATTTTTCATTCTGGTCCACCAGTACTTGCTTCGGAGGTCCCGGTACATCTTCGCCACTCAAAGATGTGCCACCAAAAGGGATATATGGAACTCCCTTAACACATCCTCCTACAAAGCCACTGGTACTATGGCGCGCCCTCTGAAAAGGATGATGTAATCCCCACCTATCGAAAATCCATTAAGAGCATGCCTTGAGGATAACTGATCATGTCAGGCCTCATAGTCAACATACACCTATTGTGTCTCCCTGAATCACTATAAAAGTGGGTGTAATAATAATCAATTGGAGGTAAGCTACTAAATCTTCATCCACGAAGGATGTATATATCGCATCTAGCTTTTCCATCACCATAATCAAGAGCTGCAAATTAATCCTCTTGCTAATCGCATCAGCTACCACGTTCCCCTATCCATGAGTATAGACTATCTCAAAGTCAAAGTCCGGGTGGAACTATTTTCATCACTGTTTTCTCAAATTTAGGTACCTCTGGGAGAATTTATACCTGATACATTTATGGTCGGAGTAAACTGTAAAAAATTAAACCATAAAGTAGTGTTTCCATAAAATCAAGGAAAAGACCACTACTGCTAAGTCCAGGTCATGGGTCACGTAGTTTTTTTCATACTACCTCAACATTCGTGAGCCATAAGTGATTATCACTATATCCTGCTTCAGGACACAACCTATTCTGGTCTCTGATGCATTGCATAAGACTATATACTCAACGTCCCTCTCTGGTAGTCTTAAGATGGAGGCACTATTCATACTCCTCCTCGACTCCTGGGATCTCTACTAATATTTATCCATCCATATGAATGGTTGTCCCTTTAATGTCAAATACGATAATGGCTCTTCCACTATATAAAATATGGGAATGAACCTCCGATATTTACTAAACAACCCCAAGTAGTATTGCACCTCAATCAAGCTCCTTGGGGGCTCCCAAGCAAGCACTGCCTCTATCTTCTTCGGATCCATAGCAACTCCAGCCTCTGAGATGACGTGTCCCAGAAATTGGACCTCCCGAATCGAGAACTAGAACCTTGAGAGATTACCATAAATCTGTTTCTCTCAGAGTTTATCCAATACTATCCACATGTGTGTAGTGTGCTCCTCCTCCAACATGCAGTACAAAATTATTTCAATAATAATGACCACGAAAATACGGTCAAGGTAAGGCTGAAAAATCCTGTTCATGAGTGCCATGAACACTGTTGGGGTGTTGGTCATGCCAAAAGGCATCACTAATAACTAACAGTGGCCATACCGTCACTTAAAGGTTATCTTTAGTTCATCCTTATCTTGTACCTAAAGTTGATGATTGACTGATCTGAGGTCTATATTGGAGAACCACCTCACTCTTATCAGCCGATCGAAGAGGTCATCAATTATCGGTAGTGGATAATTGTTCTTCACAGTGACCTGGTTAATGCATCATAAGTCCATGAACAACCTGAAACTCTTGCCTTCTATCTTGGAAAACAACACTGGGGTGGCCCACGGAGGAATTTTGGGCCTTATGAACCCATTCTACTACTAGTCCTTCTACTATATCGTTAGATCGCGAAGCTCCGCAGGAGCCATCCGACATGCCGCTGTGGATATCGGTGACATCCTGGGGTATAGGTTGATGAAAAATATTACCTCTCTGTGATGTGGTACTCCCAGAACATTCTTAGGAAAAACATCCTTGTACTGGTCCACCGCTATAGGAATTATTGGACTCCTCTCTTCCACTACAGTGAGGGTGAGGCTATCAAACTAGTGAGTGATCAGTTTCACCCTCCTAAGACACTGTTTTTCCTATGATGCAAGGTTTTCCTTCTCTCTAGTGAAGGAAAATATGGTCCCATCTCCACAGACACACCATATTGTATGCCTAAAATGGTTGATCTGATCATGGACTGTGGATTACCAGTCCAAACACAATATGACATCGTAATGCCTTGATGCTTCTACTATAAGATCCCAGCCTAATCTCACACCTCCTATAGTAAGAACACACTACGAGTACCAATGTTTCATTTTCTAATACACACCTATAAGAGTCTCTATATGTAAGGATTGAGCCAATGGATCCACCAGAATCTATTAGCTATGAATGAGAGCAGTGACAAGGAAAGAGTGACTAGAACCTATGACAATAGAAACTGAAGCAATGGTAGAAAAGAAACAGATCGTACCTCAGATCATCTCCAGAGCGCTATGGTCATAAGCCTCTACTACCTGATGTTGAGATCACCCTTATCTTCCAACTCCCTAAGGATGGGGTGGAGCACTTGGGGGTGGTGGTGGTAGCACCTCAGACCGTCGTCCATCGCCTGTTACTCGGTCTTCACCACTGCCATGTCTGCCACCCTCTGGACCTCCTCACTCAAACCTATGCCTTTTTCTTGGAGGTCCCCCGACCATATGCTGGTCTTCTGTATGGCGTGTTGAGAAGTGTCATGCAATGTGTCCCTAGTCGCCGCACGCGAAGCAAAGACTGGATCCCGGTTGACTCCCTCTGGTCTCGGAGCGCCGCACTGCTGACCCTAAGCCCTGGGGTCATCCCCTGAAAGACCTATCCCCATGGGCCCCTGTGTCAGGTGTCTATGATCTACTGAGTGATCAAATTTCTGGGTTCCATTGGTAGCTTTGGTTGTTGATGCCTACTCTACCAAGAACCTCTCTAAAATAAGGGCTTGCTCCAGAACCTCGGCCTGTGTAGGGATACTGAGAGGAATTGTTGATGACCAGATCTCTATTTTGAGTGCCTACTCAAAGGTATGAGACCTAAATAAATGGTCATTTACCATGTATATGGAGTAGAGAGAGATATCTATAGACCTCATAGAGTTATCATTCACTAACATACTTCCCTACTAAAGGTGAAGCAACTCATGTATAGGCATAGAGCATAGGGTTGCGAGGAAGAAATCCTCCCTGAAAAGCAGCTCAAAGTCACTCTAGGTGAGGGTACCCTCATCATGGGTCTTATTCGTCAGACTCCACCATCTCCCTATCGACCCCTAAAGAAGGCTTGCATCTATGATCTCCATCTGGTCAAGAGGTGTCCTCACTATGCGGAAGACCCATGTCACTACATCTATCCAGTCCTCAGCGACCTAAGGATCTGTCTATCCCCTGAACCTGGGAGGTCTCTGTCTCTAGAACTCATGAAAGGAGTTGAGACTGTGTGTGTCCTCTACCAGTGATACCAGTAGTAACTACTAATCAGCGGGTGGTAGAAACACTGGTGCACCACCCGGTGGGGCCATCTCTAGCACTGGTCCCTGAACTGACACCTCATCACTATGCAGGATATCCACATGATCACATATCGAGATCCTAGATGGTCATCCACGTTGAGGCATCCTGATGGTAGATAAAGATGTACCAAAGTCAGAAGGTGATACCTGGTCAACTGACTCTTATTCAAAATAGAGCATAATGATACACTTATGCAACAAGTGTTTTCATGTATAAAGCCCAAAATAATAATTCTGGGACCTAGTGTACAGAAATGTCGCCTGCCGCACCAACACTAGACTCCCAAAATATAATAGTGGAACTCAAAACATTTAACAATGTTTCCCCAAATCGAAACCACAAACTCCAAGTCTCTGAGGTTGAACCGACCACCTTTGATACCACTTTTTCATGACGCATCCCCCGGGCCAGTGTGGTGACATACCCCAAGCCCACCTCTTGAAGGCCAGGGGTTGGCGACTAGCACCGAAGGTGTCAACCTTCAACTAGGATGCTTTTTATTGGGTACCTGTACACACACCTATGCCCAACCAAGTCCCCAAAACTAGAAAGGAAATAAGTATCACTAAATCCAAGCTAAGTACAAGTACAACTGCAAATAAGTTGGTCAAAATACAAGCCCAATGATAAGAACTGAAAATAGAAAAGTACAAAGGGAATTAGGTATCCATCTACTAAAATCCCCACCTCAAGGTAAGAATAGTGTAGCTACTAGAAGCCAGAGTTGAATTTCATACCCACCAGATCTCACTAGGCCATGCCTGGTCCTAGGCCACCAAGTCCACTACCAAAGCATATGTCGTCTGCACTAGACACAACATGTGTGGGCAAAGCCCATGCAGGGGTCAGTAAAAAAATACTTAGTAGGTGACCCTGAAATACAAAGGAATGATCATAAATCAATCCTCAAAGAAAATCAGGAATCATAAGTATGAATCACAAGCACTAAGCAAAAGACAGCTCACGACATGTACATTCTTGGGTAGAGATAGAAGAATCATCAGTCACATCATCGAGTACCTCAGTTGTTGGAGAAATCCTCCATTATGAGTACAGTGGGTCTACCCGGTTGCCCAGAACCTACGTACCACAATCCATGGACTGCTGAGGTACAACTCTCCATTGTGTATCATAGGTCTGCCAAGTCACATAGTCTTTCTCCCACCATGGGTCTGCAAAGTCACACAGATGTGCTTCCCACCTTCGCCAACTGAGGTACTCCTCCACATCGTTTACCGTGGGACATCAAAGTCACACAGAGTTGCTTCCCACTATGGTCATGCATAATCACACAGAGGTTATCCTGACTAGGCCATATCGAGTCACACAGAGTCTCTTGACAATTCCATTCAGGTATCAGCCAACCGTAGTGTTCCATACATAGAAGAATAGGGAGAACCGGTCATCAAGCCATTTGTCACATCTCAACTTCTATAAAATCTTCCATAAAGAATATAAAAATAATACTCATCGTTGAGAGGGAACCAATGTTTCAAATGGATCATCAACTTGACACTTGGTTTTTAGGATATTAGCAGTTTTGTAACCAGGGACCGGTTGCGTCTGGGGCCTTTCTTACCCGATTGGACTGACCCGACTACCCCATATTAGGGGGTCCCACATACGCAAGTTTTATTCAACTAATCTGACCTGACAAAATTAGAGTTTGGGTTGGTTTGGTCTGACCTAACCCATAGGACAAGCACAATGGGCCCCGTAGGACCTGACCTAGTTTGGCAAAGGGTCCAACTCTCTGAGTCCCCCAGCGACATGATCTCTTCTGTCCTGGCCTGAAGGTCGTGGGTTCGACCAACTAACATAGGTCCGGTCTACTTGGCACGAGTTTTTCATCTTGGTAAGGGTCCATCCCGAATCGCTGGCTAGGGGCGTGGCCCGCCAGCTGGAGCCTAGAGTGCCAGGGGCGAACTGGTGGTGTGCATCCAGGACATGACTCCTGCCACTGAATCTGCACCATGTCCAAACACGTGACGCTCCTCCCACGTGATGTCTGCCTAGCGCCACATCCAGCAACCATAGTGGCGGACGGGATATGGCCTCCCCTCAGCCGTGGTTGAGCAATCACGGCTCTCCATGTCACCCGGGTGGCCCGGACATAGGCTACTTCCTCCACGCCACATTGGCCAGCGTAGCTCCTCTATGCCACCACAATCTCCCATCACCTCCCTCTACCTATGACCCCCGTCGTGGGCCTCTTCCGCCCACCGCCAAACGCGCCAACGGTTCCTTCTATGGCCCACCAGAGTTTCTCTAGTGGTTCGTTTCTCGATCCGCTCGCACCTACAAGCCTCTCGGGACAACATCATCCCAGACTTGGCCCCAGATTCATCTTACATCTAATTTGAGGATATGGTGAAGAAGAACTATTGAGCGGAGGGACCATGGACTTTTTTGTGTCGTCTTGCGTCCTCCACATTAGAGGATTACAAAAATGGAATATAAAATGATTACCAACCTATCAATAATAAAATTAATCCAAAATAAAAAACCCATAATTGACACCCTATTAAATGAACACACGATCCGTGAATTAACCTGTTCATTGGTTAATCTGCATTCATCGTTTAGAAAAACAACATTGAAATTTAAATATTTAAAAACCTATACATTGTTGATGTTCAATTCCATATCTCTTCATCCTCAAGAGTCCAAGAGGTCGATGGAATTCGTTGTTCTGCGAGGTATGTAAAATTTGATGAAATCCCGCTGGTGTTCGTCATTCCTCATTGGAGACGGAATCCATCATAGGTTATTCAGATAATCCTAATAGTTTAATCCTTATTCCACCAACGTGTCAATATTTTTAGAATAAATCATGTCGCAATGTTTTTTTACGTTGCGGCATCATTTCGTTACACTGTTTCATTTATGAAATAGTGTCACTGTTACACATCATTAAAGTGTTGTTACGTTACATGCTAACGAGTCATTGACGAGGTCCATTAATGTACCTCATTGCTTCCTTATTGATTCACTACAGCTTCACTGTTTCATTTCTCGTTACTGAGAAAATTAATGAAATAACCTTTTATGTTATTGTATTATTTTTCTAGAAAAGGAAAATTTTAACGCTTATGTTATGCCCTTTCCAAAAAAAGATGAGTCAATTATATAAGAATTCATACATTCTGAGTTAAATGGTGACCTCCGATTGTTGAATCGAGCACTGGTTAAAAATTTAATGAAACCCACTAGCACATTTACTATACGTATCATAAAAATGATAAATATTCTATTATGGGCTCACCAATCCTCAAAATCATGTGTTGTCAGAGCGTGTAGATTCCAAATAATTCCATACAATTCAAAAAAAAATTCACAAAATTTATGAGACATTAAATGGTTCTATAATATGAGACATATTTTTCTCTTTTATTTTATTTAATATGTGATCTAGGTCCCTCATTGGAGAAGTCCTCTTCCCCTTTGTCTTGTAATACTGCATTATTTCATATCGACCCTTCCCCTTTGGGCCTATATCTAGGTGATTTATTCCTATTGAATCCTGAGGTTCTCCAATTCTTGATTGTTTCCTTCCCTTTCATTGGATGTTTTTACTTTGGTTGTTGATGCTCAAGGTCGAAGGGTCCTTGTGATTTTCTATCCTTTGTCTCCTTGTAGTTAGATTCTATCTTCTGAGGCACAAGGGTTTATGGAGGAACCTATAATGACTCCTTTGATCCTCCATTAAGGGGTTTACACCAGGTCTCAGTCTATACTCAAGAATCATTTCTATCATCTTTTGATTTATATGGTTGTGTGTTTGGGGCCAAAACCAAGCAGAGTTCTCTTTAATGATACCTCTCTTGATAGGGAACTCCCATGGACTAGGGTCTAAGGTTAAAATAGATTTAATTTCCAATAAATTTTAAAATCATTCATGTCTCTCTTGTATCCATGTTATAGCTGAAAAAAATGCATCCAAAAACACAGAATTTGTGCATATATTTGGGGTAAAAAATAATCTACATGGTAGTCCCCAAAACCTACACATATTGTTATTCATGGTGAAAAATAAAAACGTGTACTTGACTAATTCCTCATATGAGTATTTTTTCATGAATATTTCTTTTGGTGACTTATATTTATTCTTCACTTATTCATATTCAAAGTGCAACACAATGGATTTTGTGTCTTTAAGGGTAAATATTAGAGCCATCGATCCTAGTTCCACCCCAATGTTTGTGGGTGGATATTTTAGCACCATTTCTAGACTAGATGAAAAGAATGGTTGTGTTTACTTCCTCAGAACACAACTAGAAATTATACCATTTGTGAGTGGGCTACTACATTGGGAACCAGTCAAAAATGACATTTGTGATGGCGTCTCGTTGAAACTACCCAATCATTGAAAATTGTATTCCAAATATATTTTTCTGTATATGATCTATCAAAAATAACAGTATTTACATTGAAAATTTGGGCCATCTCAAATGGTTTATCTGTATTTTTTAGAAACCCTTTCATGATGGGCCCATCACAAATAATAATTTCTGACGGTATTCTCGTAAATAAGTATTTAAGATAGGACTATCAAAAAAAATATTAATGATAATAATAATTAATATTAAAAAAATTTAATATAATAATAATGAGGATAATAAATTATTTAAAAAATAATGAATAATATATGGAATAATAATAATGATATAACAATAATATAAAAATCTAATAAAATATTAAAAATATTAAAAATATTAAAAATATTTTTAATATAATAAAATTTTAGAAAACATAATATTGGAAAAAATATAAAATAATAATAAAAATAATAAAATAATAAAAAATAAAATTTATTAATAAATATTATAAATAAATATTATAATAAAATAAGAAAAAATAATATACTAGTATAATAATAATTTTAAAAAAATAAAAACCCCGATATTCGTAACAATATGAAAAATACGGAATATATAAATATAAATATATGGAAATAATAAAAAATTACAGAAAACATTTACATTCAAATACTTATCATAAAAAATTAAATAACTCACTAAGGTGGAGAGTCATATAGAGGAGATGGAGGATGGAACTCTATCCCAATACCTTGAGTTAGATGGTGCATATATTCCATCATTTGTGCATTCTACTACTACTACCATTTACACATCTCTTCATGTTGTTATTTCTTCTGTCAATAAAGCTCTTCTTACTCTCTACACATACACTATATAAGATTACCCTGAGCACGTATCTTTTCCAGATACTTTCCAGAAGATGATGATGACTCTCCACAAGTTCCTCTTGACTTGCATGACGACATCACAATAGAACCATAATAACCCTCGCGTGTTAATTGAGATACGATACCAACAACCTGGCCTCTCTCAAAGACATATTGTGTCACTTGCATCCTTTCTACATCCTCAAATATTACAACACTGATCTACTCCTTTGTCTCATATTGACTCTCAGTATGTGTTTGAGATGTCACGACCTCATATGGATCCTTCAATTTCAATTTAAAATTACAAATTTTAAAATATTATTTGATGTTTATTTTAAAACTCAACAAAAATTATACTGGTAATAATCTGAAAGTGGTGATCACCTCAAATATATATTGTGACATAATCTCTATACATCCTCTTATAAATGTCAAAATCTATAACATTAGGTTGTTTAATTTCCTCTATGTATATAAAATAAAAAATTAATTTTTAATTTTATATAAATTATGTTAAAAAATGTACTTACCATATGTTCCCTATGAGTATTTAATATACGACTACTAGCTCGATGTGTCACCTCATGTCTCCCCTAGTTCTATGGACCTACTGATGATATCATATGAAAATTACCACTCATCAAGTGTGAACCCAATCCATCCCAAACCTAAGATGAATTGAAATCATGTTGGTGGGAAAATCAAGACTGATCAAAATATATGACTCTCACTTTCCTTATTGTTGTCCTCGCAATATTGTGTAGAAACGAATGACGATGCTCACACATAAAGCACATTCATTCCTCCTAGATAGCGTCACACATTATATCATCAATGGGATACCATAAAACATTAAATAATTAATAATATCTAATTATTAATAAAATATATTTCAAAATAAATGCTATTTATTTATATACCATCGAATAATCGAACATGTATTGCTGAACATCAAGGGGAATCTGATCCCATGTAACCCATGCTTTAGAAAAATAATCCCTCAATATAGCACTCCCATATCCAACAACTATATGTGAAAGGTGTGATAAAAGAGAATAAATAATAAAACAATTAGTATATAAAAATGTAATGACGATTAATAAAAACTAACTAAAATAAACATGTAAACATTCCCCAAAATGCGTGGATCAAACAAAGACATGGTAATCCCTTGGGAATTGGGTTAGGAATAATAAATCTTGCAAGACCATGACCGCTCTAAGTAATCGCTGAACCAACAACTGTCTAAGGGTTAGATGGGCCAACATCATTCTCATCACCTGATAGATCAGCCCCCTCTAACTCAAAAAACACATCCAAGCCCGTATGAAACATGAAATAGCTGTTGTTTGAAAATATTTAATGACTATTTTTAGAAAATTATTGAAAAAAACTATTATATATAGATATATATTATATATGATTATTACTATAATTTAATAACTTCAGTCAACATCTCCATCCTTATCTTCCTTTATGATAGTTTCAATATCTTTATATTCATCCTCAGTATCATCAATTTCTAAAGGGGGTTCAGTTTCATCTTATATTTTAATTTTAAATTCATTTATTACATCAATAACATCACCATCACCATCGAACCTTAACTATGGGGTGTCATTATCGATATTTATGTCTCTTCATGGAAAATATGGATTCAAAATAATCTCTTGAAAATTTTCAATTCCGTTCATTTTATTGGAACCATGTTCACTTTGAATAAAACTAATTTTCCTGATATTTAATTTTTATTATTCTCGACCAATAACATAACTCTATTTAAGTAGCATAATAATTTTCATAATATATTTGATGTGCCTAATGTGAAAATAAAAATGGTTTATTTACTATAGGAAGGATTTTATATTTAATATCAATGATTCAATCACTTGAATAAAATATGAAATCCTCTCCTAGTATCCAACCACTGACATTAAAACTTCTATATGTAATTCTATCCCAGATAACACATTTCAATTGTTTCTTCCATTAGGACGTAAATGTAAACAACAATTACTCTATGATGAGATCCTCTCAATAAAACAATACTGTTCACTATTTTTTAATTCCCCATTTTCATGTGTGTGAAACGAAAAACCATTCACCAAAATTTCATAATAATATTTAACCATTTTGGATGGTGGGTAACTGAATACAAAAAATCAATTATTATTTTTATTTTATTACTGAGGAAATAGAATATTTTTAAAACAATTATCAATATTAAAAACAATAAAATTATTTTATATATTAAACCATAAATAATTTATGTTTCTAATTTTTGAAACTAGTATGAAAAATAATTTTATCGAAATTTATCATGAGAAACTGTGGTAATTTGTGGAAGTTGTTTATTGATATGATAATCATATAATATACAAATAAAATGATATTAATTTACTATAAAAAAATTATTGAATAAGTGACATGAGAACTCAACGTAAAAATGGTTTCATTTCATCATAGTTGGGAAGAACATATGTGTGAGCTCGGTGATGTTCATTTTCTGAAATCCAACATTAATGAACTCTACAAAATCTATGTCAGGGATAATTAAAAACTAACAATTTACTTTTCATTTCATCATAAACATTTACTTCAATATGGCAAATGAAATTATGTTTTGAGGGATATTTATATTGAAAATAATGAGATCAAAAAATAATAATTTTCCTCCTCTACATATTCTTATGTAATTGATGCTTCAACATATGATTTGGTACGTAATTTTTTCTTCAATTTTTGTATCAATATCTCGAATGGTTACATCCATAAGATCAATAATGGATCACAACATTTCTCACCATGTGGAAAATGTTTTATTAAATTTCATATTGAGTCAAATAATACAAGTGGAATGACTTTTTATATTTTACATAAAATTAAAACATCTTCTTATAGTCTACAGAGTGCGTCATAGGCTTTTTTCACTACAAAAATGTGTTGGAAAAAATATCATATATCTGTTAGTGCATACCAAATTAGATAATTCATGAAACCTATTAATCTATTCAGTAAATATTTTCCATTTTAAAATGACAATCATTAGTTTTTAATCTGGTAATATGACAATTTCTAACACATCTAGAAAAATTGGAAACATAACCATCTAGAAGTCTCAAATATTAAATACACTAACAAAATAATAATCTATTTTTTTAAACCATATACATTACTTTTTTCTTCATTAATTTCTGTGATCTAAAATTTTCAAACAGTTCATGTACTTGTCGCCAAAAAATTTGGGAAAGATCGAATCATTCATTTTCATTATATTTGGTCTTACCTAGTGTATCTTAAAATATATAAAATTTATTATCAAAATATTTATTCTCATTATGAATGACATCCGACATGTGATGTACCAAAAAATCATACCAATATTGAATATCAAAAAAAATCTCAATTTTATCAGATTGTGTTCTTTCCCATAGCCATCAATTTTATGTTCATTTATAGTTGTCCTAAATGTAATGGGAGGGAATTAAGAAAAAAATGATTTTAACTCCATACCTAATATCATTTTTTATGTCCATCTCATTAAATTGTCCCTTTTATAAAATGATATTTGTTCCAACGAAAAGGATGTCTGGTTGAAGAAATATGTGATAATAGTAGAAAAAACAGGGTTTTCTTCCATTTATGAGCATAAATTATTTTCTGTCTCTCATATTTTATGTGAATTATTTTAGACCACGTGTACACTAGCCAGATAACATCTCATATATTGTAAATTCAAATGTTTTCCACATCAATAAATCTTTATGTATGAACTTTTGTTTCGCAGAAACATTATAAGTACTGACACCATTACTCCACAATAAATTTAGCTCATCAATCAATGGATTCAAATAAAAATAAATTTTCTTTTTTGGATGTCTAGGAATTAATAAGATAAAAAAGATATATGTATTATCAATGAAAATCTAAGGAGGTAAATTATATACCATTATAAAGGCAGTCCAAACAATATATTGAATACCGTAAGAATCAAATGGAAAAAACCCATTAGTTAAAAAGACTCCTTTTCACATTTAGGCTTTTGAAGAAAAATACGTATACACATGGTCAACATATTTCCATAAATCTCCATTAGAGGTGTGGTTTATGATTTTACTGGTTGAAATACTTCTTTTGTGTCATGACATCTAGGACGTTGTGTTCTAAGACATAAATAAACACTGAAATCTGGGAGGAAGTGGGAAATGCCTCAAATGTTTTACATGATTCAATCTAGACTTCCATAATTGATCCTATTTATACCCCAGTTTTCCACATGTAGTAAAACTAACCAATGGCTCATTTTTACCATAATATAAGATGGAGTAATATGAACATACAAGAATATTCTGATAACCAAGACCTCAATTTTGAACTACCCTCTTTCTCTTATAAAAAGTTTTAGGCAACACATTTCCATCAGGTAATTGTGTATTAACCAAAGATAATATCTGATCAAAATAGCTACTTGATATTCCATTATCTGATTTAATAGCCATAAAATTTTCAACATCTTCAACTTTTCTTATCTTTCCAATGGGGTATAAGGCATCCTCAATAGAGCTAAAAAATTCATAAAATTGAAATTGTTCTAACTCAGGAGTTATTACTATTTATTACAAATTATTACTAAATTTTACTAATTATTAATAATTGTTACTAATAATTACTATTTATTATATGTTATTACTATTTAATTCTTATTTATTCTAAATAATACTAAGTATTACTAATTATTACGAATTATTACTAATTATTAGTAATTATCACTAAATATTAGTAATTACTACTAATTTTTACTAATTATTACTATGTATTACAATTTATTTATATTTTTTACTATTTTTTACTATTTATTACTATTAATTACTTATTATTACTAATTATTACTAATTATTATTATTTATTACGAATTATTATTATTTATTACTATTTATTACAATTTATTAATAATTATTACTATTTATTACTGTTAATTACTATTTATTAATAATTTGTGGTAATTAGTGCTAATTTCTGCTAATTATTACAATGTATTGCAATTTGATGCTATTTTTTACTTATTATTATGAAATATTAATAATTAACACTAAATAATACTATATAATACTAACTAATACTAATTAATACAAATTAATACTAATTAATACTAATTACATGTAATTATTACTAATTAATGGTAATTGACCAAAATGATTAGCAATTCATACTCTATACTTTTAAATAAAAAATTAAATCTTAATTAAACAACATATTTGTACACATAAATAATGAAAAATAAAAATATCCTTTTCAAATTTAATTTAATTATTTCTACTCAATAATAAGTAATATTAATATAAATTAAAATGGATTAACTAAAAAATAAAAGAAATAAATAAATACCATAAAACTGAATTTTTCATTAGATGCATGTCCTGAAAATTCATCCGCTGTAAAATTTAGAAGTCTGAAAAACTGAGGAGAGAACTATGAGACCCGAGTAGGAGAGAGGACTTGACAGAACTAAAAAATGGGAAAACGGATGGGGTATATATAGGTTCGATCATTTGCGACCAAAACAATTGAAAATAGTTAGACATTTATTAAATTAGATCCCAGTAAAAAAATTTGTTTTTTGTGACGCTTCTGACACATTATTGGTGACGAACCATAACAAATATTTTTTATGGCCACAAGACCCATTTCAAATTAATCACAAGTTATTAATTCATGTTGTAGTGAAGGATAATATATTCGATGGAACCCATCGCAAATACTATCCTGATGACAATTAATTTTCAATGGACTATACCAAATAATATCTTGCTGACATTTATTTTATTGATGGGTATCCTCCCCTGTCGCAAATAACAGAAAACTGGGAATATTATTTGTGATGGGGGTTTAGTCTTCATAGAAAATACTCTTCCAGTGCTAACATGCAAATGGCACGCTCAGAGTATTTTTACAGACCATCACAAATACTTCTTTTTATGGAAAATTTGTGACAGGTTAAAATTCATGTTCCAAATACTCTCTTTCGACTGACTATTCACGATGGGACCTAGGCCCATCATAATTAACATGTCACTATAATTAATTTTTTTTCTAGTGAAAACATCATCCTGGATTTAGTATCCTTTATATCCGGAACTGGGCTATAATATGTGGGTTATGCAGGAGACATATCCACTTGTTTCAATAATAAGTTAGGCTGCATCACGACCTATCCCTTGGGGCCCCACCGTGACTACCCCAATCCCACCTTCAATAGGCCAGTCGTTGGCGACTAGCACCAGAAAGGTGTATCTCTAATACGGGAAGCCGTTGACTTTAAATCTGTACAAACACATAGTCCAAGAACAGAACAAGATGCAACCATGAAGTAAAATTGCAGCAGTAAAAGTGTGTACAAAAAGTAAAGGGGCCAGAATATAAGCCCAACTGAAATGATAAAACTACAATATTAATCAGAAAATAGCTCCTGAGATCATCCACCAAGGGTCCTACCTGAGGGGTAGGTACAACACTTCTCCAGAGCTCTCCATGTCAACTGTCACCACCGTGCACCGCTAGGTCCATGCTCTTATAGACTCAGTTGAGTAGCTCATCGTCTGCACAAGATATAATAGGGTGTGGGCGAAGCCCCTATAGGGATGATTATAAAAATACCATGTAGGGACTCCGAGTCCCCAAAAGGCCTATCAAAATTCCAAAAAGGAAATCAAAAAAGAATGACCTCAGTAACAAAGAACAAATCAAAAGACAAAGCTCAAACATGGTATACAACTCAGATTTTAGGAATAATGATGATTAGACATATGCTATTTCATTTTATTCTGTTAGGAAGTCACCACAACTAAACCTTGAAGGAGTTGTTCCAATGTTGATCCACACATGGTTGTATATCACTGATCCCCAATGGGTCGCTCTAAGGATCATCCTCATCATGTCGTGCACTGCTGATCCACATAGTGTCACTAGAATGTTGATCCACATAGTGTCGCTAGAATGCTGATCCACATAGGGTCGTAGTGATGGTGATCCACATAGGTTCTCTAGATGGTGATCCACACAGGGTCACTATGATGATGATCCATATAGGGTCTCTATGATGTTGATCCACATAGGGTAGATATGATTATGATCCACACATGGTTTCTAGATGTTGAACCACACAGGGTCACTCTACAATTGACAGCCATCTACAAGATTCTCGTCACTGAGTGCTCTTGAGATTCATATTATCTGCTCCTCAAGATATCAGTAATTATTCAACTACCATGAAATTACACAATGCATAAACCCAAAAGTCCACCATGTCATAAGGGTTCCAACGCAATTGACGGCGCGTCAACCAGACGCTCAGTCTTTGAGTAATATGAATTTTAATTTCGAGGGCCCTGTTGGATTCAGTTATGATCTAACCCGGACGTACTTCAACTTTATCCAAAACTCAAGTGTAGTATCTCAAAAAGACCTTCATGTTCCAAAGATATCAATGTCATAGATGGTTCAACAAACAGACGTATGGTTTGCAAGATATGACTCTTTGAGTGAAACTGGCTTCGGGTTAGGTCCAACCCGACCTGGTTGGGCTGGACAACAGTGAGCTCAGACTTCTGGGTCGTGGACTGACCCGACCCACGGGCTGGGCATGGCCTACCCGGCGATGCAGCTAGGTATGCCAGCATGGCTGGCCAGCCGGTTGGCCGCCCAACTCCCCGAACTGCTCAAAGATCCATTCATCTCTTCGATCGGCACTATTTGGAACTGCCACATGGTATTCGGGACCTGTGTGGCACGGGTCCCCCCACCGCTATGGCTTCGATGTCGGGCACCTTCACCATGGTGCGTGATGGCGCACTGCAACTCCATCGTAGATGGTTGAGGTTCAGCCACCCGTTAGGGTCCAGTGCGGTGCCAAGCAGTGTTGACCTCTTCTGCGACCATTGAGCACCAGTCACCGGTGCCACGCCGGCGGAACCTCCGCCGGCCAGCGGGTGAGATCTAGTTGTACATTTTCCCTTCCGTTCGCACCAACGGGCCTCCTAGGATTCCCTTGTCATTGCGTGTATCCCATTATGATGGTTCCATCAAGTTGAAAATTCATCCCTCGAAGAACGTGACCAGAACGAAGCATCAGAGGGTCCATTCCTTGTTTGTTTGGCATGTTCACTCCGTGTTAGTATCATAACAAGAAGCAACAATAAATTCTCTATCAACCACATATAATTAAATCATGTCAAACCCCCTACCTTTATCACGTTCGGTTCGTCATGGTGTTGGAAAGGGAATCCGCGCTTTGATAATGTTTTCAGCATTCGTCGTTCCTGATTCAATCCCTCCAATGACATCCAAGCTTCCATTCCGTGTCGGTGGAAGTCACTGTTTCACATCATCAATGGTTACTCATTTTCCTCTCAAAAAAAATCGCTGATCCTCACATAAATAGACTGAGGAGACAATTGATTTACTCAACATTAATGCAGTTCATTTATGAATCGCATTTAATGTTCCAATTTCGAGGTTAAAAAAACAAAAAGTCAAGACATTAAATGGATTTATAACACAATGGTCCTGCCACCGACACTCAACCGCTTGGGGAAAAATAAAATAAATATTACATGTTATTTTATTATTATTTTAGAAGTCCAAAAATTATCTTTTCCTCCCGACCCACTACGGTCAATGTGAAGCCTCCCATAAGCGAATATCGGCATTACAGATTCAACGATGTCCTCAGATTTCAATTCCAAGAACCAGTTCAAAATTTTGAAAACACCGCTCATACGTTTACAGAACGTACATTAAATAATGTTCAAAATTGCATTCTAGGCACACTGGACCTCCAAATCAAGGGACGTAAATTTCCACAGACTCGTAAAAATACCAAATAATCATAAAAAAATTACATTGACTTTATAGGTCTTTACATTCTCCCAAACATAGGTATTTTCCTACTCGAAATATAAAATAATAATAGAGAATCAAATGGGGGTACTGAGCATGTACTTGAGCCTCCCATTCCCATGTTCTCTCATGGAGAGTCTCATACTTCCAACAAAATCACACTAGTGGGATCGACTTTTCACGTAGGACTATTTCCTGTCGATCCTCTATCTCCACTTAGAACTCTGAAAAAATCACCACATCATTGATGTACATTTCACCCCAGTCAATAACATGTGATGGGTCATGAATGTATATCCTCTAATACAACATGTGGAATACATTATACACTTAGTGAATTTATGGGGGAAGAGCTAGATGGCACACCACCTCACCTACTTTGATGAGGATCTGAAATGGTCTGATGAACCTCGAAGAAATTTTTCCACCCTAGTCAAACCTTTGTAATCCACATCAAGGCGAGACCCGTAGGAAGACATGGTCACCCCTCTTACTCCAAGGGACTCTACCTCCTGTCGTCATAAAACATATACTTGCTTTATGCAGTCTTCATCTGCTACTGGATGATCTTCACCTTCTCCATTGAATCTGGTAACAGCTCTAGACCAATAAGGGATGACTCCCTTGGGTCTATCTAGTATAGAGGTGATCTTCAAGGTCACCTATATTGGTCATAAAATGGAGCTATACCAATTGTGGAGTAATAACTATTGTTGTATGATAACTCCACTAATGGTAGGTGGTCCTCCCAACTACGGCCAAAATCAAGGACAGAAGCATGTAGCTTTTCGTCGAGTGGATGTATAGTCTTCCCTATTTGACCATCTATCTAAGGGTGAAAGGTAGTGCTCAAGTGTAGCCGATTCCTGAACAACTCCCATAATCCCGTAGACGAACATCTTGTAAAACGTGCATCGCGATCTAAGACGATTTTCGATGGATCCCCGAGAAGTCACACAATATCCTACACGTAGAGACATCCCAAGATCTCTACTGATCCCTGTCGTCAGATGGGTTGGAGTGGGCCGACATGGTGAGTCGGTCAACGATCACCCATATGGAATCGTGGCCCCTGGATGGACATGGTAGTCCGGTCACGAATTCCATGGATATACCATCTCACTTCCACTCGGGTACCTCATGTGGCATAGTTAAGAATATAGGTACCTGATGCTCGACCTTTGATTACTGACAAGTGAGGCATCGGGATACAAACTCTACCACTCCTTTCATCATCCCTGGGCACAAGTACTAACACCAGAGGTCGTGTTACAACTTCATCACTCCATGATGTACTGCCATAGTGGATTTGTGGAACTCCTTCAACACCTCCTCTACTAGCATCACTGGTACCATGGTCCGCCCTCTTAAGAGGATGATGTCCCACACCTTCATAAAATCCATTAGGAGCCTATGCTAAGTATATCTTAGCATGTCAGGCCTCGCAGTATACACCCCCAAGATGAGCCTCCAGAAATCGCTGATGAAGTGGGTGAGTGACTATTCCAGACAAGAGATAAGCAACTCCATCTCTATCCACAAAGGTTATATGCAACATTTCTAGCTACTCCATAGCCACACACAATAAATGTAGGCGATACCTCTTACTGAGTGATTCTTCTACTATGTTCCCCTTCCTAGGACTGTTGACTATCTCAAATTCATAGTCCTAGAGGAAATCTAGCCATCACCACTTTCTCAAGTTCATGTACTTCCATGAGAAGATATAACTAAGACCCTTGTAATCTGACTACACATTAAACCATTCACCCATCAAGTAGTGACACCATATGTGCGAAGACTACTTATTCTATCTCAAGTCATGTCCAGAATAATTCTTCTATTGTTGTCTCAACTTCCATTAGATGTAGGAAATCAATGCTCGCTCCTGCATTAGGACACAACCAAGTCCAGTCCAAGATACATCACAGTAGACTACATACCCATTTCCCTCTTCTAGTAGCCTCAAGATGGGGGAACTCATCATTCTCTGTCGCAGCTCCTAGAAACACTATTGGAATCTCTCCGTCCACACGAAGGGTTGTCTCTTCTTTGTCAAAGCTGATAAGGGTTTCATAACTCTAGAAAATTCATGTATGAATATCCGGTAGTACACATCCAATCCTAGGAAACTATGTACTTCGATCACACACCTGGGTGGATCCTAATAAAGCACATCATCTCTCTTCACTGGATCCACTGCAAGTCCAGCCTCTGAGATAACATGCCCCCGCCAAGTGGACTTCCCGTATCTATAACTAGAACTTCGATGGATTTCCATAAAGCTAGTTCTCTCTGAGGGTATCCCAAACTATCTTTTGGTGTGTGTAATTCTCTTCCTCTGACGACGAGTATATCAAGTTATCATCCATGAAGGGCACCATGAAGCGATTGAGGTAATGTTGGATGATCCTGGTCATGAGCCCCATGAACACATCCGGAGTGTTGGTCCCAAAGAAGGGTATAACCAAGAATTCATAATGGACATACCGACATCGAAAGACCATATTTGTTACGTCCTTGTCCCGTACCATGAGCTGGTGATATCCGGATCTATGGTCTATCATTGATAACCATTGAGATCCCTTTAGCTGGTCAATGAGATCATTAATCCTCAGGAGTGGATGTTTTTTCTTCACGGTCACCTGGTTTAGGCGCCGTTAGTCCACACAAAGTCTCAGACTCCAATATTCATTCTTGGAAAACAACATCAGGGATTCCCATGGAGAAACACTGAGTCTTATGAACCACTTCTTCTACAATTCCTCCACCTGTACCTCCAACACAGAAAGCTCTTCATGGGCCATCCGATATGATGGTGTAGAGATTTGTGTCTTCCCTGGGTATAGCTTGATGTAGAAGTATACATCTCTATAAGGGGGTAGTCCTATAACATCATCAGGAAAAACATCAGCATATTTGTCCACCACTACAGGATAACTCAGACACCACATGTTAACAGATTTAAGGGTAAGGCTAGCCAACTCTTGAGTGATTGGATACACCCTCCATTGAGAGATTCCAACCTGTTCTACAAAAGTTTACTTCTTTTAGGTGAACTAAAACCTGATCCAATCATTGTAGACACACCGCAATTTGCGCCTAAAACAGTCGATTAGAGCACAGACTGTGGATACCTAGTCCACACCAAATATTATTCCATAAGGCCTCAATGAAACTACTCGGAGATATTACATGAAGCTCTTTCCTCTTAGAGTGAGCTCAAACTTGTTGCACTAGTGTGTAATCATCGATTCTACTATTGTGGGAGTCTCTAATCGTAAGGATCGAGAAAACAGGTCCATCTGAATCTTTGAGATCCAAACGGGTGTCGTGGTAATGAAAGAGTGACTGGAACCTATGACTATAAGTACTACATATACGGTAGAATAGACAAATATCATACCTCTAATCATCATTGGAGCACCGTGGTCAAAGGCCCTTATTTCCTGTAGCTGAGATCGACCCTTTCCACCTACTCTTTTTGGTTGGGGTGGACTACTTGGGGGTGGTGGTGGTAGATCCGCAAAACATTGTCCACCACCTACTGCCTGAACTGCTCCTCTACCACGTCTGTTTCCCTGTAGACCTTCTTGATCAAATCTCAGCCTCTGCCTTTATGGTCCCTTGACCTTCTGTTGATCGTCATTATGGAGGGACGACCAGTCACGAGCCATTTGGCTCTACCCACCGCATGTGAAGAATAGTATGCTTCTCTTCTGACCCCCTATGCCTCGAGAGCTCCACACCTCCATCATTGTGTCCTCAGGACATCCAATGCAGGGTCTGGCCCACATGGACCTCTGCGTCATCTGCCTACAACCTTCTGCAGATGACTTGGACATCATTCATCTGGTGGTGGCTCTCACCATCAGTGCATGTTCAGCTAAAAAGATCTATACCAATAATGCTCGCTCGTGCACCCCATCCTACTTCAGGATATTCATTGATATCATATAATCTCTGATCTCTCACTGAAGACTCTTTCCAAGGTCTGATCCCTGAATAATGGGTCTCATACCATGTCGGTGGAGTGGTGTGATAGGTTAGTGAATGTTGTTGAGTTGTGGACCACTGATAGGTTGCCCTGTTGTAAGTACAACAGCTCCTGAATACGTATTGTTTGTAGTGTCGCTGGTACAATCTCTTCCCGAATGAGAGTCTCTAAGTAAAACAAGGATAGTGTCACATCATCATGCGTCTGGAGAATCTGACTCTGTCATCTCTCTATTGTGCACTGGAGAAGGCTAGCAGCTTGGATCACCATCAGTTCCGCTGGTGTCCCATCCAGGCTGATAACTCTAGCCATAGCCTCCAGCCAGTCCTCAACTGCTTGATGATTTGTCTTGCATCGAAAACTCGAAGGCCTATACCGTTGGAACTCATGAAATGTACTTGGTCAGTGTGCACTGTCTACTAGTGGGGATGGGGGTAATAGCTACCCAATGGGTAGTGGTGATAATGGGGGAACACCTGAATGTTATATTGCAATTAGAGGGCCCTGAAATGATTCCTCATTGCTCGGTGGGATGTCATCGTCAACTCTCTTAGGAATCCTGGTCGGCTGTCTATGTGGAGGCATCTTGAAAATAAATAGGTGCACCATGGTCAATAGAATATTCTTTTTGTGTTGACTAAAAAGATATCAAAAGTAAAACATTACAACAACACACACAATTAGTAATTTCGTTCACTGAGTTGGAAATCAGAATCTAAGGTCCTAGTGTATGGATATATTAGCCGCCGCACCAACACTAGAATCACTGAACTGAAAACCACACTCAAAATAGTTAACACTATCGATCCATTAGAAAGATCAGAATCCTAGTTCTTTGGTAGAACTAAATCCTCTAATACCACTTTGTCACGACTCGTCCCCCAATCCACGTGCTGTGACTACCCCAAGACGGCCTTCCATAGGCCAGGGGTTGGTGACTCGCACCGGAACAACGTTTCACTGAAATAGGAAGGCATTGAATTTAAACCAATACAATCACATAGTCCAAGAATACAAAAAGATGCATCCACGAAAAAAACTATAGTAGTTAAAGTGTGTACTCAAAGTAAAGTGGTTGGAATACAAGCTCAACTGAAATGATTCAACTACAACAGAAAACATTAAATAGCCCATGAGATCATTCACCAAGGATCCTACCTAAGGGGTTGGTACATATCGTCTCCACAACTATCCACATCAATAGTCACCACCATGTACCGCCTGGTACGGTCTCCTATAGACTAAGCTGAACTTATGGTTGTATGCACAAGACACAACAAGGTGAGGCCAAAGCCCGTTTAGGGGGGAGTGTAACAATACCTAGTAGGGACATTGAGACCCCTAAAGGTCTCTTATAATTCCACAAATGAAAACCAAAAATCATGATCTCAATCACAAATCACAAAGCACAATGAAAAAGACTCAACTCAAACAAGTTATACAACTATGAGTTCATGAATAAAGATGAGTAGTATTAGGAAATATCATTTTATTCTATTAGGATGTCTCCACAATTTAACTGTGAAGGAGTTGTTCCAATGTCAATCCACACAGGGTCGTATATTGCTGATCCATGATGGGCCGCTCTAAGGCTGGTCATTGTTAGTTCGCACAATGTTTATCCAGAAAGGGTATCTAGAATGTTGATCCACACAATGTCTCTGTGATGATGATCCATAGAGGGTCACTAGATAATGATCTACACAGGGTTTCTATGATGGTGATACATACAGGGTTGCTATGATACTGATCCACACAGGTTCACTATGATGCTGATCCACATAGGGTTTCTAGATACTGATCCACACAGGGGCGCTATGATGCTGATCCAAACTGGGTCACTGTAGAATTGACAGCCAGCCATAGGATTCTCCTCACCTGGTGCGCTTGCTTTCCATAGTATCTCCTCCTCAAGATATCAGTCATGTCTCAAATTTCATGAACTTCTATAAATAAGTAACCCAAAGGACTGCCATGTTGTAAGGGTTCCAATCCAATATACGGCGCATCAACTGGATGCCCAGTTTATTAGTTATAGGTATTTTAGTGTTGAGGGCCCAGTTGGATTCAGGTACAATTCAACCCAGCAATACTCCAACATTTTCCAATACCCATGTGGAGTATCTCAAAAGGACAATCTCGTCCAAAGGATTTTACAGTCATAGAAGATTCATCAAATAGATGTATGGGATGCAACTTATGATTCTTTAAGCAAAATTGTGCCCGAAAGGGGTCCGGGTCCGTTCCGACCCAGTCGGACCAACCAGGACTAGGATGACTCGACCCGGTCAAGGTCCGACCTAGCCTGGTTTGGCTGGGCCACAGCAAGCTCAGCCCGTTGGGCCAAAGACCATCCTAGCCTTCCAGGCAACGCGGCCCGATGCGCTTGCGTGGCTTGCTAACCAGGTGGATGCCTAGCTCCCTGAAGAGCTTAAAGAGCCATTCGATTTTCAATCAGTGGAGCCACATGGCACTGCCGCATGGTCCACTGGACCCGCGGGGTGTGGGTCCACCCCTCCTCTATGGCTTCGAGGAAACACCCCCTTCACTGTGGTGCGCGATGGAACACTTCCTCACCACGCAGTCATCCGTGTGTCGGCCGCCCCTTCGAGTCCACCACGGATCCAAGTGGCGTCGCCCTCTTCCATGGCCAGCGAGCGCCAGCGGAACCTATGCGGACCACCAGGTGAGCTCTTGTGGTCTTTTTTTCCTTCCGCTCACACATACGGTCTTCCTAGGATGCCACCATCACTGTGTCTGTCCCTTTCTCATGGTTCTATCAAGTTGAATATTCATCCCCGGAAGAACGCGATAAGAACAAAGTAGCAGAGAATCCAGGCATTGTTTTTTTGGCCCATTCTTGTCACGTTAGAATCATATGAAGCTACAACAATAAATACTTCATCAACCATTTAGAATTAAATCAATTCAACCCCCTAACATGATCATGTTGTGGTCATCATGGTGGTTGAAGGAGAATCTACACTTTGAGGTGGCCGCTAATGTTCGTCATTATCAGTTCGATCCCTCCAACGACATCCAAGATTTCGTTCCTCATCGGTGGAAGTTGTCATGGTACATTGTCACAGGCTCCTCACATTCCTCTCAAAAACCTAACCCTGAGCATCACTTAAATAGACCATAGAGAAAACTGAGTTGCACAACATTAATGCGGTTCATTTGTGAACGGAATTTAACTTTCATACATTGTGGTTATAGAAACAATGAGTGAATCCATTAAATGTAATAACAACACAGCAGTCCTACCACCACTGCTCAACTTCTAGAGAAAAAAAATAACAATTACATTTTTTTTATTTAATATAATGAAAATTATCTTTTTCTCTTGACCCACTACGGTCGAAGGGAAGCATCCCTTAAGCGATTATCAATGTTGTGGATTCCATGCTTTCCTCAAATTTCAATTCCAAGAAAATGTTCAAAAGATAGAAAAACTCCATATGTATGTTTATAGAATGCACATTAAATAAATTTTAAAATTCCATTCCGGGAACCCCAGTATTAGGAATCAAGTGCCATCAATTTTCACAAACTCATAATAATCCCAAATAATTTTAAAACATATTAAATGGAATTTCAGGGTCAGTACAGTTAGTGTACAGAACTGGGGTTGCAAGGATATGTGTCCTTCTAATAGTCAGGCCATCATGTCATACCCTAATTTTTCGGTCTACCATCTTATACATTGCTTATCAGACCGCTCCCGCCTACAAAATGCGGTTGAATATAGATATGATAAAGGTGAGATTTTTATTTTTTCTCAACTCTAGATGGATCCGGTGGGCTCTATTCACTAGGGTAGGGAGTCTTTAAGAAATCCCACACAAAGTCATACATGGATGAGGTTATATAACAAACATTGATGGATAAGAGAGGGTATGAAGTTGTGGAATAGGAACAAGCCTCCCTGGTCCCAAATCATATAGGAGATCTGTAATGAGTTGGAGAATCTTGAGTATTGCTTGGAGAATGAGTCGAATGGATCCATGTTTTCTATTCTCATGATCATACATATCTATTTATTAGATATGAATTCTAAATATAAGTGTTAAACATGAAAAAATTGAAAGATAAAATGGCTATAAGAGGGGGATTAGAACCAGGATTTTTTCATGTTTTTCATCTTAGAAATTATATGTATTAGGAGCCCTAATATATTCTTGGATCATGGCTCATTCTCAAAAGATCATGACATGGTGGGTCAAGTGGTTGTAATGCTTTATAGACTCCTTTTTTCGGATAAAATCCCTACATGGAGAGTGGTTGCCCAAGGTTGAGTTCTGAGCCCTTTGGCATTATTCATTGTGTGGCTTCAGAGAGCATCAATGTTGATATGATAGCCATACCTGATGAAGTGAAGATTAGAGATGTAGTATGGTATCTTAACCTATAATATGTTCCAAGTCTATATGGTGTTCCAAGATCCTTCTAGCATCCTAGATGGGACCTGGTCATGTGTGATATAATACATGTAGTGTTGGACTACTTCCACACTTGGAATCTTCAATGCATTGCATGTAAAACTAAGCCGGTGATGGTTCCTATGTTCAAGGATCCGATAACTTTACGTCAATATAGGCAGATATGTATGACCAATTATCCAACCAAAATTCTAGTAGGTTTTCATAAAAATAGATTATATATGTATCTAATTTTTCAGATATCAGACGAACAACATCTTTTTATCAGTGGTCGATCCATTCAGGATGCTATCAGAATGAATCAAGAGGTAATAAGAAGTATAAATCAGAAGTTTTTGCATATATAAAATCACAGTAATGAATTCCTGAAAAATTAATATGATAGGTTGGAGTGGAATTACATCATTAAGGTTCTTACCTGCATATGTGTTTCCTCAATGGTGATTGACCTTCATTTTGTTGCTTCACCTCTTCTTGGACTTCTTCCACCTTCATGGGCAAGCAGTTTTGTTTTTCAATATAGTTAAGGGACACCATAATGGAGCCTCTATTTTCGCTCTTTGTTTATAATTATGAAGGAATTGTTGATTTTTTGACAAAAATACAACCGCGTCATAGTTGGTGGATGCCGAAGAAGACTGTATCAGGAGTGGGTGATCGCATTTGATGACCAGCTACTAGAGACATGTTGTTTCTATTGGTGGCTTCCCATAATGAAAATCCTGCATAAGTTTGTTGCTACTAGGATAAAACATGCAGCAACCTATGATTTTTCCTCTTCATCCCCTGCTATATATGTTGTGTCTCTGTGATATATAAGAGTTATAGATGTAATTTTTAATCTGTTCTTCCATTTGAATAAGAAGTTTTTACTGCCTTCCTCGTTGACATAGGTCATCCGACCGAACCACATAAATCCGTGTGTCCCACCATTTGTGTTATATTTTATCTAATTTGTGTGTGATTTTTAGAGGGTGAGGGATTATGAACCTCAACAAAGTGGTATCAAAGGTTTGTGTTTGATTGCCTGGGAACAATCTGCATCCATTGCTCCCCGCCGACGCACCTGATCCCACTATTTTTCCTGCTTCCTATTGTAAGATGTTGTCCGCACTCAAGCGAATATGATGCTGTCCACTTATCGGCAACCGATGATGTCTATGCATTCAACTAGAATATGGTGTATACAGATATGTCCTAGAGACACTGTTGTCCTCTTGTTCATGCTTTCATCTTTTGCACTCCGAATATCCTACTCAGCACTACATTCGGGAATCAGGAGCTGCTATTTGTTTCGATTTCTCTCAGCACTTCTGTTTTTCTTGTGTAGTCCCTGAAAAATAGAACGAGTGGACGCTATGTTTTTGTTGTTCATGGTTAATATAAGGGATATGAGAGTGGAATAATTAAAAAAATAAACTATGTGCAAGTTCCGTGGTGTGCGTGGAAGAAAAAGAAAATGGGAAATTTTGATTTGTTTGGTGGGGGAAACGTGAGTAGGCCACCCCCACATGAAAAAAAGAGTTTTTTTGAAAAATAATTATCCCTTTTATTGATGTAAAAGTAAAAAAGGTGGGGGTGTGTGTATGTGGAAAAAATAAAGGATTTTTTAAATTGAGAAGAGGAGGTGTGAAGAATTTTTGGGGATTTTCTTTTGATGAAGTAAAAAATATTGAGTTGATATATTTTTTTTATGCAACAAAATTCTTCAGGAGAAAATTCAGTATTGATTTTGAGATCCAATTGAAATAATCAAATAATCGATTTTAGCATTTTCAATTGTTCTGAATTCATCGGTGGTGTCTGTTTTTAGAAATTCTGATATCTTTTTGTGATGGAGAATCCTGAAACCAAATGTAGTTCGGTACCGCCCCAGGATACCCAAGAGGCTGTTCCAGCTACAAACATTGGTACTACAAATACTTCGGGATATATAATTATGTTGTCTAGTACCAAATTTGAGATGGAGAAATTTAACATGATGAATAGTGCAGCATGTGGCAGTGTGAAGTTTTGGACATTCTAACTCAACCAGAGTTAGATATCACCTTGGAATAAAAGACCACCAACATCTCTGATGGTGATGGGAAGAGACTCAACCATCACACTTTCATTACCATAAGACTCTATTTGGGTAATGATCAGAAATGTAGTGTGATGCGGGAAACGTTAGAAAAACGTTTGCGGAGTATTTTGGAGAATTATTATATGCCCAAAAGCATTGAAAATCGATTTCACCTGAAAAAAAATTATTCATATTTCAGTAAAACCAAGGTATGTCTATGATTGAGCACCTTGATTCATTTAATAAATCCCTTACAGATTTTCCAATTTTGGAGGTGAAAATTGGAGATGAAGATAAGGCTCTATTACTGTTGAACTCTCTACTGGAGACTTATGATAACCTTACTACAATGTTGTTTTAGGGTAAAGATGAGGGGAAATTTTTTGATGTTTCAAATGCATTAGTTAACATTGTGTATAGGAAGAAGAAAAAATATTACCATTGGGATTCCGCATCAGAGGGATTGATGAAAATTAGAGGAAGGTCTTCTCACAAGAAATCTGAAAGATTCAGAAGAGATGAATCATGATCAACATCAAAAGGCAAGTCCGGCTTTAGATGTCCAGCAAAATATGAGTGCTCCTAGTGTCATGAAAAAGGCAACTAGAAGAAGGATTGTCCCAAAATTGGGAAAAATAGGGAAAATGTTGTACAAAGAACTATGGATGTTGATGATGTTGATGATACAATCCTCGTTTGGTCGATGGTCAACCATTCGGAAGGTTGGATTCTTGATTCAAGTTTTTCATTCCATAATAGCAGGAATCAAGATTGGTTTTCAAACCTCGAAGAGTCAGATGAAGGTGTGGTGCTTATGGGAAATAACCACCCTTTTCATACGAGAGGTTTTGGAATAATACGGTTTAAGATGCATGATTTTACAACTTGATTCCCTACAGATGTAATATATTTACTAGAAATGGAGAAGAAACTCATATCACTAGGAGTTTTGGATAATCTTGGTTACCTGATAACTATTGAAGATGGATTTGGGAAAATTATTCATGGTTCACTCCTTGTGATGAAAGGTATTCGAAAAGGTACATTGTATTTTTTGAATGTTGATACTATTACAGTTAGATTAGTGACATCTGATAATATTATCACCCCTGGTAGAACATGAATAATTATATGAAGACCTTATAGGTTTGGAAAATAGGTTATCATTTTTTTCTATAGTTTAAGGTGGTGTTCTATATTGCTATCGAGATTTTTTGGATAGCAAAGAAATCAACCGGTGGAGGTCTGTTATGGAAGATGTGAATTTACTACATCATAATATGATATGGGATCTCGTTCCTCCTCTAAAAGACAAGAATGATGATATAGGGATCATGTTGCAAAATATTTTGGACATGATCAATATGACTCAAATTTGAGATGCCTATGGGCATCGGGAAGGCAGCATCAGGAAAAAAGATTTGTTTCATCAATAGCATGATTTTTTTTTCAGTTACATAATGATTTGTTTGGGCAGAAACATGGTGATATTTTTAGTCATGGTGGAGATTTTTGAGTTTTGGAAAAAAATATCATCGCCTCATAGTTGGTAGATGCCTATGAAGACCCCATGAGGAGTGGGTGACCGCATTTGATGACCAGTTGCTTGAGACCTTCTGTAGCAGTTGGTGGCCACCCATAATGACAATCCGACAAGATTGTGTTTCTACTTAGAGAAAACATACAACAACCATTAATTTCTCATCAGAATCCTCTGTTATATGATGTGTCTCTGTGACATATAAGAGAGATTGATGGAATTTGTAATATGTTCTTCCGTTTAAAAAATAACTTTTTGTTGCATTCCCCATGGACATAGGTCATCTGACTGATCCCCTTAAATCAGTGTGTCCCTTAATTTGGGTTTTTTTCTTTGTTTTGTGTTCCATTCTGAAAGGGTTAGGGCTTCTGAACCTCAACAGGACACTCTAAGTATGTATATTAACATGGTCATAGAAAGTGGAATAATCCATATCTTTCGACTGAGGCACCATTGAGGAGGCATCTCGCATCTAATGTCCATAAATGATGCCATTATTTTTGTAAATGGGAAAAATATATCCATTGAGAGGTTGTTTATAATTATTATGGACTCTGTGTAAGTATATTAACCTGAGAATGGAAAGTGGATAAATCCATCCCTTTCGCCCGAGACACCATTTTGGAGGCATCTCTCACCATTCATTTTTGTGAATGAGAGGAATATATCGATTCGGGGGGCAATGAAATTAAGGAGTAATACTATACATAGAGAGGGGAAATATTCAATAGGGTAAAGATAAATATCCTCACCTCGAGCAGGCGCTCCAACAAGTGGGTCTCTTCTTTTGAAAATGGGTTAGTGGGGAGAGGTGACCATAATTTATGGCATCATATTTGGTCAAAGAAGAGCCTTAGCATCATCAGATTTCCCAACCCCAAAATTATGTTCATACAACTGAGTTCCCAGCCGCGTTTCAGTCAAATAATTCTGGATGAGGAATATTGGATAACCTTTGACAGTATTGAGCTCCATTACGAAGGAGAGTGGGAGACATCGATTTGGTAGGTGATTGCAGGTTTCACTGGTTGGGTTCCCCATGATGATTCAAGAACGGATTTCATTCATAAGTGGATCCAATGGGTTAGGGATTCTGGCTGGGGTAAGAAGGTGAAATCCCTCATTTTTTTTGTGGGGTGATGGAGTATTTGGAAGAAGAGTAATGAATTCAGGAATAATGGTATATCAGGGTCTCGACTGGGGATGGTCTTCAAAACTAGAAGAAACCTAATGGATTTAGGTCGGCTGTGAAAACATTACTAGGAATCCCCTTCATTAATTTCATTTTCCTCATGAATACATGGACTCGACATTTCTTCCAACCTCTTCTAGGGGAGATTAGTACACTTGTATCCCCAATGCTCGGGTCTTATGATGAATATAGATGGGCCTTGTCATATGGGTTTCATGTGGGGAGGAAGAATCATTCAAAACCCCAAGGGATCATTTATCATGTCCATGTCAGCTATCATGGGATGAGGAGATGTGGAAAGACTCCCTCATTATTTACTATTCCTAGTGCAGAAATGTTGTTACCCCCTGGTCCAAAGAATGTGACATTGAGAGATATAAGGGGATTGCTTCATGGAGCACATATATTTCTCATACATGTTGCTGATTTCATTGCTTTGAGGGTGAATCAAGGTGAGTCGACCTCCTTCTTCTATATTCTTGGATACATTCCTCTTGACGAGAAAAATATTTTCATTGTGGATGCTCTCGGTATTCAATACATTAGACAATCATAACATCTGATGTCATTTTATATGGCGGTTGTGATATTCATGTACGTGTATCGAATAATTAATAACATTTTTTATAGAATAAAGATAAATATAGTGTTGTGTGCAACATAAGATATTGATAAAATTAATTCTATTTGAAAAAAATAATAAATCTTAAACGCTTAAATGAAATATCCATATAAGAGGGAGACTAGATTTGGAAAGATTTGAAATCTATGCCAAAGGTATTATTGTCCTTTTCAGACTATTTATTGTATCAAGATGGTAGTTTATTAAGTATAACTTCCACTATATCACTCTAAAGTTCATGATTTGTTCCGTGTATGTCTCCTAAGTATATACCCAATACATCAGTTGTACTAAACTCAATTCTTATACTTATTGATAATTATAATTATTATGATGAATATAAAATAAATATTCTAGATCAAAGATAGAATGTTCTATTAAAAAAGACCCCTCACATGTTCAAAGTATTTTGGTAAAACCCTCAATTTGAGGAAGTTACGTGACAATATGAGGATATGATGAGTGAGATGTATCATCATCAGTTTGTATCATAATGAGAATTTTTTAAAATTAAATTCATTTTAAGGGAGGTAGAATGTGCCACCCTTAGACTTGTAGAAAATATTTCTCTTTATATAATTTAATTTATTTCATAGGTTGTGCTAAACTCTACATTAAGTTTAAATGAATTGAATAACATTAAAAAAATATTATGTATATGTTATCACCATGCCATTGGATTGGAAGGTATAAATAGTAATAAATAAAATATTAAAATTATAATTTCTATGCATTTTTTAAATGGATTAAATAGTTATCAAATTATTATTATTATATGAAAAAAAATCTTCGAAAATGAATGTGATGTTATTTTGAAAAAAAATATTTTTATGCACATATTTTATTTTTATGATAATAAATTATATTAATTTGCAGTGAATGGTTTTAATTAAATATATATATTATATAATTGACCAAATTTTTTAAACATTAAAAAAATAAATTGTAAGGCCTAAGATAATAATAAATCATATCTTATGATTAAAAATGTATTTTGATAGGAAGTAGTTTTCGTCGAATTTTTCACTCCAAAACTAAAATTAGTTTCTCCCTTGTATTCTTATTGAATTATATATAATTATATACATATTTAGAATCATGACGGGATAATTTTGTAAACATGTATCATTAATTTTTGGGTAATATGAAGAGTAGTGATGGAAAAAATTAGCACCTTCATAAATGGTAAATTGAGTTAACCTAGATTAAATATAGCTGATAAAGAGATAATTTCTCATCTTTATTAATATTTTATAAATGGAATCAGCCCTCTATCACCATAGGATCAATTTTTTTTCATACACATTTCTAATAAAATGATTTATAAATTATTTATATCCATGAATGTTACAAAATGTCATTGACTTATGTTTTAAATATACATTATGTGTTCACATTGGGAAAAAACAAGATGTGACCGAGTTTTAATTGTAAATCTATGAATACCAAAATTATATTCAAAATGATAATTTATTTTTAAATTCTATTTGTTATATAATGACATTAAATTCTTACAAAATGTCAAAATAATATTTATTTAATTAATGAAAAAATTATTTTTAAAATATTAAATGATATATAATTTGAGTATTTTATATTATTCATGTATTTTTGTAAGAAAATAAGAAATATTAGTTTTTTGAATTATTGTACTAAAATTCCAACATTTTCTTCTTTTCTTTTAAGTTATATTTTTTGAAGCGTTTCACGAGAGACCATAATGATATTTTATATTAAAAATTGTTAAATTATCTAAAAATATTAAAACTATTTAATTAAGACATGGTGGATAAGATATGGTTGAAAAATTATCCACTTTTCCATGTGTGATCCCATTATAACCTTAAAAGTAATAATCAGAACCCTTTAATATTGAAAAGGTTATTATAGCTGTACAAATTAAAACTAGATAACTGTGGGTTAATCAAAATGAAATTTTTTAAAATGATGCCAACACATGTCAAAATTCAATTGGATTATGGTATTATAACCCTACTATAAAATATATTTGAATCCCTATATATTTAGCGCCTTTATTTAAAATGAATTTATTATAATTTTACCTTTTTTGAAATTCAAAATCCCCTAAGCTCAATTATTAAAGATGACATCCTCCCTCACTTTTTTACCCCACATTGATAATTCCATACTGACATGATCCTATCATTTTCTCTTTTTAACTTACCTATCCACATCGTATCAGTTTTTTTTCATCCTGAAATACCATCCTTATAGCCCTTTATAGGAGATAAATGGGTGTAATTTCAAAGAAGAGTTAATCATCTTAACTGATCAATTTATTTTCGACTATTATTTACATATGATAAATCTGTTGTATTTATCATAAAATAAATAATTTAGTATAAAAATATTAATTAATGTTTATATTATTATGAAAAACACATTATACACTATCTTTCCATCTGATGAGATGTAAATGTACTGCTCGTGTGTACGTATGGCTTACTGCCTCCACGTAGCGATACAATACAATTTTCATTACCTTATTTTATAAATAAGTATTATGATGGGTTAAATATTTAAATACTATATTTATGATGCAATTATACTTATATAATGTTAACATCATTTCTACCTTCTTACCTTTCAGTCCATTGGAAATGATAACGTCACTCATGTATATGGGTGGAGTGCACCCTCCACGAAGCGATGAGATTTGTTTTCCATTTCCATATTTAATGGATGGGAATATGGGATTATTTAATTAATATATATGATATAAATAACAAAAAATATATTCTATAAATGTTTAATATTTTTTACCATTCATTCAGTCTATCTGTCTGAAAATGTATAAAATGATCATTCATACATTTAGTCTACCATCTCTGAGAATATATAGTGTAATCTATTTTTCTATCTTCAATTTTTATGGATAACTCTATATATGTATATAATGAATATATATAATATTTATATAATTATTAATATTCTATATATTGTGTAACCAAGATAAATATACAAGTACTCGAACTGCTAGGATGAAATACTCATGAAAATGAATATATTAACACTTAGAAATAAAGATTTTAATATGGAATTATTGATAAAATGTGTTGTTGAAAATTTTTAAAGAGATAATATATGAAATCACAAGTATGAAAATAACTCTGGTATAGATTTATAATAAATTTAAATTTACTTACCATGAGTTTAAATTTCTTTTTAGAAAATAAAAAATATATGTAAGGGTTTTATGTTATAATCCCATTTATTATCAACATTGTTTATTATTTAGTTATGATGATGAAATATTATGATAAAGCTATAAATATACTCATAAATTATATTCTACTATATTCTATTAAAATATATTTTTTTCTTTCATTTTACCCACCTTATATACTCATGATAAGGAAAATATGTTTTTGAGCATAATCATGATTATTTAAAACATCGAACGAAAAACCATTTTCATCCATACCAATGTTTCATATTTAATTTTTTCTTTTATCTATACATATTTAATTATATAGAACATATCATAATGGTATATTGAATGTTCATAACAAATTTTTCTTAATAATCATGGATTTCAAAGTGGTGTTGAAAATATATCACATTCTCCTCAATATGATTCTCACCCGGAATAATCACATGAGAGTCATCATTAAGTTAATTACAACTTTTTGAATCATGTAAAGCATTTTGAACAGATTCTATAATGGTTGTAATTATAAACTTATTTTCCACATAACTAATATTATCTAGAACATTGAAATAATAGTTTACGATAGAAAAAATAATGATTACTCAACCAAATATATGATATATTAAACGGGGAAAGTCCATAAACAATACATTAACCCTGAAATAAATATTTAATAGAAATAAAATATTTTTAGAATATAAATTATAAGGACTATATGGTGTAATTATTTGGTCTTAGATTATATGAAATCTATCTAATGTTTTCAATATAAAAGCTTGTATAACATATGAAAACCTAGGAAAAAGTAAAATATGAACACTCATGGAAGTGTAATCTCTTTTAACAACAGTTAATGGTGGTCAGATTCATGGTCCTTAACATCTAATCATACACAAATTATTATAATGAGATTTATACCTCAATCATAACTATTTAATTTATGAATCATTCCACATAATAATAACCACTCAAATAAACTAGTGGACAATATGAAGAAATATATATATAAAGACCAATACATTGATATAAAATAATGAGACCAGCTACCTCAACATGGCAGTCTAATATTCGTACTTAGCTAGACTAAAATATAGGTTATAATATAATAAATTGATAAAAGAGACAAACACCTGATTATTAAGGCATATAATGTCTCACCAAAATAACTTTATCAATTAGAAGATAAAAAATGAATGGTGAATGGGAAACTTAGAAATCACTAGTCAAAATCCATAAAGAGTGAAGATGGATCAATCAGACTCTAGATGATAGAGGTATATCAAATACATGGACGTGATTTGATAGATTCTCTCAACTTGAGTGATATGTGGGACATGATGGAGAAACAGGAAAAGATGGAGAGTGGTTTATGAACAAAACCCCTTTTGGAAAAATGTTCATTTACCCATCATTGATGGGTCACTCATTTTAGATCAACAATAAGAAAAATAATATAACACATGTGATCCATGCACTGACTCATGAGACCCCTCAATTTGGTTGGAAGCACTATTTTATTATTCATGCATAGACTATGTTAAACCTCTTTATTAAAGGGTCTATAGCAGAGACACAGGTATACATCCTAGTTTTTACTATTTCATCAAATCATGCTCCCATAGATAGTTAACTAGATCACCCCATATGGTTTTACCAAACTATGCATACCAGGTGATAGAGTTTCCACTAACCATGCAACAACACAGTCTACTCCAAAATATCATGCTTCGGGCTCCGTACAAGCCAAGCAAACTCATGTATCCTCTATGACCACAATAAACCTTACTAAAAAGATAAAAATAATGATTATTACATAAATTAAAAGGGTTATGTATGATATAAAAAATTTAGCCTCTTACATGTATGGTGAGAGTATATCATACCCAGTAATTAGTCAATTCTCCACACATACATACATCTAACAAAACCTATTGTATGTAGTAGAAAAAGACAATTGGAATGAAAATCAGATAATAACATAAATTCTAATGTTTCATCGTTCTATATATAATTAAATTTATCATTATTTAATTTTCATTTCCACTAGATAGTTTACCCATGATAAAACCAACTCTACAAGCATTAATCCTTTTCATATAGTTTACCCAAATGTAATAAAACATGTTATTAGAGAGGATATAATATATTAACAACTATAATTTTATAATTAATCTAGTTCATGAAGTAAATTATTATGATTAAATACACAGATTAATCATTTTCTAATAATCACACTTATATGGAAGATATAACAGTTTATTGAGTACCCTATCATCCGTCTTATGAGGCAATTCAACCCAAAACAATATATTCATATACTATTAATTAAAAAAATAACACATATAATAATCCTCCTATATTTCATAAAATAATAAATAGGGTTTCCCTATCAAATATTGTGTACCATTTTAATGTCAAATTTGACCGTCATTTTTGGCATTCATCATCAGTTTTCATATATTTTTTATGTGTATTATTCATATTCTTAATATATCATTAGTATTCTTTTAACAATATTCATTCTAGAATGGGGTACCTATTTATGGAATCTCAACATTATTGGTCATGTTTCTTCTCCCAGTGGTTTCTCAAATGCACTACTCATTTTGGTGTCTTCTTCAAGGAATGATGTACCATGTAGTAATCATCATGATGGATTAGAAGTAACAATGTTCTTCTGTGGTACTATTCAATTACTCTCATGATTAGGGTATTAGTATCTCCCTAATTGGTATTTTTTCGTAATTACAATTTAATGGTGAGGTGACTTGAGTACTATGTTTTGATAATTTTATCCATGATTCTATTTTCATTTCTGTTATTTGGTTATGTAATGGTACTTTAATGGGATTTGGGTATCCGATTTGAATCATTATCATTGGATTTTATTGTATTAAATTGGATCTATATAGGATTAATATCACTTAATGCCTAGAATAAATGAATTATTTTTTTTTGGAGAGAGATTGGACACAAATCCCCTTTCACATCAAATTAGATGGTTCCTTTTTTCATAAATTAATAACATTTCAAATTCCCTTCATATTCAACATTCATTTAACTATAGTTTGAAATCCTTCCTCATGATTTTTTGTGGTTAATAAATTTTATCTTATTATTTATATTGTGTTCCTATTTTCAATGGATCATTATTATATTTTTTGTTTGATTAACTATCTATGTTTTCATAATAGAATTTATTAACATCCCAAGATCCAACCACTGATGAAATTGTTTTTTGTGATGATTTGGTATTTTATTAGGTTCCCCTTAAAATATGATTTGTCTTGTTATCATTTAGTTGGAGGTTATAATTTTTTTTGGGATTTGAAGATGATGAACATTATTATGGATAATGCCTTCTAGTGTATTTTTTTTGTTCTAGAGAGTTTTATCATAGTATGTGTGCATGTGAAATTTTCATCGATGGGATGTAGTGAAAGTTGTGTAATGATTTAAATTTGGTGAGTGAGTTTGTGGATATAGAAAATTTCAAATTCTTATTTTGATCATTCCGATGGGGGGTTTTAGATAAATTCTAGTACATTAGTATTCATTGATTTCTTGTTTCCAATATGATAATGACGAAACTCAACGTGTTGTAATTTCCTGATGATATATTGTGTCTATTTTTGTTGTTGTTGATTTATCAGGACAATCATATTGATGGAGGGTTACTCGATGAAGCACATTCAAGATGATTATGAGTCTAACAAATTAGGTTTAACCACCAATACTTTTAGTCTTTGGGTGATGTGGGTGGTTTGGATCATCCTATTTGATTAATTTTCATTTTTTGGTTTGGTTCTAGGTTGTTCGAATTTTTCTGTGATATATGTTTTTATTTATTCTATTATTCTTGAAAATTATTGTTCTCATTTTTATATGGATCATTATATGGTGAAGTGATTATATAAAATCATGTCTTGTACTTTTGGATATTGTGAAACATCATGACATTATTATTTAGGATTGTTTCATGGTTTCTATTTTGTTATATTAGGTATTAAAGGTTCTCATAATTTTTTTAGTGCGTGGAAGGAAAACTAAATTTGTTCAAAAAAATTTATACATGAAATAATAAAGAAACACAATTATATATATGGAAGAATATACATAAATATATGTATTAAACAAATTAAATTAATAATTTTAAATTGGTACAAGGTATAACAAATATTTTTTAATGGAATCTAACACCATTCTTGGTCAATATTTAGCACATCCTATTTTCTAAAAATACTTCATTTATAAGAAAATATTTTTTTAATTTCTCACCTACCTTATGCTTCTACAATACATTCCTCTTTAATGATTTGTGAATGAAGTGAGTTTATCAATGATTGATCATAATGAAATTGACCTCTAAGACCATATGGACTAATTATGAAAATATTTGAGGGAAAATAAAAAACTAAAGAAAGGATAGTTGGGGAAATTAGATGCTTCATTGAGAAATAAAAGAAATATGAAGTGGAAAATGAATTTATTGCCATAATTTCACAAATGATTAAATTTTATATTATCAAAGTGTAATAATATATAAAGTTGCGGAATGGTCTCTAAAATTTTTAAATTTTGATAAAGGGATCTCCACCCATAAGAAATATGAGAAATATATAATAGATGACTAAATCTACCTTATAATTTTTGAAAATGGACTCATAATAATCCTTGGTAGAAATTAGGATCATCAATTGAAGGGGATTCATTATTGAGGAATAAGAACAAATGACTGATCAAATATTAGGGGCTATATTACCAAATGAAGAACAAATCCAAAGATAAAACATTAATGGGATTACATTTTTTAAATTCAAATAACCATTGTATATAATAATAAAAAATAATAATAATTTTATCAATATAGTTATCCAATCCTTTTACACATATTATTACATGTTTTTTAACATAAACATCCAATATACATAAACAAACTATCTTGAGTCCAAGTGTGATTAGAATACAAGTTTTCTAGTACATAAAATGGATACTAAAACTCAAAATATTGATTATATTGTATACAATGGTATATAAAATACCATCAAAATCCTTAAATTGCATAGGATATCCTAGGGAATACATAAAATAATGGGGTTGTGATATAAATCTAATTAAGAGAATAAACATGATACTAAGGAAAAAAATGTGAATCAATCAACATGAAATGATATAAAAAAATGGAATCCCCATAAATAATAAAATGATATTATAACATAATGAGAAAGGAATCATAAAACCATGGAAGAATAGGAATGTGTATGCAAAATATAACATTTAATAAGCACGATCCATGGCTAACTTCCTAGAAAACGTCACATGGTGGATAGAGTCCCATCATGTTTTTTGTATACACCCTAATCCCATATGTAACATCTCATGAGAAAAACAATTTCCCAATTCATTATAACACTATTTGGTTATACCCATAATAACATGTACATTCATTTTTTTACTAGAAAAGTTCATAAAAAGCAAGGCATAAACATAACTATTACCAATTGATTGCAATGGGTTACATAATATAGCCTCATATCAAAATTACAATTTAATTCATTAATATTATCAATAGAATAATGAATTAAATAATTTGGATGACAATACATTAGTACATAAGTGTACGTCTCAACATGTTGTTTTCATTTGAAAAAATTTAATGTGAATGGGTAGAGAATTGTTTATATAAATGACCTTCCAAATCATTGTTTTATGGACACATTTAATGTAATTTAGAGAAATAGTTTTATTTTGAAATTTTGTTGAAAACCATGTGGGGGAATGCATTTATTAACCAATATATTCCACTATGTAATAAAATAATTAATTGAAATAATGAATTTAAATATTCATTACCTACAAAGATTAAGGGATATGAAATTTCCCCTTAATCAGCCTTGACAATACAAAATTCAATTGAAAAAATACCTTAAGCATTAATTTAACCATCAATGGAAGGGATGATAATTTAGGAAAATGTAAAGGATAAAAATATAAAAAATTAGAATCAGTTTTCAAAATTGAAGAGAGAGTTAATTTTAGTTAAAGAGAGAATGTTTATAACCCAAATAATAAGGGTGGGTCAGAGATATACCTTAACTTCTATTTAATAATCAATTTTCACTTTCACTTGACTTATAAGTGAATAAAAATTGACTCATTAATTAGATAATTAAGAACACATTACATTTTAATAACCTGGATCATTATTTCAGGTAAGGATCTTTGTTTTACGTTGTTTTATGGAAAATGTAAGAAATGGGAAATTTTCTATGTACGCACCATGTACTTCTGAGTACATGACGTGTACTCAGTTTCCATTTGTAGTAGTGTACTGTCCATGTAATGACTGAGTACATGGTCATGTGGGTAGCCTCGAAGACTGCCTAAAGTGGTGGTCAGTTGTGGCCAGTACATAGAGTGTACATTAAATGAACACGTTGTGTACTTTTCTATTTATTTGATTAATCATACCATGGTCAAATCTCATGTTCAGAAACATATTCTTCTTCTTGTGTCTCATATAGGAGAGTGATGTACGAATGATGGTCTTCGAGCTCCCCCCATTCCTCCATCCGAGATCAGACTGAGATTCCACTAGGTATGTTGGATTCCCACTAGTGAATTATATTTTTCCCTAGAGCATGTCTTCTTATTTTCACCAGTCTCTTAAGATATCAAGGGTTTACTGTTTTTACACTTTTCGTAGATCTACGTCATTCTAGGCCGATTGAAGTTCTGAAATTCAAGAGTCTTGATCATACGACTTTGAGGTAGGTGGTTTGTGCCTTTATTTGATTTTCTATGGATTATATATTTCAAATGTTCCAAATACCCATGTTTAGGGTAATACATGTTCTGGAATTTATCCCTATTTAATTCCTATTTTGGATTGTATGATTAAAATTGGGTTGTTTCATAGGCGTAAGTTTTAATACCTTGATTATGGATGTGGTCTCAATGATTGATTGATTATGGTCATTGGTTCTAGAAAGCATGTTAGGCCTACTTTGTTTTACATCCCTTGTGCTATTAGGATGGAGGTTTTATTTATTTGAGATGCATGTGATCTGCACTA
This sequence comes from Viscum album, assembly GCA_963277665.1. Lineage (NCBI taxonomy): Eukaryota > Viridiplantae > Streptophyta > Magnoliopsida > Santalales > Viscaceae > Viscum > Viscum album. The sequence goes on from OY728165.1 coordinate 811,972,013, forward strand.
AGAAAGTGTGGACAAGGGGAATTAACAGTGAGATCTTATTGAGGTAGGATCAGTTAGGTTTAATTGTTGTTATCATTGATCAAAGTTATTGACTATAATAGCTACCATGGGGTCTTGACGAGAGGTGTTAGACTGTGAGAGCTACCGAGATGGTCATTATTGAAGTAATGATGGACCATAAGAAATAGAATGTGAGAGCTACCAAAGGGTCATTATATTTTTTTTTGAAGACCAAGGGGTATTGACCGTGAGAGAGACCTAGGTAGTTTTTTGTAATTTATTAGTACTTTGTGGGGGAAAAGGGGGTTGACTGTGTGAGATTTCACTAGAGGGTCATCATTATTCAATTGAATTGATGATATGTGAAACCAGAGGGGATTAGACTGTGAGAACATTCTCAAAGGGTTGCTTGTGAATTACTGACTACAAAGCCAAAGAACAATCTTGGACTTAGTCTTACTGGTTGGATTAGATGGACTTTGGAGACGTGTGTTTATTATATTATACAGAAGGATACAGAGCATAATCTTGATTTTGAGGTAATATTATTCAATGTATTGAGTAATTATTAAATTTAAATGAATGTAATTGAAAACTATATGATTGTTTACATTTGAGTACTTCCTAGTTTTTTGCTTCATTTTTTTCACATTACCTGATATATATATATATATATATTCAATGATAGTTAGAAATAGATCTTTTGGTGTTTTTATAATGGGATTAATCTCACACCATGTTTGGGTCTTTCTTTTCTACCTAAACATATTATATGGTTGTAGGCATAGATAACAGAGAGCACCCTTTTTCCACAGGTACATGACTACTTTAGGAGCTGTAGAGCATGAGACCAAGCTAAGGCTTGCGATTCTATGGAGTTTACTATTTTTTTAATTTTATTTTAGTCTTTAGTTTCCAACATTGTGACTTGTTTGGATTCTTTCCTAGATACATGTGACATGAATCATTTATTTATATTTTATAGTTGTTTTACTATCATACAGCTGTAGTTTACATCTATTTTATGGTATTACTGCTTCCTCTATTGATTATTATTGTTATTCTGCTGTGTATACTCTTCCAATGAGGGAATTTTTTCACTCACTATCAGACCATGACCCTCTCTTCTAGTCGAAATCCTCTGGAATTGGAGGAATTGTGCATAAGGTCATGTGACCAACTGAGTACGGGTCACCCTTGGGAGGCACCCAGAATTGAGACGTTACAAAGTGGTATCTGAGGAGGTTTTCTTTTCTTATTTTACTTACTATGTAGAGCCGGTAGACATGGATCTGAAGGGATGTGTTGTTGGTAATAAGCTACATCTGGGAGTATATAACCAGTGTATATGGAAATTACAAGTTACCTCAAATATTGCAATTGTTTCTGGTTTTTCAATTGTTACAGTTGATTTGATTTCACTGTTGGGTGATTCACTTGTTTTTTTCTATTATCATTGATATTATTGTTGTTCTATTTCTATTTCAACCTATTGAGATGCGGGTATGACATATAATTCATCATATACGCACTTGTTATTGATCACATTCCATGCATTCTTACCACTCCATTTAGGGTGCATTAATGATTTCATGTTGTTGTGGTGGATGTTATACTAGATATTCATGATGTTATAATATATTCCGTGATAATGATGCGTGCTATTTGTATAGGGTATTGGAAATAGTAATGTTTTATTTAGATGGACACAAAAATTTGGTCCCTGAGGTCTTATATTCCCTCCTAGATTGTAATTTGGTGGATCATTTTGAAATTTAATTGAAATTTGTAAAGTTCTAATTTGAATAAGGATGCCCAACATTGATTTGTGGGAGTACGAGCTCTCAGGGGTTGGAATTCCTCATTACATGGACAAAATTCTATTTTTTCAAGGGTTCTAGAGAAGTGTTAGAGGCTTGCTATTTGAAAACAAGACAACATAGTTTGTGGTGTTATGAACACACGCCATGTGTTCTTCTATTCTAGAATAAACTCCATTTCTTAAGTACATGGCGTGTAATGGGAGTACACACTTTGTAGTAATTGATTGTGTGACTGACTGCGTGAGCAGAGACATTGGGTTGGGAAACTTCTTGTATAACACACCATGTATAGAGAACAATGTGTCCGGCTATCTGACCAATGACATGGGTGGATGAAACATAGATTGAATATGATGTGTCTCTTTCATGCACACCGGGTATAGTTGACCGTGTCACCGACTGTGTTACTAACAACACGGGTGGTTAGAACAAAAGTAGTACACATTGTTTCTATGGTTAACACTCCATGTGGTGTTACCCAAGAGAGAATCGTGTAGTTCGAGCCATGCAGAAGAACATGGGCAGAAGGGAAAATTCAATTATACACTATATCTATGGATGAACTCACTGTTTGTAGGGTTGTTACACGACCAGGTTTGGAAGTGGTACACACCATGTCAAAAGCATAAGGTAACATTCCATGTAATGTTTATACTCACTGTGTAGCTATGTTTTTTATAGAAATAATGTTTTCATTATCATGTATCTTTCTTGCACTTATAAACTATATATATTGATAATATTGAACTGGGCTGTGTACTTGACATTGCATAGTAACGCCCCTGAGAAATCCTTGGGTTTTATTCCTGATGCAGGGAGATGACTGGACACCAATAATGATATATCAGGGAATACCAGAAGATCCTACAATCATGCCCATCTTGGCAACAACTATCGTACCAGACACAGGTGCTGATTCACAGTTCCATGACTGATTTTTTAGGATGTTACAGACTTTTCGGGGAGAACATCATCCTCTCTGTCTATGGTAGATCTGAAATAGGTGTTCTAGCAGCAGCATCCTCCAACTTTTTCTAGGGATAGACGAGGATATATTGTATAGTCATGGTAGGAGGCCATGCTTTCTTTCTTTGAAAATCTGGAGATTCCTCTATAGAGGATGGTGAAAATCATGAAATATATTCTACATGATTCCACTAATAAATGGTGGGATGTTATCTCACATGCATAATTTCATCTGGATATGCCTTGGGAAGTGTTTCAGAGGTCCTTCTATGAATAATTCTATCTTGATACGTTGAGGGACGATTGATCTCGATAGTTCATGAATTTGGAGTAGGGGACTCTTTCTATGATGGACTAATCCTGTGATTGAACAGGGCTTTAGTTCTTCACCCAAGTTATGGGAGGTGAACAGTTATCATTGGAAAGATGATTTGAGGATGGTATTAGGTATGACATCCCATCACAGGTGAATGTATCCAGGATGACTTCGTTGATGAATATAGTGAACAAGGCACTGATTACCGAGTGTAATATATTGGAGTTGGGAGCTGTGAGCAAAGGTGGTTCAGTATCCAGGGTTGGTCCTCCATTGACAAATTTCAAGAACACCACAGTGAGTCATAACATAATGTTTCTTAAGGTAGAAAGGTGGTATGATGCCATTGTGGGAAGTGTGGGTATATGAGACCACATTTCCCAAATAACCTAGTTGGGTGATGGTATTACTAAAAGATGGGTAACCTTCAACATTCTTTCCAGGTGTTCTGACCATCAGTGAGTGATATGGGTTATGCTATGACGTCATATTTAGGAGTAGGACCACTAGTTTCTCATCAGCCAGGGAACTGTAGTTCATCAGGCTGCATAGGACGAGGAGGTTGTTGTGGATATGGTAGTCAGGCTTCAAGTTTTTAGGGACAATATGGTGGATCATCTCAGGGTAGTCAGGAAGGGTTGTATGGCCATGATACAGGTCATACATTTGTAGTGGAGCAAACCCAACATGAGATGGATCCCAGACCCTCTACGGTTAGAGGTACGATTATAGTTTCCCTAGTTTTGGCTTTATTTATTTTCAATACAGGGGATTTCCATAGTTTTATATATATTTCTATTTTAGAGGGCCTTGGGATCTGTATCTTTACTTATAAGGATTTTATGATTCAAGAAACTCCATTAGTGATTAGGACGGCTAGTGTACGTCTGTAAAAAGAGTTCCCTCTTGAGGATGGTGGGTGTTAATTCTTATGAGACCTCTATGTATTAGAGATAACATGATTCTATTTCATTCTCAGAATGGATTTGTTAGTCTCCTTTAAGTCCTTTTTGAATGTTATTACCAGAGGTGAGTTTCACATCAACAAAGATTGTGTCTTTTCTACAAAAGGTGTAATGGGATGTTCATGCTAGTAGAGTGGCACCCGAGCATCAGGGTTTAGGAGGATTCATATCATAAATTTCGAGTTTATATATGGATGACTAGGGGACTTCATATATGGACTTTCCTCTAGAAGTGAATCTTTTCACGAATGTATTTCTATGTGAATTTTCAGGTTTTCCTCCGGAGCGAGAAGAAAATTTCATTATTGTGCTTCGGGAAGAAATGGAAAAACTATCCATTCCACTTTATAGGATGGCCACACCAGACTAACAAGAGATAAAGAATCGGTTAGAGGAGTTACATGTAAAGGTTTTCATCCGACCATGTACTTCTCATTAGGTTTCTCTAATCTTGTTTGTGAAGAAGGCGGATGATACCCTCAAACATTCTGTGGATTATCAGAATCTGAACTAGTTGATGGTTAAGAACCAATATCCCTTAGTGAGTATTGATGATCTCATTGATCATATTTTAGGATCCTAGGCGTTCTATAAGATTTAATTGAGATTTTGTTATCACCAGTTGCATGTTAGACCATCAGATATACCTCTTACAAACATTCAGATTATGTATGTTCTATAGGATTATGTCGTCATGCCATTAGGTCTCATGAATGTGTCAATAGTTTTTATGGAACTGAAGAACCGAGTATTTCATCCTTACTTAGATTATTTTGTGGTTGTCTTCATGTAAAATATCTTGGGATACTCTCACACTTGACACAACCGTGTAACCCATCTTCAGATCATTTTGAGTACACTGAGAGAGAATTTTTTATATTCTAAGAACCTAAAATGCAAATTTTGGTTGGATCAGAGTCACTTATTTGGTCATGTTATCTCCTAGAATGATTTATCAGTAGACCCAGAGATATTTAGAGTAGTATTTTTTTAGGTGCTGCCAAATAACATCATTTAGGTACGAAGTTTTATGGGGTTGTATGGTTACTACATGCGCTTTATAAAAGACTTTTCATGCTTAACAGCACCACTGAAGAGCCTGACCACAGAGGGTGTGAAGTACATGTGGATAGATTCTTGTGATTTAGACTTTCAAGAGATGAAAATGATATTGACATCCACACCAATATAGATTTTTCTGGAGCTGGGAAAGATTTAATCCATTTACTATGATGTGCCAGGTATAGGGATGGGAGTGGTGCCTATACAGGAGGAGGAGTCGTAGAATATGGTTATCAGCAGCTGAGGACACATGAGAGTAATTTCCCGACACACAATCTCGAGTTTTCTATACTTGTTCATGCTTTACACTGTTAGAGACATTATAATTTCAGAGTGCATTTTTTGGTATACACTGAACACAAAAATCTCATTGATATATGTAGTTAGCATGTTCTAAATTTGAGATAGTGAAGGCGGGTTTAGTAACATCAGTTATTTGACATTGATCTTTTTTTCTCATGTGCAAAAGCAATGTAGTGGCAGATGTGTTGAGAAGGAGGACTCAGATACAAGGAGTTCAGGAATCCATTAGTGAGTGGTAGCTTATGTATATGTTCTCTAAGATCCATTTGGATGTGGAGGAAATTTAGGGGTAGATGTTTCATTCATCTATAGATATTACATTTACTCTAATGGATTTAGTGTGAATGAGGTAGCTATCAGATTCTTAAGGCCTATTCCTATGGGAGTGATTGTTAGGAGATGACTCTATTCCTGGGTGGACCATAGATGAGGATGTGGTCCTGTGTTTTCATGGGCGCATATGGGTGTCAGTAGACATTCATGAATAGATTTTTTGAGATTTTCATTCCTCAAATTGGGCAGTTCATCCTAGCGTCACCAAGATGTATCGAGACCTGTGCCGTCAGTATTGGTGGCCAATTATGAATAGGGATGTTCCATGTTTAGTTATGAGTTGTTCCACTATTCAGAAGGTGTAGGAAGAGCATTAGTGAGTGACAAGGATTTTACCGCAGTTACCCATTCTGGAGTGGATGTTGAATGATGTTGTGATAGATTTCGTGAAGCGTTTACCAAGATCGCATCAAGGGAATGATGTAGTTTGGGTTGTTTATTATAGACACATGAAGGTTACACATTTTTTCCAATCAAGGAAACCTTCATTTTGGATGATCTTGGATTGTTTTATATTCGAGAGATTATACGTCTTTATGGGGTTCTTCACTCTATCATTTTAGATAGGGGCATCCGGTTTACATCTCATGTCCGGGAGGTCAGGTTTTGGTGAAAATTCTTTGATAATGAGTTCGGGATTTTGGGGGAACTTGGGAGAGAAACATACCCCCGGGGGAGTTTTCCTACAGAAATAGTTTTCATCTAATGATTTAGATGGAACCTTATGAGGCATTGCACGGTAGGCCATAACAATCACCACTAGGTTGGCTGGAGGGAGGAGAGGCAGCTATGTTTGGACATCATCCTGTCCCGAAGACCACTAATGTAACATCATAATTACCGAAGCCTACCAGAGTGCCCTGTACCTGATTAGTCACATGGCCTCAAGTGAATTTCCTCGAATGCTAAAGGATTCCGACTTGGAGTGAGGGCCTTGGGTGTGATTGTGGAGAAAATATTCCCTCCTTGGCAGATTACACAGTGGAAGTAAACAAATACATGCAATAGCAGAAGCAGTAATAATGACATACAATAGTAATATCAGAAAACTAAAGTCTAAATTTCTAAAAATATATATAATGATGCATGATACAAATGTCTAAGAAAATAACCAAACAATTCACTATTCTGGGATACAGCACTTCAAAACCAAAGTGAAAAATAAAGAAGATACTCACCTTAGAATTGCATGCCATAACATGGTCCCATGCACTCCAGCTCCACAACAAATCAAGATACTGAAGTAGAAGGGATCATTCCCTTAGCTATAGATGCAGCAATATAATCTGTTTGGGCCCAAAATCATGTCCCAAACAGGGTGTGAGACTAAATTCTTGTAGGCAACCACCCAATGATCTATGAATAACAGTCAGTGAATATATGGTAGGTAAAGTACATAAAATAGTAAGCCAGAAAGTTCTCACCTGTAACCAGCTCCACAAGTCAAACAATCAATCTAGCACGGTAACCCTCTAGGAAGTGCACACAACCTATCCTCTCTTGTTCAGTATATGGATACTCTCTGAGGAAGCACTCACAATCAATTCCACATATAGTCTAAGGTAGTTAGGAACTCTATGTGGAAGCTCACTTGGTAAATTCTTCATATATCCCTAAGGTCATGGACTCTCTAAGGAAGCTCACTCGGTCAATTACCCTAATATCCCAGGTCATTCAAAGACTCTCTCAGAAATCACTCACCATCTATTCTCCCTATAGTCTAAATAAATCAATAATAAAACAATGACTCTTTGAGGAAGACCGCGCAGTCAATCCTCTAATAGTCTAAAGAAATCACAGACTCTCTGAGGAAGCCCACTCGGTAAATTAACCTTATATCCCCAAGTGTTTCTAGGCTCTCTGAGGATGCTCACTTTTTCAATACCCCTTATATCCAGAAGTGCTCAATGACTCTCTGAGGAAGTTCACCCAGTCATTTCCCCTTATAGTATACTACAATAGGTTCTCACGGCCTTTTGTAGGTCATTAAGAATAACAGTGTAATATGTCCAAGTAAACCTATATAACTACTTGGATAAATAGTATACAACATAACAAGCATGTCAGAATACAACTCTTCATCTTACAACAATAGGCTTGGAAAACATGCATGGTAACCAAACTGGCTAAACAGGAAAAAACGGTAATAAAAAAACATTCATTGAAAATACATCCAAAGAATAGAAATTATCCCTATTCATATCCAAATTTACCTCTACACAGGCATACAAGCATGGAAGGAAAACAACATGGGTAAAACGGTAAGCATGCAATACCCCATTCATAGGTATTTGTGGAATTTTTACAGAATAATCAAAGGCTTCGAAAATAATGGCACAAACCACCTACCTTGGAGTTAAGAGATCCTTATATGTGAACCTTTAGTCTTGAATCACATTAGAATTTCGTATATCTATGAAAAAATATAAAAAGTTCAATCCACGATAACATGGAAAAGAGGAGGAATTGTAAAACGATTCTCTAGGAGAAAGGATAATTCACCGATACGATTACAACGCAACTGATGATGTTTGATTCAAGGGATGGATGGAGGATCGGGAGCTTGTCAAAGATCTGTGGTCTTGCGGACTCAATCGGATGGATGGGACCTAGAAGATGGGTGTTCTGTTTGTCAAACATGACCCCAGTGCGTTTAATGAAAAAATCAAAATACACGGCTTGTACTTTTAGAGTACTCGGTGTGTACTCGCCTTTTCCGTACTGTACATTATGTGGCCTCTAAGACAATCCCACACGGCCGTCTGTGTGGCTATGACATGGCCAACACATGCCCTCCTAGGGCAAGTAAGTACAAGATGTGTACTTATAATGTACATGGCGTGTACTCATAAAGTACATGGTGTGTACATAGAAAATTTCTAGAAATTAATTTTTCCTCTAAAATGACCAAAAATGGAAAACATTACCTGAAAAGAAGATCCATGTTCTTACAAACTTCCCCCCTTAAATAAATTCATCCCCGAATTTCCATAGCGTGGTGTAGAAGAAGAAACCCCGAACAATTCTTGTCAATGTTCTCGTACAATGGCCTCCCTTTCCCAAGTCTCTTCCTGCACCCGCCCGTGTTTCCATAACACTCATACCAGAGGAACAAACCGGTCATGTAGAACCTTTGTACCGTGATCCAAAATCTGGATAGGATGCTCCTCAAACAACACATCCACTTTGAGCACAACCTTCTCGGGTTGGAAGACATTAGACAGGTCAGAGAAGTAATGATGAAGAAGATAAATGTGGAAGATGTCCTGCATAGCTCTGTACCTCTGAGATAACTACAACCGATAGGAAACCGGACCATCTCTCTCCAACACCTCAAACAACCCAAAGTACCTCGGTGAAAGCTTACCATATCACTTATTCATCTTTTGTCCCAACCTCTGTGTGACACACAGGAAAACCTAATCCCCGACCTCGAACTCCAGAGGTCGTCTCCACTGATCAGCATAAGACTTCTGTTGAGACTGTGCAGTAACCATCCTATTCCTAATCAACTCTATCTACTCTATGGTCTCTTGAACAGGATGAGGTCCCAGCAATGCTTCCTATCCTGCCTCCAGCCAACATAAGGGTGATCGGCATGGCCTACCGTACAAATCCTCATGAGGTGCCAACTGAATAGTCCATCGAAAACTATTATTGTAGGAAAACTCCATAAGAGTTATGTGCTTCTCCCAAAGACATCCAAAATCTAGGATGCATGCTCGGAGCATTTTCTCAAGCAACTGAATCATACACTCGGACTGGCTATCTGTCTGGGGGTGTTAAGCTATACTCAAAATTACCCGTGTACCCAAAACCTTCTAAATCCGAGATGTAATATGAGCATCCTTATCTAAAAAATGGATTGTGGAACTACATGAATACGTACAATCTCTTGGATGTACATCTGTCCCAGCTCATCAACACTGAAGGTCTCTTTGATCGGCAAGAAGTGTGCGACGTTCGTGAGTTTTTCAATGACAACCCAAACTGCATCACTCCCTTGAGGAGACCAGTGCAAACCAATCACGAAGTCCATCACAACATCATTACACTTCCACTCAGGAATTTGTAACTGCTGTAAAATCCATGATGGTCGCTAATGCTCAGCCTTCACCTGCTGACAAGTGGAACACCTCAGGACAAAAACAGCAATGTAACTCTTCATACCTGGCCACCAATACTGATGATGTAGATCACGATACATGTTGTTGACCCGAGAATGAACTGTCCAAATAGTGGAATGAAAATCATGGATCAACTCCTAGAATATATCTGTTGGAACCCATACACATCCCTAGAAACACAAGATCTCATCCTCGCCTACGGTCCATCCGGTAATAGGGTCTACTCCTGACACACTCTCCCTTAGGAATAAGCCTTTAGAATTAGATAGCTTCCTCATTCGAACTCTATCAAGAAGAGTAGAGGTAACAACTACAAAAGATAGAAAGGTGTACCCATGTCTGTTGTGCACCTCCATATGCATCTCAATGAACAGAGCTATAAGCTGCCACTCACTACTGGCCACCTGAACTTCCTGTATCTGAGTCCTCCTACTCAATGCATCATCCACAACATTGTCTTTCCCAGGTGTATACACAAGCTCAATGTAAAAGGACTGTATGTACTCAATCCACATTCGCTATCTTAAATTCAGATCATGCTGAGTGAAGATGTACTTGAAACTATTGTGGTTGGTGAAAACCATGAAAATCTCTCCCAGAAGATAATGTCTCCCACAGCGTAGGGTATGAACAGAAGCTACCCACTCCAGATCGTGTGTCGGGTTGTTCCTCTCATGAAGCCTCAACTATCGAGACCTGTACTATAACAACCCAAGCTTCCACGGTACGCTTCTCTTTGAATAATACAGTAGTGTGTGTTGTAAGCAACTTCGAGTTCTAACACACACACCGCAACCAATCAAACTAGCCGTTATGAATAGTGATACCCACTTTTTGATATTTTATAAATTTTAACTCTCACAATTGACTTCATTTTTGGATTTGGAATATAGAAATTATCCTAGGGTAAAATTTTGGAACTTTTCGGAAAAAATTTATATTTTGATGAATATTGAAAATTACTAAATTTTCATTAAAAACAACTTTTTTAATCAAAATAATTAATATTAATAAATTATGAATATGAGTGGTTTTAAATTATATTTAGAATATATTTTTACCATTTAATACAATGTTGGTCATTAGAAATAATTTCACAATTATACTGGATATGAACAAATGTCAATCTTTTGATAGTTATTATCTCTTAAAAACACGCTTTTTTTCCAACAAAGACAATTAATTTTAAATTAATTTCTGTCACTTCTGTGTTATGAATTTGGAAAAATTAATTCCATATTTGGAATCACGATGTCAAAATTGTTAAATAGGTAACTTTTATTTCTAGAAATTTTGAATAATTACTTCGGTAAAAATTTTCTTTGCCATGGTTAAATGGTAAATCCAGTAAAGAAAGGTAAACAAATAATATTATAATGATAATAAATTACCCTAAAACGTGTCCTACCCTTATTGGATGATAAATTTCCGACCATGCACATATTTGGGTCGATTTTGGGACCCCATGGATATAACATCCCATACTTTACATACATGGTTAATACTTCAATATTGAATCATACTTATTACAACATATAACAAAACCATGAAAGGACCATATAGGTATAGTGTCTTTTGAAACTGGGAAACATAAAAAACTGGTTCATAAAGCGTCTACACTATCTCCCATTTATTTCATCATATCTATAGTCCCTTTTGGCATATCTTTCTTAATAACCTTCTTCCTGACCTAGGGAAAGAAAACATACAAAAGGGTGAGCTCAAATGCTCAGTAAGGGTAAAAAAATTAAATATCAATCACAGCAAAATAAAAACATAACATTTTGGAAAACTTACCCTGCAAAAGAGATCAGAATTTCATAACATGGGATAGATCATGGTAGTGAAATGTAATCCCAATAATCATAAAATAAAACATGAAAATTTGTGGCATACACACATAATCGTAGAGAATCATTTCTTATTAGTCAAGACTCATTTCCAAGACTATCTTAGTGGAAAAAGTCCATTTCTGAACCGTGTTCACTCCTCGTTTCCGTCCAATTTGACTGAACCGGTTTAACCTGCCGTTCCATCCATGTCTGTCTCATGAGATATAAAATCATTTCCCAATGCATTGGAGGGAGATATAGGTCCCACCAATCTCGTAATGATACCATTCATATGTGTGCCATAAAAATCATAAATCATACATCATTGCATAACCCATGTAATAAAAATGGGATTCTTAAACAACATGTCATCATAAAAGAATTAATGTAAGATAATGGAATTCATAAAAATAATTCCATCACAACATAATAAAATCAATGTAATAATTGGGGTAGAAACAGAACCCTTTATTATCTTAGATGGAAAATAATTTTGATAAAACACTTGAACTCCATTATTCAGGAAAATATACTTTCTACTTCAAAATCATTTTCCTTTCTTAACATGTCATACAATTTTAAAATAATAGATTTTGAATAAAAATAAACATGAAAACTTGTAAAGTATGATTCTTGGAAATAATTTTTTAAAAATCCATTCATGCCGTATAAGTTAAAAAAAACATTATTCCCGTACTTTTGTCAGAAAAGTCAAAAAGTACCACGTACGAAAAACGACAAAAGATTCCTTTTATATATTTTACTAAAAACTCACCGAAGGGTAAAATTCGATTAAAACTATTGTTGGTGGATGGAAAAAATATTACATATTTAGGAAACATGGATGTGGATGATAAAATAAACCCCAGTAAATACCAAAGTATAAACAATCTCGGATAAAATGAGATTATGATATTTTCCCTTACCTTAGGTCTGATTTGCTTCCTATGTGACAGAACCTCCTGTATAATGATTTAAATAATGTTATTGACTTATTAAATAATCATAGATATTTTTATGATATCATATATGGTCATATTCATAGCTTATTATTAGTAATATTTCATTGCTACTTGTTATTCGGGTGTTTATTACTTTTTGTTCTTATGCATGTTTTGACGAATAAATACCTATTATTCTATTTAGGTTATAGATACAACATTTACAGAATGGTATTAGTGTAATATATATATTAATCATTAATTCAATTCATTTATATAATCATTATGCAATGAAGATCATGTATAACGAGTCGCATCACATCGTGAAGAAGGTATTCCGTACGTACGCACGAGCGATGATATCGTTCCAATGATCGTGGAATTGTATTCGAGTGTATGTATACTATTTAAGAACAAATAACACTTTAAAATAATCATATATAGTTATTATTTACACCATTATACCCATCCATGTAAGGTGGTTGTGGAAAACAGATTTCACCACGGTGTGGAGACGGTATTCCGTACATACGCACGCGTGGTGATTTCATTTTCCATAGGATGGATAGATAGTGAAATAGGGTTGTTTCATACTTATAATAACATATAAGTATATGAGTGATAATTATGTTATTACTTCATAATGAAACAACTGAAGAAGAAGATGTGGAAGCAGAAATAAAGATGAAAGAATCGGTAACAGGCATTAACTCTTCTTTGAAGCGCCTCTTTGAGACCTCCTTTTAGGGCACTAAAATTGGACTTTGAAGAAGACCAGGACCTCTAGGATGTTTCTAGGGAAGTGGAGAAGAGATATTTTCAGGCGTTGGGAGAGCTTTAAGGCTCAAAGTGGTGTGAGGAAGAGAGGGAGGAGGTTCCCTTTTATAAGGGAGGAGAGGGGAACCTTTAAAATAACTAAAAATATTATTTTATTATAAAGTCAAAATAGGTTTCTAATAGATCCAAATTGATATATTTAGAAGCTAAGGTGGGTATGTGTCGAAAGCCTCTCATAAAATTGAATTTAGACAAGTTTAGGTATCAATTTGAACCTTATCATTTAGATTTAACTTTAAGTTAGATAATTTAACTTTTACCGTGTCTTCTTGTTTTCTTACACTATAAGGTTAATAAACATTATATATCAAGCCAAAAGAACCACATGTTGTTTATTATTAATATATATAAACTTATATGAGTCATTTAGACTAACCTTATATTTTTAGGAATAAAATAACAATAAATAATATAGTATTTGTTTTAAAAACTATTTTATGTCAATTTTGACACTATTTGGTAATTGATTTTTGTGAAAATCATAACAGAATGATTTGTTCAAAAATAATTAATTACGTAAATACTAACATGTCATATTAACATATAAAATTATTGGAATTCATTAAAAGTCTCAAATTACATTTATTTGGGTATTTATAACATCAATTATGTCAATATTTCATTAATAACATAATTACTGCTTCATCATTGTATCATAAATAAATTAAATTATTTTAAGTCTAAAAATTACAGATAAAATACCATTATGTAGGAAATCTTTTTATCATTATCATTAATATTTATAGTCTAATTTATCATATGTATAACCCTATATTAAAAATTCTTTAGTTATTAAACTTTTATTTTAACTATTTTAAACCTTCTTTTAATAAATTGATAATAAATGTCCTAATCTAATCCAAGGGGCCTAAATGGTCATATTTTATTCCTAAGGTTGTTTTTGGTCGAATTACACTTATTAAACAGAATTAGGACATGTGTTAGGGTAATAATAATATCATTTTTACCTTTAACTACCCTATTTACTTTTAACCGTGGTAAATAAAAGTAACAAGATACTATTCACCAAAAATTATTTTCATCTCATTGAACCACATTTTATATACTAATATCAACCATGTCTATCATATTTTTGAAATTACACTAACAGAAGTGGTAAGATTATTTTTTATGAAAAAATTCAGTTTTTTAACTACCACTTAGTGGTTTCACTATTCATCAAAAAATGAAAGTTTCCAGAAATATACCAAAAATTAGGCCGAATATATATTTGATATTATGAATTCAAAAATGTTATTTATTTTACCAAATTCAAAACATATCAGTTACATTAACTAATTTAAAAATTAATTCTCATCGTCAAAACAAATATAGTGTTTTTAATAGATAATAACTATCAAAAGATTGACACTTGTTTATGTCTGGTTTAAATGTGAAATTACAAACAATGGAAAACATTATTTTAAATTGTAATAATATATTCTAAATATATTTTAAAACCACTCAAATTAATAATTTATCAATATTAATTATTTCGAATAAATAAGTTGTTTTTAATTAAAATTTAATAATTTTCACTATTTATCAAAATTTCACCCTAAGCTAATTTCTATATTATGAATCCAAAAATGAAGTCCGTTTTGAAAAATAAAATTTAGAAAATTTCAAAAAGTGGTTATTACTATTCATAACGGCAAGTTTTAATAATATTTTAATAGCATATCGTTGTTTAGTGAAACTCGGTATTGCGTACGACCTAAGCTATCGAGGAAGTTCGTAGTTGCATGTAAAACAAACCAAGCTAGTGTTGTGTGTAGTGAAAGATTCCTTTGATGATTTATATAACATAAAAACAAAATATATCTCATAAAAGTCTTGGGTGTTACATTCTCCCCCCCCCCCCCTAAATGGAATTTTGCGCTCAAAATTCGTCACTTTGTAACAAAAAGATGAGGATACCTCTCCCTCATCATATCCTCAAGATCCCATGTAGCTTATTCTAATTGGTGGTTCCTCCATAAAACTTTTTCCAAGGGAGTGGTCTTGTTCCGTAGGACTTTTTCACTATGATCTAGAATCTCTATCGGTTGTTCTTCATAAGAAAGATCTTGCTCCAGCGGTACAACTTCTGAGCTGAGTACATGTGAAAGATCAGGTATGTACTTTCTCAGGAGAGATACATGGAACACATCGTGAACTTGAGAGAGATTCGGTGGAAGCGCCAATTGGTAAGCTACCTTTCCAACACGATCCATTATTTCGAAACGACTGATATATCTAGGGATAAACTTCCCCTTCTTTCCAAATCTCATGACCCTCTTCCAGGGAGATATTTATAAAAAAATTTATCACCCACTTCAAACTCTAGGTCTTTTCTTCGGTTGTCGGCATAACTTTTCTGTCGACTCTCAGCTACTCTTATGTGTTATTGAATAGATCAGACCTTTTCTTCCATCTCATCAACAAGATCGGGTCCTTATAGCTTTTTTCCCCCAACTTCATCCCTGCAAGTTGGATTCCTGCATTTCTTTCCATAGAGAGCTTCATAAGGAGCCATCTGAATACTGTAGTGAAAGCTATTATTATAAGAAAATTACACCGAAGGTAGGTGTTGATCCCAACAACCTTCGAAATCCATAGAGCAAGCTCTCAACATATCTTCTAGAGTTTTAATTGTTCTCTTATACTGACCGTCTGTCTGAGGATGATAGGCGTTGCTGAAACTCAACTATGTTTCTAGAGTATGCTGAAGACTTCTCCAGAACTACGAGGTAAATCTCGGATCCCAATCAGATATAATAGAAATTGGTACTCCATGAAATATTACCACTTTCTTTACATATATCCTGGAAAGCTGATCGAGAGAGAAATCCACTATAATAGAAATGAAGTGTGCAGACTTTGTAAGACGATCAACTATGACCCAGATAACATTATTGCCTTTGGATGTTTTAGGAAGTCCTGTGACAAAGTCCATAGTGATGTTTTCCCATTTCCATTCTGGTATGGGTAATGGTTGTAACATCCCCTTAGACTTCTGTCTCACAACATTAACTTGCTGACAAACCAAGCATCGAGAGACATATTCAACAACATCTCTTTTCATGCCATCCCACCAGAAGTACTCTTTCAGGTCCCTATACATCTTCGTGCTTCCAGGATGAATAGAGAATTAGAACTGTGACCCTCATCCCGCAGCTCCTTCTTTAATTCTAGGATGGGAGGTACACAAACCTGATTCCTAAACAATATTATCCCATCACAATCATGTTTGAATTCAGGAATATTTCTCACCATCTTTTGTAACTCTAAATCTTCTTTCTGCGCCTCTTTAATCTTCACATGTATAGATGGTTGAACATTCATTTGAGAAAGATATGAATTTTCCCCTTCCATTATAATTCCAAGATCCACCCTTTGTAAATCCATATATATTGGATCTTTTTTAATCCTCATCATGGATAAAATGGCATGGTCTTGTCAACTTAATGCATCTGCCTCCTTGTTTTCTTTCCCAGGGTGGTAATGAATTGAGCATTCGTAATCCTTAATCAGTTCCAACCATATTCTTTAGTGCATATTCAGCTCCGTTTGTGTGAAAATATACTTTAAACATTTATGATCCTTATAAATGTCACACCATTCTCCATAAAGATAATGCCTCCAAATATTTAATGAAAAGATTACCACAGCTAAATCAAAATCATGTGTTGGGTAATTTTGCTCATGGATTTTCAACTGTCGTGAGGCATAAGCTATCACCATATCATTTTGCATAAGAACACACCCCAACCCCTTCATGGATGCATCACTGTAGATCTCAAACCTTTCTCCACTACAAGGCAGTGTGAGTACAGGTGCACTGGATAAACTTCTTTTCAACTCCTTGAAATTCTCTTCACATTCCTCCGTCCAAAAAACATAACTCCTTTCCATCTCAACCTGGTGAGTAGATTAGATCATCATGAAAAATCATTCACAAAACGTCGATAATATCCAGCCAAACCAAGAAAACTTCAGATCTCAGTTACTATTTTTGGTCTCGACCATCTTTCAATAACCTCTATTTTTGTTGGATCCCCAGATATCCCCTCTATTGAGATTATGTGACCCAAAAATGCATCTTTTTGAAGACAAAATTCACACTTGGTAAATTTGGCAGAACGCTTCTCCTTTATCAGGGTGTTCAATATAATTCTCAAGTGATCTTCATGTTCTTCCTCACTCTTTGAATAGACACGAATATCATCTATAATGACTACCACAAATTGATCATGATAGTATCTAAAGACTCTATTCATCAGATCCATGAAGATAACAGGGGCATTAGTAAGACCAAATGGCATCACTATAAATTCATAGTGTCCATACCTTATACGGTAAGTCGTCTTTGGTATATCCTCCCTTTTAACCCTTAATTGATGATACCCTGAATTAAGATCAATCTTGGAAAAGTATTGAGCTCCGCGTAGTTGGTCAAATAATTCATCAATGCATGGGAGAGGATATTTGTTCTTGATAGTGATCTTGTTAAGTTCTTGATAATCAATGCATAGTGTCATTGATCCATCTTTCTTATTAACAAATAGAACAACTACTCCCCAAGGTGATGCACTAGGGCATATGAATCCCTTATCAAGATTATCTTGGAGTTTTTTCTTCAATTCCTGCAACTCAATTGGGGCCATTCTATAAGGTGTCATTGAAATAGGAAAAGAACCCGGTACGAGTTATATTGATAACTCAACTTCAAGATTTGGTGGAAGACCCAGAAATTCCTCAGGAAAGACATCATAAAACTCCCATAAAATGGGCATATTATTAATCGTGAGTTTCTCACCAACCATTTGAGATAAATAACATTCAGTCAGTGGATTCAAGACCCATAAGATTTAAGAAATTTCCACTGGATGGTTATGTTCATCCTTGCATCGATAGACGATCATAGATAGATCTGGAATATGAAATGTGAGTTCCCTTATTTGTAAATTGATATGAGCTCCAAATAAAGAAATCCAATCCATGCCACGAATCACATAAAATTCCACTATAGGTAGGATCACAAGATTTGCAGGAAGCACTTTCCCACAAACATCAATCAGGGAAGAATTATAAACTTTTGATGTGACTGTTGTGCCATTAGGTGTTGTCACACCTAACTCAACATCTAATTGTTGAGGTAATACGGTGATACCCTAAGAAAAATCTTCAGAAATAAAAGAGTGTGTGGATCCATAATCAAATAAAACATTTTCCACTTTAGAGTTGATGGTAAGTGTACCTTTTACCACATCGTTATCGTACTCCACATCGCTGATAGAAATTGCATCTGACTTTCCTTTGTCTTTATCCTTAAGATTTTTTTGATGTTGATCATCATCAACAACCCTTGGATTAGGGCATTTATTGGCATAATGCCCCATCTCCTTGCACTTGAAACATTGAAGTGTAATAGGTTCATTCTGTGTGTCCCTTCCATTGTTTGCACCATTAGACATCTTCTTCCCATCATTGCGTCATTCAAATGCCTGATAACCTTCCTTTACACATTTGAAACATTTAATTTTCCCTTTAAGACTACTCCCTCCATGTTTTTTTCCACACTTTGAGCATAAGGGAAATCTCATCTTCTTTTCAATGTGCTCTTTAATTTTTCTTTTGATTTCCATTTTCCTCTTCTTATCTAACCCATGTGACTGATGGGTTACTTCAATCTCCATCTCAACTTTGAGAGCACATCAAATGATTTCCTCGTAGCTATTGAAGTCCCTTATGGATAAGGTCCTTCGAAGACTTGGTTTTAAGCCACTAAAGAATTGATCGATCTTACTCTCAGGTTGGATAATAATACCAGGAGCATACCTTGTAAGTCTTGTAAAATTTGCTTCATAGGTACCAACAGATTCATCATCCTTTTTCTTCAGTTCAAAAAACTCTTTCTCCATATTTGTTCGGAGAATACGAGGGAAGTACTTATTGAAAAATAATTTCTTGAACTCGTCCCATTTCGTGGACTCAATTTCATCCCTTTGCCTCATATTCTTTATAAGATTCCACCAAAGATCAGCATCTCCTTCCAAACGATAAACTTCTAAGATGAATATATCATGTTCAGAACATTGAAGAACTAAAAATATCTTTTTAGTAGTACTAATCCATTGTTCAGCAACTAATGGATCAGTAGACCCGCTGAAAGAAGGTGGACGTTGCCTCATGAAGGATTCAACAGAATGCTGCACCTTCCTTTGCTCGTTTGTAAGTACTACATGATTCATAGCTTGAGAATGTTGTGTGAGCATGGATACAATATTTTTCATTCTATCTCCCATAACATTTGGTTTCTCAGGGGGACAATCATTGCATTTCCCATTGCATTCCGCATTAATACTATTCCTTCGGGCTCCATCCATTGACTAAAACCAAGAAGAATAGTGTGAACAACACTAATTATAATAGGAAAACCACATAATCAAGAATAAAATTTCAAACTTATGGTCTTATCCTAGGTTATTCATGGTCATTTCTAAAACACTAAGATTTTGTTCTATGCTTAGAATTATCCTAAGGGTTCTTACTAAGGCTTTCACATCCTAGTTTCCAAAAGTTGACTATACCATTCCTCTGATACCAACTATAACAACCCATACATTACATACATGGTTAATACTTCAAAATTGAAGCATACTTATTACAACATATACCAAAACCATGAAAGGACCGTATAGGTATAGTGTCTTTAGAAACTGGTAAACATAAACAACTGGTTCATAAAGCGTCTACACTATCTCCCATTTATTTCATCATATATATAGTCCCTTTTGGCCTATCTTACTTAATAAACTTATTCCTAACCTGGTTAAAGAAAACATACAAAAGGGAGAGCTTAAATTCTCAGTAAGGGTAAACAAAAGAAATATCAATCACATAAAAATAAAAACATAACATTTTGGAAATCATACCCTGCAAAAGAGATCATAATTTCATAACATGTGATAAATCATGGTAGTGAAATGTAATCCCAATAATCATAACATAAAACATGAAACTTTTTGGCATACACACATAGTCATAGAGAATCATTTCTTATTAGTCAAGACTCATTCCCAAGACTATCTTATTGGAAAATGTCTATTTCTGAACTGAGTTCACTCCTCGTTTCAGTCCTGTTTCACTGAACCGGTTTAACCTGCTGTTCCAGCCATGTCTATCGCATGAGATATAAAATATTTACCCAATGCATTGGAGGGAGATATAGGTCCCACCCATCTCATAATTTTACCATTCATATGTCTTCTATATAATAATAAATCATACATCATTGCATAACCCATGTAATAAAAATGGGATTCTTAAACAACATGACATCATAAAACAATTCATATACGATAAAGGAAATCATAGAAATAATTCCATCACAACATAATCAAATCAATGTAATAATATGGATAGAAACAGATCCCTATATTATCTTCGATGGAAAATAATTTTGATAAAACACTTGAACTCCATTCTTGAGGAAAATATCTTTTCTGCTTCAAAAACAGTTTCCTTTCTTATCATGTCATACAATTTTAAACTAAAAGAAGTTGATTAATAATAAACATGAAAACTTGTAAAGGAAGCTTCTTGGAAAAAATGTTTTAAAAATCCAATTCATGCCGTATAAGTTAAAAAAACATTATTCCCATACTTTTGTCGGAAAAGTCAAAAAGTACTTCGTACGAAAAACGACAAAAGATTCCTTTTATATATTTTATTAAAAACTCACCGAAGGGTAAAATTGGATTTAAACAATTTTAGGTGGATGGAAACAATATTAAATATTGATGAAACATGGATGTGGATGATAAAATACACCCCATTAAATACCAAAGTATAAACAATCTAGCATAAAATGAGATTGTGATATTTTTACCTTACCTTAGGTCCAATTTTCTTCGTATGTGTCTGAACCTCCCGTGTAATGATTTAAATAATGTTATTTACTTGTTCCAGAATAATAATTATTTTTATGATATCATATATTGTTATATTCTTAGCTTATTATTAGTAATATTTCATTTCTACTTGTTATTCGGGTGTTTATTACTTTTTGTTCTTATGCGTGTTTTGATGAATAAATTATTATTCTTCTATTTAGGTTATAGATACCTCATTTCCATAATGGTATTAGTGTAATATATATCATATTAATTCATTAAATTCATTTATATAATCATTATGCAAGGACGATCATGTATAACAAGTCGCATCACATTGTGGAGACGGTATTCCGTACGTACGCACGAGCGATGATATCATTCCCATGATCATGGAATTGTATTGGAGTGTATGTATACTATTTCAGAATAAATATCACCTTACAATAATCATATGTAGTTATTATTTACACAATTATACCCATCCATGTAAGGAGGTGGTTGGAAACAGATTACACCACGGCGTGGAGACGATATTCCGTACATACGCACGCATGGTGATTTCA
The DNA here is from genome assembly GCA_963277665.1 of Viscum album. Classification (NCBI taxonomy): domain Eukaryota; kingdom Viridiplantae; phylum Streptophyta; class Magnoliopsida; order Santalales; family Viscaceae; genus Viscum; species Viscum album. The sequence continues at coordinate 811,993,964 of OY728165.1, forward strand.
TTTTCCGTAGGATGGATAGATTGTGAAATAGGGTTGTTTCATACTTATAATTACATATCATTATATGAGTGATACTGATGTTATTACTTCATAATGAAACAACTAAAGAAGAAGAAGTGTAAGAAGAAATAAAGATGAAAGAATCGGTAATGGGCATTACATCTTCTTTGAAGCGCCTCTTTGAGACCTCCTCTTAGGGCACTAAAATTGGTCTTTAAAGAATTCCAGGACCTCTAGGTTGTTTCTAGGGAAGTGGAGAGGAGATATTGGCAGGGGTTGGCTGAGATTGAAGCATCAAAGTGGTGTGAGGAATAGAGGGAGGAGGTGCCCTTTTATAAGGGAGGAGAGGGGCACCTTTGGAATAACTAAAAATATTATTTTATTATAAAGTCAAATTCGGTTTTTAATAGCTCCAAATTGATATATTACGAGGATAAGGTGGGTATGGGTCAAAATCCTCTAATAAAATATAATTTAGACATGTTTAGGTATCAATTTTAACCTTATCATTTAGATTTAACTTTAAGTTTGATAATTAAACTTTTACCGTGTCTTCTTGTTTTCTTACACTATAATGTTAGTAAACTTACTATATCAAGCCAAACGAACCCCAAGTTGTTTATTATTAATATATATTACCTTATCTAGGTCATTTTGCCGGACCCTATATTTTTAGAAATAAAATAACAATTATTAATATAGTATTTCTCTTAAAAACTATTTTATGTCAATTTTGACACTATTTGGTAATTGATTTTTTTGAAAATCATAACATAATTATTAGTTCGAAAAAATTAAATTAAATCAATACTAACATGTCATATTAACATATAAAATTATTTTAATTCATAAAGAGTCTCAAATTACATTTATTTTGGTATTTATAACATCAATTATGTCAAAATTTCATTAATAAGATAATTACTGCATCATCATTGTATCATAACTAAATTAAATTATTTTAAGTCTAAAAATTACAAATAAAATACCATTATGTAGGAAATCTTTTTATATTTCTAATGAATATTTATAGTCCAATTTATCTTATGTATAACCCTATATTAAAAATGATTTAGTTATTAAACATTGATTTTAACTATTTTAACCCTTCATTAAATAAATTGATAATTAATGTCCTAATCTAATCCAAGTAGGCCTAAATGGTCATATTTTATTCCTAAGGTTGTTTTTGATCGAATTACACTTAACTACACTATTTACTTTTAACTGTGGTAAATAAAAGTAAAAAAGTTACTATTCAGCAAAAATTATTTTCATCTCATTGAACCACATTTTACTTACTGACATCAACCGTGTCTCTCGTATTTTTGAAAATCCATTCACAGAAGCGGTAAAATTACGTTTTATGAAAAAATTCCGTTTTTTAAATACCACTTAGTGGTTTCACTATTCATCAAAAAATGAAAGTTTCGAGAAAAATACCGAAAATTAGGCCTAAGCTATATTTGATATTATGAATTAAAAAATGATGTTTATTTTACCAAATTCAAAACATATTAGTTACATTAACTAATTTAAAAATTAATTCCTGTCATCAAAACAAATAGCGTGTTTTTATGAGATAATAACTATCAAAAGATTGACACTTGTTTATGTCTGGTTTAAATGTGAAGATACATCCAATGAACAACATTGTATTAAATTGTAAAAATATATTCCAAATATAATTTAAAACCACTAAAATTAATAATTTATCACTATTAATTATTTCGATTAAAAAAGTTGTTTTTAATTAAAATTTAATAATTTTCACTATTCATCAAAATTTAACCCTAAGCTAATTTCGATATTCTGAATCCAAAAATGAAGTCCATTTTGAAAAATAAAATTTACAAAATTTCAAAAAGTGGTTATTACTATTCATAATGGCTAGTTTTGATAATATTTTAATAGAATATCATGGTTTAGTGAAACTCGGTATTGCGTACGATGCAAGCTATCGAGGAAGGCCGCAGTTGCGTGTAAAGCGAGCCAAGCTAGTGTTTTGTGTAGTGAAAGATTCCTTTGATGATTTATATAACATAAAAACAAAATATTTCTCATAAAATTCTCGGGTGTTACAATGGAGCTACTTGTAAGTGATAATGACACTTAATATTAATTAAGTTAAAATAAATACAAAAATGACATAAGTATATATCTTTTAGAAAAACAATTTTTACATAGGGTTATATATGTTGGATTTTGGAATATAAAAATTAATTAGAAAGATAAAATGATTTATTACATAATGGTATTTTATTTATAATTTTTATAAATTTAATAATTAATATTATTTATGACACAATAATGATGCAGTATTTTCTTTATTACTGAAATAATCAAATAATTGGTATTATAAATGTTAAAATTATATATAATTTGAAAGTTTTGATGACATCCATGACTTTTATTGCTTAATATGACATTATAGGATTTCTTAAATGAATTTGGTTAGAATTAATAATGTTTTTAAGAATTTAAAAAAATCAATTATTGAATAGTGTCAAAATTGACATAAAAGTGTTTTTAAAACAAATATTATATTATAAATTTATATTCAATTAATAAAAATCTAAGGATTGGCCAAGAGACTTATATCATGATATTTTTATCATTAATTGACCACTTGGGGGTTTCTAGGAGGTATATAGTATGTTTACTAACTATATAATATAAAAATACAATGTGACATGGTAAGTGTCAAACTAATTAACTAAGAGTTAAAACTAAAATATAAGGTTAATATAGTGACCCAAACCTATCTAAAACCTATTAGTTGAGTGGTTGTAGACCCAAACTCACCTTAACCTTTAAATAATACACTTTGGAGACATTAGAAACTGAATATGAATTTATTATAAAATAATATTTCAAGATTTTCCAATGGTGCCCCTTACCCCTCTTATAAAAGGGAACTCCCCCTTCTCAATAATACACACTTTCAAAGCCTTTTGGATCAGAAAAACCCTGCCCAAATCCTCTCTCAACTTCCCGCACTACATCCTTGATTCCTTTGTTTGATCAGAAAGACATCCTATTAATCCCTTTTGATCAAATCACATGGAAGAACCCGAAGAAGAGGTAATGTTTTAACCACCCTTTTTCAAGTTCCATTCTTCTTCAACATCTTATTTCATTGTTATTCCCATTCTAAAATTAAAAATCCAGTATATTATATATACTGTGATGTTATTATAAATATGTTACAGCCATATTCAGTATTCTATCCATCCTTTGAATGACATGTCACTATACGTGTGTACGTACGGCTCACCATCTCCACGTCGTGGTGTAATAGTTATTCAATATATTATTAATTGGATGGGTATAATAATGACGTGTAATTCATGTAAATAAAAAATATAACATTATAATGATCTTGTATATATGATATACCATCCAATTATATATTATTTTAATGTCAAAAGAATGATATTGTCGCTTCTGCGTACGTACGGACTACCGTCTCCACGAACGCGATTAGATTCATTCATCATCGTATCCATTCAAGACTAATTCTCATTTAATGATTAAAAATAATGTTTATGGACTTGATATCATTCTGGATATGAATAATATACATCATATCCATGACACACACGACTTATGTAACAAAATAGATAAAATAAAATGAGTAAGTAAACACCCGAAACAATGATAATACTAAGTTATTAGTAACAAATCAATGTTAAAATATCATATATGATATCATAATTATGTATATGGTTCTTTTATAATTTAATAACAATGTTTAAACTATTACATAGGTGGTTAACATACCATTGACTAAGGAAAAGTACAAGGTAAGGGTTATTTCACAATCTCTTCATTTTATGATGTTGTTTATACATAATTATCTACTGGGACCCCTTTATCATCCACATCCATGTTTCTCAAAAATTTATTTCAAAACATTCTTGATATTATACAGAATATGGGTTAATGTCATTTATACCCTTGTTTGACTTTTTATAAGAGGTTTATAAAGGAATATTTCCGTCATTTTCTAAACAAGGTTCTTTTTAACCATTTCGAAAGAATTAAGGTAAGAATGTTTTTTAACGTATATGGTGAGTGCGCCTATTTTCCACCATTATAAAATATTAAGAATCTTCCCTTAAAATCTTATAGGAAAATTTTCACAGTAAATGTTTTATTTTATAATAATGTGACTTTTAAATGAATTCAAAAAAGAGAAATTTCTCTCAAATAGTTTTTATTTCATCTTTGTCAACATCCTTTGATGGATTTTACGCTTATTTGATGTTGATTTATTATGATAAAAACATCCATATTTTATTGCAGGTTTTGTGATATTTTTGACTGTGGATTTGTTATTTTTATAACATTCATGGTTTATGGTGAATGTATTGACATTTTGTATGATAGTTTTAATACGAATGTTTATGTTATGTTTAAACCTATTCATATGAGGAATTCATTGGACTTAATAAGTGACGGGTGGAGCCCGCTATAGCTCCTCGATGCATCGGTAGGTCTAATGAGAAAAACTAGTGTCTTGGCACAAGGCCTTGACAAAATCTTATTTATAGTCTTGGGATGAGGCCTTGGATATGTGGTTATGATAGATTGACATTATGCATTCCATCATTATAAAAGTGGTTATGGATATTTCATGTGATTATTCGTCTGGTAGAATATCCGTTTGAATAAGTAAATGGCACTATTTCATTTTATCTTTTCCATATTATATTAAAGTTCATGTTTAAAAGGCTATTGTTTTAGCTATATATTGCTTTAATTGTTTATGTTTATTTATGAATGTTTCTGGTATATTGTTATCCTTACTAGGCATTTGAGCTCACCCCTTTTCTATGTTTTATTATTCCCAGGATGTGAATAAATATTTTATGAATGACCTGCAGGGATAGTATGAGGGGATAAGAGAGTGGACTATGGAGACTATATTGTTGTAGTTTTCATTTTATGATATAATGTAAACATTATTAATGTATCTAGTTATTCCAAGGATACTAAACTAATCGGCCTTTCATGACTTGATCTTTCTTGTGATCATGACAATGAAATGTAATAATGCATTGACTCTAAGTAACTGGGTTCGGGGCGTTACAGTTGGCATCCGAGGAAGTTTAGTACAAACTTTAAAAGATAGATTTAGATAACTCTGATTAGATCACATAGACCTAAGATGGACTTCGAGGATTAGTGTAGAAGAACATCCTATAATTTTGGTATTGTAGATATTTTGTGAGTTTTTCAAGCAATACATCCCTGTCTGGATACGAGCAAGTAGAGGCGGCTCTAGCACAGATGTACCTAGGGGAAAAAACCGAAAACACCGCTTTGAGCTAGAATCGAATAGGAACTGATGGGCGACAACGAGCCTTGCTGAACTCTTGGTTACAAAACTCCTGGGGGATATGCTTAGGATAAATCTCATTTTCATTAAAAATCATTATGAAGGGATTATGAGTATATACGTCCTCAAATAAAACATTATTTATGATTATGGATTATATCCATAAATAGTTCAATTTATGTTAAGTGTTTTATAAGTATGAAATTAAGTATTTTGATTCATAAACTGATCAATTTTATGCCATTTTTTAGAAATGGCGCTTAGTGGAAGAGATGGAAATTGTATCAATGCACAACTCCATGTAGGGAATTCCCTCCTACTTAAGATAATTATAGTGGAGCTGGTGATGCAACCAGTGCTGATCAACTAATCACTATTTAGGAAAACTCACTCGGGTTATGAATAATAACCTTACCCTTTTGGAGCACCCTGATCCACAGCATGGAGGATTAATGTTAGATCGCTTCATGATGCCGCAGCCACCAACATTGAATGGGAGTACAAATCCATTAGTAGTGGAGCAATGGATAAGTTCCCTAGAGAAAATATTTCAGGCTTTGGGGAGTAGTGAAAGGGAAAAAGTTATCATGGAAGTTTACCGCCTCACTGGAGATGTTGATAAATGGTGGTCATTTATTCAAAACATGAAGGAAGATGATGAAGTATCAAATATGGAATGGAGGGAGTTCAAATATATGTTTTTAGAAAAATACATTCCTATGACCATCGAGCATTTATGAAAAGACAATTTCTAAGTCCGAGACAAAAGGAGGATGAGAATGTCACAATGTATGAGGATAACTTTACAAGGATATCAAGGTATGCTGGAGATTATATACGTAAACGAAGAAGTATTATTGATCATTTCTTTGATGGGTTAAAACCATTTCTCTGTCGAGAATTAGTCTCACAGTCCTTCTCTTCGTACGAAGACATTGTCTCATGTGCTATCAAGACAGAAATAGAATTCTCTATGTCTTATGAATTTAAAGCAAAGAAAGAGAAGAAGAGATCTGCTGATCAATCTGGGAATGGAATTAAGGGGAATAAGGGAAAGGTTGACTATCTGTCCTGTGGTAAATGTGGGAAGAAACACCCTGGTACTTGATTAAAAGGAATGGGAGTCTGTTACAAGTGTGGAGAAAAAGGCCACCAAGCTCGTGATAGAAAGGGGCGGAAGGAAGCTACCGATGTCCATTGCTACAATCACAGGGATATGGGGCATTATGAAAATGAATGTCCTAAGCGTCAGGGGAACTTACCTCAGAAAAGGCCAAGGGATCAAGTCCAAGCTTATTCTATCACTACTGCTGAGGTAGAAGCTCTGAAATACGTGGTGGCAGAAAATTTAATGAAGTTGTCAGTTAAAACTCTTAAGGGAAGTATCATCGCAATAATGTTTTGTGAATCAGTCCCCATTAGAGCACATAAATGTTCTTTATCCACTGATCTCATCATCAATCCTATGATTGAGATTGATATAATCTTCAGCATGGATTGGCATTCACACCATGATGCGAAGATTTATTGTAAGAAGAAGGAGGTTATGATTTTTGATGGTGATGATAAGGAACACCTTATCTTTAGAGTAGAATCGTCACCACCCATTTCTTATCTAGATCCACCCCCAGTAGTTCAACTAAATTCAATTATTGGGGAGGAAGAGAATGAAATGACTATGTGTAAGGAAAATAATGTTCAAATAGAGGATGTACCTACTGTGAAATAATATGTAGATTTGTTTCTAGAAGATTTACCTAGACATCCTCCAGAACGAGAAGTTGAGTTTTCAATTGATTTTATTTATTGATCAAGGCCTATATTGAAGACCCCCTATAGAATGGCCATAGTGGTATTAGTTGAACTAAATAAACAACTAGAGTAATTGAGTAATAAAGGATTTATTCGCCATAGTGTTTCTCCATGGGGAGCCCCTGTTCTTTCTAATAAAAAGAAAGATGGATCTATGAGGTTATGTATCGACTACAGGGAGATCAATTCTATAACAATAAAGAACAAGTATCCCCTACCTCGCATTAATGATTTATTTGACCAACTGCATGGAGATCAATACCTTTCAAATATTGACCTTCGATCTGGATATCATCAGTTGTGTGTGATGAAGGAAGACATTCTGAAGACAACATTTTGAACAATGTACGGGCATTACGAGTTTACAGTAATTCCTTTTGGACTAACTAATGTACCCTATGTATTCATGGATCTAATGAATAGAGTTTTCAAGGAATATCTTGATGATTTTGTGGTGGTATTTATTGATGATATATTGGTATACTCAAAAGCTACTAATAACATGAAAATCACATGCGCATTATCCTGAAGACTCTGAGAAGACATGAATTATATGGGAGGTTTAGCACGTGTGAATTCTGGCTTCATGATATTTCGTTTCTTGGCCATATTGTTTCTAATGATGGAATCTCTGTTGATCCTTCTACGACCAAGGAAATCCAAGAATGTCCAGCACCGAGGAGTATAACTGAGGTACGCAGTATTATTGGTTTAGCAGCTTATTATCGACGTTTCATCCAGAATTTTGCCCCATTGGCTAACCGAATAACAAAGATCACACGTAAGGGGGTTAAATTTGTTTGGACAAAAGAGTGTGAATAATTTTTCGAATAACTGAAGAGAATAATAGTCAATTCTTTGATATTGAATCTACCATTAGGGAATGATGGGTTTTTTATTTATATTTATTAATCGAAGAATGGACATGGTTGTGTCCTTGTGCAGAATGATAGGTTTATTTCCAACGCATCACGGCAGCTAAAAATTCATGAGCAAAACTATCATACTCATGATAATGAGTTAGATGCTGTAATATTTGCTTTGAAGATATGGAGACATTATCTCTATGGTGATAAATGTGAGATTTATACTAATCACAAGAGTTTGAAGTATATTTTCTCACAAAAAGAACTCAACATGTGGCAAAGGAGATGACTTGGATTACTCAAGGATTATGATTGCATGACACACTACCACCTGGGGAAGGCAAACAAGGTGTAAGATGCTTTGAGAAGAAAAGATCATGGTGTTTTGAATAATATGAGAATTGAAAGGGATCCAATTTTCATGGATCTAGTGAAGATGGACATGGGAATAACCATGGAAGGTGAAACATCAATGCTTTTGTAAATGGTTGTCAAACCATGTTTACTAGAAAGGATTTAGAGTTCTCATACTGATGATGAAGAATTTTGAAAGAAGATTAAAGCTTTGAATGATGGGAGATTGAAAGACTTTGTGTATGAAGATGTAATTTTTATATTTGGGAAGAGGCTTTGTGTTCCCAATATACCTGATTTAAAAAGGGAATTGCTGGATGATTCTCATAGTTCTAATTTATCTATACACCCTAGGAGCACCAAAATGTATAGTGATTTGAAAGAACATTTTTGGTGGGACAACATCAAGAGGGAGATTGCTGATTTTGTGTCAAGATTTATGGTTTGTCGACAAGTGAAAGCTGGAAGGAAACAACCTAGTGGAGTATTGCAACCACTTCAAATACCTGAGTAGAAATTGGATAATATTACGATGGACTTCGTCATGGGGCTACCAAAGACTCCTAAAAGGAAAAATGAAATATGGGTAATTGTTGATCATCTTACCAAGTAAACACATTTTATTTCTATAAGGGATGATTTACCACTTGAACAGATACCAAGACCATATATTAAGGAAGTTTTTAGACTTCATGGAGTACCCCTATCGATTTTTTCTATTCATGATCCCTGTTTTACTTCAAGATTCTAGAAGAGTATTCAGAAGGCCTTGGATACTGAACTTCATTTGAGCACTGCCTACCACCCTCAAATAGATTGACAATTAAATCAGATTATTCAAACCATAGAAGACATGTTGAGATCCTGATCACTTGACATTCAGGGTATGTGGGATCAATATTTACCTCTAGTAGAATTTTCCTATAATAATAGCTTTCATTCAAGTATTCAGATGGCACTATATGAAGCGTTATATGGAAGGAGATGTCGCACACCATCCTGTTGGGATGATGTTGGTGAAATAAAACTTGTAGGCCCGGAGCTGGTGAGGAAATGATGGAAAAGGTGAAGGTAATCCAAAACCACATCAAAGCTGCTCAAAGTAGGCAGAAGAGCTATGCAGACAACTAAAGAAAGGATTTGGAATTTCATGTGGGAGATCTTGTTTTATGGATGGAATCTCCATGGAAGGGAGTTATACGTTTTGTAAATAAAGTTAAAATGTGTTCCAGGTACATCGGTCCTTTCAAAATTCTAGAAAGAATTGGGGCTGTAGCTTACTGTTTGGAAATGCCTCCAAATCTCTCCAAAGTTCACGATGTGTTCCACGTATCACTATTGAGAAAATACACGCCTGAACCAACACATGTACTAACCTATGATAATTATAACTGGAACCCGATCTGTCTTAGTTGGAAGAGCCCATCAGGATTGTTGATACGAGAGAAAAAGTAATGAGAAACCGGAAGACTCGTCTGGTAAATGTTTTGTGGAGAAACCATAAGATGAAAGAGGCAATGTGGGAACCCGAGGAACTTATAATGAAGAACCACCCGAGTCTTTTCATGCAGTAGTTTTCTAGAAATTTCTAGGAATAAATTATTTGAAGGATGGGAGAATATAACACCCCAAGCTTCCCCGGTACGCTTCCCTTTGAATAATACAGTAGCGTGTGTTGTACACAAGTTCGAGTTATAACACACACACCACAACCAATCAAGCTAGCCGTTATGAATAGTAATACCCACTTTTTGAAATTTTATAATTTTTAACTCTCAAAGCTGACCTCATTTTTTGATTCGGAATATCAAAATTAGCCTGGGGTAAAATTTTGGAACTTTTCGAATAAAATTTATATTTTGATATATAGTGAAAATTACAAAATTTTATTTAAAAACAAATTTTTTAATCAAAATAATTAATAGTGATAAATTATGAATTTGAGTGGGTTAAAAGTATATTTAGAATATATTTTTACCATTTAATACAATCTTGGTCATTGAACATAATTTCACAATTAAACTGGACATGAACAAGTATCAACCTTTTGATAGTTATTATCTCTTAAAAACACACTTTTTATTTTAACAACAGGAATTAATTTTAAATTAATTTCTGCAACTTTTCTGTTTTGAATTTGGAAAACTGGATTCCATATTTGGAATCAGGATGTCCAAAATGTGTAAATAGGAAACTTTTATTTTTATACATTTTGAATAATTACTTTGGTAAAAATTTTATCTACCATGATTAAAAGGTAAATCCGGTAAATAAGGGTAAAAAAATAATATTATAATAATAATAAATTACCCTAAAGCGTGTCCTAACGATATTGGTTGATACATGTCCGACCATTGGCATATTTGGGTCGATTTTGGGACCACATGGAGCCACATGTAAGTGATAATGACAGTTTATATTAATTAAGTAAAAATAAATACAAAAATGACAAAAGCATATATATTTTAGAAAAAAAATTTCATAGGGTTATATATGTTTGATTTTAAAAAATAAATATTCATTAGAAAGATAAAAATATTTCATTCATATTGGTATTTTATTTATAATTTTTAGAAATTTAATAATTAATATTATATTTGACACAATAATGATGCAGTATTTTCCTTATTAATGAAAGAATCAAATAATTGGTATTATAAATGTTAAAATTAATATAATTTGAATGTTTTGATGACATAGATGACTTTTTTTGCTTGATATGACATTATATTAATTCTTAAATGAATTTATTTCGAATTAATGAAGTTGTTAAGACTTTAAAAAAATCAATTTTTGAATAGTGTAAAAATTGACAGAAAAGAGTTTTTAAAACATATATTATATTATTAATTTATATTAAATTCCTAAAAATATAATGTTCGAAAAAGAGACTTATATCATGATATTTGTATCATTAATGGACAACATGGGGGTCTCTTGGAGGTATATAGTAAGTTTATTTACTATATAATATAAAAATACAACGTGACATGGTAAGTGTCAAACTAAATAACTACGAGTTAAAACTAAAAGGTAAGGTTAATATAGTGACCCAAACCTGTCTAGAACCTATTGGTTGAGTGGTCTTTGACCCATCCCTAACATAACCTTTAAATAATGTACTATGGAGCCATTAGATACCGAATTTGAATTTATTATAAAATAATATTTCTAGCTTTTCCAAAGGTGCCCCTTACACCTCTTATAAAAGGGCACTCCCCCTTCTCACTAATTAACACTTTCAAAGACATTTGGTTCGACCAAAGCATGCACATATACTCTTTAAACTTACCTCACTACAACCTAGAGACATTAGTTTGATTAGAAAGCCATTCTATGGATTCCTTTTGATCAAATCAAAAGGAATAACCCGAATAAGAGGTAATGTTTTCACCAGCCTTTTCAAGTTTCTTTCTTCTTCAACTTCTTCATTCTTTGTTAATAGAATTATAAAATAATAACTCCAGTATCTTATATATACATTGATGTAATTATAAATATGGTACAACCATATTCATTATTCTATCCATCCTTTGAATGACATGTAACTATATGTACGTACGTACGACTTACCGTCGCCACGTCATGGTGTAATTGTTATTCAATATTATTATTTGGATGGGTATAATAATGATGTTTAATTATTGTAAATAATAAATATAACATGATAATGATTCTGTATATATGATATACCATCCAATTATATATTATTTTAATATCAAAATAATGATATTGTCGCTCGTGCGTACGTATGGACTACCGTCTCCACGAACGCGATGAGATTCATTCCCCATCATATCCATTCAAGACTAATTCTCATTTAATGATTAAAAATGATTTTTATGGACTTGATATCATTCTGTATATGAATAATATACAACTTATCAATGAGAAACAAGACATATGTAACAAAACATATAAAAGAAAATGAGTAAGTTAACACCCGAAACAAAGATAATACTAAGATATTATTAAGAACTCAATGTTAAAATATCATATATGATATCTTAATTATTTATATGGTTATTGTATAATTTAATAACAATGTTTTAACTATTATACAGGAGTTTAACATAACATCGACTAAGGAAAAGTAATAGGTAAGGGTTAGTTCACAATCTCTTCATTATCTGATATTGTTTATACGTAATTATCTACTGGGACCCCTTTATCATCCACATCCATGTTTCTTAAAAATGCATTTCAAAACTTTCTTTCTATTTTACAGAATATGGTTTAAAGTCATTTATACGCTTATTTGACTTTTTATAAGAGGTTTATAAAGGAATCTTTCTGTCATTTTCTAAACAAGGTCTTTTTTAACCTTTTCTACAGAATTAAGGTAAGAATGTTTTTTTAACGTATACGGCGGATGCGGCCATTTTCCACCGTTATAAAATTGTAGAAGCTTCCCTTAAAATATTATAGGAAAACTTTCAATGTAAATGTTTTATTCTATTATAATGTGACTTTTAATGAACTCAAAAAATAGATATTTCTCTCAAATAGTTTTGATTTCATCTATGTCAATATCCTTTGATGGATTTTAAGCTTATTTAAAGTCGATTTATTATGATACAAAACTTCCATATTTTATTGAAGGTTTTGTAATATTTTTGACTATGGATGAGTTATTTTTATAACATTCATGGTTTATGGAGAAATTATTGAAATTTAGTATGCTAGTTTTAATACGAATTTTTATGTTATGTTTAAACATGTTCATATGAGAAATACATTGGACTTAATTAGTGACGGGTGGAGCCCGCTATAGGTCCTCGATGCATCAGTAAGTCTCATGAGACTATCTAGTGTCTTGGCATAAGGCCTTGACAAAATCTTATTTGTAGTATTGGCACAAGGCATTGGCTATGTGGTTATGATATTATGAAATTAATCATTCCATAATTATTAAAGTTGTTATTGATATCGCATGTGATTATTCGACTAGTAGAATATCCATGTGAATAAGTAAATGGAATTATTTCATTTTATCCTCTCCATATTATGCTTAAATTCAAGTTCAAAAGGCTTGTGTTTTAGCTATAAGTTGCCTTAAATGTTTTTGTTTATTTATGAATGTTTGTGCTATATTGTTATCCTTACTGGGCATTTGAGTTCACCCCTTTTCTATGTTATATTTTTCCCAGGATGTGAAGAAGTATTTTATGAATGACCTGCAGGGATAGTATGAGGGGATAATAGTGTGGACTATGGAGACTATATTGTTGTATTTTTCATTTAATGATGTAATGTAAACCTTATTAATGTATCTAGTTACTCCAAGGCTATTGAACTAATCGATATTTTGAGACATGATCTTTCTTATGATCACTCCAATGATATGTAATAATGCAACGACTCTAGGTAACTGGGGTTGTGGAGTAACACATACGCAACGAATCCATATCCTTGCATAAGCACAACTCCCAGGCCGATGCATCATGCATGACAATAAACAGTATAGATCTTAGTCGGCTCTGGAAAGTCCAGTATCGATGATGAAGTCAGCCTCTCTTTCAGCTCCTGAAAGGATGACTCTTATGAATCTGACCATAAGAAATTTTAACACTTCATAGTTAGACCCGTTAGTGGTACTGCTAAGTGTGGAAAGTCTTGTATGAAGAGTCTGTAATATCTAACCGTCCCTTGAAAACTATGATCCTCAAAGACGTTCTTCGGCTGCTCCTAGGAAACTACTTCTCTCACATTCCCTGGGTATACTATTACTCATGTCTCTGATATAACATTACCCAATAAGTGAATCTGATCCACCCAAAAGTGGCACTTTGAGAGCTTATCATATAACTGATGCTCCCTCGGTGTACTCAAAATGATCTCAAAATGTGTAGCATGGTCATGTCGAGTGTGAGAGTACACCAAGATATCATCCACAATGACCGCCTTGATGTAATCCAAGAATGGATGGAACACTCTGTTCATCAGTACCATGAAAACTGTTGGTGTGTTCGTGAGACCGAACGGCATAACCATATACTCTTATAGACCATAATGACTTTTAAAGGCTGTAAGAGGTAAATCATATGGTCTAATGTGAAAATATTGATAATCAGACCTCAATTCAATCTTCGAGAACACCCGGGAGCCTCAAAGCTGATCAAAGAGATCATCAATCCTCAGGAAGGGATATCAGTTATTTACTGTCAACTGGTTCAACTTCCGATAATCCACACAAATCATAAGGGTGTTCTCTTCCTTCTTGGAAAAGAAGATAGGTGAACCCCAAGGGGATGTACTGGGTAGGATTAAACACTTTTCCTCATACTCCTCCAACTACTTCTTGAGCTCCTGAAACTGTGATGTAGCCATCCTATAAGGTGGAATGGGCACTGGTTCCGCTCCTCCAACATGCTAAATCGAAAAGTCTACCTCGCACTCTGAAGGAAAACCTGAAAATTCCTTTTGAAAGACGTCCCTAAAACGATCCACCACTAGGGGAAAGTCTAAATGTGAATTCATTAATTATCCAGATATAGAATAGAAATCGGGGCTGTAACTCCTCCCAACCCGTGATGTTATGGACCCTATCTACTCACCTGGACATCCCACTCGCCCTTATGAAGAATGGATCCACCCTATGGTGATACAAAACTCACCCTACAACGATAACAATCGACGACTTTCTAGAATGGAACTAGCTATTCCATTCCGAAAATGACATCATAGCCTGTCATCTCAATGACATAGAGGTCCCACAGAATGTGACAGCCAGTAACCAGTAGAGGGAACTCTCTGTACTGATGTAAAATATTCATTCTACTCCCCAACGGAGTGTCTAGCGTCAAGATATCAACGTGAGAAATGATGTAGAGCCCAATGCTCTCCACGACAGCAATTGATATAATGCTATAGGATGCCCCTGTATAAAAAATTTCATGAGATAAGATTGAGGCTACTAAGATCGTACCTCGAATGGTAGAAGGTCTGGGATCCTTCTCTTGCTGGGTTTGCTCTACTGCAAAAGTCTGGCATGCACAGTGGCCCTGTGAACCTGCCTGACCTCTTTGAGGTGATCCACCCAAATGTTGCTGCAAACTGGGAGACTGGGTACCACGACCACAACCTCCACCTCGGCCTTAACTACCGAAAGAACTCCAGTTCCCATACTGGTGAGAAAATGGTGGCACTACTCCTGATCTAGGAGTATTATTATATCCCCTGTCACTAGCTACCGGTGAGAATAATTGACAAATCCACTAAAGGTGACCCATCTTGCCTCAATATCGGCACTCCACTGGGTTTCTCAGGTAATGTGTCCTCATATTCCCACTTCTCCCACAATGGTTTCACACCACCTGGATATCGGAAGATGCATCCCACCTACTCAGGAGGTATGCATGATCCTTATGAAATCCTACTGGGATTGTGCATCAGTACCTGTGTCTGGAATGACAGCTGGTGTAAGACTAGAACAAATGGAGGATGTATCTATGGCATGACTCCCCAAGGTCAGGCAGAAACCTTAGATTAAGATTATCAAGGATGGAAAAAAGGAGTTCAAGAAGAGAAAATGAGAAAGAAATCACTCAAGTTATACAAAACATGACTACATGGAGTGTACATTTACTACACGGTGTGTTACCTGATGTCATTTACATCGGTGTGTACTCCTACCTAAACTGGTCGTGCAACATACCAAACACACGGCGTGTTGTCTTAACACATGGTGTGTACCTGAATCCTCATTCCCTGCCTGAGTCCTTCTAAATGGTTATGACACACAACTCTCTTAATGCAATACTACATGGCATGTACAATTCCTACACGGTGTGTACTACACAAGCTTTAGTTGGACCATGTTGTTAGTGACACAACCTAACACACAGCTCAAACTACACGATGTGTTCCATACAGACATGACATGTATGAGAAAAGATAACACCAACCCGTGTTGTTCATGACATGGCAGGGTACCTGGGTCAGACTACATGACATATTTAATACAGACACAATGTGTACGTGAAAGAGTAACACCAACCTGTGTTGTTCGTGACACGGCCGAGTACCGAGGCCAGACTACAAGGAATGTTTAGATGGAACACGGTGTGTTCACTCTAGGTTTTCCCCATTGTGTGTCTCGACCCACAAGGCCTATGACATGGTTAGAGTCTACAGGGAATGTACCTAAAGTACACAGTGTATACTTAAGAAAAACAGTTTCTTCCAGAATATAAGAACAAATGGATTTTACTTAACACTACACTGTGTGTAAAGACCTGGAAATTTCAAGGAAACTTTTTTCCATAAATAAATTGGAATTTTGTTAGTCTATGGTTTCTAACGACACCATATTCTGAGGCCTGGTGTCCTCAGAATCATTTTATGATGTTTTTTTCGGGTACATTCAGTGAACATACAACTGGGTTTTTCAATTTGTTGAACTAGTGATCAGAATTGAAATATGAAGACACCGATAAACTCATAGTGATGGTATTCTCCTAAGGGGACCCTTTCTGCAGTTGTGTTTTATACTAGTTAATAGTTAGTTTTTTTGAATTTAGAATAAAATAAATAAAATTGTGTAACACATTTTTATTTTATGTCTGTTAGTTATATCCGACAAGGGGTAGGTTATTGGTCGGGCCCACAACCACATAACCTCTCATGAGAGGATATTTGTGTGGTGGGGCCCACATGAACCCCTAACTTATCACCTCCCCTTAACCCCCCCATTTAACTACCCTTTATTTATTCTTGACACCTATTCTCTTTTATTATGGTGGAACCTCTCCACCACCCACTTATTGATGATGACAACTATTTAATTAATAACCTTATTAATTATTTGGAAACTCACTTTTAAATTAATTGGATATACTTGGAAATTCTTTAAAATGGGAGAGATCTATTTTAATATTTGTCGGAGCAAATATTTTGGTGGGGAAGCTCTGGAGAAATAGAAGAACACCATTCTTCTATCGATAAAAAATATCTCCAGTGAATAACGCGAAGTCACCAACGATGCTTCTTCTTCGGGAGAAAACAGACGTTGATGAAATCGATGTCCTTCATCCGTGACACTTGACCTCCACAACATTATTCTTCTGCAACTTGTTGGCATGCACCGCTCTTGAATTCGAGGTAGGGGGTTTGTTTCAATTTTGACTGAATTAAATTGTTCTTCGTCTCTCATTGAAACCATGTTTATAATATGGTTATTTGTTACTACCAAACGTGAAGGGCGTGTGACAAACAAACATGACCTTGATGAACCTCTGTTGATCCTTGTTTTTTGTACGTGATGGAATAGGTGATAGGGGAGGTGACCGCGAACGGAGGTGGCGGCCGTGTGTCGGCCCCGTGCGGAAAAACCACAACCCGCAACCACGGGCTGCTCGGCCAAAGGAGAATCGTTCAGCCATAGCTGATCGGACCGAAGGTGCCCCGACGCCGGACCGCGGCCTGCCTGAGAGGCCTGCTTGCACCGGGAAGACCAGCCGACTTTGGCCAGCTGGATTTGAGGGCGGCACTACTCTGCGCTGCCGGTTCGGGAAAGAGTGGGGACCCCCCCTCGGAATGCTAGACCCCTCCGGGCCGAGACGCGGCCAGTCGGGCCACGCCCTATCAGGCTGGGCGGCACCGCACCGTGCCGCATCAGGCCATTCCATGCCAGGCCGAGCCACGCGATTCATAGGGCTGGCCTGACCCTCTACAGGGTCAGACCCACCAAAATCGGGTTGACCCGACCCGCCAGCCCACTGGGCTTAACGGGTCGGGCCTGTTTTTCAATTAAAGGTGAATAAATTGAAGAATGCATGTTAAATATTTTCTCCATATATGGTACTAGTACCATCATGATGTTTCAGTCCTTTTACGATACTCTACGCGACTTTTGGATGACTTTGGAAAAACAGACGGGTTGGTTCGATCCCGCAACCAAACCAGCCCTCAGATCAGAAACACTTACAACATAAGGACTGGAAGTCCGATTGACGTGACATCAGCTATGATAGATTTATATTGATGAGACGGTCCTTTTGGAATACTCCACATAGGGTTTGGATGAGTTTGGAGTATGGCGGGATTGGATTTCACCTGAAATCTAATAGGGACCCTAGAATGGAAAAGATGATAACTCACAGACTGGGCATACGATTGACACACTGTCTATTGCGTTGAGACCAGTTTGATGTGGTGGTCCATTGAGATACTTCCACCTACAATTTAGTGACCTTTGGAGTATCAGCCAGTATCCCGTGGAGCGGATCCCCCTGGAGACGATCAGACAGTGTGCGAAGACCTAGTAGTTGTAGACCTGACGACTGCTTGACCGATTCGACTCGGAGTGATTCGACTAGCCCAGAGGATGAAGATCCTAGTTTGGCGGCAGAACCATGGAGGATGGAGTGCCTGGTTTGGCAGTAGACCTGTGGTACTCAACAGGAGTAGTATCTATGATGTCTATTAGGGGGAGCCCCCGGTTTGGTGGCTGACCTACAGCGGACAGACCACCCACTTTGGCAGCAAACCGACAGTACTCGACAGGAGAAGTAACTCAGTAGTCTAAGGTTAGTGAGTAGAGCCTCATAGTCGTGACAGGGCCACTGTACTCTACAGAGGAGGTTTTCTCCAGCAGCCACGGTTTCGATAATGGAAATCCTAGTTTGAGCTGAGTCAATGACTGTTGTGTTTTCTTCATGATTGAGATGGGTTACTTGATATCTTAGGTATATGTATGGTCATATATCTAATTAATGGTTATCCTTTGATATCTTACTTTGTGGTTTATCCTTGTTGGATTTTTGTGAGACCATGAGGGTCTCAGGGGTCCCTACTAAGTATCGTTATTCTCACCCCTACAAGGGCTATGCCTGCACCTCATTGTGTTGGATGCAGACGACGGACATCACTGACCGAGGCCGAGTGTACGAAAATTGGACCGTACCCAGAGGTGGCCACTCGGCGTGATGGAACACGTAGTGGAACAATATACGTGGAGTGCTGAGGAGGACATCTGGACCTACCCTTCAGCTAGGAACCCAGAGGACAATCTTGGAGCTACGTCACTATTCATCTGTTTGTCTTTTCAGTTGTACATTCTTTCAGTTGTAGTTATACCTTTCTATTGGCCTTGTATTTCCAACCCCTTTGTACTTTTAGCACACTTGTTATACTACTTTACTTAGTGTTTACTTCTACTTGTACTCTGTTCGTGTGTGATTATGTTTTATAAAGGCAATGCCTTCCCATTTTTTAGTGACTTACGCTTTTAGTGCTAGTCGACAGGCCGTGGAATATGGAAGGCGGGCTTGGTGTAGTAACGATACGGGCCCCGGGGGATGGTTCGTGAAAAATTCTTATCAGAGGAGTTGGTTCTACCATAGAACGTAGGCCTCTAGAATTTCATCTCTGTGAAGTAATAGTGTTAAGGGTATTAAGTGTGGTTTCCAGTTCAGGGAGTCTAGTGTTGGTGCGGGTGGCCGACGTGTCCATACACTGTGACCCTGACTTCTGATTTCTAACTCAGTGAATGAAAACACTAATTGCATATGCATTTTCAAATGTTTCAATTAAGTCATATCAAAGCAGGTCAGCTCACTAGTTATAGTCTTTTGACCATGTCGCATCTATTCATTCAGGATTCCTCCCCACAGACGACCATGTAGGTCCCCAAGAGTTGTACGTACTGACAGGCCACTAAGCGACGAGGCCTCAGTACAGGTCCCTCTTCCAATTGAGGCACCAATAGAGGAAACAGCGGAACCAGTTCCCATTGGGCCATCGATTCCACTAGCCCCAGCAGCAGTCGATGCACGCCGCTTGAGTGCACTACACAAGTTTTAACGCCAATGGCCACCTGGGTTCCGGGGAGAGACGGACATGCAGGTAGCAGAGGATTGGGTGGAGGCTGTGGTGAGAGTCTTGAGGCTAGTAGGGACGCCGGCAAAATTTATGGTCATCCATACTGCCAGCCTCCTTCAGGCAGCAGCAGGAAGATAGAGGAGTCGGATGCTCCAGATGCATGACAAGGCGACACTTCTATGGGAAGACATCGAGAGCCTATTCTGGGTGGAGTTTGTATTAGCCACCCTTTGAGCAGTGCGTATATAGGAGATATTGCATCTGCAATAGGGCATCACGATAGTGGCACAGTTCTCAACAAGGTTCACTGACCTCTTTCACTTCACCAATGATATGGTACAAGACCCATTCTTTAGGGCCCAGACAATTGACCAGGGACTCAGGCAAGATATTAGAGCTTCAGTTGTCTCCCGCAGGATCCCGATGATGATTGGGGTGTTGGAGTGATCCCTCTTAGTGGATAGTTTCCTTGTTGATCAGTCTCCAACAGCGTGACCCACGACTAGCCAACATGCAGTAGAGTCTTCTGCAACTGGAAGTAGTTAGATGATGTAGTGGTCCAAGAGGACCACACCTACAGGTGGTCGACCGCATGACTCAGGATTAGTAGTGTGGGGCAACCAAGGTGGAGATAGAGCCAGACATACCAGGAATAGATAGTGTTACTCATGCGGTGGGCTAGGTCACATGGCACCTAACTTTCCAACCCACCGTGAAGATGATATGCAGATAGATGAAGGACCTCCCAGTAAGAGGCAGAGGTTCGATCATGACGGACCTCAAAGAGATGGTTGTGTAGCTAGTGGTGGGTGACGTTTTGAGGTGTTGCCACCACAACCACCAGGAGGTCCACCCTGACCGTAGGTAATGGGTGGACATGGGAGAGCACCGCTTCAATCAGCTGAAGCATATGACTATAGAGCACCCGAAATATGTGGAAAAGAGAAGGACTAGTTCCAGGAATAGTTTCCTTTGTTCATGATGCTTCTAGATTTGCTGATGTCATTGATTGTGGTTGATTTGTGTCTTTGTACTTTGAGCTGTAGTAATAAAAGAGACTTTTCCTTGTGACATTTTTTACACATCCTTTTTGTGTGGTTAATACTTTGAGGTTCCGGTTAAAACTGTTGACTTGACCCTCTCTTTTTGTGATTTCTACTAGAGGAGACCCAATAACCACACACTGTTGCTGACAATGTGACTTAACCCTTGGATACGAGTGTAAGAGTTGGATCTATTGGTAGGAGCGTCAAGGACTTACGATGCCATCCATGACATGAATTGTACATTTCATGTTAGGATAGACTGTATTTGGAAAAGAATGTGGTTCATCCATGGGATGAGACATTATTTATCTACTCAACAAATGGAGAAGTCTTAGAAGCTCTTGTAGAATGTAGGAGAAGAAGGATGAAGTCGAGTTCTTACAATTGGCTAGTCTCACCCATAGTTCGTTGAGCAAATGGTTTATGGTTAACTCCAATCTTAATAGTCTCAGGTGTTTCTTCATTCATAATAACATGAACTTGAGACAGCATCGATGGCTTGAGTTCTTCTAAGACTATGACTTCAGGATAGACTATACTCCTGGAAAGGGGAACGTAGTAGCGGATGATCTCCAGAAGTTTAGGAATTCAAATGCTAGGGGAGGCGATGGAGGAGCTGGATGCGTTTTTGATATCCATTTGTGGATAGGGATGGTGCATCCTATCTGCAGTCACTCCTCCAATTCTTCACCAGAGTAGGTGAGGGGGTATACAGCCTGGCCCTTCCACCATAATTGCACCGACTGCACGAGGTCTTCCACGTATCTCAGTGGAGGAGATGTGTGCATGACCCATCCCACGTCATCGACCATGAGGATATGGACATTTATGACATGGAGACATTTACGGAGGTCCCGGTTGAGATCGAGGATCGACAAGAGTGGGTCCTACGTGGACAGGTGATTCCTCTGGTGCACATTCGCTAGCAGCATGAGACCCTCCAGGAGAGCACTTGGGAGCGGGAGGCTCAGATGTGAGCTGAGTACACCCATTTGTTTTCCGAGTGTGTGTTGGAGCTTTACGGGGAGGTAAAGTCCTGAGGTGGGAGTAATGTATTAACCCGGAAATTTCAATGATTTTTTTTCATAAATACTTTGGAATTTTGTGAGTCTGTGGTTTCTAACGGCACCTGATTCAGAGACACCGTTGTGCCTGAAATCATTTTCTGAAATTTTGTTCGGGTACTTTCAGTGAACATACAAGTGGGTTTGTCTATCTTTTGATCCAATGCACAAAATTAAAATCTTAATACACTGATGAACTCACAGCGCCCGTATTCTCTTAAGGGGACCTTCACCGCAATTGTGTTTTATGCGGATTGAGAGTTAATTTATGGGGATTTAGAATAAAATAAATAAAATTTCGCAAAAAAAAATTTTATTTTATATCTATAAGTTATATCCTACAAGGGGGAGGTTATTAGTGGGGCGCACACCCACATAACCTTTCATGAGATGATATTTCTAAGGTGGGACCCACATGAACCCCTAACTTATCACCTCCCCTTAAACCCCCCCCATTTAACTCCCCTTCATTAATTATTGACACCTCTTCTCTTTTATTAAGGTGGAACATCTCCACCTCCCACCTATTGATGATGCCAACTATTTAAATAATAAGTATATTAATTAATTGGAAACTCACATTTGAATTAATTCGATTTTTTTGGAACTTATTTAAAATGGGAGAGATCTATTTTAATATTTTCATGTTTAAATATTTTGGTGGGGAACCTCTATAGAAATTGAAGAACACCATTCTTCTCTCGACAAAGAGTTTCCCCGGTGAAGAATGCCAAGTCAGCAACGGTGCTTCTTCTTCGGGCACAATCTGATGTTGATGGAATCAATGTCCTTCTTCCGTGACGGTCGACCTCCGCGACGCTAGTCTTCCATGAATTGTTGATGTGCTCTGCTCTTGAATTCGAGGTAGTGGGTTCATTTAAATTTTGATTGAATTAAATTGTTCTCTGTCTCTCGTTGAAACCATTTTTAGACTTAGGAAATTTGTTACTGCTTAACGAGGATGGCGTGTGCTGAACGAACACAGACCGATGACACTCCGTTGATCCATGTCTGTTGTACGTGATGGAAGAGGTGATAGAGGAGGTGACAAACAATGGAGACGGCGGCTGTGTGCCAGACGCGTGCGGAGGAACCGTGGCCCGCAACCATGGGCCGCTCTACCGAAGGAGAACCAGTCGGCCGTAGCCGGCTGAGCCAAAAGAAGACCATAGCGCCACAAGGGGCGCCGTACTATTGAGGACCACAACGCGTGCTCCGTGGGCCTCTTCAATGGTGAACCGGCTGACTCGTCGGCCAGCCGGGTGAAGGACTCGCGACACCCGCAGGTGCCACACAACAGGACCGCGGCCCGCCCAAGCGGGTCGCTTACGCCGGGAAGATCGTCTGGCTTTGGCCGGCCGGATTAGATGGTGGTGTCGCTCGGTGCCGCCTGTTCAGGAAAGCGGGGGATCGTGCCCCCCCTCGGACCCCTCGGCCCCTTCCGAGCCGAGCTGCGGCCATCCGGGCCGCGCCGCGCCCCTCCAAGCCGCGCCCCTCGGGCAGGGCCACGTGATTCAGCTGGCCGGTCTGACCCTCTTTCAGGTCACAACCGCCAAAACCGGGTTGACCCGACCCGCCATCCCACTAGGAATAATGGGTCGGGCCTATTTTCACTAAAAGGTGAATAACACGAGGACCGTGCATCTGATTGATGCGCTTTCTATGGAAAATGGACCCTTGTGATGTGGCAGTCATTTTGTGATACACTATGTGAATTTTGGACGACTTTGAAAAAACGGTCGTGTTGGTTCAATCCCGCAACCAATCGAGCCCTCGGAGCAGAAACACATACAACATAAGGATCGGATGTCCGATTGATGTTTCGTCAACTATGTTGGATTCCTCATGATGAGATTGTCTTTTTTGGAATATTACACACAGGTTTCTTTTGAGTTTGGATTATGGACGGGATGGATTGCACCCGAAATCCAACCGGGCCCCAAGAACGGAAAATCTGATAACTCACAGACTGGGCGACCGATTGACACGCTGTATATTGCGTTGAGACCCCTTTGACGTGGAAGTCCATTGAGATACATCCACATGTGATTTCGTGACACCTGGAGTATCGACCAGTAGCTCGTTGAGCAGATCCTCCTGTAGACGAGCTGACAGAGTGCGGAGACCTAGTAGCTATAGACCTGACGAAAACTTGAACGATTTGACTCGGAGTTATTCAACTATCCTAGTGGATGGAGTGCCTAGTTTGGCAGCAGACCCGCGGCAGACAGATTGCTTGGTTTGGCAGCAGACCCACAATACTCGACAGGAAGAGTACCACTGATGGCTATTAGGGGGAGCGCCCAGATTGGCGTCATACCCACAGTGGACAGAGCGCCCCGTTTGGCAGCAGACCCGCAGTCCTCGACAGAAGGAGTTCCTCATTAGTCTAAGTTTAGTGAGTAGCATATCGGAGTTGCGACATGGCCAATGTAATCGACAGAGGAGGAGTTCTCCAGTAGCCGTCGTTTTGGTAATAAAAATCTTGGTTTGAGCTGAGTCAATGACCTTTGTGTTTTCCTCATGATTGAGATGAGTTAGTTGATAACTTAGGTATATGTATGGTAATATACAAATGTAATGGTTATCCGTTGAAATATTACATTGTGGTTTATCATTGTTGGATTTTCGTGAGACCTTGAGGGTCTCGGGGTCCCTACATAGTATCGTTACACTCACCCCTGCACGGGCTATGCCTGCACCTCGTAGTGTTGGATGCAGACAACTGATAGTGATGACCGAGGATTAGTGTACGAGAACAGGACGTTACCCAGAGGTGGACACTCGTCGTGATGGAACATGGAGAAGATCGATAGACACAATGTTCTGAGGAGGACATCTATACATACCCTTCAGGTAGGAACCTGGAGGACGATCCAAGATCTGATTCACCATTTAGCTGTTTGTCTTTTCAGTTGTACATTCTTTCAGTCATAGCTGTATCTTTCTGTTGGACTTGTATTTCCATCCGCTTTTTACTTTCAACACACTTGTTATACTGCATTACTTAGTGTTTCCTTCCACCAGTACTCTGGTTTTTATGCTTACATTTTATAAAGGCAATGGATTCCCAGTTTTTAGGGAGTTACGCCTTTGGTGCTAGTCGCCAGCCCCAGGCCTATAGAATATGGTCTTGGGGTAGTCACGATACAGGCCCCGATGGATGGGTCATGACACAATTTGTATTCTGGGTTTTTTCCGGATAGTAAGACTCAGAAACTACTCTAGAACCCATAAAGCATTGAAACGAACACTGAAAGTGCCAAATAACGATTCGTGAGGGCCCATTATCCCCACAAATCAATGTCTATCAGCTTATAAATGTTATAACAAGGAAAACAGAGCAATGATCCACCAAATTATGTTCCATGATAGACCATAACCCCTCAAGAACAAATGTTTGGCATCCATTCAAGATAAACATTACACAAAACAATACCCTATCAAACAGTAGGCATTTTTAGCAAGGCGTCTATCACAACAACATGAATATTCTACAAACATGTATCACAACAACATGCAATCTCCAATGCATCCTAGATGGCATGGTAAGAATGCATGACATGTGATTTATATCAAGTTCCTATATGATGCATGATATGGAATACCCTTATCTCATACGATTGTGATAGATATAGAACCTCAATAACATCAATGGTAATGGCACAAAACATATGAGTTGCCCAACGGTGAAACCAGATTAACTAATAAATCACAAAACTAGAAAATGTCAATAAATGAGGTAGACTGTATTTTCCATGTACATGGGTTAGCTACTCCCAGGAACATCTCAGTACAAAGTACCTATTCCAACCTATCCCTAGCTAAAGGCTCTAAAGAGTAAATCAAAATAAAAACATTCCTCTAATACCACTTTGTAATATCCTGGTTCCAGAAGCCACCCTGAGGTGCCCTGTACCTAGTTGGTCACATGGCCTCAAGAGCATTTGCCCAAACGCCAGAGGCTTCTGACTAGTAGTAAAGGCCGTGGGTGTGATATTGGGAATACTATGCCTTCATTGGCAGAGTACACAATGGATGTAAACAAATACATAAAATAGCAGAAACAGTAATAATGAAATACAACAGTAACAACAAACCACTGAAGTATAAACTGGAGTATATATATAAAATGAGGTAAGATACATTTGTCTAAGAAAACAGAAAAGCATGAATCGATGAAGGGATACAATTGTGATAAACCGAAGTGGAAATGAAAGCAGATAAACTCCTCAACATCGCAATCCATGGCTAGGTCCCATGCTCTCTAGCTCCACATCAAATAACGCACCTTAAGTATAAGGGATATTTCCCTTATATATACCTGCAGCAATATCATTTGTTTGGGCCCAAAAGTATGGCCTAAATAGGGTGTGAGAGTAAATACCAGTAGGCAACCACTAAACGATCTATGCATAACAATCAGTGAATATATAACAGGTAATGTACAAGAAATAATAACCAGGAAGGTGCTTAGTAGTAACCAGTTCCCCAAGTCAAACAGTCAATCTTGAACAATAACCCTCTAGGAAGTGCACATAGCGTATCCACTCTGGTTAAGTATATGATGAATCTCTTAGGATGCACTCATATTCAATTCCCCTTATAGTCTAAGGTAGTAAGGTACTATTTGAGGAAGCTCACTCGGTTAATTCCCTTTATTTACCCAAGGTCAAGGAATCTTAGATGAAGCTCACTCGGTCAATTCCCCTTATATCCCTGATCATTCATATATTCTCTATGGAAGCACTCACCATCAATTCTTTATATAATCTAAATAGTTCAGGAATAAAACAAAGACTCTTTGAGGAAGAACATGCAGTCAATCCCCTTATAGTCTAAAGCAATCAAGGACTCTATGAGGAAGCTCACTCAGTCGATTCCCTTTATAGCCCCAAGTTGTTATAAGTTGCCCTAGGATGATCACTTAGTCAATCCCCCTTATAACCAAAAGTGATCAAAGACCCTTTGATGAAACTCACCCAGTCAATTACTTTTATAGTCTACTACACTAGGTTCTCACGGCCCTGTATAGTTCAAAGAGCATAACAGTGTAATATGGCCAAATAATCCTATAAAACTACATGTCTAAACAGTCTACAACATAACAAGCATGTCAGAATACAACTCTCCATCCTACAGCACTAGGCATGGAAAACATGCAAGGCATCCAAAATTTCTAAACAGAACCAAATGGTTGTAAACAGAACATGCATGGGAAATACATCCAAGGAATAGAAATTATCCCTATTCATATCCAAATTTACCTCTACACAAGAATACAAGCATGGTAGGAAAAAAATGTGTAAAATGGTAAATAACAAATACCCTATTCAAGGGTATTACTTGAATTTTCACATAATACTCATAGCCTTCGAACAGAAAGGCACAAACCACCTACCTTGTTGTTAGGATATCCTTATATGTGAACCTTGAGGCTTGAATCACCGTAGAAAACTGTAGATCTATGAAAATATATAAAATGTTCAATCCCATATACATTAGAAAAGTGGGGGAATTGGAAAACGATGCTCTAGGACAAAGGAGAACTCACCGATGTGATTCCAATACAATAGACGATGTTTGATTCAGAGGACGGATGGAGGCTTGGGGGCTTCTCAAAGACCTGTCGCCGTATGGACTTTTTCAGACAAACGAGACCTAGAAGATGGGTGTTTTTCCCGTCAGATGCAACCCCATGGCGTTTAATGAAAAAAAACAAAATACACGTCTTGTCCTTTTGGAGTACACATCGTTTAATCGCTTTTTCCATATTTCTCAATAATCGACCTCCAAGTCACTCCCACACGACTATGTGTGTGGAAACAACACGACCAACACACGCCCTCCAGCGGCAAGGATGTACATGGTATGTACTCATAATGGACACAATGTGTATTTAGAAAATTTCCAAAAATTACTTATTTCCTAAAAAATGACCATAAAATGAAAAACATACCTGAAAAGAAGATTTGGGTTCTTATAACTGAGCTGGTGGAATTGATTCAGATGAGGATGACCACTACATAGTCTCTCCATAAATCATATGATGATCGATAGTGATGACTTATGGAGTTCACGGTCAGAGGGAAGGTTTTTCTACATGTCACACTGAGTTTGGGATATAAGAGGATTAAGAGATTTGGGAAGCTATCACCTAAGAACATCAGACTGTTTGAGGTTTCAGAGAGTGTTGTGTTGGTTGCCTATGAGTTGATGTTACCTCAGAGGTACTAGGCTATACACGATGACTTCCATGTTTCTTAGTTACGGTGCTACTTTTCAGACCCATCTCATGTTTTTTAACCTATGGAGGTTGAGTTTGAAGTGGGTTCATGCTTTGAGGAACACCCTATTCATATTGTGGATAGCAACACAAATTTACTACATTGCCTATCTTTCTTCTAGTATGGGTTCTATGATAGCATGGGAGAATATAGGACTTGACCTAGGAGAGGGAGGATGATGTATGATCACAGTGGCCAGATTTGTTTGATGTTTCTTCTTCCCCACCCTTGAAGGGAAATTAGAGGAATTTTTTTTAAAGGGGGGATGTTTTTAAGGACTAGATCTTCATTTTAGGTATGTATCTTTGTTTCAGGTTGTTTTTAATAGAAAAGATTAAAAAGTGAAATTTTCATAGTACATGCTGTGTACTCTTGAGTACACACTATGTACTGGGTTTCTACGTGTAGTCGTGTACTAGTCGTGTAACGGCTGAGTACATGGACGTGTGTGTGAACCATAAGACTGCCTAATGTGGGGGCCAGTTGAGGCTAGTACACAACATGTACACTAAATGAACACGTGGTGTAATTTTCATTTAAATTGATTAATCTAATTGGGGTCACATATCATTTAAAAAACACCTTCTTCGTCCCGTGTCTCATATAGGAGAGTGACTTGAAGTTTAATTTCATTGATCTCCTCCCATTCCTCCATCCAAGCTCTGATTGAGATGCCTCTAGGTGAATTTGATTCCCATCAATGAGTTCTCTCTTTCCCTAAAGCCTCTCTTCCTGATTTCCCCCCAATCTTAAGATATCAAGGGTTTATCTTTTTTACCATTTTAATATATCTAGATCGTTCTAGGACGATTCAAGGTCCGAAGTTCAAGAGTGTTGACTGTACGACATCGAGGTAGGTGGTTTGTGCCTTTCTTTGGTTATCTTTAAATTATATATGATAATGGTTCCAAATACCTATGTTTAGTGTATTGTGTGTTATGGAATTTAACCCTGTTTAATACATGTTAATATATATATAATTAATAATGAGTTATTTCTTAGGCATACGGGTTAATACCTTATTTATGGATGTGTTTTCCATGTATGATAGATTATAGTTGTTGGTTCTAGAAAGCATGTTAGGCCTATATTGTTTTCCATGCCTCATGTTGTTTGGATAGAATTTTTGTTTATTTGATATGCATGTGGTTCTCATTGAGAAATTATTTCCAAGGGTAATTGATTGTGATATCTTCTCGATGTAAGGTTAATTAGGAATAATTGTTGTTATTGTTGACCAGAGGTATTGAATGTGAGAGCTATCATGGGTTCATTGAATAGATGAGTTAGATAATGAGATCTACCTAGTTAGTCATTATTAAGGGAATGTTGGACCATAGGGAATAAAGTATGAGAGCTACCAGAGGGTCATTATATTTTATTGTTGTTATGAAGACCAAGGGCTATTGACTGTGAGAGCTACGAATGGGGTATTGATTAATTGATTAGTACATTGTGGGACAAGGGGGGGGGGTAGAATATTTGAGATTTCCTAGAGGGTCATCATTATTTTTTTGAATTGATTATATTTGATACAAGTGGGGATTAGACTCTAAGAACATTTCTAGAGGGTGACATGTGAATAATTGAATGAATGTGATGAGTCTTCCAAGCCAAAGCCCAATCTTGGACTCAGTCTTACAGGTTGTCTTAGATGGTATACTGAGATGTATGTTTGTTATATTATACCATGGGATATAAAGCACATGCTAGATCCCAAGGATACATTATTAAATGTATTGAATAATTATTAAATGTAAATTAATTTAATTGAAATATGTAGGATTGTTAACCATTGAGTAATTCCTATTTTATTGGTTTATTTTTGGAATATTACATATTCTATATATATATATATATTCCCTGATAGTTAAGAATATATATTTTGGTGGTTTCCTACTGGGATTCTTCAAACACCATTATTGGGTAATGCTTTTTGAACCAAACAGATTATATTGTTGTGGTTATAGATAAGGGAATGCCCCCTTCATCAATAGGTACATGATTTCTGTTGGAGCTGGAGAACATGGGGCTAAGTCAAGGCTTATGATGCTATAGAGTATACTGAATTTTTTACTTTGGTTTCAGTCTTTTATTTCTAGTATTGTGATATGTTTGGATGCTTTCCTAGATACATGATACATGCATAATTTATTTATATATTCTGTAGTTGTTTTACTATCAGTGTTCCTCTCTTTAATTCAATTGTATAGTATTACTGTTTCCACTATTGATTATTATTGTTATTCCACTATGTATACTCTTCCAATGAAGGAATTGTTTCCCCCAATGTCCTTCATTGTCCCTCACAACTAGTTGGAAGCTTCTTGCATTTTGGTAAATGTGTTTGAGTTCATGTGATCAACCAGGTGTTAAATTACTAAATTTTAAAGATATTTATTTATAACAATTTCAATGAGATTATTGTTTCATTACATTGTTCTAAAAACATCCATTCCATGTTTTAATGATCAGATAAAATGTTGATAGTTATTTTTGTTCTTGTATAAAAGGGTTAATAGATCATATGTAAAATAAAATGGAATTCCTATCCTCAAAAAATTTAATTTTCGGAAATATCCTTTTGTGGTATGACATAAGAATAATTCACTTAGAAATTTTTTTATGTTTGTGGTTATATCATTTAGGATATATTACTGATTGTCAAAATATTGATTTTTTATTTAAATAAATTGATTACATAAAACATAAGAGAACATGAAATATTTGATAAGATAATTATGATTATCATATTTAAACATAATAATATTTTTTAACCATGCATTCATGTTTTCGAGAGAAAATGTTCGATGTTCATATAGCTGGTGAACCAACCATATTGCGAACAATGCATTTGATTGAGAAACAAAAAAGGGAGGGTAGAAGATAAATATTAAACCTAAATAATTATATATTAGTATATTAAAAATATTTTCCATACTATGTTTAGGTATATGGTGATCTTATCCTGGTGGTATAAGAAAACAATTTCAAGGGGATTATTTAAGAATCTCACATCTTTTTTTGGTTGTTTCCTATTAGTGTAACCATCAATGATCATTTAAATGTAGTTTTTGGGAGACCTGAAGTACTAGGATGGGGTGAGATGATTAGTAATAGAATTTTTAAGAATATTGGAACCCTCAAAGTCTTAGAATTTCTGTCGAGAAGGATTGGTGAGGGGTGGTATTTAAAAGGGTAGGAGTGGGTTTTTTTGATATATATATATATATATACATTAGTTTATTAGTTTTTCTTAAGAAAAAAAAATAATAAGGGATCTTTTTCTAAATTTAGTAAATGGTGAATTTGGATTTAAAATAGTTATTGGCTACATAATCCATAAAAAATTAAACTTTTTATCTTTTATTATCAAATATATTATTTTTTCAATTTTATTGTTCACCAAAAATTTAATAATGTAGGAAAAATAAATCAAAATCACTATACACATTTTCAGATTTTTATATTGCAAAATTGAAATCAATTTTTTGAAAAAAAAATACATATGATAAACATAAATTTTAAATAAAATCCTCATTTATTTGAAAAATAAAAATTATAAAATTTTAACAAATTTTCCGATCTTTTGTTAAATTATTTAAGCTTTCATAAATTATAATACAATAGAATAATAATTTACTTGTATTATGATATAAAGATGTTATAATATCATTTTATATAAGAAATAAATATTATATTATATTTCCATAGATGGGAATACTATTATAAAAGTCAAGTTACAATCTTAATGTTCATATTACATTTTGACTGATCAGATTAATATTCCAATTCCTTATTAATATTTCAATGACAAAAATTTTTTACGATCATATAGATTCTATATATTCTATAAATATGTCACATTTGATTCACTATTCTTTAAATATTCATGCAATTCAATATCCATCATTTTTTTATTTTCTAATTTTCAAAATTAATTTAGAATTACTAATATTCAGCTACAATACTATACTATTGTGCATTAGTAAAATTATTCTAGGGGATGAATTATATCCAAATTTCACTATTATTTATGTTATTTTTTCCCATTTATAAATCATTCAATTCTTGAGGACATATTTATTATCAAAATTTATGGTCAAATTAATAAAATAATATAAATATTATTTAATCATGTGGTCCATGAGATTTATATTACATTATGAAATATGATAAAATTGTATTAGCCAAAATTGCATTAATAAAATTTTTGGCTGTATCATTCATACCATCTTAATAAAATTATCATATAAAATTTCATTTTATAATCTAAGGTTAAAAAAAGTGACCATAATTCTTCTTAATAGCTTCCTCTAATTCCCATATCACCTCCTCATACATATGGTTTCTATGTAATCCTTTTACTAGGCAATCTGTCTTGTTGGGATGAACATTATCTATACAGAAAAAGACCATCAACAGATACCCCTCACAATAGAGAAACTTTTCATGCTACAACACCACTAAATTCAATTCATGTGGGGGATATGGTTTGTATTTCCTCAAGAGGGATACGAGGAAAACATAATGTAATTGATACAATGAAACTAGGTGTTCTAGTTGATAGGAAACTACTATGTACATAATACATAACATTACCCTATTCCTAAATCTCATGACTATATTCAATACTGATATGTAGAGGAACACATTATCTTTAACTCCAACACCTTGGTGGGATCAATGACTATCATTATAACACTTCTTTCGGCTCTCTATTGGAAAGAATGATTACAATATGGTCTTGAAATTTTTACGCATTTCATTGACCACTTCAAGACCCATCATTTTTAATTCACCAACATTATATAGGCATTTATTTTTTACACATCACATTTGAAAATGTTTTTCATATAGTCCCATTTGGATTTTTGAGTGAAAACAATTATTTTTTTAGAACGTAACCCAAGCAATATTCTATTCCCATCCTTATTTGTATTCCATCGAGAAAGGTATCAACATGTGTTGATGTTTCAACATAGTCCACTCATATTGGTAATAATTTTTGGAAATAAGATATATTGATGTTTAAATCGGTGATTAGATAATATGGGTTATTTCTCTGGAATATGGAGGTAAATAATGGACCTTGAGGGAATAAAATTGAAAATGGGGTTCCATGAATCATCACAACATCACTAATATATAACAAGGATAGTTTATTGAGTGAAAAGTGCACTTTAATTTCAATGAAATTTGAATTACTTTTAAGACGATTCACTAAAAACCTTAGATAATTACATCAACTTTCTATCATCATAATACCAGTAAAAATGTACATGGTAATGTTTTCCTATATATATATATATTTATGGATAAACCCAATATAATCCACATGGAATTTTTTTCCTTTCATCCTTAATTTTCATACATTAAAAGCATTTGGATGTATATCCTGTGACCTCCATCATCATATTTTCCCACCATTAGTTCCCATGAAGTTATTAATTCATCTACATCATACCTGGGTGGAAAAATAATGTCATGCTAACAAGATCATTAAATAACACATTATTTATATTAGTATTATTTGGTACACATAGACATGACCCACGTCTTTAAAGTCCATACTCATAAATTTTAATCACTATGTATTTAATTTTTCAAATATATTCATGCTTCTTCTGAATCCCCACATCATTTATTTAAGAATCTTTTACCTTCTATAGAATTTATAGTTGATCAATCTATTCAGATTGGAATGATTGTGTTCCCTAAATCATCATCCCCATTTCTATCCATTATAATTCTAAAAGAATTGGGTCTTTCTACATTATTATCATTAATATGGTTAGTAAATCATGTTTAAAAATAGAATGAGAATTTTTTTTTTATTTCCCCGAATGAAGGGTATTGAGAATTCATATCCATTGATTAGATCTAACCATTTTTAAAATTTAATAATATTATTATTATATGTGAATAAATATTTGAGGGTCATATTTCTATATATATTTCATCCATATCCCTATAAATACAATTCTCACAAATATTTAGTGTGAATATCACCAAAGCCTACATCAGATCATGTGTTAGGTTGTTCTACTCGTGATCATTATACTCCCTTATGGAATAAGATATCAAATTATCATTTTAATCAATACACAACCTAATCGATTATTTTAAGAATAGTTCAATAACATGGAAAGTACCCCAAATGAGGGAATTAATAGGACTTGTGTAGTGATGAAGCATTTTCAATTCCATAAAACTCTCTTATCAGTCATCATTCCAGAACCCAATATTCCCTTATGAGATATCATGGTTACAGTGTTTGGAAAACATGATAATTATTGCAAAAATCGTCAGTAATAACCAGAATGTCCATGGAAATAATTGATCTTCATTAGAAGTGATGATCTACACCACTCCTCAATTTTCCTCATCTTAGACGTTTCAACAAATATACCATAAAATATGATAATATTCCTTAGTATTATTAAATAATCTATGAAAACTCACATTTACAGTACTTGTAATATAGATTATATTATCTCAATTTACATGTCATAGTTTTAAAATTATCCACATGATCCACATTACTTTTATAGTATACAAGAACACCATCTATAACAACCCCAACATATTGTTTGAAGAATTTTGAAATGTTTCAATTCATTAAGCTCATAATAATTGATGGAGCATTAGCAAGTCTAAAGGGAACCACTGTGAAATAATAGTTTCCATGTCTTCTTTGAATGCAATACATGATAATATATTCCAAATTAAATTTTAATTAGTGATATCCCAACTGAAGATCCCCCCAATGGAAATAATAGGCCCTACGAAGTTGATCAAACAAGTCATCTTTTAATTGAAGGATATACTAATTTTTTTCATGATTATTTTCAATTCATGATATCAAATATAATGTCACATGGTTCCATAATTATTATTAAATAATAATAATGAAACCCCCTATGATGAAGCTCTTACTTATATAAAACCCTTCTCTATAATCTCTTGAAATTACTTACTTAGTTCTTCCAACTGAATGATGGAAATTTTGAATGGTGTCTTTGAAAAGGGTAGAGATCCATTTATATGTTCAATTATAAATTAATCCATTTACAAAATATAAATACAAAGAAAATTTTCTAGGATTATATCCATATAATCCCTTATAATGGATTTGTCATAAAGAATGATTCTCACATTGATTTTAATCATTTGAGCAGTATAGGATTTATAAAAAGGTAATAATATCCAGATCTAACAAGAATATTATAAATTTTAATCATACTCATTAATACATTTGTAAATAATTAGTGGATTCGTCATGATATATAGAGTTATCCCCCTCTCCTGACATTTAATTTTGGTATTATATAAGGACGACCAAACAAACACCAATATAATAGAAATTTCTATTTTAATAAATATTACATGAGTTTTTGGGAGGTACAATATAAAAAAAGGACTTGGTAGGATTTATATAATTTGGAGGCAATAATTTATCCTTTTATATTATCTTGTATAGCTCATCCCCCATAATTTTATATGGTTTTGAAATATATCTACTAAAAATGAAATATAATATTGAATATATAGAGGTAGAATAAAAAATTACATTTTATATTATTTAATTAGTAAAAAACATACCTATCACCACAATTTATTTAGGATAAACCTAATATATAATTGTTTGATATTTACTTATAGTATTTCTACGTGTAGGGGTTGTTATCATTGATAATATCTAAAAAAATGTTAGAGGGATATTTCCAAATAATGATATTTTTTATTTGAGATGAAACACAACACCACATACTGATTGTTGATGCGAACCTTGTTTTATTTCATCACATTTGTGGGTATCATTATATATATTTGGGATTTATAAGTCATATTACCCTCGTTTCAACAATTGATTCCTCTCCTGGTTCCCATGAGATTCTTCTTGGGATACTACGTTTCACATTTTCGAAATATGGTTATTGTTTTTTCATTACTCTATGATATTTATCCGTCGATCCTCTAGAAGATAACTAAATTAAATTAATTTTATATTTAGGTCCAGAAGACCACAATGAGTGAACAATATACACCTCATCATTATGGTAAAATTGATAATCTATTTATAACGTTGAAATTCTCAAATCAGTAATTATTTTCATATAATCTAATTTAACTAACATATTAAATGGTACACCTTAAATTTTGTTATATGAAAAAATACATAGGTTTACTGTGAAAGACCATTTATGTTTTCCTATTATTACCTGAGGGAATCACCTATATTTCATTCAGTCTAAGGAACTCAATCTCCATTTTATAGAAGAGAGTTAGGGGAAAATATTTAATAAAGTAAAATATTATTGAATCCTTCCCATTCCATGGAATAAATTACCTCCATAAACATCATATTATCAATTATTTTCTGCCTTTTATTAGCTTCCCCTTCATGATAATAGATATCCAAAAGGACATTATCTATTTTTTAGCATTGGAGGAATGATAATATCTTCATAATAGAGTGAATAAATTATTCCATTATTAAGTGATACAAAGATACACTAAATATTGGAATCCTTGGTCACATAAAATACTGAAATATAACTTTTTATTTTACTAAAGATAGTTAGAATTCCACATGGTTGAAATTTTCAATAGTATCATGAGTTAAATAATCCCGTAAATCCATGAAATTTCTATATCATGATCATATTAGATTAGAATATAAATATGTAAATCATTAAATTTCTTATCACATTTTCTATAGGAATAGTTCCTCTAAATTACTACATTTAAATAATTTAACAAAATTAGACGAGAATACTAAAAATAATTTTTTTTCCAAGAACATAAACTATATGCATATAATGAATAATATATAAATGTAATGTTGCCCAAATCTCATAGTTTCTTTGGTTTAATTTATGGTTATACATATTAATGATTCCTATTAGTATTTCTAAACTAATATTCATTATATTTCAATTAGAATGGTTTTTTAAGAGTTTGAGAATTTATAAAATCATATCATATGGTATTTTTATACTTGGTATGTAGTAAATACTTTTTTTAATACACCAGGTTATTATTAAGTTAATATCTAATATTCCCTTGTAAAGGTTATTAACCCGAAGAACAAATATTCTCTATCCATAACTATATATAGCATCCCAAACTTGGGGTAATTTCTTCAAAAAAAACCTCATACTATACTTAAAAAATGTTTCAAAAATATTATTCATTATATAGACTTATCCCTAGGGTTCTCAGTAATGTATTCTAGAAGAATTCAAATAATAACATATAAATTCTATGATACAGTCTTTAATGACCCAATAATTTGAAACATATTATTACATGAATTTAACAAAAAACCCCAATAAAACACCCTGAAGATCCTAAGGCATGGTTTCATAAGAATAATGGGTTCATAATATATAAAAATAAAAATAATAGGCAACATATTTATTTATATTTCCTTAATGATATAATAAATAAATTTGAGATAATAAAACTTCATAGGATAACCTAGGGAGTATTAAAAATAAATGGGTGAGATATAAATCACAATAAGTGAATAAACATTATAACGGCGGTTAAAATGTGAGTTAAATAGAATAACATGATATCATAAAAGACAAGTCTCATGAATATTCACATGGGATAATAATGTAAATTACATTTTATAATAAAATCATTGATGCATAAAAATGGAAAAAATATATAATATGACATAATCTCAATTCTTGGCTAAATTTCAAGACACCATCGAATTGTGGATAGAGTCCCATCATAGATTACGTTTACATCTTAATCCCATACATAAAGTCTCATGAGAAAAAAATTACCCAATGAATTAAAGTGCTACATAGAAGGACCAATCAAAATGTTTACATTATTATGTGGTCCAAAATGTAAATCAATAAAAATGAATAAACACAATAATTATCCATGAAATTAAATGTTTTACATAATCTATCATCATTTCATATCAACATGGTTTTTATAAATAATATTATTAAAATTTGGAGAAAAATGTTTTGGAAATTCTTGTATTCGTACATAAGTTTAGATCTCAAAATATATTGTTCATATGGAAAAACATGAAATATCATAGAGAACTTCGTATTGAAATGACCTTGGAAAATCATGTTTAAATAATCGGTTAATGAATTCTCTATAAAGAGTATGTATCAAATTTTCTTTTATTAAATAGTAAAAAAAATTATTTCACCAATATATGCATTTATTTAATTAAAAAATTATTGTTTATAGATACATTAAATGAGTGTTCTATAAAAGTATTAAGGGATGCAGTTGTTGCCCATAATTTGGTTTAATTTTACGGTTGGAATTTAAGAAATGAACTTAAGGCAAGTACTAAGATATAAAAAGAAGTTGTAATAAGATAAGTATATAATTATGATAACTACATACATAATATAAAATAATTACATAAAAAGGGAGAGATAATGTTATATTGATAGATAATTTTCTTTACCCAAATAAAAAAGCTTCTCTAGAGAGATCTATTAACATACATTCCCGAATCATTCGATAAATGCACATAATTTATAGAATAAATAACATAGATTCATTTATTAATTAAATAATAGAAATTTTCATATTTATTTTATTTAATATAATTTTATTATGGAAATTTATAAAAATTTCAAAAAGAGATAATGGTTAATTTTGATGTTCTAAGAGTGTTCACTTCATGGTTCGAAAGTCAGATCATATAAATATAATTATCGACGTTCGTGTAGAAAAAGACATCAATATTAAAAGTGATATAAAATTATATTTTTTACCACACGTAAAATTTTATTCTCCCAAATATCATGTTCTTTTCCAAAATTGGGATTATTCACATAGTAAAAAAATTTAAATTATGTGGTTATTTACTTTTTCATATTTTATCGAACGCCATAAGCAAGATTCATGATATTTAATTAAATTATTTATAAAACATTAATGAATTTAAAAATATATATATCATGCTTATTAAAATCATATTTCACCATAAATTATTTTTATAACCATTCATATAAGAAAGGGAGAAAAACTATGTTTTTTTGTTCATAAAGGTTGTGAACCAAATGAATTATGGCCTACACTTTATTTTAATAATAAAAGATGACATAGTAGATGTTGAATACTAGACCATAAT
Organism: Viscum album; assembly: GCA_963277665.1. NCBI lineage: Eukaryota > Viridiplantae > Streptophyta > Magnoliopsida > Santalales > Viscaceae > Viscum > Viscum album. The sequence continues at coordinate 812,033,691 of OY728165.1, forward strand.
AATAAAATATTAGAATATTAAGTATAATAATTATTGTATGTTTACATGTATGGATAACATATGGTTTTTGTTAAAGAAGCATCAATTTTGAAAGCGATTTGTCTTCAATCATACCTCTTCCTTTTATTGTCTACTAACAGGATTCCCCTGAAGTATTTATGAAATTTAGTTTTGCAGAGATAAGAAGAAAATATATGTGATGAAGAGGATTCATAAGGGAATTGGGGATACAGTTGACATCAACCAGTTCCTAGATGTTTTTAGGAGAATGGGTGGCGTGGGTTGCATTTATTAGGGGAGAAGAGGGTTGATTTTATATTATATTCATTAGATTATTATTTTAGATGAATTATAATAGTAGTATTTATTTTTATTAATATATATAGATTCTTTACCATGATATTGTGAACTATAATTTTATTTCATTAGTCATGATGAAAAATTCATGCCATTATCAAATAATGTTAAATATCAATTTTTTCATATTTCACTATTCATAAAAAAAAATCAATTATTTCTGGAAAACTAAAAAATCACCCAAAACATTGAATCATGTGAATATTAAAAAAACCAGTTAATAAAAAAATAAAAAATATTTGAAATATATTTTTGTAATTAAAATACTCATATATTTGGAAAATATCATTCATCATATTACAATAATTTTTGGCCCTTTGGAAAATCACATAAGGTCTCTCATGATAATACTAAAATATAATATTAAATTTTTTTAAAATATTATGAAAATAATATTTCTTTTAAATAATTACACTTTTTATAAATTTTAATTATGTATATATATTTTTTTACATAAAACGGACAATTATTTTATCATTATTAAACTTTTATTTATTTATATGATTATATAAATATATATTATTTTTATTTTCTGAGATATCTAATTGTTATTTTACATTTCAAAAGTTGTAGTTAATATTCTATCAATATTGTTACTTTTCATAATAATGATATTTCAATTCCAATAGTGAGAACACTTTTCTAATAGTTAGATTATTATTCTAATGGTCAGATTACTATTCATACAGTTAGATGTTTAAATTTTATATGGGTACACAATTTTATATAATTACATCATTTTTAATTCATTCCCGATTTAATTCTAATTTTCTATCAAGGATATATATTTTCATTGTAAAATTAATAGGGAATTATTTTTTTTTTCATTTCAACATTATAGTTTGGGAGAATGGTTTTTCTAGAGGACTAAGCAGATCCAAATTCTCAAATTACTATAATTTTCTCTTTTTTGTCCAAATTTTTATACATTAAATTTTCTATCCATATTTTTTTTCTAAATGAAACATTTAAATTTATATAATAATGTATTATCAGTTTCATCGTGAGTTTTATATTCTTTATACTAAATTAATAAATATGACAAAATTATACGATGAGAAATTTAATTGATAATATTCTTGGTGATTATATTCCAGTATAATGAATTAGTCCATTTGGTAACCAGTGACTAAAATATTTTCCATTGAATGCTATAAAAGATACCATAGGGTACTAGATACCTTTTCACCATGTTATTGGTGATTTTATTACCTTTTCTAATAAACATTATTTTATTTCTCTAAAAAACAATTAATACTAAATATCATAATATTAACAATGATAGAATTATAATTCAAGGGATATATTATACTATATATATGAGGTCTAATGAAAAATCACTAGTATTGGGTTTTTACTCCATGAAAATGTTTAATGATTCATTTAATAAAATTACATTTTCTTATGAGTGGCCATTTCAACCTATTTATCCCATGTTTTCTTCTATAATATCCTTTATTTCAATCACACACAAACACAAGAACAAGGATATTCCCATGTAGAACCTTTTTTCTATAGTTGATGGTTCTTATTTATAGGAACCATATAATTCCAATTATATATCATCAAAAAATATTACATGATTATTGTTAGGAGCATATCCCTTATGTTGGGAAACATGATAGAAATTATTCATATAAATAAACCATAGAGGTTGATAAATATTGTATGTAGTTTTTAAATTTCTCTCCATGGTCTCAAGTTATTTGAAAAAACTCATTTTCAATTAACTTGCAATCAAATTTTTTATTACCTAGTTATGTATAAAATCATAGATGTTAATGATAACCAACCATAAATCCCAATATTCAATGCCCACGATTGACTTATTATTATATATAAAAATGAATAGTAAGTAATTATTTATTCTCTACATTAAAATATTTATCATATCCTCAAAAATAAAATTTATAATAATGAATTATTTTCTTATATCAGGCTGACATAATTGATACAGAGGATGCACTCTATAAAGATTATTAAAAGGATATATAAGAGTAGATAAATGATAGTTATTTTTGATTATGAACACTATTAGAGAATTTTAGTCTTCCAAAGTGCTTCCAAAATTATGGGTTATGTACTATAATAAATCAATAAGAATTTTAATTGTCTAATAAAATTTACCATTTGAATGTGTGAGATAATCTATACATTGTTTAATCCAAACACTTTCATCCTTCTATAACCAATTCCATTATACATATAAATTCCCTAGGTAATAATAGATTAAAAAACTAAAAATATTCCCATAATAATTTTTGATCGATTATATACATAACATAACTAGAACTACAATATAATAAAATTATATGATAGTTTGAAAGTGAAATCCATTGGTTAGACAATAAAAATCACTTATACTATATATCACTTTCAAAAAAGTTAAGGAAAATTAGTCATTAAATCCCCCACTATATTATATCTTTTCAAAATTGGTATAAGAAATTTTTGTATGTATTCATTTTGACATTGGTGTTCCACTTTCACCCACTATTAAGTAAAAAAATAAATAGAAGTATAGGGATCTCTAGATTCATTTTAGGATACAAAAATTACCGAAAAATAACATTATACAACATCAAAATTCCATGATGATCAGCTCACCTGGACGAGTGATATTATATTCTAGCATCCTATTTTATTCCATAATAAACCATAATCCTATAATGAACATTTAGTAATTAATTAGAATCTTGAGACTATACATCATGAATCTCATAATAATAATGCCTTAGTTGAATAATAAAATATTAAGTATATATAATCCAAATATTCAATTAATGATTAAAAATAAATATCAAACATAAAATATTCAAACAATATTATTTCTTTTCCTATTACACGTTTTGAGGTTGGTATTCCTACATACGATCATATAGATCCATTTTTCACTTTCATTGAATATATAAAAGTTCAATGTTAACTGATTTTTAATATTCATCCCAATAGAACTATCATGTATATAAATCATGAATTTTTTTTAGGATTTTATAGTTAGTGTATACTATAAATATCATATAAAAAATAGTTTCACTGAAAATTAACATCATACACTATTATTATTAATTTTAGATGATGGGTCTAGTAGTTCCTTTCATGTGGATAGGTTTATCATAAAATATATACTCCCTCTTGGTTATCCTACATAAGAGCACAACCAAGGCCCACTAATATGGCATCACATTAATATTTAAACATGTCAGATTGATGAGGTAATTCAAAGATACGAGACATGTTTAATGTCTTCATAAGGTTATAAAATGCTACATTATAATTATCAAACCATTTAATAATGACAATCTTACTTATTAAAAAGTATTATTTTAGTACATATTATAGAAATGTATAGGAAAGAGTGTATATATCATCTTATATGTCCCATAAATATATCAATATAAATGATATCTTTATGAACTTTTTTGTGAATAACCACCTCTTCCCTTTTAGGGATTGAAATTGAATATTTTGAGAGTACATAGCCAAGGAAATAGAATTATCAAATCCTAAAAAATAATTTACACATTTTATTAGAAAATTATATTCTTACAATTTCTGAAATTAGTATTCTAGATATTTTTCATGTCAGTATAAAGCCCTAAAATATTGTTGTATAAAATGAAATTGACTACTAAACATGAGTCTATGAATTGATAAAATATACAATTTATTCTCTAAAAAAATATGCGAGTTTGTGAAAATAAATAACATAAAAAATAATTCAATAAATAAATATACCAAGAAATAAAAATACACGTTAGTATTCAAATGACTCATACATACTGATGATAATAACCCTAACACATGATTTTTATCAAAAAATTATTTGGATCATTCACTTTATAAATAAAACCATCTATTATATATACTAGAAAGAATTTATATATTTTACCATAGTACAACTTTTTATATATACAAATAATACTATAATACTACTATATATCATTGGATAAGAACATGAGAGCACCCATGACATGGACTATGTCTAATAAAAAATACATGATATTTTATATCTAAAATTTCAACACCCATCAAATATTTACTATTATATGAAATGGTATAATAAATATCCCTTAATTTCTAGAAAAAAAATATATAAATTATACCTAAACTTTTGAAGGAATCATTGAAAATTCATTTAGAAAATCTTTTTGGATAATTACAATAACCATAGGTAATATTCATCAGTTCATATGTGCATATGCTTAATGAATTAAAAAGATAATTTCCATAGTTAAAGTTCACAACCACTCATGATATGGTCTATGTAAATTATCCTAATATTTTAATTATCTATTAAATATATACATGATACCTATTGTAATGGATAAAATGTTTTTAATAGAAATAAATATGAGATTTTATGTAAGATTAACAAGTCCATTACAAGAATGACCAGAAAAGACTGCATTTTAAAGACGAGGAATTCCCAGTTATTCCTATATGATTAAAAAATAATAATATAAGTGGGATTTTTTTATATTTTTCTATATTATTTCCCTATGTTTTAATATATATCCTATTATTTATAGATAATTCAATATTAAATCCCATAATAGAAGCTAAATACCTATATATATAAGTTTGATAGGCCGTTGTATTCAATAAATAATTGGTATGTCTAGATGATAATAAAATATTATCTCTAATTAGAGAAGGTAACCTAGGAGAATCAATGGTAGTGTAATAAAATATAAAAAAACTTCTTATATTATCAGGATGACCCTATGAATGAATTATTTATTAATAAGAAAGTATATTAGACCATTTATTCTAAATACCTTTCCTAGATCCCTAACCCATTTGAACTATAGGTGGTTTGATACCACATGTTTTTATCAAAGTAGACTGATCATGATATACCAGAGTCTTCTATGGACATTTAGTGATAGTATCTAATAGACTTATTATGTTTAAAAATTTATGATACCAAATCCATGTAATGATATATTATTATTTCACACCAAAGAGTAAATATTATATTAGTTTTACATATTCATCCCCACTAGTAACTTCAGATGGGAGGTCTCTACGAGATATGAGTAGAAGAAAAACTGACAGCCTGAATAGAATTAAAGTGTCCTCCCTAGTTCACCATTATAAATTAAGTACTCTAACCTATAAAATATCCCTCACCTATTATTTATCTATATAATGATTCATTATACCTAGATCCTCTCTTATGGATTGTATCAAATATAATAACTATCACATTAAAAATTGATAATGTTGATAGACGGAATAATATTACGTGATTTTACAAGGGTCATCCCATAAAAATTTCAAATATCCATTAATATGTCTCCTTACAACCCCTAATATATTGTGTGATATCCATAATGTTAATGAATTTAGAAATATACTTGATCATAATCTTCATTCCATATTAGTGGTTTGTGAACACTTCTGCCTTCACATAATATAAGTTGTCAGGTTAAAATCATCCAAAACTAACTTATAAAATGGTTTATATATTAGTCTATGATAATTTTTCACATTGATTTTAATATACCAACATATAAGAGTATCCCGTTAAATAATGAAGGTCATTACTAAAAAACTATACAACTCAATGGTATTTATTCCCCATAATATATTAAGGATATCCTCTTCTTATTAACAAATTTATTGTGGGGAATGTTATCCAGAAAATATTTGGGTGATTGAATTAGAAAACCTATATGATTTAGTTACTGTAGGTTACCATGGAGGTTCTTCTAAAACATAAACTACATGGCCCGACATAATATAAATAATAACCATCCCGAACAACCACATGACCTCTAGAATAAGTGCCTATATTGAAAAGTTTTCTAAATATTAGTGGTGGTATAAAAAGGTATTATCGGGTGACTATACCCATTATATCAAAGTTTATAGTAATACATGTAATCACAGAGTATTATATACCACACATAACCATTATAAGAATGAAAAAAATTATATCCTCTAGAGAATAATAATATGGGACTATAATATGATTACATCGATATAGACATATAATCAACTTGGACAACCACGTAAACAGATTAAAAAAAATAATGAGATGATATATGATATCATTGATCCATAACACATCATATCCTCCTATCATACTCAATCTAATTTGGATCAAGAATGAAAACAAAATAATCTAATAAACCTTTACCTTCAACCAAGTGATAGAATTCTTGGTTACTCTAGTGAAATGGTAACATGAGAATAAATTTAGTATATAACTTAGTAGGACTCAACCAATTTGGCCCCATAATATACCATAAATGAAGTGATATTTTCAGTCAATGTGATCAGAACGATTAAATAAACCACATAAAATAACTAAATAAAAACAAGAAAATTACATGAATCTGGTCAAGGATAGAATGTCTCTAAGGATATCAGGTTGACTGTGACAACCTTCATATCACAACCTCCCTAAGGGAATGCACATGTATCCCAATCTACACCTAATAACCATCATTCATCCTCAGGTATGTAACTTTTTTTGACATTACCTTCCTCAACCAGTTTCAATGTATCTATAATATTGAACATGACATTAGGGGAACATTTTCTATTCAATGGGGATACCACATTCATTACACCATCATGATGAGTATTGAACCCTAGTGTTTCAAAATAAACCCCTCATCCTCAATCCACAATGATTAACCCCATAATATTTCTTCAGAAACATCAATGTTAGGATGGCATATGATTCCGAAGTGGCGGAGGATGGGGAAATCTAATATGTCGTAGTGTTAATGATTCTTATCCCACATAGGGAATTAATGATAATAAAATCCATGTATCCCATGTTCAATATCCTAGGCATAAACAATCTCATAACTCCTCATCGAAACTGTCCCTAATGCATCCAGCCGATCATACTGGGTTATATTATAAATCAATCATGTGGATCCAACAACCATACTAATGATATCCAACATCAGTTATCATGGACATAAACCAACCCAAAAAATAATACCTTAATTTCTATCTTGAGTACCATTGGGATTCACAATGGTATTTTGGTATCATTATTTTAATCCTGTCACCCGGGATATTTGTAAGGTATCAATACAATGTATCATCTAAAATATCAACCATATATATATATTCTAGCTAGGATTATCATCTTTCCCCAATATGAAAAGTGACTAGAACCTAGATACACATGGAATACCATGGCCTCATCCATCTCATCATGGGATTCTAGTTCATTGGAGGAAATCACATTATTACCAAATAAAAAAACCACCCTCTATGAATAAGGGTAAATTAAATATTACATAAATAATAATAAAAAATAGGTTATTTTCAATTGTCAAATACCATTAAAATAATCATATCCCATTTAGTATTTTAGGTGTGTTTAGGTTCTAGGTTCCATCTACAACCATATATACCCACTTTTAGAGACACTATCCCTGAGGAATCTATCAATGGGACACCCATACAGGTCTCCCCAATCATCACTATTATGGAGGAATCCCATTTTGGATCCTCTATCACATATTCTGTATAATGTTAAATCCTATGGTTTGGGGGATATCATGTCCCTCAATATCATCAATGCAATAATCAAACCTCATGGGTCTCATGTGTATGCCTAAATGAAAAAATTCTCAAGATATATCTCATTACACAATACCTTGTCTTGGGTCACTCCAAGACATTGAGCTCACCGAATCCATCGACAAATTTCATAAGGTCCATGCACATTGGCCTAACACATTTCGAGGGTCCTCACCTAACTTCATGGGATCGTCCAAATCATTTCTCAACACTTTACTTCATGGAGGTGTCCATGTGTACAAGTTTCTTCTTTGTTTAAGACTAACTGAATATTAACATTTTTATTATCGAAACACTTTTGAGGAAAAAGTGAGAAACTGCCGAATCCCAACATTATAACCATAAAAATCAAGAAAGATGATAACCCAGATCAATACTATAGGATCCACCCCTCCCTAGCGACTATATCGTGATGAAAATCTTTCACCATCGCATGACCACTCGGCTAGCTGTCTCGTGCTATGTTGCAGGAGCCTGGTACCGATGGTAGATCAATACCCTCTCGAACTTCCAAATCCGAATGGACTGCACCGGAGAAATCTTCCGGCTCTGATCCTCATCTGATGCAAATCCATGTAGTGTGCTGGTTACAAACATATCCAAGATAAAAAAAATCAACCAAGAACATAAATGCATCCTCAAATTGCAGTATCCCTTTTTAATTCACTGCTTCTCAAAAAGATGTCTAGGAGACAAAAAACCCTCAGCCTTTTAAATATACCTTCAGTTTTCCATTTACACAGTTAATCATCGGAAAATATTCACTGGCGTCATCCAGTCCCGGAGATTCAAGAACCACGTTACAAACTTCAAAAAACGTAGGCCAATCAGAGTAGTAAACATATATTCGAAAAAAACCCATCAACCATAATGAAATCAAAAAACCAACAGGTTCAAGGAAAGAAAATTTAAAGAAGACAAATCACGCAGAAAATCGAAATACACACAGCAAATCGAATCCAAAACCATAACTTGATTCAAAATCAAATTGTTAGAAACCATCACCTTAACCAGTCACCCAAACACCAACCCACAGGAAAGATGGTCCCACCGCAATCCAGGCTTAGTACTACAAGACACATCTTTTTTATAATCCTATTCCATTTTTAAACATCCTTGTAACACACTCCCTATCCTCACCAATTCTAACCATAGATCAATAAGCCACGGACCATGCTCCAGTAACCTTATCCACATCAAGGAATCATTGAATACTTAATTAGAATCATTTATAATTGATGAATTGGTTTTAACAAAATAAAAATAATGCCTAATTTCGGAACCAATGTAATTGATACACTAGAACTAAATTGAATTAATCCACATAGGCTCGTCTTACATCCCTAGATGTACACTGTGGGGAAACCCTAAAAATTGAATTAAATAAAAATAAAATACCATTTACTTGAACATAAAACCCTTAAAAATTTCGTATGTAATTTACACTTTTATGAAACTATAAATTACTAAACCATGATTCCATATCATGATATCCTCTACTAGGATGTGAAAAATCACAACGAGAATCGACCAATTCCATCAGGTTTTGGTAGAATTAGTGTCGAAATATCTAATTCCAAAAACCCAATCATAATGAGAATTTAGGATATGGAATCCAATGAAAAATATACTTGGATACATTCCATAATACACTAATAATAAAAATCAAAACAACCCATCCTTCTAAAGGGGATTGAAGTGGAGAATAAAGGTGGGAGAGGCCTTAAACACATAAGGGAAACAAAAATGAAAAGAGTGGATACCCCCCCCCTATATAATTTAATGGGCCCGAAGCAGACTTATTTTCAAACTTTATAGGCTAACATATATCCAATATTGGGTTAACAAATAGACGGTTAATCAAGAATTGATTACAATACACTTTAAATTTAATTATTGAGATTATAGCCTACAAGTGGCTACAATATAGGATAAAACTGCCCCATCATCCACCCATCCATCTACTGATTCTTATTGATGCCTCTAGATATAATCCAAGCCACAGTCCATGGAAAAAACACATATTTGGTCAGTCTAATTTCATATAATAAAAACCTTTACCTTTATTAAAAATTAATCCCATACACTAATTCAAAACTCAAATTTCCAAAATTATAAAACGCATCCATACACTTGGGGTTTTTAAAATCTAATTTCTAGGGAAATTATTTTCTAAAGAAGTATATACGAGAATTCAATCAACATCCATAAACAACAAGGGTTTTCATATTTCATCCAATTGGACACATTTTATCCTCGAATGAAAAAAAGATTCTAAAGAACCTCCCTAAAACCATGGTGATAAAATCATAAAAAACTCAAGACCATACTCTTATTAATTATGAAAATATCTAGATGTCATTCCTAGGAAATTTTTTACCCCAACACAAATATATATTTTCATTCAAAATGCCATATGGTATATGGTACAACTTATAATAAGATATAGCTTGTAATATATAATTATCTTAACTTAGAAGTCCACTCTACTAGAATTTTCTATTCAAATACATTCTCAATAGTATATTAACCTAATTGGAATGATTACCAAAATAAAAAACCCAATATTATATTAGGTAACTATTTAAACATTAGAATCAACTATTATATCATTGTCCCAAAGGACAATGGATATGACTCTACCATCCGTTCAAAAAATGTACACACTTGCTATTGTGAAAAAAAAAACAATTGGAAAAGGATTAAACAATGAATTCATATCTAAAAAAGACAATTTTGAGGTGGTTTATAGCTCAAAAAATCCATTTACATAAAATACCACCAGTCTACCCAAATCTAGATGACTAGTATAAAAAAAGCTCAATAGAACCCACTGATGCCTTCCTGGAGAACTCATTAACAATTCATATATCCCCATAGGAATAATTTATTCGTTGTATTATAATTACTAATGTATTAATATGAGTTAATTTTTGATTCAATGGAAAATCATCTATTATCCAAATTAGCCATCTTGCACCCATTATGATAAATAATGTGTTTCTCACACAATAATGTTCAAATAATATAAAAATTCATATAAGAATAATATCTTCAATCAGAATCCATCCCACATTATTTTTGAATACCAAATATAAAATTTTCATGGGAATAGATAAATTTGAATAAATAACTCACTAACATCAAAATGACACTGTGATTGTCTAATGGTCACTTCATCACATCCATGACCCTACCAATAGGGTGCGTAACACCCTGAACCACACCAGACTCCCCGATCTATGAGTTTCATTATCACTAAAATATTAAATCAAATTTTTCCTCATAATCATGTACAATGCCTCATCCATCACTTTAATTACTGACAAGTGTGTACAAAACAGATTGCACATGAAAGAAATTCCTTTAAATAATCTATAATTCACTTCCATCTTAGGGAATCATCATCCAAAAAATACACCCAAATTCTAATAAGAGGATGGTCAACACACCAATAATTATATTGATAATTCACTACCATATTAATTCACACATTCTAGACATTGAGTGAAAATTATCATTGAGCATATCCAAATATATACATGTTTCAAACCAGCATATCCATTATGGGAACATCCAAACAAAACCAATCATTCCTCTTCTCATTCATGACATTCAAAAATTATAATTTAAAATACACCATGTATACCTATATTGTTCACTATCGTGAGATAATCAAAAAATGAATGATGATATGATCAAGTAACTCTCAATAGTAAAAGTCATTAATAATGATCCTATGAGTATGAAAACATTAGAACCAAGATAATGTTTAAAAAATTGTTTCTTGTTCCTCATGGTTCATATATATTATCATGATAATAGCCCACATAGCAGTCCTATTCAAATTTATTCAACATATTTTCACAATCTCAGTCACATTCATATCCACCATTAGATATTGTTACATGACATGGAAATCCACCCATTCTCCCAAACAAAAATAAGACATTACTAAACAATAGCACCCAGAACCCAAATAATTATTCTATTAAAAACATTACTTAATACTAAGGTACACTATTTCCATTTTCATGTATTAAAGGAATAATTATTTTTATTTAGAAAAACCTCAAACATCATATGTACAACAGTCTCGAAGAAAATAACTCACCCACACTTTCACATCTAAAGGACTCACAATACTATCAATCGCATATCATAAGTTCCCCTCAATCACATAATTAAATAACCCACTAATGTTATGAATCAGTTATACTAAAATTTAGTTCTCCCACCTAGACCAATGCTCCATTCACATCAAAGGTCACATCTCAAGAGATATCACCTAAACTAAAATATTAATAAACCATGAAATCCAACATTCAAAAAACCAACTCGAGTAACACTATCCATTTTGGAATATCTTCCCAATAATATCATCCAACCAATGGATTGATTCTCCAAAAAAATACCTCTATTTAATTTACCCCTCAATAATTACAACTAATACAAGGTCATATATATATAACGACATCATATATGAAAACTCATACTAATAAAATCTATCATTAGTGGATTGATAATGTATAATTCCAAACCAAGATGTGAAGAAAAAAATATAATATTTGTTATTGTAAAATTGAATAACCGAGAATCTAGTCATGTCACATAAGCATACTCACTAAAATGGAATCTCCCTTTGATGATACATAATAGTGAAACTTAAAAATAGGGTTTAGATTGATATAATTTCACTCCATGGTATATAGTAAACCACCATACGTGTTGTTATTAAAACATTAAATAATATAAACCAAGTAAAATAATCCCACTATGGATTTCCGACTATAGCACAATGCACCTCACTATCTTATTAGGGCCACCTAAAATCCAATACATTGCTGGAAAATTTCATCGTCACTGAAAAACTACTCACCAAAGATCCATTTTACCTACCACAATACGGAAGAAAATAAACATTTTTTTCTAGATCACTAGAATTCCACAAAATACTTATATAATAAAATTAATCATTAGTTTTTTTGAACACATTATAAAGCTGAACCACTCATCAATGAAAAATATCACACTAATAGGGCCATATATGTCAGGTGAATCACATATTACAACTAATGAAGAATGTAATGCCTCTTCCCTATACAGGATAAGAGTCAAATCCATAAATGGTCCCATACTGATGGGACAAGATAAAGTAATCTAAAAACTCATAAATTTAAAAAACATGCACTTCCCAAACAGTAAAAATCACATTAAACCTAACATATGAAAGAAAAATCAACAATAATATCCTAAGGAACTTGTAATTCATACTATAAAAGGTGTTCATGATGCACTATCCTAGTATATATCACATACTCCAATAAAATCCTATATCTCCTGACTAACATCCCAAAATAGTAAGACAAAGGGAAAAATATTTCTTATTCCATTTTTGAATGCCTTTTTCTATCCCAATATAAATAATTGTTATACTTGACTACCATGTGATCTTTAATGAACATTATTGGATTTCACTACATTAAAAATATATCGAACGGTCTAAGGAGGTAATGATGTAGAATATATACCAAATATTTGAGTAAAAAATTATAAATAAAGAAACCATGTATTATATTAATCCTAAAATAATCAGATTATAAATAACAAATATATAAATGAACTAATAATACTATAGATTCCAAAAATGGAAATAATTATACATACATATCACCCAATTAACCGATTATATAAATGGATAAAATAAATGTAAAATAAATACATTATAAAGTATTTCACTGAAACATAACACATCATGGATAACTATATTGCTAATGATTCTCTAGATCAATCATGGAAATGTAAAAGTTTTCCCAACCAGAAGCTATAAATAAGTGAGAGTCTTATTATGTAACCTAGTGTAATGGGGGAATGAACACTGTATGAGTACATAACTCAGTATGGAAACAAATATCAATTCTATCACAATTCCATCAATGCATAGATATGTGTGTTGGATGTTATCAAAACAAACAAATAAATAAATAATGAAATAAACAACTCAAGCCATAATAACCACATTAGAATGATGCCAGAATGTATCTGATCACATCACAATGACCTTTCCATCCATGAAATCTCCACTATGAAAAATTAATTCACATATAATACATTCCATGATCAAAGTACATTATTGATCCTTAGTTATTTGATCCCGATTGAGCATACATGCTTCAACCATTTATAAAGTTTATCGGAGCATTGGAATCACCTTATGTGAACTTGTATCCATACATTATGGATCACATAATCACACTTCTATGATGATGAGTAGGAAAAACTTAAGAATCATAAGGATTCACTAAAAATCCCCTTATGAGGTATTATATGGTATTACCTTTGCATATTTAATGTTTGGATGATATAATATTATTAGTGGGGGGTACGAAATCATATACATCTAAGAATGATTTATTACTAGGAATCATAGATAATTAAATAGAATCCCATATCTAGATCCCATTGTAAATCTTATTGGCACCCAATATTTCATGAATACTATGCTAAACCATAATTGTTTTCCCCAACCAATCCCAGTAGCATATCTGAAGCATTGATTGACATGATCCAACAGTTACCTTCAGGATTATCAACATATGTTTTTGAGGATATATACCTACCAAATATTAAATACTTCTATTTGAATCTTGCTAATCATGGGAATGTGTAATGGTAAATTATTATTGCGAGAATCATATTTCATATGTGTTATTTTTGGATATTATATCGATTATTTTCATAATCATGCACGGATATGATGTGAAATTTTAAGGCCCCTTGTGATCTTAATAAATGTTTTAAATATGTTAAATTGATTAAATGTCACGTGCATGCAGTTTTCCTAAAAAAGAAGAATGAATCCTGAATGGGTGGGGGGATGAATTAGAAATATAATGGATTTTTTTTGTAAAAAATAGAGGTTTTACCCTATAAGATATATACTAATATTCAGTATAGAACATTTTTAAAAAATTACTAAAGGAATGAAATTTAAAAAATAATTAAATGAATAAATTTTTGTTGTTTTTATTTTACATAACGACTACATCCCTCATTAAATATGTTACTATGTCCTTTTATTCATGGGTTTCCACTAAACCATGGAGTCCTAGAAGCCATTACAAGATAACATTCAAGACAAATATGATGGATTGAGACTGAATGATGGATCATTATGCAAAAAGAGTTCATGGACCTTATTAATGAATGAAAACAACCCATTCTTCAAAAATATTCAACTAATGATCAAGTTATGCTTTTTTGTTTTGTGTTTTCCATCCAATTTTATAATCGTTGAAAAATGTAAATCAATTCCACAAATAGAATTGATATGTGGATCATCAAGAATATTAATATGAATATTTTTTTTTGTTTTGATTTTTTTCTCAATATTTAAATGATTCAACATCAATGAATGTGGACAAAAAACCAATGGTAGATGTTTGTTTCTTTAGTATTGTGGCTTGTGAATATCTCCCCTAATTCATAGTATGATCATCATTGGTTTTTCTTTTGGCCAGAGGTTTGACCAGAACCTTGTTTCAGATCATTGTGGGATCTTTCATTGCTGTAACATATCAAAGCTATGGGAATGTAATGTGATGGAGGATTTATTTTGAAGAAATCTTCTGATGGTGTATGGATCGAGGGAGAATGATACTCAATTTTATGTTCTTCGTTTTCACCATGTGATTCATGGAACATCTACAGATGGTGCAATTGGATATTTCCCAAGAATATTTATAGCCTAGAATCCTCATATTTGGTGACTAGGGCCATGGCCACCCCCAATCTGCCAAATCAGGTGAATATGGAGGCTCCATAAAAGTATGAAATGATGTTTTGGATGAGCCAGTGGATATAATAAATCCTATATCACATAATGTGTAATATGGAGTAACATGCTGTGTAGATCCCCAAGATGTGGTGCTATTGTTTGGGATGGAGTTATCTATACCATGTTGTGTGACTCGGTCACATTCTTTATCAACCCTTCAATATGGATTGACATTTACCATAGAGGGAACAAAGGCATGGGTAGGAGTACAAGTCTAGTTTCATTCCATGTAATCTGACACAGACATTTCCACCTATATATTGGTTGGTACATTGGTAGACCATTTACAAGGACTAGGCCATGAAACATGGACATGGAATCATGTGTCTTTGTACACCATTTACATCATCTATACACCATGTATGTCAATCTTAAATACCATTTGAAGCTTTACCACATGGGTAGACACGGGTATAACTTGACACGTCATGAACCCCTTGGACACACCATGTAGCCCCTTCAAGGGTGTTGGCAGCACATCCTTTCCTTAGTTTGGACCCTTCATAGCTATCTGTATTCCATTGGTCACATCCCTCATGTGTACAATGTGGAATTACATCCACATAAAAGGACTGTGATCCCATATAGTGGTCAATTCTATGATAGAGTTTTGATGGCCCTCTGTGATAATAGAGTGATATCCTCTATCATCTTTATTCCCTAGGTGGGGTTTATGGATTGAGAATGACATGTCAGAGAGGGGATTTGATCCTCCATCTAATATACTATATCAGAAGGGGTTATGGTATCATTGGAATATGATCCCCTATATATCACATTGATCCACAATAGGATCATGGTGTCACCTAGTGGTTTTAGGAATGACTCCATATTAGAATATCTATATTTTCATAAACCAATGTTATTTCTTGGGAGGGGGCCCAATAATCTAGATGTCTTCATCATTTGTATCTGGTTATATCATGGCCCATAGAGTGGGTTTTCACCAAATGAACATTTCTTAAAGAATAATATTCTTGCTGGAAGTTGGTTATGTATTCCTAGTGGCATGGTGTCTTTATTCAATATATCTGCATGTTTATGTTATACATTTATTGTGATATATTTTATTAATTTGAATATACATCATTCTTTTTATATAGTTTTTAGGTCCCTACTATGAATTATTATACACACTCCTGCCTGATATTTTCCCACACACACCATGTCTTATGAATACAATAAACCTTTTGATCATGTCTTTACATGACATGTAGTGGGTGGATAAAATTTGGATATTGATAAACCTAGGTGTTTAATGAGATCCTAAATTTGAATTTCTTCTATTACCTTGGAGCAGGTTGGAATCATTAAAATTTTTGGTTGCACATGTATTTGGACACATTTTTGACATTTATACATTAAATTCAAAATCGATGATGGATCTAAGATGTATGAATGAATTTATTTAAGTTGTTTTTCATTTTAACATTGTGTCATCTTGGATATTTGTGCATGAGTATAGGCTTCTTAGGATAATGGATCCCACATGTGGGATATAAATACTATAATTTGGTTTCCAACCGTTTTCCTATTGGAAGTTGTATTAGGGTAGTCACTAGTCTATTATTAGTTGGCCCGGTCATGAAATAGTGGTATTAGAGCCCCCAGTTGTACATTAGGACTAGAGTCAGGATTTTTGGACTCAAAAAATAGTGTTTAGTTATTCAAGTTGAATTTTTAGTGGAGGGACTATAGTGTTAGTGAAATGGTCAATGTATCCACCCTCCTGGACTCTAATCACCTACATCTAGACTTGGTAGATGTAATCATATGTTGAAGGTAATTTTTTTGTCACATTTATCAAATATAACTGGATTTTTCATTCTATTTACTTCTTTATTTATCTCCCCTTATATAACCTTTTGAAAATGGTACATTTTTTTCAAGATTCTTCCATGGATACATCGATCCAGGATACCAATGTGTGGCCAGCAATATGATCTCCCCAGTCGTTATCCTTTGTAAATGGGCTTGTACTGAATACATAACCTCTTGGTGGTTTACAAACTATACCAACACCCCTCGAGAAACATCTATCATTGGATAATCCAGCTAAGGTTCCTTGCAGGATGAGTTTTTTGAATGAGTTTTAGAGGAGGAAACCTCCCATGATTTTGGGTGAGCCAGACCCCCATGTGGATGAGGACTAGATTTAGGTAGTCACTCTCATTTTCCTCCTCATAATGAAGTGTTAAAATTAAATGTAAGTCCTCAAATAAATTATTATTCATAGCTATGCCAATTTATAGTGGAGTATAGTTACCTTTTCACTCAATGATACAACACTCTCTTGGCCAAAAATTTAGAATCTATTTAGGAAGGAGTTATTTCCATCTTTGTTGCGATTAATATACATATTGGATATTTTTTATTTATAAGGGATATTTTACCATGGTAGAGTACTCAGGGAGGTTTACTGATCTCTCATGTTACTTCTTTGATATGGAGTGGGATCAGTTCATCAGAGGACGATGTTTTATGTAGGGATTAAATTGAGACATCTGGACATAAATGGAATCCCATATCATTACCACCTATGATATGGTTCGGGAGTAATCCTTGGAAGTAGAGAGAATAATGGCATTGCAGGTGACAAATGTGGGTTCTAGTAGTGGGAACCCAGTTGATGAGACCTCAACAACAAGCCGACAATGGAAGTCACTAAGATCAAAAAATTCCATACACTTCAGGAGGTGATCACATGCTATAGTTTATGTGGTGTTGGGGTCAATTGGTGGATCAAATCAAATAAGTGAGGGGTGATGTTTATCGATTTGTGGTCAGGGACCTATGGCTTTGGATTTTACAAACAATCATATTGATGACTGTAAGACATTCTAGGGACCTCTATGTTTGAGAAAGAGGCAGGATCAGGGTGTTTCATAGGGTGAAAGCGATTTATGAGGGGCCTTAGGGGAATCGTGAGATGGTTAGAGGTTCGTCCTATTATCCCCACCAACCCCAGATGGTATATGCCAGGCTGAGAGACAAAATGGATAGGAAAGAGGAATGTTGAAATCTATAGAGGATAGTTACCTTGAGGATCTTGGTATGATACGACATACAAATTATGTATTTTCAACATTATATATACATCTTTTAGACAAATGTGTGAGTAATTTCTTCCTTTCCACTTCTCGGGTTCGAGACATAAAAATTACGGTTGAGCCATTGGCTTGACCCTTACAGTTAGAGACTCTCACATGTAGTGAACCATTGATTGTTCACATATATTTATATTGAAATATGATTCTTATGTAAGATAGTTTATATGGGTTCTTTTTGTAGAACCAATGAGGCCTTATGACATCATCCTTGTTATGGATAATTTTCAATAGTTAATGCCCATATTTACTATTTTAGTTGTAGGATGTGGTGTTTCCACAGTGTTGGAATGAGGTTTTACACTCTGGGTGAGAATGATTCCATGGTAGATCATGATGATCTCATGTATAGGAGAGTGTACACAATTACTCAGAGTTCGATAACATGAATCTTGATGTAGTTTTTCTTTATGAAATCGGTTTATAGTGGGCGGTATAAATATGTATTTCCTGAGGATTTACAAGGTTTAACTCCCTATAAATATCTAGAATTATTCATTGGATTTCATAATGGGAATACAAAAAAATTTATACAAGCATATCAGATGAATCTAGTGGAGCATGAAGAGGTTAGGTTGATATTCGAGTACTTGTAGGAGTAGGGATATCTGAGACAAATAAATTCACCTTGGGAGGCACCAATGTTAACCAAAAAGGAATATGATGGGATCTTGATGTTATATATGGATTAAAAATTCATGAATAAGGTGATCGTGAAAAATAAATACCTACTATCAAATTCCAAATACATATTTTATTAATTGAGATGGTCGTGATGGTTGGTGAAGATTAACCTCAGATCAAACTTTCACCATTAGTGAATATACGATGGTGATATACTAATGAAATCATTCAAATATTAATAAGGTCATAATTATTACTTGGTTATTCTGTTTAGTGGGATGAAAACCCCAAAAATATTCTAGGGACCCCTGAACCAGATCTTTCAACCATTATTAGACCGTTTCTTATTGGTATATATTGATGAAATACTTCTGTATTTGATGTATGATGAGGAGGAAATCTTAAAATTCAACATAATTTTTGAAACACTTTGAGAGATCCATATTTATGGGAATCTATCGAAATATTAGTTTTTATATAAGAATTCCACATTCTTGGATTCATCGTCTTAGAAGATAGAATAGTAGTGGACTAGGAGAATTCTGAGGATGTTCTTTCATGGTAGCCACACAATATTATTTCCAAGATGAATAGTTTTATTTTGTTTATAGGCTATTATCGAAGGATCATTCTTGATTTATATATATTGAAAGAACCCTTGAACTCATTTACCTAGAATGGGAATACATTCATGTTTATAAAATGGTACCAGTAGTGCATCAACTAATGAGGTAGAGGTAGATCAGCACTCACAACATGAGATTTATGGAGGAGGGTGTTAGGTACGTAGTGTTATTTGATTCACCATGGATCCCCATAGTCTCATTCTGATGCAGAGGTAGTAATTTACTTCATATGGTTCATGTTACTTGAGACCACATGAGAAAAATTATCTGACCCTTGATCTTGAGTTTCTAGTGGTAGTCTTTTCACTAATGATGTGGTTACTCTACCTAATGGGTGAGTTTTTTAATGTGTAAGCTAACTAAAAAATTAAAAAGTATATATTATTAAAAAGGATCTTAACTTGATACATAAGAAATGTATATAGTTCCTCCAGAATAATTCCTTTGTGATTTTTTGTACTCCTCAAAAAATGGGAACATATTGTAAGATGTTCTCAATAATTGATCTTACTCTCAGTTGTTGGATGATGCGTTAGATTATTCAACCCCATTGAAATTATCATTAGTGTAATGTAATGGTTATTAATATCTATAGTATATTTCTATTACCCCACCCCTTTTATCACTTGATAGGGTTGATCATCATGTGGATGCTGACTTTGAGGCCCACAAAACTCAGATAACTACTGGACGAGATCCTGATGGATATTCTAAAGGTCGGTAGCACACCATCCTTCTTATAGGACAGATGATCGAACCATTGATGCTATAATAGGAGGTGCTCTGGGAGTTTCATTCAACCCCATTGGTGGTTAATCTAGTTGTGGAAAAGATATACCATGACTTATGATGTCATTTTAGGTGGCCTGACATGAAGAATGTAGTTTTAGAGTTTTTCACTCGATGCATCACTTGTCAGTAGGTATTGAAAGAGAATCATGTTCCATTGGGTTTAGATCAACCCCATATGGTTCCATAGTGGTAGTGGGATGGAATTTCTAGGGACGTAATGATTGGATTTCCATGTACGCCTTAGAGACACAATTAAATCTTACTGATTATAGACTAGTACCCCATGTCGGTATACATCATAGATATTTGAGATAAGTGTTTAGTAGAGAGCTAGTGACTCCTTTACATGATTAAGATAATCCATATCCTTGGATATTCCTCAATGATAGTATCTGACCAGGATGCCCACTTCAAATATAAGAAATTGAGAGGACTATATGATGCCTTTGGGAATCAATTAATCTTGTGCCCAACATTTCACCCCCAGGATAATGGCTAGAAAGAGAATACAATCAAGGTATTAGAGTCCAGGATGTATACTTGAATGTTATTATTTTGAAGTATTTTATAGGATCACATACCCTTGGTGGAGTTTCTCATATAGAAACAGATACCATTCCACCATTGATATGAATCCATTTTAGTATTTGTATGGGCAACCCTGAAGGTCACCAAATTGTTGGATTGACCAGTGTAAGTCGGCCCTCGTGGGAAAAATGTTAGAGCAAGAGACTAAGTATAATGTGAAGATCAACTAGGAGAATATGAGGGTATAAAAGAACCATAAAATCCTTATTCATACTTATGGAATATACCTCTAGATTTTTAGGTGGGACACTATGTTTTATTTAGGGTATCCCCTTAACATAGAATGATTAGATTTGGACAAGGTGGTATGTAATCTATGAGATTCATTAGTCCCTTCCAAATAATGCATTGAGTTTGAGAACTAGAATACCTTGTTTCTCTGATTCCATAGTTGGAACTGATACATTATGTCTTCCACATGTCGTAGTTGAGGAGGTATGTGCAAGACCCATCACACGTTATAGACCAGGATGAGATCGACATTGAGGATGGTGATACCACTGATGATTAACTAATATATATTTGGGATTGAAATAATAGGATCTCTCATGGGTGATCGATGACTGGTACGTGTGTCCAGTGGAGGAACGAGATTTTTTAATAGTGAAATTGGGATTTTGAGACACATTTCTGAGACCAGTACAATCATCTTTGTAAGTATTATGTTTTTATTTTATTAGGATAAAAAGATATAATGTCGGGAGAATATAATCACTCAACTATTCTGTGTAATTTTATTGGATATTAAGAAAATAATTTTTGAGACTAGGTGCTGAGATGATGTGTGATTCCAATTCCTTGTTTTCCCATAATATATATTTTAAATATATTAATTATATTAAACATCACACATGTGCAGTTTTTTTGGAAAACATTAAATGCCTCACAAACAGGGCACAGATTAGAAATTTATGGTCACCATTGTGTTCATAATATGGGGATTAACCAATGTACAACATAAAAAATTTCTACGTGAGATCTTTTTTTAAAGTTATCATGGTCATGAAAATTATAATATAAATTAATTAAATATTTTATATTATTTTTATTCAATACAGATACCATCACCATTTTAAAATTTGAATCTATGTATTTTGTTATTGGGTTTGTGTCCAAAAATCTCAAGAAATATAATCAATTGGAGGAGAGAATTCTTGGTCATGAATGGTGGGTCAGGACTTGATCATGGATCATTGAATGAAAAAGTTTGTAGATATCATCAACAATGAAACCCTAATAGTTCTTCATCAATAATTAACCATAACTCCTGGTACGATGTTCAATTTTGTAATTTCGAACCTATTTGTTTATATTATATGAATTTGAATCAGTTCCATAATCAAAATTAATACGTTCATCATTTTTAAAATTAAATGGATTGAATTGTTTAACATTTCATTTTGATTGATTGCTCATTTTTTCGCAACATCCACGACAACCAAACAAGGCCAAACAAAATTTTTGATGTTAAATCCTTAAATTTTTTTGTTATGGATTTCCCCCAATTTATTTTTTCAATCATATATTGTATTTATTTTTTTACAAAGGTTCAACCAATACCAGTTTCTGATCATTACATGACCCTTCTACAATGCAACAGATCAAAACCACATGTATGATATGAGATTTCAGTTTTACTTTGATGATTGATGATGATGGGGGATATATTAATGTAGAATGAGACCAAATAGTGTGTTCATTTTTTCCCCATTGATTCATGGGGAACTGATATATGGTGTTAGTGGATGATTCATGAGAGGATTTAGAGCCTAGAATCTTGATATCTGGCTAATAGGTTCTAGTTTTACCCCCCGATCTATAGAATCCGATGAGGATGTAGGATCTGATAAAATGATTGTCGATGTGGTGATGGAGCCAATGGATCTAGAAAACCATACATCACAAAACATTTAATATGGAATTACATGCCATGTGGGATGCCTAGTTGGACTTCTTGGATTCAAGTTGGAGTTATGTATTAGAATTTTTTTGGTTGTGCCACACGCTATGTGACCCATTCATGACATCAATATGAGTAACTCAGAGGGTATATGGAAATAGAAAGGAGTACATGACGAGTAGAATGATGTGTACTCAGGAATATATACAACCAACTATACATTAGTTGGTCATCCGGTAGACCAAGTACACGATCATAGGCAAGAGACATGGGAAGGTTTTCATATGTCTCAACATTCTATGTAAATATTTTAAATATTGTGTATGTTAATACCTACATGTCATGTGGGGAATTACCACATAGATAAAATTTTGGATAGATGGAAATGCTTATTACCCCTGGGATACACTATGTACCCATCTCATCATTTCATTAGTTTGGTCCAGTCATGGTTGAAAGTTTTGCCTTGGTCATTTACCTTTTGGTTACAAGATGGAATTATATCCACATCTTAGGATTTTGTTCTCCTATAGATGCCGATTCTCGGATAGAGTTGTGGTTTACCTTTATCAGACTATAGTTTTATCTTCAATAATATTTTTTCTTCGGTGGGGTCTATAGAATTAATGTGAACTACCTATTTATAGAATTTTTCCTCTATCTAGAAGACCAAATTTGAAGGGTTTGTGGTGTCACTGTCATACAATCCCCTGTATAGAAGGTTAAACCAGATTGGATTTGTGTCATGCACCTGTGGTTATATGAGTGAATCCAAATCTATGTATCAGGGTCTTTGTAGACCAAAGTGATTTCATGGGTGAGTCCCAATGAATTAGACAACATCATTGAGTTTCAACCATGATAGAATGGATCACAGACTAGGTTCTACCATATTGATTCATTCAATAATCATAGTCATATGGATGTTAGTTGGTTTTGACCATTTGGTGGAATGGTTTCTTTACATTGTATATATGATTGTCTCTTTTATACATTTATTGTGATATCTGATATTGGAAAAACTATACATGGTGATTAGTGATGACTATTTTTAAGGTTTCCTATTGAGTATTATTATAATCACACATAGATACAATTTTCCAACACATGTCATGTCTTATGAAGGAGATGGCCCCTTTGATGTTTTCATGGGAGGACTTGGAGCTGGTGGAGCATAACTGGGGCATGAGAGACTAAGGTGTTTACTAAGAGCCTACATTTGAATTTATTCATCAACCTTGGAGTATGATAGAATCTTTACAGTTTTTTATTCATGTATTTGAATTTTTTTTGACTTTTAGTAAATTATAGTCATACTATTTTTTGGTATCGTAGATATATGAATGATTTTTTTTTCAGTTTCTTTACAGTTCATCATTGTGTGGGATCAGATATGTTTGTATGTGTACATGTAATTTAATATAATGCCTCCAATTTATGATATATTTCTACAAGGTGCTGGTTGCTAGACAATGGCCCATTAGATGTGT
Source organism: Viscum album (assembly GCA_963277665.1). Classification (NCBI taxonomy): domain Eukaryota; kingdom Viridiplantae; phylum Streptophyta; class Magnoliopsida; order Santalales; family Viscaceae; genus Viscum; species Viscum album. The sequence goes on from OY728165.1 coordinate 812,058,569, forward strand.
GATTGTGGTAGTCGGGAGTCATATCAAAATTGGTCATGTCGTGAATGTATCACTATTATAATCCCGGATACTAGGGAATTCAAAATTGTATCAATAATGAGATAAATCCCTTACATCGTGGATTCCTATTTTTGTGTCATATCACATATCTTGAATGATGGTTTATAAGTACCACTATTTGGAATAAACTCCCAAATTAACCGTATACTAGGATGTTTTATGTTCCCAGAATCCACAACCACTATACCACAAGACCATATATCAAACACTTCAGGCATCTGATGGCCCCTTATATCTCACTAGGTGATTCTCGGGAATCTTAGAAAATCAAAGCAGTATATATACTATAGTATAATCTATGAGATTGTTTTGTAATCAAATATAAAATAAAAATTAAAAATTAAATTAAAAATACATCTTGGGTTGGTCAAAATTTCCATACTATCCATATAATCACGTCCCCATTAGGCTTTCATATTGATTCCCTTTCAAGGTGACATATATTTCCATTTCTACAACGAGGCACAATTCTCACTATTTTAAATTTCTCAAGGGGTACACATAGGGCTCCCCCTAGTTCATCATTATTATCTATTAATATTTATTTGTATCTTCAAATAGATAGTATCTCTATAGATAAATCATACTGCCTAGGGGGGACATATGATCCCATAACATCATTATAGTTATCATCAACCCTCATGGGCCAAAATGGAAAGAATCACAGTAAATAGTCTCAAGAGAGTATGTTGGTACCATATACATTTTCATGGTCACTCTAAATTGGTTAAATCCTAATTTCATCTCTAATCTACAAAAGTTAAAACCAAATAGGCCAAACACATTTCAAGGGACCTCACCTAGCTAACATGGTCTGTCCACCTCAAATCTGATTACATCCTCTCTTGGGGGTGTCCAAGTGTGCATGTGTCTTCTTTGTTTATCCCATGACCAAAAAATCATAGAAACTATCCATTTAAAAAGGTCTTCATTGGCCTTGGAACTTTTCCCATTTAAACATTGTTATTTATGTAAGAAGAAAAATAGAGATTAAATTACTATGTAACTGTTTAAATAAAATAACGAAACAGGTTAGATTAATCTGTCGAAAGATCAAATATCCCATACATCATCAACCAAATTCAATAAATCATTATGTGATTAACAATGAGGACATAAATTTTTAGAGGTCTATAATTATTTTTCACTTCTCACAGCTTACTGGTTCGACTCACCCAAGCTCGTATTGCCTCAACCAATAACCACCAACACTAATGGCTGTTATTCCAAATCATGTAAACACCCAATATATAAATATAATAATTTGTTTTTGATTAATTAATTTATAAATATATGAATAATAATTATTTTCTCATCAAATTATGTCACCACACCATAACTACATCCACTCACACCCTAAGGACCTGTCTCACATCCCCCACACTATTCCAATTGGAAGCCTTGATAAAAAAAATTTGTAATCACATGGTAATTTAAATTAATTTAAAGAATAATGATGAATATAGAATTTTTTATTGAGACATACTCTATGTATGTTATACAAAAGTTAAAAAATATTCATCTATACCCACCTTACTCTGATGAAATCAGTTTCAAATATAGTAAATTCGAAAGCAAAAAATAATGGATAATGAAGGAGAGGGATGTAAGAGAAATACCGAGGTAGAGATGCAAGTTAATATATTATGAATCACCCTGAAAACAACCCCACATATAGTGACATAATGGGGAGATAACATTGGTAGAATCCTGATCCACTTGAGTCAATTAAAATGGAGAAGTCGACACTCCCCTAAAAACATGAGTGCTATGGGGAGTCATTTCCCCTTTAATGGCCATTAGCTATATTATAATGAGAAACAATCTAGAAAGTGCACCAAACAGGACTACGAGACAAATTACTAAGCCTTTAGGGAGATTTTTGCCTACTAGTGGCCAACTAGTGGCTTCGTTGTAACAACATGATATGATATAATTTATTTCTCTTTTAGTAAACCATTACTTATCGATTTCTTTCTCAACAGACAACAAATAAATTAAAGGTACCTTGATATATTTTAATTCTATATTATATTGATAGGTATTAAAGTGTTTACCCAAATTATGAAAAATATATATATAAGTATTTTACCCAATTCAAATGTATTTATTAATTCATAATAAATTTATAATTTTTTTTATAATGTCATTTTCTACTTCGAAAAATTTCATATTTTTAGAAATAGATTTTATTGAAATAATTATACGTAAATAATCATTTAATTAAAAAACATTTAGAAATTTTATTTTATGAATATAATATATGTTTTTAAATTAATGTTTCAATTTAAGAATAAGGTGAGTTTTGGGGAGTTATCTAAAAATATTTATTTTAGGTAAGTAGAAACACTTTTGATTTATAAAAAAATTCCATATCTTTTCATTCAAACTAGTAATTTTAAAGTCACATTGTAAATTTAATGTCATGATAATGTGACATAATTATCTTTTAATAATAAATTATCAAATTAATTACCTAATAGCAATCATTATACATGATTTTGGTATAAGTAGATTTATGGGCCTAAAAACCAATTTTTATAAAAAAGATCCTTCAATTTTTAAATTTATATTAAAATTTATTTAATTCATAAATGTGAATTATATATTTAAAAATGGATTTCATATTTTTTTATTAGGATGTTAATATTTTATAAATAGGTTACATTTATTTCATTACATTATGAATTGTACCCATGTTAAATATTTTTCAAATCAATAAGGGTAAAACTAGGTAAAGATATAAGATAATGTATCAAATAACAACTAAAACATTCCATTATTTAATTTAATGATATAAAATCTACTATATTCATTCCAAAATTCAATATATTGAATTTTTGGTGTCATTTTCATTTGATAATGACATTTATATTAATTATTCTAAGAAAATTACCAAATTTCACCCTCATTCATTTAATATCTCTATTATATATTCACTAGGAAAAAATTTATGAGTGGTAATAAATGGTTTTAGTTAATATTAATACATGTGTTTGTACTAATTTATTTTTAATATTCATAAATTATGTAATTAATATACACTCTTAGACAACATCAATAGAGTTCATATGTAAGAAGTATAAATATCAAGGTAAATGAATTTAAAAACAAAAAAAATAATAAATTTTGTATAATTTTGTTATTAAAATAATTTAATAGGTTTTTATACGGTATAAATTCTATATAATGTGTATATATTTTAATTACATTATGGTATTGATTACATTGAAGTCAATTAAAATGAATAGTCTAAAAATGACATTAATGATATTTTACATTAAATAATAGTTAATTAAATAATATAGAAATCTAAAAAACGTTAGAGATTTATGGTGGAATGGAAAATGGGGTAAAATTTCATATATGGATTAATTTTTAGGTACTTTTCAAATTATAAGTGAACATATTAACCTTATATGAAAAGAATGTGTTAGTGTGGAAAATATATGAAAAGGATAATAAAGGGGTTAAACAAAATGATAATGTTTAAAATGACCAGAAATCCTATAATTTTTTTAAGATGATTATATTTCGATTTTATCCTTATTTAATGAAAATAATTGGATGTTTTCAATCATGACACATGAGAATGACAATAATTATATTAAAATGTTTTAATCAAATCCATGTTTTTCAATTACCCTACATATAAAAGAGACTTCCTCTAAACATTTATTCAAAAATATGGAGAACTCAATCTTAGACAATCCCAAAAATAATAAATTACTATATACCTTCCCATCATCATATTTTTTTGATATCATAATACCACCTTAATGAGGCTTAAGGTGAATTCTAATAGAGTTTTCAAAATGTGGAGGTAATTGTCTTACCCAATTCATTCTAATAATATAATTTATTCTAGATTGTATAAAACTATTAACTCATAATAAAATCATTAATCTACAATAATAAATATATCTATTTGTTATTATTATTTAACAATTTTACAACTCTATTCCATTAAATGGTTTGGAAATTTATCGCTCATGTTTACATGTTGACTACCACCTCAATGTAGTGATATAAATTGAAGGTATATTACATAAGTTTAATAGAAGGGATTTTATTACAATATATCATTAGAAGAGTTAATAGGCCAGATGGTATATCATTTAACCATGTAAGATCTCTCCTGGTATCTCTATTAGCTATCCCATCCGCCACTAAGTTGGCTTCCAAGTAGACATGAGTGCTGATGCTATTGGAAATCAAGAGGGAATTGATACCATAAATCCATCTATTAGTGATCTTCTAAGATAGATTAATCACTTCATTTTAAATATATTCTACTACAGTTGTGGAGTCGATTTCTAACCATAGGTTGTCCATTCCTTCAATATGAGAAAGGTTTTCGACGTGCATAATGTTGATCATTTTGGTCTTGAGCGAGGAAGAGATATCATATGTGACAAAGAAACAACTAAGGACATTACCAGTGTGGTGTCTATATATAGAACCACATCCAGCTAGACATGGGATACAATTTGATGCTCCATCGACATTGATTTTAATCCATCATTGTAGAGTGACATTTTTGATGACTTCAATGAGTCCTAGCAGTTGTTCTTATTTCTATGCCACTTCAATTTTTTGGCAGAATCATAAATAAAATTATTTTATTAAAGTAATGACTTGGTTGGGGACTATTTGCCTCCCTATATGTAGATATAGGAAAGTGAGGGGATCCTACTTGTGGAAACGTTTTTATCCACGCAAGATTTCATTACGAACAGTCCAGAGGAGATGGACGAGTTATACAATAGTGGCCAGGAGAAGTTGATTGATATGAGGAGCATCTGGAACTGTTTCAATGTACTAATATTGATCAGTGATATCCAGTCTTTCTAGAAGATGAAATTCAAATATTTCTTTCAGTGCATTCTTGAGAGAAGAAAATGTGGCACATGATAGGAATAAATGCATGATGTCCTAACTATGCTGGTTTCATAAACTGCATCTAAAACATAAGGAAATTCCACAAAAAGATCTTATTCACTTTTCATTTCTTGTTACATGTATTCTAATAGGGATGTATTATATACCTTCTCACATTCCCATCAGTTGAAAAAGATAACATCACTCAGGCTTACATTGTTACTACCACCTCCATAATGACATATCATTAATTTTTCATATATAATTATATGGAGTGTAATAAGAATATATTTTATAATCATATATTATAATTAATAACAAAAAATAATTATATAATTTTTAATAATTATATTTTTTATTACATCCATCGTAAAATGGAAACATCACTGTTGCGTAGGTTTTAACTATTGTCTTTATAAAGTGATGTAGTTCATTTTTCAACAACCCTTTATATTGGTGTTCCTTAAAATATTTATGATTAATTATTCTGATTAATAAATCATGATTAAAATTTTTATATGATTAATCCCTGAATTAGTTGAATATAATAAACCATTGAACTGAAATATGTATATAATAACAACAAATTTTCACTTTTGTAATCATTTTAATGAAGTAATTGTTCATAAAAGAATAATTGGAAATTATAAATAACTAAAACATTATTTTTTTTGTTAATATGGTATTATTAAATATTTATAAATAATATATACATAATATGAATGATATTTTAAGGTTTTAAAATAAATATGAGACTTGGGGTAAGGGTTCTTCATCTCAATATTTCTTCAATTTGATATGTTCAATGTTATGAACCTATTTAAGTTTAAGAGGGGAATATATTTCTCAAAAAACATTTTATGTCATGTATCATTGTTAATTAAAGGTATTTAAATTTAAATTTAAAATTAATTTATCCATATTTTTGATCTGTAATTTACTATAGTGGAAAAGGGTTATCTTATAAAATTTTATTTTGGGGACATTTGTTATGTTATTCACATATATTATTTTATGAGTTGTTTCTAATTATATTATCACTCATGACATTATGTTCATGGAATTTAAATTTTCATTTCTTTTTAATTTCATCAGTATTATGATTCAAAAGTTACAAATAGGTAATTGGTTTTTGTTCTAATATCATTTCTTTTTTAGTATTTTTATTGTAAATATCCATTAATAGAAATTTTATAGATCATATTATTTAATCACCATATATTATATAATAATATTTTTATTCATATAATTTTCATATATTTGTTTTAATTTTCAGAAATTGGTTCTTATAATGACTGAGAGTTTTTAATGAATAATTTACCTTATTTTATTTTTCATCGAAAAAAATTTTCTTCTATGACCATGCTCATCAAAATTATTTTATGAAATTTTTTTTTCTAATAAATGAAGTTTTTTACAAAAAATATTGTCAATTACATTATTATATATTTAGAATATTTTACCAATAATATATTTTAATTTTTTGAAAAGAATTTGTTTTTTTAATTTTTATATAAATTTGAAAGGAATGTTTTCTTTTAACATAAAAGACATGAAAGAAAATTTCTGATGATGTGTCCATTGATTGATTTAATGTTAACATATTTTTTCAATATATTTCTTAAATTAAATATAATTTCCCAATATTATTGGTATTTTAGTTAAAATTGTATCAAAATAAAATAAAGTTTTCTCATGTTTTCAAATAAATGTTTGGAAGAAATTTTAAATGAATCTACCATATATTTATACTTCAATTTAGGAATATTTTACTTTAATGGAGATCTATTATTATGATACCATCCACCTTAAATCATTTAATGACCTATGTGGATGATTATTATAGGAAACGAGTTACTTTCCCATGGCTAATTATATTATGATAGAACTCTTATGAATCTTAATTATTTTCCTCTAGTTAAACTATAAAAAAATATGTAATATTTATAAAACTCATATCTAGGTGTTATAATATGAAGATATGTTGAATGTTTTATGATATTGGGTCTCGTATGTTTATGATTTTAATTATAAGGTTAGTGAGACTAGTATAATATTTTCCTCTAATTCATTAGGTATGTATGGATATCTCATTAGATAATAAAGAAAGGAATGGGGATGAAATCCATCTCATAAAGTGACTCTGTCTACGTGGATAATCATATGAGAGAGAAATGAAGAAAGAAATGATGAAATGTAGAGCATACCCAATACACAATTAAATCCAAGAAAATGTGCATTTTCAAAGGAATGTATTTTCTATGATTTTTTGTATGACATAGACTTATGTATTGATCTAATTTTATGCTCTCATAGATCATGAATGTTTATTGATGATTCCAGACTATTTTAAAGTTCTTCTTTTTTTATGAATATTCCTTATGCCATGTTTTTTATTAACGAGAATTTATTGATTGGGTATAATTATAATATTTTGTGATTATTTTCTCATACCCTTACTGTAACGCCCCGACCCCATTTACCCAGAGTCGGTGCATTATTACATAACATTGACATGATCACAAGAAAGATCAAATCTCGAATGACCGATTGGTTTAGTAGCCTTGGAAACACTAGATATATTCATAAATTTTTACATTACATGATAATGTGAAAAACTACTACAACAACATATTGTCTCCATCATCCACACTATTATCCCCTAATAATACCCCTGTAGGTTATAAATAATTTACTTCTTCACTTCCTGGAAAAAATAAAATATACAAAAGGGGTGTGCTCAAATGCCCAGTAAGGATAACAATATAGCAGAAACATTCATAAATAAGAATAAACATTTAAGGCAATGTATAACTAAAACAATAGACTTTTAAACATGATCATGAGCATAGTATGGAAAAAAATAATTGAAATAATTCCATTTACTTATTCCCATCGATATTCTACTAATCGAATAATCAAATGCAAAACCAATAACCACATTCATAATGATGGAATGCATAATGCCACACTATCATAACCACATAGACAAGGCCTCGAGCCATGAGTAAATATAATATTTTTCCAAGGCCTTGTGCCAAGACACTAGTTTGTCTCGTGAGACCTACCGATGCATCGAGGAGCTATAGCGGGCTCCACCCGTCACATATTAAGTCCAATGCATTCCCATATGAAAAGGATTAAACATAACATAAAAATTCGTATTAAAACAAGCATACAAAATGTCAATACTTTCACCATAAACCATGAGTGGTATAAAAATAGCACATCCACAGTCAAACATATCACTAAACCATCAATACAATATATAAGTTTTGTATCATAATAAATCATCTTTAAATAAGCGTAAAATCCATCAAAGGATGTTGACACAGATGAAATCAAAACTCTTTTTAGAGAAATATCTCTTTCTATTTTGAAATAATTTAAGAGTCATATATTTATAAAATAAAACATTTTTTTGAAAATATTCTTATAATATTGTAATGGAAGCTTCGAATATTTTATTACGGCGGAAAATAGCTGCACCCGCCGTATAAGTTAAAAAAACATTCTTACCTTAATTCTGTCAAAAAGGTTAAAAAGCACCATGTTTGGAAAAAAGTGGAAAGATTAATTTATAAAACTCTTATAAAAAGCCAAACAAGGGTATAAATGACTTTAACCCATATTATTGTAAATAGTAAAAAAAAGTTAAATACACTTTTTTGAAACATGGATGTGGATGGGAAAGAGATCCCAGTAGATTGTTACGTATAAAAAACCTCAGATAATGAAGAGATTGTGAAATGAACCCTTACACTGTACTTTTCCTTGGTTAAGGGTAGGTTAAACTCCTGTATAATGGTGAAATAATTGTTATTAAATTATACAAGAATCATATATATTAATATGATATCATATATGATCTTTTAACATTGATTTTTTAATAATATCTTAGTATTATCGTTGGTTAGGGTGTTAACTTACTCGTTTTCTTTTATATGTTTTGTTATGTATGCCATGTTTGTCAAGGATAGGTTGTATCTTAATCATATCTAGAGTGATATCATGTCCTTAGATACTATTATTAATCATCAAATGATAATTAGACTTCAATAGATACGATGGAGAATGAATCTTATCGCATTCGTGGAGACGGTAGTCCGTACGTACGCACGAGCGACAATATCATTCTTTTGATATTAAAATAATATATAATTGGATGATATATCATATATAAAGAATCATTATCATGTTATACATATTATTTAAATGAGTTACACATCATTATTATACCCATCCAAATAATAATTTATTGAATGACAATTACACCACGACTTGGAGACGGTAAGCCGTACGTACGCACGTATGGTGACATGTCATTAAAAGGATGGATATAATACTGAATATTGTTGTAATATATTTATAATAATATTACATTATATAGGATAGACTGGATTCATTAATTTATAATGGGAATAACAAAGAAATAAGATGTGGAAGAAGAAAGGAACTTGGAAAAGGGTGGTGAAATCATTACCTCTTCATCGGGTTCTTCCTTTTGATTTGATCAAAAGGGCTATTAGGATGGCTTTCTGACTAATGGAAGGCCTCTAGGATGAAGTGAGGGAAGTGGAGAGAGTATGTGGGAAGATTTTGGCCGATCCAAAAGGCTTTTATGGTGTGAGTTAATGAGGAGGAGTGGGATTTTATAAGAGGGGTGAGGGGCACCTTTGGAAAAGCTAGAAATATTATTTTATAATAAATTCATATTCGGTTTATAATGGCTCCAAAGTGGATTATTTAAAATTTAAGATGGGGATAGATCGCAAACCACTCAACCAATATAATTTAGACAGGTTTGGGTCACTATATTAACCTTATCATTAAGTATTAACTCTTACTTAATTAGTTTGACACTTACCATGTCACTTTGTATTTTTATATTATATAGTTAATAAACATACTATATACCTCCAAGAGACCCCCAAGTGGACCATTAATGATACATGTATACTGATATTAGTCTCTTGGCCGAACCTTATATTTTTAGGAATTTAATATCAATTAATAATATAATATTTGTTTTAAAAACTCTTCTATGTCAATTTTGACACTATTTAGAAAATTGATTTTTGTGAAAATCATAACAGAATGATTAGTTCAAACACAGTTAATTAAATAAATTCTAATAGGTCATATTATCCTAGAAAATTAGTGTTATTCATTAAAATCATCAAATTATATTTTTTTGTGTATTTATAATATCAAATATTTTAATTTTTCAATATTATGATAATTACTGCATCATCATTGTGTCATAAATAAATTAAATTATTTATTGTCCAAAAATAGTAAATAAAATATCTTTATGTAGGAAATATTTGTAGCTTTATAATGAATATTTATATATGAAAATCCAACATATATAACCCTATGTAAAAATTGTTTTTATAAAAGATATATGCTTGTGTCTTTTTTGTATTCATTTTAACATAATTAAAATAAAGTGTCCCTATCACTTACAAGTGGCACCATGGGGTCCCAAAATTGACCCAAAGATGCCCATGGTCGAACATGTATCAACCAATAAGGTTGGGACACGTTTTAGGGTAATTTGTTATTATAATAATATTATTTCTTAATCCTTATTTACCGGATTTACCCTTTAACCATGGTAAATAAAATATTTAACGAAGTAATTATTCAAAATGTCCAAAAATAAAAGTTACATATTTAAACAATTTGAAAATACTGATTCCAAATATGGAATCCATTTTTCCAAATTCAAAACACAGTAGTGGCAGAAATTAATTTAAAATTAATTCCCGCTGTCAAAATAAAAAGTGTGTTTTTAAGATATAATAACTATCAAAAGATTGATACTTGTTTATGTTTGGTTTAATTGTGAAATTATGTCCAATGACCAAAATTGTATTAAATGGTAAAAATATATTCTAAATATACTTTAAAACCAATCAAATTCATAATTTATCACTATTAATTAGTTTGATTTAAAAAGTTGTTTTTAATTTAAATTTAGTAATTTTCACTATTCATCAAAATATTAAAGTTATCCGAAAAGTACCAAAATTTCACTTTAGGCTAAATTCGATAATCCAAATCCAAAAATGAAGTCCATTTTGAGAGGGAAAATTTCAAAAAGTAGGTATTACTATTCATAACGGCTAGTTTGATCGGTTGTGGTGTGTGTTAGAACTCAATGTTGCATAAAACACACGCTATCAAATTATTCAAAGGGAAACGTACCGTAGAAGCTTGGGGTGTTACATTCTCCTCTCCTTCAAATAATTTCGTCCTCGAAATTTCTAGAATACTACCGCATGAAAAGACTTGGTTTGTTCTTCATCATATGTTCCTCGGGTTCCCACATTGCCTCTTCCATCTTATGGTTTCTCCAAAAGACTTTTACAAGACGAGTCGTCCGGTTTTTCAGTACTTGTCCTCTCGTATCAAGAACTTGATGGGATCTTCGCAATAAGACAGATCGGGTTCCAATTCTAATTCCTCGTAGGTGAGTACATGCATTGGGTCAGACATGTATTTCCTCAATAGAGATACGTGGAACACATCGTGAACTTTGGAGAGACTTGGCGGCATTGTCAATCGGTAAGCTACAACCCCAATTCGTTCTAGAATTTCAAAAGGTCCAATGTACCTGGGACTCAATTTACCTTTCTTACCAAAACGTATGACTCCTTTCCATGGAGATACCTTCAGGAAAACATGATCACTGACTTGAAATTCCAAATCCTTCCTTCAATTATCGGCATAGCTCTTCTGCATACTTTGAGCTTCTTTGATGTGTTTTTGGATTACCTTCACCTTTTCCATTATTTCCTCTACCAGTTCTGGACCTACAAGTTTTCTTTCACCAACGTCATCCCAACAGGTTTGTGTACGACATCTCTTTCCGTATAAGTCTTCATATGGTTCCATCTGAATACTCGAATGGAAGCTATTGTTATAATAAAATTCTACTAGAGGTAAATATTGATCCCACATACCCTGAAAGTAAAGTGAGCAGGATCTCAACAAGTATTCTATGGTTTGAATAGTTCTTTCTGATTGTCTATCTGTTTTAGGGTGGTAGGCATTGCTCAAATGATGTTCAGTATCCAAGGATTTCTGAAGAATTTTCTAGAATCTTGAAGTAAAATGGGGATCATGATCAGAAACAATCGATAGGGGTACTCCATGAAGTCTCACAACATTATCAATGTATAGTCTTTCTAGACGTTCCAGTGGTAGATCTTCTCCTATAGAAAGAAAATGTGCTTACTTGGTAAGACGATCAACAATAACCCATACTTCATTGTTCTTTCTACGAGTCTTTGGTAGCCCCATGAAAAAGTACATAGTAATATTTTCCCATTTTCACTCCGGTATGGGAAGAGGTGGAAATACTCCACCAGGCTGTTGCCTTCCAACTTTCAGTTGTTGAAAAACCATACATCATGACACAAAATCAGAAATATCCCTCTTCATGTTATCCCACCAAAATTGTTCCTTCAAATCTGTATACATTTTTGTGCTCCCAGGGTGTATAGAGAAATTGGAACAATGAGTATCATCCAAAAATTCCCTTTTTAAATCAGATATATCGGGAACACAAAGCCTATTCTCGAATTTCAAAATTCCTTCTTCGTACACAAAGTATCTCAATCTCCCAAAATCCACAGATTTAATAAACATTTTAAATTCTTCATCATCGTTCTGAAAACTCTTAATCCTTTCTAGTAAATATGGTTTGGAAACCATTTGAAAAAGCATCGATGTTTCACCTTCCCTGGTTATTCCCATGTCCATCATTACTAGATCCATGAAAATTGGATCCCGTTCAATTCTCATATTGTTCAAAACTCGATGATCTTTTCTGCTCAAATCATCTTCCACCTTGTTTGCCTTCCCCAGGTGGTAGTGTATCGTGAAATTATAATCCTTGAGTAATTCAAGCCATCTCCTTTGCCTCATTTGGGTTCTTTTTGTGAGAAAATATACTTCTAACTCTTGTGATCAGTATAAATCTCACATTTTTCTCCATAGAGTTAGTGCCTCCATATCTTCAAAGAAAAGATCATAGATGCTAACTCAATATCATGAGTAGGATAGTTTTTTTTATGAATTTTCAACTGTCATGATGAATAAGAAATAACCCTATCATTCTTCATAAGGACACAACCAAGTCCTTTCTTCGATGCATCACTATAAATTACAAACCCATCATTCCCTGATGGTAGAGTCAATATAAGAGAATTTACTAATCTTCTCTTCAGTTCTTCGAAACATTATTCACATTCTTTTGTCCAAACAAATTTAACCCCTTTACGTGTGAACTTCATTAATGGGTTTTCCAATCAGGAAAAATTCGGGACGAAACGTCGATAATAACCTGCCAGATCAATAAAACTGCGTACCTCAGTTATACTCGTAGGTGATAGACATTCTTGGATTGCCTTGGTATTAGAAGGATCAACATAGATTCCATCTTTAGAGACAATATGGCCAAGAAAAGAAATCTCCTAATGCCAGAATTCACACTTTCTAAATTTCCCATATAATTCATGTCTTCTCAGAGTCATCAGAATAATGAATAATTGACTTTCATGATCTTCGTAGATTTTAGATTATACCAAGATATCATCAATAAATACCACCAAGAATTCATCGAGATATTCCTTGAAAACACTATTCATCAAATCCATGAATACAGAGGGTGCATTAGTCAATCCAAAAGGCATTACATTAAACTCGTAATGCCCGTACCTGGTTCGAAATGCTATCTTCAGAATGTCTTCCTTCTTTACACACAACTGATGGTATCCAGATCGAAGGACAATCATTGTAAAGTATTGAGCTCCATGCAGTTGGTCAAAAAAATCATCAATGCGAGGTGGGTGATACTTGTTCTTTATTGTTATAGAATTGATCTCCCTATAGTGGATACATAACTTCATAGATCCATCTTTCTTTTTAACAAAAAGAACAGGGTCTCCCCACTGAGAAATAGTAGGGCGAATAAATCCTTTATTACTAAATTCCTCTAGTTGTTTCTTTAGTTCATCTAATTATACATTGGCCATTCTATAAGGGGTCTTCGATATAGGCCTTGATCCAGGAATTAAATCAATGGAAAACTCAACTTCTCGTTCTGGAGGATGTCCTGGTAAATCTTCCGGAAACACATCTACATATTCTTTCACAACAGGTGCATCCTCCATTTGAACATTCCTTTCCTCACCCATAGTCATTTCATTCTCATCCTCCCCAATAATTGAATTTAGTTGAGCTACTGGGGGTGGATCTAGATAAGAATTAGGTTGCTATGATTCTGCTCTAAAGATAATGTGTTCCTTATCATCATCCTCAAAAATTGTAACCTCCTTCTTCTTACAATAATTATCGCATCATAATCTGAAATCCAATCCTTGCCTAAGATTATATCAAACTAAATAATAGGTTAGAAAATGGGATCAACGGATAAAGAACATTTATGTGCTCTAATGGGGACTGATTCATAAAACTTTGTTGCAATGATACTTCCCTTAGGATTTTTAACTGACAACTCCCTTGTTAAATCAAATTGGAAATATCAAATTTTCATAGAAATCAGGGAAGATATGATACAATGCGATGATCCAGAATCAAATAATGCATTTTCTAAACTTGAGGAAACCATTAAATTACCTGCCACCCCGTCTTATGGAACATCTACCTTAGTAGTAGTGATAGAAAAAGCATAGCCTTGAACCCATGGCCTTTTCTAAGGTAATTTCCCCTGACGATTAGGACATTCAATTTCATAACGTACCATCTCCCTGCAATTGTAGCATTGAATAGCGGTAGCTTCCTTCTTCCCTTTGCATTCACGATCTTGGTGGCCTTTTTCACCACACTTGTAACAGACACCCATTCCCTTCAAGAAAGTACTGGGGTGTTTTTTCCCACATTTACCATAGGATGGATATTCAACCATTCCCCTCTTCCCCTTATTCCCATTCCCAGAATGATCAGCAGATCTCTTCTTCTCTTTCTTTGCTTTAAATTCATAAGACATAGAATTCCTTTACTGTCTTGATAGCACATGAGACAATGTCTTCGTACGACAAGAAGGATTCTGAGACTAATTATCAACGGAGAAATGGTTTTAACCCATCAAAGAAATGATCAATCTTACTTCTTGGGTTACGTATATAATCTCAAACATACCTTGCTATCCTTGTAAAGTTAGCCTCATACTTTGCGACATTCTCATCCTCCTTTTGTCTCAGACTCAGAAATTTCCTTTCCATTTCTGCTCGATGGTCATGTGGAAAGTATTTTTCTAAAAACAGATATTTGAACTCCCTCCATTCCATATTTGAAACTTCATCATCTTTATTCATGTTTTGAATCAATGAACACCACTGATCAGCATCTCCAGTGAGGCGGTAAACTGCCATGATAACTTTTTCCCTTTCATTACTCCCCAAAGCCTGAAATATTTTTTCTAGGGAATTTATCCATTGCTCAGCTATTAAGGGATTTGTACTCCCATTGAACCCTGGTGGTTGTTGCCTCATGAATCGATCTAACATTGATCCTCCATGCTGCGGATCAGGGTGCTCCATACGGGTAAGGTTATTATTCATAACCTGATTGAGTTTTCCCAGTATGGTGATTAGCTGATCGGCACCAGTTGGATCACTGGCTCCACTATAATTATCTTGAGCAGGAGGGAAATCCCTACATGGAGTGCGTGCATTGATATAGTTTCCATTTCATCCAATAGACACCATTTCTAAACAATGGCGCAAACTAGATCAGTTTATGAATCAAAATACATAATCCCATACTTATAAAACACTTAACATAAATTGAACTATTTATGGATATAATCCATAATCATAAAAATGTTTTCTTTGAGGAAGTATATACTCATAAACCCTTAATAATGATTTGTAATGAAAATGAGAGTTATCCTAAGCATATCCCCCGGAAGTGTCGTAACCAAGAGTGCAGCAAGGCCCATTGTCGTGCACCAGTTCCCGTTCGAGTCTAACTCAAAGCGGTGTTTTCAGGTTTTACCCCTAGGTACGTATGTTCCAGGGCTACCTCTACCTACTTGTATCTAGATAGGGATGTATTTCTCAGAAAACTCACAAAATCTATACAATACCAAAATTATAGGATGTTCTTCTATACTAATCCTCAAAGTCCATCTTAGGTCAATGTGCTCTAATCAGAGTTTATCTAAATATAGCTTCCTAGGTTTGTACTAAACTTTTTCTGATACCAACTGTAACTCCCCGAATCTAGTTACCCAGAGTCTCTGCATTACTACATTACATTAGCATGATAACAAGAAGGATAAAATCTCGAAAGACGGATTGATTTAGTAGCCTTGGAAACAATAGATATATTCGTAAAGTTTTACATTACTTCATAATGTGAAAAACTACTACAACAACATATCGTCTCCATAGTCCACACTATTATCCCCTCATAATATCCCTACAAGTCATTCATAATTTATTTATTCACATCTTGGGAAAAATAAAACATAGAAAAGGGGTGAGCTCAAATGGCCAGTAAGGATAACAATATAGCGGAAACTTTCATAAATAAGAATAAACATTTAAGGAAATATATAACTAAAACAAAAGCCTTTTAAACTTGAACATAGACATAGTATGGAAAAAATAAAATGAAATAATTCCATTTAATTATTCACATGGATATTCTACTAATCGAATAATCACATGCAATACCAATAACCACTTCAATAATGATGGAATGCATAATGCCAGACTATCATAACCACATAGCCAAGGCCTTGTGCCAAGACTAAAAATAAGATTTTGTCAAGGCCTTGTTCCAAGAAACTAGTTTGTCTCATGAGACCTACAGATGCATCGAGGAGCTATAGCAGGCTCCACCCATCACATATTAAGTCCAATGCATTCTCATATGAAAAGGTTTAATCATAACATAAACATTCGTATTAAAAATATCATATGAAATGTCAATACTTTCACCATAAACCATGAATGGAATAAAAATAGCACATCCACAGTAAAACATATCACAAAACCATCAATACAATATAGAAGTTATGTATCATAATAAATCAACTTCAAATAAGCGTAAAATCCATCATAGGATGTTGACATAGATGAAATCAAAACACTTTTTAGAGAAATATATCTTTCTATTTTGAAATCATTTAAGAGTCATATATTTATAAAATAAAACATTTTCTTTGGAAATATTCTTATAAGCTTGTAAAGGAAGCTTTGAATATTTTATTATACCGGAAAATAGCCGCACCCTCCGTATATGTTAAAAAAACATTCTTAACATAATTCTGTCGAAAAGGTTAAAAAACACCTTGTTTGGAAAACGACGGAATAATTCCTTTATAAAACTCTTATAAAGAGTCAAACAAGGGTATAAATGACTTTAACCCATATTATATTAAATATTAAAAATGTTTTTAAAAACATTTTTTAGAAACATGGATGTGGATGATAAAGAGATCCCAGTAGATTATTACGTATAAACAACCTCGGATAATGATGAGATTGCGAAATAAACCCTTACCTTGTACTTTTCCTTGGTTGAGGGAAGGTTAACCTCCTGTATAATGGAGAAATAATTGTTAATAAATTATATAGGAATCATATATATTAATAAGATATCATATATGATCTTTTAACATTGATTTGTTAATAATATCTTAGTATTATCGTTGTTTTGGGTGTTAACTTACTCGTTTTCTTTTATATGATTTGTTACGTAAGCCATGTTTGTCATCGATGGGATGTATCTTAATATATCCAAAATGATATCAAGTCTTTAGATACTATTATTAATCATCAAATGTGAATTAGACTTGAATGGATATGATGGAGAATGAATCTTATCGCGTTCGTGGAGACGGTAGTCCGTACGTACGCACGAGCGACAATATCATTCTTTTGATATTAAAATAATATATAATTGGATGGTATATCATATATACAGAATCATTATCATTTTATAATTATTATTTAAATGAGTTACAAATCATTATTATACTCATGAAAATAATAATTTATTGAATGACAGTTACACCACAACGTGGAGATGGTAGGACGTACGTACGCACGTATGGGGACATTTCATTCAAAGGATGGATAGAATAATGAATATGGTTGTACGATATTTATAATAATATTAAGGTATATAGGAGATACTGTATTCATTAATTTATTATGTGAATAACAATGAAAGAAGAAGTGGAAGAAGAAAGGAACTTGGAAAAGGTTGGTGAAATCATTATCTCATCTTCGGGTTCTTCATTTTGTTTTGATCAAAAGGGCTCTTAGGTTGGCTTTATGACTAAAGGAAGGCCTCTAGGATGAAATGAGGGAAGTTGAGAGAGTATTTGGACAGAGGTTGGGCAAACCAAAAGGCTTTAAAGGTGTGAGTTAATGAGAAGGAGGAGTTCCCTTTTATAATAGGGGTGAGGGGCACCATTGAAAAGCTAGAAATATTATTTTACAATAAATTCATATTTAGTTTATAATGGCTCCAACGTGGATTATTTAAAGTTTAACGTGGGTATAGGTCGCAAACCACTCAACCAATAGACCCCCAAGTGGTCCATTAATGATACACCTATCCTGATATAAGTCTCTTGGATGATCCTTATATTTTTAGGAATTTAATATCAATTAATAATATAATATTTGTTTTAAAAACTCTTCTATGTCAATTTTGACACTATTTCGAAAATTGATTTTAGTGAAAATCATAACAGGATGATTAGTTCGAACACAGTTAATTAAATCAATCCTAATATGTCATATTATCCTATAAAATTATTTTTATTCATTAAATGCCTCAAATTATATTTATTTGGGTATTTATAATATCATTTATTTTAATTTTTCACTATTATGGTAATTACTACATCATCATTGTGAAATAAATAAATTAAATTATTTATTGTCTAAAAATTTTAAATAAAATAGAATTATGTAGTAAATCTTTTTAGCTTTCTAATGAATATTTATAGTCGAAAGGCCAACATATATAACCCTATGTAAAATTTTTTTCTAAAAGATATATGCTTGTGTCATTTTTGTATTCATTTTAACTTAATTAAAATAAAGTGTCCCTATCACTTACAAGTGGAACCATGGGGTCCCAAAATGGACCCAAAGATTCCCATGGTTGAAAATTTATCAACCAATAAGGTTATGACACGTGTTAAGGTAAATTTTTATTAATATAATATTATTTTTTAACCCTTATTTACCGGATTTACCCATTAACCATGGTAAATAAAAAATTTACCGAAGTAATTATTCAAATGTCCAAAAATAAAAGTTAGATATTTACACAATTTGAACATCCTGATTCCAAATATGGAATCCATTTTTTCAAATTCAAAACACAGAAGTGGCAGAAATTAATTTAACATTAATTCCCGCTTTCAAAACAGAAAGCATGTTTTTAAGATATAATAACTATCAAAAGATTGATAGTTGTTTATGTTTGGTTTAATTGTGAAATTATGTCCAATGACCAACATTGTATAAAATGATAAAAATATATTCTAAATATACTTTAAAACCACTCAAATTAATAATTTATCACTATTAGTTTTTTTGATTTAAAAAGTTTTTTTAAATAAAATTTAGTAATTTTCACTATTCATCAGAATATTAAAGTTATCGAAAAAGTAAAAAACATTCACCATAGGCTAAATTTGATACTCTGAATCCAAAAATGAAGTCCCTTTTGAGAGATAAATTTTCCAAAAGTAGGTATTACTATTCATAACGGCTAGTTTGATCGGTTGTGGTGTGTGTTAGAACTCAATGTTGCGTACTACACACACTATTACATTATTCAAAGGGAAACGTACCGTAGAAGCTTGGGGTATTACATTATACCCTCCTTCAAATAATTTCATTCTTGAAATTTCTAGAATACTACCGCATGAAATGACTCGGGTGGTTCTTCATCATAAGTTCCCCGAGTTCCCACATTGCCTCTTCCATCTTATGTTTTCTCTAAAAGACTTTTACCAGACAAGTCGTCGGGTTTTTCTGTACTTGTCCTCTCGTATCAAGAATCTTGACGGGCTCTTTGCAATAAGACAGATCGGGTTCCAGTTCTAATTCCTCATAGGTGAGTACATGCGTTGGGTCAGTCATGTATTTCCTCAATAGAGATACGTGGAACACATCGTGAACTTTGGAGAGACTTGGTGGCATTGCCAATCGGTAAGCTACAACCCCAATTCGTTCTAGAATTTCGAAAGGTCCGATGTAACTGGGACTCAATTTACCTTTCATACCAAAACGTATGAATCCCTTCCATGGAGATACCTTCTGGAAAACATGATCACCGACATGAAATTCCAAATCATTCCTTCGATTATCAGCATAGCTCTTCTGCCTACTTTGAGCTACTTTAATGTGTTTTTGGATTAACTTCACCTTTTCCATTGTTTCCTCTACAAGTTCTGGACCTACAAGTTTTCTTTCATCAACGTCATACGAACAGGTTATTGTAAAACATCTCTTTCTGTATAATGCTTCATATGGTGCCATCTGAATACTCGAATGGAAGCTATTGTTATAAGAAAATTCTACCAGATGTAAATATTGATCCCACATACCCTGAAAGTCATGTGAGCATGATATCAACATGTCTTCTAAAGTATGAATAGTTCATTCTGATTGTCCATCTGTTTGAGGGTGGTAGGCAGTGCCCAAATGAAGTTCAGTATCTATGGCTTTCTGAAGACTTTTCTAGATTCTTGAAGTAAAACGGGGATCAAGATTAGAAACAATCGATAGGGGTACTCCATGAAGTCTCACAACTTCATCAATGTATAATCTTTCTAGACATTCCAGTGGTAGATCTTCTCTTATAGCAAGAAAATGTGCTGACTTGGTAAGACGATCAACAATAACCCATATTTCATTGTTCCTTCTAGGATTCTTTGGTAGCCCCATGACAAAGTGCATCGTGATATTGTCCCATTTCCCCTCCGATATGGGAAGAGGTTTCAATACTCCACCAGGCGGTTTCCTTTCAGCTTTCACTTGTTGACAAACCATACATCTTGACACAAAATGAGCAATCTCCCTCTTCATGTTGTCCCAAAAAAATTATTCTTTCAAATCTCTATACATTTGGGTGCTCCCAGGGTGTATAGAGAAATTAGAACTATGAGCATTATCCAATAATTCTCTTTTTAGATCAGGTATATCAGGAACACAAAGCCTATTCCCGAATTTCAAAATTCCTTCTTCGTACACAAAGTCTCTCAATCTCCCATCTTTCACAGCATTAATCTTCTTTTGAAATTATTCATCATATGTCTGAGAACTCTTAATCCTTTATAGTAAATATGGTTTGGCAACCATTTGAAAGACATTGATGTTTCACCTTCCCTGGTTATTCCCATGTCCATCTTTTCTAGATCCATGAAAATTGGATCCCTTTCAATTCTCATATTGTTCAAAACTCCATGATCTTTTCTGCTCAAAGCATATGCCACCTTGTTTTCCTTCCCTGAGTGGTAGTCTATCGTGCAATCATAATCCTTGAGTAATTCAAGCCATCTCCTCTGCCTCATGTTGAGTTATTTTTGTGAGAAAATATACTTCAAATTCTTGTGATCAGTATAAATCTCACATTTTTCACCATAGAGGTAGTGCCTCTATATTTTCAAAGAAAATATCACAGCTACTAACTCGATATCATGAGTAGGATAGTTTTGTTCATGAATTTTAAACTGTCGTGTTGCATAGGGAATAACCCTATCATTCTGTATAAGTACACAATCAAGTCCTTTCTTCAATGCATCACTATAAATAACAAACCCATCATTCCACAATGGTAGAGTCAATATAGGAGCATCGACTAATTTTCTCTTCAGTTCTTCGAAACATTATTCACATTCATTTGTCCAAACAAATTTAACCCCTTTACGTGCGAACATCATTAATGGGTTTACCAATCGGGCAAAATTCTAGACGAAACGTCGATAATAACCTGTCAAACCAATAAAACTGCGGACCTCAGTTATACTCGTAGGTGCTGGCCATTCTTGGATTTCCTTGGTCTTAAAAGGATTAACAGAGATTCCATCTTTAGAGACAATATGGCCACGAAAAGAAATCTCCTGAATCCAGAATTCACACTTGCTAAACTTCCCATATAATTCATGTCTTCTCAGAGTCTTTAGGATAATACATAAGTGACATTCATGATCTTCATAGCTTTTAGAGTATACCAAGATATCATCAATAAATACCACCACAAATTCATCGAGATATTCCTTGAAAACTCTATTCATCCGATCCATGAATACAGAGGGTGCATTAGTCAATCCAAAAGGCATTACAGTAAACTCGTAATGCACGTACCTGGATCGAAATGTTGTCTTCGGAATGTCTTCCTTCTTTACACACAACTGATGGTATACAGATCGAAGGTCAATCTTTGTAATTTATTGATCTCCATGCTGTTGGTAAAATAAATTATCAATTCGAGGTAGGGGATACTTGTTCTTTATTGTTATAGCATTGATCTCCCTATAGTCGATACATAACCTCATAGATCCATCTTTCTTTTTAACAAAAAGAACATGGGCTCCCCTTGGAGAAACACTATGGTGAATAAATCCTTTATAACTAAATTCCTCTAGTTGTTTCTTTAGTTCAACTAATTCTATAGAGGACATTCCATAAGGGGTCTTCGATATAGGCCTTGATCCAGGAATTAAATCAATGGAAAACTCAACTTCTCGTTCTATAGGATGTCCAGGTAAATCTTCCGAAAACACATCTACATATTCTTTCACAACAGGTACATCCTCTATTTGAACATTATTTTCCTCACCCACAGTCATTTCATTCTCTTCCTCCCCAATAATTGAATTTATTTGAGCTACTGGGGGTGGATCTAGATTAGAATTAGGTGGTGACGATTCTGCTCTAAAGATAATGTGTCCCTTATCATCATTATCAAAAATTGTAACCTTATTCTTCTTACAATAGATCTTCACTCCATAATCCGAAAGCCAATCCAAACTGAGGATTATATCAAACTCAATCATAGATATGACAATGAGATCAGCAGATAAAGAACATTTATGTGCTCTAATTGGGACTGATTCAGAAAACATTGTTGCAATGATACTTCCCTTAAGAGTTTTAACTGACAACTCCATTGTTAAATCAAATTGGAAATATCTAATTTTCATAGATAATCGGGAAGATATGAAACAATGCGATGATCCAGAATCAAATAATGCATTTTCTAAACTTGAGGAAACCATTAAATTACCTAACACCACATCTTTTGAGGCTTCTACCTCAGCAGTAGTGATATCAAAAGATTGGCCTTCATCGCTTGGCATTTTCTAAGGTTTGTTCCCCTAACGATTAGGACATTCATTTTCATAATGTCCCATCTCCCTGCAATTGTAGCATTGAATAGTGGTAGCTTCCTTCTTCCCTTTTCATTCACGAGCTTGGTGGCCTTTTTCACCACACTTGTAACAGACACCCATTCCCTTCAAGCAAGTACCGGGGTGTTTCTTCCCACATTTACCATAGGATGGATATTAAACCTTTCCCTTCTTCCCCTTATTTCCATTCCCAGATTGATTAGTAGATCTATTCTTCTATTTCTTTGCTTTAAAGTCATAAGACGTAGAGAATTGCTTTTCCGTCTTGATAGCACATGAGACAATGTCTTCATATGACGAGAAGGATTGTGAGATTAATGCTCGACGGAGAAATGGTTTTAACCCATCAATGAAATGATCAATCTTACTTCTCCGGTTACATATATAATCTCCAGTATACCTTGTTAAACTTATAAAGTTATCCTCATATTTGCGACATTCTCATCCTCCTTTTGTCTCAAACTCAGAAATTGCCTTTCCATATCTGCTCGATGGTCACGAGGAATGTTTTTTTTCTAAAAATAGATCTTTGAACTCCCTCCATTCCATATTTGATAATTTATCATCTTCCTTCGTGTTTTGAATAAATGACCACCATTGATCAGCATCTCTAGTGAGGCGGTAAACTTCCATGATAACTTTTTCCCTTTCATTACTCCCCAAAGCCTGAAATATTTTTTCTAGGGAATTTATCCATTGCTCAGCTACTATGGGATTTTTACTCCCATTGAACGTTGGAGGTTGTTGCCTCATGAATCGATCTAACATTGATCCTCCATCCTTCAGATCAGGGTGCTCCATACGGGAAAGGTTATTATTCATAACCTGATTGAGTTGTCCCAATTGGTGATTAGCTGATCGGCACTAGTTGCATCACTGGCTCCACTACAATTATCTTGAGCAGGAGGGAAATCCCTACATGGAATGCGTGCATTGATATGGTTTCCATTCCATCCACTAGACGCCATTTCTAAACAATGGCACAAACTAGATCAGTTTATGAATCAAAATACATAATCCCATACTTATAAAACACTTAACATAAATTGAACTATTTATGGATATAATCAACAATCATAAAAATGTTTTCGTTGAGAAAGTATATACTCATATTCCCTTAATAATGATTTTTAATGAAAATGCGAGTTATCCTAAGCATATCCCCCGGGAGTGTCGTAACCAAGAGTACAGCAAGGCCCGTTGTCGTGCACGAGTTCCCGTTAAAGTCTAACTCAAAGAGTTGTTTTTAGGTTTTACCTCTAGGTACATCTGTGCAAGGGAGACCTCTACTTGATCATATCCAAATAGGGATGTATTGCTCGGAAAACTCACAAAATCTTTACAATACAAAAATTCTAGTATGTTCTTCTATACTAATCCTCAATGTCCATCTTAAGTCAATGTGCCCTAATCAGAGTTTATCTAAATCTAGCTTACAAGGTTTGTACTAAACTACCTCTGATACAAACTGTAACGCCCTGACCCCAGTTACCCAAAGTTGGTGCATTATTACATAACATTAGCATGATCACAAGAAAGATAAAATCTCGAATGACCGATTGGTTTAGTATCCTTGGAAACACTAGATATATTCATAAAGTTTTACATTACGTCATAAAGTGAAAAAAGACTACAACAACATATCGTCTCAATAGTCCACACTATTATCCCCTCATAATATCCCTTGTAAAGCCCCGACCCCAGCTACCCAGAGTCGGTGCATTACTTTGTAACATTGGCATGATCACAAGAAAGATCAAAGCTCGAAAGACCGATTGGTTTAGTAGCCTTGGAAACACTAGAAATATTCATAAGTTTTACATTACATCATAAAATGAAAAACTAATACAACAACATAATGTTCCACAATCCACACTATTAACCCCTCATAAAATCCCTGCAAGTCAATCATAATTTACTTCTTCACCACCTGGGAAAAATAAAACATAGAAAAGGGGTGAGCTCAAATGCTCAGTAAGGATAACAATATAGCGGAACATTCAAAATAAGAGTAAACATTTAAGGCAATGAATTACTAAAACAAAAGCCTTTTAAACTTGAACTTCAACATAGTATGGCAAAAGTAAAATGAAATAATGCCATTTACTTGTTCACATGGATATTCTACTAATTGAATAATCACATGCAATATCAATAACCACTTTCATAATGTTGGAATGCATAATGCCAGACTATCATAACCACATAGCCAAGGCCTCGTGCCAAGAATACAAATAAGATTTTGTCAAGGCCTTGTGCCAAGACACTAGTTTGTCTCATGAGACCTACCGATGCATCGAGGAGCTATAGCGGGCTCCACCCGTCACTTATTAAGTCCAATGCATTCCCATATGAAAAGGTTTAGACATAACATAAACATTCGTATTAAAACTAGCATACGAAATGTCAATAATTTCACCATAAACTATGAATGGTATAAAAATAGCACATCCACAGTCAAACATATCACAAAACCTTCAATACAATATAGAAGTTTTGTATCATAATAAATCAACTTCAAATAATCTTAAAATCCATCAAAGGATGTTGACATAGATGAAATCAAAATTCTTTTTAAAGAAGTATCTCCTTTTATTTTGAAATCATTTAAGATCCATATAAAATAAAACATTTTCTTTGAAAATATTCTTATAAGCTTGTATGGAAAGCTTCGACGATTTTATAACGGCGGAAAATAACTGCACCCGCCGTATAAGTTAAAAAAAACATTCTTACCTCAATTCTGTCGAAAAGGTTAAAAAGGACATTGTTTTGAAAACGACGGAAAGATTCCTTTATAAACCTCTTATAAAAAGTCAAAAAAGGGTATAAATGACTTTAACCCATATTCTTGTAAATAGTAAAAATGTTTTGAAAAACATTTTTAAGAAAACATGGATGTGGATGATAATGAGATCCCAGTAGATTATTACGTATATACAACCTCGGATAATGAAGAGATTGTGAAATAACCCTTACCTTGTACTTTTCCTTTGTTGGGGTAGGTTAACCTCCTGTATAATGATGAAATAATCGTTATTAAATTATACAAGAATCATATACATTAATATGATATCATATATGATCTTTTAACATTGCTTTATTAATAATATCTTAGTATTATCGTCGTTTCGGGTGATAATCGATTCGGTCTTCTTAAATGTTTGGTTACGTAAGACATGTTTGTAATGGATAGATTATATCTTATTCATAATCAGAATGATATTGACATTATTTTTAACCCTAAAATGAGAATAATACTTGAATGGATATGATGGAGAATGAATCTTATCGCGTTCGTGGAGACGGTAGTCCGTACGTACGCACGAACGCTACTTCCATTTAATTTTTATTTTAAAAGAATCGAATCCAAATGATACATAGGTATATTACTATTCCAGTATAATATAATATTTTATATATGTTACTTATGTTCATTAACACCATCCTTTATACGTTCCATGTGTGGTATGAACGAGTCATATCATTTTAAGGGGGCGGTAGTCCGCACTTCCTCAAATGAAATTATCGTATGTATATACAACATGAAACGAATAATGGTATGAAATAAAATGGAATTACAGAAGCTTATATATAAAATATATATCATTAATATCATATTTAATTACAGTGCCATCATAATGGCCACCATGAGAGGCGGTAAGATGTTTTTGAACAATCATCGTTTCGTGAGGCGTTAGTTTGCCATCCACAGAAACATTATGTTCATCATCCATTAGATGGAGTTGTGTGTATGTGTAGTTTTAATCATTCTTATAACAACATCCTAGTATATTTAGGATACTGGTGTTGTTACAAAAGAAAGGAAATAAAAAGATTTTGGGGGTTGGAGAAGCAAAATAAATGAAAATACTTTAAGAGAAAATGTTACCTTTAATTTAGGTAACTCACTTTGGTTGGAACCAAAGGACTTCTTGAAATGCTTTCTGCCTAAGGGGAAACTTCAAGGAGGAGGAGAGGGATGTCGGGAGCTTAGTTGGGCAGAGTTTGGACGAGCCAAGTGGCTTGAGAGGTGTGATGAAATGAGAAGGAGGAGTGCCCTTTTATAAGAGGGGTGAGGGGCACCTTTGGAAAAGCTAGAAATATTAATTTATAATAAATTCATATTCGGTTTCTAAAGGATCCAAAGTTGACTATTCAAAGGATGAGGTGGGGATAGGTCGAAAAAAACTCATCCAATAGAATTTAGACAGGTTTGGGTACTTATATTAACCTTATCTTTAAGTATTAACTCTAAGTTAATTAGTTTCACTTTTACAATGTCTCTTTGTATTTTTATATAATATGGTTAATAAACTTACTATATACATCTGAGAGACCCCCAAGTGGTCCATTAACGATTAAACTATCATAATATAAGTCTCTTGGATGAACCTAAGATTTTTAGGAATTTAATATCAATTAATAATATAATATTTGTTTTAAGAACTCTTTTATGTCAATTTTGACACTATTCAATAGTTGATTTTTGTGAAACTCATAACAGATTGATTACTTCGAAAAAGTCCATTAAATCAATCCTAATATATCATATTATCCTAGAAAATTAGTTTAATTCATTAAAAGTTTCATATTATATTTATTTGGGTATTTATAATATAAATTATTTTAATTTTTCACTATTATAGTAATTACTGCATCATCATTGTGTCATAAATTAAATAAATTATTTAATGTCTAAAAATAATAAATAAAATATCATTATGTATTAAATCTTTTTATCTTTCTAATGAATATTTATAATCTAAAATCCAACTTATATAACCCTATGTAACAATTGTTTTTCTAAAAGATATATGCTTGTGTCATTTTTGTATTCATTTTGACTTAATTAAAATAAAGTGTCATTATCACTTACAAGTGGATCCATGGGGTCCCAAAATAGAACCAAAGATGCCCATGGTCGACTATGTATCAACCAATAGGGTTAAGACACGTTTTAGGGTAATTTAGTATTATTATAATATTATTTTTTTAACCCTTATTTACCGTATTTACCCTTAACCATGGTAAATAAAATATTTACCGCAGTAATTATTCAAAATGTCTAAAAATAAAAGTTACCTATTTACACAATTTGAACATCCTGATTCCAAATATGTAATCCATTTTTCTAAATTCAAAACACATAAGTGGCAGAAATTAATTTAAAATTAATTCCCGCTGTCAAAACAAAAAGCGTGTTTTTAAGAGGTAATAACTATCAAAAGATTGACACTTGTTTATGTTCAGTTTAATTGTAAAATTATGTCCAATGACCAACATTATATTAAATGGTAAAAATATATTCTAAATATACTTTAAAACTACTAAAATTCATAATTTATCACTATTAATTATTTTGATTAAAAAAGTTGTTTTTAATTAAAATTTAGTAATTTTTACTATTCATCAAAATATGAAAGTTATCCGAAAAGTACCAAAATTTCACCTTAGGCTAAATTCGATATTCCGAATCCAAAAATGAAGTCCATTTTAAAATATAAAATATATATAATTTCAAAAAGTAGGTATTACTATTCACAACGGCTAGTTTAATTAGTTGTGATGTGTGTTAGAACTCGAGGTTGCGTACAACACACGCTATCGCATTATTCGAAGGGAAACGTACCGTAGAAGCTTGGGGTGTTACATTCTCCCCTCCTTCAAATAATTGCGTCCTCGCAATTTATAGGGTATTACTGCATAAAAAGACTCGGGTGGTTCTTCATCATAAGTTCCTCGGGTTCCCACGTTGCCTCTTCCATCTTATGGTTTCTCCACAAAACTTTTACCAGATGCGTCGTCCGGTTTCTCAGTACTTGTTCTCTTGTATCAAGAATCCTGACGGGCTCTTCGCAATAAGACAGATCGGGTTCCAGTTCTAATTCCTCATAGGTGAGTACATGCGTTGGGTCAGGCATGTATTTTCTCAACAGAGATACGTGGAACACATCGTGAACTTTGGAGAGACTTGGCGGTATTGCCAATCGGTAAGCTACAGCCCCAATTCGTTCTAGAATTTCGAAAGGTCCGATGTACCTGGGACTCAATTTACCTTTCCTACCAAAATGTATGACTCCCTTCCACGGAGATACCTTCAGGAAAACATGATCACCGACTTGAAATTACAAATCCTTCCTTCGATTATCGGCATAGCTCTTCTGCCTACTTTGAGCTGCTTTGATGTGATTTTGGATTACTTTCACCTTTTCCACCGTTTCCTCCACCAGTTCTGGGCCTACAAGTTTTCTTTCACCAACGTCATCCCAACAGGTTGGTGTACGACATCTCTTTCCGTATAACGCTTCATATGGTGCCATCTGAATACTCGAATGGAAGCTATTGTTATAGGAAAATTCTACCAGAGGTAAATATTGATCCCACATACCCTGAAAATCAAGTGAGCAAGATCTCAATATGTCTTCTAAGGTTTGAATAGTCCGTTCTGATTGTACGTCTGTCTGAGGGTGGTAAGCAGTGCTCAAATGAAGTTCAGTATCCAGGGATTTCTGAAGACTTTTCCAGAATCTTGAAGTAAAACGGGGATCACGATCAGAAACAATTGATAAGGGTACTCCATGAAGTCTCACAACTTCATTAATATATAGTCTTTCTAGACGTTCCAGGGGTAGATCTTCTCTTATAGCAAGAAAATGTGCTGACTTGGTAAGACGATCAACAATAACCCATATTGCATCATTTCTTCTAGGAGTCTTTGGTAGCCCCATGACAAAGTCCATCGTAATATTGTCCCATTTCCACTCCGGTATGGGAAGAGGTTGCATGACTCCTCCAGGCTGTTGCCTTCCAGCTTTGACTTGTTGACAAACCATACATCTTGACACAAAATCAGAAATCTCCCTCTTCATGTTGTCCCACCAAAAATGTTCCTTCAAATCTCTATACATTTTGGTGCTCCCAGGGTGTATAGAGAAATTGGAACTATGAGCATCATCCAGCAATTCCCTTTTTAGATCAGGTATATTGGGAACACAAAGTCCCTTCCCGAATTTCAAAAGTCCATCTTCATACACAAAGTCTCTCAATCTCCCATCATTCACAGCTTTAATCTTCTTCTGAAATTCTTCATCATCGGTCTGGGAACTCTTAATCCTTTCTAGTAAAGATGGTTTGGCAACCATTTGAAAAAGCATTGATGATTCACCTTCCCTGGCTATTCCCATGTCCATCTTCTCTAGATACATGAAAATTGGGTCCCTTTCAATTCTCATCATGTTCAGAACTCCATGGTCTTTTCTGCTCAAAGCATCTGCTACTTTGTTTGCTTTCCCCGGGTGGTAGTGTATCGTGCAATCATAATCCTTGAGTAATTCAAGCCATCTCCTTTGCCTCATGTTGAGTTCTTTTTGTGAGAAAATATACTTCAAACTCTTGTGATCAGTATAAATCTCACATTTTTCACCATAGAGGTAGTGCCTCCATATCTTCAAAGCAAAGATCACAGCTGCTAACTCAAGATCATGAGTAGGATAGTTTTGTTCAGGAATTTTCAACTGTCGTGATGCATAGGCAATAACTCTATCATTATGCATAAGGACACAACCAAGTCCTTTCTTTGATGCATCACTATAAATAACGAACCCATCATTCCCCGATGGTAGAGTCAATATAGGAGCATTGACTAATCTTTTCTTCAATTCTTCGAAACATTCTTCACACTCTTTTGTCCAAACAAATTTAACCCCTTTACGTGTGAGCTTCGTTAATGGGTTAGCCAATCTGGCAAAATTCTGGACGAAACGTCGATAATAACCTGCCAAACCAATAAAACTACGTACCTCAGTTATACTCGTAGGTGCTGGCCATTCTTGGATTGCCTTGGTCTTAGAAGGATCAACAGAGATTCCATCTTTTGAGACAATATGGCCAAGAAAAGAAATCTCCTGAAGCCAGAATTCACACTTGCTAAACTTTCCATATAATTCATGCCTCCTCAGAGTCTTCAAGATAATGCGCAAGTGATTTTCATGATCTTCGTAGGTTTTGGAGTATACCAAGATATCATCAATAAATACCACCACAAATTCATCGAGATACTCCTTGAAAACTCTATTCATCAGATCCATGAATACAGAGGGTGCATTAGTCAATCCAAACGGCATTACAGTAAACTCGTAATGCTCGTACCTGGTTCGAAATGCTGTCTTCGGAATGTCTTCCTTCTTTACACACAACTGATGGTATCCAGATCGAAGGTCAATCTTTGAAAATTATTGAGCTCCATGCAGTTGGTCAAATAAATCATCAATACGAGGTAGGGGATACTTGTTCTTTATCGTTATAGTATTGATCTCCTTGTAGTCGATACATAACCTCATAGATCCATCTTTCTTTTTAACAAAAAGAACAGGGGCTCCCCATGGAGAAACACTAGGGCGAATAAATCCCTTATTACTCAATTCCTCCAGTTGTTTCTTTAGTTCGACTAACTCTACAGTGGCCATTCTATAAGGGGTCTTCGATATAGGCCTTGATCCAGGAATCAAATCAATGGAAAACTCAACTTCTCGTTCTGGAGGATGTCCAGGTAAATCTTCCGGAAATACATCTACAAATTCTTTCACAATAGGTACATCTTCTATTTGAACATTCCTTTCCTCACCGACAGTTATTTCATTCTCTTCCTCCCCGATAATTGAATTTAGTTGAGCTACAGGGGGTGGATCTAAATAAGAATTAGGTGGTGACGATTCTGCTCTAAAAATAAGGTGCTCCTTATCATTATCATCAAGAATCGTAACCTCTTTCTTCTTACAATAAATCTTCGCATCACAGTCCGAAAGCCAGTCCATACCGAGGATTATATCAAACTCAATCATAGGTATGACGATGAGGTCAGCAGATAAAGAAAATTTATGTGCTCTAATGGGGACTGATTCACAAAACATTGTTGCAACGATACTTCCCTTAGGAGTTTTAACTGACAACTCCCTTGTTAAATCAAATTGGAAATATCTAATTTTCTTAGCAAACTGGGAAGATATGAAACAATGCGATGA
This sequence comes from Viscum album, assembly GCA_963277665.1. Lineage (NCBI taxonomy): Eukaryota > Viridiplantae > Streptophyta > Magnoliopsida > Santalales > Viscaceae > Viscum > Viscum album. Next base: position 812,090,957 of record OY728165.1, read on the forward strand.
TCCAAAATCAAATAATGCATTTGCTAAACTTGAGGAAACCATTAAATTACCTGCCACCACATCTTTCGGAGCTTCTACCTCAGCAATAGTGATAGCATAAGCCTGGCCTTGATCCCTTGGCCTTTTCTGAGGTAAGTTATCCTGACGCTTAGGACATGCATTTTCATAATGCCCCATCTCCCTGCAATTGTAGCACTGAACGTTGGTATCTTCCTTCTTCCCCTTGCAATCATGAGCTTGGTGGCCTTTTTCACCACACTTGTAACAGACTCACATTCCCTTCAAGCAAGTACCAGGATGTTTCTTCCCGCATTTACCACAAGATGGATATTCAACCTTTCCTTTCTTCCCCTTATTTCCATTCCCAGATTGATCAGCAGGTCTCTTCTTCTCTTGCTTTGCTTTAAAGTCATAAGACTTAGAGAATTCCTTTTCGGTCTTGATAGCACATGAGACAATGTCTTCGTACGATGAAAAGGATTGTGAGACTAATGCTCGATGGAGAAATGGTTTTAACCCATCAAAGAAACGATCAATCTTACTTCTTGGGTTGCGAATATAATCACCAGCGTACCTCGCTAACCTTGTAAAGTTAGCCTCATACTTTGTGACATTCTCATCCTCCTTCTGTCTCAGACTCAGAAATTGCCTTTCCATATCTGCTCGATGGTCGCGAGGGAAGTATTTTTCTAAAAACAGATCTTTGAACTCCCTCCATTCCATATTTGATACTTCATCATCTTCCTTCATGTTCTGAATCAATGACCACCATTGATCAGCATCTCCAGTGAGGCGGTAAACTGCCATGATAACTTTTTCCCTTTCACTGCTCCCTAAAACCTGAAATATTTTCTCTAGGGAAAATATCCATTGCTCAGCTACTAAGGGATTTGTACTCCCATTGAACGTTGGTGGTTGTTGCCTCATGAATCGATCTAACATTGATCCTCCACGATGCGGATCAGGGTGCTCCATATGGGTAAGGTTATTATTAATAACCTGAGTAAGTTGTCCCAGTACGGTGATTAGTTGATCAGCACCAGTTGCATCACCATCCCCACTATAATTATCTTGAGCAGGAGGGCAATTCCTACATGGAGTGCGTGCATTGATACGGTTTCCATTTCTTCCACTAGGCGCCATTTCTAAACAATGGCATAAACTAGATCAGTTTATGAATCAAAATACATAATCCCATACTTATAAAACACTAAACATAAATTGAACTATCTATGGATATAATCCATAATCATAAATATGTTTTCTTTGAGGAAGTATATACTCATAAACCCTTCATAATGATTTGTAAAGAAAGTGAGAGTTATCCTAAGCATATCCCCCAGGAGTGTCGTAACCAAGAGTGCAGCAAGGCCCATTGTCGTGCACCAGTTCCCGTTCGAGTCTAGCTCAAAGCGGTGTTTTCGGGTTTTACCCCTAGGTACATCTGTGCCAGAGCCGCCTCTACCTGCTCGTATCCAGACAGAGATGTATTGCTCGGAAAACTCACAAAGTCTCTACAATACCAAAATTCTAGGAAGTTCTTCTATACTAATCCTCAAAGTTCATCTTAGGTTTACGTGCGCTAATCAGAGTTTATCTAAATCTAGCTTCCAAGGTTTGTACTAAACTTCCTCTGATACCAACTGTAACGCCCCGACCCCAGCTACCCAGAGTCGGTGCATTACTTCGTAACATTGGCATGATCACAAGAAAGATCAAATCTCGAAAGACCGATTGGTTTAGTAGCCTTGGAAACACTAGATATATTCATAAGTTTTACATTACATCATAAAATGAAAAACTAATACAACAACATAATGTTCCACAATCCACACTATTAACCCCTCATAAAATCCCTACAAGTCAATCATAATTTACTTCTTCACCACCTGGGAAAAATAAAACATAGAAAAGGGGTGAGCTCAAATGCTCAGTAAGGATAACAATATAGCGGAACATTCAAAATAAGCATAAACATTTAAGGCAATGAATTACTAAAACAAAAGCCTTTTAAACTTGAACTTGAACATAGTATGGCAAAAGTAAAATGAAATAATGACATTTACTTGTTCACATGGATATTCTACTAATTGAATAATCACATGCAATATCAATAACCACTTTCATAATGTTGGAATGCATAATGCCAGACTATCATAACCACATAGCCAAGGCCTCGTGCCAAGACTACAAATAAGATTTTGTCAAGGCCTTGTGCCAAGACACTAGTTTGTCTCATGAGACCTACCGATGCATCGAGGAGCTATAGCGGGCTCCACCCGTCACTTATTAAGTCCAATGCATTCCCATATGAAAAGGTTTAGACATAACATAAACATTCGTATTAAAACTAGCATACGAAATGTCAATAATTTCACCATAAACTATGAATGGTATAAAAATAGCACATCCACAGTCAAACATATCACAAAACCTTCAATACAATATAGAAGTTTTGTATCATAATAAATCAACTTCAAATAATCTTAAAATCCATCAAAGGATGTTGACATAGATGAAATCAAAATTCTTTTTAAAGAAGTATCTCCTTTTATTTTGAAATCATTTAAGATCCATATAAAATAAAACATTTTCTTTGAAAATATTCTTATAAGCTTGTATGGAAAGCTTCGACGATTTTATAACGGCGGAAAATAACCGCACCCGCCGTATAAGTTAAAAAAACATTCTTACCTCAATTCTGTCGAAAAGGTTAAAAAGGACATTGTTTTGAAAACGACGGAAAGATTCCTTTATAAACCTCTTATAAAAAGTCAAAAAAGGGTATAAATGACTTTAACCCATATTCTTGTAAATAGTAAAAATGTTTTGAAAAACATTTTTAAGAAAACATGGATGTGGATGATAAAGAGATCCCAGTAGATTATTACGTATATACAACCTCGGATAATGAAGAGATTGTGAAATAACCCTTACCTTATACTTTTCCTTTGTTGGGGTAGGTTAACCTCCTGTATAATGGTGAAATAATTGTTATTAAATTATACAAGAATCATATACATTAATATGATATCATATATGATCTTTTAACATTGCTTTATTAATAATCTCTTAGTATTATCGTCGTTTCGGGTGATAATCGATTCGTTCTTCTTAAATGTTTGGTTACGTAAGACATGTTTTTAATGGATAGATTATATCTTATTCATAATCAGAATGATATTAACATTATTTTTACCCTAAAATGAGAATAATACTTGAATGGATATGATGGAGAATGAATCTTATCGCGTTCGTGGAGACGGTAGTCCGTACGTACGCACGAACGCTACTTCCATTTAATTTTTATTTTAAAAGAATCGAATCCAAATGATACATAGGTATATTACTATTCCAGTATAATATAATATTTTATATATGTTACTTAAGTTCATTAACACCATCCTTTATATGTTCCATGTGTGGTATGAACGAGTCATATCATTTTAAGGGGGCGGTAGTCCGCACTTCCTCAAATGAAATTATCGTATGTATATACAACATGAAACGAATAATGGTATGAAATAAAATGGAATTACAGAAGCTTATATATAAAATATATATCATTAATATCATATTTAATTACAGTTCCATCATAATGGCCACCATGAGAGGCGGTAAGATGTTTTTGAACAATCATCGTTTCGTGAGGCGTTAGTTTGCCATCCACAGAAACATTATGTTCATCATCCATTAGATGGAGTTGTGTGTATGTGTAGTTTGAATCCTTCTTATAACAACATCCTAGTATATTTAGGATACTGGTGTGGTTAGAAAAGAAAGGAAATAAAAAGATTTTGGGGGTTGGAGAAGCAAAATAAATGAAAATACTTTAAGAGAAAATGTTACATTTAATTTAGGTAACTCACTTTGGTTGGAACCAAAAGACTTCTTGAAATGCTTTCTGCCTAAGGGGAAACTTCAAGGAGGAGGAGAGGGATGTGGGGAGCTTATTTGGGCAGAGTTTGGACGAGCCAAGTGGCTTTAGAGGTGTGAAGAAATGAGAAGGAGGAGTGCCCTTTTATAAGAGGGGTGAGGGGCACCTTTGGAAAAGCTAGAAATATTAATTTATAATAAATTCATATTCGGTTTCTAAAGGCTCCAAAGTTGACTATTCAAAGTATGAGGTGGGGATAGGTCGAAAACAACTCATCCAATAGAATTTAGACAGGTTTGGGTACTTATATTAACCTTATCTTTAAGTATTAACTCTAAGTTAATTAGTTTCACTTTTACAATGTCTCTTTGTATTTTTATATAATATGGTTAATAAACTTACTATATACATCCAAGAGACCCCCAAGTGGTCCATTAACGATTAACCTATCATAAGATAAGTCTTTTGGCCGAACCTTATATTTTTAGGAATTTAATATCAATTAATAATATAATATTTGTTTTAAGAACTCTTTTATGTCAATTTTGACACTATTCAATAGTTGATTTTTGTGAAACTCATAACAGATTGATTACTTCGAAAAAGTCAATTAAATCAATCCTAATATATCATATTATCCTAGAAAATTAGTTTAATTCATTAAAAGTTTCATATTATATTTATTTGGGTATTTATAATATAAATTATTTTAATTTTTCACTATTATAGTAATTACTGCATCATCATTGTGTTATAAATTAAATAAATTATTTAATGTCTAAAAATTATAAATAAAATATCATTATGTAGGAAATCTTTTTAGCTTTCTAATGAATATTTATAATCTAAAATCCAACTTATATAACCCTATGTAACAATTGTTGTTCTAAAAGATATATGCTTGTGTCATTTTTGTATTCATTTTGACTTAATTAAAATAAAGTGTCATTATCACTTACAAGTGGATCCATGGGGTCCCAAAATAGACCCAAAGATGCCCATGGTCGACTATGTATCAACCAATAGGGTTAAGACCCGTTTTAGGGTAATTTAGTATTATTATAATATTATATTTTTAACCCTTATTTACCGTATTTACCCTTAACCATGGTAAATAAAATATTTACCGCAGTAATTATTCAAAATGTCTAAAAATAAAAGTTACCTATTTACACAATTTGAACATCCTGATTCCAAATATGGAATCCATTTTTCTAAATTCAAAACACAGAAGTGGCAGAAATTAATTTGAAATTAATTCCCGCTGTCAAAACAAAAAGCGTGTTTTTAAGAGGTAATAACTATCAAAAGATTGACACTTGTTTATGTTCAGTTTAATTGTAAAATTATGTCCAATGACCAACATTATATTAAATGGTAAAAATATATTCTAAATATACTTTAAAACTACTAAAATTCATAATTTATCACTATTAATTATTTTGATTAAAAAAGTTGTTTTTAATTAAAATTTAGTAATTTTCATTATTCATCAAAATATGAAAGTTATCCGAAAAGTACCAAAATTTCACCTTAGGCTAAATTCGATATTCCGAATCCAAAAATGAAGTCCATTTTAAAATATAAAATATATATAATTTCAAAAAGTAGGTATTACTATTCACAACGGCTAGTTTAATTAGTTGTGGTGTGTGTTAGAACTCGAGGTTGCGTACAACACACGCTATCGCATTATTCGAAGGGAAACGTACCGTAGAAGCATGGGGTGTTAAATCCCTGCAAGTCATTCATAATTTACTTCTTCAAATCCTGGGAAAAATAAAACATAGAAAAGGGGTGATCTTAAATTCCTAGTAAGGATAACAATATAGCGGAAACTTTCATAAATAAGAATAAACATTTAAGGCAATGTATAACTAAAACAAAAGCCTTTTAAACATGAACATCAACATAGTATGGCAAAAATAAAATGAAATAATTCCATTTACCTATTCACATGGATATTCTACTAATTGAATAATCACATGAAATACCAATAACCACTTTCATAATGATGGAATGCATAATGCCAGACTATCATAACCACATAGCCAAGGCCTCGTGCCAAGACTAAAAATAAGATTTTTCCAAGGCCCTGTGCCAAGACACTAGTTTGTCTCATGAGACCTACCGATGCATCGAGGAGATATAGGGGGCTCCACCTATCACATATTAAGTCCAATGCATTCCTATATGAAAAGGTTTAAACATAACATAAACATTCGTATTAAAACTAGCATACGAAATGTCAATACATTCACTATAAACCATGAATGGTATAAAAATAGCACATCAACAATAAAAAATATCACAAAACCTTCAATACAATATATAAGTTTTGTATCATAATAAATCAACATCAAATAAGCATAAAATCCATCAAAGGATGTTGACATAGATGAAATCAAAACTCTTTTTAGATAAATATGTTTTTCTATTTTGAAATCATTTAAGAGTCATATATTTATAAAATAAAACATTTTATTTGAAAATATTCTTATATTCTTGTAAAGGAAATTTCGAAGATTTTATTATGGTGGAAAATAGCCGCACTCGCCATATAAGCTAAAAAAACCGTTCTTACCTTAATTATGTCGAAAAGGTTAAAAAGCACCTTGATTGGAAAATGATGGAAATATTCCATTATAAAACTCTTATAAAAAGTCAAACAAGGGTATAAATGACATTAAACCATATTCTTTTAAATATTAAAAATGTTTTTAAATACATTTTTTAGAAACATGGATGTGGATGATAAAGAGATCCTGGTAGATTATTACGTATAAACAACCTCAGATAATGAAGAGATTGCGAAATAATCCCTTACCTTGTACTTTTCCTTGGTTGAGGGTAGGTTAACCTCCTGTATAATGGTGAAATAATTGTTATTAAATTATACAAGAATCATATATATTAATATGATATCATATATGATCTTTTAACATTGATTTGTTAATAATATCTTAGTATTATCGTTGTTTAGGGTGTTAACTTACTCATTTTCATTTATATGATTTGTTATGTAAGACGTGTTTGTCATGGATATGTTGTATATTAATCATATCCAAAATGATATCAAGTCATTAGATACTATTATTAATCATCAAATGAGAATTAGACTTGAATGGATATGATGGAGAATGAATCTTATCGCGCTCGTGGGGACGGTAGTCCGTACGTACGCACGAGAGACAATATCATTCTTTTGATATTAAAATAATATATTATTGGATATTATATCATATATAAAGAATCATTATCATGTTATACTTTTTATTTAAATGAGTTTCACATCATTATTATACCCATCCAAATAATAATTTATTGAATGACAATTACACTACGATGTGGAGACAGTAAGTCATACGTACGCACGTATGGTGACATGTCATTCAAAGGATGGATAGAATAATGAATATGGTTTTAATATATTTATAATAATATTAAAGTATATAGTAGATACTGGATTCTTTAATTTATAATTAGAATACCAATGAAAGAAGAAGAGGAAGAAGAAAAGAACTTGGAAAAGGGTGGTGAAATCATTACCTCTTCTTCGGGTTCTTCCTTTTGATTTGATCAAAAGGGATCATAGGTTGGATTTATGACTAATGGAAGGCCGCTAGGATAAATTTAGGGAATTTGAGAGAGTATTTGGGCAGAGGTTTGCCGAACCAAAAGGCTTTATGATGTGAGTTAATGAGAAGGAGGAGTTCCCTTCTATAAGAGGGGTGAGGGGCACCTTTGGAAAAGCTAGAAATATTATTTTAAAATAAATTCATATTCGGTTTATAATGGCTCCAAAGTGGATTATTTAAATTTTAAGGTGCGGATAGGTCTTAAACCACTCAACCAATAGAATTTATACCGGTTTGGGTCACTATATTAACCTTATCATTAAGTATTAACTCTCACGTAATTAGTTTGACACTTACCATGTCACTTTGTATTTTCATATTATATAGTTAATAAACATACTATATACCTCCAAAAGACCCCCTAGGGGTACATTAATGATACATCTATCCTTATATAAGTTTCTCGGCCAAAAATTATATTTTTAGTAATTTAATATCAATTAATAATATAATATTTGTTTTAAAAACCCTTCTATTTCAATTTTGACACTATTTGGAAAATTGATTTTTGTGAAAATCTTAACAGAATGATTAGTTCGAACAAAGTCAATTAAATCAATACTAATATCTCATATTATCCTAAAAAATTAGTTTTATTCATTAAAATCCTCAAATTATATTTATTTGGGTATTTATAATATCAATTATTTTAATTTTTCACTATTATGGTAATTACTGCATCATCATTGTGTCATAACTAAATTAAATTATTTATTGTCTAAAATTTGTAAATAAAATATCATTATGTAGGAAATTATTTTTATCATTCTAATTAATATTTATTGTATAAAATCCAACATATATAACCCTATGTAAAAATTGTTTTTCTAAAAGATATATGCTTGTGTCATTTTTGTATTCATTTTAACTTAATTAAAATAAAGTGTCCCTATCACTTACAAGTGGCACCATGGGGTCCGAAAATCGACCCAAAGATGCCCATGGTCGAACATGTATCAAAAAATAAGGTTAGGACACGTTTTATGGTAATTGGTTATTATTATAATAATATTTTTAACCCTTATTTACCGGATTTACCCTTTAACCATGGTAAATAAAATATTACCGAAGTAATTATTCAAAATGTTCAAAAATAAAAGTTACATATTTACACTATTTGAACATCCCTATTCCAAATATGGAATCAATTTTTCCAAATTCGAAACACATAAGTGGCAGAAATTAATTTAAAATTTAATTCCCGCTTTGAAAACAAAAAGCGTGTTTTTAAGATATAATAACTATCAAAAGATTGGTACTTGTTTATATTTGGTTTAATTGTGAAATTATGTCCAATGACCAACATTGTATTAAATTGTAAAAATATATTCTAAATGTACTTTAAAACCACTCAAATTCATAATTTATCACTATTAATTATTTTTATTAAAAAAGTTGTTTTAAATTAAAATTTAGTAATATTCACTGTTCATCAAAATATTAAAGTTATCCGAAAAGTACCAAAATTTCACCTTAGGCTAAATTCGATACTCTGAATCCAAAAATGAAGTCAATTTTGAGAGATAAATATTCAAAAAGTAGGTATTAATATTCATCACGGCTAGTTTGATCGGTTGTGGTGTGTGTTAGAACTCAATGTTGCGTACAACACACGCTATTACATTATTCAAAGGGAAACGTACCGTAGAAGCTTGGGGGGTTACACTTACCCTTATCTTATTATCATATTTTATAATTTATTGAAAACACATATATTTACCCTCATCAATTATCAGAGCTCACTCATTATTAAATTTTTCCCATGTTTATGAAGATGTGTACTATGTGTGATGTGAATAAAAAGGTACCATAAGTATACAATTATTTTTGAAATGATGAAGATTTTACATAAATTTTTTTTTATGTATCTAGTAAAAAATTACACTAAATCTATATGGTTCCCAGACAATTTTATTTGGGATATATATTGAACACTCATCGACAATATATTACATCTATTTATGTTATTCATTGGTCAATATAGTTTGTATAAATGAAGTGTTTAGTTACAATTGGAAATTATTATTATAAAACATTAATGAGAATCCTTTTGAAAAGGATATAAGAGTTGTATAATATAATATGTTATTGTAAAAAAATATGTGTTTTTTTCATAGAAAATATATCATTTCATAGATACTAGAATTTTTATGTAGATATTACATAGATGAAAATAATGGTAACAACTATTAATATTACATATTTAGTATTAACATTATCAATACACATGGTTATGAACACGTATGGGGATATTATTGGGATAATTCACATTTTGTTAATAAACAATTTTTATGAATGCGAGGATATATCCTATAGAGATAATTTCAATTCCAAAGTGATATGGGATAAAAATAAAAGGTCATTGGTCCATAATTATAAGGATGATCAACTATTTAGAGGCTTAGATACCACCTTTGATAAATTATGTGCGGGGAGTTTAAAATTATTAAAGACATTTGGAGAGACATTAATGGGAATAGTCACACTTGGTTTAGAAATTGATTTTAGAAAATAGGTTATTTAATGAATAAATTTTTTTTTTAAATTATATTGATGATATTGATAACCATTAGGGATAATATGAAAATTATCATTGTGGTAAATATGGACAATCAGGAAGAAATTTTTATTATATTTTTGATAAACAAATTACTGTAAAGTTAACCATGGGATTGTAATGTTATTTTTTGAAAAAATGATTATGTTTATTTTTGAACAGGTATACTATATATTAAACTACATATGATTATGTGACATGAAATTTTAGGAATGAATATTTTGTTAATTTATGGAATCATATGTGATTTTACTTTGGTTTTTTGGTTATTTAGGTTAGTTAGGGAATGCATTAGAATATTTTAGGAGTATATATGATAATTGAATTAATTTGGTCGGTAAATAATATTATATGATATGTTATTTTGTTTAGGTATAAATGTTACTGTTGAACTGAAAAAAACACGTGATCAAATTGCTAATTTTTTTGGAATGTGGTCATACACACATTAGACATATCTAATAAAAAGCTATTTATAGAATTTATTCTGATATTTTTTTGTTATTATTGTTGAGGTTTTTGCATAAATTTAATATTTCATAATATAAATATTTTCAATAATGGATACATTGGATAACAATTTTTTTCAATATCTTGAGACATATGGAAGAAAATTTTATTTTCTTGCAAATCATATGATGTATTAAAAGTTAATTCTATTGATTTTGTAATGAAAAAATCATAATGAATATTCATTTCAGGGGGTCAGTGATCTGGTAGAAGTTTAAATCGATTGATGGATAACGAAAGGATTAAATGAGTTTTATGAAATGGAATGAAATAAACTATGTGTGTTCTCTCATATTCACTATGTTGACATTAAATTATTTCCCGAACTCACGTGAGAGAAACATAGGCCTATCAAGTATAATGTGGAATTTATTTCTCAACTACCAGGGTATTATTTAACACATGAGTCTCATAATTGATTATACATTATTTTTCTAATATATAATTGGAAATAAAATGTTTCCTAGAAGTGACATATTAATTAGATATAATTATAGAATCTATATAAAATATTATTACTATGTCATGATATAATAATTATAATAAGTGATAATTATAATTCTGAGGGAGATATTAATTTAAGGGGATAATTATGTAACACATATTGATTTTATAATATATTTCTCTTTAAATATATCTATTAGGGTTTATATCATTGTTTACATGAAACAACAATCATAAATGCAACCATGATATATTATAAAGTAAACATTAAATTGATCAGTATAACTATTTTTAACCATTTTTCATATATATATATATATATTTTATTTATATAAAGTATATTTTACTGATTAATTCATAATTAATATATAATCATTTTATGATTGAAAAAATTTCTTTTCATCATAATTGATTTTTATTTCCTATTGTGTACCCTAATAAATAGATAAATTTTTAATTATATTGAAATATTATTTTAATTTTAAGAGTTACAATTTATAAATCATTACTTCTATATTATCACATGTACAATAATTGTAAATTTTCAGATATAATTTATATTTAGATGAATAGTGAATTTTTTTGATTTTTTTAAATATCAATTTTGTTCACTAAAAGAAGTAATTTAAATGGATGAATATGTTTTGAATTTGTTAAAAACGTAATATAAGTATAATTAAATTATAAATAATATAATTAACTAAAATGTAATCATAAATATACTAGATTTTTGTTTTTTCATTTTTGCGCTTAAATAAATATTTTATAACTATTTTCCCTATGTTTAAGAAAATAGTAATACAATTAATTTATTCCACACACTGAAAAATATTATGGAAAATTTATTTAATATTTAGAGTCCCAAGGCACAATTTTTTTTAAATAGTTCCCTTTTATATTTATCATTATGAATAGTATTCGAGGTTAATAATTTCTCACCTCAGTAAGGGAAAATTGATAAAAATGGGGATAAAAAGATGAGATAAATTCTAAAAATCATCCAAATAAATAAATCTATTTAATTTTATCAGACTAGTTCTAAAACTATATTCCAATATTATAATATATCTATTATGGATTTTAATTTATTTTAATAAATTAATATATGTTATTTTATGGTAAGAACGATATAAAATTACAATCTCTTTATTTAATCATAAAACGTTTATATTAATTAAGATGAAAAGAAGATATGATTGGTGACAAATAGTTATTGGAAATATAAATATATTAATTTTTTTATTTGAATATATATTTCAATTTTTTGGATGATATAATTACCTTAAACCCTTATGCAAAACTAATACAATTCTTGCGTGTGTAGTAGAAAAAAAGGTAATAGATTTAGAAAAATCATTATATTTCCAATGAACTATTATATAATAATATAATAATAAATAATATATAAAAAATTATGGTAAATGAGTTTATGATATAATTATATTTCTATATTGAGGACATTGAAGTCAAATTAAATTAGTAGTTCCAAAATTGAAATTATTGAAATTTTATGTTGTATAATATAATATAATATGATTTATAAATCACAATAATCATTGCAAAGGACTATAAAAATAAGATATGATCTGAAATATCATTCATGTAACATTTTGGATCCACTTTTTAAATTATAATTAAATTTATTATCCTTGAATGTTTAAAAAAGTGTTGCTGTAGTAAAGGGAAAACGATCAATAAAAGAGAATAGAAAGGATGATATGGTTTAAAATGACATAAAAACATATGTAAATTTTTTTTCTAAATATTTTTATAACATATAATCATTTTTATTAAATACATGTATATTTTTAATAATTATTTCCTTGTAAATAAATTAATTATATTTTCATCCATTGTATAACTACAAATACATCCCTTCCCTAGCATATAAAATAGAAACTAAAATTACCATTTATTCATAATGTTTAAAATCTCCTTCCCAATAAATTTCTATAATAATACGTTCAAATATTATATTACCACATCCTAGTGTTTTTTTCATCCTCTTAGACCATACTAATTAGGCTTAATGTATAAATAATTGTCCTTAAAAAGTACATATTATAATGACCTTACACTATAATTCAATTAATTTCTTTATCGAGGAAATTTTAGATTATGATTTTGAAAGATTTGTACATAAATCATACATATAAAAACCATATTTGTCAATGTGGAAAATTCTAATTAGTATCCATTTTTTCCATAATTTAAACCATTAAAATATATCATTATTTCTTTTTAAGAAAAACCATCACATCTATCAACATGATACATTTCTTTCTATTAACCATCATTAATAAATTTTATTGTTTTTAAATTTTTATGCACAAAAAAATATATTTTTGGGAAATAAAAATATGAAATCCATTATTGTAGTTATAAAAATGAAATCCCAAGAAAACTTAATTCATAAAAAAAAAATTACCCAATGCGAATCATTTTTCCATTAAAAATTTCAATATCATATCATTTGAAATAAACCAATTTCTAGGATAACTCTTATGAATGTATATTAAATTCAGGTCGGTTACATAGAAACTCATCACTATAGAACCGTTAGAACCCCTTACATATTGAATAACCATATGGCCAAATTTCATTATAATTCTCCAAAAAACATATTCATTACCAGATGAGTAGGAGCACTATCTGAACACACCATTCATATATTCTATATACGGCTCACCCATGAGCTATAATGGGGTTCAATCCTTAATTAAAAAATTTTTATGGATCATATCATCAATAAAATTGATGAAAAACTATTTTAATCCAATGTGAAAATACATTGGGTTTTAAGAATATCTGTTTCTCTTAAAATCCATTTTAAATATCAAAATACCCATATTAAGTGAAGGAGGGATTTTTTGATGAAAAAAATATTAATTTTAATTGAATAAAAACATTAAATAATGGTTATGGTGGCATGAATTTTTTTTCTGCCATATAAATTAAAATATAATATTTTTTTCCATCAGAAATAAAAGTCAAACATTCTATAAAATGATTCCATTTTTAAAAAATTTGATTGAAATTGGTATAAAATGAAAATTTTACTTATCTAATGTCAATTTAGATAAATTAATAAATAATTTTAAAACCACATACATGGAAGGGAAATATTTGGAAAATAAATCCTTATAATATTTAAAATATGGTGTTATGTTAAAGGGGTCCTTTTCCATGAGTTTGAATCATCACGTATAATCATTATCTTCTAGAAAATTAATTTTTTTAAATATTTTATTTTTTATTAAACATTATCAATGAAATTATTTATTTTTTACCTGTCATAATCAGTTACATAATCTATTAGTTTCATATTTGATGTTTTGGGGCTATTTTGACCATATGTATTGAATGAATTTAGTAAGTTGATAATATACAAAGAGGCCATTATTAAAACATATAATTAATAATAATAATTATAAAATTATCACATTTATTGACAAAATTTAATTTGAAATATAACCATTGAATTTGTATATAAGGAATTTATTATGTTACAATCATAGAGACAACATGTCATATATACATATTAATAATGTTTCCACATTCAATGATCAATATGGAAAGATGTTAAGGATTATTATATCCTTAAATATCAATAATAATATTATAAATATAATATTATTTATTAATATATATATATATATATACATTATCCATGTGATGCAATGATGAAAAACGATTCACATCATTTTGTGGAGGTGGTAGTCCACACGAAATCATGAACAATGTTACCATTTTCCACCGGATGGGAAGTTATTAAATTATATAATAAATTTATTTTTTAACAATGATAAAAATGAAAAAATATCATAAATAAACATTAATTTCATCTTTATTACTATCCATGACTAGTAGTGATGGAAAAAAAATCCCATTCATACATTAGGTGGTAGTCCACCGTGATGTATTCTTTTTCCAATTGATGGAGTATGGTGATAGATATAGGATCTTCCATAAATTATAAGTAATAAAATTATATTTAATATATTGGTGATATTATTTTTAATTGTTTCAAAATATTTAGATGAGTTGGAAGAAAAAAATAATACAAAAACACCCTGTTAACAATGATACCACATCCTCATTCAACCACTAATGTTTTACAAAAAATTATTAATTAGGATCATTTTATGATAAAAGTGACCCTAGTATGAGAGAAGGGATATATAGAAGGTATAATTTTAAATATTATATAGAAAAGGGTTTTTATGTGTGAAAATAGAAGGTACTCCCTTCTATAAGAGATGGTATTGGCTCTCCTTTAGTTTATGGAAAGACTTATTTCATAAAAAATAATTTGGAATAAAAATGGGGAAAATTTGATTATATTCAATTGAATTATGGAAATGAGTATAAATAATCAAAAAATATATTTAATAGACATCTTTAGAAAATATTTTTACCCATTGTTTTAGTTCAAATCACCCATTAATCCTCACTTTCTATAACAAAGGTTTCTTACTAATTGAGGGTTGAGATAGTTACAATAAATTGAAAATACTCCATAAAAGTAACATGGATGATATTTTAAACATATCCCAATAACATATCGAAATATATCATTTTTAGGAATGTTCAATCATCTAATAAAATATTATTTACATAAAATATCAATGTTGTCAATTTTGGAACAATTCATTTACTTTTACCTTAAGAACACCATAAAAAATCCGAAAGTCAAATATATTCACATTAAATATACCTAAAATGTCATATTTTTCAACCAAATTCATGGATAACACAAATTATTAGGAATTACAATACTTTTAATATTAAAAATATTAATTATTTTCTTTTTCCATTAATTGAATAATTACTGCATCATTATTGTGTAAGAATTTAAGGTAATTATTTATTCTAGAAAAAAAAATTATCATGATGACGGTAGAGAAATTATATTATAAATTAATATTTATAATTAAAAAAATTATATATTTATTACTTTATTTAATTATTATATTTATTAAAACAACGGTGTAAGATTTTTTAATTTTTTTTCATAAAATAATAAAAAGGTTATAATAAAAAAACATATGGAATGAAAAGGTAATATAAATTTTTTTGGATGATTATTGATTAGACATATAAATTCTAATAAATTTAAAGTCATTTTTAGAGAAATTTTATAGAATATATCAAATGGTTTTTAATCCTGAATTATATGAACTACCCTTTACTGTGGTAATATAAATAACAATGATTATATGTCATAATTAATAAATAAAACAAGGATATATTTAAAAAACTTATTTGTTTTTATTTGAAATATAGAATCCATTTTTCCTGATTCAAAAATTATAATTGTATAGAAATAATTTAAATTTAAACAGGAAAAATAAGAGGAAAAATAGGCTTCCAAAAAATGCAATTTTTAAATATGAAATGTTTTTAATGCAAATTGATGTAAAAAATTTCTTCCAAAACCCATATTAAGATTATAATAAGCCAAAATAAACCAATAAAATTAAATATTCTCTAAAATGAAATTAATTTTTATAAATACATTAAATTATTATACTCTTTCAAGTAAATTTTTTTATCTTCCAATATAATGAAATTAATATTTTCAAAATGATAAAAAAAATTATAATCGAATAATGTTTAAAATCAAAATTTAGAAATTAAAATTTTTGAAATTAAAATTCATTCTTTTTGAAAATAAAATTTTAAATAAAATGTTTTTGGTAAAGAGGATAATAAATATATTTTTATTTAAAAGATACATGATGAATTTATAATGTGTAAAACTATATATCTCATGAATACTAATAAATAAGATAATGATTTATTATTTTATTAACTATGTTGTTACATTTTCACCCCTTTTTAAAATTATCTCCTAAAAATTTTATTCTCATATTAAATAGGTGGAGATTTCATTCCATTATGGAATCTTAATGTTCCCTAGAGGATGTAGGGTAAAAAGGGTTTTGAGATCTATTTTTTTTGGGTTTTAATGTTGATTACCCATGAAGTTATTATAGGTGATGTTATAAATACATTTTACACATCGGTTAATAACAAATTATGTTATAAATACACATATATGGCATGTGGTTTTAGGTCATTGAATTAAAAATTACATGAAAATTTATTTGTAACATCAGATGGTTTTTAAAAAAAATCGATGTAATAAATAATATTTCACAAATTGTTTTCTATAATAGACTTTAAAATTATCATATAGAGGATTTTAAAATTTCTTTTTGGACAATCCTAAAGTTAAAATTTTGTTAGAAAATATATGTTTCTAAGATATTTTTCATGTCAGTTTTAGTATAATGGACAATAAAAATAACTTATCACATGGGTTTTTTTAAATCATCATTATAAATATATTATCAAATCCATTTGTTCGGTATATTATTGAAAACATCCTAGAGAATTATATTTATATGGTGTTTTTACATGTCGATTCTATAAAACCTGATGTCAAAATCAATTTTCACAAAGAATATTTAGAAAAAACATACATGAAAATTACTCATTATATATTTTTAGTCCTTCTATGAAATATCTAATTTTAAAAAAATATTAAAAATAAATACAGTTATACGTCATAGTGGTATAACAATATACCAGAAATAGAAAAATAGAAGAAGCATAAATATTTAAAATTTTATCATTAACATTATTATATAAATTATAACTAAACTAAACCCATGTCTGACATATGAAATAAGTATTGCTTTTACATTATATGATTCATATCTCAATTATATAATAATTCATAGGTACAATGAAAAAATAATTCATTTAACATGATTTGTGAATAATATTATTGAAAAGTTAAAGTAATGTATTATAACAATATCTCACCATCAATAATTTTTTAAGTGACATGGTTGAAATTATTTAATACATAAATCATAGAACAATTAATCCACAATAAATTACTACTTATTTATTAATCATCAATTAAAAAAATAATTTTTCAATATAAAATAACATTTTAAGTACTTACAGAAAAATATAGTCTTTCTAAATGAAAAATCACCATTTCATTTAAAAATTTGATATTTGTGTTCTATATTCTTATCCCCTCTCTATTGTAATGAAATTTATAGTTTGAAAATAATATATATGAAATAAAGTTAATTGTATTTATAATATATATAATTATAAAAAAATTCAAACATACATTCTTAATATGTTATTAATAGTATCTCACAGTTCACCATGGATTGAGAATATCAAGTGAAGTGTCTACTCTATTCGAAAAAGAAACAACCAATATATATTAATTTACATAAAAATATAATGTTATTTGTTATTTAGTTAATTTATATAGAACATTAGGATATTTATTTTTCATATCCTTGACGAAATGGATGCATCTGATACTAACTAATTGCATTCTATTTATGTATGTCACCAATATTAATTGTTCCCTCTAGATCACACATTTTCATCACTATTTTGGAAATAAAATGATGGTATGAATTTTTTATATAATTTTTTTCCATGGTAATATAGCAAAGAATTTTTTTATATATATATAAAAATGTGATAAATGAGTCTAAAAGCCAGAATCTTTCATCAATACTTATCATAAAAAGTGTGCAAATCATTAAAAAGGCCATCTGGCCAGGTTATGACATGGTTAACTCCCTTATTAAGAAGAATTTATTAATCCATGTTCATTTCATGAAAGGTATGAGTTACAATATAGCTAATCTCTATAAGTGAATGGAGAAAGTTCATTCAACAAGTAGTAAGTGGAGAAGAAAGATCCACCATATCATTCCAAATTACCTGGAAAATAGTGGGCGAATCACTTTCAATAAAAATACTATTCCAAAAAAATTTCTTATAAAAGGAAACTAGATAGATCAATCTAATCATTTAGTCTTTCAGAGACAAGGTGATTCTGGAGCTACCAATGAAGCATCAAAGACACTGTGAAAGGAGGTTTCTGAAAACAACACCACAACCCAAAAGTATAACATTGCCTTCCGAAGTTCCATCGACATTCACTTTAATACAATCAGGGAGATGGGGTTTCTAGAAAATAGAAAAATTGCATATATATTGATGATAGATTCTGTCAATGGAATGATGTCAAAGGATACCAATGTCTTTACTAGTGTTTTCAAAATTATCCTTCTAAATCGAGGTAGCATCCCAATGGCAGTGACAATGCACAACTGACCTGAATTTAGACTAGATGAGTAGGTTTTATGAAGAAGATCATTATTATCATACCAGATCAAAATGAGAATCTCAGTAGGAACAATAAAGAAGATGTTCTTGATTTGAGGAGAGGTTTCTATATCCATATAATTCTTTAGTTGTGAGCTGATTGAATAAATAAGTACCCATCTGCAATAAAAAATGCCAAAAATATATCCCCAAAGAGCTGAAGTAGTAGAATAAGATAAAAAAATATTGTTTGTATCAACTCCTTGTTTGTTACAAATATTACACATAGTGAAAATAAGAATCCCAATGTATTGAAGACAAGCCTCAATGGAGACTTTATTTTGAGATATTCTCCAAACTAGAGTATTCATCAATGAATTAATCCAGGGTTTGTCTAAAAAATAACCAACAAAAATTATTATCAAAATTTTAAATGTTGTGGTTGAAAATATTTTTGGAGTCTAAGATTCCATCATGAGAAGATTCCCAAATTAAAAAATATTCAAAATTGGAATAGTGATAATTTTCAATAACATGAATAATGTTATCCTAATGACCCAAATTATGAAGATTTGATACATCAATGATAGCGAAGTTGGTATGATTTAGTAGAATATTAGGATAAATCACAGAGATCAAAGGAACAACAGTCCAGTTGTCCAACAAAAAGTTCAATGAAGAGTGGGTACTAACCATCCATCTAGTTTTATTCATGATGTTGTTAAAGGATTACCTAATAGTTGGCCACATATAAGAGATGTCATAATTTATATTTCCATTCTTTAACATATCAAGGATTTTTTTAGGAAAAATAAATGGAATCATATTTATTTTGAAGCAGATTCCAAGTGAGTCTATCTTGTAAAGCATCATTAAAGGGTTTATGGGATTTAATGCCTTGACCACCATTATTTAATGGTTTACCACAAGTACTATTTGGAATGGTCACACATTTCATGTAAAGAGTTCTTCAAGTATGAACAATGTATTTCATATAAACATTTATTTTCCTATGGAGAACAGTATGGAATTTGTAAACCACTAACAATTAGGAAATTTAAGCATCAATTGTATATTTTACAAAAATTATTCTACCAGTCATAGATAAGGATTTACCTTTCCAAGAGGAATGATGATTGAGGATTAGGTCAACATTGTTGTATAATTAACTAGATTTAGGCCTTCCCCCTAAAAAATATATAGATCAATATTAGTAAATGGGAAGTATCATTAATTGATACCTAAATCATTGATAATTTTACCATTTCATTTATCTGCAATATTTTTTCAAATGAAGAAAAAATATTTGTTCTAGCTAATGTTTTGACCAGAGATATATCCATAATGAGACATGGAACTTTTCAGATGTTGAATATTCCTTTAATATCATTGTAATGGAAAGATGATTTCATAAAAATATAAATTATATATGGGAACATTTAATTTTCTAGAATCCTAAATAAGATTAATCGTGATCTGATCAACATGTCATGTGAACAATAAATGTAAATAATCTTCCACAACTAAAAAAATAATGGAAGATAGGGGATCATATTGTCTATCTCCCTTGGTTCATGTAAAGTAACCCTTAGGGGGACCATTGACATGGATGGAGATGTAAACCAATTTGAGTAAATAAATTAATCATACGATGAAATCATCATTAAAACCAACAATCTAAAGAACCTTAAAAATAAAACTCCAATAAATGGTGTTAATGGATTTTCTAATATCATGTTTAATAGTAATATTGCCTCCCCTAGTTGCTTTTTTGATGGTGATATTGAATTCAGAGGAAAGATAGATGCAATATTCTATATACCTACCCTTGATATTTCAAAATTGATTCCAGGAGACAATTTTATTTCTTATAGCAGTAAGTCTATTAGTAAAATGTTTCATGATGATTTTGTAGAGAGTGTTAATACGTGCAATAGGTATGAAGAGATAAATATCAGAAGAATTTTCCACTATATGAATTAAAGTATGGAATAAACATTCAACCCATATGGAAGAAAACCATTAAGAAAAAAGTATTTAAAATGTTATCAAACATCCCTTTGAATTCATCATTGAAGTGTTGGAATAAGCCATTATAGAGACCATGAGGCCCTAGAGGACTATCAAGATTAAGGCTAAAAAGGATCATTGCATTCGCGATAAAGAGGGATGACTAAAATATAGGAATTATCTTCCTCATTCAAAATCACTGAAATAACATTAGGAAGAAGGTCTTTGTTGACATCTAGGCCATTAAAACTATTTTCATAATAATAGAAAACAAGATTAGCTATTCCAACCATAGTACCAATGAGGGTGACCCCATATCTAATAATGTTAAGAGGTCTATAAACATTCCTAAACCATTGGAGATATTTGATGAACATAGCTTTTCTATCACCATATGATAGCCATTTATTTTTGAATATTTTCTTACATATTTTTTTTTCTTAAGGATAAAAAATGTGTTGAGTTTCGTAGAAGTGTTGATTTTGTATCGAGGATCCATCGTGAAATCAGATCTAGTAGTGGTGTTTTGTTGTTAGATAAGTTCATTCTCAAGAAAATAGCTGTAATTGTAAATTTAATTAGATTTTTAACTTCACCAACCATTAAGACACCATTTAAGATCTTTTAGCTTGTTGATACGAGAAAAGGTAACATTTTAATGTTTCATAGACACCCAATTTTTTTATGGTGTTAAAAAACTCAGGTTCAGAGGACTAGGTGTGGTTACATTTGAAAGGAATAATGGGTTTGATTTTTTTGATATAATGAATAATAAGAATATGATCATGATTAGAGTTAATTTTAGGAACAGTAATTCTAGATATAGTTTCCTAGTTATTGGGAGTAGACTCATTCATGAAAGTACTATAAATTGTTTTAGAAAATAGCTTGTTATAGTGTTTTCTATACCAAGTGAACATGGAATGAGTAAGGATTATTTCCATAATATTTTAATCCTCAATGGAAGATTTAAATTATATCAAGGAGAGAGAAGAGTTCGATTTTCAATTTTTCTTTCTGGAGTTATGAATCACATTTAAACCAATAATCA
Source organism: Viscum album (assembly GCA_963277665.1). Classification (NCBI taxonomy): domain Eukaryota; kingdom Viridiplantae; phylum Streptophyta; class Magnoliopsida; order Santalales; family Viscaceae; genus Viscum; species Viscum album. The sequence goes on from OY728165.1 coordinate 812,113,201, forward strand.
GAAACAAGTGATCATGAATGTTTTTTTCTAAATATGAATGATCATTCCAATGAGTTTTAATATCTTGTTATCTATTTTTAGAATACTCCAAAGAACAAAAAATGTGGGGAAAATAAAAAGGAAATTCACATGTAAACATCTTCTCCGAAACTATGAAAACCTGCACATTGTGAATAGAGGAATGGTGAAAAATTCAAAGAGAATCAACAGAAATACCATTGTTGTATCCACCAAAAAATTATAACCATACGATAAAAGGTGCATAATTTTAAATGAAAATTTTATTTTAGGTTCAGGAATGGAAAATATTTTAGTACATTATGTATTAATAAATCTTTTTAGGAAAATAAATTTGTTATAATTTCACATACGTTGAAAATTTAAAAAACAAAATTCATTGGAACCTGAATTTGGTGTTAGAACCCCCTTTTTTTGAAATACATGAAACCTTTATATTTTTAAATATTCTATAATTATTATTCATGATCAGACATGGTTTCATTCCCTATTTACTCATGGATGAAATAAAAGATATGAGGAAGTACCTGCATTAGCATCTCCATGATCTATTTCAGGTGTCATAGAATTCAATGGGTGTAACCAATGGACAATCCCTTAAAATAGTTTTTTGATTTTCGAAATGAACATTGTAAAAAATATAATAATCCAATGAAAAATAGTGTGGTGTGTTCCCACTAGCTTAGAGTTATATTTGGGTAATGTAATAGTAGATTTTGAAATAGTACCTGTAGTAGTGATCAGTGAAACCATACATGTGATATCTACTATCTGGTTATTTTTAGAATTATCAATATTAATGTCATTTTTAGTGAACATCAGTTCAAAGCCGTAGTATTCAGAAACAACCATAGATTATTGGAGATATCATTCCATGTATCTGTCCAAATCAATGAGGTTGCACCCCCACTGAGATTGTGTGGCATCAATATGAGCTTTGCAACCCATTTGAACAGAGGGATAACCCGGATCCGTTATGTTTTCAGGATCATAAACCTTCTGTGTTCTATTAGGGGAGTTAGCATTAATATATAATGATCTTCTTATTATATTCCCACTAGGAGAGTCCATATGAGATAGATCAGAAGAAGACAAAATCAAAATTGCATTAATGAGATCAAATATACCATGGTATCTAGATTCTTTAGAGGTGTCCTTATGAAGTTCCTCTATTACATGTTCATCTAGGGACTGTTCGATTACATCCATAACCAATTTTTTTAATTTATCCTAAAATGGACATTTCTACAGTATCATTCTCCACTTCCTCAACTATTTCACTACAGGTTTTACCCAAATTCCTTATCAAAAGGTTGTATTTATTCACCCATATTTTATTTTCTTCATGGGAGGCTCAGATTTATCTATAATAGTGCCCTTATCTATCTTATTCCTTTTATCTTCTATCCGGTAATTGTCCTTTTTTGAGAAAAAATATTTTTCACAACCATATACTTTAAAATGGAGTTCCCAATGATTTTACATAGTTCAAGGAATGGAGGTTTACATTCAAACGTGATCCTGGCCTCCGTTTTGTAATCTTTCACAATAAAACTAATAACATTTGAGAATTTTGAATCCAGATTGACCACAAACACAACTCCTTCATATAAACGTAGATAATAATTTAGGGTCCTATTATAAATTTCAAGTGGTTGTAAATGTAAGATAATATGTAATTTAATATATTGGGGTTCCAAAGAAACCAATTAAGACCACACAGTCTAACACAAGATTGAGAAATGGTGTTCCTAAGAGTATGGGTATTAATGGAATAATAAATTTTTGATTTGAAGAATAATAGGCTTGAGATTTATATTCATTAATTTACAAACATGATCTAAGTCCTCCTATTATTCTAACAGTATATGAATGTAACCTCTACCATATGGAAGAAGATTCCAATCAGTGAATCCCCAAACATATGAAAAACTATGTTTAGGATAAGGGGAAGAACAACGTTTATCTCCTTTAATGTGTGAAATGAAACCCATAATTGAATAAACAAGGATTTTACTATGTTGTTGAAGGGCCTCAGGATCATACTCATCTGATAAGTGACCATTCTAAGAGTTCTGGCAAAGTGGTGGTTTCATTGTGGTAGTTTTGTACAAATTAGTACCTTTGAATGATTCAAGGAAAGAAATCCCTTTGAATGTTTCAATCAAGGTGTGTATACAAGTATCATCTGTAAGGGTTTCATCATTTTCTAATTTATATCTACTGCATTAAAATTATATTTCCCATTCCGGGTCAAAATCTTTCGTGTTATTCCAAATATGTAGCATTATGAAACACACATCAGGGAAATTGCAAGCAAACCCTGGGATTCGTAGTTGAATTCCCCAAGGAAGCTCCCATGCCCATCAATAAATTTTTGGTCTATAAACTCATATACTAATTTTTATCCAATAAGATAAGAATTTTATACAGATACCTTATAAAAATTAAAAATATGTATAAATTTTACATAATTTTAAATAACATAAATATTTATGATATTTGACATAAATGGAAAAGGCTTACATCATGTTGATACAAAACAGATGTTCAGGTATAAGAATCATGGTAACATTTTTTTAAAATATTCAAATTCATTGCACTCCAACAAATGTAACATTTCATTAGAATTTTATATGTTTACAGCAAAGAATTTGATTATGGTAATAATCTATCTAGACAGAAAGAAGATTCATTAAAGGTCACAACAACCGATATTTGTTGTTGTCTATACATAATTTCATTACCTTTAATATATTCTTATATAAAATATATATAAATATATAAACATTAATATTTTAAAATAAATATAACACACATATGAAATAACAAATATAATCTAACTGTACCTCGATATTAATTATTATAACTAACCAATATGGAAAAACTAAAATATGGCTGATATTTATTCCAACTATACTAATATCATATATTAGAATCAGTATTATTGCAGATCTATGTATATTATAATTTAATGTAACCTTAATATTCTCTATATATATCTATTGATTATGAAAATTATCACCAATATATTATATCATCCTACATGAAAAAATTATTATGTTTGGGATCCGCAAACAATAACTCATAATTAATGGGATACAATTGAGGAGGAGGTGTATGAGTTAGATTAATAGGAGGAGGTGGAGGAGTGGGGTAATTAAATAGAGTTGTAGGAATGAGATCAGTAGCCTAAAACATTCTTTTTATGTATAAAAACATCAAATGCACCAAAGATATGTTCCTTTCCTCCATCATCTCACCCATATCCTAAAATATATCTTCCAAATAATCTAATTTTATTTTATAGACATAATTTATTGAATATTATCCATAATTATCACACTAATTTTTTACTGATATACCTACCTTATATTTATTTCAATGACAATAATGTTTGGGATTTTCCAATGTAGTAGCTAAAATATCATTCCAACCCTTATCCATGAAGGTCCCTTGTGATCTCTACTTTTCAAGGGAATAAATTATAGATTATTTTAATAATTCCTTAGGGAATGAAAATATATAAATATTTTATTTAACTTAAATAAAATAAATAAAAAAGATAACTTCCTACAATCCTCCCATCTATAACAATTGACTCATTATTAAGATATTTCCCCTTTTTTCATCTATACCCACAACCATTATCCATATATAGTTAGGGGTAGACGGGATATCTTCTCTATAGCCTGATGGTTTGACTAACAGATTTTCAAAATTTCCACTTATCATTTTTTCTCCAAGAATGTATACCCCGCACAAGAAAAAGTATGAGGGTATAATATTTAAAATTGTATGTGTAGATAATATCTCATTGTTATTTGAATTTTTTTGAATAATGAAACATGTTATATGATCATTAATAAAAAAAATATATAATTTAATATTTATATTACCAAAAATTATTCTTATAACCTAAATTCTACAATATTCATCCATTTATCCTCATTAAGTAATTGATATATACCATATGCATTGTTATGTTTTCTATCATTATTAATTTTTTACGTATTTAGGGTTGATTAAAAATTATCCTTATCCATGAATCTGAAGATAAAAATTTATTCCTAACTCCTTCCATATGAGCTATATAATATTTTATCACAAAATAAGGGGAAAATATATTATTTAAAATTTCATAATAATTAAAATAATAGAAAAAGTATATCGAAATTAGTTCACATTGATGAAAAATAGCATCATTATCAGAACATACCTATCCAAAAATCAGAATGATAACATTGAATCATGATTTAACAATAAAAAAGTTATTAAATTGATATGAATGTGTACCCCTAAGAATATCATTATTATCAAAATAAATATGTATCCTCAGTAGTTTGCAAAAACTATATGCTGATTTTGTTAATGTGTGAAGACAAATTTAACAACCCTTGATCTCATTTTTCCCCTATAGAAGTAGAAGGCATCTCTTTAGAAATATGGGTAGGAAGCTTAAAAATAGTATGTGTATAGTCCTCCATATAATTAGATTTACAATCCCCCAATGAAGTATGCGGTGGATTTGATTTTTTATCTACCATTAACATAAAAATCAACGTAACAAATATTTACTACAAAAATGTACAAAACCATCTATTACATAATAAAGTATATTATAATTGAAAAATTATCTAAAAAATTAAACTAAATTAATGAAAATATTATTCATAACATTTAAAATAGATATAAAAAATATGAACTAAATAATTTAGAGATGAAATAATATAAGTGAATGAAATTAAATCAAAAATTACATTTGAATAATAAATAAATAGTACCAAAATATAAAAAATGTAACTATTACATTTAAATGTAAATAAAGAAGGAATCATTTTCCAAATAAATGTAATCAAAACATAATAATATTTTTTTATATTTTTTTAAGTAGTAGAATAATATTCTAAAAAATTAATGAGAGATAAAATGAAAAATAAGAATCAAAATAAAACAATAAATGGTGTCCAAATAGAAAAATTTATCCAAACGTATTCCACATTTTTGATACCAAAAATAAAATTCATTGAATATACTGTTATATATATATATTTTTTATTTTTCATATATTATTAAAATTTAATTTAATTATATAAAAACAATAATAAAATTATTTCTGTTATGGGAAAAAAAGGAAAAAACTACTCTAATATAATTAAATAATTTCAATTATTTGTTATTTTATATTTTTTAATATGAGACATAAAACTATTAAATTAACCATTTTATGAAATTCTAATATGAAAAAAATAAATATATGTTTATAGTAAAATTAACAAATTACTAATGTATGTTTTATCCAAATTAATTCCTCAGTATTTTTATTAATGGAATAATCCATGTATATGATGTTATCATAAATATTATCAATAAATATTTATATGGATTTTTTTTTCTCACAAAAATCAATATTTCTATCAGGTTTTTCATAAAAAAAACATTATATTTAATCATTTAAAATGATATGGACATTATTATTTTATGGGTCGTGGACATAGAAATTGATTTTCATGTTTTTATATAATAAAATTATCAACAATTTATTGTAACTTATTCTCATTAACTCGTGTCATTCTGAATTCATTGTGATTGAAATTGTCGTTATCAAAAAGAAATTTGAACATTGGAACTCGAACTCAAAATTTAATGTTTTTTAAACTCACATATTTCTCTAATGAATGCGTAATATAAACATGACATTGATATTTGGTTATATTTTTTGGATCTAGAAAAATTATTTCTTCTATTAACACCAATACATTACTAAATTAAGACACACTTATGTTATATTGATCTTTCAAATGATTTTTTTTCATTAATGTTCTAATATAACCATGTTATCATATTTAATCATGGAAGTCACCATAAAAACCAGAATGTGTTTGATTCACCTGATCTACCATGAATTGTATCATTAATACTAATAAAATATGTTTTGTCTTACTCATTCAATTTATGAATATCATTCATCATAAGAAAATTTTTTCTTAGCACAATAATATGGAACATTATATATTGTTGAGAATCATGTACCTTATTCTAGATGGGTATGTTTACCTTCTTTTTTATATTCATCAATAAATTGTTTTTCATTCAATATATATTTATAATTTCCCTCATAATTTCCCAATTCTTTGTTGGATGTAGGTATACCGATGTGCTCTTCTATACAAAATAGTCATTCCAAACTCTTGAGCCTCCTTAGAAATATATTTTTCAAGAATAGAGGCTTCATGTCTAGATTTATTCTTAACATATTCCATCAATATATTCATAAACCATTCTAAATTATTTATCTAATGTAGATGTAAAGGTTCAAAATGATTTATTTCATGTACCAAAAGAGTCGTTATAAGTCCCAAAATATCAAAAAAATGTAGAGGAAAATATTTTCCATGTTATCAAATTATAGAAACTGAATCATTCCCAAAATTGATCAATGATTTTAAACTAATAAAATTGTTAAAAATTGAATTGAAAAAATAACTCCACTTCATTATATTGTTTTTATCATTTAATTAAAAAATTATAGGTAATGAACCATGTAGGACCTATTCCATAATGATGTGAAATTTCAGATATTTCATGCCTGTCATCATTAAATATTTTTATGAACCACATTTTTTGACATTGGAAGAATAAACATATAAAACATTGATTCCATGGATACTCTAAAAATATATTTTTCTACATCTTGGATAATATATTAAACGCCATCGGCGTGTATGTTCCCCTTGTTTTAAGAGTGTCATATGAATCCAAACTAATCCCCATTTAATGTAATCCCAATATTACATTCAATCCATCTTTAGTCTTCACATTAGTATGTAATAGTGTTTCAATAAAAAATTTATTGATATTATTCTCCATTTTCATGACATGAATGTAATGTTTCAAAAAATAGTATCTATAATATTTTTTCTACAAAAATATTGATCATGACTTTCATATATTACTATCATCAAAAATTTTGTACATGTTTTTGAAATTGACATCAATTATTTTCACATGATCAATCTACTGATTGATGAATATTGGTTTTCGAGAAATATTAAATTTTTTTGATATGTTGAATTAATTTTTAATCCTAAATCAAGTTGATCCATAAATAGAAACCTCTAATGACCCATATATACAATTATTCTCTCATGATGTAGCTAATAAAATGAATTATGTCATTTACCTGTTGGGAAAGCTTTATACACCTTAACACTATATACAATAAAAATTCCACCGGTTGGGATGTCATTTATAGTGAACATGATCATTTCATGTAGTAAAAAATGTACTGTTTTATTATTATGATACACCCTAATTTCTTCCTCCCCTAAAATATTACAATAATAAAGTAATGGTGTCCAAACATTATCAACGTATTTTTCTAGATTTTTTTATAGACATTATCAAACTCAATGTAACATATTTTTTCTGTATTTAGATTCTAGAGATAAGTTATAGATTACTAATAAAATATTCCCCAAGAAATGTGAGTTATATAGGATTAGATATTGACTTCTTCCATCTATGAACGGTCCTAGTTTGGTATTTCTAACATCATTTCAAAATATAGGAGAATATATATCAATTTTTGTTCACTATGGAAAATCAGCTGGATGATATATTTTTCGATTACATATATACTCATATTTATGGAATATTAAACATTATACATCATTTGAATTTAAAAATATAATTTCCAAATATTTAAATATATAATGATATAAAAAATTATTATAATTAATCCCTATAACAGCTAATTGAGCCTCGTTATGTACTTTCTACTAATACCATTGTAACACCCCACCCCTACCTCATTGGCTTGAGGTGGTGGTGAGGGTTACATGGCCTTAAGTGACATCCCCGAGACGCTAAAGGCTGGAAATAAATGCCGAAGGGTTTCAAATACAATTGCGGGACGATTTACCCTTTACGAAAATAAACCCATCCATTAATCATTCACTATATGATACATGGACAAATGAAAGACCAATCAACCACTTCATTATATTAAACCACAACAGGGTACACAAAAACAGAAGACCAAACCAAACATCAAATCACACAGCGGAAGAACAACACGAGACTCTCAAATGAAACCATGACTCTATGGTCCAAAAGATCCATGTTCCACAACATCTCCCAAACATCACCACGAGCCATTAGTAATGAGATGCTTTATATTTACCTATGTCTCAGAAAACAACATCTGAAAAAGCACCAAAGTTCCAAAGCTAGGGTGAGTATAAAACTCAGTAGGTTTTCCCCAATGACGTCACTACTCATGACACTAGGATATATGAGTTAGAAACATTTATATAAAAATAGTTTATATAAAAAAATTTCACCAAAGTAGATTATATCTAAATATAAACATTTTTTCCAAAACTGTCCATGCTCAAAAGAAAAAAATGAAATTTAAATTGGCGTTTCCAACACGTTATTTTTCTTGAAAAATAACCAAACAAATTTCCAAACCATTTCACAAACATCCCGTTTTGGCATACCTAACCATTTCAGAAACCCTTGAATTTAACCATGCATGCATCGTTATGATAGTTCCATACTCATGAGCAGTCTATCGTCGATCTACCAAGTCATCACAAGGTAATTATTTCCCATGTTCCATTACACCTTCGGCACCAAGAACTAGGTCATATTTCAACCATACCTCATACAAAAAAGTCCCATGTGCCATTAAACGTTTGGAAACAAGCATAAGGTCCTATTTCATCTAAGCCTCATATATGCAACATGAACACACACCACACATTCCTAAAAATCATGCCAAAACCAACCTTTCAATAGAAAACCTTTTATTGAAAACCATTTTCCATCAAAACAAAGTGTGTTCAACGAATTCAAACCATTTCAATAAAACTCCCTTTTTATTGAAAACCAAATCCATAAAAATCATTTCAATCACAAACCATTTCAATAAAACACTATTTTTTATTGAAAATTTATTTCTCATCAAACCATTTACAATTTCAGCATTTTCATAATTTAAAATCAACATTTTAAATTCAAATATCCAAATCACATTGAACAAAAATTAACCATGATTTCACAATTTCATCAAAACCATAAATCAACACTAAAGAAGGTCTATTACATGCTTTTCACAATCAACACAATTCTCATAACCAATTTTAAATGAAGACAACCAATTACCACAAGAGGAGTCGAGAGTGAAGCCACATAACTCAACCAAATAGGTGACACCAAGAAACGAATGAAGAACGCTCTAGAACACCATGTCGATTCTCTAAAAACCTTCTTAGATATATTCTCCTAACAAAACCAAGACCAAATCATTGTCATATTTGGCACCAACACACACAGATCTTCCCATAATGGGCGTAGATCTAAGAATCTGAGAGAAGAATATCTATGTATATCTGAGAAACCATTCAAGAATCATCGCATACTTCAAGAATCCGGCTTCGATTCGCCAAGAGAAGCCTTCAGATCTCCTCCAAAATGATGAGAGAAACCTATTTGACCTTATGGCTACCAAAATCTAGAGTTAGGGCCACTTAGGAGATTTAATGAGACAATTAGAGGCAAAAAGAGTTAGATCCACAATTTAAGGATCTAATTTAAGTGACATCACAATTATTCTACACGGTTCGAAAAACCGTACGCTAACCGTGTGTTTGCTACTTCCTTGGCCACCATTCTCGCATGGCCACATCGCATTGTTTCCCTCAACCGTGAACCCACCGTGTGGAAGCCACTGCCTCCTCATAAATCCAAGCACGGTTTGGCCGCATGGTTTAGACAAACTGTGCACCGCCCGTGCGCCTTCCCCTTTGCTTCAAACATCAATCCAGCATCTTTCGAAACTCCCATATGTCATACAAATCTTTTAAAACAATGAAAAGCATCATGTAAGGGTTACATACTAGAAACCAGGGGTACTGCATTCTCTCCACCATTGGCCTTCTCGTCCCGGGAAATTAGAAAACAAATGCTTGTCTGAAAGAGTTCTGGCCACTTCCCTCTCATTTCTCTCTCGCTTTCCCAAGTCTCTTCTTGAATTTGGCCATGTTTCCACAAAACCTGCACTATACCGATGCTTTTCCCATGAAATAATTTATCCTGCCTATCCAAAATCCACATTGGGATATGTTCCAATGAAGCATCCAGTTATAGGTCAACGTGATCCCATCAGATGACATGGTCAGGATCAGGTTGATACTTCTTTAACTAAGATACAGGGAACACATTGTGCACCGAACTGAACCATGGGGGTAATTCCAACTTATATGACACATCTCCAGCCCGTTTCAGTATCTCAAAAGTGCCTATATATAGAGGAGATAATTTTCCATGCTTCCCAAAACGAAGATGTCCATTCCTTGGAGATATTATCAAAAATACATGATCACCCACTACGAACGACAACAGTCTTCAATGTTGATCTGCATAGTATTTCTGACGACTCTGAGCCATCTGCATCCACATTCTAATAAATGTAATCTTCTCTGATGTTTCATGGACAAGGATTGGCCCAACTAGTTATGTTTCACCAGTTTCCACCCAGCATCGTGGAGAACGACAAGGATGCCGATACAATACTTCAGATGGAGCCATGCATATCGAGGATTTATAGCTGTTATTATATTTGAACTCCCCTAAGGTTATATGCTCCTCCCACGAGCCACCAAAGTCCATTACACAAGCCAGAAACATGTCTTCCAACATTTGTATCGTCCGATCATATTTCCCATCTGTCTGAGGATGATACGCTATACTCATCGTCAACTGAGTCCCCCGGGATTGCTTTAATGATTTCTAGAAACAAGATGTGAACCTCTAATCTCTGTCTAAGATTATAGAAACTTGTACACCATTCCTCATTACCACTTTTCGGATATGGATTTTTGAATGATATTCCACCATATGGGTTTCACGAATAGGGATGAAATGGGTTGACTTGGTTAGGTGATCCACTATCATCGAAATGGAGTCATGTTTTCGGACCATTCTTGGAAGAACTGTAACTAAATCCATTTCAATCTGATCCCATTTCCACACTGGAATTAGTAAATACTGTAACATAATAGCGGGTCTCGGATGCCCTACTTTAACTTGCTCACAAGATAAGCATCGTGAGATGAACTCATCCACTTTCCTTTTCATGCCGCTCCACCAAAACTATGCCTACAATGCCTTATACTTCTTCAGTGTACCCGAATGTACATACCATCTTGAATCTTGGTAAGAATAAAGGAGTTGCTCCTGACAAACCATGTGTACAACCATCTGATTTCTGAAACACAGTACTAAACTCCCATTCTTCTTACATATCTCAAAAGTCTCCCCACCATTGAGTTTAGAACTCAATCCAATGCAGTCTACATGAGATACATGTGCCTCCTTTAGTATATCTACCAATTCAGGAACAAGTTTAGTGAAAAAGAAAATAGAAACATCACCTCAGTCTTCACGTTCCACATTCATGTCGATTAAGACCAACATCAACTACCATTCATCTAAAGCATCCTTTACCAACTGAGCATATGACTTACTGCTTAATGCATCGGCCACTGATTTTCCCTTACCCCTTGTATACATTAAGTAAATGTTGAACATTTGAGGATACTCTATCCATCTCCTCTACCTCATATCCAAATCTTGCTGTGAGAAAATATGTTTCAAGATTTTGTGATCCATAAGCACAGTATATTTCTCACCAAATAGATAGTGTCTCCATGTTTTCAAATCATGGACGACTGCAGCTAACTCAAAATCATGTGTTTGGTATGTTTTATCATGCACCCTCAATTGCCTTGAGCCATAGTAAAACACATGGTCTACTTGCATGAAAACACAACGAAACCATGTTCCTGATGCATCACAATACACTGTGTATCCTTGCCCTGATTATGGAATGATTAAGATAGGTGCTGATGTAAGCTGAACTTTCAACTCTTGAAAAGATCTCTGACATTCCTCAGTCCATTGAAATGTACTCTTCTTCTTTGTCAGTTTTGTCAGAGGCGATGCTAGTCGTGGGAAGTCACAGAAAAAGCGTCGTTAATAACCATCTAGACCAAGAAAACTTCATATTTCAAATATATTCTTCGGCGGTTTCCATGAAATAATAGCTTCTATCTTTTATGGATCCACTAAAACACCTTTCTCAGAAACAAAATGACCCAGAAAACGTACCTATTGTATCCAAAAATCACACTTTGATAATTTGGCATAAAACTGTTGGTCTTGCAAGATTTAAAACACTATCACTAAGTGTTGCTCATGCTCATCCCTTGTTATTGAATACACCAATATATCATCCACAAACACAACGACAAAAGAATCCATATATCACAAAAATATTTGATTCTTCAATTCCATAATGACTGCTGGTGCATTCATAAGACCAAAAGGCATGACTACATATTCGTAGAGGTCATATCTTCTTTTGAAGGATGTCTTCGGAATATCCTTCTTTCGAATTTGCAACAGGTGATATCCTGATCCAAAGTCAATTTTGGAGAACCATTTGTCTCCCCTTAATTGATCGAAGAGGTCATCAATGCGTGGAAGTGGATATATATTCTTTATTGTAACTTGGTTAAGCTTATGATAATCAACACATAGCCAAAGTGTTCCATCTTCCTTCTTCAATAACAAAACCGGTGATGCCCACGGAGACACACTTGGCTGAATGAAACCCTTTCTTTCCAGCTCCCCTAACTGCACTTTATATTCCTGTAACTCTGTTGGTGCCATACTATATGATGGAAGGGAGATAGGACTTGTCCCCGGAATGAGATCAATCATAAACTGTACATCCCTTAGAGGTGGTAACCCTTATAAGTTCTTGGGAAAGACTTCTAGATATTGATTCACCATAGTTGGAAAACTATTTTCCTCAATATCTTCCATTGATGCAAAAGTGATCTCTTCCTATTGGTGAGATATCGTTCCCACCATTGGTGTCAACATTCTCTTTGAGGATTTATTTTCTATCTTTTCTCCTCTAAAGAGATGCTCCATTCCTTCCTCAGTCATGAAACTAATTTTTCTCCTATAACATTCGTTGTGAGCCTTAAACCTTGTCAACCAATCCATATCCAGGATTACATCATAGAAATCCATATTGAACATAGAGAAGTCCCATTTCAGCTCAGGTCCATCAACATTTATAGCACATTCTCTACACACGAAGGCTTGACATTCTATTTCACCAAGAGGAGTTTACAATTTCAAGACAGAAGGCATCATTTCTAGTTTTAAGTTCAGAAAATCAGCAATACAAGAAGCAATAAAGTAATGAATTGCACCAGTATCTAAAAGCACTTGAAAGTGGGTATAATTAAAAATAATCGTACCTCTCACCATATATGGTTCAGCCTGATCTCCAACCATCGTCTGATCAGCTCCATACAATTTCTTTGTTTCTGCACTTTTCTCCTTATTGCCTTGTTGAGATATCCCTTCCTGAGGAGTCATGGTATTCCTGGAATCACCATAACTAGCTATGTTCTGCTGGTGAGACTGATTTTGTTGTCCTTTCTCTGTCAAATCATACGATGCTTTCGACACCTTGGAAGTGTCCCAAACACATGATCATGGAGCACTACGACAATATTGCCGAAGATGCCCCATCTTGTTGCAATTGTGGCATGCTATCAGTGGTTCTGCACATTCTTGTTTCATGTGATCAGTAGAACCACATTGAAAGCAACCTTCTTTTCTCTGGGGTAGTGGAGGAAGGTTGACTAATCCACCTGTCTGGTTCTGATTCGTACTCCCACCTAGGAAGTAGGTGTCCCTCTTCCACTTGTTTCTGGCATTAAAGTTCTCACCCATTTCCATGGGTATCATCATGCATCCTCTTATCAATCTCGAGATATCACATTAACCAACCATTACTCTGTTCACTATATCTGTATAATCTGTAATACGGAGCGCCAGAATCTTCGATCAAATCTCCTGCCTTAGACCTGATTCAAAGATGCGTTCCTTCAAAGAATCCCTTGCCGCAACCTATAGTTCAAAATGGACTAAATTCATGAACTTAGCCACATAATGTGTGACATAGAGGCTCTCCTGTTTCAAGCTATAGAGGTTAGTCCTTTTCTAGATCATGAACGTGTGAGGATAGAATTGATTGTTAAACAATTCTTCAAAATCCTCCCATGTAAGGCCTTCATCCAATTTAGCCTGCAATGAGAAATACCTCCACTGACATGCATGATCCTCGAGCATATACGTCTCCAACATTACTATCACCTCTACTGGTGTGCCGATGAAATCGATTATATGATTCATCCATCATAGCCACACCTCCACCTTCTCGGGTTCAACATCACCCCGAATGTTCGGTGGATTCACCTTCATGAACTAGATGGTATGATCCACATGTCATGGATCATTCCTCTAGTTCCTCGTATCCAATGATTGAATATCTTGGTCAATACTCTGAATCGGCTCTTGGTTCACACATGGTTCTGGTGCAACCACATTCTCCGCAGCTTCTTCGGGTTGGTTTCGACGACGGCTACCGGGAGGCATTTTCTAAACCAACAACAAACTTTGTCAATATCACTCTCTAGAAATTTTTGGCCTATCATTTCAAATTATATCACATAAAATATCACAATATTGTTCTCAAACAACCTTTCTCCATATTCATCCATTTTTTAAAACATTCAACATACTTTTTGAAAATCAATACATTTTCAAAATACACCAAATACCCTATTTTCAAAGTCTTTTGGTTGAAAAAAATTTCTGCATTTGTCAGAAAATTTCACTTCTCACAAAATTCTTACTCATTCCTCTCAAACAGATATGTAATCCTAGTTGGAATTCATTCCTCTATAATTCATGTCGTGCTCATGTCACTGGCTAAACAAATGACAATGATATTTCCAACATTCTGGAAGTGTAACCAAAACACTTATGTACCACACACCTTGGTAACTTGAAGTTCAATATAAATAGGTTAGATACTTCCTTTTATGCTATACCTTTCAAATTCTGAAAATCCTACCCCTGTCTATGATTCTAACCCAAGGAATAGACAAGATGGAATTTCAACACCAAGACCAAGATCATTGATGACCACTTGTTAGGAAAGGACCGAACAAGCTGATTCCATTTGTAACACCCCACCCCTACCTCATTGTCTTGAGGAGGAGGTGAGGGTTACATGGCTGTAAGACACATACCCCAGACGCCAAAGGCTTTAAATAAATTCCAAAGGGTTTCAGATATAGTTGGGGGACGATTTACCCTTTAAGAAAATAAACCCATCCATTAATCATTCACTATATGATGCATGAACACATTAAAGACCAATCAAAAACATCATTTATATTAAACCACAATAGGGTAAACAATAGCGGAAGACCAAACCAATCATCAAAGCATATAGTGTAAGAACAACATGAGACTCTCAAAAGACTCCATGACCCTGTGGTCCAAAAGAACCAAGCTCTACATCATCACCCAAACATCACCACGGGCCATTAGTAATGAGATGCTTTACCTTTACCTATGTCTTGGAATACAACATTTGCAGAAGCACAAAAGTGCCAAAGAAAGGGTGAGAATAAAACTCAATAGGTTTTACCCAATGACTTCCCTCCTCATTTCACAAGGATAGAAGAGTTATCAACATTTATATAAAAATAGTTTATATAAAACAGTTTCACCAAAGAAGTTTATAACTAAATATAAAGAAGTTTTCCAAAACATTCCATGTTCAAAAGCATCAAAGTAAAATTTAAACTGGATTTTCTAACACGTTATTTTTCCAAAAAAATATGCAAACCTAGTTCCAAAATATTTCACAGACATCCCGTTTTGGAAAACCCAACAATTTCACAAACTCATGAAATTAACCATGCATGCATCGTTATGAAAGTTCCATACTCATGAGCAGTCTCTCGTCGATCTACCATGTCATCACAAGGTAATTATTTCCCATGTTCCATAACACCTTTGGCACTGAGCACAAGGTCATTTTTCAACCAAGCCTCATTCTTAAAAGTACCACGTGTCATTAAATGTTTGGCACAGATAACAAGGTCCAATTTCAACCAAGCCTCGTATATAAAACATGGACGCACAACACATATTCCCAAAAATCATGCCAAAATCATCCTTTTAATAAACCACCTTTTATTGAAATCCATTTTCCATAAAAACCTATTGTGTTCAACCAATTAAAACTATGTCAATAAAACTCCTTTTTTTTAAAACAAAATCCATTAAAATCATTTCAACAACAAACCATTTCAATAAAACACTCCTTTTAATTGAAATCCCATTTCTCATCAAACCATTTACAATTTTAAAAATATCATAATTTAAAATCAACATTTTGAATTCAAATAGCCAAATCACTTTGCACAACATATCACCATGATTTCACAATTTCATCAAAACCATAAATCATCACCAAGGAAGATATATTCCATTATTTTCACAATAAACACCATTCAAATAACCAATTTGAGACTAAGCCAACCTAATCTAACAAGAAGAGTCGAGAGTGAAGCCACCTAACTCAACCAAATACAAAAAACCAAGCAACGAACAAAGAATGCTCAAGAACACCAGGTCGATTCCCCCAAAACCCTCCTTAGATTTCTTCTCCTAACACAACCAAGACCAAATCTTGTCATATTTGGCATCCACACACATAGATCTACCTATAACGAGCATAGATCTAAGAATCCGAGAGAAGAGGAGAAGTAGATCTGAAAAACCATTCAAGAACAATAACATACCACAGGAATCCTGCTTCGATTCGCCAAGAGAAGCCTTCAGATTGCCTCCGGATCGATGGGAGAACCCTCTTTTGCCTCAGGAGAACCAAAATCCCGAGTTAGGGCTGCTTAGGTTCTTTAATGAGGCAACTTGAGGCAAAACGAGTTATATCCACAATTGAAAGATCTAATTTAAGTGACTGCATGGTTTGTCCATGTAGTTTGTCAAACCGTGCACTAACCGTGTGTTAGCTACTACCTTGGCCACCCTTCTTGCACGACCTCATCAAATGGGTACCCTTAAACGTGTACCTACCGTGCAGAAGCCACTACCTCCTCAGTCAGCCACACACGGTATGGCCGCACGGTTTAAACAAACCATATGCCGCCCGTGTGCCTTCCCCTTTGCTACAAACATCAATCCAGGATCTCCCGACTCTCCCATACGTCACCCTTGACTTTTAAAACCATGAAAAGCATCAAGTAAGGGTTACATACAAAAAACCGGGGTTACTACAACCATGATGTCCAACATTTTGGAAACTCTAACACAATATCATATTCCTTACTATATACAACATTTTCAGTTGGTAATTCATATATTTTAGAGTATAAACCCATCAAGTATAACATTTTCTCTCTTTACATTACGATTTTTTAAAATTATTTTATTAAAGGTGTATGTATTTCAATAGCTGTAGAAACTCTACAAAACATGTTTCACTCTATAAATTTTTTCTTCATGTTAATCAATATTAACACTACTCCTAGAATTATAAACTATATACATCCCATATAAAATGGGTTTTCATCATTTACATACTGACACTAAATTTTTTGTTCTTTCTCAAATGCCTCTACATCAATATGCATATTTATTTATTCAATCATACCAAAATTATCATCTTATAAATCATTATCATAAAATAATATAGAATTCTACACAGTTTCACCAATCCAAATCCCCGGGTTGTAACTTCGATTGAAACCCTAAAAAATTAAATGAGCAATAAACACTCTCCTTTTAAATTTCATCATTTTTAAAAAATTTAGTCATGAAAAAATATCGTGATTTTTTTTGGAAAATTTCATTTAAAAAATTAAAAAAGAATTATTAACTCTTGTATATCAATCAGTTTTTGGATGTGCTGAAATCCAAATTTGACGCATTATTGTCAAAAATATGTATAAAAATTCAAAATGATTCATTATATTTTAAAATTTAATTTCATCATTACTTAGATAAATAAATAAAATATCATAAAATATTAAAGAAATAAAAAAAAATTTATAAAAAAATAGTACATTGGCATTATTAATTTTTCAATCATTAATAAAAAATTCACAAAAATAATATAAAAACAATCATTAATCAAATAAAAGATACCTAAGAAGAGTGAATATTTGTGAATGAATATATTAATATAAAGGATTAAGAGACAGAAATATAATATTATAACCATAAAAAATAATAAAAATAAATTGGATGTATATAAAATTAAAGCTGTATACACAACCCATAAATTGATAACTGAACCGTGAAAGTTGAGAATGTGAAACTACAATAAAGATAAAACATGAAGTAGAAAATGACTGGTGATGGTTAATGGTGGTAGAGGATTACTACTTAATGAGTAGGTTATATTAATTGAAAATTTCAATCATTCGTACAAATGAAAATAACATTGATGTGCAGAAAATGGGAAAAATCACAAACCATATATTTATATCATAACATGGTCAATTGAGAAGGATACACCAATGTGATGAATCTATAAGTAGTGGATGATGATGGATGATGGTGAATTGTGATGATGGATTCAAAATCAACAATAAAGTTAAATCAATTAAGAATTTTAACCTTAAAACTAAAATAAAACCCCTTTTATTCAAGGAAAATTGTCACAAAAAAGTTTAATTAAAATCATAATTAGAAAGATAGAAAAGGTGACCCCAACACGAAGATGGCATAAGCATCAAATGATAAAAGGTGATGGTGGGTGATGGTGTGGATTCCAAATGAATTATATTCAATGACACATATCAAATAATGAAGGTATTTATGTCCAACGATTGATAAATGAAATATTCAAGGTCACAAATTAACGATGGAAGGGTTTTGGTGGGCCATTTGAGGGATATCTTAAGGCTGTCATAAGGATGGATAAAGAAAAAATGACTACTCATTACCACTAATTAAAATTAATTTTTTAAATTTTGGTTATTTAGTAACAGACGAGAAAAATATATTTTTCATGTCATTTATTTAATTACTGATTTGTAAAAAGAATTTTTCATGTCTGTAATTATGTAATCAGCATGAAAATGATATTATTTTATTATCTGTACAAATTATTTAATGTAGTATATATAAAATAACTATTTTATCTTGGGTTATTAAATAAACACAATTAAAACTATTTTAATTATATTTACATCTTTTTTCATTGAATAACCAACGTTTTTGATATTTTTTCATATCGCATATCTATAACTGATGAGAAAAAGGTGTCAGGATAAATAAATTTTGTAATATTTTTTTTTCTTTAACCTTGTGGGTTTCTCAAAAAAACATAACTTGGTGAATCACCATATTCCATAGTAAATTTTATTTTCAAAAAAAAAATTAAAATAAAATATACACATAAGAAATTATATCTTCATAATTATCTAATTCAGGGAAACAAAATGAGATGAATCCAATATATATTTTTATTTCATTCAAAAATGAAATTTATTGTGTAAATAAGATAAACTCATAGGAATAACAACCCAGTTGGAAACTGATCCAACATTCTCTAGGATTTCATATGCTGCAATGAAACCATGGACATAAACTCCTCAATTTAGAAAAATTTATAACTTGTTTCCATGGAGATACTTTCAAAAAAACATGATCATGTACTACGAATAAACTATGATTTCATTGGTTATTCGTATAAAATTGGTAAATATTCTAAGTCATCCTCATAGTTTGCAAAATCATATTCACTTTCATAGACATTAACATATCCAAATATATCCCCATCACCATTTCTTATCCTTTTTCATCCCCAAATGAAGGATTCTGACATCAAAGTTTTTATAATTCCTCAAAAGGTGAAATTTATATACTCTAAAAAAATATGTGGTTATAAAAAAACTATACTAATGAAAATTATTTATCATAATATCCCAGGTAATATGTTGAATAAGCAAGAAGTATTTATTCAAAGATTTGAATTTTTCACATATAATTTCCATCAGATAGATTATAAAAGGATAAATAAAAATTTATTTCATTCCTATTTTCATATAAATTCCATTATAAAATTATCACGTGAAACTGATATCATGTTAAAATACAATGAAGATAGAAACTACAATTAACCTAACTATTTCCATATGGTACTATTTATAATGATCACCCAAAGACATTATATATAAAATGTGATGTAAATCCATAGATTTATTAAAATAATTAAAAATATATAAAATCACATAATTACCCTAATATGCCTTTTTTAATTCCACCATGAAATCCATGGTTATATATTCTCATTTATACTCTGACATAGGAAATTACTGAACCACCCACTCTAGTAATTTTCACTCATATTTAACCTATTATAAATTAAATAATTTCATGATAAATTCCAAAATATATCATTTCATTCCATACCACCAGTAGAAAAACTGAGGATCTATTTACATCTTGTTTTTACTAGGATCTACTAAAAAATATGAACTCTGAGATTCAATCAAAAATTCATTATTCAACATGAAATCACAACGTAGAGAAAATGTCATTCCAAATATTCAAATAACCTTATTTATAAACATTAAATTCAGGTAACTAAAAATTTTCAACTAATTTGTCATTTTCCATTAAACCATGATCTCACTTATGATCTTGAACAATTATATTTTATAGAGATGATTTTACTAAGAACTTGGAAAAAGGGGAAGTTCTTATATCCCCAATATCTAGGGAAAAATTCATTATATTGTTATATATTGGGTAAAGATACAAATGGGGAATTTTTAATGATTCTTGATATTTTAAACTCAAAGAACCATAAATGTTGTTTTCTGTTCTATGATTGTAAATAATTTTTAAGACAACATGTTCAATAGTGGATATGTATAATTAATCTGTATCCAAAGTTATATCTATTTATGAAAGAGTGTTAAATAATTATGATCCATCGTTCATACATATATAGGGAAGGGAGAATAATGTATTGAGTGCACAGGTAATCCTTGAATATATTGATGTACACATATTCAATAACTAATGATCCATTCAATATGTAAATATAGTATAGTCCACTTTCTAAATTTTTTAAAATATAAACAAGTCATATATAGGCATTTATTTTAATGAATAAGCTAAAAAATATCGAAAATTCCATTCTAAACATGAAACGAAGATAAAGTTAAATAATATTTCTATAATGGATCAAGGCATGATAAACATAAATACTTGAATGGAAAAAATAATCTAGAAATATGAAATCTCAGAAAAACATACTATTTAATAGAATTTAATTTATTAGAAATTAAATTTATGTTCATTTCCACACAACCCTAATATTATAATAACCATTTCATTTTAATGACATGAAATAGAGGATTTATTACCTACTAAAGATTTTGTATATCATAATATCTACTGATAGATATTAGAAGTAATCCACCATATTAAAGACGATAGAAAAATAATGAAATTATTTTTAGTGTTATTAGTTAATTATTTGAAAAAAGAAGATATAATAAATGGGAAAAATACAATATTACAACATTTTAAATAAAATAATATTTATAATAATATTATATATCAATATAAAAAATAAGGTATTGATTTCTAAAATTTTAAAAAATTCATGGATATAACCGTATTCTTTGAATAAAAATAGAAAAATAAGGAATAGAATTATAATAACTCATTAAAATAATTGAAGATAATATTTTAAAGGATATTGTTAGAAATTGAGATGAATGAATAAAGGTAATATCATTAAGGATGAAGAAGAAATATAGAGAGATAAAATTGTAGGGAACATGCTATAAAATTAATTATAATCCGTTTTTATGAGGATGATCGTGTATTATTTTTATATTAAAATTATAAATTACCCATATTTTTTAAAAAAAACTCTAAAATTTTATTTGGTACATGGTATAAGATCACCTGGAACCATGTGGTTATGGTCATAGCCACTGGATCCCATGATAACGATATCTCTTTAACCGAAATAATCATATGATACTTTAAAAATATCATAAGTGATTATATATATCCTATATTATATGATATGTGTGAAATATGTTATACCATATGCCTTAATACATGGAATGTTGTAAGGAATTATTTGAGATGTTATACCTTATCACTATACTATATTATATTCAATGATATATGCATATAATATTTTTAATGATGTGTTTGAATTATATAATATTACATAGTTTCTTAGTAAAATGATAAATAATAATATTTATATCATTATCAATGTATATATATTAATAATTATAAATTCATTATAGGATGAAACATTTGTTAGATGGATGAGAAAAATGTTAATTACATGGATGATGGTGTGAATAATTTTATAGTCATATGAAGTACTTGAATGTTTCACAATCTTTTTGTAAATTCATATAAATCTCAGGGAGAATCACATCACTTATATAAATATGATAAAACATTTCATATAGTGATCAATCCAATATTATATAATCATTATATTGATTCTACCAAAATATTATCTTCTCCTTTATCTTTTTCCATTATAAATACTAGAATTACATAGAGTGAAAAAGAGTCACAATGAAATATAGGGTGATAGTAATAATCCTGTACATACAACATGGAGTAATGATCATGTATGTTTTTTATATTTTTTTTATTAATCATGAGGGTCAAATAAAGAGGATTATACATCATTGGTGTAAGTTACACATGTTCTTCATGTTATTAGATACATGGTTCTGGTTTAATAGTATAGAGATCATGTGCGTTGAATTTCTCAAATGCATTATATTATAGGAATACATTTTATTCAATAATAAGAAACCCATCTTTGGGATTAGGTCTAGTCATACATAAAATTATTCTTGAAATCATGTTTAAAATAAAGAATAAATAAATATAAAATTGGTGGTAAATAATTATGAATTTACCTTAGAAAAATTGATATCAGAATTAGTATAATAAAATAAAGAATAAATATTGAAGTATGGATTCTTTTCTGAGTTGTGATATCATTATCTTTGTTTAAACCAAACCATATGATATGAGATATAGTTATAGTTGAATTGGTATAATCCTATGATTTTTCACATATTATAACACTAAATATAGTTCATCGTGATATACCATATAACTGATGAACATTATTTTTAAAGGGAAAATCGATCATCACATAATAATTGTGATTTAATATTTATCATAAAATAGGAATTCCAAATCACCAAAATATATATATTAGGACAAAAAACAACTTTTTTAAGTGATGGAATGAGTTTTACACAACAACATAGATTTTTATATGAAATATCATCAAATATGATAGATATATTTGTTGTTATATATCGAAATACGTGAGACACAAGTCATAAGACTTGATATCATTCTGAATTTGAAAGAGATCATATGATATCATGATATCATTCAATATGAAATAGTGCATTTTTTGTACTTTTCTAATTTTCAATTGTAAATTAAATTATGTAATTTATAAATTATTTATAAATTAGAAATGTGTTTTGGTATTGTTACATAATTCAAAAAAAAATATTATTTATTTAACAATATATTTTTAAATATTAATGAACGTATTATTATAAAAAAATTTATAATTAATTATTCATAATATATATTTACAATTTTAAAATACATTTAATTTATAGGGAATAATTTTTTTTATAAATTGGATTAAACATGATTATAAGTTTATTCATATTTTTTTATAAATTATGAAATTTTATATAATATAAGGGTGATTGAATTTTATTTTCAATTATCCAAAACATTTAGTGTGAACTGATCAAATTGAATTAACTTTTATAAGAAACTATTTATACATTATCAAAATGTGTTTTTATAATAAACATGATAATTGTTAAAATAATAATCAATATGTTATATTTTGATTAAGTATAGTTTTTATAGGAATATTTTGAAATAAAATGTTTTAAAAACTCTTTTGATACCATATATTTAGGTAAAATTCATATAAAGTGATAAAAAGAATCATCTATATTAGAAATATAAAATGATTATTTATATTTATTGAGTTAATGAATGACTATATATCTTGGCTAAAACATAATGTTCATATATTTTAATAATTTATGATATGTTAAAAAATATATCTCTCATTTATATATTCATGAAATACTCATTTATTTAGTATTATTACAGATTTATTTATAGATTTAACATTTTTACATTATAAATTGATGTACTTGTAAATTAAAAATTTTTTAAAAAAAACTTTTTTTAAATATGTTACAATATTTTAAGGAATTACATTCTAGGTATGGGAATAGATTTATTTTTTATTCTACCTTTACTTTGGTTTTATCATACCACAGTTTTTGTCATTGGTAAATAACTATGAGAAGTGGGAATTTGGGTCAGATAGTACATTGGAATAGGAACTTCATCTATGTATTGAGAATCAAGGTATTCCTACTTGTCTCTATATGCTTACTCTTATGAGGATTATCAGTTACATATTTTTCTATGCCTTTACATGACATGGTTTCATATACATTATGAATAAGATCCATTTAGATATATAAAAATGTAGTTATTATTTAATTTGGGTAAGTAACACAACCTATGAGTTATGTAAAGAGTTGTGAATAAATATGGATTCTACATATTTATTTGATGGAAAGAATAATGATTCAAAAAATAAATCAATATAATAATGAATACATGTAATGAAAATATATGTGATAATTTGTAAGGATATCTAAAACCCATTCAAAATACTAATTGTTATATTTCTTCGCTAACAATTACTCATTGAGGCATGTATCATCAAACTGGACAGATCATTCCATAGCTCTGTGCCCATTGGTCATATTATGTATGAAAATAAAATATTGTGTGATCTTAAGACCTTTTTCTGCTCATAATTGGTGTTTTTTTCATGTTACACATAATTTATAATCCTTAATAAGATTACAATACTAGATAAATAATGTTCAGTTAATCAATATGATGGGTTACTGTAAATTGTTTTCCACTCAAATATATAAGTGTTATATCTAATTTGACTAACTTTTATGTTTCTTTAAATAAATATTTTATTGGATAAATTTAAATGAAACAAAAATCATAGTAAAATATACATCTTAAACCACTACTTAGTATAATGGATATTAATTTTTCTCATTAATTTAGTGGACAAATATTAAATATAATATATTATTAAATATATTTTTATCACGACACTAATTTGATAAATTATTTTCGTATAAATATAATGGGATCATCATGAAACCTAAAATTGATATCAATCTTCAATATATGTATAATTAATTTATAAAATATCCATGACTTGTATAGAAAATTAAAATCATTATCATTTCAGAAAAGAAAACTATGTTTTAAAGAAACAATTTTCAGTATAACCATGATTTAATGATATTTAAATTTTGGATTTCCATAATTTTGTGAATAATTGATGAATTCAATAATAGATTATTTTTTTTAATATTATTTAAATTATAACATTACTATTGTAACACCCCAGGTAAATAAAGAATATGAAATTTTTATATTTATCCATATTTGTGAATAAAATATTAATATTACTTTAATGGGAATGCTATGCTCGAAGGCGTAACCAATACACAAAAACGAGTTCCTTTGAAATATTACATTGCACACAAATAATAAAATAATTTTATTTTAAATGATAGTTAACACCTAGCCGTTGTAATGACGGGAATGAATAGAACTAACTAGATAATTATTATATATGTTTTTCAATTTTTTTTTATTTTTTTCCATAAATGTTAGAGGATTAAAAATGCGAATGAATCCAATTTTAAGCGTAAACATTCTAGTATTCCTTAAAAAGTAGATTAACCACCTTTTAATGGCGAACCTATTTTAAATCCACTATTTGAAAATTTTATGTGTTATATGTGACAAAAAAAAATTCTTCTTTAGAATCGGGTCATCAAAATTTACTTTGTGTAATTTTTTGGTATTTTTCCGATAAAGGTCATTTTTTAATGAATAGTGAAAAATATTGTATTTTAATTCAAAACCACTTTTTAATCTAATTTAATTATATGATTAGAAAATCTTTTAAATTGGTTTTAAAGTGAAATTATAATATATTTTTACCATTATATCCAATATAGGTCATTGAAATTAATTTCACTTTGATATTGGACTTAAAGTAGTGTCAATCTTTTAATAGATATTGTCTCTTAAAAACACGCTATTTGTTTTGACAGTGGAAATTAATTAATAAATTAATTAATGAAACTTATTTGTTTTTAATTTTGAAAAATATACATAATTTATGAATTCGTAATATCATATATAGCTTAGGGTGAATTTTTGGTATTTTTCTGAAAAACATCAATTTTTGATGAATAGTGAAACCACTAAGTGGTAGTTAAAAAACCAATTTTTCAATTAAATGAAACTTTACCACTTATGTTATTTGATTTTCAAAAATATTACATACATGTTTTTCATTAAAAATTAAAATTTTATTCAATGAGATTAAAATAATATTTTGTTAAATAGTAACTTTTAATTTTTAATCGCGATTAGAGGTATTTAGTGTAGTTTAAGGTAAAAATAATGTTTTAATAATATGAAATGACCATGAAACATGTTATACCCTTATTTTATGAGTCATTTCCGACCAAGACAATACATTTGTTAACTTGGGGACCCCATGGAGCCACTTTGGTAGGAAAATGTCATTAATACCTTTTTATTTAAAGTTAAAATTAAAATGTCACAAATATGTTTTATTTTACTAAAACAATTTTTACATGGGGTTATAAAAGTCATATTTTTTACTATAAATATTCATTAGAAAGATAAAAATATTTAATAAACAATGATATTTTTTTTATAATTTTTAGTCACTAAATAAATTAACTTTTTTATGACATCATGAGGATGCATCGATTACCTCATTATTTAACGATTTAAATAAAATGAAAACATAATGATTAATTTAAGAGCTACACTTGTCACAAACCTATTTTATGGGTGGATTTCGAACCCTTATCACCTTATACTCAATATATTTCCTTTTTGGACCTTTAAAATCCGAAAACCATTATATAATAAATTAATATTTGATAACTTTCCAAGAGTGCCCCTCCTCTCCTCTTATAAAAGGCCCCCACTTCTACCACCTTAATCACACCTCTCAAGCCTTTGGATTGGACAACCCCTTCCCATTTCATATCTCTGCATCTCTCTATTCATCATTGAATCCTAAACATTGGCATAATGATCTTCAAGAAACCCTTTTGGTTCAAACCCATAGGAGTTACTCGATTTAAAGGTAATGTCTTCCCTTGTGTTATTTTGTTTTATTTTGCTTCTCCAACACCCTAAACTCTTTTTATTCATTTTATGTAACAAAACCAGTATATTACATATACTATGATGTTTTTATAGGAATTATTCAAGCTACACTTACACACACATACATCTAATGGTGAAAAAGCATGCTGTTTCCGTGGATGGCGAATTTCTACCTCACGAAACGATGATTGTTCAATATTATTTTAACAACTTCAAGGGTGGCCATTAAGATGTCACTATATTTATATATGATATATAATATTTTTATGTTTTCCTTAAGATTCTTTATTTTTCATTTATGGAATACCTTTATGGTTTCCATTATGGGTAAATGTGATATCTACAATTTTGGAAGTGCGGACTACCGCCCCCTCAAAGTGATTTGATTCGTTAAGGCCATATGTGGGACGTATAAAGGATGGAATTAATGGTATAACATATTATATCCTATTGGAATTATATTATACCTTTATATCATTATTATTTCATTCCATTTAATACAAAAAAATGAATGTAGCGTTCATGCGTACGTATGGCTTAACGTCTCCATGAACGGTACATTTCATTTCTTATCTCCAAATGTTATGTACTATTATAAGTACATATATATAATTGATATATATGTAATATATTAAATCTAAATGATGGAAATAATTTTGTAATTATAATATATATATATCTCTCATTTTGTTTTAATTCAATTAATAAGACAAAAAAATGAAAGTAGTGTTCATGCGTACGTACGGCCTACCGTCTCCATGAACGAAGATTTTAATTTTTAATCTCCAAATGTTATGGAAGAGTATAAAATGAATATATACTGGATATATGTGATATTTAAAACATCAATACTATTATGGATATGATTTACCTATAACTACATGGAAAATTATTTTCCATCAAGTTAAATTTTTACTCATGTAGCGAACATCAACAAAAACATCTAATATGAACTCACTTTATTAACCAATTATTATGAAATTATAATATGTGATATGAACTGAATAATAATCTTTAAAGGAGGTCCTTAAGAAATTATAATTGACAAAATTTTATTATTCAGGAGATTAAAGAACGATCGAGTCATGCTGGACACGAGGTAAAGGATCCTACTCTTCTCTTTCTTTTTAAGTACACTCTTTTATTTCATTCCTTTTAAGATCATATTTCTTATAATTGGGATGTTCATTTATAGTAATCTTACTGTAATTTTTATGTTCATATGATGAGAGACCCTATTTTCTCTCATCAATCAATTTTGGAAGTATTGAGTGGCGCCGTTAGGCTGCCGAGTTTTCGTAAGAGATCCAACCTCCCTCTTTCTTTTTAAGTACTCTCTTTTATGTCACTTATTTTAAACTCCTCTTTGTTATGTTGGGGGATGTCCTTTTATATTCCTATTACTTTAAATATTATTTTAATATGATTTGATACCCTATTTTATCTCATCAATCCATTTTTGGATGTTTTAAGTGGCACCGTTAGGCTGCCGAGTTTTCGTAAGGGATTTTTCATATCACTTTTATTCCCGTGAGATTTATGATACATTTTCCCCAACATACTTTGAGTGCTGTATGTACTTACCATTATTATAATATTTGTGTAATATAATTTCATTTATGGGTATTTACATATTCATTGTACAACCCTTCTTCAATGGGGTGTACGTTTCGAATGTTACCCAAGTCGGTAAGGGAACCTTTCACCCTCCTCTTTTTAAAAGACATATTTTTTATGTCTTTTAATTCACATACTATTATGTTGGGATATGTTATTCTATATCCTTATTGATGTAAATTTTATGTCCATGTGATGAGATACCCTTTTTATCTCTCATCAACTCATTTTCATAATTTTGAAGTGACGCCGTTAGGCAGTCAAATATTTGTAAGGGAACTTCATAACCCAATTTCTATTCTTTGGGATAATCTCCTACATTAAAATTATTTCATGATATTATTATATTCTATCTTGTATTTTTACTTTATTTATGTGTAAATATATTTAATACACATAATAGATCTATTTTATTTAGAAAATGATCTTTGTAAGGGAACTTCTTAACCCAATTTCCGTTCTTCGGGTTAATCTCCTACTTTCAAATTATGTCATGATATTATAAGTTCCTATATTGTATTTGTAATTTCTTTATGTGTACTTATACTGAATACACATAATATATCTATTTCATTTAAAAAATGATCTTTGTATGTAACTTTGTCTCAATCTGCTTTCATTGAGGCATATTTTGTTTTATACACAACATTCTTTTATATGGTTTATAAACCCCTTTGACTTTTACATTTATCCAAAAGGAATATTTTTATATTAAGCATTTTACTAAACGACGTAAGGGAATGTTTTTGTCGTACGTATAAGGCGACAATGACTTCTCCACTGCCGTGACCATTATTTGAGTTTCAACATCCTCTAAAAGTCATAATTTTTTTAAATGAAAAATAAATACCGTGTTTTACTTTTATTTTATTTTGGTATTGAAAATGGTATTCATAATGTTTTTATATCAATGTGTTGTATTGATATCTTGTGATTGAAAAGTGGAAATGTTATGTTTCCTTTATGCATGTTTTATGTGATACGATTATGTTATGATTCTTGGGAATTATTATGAAGACGGGTGGTTCTGTGATAAACTAAGGGCGGGTGAGCCCGATATAGCTCTCCAATTCATTGGGTAACGTGAAGGAGTTAAACATTAAGGTTTCTCCGAAGCGATTTATGGGATATATTGTGATGGGTATTCCAAACATAACCAAGAGGGTTAGTGCCTACGTAAGAATGTTATTAAAGCCTAAAGTTAGCTTTATGCCTTATGATTTCTATGTTTTATCCATGATTTGATGAGGTATATTAAATTGATTATGTTTTATGAGTAAAGTATGATTTCATACATGGACTAATGTTTTTACTTCATATTTTTATATCCCTTAGTGAGATTTGTATGCTCATCCCAGGTTTTTAAAATGTTTTAAACCGGACTTAATGATGAATAGGGTCAAGGATGGGATCATGGAATGAAATTATATCTAAAACATGGAAGTAGACATGTTTCTTTTAAGAGTTTTTTATTATTTATGGAAAATTAGTATAAGTGTCTACTTTGTAATCTTTTGAGATGTAATAGTTATGTCCTACTTCTCTAAAACTCTAAAACTGAAAATATCCTCAATGTGAATTAGTCATTTTAATTCAATATTAAGTAATGTTTGAGGCTAGGGCCTTATAGTTGTTATCAATGTTCGGTTTAGATAACATTAGAGGTTTGGGTATTCTCTAAGCATAAGTGACATTACCATAATTACTAGGATTTCAGAAAGAGTCATAGTTTTTAGATAAAGTGATTGAGTAAGTATATATTAGTGTTTATATTCTTCATAATACATGATAATTTTGTTGATATACTCACACTGACATTTTTGGTTTTAGTAAATGGATGGATCTAGCAGGCACCAAAGTTACAATGGGTTTGAAGGAAAACTGTGGTAGTTCTGTGATTAAAAGACCAGATGAAATATGGGATTCAATGAGGAGACTCGTGGTTGATCTAAACCAACTATCATGGAGTCATGATCAACCACTTGAACCTTGGTATGTTCTGTAATGCATCATGTACAATATTACCAATCGATGTGGAAGTTCAGGTAATAATTATAAAGGTAAC
Organism: Viscum album; assembly: GCA_963277665.1. NCBI lineage: Eukaryota > Viridiplantae > Streptophyta > Magnoliopsida > Santalales > Viscaceae > Viscum > Viscum album. Next base: position 812,144,201 of record OY728165.1, read on the forward strand.
CATTAGGTTTTTTATGATCCTTACTTCAGAAGTAATTATGGTTTACTATATGTTGTGATGGAATATGAACGACTTCAGATAAACTTGAGGTTAAAACATGTTAGGGTTATTTTTGGAGTTTTATAAAAATGACAACATGAAGACCGTGTGACAACCTTTCGTGTCGGACAAAGCTGCAGGAATCGAACCCACAACCAAAGTGCGACTGGTATTTATCACCTACCACTGGACTACGTGAAGTCCCTGGTTAGTATGACTTATTTTTTTTAGTTATATGATTTTATGAATTAAGAGTAAGTTTATTTTGGTTTTTCTTAAGAAATTGTTAACATATCATAGAGGATATGTGATTAGGTTAATTACTTTTCAATATGAGACATTAAGAGAAACTGATGTTATTTGGAGATAAGTGTTACCTCAGAAGACTATGCAATTAAATCCTTCAAATATTTGGGTTTCAATGTTAATTTGGTTTACCTTGAATAATTTTATAGACAAATTGTTTATCGAATGGTCTTCGTTGAACTTTGGGATTTTTTGGACAAAATTTGGAGATTAAGTATAGATTTTCTTTTTATAAAGGGTTATCCTTTTCTGGATTATCTGATCTTGTACTAACCTTTTTGGTTTCGGTTTTGGTTAAAGTCTAAAGACATGGGAAGTATATAGTTCTCTTTAGTTGATTAGTTGATTCTCTAGATGTTTATTATAGCTCTCTTAATGTAAACAAGTCTTCCTAAAAACTCATCATTTAGGGAAAGTATGAGTTTGTGTAAGAAATCTAGTAAAAGTTGAAATTCAACATGACAAGTAAGTATGTTTCCTTAAGATCAAAAATAAATTCCTCAATGAAAAGTAACTTAAAACAAAAATTTTTTCTATTAAATTTTCCTAATGGGGAATCTAAAACCGTTTAACCCACCACAAGTTTGTTAATTTCTTGGGGTTAACTTTCTCCTAAACATTTTTTCTATCACTCTCTCTCAGAACATGAACCTTTGCTTTTTCCTCCATGTCCATGCTTTCCTACATGGATTCCTTGTACGGTTTAACTCAAGTGACCTCTGTACTTCTCTTTATTTCTTTTAAAGTGATTGTTTTACTGAAACTTGTTCCGATGTGGGACTTTCAATGATGTTTCCGAGCCCAATTTTAAAATTGTGAGGGCGCAATTCCTAAAAGGGGGGAAAGATGTAACACCCCAGGTAAATAAAGAATATTACATTTTTATATTTATCCATATTTGTGAATGAAATATTAATATTACTTTAAAGTGAACGATATGCTCGATGCGTACCCAATACACAACAACAAGTTCCATTTAAATCTTAAGTTGCACTCTAATAATAAAATTATTTTATTTTAAATGGTAGTTAACATCTATCCATTGTAATGATGGGAATGAATATAACTAACTACAAAATGATTATATATGTTTGTCAAATATTTTTTTTACAATAAATTTTAGTGGATTAAAAATGCGAATGAATCCAATTTTAAGCGTAAACATTCTAATATTTCTTAAAAAGTTGATTAACCGACTTTTGACGGAGAACCTATTTTAAATCCACTTTTTGAAAATTTTATGTGTTATACATGACAAAATAAAATTCTTTTTAGAATCAGGACATCAAAATTTACATTGTGTAAATGTTTGGTATTTTTTCGATAAAGTTCAATTTTTAATAAATAGTGAAAAATGTTGTATTTTAATTCAAAACCTCTTTTTAATATAATTTAATTGTATGATTAGATTACATTTTTAATTGGATTTAAAGTGAAATTAGAATATATTTTTACCATTTAATCCAATAGTGGTCATTGAAATTAATTTCACTTTGATATTGGAATTAAACTAGTGTCAATCTTTTAATAGATATTGACTCTTAAAAACACGCTATTTGTTTTGACAGCGGGAATTAATTATTAAATTATTTAATGAAACATATATGTTTTTAATTTTGTAAAATATACATCATTTATGAATTCAGAATATCATATATAGCTTAGGGTGAATGTTTTGTATTTTTCTGAAAAAACGTCAATTTTTGAGGAATTGTGAAACCACTAAGTGGTAGTTAAAAATAGATTTTTCATTTAAATGAAACTTTACCACTTATGTTATTTGATTTTCAAAAATCCTACATATATGGTTGTGATTATAAAGTAAATTTTGGTTCAATGATATTAAAATAATTTTTTGAACAGTAACTTTGATGTTTTAATCGCGATTAGAGGTAATTAGTGTAGTTATAGGTAAAAATAATTTTTTAATAATATGAAATGACCATGAAACATGTCCTAACATTATTGAATGAGTCATGTGCGACCAAGACAATCAATGGGTCAACTTGGGGACCCCATGGAGCCACTTTGGTAGGAAACTGACATTAATACATTTTTATTTAAAGTTAAAATTAAAATGTCACAAACATGTGTTGTTTTACTAAAGAAATTTTTACATGGGGTTATACAAGTCATATTTTTTAATATAAATATTCATTAGAAATAAAAAAATATTTAATACATCATGATAGTTTTTTTTTTAATTTTTAGATACTAAATAAATTAAATTATTTATGACACCATGATGATGCAGCCATTACATCATTAGTTAACGATTTAAATAAAATGAAAATATAATGTAAAATCTAAGACCTACACTTGTCAAAAACCTATTGGATGGGTGTATTTCGAAACCTTATCACCTTATACTAGAAATATATCTTTTTTTGACCTTTAAAATCCGAAAACCATTATATAATAAAGTAATATTTTATAACATTCCAAGAGTTCCCCTCCTACCCTCTTATAAAAGGCCCCCACCTCTACCACCTTACACACACCTCTCAAGCTTTTGGATTGCCAGACCCTACCCATTTCATCTCTCCACATCTCTCTCTTAATCATTGAAGCCTATAATTCGGCAGAATGCTCTTCAAGAAACCCTTTTGGTTCAAACCAGGAGGAGTTACCCGATTTAAAGTTAGTGTCTTCCCTTGTGTTCTTTTGTTTTATTTTGCTTCTCCAACCCCTAAACTCTTTTTATTTATTTTTTGTAAAAAAAACAGTATATTCCATATACTAGGATTTTTTTATAATAATTATTCTATCTACACTTACACACACCTACTTCTAATGGTTAAAGAGCACACTGTTACCATGGATGGCGAATTTCTGCCTCACGAAACGATGATTGTTCAATATTCTTCTAACACCTTCAAGGGTGGACATTAAGATGTCACTATATTTATATGTGATATATAATATGTTTATGTTTTCCTTAAGATTCTGTATTTTTCATTTATGGCATACCTTTATGGTTTCTATTATGGGTAAACGTGATATCTTCATTTTAGGAAGTGCGGACTACCGCTCCCTCAAAGTGATTTGATTCGTTAAGGCCATATGTGGGACGTATAAAGGATGGAGTTAATGTAATAACATATGATATTCTATTGGAATTATATTATACCATTATATCATTATTATTTCATTCCATTGAATACAAAAAAAATGAAATTAAAGTAGCGTTCATGCGTACGTACGGCTTACCGTCTCCATGAACGGTACATTTCATTTATTATCACCAAATGTTATGTACTATAATAATACAGATATATAATGGATATATATGTAATATATTACATCTAAATGATGGATATCATTCTGAAATTATAATATATTTGTATTTCTCATTTTTTTTAATTCCATTAATATGACAAAAAAATGAAAGTAGCGTTCATGCGAACGTACGGCATACCGTCTCCATGAATGGTGATTTTAATTTTCTATCCCCAAATTTTATGGAATAATATAAAATGAATATATACTGTATATATATGATATATAAAACATCAATACTATTATATATATGATGTACCTATAACTACATGGAAAATTCTTTCCCAACAAGTTCAATTTTTACTCATGTACCAAACATCGACAAAAACATCTGATATGAACTCACTTTATTAACCAATTATTATGACATTATAATATGTGATATTAACTGAATAATAATATTTAAAGAATGTCCTTAATAAATTATAAATTGACCAAATTTTATTATTTAGGATATTAAATAATGATCGAGTCATGTCGGACACGAGGTAGGGGATCCTACTCTTCTCTTTCTTTTTAAGTACACTCTTTTATGTCATTCCTTTTAAGCTCATATTTCATATGATTGGGAAGTTGTTTTATATTACTATTACTGTACTTTTTATGTTCATATGTTGAGAGACCCTATATTCTCTCATCAATCCATTTTGGAAGTTTTGAGTGGCATCGTTAGGCTGCCAAATTTTCGTAAGAGATCTAGTCTCCCTCTTTCTTTTTATGTACTCTCCTTTATGTCACTTCTTTTAATATCCTCTTTTTTATGTTGGGGATGTACTTTTATATTCATATTGCTTTAAATTTTATTTTAATATGATGAGAGACCCTATTTTATCTCATCAATCCATTTTTGGAAGTTTTATGTGGCGTTGGTTGGCTTCCGAGTTTTCGTAAAGGATTTTTCATCTCACTTTTATTCCCGTGATATTTATGCTACATTTTCCACCAGTTCCTTTGAGTGGTGTATTTAATTCCCATTATTATAATCTTTGTGTAATATAATTTCATTTATCGGTATTTACATATTCATTTTACAACCCTTCTTCAATGGGGTGTACGTTTCGAAAGTTATCCAAGTCGGTAAGGGAACCTTTCAGCCTCCTCATTTTAAAAGTCATCTTTTGTTTTGTATTTTAATTCACAAACTATTATGTTGGGATATGTTATTCTATATTCTTATTTATGTAAATTTTATGTCCAAGTGATGAGATACCATTTTTATCTCTCATCAACTCATTTTCAGAATTTTGAAGTGTCGCCGTTAGGCTATCGAATTTTTGTAAGGGAACTTCTTAACCCAATTTCCGTTCTTTGGGTTAATCTTCTACATTCAAATTATGTCATGATATTATTATGTTCTATTGTGTATTTTTTAATTTATTTATGTGTACATATAGTGAATACACATAATAGATCAATTTTATTTAGAAAATGATCTTTGTAAGGAAACTTCTTAACCCAATTTCCATTCTTTGGGTTAATCTCCTACTTTAAAATTATGTCATGATATTATTAGGTCATATCTTGTATTTGTAATTTCATTATGTGTACTTATAGTGAATACACATAATAGATCTACTTTATTTTAAAAAAATTATCTTTGTATGGGACTTCATCTCAATCTCATTTCATTAAGGCATATTTTTTTATACACAACCTTCTTTTATACGGTGTATAAACCCTTTTTACTTTTACATTTATCCAAAATGAATATTTTTATACAAATCGTTTTACTATACGAAAAAAGGGAATGTTTTTTTCATACGTATGTGGTCACAATGAATTATCCTCCACCATGACAATTATTTTAGTTCCGGCTTCCTCTACATGCCATACCTTTTTTTAAATGAAAAATAAATAACAGGTTTTACTATTATTTTATTTTGGAATTGAAAATGGTTTTCATAATGTAATTATATCAATGTGTTGTATTGACATATTGTGATTTAAAAGTGAAAATGTTTTGTTTCCATTATGCATGTTTTATGTGATGCGATTATGTTATGGTTCTTGGAAATTATTATGAAGACGGGTGGTTCTGTGATAAACTAAGGGTGGTTGAACCCGATATAGCTCTCCAATGCATTGGGTAACGCAAAGGAGTTAAATGTTAAGGTTTCTCCGAAGTGATTTAGGGGATATATTATTATGGGTATTCCAAATGTAACCAAGAGGGTTACTCCCAACGTAATAATGTTATGAATGCCTCAAGTTACCTTTATGCCTTATGATTTCGATGTTTTATTCATGATTTGATGAGGTATATTAAAGTGATTATGTTTTATGAGTAAAGTATGATTTCATACATGGACTAATGTTTTCATTTCATATTTTTATATCCCTTACTTAGCTCTTTATACTCATCCCATGTTTCTGAAATGTTTTACACAGGACTTAAAGATGAATAGGGTCAATGATGGGACCAAGGAAAGACATGCTATCTAAAACATGGAACTAGACATGTTTCTTTTAAGAGTTTTTTTATTATTTATGGAAACTTAGTAGAAGTGTCTAATTTTTAATATTTTGAGATGTAATAGTTATTTCCTAATTCTCTAAAGCTCTAAACCTGAAAAGATCCTCAATGTGAATTATTCCATTTAATTCAAGATTTTGTAATGTTTAAGGTCGGGCCGTTATAAGTATTTTCTAAAATACTAAATCTGATTGGGTACACAAATGAAATTTAATATACAAAGGTTTTCATAATGTTTTTATTTGACCATGTAATTTGATGTGTAATTATTACTTGAATTGTTTTAAAAAATATAAATTAATTCTATTTTTAATGAATTTTGAATGTTAAAGATATATTAAATTTGGATGAGATGTCCAGGATTTATTACTATATTGATAGTACAAATGGTTAAAAGATTATGAAAAATTAGTAATAATGTATAACCTAAATGTTATCTCAATCGAGTAAATGTATTAATTTTTTTTATTCCTAACTGATGTTCATCATTGACTATTATAGGTTTTTATTGGATGTTTTGGTTAAAATATGTATTATTTTATATCTGGATATGGAATATACACCTGAGGAACAAAATAATTTTTTTATACATGATTCCCCGTGAAATATACCATATAATGTGTTATAATATATTTATTTAGTACACTTGTGGTGGATGTTTTATATTTACATTTTCTCATTAAATATATATAGAAACTATATTGAAAATGATAAATTTTAAAAATTGATTCCAGTATTCTTATATTCCTTTTTATAATCTAATTAGGAGGCGGTTATATATTTTTATGAACATTTAAACTTGTGATTTAAAAAAAATCATATATTTAATCCTGTATGAATAAGATGACAATTTTGATATCGATTGTGATAGAATTAAGGTGTATATAACTGAATAATGATAAGTGACATATTATGTTCTTATCTATTGTGTGAGGGTCAAGTTATTTGGTCATATATAATGGTAAAGGACATGTGATGAGTTTGTGTATCAGTTCATTTTATCAATTGAGAATCCAGAATATATGATTAGCTATATAAGATTGAAATATTCCACACCATCTGGTAACTTAATATCATAGACTACGGAACCATGTAGCACTATAAAGTCAATATTATTTTAATACCATTTCATTTTTGTATTAAAGTATATTTCCTATGTCCGAGAATTTTTCTGTTTTGATAATTATTATTCTATTGAACTACTTCAATATGGTTAGTTAATAAAATGTGGAATTTATAAGAAATTATGAAAATAACTGTACTCTGTATTTGAGTATATTTTCCATGCTTAAATAAATGTTGAATAAATCATGTGGAGTCCTGAAGGTAACAAAATATCTTAGTTTTGTAAGGGTAACCCAATAGATTTACACATTATTAAGATAAACCATTCTATCCAAACTATGTAGAGTGTGGTGTGATTGTGAGTGGGTCTTACATAGTTGGCACATGTTTTAAAGAATCCATAATCCTGGTCATGTAATCATCCATGATTCAAATAAAATTTAAATTTAACTAGGGTAAACCCTCTATATTAATGTATTTATCCCTCTTCACTCTCCCATTTAGATCAATTCATTTTTTGGAGCTCTAATAGAAATATATGTCTCTATTATCGTCGATTTGTGGACCACATTCATAAGATTCCTAGTAGTTTTATTGTATCAACCTCATTTTGTCTTACACTATCCACTTCATAAATCACTATTATATTTATCCTTATTTTTTCCAGTATACAAAAATACTCATTTCTTTTTAATTTTTTATGGGTTTTCATCATTCCTTAGCAATATTTTTTTCATCTAGGACCAAGAAATGGATTTTATTTGATTCGGTGTTCCCTATAAATAGTAACATAGTGTGAATATATTATTCATGTTATAAGTTAGGTGGTTCTATGATTTTAATTTAATATTAAATTCATGAATATATTGAGGTTTATAAATTAATATTTTTCATGTATAGTTTTCTATGAGGTTTTGGATGGACTTCAAAATTGTCGTGTTGAATTTTTTGATTGTAATTAGGGATTTCTATTATAAAATTAAATCATCATTTTGGAATGATTTTTTTAAAGAAAATTGTTTTTATATATTTTAATTTGGCTCTTTAAAATGATTTATATTTTAATAATTAGTAGTAGGAAAAAAATTTCATTCTAAAGAAATGTAACATTACATTCAAAGATGTTTTTGACACAAGAACCCTTTATCAAAAAAATTTTAATTAGTATTTGGGAATGTGATTTAAAAGAAACAATTAATTTTTTTCATTAAAAGTAATATTTATTTAAAGAACCATTTAAATATTTTTAATTTTAATGAATTAAAAAAATTTAAACAATTATTGTTTCCACTTGTTTATATTTATCATATTTTTGGATTTTTAATTTATTATGATACTATAATATGATGTTAACAGGGTTGTTCCATGTGACGGTGTTTAAGGTGAGGTGATATTTAACATTTATAATTATATTTCATATGATTACTAACATATTATTATTTTCCCACCTATTTATTGGGTTTTTTATATAAATTTGGGTAACAATGAGAGGGATCCTAACATATCTTACACTAGTTCTGATTACAGAAATGAAAGTGTCTCTATATTTATGGTATATGTTATGGATTCATGGGGTTCTTTTAATGAGGGATGTATGGTAATGTATGCATTTTATTTTTAGTAATAAATGTAGATTAGAAGACATTACAATATATTAATATAGTATTATTAATTGTGTCTTACATTTTGACTTTGATATTTACCCATGAAACATGTCATTTATTGGAATTTTATGAAGGGGATTCCGTAATTTAAATTTATAACATGTTATTTTTTCCTATTTGAAAAATGTTTTATCTCTTTTGTTTTTTATAATAGGTTTATATATTGGTGATCATCAAGTTTTCTATTATTCAAATATGGATTATTTGGGTTTCCAATTAGTTTTAAAAAAAATTATTGGGGGATATTATTTTCATCTAAAGGGTAATGAGTGTATTTCTTCTGTTATAATTATATAAATGAGTTAAAATTATGTTAAAAAATTTAATTTTTTTTTGAAATAAATTCCCTCATCCATTTGTTTGAATGAATTTTACTACAATTTCGTAATTTCACCTAATATTAGATCAAAATTAATATTCATTATTTCTAATTGAAATTATGTAGTTTTACATCATTTAAAACATATTAAAATTAATAAAATTAAATTTTACTTTATTTAAAACAAGTATTGTTGAATAAATAATTTAAGGGAGTTACATAAACATCTATGGGACACATTAATATGTTGTTAGCTCAAATCCGGCCTATTGTCTCATGTGTTTGAATAAATATATAATTTTTATACAGGTTGAATGATCAATTTCACATTATTTATCAATTACTTTGGTCTTCCATGGGTGAGTTGTGACATGGGGAGAAACCCAACATCATATAGATGTGATCAATGATGTCTGGTTTATGTTTTTATTTTATATGTAATGTTGATAAATCAATAAATAGGATTGTAATTTTATTATTATTTAGTTTAAAAATTTATAACCATCTTTATATTTATTTTTTGGATGATTTTTTATGTTAATAAAAATTATTCGGATCATATTTGTTTATTATGAATCATTTTCCCTATTATTTTCTATTACATTCCAATCTTATTTTTCATCGGAGACTAGTGTTTGGACCATCCACACAACATTTTTTATTTATACCTATATTAACTGTAAATTTATTTCATTGTATAACCATTCCAATGTATATTTTATAATTTCCAAACAATGGTTTCAAGCCCATGGTAATTTGAACATGCTTCAGGCCCTATCATGGACCTGGTCAGGTGATATAGAATGTTTAACATAGTAGGTTCATGGTAAAATTGTATCATATCTATGATTCATTAATTAATATTTCCAAGAAAATATCTATTATTATTTTAGGAGTATGATAATATAAATACAACAATGTTGGGATTACAGAGGTTGGTGTGGGGGAGTCAATCTATGTCTTTCTCTTCCTAAATATAATGTTTACATGCTTTTTCGAACAAAATTACTAGATTTTTATTTAATTCATGACTATTTTTGGATTGATTTTATTTATTAATTTGGTATTGTTATTCCATATTATATTTTTATGTGATTTTGGATGCATATATGTGTATTTTCTAAAAAATTAATGATGAATTAGGGATGCACTATTAGCATCCATAATCCAAAAAACTATGTGGTTCTTGTTAAGATTAATCTATGGAAATGGTAGTTTCTATATAATGGATTTTGAACAACCCTCTAATGTATATGGAAAAAATATGCACAACATTTTATCCCACCTATATTTACTCCATCATCCTCTATTGATTCTATATTTCTTGAAAAATGGTTTCCATAAAATATAAATTAATTAATCATAATTTTCTTTCTGTTTTAATAATTCTACCATCGGTTTGGTTTGATGCATAGAAATATGAATTGTTATTTCCTTGATTCATTAAATTCATATTTTGGGTGAAAATGTGAATTTAAGTATCTGATTTATTTCTGAAACCTGTTCGGATGGTTTATTTTAAAATGGACTCCTTATTTAACCTATTGTATTTTACTAGGTAGTTGATTTCATTAGATTAGTTCTAAAATATTTTTTAAAATAAATCTGGGTCATTAGTAAAAATATATATTGAACATTTATATAATTTAGATATGGTCTCAAAATTTATTATTATTGTGAAATTGATTCAGGTAATTTAAAAAAGGGGTAGAGTTATTTTATCGGGGTTTAATTGGTGTTAATGAAGAAGAGTTTTTTTATATTGGAATTGATTAGATATTTTTTTAAATCATATATTTTATGATAGAGATATTAATGGAAAGGATGTTTCAATGACATGATTTTTTCGAATGTTAATTTTTTTCTACGTCCCTTACATTGTAATGGGACAATTTGAAGTTAATTGTGAATAATGAATTGATTTATATTTTTTGGTATTCTATTTAATGAATTCCTCATATAATGGTCAATTGATAATGAATAAGATCATTCGTACTTATTATTCTCTAAGTGAATCATGTTATTGTTTAGAGAAAGAACCTCAATTTTCAAATTCCACTAATGATTTGAAGAAAGTGGTGAAATATGAACATTATCTACTCTTGGATATGAACTAAGCCTTCTTGAAACTGCATAATTCATACTACTAAAATGATCAAGGTTATGTTAAATCAGTGGAATATATTGAATGGATAGAGAAAATCCAAAATTCATCCAAAAACGTTTTTAGGCATCATGTGATATTGAAATTATGATAATAACTTTTTGATTGGATTAATGTTTGGGGGATTCGATGTTCCCTTACCAATTGCATGATGATATGTCATAGGAGTTATCCAATGGTATTTCCATTTAATTTATCTATCATATTAACATGAAATATTTATTGTATCTTTGTTTCATGATCCTTCATTAGGGTGAGTTAATGGTGAAGGAATATGTTGATTCTCTAGTGGTGTTACTGTTAATTTGCAAAACTCTATCCATTGAAAACATAAAGAAATTTCAATTTTTGGTGATGGTATTCCACCAAATATACAATTTATTGTGGATTGTTTTATATTGATATATTTGGAATTGATAATAGAGTGTGCCATACATTTTTATGTGGACCTTTTTATGAAATTTCATTTTGGTGGTAGCGTAGATCACCAATGTATGACTTAAGAAATCTTGTTGAATCGAGGAAAGAAGACAAATGATCCATAATTAAACATATAGGTATATAAGGGTAGGTACACTCGATTACTTATCATCCCTCATGAAATGAATGTGATCAATCATATTCTTTTGTTATGGATCTTCAAGGATCTCTATGTCCTCATGACTGAATTATATGAGGACCTATCTTCATTATGGTTTCATATATTATATTAATTTTATTTGTAAGATGTATTTATAGAATAATTAGAGTTCAGTTCTTTCTACAATACTTGTTCATTTTTTTTGTTTTAATTTATGGAATTGGATTTGTTTAATGATTGTGGTTATTGTTTCCAGGATTCATCATACTAAATGACTCTACAGGCATCACCTAATTATTTATTGTGGGATGTTTTACATTTCGTAATTATGATTATATGTGGTTTATATGAATATGTTTCAATATAATTATTTGTCTTCTATTATTTTTAATGGGTATGTTTTGTTTATGTAATAGAATGAGGAACCCTTGGGTTTCTTATCGAGTAACTAAGACATGTGGAGAATCATGATAGGTTATAAACAATCTTCTTTTTGTTATGTTTTATTGGGTTTTATGTGAGATAGTTTTCCTTGGTCAGGGTTATAGTTTATCCATGGCAATTGATGTTGGATATGGTGGGATACAATGTTGTTATTTTTTAAATTCATAAATTTTTTTTGTTGACCATTTTGTTTGGTAAATTTTGGTAGATTTTTCAATGGTTTAGATGAAAATTTCACATTTTGTGAGTTTAAAGTTGTGTTTCTCCTACATTCCAATCAGTAAAATTTTGAATGGTTTATTGTTATTAGTGAGAGGTATAGTATTATTGGATTTTTGGTATATTTATTAATTGTCGATGAAATTTTTCTCCATCATTTAGTCAAAGTTGAAGAATTATTATAGGCGGGGAAACCTGTGATAGGGTTCCATTCTAATAGGTTTATATATTATATGGTTATGTTTAATTCAGTTCTAAGAGATTCATGGTGGTAATCAAGGGATAGATTTCTATTTTTTGAGTATCATTCCGGATATTCAGTCATTCTTTTACATTAAACTGTCCTTTTGTAATTTTCCATCTATAATACCATTTTATTTGAGTGTGGTGGATTTAAAGTTTTTTATACCGTTTATTTTTTATAAGAATCATTCTTGGAGAATAATGTCGAACAAAGGGTAGAATTGTAAATCCATAATGTCCTTATTATTTACATTTCATTTAATTTTGGATTTATTTTAATTTTTGGGAGTTTTTGGAATGAATTTTGAAATTTTAAATGTTTTCCTTCAAATTCCTAGTTTCCCCATGGTTAAGGAAAGCAATGAATATTTAAAAGGAAACTATAAAATTTTTAACACACCCTATTATTATGAGGATTCATGGGTGTAAAAAAAATTCCAAGACATTACATGTATTATATGAAATTGTGTGGCTCTATTTTTTTGGGTGGTGCACAGTGTTTAAACATGGTTATAAGATAGTGTTACACTTAAATCATAATGGTGTGTTGTGTTCTAATCAATGGATTCTATATGGATGGTTCTTAATTTGGAAACCTATGTATCGAAATGGATTATTCTTTTTATATTGAAAAAATGTTAAAATAACATGGTAAACACCTCAATGTGTATGGGGTTTCTCCCATATCACTCTCCTTTTATGACTAACGGAATCCTGGGGAGCTCTAAGGGAGAGATCCATCTCCTGCATTCATTATTTTTTCCCTATTTATTTGGATTAGTTGTGTTTTTTGAATTAATACCCTATATTTTATCCACATTTATCATCAATATCATTCCCTCTTAGATTTCTTAGAGGGTAATTATTCCTCTTAGAACCATAATTACAATATATAGTATGTCAGGGTGATAGGTAGGTCTTACACCATGGTTTTGATTTTACACAACCTATAGAGTGTGTTTCCATTATTATAATGGTGTTTTCCATGTAATTTGACAAACCATTACAAGATTCCACATGTAATTATATAGGTATTTCAATTAAATACAATTATTTGTTAATTAATGAATTTATTGATCTTTATAAATTCTATTTTTATTATTGTAAATATGTGTATGATGTTTGTGACAGATTTATAAATTCATTTCATGAATTTCATTATTTTCATAAAGGATTTACATGATGAAATGAAAATATCACTATGAATGTAAATGTTTTCACATTACATATGTTTATAGAACCACTAATAAGGTTGTATAAAACGATTTAGATAGTAATTTTAGTGATTATGACTGGTTATTCATTATAAATAAATGAATAATTTTTGTATAGATTGATTTCGAAAAAATGGAATGTGTTTATAAATTAATTCTAAACTGTATTTCAAAAGATGATTTATATGAAATTTTAATGACATGTAATTTCATGTTACATTTCATTAAATAACCATTTTTTCTTTGTAATATGAAAATTATATTTATTATGAAACATTTTTTTTGTTTTACTAATTCTTGTTTATCTCTTTTAGGGTTGTGTATTCATTATATGATGACAATAGGATGTGAAAGAGGTATATAAAGAGATTTTTTTCTATTTTCGATGGGATATATTATTTACTTATATGATTCATGTGATTACTATTGTTCGATTTTTTTCTCACTTACACATTATTACCATCCTTCTAATTTGGGTAAATAATTCAATGATTGTGACTTATTTTATAAAATATCAAATAAAGAATTAGATATTATCCATCTAGTTATGTTGTAAACTAGGTCCTAAGGGGGGTTACCTTGATGAGGCAATTGTGGCTTAGTCAGGAGGATTGTGTAATTTTTGGATTAAGGTTAATAGTTGGTCCTGCATTTATATAATCATTGGGTTCATCTTACATTATGATATTGGGAGTTTCCGATGACATGTATTCATTGATTGGTGGTTTCCTTTTTGATATTTGGAGTTTCCCAGGTGCAAGTTTCATATGTTGAACCATTTCATTTCCTTTTTTGTTTATTTATATTATTTTACTAATGTGGTTCCAATTTTATTTTTCTATTTCTATTCATGGGTGTGTTGATTTGTTAAATTCTATTCATAAAATGGATATGTGAAATATGTTTCCAATAAAAGATTAATGATTGGTTTTTCATCTTGAATTTTATGAAAGGTTGGAATTGAGGGAAAATAGTTTTAATTTATTTTATTTTAAATCAATTCCCATTATTTTAGGTTTTAAATACATTTACCCGTAGGTGGATATTCCATAATATTTTGGTTTAAAATTTAATGTTTCATTCATTTATTGCGAAAGCATACTGTTTTAATTCAATGATTTTATATTAAAATTAAAAACTCTATCTTCTGTTTTATTTGAAACGAGAATTTATGAACTATTTGTTGAAGGAAATATATATAATCATTAGTTTGATTCTGTTGATCGTCTTGGCTCACACCCACCATACATAATCATTTTTTTGTGGGTGTATTCATGTATATATGTATCAGAATAATTTTTTTATATGGGTTCAACATTTGATTTTAGTTTTTTTATATTATTTTTATTTTATTGATGGATGAGCTGGGATGTGGTGAGAAACCATTGGTTACAATGAAGTGATCTTGAGGATTGGTTAATCTTTTTTTTATTTAATAATGTTGAGTTAGTAGCTAATAAATTTTTAGTTTTATTTCTATTTTCATCCATTTGTTGTTCCATGTTTTATATTTCGTTAATGATGATTTCTGATGATGATTTAGAATGAATTGGATTATGTTTATTGGTTACAAATCATTCATATAAAAATTTATTCATATCCTATAATATTATATTTCATGTACATTCAATTTATAGCCATTCTATGATCAATTTTTTCTATTAGATCACAATATTGTTTACTATGATTTTAGAGTGAGACCATTCTAATGGTGAATTCCGTGATGTATAATAATTGGTTTCCAGCTTACTACGATCAAATACCCCCTTTAGGACTTTTCAAAGGATGAGTTGGTAGAGGTGGATGGTTTACCTATGATGGATCAGGAAAATTCATATAAAAGTGCATATTTTTATATTATATAACTAATATATCGTGTAATATAAATACATAAGTTTGATATATAATTCTTGATTCATTTATAGCATCATTAATATTTATTATTTGTTAGAGGACCCTAATTTCATAAATATATTAATTCCATTAAGGATTATTTGGAAATTTTCTGAAGAATCCACTCCCGGTTTTGTGAGAACCTTACAAAATACGAGATCACCCAAAATAATATGCTAGTAGAGAAAACCAAAAAATCATAGATCTCTTGGGTATACAAACACATCAAATTCCAAAATTCAAATTAGTAATTGAATATCATGTCAAAAATTTATAGTAAGAATAAAATTTATCTAGACAACTGACATGAAAAAAATCCCACACAATCCACTACATTCTGGAGAGAACAACCTATCTAAAAAAGGTACTCCATCCATACCATAACAAAAATAACAGATCCAACTAACACCATAAGTTTCATAGAATAAACAACCTCCAAAAAATCAGCTTCATGATTTTTTTCTCTAGATAAATGTTTTCATACACATGAGAGAGGATAATAAGAACCTATTGAAGAATTAAACAACCTAAATCCCTATGATTAGAAAAAGTTAGATCATATATGGGAATATCTATAATATATCCATTAAAAATCCCAAAACCATTGATAAGAAGTGATCCCCTCCACTACCCAGAGCCCTAACATAGACCTACAACATCCTAATGTACGAAAATATTTGATCAATATAGTTTCTATAAAATTGATTTGGTCTAATAGGGAATGGGTTGTGGGAAATATATTGTGAAACTATTTGAAACTAACTCTAGAAAGAGAATAATATCATAGATATTATGAACCCTACAACCAAAATCGTGAACCAAACCTAGTTTATATAAAAATGAAATACTCTAGTCATAATTATATTTTATATTATAAATAAATAATAAATAATATAATAAAACATAAAAAATAACCTTTAAAGAATCAACACCACCAAATATAATAACTCTACCTGAATAACTACCAACTCGTATGAGAATGAAAAATACTCCCTATTAAAGATCCATGGAATTTGTGGAGTAATAAATATATCCAATCAAAATATATAATTACAACTAATTTTCCACCCAATGTAAACATGTAACATCAATTTATGGAAATGAATATATAAAAATGAACAAATTATAGGAATGAATTATTTTAACACCAACAAAGTACATGTAACGCCCCGACCCCAGCTACCCTGAGTCGGTGCATTACTTCGTAACATTGGCATGATCACAAATGATCAAGTCTCGAAAGACCGATTAGTTTAGTAGCCTTGGAAACACTAGATACATTCATAAACGTTACATTACATCATAAAGTGAAAAACTACAATAACAAAGTCTCCATAGTCCACACTCATATCATCTTCTGACAATCCCTACAGGTCATTCATAAAATACTTCTTCACATCCTGGAAAATATTAAAACATTGAAAGGGGTGAGCTCAGATGCTCAGTAAGGATAACAATATTGCGGAATATTTCATAAATAAACATAAACATTTAAGGCAATGTATGACTAAAACAAAAGCCTTTTAAACTTGAACATCAACATAATATGGCAAAAGTAAAATGAGATAATTCCATTTACATCTTCACATGGATATTCTACTGGTCGAATAATCACATGCAATATCAATAACCACTTTTATAATGATGGAATGCATAATGCCAGACTATCATAACCACGTAGTCAAGGCCTCGTGCCAAGACCACAAATAAGCTTTTGTCAAGGCCTCGTGCCAAGACACTAGTTTTTCTCATGAGACCTGCTGATGCATCGAGGTGCTATAGCGGGCTCCACCCGTCACTTATTAAGTCCAATGCATTCCTCATATGAATAGGTTTAAACATATCATAAACCATAACATAATCATATCACATAAAACATGCATAAAGGAAACATAACGTTTCCACATTTCAATCACAAGATATAAATAAAACACATTGATATAATAAAAATGCTTTCAAAACCATTTTCAATACCAAAATAAAAGAAAGTTAAAACTTTGTATTTATTTTTCATTAAAAAAAATGATGGCTTGTAGAGGAAGCCGAATCTCAAATAATAGTCATGGCGGCGGAGAAGTCGTTGTCGCCGCATAAGTACGGAAAGAAAACATTCCCTTTTGTCGTTTAGCAAAACGCTTCGTATAAAAAAAGATTTCTTTTGAATAAATGTAAAAGTCAAAGAGGTTTATACACCGTATAAAATAAAGTTGTGTATAAAACCAAATATACCTCAATGAAAGGGGATTGAGACGAAGTCCTTAAAAGATCATTTTTAAAATAAAATAGATCTATTATGTGTATTCACTATAGGTACTCATAAAAAAAGTAAAAATACAAAATAGGACATAATAATATCATGACATAATTTGAAAGTAGGAGATTAACCCAAAGAATGGAAGTTGGGTTAAGAAATTCCCTTACCTTGTGTCATGTCCTAACTCGACCGTTCTTTAACCTCCTGAATAATAAACTAGAGTTAATTCCTATTTACTTAAGAACCTTTTTCATGTTCATTATTGCTTTCATATCCCTTATTACCATGTTATGAACATTATGTAATTATTTAAGTTAATAACGGTCGTTTTGTCGATCTTTGGTACTTCAGTCAAAAATAAACTTCTTATAATTACAAGTTGTTCATGTGGTGAAATATCCATTATATCCAGAATTATATTCATGATGTAGATATCATATATATCATATATATACAGTATATACATTCATTCATAATGTCACGTAACATTTAGAGGTATGAAATGAAATGCACCGTTCATGGAGACGGTAAGCCGTACGTACGCATGAACGCTACTTTCATTTCTATTTTGTATTTAATGGAATGAAATCATAATGATATAAATTTATAATATAATTACAGTATAATATAGTGTATAATACCATTTAATCCATCCTTTATACATCCCACATATGGCATTAACGATTCAAATCACTTTGAGGGGGCGATAGTCCGCACTTCCTAAAATGAAATTATCGCATTTTACCCATAATGGAAATCATAAAGTATGCCATAAATGAGAAATACAGAATCATAAGTAAAACATAAACATATTTTATATCATATATAAATATAATGACATCTTAATGGCCACCTTTTAATGTGTTATATGAGTGTTGAACAATCATCGTTTCGTGAGGCAGAAATTCGCCATCCACAGAAACCGTATGTTCTTTAACCATTAGATGTAGGTGTGTGTAAGTGTAGCTCGAATACTTCTTATAACAACATCCTAGTATATTGAGGATACTGGTGTTGTTACAAAAGAAATGTATAAAAAGAGTTTAAGGGGTTGGAGAAGAAAAATAAAACAAAACAACATTAGAGAAGACATTACCTCAAAATCGGGTAACTCTTTTTGATTTGAGCCAAAGGATTCCTTGAGAAGAGTTCTGCCCCAAGTGAGGCTTCTAGGAGTAATAGGGGGAAGTTGGGAGAGTATTTGGGCAGTGGTTGGCTGAGCCAAATGGCTTGAAGGTGTGAATAAGGTGGGAGTGGTGGGGGCCTTTTATAAGTGGAGAGGAGGGGCACTTTTGGAAAGTAATGAAATGTTATTCTATTATACAATGATTTTCGGATTCTAAAGGTCCCACACTTGTATAATTCGAGGCTAAGGTGATAAGGGTTCGAAATATCCTCATCCAATAGGCTTTGGACAAGTGTATGCCTTGGAGTTTACATCATCTTCTCATTTTATTTAAATCGTTAAATAATGAGGTCATCACTGCATCATCATGATGTCATAAATAATTTAATTTATTTAATGTCTAAAATTATAAAGAAAAATACTACGATGTAAGAAATCGTTTTATCTTTCTAATGAATATTTATAATCAAAATTTGGACTTGCGTAACCCCACTTAAAAACTGTTTTAGTAAAATAACTCATGTTTGTGTCAATTTAATTTTAACATTAAATAAATATATATTAATGTCATTTTCCATCTAAAGTGGCTTCATGGGGTCCCCAAGTTGACCCATGGGTTGTCTTGGTCGGCCATGACTCATCCAATAGGAGTAGGACAAGTGTCATGCTCATCTCATATTATTAAAACATTATTTTTACCTTAAACTACACTAATTACCTCTAATCGCGATTAAGAACTTAAAAGTTACTATTCACCAAAAAATTATTTTAATCTCATTGAACCACATTTTACTTCTTAATGACAACCATGTATGTTGGATTTTTGAAAATCAAATCACAGAAGTGGTAATATTTCATTTAAATGAAAAATCAGTTATTTAACTACCACTTAGTGGTTTCACTATTCATCAAAAATTGATGTTTTTCAGAACAATGCCAAAATTTCACCCTAAGCTATAATTTATATTCTGAATTAAAAAATGATGTCTATTTTACAAAATTCCAAACATATAAGTTGCATTAATTAATTTTATAATTAATTCCCGTTGTTACAAAAAATAGCGTGTTTCTAAGAAACAATTTATATCAAAAGATTGGCAATTGTTTATGTCCGATTTCAAGGTTAAATTAATTATAATGACCAACATTGGATAAAATGGTAAAAATATATTCTAATTATAATTTAAAACCACTAAATAGTATAATTTATCACTATAAATTATTTTTATTTAAAAAGTTGTTTTTAAGAATTTTTCACTATTCATAAAAAATTAGAAGTTCTCAGAAAAATACCAAAAATTCAACATAGGCTTATTTCGATATTCCGAATCCAAAAATGAAGTCCATTTTGATAAATAAATTTATAAAATTTCAAAACGTAGGTATTACTATTCACAACGGCTAGTTTAATTAGTTGTGGTGTGTGTTAGAGCTTGAGGTGGCGTACAACACACGCTATTGCATTATTGATTGAGAAGCGTATCATGGAAGCTCGGGGTGTTACAGTACATGAATCAGATCGTCACTAGTCCCCCCACAAACACTATCCCAAACAACATCTAAACCATAATTATAACCAACAAAAAATTTATCAAACAAATCCTTAAAGGGAAATGGAGAATAATAATACCATATTACATTAGTAAATCTTACCCATATTGTATGGAGAACCAAAATTCTCACCCAGAACAGTGTCTGATGTGAAGGGTTATGTAAAAAGAGTTGCGGTGAGAAGTGAATGATGCCTGTAGTAGTGGACTGAACCATGATATAAGGGGGAGGGAAACAAAAAAATAAATGAAATTTTTATTGGGCCTATAAAAGATAGTAGATTCATTAAAAATCTCTATAACCCCAATGAATCCCTTGGATAATAGAGAAGAAAAATGTGAATTAAGAAAAAATTGATTATCATTCGAATTACAGGCCATCCATGGAGTCAAAATTTGTTGTAAGATGACAGGGGAATTATTTTTATGAATATTAATGGGATTATATAAAGTAATATTTTTTGAAATTTAGTGATTTATTTATATTTAAATTTTATTATTGATGATATTACATATAGTATAGTTTATGAACACCTTCCAAAAGTGATTAAGAAGATATCAAAATAGTTTTTTTACATGTTTTCATGTGTAAATGTCCATGTTATAATATATGATGAAATGAAATAATGTATATATAGACTCAATGTATGTAGGATAATGATTGTGATATTAAAATAATAAAAATAAACATTTTATTTTTTGGCTATATCATAAGTGATAATATGTATACTTGTTCTGTTAACAAATAGGTGAATCAATGTAAATAATATGAATTAATATAGAGTATTTTAAAAGTCATAATATAATATATTATATCACTACATTATATCATGCCTTATTAAATGATATGGATATATGGAAATTTCAGTGATGTGTATGAATCATATAGTATGATATGTTTACATAGTGAATATTGTGTTTCAAAATTTAAATCATTTTTGATCTTCATATATCATTAATTATAAATTACTCATAACATAAAATTTATAAGAGATGAATAAACTAAAATTTTATGTGCGTGAAACAAGGGGATTAAAATTTTATAACTGTATGCATTAGTTGAATGTTACATAAAATTCATGTAGTCCATCAAATTCTATGGGAGTATCCATGATACCTATATAATAAATATGAAGTTTTTGGGACAGTATTACATCTAGATATGATTGATCATACCCCAATATAACTTTAAAATTAACCATATAAATATTTTTTATTTTCCTTGAGATATAATAACATATTATATATTGAAAGAGAATGCCATCCAAACAGTACACAATTTTGGTAAACCTTTTTATACATCACATAGGAAGGATCCTATTAGATTATTCATATGGATCTTTATTAAACATATATTTTATGATAGGTGGATCACTCATATTTTGTGTATGTCATGGAGATAAATGGTGTTTGGTTTTTTCGATATCATTTATTGTATCAATTAATTTTATTCTATCTGAGGAAACACCTAACGACACACCAGATATAGCTGGGAACTTTGTAACATTCCACAAGATACCTAGAACTTTTTCTTCACACATAATAAAATAATATATCAATATGCGTTTAAGGGTATAAATTTTCTTCTTGGTCTAACAATATTTTTGTGGATTAAAACTCACAATAAGTCTTCATTGGATTCTAAAATTAATTCTTCATCTCATCCACATTGTGGATGAGAATTTATTATTATAATAGAAAAATATATTTAATAGTACTCTATAATGGTTCACCACTACCACAATATAAATTCATTCTAATGAAACATCCAAAATTTATTTCATGGTTGAAATGAATTTGTATTACATGGTTAATATAATGATAATAACCATTATAATATTATACCCACTCAAACCACGAGTTATGATAGTAATATAATCCTTGTAAAATCCCTCTAATTCTCTAACTAATTCTTCATGAATTGTGACATACCTACTATAAATTTTTTTATCTTTCACATGAAAAAATATAAGGCTTGGAGATAAAATGTAATCATTTATTTATTCTCCCTAGAGAGAAATATCTACTTCACTAAATCATGATTATTATTTATGATACGTGAAAGAACATAAAAATAATATCTATGGAATCATGGGAAACAATTTTCCATCTTGATATATGGGATATATAAATTCCCCTAGAATAATATGTCATGTTCTTCATCATCTATTCAATTAATAAGAGAATATCCATCAACTACCGGAATTCTCCAAACCAGAACATTATCGTTTATCTTGTGAGGTCTCTTTTAATAATTTTAACAATTTATTGTAAATTTTCATTTAGTTCATTTATTCTTATCCACTATCATCATATAAATATAATGAAAATCCCAGAATCTATTCCATTATCATCCACTCTTCACTCATATTATATGAAATATCACTATAAAACTTCTAATTAAATTAATAAATTACAAACATTAAATTCACTTATTTTTTTATAATAAAAAAATAGTATTCATGATGGAATTTGACTCACAATTATTGGAATATATTTAAATTTATATATGATAACAAAAACATATTTTATTATGTCTTGAGAAGACATTAAAACATTATCCAAAAACATATATGTCCCTATATACTTTAATAATAAACTATATACTAATGCTCAAATACATGTATATAATAGTTAAATTTATGGGTCCATAATATCATTAATCCTTATGATATTTTATATATATATTTCATCAATATGAAACAAAATTACTGATTAGAAGAACCAAAAAAATCTTAAAATATAACATTATCCTTATGTTAATAAATAATTGAGGTAAAAGTTTTATTTTTATATATATAATCAAAAGGAATATATAACTAAATAATATTGATAGAACTGTATTATATTCTACTAAGGATTGTTAAGAGTGTTATGATCCTGGAAATTTCAAGTAGAAACCTATTATAGTACCATATAATACTATGGAATATTTAAACATTTGACTTTTTATTAGGTACTCACATGGAGAAAATACACTATGATATTTACATTATATACAAATTTAAACTTTTAATAGAAAATAATAATAATAACGTATTCCCATAAAATTTAAAAAATTATTATTAACAACATTATTTTAATAAATTATGTTGATGAAGAGGCTTAAACAATATTATCATATAATTCATATTTTCATCCATTTACCCCATATATATTAATATATCAATGATGACCATATTTTATTATCAATGTAGGGAAAAACCCATTTTACCACCCAAATAAGAAAACATTGATCATATGTAAATATAATTTGAATATAAAATTGTTTAAAATTTCCATATTTTCATTAGAACAATTTCTCTAGAATGTATTCTTCCATCAACCTCCTATTATGATACCATAACAATATATTTGAGAACCAGGTATATCCCGTTAGATGATAAAATAAATCACAAATTATTGATACTAGATATTTTTTCTTTATGATCACCTTGTTCGGATATTGATAATTATTGAAAAATATTATCATTCCCTTAATAATTTAGGAAAATATAATGTATATCCCTATGGATAAATGGTACGATTGATTAAACAAAAAAGTATCAAATAGTAAATTTTATAACTAATATATGGATTTTTACACGATATATTTGATAAGGTATCATGGGGGTCGAAGAATGACTGATACGTAATTCTATTCCAAATTCCAACTCAGAATTAGGGTGTAAGGTTTCAAATGATTTCAAAAAAATGTAAATATGTTTTTGTCAAATACATGTAAACTCCATTATTTGATCTAGTGTGGGAACTCCCCCCACCTTCTCCGACATCTTCTGATCCTGGTTCTGCAAAAATCAAAGTGGGAAATATCAAAGTTCCCCTTGGTACCTTACCAATCTCTTATCGCGATTCTTTGTAAGGAACTGATCTCAGTAGTTTGAAGGAGTGAAAAAATCCGCTCTTTAAAAAGCTTGAAGATGGCGGTTTCATGGTTGATTCTGATCTAGAAGCCTCGAAGCAAAGAGAACAACTATGAAAATACTTAGTTTTTGGACGAGTTTCATACAACACAGGTGACCATCCTTGGCCTCTATTAGAACTATTGAACCAAATTGCACACTGATGGGGTTCATCTAAATGGACGATGGATCCCATAGTCAAGGGATATTATCATATAATCTTCAGCTCCCAAGGTGAGCTTGACCAGGTATGGAAACTCGGGAACTTGCAGCTTAAACCTGGTTTTCATAGAATTTTAGATTGGGATGCTTCTTTTAACCCATACACACACAAAAACCATATGGCTCATGTTTGGGTTAGAATTCATGGACTCAATTGGTTCTATTGGCACCCGAATATTCTTAAAGACATTGCTTCCTGCATAAGGACCCCCATTAAAATTGATCACATGACCTTGAATGGAGATCTCAGCCTATATGCTAGAATAATGGTTGAGGTTAATCTGGCCAGTGAACTCCCTTCTACCATAGGTTCCAATTCCCATGATTATAGAATCAACCATAGAAATATATATGAAAAGAAACGACCCTTTTGTGAGGTGTGAAAATTTATTGGGCACAACCTCTCCAATTGTAGGGTGGTTAGGAAGAAAATGGATCCCCCAATCAATAATGATTTGAAGGAAGTAAAACATGGTAAAAGGGGTTGAATACTACAGGCAAACCTGAGCTCCCTAAAAAGAAAAAACATGATATTTGTGTTAAAAAATCCAATGTATTTTCATCCCTAGAAGGTAAATATGGGAGAGATTTGGTTGAGTAAGAAGAGGCTCTTCAAATTAATTATAACATTGTCACTAGAATAGAAGAAATAGTTGCTGAAGGTAATGGAAATAAT
This sequence comes from Viscum album, assembly GCA_963277665.1. Taxonomy (NCBI): domain Eukaryota; kingdom Viridiplantae; phylum Streptophyta; class Magnoliopsida; order Santalales; family Viscaceae; genus Viscum; species Viscum album. The sequence goes on from OY728165.1 coordinate 812,169,833, forward strand.
CTAGGCAGGAGCATTCCTACCACTATTTCCAATTCATCAACTATTTCTTCTACCTCTGGTACTTTAACATTGATTGAGAATGTTAGTAGGGACTTGGAGAAAGCTACCTTGGTTCCTTGGGATCTGAATGGATCCTATGATGATTCTAATAAGACACAAGGTGTGCTGTAAAAATCATGAGAACCATGTATTTAAGTACAAACTACATATGCTGATAAATTTACTTCTTCTGTTCCTGAAATAGATGTTCTGGTTACTCATACTATTAATGCTGACACTACTGCTACTAATACTGTACACAGCATTGCATACACTCCTGTTTCTAATTCTGTAAAATCTACATCTGCTGATAAATCTCTACTTTTGTTCCTCAAACTGATGTTCTGGTTACTCATGCTACTAATGTTGACACTGATGCAGCTAGTACTGCACACAGCATTGCACACACTCTTATTCCGGACTATGTTTCTCACTTTGAGTCTCCTCATACTACATAAATCTGTCCAGCTAACAGGGTGGTGTTCACACCCCATGGTGACATGCAAAATTTTATTATGTTACAGTCTCCTTCTACAAATATTATTCCCAAATCTGCTGATATTTTTTTTATTCCTGCTACTAAAACGACCACACATGCTGCAAATGTTAACACTACCACTACTTCTATTGAAAATGGCATTTCACAAACTCCCCAGGTCTGTACTATCCCCCAGGACTGTACTGTCCTGCCTCCAGACTCCAAAAACCCTCCACCAGAACAGACTCCAGCTCAAGTAGATGTGATAGCTCCATCTCTGGATAGTTCTTCCATTATTGGTACTCCATTTTCTGAACCTATTTCAAATTATACTTTGAAAATTGATTCCTCTCCATGTTCTGAAACTCATGAGTCCAAACAAAATCTGTGTTCCTCCCATTTGGTTACGTGATACCAAAGGAAGAATTTATTAGGAAAATATAAAAAAAAAGAAGGGTTCTAACCCAAAACGCAAATAGAAATGAATTTTTTCTATTGGAATTTCCCAGAATTGGACAACAATGATACCTCCACAACACTTAAGAGGTTTTTAAACAATCATAAGCCTCATTTCTTTGCCATTTCAGAACCTAAAGTCAACTACATCATGAACTTCATAAGATTTGGTTCTCATAATTACATTTTTCTAGGCTCTTGTAAAAATGGTCCTCAAACTGACTCTATGTGGATCTTTTATCAGAATTCCCTTCAAAATATCAACATCATTAAAAATATTGAGCAACAACATACCTGTGATTTCTTGTGGAATGGTCGGCATACCTTTTTCACTATGGTTTATGCCAATAATAGATATCATGATGTAAGGGTTTTGTGGCATGATCTTTTTGATATGGACAACTTCATTGAGGACCCTTTGGTTGTTATGGGAGATTTCAATTCCATTTTTAACTCTTGTGAAAAAATTGGTCCCTCACATCGTTATATATCCTCTAGGGAATTTAGGGCATCTATTGAAGACTGTAGCCTTTTTAATTTACTCATATTGGTGCCAAAATTACTTGGTATAGAAAACACTATAACAAAACTGTTTCTAGTAAGCTCGACATGGCTTTTGTTAACATGAAGGACCTTGATATTTGGGATAATATATCTAGTACAACTCTGTCTAGACGTAATTCTGACCATCATCCTATTCTATTTAGCTTCCTTATGAATGACAGTAAGCTTGTTCTTCCTTTTAAATTTAATAATGCTTGGTCTTCGAATCCTGATTGTGTCATTTTTATTCATAACACATCGAACTCTATAAAACACCATACGGATTACTTTGCATGCAGGTTCAAGTTGAAAATCCTAAAATAGGCCCTTAAATGTTGGTGTAAAACTACAAAATCTCAAATGGATCTAGATATTTCCTTTCTTGAAAATGAACTCAGTCGAGTACAAACTCAAAGCACTATTTCAAATTTTAATATGGATCCCCAATTAGAAGAAAATATCTCCATAAAACTTAATTCCTTTCTCACCTTTAAGGATAATATTCGTAAGCAAATGTTTAGGGAAAAATGGCTTGCAGATGGTGATCGTAATACTAAATTTTATAATTACCTTCAATGAATGAGAAAGTCCAATAGTCCGATTTCTAAACTTATTCATAATGATTTTATCATTGATTCTGATGAAGCCATAACAAATCATGTTATCTCGTACTTTTACAACATTTTTAATGGCCCAGAGATAAATATTGATCTCATATCTGATATTATTCCCTTAATAGTGGATGAAAGCGACAATGAATCTCTTTTAAGCACTCCTCCTGATCAAGAAATTAAAGATATAGTTTTTGACATTTATTTAGACAGTGTTCCTGGCCCGGATGGGTTCAATACCGCCTTCTACCAAAATCATTGGGACATTATCCAAAATGATTTTTGTAACCTTGTTAAAACCTTTTTCATTCAAGGATCTCTTCCTCATGGAATCAATTCTCAATTTCTATCTTTAATACCTAAGGTTGAAAATGCCTCAGATATCCATCAATTCAGGCCTATTGCTCTCATTATCACTATTTATAATATCATTACCAAAATTATTTTGAATAGACTAGCACCTATTTGCAATAAAATAGTCTCATGGAATTAGTTTGGTTTTATTAATGGAAGGGCCATTCAAGACTGTATTTGTCTTCCCTCCGAATGTTCCAATAGTATAAATAAAAACACTATAGGGGGGGTGTCCATCAAACATGATATCAGAAAGGCTTTTGACACAATTGACTGGAACATTATTCTCAAAGTCTTAAAAAACCTTGGATTTTCCTGACTCTTTCATTGGGAGACTTGAAATGTTATTTTGTTCTCTTTTTATATTTATCCGGATTATTGGCACACCTAGAGGTTTCTTCAAATGATCTGAAGGATTTAGGCAGGGCGACCCTCTTTCTGCCATCCTCTTTGTTATTGTTGAGGATTACTTAAGAAGACATCTCAATAATCGGGTCGCTCAAGGTAAGCTTAAGCCTATAAAAGTTTCCAGAAACCTAAATAACACTACCCACCTTTTATATGCATATGATATCATCCTATTTATTAAATGGGATAAAAAAAATTCATGTCCTCAAGTAAGCTCTTCATCACAATGAGGAAGTCTCAGGACAAGCGATATCCTAGAATAAATCATATGTTTTTTGGCACGAAATTTCCTATCAGAAGAAAATCATGCATTACTATCTATCTTGGAATTAAATAAGGCCTCTTACATTTCACGTATTTGGGTGTCCCAATTTTTGGGGGTCGTCCTAAAGCAAGATACTTTTCTAATATCATTAATCAAATCATAAACTAACACTCTACTTGAAAAGGTAAATCTCTCTCCATGGCTAGAAGAATATGTCTGGTCAAATCGACCATTGTCACTAAAATGGTCTACTCTATTATGATTTATAAATGCAAGTTGGTATCTTCATGAAAATTAGTACTTATATTAAAAACTTCATTTGGACATGAAGTTTTCTTCAAAATAAACTTGTCACTATCCCTTGAAAATCCTGTTGTAAACCTCTTGATAAAGGTGGCATTGGTATAAAAAATTTAATGTTGTTCAATAATGATCTTCAACCCTATCTTACATAGCATATTATTAATTTTACTTCTAAAGCATCCGAATTTTTGAACCATAGATTCCACTCCAAACTCTTAAATGGGAATTTTAAGAACATAAACTCTTCGATCTGGCCTTCTATTATGGACTCGTACCCCAAGATCATGGAAAATTCTAGATGGATGGTTAATGTTGACTCTTCCATCAATTTGTGGTGGGGTAAATGGTGTGGTGACCCCTTGATATCTTTGTTACCACCTAATATTATTCCTGAAGATACTAGTCATTCTATAAAGGATGTATTCAATTTTAATAGACATGTCCTCCCTAACAATATTGTGAAAAGAATTTACAATCACCCATTTTCTTCTAATGGTGACTTCCTTGTTTGGGAACCTGCTCTAAATGGCATCCTAGACTCAAAAAACTTCTATAAGCATAACTTTTCAGGAAATGAATATAATTTTCAACGGGGGATTAAATTTAAAAAACCATGGATCAAACCTTCTAGGATCACCCTCATTTGTAGCATTGCTCATAATAGATTGCCTACTGATGCCTGTCTGCAGAATTTTAGCATACAACTCTGCTCTAAATTTCACTTGTGTAATCAACACAGTGAGAATTTTGATCATCTCTTTTTCTTGTGTGCAACGGCCTTTGCTTTATGGAATTATGTTCTTGAATTATTTAATTGTAGATGTCCCCTATCTGATTCTATTTGTTTGTTTCTAAAAAAATGTGTTAGATATGAAACCTCTCTATAGGTTTAAAATATATTTCTTGTGGCTGTTGTGGAACTCTTGCATGAGATCTGGTACATTAGAAATGATCTTATTTATAATAAAAACTCATTTAGTCTCAACGCAAGAAAATATTGGATTCTTATTGCGATTCATGAAGCTGCTTCAATTCAAAAAGACTATTGCAACAACTCGGTTGGAGACTTTGAGATCCTTCATCATCTCCGTGTGCCTGGCATTTTCCCAAAGACCAAACGTTCCTTTGAAGTATTATGGAAATCCTCGATGCTGGGATGGATACAAGTGAACATTGTTGGTTCTTATAATTTCAATCTCGACCCTTTCAGTTGTGGTGCCATCTTCAGAGACTCTGCTGGCCAGTGTGAGTGTTACTCCTATGCTGGATGTGGACATTCTTCATCTCTAGAGGCTGAAATGTTGGGGGTCATCCATGCAGTTGATTTTGCTCTTCAGTGACGTTGGAGAAAGCTCTGGATTAAAAGTGACTATACCACTATCGTCCATGCCATCTAGAATGGCATCATTCATCCTGCTTGGCCGCTCACCACACATTGGATGAATTGTCTAAACTCGCTCCATGGGATTGATTACAAAGCTAGTCATGCCTACCGTGAAGAGAATATTGTTACAGATGCCCTTGCTAAAAAAGGAGTTCATAAGAGAATGAATTGGTTGGACACTCTGCCAGCTGACTTATTATATTTATATGATAGATATTGTAAAAAAATATCATCCTTCCGTCTTTTGAAATATTTTTCCAATCAATAAATTGTGCTTTGGTCTTTAACCAAAGCATTACCTTTAACAAAACAGAGCCTATATCAAATTCAATACAAGAATTACACATTATGGGTTTATTTTTACCATGATAAATTCCAAATATAATCAATATTTCCCTAGAACTAGTTTACACCCTTGATTTTAATTCTTCAATCTTGACCATGTTCCCAAATTAGTAGATAAAACAAAACTTATTAATTCACTCTTATTTTAGGCACAATTTTAAAACTAATGAAGGAGTGAACATATAATAATAAGTAATTATTTTTATTAATATTAAATCCTATATATAATAATGAAATATTTTACATTGGACTACTTCTAGTCCATATCGGGTAGGAAACACCATTACTTAATATAATCCAAACAAAACAGTTCTACCTAATTAACATAGAATCCTACCACCTATTCGCCACATATATTCTATTGGACTCTGAGGTTGAATAATATCCCTTATCTATATTTCACCAAAAATAACCAATAACGGTGGTCTAAATTCTCACCAATCATATTACTATGGATATATTTATGAATGTAAATTTCATTAAGGTGCAATTTATCACCAATTCTTTTTATCTACTTTCACACTATATTATAGACACTATGTAACACTCCAACATTTTATGACACACACACACACACATATATACGTTTGTTAAATTTATTTGATAAACTATGATACACTCTACCACATGTATAAATGAAATTTAATATACAATAATATAATAGAATATCAATTAAAATAAAAGTATTAATTGGAAAATGGTGATTTTAAGCATATGTATAATAGTTCTAGATAATGAGAATATATTTTTCGTAATGTGTTTATATACCCCAAAATATACTTTTTCCTCAAAAATAGTTTTATTTATTCTTGTTAGAAAATAATATAAATATATTTTCCACCATTATAAAATATATTCAAAAAATAATCTTATTTTTTAAAATTACTGTTAAAAAAATATATTAGGGTGATTTTTATATAATTTTATGAAAATTAATTTTTTTTGGTGAATGTTAAAAAATATTAATTTTTATTTAAAACTATCTTTTCGTATACGTATTTACAAAGTTCAATTCCACCAAATTGGATTTAAATGTAAAATTATTTCATTAATATAACGAGTATTCCATTTATGGTCATTGAAAATAATTTTATGCTGATTTTAGTGCTAAAAGTAGTATTCTAAGGAAAATATTTTTTTTCATGAAAGCTATTTTTTCATATTTTGTGAGTTTATTGTAAATTTAATTTATACCAATTTTGGATATGTAATTTTATACAAAGGTATATATATTTCTAATCACCTTGTTAATTTATTTAATGAGTCTAATATCATTGTTTTGGTAAAAAATAGTTAATAAATTAACCATTTTTTCATGTGGTTGAGGTTTAAATAGATTTACATTGGTGGGGGTGGGTCCCGGGTGGTTAAACCAAGAGATAATAGTAATTTTGTAAATGAAATTTGTGTATGTCTTATTGGTTATACATATATAGACCTCATCCAATCATAAAATGGGATCTCTATAATTTTCAATTTATTTCTAATTAGAAATAAATTATTATACATTATTAATTTATGAAATTCCATGTGTGTCCTCTTACCCACTTATAAAAGGACACCACTCTTTTCTCTTATTTACATCACATTAGTATTTTATCCTCTATAAAAACCTGATGAATTCCGTTATAATCATCTATTTCTATGATATATATTTTATGGTGTTCCTAAAAACAATGAAGGGGTCCTTATGTAAGGATCTTCAAGAAGTATACTAAGGGAGAGGTACTCGACATACCAGAACTCTTTTAATTTTTTTATTATTCTTTCTTATATAAAAAAATTATATATCCTAAAATTATATCTTACATTTCCTTAATATATTTTAATATTTTTATGATTATTGTATGAAAATTATCCACCTATATTCCATTATATAAAAGTGAAAAAAATTCATACATACGTTCATAATAATATCTCTAGGATTGGTGTATTTTATTTGTGTAAATATACCAGTTATGAAGGTCACTAAATATTAATATAATTAATATATAGTATATATATCATTATTAAAATTATTTAAATGATAAACTAATGATAAATGTATAGAGACCATATCTATAGAAATTAAATTCTTATAAAAAATGAAACAATTAACAACAATAAATGTATGTTTTAATAAAGAATTATTTACAAAAGGATGGTTAAAATTTATAAGTGGATATTATATGATAATATGATCATGAAAATGAATATTTTATAGAATTATTAAATATTTAAAATTATTATATTTCAATTAATAAATGTTTTTAATAAATTTATTCTGAAGATAGTGGATTTATGTTACAATCTAATTTTTTGTCATGGTTGTTTATGGTAAAGATTTTTTAAAAAAATTATAATATAAAACTCAATAAAATAAATCATTTTATTATACTATGGTTATATATTATAAATAAAAACTACCATTAATTTTTATCTATTTAATATGTAAGTACACTAAAAGAATGTTCTTAAGAAAAACTAACGTTATTTTTTCCTCTGATTGAAAATAATTCTTCATCTGCATCCATGTTTTAGAAAAATTAATAGAATGATGTTTTTAATATTGTTGACGGATTATTTATTGAAATTTATTCCACTGATTTTATTTTTAAATAATTTTATAAAATAAATTTTCTTGTTAACATTTTGAATGTTGTACTTCTGACTATTTAAGGAAAATATGAAAGCTGAAGTTTTTGACATACATGACGTGATGATAAATTCACATCTTACTAACCTCCCAATTCATTGAACTATTCACTACACATTTACCCCATTTTTAAAAGCATTCAATATTATTTGTGTTTTTTTATATTTTAAACATATTATTTCAATGTGAAAAGTGCAATTTCCTCCGGAAATGTTATGGAAATATTTAAAAGGATTTATTTGAAATAAAATAACAACATAAGATGTTACTTTTTTACATGGGATATTATCTAATTATACGACCGAATATATTTATTTAATGTATAAGGGGGATTATTTAAGGATGATTCTTTGAAAACTATTTCTTTCCCACATTTTAATTATGTTATGATGAAAACTTAATAAAACTCATTTCATTCCCACATTCCAGATATGTTTCCATGATAAAAATAAATAAAACCCATTTAATTTTAAGTGTGTTTGAAATATTTAATAATTTATGATTGGTGGAACATGTATGTATGAATATCATAATGTGATGGATTGAACTAATATTATATATCTCTCCAATCCATTAGTTAAAGATTTAATCCACTTGAGATAATAAGGATAACAATTGTGATTGATCGCAGTTATGTAATGGACACTATCCATTATAATAGTATTGGGAGTGAAACATGAATATGTATACGATGCTTTGGGCAGTGAACCCATTCGACTATCATAGTCCTTGTAGCCTCACTTGACTACCATGGAAATTATTTTCAATACTTATATATATTCCCCAAAAGTATGTCTTATAGAAATATTATACTCTCATGGATTATGATCTTTGTTTTCACTATGTTTTCTGTTTTATGAAAAATCAACCATTATATAATGAATCACGATATTGATCTATGATATATAGTGTATGGATATTAGATTTTATTCTCATGTTCTTATACACTAATTCACATATTATGATGGTATCAGTAACAAACCGATATTTTATAAGATATATTCATTCTAATTTCTTTCATATCTTCTATTGTACACTACACCATGATTATCTTGCACTATACGCAACACCTTATTATCTTGCAGTATACGCAAGACTAATCATGGATCGTTTTACAAACAATTTCATGTATGTTTAATAGTAGTTATTATACAAACGTTGAGTATATATATATATTCAATGTATATTTTTACACGCAACAAAAAAGGAATCGTGCACTAAGCGCAACCCTGACTTGGCTTGCATTACACGCAATCACGACCTTCCGTGATAGCGTGTATTGCACGCAATATCGGGTTATACTAAACAACAATATATTGTTATAATATTATTATCAACTATTCGTTATAAAAAGTATTAACTATCTTTTGAATTTTATAACATTATTATTCATCTTACACATTTTCTAGAACATGGTATAAGAACAAAATAAATTTTTCGTGTAAAATATGTATTTTTAAAAAAATGCAGTTTTGCCTCCTTTTGTTGGCGCATCCACATTAAAAATAGTTTTTGACATGTTTATAAGTTCAATTGAAAAAAATAAAATTCTTCTTTGGAATCATGAAATAAAAATTTACTTTGGATAAAATTTTCAAATTATTCTGGTAAATTTCATATTTTTATGAATAGTGAAAACACGCTATATTTTAATTAAACACAACATTTTTCATCGCAATAATTTATATGGATAATTTATAATATTTAATGGGTTTAAAGTATAAATAGAATATATTTTTACCAATTAATATAATTTATGTCATTAACATTAATTTTACATTGAATTCATAGTTAAAAACATTTCAATCTTTTGCAATGTTATAACTTTTAGAACACGTTTTCTTAACAATGGGATTAATTTTAAATTAATTTCTGCAACTTTTGTGTATTTAATTTAGAAAATTTTATTCCATATTTGGAATCAGTGGGTCCAATTTGTGTTAATAAGCTACTTTTTATTTTTGAGCATTATGAATAGTAACTACGGTAAATTTTATTTACCATAGTAAAAGATAAATCAGGTAATTAAGGGTAAATTTAATATTATAAAATTACCCTAACACTTGTATTAATATAATTGGATGCTTATATTTTGTCTTAAGGCATATTTGGGTCGAAATGTTATCCATTGGAACCCACTTGGATGTGATTAAGACCATTAGTTTATTTTATTTAAAGGAAAGTGAAATATGTCTCACTCAACATTAATAATTAAAGTATTTTTAATATAATTTTATGTAGAATATAAATTCGGTTATAAATACTCATTTAAAAGATAATTTTTTTTCTTTCTTATGGTAATTTATTTGTAAATGTTAAGAGTTATTTAATTACCTTATTATCTTATACATTAATGATGCAGAAAATAATTTATTTAGTGAAAAATCAATAATATAGTTTTTATTGAAATAGTAATACATATCAAAAGGCCCAAAAATCTGCACAAAACATATTATTAGTGTATATATAAACCCTAATCATCCAATGGACTAATTTTTGACCATTTTCATCCTTATTAAGGGGATTATGACACTTATAATATTTTATTTTTAATGATTCCAAAGTTGTCACCTTCATAATTTAATAACGATAACAATTTACATGTTGTTATTTTAAGATGATAAATTCGAGTAAAAATATTATAATAAAATATATGATATTTATCATCATTAGAGGATTTTATTTTTAATTTTTATTCAACAAATAATTATATTAAATAATTATACAAAAATTTTGTACTAATTATTTTATTAAGAGATATACCAAATAAATGGATTTAAAAATATTAAAATAAATATTATATGAACTATTTAATGTGATCCACGAATTTTTTAGACAAATTTGACATTATAGGAATCTATTAAATATTTTAGTTCGAATATATCCTGTGTGTAGATTTTATTTAAATTCAAATAAATGAATTGTGTCAAAATTGACACTATTGTTATTTTATAAAAATAACATATTATTAAATTGTTTAAAAATCACAAAAATATTTCAAAATTATAAATTGAAATTTATATAGTCTACAATGGAATAAAGTATAAAATTATTGAAAATTAACAACACATAAGTGATTATTTATAACCATTTAAAATTTAGAATTTTATTACCAAAAATAAAATTAAATAGATTAAATAAGGATAAATCAAAATGATAAGGATTAAAATAAGATCTAAACATGTCTAAATTTGATTGGTTGATGAGATTAAAACCCAATCTCATCTAATATTCGAATTAAGTCATTTTTTGAGGTTTTTATGTGGTGTTTGAATTTATATTAAACTAATATTTTTTAGGATTCCAAAGGTTCCCCTCTCCTCCCTTATAAATGGGAACCTCCTCCCTCTCTTCCTCACACCATTTTGAGCCTTGAAGCTTGGCCATCCTCTACCCATTTCACATCCTCACTTACCTATAAACCTTATATAGGTACTGGTCTTCTCAAAAGACCAACCCTAGTGCCCTAAGAAGAAGTTTAAAGAAGGTGCGTCGAAGAAGAGGTAATCTCTTTTACCAATTCTTTAAAGCTTATTTATTCTTCAACTTCATATTCTTTAGTTGTTTAATTATAAAGTAATAAAATCGGTATCACTAATATACTGATATGTTATTATAAATATGAAACAACCCCATTTCACCTTCTATCCATCCTACGGAAAATGAAATCACTGCGAGTGCGTACGTACGAAATACCGTATCCACGCTGTGGTGTAATCTGTTTTTCCAACACCACCTTACTTGGATTGGTATAATGGTGTAAAGAATAAATATACATAGTTATTATAACATCATAATGATTATGATATATTGTATCATCCACTCCAATTCAATTCAATAATTATGGGAATGATATCATCGCTCGTACGTACGTATGGACTACCGTCTCCACGACGCGATGAGATTAATTCTCTATGTTAACCATACATGAATGATCATACAGTTTATATAATGAATAATAATGAAATATATGAAATAATAATTCTACTGGATTTATGTATATATATATGTATGTCATATATTTAGTTTCATTCAATTCAATAAGGAAACGAAAACAACTTTCATGCATACGTACGACCTACCGTCTCCATGAACAGTGTATTTCATTCCTTTTATCGATCTATAATATATATGTATATGATGAATATATATTATATATAAATCATTTTTTACATTATGTAATTATGTAAATCAGGATATAAGTAATAATATCAAGGAAAAATATCCTCTCCCACGCATGGATGACTTATATGACCAACTACACGAAGCTCAATACTTTTCTATGATTGATCTTCATTCAGGGTATCATCAATTAAAGGTCGAAAGGGAGGATATACCAAAGATGGATTTCCGTACAAGGTATAGACACTATGAATTTATAGTGATGCCATTTGGTATTACTAATGCCCCTTCTATCTTCATGGATCTGATGAATAGAATCTTTAGAGACTATCTTGATCAGTTTGTGGTAGTCTTTATAGACGATATTCTTGTATATTCAAATGGAAAGGAAGAATATAAAGATCACTTGAGAATTATATTGAATACCCTGATAAAGGAGTATCTTTATGCCAAATTTACCAAGTGTGAATTTTGGATTAAAATATTTTCATTTTTGGGTCACAATCTCAAAAGAGGGGATGTCTGTGGATCCATCAAAAACAGAGGTTATTGAAAGATGGTCGAGACCAACAATAGTAACTCAGATCCAAAGTTTTCTTGGTTTGGCTGGATATTATCGAAGTTTTGTGAAATATTTTTCACGATTATCTAATGCACTCACTATGTTGACTCAGAAAAGAGTTATTTTTGTTTGGACGGAATAATGTGAAGAGAATTTCGAGCAGTTGAAAAGAAGGTTATCCAGTGCACCTGTACTCAGACTTCATTATAGTGGAGAAAGGTTTGTGATCTACAGTGACGCATCCAATAAGGGGATGGGGTGGGTTCTTATGCAAAATGATATGGTGATAGCTTATGCCTTACAACAGATGAAAATCACTAAGCAAAATTACCCAACTCATGATTTGGAGTTAGCTATGGTAATCCTTGCATTAAAGATTTGGAGGCACTATCTTTATGGATAAAGGTGTGATATTTATACTGATCATAAAAGTTTAATGTATATTTTCATACAAAAGGAGCTGAATATGCGCCAAAGAATATTGTTGAATCTGATTAATGATTACGACTACTCAATTCAATACCACCCTGGGAAAGAAAACAAGGTGGAAGACACATTAAGTCGACAAGACCATGCTAGATTATCTATGATGAGGATTACAAAAGATCCAATATTTATGGATTTGCAAAGGATGGATCTTTTAATTTTAATGGAATGGGAAAATCATATATTTCTCAAATGAATGATCAACCATCTATACATGTGAAGATTAAAGAGGAACATAAAGAAGATGTAGAATTACAAAAAAAGGTGAGAAATATTCCTGAATTCAATCTTGATTGTGATGGGATAATAATGTTCATGAATCAGGTTTGTGTTCCTCCCATCACATAATTAAAGAAGGATCTGCTGGATGAGGCTGATAGTTCATCATTCTCTATTCATCCTAGAATCATGAAGATGTATAGGGACTTGAAATAGTACTTCTGGTGGTATGGCATGAAAATAGATGTTGCTGAATATGTATCTCAATGCTTAGAATGTCAGCAAGTGAAAGATAAGAGACAGAAGAACAAGGGGATGTTACAACCATTAACCATACCATAATGGAAATGGGAATACATCACTATGGACTTTGTCACTGGACATACTAATACATTTGAAGGCAATAATGCTATATGGGTCATAGTTGATCGTCTTACAAATTTGGCACACTTCATCGCTATTAGAGAGGATTTATCTCTAGACCATCTTCCTAGGATATATGTAAAGGAAGTGGCAAGATTCCATGGAGTTCCACTTTCCATTATATTTGATCGGGATCCGAGATTTACCACGATGTTCTAGCGAATTCTTCACCATACTCTGGATACAGAGTTGAGTTTCAGCACTTCTTATCATCCTCAGAGAGATGGTATGTCTGAGAGGACAATTCAAACAGTAAAATATATGTTGAGAGCTTGCTTTATGGATTTCAAAGGTGGTTGGGATCAACACCTACCTTTGGTGGAATTTTCTTATAATAATATCATTCACTCCAGTATTCAGATATCTCCTTATGAAGCTCGCTATGGAAGGAAATGTAGGACGCCAACTTGCTGGGATGAAGTTGGGGAAAAAGAGCTATTAAAACCTGATCTTGGTGATGAGATGGAAGAAAAGGTTAGATCTATTCAAAAACACTTTAGATCAGCTCAGAGTCGACAAAAAAGCCATGCCGACAACCGAAGAAAAGACATAGAGTTTGATGTGGGTGATAAAATGTTCTTACGAATATCTCCTTGGAAGAGAGTAATGAGATATGGAAAGAAGGGAAAGTAGTGCCTTAGATATATTGGTCCTTTCGAAATACTGGATTGTGTTGGAAAGGTAGCTTACCGATTGGTGCTTCCACCGAATCTATCCCATGTTCACGAATTGTTCCAGGTATCTCTCTTGAGAAAGTACATACCTGATCCTTCACATGTACTCAGTTCAGAAGTTGTACCACTGGAGCAAGATCTTTCTTATGATGATCATCCGATAGAGATTCTGGATTGTAGTGAAAAATCCCTATAGAGCATGAACAATCTCTTGTTGAATGTTTTATGGAGGAACCCACAATTAGAAGAAGCTACATGGGAGCTTAAGGATATGATGTGGGAAATGAATCCTCATATCTTTGTTACAAAGTGACGAATTTCGAGGGAAAAAATTAATTTAAGGGTGGTAGAATGTAACACCCGAGACTTTTATGAGAAATATTTTGTTTTTATGTTATATAAATCATAAAAGAAATCTTTCACTACACACAAAACTATCATGGCTTGCTTTACACGCAATCATGACATTCCTCGATAGCTTGTGTCGTACGCAATACCGAGTTTCATTAAACAACGATATGCTATTAAAATATTTTTAAAACTAGCCGTTATGAATAGGAATACCCAATTTTTTAAATTTTGTAATTTTTATTTTTCAAAAAGGACTTCATTTTTGGATTTGGAATATCAAAATTAGCCTGGGGTGAAATTTTGGTATTTTTCTGAAAACTTTCAATTTTTGATGAATATTGAATACACTGGGTTACTATTTAAAAACCGACTTTCTATTTAAATAATTATTTATTTTATTTATATTTATTTTAGGTCAAAATTTATACATAATACCAATATACGTTCAATGCAATTCATCGGATTCATTTTATAATAATTTTAGATATATAAAAATTTTATTGAACTTTTCACAGTCTTTTACCCATCTTCTTGGAATATTTCCAAATTCACATAAATCATAATTTTACCACTTCTGTGAGTGTGATTTAAAAAATTCGAGAGACATGGTTAATATCAAGGACTTAAATATGGTTGAATGAGATGAAAATACTTTTTGTCGAATAGTAACTTTTTACTTTTTTAAAAATGGTTAAAAGTAAATACGGTAATTAAGGGTAAAAATGATATTATTATTACCCTAAAACATGTCCAAATTCTATTAGAAAAGTATAATTCGACCAAAAACAACCTTAGGAATAAAATATGACCATTTAGGCCCACGTAGATTAGATTAGGACATTTAATATTAATTTATTTAAAGAATGGTTAAAATAGTTAAAATCAATGATTAGTAAGTAAATCATTTTTATTATAGGGTTATACATTAGATAAATTAGACTATAAATATTTATTAGAAAGCTAAAAATATTTCCTAAATAATGGTATTTTATTTATAATTTTTAGACATTAAATAATTTAATTTATTTATTACACAATGATGATGCAGTAATTATCTTATTAATGAAATATTAACATAATTGATGATATAAATACACAAATAAATGTAATTTGAGAGTGTTTATGAATTAAACTAATTTTCAATGTTAATATGACATTTTATTATTGATTTAATTAACTTTATTTGAAATAATATTTCTATTATGATTTTCACAAAAATCAATTACCAAATAGTGTCAAAATTGTCATAAAATTGTTTTTAAAACAAATATTATATTATTAATTGTTATTTTATTCCTAAAAAATTAATTATTGGCCAAATTACTTAGATAATGTTATTTATATTATTAATAAACAACCTGTGGTTCGTTCTTCTTGTTATAGTATGTTTATTAACCTTATAGTGTAAGAAAACAAGAAGACAAGGTAAAAGTTAAATTATCAAACTTAATGTTTAATCTAAATGATAAGGTTAAAATAGAAACCTAAACTTCTATAAATTCTATTAGATGAGATTATTTTTACCCATCCCAACCTTAGCTTCAAAAAAAATTAATTTGGAGCTATTAAAATCCGAATATGACTTTATAATAAAATAATATTTTTTGTTTTTCCAAAGGTGCCCCTCTCCTCCCTTATAAAAGGGAACCTCCTCCCTCTCTTCCTCACATCACATTGAGCCTTCATGCTCGGCCAAACCCTGAAAAATTCACTTCTCCACTTCCCAAGAAACATCCTAGAGGTCCTGGTATTCTTCAAAGACCAATTTTAGTGCCCTAAGAGGAGGTCTCAAAGAGGCGCTTCAAAGAAAAGGTAATGTATGTTACCGATTCATTCAACTTTATTTCTTCTTCCACATCTTCTTATTTAGTTGTCTCATTATGAAGTAATAACATAAGTATCACTCATATAATGGTATGTTATTATAAGTATGAAACAACCCTATTTCACCATCTATCCATCCTACGGAAAACGAAATCACCGCGCGTGCATACGTACGGAATACCGTCTCCACGCCGTGGTGTAATCTATTTCCACCACCACATTACTTGGATGGGTATAATAGTGTAAATAATAACTATATATGAATATTTTAAAGTGATATTTATTCTTAAATAGTATACATACACTCTAATACAATTCCACGATCATGGGAACGATATCATCGCTCGTGCGTACGTACGGAATACCGTCTCCACGATGTGATGTAACTCGTTCTACATGATCTTTATTGAATAATGATTATATTAATGAATTTAATGAATGAATATTATATATATTACACTAATTCCATTCTTGAATTGAGGTATCTATAACCTAAAGAGAACAATATAGAATTTATTTGACAAAACATGGATAAGATCAAAAAGTAATAAACACCCGAATAATAAGTAGCAATGAAATATTACTAATAAGAAGCTAATAATATGGCCATATATGATATCATAACAATGAGTATGATTCTGTAATAAGTCAATTACATTATTTAAATCATTATACAGGAGTTTCAGACACTTATGAAGCACATCGGACCTAAGGTAAGGGAAAATATCACAATCTCATTTTAATCCGAGATTGTTTATACATTGGTATTTATTGGGGTGTATTTTATCATCCACATCAATGTTTACTCAATATGTAAAATTATTTCCATCCAAATACAACTGTTTAATTCCAATTTTACCCTTAGGTGAGTTTTTATTAAAATATATGAATGAAATCTTTTGTCGTTTTTCGTACGAGGTACTTTTTGACTTTTCCAAAAAAAAAGTACGAGAAGAATGTTTTTTTAACTTATACAGCATTAATGTATTTTTAAAACATTATTTCCAAGAATATTTCTTTAAAATTTTTCAAGTTTATTTTTAATCAACTTCTTTTAGTTTAAAATTTTATGACATGTTATGAAAGGAAAATGTTTTTTGAAGTAGAAAGGATATTTTCCTCAAGAATGGAGTTCAATTATTTTATCAAAATTATTTTCCATCTAAGAGAATATAGGGTTCTGTTTCTATCCATATTATTAAATTGATTTGATTATGTTGTGATGGAATTATTTTTATGAATTCCTTTATTTTATATGAATTTGTTTATGATGTCGTGATGTTTAAGAATCCCATTTTTATTACATGGGTTATGCTATGATGTATGATTTATGATTTTGTGTCACACATAAGAATGGTTTCATTATTAGATGGGTGGGACCTATATCTCCCACCAATTAATTGGGAAAAGATTTATATCTCATGAGATAGACATGCCTGGAACAGCAGGATAAACCGGTTCAGTGAAACAGGACTGAAACGTGGAGTGACCTCGGTTCAGAAATGGACTTTGTCCGCTAAGATAGTCTTGGAAATGAGTTTTGACTACTAAGAAATGATTCTACATGATTTTGTGTGTATGCCACATATTATCATGTTTTACATTATGATTATTGGGATTACATATCACTACTATGATTTATCCCATGTTATGAAATTATGAACTCTTTTGCAGGTTAATATTTACAAAATGTTATGTTCTTATGAATATGATGAGATTGATATTTCTATTGTTTACCCTTAATGAGAATTTGAGCTCACCCTTTTGTATGTTTTCGTTCCCCATGTCAGGAAGAAGGTTATTAAGTAGGATATTCCAAAACGGACTCTAGATATGATGAAATAAATGGGAGATAGTGTAGATGCTTTAGGAACCAGTTGTTTATGTTTCCCAGTCTCCAAAGACACTATACCTATATGGTCCTTTCATGGTTTTGTTATATGTTGTAATAAGTATGCTTCAATATTGAAGTATTAACAATGTATGTAAAGTATGGGTCCTTTTATTAGTGGAATGATTGTATGTTTATAAAGAATAATGTATGGTACTATGGAATAAAGAATCATTTGAGGATTTTTACACTATTGTTTTTTCTAAAGTATTTGAAAGTATATGTTGAATGGTACCAATAACCTTGGAAAGTTATTCAGATATTTTTGGAATGAAGATGATATGCGCATAATGAAGGGATAAGAAGATAATGAGATGTTTGATTGTATTCATGATCTCATGACTGATATATGGACTAAGTGATATTATGGTTTGATTATATATATTTTTTTTGGGATTTTGGTATGTGAAATGAGTTACGTTTTGATAGTATTCAAGTTTTCACTAAGTTTCTATGGTAATTTATGTTTAAAGAGAATATATGACTAAGGTATTCATGTGTTTGTAATACAACTAACAAGATATATCTTATGATATATGTGTGATAAATGTTTGTATTCACATTCTTGATAGATAACACTTCTAGTAATTGTTTTTATTATACTATGATTGTAATGACCCGAAGCTTGACGTACATGAACATTACATTACTTTTGTGGAATACTTAGTACATAACAAAAACACACACACAAGGATCGTAATAGTTTAGTGTCTTTGGAAACTTGGAACGTAATCTTCTAATCGTGGTGAAAGAACTTCAACATCTCCTATAAAGATCTTCCCTTTTTTTCCTAAAACCTTTCTTTATATCCTGGAGAAAAGAAAAAATAAAAGGGTGAGCTAAAATGCTCATTAAGGGTAAACAAAAGAAATGTCAATCACATCGTATTCATAAAAACATAACATTTTGGAAATCTTAACCTGAAAAAGAGAGAATAATTTCATAACATGGGATAAATCATGGCAGTGAAATGTAATCACAATAATCATAAATTAAAACATGAAACTTTGTGGCATTCACACATAATCATAGAAAATCATTTCTTGTTAGTCAAGACTCATTGCCAAGACTATCTTAGTGGACAAAGTCCCTTTCTGAATCGAGTAACCCTCCTTTCAGTCCTGTTTCACTGAACCGGTATAACCTACCGTTCCAGCCCTTTCTATCTCATGAGATATAAAATCATTACCCAATGCATTGGAGGGAGATATAGGTCCCACCCATCTTATAATGAATCCTTTCTTATGTGTGCCACATAATCATAAATCATACATCATTGCATAACCCATGTAATACAAACTGGAATCTTAAACATCATGACATCATAAAACAATTCATACAAGATAAAGGAATTAATAAAAATAATTCAATCACAACATGATCAAATCAATGTAATAATAGGGATAAAAACAGAACCCTTTATTATCTTAGATGGAAAATAATTTTGATAAAACACTTAAACTACATTCTTGAGGAAAATATCCTTTCTTATTCAAAAACATTTTTTCCTTTCATAAAATGTCATACGACTTTAAAATAAAAGAAGTTGATTAAAAATAAACTAGAAAACTTGTAAAGGAATCTTCTTGGAAATAATGTTTTAGAAATCCATTCATGCCGTATTAGTTAAAAAAAACATTCTTCGTACTTTTGTCGGAAAAGTCAAAAAGTACCTCGTACGAAAAACGACAAAAGATTACTTTCATTTCTTTTACTAAAAACTCACCGAAGGGTAAAAATGGATTTAAACAATTGTAGGTGCATGGAAATAATATTACATATTGAGGAAACATGGATGTGGATGATAAAATACACCCCAGTAAATACCAATGTATAAACAATCTCGGATAAAAATGAGATTGTGATATTTCCCTTACCTTAGGTCCGATTTGCTTCGTATGTGTCCGAACCTCCTGTATAATGATTTAAATAATGTCATTGACTTATTAAAGAATCATATTCATTGTTATGATATCATATATGGTTCACTTATGACATTATATTACCCGTTCTTTTGTAAATTCCATGTTAAAGAAGCGTTTTGGGTAAAATCGTTTCATTTATCGTAGGTGTTTTGACTTGTTTTTCTTGACATTATTATTACTTATATCATGATTTACTTACTTCAAGAATATAAAATATGATTTATATATCATATATATTCAGTATATATATATATATAATAGATAGATAAATGAAATGAAAAACACCTTTCATGGACACGGTAGTCCGTACGTACGCATGAACGTTGTTTTCCTTTCCTTACTGTTTTGAATGGAAGTAAGTAGATGACATACATATATATATATACATAAATCCAGTAGCTTTATAATGTCATATATTTCATTATTATTTCTTATATATACTTTATAATCATTCTTAAATGGTTAACATGGAGAATGAATCTCATCGCGTCGTGGAGACGGTAGTCCGTACGTACGCACGAGCGATGATATCATTTCCATAAATATTGAATTGAATTGGAGTGGATTATACAATATATCATAATCAACATGATGTTGTAAAAACTATGTATAGTTATTCTTTACACCAATATACCCATCCCTGTAAGGTGGTGACGGAAAATATATTACACCACGGCGTGGAGACGGTATTCCGTATGTACGCACGCGCGGTGATTTAATTTTTCCGTAGGATGGATTGAAGGTGAATTAGAGTTGTTTCATATTTATAATAACATATAAGTATATAGGAAATACTGATGTTATTACTTTATCATGAAACAACTAAAGAAGAAGAAGTTGAAGAAGAAAGAAATTGAAAAGATCGGTAATGGATATTACCTCTTCTTTGAAACGCCTCTTTGAATCCTCCACTTAGGGAACTAAGATTGGTCTTTTAAGAAGAACATGACCTCTAGGATTATTCTAGGGAAGTGGAGAAGATATTTTGGCAGGGGTTGGCCGAGCTTGAGTGCTCAAATTGGTGTGAGGAGGAGGGGGAGGAGGTGTCCTTTTATAGGGGAGGAGAGGGGCACCTTAGGAAGACCTCAAAATATTATTTTATATTAATGTCAAAATCGGTTTATAATGGTTCCAAAGGGTCTTATTTCGAAGATAAAGTGGGTATGGGTCTAAATCCTATCAACCAATAGGATTTAGACAAGTTTAGGGTATTATTTTAACCTTATAAATTAGATTTAACTCTAAGTTAAATAATTTAACTTTTATCGTGTCTTTTTGTTTTCTTTCACTATATGGTTAATACACTTACTATAACATGCCAAACGAACTCCAGATTGTTTATTATTAATATATATATCCTTATCTAAGTCATTTGGCCGAACCTTAGATTTTTAGGAATAAAATAACAATTAATAATATAATATTTGATTTAAAAACTATTTTGTGTCAATTTTGACACTATTTGATATATGATTTTTGTGAAAGTCATAACAGAATTATATGTTCGAACCAAGTTGATTACATCAACACTAATATATCATAGTAATCTAGAAAATTAGTGGAATTCATAAAAAGTCTCAAATTACATTCATTTGATCATTTATAACATCAATTATGTTAATATTTCCTTAAAAGGGTAATTACTGCATCATCGTTGTGTCATATATAAATTAATTTATTTAATGTCTAAAAATTATAAATAAACTACCGTTATGTAGGAAATCGTTTTAGCTTTCTAATTAATATTTATAGTCGAATTTATCTTATGTATAACCCCATATTAAAAATGTTTTAGTTATTAAACTTTGATTTTAACTATTTTAACTATTCATTAAATAAAATAATATTAAATGTCATAATCTAATCCAAGTGGACCTAAATGGTCATATTATATTCATAAGGTTGTTTTTGGTCGAATTACACATATCCAATAGAATTAGGACATGTGTTAGGGTAATAGTAAAATATCATATTTACCCTTAGTTACCCTATTTACTATTAACCGTGGTTAAAAAAAAGTAAAAAGTTACTATTCACCAAAAATTATTTTCATCTCATTGAACCACATTTTAGTCCATGATATTAACCGTGTCTGTCGGATTTTTGAAATTCCATTCACAGAAGCGGTAAAATTAAGTTTTATGCAAAATTTAGTTTTTAACCTACCACTCAGTGGTTTCACTATTCATCAAAATTTGAAAGTTTTCAGAAAAATACCAAAATTTCACCCTAGGCTAATTTCGATATTCCGAATTCAAAAATGAAGTCCATTTTGAAAAATAAAATTTATAAAATTTTAAAAATTGGTTATTACTATTCATAACGGCTAGTTTTAATAATATCTTAATAGCATATCGTTGTTTATCGAAACTCGGTGTTGCGTACAACACATGCTATCGTGGAAGGTCGCGATTGCGTATAATTCAAGCCAGGTCAGAGATGTGTATTGTGAAATCTCCTTTTGGTGTAGCGTATAACACAAGACATTAATAAAATTAAAAATAATATTTTTCATAAAATCATTGGCTGTTACATTCTACCCCCCTTAAAATGAATTTCGCCCTCGAAATTCGTCGGGGTTATAAATGGTTTACTATTCGAAAGTTTCTTTAATAGAAACCAACATCGTAAAAAGGAATACCAAAACACGGCTTTAAAAACTAAAGTATGAAATGTAACGATTACCCAAATAAACTAATCACTAGGTTTCCACATAGGTGAAAATATGGATATAGAAGAGAAATCTAACCATCATGTTCTGATGGAGAGTGGTAGAGAGCATGGCTATGGAAAATCCAGTAATCACAAATCCATAAATTTGTGACGATCTAAGGTACCATCTGATTCATCAGGTATATGATCACTAGGACAACATTTTTGGTTTTCAAGATCATTTCCCTAAAGTTGAAAATTTGAATTAGAATAAATACTTTCTTTATTTTGGTACAATCTCACTATTGTTCATGCCTTGAACAATTTCCACTTCATATCTTAAATAAATTAAGTTGAATTTGTTATTCGTGAAGTGTTAGCAGATCATGTGATAGAATGACGGGTCATTCCATCTGTCTCAAACAAAAGGTTAGAAAAAATTATATACATAAGTCGATCTATAGTGAGATTAATCATATATGGTTCCTAAAATGGACTTATACTTCATATAACATACTGCTTAATATAATAAAACTAGTTTCTACTAAACAGGGACTTCCTGTAGGCCAGTGGTAGGCGATAAAGGCTAGTCGCACTTCGGTTGTGGGTTCGATTCCCACAGCCTTGTCTGATGCGATGGGCTATCGCCCATCCTGCAGGTTGTCCTTTTTCTAAAACTATATTAACATCCCATCAATAATATCAAAAAAATTATTATACTAACTTATGTCCAACATAATCCATTCTAATCTTTAGGCTTATCTAAAATACTGCAGTCCACTCTCATAACACAGTGAAAACGATTACCAGAGATTTAATACCATCGTTGATCCTCATATATCATAAGATATGTTTTGTTGGTCACATTCCAAACATTCAAATTCCTTAATCATGTATTCTCTTGAATACTTTAGTGAAAACATGAATGCAGTTAAAAGTTAACACCTTCCACATACCAAAATCCTCAAAATTCTATATACTCAAACCATGATATCACTTAGTCCTTATATCAATCATGAGCTCATGAATACTGTTAAACATTTCATTTTCTCGTTTTCCCTTCATTATGCGCATATCATCTTATTTCCAAAAATATCTCAATCACTTTGAATACCACATTAGACCAATACATACATATTCCAATACTCCATGATACAATATTATTTTGGAATCCCATTACATAAACACTTAATCATTCCACCACATCGTTATCATATTTATCATCGCCAATGGTGATCGCATGTGACTTCCCTTTGTCCTTTGCCTTAAGCGGTTGCTCATGTCGATCATCACTAACCCTTGGATTAGGGCATTTATTAGCATAATGCCCCATTTCCTTGCACATGAATCATTGAAGTGTTGGTGGTGCGTTCTCTGCAGTGTTTGCTTTATTCACATCATTAGAAACCCTTTTTCCATTACTTCGACACTCAGCTGCTCAATGACCTTATTTTCCACACTTAAAACATTTTCTAGTCCCTTTAAGACAATCTCCACCATGCTTCTTTCCACACTTTGTGCATAAGGAAACATTCATCTTCTTTTCACCATTATTCTGAGATTTCTCCTTGAACTCCATCTTTCGTTTCATGTCAAAACCATGAGATGTATATGTAACACCAACTTCCATTCCTACCTTGATAGCACAACGCACAATTTCATCATAGCTACTAAAGTCTCTTATAGCTAATGCCCTTCGAAGACTTGGTTTTAAGCCACTGAAAAATCGATCAACTTTACTTTCAGGTTGGATGATAATGCCAAATGCATACCTTGCAAGTCTTGTAAAATTTGCTTCGTATATACAAACAGATTCATCATCCTTTTGCTTTTGTTCAAGAAACTCCTTCTCCAACTTTGTTCGAAGAATACGAGGTAAGTACTTATTGAAAAATAAGTTCTTGAACTCGTCCCATTCCATGGACTCAATTTCATCTCTTGGCCTCGTATTCTTGATAAGATTCCACCATTGATCAGCTTCACCTTCCAAACGATATACTGCTATGATGACTTTATCATGTTCAGAACATTGATGAACTGAAAATATCTTTTCAGTGGTACTGATCCATTGTTCAGCAACAAGTGGATCAGAAGACCCACTGAAAGAAGGTGGACGTTGCCTCATGAACGACTCAATAGAATATTGTTCCCTTCTCTGCTCATTTAGAAGTCCAGAATGATTCATAACTTGTGTAAGTATAGCAATAAGATTTTTCACTCCATCTCCCATAACATTTGTTTGTTCAGGAGGACAATCATTGCATTGTCCATTGCATTGATCAACACGGTTTCTTCGGGTTCCAGCCATCGTCTAAAACCCAAAAAGAATAGTGTGAGAGGCAAAAATCATGCTAGGGAAAAAAACATAATAAAGGGGTATTACCTTCAATATCTAACATCTTAGGTTTAATTATATGTTCGTTAGCGTAGTTCTAGTAATATAACCTATACGTATACTTAACCTTAGGGACATTCCTAGACATACCGTAGAAATATCTCTAGGTATCTTACTAACGTTCTCGCATCCTAGTTTCCAAAGGTTGACTAAACCTTTCCTCTGATACCAACTGTAAAGACCCGAATCTTGACATACATGAACATTACATTACTTTTGCAGAATACTTAGTACATAACAAAAACAAACACACAAGGATCGTAATAGTTTAGTGTCTTTGGAAACACGGAACGTAATCTTCTAATCGTGGTGAAAGATCTTCAACATCTCCTATAAAGATCTTCCATTATTTTTTACCTAAAACCTTTCTTTATATCTTGGGGAAAAGAAAACATAAAAGGGTGAGCGCAAATGATCAGTAAGGGTAAACAAAAGAAATGTCAATCACATCGTATTCATAAGAACATAACATTTTGGAAATCTTAACCTGCAAAAGAGAGAATAATTTTATAACATGGGATAAATCATGGCAGTGAAATGTAATCACAATAATCATAAATTAAAACATGAAACTTTGTGGAATTCACACATAATCATAGAGTATCATTTCTTGTTAGTCAAGACTCATTGCCAAGACTATCTTAGTGGACAAAGTCCCTTTCTGAATCGAGTAACCCTCGTTTTAGTCCTGTTTCACTGAACCGGTATAACCTACCATTCCAGCCCTGTCTATCTCATGAGATATAAAATCTTTACCCAATGCATGGGAGGGAGATATAGGTCCCACCCATCTTATAATGAATCCTTTCTTATGTGTGCCACATAATCATAAATCATACATCATTGCATAACCCATGTAATACAAATTGGAATCTTAAACATCATGACATCATAAAACAATTCATACAAGATAAAGGAATCCATAAAAATAATTCAATCACAACATGATCAAATCAATGTAATAATAGGGATAAAAACAGAACCCTTTATTATCTTAGATGGAAAATAATTTTGATAAAACACTTGAACTCCATTCTTGAAGAAAATATCCTTTCTTCCTCAATATTTTTTTTTCCTTTCAAAACATGTCATACGACTTTAAAATAAAAGAAGTTGATTAAAAATAAACTTGAAAACTTGTAAAGGAATCTTCTTGGAAATAATGTTTTAGAAATCCATTCATTCCGTATAAGATAAAAAAACATTCTTCGTACTTTTGTCGGAAAAGTCAAAAAGTACCTCGTACGAAAAACGACAAAAGATTCCTTTCATTTCTTTTACTAAAAACTCACCGAAGGGTAAAAATGGATTTAAACAATTGTACGTGGATGGAAATAATATTACATATTGAGGAAACATGGATGTGGATGATAAAATACACCCCAGTAAATACCAATGTATAAACAATCTCGGATAAAATTGAGATTGTGATATTTCCCTTAACTTAGGTCCGATTTGCTTTGTATGTGTCCGAACCTCCTGTATAATGATTTAATGTAACACCTCGAGCTTCCACGATACGCCTCTCTTTCAATAATGCAATAGCTTGCATTGGACGCAAGTTTGAGTTCTAACACAGCGCAACGAATCAAAGTAGCCGTTATGAATAGTAATAAACACCTTTTAAATTTATAGAAATTTTATATTTCAAAATGGACTTCATTTTTGTATTACTAATATTGAAATTAGCCTATGTTGAATTTTTTGTATTTTTCTGAGAACTTCCAAATTTTTATGAATAGTGAAAAATACTTAAAAAAACTTTTTAATCAAAATAATTTATAGTGATAAGTTATAATATTTAGTGGTTTTAAGGTATAATTAGAATATATTTTTACCATTTTATCCAATGGTGGCCATTAGAATTAATTTAACATTGAAATTGGACATAAACAATTGCCAATCTTTTGATATAAATTGTTTCTTAAAAACACGCTATTTGTCGTAACAGCGGGAATTAATTATAAAATTAATTAATGCAACTTATATGTTTGGAATTTTTTAAAATAGACATCATTTTTGAATTCGGATTATCAATTATAGCTTAGGGTGAAATTTTGGCATTGTTCTGAAAAACTTCAATTTTTGATGAATAGTGAAACCACTAAGGGGTAGTTAAATAACTGATTTTTCATTTAAATGAAATATTACCACTTCTGTGATTTGATTTTCAAAAATCCGACATACATGGTTGTCATTAAGAAGTAAAATGTGGTTCAATGAGATTAAAATAATTTTTTGGTGAATAGTAACTTTTAAGTTCTTAATCGCGATTAGAGGTAATTAGTGTAGTTTAAGGTAAAAATAATGTTTTAATAATATGAGATGAGCTTGACACTTGTCCTACTCCTATTGGATGAGTCATGGCCGACCAAGACAACCCATGGGTCAACTTGGGTACCCCATGGAGCCACTTTAGTTAGAAAATGACATAAACACCTTTTATTTAATGTTAAAGTAAAAAATGACACAAACATAAAATGTTTTACTAAAAGAATTTTTAAGTGGGGTTACATAAGTCCAAATTTTGATTATAAATATTCATTAGAAATATAATAAGATTTCCTAAATCATAGTATTTTTTTATAATTTTTAGACATTAAATAAATTAAATTATTTATGACATCATTATGATGCAGCGATTACCTCATTATTTAACGATTTAAATAAAATGAGAAGATAATGCAAAATCCAAGGCTTACACTTGTCCAAAGCCTATTGGATGAAGATATTTCGAATACTTATCACCTTATCCTCGAATTATATAAGTGTGGGACCTTTAGAATCCGAAAATCATTGTGTAATAATGTAACATTTCAATCCTTCCAAAAGTGCCCCTCCTCTCCACTTATAAAAGGCCCCCACCTCTCCCACATCATTTACACTTTCAAGCCATTTCGCTCGGCCAACCTCTGCCCAAATACTCTCCCAACATTCCTCCCTTACTCCTAGAAGCCTCACTTTGGGCAGAACTCTTCCCAAGGAAGCCTTTGGATCAAATCAAAAAGAGTTACCCGATTTTGAGGTAATGTCTTTTCTAATGTTGTTTTGTTTTATTTTTCTTCTCCAACCCCCTAAACTCTTTTTATTCATTTCTTTTGTAACAACACCAGTATCCTCAATATACTAGGATGTGTTTATAAAAAGTAATCGAGCTACACTTACACACACCTACATCTAATGGTTAAAGAACATACAGTTTCTGTGGATTGCGAATTTCTGCCTCACGAAACGATGATTGTTCAACACTCATATAACACCTTCAAAGGTGGCCATTAAGATGTCACTATTTTTATATATGATATATAATATGTTTATGTTTTAATTATGCTTCTTTATTTCTCATTTATGGCAGACTTTATGATTTCCATTATGGGTAAAACGCGATAATTTCATTTTAGGAAGTGCGGACTACCGCCCCCTCAAAGTGATTTGAATCGTTAATGCCATATGTGGGATGTATAAAGGATGGAGTAAATGGTATTATACACTATATTTTACTGGAAATATATTATACATTTATATCAATATGTTTTAGTTCCATTGAATATGAAATTGAAATGAAAGTAGCGTTCATGCGTACGTACGGCTTACTGTCTCCATGAACGGTGCATTTCATTTATTACCTCTAAATGTTACGTAATATTATAAATGAATGTATATACTGGATATATAAGATATATATGACATCTAAATCATGAATATAATTATGGATATAATGGATATTTCACCACATAAACAACTTGTAATTATAAGAAGCTTATTGTTGACTCAAGTACCAAAGATCGACAAAACGACCGTTATTAACTTAAATAATTACATAATGTTCATATCATTGTAATAAGCGATATAATAAGGATAATGAAATTGAAAATTGTTCTTAATAAGGTATATATTAACTCTAGTTTATTATTCATGAGGTTAAAGAATGGTTGAGTCAATTCAGACATGAGGTAAGGGAAATTCTTAACCCAATTTCCATTCTTTGGGTTAATCTCCTACTTTCAAATTATGTAGTGATATTATTATGTATTATTTTGTATTTTTACTTTCATTATGTGTACCTATAGTGAATACACATATTAGATCTATTTTATTTTAAAAATGATCTTTTTAAGGACTTCATCTCAATCTCCTTTCATTAAGGAATATTTGGTTTTATACACAACTTTCTTTTATACGGTGTATAAACCCCTTTGACTTTTACGTTTATTCAAAAGGAATCTTTTTTTATACGAAGCGTTTTACAAAACAACAAAAGGGAATGTTTTTGTCGTACGTATGCGGAGACAACGTCTTCTCCACCGCCGTGACCATTATTTGAGTTTCGGCTTCCTCTACAAGCCATCTTTTTTTTAATGAAAAATAAATACCATGTTTTACTTTTCTTTTATTTTGGTATTGAAAATGGTTTTGAAAGCGTTTTTATTATATCAATGTGTCGCATTGATATCTTATGATTGAAATGTGGAAATGTTATGTTTCCTTTATGCATGTTTTATGTGATATGAATATGTTATGGTTTATGATATGATTAAACCTATTCATATGAGGAATGTATTGGACTTAATAAGTGACGGGTGGAGCCCGCTATAGCTCCTCGATGCATCGGTAGGTCTCATGAGGCAACTAGACGTGGAATTGGCCGAGGCCCTTTCCCAATTTGATTTATGGTTTTGGCCGAGGCCTTAATCATTTTAGACGTCTTGGCCGAGGCCTTGACAAAATGTTTCAGAATGTCCGGCATTATACATTCCCTCATTATGAAAGTGGTTATTGTTATTGCATGTGATTATTCGACCAGTAGAATATCCATGTGAAGAAGTGAATGGCATTATCTCATTTTACTTTTGCCATATTATGCTGAAGTTCAAGTTTAATAAGGCCTTTGTTTAGTTATATATTGCCTTAAATGTTTATGTTTATTTATGAAAGCTTCTGCAATATTGTTATCCTTACTGAGCATCTGAGCTCACCCCTTTCAATGTTTTAATATTTTCCAGGATGTGAAGAAGTATTTTATGAATGACCTGCAGGGATAGTCCGAAGAGGATAGAAGTGTGGACTATGGAGACTATGTGATTATAGTTTTTCACTTTGTGATGTAATGTAACATTTATGAATGTATCTAGTGTTTCCAAGGCTACTAAACTAATCGGTCTTTCGAGACTTGATCTTTTGTGATCATGCCAATGTTACGAAGTAATGCACCGACTCTAGGTAGCTCGGGTCGGGGCGTTACAGTTGGTATCAGAGGCAGTTTAGTACAAACCTTGGAAGCTAGATTTAGATAAACTATGATTAGAGCACATAGCCCAAAGATAGACTTTGAGGATTAGTATAGAAGAACTTCCTAGAATTTTGGTATTATAGAGATGTTATGAGTTTTCCGAGCAATACATCCCTGTCTGGATACGAGCATGTAGAGGCGGCTCTGGCACAGATTTACCTAGGGGTAAAACCCGAAAACACCGCTTTGAGCTAGACTCGAACGGGAACTGGTGCACGACAACGGGCCTTGCTGCACTCTTGGTTACGATACTCCTGGGGGATATGCTTAGGATAATTCTCATTTTATTTACAAACCACTATGAAGGGTTATGAGTACATACTTCCTCATTGAAAACATTTCTTTTTATGATTATGGATTATATCCATAAATAGTTCAATTTATGTAAAGTGTTTAACAAGTATGGAATTATGCATTTTGATTCATAAACTAATCTAGTTTATGCCATTGTTTAGAAATGGCGCCTAGTGGAAGGAATGGAAACCGTATCAATGCACGAACTCCGTGTAGGGACTGCCCTCCTGCTCAAGATAATTATTGTGGATCTGGAGATACAACTGGTACTGATCAGCTTCTCACCGTACTGGGACAACTCACGAAGGTTATGAATAATAACCTTACTCGTATGGAGCACCCTGATCCGCAACGTGGAGGATCAATGCTAGACCGTTTCATGAGGCAACAACCACCAACCTTCAATGGGAGTACAAATCCTACTGTAGCTGAGTAATGGATAAATTCCTTAGAGAAAATATTCCATGCCTTGGGGAGTAGCGAAAGGGAGAAGGTTGTCATGGCAGTTTACCGTCTCACTGGAGATTCCGATCAGTGGTGGTCGCTGATTCAAAACACAAAGGAAGATGATGACGTATCGAATATGGAATGGAGGGAGTTCAAAGATATTTTCTTAGAAAAATATTTTCCTCGTGACCATCGAGCAGATATGGAAAGGCAATTTCTGAGTTTGAGGAAGAAGGAGGATGAGAATGTCGCAAAGTATGAGGCTAACTTTACAAGGTTAGCGAGGCATGCTGCCGATTATATACGTAACCCAAGGAGTAAGATTAATCGTTTCTTTGATGGGTTAAAACCATTTCTCCGTCGAGCTTTAGTATCACAATCCTTCTCATCATACGAAGATATTGTCTCGTGTGCTATCAAGATAGAAAAGGAATTCTCTAAGTCTTATGACAACAAAGTAAAGCAAGAGAAGAAGAGAACGGTGGAACAAGAGACAGATAAAGGGAAAAAGGGAAAGAAGGATTTTCCATTATGTGATAATTGTGGGAAGAATCACCCTGGTACTTGCCTAAAAGGAATGAGAGTTTGTTATAAATGTGGAGAAAAGGGTCACCAGGCTCGTGATTGCAAGGGAAAGAAAGAGGCTGTCAAAGTTGAATGCTACAATTGTAGGGAAACAGGGCATTATGCAAATGAATGTCCTAAGCGTCAGGGAAACTTACCTCAGAAAAGGCCAAGGGATCAAGGCCAATCTTATTATGTGACTACAGTTGAAGCGGAATAATTAATGTATTGGTGCTTTTGGACTCAAGGATTATATTCTGGTTATACGAATAATGTGATATATATATATATGGATTGTACTGCAGTACTTGTTGATTTCAGTAAGGTTTTAATATGATTAAGGTAATCATATTTTTAGTATGTGACAATAAGAAAAACTTTTCTTTGTTTGGGGAATCTGATGTTACAATTGATTTTGGAATTTAGAGACCTTTTAGAGAAAGTCTGGACGAAGATATTTTAGATAACTATAAAGGTTGGAGTGGATTAAGTTGAACCATGGATAGTATTGTTTAAGGTTAAAGAATTTCTGAAGATTATTTTTGGAATATTATAATACTATAGTTTTAG
Organism: Viscum album; assembly: GCA_963277665.1. Taxonomy (NCBI): domain Eukaryota; kingdom Viridiplantae; phylum Streptophyta; class Magnoliopsida; order Santalales; family Viscaceae; genus Viscum; species Viscum album. Next base: position 812,202,343 of record OY728165.1, read on the forward strand.
GAAAAGGACAACCTGCAGGGTGGGGAATAACCCGTCGCGTCGGACAAAGCTGCAGGAATCGAACCCACAACCATAGTGCGACAAGCCTTTATTTCCTACCACTAGCTTACAGGAAGTCCCTGGATATTACAAAATAATTTTACTAATCTAAATGGTATGTGTTAACATTTGGAACCTTATACAATTAGGATAAATAGAATATTTTTGAGTTCCGTTACCATTTGGAGTAAAAGTTGGGTTTGTGGTAAAAATTTATTAACGAATGAAAGTATACATAACAAGTATGTATATTCCCTTACGTTCTTAGTAAATCTCCTAAATAAATTCCTCAACATTATAGAAGGTAACTTAAAACAAAAATGTTGTCGGTTAACTTTTCCAACTGGGGATTCAATGACCGTTTAACCAATCACAAGTTTGTGATTTTCTTATGGTTAAACTTTCTCCTAATCCTGTTTTCTATTACTCTCCATCAGACCTTGATGGTTTGTTTTTCTTCCATATCCATATTTTAATATAATCCTAGAATGGGCTATATCGGGTGACCTTTGTACTTATCCTGCTTTCTTTTAATGTTATATATTTATTAACCTTATTTCCGATGTGGGTTTTCCTCAAAGGTATTTTCTATTTTCAACCTTTTATTTTCAAAGAAAAATTTCAAATTGCGAGGACGCAATTTATTGAAGGAGGGGAGAATGTAACACCCCGAGATTCCATGATACACCTCTCTTTCAATAATGCAATAGCTTGTATTGGACGCAAGTTCGAGTTCTAACACACCGCAACGAATCAAAGTAGCCGTTATGAATAGTAATAAACACCTTTTAAATTTATAGAAATTTTATATTTCAAAATGGACTTCATTTTTGTATTCCTAATATTGAAATTAGCCTATGTTGAATTTTTTTTTAATTTTCTGAGAACTTTCAAATTTTTATGAATAGTGAAAAATACTTAAAAAAACATTTTAATCAAAATAATTTATAGTGATAAGTTATAATATTTAGTGGTTTTAAGGTATAATTAGAATATATTTTTACCATTTTATCCAATGGTGGCCATTAGAATTAATTTAACATTGAAATTGGACATAAACAATTGCCAATCTTTTGATATAAATTGTTTCTTAAAAACACGCTATTTGTCGTAACAGCGGGAATTAATTATAAAATTAATTAATGCAACTTATATGTTTGGAATTTTTTAAAATAGACATCATTTTTGAATTCGGAATATCAATTATATCTTAGGGTGAAATTTTGGCATTGTTCTGAAAAACTTCAATTTTTGATGAATAATGAAACCACTAAGTGGTAGTTAAATAACTGATTTTTCATTTAAATGAAATATTACCACTTATGTGATTTGATTTTCAAAAATCCGACATACATGGTTTTCATTAAGAAGTAAAATGTGGTTCAATGAGATTAAAATAATTTTTTGGTGAATAGTAACTTTTAAGTTCTTAATCGCGATTAGAGGTAATTAGTGTAGTTTAAGGTAAAAATAATGTTTTAATAATATGAGATGAGCTTGACACTTGTCCTACTCCTATTGGATGAGTCATGGCCGACCAAGACAACCCATGGGTCAACTTGGGGACCCCATGGAGCCACTTTAGTTAGAAAATGACATAAACACCTTTTATTTAATGTTAAAGTAAAAAATGACACAAACATTAAATGTTTTACTAAAACAATTTTTAAGTGGGGTTACATAATTCCAAATTTTGATTATAAATATTCATTAGAAAGATAAAAAGATTTCCTAAATCATAGTATTTTTTTATAATTTTTAGACATTAAATAAATTAAATTATTTATGACATCATTATGATGCAGCGATGACCTCATTATTTAACGATTTAAATAAAATGAGAAGATAATGCAAAATCCAAGGCTTACACTTGTCCAAAGCCTATTGGATGAAGCTGTTTCAAAGCCTTATCACCTTATCCTCGAATTATATAAGTGTGGGACCTTTAGAATCCGAAAAGCATTGTGTAATAATGTAACATTTCAATCCTTCCAAAAGTGCCCCTCCTCTCCACTTATAAAAGGCCCCCACCTCTCCCACCTCATTTACACTTTCAAGCCATTTGGCTCGGCCAACCTCTGCCCAAATACTCTACCAACATTCCTCCCTTACTCATAGAAGCCTCACTTTGGGCAGAACTCTTCCCAAGGAAGCCTTTGGATCAAATCAAAAAGAGTTACCCGATTTTGAGGTAATGTCTTTTCTAATGTTGTTTTGTTTTATTTTTCTTCTCCAACCCCCTAAACTCTTTTTATTAATTTTTTTTAACAACACCAGTATCCTCAATATACTAGGATGTTTTTATAAAAAGGATTCGAGCTACACTTACACACACCTACATCTAATGGTTAAAGAACATACAGTTTCTGTGGAGGGAGAATTTCTGCCTCACGAAACGATGATTGTTCAACACTCATATAACACCTTCAAAGGTGGCCATTAAGATGTCACTATTTTTATATATGATATATAATATATTTATGTTTTAATTATGCTTCTGTATTTCTCATTTATGGCATACTTTATGATTTCCATTATGGGTAAAACGCGATAATTTCATTTTAGGAAGTGCGGACTACCGCCCCCTCAAAGTGATTTGAATCGTTAATGCCATATGTGGGATGTATAAAGGATGGAGTAAATGGTATTATACACTATATTATACTGGAAATATATTATACATTTATATCAATATGTTTTAGTTCCATTAAATATGAAATTGAAATGAAAGTAGCGTTCATGCGTACGTACGGCTTACCGTCTCCATGAACGGTGCATTTCATTTATTACCTCTAAATGTTACGTAATATTATAAATGAATGTATATACTGGATATATAAGATATATATGACATCTAAATCATGAATATAATTCTGGATATAATGGATATTTCACCACATAAACAACTTGTAATTATAAGAAGCTTATTGTTGACTCCAGTACCAAAGATCGACAAGACGACCGTTATTAACATAAATAATTACATAATGTTCATATCATTGTAATAAGTGATATAATAAGGATAATGAAATTGAAAATGGTTCTTAATAAGGTATATATTAACTCTAGTTTATTATTCAGGAGGTTAAAGAACGGTTGAGTCAATTCAGACACGAGGTAAGGGAACTTCATAACCCAATTACCATTCTTTGGGTTAATCTCCTACTTTCAAATTATGTAATGATATTATTATGATTTATTTTATATTTTTACTTTATTTATGTGTACCTATAGTGAATACACATAATAGATCTATTTTATTTTAAAAATGATCTTTTTAAGGACTTAATCTCAATCTCCTTTCATTAAGGCATATTTGGTTTTATACACAACTTTCTTTTATACGGTGTATAAACCCCTTTGACTTTTACGTTTATTCAAAAGGAATATTTTTTTATACGAAGCGTTTTACAAAACGACAAAAGGGAATGTTTTTGTCGTACGTATGCGGCGACAACGACTTCTCCACCGCCGTGACCATTATTTGAGTTTCGGCTTCCTCTACAAGCCATCTTTTTTTAATGAAAAATAAATACCCTGTTTTACTTTTCTTTTATTTTGGTATTGAAAATGGTTTTCAAAGCATTTTTATTATATCAATGTGTCGTATTGATATCTTATGATTGAAATGTGGAAATGTTATGTTTCCTTTATGCATTTTTTATGTGATATGAATATGTTATGGTTTATGATATGATTAAACCTATTCATATGAGGAATGTATTGGACTTAATAAGTGACGGGTGGAGCCCGCTATAGCTCCTAGATGCATCGGTAGGTCTCATGAGACAACTAGACGAGGAATTGGCCGAGGCCCTTTCCTAATTTGATTTATGGTTTTGGCCGAGGCCTTAATCATTTTAGACGTCTTGGCCGAGGCCTTGAAAAAATGTTTCAGAATGCCCGGCATTATACATTCCCTCATTATGAAAGTGGTTATTGTTATTGCATGTGATTATTCGACCAGTAGAATATCCATGTGAAGAAGTGAATGGAATTATCTCATTTTACTTTTGCCATATTATGCTGAAGTTCAAGTTTAATAAGGCCTTTGTTTATTTATACATTTCCTTAAATGTTTATGTTTATTTATGAAAGCTTCCGCAATATTGTTATCCTTACTGAGCATCTGAGCTCACCCCTTTCAATGTTTTAATATTTTCCAGGATGTGAAGAAGTATTTTATGAATGACCTGCAGGGATAGTCCGAAGAGGATAGAAGTGTGGACTATGGAGACTATGTGATTATAGTTTTTCACTTTGTGATGTAATGTAACATTTATGAATGTATCTAGTGTTTCCAAGGCTACTAAACTAATCGGTCTTTCGAGACTTGGTCTTTTGTGATCATGCCAATGTTACGAAGTAATGCACCGACTCTAGGTAGCTGGGGTCGGGGCGTTACATTTAAATAATTTCATTGACTTATTACAGAATCATATTCATTGTTATGATATCATATATGGTTCACTTATGACATTATATTACCCGTTCTTTTGTAAATTCCATGATAAAGAAGCGTTTTGGGTAAAATCGTTTCATTTATCGTAGGTGTTTTGACTTGTTTTTCTTGACATTATTATTACATATATCATGATTTACTTACTTCCAAAATATAAAATATGATTTATATATCATATATATTCAGTATATATATATATATAATAGATAGATAAATGAAATGAAAAACACCTTTCATGGAGACGGTAGTCCGTACGTACGCATGAATGCTGTTTTCCTTTCCTTACTGTCTTGAATGAAAGTAAGTAGATGACATACATATATATATATACATAAATCCAGTAGCTTTATAATGTCATATATTTCATTATTATTTCTTATATATACTTTATAATCATTCTTAAATGGTTAACATGGAGAATGAATCTCATCGCGTCGTGGAGACGGTAGTCCGTACGTACGCATGAGCGATGATATCATTTCCATAAATATTGAATTGAATTGGAGTGGATTATAAAATATATCATAATCAATATGATGTTGTAAAAACTATGTATAGTTATTCATTACACCAATATACGCATCCATGTAAGGTGGTGACGGAAAATATATTACACCACGGCGTGGAGACGGTATTCCGTACGTACGCACGCGCGGTGATTTCATTTTTCCGTAGGATGGATTGAAGGTGAATTAGAGTTGTTTCATATTTATAATAACATATCAGTATATAAGAAATACTGATGTTATTACTTTATCATGAAACAACTAATGAAGAAGAAGTTGAAGAAGAAAGAAATTGAAAAGATCGGTAATGGATATTACCTCTTCTTTGAAACGCCTCTTTGAATCCTCCACTTAGGGAACTAATATTGGTCTTTGAAGAAGAACAGGACCTCTAGGATTATTCTAGGGAAGTGGAGAAGAGATTTTGGCAGGGGTTGGCCGAGCTTGAGTGCTCAAATTGGTGTGAGGAGGAGGGGGAGGAGGTGTCCTTTTATAGGGGAGGAGAGGGGCACCTTAGGAATACCTCAAAATATTATTTTATATTAATGTCAAAATCGGTTTATAATGGTTCCAAAGGGTCTTATTTCGAAGATAAAGTGGGGACGGGTCTAAATCCTATCAACCAATAGGATTTAGACAAGTTTAGGGTATTATTTTAACCTTATCAATTAGATTTAACTCTAAGTTAAATAATTTAACTTTTACCGTGTCTTTTTGTTTTCATTCACTATATGGTTAATACACTTACTATAACATGCCAAACGAACCCCAGATTGTTTATTATTAATATATATATCCTTATCTAAGTCATTTGGCCGAACCTTAGATTTTTAGGAATAAAATAACAATTAATAATATAATATTTGATTTAAAAACTATTTTGTGTCAATTTTGACACTATTTGATATATGATTTTTGTGAAAGTCATAACAGAATTATATGTTCAAACAAAGTTGATTAAATCAACACTAATATATCATAGTAACCTAGAAAATTAGTGGAATTCATAAAAAGTCTGAAATTACATTCATTTGAGCATTTATAACATCTATTATGTTAATATTTTCTTTAAAAGGGTAATTACTGCATCATCGTTGTGTCATATATAAATTAATTTATTTAAAGTCTAAAAATTACAAATAAAATACCCATATTTAGGAAATATTTTTAGCTTTCTAATAAATATTTATAGTCGAATTTATCTTATGTATAATCCCATATTAAAAATGTTTTAGTTATTAAACTTTGATTTTAACTATTTTAACTATTCATTAAATAAAATAATATTAAATGTCATAATCTAATCCAAGTGGACCTAAATGGTCATATTATATTCATAAGGTTGTTTTTGGTCGAATTACACTTATCCAATAGAATTAGGACATGTGTTAGGGTAATAGTAATAACATATTTACCCTTAGTTACCCTATTTACTATTAACCGTGGTAAAAAAAAGTAAAAAGTTACTATTCACCAAAAATTATTTAATCTCATTGAACCACATTTTAGTCCATGATATTAACCGTGTCTATCGGATTTTCGAAATTCCATTCACAGAAGCGGTAAAATTAAGTTTTATGCAAAATTTAGTTTTTAACCTACCACTTAGTGGTTTCACTATTCATCAAAAATTGAAAGTTTTCAGAAAAATACCAAAATTTCACCCTAGGCTAATTTCGATATTCCGAATCCAAAAATGAAGTCCATTTTGAAAAATAAAATTTATAAAATTTTAAAAAGTGGTTATTACTATTCATAACGGCTAGTTTTAATAATATCTTAATAGCATATCGTTGTTTAGCGAAACTCGGTGTTGCGTACAACACACGCTATCGTGGAAGGTCGCGATTGCGTATAATTCAAGGCAGGTCAGAGATGTGTATTGTGAAATCTACTTTTGGTGTAGCGTATAACAAAAGACATTAATAAAATTAAAAATAATATTTTTCATAAAATCTCGGGCTGTTACAATGATCTTGGACCGATGTATTTTAGATAATCCTAAATATTGGAAGGGATTATGTTGGACATAAGTTGGTATTGTTTAAGGATAGAACTTTTTTCATTATTATTGATGGGATGTTATAGTAATGTTGTTTTAGAAAAAGGAAAACCTACAGGACGGGCGACATCCCATCACGTCGGACAAGGCTATGTAAATCGAACCCACAACCGAAGTGCGACCGGACTTTATCACCTACCACTGACAAGAAGTCCCTGGTAAGTAGAAACTAGTTTTATTTTATTAAGCGGTATGATATATGATGTATAAGTCCATTTTTGGAATCATATACGATTAATCTCACTATAGATGGACTTATGTATATTTGATAACTTTTTAAAACTTTTTGTTTGAGATAGATGGAATGACCTGTCATTCTATCATATGATCCTATAACACTTCGCGAATGAAAAATTCAACTTCATTTCTTTAAGAGATGAAGTGGAAATTTTCCAAGGAACGACCAACGGTGAGATTGTACCAAAATCAAGAACGTATTTATTCTAATTCCAATTTCTTTAACTTTAGGGAAATAATCTTGAATAAAAAAAAATTGTCATAGTGTCCATATATCTGATGAATTAGATGGTACCTTAAATCATCACAAATTTAGGTCTTTGTGATTGTTTTCATTTTCATCGTTGTGTTCTCTACCACTCTCTATCAGAACTTGATGTTTAGATATCTCTTCCATATCCATATTTTCTCCTTTGTTCTCCTATATGGAAACCCAATGATTAGTTACATTGGGTATTCATTATGTTTCATACTTTAGTTTTTAAAATTAAGTATTAGTAATCCTTTTTACGATGTGGGTTTCTATGAATAGTAAACGATTTATAACCCCGACGAATTTAGAGGGAGAAATTCAATTTAAGTTGGGTAGAATGTAACAACCCGATATTTTATAAAATATATTTGTTTTAATTTCTTTCATATATTCTGTGGTGAGCTACACCAAGATTATCATGCACTATACGCAACACCGTATTAGCTTGCAGTATACGCAACACTAATCTTGGATGATGTTACACACAATTTCATGTTTTTTTCATAGTAGTTATTCTACAAAACATTGAGTATATATATATATATTCAATGTATTTTGTTATACGCAACAAAAAAGAGGTCGTTCTCTAAACGTAACCCTGACTTGGCTTGCATTACACGCAATCGCGACCTTCCTCAATAGCATGTGTTGTACGCAATACCAGGTTTTTCTAAACAACGATATTTTGATATAATATTATTATGAACTAGCTGTTATAAATAGTATTAACTATATTTTGAATTTTATAACATTATTATTCATCTTAAACATTTTCTATAACATGGTATAAGAAGAAAATAAATATTTCGGGTAAAATAGGTATTTTTAAAAAAATGTGGTTTTGCCGCTTTTTGATGACCCACCCACTTTAAATCTATTTTTTGACATGTTTATAAGTTCAATATGACTGAATACAATTCTTCTTTTGAATCATGAAATGAAAATTTAATTGGATAAGTTTTTCATATTATTCTGATAACATTCATATTTTGATGAATAGTAAAAACACCTTATATTTTAATTAAAAACAACTTTTTTCATCGCAATAATTTATATGGTTAAATTATAATATTGAATGGTTTTAAATTATAAATAGAATATATTTTTAACATTTAATATAATTTATTTCATTTACATTAATTTTACATTAAATTAATAGATAAAAACATTTCAATCTTTTGCAATGTTATAACTTTTAAAACACGTTTTTTTAACAACGAGATTAATTATAAATTATTTTCTGCATCTTTTGTGAATTGAATTTAGAAAAATTGATTCCATATATGGAATAATTGGGTCCAATTTTTGTTAATAAGCTACTTTTTATTTTTGGGCATTATGAATAGTAAATACAGTAAATTTTATTTACCATAGTAAAAGATAAATCAGGTAATTAAGGGTAAATATAATATTATAAAATTACCCTAACACTTGTATTAATATAATTGGATGCTTATATTTTGTCCTAAGTCATATTTGGGTCTAAATGGAATCCATTAGAACCCACATGGAGGTGATTAAGACCTTTAGTTTATTTTATTTAATGGAAAGTGAAATATGTCTCACTCAACTTTAATAATTAAATTATTTTTAATATAATTTTATACAGAATATAAATTCGGTTATAAATAATCATTTGAAAGATAAATGTTTTTCCTTTATCATTGTAATTTATTTGTAATTTTTAAGAGTTATTTTATTACCTTATTATATTATACATTAATGATGCAGAAATTATTTATTTAGTGAAAAATCAATAATATAGTTTTTATTGAAATAGTAATACATATCAAAAGGCCCAAAAATCAGCACAAAACATATTATTATTTTATATATAAACCCTAATCATCCACTGGATGAATTTTTGACCATTTGGATCCTTATTAAGGCGATTATGACACTTATAATATTTTATTTTAAATGATTCCAATGTTGTCACCTTCATAATTTAATAAAGATAACAATTTACATGTTGTTATTTTAAGATTATAAATTTGAGTAAAATTATTATTATAAAATCATTGATATTTATCTTCATCAAAGGATTTTATTTTTAATTTTCATGCAATAAATATGTTTGTTAAATAATTATACAAAAATGTTTTAATAATTATTTTATTAAGAGATATACCAAATTAATAGTTTTAAAAATATTAAAATAAATATTATATGAACTATTTAATGTGCTCCACGAATTTTCTAGACAAATTTTACATGTTAGGAATCTATTAAATATTTTAGTTAGAATATATCCTTTGTGTAGATTTTATTTAAATTCAAATAAATGAATAGTGTCAAAATTGACACTATTGTTATTTTATAAAAATAACATATTATTAAATTGTCTAAAAATCACAAAAATATTTAAAAATTATAAATTGAAATTTATATAGACTAAAAAGAATAATGTATCCAATTATGTAAAATTATCCACACATAAATGATTATTTATAACCATTTAAATTCTAGAATTTTATTACCACAAATAAACATAAAGAGATTAAATAAGGATAAATCAAAATGATAAGGATTAAAATAAGATAAAAAAATGTATAAATTTGATTGGTTGATGAGATTACAACCCTATATCTTCTAATATAATAATTGAGTCATTTTTGGAGGTTTTTAAGTGGTGTTTGAATTTATATTAATCTAATATTTTTGAGGATTCCAAAGGTGCCCCTCTCCTCCCTTATAAAAGGGCACCTCCTCCCTCTTTTCCTCACACCATTTTGAGCAACGAAGCTCGGCCAAAATCTACCAATTTTACTTCCCCACTTCTCTATAAACCTTATAGAGGTACTGTCCTTTTCAAAAGACCAACCCTAGTGCCCTATGAAGAAGTTTAAAGAAGGTGCGTCGAAGAAGAGGTAATCTCTTCTACCGATTCTTTCAAGCTAATTTCTTCTTCAACTTCTTCTTCTTTAGTTGTTTCATTATAAAGTAATAACATTAGTGTCAATAATATACTGATATTTTATTATAAATATGAAACAACCCCATATCACCTTCTATCCATCCTATGGAAAACGAAATCACTGCGCCAGTATATATATGGAATACTGTCTCCACGCCATGGTGTAATCTGTTTTTCCAACACAACCTTATGGGATGGGTATAATGGTGTAGATAATAACTATAAATAGTTATTATAACATCATACTGATTGTGATATATTGTATCATCCACTCCAATTCAATTCAATAATTATGGGAACGATATCATCACTCGTGCGTACGTACGGACTACCGTCTCCACGACGCGATGAGATTCATTCTCCATGTTAACCATACATGAATGATCATAAAGTTTATATAATGAATAATAATGAAATATATGAAATAATAATGTTACTAGATTTATGTATATATATATGTATTTCATCTACCTAGTTTCATTCAATTCAATAAGGAAACGAAAACAGCGTTCATGCGTACGTACGGCCTACCGTCTCCATGAATGGAGTATTTCATTCCTTTTATCGATCTATTATATATATTTATATGATGAATATATATAGTATATAAATCATTTTTTACATTATGGAATTATGTAAATCAGGATATATGTAATGATATCAAGAACAAAAATTCAAAACACATACGATAAATGAAATGATTTTACCCAAAACGCTGCTTTAACATGGAATTTACAACAGAACGGGTAATATAAAGTCATAAGTGAACCATATATGATATGATAATAATTAATATGATTCTGTAATAAGTCAATGACATTATTTAAATCATTATACATAAGGTTTGGATACGTACGAAGCATATCAGCCCTAAGGTAAGGGATAATTTTTCAAATCTCAGTTTTATCCGAGATTGCTTATTCGTAAGTATTTACCGGGGTTATTTCTATCATCCATGTCTATGTTTTATAAAATTGTATTCATGTATTTTTAAATTCCTTTTTACCCATTTTTTGACTTTTAATACATGGTATGTAAGGAATCATTCTTTTGTTCACATTGTGAGGTACTTTTTTGACTTTTCTAGAAAAAGTATGAGAAGAATGTTTTTTTAAATTATATGTCATGAACAGATTTTTATGGTTTTATAAAGCCTTATTTTCATGAAGCTTCCTCCAAAATATTTCATTAATATTTTCAAAAATATCCTTTTCTTTTAAAATTGCATGTCATTTTTTTGAAAGAGAATGATTTTGAAGAAGAGAAGATATTTTCCTGAAGAATTCATTTCAAGTGTTTTATCAAAACCATTTTTCATCTAAGATGAAATTATTTCATATGTGTATGTTTCATGTATCATGACTCTATTATTTACATGGATTCACTTTTCTAATTATGAAATGATATCCATTTCTTTTATATGGACTATGTGATGATGGGATGATGTTTATGAAACCCATTTTATTTATTGTGTTATTATGAATGATGTTTGTTTATTTTGTGGAACATGTAAGAATGATTTCATTTTGAGATTGGTGGGACCTATGTCTCCCTCCAATGCATTGGGTAACGATTTATATATCATGAGATAGACATGGATGGAACAGAAAGTTTAACCCGTTCAGTAATACAGGAAAGGAATGAGGAGTGAACTCGATTCAGAAAAGGACTCTGTCCACTAAGATGGTTTTGGCAGCAATGCCTTGGCTACTATGGAAATCATAACATGTGCTTAATGGTTTTACACAATTACATGTGTTATTCCCATGCGATTTTATCATGATTAATGTTTATTTATGATCTATGCCTTACATACTGCCATGATTTATGTCATTGATCAATATTTTGATGTTTAAATATTATGTTCATGTTTTGATGATAAAATGTATATGATTTGTTTTATTTTATCCATGCTTACCGTTACTGAGAATTTGAGCTCACCCTTTATATGTTTTCTGTTCCCGAGGATTTATAGAATGGTTTTAGGTAATAAAACAAAAAAGGGATGATCTTATGGGAGATGTTGAAGATATTTCATCATGATTAGATGATTATTTTCCAGTTTCCAAAGACACTAAACTATTACGGTTTGTGTGTGTCTGGTTTTGTTATGTATTATGTATTCCGCAAAAGTAATGTAATGTCCATGTACGTCAAGTTTTGGGTCTCTACAGTATCTCACTTATATAACCTTACTGAATATTAGAGCACACCTATTCTTGTTTTTTCAATCCCTAGGTAGTAAATAATGGTTTTAACTATGATATTATGAAAAGGGGTTATTTTTATTAAGGTATTAGTGAGACATGGTGTGGATCTAATGTAAAAAAAATTATTAATGTATCCAAAAGAAACATTAATTATATGATTATGGTATGGTCTTTAATGTTATTAATGGAACATTAAACTAAAAATATTTGATATTTCTATATGAAATTTATTGGAAAATATAGTTGTTATTAAGGATAAGGAAGTCTCCAAAACATTGTAAATCTTTCAAGTGATTATTTAGAAAATAAAGAATCTCATAATAAGAGTTTTATGAGGAAATATTTTCCACTATGGATGGTGGAATGTGCCCCTCCCAGGACGTGTAGCCTCCCATGGATTAACCAAATAATTATTAATATTATCCCACTTTTTTTATGATAATATTAGTGTTGTTGTTATCAGAGAAATGATTAGTTACATTTGGAAAATAGAATGGGGAAATTTTAGTCAGAACTCTAAGGATAATACTATATATAGGATAATGAACAATGTTAATTTTAACATATGCATATATTTTAACTTTCAAAATAACTCTATCTGGATACAACATGTGGTTGTTTTTTTAAAAAAATTCATCTTTGGTTAATAAACTTAAAAATTGTTGTTTCTGTATATGGTGGATATTATTCAGGTGCACGGTATGTGTTTTCTTTACTTTGAACCTACTTTTAATCACTCTTGTCATATTATTTATTACGTCCTATTTTCATTGGGAAAATTATTGTTTATTTAAATATGTTTTTACATTGAATGTCCAAGGTAAATCATATGTTTCTATACTTAAAATATGATGATTCATGATTTAGAAATATTAAAAATTATTTTTCTTGATTACATGTTTTCTCAGAATGATTATCACGACATTCAATAATATTTTTTTAATAAATGGATGGAAACTAAATGATCAATGTTAATTATAATTTTTATTGATGATACAAGGATTTTACATCTAACCAATTAACTATTAAAGGATATAGAATGGAAACACATGTTACTATGATTACAAAACATTCTCAAAATATGAATGGTACATAGTTTCCAAACATGAAAAGGATGGGAAAATGTTTTTTTCAACACATAATGAGGCAATATCTGTCACGACCCGTCCTCGGGGCCCGTGTCGTGACTACCCCAAGCCCGCCTTCCATAGGCCAGGGGCTGGCGACTAGCACCAAAGGCGTAAAATCCCGATAACTGGGAAGGCATTGCCTTTATAAAGAAAACAAGCACCACAGAGTACAAGCGGAAGTAAAACACTAAGTACAAAAAGAAGAGCTGAAAAGTAAAAGGGGCCGGAAATACAAGCCCAACTGTAAAGTACAACTCGAAAGGGAAAAACAGCGACTAAAAAGAAAAGCTGCTACGTTGAGATGTCCACTGGAAATCCCACCTGAAGGGTGGGTACAGATAGCTCCTCTGCTCCTCGGGTCCCGCCATCCGCTCCGAGTATGTTCCGCCCAGTGGTCCTCCTCCGGGTACCGCCTCGTCGTATAGTTCACCTCCAGGTACCGTCCAGTCCTCGAACCTTCGGCTTCTTTCAGCACTGTCCGTCGTCTGCAACCAACACAACGAGGTGCGGGCATAGCCCGTGCAGGGGTGAGTATAACGATACTCAGTAGGGACCCCGAGACCCTCAAGGTCTCACTAAAACCAACAAGGATAAACACAAGAAGATCTCAACAGATAAACTCTACTTAGGTGTATGCCCATACATATACCTAAGTTATCAAGTAACCCATCTCAATCATGAGGAAACACAAGGATTGTGAAAACGACGGATAACCACTACCCGGGTATATGCCCATACATATACCAAAGTTAGCAAGTGACCCATCTCAATCATGAAGTAAACACAAGGTCAAAAGTCTCAGCTCAAACCAGGATTTTCATTATCGAAACCGTAACTGCTGAAGAGCCCCGTCTCTGAAGTGTGCAGTAGTCCTGTCACGACTCCGAGGTACTGCTCACTAACCTAAGACTGCTGAGGTACTCCTCCTGTCGAGTACTGCGGGTTTGCGGCCAACTACCTGGCGCTCCGTCCGCTGAGGGTCTGTCGCCAAATACCGGGCGCTACCCAGATAGCCTGCTGAGGTACTCTCCGGACGAGTACCGCGGGTCTGCACTGTCACACACGTACTCCGTCCGCCATGGGTCTGCACCTCAGAAAGTAGTGCTCCGTCCACTGGGCTAGTCGACTCACTCCAAGTCGAGTCGGTCAAGCAGTCGTCAGGTCTCAGCTAGTTACACGGTCTCCGTACTCTGCATGCTCGTCTTCGGGAGGGTCCGCTCCATGAGCTACTGCTCGATACTCCAAGTATCACAAGGTCCCACGAAGAAGTGTCTCAAAAGTCCGTCTCGTCACAGGGGTCTCAACGCAACAGACGGCGCGTCGATCGGACGCCCGGTCTGTGAGTTATTAGCCTTTTCGTCCCAGGGGCCCGGTTGGTTTCGTGAGCGAACCAAACCCGGCCGTATCTCAATTGTACCCCGAACTCACATAGGGTATACTCATAGGGACTGTTTCTCATCGTGATCATCAACGCCGCTGACGGTTCGTCAGACGGACGTCCTGTCTGAAAGATAACAGCTTTTCCCGTTCCAGGGGCCCGGTTGGATTTCGGTGCGATCCAACCCGGCCACTATCCAACTGCATCCAAAACTCGGGCGGAGGGTGCCAAAAGTTTCGTATCGTCAAGAGGAAGTCAACGAAACAGACGGCGCATCAATCGGACGCCCGGTCTGTGAGTTATTGGCATTTTCGTCTCCGGGGCCCGGTTGGTTTTTAAGGAAAAACCAACCCGACCGTACTCCACCTGCGTCCGAACCTCGGGCGGAGTATGCCAAAAGATCCGATTCACTAAGAGGAACACAACGCGACTGACGGCGCGTCAATCGGACGTTCGTGGCTCAAGATATGAGCGTTTCCGCTCCGAAGGCCCGGTTGGTTTCGTGAACGAACCAACCCGGCCGAACTCAAAGTAACCCGAAACCTTGAGTGCGATATATCGAAACGACCGTCTCGATCCAAGGATCGCGTTGCCGCAGACGGTTCGTCATTCGGAGGTCCGAGGCTCAAGTTATGAGCCAAAAACCAAATCAGGTTCGAAACGGGGGGGTCCGGGTCCGGGCCGACCCGGCCCGACCCCCCCTGGGCGGCGCGGTGGCCGGCGGCGGCGGCCGGCGGCGGCGGACGGCGGCGGCGCGGTGGCCGGCGGCGGCGCGCGGCGGCGGCGGGCGGCGGCGGCGCGCGGCGGCGGCGGGCGGCGGCGGCGGGCCGCGCTGGCGGCGGCGGGGGGCCGCGCTGGCGGCGCACGCGGGGGCTCAGCCCCGCGGCTTTTGTGTGCTGCGCGGCACAAAGGGGCCGTGCCCCTTTGTTTTTTAAGAAGCCCCCCCCACGTGGGGGGCCTGCTGGAGGAACCGAGGGGGCAGCCGGCCCCCTCCCTTTGAAGAAACGCCCCCCCTTATTAAGAGGGGGGTTTTAATGGAAGGCCGGGGGATTAATTCCCCTGGTTTTTAAGACATCCGGCCGGCCAGCTGGCCGGCCGGTTTTCTCAAACGGGACCGGAATTTCCGGTCCCGTTCTTCGGCTTCCGACGCCGGCGGCCCGGCCGCCGGTCTTCCCTTCCGCCGCGGCCCGGAACCGGCCGCGGTCTCCTCGTCCCGCCGCGGCCCGGAACCGGCCGCGGTCTCCTCGTCCCGCCGCGGCCCGGAACCGGCCGCGGCGTTCGTCATCCGGCGCGGTGCGTCGGCACCGCGCCCCTTCGCCGTGCTTCGATTCTTTTCAACGCGGCGCGACGGCGTCGCGTTCTTGAAGATTTTCCCTCGGCGTGGCGCGACGGCGCCACGTAAATTAATTGTACGATCATCCGCGTGGTGCGACGGCACCACGCTACTTGCTTCCACCCGCATGAATAAACATGAACGTTGGAGGGGGGTTCGGCCGTGTTCGTGCGGTCCGGCCCCCTCACGTTAAATTAATAACGCAACTTAAACAATCAAGCATCAAGTTAGACATGCGAGATCCACGTTCAAGGAAAAAGAATAAAGAAATAATGAACCAACAACCCCTACCTCGGTATAAGATTCGAAGAATCGTCTACGATCCGCGGAAGACGGCGTCGCGGAAGTCGGGCGTCGCAGTCGTCGTTCGTCAAATCCGTTGACGAAGTGCTATGCCCGAAGAGACACGACGATGGCGGATCTTCGTTTGCCGACGAAGGTTGTCCGAAGAAGAGATGGCGTCCCCTTCGTTGTCACGGTGAACGAAGAAAGGAGTTGCGGCGTTCTTCGTCGGAAAAGAGAGCGTTCCTCGTCAAGTCTTGAGGAAAGTCAAATTAAAAAGGAAACAACGAACTCAAGAACCCTTACCTCGATAGTCGCACGTTGACGGAGTCGTTGAATATCGGTGTCGATTCCTTTGACGTCGGAGGAAGATTCGTTGTCGAAGGCGTTCGTCGCGGAAAACCGTCGCGGAAGGGATGACGCGGAAGAAGTACGTCGCGTCGCGGATACGGCGTCGCGGATGGATCGTGTTCTTCGGCGGAGAAGTTCTTCGTTGAAGAACGTCGTTCTTCGCGTTCTTCGTTGAGTTTGAAGAAGAAGGAGAGAAGCTCTCCACCTCTCAAGAAGACAAACGATCAACCCAAAATAAAATAAGATCACATCTTATTTTATTATTACAAAACATAAAAGAATTTCAAAAGTTTGAAATTCAAAATGGCTAACCCCAAAATTAACTCACTTATTTAATATACAAGAGTTGTATAATTAAAAAGAAGTTAACTTGTCAAACCATTAAGAGGGAGAGTGGGGAGTTTAGAGGGGTTAGGGAAATTTGAAAAGTCTAGGGGTTCGTGTGGGCCCCACCACACTTAATCCTCCCAAGGGAGGTTAAGTGGGTGTGGGTCCCACTTCCAACCACCTTTGGTAGGTTTTTTAAAAAGTTAAAATAAAATTTGTCTTACACAAATTTTATTTAACTCAACTGAAAACCCCCAAAGCTAACTTTCAACTCGCAACAAACGCAACTCCCGAAAAGGTCTCTTTAAGCGAATATCGGCGCTGCGAGTTCATCGGTGCCCTCAGATTTCAATTCCGAGCAGCGGATCAAAAGTTAGGAATTCCCGCTCGTTCGTTCACTGAACGTACCCGAGCCAAACTTCGGAAATTAATTCCGGGCACTCCGGGCCTCGGAATTAGGTGTCGTCTGAAACCGCGCTCTTGTAAAATTCTAAAGAAAATTAAGAAAAAATTTCCCTTGAATTTTACGGGTCTTTACATTACTCCCACCTCAGGGCTTTACGTCCCCGTAAAGCTACTTCAAAAACTAGGGAAACAAAAGAGGGTACTGAGCACGCATCTGAGCCTCCCGCTCCCATGTGCTCTCCTGGAGATCCCGTGCCACCATCTGTTGCGCACAAGAGAAATCGATCGTCCATGTAGGACCCGCTCCTGGATGACATGGACCTCTTTTGACGTGGCCCGGACCATCTCTGGTCCCACAAGAGCTGCAAGATTTCTTCTTTGCCGAAAAGAGAAACCTGGTCTCATCCCCTGGATGAACCACATTCTTTGCCTAAAACAGTCAATCCTAACATGGATGATATTAATCCATACCAAGGATGACGTCGTAAGGCCTCGACGCTACTACTAAGAGATCCAACCGTTACTCTCGCCTCCAAGGGTTGAGTCACACTGTCGGCATCAGTGTGTGGTAACTGGTCTCCTCCAGTAGATGTCTCACAAGTGAGGGTCAAGTCAACAGTCAACTGGAACCTCTTAGTAACATCACAAAAGAGGACAGGAATGAAAACATCACAAAGGATGCGTCTTTTATTATTGCAGCTCATAATACAAGACGCTACATAAAAGCAACATCAACATGGAACTAGAAGTACAAAAGACGTATCCACTAGTTCCTCCCCTGTCCACCTGCTTTACTGTTGCTCAAGCATTTGTCGCTGCCTCTATCTCGGTGGCTCTCCCAAAGCCTGCGGATCGGGAGTCGGACAGTCACGTGCCAGATGTCCCTTTTCGCGGCATGAGTAACACAACCTGCTCCTTGCACGGCTAGCTCTGTTCCCACCTCGGGTGCCCCGCACCACCGGTCCTAAAACCCGAGATCGCCCAACTGCTCGTCTGGTCCTCCTGGACCTCTGCATCATCTGTCTACTGCCCACAGATGACTCGGCTTCTGATCGAAAAACACGCGGCAAAGGCAGAATCTCCTGTACACGCTCGGGGTGTAGAGATACTGGCACAAACTCCACCCTGAAGAAGGTCTCGAAGTCTTCCCAAGCGAAGTCCATCTCATCGCAAAACTGAAACAAGTGGCTCCACCACCTACCTGCTGCTTCCTGAAGGAGGCTGGTAGCAAAGATCACCATGAAGTCTGCCGGCGTCCCCACTAGCCTGAAGACTCTCACCACAGCCTCCAGCCAAACCTCAGCCGCCTGCGGGTCCGTCTCTCCCCGGAACCTGGGTGGCCTCTGGCGCTGGAACTCGTGCAGCGCGCTCAAGCGTCGTGCATCGCCTACTGCTGGGGCTGGTGGCATCGGTGGCCCAACTGCAAGAGGGCCCTGTACCGAAGCCTCGTCGCTCGACAGACTGTCAGCACGCTCATTCCTCCGGGCTCTAGCTGGTCGTCTGAGAAAAGACATCCTGAAAGAAACAACGTAACACGATCAAACGATTATACCTGGTGAGCTGACCTGGTTTGAGCTGTTTTAAGGGGAAAACCTTTGAAAACACACACGCAATCAGTGTTTTTGTGCACAAAGTCGGAAATCAGTTGTCAGGGTCCTGGTGTATGGATACGTCGGCCGCCCGCACCAACACTGGACTCCCTGAACTGAAAACCACACTCGGTACTCTCAACACTATTGCTTCACAGAAAGAAACATCAGAGTTATAAGTTCTGCGGTAGAACCGAACTCCTCTGATACCAATTTGTCACGACCCGTCCTCGGGGCCCGTGCCGTGACTACCCCAAGCCCGCCTTCCATAGGCCAGGGGCTGGCGACTAGCACCAAAGGCGTAAAATCCCGATAACTGGGAAGGCATTTCCTTTATAAAGAAAACAAGCACCACAGAGTACAAGCGGAAGTAAAACACTAAGTACAAAAAGAAGAGCTGAAAAGTAAAAGGGGCCGGAAATACAAGCCCAACTGTAAAGTACAACTCGAAAGGGAAAAACAGCGACTAAAAAGAAAAGCTGCTACGTTGAGATGTCCACTAGAAATCCCACCTGAAGGGTGGGTACAGATAGCTCCTCTGCTCCTCGGGTCCCGCCATCCGCTCCGAGTATGTTCCGCCCAGTGGTCCTCCTCCGGGTACCGCCTCGTCGTATAGTTCACCTCCAGGTACCGTCCAGTCCTCGAACCTTCGGCTTCTTTCAGCACTGTCCGTCGTCTGCAACCAACACAACGAGGTGCGGGCATAGCCCGTGCAGGGGTGAGTATAACGATACTCAGTAGGGACCCCGAGACCCTCAAGGTCTCACTAAAACCAACAAGGATAAACACAAGAAGATCTCAACAGATAAACTCTACTTAGGTGTATGCCCATACATATACCTAAGTTATCAAGTAACCCATCTCAATCATGAGGAAACACAAGGATTGTGAAAACGACGGATAACCACTACCCGGGTATATGCCCATACATATACCAAAGTTAGCAAGTGACCCATCTCAATCATGAAGTAAACACAAGGTCAAAAGTCTCAGCTCAAACCAGGATTTTCATTATCGAAACCGTAACTGCTGAAGAGCCCCGTCTCTGAAGTGTGCAGTAGTCCTGTCACGACTCCGAGGTACTGCTCACTAACCTAAGACTGCTGAGGTACTCCTCCTGTCGAGTACTGCGGGTTTGCGGCCAACTACCTGGCGCTCCGTCCGCTGAGGGTCTGTCGCCAAATACCGGGCGCTACCCCGATAGCCTGCTGAGGTACTCTCCGGACGAGTACCGCGGGTCTGCACTGTCACACACGTACTCCGTCCGCCATGGGTCTGCACCTCAGAAAGTAGTGCTCCGTCCACTGGGCTAGTCGACTCACTCCAAGTCGAGTCGGTCAAGCAGTCGTCAGGTCTCAGCTAGTTACACGGTCTCCGTACTCTGCATGCTCGTCTTCGGGAGGGTCCGCTCCACGAGCTACTGCTCGATACTCCAAGTATCACAAGGTCCCACGAAGAAGTGTCTCAAAAGTCCGTCTCGTCACAGGGGTCTCAACGCAACAGACGGCGCGTCGATCGGACGCCCGGTCTGTGAGTTATTAGCCTTTTCGTCCCAGGGGCCCGGTTGGTTTCGTGAGCGAACCAAACCCGGCCGTATCTCAACTGTACCCCGAACTCCCATAGGGTATACTCATAGGGACCGTTTCTCATCGTGATCATCAACGCCGCTGACGGTTCGTCAGACGGACGTCCTGTCTGAAAGATAACAGCTTTTCCCGTTCCAGGGGCCCGGTTGGATTTCGGTGCGATCCAACCCGGCCACTATCCAACTGCATCCAAAACTCGGGCGGAGGGTGCCAAAAGTTTCGTATCGTCAAGAGGAAGTCAACGAAACAGACGGCACGTCAATCGGACGCTCGGTCTGTGAGTTATTGGCATTTTCGTCTCCGGGGCCCGGTTGGTTTTTAAGGAAAAACCAACCCGACCGTACTCCACCTGCGTCCGAACCTTGGGCGGAGTATGCCAAAAGATCCGATTCACTAAGAGGAACACAACGCGACTAACGGCGCGTCAATCGGACGTTCGTGGCTCAAGATATGAGCGTTTCCGCTCCGAAGGCCCGGTTGGTTTCGTGAACGAACCAACCCGGCCGAACTCAAAGTAACCCGAAACCTTGAGTGCGATATATCGAAACGACCGTCTCGATCCAGGGATCGCGTTGCCGCAGACGGTTCGTCATTCAGAGGTCCGAGGCTCAAGTTATGAGCCAAAAACCAAATCAGGTTCGAAACGGGGGGGTCCGGGTCCGGGCCGACCCGGCCCGACCCCCCCCCCTGGGCGGCGCGGTGGCCGGCGGCGGACGGCGGCGGCGCGGTGGCCGGCGGCGGCGCGCGGCGGCGGCGGCGGCGGGCCGCGCTGGCGGCGGCGGCGGGCCGCGCTGGCGGCGCACGCGGGGGCTCAGCCCCGCGGCTTTTGTGTGCTGCGCGGCACAAAGGGGCCGTGCCCCTTTGTTTTTTAAGAAGCCCCCCCCACGTGGGGGGCCTGCTGGAGGAACCGAGGGGGCAGCCGGCCCCCTCCCTTTGAAGAAACGCCCCCCCTTATTAAGAGGGGGGTTTTAATGGAAGGCCGGGGGATTAATTCCCCCGGTTTTTAAGACATCCGGCCGGCCAGCTGGCCGGCCGGTTTTCTCAAACGGGACCGGAATTTCCGGTCCCATTCTTCGGCTTCCGACGCCGGCGGCCCGGCCGCCGGTCTTCCCTTCCGCCGCGGCCCGGAACCGGCCGCGGTCTCCTCGTCCCGCCGCGGCCCGGAACCGGCCGCGGTCTCCTCGTCCCGCCGCGGCCCGGAACCGGCCGCGGCGTTCGTCATCCGGCGCGGTGCGTCGGCACCGCGCCCCTTCGCCGTGCTTCGATTCTTTTCAACGCGGCGCGACGGCGTCGCGTTCTTGAAGATTTTCCCTCGGCGTGGCGCGACGGCGCCACGTAAATTAATTGTACGATCATCCGCGTGGTGCGACGGCACCACGCTACTTGCTTCCACCCGCATGAATAAACATGAACGTTGGAGGGGGGTTCGGCCGTGTTCGTGCGGTCCGGCCCCCTCACGTTAAATTAATAACGCAACTTAAACAATCAAGCATCAAGTTAGACATGCGAGATCCACGTTCAAGGAAAAAGAATAAAGAAATAATGAACCAACAACCCCTACCTCGGTATAAGATTCGAAGAATCGTCTACGATCCGCGGAAGACGGCGTCGCGGAAGTCGGGCGTCGCGGTCGTCGTTCGTCAAATCCGTTGACGAAGTGCTATGCCCGAAGAGACACAACGATGGCGGATCTTCGTTTGCCGACGAAGGTTGTCCGAAGAAGAGATGGCGTCCCCTTCGTTGTCACGGTGAACGAAGAAAGGAGTTGCGGCGTTCTTCGTCGGAAAAGAGAGCGTTCCTCGTCAAGTCTTGAGGAAAGTCAAATTAAAAAGGAAACAACGAACTCAAGAACCCTTACCTCGATAGTCGCACGTTGACGGAGTCGTGGAATATCGGTGTCGATTCCTTTGACGTCGGAGGAAGATTCGTTGTCGAATGCGTTCGTCGCGGAAAACCGTCGCGGAAGGGATGACGCGGAAGAAGTACGTCGCGTCGCGGATACGGCGTCGCGGATGGATCGTGTTCTTCGGCGGAGAAGTTCTTCGTTGAAGAACGTCGTTCTTCACGTTCTTCGTTGAGTTTGAAGAAGAAGGAGAGAAGCTCTCCACCTCTCAAGAAGACAAACGATCAACCCAAAATAAAATAAGATCACATCTTATTTTATTATTGCAAAACATAAAAGAATTTCAAAAGTTTGAAATTCAAAATGTCTAACCCCAAAATTAACTCACTTATTTAATATACAAGAGTTGTATAATTAAAAAGAAGTTAACTTGTCAAACCATTAAGAGGGAGAGTGGGGAGTTTAGAGGGGTTAGGGAAATTTGAAAAGTCTAGGGGTTCGTGTGGGCCCCACCACACTTAATCCTCCCAAGGGAGGTTAAGTGGGTGTGGGTCCCACTTCCAACCACCTTTGGTAGGTTTTTTAAAAAGTTAAAATAAAATTTGTCTTACACATATTTTATTTAACTCAACTGAAAACCCCCAAAGCTAACTTTCAACTCGCAACAAACGCAACTCCCGAAAAGGTCTCTTTAAGCGAATATCGGCGCTGCGAGTTCATCGGTGCCCTCGGATTTCAATTCCGAGCAGCGGATCAAAAGTTAGGAATTCCCGCTCGTTCGTTCACTGAACGTACCCGAGCCAAACTTCGGAAATTAATTCCGGGCACTCCGGGCCTCGGAATCAGGTGCCGTCTGAAACCGCGCTCTTGTAAAATTCTAAAGAAAATTAAGAAAAAATTTCCCTTGAATTTTACGGGTCTTTACAATATCCACATTTTTTTGTGTGAATACTAATCCATTAGTAACCTAACAATGGATATGTAACCTTGAAATGAAATTTTCAGTTCTCCATTATTCAAAACATGAAAAATGATATTTTAGTTTTTTTATTATTTTTAAGGTGATGTAAATTAATAGTGGAATCACATCACGAAAATGAGGAAATTAGTTGAAAATGTAACAATTGTGTGGGATGAGTTTAAGGTATTATTTTTATTATGTAATTTCTTCATATTATTTATATTCAAATATAGAAGGAATTGAACGAGATAAAAAATATGGATAATTAATCTATTACTGCATATGTGATGAATTTTTTCAGACATATGAGGTATGATTCTATAATTATCATCCAACACAAAATTAAGTATGATAAATTATTTAGTACCTAAAACAATATCTAAAGTGTGTTATCCATGCGGGGAATCAGTATTAATGGATAAATTATTCGATTTATCATCAATACAGATATGGATATTATAGATACCCAACCATATCATGATTTTGAAAAGAAAAAAAAAGAAGGAATTGAATGGAAGTTATAAAATCCATAGAGAGAAGAAGATGCAATGACATCAGGATCAATGTGTAAAAGAAAACCTGGAGGAAACATCCTTAAGAGAATTGGTATCTGATTTATATATGGAATGTGGAGTCACTGTGAAATTGAATTATGATGAAATGGGAAGAAGAAGAAATCTAGTGGCCAAGAAAAAGTTCCACTTAATGCACCACCCAAACTTCAATGTAGTAAATGTAAGGAGTATGATTATCATACTAACCAATTCTCAAATACAAATGTTTTGGATTATTATTTATGTTACTAATCTCTTACGAAAATATAATAAAAGGGATATATTATGCTATCTATTTTTTCCAAGTAGGGTATGATAACAATGTTGTGAAAGTTGTAATTACCATACACTTTAGAACCTCTGATTTCATATCTAATTATTGATCTTCTAACACTTTATATCTGGTGTTTTATAATATTATAAATAAACCATCCCAATTTTTTAATTTTGAATTAATATTGAAATACAATAATGTAATAATGTTCTAATATAATGTTTATGATTCTTCTCTAATAAAAGTTTTTAGTAATGTTCTTCCAAAAATATTATTGTTCCCTATATAAATGAAATTTATATTATCTTAGGCACGGATTGTATTTCACTATATGAATCCCACATCAATTTTCATATAAGGGATGTCATGTTTGATATTCCATACCAACCTATGTTCATTTATTAATGTGATGATAAATATGATATTTCAAATGAAATTAAATCCATTAAATAGTTTTTCATTGTTATTCAAAAAGGGTATTGATCTTAAATGTTTTGTTATAAACTAATAATAAAATATTTCACTATTCTATGAACGTTTTTTTGTTGTTTTTCTATAAGAGTTTCCTAGTTTTCCACCACATCTTGAGGTTGAATTTTCAATAAATAAAAAACATGGTTCTACACATATTTTAATAAATAAACATAGAAATTCCATTATTTAGTTGCATTAATTAAAGAAGAAACTCTAGGAGAATTCTGATAATGGATTAATTTGGCCATAGGAATCCTCTTTGGCTATAAATATTATATTTTCCAACAACAATATAGATCAATTTTGCTCTGCATTATTTTTCAGGAAGATAGAAGGTCATTATTGATAGAATTTATCTTCAACCATGAATTGATGATATGTTTGATCATGTTCACCAAGGTCAATACATTTCCTTTATTAAAATTTAATCATGATATCATCTATTTACAATCAATGATGTTATTATACCATAAAAAAATTCCTTAGATTGTATGGACTCTATGAAATTATTGTATTTTCATTTGGCGTAAATAATTCTCCCACTATTATCATTGATATCATGAATAAAGACTCGATAGATTACTTTTTCTAGTTTTTGGTAATATTTTTAGATGATTTTTTATATTTTCTAATATAAAGTAAAACAATGAATATAACTTGAGGGTTGTAATAAAGTCCCCCAAAAATAATGCGTTATATGATAATTTTTCAATGGTTGAAATGTTTAAAAAAGTTTCATTTTGGGGATATATAATCTCAAGTGCATGTATAACCATTGGTCAATCAAATACTAATTTTATTAAACATTTCAGTAGACCATATACAATGATTGGGATTCATAGTTTTATTAGTAATATTTATATTATCAATATTTTGTGGAAATTTTCATATAGAAGTCTAATTAACTCACCATGATAACTAAGAATGACTTCATGATTCTTTTGAAAAATGAATGTGAGGAAATGTTTATTGAAGTAAATTGATGGTTTTTCAGTGAACCTATTCTAACACTACCATAATGTGGATAACAGTTTGTGATTAATAATTATTCATCCCAAATGTGAATGTGAATAATCCTCACAAAGGGTGATATGGTGATCTCTTATGCCTCAAAATATATGACGGTCCATGTGAATAATTTCCTAACTCATAGATTAATGTTTAATATGGTAATTTATCCAACAAATATATGGAATAATTTTCATTTTGGATAGTGGTTTGATATATATACATCTCATTAATGTTTAATGTATATATTCACTAAAAAAGACATGATTGTATAATATAGAAAATGATTGTTGTTTGTTAAAGATTATATATTCTTAGTATATTACCACCATAAGAAATCGAACTATGTGGTTGATGCTATATGTAGAAAGGATAATGATGGACAATATTTTATTCGGGTAATAAAAATAAAATATTTTATCATTTGAATCATATAGATCTAGATGGCCTGAATTAAGGGAAGAGGGCCTATTTTTCTCAAAGTAGTGTTCAACAATCTATCCATGTGGGAATTTAATATTCCATAAGGAATATGTAGAACTAAAAAAAGGTGATAAATATTCCTGAGTTCACCATTGACTATGTGGAAATATTGATTTTCAAGAATTAGTTTTGTATCCCATCAGTATAAATCATGAAGAATGAGGTATGGATGAAGATCATAGTTCATCATTGTTTATTAATCATGATGTATGTTGTTGTATAGAAAATTAAAGGAGTACTGTGGTTTTTAGTAGGAAGATATATATCAGTTAATATATATATATTTATTATTGGTATGTCATCATTTTAAGGCTAATAAAATTTATAAGGGGATGATAAAACCATGATCCATGCACGAATGTACATGGGAAAATGTAACCAGGGATATTTTCTGTAAAGACCTTGAATTACGGTGAAATGGTATTCTTAAATATATGGGAATTTTTTTGAGTCCGCGAAAACTGACAGCGTGTGATTCCAAGGAATGATGTGCCTGAAATTAATTTCTGAAGTTTTGTTCGGGTATGTTCAGTAAACGTACAAGCAGGTTTTTATGACTTTTGAACTGGTGCTCGAAATAAAAATCGAAGGGCACCATTGAACATGCAGCGCCGGTATTCGCATAAGAATAATTTCACCTCGACGACAGTTGGTCCAGAATGAAGGTTAGTTTTTGGGTTTTAATGAATAAATTAAATAAAAAGAAAGTTGTAGCTTTATTTTTATTATTTTGGTTAAACCCTCCTCATGGAAGTTGGTGTTGGGACCACCACACCTTAACCTACCATGAGAGGTTATGATGGAGGGGGCCACCCAAACTCAACCTTCCATTTGAGGATTAATGTGGTGGGGACCACCCGATGTTAAAACCTCATGAACTCCCCATTAAGTGGTGAGAAACCTCTTGAGCTCCCCACTTAATGGTGCCACCCCTCTTTTTAATTTATTTTTTCAACACCTCTTGAAATAAAGTTTCAATTCAAATTAAATTATTAAAACACAGTTTAATTTATATTGGCCATTATTTTGATTGGAGAGGGGTTGGAAGAGCACCTGGAGAAAATTATTCTCTATAACGAATAATGCTCCTTCCAATGAAAAGAGACCATTGAAGAATGAAGAACACTTCATCCACAAACGACAGACATCTTCATCATTGATCTTCAATCGGATCAAGGCAGAAAGTGTCGTCCATGAAGAACACCGACGATTTCGTCCTAGAATTCTTTACCTTCTTTCTTGACATCAACGAATCAGTGTCCTCTTTCTCAAGCCAACGTCGACGATCAAAGATCAAAGGTAGGGGTTCTAGATTTGTTAATTTTTTAATGTTCTTTGTTTTCCGTCGAGGAATATTATTCGAAGATGCTTGATATAACCCTAATGTAGAGGGTGTGGTCCAAACAAACACAGCCCTACCCCTCCACCGTCTCTGTGGAATTTGATGCTAAAATTGACCTGATTCCAGGATGAGTGTTACTCCTCAACAATGGTTGAAGATCAAAGGCGACGTCCCGAGGAGTGCACGTCTACTTCCATAATGAGAATCGGGCCACCAGAATTCGTCTGGTGAGCCGCGGAATGTTCTCCGATGGATGGAATGACGAACATCACTACATGACGGTGTCAGCACAACTGCTCCACCAGATGAGTAACCCACGGACAACAGGTCGCGGCAGTGCAGCGGTAGCAGTGCAAGCCGACCGTAATGAAAACAGGTGGCTCGAGTCACCGGGTCGCTGGAGACGGCGTGACACAACTGCGCTGCGTTGTGGAGAAAAATGGGGCTACGGGCCCTGGCCGCGGTGTTGCAACGAGGGCCGGCCCAAGGCCAGCCATGAGGAAGACCAGCGGCCCATGCCATCGGGTGGCTGAAGGGGGCATGGTGCAATAGTGTTGTGCGGGAGGTGGCTGTCTACTCAGACAACCAGGAGGAGCGGGACATCTCGTTGGGTCCCACGTGAAGCGTACTAGTGCCACGTGGCACCAGTTGACTTTCAACCAAACGGCTAAGCCGTTCCGGTTTTCTAGGGGCATGGCCTTCCCCCTGGATGCGGCTAGGGCTGACCCCATGAGCCGCCAGCCACGCGGGCCGCCGGGCCGATCCCAGCATGGACCGGACACCGTGCGGGCCAGACCCATAGTGGGCCAGGCCGCTCTCGTGGGCCAGGTCAGACCCACTGACCGGGTCAGACCCACGGACTGGGTCGGACCCCAGTCCGGACCCGGGTCGGGCCGGGTCAACCCCACTGGACCGAATCGGACATGGACCTATTTGACCAATTTCCATTATTTTTTCCATTACATGAGCTATGAGCATCCGATGGACAAACCATTTGTGGTGACGAAAACCTTGGAAGGAGACAGTTTTTTGGGTATACCCCTCTTGGGTTTCGTACAGAGTTGGGGTATGGATGGGTTGGATCGAACATATATCCAACCGGGCCCTCGGAATAGAAAGGTCAATAACTCTTAGATCAGGCATCCAATTGATGCACCATATGTCATGTTGGGTTTCTTATGGAAAGACGGATCTTTTGGATACATAAACATGGGAATTCATGGGATTTGACGTATCAACCCTTGGCTTGAGGAGCAGACCCTCCCAAAATCAAGCATGCTTTGTACGGAACCCTGGGGCTGGATATGCAGTGACGACTGTTCCTGGATCATGTGTGGGTTCAACAAAACTGACGACTGTTCCTGGAGCCTGTGGGGGTTCGACAACACTAATGATGGTTACTGAATCCTGTGTGGGTTCAACATCGTTGAAGACTATTCCTAGATCCTGTGTGGGTTCGACATCTTCGTTTACTGTTCCTGGATCCTATGTGGGTTCGACAGTTCTGATTTCTCTTCCTGGATCCAATGTGGGATCGCCAGAATAGATGATTCACTAGCTACATCTGATCATCTCTATCTCTCTACATAAATTGTATACCTTTTTGAGCTGAGTTAGTTACTTTTGTGTTTTCCTCATAATTGAGATAGGTTACTTGATAACTTTGGTATATGTATGGGCATATACCTACGTAATGGATATCCATTTTTTTCATACTCTTTGGATTATCCTTGGTGGATTTTGAGAGACCTTGGTGGTATTGGGTTCCCTACTGAGTATTTTTATTCTCACCCCAACACAGGCAATGCCCGAACCTCATTGTGATTGATGAAGATGATGGAAAATGCGGACCGATGCTGATTGTATGAGGACTGGACGATACCTGGAGGTGGACCTCATGACGAGTTGGTACCTAGAGGAGACAGACAAGCGCGGTGTATTGAGGAGGCTATCCATACCTACTATTTAGGTAGGATCTATGGTGGATGATCCAAGAGCCGCTCTTCACCTTTCAGCTGTTTTTTTGGCCTTTTCAGTTGTACTTGTACTTTACAGTTGGGCTTGTATTTTCGGCCCTTCTACTTTTCATCACTCACATGTTATATAGTTTTTACATAGTGTTTTATTTCCAGCTCGTACTCTGTTGTGTGTGTTTTCATGTTTTAAAGGCAATGCCTTCCCAGTTTAGGGATTTACGTCATTCGTGCTAGTCGCCAGCCCTTGGCCTGTGGAAGGTGGGTTTTGGGTAGTCACAGCATGGGACCCGAGGGACGGTTCATGACAAATTGGTTTCAGAGGAGTCGGTTCTATATTAGAACATATGACTCTAATCTTTTTTTTGAATCAATAGTGTTATGGGTACTGAGTGTGTTTTTCAGTTCAGGGAGTCCACTGTTGGTGTGGTGGTCAACGTATCCTTACACCAGGACCCTGACTTCTGATTTCTGAATCAGGGCACGAAAACACTGACTGTGTTTGTGATTCAATAGATTTCCTAGTGATCTCTTTGAACCAGATCACGAGGTATAACGTATTGACCATGTCACACCTGTTTATTTTCCAGATAGCCACATATAGATAGCCAGCCAGGGTTCCAGGCTTTGTATGAGATAGAAGCCCAATGAGCGACGAGGCCTCGATGCAGGACTCGACCACCACAAAGGTCCAAGCGGTACCACTACCTGTTGGGCCACCGATTCCACTAGCCCCACCAGTAGAGAGTGTATTCCACCTGAGTGCATTTCACGAGTTCTAGTGCCAGAGGCCACCTTTGTATTGGGGTGAGATAGACTCGTAGGCTATTGAGGATTGGCTGGAGGATATGGTGAGAGACTTCAGATTAGTATGGAATCCAACTGAACTTACGATGATCCTTGTCGCGAGTCTCCTTCAGGAAGCAGTAGATAGATGGTGGAGCCTGATGCTCTAGGTGCACGATAAGGAAACACTACTTTGGGCAGACTTTGAGAGCCTGTTTCGGGTGAATATTTTCCTAGAAACCCTACATTCTGCGCAGATATAGGAGAAACTTCATCTATAGGAGGGTAGCATGATGGTGGCACAATACTCAGTGAGGTTCACCCACCTCTCACACAACTCCATAGATAAGGTATGCGACCCAAATTTCATGGCCCAGAACAACACGTAGGGGCTCAAGCAAGAGAACAGTGCTTCGATGATCGCTCTCAGCATCCCAACGCATGAAGTGGTGTTTGAGAAAGCCCTCTTAGTGGAGGGTTTCCTTACTGAGCAGTTACCAGTAGCGAGACCCACCACATGGTGTCACGTTGTGGAGTCTTCTACAGCAAGTAGTAGGAAAATGTTGTAGAGGTCTAGGCAGACTAGAACATATGGTGGACAACCTCAGGACATGGGTTCGGTTTTTCAAGGCACACGAGATAGAGCTAGTAATTCAAGGAACATGCAGTGTTTCACATGTGGCGGGTAGGGTCACATGGCTCGTGACTGTCCGACCCACCATTCGGATGATCAAAAGACAATTTCGGGACATCCTAGGTAGAGGCCGAGGTTATATCAATGTGAACCATAGGGCATAGAAGGATGTGGAAGAGGATCTAGTCGTGCAGCTAGTGGTGGATGACGTTACGAGGTGTTTCCACCACCACCACCAAGAGGTCTACCCTAACCACATGGAGTCGGTGCACATCCGTGATCCCAACTCCAAGAAGATGAGGCTTACAATCATGGTTCTCCATAGATGATTAAATGTATTATCTATGTCTACTTTACCTTGGATACAGTTCTTATAGACACAGGTTCCAGTTACTCTTTCATTTCCACCGCCCTTATTCAGAGCATAGATATTCCGATGGAGCCGTTGGCTCGATCCTTAAGACTAGAGATTCTTATGGGATAATATTCGACAATCACAAACTGGTTACATTCATGTGAGCCTACTCTTGAAGGCGAGAGCATCAGCTGGGTTCTCCTTGTAGAGACGTCAAGGCCTTACAAAGTCATCTTGGTTATGAATTGGTTATCTACAGTCCATGCTCAGATCGACAGTATTAGGCGCAAAGTGTGGTGTGTCCATATGGATGGGACCAGGTTCACCATCACCTATGAGAAATGAACATTTGTAGTGCCTGGAAAACTTACTCGGAGAAGGGTGCAGCCGATCACTAATCATTTGGGCTACCATACCCTAAGATAAGTTGATATGGAGAGTCCAAGCTCTCCTGTAGTGGTGGACCAGTACACATATTTTTTCCCTGATTATTTCTCAGGTCTACCTCATCATAGAGAGGAGGAAATTTATATTGACTTGTACCCTGAGACGGCACCAATATCTAATCCAGCGTATCAGATGGCTCCTGATGAGCTTTGTGAGCTGTGGGTAAAGCTGGATGACTTATAGGGGAAGGGACTCATTCAACCCAGTGTTTCTCCTTGGGAAACCCCGATTCTATTCACCAAGAAGGTAGATGGGAGTTTGACGCTTTGTGTCAACTAATATCACCTAAACCAGGTGACCGTGAAGAACAAGTACCCACTGCGGATGATTGAAGGCCTCTTTGACCAGCCGAAGGGAGAACGAAGGTTCTCATAGTTATACCTTAGATCGGGCTATCACCGCTCAGAGTTTGAGAAGTGGATGTGCAGAAGACGACCTTCATATGTCGATACGACCACTATGAGTTCGTGGTTATGACTTTTGGCATAACCAACACCCCAGCAGTGTTCATGGGACTCATGAAAATGATTTTCCAGCAATACCTCGATCACTTTGTTATAGTCTTCATCAAAGACATTCTAATCTACTCGTCTACTGAGGAGGATCATGCCTACCATTTGTAGGTAGTACAAGACACACTCCGAGAGTACCAGCTTTATGATAAGCTCTCGAAGTGCCTGTTTTGGATCTAATAGGTTCACTTATTGGGACATGTTATCTCACAGGCTAGAGTTGCAGTGGATCCAGTGATGATTGAGGCTATACTTGCATGAGAGAAACCCAATAGTGTGACAGAGGTACTTAGTATCTTAGGTTTGGCTGGATATTACAAGAGGTTCGTACTAAACTTCTCCATAGTTATGGCACCACTATCAGCCTTGAAGATGAATGGTCAGACCTTTGTGTGGTTAGATATATTTAAATAGAGAATTCAAGAGCTTAGGAAGAGGCTGATTAGTACCCCCATCTTGAGGCTTCCAGAGGAAGGCGTAGGGTACCTAGTTTACAATGATGCATCATGGACCTGACTCGGGTGTGTCCTAATGCATGAGTGAGAAGTGATCTCTTATGGTTCTCGTTAGTTGAGAAAACATGAGCAGAACTCCACCACCCATGCCCTAGAGTTAGCCGCAGTGGTCTCCGCCTTGAAGATGTGGCGACAATATTTGATGGGTGAGCATTTCACAATCTACTTTGACCACCAAAGTCTCCGGTATTTCTTCCTCAGAAGGAACTGAACCTTGGATAGAAGTGATGTCTTGAGTTACTACAAGACTATGACTTCGAGGTAATCTATACTCCTGGGAAGGAGAACATTGTAGATGATTATCTCAGCAAGATATCATGTATTTTGATGCTAGGAGAGGAAATCGAGTAATTGGCTGCTTTACATATATCCTTTGTGAACCGAGATGTAGCAGCTTTCATTCAGTCTCATAAAGCCACTCTTCCACTTCTTCAGTGTGTCCGGGAGGTCTAGTGTGGAGATGCTGACTACGAGACACGACATGCTCAGATATCCATAGGGTAGGCACCTAATAGATTATTTGAAGGTGGGGAGCACGTCATCCTCTTCAGAGGACGTACTATGGTGGAAGTGCCACTTTAGGAGGAAGTGTTGAGGGAGTTTCTCACATCCCCTCTAGCGGTACATCCGTTAGTGGAAAAGATGTACCAGGATCTCTAGTGACAACACTGGTGTCCGTGGATAAAGAAGGCAGTTGTAGAGTTTGTCTCATGGTGCTTCACTTGCCAGCAAGTGAAGTCGTAGCATCAGGTCCCAGGAGGCATGGTTCAACCTTTAGAGGTCCTACAGTGGAAGTGTGATGGGATATACATGTACTTCTTGATAGGAATTACACTTGCATCAAGGGGTCATGACTCAATTTTGGTGATCGTCGACAGACTGACCAAGTCGGCATACATCCTAAGGATCAGAGAGCCTAGATTAGTAGAGAGCGTGGGATTCCTCTATGTGCTGGAGATTGTGCGAATACATGGAGTACCATATTCTATTGACTCTGATTGTGACACATGGTTTACTTCCTGGATATGGAAGGGGTTGTAAGAGGATTTCTGGACGCAGCTTTGTCTGAGCACCACCTTCCATCCTCAGACGGATGATCAGACCGAGCAGGCCATTCAGACCTTCGAGGACATGCTGCGTGCTTCTGTCCTCGACTTTTGTCGTAGCTGAGAGGATCGCCTAACCATTGGTGTAATTTTCTTACAACAACAGCTATCACACCACCATTGGGATGGAACCTTTTGAGGCATTGTATGGTCAACCTTGCAGATCACCACTGTGCTGGACAGACCTAGGGGAGTCAGCACTAGTGGGTCTAGATATGGTATGAGCTACCACGGAGAAGATGTAGATCATCTAGAAATAGATGAAGACTGCCCAGAGCAGACATAAGTCATATACCGATAGGAGACAGAGACCTCTAGAGATCGAGGATGGTGACCCCATCTTTTTACTGGCCTCAACTCGACGAGTTTTACAGAGATTTGGCTGAGGCGACAAGTTATCTCTAAGGTTCATCAGACCTTTCTATGTCCTCAGTAGATTTGGTGAGGTGGCATACTTCTTAGCTCTTCCACCTCAATTGCACCGGGTGCACGACGTCTTCCATTTATCATATCTGAGGAGGTATGTCCACAACCCTTCTGACATCATCGACCATGGATAATTGTAAATCAACGATGAGGAGAATTTTATGGAGGTCTACTGGTGATTGATGATCTACATGAGCAGTTCCTTCGTAGATGGTCAATACCTCAGTTGTGCGTTCGTTGGCAGCACAAGAACCTATAGGAGAGCACATTGGAGCGGGAGGCTCAGATGCTTGCTCAGTACCCCCATTTGTCCCTTAGATTGAGATGTAGCTTATAGGGACGTAAATCCCTAGGGTGGGGAAAATCTAACGACCCGTAATTTACGTGGAAATTTTTTTCATAAATAAATGGGAATTTTTAAGAGTCCATGAAAAATGATAGAGCGTGATTCCAAGGCCCGGTGTACCCAGAATCAATTTCAGATGTTTTTTTGGGTATATTCAATAAATGTACGATCATGTTTTTATAAATTTCGAAATGATACTCAGAATTGAAATTCAATCTCACTGTTGAACTCTAATATACAGTATTCTCTTAAGAAGACTATCACCTCGATGGCAGTTGGTCGATAATGAATGTTATTTTTTGGGTTTTAACAAATAAATTAAATAAAAATAATATCTTAACATTATTTTTATTTTTATTTATTGAAACCTCCTCATGGATGTTGGAGGTGGGACCACCATAGTTTAACATTCCATGAGAGGTTATGGTGGAGGGGTCCACCTGAACTCCACCTTCCATTTGAGGATTAATATGGTGGGGACCACCTGAGGTTAAAACCTCTTGAACTCCTCATTATGTGGGTAGAAACCTCTTGAGTTCCCCACTTAGTGGTGCTACCCCTCTTTTTAATTTATTTTGAAAACACATCTTGAATTAATGGTTCAATTAAAATTAAATTATTAAAAGATAATTTAATTTATGTAGATCATTCTATTTTGGGAGAGGTGTTAGATGTGTTCTTGGAGAAACTTATTCACTCCAAAGAAGAACGCTCCTGCCAATGAAGAGAGACCATCAAATAATGAAGAACACATCACCCACCAATGACAGACATCTAATTCTTTGATCTTCAACTGGAACAAGGGAAGAAGTTCCATCCATGAAGAATGCTGACGACGTTGTCCTCAACTTCTTCATCTACATTCCCGACATCAACGAATCAATGTTCGCTTTCTCCCGCCAACATCGACGATCAATGATCAAAGGTAGGGGTTCAAGCTTTGCTAATTGTTTCATGTTGTTCATTTTCTGTTGAGGATTATAATTCGAAGACACATGATATCACCCTAACGTGGAGGGTGCATGCCTAACAAACACAGCCCGACCCCTACGCCATCTTTGTGTAATTTGATACTAAATGCGGAATGAGTCCAGGATGAGATTTACTCATCAACAATGGTTGTGGATAGAAGGTGACATCTTGAGGATTGTGTGACTACTTTCGAAATGAGAATCGGGCCACAAGAACTTGTCTGGTGACACGCGGAATGTTCACCGATGGATGGAACGACGAACATCACTGCATGATGGTGGATGCGCGGCCGTGCCACTGGAGGAGTAACCCACGGCTGACGGGATGTGGTAGTGCAGTGGCGGTGTTGAAAGCTGTCCGTGAAGAAAACCAGTGGCCTGAGCCACCCGGTCGCTGGAGAAGGCATGGCGCAACCATGCCAAATGGCGGAGAAAAAGGAGGCCACATCCCCTCACCGCGGTGGTCCAGCGGCCACTGGCGCAAGGCCGGACTTGAGGAAGACCAGCGGCCTGAACTGCCAGGTTTCCAGAGGGGGCATGGCGTAATTGTGTCGTTTGAGAGGTGGCTGGTTTCTCGACCAGCCGAGAGGAGTGGGACCACTTGCTGGGTCCTGCGTGACACGGATCGGTGCCATGTGGCACCAGTTGACATCCATCCAAACGAATAAGCCGTTCATGTTTTCAGGGGGCGTGACGTTCCAGTAGGACACAGCTAGGGTGGACACCACATGCTTCCAGCCATGCGGGCCGCTGGGCCGGACCCAGCGCGGGCCTTGCCTCCCCCGCGGGCCAGGTCACCCTGTGTGCCAGGCCACCCCCATGGGCTCGAATGCCCCAACAGGTCTATTCGGATCTTGTATTGGGAAGGACCCAAGGAACGGGTTGGACCCCAGTCCAGAATCGGGTCAGGATGGGTCTGTATGACAGGACAGGACTGGACCGAGACCAGTTTGACCAGTTTCCACTCTTTTGCTAGTAACATGAGCTACCATCCCCCCGATTTATGAACTGTCTACATCAATAGAAACCATAGAAGGAGACAGTTCTTTTCGTATACCCCACTTGGGGTTTGGATGTAGTTGGGGTACAGATGGGTTGGATCGAACGTAAATCCCATCGGGCCCTCAGAACAGAAATACCAATAACTCTGAGACCAGGTCTCAGTTTGATAAACCGTCAATCACGTTGGGTTTCTTATGGAAGAACGGATATTTTGGATACATAAACATGGTACTTCGTGTATGTTAATGTATATAACCATGGATTGAGGAGCAGACCCTCCCTGAATCAAGAATTATTTATGCGGACCCCTTTGGCTGGCTATGCATTGACGACTGGTCCTAGATCCTTTATGGGTTTGGCAGCACTGACGACTGTTCCTAGATCCAATGTGGGTTCGATAGCACTGATGACTATTCCTAGATCCTATGTGGGTTTGACAGCTTTTACAACTGTTCCTGGATCCTGTGTGGGTTCAACAACTTCGTTTACTTTTCCTAGATCTTTTGTGGGTTCGACGGTTCTGATTTCTATTCCTGGATCATGTGTGGGTTCGACAGAATAGATGATTCAGTGACTACATCTAATCATCTCTATCTCTCTATATATGTTATATACCTGTGTGAGCTGAGTATGTGAATTTTGTGTTTTCCTCATGATTGAGATGGGTTAATTTATAACTTAGGTATATGTATGGGAATATACCTATGTAATGGCTATCCATTTTTTGCATACTATGTGGTTTATCTTTGGTGTTTTTTGAGATACCTTTGTGGTATCGGGGTCTCTACTGAGTATTGATATACTCACCCCTACACAAGCTATTCCCGCACCTCGTTCTGTTGGATGTAGACGACATACAATAGTGATAGAGGCTGAGTGTACAAGGACTGGACGATACCTGGAGATGGACCTCATGAAAAGTCAGTACCCGAAGGAAACAGACATGGGTGGTGTGATGAGGAAGAAATTTGTACCTACACTTCAGGTAGGATCCATGGTGGATGATCCATGAGATTCTCTTTATGAAAACCCTGATCTTTTTATTACACATTTAAATATAATTTATTACAAAAAATTAACTTGATACAGCATAGAAGATTGAGAGGCCTAGTGTATTTGGGGCTTAGGACCATTACATAACAACTAAAAACATGAAATACAACAACTTTTTTAAAACTTCTTTTACATAACCACTACATTCCCTCGTTCTTAGCATTGCATGGGATAACCTGAGGACATGCATAAGCAAAGGGTGAGCTATAAAGCCCACTAAGGGAATAATAATGAAATAAATTGGGGAATACTATACATGTTATTCAATAAGCATATATATAGAGAAAAAAAGAAACATAAACTTAAATGCATGATAAATCATGATAATAATAACATGGAAATTTGGAAACAACACCTAACATGGAATTAGCATGAGCCAAGGATCATTGCACATGGAGCATGAGTAAATCATCATTGCAAAAGAAGCACAATTAAAACCTCTTTTCAAATGATTTATAATGAGTAAACTCCCATTTCACATGACTTATCATGATACTATACTTTACCCAATGCATTGGATCACTATAAGTGCACGCCCTTCTTAAAAATTTCATTTCATGAATAAGTGTGCCACATAGATCATATAAAAAGGATTCATAAAATATAATCATTAATTCCACGATAAAGGAATATGGAATTAATACATGAAACATTTAGTAAATATGTAAATTATCATAATGGTTAATACCATTGATTGAGAAATGGGAAAGGTATTCACTACACAATGACATTGGCTTGGAAAATCGGTGCAATTTCATCAGTGTAACGGTGTGACAAAAGAATTCATAAATATGTTTGATGAGAGAGAAAGTGGCATATCATCATATGTACATGAAATTTACAGTAAGGAGGTCATATATATACATGTACCATCAATTGAAATTTAATTTATAGTCATGATACAAAAGAATATATTGAATGTAAAAGAAGAGAGAAAAATTTCTTTTGGAATTTCGGTATAGTAACGGGTGTACATGGGAGGCACTTAATGAGGGATAAAGGGGTCTCAGAACATTAAAACATAAAGAGGGCTGTGTGGGAGAGGTTAGAAACCATAACCCATCATTTATAATGGAAAATATAAGGCACAAAAATTTAATGAAAATTGGACAAAAATGAGAAAGGAAGAAAAAACCTTTACATGGAAGTGTGCTTCCAAAGGACTGAGAGAGGCTTGAGAGAGGCTTATTGGGATCTTGGGGCACCATTGGAGGATTTTATATAGAGTGGGGAATATTTTGGACGAACATAAAACGCATTTAGTGAGGAAGAAGTGGGATCTTGGGTGGGTTTATAAAAGAAAGGTGAGGAAATTCTTTATTATTTAGGTTTGGGACACCTCACATTAAGCTAATCCAAACCACAAACCAGCCCATGGTTTTTGCCCATGGTTTTTGGAAAAGGGAAGTGGAAAACAATTTTTTATAAGGCCAAAGTAAGAAATTCTTAAAATAATGGGGATTTTTATGTGTAGATGAGTCACACTCCCATGGAAAACAATTTAAAAAGACAAGAT
The DNA here is from genome assembly GCA_963277665.1 of Viscum album. Lineage (NCBI taxonomy): Eukaryota > Viridiplantae > Streptophyta > Magnoliopsida > Santalales > Viscaceae > Viscum > Viscum album. Next base: position 812,241,991 of record OY728165.1, read on the forward strand.
GTTTAATAATCTTTGAGGGGTCCATTACTGCTTTGTAAAATAAGTCAAACAAACCCAAAATCACATTATTTTAATGTTATAACATATATTGGTCGAATATAATGCTTTTAGTATTTTATTACATCACTATTAGGTCATTATTATGTCATAAAACACATTATATATTTAAACGGAATTTATTTATTTCCAAAAATTTGACTGTCTCAGAAAATAATGAAATATTAACTGTTGGTTAATTTAGAGATCTCGATTCGATAAATAATATTCCTTTTATCTAAATAAATTTCGTAATATGTTAATTTTTAATTTTAAAATAAAAACCAACATTTATCAAAAATTCATGGGTTTTGAAAAAAACGTCTTTCAAACCATAATAAAAATTACAATTACATTCATGAAATAATACTATAAATTATATTTAATAAAAATTAATTTAATAATGATAATAATATTTTATTAATATATAAATTAATTAAAAATTCCATTAATTCATAAAAATATATTTTTTTCGTTGAATATTAACTAAAAATACTATTTGTGCCTTAAAAACTATTTACAAGGTAACAATAATAAAATGAAAGTATACTCATTGTTATATACAAAAATAATGTACATAACCATAAGGATAAGGACTTGTTACATAACCCCTTATAACACCCTCATAAGACAAACGAGTAAGGTGTGTGATGGTGACAGACTCTTGGGGTCGCTCGGATAACATTTCTTGGGTGGTAATCTCTATCAACATCCAATTCTCAGATACGAGGTCCCTCTCTAGGTTAACCTGTTGATTCTTGGCTTGGGCTTCGTCAAGAGTGAAGCCCAATGACACCACCTCTTTTCCAAGCTTTGAAAAATTGCCTTCGTATGGGGAACACCTACTAGATGAGGCCATTACTTCTTTTCTGAGTGAATTGGATTCATTAAAGAGCTATATTTACACTAATCATGTGATAACTATTCAATTACCATATTAGAAATGGTCACAACTATTAATAGTATTTTAAAATCCAAAAACATAAAACCTAACAAGTTGAAAATTTATATAAAATTTTTACATATTGGTATATTTAACGAGATCAAGAGGGATTTCCATTAATGAATGTTTGGGTCGTTTCAATCTTCCCCCTTAAAAAATATCACCCTAGAAATTTTTTTTTACCATACTAAAACAGATGTGGGTAATTATTTTTCATCGTTTCCGCTGATTCCCACATCGCTTCTTCAAACACGTGGTTTCGCCAAAACATCTTGATGAGGGGAATTGTCTTATTTTGTGGAAGTTTTTCTGTACAATATATGATCTTCACTGGTTGATCCACATAAGAAAGATCATCCTCTAACTATAGGAACGCTTAAGATAGTACATGTCAAGGGATTAGTATGTACATCCTTAAGAGGTAAAGATGAAAGAAATCTTGTACTTTGGTCATGGTAGGTTGATGTGCTAGTCGATAGGCCATAGCCCCGACATGATCAATAATCTCAAAGGGGCTGATGTAACTTGGACATAACATACCATTCTATATAAACTTCATGACATTATTCTAGATAGATATGCATATAAATACCATGTCCCCATCTTTAAACTCATGGTCTCGTTGATAGTTATCAACATAACTCTTATGTTGACTCTAGGTTTACTTGATATGATGCTGAATGGTCTTCACCTTATCCACCATTACATTGATGATTTTTGGTCCATGTAGCTTACACTCACCGACCTCATCCCAACACGCCGGTGTTCTGTACCTTTTCCCATAATGGGCGTCATATGGTGCCATTTGGATGCTCGAGTAGAAACTGTTTTTATAAGATAACTATACCAGAGGAAGATGTTGATCATGTCCTCCTTTAAAGTCCATTGAGCATGATATCAACAAGTTCGCGAGTGTTTGGATAGTCCACTCGGATTAGACATCAATTTTAGGATGATAAGACGTACTGATGTTCAGTTCAGTATTCAGATCATGTTAAAGACTGTTCCAAATCTTAGTGGTGAATCTTGGATCTCAATTGGACACAATAGATAGTGGTACTCCATGAAACATTACCATTTCCCTAATATATATATATTTTCTAGTTCATCCAATGACAAATCCTCCCAAATAGAAATGAAGTGTGAAGCCTTTGTAAGAAAATCCACAACAACCCAGATTGCATTGATTTTTTTGGATGTCCATGGAAGCCCGGTGACAAAGTCCATTGTGATGTTCTCCCATTTTTATTCTGGTATGGGCATTGGTTGCATCATCCCCTTAGACTTCTACCTCTCTACCTTCACTTTCTGACACCCCAGTCACATTAATGTATATTCAACGAGCTTCTTATTCATATTATCCAGGCAATAAATCTCTCAGAGATCTCGATACAATTTTTTTTCATGTGTGATTAGAGAAATTTGAACTATATTCATCATCGAAAAGTTCCTTCATTAGCTATGGACTTGATGGAAAACATAGTCTTTTCCCAAATCTCATAATTCTTTCTTCATTAACATTAAAATTCTGAGGATTTCTCTTTTCCAATAGCTTCAACTTTTTCCTGAATTCCCACATCATCTTTTTGAGCATCCTTTAACCATTACAAAAGTGAAAGTTTATCAATATTTTATGAATAGATTGATGATTTTCCCTTCTTTATGATTCCCATGTCCATCTTCATCAAATCTCAGAAGATTGGATCCTTTTCAATTCTCATCAATGATAGAATCATTGGGTCTTTTCTATTTAGGGAATTCTCCACCTAGTTCACTTTACCAGGGTGGTAATGGATTGAGCAGTTATAGTCATTGATCAGATCTAACCATCTTCGTTGTCTCATTTTCAACTCCTTTTGTGTGAATATATACTTGAGGCTTTTGTAGTCCGTATATATTTCACACTTCTAGCCAAAGAGATAGTCCCGCCAAATTATCAATGCGAAGATCACTACAACCAACTTGAGGTCATGTGTTGGATAGTTCTGTTCATGAAAATTAAATTGCCTTGAAGCATAGGAAATAACTTTGTCATTTCACATCAACACACATCCCAACCCCTTCTTTGAAGCATCACTGAATACCATAAAAAGTTATCCACCTGTGGGTAAAGTGAAAACGGTCGTAGTGATAAGACTCCTTTTTAAATCCTTGAATTTTCTTCACATTCATTACTCCAAGAAAACATTACTCCCTTCTGAGTTAGATTTTAAGAGGGTTGGAAAATCATGAGAGATTTCTCAATAATCGTCGATAATATCTAGCTAACCCTAAGAAGCCATGAATATCCATTACAGATGATGGCCTCATCCATCAATCAATTGAATTTTTTTAGTGATCCACAGATATACCATTTCTTGTTATGATATCGCCCAAGAATGATAACTCATTCAACTAGAACTCACACTTATTGTACATTTCATAGATCTTATCCTTCCACAAGGTCTCTAGTACAGTTCATAGATGCTCCTCATCATCCTCCTTGGTTTTGGAGTATATCTGAATATCATCCATAAAGACTACAACAAATTTGTCGAGGTAATATCTAATGACTATATTCATCAATTTCATGATGATTGTCAGAGAATTAGTGATTCCTATAGTCATTAATATTAATTCATAGTTCCCGTATCTTGTACAAAAAGCAATCATGGGGATATCTTCCTTCTTCACCCTTACTTGATAATATCCCAACCGAAAATCCACCTTGGAGAAGCATTGTGCCCCACGCAAATGATCAAACAAGTCATAAATTAGTGGGAGAGGATAGTTTTTCTTTATCATGATTTTGTTGATCTCACGATAATAAATGCAAAGGCGTAATGAACCATCCTTATTCATGACAAAGAGGACTGGTGCACCCCATGGTGAATCACTTGGGCGTATAAACCCTTTATCCAAATTCTTATATAGTTGTTTCTTCAGCTCCTCATGCTCTAGAAAATCCATTATATACAGTTCCATGGATATTGGTAAATCCCAAGGTATTAGTTCAATTAATAATTCAACATCTCTTCTAGGAGGAAGACCAAACAATTCCTCAGGAAACACTTCATCAAATTCCATCAGAGTAGGCATGTCCTCTAGGATGGTTGCCTCCATAGACCCAATCATATGAGCCAGATACGCGTGCTCATAGGGAAGTAATATCCAAGCTTGAGACTATAGTGCTAAAGAATATTCCTCTTCCTCCTTGTACTTGTAAAGAATCATGGGTCGATTCTCCACATGGAGAGTGATTTTCCTCTCATGGAAATTTATGTTGGATCTATATAAGGAATGAAAATCCATGCTGAGAATTGCTTCAAATTCCACCAGTGAGAGCATGAAGAGGTTCGATGGGATTTTTAATCAACATATTATGACAGGAGATGAGTTATATTCATGGGATTCAATGATTGTCCCATTTTCCATACTCTTTGACATCTTCCTTCCATGATTTGGGGTGGTGATGGGATTGTCCTACACAACTTTCAAGATATGAAAGAATGCATAGAACCTAAATCAAAATGTATGTTTTCTATTATTGAATGAATAATTAGAATACCTGTCACCAATTTGTTGTCAGGGTTTACATAAACAGTAGTGATGGGAAAAGATCGCCCTTGCTGCCTTGGAGGTTGTTGGTTACATCCTAAAACCCTTGGCTTAGGGCACTGATTTTCAAGATGCCTTTGTTCTTTGTATTTTTAGCAATGAACAACATGTTGAGGTTCTAACGGAGTGTTCCTATCCCCTTTTGTAGTCGTGGGTTTTTCTTGCTGACAATTAACAACCAGGTGCCCTTCTCTTCCATACTTAAAGCATTTCCTCGTGCCCTTTAGGAAATTTCTAGGGTGATTCTTTCCGTACCTTTGGAAAGTGGGGTGGTGGATCTGCTTTAGCACTGTTGGATTTCTCTATCGAACAAATATCATTCAAGTCCACATTATGCTTCTTATCCCAATGATACCTCTACGATTCTATGATTTCCACTTCACCCTTTGGGGCACATCGAACAACATCCTCATAGCTGTCGAAGTCACAGATTGAAAGTGTTTTCCGCAGGCTATGTTTTAGCCAACCAAAGAAGCAGCAAGACCTGCATTCAGGGTTAACGAATATTCTAGAAGTGTATCGTGCAATCCTTGTGCAGATTGCCTTATACTCTCCAACAGATTCGTCGTCCTCTTGAATGAGGGCAAGGATGTCCCTTTCCATCTTATGCCAGAGTGTGCGAGAAAAATATTTATCCAAAAACATATTTTGGAAATCCTTCCATTCAAACACCTCGATATCATCCTCAGGCTTTGTATTTTTTATCATCGTCCACCATTGATCAGCTTCACCCTCCAATTGATAAGAATCTAGGAGAAAATTATATTATTCAGAACGTTGAAGGGTGGAGAAGAACTTTTCAATATAGTTAATCCATTGTTCAGCGATTTAGGGATCAGATGACACATTAAAAGTAAGAGACCTTTGTCTCATGATGCTCTCGATAACGACTTCTTCATTCTTAGGAGGGGTTGAACGGTCCTCTTGACCCATGTTTCTATTCAGTGCTTGAGTATGATGAGAGGGAAGTATGCCAATGTTTGAAATTCTCACTCCCTTTGGATTGGGCATCTCATTAGTACAGTAATAACATTGATCTTCACATCAATTGTTATCTCGAGTACTCCTATTACTTGCCATTGGCTGGAATAAAAGGAAAGTTAGGGGTAACACATAAAGGGTAACACAAGGAAAAAAATAACGACATATAAATAATTTCTATCTCCATAACATATGAATATATTCGATTTAGTCTATGTTATCCATGATCTACTTTCTAACATATATTCTTTAGGCATTTTTTGTCCCTTAATAATGGTGTATACTAAGATTGTTAATTTACCAAAGCATATCCCCCGAAAGTGTCGTAACTAAGAGTGTATCAAGGTCCATTGTTGTGAACCAGTTCATGTTCGAGTCTAGCTCAAAGCAGGGTTTTCGGATTTTACCCCTAGGATACATCTGTGCCAGACCCGCCTCTACCTACTCATATCCAGACAAGGATGTATTTGCCGTATAAACCACTTACTAAATACTCATCAAAACCTAGGGATGTTTTTATAATAAAAAGTCTTTTCTCTATGGATTCACTAGTGTTTTCTAATCCTAATCCCAAAAATAACTAAACCTCCCTCTGATACAAACTATGAAAACCTTGATCTTTTTATTACACAATTAAACATAATTTATTACATAAACTTCAATTGATAAAACATATAAGATCGATAGGTCTAGTGTATTTGTGGATTAGGATCATTAAATAACAATATAAAACATGAAATACTACATCTTTATTGAAATCTTCCATTACATGACCACTATATTCCCTCATACATAGCATTGCATGGGATAACCTGAGGACATGCATAAGAAAAGGGTGAGATATAAAGCTCAAAGTGTCTGTTATGAGGTGTACATGGGAGGTATTTAATGAGAGATAAAGGGGTCTCAAATCATTATAAATTTAAGAGTTATGTATTGGGGAGGTTTGAAACCATACCCCAACATTTATAATTGATAATAAAAGGCACAATAATTTATATAAAATTTGAAAAAAATGAGAAAGGAAGAAAAAACCCTAACTTGGAAGTGTGCTTCCAAAGGACTGAGAGAGGCTTGAGAGAGGATTCTTGGGAGCATGGGAAACCCTGGGAGGATTCATGAGATATTAGTAAAGAGTTTGGATAAACTCTAAAGGCGTTGAGTGAGGAAGAAGTGTGAGGGTGGGTGGGTTTATATAGGAAAGGTGAGAGAATTCATTATTATATAGGTTTGGGACACCTCACATTAATCTAATCAAAACCACAAACCAGCACAATGTTTTTTTCATATGTTTTTCTAAAAGGGAAGTGGAAAACAATATTTTATATGGCCAAATTCCGAACTACATAAAATAATGGGGTTGCTACTGTGGAGGTGAGTCACACTCCCAAGGAAAACACTTTAAAAATACATGATGTTTAATAAGCCTTGAAGGGTCCATTAATGTTTGGAAAATAAGTAAAAAATAAATCCAAAATCACATTATTATAATTTAAAAACATATATTGGACCAAAATAATTCTTATAGTATTTTATTACTTCACTATTGTGTCATTATAATGTCATAAAACACACTATATATTTAAAAGGTATTTAAGTTTTACCCAAATATTTGACTGTCTCTGAAAATTATGAAAAAATCACCGTTGGATAATTTCGACATCCTGATTCTAGAAATAATATTCATTTTATCTAAATAATTTTCTAAATATTTTAATTTTCCCTTTTTAAATAAAAACCGACATTTATTAAAAATTCATTGGTTATGACAAAAACAGTTTTCAAACATTAATAAAAAATACTATTAAATTCATAAAATTATAAAATCCATTATATTTAATAAAAACTAATTTAATAATATTAATAATAATATTTTATAAAAATTTTATTTATTTTAAAAATTCATTAATTCATAAAAATATATTTGGTAGTTAAATATTAACTAAAAATACTATTTTTCCCATAAAAACTATCTACGGGTAACAATAATAAAATGAATGTATATTCATTGTTATATAAAAAAATAATGTACATAACCATAGTGCTAAGGTAATGTTACATAGCCCCTTATAACACCCCCATAAGACCAAAGAGTAAGGTGCACAATGGTGAAAGACTCTTGGGGTGGTTCAGATAACATTGCTTGGGTGATAATCTCTATCAACTACCACTTCTCTCATAGTTGGTCTCACTCGAGCTTAACCTATTGAAGCTCATCTTTCGATTGGTCATGGGGGAATCCCAATGACACCACCACTTTTCCGAGCTCTAACAAATGGACTTTTATGGAGCACATCTATTGGATGGGTCCATCACTTCATTTTTCTGAGTAAATTGGATTCATTAAACACCTATATTTATACTATTCATGTGATCACTATTCAACGACCAGATTAGCAACAGTCAAAATTCTTAACAGTAGTTTAAAATACAAAAACATAATACCAAACAAGTTGAAATTTTATATAAACAATTTACATAAATGGAAATTTGATTAGATCAAGAGGTATTTCCATTAATGAATGTTTGGGTCATTACACTCTTCACATTTCAGCTATTTTTTTGTCCTTTTCAGTTCTACATGTACTTTATAGTTGGGATTTTATTTCTCGACCCGTTACTTTTTGACACTCACTTGTTATATAGTTATTACTTAGTGTTTTGTTTCCATATCGTACTCAGTTGTGTTCGTTTTCATGTTTTAAAGGTAATGCATTCCATGTTTAGGGATTTACGCCTTTTCTGGTACTCGCCAGCCCGTAGACTATGGAAGGCGGTCTTGGGGTAGTCACGACACGGATCTCGAAGGATGGGTCATGAAATTTTCATAAGGATACCCAAAATAAAATATACAAATAATTATTTGAGGGTTTTAATACCCTTATTATGTTATTATACATCATTACAATCATAGAATAATTATCTCGTAACAAGCTTGATAGAATATAAATTAAGAAGTCCGAGGTCCATATTCTATTTTATCTGGTCATGATCTCAATATTCCCTTAATATTATAGAATGTTTTTTAAAAATATATGGATTCATATTTGAATTTTATAACTATATATAATCCAATTACAAATGGTTAGTCTAAGATAATCATTCTATTCATATAGATAATGATGAGGTATTTTAATGTAATTGAATGGTTGTGGGGATCAACAACATCTTCAAGTTGAGTTTTCATTAAAAATATATTTCACTAGTGCATTCATATGTATCATTTTGATTCAACATACATAAATAAGTGAAAAAAATAACATTATAGGATGAAGTTGGAGAAACGAAGCTATTGGGACCCAAATTTGTAGTGTAAATTGAAGATAAAGATAAATACTTTGAGCATTGTATCTTAGAAACCCATGTTAAATATAAAAGTTATGATAATAATCATTTGTGATATCTTGAATTAAATATTTTTTTGATGTCACTGTTATAAATTTCTCCAGGGATGAAGGGTATAGGATCATGATAAAAGGTAAATTTGAGCCCTATGAATATTTCCCCCTTTGATATTCTTGATTTATTATGGACAATAGCATAACACATGGTGCTTCTATAAAACCTCTTCCGGGTTCATGATGGTTTATATGTATCTATTAGGAGGAATTATATACTTAAACCATTAAATTTACTAAACTATTAGTTTTTACTATTGGATCATGTCCTTTCCAATGAAAAAACAATAGAATAAAATATTTTATATGTAGAGATAATGTGCTACAAAATAAGACAACCCATATGGTTAATGTTCACTAGAGGAATCAAATATTTGAAAAAGCTACATAAAACCCAATTATGTGATGAAATAACGACATCCTTATTTTTTTTGAATTTATAGTAACATAATTTAAATAGAGAAACATATTTTATGTTGGGTGGAATGTAACACCGTTAGATTTTTTGATATATATTTTAACTAAATTAAATTTCATCAATATCTTGCAAAACATGCAACACAATGTCAGAATTAAAGTTAATATAATATACCATATTAAAAAATAAAATATGTTTTTTATGAATATGATTATCCGAATTTTAATTTTTTTTTTAAAAAAATAGATATATTAACAATATTTTAATTAGGTTTTAATATACTTCAAAAAAATAATTTTTTCTCATAAATAATTTTAAATGATTTATTAGATAAATAAACTAAATTAATTTTTATACTTTTATAAAATGTATTTAAAAAATTAAATTAAATATTCAAATTAACATGTCACATTTATCATAGAGTAAAAATTTTAGAAAAATCTAAAAGGTCATGTTTTCAACGAGTAACGAGGAATAAGGTTTTTTTGGAAAAACAATTTCAATTTAAATTATATAAATTTTCATAGTTTTTTTAAAAATTATACATAAAGTAAAAAATAGGTTTTATTATTATTAATAATTCAATTATGATCATTATAATCCTCATTATTGTGATTTGTTATAAGAAACATAGTTTTTCTAAAAAAATATTTTTTCTTCAATGCATGTTTTCAACATGTTCTTGCAAGAATATTTGAAACATAACCTTTTCTACTTTTATAATTTTAATTTTATAAAATATATTCCATATATTTAAAAAGAATATTATTTTTTTAAAAGAGTCCATAATCATTATTAACAAAAATAATTTTAAAAATAATTATTGCCCACTATAGTCAATGTTAAAAAACGTTTTCCAAGGAGTAAACTAATATATAAGGGTAATTTTGTTACATTAAAAAAATATTTTAATGACACATTTAATTGTAATCACCTTGAGAATACTATGAATCATTAATAGGCCTTAGGCGACATCCCAAAGATGTCAAAGGATGGAAGTAATTGGAGAAGGGTTTCAAATGCAAGTGGGGGATGATTTAACCAATGGGAACTAAAACCATTAACCCACATAAACCATAACAAAAAAACTCCCTAAAAAAGGCATTGATAAATGAAAGATAACATGACCACTATGTTTACAACAAAAGATAACCAAAAAGTGATACAATGGATGCCAAAAAAATCAAAGTAGAAAGTGTTAGAGAAACTAAAGACTCCAGGATGACCACAAGAATCCACACACCACAAGATCCAATATGTAACATCACCAAACATCCCATGTATCACGAGATGGTGCTAAAAATGCATTAAACATTACATATTCCCATGTACTAGAAGGCATCATATAAATGAAAACCATAGTGCCTATGTAGGGGTGAGTATAAAACCCTAAAGGCTTTCCCCAATCATTTCCCTACTCACTCCACTAGGAATGAAATCATGGATATATTTATATAAAATAGTTTTTATAAAAAAATCAGCTAAATAGTTTATATCACAATATAAGAGAGTTCTAAAAACATTTGTAACCAAATGAAAAAATGTCGTATTTAAACAAAATTCCAAGAAATCAATCATTTCAGGAAAACTACAAAATAAAGATTTAAAACAATTTCTGAATATACCATTCTCATAACCACCCCATGGTTCACATTACACCCACACATGCATGCTTACATTGATAGTTCCACACTTAATAGTGGTCTCTCATCTAATCACCATATGTCCTAAGAACACACGCCCCCGATCTAGGGTCACATACTGTGTACCCCAATGGTATATTCCCCTTATTCTGAGGCACATCAAACCTGAAATCACACAACCCATATATGCCAAAACCATTCAAATAAACAAATTCAGACCATTTTAAAAAAAACTATACTTTAATTGGAAACCAAAGAACAAACCAATTACAAAAAATCAATTCATTTAAATAAAACATAAAATTTTATTTAATACATATAATCAATTCCATTATCCACAATTCTTTAAAATCACTATTTTAAAATCCCTATTTTAAAGCCAAGTAAAAATTAACTTTATTCAAAACACCAAAATTTCCAAATATCTTAAATTTACCAAACCATCAGAAAAAAGGATTACAATACTTAATAAACATCTAATTCATGATCAATTTTTCCCAATAAATCTAATATGTAATAATGGAAAAAAGTTCTATCAAGAGGAGTCGGGAGTGAATCCACCTACCAAAATGGTTTTGATGATAAACAAAAATGTATGAAGAACAATCTAGAAACTAGTTTGATTCTCTATGAAACTACCTTAGATCTCTTCTCTCATCATCAACAAGTCCAAATATCAATATATTTTTTATCCAAAATCTTAGAAATACCTATAATATGTATAGATTTGTGAAACCAAGTGGATATGAGAATTATATCTATGTAGATCTAATAAAACATTGCAAGAATGAAGAAGAAAAAGAGTAACCGCTAGAATCCGGCTTGAAAATGCCATGGATGGGATCTATATTGATTCCAAATAACTTGTGAGTGGTTTTCATACCCTCAAGGATGAGAAATATTGAGTTAGGACTGCTTATGGGAAAAAATATTTTTAGAGGAAACAACGAGTGATATATAGTTTTTTAGGATCCCACTTTGACCCTGCACATAGTCAGTTCACATGTTTATGAAATCTATGATCTATCCGTGCATTAGATACTACCAAGATATATCATCACATGGGCTCCTCGCATATTATCCTTAAAAATGCGCACACCATGATGATGCTCTCTACCTTAAACCTGCTAATGTTCATGGTTTCTCTTAGGATTTATGCATGGGATGGATCAACCTCATGCAGCCCGTATGTCTCCCCTTTATCCCCCAACACTTATTGAATGTTTACCAAACTCTCCAAACATTCACCCTTATAATTATATCCCTAAAAATAGAAATAAACTGTAACATGGTAGAAATCGATTGTAGTATTTATTTAAATTCTCTTAGTTGGGCATATATAGACCTAATTCTATGCTACCTTTAAATATATTCCCATTTGGATACATTTTTCATGAAAATTAATTTATTATATTTAATTATATTAATAAATTTCAAGTGTTTCCTCTCCCCCACTAATAAATTGCCACCCCTTCCTTCCCTTAATTAATCAAATAATATCCTTCTATTCATATAAAAATAATAAAATTATTTTTTAAACATCCTTGTAAATTAATTATAGATTTTTCCTTCTTAAAAGACCATTCTTAGGGTCATTAAGAAATTATATAAAGGACATCTTTTGGATGAGTGAAAATTGTCTTACCTATCCTCCTTCAATATAATTCTTCTTATACCTCCTCAAAATATAATTTATTTATAATAAAACAATAACATAATTTAAAAAAATGCATATTAATGTTATTAAGAATATGTAACAAATCAATATACACATTTATTCCCTCAAAAGGTATGTGAGAGTGTGTCTCATGCACACGTGTGGTCTTCCACCTCCACAGAGCTATACACTTCGTTTTCTGTCACTATTCATTTTGTATATTTATTATGATGAGTATAATGGTTTATATTATATTTATGAAGTAATTATTCTTCTATAATTTCTATATCACATCTATCTTCTTATATTCCAATATGTTGAAAAATCATATTGTCTATCAGGAATACATGTGCACTACTTCCTTCATGAAGCGATGTGATTAGTAATTTATTTACGATTTTCTGTGGTATTAGTAATGAAATATTTGATGAATATATATGATATATATTATTTAATAATGGATCTAAAAAGTTGATTTATTTTTACCATTTTTTTTCTTTTTTGTCAAAAACTGAGTAAAATGATCAAGCATACATATGATTTATTGAATCTATGAATCATTTAATTAATTTTTATATAAATTACATTTATTGATGAATATAAATACAAATATAATGAATATATAATATATTTAAATCATTATTATCCTTAAGGATGTTATGGATGAATAATCAAATGATATGGACCTGAACTGCCAAACTGAAATTCCCAATATAAACGAAACAGTTAATACTTAAAAATGAAGATTTATTAAAGAATTATTAATAAATTTTTGTTGATGTATTTTTAGTGTATTACTTGTTATACTATTTATATTTAACTTATTATGTTATATAATTAAAATAAATGTAAATTTATTATATATGTGGTTAGAGAACTATCCATGAATGTCTAACTTCAATTAAGTGATTTATGTTACAATTTTATTATTTATAAGGATTATTTATGATTATCTTTACAATACTGCAATTTTCATGATCTACCTATCAATAAAATCATTAATATTGATAATATAAATTTATTTATTTATAATGGATGTTTTTTTCATTTTTCTATTCATTAATAACTTAAGATACTAAAACATTTTTTTTATGAAACACATAATATATTTCTCTCCTTGGTCTAGAATCATTCTTCATCGATATTCACGTTCAATTATAATGTTTTTAATATTATCTTATGATTTATTAAATTCATATTTACCAATGTCTGAATTTTTATTTATTTTTGGATAAATATAGTTTCATTTTTTTTGAATGATGTACTTTTATCTGTTAATAAAAAATGTGAAAAGAGTCTTTGTTTTTACATACATGAAGTGAAGAAAATTTACATCCATCATGTATAAGGGACCAACCTTAAAACATTACATAATCTGGAATTTTATTCTAGAACTTAATTACTTTCACATTAAGTATATTATTATGTTTAAAGTTATATATGTTTTGGACATAAAACATATATAACATTGCACATTAATATAAAGTGGATACCATAAAAACAGTATCAATTTCATCCAAAATATAAAACATTTCAAATAAAACATGATTTCATTGAAAAATCATCATAACATTTAACTCCAATTCCTTCTTTGTCTTACATATAATTTCAACAGGTGAAAACGTTTAAATACCTTCTATGCGAACATAAATCTTAGTAAGGGATATAAAAAGATGAAAATAAAACCTTAGTCCATGAATACATGTAATTATATGAAATCATTTTCACAAAGACAAACTTCTCATCCATATAAATATATTTTGTGAAACTTGAGATTTCTAATAGACATGCAAAAAACATAAAGAACATAAATATAACCAAAAAGGTATGTTGGGGAATGACATAATTTTGTAACCCTCATGGCTACTTTTTGATTTTTAACCATCATAGCTACCTTATAACGTAACCTTGACGACATCCATATGGTGTAACTATCACAGTTACAGTTGGAGTAACTATATGACTGGCCTCTCACATAATCATACCCAATGAATATGTAAAATCACTATAAATACATATTATAAAACAAAATATACTAAAAACTAATTTCAAAAATAATCTCAGCATGATAATTTCAATGAAGTTGATGGTTAACCCAAAGAATGGAAATTTGGTTAAAAATTTACTTACCTCAGGTTTGTCATACATAAAATGTGTTTAAAACATATTAATAAATTAATAAATGGTGTTATTAATATCTTAAATAAACATATTCATGTTTATAAAATATTATATTATAATTTTATAACATCATTCCACTTAGTGATTAACAATATTTTGTTATTTCCATTGTTTCTGGTGCATACTTTACATGGTTTCCATGGCCGGTTCATATTTTAGTTTCTTGTCTTGTTGAAATGAAAATAAATAAGTTGAATGAAATGGTATTAATATGTTTCCAATATTATAAATTATTCCATAAATCAATTTCTATATGGTATGAGGATGAATCTTTAGATGAATTTATAGTGATATCTGTTTAGATCATTTTGGCGGTTCTTCGATAATTATGAACTTGTTTCATAATATAATTTAATTTAATGAATAGAAGTTCATTATAAAACATAATAGAGGTTATATAATACACTTTATAATCTTTTTATCATTAAAATGGGTTTAAAAAAATGTTTTTAAGGTTGTAAAGAAAATTGAAATCACATCGTCCATGATTTTGGTAAAACAAAAAATCACGAATGGTGTTTTCATAAGAGGGGGAACGAGATGAACTATGTTGATGAATTTTTTCATAAAAAATGAAAATATATAGAATATATAAGATTATTAAGCTTTAATTCCTATGGGATAATGGTATGGGAAGAGAGTATAAGAAAAGAAATGGAATTGAAAAGAAAACATAAGAAAATGAAAGAGGATTTTTACCTCTTGATCTCTTCTCTTTGAGATCCTCCATAAGGCCTATTGTTTTGAACGCTTGGTGAGACCAGAAGGTATTAAAGAGAGGGAAGATAATTGGTAAGGGTATTTTGTAGACTTTAAAAAATTCTCAGAGCTGGATAATTGTGAGAGGAATATGGTGTGAGGGTGGTATTTATAGTGGATGAGAGGAGGGGTTTTACTTTATTTTAATCATTAGTTTAATATTTTTTGCTCAAAAAACTAAATAGTATTGATTCATTTGACCAAAAATAGAAACGATATCATGTGAGTTATAACCAAGTGTGGTTACATAATTCATGAGGCTTTGAATAGTGTTTTTAACATATAATATTTATACGGTATTTTATCGTATTTGACTAATCATAAAAAATTCATGTACTTCATAAAAATACAAAAAATTCACTATAACCATTTTTCAATGGGTATAATTCAAAAATGAACTCCTTTATTTGAAAATAATTTTCCATATACGTGAAATTTAATTTTTAAATTAAATAATAATTTATTTGAAAAATAACATTTTTAAAACTATAACTCCTTTTATAATACCTTAAAAAATTAATCATGGCCTCATAAATTATTATAGATAGATTCATTGGTGAGGTTACAACTCATTTGGTCATATTACTATTCACAAGGGTAGGTAACTATTAATAAGGGTTTGTTACTATTCACCAAAAATTATGTTTGTCCTATTAAACTCCAAATAACATACTGATCGCATTCGAGTATATCTTTTTTTCAAAATTCAAATCATAATAGGAGTAAAATTATATTTAATGGATACATTATAACAATATCCTTAAAAAAACTCATTAATAAGAGAAAAGTGTTTCCTGTATTTTTATTTATTTTTTAAATCCCTTGGGTGTTACATCGTGACTATTAAACAATAATGGTTTATAAATTATTTGAAATAGGTCAATTTCAATGGGAACTAGTAAGAAATGACCCTTCCATGAAAGAAACATCTCAAAAACAAATTTATATTACATCCCATCATAATAAATTATTTATTACAGTGGGGTATTCAACTATGAATTTTTTTTCTGAGTTATATAAGGCATCATTTGCAACATTATTGATCTACCGTTAAAAAAAATATTATCTACATTAGATCAATCCAATCACAAATAATAA
Organism: Viscum album; assembly: GCA_963277665.1. Classification (NCBI taxonomy): domain Eukaryota; kingdom Viridiplantae; phylum Streptophyta; class Magnoliopsida; order Santalales; family Viscaceae; genus Viscum; species Viscum album. The sequence continues at coordinate 812,258,702 of OY728165.1, forward strand.
TATAATTTAAAATTTTTATTATATTAAAAAATAAAAACAAAAAAATTCACAATAATTTTAAAAAATTCATTATATAAATCTATAAATATCTAGTCGAACAATAATTTAATAAAAATAGGTTCATTAAAATGATTATCATAATTAATTTTTTAATAAAATAATCAAGTTACTTATGGGGAGAGTCATCTGGAAGAGGTGGTAAATGGAACTCGATTCTTTATCCTACACCATGTGTCACAATACTCCAATATATATTCATCATACTCCTCATGCAGTTGACAATGCTCCTTTTACCGCATACCATTCTATCAAAGAAACTCATTCTAGTCTCTACATAGGGTATTTATAATCATATCATGAGATCATAACGTCTTCACATTCTATGAAAGTAATGACGAAGACTATCCACGATATCCCCTCCACATGGATGATGACTACTCAATAATAAAATAATAATTGCTATATGTAATTCAAGAACTGATAAAAAAAATTTCCCTTCCTCGAAGGAATATTGTGTTTCATTATCCATGATGCATAATTAAATCCGTCTACACTGGGGGAATAACCCAATGTCTCATCCTGACTAAAATCACACGTGTGAGATTCCAAATCCTTATATGACTCCTTCAAGTTTATTTTGAATATAAAATTGTTGAAATATTATTTTAAGATATTTTTTAATATAAATAAATTAAACGGACCACAGTACGACATTGTCAATCGCCACTAAAATCTACAATGACATGCTAATTATATATGATCTTATAAAATAGATCTATGTAATATCATGCATCTGAACATCCTATATGAATAATAAAATAAATAGTTTACATTTAAAAGTATAATGATTATAAAATAAAAGTACATATTAGAGGACATTGATGTGTATTGAAGGAAAGACTACCAAATCTATGTGTGACCTCTTACCTCCCCTTGTTCTAAAAACCTAATAATGATCTCCTATAAAAACTATTTTCCATACAATATTTCCACAATCCATAAGAAAACATAGAGGATATTTTATAAGTTCTATAATTGTACATTGACTAATAAAAAACTGTGACACCATTTTCTTCATTCCATTATTCTTCAAATTTTTAAAGACTTATTGATAATAGTCACAATTGAAGGCCTCCTAGATAGAGTTCATCTTTATATTATCAATGGGATACCAAGACTCGAAGAAATAATTAATGATAAAACGTTAATAGTTCAATAATTTTCAAAATAACAATTATATATTCATGTACCATCAAATGATAAAACATGTGTTACCTAATAATAATGGGAATGTGATCCCATGTCATCCAAGATCTGAAATAATAATTTAGTAGAATAGAACTCTCCTCTCTAAAAAATATATTACAAAATAGTGGGAAAATATAAAAAATAACAAAACAATTAGAACATAAATAATTTAATGAAAGTTATTGATAATGAAACATAAATAAATTACACAACTAAACATACAAATGCATGAGTGGATTTAAATCAAGATGTGGATGATGCTCAAGAATATTTTTAGGAATAATAAATATTGTAATGCCATGACCCCTCTGATTTGACACACTTATTACATCCAAAATATCAGTTGAAGAACCATTAGGATCATCACAATGATGTATATCATGCACAAGACTAGGAAACATCTCATAATTAGTCTATTCAATGATTTAAAACTCAAAAATAATGTTTCATCCAATTGATGAAGATTAGAATTATATATATTTATTAAGACTATAATTTACTTGTAAATCAATAATTATTCTTCTTCATCCAAATATTTGTTTATGAAGGTGTTAATATCTTAATATTCCACCTTAATATCATCAATTTCAATAGGAGTTTCAGCATAACCATCACATGTTAATTAAAATTAATTTATTACATCATCTTTATTAACATCCCCAATGACCTAAAACTACGAGGTGTAACCATCAATATTCAATTATATTCTTTGAAAATATTTATTTGCATCTTCCATTTAGAGAATTTCAATTCATTGCACATAAATATATCTAAATTGGATTTTTATAAACATATTTCCATAGGATTTAACAATTATAATGATCCACCAATCAGTTAACTCACTTAAAGCATCATAATAATTTAATAACTAATTTTATGTTCTTAATGAGATAAAAAATATATCATTTAATACTAATAGTATTGAATATTTAATATGAACGATTCCATGGATTAGATAAACACGTAATCCTCAATGATTTACAATCCAATGACAATTACACATCATTATATAATTTCATTCATAGAAAAAATAGATCAATTATATTATCAAGAATCACATTAAAGTCAACATCACTTTCTTTATGATGGGATCCTCTCAATAAAACACTACAATTCATTGTTTTTTATTCAACATGTTCATATATATGAATTAGAAAACGAATCAATAAATATACATTATATGATATAACCATTTGGGATGGTGGGTTAATAAATAAACAAATTTTATTATCAATTTTATTGTAATATTTTATACATAAAATACTGGAACAAATAGAAATATAAAAAATATTAAATTGTATTCATATGTTTAACAATGTACAATTTACAATACCATCTTTTGAAACTCGTAGTAATTTTTTCATCATTTTTGAAGTGTAGATAGTGTAATATGTAGAAATATTTTCTTTATATGATCATCATATAATATAAAAATAAAATAATATTAATTTAATTTTTAAATCAAATTAATGTTTAAGTTATTTGAGAACTCATTGTACAAATCAGGTTATTTCATTAAAGATGAGCATAACATATATATGGGCTTTTGGATGTTCACCATTTGAATAGAATAATTCATAAACTCCACATTATTAAAGATTATGATTATTTAAAACTAATAATTTTATGTTCAATGAATATTCAAAATTTCCCTCATTATATTCCATTTAGTAATGTTTTGAAGGAAATTCTGGTAGAAAACAATTGGATAATAAAAAGTAAATATCCCCCAATATATAAGATTTTAAAATATTACCTTAAAATGATTATTTGTTTCAAATAATTTTATTTTATTTATTAATACATCATTCATATGGTTACATCCATTAGAACTACCAAACATCCATATTTTTCTTCCTGTTTAAAATTTAAAATCAATTGTGTCATTGAATAAGAAGAAATATAGATGATTTTTTTTCACTTTTTTATAAAATTATAAAAAACATCTTCTTATATTCTACTAAGTGAATTATAGTCTTTTTTATCTACACAATGATCATGAAAAAATATTATATTTTTGATATTTCATCCCAAATATAATAATTCATTAGTTCGATGAAACCAATTGGTCGAATTATTTCATATATAAGATGATAATAAAAAATTTATAATTCTTTATAATGGTTGTTTCTGAAACATATATCCAAATTAGAAACAAAACCATCCAGTAGCCTCAAATATGTAATCCATTTAAAAAATAATAGAAAAATTATTTTTAATGTGTATAAAGCTATTTTGGATTCATTAACTTATGTGATAAGTAATTTTAAAATAACTCATTTTCTCATCATTAGAAAATTGGGGCATAAACTAATCATTCATTTATATTATCTCTTATTTTTCCAAGTGTTTCCCACAATATATAATATATATCATCAAAATAGTTTTTTTCATTATGTATGACATCCATCTAGTGATAGACCAAATAATCAGACTAATATGGGAGATCCCAAAAAATAATTCATTTAATCCAATTGTGAGATTTTTCAAAGACATCTATTTTATTTTTTAAGTTCATTCCAAATGTTGTGGGAGGTAATGAAGAGACAATATTTTAAAATTAAATAATTGAAATCATTTTTTGAGGTCCCTCCCTTTTAATTTTACCTTTTATAAAATGATTTATATTTCATAAAAAAATGTTTATCAATAGAAAAAAAGAGATGATTGTTGGAAAGATAATGGTTTCTCCCAATAAAGAGAATAAATTATTTTATGTCACTTATACTGTATGGACATGGTATTGGAAAACATGTTCTCTAAGTAGAAAACATTTTATATTCTAGGAATTCACTAATTTTATACATTAATGAAACATTAAATAAGAAATTATGTTTCTCAATTAAATCACATGTATCGACACAAATACTCTATAATAATTTTAACTCATAGCTCAATTGATTTAAACAATAAATGATAGTTTTTTTGTATTTCCTAGAATTTATAATGTTAAAAAATTATGTGGTTTATTCATAAACATCCCATGATGCAAATTGTATGTTTTTATATATATAGTCCCACACAAATTTTGACAAACATATGAAACAAATGGAAAAAATCATCAGTAAAAACAACCAATAACATGTTATGGGAATATAAAGTAAAAGAAGAGTGTACATGGTCAAAATGCCTCCATGAAAAACCATCACAAAGAAAATTTAATCCATTAAAAGTTTTAATATTGGAATTTTTCCATATCATCAATGATTCAATGTTCTCTAACATAAAAAAATAATTCATTTTAGGAATAAGAAGGAAATACCATATCTTTATTATCAAAATACAATAATGGATTCCCTTATTGAGCCTCCTTGTAATTAATTTTTCCAATTATATGTCATCCTACAAGTGATTCATTTTAACCAGAATATATGATGTATTTATTTCAACATGAATGAATCTTATGATAACCAAGTCCCAAATAATGAACTGTCTTCATTCTCTCATAGAAATTTGAATGAATGACCTTTCTTTCATGTAATAGTGACATAACTGATTGAATATTTGATCAAAACTACTATTTAATATTCCCTTATCTAATTTAGTTTCCATAATATTTTTAAAATTCTTCATATTGTTTAATATTTCTACTATGACAAATGGAATCTTCAACATAATTCCGCAAGTCATAAAATCTATATTGATCAAACATATTAGTTAAATAAATATCACTATGAGTTTATATTTAATTAGAAGACATAATAGAATACCCATGTATTAATGTTTGACACCTTGATAGATCTATAACAAAATTATTAGTATCATATTCTAAACTGTGTTCAACATGTTGATAACAAAAAACAAAATGTTTTGGAAAGACACAATGCAATAGATTACCCTTAACACTGTCAAATCTTTCAAATATTCTCTGATCACATTTCCTACATTGAAACATAATTTTCCCTTCTAAAATAAATTCTGATTTATATTATTCAAATTATACAAAAATAATACACTCCATCAATAAATATTGGATATATAATAGAACCGTTTTTATGCGATTCATTATCCAATCATGGTGACATAATAAATATTGTTTTCTATATATTTTCTCACAATTGTAATATAAAATACAAAATAAAAATGTTTTCTGTTATTAATTTGATATAAGTATTATACTATCAAAAAAAAGATTATCATAAAATCAATTTATTTTAAATATTATTAATTCTATCTAATTACTGTTATATCATTCTAATTTAGAAAATTATATCTAATTTTTTATAATTATAACTAATTTTTTCTGATTAATGATAATTATCAGTAAGGTCAACAAATTTTTGATTTCGGGGAATGTGGGAATCATATAGGGGATAGGATAAGGGCAATGAAAGTGTGATATAATTCTCATTCACCAATGTTTTGACTATATGAAGGAGAGGTAGTCATGTGTAAACCTCTGTGTTTACCCACGACTGCCTCTCCACTAAATAATCTCAACACATGGGAAATAATATTATTTCACTCAATCGCCACCTTCATCTCTTATACTCCATACACCCCTTAAGTGAATCATGGAGAATAGTGGAAGATGGATACTTAAGAGAAAAATAATTTCAGCACCAAAATTATTTCACATTGTTGTCCCCTTCAACCTGTATACTCGATGCTTATCTCATGTCCTTTGACTGAAATTCTATTACTAAATGTCGTCACTTTTTGTTAATTATTGTTATGTTTTTTAGTCATGATTTCTTTTAGTTAATTATGTTAAATATTTAATAATTAATTCTCTTCAGTTGTATTTATTTTAGTAATTACAGATCATCAAATTATTAATTTATTAATTACCACTAATTACTGGTGTTTTTTAGTAATTAATGTTCATTATTTACATTTTTTTCTAATTAAATGTCTTTAAAGGAAATTTTTACTAAATAAATTTATTTACTGGTATTTTTTAATATATATTGCTCATTACAAGTATTTTTTACTAAATATTTGTCAGTATCCTTTTATTTTATTTAATAATTCTCATTACTAATGTTTTATTACTAAATTATACTCATTAAAATATTTTTTTTAAAATATAGCTCAATATCAATATTTTTTACAAAATAACTCAAATTACATTTATTTTTTATTAAATACTTCTTGTTACTGATATTATTTACTAAATTTCATTAATTACCAGAAATATTTACTAAATACTTCTATTTACTAGTAATTTGTACTAATTACCACTCATTACTTGTAATATTTATAATTTACTACCCATTACCTATAATTTTTATGAAATACCGCTCATTGTAAAAATTTCTTACTAAATAATGACTATTATAAGTATTTGTTTCAAAATACGAATCATTACCTATATATATTTTACTAATTACCAGACATTTCTAGTAGTTTTTACTAAATTCCACTCATTATCGTTATTTTTTACTAAATATCCCCTACTACATATTTCTTTTTGCAATTACCAATCATTACAAATATTTCGTACTAATTACAACTCGTTAATGGTATTTTCAAATAATTTCCTCTCTTTAAGTAATTTTTTTACAAATTACTTCATATTATTTGTATTTTATACTAATACAAATCATTAACGGTTTTTTAGGAAATACTACTCATTATAAGTATTTTTTATTTAATAACAGTAATTACATGTATTTTTTCTAAATAACACTAATTATGGATATTGTTTACTAAATATAAATCCTTACTACCATGTTTTTCTTACTACCACTCATTAATAGTATTTCATACTAATTTCGGCTTATTCACAGTATTTTTTTTCTAATGACCATTTATTTTTTGTAATTTTTACTAGTTACCACTTATTATCAGTAATTTTTTACTAATTTCTACACATTATGTGTATTTTTTTCTAGTTAATTCTCATTAGCATTATGTTTTTACTAAATACCATGCATTATTGGGAATTTTTTATCATTTATACTCAATTATATTAATTCTTAATAATTCCTAGTTATTTCCACTATTTACTAATAATTATTTCTCACTATTGCTAATTTTTAATAGTTAAAACTCATTTCTATTAATTACCTCTATTTTCATGTAATTAATAATATTTTATAATAATTATTGATAATTTCTAATAATCATTAAAATTTTATAATAATTACAAATAATTTATAACAATTACATCAAATTTCTAATAATTACAGATCTATTATAATAATTACTTATATTTTCTAATAATTAATTCTAATTTTACTAATTACATCAAATCCAACTCTACTGTCTCGATACAACATGTTCTTAGTTTCCATGGTCGTGACCACCACCTTATCCTTAGCGACTTTTACTACTCCAGCTCCCAGCCAGATAAGGAGATGACTAGACCACTCCTACACCAAGAGTTTGATATGACCATATTCAAGTTATTTTTAGATTGAAGGTCCTATAAAAATGTTTCTTGTGGACCACATTCTATCAAGTTTGGAACATTACTAGGCCCTGATGGCACTGATTCCTCATATGAACCCAACTAACACAATGATAACAGAATACTACACCACCCGCACTAGAGAACGGGATGGTACTCATCTCAAAGAAACACTAAACATATCTATTACTTCTTTTCGAAGTTACACTAATAGGTTGATAGACTATAACAATCTACTCTATATCCCTATATTCTCTTTTGTTATTCTCTATAATTAGCACTTGATTTTCAATATGAATAATTATTTTCAACATGAACATGTTGAGATAATACCAAACAAAATTAATGAGACCTTTCATAAAGTGTCTAACCCTCAATGTTTCATCAATAAGATATTTCATCACAAAAAAAATTAATCTCTATAAATATTGGGGAATAATTTACAAATTTTACAGTGACATTCTCTATAAACATACACTATCTAGGCTAATCTGCTCTCAAAGTCTCACGATAAATGTATTCATAGAATCTTGTTTCGAAATCCCTCCAAATCGTGTCTTCCAACCTGTCATCTAGGTTCAAAACATCCCACAAGAACTTCACTTATCCTAAATCATAAAAGTTGTGAGATTCACTCTCCTCTCAATAGATGTCTCCAGTTACTCGATTATAGAAAGGGAAGTCTCAATCCCTCTCGCAGTAGCATGTGGACCTCCATCCCCCAAAAACATGGGTAGATGATTTTATTGAAACACATGCTTCATCTATGTCATAGATGAGGAAGGGTTCAATACACCTAGGAATATCTTAACAGAATATACAAACCCCCATAGAACAATCCCTTATAACCTTTATCTTAAATAACTTTTGGTTTCACTACTGTAACTGTAAAAGGATTCACCAGTATCCCATGTTTGACCACCATTGGTATGCTGTCATCTTCACACTCATAACCTACCTCTAGAGGTCTTCATGGTGGAATGTTTCTAAAATTCCAAAAACTTATGACCTGTATGATCGATATCGAATGTTTGTAGCTAAATTATAAGTAAGGTCAAAACTATTCAATAAAGAGATCATACCACAAAACCTGATCCTAATTTTAGGATTGATAAAAATGAACATGCATGAAATTTTTACATAAAATTCTAAATTCTTACTCAAATGAAAGGTCAATGTCATCTCTTTATTTTATAGTTTTAATTTCACTAGAATTAATTTTCATTTAATATTTCACAATTAAAAGGTTGATCCAAATTGTTCATGAGTCTACATACCTAATTGGATACATATGGTGTTTGTTGTAGCATACTCTGGAAAAAACTTATTAGCTTATGACAGATACTATTTGCACGAACCATGTTTAAATTTATGTGCATAGATTATATATCAAAATAAATTGTATATCATAGAATGCACATTTCAAAAATATATGCAGTCATGTGATTCACCAAATATAGAATGACATAGTGAATTCTAAAAGGATACTAAAATGATGCATGAGATTTAATACCATCATCTCATTGGGATAAAATAAAATTGAACCCTAAATTATATCAATAATAATATGAATAATACAAATGTTTCACCCAATATTGAAATCTAAATCAATTGTAATAGAAAAATTTTAAAATGATTCTATTTCTATTTCCAAAAATTTAGATTTTTCTTGTATGTGGGTTACCTAATCCTATGAATATCTCTTTAACAAATTTCAATTCCTTCATAATCCCCCTAATTGTTACAAAACAGTTATGAAATAATAGTATAAAAGCACATGATACCACTTTGTAATGTCTGAAACATCGATTCCACTAAATGATTCCTTGTAACTAGTTGGACACATGCCCTCAAGCACATATCCTGGAATTCCAAAGGCCTATGAACATTAGTGAGTGAATAAGGTGTGTTAATGGGGATATAATTACCTCATTACAATGTGTAAGGAAACAAAATAAAATTAATAGTCAATGTAGGAAGGTGATAAATTTCCAGATTGAGGATAAATATATAAGACATGTATATATAAAAATTCGAAAGTAATCCCATATGAAATGATGATCGTGTAATATTTCTACAAAGAATCAATAATTGGTAAACATTTATCAGTAAAATAAATATATTAAAATACCAAAAAGAGAATAGGGTGTGAGATACAGTACCAATATGTCACCACCCAAGGTGTATATAACAATTCATGGCTCTGAAATACAAGATGATGTAGTGTGTAGTAAATATAAGATGTAAATTAGTATTAAAAGTGAAGTTCTTAAGGGGTATGATTCAAAAGAAATTGATACTACATATCCAAATAAGGGTCCTTCAAAAACAAGTGTCAATATCCTATAAAAAGGTAGAATTAAATAAAAAGTAATTAAACACCACGGTCGTGCTGTATAAAAAATAAATCATACCATCCATTACTATTATGTATAAAATATAATGTCATAACATCCATAGAAAAATTGTATAACCATGCATAACAATTTTACAACATCCGAACTATAAAATTAGAAGGAATAGGCCCCAAGGGGATAGATCCAAGGTATAATGAACTATGGAATTCTCATTGAGTCCAAGGAGCATCTCTATGGATACTCAGTTAGACATGAAATGGGGTCAAAGGGTCATTTCAATAGACTATGTCTAATATGAGTCCATGTAATCTAGGTTCAAGGGTTATCAAGGCCCAAGGCATACCATGAAATCAAGACCTAGGCAGAAATATCATTCGTGGTGTCTAGTACCACTATAATAACACATGTCTTATCAAATTAATTGTGTCATATGGAGGAATTTATAATTAAATTAAATTATCATTTCAATAGTTCAAATTCAATTCATTGAGTTTACCCACTCATATGACAATTCACATTCCAACAATTAAAAAATTCAATGATATAGATCACATGGAAGTGGAGGAATAACATCACCTAAATAATTAATTCAGTTCCATTCATTCATAAATTATCTTCCTTTAGCTAGGAAAAATTGAACACACGCCCCATGGGTGGTATTACAAATGAAAATATCCATGTCAAACCCCATGGGTGATCATGGTTTGGGAAGCTTCCTACCACAAGTCTTATGGAACTACTGTGAAACCATAATATGTTTCAATATGTACAATTTAAGCATTAAATTCATTTTATGGTTGCTTATAGAATTTCTAACCAAACACTCTATGAAAACCAACTCTATAAATCACCAAACCACCCAGGAAATGTATAGACCACCTACCGTTGGTCCATAATAGAGTGGATGTCTAGTATCAGCTTTTGATTTAACTCCTCTCAGGAGAAAAATGATAAACTGAAGGACATGAAAATAGATAATTATATATTTCACCTAAATAACACATGGAATACTAATATTAAGGAATAAATTCAAAAAATTTATAGATTACTCAACATCTCCAATACAACAAGATCGACGAAACATGATTTCATGTTATAACATAAAAACCAAAAAAATAGTGATTTTTCTTTCTAGAGGATATATCTCACTTGATATTTGGTCCAATGAAGGTGAAGATATTTATTTTTAGGTTATAATATATCTTAATGGAAATTTGGCTCTTTTTCTCCAAATTTTGGGCCTCATTGTTTCTTCCCATTTTTTTCCAAAATCTGTGCCAACCATGCACCCTCTGTTGTTCAAAGAGGGCACCTATAGAATATCCCCAGCTAGTTTTACTAACCATGCACGAATCATGCATTTTGTCTCTATCAAAAATCTATTGGTTCTCTATATGGTTGTGCAAATCCTTCAAGATCATTTTATCAAACCGTGAAGGCCCCCATGACCCCCTACCCAGTCCTCGCATAGTTATTCAAACAATATGGAATGTCCCACATGTTTTCTAATAACCATGAAAACTTTTTTTTTACAAAAATCTTGGTTCCATGCTCTAAAATATTCCCAAACACCACTGATACCCTCATTACCTCAAATGGTCATCTCGTTTTGCTGTAAAAAAGAATTTAATTCCAAATTAATCTGATTAATTCGTTGTAGTAAAACCCAAGATCATACAATATTCCACACATAAATTTTTTTTTACCTAAATTATAATCTAAATGGTGGTTAATAATCTTATGAGAATGACTCCAGCCACTGACCTGATACATCAGGCACTTTCTCTCATGTATCATTGTGTTAATTATTGTGCATCAATCAAACGTGTACTATAGAAACTAATATACCTCAAATAAACTTCGTTCTCCCATAAACTATATGAATCATATGATCCTAAAAATATGTATCAACTTATTACTCCACCTCATCCAGTTTTGAAGTGTGAAATAGGTATGAGTTTTATTAAAAAACTAAGATACACAAAATATGTTGTGTGTGTCCTAGAACCTCCAAGGTAACTACAAGTGATAGGATACCACCCCAACTCTCTTCAGAATATAGAATGGACCAAAGTATAATGGTGAATTCTTTTCCTCTCTCCTAACTAGTATATGAACTTGTATCAATGGGATATATAAAAATACATAACCCCTGACCTCAAATTGTAGTGGTCATCTGCAAAAATCTTCCCAAATTTTAAAAGGAGACATTTTGGTATCGATCCACTTTCTGATCAACTAGAACTGCTCATAAGTCTCCTACATGTGACATGGTCCAAGTAAAGATTCCTTACCAACCTCTAACCAACACAGTGGTGATCGACTTGAACTATTATAGAAATCCTCATAAGGCACCATTAGTATATTAACCTAACAACTGTTATTGTAGGATAAATAATCTAGGTGTATATGCCTCCAATAAGAGTCCCAAAAATTATAGGAAAATTTCTTATAACATTTCTTAACCACTCATATCATAGTATCTTATTGTCCATTACTCTGAGGGTGGTATTCTATACATCGAAGAAACTATGTGCAGAGTTACCACTACAAACTAGGATATAAGTGAGACAAAAACTGGGAATCCTTATCTAAAATTATATTGTTAGGGACACCATGAAGTCTTACTATATCAATTATATAATAATTCCAAAGTCCATCCACACATAAGGTCTCCATGATTTGGAGGAAATGTTCAACCTTCATGAGAGTGTCAACAAGAACCCACACAACATCACTACATAGAGGCAACCTTAGAAAAACGATCATGAAATATTTGATGATGTCATTCCATTTCCACTTAGGAATATGCTACTAATATAAAACTATGGAGAGTCATTGGTGTTTCACCTTCACCTGCTGACATTTGGAACACCTCTTAAAAAAACTTGTTGCCTCATGCTTCATACCCATCCCCCAATATTGGTGACTTAAATCAGGATTCATCTTGGTAATTCCTAAATTAAATTCTGAGACTGAGTCACACAACTCCTACAAAAGATCCTCACATATTTCTAATAGAACCCAAATTTGATGATGTACACACTTGATCTCATCATCTCTCATAGTACCACCAGGAGGTGAGTCCTCACATTCCACACTCTCCTATATAACTATTCCATCTGAATTTGATAGTTGTCTCATCCTAACTCAATCAAGTATTGTATAAGAATTAATAAAGGCTGAATTATAATTATTTTGATACCTATCTTACACTTCCTAGAGTATATTATAACGAAAATAGATATTCATTTACTCACTAATATCCTCCTTAACTGATTGTTTATCTGACCTCCTGCTCAGTGCTTCAGCCACTACATTTCATTTCCCCTGAGTATAGGAAGACTCGATGTCAGAAGACTATAGGTAGTCATACCAACAATACTACCTCATAATCATATCATATTGTTTAAATAAAAATTGAGGCTTTTTTATCCCAATGCACCACAAAATCCTCCCAATATGTAATGTATCTAACAACATAAGGCATGAAAAACTACAACCTACTCAAGATAGTGGGACATGTGGTTCATATCTTGTGACTTCATCTATCGAGAGTCGTACCCAATGACTCTATCTCATATATCATGAATGATCCAAGCCTGATAACTACTGTGTCACAACACATTGTGTAGATCCTTTTTGTCTCTGATTGAATCATGACCAACCCTGAAGTCAACATCCCCGTCAGCGCTAAAAATACTACCTAATAAGCATTTATCCATTGAAGATTCACACCCTTCTTAGTAAATAACATCAATAGAGCTATTTTTTTATATGTCTTGTATTAAATTTTTATAATATCCATTTTCCCATGTAATTCCATATTTCAAAGACGTTCTTGGGATCCTACAAGAAAACTAGAGCTCTCATATTCTCTTGGTGAATAGATACTCTACTCTCTAAGATAGTAAATTACAATAAGTTGTTCTTATACATATATAAGTTAATCTTTTGTGACCATATTCTATAACTGATGATCTATCAGTTTATTAAAAAATCATTCATGATGTATTCCTCGATCATGTCGAATGTAAGAATTCACCATGATATCCTCCATGAAACCCACCTGAAATGATTTCAGATAGGGTTAGAAAACATGGTTCATCAGTGCGATTAATATTTATGGAACATTAGTGAGACCGGACGACATAACCAGATACTCATAAAGACTACATCTGCTAAAAATAATAGTATGTGTTATTTCTACGACTAGAACATGGACATGATGATATTTAGGTCTCATATAAATTTTCAAAAACACACAAGATCCTCATATATGATCAAACATGTCACCTATCAGTGGTAAAAGACTCCCAATCTTATCCATAAGTAGTTTCAATTTCTGATAACTAATGAAATGCCTGAGGGTACCATCTTACATTTTCACAAAAAAGACTATAAGATCCCAAAGATAATTATTCGGTCAACTAAACCCATTTTCCACCATGTCCTCCATCATCCTCTTGATAACCTACAACTCTATAGTATCCATCCTATTACTAGGAATGGATATCAGTGAATCTCTTGGAACTTGTTACATGGAGAAATTCACCTCCCTCATAAGAGGTAATCCAGCTAAGTCGTATGATAAAATTTCCCAGAAATGATGAACCACTATAATGAAATCTACCTAACATTCTCCATGATCATCTAGATATAAACATCCAATCCAAGATATTATCCCACCGTTCCCGGAATACTATTGTCAAAATTGGATCTCATGGACATACCATTATTCTATGTGAGTATAAACTATTCCCTCTGGTGATGTGAATTTCACCCTCCAGTGATAACAATTATCATGTGTTTGATAAGTCATTAGCTAGTCTATCCCGATTTTTATTTCAAACTCATTCATTTAAAGGAAAAATAGATTTTATATGAAGTTACGCCTTCTCAGATCAAGTGGGAACTCCCCACATAGACATAAATACTCTGTTCATGTCCCCAACAGAGTGTCAAGTGTCATGAATCCCTCTAAAAACATAACTAAATATCAATGTATTGTAAAAACTGTATAGATAAGAAACTATGTGATTATCCTCCATAATAGAGGACATATAAAAAGGATAGGATATTAAAATCATACCTCTCAAGGTAGAAAGTCCAGTTATCTCTTCCTCTTAGGTAAGTTGCGTGGAATAAATCTGGAATGAACTGCAACCATATGACATAAAATCACTATATAGAGAAAGACAACTCTATCATCTCCATACGAAAACTACCTAGATACTTTATCGATGAGCACCACCACATCCTCAGTGAACAAAACTAATCTAGAACCCATCATGACATGGAGTTGAGTAACTCACTCCTGAACCTGGGGTCGAAGATAAACCCCTTCCACTAACTACTGAATCTATGGTCCGAAAAACAATGTTCTATATGGACCATCCTTCTACATGATCTATAGTTAAGAAGGTCATGATCACATTTATTCCACATTCCTCCACATATTCCACAGTTATGTCAAAAAAAATGCACTTCCAATACTGGCGGCCATGCTAGTACTTATATCACAGAAAGCCTCAAAACGTCCCTTACTGCCACTGGATGCTGAACAAATAGGATGAGAGGCTAAAATACGATTCTATATTCCCCCATTATCTTTCATGTTCCACTATATAATTAGTGTCCAAATTTATATCTTACTAATCCTCATCAACCTGAACACATTTACCTAAGACTGAATGGCGTGTGTGAGATCGTCCTCGAAGCATCTCATCCCCGATGCATCATGAGAAAGTTATATTAGTCCAAAAAATTTCATATTTTTAAAGAATTATTAATACTTTATAACCATCCTAGAGGCCTTATTTAGATGTATGAATTCACTGTCATATTCTAATCTTAGTGCATAAGTGTAAAAGTAGTCATAGAATTGGTTCTATAAACCCTGTAAACCATGTCTCACAGCCTGCCATCTTGGTTTAGAATATCCTACCAGCGCTTTTCTTCTCTCCAAAGAAAATAAGTAATAAGTCTTACTATTCTCTTAGATGGTGTCTATATATGTTCAAGGATCTAAAAAGTATTCTCAAGATGCAAATTACTAGGCTGTGGACCTCCATCCCCAAAAATGTGAGAAAATGATGGATGTAGAACAAATGCATCAACATAGCCATAGATGAGGAATGGTATGTTGATCACTACAAATTATTCATAAAATGTAGAAAACAATCACAGAACTATGGTTTAACAATTGTATTTGAAATGATAGTTTATGCCGATGCTATAACTATAGGAGAATCCACTAGTTACCCATTGACCACCACCTTCGAAGCGTGGTCATCGCCACCGTCACGGATTACGACACATGGTCATCATGGTGATATGTCTCTACAATGAAAAACAAATTCCATAGAAAATGTAGATATCAAAAATTCAGATATAATTGTTTAATACATGCCATAATTATCCTATAAACAAATTATTCCACAGAACATACTCTTAAATCCATGAAGGAGGAAAATAAATATTTACAATGTATCTGGAGACACTTCCTAATGTAAACTCGAAGCCCAAGTCAAGGATAAGCCTCTATTTTATAGTTTCAATTTCATTTTAATTCATTTTCATTTAAAAATTCACATTTAAATTATCGAACCAAATGTTGTGGATTTTATAATCTATAAGTTCCTATACACCTCACGCACAAAAAACTAGAATCAATATAATTCATACCATAACATGATCCAGTCCATTTGAATCATGTTCAATGACTCAATGGGTCCTGATTTTCTATATAGAGTGTCTGTTGTAGACTAATAAAGTAAAAAATTCTTAGGTTATGAACTGAACACTTAGTATAAACCATGATAATGAATTCCCTACAAATAATATCTATCAAAATAGTAGGTATATTTTACAAGGAACATATCCAAATGTCTTGTAGTCAAGAGATGCACACCATATGGAATGTCATTATTAATGGAATTTTAATCCTAACAGGTTCCGTAAATGGTGCATGAGATGGAATAACTTCATCTCATTAGTTTGTAAGAAAATACAACCCTAAATTATATGTATTATCATATCACTATAAAATTGTTTCACCCAATGGTGACTTCTAAATCAACTGTAATAGCGAAAATTCAGAAAACAACAATTTTTATTTTATGAAATTTGGATTTTTCGCATACGTGGGTTAAATACTCATAGGAAAATCTCAATAAAACATTAAAATTCTTTCATAATAAAATATCAAATATTTCAAAGATAACAATGAATGAAAAAACACATATGAATCCTCATTGTAATGTCTCAAACCTAGATGCCACTAAATGGTGCCCCGAGCCTATTTAGCCACATGGCCTCTAGAGCATATCCCTAGACATCAGAGGAATCTATCTGGATGTAAGGGACATTGATGATTCTATGGAGAGGATATTTTCTCAGAACCAGAGTGTAACACATAAAAATAGAAATAATAATTAATGGTGTAATGAGATAACTATCCAAATAGAAGAATAACATCTAGGATAGGTATACAAAAACATCCAATAAAATATAATACAAAATGAGGATAATTTCATTTGTCTACAAAGAATTCAAAATAAGTATACATGAATAAATATAATACAGTAATAGTAATATCAAAAAAACCCAAAGAAGAACTATCCACGATAGAATTATGAGACTCATATTAGTCATGTTCTCCCAACCTCTTAGGAAGAAACAAGCCAATCATTGAACTATGAGAACATTCCCTGATCCCAACCTACACCCATATTATATAGTGGGTACCCAATGATGTCCCAGACAAGGATTGAGTTACAGTCCTAACAGGTTAAAACCCAATGTTTCTATTACAAGCTTTGGATTTTCAATACATGAAAATTTGTTTTGCAGTATATTTCAGATGTTTATAAGTACTGAAAGAAATTTACCCAATAAATATATAACAACAGAAAGTTATACTAAATTTTCAAACTAGAATCCCAAAAAAATAATTTAATGATCTTATAACATGGAAGAAGTGTAGAAAATGGAAGTAAACACCATAGCTATTATCTATACACAACATCTCATTCCATCCATGCCCACTGCATTTAATATTTAATGTGAAAACAAACATAGAAAGGTTGTATAACCAATCATAACATTATTACCATGGTCAAGCCAAAAAATAATATTTTTTAGACCCCTTGTGGATGGATCCAATGTATAGTGAAACAAAGGATCGTAGTCATGTCCAAGGAGCATCTTGATGGAAATATGGATAGACTTGAATTAGGGTCCAAGGATAATGTTTGCAAATTAGGCCCCATGTGAGCCCAAACAAGGACAGTCCCAGGGGTATCATTTCCCAGATAATCTCATATAATGATGACCCAAGGAGAAATATTAGGAAAAGTGTACAATACCATTATAATGACACATGGTGTTGCACACCAATGGTGTCCTTTGGAAGAAATCATCATTCAATTCAATTAACATTTCAACAGTAAAAATTCAGTTCCATATTATTATCGAATCATATTATAATCCCCATTTCAATAATTAAACAATTAATAATTATGAATCACATAGAAGAGGAGGCATAAATTTTTTAACCAAACATTTTATTTAAATTCATTTATAAATTGGATTCTTCTAGTAATTAATGTTAAAAACACAACCCTTGAGTGCAATACAAAAGGAAACTATCAAAGGCACACCCCATGTGTGACCTTGGCTGGGAAAAAACCTACAACAAGTCTCAACGAACTTGTGGTAATCCATATCAATTTCCCTTTAATTCAATTTAAAAAACCAATTAATCTAAGGGGAACGTCTGGAATGTATGGCCTTCCACACAATGAAATATAGTTATACAAAGAAGAATCCCACATAAGATAAAGTATCAACCAAATACTGTAGGTCCATATTATTGTAATCATATATTATCATTTCTGATTTGGAATTGATTGGGATTAAAATGAAGAAAAGCTGAATAACATAAAAATAGGTAATATTATCTTTCAAATAATGATTGTAGCTAATATCAAAGAAGAATGAATATTTAAACAAATTAATGGAGTAATCAATGGTTCGAATGAAATTATACCGATAGTGCTATATGTTTTATTCAAATCAAGAAACCAAAACAAAGCCTACGATTTGGATTTCAAGGGGAGTTCCCCACATGATGTTCCATATAAATAACTATATGATAAATATTATTTTGTTTATATGATATTTAATGGTATATTTTTAAATTTTTACACAAATTAATGGGCTCACAATTTGGATACATGGATGGGGATATAGTGCACCAACTGTGCACCCTTTTATGTGTTAAATGGGAACCAACATGATCACTTGACATAGTTTGACTTACCATAAATGAACTATGCAATTTGGATCTAATAAAAAATCTAGGTTCCCCACATGGGTATGCACCTCCAACAACATGGTTTCCTCAAACTCTATGAGCTCCTTTATCCAACATCCCATGACTCACATAGTTAGTAACACCATGAAACATATCCCGTATTGCTTTTACCAACCATGTAACTTGTTTGATTTATATAAAAATCATGATTTCGAGCATTGAAAAAATCCAGAACACCCCTAATACACCATGACATAAAAGGGAACTATAATTAGGACATAAAAATTAATTTACACCAAATTTAAATGGATCCATATATCATAGAAAAATCTAAAATTGTATAGTTAATTACTACTAAAATTCTAATTTCAGTTAATTATTAAAAAATTTAGAAAATAATTGTTATTGTTTTGTAAGATATGGGAATTATTACTGGTTTAGGTTTATTATTACTATTTATTGCCCAATTATAAGTATTTAATACTAATAATAACTACATACTAATAATATAAACTAATTAAAACCTATGAAAAGTAATTAATAATATGTAAACATTACTAATGATAATTAAAACTATGTACATGAAATTAAAAATAATTAATACTACATTAAACTATGTACTATTAATAAAAACTAATTAATTCTAGTTATAACTAAATATGGCTTGTTAATAATAATGATTAATAATATATAATAAATTAATTTACTTAAAAATTAAAAACATAAAATATTTTCCCTAAAGTTGAATATTTTATGAGATACAAATATAAAAGTTTTCAGCCTTATAAAATTTAAATAATTTAAATGAATAAATTTAGAGTGGGAGAAGAATGTTGATGATATAAGAGAAGAAGAGATCTTGGAATTGGAATGAAGGAGACAAATTATTCTTGGTGAATATATATATGTATGATTGTTAGTGATGAGACTACTTATGATTGGAATCTCTTCACAAATATTATTATTTACAATCGTCCCCATGGAAAATATAGTACCCATCATAAAAATAGTTTTCAATTATTAAAAAGTAATTATTGATGGGACCAATCACAAATAATCATCATCAAACATAGTATTTCTAATGAGATATAAATTCCACTACAAATAACTATTATGATGAATATTAGTAGTTATTGGAGTAAATATCTATCACAAATAAATATTCTCATGGTTTGGTGTGTATGTGATCTAAATGTATTGATGATTTGAAAAAAAATTCAACCCTAATAGGTGTTTATTATTATTATTAGTGATATGATTCTTATACTATCTGAATAATTCACACTATAAGGCCTTTTTATGATAGGCAATGTGCCAATCACAGATATCCCATATTGAATATGAGTTTTTCCTATAGTATAATCTCTAAAATTTAATTTACATGTTTTCTTGGTTATTTTTAAAGAAATATTTCTCTTTAACATTAGAAATTTTTTTATATTTTAAATAAGTTTTTTCTATTTTGAATGTATATTTTTCAAATGAAAGGTTTATTCAACCTTTTAATTGTATGTTTCATCTATGATATCATAAATTAATTATTCTTATGATTTTATTGGGATATGAAACAATGATATAATCCACTTTAATTATATATATGGATTATGTTTCCCATTTTTTTATGATCCTATTAATCTTATTTCATTACCAAGGGTAAAATATTTTATTATGAAACTGTAATGAAACCCATTTTTTTGTCTATAGTTAATTCTATGATAAATGTTTTGAAATATTTATAAAACCTATTTCGTTTTCATGGGAAATAATATAAATAGTGTTTTATGGTATTTTGAAACACATAACCAGGATTTATGTTATGTTATGTGTGGGCCTATAAATATACAAATCTCGAACACATTGGGTAAATATTGATATCTCATGATATAATATGTACTAGAAGGTGAGTGAATCTAGTTCAATATGGAAATTTTCTTCTATGATAGACATGGGAGTGAACCTTTACCAAGGATATGATGATTTGGGTAGTGAGCCCAATAATCATTAATATTCTATGCAGTAATTATTGACTATTATAGAAATGATTTTCTTTGCTTATCTGAAAGATAAAAACAAATGACTTATTCCAATTGTATTCTCTCATGAATCAAGTTATATCATTACTTCCTAAATCATTTCTTATGAACAATTGATCATTATTCCATAACCTAATATTTTCCTATATGATATAATGTGTATTATATTCAAATGTTAGGATCATTTTTCATATAACCATATGATAATGTTATTTTATACATCCCATATTTTAACATACAAAGTATTATAAATCACCCTTTCTTATGATTATTTTCCTGAGGTTGTAATGATTTTTGTATGTATGATATTTATAAGAAGTGTTTCCCTATGAATAATATAGTGGGATATAATGTAGATATTATATGATGATGTTTTTATGTATCCATGTTTCCAAATACACTATATCAATATCATTAATTCATGGATATTAATGTTATGTATTGAATTTTAAAATAATAAGATGTGATATCTATGTAAGAAAATAACGGGTTACTATAAACTGATTTCACTGATTTTGGGAATAAAAAATTTCATATCTAAAACCACCATTGAGATGAAATGTAATACTTTATTTCATATGTGATACCATGAATCTATGAGATTTTGGGAAATATGAATGGGTTAGTAGTAAAAATATATAGAGACATTATCAATTTGACTAACTAGAAAAGTTATAGATTTGTATATATTCATATAGAACTCTATGTAGTCTCATATAAGATTGAATATATTGATTAAAGGGTATTCTATATGACTAATAGAATTATCAAAACATATGGACATATCATATAGGTAGTGTAGCTAAAATAGAAGAGTATCATTTGAAATAAGGGTAAAATTATATAAAAAGTAAAACAATAATTTCTTTAGTATAATAACTATTAATTAATATAGCTGGTAGTTAAACATAACCAAAGATAAATTCTATTAGAAAATTTCATACTAATTCATGTTGAATTATGGTATCAATTAACCCCAACATATATTATTATAATTTGATTATATAAATTTTTTCAGAAATTAATCTTATATAGTTTAGATATATCTTAATCATATTTCTATTGGGTTCAGTACTTCTTATTGATCTACATATGAAACAACAACCAATGTTATCTAATAAATTTCCATTAAAAATTTATTCTTTGGGAAATTTTACCATTTAAAGTGTTCTTCTAGTTCTAAATAAAATATTGATACCAAATACATTGAAATATTTTTTATTAAAACTCCGTTAATTGAATACTATTATTCGTCGTAGATCTCAAATAAATCATTTAACAACCATTTCTATTTACAATTGCTCTAAATATGGAATTCATTTGTGAGTTCCTTTTATATGATATTTTCTATATTCATAATGATGATAAATTTTATAGACTCTGTAATTTAAAAGGGGGTTTACTATGAAATCATGATAATTCTTTTTTTCTATATAAAATTGGTTTTCATTATATATTTAGTAGATATAATAAATTTTTGGTTAGTGATTATTAATTTTTTCTCTGGATTGAATTATTTATATTTATTTTAAAATCCTTACTGTATGTGTTATAAATATTCTTCCTTGAAATTTGGTTTTGGAGTATTTTTGGTTGTTTGAGAATTGTTCAGTTAATTGACCATATTAAATGTTGAATTTGAACTATGATTTTGGGAATATGAAATATTACATTTATGTAATTTAATAGTTTATATATCTTAACATGTGGGGAAAATAAAAATGAGTTCGTTTTTCTTGAATAATATATATGATTTTTTTCATTTATGAAAGTAGTGCAAGGTGATACATTAGGAGTTTCAAAGATCACATAGGGAATTATTGAAGCAAAATCAAGAATTTTTGTCCTAACATGTTATTAATACTAGGGATGTTTGTTCATGTTAGATTAATACTACTATCTAGTATCTCTTGTTTGAATAATCTACCAAAAGGCATATCTATTTTAAAATGGATTAAATTGATTATGAAATTGGAGTTCGATGTGACATGTACGAATAATAAAAAGATAATTTCATTACACTAGATTTTGTTGAGGAAATCGTCAATCTATGGATGATTAACTACCTGGAACCTGAAGCGACATGAGATTAATTGAAAAAACACCTAAGAATAATTAAACATAAATGGGAATAAATATAGAATTGTGAGTATTGGGGATTAAATTTATGATCAAATTACTCTTATTAAACCATATCTCTATTAAAATCACACTCTATGTAAGGGAATCACATTTAATTTTTGATGGAGAACGTGAATGATAATTTATAAAGGGGTTCAAGGTGATGGATTATGGTTAAATTCATGTTATGGTATTAATGGATTAGAGATGGTATGAAATCCCATGTGAAAGCTACATTAGTTAGGGATTGTGAAAAAAGAACTAGAGATTTAAAAAAATAAACTCAAAATTAATTAGTTCTCATGCCACATGGATCAAATCTACTATTTTTATTATTTTTAATAATTTTCATTAATAAAAAAATATAGATTATATATATCATCATACTTGGGTGTGGGGATTAAGAAATTTTACTATTATTTTTTGTGGATTTTTCTATCATATTTTTTCCATATATCATCATTGTGTAATTTTGGTTATTATTTTTAATGAAATTATAATGTATTTTCTTTTTTTAATGATCATTGAGGAATAAAATCTTTGTGTGTAAACCTTGTGAGTATTTTACCTATTTATTTATTTATCTCAATTATAAATATTTTTAAGTGTTCCTCTCTAGATAATTACTACATGAAATGATGAATAGTGTTGAATATATCAATGATATGTTATAGTACTTCCTATTTTCATTAATACGATCAATCATATCACATATTATTGAGTGATATAGTTTATTAGATGTTTTTTATTTTATTAGATGGAGTGGGAGTAAAAAAGGTAAAATATTTGAAGACCATACTTACCAAAAACTGGTTAAGTATCAAAAAAAATATTTATGATTTTTTGAACTAATTTATTATTGAATTATGTGACTAATTATAATTGAAATACACTAAGCATTGAGATTTTAGTGATTGAACCCCCTTATTATAAATGTGGAACATGAATTTAGTCTGACAGTCAACTGTGTATTATGAAAACAGAATACAGAAAAAACATTTAATTAAGTGAATTGATAATAAAATAATATAACAAGTAAATGATTACATGTCTTGAATTATTCCCCTATATCGGAGTATTTAACTTATTTCAAAATCCTATATTTCTTCTATTCAATATATATCATTTCATTCTATATAACTTCTCCATGAAAATATAATATACCTAATAAAAGAATCAATTTATCATATATTTTTAGGTAACCTCACTCATAGATGACCATAGAGATATAGTTATTAAAGAATATATGGAAAAATATTGAATTAGATTAATAAAAATGAAAAATTACCTTCAATTAATTTTGATTCTAGGGAGGAATTAAAATGTCAATAAAACATAAAATTTATTAGAAATTAATAAAATATTAAATTTTTTCTATTACTGTAACTTATTTCCTATGAGAATACAATATTAAATTTCATGTGAAATTAAAAAAACTAAATATAAAACTATTTAATTGAGGAATGAATTTTGTTTTGTGAAATATTATTATCTGTTCAAATATTGGTTAATATAATGGATAAAATTTTTCTTGCACCATTAAAAATTTCATTCATATAAATTTTAACTCATAGATTGAACCAATTGATATTAAATTGGTAACAACATTCATTCAAGTTCCAAAAACACATAGAATAAAATTGAATAGGACTACGAATGAACTATTTGAACATCGAATTACTATTTAAATAAATGTTTTATATTTATATAAGTCTGTATATGTATGAAACAACTATAAACATAGGATTTGGAATCTATTATAGTGATGGATGAGAGGAGAACATTGAAGTATCAGGTTTCTCTTGATGAATAAAACATATCATGTTATTTTAAATCCACAATATAGCAGAAGGTTTTTTATTAATGTTAGTGTTGACCTATAATTGTTTTCCCAATACATCTAGGGGAAGATGAATTAATACATTCGATGAATTTTCATATAGTTTCAATTAACATAAAACCCCATGGGGTTACTCTGGAAATATTTAAATTTATGGAATTACATTTTTCATCAATGGAGATTCTAAGGAGGTGTTATATTATTCTCAAATTGGAAAATAGAATTGATATAATAATATTTTATTTGATTAGTTTTTCTACTTCACGAGTAATATGTTTGTATAATGAAATATGTGGGGTTAGAGAAGTGTTATGGTAATTTTTACATGAATAATCAGATTATATAAAAATAATAATTATATAATCTTCCGCTAGTAAATAAATGACTATTTAGAATTCAATATATTTATGAGATAGTAGTAATCATGAGTATGAGAATGATAGATGAGAAAAATATAGGGGTTTTAGTTGAATGTAATTTAATTTCAATCATATCATATAATAATGAATATTTATGTCTAATAGATTTTATTCACATCAAAATATCCAAGGAAGCACATACACAATGTCCTAAATATAATAATATTCTTATCCAATTGAGTTATAATACTATGGTGGTGAGACAAACCATTATTTCAAATAATTTCATTAACATAAACCAAAGATGAACCATGTTTTATTATTATTTACATTATAGAATTTCATTAAGGAATGAATAAGTAAGTTATCATGTCTCACAATTTAATGATTTAAACAATACTTGTAATTGATTTTTTAGTATGGCTATATCTATAATAGAATATCTTTCTGAAGAACCAATCAAATAAAATTATATTCGAGGGAAAATAATAATAAGGTGATAAAATAGAAAAATTGATAAAAGGGTAGGATTTTATCAAATCAACCTATTAATAAATTGACAAGGCCCAATCTAGATAATAATTTCTGACCTGTTATAAATTTATTACCCACTTATTATACTTAATATTATGTAATTAAGAGTGAAGATATTTTTTTAAAAAAAAATAATTAACAAAAAAATTAATTGAAATACAAGAAACATAATTGGGGAAATTGATAATAATAATAATAGGGACATAGACATTCAGTGAATTGGAAAGTATCGGACATAATAGAAAACCAATCACAGAAGAGTAAAATCTGAGTTCCATACACAATAAGAGGGAAACCCTAGTATATAAATCAAAAAATAAAGATGCTAATACAAAATTAGTAAGATGATGTCCTATAAATGAAACAAATAAGTTAGAGAAGTTATAATTGATGAAAAAATCATATTTATTTACAGAAATTATTATTAAAATATTATCACCCATGTTAATTTTTTAAAGAAAACAATATTTATCTTAAGATGATCAATAAAAATGTTATGTAGATAATAAGGTAATATCACTGAAAACCTAGGATACAAATGGATTAAATATGCATAAAAATACCCCTCATTACTGTCAATGTAATCCCCCAATCAAGAAAAATGATGTCAAGTCAGACGGATAAGGAACATTTAGAGAATCTTACGTAGATTTTTGTGAATATTCCATTTTTGAGTGTTATGAAATAAATTCCAAAATATTACAAATTTATAAAATTATTTTTAAAATAAAGTAGTACATAGAATGAGGGTGAATATAGATTTGGGAAGTAATATATTTTCCATCACTTAATATTCTCATCTAATCCAATTCATGTAGCATAAATGTTTTTTTATTCTATACATAACAATTGGGGAAAATATTCATGCTCCCCAGATAACCATTGGATATTCGTGAAATGTGATGTAATATTTACTGCCCTGAATATTGAGTGTAGGTGAGATAAAAAAAATATATTTAATTAAATAAAAGTATTAAAAATGTAATTGTATAATTATAGATGATGTTTTAATGAAAGATATGGATTTATTTTTCCCAGGGGTATTTTATATCCAATAAATAGAGTATGATACTATTAGTACACATACACCATTTATATTGTTTAAACCATTACTTAATAAGTTATATGGCCATCATAAATGTTTATAGGGGGTCATTTTCAGTCAATTTTTTATACAAATGAATCTATTTAATTTTTTAAGTCCATGAATAATCATTAGAAAATAATTCATCGAACCATGTTAAAATGATTGATTTGTTTTCCCCAGAGATTATTCTTTAATTTTTATACAACTAATCTTTAATAAATATATTTGATAATAAACATACTAAAAATAATGATAGTGATGATTTCCATGAAATTTTATTATTATATATATAATATAGGATAGAAAATACTGTTGAATTTATTGATAATGATATGAATAAATCCTTTTGACTTGTTGGATACATGGTTGAAACTTATTTGTAACATGATGATCTTAGTTAATAAATTTGATTTCCTATGGATTCAATAAACTATTTTGAATATATTTGTTAAAATGGTTTTTCAATAAATATTTAATGATTTCCTCAAATTTGAAATAATTATACGAAACATTCATTTCCTTATCATCATGAATCAAGATAGATTAATGAATTTGGATAAATAATACATAAAAATGAATTTTTTTTTTACGTTGATAATAATGAATTTACTTGTTTTATGTTGTTTTTATGGATTAATTAAATTAAGCAGAGAATAATAAAACATTTTTTCCATGTGGGGTTATCCTACCTTCACTATAACTCATGTATTTTCCAAAAAACCATAGGTATACATATATTTTATATAATGACATATACATATAAATATTTAAATTTTTTATCTATTGAAAAAAAAATTAGTGTCCTTAAAAAAAATGTCAATAGCTTGGCCTTGGATTATTTCACTATAATTACAACACCAAAAAACATTTATAAGAACCTTTTAGATGAAAATAAAAAACACATATTTGTTTTCAAAATTGGTTGAATAATATCATTTTTATGCAGTTAATAAGGAGGTAATTGGGATAGCTTATAACATTTTTTGAGTCAGAATATAACAATCATTGAGGAAATAAATAAAATAATTTTAGATTTATTAAGTTGAAAATGAAAATTACTTTTTCTTATATATTATAAAACATATTAAAAACAATTATTATTATATTAAAGGTCTATAAATGGAAAAAATGATTCATTGCTAATATTATGCTTATTAAATGATTAAATCAAGAAAATTTATTATTTAAAAATTATATACAGAATCGATTCCGATGAATATTACATTCCAAATGGTTTGATTATTTCATAATAAATCATAAATTCCCATTTAGTGATATAAAAAATTAGATATATTTGGAAATATTCCCAATTAAAAGTGATTTTACATTGATTAAATCTCTTTAGAGAAGAAAATTAGTATCCAATGGGTAATGTGATCCTTTGAAAAGAAGTTGGTTATCACTAAAATTAAAAGGCAATGTATTCCCATGACACTTTTTATCATTTTCCACTAAAATTAATATTTAATTATCTCATGTATAACTATTTTACAATAATTATATGGAGTATAAAATTAATAGCCGAGATACAACCTCATGGAGGTTTAGATTTTTTATATTTATATTTTATTTATATTTATTTTATTTTATGAAAAAATTTAATCATATATAAAAATGGATAATGTATTGTGTATACTATAAAATTTCACAATTATGTGTATGTATTTTTTACTACTAATTTTTTAATAGTTTTATCTTCATTTTAAAATAAAATAATAAGATCAGTGATCTACACCACATTTAGGTTCAAAATAAGGTACTAACTGCCAAATATGATATATATCCATGTTGAATAACTATACTCAATTGTTTTAAAATCATTAAAATATTATGATTTAATGAATTAATAATGATGGTGAATTTTTAATTATAAAAATAAGTTGTATTTAATTAATATTATTGAAATATTGATTCAACTACTGAACAATTTTATGTCCCATTCTATATGTTATTTTGAATATTTAATTGGAAAATTATTTTCAAATTTGATTGATAATGTAATCCCTCCACCTCAGGTTCATCCTAGGATAAAATATATAGATTAATTTTTCGGCGAGGCACCTAGTTATTTATAAACTAGATATCATTTTCTATAATAAACTGATTCTCAGAAGAACAAATTATATTTTTACTCATGTAATTTATAAAATCTTTTTTCTTAGATGGATGGTCGTATTTCTCAAATTTATTAGTATTTTCCATCAAATGTAAGGTAATGTTTTTTATTATGTGTATATTCCAATAGTATTAACCTTAATATATTTAAATAATTAAATATTATATATTGAAATCATAAAAATATTTTCTTCATAAAAAAATTAGTGTTTTTTTATATATAAAATTGAATTTTTGATTCCATATTTTAGATAATTAATTCAATATATATATATTAAAATAATATAGAAGATTAACATATAATACATGGTTGTTGTGCGTTAGTATTCATTGCTGGTGGATGATATTTCTATTATGTAGTAATATTTTATTTACACACACTCAAAAATTTTCTTTGATAATTAATTATGGTAACATACTAATTATTTTTACATTTTCATATAATTAATTAAAAATATTTGTAGTTTGAAGGAGTATATGAATATAGATTGAATTTTATTCAATTCAACACTTGTGTTTGAAATGTAATTATCATTTTTAAAATATTAATATATTTCATTGAAAAATAAATTAAATTTCTAGAATGTAAGAACTTTTTTTCATTGGATCATTTCAAAGAGAATTCTTTATTCATCATTCCACTATTTTTTATAAATTTTCAATAAATTTTGAGATAAATTTTGACATAGTTGATTATTTTATATATTTTTCATAAAGAAAATAAAATATTTTATGTGGGGTAATTTCCTTATTGTATTTAATATCATGCTTAACATAATCACTTTTTTGATAATTATTTAATAAAATTTCCTTTAAATTTATTCTAACTATATATTCATTATATTTTTCAATTTTGGGAAAAATTGGATTTTTATTGAGTATTTAGTTGAAATAATAAAATTTTGGTGTTTTTTTATTAAATTTAATATTAATTTAACTTTAATTTATTTAATTATTCTTCTTTTTATATGATGTAAATATGTTCAATTGAATAATAATATTTTTTAAATCTGGCTGGTTGATACATTAAAATGTTTAATAATTATATTTCTAATTAAAAATGGAATATTACATAAGGAAGGGAAATTGTTATTTTTTATTAATTTCCCAAAGTATTTTTCTTTACTGATGACAATGTGTAAGTTGAGATTTATTTTATTGAGGGGTATATATGGTTTAACATTTTTCGGCTGAAGTAGATGGTTTTGTGTAAAAACTTTTAGTGATCACAAATGGAGTTATTATCCTTATTTTTCAGTAAAACCATGACTGAGTAACCACATATGATTAACCCCATTAGCTAGACACTCACATCCAATTAATCCCATGTAAATTGGAGTTATATATGAGTAGTTATGTGTGAATAAATCATGTAAATGTGCAGTGGTATATAATAATTAATTACATAAAATACCACTAGAAGATATTATGATGTGGAATAATCCTTGATGTGGAGGATTAACAAGATGAAAACTGATGGTAATTGATATTAATTTTTTGTCTGTATTAGGATAATCAAACATCAAGGGAAAACCAAATATTTAATATTGATTTTTGGGGATATAAATTTTAATCATATAATTATCAATGAACCATATTCACCTAAAAAATAATCCATGGAAGGGAATAAAAGCATGATGAATTACAAAGGGAAATAGAATAAATATTTATAATTTTTTAGTGAGTAAATTAGAGTTGGATTCTTCTATAGGTTATATTGATTTTGATATTACATCATATAACATAGGTATGTGACATTAGTTGGTGATTTTGGTAAAATCACTGGTGTTTTATGATAAGAAAAATTGTAATTAATTAGAACTCGGGAAATATGGATTGATGATGCTGTTATGATGGTTTTTCTGAATAATATTCTTTCTTTTATAAATTCTTATTTATGTGTTAAGAATAGAGGGAATTGTTGACTTATAATTCCAGAGATACATTATTTATCTCCCATATTTATATGTTTCCTTTATAATTTTATGTAATTTCTATGTTTTATTTTTAATTAAATTATAATGAACATGGTTTGTTTGATGATCATGTATAGCTAAATTAATAGTCCCAAATCCAAGTTAAGTTAGTCATGATTACATTAGTTATTTCATTTTTTAACTCTTATCTAGTTTTAAAAAGATACTGGATACATAATATGCTTATTCGTACTGAATGTTTTCAGGGTGTATTATAGTAATACATATTCTCACACACTTGATCAACCATATCTCATAAAAAATAAGGATATATTTTTTCGTTGTTTCTTGTTTAATCAGGAAGAATGAGAATTAAAAAAAATAGTGATTAGTATTTAATTAAATTAGATCATGATTAAGAACTAAGAGAAATTTACAAATTTAAGCTTGTTTTTGAATTATGTAATCAATAAATTTATTTAATCACTCCCATTGAAATATAACAAGATTTGAAATTTTACGAATTGATCCCCATAACATTTTCTCTATAATGTGAATAGCTCTAGATCATGAGTTTTTCATCAATGAATCTATTAATGTATAAAAATTATCATTCATTAAATAATGATTCCATTGTATAATTTTGTAAGACTATTATCTCATGGATGATTCTCTTTTATCAGTATTTTTTAATTTTCCCCCAATCACGAAGAAGATATTTTATTATTTATTATATATTCCCTAGGAATTTCCCCATAAAACATCATATAAATAATAAAACATATAAACTTTCATTTATATTGAGGAAAAATAATTCGGTGAGAAGCTTAGGGAATTACATATCTGAAAATATAGAAAGAAAATTTGAATTATGTTAATATTTCAAAGAAAATAATATTGAATTTCATATATGGTATATCTAGGGTAATGAAAATAAATCCATTTACCCAATGATGATCAATTTTTTTAACCACCATTAAAATTTTAACAATGATAAGGGAGTAAATAATTTTCTAGATATCAAATTATTAGGAAAATAATACTAAATATTGGGTAAATCCCATAGATAAAATGAAACATGATAGTTAATACACCTTCTTACAGTAATTATTATTATGTGGATATATTCCTAGATCATAATTAAATATACCCTCTTCATTGATGGTTGGTTTCTCAAGAATACATCAACTATTAGATTTGTATAATATTATTTACTTACCGATCTAATGTAATTATCACCAGTGTCAACATTAATTAAAATATAAAATATCACTATAATATCATTCTACCACAACCTGGACTTTCCAAATTAATGACATATTATTATAAATAATGTCTGTATTTCAACGATGACTTCATATATAGAACATAGAATAACAAAAATTACATTAAATTAAATAAATATGTAATTTATGTCATCAAAATTAGAAAATAATGATTAAAAGTTAACAAAAATAAAAATGAATGAAAAATATAAATAAAAAATATATTTAATTATTGATCCCAAAACTTATTTCATTAATAATAATCCCTGTATATAGATATACATTTTATAAATTTCCATTATTTTTTCTTTTTATTCTCATAATTTTGAATCAATATTTCATAGAAAATTCACCTAATAATAAAAATAAAATCAATAGAACGTATTTCAAAAATTAAAATATCTATTAATCTATTTCTATATATATTTATTATTATATTTTAATGAAGAATAATGTTCTATTGTGTAATATATCTTGATATATCATATAAATTGGGTGTTAAATTGACAATTTGAAGAAAAGTATATATTGGAAACATGACAAGATCTCTTAAATCATCCCAAAAAACCACTAAAATGAAACAATACTATTTAAAGTTAATTATGATATTAAATGGTCTATTGATTGGTTTAAAGTAAAAATAAATAAATATCTCCTTATATATTTGTGTCATGATTTCTACAACGTTTTATTAAACCATTTATAACAACCCACGATAGAGAAATATAGTTTTATAGTATCCCCAACAACTCCTCAATCCAAACATGCTTCTTAAACTAAACAAATTCTAATACATAATTGATTTAGACTATCACACATATCATGAAACATATCTATCATGCTTTTCATTTGGAAAAAAACCACTTCATTCTTAATGGAATTGAGTTCTCAAACCATTTATTTATATATGTATCTAATATAAAAGAATCTAAAAAACATTTTTAGTTCAATTGAAAGATAAAATCAAAGTAAAAATAAATAAAAGTTAGTATATTATTTATAATTAAATAATACATAATATATTTGAAACATATGGATTGGGAATTCCAAGACCCCTATAAAAATACAAAATTTTAGCAGTACTACAGATATGAATTCTAATAATAACCCCTCTAAGGAGAAGTTTAATTTGGGATCTAATGAGTACCCAAACCAAAATATAATTTTAGTTAATTAGAAATAGATAAAATATTAAATCGTTAACATATATCAACTAATCAATTCCCATTATATTGTTACATAACACCATGAACAATGTTACATACACAAGAATACACTATTTGTTAAAAATGAAATATTAAATGTAAAATATTCATTTTTCTCAAAAGAAAAATATTCGAGTATGTATTAACATTATTTTGCATCCAATGGGGGAACACCCAAATGTAGTTTGAACGTATATTTATAATATGATATTTTAATGACATATATGAAATTTCATATGAAAAAATGGGATCTCATATATATATTGATTGACCAATCATTAATAGTACAAAATGAAAACATTTCCAATATCATATCTCATAGACCCCAACATAAAGACACCAATTAATGTGTGTAACACAACAACCCATGAATCCAAATGTCGGGGCTCTAGATATGATCCCATATTGACTTAATTTTATCCCATAATCATGGTAGGTTACTAAAAAAACATTTTATTAATGGAAAATTATGGGGAATGATTTTTATTGAAAATAGAAATGAAAAACACACGTTGTCTTTTAATTTTTTTTGATGTTAAACCAATAAATAATTTTTTAATATAAAATATATATCTATTACATTTTATTATTATAATAAAAATATAATGTATGAAATAAAATGGAAATGATAGAGCTAAACACTATATAATGTGCTAAACCCTATACTATCACTTATTTCATTATAATTGATTCATGGAAATATGACTCATCTCGATTGAATGGTAAAGTCTTCCATTTAAAAATTTCATCAATAATTATATTCGTATGTACTCCAACATGAAAATATTTGGGGTGAAAAAATTAGTAAATTTTCACTATGACTTTATTGGGAACCCAAGAAATTATAATTTCAAATGAAAACCGAAAAATGTGTTAAATAAAAAATTAAATCACCTAAAATTTTAAATTAACAAACATACTTTATATCCATAAATTCATTAAAAAGGAATGTAAAATTAAAAAAACAAATCATTCAGGACATAAATATATATTGATTAAAAAATTCACATTTCATCCCAGAATAACCATTTTTAAGAAGACACCATTTTTCTCACAATCAAAGGAAACACAACAGTTTTCATAATCTACTAGAAATATTTTCACATCATAAATATCTAATTAATAAATCTCATTTTCCATAAATCCCATCAAAATTACCACATTTCACAAAATCCATTGGAAACTCCTACATGTGTATGTTCAAAATTCCAATATTTCACAATTTCTTTCCTCAAAATAAAAAAATCCAAAATACGAAAATAAAACAATTTTAAATATTTGAAAACATAGATTTTGAAAATACTTTTTTTATTATAAAATAAATTTTTATAACCAACTCACCCCCTAAAAAAATTTCCAATGAAACTATTTACATGAGAATGATTATATTTCATAAAATAAAAAATTTGTATGAAATGAACCAAAGTATTCTTCAATGAAGATAAATTATTGAAAATATAAGATAAACATACCCAATTAATGTAATATATCAAATTCACCCACTTGATTATTTCATCTTCAAAAATTATCAAATTTTCAACTCCATGAATCAATCCATTGGGGATAAATCATTCAATATCTATACATAAAGATTATATATTATGAAT
The DNA here is from genome assembly GCA_963277665.1 of Viscum album. Classification (NCBI taxonomy): domain Eukaryota; kingdom Viridiplantae; phylum Streptophyta; class Magnoliopsida; order Santalales; family Viscaceae; genus Viscum; species Viscum album. Next base: position 812,294,063 of record OY728165.1, read on the forward strand.
TATGTTAACATGTAATTATGAATCCCAAAAAAATATTAATTTATTAAGAATAGATGTTTTATAGAGATAAAAATATCTATTCCACAAACCAAATAAATATGGAACCCTGACATTTACATTCAAATCAAAATGATATATCACTATATGGGATCTTTTTTTGATTATGGAGAAGCAAAAAAAGACCCCATTTAATACAAGATTTTTTATTATATGATGTTGGATAATTAATATAGTTAGAGAGTGTAAAATAGGGTAAGAGAATGGAATCATCCACAATATCCCTAATCCCCACGTTTAACTCACACATTTAGAAAATAATGTACCTAACAATGTGAATCTAATAGGTGATTCTTCCATTTATAATTTTACGCTCATATAGTTAATCTAAAAATTATCCTAACCATGATTATATACAATAAAACCTATTATCATCCATGGATGATAGTAATGGTTTGGATAACCATTTTTTATCATTTTATTCAAAAATAACGCATTAAAAAAAAGAAAATATATCATCATAAAATTCATAATATTAAAATTAATTCATACATTCAGAAACTGATGGTTTATAAGTCTCCCTGAAATTTGTTGTTTCATTTAGAAAAGTAATTTTTATCTAATATCAATAAAAAATATAACAATAATTTTTATCCCAAGCTCTATCTACCATTCCTTCTATATAATGTTCATATCCTTAGAAAAAACATGAACACGTTAATATTCCTACACTAAATGATTTTTAATCTATGACTCGTAACCAAGAATGATTTATCTAGAAAAGATACATCTACTTCCATCTCAACTACCTAATAATTAATTATATGATATGGTTTTCAGTTGTATTTTGTTAATTTTTGGTAAATAAAAATTCTATAAATCACTTTATATATTTCTAGATATGCGACTCTATAAAACATTATATGATCCTCCTAATGACCTAAACAAATCCCATTTTCTAAGTAATTGAATTAAATTTTTTTGAAATAATTCTATGGCCAATTATAAGCGCCACTTTAAAGAACATACTATATCTAAAATAAAATTTCATGGGTCTTTATCAATAATTATCATATAAATTCTACCAACTCAAAAATAATATTATATAATTTTGTATCATCATATCATTTTCAATTACCACTTGCAATAAATGTGGTCCAAATAGAGTATGCTCTCTTATCCATTCCTAATAGAAAGGAGATTGAAATTTTAAATATAAAATTCCACAAATGGTTCGATATAAATTGATAGATAACAATTATTATCCCATAAAAATTTAGTAAACACAAGATTAACCTCTGATGATATTCAAACATTATTAAAAAAAATCATATATATATAAATTTAAATAAGTCTATATATATATATTAAAATATAATTATAGATGACATACTACACTCTAATTTAGATATATCCAAATAGTATTCTAATACCCATTAAAAATAAAAACTATAAACTAATATACTTTATTGAAGACAATTTACATTGGAACCCTATGTATTTTAATAAAATCCATTACATAAATCTTTTAACGATACCCATCAATTATAATTTCTCATATATTTAAGAATGTTTAACATCTAAACAATCACACATCAGGATCTAGTGAAAAAATGGATGTATATTTTTAAAAAAATTAAAATTTAAAAATATAATGTATATTAAAAAAATTAGCATCATTTTGGTATTTGGTTTGGATGAAAATAACTAAAAATTAAGAAATATAATTTTTTCATGAATTAAAAATAAAGATGTACTTTTTAGATAACTCATAGAAGATCCTTAATGATGATAAAGTCCATTGGAATTTCAACAAAGTCTATTAAATATTTAACATACTGAGTGACCATAAAATTTAATAGTAAAGGGTTCTAGAAATCATTTAATTTTTTTTTTGTAAATACATTTTAATAACTATTGAGATTTATTTTTCATTAATATCAAATATAAAACATTTGAAAAATATAGTTAAAAATTAAACACTAGGATTTTAGAAATATATAACCATTAAAAATAATTTACCAAAATATTTAAAAATATGTTTTTTTAATCTATTTAAATTAAAATAATAATTACAGTGGAAAATAAATATTTATATAAAAACATTCTTCATTTGAATGTATAATGTGTTTTGGAAATACATAGTACTTATGAAGCCTCTTTATTCTAAAAATAAAATATCTTTTGAAAATATATTGTACATTGAAAACATATTTCTTTTAAAAATATTATTACATTAGATAATATAATTGGAAATAATTTATCTTAATATGAGCATAATGATTTTTTATATAAAAATACAATATAGTATCTGAAAATAAAACCTTATGGCCACATGGAACATTAAAAGACATATAGGGACAATAGGTCTTGGAGGGTCAATTTCACTCCCCAAATCCTTCTCATGTTTACAAATTTAATTTTTTTAATTTTATTATAAAACATTTTGAACATCATCCATTTTTATTTTCCACTGTAGTATTTTTATTATGAAAATATGACAAAATAATCTTATAAAATTAAGTGTATATATATATCATCAGGAAACCAATACATGATAATATAAAAATTCTAAAAAATACATGTATTGTATGAGAAATATGTAGTGCATAGACACACTTATAAATATGATCAACATCCCTAATTTTTAAATGAATTTTTTAAATGATAGATTTAATGTTTCATCATACAATAAAATTTTCTTAAAACAATATTTAATGATATTATATGTTTTTAAATAAAAAAATATTGAAAATATTAAAACTCATTTTCATAAAATAATATCATCAGAAACAAGAATTATTTTAAAATAACTCCATTATATAACATTTTTTTGAAATTATAAGCCTATTATGTACAAATAATTTTTAGAAAATATTCATATAAAATAATCCATTTAATATATCAATCCTAAATAAGACAACAATTTATTTACAATATAATAATACATGCTTTAGTAAAAGAATTTAATATTATAATCTGAAAATGATATATCATCATACATTAAATTGCTAAGGAAAAATATTTGGAATTAACCTATATGAAACTATATTGAATATCCATTCAGAAAGGAGAGTTTCACCCTCACACTATCTCCTCATTTATAGAAAGTCACAAATTTTTTAGGCTATCTGGAAGCTTGTCCTTGTATGAAGAACCTAAAATATTGGCTCTTATTAATAAGGCCCAAAAGTAAAACAAATCATTTAAATATTTATTTTTTTAAACCCTATTTGTAAATACTTCTTTATAGTGGGGATTTTGTCCATATATTTCTTGTGATTACATTAAAATTAAATTTGATGACTTATATAAATTGAATTGATAAAATTTAATTTGTATTTTTCATTATCATAAAAATCTTTTTAATGAGTCCAATTTCAATTTTTTTGATAATGAATAATAATAATAGTAATAAATTCTTTCCAAGGTTATGGTTAAAACTAGTTTTATAGATGTGTTAACAAAAGTGATAAATTTATGATTTTTAAATGAATATAACTTATTATTATTGTTTGAATATAGTCTAATTACATATAATCCAATCAATGAATTATTGTATATTTTTATCCACTTGTATAATATTGTGAAATTATATTATTTAGATATTTTATATAATTATATATGTTTCTCTCTCCATAATATATAAATGGGAAATACTCCCCACCTTAATTCTCAAATTTTGAGCATTCGAGCATAGAAAATCTATACCCTTAAACATTGATATCTTCCTCCCCTTCCACATATAGTCCTATGAATTATCTTATGACCAATATGTTTTTTCTTATATATTAACCCAAATGATCTATCTAATAAAATAATAGGTTATAGAACATACAAATAATGATTGGATTGTTATAATGGTTTTATGATAATTCATTATTTTCTCTGGTATATTTATGATTTTATATTGGATTATGAATTTATATGATCTTTATAATATAAATTTTATCTACATTCTTCACCAATGGTTATTTATAGATATTAAAATCTTTTCATTACTTTACTTATGACAAGGTAGTCAAAATTTCAAAAAATTATTTTAAGGGGAAAATCTTTTGATTGATATTTATTGAAATTGATATATTTTCCTTGATGATCATTACTTATTTATATTATATTCATGATACTTTTTAAAAATCTCAAATGATTTATTTATGTCATTTTTAACTATTTTTTAAATTTTATATAGATTATTTGAAGATCATTCTTCTTATCATACTCTAAATGATATATTATTTACCAATGGTGTGAATGAAATGTTTGTTTAAATGTACATAATACATATGAAATTCCCACTATCCTCAATAATCATTTTATTTAATATTATTTTGAAATTTTCCATGTTTATTCTCAATATAAATGATTTCATTAATATTTTAAATGTATATAGATTTTAAATATGTGGTCTCAAAATGAAAATTTTATATTCCTTAACAAATGTTACAGTGAGCTTTTAATGTCATTTTAAAGTACGATAATCTCACTTGATGTTTATTTTACTTTTCTGGGGATATGATCCGACATTACAAACTATATTCTTTAATTAGGTGTTTTATTATGATAACAATTAAATATTGATTTCACCTATTTTCTTTTTTATGAGTTTGGTTATGATGAAATGATAAAAAATGTCATGATTTTATAAAAAGCATAAAAATGGATAATGATTATGTGATGGGTGGTTCTGTTTTGAACGAACAATGAACGAAATAAATATTAATCATTCATGAGATTAAATGGTATGTAATAGGTTATCATATGCTCGTATGATGGTAAAAAGGAGGCTTTTCCAATCCTAAAAAGGGAAAACTATATTTTATCCGAAAAAATATAGAGGATACATGTTTGGATATACAAAGCTACAAATTGGTGAATAAGTAGTTATCCCAATCATAATATGTTTTGAATTTCATGTTTGTAAGCATTGAAATAATATTTAAACGTTTTTCATTAGTCTATATTTTATTCTCATCATTTATGATGTAATATTATTTTAATTTTGTATTCTTGGTACACTTGTTAATGGATTCCTTTATGATTCATGTTTTATGATTTTCAATGATTTATTCCACAATTCATGATTATTATATAGGATTTTTTGGTATGGTATTAAAATGTTACAATCATATTATCATACACTTAATCTCATATTTTGATTTAGTGATCCATGATATCTACATTTGTATCTATACTATGAAATTGAGATCAACCATTATTATGTTTTTTTATTAAGGATTTATAAAATAGTTTTATATATGATATGTTAAAAAAGGGTAAAAGTTTTTAAGATCTATGTGAGAATGGTTGTAGGTAATTTATATACCAGTTCATTATGTTTCCACATTTCTAATGAAAATATACATTTATGGATAAAGAGGAAATGTAATTAATATTATTATAATATTATGTAAAAATTAGGTATGAAATTATTGATATTCCTAAATAAAAAACTCATTATTTATGTAGAATCATTATGTTTTAAAAGAATTAATTATTTTTAATTCCTAAAATATTTCCTAACATTACCCACTAGAGCTAATCATTTCTCAATTATGAGTATAATATGAAAGTGTAGAAGTCATTTTTGATATGTTATTATGTATATCTATTTTGTTCCTTAAAATATAATGAGTATAAAAATCTAAAAAATATTCATTTGTATTTGAAAGTAATTTCCATGTCTAACCTTATTAGGTTTGACATAGATTCATTTATTTTAATATATAATAATTTAAAATCACATATTGGATCTAAAATTTAATTTTTAATAAATTTATCATAAATAATATCCTCATGAAGTATTATTAAAAAAATATAAATATAACTCTCAATATCTATCCATATATATGAAAAATAAATTTTCTCATCCAAAAATATAGACACAAAGGTTTCTAAACACATATAGAAAATCCAACTCCGTAAATTCATGAATACAATATGTTAATTAGTTACTCTAAAAGTAATGAATAAAAAACTTATATTGTTTATATCAAAATTATAATGTTACTTTTATGATATTATATATATTTAGCATCAGTTTATGATAACTGAAATAATGGATAATCTTGAAAGCATACAAACCTCCAATTGGCCATCCCAAAAGATTTTTGATTTGAGATAATGAATCGTTATTCATCCACATAACATATTTTAAACACTGATTTTTCAATATAGAATAATAATATACTATCGAAATTTATAGTGAATATGACTAGAGCATCATAATAATAATCACTGGGTTGAATGAATCTATTTTTCTACATTTTATCCAATTTTAACTTTAGGACCCAAAAAATGAATTGTTTCATGTGATAATACTATAATGATATAATTTCAAATCAAGAAACAAACTAAAAAAATAAACATCCAAAATTTTTAGTTGACCATCTATATCAATTTGGAAAATACATTGATAATGATCGACCACTCTTAGAAGTAATGGTATATTATTCCCTTAAATATAATAAAACTACAAGAATACCAAAAAAATACATGCGCCCAATATATCTCTTATTCTGACTATTTTTATTGACTACCCTTCACTATAATAAATGATTTTATAGTACATTCTAGTGATTTTGTAATGAAATAATATATATATTTAAATTTGAAATTAAATTGAATCAGTAAATGTATCAAAATTATATGGTCATATATCAATATATTATGAAAAAAATTCTAATGAAATTTCTCCATTACTGGTTATTTATCCTTTAAAATTTACAATATCATTTAATGATGGAATGTATGAATCCCTATAGAATAATGTATTATATATTTTTATAACCTCAATGATATAAAAATGTATATAGATAAATTATTTTTATTAACTTATATTAGAAGAATTCCAAAATTATATCATAATCTAGAAAAAATTTAAACAAATTTAAATGTTTACTCGCAAAAAAAAACATCATTATCTATTTCTTGGTTGATAATAATTAGTTTCCCTATGATTTTATAATGTTTTAGAATCAGTTAATTCTGTGGTATTAAAAATAATCCATGACTTATTGACTTATTCTATCTAATTTTCCCATTTTCGTTAATTAATTCTTCCGCGTAGTTATATGAAAAACTACAACTCAACAAAGAAAATTGATTTTAATATTTCCTCAAATTACACTCCCTTCAATACTGATCAAATGGTTATTTAGTGTTTTGTAACATTGTATTTTTATGTCTTGCTTCACCACAGAAAAATCACCCTAGCATCTGTCTTCCCTGGGAAAGGTGGAATATTTTTTATTAATTTTCCAATGGATTCCATCAACATCATATTTTATTTATAGAGTCATTTTGTATTCCATATTGAGTATAAAAAGAACTCACCTTCTACATGTCTATATATTCACTTCAATTGTAACATTTATCCACACCCTCTATATAGTGTCATATAGCTACATAATGAAAATAAATGAATGAATCACAAAAAAATAATATATAAAATATTTATCCCTAGATACTTTCATTCAACAGAATTTATAAAAAAACAGGTAAAAATAAAAATAAAAAAGAATTTTTCCATTATAAAAACAATACCAAACTCAAAATATTTTAATTCATAATCCGTATAAAAAATTAATGCATCTAGAAAGTATTGATCACTGAATATTATCTAGAATACCTTCAACTATAGATATTTACCTGACCCCCAACTCCCCAATCACATCACAACACTTCATATTTTATCCCTCGAAAATATATACATCATAATATTCCATCAAGGTCATATAAATATATTAAAACCTGAATATAAAAGTGTTCTTCTATAACCATCCCTTGAACTAACTAGGTCCCATATCCCATATATGTGATAGAGTGTTTTTTCATGAAAAATGCTTCCATATTCATATCTATTAACATATCCTAATCACAATCCATATTGATCACATGGAGACAATATATCTTCACATAAATAAATTCAGGGCCCATAATAATGAACTTAGTTTCACCTTACCCTTTTTCATAACTAACATGATTTCTATTTTGCATCATATTTTAAAAATAAAAAAAATATTACAATAAAAACCATATGATTTCTTATTCAATAAATATAAAAAAAACACTATATTCTTTACCGAAAATAGTTGTAAGTTTTTTATTTAGAAAAATAATTCATAATAATTTACCCTAATTATTAATATAATTTCAAAAAAAACATTTAATTAATGTACTCTATGATATGAAAAACAATTGAATCTTTGGGAATCCATTTTCATTGGAGGGGGAATAATATTTCATTCAAACCTCATCAGGTAATACATCCAATACCATTACTATATGATGAATTAACTATTACCCATTTTGATCAAGTATAGATTGATAATACTAAATTATAATCCAAATATGTTTCATAAACCACCAATTTACCCAAATATTCTATTTATTTTGTGAGAAATATAATAATATTTTAATTAGATTTTTGTGGGTACATTATCTGTCCCAACCATTATATTCCCCATGCAATCCAAAATTCACAAAACATTGCCCAATAACCCGCACTAATACAATTTTATTGCACATAAACATAGAGTCCTAAATCCCAATACATTATCGTGAATTCTATATAGGCTCAAAATCATTCCTCAATCTCCAGAGGATACTGAAATGTGGTGAAACAAATATATTAACTATAGGGATTGATTTTATCTCAAAATAAAAACATATACCATGTATTTATATTTAAAATTAATTAAAATCATTACTAAGAAAAATAATTTTAAAATAAAAAAACAATTATATTTATAATTTCCCATAAATTATAAATATGGAATAAAATGAAAATTGAGAAATTAAATACCAATGAAATGTTCCCAAACAAGAGTTATAAGTTCATCGTTGACAAATTTAATTTATAACTATTGATAAAGAATAAGGAATATTAATATATTATCTCTATTAGGATCACATTTTGGTCACCATACAGATAGGTTGGGTGAATCAGTGTGGAGTAAATTTTTCTTTACATTTGTTACTTATTCAGTAGAAGGATATATTATCATATTCACATATAGTTAGGATAAATGAAAACAAAAATATATATTTTAAAATTAAAACATGGATTATTAATTATGTTCCCCTTCAGATTATATAACTATATTCTTATAGATGGTGGGTTTTATCCCACAAAAAAATAATCATACAACATTTTTATAAATGACTGAATAGGATATGGTATGACTATGTATATACTGTCATGTAATTGATTAGTTATAATAATATATTTATCTAAGAAGAAAAATAATATATGATGTTATATTTTCCCTCATTAATTTATTGTAAAATTATATCATGTAATATACAATAGGCAATAATGATTCAGATCAACATCATCAAAATGAAGTTATCAAAAGTGTTTCATTGAATATTTCAATCAATTGGATATCGAACATACATCAATCAAGGGTATTTCCAAAATATAAATAAATCAAATATGCAACATTTTACCTTCTTCATTCTATCATAATATTATGAGTATGTTATATATATATTATATATTATATTTTCTTGATACAATATATCAATAATATTAATTTCATTAGTTCCCCTCTATTCTTCTTGGATAAGAAAATATATATACAACTGAATCACACTACACATTTGATATTAAATTTATTAAGAATGACATCGAAGAAAATCATTGAATCATTTTTTATAATTTTCAACACAATAACTTTTAACACTGATTTAATTTATTCAAATTCACCTCTAGAAATCATAATGTAACCCGTGTTGAATTATATTTGAATAATCCCTTAGACATAACCCTTTTAATATAAACCATTTTTATGTTCTTATAACATTTTTTATCATTGATTATTCATTATTTAAATTCAGATTTTATTATATAATGTTATTAATTTTTTATATAAAAGACCTAGCTATCTATATATGTATTCACTTTGTTGCATCATGCACTAACATGTTTCACAAAAAAATGAATAACCATTATGGAGTATCATAATAAAACGAGGTATTTACATTCCTATTTATTTTTTAATGTTATTAAAAATATTCCCAAAAACATAAATGTATAATTATCATTCATGTGACTAGAATAAAAAATGGGATTCTTCTTCAACATTACATAATAATGTACGCTAATTCTCACATCACCTTCTACATCACACATATACATGTGTGAATTTATCTTCAGTAAAAACAATGAATCTCACAGTTATGTGTCTTTAGAAAAGAATAATTTGTTTTGAGATATATATAGATGCTTATCATAAAAGATAGTGCTTACCATAAGTATCTTTTCCCATCACAAAACCTCAAATAATGGAAGGATATTTTTACTTATTGATATATCCTAGAAGACTCATGGAAGATCTTTTTTCCTCTAATAAAACATAGAGGCTCTTAAAAAATATGAAATGTAGTAGTGTCAATTAGTAAAGGTACATCAATATTTATATATTTGGTTCACCACCACATCCCAATGTATTCACGGACATAAATTTCCTAAAAAAATAATCAATTTTAACTGGTTTTTCTTAATTCGTGAATATGATTTATATTCAATACCACGCGGCAATGAGAAATGTGGAAACTCTTTTTTTGTGAATATAGAATTTTCCTCTACTTAAACACCTAAAACAACCATGATAAAAATAAAATTTAATATATTAGAGAAATAAAAACTCAACCATGAAATTTATTGGTTAATAACCTCATATAAATTTCATTTTCATCCTCATCATCTTCTTGTTATTAGAATAGATTTATATATATATAAAATACAAGGATTTCATGCATGGATTTAGGTGATCATGAATGTATTCATCCATTAAATTTTATTAATGGATATGAATTTTATAATTTAGGTTTAAAGATGGAATCAAGTGGATATATGATTACATGATCTGACACTTAGATCCATATGATGGATGAAGGATTTAGAAGAAGAAGGATTTGGTCGAACAGTCGTGAAAAAATAGACAGGACAACCCTGGTTTTTTCACTATTTTTAACACGATAAACATTACTCAATTTATATGATTTCCCATATCTGTCTTAATATCATTCAATTGATATATATGAATACTCATTACACCCCTAGATTAATGAGCTGTCACTATGGTTATAAATAGGGTATAATACAAACTCATTCTTGCATGGGATAAACCACACCATTTTTTGGTCCATTTTTCCATCACCAATGCATTAAATAATAAATCACCTATATGATCCAATGGGGTTCTATATAACAATTATAACAACAATCATATCTGGTTGACATGGAAGTCACTCCTACATTGAGTGTGCTTATCCCACATGGGTTTTTTCATGTTAGACTTGTTGGCTATAATATTTAAAAAAAATTAAATAAATTCCCATCTTAAGAGATACTAAAAACCCTTTTAAAAATGAAATAATTTGTGTTTAATTCATTAAAAAATTAATCATGAAACTATCAATCAATATTTATATTTTATATCATCTTACATCTTTTGAGATCATTCAATTAAACAACCATCTTATAAAATCATCAATATATGATTTATCATCACTTATTAAGTTATTGTACAAAGATAGAAATACTCTAGAACACATCCCTAAATTAAATTAGAAAATTTCATTAATCATCACACATAATATTTACATCATCCAATATAAAAAATATGAAATTTATTACTCCCCACTGATGGATACCATCCTAAATAAATTTTAGGATATCTACTAGTATTCCATTCAAATTATTCATTTCAAATACATATTGACGTCAAGTTATTCATACCTTAACAACATATTGAGAACAATAGAAACAATAACACAATAAAAGATCATCAATATCCACATTTTTTTCAAAAATAATTTATAAAATTTTATTTCAATATGTTCTTTTGTTATCTACTATTCCATCTTTTATTTTCTTGTCTCCCCCTTTTTAATGAAATATAAAAATAATATGAGGTCTGATTTTATCATTTCATTATTACGAAATGTAACATCAATTATTTCACCCAATGTTTGTGTGAGAAATTCTCAGTGTAGAAAAAAGAGGATCTAATATAGACATCAAATTTTCCTTTAATTAATACCAAATATGATAATAAATGATATTTCACAACCTATATACTTATGAAACATATTTCACATATTTTTGAGGTTGATAGTAATTGGATTTATTACTTGATATAACAAGATTAGAAATAATCTTACACCACTTTTTAAGTGAATTATCATGATAAGGTGGACCTCCATTGATTTTAAATGGGAGAAACTAGTTTGGGATTTACTTCTTATACATGATAAACATTTTTTGGATACACAGGAGGGTTTACCCTTTGTTCTTACTCTAATAGCTTTTGTAGTTTTCTTGGAGAGTATGAAATATATACTATATTAAAATGTAATTATGATGAATCTTCATATTTATACTAGCCCATATGGGAAACTAAAAACTTTTGGATTAATGAGTATTTTTTAGTACTTCTTATTGATCGCGATCTATAAATAAAAAATCATAAATGTGTCCATTCTTCTAGAACCTTCCATCAAATGTTTACGATATTATAAAATTACCAATTTATGGAAAAATATAATGATAGTTGGTTTTTGAATCTAGATTCTTCAACTTAACATTAGTATCTTCCATCATATCTATTTACCCAATTTCCATTCTACCCTAAAAATCAACAATCCAAATTTCACATATATCATTTGGAGTATTGAAAACATGATTCATATTTCATCTTAGATTCTTATGTGTGATATTTACTATATTAGTAATTTTATTTTTCATTATGATAAGTCTCTCCCTTTATTATATAAGATTTATTCAATTTATTATGATATACATGGTTTGACTATTGTGATACATGGTTTGCATACGTCTTCCAAAGAAGATTATACTTATTCACTATAGGAAATATGGGTTTCCATAGAAGAAAATTGATGGTTCTATGTTTTTTGTCAATCCACACTAGGGTGATCAAGGAATGTATATGATAAATGATCTCACAATGCATATCGATTTGGTTTCTAGGGTGTCGCCTTTTCCTTGTGTTTGACAATGTTTTGGATCTCAAGAATAGGATGATTGAGGAACATTTAATAGATTGGATTTCTATGCATGACTCTTCTGAAATATGGAAACTGATTTTTTTTTATGAAATAGGTTTTTCTGGAAACATGGAGCTTCATAAAGGAATCTTTCTCCTGTGTTGTGAAGGATTAATGGTATGTGAATGGGGTTTTATGAATAATTGTAGTGGGGTGATGAGAATATTTTAATCTACATGATTATGAGAAGCATTATGATTTGAATAATTTCCCATATTTTTATGAAGAAAAGGATAAAAATGAACATTAATAATGGTTTTTGAGACAAAACCATGGTGAACTAGAGAGATTCTCGAAATAATTGTTTCCTAAAAATTGGAGACAAATGTTTCTTTACTGAATATATATAATTTGGTAAATGGTGAAATTATTTGATTCAAAAATGTACCTTTCATGGTGGGAATTATATGAAAATTATTAACTATTTTGGAACATGATATTCATGAAAATTAATATTAAGAAATTATTGACCGTGATAAATTTTTAAAAAGTGTTTTTCATGAAGAATGAGAGGTTCATGAGTTTTTGGAGTTTAGAAAAGGATATAAGATGTGAAAAGGCTGGGAGAATAATGCAATGTTGGGGGTTCGAGAAGGATTAAGTATTTTTTTAAGAAGGGGGTTTCAAGATGTATAGTTGGTTGATGACAAGTATGGTTCAATATCTTGTTTTAAAGAAAATTTTGTCAATGTGGATCAATTATCGAATATTGTGGTAGAATATTACCTTGCTAGTTAGGGGAAAATAATTAAAATAAAAATATATTTAATTGATATTCAAGTCAATAAACTAGGTATGACTCAACCAAGGTAGTGAGAAAGGTGGAAAAGTGATCTAAGGGACACACTGTGTTATCCCTAAAATTCTTGAAAAGGAAGTCTATATCACATATAGTGATCATTTCTGAAAAAAACATTTCTACACCAACTAGTGTATCTTAGTGGATTCCTGTAACAATGAAATATATTTATAGTATGATCCATGAACTATTACTTATTTGTTAACAAAGTAAAAAATCTTTATTGGGTATCATTTTTTACATCTTGGTGTTTGATATTTATATGATACAATTAGGCATGATTAATTAGTTCATACTAACGTTGAGATATGATCTATATCATTTATAGAAACGGTTAAAAAAACTAATTCACACCTCTATATCAAGGTTATATTGTGTTCTATAAGTGGTATCATAGTTTCATGTTATTTGTGTTAAATATTTCATATGTTGTTATGACGAATTTAGGAAATGTTTTGGGCGTTCTTCTTTTTGATGGAATAAATTTTCATTTTCTGAATAATTGAATGATATCAAATATGTTGTCCTTGGGGATGGATGTTTTGTATTAAATAGCTCAATATATTCCTATTAACGATGAAATAAGTATTTATGTGGCTGAAATTGGACAGAATATTCTTCATAAAGATTCCAAATCTCAAAGTTATTTGACTTTCACACTAACAAATCAAATCTATGAAATGAGGATTATTTTCACTATATCACAGTCCATGTTGAGGAAATTTACTATTTATATATAAATGAAATAAAAAATAGAATGATCCCAAACAAAATTATTTTCATAATCAATTCGATGATTTAAAAATGCATCAATATGAATTTTTAGGTAGTTTATAAAATCCCATTACTAGATTTGTTGGTTATTTTATATGAATTGAGGAAGAAATTAAGAATATTAAAATTGTGATTTTTTTATAAGTCTCCAACCTTTCTATAATACAAATGTGATAACTAATGAAGAAATATATATATATATATATATATATATCTAAGATTTGTCTTTATGATCTTATAAGTAGTCTCATGTTATATGAAATGAGAGTCAAACCATCAGAATAAAAAATTCAAGTAATCAAGAAAATGTAATTCAATGGAATGGATAAAGTGGAAATATCAAATAATTGTAGGGATGGATAGGATGTTGAAAATGAAGAATATTCTCTTTATTCAAATATTTTTAATAAAGGAAAATAATGATTTCAAGGATATATTTCATTGGATCACTTTATTTGTGGTAAAGTGGGGACCATTTTCATTTTTGGGCCAATGAGATTAATGGATTTAAAATGTGAAGTATAAATAATTATGATTCCAATAATTGGTTTCCCCAAAAGGGAGAATTAAAATTAGGAAAGATACTATAGTGGAAGTTCATTTTTCGAATTAATAATATCATTATAACGACATTTTTTATGGATGTTGAACCATATTTAATACATGATAATGATGATTCAATGGTGGCTATTTTTGAAAAAGTATAATCAATAAAAGATAATGATAATCAGTAAACTGGTGTTTTTAATCTTATAGTGTATCTTGAGGGTTCTCATTATAATGTTGATATTCAAAAAATGAAAAACCAATATTGGGCCCTTTTTGAAAAAAATCATCAAAGTATGTGGATCATCTTGAAGTAATGATTGATCAACTGAAAGAAGAGGTAGAAGAATATTTAACAACTTTTAATGAGAAATTAAGACAAATTTACTTCAAAATAATGAATAAAGAGTAATAAAAAGACATGAATTACCTCAGATTAGTGTTGTAAGAAAATTATAATATAGTAAAGGGACCTAAAAAATATGTTTTTAATGTAATGATTAAAATAAAAACTAAATCCATATAAAAGGAAATGAAAATGACATTACAATTTGGATGGTTTTCTGATATATATATTATTGAAAGAGCTAAATACAATTTTCCCTGAGTAGATAAAAACCTAAAAATCAAATATGTATAATTATTTGAAACTGTGGAATTGGATTTCATATAGAAAAATCAATATCTAGAAATAGGATGAGCCATTCTAAAGTGAAGTAGGAAGTAGGACATTTCTCAAAGTAAACTCATTTCCTAATAGATACATATTATAAATAAACAAAGATGAATTCTATAAGTAATCCTCAAGTATCTAGAGGGTACCTTCAACAAAAAAACATTAAAAATAAGGTTAAATGATTTTTAATGGACATGAGAAGATATTTCATCTAATGAAATGTCAATGTAGTGTCTTTCCTAGCCATATAATGTGTAACTATAAATAAAGAAGGAGATATCTGAATTGTAATGAACCAAGAAGTCAAAAAAGAGAATTAAAGTATATCAATTATCATATATAAAAAACTATTTCAATTGATATTTTTTTACTATTTTAATATTTACCATAGATTAATTCATTGCAAGCATAGGAAAGGTGGTAATAATAACTACATAACTCTGATAGAAGTTAATACTTATCAAATAAGTAGAATAAATGTTAAAATATGTATTCTCATATGAAATTATAATTTTAGTATGATGAACCCAAGAATGTAGAAAAGTTATTGGAGAAGAAATATTTTTTCACCACTAAATCATTTGTCTCAAGGAAGGAAAATATAAAGATCAATAAATCCAACACATTAAAAATATCCCTTAATGTAACAAAGAATAGATGCTCTTGGATACTCGATAGAAAAGGTTCATGCAACATGATACGAAATGAAATTATTTCAAAAAAAATTTGGATAACGTTTTATTTAATAGAGATATTAGTTAGTGATGATTCTTTAACTATCAAAAGTTGTAAAAATTCGTAATTAAAAAATGATAATCTAATGAGAGCAGAAGTTATTTTTTTATGACATAATCTAATGGGTGGGATTCAACTCTTTTACTCAATATTGGTAGTTATATTTAATTATAATTAATTCCCTATTGAAGGAAACAATGTTAATTATATCATTAATGACTACAAGATGATAGAAAATTTATAGATAATAGAGAGTAAAGAAAACAAATTTTTTTAACAATTGAACCAGAAAAATTCTTATGGGACTAGAGGTTAGGTCACATTAATGAATAATTATTCAAAAAACTATCTAAGATAAAATATATTGTTGAAATTCCCAATATGAAATTTTATCAAGAAAAAACATGTGTTTCTTTAATGTAAGAAAATATGGTCCATATTTCCTCTCAGTTGAAGGAAGAAAGGGCATCAAATCTTCTAGATCTCAATTACTCTAATGTGTGAGGTCCAACAAATGGGGATATAAAATATAGATATAGGTACTGAATTTTTTTATTTATGATTACATTAGAATGGGTGTGGTAATGTTTATCCAGAATAAATGATAATTGATTAAATACATGAAGAGATAAATTCATATAGTTGAGAATGAAACAGGTCGTACAATCATGATATTACAATCATACAATGGAACACAATAAAAATCGATTGAAGTTTAAAATTACTGAGAAAACATGGGATAGATCATTATGTTTATTCAGGGATAAGAGCTAAAGAATTTTTTTTCAAAAAACAATCATGGAATAATATGTCCATAATTATGTGGATTAAGTGTTTTGTTTCACATCATTACATTTAGGAGGCTATTCATGTTTCCATGTACACTCAAAATTAAATATGCCTACTTATAGTAGATTAATGGACCCAATATGAGATATTACATTTAATTATGCCTTCTATAATTTATTTTAATGTATTTTTAATTAAATTTTTCATTTGAAATAAGGATGGAAATCAAGTGAAGTATGGGGATTCATTAGATGAAGGAATGTTAAATGAATATTAAATGCAGTGTATATCCTAAAAACTCTTAATGAATACATTATTTCTCTTCTATTTTGAGTCTTAGGGTTGGTAAAAGTTAATGTTTCTATTCATGATCATTTATAACTGATTATGAATAATAACAATATCCCTCACTCCAATCATCATCCCATTTGGCTTTACAATGGTTTTTTGACAATAAATTATAATGCAATTCCTTCTAATTTCATATGTTTAATAAATCTGAAAATCATAATGTGATTAAAAATATTAATATATAAAGCCAAATAATAATAAAAATTTACTCATATAATATATAAATCATGAATCCCTATTTTCAATCTATGACACCTTAAGCTAAACCTATGTTATTTATGGTGATTATATATTTAAATCCTTCATTAATTTTTGTAAAGAGTTTATTTAATTAGAAATAATAGCATATATGAGTTTAAAGTCATGTGTGAAACTATCCCAATGTTTATGCACTAGGTGACGATTGATTCCATATCAATGAGAACTTTTTTGGATTTATTACCCCTTGGTACCTCTCTATATGATAAATATCCACTTATAATATTTAGATATGTATGTAATTTCATAGAATCCACATGCTCAAACCTTTGAAAATATTAAAGGAAATTTTCAAAAACATTGACCTACAGTTAGAGTTATCCGTAGACATATCCCTAGACATAATGTTAATAATAACCCTTGGGATATTACTAAGTATTTCTCATTCTACATTGCAATGGTTAACTAAACCTTTCATTTGATACCAAAAATAGTGGTCTTGAACTATTTATAGTGGAATTTATATGATACATATCAAGGAAATCAATGGGAAGACACACCTCTATTGTGGGACACACCTCCATCAGACATGGGTTCCCTATTATTATTCTTCCCTTGGGTACAGATCCATACTTATACAACTATAATTTGATTGAGTTCCTAAGGATCATATGTCTTCCTCTACATATGATACCTACTATATATAACTTGGATAAACATTAAATGAGAGTACATATATTTAAATTAATTTTCACTAAATTTCAAAAACACATGATTGGTGACTATAATAGTTTAGTGTATTTATAGTGTAGGTATATAATATTCACCTATATAAAAATATAATCGATTTTTTTCCAAAAATATCATACCATTTAATAATAATAAAATACATAAACTACATAAAATAATTCTTCATTACATAGGGAAAGAAAAAAATAAATGGTTTAACTCAAATACCCAGTTTTTGTATGTAAGTAAAATAGGTAAGCATGATTTGTGAATAAGGGTATGAGGACATGAAAACTACATATGGAAATCAAACCCCCAATGTTAAATATCATAATATTTATTAATGAGATTAATATTCAATGTTCATAAGACAAAAATCATAATGAAATAAATGAACAAGTTATGAGATCACTATATTGGAATAAGAAAATTATTTTCTTCATAAGAATATGCTTTTAAAATAATGTCCATAGTAGTTAAGCCTCATAGATGACACATATCAATGTAGTAAATGTGAATATACTTTTGTGGTTAAGGAGAACAAACCATCACCAGTTGTATCCCTTTTCCCATAGTGGAATGATTTCACACCACAACACATCATAATAGTCATGTTTCAATCCTAGAAACATCAAATCATACAATGTCCATTTATTAACTGAGTCAACTCCCAATTACAGTACAGTCTATCTAATGAGATATAAGTCATTCTAAAATGAATTATAGGTAGATATATCTTCCACCCATATTTGGATATGATGTAACTACCGGTCCTACATATACTATAACAAAAAAATTTGATTATATTATAAATACTATCATGTAATGAATATCATACATATGTGTTCCACAAGATCATAAAAAATTCAGAATATGAGAACCCAAGAAATGAAATGTGTTTCAAAAACATTTCCTCATAACATAACCTTTGGAAAATAAGTAGGTTTCAAAATCATTACCCCATTCCTTAAAGAAATATCCAATAGAAAAACACGTGGGTTTCATATGTTTATTATTACAGTATAATCCATGGAAGTTAAATAGGGTTTGATATGGATTTTATTATAAAAATAAACCATTCGTGGAAATAATTTCATGGTATATTTGGATAATATCTCCAATAAAGTATAAATAACTTCATTGTATGTCATTTTATATCAAAAATGATGTTTAAAGATTAAATTGGTAATTTCAAGAGTAAAATATCCCATAAAATTATAAAACTGTATTTAAAAATATTACAAATTTTCAAAATCCATTAATTTGAAAATAACCTATAATAGATAAATTGATTCTTTTAAAATCATTGAAGACAATTCATGAAAGAAACATTATTTCCACATTGAAAATAAATTTTTATGACCTAAAAAGATATAAATATACATTTATTTGAAAATAAAATTGAAAAATTATAAAGTAATAATCATAGAAAAAAATAGCCCCAATGGAGAAAAATTCAATTCATGATTTTTATTTTAAAACAGAGTTTGTCACATTTTCTGTAAAAAGTCAACCTGTGATGGTTTATAAAATAAAGATATCATTATTTAAAATTAATATTTAAAAAATAAAATAATGGATAATAATTTCCACAATTAATAAATTTAAAAATAAATATACATTTTTTTATCAGGTTGTTTGGAAATTATGGTTTTGAAAGAAAATGGGTGTTTGAATGAAAATATGGGTTTTTATAAAAAAAATTAATTTTGAAGTATTGAGTACATAATGTGATTAAAATGAAGTGAAAAATTTTATCTTCATTTTTTAAACTAGAGTGAAGAAAATTCATGGGTTTCCTGAGAGATTAATCTACTGATTAAATAATTTGAAACATAATCATTAACAATCATGATAACTGATGAGATTGTAATATAAAATATTTTCTAATTTGGTAACATTGAAATATAAACCCCATAAATGAATATAATTAAATGAAATTTTAAATATTAATTGGGTAATTAATTCCTAATATTAAATTTTAATGGGGTTGTATATACTTCTTGTATAATAGGATAGATGCATAACAAAATTATATGTCTCTAAGAAGGAAAATTGAGACAAAAATCCATTACTGATTTGATAATTTTTTAATTGTAAACCCAATGAAAGTGAGATCCTAAAATAGATATGTAAATAAAAATAATTTAAATTAGGATCAATATACAATAAATTCATGTATATTATATACACAACATTAAAGGGGAATGTTGGGATTATGAAATGTGTATCATAGTAAAATAATCATAAAAAGGAATTTCTGTATCTAAAGTATTGACATTCATTGTACACATTCCAACCTAATGTATAATAATTATATTATTATATATATATATCCATAATTATATATATTATACCATATATTATTTACATATTTCCTTTAATTATTTTTTTCTTTATACTTCCTTGTTAATGTCATGTTTCACGTAATAAGTGTATAATTTATCATATACAATTTGATGGATTAAGTTCAGTCTTGTTACATTGATATTGGATCGATAATATCCCAAATAATAATTATGAAATAACTATCATATTTATAAATAAATTATACTTTTAATACCAATCATGAATTATAGTTTTGAGAAATTAAGTACATTAGGAACCAAGAGATGTTAGGTCGTACGTACACATCAGTAACGTTTCAATTTTTCAAAGATCATTATTAAAAGTAGGAATTTATTGTCATAACATTCCAAAATTATAATAATATCATAAATATCATATGATTTTATTAAATACAGTTATAGATATCATTAATTCTGTGTGGGGATGAAAATGGTGTCTCATTACTTCCTGAGGATGATAATGCACACACACACACATTTGATGTTATCGTCTATCAGTGATTTAAATAGTATAGATTAAAATGTTTAAATTTCATTTAGTAGTGATAAAAATTTATTAAATTTTAAAATTACTTCATTTATATCAAATATATTTTTCATTGTTATTTTCTATGTAAATCATTAGTGAAATCAAATCACATCGCTTTGTGAGGTAGTAGTCTTTCGTACACATGAGCGACACTATAATAACCCTTAAGGAATGAATCATAATAAGGAATATATATGATATAATGAATCTAGTTTTTCAAAAATGTTTTCAATATCATATATATTCTTTTTATCCCTCATCATACCTAGCTACTCGAGGTGGTAATGGAAAGAATGAATGTCATTGATTCTTGAGGCAGTAGTCTGCTGTAAAAATGAATGTTGATTTAAAACCCCATTTTATAGAGGTGAATATTGTTCTAGGTCGTTCATGTAACATAATTTTTTTTATTATATTTTTGATACAATTGTTACTATACCATAATGGTGTAATATTTATTTAATGTGTGGGAGAATAAAAAAATAAAAATCATTTATTAGAGGATGTTACTATTCTTTCAGTAAACTCCTTAGGTATGCAGAAAAATTCTTCATAAGATGGATATTTATCCAAATATAAATCTTCTCGGATGGTAGGATAGAACATGATAAATTAATTGGGTGGTTGATGTCTTAATCAAAAGGTTTTGAAGTTGTGAAAAAGATAAGGGAGGTATCAAACTTTTATAAATGAAGAGTGGAATTTTTTTAAATAACCAATATTATTCAATAGGGGGATTTAAATTTTTCCTCTTGTCGCTGACTAATTGACACATAATTTAGGTTATGGAATAATAGTTATATATACACCTCCACAAAAAAAAGACACTTTATTTAAACATTTCATTCCTTACTCATTTTTTAGTCACTTTTACAATTTTAATTTTCAACACAATACTACTTTTTTTACAAATGTAATTTATCATCCAACCATAATATAAATAAGTCTTATTATATATTTTCAACATACTAATTAATAATATTCAATAAAAAATATTAAATAAAAACCATATGTGTGTGGAATGTTAATATTAAAACAACGTCATGGAACATGAAAACCCTCGTTTTAACCTTAATTTGTTGTAATTAGTTTTTAATGATTTTAAGTAATAACTATTGTACATAATCATGTCCATATTTTTAGATATTATAAATTGTTGTTATTTAATATATGGAATTCATTTTCAATAATTCAATTCATATATGTGGAAAATTTTAATTTAAAATTAATCATGCTGATACGATGATAAAGCTTGTTTTCAAATAAAAATGCTGAAAATATACGTATATATTTACAATAACACCTAGACCCCAGAAGCTTGAAGCTGCTGCCTTACATATATAATGATTATTGGAAATCAAATCTGGAATCCTCGATTAATATATATGTTTTTAAAATAGTATTACATATAAGATATTGATTTTAATTTGGGTATAGAAATTGAAATACAATACATAAAAAATGTTGATAAACTGTATCCATAAAAACTCATTCATAGTTCTATTCCTCATAATGCAGGGAAATGAATTAAAATAACGGTGAGAATAAATTTCCAATAAAGGATATTTATAGTGTAATCTATAAAGAATCAATAATTAATTAACAATATGTAACTTTTATTATCTGAACACATATACCGTTTAATCAATAAGGTAAGAATAAAATGAATCAATATATTTTGTTAATTTGAAAATAAATTATGTAATAAAAACTAAAATGAAGGAAATTATTAATTATTTGATGTCATGTATCAAAAATATGAATCATTATACCATCAAATTATATTATCTGGACAATTTAATTGCGTGGGTGTAATACTTATTGGTTCTATATAGAGAAAAACATGGAGTGTCCATTTCCAAATATTTTCGTCTCATGAGAGTACCGATGGAATCAGGGTATTTCCTAAACCCATCCCCAAAAATTTTCCAGTATTTCTAATGAAATCCCCATATAATTAATAATAAATTTTATTCGTAGTCAATGTTAGAAATAAAATATATGTACCTAGTAAATGATATAGAGTTATCAACATTTCTCTAATTCATTTAATTATTTTTAAAGTAAAACACATATATAAAAATAGATTAATATTTAATAATTAATAATATACATAAAAAATAATATTTATATTTAATATTAATGTAATATCTAATAACAAATTATTACAATAATGTTGTTGTTTGAAGAGTTGGTAAACAATAAAAAAAGAATGTGAGATGGCCAAGATAACATTTACCACTTGGTAATTTTCAATTCAGAACCCTTTAGATGAGATAATTACTTATGAGGCATATAATACAATTATTTAAGATTGGTTAATGATATTTAATTACAATGGGGTAGTATATACACTACAAAAAATTAATAAGTGGTAAAAATGACAGTTATCTCACAAATGTATATTGTGAGATGAAAATACCATACCTTACAATCCATTTTGATTTTATTCTATTTAAAATATTTTATAATTTTTTAAATCATTTTATTAACTTATAATATAACCATATTAATAAATATTATATCATATATAAATTTTTTATAACATATCATAACCAATTAATTAATAATATTTCACCATTTTCATTGGTTAATGTGTTCATTACCTTCTTTATTGAGTATTCTTTGAATTTTTTTTCTTCATATTACATAGACCATGATATCATCATCTCTGTAATATAAAACATTATTTAAAAATTAGATATATTTTTTATTTATTAATTTTGAGTAATCCATAATTTTCTGAGATATGACATGAAATACACCATTTAAAGAGATGGTAGACCGTACGTAAGATTGAATGTTTTTTTATATATTATTATAATATTAAATGAATTTAACACAAATGATTTAAATATATATATACATATTAATTAAACGATCATATTTATCTCATATAAATATCATATTTTTATTTAATCAATCTATAATACATTGCATTTAAAGTGTATATGCATCACATAACATTGAGAAAGTCATATTCCACACGTCCACAAATGATGTTATCGTATTGGGAGAGAATCGAATTATGGGATGTATATGATATATAATAACTATATTAGAATAAAAATTTATAAAAATATAATATATTTCATATATAAACAACATTTTCATCATTATTTTACACCATGAATGCTGATAATGTAAAAATGAATGATATCGGTTCGTGAGGTGGTAGTCTACTATACACGTGAATAATGATTCTATATCCTATCACGACCAATCCCAATGGGGCCCACGCTGTGACTACTCACGCCCAACTTCAATAGGCCAGGGGCTGGTGACTAGTACCGAGTAGGCATATTACTACATGTGAGTCATTTCCTAAGAACTTATACACTCGCACACATATCCAAGCCCACAAATGCTGAAATGTAAAAAAACACTAAGGAACAAAATACATAAATACGACTAAACCCAACCAATACAGTACAATGGAAAGTAAAGTACTGAAAGTAAACTGGGCCAGAATACAAGACCACCAAAACACGAGTCTGAAAACTACAAAGTCTAACCATTAAACAAAAAAATGCACTCAGACTGTTTCTCATTGCTATAGGAATGCCTCAACCTCTAGGGAACATAGAATATCCAGTCCTATCCCGGTCCACCCTAGACTCTTTCAAAAGGCTTCTCATCTTCACAAGACATGACATGTGTGGGCAAAGCCCATGCATGGGTGAGTATAAAAATACTCAGTAGAGAAATCTGAAATCCAAAATGTTATACACAAAGTAAAGGTACAGTCGTCTATACATAGTATATGTCTACATAACATGTAGCAAGAGAAACGCAAACCAGATATACTCTAAACCAAGACCCACGGTTTAGAGACAAGTCACACACATGCATACATCCGTTGGGGATTCAGTTCGATGATTTCCACGATGCACTCATTCCGGGAGAACTCACTAGAAGATTCTGATAGCTCTGATGATGTCTGTCTGAGAAGTACCATTTTTCGGGAAACATCACGAGAGGTAGTTACACTCATTACGGGAGACACACTCTTGATTAGGAAGATTACAATTCATAGATGCACTCATTATGGGAGACACACTTTTTATTGGGAAAGATCATGATACATAGATGAGTACCACTTTTAGGGCCATGGAGGATACCATGACTCATCTAGATTCACGATCTGGGTAGAGGATCAATGCCCGGTAGTGTTGGTCACATCGATACATGACTCTACCTAGCGTTATGAATGGATTGAGGATCTCGATCTTGGACTCTCAGTTGGATGCCTGACCCTATCATAGAAAGTCATGTTGAAGGGATCATACACTTGTAGAAGGAAAACGATGCCTGACCTTCAGGGGAATAAGATGAAGGGGCACTAACCCAAATGAAACATGTCTAATATAAGGTGGACAAGAGAACCATTCCATTTTCTAAAATGTACATGGTGTGTAGAAAATTTTCACGTCGTGTCGTCTTACCCCGGGTATTTCCCATGTACAACGGCCTGTGTCGTATGTCTGGTCATGTATAAAAGTTAGTACATGGCATGTAGTACTATGTACACATCGTGTCCAAGTGAATGGGGTCGGCTCAGTGTACGCTGGCCATGTGCCCGTACACACTTCTCAACTCCTGTACTCCAACCCGTGTTATAGGTACAAGGGGTGACCCACGATACTGGCCTCACATGGCCATGTGATTGAGTAGACAGTATTATACTCTATCCCTTGTCCGTGTACCCCCTGGATACAAGTCGAGTCCCACATACCCGCCTCTACCATGTTGCGTAGGGAGTACATTCCATGTTCTGAGACCATGTATTCCATCCCGTGTCCATGTACTTCCCAAAATACACGCTATGTTTCATGGAATTTCCAAAATACCATGTGACTAGGGTCACATACTGTGTGATTCCTCTCTAATCCCAGAAACCCTAGCCGCCACCACCAGTACTACACGACGTGTTCTTCATAAGTACATGTTGTGTATTCTAGAAATTTCCAAAACCACTGTTTTCCACCGCCATGCCTCTGTGCTTCCCCGATCGTTGATCTACCTATCTTATTGCAATGAAACTCCAGAATCCAGGTCACCCCTGACGTCCTGAGGTCGTTTCTGTTGCTTTCGGGCCTCCTATCGGCTCCAAAAATGCATTTTGATCTTCCCGCACAAATAACGCTCGAATAATAATCTATTCTGTCCCGAGCTGATTCGTCGTCCATCAATTCCATCTAACCTCCAGAGGGTCGTTGCAATGTACGATCTCATGTTTGTGATCGTTGTGTCATAAATTGGGCCTACCACAATCCATTTTTCATCACCCCACAAAGAACGTAAAGAATGTGCGAGAAGGAAAGGGGAAAGAAAATCCAATAAAATAAATCGAGTAACAAACCTCCGCCATCATTCATCACGGTGTTGATCATCTCCAGTTAGTAGGATCAAACGGTGCCGAATCAAACTATAATTCAATGTTGATTAATTCCCCAGAATCATCCCAATAAAATCATCCTGCAATAACATATGAATTCGTGGATCAACTTTTTGGTGGTTGATCTACATTCGTCATTTAAGTAAAAAGTGGAGAAACAAATTTAAATAACAAATCCTACCGCAACTGGGATCGTTCATTGACGAAGGGGCCACGCTACCATCGTCCCGGAGATCCTCCAACCTCATTAGAGTAGTGATTCTCAACTTTGATACTTCATCGTTCGTCGCTGAGAGTTCTCTCCAAAGCGCCAAGGATTCTCCAGAGTTTCTCTATATCTTCTGCCAATGAGTAACATTTGATTAACCCATTAAAAAGAGGGAACGTGTTTGGGATTTACTCACGATGTTTTATTAATGGATAACCATTACAGTTTCAGGGTCATTATGACATGGCATTTATTATTGAAATTTCTGCCCTATCGTTGCGCTGTAGTGATTGTTTCCCAAAATAATAAAAATAAAATTAACATTTCCATTTATTTTATTTTATTTTACTGAAAACGTATAAAATTTAACTTTTTCCCTCAACCTAAGACATTCAAGGTTATACCCATTCTTAGGTAAAGTCATCACCCCAGATGCAATAGTTCCCTCATATTTTTAATCTGAGCATCCATTTGGAAACTACCACAACAACGCACTAGTGCCGACTAACTTAACTTAAATTAAGTTTGAACCACCATTCCTGGATCTCCGATACTCAGAATGATGTGTTGTCTCTACGCATGGTCCTGTAATAATTCCCTATAATATTTAAAAATAATACATAAAATATCTGAGACATTAAATCCCCCCCCTTTGGGGCTTTGCATCCCCAAAAAACCAAAAAAATTCTACTAAAAAAGATGTGGGTACTGGGCATAGATCTGGGCCTCCTGCTACCATGTTCTCTCCTAAAGATTACTTTATAGCCACCAGATGCACACTAGGGTAATAGATCTTCCACGATGGATCCTCCCCTTACTATAATCGATCTCCATCGGGTACTCCGCAAAGCATACTCTATCCTTGATGTCCAGCTCGCCCCAGTTGATGAAGTGTGATGGGTCATGTATGTACTGTGTCAGTTTCGACATGTGGAATACATCATGTACCTCATGAAAATGTGGCATTAGAGAAAGGTGGTACACCACCTCGCCAACTCTACACAGAATTTGGAAAGGTCTGATGATCGTTGGAGATAGGATGTTGCCTCGGCCAAATCTCTATAACCCTCATTGAGGTGAGACCTGATGAAAGATGTGGTCTCCCTCCTCAAACTCCAGGGGTATCTGTCGCTTGTCAGCCTAAGACTTTTTCCAGCTCTGTGCAATCTTCATTCGCTCCTGGATAATCTGCACCTTCTTAGTGGTATCTCACACTGACTCTGGACCCATCAGTGATGACTCCCAGGGGTCGGTCCAGCAAAGCGTTGACCGGTAGGGTCTTCCATACAAGGCCTCGAACGGTTCCATACCAATGGTGTAGTGATATCTATTATTGTAAGAAAACTTCACCAGTGGTAGGTGGTCCTCTTAACTATGACCAAGGTCTAAGATATAGGCTCACAACATATCCTCCAGATCCTGAATGGTCCTCTCCGTCTGTCCATCTTTATGTTGATGAAACGATGTACTCAAGCGTAGCTGAGTCCCAAAATACTCTTGAAACACCTTCCACAATCAGTATGTGGAACGAATGTCTTGTTCCGAAACTATTATCAAGGGGAATACATGAATCTGAATAATCTCCTGCACATACTGGCATCCCAATCTCTCTACAGAACACTGCTCTCTGATAGCTAGGAAGGGGCCGATATGGTTTGTCGGTTAACAATCACCCAAATGGAATCACACCCCTAGTATTTACTTGGTAGGACAATCACAATGTCCATTAATATTCAATCCCACTTCCTCTCTGGAACTTCCAGGGGTCAACTAATCCCACTAGAACCTGGTTCTCAGCCTTCACCTGCTGGCATGTGAGGCATTAGGAAATGAACTATGCTATTGAATTCTTCATTACTGACCACCAGAACTGTCGTCGAAGATCCTGGAATATCATTGGAACTCCAAGATGTACTGCCAAAGGGGATGTATGAAAATCATTAAGGACCTCTTCCCATAACTCCACAAGTACAACAGTTCATTCTCTGAAAAGAATTATGTGCTCCCCACCTTGCGAATATCCATCAAGAGCATGTCATGTGGATAACAGATCATGTAAATCCTCACAGTCGACATCCCCAAGATGTTCCTCCCTAAATCATTGTAAGAGTGGAGGGGTGAAAACCATCAACTACAGGTAAGCTGCATCTTCTCTGTCCATGAAGAACAACTGGAACATGGCCAACTGCTATGTCGCCTCACTAAACACCTGTGAGCTCGACCTTCTTCTAAGAGCATCCACCACCTTGTTCCCCTTCCCAGGAGTATAGATGATCTCAAAATCCGAGACATTTAGGAACTATATCCAATGATTCCATATCATATTCAGATCTTTCTGCGAAAATATGTACCTGAGGCTCTTGTGGTTAGAGTAGATGATAAATCGCTCGCCCATAAGGTAGTCTCCCCACATCTTAAATGTGAATACTACCACTGCTAACTCGAGATCATGGGTCTCATAGTTCTACTCATGTGGCCTAACCCAGCGCGAAAAACATTCAATCACTTCCTACCTTTACATTAGGACACAACCAAGCCTGGTCCCTGATGCGTCGCAGAAAACTATGTACTCAAAACCATCCTCCGACAATATCAAGACTGGGGTGCTCGTCAAACTCTATCTCAACTGCTCAAAAGACTACTGGCACTTCTCCATCCTTAATAAGGTTTTCCCCTTCCTAGTCAAGGCTATAATCAGCACAGATATCAGGGAGAAATCAAGAATGAATCACCAGTAACATCACGATAACCCAAAGAAGATTCGCACCTTCGTCACGCTCCGAGGTGGATCCCTTGCTAACACAGCCTCCACCATGGCTGGGTCTACAACTACTCAATCTGCTGAGATGACATGTCCCATAAAGTTGTTTTCCTAAATCCAGAACTAGAACATTGAGAGCTTCCCATAAATATGGTTCTCCCAAAGTACGTATAGAACCATCTGAATTTGTCTCGTGTGCTCCTCCTCTTACGCTGAGTACACAAGGATGTCGTAGATGAAGACCACTATGAATTGGTACAAGTACGGATGGAAGATCTGGTTCATTTGACCCATGAACACTATAGGGGCATTCGTCATATCAAAAGGTGTCATCAAGTACTTATAGTGACCATGGTGGAATATGAATGTTTTCTTCGGTATATCCTTATCTCATACTCGTAACTGGTGATAACCTGATCAAAGGTCATCCTTAAAGAACCATTGTGACCCTCTCATCTGATTGAAGAGGTCAAATATTCTCAGCAGTGGATACATATTCTTCATAGTCACTTGGTTCAGGCGCTGGTAATCCACGCACAACCTCAGACTCTTGTCTTCTTTCTTGGAAACAATGTCAAGGGCTGCCCAGGGTGAAATGATGGGTCTCAAGAAACCCTTTCCCTGCAAATCCTCAAACTTCACCCTCTGCTCGCGATGCTCTACGGGAGACATATGATATGATAATGAGGAAATCTCTACCATCCCAGGGTGTATGTCGATGCATAAGTCAATTTCGTAGCTGGGAGGTAGTGCTGGGACATCTTCGGGAAAGAAGTCTTAGTAATCCACCACTACTATTGGGAACTGAGAGCCAACAACATCCACTACTCTAAGGGTAATTCTAGATAACTCATGAGCGATTGGATGCACCATCCTATACATAAGCCCATTCTACCCTGATTGGGTTTCCCTTTCTCCAAAAAAGGAAAACCTTGTCCCATCACTGCGGACACACCGTACTCTTCACCTAAAACAGTAAATCTGGGCATGGACTGAAGAAAAACCAATACATACCGACAATAAAGTTGTAAGGCCTCAGCGTTACCACCAAGAGGTTCCAACAAAATCTTTTTCTTCCAAGGTTAATATCACCATTTATATATAGTTGCATGATCATCAAGTCTCCTCTAGTAGGTGTCTCCAAGAATATGGATCAAGTCAATGGTTCTACCGGAATCTCAAGGATTCGCACAAGACATGTGGCTATGAAGGAATGACTGGAACCTGTGTCTAGAAGTACAGATGCTAAGGTATAAAAGGCAATGATTGTACCTTGGATCATCCTTGGAGTCCGTGGGTCATTTTCCTCGACCGCATGCAGTTGTCCCTGTCCCTATCCCCCAGATCTCTGAGCCTGGTGCGAACCTCCTGGGGGTGGTGGTGGAAGCAAGTCAATGTGTCGGTCACCACACATAGCTCCCCCTAATCCTCTGCCACATCCACCACATGACGGGACTATCTTCCCCACTCATTTCCTCTACCTCTGTGGTCCATCCACCACTTCCATGATAGCAGCTTGACGGGTCGAACTATCTATAGCGAGATGTCCCCTACCATCGCACGTGTAACATCACTTCTCTATAGGCTAATTGTATCCATCTAGAGATCCATGTACTATCTATTCTCTATCCTGGGTCCTCCCATGTTTCTTCACACATCCAGATCCCTTTGCATGACGTCGGCTCCCTCCTACCAGAGTCTCCACACCTGTCTGCATGCTGAAAATTGGCATAGGTTGTCTCTGCTCTGCCAATAAGCTCTCAATTACCAAGTCCCACTCTATCACTCCAGCATAAGTAGAAATTCATAGATGCACGACACTAGATCAAATGTATCATCGTAGTCCTCTATCGAAGGTCCGAGCTCTGAATTACTGATCCATAACCATATAAATTGAGTAATGGGAGTGGTTGGTGAACCTCGATAAATAGTCTGCTACCGTCAAACTGCCCAGCTGGAGCTGAAGGAGCACCTAGAGGCATACAACTCTGAGCGTAACTGGAGAGAACTCCACCCTAAAGAGTCGCATGAACTCCATCCATGAAAGAGTATCCTCATCATGAGTATGTGTGGTCAGACTCCACCATTGTCCCGCTAAGCCCAAAAGAAGGCTTGGTCTTAGGATCACCATCTCTTCCACTGGTGTCCTCACTAGATGGAATACTCGGGTCACCGCCTCAAGCCAGTCTATAGCCGGTTGAGGGTCATGATCAACTCAGAACCTGAGGAGTCTCTGTCTTTGGAATTCATCAAGCGCACTCAGCTTGCACCCCTCATCGGTCGGTATTGCAGGTCCCACAGGATTCTCCAATTATGGTGGCATAGCAGGTGCACCACCAGTTGGCAACGCCTAGGGAACTAGTCCCTATATCGAAGCATCATCATTTAGGAGGTCAACCTCATGATCGTGTTGTTGAATCCTAGTGGGTATTCATCGTAGAGGAATATTTTAATGAAACAAGATGTACCATGGGTATATGTGGATAGCTTACTCAAAGGACATGGAAAACACAACCAATTCCTAGAAGATGGATGTACCTTTATATAATTTCCCTGTAACCAGTGATCTCATGAACCATGTAGAAAAGTAGGTTATCAGAGTCCTAGTGTATCGATACATCGGCCGCCACAAAAACACAGGAGTCTCTGGCCTAAAATCTCAACTCGAAACACTTAACACTATTCCCCCAAACCAATCTCACAGACTCTTGGTCCTAAGGTAGAACCGACCACCTATGATACAACTCTGTCACGACCCGTCCTAGTGGGTCCCATGTCGTGACTCCCCAATACCGCTTCCAATTTCCCATGGGCAAGTGACTAGAACAGAGTAACCATCTTACTACATGGATGGAATTACCTAAGAACCTGTACACACACACACACACTTCTCCAAGCCCACAAATGCTGAAATGTAAAAAAATTCGGAGGAACAATATTCATCCATACAACTAAACCCAACCAATAGAGTACAATGGAATGTAATGTACTGAAAGTAAACTTGGCCATAATACAAGCCCACCAAAACAAGAGTCGGAGAAATTCAAAGTCCAACCTATAAGCACAAAAAGGTACTGGGACTACAGCATGTAGCCATAGGAACGCCTCGGCCTATAGAAAACATAGAAAGCTCGGTTATGTCCTGGTCCGCCCTGGACTCTTTTAAAAGGATTCTCATATGCACCAGACACAAAACATGCGGGCAAAGCCACTACAGG
This sequence comes from Viscum album, assembly GCA_963277665.1. Classification (NCBI taxonomy): domain Eukaryota; kingdom Viridiplantae; phylum Streptophyta; class Magnoliopsida; order Santalales; family Viscaceae; genus Viscum; species Viscum album. The sequence goes on from OY728165.1 coordinate 812,327,196, forward strand.
GGTTAGTATAACTATAATTAGTAGAGGACCCCAAAAACCAAAAAGTAGTACATGAAGTAAAGGTACAGTCAGCTATGCGCAGTATATGTCTACAGAATATATACCAAGAGAAACACAAACCAGATATACTCAAAACCCAGACCCACAGTCTAGAGACAAGTCACACAACTGCATACTTCCGCTGGGGATTCAGTTCGATGATTTCCATGAACCACTCATTCCAGGTGAACTCAGTCCATGATTCAGATAGCTCTGATGACATCTGTATTAGAAGTAACATTCATCGGAAAATGTCACAACATGTAGTTACCCTCATTTCGGGAGACACACTCCTGAGTGGGAAGATAATGATATATAGATTCACTTATTACGGGAGACACACTTCTAAGTGGGAAAGATCACGATACATAGATATGGATAACTTCCATGGCCATGGAGGATACCGTGACTCATCTAGATTCCCTAGATATGTAGAGGATTAATGCCTGGTAGAGTTGGTCACATCGATTCCTGACCCTACCTAGTGTCAAGAATGGATAGATGATCTTGAATCAGACCTCTTGGACAGATGACTAACTAAATCACAGAAAGTCTTGCTGAACGGAACATACTCCTATAGAAGGAAAATGATGCATGCACTTTGGGGGAACTAGAAGAAGGGGCATTTACCCAAATGAATCATTTCCATGATATGATGTATAAGATGACTAGGATATTTTCTAAAATGTATACAGCATGTAGAAAAGTTACACACCGTGTCATCTGACACCTGGTACTTCCCATGTACAACGTCTCGTTTCATAAGGCTATTTGTGATGAAATGTTAGTTCATGACATGTAATTCTATGTACATTCCATTTCTAAGTGACTGGTGTCGGGTCCGTGTACGCTGACCATGTGCCCTTATAGGGTCCTCAAACCCTATATTCCAAACTGTGTGACCAGTACATGGGGTGACCCGTGTTACTAGCCTCGCCTAGCCGTGTGATGGAGTACACGGTCATGTACTCTATCCTGTGTCCATGTACCCCTGGATACAAACTGATTCTTGCGTCGCCACCTCTTCCATGTTGCGTAGAGGGTACACGCTTTGATCTGAAACCGTGTAGTACATCCCATGTCCTTGTAATTCCCAAAATACACGCCATGTTTCGGGGAACATCCAACATGCCGTGTGGCCAGGGTCACACACAGTGTGATTCCTCTCTGACCCATAAAACCCTATCCCCCACTGCTATTACTACGCTGTGTGTTCTTTATATGTACATGTCATGTATTCTGGAAATTTACAGAATTGTAGACTTCTACCACCGCACCTCCGTGCAACCCCGTTAACTGATCTGTCCATCCGATTTCTATGTAACAAAAGAATCCAGGTCGCCCCGACGTCCCGAGGTTGTTCCTATTGTTTTCGGTCCTCCAATCAGCTCCGAAAATTCGTTTTGATCATCCCACACGAAGAATGCTTGAAGAACAGTCTCTTCCATTCCGGGCCGATTCATCATCTGTCATGGCTATCACACCTCTGTAGGGTCGTTGCGATGTCGAATTTCCATTTTGGGATCATTGTGTCTCAAAACAAACGTCCAATGATCTGTTGTTCATTACCTTATGAAGAACGCGAAGAACGTGTGAAAAGGAAAGGGGGAATGAAAATCCAATAAAACAATTCTGGAAACAAACCTCTACTATCATTCATCACGGTGTTGCTCTTATCCCATTAGTAGGATCAAATGAAATAGAATCAAAAAAATTAAATGTGGATTATTTCCCTTGAATCATCTCAATAAAACCCCCATACAAGAACGTAGGAATATGTGGACCAACTTATTCGTGGTTTATCCGCATTCATCATTTAAATCAAATATAGGGAAAAGAATTTATATAACAACCCCTACATCAACTGGGATCGATCGCTGATGAAGGGGCCATGCTATCTTCGTCAACGAGATCCTCCAACATCGTTGGCACAGCAATTCTCAACATCGATTTGTCCTAGTTCGTCATCGAGATATCTCTCCAAAGTGCCAAGGATTATCCAGAGTTTCTCTCTAGCTAATTCCAATTAGAAATGTATGATTAACCAATTATAAAGAGGGAACGTGTTTGGGATTCCCTCATGCTACGACATTAATGATCCAACATTGCTCTTTTAGGGTCATTATTACGTGGCATTTATTATTGAAATAGCTCCCCAATCGTTGCACTGCAGCGAATATTTTCAAAAAAATATAAATAAAAAAACTTTTCCATTTATTTTATTATATTTTACTGAAAACGTCCGAAAAATTATCTTTTTACCTCGACCTGCGCCGGTCAAGGTTAGACCCGTTCATAGGTAAAATCTTCATCTCGGACGCAATTGTGCCCTCAGATTTTTATTCTGGTAATCCGTTTGGAAACATCCACAACCGTGCACATGTGATGACTTACTAAACATAAAAAAGGTTTTAACTAACATTCTAGGATCTCCGAGACTCGGAATGATGTGTCGTCTTTGAACCTGGTCTCGTAATAATTCCATATAATATTTAAAAATAATACACGGAAAATTTGAGAAATTACATATCAAATTTGATGGAGCTATGGGAAAATGTAAGTCATACATTTAAGATAAAACAATATCAGTTTATGTAGGATAATATTTATGTTATATAATAAATATTTTTGAATAATTTAAATGGTGGAGAATGATATAAAATAAAAGGACTATTTAATGAATGTCAACTATTCTTCAAGTAAATCCTTTTTTGTTGAAACCAAATGTCATGTTTGGATATAATTAATCAAAAAGTGAGGCTTCTAGAATTAGGATAGGGGTTTTGGGAACATATTTGGGTATGTTTTTATGATCCAATGATTCATGAGAGGTGTGAGGAATGGAAAGGGTGAATGACTTTTTATAGTTGAAGAGGAGTTGAATTCATGTAAATACCAAAAGGTAAACACTTTTGGAAGGTCTCCCATACCTCTTGTGCTTCAAAAATGGAAAAATAATAGATCAAACGGTATGCATGTCTATGAAACACTCCCATCACATAAAAATTTATTTTTATTATACTGTTCTTTAGTGATTAATTTTCCTTTTTTTCCAATTAGGTGTTTTTTTGGTTACCAGTTTTCTAACCTTTGTAAGTCATAAATATAGAATAAATTAATGTGATACCTATTTTTAAATTTTAAACTGATATATATTAAATTATTACATATAATTCATATGTTAAAAATCCTATTTTCGTTGGAAATTGATTTAATAAAATCGTTTGTGACATGTAAAAACAATAATTTAATTATAAAAGGGATAGAAATGTAATTACAATTTAGGGGTCAATATGTTAATTATAAAAGGTAATTTTTTCCCTTAATGGACCATATTTTATATTAATTAAGACTAAAAAATTACTTATGTGAATTTTATAATATTACTAATTTAAATAATATAATGAAATTTCATTTATTGTAAATTAAATTATTGTCAATTTTGACATTCTTTGTTTAATTATAATTTAAAATTAGGAATTGTTGAGCCCTCTGGAAGATTGTTGATTTCATGTCTATGATTGATGTTTTAATAATCAAAAATCATTACATACCATTAATGCTTAATCTGGTTTGATTTCTCATAAACATTATTACAATCTGTTATCATGTTTTTGTCTATGCTTATTGACTTACAAAGTATTTTGGAAGTCTTCTGGATTCAACAGACATCGAAAGCACCGATCCAATATCAATAGACATCAGAAGCACCGATCCAATATCAACAGACATCGGATGCACCGATCCAATATCAACAGACATCGGAAGCACCGTTCCAATATCAACAGACATCGGAAGCACCGTTTCAATATCAACAGACATCGGAAGCACCGATTCGATATCAACAATCATTGGAAGCACCGTTTCAATATCAACAGACTTTGGAAGCACTGATTCGATATCAACAAACATCGGAAGCACCGATCCAATATCAAAGGACAATGGTCGCACCGATCCCATATCAAACTGACTCACCGATCAGATGACAGACCAATGCTGATCAAACTGACTCACCGATCAGATGACAGACCAATGTTGATCAAACTGACTCACCGATCAGATGACAGACCGATGCTGATCAAACTGACTCACCGATCAGATGACAGACCGATGTTGATCAAACTGACTCACCGATCAGATGACAGACCGATGCTGATCAGTCTGATTCACCGATGCTGATCTATCTGAGTCACCGATCATTACTCACTAATGCTGATGACCTATCAATCACTTGATTCTTAAATAGTCATAAACAACTGTTTGAATTTCGTTATCCTTATCTTTATTTAATCTAGCCAACGATCATATTAGGTATATTTTAATGCTCTGTCAATTAATTAATAAAGGTTGTCGGATGTCAGGAAACCGTACCTCGTACCTGCGGAAAGGAAACTTTTTCTGTCTTCTGAAGCACGTGACATAAATACAAGAAGACTCTGCTGAAGAAGATAGTAGTGGACAGAAGAACACAAAAAAAATATAGAGGAAAGAAAGAGAAGGAAGAACCAAGCAGAACAAAACCTCATACACAATCAAGCCTACTCAAGAGGAGTTCTGTGCATACAAAAGAACATTGAAGAACATCATCGACTACATCTCACTACCTTTGAACCTGAAGCATACAGCACTCTTCTTCTCAAACAAAAACAAGAAGAGGACTCAGAATAAATTCTAACCAAATACAAAAGAGTCCAGAGCTACACTGAAATCACCAGAGCCATTTCTAAACTGTACATATCTGCTCTGTGATACATTTGTTTTACATTTTGAGCAGTGTGTGTTATCTGTTGTATTAAACACACACACTGACTCCTGTACTTTCACTGGAGGATCTGTAAATCCTCAGCAAACCTTTTTACACATCATTTCCCACTGTGGATAGTGGTAGAGGTCGTATGAAACCTGGACAGCTCTTAGCTGTTGTTTGTTTCCCCACGCAGAACTGTGCTAGATGTCTTGTGACCTGGACAGTGTGTTCACTGTTTTTAACCCCGATCCAGGGTGTGGATCATTTTTATATAAAATTTTGAGAGGACTAAGTCTCGGCTTGAGACTGAACCTCTTGGTTAATTCTCTGTGTTTGTAGCTACATACTATATCCATACTATAAATATTTATTTCATATTCTGCTGCTATTACTTTGAAATATAATTTATTTTCAAAGATACTTTGATAGTTAAACTTGAAAGTGTTTATATTTATTATAAACCAGTAATTTAGTTTCAAAAGTTAATTTAATCATAAGATTAAGTTAACTGAGAACTAATGAATCTTTGAGAAACTAATTGAACCTGTATAATCTGTATAAATTCACTACAGTTTAATCTGTGTTTGAAATAGGGGGATTTTAATAAACATTGTTTTTAACAGAAAATTTTAATTGGAACTCAATTCACCCTCTCTTGAGTATCCACTCCGACCAAAATTTTGTATCAGAGGTTGTTAATATTTTCTAAAAGTACTCTGTTTTTCAACTGTGATTTTAGTTGTATTTTAAAGCTCTTAAAATTTATGTTATTTCTAAATTTTTATCTCTTTAAAATTCTTTTTGTGATATCATGGATAATATACTTGATGGTGTTTCTACTAACCGACCACCTTTCTTTAATGGAAACAACTATGCTCAGTGGAAGCTAAAAATGAAAATTCACATAGAAAGTATGAGCTTTGATATTTGGACTGCCACTGAAGCTAAATAAAAAATTCCCAGTACTGATAGATCTACTTGGGATGAACCTAAAAGGACTGCTTACAATAATAATTGTAAAGCTATGAATGCCTTGTACTGTTCTCTAAGAGATGTGGAATTTAATAGAATTTCTGCATGTAAAACTGCTTATGAAATTTGGGATACCTTAGCTGTTTCTCATGAAGGAACAACTAATGTTAAGGAGATGGGATTCAATACCTATAATATCAAGTATGATAATTTTAAGATGAATCCTAATGAACCCATTTTTTATATGTATCTCAGGTTCAATGAAATTGTCAACACAATGACTTCTCTGGGAAAGGATGTTCCAGCAAAGGAACAAATCATGAGAATTTTGAGATGTCTACCTGAAAGATGGAGAGGAACCTCTGTCTCCATTAGAGAATCGTGTGACATTGGAGAACTGCAAGTCAAGGAACTAATTGGTAAGTTGATGATGTATGAAGCAGAACTCAAGGTAAACAAAGAAGAAGATGATGAACCTAAAAGGAAGTCTATTGCCTTCAAGACTACAACCTCAAAGAATAAGGATAAGGAAAAGCTTCAAGCTATCAATGAAAGTTCAAGCAGTGAGGAAAGTGAGAATGATTCTGACAGTGATGCTGAGATGGCTCACATTTCTATACGATTTATGAAATTCTATAGGGAGAAGAAGTTTTTTAGAAATTCAAACTACAAAGGCATGTATGATAACAAAGGACACTGGAAAAAGGATTGGAAGAAGTCTGATAAATCACATGAAGTTGTCTATTATGAATGCAAAAGAAAAGGACACATAAAAGCAGACTGTCCAAAGATGAAATACAGAAAGAAGTATGAATACAAGGATAACAAGTACAAGAAATCCATGAAGACTACATGGAGTACTTCAGAAGACAGTACAAGTGAAGCTGAATCTTCAGACTCTGAAAGGAATCGAGCCAACATGTGTTTCATGACAAACACTTCTGAGGTAACATCAGAAACTCCTGCTTCAAATTCATATTATTCTGGAGATGATTCTGAATGTGATAACATGTCTAAATCTGAACTGTTTGAATATTGTGATATGCTTGAAGAAACCTGTAATGAGCTTAAAGATAAATATAAAGGTTTAAAGAAACAGTATGCCTTAAGTGTTAAGCATAAATCTGATCTGGATATAGAAGTAGAAAAAAATTCTCAGTTGCTTAAAGAGAATACTGAAATAAAATTGTCTAGTGAGCAAATCAGAAAAGACTTAGAGAAGTTCACAAATGGAAAGAATACTCTAACACAAATGCTAGGAAAGCAAGTTGCACCTAGATATACAACTGGTATAGGAAACCAACCTGAACAAAGAAAAGTTGCCAAAACTAGATTCATTCCTAAATCTGGATAGAAGATAGTTAATTTTGGAACTTCATATGCTTCAACCAGTTATATTCATAGTTATGGATCTAATAAGGTTTATCTTTCAAAGAATGTTAATTCTACAAATTATATGAGACCCATTAGACAAATATGGGTACCTAAAGTATCATTGGCTAACATGTCTGGACCCAAGAAGATCTGGGTACCAAAATCATCTTCCATCTAAATCTGTTTTGTAGGAGACCTGCTTGAAGAGCTGTCACAAGAAGATATGGTACTTAGACAGTGGATTTTCAAGACATATATTAGGAGACTTTTCATGTTTCAAGAGCATAGTAAAAGTTGATTGAGGCTTTGTCACTTTTGTTGATAATTCAAAAGAAAAAATCATCGGCTTAGGCCAGATTGGTAACATTGATTCAATCTTGGTTTCTGAAGTTTTATTTGTCGATGGACATAAATATAACTTGTTAATCATTTCTCAGTTGTGTGATGATGGTTTTTTTGTAAAATTTAAAAATGATTCTTGCAATGTTTTTAACTCTAAAAATGTTTTATTATTTTCTGCTTTAAGAAATGAAAATGTTTATGCTGTTGATTTAGATTCTTTATCTAAGAAGAATATTCCTTGTTTCAATGCTTTTCATAAAGAGTCTTGGCTTTGGCACAGATGATTAGCACACTACAACGTGCACTCTCTTAGAAAACATTCTAGGAAGAACTTAGTTAGAGACTTACCCAAACATGAATTTCCAGCAGACAATGTTTGTAATCTCTGTCAAAAAGGAAAGCAACATAAAGTTTCTTTTAAATCAAAGAAAGAAGTGTCAACTTCTCAACCTCTCGAGTTGGTTCACATGGATTTATTTGGACCTTCTAGAGTTTCTAGTTTAAATGGTAAGCACTATGTCTATGTTCTTGTAGATGACTTTTATAGATATACTTCGGTATATTTTCTAGCTCACAAAAGTGAAGCTTGTTCTTACTTTGTTAAATACTCCAAGTCTGTATAAAATCTTAGTGGACTCAAGATTAAGACCCTGAGAAGTGATCATGGTCGTGAGTTTTAAAATCATGAGTTTGATTCTTACTGCTCACACAATGGCTATAGTCACAATTTCTCTGCCCCTTGGACACCCCAACAATATGGTGTAGTAGAGAGAAGGAATAGAACCCTGCAAGAAATAGCTAGAACTATGATCAATGAATATGAACTGCCTATTTACTTTTGGGCTGAAGCTGTAAATACAGCTAGTTATGTCATTAATAGATTCTTGATCAGAACAGTTCTTAAGAGGACCCCTTATGAGTTGTGGAACCATAGGAAACCTAAGGTTAACTAATTCAATGTTTTTGGCTGCAAAGTCTTCATTCTCAATACTAAAGACAATCTTGACAAATTTGCATCCAAGAGTGATGAAGGAATTTTCCTAGGTTACTCTATCTCTAGTAAAGCCTATAGAGTCTTCAATAAAAGAACCAAATGTGTGGAAGATTCTGTTCACATCAAATTTGATGAAACTGATCCACATGAACCTAAAATCTCTCTTGAAGATGGTCTCTCGGGTTTCAATCTCAATGATAAAGACAATGGACCTATAGTTAAAACATCCAGCTCTGGAAATTCTCCAGAACCTGCTTTTGTTGAACCTCAATCTGTAGATGAATCTGAAATCTCTAGCCCTATCTTTTCAAGACCATCTAGGACTCTAAAGAACAATCCTTTAGATGCTGTTGTAGGAAATCTAGATAGAGGAACATAGACTAGAGCTTCTCTAAGAAATCAAGTTGAACATCAAGATTTTCTTTCAAAGTTAGAACCTAAAAATATCAATGATGCTATCAATAATGAATTTTGGTTAATGGCTATGCAAGAAGAACAAAATCAATTTGATAGAAACAAAATCTGGAAATTAGTAGAAATATCTAAGGACATTTTGACCATAGGCACAAAATGGGTGTTTAGAAAAAAAGTTGATGAATCTGGAAACATCATTAGAAATAAAGCTAGGATAGTTGCACAAGGTTACAATCAAGAATAAGGAATTGACTATGAGGAAACCTTTGCACCTATTTCAAGATTAGAGGCTATTAGGATCTTACTTGCCTATGCATCACATCTAAATTTCAAGCTATATCAAATGGATGTAAAAAGTGCATTTCTAAATGGTTTTATTGTTGAAGATGTTTTTGTAGAACAACCACCTGGTTTTTTAAATCCTCATTCTCCAAATCATCTTTTTAAACTTTCTAAAGCTTTATATGGTTTAAAACAAGTTCCAAGAGCTTGGTATGAAATGCTTTCAAACTTTCTTATCTCAAAAGGATTTACAAAAGGAGTAGTTGATCCCACTCTTTTTATAAAAATGATTTCAAAAGATTTATTAATAGTAAAAATCTATGTTGATGATATTATTTTTGGATCTTCTAAAAATTCCCTATGTACTGATTTTTCAAAGTTTATGCAAAATGAATTTGAAATGATCTTAATGGGAGAGCTTAAGTATTTTATTGGTTTTCAAATTTTTCAAACTAAAGATGGAATTATTTTAAATCAATGTAAATATACAAAGGATCTATTAAAACGTTTTGGATTGGATAGTATTAAGGAAAGTGATACACCTATGAGTACTACCTGTAAATTGGATACAGATGAAGCTAGGAAACCAGTGGATCAAACCAATTACAGAGGTATGATTGGGAGCTTACTTTATCTTACTGCTAGTTGACCAGACATTATGTTCAGTGTATGTATGTGTGCTAGATTTAAGCTAATCCTAAATAATCACACTTACTGGATGTTAAAAGGATTTTTAAGTATCTTAAGTATACTGTAAATTTAGGTTTTTTTTATCCAAAAGGACAATCATTTAACCTAACTAGCTATTCAGATGCTGACTTTGCTGGATGTAAGTTAGATAGGAAGAGCACATCTGGAACATGTCATTTGCTTGGAAAATCCCTAGTATCATGGTATAGTAAGAAACAGAACTCAGTTGCATTGTCTACTACCGAGGTAGAATACATAGCTGCTGGTAGTTGCTGTGCACAAATTCTATGGATGAAACACACTTTATTGGATTATGGATTTGATCTTAAACATGTTTCAATTAACTTTGACAATACTAGTGCATTAAATATATCTAATAACCATGTGTCATACTCTAGAACTAAGCACATTGATGTCATACATCACTTTCTAAGAGATCATTATCAAAAAGGTGATATTTCTTTAAAATTTATTAGTTCTGAACATCAATTAGCTGATATCTTCACAAAGCCTTTATGCTTTGAAAGAATGAAATTTATTAAACGAGAGTTGTGTATGATTGATCTATGAAACCGATCTGTGAACCAGATCTGTGAAACTTACCTGTGAAACTGATCTGTGAAACGGATCTTTGAAACTGATCTGTGAAACGGATCTGTGAAACCGATCTGTGAAACCGATCTGTGAAACTGATCTGTGAAACTGATCTGTCAAATCAATCAGTGCAACCGATCTTTCATACTGATCTTTTTTCTATTATATTGTAATTAATTAGTAAATTTCTTTTATCCTTTTTATGGGAACCCTAAATGATAAAATAAATGATACATAGATATTTATCTTCCTTAAACCTTTGACCTTTCATTTCCCGCCGAACCTTTCAACCTCTCTTCCCCTCTACTTCGAACCTTCGAACTCCTGCCTTCCCAAAATCCTCGAATGGCTAAGAAAAAGAGACCGAGCAAAGGACCGGATAGCCCTGTACCTTCAAAGAGTGCTCGAGGCGAGTCGAGTAGTACCTCTCAACGATCAGTAAATCCGAACCTGGAAACTCGGATTGTTGTTGTAGCAAGAGAAGTCGGCTCTACGTGGCTTTTGTCAAGTAAGTCACTGTTGCTGCAAGTTCTTGAATCGCAAGGATGGATAGACTGGTTTTCTGACAACTCTCGAATAGACTACCCGAAGCTCATACATGAGTTCTATATGAATCTGGAAATCACTTCAGATGGTGTGGAGGCTGCCAGGATGTCGTCTGTGGTAAAAGGAAAGAAAATATCCTTCTCATCTAAGCAGTGGGCTGAGTGCTTGAATGTACCTCATGAAGGTCGGTATGAGGATTATGCTGGGAATATTCCTCCAACATCTGATTACTTCTCTTATGAATTAGCTCTAGAGCTTCTGACTGGAAACAGAGAGTCACGGAGAATCGCATCTTCAGAATTAGATGGTGAATGCAGACTTCTTTTCAAGTTTATTCAGCACCAACTTTTCCCTAGGAGTGGAGATTTTGCTGCTGTAAAGTACCAGGATGTTTTCCTGTTGTTTCTTCTGAAAACACATGAGAAGATCAATCTGTGTAGATATGTGATGGTGCACATAGCTGGAATGGTAAAACCATCCAAGAAAGCCACTTCCTTGTTTTATTCAAAGATGATATCTACCAGGCTCAAGAATCTAGAATGTATTGATGAAGATGATGATGTTGATGAAACAGATCATACCTTCTGTCTCAACAAAGAGATCTGCAAGAGGATGAAAATCAATTGGAATACATGGAAGAAGTGCTGGGTTGCAGATGAAGATAAATTGTATGAAGCCTACAATCCCATAGATCATGGCAAGAGGCCAAAGGATTTGAGAGACCCCGGCTTGAAACCACATGAGGAACCAGTTTATTCTGATGATGTTGAGCAAGAAGAAGGAAAGGATGAGGCCACCGAAGCCCAAGAGCAAGAAGATGCTCTGACTGAGGAAGGAAGTATGTCATCTCCTAATGATAGGAGTGATCCTGACACTGCTAGTCCCAAAAGAAGAATAGAATTTGGACCTGCTAGTCCACCCTTAGCCCTACCAGAATCAGAACCTATTCTTGGTGATGAAGAAGATTCTGATACTGAAGAATATCACAGTGAAGATTCTGATAAGGGTGATGATGGACATGCTGATGATGTTGAGGCTGTTGTTGATAGTGATAACAGACCAGTGGATGGTCTTTCTGAAGATCAAATAGAATCACCTCAGTTAGTACAAGAAATACATATCAGTGGCAAGGTTGATTCACCAAAAATCAGTGAAACAGCAAGCTATGAGAAACTAAAATACACCCTGTGTGCTGCTGTGTGGGATGACTACCCTGGTTATTCTATGTTGGGCTTAGAATATTCCGAAGAAGAAGAAGCAATGCCAGAATCTGCTGCAGCTGTGAAGAGGAACCTCCCATGAGAAGAAAGGTCTGTTCGTGCCGTTGATCCTACAAATGTTAATTTACCTGGTTCTGGAATCTCTCAAGATGATCTTAATAAGTTTAAGATTGAATTGCTAACCGCTGTGAGAGCCACAGTTAGAGAAGAAATTTCTAATGCTCTTACTCAAGTGTCTCTACAAGTTTCTGAAAATTCATTGGATGCCTTCTCATAAAGAGTATCTAATGCTGTGAAGCCAGACCTGGCCAATACTGGTGACCTTATTGGCAGGCACATAGCCTTTTTGAATCAGAATATGAAGGATCTTCACACCTGCTTGGTATCTCTATCAAGCGAATTCTGATCAACAATCTCTGGTATGATGGAAGTTTTGAGAAATTTGATTGAACATCTCAACAAGTCTGACCTGAGGAAGTTGAAAGCTGAGTTAACTCACATAGTTGGCCAAGCCAGTACATGCAAGGTAACCAAGATCACTACTCGTGAGCTAGAAGCTTTAAGAGATGTTGTGCATGATGAGTTAGCTACTGTTAGAAAAATTCTTGATTTAGACTCTTTGAGGAACATGAAAGAGCTATGTGATAACAGTCATAAGATGGCATTGGTATATTCAGCAGATGCTAAGAAAGCTTTTCAAGAGATCAAAGAGAAAGTTGATAATTACTTTTCCAAGATTTATACAAAACATGAGATGGCTGCAAACTTCAAGGTGTTGGCAGAGAATCTGAAATTACCTCCAGTCACTCAGGCCTTCAAAATTCAAGTTCATCAGTCGCAGGATTTTACCCCTTCCTTGGCACAGTTCATGGAGAATAAAGATGATTTTGAAAAAGCTATGAAGTATGGGGCAGAATTCATTCAAGACTTCATTAATCTTTTGATTCCCTATTTGGATGCACAAGCCACTTCCATAGTAGTTCCTACTTCTGAACCTCTCAGTGACTCTGATGTAGCTCCAAATCAGCTATCTATTGCTTATGATCTATCTCAGTTAAGACCAATCCCTCAGCAAGCTTCTCAACCAGCTCCTGTTTCTCAACAACAACTCTCTGTGGCACCTGCTCCTACACTTGCCCGAGTTGTCCTACCACCACTTCATATTCTCCAAGTATAGCCTGCCTCCAAGCCTTCAAACTTACCCACTATTGATCCCAAATCCAAAGGGAAAGCCCCTTTGTATCCCAACAAATAGTTTTGTATTATTTTTGATAGGGTGAACAATGTGATGCTTGTAATATTCTGTACTTTATCATTTTTTCCCTCTACTCTATGCTGACTTCTTTTACTTTCACTTTCACTTATATGTTTTCCCTCCATTTTGATTATCCCAAAGGGGGAGAAGAAAAAGAGAGATATATGGGAGAAGAAAGATGTATGGGAGAGATATATGGGGGAGAAAAGATGTATATATCTCAGGGGGAGAAATCTGTATAATATATATGGGAAATTTAAATTTAGGGGGAGATTTATATATCTCTTTATATTTATTTTCTTTATGATTTAATTCTCATTATGTTTTTATTAATGATATATCATATTATTTATATTTTATGATAGAGATTTGTGATTATCAAAAAGGGGGAGATTGTTGAGCCCTCTGGAAGATTGTTGATTTCATGTCTATGATTGATGTTTTAATAATCACAAATCATCACATACCATTAATGATTAATCTGGTTTGATTTCTCATAAACTTAATTACAATTTTTTAATGAATCTGTTATCATGTTTTTGTCTATGCTTATTGACTTACAAAGTATTTTGGAAGTCTTCTGGATTCAACAGACATCGGAAGCACCGATCCAATATCAACAGACATCGGAATCACTGATCCAATATCAACAGACATCGGAAGCACCGATCCAATATCAACAGACATCAAAAGCACCGTTCCAATATCAGCAGACATCGGAAGCACCGTTTCAATATCAACAGACATCGGAAGCACCGATTCGATATCAACAAACATCGGATGCACCGTTTCAATATCAACAGACATCGGAAGCACCGATTCGATATCAACAAACATCGGAAGCACCGATCCAATATCAAAGGACAACGGTCGCACCGATCCCATATCAAACTGACTCACCGATAAGATGATAGACCGATGCTGATCAAACTGACTCACCGATCAGATGACAGACCAATGCTGATCAAACTGACTCACCGATCAGATGACAGACCGATGCTGATCAAACTAACTCACCGATCAGATGACAGACCGATGCTGATCAAACTGACTCACCGATCAGATGACAGACCGATGCTGATCAGTTTGATTCACCGATGCTGATCTATCTGAGTCCCCGATCATTACTCACTAATTCGGATGACCTACCGATCACTTGATTCTTCAATAGTCATAAACAACTGTTTGATTTTCTTTATCCTTATATTTATTTAATCTATCCAACGGTCATATTAGGTATATTTTAATGCTCTGTCAATTAATTAATAATGGTTGTCGGATGTCAGGAAACCGTACCTCGTACCTGCGGAAATGAAACTTTTTCTGTCTTCCGAAGCACGTGACATAAATACAAGAAGACTCTGCTGAAGAAGATAGTAGTGGATAGAAGAACACAAAAAGAATATAGAGGAAAGAAAGAGGAGGAAGAACCAAGAAGAACAGCACCTCATACATAATCAAGCCTACTCAAGAAGAGTTCTGTGCATACAAAAGAACATTGAAGAACTTTATCGACTACATCTCACTGCCTTTGAACCTGAAACATATGGCACTCTTCTTCTTAAACAAAAACAAGAAGACGACTCAGAATAAATTCTTACCAAAAACAAAAGAGTCCAGAGCTACATTGAAATCACCGGAGCCATTTCTAAACTCTACATCTCTGCTCTGTGATACATTTGTTTTCCATTTTGAGCAGTGTGTGTTATCTTCTGTATTAAACACACACACTGACTCATGTACTTTCACTGGAGGATCTGTAAATCCTCAGAAAACCTTTTTACACTTCATTTCCCACTGTGGATAGTGGTAGAGGTCATATGAGACCTGGACAGCTCTAAGCTGTTGTTTGTTTACCCCCGCAGAACTGTGGTAGAGGTCTTGTGACCTGGACAGTGTGTTCACTGTTGTTAACCCCGATCCAGGGTGTGGATCATTTTTATATAAACTTTTGAGAGGACTAAGTCTCGGCTTGAGAATGAACCTCTTGGTTAATTCTCTATGTTTATAGCAACATACTATATCCATACTATACATATTTATTTCATATTCTGCTGCTATTACTTTGAAATATAATTTATTTTCAAAGCTACTTTGATAGTTAAACTCGCAAGTGTTTATATTTATTATAAACCAGTAAGTTAGTTTCAAAAGTTAATTTAATCATAAGATTATGTTAACTGAGAACTAATCAATCTTTGAGAAACTAATTGAACCTTTATAATCTGTATAAATTCACTACAGTTCAATCTGTTTTTGAAATAGGGGGATTTTAATAAACATTGTTTTTAACAGAAAATTTTAATTGGAACTCAATTCACCCCCCTCTTGAGTATCCACTCCGACCAACAGGAATAAATATTGGAATTAAAATACATTATGTTCCAAGATATGTAAGAGGATATATCCATAATAATTAATAACTTAACACAACAATTCATTAACTTTAATTAACTTTTCATATATTTAGCATCATTTATTAACATTAATAATAAACTAAATAATAGATGTGTTAGTGTTTTCCAAGTGTTTACTGTTATTATATAATCTATGAGGAACTAAAATAAATTATCATGATAAAAAAACCCATATAATATTTAAAATATTATTTCTATGTTATAATATTATGTTTTTCCTATCTCAAAGAATTATAAATATTAAAAAATGCATCATTTTCCATATTTTTCTTCACAAAAATTATTATATAGATATATTTCATATAATTTTGTCCCAATATATCATAAAAATTAATCCTAATTTTTTGGGAGATGAGCTATGTCTATCTAGTAGGATTTGGACATGTTTTTGGTCATTTATGCATCATATATTCTCTGTTTAATTGTTATGTATGCTCTTTCTTTTCTTAATCACATTAATTACTTTTAACTGCACTCACTAATCATTATGGTCAAAAAATAATTTGAACATATTAGAATATATATATATATTATAATGATTCCAAAATTTTATACCTATTTTTCCAAATTCAATTCATATAAGTGGCTAAAATTAATTTAAAACTAATCTGATAGACATGATGGGGTAATGTATCTTTAATGTGAAAATATCCCAAATTCCACAAATTTTATATATCTAAATTCAATAAAAATGTTATTCCAAGGACATAAATTAGATTAATTGATGTACAATTTAACTAATGTGATAGTACAACTAATTAAAAATATAATTTATTCATATAAATTATTTAGATGAAAAATAAGTTTTTAATTAAAATCTGGTATTTTAAGTATTCATCATAAAATGAATATTCACATAAAAAAATTCACCAAAAGATAATTTTTTTTCCTATTTAAAAATATATGCACATATTTTTAATAAAATTTATAAATATTCAAATATTTACTTCTAACATTGGTGTGCCACTAAAATACACAAAACTGTCTTTTGAGAAACACATATTTTTATAAATAAAATTGGATTTGTTATTAGTTAATGTTTTTAAAATTGATTGGATGAATGTAAAAATAATTATTAATATATTATTTAAAAATAAACATATCATAATGTCTCAAGATGTTATGTACGCATTTATTCTTGGTCTTGTGTTTCTTAAACTCAATCAATGGAACTCGATATTTTGTAAAATATATGAAGAGTTAGAGTAAGAAATAAATTAATATAGAAAAAATATTAATTATATTTTTTAGTGGATCTGACCTTCAAAGTCCATTGCATTTTGAAAATACAGTGTTTCATGTGTTCTGGGAGGCAATGGTAGCTCATTTATAGAGTTTTTCGAATTTCTTGTTTTTCCGTCAGTAGGTCAAGACATCGGTGGGTCAAGGCATCTATATGTCGATGGAATCATTAATTAAATTAGTTGGTAGGTCTAGGTTTCTGTAGGTTGAGTGATTTATATAGTCGGAGCATCAATATGTTAGGGCATCAATAAGATAGGGTATCGGTAGGTTGAGGGAGTCGTCATTAGGTTGAGGCATTGGTAGGTCAAAGATTTGGTAGGTTTATGCATCAGTAGGTTGAGGAATCGGAAGGTTAAGTAATTAGTTGGTTATGACATCGGTAGGTCAGAGATTTTTTTGGTCGAGGGAACTAGTAGGTTGAGGTGTCGATAGGTCGATGCGTTGGTAGCTCAAGGGTGTTACTAGTTCAAGGTGTTAGGAGGTCAGGGCATCAGTAGGTCGAGGCGTTGGTACCTCAATGCGTCAGTTGGTCGTGGCGTTAGTAGGTCGAGGTTTCAGTAGGTCAATGGATTCTGTAGGTCGAGGTGTGGGTATGTCGCGGCATAGGTATGTTGATGGTTTCGGTGGGTCATGGGTGTCGGTAGTTCGAGGGTTTCCGTAGGTCGAGGCGTCGGTGAGTCAGGGCGTCATTGAGTTAGGGTGTTGGTGAGTTAGGTGTTTGTAGGTCACATAATTGGCTCAGCGTTAGTTTCTTATCATCAGTGGCTCAACAATGGTAGATCAATGTCGGTGGCTCTAAATTGGTGAGTCACGGTAGGTATCTCACTATGAGTGGCCTACTGTAAGTGACTCACCCATCGGTGACTCATTTCCAATTTTTACCAGATTTCCATTTTCACCCCACTAACATTTTATTTGATGTAAATTATTTTTAAATCCTTTTTTGGTTGCTTCTAAAGGTGTTTTAATGGTTATTAATTACATCCTTAATATGTTACTTCTTTGGGGACTTTGAAATAGTCAAACCGCGTGGTCTTGTCCATCATATGACTATAATTGCACATGAAAACATTTTCCCTTTCGGTGATATAGGATCTAGATTTTTTATGATATTATCTTCTCATCCTAGTGTGTTTCAACAATATTTAAGTGAACCTAGTGCCTTTTTTTCCTATGGAGTCTTGGTTTGTTCCGTATCCATCAATCCATTTTTTTCCTTGGAGTTTTCCTCATTCTTTTTCCTACTACTCACACACACTATTTTGGAACAAGGAAGAATAGTTGGTTACCTGTTGTTCTAGGTAGGGATTTTTCTTTGTCTCTCTTTTAATTGTGTATAATAAAAGATGAGAGTACTCACACCTCGTTGGGAATACTGCTGAAAACTATTTTAATAATATAATAATAAGAAATAATCGTGGGGGAGGAGTACAATGGTAATGATAACTTTGTTTTATATGTAATCATTGATCAATGTTGTGAATCATATGTGTTCTGTTATTCAAAAAATCATGGACATTGGTGGTATATATTTTATTACCAGTGTGATTTTGAATCATTGCATTAAGAATTAGAATATGGTTAAATACGTTTACTCAGTTAAATAAATGGATACCCCAAGATCGAATCCATTCTATGGTCACCCCTATTTTCTCAAGTGGAATTAATGAAATAGTGCTTCTAAAACGGAATAAACTTTTTCTTATTATTGTGGTTGTGTTCTATGTGTAGTTCTGTCATGCCATTCAATGATTTTGGTAGTGTGGTTCTATGGATGGGGTTGTGATTGAGTGTACAAGGATATATGGTCGGAGTGGTGGCACGTCTGGATAAAAGATTCATTGATTGTGGAATGGATGTAATTGTTATGAAATGGGACTACATCTGGGTAGTGGGTATGAAGGACTGGGTTGTGTCGTGGTTTCATGTTTATGGGTATGTTGTTGTTTTTCAGTGGGGCTTCTGGGTTTTTTGTGAGAGGATAGATTGGGTAGGATAATATTTAAGGATGTTGCAGGTAGTTGCCTTCATTATTTGACTTGGATATTGTTGGAATTATTGCATCACCTTATTTTTGGGACAAGTTTGTGTATTAATATTTTATTTTTTTGTAAAAAGTTTTCAATACAGGTCAAATTGAAGAAGATGATGAAGAAGGTCTCAATAGTTAACAGTGAATACAATTTATAAGATTGTTGAACTGACCCTATGTTCAGAGAGCTTGTGTTAAAGGTTACACATTTTTCACAATAATGAAGAATGTTGAAGTATCACCCATCTAAAGTTGATTGAATAGTAATGAGGGTTCGATGAAGGCAATGTAATGCTTCACGATTACATGAGAACCATGCAAGTGATTACATGAAGAAAATAATCATATGATTTTTCTAACGACCCATACTTTACATACATTGTTAATACTTCAATATTGAAGCACACTTATTACAACATATGACAAAACCACAAAGGACCGTATAGGTATAGTGTCTTTAGAAACTGGGAAACATAAACAACTGGTTCATAAATCTTCTACAGTGTCTCCCATTTATTTCATCATATCTAGGGTCCCTTTTAGCATATTCTACTTAATATCCATCTTCCTGACCTGGGGACAAGAAAACATAAAAGGGTGAGCTCAAATGCTCAGCAAGGGCAAATAAAGGAAATAAAAATCATATCATATCTTTTTGAAAATCAAAACCTGCAAAAGAGATCATAATATCTTAACATGGAATAAATCATAGAAGTGAAAATGAGATCCCCATAATCATAACATAAAACTTGAAACTTTGTGGCATGCACACATAATCATGGAAAATCATTTCTTGTTAGTCATGACTCATTGCCAAGACTATCTTAGTGGACAAAGTCCCTTTCTGAACCGAGTTCACTCCTCGTTTCAGTCCTGTATCACTGAACCGAAATAACCTTCCGTTCCAGCCATGTCTATCTCATGAGATATAAAATCTTTACCCAATGCATTGGAGGGAGATATAGGTCCCACCCATCTTATAATGAATCCTTTCTTATGTGTGCCACATAATCATAAAACATACATCATCGCATAACACATGAAACAAAAATGGGATTCTTGAAACATCATAAATCAATTCATATAAGATAAAGGAATTCATAAACATAATTCCATCACAACATAGTCAAACCAATGTAAAAATATGGATAGAAACAGAACCCTTTATTATCTTAGATGGAAAATAATTTTGATAAAACACTTGAATTGAATTCTTGAGGAAAATATCCTTTCTTCTTCAAAAACATTTTTCCTTTCATAACATGTCATACAACTTTAAAATAAAAGAAGTTGATTAAAAATAAACTTGAAAACTTGTAAAGGAAGCTTCTTTGAAGTAATGTTTTAAAAATCCATTCATGCCGTATAAGTTAAAAAAAACATTCTTCGTACTTTTGTCGGAAAAGTCAAAAAGTACCTCGTACGGAAAAACGACAAAAGATTCCTTTCATATTCTTTACTAAAAACTCTCCTAAGGGTAAAATTGGATTTAAACTATTTCAAGTGGATGGAAACAATATTACATATTGAGGGAACATGGATGTGGATGATAAAATACACCCCAGTAAATACTTACGAATAAACAATCTCGGATAAAAATGAGATTGTGATATTTCCCTTACCTTAGGTCCAATTTGCTTTGTACATGTCCGAATCTCCTGTATAATGGTTTAAATAATGTTATTGACTTATTCCAGAATCATACATATTGATATGATATCATATATGGTCATATTCTTAGCTTATTGTTAGTAATATTTCATTGTTACTTGTTACTCGGGTCTTTATTGCCTTTTGTTCTTATGCGTGTTTTTCCAAATAAATTCTTATTCTTCTTTTAAGGTTATAGATACCTTATATCCAGAATGTTATTAGTGTAACATATATCATATTTATTCATTCAATTCATTTATATAATTACTATGTAATGATGATCATGTAGAACGAGTCGCATCACATCGTGGAGACGGTATTCCGTACGTACGCACGAGTGATGATATCGTTCCTATGATCGTGGAACTGTATTGGAGTATAAATATATTATTTCAGTATCAATATTACTTTATAATAATCATATATAGTTACTCATTACACCATTATACCCATCCTTGTATGGTGATGGTGGAAAATAGATTACACCACGGCGTGGAGACGGTATTCCGTACGTACGCACGCGTGGTGATTTCATTTTTCCGTAGGATGGATAGAAGGTGAATTAGGGTTGTTTCATATTTATAATAACATATCAGTATGTAAGTAATACTGATGTTATTACTTTATCATGAAACAACTAAATAAGAAGAAGTTGAAGAAGAAAGAAATTGAAAAGGTCGGTAATGGATATTACCTCTTCTTTGGAACGCCTCTTTGAATCCTCTACTTAGGGAACTAAGATGGGTCTTTGGAGAAGACCAGGACCTCTAGGATTATTCTAGGGAAGTGGAGAGGAGAAAATGGCAGGGGTTGGCCGAGCTTGAGTGCTCAATTTGGTGTGAGGAGGAGGGGGAGGAGGTGCCCTTTTATAAGGGAGGAGAGGGGCACCTTAGGAATATCTCAAAATATTATTTTATATTAAAGTCAAAATCGGTTTATAATGGTTCCAAAGGGTCTTATTTCTAAGCTAAGGTGGGGAAGGGTCGAAATCCTCTCATCCAATAGAATTTAGACAAGTTTAGGTTCCTATTTTAACCTTATCATTTAGATTTAACATTAAGTTAAATAATTTAACTTTTACCATGTCTTTTTGTTTTCTTTCACTATATGGTTAATACACTTACTATAACATTCCAAACGAACCCCAAATTGTTTATTATTAATATATATATCCTTATCTAAGTCATTTGGCCGAACCATAGATTTTTAGGAATAAAATAACAATTAATAATATAATATTTGATTTAAAAACTATTTTGTGTCAATTTTGACACTATTTGATATATGATTTTTGTGAAAGTCATAACAGAATTAAATGTTCGAACCAAGTTGATTAAATCAACACTAATATGTCATATTAACCTAGAAAATTAGTGTAATTCATAAAAAGTCTCAAATTACATTTATTTTGGTGTTTATAACATCAATTATGTCAATATTTCATTAATAAGATAATTACTGCATCATCGTTGTGTCATAAATAAATTAAATTATTTGATGTCTAAAAATTACAAATAAAATACCAAAATGTAGGAAATCTTTTTAGCTTTCTAATGAATATTTACAATCGAATTTATCTTATGTATAACCCCATATTAAAAATTATTTACTTATTAAACTTTGATTTTAACTATTTTAACCCTTCTTTTAATAATAAATGTCCTAATCTAATCCAAGTGGGCCTAAATGGTCATATTTTATTCCTAAGTTTGTTTTTGGTCGAATTACACTTGTCCAATAGAATTAGGACATGTGTTAGGGTAATATTAATATCATATTTACCCTTAGTTACCCTATTTACTATTAACCGCGGTAAAAAAGTAAAAAGTTACTATTCACCAAAAAATTATTTTTATCTCATTGAACCACATTTTAGTCCTTGATATTAACCGTGTCTCTCGGATTTTCGAAATTCCATTCACAGAAGCGGCAAAATTCAGTTTTTTAACCTACCACTTAGTGGTTTCACTATTCATCAAAAATTGAAAGTTTTCAGAAAAATATCAAAATTTCACCCTAGGCTAATTTCGATATTCTGAGTCCAAAAATGAAGTCCATTTTGAAAAATAAAATTTCAAAAAGTGGTTATTACTATTCATAACGGCTAGTTTTAATAGCATATTGTTGTTTAGTGAAACTCGGTATTGCGTACGACGCAAGCTATCGAGGAAGGTCGCGATTGCGTGTAAAGCAAGTCAAGCAAGTGTTGTGTAGAAAAAGATTCCTTTGATAATTTATAACATAAAAGTCTCGGGTGTTACATTCTACCCCCCTTAAAAAGAATTTCGCCCTCGAAATTCGTCACTTTGTAACAAACAGATGAGGATACTTCTCCCTCATCATTTCCTCAAGCTCCCATGTAGCTTCTTCAAGTTGGTGGTTCCTCCATAAAACTTTCACCAAGCGAGTGGTCTTGTTTCGTAGGACTTTTTCACTACGATCCAGAATCTCTATCGGTTGTTCTTCATAAGAAAGATCTTGCTCCAACGGTACAACTTCTGAGCTGAGTACATGTGAAGGATCTGGTATGTACTTTCTCAGGAGAGATACATGGAACACATCGTGAACTTGAGAGAGATTCGGTGGAAGCGCCAATCGGTAAGCTACCTTCCCAACACGATCCAGTATTTCGAAAGGACCGATATATCTAGGGCTCAACTTCCCCTTCTTTCCAAATCTCATAACCCTCTTCCAGGGAGATATTCGTAAGAACACTTTATCACCCACTTCAAACTCTAGGTCTTTTCTTCGGTTGTCGGCATAACTTTTCTGTCGACTCTGAGCTGCTCTTATATGTTGTTGAATAGATCTGATCTTCTCTGCCATTTCATCAACGAGATCAGGTCCTAATAGCTTTCTTTCCCCAACTTCATCCCAGCAAGTTGGAGTCCTGCATTTCTTTCCATAGAGAGCTTCATAAGGAGCCATCTGAATACTGGAGTGAAAGCTATTATTATAAGAAAATTCCACCAAAGGTAGGTGTTGATCCCAACCTCCTTTGAAATCCATAGAGCAAGCTCTCAACATATCTTCTAGGGTTTGAATTGTTCTCTCAGACTGACCGTCTGTCTGAGGATGATAAGCAGTGCTGAAACTCAATTCTGTATCCAGAGTATGCTGAAGACTTCGCCAGAACTTCGAGGTAAATCTCGGATCCCGATCAGATATAATAGAAAGTGGTACTCCATGCAATCTTACCACTTCCTTTACATATATCCTGGAAAGCTGATCTAGAGAGAAATCCTCTCTAATAGGAATGAAGTGTGCAGACTTTGTAAGACGATCAACTATGACCCAGATAGCATTATTGCCTTTGGATGTTTTAGGAAGTCCTGTGACAAAGTCCATAGTGATGTTTTCCCATTTCCATTCGGGTATGGGTAATGGTTGTAACATCCCCTTAGACTTTTGTCTCTCAGCTTTAACTTGTTGACAAACCAGGCATCGAGAGACATATTCAGCAACATCTCTTTTCATGCCATCCCACCAGAAGTATTCTTTCAGGTCCCTATACATCTTCGTGCTTCCAGGATGAATAGAGAATGATGAACTATGAGCCTCATCCAGCAGCTCCTTCTTTAATTCAGGGATGGGAGGAACGCAAACCCGATTCCTGAACTTTATTATCCCATCACAATCAAGGTTGAATTCAGGAACATTTCTCACCTTCTTTTGTAACTCGACATCTTCTTTCTGTGCCTCTTTAATCTTCACATGTATAGATGGTTGAACATTCATTTGAGAAAGATAAGATTTTTCCCCTTCCATTATAATTCCAAGATCCATCCTTTGTAAATCCATAAATATTGGATCTTTTGTGACCCTCATCATGGATAAACTAGCATGGTCTTGTCGACTTAATGCATCTGCCACCTTGTTTGCTTTCCCAGGGTGGTAATGGATTGAGCAGTCGTAATCCTTAATCAGCTCCAACCATCTTCTTTGACGCATATTCAACTCCTTTTGTGTGAAAATATACTTTAAACTTTTATGATCAGTATAGATATCACACCTTTCACCATAAAGGTAATGCCTCCAAATCTTTAATGCAAAGATTACCGCAGCCAACTCCAAATCATGTGTTGGGTAATTTTGCTCATTGATTTTCAACTGTCGTGAGGCATAAGCTATCACCATATCATTTTGCATAAGAACACACCACAATCCCTTCTTGGATGCATCACTGTAGATCACAAACCTTTCTCCACTACAAGGCAGTGTGAGCACAGGTGCACTGGATAACCTTCTTTTCAACTCCTTGAAATTCTCTTCACATTCCTCTGTCCAGACAAACTTAACTCCTTTCCGAGTCAACTTGGTGAGTGGATTAGATAGTCGTGAAAAATCTTTTACAAAACGTCGATAATATCCAGCCAAACCAAGAAAACTTCGGATCTCAGTTACTGTGGTTGGTCTCAACCATCTTTCGATAACCTCTGTTTTTGCTGGATCCACAGATATCCCCTCTTTTGAGATTATATGACCCAAAAATGCAACTTTTTGAAGCCAAAATTCACACTTGGTAAATTTGGCATAAAGCTTCTCCTTTCTCAGTGTCTTTAATATAATTCTCAAGTGATCTTCATGCTCTTCCTTGCTCTTTGAATAGACAAGAATATCGTCTATAAAGACTACCACAAATTGATCAAGATAGTCTCTAAAGACTCTATTCATTAGATCCATGAAGATAGCAGGGGCATTAGTAAGACCAAATGGCATCACTATAAATTCATAGTGTCCATACCTTGTACGGAAAGCCGTCTTTGGTATATCCTCCCTTTTGACCCTTAATTGATGATACCCTGAACGAAGATCAATCTTGGAAAAGTATTGAGCTCCGCGTAGTTGGTCAAATAAGTCATCAATGCGTGGGAGAGGATATTTGTTCTTGATAGTGATCTTGTTAAGTTCTCGATAATCAATGCAGAGTCTCATTGATCCATCTTTCTTCTTAACAAATAGAACAGGTGCTCCCCAAGGTGACGCACTAGGGCGTATGAATCCCTTATCAAGATTCTCTTGGAGTTGCTTCTTCAATTCCTGCAACTCAATTGAGGCCATTCTATAAGGTGTCTTTGAAGTAGGCAAAGCACCCGGTACGAGTTCTATTGAAAACTCAACTTCACGATTTGGTGGAAGACCTGGTAATTCCTCTGGAAAGACATCATCAAACTCCCGTACGATGGGCATATTCTTAATCGTGAGTTTCTCACCAACCATTTGAGATAAATAACCTTCATTTAGTGGAATCAATACCCATAAGATGGAAGAAATTTCCACTGGAAGGTTATGTTCATCCTTGTATTGATAGACGATCGTAGATTGATCTGGAATATGAAATGTGACTTCCCTTCTTTGGCAATTGATATGAGCTCCATGTAGAGAAAGCCAATCCATGCCAAGAATCACATCAAATTCCACTAAAGGAAGGATCACAAGATTTGCAGGAAGCACTTTCCCACAAACTTCGATCGGAGAAGAATTATAAACTTTTGATGCGACTGATGTGCCATTAGGTGTTGTCACAGATAACTCAACATCTAATTGTTGAGGTAATACGGTGATACCCTTAGAAAATTCTTTAGAAATAAAAGAGTGGGTGGATCCAGAATCAAATAAAACATTTTCTACTTTAGAGTGGACGGTAAGTGTACCTTTCACCACTTCGTTATCGTACTCCACATCGCTGATAGAAATTGCATGTGACTTTCCTTTGTCTTTAGCCTTGAGATTTTGTTGACGTCGACCATCATCATCAACCCTTGGATTTGGGCATTGATTGGCATAATGCCCCATCTCCTTGCACTTGAAACATTGAAGTGTAGTAGGATCATTCTGTGTATCCCTTCCTTTGTTTGAATCATTAGACATCTTCTTCCCATTATCACGGCATTCAAATGCCCGATGACCTTCCTTTCCACATTTAAAACATTTACTTGTCCCTTTAAGAAAACTCCCTCCATGTTTCTTTCCACACTTTGAGCATAATGGAAAGATCATCTTCTTTTCAGTGTGCTCTTTAGAGTTTCCTTTGAATTCCATCTTCCTCTTCTTATCAAACCCATGTAACTGATGGGTTACTCCAATCTCCATCTCGACTTTGAGAGCACATCGAACGATTTCCTCGTAGCTATTGAAGTCCCTTATGGCTAACGCCCTTCGAAGACTTGGTTTTAAGCCACTAAAGAATCGATCAATCTTACTCTCAGGTTGGATAATAATACCAGAAGCATACCTTGCAAGTCTTGTAAAATTTTCTTCATAGGTACCAACAGATTCATCATCCCTTTGCTTCAGTTCAAGAAACTCTTTCTCCATCTTTGTTCGGAGAATACGAGGGAAGTACTTATTGAAAAATAAGTTCTTGAACTCGTCCCATTCCATAGACTCAATTTCATCCCTTTGCCTTGTATTCTTAATAAGATTCCACCATTGATCAGCATCTCCTTCCAAACGATACACTGCTAGGATGACTTTATCATGTTCAGAACATTGAAGAACTGAAAATATCTTTTCAGTAGTACTAATCCATTGTTCAGCAACTAATGGATCAGTAGACCCGCTGAAAGAAGGTGGACGCTGCCTCATGAAGGATTCAACAGAATGTTGCTCCCTCCTTTCCTCATTTGGAAATCCTGCATGATTCATAGCTTGAGAAAGTTGTGTGAGCATGGCTACAAGATTTTGCATTCCAGCTCCCATATCGTTTGGTTGCTCAGGGGGACAATCATTGAATTGCCCATCGCATTCCGTATTAACACGGTTCCTTCGGGTTCCAGCCATTGACTAAAACCAAGAAGAATAGTGTGAGCAACACTAATTATAATAGGACACCACATAATTCAAGAATAAAATTTTCATGCTTAAGGTCTTATCCTAGGTTATTCATGGCCATTTCTAAAACACTAAGATTGTCTTCTATGCTTAGGCTTATCCTTAGGGTTCTTACTATGGCTTTCACATCCTAGTTTCCAAAGGTTGACTATACCTTTCCTCTGATACCAACTCTAACGACCCATACTTTACATACATTGTTAATACTTCAATATTGAAGCACACTTATTACAACATATGACAAAACCACAAAGGACCGTATAGGTATAGTGTCTTTAGAAACTGGGAAACATAAACAACTGGTTCATAAATCTTCTACAGTGTCTCCCATTTATTTCATCATATCTAGGGTCCCTTTTAGCATATTCTACTTAATATCCATCTTCCTGACCTGGGGACAAGAAAACATAAAAGGGTGAGCTCAAATGCTCAGCAAGGGCAAATAAAGGAAATAAAAATCATATCATATCTTTTTGAAAATCAAAACCTGCAAAAGAGATCATAATATCTTAACATGGAATAAATCATAGAAGTGAAAATGAGATCCCCATAATCATAACATAAAACTTGAAACTTTGTGGCATGCACACATAATCATGGAAAATCATTTCTTGTTAGTCATGACTCATTTCCAAGACTATCTTAGTGGACAAAGTCCCTTTCTGAACCGAGTTCACTCCTCGTTTCAGTCCTGTATCACTGAACCGAAATAACCTTCCGTTCCAGCCATGTCTATCTCATGAGATATAAAATCTTTACCCAATGAATTGGAGGGAGATATAGGTCCCACCCATCTTATAATGAATCCTTTCTTATGTGTGCCACATAATCATAAAACATACATCATCGCATAACACATGAAACAAAAATGGGATTCTTGAAACATCATAAATCAATTCATATAAGATAAAGGAATTCATAAACATAATTCCATCACAACATAGTCAAACCAATGTAAAAATATGGATAGAAACAGAACCCTTTATTATCTTAGATGGAAAATAATTTTGATAAAACACTTGAATTGAATTCTTGAGGAAAATATCCTTTCTTCTTCAAAAACATTTTTCCTTTCATAACATGTCATACAACTTTAAAATAAAAGAAGTTGATTAAAAATAAACTTGAAAACTTGTAAAGGAAGCTTCTTTGAAGTAATGTTTTAAAAATCCATTCATGCCGTATAAGTTAAAAAAAACATTCTTCGTACTTTTGTCGGAAAAGTCAAAAAGTACCTCGTACGGAAAAACGACAAAAGATTCCTTTCATATTCTTTACTAAAAACTCTCCTAAGGGTAAAATTGGATTTAAACTATTTCAAGTGGATGGAAACAATATTACATATTGAGGGAACATGGATGTGGATGATAAAATACACCCCAGTAAATACTTACGAATAAACAATCTCGGATAAAAATGAGATTGTGATATTTCCCTTACCTTAGGTCCAATTTGCTTTGTACATGTCCGAAGCTCCTGTATAATGGTTTAAATAATGTTATTGACTTATTCCAGAATCATACATATTGATATGATATCATATATTGTCATATTCTTAGCTTATTGTTAGTAATATTTCATTGTTACTTGTTACTCGGGTCTTTATTGCCTTTTGTTCTTATGCGTGTTTTTCCAAATAAATTCTTATTCTTATTTTAAGGTTATAGATACCTTATATCCAGAATGTTATTAGTGTAACATATATCATATTTATTCATTCAATTCATTTATATAATTACTATGTAATGATGATCATGTAGAACGAGTCGCATCACATCGTGGAGACGGTATTCCGTACGTACGCACGAGTGATGATATCGTTCCTATGATCGTGGAACTGTATTGGAGTATAAATATATTATTTCAGTATCAATATTAATTTATAATAATTATATATAGTTACTCATTACACCATTATACCCATCCTTGTAAGGTGATGGTGGAAAATAGATTACACCACGGCGTGGAGACGGTATTCCGTACGTACGCACGCGTGGTGATTTCATTTTTCCGTAGGATGGATAGAAGGTGAATTAGGGTTGTTTCATATTTATAATAACATATCAGTATGTAAGTAATACTGATGTTATTACTTTATCATGAAACAACTAAAGAAGAAGAAGTTGAAGAAGAAAGAAATTGAAAAGGTCGGTAATGGATATTACCTCTTCTTTGGAACGCCTCTTTGAATCCTCTACTTAGGGGACTAATATGGATCTTTGGAGAAGACCAGGACCTCTAGGATTATTCTAGGGAAGTGGAGAGGAGAAAATGGCAGGGGTTGGCCGAGCTGGAGTGCTCAATTTGGTGTGAGGAGGAGGGGGAGGAGGTGCCCTTTTATAAGGGAGGAGAGGGGCACCTTAGGAATATCTCAAAATATTATTTTATATTAAAGTCAAAATCGGTTTATAATGGTTCCAAAGGGTCTTATTTCGAAGCTAAGGTGGGGAAGGGTCGAAATCCTCTCATCCAATAGAATTTAGACAAGTTTAGGTTCCTATTTTAACCTTATCATTTAGATTTAACATTAAGTTAAATAATTTAACTTTTACCATGTCTTTTTGTTTTCTTTCACTATATGGTTAATACACTTACTATAACATGCCAAAAGAACCCCAAATTGTTTATTATTAATATATATATCCTTATCTAAGTCATTTGGCCGAACCATAGATTTTTAGGAATAAAATAACAATTAATAATATAATATTTGATTTAAAAACTATTTTGTGTCAATTTTGACACTATTTGATATATGATTTTTGTGAAAGTCATAACAGAATTAAATGTTCGAACCAAGTTGATTAAATCAACAATAATATGTCATATTAACCTAGAAAATTAGTGTAATTCATAAAAAGTCTCAAATTACATTTATTTTGGTGTTTATAACATCAATTATGTCAATATTTCATTAATAAGATAATTACTGCATCATCGTTGTGTCATAAATAAATTAAATTATTTGATGTCTAAAAATTACAAATAAAATACCAAAATGTAGGAAATCTTTTTAGATTTCTAATGAATATTTAGAATCGAATTTATCTTATGTATAACCCCATATTAAAAATGATTTACTTATTAAACATTGATTTTAACTATTTTAACCCTTCTTTTAATAATAAATGTCCTAATCTAATCCAAGTGGGCCTAAATGGTCATATTTTATTCCTAAGTTTGTTTTTGGTCGAATTACACTTGTCCAATAGAATTAGGACATGTGTTAGGGTAATATTAATATCATATTTACCCTTAGTTACCCTATTTACTATTAACCGCGGTAAAAAAGTAAAAAGTTACTATTCACCAAAAAATTATTTTTATCTCATTGAACCACATTTTAGTCCTTGATATTAACCGTGTCTCTCGGATTTTTGAAATTCCATTCACAGAAGCGGCAAAATTCAGTTTTTAAACCTACCACTTAGTGGTTTCACTATTCATCAAAAATTGAAAGTTTTCAGAAAAATATCAAAATTTCACCCTAGGCTAATTTCGATATTCTGAGTCCAAAAATGAAGTCCATTTTGAAAAATAAAATTTCAAAAAGTGGTTATTACTATTCATAACGGCTAGTTTTAATAGCATATTGTCGTTTAGTGAAACTCGGTATTGCGTACGACGCAAGCTATCGAGGAAGGTCGCGATTGCGTGTAAAGCAAGTCAAGCAAGTGTTGTGTAGAAAAAGATTCCTTTGATAATTTATAACATAAAAGTCTCGGGTGTTACAATTTTCATGAAGTAGTTAATGATGGTTGAAGAACAAGATAGAGTGTGTAAGGGATTGAAATTATAATATGGTCATGCATTGAATATTTCCATGAAATAAGACAATTTTTTACTATAATTAAAGTTCCAAATACATGTATTAAAGGTGATACATTTTCTATAACATTGAAGGTTTTTTAATATTCTCCATTCTTCAACTTTTGGATGAAGAGTGATGATTGGAGTTATTTGGAATTAACGTTCTAAAATGAATTGATAATTTGATGTGAGGATAAAGATGTAATTTGTAATTCATATTCCAAAGAGTATAATAAGAAAGAAGGATGATTGTTTAAGATGATGAGAAGATAGGAATTTGTTCATCATCTTGGCACTATGATAATTTCCATAACTATGACGCTGCTTTTTAGATTTTTATTTCACAAATATCACATGTTTAGAGAACTTTTGATGAATTTATATGAAGGATATGGGGAGTAAAAAAGTGTTTATTTAGAAAAGGAAGGAATCTGACATGCGAGCTAAAATTGGCACGCATGTGTGGTACGTAATTATATGTGTTGTGAAAGTGTACATTGCACGCAAGTCATATTTCAAGATTATCACATCAAAATATGACAATGGATATAAAGTGGTGAGAATGATAAATATTGGTGTGCAAGTCAAAAATTGGCAGGCAGGTATAAGAGGCGCACAAGTGTATGTTGCGCGCAAGTCATATTTCAAAATCATCACAACAAAATATGACAAAGGAAATAAAGTTGAGCCCAAGTGATGGAGAGGCACACAAGTGATGGAGTATCGCGCATGTTTGAATTGTGGTCAAGTGTATGTGGAGTTCATGTCACCAAAATGAATATATATAGATGGAAACCCATTTAATTTTTAACTCTCAACACATAAGATAAAATTTGAGCTCTGATCGCGCAAGTAGTATAAAGTGGAGTGAAAGCTGAAGTGGCGCACAAGTTGGGAGTTTTTTATATGGTGCACATGTAGGGAGGTGCACAAGAAGAGTGGAAAAAAAGAATAGTGGTGTGCCAGTATAGTGGAACACAAGTAGAAGTGTCATACAAGTTGTTAGAGGCGCGAAAGTAGGTAGATGTGTGAGGAATGTGTGTTGTGTCTAACCCCAATGTGGCCTTCAAGTTGTGATGTGTTCATAATTATGGAAAACAAGTAGTTGGTAGGGCACATTCTAGGAGGTGCGCAAGCAGGGTGGCTCACAAGTAGGGATTGACTTGCAAGTTGTGAGTTGTGAAAGAAGTTCTTACCAACTTCTGGTCAATAGTGAAGATACTAATTAAAGTTGAACTTCATTGATTTAACAATCACAAATAGAAATTGTGACTCTTTCATGAAGAATAATAAGTGTACACTGAAATTTCTCTTTCACTGAAAGAGAATGTGTGAATTAGATATGTTTTCAGTGTAGCTGTTTTTTGATTTGAAGAAGCCAAAAAAAAGTGTGTGAGAAAAAAAGTTTGATGCAGATAAAGAACAGTTACATTACATGCATGCTGCTACGTAAGTAACAAGGAGAAGAAGCAGGTTGTGGAAGGACAAAGTAGCACTGTATCATAAATCATGTCTCAATAGAAGGATGATTATTTTTGTGTAACAAAATCATTTAATAGTGATGATGACCATCTACAGAGGTAGTATAAAGAACCAACTAGAGGAAGAAAGTGACTATATACACTGGTAGTATAATGAACCAGCCTGTGTAAGGGTATATCTTAATCATTTCAAGTTGGAAGAGGATTGTTTCCCTTCCCCCCTCTGAGAGTCGGGGGAAACTTTGGAAAGCATTTTTTCCTTCCCTCCTCCATGTGCAGGGTGCCACACTGGCTAGCGTATTGTTTTCCTAGTCAACCACTTTAACAGTTAATGTATTATAGTAGAGAATCCGAGCACTGTTCATTAGCATACATGATAAGGATTTTTCTTCTCTTATTCGGTGGTGAAGCTTGAAAAAATATTGTGTACAATTTTTTTTCCTTTCATATTATTGCATGTGATAGGGAAATGATCATAAGAGAATAAATATTCTATAACGTCAAGAGGTACATGGATAAAAATTAAAAATTGATTTAAAATGTCCCCCACACAGATTCACCCCCTTTCATTGTTAGGTTTATCCAAAATTGGTCATTTCAATTGGTATGAGAGGGACATGTTCACCAATGTTGGATTCTCTACATTGAATATTTTCTCTTTTGAAGACTTGAGATTCATTCTATAGTGAAATATAATGTGTAGTTTTGATTTAGAGTTTGTTATCCATGAGATTAATTCTATATATACCAAAACCATGACGAACAGGAAAAATAAGGAGAAAAGAAATATGAATAAGTCCATATTTTCTGAAGAAGAATAAGTATCAATATCTCCATGGCTTTCTGAAAATGTGGAAATATCAGACGTAGAATGTAATAATATAGTGGATCATGCTTTCACCAAGAATATTAAAAACCTTCCTTCCTCAAATGATCAAGAGGTTTGTGTTAGAACATTTTTAAATTATTCTCATGATGAAAATGATAGCACAAGTGGTGATGGTCAATGTACAACATCTCAAGAAATATCAGTTCATAGGTTAAGAATGATTCTGCATGGTATCTGTGAAGAAATAACATCCCTCTTTTGTGGATTATTTTAGTGCATTTAAGAAAATATCACTCATGTGGAAGAAGAAACTGATTGTTTTGGAGAAAGGCTCACAAGAAAAAATCGTTGAATGTTTAATGCTCTCCAGACATATTGGAGCCTTTGAAACCTCAAAGAGGTGATTTGAGGTAAGTTATTCATTATGGCTCAAAGATATTAAAGAAAAATAGGGATTTAGAAATACTCTAGAAGATAATATCCACACACTTGAATATGAGATAAAATGGAGTAATGATGTCAAAATGTTATATCTGGAACAAAATTTCAAGAAGATCAAGGAATAAGAATAATTGTTAGAAAAGAAAGTAAAGACTCTTGAAGAGGAAGTTGAAAGATTGAATAAGGATTTTGGAGATATTATGACTAATATTGAAGACCAATAAAGACATCCTAAATAGGATATGTCTAGATTTGGAAGCACAGTTGACCAATCTTGAGAACACACATATTGAGTCTCCATAAAAGAAAGAAACAGTTACTGCTAGTACTCAATTCTCACTGGAGGATTCTATAGTAAAAATACTTCCGACATGTGATAAGAAGATCATGGATTCACTCATTGATCTATCAAAATAGGTTGAGAATGTGAAGGTACCATCCATGCCAACTGGTACAGATGTTTCAAAAATTGTTTCTATAAAATGTACATGTTGTAAGGAAAACACTATATAGGTCTGGATAAAGAAAGGGGACGGGATTACTAACACCATGGATAGGGTGGATAATAATGAGAATATGGGAGATGGTTCCACAGATTGAGGACAACAAATCAAGAAGAAGGCTCAACAATCTAATACAGAAGATATCAATAAGTCATGATTTATGGTTTAATGTTGTCATTACAACAGAATAGGGAATTGTGCACTGAATTGTTGGTATAACCCTTTACATTTAAAAGCACAGATACAACCCATATCAAGGGGGAGAAATATAGAAATGAAAAAGCAACAAACATGTATTCTGAAGCACTGAATTGTTGGTATAATCCTTTAAATTTAAAAGCACAGATACAACCCATATCAAGGGGGAGAAAGATAGAAATGAAAAAGCAACATACATATATTCCGAAGCATCTATATACTGCAAACATATTAGGAATACTGGAAAACATCTGTGATGTATGCAATTGGAGTGGTCACAAGATTGGTGCATACTTATCTCAGAATGTATTGAAAGCTAATAAGAACATAAGACCACATAAGATGGCGAAGAATTAAGAAGCTATCTTGGGAAGTAATCAAAAGTTTTTTTTCAAAAGAAAATACTCTGATGAATATTAGAAGGCGAGAACTAATAATTCCATGGATTTAAAATCCAACAAGTTTAGGGGTAGTGTATCAAAATGAAAAATCAATAAGGATGAAACTCTGAAGAAGCCATTTGTAAATTACAAACAAGCATCCAATGTTCATAAAGACATATTGGTTATCTTGCCTAAAGATTAGGAAAGAATGAGAAATGAGGAAGATGAATAGAATAACAATGGTAAAAAATTTAATAATAAGATTCTATATGACGAAGAGAAGGTCAATAAGAAGTTGTAAACAAAATTCACCTCTCTTGTTTAGGAAGTTCAATGTGTGAGATGAAACAATGCTGGTTACACTGTTAAAAATTGTATTGAACTTATTCTAGCACAAGAAGAATTTATCAAAAACATAAAAATTGAACAAAGAGTTTCTAATGCTTGGAAACCACTTAAAGAATGAATATTCACGCACAAACAAATAGATGAAGTGTTGAGATCCACACAACCATGATTATAATTGTATATTATATGTGAAAGTGTGAGGAGTAGAGAAAATGGATCATCTTTGTTGATAAATTTATCCCAGCCTTCCTGCTCACATTGCATAAGTAAGGAGGATCCAACTAATTCCATTAAATCATTATGTATTGTATTTTTTTCTAATAATACATGGATTATAAGGTGAAGTATGCTCGTAGGGGAAGTACACGACAATTAGTGATTGTTATAAACTATTTATTGCAAATATGAAGAAGTTTTCAATCATGTAAAATCCTTCAATTGATTTTCAAATATTAATATGATGAAGGATCACCATTTATAAAGATGACGATGAATATTTCCTTGAGGGGGAAACATATGAAGAAGTTTATAAAGTTATTATTTCAATCATTATCAATATAATTAGGAACTAAATTCAATTACTCTTGAAATTGCAGGAATCACATTTCATTGGTAAAGGTATGTCTTTTATTAATCTCACATTCATGGTTACACAAAATAAAGATATTTTTACAAAGGGGCAGTAACTATGTCAATCAGTTACATAAGTATAATGAATGTTCCCCAAGGCCACTTATCATGTCAAATTCACTAGATTATTTTTATCCTTTTTTTGATGTGAGTGTAGGAATATCCGGTTGATTATTTCTTATCTCCTTTAATATCATCGGCCTAGAATGATAGTTGAAAACCCTTGAAGACAAGGGTATGAGATCCTATCTCATGATTTAACATGAAAAGGGGATAATGGATAACTATTGTTTCTAAATCAAATCCTCTTGTTTTCTACATCGAGCACTGATCAAGTAGAAATAGAGTTAAATGATTTATGGCACACCTCTTAAGTACGGAATGATACCCTCTATACAGTGAACATTGTATTTCTTGTAATTAAGGGGGATAGAAATTGAAATGAATGTTTGAAAAGTAAGGGGGAGAGAATGAAGTAAAGGGGAGAGATAAGATTCCCATTCTGATATTGACAAATTCATTTTAGGAGAAATTAAGGTATTAACAAAAAATATAAGGGGGATATTTTTTGGACCACTTTGCATATGAATAATTTATTATTTTCAATAGTTGTTAATACAGGTCAAAATGAAGAAGGAGATGAATAAGGTCTCCATAATTAATGGAGAATGCAATTATGATGATTGTTGATCTGACCCTATGTTCAAAGAACTCATGTTAATGGTTATAATTTTTTTACAAAAATGAGGAAAGGTGAAGTATCATCCATCTATTGACAATTGAAGATGAATGAGTATTTGAAGAAGACTATGAAATGCTTCACAATTTCATGAGAACCATGCAAGAGTCTACTTAATGAAAAGAATCATATGATTTTCATGAATTATATAATGGTGGATGAAGAACAAGATAGAGTGTGGGAGGGATTGTCATTATAATTTGGTCATTCATTACACATTTCCTTGAAATCAGACGTTTGTTGCACTATACTTAAAGTTCTAAATACATGTATCAAAGGTGATAAATTGTCTACAACATTTATGGTTTTTGAAGAAGCCACATTCATCCACTTTTGGATGAAGATAGATGATTTGATACTTTGTAATTAACACTCAAAAAGGAATTGAGAATTTGGTGTGAGGATGAAGATTTACTTTGGAATTAATATTCCCAAGAGTATAAGAATAAATAAGGACGATAGATGACGATGAAGAGAACACAGAAAGCAGTGCGTGGGCATGGCACAATGAGAATGGACATAACTAGGACGATTCATTACTGATTCATATTTCAAAAATATCATAAGTTTGGATAACATGTGATGCAATCCCTATGAAGGAATGGGGGTGTAAAGAAGTGTATTTGGCTAAGGAAGGAAAGTGGAACACAAGTCAAAATTGGCACGTAAGTTTTCCGCGCATGTATATGGGGCGTGAAAGTGTACATTGCATGCAAGTCATATTTCAAGTTTATCACATCAAAATATGAAAACGTAAATAATGTGGCGCATAGGGTAAATATTGGCGTGCAAGTTAAAAAGTGGTGTGCATGTATAAGAGGCACACATGTGAATGTTTCATGCAAGTCATATTTCACAATCATCACAAAAAATATGACAAAGGAATAAAAGTGGTGCGCAAGTTATGGAGTGGCGCACAAGTAAGAATGGCCTGAAATTTTCTATGGGGTTCAGGTCACCAAAATGTGTATAAATAGACAACTACCCTCCTCATTTTTAGGGTCAACACTTAAAAGAAAATTTGATCTCTGATTGAGAATGTATAAGAAAGTGGTGCGCAAGATGAAGTGGTGCATAAGTTGGGAGTAATTTATAAGGCACACATGTAGGGTGGCACACAAGAAGAGTGTCATGCAAGTAGAATGAAGTGCAAGAAGAGTGTCACTCAAGCCGAGTGGCGTGAAAGTAGAAGTGTAACACAAGTTTTAAGAGGCACACAAGTAGGATGTTTTTTTTGAAAAAAGTGTATTGTTTTTAACCCTGATGTGGTACACAGGTTGTGCAATGTTCAGAATTGTGGAGTGAATGTAGTTGGTGGCATGCAAGTAGGGAAGCACACGTGCTGTGTGGAACAAAAGTAGGTATTGGTGTGAAAGCTGTGAGTTGTGCTAGATGTTCTGACCAAC
The DNA here is from genome assembly GCA_963277665.1 of Viscum album. Taxonomy (NCBI): domain Eukaryota; kingdom Viridiplantae; phylum Streptophyta; class Magnoliopsida; order Santalales; family Viscaceae; genus Viscum; species Viscum album. Next base: position 812,365,614 of record OY728165.1, read on the forward strand.
TTTTGGTCAATTGTGAAGTTTCTATGTTAAGTTGGACTTCATTGATTAAAAAACACAAAGAGAAATTGTGATTCTGTCAAGATGAATAAGAAGAGTTCAGTGAAATGTCGTTAAATTATAGAGAAAGTGTGAGGAAAATAATTTTTCAGTCCATCTATTTTTTGCAATGAAGAATTAGAAGAAGAAGAGTGTGGAGCTTGCATGTTTTCTATAGATAAAGAAACAGTTGGTTACTTACTTAATGATTATTAAGTAACAAGGATAATATAAAGGTTGTAGATGAACAAAGTAGCATTCTAGTATCCCACATGTCTCAATAGGAGGAATATTTTTTCAGTGTTGCGAAATCTTTTTACAGATAGAAGAATATCTTCAGAGGTAGTATAAAAAACTAGCTAGAGGCTGCAAGAGACTGTCTACACTAGTAGTATAATGATACAATGGGTGTAAGTGTATATCCTACTCATTTAAAGTTGGAAGAGTATTCTTTCCCACCCCCTCAGAGTGTAGGGAGAAACAGTGGGAAGTGATTTTTTTTCCTCCCCCATGTGAGGAGAGTGACACTAACTATCATATTTCTTTCCTAGTCAACCATTGCAATATTTTCTATATTATAGTAGAGAATCCATACACTGGTCATTACCATACATGTAAAGAACATATCCTCTCTTATTGAGTGGTGAACCTTGTAAAAATATTTTGGTCATATATATACTTATTTCATATTATTGCTTGAGATAGGTAAAATAGAATAAGATAATAAAGATCCTAATAGGACAAGAGTTACAAGGATAAAAAGAATATTTTTTTAAAAAAATTCCCCAACACTGAATCACCCCCTCTCAGTGTTAGGAATATCCTAAACTGGTCTTTTCACTTATAAATATTGTTGTGGTTGTTAGATTATCGAGAAAAGATGGAATAAATTAATTAATTAATATAGAATATGTAATTAAAAATGGTTAACATGATTGAATAGGTCTATCTTTCGAGTTGTGGTTTGTATTAAAGAATCATTACAGTGACTGTAGTTCATGGTGGTATGTCCATATAGGGGTAGCGATAATGGTGGAATTGAGTGGTATGGTTGTATGTTTGGAATCTCATAAGATGAGATGAGTTTTCATTACTGATACTTATAAACATGAAGTTCCCTATGTTTTTTATATAGACCCCAGCCGTGTTGAGAACAATGTGCTGAACACCCCCATTTTTATGTGGGAGGGATTCTTTCCCAACATCCTAGTGGGAGGATGGAAGGTAGGTTACTGACATAACCCTTTTTCCCCTTATATGAATTTATTGTCCACGACTTTTCTGGAACGATGTATTGGCTTGAGGATTAATACATGATTTATGGTATTGGTTTTTTGAGAGGGGGTTATTTTGCCAGGTGTCTTTGGGATGAAGCATATGTTTTTTCAGGTGAGACATGTTGTGTTTGTGGCCTAGGATCCTGTTGGTAGGCTATGATGTGGTTGTGGCCTAGGTGTGTGTAGGCGGGTTGTGGTAGTGGGGAATGTGGAAGAGCGTGGTAGCATTTTGGAGTTCTCCATTAGGTATGAGAAGATAACCATTGGGAAGTGGTGTGGGATAACCAAATATCTATGTTCTTACTACATTACTTTACGTCACTTTTATTATTTAGTGATCACGCCTTGGTGAGGTTGGGGTGGATTTTATTCCCTGTTAGGTGCTTTTGAGTTTCTGTTATTTTCTCATAGGGGAATTGATATGCTTCTCCCACTTGTGCATGGGTGACATTGGTTTTTCCATAATGAGTATACTTCTATTCTCACCCTACATACATAAAACTTTTTTTAGGTATCCATCAAGATTACGCAGACCATTCCGGACTATACTAGTTCAGACATTGGTAATGGTTGGTGTGTTTCTACTTAGTTTTATTTTGGTACTTAGGATTTTTTTTGTATTTCTAGCAGTTTTACTTTAAACATGCATATGGGATGGATTTTGGTTTCTTTATATATCTTTGTCATTGAGTTCTTTTTGGCTGATACATCTTATCTCTCTATCATGGTTAATATAAATAGGGCAATGCATCATATCTTTGTGAGATTTATATACCCTTGGTGCTGGTTTCCACCTCGGGGCCTATTGGAGGCAGGAATCGGGGGTCATTATGTCTCCTTCATCTTGAGGAGGGAAGGCCTCAATATCTTTTTATCACATTCCTCAACTTGAAGAAGGTTGGTCGTGATATAATGGTATCAAAGGTTGATGGTTGTGATATAGGATGTATTTTGGTTTTAGGAACAATGAGGATTGCATGATTTTGTAGGGAAACAGTGTTAGATGATATTGGTGGGAATATATGATCATGAATATGGGCTAGGACATGATATTTTTGGTCCCTCCATGATCTGATACAAGGAACCTGAGCTTACCAAATGACCCAGTGAGGCTACACCAATTTTGGGTTATAGACTTTTGGAAAGCAACATGAATCATGATGACTTGAGTTCTTATTTTCTTGGGTGTTTTGGGAAATTAAAATAAATAATGACATAAAATGAATCCTAAATAAATCCCATACTACCCGGGCATATGAGTTCATAGTTTGCCTTTAATATATGTATCATAGACGTCACACGTGTGTGTTATGAGTAGTTGAGGATCAATAGGCTGACCCGATTGACTAGAGGAGGGTCAATCTAATTGAGGAGGATGATCAACGGTAGAAGATGCTTCATGTTTTCCTATAGAAGACTATAGGAATTTATGAGTGTAGTGTTTCATAAATTGAGATGAAGAGTTGGATTGACGACTAGTGATCACATTATGCACGATCAAGGCTCTGAAAGAGTACTGGGTTCCCATAGTGGTGATCCAGATGAGGTGAGTAATGCGTCATTGGTGGACGCTTTTCATCGTGAAGGGGAAGGAGACTGATGTTTTACGGGATGACTTTGAGAAGGAGGTTTGGGCATAATTCTTCTCTTATACTGTGAAATCCAAGAAGAAGAAAAAAAATACTCAACCTCCAGTATGAGAGTATGTCAGTGAGGGAATTGGGGATCAAGTTCAAGGATCTCCTATGTTTTTTCCGGATCTCTTTCCCAATGACGAGTCTTGGGTGAGATGTTTGGAGGAGTCACTCCATCCTCCCCTATATTATGTGTTTACACCTTTCACCTAACCAAAATTATTATAGGTTCATAAGATTGATGAGGTAGTGGAATGAATGCACTTTCAAGGAACTCTACAGTGATAGGGAAGTCAACTGAGTTCTTCAAAGGTGAAGGTCATCTACTGCAATTGTAAGGTGTCAGGGCCTTCAAGGTTTTATCCAATCTGGATCCACCCCCTGTAGTTTTAATTTAGTCCCTCATGACCTCTCCCAATTCCCATGGGATTTGGATGAGATGTTTCTCTTGTGGAGGCCTAAAGAATATTTAGATCTAGTTCCCAATTCGAGCTCCATATGGTGTAGGTGGGCATGTTTATAGCCCTTCTTAATTTCAGTTGATAGCCAGGCCATTCTAGTAGTAGGGACAACATGCCCCTATTACACTAATGGTGGACATTGTAAGAGGAGGCTGACCTCAGTGTTCTCTAAATGGATCTTGACTAGGGTGTGGTAGGGGAGGCAGTCGATAGGTGAGGGGAAGAGGAGCTGGGAGTGGGTAGTTTCACACTATAGAGGTAGTATTTCTAGGAGGACTAGAGATCTTTTGAGGTATGATTAGCTTGTATAGTATTGTTTGTTCACCTTATTTGATCAATAACAATGAACTCCTTTGTTGTACTCGATCTAGCCCATGCTTTGAGACAGGACATATAGAGGCTTTTCGTGCCCCTAGTGTTGAGTACACTAGTTGGAGGTCATATTAGCTTGTTTGATGTTCTTCGTGGATGCAGATTGATGTTGGGGGAAAACCTGTCCATTTGGGACCTCAATCATTTAGAAATACAACTATACCATTATATCCGTGTAATCGACTAGTTGTAATCAATACATTATATTATTGACTAATTCTATAGAAGGGTAATGTTTCAACACATGAAATCATAGGAAATATCTTTCATTGGTGAGTACAAATATCAAATGGGTATCCAAAGTATGGAGCCTCTATATTCATTGTTATTCGATCTGTCGTCGAGGTTAATGGTTGTGGAGAGAGTAGAGGTTCTAGGAGTTGTTGTAATGTTTTAGGATTTTTCCCAGAGGTTTTTTTGACTCTACCCCATGAAAGTGACCATGAGTTCATAATTGACTTACAACCCAGTGTTAGACTGATTTTGATGCCTCCTTATCGGATGACCCCTTTTGAGTTGCAGGAGATGTAGATTTATATTGGACACCTGATGAATAAGGGTTTAATCTGACCCATTTTGTCACTATGGGGTGATATGGTCTTGTTTTTTATGAAAGAAGATGGTGGTCTGTGGCTATTCAGAGATTACCGATGACTGAATCTGGTAATGATCGAGAATTGTTACCACCTCCTGAGGATAGATGACATTTTCAACTAGCTCAAGGGATCAAGATACTTTTCCAAGATCTATATGCGGTCTTGATATCACTAGTTGTTGGTGAAGGAGAGTGACATCCCAAAGACTACATTCAAGTAAATGTATGGGCACTTTGAGTTTATAGTTTTTCCATTCGGTGTTATGAATTCACTGACCATATTCATTGGGCTCATGAACTTTGCATTTCGTGAGTTCCTAGACCGATTCTTCATCATATTCATCGATGACATCTAGGTCTTCCGGAAGTAATAGAAGGAGCATACCGACCAAATCAGGACTATCCATGAGGTCTTTTGGTACCATCATCTCTATGATAAATTTTCCACATGAATGTTTTGACCCATAATGACCACTAATTTGGAATGTTATCGCCTCAGCAGGGCATATTAGTGGACTCGTCAAAGGTCAAGGTTGTTGTTTCTAGGGAAGCACCCAGGACTGTGGATGAGGTTCGTGGTTTTGTCAATATGGAAGGCTAATAACAGAGATTCATACCTAATTTATCTTGGGTAATAGCTCCATTGAGATCTCTGACTAGATAAGGCCAAGATTTTGTGTGATTAAAATAGTTCCAGGAAGCATTGAACTACATAAATGGGAGGATTCTCAGGGATCTAGTGGTCAAGCTTCTAGAGGAAGTGGTGATGTTCGAAGAATTTTATGATGCTTCCCATTTAGGATTAGGGTGTGGCTGATACAAATATAGGGAGTGATATTAAAGGGGTCTAGGTTGTTATGTCCCCATGAACTTAACTATGAAACCCATGATAAGGAAATATCAACAGTTGTGTTCGAACTAAATATGTGGTCACATTACTTCATTGGGGAGAACTTTTTGGACTTCACAGATCATAAGAGATAGAGGTACATAATATCCAAATGAGACATGAACTTGTGATAATAGAGGTTAATGATGTTTGTCCAAGATTAGTATTTTTATATATATTACACCTCAGGGAAGGAAAATGTTGTGGGAGATTCATTGAGCTGGAAGTTATATAAGGAGTTAGTTTAGGAATCTATGGATAATGGGAGGGTTATGGAGGAGTTGGATTCCTTGTAATTAGAAACAGGAATGAATGGTGGTAGAGGCCATCTATTTTAGATGATGATATAATCAACTCTTAGGCAGAAGGTGGAGGGTTTTCAGTGGGGAGACACAGAGGTGGAGGTGATGTGTGACCACACTGATCAGGTTAATGCTTTAGAGGGATGGTTAGTGGATAGTCATAATAAGAAGTTGTTTCAGGACAAGATGTTCATTCTAGTAGAAATGTGTGAGGAAGTCCCCCATGATTTTCATAGATCATCTCTACCAGTATCCCCAAGAGTTTCCATGATATATCGGTGATTTAGGGAACAATTTTTGATGGATCGGGGTGAAGGGGTAGGTGGATGTGTTTGTGGCAAAGTGGGGGGGTGTGCCGGTAAGCTATGGTTGAGAACCATGTTCCCAGTGGGGGTTTTTAGCACATGAATTTCCTCATGTGGAATTTGGAAGACATAGCGATGGATTTTTTCATATTATTACACAGGGATCAGGGCGGATGTGATGATATATTGGTATTATCAGATAGTTTGAATAAATATAAACACTTATTATCTATCATGGAGTCGAGCACAATGGATGCCTTAACACACATGTTTGCAGATGAGGTGGTGCGGCTACAAGGATTTCGATATACATCATCTTATATCAAGATAAAAATTTTATGTTGCAATTATGTTGGGTTTAGTATCATGATTTTGGAATGCTGTTACACCTCTTCATTGCTTTCCACCCTTAGAAGGATGGATAGATAGGGAAGACCATCCATATGGTGAAAGTAATGTTTCAGTAATGTGTTTGATATCTCAGGGGGTTTTGGGTGCATCATTTTAACTTGGCAGAGTTCGCTTAAAATAATATCTATCATCATTCCCTTGTCATGGATCCACTTGAGAACTTGAATGGAAGAAAATGTCTTTCACCCTTTTATTGGATGGATGTTTGGGAGGAAACTATTCTTGGACCAAACATAGCACAAAATATGATATAGAAGGTGCATCATCTCCGTGAGAGGATGGAGGAAGAACATGATCAGTAAAAATAATATGTTATTTATTGGAAAGGAGAATTTAAGTTTAAGGATGGGGACCATGTATTGTTGACAATTTCCACTCCATGTGGGAATTAGGTCTTGTGAAGAGGGATTTAGACTTCTTCTAGGTCCATCGGTCCTTTCAATTTGTACTCACTCATACTTGTGAATCCTAATGAAACTAATTTAAGGAATATAAAAATAAGAAGTAAATGATGGGGATGGAGTATGATGGCGATGATAATTTTTTTAATATGTAATCCTTGATCCATGTGGTGAATTATATGGGTTTTTTTCTTCTAAAAATCATGGTCATTAGTGGTCACTATTTGCACACCTGTGTGATTGTAAATCACTGCTATAAGAATTGGAATATGGTTAATTACGTATACTCTATTAAAGAAATGGATTCCCCATGATGGAATTTATTCTGTGATCAGCCATGTTTTATCAAGTGGAATTAAATAATTGGTGGTGCTAAATATGAATAATATTTGACTTTTGGGTGTCTCTATGGGTTGTGTGTGGTTATATTTTTCATTGTATTTGTGTTGGTAGTGTGGTTCTGTGGATGTGGGTGTGATTTTGTGTATGGGGTGGTACGATCAGAGTGGTAGTATCTCATACTTGGTGATTGATTGATTGTGGAATAGATGGACTTGTTATGAAATGGGACTAAATCTGGGAAATGGTTGGGTAGAGGGGTTGTAGGACTATGTTGTGTCATGATTTCATGTTAATGTGTGTTTTGGGTGTGGTTTTATTGTGCATCGGGGTAGCTGAGTATTTTTATGAGAGTGTGGTTTGGTCAGGATAACATAAAAGAATGTTGTTGATAGTTACCCTCTTTGTTTGACATAGAAGTGGTTTGTATGGTTGCATCAGCATATAATTTTTGCAGTGTTCTTCAGTTTCTTGGGTAGGGGTGGAATAAATAAATAATTGAATTTATAATGCTGAATGATAACTGGTTAAATGAATTTAATGGGGTTATATTTCCAGATGGGTTTTTTAGTAATATAGTGTTCAAGTGTCCATCGTTTGTGGTGGTACATGGATGTAGAGGTCATAACAATTGTAACATTGAGTGGGATGGTTGTATGTTTGGAATCCCATAGGATAATCTGAGTTTTTGTTATCTATATGTATAAACATGTTGTTTCTTATGTTTTATATATGCAGCCCACTTCGGTTGAGAACTATGTTCTGAACACCCCCATTGTTATGGGGAAGGGTGTCATTCCCAATATATCAGTCGGAGGATGGATGGATGGTTACTGAAATTACCATACTCGCCCTTCTAGTAATTTATCTCCAATAACTCTTCAGATAGGATATAATAACTCAAGTTTTAATACTAGATTTATGGTAGTGGCTTTGTGGGAGGAGTTTTTTTTTTCAGCTGTCTTCTGGATGAGGCCCATGCGTTTTCAGGAAAGGCATGGGGTGGTAGTGGATGGGGTACCTGTAGGAAGTATGTGATGTGGCTGTGTCCCAATTATGTCTGCACGTATTTTGATAATTAGGATTGTAGAATATGGTGGTTGAATCAGGAAGTTCTCTGTTAGGGATGATCAGTTAACCAATGGGAAGTGGTGTGGGTGCCCAAATATTGATGTACTTACTACTTTACATTACTTGAATTGCATTATTTTTTGAGAATTACTTGGTTAGTTTGGTGTGGATTTTATAACTTGTTAGGTTCTTTTGAGTTCCTTAGGTATTATCATAGGGGATTAGTATGATTATCCCACTTGTGCATGGGTTCATTTGGTTCCCCCCCCCCTAAGTATACCTTTATGGTCACCATATGTACATAAATCTATTTTCAGGTCCCTAGAGAGATTATATAGACCATGTTGGACCTTATTAGCTTGAATGTTGGTAACAGTTGTTGTCTCACTGCATTGTTTTATTTTGGTACTTAATTTGTATTTTTTCATGTATTTCAAGTAGTTTTAATTTAAAAATTCATGTGATATTGATTTGGGTTTTGTTATATATCATTGTCATTGATTTCGTTGAGGTTTATACATCTTATATCCTGATATTGGTTATTAAAAATAGTGAAATGCATCCCATTTTCATGATATTTCTATACAGTTGGTGTTGGTCCCCACTTAGGGGCCTATTGGAGGCTGAGCTCATGGGTCATTATCACTCTTTTATCTTGAGGAAGGATGGTCTCATCATATTTCTATCCCTTCGCTCATCTCAAAGAAAGAAGGACGTGACAATTTTCAAAGAAGTATGATCTAATTTCTTAGGGTGTTACATTCTCTCCACCATAAATCAATATCATAATCACAATTTATATTTTAGATTGGTAATTCGGGGTTTGGTATTTTAAAATTCAAATATTTAAAAACACACATCATAAATGGGTTGGCACATTATTTTATTAAGAAGAGTGATAGTGAATTAAGAATGTCATGTAACTAGGATAGAAAATTGGATAACATATGCGAGAAATGAAATTATAGACATGGACAGAAATAGTTAATGAAAATATTCATTGGTCACAAGAAAGTAAGTGAAAAATTGAAATTTAATGTCTTACAACCATAAATCTGTGATTATCTAAAGGACCATTTTATTCGTCATATATGAATTTAATTGGATAACTATTTTTTTCAAGATAATTTTTCTATATTGAAGAACTATTTAAATCTATAATGATATATTTAAATATAACTTATTTATAAATTTATGTTTCCTATAAAAAATACTATCCTTGGGAAATTCTTTTAACTATTTTTAATTCTACACATGAGCCTCAACCCGGTTTGTGAGGTCACTCCAAGTGCGTCCAAGCATTCTGAGTTCAATTCCAAGCGGATGAATATTTATGTGATACTATAGTAGTACTATAGTAGGTACTGTAGAAGGCACTATAGTTGGTATTATAGAAGGTACTATTCCGTACCGTTGCATCTGGAACTATTTGTCTGTTTCAACATTCGGGCATCTAGTTTCGTCCTCGGGTGCTGCAAGTCCTTCGGGCTAGTAAGTATTTTTTTCCACCTCAAGGCCTTCGGTCCACATCAAGGCCTTACAGTAAACTCAAGGCCATTTGGCCACATGTAATGTATATATAACCAGATAGGCTTTAAGAACCAAGACTGCATATAAGGATTCAAGAGCAGACACATTCACCCAAGAAAAGCTAACTTGAATTAGAAGAATAAGAGGATATAGGATTTCCATCGGTACCAGGAAAGTGCACCTCTACATATGATTACTAGTGGACTAGCCATCTGAACATGGAGATATGAATTTAATATATTATTTGGGGAGGGTAAGTTTCATGTAGTCTGTTAGGGAAGAATTTCTCTAAGGCCTCTTGGTCATGTAATGTGTCTCTAAAGCCTACAGGCCATGTAATGGTTCCTAGTAAACCCTTAAAAAGGAGATTATCAAAAATCAATAAAATAATGAAGAACTTCGGGCCATTTAGGTAGGTTAAGAATCATTTACATCATGTTCTATCATATGCTGAATTATTACATTATTATCTAAAACTACATCCAAAGATCAACATAAACTATTTCATAAAAGTGTAAATTTACATAAAGATATGTTTCACAAATTTATATGTATTTTAAATGAATTTAAAAAATTACCTTATAATTAACCTTGAATTAACATGATGTAGGTATTTAATCCACACATACCAAACATGTGAACACCTTCATTAGGTATTCTCTTAATTTTTTTTGAAAAACATGAATTAACAGAAATCCTTTTTCTGAACATGAAATCATGCTTATTAGTTAATTAAAACATGTATAATTAGATATATTACATATTTTCAAAAATTTGGTAAACTCCATAAATGATTTAATAAACAACACTTTCAAAAAACAATTAATCAGTTCAATGGTATTCATTACTAACAAATTAATTTTATCCAAATCCAACATCCATTTATTCTAACATCATTTTCTCAATATAAAGAACATATTAAGTGTTATATTTACCTCAACCATAAATTTTACAAGAATATTATCTTGTCACTATTTAATTTTTCTTATTCATATATACCAATCAATATACTCTTGAAAATCAATAATGAAAAAACCTTATAGTACAATACTCATATATATTATAATTCATATAACTATTCAATCATTGATAAAATAGTAAAATAACGGAAATATTCAATCCAAACATAAGCACACTCATCATTCATATTCGTCTATGGTAATAACATAAGCATGGTAATGATCTCTTATCTTATTCTGATCTTTATTCCATTGATACTTGGGGAATTTATTTGTGTATTTTCTCTTTTAAATATAGTTGACACAATGAATATAGGTATTTTCCTTATTCCCTTTTCATTATTTTTCCCAGTTACCCTTTTATATGCACATATAAAAAATACCAATCCTTTTAGGCATTCCCTAGGGTGATTTGTTACACAATTATCACATGAAAGAAAATAATTGTTTCCATTATTCCATTTATCCATATTTTCCTTAGCTATATGCTTCTTCTCGTGCTTCACTATAATTCCATAATATATATATTACTCTTTATCAATCTCATTAGCACATTATAATGTTTCCTCACACTATATAAAATTTTTGGATACTAGTTCCATTTGAAAAATATTAATAAAAGCATAAAATATAGGATCCTTATTACTCTATGGATCACATGCATTGAAGAGGTTCACATTCCGTCTTCTGGGAGCCATTTAAGAATGTTAAAATACAATAAATTAGATCAAATCATTTTTAAATAATATTATAATCGCAAAACTATTAAAATAAATAACATAAACCGAAAAAAATGTGTATCTAGTGTCATAATAATAAACTTCGTTTCTTTGGGATGTTCATATATAAATATCCTCAGACTCTATATATGTGTAATGTTCTGTAATATATTTTCTTCTAAATATAGTTTCCAAGGATTATACTAATTTTTTTTATAAAAAATATAACTCCCAGACCTTCAAAGTCTAGAGACAGTGCATTATATTTTTACATAGACATGATTACAAGGAATGAAATTAAGAAAGACTGATCATTATACTAGTTTTGGAATACTAGATTACATACATGATTACAATTTTACACTGGGAATATAAAATAAAATACAATACAATACATAAGATAAAATTTTCTTCATGTAAAACTCATTGAAATATATATTCTTCTTAACCTGAGGAAAGGAGACAATATATGGTGATATAAATTGACCAATAAGGGTTAAGTACATCGAGACATATAAGGAATCAAAATTGAATAATCAATATGGTATGGTAGATAACTGATCCCAAATTAAATTTAATCAATAACTTGGGAATGAAATGCATCCATAGATTTTTTTCATAGTAAAAATAATATAAATAATAATAAATGAAATGAAAGAAATCCTTAATTATTGGATATAATTTATCTAATATTTGAACCATTATACCATCAAGAATTATTATTACATTAGTTTATGTGTGTGGGTAGAAAATCTTCTCATTATTCTTGGAAACAAACTAGAGGGGTTTATTACGAGTTGATTTCATCTCATCGGACTATAGATGCATTAAGGGGTATTCCATAACTAGTCCCCAACCTGTTTCATTGATTTCAAAATAATTCCTTACATATCGAATAATTTTTTTAATTCAGGAACAATGTTCCAATTCGAATAACTTTATTGAGAAAATGATATAGATTTATCAACATTTCATGAATTAATCAAATAATATTAAATGTAAAACCATGTGTAAAATAAAGTGATTTACTCATGATAATATAAACAATAACGAAATAAAGTGAAATGTCCATGTTAACTATTACGTAAAGGCCTCGAACCTAATATCCTAGAGTCAGTGCCTCACTTTATTACACTGTCATAGATACAAGATTATATTCACAAAGGTCTAATAATTTTAATAGTTTTGGAAACACGATTAAGTAATTTAATCTTAAATTATAGTTTAATATATAAAATCAAACATGGGAAATCCTATGAGAACACATTTATTCTCCTAGATTAACCCTACATTTCTGTTATAATATGCTTGTCAGCATCAAGGGGTAATATAATACATAATAAAGGGGTGATATCAGATGATCAGTAATGGTACACATACAATAGTATATATCATAATATTTATAAACATTTATATCATGGAAAACGACTGTAACACATCAAATAAAAACATAATCATGGGAATAATATAGAAATAATGAATGAAAATTAAATAATTCCATATAAATAAGCAAATTAGAATGAAACATAAACAATAAAATTATAATAATATAATAATCACATGGAATATCAAAAACTAATCTCATATTTAGGGAATACATAATCGCATACATCATAAATATACAATCACGTAATCTACCAGGACCCCATACATAAACATTCAATGCCTCTACCAATATCCAAACTAGTTTGTATCATGAGACATACAGATGCATCAATGTGATATATTTGTTCTATCCCATAACATACTAAATCAAATTTATTCTTCATATGAATGGGGTGACGTAAAAACAACACAAACATTCATATTGAAAAAATAGTATATGAAATGTGAATACATTAACCACAACCCGTGAATGGTCATAAAATAGCCCATTACAATCAAACTGATCATAACCCATTAAAAAAATATTCTATCTGATATCATAACAACTAAATACAAATATTTTAAAATATAAAACTAATTATGTTGAAATATATTAATATAATATAATATATGATTGAATTGTTTTAAATAAATACTTATTTTTTAACATGAAATCAATTTTTTAAAATACACATAATTATTAATGAGAAAATTTTATTTGAAATTAAAATTATATTTTTTCAAGGTAAACATGAAGGACTTAATGATTCAGTAATGTGTAAAAATCAATTCCTTCCATAGAATATAGAAAACATTCTTTTCTATCTTTTTTCTAAAATTTTAGAACGAACCATGTTTGGAAAATAATTTTTTTCCCTAAGATATATTTTAATAAAATTTCAAAACATTATCATAAATATAATTAATACATTAATCGGAGATTAATAAAAACATTTTTTAAATAATGTTACAAAACACTAACGGGGAAGTGAAAAATTCCCCAGGGGAGACTTAAACATAAATAATGTCTATTAATAATGAGATTGTGAATTAAACAATTACCTTAGGTATAGTTTCTTCCACACATGTTTGAAAATATTGAGAAGTGGGTTTTAACACATTATTATATTATAAAATAATAATTATAATAGTTATGAAATCATATTTGATCCCCTTATAACGTTATAACACCAATTTATTAATATTATTTTATATATTTAACTATTTCATTTATTAATTTATATGTTTTATCATGGTTGTTTCATCATGAAAGGAAAATATATAAAGAATATTATATAGTTATGACCTATATATAATGATATCATATTTTTAAATATAATATTTATTTATTAAATTCATTCATATAATCATTCTCAATTGGTTAACAAGGAAATGAGTCACATCGCGTCATGGAGGCATTAGGACACACAAACGCACGAGTGATAATATAATCCCCAGAATGTCGAAAGGGTATGGATGTTTATCGTATATTAAATTTTTCGGATTCAATATCATGTAATATATATTATTTATATCCATTATTTCCATCATTATACCAATCCTGGAATAATGGTGATAAAAAACAGATTACACCACGGTGTGGAGAAGGTTGGTCGTACGTATGAACTTGTTTAACATTCATTTATCATAGGATGGAAAAAATGAGGAATATGGTTGTACCATAAAAAAATAACATATAATAATATATATGATACACTATTTATTACTTTTTAATGGAAAATACCAATGAAGATGATGTAAAAGAAGAAAATAACATGGATGAGTTGGTAAAAACGATAACTCTTCTTTGAGGACATTCGTTATAACATCCCTTGAGGTACCCAGTTTATGTGTTTTTGACAAAAAAAATCCATAACCTATAAAATGTTATTATTAGTATGTATGGGTAGGGTTTGGTTGAGTTATAAGACTTGAAGTGGTTTGTATACATGTGGTAGGATGATCACTATTATAGTCGATTTACAGGGTTATTTTGGAAACACTCATAATATTATTTTAACGTAAATTAATCATCAATTAAAAAAATTATATAATGTGATTAATATTGAATATATTATTTTTATGGGTCTATGTAATCTCATTCAATAATATTTATGGAGGTTCATGTCACATTAATATATTTATCATTGTTTTTTAACCTTTATTTAAACTCTTTAACTCCTACCATGCCAATGTGGATTGTTACTCCATAGGGTTTGATATATTTAATATAAAACATAAAAAGAAATTAAATGAATAATTGGTGAAATTTTAATCCCCATCTGATTTTTTAGCCGAAAATGATAATTTTTAGAATTTTATATCGTTTAAAAAATTATTATTTATTTTAAAATGTCATTAAGGTCAATTTTGATGTTATACATTACATAACATTTTAAAATTATCATAACAACATGATATATTCGAACCAACACTTTTAAATCATCAATATAATGTCAAATTAGTTTATATAATTTTCATATGACATTAATTATATCATATTATATTTATTTTAATATTTTTACATTTTTTTATTTGCTCATCAGTTAAACAATTACCGAATCATCATTGCGTAAGCCATTAAGGTAATTATTTATTAATTAAAAAAAAATAATTATCATGATGATTTTAATAATAATATATTTAAAATACTATTTATAGTCAAATATATGTTCTGAATAACCGTATATTAAAAATGTAATTCTTATTCAAAACATGAGTGTTGCATATTTTACACTTTTTAACATAATACACTATAAAAGGATTAAATATGTACATCTGGTTTCAAAATGATATAAAAGAATCCATAGGATGATTTAGGTCTAACATCAATTATAAAATAATATTAGTAAAAGTATTAGGTTAATTTTATAAAATTTATAATTTTATTTTTACATTTAATTACTCGATTTAACAAAATAGTGGTAGTTAAAAAACATTAGTAAAGTTACTAATTATATTGTTCAAAAATAAAAGGAACATATTTATTAAATTTTAAAATTTGGATTTGAAATATATGGTAAATTTTTCATAATTCAAAAAATATAATTGACCAAATTTAATTTAAAATTAATCCCATTGTGGGATCGAGTAAACAGGTTGTTAAATTGAAAATGTTCAAAACATTGAAATGGTTTTATATCCAAATTAATTGTGACATTGATTCCAATTACCTAAATTAGATTAAATGATATAAAATCTATGTAATTATACATTAAAACCAATACAAAATATAATTTAACAATATAAATTAGTTATATGAAAATTATTTTTTCAATTAAAATGCAGAATTTTTTACTATTCATCAACACATGCATCTTGTCAGAAAAAGAAAAAAATAAATCAATGTAAATTGGGATATCCCGCATTAAAAAATGAAGTTCATTTTTCAAATATAATATATATAATTGTTAAAAAATGTTTTTTTATTAATACCTTTTCATCAAAAGGTGGAAACAAGTTATTAAAACAACCTCTTAATAAGTGGGAAATGAAAATGTGAATTTCACTAAAAAAAATTGACAAGATGTTTGTAAAACAGTTCACCAATTTATGAGAAACTGTGCAACCCATTTAAATGGGGGCGGACAGCTGGGGTGCACAATTTGGTCTAACTTAATGACCTAACCTAGCTAACCATGCCTACATGTTTTTTCAATATATTTTTTTTTTGAAATTCCCAATACACACCTTTTAAGCCATATAAGGACCTATAAACTACCATTATGGGTTTTTATTCCATTGATGATCCAAAAGGTTGTTTTTAGTCCCTCTATACCCTAAAAAGGAAATTTTAAGCTAGGATAATGATATTCAATCATCTCTTTGTAGAACTCCTCTTCATGTTCATTATCTCCCAGTCTCCCCTCTTTCCTACCAAGGGTTTTGTAGATCTATATGTGTGTCAGATGATTAAATCCCTTTTTTTATTGTTAAACCTATATTTTATTATTAGTTTCACATTGAGTGCATTCTTCATTGGAAAATCCTATTTAGAGTGTTTTGACTCGAGATCCCGTGACCCTCAAAAAGATTGTTCGGTTTTGATTTCCCAATTTAATTAACCCTAATATGTTATATTTGATAATATTTATTTCAACTGAATGTGTGTGATTTGAATCTTATGAAAATAAATTTTTAAAAATTAATTTCAATGTAATTGGTGAATTTTCAATTGAAATACGGTTTTGGAATAAAATTGGAGAAAACCATTAATTACATTGAATTAGAGTTTTATTTTTATGTTGATTGATTTTTTTTCAAATTTAATTTATCAAATTTAAATTTTCATAGAGGATTTTGAAGCTAAATTGCGAATTTATTTCAAATTTAAGAATGTGAAAAATGGATTAACTAGGTTTGATATAAACCTTTGGGTTTTTTCTTAGAAAATGAATACTTTTATTAAAAACATTATTTTCATTTTAAATATAAAATTGGAAATTTTAAAAAATTTAATGAGTTGAATTGTATTTTAAGTACTCCTATATTAAATTCATCATGTTTTATTTTTTACTAGATCACATACAAGTCGTAGTACGTTATAGAGTTATTTATAAAAAACACTTCAATTTTGAATTTTCCAAAAGTGAAATATAGCATGTAACATCCCTGAAAGGATGGTGATAAAGTATCCTTTGGAATAAAAAATGGAAATTTTTATTCATATATTTTCATGTCACGTTGTGTGAGTGGATTCCCATAAATGCATCATATCACATCCCTGATAAGATAAATGTAACACGTAACATCGATAATATCATAAATATTTTTTCATGGTGTTGTGTAGAATAATTCAACTAGGAAGACATCTGAATAGGATCAAGGAGGAAGCTTATGATGATCTTTAGAAATAAAATCCTCTTATGGATCTTTGTATGGTAATGATGATTATGCATAATGTCCATGCCCTGAGACAAACTCCACTAACAGCTCTCATCCAGGATCTAGCTCTGTGACCTCAAAAGGATTATGGTCATAATCATTCTCATGAGATCCTTCTCCAAAATCTACAAACATTAAATGTCTCAAATGATTCTCAACAGTCAAAGGAATGAATGTTCAGGGAAATAAATTTTTTTGGGATTTGAGTAACATCCAACAAATTCATGGTCAACTGTTTCCCCTTAGTTCTGTAATTATTTAGAAGGAGATGGTGGGATATGATAGTTGAAGTAGAAGAAACAAGAGGACTTAGATAAAAAATAAATCAAATATAATTTAATTGACCTGTTCTATCCCAAGTTTATGGTTTTGGCCAACTCTATGGGGGTTATCAAGATTTTTATGTCTAAAAGGACCATGAATGAATATTAAAACCATTTTTTAGATAGTCCAGTTTTCACCTGAGACAAAATTGAACAAAAACATTTAGAATAAGTAGTCTGAGTGGTGAATAGAATGTGATATTCATTATTAGGTCTTCATACTGATGTTGTATTATTATATTGATTTATTGGATAGTGTGATGATGGAAAAAATATATATAGAAAGAAAGTCAGAGCTGACATTAGTTTATTCATATCCTCGTGGAAGTGTGATTTCATTTAATATAAAGAAGAAGCACGATTATTCTCATGATGGTTCTCAAAAATAGATTTTTTCTAAACCTCATAATGTCTATAGAATAGGTCCTTTGGATTGTTAATACTGTGGAATACCAGGGAATTCAAATTGGGTTTTCACTATTTCTCCCATGTTATGTGGCATCTATGGATGAAAAGGGTCACCCACAACAGTAATTCCAAGTCTATTACCCTCCTTATACTGGAACATAATCATCAAAACATAAAATTTTTCTTTGAAATAGGTTTCTTCACAAAAAAAAGGATCTATCCATTAGAATCCAGAATGAAACATCGTCATATAGTGGAAGTGTCGTTAGAGTCAACAGATACTGGTCCAGCCACCACGTAAGGTACCATTACTATATCTTCCTTGTTGTGAACTACTCTACTGGAAAATGGTGCATCAAATTCATTTATTTAAAACATTATTTTTAATTATCCAAATCTTCTATAGAGATTTTATCTTTGGTGATTGATATTAATAAATCCCTTGGAATGAAGAGAGTATGGAATTTGTAGTCCCACTTTTGTGTCCTCTTTATCAGATGTTGAGAATAAATTGAGTATTCTTTTTCTATTTTGAAATAGATTAATGTCAAATTTCAGATGTATTGGATCATTTACAATAAATCCCATGTTGATTGTTATCTTCGACCAATCTCTTTTCCCACAACTGATGGGGTTTTCATAGTCATTCAAGGAGAATGGGACCAGAGGTCGTGTAAAAATAGACCATTATAAACAGATCTGGGGAAATTTATATCTATGTTCACCTTTGATCTATAGTGATAATATTTTAGGGGTTATATCCCTCTTTTTTGTGGAATTTCTTAATGTCTTTACTTCCAACTTCGATGTTATTTAATAGGTAATAGTGGCAGAGATATCAAAAAATTTAATACCAGATACTCAACTGATTTAAATTATTTCATACCACATAGAACCATATAATCTGAGATTGTTAAAGACTCGGTATGATTCTCTTAAAGATAAAGGCTTTATATATATGTGCACATCACCATGGGTGAGTATATATATATTTCTAAATAAAAATGATGATTCCATTGGACTTTTTTATTATTAAAGAAACTCAATAGATTTATGGAAAAAAATATATCTATTTCTATGTATTTATGACTTGTTAAATCATGTGAAAGGGTAAAAGTGGTTCTCAATTATTGACATTCAATCTAGTTAACATCGTTTTAGAATAATAGAATCTTAGATTTAGAAAAACTCCTTTTCGATAAGTTATGAAAATTCTGAGTACCATATCATTCAATTTGGTTTAAAAAGAATCTTTTAGTTATTATGGATTTAATGGATAATATTTTCAATGATTATATTTATTCATTTTTTTCATTTTGGATGATATCATCATTCAATCTATGTTTGAGAAGGATCATGGGTGGCATCTAAAAGAAGTTCCATTATTGTAAATAAATCACTGACTTTATTCCATGATTTTGAAATGTGACATATGGATTCAAGATGTTATGTTCTTAGGGAACATGGTGTTATAAATTGCTATATTATTTCACCATGAGAAGGAAAAAAAATTTATGACATGGGAACTACCACAAAATGTTTTCAAGATCTGAAGCTTCTTGGGTGTTGCTGGGTATTTTTATCGGTTCATTAATGAAATCTCAGAGTTTTCATATGTAATTATTTATCTAACTTCTATGGGAGTAATGTTTTCTTTATAAAAAATGTTGGTTTTATTTTTTATGTTTTAATTTATATTATCAAATATGCTGGTGTTGCCTCATTTCGAGGATGAGTAGGGATATTTATTCTTATGTGATGCATCATGTTTTGGTTTAAGCTATATTCTAATGAAGGGTGATTACATAATTTATTAAGGGATATGTCCAGCTTATGACACCCGAGAAGAATTAACCAACCCACGAACATGAACTCATATATGTAATGAAAACACTTAAATTTAGGAGGCACAATATTTATTGAGAAAGGTTCATCGTGTATTCAAACCATAAAATGTATGGATATATATTATCTCAAAAATATATGAATCTTCTATAGAGACATTTGGTGGAATACCTGAATTCATTTGATTTCAACATAACCTATTACCCATGGAAGGGGAATGCTATTGCAGATCTATTGAGAGTTAAACATCTGACCCATTCAATCATGTAATATTCAGTATAGTTGATCATGATTTCTCTTTTTGCCCAGTTTCATACAAAAGTTATGGAATTTTTAGATGATTTTTTCTTTTCTAGTGTATAGTTTACATCTTCTCTTGCCAAAATGATTCCTAAATAACATTTTATTTATTAGGTCCACTATGATAGATACCTTCAGAGGGGGGGGGGGTTGAATCAGGATATGACAGATTAAAACAACTTCCCCTATTCATCATTTCTAGTTGTTAAGAAAGACTCTCTTCTCTCTCTTTCCTGAAACAAAGTATAAAAAGAATCAAATGAATTCACAAGACACATCGATTTTTACATGGTTCACCCTCACTTGGATACGTCCAAGGAGCATACACTGGCGATGTGCCGATGTACCAAATCCACTAAAATCACACTACTGTTTACAAAGATCGATATAGATCACTTCTATTCCCATGCTCACTGCCATTACAATGTTTTTGTTCAGCTCACTACTTTCCCAAGGGTCACTCTTTATTTCCATCTCTCTAGCTCACTGCCGATAGACATGATCACCTTCTTCCTCATCCTTTTGTCACTACTCTAGAAAGGATCCACTCACAGTTTATAGACCTTTAGGTCTTTTCCTTGTCACTAATTAATACGTCCTCTTTTTTATGTAGATTCTCTATTGAAGGCCGACATTCACCCGTAGATGAATCGCACTTTGCACCAAAAGTATTGGGAAATCTTATAGCTTTCACGATGACCTGAATCTCGGCCATGCTTCAACCATACATTTCACCCTTCTCCAATATGGCGCGCATATCTTGGCGTGCAAGATAAAACTACCGCGCAAGTTCACCTCAACCACTTGCATGACAAAAGCTTCTACAACTCCATATTTGTAAGACTCACGCCCTTTTACACCTAAACCAATTTTAGTGCACAACCATCATCTGTCATGCCACTTCAAAATCGCATGTGCTAGTATCACCAAACCACTTGTGAGTCACTGCCTTCTTCAACTCAAAACTTGGGAGACTCTCTTCCTTCCTTGCCCAAACCTCCTTGGGCGCACAACAGACAACTCAAACAGAAATTCTTCATGCACGACCACACCACCACTTGCACGAACAACACACATGTGCGGCGGGAACTCTCATTTTATCATAGTGTTGAACTCACATAGAATGAGTAGGGGTCGAACTCAATTTATAGGAATTTGGACACCCTGCGTGACGGAGAGAAAGTCTCCTCTCAGCACGCAAGTCTAGCCGCCCTAGTCATTGTCGTGAAAGTCATTTTCACGACCAAAGATAAAACATGGGTGCCCCTTTTTGCTTTGCTATATTTTGAGGTTCTGATCTTAAAAAAAAGATGATGTGCAAGTTTCCAACCCTCCAAGTCCTCGGCGCACAAGTCCCTTTTTCGACGTTCTTGAATCAAAAATTGACTGTTAACCACATCCCTTGAACTAGACATGTCACTATGAAATACCCTTTGTCAAAAAATTCCTAGGTCATGGTTTTATTTGTCAATAATCACAACATATATGTCTACTAGGTCAATAAACACAATCCCCTCAAATATGCTTCAATATACCTTGAGGGATTTTTTCCCAACAGTCTTGATGATGAGTTTTAGATCATTAGAGGTTCTCCTTCTGGTGGCGAGACCATGCTAAATTGGTCATTATCCCCTAAAGGGATTCTATGTTATAAGGATATATTTTTTTTGATTTTATTTTATAGAAAATGTTTGATGGAGTATTTACATAACTCCCAGTGGGTTGTGAACTATGGAATAATGAAGATGTTCCATTATTTGGGAACTAGATTCTGGTGTGTAGGTATTAGATGCATAATTACTGAATTTTTTCCCATTGTTATACATGGAACCATGTTAAGGCCATGCACAAGATGGATTCAGGTTTTCCTTATCCACTTCCAGTCCCAAATTGGATGTTATATGGTATCTCTATTGACATTGTGTTTGGGTTTCTTTGTATCCAGTGAAAGAACAATGTGTTGTGTGTTGTGATCATTTAGTTGGAAAAATCGTCTCACTTTATACCCATTCATGATACAACCATTGTTGAGGAGATAGAAATTATATATGTCAAAAAGATTTTTTAGTTTCACAGAGATCCATATACAATTTCCTCTAATGGGAATTCATGGCTCACATATCATTTTTTGAGATTCCTTCATAATTCAATGGGGTCTAAGGTCTATTTGAGTACAACGTGTCATCTGTAGTATGATGAACAGATAGAAATAGCTGTTCAAGTTCTCGACTATATGCCATGGGTTTGAGTTCTTGACATTGTTTGGGTGTGGGATGACCAAATGGTGATCATTATGTTTTATTAAAATAATAGTTACTAGTCTATGATTAGAATGAACAATTTTTAGGCTTTGTATTTCCATCCATTGGGATCTCAAATGTGTTAGTTGGAGATTGGTGAATGTTTCATGGTTGGACGGAGTTTGGTTCAAGATATGACCACAATGATTAAGTCAATTCATCATTTTATGTTGATGTATCAATGTTAGTATACATATAATTTTCATATTATTCATAGAACATTTGAATATTCAATTGGTGTATCGGTTTTCTTGAACATTTCACATATTTTAGGACATTTATGGCTTCAAAGACGAGGTAAAATTGATCCTCACATTGTTATACCTTTTGAGGTTGTTGATAAGGTGGGAAATGATTCTTATCCTTTTTCACTTCCACCATAGATAATGTAAATACATTACATATTCCATGTATCTAAGATTAAAAAATATATATATGATCCATCTCATGTTCTGATATATTTTGATCTTGAGGTCAAACATGAGTTATCAATGACTGAACGCCTAGTAAAGACAGTTGATTATTAAAACATTTTAATTCATTAGAAGTCAAATCCTTTGGTTTTGGTGATATTAAATCACACTACTAGTATTCATGGGATGTGGGAGTGGGGGTGCTGATGAGAGAGCAAAATACTCCTCATTTTGGAATGGAAGCTTATTCATATATATTCTAGGGAAGGGAAGTTTATATAGTTGGATGGTTGTAGAAAAATATTATGGTTTTCAATAATTCCAAAATCCATCTTTCTTCACGTTTGGTTGAATTGATTTGGGGTTTCTTTGGGAGAAAATTTGGATAATTTTGAATGATATGGGGCTATGCGAAGTTGGTGTACAGTTTCCCCAAACCGTTCCCCTTATTAGAGTAAATTTTTATAACTGTGGTAGTTTGGTTTTTCAATGTTGGTTCAGAGATAAAAAAATATGTTCCCACCTAGGAGAAACTGTGAAATAAAATAAAAATGGGCGCATGGATAGGGTGCATGGTTCGGTCTAACCATGGGTCCCTACCCAGATAAATATGCGTACAGGTGTTTTAAATCTGAAAATTGTTTTAAAATTCATGAAACCTATTTTTTAGGTCCCCAGTGGACCTTTAGGACCCCATTGTGTATTTTTATTCCTTTGGGTCTCCCAATATATTTTTTTATCATCTACAGCCATATATAGTTGATTACAATGTTGGAAAATTGTGTTCGACCTTCTCTTGGTAGGATCCCTCTTCATGTTCTATATCTCCTGCTCTCTCTTATTACCTCAATATGGTTTTGTAAATATTTATGTTGTCTGGAGAATATAATCCCAACTATTATGAATCTTTGAAATAGGTTTTTTCTTGGTTTACCCATTATTATTTTACTTGTTTGAAAATAATGTTTAGGGTGTTGTGATTCAAGATCTCATGATCTTGTGGTAGGTGGTTCCATTTTGATTGGCTAATTTAATTTACCATAAACTACATGATTTGATTAAATTTATTTCAATGGAATGTGTGGGATTTTATTCTTATGAAATTTTATTTTTTAAAAACATAATTCAATTTTTATTGGGAATTTTGATTTTAAAATTTATTTTACCATAAAATTGGGGAAAATCCCCAATTCCCATAAATTGAGGATTTATTTTGTAATTGATGAAATTTTTATGAAATTTTAATTGTTGAATCTAAATTGTGAAAGTTAATTGTCAAGATGAATTTTGAATATATTTCCAATTATTTTATCTAAAAAAATGGATATAATGGTTTTGATAGAAACCTTTGTTTTTTATCATGAAAAAACCATGTTTTTATTAAAAACATGTTTTGGTTTTTAATAGAAAATTGAAATATTAGAAAATGATAATGAGATGAATTTTATTTTAATAAATCTTAATTTATTTTACTCATTATTTATTTTTTATTAGAGAACATGAAATACATGGGTAGTTGGTGCGTTATTTGGACTGTAGTGTATGATTAAAAACATTCGCAAAAATAAATATGGCTTGTCACATATCTGATGGGATTTTGATGAAGTCTACCTTGGTTTTACCAATGGGACATGTGTATACACATATCTCCATGTCACATTAAGCGTGTGGACTCCATTATCATTTAATTATAGTACCTTTATGCGTACGATAATGTTACCCTTTTGTTTGTACTTAAAATGAATATGTTAAAATTTTGTAAACAATTATTCATGCCTCTTGAATTTATATATACTATTTTATTAAAAATGATTATTGAGAAATTTTTTAAAGAATATTTATAATGTAAAATGTATAGAATGATATTTTAGATATGATTTTAAATTTCATAATCTTTTTCTAAATAGAAATATTCTTATTATGTTAATTTAATATTGGAAAATATAATGTAATATTTCGAGAGACCTTACTGGGATTTTATCTCACACCCTCAATGTTCCATCAATTATTTGTAGACTATCTCCTTATAGCATTGAGTAGGGTGAAATCAAAACATAGACATGGTTAAAGTAGTTGATCTTTGGTCATGGAAAGTTTCATCGGTTGGATCATGCTTTATTTATTCTATTTTTCCAGCACTTTTCTATTGTTATTTGGGTTTTATTACCTATTGGACTTCTGGTAAAACTCTCCCAGTTTTTTTTCATGTATTCATAAATATGTTTTTATTTAGTATTTATTGTGTTTGTGGAAAATATATTATAAAATTTATATTTTATGATTCAAGTTGGTAGTCTCCTACCCCTGAGAATCGAGAATCCGCTTCGTTCCACTTCAGAAATAGCTTGGTTATCTGGTTTCTGGGGTTCCCTAGCTGGTTTGTGAGAGAAATAATGGATATTGAAGATAAATATATCTATCATGTTCTAATGAAGAGTGATGGATAACATAGTGGATAACGGGTTTTCAAAAATATTTTCCATTGTGTTGGGGGAATAATTTATATAAGAACATGAGAAAATTATCTTACCTGATTAATTTATATTCCATGAGAAAAATCTCATCCTTTGGTTGTTATTTGTTCTATTTGAAATTCGTTTCATACAACAAGGGATGGATATTCAAGATGATTTTTTTATTCCAGGATCACATTTATTGAATCATAAGGTCTAAAATTATTTTTATTATCCTTTAAATTTTTACTAAATTAAAAAATGATAGAATATAGTATCGAATAAATAAAACATTAACCTCTAATAATATAATCCACATATCAATATATTATATTTTAACCTTGAAACACATCCAAAACACATCTGTCCTAATTCACTATCCCAAATTTATTTGGATGCTCAATAAATCAATATTAATGAAATTAGTATCATATTTTCCTAAAAAAGTCCATATATGTTTCCAAATAACAAATATGTGAATTCATTTATGAAATTAAAAACATAAAAAAAAATTATTCTAATAATACAATATCGAGAACATTTCATACATACAAACATATAATAATTGTAGAAAAGATAACAAGATCCATAAAATCACTACCCACTTTCATAGAAACCAATATTATCCAATAAAAATATAACTTAAATTATTATATGAAAATCAAGAATCTATTAAGGGTTATATTTCCTTAATTATGAGTTCTCAAAAAATCTACATTCCAAAAAATTATTTCCCTTGGTCATTAGTATCATTCAACATATTATCTCAAATCTATAAAGAATAATTTCTGCATCACAATATTTATATATCACATTATTATTATAACCAAAATATCCTTGAAAAAATAATTATACAAAGTTTTCTTGAATTAAGAAAAAAAAGAAAATTTATCATTATTCTTCAACTGTAGTATAAACATAAGCTTAACCTTGATCCCCTTACTTATTCTATTAAGTATTTTCATCACTCTTATGAAATTTGTTTCAATAATTATCCATTTATCTATAGTTGAAATATTAAACATTTATAGGTTTTTTGTACCCTTGAAATAATGATCCTATTGACCTTTCCCTCTACACTTGTTACAACCTTCTATTCCCATCATGAAAGTACCACTGTATTAATTTCCATAGTTATCACATATTGAAAAATATTTAATTCATTTTCCCATTTATCCATCTATTTCTCTATATTTTTATTCATCACTCAGTTTTCCATAAAGATATAACACGTATATAATTATTTTTATGTTTGGAAATAAAAATAGACTATATCTTTGTATGATTATAATGTTTAGGAGACTATTTCCTTTTTGAGAATTGAATTAATACCATCAATGTTATCATCAATATTATACTTTTGATTGCATACATAATACATAGAACTCATGAATAAACATGTAAATATATCTTCATATTTTAAAACACTCTCATCCTACTTTTCCTTCAAATCAAAAATTATCTCTCCATATCTGCTCATTGTATGCGATATAAATATTTTTTGGAGAAAATTTCCTTAAAATACTTTCATTACATGTTCCTTACTTATTCCTCCTACTTCATATTTTGATTAGATAACCACTATCGATGTACATATTTTGAAAGATGATAAATTACCAGGTTATAATTCTCCACTTCATTACCACCTAATGTGAGAAATATCATTTATAAGTAACTTATACATTCCTCATACACAAATGGATTTGTTGTTCCATTGAATGATTGTGGTTCTTGTATAATAATGTAGTATAACATTATTCCTCCATATTTTTTGGTAAGGATACTCTATAATGTTATGTTTATTCCTCATAACCTTATTCAGGTGTCCTGGTATAGTTTTGTTGTTTTTTAGAACTAGTTGCAACTCCATATCCATCATCTTTATCTTTTATATGAGGTAATTCCCTAAATCGATTAAATGCATTAATACAATTTCTTTTCCTTTAACTCGGTCCCATTTCTAAATAATGGTATACACTAGATTATATCATAACATTGTGAAAAATAATGTTAAATATCAGGACTTTTGAATCACATGATCAAAATTTTAAATATAGTTATAGTTAATCTCTAAATAATTTACATAGTTTATTGGGACATATTTTTAAATTTTTTTCATCAGGTCGTATTCTCTAATTTATGTTTTCTAAATCTAGTTCCCATGTCTTATAAAAAACATAAAATGATATGAACATTAATGATGATCACTATAGTATCCTTGATACAATGAATCACTTTATTACATTGACTTATATCATATTCAAATCCTAGAGGAGAGATTGTTTTAATAGTTTTGGAAACCATATTTCAAATATGAATCTTTCAATGAAATATAAAATAAAATATACAATATAATGAATCCGTTGAGAACTCTATTATTCTCTAAGATTAACCCTTTATATTCGTCATAATAAAAATCATGGCATCCTTGGAAAAAATAAAACAAAGAAATGTAGAGAGATCATATGCTTAGTAAGGGTACACATGAATTGGAATCTATCATAAATAAGAATAAAAATATATATTATGGTAAATAACTAAAACACATGCCATTTAAAAATATTTTTGATTATAATATGGAAATAATAATTGAATGTTAAATAATGTCATATAAATAATCACATGAGAAAAAAACAGGACCCATAATATTATACTAAATGAATAATCAATGGAATATCATTAAATAAAATCTAAATTTGTGAATGCATATTTTTTGAGCTCATAAATAATCCATAAAGGCTTCACCCAATACACCATGCATAAATGGGTTAAGCCTCTGCCAATACCTAATGTTTTCTATCTCACGAGACACACTAATGGATTGAGGGGCTATAGAGGGTCTGTCCTATCACTTAATATGTAAAATGCATTCCACATATGAATGGGGTTAGTCATAAATAATATAAATATTAATATTGAAAAACTAGTAAATGAAATGTGAATACTTTAACCAAAAACCATTAATGGTTTCAAAATAGAACATCCACAATAAAAATGATCATAAAGAATTCCATAAAATCTAGTAGATGATATAATATGTGTTCTGTATCAATAACATAAAATATAAAACTAAGGATTTTGACATAGATTAAAATAACATAATATAATAATTGAAAAACTATTAATAGAACTAACCATTTTTAAATTGAAATAATTTATTTTAAAAGACCTGAAATTATAAAAGAAACATTTCTAATTGAAATTAACATTTTACGATTATATGGAAACATAAATTAATTATGATTTCATGAATGAGTAAAATTATACTCTTTTTTATATGTTAAAAAACATTTTTTTACATTTTCTACAAAATTCACAGAAAACATCATCTGGAAAACAACAAAAATATTCCCTTCAAACCATTTATGAAATTATAAAATGTGCGAGAGACAAATTATTTAAACACTTATAATATTATGGTAATTTTTTTTGAATACATTTATAAAAAATAGTCATGGAAGAAAAATATTCCCCACTCGAGACTTAAATAGTAATAATGTTGATTAATGACGAGACTGTGAAATAAACCCTTACCATCGGTCTGATTTCCTTAGCACATTTTAGAAAATCAAATATAATGGTTTTAAACATATTATTAACTTATAGAATAATAATTATAATATTTCTAAAATTATATATGATCCCCTTATAATGTTATACAGGTCTATTATTAATAATATTATTTTCATTTCACATTTTTTGGTGTTAATTATCATGCCTTTTCATGGTTATTTTGTTTTAAAATTCATAGATATCTACAAAATTATATAGTTATTTCATATCGATAATGTAAATAAGGTCTCTAATATCTTATTTATTCACATAATTCATTATTATAATCATTCTTGAATGCTTATCATGGAAATTAATTTCATCACGTTGTAGAGGGAGAATGCTGAGAAAAGAGACGACTGACAATATCATTCCCATAATGGAGAAAGTATAAGGAAGTGTATAGTGTATTAAATTTAATAGATAATATATAATTTAATATATATTATATATATGTATTATTTTCATCCTTATACCCATTTCTATATTGTGTTGATAAAAAAACATATTACACCACTGTGTCGAGAAGGTTAGTAGTATGTACGCACACACGATGTATTCATTTTTCATAGTATGGATTAAAGGTGCAATATAGTTGTCCCATAATAATAATAAAATATCATAATAAATAGGATAGTGTAGTTAATAATTTTTAATGTAAAAAATATATGATGATGAAGTATAAACAGAAATGAACTTAGATGAGTTGGTCAAAATGATCACATCTTCTTCAAGATCTTCCGTTATTACTTCCCTTAAGGGACACACAATATTTATTTTGGAAGAATAACATCCTCCTAAACTTGTATAAATATATTTTTAATAGAAATGGGTAGGTTTTATTGGAGATATATCGATCAATGTGGGGTGTAAAATTGTGGATGGAGGTTCACTTTTATAATTGAGGTTAGGGGTATTTTTGGAAAATCCAAAAATATTAAATTAATGTAATTAAATTTTAGATTTAAAATGGCTCTAGAGTGAGTTATTTAGAATAAAAGATGTTTATAAGTCCAAATAATCTATTTAAAAAATATTTAGGCATGTTTACTTCACATTAATACCCCTGTCTTTTTTTGACACTTATTTATGCTCTTTAACTCTCATTATGTTAATGTAGATTGTTTCTTTTTAGGGGTTAATGTTGTTAATATATAATTTAAGCAGAAACATAAATGAATTAGAAGACATTTGAAACCATATTTTAATCTATTATCCAAATTTTATGTTTTTATAAATTTTATATCATTCAAAAAAATTTGATTTATTTTAAAACTTCATAATTGTAAATTTTGATAGTATTCTTTACAATAGTGTTTAAAAATATCATAAAAACCTGATATATTCAAACAATAATTTATAAACCATATCTAACACGTCACATTAATCTTTAATTATTATTTTATGAAATTAATTATATAAAATTATATTTATTTTTAATATTTTTAGAATCATTTCCTTGATATGTGGGTTAATTAAACAATTAAAAAATCATGATTATGTATGATTTTATAATAATTTTTTATTAATAAAAAATTTAAAATACATTATCATGATGAAATTAATAATTTTTTATTTACTAATACTATTTACAGTTGAATATATGTTCTGAATAACCACATATTAAAATTTTAATGCTTATTAAAAATTTGAACATTTCTTATTTGATTCAACATAAAATATATACTATAAAATGACTAAATTTGTTCATGTTCCTTCAATAGTTTATAATTTCTTCCGATGGATTATTTTGTTCTAAAATCAATTATTTAATAAAATTAGGGCATGTTTTAAGGTTATTTTATAATATTTATAATATTATTTGTATCCTTAATTACATGATTTACACTTAATAGTTTTAATATATTCATTAATATATTTATTATTCATATTATTAAAAAAAAGGACCTATTTAATAAATTTTGAAATTTCGATTCCATATATGGAATTGATTTTCATAATTCAATAAATAGAATTTAATACTGTTAAATTTAAATTAATCTTGTTTATAGAATGGGATAAAAAGGTAAAAAAGTGAAAATGTTCATAATATAAGGCCCCAGCCTTAAACCTTACTTAATCTTGAGTTATTACAATATTACACATTGAGGATCTTTTCAGGTTTAGTGTTTTAGAGAATTAGATCATAAAACTTGCATTACATTCCACATTTAAACAAAGTGGTAACATAAAAGATAGTATTAATTTTTTCCATCAACAGAAACATATTTAAAAATAAATCATATATTATTTATTGACACTTCCTTGACACTATTATCATATCATGTACCTTTCCATTGACCTGTGAAAAACATTTCAAAAAAACATGGGAGGATCATAAAAAGCTCAGTAATGGTCATAAAAAAAATATGGAAAGGAAACATGAGTTCATATATACATAAGAATAAAATCATTCTTTACCCATAAAACATAGGCACATTAACATACCTCATAAAATCATGAATAAATCATAGGAATCATAAGACATAAAAGGTAACTTGAGGCATTCATAACATTCTTACGTAGGGAGTAACCCTCTTGGTTACGTTTGGAATACCCACCACAGTATATTCCCTAAATCTCTTCGGAGAAACCTTAACGTTTCAATCCTTCGCATTACCCAATGCATTGGAGAGCAATATCGGGCTCACCCGCCCTTAGTTTATCACGGAACCACCCGTCTTCATAACAATGCCCAAAACCATAACATAATCGTATCACATAAAACCTGCATAAAGGAAACATAACATTTCCACATTTCAATCACATGATATCAATAAAACACATTGATATAAAAAGCCTTATGAAAACCATTTTCAATACCAAAATAAAAGAAATGTAAACCATGGTATTTATTTTTCTTTTAAAAACAAGGTATGACTTGTAGAGGAAGCCGAAACTCAAATAATGGTCACGGTGGCGGAACAGTCATTGTCGCCGCATATGTATGACAAAAACATTTCCTTTTGTAGTTTTGTAAAATGCTTCATGTAGAAAAGATTCCTTTGGGATAAATGTAAAATTCAAAGAGGTTTATACACCGTATAAAATAAGGTTGTGTATAAAACAAAATATGCCTCAATGAAAGGAGATTGAGAAGAAGTCCCTTACAAAGACGGTATCCTTGGTTTAAGGACAAATCAATTACATAATTATGTGTGACAAACTAATACAACAAATATAAGTGGATATTAAGTGTAAAAAAATCAGAGGTTATTCACACATATTCATAGAACGACATATTCAAGGAGTACATGTTTATCCCAATGAATTAAATTTGGGTTAAGAAGTTCCCTTGCAAAAATTTGACAGTCTAACGACGTCACTACAAAATTCAGAAAATGAGTTGATGAGAGATAAAAAGGGTATCTCATCACATGTAAATAAAATTTAAATCAATAAGTATATAGAAGAACATATCCCAACATAATATTATGTGAATTTAAATACACAACAAAAGAATTCTTTTAAAATGAGCAGGGGGAAAGGTTCCCTTACCGACATGGGTATCTTTTGAAACATACGCCCCGTGAAAGAAGGACAATACAACATTGATGTAAATACTCATAAATGAAATTATATTACACAATGAGTAAAATAATGGTCAGTACACACACCACTCAAAGGAAATTGTGGAAAATGTAGCATAAATCGCACGATAATAAAAGTTGGATGAAAAATCCCTTACGAAAACTCGGCAGCCTAACGGCGCCACTTAAAACATCCTAAATGGATTGATGAGAGAAAATAGGGTCTCTCATCATATTAACACAAATTTTAATGAAATCGTAATATAAAAGAACATCCCCCAACATAGCAAAGAGGAGCTTAAAAGAAGTGACATAAAGGAGAGTACTTAAAAAGAAAGAGAGAGGTTAGATCTCTTACGAAAATTCGGCAGCCTAACGGCGCCACTCAAAACATCCAAAATGGATTAATGAGGGAGAATAGGATCTCTCATCATATTAATATAAAAATTACAATATGATTAATATAAAATAACACCCAATAACAAGAAATATGAGATTTAAATTTAATTACATAAAAGAATGTACTTAAAAAGAAAGAGAGGAGTAGGATCCCTTACCTCAAGTCCAACTTGTCTTGTTCGTTTCATTATATTCATGAATAATAAACATTGGTCAATTTATAATTGCTTAAAGACTTCCTATAGATATTATTATTCAGTTCATATCACATATTTTAATGCTATAATAATTGGATAATAATATTAGTTCATATCAGATGTTTTTGTCGATGTTTGGTACATGAGTCAAAAATTGAACATGTTGGAAAATAATTTTCCATGTACTTATAGTTACATCATATCCAGAATAGTATTTATGTTTTAATTATCATATATATCTAGTATATATTCATTTTATACTATTCCATAGCATTTGGAGATAAAAATTAAAAGCACCGTTCATGCAGACGGTAGGCCGTACGTACGCATGAACGCTACTTTCATTTTTTGTCATATTAATGGAATTAAAACAAAATGAGAGATATATATATATGTTATAATTCCAGAATGATATCCTTAATTTATATGTAATATATTATATATATATTGATTATATATATGTACTTATAATAGTACATAACATTTTGAGATAAGAAATGAAATGTACCGTTCATGGAGACGGTAAGCCGTACGTACGCATGAACGCTACTTCCATTACTATTTAATATATCATGGAATTAAAACATAACGATAAATAATAGTATTTTAATTCCAGTATGGTATTATATATAATATCATTAAATATATCCTTTATACGTACCACATATGGTATTAACGAATCAAATCACTTTGAGGGGGCGGTAGTCTGTACTTCCTTAAATGAAGATATCACGGTTACCCATAATGGAAACCATAAAGGTATTCCATAAATGAAAAATACAGAAGCTTACGTAAAACATAAACAAATTATATATCATATAAAAATATAGTGTAATCTTATTGGCCACCTTTGAAGGTGTTATAAGAATGTTGAACAATCATCATTTCGTGAGGCAAAAATTCACCATCCACAGAAACAGTATGTTCTTTAACCATTAGATGTAGGTGTGGGTATTTTTAGCTCGAATAATTATTATAACAACATCCTAGTATATTAAGTATATTGTATTTGTTACAAAATAAATGAATAAAAAGAGTTTAGGGGGTTGGAGAAGAAAAATAAAACAAAAGGAGACAAGTGAAGTCATTACCTTAAAATCGGGTAACTCCCTTTGGTTTGAGCTAAAAGTCTTCCTTGGGAAGGCTTCTGCCCAAAGTGATGCTTCAAAGAGTTATAGAGGGATTATTAGAGACAAAATGGGTGGGGGTTGGCCGAGCCAAAGGCTTTGGAAGTGTGGGTAAGGAGGTAGAGGTTGGGGCCTTTTATAAGAGGAGAGGAGGGGCACCCTTGGAATGTAAAGAAATGATCCTTTATTTTAAAATGTGTTTCAGATTTAAAAGGTCCCACATTGATATTAATCGAGGATAAGGTGATAAGGGTTCTAAATCCACCCACCCAATAGGTTTTGGACATGTTTAGGTCTTATAATTTACATTATCATTCCATTTTATTTAAATCATTGAATAATGAGGTCATCGTTGCATCATCATGATGTCATAAATAATTTAATTTATTTAATGTCTAAAAAAAATATGATGTAGAAAATATTTTTATATTTCCAATGACCATTTATAGTCAAAAATATGACTTGTATAACCCAATGTAAAAATTGTTTTAGTAAAACATCTCATGTTTGTGTCATTTTTACTTTAACATTAAATAAAAATATATTTATGTCATTTTCCAAACAATGTGGCTCCATGGGATCAAACAAGTTGACCCATGGATTCTCTTGGTCGTCCATGACACATCCAATGAGGGTTGGACGTTGTCTAGGTCATTTCATTTTATTAAAACATTATTCATACCTTAAAATGCACTAATTATCTCTAATCGCGATTAAAAACTTAATAAGTTACTATTCATCAAAAAATTATTTTAATCCCATTGAACCACATTTTACGTCTTAATGACAACCATGTATGTCGGATTTTTGAAATTCAAAACACAAATATGGAAATATTTCATTTAAACGGAAAAATCAGTTTTTATAAATACCACTTAGTGGTTTCACTATTCATTAAAAATTGAGGTTTTTAAAAAAATTACCAAGAGTTCACCCTAAGCTATATTTGATATTTCTAATTCAAAAATGATTACTATTTTAAAATATTCAAAACATATAAGTTGAGTTAATTAATTTAATAATTAATTCCCACTGTCAAAACAAATAGCGTGTTTTTTTTGAAACAAAATGTATCAAAAGATTGACATTAGTTTAAGTCCGATTTCAAAGTGAAATTAATTCCAACGACCACTATTGGATTAAATGGTAAAAATATATTTTAATTTCACTTTAAAACCAATTCAAAAGATAATCTAATCATATAAATAAATTATATTAAAAGAGAATTTGAATTAAAATACAACATTTTTCAGTATTCATTAAAAATTGAACATTTTCGGAAAAATACCAAAAATTTTCACAAAGTAAATTTTGATGTCCCGATTCTAAAGAAGAATTTTATTTTGTCAAATATAACACATAAAATTGTCAAAAAGTGAATTTAAAAGAGGTTCACCATCAAAAGGCGGTTAATCGACATTTTAAAAAATATTAGATTGTTTACGCTTAAAATTGGATTCATTCGCATTTTTAATCCTCTAACATTTATTGTAAAAAGTAAAAATATTTGAAAAACATATATAATCAATTTTTAGTTAGTTATGTTCATTCCCTCCATTACAATGGCTAGGTGTTAAATACCATTTAAAATAATATTTTTTTATTATTAGAGTGCAACGTAAGATTCCCAGGAAACTCATTGTTGTGTATTGGGTACGCCATGGTGCATAGCATCCCCTTTAAAGAAACATTAATATTTTATTCACAAATATGGATAAATATGAAAATGTCATATTATTTATTTACCTGGTGTGTTACATCCTTCCCCCCTTTTGGGAATTGTGTCCTTGCAATTTTTAAAATTGGGCTTGGAAACTTCATTGAAAATCGCACATCGGAACAAGAGTCAATAAAACAATCACTTTAAAATAAAGAAAAAGAAGTACAAAGGTCACACGAGTTAACCCATACTAGGATTCCGTGTAAGAAAATATGTATATGGAGGAGAAAACAAAGGGTCATGTTCTGATGGAGAGTGATAGTAAACATGTCTAAGAGAAAGTTAACCATAAGAAAATCACAAACTTGTGATGGGTTAAACGGTATTAGATTCACCAATATGAAAAGTTAACAGTCAACATTTTTGTTTTAAGTTTTCTTCATTGAGTAATTTTTTTTTGAGCTTCACTAAATCAAAATGAAACATACTTACTTTTCACGTAGACTTTCAACTTTTACTAGATTCCTTAATCAAACTCATATTTTCTCCAAAAGAAGAGTATTTAGGAAGACTTTTTCGCATTAAGTGTTCTATAATAAACTTGTTGAGAATCACCTAATCCACAAAAGAGAACTATATATTTCTAATTTCTTTAGACAAAATCCAAAACCAAAATTGTCAGTATGAGGTCAAAGAATCCATAAAATTATAATCCTTTATAAAATGAAAATCTATTCTTAATCTCCAAAATTTGTCCAAATAAACCCAAAGTTCAACGAAGACCATTCGATAAACAATTGTCCATAAAATTCTTCAAATTAAACCAAACTAAGATTAAAACCCAAATATTTAAAGGATTTAATCACATAGTCATCCAAGGTACAAATTAACTTTTATCTCCAAATAACCTCAGTTGCTCTTAAATTCTCATATTGAAAAGTAATTAACCTAATCACATATCCTCCATGATATGTTAATAATTTTCATAGATTACCCAAAATAAACTTACTATTGATTCCTAAAATCATCTATATAGCATCCTGTCTTTTTATAACATAACTTTCATTTCATTACACGGAACTAAGGATCTTTAAGGTTTAGTGTCTTGGAAACAAGGAACATAATACATCAAAAGAACAAAAAACACTCTTCTTAATCACTTGAAAGGCTTCTCCATAAGTTCATCCTAGGTTCATTACTGCATCTCATAACCTGGGGACATACATCAAAAGAAAGGGTGAGCAGAAATCCCAGTAAGGGAAACAAGAGAAACATTTTACATGTGAACTTGAGATACTTCAATAAGGACATGAAAAGATCTTTAAGGCATGAAAATGAAACCATGAAGCATATCATAATAAAGATAACATTTTTCATAACTTGAAGATGTGGCTACAACATTTAATATTGACAATCGTTTCGTTTCTCCAGGGTCCATCCCCAAGGTGTCATTAAAAATTACCAAGGTTATTCACCAAGGCGTCGTTAAAAATGGTCATCTCTAGAGATTAAGTCTTTACCCAATGAATTGGAGCGCTATCAGGGAGCACCCTTAAATTTTCCTTTATTATCATGTGAGCCACATATATCATCATCAATCATTTCATCAACAACCCATATATCATAAAAGAAATGGGTCTCATTTCATAATCATAACGTTTTAAAAACTGCTTTAAAGACATGATCTTTATGTCACTTTAAACCCACGGAAAGGGAAAGCGGGTTTCATGTATGTAAATACCAGAATTTAAAATAGAACATTTTGATATATATGCGAATACACCTGTAGAAATAAGAGCTTTGATTATTCACTTTATAACATAAAATAATTTTGAGAAAAGAGAGAGGCATTTTGAGACGAAAATTCTGCAGCATAACGACTATGTTTCGGGGTTTTAGAAAACATTGAAAAGAGAGGGGACATGGGTCGAACCTTCATAAATGACCCATAAAACAGTATAGGGACAAAATATAATGTATTTAAGAACATGATAATTAAATTTGAAAATATACCATATGAAATGAAGAACATGAAAGGAAGACAAAATAAGATTTCTCTTATGAAAATTCTGCAGCCTAACGGCGTCACATAAACATCAACCAAAAATGAATTGATGAGATCAAATAGTTTCTCTCATCATATGAACATACGAGTCCAGTATGATAGATATAGAGATCATACCCCAACATAACAAAAAGGAACTTGAAATAATTGACATGAAATTAGAGCTTCAAAACGAGAAGGGTAAAGAACAACTTAAAAATTCGGCAGCCTAACAGCGTCACTTAAAACTTCAAAATACTGAATTGAAGATATCAAATGGGGTCTATCATCATATGGTCATAAAAGATCAGTATGATATATATAGAGATCATACCCCAACATAACAAAAAGGAACATTAAATAATTGACATGAATGTAGAACTTCAAAACGAGAAGGGTGAAGAACCACTTAAAAATTTGGCAGCCTAACGGCGCCACTTAAAACATCAAAATACTGAATTGAAGAGATCAAATAGGGTCTCTCATCATATGAACATAAAAGGACAGTATGATAGATTTATAGATCATACCCCAACATAACAAAAAGGAACTTGAAATAATTTACATGAAAGTAGAACTTTGAAAAGAATGAGAAGGGTGAAAGAATCCCTTAAAAATTTGGCAGCCTAACGACGCCACGTAACAATATTAAAACGAATTGATGAGAGCAAGGGGGGTCTCCCATCATATGAACATGAAATGGGCAGTAGGATGAATATAAAATAACATCCTCCAACATAAGAATATGGATAATGAAAGAAATGACATAAAAGAGATTACTTGAAAAGAAAGAGAGAGGTCGGATCCCTTACCTTAAAATGTAACTCTTAAACCCCAAAGGTTGGGACCTTGAGGGCTTGGGGGAACCTTGGGAGGACTCCTTGGGAGGTAATGAGACCAGAACTTCGTTGGGGAAGAGTGGGGAGTCGAATGTATGAGAGGAGGGCTTGATATTTATAAGGAAAGTGAGGGGACAATGCATTAATGGCCAAGGGACACCTCACATGTGCTTTTCTCAAACCCATGTGCTCTCCCTTGGAATTTACCATGGAGTTAGGTCACATGGGGCCCCCACAACAATAATTCATCACCCTTGGCCGGCCAACACTCAAAATATCTCATGACATCATCATGACACAGTTATGATGTCACTAAACATACCGAAACCCTAAAACTGCATTTTTACTATTCACTGAAAATTCAACTTTCTCAGAAAAATCCCAAAATTTCACACTAACCAAATATCAATGCTCTGATTTCAAAAATGAACTCCATTTTATAAAAATAATTTTCTAAATATTTCTAATTTTATTTTTAAATAAATACACTATTCACTGAAAATTCGTTTTTTAGAAAAATCCCCAATAATTACCAAAACATAATATCGATGCTCTGAGTTCAAAAATAAAGTCCATTTTATGAAAATAATTTTCTAATTATTTTTAATTAAATTTTTAATTAAAAAACATTTCACCTGAAAAAACTAATACTTGACTAATAATTTATGAAACCACTATTTAACCATTTTATTGAATCACTTTACTTAAATCAAGGTGCCTAGATTATACTGATACTTTATTTAAGTGAGATTACTAATCCATTTAGACTAATTACTAATCCTAATCATAAAATCACTATTCATATTTTTCTATTCATCAAAAATCAAGTTGATCTTATTAGACTCTAAATTTCGTACTGAACATAATTGTAGAAGAACATTTTTTGCAAATCATTACACATTTTTAATTATTTAAGGTTTACAAAAACATTTTTAAAATATAATTTTTCTAAAATTCATCAAAAATATGCATACTATATTTATCCGGTCATTTGAAAATTCATAAACTTCATCATAAGAAGAAATCCCAATTTTTATTTAAAACAAAGGATTACACAAGGCAGTTACAGTCTCCTTACATAGCCCCTTATCACACCAGCATAGGACCTAAGTGTAAGGTGTGCTAAGGTGTGAGAATCCGAGGGAGGCTCGGCCAACATTGCACGAGTAGTAATTTATATCAGCTTGAACTTCTCGCGACGGCGATCCCATTCTAGCTTCACACGATGAAGTTCAGCTTGTGTTTGGTCCAGAGCAAAGCCCAGTGGTGCTACCTCCTTCCCAAGTTCTTTTAGATAGGCTTCGATCGGTCCAAGACTACTGGGTGTG
The DNA here is from genome assembly GCA_963277665.1 of Viscum album. Classification (NCBI taxonomy): domain Eukaryota; kingdom Viridiplantae; phylum Streptophyta; class Magnoliopsida; order Santalales; family Viscaceae; genus Viscum; species Viscum album. Next base: position 812,405,882 of record OY728165.1, read on the forward strand.
GCCATCAAATCTTCTTTATATATTAATTAACCAATATTACTTGTATTTAGAGACAATAATCAAAACATTTTGTTCATAGCGGTCATATTGACCGATGGTCATATCACAGTCAAAACCCAATGGTCTCATTTTAATTATAATCATGTTTATCAAATAAAATATTTTTTTTGAGTATAAAAATAAAATAAATTAAAATAACACATGAAATTATGAAACAAGATTTATTCAAAATTTTGGGCCGTTACAATCTTCCCCCCTTATTAAATTGCACCCTCGCAATTTTTAAAATTGGGTTTTGAAATTTCGTTGAATGTCCCACATCAAAAAAAGAGTCAGTAACACCATTACTTTAAAAGAAAGAAGAGGATGTACAAAGGCCACTCGAGTTTACTCATACTAGGATTCCATGTAGGAAACATGGACATGGAGGAGAAAACAAAGGGTCATGTTCTATAGGAGAATGATAGAAAACATGATTAGGAGGAAGTTAACCACCAGAAAATCCCAAACTTATGATGTGTGTAAACGGTCATTGATTACCTAGTAGGAAACATAAACCAACAACATTTTTGTTTTACTTTCTTTTTATAATTTTGAGAAATTCATTTAATATATAGAACAAAAACATAAGAAAATATACATACCATTATGTAGAGTTTCATACTTTAATAAGTTTCTACCAAAACTAATCTTTTCTCCAAATGATGAGCATTCAAAACTACTTGGTCTCATCAAAACACAAGAATCATCTTCTAGAGAATCACATAATCCACAAAAGGTCAACTATCTATTTCTTCTATCATTAAACATTATCCCAAAATTAGAAAGGGTAAGGTAAAACAACTCTTCAAAAATAATCCAATAGGAATGGAAACTACTTTTAAATCTTCAAAGTTCCATGGTACTACCCAAAGTTCATCATAGACCATTCCATAAATAACAGTCCTTAAAATTCCTCAAAGTAAACCAAACAAAGATTGAGACCCAAAAACATGAAAGATTTGATAACATAGACTTCCAAAATAAACATCATTGTTCATCTCCAAACAAGATCAACCACTCATAACATCTTATAACAAAAGTAGCTATCCTAAACATATTTTACCCAAGATAGGTTAATCATTCCCATAAGTAACCTAAATTAATATAAGTCCACCTTAAATTCATTGATTCTTCAAAATATAATTCAACCTTACTCCTCAATGACAATACCATAGTAATCTATTTACCTTGATCATATAGGGTCCTCAAAATAGTGAACGTCTTCCAAAATAATAATCACCTTTTAATCCCCTAATCATCTCTATCGTATTAATACGGAAATCGTAGCATTTCCCATCACATTGGTTATTGGGACATGTTCTTCCATTTCCCATCATTAACTAAGAAAAGAAGCTATAATTAGGGGCTTAAATACTTAGCCAATAATCATGAAAAGAAACTTAAAGCATATAAGGATAACTTATAGAAGAAAAGTATACCCTAACTTGTGATCCCCTAGGTTCCCATCTAGGTTATCCATGATCATATATTCATATGTGAACATTTATTTTATTTTATCTTTGTTCCTTTAACAATGGTTCATACTAAGATTATTAATTTACCAAAGCATATCCCCCGGGAGTGTCGTAACCAAGAGTGCAGCAAGGACCATTGTCGTGTACCAGTTCCCGTTCGAGTCTAGCTCAAAGCGGTGTTTTCGGGTTTTACCCCTATGTACATATGTGCCAGAGCCACCTCTACCTGCTCGTATCCAGACAGGGATGTATTTGCTTGGAAACCCATTACTCAATACTCACCAAAATACCAGGAAGATTTCCTATATTTAAACTTTTCTATAGGGTTCTTCCTAGAGTTTTCATATCCTAATTTCCACAAATAACTAAACCATCCTTTGATACCAACTATAGCATCCCGTCTTTTTATAACATAACTTTCATTACATTACACGGAACTAAGGATCTTTAAGGTTTAGTGTCTTGGAATCAAGGAACATAATACATCAAAAGAACAAAAAACACTCTTCTTAAACACTTGAAAGGCTTCTCCTTAAGTTCATCCTAGGAACATTACTGCATCTCATAACCTGGGGACATACATCAAAAGAAAGGGTGAGCAGAAAGCCCCGTAAGGGAAACAAGAGAAACATTTTACATGTGAACTTGAGATACTTCAATAAGGACATCAAAAGAACTTTAAGGCATGAAAATGAAACCATAAATCATATCATAATAAAGATAACATTTTTCATAACTTGAAGATGTGGCTACAACATTTAATATTGACAATCGTTTCATTTCACCAAGGTCCATCCCCAAGGTGTCATTAAAAATTACCAAGGTTATTCACCAAGGCGTCGTTAAAAATGGTCATCTCTAGAGATTAAGTCTTTACCCAATGCAATGGAGCGCTATCAGGGAGCACCCTTAAATTTTACTTTATTATCATGCGAGCCACATATATCATCATCAATCATTTCATAAACAACCCATATAGCATAAAATAAATGGGTTTCATTTCATAATCATAACGTTTTAAAAACTGCTTTAAAGACATGATCTTTATGTCACTTTAAACCCACGGAAAGGGAAAGCGGGTTTCATGTATGTAAATACCAGAATTTAAAATAGAAAATTTTAATATATATGTGAATACACCTATAGAAATAAGAGCTTTGATTATTCACTTTATAACATAAAATAATTTTGAGAAAAGAGAGAGGCATTTTGAGACGAAAATTCTGCAGCATAACGGCTATGTTTCGGGGTTTTAGAAAACATTGAAAAGAGAGGGGACATGGGTCGAACATTCATAAATGACCCCTAAAAAAGTATAGGGACAAAATATAAGGTATTTAAGAACATGATAATGAAATTTTAAAATATACCATATTAAATGAAGAACATGAAAGGAAGACAAAATAAGATTTCTCTTATGAAAATTCTGCAGCCTAACGGCATCACATAAACTTCAACCAAAAATGAATTGATGAGATCAAATAGGGTCTCTCATCATATGAACATAAGAGTCCAGTATGATAGATATATAGATCACACCCCAACATAACAAAAAGGAACTTGAAATAATTTACATGAAAGTAGAGATTCAAAACGAGAAGGGTGAAGAACCACTTAAAAATCCGGTAGCCTAACGACGTCACTTAAAACTTCAAAATACTGAATTGATGATATCAAATGGGGTCTCTCATAATATGGTCATAAAATATCAGTATGATAGATATAGAGATAATACCCCAACATAACAAAAAGGAACTTTAAAGAATTGACATGAATGTAGAACTTCAAAACGAGAAGGGTGAAGAACCACCTAAAAATTCGGCAGCCTAACGGTGCCACTTAAAACATCAAAATACTGAATTGAAGAGATCAAATAGGGTCTCTCATCATATGACCATAAAAGGACAGTATGATAGATTTATATATCAAACCCCAACATAACAAAAAGGAACTTGAAAGACTTTACATGAAAGTAGAACTTTGAAAAGAATGAGAAGGGTGAAAGAATCCTTTAAAAATTTGGCAGCCTAACGACGCCACTTAAACATTCTTAAAACGAATTGTTGAGAGCAAGGGGGGTCTCTCATCATATGAACATGAAATGGGCAGTAGGATGAATATAAAAGAACATCCTCAAACATAAGAATATGGAGAATGAAAGAAATGACATAAAATAGATTACTTGAAAAGAAAGAGAGAGGTCGGATCCCTTACCTTAAAATGTAACTCTTAAACCTCAACGGTTGGGACCTTGAGGGCTTGGGGGAACCTTGGGAGGACTATTTGGGAGATAATGAGACCAGAACTTCGTTCTGGAAGAGTGGGGAGTCGAATGTATGAGAGGAGGGCTTGGTATTTATAGGGAAAGTGAGGGGACAATGCATTACTGGCCAAAGGACACCTCACATGTGCTTTTCTCAAACCCATGTGCTCTCCCTTGGCATTTACCATGGAGTTAGGTCACATAGGGCCCCCAAAACAATAATTCATCACCCTTGGCCGGCAAACCCTCAAAATATTTCATGACATCATCATGACACAGCTATGATGTCACTAAACATAACGAAACCCTAAAACTGCATTTTTACTATTCACTGAAAATTCAATTTTCTCAGAAAAATCCCAAAATTTCACACTAACCAAATATAAATGATCTGATTTCAAAAATGAACTCCATTTTATAAAAATAATTTTCTAAATATTTTTAATTTTATTTTTAAATAAATACACTATTCACTGAAAATTCGTTTTTTTAGAAAAATCCCCAAAACTTACCATAACATAATATCGATGCTCTGAGTTCAAAAATAAAGTCCATTTTATAAAAATAATTTTCTAATTATTTTTAATTAAATTTTTAATTAAAAAACACTATTCACCCGAAAAAACCAATACTTGACTAATAATTTATGAAACCATTATTTAACCATTTTATTGAATCACTTTACTTAAATCAAGGTGTCTAGATTATACTAATACTTTATTTAAGTGAGATTACTAATCCATTTAGACTCATTACTAATCCTAATCATAAAATCACTATTCATATTTTACTATTCATCAAAAATCAAGTTGATCTTATTAGACTCTAAATTTCGTACTGAACATAATTGTAGAAGACCATTTTTTGCAAATCATTACACATTTTTAATTATTTAAGGTTTACAAAAACATTTTTAAAATATAATTTTTCTAAAATTCGTCAAAAATATGCATACTATATTTATCCGGTCATTTGAAAATTCATAAACTTCATCATAAGAAGAAATCCCAATTTTTATTTAAAAGAAAGGATTACACAAGGCAGTTAAGGTCTCCTTACATAGCCCCTTATCACACCAGCATAGGACCTAAGTGTAAGGTGTGCTAAGGTGAGAGAATCCGAGGGAGGCTCGGACAACATTGCACGAGTAGTAATTTCTATCAGTTTGAACTTCTCGCGAAGGCGATCCTGTTCTAGCTTCACATGATGAAGTTCAGCTTGGGTTTGGTCCAGAGCAAAGCCCAGTGGTACTACCTCCTTCCCAAGTTCTGTTAGATGGGCTTCGATCGGTCCAAGACTACTGGGTGAGGCCATCAAATCTTCTTTCTATATTAATTAACCAAGATTACTTGTATTTAGAGACAATAATCAAAACATTTTGTTCACAGCGGTCATATTGACCGATGGTCATATAACAGTCAAAACCCAATGGTCTCATTTTAATTACAATCATGTTTATCAAATAAAACATTTTTTTGAGTATAAAAATAAAATAAAATAAAATAACACATGAAATTAGGAAACAAGATTTATTCAAAAAATTTGGCCGTTACAATCTAACCAAAAAGAATTAGTCAAACTAACCAAGGACTTCACGTAGTCTAGTGGTAGGCGATAAATACCAGTCGAAATTTGGTTGTGGGTTTGATTCCCAAAACATTGTCCGATGCGATAGGTTGTCACACGGTATGTGTGTTGTCCTATTCCCAAAACTATATAATTTATAAAACATTCCCCAATATGAGATAAAATCTTCAAAAATAATCATAACATATTTTAACCTCAAGTTTATCTCATGCCTTTCATTTTCCATCATAACATATAATAACCCATGATTACCTCAAAAGTAAGGATCATATAAACCCTAATGGTTACCTTTATAATTATTACATGAACTACCACAATGATTGGTCTTCTCGTACATGATGCATTACTAAGGTACAAGTGGTTGATCATGACCCCTTGATAGTTGGTTTAGAACAACCACGAGTTTCCTCATTGAATCCCCCATTTTATCCAGTCTCTTAATCAGAGAACCACCACAGTTTCCTTCAAACCTATTGTCACTTTGGTGCCAGCTAGATCCATCCATTCAATAAAAACAGAAATTTCAGTCTGAGTATATCAACAAAATCATCATGTACTAATGAGTAAGATAACCATTAACATATATTTACTCATTCAATTTATCTAAAACTAGGACTCTTGCTGAAATCCTACCCATTATGGTACTGTCACTTATGCTTAGAGAATACCCTAACCTCTAAAGTTATCTAAACCGACCTCTGATACCATCTATAAGGCCCCAAACTTAAACCTTACTTAATCTTGAGTTATTACAAGATTACACATTGAGAATCTTTTCAGGTTTAGTGTTTTAGAGAATTAGATCATAAAACTTTCATTACATTCCACATTTAAACAAAGTGGTTATATAAAATATAGTATTCATTTTTTTCCATCAACGAAAACATATTTAAAAATAAAGCATGGATTCTTTCTTGACACTTCCTTGACACTATCATCATATCATGTACCTTTCCCTTGACCTGTGAAAAACACTTCAAAAAACTTGGGTTGAGCATAAAAAGCTCAGTAAGGGTTATAAAAAAATATGGAAAGGAAACATGAGTTCATATATACATAACAATGAAATCATAACTTTCCCATAAAACATAGGAACTTTAACATACCTCATCAAATCATGAATAAATCATAAGAATAATAAGACATAAAAGGTAACTTGAGGCATTCATAACATTCTTACATAGGGAGTAACCCTCTTGGTTACGATTGGAATACCCACCACAGTATATTCGCTAAATATCTTCAGAGAAACCTTAACGTTTCAATCCTTCACGTTAACCAATGCATTGGAGAGCTATATTGGGCTCACCCGCTCTTAGTTTATCACGGAACCACCCGTCTTTATAACAATTACAAAGAACCATAACATAATCGTATCACATAAAACATGCATAATGGAAACATAACATTTCCACATTTCAATCACAAGATATCAATAAAACACATTGATATAAAAAAACTTATGAAACCCATTTTCAATACCAAAATAAATGAAAAGTAAAACATGGTATTTATTATTCATTTAAGAAGAAGGTATGGCCTGTAGAGGAAGCCGAAATTCAAATAATGGTCACGGCGGAGGAAAAGTCATTGTCGCCGCATACGTATGACAAAAACATTCCCTTTTGTCATTTTCTAAAATGATTTGTATATCAAAGATTCCTTTTGGATAAAAGTAAAAGTCAAAGGGGTTTATACACCGTATAAAAGAAGGTTTTGTATAAAACAAAATATGCCTCAATGAAAGGAGATTGAGACGAAGTCCCTTATAAAGACGATATCTTTGGTTTAAGGACAAATCAATTACATAATTATGTGTGACAAATGAATACACCAAATATAAGTGGATATTAAGTGTAAAACAATCAGAGGTTATTCACACATATTCATAGAACGACATATTCAAGGAGTACATGTTTATCCCAAAGAATCAAATTTGGGTTAAGAAGTTCCCTTGCAAAAATTTGACAGCCTAACAGCGTCACTACAAAATTCAGAAAATGTGTTGATGAGAGATAAAAAGGGTATCTCATCACATGGACATAAAATTTAAATCAACAAGGATATATAAGAACATATTCCAACATAATAGTATTTGAATTAAAAGACATAACAAAATAAGTCTTTTAAAAATAGGAGGGTGAATGTTTCCCTTACCGGCATGGGTATCTTTCGAAACATACGCCCCGTGAAAGAAGGACAATACAACATTGATGTAAATAATCATAATTGAATGTATATTACACAATGAGTAAAATAATGGTCAGTAAATACACCAATAAAAGGAAATTGGGTCAAATTTATCATAAATCTCACGGGAATAAAAGTGAGATGAAAAATCTCTTACGAAAACTCGGCAGCGTAACGACACCTCTTAAAATGTCCAAAATGGATTGATGAGAGAAAATAGGCTCTCTCATCATATTAACACAATGTTTAAAGAAAAAGGAATATAAAATAACATCCCCCAACATAACAAATAGGATCTTAAAAGATGTGACATAATGGAGATTATGTAAAAAAGAAAGAGAGAGGTTAGATCTCTTACGAAAATTCGGCTGCCTAACGGCGCCACTCAAAACATCCAAAATGGATTGATGAGAGAGAATAGGGTTTCTAATAATATTACCATAAAAATTACAATAAGAGTAATATAAAAGAACCTCCAAATAACAAGAAAGATGAGCTTTAAAAGTAATTACATAAAAGAGTGTACTTAAAAAGAAAGAGAGGAGTATGATCCCTTACCTCAAGTCCAACTTGTCTTGTTCGTTTCTTTATATTCCTGAATAATAAACATTGTTCAATTTATAATTGTTTAATGACTTCATATAAATATTATTATTCAGTTCATATCAAATATTTTAATGTTATAATAATTGGTTAATAATATGAGTTCATATCAGATGTTTTTGTCGATGTTTGGTACATGAGTCAAAAATTGAACTTGTTGGAAAATAATATTCCATGTAGTTATAGGTACATCATATCCAGAATAGTATTTATGTTTTAATTATCATATATATCCAGTATATATTCATTTTATACTATTCCATAGCATTTGGAGATAATAATTAAAAGCACTATTCATGGAGACGGTAGGTCGTACGTACGCATGAACACTACTTTCATTTTTTGTCATATTAATGGAATTAAAACAAAATGAGAGAGAGATATATATGTTATAATTCCAGAATTATATCCTTAATTTAAATTTAATATATTACATATATATCCATTATATATATGTAATTATAATAGTACATAACATTTTGAGATAAGAAATGTAATGTACCGTTCATGGAGACGGTAAGCCGTACGTACACATGAACGCTACTTCCATTTCTATTTCATATTTAATGGAATTAAAACATAATTATACATGATAGTATTTTAATTACAATATGGTATCATATATAATATCATTAAATATATCCTTTATACGTACCACATATGGTATTAACGAATCAAATCACTTTGAGGGGGCGGTAGTCTGCACTTCCTTAAATGAAGATATCGCGTTTACCCATAATGGAAACCATAAAGGTATTCCATAAATGAAAAATACATAAGATTAAGTAAAACATAAACATATTATATATCATATATAAATATATTGTCATCTTAATGTCCACCTTTGAAGGTGTTAGAATAATGTTGAACAATCATCGTTTCGTGAGGCCGAAATTTTCCATCCACAGAAACAGTATGTTCTTTAACCATTAGATGTAGGTGTGTGTAGATGTATCTCTAATACTTCTTATAACAACATCATAGTATATTTAAAATACATGATTTTTTACAAAATAAATGAATAAAAATAGTTTAGGGGGTTGGAGAAGCAAAATAAAACAAAAGGACACAAGTGAAGACATTACCTTAAAATTGGGTAACTCCCTTTTATTTGAGCTCAAAGGCTTCCTTGGGAAATCGTCATCCCAAAGTGAGGCTTAAAGGAGTTATAGAGGGATTTTGAGAGACAAAATGGGCAGGGGTTGGCCAAGCCAAAGGCTTTGGAAGTGTGGGTAAGGAGGTAGAGGTGGGGGCATTTTATAAGAGGAGAGGAGGGGCACCCTTGGAAAGTAAAAAAATGTTCCGTTATTTTAAAATGTGTTTCGGATTTAAAAGTTCCCACATTGATATAATTATAGGATAAGCTGATAAGGGTTCTAAATTTACCCATCCAATAAATTTTGGAAATGTGTAGGTCTTATAATTTACATTATCTTTCCATTTTATTTAAATCGTTGAATAATGAGGTCAACGCTGCATCATCATGATGTCATAAATAATTTAATTTCATAATGTCTAAAAATTAATAACAAAATACAATGATGTAGGAAATCTTATTATCTTTCCAATGACTATTTATAGTCAAAAATATGACTTGTATAATCCAATGTAAAAATTGTTGTAGTAAAAAATCTCATGTTTGTGTCATTTTTACTTTAACATTAAATAAAAAGATATTTATGTCATTTTCCATCCAAAGTTGCTCCATGGGGTCCCCAAGATGACCCATGGATTTTCTGGGTCTTCCATGACACATAAAATGAGGGTAGGACATGTCTCTAGGTCATTTCATTTTATTAAAACATTATTCATACCTTAAACTACACTAATTACCTCTAATCGCGATTAAAAACTTAATAAGTTACTATTCACCAATAAATTATTTTAATCCCATTGAACCACATTTTACTTATTAATGACAACAATGTATGTCGGTTTTTTGAAATTCAAAACACAAATATGGCAAAATTTCATTTAAATGGAAAAATCAGTTTTTATAAGTACCACTTAGTGGTTTCACTATTCATCAAAAATTGATGTTTCTCATAAAATTACCAAAAGATCACCCTAAGCTATATTTGATATTCCGAATTCAAAAATGATGTCTATTTTACAAAATTCAAAACATATAAGTTGAATTAATTAATTTAATAATTAATTCCCACTTTCAAAACAAATAGCGTGTTTTTATGAAACAAAATGTATCAAAAGATTGACACTAGTTTAAGTTCGATTTCAAAGTGAAATTAATTCAAATGACCGCTTTTAGATTAAATGGTAAAAATATATTCTAATTTCACTTTAAAACCAATTCAAAAGATAATCTAATCATATGAATAAATTAGATTAAAAGAGGTTTTGAATTAAAATACAACATTTTTCACTATTCATTAAAAATTGAACTTTTTTCGGAAAAATACCAAAAAATTACACAAAGTAAATTTTGATGTCCCGATTCTAAAGAAGAATTTTATTTTGTAAAATATAACACATAAAATTTTCAAAAAGTGAATTTAAAAGAGGTTCTCCATCAAAAGGCGGTTAATAGACCTTTTAATGAATATTACAATGTTTAGGCTTAAAATTGGATTCATTCGCATTTTTAATCCTCTAACATTTGTTGTAAAAAGAAAAAATATTTGACAAACATAGATAATCATTTTTGAGTTATTTCTGTTCATTCCCGCCATTACAACCTCTAGGCGTTGACTACCATTTAAAATAATATTATTTTATTATTAGAGTGCAACGCAAGATTCTCAAGAAACTCATTGTTGCGTATTGGGTACGCCATCGTGCATAGCATCCCCTTTAAAGAAACATTCATATTTTATTCACAAATATGGATAAATATGAAAATGTCATATTCTTTATATACCTGGGGTGTTATACATAACATTAAAATTTATTATATCAAATTCATAGTGAAATTGATTCAAATTACTTAAATAATATTAAATGATATTAAATTGATCTATTTATATGTTCAGACCATTAAAAATTTAATTCAATACTAAAATTTATTTAGAAAAAAAACTGGTTTATAGTTAAACTTAATTATTTTTCAATATTCATCAAAACATGAAACCTTCCAGAAAAAGAAGAAGAATTAACCAATGTAAATTGTGATATCCCACTATAGAAATGATGTTTATTTTTTTCAAATATCATTTTTATAATTGTGATTTTTTTAAAAAAAATGTGACATCAAAAGTTTTCAAAACTACCTTTTAGAATATATATCTTCTTATGGGTAAATGTGGATTTGTTTTTATCTTTTGTCTATTAAGTATATTAGATGAATTTCAAAAAAATTTGAAATATATAATGTATACATTTCTTAGTTTTTTAATACTATTCATTTAATACAATTTAAAGGCTAGGTATTAATTGTCATGTTAAAATAATGATATTTAATTGTGTGTCATTATTTTTTGAAGCTTGATGTTGTGTATAATGTATGATATAAATGAAATTAAATTTAATTAAAAATAGAATTATCATAAAATCATGAGGTGTTTCATTCTATAATCAAAATAATTTCATCCTTACAATTTTCAATTTCTCATAAAAAATTAATGGTTTATACGTGAAATTCCATTTTTGGTAAACCCACATAAGAAATATGGAAAATAAATTAACCTAATTATAATAATAAAACAAAAATTTTAACGTCACTAAACAATTAGGCTTCGAAATAGGAAAATACCAAAATAATGTGAAATTGTAAAACATTGTTACTAGTATTTGGTATTTCAAAACCCTTATTTTTATAATGATTTTATTCTGTTTTGTTCAGAGGTTCTTTGGGAGAAAACATGCGTAATTTCAAACATTCGAGATTTGATCATGGTTTCTATATAGTTTTCCAAAATTATGGTCCAGTCTAGAGAAAACCATGAAAACAAAGGCAATGATCATTTTCACGGTTGGAGCATGAATTGAAAAACCATTCTCCAAACTAGGAGAAACTATATAACCAAATTAAAAGCGGTGCACCATTAGGGAACATGATTTGGGCTAACCAAGAAACCCTACACAAATAAACATGTATACATTTTTTTATTTGAAAATTGTTTTAAAATTCTAAAAAAATATCTTTTAGGTCCCCGATAGATTGGTACGCCCCCATTATTGATTTTTTTCTTGGGAGTCTCCCTATAACACTTTAGGGATACTCTAAACCCATCCATAGAAAACTGGAATATAGGGAAACTATGTTCGATCTTCTCTCGGTAGGTCTCCTCTCCCCATTCTATATCTCCCACTCTCCTCCTCATGCTTACAGAGGGATTTGTAGATCTCCATGAATGTTAGAGGATCAAATTACCTCTGTTTTGAATCTTCAAAAAATATTTGATTATTTTTTTCCAATTAAATATTTATCATATTGGAGAATCTTATTTAAGATGTTGTGATTTAAGATCCTATGATCATGATGTAAGTGGTTCTATTTTTATTCTCCATCTTAAATAAACCTAAAATTCCTAATTTGATTAAATTTGATTCAATTGAATATGTGGTATTTTATTCTTAAGAAATTAATTTATTAAAACCACAATTATATTAAATTTGTGAAATTGGATTTGAAATTATTTTTTGGAATAAAAAGGGGTAAAACCATCAATTCTTTTGAATTGGTGATTTATTATTAACATGATAGAATCTTGTGAAATATTAATTACGGAGGTAAATTTTGTAATTGAATTTTGAATTGATTTCAATTTTTTTTTGAGAAAAATGGAATAAAATTATTCTCATAGAATCCTTTGGGTTTTATATTGAAAATTATCTATTCTATTTAAAAATATATTTTGGGTTATAAATAAGAAATTGGAATATTTAAAATGATTAATTGGATTATTTTTATTTTAAGAATTCCTAAACTATATTTTACATTGATTTTTTTTTCATATTTCACATGTAAGATGTATATAGTTAGTGAGTTATTTAGATATAACTCTAGGATTCAAAAAATTCTAAAACATAAATATACCATGTCACATCCACGGTAGGATGGTGATAAAGTCTCCTTTGGAGAGGAAAAAAAGAATTGTTCATACAAATATTATCGTATCACTTTGAGTGTGTGGAGTATAATGGATTAGGAGTATCATATCGTTAGGAATGTGACCATGTTCCTCGCTTATTTGTATTTATTATCAATATGTGTCATTGTTTCCTTCTGAATTTATATAAACTAGATTATATAAAATGTTTATGAAGACATTTATTTAATGTATTTACATTATTTGAAATGTAAATCATGATTGTTTTGATTATTTTTTAGAAATGTGAAACCAATTTATGGAAAGTTGAAATATAATTATTTATTTAATTAAATGATGCAATCTATTATGGAATCCATGATGAGACCCTTCTCAAATTTCATATCACACACTACCTATTCCTTTGGGTTTTTATAGATTATCTTATTCTAGGATCGAGTAGGGGTAAGTTACAACATAGAGGTAATTATATCTATTTAATTATGGGCATGCATATTTTCCTATATTGGGATGTGGGTTATCAATCCTCTTTTTTGGTACATTTCTTAAACATTTTTCGGTTTTTTACCTATTTGACTTCTAATAAAACACTCCTAGTGGAATTGTTTTGTATTTATACTTACTTGTTTATATTTCATCCATTGTGAATGTGGGAAATTCATTCAAAATATCATATTATATGATGCCAGGTGAAAGTTTATATCTTATAAGGATAGGGAACACCATTCAGTACATGTCCAGAATGGATCAGAATCTTTTTACCACGGTACCTAGGGTGGTTCATGACAATGTGGTATCAAAGCCTGGTTGTTCATCATACATTGATGTCAGTATGCAGTTTTGTTTTCTTATTAGGTCATAGATTGAATTTTTGATTATGTTTCCATCCACCTATCACCAAAAGGAGACTTCTGAACCTAGGGGTGTTTTGTGGAATTCATATTGAGGATTATATCTATTCCTTGCCCTGATTTTGATTTTGAAATATTGAAATCAAAATATTTTCTTTCTATCTATCTAGATTAATTTCTTCTTGTTGCTCTATTTGAGTGGTAATCTGATGTCTTCTTTGTATTATTTTTATTTTTTGTAGCATCATTCCCCATGTAAAATGTTCAAATCAGAAATATGAGGAAGCTACTAATGATCCTCGATAAAAAAATCCTCTTACAGACCCAATTCTGATAATGAATATTTTTCATACTATCCAGGCCCTAGGATAGAACCACCACTAGCTCCCATTCATGCTTCAACTACGGAACCTCAAAGGGGTGATCAAGAGAATAATTATCAATATTTCCTTCACCAAAATACAAAACTATTAAATGTCTCAAATGATCATGATGATTATAAGGAATGAATGATAATGATGGGGAATTTTTTTTGGGTTCCTAAAAATTCCTGAGGAAATCAAGGTGATGTGTTCCACCTTTGTGCAATAAGTACTGAGTCAGATATTGTGGGACACAATGGAGACGAAGAATAATAATAACGGTTTAGAGTGGAAAGGCATCAATGTTTTTTACTACCTTTTTCTATCGAGATTAGATGTTTTTTCCATGTTTTCTAAGACTATCAACTTGAGAAGGCTAACAGGACAATGACAGAACATGTAATTTTTTTTACTAAGATAGTGCAGTTTTCTACTAAGAGAGTATCGAATGAAAGGATGAAGAATCAGTGATTTGAGTTTAGACAACGAAATGATATTCATTCTCAATTATTCATACTAAATATTCCTTCTTATGCTGATGTGATGGATAGAGACTTGATGGTCGAAATGGACCTTGATGGAATGTTAGGGTTGTTGGGTGTTTCTACATCATCTAGTGGAAGTGTATTTTATTTCAAGGTAAAGTGGAAGAGTGATGATTATCACTTTGGTTATTGACATCATTATTTTTATAAACCCCATTTTGTTCTTTGGGAGGGTTTCATTGGTTTGTTACCAGTGTATAAATCCAGGGAATTCAAAGATGGTTTCTATTAAGGCTCCGAAATTATGCGGCTCCTATGGATGCTTGGTCACCTACAGAAGTCCTATAATGTCTATTTTACAACTCGAAGTGTCACAAGAACATCGGGACCAACTAAAAAGTGGTTAAATCAATTTATTTTTGAAAAATGCAATCTAACCACATGAATTAAAAACTATGTTTATTTACATAATGGAAGAGTCTCTAGAGGAAGTAGATATGGGTCCAGAAAACATGGTAGGCACCATTACTATAGTTTCATCAATAGTGACTACTCTATTTGACACTGGTATATCTCATTCATTTATTTCAACCCAAATTTTTTATCTTATAAATAATACTATAGGGATTTAATTTTATTCGATATATATTAATACACCCCTTGTAATGAAGAGATAGTGGGGTCTTCGTAGTCCAAATTGTGTTTTATCATTATTTGATGTTGAGATATCTTGGAGTATTCTTGTTCTCGATAGGATTCTTATTGTCATAATATTCATGATATATAGGATGATTCATAATAATTTTTTTAATTATTAGTATATTTGTTGTGTCTTCTTTAGCCCACATGATGGGATTTGCTGTGTTTTTCATGGAAAATTTGGCCTGAGGTCGAGTAGAACTGGACCATCTTATTCTATTTTTTAAATGTTATATTTTTCTTCACCATTGATAATGTGTGAGAATGTTTTAGTAGTTATCTCCCTCTATTTTTCTTCAGGTTTCCCTTGGTGATTCTTTATGACATATCATGTATTCAGCTGGTAAGGGAGGTAATGTTTTCTATTGATTTACATCCTGATAGTCAACAAGATTCAATTAATTCTTACCTCATTGAACTAATTAAAATGAATTATTTGAAGACTCAGTTGTATGATCTTCTTGATAAAGGCTTTATATTCCCGAGCATGTCACCTTAGGTGGGTTCACATTCTTTTCCAAGAATGATGATGGTTTCCTTCACCCTTGTATTGATTATTGAAAACTCAATAGAGTCACTTGAAATAAAAAATATATGTCTGCACATAATTGTTATATATTTGATCATTTAGATGTGTAAAAGTTGTCCACTAGGATTTAAAATTGATTTGGTGACTATCAATTCCGAATAAAAGATTATGACATTTAGAAAACTACATTTTAGAAAAAGTATTTCCATTTTGAGTACCGTGTCATCCCATTTGGATTAACCAATGCTCCTACAGTGTATATGGTTTCAATGAATAGAATTTTTCATGATTATTTTAATAACATTATGGTAGTATTTTTGGATGGAATCTTCATTTACTCTATGCTGAGGAGGATCATGTGCACCATCCTAGAGTAGTTCTGTAATTTTTTAAAAATCACCGACATTATTACATGCTTGTGAAATTTTATTTACTGATTTGAGTAGTGATTTTCATGGGTAACATGGTATTGGATCATGGTATATCAGTTTACCCTTAGAAGGTGAAATCCATTATGACATGGGAAAATCCACAAAATGTTATTGAGATCCAAAACAACTAGGATCTGGCTAGGTATTATCTCCAATTTGTTAAAGACTTCTCAAAGAATCCATCTCTATTGACTGGTCTAACATGGAAGGTGGTAATGTTTTCTTGGGATGAAAAATATAATAGTTAATTTTCTTTTGACTTGATACATCTATTTATTACTACGACAATGTTGACTCTTTCCTAGGATGGTTAGGGGCATGTGTTCTTCTGTGATACTATCAGTTTAGATTTAGGCTGTATTATAATGAAGGGTGATCATGTCATTGATCATAGATCTCATTATCTTTGTACACATGTGAAGTATTATCTAACCCATGAAATTAAAATTTTAGATGTGACACATGCACTTAAAATATGGAAGCACTGCATTTATTCATAAAGGATCACCATGTATTCATACAAAAAGATATTGATTTATATATTCTCTAAAAAAATTGAATCTCCGCTAGAGGTATTAGGTGTAATACATGTATAATATCAATTTTGAAATCTCATATAACTAATGGAAATGGATTTTTGTTATAGATTCTTTGAATAGATAACATCCAACCCAATACATGAAATAATATTTAGAAGAGTGGAACATGATGGATCTATTTTTACAGTATAATATTGGAGTCATAAAATTTTTTGCCAAGGTTTCCTAGGATAGAGACTAGATGAAATATGATCTTCATGAAATGATTTTTCTGTATAAATTTCATAGTGACATGTTTTGCTACATTAGAGACTATATTTATGAATGGAAGACCCTTATAAATTGGTTATTCTATACTGAGGGAATTCTGTGTTATCAGAATCCCTTTGGTGTCTCATTAATTGTATGGAAATTTATGATGGGGGTATACCGTAACTCCCAATGTTTTGTGAACTGAGGAAAAAATAAGATGTTTAAAAATAGGCAACATAGATTCTTCATTCTAGGTATTAGATGAGGCATTGATTAATTTTTCTCATATTATTATTAATGAAAATAGGTCATGGCTAAGAATTATAAGCCTTCTGGTTTGATTCACCCACATCCATTCCAGTCGTGGAAGTTGGATGATATCTCAATGGGCCTTGTGGTTGGGTTTCTATGTATCTAGAGAAATTATATTTCAGTATTGGTTGTGATTGATTAGATTAAAAAATTATGCTCACATTATACCAATTCATGATACCTCCAAAGTCTAGGTGTTGCGAAATATCAATGTGAAAGTTAATTTTCACTTACATGTATTTTGATCTGCTATAGACTCTGATAGAGATCCATGGCTTACCTATCATTTTTGGGGATTCTTGATAGAGGAACTAGGGTATCATGTCCATTTAAATATGGAATATTATCAGTAGTTGGATGACCTGATATAATGAGATATACATATTCTTGAGTATATTACCAGTGTGTGTTCATGACTTTAGTGGGGGTGTGGTATGACCATATGTGGCCCTTTGTGTTTTCTTATAACAATAGTTACTAGTTTTAGATCAGAATGAACCATTTTGAGGCATCGTATTTCAATCCTTTTAGGTCTCCATTATGTTGGTCAGATATTGTTGAAAGTTCCATTGTTGTACATAGTTTGTTTAAAGAACCTACAAAAAAATATTTTGTTGATTCATTAGAAGATGTTGATGTCACAGTGCTAGTATAAATCATACACTGATCTTCCTCAAATTCCAATGTAATTTCTTGTTAGTGATTGGATGTTCATGAATGTATCACCTTGGTAATGGCTTTGATGGCTTGGGAGGCATGTTAAACATTCTCATCATTTTTAGACCATTTAAATTTGTTGAGACGATGGGAAATGTTTATTACCATTTAGAACATCCAACACAGCTAAATTCCAAACATAACATGTTCCATGTTTCTCAAGTTAAAAAATTATCTATCCGATCCATCATATGTTTTGATCTAGGGTGATTATTTTTTCAAACATGATTTATCTGTTACTAGATGCCCAATTGGGATGGTGGATTCCGAAAACACGGTAAATATTGAGGTGGATAATACCTTTGGTTCGAGTTCTATGGTAGCACAGTTGTAATAGTCGTGAGTTTATGGAGAGGGAGGCACTGATGAGAGAGAAGTGGCCCCGTCGTTTTGGCATAGAAGCTTCTTCATTGGCTTTTTGGGGACATAATGATTCTAGGTTGGGGAGGTTGTAACATCTTGTTATGGATTAAATGTATTCATAAACCCCTATTTTTATCAATACATATTTTGGTTTTATTTGAGGTTTATTATGGAGAAAATATGGATAATTTTGAATGATATGGGTATGTTGCCGGTTGGATTATGGTTTGTTAAAACTATGTTCCCTACTAGAATAAACTGTGAAAATGAGGGCAATGAGGATTTTCATGTTTGGTGCATGGTTTCGAAAACAATGTTACCACCAATGAGAAACTGTGATACCCATTTTAATTGGGAGATTGACTATGGTGTACAGTTTTTTTCTAACCATTGGTCCCTTCCAAAATGAATGTGCATAGTTTTTATATGTTTTTATTAAATTTATGAAAGCCCTTTTTTTGGTCCTCAGTGGACATGTATATCCCCATTACAGAATATTCTTCCATGGAGGCCCCAATATCAGTTTTTGTCCCATATAGACCCCTTAGGAGTTGATTCTATTCTTGGATAATGACATTTAATCAACTCCCATTAGGTTTCTGCATCATATTATCTATCTCCATCTATCTCCTCTAACCTAGATATGGTATTGTAGATCACCAAGTTGCATAGAGAATAAAATACACATAATATTTAATTTTAAATGTAGGTTTTACTCCTAGATTATTATTTATGATGTTCCACATTTATTAATCTCATTTTGGGTGTTGTGATTCGAGATCCCATTATTTTGATTTTGGTAGTTCCATTATGATTGGCCAATTTAATTGACCCCAAATGAATTGAAATGATTAATTATCATTCAATTTAATGTGTGGGATGTTATTATTTTGAAATTAAATAGTAAAAAAACACAGTTGTTTTGAGTTTGGGTATTTCTATTTGAAATTGGATTTGGAATAATGATGGGGGAAACAAAAATTCCATTGAATAGGGGATTTTTTAAGAAATCGATGGAATTTTTTATGAAATCGATGGAATTTTATGAAATTTAAATTATTGAATTTAAATTGAGATAATTAATTTTAAAATTGAATCATGGACTGATTTACAATTATTTTATAAAAAAATGGTTTAAAACGTCATTGATAGAAACCCTTTGGTTTTATATTGTAAAATTGATTTTTTTACTAAAACATTATTTTGTTTTTTAAATAGAAAATGTCGTATATGCAATGGATTATAAGATGGTTTATATTTTTAAGTAGTTTTAAAGTAATTTGCCATAATTTATTTTTTTAGAGAATATGAAATCCTTATGATGTTATGGAGTTTTTTTGACAACACTCTATGATTTACAACATTCCAAAACATATAGAAAACATGTCACATCCCAGATAGGATAGCGATGAAGTCACCCTTGGTTTTAGCTGAAGTAAAAGAGTGTATACATAATTTCAATTCACTTTGATTGTGTGGTGTCCCTTGGACTATAACTATCATACTGTTAGGAATATTATAATGTTTCTCACTTATTTAAATTTTAAATGAATATGTATGATTTTGTAAAATGTTTTACATGCCTTCTGAATTGATATAAACTATTTTATGTAATGTTTTAATAATTTTTTAATGAATTTCCATCATTTGAAAATTTCAACCAAAGTAAATTTTGATATGTGGATTTGAAAAATGATGTTTATATTTTCAAATAGAATTTATATAGGTGTAAAAATTATGTTTTAAAACAAACACTCCATAAAAATGTAACAAAAATTCATTTAACATAATATTACTTTTTAATGCAGAAAAATTTATTTTTTCTTTTCATATGCCTATAAAATATATTGGATGAATTTAATTTTTTTTCAATATATAAAATATAAATTTCATTAATTGGATAATAATATTCATTCCCCACAATTGAAATTTATTTTTAAAATTATCATATTAAAATAATTATATTTAATTATTTATCACATTTTATTTAAACAAGGTGTTGTGCTCACCATAAACCATCGATGAAATTAAATTTATATAAAAAGAGACATATCATAAAATCTTGTGTTGTTTCATTTTAACACATGGTAATTTCCAATTCAAAACCCTTTGGATGAGATATATAGGCGTGAGACCTAATATACCATTATGTATGAGTGATTTGGGATATTAAATGGAAAAAGGGGATGTATATACACCACATATAAGAATTAAGTGGTCAGTATGTAATTTATCTCATATTATTAAAAATTGTGGTGAAAATGTCCTACCATTAACTCTATTTTTGTTTTGTGCTCTTCAATATATGTATAATGGTTTTATGCAAGTTATTAAATTATAATAAAATAATATAAATATTTATGATATAATATATAATCATTTTATAACATAACAAACCCCATTCAATTATAATATTACACCATTTTCATCATTTCAGGTGTTAGTTTCTGTTTTTTTAGAGTTTATTTTCTCTAGTTATTTTAGTTCCCATTATAGAGATAATTATTTAATCATCTCCAAAATGTATAAATTGATGAGTAAAATATATATATACATTATATATTTATTCATATTAATCCAGAATGTTTGTAGATAGAAAAAAATACACCATTCACGTGGACAATAGGGAATACATAGTCATGAATGTTGTTTCCCTTTTATTGTCATATTAATAGAATGAAAAGATAATTACATATATGTATATTATGATTCTAGTTTCATATTTATTTTATATTAATGTTATAATTTAATTTAATCTATCATTAAAACATTCCATGTAAATCATGAAGGCATCAGATCACTTTAAAGAGGCGATAGTCCACAAGTACACAGATGATGTTATTGAACTTCATGAAAATATAATGCATGGAATATTTTGTGATATGATAGTAGAAAGGCATAAATAATATATAAAAATCATATACATCACATAAAAAATATAAATCTAACATTATTTCAAAATATGAAAGGTGGTAATGGAAGAAC
This sequence comes from Viscum album, assembly GCA_963277665.1. Lineage (NCBI taxonomy): Eukaryota > Viridiplantae > Streptophyta > Magnoliopsida > Santalales > Viscaceae > Viscum > Viscum album. The sequence goes on from OY728165.1 coordinate 812,427,576, forward strand.
GAACAATATTGATTCGTGAGGTGGTAATCTATCGTACAAAAAAGTTTTGATTGTGTATTCCATTTTAAAAAAATGTTTTAAAGTGTAGGTATTACCTTATATATATATAAATAATTATATTGCAGATGATATTGTCATTCTATATAAATATATAAATATACTTTATGTGGTGGAGAAAGAAAAAAAATAGCTCATTGAAGAATGTTACATCATCTTTGTGTAATTACATTGGTTTTTAAAAAACAATATTTATTAGACTTATTTATAAAAATTTTGAGCATTTTATAATGTGGTGAGGGAGCTTGTGATATTATTTGGCAATGGTTCGAATTCTTCTTGAGAGGTCTGATGATGTGGAAGAGTGAATACCTATTTAAAGTTGAGGATGAGTGGTATTCCTGTAAATTCCATAGGATATACAATATTTTGTGTAATCCAATAATTAATGTGATTAAAAATTGAAAAATAATTGATTAAATAGTATGTATGGTCTATTTATAGTCACAAAAAATTCAAATCATCTTTTTCATTTTGTTCCTTTGATTTTTAGTTTTCTTGTTTTTTCATTGTGTTTTTTCATATAGGTAACTAGTTCACTAACCTATGTAATATATCCATTAATTATAAATGGAAGTGGTACATATAATAAAATTTAGACCAAATAATTATTAATTATGAAATTTAATTTATAAGATAAAAATACTAATTTGTTTTAAATAAATTCATTAGAATTATATGAAATGCACAAAAACATTGCATTAAACCCAACCGTGCTAAAAAGATTCTACAATTTATGATTTAATGTTTTCATTATGAAATATCAATAGGTATACGAATGAAAAATAGTTGATATTTATTATCACTTAAAGATAACATGGTGGGTGATACTATTTTTAGTAGTTTTATATCATCTAAAAAAATTCATTTATTATAAAATAACATTAATGTCAAATTTGACACTATTTCATTAGTTTTAGTTTAAAAATATAAGAAAATATTGTAATTCAAATATATTATCCACAAATATGGGTAACATTATATATTAATCTAAAAATGTAACGGAACAAAATAATTCATTTCATTTACATTACATTTAATGTTTTCACCATCATTTATTTTATTTAATTATCAACTAGGATAAAGAGGATATGGAGGGTCTCTCTCTCATCAATGGAGAGGTTCTCTCTCATAAATCCATAGATTTCTTCTCGAATTGTCTTTCATGCGAAGATGATATCATGGGGCATTTTGATATGTTTTCGGCATGTGGTCATGGTTCACTCAGTGCACCTACATGTGTTTTGGAATCGGGTGGGAGTGATTTTCCTCCCAATCACTTGTTGCCTACAGATCTACATTCAGATGAAAAACCAGGTTAGTTTTTGCATCACAATGGTGACAACCTTGCTCTTTTAGAAGGTTTTTAGGTGGCAGTATGACTGTGTTTTTTGGTCTAAGTAGGACCACGTCATTATTTTTCACTTCATGGACTGACTGGGAACATGCCGGTGAGGAGATAACTGCGCGACTGGAGGGGTGTGAGGATTCCTTCTTCAAGGGGTTCATTATTGAATATGAAGGTGTTGGATCTGGCGGAGGAGATCAAGGAGATTGGCGTAAGAGGCGGTGATGGTCGCTAGGATCCTGGGATCCCGATGGCCAGGGGCTCAATGTTGCGGGGGTCGGCTGGCATCAGTGATGGTCGGCGATGAGGGCCAATGGCAGGTTAGACGGTCGGTGATGGCCTTAGATGGGTGATATCATCGATGATAAATGTGGGGGATGCAGACAGCTGCGCCACTGAAAAATGAAAGATGGTTATGATTCCAAGGTTGAGATTCTTGATGGATGGTGGGAATTTTCAGTGTTTATGTGTGGCTCCGATATAGAGCAGATCTGGGTGATGGCTTTCCGGTGGCAGAGACTGGTACGCCACATCATCACCAAGGATGGATGCAGGCTTGCAGGACTGATGGTTTCTACAGTCGGCGATGATGTGGTTGTTGGGTTGCGGGTCTACAATGACCTCAGGATGCAGGTCTCTGATGACCTTAGGATACGAGTATGTGAATACATCGGCTGGACAACACAAGCTGCGGGTATACAGGTTTGCACATATAAGGGTATGCGGGTGATGACCGACGCTAGTCCTGGGTTGCGGGTGCGGGTGTATGATTATGTCCATTTTTATCGGTGTCTTATATTTTATTGGGTTTTTTTCTTTCGTTGCCTTGTGGGTTGTGTTGGTTTGGTTCTATGTGTTTGGTGGAACATGTGTCACATTTCTGCTTTGTTGTTTATACGTTACTTTTCTCAATAAATTCTTCGGACCGAGTACGCTCGGATCCCAAACCTTCCTGATTATCAACTAAATAACCAATGTGTTTTCATTTTTTAGCTGATTACAGTAATTATAGCATCTATAGGAAATTAAAATAAATTATTTTGATAAAAAACTCATTTTCCTTCCAAAATAATATTTATAAACGGAATTATTATGTTTTTCCTATCTAAAAGGATTATATCTGTTAAAGGAAATGAAGGTTCTTTTTTGGTAATTTTTATTAAATAACATACTATATAGTTAACATTGATGTAATTTTATACCAAGGTCACATAAACTCATTGAATATTGTGTTTGGGGTCTAATTTTGTCAATCAAATGGGTAGTGGAAATGTTTGGGGATAATTTACTCTCCTTATATTATATGTTTAATCAATAAGTAATCTCATTCTTAACATAATCATTGTAATTAATTTTAATTATATTCATTATTAATTATGGTAAAATATTATATTGAACATATTATTATATAAATATTATAATGATTCCCATTAAATATAACCATTTATTCAAATTCAATTCATATATGTTCTAAAATTATTTTAAACCTAATCCTGCAAACGTGGTGTGAAGGCAGGTTTCTAATGCGGCAAATTCAATAAGTCCACCATGATATTATATACAAAATAAACATAAAAAAGATTAAAATTACCTAAATATTTTAAAAATGTAAAATGAAAATATATTTTCATTAAAATAAATTCAAAATATTATTTATCCTACATTAATATTTTGTCAAAAATGCAGTTTTCTATTGAAATATAGTATTTCCACTTCATGAAAAAAATAAAACCTCACATAAATCTTCTATAAATTCATCAAAAAATTTATGTTCCTATCTCAAAAATAACTTATATTTTTTCCAATAAAATTTATAAAAGTTCCAATATTTACTTTTAAAATTGGTGTTCCATTAAAAAGAGGAAAAATAATTTTTTGAATAACAAAACCTTTTATGCTTAAAATTATATTTTTTAATCTTTTTCTTATCAAAAAGAATCGATGAATGTAAAAACATTTCACTGAATATTTTATAAAAAAACTAAATATATCATAATGTCTCAAGTTGTTAAAAACAATTCTAATATTGGTATAACATTTCTTAAACACTATCTAAGGTACTCGATATTGTGTGTAACATATGGCTAACATACTGTTGGGTATAATGAAAGCATGAAAAAAAGAAAATATATTTTAAAATAAAAATATTGTCATTCATTGGGGTGTTAAATTTATAAAAAACATAAATATAAATGTATTACAATTAACTAAATTTGATAAATTCATATATTATTAAACTAATGATACTTCAAAACCAATTTGGCATATAATTCATATTCTTATATTATTTAAATGAAAATGATATTTTCCATCAAAATTATGTATTTTTAATTATTAATCATCAAAATAATATTTTCACAACACTTTAAAAAATAAATCCTAAACGATTTTTTCTTTTATTATTAGAAAAATGGTCATTATTTCATATGATTCTTTTTCTATAATTACAAAAACGTAGTTTTATTATTATTCATAAAATGAAATAAATGGAACAGTTTTTGAGAAAATATTATATTTAAATTTATAAATACTTTATTGTAAAATAAAGTAATTTTTTATCAATATGTTTTCCTTACACCAATCATCATAACAAATAATTTTAAAAAAATTATTCCAATGTATTCTACCAGATTATCATTTATCTAATTACATTATTCTTTAAAAAATAATAATAATTGTTTTTCATGGTTCTTTAAAATTTAGTGTTTCATACCAAACATGATAAATATGATTTTATGTTTAATGTATTCTAAATTAGGTGACACGTTTAATGATAATGAAAATAAGTTTTCTATATAAAAAAATCTAAAATCATTATTTTATTTGATGATAAATATTTAAGTGAATATATTTAAAAAAAATTAACAAAAAATAATGATGTTACTTGAATTACAACAACAGATATTTCACATATGTTGCCCTGGGGATATTCTGTTACTATACAATCTTAATTATTTCACTTTTGATTTTTGACCAGTATACATCTGGATGTACAATTTTTATCCAAATATATATATTACTCTGGATAGTTTAGGATTTTGATTATAAATTGGGGAAATTGTAAACATTTTATGTTCTAGTTTTTCAATACAAATTTTTACGTTTACTATGATCATTTCATTTCAAATTATGAATTCAATGGGATTTGTATGTGATTGGAGGGGTAGAATATATATCTTCAATGCATCCTAAGGTCTTATATGAAAAAACAATCTTGGGAATTTGGATGATGATTTAACCATTTATTTAACATTTTCTCGCATAATGCATTTACAATTTGTTTATGATGACTGAGATAATTCATCCCCTCACAATGATAATAGTTATTGACATCCCTATGATTATTTTATTAGTTATGGTATCCATGGATAATTTTCAATATCATATTTTTACTTATATTACATTATTAGATCATCAAATATTCCTACAATATTATTATTCAACAATACATTATTTGCTAAATGGGTTGGATTTTAGTTCTTTAACATTACACATTTATTCTAAATATTGTTTTCAAGATAGATCCACTAAATTGATTCCCTTGTTGAGTATTTTTTATCACCCCTATATTGTATTTACATTACCTAGGATGATAGGAATTTTATTATTATTGGTATAGAGGTATATGCTAAAGATTATAATGGTTTTATCAACTAAATTAATATTTTTTATTTTTTATTTTTAACAATTTTATAGATCAAATTTTGTATGTAGTTTTCCAAGACTGCTAATTTATTCAGACTATTGGGATGCACTCACATGTATGATTATCCAATTTAATATTTTATAAAAAAACTCAAGGCTGATATGATTAGGGTGATGATAGCTGGTATAAGAAAAATTTTGGTAGAATATTGGGATTACATTTTGGAATGAATTTATATTTAAATGCAAACGAATGACTATATTTGAGTATATATCTATATAAGGGTGAAAATATTAATGTTTTGGTATGGTAGATATTATATTGACATCCTATCAACACATCCCTTTATGGATTATTAAAGTGGATGTGGATATAGCACAATTATACATTGGAGTAACAAAATAGAAAGGGTTGAATTAGGATTTGACATGATCATCACCTAAGGTCCAATAACAGACCATGCAACACACATAGTTAAATAGTTTCAAGGCAAATACTAGGGTTCATTAACATTTTCCTTATAAACTATCATGAAGGATTTAAATAGAATATTGAATGAATTGAAATATTATAAAACTATGTATCAATTTTTTGAAAATAATATCTCATAATTTAGATATTATATATGATATTTTTTATAATTATGATTGTTATTTAATTTTTATGTTTTTTAATTGTAGGCAATGGATTGAATAAGGAGGATTAATATTAATGTTTAGTGTGATAAACAATGAGGTTTTTATGAGAAACCAAATGGTTTTATTACTTGATTAAACTATATTTTCATTGTTCATCTATAGATATCATGATATATGATTAATAAATAGTACCATAACCAAATATCTTAACCACCAAAGAACTGAAGGATAGACATCTGTAAGAGCTCAAATTATTGTTACCATAGTGGAAAGATTTATCAATCACCTTTTTTCCTTGAATGTTAAATTAAGTACTCTCTATAATTTCTAAATGTAATTAGAAAATGACTTATATGAGGAAAATAAATAAAAATAGAAATTAATTTATGAGGAAATTTGAGAAGTTAGGAAGATAAAAATAAATTTCAACCTATATATCCACTTTATAGTTTCCTGTCTTATATGTGGGGAAATTTAGAGTCATCCATGTCATGTCTATATTTTAATGGTTAAATCATTGACATAGAAAGGACGAAAGTTATACCAATCATTTAATTAAGAGCTTCGATGCATTTGTATGTTTGGATTCATGGATTCTATTGTATAACTATATCTACCAATGGTATTTTTTTATAAGAATCAAGAATAATTTGTAGATTGTGTTAACTTTTAGAAGGATATATTTCTTCATCTTAGAATAATGTATCAATTAAGGATTCCAGCCTATGTTAATGAGATTAGATTTTTTCATATTTTAAAACTTATAGACAAACATTTTTAGGTTTTTATTGAGGGTATTTTCTTATTGTTGATGAGTTTGTTGGATACATTTTTAAAAATATTAACCTTGGTATTATGTTGGGTTTTAGAGAAAATGATATTTGAGGAATAATGAACTGATTTTTTTAAATAAATTAATTGTGATATAAAATAATTAGGGATTATAATATGATTGATGATGAGGAAATTATGGATTGATAAAATACAGGGCCGTATGTTTTATTATATAGATGGACATGGGATTGAAATGTCATTTTGATGTTTAATGTTACTTTTAGGACTATTAGATTATTTTTGGGAATATTATTGAAATTATATTTATATTTTTTTTAAAAGGATAACCAATTTACTTGGTGAAAAAAAATCAAGTTCGGAAGGACTATGGGGCTTGAAACCACAATCGATGAGCTATAAGGGTGAAAGAACTACCACTTGACTACATTATTTCTTTGTTACTATGAATTTTTTTTACATTTATAATTTAATGGATAAAAAATAATATAATTTTCAAAATCATTTTATTAGATAAAATATTTTGGAATGATTTTTGTTTTTTGTGATTAATGTTATTTAGTAAGACATTTTATTTGATTGTGGTTGAAATATAAACCTTATGTTTAAAAAATGGAATATTTTAGAATAATTATATTATGTTTTGTCGGTGTATGCAATAGGGTATTATATAACATTTGTTGGTAAATTATTAATTAATGTGGTGTTTTTATTATTATTTGTGATATAGTGTAATTTATTTATGTAATGATGTCTGTTAATCCTCTGTTTTATTTTTTTAATTTTTAAGATTAATGTATTATTTATTCATATAATGGTATATTAATTTCATGTATTATATTACATTATTTTAACCATTTAGTTTATATTGAATATTGGTGGAATATAGATTAATTATTTTTGGATTATATCATCATTTAAATTTATGTTTTATTTTTTAGGCATAAAAAATACATCCTAGATATTTATTTCATTTATTATCTAATTAAGTAGATGTCGATGAATGATCAAATGATATATAGAATAATACTAATGAATAAATATCCAATAATTATATTTTCTTGGTTTTCTATAAATTTTTTGTAAAATAATCCTTTAATATTATTAAATGGATCATGAAAAAAATTATGTACCATTCAGTAGAATCAACTCCCATTACACAAATAATAGATTTATTGTTTTTTAGTTGTTAACATTCTATTTACCCTTCAATTTTTAATCTTCAATAATCTATATCACTCTAAATAATTATTTATCATTTACAATGATGTCTATATTTTTTCACCCAAAAACTATTATCCTTCTATGAAACCAAATTATTTGTTATTATATATTACAATTGGATATCACATTCATTCTTATGGAGGGGATGTTCTACAAAGTCCTTTACATAGTGGGGTGTTAAATAAATGTATTTTAAGATAGTAATGATTTTTTTGAGTGAATGCTATAATTATGAGGAAGTAATTTTTAGAAGTTCAATAGAATATAAAAACACATAAATTTATGATATTATGTTACCTTCGATATCATATATGACACACAATATAAGGATTATATGACCTTCAAAAAATATTGTTTTAGTATGACTATTATAGACTAGATGTTAAATTGTCACATATGAATAATGATAAAAAAATTATGAAAAAGTATATGGTTTACAAATTCATTAAAAAATTAATTTGTTATCAATTTCATATAATAAAAAATAATAATTTAAAATTTAAAGATCCTTTTTTCAAATAATATTTTCTGTGCATAGTACTTTATATTAATAAATCGAATTAATCCTTAAGGTTGAATAATTTTAATAAAATTAAATATTATATATTCAATCATATTTTTTATCATTAACATAAATTTTTTCTAGGTGTGGGAGATTAATAAATCTAGTTTTATGCATGAAAGTTTCATTCTTTTTAAAAGTGGTTTCATCACATTTTTTGATTTTATATTTAAACTAGTTGTTTTCATATTAAAAAATTGAAAAAATAAATCTATTTTTTATATCAACTTTTAAAAATTATATTAGTCTGTTTCTTTATAATCTTATGAATATATTTATTTTTTTTTGAATTTTTAAAAATTTAGTTTTTTATTGAAACATGAATTTTAATTTTAATTTTTTAAATGATCCATAATATATTAAATATTTTGGAATGTCAATTTTATTAAATTATCTTATAATTAATAAAATGTATCTCATTGGTATGGTTTTTTTGTTATGATTTGATATAAATATTTTCTATACAGAAGGAAATGTTTCATTTGAATAATGTATTTTCGATGCACATGTATGATTATTTTTAAATTAAATTCTTCCACTTATTTGAATTTAATTTGAATAAATTTACTCAAAATGTTTGTTAATAATAATTAATAAGAATATAATTATTTTCTATAATGAATAGTAATAATAGAATATATTAGTTAATGGTGTTATGCTTAAAATAGGTTTACATGGGGGTTAAAATAAAAAAAAGGGTTATAATGAACTAAAATATTAACTAATCACTATTTAATTGAAATTTTTCTACCTTAAGACATTTAATATTATATATTTTTTTCATTTAGAATCCTTTTTTTGTTTTAAAAAACATCGATATAATTTTCTATTTGAAAAAAATTAAATGTATGTCCTCTACCCTACATAAAATAGGACTCCCCCACTCCTATCTTCTTTACACATCAAAATATCTTTTGTTCATACAATACCTACCCAAATCCCATATGTAAATATCTATAAATGACCTAGATTACATGTCTTTATCATTGAATAATTAAATTATGGATTTAGGTATAAACCTAAAGAGACACTCTGAAGAAGATGTTTTGTTCATAACTATCTGTCTTTATTTTCTTTATTCCCATTATCCATTAAAAATTTATCCAAATATTTTTGAAATAGTAACAAACGTATCCCCCATATATGTGTATGTTATTATTTTAGTGACACATCCAATATCCATATCATCTTCCATATAATGGAAAATAGAACGGTCGATCGTGTGTACAAGTGACTACATCCTTGAAAATTGACGTTATTTTTTCCCATCACCGTCACTCATGAATGGATAGATTAAAGGATTTATTGATTATATAATATGTTTATGAAATATATTTACTTCAATAATAATTATAATATCAAATATACCTTCTCACCTTACAATTAATTTAAACACCATAACGTTACTCACGCATGTGTGTAGACTACTGCGTCCATAAAGCGATTCCATTTATTTTTATTATTATTTTTTTATGAATACTAATGATGATATATTTATTATAAAATAGTATATATATTGTATAATAATGATTCTTTAATTGTGAAATTTGTTTTTGCCTTTATTTTGTTCCATACTTGAGAAAATGAATAAATTGTTAATGTGTATGTATAACCTACCATCTCAATGAATAGTGTAAATAATTTTTCAAATATCCAACATTTAAGGATTATGATATACAATTATAGAATTAATATATATCTTATTATATCAATAATAATATTTTTTATTTTAATCAACCATGATCTATGCACAATTAAAAAATCTAGTAAACTAAAAAAATCTGAAAACTAAAATAGTTATTTTACCAAACAGTGATTTTTAACAAAAATGTATTAAAAAACAAGTTATTATATTTTATAAATAAATAATATAAATTATAAGATATATGATCTTGGTTTTATAATAGATTCATAATAAATAAATAATTATTATACTATATTTTTTAAAATATGCAATAGAAATCTTTTATGATGTAATGGATTTTTTATCAGATTTATTTCTTGTGGGACACATGCCTTGTAGTCAATTTTTTTATTTTTTATAGTTTTTATACTAGTCACGAGAGTATTTTATAATTATTTTCATTAAAATAAAGAAATATTAATACCCATATATAGTTGTTTCCTTCTTTGGGATTATAATTCAAAAGCTACCAAATTTTTAATGGTTTTAAATTACAATGTCACCATATATCTGGATAGTATATAATTATATTTTTGATGAATAAATAATATATTTTATCTCTTATGAAAATCATGATTTTAATAAATATATGATAATTAATGAATTTTTTAGTAATATTAATATTTTACTGTATTTTTTAATTTATATGATTGGGAAAAGTTTTTAAAAAAATCTTACCTTATTTCCCTTTTGGACAAAAAATTTGTTTCCCTTATATATAAATGTTTTCAATGAATATTTTCCAGAATATATTCATTACTCTAAAAATAATTTTATATAAAAATTATTACCCATGTTTTCATTTTTACAAAATTGTTTTAATGGAATGTTCTTATAATATTTTGAATGAGGTTCTCTTTATTCGTTTTACAACCGTATAGAATGAATGTCTTTTTAACATATATTGATTTTAAGAAATTACCTACAACCATTTACTATTGTTTCTTTCTGGAATACCTATCTTTTTACAGGATATTTTAAAATAATTGTTTTTCCAATTATTTTATAATTTTTTTTAAATGTTAATTTTAATGTGCAAATAGTATTTAACTAGTCATGTTTTAGTAAACTTTTAAGTTTATTTTGATAAATAAAATAAAAAAATGTTCATAAAAGTTATTATAAACTAGGAAATTTTTTTATTGATGAAATCCTTATTTATTTATAATATATTTGATGATAATTTTGACTGATGATGTAGTATTTTGGTACCCTTCTCCACAATTCTATTTACAGTTAATGAACATGTTTAATGACTGTGGAAATTAAAAACATTTAAAATTATTGTTTTTTAATATGAATTATTACACTAATTGTGTTTATCCATTTTTATATATGGAATATAATGGACTAATTTTATATGGGAGAGGACTAACATAACGCCTTGATGTGATGGTAAGTCTCATAAGAAAAACTAGATTGGGTAATTGGATGTGGCCTTACGCCTTTATAAAAGATTCCTTGGTACATTGCCTTGATTATATTTTTATGATATATGGTGTTATATATTCTATCATTATGAGATTAGTTATTAATATCCATGTGAATATTTTATTTGTTATTATATCCATCAAGAAGTTGTAATCTTACATTATTATTTATATGGAATTACATGATCAACATTAATTCTATCCATTTTACTTTTTATGATCATGTTATTGAATAATTAGAATTAATTTGTAGTTATTAGTCATTTTAATTTAATATACATCTAGTATTCATAAAAGAATACATGTTGTGGATAACCTTATTGAACAATTGATCTCACCGCATTATTTTTTTCTTTCCTAAGGATGCAATAAAGTGTATTATAATTGATATGTATGGATATTATATAGGGAATAATGTTGTTATTGAATAAAATTTAATATAACATAACCTATAACCATATAATCAGTATTTTATTTATTACATTATTATAAGATACAATGAATCACTTTCCCAACGACTGAATGGTTTAGTTGTCTTTGTAAACTACACACATTCATTAATCACATTTACATTTGATGAAATATAATTCAGAAAATTATTTTATATAGAACTCCATTATTCCCATCATCTTATCTCTATATATCAATATCAAAATTCATCCTTTTGTCCCATGGAAATCAATACATACAAATTGGGTGATCAAAAAATTTCAGAAAGGGTAATCATAAAGATGATATTATGAATAAAGTAGTTATAATAAATAGGTCATTGTTATTGAATAAAACACATTAAATTTAATAAATAACATGATCACTATATTTTAGTAATAAATAATGATCAAATAAAATCATATAAATAATTACATGAGCATGATAATAAAAAACTAATATTCTAACTTATGGAATAATCACAGGCACATCGATAAATAAATTAAAAATGATGGAATTAATAATGATGGAATTAATAATGATGGAAATGTGAAAAATACCATCTACGCCTTGTTTGATGACATATAATACAATTGAGGATTTATTTTGTGACATTTAATATTGTTCAGGCCCCATGATAAGACATCTATTTAAATGTGCAAGGCCTTTCCCAAAACTATATCTAGTTTGTCATATGATACCTACCAATTCATTAAGGTCCAATATAAATTATATACCCTATGTATTACAACATACACTAATAGTACCTCATATATAGAATGATTTATTTAATTCATTAATAAATATCCCTCATCATCAAATATTCAAATTGACTAACGAATATAGATTTATCATTAATTTCCCAATTTAAAAAAAATAACATTTAAAGAAAATAATATAAGTAAAAATGGGATAATGTTTAGGAAATAATAATATCTACCACAAAATAATGTGTATATTTAATTTAATGGTAAATTATAAATAAAAAATGATAAAATTATGGTTATTGATTTAATTGAAAGGTAACAATCACTAAAGAATGTGAGTTTTCACAATAATTTTTCCTCTTGGTAAATTTAAAGTAAAATAACCAAGGATGAAATAATTCAAATTGAAACAAAAAATACAATGAATTATTATTGAATTATTATTAAACATGTAAAAGGGTCCATACATAGAGAACATTATAGTGAATTTTTTTCATAACAACAATTTAGTCTTAATACAATGTAAATTTAGATAAAATTAATTACCTCACGCTTCCTTGTAATGGAACATTATTTAAACAAATTTATAGTGGGTTTAAACATGTTATTAACATGTTATAGAACTATATTACTATTTATATTATCATTTTTCAAATTTCTATAACATATTATCACCCATTAATCAATAATAATTATTTATTTTTATTCTTTTTACTATTAATATCCATACCTTATTATGTGTTTTTCATTATTAATGATCCAGTTCTATCACATATTATATAGTTTAACCATCAGTAGAATAATACTATTGAAATAATTATAATACGTTTAAATAATGTTTAATCCTAAAACAATTTTGTATACATGGTTATGAGAAATGAAGAATGTTATTACCATGGAGATCGTATGTTGTACTTACACAAGTGAAATGATTCCATTTTCCAATGATCATTTTTGAAAGATTTTATGTAATTTATAATCCATAAATAATGAAAATATTAACATATATACCATATTTTATTCTTATATTTACAATTCATGTGTTCTGGTAAAGAAAATGAGTCATATCACATAATGAAGATGGTTTTCCACATGTGAATGAATGAAGCAATCATCATTATGTGAGTGGAATGGTGAGAATGAAAATGAAATATAATATTTAAACAATTATATCTACAGAAAAATATCATAATTATTTCATTAATAGCACATATGATCATTAACATTCACCTTATCACCTTCTTTGAGAAGTATTAGTTAAAGATGAATCACATCAAATGGTGGGATGGTCCTCCGACATACAAATTAGTGACGTTGTCAGGTCTAAAAAATTATCAAAAGTGAATGAAATATTTAATATATATTGAATAAAATTGTTTAAATATTTTATAAATTTAATATTTATACTTTCGATCAATCATCATTGCCAACTGTGAAGGGTAATAATGAAATCAGAGAATGACATCGGTTTTCGATGAGGTGGTCTTCTATACATAAGAACGATGAATTCATAACCCATTTGATATAAGTGGACATGGGTTTTGGTAATAACCATGCTATAACATCATCCCAAAATTTTTATAAAATTTATGTTATTATATCATCATGTTTTAATTTTAATTTATGAATATGGAGAGAGAAATAAAATAAAGGCACTCATTGAAAATACAACCTTTTCTATAGGTATCATCTATCGTTTTCACCAAATCATTCCTCGTAATGATTTATACTATGAAAAACTATTCTATAATGATATTATGATTTTTTTGAATTTATTTGGTATGTTCATGGCTGAAAAAATAGGTTCGATGTTTTTAATAAGGGAGGAGATTCAGTGGACTATAATATGTGAGATGATGACACGCTTGTAATTTTTTAAAAATAGATTCATTGATTACCATGTTATTATTGTTAAAAAATTATATAATGGAAACATATAGAAAATAAAATATACATGGAGTAAATACTTCCATAAAATGGTTTTTAGATAAGATGGTAGGTCATTTATAACCCATATCTTCTTAGTGTACTCCCCAAGAAATAAAATTTTACCATAATTTATTTAATTAATTTTTAATATTATCATTATAAATGTTGTTTAAAAAGTAGTATTACCATATTATCACCTATAAAAATATGTATCCTAATTTGGAATATATTTTTGACAAATTGAATTCATATAAGATTAGAATTGCAATTTAAAATTAATTCTTGAGACTCAATGATAAAGTAGTGATTAAGAATAGAAAATGTTCAGAATTTTATAATGTTTTATTATAAAATATTAAATTTATATTGATTATAATAACCTTAATTGGATTAATTGATATACCCAGAAAGTCAGCCAGAGACAAGTTCTCCAACATGGATTAATTGAAATATAATTGAACTAATTTAAAATTAAACACCATTAAAAATATAATTTATTATTATATATTATTTGATGAACAATATGTTTCCAATTAAAATTAAGTACTTTTCATTATTCATAAAAAATGAATCTTTCCAGAAAAATCCAAAAACCTCAACCTAACATATTTTTTTTATTTCAATGTTGATTTTTAGTAATTTATCTAAATATTATAAAAATGGTGAAATATAATTTTAAATTATTTACGTAATGTGTGTCTTGTCTGTCTTTTTGAAAAATATAGTTTTTATAGAAAAAATTATTTTTTATTTAAATGGTATTTATTTTATTAATTATCAACATAAAAACATAATATTAATAATATATTTATTACTATTAACACACACCATTGAAACACCTAGGAGGTAAATATTATATTATATAATAAAATGATATAAATACTTCACATTTTATTTAAACATGACGTTGTGTGTACCGTATGATAAAATTAGTGTTACGTGTAAAGAAAGGCAAACATTATGTTTCATGTTACAAAATATAAAAAAATTATATCATGAAATTAATGCTATTGAATATATTGAATAAATTTATTTCAATGTGTTTTTGTGTTATATATTTTTTTCAAACCTCAGGGTCCTGTGTCACTTATGCTATCAAATACAATGTTATTATTTTAGTATTTCAGTATATTACAGTATCTTATCCTTAAATTAATTATATCCTCACAATTTATTCATGATCTTGGTAACCAATTTTTTTTAATTTAGTTTAATGTCCCATGTCATAAAATTTATGATTAAAATATCATCTAGATCTGAGTAAAATTGAATTACCAATGTCATATAAAATAACACTTGACTACATTTTAACATAGTAGAATATTAGATTCAAGTAACTAGATATACATGGTAGAAAGTAACAAAAAATTATACAAAGATATTTATTTCATTGATCATAAGAGTATAAATTATCAATAGAATGTTAGGGGCCTCAAAAACATAAATATGTGATGATTTAAGAGACCATCTATTTCAAAAGATATGAATATTATAAGATAACATTTTTATTTCACGAACTATTTCCTAAATATGAGGAATTCTATTAATATATATGAATATAATAAAATGTACATACATGATACATTAAAATTTCATATGTATAATTAATTTTTTTTGCGATTTAGTCAATTTCTAATTCATCTCATAACCCAATAAATTAATAACATAAATTAATTTTTTATTATTGAATCACTAAAATTTACTCTTAATGGATTAAGAAGATCTACAAAATAGTGTCATTCAATTATGCTTGCCTCTAACAATTTTATGAATCCAATATGGTTAGAATATTATATTTAATAAATTAAATTATTATATAAACCTTATAGGTAATTAAAAATTTTCATTATTAATGTTTTTATATAACAATAGACATATTATATAGTAAATATCATAGGTAATTGGTAGATACTAAACCATTATCATCATTCGGTCAGGGTTTCAATTCTCACTACGTTTTCAGATGTGGCAATTTTCACCCATCATATGGGTTTTCCATTTTCTAAACTATTTTAATATAATTTCATTAACAATCTCAACAAATATTATGGACATGCATTAATTGAAATTAAGCATTAAATATTCTTTTTTGAATAAATTTTTAAATACAGTTTTTTTGTATATTATTCAAATTATGAAATTTTACTATTATTATAGAGAAATTAAAGATCATATCAACCCTAAAGGTAAAGGTATAATTCTGATAATAGGGTTTTCACATACAAAAATATGAACCCATTGGGTTTTATTATAGTTAATGTTTTCCAAAAGAATCATTAATCACGTTATATTCCTTCAACACAAAATATCTAAAATGATTTTTTAAAGACATTGAACTGATGATAAAACAAAAAATCATAAAAAAACTATTATATCCATTACACTTAGATAATGAAGACTTTTATTATTTATAAATTTGTCACAGTAGTTAGATATTTTATGACTCTTTTAATAAAAATACTATTATTAAGAATTATTATAAAATTTAATTCTTAAATCCTAATAAATAAATTCTTCATCCGATTTTTAACATAGTTCTTTCATTGGTCTACGGGTCACCATTTAGAAGAGGACATTGACTCGGGTAATTACCTGGTTCCCCTCATTGATGTTATATAACTATAAACACACCACTAGGATGTGAATTATTTCCTTCTATTGTTATCTTCATTTTTCATTTCCAATACATTGATTTATTAGCTTCCTTTATTCAGATAACTCGTTTCCGCATTCCATTGAGTCAAATTAATGGGTCTTTTCTTCTATATATCATACATGATAGAAATAAAACCCCATTTTCTACATGTTCTACACCACTCTATCCCTTATATAACTCCATCATTCTCTTCATTAGTGAGTTAGATAGATGGTTAATATATAGGCTATTAATCATAATTTGGTATAATGGATTACACATAATCAATATATATATATATATCAATCATATAATATTCCCATTGGGGTTTTCATTGTCACCACATTTTCATTCAAATTCATTGTTATCATGATTTCTTCCTATTCCATCTATTGATAAAACCGAGAAAAATAAATGTGTGAGAAAAAACAACCCCTTTGGAAAAAAATTGAATAATTGACAGGAAGATTAAATCTTTATCCATTATTTTCATTACAATACACCTTTATTTTATACAAGTTCATTCAATGTCATTAGCTATTCAAATTCTTCATAATGATTCATCAATAAAATGTATATTATCTTAAGAATATCCATTAGGAGTGTCATGTCATGTGTGATATATGACTAGTTATTTTTCACCATGGTATGATTGTGTCAGTCGAAATGGGATGTTTTTTGAGCTATTACCCCGAGGTATATCATTTCCTAAACATAAATACATTTGGTTTCCATAAAAAATAATTTTAAGGAGAAGCCACATAATATATACCTTAAAAAATATTAGTATGTTATTATATACCATTCCTGAAAGTCTACCATAGTGTTATGTTCCATAATACATGTTTTTATAAATCTAGATCCTAAGGATTCAGGAAAACATACTTTTATACTAATTTTAATGACATTGGCCTAAGAAGCATGGAGTTTATGTCTTCATTACTAAATTTGCATAAGATAAAAGGAATCACTTCCTGATGGACCAAATAGGACATAAATCATGGTAAACTAGATAAATACCCTAATTTCATTTATATTTGAAATCATAAAATACACAATAGTATTTTAAAGAGGATTTTATTATTATAATTGTCATATGTATAGCATCTCTACTTATTCTCACAAAACTATTACATCATTTTGAGGATAAAAAAGATAGTAGTACTAAAAACCCATGATCTAAAGTTTAAGTGTCTTAAGAAATAGGAAATTTAAATAAATTTTACAAAATAAAGCATAAAAATTTATTTAATTCTTTCTTCTCTAGATTCTTATTATCCACCATGTTCTCCATAGTAAAATTATTCACCTAATGATATAAATCCAAAACATTGGAGATCTAAAATAAAATTAAGTGGTTGAATAAGATAGATTAAATATGGGTGAGAATAATCAGTATCCTGATAACATAAGATACATTTTAACATCATAATCATAGAGGATGTTTTAGATATTTTAATGGAGTGTGTAAATTAATATAAATTAAACATCATGTCATAGTGGTGAACTACCACACATAGCTGAGAACAAAGATAACATCTTGTTCACAAAAAACATTTGTGAATAATAATAACCTAATAATTATGATCATATTAAGCATCATGTTAAGGTATCATTCATATTTTCTCATGAGATACATAAAATTACCCAATTAGTTGGAGCGCTATTTTATTATAAGCTCACCTATCACAACATTACATTTTAATAATCTTTTCTTCCACATAGAAGTACATCAGTCATTTCCATAAATTAACCCTTGTAATGAAAATTAGTTTATTGATAAATAATAAATAAAACATTCATGAATATGCATTGTGTATCCCTAAATAATAATTGAATAACAAACATTGTATAAGAATCATCAATGTTGAGTGAATAATAAACAATATTAAGAGAAGTAAAACATATGTATTTAGAGGGAGGAGTTATTTTTGAAAAATCCATTTATTTTTCATAAAACCATATTGTAATCATGTATATCCAACAAAATATAATTTAAGGAAATAAAATTATAATTAAGAAAAATTAATTTAAAATCATCTAAAAAATTGAGTGATAGAGGAAAAACCTAAAGGAAGATAGTCGGGTTTGAGAATCACTATACATTATTTCTGAGTGATATCTTCCATTTATCATTATGGATAAGAAAATTAGATTCATTAATTAATTCATAAATAAACCATTTTAAATATATTTTATTTATTATAATTTTATTACGTTTATTTTTTTCTATTAAGATGAGTATATATTCCAATTTCATTATTCAGGTGTGTTTGTTTATTTTGTTTTCATGATCGGTTTTATTGTATATGAGTATGAAAAATCATGTAAATTTGGAATAGTGATTCAAATTTGAAATAATATGTTATTAAATAACTTATATAAGATTAAATTATTTTATATATCATTTGTATATATTCTATTATGATTAATCATTAGATAAATTGTTGAAGAAACTTATTTAATTTATTTGGCAGACGTTACGACCATCATAAACTCATACAATATTATTTAATTTATAGTTTGTATTTTCCATACATAACATTATATACCTTATAATATTTATATTATAATATTATTTATCTATAATTATGGTTTTATGATAATCCTTGGAAGTGGTAATAAAAAATGAAAATGCATCGCCACTATGGTGGTAAATCGACACAATAAAGAAGATATTTCCATTATTAGAATAAAAGGAAAAGAGAAGGGATTTAAAGAGTAATTATTCCATTATAATAATATAATTTAATTATATAAATTTTACTGGAGTTACTATTCCATTTAGATAAGTATATATTTTTATAGTATTAAAAAATATTTGATATTGAAATGAAAAAAGGCAATTTTTCATCATGGATTTATCCTTCTTGAGAACATCCATAGTGAAAATGATTTAGTATTTTGATGAGACCAATATATCCTTGAAATTGGAGAGGGTGTTAGAAAGTGTATTATATATAATCTATATAATCATAAATGATTTAGAGGTTTCATTAGATGATGTGGTGAGGGGTGATATTTATAGTGGGGAAGATGGGAATTTCTTCATTATTTTATTCATTATTTTATTATTTTGTCTTAAGAATACGAATAATATAAATATAATCAATAAATATATTAAAATAATAAATTATAGTTTTATATTTTCTTCATACATCATCCTTTCATATGTAATTACACAAAAAGTTAGGTATTTAACTTTTATCATTTAATATCATAATTTTCTATTCACCAATGTTTCATGTATTTTTGAAAAAACCCATAAATTCTCCAAAACAATTTTTTGAAATGTATAATTTATAAATAAACTCCAATTTTTGAAAATAAGTTTTTTTTCATAATATGTTTAATTTTAAATTAAAATCATCTTTTATATAGAAAATACTGATTTTAAAATTACAAATGATTTTATAAAACCAACAAAAACTAATTAAGGTGACATAAAATTACCTAGTAATCCTACTAAAAAATGTCAATTCATGAACATATTTTATGAAAATATATTTTCCTTTGAGAAAGTATATTATTTATAAAATTATAAATAAACATATATATTTTATAGAAATACCAACACTGAATTAATAATTTATAGAATATTTATTTACATACACAATTATATAAATATATCATCTTATCATTTCTAAGTCATATAAATTAAATTTTTCACATTGATATTTGATGTTACTATTCTATTTTTCGTATTACTATTCCTAATGGCCACATTATTATTCCAAATATCAAGTTACTATTCAATCTGGATAGGTTCCTTAATTTATAGAAACATTTATTATTTCATTAATTCCTCATTTAAATAGTTTTTAGTGTTTTATCAATTTGATTTATTGTGGATTATACTATACGTCTTAATTTTGAGAAGGTAATTTCTATTGATCTATTTTTAGGCTGTTATTTTCTTCCCACTTATGAAACTTATTTCATCAAAATTTTGTTTTATGTACTATGGTTAAAAAAGGTGAGTATACATCTCCTTCATCACTTCCTCAAGTTCTCATGAGTCCTATTCATACTTACAGATCCTCTATAGGAATTTCACCAGGTGAGTAGTGTTTTTTCATAAAACATTATCTATATGGTCCAAGATCTTCACCGGATAATCCTAATATGAGAGATCATTTTATAAATATACAATCTTGTATATAATTCCTTGAGATAGAAATATCTAATATATATTGTACTTTATATATGGTAGGTGGAAGTGATTCTCGATAGGCCACAGATCTTACTCAATCAATACTATTGAGAGGAAATATATTCCTTGGACAAAGATTTCCTTTCATCAAGAATCTCATTATATTATTTTATAATGATATGAGAAGGAATACCATGTATCCAACGTTAAAATCTTGGTCCCTTAAATGATTTTCGGAATATCACTTCTATCAATTTTGGGCTTTCATTATGTGATGTTGACTTTTTTCCCATTTTTAATCATTTATTCATTCATTTTAGCTTTAAAAAGATTAGTTTCTCTAAATTCATCCCAACATGCAAGTATTATTCATATTTTTTCCACGAAATTATTTATGTGGATCCATTTGGATGATTTAGTGGAATCTACTTTTGAAATTTAACTTGGCCAATGGAATATGTTTTTATGATCCTATTTTCAAGTCCACATAAAATTCCTTCAACCTATATTATAGTTTTTAGATAGTATTCTCAAATTGGCCATCTGTTTGAGGATGATAAGCCATAATTAAGATATTCTTAGTGGTTAGTGAATGTTGGAGACCATTCTGGTACAAGGAGGTAAATATTAGATCGCAATATTATAATATTGACAGTGGAACTAAATCCATCCATACAACTTATTTGACATGCATCCATATAAGTTGATCTAGTGATAAGTCTTATATAATTTTGATAATGGTAATAGTCTTTGTAAGGATATCCAAAACAAAATAGTTTTCTTTGGATTTCTTTATAAGTCTAGTGAGAAAGACCATGGTGATGTTTTCCCATTTCCATGTTGGTATGGGTAATGGTTTTATCATCCTCTTAGAATTTTAGAATTCATCCTTCACTTGATGACATACGAATAAATTTGATGTATTTTCAATGATATACATTTTCATATTGTGTGAGAATAATTCTCTTGAAGAACTCGATACATATTTGTGCTCCCTCAATGAATAGAGATGGTTGAGATATGTGCATTTTCCAATGATATACTTTTACATATTGTTATTTTCTACTAATTCAAATTTATGTGGTATATATACAGCTCCATAGACAGGTAATTTAATGATTCTTTCATTCATCATGGTATTTTATGTTTCAATTTGAATTATATTATCCAATTGGTATTGAAATAAAAATTAATAAGTGGTAAAACATATTGTTCAATATCACTTTATTTTTTGATAATTAACTTTCTATAGGGAAAATAAATTTTGGGGAATTAGTTTTAATCTGGAATTATTTTAAACTTAAATATATATATTCTCGTGTTATTGATACGATTAATACAAAAATTAATAAAAAGTTGTACATAAAGCGATTACAACTAATGTTATTTTATTAATTCTATAAATATTGATAAATTTGAATCATTTACTCAATGATGATATTTGATAATGAAAGCTGTTCATTAATTAAATCGATTATTTTTTATTGCAGAAATTCCTTTTAAAGAAATAAATGGGTTTGGGACCGCATAATTCAATCCTATCATTGTATCGATAGACAAATTAGATGAATCAGTTGGCCAAATCCAACGAGTATCTACCCATAGACATAAACTATTTTGAGTATTTCTCATTCCGGGATCTATCTTAAGGATAGATCTTAACAGTTCAAATGTTTTAATTTTTGAATTATAAAACTATTCATATTCCATGTTATTTATTATTATAGTTATAATATCAATGGTTATGTTTAAGGATCATTTGTCTATTTATATGGAATTATTTTTCAAAATTGTATTCCTTCTATATTATGAACATTTGATTTACTAAATTACATGTGTTTTAGTTATTCACCCTTAAATAATATATTATTAATTATCTCTTCATGAAGTCTTTATATTTAGATGGTATGTTTATTCATTCATTTACATTACCATAATTTTTAAAATTTATTGATTAATGGTAGATTCCAAATTACTTGTCACTTTCCTAGAATTTTAGACCACCCTTATTTTGTTTACATTCCCCAGGATTTGACGATAAATCATATGAATGAGTTTACATGGATTGTAGGAATTATTTTTTTATGAACTATATTTTATATTCTATTTTAAATGTCAAATGTGTATCATGTATGTGTCTATTTTTTTTAAACATCTAAACATTTTATCCCTTCAAGATGTGAATCATTGTATCAATGTAAACATAATAAAGCAACTCACAAGCATCTGGCTACTAGGGTCAAGGTTGTTAAAGTTTGATTCAGATTATTTTTAGTTGAATCCTCAGAAACTAGATTTAGGAAAACATATATCAGTTATCATAACCCTATCCCTGACTTTGTGGATATCTATAGAACAACATTTTAATGGATATACATATTATAATTACAATTTTATTTACAAACCATTCTGAAGTATTTGAAAATACATATATCCATTATGAAACCAATGATTATTATTCCATATTTACATGTAAATATATTTTTATTTAATATTAGTGTTACACCGTATCATTAAATGTACAATATGATTTCAAATTCCTAAATTTATGAGTTAATATATTATATGTTATTGTTTAGAATTGTAACCTAGAAATAATAACTGTATCAATTAACATGGAAAATGTATAAACATCCATCATAAGGAATCCAATATAAACTATGTTAGATCTGAGAATGTTTTATATTTTTTATGACAAATTGACCAGTTTATGAAATAAATCCTTTGCAGGATACACCAACCAATTAGGTTGTAAGATTCTGGTATGCTTGGCAACTTTATGAAATTGAATCCCCCTTTATATCATGGGAGTACTAATCAGAATGTAGATGAGAAATGGATTAAGTATATAGATAAGATATGTATAGCTGTTATATTTGTTTAATAAGAAAAAATCACATATTTCACTACATTTTCACAAATACGATGCTGATCAATGGTTTCTATTCATACAATATACTAGGATGAAGAGGAAAAATAACAATTACACTAGATATCCATTATGGAGATATTCTTTAATAAATATTTCTCTCCTGAAAAACAGATTGAAATGAAGAGATAATTCTTAGACAAAATAAAATATAAAAAAAATTTCATGGAATATGAAGATTCCTGTAATTGTTATCTAGATATGAAATATATTACATATGCAACTAGAAGAGAAAGAATTGACATTTCATTTAAGGGATTAGAACAATTCATTTAATATCACTGGTCTCTCATATAGTTTCTTCTTACTAAGATACATATATTTGTGAAATATAGTGAGGAAAATAATTCTACAAATCTTATAGCATAGAAGTGATGAAATAGAAGAAAAATGTTGAAGAGAAAAAATGTATAATTTTATTAAGGGAATGAAGGATTTTCCAAAATGTTATAATTGTCGAATGAAACACCCTTATACATGTCTAAATAGAATAGTATATTTATATTAGTGTGGATAATAATCCCACCAATATCGTGATTGAAAGGTAACGAAAGAAAATATCAATGTGCAATGTTTCAATTATAGGGTGAAGGGGAACTATGACAATAAATTCCCTAAGAATCAAGGGGATATACCTCAAAATAATATATTGGATTATGGTCAATATTATTTTATTTATAAAATATATATGGAATAAATATTTTTCTTCTAAAATCGAATATAAATTTTTTTTTGTAAATTTATTTTACTAATGATATCCACAACATAAGAATTATGAAATAAATAAGAATTGTATTATAGTCCTTTTTCATTATGGAATTTAGAGAATAGTTTCAATGTTACTTATGACCAAATAACAATTAATTGGAATTTATTACTTATTTAAAAACAAAATATTAAAGGGAATTGAACCCTAAAAATGTTCTTGATTTTAATATAATGATATTGGGGTGATATGATGATTGATATGGATAATGTAAATTGCATAGTACTGAATTCCATAGAACTGGTTAATGATTTGATGAAAAGGTGGATTATTTTATCAATGATTGAGTCTGAATGATTTTTGGATTTATTGTAAATACTCAAATATATGTATTTTACTTAATAAATAAGGATGAATTTTGGTTTTCAATATGGTTTTATGGTAAATCAGGTTATTAAAATCATTCAAGAGAATACATGAGGAAGTTGTTCATATGTTTTTTTATAAAACTATGATGAGACACATTTTTTTTATAGTGAAAAATATTTAGTGGACATCCTCCTAAATTTAGAAAGCTATATTTCAGATAATCATTAAGGATAACTATTTATGAAATGGATTAAGTTGTACTTTTAGTGTTATTTGATAAACTTTTTGAACAATTTTTTGTTTTTTAAAAGACAATGGAATATATTGTTACACTTTTATAGACCATAAATTCTGTTAAATGTAATTTTAGTTATTTAGGTATAAATATTTTATTTTTGGATATTCATTTTTTGTAGAAAGGGATGATTTAGAAATTGTCTTAAGCATGACTAAAGGATGAAAGTGATTATAAGAATTAGAAATGAATATATTAATCATATGTTATTACTAAATAAAATAAATATCAATCACTATGAAATAATTATATTTAAAAAACATTTTTCCCTATTACCATCATCATTGATGATCTAAATGACCCTTTTCATACAACTTTTTTTTATGTTGTTCTGGTCGTTGGACTTCTCTGGATCACCTAAATTATTAGGATCAATGTTCCATATCACTCTCCATTAATATTTTTGGGTTTCATGTCCATGTTTTAATTTTCCAACATTTTTATACTACTCTAAATCCATGTTCTGTGATTAATCATGATGACCTTTTTTACTTCCATTTCACTCATTCTAAGACGATAATTTATCAACCATTCTCAAGATGTTAGATTTTGGTAATTGTATTTTCAAAATTAAAACCCTTTATTAATGGGAACATTATTAAATTTTGAGGAAGAAATTTACTTAATGTGGATAGAATGTAACATCTCATGACATTACAATATATTTCATTATGAATATGATTAATTTCTTTGGTATATTATGATGGACACAACAATGGGTTTAAACAAAATAATGTTTAGTAATAAATTTTAAACGTAATTTAATATTTTGTTTCACCACATTTTAAAACCTTATTTTATAAGATAAATTTAATATTTTTAATTGTAATACAAAAAATATCTGAGGGTGTTTTTTTTTTATTTTTTGAAAACATTTCACTTTCTGATTAATAGTGAATAATAACGATTTTTAATGGAAAAATATCATCTCATTAAAAATATTTATTTTGATATATTATATATTTATTTGGTTTTAAAGTTAAATTAATTTAATTTTAAATTAGTTAATATAATTTTGATAATTATAATTGTAACACCCCAAGCTTCCACGGTGCTCTTCCCTTTGAGTAATACAGTAGCATGTGTTGTACGCAACTTCGAGCTCTAACACACACACCACAACCAATCAAACTA
Source organism: Viscum album (assembly GCA_963277665.1). Taxonomy (NCBI): domain Eukaryota; kingdom Viridiplantae; phylum Streptophyta; class Magnoliopsida; order Santalales; family Viscaceae; genus Viscum; species Viscum album. Next base: position 812,454,243 of record OY728165.1, read on the forward strand.
GTCGTCATGAAGCGAAATACCCACTTTTTGATATTTTATAAATTTTATCTCTCAATATTGACTTCATTTTTGGATTCGTAATATCTAAATTATCCTAGGGTAAAATTTTGGAACTTTTCAGATAACATTTATATTTTGTTGAATAGTGAAAATTAAAAATTTTTAATTAAAAACAACTTTTTTAATTGAAATAATTAATTGTGATAAATTATTAATTTGAGTGGTTTTAAAGTATATTTAGAATATATTTTTACCATTTAATACAATGTTGGTCATTGTACATAATTTCACAATTAAACTGGACCTGAACAAGCATCAATCTTTTGATAGTTATTATCTCTTAAAAACACGCTTTTTGTTTTAACAACGAGAATTAATTTTAAATTAATTTCTGCCACTTATGTGATTTGAATTTGGAAAAATAGATTCCATATTTGGAATCAAGATTTCCAAATTGTGGAAATAGCTATATTTTATTTTTAGAAATTTTGAATAATTACTTTGGTAAAAATTTTATTTACCATGGTTAAAGGGTAAATCCCGTAAATAAGGGTAAACAAATAATATTATAATAAAAATAAATTACCCTAAAACGTGTCCTAACCTTATTTGATGATACATTTCCAACCATGGTCATCTTTGGGTCTATTTTGGGACCCCATGAAGCCACATGTAAGTGATAATGACACTTTATATTAATTAAGTTAAAATGAATACAAAAAGGACATAAGCATATATCTTTTAGAAAAACAATTTTTACATAGGGTTATATATGATGGATTTTGTACTATAATTATTCATTAGAAAGATAAAATAATTTCCTAAATAATGGTATTTTATTTATAAATTTTATAAATTTAATATGTAATATTATTTATGACACAATAATGATACAGTATTTTCCTTATTAATGAAAGAATCAAATAATTGGTATTATAAATGATAAAATTAGTATAATTTGAAAGTTTTGATTACATACATGACTTTTATTGATTAATATGACATTATAGGATTTCTTAAATGAATTTGTTTTGAATTAATATAGTAGTTAAGACTTTAACAAAAATCAATCATTGAATAGTGTCAAAATTGTCATAAAAGAGTTTTTAAAACAAATATTATATTATTAATTTATATTCAATTTCTAAAAATCTAATGTTCGGACAAGAGACTTTTTTTATGATATTTTTATCATTAAGGGACCACTAGGGGGAATCTTGGAGGTATATAGTATGTTTATTAACTATATAATATAAAAATACAAATTGACATGGTAAGTGTCAAACTAATTACCTAAGAGTTAAAACTAAAAGATAAGGTTAATATAGTTACCCAAACCTGTATAAAACCTTTTGGTTGTGTGTTTTTTGACCAATAACCACCTTTAACTTTAAATAATAAACTTTGGAGCCATTAGAAACCGAATATGAATTTATTATAAAATAATATTTCTATCTTTTCCAAAGGATCCCCTTACACCTTTTATAAAAGGGAACTCCCCCTTCTCACTAATTCACATATTCAAAGCCTTTTGGATCAGACAAACCCTACCCATGTACTCTCTGAACTTCCCTCAATACAACCTAGAGTCCTTAGTTTTATCAGAAATCCATCCTATGGATCCCTTTTGATCAAATCAATAGGAAGAACCCAAAGAAGAGGTAATGTTTTCACCACCCTTTTTCAAGTTCCTTTCTTCTTCAACTTCATCTTTCTTTGTTATTAAAATTATAAAATAATAACTATAGTATCTTATATATACTGTGATGTTATTATAAATATGGTACATCCATATTCAGTATTCTATACATCCTTTGAATGACATGTTACCATACGTGTGTACGTACGTCTTACAGTCTCCACGTCGTGGTGTAATTGTTATTCAATTTCTTATTATTTGAATGGGTATAATAATGACGTTTAATTCATGTAAATAATAAATATAACATGATAATGATTCTGTATATATGATATAAAATCAAATTATATATTATTTTAATATCAAAATAATGATATTTTCGCTTGTGCGTACGTACGAACTACAGTCTCCACGAACGCGATGAGATTCATTCCCCATCGTATCCATTCAAGACTAATTCTCATTTAATGATTAAAAATAATATTTAAGGACTTGATATCATATTGGATATGAATAATATAAAACCAATCCATGACAAACAGGACTTATGTAACAAAACATATAAAAGAAAACAGGTAAGTTAACACCCGAAACAATGATAATACTATGATATTATTAACAAATCAATGTTAAAAGATCATATATGATATCATAATTATTTATATGGTTATTGTATAATTTAATAACCATGTTTTAACTATTAAAAGAGAGTTTAACATACCATCTACTATGGAAAAGTTCAAGGTAAGGGTTATTTAAAAATCTCTTCATTATCCGAGGTTGTTTATGCGTAATTATCTACTGGGACCGCTTTATCATCCACATACATGTTTCTTAAAAATTAATTTCAAAACATTCTTGTTATTTTACCGAATATGGGTTAATGTCAATTATACCCTTGTTTTACTTTTTATAAGAGGTTTATAAAGGAATCTTTTTGTCGTTTTCTAAACAATGAACTTTTTATCATTTTCTACAGAATTAAGGTAAGAATGTTTTTCTAACTTATACGGCGGGTGCAGTTATTTTCTGCCGTTATAAAATCTCAGCAGTTTACCTTACAAGCTTATAGGAAAATTTTCAATTTAAATGTTTTATTTTATAATAATGTTACATTTAAATGAATTCAAAAAAGAGATATTTCTCTAAATAGTTTTGATTTCATCTATGTCGACATCCTTTGATGGATTTTAAGCTTATTTGAAGTTGATTTATTATGATACAAAACTTCTATATTGAATTGAATGTTTTGTGAATTGTTTGAATGTGGATGTCTTATTTTTATACCATTCATGGTTTATGGTGAAATTATTGACATTTCGTATGCTAGTTTTAATATGAATGTTTATGTTAAGTTTAAACCATTTCATATAAGGAATGAATTGGACTTAATAAGTTACAAGTGGATGCTTCTAGACCTCGTCTATGCATCAGTAGGTCTCATGAGACAAACTAGTGTTATGGCATAAGGCCTTGACAAAATCTTATTTGTAGTCTTGGCACGAGGCCTTCACAATGAGGTTATGATAGTCTGGAATTATGCATTCCATTATTATGAAAGTGGTAATTGATATTTCATGTGATTATTCGTCTATTAGAATATCCATGTGAATAAGTAAATGGAATTATTTCATTTTATCTTTTCCATATTATGATGAAGTTCAAGGTTAAAAGGATTTTGTTTTAGCTATACATTGACTTAAATGTTTATGTTTAATTATGAATGTTTACGCTATATTGTTATCCTTACTGGGAATTTGAGCTCACCCCTTTTCTATGTTTTATTTTTCCAAGGATGTGAAGAAGTATTTTATGAATGACCTGCAGGTATAGAATGAGAGGATAAGAGTGTGGACTATGGAGACTATATTGTTGTAGTATTCATTTTATGATGTAATGTAAACTTTATTAATGTATCTAGTTATTCCAAGGCTACTAAACTAGTCGGTATTTAGAGACTTGATCATTCTTGTGATCATGAAAATGATTTTTAATAACGCACTGACTCTAGGTAACTGGGTTCAGGGCTTTACAGTTGGTATCAGAGAATTATTATTATAATCATTGGAAGCTAGATTTATATAAAATCTGATTAGAGAACATAGACGTAAGATTGACTTTGAGGATTAGTATAGATGAACTTCCTATAATTTTGGTATTTTAGAGATTTTGTGAGTTTTCTGTGCAATACATCCCATTCTGGATACAAGAAGGTAGAGGCGGATCTGGCATAGATGTACCTAGTGGTAAACCCCGAAAACACCGCTTTGATCTAGACTCGAACTGGAACTGGTGCACGACAATGGGACTTGCTGCACTCTTGGTTACGACACTCCCACGGGATATGCTTAGGACAACTCTCATTTTCTTTAAAATCATTATGAATGGTTTATGAGTATATACGTCCTCAAAGAAAACATTTTTTATGATTATGGATTATATCCATAAATAGTTCAATTTATGTTAAGTGTTCTGGAAGAATGGAATTATGTATTTTGATTCATAAACTAATCTAGTTTATGCCATTGTTTAGAAATGGAACCAAGTGGAAGAAATGGAAACTGTATCAATACACACACTCCATTTATAGATTTCCCTCCTACTCAAGATAATTATAGTGGAGCTGGTGATGCAACCAGTGCTGATCAACTAATCACCATACTAGGACAACTCACTCAGGTTATGAATAATAACCTTACCTGAATGAAGAACCCTGATCCAAAGCATGAAGGATTAATGTTAGATCGCTTCATGAGGAAGAAACCACCAAAATTCAATGGGAGTAAAAATCCATTAGTAGCTGAGCAATGGATAAGTTCCCTAGGAAAAATATTTTAGGCTTTGTGGAGTCGTGAAAGGGAAAAAGTTATCATGGCAGTTTACTGCATCACTAGAGATACTGATCCATGGTGGTCATTAATTAAAAACGTGAAGGAAGAAGATGAAGTATCAAATATGAAATGGAGGGAGTCCAAAGATTTGTTTTTAGAAAAATACATTCCTCGTGACCATCGAGCAGATATGGAAAGACAATTTCTGAGTCTGAGAGAAAAGGAGGATGATAATGTCACAATGTTTGAGGATTACATTACAAGGTTAGCAATGTATGCAAGAGATTATATACGTTACCCAAGAAGTAAGATTGATCATTTCGTTGATGGGTTAAAACCGTTTCTCCATCGGGAAAAAGTCTCATAATACTTCTCTTCGTACGAAGACATTGTCTCATGTTCTATCAAGATAGAAAATAATTCTCTAAGTCTTATGACTTTAAATCAATGCAAGAGAAGAAGAGATCTTGTAATCAATCTGGGAATGGAACTAAGGGGAAGAAGAGAAAGGTTGAATATCCATCATGTGGTAAATGTGGGATGAAACTCCCCGGTACTTGCTTAAAAGGAATGAGATTCTATTACAAGTGTGGTGAAAAAGACCACCAAGCTCGTGATTGCAAGGGGAAGAAGGAAGCTATCGATGTCTAATGATACAATTGCAGGGAGGTGGGACATTATGGAAATGAATTCCCTACATGTCAGGGGAACATACCTCAGAAAAATCCAAGGGATCAAGGAAAAGCTTATGCTATCACTACTGCTGAGATAGAAGCTCCGAAAGACATGGTGGCAGGTAATTTAATGGTTTCCTCATGTTTAGAAAATTCCTTATTTGATTCTGGATCTTTTCATTGTTTCATATCTTTCCTGTTTTCTAAAAAAACTAGATATTTACAATTTTATTTAACAAGGGAGTTTTTAGTTAAAAATCCTAAGTGAAGTGTCATTGCAACAATGTTTTGTGAATCAGTCCATATTAGAGCATATAAATGTTCCTTTTTCCCTGATCTCATCGACATACCTATGATTGAGTTTGATATAATCCTCGGTATGGATTGGATTTCGGACCATGATGCGAATATTTATTGTAAGAAGAAGGAGGTTATGATTTTTGATGATGATGATAAGGAACACTTTATCATTATAGCAGAATCATCACCACCTAATTCTTATCTAGATCCACCCCCAGTAGCTCAACTAAATTCAATTATTGGGCAGGAAGAGAATGAAATTACTATGTGTAAGGAAAGGAATGTTCAAATAAGGGATGTAACTATTGTGAATGAATATGTAGATGTGTTTCCGGATGATTTACCTAGACATCCTCCAGAACGAGAAGTTGAGTTTTCCATTGATTTAATTCCTGGATCAAGTCCTATATCGAAGACACCTTATAGAATGGACACTGTGGAATTTGTTGAGCTAAAGAAACAACTATAAGAATTGAGTAATAAATTATTTATTCTCCCTAGTGTTTCTCTGTGGGTAGCCCCTGTTCTTTTTGTTAAAAAGAATGATGGATCTGTGAGGTTATGTATCGATTACAGGGAGATCAATGCTATAACAATAAAAAAATATATCCCCTACCTCACATTGATTATTTATTTGACCAACTGCATGGAGCTCAATACTTTTCAAAGATTGACCATCGATCTGGATATCATCAGTTGTGTGTGAAGAAGGAATACATTCGGAAGAAAACATTTCAAACAAGTTACGGGCATTACGAGTTTACAGTAATGCCTTTTGGACCGACTAATGAACCCTCTGTATTCATTAATCTAATTAATAGAAATTTCAAGGAATATCTAAATGATTTTGTGGTGGTATTTATTGATGAAATCTTGGTATACTCCAAAAGCTACGAATATCATGAAAATCACTTGCGCATTATCCTGAAGACTCTAAGAAGACATGAATTATATGGGAAGTTTAAGAAGTGTGAATTCTGGCTTTAAGAGATTTCATTTCTTGGCCATATTATCTCTAAATATGGAATCTCTGTTGATCCTTATATGACAAAGGCAATCCAATAATGGCCAGCACCGATGAGTATAACTGAGGTACACAGTTTTATTGGTTTTGCAGGTTATTATCGACGTCTTGTCCAGAATTTTGCCTGATTGGCTAACCCATTAACAAATCTCACATGTAAGGTGGTTAAATTTGTTTTGAAAAAAGAGTGTGAAGAATGTTTCGATAAAATTAAGATATGATTAGTCAATTCTCCTATATTGACTCTACCATCGAGGAATGATGGGTTCATTATTTATAGTGATGCATCGAAGAAAGGACTTGGTTGTGTCCTTGTGTAGAATGATAGGGTTATTGCCTATGCATCATGACATCTAAAAATTCATTACCAAAACAATTCTAGTCATGATATTGAGTTAGCTACTATAATATTTGCTTCGTAGATATGGAGAAATTATCTCTATGGTTAAAAATATGAGATTTATACTTATCATAAGAGTTTGAAGTATATTTTCTCACAAAAAGAACTCAACTTGAGGCAAAGAATATGGCTTGAATTACTCAAGGATTATTATTGCACGATACACTACCACCCGAAGAAGTAAAAAAGGAGGAAGATGCTTTGAGAAGAAAAGATCATGGAGTTTTGAAAAATATGATAATTGAAAGGGATCAAATTTTCATGGATATTCTGAAGATGGAAATGGGAATAACCATGGAAGGGGAAACATCAATTATTTTTCAAATGGTTGCAAAACCATCTTTACTAGAAATGATTAGGAGTTCTCAGACTGATGATGAAGAATTTCAAAAGAAGATTAATGATGTGACTGATGGGAGATTGAGAGATTTTGTGTATGAAGATGGAATTTTTAAATTTTGGAAGAGGCTTTGTGTTCTAGATATACCTGATCTAAAAAAGATATTGTTGTATGATTCTCATAGTTCCAATTTCTCTGTACACTCTGAGAGCACCAAAATGTATAGATATTTGAAATAACATCTTTGGTGGGACAACATGAAGCGGGAGATTTATGATTTTGTGTCAAGATGTATGGTTTTTCAACAAGTGAAAGATATAAGGCAACAACCTAGTGGATTATTGCAACCTCTCCCAATACCTGAGTGGAAATGGGATAATATTACGATGGACTTCGTCATGGGGCTACCAACGACTCTTAGAAGGAACGATGAAATATGGGTCATTGTTGATCGTCTTACCAATTCAGCACATTTTCTTTCTATAAGGGAAGATTTACCACATGAATGGCTAGAAAGACTTTATATTAATGATGTTTTCAGACATCATGGAGTACCCCAATCGATTGTTTCTGATTGTGATCCTCGTTTTACTTCAAGATTCTGGAAGTGTCTTCAGAAGGCCTTGGATACTGAACTTCATTTGAGCGCTTCCTTCCACCCTCAAACAGATGGACAATGAGAATAGACTATTCAAACCTTAGAAGACATGTTGAGATCATGATCAGTTGACTTTCAGGGTATGTGGGAACAATATTTACCTCTGGTAGAATTTTCCTATGACAATACCTTCCATTCAAGTATTCGGATGGTACCATATGAAGCGTTATACGGAGAGAGATGTCGCACACTAACCTGTTGGGATGACGTTGGTGATAGAAAACTTTTAGGCCCACAACTGGTTGAGGAAACGATGGAATTGATGAAGGTAATCCAAAACGACATCAAAGCTGCTCAAAGTTGGCAAAAGAGCTATGCTGACAACCGAAGAAAGGATTTGGAATTTCAGGTGGGAAATCATGTTTTCTATAAGGTATCTCCATGTAAGGGAGTTATAAGTTTTGGCACGAAAGGTAAATTAAGTCCCAGGTACATCATTCCTTTCAAAATTCTTGAACGAATTGGGGTTGTAGCTTACAATTTGGAAATGCTGCCAAATCTCTCCAAAGTTCACGATGTGTTCCACGTATCACTATTGGGATAATAAATGCCTGACCTAATGCATGTACTCACCTATGAAGAATTAGAACGGAAACCTGATCTGTCTTATTTTGAAGAGCTCATCAGGATTTTTGATACGAGATAACATGTACTGAGAAACTGGACGACTCGTCTGGTAAAAGTTTTGTGGAGAAACCATAAGATGGAAGAGGAAATGTGGGAACCCGAGGAACTTATGATGAAGACCCACTCGAGTCTTTTCTTGTGGTAGTATTTTAGAAATTTAGAGGAGGGAATTATTTAAAGGAGGGGAGAATATAACACCCCAAGCTTCCACGGTACGCTTTCCTTTGAATAATACAGTAGCGTGTGTTGTACGCAACATCAAGTTCTAACACACACACCACAACCAATCAAACTAGCCATTATGAATTATAATACACATTTTTTTAAATTTTATATATTTTATCTCTCAAAATTGACATCATTTTTGGATTCGGAATATCGAAATTAGCCTACGATAAAATTTTGGAACTTTTCGTATAACATTTATATTTTGATGAATAGTTAAAATTACTAAATTTTAATTAAAAACAACTTTATTAATTGAAATAATTAACTGTGATAAATTATTCATTTGAGTGGTTTAAAAGTATATTTATAATATATTTCATCCATTTAATACAATTTTGTTCATTGGATATAATTTCACAATTAAACTGGACCTCAACAAGTGTCAATCGTTTGATAGTTATTATCACTTAAAAACACTCTTTTTGTTTTAACAACGGGAATTAATGTCAAATTTATTTCTACCACTTTTGTGTTTTGAATTTGTTAAAATGGATTACATATTTGGAATCAGGATGTCCAAATTGTTTAAATAAGTAACTTTTATTTTTAGACATTTTTAATAATTACTTCGGTAAAAAGTTTATTTACCATGGTTAAAGGGTAAATTGGATAAATAAGGGTAAACAAATAATATTATAATAATAATAAATTACCCTAAAACGTGTCCTAACCTTATTGGTTGATACATTTCCGACCATGGGCATATTTGGGTCGATTATGGGACCCCATGGATCCACTTGTAAGTGATAATGGCACTTTATATTAATTAAGCTAAAATAAATACAAAAATGACATAAGCATGTATCTTTTTGAAAAACAATTTTTACATAAGTTTATATATGTTGGATTTTGGATTATAAATATTCAATATATTGATAAAACAATTTCCTAACTAATGGTATTTTATTTATAATTTTTAAAATTTTAATAATTAATATTATTTATGACACAATAATGAAGCAGTATTTTCATTACTAATGAAAGAATCAAATAATTGGTATTATAAATGTTAAAATTAAAATAATTTAAAGTTTTTATGACATACATTACTTTTATTGATTAATATTACATTATAGTATTGTTTAAATGAATTTGGTTCAAATTAATAAAGTTGTTAAGACTTTAACAAAAATCATTTAGTGAATAGTGTCAAAATTGACATAAAAGAGTTTTTAAAACAAATATTATATTATTAATTTATATTCAATTACTAAAAATCTAGGTATGGGCCAAGAGACTTATATCAAGATAGGTGTATCATTAATGGACTACTTGTGGGTCTTTTGGAGGTATATAGTATGTTTATTAACTATATAATATAAAAATAAAAAGTGACAAGGTAAGTGTCAAACTAATTAACTAAGAGTTAAAACTAAAAGATATGGTTAATATAGTGACCCAAACCTGTCTAAAACCTATTGGTTGAGTGGTTTTAGACCCATACCCACCATAAACTTTAAATAATATACTTTTATTCCATTAAAAAACCGAATATAAAATTATTATAAAATAATATTTCTAGCTTTTCCAAATGTGCCCCTTACCCCTCTTATAAACGGGCACTCCACTTCTCACTAATTCACACTTTAAAAGACTTTTGTCTCGGCCAAACCCTACCAAAATACACTCTAAACTTCCCTCACTAAAACCTATAAATCTTAGTGTGATCATAAAGCCATCCTATGGATCCCTTTTGATCAAATCAAATGGAAGAACCAGAAGAAGAGATAATGTTTTCACCACCCTTTTCAAGTTCCTTCCTTCTTCAACATCTTATTTCTTTGTTATTCCCATTCTAAAATAATAATTCCAGTATATTATATATACTGTGATGTTATTATAAATATGGTACAACCATATTCAGTATTCTATCCATCCTTTTAATGACATGTCACCATACGTGCGTACATACGGCTTACCGTCTCCACTTCGTGGGGTAATTGACATTCAATATATTATTATTTGGATGGGTATAATAATGATGTGTAATTAATGTAAATAATAAATATAACATGAAAATGATTCTGTATATATGATATACCATCCAATTGTATATTATTTTAATATCAAAAGAATGATATTTTCGCTCGTGCGTATGTACGGACTATCGTCTCCACGAACACGATGAGATTCATTCCCCATTGTATCCATTCAAGACTAATTCTCATTTAATGATTACAAATTATGTTTAAGGACTTGATATCATTCTGGATATGAATAATATACAACCTTCCCATGGAAAACACGACTTATGTAACAAAACATATAAAATAAAATGAGTAAGTTAACACCCGAAACAATGATAATACTAAGATATTATTAACAAATCAATGTTAGAATATCATATATGATATCATAATTATTTATAAGGTTCTTGTATAATTTAATAAAAATATTTAACTATTATACAAGAGTTTTACATACAATGAAATAAGGAAAATTAGAAGGTAAGGGTTATTTCACAATCTCTTCATTATCCGAGGTCGTTTATACGTAATTATCTACTAGGAACCCTTTATCATCCACATCCATGTTTCCTAAACATGTATTTCAAAATATTATTGATATTTTACAGAATATGGGTTAAGTAATTTATACCCTTGTTTGAATTGTTATAAGAGTTTTATAAAAGAATCATTCCGTCATTTTCTAAACATGGTTTTTTAACCTTTTTGATAGAATTAAGGTAAGAATTATCTCTTTAACTTATACGGCGGCTACGGCTATTTTCCGCCATTATAAAATCTTATAAGAATCCCTTACAAGCTTATAGGAACATTTTCAATGTAAATGTTTTATTTTATAGTAATGTTGCTTTTAAATGAATTCAAAAAAAGAGATATTTCTCTGAAATAGTTTTGATTTCATCTACATCAACATCCTTTGATTGATTTTAAGCTTATTTGAAGTTGATTTATTATGATATAAAACATCCATATTGTATTGAAGGTTTTGTGATATGTTTGACTGTGGATGTGTTATTCTTATACCATTCATGGTTTATGGTGAACGTATTTACATTTCGTATGCTAGTTTTAATATGAATATTTGTATTATGTTTAAACCTGTTCATATGATTAATGCATTGGACTTAATAAGTGACAGGTGGAGCCCACTATACCTCCTCGATGCATCGGTAGGTCTCATGAGACAAACTAGTGTCTTACCATAAGGCCCTGACAAAATATTATTTGTAGTCTTGGCACGAGGCCTTGGCCATGTGGTTATGATAGTCTGACATTATGCATTCCATCATTATGAAAGTGGTTATTGATATTGCATGTAATTATTCTACAAGTAGAATATCCATGTGAATAAGTAAATGGAATTATTTCATTTTATCTTTTCCATATTATGCTGAAGTTCAAGTTTAAAAGTCTTTTGTTTTAGCTATACATTGCCTTAAATGTTTATGTTTATTTTTGAATGTTTCTGCTATATTGTTATCCTTACTAGGCATTTGAGATCACCCCTTTTCTATGTTTTATTTTTCCCAGGATGTGAAGATGTATTTTATGAATGACCTATAGGGATAGTATGAGGGGATAAGAGTGTAGATTATGGAGACTATATTGTTGTAGTTTTCATTTTATTATGTAATGTAAACATTATTAATGTATCTAGTTATTCTCTGGCTACTAAACTAATTGGTCTTTCAAGACTTGATCTTTCTTTTGATCATGCTAATGATATGTAATAATGCACCGACCCTAGTTAACCGGGGTCGGGGCATTATAAAAATCATTTTTATATTGAATATATATATAAATACATTTTACGGTTTTGAACATTTTACCTAAAAACCTATTATTACTCTCATATTTAAGTTTAATTTTATATAAAATATTTCCACTATGATTACATAGAATTTAAAACATGGATTCAATATTTGGAATAATAATAATTTTTATTGTTTAAAAGTTGCAACATTATTTTTTACGAAAATGAATAGTGAAGGTAGTAAACATTAATTATAGTAGTTTTTGTAAAAATAGATTTACCATGGGTTAAAAAGTAATGATAAGACTGAAATAGGAATAAAATAATATCATAATTTATTTAGTGAGTTAATATAGTTCTTTTCAATACCTTTCACTAAAATATTATAATTCCATACCACTTCTCTTTCAATACGACTCATATAATAAGATATGGAATGTAGAAGACAAAAAGATCCCCCATTTAATTTTATTATCTTTCAATCATTACGATAGGGGAAAACCAACATTTATTTAGATATATATATCATTTTAATTTCTATCTTTTTTATCATAACAGTTTAATTTAAAAAAATTAAATATGAAATAATTACATTAAATTATTATGAAACCACGATATAAAAATTATTTAGATAACAATTAAATAAAAAACATGATACTAATAATATTAAAAGTAATTTAAATTGAATAAGATATTGGGATCCATTATTTTTCAGATAAATATATCATGTTAATGGGGTGTGGGAATAATTTATTATAAATATATCATTTAAATGACATTTTTATATTTATTATAAATTAATAATTTCAAAATTGATATATTTTTTTATAAATAATATTTTGTTAAATAATTAAAAATTAATAAAAATTATTCATGATTCTATGTAATTTTTAAAAGTTAATAAATACCAAGTATTTTCTATTCATGGAATAATATATCTTTTATAATGAATATATTATCCCATTAATAGTTAAAACCTTTTTATAGTGGATAAGTTTAAAGTAGTGTTTTATTCAAATTAGATCCGGTTTTGTTAAAATAATATTTAAAAAAAACATTGTAATTTTAATTGAAAATATGTATTGAATTTGTAGAATCACTATTTATAAATTTTAAATTTTTTAAAATTTATTGTATTCTTAATTAATAATTTACATAGGTTAGAAAACTTGGTACCATAGTGAAAAAACCAAAATGGTAACTATAATGTAACTTATAATTTATGGAATAAATTGAATATAAAACATGTTTATTTTTGCGGTGGAGGTGTGGAACGAACATATTATACCTGTAAACCATTGATGGCCAATTTTTGAGTCTCTATAAGTAAAATAGAACTCCCAATATTGAATACTTTTGAGTATTTACATGAATAAAACACCTAATCAACAATAAATGGGAACTCACACCACTCACATCTTCACACAATCACCCCTATTTGGTTAATCCATTCCATGGAAAACAAATTCACATTATTTCTCCCCTAATCCTGGAATCATTATTTTGGGATGTATTTCATCTTAAGAAGTATTTATTATAAACCTAAGGAATATACTAGAAGAAGTGGTTATGTTCTTCAAGAAGGTTCATTATTTGACATCTTTCTCCACCTCTTTAATTTTTTATTATACCATGATTATATAACATACTTACTATATTAAATATATTTGGTTGTGGTTATAATAAGTTTAGAACCAAAAAAAATCTCTACATCTATCATATTGGTTTTCAAATGTTCATTCATTTGTATGGGGGACTATCACCTCATGACTGATGCCATTTTTCATCCATTGCCACCTTCCACGGTTGAGAGAGACGATGGATATAATGTATTATATGATTTTTGTTCCATAATTACACAACTTGAGTAAATATATCATATATATATATATATATATATATATATCCTTTTACTTTTACTTTTATCATAGATACGGTGATATTTCTCATGTGTGTGACGGACTACCACTTCGCGATGAAATATGATTTGTCTTTCACAAATTCTTCACATGAAAGTTGATAAATAAAATTCAAATGAATATATATGATATCCATGACTTAAGTATTATCTTTATGAAATAAATATTTTACTAGATATATAATTATTATAACTTTTTATTTATTTAACATTCCCTCACTTAAAGGTGGTAAGATCATTCAAGTATGTGTGGAATACAACCTTTACGATGTGATGTGACTCTCTTTTCATCCCAAAAAAATTGATGAAATATATTTACTTATAATATTCTATATATATATATATATGACATCACAAAAATTATTTATATATAATATATTTCTTACCTCCTTTACATAATAATTACTGACAAACTAAAACCATACCCAAGTGTACGTACGAGAAATAACCACAAAGATCGCATTAGATATCATTTTTCATAACCATAATTAATGGATTGATATAAATGAAAAATTTATATAGAATTATGATAATTATTGTTGAGATGTTATAACTATATAATTTGGGATGTAGTTGGATCATTCATAATGAAACACACGTATGTAAATATGAGAACTAACACCAAAAACATTGAAAATATTGGATCATTATTAGTGAATAGGTAATATGATGTTATTAAAGGATCATATATGAAATCATAAATATTAACATTGTTCAGGAATTAGTGAATAATTTTGTTATAACATCTATATAGGAGGTCAAATTACATTCCACCAAAATTATGTTTATGGTAATGTATTTCATCTCAATTTACATTTTATTTATTCTCATTTTTTATTATGAACTAACAAACGTTTATATACTGTATATACCACCTTATAAATTTTTTTTATCATGACTAAATAATTATCAAGGTATTTTATTTTTCAATTTCAATTGTTTCATCTAATATATTTTTTATTTAATATTACTAAGTGGTAATAGTTTTTGTGAAATCTCTATTTACTTTGAGATTATCAACTTTCCAATGAATCAATCAATTTATTGTAGTTATTTTTTATAAGAAAATAAATTTATCCTAAATTTCCATTTTATTTTTAATGTTTATTATTATTTCCTAAACCATATTCAATATTTATATAGGTTTCTTAGATTGAATTTTATTTTATTAACTAGTGAAATATTGAAAAATTAGTACCATTTACTCATAAAATATATTTGATTAGGTGTAGTGATCATAAATAAATTCAATTATGTGATATATGTGGAATTCTTTGGACATGATTGAAATAGATTGGCAATATGTTAATGCACTCCCCGTGAATAATTTTAAGTTACATGAGATGAATCAGTTGTCCATCTAAGAAAGGTTTCTACCCAAAAACATTAACAATCTTTAGGATAAACCATGATAGTAACTGTCATGAGGATAAATTTTTTTAGTTTAGATTTACAATATTAGGAATTACATATATATTATTATAAACTGTGAATAAATTATTACTTATAATATCCATAGTCATGTTTAAATCTCATGTAATTATTTATATAGAAATATTTGATCAACTTTTATTGTTACCACAGTATAATAAAGTTATTTTCTAAATGGAATGTGTTTCAATTACTTACCTTTATATAATTGATCATTCCTTATATATTCATTTAGTCGGGTAATTTAAATGTAATCTTTTTCATTATTTTACCTTCGTAGGTTGATTATACATTATTTATCCATGATATATTGTTTTGTATTTATTACATATAGGCGATTTTAGCTCACCATTTTTTGTGTTATTCCCCAAATTTATGAACATGAATCGTTTGAATGAGTATTAAATGATAATGGAAATTTTATATTTTTTTCAAATATGTTTTATTTTATATTTGAAATTTAAAATGTGTAAAAGGTATATATTTAGTTTTGTAAAACTGCTAAACATTTCAGTCCTTTAGGATAGAATTCCAAAAATTTATCAAATAAATAATGTACAGAACATGCTCTAGGATACAAGGGTCAGGTAGTTAAATATAATATTGAATTAAAAATAAAATACATTCAATAATACATAAATGTAACTAATTTATATCCTTAAATTCAATTTCATATTGAATTTATTATACTAAAACATTGTATAAAAATAATAAATTTCTCTTTTAAAATCGCTCATATTTTCCGCGCCTACGAGTATAATTTTTACAATTGTATTATGCTCCTAATTTGCATTGAATTTTTATAAATGGACTCCAATTTTTGAATAAGAATAATTTCTAAAAAATAATATGCTCAGCTTATCTTTTAAACATTATTTATATTAAATGTAATATAAATACTATAACCTAGAGAAGGTAAAAATAAATTTACCTAGGGTTAAATTATGAAGTTAAGAGTACAATTATTTTTTCCAAAATACATTTAATTGAAATATTTATACCCTATAATCTATAAGGTATATTAATTAATCCTTATATAAGATTTTGGAATGAGAAAAAAGTGTGTATAACATTATCTTTTTAACAATTCCATGCGTGTCCTCTCACGAACTTATAAAAGGAAAACTCATCTCTTATCATATTTACACCACTAGAACCCTTTTTATAAGAAAATTGATTCTATTAATAACATAAATAAATTAATATTCACATATTTATGGACTTATTTCTGATATTAATATATCCTAGGAAGGCTCTATGTATATATATAAAGAGGCACTACGAAGAAGATGTAAAATAATGAAACATGTGTATATCTTTTATTTTTTATACCACATTCTTAAAACATTAATAAACTAAGAAAATATAATAAAATATGTAAATACTATTTTATAATACGTTATTTTGTTAACTAAATACACCATATCCAAATTTACATCCATCAAATGAGAGAAAATAGTTGAACATGTGTATGACGGATTACCACCTTATGAACTAATGTAATTGATTTTCTATCACCACAATTAAAGGATTTATATAATTAAATATTTAATATATTAATATAATTTTTATGAAATAATTATACATACATAATTATTATATAACACATAGATTCATATATTTCATTCCATGGGTGATACGATAACCTCAATCATGTGTATGGAAAACTACTACCTTACAAAGCGATCTGATCCTCTTTTATCATATGATTTACATGAATGGTATTAGATTTAATGTTAGTAATTTTTGGGATACATAGTATCTAAACATAATTATTGGAATATAATATCACATCAAACTTCTTAACTTCATATCCATTGGAAATAAATAATGTCAAATGTGCATATCTGTGGACTACTGCCTTAGTGTAGTGAGGTGATGTGTTTTTCATTCTATTATTACAAGGATGGTATCAAGGTTGAATTTGATTTATATTAGTCATATATATGAAAATTAAATAATTATATAAATAAAAAATAAATTTATTTTCTTTTTATTCCAATCATTAATAAATATGGTGAAAACGTTCATGTGTATATACTACGAGTGATCTCCAAAAATAGTGTACTATTGATTTGAAGGTTATATTCAGACAAATAATTTCATATCTGAAATAGTTTTAGTTTTTTAGAGATTATTTTAGTCATTTTGGGGATTATTTTAAAGAAAATCATTAAAAACCTTGTATTGAAATATATTATTATATAATGATATTCATAAATCTTTTTATTGTCTTGATTATTTGTATTCCTTATTAATGATTAATTTTCAATATATTACATGTTGTTAGACTTATGTTATCTACGAGGATATGAGTAATCACCCTAAAAATTGTTATTTAATCAATTACATGACCATCACCTTGATTGTCTATTATTGGCCTTGTATAGCACAATATTTTGAGACTCCTTGTTGATGTTCATTAGCCGATCATATTCTTGTTAGAATCCCCATTAAATGAACAATTTCTTATTTTCATCATGGAATTAGAATTTTATGTGTAATATGTCCCAACATAATGTATCATAGGTTTAATTATGATTGATATATGATAAAAAATTGGTGGAAAAATTTGATTCAAGATTTTCATAGGATACAAAAAGGGTGATATAGCGTGAACTAAAAGAATTGATTAGTAAAATAATGGAATTATAAAGTAAGATATTATAAGGTAAAATTTAACATTGGATATATAGTTTACATCTCAAAAAATTATAATTTCCCAGAATCTGTGTTAAACCCTTTTCACTTTTAGTTGTTTATGGAATTAGAAAGAACTGATTTAACCTGTGATGAAATGGAAAATTTTTACCTCAATGAAAATTCTATTGGAATGGTGAATAGAATGAGAAAATTTTTTTTATAAAAAAACATCTACCGCGAAACATAAATAATCACTTAACTGAAGATAAAATCATATGTTCACTAAATATTGAAAAAATGGAGCAATGTGGGAATTTGGGAAATGAATATTACAAGAGGAAGTAATTTTAACAATATATACATATATATATATTTGAATAATATTCAGAGGAATTTTCGCAAGGTGACTAGATTTTTTTTAAATAATGGTAAATGAGGGAATCAAGTGACAAGCTGTTAAGGGAAATGAAGAATATAATAAAATAATATAATATTCTTCAAAAGCAACCATATCATTTTTAATGTTATATATGTCAGGAATTATTTAACTAGGAACTCCAATTCACCAAGATAAGGGATATATGGAATGATTAAAAACACCTTCTAGTACATGAGATCATGGGAAAGCCTAGGAAATGATTTCCACCCTTGTAAATAGTGATATTTAACTCAAGACATAACATTATATTATGATATTTATGATTTAAACTATTAATATTTGTGATAAAAATAAAAATTATTTTGTATATATTTATTATATCTAGTGTTTATGAATCTTATTCAACATTTCTTTAATGTTTTTCCTCATAGTTTTATCACCACATAACTTAGTAATATTATCTTCATAATAAAATATAAATTTTTTTCAATGATCATGTTATGACCCCCTCTCTCCAAAGATACCAAAATGAGGGGGGAGAGATAATAACCACGCATCCAACCTCTTCTAGGCCTTGGGTTTGCTACATGCACCACAGGTATACAAATATAACAATATAGGAGGAAGTACACCTAATAAGGCAAAATATTAGGATATATAATGAATCATACACAATAAATTCAAGGAATAATATATGATTTAAATCCATAAACCATCCCACATTCATGAAAAAGCTGAACTGATTTAGATAAAATAAATTCTCCAATGAAAATACCTAAAAGAAAAGCTAAGGAAACGATACAACAACTATCCAAAGGTCTGAGCTGGTATCACCCAACATGGTCCATGAAATACTTATCGAAAGCTAAAATTAGTTTTATATATGTAGGGTGATAATACAAGTATAATCAATAGGAAACCCAATGTATATTGTTCACTTCTGATTGAATCATACTAAATATCCTGTGAGAAATAAACAGAACCAAACACCACCAAAACCCGTATATTAATCATCCCAACCTCACCGAGGCACACTCACCACATAACCAAACCAAGTAATATAATATAATGTAAAACACATCATTAATATTGTTCCCCACACTACTTTCCCACTAGTATTCCCCTCTCTCCAAATTTAGTATGTCCTCGAGCTCTCATCCCTCTTGTAAAGCACATCATGTCTCGCCCTCGCACATATGGTCCCCACAACACATCCTGACCGTACACACCTAGGCGTCATAGCACATCCACCCCCCCCCCCCACATAAGTGAGCCTCATAAAACATCCAGCACACACACCTGAGCCATCACAACACCTCATATTACATCCAATCTTATCCTGAATACATATGGGAATACTTTTCTCAATTAATTCCAACGACGCATGGGAAGCGAACTACATCACCCGAAAACATGTGGGTTGCCACATTTCTTCTGAAGAAAAATGGGACATCACAACCACCATATACATTATTAATAGCCCTCCAGCCATCACATCATATGCCACACCTAATTCAACATGAAGTGAGAGAAGAAAAGAGGGGGTACCCAGCCATTTTTACTCCTCACCAGATGTCTAGGAAAGGCACCCTCACATGTGATGATTAGGGTGTTTAGAAGATAGCTCTCAACTGGGGAAGGGTAAATATATAATAAAAATAATATATTGGTATATGTATTGTATCAAATAAAGTATCGAAACATATGGTTTCACAAACACAACGACCATCTAACAGCACCGTCACTTTTACTACCACCAAAAAATGAATCACTCCACACAAGCACAACACAAGAAAAAACTAGTTTTCAATATTTAACTGTCATATAGAAACTCTCCAAATTTTACCATTTCATCCCATTAAAATAGAGTATATTCATTTAACATCACACCTGTTGGGGAACTAACATTTTAAGAAACATATCAAATAACATAAATATAGTCATTTTAGAAGACGAAGAGCCCTGATAAATTAATAATGCTCAATATTACCTCTCTGTTTAGCTCACATCTATTAATAAAAACATAAAAATATTAATGATAATGGGTGAATCTTTATCATTTTTATTCTGGGATTCAATAGAAGAATAAAATCCATACGAACAACTATTATCCTTCTTCAAGTCATCCTTTGAAACACACCATTCCAACCTAAACAACCCCCAAATCCCATCCATATCCAGTAACACCTTACAAAATAACCTGTTTCTCATCCCTTCTATATAATAATACAATTATATTCATATCCCCATTGTGCAAATAAGTGTCATAAATTTCCCATACATGTACAACCCATAGAAATCAAACATCAAATCTCAAATTTTTTAGGTTCACAATAAATTTTATCACATTCCACTACATTTATTTGGTGCATTATCACACAAACCAAATCATTTGGAAACCAATGCATTATCCAAGTATACATGGTTATCGAGTTTTCATTTTTGGGTGATACTAATCAATATCAAACAAATAAAAACACATATAAGATTTATCCAAAACAACAAAGCCCCCAATGACCATGATTTTCTGTGGATTGTTTATCCAATATAATCACAATGTCACAAAAAATTTCAAAGATATAAAAACATATGGGTCAAACACTATTTCCCTTTTTAATTCATCTAACATATTATTTATCATTAATTTAAGTCTGAAAACCCATAATTCACGACTAAATAGAAGTAAATACCCCCCCACATGATTCATAATAAAGATAAACAATGGGAATCCTACGTCATGGAATGTTTCCAACTCATTGTGTACCACATAGTGAAGAATAAATAGCCTAAAAACCATTTTCACACAAGAAACTTGTGGATCATCCTATATGACAACAGGTATCTATAAAAAACATGATGCATAGCCCAAACCAAAGAAACACCATCGAATTGGATCCTCATGTGAATAACGAATAAAAATATATGACAAAGACAAGATAACTCACCACGGATCAACCATAGATTTCAAATGAACATCCACCAAGATCATAAAATCAAAGAGGGATAAATAAGGGATTAATATACACCTCAAGGTATATAAGGTTCTCCAAAAACAAGTGGAAAAAGGAATGTTCAACACAACGAATGAGGGTCGAGCAGGAAAAGAAAATTTTAAAAATACACATGATCTGGGTATTACACAACCTGTAATTCCCTTTCACATTGTGTAACGTATAGGGTTCGATTTCCACATACAAATGCATCACCTATTCATTTTATTTTATTTTAATATCCTCAAAATAAAACATGTCATGAAACCCTTCATCAAGTCATGTAAAATTACTCCACGTCATGAAAACTATAAGACTATCCGTGAAACATAGTATCACATCATGTAATCGAGTTACCCAATGTGTAATCTCCCTTTTCCGAGCCTTTAGTGACCAAAATACCCCAAACTCCCTCAAAGACTACATAGAACACCTCTAAATACTTAAAAGTGCAATGAAATAGACCAAGATCGCATAACCCATTACATCAGATACCCCTCAAATGATTTGATCCATAAATAATTAAAAACTATGCCCAAAAAGAAAAAAAGAATTCTGAACAACCACGCCATGAGATAACTCTCATGGATCTTTTAATACCTATAACACTACCACTGACTAAACACTCCAAACCAAATGACCACAAACATACTTTAAAACCATCTCACTAAAACCATATTCTCTCCCCTATCACACAACCTCACATCCAGACAACCAATACACAACCATTTTAACCTCTACACATCCCAAACTTTCATCGACAATAACCAAAAAAAACACCACTAGACATTCAACAATATACACCATCACAAAAACATGAATCCATGAATTTTTAATTCCATGTCAAGATGCTATCTGGTTTGGGTGGTACTCACTTTACCTCAGGGGTTTAATCACATCACAGTTAATGTGTGTCAATTATGAATCAGGTACGCCCCTTCTCAAATGTTAGAACATTATCACACGTCACACCACGCACATCATAATCCTATGAAAACAGATCATCTCATAAAACATGTTACAACCATCATGATACAAAGAAAAATAAATAAATTAAAAACTCAAAAAAAAACACCAGGTACTAAGCACAAATCATGGTTTCTCACTCCCAAGTACTCTCCTCTTGGCCAAAATGACTCCACAACACATGAACCAAAGGAATGGACCATCCATGGAACACCTTCCCTCGGTTATTATGGATCTTTATTGGCCAATCCACAAATATCATGTCAACCTGTGTATCCAAACAACCCTAGCCAATAAAATGGGATTCATCATGTATATACCGAAGAAGATGAGGGATGTGGAAGACCTCATGGATCCTCCCCAACTAAAGTAGAAATTCCAACCAATACACCACCTCACCAACTAGCCCAAACACCTCAAAGGGCCCAAAAATCCTATCAATAAGAATACTATATTAGAAAAAACTATGCTACCCATATTGAGGGAAACCTTTAAGAACATGTAGTCTCCAAAATTAAACTCCAAGGTCCTCTTTCTTTGATTGGCGAAAGTATTATTATTGTAATTGTCTTCTTTTATCCTCTCATGAATGAGATGAATATTCTTTTTTCATGACCCCCTCCCACCAAAGATTCCCCTCCTGAGTTGGAAAAGGTGAAAGGGAGATAATGACCCCTGAGTCCCGCATCCAGTAGGCCCCGGGGTGGCGACTAGCACCAAGGGTATGAGTTTTCACAAGTATGGGAGGCATTACACTTTTTTGTATTTAGTATCAGGAAATAAGACAATTCAACCACCAAAATGGAAAAAAGAAAAAGTGTATAGAAATAAACCCAAACCAAGCCCACATGCATGTTTAAACAATTTTATAACAAGGTACAAGTACAAGAAAGCTCAAAGTACAATAACAAAAGAAAACAAGAGAACACCAACTGCAACAACTCCTACTGTCTGACTAGTAGGGTCCCTCACGGCCCTGGTAGTCCTCATGGAAACCTGAATGTAAACGTAGGGTGAGAATAAAAGTATAGTCAGTAGGGAATCCTAAAGCTCTCATCTGCAAGTGGGGAGACATCCTAATGTCCCATGAGAACAACAGAAGATACATAATAAGGAATTCTATCCACCCAACCTCACCAGCCACACTCACCAAAACACAAGCACAACATGTAGTAGTATATAAGAAACAAGAGTATTGGGTACCCTGCACCAGTTCCCTTTAGTTAGATTCTCTTCCTATCAACGAACGTCCTGACGCTGCCACACTCTCCCCGCCCGCACACACCTGGGCCTCACCACCATGTATCCTGCCCGCACACACATGGGCCTCACAACCACATATCCCGTCCTCACACACCTGGGCCTCACAACCACATATCCCGCCCGCACACACCTGGGCCTCACAACCAAATATCCTGCCCGCACACACCTGGGCCTCATCCCGAAGATTCTTGGGAAAAAGTAGAACCTTCCCGAAGAGTCTTAGTCCTAAGCCACCCCAATCGAAACCTACCCGAAGAGTCTTAGGTGTAAGGTCACCTCAACCCATCACAGCCTAGGGGAGAAGGAGCAGGAAGGAGCTAGTAACTAAGGGAAAAACACCCTCTCCCATGAAATGGGAGTGTTCGGCACTATGTTCTCAACATGGGTGGGGTGCGATAAAACACAAAATATACAGATATATATATATACCAACCACACAACCCAACCTATGGCTTCTAAACAGAGAAACTGAGAACTTTCCTCGACACTACTACTACGAAGCATGCATACAACGAACAACCCCATCCCCATTTAGGTTTTTATGTTTCAGTAGAATTACATTATTTAGTTCCTTAACTACTGGGAAAATATCCACAACCAACCACATCGATCGTTCGTAAAACATATCCCTGCCATCCACAAATCAAGTTAGGAAAACAAAAGCAACATAATCAAACCCTTCTTATCAACCAACCAGCCCCATTGATTATTAACTCAATTCCATTATCACGACCCACCATTCATTAACTCTTCCGCCTTTATTTATTATTCACAACCCATAACCCGTTCACATTAAAACCCAACCCTGAAGCCCCACTGCCAACCGCCAAAACCACAACTGCATCGTACATCATTTCCCCTTTAATACCATTTATCACAGCCCCGCTGCCCATTACTAACACAACACTCACAACAACCCACATCCAAGTCAACTGCAGCCCTGTTGCTCACCCAAACCACAACAACCCACAAAACACCCCCATCACATGCCACATATCCAACCCAACACCCACATGTTCATTATTACATTTTCGATTAACCGGGGTGATCACACAACGGTTCCAGATTTTAAACATCCCACTTTATGTGATTAACCAATTCTACATTCCAAAAATTTTCCATCCATCAGAAAATCCATAAGGAGAGGGAAACATTTAATTGTGTAATCAAAGGACCCCAACAACAATGATTTTAATTAGGTAGATGATCATTCAAATCACAACATAGGATCACAGGGTATAAAGTAACAGCAATCACTACTTCCCATCTCCATTCTATAAGCCAGTTATTATCTTTATTTAAAGGTTTAAATATTTCTCATGAAATCAAGAGGATACGCACCCCACATGATGCAAAAAAGAGAGAGAGGCAAAGGTAAGATCCCTACCTCAATAGGTTCTGATCACAGCGCTCCCCTGGATCAACTTTTGAAGAAGTCTGTCGGCGTCCATCACCTCTGTCGGGTCCCCGAAAAACCTCCTCGGGTGGATGTCAGAATGGAAAGGCCAAAGGGAAGACAACAGATCCATGCTCAGAAGTTCTGCCTCATCGTCACGATCCTGTGGCCACTGACAGATCGTAAATCAGACCCAGGACGAAGAAGTTATGGAGGAAAGAGCCTTTGAGTCTCTTGGGAGAACTCTACTCAGAGGGAAAGGGGAGGAGAGGGGTGAGTTGAAAGAAGCAGGGGACCCCTCCTTTTATAATCGTGAAAAGGAAAACTACATGGTGTGTACTTTAGGGTACACGACGTGTACTTGGTTATTTTACACAGTCTCCAAGAAGCTCCCAACATGGATCTGCGGCCATTGACTGGTCAACACACGGTTTGAGGGTAACACATACGCGGGGAAAGACTACACGGCGTTTAGTTTGGACAAAAGGCATGTACTCATTTATTGCACATGGCAAGGACACGGCTCCAACATGGTACACAGCCATTGACTGGTAACGCGTACGCGGGGACGGACTACATGGCTTGTAGAATTGGGAACACGGCGTGCACCCATCATTTCACATAGCGAGGACACGGCCTGCAACATGGGGTATACACAGAAAGGGGGTACACAACGTGTACTCAAACTACATGGCGTGTAGTTTCAAAATTCTGGAATGTGTGGGAAAAGTCCATTTTACCCTCCAAAACACTTCGTGACCTTATTTTTGATAAATGAAAGGGCCAGAGAGGTCCGGGCCGTTACATCAGATACCTCTTATAACATTCTCGTCCCCGAGAATTCAAAACCAACCCAAAGGAAACTCAACAAGATACCTCTTAGGGTTCTCGTTATTACATGAATCCAACCAACAACCCTAATAATATTTGTTAGGAATACCTTCTCCTATGTCGATATATTATCTTCTTTAGGCGGCACTGACTCGCATGCACGGGAATAATCGCATCCTCATTAATGCATCTCGATTAAGAATTGGGGCTTCCAACTTTCATAAATTAGGATTCTTCAACTCACACTACCCCAAACTGTAGAGACCCGAAGCTTGACGTACATGGACAATACATTAATTTTGCGGAATACTTAATACATAAAAAAAACAGACACACAAGGACCGTAAGAGTTTAGTGTCTTTGGAAACTTGGAATAAAATCTTCTAATCATGGTGAAAGATCTTCAACAACTCCCATAACGATCTTCCCCTTTTTGTTTCCTTACCTAAAACCTTTATTTACTTCTTGGGGCATATAAAACATAAAAAGGGTGAGCTCAAATGCACAGTAAGGGAAAAGGTAGATAACATAAAACAATCCATAAACATTTGGATGAAAAAACATGAACATGAAATTTAAACATCAAAATCTTGAGCAAAGACATAAATCGTGGAAGTACGTAAGGCATATATCATAATAGAACATCAACCACGATAAAATGGGAATAAAACATGTAATTGTGGAAACCATTTAGCACATGTCATGATTTCCATAGTAGCCAAGACATTTCTTCCAAGACCATCTTAGTGGACAAAGTCCCTTTCTAAATCGAGCTCCCTCCTCGTTTTAGACCTGTAACACTGAACCAGATTAACTTACCATTCCAGCCATGTCTATCTCATGAGATATAAATCTTTACCCAATTCATTGGAGGGATATATAGGTCCCACCCATCTCATAATGAAATCATTCTTTCGTGTGCCACAAAATCATAAATCATACATCATAGCATAACCCATGTAATAAAATGGGATTCTTAATCATCGTGCCATCATAACATAATCCATAAAAGTTTGATATCATTTCATCAAAATAAAATTGAAACGATTTAAATCATAGATTCATATTACTTGAAAGATACACATATGAAGTAATGTCATCTTATATGTAAAATAGTTTTGGCAAAACACTTGAAATGAATTTTTGAGGAAAATATCATTTCTTCTTTAAAATCATTTTCTTTTCAAACAAATTCCATGAAATTTTAAAAGAAAAGGGTTTTGTTGAAAATAATCATGCAATCTTATAGAGGAAGCTTCTTGAAAATAAGGATTTATGAAACTGTAAAAATCCATTCACGCCGTATAATTTAAAAATAACATTATCCTCGTACTTTTGTCAGAAAAGTCAAAAATTACCTTATATGGTAACCAAAGGAAATATTCCATTCATACAATGTGGTAAAAAGTAAATAAAGGGTAACAATTATGTTAATAATTCATGGAAGAATATTAAACATTTTATGAGAACATTTTTAGAAAACATGGTCATGGATGATAAACATAACCCCAGTAAATACGTATGTATAAGCAATCTCAGATAAAAATGAGATTGAAAATTTATCCCTTACCTTATGTCTGATATGCTTAGTATGTATCTGAACCACCTGTATAATGATTTAAATAATTTCATTGACATATTACAGAATCATATTCATTGTTATGGTATCATATATTGTTCACTTATGCCTTTATATTACTCGTTCTTTTGTAAATTCCATGTTAAAGAGTTTTTTGGGTAAAATCGTTTCATTTATCGTATGTGTTTCGACTCGTTGTTCTTGATATTATTACTTATATCCTGATTTAAATAATTCCATAATGCAAAACATGATATATATATAATATATAATCATTATATACATATATATTATATATCGATAAAAGGAATGAAAGACACTGTTCATGGAGACGGTAGGTCGTACGTATGCATGAACGCTATTTTTGTTTCCTTGTTGAATTGAAAGGAATTGAGTATATGACATACATATATATATATATATATACATAAATCTTGTAGCATTATTATTTCATATATTTCATTATTATTCATTATATATACTTTATAATCATTCTTTAATGGTTAATCATGGAAAATGAATCTCATCACGTTCGTGGAGATGGTAGTATGTACGTACGCACGAGCGATGATATCATTACCATGATTGTGGGATTGTATTGGATTGTATGTGTAATATTTCAGAATAAATATCAATTTAAAATAATAATTTATTTACACCATTATACCCATTCATGTAAGGTGGTGGTAGAAAAACAGATTACACCACGACGTGGCGACGGTATTCCGTACGTACGCACGCATGGTGATTTTGTTTTCCGTAGGATGGATAGATGGTGAAATAGGGTTGTTTAATAATTATAATAACATATCAGTATATTAGTAATACTGATTTTATTACTTCATTATGAAACAACTAAAAAAGAAGAAGTGGAAGAAGAAATGAAGTTGAAAGAATCAGTAACGGGCATTACCTCTTCTTTGAAGCGCCTTATTTGAAAGCTCAGCTTAGGGCACTAATATTAGTCTTTGAAGAAAACCAGAACCTCTATGATGTTTCTATGGAAGTGGAGAAGATTAATTGGTTGGGTTTGGACGAGCTTTAAGTCTCATAGTGGTGTGAGGAAGAGAGAGGGAGGAGGTGCCCTTTTATAAGGGAGGAGAGGGGCACCTTTGGAATAACTAAAAATATAATTTTATTATAAAGTCATATTCGGTTTTTAATAGCTCAAAATTGAGTTATTTCGAAGATAAGGTGGGGATGGGTCGAAATAATCTCATCCAATAGAATTTAGACAAGTTTAGGTTCCTATTTTAACCTTATCATTTAGATTTAACTTTAAGTTAGATAATTTTACTTTTACCGTGTCTTTTGTGTTTTTACACTATAAGGATAATAAACTTACTATAAAAATCCAAAAGAACCCCAAGTTGTTTATTATTAATATATATAACCTTATCTAAGTCATTTGGACTAACCTTAGATTTTTAGGAACATAATAACGATTAATAATAAAATATTCGTTTTCAAAACTATTTTATGTCAATTTTGACACTATTTGGTAATTGATTTTTTTGAAAATCATAACGGAAAGATTAGTTGGAAAATATTTAATTAAATCAACACTAACATGTAATATTAACATATAAAATTATTTTAATTCATAAAAATTCTCATATTACATTTATTTGGGTATTTATAACTTCAATTATGTCAATATTTCATTAATAAGATAATTACTGCATCATCATTGTGTCATAAATAAGTTAAATTATTTAAAGTCTAAAAATTACAAATAAAATATCATTATTTATGAAATATTTTTATATTTATAATAAATATTTATAGTAGAATTTATCTTATGGATAACCCTATATTAAAAATGTCTTACTTATTAAACATTGATTTTAACTATTTTAACCATTCTTTAAATAAATTAATAATAGATGTCCAAATATAATACAAGTGAGCCTAAATGGTCATATTTTATTCCTAAGGTTGTTTTTGGTCGAATTAAACTTATCCAATAGAATTAGGACAAGTGTTAGGGTAATAATAATATCATTTTTACTCTTAATTACCCTATTTACTTTTAACCGTTGTAATTAAAATAAAAAGTTACTATTCACCAAATATTATTTTCATCTCATTGAACCACATTTTACTTACTGACATCAATGGTGTCTCTCATATTTTGGAAATTATATTCACAAAAGCAGTAAAATTATGTTCTATGTAAATTTGCAAATTCTCCTAGGAGGTGTGTAAAAGACGGTCAAAAGTTCAATAAAATTTTTATATATCTAAAATTATTAAATTAATGACTCCAGTGAATTACATTGAACTTATATAGGTATTATGTATCAATTTTGACCTAAAATAAATTTAAATAAAATAAATAATTATTTAAATAAAAAAGTAAGTTTTTAAATAGTAACCCAGTGTTTTTACTATTCAGCAAAAATTGAAAGTTTTTAGAAAAATACCAAAATTTCACCCTAGGCTAATTTCGGTATTCCGAATCCCAAAATGAAGTCCATTTTGAAAGTTGAAAATTTCAAAATTTTAAAAAGTAGTTATTACTATTCATAACGGCTAGTTTTAGTAACATTTTAATAGCATATCGTTGTTTAGTGAAACTCGGTATTGCGTACAACACACGCTATCGAGGAAGGTCATGATTGTGTGTAATGCAGCCAAGTTAGGGTTGCATGTTGTGAAAGACTCCTTTGTTTTAGCGTACAACACAAGACATCAATAAAATTAAAAATAATATTTTTCATAAAATCTCGGGGTGTTACATTCTACCCCCCTTAAAATGAATTTCGCCCTCGAAATTCATCGGGGTTAGAAATGGTTTACTACATGAAAGTTTCTTTAATATAAACCCACATCGTAAAAAGGAATACCAAAACCAATCTTTAAAAACTAATGTATGAAACATAACGGTTACCCAAATTAACTAATCACTGGGTTTCCGCATAAGAGAACATAGGTGAAAATATTGATATAGAAGAGAAACCTAACCATCATATTCTGATGGAGAGTGGTAGAGAACATGGCTATGAAAAAGCCAACAATCACAAAGCCATAGATTTTTGATGATCTAAGGTACCATCTGATTCATCGGATATAAGGGAACTAGGACAACATTTTTTGTTTTCAAGATCATTTCCCTAAAGTTGAAGAATTTGAATTACAATAAATACTTAATTTATTTTGGTACAATCTCAATATTTTTTTGTGCTTTGAACAATTTCTACTTCATCTCTTAAAGAAATGAAGATGAATTTGTTATTCGTGAAGTGTTAACAAATCATGTCATAGAATGATGGGTCATTCCATCTATTTCAAACAAAAGGTTAGAAAAAGTTATCAAATATACATAAGTCCATCTATGGTGAGGTTAATCGTATATGATTCCAAAAATGAACTTATAATTCATATATCATACCGCATAATAAAATAAAACTATTTTCTACTAAAAAGGGACTTCTTGCGGGCCAGTGGTAGGCGATAAAGGCCAGTCGCACTTCGGTTGTGGGTTTGATTCCCACAACCTTGTCCGACGCAATGGGCTGTCACCCATCCTGCAGGTTTTCCTTTTCCTAAAACTATATTACTATAACATCCAATCAATAATATCAAAAAATGTTCTATCCATAAACAATACAAACTTATGTCTAACATAATTCATTCCAATCTTTAGGCTTATCTAAAATACTTCGGTCCAAGCTCATAGTATTAAGAAAATGATTACTTGAAATATCACATAACAATCACGTGAATGCCATCATTTATCCCCCATATATCATAAGATATATCTTGTTGGTCAAATTACAAACATGTGAATACCTTAATCATGTATTCTCTTGAAGAATGAATACCCATTGAACCTTAGTGAAAATATTAATTCAGTTAAAAAGTTAACACTTTCCACATACCAAAATCCTCAAAATTGTTTATACTCAAACCATGATTTCACTTAGTCCTTATATCAATCATGAGCTCATGAATACAATCAAACATCTCATTATCTTCTCATCCCATCATTATGTGCATATCATCTGCTTACCAAAATTTCTCAATCACTTTCCATGGTTACCGGTACAATAATATTATTGAAAACCACAATTAACCAATACATAAATATTCCATTATTCCACGATACTATATACAACATTATTTTGGATTCCCATTACATAAACACTTAATCATTCCACCACATCGTTGTCATATTCAACATCACCAATAGTGATCGCATGTGACTTCCCTTTGTCCTTTGCCTTAAGTGGTTGCTCATGTCATTCATCATTAACCCTTGGATTAGGGCATTGATTAGCATAATTCCCCCATTTCATTGCACATGAAGCATTGAAGTGTTGTTGGTGCATTCTCTGTAGTCTTTTCATTATTCACACCATTACAAACCCTTTTTTTATTACTTCGACACTCAGCTACTCGATGACCTTCTTTTCCAAACTTAAAACATTTTCTAGTCCCTTTAAGACAATCTCCACCATGCTTCTTTCCACACTTTGAGCATAATGAAACATTCATCTTCTTTTCACCATTATTCTGAGATTTCTCCTTAAACTCCATCTTTCGTTTCTTGTCAAAACCATGAGATGGAAATGTAACACAAAATTCCATTTCTACCTTGATAGAACAACTGACAATTTCTTCATAGCTACTGAAGTTTCTTATAGCTAATGCCCTTTGATGATTTGGTTTTAAGCCAGTAAAGAATCGATCAATTTTACTTTCATGTTGGATGATAAAGTCAGATGCATACCTTGAAAGCCTTGTAAAATTCAATTCGTATATACCAACAGATTCATCATCCTTTTTCTTTAGATCAAGAAACTCCTTCTCCATCTTTGTTTGTAGAATACGAGGGAAGTACTTATTGAAAAATAAGTTCGTGAACGCATCCCATTCCATGGACTCAATTTCATCTCTTGTCCTCGTATTTTTTATGAGATTCCACCATTGATCAGATTCACCTTCCAAACGATATACTGATAAGATGAGTTTATCATGTTCAGAGCATTGAAGAACTGAATATATCTTTTTAGTGGTACTGATCCATTGTTCGGCAACAAGTGGATCAGAAGACCCACTGAAAGAAGGTGGACGTTGCCTCATGAAGGGATCAATAGAATATTGTTCCCATCTCTTCTCATTTGGAAGTCCAGAATGATTCATAGCTTGTGTAAGTATAGAAATAATATTTTTCACTCCATCTCCCATAACATTTGTTTTTTCAGGAGGAAAATCATTGCATTGTCCAATACATTGATCAACACGGTTCCTTCGGGTTCCAGCCATCGTCTAAAACCCAAAATGAATAGTGCGAGAGGAAAAAATCATGCTAAGGGAAAGAACACAATAAAGGGGGAGTACCTTCAATATCTAACATCTTAGGTTAAATTCTATGATCGTTACCGTAGTTTTAGGACTATATCCTATATGTATACTTATCATTTAGGACATCCCTAGACATACCATAGAAATATCTCTAGGGATCTCACTAATGTTTTCGCATCCTAGTTTCCAAAGGTTGACTAAACCTTTCCTATGATTCCAACTGTAGAGACCCGAAGCTTAACGTACATTGAAAATACATTACTTTTTCGGAATACTTAATGCATAACAAAAACTGACACCCAAGGACTGTAATAGTTTAGTGTCTTTGGAAACTCGGAATAAAATCTTCTAATCGTGGTGAAAGATCTTCAACAACTCCCATAATGATCTTCCCCCTTTTGTTTCCTTACCTAAAACCTTTATTTACTTCCTAGGGCAAATAAAACATAAAAAGGGTGTGCTCAAATGCTCATTAAAAGCAAACATAGATATTATAAAACAATCCATAAACATTTGGAAGCAAAAACATGAACATGAAATTTAAACATCAAAATCATGAGCAAAGACATAAATCATGGAAGTGTGTAAGGAATATATCATAATAGAACATAAACCAAGATCAAATGGGAATAAAACATGTAATTGTGGCAACCATTCAGCACATTTCATGATTTCCATAGTAGCCATGGCATTGCTGCCAAGACCATCTTAGTGGACAATGTCCCTTTCTGAATCGAGTTCCCTCTTTGTTTCAGACCTGTAACACTGAATCAGATTAACATACCGTTCCAGCCATGTCTATATCATGAGATATAAATCATTACCCAATGAATTGGAGGGAGATATAGGTCCCACCCATCTCATAATGAAATCCTTCTTTCGTGTGCCACAAAATCATAAATCATACATCATAGCATAACCCATGTAATAAAATGTGATTCTTAAACATCATGCCATCAAATCATAATCCATAAAAGTTTGATATCATTTCATCATAAGAAAATTGGAGCCATTTAAATCATAGAGACATATTACTTGATACATACACATACGAAGTTATGTCATCATAGATGGAAAATAGTTTTGGAAAAACACTTGAAATGAATTCGTGAGGAAAATATCATTTCTTCTTTAAAATATTTTTCTGTTCACGAAATTCCATGAAATTATAAAGGAAAAGGGTTTTGATGAAAATAATCATGCAGTCGTGTAGAGGAATTTTCTTTAAAATGAGGCGTTATGAAACCGTAAAAATCCGTTCACGCCGTATAAGATAATAATAACATTCTCCTCGTACTTTTTTCGGAAAAGTCAAAAAGTACCTTATATGGTAACCAAATCAAAGATTCCATTCATACAATGTGGTAAAAAGTCAATAAAGGGTAAAAATGAATTTAAAAATTCATGGAAGAATAGTAAACATTTTATGAAATCATTTTTAGAAAACATGTTCAGGGATGATAAACATTGCCCCAGTAAATACTTACGTATAAGCAATCACAAATAAAAATGAGATTGAAAATTTATCCCTTACCTTATGTACGATATGATTTGTATGTATCTGAACCTCTTGTATAATGATTTAAATAATTTCATTTACTTATTATAAAATCATATTCATTATTATGAAATCATATATGGTTCACTTATGACTTTATATTACCTGTTCTTTTGTAAATTCTATGTTAAAAAGCGTTTTGGGTAAAATCGTTTCATTTATCATATGTGTTTTGACTCATCGTTCTTGATATTATTACTTATATCCTAATATAAATAATTCCAGAATGTAAAACATGATTTATATATAATATACATTTATTATATACATATATATTATAGATCGATAAAAGGAATGAAATACACCGTTCATGGAGACGGTAGGCCGTACGTACGCATGAATGCTATTTTCATTTCCTTATTGAATTGAATGGAATTGAGTATATGACATACATATATATATATATCCATTATAATTATTATGTCATATATTTCATTATTATTCATTATATGTACTTTATAATCATTCTTGAATTGTTAATCATGGAAAATGAATCTCATTGCGTTCGTGGAGACGGTAGTCCATACGTACGCACGAGCGATGATATCATTCCCATGATTGTGGAATTATATTGGAGTGTATGTATACTATTTCGGAATAAATATCACTTTAAAATAATCATTTATTTACACCATTATACCCATCCATGTAAGGTGGTTGTGGAAAAACAGATTACACCACGACGTGGAGACGGTATTCTTTACGTACGCACGCGTGGTGATTTCGTTTTCCGTATGATGGATATATGGTGAAATAGGGTTGTTTCATAATTATAATAACATATCATTATATGAGTGATACTGATGTTATTACTTCATAATGAATCAACTAATGAAGGAGAAGTGGAAGAAGAAATAAATTTGAAAGATTCGGTGACGGGCATTACCTTTTATTTGAAGCGTTTTTTAAAACCTACTCTTAGGGCACTAATATTGGTCTTTGAATAAGACCAGAACCTCTAGATTGTTTATAGGTAAGTGGAGAAGAGAAATTGGCAGGGTTTGGCCGATCATTAAGGCTCAAAGTGGTGTGAGGAGGAGAGGGAGGAGGTGCCCTTTTATAAGGGAGGGGAGGGGCACCTTTGGAATAACTAAAAATATTATTTTATTATAAAGTCATATTCAGTTTTTAATAGCTCTAAATTGGGTTATTTCGAAGATAAGGTGGGGATGGGTCGAAATTCTTTCATCCAATAGAATTTAGACGAGTTTAGGTTCCTATTTTAACCTTATCATTTAGATTTGACTTTAAGTTAGATAATTTTACTTATACCGTGTCTTTTTGTGTTCTTATACTATAAGGTTAATAAACATACTATAACAAGCCAAACGAACCCGAATTTGTTTATTATTAATATATATATCCTTATCTAAGTCATTTGGTCGAACCGTATAATTTTAGGAATATAATAACAATTAATAATAAAATATTTATTTTAAAAACTATTTTATGTCAATTTTGACACTATTTGGTAATTGTTTTTTGTGAAAATCATAACAGAATTATTAGCATGAAAAAAGTTAATTAAATCAACACTAACATGTAATATAAACATAGAAAATTATTAGAATTCATAAAAATTCTAAAATTTCATTTATTTGGGTATTTATAACATATAATATGTCAATATTTTATTAATAAGATAATTACTGCATCATCATTGTGTCATAAATAAATTAAATTATATAAAGTCTAAAAATTACAAATAAAATATCATTATGTAGGAAATAGTTTTAGATTTATAATTAATATTTATAGTAGAATTTATCTTATGTATAACCCTATATTAAATATGATTTACTTATTAAACTTTTATTTTATCTATTTTAACCCTTCTTTAAATAAATTAATAATAGATGTCCTAATCTAATCCACGTGGTCCTAAATGGTCATATTTTATTCCTAAGGTTGTTTTTGGTCGAATTACACTTATCCAATAGAATTAGGACATGTGTTTGGTTAATAATAAAATCATTTTTACCCTTGATTACCCTATTTACTTTTAACCAAGGTAATTAAAAGTAAAAAGTTATTATTCACAAAAAATTATATTCATCTCATTGAAACACATTTTACTTACATAAACCGTGTCTCTTCGATTTTTGAAATTCCATTCACAAAAGTGGTAAAATTATGTTTTTTGTAAACTTGCAAATTCTACTAGGAGGTGGGTAAAAGACGGTCAAAAGTTCAATAAAATTTTTATATATCTAAAATTATTAAAAAAAATGACTCCAATGAATTAAATTGAACTTATATAGGTATTATGTATCAATTTTGACCTAAAATAAATTTAAATAAAATAAATAATTATTTAAATAAAAAGTCAGTTTTTAAATAGTAACCCAGTGTTTTCACTATTCATCAAAAATTGAATGTTTTCAGAAAAATACCAAAATTTTTCCCTAGGCTAATTTCGATATTCCGATTCCAAAAATGAAGTCCATTTTGAAATTTGAAATTTTCAAAATTTCAAAAAGTGGTTATTACAATTCATAACGGCCAGTTTTAATAATATTTTAATAGCATATCGTTGTTTAGTGAAACTCTGTATTGCGTACAACACACACTATCGAGGAAGGTCACGATTGTGTGTAATGTAGCCAAGTTAGGGTTGCGTGTTGTGCAAGACTCATTTGTTGTAGCGTAAAACACAAGACATCAATAAAATTAAAAAGAATATTTTTCATAAAATCTCGGGGTGTTACACCAACACCACACAACAAACACACTGCCTGAACATGTGGTTTGGGGAAGAATTTCATCTCCTACATCGAGATATTATCCTCTATAGGCCGCACTGACTTGCCCGAACAGGTTCAATCGCATCTGCATTAATGCGTCTTGATTAAGGGTCAGGTTTTTCCCTTTTCCCACACATCCGGACATGTCACACAGTACCAGGGGACAAGGAAAAAAAGGTCTCACAACTGTCAAGACAAGCATTCCATAAATCAATGGTACAGAGTACAACATCAACACAATGCTCAGAAGAACAAGGGAGAACACAAGTCAAAACAACTCTGGGTACAAAGCGTGCATCTAGGCCTCCCGCTCCCAAGTGCTTTCCTCGAGGCCGCTATGCCTCCACAACACACGAACCAACGGAATGGTTTGTCCATAGAGAACCTTCTCTTTACGATCCTTGATCCGGATTGGTCGTTCCTCGAAGGTCGCGTCATATCCCATATCTAACTCTCCCCAGCCGATAACATGGGAGTTGTCATGTAAGTACTGACGAAGCTGAGAGATGTGGAAGACGTCATGAAACTTCTCCATCTGAGGTGGCAGGGCTAGCTTATATGGAACCTCACCGACATGCCTCCGCACCTCAAATGGTCTGATGAACCTAGGTGAGAGCTGAATCCATTTCCCAAACCTCCGCTGCCCCCGTCGAGGGGAATCCTTCAAGAACACATGATCTCCCACCTCGAACTCCAAGGGCCTCCTCCGACAATCAGCATAAGACTTCTATCAGTCCTGAACCTCTTTCATCCTCTCACGTATAAGATAGACTTTCTCTGTGGTGCTCTGCACTACCTCTGGCCCAAGAGCACCTATCTCACCAACCTCCGCCCATCAATTGGGTGAGCGACATGGACTTCCATAAAAAGCCTCAAACGGTGCCATGGAAATAGTAGAGTGAAAGCTATTGTTGTAGGAGAACTATACTAAAGGCTAGTGGCATACACATGATCCTCTGAAATCCAGAACGCATTCTCGCAGCATTTCCTCCAACGTATGGATAGTCCGCTCTGTCTGCCCATCGGTCTGGGGGTGGAAAGCAGTGCTAATGCGTAGCTGGGTGCCAAAAGCATGTTGTAACCCCCTCCAAACTCGTGAGGTAAACCGAGTATCCCGATCTGAGATGATAGTCTTCAAGACTCTATGCAAACACACCACCTTATATACGTACCTCTGTGCTAAGGTACTCACCAGGACTGACTCCTTAATTGCTAAGAAGTGAGCTGATTTCATCAGCCGATCCACAACTTCCCAGATAGCATCATAACCACCCTGAGCTCTGGGTAGTCCTATGATGAAGTCCATTGAGATTTCATCACACTTCCACTTGGGGACATCTAAAGGATGCAAAAAACCACTGGGAACATGGTGTTCAGCCTTCACTTGCTGACACACTATGCATTTAGCCACAAACTCTGCCACTGCCCGTTTCACCCCGGGCCACCAAAACTGAACCCTGAGGCCTCGGTACATTTTTGAAACTCCTGGATGTACTGCCAAGGCTGAGCTATGGAACTCACGGAGAACTACCTCACGCATTACCCTTGAAACAGACAACCTTCCATGGAAAAGCATCTGATGTCGGCTGTCCTCTGACCACACCTCTAGAGCGTTCCCCTGATCGACACGATCCCGCATCACATCCGCCTCGGAGTCCCCCCATTGAGACTCTTCCACCTGCTGCAGCAAGGAGGACTGCATCATCATATGAAACCAACAGCCTCTAACACCTTCTACCGTGGAATCCAAGTGCAAGGTGGCCAACTCTCCCATTTCCTTCCAAGCATCAGTGGATTCCCGAACTACTTCCTGATGTGGCTTCTTGCTCAGGGAATCAGTCAAAACATTTCCCTTACCTTCAGTGTAAGAGATCTCGAAGTCATATTCGTGGAGAAACTGGACCCATCTCGGCTGCCATATGTTCAGGTCACGCTGGTAAAAGATATAACGCAGGCTCTTGTGATATGAGAAGACCACAATGCGCTCCCCAAAGGGGTAATGTCACCACAACTTCAGTGCAAACACTACTGATTCAAGCTCTAGGTCATGGGTGGCATAATTATGCTCATGGGGGCGTAACTACCGAGACCCATAATAGATCACTCCCTTCTTCTACATCAGCACGCACCCCAGAACAAGGAAATAAGCATCACAAAACACCTCATATAACTACCCTTCCTCTGGCAACCTGAGTACGGGAGCACTGACCAACTTCTCCTTTAGGTAGTCAAAAGCCCTCTAGCACTGATCGCTCGATAGGAAGACCTGTTCCTTCCTTGTCAAAGCTGTCAATGGAGCAGCAACTCGAGAGAAGTATGAAACGAACCTCCGATAGTAACCTACTAACCCCAGAAAACTACGAACTTCTGCCACGCTCTTGGGTGCTGCCCAAGAATATACTGCCTCCACCTTTGACAGGTCCACTGTCACTCCATGCTGAGACACCACGTGCCCAAGGAAGTGTAGTTGTTGTGTCAAGAACTTACACTTCGACAATTTCCCGTAAAGCTGGTGGTGTCAAAGGACTTCCAAGACTGCCATAAGATACTCAACGTGCTCCTCCTCTGACCTTGAGTAGATCAGTATGTCATCGATAATCACAATGACAAACTGGTCCAGAAACTCTCGAAAGACCAATTTCATAAGTCCCATGAACACAACCGATGAATTCGTAACTCCAAACGGCATCACCACAAACTCGAGGTGCCGATACCTGCACCTGAAAGCTGTCTTCGAGATGTCACTATCCTTTACCCTCAGCTGATGATATCCAGATCGTAGAACAATCTTGGAAAACCAACCTGCTCCCCTCAGTTGGTCGAAGAGATCGTCTATCCTTGGGAGGGGATAGCGGTTCTTGACCGTTAACTAGTTCAACCTTCGGTAGTATATGCATAGCCTGAGACCACCATCTACCTTCTTCACGAACAAAAAAGGAGCACCCCAGGGTGATACGATGGGCCAAACAAACCCCTTCTCCATCAGATCTTAAATCTGAATCTACAAATCCCGCAACTCTGAAGGTGCCATCCGATAAGGGGCCATCGAAATCGGATGGGCACCAGGCTGTAAGTCTATCCCGAACTCAACGTCACGTCAGTGGGGGGGGGGGTAGAGTCACAACCTCCTCAGGAAAAACATCTAGGAACTCCCCAACAACCTCTAGGACATCCATTATCTCTGTATCAGCTGGAACACCTTATATCCCACCTAAAAAGGAAAGGAGAGGCTCCACACGCCGGTTTCCCACCTAATAGCTCCTCTCGCCAACAAAAGCTACATGCTGCCCATCCACGTCGAAGAACATGACTCTTCTCTAGAAGCAGTCGATAACAGAACCAACAGAAAAAAAGAAGTCGTTGCCTAGGATGACATCGTATGGCTGCATCTGTAACAGAAGAAGGTCCCCACCAGATCGATGTGGTCCCAACGTCAGCCCACATCCCCGGAAAACACAAGGTACGCTGGTCTGGCCTCCAACTGGTGTACTCAGCACCAATGGTACAAAATGTATCTCTATGTCTAGTCCCATGGAATGGGCTAGACCAGGTGAAACAAAGGAGTGTGGAGTTCTCGAATCGAACAAAGCAAAAACATGAGTGGTGAACAAACAAATCGTAACTCACACCACCTCTGGTCCTGCTGGAGCTGTCAACTCTAATGCATGCAACTATCCATGCCCACCTCCTCCACCTCTTTGATTTCGTCCATTTCCCCGACCACACACTAGTCGAGGTCCCCGAGGAGCACCCTGTGGTCAGCCTTCTCCCGCAAAGTCTTCCCTCAGAGGAGCATGGTCTTGCAGCTGCTGGAAGGGCCTCGCCGGTAACTGGTGCTGCTGAGGTGGGCACTGAACCTTCCCACCTCCACCGTACTGAGCTCGGGTCGGGCACCGACTCTGAATGTTCCCGAAACCTCCACAATATAAACACCTCAGTTCTGTGCTCGTGATAAAGGGACGAGGACCTGAAGATCTGAACTGGAACTGTTGGGGCCTGCTCCCCACTGGACTGAACCTGGAAGGTCCCATCACAGGAGACCTAATGCTGATGGCCTTCCCCTTCGACAAGCCTAGATGGATCCCCTCTCGGGGTGCACCTCCTAGTGAGTGAATCCTCTCTACAACCTCTGCCTTCTTCTATACCGCCATGTACGTCGAAAGGGTGAAGGGGGTGACATCATACTAGACCGAAGGACAAAGCGCCTCCTCAAAACGTCTCGCCCGAGACTCCTCATCTGGAAATAAATCCATAGCAAAGCGCATGATATCCATGAACTTGATCCCCAGCTCTTGTACTGACATACTCGATTTCTGAAGGGAGAGTAACTC
Source organism: Viscum album (assembly GCA_963277665.1). Taxonomy (NCBI): domain Eukaryota; kingdom Viridiplantae; phylum Streptophyta; class Magnoliopsida; order Santalales; family Viscaceae; genus Viscum; species Viscum album. The sequence continues at coordinate 812,496,023 of OY728165.1, forward strand.
CTGCCGCTTCTTCTCCATGATCATGGTAGAAAGGAATTCCTCTCGGAATTCCTTCTCAAAGTCGGCCCAAGGAACCTCTGCCACTATCCTCTCTCCGAGGTAGAGTGTCCACCACTGTCGCGCCATGCCTCTCACCTGAATGACTGATAGGGGAACCCAGTACTCCCTTGGATCACAGATCAATGTAAAAGCAATCCCTAGCGCCTCAAACCACCCCTCCTTCTCCGTATCTGAAGTACTACCCTCGTACTTCTTTAGGGTCTGCCACTAGAAAGAGTGTAGAGACTTCTACCACTGGCTATCTTCCTCCTCTCGGTCAATCCTCAGCTGATCCACTACTTGAATCTGTTGGGCCTCGGCCATCTAAGCCACCTGGGGATGACGTCCAGGTGCCATAGATGTACGATAAACAACGATCGGCTAAGCCCAAGTAGTAAGGAAAACTCAAGGTTTTATTTTATCGTTTTATTTCAATTTCTTTCCCAGAACACCCAAATCAAGTAAAACACAATCATGATGATGCATCTACCTTCCCAAGGGTCTCCACCATGCAATCATTGTAGTCTCACTTGGTCGTCCGATAGGCTCAAATTCCCTGCATCGGATCATGGGGGGCCCTAAAATCCTGTGTCCTAGCCGGTATTCCCCGTCCTATGTCATGCACCATGATTGACTAACATTGTCACCCTACCATCCCATGCAATCATAATTGTGCCTAACTCCAGACTCCATCATATCTCTCAACCATCACCTCTGATACCATTCTGTCATGACCCCCTCCGACCAAAGATGCGCCTTTTGAGCTAGAAATGGTTAAAGATAGATAATGACCCCTGTGTCCCGCTTCCAGTAGGCCCCGGGGTGGTGACTAGCACCAAGGGTATTAGTTTTCAAAAGTAGGGGAGGCATTACCCTTTTTATTTAGTTACGATCGGGAAATATGACATGTCAAACAACAAAAAGGAAAAAGAACAAGTGTATAGAAATAAATCCAAACCAAGCCCACATGCATGTTTAAACAATTTATAACAAGGTAGAAGTACTAGAAAGATCAAAGTACAATACCAAAAGAAAACAAGAGAACAACAACTGCAACAACTCCAACTGTCAGACTAGTAGGGTCCTTCACGACCCTGGTAGTCCTCCTGGAAACCTGAAAGTAAACGTCGGGTGAGCATATAAGTATACTCAGTAGGGAAACCTAAAGATCTCATGCACAAGTGGGGAGACATCCTAATGTCCCGTGGGAACAACAGAAGAAACATAGCAAGGAATTCTATCCACCCAACCTCACCAGCCACACTCACCAAAACACAAGCACCACAGGTAGTAGTATATAAGAAAGAAGAGTATTGAGTACCCTGAACCAGTTCCCTTTAGTTAGCTGCTCTTCCTAACGACGAACATCCTGACGCTGCCACACTCTCCCCGCCCGCACACACCTGGGCCTCACCGCCACGTATCCCGCCCGCACAAACCTGGGTCTCACAACCACCTATCCCCCCCACACACACCTGGGCCTCACAACCACATATCCCAACTACCAAAGCTTGGGCCTCACAGCCACATATCCCGCCCGCACACACCTGGGCCTCACAACCACATATCCCGCCCGCACACACCTAGGCCTCATCCCGATGATTCTTGGGAAAAAGTATAACCTTCCCGAAGAGTCTTGGGCCTAATCCACCCCAATCGAATCCTACCCAAAGAGTCTTAGGTGTAAGATCGCCTCAAGCCATCACAGCCTAGGGGAGAAGGAGCAGGAAGGAGCTAGTAACTAAGGAAAAATCACCCTGTCCAATGAAATGGGAGTGTTCGACACTAAGTGCTCAACATGGGTGGTGTGCGATAAAACACAAAAGATACAGATATATATATATACCAACCACACAGCCCAACCTATGGCTTCTAAATAGAGAAACTGAGCACGTTCCTCAAAACTGCTATTACGAAGCATGCATACAACAAACAACCCCAACCCCATTTAGGTTTTTACGTTTCAGTAGAATTAGATTATTTAGTTCCTTAACTACTGGACAACTATCCACAACCAACCACATCGATCGTTCATAAAACATATCCCTTCCATCCACAAATCATGTTAGTAAAACACAAGCAACACAACCAAGCCCTTCTTATCAACCAACCTGCCCCATTGATTATTAACACCATTCCATTACCACGCCCCACCATTCATTAACACTTCCGCTTTTATTTATTATTCACAACCCATAACTCATTCACATTAAAACCAAACCCTGCAGCCCCGCTACCAACCGCCCAAACCACAACTGCATCGTACATCATTTCCCCTTTAATACCATTTATTGTGGCCCCGCTTCCCATTACTATTACAAAACTGACACCAACCCACAACCTAGTCACCCACAGCCCCGCTGCTCACCCAAACCACAAAAACCCACAAAACACCCCCCATCACACGCCACGTATCCAAACCAACACCCACATGTTCATTATTCCATTTTTGTTTATCCGGGGTGATCACATAGGGGTTCCAGATTTTAAATAGCCAACTTTACATGATTAACCAATTCCACATTCCACAAAGTTTCCATCCATAAGAAAACATAGAAGGAGAGGGAAACATTTAATTGCGTAAGAAAAGGCCCCCAATGACCATGATTTTCAGTAGGTAGAAGCTCATTCAATTCACAACATAAGATCACAAGGTATAAATTAACAGTAATCAAAACTTCCCATCCCTATTCTATAATCCAGTTATTATCTTTATTTAAAGGTTCAACTATTTATCATGAAAACAAGAGGATAACAACCCCGCATGATGCACAAAAGAGAGAGACACAAAGGTATGATCCTGACCTCAATAGGTTCTGATCACAGCGCTCCCCGGATCAACTTTAGAAGAAGTCTGTCAGCGTCTGTCACCTCTGTCGAGTCCTGGAAAAACCTCCTCGGGTGAAAGTCGGAAGGGAAAGGACAAAGGGAAGACAACAGATCCAATTTCAGAAGTTCCGCCTCGTCGTCACGATCCTGTGGCTGCTGAAGGATCGTAAATCAGAGCTCAGACGAAGAAGTTATGGAGGAAAGATCCTTCGAGTCTCTTAAGAGAACTCTGCTCAGAGGGAAAGGGGAGGAGAGGGGTGAGTTGAATGGAGGAGGGGACCCCTACATTTATAGGGGAGAAAAGGAAAAGTACACGACATGTTCATTAGGGTACACGGCGTGTACTTGGTTATTTTACACAGTCTCCACGCGGCTCCCAACATGGCTCTATGGCCATTGATTGGTCAACACACGGTTTGAGGGTAATGCATACATGGGGAAAGACTACACGGCGTGTAGTTTGGGCACACGGTGTGTACTCATTTATTGCACACTGCCAGGACAAGGCTCCATCATGGTACACGACCGTTGACTGCTAACGCGTATGTGGGGATGGACTACATGGCGTGTAGAACTGGGATCACGGTGTTCACCCATTTTTTCACACAGAGAGGACATGGCCTGCAACAGGGGGTATACCCGGAAAGGGGGTAAACGGCATGTACCTAAACTACACAGCGTGTAGTTTCAAAATTTTGGAAAGTGTGGGAAAAGAACATTTTACCCTATTATGTTTTTAATCGCGATTAGAGGTAATTAGTGTAGTTTAAGGTAAAAATAATGTTTTAATAATATGAAATGAACTTGAAACATGTCCTAACCTCATTGGATGTGTAATGGCCGACCAAGACAAGCCATGGGTCAACTTGGGGACCCCATGGAGCCACTTTGGTTGGGAAATGACATAAATAACTTTTTATTTAATGTAAAAGTAAAAATGACACAAACATGATATGTTTTACTAAAACAATTTTTAAGTGGGGTTATACAAGTCAGATTTTTTGTTATAAATAGTCATTGGAAAGATAAAACTATTTCCTACATCATAGTAATTTTTTAATAATATTTATACCTTATATAAATTAAATTATTTATGACATCATAATGATGCAGCGATGACATCATTATCTGACGATTTAAATAAAATGAGAAGATAATGTAAACTCTATGACCTAAACATGTCTAAAACTTATTGTATGGGTGGATTTAGATCCCTTATCACCTTATCCACGAATTATATCGATGTGGGACCTTTTAAAACCGAAACACATTTTCAAATAAAGTAATATTTCTTACTTTCCAAAAGTGCCCCTCCTCTCCTCTTATAAAAGGCCCCCACCTCTACCTCATTTCACACACTCCTAAAGCCTTTGGCTCCACCAACCCCTGCCCAGTTACTCTCTCCACATCCCTCTACTCATCCTAGAGTATTCTCTTTGGGCAGAATCATTTCAAAGGAAGCCTTTAGGCTCAAATCAAAAGGAGTTACACTTTTAAAGGTAATTCATTCTCTCATGTTCAATTGTTTTATTTTGCTTCCCCAACCACCTAAACTCTTTTTATTTACTTCTTTTGTAACAACACCAGTATATTCAATATACTAGGATGTTGTTATAATATTTATTCGAGCTATACTCCCACACAACTACATCAAATGGTTAAAGAACATACGGTTTCCGTGGATGGCGAAATTCTGCCTCCCGAAACGATGATTGTTCAATACTCATTTAACACCTTCAAAGGTGGCCATTATGATGTCACAATTTTTATATATGATATATTATATGTTTATGTTTTACTTATGCTTCTATATTTTTCATTTGTGTCTTAACATTATGGCTTCCATTATGGGTATACGCGATATCTTCATTTTAGGAAGTGCGGACTACCGCACCCTCAAAGTGATGTGATTCGTTAATCCCATACGTGGGATGTATAAAGGATGGATTTAATGTTATTATATATGATGTTATACTGGAACTATTATATACCTCTATATAATTATTATTTATTTCCATTAAAGAATTATATAGAAATGAAAATAGCGTTCATGCGTACGTACGGCTTACCGTCTCCATGAACGGTGCATTTCATTTCTTATCCCCAAATGTAATGTACTATTATAAGTACATTTATATAATGGATATATATGATGAATGATACATCTAAATGATGACTATAATTCTGTAATTAAAATATACATACCTCTCATTTAGTTTTAATTCCATTAATATGACAAAGAAAATGAAAGTAGCGTTCATGCGTACGTACGACTTACCGTCTCCATGAACAGTGCATTTCATTTCGTACCTCTAAATGATTATGTAATATTATAAATAAATTTATATGCTGGATATATATGATATATATGATATCCAAATCAGGAATGTCATTCTGGATATAAAGAACCTTTGACCACATGAACAACATGTAATTGTAAGAAGTCCACTTTCGACTTAAGAACCAAATATCGACAAAACAAACATTATAAACATAAATGATTACATAATGTTTGTAAAATAAAAATAAGAGATATAAAAGGAATAATGAACATGAAAAAGTTTCATAATCAAATATAAATTAACTCAAGTTTGTTATTTAGGACGTTAAAGAACGATCGAGTCAAATCGGACCCGAGGTAAGGGATCCTACAACTCTCTTTCTTTTTAAGTACTCTCTTTTATGTCATTTCTTTTAAGCTCATCTTTCTTATGATTGGGATGTTATTTTATATTACTCCTACGTTAATTTCTATGTTCATGTGATGAGAGACGCTATTCTCTCTCATTAATCTATTTTGGAAGTTTTGAGTGGCGCCGTTAGGCTGCCGAACTTTTGTAAGAGATCTAACCTCTCCCTTTATTTTTAAGTACTCTCCTTTATGTCACTTCTTTTAGGCTCCTCTTGGTAATGTTAGGGGATGTTCTTTTATATTACTTTTTCTGTACATTTTATTGTAATGTGATGATATACCCTATTTTATCTCATCAATCCATATTCGAAAGCTTTATGTGGCACCGTTAGGCTGCCGAGTTTTCATAAGGGATTTTTCATCTCACTTTTATTCCCATGAGATTTATGGTACATTTGCCACAAATTCCATTGAGTGGTGTATGTACTGCCCATTATTATACTCTTTGTGTAATATAATTTCATTAATGAGTATTTACATCAATGATCTATTGTCCTTATTTCATGGGGTGTATGTTTTGAAAGATACCCAACTTGGTAAGGGAACCTTTCACCCTCCTCTTTTTTAAAAGACTTCTTTTGTTGGGTATTTTAATTTACATATTGTTATGTTGTGATATGTTCTCATGTATCCTTATTGATGTAAATTTTATTTCCAAGTGATGAGATACACTTTTTATCTCTCATCAACTCATTTTGATGTGATGCCGTTAGGCTGTCAAGGGAACTTTTTAACCCAATTTCGATTTCTTTGGGTTCAACATGTAGTCATTGAATATGTCATCCATTGAATATTTGTGAATGACATTTTATTTTTTTACACATAATATCCACTTATATTGGGTGTATTTATATTTGTCACACATATTTTTGAGATTTATTTGTCCTTAATTTAAGGATACCTTCTTTATAAGGGATTTCATCACATTTGACATTTCTATTGAGGGTTCATTGTTGTTATGCACCAATTCACTCTTATATGGTGTATATACTGTCCTTTGGAGTATTATATCATGAATCCATTTATTCTCATGATATTATAAAGTTCTGACTAAATGTTATTCCTCAATTATTGTATTCAAGTTTCTCTAATTTTGGTAAAACCCCTTTAACCAAAATGTCATTTTAAATGTGTTAATTATTTTTTCTTATTAATATCCATGTTTTCAAAATGGTTTTAAGGATTTATTTATATGGATATTAATGGTTTAAAATTTTAAGCTTCATGGTGGTATGGGACACTTTGATTCAAAATTCTCTTTATTAAATGTTTTAAATGGTTTTGAAAATGGTTTTGATAAAGGATTCTATTATGATATATTGTGATGTGGAAATGTTATCATTCCTTTATAATGGTTTTATGTTTTATGATTTTATATTGGTACTTGGACATTTTAAGCGGTGGTTACGTTATAAACAATATGATGGGTGGTTCTGTGAATACCAGGACGGGTGGTTACGTTATAACCTCCAATGCATTGGGTATGGAAGTCGGCCGTATGGCTATTCCATTAAGTATGTATGGAAATTGGCCGTATGGCTATTCCATTAAGTGATATCTGTGGAAGTCGACCGTATATGGTTATTCCACTTAAGTATGTTTATGTCCCAAGTTACCTTTATATATGTTATGTGTTCTTTATATGGGTTTTGTAGTAATCCTTTGGTTACAAAAAGGTAAGTAATGATGCTTTTTTCAGTGAAGAGTTTTTACTACTTCCTGAAGGTGAAAAGTATTACATTGATAAAGTATTCATGGTTTAATTGTTGTTTTGAAAAACTAACAGTTTTCATTCTTTGTGTATCCCTTACTGAGCTTATTATGCTCATCCCAAGTTTTTGAAATGTTTTTCACAGGACTTAGCATGGAATAGGGTCAATGATGGGACCAAGGGAAAGTCATGCTACCTAAAACATGGAACTATACATGTTTCTTTTTAAGAGTTTTTATTTTATGGAAATTTAGTAGAAGCGACTACTTTGTAATCTTTTGAGATGTAATAGTTATGTCCTAATTCTCTAAAACTCTAAACCTGAAAAGATCATCAATGTGAATTACTCATTTAATTCAATATTATGTAAGGTTTAAGGCTGGGGCCTTATAGTTGGTATCAATGGTCAGTTTAGATAACTTTAGAGGTTAGGGTATTCTTTAAGCATAATTGACATTACCATAATGGTTAGGATTTCAGAAAGAGTCCTAGTTTTAGATAAAGTGAATGAGTAAGTGTATCTTAGTGTTTACCTTCCTCATTAGTACATGATGGTTTTGTTGATATACTCACACTAACATTTCTATTTTTTAGTGAATGGATGGATCTAGCAGGCACCAAAGAGACAACAGGTTTGAAGGAAACTATGGTGGTTCTCTGATTAAGATACTAGATAAAATGGAGGATTCAATGAGGAAACTCGTGGTTGTTCTAAACCAAATATCAAGGAGTCATGATCAACCACTTGAACCTTGGTATGATCTTTAATGCATCATGTACGAGATTCCCAATCCATGTGGAAGTTCAGGTAATAATTATAAAGGTAACCATTAGAGTTTATATGATCCTTACATTTGAGGTAATTATGGGTTATTATATGATATGCTGGAAAATGAAAGGCATGAGATAAAATTGAGGTTAAAATATGTTATGATCATTTTTGATGATTTTATCTCTTTTTGGGGAATGATTTAGGAATTATATAGTTTTGTAAAAAGAACAACAAGCAGACCGTGTGACAACCCGTCGTGTCGGACAAAGCTGCGGGAATCGAACCCACAACCAAAGTGCAACTGGTATTTATCGCCTACCACTGGACTACGTGAAGTCCCTGGTTAGTTTGACCGATTATTTTTAGTTATATGATTTTATGAATTAAGAGTAAGCTTATTTTGGGTTATTTGTGAATATTATTAACCTATCATGGAGGATATGTGATTAGGTTAATTACTTTTCAATACGATACTTTAGGAGCAAATGATATTGTTTGGAGATAAATGTTACGATTTAACTTGGAAGACTATGTGACTAAATCTTTCAAATATTTGGGTTTCAATCTTATATTAGTTTACTTTGAAGAATTTTATGGGAAAATTTTGTATCGGATGGTCCTTGTTGAACTTTGTGTTTTGTTGGAAAATTTTTTGAGATTAAGAATAGATTTTCTTTTTATAAAGGGTTATCCTTTTTTGGATTATCTTACCTTGTACTAGCCTTTTTGGTTTTGGTTTTGGATAAAGTCTAAAGACATGGGAAGTATATAGTTCTCTTTTGTGGATTAGGTGATTATCTAGAAGTTGATTATAGTACTCTTAATGCGAACAAGTCTACCTAAATACTCGTCTTTTGGAAAAAAATGATTTTGATTAAGGAATCTAGTAAAAGTTGAAAGTCAACATGATAAGTGATTATATTTCCTTATGAATAAATTCCTCAATATTAAGTAACTTAAAACAAAAATGTTTTCTATTAACTTTTCCTACTGGGGAACCCAACACTGTTTAACCCATCACAAGTTTGTGATTTTCTTATTGTCAACATTCTCCTAAACATGTTTTCTATCACTCTCCATCAGAAAATGACCCTATGTTTTCTCCTCCATGTCCATGTTTTCCTACATGGAGTCCTAGTAAGGGTTAACTCGGGTGACATCTGTACTTATCTTTCTTTATTTTAAAGTGATTGTTTTACCGACTCTTGTTCCGATGTGGGACTTTCAAGGATGTTTCCAAGCACAATTTTAAAATTGCGAGGACGCAATTCCCAAAAGGGTGGAAGGATGTAACACCGCAAGTAAATAAAGAATATGAAATTTTCAGATTTATCCATATTTGTGAGTAAAATATTAATATGACTTTAAAGGGGACGCTATGCTCGATGGCGTACCCTACACGCAACAATTAGTTTCTTGGGAATCTTACGTTGCACTCTAATAATAAAATAATATTATTTTAAATGGTAGTTAACATGTAGCCATTATGTTGGAGGGAATGGATAGAAATAAATAAAATATGATTATATATGTTTTTAAATGTTTTTACATTTATCCAATAAAAGTTAAAGGCTTAAAATACGGAAAGAATTCAATTTTAGGCGTATATGCCCTTGTTTTCACTAAAGGTTCACTTATCGCCTTTTGAAGGATAACTATCATTAAATATAGTTTTGTTCACTCTTATACATCATTTTGGACCAAATAAAACTCTTCTTTAGAATTGGGACATCAAAATTTACTTTGTGTAAATTTTTGGTATCTTTCCGATAAAGTTCTTTTTATTAAATGAATAGTGTAAAATGTTGTATTTTAATTCAAAACCTCTTTTTAATCTAATTTATTTATATGATTAGATTATCTTTTAAATTGTTTTTAAAGTGAAATTATAATATATTTTTACCATTAAATCCAATAGTGGTCGTTGGAATTAATATCACTTTGAAATCAGACTTAAACCAGTGTCAATCTTTTGATACTTATTGTTTCATAAAAACACGCTATTTGATCTGACAGCGGGAATTAATTATTAAATTAATTAATGTGACTTATATGTTTTGAATTTTGTAAAATAGAATTCATTTTTGAATTCGGAATATCAAATATATCTTAGGGTGAATTTTTGGGATTTTTCTGAAAAACTTCAATTTTTGATGAATAGTGAAACCACTAAGTGGTACTTATAAAACTGATTTTTCCGTTTAAATGAAATTTTTCCATATTTGTGTTTTGAATTTCGAAAATCCGACATACATGGTTGTCATTAAGAAGTAAAATGTGGTTCAATGGGATAAAAATAAATTTTTGGTGAATTGTAACTTATTAAGTTTTTAATCGCGATTAGAGATAATTAGTGTAGTTTAAGGTAAAAATAATGTTTTAATAATATGAAATGAATTTGACACATGTCCTAACCTCATTGGATGTGTAATGGGCGACCAAGAAAAGCAATGGGCCAACTTGGGGACCCCATGGAGCCACTTTGGTTGGGAAATGACATAAATAAATTTTTCTTTAATGTAAAAGTAAAAATGACACAAACATGATATGTTTTACTAAAACAATTTTTAAGTGGGGTTATACAAGTCAGATGTTTTCTTAGAAATAGTCATTGGAAAGATAAAACTATTTACTACATCATAGTAATTGTTTTATAATTTTTAGACATTAAATAAATTAATTTATTTATGACATCATAATGATGCAGCGATGACATCATTATCTGACGATTTAAATAAAATGAGAAGATAATGTAAACTCTATGACCTAAACTGGCCTAAAACATATTGGATGGGTTTATTTCGATCCCTTATCACCCTATCCACGAATTATATCAATGTGGGACCTTTTAAAACCGAAACACATTTTCAAATAAAGTAATATTTCTTACTTTCCAAAAGTGCCCCTCCTCTACTCTTATAAAAGGCACCCACCTCTACCTCATTTCACACACTCCTAAAGCCTTTGGATAGGCCAACCCCTGCCCAGTTACTCTACCCACATCCCTCTCCTCATCCTAGAGGATTCCCCTTGGGCAGAATCCTTTCAAATGAAGTCTTTAAGCTCAAATCAAAAGGAGTTACACTTTTAAAGGTAATTCATTCTCTCATGTTCATTTGTTTTATTTTGCTTCTCCAACCCCCTAAACTCTTTTTATTTACTTATTTTGTAAAAAAACCAGTATCTTCAATATACTAGGATGTTGTTATAATATTTATTCGAGCTATACTCTCACACAACTACATCAAATGGTTAAAGAACATACGGTTTCCGTGGATGGCGAAATTCTACCTCCCAAAACGATGATTGTTCAATACTCATTTAACACCTTCAAAGGTGGCCATTATGATGTCACTATTTTTATATATGATATATTATATGTTTATGTTTTACTTACGCTTCTGTATTTTTCATTTGTGTCTTACCTTTATGGCTTCCATTATGGGTATACGCGATATCTTCATTTTAGGAAGTGCGGACTACCGCCCCCTCAAAGTGATGTGATTCGTTAATGCCAAACGTGGGATGTATAAAGGATGGATTTAATGTTATTATATATGATTTTATACTTGAACTATTATATACCTCTATATAATTATTATTTCTTTCCATTAAAGTATGATATAGAAATGAAAGTAGCGTTCATGCGTACGTACGGCTTACCGTCTCCATGAACGGTGCATTTCATTTCTTATCCCCAAATGTAATGTACTATTATAAGTACATGTATATAATGGATATATATGATGAATGATACATCTAAATTATGAATATAATTCTTTAATTAAAATATACATACCTCTCATTTAGTTTTAATTCCATTAATATGACAAAGAAATGAATGTAGCGTTCATGCGTACGTACGGCTTACCGTCTCCATGAACAGTGCATTTCATTTCGTACCTCTAAATGATTTTGTAATATTATAAATACATTTATATTCTGGATATATATGATATATATGATATCCTAATCAGGAATGTAATTCTGGATATAAAGAACCTTTGACCACACGAACATCATGTAATTGTAAGAAGTCCACTTTCGACTTAAGAACCAAATATTGACAAAACAAACATTATTAACATAAATGATTAAATAATGTTTATAAAATGGAAATAAGTGATATAAAAGGAATAATGAACATTAAAAGGGTTCATAATCAAATATAAATTAACTGAAGTTTATTATTCAGGACGTTAAAGAACGATCGAGTCAAGCCGGACCCGAGGTAAGGGATCCTACAACTCTCTTTCTTTTTAAGTACACACTTTTATGTAATTTCTTTTAAGCAAATCTTTCTTATGATTGGGATTTTATTTTATATTACTCCTACTGTAATTTTTATGTTCATGTGATGAGAGACCCTATTCTCTCTCATCACTCCATTTTGGAAGTTTTGAGTGGCGCCGTTAGGCTGCCGAACTTTCGTAAGAGATCTAACCTCTCCCATTCTTTTTAAGTACTCTCCTTTATGTCACTTCTTTTAGGCTCCTATTTGTAATGTTGGGGGATGTTCATTTATATTCCTTTTTCTTAAAATTTTATAGTAATGTGATGATATACCCTATTTGATCTCATCAATCCATATTCGGAAGTTTTATGTGGCGCAGTTAGGCTGCCGAGTTTTCATAAGGGATTTTTCATCTCACTTTTATTCCCGTGATATTAATGCTACATTTTCCACAAATTCCATTGAGTAGTGTATTTACTGCCCATTATTCTACTCTTTGTGTAATATAATTTTGTTTATGAGTATTTACATCAATGATCTATTGTATTTCTTTCATGGGGTGTATGTTTTGAATGATACCCAAGTTGGTAAGGGAACCTTTCACCCTCCTCTTTTTTAAAAGACTTCTTTTGTTGGGTCTTTTAATTTACATATTGTTATGATGGGATATGTTCTCATGTATCCTTATTGATGTAAATTTTATGTCCAAGTGATGAGATTCACTTTTTATCTCTCATCAACTCATTTTGATGTGATGCCGTTAGGCTGTCAAGGGAACTTTTTAACCCAATTTCGATTTCTTTGGGTTCAACATGTAGTCATTGAATATGTCATCCATTGAATATGTGTGAGTGAACTTTTATTGTTTTACACTTAATATCCAATTATATTGGGTGTATTTATATTTGTCACACATATTTTTGATATTGATTTGTCCTTAATTTAAGGATACCTTCTTTATAAGGGATTTCATCACATTTGACATTTCTATTGAGGGTTCATTGTTGTTATGCACCAATTCACTCTTATATGGCGTATATACTGTCCTTTGGAGTATTATATCATGAATCCATTTATTCTCATGATATTATAAAGTTCTGACTTAATGTTATTCCTCAATTATTGTATTCAAGTGTCTCTAATTTTGGTAAAACCCCTTTAACCAAAATGTCATTTTAAATGTGTTAATTATTTGTTCTTATTAATATCCATGTTTTCAAAATGGTTTTAAGTATTTATTTATATAGATATTAATGGTTTAAAATTTTAAGCTTCAAGGTGGTATGGGACACTTTGATTCAAAAATCTCTTTATTAAATGTTTTAAATGGTTTTGAAAATGGTTTTGATAAAGGATTCTACTATGATATATTGTGATGTGGAAATGTTATCATTCCTTTATAATGGTTTTATGTTTTATGATTTTATATTGGTACTTGGACATTTTAATGGGTGGTTACATTATAAACCATATGACGGGTGGTGCCGTGAATACCAGGACGGGTGGTTACATTATAACCTCCAATGCATTGGGTATGGAAGTCGGTCGTATGGCTATTCCATTAAGTATGTACGGAAATTGGCCGTATGGCTATTCCATTAAGTGATATGTGTGGAAGTTGACCGTATGGTTATTCCACTTAAGTATGTTTATGTCCCAAGTTACATTTATATATGTTATGTGTTCTTTATATGGGTTTTATAGTAATCCTTTGGTTACAGAAAGGTAAGTAATGATGATTTTTTTCAGTGAAGAGTTTTTACTACTTCATGAAGGTGAAAAGTATTACATTGATAAAGTATTCATGGTTTACTTGTTGTTTTGAAAAACTAACAGTTTTCATTCTTTGTGTATCCCTTACTGAGCTTCTTATGCTCATCCCAAGTTTTTGAAATGTTTTTCACAGGACTTAGCGTGGAATAGGGTCAAGGATGGGACCAAGGGAAAGTCATGCTACCTAAAACATGGAACAATACATGTTTCTTTTTAAGAGTTTTTATTTTATGGAAATTTAGTAGAAGCGACTACTTTGTAATCTTTTGAGATGAAATAGTTATGTCCTAATTCTCTAAAACTCTAAACCTGAAAAGATCCTCAATGTGAATTACTCATTTAATTCAATATTAAGTAAGGTTTAAGGCTGGGGCCTTATATGTACTGTCCATTATTCCAATCTTTGTGTAACATACTTTCGTTTATGAGTATTTACATCATTGTTATATAGTCCTTCTTTCATTGGGTGTACGTTTCGAAAGATACCCAAATCGTAAGGGAATCCGTCTCAATCTCCTTTCATTGAGGCATATTTTGTTTTATACAAAATCTTCTTTTATACGGTTTATAAACCCCTTTTACTTTTACGTTTATAAAAAAGGAATCTTTTTTCTACGGAGCGTTTTACTAAACGAAAAAATGGAATGTTTTTTTTGTAAGTATGCGGCGACAACAACTTCTCCTCCGCCATGACCATTATATGAGTTTCAGCTTCCTCTACAAGCCATACCTTTATTTTAAAAGTAAAATAAATACCATGTTTTAATTTCCTTTTATTTTGGAATTGAAAATGGTTTTCATAATGTTTTTATATAAATGTGTTGTATTGATATCTTGTGATTGAAAAGTTGAAATGTTATGTTTCCTTTACGCATGTTTTATGTGATACGATTATGTTATGGTTCTTGGGAATTATTATGAAGATGGGTGGTTTCGTGATAAACTAAGGGCGGGTGAGCCCGATATAGCTCTCCAATGCATTGGGTAATGCAAAGGAGTTAAACGTTAAGGTTTATCTGAAGATATTTAGGGAATATACTGCGATGGATATTCCAAACGTAACTAAGAGGGTTACTCCCTACGTAAGAATGTTATGAATGCCTCAAGTTACCTTTATGTCTTATGATTTCTATGATTTATTCATGATTTTATGAGGTATGTTAAAGTGCTTATGTTTTATGGGTAAATTATGATTTCATTTTTATGTATATATGTACTCATGTTTCCTTTACATACATTTTATAACCGTTACTGAGCTTTTTATGCTCATCCCAAGTCTTTGAAATGTGTTTCACATTTCAAGGGAATGGTACATGATATAAGGTTAGTGCCAAGGAAGTGTCAAGAAAGAATCCATGTTTTATTTTAAATATGTTTCCATTGATGGAAAAAATGAATATTATCATTTATGTAACCACTTTGTTTAAATGTGGAATGTAATGCAAGTTTTGTGATCTAATTCTCTAAAACTCTAAACCTAAAAAGATCCTCAATGTGTAATCTTGTAATAACTCAAGATTAAGTAAGGTTTAAGGCTGGGGCCTTATAGTTGGTATCAGAAGTCGGCTTAGATAACTTTATAGGTTAGAGTGTTGTTTATGAAAAAGTGACAAGTTGTGTATAACCACAACAGTTAGTATATTAGAAGGGGTCATCATTTTTTTGAATGTTAGAATGAGTTTGAGATAACTTGGATAAGTATATCATGATGTTTATCTTCCTCTTTTTTATTTGATGATTTTACTGATATACTCACACTGACCTTTTTGGTTTTAGTAAATGGCTGGATCTAGCAGTCACCAATGTAACAGTGGATTTGAAGAAAACTGTGACGGTTTTATGAAAGAACAACTGAAAGATATGAGAGCTGCAATGAAAGATCTTGTGGTTATCCTCAACCATCTATCAGGATTCCAGATTTACCACCTGAACCTTAGTGATTTTTATAAGGCATCGTGTATGTGAGAAACAAATCCCTACGGAAGTTCAGGTAATAATCATAAAGGTAATTATGTTCAAAAAATTATGTGTCAAATATGTGGAAAGAAACACATAGGAAAAATTTTCAAAGGGACAGAAAGATTCTATAGATGTGGAAATGAAGTTCATAAAGCAAGCACCTGCCATGGAAAGAGGAAGCATTTATTTGACTCTAGGAAAGGTAAATAAGTACTTTATGAAGAATCAATTTAATGTTTTAAATGTGGTGTGCATGGTCATTATGAAAAAACATGTCCTACGAAGAAGATTCAGGAGTGGGGTCACCAAGATTGTACAAATAATCATTTACCAATACCTAATGCCATTCCTATTGAGGATGAAGAAGCTGACAATGAATAATGAAAGGTATGGATTATTTCATAACATATGTTTTCCTATTATTGGAATCTTAGGATATGATTCATGATTTTGATTTGAGGAAAGAATTATTTCAGAATAAGTTGAAAAGTAATGGCTAATGGATCATGAATAATGTTGAATGAGTAAGAAGACATCATATAAGGGATTCAAGGGTTATGGTAGACTTTAGGATGGTGAAATTCGTAGATGTATTAAGTCTCTTTTGATGATGGAGTTACATTAGAAGACTTTTTATAGTAACACTGATGTTTGATATACGAAAATTTTATTCAAGGAATAATTATATTTTCTTTTGTGGATATAGTTATAAATAAACATTTGGGTTTATATGATCCTTAAATTTGAGGAAATTACTAGTTAACACATTTTGGGTTTCAAAATAGAAGTTATCAGATAACCTTTGTGGTTAAAATATGTTATGGTTATTTTTGATGAATATATCTCTTTTTGAGGAATGTCATAAAATTATATAGTTTTTGAATAGGGACAATATGCAGATAGTGTGACAACCCGTCGCGTTGGACGAAGCTGCGGGAATCGAACCCACATCCAAAGTGCAACTGGTATTTATTGCCAACCACTGGACTACGTGAAGTCCCTAGTTAGTTTGAATGATTAGTTTTATTCATATGATTTCATGAATTAAGAGTAAGATGATTTTTTTGGGTTATCAATGGAAATGATTAGCCTATCATGGAGGATATGGGATTATGATAATTACTTTTCAGTATGATACAGTAAGATTAACTGATGTAATTTTGGAAATAAATGTTAAAATTTAACTTAGGAGACTATGTGATTAAATCCTTCATAGAATTGGGTTTCAATCTTAGTTTGGTTTACTTTGTATAATTTTATGGATAGATGTTTATTGAATGGTGTTTATTGAACTTTGGGTTTTAGTTTTGGTTAAGTTCTAAAGACATGGGTAGTATATATTTCTCTTTTGTGGATTAGGTGATTCTCTTGAAGTTGATTATAGCTCTCTTAATGTGAACAAGTCATCCTAAATACTCGTCTTTTGGAGAAAATATGAGTTCGTGTAAGAAATATAGTAAAATTTGAAAGTCAACATGACATTTAAGTATGATTCCTTATGTTTTAGTTAAGCTCATAAATAAATTCCACAATGAAAAGTAACTTAAAACAAAAATGTTGTCTGTTAATTTTTTCTACTGGGGAATCAAATACCGTTTAACCCATCACAAGTTTGTGATTTTAATATTTTTAACTTTCTCCTAGACATGTTTACTGTCACTCTCCATCAGAACATGAACCTTTTTCCCCTTAATATCCATATTTTCATACTTGGAATCCTAGTATGGGTTAACTTGGGCGACATTTGTACTTCTCTCTCATTATTTTAAAGTGATAGTTTTACTGACTCTTGTTCTGATGTGGGATTTTCAATGAAGCTTCCATGCCCAATTTTAAAATTGCGAGGACGCAATTCCCAAAATGGGGGAAGGATGTAACACCCCAGGTAAATAAAGAATATGACATTTTCATATTTATCCATATTTTTGAATAAAATATTAGTATTACATTAAAGGTAATGCTATGCTCGATGGCGTACCCAATACGCAATAACGAGTTTCTTTGAAATCTTACGTTGCACACTAATAATAAAATAATATTATTTTAAAAGGTAGTTAACGCCTAGCCATTGTAATGGTGAGAATGAACGGAACTAACTACAAAATGATTATATATTTTTGTCAAATATTTTTAATTTTATCCAATAAATGTTGGAGGCTTAAAATGCAAATGAATCCATTTTTAAGCATAAATCTTATAATATTCTGTAAATGGTCGATTAACCGGCTTTTGATGGAGAACCCTTTTTAAATATATTGTTGGCAATTTTATATGTTGTATCTGACAAAATAAAATCCTTCTTTAGAATTTGGACATCAAAATTTACATTGTGTAAAATTTTGTTATTTTTCCGATAAAGATCATTTTTATTGAAAATGTTGCATTTTAATTCAAAAAATCCTTTCAATCTGATTTATTTATATGGATATATTATATTTTTAATTTATATTAGAGTGTATTTAGAATGTATTTTTACCATTTAATCTAATGGTGGTTATTGGAATTAATTTCACTTTGAAATTGGACTTAAACTAGTGTCAATCTTTTAATATATATTGTTTCTTAAAAATACGCTATTTGTTTTGAAAGCGGGAATTAATTATTAAATTAATTAATGAAACATATATGTTTTTAATTATTTAAAATATACATCAATTTTGAATTCGGAATATCAAATATATCTTAGGGTGAATGTTTGGTATTTTTCTAAAAAACTTCAATTTTTATTGAATAGTGAAACCACCAAGTGGTAGTTTAAAAACTGATTTTTCTTTTAAATGAAACTTTATCACTTCTGTGATTTGAGTTTCAAAAATATTACATACATGGTTGTCATTTGGATGTAAAATGTGGTTAAATTAGATTAAAATAATTTTTGGGTGAATAGAAACTTTTAAGTTGTTAATCGCGATTAGAGGTAATTAGTGTAATTTAAGGTAAAAGTAATGTTTTAATAATATGAAATGACCTAGACACATGTCGTACCCTCATTGGATGTGTCATGGCCGACCCAGACAATCCATGGGTAATCTTGGGGACCCCATGGATCCACTTTGGTAGGAAAATGACAAAAATAACTTTTTATTTAAAGTTAAAATTAAAATGTCACAAGCATGAGTTTTTTTACTAAAACAATTTTAAAATGGTGTTATACAAGTCATATTTCGTACTATAAATACTAATTAGAAAGCTAAAAATATTTCCTATATCATGATATTTTTTTTAATTTTTAGAATTTAAATAAATTAAATTAATTATGACATCATGATGATGCAGCGATTACCTCATTAATAAAGGATTTAAATAAAATGAAAAGATAATGTTAAAAAAATAACATAAACTTGTCAAATACCTATTGGATTAGTATGTTTCGAACCCTTACCACCTTATCCTCGAAATACATTAGTGTGGGACCTTTAAAATCCTAATATCATTTGAAAATAAAGTAATATTTTGTAACTTTCCAAGAGTGCCCCTCCTCTCCTCTTATAAAAGGCCCCCACCTCTACCACCATACCCACACATCTCAAACCTTTGGCTCGGCCAAACCCTGATCCTTTTATCTCTCCACATCCCTCTCTTACTCCTATAAGCCTCACTCTAGGCAGAAGTCTTCCCAAGGAAGCCTTTGAGCTCAAATCAAAGAGTGGTACCTGATTTTAAGGTAATGTCTTCACTTGTGTTTTTTTGTTTTATTTTATTCTCCAACCCCCTAAAATATTTTTATTAATTTATTTTGTAAAAAATACAGTATCTTCAATATACTAGGATGTTTTTATAATAATTATTCTAGCTACAATTACACACACCTACATCTAATGGTTAAAGAACATACTGTTTCTGTGGATGGTAAATTTCTGCCTCACGAAATGATGATTGCTCAATATTCTTTTAACACCCTAAAAGGTGGCCATTAAGATGTAACTATATTTATATATGATATATAATATGTTTATTATTTTACTTAAGCTTCTGTATTTTTCATTTATGGCATACCTTTATGGTTTCCATTATGGTTAAACGTGATATCTTCATTTTAAGAAGTGCATACTACCGCCACCTCAAAGTGATTTGATTCGTTAATACCATATGTGGTATGTATAAAGGATAGATTTAATGATATTATATATGATAACATACTGGAATTATAATACTATTATGTATCATTATGTTTTAATTCCATTAAATAAGAAATCGAAATGGAAGTAGCTTTCTTGCGTACGTACGGCTTACCATCTCTATGAATGGTGCATTTCATTTCTTACCTCTAAATGTTATGTAATATTATAAATGAATGTATATAATGGATATATATGATATATATGATATCTACATAATGAATATAATTCTTGATATAATATATTTTTTACCACATGACCAATTTGTAATTATAAAGAGTTTATTTTTGACTCAAGTAGCAATGATCTACAAAACGACCATTATTAACTTAAATAATTACATAGTGTTCATAGCATGGTAGTAATTGATATAAAAGGAATAATGAACTTGAAAAATGTTCTTAAGAAAGTATAAATTAACTCAATTTTATTATTCATGAGGTCAAAGAACGATTGAGTCATGTCGGACCCGAGGTAAGGGATCCTACCCCTCTCTTTCTTTTTAAGTACACTCTATTATGGCATTCCTTTTAAGCTCACCTTTCTTATGATTGGGATGTTATTTTATACTACCCTTACTGTAATTTATAAGTTCATATGATGAGAGACCATATTTTCTCTCATCAATCCATTTTGGATGTTTTAATTTGCGCCGTTATGCTGCCGAAATTTCGTAAGGGGCTTTTTATCTCACTTTGTGTTTTCTTGAGATTCATGCTACATTTGACAATATTTCTATTTGAGTTGTGTATGTATTTTCCATTATTCTAATATTTGTGTAACATACTTTCGTTTATGAGTATTTAAATCAATGTTGTATAGTTCTTTTTTGATGGGGTGTACGTTTCAAAAGTTACCCAAATCGGTATGGGAATCCTTCTCAATCTCCTTTCATTGAGGAATATTTTGTTTAATACATAACCTTATTTTATACGGTGTATAAACCCCTTTGACTTTTACGTTTATAAAAAAGGAATCCTTTTTATATGAATCGTTTTACTAAACAAAAAAAGGGAATATTTTTGTCTTACGTATGCGGCGACAATGACTTCTCCTCCGCAGTGACCATTATTTGAGTTTCGACTTCCTCTACAAGCCATACAATTTTTTTTAAAAAGAAAAATAAATACTATGTTTTAATTTTCTTTTATTTTGGTATTGAAAATGGTTTTCATAATGTTTTTATATCAAGGTGTTGTATTGATATCTTGTGATTGAAAAGTGGAAATGTTATGTTTCCTTTATGCATGTTTTATGTGATACGATTAAGTTATGGTTCTTAGGAATTATTATGAAGACGGGTGGTTCCATGATAAACTAAGGGCGGGTGAGCCCGATATAGCTCTCCAATGCATTGGGTTACGCAAAGGAGTTAAATGTTAAGGTTTCTCTGAAGAGATTTAGGGAATATAATGTGATAGGTATTCCAGACGTAACCAAGCGGGTTACTCCCTATGTAAGAATGTTATGAATGCCTCAAGTTACATTTATGACTTATGATTTCTATGATTTATTCAAGATTTTATGAGGTATGTTAAAGTGCTTATGTTTTATGGGTAAAGTATGATTTCATTCTTATGTATATATGTACTCATGTTTCATTTACATACTTTTTATAACCCTTATTGAGCTTTTTATGTTCATCCCATGTTTTTGAAATGTTTTTTCACAGGTCAAGGGAATGGTACATGATATGATGACAATGTCAAGGAAGTGTCAATAAAGAATCCATGTTTAATTTTAAATATGTTTCCGTTGATGCGAAAAATGAATACTATCTTTTATGTAACCACTTTGTTTAAATGTGGAATGTAATGCATGTTTTATGATCTAATTCTCTAAAACTCAAAACCTGAAAAGATCCTCAATGTGTAATCTTGTAATAACTCAATATTAAGTAAGGTTTAAGGCTGGGGCCTTAAACTTATAAACTGCATCTGGGGAAGATTTGTTCATATAGACATGAATGGACAATGTGTGGCATTCATTGGTTAGCGCATTTGTCTAATGGTAAATCAACATCTAGTTCCACTTCTTTCCTTATTGTA
Source organism: Viscum album (assembly GCA_963277665.1). Lineage (NCBI taxonomy): Eukaryota > Viridiplantae > Streptophyta > Magnoliopsida > Santalales > Viscaceae > Viscum > Viscum album. The sequence goes on from OY728165.1 coordinate 812,518,198, forward strand.
CAAAAAGTTAATTGAATCAGTTGATGTTGGGATGGTGGGGGTTTCATGATTTTTCAGAGAGTTCGTGGTTGTTTTTTTACAAGGAGGTTGTGACTCTGCCCCCTCGACGTGATATTGAGTTCAGCATAGGCTTACAACCTGGTGCTAATAGGATTTATATGGCTCTTTATCAAATGGATCCTTCTATGCTATGTGAGTTGTGGATCCATATTGATGATCTAATGAATGAGGGTTTTATCCATCGTAGTTTAGCATCGTGTGGTGCTCCGGGATTTTTTATGAAGAAGGAAGATGGTGTTATACAGTTGTGTATTGACTACGGAAGGTTGAACCTTGTAACGATCAAGAACTGTTACACTCTCCAGAGGATAGATGATCATTATGGCCAGCTAAGGGGAGAATGCTTGTTTTTTAATATCAATATGTAGTCTGGTTACATACAGTTAATGGTGAAGGAGGTTGACTTTTATAAGGCTACTTTATGGTGTAATTATGGGTACATCGATTTCGTGATTATGTTGTTCCGTGTTACAAACACAGGAACCATGTTCATTGGTATTATGAACTCCATCTTTCCTGAGTTTCTGGATAAGATCTTCGTTATATTCATATATAACATTCTGATCTACTAAATGGAAGTGGAGGAGCATACAGAGCATCTTAAGACTGTCTTGAATGTTCTTCGACGCAACCAGATCTATGGAATGTTGCCTAACTACAATTTTTGGACACAAGAGGCCATCTTCCATGGATGTGTGGTGTCTCATAAGGGTGCAGTAGTTTTTCCATCGATGTTTGAGGGCTTTGATTCTTGGGCCACACCTTAGAATGTGGTAGAGGTTCAAATTTTTCTTGGTTTGGTAGGATATTACGGAATATTCATTCCCAATTTCTCTCGAGTAGAATCTCTATTGACAAATTTGACCACAAAAGGCCAATATATTGTGTGGATTTAGTACTTCTAGGAAGAGTTTGTATATATTTAAGTGAATTATTTCATTCCTCCAATGAATAGGTATCTAGAGGGAGGGGTGATGTTCGAGGTGTTTTGAGGGGCTTTCCATCTGGGCTTGGGGTGTGTGAATATATATCAATGGTGAGTGATCTTTTTTGTTTCTAGGTAGTTACGTCACCATGAACACAAGTACTAACCCATGATATAGTGCTATGGGTGGTCTTGTTTGTGCTAATGTTATGGAGATATTACCTCATTGGGGAGGGCATTGTGGTCTTCATGGATCAAAAATGTATGAGGTATATATTTTCCAAGAGATATCTGAACATACTATAGTAGAGTTGGATGTAGTTTCCCTAGGATTATGACTTTGAGATATCATAAACCATGGGAAAGGGGAATTTTGGAGTTGATGACTTGAGCATAAAGTCACGAAATGAGGTTCTCAAGAATTAACATATGCTTTGAAGAAGATGGTGGAGTTGGCTACCTTACACATAGATACTGGAGTTAATGGCAGAAGAGGCTATCTATTTCAGATGATGGTGTAGTTATCTACGAGGTAGGATGTGGAGCGGTCTCGGTGGGGATATGTAGAGGCGGAGGTGACATGTGATTTCATTGACTGGGGTGATGCTCTGGAGGGATGGTCCGAGGATGGGAATTATATGTTTTTCTATGAGAGACTATTTGTTCTAATGGTGATGCATAAGAGAGTTATATATCAGTTTCATAGTGATCCATTAGCGGTACACTTTATAGTTTCAAATATGTACCATGATTTGAGAGAGATATTTTAGTGGCTCGGGGTGAAGCAGGGTGTGGGAGAGTTTGTGGGGATGTTCTTGGTTAGCCAGAAGGTGAAGGATGGGAACCATGTTCCTGATGGTTTTTTCATCCCTTACATATCCACGAGTGGAAGTGGGATGCCATATTGAATGATTTCATCAAATAGATAACCAAGGCTATGGTAGGCTATAAATCTATATGGGTAGTATTTGATAGGGTGACGAAATTTCCTCAATTCTTAATGATCAAGAACTTGAGAATAGTGGATGCCTTAGTACAGAGGTATGTGGATGTGGTTGTATAGAACCCTGGGGTACCAATATCCATCATCTCATATTGGGATACATGATTTTCATCGCGAGTTTGGGTGAAATTAAAACATGACTTTGCAACTTAGTGAAGTCTCGAGACTACTTTTTACCCTCAGACGTATAGGAAAACAGGGAAGACAATTCAGGCACTAGAGTGAATGTTGTGGGAATATGTTCTGGACTTTCGTGGGACATGGCTTTGATAGATGACATTGTTAGAATTTTCTTACAATAATAGCTAAAATTATTGCATTTAAATTGGTCTGTTTGAAGCCCCATATAGATGACCCTTCCATTCACCTATTTTCTATAGATATGATGGGGAGGAACCTATTATTTGTCCTGATATGGTGTAGAATACAAATGATAAGGTGTAAGTTTTCCATGAGAAGATGAAGGGAGCACCGTACCAGCATAAGTCGTATTCTGATCGTAGGAGGTGTCCCTTGGTGTTTTAGGTTGGAGACCATGTGTTATTTTTGGTTTCCCGATAACATGGGAAACAATGGATTGTAGATGGATAAAACGTTATCCCCAAGTCATCAAACCATTCAAGGTTCTAGGGAGAGTTGGCGAGGTGGAATACCCATTAACATTTCCATCACATAGAGAGAAGTTCCATGATGACTTCCACATCTCTCATCTTAATCAATATGTTCATGATGGTTCCCATGTCATTGATAGGTTATAGTTAGATATCGAGGATGACACAACTTTTTTTGAGTGACTAATAGAGATCCAAGATAGTTGGGAAAAGTTTCTTCATCTATGGACCAATCCATTTTTTTATGTGTTGTGGAGGTATTGTCTCTTGGAAGAGAGTACATGGCAAGGGTAGATGAAGATACATGCCTAGTGCCCAGAGTTGTCTTTAGTTTTTCTTATTTGTTTTTCATTATGATGTAGTTCTTGAACATTTTTTCAAATGAGATTAGCTATCTTCGGGTTATGTAACATTAAATAAAGTACTAACATATGAATTGGGGGGACTAGATTCATAATAAATATGCCTTATTTTTTATTTTATTAAACCCATGGGAGACAGTATTTGCCACCCAGAGTAGATAGTATCAAGACATAGAGGAAGGAATTACCAGATTCATGTGTTTGGATAGTTTTTGATTGTGTAGGGTATCTTATAGATGTTTGGGTTAGAAGGTGTGGTCGGACGTGTTATTGGATATTGAGGTTTTAGTTTATCATTCAAACAACATATGTGGTTCATCCTTGAGAGGTATCATATAGGGTAGTTGTTCAGACCCATCATTGTTATAGGTTCGGTTTTGAATTCTTGAATGTGAGAATAGTTTGAGAGGTATAGTATGTAATTTCCCATACATCCCTAATCCATTACTTGTCAAAATACAGTGTTTGGGGGTTTTTTTGGATGCATCAATTGATCCATTCAAGAGTTTTCCAAAAGGCCAATTTTTCCAATGGTACAATGAATTGGTGACACAGTGTCAGTGAGTTAGGGTGTCGACAGGTCAGGGTGTCAGTGAGTCAGGGCATTGATATGTCATGTCATTGTTGATTCAGGGTGTCAGTGAGTCAGGACGTCGATAGGACATGGCATCATTGAGTCAGGGTGTCGGTAGTTTGTGGATTTGGTAGGTCATGTGTTGGTGATTCAGGAATCATTGAGTCATTTTGGTGACTCAAATTAGTTGATTAATGTCAGTGTCCCATACATGTCGGTTAGTCATGTCAGTGACTCACATTAGTGACTCACGTCAGTGACTCCCGTCGGTGAGTCTGGTGTCAGTGAGTCACCCATTGGTGAGTCATTTCTAGTTTTTCCCAATTCTTTTAATCCGGATCCTTTTGTATTTCATAAATGATAAATGAGTTAAATACAATATTTAATGAGTTTCTGACCCCTTTTAAATGGTATCTATCTCATAAAAACTTGTAACATCCATTGACTCATAAACTACGTGGTCTAGATCATGATCCTTCTTTAATGGTCTTTGAAATTTTTTCCCATGTAGATTTAGGATCTAGACATTCTAAATCTAAAATCATCTATTCCATTAAACCCTTCGGTTTATCTTGGTGTGCCAAAAACTATTCTTCCACAAGGAGTTGTGTGCGTGAGTTATAACTTTTTGTTCTTCATTCCCTTGGAGTTTGTCCTACTGCTTGCACGACCCCCATGTTTTTGTGTAAGGTAGAATTGTTGATCATCTATTGTTCCATTTTGGGATTCCTTAATCTATCTTATAATTGTTTATCATGTAGGGTGGGTGTACTCATGTCCCATTGGGAATACAGTTGGACCAAAATTTAATAAAAAATATATGAATTAATAATTGAGGGGTTGGGAGTATGATGATAATGATCACGCTATTTTATTTGTTATCCATGATCCATTATATGTTTTACAGTGGATGCATGCCTTCTGAAAATCATGGACGTTTTTTTCTCTATTTGCGCACATATGTGGCTTTGGAATACAATTTTTGATATTCTATAAATGATCATATGATTTTGAAAATTGGTTAACCATTTATATTTAGTTAAATAAACGGATGCCCTAGGTTCGAACTTGTTTTGTGATAACCCCTATTTATTCTATTGGAATTAAAGAACGAGTGGTTCTATATCTATATAATCCTTGCCTTATTTGTGTGGCTATGTGGTGTGTGTGGTTCTGTTCGACATTGGGTTTGTGATGTTTGTGTAGTATTATGGTTGGGAGTGTTGTGGTTATTATGGGGTGGTACAACCAGTTTAATGGAATCTAAGGCTAATAGATTGATTGAATATGTAATGGATGAACTGTTATGAAGTGGGACTGTATATGGGAAGTGGTTGGGGTTGGTCAGTGTGGCTGCATGTTTGGGTTGTGTTATGTTTATTTTACTGTGTGAGGTATTGTTATATAGTAGAATTGTAGAGTGGGGTTATGATGAGGTGTATTGGGGGGTTTACATGTTTAGAAGAAGGAAATTGCATCTTGATTTTGAAGAATGATGATGGATGTGACTGAACATGTGATCAAGAGATGGGATTGTGTAGTGGGACAACAAAAAGGATGATTTTTGATTATGTGAATGTGAGGATTTTTTTCCCTCACAGCCTCCAAGAATGGCTTAGGAGGGATAAATTTGAAGAAGGATAGTGTTTCCTTGCTGGGGCCTTTTTCACTAAGTTTTTGGAGACAATTATTTTTTTCAATGGGTGTTAGAATGGTTTCTTTTACCTAAGACCTTTTTTAGTTGTTTGGATTTTTTAGTGATTGGTATGGTTTCATTGCCTTATAATGTTTTTAGTGTTTGGTAGTTTCCTAGGTAGAGATAAAATAAATAAATGAATGAATTGATAATGAATAATGATAAAATGTTAACTGAAATGGAAGGGGGTATGTTTGGAGATGTGACTTATAGTGAAGTGGTGTCCCTTTATCGAAATATAGAAGTGACTGTTGGTCATGGTGGTATGTAATTGTAGATTTGGAAACAAGGGATGTTTTGGTGTTGACTGGTTGTTCTTTTGAAAACCCATAGAATTGGATGATTTTTGGTACACACACACACACACAAATATATATATATAACTCATTATGATCTCTATATGCACAACACATCTTTTGAGAAATACATGCTAAAAAACCCCATTGTTACGAGGGAGGGTGTCCTTTCCAAAAATATCAATGAGAGGATGTATGGATGGTTATAGGATCAATTTGGCTCACTCTACTAGGAATTTTTAGCCTAAGACACTTTAGGCAGGTTGTGTGCGGGTGTGAGTCCCAAGTGTCTCCAAGAAAGGTTTCATTCCTAGGTGTCTTGAAATTGATATATGTAGTACTTTCCCAGGATTCGTTGAGATGCGTTTGTGGTTATATATCCTAGGTTTATGCAGAGGGGGACGTGCTATGGATGTAGTCCTGCTGTATACAGGTGGGATGTGGTATGTGCCCCATGTTTGTGCGGGCAGGATGTGATAGTGGGGAATATGGAATATCATATTAGCATTAGGATGTTTGTTATTAGGCATGATTAGTTAACTAGAGGTAAGTGGTGTGGGGTACCCAAATATTGTTGTGCTTACTACTTTAATTTACTTTACATTCATTATTTGGTGATCTTGAATTGGTGAGGTAGGTGTGGATAGTACACAATTTTATTTGATTTTTTGTTTCTGATGCTTTCTCATAGGGTCATTAATATGATTATCCCACTTGTCCATGAGAGGTTTTTTCCCTTACTTAGTGTACTAGTATTATCACACTATATATATGAAATGACTTTCATGTTTCAACGGAGAATACGCAGACCATGCTGGACCTTACTAGCCCATGTGTCGAGATAGTTGTTGTGTTGCTGCTTATATTTTTTATTTTGGTATATAATTTAGCGTTTTCTTTATATTTCTAGTATTTTTACATTAAAAATTCATTTGGTATGGATTTTGGTCTATTTATATGTAACTTCCTTGTAATTTACTGAAGATGGTACATATTATATACCAATATTGGTAACTAAAAAAGGGTAATGCATCCCATCTTCTGTGAATGTTTATCTACCTTGGGTGCTAGTTGCCACCTCAGGGCCTATTGAAGGTGTCACTCTAAGGTCATTATATATCTTTTATATTCATGAAGGTAGGTCATGAAATTGATTAAAATAATTTCACCAAAAAATTCATTTTCATTGAAAATATGATATTATATTAAATCTATGAAAAGAAATAATAATTACCTGAATTTATATAAATAATATATATATTAACTTTCATTTAATTTCATTTAAATACTTCCTTATATGGAGTTATTTTAATTAATGATATTCTAGGAACATTATGCACATTAAAACAATTTTTTGAAGAATGATTTTTTAAGACTAAAAAATAACATACAAAAAAATACACTATAAAGATAATTTAAATTTATTTGATTAAATATAAATAATTAATACTTCTTATAAATTTAATAAATATTATAATAACACTGTAACATTTTAAGTATAATAATTTATTTTAAAAAATGATTTTTTTACAAAAATTGGTATTGGTTTATATTCAATAAATAATGGACCTTTTCGAAAAATAACAAAATATATCCCTATATTAATATTAAAATTCATTCTAAAATAATGATTCACATTTTATAAAATAACATTAATAAGCATAACATAAATAAATTATAATATTTAATCAAAAAAATTATAAAAATAATTCATGAACTAAATTTTTTAATTAACAATTGTGATATTATGTGCCTAGAATTTATAAATAAATTTATATTTATTTGATGATTTATTTCTATTTCATAAGTTATTTAATCCTGTTTATATACTAAAATTTAATGGATTGTTTAAAATGAATGTATATAAAAATAATATATTAAAAATATTACATGGTTTGTTTAATAATAGTTTTGCATACTGTATACACAATCAAACATATTATTATTTTAAAATAGTATGGTTTTATATTCTAACACATTATATAAATAGAGTCCTCACAATTTTAACATCTACTCAGTTTGACATATGAAAATTTATTTAAGTAAACCATGTTTCATTAAAGTGTTTAATAAAACCTCTACTTAAAATTATGCTATGTGGAGTATGATGATAATAACATAACTATGATACAATGTAGGAGAACATCCACGCGATGTGAAAATATAGTCATTTAATAAAATCATAAATAATTATGTTGAGTGATATAGATAATTTATCATAATAAAGTGATTTATTGAGATAAATTCAGTGACCCCAAAACCATAAAATGAGAAACTATGAAAATGAAAACCGAATCACTTAAAATAATGGTATTTAGAAAAAAACAATTATTTCAAAAAATATTTACTGGGGTGGTGATATTTCATTTCCCTCTACAATAAAAACATAAGGAATTATACATACATGAAACCATAAATGTAATCCATTATTAAATTTCCACAACAATCTAAACTTTTATAAAAATGAAGACTATTAAATATTATTTTTTTCATCCCTACACAGCTAAATATATATTCTAGTGTATCACATAATCCAAAAATTAATATCATGTTATTTACCCTATCTCTAATTAAACTAAATTAATTATCATAATGTATTATCATAAAACAAATTAAGAAAACATCACTCATTGAAATACAAAATTAATTTATAAAATCTCGACAATAACATTTCCAAATTACCCTTAGTTTAGGGAATTAACAAAGATGATTTCCAAATTACCGACATATTATACATTGAATTCATCATCAATTACTTACATTATTTCCATTATTTCAAAATAGACAACATCTACCAATATATTTTTGATATTATTCTAGTCTCTTATACAAAAATTCATGGCATGTAGGAAACTTAATCTTCCTTTATATAACTTCATTACTACTTCACAATTCATGATATTTTATCCTTATATTAAATTATGTGAATGAAAATTTGAATATATTCCAGTTAAATATTGAAATTCAAGATAGAAAAATTGGGATGATCGTATGATGTGTATATGTTGTTCTAATTAGGTTATATGTATCATTAGGTATATCATTATATTTATCATCACATTGGGTGTTGGAACAAATTCCCTTATTTCTTTCAACTACTAGAATTAATAAATGACAAATATGAGAATTAATTGATATATTAATAGAAAAAATATAGAAATGGAAGGAAATAATTATAAAAGATATGTATATCACGAATTATTTGGATCTATGATTCATTCTTAGTTATACAAAGTAACATTTCTTATTATCATATCAATACTATGATTTCTTTTCTCTTACTTCATAATTTTAAACAATGAGTTTATGAATTTGAAAAATATTTCCCGTAGGAGTGTCAAACCAAGAATTTGGAAATCCAATATTTCGTGCACTAGGTATTGATTATGTATATCTCAATGTTCCATTTTTCTGTTAATAATCCTAGGAACAACATTGATAGATCCACATCAACTTGAGGTATTAAGAGGATGATTTAATTTATCATAAATTAGCCACTCAATCCTTCAAAGATAATAAATTATATTTTTCAATACATATAATTTTAAATAGACTAGTCAATAGGGTTACCCCAATAATTTTAATATCATAATCCAAAAAATAAATATATTGTTATTTGATAGAAAATACAAATAATAATTCTTTTGGGAATATAATTAAATGGTTTTTAACTTAAAAATATATAAATAAAAACCTAAAGAACATTCGAACTAGCTTTTTCAAATGACCAGGTTCATAATATATCAATGTGATTCTAAAATAAATATTATTTGTTTTTTTAACCATAATGTGGTCATAATTCGTTTTTTCCTCACAAACTATATGGGATAACCTATGGAACACATAGACAATTTGGGTGAGATAAAAAGCTTGTAAATAAATAAACATGATATGGATGAATAACTTGTGGGTCTAAATAATATATGATATAATAAATGTGATGTATAAATTGTAATAACATGGGGTTATAACATAATGAAATGGTATTATAAGATCATTTTATTATAATAATTATAATAAAAAATATAACATGATGTAAACAATACAAAAAGAATACTTCCAACAGCATATCAAAAAGTGGTAAGAGTTCCATAATGTATTTAGATTACATTATGATCCCACACATGAATATAGAAGAAATTTTGGGCATAAAAAACATATGTGTCAAAGAAGGCTATTTGAGACAAAAATATAGCCCTTGAGTCGAGATATTTTTATCTCTCCGTTCTACCACATAAATAATAATATTTAATAATTAGTATTATTTTATTATTAAATTTTATTAATTTAATTACTTATATATAAAACTATTATTTAATTAATTTTAAGGTCATATTTTATTAATTAAATTGTTATTTCCACATCTAGTGTTTTTTAGGAGGCTTATTTCAAAATTTCATAATAGAACCATTGTGTTGGTTATGGTCAAAGTGGTCAATATTAAATCACCTCTAGAATAATAATAATGAAATAATTAACATATCTATATATAAGAGTTTCAAGAATTAAAAACTAATTATAATTATCTTATATAAATTATGCTACAATCACAGAGATGGTACATTGTACATATTCATGTGTAACGTTCAAATTTTTCAATGATCATGATGCTAAGACATCAAGTGTTATATTAAACATCCAAAAGTTTAATAATATAATAAATATAATATTATTAGATTAAATAAATATACACATAAAATCCATGAAATTCTATAATAATAAAACAAATCACATCACTTTGTGAGGTGGTTGTCCACTATACACACAAACAAGATTATTATATTTTCATTGATGCTATGGTATGAAATTATATGATATATTACTTTAGAATAATCATTAATATGTCATGAATATTCAATAATTTCCTCTAATCCATCAACATGAGTAACTTTTGTAGGAGGTGATAAAAAAGAATTATATCTGTTAATGAGGTGTTAGTCCACCATATATAATAACAATGTTTTTGTTTCTGATTTTATATAAGAGGAAAACCGATGAATATTATTCCACCACCATAATATTATATAAGTATTTATTATATTATAGTGTTATTATTTTTTATTTTGTAGGAATCTATTGAATGTAGAAAATAATAAAAAAAATGATAGAGCTCAGTGTATATGATTACCATCCTTTAGGAGAACCTTCTTGGGATCTCTTATTATGGAATCTAAGGAAAGTATTTTAGAAAGATAATAAGAGCTTGAAATAAGTATGTAGGTGTTGGGAAGTAATATTGGTAGTTTTTTTGTGACTAAAATGACTTGAAAATTCAGAATAAGTGAGGGAAGCATGTTTCCTTATATATGTGAGGAGGAGTGACATTTGTTGTAAATATAAAAAAATATTCAATAATGGGACGTCACTCTCAATAGTAGTGTCTAAAAAATAGAAAAATAAATCAGTTAAGGAAATATAAGGTTATGATACACATATATCACAAAAAATAATCTTTTTTAATTGTGTTATCCTCTTTAAATTTATGATTATAAACACAAACCATTTTAATTTATTTATAATGGTAACTATTTTTCTTATAGTTCTAACTATTCATTAAGAATTTTTTTTACTAATTATATAATATAAATTACATTGATTAAAAATAGGAAATATATTTTATAAAATTCAATTTTGAGATTTGAATACTTTAATTTGTAATAGATAGTCTAAAAATGATAATAAATGGGTATTAAAAAAATTATTTTTCAGGCAAAAGTGTATCATATAAAATCATCATTATATGAGTTTATGTTAAAACATGTAATCATATAGTATATAAATTTAATATAAATAATTCCCAATTTTGGGTTTTATTAAACAATTATAATGTAATAACCATAAGAACATTAAAATAGTTTTTTAAAAAAAATATGTTGTATGAATAAAAATTAATATACATGAAAATAGAATTTAAATATGATTTTAATATAATTATTTTTGTTTAATATGAATAAATAATACTTGTGTTAAATTTAACTCAAAGTAAATTAGTAATAGAAATTTTATAATACATAATTTATTAAATTAATCCAAATTTTAACAAAAATAATAATTTTTAGTATGCATTGATGAAAATAAATTATTAGAAAAACCCATAAAAATTCACCCTAACATAATATTAATATTTTCATTCGAATTTTTTTTTATAAAATAAAATTTCATTATGTTTAAAATATTATTTAAAATTTTTTCTCAAATAAAAAATACTAATAAATTATAATATTACAATTTTCATTTCCAATTTAGTACTTATTTCCAAAGAATTCATAAATACATTTATTATTAATATAATATTAATATATATTTTATTATGTATTCAATATTATTCATACCATCTAATTTAACAGCTGGGTTATAATGGTCAAGTTTAAATAATAATATATCAATAATATGTTGTAGTATGTTTAATCACATCCTTGTGTGTCATATAATCAACTAAAATAGTGTTTTTAAAATCTCATGTTTATATAGGCACAGTGGGGGTGTCCTATTAGAATGGATTGGGGTATGGGTAAAAAATAGTTTTTTTAATCAAATTGGTTGCATGATTCAAATGATATATTTTCTCTATCGTGTGAGTTAATACGTCAAAAATGCATGGTGGTATAGAGACACCATTTTTACTTTATTCAACCACAACATTTCATTCATGGACCATATACTAGTACAAATATAGGGGACCAAGAAACTCCATTATGGGAATGAAATTTAATGGGGGGATGGATATTACATAAAAAATATCATATATATTATTACACATTATATAATTCAATGGATAACTCTGAGGCACATATATTAATTTAAATACCTTATAAAATTGAAAATGGCATGCCTCAATCACCCATATTAGGGAAAAAATGAATATTAATGGATTTTGTGGGGTTGATATGATATCTTCCCCTCAATCCACAATAACATAAAAAAGAAAACAATAATTACAATAAAAAACACATTACCAAGAACTTCTGATTTGAGAGGTTTACAATTCATATCTAAATGAACTAAAAAACTTCCAAATAATAATCTTGAGATTGAGGGACCAGATTATGGTAATCCCCTAGTACCCTATCCGGATGGATGAAATCCACATATCCATGTTTTTTTATTTTCCATGTAATTCTCATTATTATCAAACTCTACTTATTCGATATTCACAACATCAAGAAGATTATTCTTATCCTTCCTATCATTAGGATCCATATTAAATTTGATGGTACCTTCTATAAATTATTTATCAAAGCCTAGATACTAAATTTATTTTATCTAGGAACTTTACTACTCACCCACTATGGAGACTATTGGAATGCTTTTCCTAATTTAGAAACAAAAATTTCATTTTGCAATGATGTTGTATAACTCCCTGATATAGAAAAATGAATAAGTGTATGAAAACCTACTTATGTAATAGGATAACCCAAGGAAATATCAAAATTGGTTGATACACATTCTAAATGGGTAACCTCTTTATGAATTTAAATTTTAAACATAATAATTCATGGTAGATGAATCCACTGATATGTGATGTAGCATGAATACGAGGGACCATCCACATCACTGAATGATGTATGAGTTACCAAATTATCTTATGTAGGGGACACCTCAATATTTCTGATATACATGAAATGAGAATAAAAAACTATTTTAGGTTCTTTGTGAAAATATTCAACCAATATTTTTCTCTTTTTATCCCTTTAATGAGAAAAATTTGTGTTCAATCCATAAAATTAAATTAATATAAAATTATGCTTATAATTCAAATAATCACTGATATACAATATCATTGATATAATGTTACATAAATTGTTTATGAAAAACCACTGTTCAATAAAAAAATTAATATTTATGAAAATTTAATCCAAATTCAGTCGAAAAATATTATTTCAAGCATCATGGGGGGATACACTGAGAGGAATATCCACTGATTTCTTGACCAACATTCCATACTAATTTGATGAGTCTAAAAACATCAATTTATTATTCAGTAATTTCACATAACACCCACTTTTTCATTCCATTAAAATTACACATTATTCCCCTCAATATTAAATGGATGAACTATTAGATAATATTACTCAATTCTATCTCATGTATTAGTATTTAAGTCCACATGCATATTATTCATCTCCCTTGTTCCCATTATATTAATATGAATTCATATGATAGAATACATTTCAGATTCTACAATAAGTTATTACCCTATATATAAGAATATATTCCTTAAAATAAAATTGTAGCCTATAGAGCTATAGGGCACTTTACCTTTACATCACTAAGTAATAACATGAGAGAAATATATGAATTATAAGATGTAGGTATCTTTGATGTAAGAATTTTATTTTTAACTGATTCTTGAACCATCCCTCCCTTGGTTGGAAACATAAATTTTCATTCATCCTTAATGTGACCAGACATATTACTATTCAAAATTCTCAAATTTATATTCCATACTTCTAAGGGATACATAATTCAATTTCACATTATTTAAAAATTTATATAATTCTAATGTTAAATTCATAACCCCTAAAAATGATTACATAAAACTGAAATCATATTATCTATAGAAATATTACGCATATAAAACTCAACACAACTTCTAGAAAAATTCCCACACATAGAACACTTTGTTTAAATAAAAATTTATATTGTAACCCAAACATTCAATGCCATATTCAAAATTATTTGAGGGAAACAAGAAACCCATATAATTTTATAGATACAAATCATGGATTATGACCCTAAATTCCTAACCAAATTAGAAAATCGTCCATCCATAAGGACCTAGGATTTATAAAAAAAATAAACCATAAGCCTTGGTAATTATCTTATGAAAATAAAGAATAAAATATTAGATTTAGTTACCAATAAAATTAATATTCTAACTATAAAATCCCATATTTGGAGGACTCTTATAAGTAATTCTTCAATATATCAATTCATGTATTTTAGAAAGATCATCATGAATTCATTGATAGAATTTTTTCACTCCAAAATCCACTCCCCCAAAATATCATGACCCACACTATGGTTTATCTTGAAGAGAAATCCAATATATATAATTATAAGGGAGTCATCAAATGTATTAGGTAGTGTCACCCAGTTTGGGCCACATTTTATCCCCCATCTCATGACCTTGTCCAATGAAAAATTACTGAGTTTCCTTAGATCAGCGTCACATTTCTCGATCGATGATCTCATGATAATCTTCCTCAATAAAAAAAGATTTTTATGTACCCATATTGTCTCTATATTTCTTCTCCTAGGTTTAGACCTACATGTCAATCTATGAGTCCAGCTGTGTAACTTCCCCATCAATTCATTATCCTTATATCCTTTTTACCGGCCTTCACAATATAAGGGAAACATCTAGTCTATTATTTTTAAAATTATCACCATATTAGATTAGTGTCATCATACCTAACCTAAGAATAAAAAACTACTACTTATATATATTTTAATGTATCCTATTATATTCAAGACTCCCATATCTAATTTGGTGGAACTCCACATAGAACTACTATTAGCACATTCTCTACTATAGTAATGTTTGTATATTTTATAACTATCCACCCCTAAAATGAAATGTTTTTTATTCCACTTTTTATAAAAAATGTTTTTTAATTTTTTTTCATGTACTTTGTCTACCCAAACCCGTAACATGTTTTTTTATTTTGGAAATTTGAAATAATATAATAAAAAAATTTATATGTGAAAAAATTGGTTTTATGTTTTGTATGTTCGAAATAATATATTTCAGTATCTCACTACTACACAAAAGGGATTTTTCAATAGGAGAAATGTGTCACTAAAGGTTTGTAGTGTCCTCTTAGAGAGAGTTGTTTTGTAGATTCTATAGGATAGTTATCTTGCCCTATTATTTTTCATGCTCCAAACTTATCTGCTCATGTAACTAAAAATATTAAAATAAAATTTTAAATAAAATTTAATATAAATAAAATTATAATAGTATAATTAATATAAAATTATATATTATTTAGATTATGAATTAATTAAAAAATAGTAGTTATTATTTCAATTCAATATAATATAAATTCAAATAGAATATTAAATAAAAAAAATATTTGGTTAGTTTAGGAAAAATAAATTTCATATTAATATTCCATTAACTCGCACACATCAAAAAAAATACGAAGGCAATTTTCTTTTGATTTTATAATTAAGAGAGGTCATTTTATACAGTTTTGGTTGTTATATATATGTTTACATATTTCTAAACTTTGAAATGTCATTTTTAGTGATCCTGTATTTATGAAAACTCTTATGGAATGGTTTTAGTTACTATCTTTCAAAAATAAACATATAGTTTTTTTCCAATTTTTTCATGTAAATATTAGGTCATTTGATTATTTTTTACCACCTAAAACAAATTTTCAAATAATTTGAAATGTTTTTGAAAATTATAAATTTTGATAGACTGATCAACCCACATATTGGATTTAAATTATATTTGACCATTCAAATGAAAATTTGTTAATTTAGTTTTCTTATTAAATATCATCAATAATGTTTATTTACCATAGTTTAAATTGTTTGATATTTTAGTGTTTCAAAAAAAATATAATTTTTTTTATCCTACCGAAAAAAATATGATATTAATGTTTAATGTTTCTACATTATAAAAATAAATTAATTAATTTTTTGTTGAAATTTTTGTAAATTGGTGGGTTTTTATTATATTTGATGACCACAACCACATAGTTTATAGATAATATCGTCATTAAAAAATACATATTTAGTAAATTAATGAAAAAATTTAGAATGACATTCCTTCAAGTAATGCATGCCACAAATGAATCAATGTTTAGTGATTTCACATCAATCGAATGTTGTAAACATTTTTTTTTGACCTTTAGAAGAATGGTATAATGATTTAAATTATAAAGAAGTGTTTTATGTCAACCCACATGAATAAAATATCTTATTGATCTGATGCCATATCCAACAATTCAAAAATTATTATGGTGTTTTTTTAGGAATTTATTAGAATTAGAGGTCACTTCGTTTCTTTTAAACACCTCGTACATGTTATTATGATCTACAAAAAATTTAAATACTTATTTTTTGATTATTTTGACAGACTTTTACAATGTATTGATATTTATTCTTATAATAAATGTCAAAAATAATTCCATGATAGTTTTAATTTTATTTCATTTCAATTTAAGATTATTTTTATATATTTTTACTCTTACACAAAAATTTAATTTTGTAAGAAATTATAAATTAATTTTAAATTATCCAAAGAATATTTATACTTTAATAAAAAATTTCATTAATTATTATATAATAAGATGAATTATTTGTTTTTATTTTTATAGTTTTATAGAAAATTAAGGTGTTTTTTTGGGTTTTGATAACCTAATATCCATTTGCAATGTCTATGAAATATTATAATCTTACAAATTTAGTCAGTATAAAATCATCAGATCTTTTATTAATAGTACATTCACTATTATATAGAAATTATAAATCAAATATAGTTTTCCTTTGATTTCATATTAATGTGGTATTTTTCTATTGGGGTTTCCTTCGTATGTGTGTTTTAATATTTATAAACACAAAAGCGTTTTTTGAACATCATAAGGAAAAAATGAGTTAATGCAATACCATTAAATATATTTGAAAATAATTATTATTGAAATTTTCTTTTGATTTCATGGAGAAATGATTTTTTAGTGGATTTAACCCACTCATATGTGGTTTTAATGACTTATAAACCAATAAAAACGACTTATTCATTCAGTTTGAGCATTAAAAATTTCATTTTGGCACTTCAACTACTCATACATTTCATAAATTAATAAAATATAGTATCCTATTATTTAAAATTATTAGTAGGGATATTGAAATGTTTTTGACCATTTGAAGCATTTTAATTTTTTAAAAACATAAAAAATAATTATTTCATTTTACAATGATTTTTTTTATTAAAAAGAAAATTTTTTTAGTTATACCACTATATACATGTTTTTAAATACTAAAATGTTATTGAAAAATATGTATTATGATAGTCGGATCATACCACAAGTTTGAATTATTATCAATATAATTGAATAAATAAAAAATTCAAAATAACATTATAAAATATATTCCCATAAAAAAACTCAATTTGTTATCATATATAACATCGCAGAGATACTTTAGTGTTTGAAAACAGAAATAATATTTTAGTCATACCAGTTGCCTAAAATCTAAGATTAATGTGACATATATTTCTATATATAAAAAATATTTATATGTTTATTTAGGTGTGTTTTCATTGAAATTAAAGAATTATTTCTTAGTTCTGACACTCGTAAAACATGTTTTCAAGGACTATGAAAAAATTTTAAACTACTTTTTCAGTTAGTCCAAGAAACCCACACACCATATTGACATATCATCTACTTTTACACATCATTATAAATTTAATGATTTTTCCCAATATTTCAAATAATTCAAAGTCTTATTATATTTTAATTGATTATTATATATTTATTTTACTGTTTAAAAACTCAAATAAGAAATTATTTACCCTATGAAATTAAAAAAAAATTATTAATGAACCATGATTTATTATTTTTTTTAAAAAAATTAAAATTTATTTTTCAAATTATTTCAAGAAATTATTTGTTATTTCGTTGGTTTGAAAAAGCTGACAAATAATTCTAAGGATGGAATAATGATTTAAATATACTTCTTCGGTCAGTATAATTATATTGAATGTTAGAATGATGTTCTATTTAAATTGTAATTTTATAAAAAATATATATAATGTTTCCCAAATTATTTCATAAAATTAAAAGTAACATGATATGATTTTTGTCATTATAAATAATTTTTTCTAATTTAAAACACTAAAAATTATTTTGAGTAATCTTATGAAAAAAAAATATTTTTTATCCTTCTGTTTATTCTAACATTTCAAAGATAAATATTCAACTCTTTTACTATTATTTTATTCCAATAATAAGAAACATTCTATTTTTTCACCACCTAATACATATTTATAAAAACCATAAATTCATAAATAACATATTATTTGTTTATTTTGGGAACACCGTGTGTTACATTGGTAGGAATCTAGCCTCTATATACAAAAATATTTTCCATAAATAACTTTACAATGATTTAGCAAAAAATGTGAGGTAATTTTTTGGGGTTTTACTAGGAAATTAATGTTTTAGTATATTCAAGTAGTGAAATAGATTTTTTATCTATATTAGGGTAAATAAATCTATGATAAACATTCCTTATGTTCTTAAATTTCTCAGAAAATTCACTGATTTTTCATATTATTTTATAGAAATTAGGGGACATGTTCTTGGTGTTAAAATACAGAATAATAATTTCAAATACTTCCAAATCATAAAAAACATATTCAGTCAGTCATTGAACAAAGCACATCAGTAAATAAATACATCTAATTTTAAATTCCATAAATATTTCTAAGATACATTTCCTATTTTTTATCTCACATATAATTATATTGATATTGTTTTCACCCTTACACTCATGGGTTATATTTCTAAATCACATCAAATGTGTTTTCAGAAATCTCAAGAAATTTATAAATATCCCTATGAAGATTCACTAATTAATAAAGAACTAACTACATCAGTAGAAGGATGAATAATAATATTTATTTTATTTCCTAAAGAAGGATGAAAATTAAAATTATTAATCATTATGTAAATATGAGAAAGTTGGATACTATGTGATGAATACACTAGTTTAGTTGTGTTACCATTTGAAAACATATTATATCCATAATGAAGCATATAGTAGACTAAATCACCATAGAAATTAGTATAAGAAAAAATTATAATCAAGAGAGTAATAACAAAGTTATATAAATGGATGTTTCCTATAAAATTATACATATTAAGCATCTGTAAATTGTAATTTTTATGAAATGAAAACATATATGTGATAAAATTCATTAAATCATTAATATTTTAGTAGTACTACATACCAAAGAAAATTAAATACCATACATTATATTGAACATGATATAAACTAGTAATTTTTTAAAGGGGTTAAGGTCGGTTAAAATTCCACAAATACTCAAAAACGCAAAATTATAAAAACAATAAATAAATAATGCTTTAGAAATGTATGTTATCAAATAAAAATACATCTCATTTCAATGTTCCTAATTGAGACATATAAATAGGAAATTAAAAAACCAAAATATTTTTCATTCATGGTAGTGAAACATTTAATGAAGGGTTATATTATTGAAAATCAATGAAAATGAAAAATAAAAAAATATTATTGTTAAAAAAGGTTTTTGGATTATATATTTGAATCTATGTTTTATATTTTTTAAATTAAAATAAAACCCAAATCACTAAAATTATTCTCAACCCATTAGGACTTCTCTAAGACTCTATATATATCAATAGAACACTGTGTCAATTGTGATATTATTTTCAGGGAAAGCAGAAACAATATAAACAAAATAATATAAACTATAAAAATATTGATATAAACCAACTGTAATAAAATATATGTTTAAATGTCTAAATTTATATTTAGTAAAAAACTAAGTGTTACATCTCATATTAAATTCCCTACCACCGACTAATAATAACCATGAAAATATACCTGTTTCCTTATAAATGGGACAAAATTTTATATGGGGGAATGAAAAAAGGTACCTTAATGATTATGTTTTACATTGAAAGAAATGTTATCCATATATTTAAAATGAATTTAAAAAAATCCTAAAACCCACAAATATCTTATATGAAAAAATGGTTATTTATATCTAATTAATATAAAATGACGACCATGATAGAATATAAAATATCATGAACTGGTTAATTCCATTTATTATTAACCGAAAAATGAAAATAAACAAATAAATGATAATATCTGAAAAATATATTATTAAAATATACAAAACTATATAATTACCAAGATTCACTATGAGTGGGAAACTATATTGGACATCATAATTCATTAGATATATAATGATAGACCATAAGTTTTATATAATAGGAATATTGTGTTTGTAGAATGTTTAAATATAAATATAGAAACTCAAGACATATGATACAAATGAAATACAAGAAATGAATAATATAAGCCTACATATTTGAATGAATATTTTGTGAATCTTTAATGGATTGTATTGGAACTCAATGAACAAAAATGATAACATGATTTTTTAAAACTAGTTGAATGAATTATCAAATTATAGATAGGGAATGATGTATATGAAATCATGAAAATAACCCAGCCTAATGTAAATTTAATAATTAAATGAAATGTATGGAATATTATGAATATAAAATTTAATTTTATAAAACTAAATAAAAATATAATATATTTATGAAATGTATTTAACAAGGATTTATAAGAAAACTATAAAAAAAATATTGATCCCAATATTTAAAATTAAATAACCCTGGATGGTTTGGTGGTAGAAATTTCACAATGGGAAAATCGATATTCATTGATATAGATATTGTAGGTGTTTCTAGACCATGGTGGGAACATTAATAGACATTTTAATGATGAGATCCTGACCATTGAGAGTAGTGGAGGTCGTAGGGGTGTTAAGGAAGCTGGCTTCCAACTAGATAAGTATGGGAAGAGGTGTTACAAATAGTGAGGATATGTATGAACAAGGTTGAATCCATAGGTCCATAATGGAACGATATGGATAAGAGGTAAGTGTGGGGTGTGGTGAACCAAGGAAGAGTCAATGTACTTGGAAAAAATATGGGTTCTGGGGAATCCTACAATGATATCTATTTTTTCGTCTCTTACCCTATAATGAGAGATAGTCAATTGTTCATGTGATAAATAATTTTGGGATAATTACCTCAAATCCTACAAGTTTATCACACATGGTTATAAACATGTATATATAATTTATGTGAGTTACTCAAGCATTAATTTAAAAAATAAAATTATTTAATCCTTCTTAATTTACATGTATATATATATATTGAGAAAACTTAAGATATTAATAAATATTAATAATAATTAACAGTAAGTAGTTATGATTAATAAATTACTATTTTTAGTGATATTTATTATTGACAACAATTTATTGATACTAATTATTTATAAAAATATATAATAATGGATACATAACAAATATCGGGAATGATTAACCTGAAAATTTATATTAAATTAATATTATATTTACATTATATTTATGTTTAAAATATAATAATAATAAGAATAATAAGAAAATATATAAATTTTACATGTATTGATATACAAATAAATAAATTATTTGATAATAAAAAAAATATTTTGTAGATAAATTGTTCATAAAATATAGTTATAAATAAAGTAAAAATGGAATTTATGAAATTATGTAAAAAAGAAATTACAATTTTTAAATTAGAATTAATGAATTTATAACATGGATTTATATCATCATTGATTAAATAAAATAAATATAAAATGAATAAAATAGTGTCAATGCATAGATAGTACACTAGAGAAATAAATGAACTACCTAGACTTATTAAGAGAATCAATAAAGATTAAATAATAAAGATTGGATAATTTTCGTCTTAATGAAATTAATTTCACTCTAAATATTTTTCTGTATTGTCATATGAATATGTCTACATAACTATTGAATTGATATTTCTATAGTTAATGAATCACTGACTAACATTATATTTATTCGTGAATCATTCACGTAACAGTCAATGACATTCTATGGATTCCTCTCTTCCAAAGGGTTTGAATTGTATACACATAATATGGATTTTGATGGATTTTTTATTTGTCATCAGAATATCCCTTTAAAAATATAGGTATTATAAGTAGATAATTATGACTAGAACAAACTTACAATACATACTTTTATCATCCTTGGAAAAAAGTAACCTCTGAAATATAGGGACAACAAAAGGGGAATTACATAAATTAAACACTAATATTTGATATCAATCGGCACATAGGTGAAATCAAATATTAATATTTTTAAAATAATTTGT
This sequence comes from Viscum album, assembly GCA_963277665.1. Lineage (NCBI taxonomy): Eukaryota > Viridiplantae > Streptophyta > Magnoliopsida > Santalales > Viscaceae > Viscum > Viscum album. Next base: position 812,540,695 of record OY728165.1, read on the forward strand.
TGTTGTAATTGAATGAAATCTTATTATATAAATAAAAAATGTAAATGATTATATAATCACATAAAAATAAATTTATACAACGATACAGTCAGGTCAATATCTAATTTTATGAATAAATTTCATTATAATGTATTCTGAATATCTATCATAATTCATTATTTTCTCATTATGATATATGAATCTATAAAAGAAATTAAAAAATTACAAAAAATAATTATATATACTTTGAGCTATTTCATAAGGGAATCTGATCTAGAGATTTTAAGTAACATAAATCAAATTTATTTCATGATTTCATCACTGACGCATTAGTTTCCATCATATCTAATAGTCCATGAAAGGGTATAATCATGGCTATGATGGGTTACTTTTCCTTTTTCATCTATTAACATGTGATCTGTTTTTTTTCTGTTTTTTGGAGGAAGTTTTATATTATCATAAGTAGAGAAATGATTGATATTATATATGATGACCACATGGAGAAGGTGAAATAAGGACATAGTGTCAATTTATTAGAAAACATAAGTTGGATTCACTCTATCTAGACCATAAAATGTATATTTTCAAGAATATGTACATGTATTTATTTTAGTGATATTGTTGCAATGGAAACTATCAATGTGAAAGGCACTTTTAGAGGTGGAAGTCATTAAACATATATATGGATCATCTCTATATCTCAGCAGAGATGGACATCAACCTGGATGGATAAGATAGTAGTGGAAACTTTGAATCTCATGGAGGATTCCATTTTAAAAGAAATAGTGTATACACATCTATGAAAATGTAGCATATGCATTGTGATATTTTTTGATTTGAATTATTTTAATCATTCTATTATTTCACTATTTATATGTGAAGCATTATATCCTCATTTATCATTGATCATGAATTAATAGAAAATAATATCTATTTTTCTTTTCTATTTTCAATATTAATTTTTTGACTGCCACATTATTTGATTTGGTGGGTTTTTATTATGGGATACCGACATAGGTTAGATTCTTTTCGATGTTCCATTCGACATATATTCTATTAGTTATAGTGTTGTTTCTTCCAAATATCATGGAACATTGATGTTTTTTCTATTTTTAACTAGATGGTGGTTGTTTTCCTATCTTTTATTAACATAGTACTCAAATTTAGAGTGTTTAATGGGGATCATGATTTGGTGAATCTATTTTATATCTTGTTAGAAGGATTATACTCATTTCTATGTACAATAATATTAGTAAGATGTTCTTTACTAGTTCATTTATGTTTAATGGTAATATTTGGAGATCCAAATTTCTAATGGGAAGGAATTAGATAATAGAAATAAGGAGATAGATAAGATTGGTAAAATAGATTTTATGTTATTATAAACATTTTCACCTCTCTTATATGATTTATTTTGGGTTTAGTTATGTTTTCATAGGGTATTTTGTCTTTCTTTTAGGTTAGTAAAATTTTGATTTCGTATGATAATAAGATCATAAAATCCTCATATTTAGTCAACAGTTATTTATATTATTTATAATTTTTCTTTGGATGATCCTTGATATAATTAAATCATATATTACATAATTTTATTTGTATGTTTATGTAATATCAAGTTAAAAATTTCTAGAAATTCATATGGCTAGAAGAATCAATAAATTCTATGGAATCGAACCAATGCATTGAAATTTATATCATGAGATCAAAATAAATTAAAACTATAACTAATTAGTATATTATCTACATGTACCAAGGAATATCCCATGATGAAAATTTAAGTTACTGATAAATATTTACCAAATTCTAGATAATAAAAAATATTGTGATATTTTATGGTGATAGAAAATTCCATCTAGATTGTGGTAATGATTATATCAGTTTTTTTCCTCAAAAATGACTTCTGAGTGTATCCAAAATCATGAAAAGGTTACATTTCTATATTATTACAATTTAAAAGGGTTTTAGAATCATGAAATGTATAGGTGTAGTATTTCTATGATTAAAATATCATCTAGGTGAGTAAGGTTTTTTCACGGGAATGGAGAGAGACTATTGGAATGTTATGGTAACATTAAACTAGGAGGGACATAGGACGTGGATCATTTTACATGGCCACCAATCATGAAAATGAATTGAAAATTCAATGTGATAGTGATATGTTATAAAAGATCAAATATGAATGTAATAAATTAAGGGAAACCCGTGGTATCAAAATAAACATGGATGATATAAAAGACAATTCTATAAAAATCATTTCTATGTCTAAGAATTTTCTAATGTGAAAATATTCTTTATAATGATGATGGTTTCCATGTTTTCCATTATAAGTAATTAATGTACAGTAAATATTACTCATATCCAAATAAAACCATCATTAATAGGTCTTATATACCATTAGGCTTTTATTCACATTTTTATGATGATTGTCGTATAAATTAAATTATAATATTTTATGTTTCTTTTTCATTGGATCTTATGTCCTTGAGGAAAAAGTTACTTGTAATAACTCATCAAATTTTTAATTTTAATATTTTCATGTTAATTAAATGTTTAATTCATTGTTTTATTTGAAAAAATATTTGAAGTAAATGATATAAAATAAATAAATAAAAAAGAGTAGACTGTAAAAAATGATGTGGATTTTTTAAATAAAAAATAAGTAATAATTACTTGTTAAATAATATGATTAAATAGACCACCTTTCATTAATTATATTAAATAATTTTTTGGTAAATTTATTTCAAAATCTATTCACCATCTTAATCCACACAACCTTCAATATGAAATAAAAGAATGTCGGTTGTTGATTTCAATTATAGATTAATAATAACATATATTGTTTATGAATTAATTAAATTTACTATGATGTGTTTCATTCACAATAAAACAAGTTCATTCAATTAGTTAATTTATTATAATATAGTTAGTTTATTTATATAGATAAAATACGATATCATATTATTGTATGGGTGAAAAATTAAAATAATGTAGTTAGAATACCTGATGTAAAAAATACTCACTCATATGATTTATCCAATCACTATTATGTGATCATTAATAGAAATTATATAACACACAATAGAAGTTGTAGTATAGATAATATGATTAATTTATAATATAATTTAATTCATAAAATATTCAAGAATGATAGAAATATTTTAAACATCTAAGATCATAAGATACCTATTTCAGATTATTCCTCATTTAAAGACCATAGATGATGAACATTGAAAGTTAAAATCCCATATATTTTTTCTTGTTTCCCCATTAAATATACTCTGCCAATTTTCATGGTAATTTGCCTTCAAATTTACCATCCCCATCCCAAAGATGTAAGATATAGAAAATATAGTTATTCAAGGTATAATATTAAAAAAATATCATTTTATAGACCCCACTATAGTGAACAACATTTTACCTCAAATATACATTCTCAATGAAAATTTCATCTCCACTATACCATAAAAATTAGTCATCATAATTTATAATCTCCATAAAAAATATTATAATTTACCCTTAAAATTAATATCATTATCTTCATATAAAAACATCTTCTCTATCAAATCCAGGAATGTTTTTTGTTTTCATTTCCCTTATATTTCCTGACCTACAATCCAACATTAAATTTTAGTTCTTTTTCAAAAAAAACCTAAATTGATTAAACACTCTAAATGGAGTAGAATGATCATTTTTTCATTTCATATGTCCTTTTATCTATAATAATAAATCAACATTGAATCATTATATCGTAATGTAGATAGAATCAATTTGCACATACATAGTACTTCAATAATCATAACACAACTTATTCAATTAACTTTTGATAAAAACTTCACCCATTAGTATCCATTGACTATCCCAATGTTCTCCTTGATCCACTTTCACTTATGAATTTTTTTGTATCCTAGTAGAGAACATTTACATGTCCCCCATCACCCTTATTTTACCACTAGGGAAATAATTCCCTGAAGACATACATTTCATAAGATATTTCAGTTTTAATATCCTCATACATTTTTTTTATATTAACACATCATAGTTTATATTTTAACCTCATGATAAGAATAACATATATATATGTGTTTTATATTCAATAATAACCTTTGATCCATAGACAAATTATTCTCAACATAACACACTCTATTTCAACCTTTATCATATAGTGTCTCATATCGTATCCTTGGAGAAACCAAATTCCCTAGAATGTTTCATTTTATGTTTCTTCCATTCCATATTTAAAAAATATATCTACTGGTCTCATACCATTAACATGATAATATTAAAGCACATGAAATTTCTGTCTTTCCCCATCCCTATAAAAGGCTCCTATATTCCCCGATATTTGGTAGTGATCATTTAAAATATGTAATGAACTCCTCAGTAGCATCAAATTTTCATTATCATTATACCTAATTTATTGTTACATTATCTACAATAAAATAAATCCTATATAGAATCCCAAAAATCAATATCATGTGGGAGAGATAATTTTTTAGCATTCATAGATGTGTAGGAATAATCATTATTCATTTTAACTTTATATTGAACATATTGAGATTCCATTCTACCCAAATGTAAGTTTCAGACAACACAATGGTGACGTATCATGAGCCTGAGATCCATAGTGGTGAAAATATGGGGTTTTTATGACTTTTTTTGCAAGGATGATAATCTGAAGGATTCTGTAGTGATAATAACTATAATTTATGTTATATGTGAGAACAATTTCGAAAAATTAAATTATTGTTTGTTTAACGGTTATTGAGATATATATTCAACACACATAAATATTTATAATATACATGGGGATCATTTTTATATGAATATGTGGGTATATTTATTTGAATTCCAATTATGTATTTCCATATCTAGAAATTATCTGATTCCTTTCTCATGTGAATAAACTCATGTATGTTATGCCTTTTGTAAAAAACTACACACACTGTTATAAAACCTCTACTTTGGATTTGTCAAGTTTTCACTTGGTTCTCAATGCCTATTCACCATTTTTCCTTATATAGTTGTCTTATTTTTTATAATATAATGTTGAGAATATTTTTCATATATAATTTTTTTTCGAAAGTTAAATATTTTATTTATTTCACTTTTTCTAAATATATTTTCAAATATTTATTAACCATAAAATTAAATAACAATGATTTTTTTAGAGAAAATAATTGATTAATTATTAATGTTAATGATTTTAAATTGAAATATTATATCCAAGAAATATAGGTATAAAATAGAACACATTATTGTTTTCCCTAAACTAATAGAAACTACTAATTTTCAAATGAAAATGAACCATACATCATAAAGGAAAACATAAAACTCATTATGCTCAAAAATTGTGTAACATATTAAAATTTTAATAATATAAAACATATCCAATATTGACTGTCAAATCATGCATCTAGTATAATTAATAATTTTCACTCATTTAACTTAAACATTAATCAGAATCCATTATATTAATGATTTACCTCACTAAAAATAATATTTACTCAGCACTCACGGACATATAATATGGATTTATGATCATTCTCAGGTGATATAAATTTTTTTCATAAGATTAAAAGTAGTATACCACTCAACATATAAATAAAAATAAATGATTTATGATGAATTTGTTGAGTCAAAAGTCCTCTTTTTACTTCTATATCATGTTTTGGAAATCAAAAATGCATTCTATTATATTATGGAATTTACAATTGCCTTCTATTTTGTTTATTGTATCGTACAATGATGATCTTACTATCCATATCGTATCATACGATACTAATCGAACTGATCGTACTGATCATGCTGATCGTACTGATCATGCTGATCGTACTGATCATGCTGATCGTACTGATCATGCTGATCGTACTGATCATGCTGATCGTACTGATAATACTGATCGTACTAACCATATCGTATCGTACAATACTGATCATTCTGACCATATCGTATCGTACAATACTGATCGTACTTACCATGCAAATCGTACAATGATGATCATACTAAATATGAAAATTGTATTGATTCTATTACTCATCACTTTTGTTACATTCTTGTTTCAATACTTAGTCAAAAACACTTATTGCATATGAATCGTACTCATTTTTTCATGTCTGTATATCTTATGTCCTAACAAAACGATGTCGTTGAGTTTGTTACAAACTAATCAAAATGATGGTGTGCTTTCTGTTTCAATATGACTGTTGGAGGCAATGTGACCGTTGGAACCCGATGCCTATAAATAGGAGGCCATTTGAAGCTGAGAGAACAACGATGAACGAAGAGAACAAATGAATAGAATCTGTGAACAACCAAGATTCTAGAGAGAGCCACTGTGACTTCTCTCATCTTCCTTGTGCATTCGATCATCGTATCGAGGGCTGCCGGGGATAGGCAGACAGACGTGCCAATCATCATATCGGGGGCTGCCGGGGATAGGAAGACAGACGTGTCGATCATCGTATCGAGGTCTCCCAGGGATAGGCAGACAGACGTTCCGATCATCGTATCGAGGGCTGCCGGGGATAGGCAGATAGACGTGCCGATCATCGTATCGAGGGCTGCCGGGGATAGGCAGACATACGTGCCGATCATCGTATCGAGGGCTCACCAAGGTGTTGGTGAGAGAGACCTTTTATCCTAGGTGAAAGGATAACCCTTCTCTTTGGGATAAAAGAATTGTAATACTTTTACATTTCCACTATAACATGTATTAGAAAGGAAATTTATTATTTCCTTTCTTCTTTACATATTCAATTGTAATTGTTTCAATTACAATCATTCTATTACATACTGTATTGATTGATTCTATACGCTTTAAGGTAGAATGATTCATCTGTGTATTACTCTGATTATTGTATTCATCGTGAATACAATTGTTTTACATTACATTAGTATTACAATACATCATACCTTTTTTACATTCAATACAATTGTGGGTATTTGTATTTGTATTAGTTTAAGATCATTTACACTAATCTCTTAGTTTCTAAAACTCATAGGTTTTTAAACCTACAATTCACCCCCTCTTGTATTGTTCCATCTAATAAATATATATATCTACATATTCGATCCAACAATTGGTATCAGAGGAGGTTTTCCACTGATTTGTATTACTAGCTTTATTTCTTTCATATTTATATCTTGAATACTTACTACACTAACTAGTGGAGTGGAAAAGTTTTTGGTGTCTTAGATGGAAGGAATGAATATTGGGTCAATAGACATTCTGAATCCTTCTAGACAACCAATCTTTGATGGGAATGATTATGAGTAATGGAGAGATCGTATGAAGACTTTCATTATCAATACTGATGTAGAAAACTTTATAATTCTTACTGGAGGTTACAAAATTCCTGACAAAGAAGTCAGTACTTTCACCAACCCAGAGAAGCAAGAATATCAACTAAATTACAAGGTACGCAATACTTTATTATGCTCTATGACCAGGAATATATATAGTCAGATATCTTCATGTGAAGCAGCCAACTGTATTTGGAAGAAACTAGAAGATACTCATTTTGGTACATCCATGGTTATAAAAACAAGGAGAGCAATGCTTCAGGCAGAGTATCATGGATTTGTTTTTCCTTATAGAGAGCCTGTATGTAAAGTACAACAAAGGTTTATGACAATTGTCAACGGCTTACAATCTATGGGAGAAAAAGGTCTTGATGATGAAACTCTTGTTGATAAGATTATAGATATAATTCCAAATGAATGGGAGTAAAAAAGAACAGCTATTGATGAAAATAGAAGAGTTTCCCAGATTACTCTTGATGAACTCTTTGGAGCTCTTCTACAGCACGAGACAAGAATGAAGATAGAGGCTGATTTCAACAAGAAGAAGAATGGTAATGGAAGTGTAGCCTTTGCATCTAAAGCTGAAACACCTGAAAGGCTTACAAGGTCGAAATCCAAGAAAGTTGTCATATCTGATTCAAGTGATTGTAATCTTTCTTATAATTAGTTCTCCAATCATGCTTGAAGGATGAACATGATCATGGGAAAGAAAGACTTTCAATATAGATTCAAAAAGAAAGATCGGAAGGATAGGAAGGATTCAGAAGTAACTAGTTATGAATCTAAGAAAGCCGGATATATAAGGCCTGATTTTCCTTTACTGAAGATGAATGATAGAAAGGAGAAATACTCTGAAAGAAACAAGAAAAGGTTTTATAAGACAAAGAAAGTCTTGAAAGAAAATGATACATGGAGTGCAAGTGGTAGTGATTCCTCAGATGATTCTTCAGAATATGAGACATCAGGACAAAGGAATATCAGACTCTTAGCCAGATTACCAATTGAAGATCATTGTCTCATGGATAAGGTACATAATGCTAAAGCTATTAAAAATGTCTCTTTGAATGAAAATTATACTAATAATAGATATTATGGATCTTAAAATGATGAATCCTCATCATCAGAGGATGATACATTACCTTCTTTTGAAGAGGTCTCTAGATTTGATAAGTTACTTGAAAATGAAAATTCTAATCTCAAAAAGAGATTTGAAAAAGCAAATTATAGAATTTCAATCTTAACTAAAGAATTATCAGATCTTTCTAATGATATTGATGTGAAAACATCTGATTTTGAAAGTATTTGAAAAACCCTTGAGAAAGTTAAATCAGATAAGGATAAACATTCCAAGGATCTTGAAATTGTAATCTCAAAGAAAAATATTTTAGAGCCTAACTCTAGTTCAAATGTTTTGGAAAGTAAGAATTTGATTTTAAAACTAAATTCAGAGATTTTACCTTTGAAGAAATGTTTTTCAAACTTTTCTCATTGTAAAGAAAACTTTGATAGGATGTATTCTCAAATTAGACCTTTGAGAAATCGTTCTGGTCTTGGTTATACTTATTCCAAACCTGTTTTTAGAAATAACTATTTTGGTCCTCAAAAAACCATTTTCTGTTCTAAGCGTCAATGTGGTGGACACTGGAGAAGAGATTGTTCTCTTAACAAAAATCAATCTTTAGGATTTCATAAAGCTCATTTTGAAAAACAAATGTGTATTCCTAAAATTCATTTATCTAACCCTTCTGGATCCAAAGAAGTTTGGATTCCGAAAAACTAATTGTTTCTTTTTCAGGAAAAAGAGAAGTGTACCAATAAGAATATTTCGTACATGGATAGTGGTTGTTCTCGACACATGACTGGAAACAAAGATCTCTTTGAAAATGTTATCAAAACAAACGGTGGAAAAGTTACCTTCGGAGATAATGCTCAAGGAAAGATTATTGGTATAGGTAATATTGTTTTTGTTGGAAAAGTTCTTATCTCAAATGGTTTGTTTGTTAATGGTATTAGGAACAATCTCATCAGCATAAGTCAATTATGTGATGAAGGTTACCTTGTGAATTTTAGAAACGAGAAGTGTTTTCTTCACAATTACAAGGATGAGTTCATTCTATCTGCCCATAGGCAAGAGAATGTTTACACTATTAACTTAGAGGACCTTAGGAACCAAAACATACCTTGCTTAAGTGTAATAGAAGACCAATCATGGCTATGGCATAGGAGACTAGGACACTGTAATCTGAGAAACCTTAGTAAACTCTCAATGAAACGTCTTATAAAAGGGCTACCAGATCTTAGATATGATTCTTCAAAAGTCTGTGATCCTTGTCAGTTTGGAAAGTGACATAAAACTAGCTTTAAATCAATTAATAAAGTTACAACTTCTAATGAATTACAGTTAGTGCATATGGATATTTTTGGTCCTTCACAATCTAGAAGCATTGGAGGCAAATACTATGTATTTGTTTTAGTTGATGACTTTACTAGATTTACATGGGTCTACTTTCTCACAAAGAAATCTGAAGCCTTTTCCTGTTTCAAAACTTTTAGAGCCCAAGTTAAAAATGAGAAAAACCTACCATTGATAACTATTCATAGTGATCATGGTGGTGAATTTCAAAATTCAGATTTTGAAACTTTTTGTAGTATGAAATGTATTACTCACAATTTCTCAGCTCCAAGAACTCCTCAGCAAAATGGTGTTATTGAAAAAAGAAATCGTATTCTTCAGGAAATGACTCGAACAATGTTGATTGAATACTCAATTGCTAAGCACTTTTGGGATGAAGCTGTTAGTACTGCCTGTTATACTATAAATCGTGTTTTAACTAGACCATTTCTTAATAAAACCCCTTATGAGTTATGGACTGGCCGAAAACCAAAATTTTCATACTTCAAAGTTTTTGGTTGCAAAGTATTCATTCTGAATACAAAAGATGTTCTACACAAATTTGCACCTAAATCTGATAAAGGAATCTTTCTAGGCTATTCTACAACTTCTAAGGCTTATAGACTTTTCAATAAAAACACTTGTACTGTTGAATAAATAGTACATGTAAAATTTAATGAAACTAATCCTTTTGTTTTCAACCAACCCAATCCTTCATCCTCGAATGTGTTTTCTAAAAATGTTTATCAACCTTTATTAGAAGATAATTCTGAAAAGGAAAATGTTCAAGAAAGTATTCCTGAAACATTTACCATAGAAGATTTTCAATCATATGTTGATGAACAGGTTTTACAAAATCCAAATCATTTGTTTCTTAGGAAAAATCCCAGTGATAACATCATTGGTGATATAAATCAACCTGTAAGAACCAGAAATTCCTTAAGAAATGAAATAGAACATCTTGATTTTCTTTATCAATTTGAACCTAAAAGTCCAAGTGAGGCCTTAGGTGATGATGATTGGATGAAAGAAATGCCAGATGAACTAAATGAATTTGAAAGGAATCAAGTCTGGACTTTAGTTGAAAGACCGAAAGAAACAACTATAATTGGTGTAAAATGGGTATTTAGAAACAAATGTGATGAAAATGGAATCATTGTAAGAAATAAAGAAAGACTTGTTGCTAAAGGCTATAATCAACAAGAGGTAATAGACTATGAAGAAACATATGCTCCTGTATCTAGACTTGAATCTATTCGTATTCTATTAGCTTTTACAGCATATTTCAATTTCAAACTATTTCAAATGGATGTCAAATCTGCTTTTCTAAATGGTTTTGTTCAAGAAGAAGTTTTTGTTGAACAACCTTCTGGTTTTCAAGACTCAAAACATCCTGATCATGTTTTTAAACTTACCAAGGCTCTATACGGTCTTAAACAAGCCCCTAGAGCATGGTATGATAGACTTACATAATTTCTTTTACAAAACAATTATACAAAAGGTACAGAAGATCCAACTCTTTATATCAAAATGGAAAACAAAAATGTTTTGATTGTCCAAATCTATGTTGATGACATCATATTTGGATCAACTCAGAAATCCTTAACTGATTCTTTTTCAAATTTAATGAAATCTGAGTTTGATATGAGTATGATGGGTGAGTTAACATTCTTTCTAGGTTTTCAAATTTCTCAAAAACAAGAAGGAACTTATATATCTCAACATATGTATGTAAAATATTTACTCAAAAAGTATGGATTTGACAAAACTAAAAGTATTTGTACTCCAATTGGTACCTCAAATACACTTGATCTTGATGAAACTGAGAAACCAGTAGATCAAACAATCTTTAGAGGTATGATAGGATGTTTGCTATACTTGAAAGCTAGTCAACCTGACTTGATGTTTTCTGTATGCTTATGTGCAAGATATCAATCTAATCCAAAAGAGTCTCATTTAAAATCCATAAATAGAATATTTCGGTGTTTAAAAGACACTATGGATTTAGGTCTTTTTTACTCTTCTGGAAATGATTTTGTTTTAAAAAGTTTTTCAGATGCTGACCTTGGTTGTTGTAGAATGGATAGAAAAAGTACATCTGGAAAATGTCATTTCTTAGGAGATTCCTTGGATTCTTGGTCCTGCAAGAAACAAAACTCAGTAGCACTATCCACTACTGAAGCTAAATATGTAGCAGCTGGAAGTTTCTATGCTCAAGTATTGTGGATGCAGCACACACTCACTGACTATGGATTGAGTTTCTCCAAAACTCATATTCTTTGTGATAATACAAGTGCCATAGCTCTTAGTAAGAACCCAGCACATCACTCTCGTGCAAAACACATAGATGTTAGGCATCACTTTCTTAGAGATCACACACAAAAAGGAGATATTGTTTTACAATTCATTGGAACGCAAGAACAACTTGCTGACATTTTTACAAAACCATTACCTTCCGATAGATTTGAATATATAAAACAAAATCTAGGAATGATTACATTAAAATAATCATTCATATCTACTTAGTGTTTTACATCTCTCCTAATAGTAAGAAACTCCTCATAGAAAGGGGGAGAAGATTTCTTTCTATGTTTCTCACTTTACTTCATTTTATCTTATGATTTTTATTTTATTTTTCCCCTTGCTATGACTTTTCTGTTTATCGTATTGACAATTTTATTTTTCTATTTATCGTATTGACAATTTTAGTTTTCTGTTTATCATATTGACAATTTTATTTTCCTGTTTATCGTATTGATAATTTTAGTTTTCTGTTTATCGTATTGACAATTTTAGTTTTCTGTTTATCGTGTTGTCAATTTTAGTTTTCTGTATATCATATTAATAATTTTAGTTTTTCTGTTTATCGTATTGAATTTCTTTTCCATCGTATCAATCAATCAATCATGGTATTGAATCGACCGATGATGGTATTGAATTTCTTTTCAATCGTATCAATCGATCATGGTATTGAATCAACCGATGATGGTATTGAATTTCTTTTCCATCGTATCAATCAATCATGGTATTGAATCGACCGATGATGGTACTAAATTTATTTTCCATCGTATTAATCAATCATGGTATTGTATCGACCGATGATGGTAATGAATTTATTTTCCATCGTATTGACCGATGATGTTAATGATTTTCTTTTCCATCATAATCGACCGATGATGGTAATGATTTTCTTTTCCATCGTATCGACCGATGATAGTAATGATTTTCTTTTCCATCGTATCAACTAATGATGGTAATGATTTTCTTTTCTATCGTATCGACTGATGATGGTAATGTTTTTTTCCCATCGTAACTAACGATGATGGTAATAATCTTCTTTTCTATTGAATTGACCGTTGATGGAAACAAGATTGTTTTCCATCGTACTGTCAGTTCATGGTAACGATATTGTTTTCCATCGTATTGTCAGTTCATGGTAACATGATTGTTTTCCATCGTATGGTCATTCCATGGTAATGACATTGTTTTTCATCGACATGATGATTTTTTTTCTTACGATTGTATTTTATTTTGATTTCTATCAAAACCAACAATTACCTTACCTTCTCCGACATGTATTTTTTTTTCATTTTTTTAAATTTTTTTTTAATCCTAACCATTGATCTGGTTTTCTATAATCATGACCGTAGAAGATCAATGGTAACCCTTTTTCGATCGTAGAAGATCAACAGTCACCCCTTTATTGCCTATAAATAGCCCCCCTCCCCTCCCCAAACCCACATTGGTTTTTCAAGATTTGTGGCGAAGCTCTGCTCCACAATCAGGAGGATCATTTTGTTTCAAGGGGGGAACATCTGTGTTTTGAAAAGCCTGATTCTCAAGATCATGTTCTTTTTGATGAAGTTTGTCAATTTTACAAAACCGTTTCTTTCAAAAAAGACATGACTATAAACTTTGCTGTGTACGATAGAAAATTGTCTATGTCTGTGAAACAAGCGGCACATTTTCTGAATGTTTATGTAGAAGGGTATTCTTTCTGTACATCACACAAACTACCAGAGGAAGTTGGTATGTTTAATAGAGAAAGTGCTGAAAAGACTTTGTTTGTTATTAATGAAGAAAAGAGAAAAGTGTCTCATCTTTCTCCGGACAATCGTTTTGTCACTTTATGGATGCAAGGTTTTCTTATCCCAAGGAAAGGGGATAGAGAAACTCTGAAAGTTTCTGATATTTTCATGCTTTACTATCTTGTGAATATGAGAAAAGTGAATCTCATGGGGTATGTTTTTGAAACCATTAAGAATTTCAAGAAAGGATGGATTAAGTCCCAAATGATTATGTATCCATCCATCCTTACGAAGTTCATTCTTGAGAGTATGAAGTTTTGTAACATTCCTTTTGAAAGGAAACCCCATAGATCTAAAGCCTTCTTGGATTAGCAAAAGTACGATGAAAAAGTTGAATGTTTGTTTTGATCACAATTCAAAACTTTTTGTCAGAGATATAGAAGCGGAATTGGATCAGAATCAATCGGCACCTATGCCATCCAAAGATTTTCAGTCTACTAGAGTAACTCAAAAGACTGATCCACAAACCAGTTCAAAGCCCAAGAAGAAGTTGAGGTATAGTAAAGAGGTTGTAGCAAAATGGAGAAAGGATAAGGAACAGAGAAAGGAAGGTTATCCGAAGTTTGGTCTTGACCCTGCTGAGGCTTTTGCAGAAAGAGTTTGGGTAGAAGAAACTCTTTAGGATGAAAAGAAGAAGAATGTTCTTTTGAAAAGAAAGGATCAGGACTTTGATGTCTCTAAAGTCTTGAAAGCAGTAGAGCAAGCTAGTGCTCAACTAACAGAAGAAGTGCACCAAGATCCCATCGTACAGAGTCTCCCTGAGGAAGGAAAACAAAAACAAGTGATGGAAGAGATAGAAGAAGAGGAAGAAGAAGAAGGAGATTTTCTTTTAGAATTTCTTCAATGTTCAAAGAAGAGTAGAGAGGAATTTGTTCAAAAGCTGAGTGAAGGTGTTCAACAAATTCCTCATGCCGATCAAGCACGATGTCCAGACAGAATTTCTTTTCAAGAAATGAAAGGTGATCAATCCTCTCATTCTGATAAAGTTGTTGTCATTAGTGACAAGGTGGAAGAAGAAAGAAAGCAGAAAGAAAAATCAAATGGAAAACAGCCAGTTTTTGACTCAAGCGGATCGTATGAACTAGCATCGTACGATGAAGATACTGATTCAGAGCGTACAATCTCTCTCAAGAAGAGTGATTACATTGTTCATGTTTTGAGAAGGGTTGAGAAGACCATTCCTTATTTTCCGAGGCTGGAAGGGAAGATTTATTTTATTACTGACAATCAAAAGAAAAAGTTTGGCTCTATAAAAGAATTGAGGAAGAAAGTTTTGTCAGTAGAAGCCGATTTGAAAGTTCTTTCAAAAAGCTCGGTTGCTCATAAGAAGGCATGCAATAAGATGACCAAGTGGTCCTACAAAACAGAGAGCTCAATCAATGATCATGAAATAGCAATTGAAGATATAATAAGGATATCAAATAAGCTTCAATTGCTTTCAATAAGCTTGACAGAGAAACGATTGAAAGGTTGAATCTTTTGTCTTCTCAAAGAGCCGATGTTCCTTCAGTGAAAGACTTGGAAAAGAGAAGGAATGCTTTCCAATCTGAATTCTCGAAGGTTTCATCTTTCAAAGATGAAATGGTTTTGTTTAAGAATCAAAATTATGTGTTATCCAAAGATAACAAGAATTTTCAAAAAAGAATTGATACACTTGAAGAAGTAATCAGAGTCCAGGAGGAGACTATCAAGAATCAAGATCAGATTTTTGCGGGTCAACAAGAGCTTCTCAGAACTCAGGGTCAATCAATTTCTGAAGACAAGAAGGAGATCAAAAAGATGAAAGTTTTTCTTCATGAGCTTATAAATAAGGAGAAGGAAAGAGAAAAAAAAATAATTGTTGTATTTTTTTTCTTTTGGGACTTGTCTGTTTTGAAATGACTTTTATGATCCTTTTCTTTTATCCATTGTCTTGTGTTTTTTTCTAACTCCTTCAGA
The DNA here is from genome assembly GCA_963277665.1 of Viscum album. NCBI lineage: Eukaryota > Viridiplantae > Streptophyta > Magnoliopsida > Santalales > Viscaceae > Viscum > Viscum album. Next base: position 812,556,394 of record OY728165.1, read on the forward strand.
CAATTCAAGATTACCTATTCCTTTTTGTAAATCACAAAGTGGGAGAATGTTTACAAAGGGGAGAATGTTTTATAAAGGGGGAGAATGCTTTACAACACTCTTAAGGAAAATCTACGAATACAATCCTTAGTGAAGTCCATACCTAAGGGGGAGTTAGTTGTATTCAATTTCTTATTCAGAAGAGTTTTCAATAACTCAGGGGGGAGATATGTATTTCTTGTTACATTTACTTTGTGTGTTGTGCTTTCCAAAAAGGGGGAGATTGTTGAGTCCGAAGTCCTCTTTTGACTTCTATATCATGTTTTGGAAATCACAATTGCATTCTATCATATTATGGAATTTACAATTGTCTTCTATTTTGTTTATCATATCGTACAATGATGATCGTTCTATCCATATCGTATTGTATGATACTAATCGAACTGATCGTACTGATCATGCTGATCGTACTGATCATGCTGATCGTATTGATCATACTGATCGTACTGACCATATCGTATCGTACAATACTGATCGTACTGACCATATCGTATCGTATAATACTGATCGTACATACCATGCAAATCGTACAATGCTGATCATATTAATATGAAAATTGTATTGATTCTATTACTCACAACTTTTGTTACATTATTGTTTCAATACTTAGTCAAAAACACTTATTGCATATGAATCGTACTCATGTTTTTAATGTCTATATATCTTATGTACTATCAAAACGATGTCTTTGAGTTAGTTACAAACTAATCAAAATGATGTCGTTCTTTCTGTTTCAATATGACCGTTGGAGGCAATATGACCGTTGGAACCCGAGGCCTATAAATAGGAGGTCATTTGAAGCTGAGAGAACAACGATGAACGAAGAGAACGAATGAAGAGACTCTGTGAACAACCGACATTCTAGAGAGAGACACTGTGACTTCTCTCATCTGCCTTGTGCATCCGATCATCGTATCGAGGGATGTCGGGGATAAGCAGACAGACGCGCCGATCATCGTATCGAGGGCTGCCAGGGATACGCAGACAGACGTGCCGATCATCGTATCGAGGGCTGCCGGGGATAGGCAGACAGACGTTCCGATCATCGTATCGAGGGCTGCCGGGGATAGGCAGACAGACGTGCCGATCATCGTATCGAGGGCTGCCGGGGATAGGCAGACAGATGTGCCGATCATCGTATCGAGGGCTCACCAAGGTGTTGGTGAGACAGACCTTTTATCCTAGGTAAAAGGATAACCCTTCTCTTTGGTTTAAAAGAATTGTAATACTTTTATATTTTCACTGTTACTTGTATTAGAAAGGAATTTGTATTATTTTCTTTCTTCTATACATATTCAATTGTAATTGTTTCAATTACAATCATTCTATTACTTATTGTATTGATTGATTCTATATGCTTTAAGGTAGAATCATTCATCTGTGTATTACTCTGATTTTTGTATTCATCTTGAATACAATTGTTTTACATTACATTAGTATTACAATACATCATACGTTTTTACATTCAATACAATTGTGGGTATTTGTATTTGTATTAGTTTAAGATCATTTAAACTAATCTCTTAGTTGCTAAAACTCGTAGGTTTTTAAACCTACAATTCACCCACCCTCTTTTATTGTTCAATCTAATAAATATATATATCTACATATTCGATCCAACAGAATTAAGTTTATGTTTATAAGTCATGTTATGATTATACCACTCCACATATAAATAAAATTAAATGATCCATGAAGAATTAAGTTTATGTTTATAAGTCATTTTAAGATTTACAGTGATGTTTTTTGATAGGGAAATTAAAATCCAAATGTTAAAAATGAGGGATGAATTATTTAAACTGTATTGCATGATATTCATGTAAAGATCAATGAAATGAATTCCATCATAAAATATATTTTTCCACAAAACATCCCAACATACATATTAAATATATATATATATATATATATATATATATATATATTAACTAGTAACACATTGATCAAATTACCTTTTCCTCTTCGAATTTGTCCTCTTATTTGTTTATAATGTAATGTCTTTTGCGAAAATTTCCACACCATGGAATATAAAACCCATTATATTTTTATTTACCACCATGATTATCCAAAATAAAAAATATTATAATATATTATAAAAGAATATGTATTTTGATTCTAGGTATGATATATTCTTAGTTCTTTCATATGTGCACTTTTACTTTTTTTTTATTATTTTTTCCTTTTTTTTCAAAATGTAAAGGATTACAAGTCTATATAAGGAAAATAACATATGAAACCCTTCTTGAGAAAACAAAAATATTCCATCACTCTCCTTAATGAAACCCTCACCCAACAGTACAATGAAAACCCATTCATGATCTTAAAGATAAAATAAAAGAGACATATAATGATACTTAATGCATATGGGAAGGAATAATGCGTTGGGTTATACTATGTCCTCTATTCATAGTTTTTCATGGATTAAATTTGATACCTTGGGATCATATATGGGATTGATATCAAAAGTAATTGGTCTTGAAATGATAAAATTGTAGGTTTCATTCATTTTAATGTGGAATTAAATATTCATGATTTAATACATATTATATGAAAAATATAGTAGTTATTTTTACCCCAATTTTATTTCAGAAATAATATATATCATAGTAAAATTTCATAATAAAGATTCAGAACCCTATTATGATTGAGGGTCATAGAATGAGTGAATTATGTTAGATAATGTACATAAAAAATAGGCTAGTAAATAAATTTTTAGAGGAGTCAATATCTATAATTAAAAATATATCATTACTAATTTTATTGAATTATTAAATTTAAGTATAAATTCTAAATTCCAAAATATATAAATATATCTCAAAAAATTATGGGAATAATGAAATAAATTTTACAATATGTCAAAATATTTATATAGAGTGATGATGTCACCTTGAACAATGATTTAAATATTCTGAATTTAAGGATTTTTAGGTGAATATAATTTAATTACATTTATTGAATAGTTCAACATATATATTAAATATAGTTGTGGGAAAAATTAATTTGGGATTAAACATTTATGAACATAAGAATTATTCTCCCTTATATATGATGTTCATCCATTTTTTCCGTCTTCCATTTATGTCTATTTTTATTATTTTGATCTCATCTATTTTAAATTGGAAACTATCAAAAAAATATATACATGTAAATCATGGTTCTATCAAAATTTATCAAAAACCAGGGTTTGAAAATACAGTGTTTATAATATATAATCATTTAAAAAAGATATGTTATATAAAGAAATTAAAAACATCAGTTATATAATAGAAGTCCTATAAATGTGCTCTTTAAGTTATAACATTACCTTCATATCATATTATTAGATAAATAAATGATATTACCTTATCCAGTATTCTAACTGACATTTAATCACAATAATCTAGGGTAAATTTACTCTTCCTTCTTTAATGGTTCTTTTATACATACCCTTGGGATTAATAACATTTTTTTCGGTGTTTTAGAGATAAAATAAGAAAATAAAATTCCAAAATTATATTATAATTCCCTTTCTCTACAACATATTCACGTTTATTATTTTCCTTCACTATAGTGTTGAATATTTGAATATAATTACCCTTATTCACTTCATATGGATATGGAGGTGTTTCTTCTATGAATATTTGAACATCTGAAATAGAATTAATTCCCTCAAATATATCAATTTTATTTCCCTCCATCATTATTTTAAAGAAAATGTGGGGAATTTTATCATCATTAAATTTATTTCCCTTTATATAAGAATCCTTGTATCATATATGTTTGATAATATATATTTCCAACACATAAACATATTATTATTATTTCACATCATTATTAATGATTTTGTCTATGGAACTGAAATTCAATTCTCCCAAATCCAAAATTTCATTATTGTGCTCTGTTAAAATCTTCTCACGTTATTATTGTTATTGAATGATGGTGTAATATTCTTATTATTAATATTATTATATGAACATAAATATTTCAAAAGGATCATATAATTTTTAGTTATGAGATAGAGGGAAAAATATTCCAGACATTTTTTTCATGTTCCACGAACACATCCATAATATTATACTCTAGTTATCCTACTTCAATTACATCAATAAAATTGATGTGGTTTACCTCAAAAAATTAATCAACTTCTTAATTATTGAAAATAAATTTTATACAAATTATACATAAGGAATTTAGATTATTAATAGTGTGATCATGATGATTGGTAATTTATCCGTGTTCTAGGAGATTTGACAATTGATCAATCATCATCTAATAATAAAAATTTGTATACATCCTAATAACTATTTTAAATATTTAATATGATCAAGGATCATTATTTACATGATTGTCATATTTTTATTTAACTTTCCGATTATCTAAAAACCCTTCTTAACCATTATGATTTTTGCGGCCTGCCATGTTGTTCCAACTCTAGGTTTCTTTACACTATTTTGGGATGAATTTTTTTCACTAGATGAAAATGTATTATTTCAAAATATATCTTAATATGAAAACTATGATTCTTTAGGATCAAGCCCCATAGTAGAATCCAAATTAGATTTATGTATTCTTGTGGTGGTATAACATAATGATGATTTGATACGCATTCCACACTACACTCCACTACTAAAAAATCTAAATTTTTTTTAAAGAAAAATACTAAGATAAATAAATAAAAATGATAAAAAAATTTAACCTAATAAATTGGTCATGTTTAACAATACAAATTATATTTCTACCAAAAAATTGAACCAAATGAATCGTAGGTCTACATATATCATTATATAATATGACATTTCAATGGGAATTTTATCATTTTTCAAATAATATCCATTTATATTAGGAACCTCAACTCATAAACTTTTATCAATATCAATTTGATAAACATACAAATATGTCAATTTTTTCACTTCATAATAATTCATATTGTCTGTGGAACTAAACTAATCTTATATTATATCCAAATTTTCATTATTATGCTCGGTCCACTTCATCTAGTCTTATTATTTTGACCACATGATGGTTTTCTGTTATTTCTATTATTATTATTATTTTAGAAGAAATAATTCACAAGGTTTATCTAAATTTTTTGATTTATATGCTTATATTTCCCATATATTTTTCCACACTCAATGAACTCTTCCTTATTTTCTTACACCAATTATATTACATCATTTACATGAATAGTGTTGAATCTGTTTACCTCCTACTATTCTTCCACTTGTTCATTCTATACATTTAATTTTATACATATGATACATGAAATAAAATTTATATTTTTAATATTATGAGCGAGATGATTGGTCACTTATCCATGTCCTATGAGATATGCATCTTGATCATCCACTATAACATCCTAGGAATTAATAAATTATTGTTCTCATTTCTTATAGTAATGTATTAATCAAATCAAACTACATTAAGAAACAAAATTCTACATCACGATTAATGGAACTAATATGTTTCCTTGAAACATAAATTTTCCGCTTCTATGATTTGAATTTCGAAAATCCTACATATACAGTTGCGATCAGAAAGTTGTTTAGAGTCTGATAGTACAAACATAATATTTTGGGGAATAGTGACATACGCTAATGGACAATAACATAACCTTATGAATAGTAATATGAACTTTATGAATAGTAAATCGGACAAGTGAATACGATCCTTACCAATGATAGTATAAATATATTTTATCTATGCTATAAGTGACAATGTGATATAATTACATTACAGTGTCGATATTTTTATATGTCATGAATTCATAATGATTAATTTAATAACATAAAACAAAATTTATTTTCATAAAATGTATTCATATACTAGTATTTAGATGTGTTATGATTATATCAAAATTTTAAGAGATCATAATTACATTTCCAAAGTGTTAGAAAAGCAGTTTTTAATTGTAATTTTTTTTAATATTAATGTAAATTATAAATTTTATTAAAAATTAACTCAATCATCGATAGAAAATTATTTTTATTAAATAGATTCAATTTTTTAATTCCAAATATAAAAAAATGGATGGGGTGAATTATTGTGATTTTAATTAAAAGCATAATTTTTTAGTGAATAATGAAATTCGATAATTTACAAAATATGCATAATAAGTGAATTTCTTCTTCATGATTGAGTCATGGATGATGTAAATGGCCATTGTTTTGAACTCACATGAACTTATTACTTTTTTTTCATAATAATCTCATTAATTGTTTTATTCTGGAGAAATAATAATATAATGAATATAATATTGGGAAAAATCCTCTCCCCACTACTATAAATACCACCCCTAAAACATTACTTCCTCACACCACTCAAGCCTTGTGCTAACTAAATATTATGATCAGATCTCATCCCAAGATCCTCCGCCACATCCACCATCCCTTGGTTTAATACAAAGTACAAAACCTCTCTCTTAAAGGGGCTCTCCATGAATATATATTTAGGAGGTAATTTCTTTCTATATTTTCATTCCCATTCCTATAAAATTTCATTTCTTTTTATCTCTTATCCTCAAATTCTATATTCCAAACTCCATGATAACTGATAATTGATTGTTATTCTGGTATAATATCAGGATAATGGAATATTATTCATTATAAAACTCCATCCCCCACTTCATTTATAATAAATAAATAATTACTCACGATGTGTTAATTTAACTACATTATGGTTGATACACTTCTATTTTCCATAAACACCTTCAAGGTTATAAAAAACGTTAGGAAGTTGAAAACAATTGGTAATATTTATGTGGTAACCCCTTTTAGGTTCTGGAACCAACTTTTATACGTAATAATAAATGATAAAAAAAGCATGTTCGGTGTGATTCAAAATCATCCCAAATTAACCTAAAATAGTCATCATTAAATTTTAACTAATAATATATCCACATGAATAATTTATTAAAATATCATTTAAACTCCTAGAAGATAATTAATAACATATAATAGAAAAAAAATTTATCCATGTTGTACATGAACAACTATTCATGTGTACAAGTGAATCGTTCTTAAAAAATAAGAAAAAGAACACTCCCTAACAATGAATTTAAACTCTATAAATCAACTAAAGGTCCATAAAATAAAATAATGATACCATAATGAATAATATTCATCTATAAATGGTTATATAATTGTTAATTAATGAATATAATCTTAGTATGTATGACATTATTGTGAAGAAAGCATTCGGATACAAGGTGTGCTGAATTCTCGAACCCAAATTTATTTCATTGGGTTTTCCCTCTTTCACCCAATTTTCAGTGTATTTATTCCCTAGAAATAATTTATACAATATTATATTATCTTTTATAGGATATATATGTTTTACATTAGAGTTTTTTAGGACCAAGATATTTTCCAAAATAACTCTTCTTTCAAAAACACACCCTTTACTTCCCACTCGAGGTTGACGGTGCTTGTATCAATTATGTTACTCCCCCTTTAATTTGGGAAACAAAAATTTATGAAATTAAATTTTATGAAGTTAAATCCAATCACTTATATGGTTTGTTTTATTAGAAATATTGATATCTATTATATGTGGCGTGCATGATAATGTTAATGGTATGATGTGATGGGTGTGCCTAGAATTATATAGTGCAATGTTGATGTTATAATCTGACAGGTGTCCTGGGACATACACAATGCTCCATTTTCATCCGGTAATGTGACAAATATCATGATTTAATGTGAAATATGCATGAAAATTATGCATAATTTGTTCAAGAATATGTGTTTCAGTCAACCACTAATGCACAAGGCTGCATTTTATGCATTTCCACTTTTCAACCCTTTTATTTATTCTTCCTATCATGTTAATGTTACTATGACTTTGTTAATATAATAATTATTATTCTTACCCCATGTTATATTGTGTCATTTTCATATAATTTTATCAGGATTTAATCTCACCCTTTCTTATGTATATCCTCAGGTGATTACATGTACTAAGGAGAAACCAAGGGCTAATAAGAAGGTGGATAATAAAGAATTAAATATATATTTATGTTTATGTTATAGAAGATGTGAATCTTCCTAATTTTCCAAATACACTAAAACAATTTTACCTCTTTCAATAATTTTTTTATGATTTTTATCTTAATAATGATGTAAAATTAATATATGAAAAGATTGGATGCTATCTATGTGTATGAACACAAGAAGATTTTATAAACATTGGGATCCCATAAGATATTATTTTAGAGTTAATTGTAAAAATTAATAGCTTATTTATTCATGAATTCTTGACTTATGTTTTCTTCAAACATTTTCTTTTTTATAAAATGGTGGGAACCAAGAGAATGTTGTACAACAGCCCATGCGAGGGAAAACACCGCGATTTCTTGAATGAGATCCCCAATTCTTTGGGCGTATGAGTTAAAAAGCCATGGTGATTCTTACCCATTTTTCATATGTTATTAATAATAACCAGAATAATAAGGAACATTCTCTTTCACCTAAGATGTAGAAACTGGCTATTTAGTGTTTTATATGTCAACGACAACCGATGATTAATAGATCCTCTGATCCACTAGTTGCGGAATACAGGGTCAACTCAATGGATAAGATCATAGATATGAATAATTTTTTTGAATCATTGAAGGTAAATCTATCTATTTATCATCTTGATAGATAGGCTGACCAGTGGTGCGTATTGATTAAATACACCAAGATGAGGGAATAAATTGAAAATATGGAGTGTTAATACTTTAAGATAATGTTTTATAATATGTATTTCCCACAAAATCTTCGTACCATGATTAAGATAGAATTCATAGAGCAAATGAAAAAGGATGGAGAATCTATCATGGTATATGAAGTTAATTTCTCATTGATTGAAAGTTACACATCATGTTTTGTTATAAAAGAGGATAACTAATTTGACAGATTCTTAAGTGTATTAAAACCACACCTTTATAAGGATATTTCAATTCGAGACTTTAAGGGTTATGAATAAGTTGTTCTATCTACTTTCAAATTGAATATGGATTTTGGAGAAAATTCCCAAGTCTATGCTGATAAGAAATGAAAGATGGAGTTCCATGTTGGAGGATCTATGTGAATAGTTGAAGGAAAACTCAACCACCTACATGTAAAAAATGTGGGAAGTAGAATCTTGGGAATTACCTTTGAAGGGAAATGAAATGATTCATTTATTGGAGAGAATTCCACCAAGATCAAGAGTATTGATGAGACATGAGAAGTATTGAGAATGTGGCAGAGGCATGAAGATCACCACCCACGGTCCCATGATACAACTATAGGGAGAAAGGGAACTATGAAGGCCAGTGCACTAAACCTTGAGCCATTGAGGGTAATCGGAATCATCATCCACCAAAGACAAAGGAGAAAGGGAAGTATTTTTACACCATTAATGTTGATGTTACACAAGAAAATGATGTCATACAAGGTACACATCCTATCCACACAAGAATGTAAAATGTATAATTTGATTTTGGTTTGTTGTATTCCATTATATCATTAAATTTTTCTAGAACTATTGAATCAAATCCCAGAAACCATGATGTAGATATAAATTTAAAAACACCAAGTGGTTCAATAAATGAATCCAAAGTGTTGGACTCTTCTCTTGTTGTCTTATGTGCGATGATTCTCCCAGCGAATCTCATGATACGTCCCTTGGTGGAATTCGATGCTATAATTGGAATGGATCAACTATCATTATATAAAGAATGCATCAAGTTTTAGGAAAATGAACTAACATTTTATATACCTAAAAATCCTATGCTAATCTAAAAATTAAATAATGAACATGCATATACATTTAAAATCTATCAATGGTGTGGGTGTTGATTCCTTGGGACGATAAATACCTCACACAAATGGTTGAGTCAATGGAAAGTATCAACATAGTAGAAAAGACCATCATGAGGGAATATGGGGAATTATTTCTTGAAGAGTTACTAAAATATCCCTCATATTTCGAGGTATAGTTCACCATAGAAATAATACAAGGATCTATTCCTATCACAAATTCTTCCTATAGGATGGCTTCTATCGAACTAGATGAGCAATATAAGTAGTTGCAAGAGCATTTGGACATGGGGATTATATGCCCTAGTGCATCACTATGGGTTTCACAAGTGCCCTTTTTGAAGAAGAAGTATATATCAATGTTTATCTATATCATTTTTCTAGAACTCAAGAATATCACCATAATAAACATGTATCCAATTATAATGATTTATGACTTGTTGGATAAGTTAAGAAGAGATCAATACTTCTCAAAGGCGGATCTTTGTTCTATATGTCATCATATTTAGGTGAAGAAGGGAGATATTTGGAATAATTCCTTCTTTATAAGGTATTGAAACAATTAATTTTTGGTGATGCCCTTCAGACAAAATAATTCACCTATATTCATAATGCTTTTGAGGAATAGAGTATGTAGACATTACCATGATAAATTTATGGAAGGGTTTATTGATGATGATCGCATCTACTCCAAAAACTAGAAGGAACAAAAAGAAAATATAAGCCTTTTTATGGTGACACTGAAAAATGAAAAGTTGTACACCATGTTCAGCAATTGGGACATTTGGATTAAGCAATTCATGTTCTTGGGACATGTGATCACATGTGCTAGAATTTATATGGACCCTTCAAAAACAAAGGTGATTGAGGAATGGCATAGACACTATAGTGTCACAAAAATCAATATTTTTCTAGGATTAGTTGGGTACTACTAATGTTTTCTGAAAAATTTGTCATGATTTTCATTCTTGATAACTATTTTAACAAGTTAGGGAGAAAATAATGTTTTAAAATAATAATGTGATGAAGGAATAAGTGAGCTAAAGATAAGGTTGATCACTACACATGTACTCACAATAATGAAATGCAGAGATATTTTGTTTTATATAGATATTATTATAACTATGTATTAGTTAATGTACCTAGGAAAAAGGATAATGTGATAGCCGACACCTCACGATAGTTGAATATTGATGTCCAGAAGTACCTGATGCACGATTTGGAGCTAGCGGTTGTGATTTTTTTCTAGAAATTCTAGTGGCACATCCTCTACAGTGAGAAGTGTGACATATATACATATCACAAGATTATAAACCATATATTCACAAAAATGATCTCAAAATGCGTTACTGTACATGGTTATATCTAATAAAATAATATAATTTCCCTATTTACTATCATTCTGGCAAGGCAAACTAGGTAGTTGATGCTCTAAGAAGAAATGAACCTGCTACTCTATCCTTGATGCAGATTGAGAATGAGTCTATCATCAAAGATATGTAAACGATGGATTTGGAAATAATAATGGAAGGTAATACACTTGAGAATCTGTTGTTTTCAACAATACATTATACTATAATGATTATGGGAGATTGTTGAGCATGTATTTTTTCAACAATACACTATCTTTTTATTATTATTTTGATGCTCACAAATACCATTGTTTGTTATTCTAATGATTTTATGTTGATTAAATCCTTGGAAAATAATATAATTTAGGTTTATATTTTTCAATAAAACTAAAGAAATTTATTCCTCATAGAATATTTGACAATGTGTTTGGAAAACATTTTAGCGTGTTCTAAAAGCACTATTCATGCCCTACGTTGAAGAGTATTGTGTAAGGAATAAATATTACGTTTAATTTACAGGAGTTTAGAATATTATGGTAAAAGAACCTTAAATTTAGAAGAACCATTAAATTTAATATATTAGAAAATTTTGGAAGAAGAACCTTATGTAAGTATGGAACCTTACGTTTTCTTCACAAAAGAATGAATCATCAACCATACTTTTATAATTAACCTTAAGTACTATAAAAAATTATAGATTATGTATCTTACATTTTTATAAATAGAGATGTAGGGATAATATATCATATGTTTGAAAGTTGAAAAGAAAATTATGGATGATTAGCCTTCCATTTGAGATCAACCCTACGTTTGAGATCAACCTTATGTTTGAAGAATAGATCATCAACCCTCATTTTGCATCAGTGATTTAAAATACGACATTATCATGAAACAATATTTATGCAGAATATCATGATATTTTCAAGACAGATTCAAATCATAATATTAAGTAACACCTTATACTTATTTAAATCCATCTATTTATGATTCAAAGGATCGATTTAAGAGGGGGATTTCATGTCGATTATTAAGGAATGTTATGACTAATCTGTTATTCAAACATTTTAATATGAAGATTCTTAAGGTGAAATTTTTGGATCTACATTTGATAGGAAAACACTCATCATTATTCTTTATATATCTATGTTATTTTTAATTACATAAAGAGAGAAAAATCATCATTAAAAAGAGATATATTTGTCACACAGATCTGCTGCTACCAAGATCGTTTAGACACTATTTTTCAGAAGAAAAGGAAAAGCGTAAAAGATTCTTATTCGAAAATGAAGATATATTATGAATCAGTTATTGTTAATGTTACTAATTTTATTTCATGATCTATTTTTAAATGGATCGTCTCAGAACTGATCTTACATAAAAAAACATCTTTTTTGAAGACGACGATCCATCTACTATTAGTTTCCTACCGCTACAACTTTGAAGAACAACTAGAAAGTATTTTTAGGAAAATACTATTTTCATTTTTAGTAACTAGATTAATATACTAAGCTATGTATTTGGTTCGACACATGAACCAGAAGGCTCTGTCTTATCCATAACATGGAATAGTGTCAACTGCATGTACTCAGTTCTGGATGATTTGTTGATAAGGGGACTATTTAATAAAATCACCAAGCTTATGGAGTAGATCATTGGTGTAGTGTACTAGGGTACTTCTGTTCTCTAAACCACTATACATCTTTACATCCTTCAATATGGTTTTTTTCCACAACATAAAAATTCTTATAATGACAAAGTATAGATTTTGAAACCATCAAGATTCTTAAAGAAATTTAAAATAAACAATTCACCCCCCTCTAGTGCATATTTGGTATAACCCAATCCAACAACTGGAATCAAATGTAGGGATTTCTTTTCATAAAGAAATAATAAGATGAATGTATCAATGGATTCTTCTCAGAGAACAATAGCTGATACAAGATAGGGACTATCAATGGTTCGATCTCCATTCTTCAATGGTGAATTCATTGGATGTTAGATGTCATGGATGATTATCTATCTAAAAAATCATGGATACAGAACCTACTCAAAAATCCATACTCTTTATGAAATTATTGATAAACCTAAAACATGGAGTGTAGCTATTGAAGGATAGTTTAAAATAAATTCAAAATCTATAAATGCTATCATTGTTGGTCAAGGAAAATACGAATTCAATTGAGTATCTCAACGTGATACTACATATGAAATGTGGTAGAAAATTTCTGTTACCTATGAAGGAACTGGAAATGTCATAAAAATGGGGTATACCATAGAAAAATTAAAATTTGATACATTTATAATGTTTGTGGTTGAAGGCATCACTCAAATTATTTGAAGGATCATAGATATTTTCAACATTATCACTTCCCTGGGAGATCCTACCAAACAGGCAGATCAAGACTGGAAAGTAATGAGAGTACTACCGCCCTAATTTTATGAAATATTGGCTACCATTAGGAAATCATCCCCAATCAATGATCTATCTATGAGGGAATTAATTGGAACCCTGATGATTTATGAATATGCGATTCATGATGAAGTAAATGATCATAAAGTCTTTATCAAGAGAGAAAATACTACATTGAATGTAACATACCAAAAGAAGATAATAAATATGAAGCCAGAGATCAAGAGAAAACCGGAATGATCCGATTCATTTGATTCACATGTGGAACTGTCTTAGTTATCCAGGAAATTCAGTAAATTATATAGAATGAAGAAGGGATTCAGAAAATCCTTCAAGAGAGATGATAATGATCCAAAGGAAGTTAGATGCTATGAATTAAAAATGATGGGTCACAAAATACATGATTGTCCTCAATTAAAATGATAAAAGAAAAAAATAAATAAAATGATATTAAAATTAAAGACAAAAGAGAAATGAAAGCTACATGGAGTGTTTCTCAAGAGTCCATCAACTCATCAGAGTCTGACTCAGAAAAGGATGAATTGAATCTAAATGAAAATATGTGCTTTATGGTAGAAGCTGATGAGGTATAATTTTATTATTCATCTGATTATGATTATATCTCCTGTTTATCAAATGATAAAATTGCAGCCTAATGAAATATGATGGAAGAGATATATGATTCCATATTTAAGAAAAATATGTCACTGAAAAATATTCACACTGTTATTTTATGAGAAAGAGACACTCTGATAAAACAACATTAAGAGTAAATTGGAAAATATAACTCATCAAAAACAAACTACACAGATAATGAAACGAAAATAAAAACACTGAAAATGAATGCAGAGACATAAAAAATTCCACTCTTTTATTTACATAAGATGAAAATTAAATAAATGAAATTCATTCAAAGAATGTGATTAGAGAGGACTGATATAGAATATATGGTAAAGGTGAGAAAGCCAAACTTTATAAGAACATTTTTGTTCAAAATTCAAATGGTTTAATTTGAAACAACTATGGAACAAAATGTCACATAACTAAAAACTAATATTTATGAAAACCTAAATTTTTTTTGATTATTTAATCCTTTGTTGCAAGAAGTTTATATGATTTTATTGATTATATAAAAACAAAGCAAGTATGGATTCCTGGATATTTTCTATCTAACAGTGCTAGACCCTATAGAATATGGGTACAAAAAAATTATTTTGTTTGAATATATTTGCAGGAAGGAGGTCATATAAGCCAAACTGAAATATGGTATATCGATTGTGGATTCTATAGGCATATGAGTGGGAACTCATCAAAAATTAAAAAATTAACTCAAATCGATGGAGGATTAGTCATATTTTTTGACAAATCCAAAGGAAAAATATTTTACAATAGAATGGTTGGAGATCCAGAAGATGTCTCAATCAACAAAGTACTATTTGTACAAGGATTGAAGAAAAAACCTGAGAAGTGTTTCTCAACTATGTGATGATGGTTATTTTGTTGATTTTTTTGACAATTGTTGTTCTGTTTTTAATGATAAATTTCATAATTTTAGATCACCCAAAATTGATAATGTTTATACTTTGGACTTAAATTATTTATGTAAAAAAATTAAATTGATTAACTACTAAGATAAATGAATCTGGGATCTCTAATAGAAGACTTGTACATTGAAATATATATGATTTACATAATTTATCTTAGAAAAAACTATTTTTTAATCAACCTAGTCTTAAATATGATAGTGATTGATTTTGCGATGCATGTCAACTTGGCAAGCCGCACAAATCGTCCTTCAAATCTGTTAACAAAATTGTTACATCTAAACCTTTAGAAATTATCCAAATTGATTTTTTGGACCATCGAGAATATCATGTTTGGATGGTAGAATGCATGTATATGTTTTAGTTAATGAATGTTTTAGATTTACATGGATTGAATTTCTAAAATATATAAATGATGATTTTAATATTTTTGAAATTTTTCAGAAAGATTTTCACGATGAAGATGGTTTTAAAATAATTTCATTAAAAAGTGATCATGGTGGAGAATTTGAGAATCATGAATTCAATTAATTTTTTCTCAAATTCAGGTATTAAACACACCTTTACTATACCAGGAACACCTCAAGAAAATGTTATTGTTGAATGAAGAGATATAACTATTCAATAAATTGTTATGACTATGCTAAATATATATTGTCTTCCTACCTATTTGTAGGAAGAAGATGTAATTAAATCCTACTATATAATGAATAGAGTTTTAATTAGACCTTTTTTCAAAATGAAACCCTGTGATCTCTAGAATTACATAAAACTTAAAGTAAAGTACTTTAATGTTTTTGGATGAACGGTTTACAACATGACCCCTAAGGAAAATCATGATAGGATTGATCCAAAATCATATAAAGGAATTTAATTAGGATATTATCTAACTTCCAATGCTTATATAATTTTTAATAAAAATTCAATGATTTTTGAAGAATCTGTTCATGTGAAATTTGATTAATCTATTCCCTTGGAGAAAAGTAATGATCTTATTGATGAATCGAACCCTAATCATAACATGAGAATTGAGAACTTGAAAGAATATTTTGAAAAATATATTATTATATTTTTGTATAGTTAAAAATAACATGACATTGATGGACCTAATAGTGTATTATATATACAATCTAGAACCCTAATGAATCGGCCTTTATAAACTGTTATAGGATACCTAAACACAATAATAAAGACTATAAGAATTATAGGAAATCTAGTTGATTTTTTAGCTTTCATATCCCAGTTAAAACAAAATAAATTAGAAGAATCATTAGTAGATAAATGTTCGATGATAGAAATGCAAGAAGAACAAAACTAGTTCAAGAGAAATACAGTTTGGAATTTAGATGAATGAACAAAAAACTATCCAGGTATAGGAACAAAATGGGTCTTTATAAATAAACAATATGATCAAGGAATAATAAATATAAATAAAGAAATTCTAGTATCTAAATGATATAATCAAGAAAAAATGTATAGATTATGATGAGACATTTTCACCTGTAGCTAGATTAAAAGCCATTAGAATTATTTTATCTTATGTATCTCATATGAACATTAAATTTTTTCAGAAGGATGTAAGGTCTTCCTTTTTAAATTGTTATTTAATTGATGAATTTTATGTTTAGAATCCTCTTAGTAAGAAATTATCAAAAACCAGATTCTATTTTTAATCTTACTAAAGCTCTTTATGGCATTAAACAAGAACCTATAGATTTGTATGAAAGATTGAGTTATTTTATTTTGAAAAATGATTTTACTATTGGAATAGATGATCCAACATTATTTAAGAAAACTGTAAACTCTATTATTTTATTGGTTCAAATTTATGTTGATGATGTAATTTTTGGATCAAAAAATAAAAAACAGTGTCATGAGTTTTCAAACATAATGAAAATAAAATTTGAAATGAGTATTATAGGGGAATTAATTTATTTTTTAGGACATCAAATTTTTCAAAAAGATTTTGGAAATTTTTTGAATCAAATCCAATAAATTACTGATTTACTGGAGAAATTTGGACATCAAACAATAAGATATTTACATCTCTTATGTGTACTAATATAAAACCCAATTTGGATGAAACTGGAAAATCAGTTCATAAGATGTTATATAGAGGTATGATTGGTAGTAGATTATATCTTACTACCAGCTGACCAAATATAATGTACTCAATATGTCTTCCTTCAATATTACAATCAAATCCTATAGAATCTCACTTACGTGCTATAAATAGAATTTTTTAATATTTAAAAGGAACGGCTTTTCGAACTATTTCCTATCAAAAAAAATTCTGATTTTAATTTAATTTCATATTTATATGATGAATTTGGAAGCTATAGATAAGATTGAAAAATCACTTCAGTAACATGTAACTTTTTAGGGAAATCATTAGTTTCATGGTCTAGTAAGAAACAACACTCAGTGGCCTCATGAACAGCCGAGGCAGAATATGTGTCGGCTGGTTGTTTCCGTGCACAAGTATTGTGGATGAAAAAAACACTTATGTGCATTGGATTAATTTTAATAGAAAACCAATTATGTGTGATAATATTGATTCAATTATTAATTCAAAAAATCCTATTAATCCTTCTAGGACTAACTATATTGATATCAGACAACATTTTCTAGGAGATCATGATCTTAAAAGGGATATATTCTTAGAATTTGTATTTACTAAAATTCAAAACATGATATTTTTACTAATCCTCTTCCCACTACAAGGATTTATTTTATTAAGGGGTGGTTATGTTTATTTAATTTTAAATTAAATTTTAATTTTAATTTTACTTATTTTATTATATTAATTTCTATTTTGTTTCAATCTTCTCTAATTTAAACTATTTAATTTTTTTTAGAATAAATTTAAATTTCACATGTATTGCTATAATTTTTTTCCGAGAATTTTTTAACATCATTTTAAATAATGTAATGATTATTTCGTATGCAATCACATAGGAAATATTGTTTTTAGGACCCATTTCAAATTCCAAACCCGTTCTTTTTCTTAAAACCATTCGAAACTCTGAAACCATTACCACCTTCGTTTGCCTTTGACTGATCCTCTGAAACCCTTAACCTTTGTGCCTTTAGAAAATTAAGACAGAAATGGGAAAGACAAAGAGAATCGAGGAAGGAGAAGCTAGTAACACCAAGAGTCAATGTTTGGAAGGAAGGAAGATCTTACAAGGAAAATTAATTGATTTAGAATG
The DNA here is from genome assembly GCA_963277665.1 of Viscum album. Taxonomy (NCBI): domain Eukaryota; kingdom Viridiplantae; phylum Streptophyta; class Magnoliopsida; order Santalales; family Viscaceae; genus Viscum; species Viscum album. Next base: position 812,574,712 of record OY728165.1, read on the forward strand.
GTTGTACCAGACCAATGTAACGCTGAAGAAATCATTGGATTATCAGAATCCGGAACACATGTTTTGTAATGAAAAAAAGAATATATTTATGAGTTAGAGTAGTGAAATTTATTTAAAAATGTTCAGTTCGGTCTTGGAGATACAGAGGACTCCATATTCGGAAAAATTGAAGATCTTGATTTTTCTATTTTGTCTGTGGAAATAGCTAGAATCTTAACCTTCCCTCATGAAGGAGTTTATCACTATGAATTGAAATTATTTGGAGATAATGAACATTTGTCAGATGACATTATTCCATTTTTATTTGGTTCCACAAATATCAGAATGATGTTAGTCAATGATATGGATCCATATTAAAAATATTTCATGTAAAATTTGATAGAACAGGGATTTCCCCAAGGATGTATGAAATGGAGAAGATTTAATATCCTAATATGTATTTGATGAATCTATTTCTAAAGGACATAAATGTGATTTTTCCTCATTATATGACATGGTATTTAAACTAAAGCTTTCAACCATAGGCTATAATGAACTTCTTTTCCTATGGATGGTTCATTTCAAAATTATTGTTTACATCTGATGTAGTGAGATTAGTATATGAAAGAGTGTGATTCCATCATAGAAACATGTTCAATTCTAGAACATTAAACAAAATAGGATTTTTATGGTGCACTATGAATGGAAATATTTTGCATGTTGGTGTTGATGAAGATCGGGTGTATGCTCAAGGAGAGGAAACAAGGAAAACAAATAAGGAATAGTAGAATCAAGGACCTGTGATGTTTCGAAAACATCATGAATAATTAGACATAAATATGTAGATGAACTTGCTGATGAGGGATGTCAAGATGAACATCATTGGAAAAGGAAAAAAGCGTTTCTAGATGGTGAGGAGACTATTTAAAGAAATACTATTACAAATGGAGATCTTTTAAAATATAGATTTGTCAGAGAATTTGTTTCTCAAATTAAGGTGGTACCTCAAATTGAAGAGGAAGTTGTACCTTAGGAAGAGGCAGAGACTATAGAAGCTGATGTGGCTCAAACTGAATCAGTTCAAAAATAGTCTTCCCTACCTACTAAATTTATTCAAGAAGAAACATTTCATGAAGAAACTGTTTTAGAGTATGTAAATGAAGATGATCATGAGGAGCAACAACCTGATGAAATTGTGAATAGAGGAAACTTTCCATCTGAAGTTCATACTGATGTTTTAAATGAATAATTTTATATGGATAAGTTAGTTCATGACTCTGAGAAAAACCCGATTGAGCAACCAGTGGAGAAGGGTACAGATCAGATATCTGATGCTCCATCATTGCCTTTCTTTTTGATAAATCATGTTAAGTATCAAGCAAAGGGTTCTTTTGTTTCCGATAATAATCATATGGAGGATTTAATTAGAAACTTTAATATATTTCAAGATAATAATTATTATTTGATAAAAGAATTAGATAAGGAGTAACGAAAGTATCAGAACATGATAGGTAGTTCATTTTCAAAATGGGTAGTGGAAGTTTTTAAGAAAGATATGTTAGATGATGTTTGAAAATTAAATTCTGAAGTTGTACTAAAATCAGATTTGGAAGAGTTCAAAACATACATTTAGGAACAATTCACAATTGTTACAGGCAGTCAAGAAAGTACATTAGTTACATTACATGATTTAATTAGGAGATTTCAGGACATTAAAACTCTAATGAGAAATTTGAATGACAGGTTGTAGGACATACAATGTAATAGTGATCCTCTATTTGTTTTCTTAGAAAATCTGAAATTTGTTGTTGATCACTTTACCTCAGGTGAACCAAGAATTATAAAATTACCTAACATATTCACAGAGAAGCTAAATTAGTTTTTTAAAAATAATGAACAAATGCATGAATTTTTTCAGAGTAAAACTCATTGAAGATATTCATCTGACCCAGGAAAGAAGATAACTAATAATTTAGATAGGATATAGACTGATGAAGAGGATTAGAATGTAGTTAGAAGAGCAAAAGGATGTTGTTCAGTGTCACTAAAATACCCATTTTCAATCCCTTTTATCCCAACCATTATTCCTGTAACAATTATGGTCTTGTACATAAATTTTTAATAAAATATTTTTTAATATCATTTTTATGTGTTTTTTATTTGTTTACTATTATGTCTGTGTTAGAATTCCAAAATCCAAATCATTTATTGATAAACAGTTTGTGATAGTATTTACTAATGTTCAGTGCTACAGTAAATGTGTTATATTCCTTATTATTTTATTATTTTAGATATCACATAAGGGGGAGAAATTGGATAAACACAACATTTTATTTTAAGACAACGAATAAAATTTTTTCTCTCGGTGAGAAATTTGGATACAATACAACATTTTATATGGTTTTTATGTATTACCTTTATTGGATAAATTAGTACAAACACAAAATATTATTTTCATTACCATATAAAGGGGGAACAATTTATAAAATAATTTTTAATTAACTATTTTTTAAAAAACTATATATATGGGAGAACATTGGATAACGCTTTATTTATTTTTTTTGAAATAATTCTGTAAAAATAATATATTATTTTATCCTTGTAATATTCTACATTATATGCAATTAATATAATGGATTTTTTCATGGATTTTTTTATCTTCAAAAAGGTGGAGATTGTTGAAAATGTTTTTTTTCAACAATACTCTATACTATTATTATTAGGGAAGATTTTTTAGAATGTATGGTTTCAACAATACTCTATATTTTTAGGATAATTTTACTACTCACAAATACCCTTGTTTTTTATTATATTTATTTTACATTGAGAAAATTTTAGGAAATTATTATTCATTATATTTCTATTTTGGAAAAATATTAAGGCATTTTAATCTATTTGGAATATTTGAAAAAGTGTTCAGAAGTCATTTTAGGGTGTTCTGGAAACATTGTTCATACCCTACGTTGAAGAGCGTAGTGTTCAGATTAAATCCTATGTTTACTTTATGGGAGTTCAGAAAAGTATGGTAAAAGAACTATATATTTTTTATATTTGAATTGTATTAAAGAACAACCTTACGTAAGTATGGAATATTACTTTTTCTTCACAAAATTATGGATCATCAACCTTACTTTTATAATGATCCTTAAGTTCAATCAAAATATATAAATCATGTATCTTATGTTTTTCTAAAGAGGATAGTATTGATAATATACCATACGTTTCAAAGTTGAAAATAAAAGTAGATATGATTAAACTTATGTTTGAGATCAAACCTACATTTTATGTCAACCTTACATTTGAATGATAGATCATCAAACCTCATTTAGCGTTGGAGAATTAAAATAAGACTTTATCGTGCAATGATATTTAGGCGGAATATCAGGCTGACGTCAAGCTAGATTCAAAACCTGATAGTAAAGAGCATCTTTGAAGGATTTAAATCCATTTTTTATGATTCAAAAGATCAATTTAAAATGAGGATTTCATAGAGATTATTAAGGTATGATACGACTAATCTTTTATTCAAACATTTTAATATCACGATTCTTACGGTGACCTTTGTTGATATATCTTTGAAAAGGAAACTAAATTTATTTATTCATTCTATATCTGTGTTATTTTGAATTACATATAGATTAATGAATCATCGTGAAAAATAGATATACAAGTCACACAGATATGCTGCTACAAACATCTACCAGACACTATTTTTCTGATGAAAATAAAATGCGTAAAATATTATTATTCAACATCAATGATCTATTAGAATCAATTATTTTTAATGTTTATGACTTTATTTCATGATCTATTTGAAAATATATTGATTCAAAACTGATCTTACCTGAAAAACATATTTTTTTAATGATGCTGATCCATCTACTATAAGTTGTGTACTACTGCAACTATGAAGAACTACTGGAAAGTATTTTTAGACAAACACTCTTTTCAATTTTAGTAACTGGATTCTTGTACTAAGCTGTGTATTAGGTTCTATGCATGAAATAGAAGGCTCTGTTTTAGCCTTAACATGTAAAGGTGTCAACTGCCTATACTCAGTTGTAGACGGTCTGTTGATAAGAAGACCAGTAGAAAAATCACCAAGCTCGTAGAGTAGAGCGTTGGTAGAGTGGACTAGTGGTCTTCTATTCCCGGAATCACTATACATCTATGCATCCTTCAATTTTTTTATTTTCCTATGTATAAATATTCTAATAAAGGTAAAGGACAGAATGGGAAATCATAATGATTCTTCAAGAAATTGTAATAGAGACAACTCGCTCCCTCTTTTGCTTATTTGGCATAACCTGATCCGAAAAATACATCCTACCTTGCATAATGATTTCCCAACCATCTATCACATATAAGATTACAGAGGCACAAAGTGATGATCTGGAGTTTCTAATGATGGGGAATGTAGTAATGGAAGGGAAACTACAACAGTTCCATATCGATGTTGATGGTTTGATTCCATTTGGAATGCGACTTTGTGTTCCTTCATCAACTGATATAATGAAGTAGCTATTTGAAAATGCACATAACTCAACATTCTCTACCAATCATGGTAGCATCAAGTTGTATTGAGATCTCTGAGATAAATTCTGGTGAGATAACATGAAGAAGGAGATTATGGAATATATCTCAATGTTCTTGATATGTCAACAAACAAAAGTAGAGAGAAAAAAGTCCAAAGGGATTATGACACCATTTCTTATACCCATGAGTAAATTAGAGAATGTCACAATGAACGTTGTCATAGCTATCATGAAGACATTTAATGAAAATAATGTGATATGGGTTATGGTGGACTGACTCAACAAGACAACCAACTTTATCGCAATTTGGGAAGTACACTCTCCTGAATAACATGAAAGGATATATGTGAAGGAAGTTGTGAAAATTCATGGGGTTCCACTCTCGATTGTCTCCCATCAAGATTCATGGTTCACATCAAAATTCTCTAAGAGTCTCCAATATATTTTATGTACTAAATTAAACATTAACATGGCCTGTCACCCCTAAAATGAGGGTCAATCTAAATGGACTATTCATATTCATGAAGCTATAATTAGAGCCTACACATTTGAATTAAAAGGTGGATGGGATCAGCAAGTCCCATTAGTAGAGTTATCAAACTCCAACAACTTCCACTCTATTATTCATATGAATACATATGAATCTATGTATAGAAAGAAATGTAGAAATCCAACATATTGCGATGTTGTTGGAGAACGAAACCTACATGGACTTATATTGTCTGTGAGATGACTGATAAGGTTCAAGCCATCCAACAAAACATCAAAGCTGCTTAGAGTTACCAAAATAGCAATGCTAAAAACCATCGAAGGAACTTAGTGTTCGACATTGGATATAAAGTCATCCTTTCAATATCTCCAGGGAAGAGATTCGTGTTCTTTGTAAAGAAAGTGAATCAAAGAAAAAGGTATATTGGCCCCTTTGAGACACTTGAATAATAATGATCCCGGGCCTATCGGCTTTCACATCCACCGAATATGTCTCATGTTCAATATGTGTTTTACTTATCCTTCTAGAGGAAGTATATAATAGATTAATCACATGTACTTAACTCAGAGGTGGTATAGATGGAAGATGATATCTTATATGAGGTGCATCCAGTAAAGATACTAGACTAGAGAGATAAGGTTCTACGCAAAAAGACAAACCAACATGATAAATGTGTTTTAGAGGAACTATAAGTCTGGAGAAGCAACATAGGAACTAGAGTATGTGATAAAGAAGATGTACCCACACCTATTAAAATAAAATTAAATTTCAAGGGAAACAATTCAAAAGGGGAGAAGAGTGTAACAACCCAAACATTTATTAATGCAATTTTTACCTTCCAATAGTAATGTCTTAATCACATAAAAGCTCATTAAGTAACAAAATTCCACATGAGGCTTAAAATAACTTTAATGTTATATTTAATCCTAAATTTTCTACTTCTGTGATTTGAATTTCAAAAAACTGATATACACAGTTGTGATCATTAAGATATTGGAAGTCTAATAGGACAAAGAAAAGTTTTAGTCAATAGTAACAAACCATTATTAATAGTAACATACAATAATAAATATTTATATGACCCTTTAATAGTATATTCTCCAAGTGAATATTAACCTTATCAATGATAGAGTAAATAATTTTTTTTCCATCCTATAAGTTACAATATGGTATAGTTACATTATAGTGTTGGTATTTTTGTAAGCCATGAAAATTTAATGTATAATTAAATAATTTGAAAGAAAATTTATGTTCATAAAATGTATTCATAAACTACTATTTAGATGTCTTATTATTGTATGATAATTTTTTGACACCTTAAATAATTTCTCAAAGTGTTATAAAATATGTTTTAAATTTTAATATTTTAATTTATCAAGTAAATTATGATTTTAATTAAAAAAAGAATTAATTATATAGAGAAAAATATTGTAATAAAATGGAGTTATTTTTTGAATTATAAATGTAAAAAAAATGTGGGGTTAATTTTTCGGAATTTTCGAAAATACTAGAATTTTTATTGAATATTGAAATTCTATAATTTAAAAAATAGGAAAATAAGTGAACTTCTGCATCATGCTTTAGTCATGGAAGATGTAAATGGAAATATCGTCAAACTCACAAACACTTATCACTATTTTTATTCACAATAATTATAACTGCTATTTTCTTTCATAAAAAATAATAAATTAATGAATATAAAATTGGGATAACCCCTATCCCTGTCAATATAAATACAACCCATCATTACCTCATTTCATCACACTTATCAAGCCTTGGACCTACTCTAAATTCTTCAAAACTATATTCTCAATATCATACCTCATGTCAATCAGAATGTTTTCTCATAAAAAGTCCAAAACATCTCCCCTAAAGGGGGTCTCAAAGAAGATATATTCAAGAGGTAATTTCTCTCTTTCTCTCTCTCTCTTCGTTGAAATTCCATTGAAATTTCTTTTTTATTATTATATTACCCTACAATTATCATATATAAATTTCATGATAACTCAATTATGATTGATATGCTAGTATGATATCATGGTAAGGATATATTATTCATTATAATCCTTTGTATATCTCTATCTTTATAAAAATGTAATCGTTCCCTGTGATGTGTTAATTTACCTACATCATCGGCGATGCACATCCATTTTACTTCAACTCCTTCATGGATTTCAAGGAAAATATTAAATGGTATGAAAAATATTGTAATTTCTTTATTTTAACCACCATTATGTTCTAGAAACATCTTTTATGAATAATAATAAATGATAAAAGAAAACATGTTCAGTGTGGTCCAATAAATGCCCAAATTAACCAAAAATGATCATCATCAAATTTTCACTATTAATTCATTAGCATGTTAAATAAAATATTTCATTACAATAAATTTTAATGTCATTTAATATAATTAATACTATTTAATAGAAATTATGGATGTTTATCTATTTTCTACATGAAAATTCATTTATATGTACAAGTGAACCGTTCATGAATAATAAGAAAAAAACACACCCAAACAATGAATTTAAACTATATAACTCATCCAAAGTCCCATGAAAGAACATAAGGAAACCATAATGAACCATATTCATTTATAGAAGGTTATTAAATTGTTAATTATTTAACAAAATGACAATATATATGGCATTAAATTAATTAAATCATTCAGATACAAGGTAATGAGAATTCTCGAACAAAACATTCTCTCTTAGTGTGATCCTTCTATCACTCCAGTTTCAGTATAGTTATTCCAAAAAAATAATTTATTCATCATTATATTTAATTTTAGGGGATATAAATGTATTCTAATGGATTTTATGTCTAACATAATGTTTTCCACAAGAACACTTTTATCAAAAACACACTTTTTACTTCCCACTCAAGGTTTATGGTGCTTGTATCAAGTATGTTATTCCTTATTTCATTTGATAACCAAATGTCTATGAATATATACATCATGAAGTGAGAACCATTATTTTACTTGGCGTTTTTACGTAAAATATCGATATATGTTTAATGTGGAATGAATGATAATGATAACGTTATGATGTGATGGGTGTACTCGGAATTATACAGTGTAATGTTGAAGTTACCATATGACGGGTGAAACTAGAATTATACAAAAATCCAATTCACTAGGAAATTTTATTAATCTCATGATTTAATGTGATATATGTGTAAAAATGATGTTATGTTTTTTCACAAATACGTGTTTTAGTTAACCACTAAGACATGGGGTTTCATTTTATGCATCGCCACTTCTTATGCCATTTATTATTTATTTTGATCAATTTTATAATCATGTTCCAATGTTATGATAATAATGATTATGTTCATCACATTTGATATTGTATCATGTTGTTATCTACTTACTGATATTTGATCTCACGCCTTTTTTATTTATTCCTCGGGTGATTATGTGTTCTATAGGGAACCTAAAAGCTTATAAAAACTAGAGAATAGTGAATTAAATAAATATTTATGTTAATGTAACAAATTTATGTTTGGTAGTAGTATTAATAAAAAACTAAACATTATTTATTCTATTTGTGTATTTATTTATGGTTTCTATCATTAAAATGATGTAATAGTAATGTATGAAAGGTAGGGTCGCTATATCTGCCCCCTATATTAAACATCGATGTAATTCATAATAATTTTTTAAATCTTCCATGTGAGTCATAATCTATAGTTATATGAATTTTATATTTTTCATGATGGTACTTGTTATCGTATTATACTACTTTGTCATTAATATTTTTTTGGATCTTCTATGTAGTTTTTTCCCATAGTTTCATTCCAATATTGGGGGTTCAATGTTGTTTTACCAAAATGAAATTGAATTTCTAGAAAACATTCCTTACTGTGGACATTGTGTTTAATTATGTCCAACCCCATAGTATTATCCTAATTTTATTTTGGTATTCTTGTTTTTGTGTAACATATTGATGATTTGATATGCCTTCCACAATAAAATCTACCACTAATAACAATATATGAATAAAAAAATCAATGGAGAATACTAAAAAAATAAATTAATATGAGAAATAGGTCATTATTTATCCAAATTAGTTGGCCTTTTGACAGATTTTATATTCTATTTAAACCCAAAAAATGTAACCAAAACAATGGTATAGATATGTACATCATCACATTATATGACATCTACCAATAGTTCAGAATTTTATAATAGGTGATCAAACAACACTACCACTACAATTATGATGTGTATTATTTTCTTACCTATGGTTGATCACAATATAAAAAAATGAGGGTTAAGGATGAATACATGCCTATGAAATATTATTTATGTGAATATAGGAAATTTGAAGATATGGTTTTTATATATATTAATTTGAGTCCAATGATGTTGTTTATGGGAAATATGTGTAGGTTGTTTGATCACTATTTTTATTATTTAATCATGTTTATTAAATACAATAAATTAAGTTATTCTATGATAGAAGATAAAAATGAAGATGTTATCTTTTGGGTGTTGGTGTTTCTTTGGTAATATCAATTTCATGGTAATATGTCTATGTATTCATTCTCGAAAATGATGTTCATTTTAGGGATCATGTTGTATCTTAAAATGGGGTAGTAATGTACCAAATGTAGAACAAATATTTATTTTCATAGAATCATATATAATAATTTTTTATCTATTTAGTTTCATATAAATGATGGTTATAATAGGGTGTTTGAAGTAATTTTTTATTGGATTGATATTTCATCACAAAAATACACTATCAAAGGAAATTCCATTTTTTAACACTATAAAATCAATCTATAATTGAATTTTAAAAATATAATTTTATCTTTATTTTAATACATAGATTAGAAATGTATGTGACTCATTAAGTGGTATTTAACACATGTATTACAAATGTTTTGGATGTTTATTGATGTTGAAGAGTGTTCTCGATTTTTTGTGTCCAGATGGTTACATCCACATGAATATAAGTATATAAATCATGATTTAGAGACACATAAATTCTGTCTATACTTTAGAGTTTTAGGAATAATACTTATTAAATATTTATTTATACATTATTTAGATGATTAGAGTTTGAGTTATTTAATTTTATGGATGGGTTTTGAATTAATTAAAAATATTATGGCTGAAATTTTTCAATTTTTATGAACATGGATAAAATTTAATCAATTAACAATAAATTTATTAGATTAATATTTTATTTAAAATCACTATGGTGATGTTTCATAGTTGATGAAAAAAGGAATAAATATTTATAACGTTGTAGGGATCAATTCAACATGACTATAATGATATTGATAAAAGATAATGTACTTATTAAGTTACAGTTATAACATCATTGACATAGAAGGTGGTGGAGTCTTAGTTTGGATACCCTAAATAAGAGGTTTGGATAGCTCAAATAAATTATGTTGAAGATCATAATTGAAGGACCATATAGGATAATCATTATGTTTTACATTAGGGTAATTAATTTTTTGCATAAATTTTATGGGAAGATATTTTAATCAAGTTATATATTTCATAGATTTTTGTAAATCTCAATGAAAATAGAAAAAAATAATATTTAATGAAGAAATATTAGTAGCCTGATATGAAATAGGTTTCTAATTTTTATATTGGTTCATAGAATACATGAAATTGAAATTTGAACATCATTTTATCGATTGATTATTCTATCAATTTAATGGATTTTTATATGACATGAAGGGATTTTATTCCTTTTGGGATATCATGGACTATTTAATGAAATTCTATCTTTTCTAACCAAACAATAAATTGGAAAAAATGTATAGTGTAGAAAATATTTTCGTTAAGGAGGATATAAATATATAAGGTGGTCGATGCACGATTTTTTTTGATATAATTATTGGTTTATATAATCGATGTTGTGTGGATTGTAGTGTTTTTTAGTTCCATGTTCTACCTCATGCCCACATTCTATTAAATGTATCATTTTCAAATCAGTTAGATGATTCATATATTAGGGCATATTTTTAAATATTGTTTCTTGTATATTATAGTATTATTGGAAAATAAATTACCTTTTTGGTAAATTTATTTCAATTTATGTTTTTATTCACCAATTTATATAAGTATTATCGTCCCCAATATTATAAATCTGGTATTTCACTAAAATATTTGGTATTTTGGAATAGTTGGAATTGTTAGAAACGATTTAGTGTATGATTAATTAGAACTGATGGAAGCTTTTTTTGGTGTTCTACTTGTGGTCATTCAGATTTTTTCACGAAAATAAAAAGGATACTATAAAAATAAAATTAAAAACTTGTACATTTTAGGGTAATGATATTCTTACCATTTCATAATTGGAAGAAAAAACTCATGTTCAATCTCATACGTCAGATGATTGGTGGGAAGTGTTTTATACTTATTAAATGGACTGAATTATATAGCACTGTAAAATATTATAATATATAGGATGATGTTGATAATGATATGGATTCTAATTCTACAATGGATTCACATCGTTATATCCTATATAATATTTTATAATTTCATTTCATAGAGGAGAGATAGATTGATTATTATTGGATTCATGGATGGAATAGTGAACATAATGGTCATGAAAATATCAGATTATATTCACACGGAAGACTAATTTTGATGACTAACATTTTGTTGATATTTTTTAATATTGGGAAATTATTAAGATAATTTAACTATAGGAGTTTTATTTTATTCATTCTATAATAATATACAATAATATTTTGGGAATTAATCTAATAACTCGTGTAATTATTTGAGGATAGTCAAAGACCATTTCAAATGTTTTGAATGCAATTGATCTAAAATGAAGAATACAAATTTTTTTTTATTAAACTCAATAATCCTGTGAATTAGTTTGGAAATATAGATATATCCCAAATAATCATATGTATATATTTTTCATTTATATTCTCAGAAAATTGTAGAGTATAACATATATATGGTTTATTCAATCCCCTTTATAAGAATGTCTTTTTTCATAAGGTTCATCACTAAATGTGTAAGAGCAATAGTTTTTTGTAATCAGGAATGAATAAATATGTTATGATGTTTCCCTCTGTGTAAAAATCATTTATGAAATCATGAGAACCATTATGATCATCTATGTAAGAATAACGATCAATATATTAATGAATCTACTTTTATTTAAGTATCACTTTAATATATTTTGTAAACATGGCCTATGTAAGAACAATTTTGGGATTTCTATATAGATTAATATACTATATGTATGAATTAAAATGGATAAAAAATCAAAGAAATAAATATATATATAATCAATAAATATTAGATTTAAATTATATCAAATAAAATCATTATTCATGACACTAAATTCATTATTAAATATTATAAACATCGGGATATTTTGATTATTATTGATTAAACATTATGTTTTGAAGAATATCATGAGTATTAGTATCGAGATAAATGGATACACAATTACTGTTTTAATAAATAATTTCAATTATGTTTATCCTTTACTTGTAATATTCCACAAATATTAACTCATTTATATTTGTGTCAAAAATGTTAGAAGATTATATGTATGATATGGATAATAATATCAATGAATGATTCATTTAATAGAATATTATTTTTATTTAAATTTGGAATTTCTAAAGGTTATTTTATTTGGAAATGATAATTTTTTAGAATAAAAAATAGGGAAAATTCAATTGATTTACTATCTGGGATTAATTTTTGATTCAAGAGGGAGAAGAATATGATAGTGTTGAGATGATATTAATACTGACTAACATTCAAAATAAATCATATTAAAGAAATAGAACCTCTAAAATGAAGAAAATGAGAGGGAATCTGCAACACAATTGTAGCCAATTTATATATTTTTATAATAATTGGAGATAATCTTTGGAAATTATCTTGTGATAATGAAACCCTCAGGCTAGTTGGATAAAATGAGGAGTCTCATCTAAGAAACAAATACTGATTGAAGAAGTGAAATTTTATTTTAGAAATATCATTGAGATACTGTATTCAATAATCAAAATGAATATATGTGAACACACACAAATTTTCCAATTTGTAAGATATATAGAGAGATAATTGTTTTTATTGAATACTGTTTTTGGATTTTGTTTCACCATTATTATTGAGGAATTTGAAATTTTATAAAATAATAATGATAAATAATAGTATATTATTTCTTATAAAAAATGTACCCACAAAGATGAAATGAAGACAAAGTAAAAGAATTAGTGGACCTTGTGTATTTACATGAATTATGAAATATCACAGATGGGCATCATTGATTTCCAACTTTGTTATTTTCAATGTAATGATTTTTTGGGTTATGTTGATGAATATTATGTGTGAGGAGTTAGGGATCATTACTTTTCCAATTTTGGGTGTTTGAGGTGTTCTGTAGGAGGCTTTGGGATGTTACATGGTGGTTGGTGGTGCAATAGTGAAACTGTAAGATATGAAAATCACGAATGAATTACATTTAATGAACTTGTTTTTCATGTATTGTGTGGCCAGTGGAATTTAAAGATTGTGTGTGGAGATAAATGAATTTTGGAAATGGATTTATATCGTGAAATAGATTCAGTAAATATAATTATAATTGGATAATGATAAAAAAATTACGATTAAGATGGTGTCACACCCTAACATTTAAAATTACATTATTTTTTTTCTTTTTGTGATATTGGATCCTTTGTATGAGGTTTAGGATGAGTCCTAAGTTAATTTTAGTGTTTTTTGAAAAATAAATTGTGATTATGGGCATGGAAAAGGGTGGCACAATGTTAGTGCACAGTTTAGGGAAATTGTGCAGCTTCACCTAGGTAAATGATTTTGTTATAATATGGTCCTTAGGGCTTGGTTCAGGACCTACAGACCATTAAAAAATCTCTATTTCAAGAATGATGTGAGGTTATGTAACTAAATAGATGCATTTTGCATTTTTGGTGCATGTTTTGGGAAATCATGTTAAAAAATCATGCTGGGTATTCCTCTTCTCTAGAAGGATGTGAATGATTAGTGCACAAGTTTTCAAATTGTACAAAAAAATCATGTGGCATACCCAGATAACAATAAAAGGAAAATTTCTATCTTTCCCCTCCATTATTTTACACTGATTTCATGGTTTACTTCATTCCTCAATCCAAGGGGAACCTGGGGGCTTTATGATTCCCTCCTTTAATGCATCCCAACCTACATGACTTCTTCTTCAGGGTTAATAAGGTATGTATTTGTGATTTTTTATCAAATTTCTAATCTTATTACCCTCCACTCTTTGTATATTGGTTCATCCTTAGGGGTTTCCATTTTTTCTAATCTCTAATGGTGATGATTTTTATGTGTGTTGTTTTCTTGAATGATAGGGGGTGCGGTTTGTCTCTCGATCTTGATTATTCCTTCTCTAATTTTTTAGTTGTGTTCACAAATCGCTGAGGTAGTCGTCTCTGCCCATTCTCTTTCAATTTCATTACATATAATTCTTGTTCATTCCTAAGAATTTATAAATGTTTCTCTCATGATTTTGATATGATTGTATCACTTTTTTAGATTATTCCTGATGGAATATGGTTGGGAAATGATTTTGATGTGGTCATTTATCATTCCATTGTTAAACCCATCAATGGTTTTTGATAAAATTCCAATTTATTTTTTAATTAAACATTGGGTGCATTGGGTGATGGTAAGACTTGATTATGCATTTAAATTGTGTTTAGATTGTGAGTTTTTTAGTAGGTGGTATTAAGTGACTTTTATAGTATTACACTTATATGTGGGTTGTTGTATTTTTTTATAAAAAAGAAATGGTTTCTAAATTAGATGTTCTCAAAGACACTTGAAATTCACATGGATGGTTATTCCAATTATAATGTAATTTAGAAATGACTATTCTCTAATCCTTGGGTTTTCAAAAGGTTTCTCCATTGTTTCCTCTTTCCTTTTTCCAAAAACAATTCCTTGGTTACGAAAATGGTGATGTGTTATTTTAAGTGATTTAAGGAAGTCACATTAAATGTGTTTCTATATAGGCTTTCTACATTGAGTGTTTTTATATGTGTTATATATATGTTCCGTGAAACTTTGCGCATTTGGATCTTAAGATATGTTTTGGGGAATAATTATCATAAATGGATAATTAGAATTGTGCATTTGAAAGTGATGTTTTATATTGGTTTTAGTGGATACGGATTTAAAATAGAGGAAATGTGATGTCACATTGTGATTTGAAATGGACTAGGGACCCATGTTATGTTTTCATGAAATATTCAAGTTTTTATTAGTCGTTGATGCTTACATGTGTAACGACTCACTAAACATGTCACCAAGTAAGGCATAAAGGCTAGTTATCCATTTATGTGGTTTGGTATGAAATGTGATTTGGTTTGTATTTAGTTTATGTAACTGGGATTGTAAAATGATAATGGTTTTTGAAATGAAAAAGATTTTTTATGTATCTTCTAACTAATATGTGAAATGAGTTTTAAATGAGAATGTGATTTTTATCCATTGTTTTGGTGAATTCTTATAATTGAAGATAATATAATTTATGTGATAATTATTATTACAAATAAACATTCACATATGTGTGGGTATTTCTAAAAATTTCATGTTTTCATTTTCTCATGGATGATATTAGGAGAATTGGGATGAACACATATGTGATGTTCATATGATATTGTGGCTTGGTGTTATTTCTAAAAATGATTTTAAAGCGAAAGTGATTTCTGAATTAGTTTTGTTTTTAAATTTGGGTTGCTAAATTTTGAAAAATGGCTTTCAATATTTGGATAGTGTCCTTGGAATATGGGTGATTTGAAATTGAAATGAAATTTGAGGGTTTTGAAAAGGTGGATTTTTTGTTGTGCTTGTATATTCTTGAATAGAGACCTTATTATTTTTTATTGCGATATGTATTAAAATTGAGTTTAGGATTGTTGTTGATTTTTTATCATTCTAATGCTGATCTCAATATGAAATCTAGAATGGCCCCCAATTTTTTTAATGGGACTTACCCTATTTGTTGTTCTTCTCATTTTTCACATATTTTCGGTGATTGAGGTTTGTTAGTGGATGTTGAACTACTAGAGTAAGTTGTGATTTTCTTTAGATAGTTGGGAACTCCTAAAGTTGTGAGAGCATGTTCAATCCATGGTTTTTTTGAGGATCCTTATTAGGGCTTGTGGAAGGTGATTGTTCATTCATCAAAACAAGTTTAGATAACATGGGTTGTATATGAGAACACATTCATGTTATGGTTTTTAACCGAGGTTGTGAAGAAAAATAGTGTATAAGTGCTTTTGAGTATTCACCAAGTACAAAAATTAGTATTGGAATATTTTCTAAATTTAATGGATCTGGATTCCTTATCATCGGATATAGTGTGGATGGATCGATTGAATCCTCATTGTCTCATCTGGTATATTCTTCCAGAGATGATGGAGTTAGTCATTTCATCTAGTAAAGTTCAATTAGAGATGTTGGGGGATGATTTTTTTCTTAGATGAGATGGATTTTGGGGAGAATTCGTTTGTAGGTTGTTCTTGTGATGGTTCCACGTATAACGAGGGGTGTGTTCTAGAAGAACATATTCTTAAAAACACTCTTTAAATGGTTGCGACATCCATTTCCTCAAAACGTTCACTCGTGTACTTCTAGTATGGACGGTTTGGGCATTTGAAGCACTCGTTCCAAAATACTAAAAAGGATTTTCGTCATTGTGATTGTCTATGTAATTTGGAGAAGTTTTTTATAAAGAGTTTCCTAAATAATAAGTATTTATCAAAGGATGTTACTTCCTGAAAATGTAGCATGGATGCATTAATCATTTGGCATCCAACCACATGCCTTAGATTGAAGCTTGCAAATTTTTAGGAATTTTTAGGGGTGTGGGGAAACATAACACAATTTTCATCACTAATGTTGATATAGAGAGGTTTGATGATTTATTGTCTTAGTTTTTCTTCTATTTTAATCTTTTCTTTTACTATAGATGTGTGATAAACATTATCATTCATGACCTGGGTGATTTTTTATCTGAGAGTTTAAATTTGAATGGATTTTCCCACACTATGGTGTGGCGATCCCCTGTGTAAGTAGGTTATGATCATAATTTGTGTTCATTTAAAAAAATTGTGAATCTCCTAGAAGTTTATGATTATAGCCTATGTTCAGGTTCACTATTTCGTTAGAATTCTGCAGTTTTTCCCCTTCCGTGGCAGGTTTTTTTTGTTCGGGATGGGAGTTCCCGTCTACGGTGGAGAGTTTCTTTGTTAGTGTTTAGGATTTTTTGTAAGTTCCCATTTTGGTCAATCTAGGGGTGGGGTGTCAATTATTTATTCTAGGGTGAATCCTATATTATTGTCATATTATTATTTTTGTTGTGATTTCCTATAGAGTGGATGGGTGTGGCTTAGGGAATGAAATGTCACCCTGAGGTATGGGGTCTATTTGATTTTATCATTCATGGAATCATGTTTTGTTTATCATTGGTTAGTAGACTTCTCGGTGAATGAAATCCTCTATCTTAGGGAGAATTTTCAGTCCCCAACAAAGGAAACTCCTTTATCTTATTCTCTTATTGATATTGGATCCATTAAATGTTGTTTGGGTTGAGTCTAGGTGTATTGTTTTCTTTTTTTTTTTGTGAAAAAATAGCGATATTGGGCTTGGTAGTAGTTGTAACATGGTTAGCACATGTTTTTGGGGAATCTGTGTGTCATATCCCAGGTAATCGTCCAACCTATGGTTTGGGTCCTGGGTTATGGAATTTGGACCACAGACGGTATGTGAAGATATATAGAAAGATTAGAGTTGGGTTTCGTAACCAGATTAAAAAATTTTCAAGTCTAGTGCATAGTTTGGAAAAACTTGTGGAAATATTGTGTGGGGTACCCTTTTTCTCCCGTAGAGTTTTCACAATTGTCACACAGATCATGAAATAGTGTTTCCAAAATGTTCATCTTACACATGTATTAAATAATGTAAAATTCCAACATTTATTCTCTGTTATATTAATCCTCTCTCTGGATTTCCTCCATTCATCCAACCTAGGCACACTAGGGATTCTAAGAGACCCACTCTCTTTTTCTCCTCAGCCACCATGGATACTTCTTTAAGGATCATAAGGAAATTTCTTGTGATTTTTGGTCAATTTCCTTATCTTATTCCCTTACTCTATTGGTTAATTAGTCCATCATTGGTGTTGTTACATATTGACCAAACCCCAAGGACAAGGGTTGATGTTTGGGTTGTTTTCATGGATTTTTTGCTCTGCAGATCATATCTCATGCATTATTCTTCTTTATCTTAATGTTTAGTTTCATTCCCACATCATTTAATTAGTTATCTAAATTAATTCACACTCTCACACATTCTATTTGGTTCTTGAGCATTCCTAAATATTTATAAATTTTTTCACTTGATTTTGATGTGTGGGGTGAATTGTTTTTGTGTTTTTATGATGGATTATGGGATTCAATGGTTTTAAGAAGTTTTTTTATTATTCCTATAAAAAACACATCAATGGTATTTAATAACAACCCAATTTAATTTTTCTTTTAAAATTGGGTCCATTGGGTGATTTTTCCCTTGTTTTTGTTTTGGAATTATGGTTGGAATGTGAGTTGGTTGTGGTGTGCAGAAATTAGTGACCTTTATAGTGTTACACTTATGATTTGGTCGATTTATTGGTATATAACCTAAATAATTATCTCATAAAGAGATGTTCTCAATGTGACTTTATGTTCATATATTTGTGAATTTAAATGATAATAGAATTTAAAAATGACATTTTCTTTGAGCCTTTGGTTTTCAAAAGTATCACCCTTTCTTCTATATTCCCTTTTTCCTAAATGGGTTCCTTGGATTCCAAATGGTGTTGTTAATAATTAAGTTACTTAAGGAAGTGACATTAATTTTGTCTTTAAATATCCTTGTTGCATTGAGTTAATTTTAGTTTGTTATAATGTGTTCCTTTATACAAGCCTCATTTGTAACTTACGATATGTTTCAATGAATAATTAAAATAATAGGACAATTATCATTGTAAATGTGAAAGTGATGTTCTATATTGGTTTTGTAAATGTTATGTAAAATTGAATTTGTAAATTCGTTGGGATTAGAAATGTGTGTCTTGTTTGGAAATTGAGATATTATTCGGATTTTGTTTTAAAAAACATATGATGTGAATCCACGGTGGAAAGTTTGTGTTGTTAATGAAATGTTATTTTTATGTTTATGACTGATTGGAAAGTTGTGACATTTTTGAAAATGATTTTTAACTTTTGTGATGTATGGGCATCATGTGAATGTCAGGTTATTATGAAAAAATGTAATGAAAACCTGAGAACTGTGATCCTTGATTTTAATTTAATAATGATAGTGAAATAATCATATTTCTATGTGAATTGGGCTACATGTTTTATATTTTGAGACCACTATAATTTTGATGAGATCCTGTCCAGTGGCTCATATATGAGAACATTTTTATGCTGATTCTATTTGAACATTTTATGAGATCCTCCATAATGGATCATGTACAAGAATGCTACTGATTTTAGTTTCTATACCACATTTTTTCAAGTGTTTTTACTATTATTATTATCATTGGAATCCTAGGAATCATTTTGAGGGTTGAGTGATGTTAACTTGTTTACCCTTATTAGATGGGTTGGTACCCCATATACTTGGTATGGTTAGGTGGGACAGTCACAAGATTTTCTAGTTTAGAAAGGATAATTGGTTATTGACTATGGATTTTCACCATATGAATGTATATGAGTGTAAAATGATTATGTCCAGGGATTAATCTAGGGATGTTAATGAAATTCTCGAGAATCTCTATCTATTTGTTCTTTTTTGATTCTTAAATTTTATTTTATTTTATCCCTGCTAGTTTATACCATTTAGCATTTTTTTCATTAAATTTTGTACATCCATTTCTGATTACATGGTATGGAATTGTAGATGGGATATGGCCTCGAAATGGAATGTGAAAAGAATATCCATTTATGGAAATGAAATATGGTTGTGTTGTTTTGAAAAAGTTAAACCGTTGAAAACTATGATTAATTACTGGAAATGTATTAAAATCCTCTGTTTTATATTTATTTCAAACCAATGTTTGTGGACAATTTTGGTAATGAAAATTAATGGAATATAGGGTGATTAACGATTGAGCTATTTAATCTCAGACCCTAATCATGTCACCTTCCATCAGTATACCTGAGATATTTAAGTGGTTCAAGTTTCATGTTCTGTTTTTTGGTTTATGTGATCACCATTGGGGAAGGTTGGTCTTGATTTTGGTGCTAACCAAGAGGTCATGTGGAGATCATGTAGCATGGTTTGTTCTTGGTTATTGTATTTAGATTTATTATGATCAAAATCTATTATATCTTGATATGTTTTTTTATTTACTGATATCTGGTTATTGCATGTTCTTTTCCATGTTATATTTGACTACTGATGCTGGTTAGTTTGGAAAAAATCATTCCTATTCAGATTACATTGTTGCCCTATACTAGTGTCCATCCCATGGGGACCAGGTATTCCCTTTGGTCCATGAATCGAATCAGGTTCTCTTTTAGGTTGAATGGAATCCTAATCTAGTTCAAGATTGTTGGTTTTAATCGAAAACCCTTGAAATCCACGGCATTAATGGGTTATATAATATGAATTTGTTAGGATTAATGTTACATATAATCCTTTCTTCCAAATACTATTTCATTCAGCCAAGAATTTAATATCTTTTTTGGGGAACCCTTGCAGATTCTTGTAGGATCTTCATCAAATTTTCCTTTTACATTGATCATTTCATTATTATGGATCCCAATTTAAGGTTAGTTATCCTCTTTTCGCAATGGTTTTCCTTTATCTATTTTTAAAGTATTTATAGTTTTGGGTTGGTTTTGGTTTGGGTGGTGATTTGGGATGTATTTTTAATAATACATTGGTTTGGTGTAGGTTTATCCATGGGGGCTTCATGTGGTTATAGATTATGGGAATTTAGTTTTCACCTGGAAGTGTAAAATGAGTTATCAAATATTTTTTAGGTATGAAATCCATTGTTTCTCACTCACGTGAATCATGTGGGAGGGGTTTCATAATGTTTATATATGGGGGTTTTTATGGCATAAACAAAATAAATTAATAGGATAATTGAAAATTTTTGGGTAAGGGAAATGATTATTATGATTTTAGACCATTTAGATTACTGTGTTATGGTTGATTATATGGGAGTAAAATCTTATTAAAAATTTTGTTCATTTGAGGAAATGTTTGTGTTGTTATAACGTGGGTTATGAAATATATTTTTATTGTTATTTTTTTGATTAAATTTTTACAAATAGAAATTTAATAACTAATAATTTTTTTATTGTAAAATGGTATCCTCAATATTTATGGATTCTATGATAACACACTTATAAAAAAATTATAATTATGAGAAAACCACCTTTTTTAAATTAGTAAAAAGATCATGAGTTTTTTTATGATTTCTTTGAAGAAGATTTTGGAATAGTGTGGTGTTAGTTAGTCTGATCTTTCATTGGAGGTAGTGTGGGGATGGTCTGTTTGTATTTTCATTTATGTTTTTTATGATGTTTTATTAATGTGGCATCGTGATTGTTTGTTTATTCATGCTTTTGGTTAATCATTATGACGGTTTGTTTGGATGTACTCTTCGAGAGGAATAATGATGGTTTTATTACCAGTGATTTTGGAGAAACAAGGTTATAGATTTTTAGGCCCTGTGTTTTTAGAGGAGTAGGGATCGTTTTTTGTCCATGTTTTTGGTGTGGTAATTAGATTGTTTGATGGGAATGATGATATTATTGTGAGAATAGTTGTGTTGTACTATATTACATTGAAATGATGGATTGGTAGGTTAATAATTTTTAATATTTATAGGGATTGTTAGGATAGTGGGGTAGAAATGAATAATGAAAAAATAAATGATGGGTTGTTAGGTTAAATATCGTTGATAAATTATCATTAAAATAAATTATAGGACAATGGAATTGTTTTGAAATATAAAATGAGGCTTTTGGATTATATAGAGTTATTCATTTAGTTGTTATAGTGAATTTTCTTGTCTTCTTAGATGGTTATTGTTTTTGGTGAACCCAGTAATTGGGAATGTGTATTGAATATATAAATTTATAAACACTTTTATTTTATTATATATTTATATATAAACCCCACCCATTAGGAGTACTATGTCTCAAAACTCATATATTCAGGTGGTGGCATTTTTTTAAACAACCCATGGATGCGGATGGATGGATGGCTACCTAATATTTCCCACTCTCTCTTCCAGGTGGGTAGATATGAACAAGTAGTGATGTCTAGAGGGTTGTTACTGGACTAGGTATTTTTGATAGTGATTTGATATGACCGTTTTGTGTGGTGGAATATGGTGGGGGTCCTGCATTTCATGAGGAGGAACATAGCTGTGTGCATCATGATAATGATAAACTAATACATTGATTATTATAATGGTGGAGATGTTATGGACCATGTTTCTTCATTTGACATGGATTGTGACCATGCTATGGGGAAGTGGATTGGGTGGCTCTTCTAATGATGTTATTTGATTATTACATGGGATAGTGGAATATTTTATTAAGATGATATGAGTGTACTAGGACATAAGACATTAGTATGTGAGAGAAAAAAAATAAATGGGAAAGATGTACAAGGTACCCTTTTTCAATACGATTCATATTATGTTATAATACATGGATTGTGTTATTTTCTGATTATTCTTTTATTAGGATACACATAGATTGATTACAGTTTTTGGTGCAGTTTGGTTCTACTATTTCCCCATTGATGCATTATTATGATTGTTTCACATGTGCATGATATACTGGGGGTTTCCTATTTAGAATTCTAGTATCCTCACCCAGTATAACATATTTTCTAGTTTACATGATTACATCATGGACTTATTTGGACACTAAAAACCCATTCCTTTAATGTTTTTTGTGTTTCATATTTTTATTTTCCTTTTGGTATTTACATTTGGATACTATTATGTGCAACAATCTTATTTATATATTAATTGTGGGATGGTTTTTATATTAATTTTTATTATGTCATGGATTTTAATATAGTTAATTGTTTCAATCTCCAAATCTATTTTTTTTATATTATGAAATGCCTCCCATTAATGATATTTTTTTACCATCGATGATAGTGACTAAACTAGGCCGTACTAGAGTTCAGACTCATGGTCATTATCTCTCTCTCTCTCTCTCTCTCTTAATATTTCTATATTTGGTGGTAGGGGCATGAAATAGTGGAATTAGAGTTTTAGGATATGTTATAAGATGATTTTTGGAGTTAGGTATAGTGAGTGTTTCATAGGCTAGTGTAGACACATCAATAGTTGACCTTGTTGTATAACATTTTCCAAGGATTTTCGTTTAGACACTAGGTTTTAGTACACCCCATGATCCAATGGAAGGAATCAAAGATCATTGAGTAGCCAATTGGGGTGGGACTAATTAAAATATAGAGACATAGGAGAAGTACATGGAAGGAATCAGATATCATTTTGTAGCCAATTGGGGTGGGACTAATTACAGTGTAAAGTCCTAGGAGAGGTACATTATAATGACCCATACTCTACATACATTGTTATTACTTCAAAATTAAAGCATACTTATTACAACATATAACAAAACAATGAAAGGAACATATAGGTATTGTGTCTTTAGAAACTGGGAAACATAAACAAATGGTTCAAAATCCATGTATGTTGTCTCCCATTTATTCCATCATATCTAGAGTCCCTTTTGGCATATTCTTCTTAATACCCTTCATCCAGACCTGGGGAAAATAAAACATACAAAAGGGTGATCTCAAATGCTCAGTAAGTATAAACAAAAGAAATATCAATCATATCATATTCATAAAAACATAACATTTGGAATATCTTAACCTGTAAAAGAGATCATAATTTCATAACATGGGATAAATCATAGGTGTAAAATGTAATCCCAAATAATAATAACTTAAAAATTATAATTTTTGGAATACACACATAATCATAGAAAATCATTTCATATTAGTCAAGACTCATTGCCAAGACTATCATAGCGGAAAAAGTCCATTACTGAACTAAGTTCACTCCTCGTTCCAGTCATGTATCCCTAAACCAGATTAACCTACCATTCCAGCCATGCCTATCTCATGAGATATAAACCTTTTCCCAATGCATTGGACAGATATACGGGTCCCACCCATCTCATAATGATACCATTCTTATGTATTCCGCAAGATCATAAATCATACATCATAGCATAACCCATGTAATAAAAATGGGATTCTTAAACATCATGCCATCATAACATAATCCATATAAGATAAAAGGACTTCATAAAAATAATTCCATCATAACATAATCAAATAAATGTAAAAATAGGGATAGAAACAGAACCCTATATTATCTTATATGGAAAATAATTTTGATAAAACGCTTGAACTCCATTCTTGAGGAAAATATCCTTTCTACTTCATAAAAATTTTACTTTCATAAAATGTCATATATTTTTATACTAAAATAAGTTGATTAAAAATATACATGACAAATTTTAAAGGCATATTCATGGAAATAATGTTCTAAAAATCATTTCATACCGTATAATTTAATGAAAAAATTCTTCTCATACTTCGGCTGGAAAAGTCAAAAAAGTACCTCGAACTAAATACAACAAAATATTCCTTTCATATCTTTTACTAAAAACTCAAATAAGGGTAAAATTGGATTTAAATAATTATAGGAGGATATAAATATTATTACATATTGATGAAACATGGATTTGGATGATAAATATCCCCATGTAAATTCTGAAGTATAAACAATCTTGGATAAAAATGAGATTGCGATATTTTTCTCTTACCTTAGGTCCGATATGCATTGTACGTATCCGAACATCCTGTGTAATGATTTAAACAATGTCATTGACTTATAAAAAAATAATAACCATTGTTATTATATCATATATGATCATATTCTTATCTTTTTATTAGTAATATTTCATTGCTACTTGTTATTCGGGTCTTCATTGCTTTATGTTATTATGCATGTTTTGTCGAATAAATTCTTATTCATATTTTTAGGTTATAGATATCTGATTTACATAATTTTATTAATGTAATATATTTCATATTTATTAATTCAATTCACTTATATAATCATTATTCAATGAAGACCATGTAGAATGAGTTGCATCACATCGTGGAGACGGTGGGTCGTACGTACGCATTAGCGATGATATCATTCCCATGATCATGGAATTGTATTGAAGTGTATGTATAATATTTAATAATCAATATCAATTTACAATAATCATATATAGTTATTATTTACACCATTATACCCATCCAAGTATGGTGGTGGTAGAAAACAGATTACACAACAATGTGGAGACAATATTTTGTACGTACGCACGCGCAGTGATTTCATTTTCCATAGGATGGATAGAAGGTGAAATAGGGTTGTTTAATATTTATAATAACATATCAGTATATTAGTGATACTATTGTTATTACATTATAATGAATCAACTAACTAATATTAAGTAGACAAAGAAATAAATTTGAAAGAATCGGTAATCGATATTACCTCTTCTTCGACACGCCTCTTTGAAACCTCCTCTTAGGGCACTATGATTGGTCTATGAAGAAGACCAGGACCTCTAGGATGTTTCTAGAGAAGTGGATAAGATAAATTGGTGGACTTTTTCTGATCATGAAGGCTCAATTTTGTGTGAGGAGGAATGGGAGGAGGTTCCCTTTTATAAGGGAGGAGAGGGGCACCTTTGGAATTATAAGAAATATTAATTTATAATAAATTCTAACCCCACATAAAAACCTAAAAAATGACATAAATCCGAATCTTAGACGAGATAGTGTTGTAATATCATCATCCGATAAAATTTAGAGAAGTTGGGAATTAATTTTAAACATTATCAACATGATTTATCCTTATATAATCTATTTGATTGTTTTTGTGGTAATAATATTCTATATTTTAAATCATTATAAATAATTACATATATGTTGTGAATTATCTATAATTTTATACCTTATTACATTTTAAACCATATAAATTTTAATTTATAATTTTTAAATATTTTTAGATTTTTAAACGATTTTATAATATGTGATTTTTATAAAATAACAATAGTGTCAATTTTGACACTATTCATTTATTTGAATTTTTATAAAATATACACATAAGATATGTTCGAACTAAATGATTAAATAGATTCATAACATGTCATATTTATCTATAAAATTAGTGGTGCATATTAAATAGTTAATATATTATTTATTTTAATACCTTTAAACTCATTTATTTGATATTTCAATCAATTAAATAATTTCAACATCACTATTGTGTCATAATTAATGTTAATTATTTAATCCCTAAAAATTATAAATAAATTCATATGATGTAGATAATTTTATTATATTTCTAGGGACCATTTATATACTATGTTTTATGATGTTTATCCCTGAATTAAAATTATTACACTTATAAGATTTAAGAAAGTGACATTTTGTCACTTTTATTGGTTTTAATAAACATTATATTATTTCAAGGTCCAATGTCCATAAAATGAATCTAGTCCGACCATTATCTGATATGGGTCGACTTTTATTCATCCAATAGGATTTTGGCAAGTGTTAGGTTAATTTTACAATCTTATGTTTACCCTTAATTACCAGATTTACCTTTAACTCTAGTAAATAAAAATTATCGTAGTTACTATTCATAATATCAAAAAAAATATTAACATATTAAAATAATTTTGACCCACTTAATCCAAATATGGAATCCATTTTTTAAAATTCAAAACACATAAGTTTTAGTAATTAATTTAAAATTAATCCCGTTGTTAAGCAAACGGGTTTTAAAAGTTAAAACATTGCCAAATATTGAAATGTTTTTACCTATGAATTCAATGTAAAATTAAATATAATGACATAAATTATATTAAATGGTAAAAATATATTCTATTTATACTTTAAAAGCATTAAATATTATAATTTAACAATATAAATTATTGTGATGAAAAAAGTTGTTTTTAATTAAAATATAGCATGTTTTTACTATTCATTAAAATATGAAAGTTAACAGAATAATATGAAATATTTTTCCGAAGTAAATTTTTATATACTGATTCCAAAGAAGAATATTATTTTGTCAAATTGAACTTATAAACATATCAAAAACTAGATTTAATGTGGGTGCACCATCAAATGGTGGCAAAAATGCAATTTTTTTAAAAATATGTATTTTACTCAAAACAATTATTTTGTTCTCATACCATGTTATAGAATATATGTAAGATAAATAATAATGTCATAAAATTTGAAATTCAGTTAATACTATTCATAACTTCTTGTTTATAATATTATAATAATATATCATTGTTTAGTGAATCTCGGTATTGTGTACTACACACGCTATCGAGGAAGGTTGCGATTGTGTGTAACACAAGCCAAGCTAGTGTTGTGTGAAGTGAAAGATTACATTGATATTGGTATTACATAAGACATAAAACAAAATATACTTCTCATAAAATATAAGGGTGTTACATTCTACCCCCCTTAAAAAGAATTTTTTCCTCGAAATTCGCCACTGAGTAACAAACAGATGGGGATACCTCTCCCTCATCATATCCTCAAGGTCCCATGTAGTTTCTTATAATTGGTGGTTCCTCCATAAAAAATTCACCAAGTGAGTGTTCTTGTTCTGTAGAACGTTTTCTCTATGATCCATAATCTCTATCGGCTGTTCTTCATAAGAAAGATCTTGCTCCAGCGGTACAACTTCTGAGCTGAGTACATGTGAAGGATCAGGTATGTACCTTCTTAGGAGAGATAAATGGAACACATCGTGAACTTGAGAGAGATTCAGTGGAAGCGCCAAACAGTAATATGCCTTCCAAACACGATCCAGTATTTCTAAAGGACTGATATATCTAGGGCTCAACTTTCCCTTCATTCCAAATCTCATTACTCTCTTCCAAGGAGATATTTGTAAGAACACTTTATCACCACTTCAAACTCTACGAATTTTCTTCGGTTATTAGCATAACTTTTTTTTCCACTCGGAGCTGCTCATATGTGTTGTCAAATAGATCGGGCCTTTTCTTCCATTTCATCAACAAGATCAGGTCCGAATAGCTTTCTTTCCCCAACTTCATCCCAGAAAGTTGGTGTTCGGCATTACTTTCCATAGAGAGCTTCATAAGGAGCCATTTGAATACTGCAGTGAAAGATATTAATATAAGAAAATTCCACCAAATGTAGTTGTTGATCCCAACCACCTTTGAAATCTATAGAGAATGCTCTCAACATGTCTTCTAGAGTTTTAATTGTTCTCTCTGACTGACCGTCTGTCTGAGGATGATAAGCAGTGCTGATACTCAACTCTGTATCTAGAGTATGATGAAGACTTCGCCAGAACATCGAGGTAAACCTTGGATCCCGATCAGATATAATGGAAAGTGGTAATCCATGTAATCTTATCACTTCCTTTATATATATCCTGGAAAGTTGATCCAGAGAGAAATCTTCTCTAATATCAATGATGTTTGCCGACTTCGTAAGGCGATAAAATATGACACAGATAGCATTATTGCCTTTGGATGTTTTAGGAAGTCCGGTGACAAAGTCCATAGTGATTTTTTCCCATTTACATTTAGGTATGGGTTATGGTTGTAACATCCCCTTATACATATGTCTCTCATATATTAACTTGCTGAAAAACCAAGCATCGAGAGATATATTCAGCAACATCTCTTTTCATTCCATCCCACTAGAAGTACTCTTTCAGGTCCCTATACTTCTTCGTGCATCTAGGATGGATAGAGAATGAAGAACTATGAGCCTCATCCTGCAGCTCCTTCTTTAATTCTGGGATGGGAGGAACCCAAACCCGATTCTAGAACCATATTATCCCATCACAATCAAGGATGAATTCAGGAACATTTGTCACCTTCTTTTGTAACTCTACATATTCTTTCTGTTCCTATTTAATCATAACATGTATAGATGGTTGAACATTAATTTGAGAAAGATACAATTTTCCCCTTTCCATTATCATTCCAAGATCCATCCTTTTGAAATCCATAAATATTGGATCTTTTGTGATCCTCATCATGGATAAGATAGCATGGTATTGTCGACTTAATGCATCATCTACCTTGTTTTCTTTCCCTTGGTGGTAATGAATTGACCAGTCGTAATCCTTGATCAGCTCCAACCATCTTCTTTTGTGCATATTCAGCTCCTTTTGTGTGAAATAATACTTTAATCTTTTATGATCAGTATAAATATCACACCTTTCTCCATAAAGATAATGCCTCCAAATCTTTAAAGCAATGATTACCGCAGTTAACTCCAAATCATGAGTTGGGTAATTTTTCTAATGGATTTTGAACTGTCGTGGGGCATAAGCTATCACCATATCATTTATGATAAGAACACACCATATTCCCTTCTTGGAAGCATCACTGTAAATCACAAACCTTTCTCCAATACCAGGCAGTGTGAGAACAGATGAACTACATAACATTCTTTTTAAATCATTGATATTCTCTTCACACTCCTCCATCAAAACAAACTTAACTCCTTTTTGAGTCAACCTGGTGAGTGGATTAGATAATCGTGAAAAATATTTCACAAAACGTCGATAATATCCATCCAAACCACGAAGACTTCGGATCTCAGTTACTGTTGTTGGTCTCGGCCATATTTCAATAACCTCTATCTTTTCTGGATCCACAGATAACCCCTTATTTGAGATTATGTGACCCAAAATTGAAACTTTTTTAATCCAAAATTCACACTTGGTAAATTTGTCATAAAACTACCCCTTTCCTAGGGTCTTCAATATAATTTGCAAGTGATCTTCATGTTCTTCATTTCTATTTGAATATACAAGAATATCGTCTATAAAGACTACCCCAAACTGATCAAGATAGTCTCTAAAGACTATTTTCATCAGATCCATGAAGATGGAAGGGGCATTAGTAAGACCAAATGGCATCACTATAAATTCATGGTGTTCATACCTTGTACGAAAAGTCATCTTTGGTATATCCACTTTTTTGACCCTTAATTGATGATACCCTGAACAAAGATCATTCTTGAAAATGTATTGGTCTCTAAATAGTTGGTCAAATAAGTCATCAATGCGTGGGAGTGGATATTTGTTATTGATAGTGATCTTGTTAAGTTCTCGACAATAAATGCAGAGTCTCATTGATCCATCTTTCTTCTTAACAAATAGAATAGGTGCTCTCCAAGGTGACGCGCTAAGGCATATGAATCCTTTATCAATATTCTCATGGAGTTGCTTCATCAATTCTTGGAACTCAATTGGCACCATTCTATAAGGTGTCATTGAAAAGGGCATAGCACTCGGTATGAGTTCTATTGAAAACTCAACATCACAATTTGGTGGAACACCTGGGAATTCCTCCGGAAAGACATCATCAAACTCCCATACAATGGGTGTATACTTAATCGTGAGATTCTCTCTAACCATTTGAGATAATTAACCTTCATTTAGTGGAATCAAGACCCATAAGATGGAAGAAATTTCCACTGGAAGGTTATTTTCATTCGTGCATCGATAGACGATCATAGATTGATCTGGAATATGAAATGTGACTTCCCTAATGTGGAAATTGATATGAGCACAATATAAAGAAATCCAATCCATTCCACGAATCACATCAAAATCTACTATAGGAAGGATCACAACATTAGCAGGAATAACATTCCCACAAACTTCAATTAGAGAAGAATTATAAACTTTTTATGCGACTGATGTGCCATTAGGGGTTGTCATAGCTAATTCAACATCTAATTATTGAGGTAATATGATGATACCCTTATAAAATTATTCAAAAATAAAAGAGTGGGAGGATCCATAATCAAATAAATCATTTTCAACTTTTGAGTGGATGGTATGTGTACCTTTCACCACTTCGTTATCGTACTCCACATCGTTGATAGAAATTGCATCTGACATTAATGTGTCTTTATACTTAAGAGTTTGTTGATGTCAATCATCATAAAAAACCCTTGTATTAGGGAATTTATTAGAATAATGGCCCATTTCTTTGCACTTGTATCATTGATGTGTAGGAGATGCACTCTGTGTAGCATTTTCATTGATCATATCACTAGACATCTTATTCCATCATTGCAGCATTCAAATGCGCATTGACTTTCCTTTCCACATTTGAAACATTTACTTGTCCCTTTTAAGACAACTCCCTCCATGTTTCTTTCCACACTTTGAGCATAAGGGAAAACTCATCTTCTATTCAGTGTGCTCTTTAGATTTTCCTTTGAATTCCATTTTCCTCTTCTTATCAAACCCATATGACCGATGGGTTACTCCAATATCCATCTCAACCATGAGAGCACATCGAACAATTTCCTCATAGATATTGAAGTCCCTTATGGCTAGCACCCTTCAAATACATGATTTTAAGCCACTAAAGAATCAATCGATCTTACTCATAGGTTGGATAATAATACCAGAAGTGTACCTTGGAAGTATTGTAAAATTTTCTTCATAGGTACCAACAGATTCATCAGCCTTTTGATTTAGTTCAAGAAACTCTTTCTCCATATATTTTCGAAGAATATGAGGGAAATACTTTTTGAAAAATAAGTTTTGAACTCTTCACGTTCCATGGAATCATTTTCATCTCCTGGCCTCATTTTCGTGATAAGATTCCACCATTGATCAGCTTCACCTTCCAAAAGATAAACTGCTAAGATGAATTTATCATGCTCAGAACATTGAAGAACTGAAAATATCTTTTCAGTGGTACTAATCCATTGTTCAGCCACAAATGGATCAATATACCCACTGAATGAAGGTGGATGCTCCCTCCTGACGTATTCAACAAAATGTTGCTCCTTCCTTTTCTCGTTTGGAAGTCTTGCATGATTCATAGCTTGATAATGCTCTCTGAGCATGGCTACATGATTTTTCATTAATGTTCCCATAACATATGGTAGCTCAGGGGGACAATCATTGCA
Organism: Viscum album; assembly: GCA_963277665.1. Lineage (NCBI taxonomy): Eukaryota > Viridiplantae > Streptophyta > Magnoliopsida > Santalales > Viscaceae > Viscum > Viscum album. The sequence goes on from OY728165.1 coordinate 812,606,795, forward strand.
TTGCCCGTCGCATTCAGTATTAACACGGTTCTTTCAGGTTCCAACCATTGACAAAAACCAATAAGTATAGTGTGAGAAACACTAATCATAATAGGAAAACCACATAATCAAGAATAAAATATCACACTTAATGTCTTATCATAGGTTACTAATGGTCATTTCTAAAACTCTAATAATGCGTTCTATGCTTAGACTTATCCTTAGGGTTCTTACTATGGCTTTCACATCCTACTTTCCAATGGTTGACTATACCTTTCCTATGATACCAACTATAAAGACTCATACTCTACATATATTGTTATTACTTGAAAATTGAAGCATAATTAATACAACATATAACAAAACCATGAAAAGACATTATAGGTATAGTGTCTTTGGAAACTGGGAAACATAAAAAACTGGTTTAAAAATCATCTACGTTGTCTCCAATTTATTTAATAATATCTAGAGTCCCTTTTGGAATATTCTACTTAATACACTTCATCCAGACCTAGGGAAAAGAAAACATACAAAAGGGTGAGCTCAAATTCTTAGTAATGGTAAACAAAAGAAATATCAATCATAGCATATTCATAATAACATAACATTTAGAATATCTTAACCTGCAAAAGAGATCATAATTTCATAACATGGGAAAAATCATAGGGTTGAAATGTAATCCCAAATAATCATAACTTAAAACCTGATACATTGTGTCATACACACATAATCATAGAAACTCATTTAATATTAGTCAAGACTCATTTGTAAGACTATCATAGCAGACATAGTCCATTACTGAACTGAGTTCACTCCTCGTTTCAGTCATGTATCAATGAACTAGATTAACCTGCCATTCCAGCCATGTCTATCTCATGAGATATAAATCATTAAACAATGCATTGGAGGGAGATATAGGTCCCATCCTATAGGATTTAAATAATGATGTAGATTCTAAATATACATGAGTGGGGGTGAATTGTACACTTTTAAAAATTCATTTGGAACATTTCACGTTAGTTACGAATAACTATGTTTTTCTTTAAGCAAAGGAATGGTCTATGTTTAACAATGTTTAAACTAAAAAAATTCATAACACCTCTAACACCAAATGAAAATTTGGTAATAGATTCCTAAAGTAGGTTCTGGAAATATGGTTCCGGAAACAGAAACATAACAATAGATTACAATATGATATTCTACCTTAAAGCGTACAGAATCTAAATGAAACAGAGTACAAGTAAGGAAGTATAAGAAAGTTATACTTTCCTTATAATACATAATGCAGTGGAAACAAACAAGTAGTAAAAATACAAGTAACATGATATAAGTCTTTTAACCCAAAGAAAAGTGTATCCAACAACCTTGGATAAAGGTCCCTTGATTTATACTTTCAAGCAAGTCTGTCTTACACACACCAGGGTAAGCCCTCGATACGAAGATCGGAGTTTCTGTCTTGCTATCCCTGCAAGCGCTCAACTTCATGTTAGTTGGTCACCTCTGTCTTCCTCAGCAAGGAAGCCCTCAACTTCAAGGTGTTGGAATCCTTTGTCTTCCTATCCCCGGAATTCCTCGAATGTAATCACCAACATTCGGAGTCGCACAAAGCAAAAACTGAACGAGCGGTTCAGTACGCACAAGGCATGAAAAACTTTCTCTCTCTATAAATCACCTTAGCAGTGTGTGGTCTCTAGATCGATCAACTTCTATATTCTTCTTTGATCTCTTTCAAATTAGCTCCTATTTATAGGAAAGGTCGGCCTTCTTTCCAACGGTCATATTTTCCTTAAAAGTCAGAGGGACCTGTACACGTGTAACTTAACCAACGGTTAGTTTATAACAGAATAGATGACATTGTTTTATAACAATACAAGTGCAGCAGAATGTATGACATCGTTTTAAGTCATAACTAAAAAGTTCGGAGTGAAGATTCCGAGTGATGGTTGGAAGTGTAAGAAAAATATTAAAGAGTAGAAAAATTATAAAAGCGTAAGCAAAAAGAAAGTTCAGAGTCTAAAAAAAATTCGGAGTCTAAATAAATTCGGAGTGAATAAAGCAAAGATGATCAAATTCTATTTAGTAGGAGAATTCATAATGAGAATTGGGAATGAGAATTCATCATCAAAACTTGTAATGAGAATTCATCATCAGAATTCGTAATGAGAATTCGATGTCACAATTCACAAGGATTCGTATCCTGAATTCGGAGTAGAACTTAATCAGAGTTCGTATTCGGAATTTGGAATGAAACTTTATCACAGTTCTCATCTGGAATTCATAGTGAAACATTATTACACTTCTCATCCAGAATTCGGATCCTAAAACAAAATGCTTCATATCAATGTTTCAAACAATTCCGACAATATAGAAATGAATCCTAATATTATAATTAAGAAATATATGGATTAAAATATGATAAGGATATTTTTTCTTACAAAAGCGATTTCCCTTATAAAAGAAATTTTCCGTATAAAAGATATTTTCCTTATAAAAGCGATTTTCCTTATAAAAGCGATTTTCTTAAAGATAAGGTGTTTGTGATTTTCAAAACAAGAAGGAATGGAAAAGTCATAAGGAAAACCTTATTGACTCAACAATCTCCACCTTTTTGGAAAGAACAAACATCTTTACGAAAATGAAATTCTAAGAAGAAATAAAACATTACGGCTTATCTCCCATTGCTTTAAGGATATTGATGAATATGACTAACTCCCCCTTAGGATTTGAAACTCTAGGGATCGTATTCAAGATTTCCGGAATGAAATTTCATTACGAATAAGAATGTCTTCTTTAATGAAAAACTCCCCCTTAGAAAAACTCTATTATAGATTGTTTTCTTTCTCACCCTTTGTTAAGATTCTTTGTCCATTTATTAGGGTTCTTTTCCTTCTCCCCCTTTGTGATTTTCAAAAAGAATTCGAGGGAATGGAATATATAACAAAGTACCTGAAAAAAAAATTAGTAGCAATAACAAAAGAAACGAGCAAGCAGAATTTTCATTAAGTTGGAAAGCCCAACAACAAAGAAGATTGGACACAAAAAAAGATCGAATCTGTCTATTTTTGAACTTTTTCCTTCACCATGAGACTCTTAAGAATAGTCTTTATCTTTTTCACGTCATTATGGTCTTCCTCGGCTTGCTTCTCTAACAGAACAATTCTTGCACATTGTGCTTTAATCTTTTCTTCCTGGGCTTGGAGCTTTTCTTCCTGAGCCTGAAGCTTTTCTTCCTGACCCTTCAAGATTTGTTCTTGATTTAATATCTTTTCATCAAACTCAATATGATGATCCCTTTCATACTTCCGGTTTTGAGAAACAGAATTCAGCTTCCCATTCAGATCTCTGACTTCTTGAATCCGGAAATTCTTTTCATCTGTCATCTTTTCTTCAAAGGATGATGTAAGATCATTTATCTTCATGTATTCTATCTCAAAGGCATCCTTCACATTATCTTGTAATTCATCAAAGAGCCTCACCTCTTCTACAGTCTTCCTCGACCAACTAGTCATCCTCTTGCATGATCTTTTGTGGGCTTCATAGCCGACAAAGAAAGTTTTGTACTGATCCTCTATCTGAACACATTTTTCCATAACCATGGATACAAAGTCTATTTTCTGATTCAAAGCATGTTGGAGAATCTGGCATCTTGAATCAATACTTGAAAAAGTCAGAATAGTACCTACCAACTTCTATAACGACTGAACAACAAATTCATGCCCCAACGAAGATGACTCCGAATCTGGAACATTTCATGGAAAATTTTCTTCATCAAAATTCTCAACTTTCTTTTTAAAAGAATAACCAACTTCCCTTTTCATTACAACCACTGAGCTCGGGTTATCAACAACAATTTTTTCCCTTTTCCTTTTTTGGAATGGATTCCTGTTCCGGAGTTCTCTTTTCACTGTCAGTCACTTGAACAACATTTTCTTCCTCATCAGCAACTTTATGAGCACCAACCTCTACATTCTCCATTTGAGTAATATTATGTAGAATTTGTACCTCCTCTGCATGATAAGCTACTTCTTCTTCTCCTTTCTCCTCATCCATCAATGGAGTGACTAACTTAGAAGACTCACCTTCTAAGATTCGGAGTGACAAATGTTCCGAATGAGTCCCCTTATAATCATCTACTTGCTTTAAAACATATCTGGTTTCACCACTTCCTTCAGCAACAGCTTCTTATTCTTCGACATGCTCAATCTGCTCTACTTCCTCAACATTCTTAGCAACTACCTCATCCGGATCAAAAAAATTTCTTCCTGGAGTCTCAGGTAGAGATTCAAAAGAAAAAGATCTTGGAACAAGAATGTTTGCTGAAATCATCTCATTAAACTTCAACAAAGCCTGAGCTACCTCAGCTTCAGACATCTTCTTCTTAAGCTTCTTTTATTTAACTTGTTTTTCTAGCTCATCTGCAGTTCTTTCCTTCAAGGCCTTAGCCTCCGCATGATCCAAGTCAAACTGAGGCTCCCCTTGCACTCTATTCTCTTTGATTTCCCTCCATTTAGAAACTACTTCATCTGGGTATGCTTTCTTCTTCTTCGGTTTTGGAGGTGCAGAATGAACTTCCTTAGATTTGGGATTCTCTTCTTCACCTTCAAATTCTTTGATCTTTCTCTTCCTCACTAGCATAGAGGATTCAGGTTCAGTAACTTTTGGAACCGTTTCTTCTTGAGCAGGTAAATCAACAAACTGACCAGTCTTCTTGTCGAATGCTACATCAATCCTTTTGAGAGTACCATCCCAAACTAACAAAATCATGCAAACTCTTGGCTTAGACTTGCAAGCCTCCTTGAATGACTCAAGGCACCGAACTATCAATTTTGAGAGGATTTCTGGATACATTATGATCTGAGCTCTCAAATTACCTTTCTTAACATTCTCAAGGGTAATAAGAATGTGTTTCATCAGATTAAACTTCCTCAGATTTATTAGAAAATCTAGGATGTAGATCTCACTCTTCTTCAAACTATCTTTGTCACCCTTTCTCGGTACGATAAGGCCTTGAACACATAATTATAGAATCTGGAAATTTGTAGACAGAGAAGCAATCTTCAGAGCCTTATCATCTGACAGTCTGAGATTTTCTAAAGCCTTTTCCTCGTCGAAGCTTCCCTTTGAATTCGGAAAAACATGAGAAATAAACTCAGCTTCGTCTTCATTGTTCAGCCCTACCAAGAAGACTGCCTTGGCATAAGAAAGTTTATAAGTTTTTCCATAAGGCATAAAAGATAATTTGTCCCTTCCATCTTCCTTATTGAAGGAAACTGTCTCATAGAATTCTATAAGTAAATCCGAAAAAACGTCATCTTGATTCCTGGGCTTAGACACATCAACATCTTCCCATACATTAAGCTTAATGTTATTGGATATAATAGAATCATACTTATTGATGAAATCAGGATGAACTAACCTTTCTCTATATACTAACCACTTCGAAATCGGTTTAGAGGAAGACATGTCTTGAGAAGCTACATCCACAGACATTCATATCTGAAGACCTCTGAGAAGTTCGGAACAGATAAAGCTGAAGTTTGGAACGATTTTAAAATAGAGATTCAGAGCTTAGGGATGCTAGAACTTGAAAACCGATGTGGGACAACCATTTGGGGTCCCCTTTATATAGGCAACGACAAGACGGTTCAACTTCCACGGTTGATCGAACGGTTGTGAAAAGATGAGATCAGATCTGACGGTTGAAAACCAATTCTCAAGAAAACATGAATCCGATCTTTTGAGGTTTTTATTAAAACAAAAATTTAAGAAAACTATAATCCGGAAACAAAATATAAGATGATTCTAGAAAGTAATGTATGACTACAAATACTTGAGCAAGGAAATCATACCTTTTGGATTGGCTTAGGAGGATTATTCGTAATGGGTAATATAATAAAAATGACTACGAAAAAATCTTTATTACAAAAAGAAATAGTTCGCAAAACTCACTACGAAAAACAAACTTAGTACGAAAAACATTATAAGGATTTCAGAATGAAAATTTCACTATAAGGGTTAAAAAAATTGAAAAACTAACTATGATTTTTTTCAGTACGAAAACCTCATTATGGAAATACCAGTACGAAATTTTCCATTCCGGATGTTTTCAATACGAAAATTTCAAGTCCAGAGTTTTTCTATGCAAAAATATCTATTCTGGAAATTTTCTGTTCCATAAATTCCCATACTGGAAATTTAGTTCCGAAAAGTTTGAAAAAAAACATTGGAAAACTTAGTTACTCTAACAAACAAATGTACTCTACCTATGAAAAAGAGTTTATTTCTGTAAGGAGATTTTTTTAATAGAACATTAATTAAGAAATATTACCTTATGGTTATCATTCCTAAATTCTGTTTAATGTATTCAAATCTATCAGTAGGCAAAGATTTTGTGAAAATATCAGCAAGTTGATCTTGCGTTCCGATAAACTGAAGAATGATATCTTTTTTTAGTGTGTGATCCCTAAGAAAGTGATTCCTAATATCTATGTGCATTGTACGAGAGTGATGTGTAGGGTTCTTACTAAGGGTAATGGAAATTGTGTTATCACAAAAAATTTGAGTTTTAGTAAAACTCAAGACATAGCCTATGAGTTTGTGTTGCATCCACAACACTTGAGTACAACAACTTCCAGCTGCTACAAATTCAGCTTCATCAGTGGAGAGTACTATAGAATGTTTCTTCTTGCAAGACCAAGAAACTAATGAATCTCCTAAGAAATGACATGTTCCGAATGTACTTTTTTTATCCATTCTACATCCACCAAAGTCAGCATCAGAAAAGCTTTTTAGAATAAAATCATTTCCAGAAGTATAAAATAATCCTAGATCCATGGTCCCCTTAAGGTAGCGAAAAATTCTTTTTACTGCCTTTAAATAAGATTCCTTAGGATTGGATTGATATCATGCACATAAGCATACTGATAACATTAAGTCTGGTCGACTAGTTGTTAAGTAAAGTAAACATCCTATCATACCTCTAAAAGATGTTTGATCTACTGGTTTCCCAGATTCATCAGGATCTAAAGAGTTTGAGGTACGAATGGGAGTACTTATACTCTTAGTGTTGTCATAACCATACTTTTTGAGAAGATATTTAATATACTTATGTTGAGATATATAGATTCCTTCTGTTTTTTGAGAAATTTGGAAACCAAGTAAAAAAGATAACTCACCCATCATACTCATTTCAAACTCAGATTTCATTAGACTTGCAAAAGAGTCGGTTAAAGATTGTTGAGTTTAACCAAATATGATGTCATCAACATAAATTTGAACAATCAAAGCATTTTTCTTATCTTTCTTTATAAAAAGAGTTGGATCTTCATTTCCCTTAACATAGTTATTTTGAAGAAAAAATCCAGTGAGTCTATCATACCATGCTCCTAAGGGTTGTTAAAGGCCATACAAAGCTTTGGTAAGTCTAAAAATATAATCAGGATGTTTTGTATCTTCAAAGCCAGGAGGTTGTTCAACAAAAACTTCCTCTTGAACATAACCTTTAATAAAAGCACATTTCACATCCATTTTATAAAGTTTAAAATTAAAGAATTCTATAAAGGAAAGAAGAATACAGATAGATTGAAGTCTATCTACTGGGGAATAGGTTTCTTCATAGTCTATTCCCTCTTGATGATTATAGCCTTTAGTAACAATTCTAGCTTTATTTCTTACTATGACTCCATTTTCATCACATTTATTTCTGAAAACCCATTTTACTCCAATAACAAAAGTTACCTTAGGTCTTTCAACCAAAGTCCATACTTTAGTCCTTTCAAATTAATTTAGTTCATCTTGCATGGCTTTGATCCAATCATCATCACCTAAAGCTTCATCAGTGCTTTTAGGTTCTAATTGGGAAAGAAATGCTAGGTGTTCTACTTAATTTCATAAGGAACTTCTAGTCCTTACAGGTTGATTTACATCACCAATGATACTATCAATGGGATGATTCTTTAGAAACCCCTGATTTGGGTTTTGAAAAGCTTGTTCATCAACATAGGGTAGAAAGTCTTCCGGGGTAAATGTTTCAGAAGTAACTTCATGAACTTTATCCTTATTAGAAGGTTCTTTTGTCGAAGGTTGACAATCATTTTTTGAAGACACATCCAAGGATGTAGGCTGGGATGGTTTAAAAACAAAAGGATCAGACTCATCAAATTTTACATGTACTGTTTTTTCCACAGTACACGTATTTTTATTAAAAACTCTATAAGCCTTAGAAGTTGTGGAATAACCTAAGAAAATTCCTTCATCAAAAATTGGTCTGAATTTATGTAGGTTATATTTATTATTCAAAATGAATACTTTGCAACAAAAAACCATGAATTAGGATAGTCTTGGTTTTCTACCATTCCATAACTCATAAGGGGTTTTATTAATAAAAGGTCTAATCAAAACTCCATTTATAGCATAGTAAGTCGTACTTACAGCTTCAGACCAGAAATGTCTAGCTATAGACTATTCACTAAACATGGTTCTAGTTATCTCTTCAACAATTCTATTTCTTCTCTCAACTAAACCATTTTGTTGAGGATTTCTAGGTGCAGAAAAATTTTGAGTAATACCTTTACTACTACAAAAAGTTTCAAAATCTGAATTTTGAAATTCTCCTCCTTGATCAAAATGAATAGTTTTCAATGGATGTTTTTTCTCATTTTTTAACTTGAGCTCTAAAACTTTTGAAATAAGGAAAATCTTCAAACTTCCTTGCTAGAAAAAAACCCACGTAAATCTAGTGTAATCATCAACTAGAACAAACACATAGTATTGGCCTCCAATACTTCTAGTTTGTGTTGGACGAAAAAGATCCATGTGCACTAAGTATAATGCATCAGTTGTTGAGACTTCATCGATTGATTTAAAACTAGATTTATGTTTCTTGCCATATTGACAAGGATCACAAACTTTAGAAGAATCAAATCTATGCTATGGTAGATCCTTAACTAGTTTCTTCTAAGAGAGTTTACATAGGTTTCTATGGTCACAGTGACTTAGTATTCTATGCCATAACCAGGAATGATCTTCTATTGCACTTAGGCAAGGTAAATCTTGGCTCCTGAGGTATTCTAGGTGCAAAGTGTAAACATTCTCTTGCCTATTGGGTTAGAGAATAAATTCTTCCTTGGAATTGTGAACTAAGCACTTATCATTCCTAATATTCACAAGGTAACCTTCATCACATAACTGACTTATGCTAATGAGGTTGTGATTAAGACCCTTAACAAAAAGAACATTTGAAATCAATGTTTTTCCTAAAAGAACAATATTACCAATACCAACAATCTCTCCCTTAGCATTGTCTCCGAATGTTACCTTTCTTCCTTTCGTTTTGATAATCTTTTCAAAATATATTTTGTTACCAGTCATGTGTCGGGAACATCCACTGTCCATATACCATGTATTGTTGTTGGTACGCTCTTTATTTTCCTGAAATAATGAATAGAATTAGACTTTTGGTATCCAAACTTGTTTGGATTTGAGATTACCAGATAACAAAATTTTAGGAACCCATATCTTCTTGGAAATGTAAGCTTTGTGAAATCCTATGGATTGGGTTTTGTTTAAGGAACAATTCTTTGACTAGTGACCACCACATTGACACTTAGTACAAAATGGGGCACTCTGAGGAACAAAATAATTGTTACTAAAAAATGGTTTTGCATGGGTATAACCAAATCTGGGTTTATTTCTTAATGGTCATATTTGGGAATACATTTTATCAAAATTTTCCTTACCATGGGTAATGTTTGATAAACACTTCATTAAGGAAAAAATTTCGGACTTGAGTTTTATAGCCATGTTTTTATCCTCAAAATCATTAGTTTCAGAACTAGAGCTAGGCTCGAAATCATTTTTCATAGAAATTACTTTTTCTAACTCTTTAGAAAGTTGGCTCTTCTTAGAACTTACTTGCTCAAGAGTTTTTGAAATACTTTCCAAATCAGCATTTTCTTATCAATATCTTTAGAAAGATATGATATCTCTTTTGTAAGAATAGAATTCCTAGTGTTTTCCTTATCATGTTTTTTATTGAGTTTGGAATTCTCAATCTCAAGAAGTTCAGCAAACCTAGAGACTTCTTCATAAGTAGGTAGTGTATTTTCTTCATCAGGAAAGGATTCGTCATCAGAAGAGTTATAATACTTACTATCATTAGAATTTAAAGAAAAATTGGTCAATGATTCAGCATTTCGTACATTATCCATAAAACAATGTTTATCAATAGGTAATTTGGCTATATGACCAAGATTCTTCTGTCCTGAAGATTCGTAATCAAAAGATTCATCTGAAGAATCACCACCACTGGCACTCCAAGTGTCACTAGCTTTCATAACATTCTTAGCTTTGGATTTATAAAACTTCTTTATATTCTTGTCTGAATTCCTTTCTTTCCTTTCTTTCTTTTTGAGCAAACTTCAATCTGGTCTAATATGTCCAGCACTCTGGCATTCAGAATAAGTAACTTCTCCATCGTTCATATCTTTCCTGTCCTTTTTCTTATACTTTGTTTCGAAATTTCTCTAACCAGATATCTTGTTCATCCTTCGAGCAATATTTTCTAACTCATTTTCAAGGATTTCACTTTCACTAGAATCTGATTGAACAACCATCGTCTTAGAATTGGATCCGGCTACTCTCTCAGGATTCTTAGCTTTCATATGATTTGATGTTGTTGTAAAAGCAACAGTACCATTCCCATTCTTCTTTTTAATGTTTTCAGCATCTCTCTTCATTCTGGATTCATGTTGGAGAAGAGTTCCAAATAACTCATCAAGAGAAATTTGAGTGACCTTACTGTTCTCATCTATAGCAGTTCATTTGGATTCCCACTCATCGGGCATAATATCAATTATCTTATCCACAAGTGCTTCATCATCTAACCCTTTTCCCCCATAGACTTTAAGCTGTTGACTATAGTCATAAACCTCTGTTGAACATTACAAATTGGTTCACCATACGGAAAATTGAAGCCATGATATCAGCTCTAAGCATAGCTCTCCTAGTCTCAATCAGTTTAGAAGTTCCAAAGTGTGTAAATTTTAACTTCTTCCAGATAAAATTAGCAGATTAACTAGAAGAAATTTGGCTATATATATTTCTAGTCATTGAACAAATTAGAGTATTTTTTACCTTATAATTGAGTTGATACTCTTGCTTTTCCAGGTTAGTAAATGTTCTAACTTCCTTATCAGGGGTTTTATATAATCTCCAGTAAGCATAAAAAAGTTTTCTACTCCAGTATTGATAACAAAAGTCTTCATTCGATCTCTCCAGTACTCATAATCATTACAATCAATGATTGGTGGTCTTGTAGGATTTAGATTATCAATAGAACCATAATTAACTCATGCCATACTTAGAATAACCTTCGGCACACAAACTTGTTAGTAGAAAAAAATTCGTAATAACAAAGTTCGGAATGAGAATGTTCGGAATGACAAAGTTAGTAAGAAAAACTTATTCTTGAGTACAAGTATTTCAGAGACATGCTCTGATACCAATTGTAGGATCGAAATAATGATGTAGATGCTCAATATACAAGAGGGGGGGTTAATTGTAAACTTTTAAAAAATCCTTTGGAACCTTTAAAGTTAGTTACGAATAACAATATTTTCCTTAAGGAAAGGAAAGGGATAACTTTAATAAAGTTTAAACTAAGAAAATTCACAACACCTCTAACACCAAATGAAAATTTGGAAATAGATTCCGAAATTAGGATCCGAAAATACGGTTCCAGAAATTTAAACTTAACAAAAGATTACAATATGAGATTCTACCTTAAAGCGTATAGAATCTAAATGAAACAGAGTACATGTAAAGAAGTATAAGAAAGTTATACTTTCCTTATAATACAAAATGAAACGGAAAAAAACAAGTATTAAAACTACAAGTAACAATATATAAGTCTTTTAACCCAAAGAGAGGGGTATCCAACAACCTTGGATAAAGGTCCCTTGATTTATACTTTCAAGAAAGTCTGTCTTACACACACCAGGGTAAGCCCTCGATACGATGATCGGAGTTTTTGTCTTGCTATCCCTTCAAGTGCTCAACTTCAAGTTATCTGGTCACCTCTGTCTTCCTTAGCAAGGAAGCCCTCAACTTCAAGGTGTTGGAATCCTTTTTCTTCCTATCCCCAGAAGTCCTTGAATGTAATCACCAACATTCGAAGTCGCACGAAGAAAAAACTGAACGAGCGGTTCAGTACGCACAAGGCATGGAAAGCTTTCTCTCAATAGAAATCACCTTAGCAGCGTGTGGTCTCTAGATCGATCAACTTCTCTATTCTTCTTTGAGCTCTTTCAAATGACCTCCTATTTATAGGCAAGGTCGGCCTCCTTTCCAACGGTCATATTTTCCTTAAAAGTTGGATGGACGTGTACACGTGTAACTTAACCAACAGTTAGTTTATAACAGAATAGACAACATCGTTTTATAACAAAACAAGTGTAACAGAATGTACGACATCGTTTTAAGTCTTAACTAAAATGTTCGGAGTGAAGGATCAGAGTGAAGGTTCGGAGTGTAAGAAAAATATTAAAGAGTAGACAAATTATAAAAGCGTAAGCAAAAAGAATGTTCGGAGTCTAACCAAAAATAATTTTCGGAGTCTAAAAAAATTCGGAGTGAATAAAGCAAAGATGATCAAATTCTATTTTATAGGTGAATTCGGAATGAGAATTCGGAATGAGAATTCGTCATTAGAACTCGTAATGAGAATTCGTAATCAGAATTCGTAATCAGAATTCGATGTCGAACTTCATAAGGATTCGTATCCTGAATTCGGAGTAGAACTTAATCAGAGTTCGTATCCGGAATTTGGAATGAAACTTTATCACAGTTCTCATCTGGAATTCGGAGTGAAACTTTATTACAGTTCTCATCCAAAAATCGGATCCTAAAACAGAATGCTCCATATCAAAGTTTCAAACAAATTCCGAGAATATAGAAACGAATCTGAATCTTATACTTAAGAAATATATGGATGAAAATATGATAAGGATAATTTTTCTTACAAATCGGCTTTCCTTATAAAAGCAATTACCCGTATAAAAATAATTTTCTTTATAAAAGCGATTTTCCTTATAAAAGCAATTTTCTTAAAGATAAGGTGTTTGTGATTTTCAAAACAAGAAGGAATTGAAATGTAATAAGGAAAACCTTATTGAATCAATACACCCATCTCATAATGATACCATTCTTATGTATGTAACAAGATCATAAATCATACATCATAGCATAACCCATGTAATAAAAATGGAATTCTTAAACATCATGCCATCATTCCATAATCCTTATAAGATAGAAGGGATTCATAAAAATAATTCCATCATAACATAATTAAATCAATGTAAAAATATGGATAGGAACAGAACACTATATTATCATAGATGGAAAATAATTTTGATAAAACGCTTGAACTCAATTCTTGAGGAAAATATCCTTTCTACTTCAAAACATTTTCCTTTCTTAAAATGACATATATTTTTATAATAAAAGAAGTTGATTAAAAATAAACTTGAAAACATGTAAAGTAATATTCATGGAAATAATGTTCTAAAAATTCATTAATGCCGTATAAGATAAATAAAAACAATCTTCTTGTACTTCGGCCGGAAAAGTCAAAAAATTACCTCGTACTGAAAACGACAAAAGATTCCTTTCATAACTTTTACTAAGAACTCCCCGAAGGGTAAAATTTAAATTAAATAATTGTATGAGGATATAAATATTATTACATATTGGGGAAACATGGATGTGGATTGTAAATATTCCACAGTAAATTCTGAAGTAAAAATAATCTTGGATAAATATGAGATTGCGAGATTTTCCCTTACCTTAGGTCCGATATGCTTTGTACTTATCCGAACCTTCTGTATAATGATTTAAATATTGTCATTGAATTATTATAGAATAATATTCATTGTTATTATATCATATATGATCATATTCTTATCTTTTTATTAGTAATATTTCATTGCTACTTGTTATTCGGGTGTTCATTTCTTTATGTTCTTATTCCGGATTTGTCGAATATATTTTTATTCCACTTTTTAGGTTACAGATAACTCATTTATAGAATGTTATTATTTTAATATATATCATATTTATTCATTAAATTAATTTATATAATCATTATTCAATGAATATCATGTAGAACGAGTAGCATCACATCGCGGAGACAGTAGGTCGTACTTATGCACGAGCGATGATATTGTTCCCATGATCGTGGAATTATATTGAATTGTATGTATAATATTTCAGAATCAATATCACTTTAAAATAATCATATATATTTATTATTTACACCATTATACCCATCCAAGTAAGGTGGTGGTGGAAAACAGATTACACCACGGCGTGGAGACAGTATTCTGTACGTACGCACGCGCGGTGATTTCATTTTCCGTAGGATGGATATAAGGAAAAATAGGGTTGTTTCATATTTATAATAACATATCGGTATATTAGTGATACTTATGTTATTACATTATAATGAAACAACTAAATAATACGATGTAGAAGAAGAAATAAGTTTGAACGAATCGGTGACAGATATTACCTCTTCTTCGACACGCCTCTTTGAAACCTCATCGTAGGGTACTATGATTGGTCTATGAAGAATACCAGGACCTATAGGATGTTTCTTGGGAAGTGTAGAAGTTATATTGGCAGGGTTTGGCCGAGAAAGAATGCTCAAAGTGGTGTTCGGAGGAGAGGGAGGATGTGCCCTTTTATAAGGGAAGAGAGGGGCACCTTTGGAATTATAAGAAATATTAATTTATAATAAATTCCAATCCAACATAAAAACGACCAAAAATGACTCAAATCCGAATCCTAGATGAGATGGGGTTGTAATATCATTAACCAATAAAATTTAAACAAGTTGGAAATTTATTTTAACCATTATCAATATGATTTATCATTATATAATCTATTTAATTTTATTTTTCGTAATAATATTCTAAATATTAAATCATTATAAATAATTTCTTATATGTTTTGAATTATCCATAATTTTATACATTATTACATTTTCAACCTTATATATTTTAATTTATAATGTTTAAATATTTTTGTGATTCTTAAATGATTTTATAAAATGTAATTTTTATGAATTAACAATAGTGTCAATTTTGACAGTATTCATTTATTTGAATTAAAATTAAATATACACAGATGATATGTTCTAACTAAAAGATTTAATTGATTTATAAAATGAAATATTTATCTATAAAATTAGTGGAGAACATTAAATAGTTCATATAATATTTATTTTTATACTTTTAAAATACATTATTTGATATTTCAATCAATAAAATAATTTCTACATCACTATTGTGTAATAATTAATGATCATTATTTAATCCCTAAAAATTATAAATAAATTCATATGATGTAGATAATTGTATTATCTTTCTAGGGAAATTTATATCCAAAGTTTTATGATTTTTATCACTAAATTAAAATTACTATACTTATAAGATTTAAGAGAGTGACATGTTGTCACTTTCTTGGGTTTTAATAATAATTATATTATTTCATGGTACAAAGACCATGAAATGAATCTATTCTGACCCTTAGGTTATATTTCTCTACTTTTATTTATCCAATAGTATTTTGGAAAGTGGTAGGGTAATATTATAATCTTATTTTTACCCTTAATTACTAGATTTACCTTTAACTATTAAATAAAAAATATCGTAGTTACTATTCATAATATAAAAAAATAAAAGTAACCTATTAACATAATTTCAACCCACTAAATACAAATATGGAATAAATTTTTCAAAATTCAAAACATATATGTTTCAGTAATTAATTTAAAATTAATCCCGTTGTTAAGAAAACTGGTTTTAAAAGTTAAAACATTGCAAAAGATTGAAATGTTTTTACCTATGAATTCAATGTAAAATTAATTCTAATGACATAAATTATATTAAATGGTAAAAATATATTCTATTTTTATTTTAAAACCATTGAATATCATAATTTAACCATATAATTTATTGCGATGAGAAAAGTTGTTTTTAATTAAAATATAGCTTGTTTTTAGTATTCATTAAAATATGAAAGTTAACAGAATAATATGAAAAATTTATTCAAAGTAAATTTTTATATCCAGATTCCAAAGAATAATTTTATTTTGACAAATTGAACTTATAAATATGTATAAAAAACTAGATTTAAAGTGGGTGCGTCATCCAAAGGAGGCAAAACTGCATTTTTTTAAATACTTATTTTACCTGAAAAATTTATTTTTTTCCCATACCATGTTCTAGAAAATATGTAAGATGAATAATAATGTCATAAAATTAAAAATTCAGTTAATACTCTTCATAATGACTACTTTATAATATTATAATAATATATCGTTGTTTAGTGAAACTCAGTATTGCGTACTACACACGCTATCGAGGAAGGTCGTGATTGCATGTAACGCAAGCCAAGCTAGTGTTGTGTGAAGCGACAGATTCCTATGATGTTGCATATAACATAAGACATAAAAAAATACTTCTCATAAAATATTAGGGTGTTACATAAATGAATCATTATGACTTGTATTATTTTATAAGATGACTGGTTCAAGGAATTTAAAATAATGAAGTAAAATGAATTAAATTAGACATGATAAAAGTATACACTATGTGGTATTAGGAAATATTTATTTCTTATTTTATATATGGATCCAAAAATTCTTTAGTGAGTGCTTCAGATAGTATAGGTTCAACATGATAATCTGGAGGGTTAAACTACATGAGGAGGAGGATCAGTGGTAGAGTACATTGCACACATTCAATTGATGGATTTGTGGATGTATGAGGGTATTGATTTGGATGTTGATATAGAGAGGTTTATGGGGGAGATCAAGAGTAATTTCATTATGATATAAGAACCAATGTTGTACTTTTTATTTTTATAATGCAGTCTAACGTGCGGATATACATGTTGGTTGTGGACATTTTATATAGATGAGTGGAAGAAGTAGGATGTTTCATCTAATCACTTCCAAAGAAAGTTCCAACTAGATTTCTGATTTTCATTCATGATGAAAGAAAAGTGGATGGAGATTATTTTTCTTAAAAAAAATGAGTATGTCAGTTCTGGATCATGGGATCATGTTCAAATACCATCATCATTTTACCCAAATAATTTTCAGGATTTGGAGTATAATGAGAGACATATTTGGGAGTATGTCCTCCCATATATCTATAATTAAGTAAGTCAATTTATATTATCGATATATCTTTAGGCATAGAGGAAGGAAGTGGTGATTAAATGGATGAAATAATGGGGATATTTTTTGTAATAGACAACCATCTGGGATCTACAAGGAGAGTAGTTTTTAGTGTATGGTATCTGGCACCCGGACCTTGGAGTTTTGGACCAGTGGGTAGTCGAACTCATTACATTCGCTTCTAACTATCTGGGTCCAATAGTTTCCATCCTTTTTCAAGAGATATCAGACCTCTAGTATTGTTATGTGGGGATATTTTTCATCAATAGAAATAGTTTCTAGTGGTTCTTCAATCTTAGTTTAGAATTGGTTGATAGTTTCAGTCCCATAATCAGTAGTAGTTTTCAGTGAGATTGTTTCTGCTGCGTGGGATGTCATTTAATTCTCTATCGATTGAAGATGTAGTAGGTAGAGGGGAATTGTCGTGTGTTTGACATGTATAAGGACATATAACTGAGTACTATCATAATGGTGTAATTTAGTGAATAGGTGGGGGATATGGGATTGTTCAGTTTCATGTAGTTGATGTAGAATCTCTTGTAGGTAAATAGATCATTTGATGTACGATATGTTTTTACTTTACTCATGTTAGATACTAATTTAATTCATGATAATCTCACTCCTTATTTTCACATTCTATAGTATATATTATTTTTCTATACATAAAGAGGAATTCTATTATCTTTTGTTGACTACTATAGTCAAAGGGCATACCAACAATTTTTATGTTTTTCGTGGGTTTATACTGATTATGTTTCCTCATTAATATCATTACGGTATATTCATGCTTAATATAAATATGTACAACATTTTCACCATTATTGACTAGTTTTATTCTATACATGATGATATTTACTTCTGTAGGATGAGAGTCATGTTGATGTATGTGGATAATGAGTGTTCGATTTTCAATGGAAAAAAGAGTTGTCAGGTGGTAGTTTAGCATGTGGTGAACCTTATTTTATTGTGGGATATAGAATCAATTGATACTGTGATGGTGGAGTTTCCTAGGGAATTTATGGAATTTCAATATATTAATTCATAAATGTTATGACACCTCTACCTCACCATGATATCTGTACATAATAGAAATGTATCCTAGTCATTCTCTAATTTTGATGGATCCTTTTTTGATTTTACCATATGTGTTGATGAATCATAGGTATGTGATATCTTATGGGATTATGTAGTTATTTCCCATGAGAATATATACCAATACCATGATACTGTGCTATTTGTGGTGGATATTACATCAAACAATTAGTGTAATTACCTCTCTGATGAGAGATTTCGGATCCTCATGGATAAAAAAAATTAGGTTTATATTTTCCTGAAACTATCTGATTTTACAAAATCAGATTTATATATTATTTCTTCATTTTTTTGATTTTTAGATCTCTTAGAACACAAGATTGTAAAATTTTGTATCCAACGCATTGATTTCGATGTTATATAATGTTATTGTTCTCTGATCTAGAGATGTTTATATATATATGGGTGAGTTGGAATCCCTAAACAGAGATGTGAGAGTGGATGGTGGCAGAGATTTATTTTCTCAAGTCATGGTTCAATCTTCTCTAATAGACGAGGATGAGTATTCTTATTGGCTATAATTAGAGGAAGAAGTTTTTTGTGGTCATGTTGGCCTTGGTGATGCTATGATGAGTTGGTCTGAGTATGGTCAAACCAGATTTTGTTTTCAAGGAATGTTTTGCATTGATAGTTATTCATGAGATACTCCTTTGTTTTTTTCATAATTCACCATTGAAAATTCTACCATGAGTATCAATTTTGTACAGTGGCCTAAGAAAATATATTTTATGGCCCATTATAAAAGGATTATATGTATAATTTTTTTTGGTGGTTGGTTTTCTAGTACTTAATGGTTTGTTATCATGTCCCCAATGGATTTCTCAACCTTTGATTGTTCTTTATTGGAAATGAGATGAAATATCAATATATTTCATCATTAGGATACCTTAATATTATGGAGTTCATGATTCTATTTCACTGAAATTTGATCGACTGAAAAAATTATGCCACTTCGTAGAAATCAAGGAGCTGAATTCCTTGGTATCCCTGTATGACAATTGTTCAGATGAATGATGTTCAATGAAAATTATCTCAGATCAGGATGAACATTATTCATTTGAAGTCTGGATGGGTTCATTGAATTAGTTTTTCTATCAATTGTTCATCAACATTGTTTTCCACCCACAAACGGATGGGAAAATCAATGAGACTACCCAAAACATTGGAGGATATAATTAGGGAATGCAACATTGACATTGTTGTATATTTAGTGAAACATTATCCTTTTTATGTGTTTTATAATAATAATATATAAATCACATTTATTAGAATTTAACATTTTGTTGTTTTTTATGGTTTTTCATTTCATTCTCTGTAATATGGGATTCTTAATGGGGAGGTATCCTTTTTTGGTCCATATGTTTTGCAGAACACAATAAGAAATGATTAAATTGATCAGGGGATGATGAAAACAGCACAAGACTGGTATAAGTATTATTAATATTACTAGAATAAAACTTTAGATATCATGGTTAGAGACTATATATTATTAATTGTATCCCCATTATATGGGAAGCTATCATTTATAAGAGGGAATAACATTTTTTGAAGGATTATTGGGTTTTTTGTGGTTTCAGGGTGAGTTGGAAAGGTTGGGTATTATTTGTTGTCTCCACCAGGGATAGAGAGGATCCACAAAAACATTCATGTCTCTAATATTTTCTGGTATTTTCTCAACGACTATGATTTCATTGATTGTGGAGATGTGGATAAAAAGAACAACTTGGAATTACTAGAGAGGAACACAGATATCTATAATCATTCGAAGAAGATTTGATATGAATGGACAATTCCCATGGCTCATTTCTTATTCAGGGAAAGTTTCATAGAGGAGATTACATGGGAGCGAGATAAATATATGTGTTACTAGTTATAATGACCCATACATTACATACATTGTTAATTCTTCAAAATTGAAGCATACTTATTACAACATATACCAAAACCATTAATGGATCACATAGGTATAGTGTCTTTGGAAACTGGGAGACATAAACAACTGGTTCATAAAGCATCTACACTGTGTCCCATTTATTTCATCATATCTTGAGTCCCTTTGGCATATCCTACTTAATAAACTTCTTCCTGAACTGGGGAAAGAAAAAATACAAAAGGGTGAGCTCAAATGCTCTGTAAGGGTAAACAAAAAAAATATCAATCACATCATATTCATAAGAACGTAACATTTTGGAAATCCTAACCTGCAAAATAGATCATAATTTCATAACATGTGACAAATCATAGTAGTGAAATGTAATCCCAATAATCATAACTTAAAACAAAAACTTTTTGGAATACACACATAATCATAGTGAATCATTTCTCAGTTTTCAAGACTCATTTCCAAGACAATCTTACCGGACAAAGTCCATTTCTGAACCGAGTTCACTTCTCGTTTCAGTCCTGTTTCACTGAACCGGTTTATCCTGCCATTCCAGCCATGTCTATCTCATGAGATATAAATCTTTACCCAATGCATTGGAGGGAGATATAGGTCCCACCCATCTCATAATGAAAGCATTCTTATGTGTGCCACAAAATCATAAATCATACATCATAGAATAACCCATGTAATAAAAATGGGATCCTTAAACATCTTGACATCATAAAACAATTTATATAAGATAAAGGAATTCATAAAAAAAATTCCATCACAACATAATCAAATCATTGTAATAATAGGGATAGAAACAGAACTTTATATTATCATAGATTGAAAATAATTTTGATAAAACACTTGAACTCCATTCATGAGGAAAATATCCTTTCTACATCAAAAACAATTTTCCTTTATTAACATGTCATAAAATTTTAAACTAAATGAAGTTGATTAAACATAAACTTGAAAACATGTAAGGGATGCTTATTGGAAATAATGTTTTAAAAATACATTCATGCCACATGTAAAGACCGGTAAAATTCAAGGAAATTTTTTTCTTAATTTTCTTTGGGATTTTACAAGAATTCGGTTTCTGACGGCACATGATTCCGAGGCCCGGTGTGGCCGGAATTTCTATCCGAAGATTAGCTCGATTACGTTCAGTGAACGAACGAGCGGGAATTTCTAACTCTTGAACCGGTGCTCAGAATTTAATTCCGAGGGAACATATGGAACTGTAGTGCCTTTAATTGCTTAGGAACTCCATTTCCAGAGTTGTGTTTACATGATAGAAGTTGTTAAATTTATGTGGAAGGTAAAATAAAAATTGCATCAATTTTTATTTTACACTAAGTGGTTTAGTGATTTGAGTGGAAGTTGGGGGAAATCACCCAACATCCATTTGGAGGTTATGATGGTGGTGGGGCCCTCATGAACCCTACCACTTCACATCCCCTAACCTTCCATAACCCTTAATTTAATTTGACAACATTAGTTATTTAATTTTCTGGATTAATTTCATCTTTTGAATTTCAAACTTAAGTTGTGTTAATAAAATAAGTGAGGTACATATTTATTTTGGGTTGGAGGCTTGTTGCTTGAGAACATTGGGAGAAAATCTAAGGGGGGATTGAAGATCTTCATCTTCTTCGTTGAAGAACACGAAGAACTTGAAGAACGTCGGATTCCTCAGAGGTCAACGTCTCCTTCCGCGATGTATCCCTCCGTGACGGTTATCTGTGTGACGAGTCCTCACCCAACTTGTTCGATGAGGTAGGGGTTTTATGATTTTTTATTTCGTGATTAATTCTGTTGTTTTCTTCATCATCTATCCTCATTCATTGGAACCACTTGATATCATTTAACAGGAGGGGGCTGGACAGCACAAACACGGCCGACCCTCTGCCCTTTTATTTATTTGTGGTTGCGGTTCGAAGGGAAGTGATGTGGTGTCGTCGCACCGCGCGGGGAAGAGCGACAAAGATGCGCGGCGCCATAGCGCCGCACATTTGAAATATGAACCAAACCGCGGTGTGGTCGCAGCGCGCCAGAAAAACCCGAAGACACCCTGGCCGGAGCGGGGCGGCGGTGGAGGTGCGCGGCTCTATCGCGCTGTGCTGGACGAACCAAGGCTGCGGCTGGTTCCGGGCCGTGGCGGAGCTGAGAGACCGGCGGCCGATTCTGGTCTGCCGGCGTCGGATAAAGGGGGACCGGCCTTGCCAGTCCCGTGGCAGCAATAGCCATCTGGCCAGGGTGGGCCGGCCGGACAGGGGAGAAGTCGGAGGTTACAAACCCCCGACGGCCAGCTCAAGCGCCCCCCCCCCCATTATGGGGGCCACGGTTACAAAAGACAGGGGGCAGCCCCCCCCCCACCCCCAAACGGCTCGGCCGTTTGGCTGAGCTCTTGGCCAGCACGCCCAGCACGCCGCGCCCAGGCCTGGCCGGGCTGCGCCCAAGCAGGCCAGACCCGGACCTGGTTCGGGTCGACCCGGTTCGGGCCGAGCCTAGGGGTATCGGGCCGGGTCGGACCGGCCCCGAACCCCTCAATAACGAACCTCTTCTGGTCGGTTTCCCATAACATGAGCTATGGGCCTCCGATCGACACACCGTCAGTTGCGATACGATCCTTGGATCGAGGAGGTCGTTTCGGTATATCGCACTCGAGGTTTCAGAATAGATTGGGTTCGTCTGAGTTGGTTCATACACGAAACCAACTGGGCCCTCGGAGCGGAAACACTCATAACATGAGCTCCGAACATCTGATTGATGTGCCATATACTTTATTGGATTCCTCTTAGTGAGACGGATCTTTTGGATTACTCTGCCCGAGGTTTGGATGTATATGGAGTACGGTCGGGTTGGTTTTGACTTAAAAACCATCCGGGCCCCTAGGACAAAAAAGCCAATAACTTCCAGACCGGGCGTCCGATTAACGCGCCGTCTGTGACGCTGAGTTACTGTTGACGATACGGAACTTTTGGATACATCAACTCCGGACTAGGTGTCAGTTGATGTATCAGCATCTCGGCTCGTGGAGCGAACCATCTCGAATGAGTTTACTGTGTGAGGGAACACTAGAGGTGGCTGCGTTTGCGACTTTGACGACGACGACTGTACAGAGATCCTCAGTGGATTCGACGGCGACAACTACATCACTCAGCGATCCTACGTGGATCAGTGCTACCGATCCTGTGTGGGTATGATCCTATGTGGGTCAGTGCTCAGTGGTTCTGTGTGAGCCAGCGCCTACAGATCCTGTGTGGGTCCGATCCTGTGTGGGTCTTTGCGTGGGTTAGTAACTTATCGATCCTGTGTGGGTCACTGCGGGGGTTAGTTACCTATAGATCCTTTGTGGGTCATTACGGGGGTCAGTACATATCGATCCTTTGTGGGTCTGACATCTTAGATGAATCAGTGGCTACATCTGATCATTTCTATCATCATACGATGAAGTATACCTATGTGAGATTAATCATGTTTTTCATTCCTTTTTGGATTGTGTTGTGATATCCTATGTGGATTACATTTTTCTTTCCTGTGTGGATTGGGTTGTGTTTTTTCATGTGTACTAGTTTGTACTTGGTCTTGTAGGTTGGAGCGTACTATAATTGATGACTTAGGTATATGTATGGGAATATACCTAAGCAGTGTCAGATGTTACTTCGTGATTGCATCTTTCCTTTGTGGATTATCCTTTGTGGATTCTCGGAGAAATTCGGGGTCTCTGGGTCTCTACTAAGTAGCTTATACTCACCTCTGTACGGGCTATTCCCACACTACGTTGTGTTGGTTGCAGACGACGAACAACGCTGATCGTGGTTGAGACTTGCGGAGCAGGACGGTACCTGGAGGTGGACCCCTGGGCGTGACGTACTCAGAGAAAACGGTTGGACCCGAGGAGCTTTGGAGGCTATCTATACTCACCCTTCAGGTGGGACTTCTAGTGGGAGGATCAATGTTGCGGCTATACTTTTAGTTGATGTTTTCCCTTTCGAGTTGTACTTTACTTTCAATTTTGGGTTTGTATTCTAGGCTATTTACTTTTCCGCACATACTGTTGTACCCATCTTTGCTTAGTGTTTACTTCTTCTTCTTGCTTGCTTTGTGGTGTTTGTTTACATTACAAAGGCAATGCCTTCCCATTTTAGCGGGATTTACGCCTTGGTGCTAGTCGCCATCCCCTGGCCTATGGAAGGCGGGCTTGGGGTAGTCACGGCATGGGCCCTGAGGACAGGTCGTGACAAATTGGTATCATAGGAGTTCGATTCTACCACAGAACTCAGGACTCTGATCTTTTTCCATGTTAAGTAATAGTATTAAGAGTATTGGGTGTGGTTATCAGTCCGGGGATTCTAGTGTTGGTGCGGCGGCCGGCGTATCCGTACACCAGGACCCTGACTTCTGATTTCCGACTTAATGTACGAAAACATTGATTGCATGTGTGTTTCATGTTTTCGTTGTGATTACATTATATCCGCTCACCAGGTATACTGTTTGACCGTGGAGAACCTGTTTCTTTTCAGGATGGCCCCACGACGGCAGCCAGCTAGGGTTCCGGGAGTTGTGCTTGATGAGAGCCCACCGAGCGACGAGGCCTCGGTGCAGGGCCCTTTGACTGTAGAGGCACCGACAGTACCTCTACCCGCCGAGCCACCGATGCTACCAGCCCCAGCCGCTGATGATGCACGTCACCTTAGTGCACTGCATGAGTTTCAGCGCCAGCGACCGCCTAGGTTCCGCGGGGAGATGGACCCCAAGGCAGCTAAGGACTGGCTTGAGGAAGTGGTACGAGTTTTCCGGTTAGTGAGGACACCAGTAGACCTCATGCTGATCCTCGCAGCGAGCCTACTGCACGCAGTAGGAGGCCGATGGTGGAGCTTGATGCTCCAGGTGCACGATGAGGCATCTCTCCTCTGGACAGACTTTGAGAGCCTCTTCCACTCAGAGTTCGTCCCAACCACCCTCCATGAGGTGCGCATCCAGGTGCTTCTTCAGCTGCGGTAGGGCAGCTTGACATTCGCCCAGTACTCAGCGAGATTTACTGATCTATCGCGCTACTCGACAGACATGCTACGGGACCCATTCTTCTAGGCCCGGACCTTTGAGCAGGGATTGAGGCATGAGATCAGGGCATCACTGATCTCCCTCTGCATTCCGACTCAGGCAGGAGTACTGGAGTGAGCCCTTTTGATCGAGAGCTTCCTTGCTGAGCCTTCTTCAGCAGCGAGACCTACCACAGGGCGGAAGGTAGCAGAGTCTTCTGCAGTAGGCAGTCGACGGATGACTCATGGGTCCAAGAAGACCAGACCCTCAGGCAGGCGACCTCAAGACACTGGCTCAGCAGTGCGGGGCACACAGGGTGGAGCCGGTCTTTCGAGAGGTAGGCAGTGCTACTCATGCGGCGGGTAGAGCCACATGGCTCGTGACTGCCCGACCCGCCGTACCGAGGAGTAGCAGACAGTTGAGGGACCACCCAGGAAGAGCCAGAGGGTCGACCGTGGTGGTCCGCAGGGAGAAGTCAGACAAGTAAGAGGAGCTGGACGAGTATCAGGTGGTGGGAGACACTTTGAGGCCCTACCACCGCCACCATCAGGAGGTCCACCCCGACCATAGGGAGCTGGCGAGCAGAGATAGGAACAGCTCTAGGCAGTATAGGCCTACCACCACGGCGCTCCCGAGATGATTTGAGGTACTATCTGTGTCCATTCCACCCTTGCTACAGTTCTTATAGACACTGGAGAGATTCATTCATTCATAGCCGCTCCCCTTGTTCGGAGTTCGGAGATTCCGATAGAGCCGTTGGCTCGATCCTTATGGCTAGAGACTACTATGGGAGAAGACTCGATGATTACGCACTGCTGCCGGCAGTGTGAGATTACTCTAGGAGGTGAGAGCTTCCGCTGGGATCTTCTTGGAGCGGTGTCGAGGCCTTACGACATCATCTTGAGCATGGATTGGTTATCAACAGTCCTTGCTCAGATTGATTGTATTAGGCGCAAGGTGCGATTTGTATGCACCGACGGGAGCAGGTTCACCTTCACCGGTGAGAAGAGAGCCTTCACAGCACAGGATGGACTTCCGCAGAGGAGAGGACAACCCATCACTCATCATTTGGCTAGCCTCATCCTTGGAGCAGTAGATGTACGGAGTCCTAGTTTTCCGGCAGTGGTGGATCAGTATGCAAACGTCTTTCCCGAAGACGTTCAGGACCTCCTCCTCGTTTAGAGGTAGACTTTTATATTGACATGTACCCCGAGACAGCCCCGATATCGACTCCAGCATATCGGATGGCCCCCGCTGAGCTTTGAGAGCGACTGGTACAGTTGGAGGACTTGCAAGGTAAGGGATTCATCCAACCCAGTGTTTCACCCTGGGCTTCCCCGATTTTTTCGCCACGAAGGCGGATGGGAGCTTGCGACTTTGTGTCGACTATCATCGCCTGAACCAGGTTATAGTAATAAACAAGTATCCGCTACTGAGGATTGATGACCTCTTCGATAACCTCAAGGGATCACAGTGGTTCTCAAAGATAGACCTCAGGTTATGCTATCATCATCTCAGAGTTCGGGTTGAGGACGTGTAGAAGACGGACTTCAGGTGTCGGTATGGACACTATGAGTTCTTGGTCATGCCATTCGGCATACCCAATGCTCCAGCAGTGTTCATGGACCTCATGAACATGATCTTTCAGTCATACCTCGATCAATTTGTCATGGTCTTTATCGACGACATTTTGATTTACTCGACCACTGAAGAGTAGCACGCCTACCACTTGCGGGTTGTACTAGACACACTCCGAGAGCACCGGATTTATGGTAAGCTCTCGAAGTGTCAGTTATAGATACGCGAGGTCCACTTCTTTGGGAACATCATCTCTGAGGTGGGAGTTGTGGTGGATCCTGCGAAGATCGAGGCAGTGCTAGCTTGGGAGCCACCCAGGAGTGTGACTGAGGTGCAGAGCTTCTTGAGTCTAGATGGATACTATCATAGATTTGTTCCAGACTTCTCCAGAGTTGCGGCACCACTCTCAACTTTGACGAAGAAGGGTATAACCTTTGTGTGGTCAGAAAGATGTCAGTAGAGCTTCCAAGAGCTGAGACTGAAATTGACCAGCGCACCTATCTTGAGGTTGTCGGAGGAAGGAGTAGTGTACGTAGTCTACTACGATGCATCAGGGACCAGACTCAGATGTGTCCTGATGCAGGAGCGGGCAGTGATCGCCTATGGATCACGTCAGTTGAGGTCGCATGATTAGAACTACAATTCCCATGACCTGAAGTTAGCAGCAATGGTCTTCGCTCTGAAGATGTGGCTACACTATCTTATGGGCGAGTGATTTTCAGTTTATTCTGACCATTAGAGTCTCAGGTACTTCTTCTCTCAGAAGGACCTGAATCTGAGACAGTGGCGATGGCTCGAGTTCCTCCAGGACTATTACTTTGAGATAGTATATACTCCTGGGAAGGGGAATGTGGTAGCGGATGCTCTCAGCAGGAGGACGCGCATTCAGTTACTTGAGGAGGCGACAGAGTAGCTAGCCTCTTTGCAGATATCCATCATGGATAGAGATGGAGAAGCCTTCCTTCAGTCTCTCACAGTCACCCCTCCACTACTGCAGTGGGTTAGAGAGGCACAGCATGGGGACGCTGACTGTGAGACACGACGTGCACAGATATCCTCAGGACAGACACCTAATGGTATCTCCTTTGGAGCAGAGCACGATGTCCTTTTTAGAGGACTTACCTTGGTACCGGTTTCTTTACGAGAGGAGGTGCTGAGAGAGTTTCACACTTCTCCTTTGATGGTACATCCTGGAGTGGCGATGATGTACCAGGATATCAGATGACAGCACTGGTGGCCGGGCATGAAGAAGGTTGTGGCGGAGTTCGTTTCTCGATGCCTAACCTGCCAGCAGGTGAAGGCAGAGCATCAGGTACCAGCAGGCTTCGTACAACCCTTGGAGGATCCGGAGTGGAAGTGGGATGGGATTTCTATGGAATTCGTGACTGGAAATCCACACACTTCTAGAGGTCATGACTCCATTTGGGAGATTGTCGACCGACTCACCAAGTCGGAACACTTCTTACCCATAAGAGATTAGGGATCAGTGGAGAGCTTGTGGCGCCTCTACATTCAGGATATTGTACAGCTTCATGGTGTGACATCATCTATCATCTCCGATCGAGATTATCGCATTACTTCCTAGCTTTGGAAGGGGTTGCAGGAGGCATTCAGGACGCATCTACGTCTGAGCACAATCTTTCACCCCCAGACATATGGTCATATAGAGAGGAACATTCAGACTCTCGAGGACATGCTCCGCCTATGTGTCCTCAACTTTGGTCATAGCTGGGAGGACCACCTACCCTTGGTGGAGTTCACGTACAACAACAGCTACCACTCCACCATCAGGATGGCACCATACGAGGCATTTTACGGCCGGCCTTGGAGATCTCCTTTGTGCTGGACGGACCCTGGGGAGTCAGAACTTGTTTGACCGAAGATGGTCCAGGCCATGACAGAGAAGGTCCGGGTTATCCAGGAGCAGATGAGGATAGCTCAGAGCCGGCATAATTATTATGCTGATAGAAGGCAGATTCCACTAGAGTTCGAGGATGGCGACCACGTCTTCTTTTGTGTCTAACCTCGACGTGGATTACAGAGATTTGGACGAGGCGGAAAGTTGTCTCCATGCTTCATCGGACCATTCTAGGTCCTCAGCAGGATTGGCGAGGTGGCTTATCGCCTAGATATACCACCTCAGTTGCACCTGGTGCACAACATCTTCCACGTATCTCAGTTGAAGTGATATGTGCATGACCCGATGCATATCATTGAAAATGGGGAGTTGGACGTTGATGATGGGGTGACATTTTGCGGAGGTCCCAGTAGAGATTGAGGATCAATAGGAGTGGGTCCTACGTGGATGGTCAATTCCTCTAGTGCAAATCAGATGGTAGCCCGTGAACCTCCAGGAGAGCACTTGGGAGCGGGAGGTTCAGATGCGTGCTCAGTACCCACATTTGTTTCCCTAGCTTATGATGTATCTTTATGGGGACGTAAAGCCCTGAGGTGGGAGTAATGTAAAGGAAAGTAAAATTCAAGGAATATTTTTTCTTAATTTTTTTTGGGATTTTACAAGAATTCAGTTTCTGACGGCACATGATTCTGAGGCGCGGTGTGCCCGGAATTTCTATCCGAAGTTTAGCTCGGGTACGTTCAGTGAACGAACGAGCATGAATTTCTATCTCTTGAACCGGTGCTCGGAATCGAATTTCAAGTGCACCGATGGAACCATAGCGCTGATAATTGCTTAAGAACACTATTTCCGGAGTTTCATTTACACAAGAGAAGTTGTTAAATTTTTGTGGAAGGTAAAATAAAAATTGCATCAATTTTTATTTTACACTATGTGGTTTAATGATTTGGGTGGATGTTGGGGGAAACCACCCAACATCCATTTGGAGGTTATGAGGGTGGTGGGGCCCACACTAACCCTACCCCTTCACCTCCCCTGACCTTCCAAAACCATTCATTTAATTTGACAACTTGAGTTATTTAATTGTGAGGATTTAATTCAACTTTTGAATTTCAATCTTATGTTGTGTTAATAAAATAAGTGAGGTACTTATTTTATTTGGGGTTGGAGGCTTGTTGCTTGAGAGCATTGGGGGAAAAGCTAAGGGAGGCTTAAAGATCTTCATCTTTTTCGTCGAAGAACATGAAGAACACAAAGAACGCCGGATTCCTCGGAGGTCGACATCTCCTTCCGTGATATCTCCCTCCATGACGGTTACCTCCGCGACGAATCCTCACCCAACTTGTTTGACGAGGTAGGGGTTTTATGCCTTTTTATTTCGTGATTACTTCCGTTGTTTTCTTCATCATCTATCCTCATTCTTTGGAACCACTAGATATCTTATAACGGGAGGGGGCCGGACCGCACAATCACAGCCGACCGTCCTCCCTTTTATTTATTTTTGGTTGCGGTTCGAAGGGATGTGACGTGGTTCCGTCTCACCGCGCAGGGACGAGTGACAAAGATGTGCGGCACCATTGCACCGCACATTTGAAATATTAACCAAGCCGCAGCACCGTCATGCCGCGCCAGAAAAACCCGATGACACCGCAGCCGGATCGGGGCCGTGGCGGAGGGGCGTGACGCCGTCGCACCGTGCCAGACGAACCAAGGTCGCGGCCGTTTCTGGGCCGTGGCGGAGCAGAGAGACCGGCGGCTGGTTCTGGGCCGCCGGCGTCCGAGAAAGGGGGACCGGCCTTGCCGGTCCAGTGGCGGAAATATCCGGCAGGCCAGGGTGGGCTGGCCAGACAGGGGAGAATCCGGGGGTTACAAACCCCCAGCAGCCAGCTCAAGCGACCCCCCATTATAGGGGCCACGGTTACAAAAGACAGGGGGAAGCCCCCCCCCCCCTCAAACGGCTTGTCCGTTTGGCCGAGCTCTTGGCCAGCGCGCCCAGGCTGGGCAGGGCCGCGCCCAGGCCGGGCCGGGCCGCGCCCAAGCGGGCCGGACCCAGACCCGGTTCGGGTCGACCCGGTTCAGGCCTACCCTGGGGGTATCAGGACGGGTCGGACTGGGCCCGAACCCCTCAATACTGAACCTCTTCTGGTCGGTCACCCATAACATGAGCTACAAGCCTCTGATCAACACACAGTCAGTTGCGATGCGATTCTTGGATTGAGACGGTCGTTTTGGTATATCGCACTCAAGGTTTCGGAATACTTTGTGTTCGGCCGAGTTGGTTCGTACAAGAAACCACCCGGGCCGTCGGAGCGGAAACACTCATAACTTGAGCTCTGGGCGTCCGATTGACGTGCCGTTGACTTTTTTGGATTCCTCATAGTGAGACATATCTTTTTGGCTTACTCCGCCCGAGTTTTGGACGCATGTGGAGTACGGTCGGGTTGGTTTTGACTTAAAAACCAACCGGGCCCCTGGGACAAAAGAAGCCAATAACTTCCAGACCGGGTGTCCGGTTGATGCGCCGTCTGTGACGCTAAGTTCCTATTGACGATACGGAACATTTGGATACATCAACTCCAGACTTTTTGTCAGTTGATGTATCAGCCTCTCGGCTCGTGGAGCGAACCATCCCGAACAAGTTTGTTGTGTGCGGGAACCCTAGTGCTGGTTGCGTTTGCGACTGTGACGACGAAGATGACTGTACAGAGATCCTCAGTGGACTCGACAGTGATAACAACAACACTTAGAGATCTTACATGGATCAGTGCTACTGATCCTGTGTGGGTCTGATCCTATGTGGGTCAGCTCTCAGCGGTTCTGTGTGAGCCAGCGCCTACAGATTCTGTGTGGGTCCGATCCTGTGTGGGTCTTTGCGGGGGTTAGTTATCTATCGATCCTGTGTGGGTCTTTGCGGGGGTTAGTTACCTATCTATTTTTTGTGGGTCATTGCGGGAGTTAGTACCTATCGATCCATTGTGGGTCTGATGGCTTAGATGAATCAGTGGCTATATCTGATCATCTCTATCGTCATACGAAGAAGTATACCTGTGTGAGCTGAATCATTCTTTGCTTTCCTTTGTGGATTGTGTTGTGCTATCATGGGTGGATTACGTTTCACATTCCTATGTGGATTGGGTTGTGTTTTTCCGCGTGGATGAGGTTGTACTTGGGCTCGGAGGTTGGAGTGTACTGGAATTGATGACTTAGGTATATGTATGGGCATATACCTAGGAAATGAAGGATATTACTTCATGATTGAATTTTTCCTTTGTGGATTATCCTTTGTGGATTCTGGGAGACCTTCAGGGGTCCTGGGGTCCCTACTGAGTAGCTTATACTCACCCCTGCACAGGCTATTCCCGCACTACGTTGTGTTGGTTGCAGACGACGGACAACGCTGATCGTGGTTGAGACTTGCAGAGTAGGACGGTACCTGGAGGTGGACCATTGGGTGGTACGTACTCAGAGCAAACGGTTGGACCCGAGGAGCAGTGGAGGCTATCTGTACTCACCTTTCAGATGGGACTTCCAGTGGGTGGGTCGATGATACGGCTTTACTTTCAGATGATGTTTTCCCTTTCGAGTTGTACTTTAATTTCATTTTTGGGTTTGTATTCTGGCCCATTTACTTTTCCGCACTTACTGTTGTACCCAGCTTTTCTTAGTCTTTACTTTTTCTGCTTGCTTGCTCTGTGGTGTTTGTTTACTTTACACAGGAAATTCCTTCCCTTTTTAGTGGGATTTACGCCTTGGTGCTAGACTTCAGCCCCTGGCCTATGGAAGGTGGGCTTGGGGTAGTAATGGCACGGGCCCCGGGGACGGGTCGTGACACCGTTTAAGTTAAAAAACATTCTTCTCGTACTTTTTTCAGAAAAGTCAAAAAATACCTTGTACAAAAAATGACAAAAGATTCCATTCATATCATTTAATAAAAACTCACCTATGGGTAAAATTGGATTTAAACAATTGTAGGAAGATGGAACTAATATTACATATTGAGGAAACATGGATGTGGATGATAAAATACACCCCAATAAATAACAAATTATAAACAATCTCGGATAAAAATGAGATTGTGATATTTTCCTTTACCTTAGATCCAATTTTCTTCATAAGTGTCCGAACCTCATGTATAATGATTTAAATAATGTCATTAATTTATTCTAGAATCATACTCATTGTAATCATATCATATATGGCCATATTATTAGCTTCTTATTAGTAGTATTTCATTGCTACTTGTTATTCGTGTGTTTATTACTTTTTTTCTTATGCGTGTTTTGTCAAATAAATTCATATTGTTCTCTTTAGGTTATAGATACCTCATTTACATATTGGTATTAGTGTAATATATATCATATTCATTCATTCAATTCATTTATATAATCTTTATGCAATGAAGATCATGTAGAACGAGTCGCATGACATCGTGGGGACGGTATTCCGTATGTACACACAAACGATGATATCGTTCCCATGATCGTGGAATTGTATTGGAGGGTATGTATACTATTTCAGAATCAATATAACTTTAAAATAATCATATATAGTTATTATTTACACCATTATACCCATCCAAGTAAAATGGTGGTGGAAAATAGATTACACCATAGCGTGGAGACTGTATTCCGTACGTATGCACGCACGGTGATTTCGTTTTCCGTTGGTTGGATAGATGGTGAAATAGGGTTGTTTCATACTTATAATAACATAAAAATATATGAGTGATACTGATTTCATTACTTCATAATGAAACAAATAAATAAGAACAATTGGAAGAAGAAATAATTTTGAAATAATCGGTAACGGACATTACCTCTTCTTTGAAGCGCCTCTTTGAGACATCCTCTTAGGGCACTAAAATTGGTTTTTGAAGAAAACCAGGACCAATAGAATGTTTCTAGGGAAATGGAGAACATAATTTTCAGGGTTTTTCTGAGTTTGAAGGCTCAATGTGATGTGAGGAAGAGAGGGAGGAGGTTCCCTTTTATAAGGGAGTAGAGGGGTAGCTTTGGAAAAACTAAAAATATTATTTTATCAAATAGTCATATTCGTTTTTTAATAGCTCCAAATTGATTTATTTCGAAGATAAGGTGGGGATGGGTCGAAATACTCTCATAAAATATAATTTTGACAATTGTAGGTATCTATTTTAACCTTATAAATTAGATTTCACTTTAAGTTAGATAATTTAACTTTTACCATGTATTCTTGTTTTCTTACACTATAAGGTTAATAAAAATACTATAACAAGCCAAACTAACCCCATTTTGTTTATAATTAATATATATTACTTTATCTATGTCATTTGGAATATCCTTAGATTTTAATGAATAAAATAACAATTAATAATATAATATTTGTTTTAAAAACAATTTTATGTCAATTTTGACACTATTTGGTAATTGATTTTTGTGAATATCATAACAGAATGAGTAGTTCGAAAAAAGTAAATTAAATCAATACTAACATGTCATATTATCATATAAAATTATTTTAATTCATATAAATTCTAAAATTTCATTTATTTGGGTATTTATAACATCACTTATGTTAATATTTCATTAATATGTTAATTACGGCATCATCATTGTATCATAAATAAATTAAATTATTTAACGTCTAAAAATTATAAATAGAATACCATTATGTAGTAAATCGTTTTATCTTTATAATTAATATTTATAGTTGAATTTATCTTATGTATAACCCTATATTAAAAATTATTTACTTATTAAACATTGATTCTTACTATTTTAACTCTTTTTCAAATAAATTAATATTAAATGTCCTAATCTAATCCATGTGGGACTAAATGGTCATATATTATTCCTAAGGTTGTTTTTGGTCTAATTACATTTATCCAATAAAATTAGTACATGTGTTAGGATAATAATAATATCATTTTTACCCTTAATTATCCTATTTACTTTTAACCATGGTAAAAAATGTAAAAAGATACTATTCACAAAAAATTATTTTAATCTCATTGAACCAAATTTTAGTCATTGATATTAACCGTGTCTCTCAGATTATTGAAATTCCACTCACAGAAGTAGTAAAATTAGGTTTTATGTGAATTTGGAAATTCTCCTAAGCGGTGGGTAAATGGCGGTGAAAAGTTCAATAAAATTTTTATATATCTAAAATTTTTATAAAATGACTCCAATGAATTGAATTGAACTTATATAGGTATTATGTATCAATTTTGACCTAAAATAAATTTAAATATAATAAATTATTATTTAAATAAAACGTCTGTTTTTAAATAGTAACCCAGTGTTTTCACAATTCATCAGAAATTGAAAGTTTTCAGAAAAATACCAAAATTTCACCCAAGGCTAATTTCGATATTATGAATCCAAAAATGAAGTCCGTTCTGAAAAATGAAAATTACCAAATTTAAAAAAGTGGGTATTACTATTCATAACGACTAGTTTTTATAATATTTTAATAGAATATCGTTGTTTAGTGAAACTCGGTATTTCTTACGACGCAAGCTATCGAGGAAGGTCACGAATGCATGTAAAAATAAGGCAAGCTAGTGTTGTGTGTAGTGAAAGATTAATTTGATGATTTATATAACATAAAAACAAAATATTTCTCATAAAAGTCTCAGGTGTTACATTCTACCCCCCTTAAAATAAATTTCTCCCTCGAAATTTGTCACTTTGTAACAAAAAGATGAGGATACCTTTCCCTCATCATATCCTCAAGCTCCCATGTAAGTTCTTATAATTGGGGGTTCCTCCAGAAAAACATTCACCAAGAGAGTGGTCTTGTTTTGTAGGACTTTTTCACTACGATTCAGAATCTCTATCGGATGTTCTTCATAATAATGATCTTGCTCCAGCGGTACAAATTCTAAGATGAGTACATGTGAAGGATCATGTATGTACTTTCTCAGGAGAGATACATGGAACACATCGTGAAATTGGGAGAGATTCGGTGGAAGCGCCAATCGGAAAGCTACCTTCCCATCAACATCCAGTTTTTTGAAAGGATTGATATATCTAGGGCTCAGCTTTCCCTTCTTTCCCAATCTCATTACTCTCTTCCAAGGAGATATTTGTAAGAACACTTTATCACCCACTTAAAACTCTAGGTCTTTTCTTCAGTTGTCAGAATAAATTTTTTGTCGGCTCTGAGATGCTCTAATGTGTTGTTGAATAGATTTGACCGTTTCTGCCAACTCATCAACAAGATCAGGTCCTAATAGCTTTTTTCCCCAACTTCATCCCAGCAAGTTGGAGTCCTGCATTTCTTTCCATAGAGATCTTCATAAGGAGCCATCTGAATACTGGAGTGAAAGCTATTATTATAATAAAAATAAACCAAAGGTAAGTGATGACCCCAACAACCTTTGAAATCCATAGATCAAGATCTCAACATATCATCTAGAGTTTGAATTGGCCTCTCAAACTGATCGTCTGCATGAGGATGATAAGCAATCCTGAAACTCAACTCTGTATCCAGAGTATCCTGAAGACTTTGCCAGAACTTCGAGGTAAATCTCGGATCCTGATCAGATATAATGTAATGTGGTACTCCATGCAATCATACCAATTCCATTACATATATCCTGGAAAGCTGATCCAGAGACAAATCCTCTCAAATAGAGATGAAGTGTGCCGACTTGGTAAGATGATCGACTATGACCCAGATATCATTATTTCCTTTTGATGTTTTATGAATTCCAGTGACAATGTCCATAGTGATGTTTTCTCATTTCCATTCTAGTATGGGTAATGGTTGTAACATCCCCTTAGACATCTGTCTCTCGGCTTTAACTTGCTGACAAACCAAGCATCAAGAGACATATTCAGCAACATCTCTTTTCATGCCATCCCACCAGAAGTACACTTTCATGACCCTATACATCTTCGTGCTTCCAGTATGAATAGATAATGAAGAACTATGAGCCTCATCCAGCTGCTCCTTCTTTAATTCAGGGATGGGAGGAACAAAAACCTGATTCCTGAACTTTATTATCCCATCACAATCAAGGTTTAATTCAGGAACATTTCTCACCTTCTTTTGTAACTCTACATCTTCTTTCTGTGCCACATTAATCTTCACATGTGTAGATGGATGAACATTCATTTGATAAAGATACAATTATTCCCCTTCCAATATAATTCCAATATTCATCCTTTTTAAATTCATAAATATTGGATCTTTTGTGATCCTCATCATGGATAAGCTAGCATGGTCCTGTCGACTTAATGCGTCTGCCACCTTGTTTTCCATTCCCAGGGTGGTAATGAATTGACTAGACGTAATCCTTAATCAGCTCCAACCATCTTTTTTGGCCCATATTCAGCTCCTTTTATGTGAAAATATACTTTAAACTTTTATGATCAGTATAAATATCACACCTTTCTCCATAAATATAATGCCTACAAATATTTAATGCAAAGATTACTGTAGCTAACTCAAAATCATGAGTTGGGTAATTTTCCTCATGTATTTTCAACTGTCGTGAGGCATAAGCTATCACCATATCATTTTGCATAATAACACACCCCAAACCCTTCTTGGATGCATCACTGTAGATCACAAGCCTTTCTACACTACAAGGAAGTGTGAGTACAGGTGCACTTGATAACCTTGTTTTCAAATCCTTGAAATTCTCTTCACATTCCTCCGTCTAAAAAAATTTAACTCCTTTCTGAGTCAACTTGATGAGTGGATTAGATAATCATGAAAAATCTTTCACAAAACGTCGATAATATCCAACCAAACCAAGAAACCTTCGGATCTCAGTTACTGTTGTTGGTCTCAACCATATTTCGATAACCTCTATTTTTGCTGGATCTAAAGATATCCCCTCTTTGAGATTATGTGACCAAAAAATGCAACTTTTTCAAGCCAAAATTCACACTTAGAAAATTTGGCATAAAGCTTATCCTTTCTCAGGGTCTTCAATATAATTCTCAAGTGATCTTCATGTTCATCCTTTCTCTTTGAATATACCAGAATATCATCTATAATGACTACCACAAACTGATCAAGATAGTCTCTAAAGACTCTATTCATCAGATCCATGATGATAGCAGGGGCATTAGTAAGACCAAATGGCATCACTATAAATTCATAGTGTCCATACATTGTACAGAAAGCTGTCTTTGGTATATCCTCCCTTTTTCCCCTTAATTGATGATACCCTGAACAATGATCAATCTTGGAAATGTATTGAGCTCTTCGTAGTTGGTCAAATAAGTCATCAATGCATTGGAGAGGATATTTGTTCTTGATAGTGATCTTGTTAAGTTCTCGATAATCAATGCAGAGTCTCATTGATCCATATTTCTTCTTAACAAATAGAACATGTGCTCCCCAAGGTGATGCACTAGGGTTTATGAATCCCATATCAAGATTCTCTTGGAGTTTCTTCTTAAATTCCTGCAACTCAATTAGAGCCATTCTATAAGGTGTCTTTGAAATAGGTAATGCACCGGGTAAGAGTTCTATTGAGAACTCAACTTCACGATTCGGTGGAAGACCCGGTAATTCCTCCGGAAAGACATCATCAAACAACCATACAATGGGAATATTCTTAATCATGAGTTTCTCTCCAACCATTTGAGATAAATAACTATCATTTAGTGGAATCAAGACCCATAATATGGAATAAATATCCACTGGAAGGTTATGTTCATACTTACATCGATAGACGATCATAGATTGATCTGGAATATGAAATTTGACTTCCCTTCTTTGGCAGTTGATATGAGCTCCATATAGAGAATGGAATCCCATGCCAAGAATCACATCAAATTCCACTATAGGAAGGATCACAAGATTTGCAGGAAGCACTTTCCCACAAACTTCAATTACAGAAGAATTATAAACATTTGATTCAACTGTTGTGCTATTATGATTTGTCACGGCCAACTCAACATATAATTGATGAGGTAATATGACGATACCCTTAGAAAATTCTTCAGAAATAAATGAGAGGTTTGATCCAGAATCAAATAAAACATTTTCTACTTTAGAGTGGATGGTATGTGTACGTCTCCCCTCTTTGTTTTCGTACTCCACATCGCCAATAGTAATTTCATGTGACTTTCCTTTGTCTTTAGCATTAATAGTTTGTTGACGTTGATCATCATCATCAACCCTTGGATTTGGGAATTTATTGGCATAATGCCCCATCTATTTTTACATGAAACATTGAAGTGTAGTAGGTTCATTCTATATATACCTTCCTTTGTTTGCATCATTAGACATTTTCTTCCCATTATTTTGAAATTTAATTACCCGATGAACTTCTTTTCATCGCTTATAACATTTTCTTGTCCCTTTAAGAAAATTTCCTCCATGTTTCTTTCCACACATTGATCATAAGGGAAAACTCATAGTCTTTTTAGTTTTCTCTTTAGATTTTCCTTTGAATTCCATTTTTCTCTTCTTATCTAACCCATATGGCTAATGGGTTACTCTAATCTCCATCTCAACTTTGAGAGCACATCGAATGATTTCCTCATAGCTATTGAAGTCCCTTATGGCTAACACCCTTTAAAGACTTGGTTTTAAGCCACTAAAGAATCGACCGATCTTACTCTCAGGTTGGATAATAATACCAGAAGCGTACCTTGCAAGTCTTGAAAAATTTTCTTCATAGGTACCAATAGATTCATCATCCTTCTCATTTAGTTCAAGAAACTCCTTCTCCATCTTTGTTCGAAGAATACGAGGGTAGTGCTTATTGAAAAATAAGTTATTGAACTCGTCCCATTCCATGGACTCAATTTCATCTCTTTACCTCGTATTCTAAATAAGATTTCAACATTGATCAACATATCCTTCCAAACGATACAATAATAAGATGAATTTACCATGTTCAGAACATTGACGAACTGAAAATATATGTTCAGTGGTACTGATCCTTTGTTCATCCACTAATGGATCAGAAGACCCGATGAATGAAGGTGGACGCTGCCTCATGAAAGATTCAAAAGAATGTTTCTCCTTCCTTTTCTAGTTTTGATGTCCGGCATGATTCATAGCTTGAGAATGTTGTGTGATCATGGATACAAGATTTTTCATTCCATCTCCCATAACTTTTGGTTTCTCAGGGGGACAATCATTGCATTTCCCGTTGCATTCCGCATTAACACGGTTCCATTGAGTTCCATCCATTGACTAAAACCAAGAAAAATAGTGTGACAAACAATAATTATAATAGGAAAACCACAGAATCAAGAATAAAATTTTATACTTAAGGTCTTATCATTGGTTATTCATGGCCATTTCTAAAACACTAAGATTGTGTTCTATTCTTAGACATATCCTTAGGTTTTTTACTAAGGGTTTCACATCCAAGTTTCTAAAGGTTGACTATACCTTTCCTCTGATACCAACTATAACGACCCATACATTACATAAATTGTTCATACTTCAAAATTGAAGCATTTTTATTACAACATATAACAATACCATTAATGGACCGTATAGGTATAGTGTCTTTGGAAACTGGGAAACATAAACAACTGGTTCATAAAGCATCTACACTGTCTCCCATTTATTTCATCATATCTAGAGTACCTTTGGGCATATCCTACTTAATAACCTTCTTCCTGACCTGGGGAAAGAAAACATACAAAAGGGTGAGATAAAATTCTCAGCAAGGGTAAACAAAATAAATATCAATCACATCATATTCATAAGAACATAACATTTTGGAAATCTTAACCTGCAAAAGAGATCATAATTTCATAACATGGCATAAATCATAGTAGTGAAATGTAATCCCAATAATAATAACATAAAACATGAAACTTTGTGGAATACGCACATAATCATAGAGAATCAATTCTTAGTAGTCAAGACTTATTGCCAAGACTATCTTTGCGGAAAAAGTCCATTTCTGCACCGATTTACTCCTCGTTTTAGTCCTGTTTCACTGAACCGGTTAATCCTACCATTCTAGCCATGTCTATATCATGAGATATAAATCTTTACCCAATGCATTGGAGAGAGATATAGGTACCACCCATCTCATAATGAAACCATTCTTATGTGTTCCACAAAATCATAAATCATACATCATGGCATAACCCATGTAATAAAATTGGGATTCTAAAACATCATGACATCATAAAACATTTCATATATGATAAATAAATTCATAAAAATAATTCCATCACAACATAATAAAATCAATGTAATAATAGGGATAGAAACATAACCCTATATTATCTTAGATGGAATTTTTTTTTGATAAAACACTTGAACTACATTCTTGATGAAAATATCATTTCTACTTCAAACAACATTTTCCATTCTTAACATGTCATACTATTTTTTTTAAAAAAGAATTTGATTAAAAATAAACTTGAAAACTTGTAAATGAAGCTTCTTGGAAATAATATTTTAAAAATCCATTCATTCCGTATAAGCTAAAAAACATTCTTCTCGTACTTTGGTCAGAAAAGTAAAAAATTACCTCATATTAAAAACGATAAAAGATTCCTTTCATATCTTTTACTAAAAACTCACCTAAGGGAAAAATTTGATTTAAACAATTGTAGGTGGATGGAAATAATATTACACATTGAGGAAACATGGATGTGGATGATAAAATACACCCCAGTAAATACCAAAGTATAAACAATCTCAGATAAAAATGAGATTGTGATATTTCCCTACAAATGC
Organism: Viscum album; assembly: GCA_963277665.1. Lineage (NCBI taxonomy): Eukaryota > Viridiplantae > Streptophyta > Magnoliopsida > Santalales > Viscaceae > Viscum > Viscum album. The sequence goes on from OY728165.1 coordinate 812,648,129, forward strand.
ATTGGAATGTTTATATTAGAAGATGAAAATAATGGTACTTCCATGTGTAACTATTATGGTTACACTATAAATTAGTAGTGAGAGTTACAACATAGGGTAACCATGAGGGTAAAATAATAAGGTATCCAGGAGGTATACAAATCATATGTTTTCTATGATGGTTTTATGTTTATTTATTTAATTCTATAAGTTACCTTTATGGTTTCATTTATGTTTTCTATATTTTGTGTAACTATCTTGTTTTCACAATGTAAGTATATAATAATTTATCGGTGAAAAGTATGTATTTGTTAAAATAATTTCATATGTTTATAAGAATTCAAGGAATAATTTTTTCTTTCCTTATTTTAATTTCCCTTAACAAGCTCCTTGTTCTCATCCAATTTTTTATGAATTTTTTTCATAGGGATTAATTATGGGTAGGATAAAAGAAAAAGAAAAGTGAAATATTGTGAAGAATTCATGTATTATTAAAAAAATTGTATTATAGAAAAAAAAGATAAGGTATTATCAGTATCCACATTGTATGCTTATTCTAATTATGACATAATTCTCTGAAACTATAAACTGAAAATATATTTTTGAATGTAATAATTTGAATTCTATATTAATTAAATATATTTTGTATTTTTTAATTTCAATCATTGTAATTAGTATAAGAGCACAAATTAAATAACATTAATGGTAAAAAAAATTTAATAATATACATTAAATCATGGTAAATTATATTTAATTTGAACTGAAATATCATTTAATGATTACATAGTTTAATTGTATGTGATATGTCTATTATGAATGGTTTTCTAGAGAAGAAACATGGAATAAAATGTTGAATGGATCTATGATAATGATATCCTTCGAAATCCAAAGCCTTGAATAATGGGAATTGGATAGAAAAATTATTTTAGCAATTGATTAGTTTACGCATTCTATAAATGGTTGTTGAATCTATGTAAGAGTTCATACATCACTACCATACATGAACATTATGATACTAGAACATTTTCAGAAGCAAAAGCATCTGAATTTCAATGGATCTTCTTACCCAGTAGTTAATAAATGGTTGATTAAATACCTTTAGAAGATATTAAATGACATGCGGTGCTAATATGATCAATATTTTAGTCTTTTTTATTAATGCATTGAAGTTGAATCTGACTAGTGAAGGTTAATGGTCACAAATATCAGGGATATCAAGGAGAATGATTCCATTGAATGAGATGAATTTAAGAATTTGTTCCTTGAAATATATTATCCTAAGGTGTTCAAACATAGTATGGGAATGATATTCATTGAATTGACACAAAAGGATGAATATTAAATAGATTTGTATGAAGAAAACATCATTGATTTGTCATGCTACACACCATATATTATTTTTAGATATTGTTAGAATGATCATTCATTATTACATAGGATTGAAACCAATATATCAAATGGAATTATCCTCTGATAAATTTAAAAGTTGTGTAAAACTTGTTTGACGTGGTAAAGGGTGGAAATGAATTTTTATTATGATCATAGTTGGTATCAAACTAGGTGGAATAAAAGATCTAGATGGATGGAAATTGGTAGGAATCATTCCACTAAATCCGAATGTAAGAAAGTCATGATTCTATATTTTAAAAAGTGTGGTACAAATCACCCTGGGGAAAAACATAACAAATATGGAATGTGTTTTTATGTGGTATGCTTATACATATAACCCACAATTGAAATGAATATGATTTTTTAATTGTGATGAGAAAAATATTATGTGTTTTAAATTTGGAGAGATGAGGCATTAACAAGCTACCTTCCCATTGAAACATATGAAGAATGGAAAGGAGTCAGATTATATGCATAAAGATAAAGAAACATACATTTCTAATACATCTACAGATGATAGTTCATAAAATTAAGTTGTATTAGATATATTTATTGTTTAATAATAAATTTTATGTAGTTTTTTTTATATTGGGTCAAACCATTCCATTATTTATGAGGAATTTTTTGGTTGATTGGAAGTATTACCTCATGAAATGAAACCAGACCATATTGTAAAAACAACATGGCGAAATACTACAAAATTAATTAATTATATGAAATATCTTTTTGATCTAAATGGAATGAAATTTCCATCACACCATATTATTTTATCCTAGTAGTGTTTGATGTTATTCTAGGTATAGATTGGCATTCAGTTTACCATGCTGAGATTGATTATTGAAGTAATGAGTTTTTTTCACAAAGTTATTCATTTTGTATACAATAATGAACCCATACCATTTATAATATATCATGAAGATAAGAAACTATTAAAATATATAAATGAGTGATATCTTGTAAAATGTGTAGAAAATAATGGAACTGTTCATATTAATTATGTACCAGTGGTAATTGAATCCTTGGATGTTTTTCTTGATGATTTTTTGGTGTTATCTCTGACTAGGATGTTGAATTTCCTATCTTATTTTTTCTAAAACTAATCCAATTTAAAATCCCCCTTATCAAATGGATCATGTGGAACTTCTTTAATTGAAAAATAATTTTCACAAGTTTCTTCAGAAATGATTTATTCATCATAGGACTTCCCCATGGAGTGCCCCTATTTTATTTTTTTCAAAAATAAAGATTATTCCTTTAGGATTTTAATTGATTATAGATATTTCAAAAAAAAATAATGTTATTAATCTATATTATTTTTCTCATTTTAAGGTTTTTATTGATCATCTATAGGGAGCTCAATAATTTACCAAGATTCAATTGATATTCAGGTACCATCAGTTGAAGGTTAAGGTTGATGACATTGGAAACACATTTTTCCCTAAATGATATGATAACTAAATGTTTATTGTTGTTCCCTTTTGTCTGAAAAGTTATCATTCTTTATTAATGGATCTTATGAATTGAATACTCTTTTTTTATTTGGATATTTTTTTCTTGATGATATTATGTTGTTTTCAAAATGTTATGAGGATCATGAAAAAATTAATGCAATATTCTATAATAATTGAACGAAATGAAGTTATATAGTAAATTTATAAAATACTATTTTTAGTTACAAAATATTTCATTTCAAGGTAACATTTTCAATTATCATGGCATTGATGTTTATCCTTCCAAAAAATTTGTGTATGAGTGGAAAGTAACTAAAAATGTTACTGAAATTCATTAACCACAATCAATTTTTGGTATTTTATAAAAGCCACTTTTTGGAAAAGTAGGAACCGTACAGAAAGATCAACATCCCAAGTCAACCATAATACTAACCATAAATACCCCATTAAATATTCAAAATCCCAAATCAAATTAAACAAAAAATAAATTCAATTCACCACATGCACCATGCACATTGTTCATTCATCCACTCCACATTACCACTAAGGAAACCAAAAACTCCATTTCAACTGTTAAAATTCAAAGTAGAAATCCCTCTAGCTAAGATAACATGAAAAGGGGTTAAATTTTTCTAGATATAATAATTTGATGTTTGTTATTAATAATTGAAGAAGATATTGTTGAATTCTTTAGTTTTTAACCTTCCTTCTAGAAATGAATAAATTTTCATCTACATTGATGCTTCATTAATTGGTATTGGTTGTCGTTGGATACAGAATGATTATGAAATATATTATTCTTCAAGGAAACTAAAATATCATGAATTAAATTATACTACAGATGATTTGGAATTATATTCTATGGTTTACGACTTGAAAATTTGGTGGTATAATTTATATAGAGCCAGAGGTAAAATATATACTGACCATAAATTTTTGAAGTATGTATTTTGTCTAAAGGAATTGAACATGAGGTTGAAAACATGGTTAAAAATGATAATGTATTTTTATTTCATGATAAATCACCATCATTGAAATTAAAAATGCAAGAGATTTATTGATTTAGAAACATAATTCTACATTATCTATGGAACATTTTGAGTATAACCCATTGGAAAATGATTTGATAAATTTATTCGTAGAAATTTTTGGTGTAGTAAATTGATCTATTTTACTTTATGTTTGAGTGTTGTAATCTCTCCCAAAAAGAAATATGAAATCATAGATAGAGAACCATGAGTTATAAAAAAGGGTATAATTTGTAATGAAAGGTAGTTTTCTTAAATTTATTATGGATAGTGATTTTTTATTTAGATTTATAAATATATTTTATTTTCCTTGTGATTGCAATCGGAAGAAATAATTGTTATGTGCAGAACATAGTTCTATGTTTTTAGTCTATCTTGGTTGCATAATGAGGTACATAGACCTTTAGGAATGTTACTAATTAGATGGAATAAATAGAGATATTTTAGATTTTAAAATGAAATGTTATTCTTTTCAAAAGCGTAATGTAAATCCGAAACTACTTATGGGGATGATTCATCCATTTTCATTTCCATAGTGAAAACTATAAAATATATCAATGGATTTGTGGTGGGAATACCAAAAAAATCTCATGATAAAAATGTTATTTGGGTTACTTTTTGATCGACGGAATAATTTTTTAGGTTTCATTCTTATTCAAGATAATATATATTTAGATCAAAATTCTATATTTTAACTTAATGATATTGTTAGGAAATTTGGATTTCCTCATTCCATTGTATCTAACATTAATCATAGGTTTACTTAAAAATTCTCGAAGTTCCATCAAAAGGAATTGAAAACTGAATTAAATTCCCGCACAACCATTCACCCTCAATATGAAGGAAAAACCTAGTGAGAAAATAAGAACTTGGAAAACATGATCCATTTTTTATTTAAATGGTTTCATGGAATTTGGTAAAGATAGCCTTTATTAGTTGAGGTTTATCAATATAACAGCCTTATTTCAAGAATACTAATGCCACAATTTGATGAATAATATATATAGCTATGTAAAACTCCATAATTTAGGGAAGATATCATGGAATGGAAGATGATTGGAAAATAATTAGTAGAGAAAATTGATGGGAATTTAAAGATGTTCTAACAAAAAAGGATGATTTCTTAGAAAAAATAGAAATGTATTATAGTTAATCAAGGGAATGGTAATTTATTTGAGGTAGTTGATAATGTCTTTCTCAACGTTTGCCCATGAAAAATGTGATCAATTTTTTTAAGAAGTCGTAGATGATTAATGGATCATTTGACCCTATGAAATCATAGAGAATATTGGGTCTGTTGCGTATCAAGTGGCTTTGCCTCTTTGTTTTTTCAGTGTATATAATGTTTTTAATATTTTTATTTTAATAAAATATTTTCATGATTCTTCTAATTTTATAATCATGGTTGTAGTTCAGTTATTATATAACCATTTCATATGAGTAAAATCATGCGTTGATTCCAGACCGTAGACTGAAATTATTTTGAAATAAGGTAATTCACTAGGAAAAGGTTTTGTGGTGAAAACACATGGTGGAAGAATAAAAATGGGAATCTAAAAATATTATGAGAGAATTTTATGCTCACATGATCAATAAGTAAAAAAAATAAAGGAATCTATTTACAGAAGGGGGGGATGAAACAACCCAGGTATATATAAGTTAATTCATTTTCATTCTGGAAATAAATAAGATAATTCATTATAAATGTGTAATGAGATATATGGGTTTTATAGAAATTTAGGAATATATAATAATATATTATTATCGTTTTTTATGATATTTTAAACAAAATTTATTTATCTTATAAGTGAAAATTTTATATATTAATATCACAAAATGTGTAAAAAAAATTTGAAAATGAAATTTTAAGTGTAGATATTTTTTTGAAAAAAAATGTTTAGTTAAAACCTTATAATTAATATAATTATATAAATAAAAATTAAATATCATAAAATAAATGTGAAAATAATTATTTTATTTTATTATGATTGTAATATAATTTTATGAGACCTAATTTGTTAACTCAAACTATCATGAAATCAGTTAAAATTTTAAAATATGATTTTTTCGAATAAATGATGATTTTTATTAAATGTTAAATTTCTCATATTTTAATAATTAATATCATATAATGGAGTACAGTTTTTAATTATAAACATCAATAAATGGTTAATCTGAATTTTTTCGGATTATTCTAAAAGAATTGAATTTTTATGAATAGTGAAATATAGTAATATATTGTTTATGATAAATACATGAATTATTATGCCATTGATGATGTATGGATTTTCTAAGCAGATTGTTTTCGAACTCATAATAATTAGTTACTAAATTTAGTCATATGAATCCTAACTATTCAAATTATTGATCCAAAATAATAAACAATATGTAAAATAATCTAAACACACCCCTCTCCTCCACTATAAATACAACCCCTGACCACCACTTCTCCTAACATATACAAATCATTTAAGATCATACAAATTAATCCCAAATCTCTTCAAATGTATCTAACACACGTCCATGGGTATTTGGTATCCATAACATTCCAAACTCAAGATCCTCAAGGCTGTTCTTAAGGAGATAAATTCAATAGGTAAAAACCTATTTATTTTTCTTTTAGTTTCATTTCAATTTATTTTCATATAATTTCTTCTCCTCACCCACCATAATCCAAGTGAAATGATAATCCTAGTGTACTTTATATTAAATAATGGGGGTTTATAATGTAACAAACCATCATTATATCACGTCATGTTCCGATTAGTTCTAAAAATTATACTGTCATTCATTATGTGATTATTTATCGCATTCAATGATGATGTGTTTTTATTTTCCATTATTTCCATCACGGATGGTCATAAAACAACCATTATGGATAAAAAATGGATTATTTTTATAATATACTGATTAATTTTCTTTAACTAATTTTTATACATAACATAAAATTAAATGAATCTTGTCTTTTATTGTTAGAAAAACCAGACAAAAATACACCAACATGATATCTTTAATATTTTATTTAATTGACTATCCTTATTTAAATAATAAAAATTATATATTAAATTAGTTACATATATTGAACCATATTAATAACATTTCATTTCACTTATATAGTATTCTACCAATAGATAATGATATCAAAAATGAACCATCCATGGAAACCTTGAAATTGATACACTTGAAACAATGGAAAAATAAATTTATTTTTAATAAATGGGATGAAATATTTTAATAAAATATAATACAAGGTAATATAGATAATAATATAGTTTTTAAATTTGTTATTAACAGTCTTTAAAAATTTATAAATGATTTTTAACCCGTTTTATGTTAGTTGAACCTCACATAAGGGGCTTTGGTTTTACAATCCTCTTTTAAATTTCTATTTTTACAAAATTGAATAGGAATTTATTTATGAATAAATAATTAATATATTATTACTATATGTAAAATCCCATGATTTCATAGTAATTTATTTTCTTTAATGTAATTCAATATCTTGCGCTACATGCAACTTCTTGTTCAAGTGCACCACGACATAGCAATCTAGCGGTTCAAAAACAGATTATGAATACTATAAACTGAAATTTGAATATTATATACTCCATATAATTTAAAAATCAATATTATGTGTTTCATAGACATAATATAAGAACAATTTCAATTTTTTATATAAATGAATTATTTTTCAAGAAACTGCAATTTTACCGCCTTTTAATGGAGAACCCATTTTAAATCCATTATTTGACACTTTTATATATTAAATCTGACAAAATAAAATTATTCTTTATAAGTGGGACAAAAAACTTTTACGTGGATACATTTATGGTGCTTTTCTGATAACTTCTATATTTTGATCAATAGTGAAAAATAATAAATTTTAATTGATAAATTTATTTTAATCAAAATAGCTTATAGTGATAAATTATAAATTTTAATGGTTTTGAATAATAATTTGATTAAATTTTTTTCTTTTAATCCAATGCAGGTTGTTGGAAGTAATTTCACATTTAAATTAGAGATAAACACATGTCAATCTTTTGATAGATTTCACTTCTCAAAAACATGCATTCTGGTTTTGAAAATGGGAATATTTTTTAAATTAATTAATGAATATTATTTGTTTTGAATTTGGTAAAATATAAATAATTTTAGAATTAGAAATATAAACATTATCATTGGGTGAATTTTTGGTATTTTTTAAAAACATGCAATTTAGGATGAATAGTGAAAAATATTCTATCATTGTTTAAAGCCAACTATTTTTTTAAATAATTATTTTTAAATTAAATATTTTTTAAATAAAGAACAGATATTAAATACATATATTTGTCCAATGTAATTAAATAAAGTCATTTTTTAATATTATTAGATATATAAAATTTTATTGATCTTTTTACCAGCTTTAACCTCCTTCTAGGTACATTTGCAAATTTACATAAAATGTAATTTTATCACTTTTGTGAACTGAATTTAAAATATCCGAGAGACACTATTAAAATCAGAAAAAAAATGATTCAATATGATGAAAGTAATTTTGGGTGAATACTAACTTTTAAATTTCATTTACTATGATTATAAGTAAATAGTGTAATTAAAAGTAAAAATGATGTTATAATTATCTTAACACATGTCCTAATTGTATTGGATTACTGTATTTGTCTTGACCCATTCCCTGGGGCCCGTATTGTGACTACTACAAGCCCACCTTCCATAGGCTAGGGGATGGTGACTAGCACCGAAAGGGGTGTTCCCTAAAACCGGGAAGGCATTGCCTATATAACCTATAAACACACACGACAAAGCACATATCAAGATACGAACAAAAGTAAACTCTATAGTAAAACAGTGTGTACAGTATGTAATAGGGGCCAAAATACAAGCCCCACTAGAATGTACCAGAAAACTAAACATTACAAGTAAACTGAAACAACTCTAGTGAACACCCGCCAAGGATCCTTCCTAAAAGGTATGTACAGCACTCGAATGACCGTATCTACAGTACTCCTCGTCTAATATCCACCTCTGAGTTACCTCCAGTCCTGGTACTCTAGTCCTTAGTCAGCAATGTCTATTGTATGCACCAAACAGAACATGGTGTGGGCGTAGCCTGTGTAGGGGTGAGTATAACGACACTCAAATGAGACAGCAAGACCCTCAAAGGTCTGACGAAATCCATAAAGGATAAACTCGAAATCATGTAAACATCTGAAAACCCTACTTAGGTATACTCCCATACATATAAACAAGTTATCAAGTATACCCATCTCGTTTATATTTAAACACATGGTCCAACTCAAAAGCCCAATGCTCAACTGTTCCACAATGGAAGGAATACCATGAAGGTAACACCACAAATGTATGTACCACAAAGGTAACACCAAACCTAAGAATACCAAAATGGTATCACCACAATGGTATGTACCACAAGTATACATCCCACTGAGATTACCAAAGAGGTATCACAATGAAGGTTAATACCAAAAAGGTACACCACACAGAATAATACCACCATGGTATCACCACGAAGGAAAGTACAACATAAGAATGCCACACAGAATAATACCTCAAATGTATCACCATGAAGGTATGTACCACAAGGATACATGACACAGAATATTACCACATGGGTATCACCACGATGGTATGTACCACTAGGGTATGCCACACAGAAGAATACCACTAAGGCATCACCACGAAGGAAGGTAACACACATGTATGCCACATAGAAGAATACCACAAAGGTATCACCATGAAGGTAAGTACCACACAGGTATTCCACACAAAAGAATACCACAAAGGATTCACCATGAAGGGAATGTACCTCACGGGTACACCACATAGAAGAATACCACAATGGTATCACCATAAAGGTAAGTACTCATATCACACTAGGAATAACTAAAGTATGGTAGTAAATATGATTAGATGTAACTACGGAAACATCTTACATTTTTAAGAGGCAGATCCACATAGGATCCTAAATCATCAGACCCATGTAGGATTCTAATACGACAGACCCACGATGGATCCAAAAGTAGATATCCACACACAAAATTTGTATAGAAGTCCCACATAGGATCCTAGAGTAGTCCCATGTGGATTCCTAGAGCGGATCCATGTGAAAATCACAAACACATACCCACAAAGGATCCCAATTTACAGACCGACATAGGATCCATTTATCATGTTACAACCAGCTATAGGGTTACCGAAATAAGCTCACTTGATTATGGGAGGGTCTACTCCTCATGCCACAGGTTGAATACTCCAACTACCATGAAGTCGCACAAAGAAGTAACCCAAAGGACCTCCATGTAAAAGGGGTCTCAACGCAATAGACAGTGCGTCAATTGGACTCTCGGTCTGTATGTTATTAGTCTTTTAGTCCTGAGGTTCCGGTTGGATTCATGCTCAATCCATATGGACCATACCATAACTTTCTTCAAATCTCATGTGAGGTATACAAAAAGGACCATCTCACTCCAAGGTTTCTGACACCGCAGAATATTCATCAAACGGACACGTGTAGCTCATGATATGGCCGAAAGAGCGAATAGGGTCGAAACAGGTCTGGGTCCTGTCCGACCCGGTCAGACATACCCTGCCCGACCCAGCCTGGGCCGACCCATTTCCGGACCTGGGTCCGACCCGACCTACTGGGTCCGACCCGACCTACTGGGTCCTGCCCGGCCCACTGGGTCCGGCCTGCTGGGTGGCCTGCTGTTCATCCCACTATGCGGCCCACGGTGGCGGCCAGCGGTGGCAGCCCGCGGTGGCGGCCCGTGGTGGCGGCCCCCGGTGGCAGCCCCTGGTGGTGGCCCACAGTGGCTTCCCACAGTGGAGGCACAACACTCGGTTGGAAAATTAGCCAGACCTCCTCCTTCGCGCGATGTTCCGGCACCAGTAGTTGGTATGGAGTTGGTCGAGCCTTGCCTCGCCGCTACAGCACATGGTCACACCTCTTTTTCACCGGATGGCGTGGTCGCGTGCCGCCATTCCTATGAACGGTCGGCCGCCACCATTGCTCCGCCATGGCCGATGGGCCAAGGCCCTTCTCCGGTGGCACGATCGCACCGCCGCATTGGTCTTTGCGGCCGACTGTGGTGCCGACCACCGCTCCCGAGTCCCACCCAAGCCAATCGCCAGTACCGATCGCCATCCTCCTCCATCATGAAGATCTCATCAAAACCACAAGGTTGTGGAAATGTCGGGCCATGTTCGTTTAGCTCGCACCCTCTGTGTTAGAGCAGTATCAAGAAGCTCATGGGGAGAGGTTCGACATAAAGGAAAAATCAATGAAGGCAAATCAAAATCACAACCCAACCTCAAGTTTGTTGGAGAGAATCCGTGTTTGAGGAAGTGTCAGCATTCGTCATCCCCAAAAAAGCCTCCAATGACGCCACTCAATCATTATTCTTTGGTTCGTGGTTTGGGGTCACTCATCACCGCCTATAGGAACCGGCTTCATCATCCAAGTGTAGGGCGTCGCGACACTTAACCAGAGCTTCATCAGTTGTTGAAGTCTTGCCAATTCCTCCCCCAAGCTCCATATAAATAGGAGAGGGGGAGGGTAAATAACGATCGTGGAATTTATGAAGGTTCATTTATTATGAACCTTCCTAAATTTCTACGATGATGTTACTTAATATTTGAAAGGTCAAGCTATTTAATTTACGTTGGTGCAATTAAATGGCACAATTAATTACATTGTGTTGGGATAATTAAGTGGGGGGACTCCAAGAGACTTCCCCGCATTAAAGAGGGGTTCAGGTGGTCCCCACCACTATGAATTCACAACTGGGGGTTTTCTGGCTCTGGTGGTCCCCAACTTCGAAACTCAAAAATTGATGTTTAAAAATAAAAATAAAATGTTAAATATTTTATATTTCTTCTTCCATGAAAAGAACAAAAACCAACTTTCACCCTCAACCAACTGAGTTCATGGTGAAGGTCCCCTTAAGCAAATACCAGCACAATGAGTTCAACAGTGTCCTTGGATTTCAGTTCCAAGAACTGGTTCAAAAGATATAAAAACTCCTTTTCATGTTTATTGAACGTATCCGACAGAAAATCATAAAATTAATAACAGTTAACCTCCACCCACGCTTGTCAAGGTTAGGCCATCCCTAAGTGAAAAATTACCCCTTCAAACCCAACGGTACTCTGGGATTTGAAATCATTGTTTCCATTTAAATGTTATGAATTTTACAGTAAAATAATTGTCACTTCGTAATTTAATTTGCGGCCAAAAACTATCTTTCACTGGTGGCCCGCGCTGGACAATTTTAGTATCTACCTAAAGATAGCAAACCCTCGTGAGTTCAATGGTGGTCTCATATTATTAATCTGAGTTACAGTTTGTGAGTTATAATAATTTAAAAAATAAAATAATTTATTTAATTATTTTATTTACGGTTTTTCCATTTTTGGGTTTTCTCATAGGAGGCCCATGCCGACTAAACATAAGTGACACCAAGGGTAAAACTTCCATAATGATTGCAACAATTCCCCTAGATTTATGATATGTTCAATAATTTATGTGTTATTACACATTTTCCTGAAAACTGATTACAGACGCTATTTAAAGTATAACAAAACCATGAAGGATCATTCAGGGAACTCCAGTCCAAGAAATCATGCACCGTCAGATTTCGCGGTTTTAAAATAATTCCATATAAATAAAAATAATTATACGGAATTTTTGAGATATTATTTTCTCCCCACCTTAGGTCTTTACATCCCTGAAATCCCCAACATAGACTAAGAAAACAAATGGGTGTACTGACCACGGATCTTAGCCTCCAAATCCCATGTGCTCTTCTAAAGGTTCTCGTACTGCCAGCAAACATGCACCAGATGTATCGACCACCAACTAAGGAACATGTCATGTCGATCCTCAATCTATACTATATCATAGGTAAATTCCACCGCGTCGTCTAAGTTCATCTCTCCATGGTCGATAACGTTCGATGAATCATGAACTCATATCCTTAGATGCGAAACATGGAAAACATTATGAACCTGGTGCATCTCTGGGGAAGGAGGTAGATGGTATGCCACCTCACCAACTCTGCTAAGAATCATGGAAGTTCTAATGAACATCAGAGATAACTGGCCACCCCGGCCAAACCTCCGATAACCTCGTCGAGCTGAGATCTATAGGAAGAAATGGTCTCCCTTCACCTGGCGGGGTAAGACTTCTACCATCTCTAAGCAGTTCTCACCTGCTAAATAGTGATACTAACTCTTCCACTGATGCCATCATCCCTATAAATCAATACTGATGCCGAAGGTCCTGGTACATCTTCGTCACACCATGATGTACCGCTTATGGAGATGCCTGGATATCTCTGAACACCTCATTATGATGTGTCACTGGTACCACAGTGCATCCTCTGAAGAGTACGACGTGCTCCCCACCTTCTGAAAATCCTTCAGGAGACCGTCCTGAACATATCTCCGCATGTTGGTCCTAGTAGACAGTGTCCCTTGTTCTGGCTCTTGAATTTGTTGAAGAATTGGGGGAGTGATAGTCATATATTGGAGGTAATATGCTCCATCTTTATCCATGTAGGATATCTACAACACGGCTAGCTGCTCTGTCTCCTCACTCAGCAAATGCAGACTAGACCTCCTGCTGAGTGCGTATGCTACCACGTGCCTCTTCCCAGGAGTCTAGAATATCTCATGGTCATATTCCTGGAGGAACTCTATCCATTTTCATTGTCTCAGCTCTTGAATGTTTTCTGACACTTCTCTATCCACAGGAAAGGATCCCCCTTCTTCGTCAAAACCGACAAGGGTGCCGCTACCCTGGAGAAGTCGGGTACAAATATCTGGTACTATATAGCCAATGTTTAAATCCCCCTCCATTCGAGGAGGTATTCCTGGAAACATATTTTTTAAAAGGTTTCCCAAAACACTTCCACGTATACTAAAAACACAAAACATCTGCTGCCATGAGGGTACAACTGGCCGACTCAAGGGTGGTCGACCACACCATCCTATTCAAGATCTGATCTTGTGCTACCTAGGTTTCCTTTTTTCAATGAACAAGTAAAACCCATTCCAACATTGTATATTAACCACAAGCCTTTTTTCCTAGTGTAGTCAATATATGTATGAACTGTGGATGTCCATTCCATACTCAAACTAACATCATAATGCCTCGACACTAACACCAAGAGGTTCCAACTGAAACTCTCATCTCAAGGGTCAGTTCACACCATCGACATTAGTGTGATTATCGAGAATCCTTCCAATGGTATCTCCAGACGATACTACCAAGTCATCAGATTAATTGGAAACATTAGGTCTTGAAAAAAATTCATTGAAGCATCGAATGATGGGTACCTTTTTCTATTGATACAATAGCTAGTAGTAAACACAGACCATACCTCAAATAATTCCTAGAGCCCTTGGGTATCACTCCTTGACCGCATGCAGCTACTCCCTTCCCCTATCCTCCAACTCCCTATGATTGTTGGGGACAACATATGGGGTGGTTTATAACATGTCAAAATTTACACCACCTCATGTTGCACTCCTAGATCTACTTCCACGTCTGTAGCCCTACAGATTCATCTGTCCCTATCACATCATCTTCTCGAAACATTTTACACGACAATGCCTTTGAGACTGGTGCAAGTTTCTTACTTTCCCACTGCTAGAATTCACGGGATGTATCCGCTCTACCAAAAAACATTGAACCAAAAAGGTTCTCTATTTCACCCTAATATAGGTTGGAATGTAGAGAGGAATAGTTCTGGCTCAAATGTCCCTAAACTCACCTCTCTCAGAGGTCTGAGCCATGACGCACAAACTGTACTATATTTATTGAGTACTTGGGATGGTTGGTATGCATCGATGAATACCCAGCTACCAACGTGTCCATCTGCGGAAGATGTAGAATCTCTAAGGAACTCTCATACCTTATCTCTTTACGGAAAGAGACCCCCTTCTCTGAGGAAGCTTCCCAATCATGTCCACAAAAAGTGACCTCCTCGTAAGATCAGGGAAACAGAAAACCTATCATCGTCCTGCTGATCCATGTAGAAGGCTCTCTACCAGGACCGCCATCTGGTCGAATGGTTCCCTAGCTAGGTGGAAACTCGACCACCTCCTCAAGCCAGTCCTTAGCTGTTTGTGAGTCGGGCTCGCCTCAGAACCTGAGGGGTATCTGATTTTGAAACACTTGTATGGAAATAAGCATACAAGTTTCCTTTATTGGTACCACTGGTTGTAACTACTGACCAACGACCAGTGATATAGCTATAACACTACCCAAAGGTACAATCTTTGGCAACGGTCCACGTACCAAAGCCTCATCGTTATCTGATCTACTGGTGTCTCAACATGGTGGAAAAATCTAGCCACAGCCTCTAGCTAGTACTCACCAGCCTGGGAATTTGTCCCACCTAGGAACCTCAGTGCCCTCTGGCTCTAGGACTCATCCAACGCGATCAAGCGGCATGCACCCTCTACTGTTGGGGCCGGTGGTGTCATCTTCCCAACAGGTAGTGGTGCATCTAGTACACCAACCGATGGTAAAACTTCCATAATGGGGCCTTGCACCAAAGCCTCATCGCTTGGTGGGCCATCATCGTGTACTCTCTCGGGAATCATAACTGGATGTCTACGCGGTGGTACCCTTATAAGGAAAAGGTGAACCACAGTCATTAAGATATACATGGTTAGCTGACTCTAGAAAACATAAGAAATAATTTAAAAAACATACACAATCAGTGATTTCATGTGTTGAGTTTGAAATCAGAACTCAGTGTCATGTTGTGTGGATATGTCGGCCTCCGCACCAAAATTGGACTCCTGGAACTGAAAACCAAACTCAAAACACATAACACTATTGATCCATATAAAAAATATCGGATTCCAAGTTCTCCAGTAGAACCGAACTTCTTTGATACCAATTTGTCACGACCCATCCCCTGGGGCCCGTGTCGTGACTATCCCAAGCATGTCGTCCATAGGTCAGGGGATACCAAATATCACCGAAAGGCATATTCCCTAAAACCGGGAATACATTTCCATTATAACATGTAAATACATGAAACCAAGCACACAGAAAGATATGAACAAAAGTAAACAATATAGTAAAAGATTTTGTATAGTAAGTAATAGGGTCCAGAATACAAGCCCCATTGGAAAGTATAACAAAACTAAAAAGTACAAGTAAACTTAAATTGATCCTCTAAACACTCGCCAAGGATCCTACATCAGGGGTAGGTACATCTCTGAAACAGTCGTCTCTACGGTATGCCTCATATAATGTCCTCCTCTGAGCTACCTCCAGTCCTGGTACTCTTGTCCTACGTCAGCATTGTCCGTCGTCTTCACCAAACACAATAATGTGCGGGCGTAGCCCGTGCAGGTGTGAGTCTAACGATACTCAGTATGGACCCTGAGACCCTCAAAGGTCTCACAAAATCCAAAAAGGATAAACCACAATGAATGTATACATCTGACAACCCTACTTAGGTATATGCAAACACATATACCTAAGTTATCAAGTATACCCATCTCATTCATGTGGAAACACAAGGTCCAACTCAAAATCCCGAACCTCAATTGTTCCACAAAGGAAGGAATACCATGAAGGTAACACCACAGAGGTATGTACCAAAATTATTACTCTGCATAGAATAAAACCACAATGGTATCACCATGAAGGTAAGTACCCCAAGGATACATCACACAGAAGAATACCATAGAGATATTACCAAGATGGTAAGTACCACGAAGGTATGCCACATAGAAGAATAACAAAAAGGTGTCACCATAATAGATTGTACCATAAAGGTACGCCACACAGAGGAATACCACAAAGGTATCAACACAAAGGTAAATACTAGAAGGATATATCACAGAGAAGATTACCACAGGGGTATCACCACGAATGTAAGTACCACCAAGGTACGCCACTAAGAAGAATACCACCAAGGAAACACCAGGAAGGAATGTACCACACATGTATGCCTCACAGAAGAATACCACAAATGAATCACCATGAAGGTAAGTACCACACAATTACTCCACACAGAAGAATACCACAAAGGTTTCACCACGAAGCGAAAGTACCACAAAGTTACGCCACATAGAATAATACCACAAAGGTATCACCACAAAGGTAAGGACTCAGCTCACACTAGCTATAACATAGGTATGGTAGAAAAGATTATTATATGTAACTACTGAATCATCATACTCTGTTAAGAGGCAGACCACATAAGATCCTAAATCACCAGACCCTCTTAGAATACTAATACAGTATACCTAGGAAGGATCTCAAAACAGAGACCAAGAAAAGATCCAAGTATAACCGACCCTCGTAAGATACTAGAGTTGTCCCATGTGGATTCCTAGATCTGATCCATGTGAGGCTCTCGTACAAATACCCACAAAGGATCCTAAAGTACAGACCCACATAGGATCCCTTTATTATGTTACAGCCACGTAAAGTTTCACTCACTAAGCTCTCTTGATTCCGGGAGGGTTCACTCCTCATGAAACAGGTCAAATAATTCAACGGCCACAAAGTCCTACGAAGAAGTATCCCAAAGTCCCAACACGTAAAAGGGGTATCAATGTAAGAGATGATGCGTCAATCGGACGCCCGGAATATATGTTTTTTTCCTTTTAGTCCCAAGGGAGCGGTTGGATTCATGTTAGATCCATCCTGACCATACACTAAATTTATTCTAATCTCATGTGGGGTATACCAAAAGGACCATCTGGCTCCATGTTTTCTGACGCGATAGACGGTTCATCAAACAGGCGCTTGTAGCTTAGGATATGACTGAAAGAGTGAAAAGGGTCGAAACTAGTCCGGGATTGGTCTGACTCGGTCAGAATGACTAGTCCTGACCCGGCCTGGGCTAACCCAAGTCCGGCCATGGGTCTGACCCAGCACGATGGGTCAGGCCCGTTGGGCTGCCTGCGATGCGGCCCGTAGTGGTGGCCCGCAGTGCGGCCCCCGGTGGCGGCCTGCGGTGGCGGCCCAGTTTGCGGCCAACCTTTCAGCTAGCCCTCCTCCTCCGCATGGCATGGTCACACACCGTGCCCATACCGGTGGCCAGCATCGATACGACTACGCTTCGTCTCATCGTCACGGAACAAGGTTGTGGCTCTTCTGCACCGGGTGGCAAGATCATGTGTCGCAGCCCCTTCGCACGGTCAACCACAACATCATCACGCGGTTGGCCACCGCCCTCTCTCTGCCAGGGCTGACGGGACACGGTCCAGCTCCGGCGGCACGGTCGCACCACTGCCTTAATCTTCACAGCTGGCCATGGTGCCGACTGCCGCTCCCGAGTCCCACCTTTGCCAATCGCCGGCACCGATCACCGTCCTCTTCCATCACGAAGATCGCATAAAAACCAAAAGGTTACAGAGAGTTCGGACAATGTTCATTTGGCCCGCACCCTTCGTGTTAGAGCGGTACCATGCGGCTCACGTGGAGAGGTTGAATACAAAAGAAAAATCAACAAAGGCAAATCAAAATAACACATCTACCTCAAGTTATTTGGAGAGCGTTTACATTTAAGGATGTGTCAGCATTCTTCATCCCCACAACAATCCTACAACGATGTCACTCGATCATTATTCATCAGTTCACGGTTCTAGTTCATTCTTCTCCACCCACCTGAACCAGCTCTATCCTCCTAGTGTTGGGCGTCGCGATACTTTACCAGAGCTTTTTCATTTGGTGAAGTCGTGTCATTTATTACTCACCCTCAACTACATATAAATATGAGATGAGGATATTAAGTAACAATCTTGGAATTTATAAAGGTTCATTTATTAAGAACATTCCTAATTTCCAAAGACGATGTTACTGAAAATTTTAAAGGTCAACCCATTTAATTTACGTTGGCGCAATTTAATGGCATGATTAATTGCACTGCATTGGAACAATTAAATAGTTGGACTCCAAGAGACATCCCCACATTAAAGCAGGGTTCAAGTGGTCCCTAACACCATGAATTCACAAATTGGGGTTTTCTATCTCGGGTGGTCCCCACCTCTATAACTCAAAAAGGGAGGTTTCAAAAAAAATGTTAAATATTTTATTTTTCTTCTTCCACAAAAAGCACAAATACTAAATTTCACCCTCGACCAACTGAAGTCGATGTGAAGGTATCCATAATTGAATACTGGCACTACGAGTTCAATAGTGTCCTTATATTTTAGTTCAGAGCACTGGTTCAAATGTTACAAAAACCCGATTGCAAGTGTACTGAACATACATGAATAAATGGTCATAAAATTAATAACTGTCCCCCTCGACCTACACCGGTCAAGGTTAGGCTCTGCCTATGTGAAACATGCCCCAATGAACCCCGAGTTAGTCTCATATTTCTGATCCGAGTTACTATTTATACGTTATGGATTTTACAATAAAATAATTGTCACCTAATTATTTTATTTATGGTCAAAAACTAACATTCACTGGTGGCCCGCACCGGCCAATGTTAGTATCTACGTAAAGAAAGAATACTATCAGAAGTTCAACAATGGTCTCAAATTTTTAATCTGAGTTACCATTTGTGAGTTATAATCATTTGAAAAAGAAAATATTTTATTTAATTATTTTATTTACGGTTATGCCATTTTTGGGTATTCTCACTAGAGTCTTACGCCGACTAAACTTAAGTCAGACCTAGGGTTAACCCGCTATCCTGAGCAAAATAGTGCCCTCAGATTTCTGATCCAAAAAATTTTCACGAGTTATTGCACTTTTTCAAAAAAATTCTTACACATTCTATTTTATGTTTAACAAAACGTTGACAGATCATTGTGGGCACTCTGGTCATTGGAATCATGCACTGTCAGATTTTGAGGTCTTGATATAAATTAATAAAAATAAAAATATATATATAGAATTATCTGGACATCACAGTATTTACACCAAAATCAACATTAGTTCCAAAATATTTTACTTTATGATCCACTTAAATTATAATAAGACATTTACTATATTTAATTTAAAGAAGAGTTAAATGCACTAAATTCAAATTTTGAAAAATTATTTTTTAAATATCGGGGTATAAATAAGATAAATTTGACTATAATTATTCATTAGAAATCTAAAACGATTTCCTACATAAATTTATTTTATTTATAATTTTTAGACATTGAATAATTATATTTATTTATGACACAATGATGATTCAGTAACTATATAATTAATGAATGACTAAAATAATTAATGTTACAAATATTAATGATAATATAAATTTAAAATTTTGATGCCATAAAAAAATTTCTAGGTTAATATGAAATTTTCGGGTTGATTCAATGTATTTTTTTCAATGAAATCAGATTTCTATGACTTTTAGAAAAAACCAAATACAAACTACTGTCAAAATAGGCATAAATGGGGTTTTAAAACAAATACTATTTAATTAAATTATAGAATAGTCCTAAAAATAAAAGGATCATCCAAATGAATTATATAAATATAGAGAATTCCTTAATTAATGACATGATGTCTTAATAGAATTTTATAGTATGTTTATTGACAATTTATAATAATAATGTTAGAAGACATAGTAAATGTTAAACTATTTAACTAAGAGTTAAATCTAAGAGATAAGGGTAATATGGTGTCCAAATATTGTTTAAAACCTAGTGGTTGAGATTTTTTCGACCCATCACCACCATATACTCGATTTTACACATCATGATCCATTAGAAACCGAAAATGATTTTATAACTAAATAATATTTCAAACTTTTCCTAAAGTAACCTTCACCTGTCTTATAAAAGGGTACATACCTAAATCATTATTTCACACCTCAAAATCCTTTTAGCGGATCCAAACAATGCTAAAATATCCTCCCAAGTACTCTTAATTCAACATAGAGGCCTTACATTGATCATAAATCTAGCCTATGTATATCTTTTGATCAAATAAAATGGAAGAACCCAAAGAAAAGTTAGTTACTTCATCCCCCCTTTCAATGTTCTTCTCTTATTCAACTTCCTCTTTGAATTTTTATTCCATACTAAAATAAAAACTCAAGTACATTATACATACTGATATGTTATTATAATTATGGTACAACAATATTCATTATTCTATCCGTCCTACGAATGTCTATATCACCATACGTTCATACGTACGGCGTACCGTCTCCAAGATGTGGTGTAGTTTGTTATTAAACACTTAATTATTTTGATGGGTATAATAATTAGAATAAATGAATTAAATAATAAATATAACATCTTAATTATTCTTTATATATAATATATCATTGAATTACATATGATTTCACCACTAATAGAATGATATTGTCACTTGTGCGCACGTACGACTTACCATCTCCACGGCGCAATGAGATTATGTTCCCCATTATAACCATTCAAAAATAATTTTCATTTAATGAATTAAAATAATGTTTACAAACTTAATATCATTATTTATATGAATAAAATACTTTTTATAGTAAAAAACATGACTTAATGAACAAAACATATTAAAGAAAACAAATCAGTTAACACCCGAACATTGAAACTACAGAAGTATTATTAACAATGTAATATTAAGGTATTATATATGATATCATTTTAATGTATGTGTTTCTTATATAATTTAATAAAAATGATTTATCTATTATATATGATTTTAACATACCCTCATCTAAATAAATGTATAAGGAAAGGGGTTTTCATCTCACTTTTTATTCATGTGATACTCATGTTATATTTCTGACTATTTCCTTTTGTGTGGTGTATGTACTTCCATGGTTGTATTATTTGTCAAATATAATTTAATTTATTGGTATTTATATATTCATTTTATGATCCTTATTTCTTGTGGTTTATGTTTTGCAAGTACCAAATCGGTAAGAGAATTTATAATATCCATTTTCACTCATTGGGTTTTACGCAAACATCATTGATAATTTTACGCCATGTGTATTTGTGGAATCACTATTTATTTTCTTATGTAGTAATTTCCACTACCCTTCATGATGATATACTTTTGGTACACATAATAACTTTATTTATAAATTCTCGAGTCATTAAAATGAACATGATAAGGGTAATCTTAACTCGATTTCCATTCATTGGGTCAAACATCCAAGTCATTGGTTTTGTTTTTAAAATAATATGTGTAAATTTCCTATGATTTATTTACTCTGAATATCCAATCATATTAAGTGTATTTATATTTTTCACGCATAATTATGTCATTGATTTATCCTTAATCTATGGATACCGTATTTATAATGGATTTTTCCTCAATTTATATTCCATTAAGACATCATTGTTGTTATGTGCCAATTCAAATTTATAAGGATTATATACAATCCATTGAAATATTATATAAAAAACCCCTTTATTCTCATGATATTAAAATGTTTTGATTCATGTTATTCCTCAATTATTGTTATTCAAGCATCTCTCAGTTGGTTAAGAACTCTTTACTAAAATAACAATTTAAATATTTTATTGATTTATTTTTCTAAATATTTATCATTAATGTCAATGTTTTTAAAATGGTTTTGAGGATTTATTTATATGGACATGAATTTTTTGAAATTAAAATTCCATTCAAGAGTATCATATTGGTTTGGAACACTTTGATAAAAAAATTATTTTAAATGACTTATTTGATAAATAGTGCGACTTTTAAATGTTTTCAAGAAAAAGGGGATATTTCCCTTAAATATATTTATTGATTATTTTCATCTATGTCAATATACTTCAATGTGTTTTATTTTTGATTGATGTTGATTTACTATAATATAATCTACTATACTGTATTGAATGAGTTATGTTTGACTGTGGATTTTCTATTTTTACACCATTCATGGTTTGAGGTTGAAGTATTTACATTTTGTGTGCGATTTTTAATAAGAATGTATAGATTATATTTCACCTTATTAATATGAGGAATGAAAGGGACTTAGTATGTGATGGGAAGGGCCCGCTATAGCCCCTCGATGAATCGGTAGGTCCCATAAGAAAAAATAGTGTCTTAGCACAAGGCATTGACAAAATTATTATTTGTAGTCATGGAATGAGACCTTGACTATGTGGCTATGATGTTCGGTATTATACATTACATAATTATGAATTTTGCTACTGATATTACATATTTTTATTTGAAAAGTATAATATCCATCTGAATAAGTAAATGACATTAATTGATTTATATTTTCTATATTATACTAAAATTTATATTTAAAATTATTCTATTTTAGTCTTATACATTTCCATATATTTTTATTATTATTTATGATAGTTTCTGATATATTTTTATCCTTACTAAGCATTTTATTTTACCAATTTCTTATGTTTTATTTTTCACTAGATGTGTATAAGTATATTACGATTAACCTGCAGGAAGAGGCTATAGGATAAGAGTGTGTTCGATGGGGACACAATATTGTCATTTTTTCATTTCATAATGTAATGTGAATCTTCTTTATCTATCTTGTACTTCCATGGATATTAAAATAATCGGTCATTAGAGAGATGATCTATTTTGATCTTGCCAATGTTATGTAATAATGCACTGACTCTGGGTAACCAAGGTCAGGGTGTTACAGTTGGTATCAGAGGATGTTTAGTACAATCCATGGAAACAAGAATTAATAAAATGAATAATTTTAGAACATTACCCTAATATATACATTGAGGATTAGTATAGAATAACTTCCTAGAATTTTTATAATATTGATATTTTGTGAATTTTCCATGGAATAAATCATAGTCTGGATAAGAGTAGGTAGAGGCTTCCATGGAATAGATGTATCTAGGGATAAAAAATTAAAACACTGCATTGAGCTAGACTTGAATGGGAACTGGTGGATGAAAATGGTCCTTGGAGCACTCATGGTTACGACACTCTCTTGGGATATGCTTAAGATAATTCACATTTTCATGACAAACTGATTTGAAGGATTTTAGTATACGATGAAAGTAAATAACCTCAATTAATCTAAAGGTATTTAGATTGAAAATAAGGTGTCGTGATATTCTATAAATTATTTTATGACTATTATTACACAAACTATGCATTCTGGTTTTTATCAATGGCGGGATTCTAGGGAAGTCTTATTAACATTGAACATGATGTACAAGGTAGGAACAATGGTTGAAATGAGAAACTAAATAGAATATTGGCATGTGTAAAATATATCGTGTTCATGCCGAAGCATATTTCTAAAAAATTTGATCAACAACAGATACATTTACCAACTCACAAACTCAAAAAATAATAAGAAGACAGAGAATGATAAGATCACCAGCAGTGGAGACCATGGCGAAAAAAATCTCAATTTCAATCATGAATGAAATGTGGAAGGAGACACCTAGGAAAGTGTCTAAATGGAGTGAAGTAATGATTTATATGTGGGAATGAAGGACATATAGTAAATATTTTCTGTTAAAAAATGAAGAGTACTATGGAAGAAAATAAAACTGATACTAAGAATCCATTTATAGTCATTTGTCATAAATGTAGGGGACCTGCACATTACCTGAGTCAATGGCCTATTATATAGGATAACCACTAGGTCATGGAAGAACCTATCTGGAAATAAATGGATTGAGAAATGTTTAAAAGTATCAATGCTCTTTTCTGATGGGATTGCATTGAAAGGTAATTATCGTGTGTGTGTAACCCTATAGTTTGTTATGTGAAAATTATATTTGAGGAAGAATTATCATTTCTTTTGTGGATATAGTTATAAAAAACCATATGGGTTTATATGATCCTTGAATTTGAGGAAATTACCGGTGATTAAATTTTGGGATGAAAATGATAGGTATGAGATATAATTTGTGGTTAAAATATGTTTTAGTTATTTTGATGAATTTTTCTCATTTTGAGAATGTTATAAAATATTGTTTTTGAAAAAGGACAACATGCTGACCGTGTGACAAAACATCGTGTCAGGAAAATCATTGGGATTCAAATCCACAACAAAAGTGTGACAGTGATTTATATCCTACCACTAGAATAAGTGAAGTCCCTAGTTAATGTGTCCATTTATTTGTAGTTATATAATTTTATAGATCAGTAATATTTTGATTTGGGATCTAGTGTTTTATCAAATGGATATCCTTAGTATATAAAAATGATTTGTCTATTAGGTGATAAATGTTATTTTGGTACACGTTTGCTTTATTGGGAACCCTATATTCCAAATGAAAATAGAATTCTATTGGATTTCATTTGAGGATTAACTGTGTATTTTTTTGAATAATATATGTTTTATTGAGATTTGGTTAATTAATTTAAATGATTATCCTATCATAGAGAATATGTGATTTTTTTAATTAAACATCGATATGATACTTTAAGAGTAGTTAATATTATTTGGAGATAAATGTTATGATTTACTATGAAAGACTATGTGATTAAATTCTTATGAGTTTTGGGTTTCAATCATAGTTTGTATTATATTAAAAGATTTTATGGACAATAGTTTATTGAATGGTCCTTATCAAACTTTTGGAATTATTTTTTTAATTTTAGAAATTAAGATTAGTATTTCTTTCTATAAAGGATCATCTTTTTTATGGATCTTCTAATCCTGTACTAACCATTTTGGTTTTGTTTAATCTCTATAGAAAATGAAAATAAATATTTCATCCTTTGTTGATTATGTGATTCTCTTGATGTTGATTCTAGCACTTCAGGTGCGACCAATTCTTCTTGAATACTCATTTTTTGAGAAAAGATTAAATAGTGGTAGAAATTTATTAAAGGATGAAACTCTAATTGAAAATTAACTATATATCTTATTTTGTTAGTCAATCCCATAAATAAATTCCTAAACATTATAAAATGGAACTTAAAAAAACATCATTCGTTTACTTTTCCAACTAGGAAACTAATGGACATTTAACCCTTCAATTTTTTTTGGTTTTCTTGTTTGTATCTTTCTCCTGATCATGTTTCCTATAAATCTCCATCATAACTCGACACATAGTTTATTTTATGTATCCATGTTTTCTTACATTGTATCCTAGTATGGAATATCTCAGGTAACCATTTTACTTATCCTTATTTCATTTAATGTCATAGTTTTATTGAATCTTTATCCGATGTGGGACTTAAAATGACGATCCCAATCCTAATATTAAAATTGTGAGTATGGAGTTTCCAAAATGGTGGAAGAATGTAAAACCCCAAGATTTCGTAGTAAGTTATATTCATTAAAGTAGTTCAATAGGTTGCGCTACATGCAACACCGATTTTGAGCTAACAACGACTTACCAAACTAGCCGTTCAAAAAGTGGCTAGGAATATTATTTAATAAATTTTCAATTTTATATACCACATATAATTTTTATATCTATATTATGTGTTTCTTAGATATAATATAAGAATGAATTAAATTTTTTAGATTAAATAAGTATTTAAAAAAATGTAATTTTACATCCTTTTAATAGAGAACCCTTTTTAAATAAAATATTTGAAACATATATATAATCAATTTGACAAAATAAACTTCTTCTTTATAATATTGAAATAATAATTTAGTTTGGATAAATTTTTTGTGCTTTTCTGATAACCTTGATATTTTGACAAATGGTGAACATTAATAAATATTAATTGGAAAAGTTTTTTTAATCAAAATAATTTTTAGTGTTAAATTGTACATTCTAATTGTCTTAATGTATAATTAGATTTTATTTTTATCATTTAATCCAATTTTGTTAATTGGAAATAATTTTACATATAAATTAGACATAAACACATATCAACATTTTGATAGTTTTTACTTCTCAAAAACCCGCTTTTTCTTTTTTATTGTGAGAATAATTTTTAAACTAATTAATAAAACCTCTATGTTTTTTAATTTGGTAAAATAGACCTCATTTTTTAATTTGGAATATCAAAATTAGCTTTCAGCGGATTTCTGTTATTTCTCTAAAAGCATTTAAATTTTTATGAATTTTGAAAAACACTGCATTATTATTTAGAGCTGAAATTTTATTTAAATAATTATTTTTAATTTAAATTTATTTTAAATTAAAAATAGATACATAATACCTATATTATATTTAATTCATTGAAGACATTTTATAATAAAATTATATTTATAAAATTTATTGAAATTTTTACCCTATTTTACTTACTTTCGAGGAACATTTCCAAATTTTCATAAAACCAAAATTTACTTCCTATTTGAATTGAATTTCAAAACTCCGAGAGACATAGTTGATATCAATAAGTAATATGTGGATCAATTGGATGAAATCAATGTTTGGTGAATAGTTACTTTTGAATTTTATTTACAACGGTAAAATGAAAATAGGTTAATCAATGTTAAAAATTATTATAATTACCCTGACACGTGTCATAATTATATTATATTTGTATATTTAGAAAAAAATAAACCTTAAAAAAATATGATCCTTTATGATCCACTTTTATTATATTAAAACATTAATTATATTTTTTAGAACAGTTTAAAGTGTTAAATTCAAAATTTAATAATTAAAAAATTTTTATTACAATGTTATACATATGATAAATTTGACTATAAATATTAATATGAAATATAAAAATATTTCATATATTATTGTATTTAAATTATAATTTTTATAATTTAAATAATTGCATTTATCTACGAAATAATGATGATGTAGGAATTAACTTATCAATGAAAGACTAAAATAATTGATGTTATAAATATTAAAATAAATGTACATTGAACTTTTGATGCCATAATAGAATTCTAAAAGTTAATATGACATGTTAGAGTTGAGTAAATGTGTTTTTTTCGAAGAAATCAGATTTTTTTAACTTTTACAAAAACCTAATACTAAATAGTGTCAAAATTGAAATAAATGATATTTTAAAAAATGATATTTTATTAAATTTTATAATAGTACTAAAAATATATGGATCAGAATAATTACTTATACAATTATAGATATGTCATTAATTAACCACTTTATGTTCTCTTGGAATTTCATACTATGTTTATTAACCATGTATTATAATAATACAAGAAGACATGGTTAATGTTGAACTATTTAACTGAGTGTTAAATCTAAAAGATAAGGTTAATATGGTGAAATTAACATGTCTAAAACCTATTGGATGTGTGTTTTTCGAACAATCCCAATATTATCCTCTAAATAAATACATTTAGAGCCTTTAGAAACCGAAAATTATTTTGAAATAAAAAAAATTTCAATCTTTTACTAATGTGACCCTCACCTATCTTATAAAGGGGTACTTCCTCTACTCTTAATTATAAACCACCAAAGTATTTTTTTCTCTGCCATACACTACAAAAATATCCTCCCAACTACCTGCAGTTCAACCTAGAGGCCTTACTTTGATCAAAAACCCATCCAATAATCCATTCTTTTAAATCAAAAGAAAGAACCCAAAGAAGAGGTAATTAATTCATCATCTCTTTCAAATTCCTTTTATTCTTCCACATCCTCTTTCTTTATTGTTTACATACATAAATAATAACTCCAGTAACTCCTAAATACATAGAAATTATTATAAATATGTTACACACATATTCATTATTATATCAATCCTATGAATGACAAAGTCACCATACATTCGTACGTATGGCATATCGTCTCCACGATCTGGTGTAGTTTTTTATTCAACACCTCATTATTTGGATAGGTATAATAATGATTATAACTAATATAAATAATAAAAATAACATTTTAATTAATATTTATATATAATATACCATACACTTATATATGATTTCAACACTAATAGAGTGACATTCTCGCTCATGTGTACGTATGACATACCGTCTCCACAACACGATGAAATTTCATTCCCCATCATAACTATTCAAGAATATTTTTCATTTGATGATTGAAAAAATGTTGAAAACTTAATATCTTTATGTATATGATCCATATACATCAAATCTATTTAAAACATTACTTATGTAACAAAACATATAAAAGAAAACAAATAAGTTAACAGCAGAAACAATGATACTACTGAAATATAATTAACAATGTAATATTAGAGCATCATATATGATATCATATTAATGAAGGTGGATATTGTATAATTTAATAACAGTTATTTAACCATTATACATAAATTTAATGTACCCTCAACTAATTAAAAGTACAAGGTATGTGGTTTTCCTCTCACTATTTATTCCCATGAGATTCATGCTATGTTCGCCACTATTTCCTTTTATGTGGTTTATGCACTTCCCATTATTGTATTCATTGTGTTATAAAAATTAATATATGGGTATTGAAATCTTTATTGTATGATCCTTCTTACATGGGGTCACATAATGTGATAAAATGACTAGGCACATGGGTATGTCCTCTCCCGCAATGTTTTTGGTCATATTTTACTACATAGAATTTATTGATACAAATGTTGTTTCTTGTAAACCTAGGGATGACCCACATGCTATTGGTTGTTCCCATTCGCATCACCCCCACCCATGTACATCTAGTCATGCCTGTGTACTTCAAGTCATTGATGTTTACCTATCCATGCCCATGTAATACTAGTAGTGCTTGTATTCCTAACCATTCCCATGATCATGTACTCCCTATGTACGCACAAATCCTATAGTGTATCTTAAAACAAAATGTATGAGGTTTTAGATAGCATTAGATCTTTATCATCAACCAAACCAAGGCTACAATAGCCTAGGGACTACCCATAATTTAATCATGTACTATAAGGTATATAGGAATATTATTTTTCCAGATCATTATGAATATTTATAATTTATTATCATAATACTATAGGAAAATTTTCACCAAAAAATCATAATATGGGTTCTAGATCAATGGTTTTTTTGCCCGATCCATCATAGAAGCACATATTTCTACCACAAAAACGCACATAGCTCTATTGCCCAAAATGAAACACTTATATTACCTATAGGGATCCTAAATACATGGATGCATCACCTATAACCCAAAATAAATCCCGATCCATCCAAAAATTTCTATCTTATAAGTTGTTTGCATAACCACAATGTATCTGGGGGTATGATAATCCTTGAAACTGTTGTAACAATGCCCAACAATGACCCCAAGCCACAGAATTGAAGAGTGCAGTTTATGGAATGGGGTGGAAGCATGTGAAAAAAGTAAAACATAATTGGCTATAAGTTATTGGAAAATAATCATTACATTAGTGTATCCTGGGATGATATATAAGTTTAAAATTTATTTTTTTAATCAATAACATCATATAAGAAAGGAAGCGTTCATGTGAATAATGACAAATCACATATGAAGGAAGTGACTGATAATAAATCCATTATTATATAATAGTAGGTGGGATTAAAATTCATTTCATACCTTGATTTAAGATTGATAATTGTGGGGAACATGTTCACTATCAATGAATACTAGTTGTGTTCACTATCTCCCTCTGGATTGCCGTCAATCTAAATGGAATTTTTCATCTGATCTTGATCCCAAAATAAATAATTTTTCTATACCTCTCAAATATACCTATGATTTTATGGACAATCCATAACGATTTCCCGAAAATGTTATTAAAATTGGAAAGTGTTTTTTGGGTTAGAAATTAATGAAATTATAAAAATAAATAATTTGTCACCTAAATGTACCCACAAACAACTTCCTCAATTGATCATCTTCTGTTGACCAACATTATGTCCCACTTATGGTAAAACCTTCAGTTTATAGACAACATTGGTCTCAATTTTATCATTTTAGGTACATACAATTGGGAATTCCAATTTACTCGAAATGATTCATGCATGTGAAATTAAAGATATGAATATTTTAAAATTGTGAATTCCACAGTCTTGAGAAAAGAAAATAACATGCCATCCGAGAGGATAAGTCTTGTTATATTCATAGAAATATTCATTAGACTAGTCCCCAAAAATAATTTTAATCAATTATACCCTCCTTCAATAATTTTCTCCCCAGAAGAACACGAAAAAACGGTGACAGTACTGTGATTTCATCTAACAAACGTTCTCTCATGAGCTCTCATGTATGTATAATGTGCATAAAAAATATTAAAAATTCGGATGGTCTATCCATGAAAGATAATCTCACGTTTATGCTCTATCTCTACTAAGAATATAGCTACTAAATATTTTCATACAATGATATTACATACAATTAGATTAATATTCAATAAATTAAAAAAAATGCATGATTGGGAACCATAATAATTTAGTACCATTTGATAATGGGTACAAAATCATCTAATTTGGAGAAATATATTTAATGTCTCTACTAATGATCATATAATTTAGTACTCTTTAAATTCATACCCTACTTATAACATTTTTTCATAACCTATATAGAGAAAACATATGAATGTTTTTTCTCAGATCTTAGTATGTGTTAATTGTGGATAAATCATTATAGCATGATCATAGGTGTATGAAAACATGAGAATAACATTTCAAACTCATAACCTTAATATGAAAGACCATAATCATGAGTAATGGAATAAATATTCTTTATTCATAAGAAATAAATCATAATGGATAAAAATATTATGATCCTTGTCAACAGGAAATTGGCATCAAACATATATATTAGTAGTACACATCATCTTATAATGTTTTGAACATGAATAAATATAAACTGGATAAATATTTGAATTAAGTAAATGAAATCATTCACTAACACAATCATATGGACTTCCAATAATTTCCACATATAATATTATGGGCATGAAAGTTATTCACATACATCACCTTGTGAAAATCTTATAGGTTCATACATAACATTGTGAACATGTATTCAAGTTCACAAAAAACATTTAGAATAAAATTTCATGATCCAAAATATCATTGGGAACATATAACAAGGTCAACACCTACATTGTGAACATGTAATATAGTTCATTCCTAAAATATGTACTCATGGTTTAAACTACGTTAACCAATGTGTTGAAGGGATATATAGGTCCCACTAATCAGAAAATGAAAATAATAAATATTTAATCCAAAATATAAAAAAACATTCCAACATTCATAACCCATTTAAATAAATTGGATTCAGAAAATTTAATCGTATCTTAACATATGAGAAATAGAAAATCTTCATAATATCTTTATTGTTTCATCATAACATTGCAAGTACAAAAAAGTGGGTATAATGATAAATTTTTCATGGTATAACATATAGAATTGTATCATGTTTCATAATACTATTTACCTTATAAACACAACCCATTCAGATAAAAAATATTTATGGATATCTTGGATTATATCCCATGTATATAAACAAATAAATCAAAGGCTATGAACATAGATGGAAAATGATTCTGAAATATTACATGAAACATTTATTGAGTGAAATAGACCTTCCGGTATAAAAAAAACATTCTAAAACAGAAAACATTTAAAAAATAGATTTCTTTTAGAATTAAAATTTATTCATATAATGCAATATTTAACAAATGAGTGTTCTTGATTGCTGAAAATCTTGTACATTCCATACACATTAAAAGGTAGATTCATTCAACATTTCTGGTAAAACCGAAATTATATATTTTTAGAAAATAATAGAAAGAAACTATTTAAATATTTTTGGAAAAAACATTAAATATAGGTAAAAATATAATTAATAATAATTTTTACAATGATAAAAATATTTTTTAATATACTTAATAAGGCTTTTCAACTAAAGAGATAAATACCGATGATTTTTCTTAAAAACAACTTCTCAATTACATTACAAACCAATGAATGGAAAAATCATAATATAGCTGAAAATATCATTAATTAATAGATTATATGATATTTCATTTGAATTATTGAGAGTTAGATCCTAATACATTATCAATGGATACATAATCATAAACAATCCCAATAAATGATGAGATTATAACAAAATTTATTTCCACATTGGTAACATTTGAAATATAATCCCCATGAAATTGAGATCCTAAAATGGAAATTTAATCACTATAATAATATGTATATGAATATTTAAATAAATTCATCTTAAGTAAAAGGCAAAAAAATTTAAATAGTTTTTGAATATTTAATTTCTCTCACAGAAGTAAAAAAAGTGAGGTAGAATTACCTAAAAATACTAGTAATCATTTGAAAAATATTCTCAAATATATAATTATTTATAATGATAAATTAAATAGAATAAAAAAAAATATTAATTACATTACTTGTAAATTTAATTTTATATACACCACACAAAATACATGAGTGTTGAATTGAATATACCTCTCAAAAATAAATTAGAAACTATAAATCCATTTCTATATGCCTCTATATTCATCATAAAAATTCATACCTCCTGTATAATAATTTTAATTAATTATAAATATATTATAGAAAAATAATTTTATATATTATAACATATTTAATTTACTTATGACCATTTATTATCCATTTATTACCAATTTCGACTAAAAATCATTTTGTGGTTAATAACTACTTTATTTTTTGAATATGTTTTAAATAGTTATTTTATGTTCTCTTACTTTGATCATGGTTAACTCATCAATATAATTGTAATAATGAAATAAATATAATATTTATTCTTGAATTATACTATAAATATCATTCATTAATGTTTTTTTAAATAAATTACATTATGACCATGGAGACTGCATGCCAAACATACACAAGAGTAACATTTCAATTTTTCAATGACCATTATGGAATAGAGGTATGTAATATTATATATTTAAATAATTATTATAATATTATAAAAATTTTATTTATATAAATATACATATATATATAATCAATTTGTTTTGGTTATGAAAATAGAGAGTCACATCAATTCATAATGGTGGTCATCCACACATACACGAACTACATTATCATCTTTCAGCAAGTGAAATGTTATGAAATAAAATTATATATTATCATTTAATAATAATTAATATGTCATGAATATAATAATTCCATCATGAATATCATTTTAATTCTATAACTGTGTTCTTATTATTTTACATGTAAATATTTACGGCAAGAAAAACCATATAGCTTCATGAAACAGTGGTGCGATATAGACAAGAGAATTAGTATCATATCCCATAATGAATGAAATGTAAAAAAGGTATATATAAAATAATTACACTAGGAGAATAATTATGTTTTCAAAATAATATGTATACTTTATATTCCTCATATTACCTAACTAAGAGTGGTGATAATAGAAAAATGAATTACATTGGTTTGTGAGGTGGCAGTCCTCCTTACACATGACAGATGATTCTAATTACCAGTTTCATCAAAAAATTTAAAATAATTTAAACTTGTAGAGGAAGAAAAAAAATATCATCGAATATTGTTACATCCTCTTTGGTATACATCATTAGGATTTTTCCAAATGTATTCACCATTTAGATTAAAAAAACAAAGGCTTATTGGATGACAATATAGAATTTGGTAGGTGATTTTTGATATTTTTTCCTGAAACAAATGATGTCATTGTGTGATGTGGAGAGGAGATTGGGTGGGCTTCTCTAAGTTAGGTGAGTGTAAAATATGTAATCTTTTGAAAAGAAAAAGGTGTACTATTTGATATCTCATGACACAATGATCCAAAATGGAGAATTATTGACCTAGTTAAATGATATATAAAATAAAATTTCATGAAAATTATTTCCATCATGTTTTTTATATTTTTATCATAAATTTTTCAGTTTCCACCCCACAACCCAAAAAACACATTTTTTACTTAACTCCATAAATTAATTTTTATACTTTTCATTTTTCATTTTGTTTAAAAATTGTGTTGAAAATATAAGTAAATTTAAAATATTATAAATTTAAATATTAAATAATTTTTATAATTCAATTAACATAATTGGAACATTTTAATTTAAAATTAATTCCTCAGAAGTTAGGAGAACCCATGTTTTCATGGAGAAAGATTAAAAAAAAAATATTATAATTCTTTCAAATTAAAGACAATAATGAAAATTGTTCAACTAGACTATATTGGATTAATAGATATATAGTGGAGAAAATATTACATTAAGATGAGTTTAAAACATAATTCTTATTTATAAATAAATCAATTGAAAAGGATATTATCAAATAAAACATTTTATTTATAAATATTCATAAAAAAAATTCTTTTCAGCATATTCAAAAAAATTCACTATAAGATAATTTTTACAAAATTATCGTAAAATTGATATTTTTATAATAAAATATCAAAATGATTCTAAATAAATTATTAATATATGTTTGAAATAGGTGACAAAACATCATATTATGAAATTTTTTTAAGAGTAAAATTGGATTTATTTTTATCTCTTGTCTAGAAAACACAAAAAAAACAACATTAATATTTTGATTGATAATATATTATATAAATTTCATTAATATAAATATCTAAATGTGGTTTATTTAATTTATTGTGGAAAAAAAATTTCTACGAATAAAAATAATTTTTCAAAAATAATGATTTCCTTTATCTAAATATTGGTATTATTTCCATTTTTCTCGAATTAGTCTCCAAATAATTCATCAAATATTCATTTATAGACAATATAATTTCATAATATAGTTAATCCAATTTATATAAGCTATTTTAATGGCTAGGTGATAAAAACTCATATTAAATACTAATATTTTAATAGTATGGCTTGTCTATTTTAAACTAGGCATTGTGTGTAATGACAACTACATTGAGTGTTGTGTGTACAAAAAATATCAAAAATATTAAATTTATTTGAAAAAAAATATTTCCCAAAAATCATAGTCTTTTACATTCATCCCAACCTAAAATGGATTTCCCCATTGAAATTCATCCATCTTATCAGAGCATTAATATTTGAATATTCCTTCATATAAACCCACATCACAACACCGGTTTACATAACTACTCTTAAAAAATAATGGAATGTGGGAAAGTCAAATGAAATGACCCATAATATCATTCCAAATATTATAACATTTTTGATAAGTGAAACTTTTGTCATAGAAGAGAAAATATGTCCCAAATATTAATAGAGAGTGATGAAGAACATGGACAAGAGAATTTTAAGGACCACAACACCATAAACTTATGATGCCTTAAAAGGGAAATTGATAACAATAAAAATGATGATAATAGGGAAACAATTTATTTCAAGCTATTTTTCCTAATGATGAGGGATTGCTTTTTTCCTTCTTGGTCGAAAACAATTTAATACATACATGATATATTTTTATTTCGTTAGAACAATTTCATGCAATTTCTATTTCTTGATCAATTTTCACATCATCTCTTACAATAAAAGAATATTTTTTATGTCTAATGATTGAAATAATATCTATAAAATAATAATAATTCATTCCTTCTATCTAATTTAAAAAATGAAAAAAAATACAACCAGTTATGAAATATGGATAAATTTTCATATGGTGAAATAATATAATAAAAATTAAAACCTCATCCAATTCCCAACATAAACCATTACATAAATTGGTTACCCTTATAACCCATAAAAAATATATATAATTAGTCTCACTAAATATATAAAAAATGGTTATCCCTAACCATCACATATCATAGTGTGTAAATTGATTATAACGTAAAAAACATGTTAATAAATTCATTAGGTATTCTCTTAAATATGGTAACAACCTTAATTACAAAAAAGCCATATTGAAAAACAAATTATTAAGAATTAACAATATAAAAAATAGATTATTGGATATATTACATTAATCTAATCCTATTGTAAAGTCAACCAATGATATAATAAAACACTTTTCTGGAAACCGTTAAGGTATTCAGTTTTTTCTAATTTACTTATTTTCATCCAACATCTCTTTATCCTGAAAACATTATCTCATCATCTGGAACATATTAATAGTTTTCACCCATTAATCAAATTATAATCAGTTCATTAAATTAATTTTGTAGTCCACTTATTAAATTTTACAATTTTTGGACAATACATAACAAAACATTTACACAAAATAATAATTATATATTTCAGTATTCATATAATATAATCCTTTAATTCCCATATATTCATACATTAATCACCCCACTTTATTCTCAAATCCTTTAACTATGATTTATGATATTATTCCTCACTACCTCTTTCCTTTCAAATATTTTTCATTGTATCTTCCTCATCAGTAGTATAAACATTACTCTTAACAATTGATGATATTCTACATGATCTCCCCCCAATGATAATCAATTTTCATAATTCCCTTTAATTCCACCTTTAAATTATTAATCCATTGATATTACATTAGGGAGATGAATAATACAATCCATTTTTTAAGTGTAAATTTCAATTTTCCTTTCATATTAAGGGAATTGTTTCCTTATATTCCACACCCAAAACATCTTCCAATTTATTTGAGACAATACCTTTTTTAATTGATAAAAAATTATTAACTTATATTAGACTAAATCTTCTTTCCTCCATGTTCAACACTAGACAAACTCTTAGTGAATAATATCCTTCTATTCTATGGTGTGTCTGAGAGTTGGTTATTTTTCACATTGATAATCATGATTCATGAAAACCGAATAGGTATAATAAAAATATAATATACTATAGTCATTATCCCATTTGGATTATCATGAAGAAATTTTCTATCACATTCAATGATAAACCTGTTTCTTTTGGTTCCCTCCATTTACATAAGAAAAAATATTAATATTAGAAGCAATATTCATTGTGGGAAACCATATATTTTGGAAAATATTTTATAGGATTTATATTTCAAGACAACCTTTTAATATATATGAAAACATAGGTTTTACCTAGGTGATCAATGATCATCATATACTTAAATCCTTCATTATTGATTGAAAATAGTTTCAGAATTTCCAAAGCATATTATTAAGGATTTTCCAACTAGGGGAACATCAAGGCACATTTTCATACACCATATGATGATTGAGTCCATATAAATGTCAAAATTTCAGAGTTATTTCCCATAGCTACCTATATTCTAGTTCCACACCAACTTGTATTATCCAGCCTCTAATGTAAGTTCATTGAAAAAACTTCCTCAATAAGTTAAAAAAATTCCATGACAATTTTCTATAACATTACACATCCATGAACCTGTACATTAAGATATCCCAATTCGTATTAATAGAAATATTACTATAGATCTCACTAATTTTATTAAATCATGTATTCTACTTGTGAAATAACCCTTTACATTGAAAACATCCATTGAGAACCAAGATAATCATAAAAATATGATACAAATTTTTATACGACTATTAAATAACTTGTAAAAACACAATCCTAAGGACCATAATAGTTTAGTGTCATTTGATAAGTACAAAATCATCTTATTTGGTGAAATTTCATCAGTTTCTCTGAAAAAATATTCAAATTTAATAATCTTGACAGACATTCCCAACATAAAACAATTTATTATAATCAAGTAAGATAAAACATA
The DNA here is from genome assembly GCA_963277665.1 of Viscum album. NCBI lineage: Eukaryota > Viridiplantae > Streptophyta > Magnoliopsida > Santalales > Viscaceae > Viscum > Viscum album. Next base: position 812,686,340 of record OY728165.1, read on the forward strand.
GTAAAGGTTTTGTTCATATTTTCTATAAGGTTAATCAAGGGATATATCCATATAAAATGATAATACCTGTATGAAGACGTGATAATAACATTTGAAAACCATAAATTATGTATCATATATCATAAAAAAAATTCATGAAATAAATAATGGCAGATCAAGATACATGAGTCATAATGAAATCAATGGTTATGAGCCATGAGAAAATAAAATTTCAATAATACAATTATATCTAGAAAACACATAAATATATAACATTTTTAAAGTGCATAAATAGATACAGGTTCACTCATAATTTTAATGGTATAAAACAATTCCCTCATATAAACTTATAGACATGAAAGAAGTCAATGAATAGCACTGTGAACTTGTTATCATGTGCATGCATAATATTTCAACCATGTAACTAGGTTTTCATATAAATTTGTAAACATGAAATCATGTTCATTCATACCATTTTGAATATGTCATCAGTTTCATGCATAACATTTTAAACATTAAATAATGATCATGCATAAAATATTTACTAATTTGTTATCCACCATTTCATAAATAATTGGACCATTATATAGTTCTCACCTCTCACATAATTTAAATAAAAATTATTTGTTCCATGAGATCATAAAATATTCATCATATAACAACCCATGAAATGAAAGGGATGTCATAAACATTTCATGACATCACAACCATTATAAAAGTGTTAGGTTTCATAATCATTTCATCATTTCATATTTCATAACCCATGAAAATGATGAAGGACAAATAATATTTTAATGATGGTAGATCCGATAAAATATAAATGGTTTTCATAATAATATTTTCATCATAAATATAAATCATATAGATAAATAAAAATTATGTTTTCCTTGGACCACTTACCAAGTAAAAAATAGGTTCAATAAAAGGATGTCTTCTTGGAAGGAATATAAATTTGAAATATTTCATTAAACATTTATTTATTGAAATAAACATTAAATTTTTAGAAAAACATTCAAGAACATCAAATATTTTCATAATATTTTTCATTGAATATAAAATTTATAATTTATAATAGAATATATAAAATATTTACTGTTATTGTTGGTGGAAAATAATATCAATGTCATACACATTAAAAAATGATTCCTTCCATGTATTCCAAAAAATACAAATGGGAGTGTATTTAAAAATTAAATGAAGAATGACATAATTTATTTTTGTAAAATGTAAAACATCGTTAAAGTAATCATTAATAAATCAATTTATAAATTTCAAAAAAATATTTTTTTTTGGAATATGTTGTTTTGTGGAAACAAAAATTTCGACCGAATGGGGAAATAAAACCTTTTTCATAATTTCTTCAAATATCTTTTTAGAAATTAATATTGGAATTTTTTTATTACATGAAAATATCATAAATATCCATTGGAGAAGAAAATTTATTACAATTCATGAGGGGTAGATTATGAATTTCAACATTGGAGACACAATCCAAACTATCTTTATAATACAAGAGATTTTAACACAAATAAATTTCAACTTTTCAAACATTTGTAACATAATATCCTAAAAAGAGAGATCATAAAATGGATATTTAATTCCAATAATTTTCATATACATCCTAATAAAATACATTAATGTGTTGTATATACACCAAAAAAATAAAATAGGTTGTGAATATGAAATGTCTCTTAGTGAAATAAAAGGAGAGACAAACATCCCTTACAACTTTACTGATCTTATGTATCAAAATCCCCAATAATGTATAAAATAAATTTAAAATTTAACATCATGAAAATAAGTTTTTTAATTTTGTACCATTTCAATGAGGTAGTATATAAACCACACAAAACCAATCAGTGGTGAGGTTTCATATGTCACCCATAAATAAAAGAGCGACTTAGAAACCCTTACCATAAGTCTCAAATTCATTTTAACACATAAGAAAAACATTTATTGGAAATATTATTTTATTAAAAAAATATTATTCTACCTTAATGATATATTTTACCATATTTTATTTACATCAGACTGTTTATTACCTGCTTATTATGAATTCATTGTAAACATTAGGTTTCGGTGAAATAACTGCATTGTTTGTCATATATTTTTTGATTTGTCATTTTAGAACGTCTTACATTGAAGACGGTTTTATAATATAATGAATAATAAATATGAAATTATATTCATATTTATAAATAAATTATAATTTTAATAAAAATATAGAATGATATTTATTTGAAATTATGTACGTTATGATTTATGATACAGTATGGTTTATGAATACATGAGTACTGTTTCTATTTTTAAATGATCATTTTGGAAAAATGGTTTTTAATATTATAAAAATAAATATTGATAATATTATCATAAATATATTATTATATAATCAAATATAGTGATAAATATAATCCATCTATTGTGGTAATGAAAAAAGAGAGTTATATCGCTTTGTGAAGGCGGTAGTCCAAACATTCACGAACAACATTATCATCATTATCTGTATAGAATGGTATGAAATAAAATAATTTATTATCATTTAATAATGGAAATTTTTTCAATATTATCAAAATTATACAATTTATATCAAATTTATTCAAAACCATTTTTCTTAATAAAATCCATGTAAAGAATTTGTGAAAAAAGAATCACATTCCTTCGCAATGAAATAATTCTCCATACAGAAGAGAACTATTATCATATCCAAAATAAAATGGAATATGAAATGGTATATATATGATATAAGTAATATAAAGGTATATATATACTATAATTATAATATATATAATTTATACCCACTATCATTTCCATCCCTGAGAAGAGGTAAAATAAAAATGAATGACATCTGTTCTTGAGGCAGTAGTCCGACAAAAATAAGAGTGTTTAGTTCGAAACACCTAGTATGTTTGTGAAGATGTTTTTTAGTGATTAAAATAACAAAAAATTATATAATTATATGTAATATTATGATTTTATTATATCGTAATGGGTTAATAAAAATATGAGTTTGAGAAATAAACAAAATATAATTGTTTATTGAAGAATTATACTTCTTCTTCGGGTATCCTCCATAGGTCTGACTCAAAATCAATTAATGATGGATTTATGACAAAAATTTGTCCTCTAGAATGATAGGATTATATTTGGGAGGTTATTTGGGCATTTTTTTCTTAAAAATAGTGTTTTAAGGTGTGAATTGGAGAGGAAAGGTGGTGTCGTTTTATTAGTGAGGTGAGTGAAATAATTGTAATTTTAATGAAATGGTGTACCCATATTTTTTTCATTCCAAAAGTTCTTAAAATAGATTATTATATATCATTTTAAAATATATTATATTATAATATCAATAAAATTTATTTTATACATATTTTAGTTCATATTATCCCTTATCATTCTTGTTTAATCCCCATGTTAAAAGTATTTTTACCATAACATCAATAATTATTATATACCTATTTATTTATGAGTATTGGTAAAAATATATTATGTTAAACTTATTAAATATTATAATTTATTAATATTTAAATTATGGAATCAATATATCTATAAATAATTAAATTAATTAACAAAATTTAATTAAAAATATATCAAATTAACGCAATGAGTAATAAAGTTCCGAAGAGAAAATGTTGAATTATATTACAATGTATTTATATTAAAATTTTATATATATATAATTCAAATGACCTAAATATTTTTAATGTATATTAATAATTTAAAAACTTATATTTTTAAACAAAATTAAAATACAAGTAATTATTATATATATTTTAATTTCAAAAATATTTTTCAATTAAAATTCAATATTTTTCACTATTCATCAAAATATTAATCACAAGTCAAAATAATCAAAAATTTAATATAAGATAATTTTAACATGAATATATCAAAATTTATATTCATTATTCCAAATAAATTTTATAAATGTGAAAAAAAATATTTTTAATATTAGTGGAAGAAATGGAAAGACATATTTTCTAGGAAAATACTATCTTTATGATTAAAATTGGATTTATTTTTATCAATTATATAGAAAGAACATAAAATTAGTGTTAAAATTTTATATGAATATATAATATATAAATTTTATTAAAATCATCCATCAAAATTGTGTTTTTAATATATTTATGTAAAATGTTTTTCTGCATCTAAAAATATTTCATTTATTTTGAAATAGCTTTTATTTTCATTTATAATTAATTTTTTACATTATAATTCATTAAATATACATGTTAATAACATATATTTACATAATTTAGTTGATATTATTCATTCCCTCCATTCCAATATCATCAATATAACCATCATATTAAATAATAATATATCAATAGCATGTCACCTGCTTTTTAAATGCAGTATTATGCCCAATGAAGGCCACACTCTTTGTTTCAGGTAATGAAAAATTTCAAAAAAATTAATTTTATGTTAAAAAAATATTTCAAAAAATATTATGATTTTATTCTCACTCTAAATAGGTGTATCTATCATCAATATATATCTCTCCCTAGTTAATTATGTGAACAGAGTTATGTATTTCACGACACAGCTAGGACACTTAGAATATTTCATGCACCCAGTCCATATGCACTTGTGGGGATACATGGTTTGTAACCTTCGAAACACTCAATATGAAATCAAAAAATGTGATAAAACATGAGGATATAATTCTCGACTGGCTTAACCTATAAAATATGCATTGTTAGGAGTCTCTTTAAAAAAACATGGTCTCCTTAATTTAACTCCAAGGGCCATCTAAATTTATTTACAAAACAATTATATCTTTTCCTAGATGTCCACACAATCTCGTAGATCTTCTGAATCTTCTCTATTATCACATGGACAATATCTATCCCAATAATGGACCTCTGACCAATCCCAGTCCAAACTTATATTGAACTACACACTGAGGAAATTGATTCCATGTTTATAGTATAAATATAACTGTAATTGTATGAAAAAATATAAAAAATTTAAAGTAATAATCTAATTTTTTGTTATATTCTAACATGTTAGCTCTAATAATATCCCCCAACACATGGATAGTTTGATCGATCTCATAATCCATCTATAAATTAAATGATATAATCCTCAAAATGGGTCCCTAGGTCATATTGAAATCTTTTCCACAATGTTTATATGAACCAATAATTATTTTCATAGCCAATCATTGAATGTATCCTATGAAGAAAAATGATAAACCACATGTAAAACTGCCCCTCTTACAAGAAAATCGCTGCATATCAGTGGTTTTTTTGATTTAGTGGATGTTTAAACTGCCTCTATATGGTTATGTGATGGTTTCAAAAACCCATCGTCAATGTTGGTTTCAACATCCCATATGCAAATGTTCCTTCAATTTAACATCATTTTTTTCATAAGTGACATTGAATGTGAATATAGAGGCTATTTCTACATTTTCACAGTGGTTTTCTGGAAAAAGTTAAAGTGGATTTAATGTGGGTTGAAATAGCCACATAAATTTTTTACCTTGAAAACCACTATTAAAATGAAGAAAAATTCCACAAGATTAATAGTTTGTCATATTTAGGGGAATTTTTAACCACCATTAATAAAACAATATATCATATTTTGTGGCGAGTTGATCCATAACTAAATGATTATTTATGAAAAAAAACTACATATTATGAAACCCAGAACTACTAGGAAAAAAGGAAAATGAAAAAACCCATATATTTCATCATCCAATTAACAAACAACTACACAAGAATACACTATAACAAAACTATTTCACCATAGTCTTATAGTCACAACTGTTTTCACAACTATATGAAAAAAATAGAATCCACCACTCAAACATATACATTTAATCATTAAATTAACAAACCATTTTCACACATCAAAATGAATCCCATAATCATCATTAAACAAAACAAACCAAAACCAATGAATCATCAATTTAAGAACACATGTAATGAATTTCTTGAATGATTCATTCAGAACAACTCATCTAAAAATGATTCCTCCTCCAACGTATCAATATGGAGAACCTTCAATAAGAGGAATCACGAATTGATCTATCTATGAAGACCCCTTATGAAATTTGAATCATTTAACTTATCCTGAGACAAAACCGTAAAAGAAAATGAATCCAGTTATTTTATTATTTAACATAAGCCTACACCGTCTATGGACCGTACTGGACACTAAAGTTCTCTTCACATTTCTTCAAATTCACCTCATCAGGTCAAAAAGATAGAAAAAATTGACTTAATAACTTCCCCCATCATCCAAACTTTCATTATAGTTGGGGAAACAACTCCCATTCTACCATATCTGTACCCACAAGATTTCCCAAAACAACACGAACTCTATCATTTTAAAGAGTTACAAAAAATATAATGACACGCTCAACTTACACAAGCCATTTCACTGCCTCTATCGAACCACGATTTCCACAGAATATGGGAATAAAAGGTTGAGAACTAGAAACATGGAAATGCCCACGAGAAACTTCAGGGACCTTTCTATAAAGCATATTCTTAATAAAAAAATATTTATTTTTAAATATGTTTTTATTTTTATTAATGGATCTATAATCATAAATGTAATGCCCCAACCCCAGAAGCTCAAAGACGGTGCATTATTTTAATACATTGGCATGATTACAATGAATCATGTCTCGAAAGAGTGATCAGATTAGTAGTCTTGGAAAATAAATTACATACATGATCATTCCATTACACATTCAACCACATAACATAACATAAATAATCCTTTTTAAAATGCCATTTTTCCCCTTTCATAACCCTGTATATCAATCAAAATACACTTCTTGAAATCCTGATTAAACTAAAATTAGAATGGGGTGTGCTCACATGATCAATAATGGTACATAATTTAGCGGAATCTTCAAACTTTTAAGGAAAGATGTTTAATAAAATAAATATCCTTTTAAAACAATTTAATCAACATAATACATAAATAATAAATTAAACATTACCATATAAACTGGAATATGGATATTCTACTTATCAAATAATCACTTGTAATAACCAATTTAATAATGATTTAATGCATAATTCCTAACATCATAACTACATATTCAAGGCCTTGTTCCAAGACTAAAAATGAATTTATTTCCAAGGACTTTTTCCAAGACATTAATTTGTCTCATGAGTCCTACCAATGAATCGAGGGGCTATAACGGGATCATCCCATCACTTACAAAGTGTAATTCATTCCTCATATGAAAAGGGTGAAACATAACACAATCATTCGTAATAAAACTCGCTTATGAAATGTAAATACTTTAACTGTAATCCATGAATGGTATAAATACCGCAAATCCATAGTCAAAAATATCATAACTCATTCAATATAATATATAACATTGTATTACAATAAATATACCTCAATCATGTTTAATATCAGGTAAAGGATGTTGACATAGTTGAAAATTACTAATAAAACGCTTTGAGAGAAATATCCTTTTTTAATGAAACCATTTAAATGTCAATGAATTTTGAATAGAACACATTTAAAATACATTTTATAATCAATGTTTCCCATACCACATTGAAATTTTTAATAAAATTAGGATTCTAAAACATTCATGTCCATATAAATAAATCCGTAAAACCATTTTTAAAACATGGACATTAATGAGAACGATTTAAAAGAATAAATATTAAAACCATATAAAATGATGTTTTAGTTAAGAAGCCCCTTAAAAATATTCCTATTGAGAACAATTTTATGAAACATGGAAAAGGATATTAAATATGTCCCAGTATAAACATACATATAAAAAATCTCGGATAATAATGAAATTGATGAATTAACCCTTACCATGTACATTCCTTTGGTTGAGGGTATGTTTATGATTTTTATAATGACTATAGTATGTTATTAAATTATAACAGAACCAGATTCAAATTTATGATATCATACAAGATTCATTTATGACTTTATACAACCCATTTAATAGTAATTTCAATGTTAAAATAACATTTCAGGTAATTTTTTCTTTCTTCATCGTACGTGTTTTAACTTATTATTCTTGATCATATAACTTGTATCATGATTTAATTTCTTCTAGAATATAAAAAATTATTTATGTATCATATATATTCTGAATATAAATATGTATAATAGATAGATATATGAAATGGAAAGCACCGTTTATGGAGACGGTACACCGTATGTACGAATAAACGCTATTATCATTTTCATATCGTATTGAAGGTATGTAAGAGAATTAGATATATATAAATACACACACACACATCTATATCTAGTATCATTATAATTTCATATATTACATACTTGTTTATAATATATATTTTTATACTTATCATTGAATGGTGAACGTTGAAATGAATATCATTGGGTTGTGGAGACGATAAGTCATACATATGCATGAGCGACAATATCATTATATTGGTGGTGAAACTTTATTTAATTGGATGTTATATTATATAACAAATAGCATTAAAATGTTATATTTATTATTTTCATCAATTATACTCATTATTATACCCATCCAAAAATGGATGTTTTGAATAATAAACTACACCACGACGCTAAGATGGTAAGATGTATGTACACATGTACGATGAATTTTTCATTAATAGAATGGATAGAATATTTAATAAAGTTGTTCCATATGTATAATAACATATAATTGTGTATAAGGTACTATATTTAGTATTTTTTTATGAAAATGAAAAATAAATAAGAAGTGGAAGAAGAAAAGATCGTTGAAATAGGTGATGATGAAATTACCTCTTCTTTGGGTTCTTCCTTTTGAACAGAATGTCATCATAGGTTTGATTTTTATCAATGTAACTAATCAAGGTTGTAGTGAGGGTAGGTGGGAGGATATTTGAGAAGGGGTTGCCCGATCTAAACAGCTTTAGAGTTGTGAATTTAAGATAAGTGGATGTTCTCTTATATAGGAGAGGTGAGGAAAACTTTAGGAAGAACATGAAATATTAATTTATTATAAAATCATTTTCAGTTTCTAATATCTCCAAAAAGATTTATTTCGAGTATAAGTTGGGGATGGGTCGATTTCCTATCATTCAATATATTTTAGACATGTTTAGGTCACCAAATTAAAATTATATTTTAGATTTAACCATTAGTTAATAGGTCAACTTTTACAATGTCGTTTTGTATTATTATAATAAATGGTTAATAAAGGTACTATAAAAATGAAAGAGAACCAAAATTGGTTCATTAATGACATATCTATCATTATATAAGTCCTATTAATATATTATAAATTTTTAATAATTTTATATATTTAATAAAATAGTATTTTTTTTAAACACATTTATTACAATTTTGACATTATTTAGTATTTGGTTTTTGTGAAAGTCATAAAAAATGACTACATAGAAAAAAAATTCATTAAATCAAATCTAAAATGTCATATTAACCAAAAAAATTCGTGAAATGCATCAAAAGTCTCAATTTAAGTTTAGTTAAATATTTATAACTCCAATTATTTTATTCTTTCAAAAATAAGTTCATTACTACATCATCATTGTTTCCTAAATAAACATTATTATTTAATTCCTAAAAATTATAAATAAAATACCATGATGTAGAATTTTTTTATCTTTTTAATGAATATATATAGTAAAATTTATCCCTTGTATAACCCAATATTACAAAAAATTTTGTTATTAAAATTTGAATTTTTCACTTTTAACTCTTCTTTAAAGAAAATATAATAAATGTCCTAATCTAATCCATGTCAATCAAAGAGAATCATATTTTTGACCTAATTTATATTTTGTTCTAAATAAACTTATCCAATATAATTAGGAGATGTTCTTGGGTAATTATAATATCATTTTTACCTTTAATGACAATATTCACTTTTAACCGTGGTATAAAAAATTATAAGTTACTATTCAAAAAAATTATTTTTATCCTATTGAACAAAATTTTACTTACTGATGTCAACTGTGTCTCTCATATTTTTGAAATTCAATTCATAGAAGCTGTAAAATTATGATTTATGTTAATTTTCATATGCTCCTAGAAGGTTGCTAAAAGTCATTAAACTGTTCAATAAAATTTTATATATCTAATCTTATTATAAAATGACTGAAATGAATTAAATTGGACTAATATAGACACTATTTAACTATTTTTACTTGAAAATAAATTTAAATAAAAATATTAATTTTTTAAATAAAAAGTTGGTTTTAAACAATAATGTAGTGTTTTTCACTATTCATCAAAAAATTTAATGCTTTCCAAAAAATACAAAAAATTCAACATAAGATAATTTCGATATTAAAAATTCAAAATTGATGTTTCTTTTATGAAATTTTAACAGAGAATTTGCAAAAATTATTTTGAAATTAATTCCTGTTATCAAAACCAGAAAGCTGGTTTTTATGATGTAAAAAATATAAAAAGATTGAAATGTGTTTATGTCCAATTTAATGTGAAATAAATTACAATGACCTAAATTATACAAAATGATAAAAATTTAATCTAATTATACTTTTAAAAAATAAATATATTATTTAACACTATAGATTATTATGATAAAAAAATTCGTTTTCAATTAATATTTAGCATTTTCACTATTCATCAAAATATGAATGTTGTCAGAAAAGAATCGAAAATTTATTCAAAAAAAATTGTTATTCCACACTTCTAAAGAATAATTTAATTTCATTAAATTGAAATTATTAATGTGTCAATTATATTATTTAAAAAGTTTTTCCATTAAATGATAGAAAAACTACATTTTTTAAAGTACTTATTTTATCTGAGAAATTTAATTTGTCCATATATTATGTAAAAGAAATAAAAAATATGAATGTTAATATTATATATGATATATAAAAAAATCCAAATGTGGTTAATAATATCCATAACCTCTTTTTAAATGGCATGTTTGATAGGTTGTGATGTGCTTGAACTCAGTGTAGCATGTAGCGCATGATATTAAATTACATTAAAGAGAACATGTTATTAAATCTGGGGGTGTTACATTTTTCCCTCCTCCAGTAAATTGAATCCTCAAAATTTTAAATGTTTCTTCAAAAATAAATGGTAGGAAATAGAAAATACCTTTTCAAAAAATCTCACATTGTGAATAGTGTTAATAAATTTTTTTTAATAAGAGGTAAAGGGAAATGAAAAAGTCACCAAAAATTAGGATTTCGAATACGAGAATGTGAATTGAAATTAGAGGCACATAATTGGAGGGAAAACATAAATATTTATTGGGATTTTATGAGGTCATCAATAACAAAAAAACGGAATAATTTATGTAAAATTTATAGCCTTAAATCCATCAATCTATGATGATTTAAAGTATCATCAGTTCAAAAAAACAAATGGTATTAGAATAAAATATTTTTTCGATACATTATTATTTTTGAAGAGGAGGGACTAATTTAGTATTAAGATAAAAACTCATGAAATAATACTTGATTTCCTTAACAATCATAATCATATTATCGTCATTTGGTAGTGCTTGAATCTATCTTTATTTCAACCCTTACACTTGTAAATGAATGTTAAAAATTGATTTTTTTTACTCTTGAATAACATTTGATAAATAATAGGGTCCAAAATTCTTCCCTTAAACCTATAATTGTTTACTAATAACCAAAATGTTACGTTAATGTAATCAATAAATCATAATTTAACCACAAATATAATATCAATTGTTCAAAATACTCAATTCCAACCTTTAGACTTATCCAAAATACTTGTGTCCAAACTCACAGTCGAAAAAAATTACAATTAAGGTCAACATAACATAATGAAGATAACTTTCATCTCATAACAACATGTGAATACCTTCATCATGTATTCTATTTAAACATGGTAACAACCAGAATTACCATAAAAAATTATTTAAATTGGTATGTACTAATTTATTTCTTTTGTAAAGCATAGAATCCATGATATACTCCTTCAATCCAAAAAATATTATAATCTCCAACAATGATGGACTAAAAAAACCATTAATTAGTTTCAAGGTAGTCAATAATCTCCAATATAATTTATTCAAATCAATCATATGTTATTCCAAAATCCTTACCATAGTATCAGAACCATATTAATGTTTATCATTACTTAAACCATATATTTTCCAAAAATTTAAACTCCCTATTGAGTCAGTTTTCATAGAAACATATAAGTCCTCAATGATATTGTACTGTTGTAAAATCCTTATTTATGTCAATATTTCATATAACCAGTAACATGTTGATAGAACAACCAAATGTCATAATTCTTTCATAACAACATAAGAACACTAGTCATTTATCTTCATCTACAGTAGTATCATAACTATATTATTATTCAATAGCATCATTTGGGGCATACTATGAAGACTTGGAAATTGATTCTCATTTTGTCCCAACTCCTTGTAGATGAAGCATTGTAGTTTTTAAACAATTTTATTACCCATGGAATCACGAATGTGGTTTCATTTTTCTCCACACATACAACATAGTCTCATCCCCTTCATGCATTTGCCAAGGTGATTCTTTCCATATTTATCAAGTTCGAAAAACACTTTATTTCCCTTCCACCCTTTATTAAACATTTTTCCTGCCTCTTATTTTATTTCTTCCCTTCAAATATATCGGACATAAACAATTATTTAACTGTCTTACAAACAAAATATATTATTCTATCATATGATGTAGATATGTGGGAGACATTCCCTTCTAAATGTTGCCTTATGACCATGAAATATATAATCCTTCGTACTCTTTGGATCAGGTGTGTTGTTGGAGTTCTCATTACTTCTAGTGGGTGACATTTATAAATGACAATATACACTAGGTTAGATCATATCATAATGTATAATCCAAAATCTATAAAAATAATTATCATTAAATAAATATTTAGACACATCTAGTATCATAATCAAAATATTGGTTTCATTGACGACATATTTACTCATAAGGCCTTCATAATGGTTTTTAATGAAAATGTGAATTATCCTAAGAAAAAATCCTTGGAGTTTCAATCCAAGTGCCCAGTAAAGACCATTTTCGTGTACCAGGATACACCATGTCAAGCCTGAAACTCCTTGTTAGAGTTTTCACTCCTAGGTACATATGTTCCAATACCATTTCCACTTGTAGTATATAGACGGGGAATTATTTCTTAGAAAACCAACATAATAACAATATTAAAAAAATATTTGGATGTTCTTCTATACAAATCCTCAATGTCTATCATAGGGAAATGTTTCGTTATCCGGGTTTATCTAAATCTATTTCCAAGTATACTGCTGAACATTCTTTGATTACAACTTTTACAACTTGATACCAGAAGCCCAGACATGGTGAATTATTTTAATAAATTTGCGTGATTACAAGGAATCATATCCCTAAGGACCGATCTGATTATCATTCTGGGAAAATATATTACATACATGATCGTTACATTATACATTCAAACATAAAATAAAAAATAAATAATTATTTGAGAACTCCATTATTCCCCTAGCATTACCCAAAATATCAATCATAATACACTTCTTGGAATCCTTGGAAAACATAAATAAGAAATGTGTGAGCTCAAATGCTCAGTAATGATAAATAATTTAACAAAAGATATAATATTTTAAGGAAGCATGTGTAATAAAAACATAAGCATTTAAACAAAATTCATTAGAATAATATGGAAAGAATAAATAAAAAATTACCATATAAAGATGCACATGGATATTCTACTAGTCGAATAATATCATGTAAAAACTAATTTAATAACCAACGAATTACTAATGTTAGACATCATAACCACATAGTCAAGGCATCATTCCTAGACTAAAAATAAAAATTCTGTAAAGGCCTTTTTCTAGGACACTAATTTGTCTCATCAGACCTACCATTGATTGAGGAGCTATAGCTGGCGCTGCCCATCACATACGAAGTCTAATGCATTTTGCATATTAAATGGTGAAACATTACATAAACATTCATATTAAAACTAGAATAAGAAATATCAATATATTAACCGTAAACCATGAATGGTATAATAACAACACATCCATTTTCAAACATATCATAACTCATTCAATACAATATTGGATATTTTGTTATAATAAATAATCCTCAATCATGAATAATATCTAGCAAAGGATGTTGACGTTGTTGATGACGACCTGTAAAACTCTTTGAGATAAATATCCATTTCTCATGAAATCTTTTAAAAGTCACACAATTATGAAATGATGAAATTGAAAATACATTTTTTAATGTATGTTTCTCACACCACATTGAATATTTTGAAGGGAATTAACATTTTAAATAAGAATTTCAACATAAATAAATCATTAAAACCATTTAAAAAACATGGGTATTAATGAGAATGATTTAGATAAATAAATATTTAAACCATTTAAAATAATGTTTTAGTTAAAGATTCACTTAAAAATAATCCTTTTGAAATATATTTTATGAATCACTGAAATGGATAGTAAATATGTCCCATTAAAAATAAACACATAAACAATCTCATATAATAATGAGATTGAGGAATTAACCCTTACCGTGTAATTTCCTTTGGTCGAGGGTATGTTTATCCTCTTGTATAATAACCATAGTATGATATTAAATTATTACATAATGATGTTAATATTTATTATATCATATATGATTCATTTATGACTTTTTAATACCCATTTAATAATAATTTCTATGTTTCAATTATTGTTCGGGTAATAATCGATTTCATTATCGTACATATTTCAACACTGTAATTCATGATAGTATCACTTATCTCTTGATTTTATTGCTTCAAGAATATAAAACCTTATTTAAGTATCATATATATTTAGATTATAAATTTGTATAATAGATAGAAATATGAAATGAAAAACACCATTTATGGAGACGGTTGGTTGTACGTTCGCAAAAATGTGGATTCCTTTTTCATATCTTATTGAATGGAAGAAATAGAATAAGATATATTTAAATATATATATATATATATACATATTTATATATTGCGGTAGTATTATTATGTCATATACTACATACTTATGAATAAAATATAATTTTATAATCATCGTTGAATGGTGATGTGGAAATCAATATCATCACGTCGTGGAGATGGTGAGCCGTATGTACACACGAGCAACAATATAATTCTATTGATGGTGAAATTGTACATATTTGGATGGTATATTATATATATATATAATCTATTAAATTTTATATTTATTATTTATATCAATTATACACATTATTATACCCATCCAAAAAATGAAATGTTGAATAATAAATTACACTACGACATGGAGACACTAAGGCATAGGCAGAACGTATGGTGACATTGTCATTCATTGGATGGATAGAATAATGAATATGGTTATACAATATTTATAATAACATCTCAATAAGTATAAGGTACTGTAGTTATTATTATGCTATGTAAATGTCAAATAATGTGGAAGTGGAATAAGAATTGAACATTAAATGAGGCGAGGAAGTAATTACCTCTTCTTCAATTTCATCCATTTGAACAAAAGTGCTCCAAAGGATGGATTTATGATCAATGTAAGGACTATAGGTTGATGTGGGGGTAGTTAGGATGATATTTGATCTAGGTTGGGATGAGACAAAAGGCTTTGGAGGTGTGTATGTAAGATAAGGCGAGGTGCCCTTTTATAAAAGAGGTGAGGGGACCTTTAAGAAAATCATGAATTATTAAATTATTATAAAATCTTTTTCAGTTTCTAATAGCACTAAATGGATTTATTTTGAGGATAAAGTGAGTTTGGGTCAAAATTATCTAAATAAACAGGGTTTATACAAGTTTTTTTCACCATATTTCTCTTATATTTCATATTTAACTCTTTGTTAAATAGTTTATATTTTAACATGACTTCTTGTATTATTAAAATACATGTTTAATATATTTACTATAAAATTCCAATGAAACCTGATGTTGTTTATTAATGACATATGTATCATTATATAAGTTCTTTGGGTGATCTTTAAATTTTTAGGACTATTATATAATTTAATGAAGTAGTATTTTTAAAAAAAAATATTTAAGTCAATTTTGACAGTATTTTGTATTTGGTTTTAGCGAAAGTCATAAAAACATGATTACTTCAAAAACAATTCCATGAATAAACCCTAACATGTCATATTCACCTATAAATTTTTTGGAAATCATCAAAAGTCTTTTTTTATATTTATTATAAAATTTATAACATCAATTATTTTAGACTTCTATTAATAAGGTAATTACTGCATCATCATTCTGGCATAAATATATTTTCATTATATAATGTCTAAAAATTTTAAATAAATTACAATGATATCGTAAATCATAAAATATTTTTAGTGAATATTTATAGTGGAATTTATCTTCTATGAAACCATATATTAAAAATGGTTTAGTTATTAAAATTAGAATTAAACACCTTTAACTATTCTTTAAATAAAATATAATAAATTTCATAATATAATCAAATTGGATCCAAAAGAATCATATTTGTATCATAATGCTTAGTTATTTCTAAATAAACTTATCAAATATAATTTTTATATTTGTTAGGATAAATATAAAATCATTTTTAGATTTAATTACACTATTTACTTTTAACAATGGTAAATAAAATTCATAAGTTACTATTCACCAAAAATTATTTTCATCCTATTGAACCACATTTTACATACTTATCTCAACATTGTATCTTGTATTTTTTTTATATTTAATTTACAGAAGTGGTAAAATTATGTTTTAGGAAAATTTGCAGTAGTGCCTAGATAGTGGGTAAAAGACATTAAATAGTTCAATAAAATTATATATATATAATCTTATTTTAAAATGACTCCTATGAATTACATTAAACTAATATAGGTATTATGTATCTATTTTTAATTTAAAATAAATTTAAATAAAAAAATTAATTATTTATATATAAATATGGTTTTAAACAATGACGCAATGTTTTTCACAGTTCATCAAAAATTGAACGTATTTAGAAAAATACCAAAAATTCACCCGATGATAATTTTGAAATTTCAAATTCAAAAATTATATCTATTTTAGGAAGTTTAAAACATATAAGTTACAATAATTAATTTGAAATTAATTCTTCTTTCCCAAACCAGGAAGCAGATTTTTTAGAAATAAAAACTATTATAAGATTGACAAGTGTTTATGTCAAATTAAAATTTGAACTGACTTAAAATGTCCTAAATTATATTAAATGAAAAAAATATAATGTAATTATACTTTAAAACCAGTAAGATTCTAATTTAACACTATACATAATTTCAATTAAAAATGTTGCTTTCAACTATAATTTAGTATTTTTCACTCTTCATCAAAATATTAATCTTATCAGAAAAGTACCAAAAATTTATCCAAACTAAATTTCCATGTCCCAATAATAAAGAATAATTTAATTTCATTAAATTTAATATATAAAAGTATCATTTTTTGGAATTAAAAATGGGTCTCCCTTAATAGGCGTAAAAATAGCATTTTTGGAAAAATACTTCTTTTATATGAAAATGTGAATTTTTCATTATATTATGCCTAATAAATAAAAAATATCAATGAAAAAATTATATACTACTATGAAGGTTTAGGTACCGAGAGTTATGGGTCCTTAAATATTTTAATAAAAAGATAATATAAAGTTACAAACCACAATGTGGGTCACAGACACCACGAAACAAAGAAGGTGAAAAAAACTCGCCACCCTAAAACATGAACTCCTAGAAACCACACTATCTAAAGAAACCCAAAATAACAACAACTGTAAAACAACCAACTGCCGATCCACTGCAAAACTGACCTAATCCAGACCAATCCATCTCTTTCATTTTCTAAGGTTGTCCCGTATCCAGCCAAAATCATACGACACATCCCGCAATTACATCACGTAATTGCAACTTGTCCACATCCCAAGCTCCACACCCGAGGTTCCAAACACGCACCAAGTCAACCATCAGCTGCATCCCGATGTTAAGCTGTATCTCGAGGTATGATACCTTTTCCTGCATCGGCTTCCCCAAAGTCATCACCTGCTTCCTATCCCGATTACGCACAGATGATGGAGACCCTCATCGGTTGGTTGTCTCCACGTGGCTCGTGCCCGTTGTGCTTCCCTGAGTGCCAGTTGCTTACACGCTTACATGCACCACCGTCGCTCCACACCCATGAGGTCATCACCTCTCTCGAATCCTCAACTGGATCCCTCTCTGTATCCACGAGGTCTTCTCCTCTCTCAAAGCATCCATCATATCCCTGCACTGCATCACAGAATTCCACGTCCCAAAGTAGTTATCCCAAGTTTTAGGTCCGCCAAACGTCGTCGCTCCCACCTCCTCGGCCTGTATCGTTGACCAGAACCCTCCGCGTCCTACGCAGACATCATCGTCACCGTGCCGCGTTAGTGGCCATCACCTCGACAACCTGCAAACGCCACGCAGACACATCCCTCTTATTCTCGTCACCGTCGACCACGTCACACCACTGGCATCCCAGATCCACAACACCGACACATCCCCATTATCTAGATAGGCTGCCGACACACGTCGCAAGAGTCGCCAGCCCCACCATCAGGTCAAGTCCATGATCACCATAAAATCTGTCTCTCCACTCCGATCAGCTTATTCTTCACCCACAAAGCCTATTGCCACCGCTTCACCGGCCTTAGGCCAAGAATATCAGCTTCATAGAAAAAATTCATCACTCGGGTCCCATACCTGAGTTTTATGAAACATCCCTCGCACGCGCTTACCATTGCCATCCTGGCCGTTTGGAGCAGCCATTGTCAATATCACATCAGATACCGGCCATACACCGTCCAAATAGCCTCCGTCATTCTTTCTATCTGAAACGCCTCTCGGAAACTCACCCCTCCTGCGTGGACAGCAAAGTGAAAACATCCCCTTGTGGCCAACAACATCCACAGAGGATCGATCATCCTTGTGGGTGCTTGATTTCCAGCGATCCGAAAACGGATCGCTAGAAAATGATAGAGAGAGAATCTCACCTCTGATAAAAAATTATATATTATATATATAAAATTAGTAATGAGGTTAATACTATTTATAATTTATTTTTAAATTACTCGTTATGATGGTCGTGATGTTCTTTGACACGGTGTTGCGTGTTGCAAAAGATATTAAATTACTTTAAAGAGATAACAAACTATGAAACCATGGGGTGTTAAATTATCACCTCCATCAATAAATTTTTTACTATTAATTTTAAAATTATCTTATATAATAAAAGGTTGAAAATAGAAAATAATTTTTTGGAAAACCCGCATCCTAAATATGGTTAATAAAATGTAGTTTTAACAAGAGGAAATTGAAATGAAAAAGAAACCTCCAAATTTGGATTTTGAAGAAAAAATCATTTATGAAAATGAATGAAAAATAATTTGAGGGAAGACATAAATATTTATAGGGAGTGAATGAGGTCTTAAATCACAAAAAAGTGAACAATAAATGTAAAATTGATGGTCTCAAAGCCATCAATCTATGATGATTTAATGTATCATCAGTTCAACGAAAAATATTGTATTAGGACAACACAATTTTTAGATACTTTATTTTTTTAAGAGGATTGATTAATTTACTATCAAGATAAGAACTCAAGAAAACATAAATGGTTTCATTGCCTTTCATAATCATATTCTCATATTTTGGTAGTGATTTGATCTATTTAAACTTCATCCCTTACACAAGGATATAAATGTTAAAAAATGATTTTTTACACCTGAAGCACATTTGATAAATCATAAGGTCCATAAGTATTTCCTTATTCCTTTAAATGTTTACTGAAAACCAAAATATTAGGTCAATGTTTTCAGTAAATCATACTTTAACCTCAAACAAAATATCATGTGTCCAATATACTAAATTAAAACCTTTAGATTTGTCCCAAATACTTGTGTACAATCTCACAATCCAAAATGTTTATAAGGAAGGTAAAAATAACATAATGAAGGTCTCTTTTTCTCACATAACAATATGTGAAAACATTCATCATGTATTCTGTTAAAACATGGTAATAACATGAATTACAATAAAACCTTATTTGAATTGGTATTTATTTCATTATTTCTTCTGTAAAACAGATAATACTGGATATACTCCTTAAAACAAAATTTATTGTAATCTACAACAATGATGGAATAAAAAACCTTTTATTAATTACAATGTAGTCAAGAATATCTAATATAATTTATTCATATCAATCACATATTATTCCAAAATCACTACCGCAATATCAGAACCATATTAAGTTTAATCTTTCCTTTATCCATATATTTTCCAAATATATTAACTTACTATTGAGTCACTTTTCAAAGAACCCTATAATCGAAAATCCTCAATGAAAAATATTTTAGTATAATCCTTATGTATTTATATAATTCCAATAACCAGTACATCATTGATACAACACTCAAATGAAATAATTATTTAATTGCAACACAAGAACACCGGCCATTCCTCTTCATCTACAGTAGTAACATAAATTTTTTACTATCCGATATCATTATTTGGGGAATACACTGATGATTTTGACATTGATACATGTAGTGTCCCAACTAATAGCAGATGAAGCATTGTACATTTGAAACCTTTTTCTTACTCATGCAATCATGAATGTGGTGTCCTTTTTCTCCACACTAATAACATACTCCCATTTCCTTCAAGAATTTAAAAAGGTGATTATTTATATAGTTATCGCATGTGAAAAATCCTTATTTCTCTTCTTCCCTTTATCCATATTTTTTCCATATTCTTATTTTCTTGCTTCTCTTTAAATCTACAGTACTCAGAGAAATCATTACTTATCTTATTAGCACATGATAATATTTTTTCATATGATGCATATATGTGGGAGAGTATTTCCCCTCTAAATATTGGCTTAAGACATTGAAATAAATAATTATTCATAATCTTTGGATCATGCATATTGTGGGAGTTCACATTCCTTCTACTGGGCACCATTTCTAAAAGATGAAAAAACATGGTTAGATCATATCATAATTTATAATTGAAAAACTATAAAAAATTTAAGCATTAATTGATTATTTCCACACATCTACTCTCATAATCAAAACATTGGTTTCATTTCTGACATATTTACTCATAATTCCGTCATAGTGGTTTGTGATGAAAATGTGAATTATTCTATGAATATCCCCTAGGAGTGTTAAACTAGGTTAATTGTAAGCCCCGTTGTCGTGTATCTGAATACATCGGGTCAAGGACAAATCTCCTCATCTAATTTTTCACTCTTAGATATATATGTTCCAGAACAACATCCACATGTAGAATCCAAATAGCGATGTATTTTTGGAAAATTATCATAATATATACATTACAATTTTTTTGGATCTTCGTCTATACTAATCCTCAAATTCTATCATAGGTTAATGTTTTCTAATAGGAGTTTATATAAATATACTTCCAATGTTTTTTTAACTTCATCTGATACAAACTATAACAACCCAACCCCAGAATCTGTAGTTGGTGAATAATTTTAAAACATTTGCATGACTAAAATTAATCATGTCACATAGGGGCGATTCATTTTGTAGTCTTAGAAAAAATATTATATACAAGAACATTACATTACACATTTAGGCATAAAACACAACATAAATAATCATTTGATAATGCCATTATTTCACTAGATTAACCATGCATATAAACCATAATATACTTTTTGGAATCCTAAGAAAACCAAACATAAGAAAGGTGTGAGCTCATATTCTTAGTATGGGTAAATAATTTAGCAGAAGCTATAAACATTTAATAAAATTTGTGTATTAAAAATAACAACCTTTTAAAAAAATTCCATCATCATAATATTGAAACAATAAATAAAACATTATCATACAAACATTCACATTGATGTTCTACTAGTCAAATAATCACATGTAATAGCTAATTTCAAAATAAGGTAATTCATAATGTCAGACGTCATAACCACATAAACAAGGCCTCGTGCGAAGAATTAAAATAAAAATTTTGTTAGGCCTTTCTCCGAGACACTATGTTTTCTAATGAGACCTACCGATGCATCGAGGGGCTATAATGGGATGCACCGTTACTTACTAAGTCCAGTGCATCCCTCATATGAAATGAGTGAAATATAACATTATCATTCGTATTAAAACCATCATACAAAAAGTCAATATTTTAACCGTAGACCATGAATGGCATAAAAACAACACATACATATTCAAAAATATCATAACTCATTAAATAAAATATTATACATTATATTATAATAAATAAAACTCTATAATGAATAATATCCTATAAAAAATGTGGACATAGAAAAAATGATCAGTACAACTCTTTGAGGGTACCATCCCTTTTTTCATGAAATCATTTTAAAGTCACACAATTTAGAGAGGAAGACATTTAAAAAATATTTTTTAATAAAAGTATCCCATACCACTTCTAAACTTTTGAATGTAATTAACATTTTAATAAATTCATGTCCTTATAATCAAATCCTTAAAAACATTTTGAAAACATCTAAAATAATGACAATGATTTAAAAGAATAAATATTTAGACCACTTAAAATGATTATTTAGTTAATGTTTCCCTTAAATATATTCCATTTGAAAACTCTTTTATGAAATATGGATAGGGATAAAAAATATTTCCTATAAAAATATTACACATAAACAATCTCAGATAATAATGAGATTGAGGAATTAACACTTACATTGTACTTTCTATTAGTCGATGGAACGTTTATCGTCTTGTTTAATGACAATATTATGATATTAAACTATTCCATAACCATATTCATATTTATGATATCATACATGATTCATTTATGACTTTATACTTACCATTTAATAACAATTTCCAGTTTAGAGTAATATTTCCGGTAATAATCGCTTTCATTGTCGTATGTGTTTTATCATGTTATTCTTGATCGTATCACTTATATTATGATTTAATTTATTATAGAATTTAAATAATTATTTATTTATAATATATATTCATAATATAAATATATATAATAGATATATATATGAAATGAAAAATACCATTTATGGAGACGATAGGCCATACGTACGCCTAAACCCTGTTTCAGTTTTCATAACGTATTGAACAGATGTATGTGAATGAGATATATGTAAATAAAACACACACACACACACACACTTATATATCCATTAGATTTATTATTTCATATATTACATACTTATTAGTAATATATATCATAATAATCATCATTGAATGGTGAACGTGGAAAGAATATCATCGACTTGTGAAGATGGTAAGTTGTACGTATGCACGGGTGACAATATCATTATATTTATGGTGAAATTGTTTGTAATTGAATGGTAAATTATATATAAAGAATCATTAACATGATATATCTATTATTTACAAAAATTATACTAATTATTATACCTATGGAAAAAAATGAAGTGTTGAATAATAAACTACACCATGACCGGGAGAGGGTAAGCCGTACACGCACGTTTGGAGAATTTGTCATTAATAGAATGGATAAAATAATGAATATGGTTGTAACATATTTATAATAACATCTCAATATGCATAAGGTACTGGAGTTATTATTTAGGAATGTAAATCACAAAGAAAGGGAAACTGGAAGAAGAAAGGAACTCTAGAAGAGGTGATGAATTAATTACCTCTTCTTCGGGTCCATTTATTGAACAATAGGGCTACGTAGGTTTCCTTTCTTATCAAAGTATGGCTTGTAGTTTGAATTGAGGGTAGTTGGGAGTATATTATAGCATGGTTTGGCAGAGACAAAAGGCTTTGGATGTGTGAATTTATGATTAGGGGAGGTTCCCTTTTATAAGATAGATAAGGGGAATTTTAGGAAGAGATTCAAATATTAATTTATTATAAAATAATATTCAGATTATAAAAGCTAAAAATGGATTTATTTCATAGATAATGTGGGTAGGGTTGAAAGGCTCTCAACCAATAGATTTTAGACGAGTTTAGTTCACCATATTAACCATATATTTTCGATTTAACCCTTAGTTAAATAGTTTATCTTTTAGCATGTCTTATTGGATTATTATAATGCATGGTTAATTAACATACTATAAAATGACTAGAGAAACTAAAGTGGTTTTTCAATGACATATATATAATTATATAATTCCTTTGAATGAGCCTTAGATTTTTAGGACTACTGTATAATATAATAAAATAGTATTTGCTTTTAAAAAAACATTCACGACAATTTCGATACTATTTAGTATTTGGTTTTGGTAAAAGTCATAACAATATGATTAATTAGAAAAACAATTCATTGAATCAACCCTAACATGTCATATAAACCTATAAAATTGTTATAATTCATCAAAAGTATAAATTTACATTTATTTTAATATTTATAACATCATTTATGTTAGTCTTTCATTAATAAGTATATTACAACATCATCATTGTGTCAAAAATAAATTTAATTATTTAAAGTATGAAATTATAAATAAAATACCATGATGTAATAAATAATTTTATATTTCTAATGAATATTTATAGTCAAAATTTTCATATATATAACCCTATTTTAAAAATGATTTTGCTATTAAAATTAGAATTTAACACTTTTATCTCTTCTTTAAATAAAATATAATAAATGTCGTAATCTAATACAAGTGTATTAAAAAGATCATATTTTTTCCTAATGTTGATTTTGGTTATAATACACTTATCCAATAGAAGTAGGACTTGTGTAATGGTAATTAAAATATAATTTGTTCATTTAATTACCATATTTACTTTTAATTGTGGTAAATAAAATTCAAAAGTTACTATTAACCAAAAATTATTTTCTTCGTATTGAACCAAATTTTACTTACTGATGTCAACCTCGTATCAGGAATTTTTTAAATTCATTTCACAAATGTGGTAAAATTATGTTTTAAGACAATTTTTAGATGTGCCTTGAAGGTGGGTAAAAGATATAAAATAGTTCAATAAAATTTTGTATATCAAATGTAACCATAAAATGAATATAATAAATTACATTTGACAAATATAGGTATTATGTATCTATTTTGAAATTAAAATAAATTTTATTAAAAATATTAATTATTAAAATAAAAAGTCGATTTTAAATAATAATGCATCGTTTTTCATTATTCATAAAAAATTTAATGTTTTCAATAAAATACAAAAAAAATCACCCTAATACAATTTTTATATTAAAAATAAAAAAATGATGCCTATTTTAAGAAATTTAGAACATATAAGTTTCATTGATTAATTTATAATTAATTCCCGTTGTCAAAACTATAATGTGGGTTTTTAAGAAGTAAAAACTATCAAAAGACTGAATTGTGTTTATGTCCAATTTAAATGTGAAATAACATAATATGAACTTCATTATTTTAAATGATAAAAATATAATCTAATTATACTTTAAAACCAATAAAATTTATAATTTATCAGTATAATGTATTTCTATTAAAATTTTTGTTTTCGATTTAAATTTATTACTTTTCACTATTCATAAAAATTTTACAGTTATCAGAAAAGTACCAAAAATTTATCAAAAATAAATTTTTATGTCCCTATTATAGAGAAGAATTTAATTTTATTAAATTGAATATATAAAAGTTTCAAGTATTATATTTAAAAAAGTCTATCCATTAAATGGTGGAAATACATCATTTTTTGAAAAATACTTCTTTTATCTGAAAAAATGAATTTGTCATTATATTATGTCTATGAAATAAAAAAGTTGAATGTTAAAATTAAATATGATATATATAAAATTTAAAGTGTGGTTAATAAAAAACATAACCTCTATAAATGACTGGTTTGATATGTCATGATTCTTTTGTAATTGGAGTTGTGTGAAACGCAAGGTATTGAATTACGTTAAAGAGATAACATACGATGATATCTTGGGGTGTTACATTAAATAAAATAATTTTAAAAATGTGTGAAATTGAGAAATTCAAAATGATTAAAAATTATGAAATATTCAAAAAAATGTAAAATGAAACCCCTTATACTAATAATAATATTTTCAGAGTGTTGTAGAAGTAGGTTATCATTATATTCAACTCAATTCCCTAAAAAATAAAAAACATATAAAATTAATTATATTGGATCATGTTTATACAAATAATTAATTTATTTTTAGTGCATTATGATCACAAAAGTTTAATAAAAAAGTATATTTATTAGGAATTATTTTAATAGGTTAATAGTAAATATATGTGTTGTATTGTATGGAAGGATTAAATATTAATGATGAAAAATGATGAAAAATAATGATATGTTTAGAGACATTTGAATATGGTCAGTTTTAGGACACTTTCCTGGAGACTACTAATGAAATTCTCAAATATACACACATTCCCATCTTGTAGATCATTTCCTTCTACAACATTTCTCGAACCATGAAATTTTTATGAACATTCATGATGCATAAAGAAATTTACTCTCCAATTTAAAGAATGATCTGAATCACAAATGATTACTATGATACAAATTTTGTTGAAAATTCTCTAGGCGAACTGGTATGGAAATGTTTGTAGACATGTATAGTCAAGTTGAGGGTATAAATAGTAGAAAGAGTGGGAGATGTATATTCATCTTGAGTAGAGTATTAAGATTGAAAATGTTGTGTTCTTTGTTCTTTTGGATGGGGGATTTCAATAATTTACGTCCCTTACTTCTAAAAGTGGGTAGTCTATTTCTATTGATGACACATCAAAAATATTGAAAAAAACATGGAATACATTAGATATTTGTTGATAAGAAAATATCTACATCTAATATTGATGAACTCGATGAACTACTCCCACCCTTCCTGAGACCAAACATAGTGACCATAAATTTGCGGGGGATCCTCCATACTATTTAATCCAGGATCCGGTGTAACTATGTTTGGTTTTAGTAAGGGTATCATTCGTTTGTCATGTTCTATGGTATCCTCTATTTTTAGTTCACTATCATTACATATTAAGGCTATTCCATGTTTGTTGTCACCATATTTGATGTGTCGGTAATAGAAATACCTTGTCTATTATAGAAGGTAGGGAAGAAAATTTAAGTAATACCCCATCAAAAACAACTACAAACACTTGTCTTTTAAACACTAATAATCCACTCAAGGTGATGCTACATATCCCACTCCCACCCTTCTATTTGTGTGCCTCTCCTTATCTCCCCGTGATTTCAAAATACTCTATATGAGTTCGCTGACATAATTATCAAGAAATGATGTACCCCAGTCAACATTAAGGCTTCAGATCATTCTAGAAATAGAGAAGTGAATATCGTTATGCATCCTGAATGTTCTAAAACATGCCTTGGTTAGTGGAATATTGTAGAATATGATGATCTGAATGTGGGGGCATGTGTATATTTGGGCATGTTATTAGAAGTCTCCTAGAATGTGTCTTCAAATTGACCATCATCAGATTACTCTAGACCTATGTTAAATGTTTTTCATTTATCATCATAAATCTGTATTCCTTCCAACCATATTGACATATATATTTATTGTTCTCCATTTTAAATAATTTCACATCAATAGAAATTATTGTTTTAATGAAATTTTTTAGATGATAATGAATTGAAAATATATTAATTAAAACACGTAAATTTTACTATATAGTAAACTAGATAAGTGGATGTGAAAAAAATAGAACCATGAAATTATTTGATGAGTCATATAAGTATGCCAAAGGCTAAAGTAAAAAATGAAAATCAATCAAGAATAATATTATGTAAAATATAAGAAAAATAAAAATCAAACAATTATTAATTTTAAATAGGCATCATTGGTGAAACACAATGGGGTCACAATGTCATGGTGAAACTTGTAATTCATCATCACCATAGGAGCGAGGACAATGAGGGTTGTGTAGGTAGAACCCAGAAGATGTAAATGGGAACACGAAAGATTCTAGGGGGAAACAATAATTTATATACATCAAATAACGGATGATTCATACATAACCCACACATAAATAAATCATGATACATAATGAATTATCCTGTTATCTTGGAGCTATATAATCCTAGGTCCACTCCATTCCTCATAGTACATAATATATGTGTGTGTGTGTTTCACACGAATAGGAAAATAATCATAAATCCATTAAAAATAAAAAACATTATAATTTGTATAGGAAAACGGGCATCAAATAAAATAAAGTAATACATATGGTAAATACACAACAATCCTGATAATGTATCATATAGTATTCACAACATATTCAAAAAATGGTATATATCTCATTCAATAGTTTCCATAGTCATTAAAATATATGAATTTCATTAAACAAATTAAATTTCATAATATATAATGGTTATATAAAATAATATAAAAAATACATTAAAAAGGATACTTTATAAGAAAATAGAGGAAACATAAGAGATATTATAAAAAGGGAATTCATGACATTATTTTTTTTAATTATTAAAAAAATAGAAAATGAGTCACATTGAATAGTTATTTTCAAAAAGGGATTAAAATATTTTAAATGAACATTATAACAATACAAAATTTCCACAATGAAATCTTAAAATCATATTGAATTTATGTAGAAGAATCTTTGGGGATAAAAAATGAAAAAATGTAAATGCTTCCTTTATATACGTCATATGATTTTAATTAATGGATGCGTAGGAATGAAATCATAAATACATATGTATCCCCAAAAATTAAGGATAATAAATACAAAATAATTTAATGGAATTATATTATAATTATTTTAAAAGTATAAAATAGAGATAAATAATACATCATCAAGAAGTAGAATGATTCGGAGGACATACTACAAACCATATTGGGGTTGAAAACTGAATATTTATAAGATTAATGAGAGAATTAAAAATGCAAAAGTAAATAGAATGAACTAATTTATTTTTATAATATTTTTATTATATTACATATAAGATAATATGGACCATAGATAAAAAATATATATAAAAAGAAGGATCAAAAAATAAATTATATTACCTCAAATCCTGAATCAGCTTAGTACATACTCTTTAACCCCTAAATGATCATTATAATTATATTATATAATTATTCAGAACAATTTTTTATGTATATATGATTTATTATTGTTCATTTATGTTCAATTATAATCATTTTTTTAAATATTTTTTTTGTTTCCTTCATCAGAGGTGTGATGACCCAGACTCTCTTGGTCCTTCCCTTTACCAAAATCTGGGTCCTAAAGGAGTGGCGTCTCGGTGAGACCGATCGGCGTGACCCGACCTTGTCGAGTTGTTTCTAGTAGCGCTCCTTTTTGCCAAAATAGGAGTTTAAACCCTATTTTGACTCGTTTAAGCGTGTTTTAAAGACCCGTAACACGCATAAGAGTTTTAATTAAATACTTAATCAATTTATGAGTCGGCTTAAACCACCCGACCCCCTTTTTATGACAAGTGGAGCCACGTGGTCAACCCACGACCCCCCCGCCTTACGCGGTTTCGCCTTTTCACCTCATCCGTCCCCGGCTCTTATAAACTAAGGGTTAGCCGTGGTTTCTCCTTTCCTCAATCATGGGTTTTTACAAACAGCTTCTGGTGCATTGGGCGCGCCGCATCGTTATTTGTAAATTTCCGTGCCCCCGGCCTAAACGTCGATCATCTATGAACAAGTAGGTAATTTCTCCTTTGTCTCTCTCTTTTGTGTATCATGCGGTGTGGGCGTGCTTTTGATTCTCAAGGATTGGATAAACCAGACCTAATTAATGGTAATGAACGAAATCTATAAAGAAAGGAGGGGGGGCTATGATCATTGATGCTATCTTATATTTTGATGTTTTTCTTCTATGACCATCTTGTTGATTTGTGTTGGATTATGCCTCCTGAAAAT
The DNA here is from genome assembly GCA_963277665.1 of Viscum album. NCBI lineage: Eukaryota > Viridiplantae > Streptophyta > Magnoliopsida > Santalales > Viscaceae > Viscum > Viscum album. The sequence goes on from OY728165.1 coordinate 812,716,138, forward strand.
CGAGGCTGTTGGTGGTCGTTGTTTGTGCACTAATAAACCCCTGCTGATGTTTTAAATGGCTTGTTGTGGTTGTAAACTCCTGCTATGAAAAGTAATTGGTTAATCACGTATATCCAGATGAATAAATTGAAAGCACCAGGATTAATCTCTTCTTTGCTAACCCCAGTCAAAATGGAATTGAAATCATGGAACGTGTAAATCCTTTTAAATCTGAAAATATAGGCTTGGCCTTGCTTAGTGCTGGTGGCAGTGTTTTGGTGGTTTTCTCTTACGAGTCGATTGTTGGAGATGTGGGAGGGGATGGGATCCCCTGTTATTTTATGCTTTAGGTGGTTATGAAACTAGGGATGGGATCCCCTGTTGGTGTGGCTTCGGTGTTTATGAGTTTTAAGACCCGGTGGTTACTTGTTTATATCACGAATTAGGGTGGAATCCTCGGTTGTTGAGAATCGGGTGTGGGAATTTGGGTTGATGTTTGACTGTTTACTTTCCTGGACTCAAGCCTATGCCTACTAGTTACCCAGTAGTGCTTAAACATAAACATCAACACTGAACATGAAATAAGAATGGGACAAATGGGTTTGTTAGCATGAGTCGTGACTCGGACTTGAGTGTTGGTGTGATCTGTAGGTTGTCTGAAGAGAAACCTAGCTTTGGGTGAGTGCTTGTTACCTATATATATATACTTGTAGCTTTGTGTTTCTTATTTGCACCCCACCCAAGTTGAGCACTTATTGCTGAACACCCCCATTTCATGGGGGGGGGGGGGTGTTTTTCCCAACACTATTCTTGGTGGCTGGTTATTAGCTCCTTTTCTACTCCCTTTCCTGGATATCCCAAGTATCTTCGGGCAGACTGTGATGGCCTGAGGTCCATTATAAGCCCAAGAACCTTCGGGCGGGGTAGTGTGGTGGTTGGTCAGGTGTCTGCGGCAGGTGGTTTCCCAAGTTTCTTTGGGATGAGGCCCAGGTGTCTTCGGGAGTGGCAGTGGATTTTCTCTATCCCAGGTGTCTTCGGGCATGGTGGTGGTTGTTCTGGCCTAGGTGTTTGCAGGCATGGTTACGTGTGACAGTTATGGCCCAGGTGTGTGCGGGCGGGATTTCGGCAGTGGGACTATGTGCGGTTATGGCCCAGGTGTGTGCGGGTGGGTGTGGTAGTGGGACTGCGGTGAGAATGGCGGGATTGGTCCGATGCGTAGGATGTCTCAATAACTAGTGGGAATGTGGCGCGGGGTACCCAAACATTGATGTGATCTGATTATATATATTACTTGACTTGTGTTATTTGGGGAGTGTTCCTTGGTGAGGCCTGGGGTGGATAGTTTACCTTGATAGGTGTTTGGTTTACTCTTTTCTCACAGAACTTTAGTATGTTCCCCATCTTGTGCACGAGAGTCTTTGGTTTTTCCTACTGAGTGTCCTTGTATGCTCACCCTATGTATATAAAACTGCTTTCAGGTTTCCAGGAGGACTTCGGGGATCACGCAGGACCTTACTAACTCGGACCTTTGGGGCAGTTGCAGTTGTTGCTTTTCCTCTTTGGTACTTACCTTGTAGTCACCTTTTGTACTTTGTGGATTTACTTTTGGAACATGCATGTGGGAATGGTTTATTTTTTGCTTTAGTTTACTTTTACCTTGGTGTTGTTGAGTATCATCATGTCATTTCTCGATCTTATAAAACAAAAAAAGGGTAATGCCTTCCATTTGTGAGAAATTTCTATACCCTTAGTGCTAGTCGCCACCCCGGGACCTATTAAAGGCTGGTATCGGGGGTCATTATCTCTCCTTCGACTTAAAGAAGGATGGGGCTGGCAATCTGCTGACCCTTTCCTCCTTTTGGTGAAGGCGGGTCATGACAGAATGGTATCAGAGGTGACGGTTGAGAGATAGGATGAAGTCTGGAGTTAGGAATAGTGGGGATTGCATGGGATGGTAAGGAAAAAGTGTTGGGTGACCTTGGAGCGTGAATTAGGTCAGGGAAGACTGGCTAGGACATGGGATTTTAGGGCCCCCTGTGATCCGATGCAAGGACTCTGGACCTACCGAACGACCATGTGAGACCACACTGATTTCAGGGTAGAGACCCTAGGAAATGTACATGCATCATAATGACTTGTGTTCTTGTGTTTCTAGGATTTCTTCGGAATTAAGAATAAATTAAATTTTACGAAGTTTCAAGAATGATATTCTGCACTATTTTTGCTTAGGAATTCCTTATTTACCTTACAGCTATGGCACCTGGAAGGCGAACGCGTGTGGTATAGGAGATCGAGGCCCCGAAGACTACTTTGGCCGATCGGCAGAGATCTGATCGAGAGGAAGAGGACGACCAGTGGAAGAAGACTCTTTGAGCCTTCTAGAGACAGGCCCTCGAGAAGTATGAGGGCAGCACCTCCAATATGAAGACAGAAGGCTGGCTAGAGGAGCTAGTTATAGCCTTCGGCCTGATTTGGACCCCAACCGAGTACTGGGTTCCTCTGGCCGTTAGCCAGATGCGGGGAGCGACACGTCAGTGGTGTATGCTTTACCTGGGGGAGATAAGAGAGTCTGAGGTGGCTTGGGTGGATTTGGGGAGGGAGTTATGGGCGGAATTCCTCTCCTCAACGATGAAGGCGGAAAAGAGGTAGGAACTACTCTCCCTACAGCAGGGGAGTATGTCCATGGGGGAGCTAGGGATCAAGTTCAAGGACCTCCTACGTTTTGCTCCGGACCTCTTTCCCGAGGAGGAGTCTTGGGCAAGATGTTTGGAGGAGGCGCTCTGAACCTCCCTCTAGTATGCTGTTACCCCCTTTACCCTTCCGACATACTTGGAGGTCCAGAATAAGTCCGAAGTGGTGGAGAGGATGCATGCTCTAGGAGGATTGTAACGAAAGGGGATCTAGATGGGACCATCGAAAGGGAAGGCCGTCAGCACCAGGCCTGCAGCGTTAGGACTCTCTAGGTTCCGACCTGCGGGGAGCAGACCGCATCAGTTTCAGTTTCGATCCCCTGACCCTCGCCCTTTTCCTTCGGGCCCAGGACCGCGGTGCTTCATCTGTGGGAGTCCTGGACATCTCCGGAGTCAGTGCCCCGACCGGGTGCAGTACAGCAGTGGAAGTCACCCCCAGCACTCGCCCCAGCAGCATCTTCCAGCCAGACCTTTCCAGCAGTAGCAGCAGGGACAACGAACTCACGCTCCTCCGAGGATAGACGTAGGAGGAGGAGGCCGACCTCAGGGAGCTCCACTGGGACCTCGACCAGGGTGTGGTCGGTGAGGTGGCCGACAGCCAAGGGGTAGGGGATCTGGGCAGGGACAGTTACATGCCACAGAGGCAGCAGTTCCAGCAGGGCCAGAGGTTGTTCGAGGTACGATCAGTCTGTTTAGCACTATTTCTTATGCTTTGTTCGATACCGGAGCTTCACACTCCTTTTTTGCACCCAGTATATCCCATTCCTTGGGTCTAGATGCCGAGAGACTTCCAGTGCCCCTGGTGTTGAGCACACCATTTGGAGGTCAGACCAACTTGTTGTTCGTTTTTCGAGGATGTAGACTGATGATAGGGCCACATCAGTCAGTTATGGATCCTCTTCTGCTACAGATTCAGCCATACGATGTCATCCTAGGCATCGACTGGCTATTTTCTGTGTGCGCCATCATCGACTGTTTTCGAAGAAGGGTGGTGTTCTTAGACTTGGACAGCCGACGTGTTACATTCACCGTCGAGCGGAGCTGTCCGAGGGGAAACATGAGAGAGGAACCTCTCATCTCCTTGTTGACCGAGCTGACAGAAGAGTCAGTAGATGCTGAGATGGTGGAAGTTCCAGAGATTGTCCGTGAGTTTATGGACATCTTTCCTGAGGAGGTGACGACTCTACCCCCTCGGCGTGATATCGAGTTCGGGATAGACCTACAACCCGGTGCTCGTCCAATCTCGATGGCTCCTTACCGGATGGCTCCTTCAGAGCTACGGGAGTTGCGGATCCAGATTGACGATCTGATGAAGAGGGGTTATGTTCGTCTGAGTGCGTCACCGTGGGGTGCTCTGGTCTTGTTTGCAATGAAGGAAGATGGTGGTCTTAGGTTGTGTATAGACTATAGGAGGCTGAATCAGGTGACGATCAAGAATCGCTACCCTCTTCCGAGGATATATTATCTTTTCGACCAGCTGAAAGAGGCAGGATGGTTCTTGAAGATCGACCTATGGTCTGGGTACCACCAGCTAAGGGTGAAAGAGAGCGACATCCCGAAGACATCGTTCAGGTGCAGGTATGGACACTTCCAGTTCGTAGTCATGCCCTTTGGTGTTACCAATGCCCCGGTTGTGTTAATGGGGTTAATGAATTCTATATTCTGGGTGTACTTGGATAGGTTCGTGGTTGTGTTCATCGACGACATCCTGGTCTACTCTAGATCAGAGGAGGACCATGCAGAACACCTGAGGACAGTTTTGGAGGTCCTCTGACAGCACCAGCTCTATGGGAAGTTGTCTGAATGGAAGTTCTGGACAAGAGAAGTGCACTTTCTCAGGCACGTGGTGTCCGAGCATGGGGTAGCGGTGGACCCATCAAAAGTTGAGGTGGTTGTTTCTTGTGAATCACCCAATAATGTGGAAGAGTTCCGTAGTTTCCTTGGGCTGGAAGGTTACTACCAGAGATTCGTACCCAACTTTTCCGAGTAGCAGCCCCTTTGACAGCTCTGACCAAGAAGGACCAGGCTTTCGTATGGAGTGAGCAGTGCCAGTCAGCCTTCAGCTATCTGATAATTAAGTTGGTCGGTGCCCCAGTTCTGAGATTACCAGAAGAAGGGGAGGTTTATGAGGTGTTCTGTGATGCTTCAGGATAGGGCCTGGGATGCGTGTTGATGAAGCGACAAGGGGTGATCTCTTATGGGTCCAGGAAGCTATGTTCCCATGAGCATAATTACGCCACCCACGACCTGGAGCTTGTGGTGGTCGTTTTTGCGCTAAAGTTATCGAGGCACTACCTCATTGAGGAACGCTTTGTGGTCTTCACGGATCACAAAAGCTTGAGGTATATCTTCTCCCAGCAGGACATAAACTTGCGACAACGGAGATGGGTGGAGTTCCTCTAGGATTACAACTTTGAGATCTCTTATACTAAGGGCAACGGCAATGTAGTGGCCGATTCCTTGATTATGAAGACACATAAGGATGCGGTCCGAGATTCGGCAGACGCATGGAAGGAAATGGAGGAGTTGGATTCCTTACACCTGGACGCGAAGATGGATAGTGGCAGAGGCTACCTATATTAGATAACAGTGCAGTCATCCCTGTTTAAGCAAGTGGAGGAGTCTTAGTGGGGAGACCTAGAGTGCGAAGTTATGCATGACCATGTTGACCTGGGCAATGCTCCAGAAGGATGGACAGAGGATGGTCAGAACCAGATGCTTTTCCAGAAGAGTTTGTTTGTCCTGGAGGTGATGCGTGGAAAGGTTCTCAGTGAGTTCCACAACTCACCCCTAGGGGTACACCCAAGAGTATCCAAGATGTACCAGGGATTGAAGAGGCAGTTTTGGTGGCCCGGAGTTAAGCGAGCGGTGGCAGAGTTTGTGGCCAAGTGTTTAGTGTGTCAGCATGTGAAGGTTGAACACCGAGTTCCAGGCGGCCTACTGCGGCCTCTAGATGTCCCCGAGTGGAAGTGGGATGACATCTCGATGGATTTCGTCACGGGACTACCCAAGGTCCAAGGAGGGTATGACGCCATCTGGGTGGTAGTGGACAGGTTGACGAAATCGGCTCACTTTCTAGAAATCAGGGAGTCGAGTACTGTGGATGCTTTGGCACGAAAGTACGTGGATGAGGTGGTGCGGTTGCATGGAGTTACGATGTCTATAGTCTTAGATAGGGATGCACAGTTTACCTCGCGAGTCTGGAGAGGATTTTAGCATGCGTTTGGCACCCAGTTACACCTTAGCACTGCTTTCCTTCCCCAGACAGATGGACAAACAGAGTGCACCATCCAGACCTTGGAGGATATGCTGCAGGCATGTGTTCTGGACTGAGGAAGATCATGGGTGCAATAATTTCTTCTGGTATAGTTTTCCTACAATAATAGTTACCACTCTACCATTGGCATGAACCCGTTTGAAGCTTTGTACGGGAGGCCATGTCGTTCGCCTGTGTGTTGGACCGAAGGAGGAGAGGCAGGCATCCTTGGCCCGGAGGTGGTGCAGAGCACGACAGAGAAGGTTCAGCTCATACGAGAAAGGATGAAGGCAGCCCAGGACAGACAGTAGTCATATGCTGATACCAGGAGGAGGCCCTTGGAGTTTGAGGTTGGGGACCACGTGTTCTTGAAGGTCTCCCCTCGGTGTGGGCAGCGGATGTTCGGCAAAAGGAGTAAGCTTTTTCCAGATTCATCGGACCCTTCGAAGTGTTGTGGTGGGTCGGCGAAGTGGCTTACCAGCTAGCGTTGCCATCGCCGCTACTAAGGATACATGATGTCTTCCATGTGTCCCAGCTCCGTCGGTATCTGCACGATGATTCACACGTCCTTGATTGGGGTAAGCTGGACGTCGAGGACGATGTGATCTTTGTGGAGAGAACAGTGGTGATCGAGGATCGCAAAGAAAAGGTGCTTCGTGGGTGAACCATTCCCTTGGTTCGTGTGTTGTGGAGACATGGTGGGCTTGAGGAGAGTACGTGGGAGAGGGAAGCACATATGCGTACCCAGTACCCAGAGTTGTTATGAGTTTTTTTCCGTGTTGTACCAGTTGTGGTAGAACGTTTTGTCTTTTGGCTATGAAATGTGCTGGACTTCTTTCCTCTGTTTGTGTGTGACAATCCCCAGCTATGGGGAAGGAGAGAACCCGACCCCTAATCAAGACGCATTAAGGTGGATGTGATTAAACCCGTGCGGGCGAGTCAGTGCCGCCCAAAGCGGATAATATCTTGACATGGGGGAGGAGACTCCCCAACCCACATGCCCGGGCAGTTTGGCATGGAATGTTTCTTGGATCGTGACAAGAAGGTGTTCTTAGTTAACAATGAGGTTCACTCTTGAGAGGTATCTTTCGGGGTGGTTGTTTGGACCCAACCTTCCCTTATGGGTTGTTTAAATTCTTAAGGACGAGAATAGTTTGAGATGTATCTGATGTGATGACCTAGACTCCCTTGGTCCTTCCCTTTGCCAAAATCTGGGTCTTAAAGGAGTGGTGTCTCGGTGAGACCGATCGGCGCGACCGATCGGTGAGACCGATCAGCGTCACCCGACCTTGTCGAGTTGTTTCCAGTAGCGCTCCTTTTTGCGCAAATAGGGGTTTAAACCCTATTAGGACTCGTTTAAGCGTGTTTTAAAGATCAGTAATGCACATAAGAGTTTTAATTAAATACTTAATCAATTCATGAGTTGGCTTAAACCACCCTACACCCTTTTTATGACGAGTGGAGCCGCGTGGTCAACCCACGACCCCCACGCCTTACGCGGTTTCGCGTTTTCACCTCAACCATCCCTGACTATTATAAACTAAGGGTTAGCCGTGGTTTCTCTTTTCCTCGATCGTGGCTTTTCACAAACAGCTTCTGGTGCATCGGGCACTCCACATCGTTATCCGTAGAGTTCCACGCCCCGGCCTAAACGTCGATCATCTATCAACACGTAGAGAATTTCTCCTTTGTCTCTCTCTTTTGAGTATCATGCGGGGTGGGTGTGCTATTGATTCTGTAGGATTAGATAAACCAGACCTAATTAAAGATAATGAACGAAATCTATAAAGAAAGGAGGGGGGTTGTGATCGCTGATGTTGTCTTATATATTGATTTTGTTTCTTCTATGACCATCTTGTTGAGTTGTGTTGGCTTATGGCTCCTGAAAATCGAGGCCGTTGGTGGTCATTGTTTGTGCACTAATGAACCTCTGCTGATGTTTTAAATGGCTTGTTGTGGTTGTAAACTCCTGCTGTGAAAAGTAATTGGTTAATCACGTATATCCGGATTAATAAATTGAAAGCACCAGGATCAATCCCTTCTGTGCTAACACCGGTCGAAATGGAATTGAATTCATGGAACGTGTGAAAACTTTTAAATCTGAAAATGCAGCCTTGGCCTTGCTTAGAGCTGGTGGTAGTGTTTTGGTGGTTTCCTCTTACCAGTCGATTGCTGGTGATGTGGGAGGGGATGGGATCCCCTTTACTTTTATGCTTTCAGTGGTTATGAAACTGGGGATGGGATCCCCTGTTGGTGTGGCTTCGGTGTTTATGAGTTTTAAGACCCGGTGATTACTTGTTTATATCACGAATTGGGGTGTAATCCTCTGTTGTTGAGAACCGGGTGTGGGCGTTTTGGTTGATGTTCGACTGTTTACTTTCCTGGAATCATGCCTATGCCTACTAGTTGCCCAGTAGTGCTTAAACATAATCATTAACATAGAACGTGAAATAAGAATGGGGCAAATGGGTTTTTTAGCGTGAGTCGTGACTCGGACTTGAGTGCTGTTGTGATCTGTAGGCTGTCTGAAGAAAAACCTAGCTTTGGGTGAGTGCTTGTTTCCTATATATATATATATACTTGTAGATTTATGTTTCTTATTCGCACCCCACCCAAGTTGATCACTTAGTGCCGAAAACCCCCATTTCATGGGGGAGGGTGTTTTTCCCAACACTATTCTTGGTGGCTAGTTATTAGCTCCTTTTCTGCTCCCTTTCCCGGATAGACCAAGTATTTTAGGGCTGGCTGTGATGGCTTGAGGTCCATTATTAGCCCAAGAACCTTCGAGCGGGGTAGTGTGGTGGTTGGCTAGGTGTGTGCGGCAGGTGGTTTCCCAAGTGTCTTCGGGATGAGGCGCATGTGTCTTTGGGAGTGGCAGTGGATTTTCTCTAGCCCATGTGTCTTCAGGCATGGTGGTGGTTGTTCTGGCCAAGGTGTTTGCAGGCGTGGTTACGTGTGACAGTTGTGGCCCAGGTGTGTGCGGGCGGGAATTCGGCAGTGGGACTGCGTGACAGTTGTGGCCCAGGTGTGTGCAGGAGAGAATTCTGCAGTGGGACTGCGTGCGGTTGTGGCCCAGGTTTGAGCGGGCGGGTGTGGCAGTGGGACTGCGGTGAGAATGGCGGGATTGGTCCGATGCGTAGGATGTCTCGATAACCAGTGGGAAAGTGGCGCGGGGTACCCAAACATTGATGTGATCTGATTATATATATTACATGACTTGCGTTATTTGGGGAGTGTGACTTGGTGAGGCCAGGGGTGGATAGTTTACCTTGATAGGTGTTTGGTTTACACTTTTCTCACAGAACATTAGTACGTTCCCCCACTTGTGCACGAGAGTCTTTGGTTTTCCCTGCGGAGTGTCCTTGTATTCTCACCCTACGTATATAAAACTACTTTTAGGTTTCCAGGAGGACTTCAGGGATCACGTAGGACCTTACTAGCTCGGACCTTTGGGGCAGTTGAAGTTGTTTCTTTTCCTCTTTGGTACTTACCTTGTAGTCACCTTTTGTACTTTGTGGATTTACTTTTGAAACATGCATGTGGGAATGGTTTATTTTTGGCTTTAATTTTCTTTTTCCTTGGTATTGTGGAGTTTCCTCATCTCATCTCTCGATCTTAGAAAACAAAAAAAGGGTAATGCCTTCTATTTGTGAGAAATTTCTATATCCTTGGTGCTAGTCGCCACACCGGGACCTATTGAAGGCGAGTCTCAGGGGTCATTATCTCTCCTTCATCTTAAATAAGGAAGGGCCTGGTAATCTGCTGACCCTTCGCTCCTTTTGGTGAAGGCGGGTCGTGACAAGCGGTATGTTATTTTCACAATTCAAGGGTTGCATCAATTTATCAGTAATAGTATAACACCATAACAAATGAGCCTATAACTCCATAATTTTGTATAAAATGATTTACTTTCCTTCAATAATTTCAAATGGTTCCAAATACAATCATTTATGACACACTATACTAAATTCAATTAATAAATTTTTTTTGTCATTTATTGTATTGTTCATATTAATGATTTTCCATCCATTTTAAAATTTAAGGGGAACTAGTACGGTCTTTTAGAACTATAATTATACCTTGGTATAGACCTCTGTTGATGGTGGGAAAAAAGAAAGACCATTATCTGTACATATGGTCTATAGAGATGAATATTGTTCCTTAATTATAATTCTTATAGGGTGTGTCATTTATATCACTAATGCATGGTTTCTTATAAAATAAATATCCTAAAAATCATCCTCGAATGATTAAATTAATCTTAGATGAAAAAATTAATGTAGCTATATATTAGAAGATAATTAGAATAATTTTTTATTGATTAGACCATATGTAAATCTTCATCAATTGGGGGGTTGTGACTGAAAAATAGACAAGGGATCGGGGGCTCGGGATTTGATGTATTGGGTTGGGGCTAGGCTGAGGAGGGATCATCCAGCAACGGGTCGACCAGAGAGTACATGGTGGGCCCTAGTTCTGGTGATTCTAGTGAGATATTAGATGGCTCGGGATCGACCGATGATGAATTGGAGGGCTCGAGCTCAGGAGCCCCTAAAAAAGGATCAGAAGGCTCAGGCTCATTAGGCATTGATAACAGCTTAGATAGATCGGGCTCAGGCAACAACAATGTGGGTGGCAATTATCTAGGGTTCAGGGTTGGGGGAGTTAGGTGTGGAAGAGGGGTGGGGGTTAGGGAGACAGATTGGGGGGGGGGGGGGTTGGGGGAAATGTTTTTTATTAAAAACTAAATATTTAGAGGTGGTGTTTAACAAACAATACCGAAATCCTAGGAATTTGATTTTGATGTTCAAAAAACCACCTCTAAAAACATCCACCAAAACATGATTTAGGTGTAGTTTCCAATAAATCCACTATTCTCTTCTCCCAAATGGAATGAATGTTTTTCTCTTGTTGCGGGGAAAAATAATCACCCAGATGGTTTCATGGACTCGAGTTATATATGGATCCCCCCATCATAATGAATAGAGTAATGAAATCCCATTTCCACATTGGGATTACAAGATTATATGTCAAATATGTAATAAGGTAATTCTCATCCTTCACTTAATGACATTTGATACACTGAATGAAAATCCTAGAAATTCCCATTCTCATACAATCACACTAAAGCGTTAACTAATGGTCCTTGTACATCAATGAATCACAAAAAGGTGTATCATATTGGGAAGTATGAAACTCAGTCATCACCACCACTCACAACATGACATGTACCATCTATTGACCAAAGGAATGGATAAATTTCTCCACTCCTTTAGAAAATATATCTATTTTATTTCTTGAGGAATTCTAGTCATGTATAACCTCATAGTTGACATAAACGAACTAGGCCATAGACACACACAAAATAATGTTTTTGTGGAGTCACCATAATCAATAGAATAAAATCTGCAACACTCTCATCTACCATGTTTAGTTGCAATGAAGCTAATTTCACATATGAATCCTCCACTAAGAGAGAACATAAAAGTTTAAATATGTAATATACCAACACATTTACCTCCTAAAAATTTCAGACAATTTCTACGTAACATTACTATAAGAACTCAAACCGACTCATTTTTCTAATGTTTATATCTCTCTATGTGTAGGTAAGCCTGAGGATCTGGTGTCCCTAGTAAAGAAAAATGATCTCTCTTAGAGATTAATTACTAGGAATATGCATATTGTTTAATTATATTTTGAAATCTTGGTTTTGAGCCACATAATACATATAATTTGGTATTTACATCATCAAATAATAAGTGATCACATATGACTTCTTCATCAACACAAAATTAAAACTAGATCTAGAGGCTTTACAAAACAATGCATACTCCACAACATCGTTCCATAGTATCAATATAGGATTAGTGATCAAAATCATCCTTGGATCCTCTAAAGACCACTATGACTACTCGGTCTAAGTAAATGACTACAATTGTTATGTAAATGGTTGTTAAAGGGGCATCAATCCATGATAATTCATCCATAATCCTTTTGTACTACACATCGATCATAAAGAGACTCCAAACCTCATACATGCTATTAGATGGATCCTAAGAAAGACCCACATCAATATTAAAAGGTTTTATATATAAATTAATATCATAGATTACATTTCAAAAAATATTAACCCTATAGATCCAAAACTATAACTTCAAGAGATTAAAATAATAATAGTTCTCGTGAAATATTTCTAGGACCATACTTAGATGATATATGTGATCCTATTATGGCACAAATTAAATGAGTATTTATAAATGGAGATAAAAATTAATTATTCCAAGTATGGATAGATGATCAGATTCGGGATCTCTAGAAACACATTAGGGATATTTATCACACCAAATTGAATCCACATTAACTCATAGTGTCCAAAGAAGAATCGAAATGAATTCATTCGAATATCTCCCACATGGAACCTCAACTTTAGGTAGTTGGACTTGAGATATATCCTTGAGAGAAAACTATTTCCTCTCAATAGGTTGAATAGGGTTTCTATCCTTGATAGAGGATAACAATTCATTGGCATTACACAATTCGACTAAAGATAATCAACTAAAAGAATCATGTTCGTGTCTTCTATTTTCAAATTCAAAACTAGTGCATCCTAGGTGAAAAAACAAGATATGATGAAACCCCAATCTCAAAGATCCTCTACCTACACCATTATCTCTCACATCAAGGTAGGGGCCATCCTATATGTTGTATAATATATTGGCGATGTGTCAAATTGAATGTCTATAGGGATGTATATCTCTGACCAAGGTCATAGTACAAAAATATTTTCAATAAAGACACCCATATAGTCATCAACTATTGAAGGGATCCATAATCTTGAATATATCTCTCCACTAATGGAAAAATACTCTATCAAATGGGTGACATGTTATTAATTTTTGTCACAATTACGACTCACTCAGAGATGATATCCCTCTAAAGTTCAATGAAAAATTTAAACCCATCATTAAAAATTCATTTAGTTCATCTAAGATGGGATAAAATAAATTCCTGAACGATGGATACCCATTCCATACACATGATATTGTCATTAGGTTTCATCATGATGACCATGTGGTACCATGAGAAACACTATCCACTAAGTGATATCTTTCAATATCAAAGGATATGTGATATCAATGATTTTATCAAATTTAGATCATCTAGTTTTATTTTCTAGTATAATGTTTGAACTAGAAGATGTAACCCCTCCAAAATATATTACGTGATAATGAAATAATTATCAAAGTTTCTCCTAGTAATATGAATGTGTAGTAAAGACACAGATTGTAACTCGAATCATTTAATGTACCAACTATTCCTAGATCTCCACAACATCTAGCTTCCTATAACCATATACACCATCTTCCTGATAAAATATTGATACACCATTTTGTGGTAGAATTAACTCATATCAACACCCTATACATAATGCTCCTACATCCAGAACTTCCTCATCTCCATTGAACTCACTACCTCGGAGTGGGAAGCCCTAGTAATGCTTAGGAGATCCCAAATCATGTTAGTGTATAATTTACCATACATTCCATTAATAAATATAACATATAAAAAACTATTATTCTTTATTAAAAAAAGACCATTCCAGAATCGTATGGGTTTAGTTTCTTTGGAAACATGGAAACATAAACAACAGGTTCAAAAGTCCACTATAACATCTCCAATTTATCCATTCCTAAAAATAAACCTTTTAATATGTTAAACCTAATACCATCCATTATATTTGTTGCAAATAAAAATAAAATGTGTGAGCTTAGTTGCTGAGTAAGGGTGAACATGGGATACGTTTAATCATAACATGAAAAGATGGGTATGAGCACATGAGCATAAAATTTAAGAAAAATTCCATCCATATCAAATATCATAACCATGAATAATGAAATTAAAAATTGGAATATTATAATACATGAATCATCTAATAATAAAACAACCAAGTCCATGATAGTATAAATACGACATAAAACATGGAATTTGGGGAATACATATAGTCATATGATGTCTTATTTTAGGGATAGCTACCAATACATTCATAACATGTCAGTCTTGGGATATTCACATGTGTACCTAATTCGCAATTTGGATGACATCCCATGAAACATCTATTTTTTTCATAAGATGAACTCTCATGTGACCACTTGTTTCTATTTTAGAATAAACTATCGTGTACCATCTTATATTGGTCATATTATGACATATCATATACCCTCATGTTGTGGTCATGGGTTCATCAACCATGTATAATTTTTATTGTGGGCATCAGATAAAAACCTATACACCCTTTGAGATCATAGAATAATGATCAGTGCCCAATTTATTTGATGGATATATTGGTCCCAACCATACTAAAATGAAAATAATATATATTTGTTTCACAATAACGTAAAGAGTCATTTCATGAGAACCTTTGTGATGAATGGAGTTTCATAAACCTTTCATCATAACATAACTCATGTAAAATAAATTTTCTTCACAAATATCATCATGTGATAAAAAAACTGTAATCATAAAAATAACAAGGGTTTATTCTGAAATTATATACCCAGAAAGAATGTGTAACTTCATGTAATGTTATCTTATATGGATAATAATTTTAAATAGTTGATTGACATAATTTATAAGGAAAATATCATTTCAATTTTGAAAATAGAATAAAAAATACCACACCATTATGAAAAAAATCAATTTATTTTAAAATAATACTATTAATATTAAATGTAATCATCACGTAATTAAGGTGTGATGATGGTTGGAAAATATACGCATTTTTTATAAGTTCAAAAGGCAATAATTCTATTTTTTTAGAAAATAACATCATTTAGAAAATGACAAAATAAACCTTTTAGAAAATTTAAAAAAAATTAAAGAATTACTAAAGATACCATTATTATAAATATTAAATGAATCGTAAAATAAATATTAAACAATTATATATTACATTTATATGGGATAAAAATAGAGTTTAAAGGTAAATTTAAATAAGATAATTTTAAATTTAAGAAACCTTATAAATATTATATCATTGAAGTGATAATTAACTAAACTGATTGATAATGCATATTCACTAAAAATATAAATAAAATCAGTTGAAATAAAACATAATTTAATTAGTATTCATCCCATATATAATCATATCACGTCATAATCAATGAAGTAGATGTATAACCCAATGAATGTAAATTGGATTAAGAATTCCCTAAACACATTTCAATAAGTTGAATTGTATGTCCCATAAATGAAATAATGATCAAATTAATCATCTAATGACATAGAAATAATGATATAAAGTAAATTTTTTATCAAATAGTTTTATATAATCCACAGAGAATAAATAAGTGTTTAATAATACATATATCTCATAGGATAATATGAGAGATTAGAAACCCTTACCTCACGATTCTCTTTAGTTTTTTAACATTAAACTCATTAATAAGTGTTTTAAAGAATCTTATTAATTAATTATAGATCCATATTAATATTTATAATACCATATATTATATGTTTATAATACCTTAGAGCCCATTCATTAATAATATTTCATTATTTTAATTTTTTCACTTGTAATCGTATCACGGTTTTAATGGCCGATTCATTTGTTTAGAATTGTGAATATTCTTGTAAATTTAAAATGAAACACTCTAAAAGGATTAAAATGGTTTCAATCAACCAAGAGAATTATAAATTGTTCTAAAAATATTCTTTGTTTCTTAAATAGGGAAGACTCATCTGATAAAATGTTAATGATAAATGTTTAGTTTATTTTGTCATCTTTTCAAAACGTGACAATCTGGTTTTATTTTAATTAATATTATGAGTTTATATTAGTTTACAAAAATTAAATAGGTTATAGTATACTTATTAAAATATGATTTATCTTTAATTATAATTTTATGGAGATCCATGATGGTGGCCATGGAAAATAAAAATCACTATTTATAGATATGATTAGCCTACAAAATTTGGATAATAGATTCATTTTATAGAATAAGAGGAGATGAAAAATAAAATGGATATGGGATATTAAAATATATAAATAAAAATATATGATATAATTGATTTGAAATTTATCATTTTCATATAAATGATGGAGGAGATGATAAATTAGAAGATGAATAGATATTATGATAGGTGGTTTGAGAAAATAAAATCTTTAAAATCAGCTCCTAAAATGATACAATAAAGTCCATGGAAATAGACATTGGATGATACCAAAATCACATAGACCTAGGGAGAGTGGGGTGGATATAGGTTGGCATATATATGAGTAGGATAAATATTTATGTGGATAAATTGGGTGATCAGTGGTTGTATTTATACTTGAAGATGGGTTTTTTAAATGGATTAAATAATGATTATTTATATTTGAAGCCAAACACATTGAGGGGAAACTATTTCCCAAAATTTTGGCTGATTATTAATTTTTTAAATTCTTTTTGGGGTCAATGAAAACTTTAAACAAACATTTAATACTTTTTATTTATTTATTTTATGCTATTAGCTCTTAATTTTAATAAGTTCTTTTTTCCTATACCATAGTGATTTTTTCTTTCATACCAAGGTATGATAACTATTCCTAAAAATGATTATGAAAAAAATATATAAACAATAAAATTTAATTCAATACATTTAATCCTTTAAAAAAAATACATTCATAGAATTAGAAAAATTATATTTAAAATAAATCATGTTCACACAATAGGGAACCGATTTCTAATTTACGAATGCTCAAATTATTGAAATTATTTTATATAAATTTTAAATGTAAATTATGATATAAATCTATTCATTTTATTTATTGATGTATTTTTTAACCATTTATAATTTGAAAAAAATTAAAATAAAATTTCACCAAATAAAAAATTTGATGAAAATGCAGTTTTCCATTAAAAGTCATCTTTTATGTTAGTATTCATATAAAATGAAACTTCTAAAAAAATTACCCAAACATCACCCTAATATACTTATGATATTACACTTTAAAAAATTAATTTATCTTTTAAAGTAAAAAGAATCATATTTTCAAAAAAAAAAATTAAAATCGGTGCACCATTAAAAGGCAACCAAACTGCCTTTTAGAATATAATAGCTTTTTATGCTCATGATTGTATTTATTTTTATCATAATATTGTAAAACATATTTGATGAATTAAATATTGTTTGATTGATTATATATCAAATAAATTTTGTTATATTATTTACCTAATAGATATTTATTTAATTTATTAAGACAAAATGCCATAATGGGGACAAATATAGTTTTTTTATAAAACCCTATCCTTTATATTAAATTGGTTTTTAATTTCATTTATAATTAATTGGTCACAAATTAATTAAATTTATAAAAATATTTAATCTATATTTTCATAATTTAGTTAGTAAAATTAATTTCTACTTTTACAATTTATATATAGTAAAAGTTTTCATAAAATAATAATATTTCATTGATCATTTAAGATAAATGTATTGTAAAAAGTAGTATTTAAAATATTATATATTTATCTAAAAAATACATTACATAAAATCATCGGGCGTAACACTATACCCCTCATTATGTAAATTTTTCCTTTACAATTCATAACAAGGATATATAATGATGAGGATACATTTTCTTCGTCACAACCCCTAGTTCACACGTATCAATCCCAAATTGGTGGATTTTAAAAAAAATGTGAACCACGTGTGTTGAAATATTTGAAATAAAAAATATTTATTAAGTAATAATAATGATATTTCTTCAGTTGTATGACCTATGAGTTTATTTCATATGATGAATCAAGAATTTACTTTCTCAAGATAGATATATGCAACCCATCATGAACATGCTAGATATTCGGTGGAAGAGTCAATCGATAAGATCCCACCCTGATACAATCAAGAATTTCAAAAAAACTTATGTCATTGAAATTTTGGAATTTTACATGAAAATAATATATCAATGTTTTAAAATTTAATTTATTAAAAACCCACTTTAAAAAGGGTAGAGTAAAAATTTCACTGAAAAAGGGGATGTAAATGGTGAAGAGCAACACATTACTAGGATTCCGATAAGGTAAAAATTTATAGAAATAGAATACATGATCAAGGAAGAAAAAAATAACTATAATGTTTATATATAGAATGATAGGGAACATGAACATTATATGGATACTGACTAAAAAACCATAGAAAAAATATTCCTGAAAAATTTCATTGATATCATTATAAATGATGATAATAGGATAACATTTTATTTTCAAATAATTTGAGAAGATATACTTACTTTATTAAATATGATTTGAAAAACCTCACAATTTTATTGTTCCTTTATATTTTTCTGCTTCATTTGATTCATAATGTAATGAAGTTTAAATTATAATGCATGAAAAACTAGTCAATAATAAGATACATAATGCGTTGACATTTTATTTTTTATTCACTAATTATCATCCTAAAAAAATGTTCATAAAAATTGTCTAATAAGAATAAAACATAATATGGTTAAGTAAATACTCAATCTTAATAATCATTCTCATTGTTCAATGTAATCAATTTCATTAATTTTTTCCCTTTTTATCCTTCCAAAAAAGAATTAGAATCGAAAACTTTTATATGAGGGTTAGAAAATTTTCAAAACTGACTAATAATTAGTACCCCGAACAAATTTATGTAGCTCGTAATTTTCACAGACCAAACATGTGAAGATAATCATCAGGTATTCTTTTAATTTTTTGTAATAACCTAAATTACAGTATAACATAATATAAAAAAATACATGACCTTAAAAATTACCTCGTAACTCATACAATAAATCCATTAATTCTATAAATTCAAACCACCTTTTCATCATATTACTAATCTATTCCATGTTCATCAATACTATCCTATTTATTTTATCGTCATCAAGCCTCTCTTTATACCATTAATATTCCGACATAATTCATATATTGGGGTTTATGTTTCTCTTAATCATGTCTTTTCCATAAATATGACTTTTCCACATCAATCTATTTTCATGATTACCAGTACCATTCAACAATTAATTTATATTACTAATTGAATAAATAATGTGGAAAAATCTGTTGATGTTTTATTATTCAATAATACCATACAAGTAAATATATAAGAGTATACATGAATTCAATTTGGTAAAATTTTAGGATTTCCACTTCTTTAATAAATAATTAGTCTATGTTTTTTGTTTTATTAATTAAATCTTCCACCATATCATATTTCATTTGTTTTCTCCTAGTCATCAACAATATGACCATTACTCATACAACCTTCCTAATTCATTCAGTATCATTCCACTTAGAGAATTTATTTCTATAATTCCCTTAAATTCCACATTTACATAATTTTACTATCGACGATACCTTAATAATACAATTATTTCATTCATAAATGTAATTGAACCGTTCAATTTTTCCTTTAAAATTAATTTTTTGGTGCTTATTTTCAACACCCAATAAATTATTTAGTTCTATTGCGAAATTCTCCATGATTTCTCTTCCCATATTCCTTACATGAGTAAAATTGAGAATTATTTTTTTCTCTGTGGTCATAATGGAAATTATCCTTATCTAATTATATGGTTCAAGAAACTCACCAAAATTGATTTTATATATCATATTATGATATTTATGAATTAGAACAATATCATTGATTATCAATTAGAATCCCTCTTAATTTTTTTTCTCATGAGGAAACTCACTCCATTGTGTATAACATTCACTATTAACAGTAATCATGTAGATTCCATAGACTATCTAAAACCAAAATATAATTGTGTGAGAAACACTAATCATACTTGAAATACCAAATAATCTATGTTATTTACCAATAAAATTTAAATCTTTGAAACATTAGGTTTATCTTATGTTATTGATGATCGTTATTAAAACTCTAGGATTGTAACTTAATCTTATCCAAAAGTATCTAAAAATTGTTTTCATAGCCTTGTTTACCATTTTTAACAAAACCATTACACTGATACTAACTATAACGTCCCATATAATTCATACATAGGTCTCAAATATAAATTGGTAAATATTCATCATTACAACAACATGACACCATAATTGTATGGGTTTAGTTTCATTGGCATATTGAAACAATAAAAAAATTGTTCACAAAATATCTACTTGATCTCATATGTATCCCTTCATAACTGAAACCCTTTTGACATGTAATAATTATTAAATTCCTTCACATCCCTATGATGATAAACATAATAAATTAGTGAGATCAAACTGTAAATAATGGTAATCATGGGATATGCATACTAATATCTTGAGAATATTAATATGAAAACATGAGCATAACATTTTTAAATTATACCCAGCATATCAAAGATCATAATATTTAATCATGAAATTAAATAATGATAGTTCATAAGACATGGATTAAAATAATATAATTGAACATGAGAAAATAGAATATAAAAAAGGCATTAGACTTTGAATCTTTGGAATAAAAATAATATTAGTAAATCTTATTTCAAGGATTTCGATTAGGAATTTCAAAACATTTCAGTCTTAGGATATTAACCCATGTACCTACTTTTGGTTTGGTATGACCTCACATATACCCTCTATTTTTAGGCATATGATGACCTCCCTTGTACCCTTTTGTGGTGGGCCTAGGATCAACTCTCATGCTCATTGTTATTGCAGTATTTTTATGACCCACTATGTACCGTCATATTTTGGTCTTGGGTTTTCCTCCAATGTACCATTTTTTGTAGGCATGGGATGAACAACTATATACCATTTTAGATCACAGAAAATTTATAATTGACTAATTAATCAGTAAAAGATATAGGTACCATCAATCACACAATGAAAATCATATATATGTGTTTCACTAGAACATAATTCATTCATCACATTAGAACCCATGTAATGAAATGAGTTTCATAATCATTTCATCATAACATAACTCATGAAAAATAAATATCATTAATAAATATTATGACATCATTATCATAACCAATAATAAAATGATCACGGGTTTTATATATGTATAATAACACCAGTAAATCATATGTATCATCATGTAATTTTATCTTAGTTGGACAATAATTTTGATTTATTTATTAATGTAATTCAAGGAAAAAATATAATTTTTGTTTTGATTTTTTTTAAATTCCATACAATTATAAAAAACGAATTTTCCTTGATAATAATTGTTCACGCATTCAATGTATGCTTAAAGGTAATAAGGAATCATGGTTGCGTGAAAATACAGTCGTGGCATAAAAGGGAAAAAATCCACTCCATATTTCTTTTGAAAAAGAAAAACATTTAGAAAACAAAAAAAAACACTTCAAAAAATTACAAGTTTAAACATTATTTAATATGTCCATAATAAAAAAAAGAAATGAGTATTAATTTTTTTCAAACAATTTTAAGAAATAAGTACATGGGGAAAAAATAAAATATTTATTTTTATTTTTAAAAGATATAATTTTAAGAAAAATATCTTATAAATATCATATCATTGATGTATGAATTAATGAAATTAATAACATTTCTATGATAACTATAAATACACACAAAAAAATTATAATTAAAATATAAGATAATAAAAATTTATTACACATATAATCATAGCATGACATATTCAATGAATTATATGATTATCCCAATGAATGGAAATTGGGTTAAGAATTCCCTTTCTATATTGTAATTAATTGAATTGAAAGAGAAATAAAAGTAATAATTATCAATTTAATAATAGAATAAATATACTTTAATAATATAAATGATATTATATATCAAATAGTATTATATACAACATACACAAAAAATAATTGGTGAATATGAAATAAATTTCTCATAAGAAACCCTTAACTTACACCTATATTTAGTTTTTCTTATGTAAAAATACTTTATTAAAGGATTAAAAAATGTTATCCATTCATGAAATATCCATGTGAATATTTATAAGACCTTATATGGTATTTTTATAACATCTTACTATCCATTCATTAAAAATATTCCATGAATTTTATTGTTTCAGGTTCCTTTGTATCATTGTATTCATAGTCGATTCATTTGAATATGATTATGTAATTTCTTGTAAAATGGAAATATAACAAAATAATTTTTAAATTGTATAAATTATCATCCATAAAAATATATTGTCACATAAAAAAATTCTTTTATCATTGAGGATCATTCCTTTGAAAAAATGTTAATGATAAATGCTTTGTTAATTTTTGTGGGTCTTCCAAACACCCTAAGATAGTATAAATTTTATTTAGTATTATAAATATATACTAGTTATAGAACATTAAATATATTATCATATACATATTAAATACTAATTTTAAAAAAATAAAATTTTATCACCATTCATGAAAGAAGTAATGGAAAACAAAAAATCATTACTCAAAAAGTCAAATAACTAGCATAATTCGTAAAATAGTTTTATTTTATTGAATAAAATTATATTTGAATTGTAGTGGATATGAGATTTTAGATTATAAACAAAAAACTATAGGATATATATTATTTTATAGTTATAATTCCTTATTGTATGAAGTAGGATAAGATAATTTAGTAGAAGAAAATAAATGTGCTTTGAGAAAATTACCTCTGGAAAATCACCTCTTTGATGGATCTCTTAATGAACATTGAAATTAAATTATATATATAAAAAAAAACTTTTACATGAATTAATTTTTTAGTAGAGGTTTATTAAGGCATTTGATTATCTTTAAAGATTTTTATGGGAAATCGGCTGGTGAGGGGTGGTATTTTTAAATGGGGAGGGGTAGTTTAAAGTGAATCCATAATGATTATTTTATATTTAAATTCAACCATGTTGAGGTGGAATTAATTTCATATAAATTGGATGAATATTTAGTGTTTTAATGTCTTTTAATCCAACAAATGCCACAGAAAAAAACAAATTTATTTATTGATGTATAATTGAAGTAATTGTACCTTAAAACTAATTGAAACTGTAATTATTAGATATAAACATGTTAGTTGGAAATTATTTTTTAATAAATATTTATTATTTTTTAAAAAACATCTTTAATAAATGAAGCATCTCA
The DNA here is from genome assembly GCA_963277665.1 of Viscum album. Taxonomy (NCBI): domain Eukaryota; kingdom Viridiplantae; phylum Streptophyta; class Magnoliopsida; order Santalales; family Viscaceae; genus Viscum; species Viscum album. The sequence goes on from OY728165.1 coordinate 812,739,119, forward strand.
GAAAATTACTAAAATTCCACCTGAAGATAATTTGATATCATTATTTAAATAAATAAGATTATATTATCCATTAAAATTTATAAAAGTGTTAAAGTTTACATTGAAATCAATTTCTCCATTAAAATACAGAAAAACAGCTTTTAGAAAATAAAGCTTCATGTACATAAAATTGGATTTATTCTTATCTTCAGAAATTAAAAATTAATAAATTAACTTAAAAATATTATTGAATTTATAATATATAAATTTAATTAATTTATTTCACTAATAATGAATAATTTTATTTGTTAAGGTAATATTCCAATATTAGTATAATTTTTTTTTAAAATTATTATATTAAGTTGGTTTTTATTTTCTTTCCTACATAATTTGTAAAAACTGAATTCATTTATAATTTTTTTAAATGTTTTATTAATTTCTATATTCTCTTTCATTATGACTATTCCAATGTTATGGTGGTATTCGTGGTGTTATAATATTTTTATTTTGGATTTCATTTATGCTCGGTGATTTTTGAAAAGTAAGATGTCATAGGGAATAAATTTTTTATGAAAAAATATCATTAAATCAATGTTTATTATATTATACCTTTGTTGCGGTGGTCTATACTCTTCATATCTGTATTTCTCGACCCATTTGTTTTAGTTATCGTGTCACATGTGACCCTTCCCAAAATAATTATAGCATTTCCCCTCTCAGGGATGATCAGAACATCTACACATGTACGTCACTATAGATCCATGTCTCTATGTCCTCCCATGGGAAGGACTCCCACACCATGACTATGTGGAATGATGTCATCTAAATGTTATAGGAGACATTTTACTCTGATGAATACCATATATACTATATATGTAGTGTCCCTCCACCAGGAATCCCTCTATAACAATAGATACCTCTAGTACTCTGAGGGAAGTATGTACACATATGAAGATTATCATAGGGTATATATATATGTGGATATCATGCTTGAGCATCCTCTCTCAATCAAAACCATATCATACCATATTGATGGAGAATTTCATGAGGTCATTGAACCACACAATATACCCATAAACTATCATTCCACCATTCTACAACTCAAGAATATCCTGAATCATTAGAAATATCATTCATGTTGGTGGGTGATCATTATGATAACATTTCTATAATTTTAATCTTGATAGAATCATCTCATCATGGGTTAGATTCATTAGAATCCACCAATTCCCTACTATGACATTGGAATAACAAGCTTGTTGTGTAGTCTTTTAAATTTTCATGGTCCCCAAAAACCCATAGACTCTGATCAATAAAAAATAATCCTTCTCTTCCAGGGGATCTAGATCACATTGAAACCACAATGGTTTCTGATACTAATACTCATGTACTGTAATGATCTTGCATGAATCATCATCTTAATCTACTAGTATAATATATTTATTGATAGGTTCAGGTGTTTCTTCCTTCCTTCATAGTGAAAAACCTCATGAGATGGACATCAAATTGAAGCCTCAACAATCAAAATATCATCATCATGGTCCTGTTTCAATAACCATCCCATCTATCATCAAGGTGGTATCCTAAATGTGATCATGTCATACCACATTTTGATAGGCATACCTATTGGATGAGGATACATGCATTTATTATCTAAATTTTTCATATTAAAACCCATTAAATTTGATTATTTAATTATTAATTAATTCTTAAACACCTGATATTTCATTCATTGTGGAATAGTACATTAATTTATTGGAAATATTCCAATGATGGAAAATGCATCCGTAATATCCACTATGAGAGGGCATCCCACACCATAGGATGAACATGAAGAAACTTATCCCTATAATATGTATCATTTCACTATGAAATAATAAATTAATAAAAGGAATCATATGAAATTTAATAGATATGGGTTGTTCGTGGGGAATGAAATTGATGAAACTATGTTAAATGTATGTTCTGGTGCTGGAAATTGAAAATTCACATCTTTTAAGAATCACACGATCTGAAAAATTTAAATGAAATGAAAACAAGACAATAATATTTTAACACCATTAACAATAAACATAGTGAATCACATAAACTATCTAAAAATGTTGAGAATACAAATAAATGATACTTTGATGGGATTTTGCACCACGTGAGACCATTTTTGGACTCAGACCACCATTTATTACCCTAGACGAACCAACCACACATAATTGGACATATTAATGAAAAACTAAATTAAACATGACCCCAATGGAAGTTATATAAATAAAGGGACATGATTGGGCTTCTAATAACATCCAGAGACCAATGTTTAGGGTGATAACCTTCATTATGGCACGGTACTCCAAAACATTTTCTATATTTTACATTTTTCATTGATTTGTTTTCTTCCATAATAATTAGCCTATTATCAATAAGATGACAAGGTAAAACAATCCATATTATAGGGTTATGTTTTCTAATGGGGAAGGTGTTATTCAATTTATTTATTTGTCAAAAATCATTTATTTTATATCTAGAATTCATTGATAAAATTTCAATCGCTTTTTTCTACATTTCATGACAATTAAATTGAACCTTAAAGGAACTTTTTCAATTATGAAACTCATTACCCTAAATTATGAAATTCCATTGTAATATTTCATATAACAATGTTTATAAATTGTATTGAGACATATTCAATTCATTAAAACCCTAAATTTACCAACCCATCAGAAATAGAGTATTTCTATATTTAGGAGGAGCTACCATGACCATTGTATGCACCTATTCTAGTCTCTAACTTCATATATGTATTAATCTATTTATTTCCAAAAATAAAAATTTCACCAAAGTCCTGAAACTAAAAAACTCCTTCGTGAATTCATATATGTGTTTTAAAAACCAATGTAAATTAATTCATTCTCTCTATTTCATCAAAATATTTTCAAAACTAACATTACTTCTTATACCTCTTTCATGGAATAGATTTAATTATAAAATTTATTTTTAAAATCATAAATAAACTAATTCATTGTATATATGAATTTTACAATGAAAATCCATAATAATATCTTTTAATAAATAAAGAATAATGGTTTGATTTATATAAATTTTTTATTTTTATTCGTATTGTATAGAAATAATGTCTCCCTTATATTTTATCAAAACTAGAATCATTGTAATGTATAGTTACAAGTTAGTTAGAATCATCATTAATTATTATTTTATTTTAAAATTTTAATTTAATGTTTTTACATTAGGCGTTTCTTGATACTATTTTATTTATTTCAAATCATATATCATGACAATAAAAAACATGCAAATGGAAAATAAATTTTTAACTTCGATTCCAAAATGAGAAAAGCCTATGAATGAATTGAAATGTGACCAAAGATGGTTTATTAATCAATCATATTTTCTTGTTTAGTAAATTAGATCAAGGGAATTGAACTATCATAGAATACTGGTGACCAAGAAATATAGTATTGTAATCAAGATTCCTAGAACCTTATATCACTGAAAATCCGTTTGAGATTAAATTTTTGGTCATTCAGATGATCTAAAACATGGAACATCATTCTAGATTTCCTCATTAATACCCAACCAACCATATAGGGAACTTCCTAGAGATCTAAAACACTTTATAAGTCCAAAAATTTTAATGATATGTGTTAATGATTCACCTATTATTATTTACATTATAACAGCGTGCTCTAAATTAGATTCAAAGACTTCAATCCAATTCCATCACTTCAGGGTTTGAGATATAGAATGACTTTCTAAAAAATTTATTCCCACCATCTAATTGAATTCAAATACAAGTATACATTATAAATGTTTTAAATTTTAATAATAATCATACTAAATTCATGATAATGTTACAATCATATGATTTGAATGTTCCCCCATCATTATATAAAGTAATTGATACATTTAAAAAATGTTAATTGGGTTTGAACCATAGAAAATTAATTATTCATGTTTTTTAGCTAGAGTATAATTGATGAATATTTATCCACAAGTAATATTAAAATTATTGAATAAAATGGTGTATAGTAGTTTCAAGTGGCATGGAGACAATGAAAAGGCAGTCACATGATCAATAACAGTTAATGGATAGTGGAAAATATGGACTCACAAAAAAAAATTATGGACATGATGATATTCCATAAAAAACATGTAGTTTTGAATAACGAATATTTAAATTATTTTTATTACCATTGTGGTAATAAAATTCATTTTTGGTGCCAACGAAAAAAATGTAAAGGGTACCAAAATAGAGAAAAGGGATTATAAAAATAAACTTACCAGTGTCCCACACTAATGATAGAATTCCATGTGATGAATTTTATACTGGACACACTCATGACCAAATATGAGGATATAATGAAAAAAATAAAGGAAGACCTAACCATCCATTAATCCCCACTATATAATTTTTATTAATGTTGGAAAAATCAACGAGTATCTCAAAGAGAGACCTAAGGGATTATTTACAGGATTCTTTAAAGTATGACTATGAAATTATTTATTATTTAACACCCAACATGGTGGTGAAATCAGCAAAGAAAATAATTACGCAAAGAGGAGAATAATATCTGAAAAGTAATTTAATGAAATGAAAAAACAAGGAAGAAGTAGCTGAATAAGATGAAGAATAACAACCGGAGTGCAAGTCATGAAATCCATTTATTTAATGAATGGTGAATGTTCAAATCAATGAGTATGAATATAACACTATGAAACACATAAAAAGATTTAATATTAGTGTGCATTTTTCAGAGTCTCTCTCAAAAAATACAGACATATGAAATATTCTCAAATGACCTTCTAAAAAACAAGATTAAGCTAAAATAGATTAACACCATCACATTCACAAAAGAGTCTTATTTAACTTTATATAAGGATCTACATATGAAGAATTTTTTTCCACATAAATTTTACAGATTATTCAACTTTGGAGATAATAAATTATAAAAATAATGTCACGACCCATCCTAGGGGCCCGTGTCGTGACTACCCCAAGCCCACCTTCCATATGCCAGGGGCTGGCGACTATCACCAAAGGCGTAAAATCCCGATATCTGGGAAGGCATTGCCTTTATAAAAGAAAAAAAGCTCCAAATAGTAAAAGAGGAATCAAAACACTAAGTACAAAAGAAATGCTGAAAAGTAAATGGGCTAGAATACAAACCCAAAAGAAATTACGACTACAACTGAACAAGGTACAACAGCAAAAAGACAAATAGATGGAAGAAGGAAGCAGCTCCTGGGTCGTCCTCCCCGGATCCTACCTGAAGGGTAGGTACAGATAGCGCAGCTCCTGGTTGTCCACCACGGATCCTACCCGAAGGGTAGGTACAGATATTCTCCTCCACGCTCTCGTCCTTCAACCTCCTCTGTGAGTCGTCACGTCGTGTAGTCCACCTCTGGGTACTGACTCGTTGTGTAGTCCACCTCCGGGTACCGACCAGTCCTCGAACACTTGGCCTCCGTCAGTACTGCCCGTCGTCTACAACCAACACAACGAGGTGCGGGCATAGCCCGTGCAGGGGTGAGTATAATGATACTCAGTAGGGACCCCGAGACCCTCAAGGTCTCACTAAACCAACAAGGATAATCACAAGAAGATCTCAACAGATAACCTCTACTTAGATATATACCCATACATATACCTAAGTTATCAAGTAACCCATCTCAATCATGAGGAAACACAAGGATTGTGAAATCAACGGATAACCAATACCCAGGTATATGCCCATACATATACCTAAGTTATCAAGTGACCCATCTCAATCATGAGGAAACACAAAGGTCAAAAGTCTCAGCTCAAACCAGGATTTTCTTATTGAAACCGTACCTAATGAAAAGCTCCATCTCTGAAGTGTACAGTGGTCCTGTCACGAATCCGAGGTACTGCTCACTAACCTAAGACTGCTGAATTACTCCTCCTTTCGAGTACCGCGGGCCTTCCACCTCACATAGTAGTGCTTCCTGCCAGGGTCTGCCACCCAACATAGTAGTGCTCCTCCCTCATACCTACAGAGGTACTCCTCCTGTCGAGTACCGCGGGTCTGCCACCTCACATAGTAGTGCTCCTCCGTTGTGGGTCTGCCACCTCACAAAGTAGTGCTCCCCACTGGGATACGTAAGTCACTCCAAATCGAATCGGACAAGCAGTCTTGAGCTCTCTGCCGGCTACACGGTCTCCGTACTTCATACGCTCGTCTCTGGGAGGGTCCGCTCCATGAGCTACAAGTCGATACTCCAAGTATCTCAAAGTCCCACGAAGAAGTATCTTAAAGGACCGCCTCGTCATAGGGTTCTCAACACAATAGACGAAGCGTCAATCGGATGCCCGGTCTATGAGTTATTAGCCTTTTCGTCCCAGGGGCCCGGTTGGTTTCGTAAGCGAACCAACCCGTCCGTATCTCAACAGTACCCCGAAACCCCTGATACCGAGCTGTTTAGGTTTAAATGCCCATAACTTGGGCTACGGACCTCCAAACGACGCGCCGTTAGTGGCGATGCGATCCTTGGATCGACATGGTCGTTTAGGTATATCTCACTCAAGGTTTCGGAATACTTTGAGTTCGGCCGGGTTGGTTCGTACAAGAAACCAATCGGGCCCTCAGAGCAGAAACGCTCATATCTTGAGCTACGGACGTCCGAATGACGTTTCGTCAGCTTTGTTGAGTTCCTCTAAGTGAGACAGATCTTTTGGCTTACTCCACTCGAGGTTTGGATGCCGTCGGAGTACGGTCGGGTTGGTTCGCTCACGAATCCAAACCGGGCCCCTGGAACGAAAAAGCCAATAACTCACATACCGGGCATCCGATTGACGCGCCGTCTGTCTCGTTGCATTCCTGTTGACAATACGGAACTTTTGGCATCCCCTGACTGAGTTTTGGATGCAGTTGGGTTATAGCCGGGTTGGATTTTACCCGAAATCCAAACGGGCCCCTGGAACGGAAAAAGATGATACCTTTCAGACATGACAGTTGTTTAGGTTAAAATGCCCATAACTCGGGCTATGGACCTCCAAACGACGCTCTGTCAGCGGATTTGCGATCCTTTGATCGAGATGGTCATTTTGATATATCGCACTCAAGGTTTCAGAATACTTTGAGTTCAGCCGGGTTGGTTCGTACACGAAACCAACCGGGCCCTCGGAGCGGAAACACTCATATCTTGAGCTACGGACGTCCGAATGACGTGCAGTCAGCTCTGTTGAGTTCCTCTAAGTGAGAAGGATCTTTTGGCTAACTCCGCTCGAGGTTTAGTTGTCGTTGGAGTACGATCTGGTTGGTTCGCTCACGAAACCAACCAGGCCCCTGGAACGAAAAAGCCAATAACTCACCGACCGGGTGTCCGATTGATGCGCCGTCTGTCTCGTTGCGTTCCTGTTGATGATACAGAACTTTTGGAATCCCCCGCCCGAGTTTTGGATGCAGTTGGGTTATAGCCGGGTTGGATTTTACCCGAAATACAACCGGGCACCTGGAATGAAAAAAGATGATATCCTTCAGAAAGGACGTCCGTTTGACGAGTCGTCAGCGGCGTTGTTGATCTCGTCAAGAAACGGTCCCTATGAGTATACCCTATGAGAGTTCGGGGTACAGTTGAGATACGGCCGGGTTGGTTCTCTTACGAAACCAACTGGGCCCCTGGGACAAAATGGCTAATAACTCACAGACCGGGCCTCCGATTGACGCGCCGTCTGTTGCGTTGAGAACTCTATGACGAGGCGGTCCTTTGAGATACTTCTTCGTGGGACTTTGAGATACTTGGAGTATCGACTTGTAGCTCGTGGAGCGGACCCTCCCAGAGACGAGAGTACGGAGTACGGAGACCGTGTAGCCGGCAGAGACCTGAAGACTGCTTGTCCGATTCGATTCGGAGTGACTTACGTAGCCCAGTGGGGAGCACTACTTTGTGAGGTGGAAGACCCACAGCGGAGGAGCACTACTATGTGAGGTGGCAGACCTGCGGTACTCCACAGGAGGAGTACCTCTGTAGGCTATGAGGGGGGAGCACTACTGTGTTGGGTGGAAGACCCCGTCGGGAAGCACTACTGTGTGAGGTGGCAGGCCCGCGGTACTCGACAGGAGGAGTAATTCAGCAGTCTTAGGTTAGTGAGTAGTACCTCGGAGTCGTGACAGGACCACTGTACACTCCAAAGATGGATATTTTTAGCAGTTACGGTTTTGATAAGAAAATCCTGGTTCGAGATGAGACTTTTGACCTTTGTGTTTCCTTATGATTGTGATGGGTCACTTGATAACTTAGGTATATGTATGGGCATATACCTGGGTAGTGGTTATCCGTTGATTTCACAATCCTTGTGTCTCCTCATGATTGAGATGGGTTATTTGATAACTTAGGTATATGTATGGGCATATATCTAAGTAGAGGTTATCTGTTGAGATCTTCTTGTGATTATCCTTGTTGGTTTAGTGAGACCATGAGAGTCTCGGGGTCCCTACTGAGTATCGTTATACTCACCCCTGCACGGGCTATGCCCGCACCTCGTTGTGTTGGTTGCAGACGACGGGCAGTGCTGACGGAGGCCGAGTGTTCGAGGACTGGTCGGTACCTGGAGGTGGACTACACGACGAGTCAGTACCTGGAGGTGGACTACACGACGTGACGACTCACAGAGGAGGTTGACGGACGAGAGCGTGGAGGAGACTATATGTACCTACCCTTCAGGTAGGATCCATGGTGGACGACCACGAGCTGCGCTATCTGTACCTACCCTTCAGGTAGGATCCGAGGAGGACGACCTAGGAGCTGCTTCTTTCTTCCAGCTATTTGTCTTTTTGCTGTTGTACCTTTTTCAGTTGTAGTCTTACTTTCTTTTGGGTTTGTATTCTGGCCCATTTAATTTTCAGCATTTCTTTTTTACTTAGTGTTTTGCTTCGGCTTTTTACTCTGTTTTGATTTTTTTCTTTTATAAATGAAATTCCTTCCCAGATATCGGGATTTTATGCCTTTGGTGCTAGTTGCCAGCCCCTGGCCTATGGAAGGCGGGCTTGGGGTAGTCACGGCACGGGCCCCGAGGGTGGGTCGTGACAAATTGGTATCAGAGGAGTTTGGTTCTACCGCAGAACTTATAACACTGATGTTTCTTTCTGTGAAGAAATAGTGTTAAGAGTACCGAGTGTGGTTTTCTGTTCAGGGAGTCCAGTGTTGGTGCGGGCGGCTGACGTATCCATACACCAGGACCCTGATAACCGATTTCCGACTCTGTGCACGAAAACACTGATTGCGTGTGTGTTTCCAGAAGTTTTTAAATGTCAGCTCAAACCAGGTCATCTCACCATGTATAATCGTTTGACCGTGTCACGTTGTTTCTTTCAGGATGCCTTTTCTCAGACAACCAGCTAGAGCCCATAGGGATGTGCGTACTGACAGCCTGTCGAACGATGAGGCTTCGGTACAAGTCCCTCTTGCAGTTGAGGCACCAACGGTACTACCATACATTGGGCCACCGTTTCCACCATCCCCAGCAGTAGCCGATGCACGCCACTTGAGTGCGCTGCACGAGTTCTAGCGCTAGAGGCCACCCAGGTTCCGGGGAGAGACGGAACCGCAGGCGGCTGAGGATTAGCTGGAGGCTGTGGTGAGAGTCTTCAGGCTAGTGGGGACGCCGACCGACTTCATGGTGATCTTTGCTGCCAGCCTTTTTCAGGCAGTAGCAGGCAGCTGGTGGAGCCACTTGTTCCAGGTTTGCGATGGGATGGCCTTCACATGGGAAGACTTCGAGACCTTCTTCAGGGTGGAGTTTATGCCAGTAGCTCTACACCCCGAGCGTGTTCAGAAGATGCTGCCTTTGCCGCGTGTTTTTCAATCAGTAGCCGAGTCATCTCTGGGCAGTAGACAGATGGTGCAGAGATCCAGGAGCACCAGACCAGCTGATTGGCGATCTTAGGTTTTAGGACCGGTGGTGCGGGGCACCTGGGGTGGGGTCAGAGCCAGGTGTGCCAGAAGAAGACTGTTTTACTCGTGCGGCGGAAAGGTTCATCTGGCATGTGACTGTCTGACTCCTCGTACAGTTGATCTGGTGGCTTTGTGGGAGCCACCGAGGCAGAAGCAGCGGCGAGTACTTGAGAAACAGTCGAGCAGTGGACAAGGCAGTAGAGCTCCTGGAGCAGGTGGAAAGGAGCGGAACTAGTAGATACATCCCTTGTACTTCTAGTTCCATTTTCTGTTGTATTCGAGTCTTTGTACCATGAGATGCAATAATAAAAATACACTTATCTTTGTTTGCTTTCCTGCCCTTTTGTTTGGTTGATAACTGAGTGGTCCCGGTTAAACTGTTGACTTGACCCTCACTTTCAAGATTTCTACTGGAGGAGACCCAATGACCTCACATTGATGCCGACAGTGTGACTCGACCCTTGGAGGCGAGAGTGACCGTTGGATCTCTTGGTAGTTACGTCGAGGCCTTACGACGTCATCCATGGCATGAATGCATCATTCATGTCAGGATTGTCTGTATTAGGCAACGAATGTGGTTCATCCAGGGGATGAGACCAGGTTTCTCTTATCGGAAAAGAATAAATCTTAGAATCTCTTGTGAGATTAAAGGAGCTCCAGGTCATCCAAGAGCGGATGAAGACTGCACAGTGCAGTAAGAAACAAGAAACCGGTGCCAGTCTTAGAGACTCGGGCGTGTTAAATGTTTCAAGAAGTGGAAGCTTTAAGGATAGATGAGTCTGCGAAGCAGCAGCCGTGGAGGCAGATCTAGGAGAGCAGTATGAGGTGGTGTACAACTTAACATGATACAACCACCCACCTTAGTTTCCTACGGGGAAGATCGATTCCTCCAGTGCACTTTCTTTGGAAGCACGAGAACCTACGGGTGAGCACATGGGAGCGGAAGGCTCAGATGCGTGCTCAGTACCGCCTTTGTTTCCCTAAGTATGTGGTGAATCTTTACGGGGACGTAAAGCCCTGTGGTGGGAGTAATGTAAAGACCTCGAAATTTCAAGGAAATTTTTTTCTTAATTTTCTTTGGAATTTTACAAGAATGCAGTTTCTGACGGCGCCTGATTCCGAGGCGCGGTGTGCCCGGAATTAATTTCCAAAGATTGGCTCGGGTACGTTCAGTGAACGAGCGAGCGGGATTTTCTAACTTTTGAACCGGTGCCCAGAATCGAATTCTGAGGGCACCGATGAACTCGCAGCGCCGATATTCGCTTAAGGAGACCTTTTTTGAGGTTGCGTTTTATGCGGGTTGAGAGTTAGTTTTGGGGGAAATAAAATGAAGTTAAATAAATTGTGGAAACACAATTTATTTAAAACCATGTTGGTTATATCCTCCCAAAGGGAGTTAGAGGTGGGACCCACATCCATTGAACCTCCCATGAGAGGATTAAGTGTGGTGGGTCCCACACGAACCCTAACTCCTCAACTCCCCTTTAAACTCCCTATAACTCCACTCAATTTAATTTTGAAAACTAGTGTTATAAATTAAGTTGAGTTGCGTAATTTCAAACTTTTGAAATTCAAAGAGGTGAAGTTGAGTAAATAAAATAAGGCTTAATCTTATTTTATTTTGGTTAGTTTTATCTTGCCACCTTGAGAGAATTTTGGGAAGCATTCTTCATCTTCTTCAACCACGACGAAGTATGCGAAGAACTCTTAGGCTCTGACGAAGAACGCCGACACCATAAGAAGAGAAAGACATGACGTCTCTTCTCTTCTTCGCAACCGGTGGGTTTCCGAAGAATGACGACGCAACTTCTTTCGATCTTCTTCCCGTATCAACAAAAGGAGACACCGCTTCCTCCTCGGGCATTCTTCGTCAGCTTACGAAGCTTCTCCAGCGATGTTACCTCTTCGGACGCACCTCGACGTCAATGGAATCGACGTTCGATTTCCGCGATGGACGACCTCTGCGACGCTTGCCTTCCGCAGCTTGTTGACGTGCTCTGCTCTTGAAACCGAGGCAAGGGTTTATTTTTTTTATTTAATTAATTCCATTATTGATTCTAGAATGTCAAACTTCGAGGATAAACGAATAAATGTTATCGTCTAACGAGAGGGGGCCCGACTGCACAAACACGACTTAAACCCTCTTATGTGCATGTGTGTTCCCTTGCGGATGGAACAAGATGGCGTGGTGCCGTCGCACCATGCAGGAATCTTACGGCAAGTATTGCGTGGCACCGTGGAAAGAAATTCAGGAACGCGACGCCGTCGCGTCGCGTCGATGGAAACCGAGGGTGCCGCGGCCGGAGCGGGGCCGCGGCGGAGGGTCGCATTGCTGTCGCACCGCGCCGGACGACAAGTGCGGCGGCCGGTTCCGGGCCGCGGTGGAGCTTGGTGACCGGCGGCCAGCCGTGCCGCCGGTGTCGGAGCCGGAAAGGGGACCGGCTACCGCCGGTCCCGTTGAGAGGGAGTCGGCCAGCCAGGTCGGGCCGGCCGGAGTGGAGAACCCCAGGGGAATTAAATTCCCCCAGCCAAATAAATGGCCCCCATTATGAGTGGGGGTCGCGGTTACAAAGGGGGGCAGGCGCCACCCGTTTTGTTTCAATCAGCCAGGCCGAAGCCGAGCTGGCACTGCGCCCAGCGCGCTGTGCTGAGCCGGACCGGTGCCCGGCTGGTCCGCCAGGCCGGTTCGGGCCGGGCCGACCCTGTCCGGGCCAGGTCGACCCGATTCGAGCCAACTGGGGGGTCTCGGGCCGGGTCGGCCCGGGCCCGAAACCCCCGATACCGATCTGTTTAGGTTCAAATGCCCATAACTCGGGCTACGGACCTCCAAACGATGCGCCGTTAGCGGCGATGCGATCCTTGGATTGAGGAGGTCGTTCTGGTTTATCGCATTCAAGGTTTCGGAATACTTTGACTTCGGCCGGGTTGGTTCGTACATGAAACCAACCGGGCCCTCGGAGCGGAAACGCTCATATCTTGAGCTACGGACGTCCGAATGACGTGCCGTCAGCTTTGTTGAGTTCCTCTATGTGAGACAGATCTTTTGGCTTACTCCGCTCGAGGTTTGGATGCCGTCGGAGTACGGTCGGGTTGGTTCTCTCACGAAACCAACCGGGCCCCTGGAACGAAAAAGCCAATAACTCACAGACCGGGCGTCCGATTGACGCGTCGTCTGTCCTGTTGCGTTCCTATTGACGATACGGAACTTTTGGCATCCCCCGCCCAAGTTTTGGATGCAGTTGGGTTAATGCCGGGTTGGATTTTACCCGAAATCCAACCGGGCCCCTGGAACAGAAAAAGATGATATCTTTCAGACAGGACGTCCGTTTGACGAGCCATCAACGGTGTTGTTGATCTCGTCGAGAAACGGTCCCTATGAGTATACCGTATGAGAGTTCAGGGTATAGTTGAGATATGGCCAGGTTGGTTCGCTTACAAAACCAACCGGGCCCCTGGGACGAAAAGGCTAATAACTCACAGACCGGGCGTCCGATTGACGCGTCGTCTGTTGCGTTGAGAACCCTATGACGAGGCGGTCCTTTGAGATACTTATTCGTGGTACTTTGAGATAATTGGAGTATCAACTTGTAGCTCGTGGAGCGGACCCTCCCAGAGACGAGCGTACGGAGTACGGAGACCGTGTAGCAAGTAGAGACCTGAAGACTGCTTTTCCGATTCGATTCGGAGTGACTTACGTAGCCTAGTGGGGAGCACTACTTTGTGAGGTGGCAGACCCACAGCAGAGGAGCACTAATATGTGAGGTTGAAGACCAGCGGTACTCGACAGGAGGAGTACCTCTGTAGGCTATGAGGGGGGAGCACTACTGTGTTGGGTGGAAGACCCCGGTGGGAAGCACTACTGTGTGAGGTGGCAGGCCCGTGGTACTCGACAGGAGGAGTACTTCAGCAGTCTTAGGTTAGTGAGAAGTACCTCGGAGTCGTGACAGGACCACTATACACTCCAGATATGGAGCTTTTCAGCAGTTACGGTTTCGATAAGAAAATCCTGGCTTGAGCTGAGACTTTTGACCTTTGTGTTTCCTCATGATTGAGATGGGTCACTTGATAACTTAGGTATATGTATGGGCATATACCTGGGTAGTGGTTATCTGTTGATTTCACAATCCTTGTGTTTCCTCATGATTGAGATGGGTTATTTGATAACTTAGGTATATGTATGGGCATATATCTAAGTAGAGGTTATCTGTTGAGATCTTCTTGTGACAATCCTTATTGGTTTAGTGAGAACTTGAGGGTCTCGGGGTCCCTAATGAGTATCGTTATACTCACCCCTGCACGAGCTATGCCCGCACCTCGTTGTGTTGGTTGCAGACGACGGGCAGTGCTGATGGAGGCCGAGTTTTCGAGGACAGGTCGGTACCCGGAGGTGGACTACAAGATGAGTCAGTACCCGGAGGTGGACTACATGACGTAACGACTCACAGAGGAGGTTGACAGATGAGAGCGTGGAGGAGACTATCTGTACCTACCCTTCAGGTAGGATCCGTGGTGGACGACCAGGAGCTGTGCTATCTATACCTACCCTTCTGGTAGGATCCGAGGAGGATGACCCAAGAGCTGCTTCCTTCTTCCAGCTATTTGTCTTTTTGCAGTTGTACCTTGTTCAGATGTAGTCGTACTTTCTTTTGGGTTTGTATTCTGGCCCATTTACATTTCAACATTTCTTTTGTACTTAGTGTTTTGCTTCCACTTTTACTCGGTGGTGCTTGTTTTCTTTTATAAAGGAAAAGTCTTCCCAGATATCGGGATTTTACGCCTTTGGTGATAGTCGCCAACCCCTGGCCTATGGAAGGCAGGCTTGGGGTAGTCACGGCACGGGCCCCGAGGACGGGTCGTGACAAATAATTATGTGAATTTGAAGTGAAGGTTAAATTACTATCACACACCATTTTTGACAGTAATGGATGCAATCCACTGAATCCATTAAGAGTTTCACTCTATCTAGAAGATTAAACAGTGAATTACCCACTTATAATCATTATGGATATATTGATCAATGTTGACATGTTCTACATACCTATCGACTACATAATTTTGGATATGTAAGAGAAAAAAAATATAGTTATTCATGGGAGAATATATTTAGACACTATGCTTCCACTGATCGATGTACAAAATGGAGAGATCTATATTTGAATTATCTATAAATAAGTATTTTTAAATATACTCAAGGGAATGAGTAAATGTGACGTGATAGAATAAAATGAGTTTTTAGATGATAAAATTATCATTTCTAAGGAGATCTACGTGAATGAAAAAGCTGTTATTGAACAATAGAATGCAAAAAATATAATTATATAGAAGAAGAAAGTGAAGAAAAATGGTCAAACAACTGAAACCAAAGGAGAGATCAAATCTAACAATCTATAAAAAAGAAAAATGTATAAATAATACATGAAAATCCAATTAGTTCTTCATTACTAAAGATGAACTGGTTCATTAGACCAAAATAAATCAAGCCAATGTTTATTTTCCGGATGAAATAATCTAGTTATATAAAGAATAAAATGACTGGAATATATGGACAAGAGAAAACTGAGAGTATTTATGGACCCTAATGATGTAAAATATATTCTCTCATTGGTCACCTGAACTAATGCTCAATGTTGTTTGGTCATGCCAGGGACTATTAAATAAAATCACCTTTAAATGGAAACCTATGTTTTTTTAATTTTACATTTTTTCTAAATATTAGATTCATTGAGGAGCTCACAGGAAAAGTTTTTCAAAATTAATTTATTATAAAAAATACTATAACTTATGAATTTTTTATTTTTTAGGGCCACAAAGAAACTTGAAACAAGAATAATAAAGAACAATGATGAAGATTTTACACAAATACACATCATGAAATATATTCACGATGTGAATCTATAGCATAAATCTCCTGCACTTCTATCATTGAAACATCATTTTAATGGAGAGAAATAATTTTAATCTATATTTCTCAATTCTACTACAAAAGCTTAATATTTAAAGATATTTTATATTTTAATTTCATGTCCACAATATATTTTTTCATTAGTCAACAAAAATAACAGACATAAAAACCTAGGATAAATTCCATTCTATGATTTTAAATTTCTATGTTGTAAATTTTTAATTAGGAAAATAAATATAAGATTTAGTAGATTTATGGATTTTGATAATGAATTGGTAACCTTTATTTACAAGATCAAGTTAATTATTTTAAATGAAATTTTTTCTATGATTTTTCTACATGTTCAATTTATAATATTTTCATTAATTTATTTTATTATACATATTAATTTCAATTATCGATTGTTCCAACCCTTCATTCCCATTCCTGATTCATTAGATGAGACCAATATTTCACCTAATTTCAATAGTATAATTTTTGAGAGTCTCAGTCATAATTACATTGAGACCATTCATTGATTCTTATTAAAGCTATGATTGCACAAAAAATTGACAATAAAAATATTTTAGGCACATTTTTGGTTTAGACCTTATCTAGTTACATACCTTATAGTAATCATTTTAACCCAATAGAAGTAATGTAAAATCTTTCTAGAGAAGTGTTATATTAAAATCCTATTTTATCATTTCCTACTATCCTATACATATTATTAATGATTATAAAAAATAATAGTTAGGGATACAATGAGTGGTTTAAGGGATACTCAATTTTTAATTTATAACCTTAAGGGTCATGGGATTTAAGAAAGAGAAATTCATTGTATTTATTGGACCTCTCGTAAAAAATTTGAAATATGGAATGTATCTTTATTAATTCAAAAATAACCTTTTCTTAACCATTTATATTGATATAAATACTAAAAATAGGGTCATGAGGATTTAGAATTTTGTTTGGTAGTAGATTTGATATTTAACCCAAGAAGAAAATTAAGATGGGAAAATAATAGTGAAAATAAATAAATAAATATAATAGAGAATGTTTCTTTCATACTATCGTATTTATCTATTATAATTCTCTAAGATGCTTGCTGTAAAGGAGACATTCATATATTATTATTATTATCATGAACGGTACATCTGAGACAAATAACTTTTTTGTGATTTTCTTGTTATAAATAATTTACGGACATGACATAATCGTCAAATTCATTTGATCCTAAAATGTGAATCCTATGTGATTATTTGTGATTTTGTCTCGACACAGAGGCAAATAAAGAACTGCTATAATCCTATGGTATGTGACATATTCCTGAAACATGCACTTAACTATATACGAGTATACCTTGATGAAGAGAATAAAAATTCAATGTTATATAAATAAAATATAGCTTCTATATTAATTATTAATTGATAAATAATTATGAATTAAAATGATTAGATGTTTGAATAGTGAAAGAAGTAAAATATGTGGTTAGTGCTTCACTAAAAAATGATTCATTGATGAATTTTCCTAACTGATAATCAAACATTAAATTTTCATTTTATTCATTTAATTTTTTTAATAGTGGGTTTAAATCACGGTAAGAAAAAAGTAATTTATAGTGTATTGACAATCCATCCTGGAGGAATATTATGAATACAAATGTGGGGTATTTTTATATATTCATTTAGAGCATAAATTTTTTATATTAAAATGCACTAATTATGGTGATTTAATTGTTAGTTGATTTGTTTATACATTATTCTATGTTAATATGTTGTATGATACACTTATTTATGGTAAATGAGCTAATGAAGGTAAAAGCAACCAAGATTAACACTTTTAGAGAACATCCCATAATGCAAGATGAGCATGAATAAATATCATTCCATAATACTTTCCATCGAGGATAAACTTCAAAAATTTATAGAAGGATTCATATGGGGTTAAATACTGATGGGATGTACTTAGGGCATGAATCTAATGAAATAAAGAGGAACAAAGGTTCTCATGCTGTAAATTGAAGATTATCATCATGTAAAAATTACAAGACGCCAAAACTTTAAAATGTGTAAAAAATACCTGAATATTTCAAATCACTAAACATTAAATGTTGTAAAATTGTTACATTATATGAAAGTGTAAGATAGAATAAAAACCAGCCTTTGATGAGATTTAGTTCCATGGAGGACCATTTTTGACCCCAGATGACTTTTATTATCCAAGGTTGAACCCCCACTTATAATAGGCCATATTAACGACAGATTAAATTCATCCTAAGACCCCCTAGAGTTATATATAAAGGTTCTATTTTTTTGATGGAGATATATAAACCATAGGCTAGGGTGATATGTTATACTACTGTATAGTCCACCCCAACATTAACTTCGGGTTTCATTAGTTTTATTTTTTCTCATCCCTACTTCATTCTCCATTGTCTCTTAGATGAGGTTGTAAAACTGTCCTTATTATATTATTTTGTATTAAAAGGGTGATGGTTCCATTATATTTAATTAATTTCATTATTAATTTATTTGGGATTTCTAAATTAATTAAAAAATTTATCTTTTAATTCCTTTTCATTTCTTGTCCATTGAATATAACATGAAAGGAAAACTTTTTACTGTACAACTGGTTACCATGAATTAGGCATGACCAATCATTAATTAAGGGTACCGCAGTTTAAAAATCTTATCAAGACAAATTCAATTACCTAAAACCCTAAAATACCATATTATTTGAAATATGGTATTTCAATGTCTAGGAGGGGATACCATGACCATAGTATCCTATTTGTCCTGACTCCATTGCCAAAATTGAATTAATCAATTTATTTTCCAATAATAAAATTGAAACTGGACCCTAAATCTAAAAATCCCTATAAATATATCAAACATTATTTCAAAACCATAACATATTCACTCCATTCTCTCTCTTTATTTAAATCATTTTCAAAAATAGAATATATTCTTCCCCCTCAATCATATAATCTATAAAATAAATCAATTTTTCTAAAAATAGTAATTTAAAAAATTCATCATCTATGTATGTTTTTCATTGATATTTCCTAATACTAAATTTTAATTAATCAGGTATAAGATATTGATTTTTAAATTTATTTTATTTTGATTTTCCTTATATATAAATAATTATGCCCTTTGGGCATATCGCATCATGATGGGAAGTGTAACCATGATCATCCTATATAATGGCATATACTAAAAATGTAGAAATCATGGATTATTTTTTCATTATATAGATCATTTACCATAAATAATTTCATCCTTATTCATATGAATGAAACAACAGGTGTAAAATAATATAATTATAGTTAAATAGTTAAAATTATATCATTTTGATATCAAAAATGTATACAAAAAATGATCCTATCATAAGATGACACAAGAAGGAAAAACAAGGGATCTATCCAATATGATGAATGTAAAATTGTTCCCTACAACTAATGTCTTATCATTCAATGTAAACCTATAGGTAGTGATAGACCAACTAAATTGATAATTAATCTATTTCACTAACAATGGAATCTATTACATGAATTCGGCACATGAGAAACTCTGATATCATATTCCCAAGGATAATAAAACCCTCACAATGTAAAAAACTCCAAACACTATCCAATGGAAAAATCTCTTTTGATACCTCTATTTTATGTCCCATCCCATCAGGGTCTACCTGACTAGTGGACAACGAGGTGTAATAAATCTAAGACCACATATAATAGACAAGTGTAGTGTGATAAGTGATGATTAGGAATAACATAATTGTAAGTCCTTGGGATAATATACCTATATTCATGAACACAACCATTTTCATGGAAAAGTCAAGTAGAAAAATAAAAATGGTTGTAATATGAAGAGAAACACAATTCACACAATAATCCTTATAGAATATATCAGATTACCATAGAATAAAATCAATGTAGAAATGGGATAAATACTTTCCCAAACATAAATTTTCAACATATCAAATTTTTTTTGAATAAGTGAAAATAGATAGATATCGACTACTAATCTAAATATATATCCATCATACATCCAATGCACCAAATTATAACTACGCCTCTTTGATTTATCCCCCAAATTCAATGTTATCAATATAATTAATGATATTTGTGGGAACATCACATGCTAGTGTGAGTATATACATACATAGTAGAACACCTCAAAAAACAAAACGAGGTAAAATGATAGATACCATACAATATAGAACAACCAAAAGGAAGAGTGAAATGAATCGATATATATATATATATATATATTCTAATTAAAAAACCAGATCTGATATAAAGAGGATCTCAATATCCACAGTCCATCATTGGGTGAGGATGAATCTTACATATCTAATGTTCCATCTAGGATGCCTAGTATCTCACAAGTATGTGCAAGTCATGTGGAAGAACCACTCCATAGAACCACACTCTGTATCTAGGTGGATCACAAATAGTGGAGATAATCCCTGGTATGATAGTTGGATGAATATCAGTAAATATTGGACCCACATTCTAATGAATAAGTGGTACCACTCGATATATAGTATTATAAAGGACTCATTCCTTTGAGCTTCAGTGGGTTCTACTCAATGGCTACATGACCAGTTCCATCGTGCACTAGGGTGGGTACAACAAAATAGATAGAGATGGATACATGGAACCTACACCATAGTTTATTAGGATACTTCCACCATTGGAATCTACTTAATGGTCACACCTAATCACTTTATATGCCAAGTCCCTCTTGAAGAACCATCATGGCCTAAACACATCCTATCATATCTAAAAATTCACTATGAATTCTATCATCATATTCAATGTAAAATATATTTATGATGGGAAAATACTAGCCCAAAATATGAGCCAATTATAAAGGGGTGCATAATAATGGAGTATCTAGGGAAATTATAGAACATGTATATAGGGTCACAAGACATATTACCTCCTCTGGACACCTAGTAATATCTTCATCTTCACATGGAATTCTATTTATGAAGAACTACATGGCATATATTGGTACTACAAATCATGTATCAAAAACTATAGACCTACCAAGTTTCTCGTTTCCATTCTCATTCACATCATATTCAAGGAAATCTATTCATTCATATTTACTTTTGGAATTGCATGTGTACCCTACTGTGTTTGAGTACAATATTATGCATCAGAACTCTTGTTCATTACTATGTTTTGAGGCATTAACTATATCATCTACTCCCATAGTACACACTGAGGTGTAATCATAGGGTCACAACGTATATATGAGGTCATACATGATTTATGATATTTATATTACCTAATACCTAGCATTTTTTATAGGGGCTACGTGACATATGTTCCTAGATTATGCTTCGTGTTGTCAAGTTTTCCATAATACAAAAAATACTTCATGCATATCACTACACAATTTTTACACCATTTATAATATGAATCACAATGAGGGTTACGAATTTAGTGCCTTCAGTTCATGATCCATTATTAGTGGCTAGATTCTAGCCACTTGAACCTCATACGACTATATCCATTACAATACATCACATAAATCACTACACTGGATCCAAAATCTGTGGGGGAATCCACAAAAACATAAAAAAATCAAGATATGTTGATAAATTACCATCTCATACATTCTTTGTGCAACCACAATGAATATGGGTGTTCAATCTCTATCAAACCCACCATGACAATGTCAAAAAGTGACCCACAACGGCCAATAAAGATGAATAAAAATAACGATGGTAGATGAATATAATAAAAATCGTGAATCTATCATTATCAATGTGATATCAACCTGTGATCATAAAATAATGTTTTCTTGTGTCTATTGGGTACTGAAACAATTTTTTACTAGGTCCTCAATATTAATTAAAAATTCCATGCTTCATGAATATAATCCTAAATTTAATTTCAAATTAGAATATTTTTATGAAACCATTCTTTTGAAATTGGATTGGTAGGCGAACCTTCAATTAAGTACCCTAAATAGATTTAAGTAAAATCATTTGTGAATATTTTTTCCCAGTGAGGAAGATTGGATTTGTTTACTGCTTGCCTCTTGACACATCTAAATAAGATGTTGATCGTCTTCTAATTATAAATTTTCAATGAAATAACGTGTATCCTCCCCCCCCAAATATTCATAGTGTAATGTGGTTAATCATGGAACGTTTCCATAAAATGGTATTTGAAGGAATAATTAGTTTCTAGTTTTTAGGTGAATTAATTTAAAAATAATTTAAGAAATACACTTAACATACCTCCAATGAATGGATAAATAGCATATCTGGCACCAAAAAATATAATTAATCCATTGGGTAAACCAAATGATCCAATACCAATAGATGTCATAGTTTTCACAATAGAGGTCCCAAAAATGTGGAAAGTAATTAAAATTAAATTATAAACTATCTTATATTTAGATATACAATTATTTACAATACATTAATTTTGGGGTACTGAGACACTCATACACTTTTATGAATCCATTGATTATTTTTGACATAATAAATGATATATTCAAAAGACTAGATTCAAAAAAACCGAGTAATTATAGTTTAAGTGAAAAATTTAGAGAGGATGCTATAATGAATAAAATTAATAAAAAATAAAATTAATTATTTGAAAGGATACTGCCTTATTAAACCAACATTGTTATAAGGATAATTACATATCCATATAAAAATCATGATAAATTTGGAGATCATATAAAGAAATATATATATATAAATATAACAATAAAAATAACATATTTGTGAAAAAATAATTTGGGCGTAGAATAGAAATGGCTTATCCAAATGAATATAAATAATTTACTGCAAAATATTTCTCATATATCAATGAAATTGAATGTGGAAGGAGTATAGAATAAAAATTTAATGTTTTATTAGTGGACGAAAGATTGATATAATAAAATAATATCATTTAATAATCCAATCGTTGAATAAATTATTTCAATAGAAAAACATTTATCTCTATGAAATACGTTTTGAGTTAACCACATGCCTTATCATTTTACGTGACTTCCATAAATGAAATTTAACATCTTGATAAAAAATAACCATATTAATAAATTATTAATTAAACATTCACATTAATATTACATTTTTATTCTATAATTTTAGTAATCTATTATGCACAAATTATATAGATATGGTTAATTTTCACAACTATGTGTAATTTATTTGCCTTTACCAAACATGTTTAAAAATGGTTATGTTGAAAACAATTCAATCACAACAATTTCATCATAAAAAATTTTGATAATATTTTTAAATTATTTTTTTATTGATGAACGATTCATCTCAATGTTAATTGGATGGAAATTATGTGCACAGTTTTTGAGAACATGGTCCTTGAAGAAAATGATTTTGGTAATTTATTAGTAAAAGATGATTTGTGTTATTATGATTTTCTATTATTATATTATCCTTCCAGAATAACATTCATTTCATATATTAATAATTTATATAATATATATTATTAAAATGCATACATTTAATAAACCATAGGAATTTGTGATGAAAAACAAAAATGTTGTTTATGGAGGCGGTATTCCGAACATACACACGAGTGGAGCATTAATTTTTAATTTACATATTAAAATTAATAAATGGTTATTCCATTAACACAATTACATTTTATAATAATAATCATTATAATTTAATTTTATTTTCTTTTTTATAAAATATATAGAGGAAATGGAAAAATAAATTAAACATGAAAGAACAATATTGAAAGGATTGCCCCTTCTTTTTATATCCAACAAAAAATATATCCATATTGATATATTTGTTGTTATAATTATGAGAAAATAACAAATAAGACATAGATAATAGTGTTGGTAATTAATTTGCGATGATATATTTATAGATAGGTTTGTACATTATTTCAGATATGTGTGTGTGTGAATGGATCATTTTATAATTGAGGGTAGTGGAACTCAAGTAAATACATATAAAATTAATATAAAATAAAATAATTTTGAAGGGAATGGAGTTCCAAATAAACCCAATATAGATGATGAGGTAAACTATTTATAAAAAAAATTCCAATCAATGACATATTTATAGGTGACAATAGAAATAGTTATCTTATCTCGGATGTTAACCCCCTTGAACCATTTTATCCTTCATCATGCTAACAAAATTCTCTATGGTAAAAGAATATGATATAATAAAATTATGGTGGGAATACTATATAATATTTATTATTCTATTTTTAAATATAAAATCCAATATAATATATTAAATTTATTAAAGTTATAAAAATTAACATTAATATAAATATGTATTAAATAATAAAGAAAATATTTTACAAATAAATAAAAATTAAACTCTTAATGAAAATTAAAATAATTCACCGTATTCAATTGATTTTATGAATAAATAAAACTGATTTCCTTTTAAGATAATTTAGAGTCTATATATGGAAAAGATTAATTTTATAATAAATACATATAATTCCTAAGAAAAATTATGAATTTATTTTCTTACGCATAAAATGAGTCAATGAATTTGTTATTATGAAAATACAAATTTATTACATTAATAATTATATGTTTATATCATACTATGTAATTTTTATAAACAAAATTTGGTTTTCATAACATATATATGGCTTTGACAAAAAAATTTGGATTCCAATAGTGGTGGTTTAACAATCCTTGATCTCATATTCGTTAATTCAAGAATGATCTTCTCCACAAGATGATTTCCCTTAATCCCTGATTATTTAGGTTGTACTTGGTTGTGGTATAGGTAAAACCATAGAGACAATACCTCCCTTTCAATATCATAATTGTATATTTTATTTTGACGAAATGTACTACAACATTTCATTAATTCTCCATTATATATAAATTTCTTTATTCAATTCTCTTTAATTATACCTATCGATTAAATGACTAACTTAAAATGATAATTTTTTTAATATTTAAGGATATGTTTTAGTTTTAAATTACATGATAAAAAATGAAGTGATAACCTAAAATTTATTTAAAATGAATAATATATTGTATCCTCCAAATGTTAATCATCATTCATATCCCCATAAGGGGAACCATTACCCAAGTAATTTTTTTCTTCAAAATGAGACAGATCATACCTTATAAGTATACATGATAAAGAAAAATACAGTATATTAAATATCCAAGAACCACGAATTATGATATTATTTTTACAGCTTTCTATATAAACCCAATAAAATCTAGTATAATATATATATTATAATACATTGTCTTATTGTCATTTTTCAAAAATCAATGTAAAAAATTTAATTTTATTTATATTTAAGGTCATTGATATAAAAAACATGAATGATTTATTTTAATTTTTTTTGAAACATTAACCAATATAAAAAATTATGTTGTAATTTTATTTAAAAAAAATTGATGTAAAAAACATGGAAAAAAATTGATCATATTTTATGTCGGTATTTTAATTACACTTCTTAAGACCCTCATTTTCTCCTTCGAAAATCAATTTCATGATCATTTTAATTAAAATTTATTATTGTAGAAACCAATATTAATGGCCACTATCATCATCATCATCATCATCATCACCTTATAATTCTTCTTTATTCTATTCATCCTCATCTCTGTAATATATATTTATGATTTTAATTTACTATTCTCGGAATCCATTCATTTAAGGTATGTTTAATTTGATGAAGTTTTTTAGGATTTCTGTTTTCTTGAATGATCACATAAATTAATTCTCAATGATATCTCTTCAATTGTTTTATTTTTGGTTTTTTTTCTTTTATGGTAATTTCAAATTGGTGAATGCATATTTTGATATTACAGTTTTAATAAATGTTTATTTGATGAATTGTTTTTATCAATAATGATAATGTATTGAATAAAGAGTACCACAATTCTGTTGTTTTGGTTCATTGTGAATTCCTTTATTTATGTATAGTGGATATATGAGTTAAAATATGTAATATTGATGAAATATATATAGATGATATTGTTCATTTAATTATTTTATTATTAAAAAAATTATAAATTATTCTTAATCATGTCACTAATGAATGATAGTTGGCATGATCAAATTGTTATTTGCGGGATTATTTTATTTTATTTCATTATTTATTAAACCTTATAATGTTTAATATGTATCATCTCAAGTTTATGATTGTATTGATTTTTATTTATTATATTTTACTATTTAAAATTAAAAGAATACATATTAATTTATAAATTAATTTTTTTAATTATTTTATTTTTATATTAGAAGACACATTTTTAATTAATTTAATTTTTATGAAAATGTAAAATTATAATAATTGAATTTTCATTTTCATTTTCATTATTTTGAATCATAATTTTTATCCAAATGAGTTTTATTATTTATCCACACATTAATGACAATTATAGAAAAATTTTATTCATCGATTTGCATTCTTTATCGTGTTTTTAATTCTCATTTTATATAACACTGTAATATATTTCCATTTACATTATAATTTTTCTTTTTTTACTTTGAAAATAATAAATATATAATGATGAAATTTATAAAATAGTAATTAATTTGTCTTATTTGTGTTAAATATTTTTATCTCATTATCAATTTTTCTATACATGCTTTTTATAAAACGTTTATGAAATGATGATATCTTGATATGTTGAAATTGATACATTTGACTATAATATATGTTGATAACTACTATTGTCTAAAATGTATTCCCTCTTTCATTAGAATAAGATTTATTATAATCTGACCTTTATTAATATAAAACATGTTATATTATATTTATATTTGATGTATATGTACAAGTGAACTATGGTATGTCAATCCTATGAAGCCCTTCTAGATATCCCAAAATTATACTACTAGTCAGCTCCATGGGAAGAAGAATCTAGTTGGCCTATGTATGATAGGTTTGGGATCATTAGTTTTTAAGGAATTTGATGGGTCACCAAGGATTTTAGTAGCATATACTCGTGGAAATAGTTACTCTCTACATCTAGATTCCTAGAAGCATTTTCATGAAATGGTATAAAACAAATTAGAAAATAGGGAGAGAAATGAAGAAACATGAGACTCATAAATATATTTAGGTTGTGAATGATGTTTCACTACTGAGATAATTGGATGAATTATATTAGAATATGACTTTTTTCCCATAATGATATTATTTGATTTATGGTTTGGGAAAAGAGTTATATCAAAACATTTCACAGTCATTGAATAAAAAAAGTTTATTTATTTTAAAATGGAAAATAATTATACATCACCATTTAATTTATGGAAAAATTTAAAATAGGTTCTATGAGGAGGTAGTAAAGATAGATATGGAGATACAGATGATCATAGATCCCTAGTAAGCAATGTGACATGACATTGGATTCAGTTGTGGTATTGTGTAACTAAAATAATTATGTATAAGATATTTTAATCCATTAGATATATATATTTAAAAAACAATATTTATGTTCTTTAATTAATTATGTTTAATTGGTATCTTTTTCAATATCCCTTAAACCCACTTCTACATAAATAGGTTTATAACCAAAACAATTTTTTTAGCTGATGATCCAGTGTAAATTATCAGTATTGATATCAGAAATGTGTTATAAGCTTATTTAATTGATTACAAAATATATATTCCACATGTGATGTTTCCCCCCATCATTGAGATATATTTTTAAAGTAATTTTTATTAGATTTAAAAAAATCTCAATTACATTAATATAAACCCATTGTTTAATAAAAGGGTTGGGAGAGGAATGCATAGTACATTCCCTGGATAGTGCTTAATGATAACTATATAATTGTTGACACTTTTATAGTTATTATAACTAATTATGCAATTAAATAATTCATTTTTTATTCCTCAACCAAATTTTGAAAACTAATATTTTTGGGATTCAACTTGTATTTAATAATTCTTCTTTATCACCCCTTTATATGCATGTGAATTGGTTTTAACAAAACCATTACCGTAAAATAATACTAAATAACACCTAAAATCCCACTGACTTTTTTGGTGTTTCAATAAAATTCAAGAAAATATCAATAACTTTACATAAATTACATAAGTTACTAGACATTCACCACTCATATTATCTCATTAAATTATATATAAGCTAAAATATGGGGAGGGAGAGTGTAAATTAGCAACCAGGAGAAAAAGTATTCTCTCAAACATAATCATAGGTAATCCTTATAAAATTTTGGTAAATATAAAAATCATCCATCAATGATATATTATATTAATCAATTTCTCAAATCAATACATCAAATTATATTTCAATATCATACTTTATTATCCATAATTATATGCATGAATAGGTTTTTACCCCTCCATTTGTTCAACAATGGGTTCCATCTATCCCTCCCTTATTCTATATTTTCCATTCATTCTTCATTCCATAGAAATAATTGTTACACATATATAAAATTATGGTTAGGAAAATCCTAGTGTTTGTTTTGTTTTTTTAGAATCTTATTATTATCATAAGATATAATCTATTTTATTCAGAATTGGTGGATTTATCTCCTTGGTGAGAGGAAATACAATATTTTAATATACTATTTACACACACTATTTAATTAAAAATTTAATGCACAATATATTATATGATAAAACCATATCCATTTTCTATTAAATAATTATATTTCTTAATTGGTTAATTTATTATCCATTATATTATGTTGTCAAATTTATTTTATTTAGGATTTATATTTCAAAAATTTCATTTCACAATCATAAGGTGTATGTGTAAATTCATTTAGAACAATGATAGTTTAAATATATTTCTATTGTGTGACTGAAAATATATTTTTATATTATTAAAGGGATTTAATTGTTTAAATTATGTTCTGATTGATAAATGATTATTCATGGAGGTGTAAATCATTATATATCAAT
Source organism: Viscum album (assembly GCA_963277665.1). Classification (NCBI taxonomy): domain Eukaryota; kingdom Viridiplantae; phylum Streptophyta; class Magnoliopsida; order Santalales; family Viscaceae; genus Viscum; species Viscum album. Next base: position 812,767,789 of record OY728165.1, read on the forward strand.
ATTACTTCATTTGTAAGTAAATCATTTTCCTTAAAATTGTGTTAAGAAATTCTTATGTTGGATAATTCATAGCGGTGATTATATAATTTATATTTTAGTTATTTCACATGAAAAAATAGTGAGGTTATAATTATAATTTTTAAATTACTTTGCTAGTTTAAATTATGGCATGAATAATGTATTGTAGTATATTTCATTCCTTGGATAGTTGGTTGACACCTGGCGAGGACAATGTGGGTATGTGTGGATCCATAAATATTGGGATTAGATAATAGGATGACAAGTGATCCAAATATATAGCTTTCATTTTTCCCATTATATTTTAAGAAGATATCCCATGTTGTGTAATATTAATTCCATGGTTAACTTGTTACCTTTTTATACCTTCATATATATTCCCTAAAAACATTATTTATTTTTAATCATGTGTCCCATTATTTTTTTACATAGATTGTACTTATAAACTAAAAATAAATTTTATTTTTTTAGATTAATATATTGTGAAAATAGATATTATAATATTATTTAAATATATTGTTATAAGATTGGATTATAAAAGAATATACATATATCTCTTTCTGTTTATGATTTTACTTATATTTTTAGGATATCAACTACTTGGGTTTTAAGATTGTTAATTATTTTGAACATTGATATTTACAGATGGTTTAAAACATATCAACATGGGGCCTAGTATATATTAATAGTTTATAAATCTACTGAACCTTCAGCACTTTTAAAATAAAAACAAAGGTAAATTAATGATTCATTTAACTGCCTCATAACTGCTGCTAAATTGGAGAAAATGATGTGATTTGATTCTTGATTCCAACATTAGAGGATGTTTATAAAAATAGTCATGGAACCATTAGTAAGCGATTTAAACTACTACAAAAAATTAAATGAACATCTGGTCCTCATATTTGTCTATGTGAGTCCATAGCTAACCATGGTTAGGCTCGTATATAATTTTAATGGGAAGTGAAAGTGGATTATTATTTAAAAATATGTATGGTGTAGATAGCCATAATTACTAAATGTATTATATGATATTAGGACTCATGATGCAATTAGGTCTTGATTTATGAAACATTTTACCATAGTGTTTCATTGAATATAGAATGAATTGACCTGAATTAGTGAAACAATATATTGTGGGAGGGGAATAATTGTGTTCAAATAATAGAAGTCTTCCAAATTTTTGTGTTTTTTTGTTTTTTATGTTCCAATTATTTTCTTGTCCTGATTAAACCCAAATAATTCTCTCTTGGGGATGCATAGTTTCAAATTTAGATGGAATTCATGGTTAAAGATTAAAGGTCATTAATAATACATATGGTGGTATGATTAAGGATTAAAATATTACACATTTATGTATCTTTATATATATTAACATATATATATATAACAATTAATTTAAATTTATTTACATTTTATAGGTATTTATGTTAATCTATGTGTGATAATATACACACACATACTTCTTTTTTTATTTATATGATATGATATTAATATTTATATATAAATATATTTATAGATATTTATATGTATACATTTATATTTATGTATAATAATATATATATAAATATTCATATATAAATATTTGTATATATTTATCTATATATTATGTGATTATATATATATATCTATGTGTGTGTCTGTGTGTTTTTCTATATTTATGTATGTTAAGATTTATATATATGCATATTTATTTATTTAGGAGTATATATTTATAATCATAAATAGTTATAGATATTTATATGTTTTTATTTATATCTACGTATAATTATATATATTTATGTTAATGTATATAGATTATTCAGGTGTATACATAAAATTAAATATATTTCTGTGTTAATATATATGTGTGTGATTATTTATATATATATATATATTAAATAAAAATTGAAATATAGTTACAGAAATGGTCTCTTATCACTATGTTCAGTAAAAATCAACCTTTTATATTTATTTCCATGTTCATTGTCAGATCCAATAAGCTCTATAGTCCTCTTATCATCCCAAAAAAGAATCATAAATTTTTCTACATCTTTATTTTCTCTATATTTCACTACATTATATCCTGGTTAAGAGGGTCCCACATATATGGGTGGAGGTTTTTTCATTTGTTCTTCTATTCTAATGATGTTCAGATGGGTTGGGTGTCATCCTTAGTCACTCTATGGATTGCACAACTTGGGATCCCACTATCCATTCAAAACTAAACCACACCTACATCTGTTGGCAATGGGTTTGATGACTCCCTTATATAGATAAAACCACACCTCTATTGAAAACAATATGGTTTCTCATGTATGTGTGGGAGTGAAATATTCATATCCTCTCATAGATTTTATTTTTCGTCCTCCTGGAAATTAAAACTCATTCTAGAAAATGATATTTTAATAAAGTCTAATTGGGGTATTCTCATAATTTCATCCTCGAGGGAATATAATCTTTGCGTGTATTTTAAAAAGTACTAAAAACAACCTCATTTGAATTAGATTATTCTAATGAATCATTTAAGAAGATTATATCCTTTCCATTCCCTATGGAATAAGGCCTCCCCCTTCATGTGATATTTAATCAATTATTCCATATTTTGGTTTTCCAATGGATGCATGGGAAGTCTCTTGTATTTATTCTTTATCATAGTAGTCATCGTATTCTTCAGAAGCATCTATGGTGATGAATAACATATATAAAGGCATTTATGAAATTATTAAATAGAGAGGTATTTTGTTTCTTTAAACATGTTATATTGGGGAAAAGTTACCAGTCCCACATTTAATTTCTCTAAATATCTATCTTCATTTGATTTCGCCTATTGTTGGTCTAACATGTAATGTCACTCATTCCTCTATAAAATGTTCAATAATAATAGTGACTTCATCTAGGAAATTTCATGGTACCACATCCATATTCCTTATAATATTTGACCTGTTGAGGTAATTCAATTGGTTCTATAATGTGCCACTAATAATGTTTCATTTACACCACTTCATGGTGTTAAGGTGTACATGGATTAGTGTGATCCTCAAACCCCTTGGACCATGGAGCCATATATTTTGACCAATCTCACATGATCCATGCTCAACTCATTCACGCGAGGGGGATATATTTACCTACAATAATGGTTTATTGTGTCTTCAAGATGATCCATGTTTCTAAAAAACTAGCACCCAACTATGGAATATCCATGGCATTAGCTTCCTAACTAAGTGTTATTATATATCGAAGTTGATCGGTGAAAATTCATTCCATTTATAGTTTTTTTCAAACTGAACCTGATTAATAAATCTATATATAATTCTACATCAAATATGCATAAAAATAATCATATATATGAAAACCCATTTAATTTTCATTTTCCAATAATCTAGAAAAATAATATTCTGGTCAATCTTATTCATATTTCTTCCTAGTTTATTACTATCAATGTATGAAAACCACCCAATAATATTTTCATAAGATTCTTAATATCCATATGTATGATCAGATATAGAGAATATATTTAGAGTTGTATATAATCATTCATCGGTATTTCTAATTCATATTTAATTAGCAGTGATAGTAATACAATCCACAAAATATCCCAAAAATTTGTTGAGTTTAAAAGACCAAGGGAATGTATGATTGCTATGGATTACATTATCATATTAATAAAATGGAAATGGGATTCATTTGTGATATATTTTCATAGTGGGAGATCGATAATGGAGGTAACCAAATCAGGAGTTGAATGGATAAGGGTTTGGGATAACTGGAAAGTAATACCAAAATTTCCATGTACAAATTTCTTTCGTCGATATTGGTATCTTTTTAGTCACTCTACCTTACTTCCCTAGAACCCATTTTATATAGATTCCATACAAAAAAAATCATTTATCCTAAGGACTAATGGATTATTTATCCTTTATTTCCTCTATCTACAACTCATGGACTCTTACAATGCGTGTGAAAACCAAGGTATTGATCCAGAACCAACCTTTTTTACAGAAAAATGACAATTTAAAATAAATTGTTAATATAATAACACCAAATATATTCATGGAATATCTTGAGTTATATATCTATCAGTATAATGTCTATATTTAGGGACAATATGATGGTGATATTTTCATGCTAATATCCACTACAAACTTATATGAACTAGTAAAAGCTTAGTAAAGAGAGGGGGAAATGTGATAAATACATATTCATATGACTATAGAGAGGAGGATAAAATGAAACATATTTCTATATATGTTTAATAAAAAATAGTTTTATATAAAATATAAATATAAAATAATAAAATGGATCCTTATGTAGTAATGTTGATAAAATTGCATTAATGTCATCTCCCATTTTATGGAGATCTCAATTGGCCCACATCTGAGTGAGAGTTGGTCATTTTTAAGAAGAATTTGATAATATTTTTGGATAATATTCAAGTTTTATTGGATGACCTAAAAAATCATTACATCAATATCATCCATAACAAGAATAAAGATTTATTGGTTTTAAATATTTCAATCCTAACAACACTCCAAGACTAGAAGGATGATTGGATACATCTATTTTGTAAATTAGATTTTAATAATGAAAAATAAATATATATTTGGGGTACTATTACATCATGTATAGAACTATGACTTGAGTTAACACTTCCAAAAATATCTTTAGAATCCCTAAGGTGCAAAAATCCTATTATCATTGATGAGTTTTGGAATGATGAACATTTATAATTTTTCCTATATGGTACTTGAAAAGTTCATCAATAATATATTATCTAATTAATTACATAATATAAACTAAATGTAATTATAGTGATTCCAATAAGGTAGGAATATGAAGGGTGATTTTCATATCCAATAAAATCAAAGTTCAATTTGATAGAAAATTAGTCAGCTCCAATGTCATGATCGTGAAAAAATTGAAAAACATTATGATATAATGGAATGCAGATTCACTATAAATTTTTTTTAGTTGTTTTGTATCACCAAAATGGGTAAGTTACCTACAATGTCATTGGTCCTATTATAATTTTTTAACAAACTCGTTTACATGGACACATTTATGTATTTCAACATATAATGAGGTATTCATCAAAAGATCCACATTGTCTAAATTTATTTAACTAGTTCTGGGAGTTTCTAATTAATTAGAAACTAAAACACTAAATTATTTATTGTTTTGAAAAACATGTAAAAATATCAATATAAAATCATAAGAATCAATAATTTATTAATTATGAATCACATGGTTTGGTAAAAAATTGTATAAAACCCAATTAAATGGTTTGAGGAGATTCAAATTGATTATAGTACCAATATTAGATAATAAATTATTGTTGGTTAGATTGGCTTCTATATTCAAAAAAAATTATCAAAGTGAGAAATAAAATAATTTTATTTTGAGGTACGTATTTCTAGGAGTAAACTACCAATAGTGTATTTTGGAGCACCTTTCTTGAATAAATAGTCACCATTCATTCATTTCAATCTATCCCATATATAATTATATGTAGAATTTTCTACCAGCGTATATGTTTCCCTTCCTTTTGATGGAGGATCACTGTCATTAACAACTTTCATTCATCAATTCCCATTTGTCTATTATTAGTCTTCTAGGATTTAACGTCTTTCATTAGAATAATTGATGAAATACTCAATTTAATCATATTGGATTCTTACAAGGAGGATAGAAATCATAAGGCCAAATATCCTATGTCTGAAAAACCATTTCTGGGGGGAGGAATTAACATTAACAGAATTAGGATACCATACAATACATGAATACTAAATATTCTTATAAATCCATTTTTTCATTTTTTTTATTGTCCCATATTTTTCATACATCAATATTACATCTTCTTTGATGAATATTAATTACATAACATAATGGTAAATTATAAAATTTTTATATCTAGTTTCAATAAAAACATTCATAAATATATAATTGGTACTTAAGAGAGATATAACATCTCCTAATTGGTTCATCACAACTAGAATTCCTCATAGACATTTCATATATAATAAATTTCATGAAAACATTAGGAAAGAAAGAAAAAATAAATGGCGATTTCATATTATTTTAAGGGTAAAAAATGGGGGGAAAATATTACATGATCATATGGGTATTAGAAAGTGCAAATAACATTTAAGAACCTGAGCATCATATATAACAAAAATTAGTCCTGTAATAATTAAATACATTTCATATGACATGAATAAAAATTTAATCAAGGATCATGGTAATTGAGTGCATAATATTGGAATAAGTTATAGAGTTTTGAGAAAAACATGATTATAGAAAAACATATCTCTTTGATACCCATAAGGATATTCACAACATTTTAGTCTTGGGAAAAACACCCATATACTTGCTTCAGGAATGGGATAACCACTTGTTCACACACATTTTGTGCTTAGGATAACCTCCCATGTAACATATAATACCATATAACATTAATAAATACCCAATTCATTAAAGGTAGATATACTACCCACCCATATAATAATCCATACAATTTTGGTCCCTAATATCATAAACAATTAATCATATTAGAACCAATGAAATGAAATGGGTTTTAAAAAGTTTCATTAAATTATAATCCTCTATAAAGAATTTTTTTTTATAAATTTATTTTCATTATTAACATAAACCACAATGATAAGGAATATTAATTGTATCATTGGATCAAATCCCTAAAAAATCATAATTAATATAAAAAGATGTTACCTAATGTGGGAAAGGGTTTCAAAAAGACACTAGGAACATTTATTCTGGAATATTACCTTTTATAAAAATTCAGATAAACAAAATTATTAAAACATTTTGTAAATTAATTACTTTTAAAAAAACCATTGACGAATGTAACAATTTCATTATAAAAATATTTTTTTCATTATGATTTGAAATGTCATACATGTCAAAATACTGATTCCATTTTAATTTTTTGTTAAAAACAAACAATACTTGTTTTGAAAATGTATAGAAGATTCCTTTTAAAATATTTTTTTAACAAAAAAAGTAAAAAGTAAAATAAATAATCCATAGAAAAATTAAAATCATTGTTGAAAACAATTTAAAAAATCATGTATATAGAAGTTAAAATGTTATTCGACCGAAGAGTGAAATAAAGTCAATTTTTTTAAGAGATATTTTATATTCTTTAGTATATAAAAATGGTAAAATGAATGGAAAATATGTATTATATATAAATAACCGTGTGATAAAAAAATTAATTATTTTTATGATATATAGTTCTAAATATTTAATCACTATAATCATAAACAATTACAATCCCCATAAATAATGATATTTTCTAATAAAACCATCCCCAATTTTGTAACATTTCAATGATAACCCACATGAAGGAGTAAAATTAAATAAATAAATCTCATGATAATTAATATATTCATGATATTGATTATGAGATATGTTTTATATACACCTCTTAAAAAGTGATAAGTGCACAGAATAATTTTTTCCATTAATAAGAAAAATTGATAAAAATATCAATTACCTTAAATATAAAATATGTTTATACACATTCAAACCTCAAACATTTAAAAAATTAAATTATCATAAATAAAATAATGTACCATATATAAATATATTATTTATTAAATTATTTACATAGGAGATATTATTACCTGTTTATTAACAGTTCAATGTTTAAATTACATCTCGAGCAACAATTGCTTATTTTTATGTGTATGTTTTTATTTACAATTGCCGGTCATCCAAAAATAATAATGGATTCAATATATAAATAAAAATAACCATGATATCAATTATATATATACACATATATATATTGATTATATATATTTTTATAATAATCTATAAAATTCTATGATATGTAATGATATACACTTTAAAGGGAGATGATATGTCATACATATACAAGAACATTGTTTCTATATCTAAAAATATGAAATTAAACAGATAAATAATAATATATAATTTTTTTTAATATTTTATTTAAATGTATATAAAATATATTCATTAATTTTTTCTTATTTATCTTAAATGAATGGATTTTTTGAAAAAATAATCACATCACATTTTGAGGCGGTAGTGTGTTGTACAAACGAAGTACATTATCGCATCACCCATTTAATTGAGATTTTGAATGTAAATGTGATATAATAATTTTAAAAGAATATAAATTTTAGAAATACCATATATTCTCATTTAATATATCTTTATAATATATATATAATATAGAAATGAAGAACTCATCCAATTGGATCGGGAGACGTTAGTTTTCTGTATATATGAGAGACATAATTAATTCCAAACAGGTTGAGAGGTAAGAAGGAAGTTGTGGTATAATTATTATTATATATATAAACATAATAATATAAAAATATAATATTTAAATATTAAAACCACAATTATAACCATCTTTGAGTGGAGATGACGGAAAATGAATAAAAACATTTTGCGATGTGACAGGTAGCCATACACCAAATTGATGATTCCATATCACATTTTATGAAATAGTTAATAGATTTAGGTTATGATATTTTTATTATAACATCTTTTAATATGATATATAATATTTTTATTATACGTACCAAAATTAATAATATTGTAATCAGTTGTATGAAGAAGTATAAAAACACATAGTTTCAAACAGTACCTTTTATCCAGACAACCTCATTAGGTTAAACCTAAATCCTTCCTATATTAGATTTTTGACCTCACTAATAAATTTATATTGTTATTATGTATACAATATCTATATATGGGAATATATTGTATGATAAAATGGGTTTGGAAGTTTGAATTGCAGAGGAGATAAAGAAACCTTTTATAAGTGGGGGATATGATCAACATGGATGTTTTGAAAAAAAATTATACCCGCGTTATTCAAATAAAACAATAATCCAAAATGTGAAATTGTTGAATATAATATGAAATAAGGTCAATGTATGTCCCCAAAATGGATTTTAGACATTTTTCTTGCTAATTTTACCCCTTATCATTTTACATTAGTGACTAGTAACCCAATTTTAGTATTAAATGTAGTAATTAATTTTTACTGATTTCAAAAATATTTTTTAAAATAATTTATGCTTTACACAATATATATTATAAAGTATTATTATTCCAAATATGGAATCCATTTTTGAAAATTCCATTAATATAATGATAAATTTTCAATTAAAATTAATCTTTTATGCTTGATGAGAAATAGATTTTATAAATAAAGAATGTTCAATATTTTAATTTGTTATTCAAAATTAAATATAAAATTGACTCTAATGACATGAATTGAATTAATAAATATTATATTTAATATTTTTAAATTTTAATACATTTTAAAACAAAATTATCCGTAAAAATTCTTTATATGAAATGAAATTTTAAAAAAACTATTAATTTTATAAATTCATTGAAAAATCATCATTTCGGAAAAAATCATAGAAAACCACCCTATGATATTTTGAACATGTATACTTCAAAACCAAATGTTATTTTATAAATTAAATTTTCATAAATTTTGAGAAAATATTATTATTATTATTACATAAAAACTAATATATTTTATAAAATATTATTTTTGGAACATATATAGACATTATCAAATTATATGTTTTTTTATCAATACATTTTATTAATTCTAAAAAATCATCAATAGTATTATAAATTTAGTTATTACTATTCATTTTACAATATTTATTGGATAGGTGATAAGGATAATGTTTAAATAATAATACTAATATGTTATCATGGTTTTTTAAAACAAATTGTTATGTGAAACAAAAGCTATAAATGAAATTTAATAAGATCCAAAAAAATATTTTATAAAATCTTGTGGTGTTATAAATTATCTATAGGAATTATTTAACCATAGGAGGTAAACAACTATCAAATTTTATAGTGAAAGCATGAATCTAGGAGATATCACCATTATAATAACCATTTCAATGCACTTTTCACCATTCATAATAATTATCAATGGTTTATTTAGAGGGGAGACTTCTGGTTATTTAAATATTACCTGAAAATTAATATTAGAATATTCATAAGTTTCCCTACTCTTAAAATCCAATTTATAAATGTTTTATCATCTATAGATTTCATTAATTCAATATTATACTAATATCAATGGTCGATATATTCCACCATTACTTTGGTTAATGACCATAAAATTTGTATCTTAACTCCAGCTCACATGAGTTTATTTACCCTTTCTACTTTCCATATTTTCAATCCTATGCATGGAATTGAATAGTAGTTTTCCATAAATATTTGATAAAGGTTTATTACTATGAAGATGAAATTTCTAGTATATCATATCAACTATTAGACATTACAAATGTACGTGGAAGTGTAGAAGAAAAGCATATCTCTTTTATAAAAATTCATTTGTATTATTACTGAATGTATGGAGTCAACATTACTACATATTTTTTAAAAGGAATGTGATCGATATATATGGTTTCATCATGAAATCTTCATGGGGTATGGTTGTCATTTCCACTCCATATACATCATAAATATAATTTTATTTGTTAAATTCATGTCATTCTTGTGATTATTACTCTCAAAATTTCATTTTTTATTGTGGATGTTGGGTTATTTTTGTGCTACATCAGGATGTTTATTGGAATTGAGTAAAAGAAAGGAAATACCGCTATAAATTATGTTTCCCATTTAATATTATAACGATATTATCATGTTTAATTAACTATGAAATCATTAATATTATTAGGATTTTGATTCATGTTGCTTATAATTTAAATGATTCAATGAATATAGATTGAAAAGGTCATTGGGGAAGATTGAAAGCATCATGTAAGGGCCTCAATCTCAACCGGAAAGGTTGGGAAATCCATGTAATCATGAATGAAGGTGGAAATATGTGATGATATAGAGAATATGTGATTTATTCATTATTATCTAATTATGGAAAGGGAAATTATATCATCAATGAATCCTCTCACCTTATTTATTGCTTATCTTTGTTCTCCTTAGTGAATATTTTTTTATCTATGATTGATGTCGATTTGCTATTTAATTTTTTTAATATTTTAGTCCTCTTCCTTTACCAATGGAGTATATATTATATTATCAAAGACCCAATTGATTTTGTTAATACTTTTCCCTTATCCTCACCTTCATATTTTATAAAAAAAGATTGAAAATTTCAATCTATATATTTATTTGTGATGATATTCATATATATATATATTAAAATATATATTTCTATAGATTATTTTATTGTTATATAATTTTAAAAATATTTATTTGTATATATGAATGATTATGTATATTTTTTATTTTTATTTTTATTTTTAAAATTATTTGGGAGTATATATTTATATATACATCTATGTATATTTATAAATATTTATATTTATATATATTATGTATATATATACATATATATTTAAATAGATTTAAATAAGTTCGTCTATATATATAATATTATATTTAATTATATATATTGATGTATTTATATAATAATAATTTACATTGAATATATTTATATATATTAATATACTTATAAATTTAAATATAATGGTTTTTTATACATTTGAATGTAATTTTATTTATAGATATATATATATGTATAAATTAAGAATAAATATATGTACTCATATATATGTATCTGAATGTATTTATATATATATGTCATTATTAATGTCTACTATGTTGCCGCATAAAGGGTTTGGAGGATTATTAAAGGTTTTATGGAATAACCAAATGTAAGTGGTTCAAGTCTCACACTACACATATATTCATGAATCAATGAGAATAAATATGGAATAAATAAGTGATATATAGTAATTAATATATCGTATTATTTAAATTAATTAATTATCCAAATAATAATTAAAAATTAATAAATTAATAATTAATAATAGTATTTAAAACCTCAAAAAATTGATGTAAAATTAATTTTATAGGTTTTATAAAGAGTTGGGAAATAACCCATAATGAATGTATCAATGACGACATATAAAACCCAAGGTATGATATTTTTAACATATGCCTTCTCCAATAAAAGAAATTAAATTTTATAGATTCTTTTCTTATTCATGATACTTTTTATTAAAATCATAATGTGATTCTAATTCATCAGGATTTGCATCCAAATATTCATCTACATAATCTAGAATTATCTTTTGACCACATGTTATTCAAAATATGTATAAGACTCCATCAAGGGTCCTTCAATAATTTGGATGCACTTTCCATGAATATATAATTCATGATGATCTCTATAAAACAGTAATTCAAGGGTAATAACTCCCTATAGATCAATATAATATTTAAATATCCACATAATCCATCATGATATCTGATCTTTAAAAATATGAAAATAGATCTTCAAGATTGGAATGAAAAATAGAATCTTTAGGCCTCGATACCACTTGTTATAACCTAAGAGTCACCTTTTGGTGGGCGACGTTAGGGGTTGTGTTGTGAGGATCAATTTTTTTATAACTAATTATTTTTCATCAGATGGTATTATATTTAATGGATCGTGTTCCAATATTATCCTGAACCAGTGTTCAACCAAATGATTAATCACATTGTTAAAATATTTCACAAAATAACAATCATGAATATATATAAATAAAAATCACATAGAACACATTTGTTTTATTCATTTCACCTGAACATGGATACTATAATGACCCTGATGTCAATATCCCAAAGACAATGGTTATGTAATTACATTGGCACAATATTCAAGGAATCAAATCCTGAAGAACTGAATATTTTTATTTTTTTGGAGAAAACATACATATTTACACCATAAATTATAATTCAAAATATAAAATACAACATAGATAAACCATTTTAATCATTTTTAGTTTCCTAGATTAATCCTACATATCACTATAATAAATTTATAGGCATCCTAGGAAAAAATATAACATTTGAAAGGGAAGAAGTTATATACTGAGTAAGATTTATGTATACAACAGAATCTATCCTGAGTAAAAAAACAAATATGGGAAGATAAATTTTTGAACCACATTACATTTAATCAATATCTTCATCATAATATGGATAATGTAAATTATGATATTGAAATTCCATATAAATAGTCATATTATATTGAAGACCTAACTAGGTATATTCTACTAATCAAATAATCACATGTAAATAAATACCTAATGACATAGTAACGGAATAAATAATTTTGTTTTTTTGAAACATACCTTCAAGACCTTATACCATGATTCTAATAATATCAAGGATTTGGTCCAAAAATATATTTCCATCAATGCTTCATTCTATGAATCTAATTAATAGTTAAGGCTTTGGTCAAAACCAAATATTATTTGCCTCATGAAAACTATCGAGGCATTAAGGGAATATAGAAGGCCCTCACTCTCACATAATTAGTCCAATAAATCCCTTATACGAAATGGTTGAAACATAATCAACATATAAATTTTTATTAAAATACGTAAATTAAATGTAAATATCATTCCCTATTCAGTAAACTAAATCACATACCATCGAGAGTAATATGGTGAATACTATAAAAAATGTAAATCCAATGTCAATATAATAAAAAAATTAATAATATATGTAAGATAGTATAATAACATATCAAAATAAATGAATATAAATATTCATCAAATTTTGTCGATATAGAATAAAATAAATTAAATGAGATCAATGAAAAATTATTGACGAGGAATACATCAATTAACATAGAAAATCACTAATGATTAAAATGTAAAAAAATATAAATTTAAACAATATCATTCAAAATCACATTTTAATTTTTTAAATGAGGCTTCAAATCATTAATGCGTTATGATGGATGGATAATTTACTCATTCTGTATATTTCAAATAATTTCCTTCCGTATTTATTTCTAAAATGTCTCAAACAACTTTTTTTGAAAATGAAACAATATAAATTTCAATCCTTTTAATAAAAGGTAAATAATGATCTAAAATTAATTTCATTATCCATAATATTATAATAACATCATTTTTTGAAACAATTTTAGATATCAAGAGAATGGAAGGAAAATAGATATGAAATGGAAATTTTAAAAAGATATATTTTTGAAATATTGTCCCTTATAAATAATATATCATTGAAATTAACATTAACTAAATGAAAAGAATATGTGTATTCCCTGTAAATCTTGTTTAAACAAGTATAAATTAAATATAATATATTCAAAACTATTTCAAAAATAAAAATATTAAGTAATAATAAGGTATATAAGATGATTCACCCAGATTATTGAATTTGGGTTAAGAATTCCCCTAACATATTTTAATAAGTTGAATTAAATTCACTATTAATGTAATTATTATAAAATTAATGATTTAATACGATGAGTATAATGTTATTAATTATATTATATATAAAATCTCAGTAAAACAATGAATCATAGTGAATCGATGTGGAATAATGTGTATATCTCATAGAAGTTAAAGTTAGATGAGAGGCCCTTACGTCAAGATTCACATATGTTTTGTGTAATTTAAACTCCAAAATAAATGTATAATTAATGATATTAATTACTTCCATAACTATAATAATATTTATGATTCCCTATATGATACATTCCTGGCATCTTACAACCCATTCAATTAAAAAATATCACTTTTTTCATTGTTTTGGGAGCATTTGTTTCATAGATTCATGATATGTACATTAATCTATTATAATGAATTATCCTATAAAATTGAGATATAACTACAAAAGTGAATTAAATTGGTATTCAATCACTTCCATATTTTGAAATTTCCCCATATATCATTATTATTTCTAATATGATGATGATTTATTTGACAAAATGTTAATGATAATTTTTTAGCTCATTTTGGTGGTCATTCCAACCATCTTGATGTAGTTTAGTGTTATTTAGTATTTATTATATATATTACTTAGAGAATAAGAATTATGTTATAATTGTACTATAAAAATATTATTTGACAATATTAATACAAGTATGAACCACAATGAAGGTAGTAATGTACAATAAACAAAATAAATTTTCATGGATGTTATTAACAAACATAATTGTTTCATTTTTTGAAAAGAGGTATAAAAAATAAAAGAATATAAGATACTACATTAAAAAATAGAGTATATAAATGATATTTTAATTACAATTACTTAATGGATGATGGAGTAGAGGAGAACATGGAAGAAGAAAATAAAATAACTGTGGTGGTTTGAGAAAATTTCCCCTTGAATATCTCTTCCTAGAAGGAACCCTTAATGACCCAAGAAATGGTTTTTGGGAGATACCAAATGTAATTCAATATAAAGAGATTATGTAATATGTGTTTTTTAGATATTTGAGGATATTAATATATTGAAAGGAAAAATGGGGTGGTGTGGGGTGGATATTTTACATTAGGATTGTTGGATTCAAGTAGTAAAATAATGATTAATTTAGGCTAAAAGAAAATAACACTGAGGTGGAATTAATACACACGAATTGGAAAGATAGTTAGTGTTTTAAATGAATTTTATGGTCTAGAAACAACTCAAAACACATTTAAATTTTTTGTTTTATGGTATTTTAAGCCTTTATATTTAATCTTTAACATGTTCCATTATTCTACCTATACCATAGAAAATATTTCTTTTTTACCATGGCCAATTTTTTATGCCTAAAAATCCCAAATACCATAATACATAATTTTTAACATATGATTACAATTATGAAATCCATTTTTCTAAAAAAAATTCCATGAATTTGAAAATATATATTTCAAATCCATCTAGAAAATGAGATGAGAATCATGTTTTTAAATTTTAAATGTTCAATAGTTTATAAGAATTTATATACAATTTCAAAATTAAATTAAATAAATTTACCTAAATATTAATAATATACATATTATTTTACTATATTTAAATTAAATAAAATTAAAATTTAATTTCACATTATAAATTGTGAAGATGGAATGTTAGTTTTCAATTAATATTCTTTATTTTTTAAAATTCTTCAAAAATAAATATTCTTGAATAAAATATCAAAAACTAACCCAAGGATAATTTAGATACTACACATTAAATAATGATTTTTATTTATAAAAATATATTTTCTAAATATTTAAATTTTTTTAAAAATAGGTTATCCATTAAGGGATGAAAAAATTGCCTTTTAGAAAAATATATCTTTTATGATAAAAAATATATTTATTATTTTCTTAAGAATATATAACATATTAGATGAATTTATAAAAATTAATATTAACATATAAAATTCAATTTTCATTAAAATCATTCAATAATATTTATTCATTTAATTTAGAAATACTATAAGATATTATGGGCCTGAAATAGCTTTTTATAGAAACATGTCATTTATGTTCAGTAGTTGTTTTTTATTTAAATTTATAATTAATTTGTAACCAATGAAATAAGTTTATAAAAAAGTGTAAAATATATTTTCATAATATAGTTATCCCCATTCATTCAATCCATTACAACATCTAGGTGATAATTATTAACGTTAAATAAGAATATTTAATGGATTTTTTAGTCTCAGTGTTCCGTGTAATATGAGCGATTGATCATAGTGTTCATTTATAAATATTGGGGTACAACATTATCTCTTACATAAATTAAATTTAATCCTCCTTATTTTAAATTTCACTTCAAAAAATGTTGATATTTTGAAATTCCATTGTCTTAAACCCACATATTAATAAGGGATACAAAAATCCTATTAAATGGGGGAATTGGAAACAATGAAGGTCACTAAAAAAATTAGGTTTCTATATAGGTGAACATTTGTTGGAAGTGAAAATATGGACCTGGAAAATAAAAATAGTATTCATGTTCTAATTGAGATGGATATGGAACATGGTCTTTCGAATGATTGCCCTAAAACCCATTAGTATGTGTTGGGATTATAATCCCATGATTTATTAGTATGAAAATTAATAAAATAATGTTTTTTACTAAATAATTTCCTTATAGTTGAGGAATTTTTCACTATCTACATAAATAAATCAAGAAATAGACTTATAGTATTTCATTACATTTCATTAGAGTAATTTTATCCATTTGTTTATGCTTCTATATTTTGTTACTTCACTTAGAAATGGGTATTAAAAATTATTTTTTAATGCCTAATGCTCTTTTAATGAATCATTATATCCAAAAGTAAATCCTTCATCCACAAAAAAATTTATGAAAAATATTTATACCAAATTTTTTTATAAACAATGATATGAAATGATCATGTTAATATATTATATAATTGTTTAAATCATTAGAATAATAAATCATATGTCTATCGAAATATATTTCAATAAAATTAGAAAGAATGATACTAATTTTACAAAATCATCTTAAAATTATAATCCTGAAACAACATAATGTAACTACTAATTTCACGTAAAAAATATATAAATACATTGATTATTATATATCCATAATGAAAAAATGCCTTCTAGAAAAACTAAAATAACTGATTGTTGAATATATTCCCTAAATATATTCATGTATTAAACCTTGAAAATATAACATGAACCATCAAATCACAATCCCAGTTCTTTGACACCATTAACATCACATTAAAATCTCATTATCATTATTAAATAAACATTTGGAACATATTTACGGCTATATTTTCTAATTCATGGGTTTTCCAAAAGTTCAACGTACAACATTATCACTTCTCTTAGTAAATTGTACTTTAAGTCACATACATTAAAATTCATTATGAAAAATTACTATAGTGCAATCCTTATATATTTCAAAATTAAAATAACCAATACATCATTGATAAAATAGTAAAATAAAAATAACATTCTAAACATAATATTATTAATCATTACTCTTCATATCTATCAATTGAAAAAGCTTTACCATGATCAATCAGCTTAATTAGATGTGTATTATTTTGACCCATGATTTATTCCTTATCATATATCCCCTATCCATAAATATCAATCATTTTACATTGGAATTTTTTCCCTTCCCTTGAAATAAATACCAGAGTTAAATTTCTATCAACTCTTTTAGAAAACTCACAATTCTTTTATCAAATTACCAGTGTTTTTCTTTCCAAAATTTTCACATGTGGGAAAATAAAAAATTCCCATATTCACTTTATCCATATATCCACATATGAACTATTCTTATCTATATTCCATTTTAATCAATGATATTATATAATCATATAATGAGTATGTTATAGAGAATAAATCCCTTCGAAACATTTCCTTAAACCCTTAAAATATGTTATCATTCACACTCTTTGGAACATGTTCATTTCTGATGTTCACAATTGATTTTATATATACAATTTATAAATGAATAAATACAATATATTTTACCAGATCATTACAAAACTTAAATTACAAAAAAAACTAGTGAAATAAATTATATAAATTGAAATATTTATTCATTGACAATCTCATTATTATAAACATGGTTTATTAGGATGTTACTCTATACCTATCCTCAAATTATATATTTTTTTTGTGATTCATAATCAATGATTTCATATTTCTAGTTATGAATGTTTTTACTAAACATCATATGATAACAACTATCTTGAACCTCACCCAAGTTATATAAATTCAATGGTTACATTATTATGTTTCTGTACTATATAAGGAATCACATCTCTAAGGACCAACCAATTTAGTTTATTTGGAAAACATGACATAGATTTAAACCACAAATTAAAATTAAAATTATAAAACACAACAAAGTTAATATTTTTAGAACATTGTAAATCTCCTATACTAACCCTTCGCATTAGTCATATGAAAAAATATTCCATCATAGAGAAAAATAAAAGCAACGAAATTGGTGATCTTAGATACTAAATAACAGTTATGTACATGGATGAATCTATCATAAATAATAAATAACACATTTTTAATGGTAAATAATTAAAAAAATACATTTAATCAATAAATGGATAATAATATTAATGGAATAAAATAAAACCAACTAATTCCATATAAAAAATCACATTACCAAGAAAACACAACCATGGATATTATACATGTTGAATAATCATATCGAATTCAATAACTTATCTCATAATGATGGACTGCATAACAAAATATATCTGAAACATACACATGAGGCTTATTTCCATGAATCTGATAATATAAAGTATTCATACCATGAATCAATAATCTTCAAGGCCTCATGCGACAAACTTAATAAATAGGTAAGGCCTTTTCCAAAACCAAATCTTTTTTGTCTCATGATACTTATCGATTTATTGAGGGGATATATTGATCCTCATCCATATCTTAAAAAGTCCATTAAATTATTCATATGAAATTTTTCAAACATAATAAATATATTCATTTGTATCGAATTTCGAATGTGAAATATAAATAACATTCCTAAATAAGTAAACATAATCACAATCTATCTACAGTAATATGAAGAATTGGTTAAAAATAGTGCGTCTCTAGAAAAAATTATTATAAAATGTTTACTAAAATATTTTTTTATGGAATAACAATAGATGATCCTCAAATAATCATTATATTCAACAATTTATACTGACATTGATAAAAATACATTAAACGAGCTCAGTAAAAAATTATTTAGGAAAATTACATTTTCACTATAAAAACCACATTTGACTAAAATTAAAATATATATAAAATAAAACATATTCATTAAAAATAACAATGTAATATTAAAATGGGGTATTTAAATAATAATGATTTAATGAAACATCTAAAAGTAACTAATTATCTACATGTAAAAAAACATTCCATCCAATTTTTTCAGAAGTTCCTGATAGAATATTTCTTATAAAATGAATAATATAACATTCATAAGTATTTTTAATGTAAAAAATGAGTAAAATTATTTTTAGTTAATAAAAGGAAAATACAAAAATAATATATAGAAACAATTTTAAGAAACAATGACGTGGTATAAAAAAGGAGTTTTAATGTATGTTTTAAAATTTTAATTAATTTTAAATCAAATTACAATATAAATATGATATCAATGATGTGGGAATTACTGAAATGAAATGAATTATTTTATTCACTAAAAATACACATAAAATAGGAAATAACACATAAGATATTCTAAATTAATTTCACAAATAAGAACTGCATGACAAATTCAAGGATGTCGAAGTTCAACCCAAAGAATATAAATTGATATTACAATTCAGTTAAAAATTTTTAATTAGTCAAATGAAATTCCCTATAAAATAAATAATTAATATATAAAATAGTTAATAGTATGATGTCTAATATATATATTTTATATAGATGTCTTGATCATGGTTTTTGGTATTCATTTTTTTGAATATAGTACTTTTTTTAGGTTTTATCTTGGGTACATTTTTGTTAAAATTAGTGAATTTTGGATATAAGAGATGATGTGAACATTGGGTGCACCATTTTACCAAACTATGTTATTATCCCTAGAATCCAATTTTACCAAAAAAGATGGTATTTTCATTTATAGTGAAAAGTTTTTCAATCTATGAACCCTCTCATGAAAAATTGTTAACCCCCACCCCCAACCCCCAATACAGTGGTTTGTGATTTGGAAAACACAGTGCCACTACCTAGGAAACCGTGAACAGAATTTTAACTATCCTAAAATTATATTAAGAGTACCCAAACCCTTGAAAATAACAAAAAATTGACTATAACTCATACCTAATCAATCTTTATTCTTTTTTTAGGCTTCTGGATAGATTAAAATCCCTTACAAATTCTGTTTTTTATGATTTTAATCATTGATTTTTGATATTCACTCCCTTAATACGTGGTTTCTTCCTAATAAGATATATATCACTCTCTATTGCACATTTTTCTGGATAATATATGAATGATTTATCCACAATTATAATCGTTTTATATTGGAGCTTAATGGATATTGTTTCTCATGGCCATGGATCTAGGTTTCAGATCTATATATTTTTCTACATCACATTCGAGGTTATTATACATCGATTTGGGTTTTTGGTCGGTGATTGGTTTTCATTAATTTTGGGACATGTCTTCTAAATTAAAATCTAATGGCCTTGATTTTATAACATGAAAATAATTATAATATTTCAATTTCTATGGTCTGGAAATTTCATTGATAATTTATTAATTTTTCACAATTTCAATGTGTAAATGATTTAAGTTTATTTGGGTATATTGATTTTTGGAATTGAATTAATAGATTTCTTTGTTTACATAATTGATTGAATTGGATTTTTATTTGTGAATAAAATATTAAAAATGGTTGTGATTAGTCAATTTATTTAATTAGATTATTTAAATGGATTATTAATTAATCGTAATTCTTGTGATTATTAAATTGGTAGAATTTGAATTATTATTTGTGGAATTAATTATTTTAGATTCATGTGATTATGCAGTTGATGTATTTGTATTAAATAGTTTTTTAATTAATTAATGATTTTTTCTGATTTTGAAATGTGATAAGAGTGTTATTATTGAACAACCCCGGTTTATGTGATATATGTTGATAAAAACATGTGGGACATGGTATTATACATCAAAATTCCTTAGTGATAAATTAAAAAATGTGTGTGGGACATAGAATACATCTTCAAAATCCCACAATGATAAATGAGGGTGGGACCAGGAAGGATTCATTAAAATACCATATTTGTAAATGTGTGAGGTATAAAGACTGCTGGTCCAAAATAACACGGTTATTATTGTTGTATGGGATAGAGACCCATGCTCCAAATTCAAACAAGGTGTTATACAAAATGTTCTACACCCCTGAGTTGGCATTGGACCATAGTTCCAATTCGCCATAATATGAATTGAAATTTAATGGATAATGATAGATCATCTATTATAATGAGATGTGAAATGATTATGTGATTTGTTTCAGACACTGATATAGGTTGAAATATGATTGAGGGTTGGGTGTCATCAAGAATTTGGGAATTATGTTTTTTTATAAATATTAATTGAATAGATATAAATTATTTAATTTATTTCTTATAATTTCTTATTTATAAATATAATTACACTCTTATTGACTATAAATTGTTTTAGACAATGTTGTTGGTGGACTAATTTGTTTTACTCACATCCTACATGGGATACCTATTTGGTACATGAATAGGTTTCTTGTTTGCAGAATGGGATAATGGAATATTCCCTATGTTAGATGGAATAGTTGGGATAGATAATGGATGAGGGAATTGGGCTTAGTGTTGGGAACCTCTAGAAAGTAGTTAGTGTCTTTATTATTATTAGGTGTTTCATATTTAAAACTAAAATTTATTGTCATGAAATATCTGTTGTTTATCTTTGAATATTTTATTTAATATTTTGGTCATCGTGTGATTCTGGTATTGTTATGGTCATGGTTATATGATTTGTTTGTTATGTTTCATTTCATATATGGTATTTTTTTAATAAATAGGTTACAGTCTCCACATGGTTGTTATTGTAAAATCACTATTAATTGAAAAAATCTATTGTATGGGAGGTCCTCTTTATGTCATGTTAAGGACAGTGTTAGGTAAAAAATTTGTGGAACCCAGTTTAGGACATTACAAAGTGCTATCAGAGCCTTTATTTCCCTTTTATTTTTCTTACTATTAAGGAAAGGTATAAAAGATACTATGAAGAGTTGGGACTTAGACATGAATTCATGCATGGGAGTGGTTTTCCTATTTACAAGGGTAAAAGCCCAGTACCTAGGGTGTATTTATGTTGTTGATGATTTTTGTTATAGTTGGATATTATATATCCTCAAGTGATGAAATTTTTGGTGATGTGATTATTTTATTTGATATTTTTTTAAATTTTACATGTGGACCACTATAAAATGAGGATTTTGCATGTGTGAATCATTCTAGGAACATATGATTATTATGTTACTAGCGTAATTTTTTTCATTCTTGGGAAGTATATGGTTTTAGGTAGTTGTTGTAATTGAATGTGATTTTCCATTCTTGTGGGTTTTAATTGAAAAAGGTTCCAAATATGATGTTTGAAATGTTAAAATGATGAAAAATGTGGAAAATTGGTGTATAAGGAAAAAATTGAATAATTAGAATGCTTTTACCCATTTTTCATCATGAACATGATGTAAGATGGTTAAGGGTTGTAATAGTGCCTCAATTTTTAACATGTGATGGAAAGAACATGGATGACACATTAGAGAAATAAGGAAATTATTCTTGTTTGAAATTTTAATGTTGTGAGATATGTTCAAAGATGTGTTTTTTGATCTTTATAGATATTAATCCATGATGATTCTTATTGATAGGATAACAAGAGTTTATGGATGGAGATGCTCCACCAGTAGTGGACCCAGAGGTATCAATGGTGCTGGGTGAGGAAGTACGAGAGTACTTCCATAAGATAATTTCTCAGTTAATAAATTTTATGGAGAGAGTCCCAAAGTGGGTGCTAAATAGTATGTCTAACTATATTAGGTAGTCTTAGTTACCCCACACTCTAACTATTACTTGAGAGGTTGGACTTGAGGTATCATACTACTAGATTTATTTTATACATGCAACTAAATACCACTAGAATAATACTTCTAATAAGAGGGTAAATTTTCATAAGTATATTCTATGAGGATCATAGATTCACCGGTGGGATGTACCGAATTAGATTATAAAGGTAGATGGAATGTTATGGATGATGTTTTTTGAGATTGTCATGGGGAACCATTATATAATGATAATGATGATGGATGGAGTAGTTGATTTTAGGAAATTGAAACATGGAACTATGTCTACAATGGAATATTATAGAGGCATTAAATATTTACATCACTTTTCTCCATCGTTGGATGGAGATAATGCAACAACAACAACTATGTTTTGGGATGAGATTATGTAACACCCCGAGATTTTATGAAAAATATTATTTTAATTTCATTGATGTCTTGTGCTATACGAAACACCATTTTAGCTTATATTATACGCAAACATTATTATTGGCTTGCATTACACGCAATCGCAACCTTCCTCGATAGCGTCTGTAGTACGCAATACCAGGTTTCACTAAACAACGATATATAGTTATAATATTATTATGGACAAGACGTTATGAATATTATTAACTACATTTTGAATTTTATAACATTATTATTCATCTTACACATTTTCTAAAACATGGTATGTGAACAAAATAATTTTTTCAGGTAAAATAATTATTTTTAAAAAAATTCAGTTTTACGGCATTTTGATGGAATACCAACATTATATATAGTTTTTTACAGGATTATAAATTCAATTTGACAAAATAAAATTCTTCTTTGAATCAGGATATAAAAATTTACTTTGGATAAATTTTTCATATTATTCTGATAACTTTCTTATTTTAATGAATATAAAAAACACGCTATATTTTATTTAAAAACAACTTTTTCTTCGCAATAATTTATATGGTTAAATTTAAATATTTAATGGTTTTAAAAAATATATAGAATATATTTTTACCATTTAATATCATTTATGTCATTACCATTAATTTTACATTGAATTAATAGTTAAAAACATTTCAATCTTGGGCAATGTTTTAACATTTTAAACCTGTTTTCTTAACAACGGGATTAATATCAAATTAATTACTGGAACTTATGTGTTTTTAATTTTTAAAAATGGATTAAATATTTGAATTCAGTGGGTCCAAATTATGTTAATAGGTTACTTTTATTTTTTCATATTATGAATAGTAACTATGGTAATTTTTATTTACTATAGTTAAAGGTAAATCAGATAATTAATGGTAAAAGTAAGATTATAAAATTACCATAAACATGCCAAAATTATATTCGATGTCTAAATGTCGACCCATATCACCTGAGGGTTGGAATAGATTAATTTAATAGACTTTTGACCTTGAAAATAATTTAATTATTATTAAAATCAAAGAAAGTGACAACATGTCACTCTCTTAAATCTTTTAAGTATAATAATTTTAATTTAGTGATAAACTTCATGAAACGTAGAAAATTAATAGTCTCAAGAAATATAATAAAATTATATACATCATATGAATTTATTTAGGAATTTTAGGGTTTAAATAATTATCATTAAAGGTGACACAATAGTGATGTTGAAATTATTTTATGGATGAAATATCAAATAAATGGTTTTAAAAATATTAAAATAAATAATATATGAACTAATTAATGTTATCCAATAATTTTATAGATACAAATGTCATGTCTTAAATATATTAGAGTTTTTAGTTCGAACATATCTTGTGTGAGGATATAATTTGAATTCAAATAAATGAATAGTGTCAAAATTGACACTATTGTTTTTTTATAAAAATAACATAATATCAAATTGTTAAAAAATCACAAAAATATTTAAAAACTGTAAATTAAAAATAATATGGTTTAAAATTTCATAAATTATAAAATTATGGACAATTCACTACACATAAGTAATTATTTATAAGAATTTAAAATTTATAATCTTATTACCACAAATAAAATTAAATAGATTAAATAAGGATAAATCTACTTGATAACGTTTAAAATTAATTTCAATCATGTCTAAATTTTATTTTTTGATGATATTACAGCCTTATCACATTTTTTCTTCATATATGAGTCATTTTGGATGTTTTTATGTGGGGTTTGAATTTATAATAAATTAATATTTTTTAGGTTTCCAAAGGTGCCCCTCTCCTCCCTTATAAAAGGGCACCTCCTCCCTCTCCTCTTCACAACACATTGTGCCTTCAATCCCGGCCAACCCTTGCCCATTTCCCATCTCCACTTCCCTAAAAACATTCTGGATGTTCTTTTATTCTCAAAATACCAACTCTAGTTCTTTAAGAGGGACCTTAAAGGAGGTGTGTTGAAGAAGAGGTAATCTCTTCTACCGATTCTTTCAAGTTTCTTTCTTCTTAAACTTCTTCTTCATTAGTTGTTTCATTATAATGTAATAAAATAAGTATAAATATTATAATAATAAGTTATTAAAAATATGAAACAACCCCATTTCACCTTCTATCCATCCTATAGAAAACGAAATCACCGCGCGTGCGTATATACGGAATACTATCTCTGCACCGTGGTGTAATCATTTTTTCCAGCACCACCTTACATGGATGGTATAATGGTGTAAATATTTACTATATATGGTTATTATAACATCATAATGATTCTGAGATATTATATCATCCACTCCAATTCCATTCAATAATTATGGGAACGATATCATCACTCGTGCGTACGTACGGATTACCATCTCCACGACGCGATGAGATTCATTCTCAATGTTAACCATTCAAGAATGATTATAAAGTATATATAATTAATAATAATGAAATATATGAAATAATTAAGATAATAGATTTATATATATATATATATGGAATCTACTTACTTCCATTCAAGTTAATATGGAAATGAAAACAGCGTTCAAGCGTAAGTACGTCTTACCGTCTCCATGAACGGTGTATTTCACATCATTCATCTATCTATTATATTTATATATATACTAAATATATATGATATATAAATCATGATTTACATTCTTTAATTAATTAAATCATGATATATGTAATTATAATATCAATAACCACAATTCCAAACACGTATGATAAATAAAACGATTTTACCCAAAACACTGCTTTAACAAGGAATTTACAAAAGAACAGGTAATATAAAGTCATAAGTGAACCATATATGTTATCATAACAATTAATATGATTCTGTAATAATTAAATGTCATTATTTAAATCATTATACAGGAGGTCGGATACGTATGAAGCATATCATACCTAAGATAAGGGATAACTTTTCCAAACTTGTTTTTATCCGAGATTGATTATTCGTAAGTATTTAATGGGGTTATAATTATAATACATGTCCCTATTTTTTAAAACAATTCTGGTATTTTTAATGTCCTTTTTACCCATTGTTTACTTTTACTACATGGTATGTAATGAATCTTTCTTCTGTCTACGTTACTAGGTACTTTTTTGACTTTTTCGACAAAATTATGAGGAGAATGTTTTTTTAACTTATATGGCATGAACAGATTTTTACAGTTTCATAACACCTTATTTTCCTGAAGATTAATCTACAAGATTTAATGACTATTTTCAACAGAATCCTTTTCTTTTAAAATTTTGTGGCATTTTGTGAAAAGAAAATTATTTTGAAGAAGAAAGGATATTTTCCTCAAAAATTCATTTCATGTGTTTTATCAAAACCAGTTTCTATATAAGATGGAAATATTTCATATGTGTATGTTTCAAGTATAATGTCTCTATGATTTACATGGTTTCACTTTTCTTATTATAAAATGACATCTATTTGTTTTATATGGATTATTTTATGATGGTATGATATTTATGAAACCCATTTTATTTATTGGGTTATTATGAATGATGTATATTTATTTAGTGGAACAAGTAAGAATGATTTAATTATGAGATGGGTGGGACCTATATCTCTCTCCAATGTATCGATTAATGATTTATATCTCATGATATAGTGTTGGATAGAAGAGCAAGTTAATCTGGTACAGTGATACAAGACTGGAATGAGGAGCGAACTCAATTCTGAATGGGACTTTGTCCACTAAGATGGTCATGACAACAATGCATTGGCTACTGTAGAAATAATAACATGTGCTTAATGTTTTCCAAAATTACATGTTTTATTACCATTCTATTTTATCAGGATTAATGTTTCTTCATGATCTAGGCCTTATGTACTTCCATGTTTTATGTCATTGCCCAAGATTTTGATGATTAAACATTATGTTCATGATTTTTTTAGTTCAAATGTATATGATTTGTTTTATTTTCTCCATGCATACTTTAATGATAATTTGAGCTCACCTTATATATGTTTTCTTTTCCCCAAGATATAAAGAAAGTTTTTAATTAAAAAAAGTGAAGATCATTATGGGAGATGTTGAAGATCTTTCTCCAACATTAGAAGATTATGTTCCATGTATCCAAAGACACTAAACTATTACGGTTCTTTGGTGTCTGTTATTTTTATGTATTATGTATTCCGAAAAAGTAATGTAATGTTTATGTACGTCATGTTTGGGGTCTCTATAGTTGGTATCAGAGGAAAGGTTTAGTTATCCATTGGAAACTATGATGCGGAAACATTAGTTAGATCCCTAGAGATATTTGTAAGGTATGTCTAGGGATTTCCCCAAGGTTAGGTATATGTATAGGTTATAGTGCAAGAATTATGGTAACGATATTAGAATTAAACCTAATATGTTAGATATTGAAGGTACTCCTCCTTTATTATCTTGTTTTCCTATCATGGTTTTTCCTCTCACGCTATTATTTTTGGGTTTTAGACGATGGATGTAACCCGAAGGAACTGTGTTGATCAATGTAATGGATGATGCAATGATTTTCCTCCTAAACAATCCAACGTTACGGTAGATGGGGTGAAAAATCTTATTTCTATACTTACCCAAGCTATGAATCTTTCTAGACTTCTAAATGAGTATAGAAGGGGACAATATTCTCTTGAATCCTTTATGAGGCAACATCTTCCTTCTTTAAATGGGTCTTCTGATCCACTTCTTGCTGATGAATGGATCAGTACAATTTAAAAGATATTTCCCATACTTTGCTGTTCATAACATGAAAAATTCATTTTCGCTATTTACCATTTAGAAGGTCAAGCATACCAGTGGTGGAATCTAATTAGGAATACAAGGCCCCAAGCTGAAATTTAATCCATGGAATGGAATGAGTTCAAGAACTCGTTTTCCAATAAGTAATGCCCTCGTATTCTTCGAACAAAGTTGGAGAAGGAGTTCCTTGAGCATAATAAAAAGGATGATGAATCTGTTGGTATATATGAATCAAATTTTACAAGACTTGCAAGGTATGCATCTGGATTTATCATCCAACCTGAAAGTAAAGTAGATCGATTATTCAGTGGGTTAAAACCAAGTCTTTGAGGGGCATTAGTGATAAGAGACTTCAGTATCTATGATTAAATTGTGCGTTGTGCTATCAAAGTAGAACTGATAGTTGGTTCTATATATCCATTTCATTGTTTTTATAAGAAACAAAAGATGGAGTTCAAGGGAAAAACTCAGAACAATTGTGAAAAGAAGGTGAATGTTTCTTTATGCTCATCGTGTGGAAAGAAGCATGGTGGAGATTGTCTTAAAGGGACTAGAAAATGTTTTAAGTGTGGAAAAGAAGGACATCGAGCAACTGAGTGTCGAATTAATGGAAAAAGGGTTTCTAATAATGTGAATAACGAAAATAATACAGAGAACACACCACCATCACTTCAATGATTAAAATAAAAGGAAATGGGGCATTATACTAATCAATTCGAGAATCCAAGGGTTAATGATGATCAACATGAGAAACATCTTAAGGAAAAGGATAAAGGGAAGTCACATGAGATCACTATTTGTGATGTTGAGTATGACAATGATGTTGTGTAATGATTAAGTGTTTATGTAATGGGATTTCAAAAACAGTATCATGTAATCTGATTAATGGTATCATGTAATATTTGAATATCTATGTATTGTTATTCAATAATTATATGGTACCGGTAACCATGAAAAGTGATTAAATTTTTTTTGGAAAGAATATGATATGCGCATAATAAATGGATGAAGAAAAAAATGAAATGAGCTCATGAATGATATAAGGAAAATTTTATATCAGAGTTTGAGTATATAGAAATTTTGGAATTTTGGTATGTGGAAAGTGTTAAATTTTGATAGAATTTATGTTTTCATTAAGGTTCAATGGGTATTCAATTTTCAGGACAATACATGATTAAGGTATTCACATGTTTGGAATGCGATCAAAATGATATATCTTATGATATATGAGGGATAAATGATGGTATACACTTGATTTTTATGTGACCGTTCTAGTAATCAATTTCTTTATACTATGATCTTGGACATAAGTATTTTGGATAAGACTAATGATTGGAATGAATTAAGTTAGACATAAGATATTATTGTTTAAGGATATAACATTTTTTCGATATAATTTCTGTAATGATATAATAGTGTAGTTTTAGAAAAACGTCAACTTGTAGGACTGGCGACAACCATTCACATTGGACAAGGCTGTGGGAATCAAACCCACAACCGATGTGTGATAGGCCTTTATCGCCTACCACTGGCCTAAAGGAAGTCCCTGGTTAGTAGAAACTAGTTTTATTATATTAAGTGGTATGATATATGAAGTATAAGTCCATTTTTGGAATCGTATATTATTAACCTCAACATAGATGGACTTATGTATATTTGATAACTTGTGCTAACCATTTGTTTGAGACAGATGGAATGACACATCATTCCATCGCATGATCTGCTAACACTTCACGGAAGACAAATTCAACTTCATTTCTTTAAGAGATGATGTAGAAATTGTTCAAGGCACAAAAAAGAGTGAGATTGTACCAAAATCATGTAAGTATTTCTTTTAATTATACATCAACTTTAGGGAATTGATCATCAAACCCAAAAATGTTGTCCTAATTCCCTCATATCCAATGAATCAGATGGTACCATAGATCATAACAAATTTATGGCTTTGTGATTGTTGTCTTTTTCATATCCATGTTCTCTACCACTCTCCATCAGAACTTGATGGTTAGATTTCGCTTCCGTATCCATATTTTCACCTATGATCTCCTATGTGGAAACTCAATGATTAGTTAATTTTGGTAATTTTTACATTTCATAAGTAATTTTTTAATGTTTTATTTTGGTATTCCTTTTTATGATGTGGGTTTCTATTAAAGAAACATTCAAGTAGTAAATAATTTATATCCCCGATGAATTTCAAGGGTGAAATACATTTTAAGGTGGTAGAATGTAACCCCCCTATATTTTTTGAAAAATATTCTTTCAATTTCATTGATTTTTTGTGCTATACGCAACAAATTATTAACTTATATTAATTTCAAACACTATTCCTGACTTGTGTTACATGCAATCACGACCTTTCTCGATAGCATGTGTAGTACACAATACCTAGTTTCACTAAAAAATGATATATTGATATAATATTATTATGGACAAGACGTTATGAATAGTATTAACTACATTTTTAATTTTATAACATTATTATTGATCTTACACATTTTCTAAAACATGGTATGTGAATAAAATAAATTTTTCAGGTAAAATAAGTATTTTTAAAAAAATGCAGTTTTATCACCTTTTGATGGAGCACCCAATTTAAATCTAGTTTTTGACAGTTTTATTATTTCAATTTGACAAAATATAATTCCTTTTTGGAATCGGGACATAAAAATTTACATTGGATAAATTTTTTATATTATTCTGATAACTTTCATAATTTAATGATTAGTAAAAACACACTATATTTTAATTAAAAACAACTTTTTTCATCGCAATAATTTATATTGTTAATTTATAATATAGAAATATTTTAAAGTATAAATAGAATATATTTTTACCATTTAATATAATTTATGTCATTACCATTAATATTACATCGAATTCATAGGTAAAAACATTTCAATATTTGGAAATGTTTTAAATTTTAAAACCCATTTTCTTAACATCAGGATTTATTTTAAATTAATTACTGAAACTTCTGTGTTTTGAATTTTGAAAAATGGATTCCATATTTGAATTATGTGGGTCCAAATAACGTTAATAGGTTACATTTATTTTTTTGATATTATTAATAGTAACTATGATAATTTTTCTTTACTGTAGTTAAAGGTAAATCAAATAATTAAGGGTAAAAATAAGATTATAAAATTACCCTAAAACCAGAAAAAATTATATTGGATGGATAAAAGTCGACACATTTCACCTAAGGGTCTGAATAGGTGAATTTTATGGACTTTTTAGCTTGAAAATAATTTAATTATTATTAAAACCAATGAAAGTGACAACATGTCACTCTCTTAAATATTATAAGTATAATAATTCTAATTTAGTGAAAAATATCATGAAACTTCAAAAATGAATAGTATACAGAAATATAATAACATTATCTACATCATATGAATTTATTTATAATTGTTAGGGATTAAATAATTATCATTATTGGTGACACAATAGTGATGTTGAAATTATTTTATAGATTGAAATATAAAATAAATGGGTTTAAAAATATTAAAATAAATATTATATGAACTATTTAATGTGATAAACTAATTTTATAGATATATATGAAATGTTATAAATATATTAAAGATTTTAGTTCGAATGTATCTTCTGTGAGAACTTAATTTAAATTCAAATTAACGAATAGTGTCAAAATTGACACGATTGTTATTTTATAAATAGAACATAATAATAAATTGTTTAAAAATCAAAAAATACTTAAAAAATAATAACTAAAATTTATATGGTCGAAAATGTCATAAATTATCCAATTATGGACAATTAAATACACATAAGAAATTAATTATAATAATTTTAAATTTAGAATATTTTTACCACAAATAAAAAAATAGATTACATAAAGATAAATCAAGTTGATAATATTTCAAATAAATTCCAGACATGTATATATATTATTGTTTGATGATATTAAAACCTTATCTCTTCTATGCATTTTATTTTAGTCATTTGGTATGTTTTTATGTGGGGTTTTAATTTATTATAAATTAATATTTTTGAGGTTTCCAACAGTGCCCCTCTCTTCCCTTTTAAAAGGGCTCCTCCTCCCTCTCCTCTTCAAAACACATTGATCCCTCAATATTGGAAAATCCCTACCCATTTCCCTTCTCCACATCCCTATAAACATTCTGGAGGTTCTTTCATTCTCAAAATACCAACTCTAGTTCCTTAAGAGGGAGCTTAAAGAAGGTGCGTCGAAGAAGAGGTAATCTCTTCTACCGATTCTTTCAAGTTTCTTTATTTTTCAACATCTTCATCATTAGTTGTTTCATTATAAACTAAGAAAATCAGTATAAATAATAAACTAATATGTTATTATAAATATTAAAAAA
The DNA here is from genome assembly GCA_963277665.1 of Viscum album. Taxonomy (NCBI): domain Eukaryota; kingdom Viridiplantae; phylum Streptophyta; class Magnoliopsida; order Santalales; family Viscaceae; genus Viscum; species Viscum album. Next base: position 812,800,669 of record OY728165.1, read on the forward strand.
CCTCATTTCACCTTCTATCCATCTTACAGAAAACGAAATTACCGAGCGTGCGTACCTATGGAATACCGTTTCCATGCTATGGTGTAATCTATTTTTCCACCACCACCTTACTTGGATGGGTATAATGGTGTAATGAATAACTTTATATGGTTTTTATAACATCATAATGATTCTGAGATATTATATCATCCACTCCAATTCCATTCAATAATTATGGGAACAATATCATCGCTCGTGCGTATGTACGGATTACCGTCTCCACGATGCGATGAGATTCATTATCCATTTTAACCATTCAAGAATGATTATAAAGTATATATAATGAATAATAATGAATTATATGAAATAATTAAGCTATTTTATTTATGTATATATATGTGTGTGTGTCATATATATACTTCCATTCAAGTTAATAAGGAAAGGAAAACAACGTTCATGCGTAGGTACGACCTACTGTCTCCATGAACGGTGTATTTCACTTCATTAATCAATATATATATATATATATAATGAATATATATGTTATATTAATCATGATTTACATTCTATAATTAATTAAATCATGATATAAGTAATTATAATATCAATAACCACATTTCCAAACAGGTACGATAAATAAAACGATTTTACCCAAAACGCTGCTTTAACATGGAATTTACAAAAGAACATGTAATATAATGTCATAAGTGAACCATATATGATATCATAACAATTAATATGATTCTGTAATAAGTAAATGTCATTATTTAAATCATTATAATGGTGTTTCGGATACGTACGAAGCATATCAGACCTAAGGTAAGGGATAACTTTTCCATTTCATTTTTATTCAAGATTGTTTATTCGTAAGTATTTACTAGGGTTAAAATATTCATCTATTTACATGTTTTATAAAAATGGTTTCATCTATGTTTAAAGTCCTTTTTACCCATTTTTACTTTTACAACATGGTATGTAAGTAATATTTCTTTTGATTATGTTACGACGTACTTTTTTGACTTTTCCAGAAAAAAAAGTACATGGAGAATGTTTTTTTTAACTTATACGGCATGAACAGATTTTTACGGTTTCGTAATGCCTTATTTTCATGAATATTAATCTACAATATTTAATTACTATTTTCAAAAAAATCATTTTATTTTAAAATTTCATGGCATTTTGTGAAAATAAAATTATTTTGAAGAAGAAATGATATTTTCCTTAATAATTCCTTTCAAGTGTTTTATCAAACCCATTTAACATATAAGATGGAATTATTTCATAAGTGTATGTTTCAATTATAATGTATCTATGATTTACATTGTTTCACTTTTCTTATGATAAAAATATATCCATTTGTTTTATTTATATTATGTTACGATGGGATGATTTTTATGAAACCCATTTTATTCATTGGGTTATTATGAATGATGTATGCTTACATTGTGGCACAAGTAAGAATGATTTTAATTATGAGATGGGTGGGACCTATATCTCCCTCCAATGCATTGGGTAAAGATTTATATCTCATGAGATAGACATGGCTGAAACGGAAAGTTAATATGGTTCAGTGATACCGGACTGGAACAAGGATTGAACTGGATTCAGAAGCGAAATTTGTCTACTAATATGGTCTTGGCAGCAATGCCTAGGCTACTATGGAAATAATAACATGTTATTAATGGTTGACACAATTAAATTTTTTTTCCCATTCTATTTTATCATGATTAATGTTTATTCATTATCTATGCCTTACATACTTCCACGTTTTATGTCATTTCTCAAGATGTTGATGTTTAAACATTATGTTCATGTTAATTTTAAGTTCAAATGTATATGATTTGTTTTATTTTCTCCATGCTTACCCTTACTGATCATTTGATCTCATCCTTTATATGTTTTTTCCCAAGGAAATAAATAATGGTTTTAGGTAAAAAAGGGAAGATCTTTATGAATGATATTGGAGATCTTTCACCAAGATTAGAAGATTATGTTCCATCTTTCCAAAGACACTAAACTATTACGGTCATTTGGTGTTTGTTTTTGTTATGTATTAAGTATTCTTCAAAAGTAATGTAATGTCTCTGTATGTCTTGTTTTGGGTCTCTACAGATTAATTGTTAAGTTGAGTTCCATTTGAGTTTCATTCGGTTGAATGTTTCTTCAGAAGAGGTGAATCAAGATCTTATATCTGATGGGGACCTGAAAGTGGATTTTAGTTGAGGATGGATGGTTTCTCTTGGATTTCCAGGAGGTATGAAATAAGAGAGTTTGAAGAATCACAATGAGAACAATATCAAGGGGATAGGAAGATGAGTAACCACTTGGAATGGTCAATCACATAGTACCTTACCCCTATTGTGTATCACCAGTTTCGTAGTTCAAGATAAAATCATAGATTGTGTCTCCAAAAATAATTTGGGTATCAAGTTTGCTGCAAGATGATACATCTATAGAGGTTCTATAGGTACCCAATATAAGAAGGTAATGATGGAGGGGATAGACGAAACTAGATAATGGAAATTATGTCCTATATAATGTACATGATTGTTGGTGATAGTTCTCTTTACCTTGGTTTCAGTGGTTGTGGATGAGATAATTTTAGAAAAGAGAACCCATATCAACAAAATGGTGTAGCTAAGAAGATTAAAACATCATCACAAGAAAGAGTGAAATGTCAATTTCACATCGTTCATCTGACACAGGTGGATAGTGTGGCTGGACCATTGATAGATAGAGGTACTATTCTTGTGTATTTTTAACTATCTAGTTCTTTATTTGATACTGGTTTATCTCATTGTTTTATATATACACAATATTTTTGTGGTTTTATCCTGGAAGTGGAGTTTTTGAGTGGTATTATGACAACAAATACATATTTTTGTGTACAACTGAGAGACATCTGTTTGTGTAAGGGGTGTTTTGTCGATGTTAGGTAGTATAATTTTCAATGGGATCTTTAATTCCTATAAATTACAATCATTGGCATAATTTTTTTGTGTACCAGTTATTAGTATTAAATCACCACATAGATTTTTACTATAGGATAATGACCTTTAAATATCATAAGGGTGAAATTTACATCCATCTTGGAGAATGGGATATCCAGGTGGTTAGTATAGGGAAAGTTCATTAGCAACAAGGGAAGCTCACAACCCATGTTGTGTTTCTGTTGGAGGATGATGGGGGTATAAAGAAATTTTATTCTCCACTAATATTATATAGGATTTAAGATGTATTGTTTTGGTGATTTCTCAAATAATCCTCATGATATATATGTTTAATTTATGATTTATCCCATGCGTGTAGTTGTGTCATATTCTATTCCACAGTACACAATGGAACCAACAGAGATTCAAGAGCTCAATGATCAACTAGAGGAGTTATAGGATAATTGATTTATCCATCAGAGTATGTAACCATGGGGTTCAATAGTATTTTTTTCAATTAATTATTATAGAAATTTTTTATTTTCTATTGATTAATAGATGATGAAATGTATGTGTAATAAGAACTGGTATCCTCTTCCACTTATTGAAAATCTATTTGACTAGTTGAATGGAGAATATGTTTTCCTCACGATTGATGTCAGATTTGGCTATCATCAAATGAGTGTTTTTCCTTTTGATATTCTAATGTCTAAATTATGATGTTGATCTTTATATTATGAGTTCATCATGATTCCCTTTGATAAGAATAATTCACTAGTAGAGTGTATGTCCATGGTGACCAAAATATATCGTCTATACAAGGATCATTTTTGTGGTAGTGTTTGTGGATGAAACCTTGGTGTACTCAATGAATCATAATGATCATTCCCAACATAATGAAATAATTTAGAGTACACTAAGAGTGTGTCAAATATACACCATGATATCTATGTTTCATTTTAGGATTTATCAGGTACACTTCTTGGGTTAAATCATCTCTGAGGAAGGTGAGTTAGTGGACCCAAATAAGATTTAGGATGTTCTTTGATGGGATATTCCCAGGAATGTTTTCGATATATTTATTATTCTAGGATAATCAAATTAATATTTTATGATAATCCAATACATTTATCATTTAAAAGAACTACATTAGATCTTGACCAAAAAGGGTCTAATGTTTGTATGGTTGGAAGCATGAATGAACTCATTCATGTACTTAAAGAAGTGCATGACATCCTCACCAATCATCATCCTAGCCGAGAATGGTGAGTAGTATATGATATTTTGTGATTATTTTGGGATAGGTCTTGGAGTAGGGTTGATAAAGTGAGATAAATTTCCAGTGTATTGGTCTTGGAATTTGAGGCCACATTAATATAATTTCTCAGTGGATGACCTCAAGTGAGTTACATTTATTTATGCTTTGATTTATTGGTGAAATTTTCTATTGGGAGAAGTGTTTATTTTGTACACTAATCAGAAGGGTTTAAATTATATAATTTCACAATGAAATTTGAAAATTTGGAAGTGGAGGTGAGTTGAGTATATGAAATAATTTTATTATGAACTTGCATATGCATCCAGAGAGGAAAATATTGTTGGTAACAATTCATGTGGGATATCTCAGACTCATTAAGCACAAGAGTCTATTGCTGAGTGGAAGATGATTAGCTTTCTTATTGATATGTGTGTTGCGGTTCAAGAAAATTAGGAACATATTTCTCTGATATCAGTGTCTGCTGAGTCTATAATCTTAAGATGGATCAGGGAAAGATGGTATGAGGATCCAAAATGTTTGAATATGATGGAAATATTTTATGGTAGGGATACACATTCAGAATAAATGATAGGAGAGGATGAGATCATATACATCAGTGAACATGTTTTTGTTATTACAAGAATGTGGGAGGAGATGAGAGAAAATTTAATTCCTCTAAGTGGGAGTTTAATCTAGGTGCAACCAAAATATACTGTGACCTATGAGAAAATATTTTCTATACTTTCATGGAAAATGAGATAGAAGGGTTAATGACCTAATGTTATAGCTATCAGAAATTGAAGGGAGAGAATCATAATCATGGTAGTTTATTATATTTGTTTTTTTATTCTGGAATGGAATTGGGATAATGTTACCATGGATTTTGAGGTGGGTATCGTAATGATTTATTATAAGAAATATTATAATTGGTTTATTTTATACAATTTAATAATGAAATTGAATTTCATACCTATATGATAGATTATATCCTTGGAAAGATGGGAGACTTGTACATTCAAGAGATATTTTTGCCTATATGGGAGCACTGGACAATAGTTTCATACTGTTAATCATTATTTACCTCATGATTATAGAAGGGCCTATATATGTTTCTTCGTACATAGGTTTTACTGCGTATGGGGTTCCACCCATAGATATGTGGGACGTATTAATGTAATATGATAGTGGTAGATTACATTCATCAGGCATGCATCCTAGCCTTCGATGGGTCTTGGGAGAAACATCTAAAATTTGTGTTTTTTCCAATAAAATAATTAATTAGGAATATATTCATATGGAATCATAGGAGGCTATTTATTGTAGGCCATGAAGATCACCTATGTGCTAGATAGAGATAGGTGAGTTAGAGTTTTTGGGAACAAGTATAACATAGGACATGTCCGTGTTGTTTTAGATGGTTTAGAAGCGTATTTTCATTGCTCATAGTCGATAGAATTCATCCCCTAAAAGATTATGAAGACCCATTTTGTTTGGATATTATTATTGGGTATTACTTCAAGAGTATCCTAGATTGTGTAACCATGGAATATAGAGGTAGATAAAGCTGATACCAAGGTTCATTGTAATGTTTTATGTTGTGGAGAGAAGTGGGATGGTGGAATATCTAAATGATCTTACAAAGATATACAGTGTTATGCATGATTTTTTCCATCTGTCAAGATTATGGTGGTATCACCCTAACCATTATCATGTGACCAATGTAGTTTATGTTTAGATTGAGATATGTGGATCCTTGGAGGGGAATATGATTAACATGTTGGATAAAATTTAGACGGCATTGTGGAGAAATATTGTGTGTATGGTTATGGAATTATGGAAACATTCTTGTGTTCAACATGAGACATTAGATCGATTTTATCTATAAAAAACATTTTATCATATGATTACCATTTTTTATATTCATTTCATAATTAATTATAATAAATTTTCATCCACTAAAATGATATCCCATTGTATAAATATTATATCATTAGTTATATAAGAACCATTACTCAATTTGTTTCATCTGTAAAAACCTATTGTATTTTTAGGTTGTAAAATTTGATGAGAATATGAATTTTTTAATTCATTTTTTAGATAAATTTGGAATTAGGGTTAAAATTGATGTTTGGTTTTCTCAAGATATAATGGGGATTTTATTTCATTATGGAAGGACTCCCATTTGTTGTTTTAGGGACCAATTGATCATTTTAGAGATTTTTTATTCAGACACATCATTTTGGACTGTAGGTGTGTACTATGTTTGGAGGAATTGTGTAGGGATCCCCCTTGTGGAGGTTAAAATGTCATGTTCCATACTAATGGGTCATGTGATAGGAATAGATACAACCATGGAAACCTTTTTAAAATTTAAAATAAAATATTCCATGTATTTCCTGTTTGAGGTGGTCATAATTGTGCTTTGGGCAGGCCTACCACATCAATTATCTCTGAAATAGGGTGTCTTTGTGATCATTTTTTATGAGGGCACCATATTTTGAACCTATAAAAAATATCCAGTGGTTTATGCCCTTCTTTATAGACCTCATACTATTAGGTTCCACATAAGATATCTGGGTGTACAACATTAAATATTCCATGACATTTTACATGCAATTTATGTGTGATTTGGTGTAATATTTGGGTGGTTTTACAATTTCCCCTATTTATATTAAGAACCATCCTATACTATTCCTATTATCGAACATATGTTTTATAGAAACTCGATCTATATATACACATTAATTTCATCATTTTACAAGAATAATAATTCTGTATCACCAATAGTCCGACAAAACAAAGAAGTGAAGGATTAGTGTCTTTGGGGACTAGTTACAAAAGATAAACATGTGAACATTTCACAACTATAAGCCCACAATAGAATACCTTTTAGAAGTATCACAAAATAAACTCATCCTCATTACCTATGAAATGGAATCATGAAACATTTGTAAGATTAAACCTAAAATAGTTTAATTATAAACATATGATCATGTTAAATATGGACAGATTATATGAATATGGGAAAATGAAATTCAGATAAAAATATCTAATTATAATAACATAGAATAAAAAATTCACAATTCATAATAGGAGGAAAAGTATTCCCATATTGTCAAACATATAACTTTTTGTATAGACTAAAAAAGTTGACACATAAATCTTGATATAGTGGTATAAGATAGTCACATATAAAAATTTTGTAGCACGATCATAAGAATATAACCATTAAATTAGGTATAATGTGTCAAAATTTGATTCCTATTTTTGATTAGGTTTCCATAAATTTTTTCTAGATTATATTATACATAAAATATAATTTCTTAGAGAGGAAGAGAAATAACAATATTATTACCATAGGTTTTTTTTGGAATCACATCCTATGTAAAATTATTTATCCAACATCCCTACTCCTTAACAATTTTTTATTGATAAGTAAAAAATTACCCATTAATTGGAGGGTGATGTCAGCCCAACCTATCAATTAAGTATTAGAAAATAAATATATTCTATAATAAACAATATATATTCTTAAAAAAATCCAACATTATGAATTCCAATTACATTAAAATTTTAAATGAATAAAATAATGTACCACATAAACTAAATCTATCAATATAAAATTCAACCACTATAATGTGAAACTTCAAAAAAAATAATTAGTGGTTCATAACGAACAAAATCATTTGATAATAGCTACCCTAAAAAAAGAGGAAAATCAAATATAATGATTAAAAATTTTATTTTTAAATTATAATAATGTTTGATAATTTGAAATATCATTGCGAAAAAACTAATATTAAAAAAACTGAAAATAAAACATTTCATTCAATAATGGAATAAAATAATAAAAATCACATAAATTGAATCATACATGGAAATCAATACAGTAAATTATAAATTCTAGTGGTAAGTGAAAAATGGCCATAACATAATGATCCAATTAAATTATGGAGCTTTATTATTGATAATTTTATACATTTAGTTGAAAGAACAATCAATTAGGAAAATTTCAGTCAAAAATACATTTACCAAAATTTAAAATTATAACATAATATAAAATTTGAAATACATAAATAATGATTGTAATTGTGTTTTTAAATCAAAATAAATAATATAACATTAAGAAAGGGATATCATTTAGTAATTCCCCTTATGCATAATATTGTTCATGAAGTATGAATCTTTTGACAATGGGTTAATAAGGTTAAATTAAAAAAAACTAGGGTTAACATAAGAAAATTCACATAAAACAATAATTGATGACTATATAAATGAATAAAAAAAATATTACAGAGAAAGAATTAATTATTTTCCCACTAAGATCATTTATTTATGACAAAAACTTTTATAATCACTTTTTATAAACCATATCATAAATAGGTAATTCAATTATTATTATTAAGGAATTATTTATAAAATAGACATAATATTTATCGTTACAATAAAATCATGGATCCATCCATGGAAGCCAGTATTGAAAATATTCCTCTTTTATTCGTGTAGGAGGAAATCCACACATCCCCACAATCAACACTATCATTTTTATTAACAAAAATTTTGAAATGATTTTAATTCTTATTACATAATTATAATTACTCTTCCTAATAAAATTTATAAATGGGTTATAATTTTAATTTTGTGTAATAAACTTTTAAAAACAATGTGTGTAGAACTATAAATAATGATGATATAGATATGTTATAAACTTATAACTCCCATCTTGGATTATCTCTTTTTTAATGGGGGTGATAATATTTAGGTATATAATTTTGAGAAAAATCTAAAATCATAATGGGATATAGACAATTTTATAGGAATTTTGGGTAAAAAAATTTCTATGAATATGTTTTTTTGGTTTTAGGGGATGTATGAAGAATATTTTAAGGGTTCAGATCCTTCTATGAATTTTATTTATATGATTCTGAGGGTTTTGGAACTTAGAGGAACCAAATTTTGGAATTAGTGGACTATGGGGGATAGAATATAGAATAAAATAAAATATCACAATATAATATGTCTTAATTATGTGATAATTTTTTTGAGGCCAGAATATATATCCACGACATGAGTTTGGTGTTTTCATAAGATATATTTAATATTGTGAAACATTAATTCATAATATGAATGGTTGAGAGTCATATTTCTCTTATATGTCTCCATAAAATTATTTCATGAACATTTAGTTCATAATATGAATTAATCCAGTGATTTTTGATCTTACTGAATATTTTTCTATTGGGTTTTAATTATGGAACATTCAAAATGTGAATGACCAACTCACAACATCAATGGTTATTAGGAAGGATGCTTACCCATATCAATGCACCCTTGAATTTACATAAATCTTATAATTTTCCTCCAAATCTAGGATCAAAAAATGAACTCTCTAATGGAATTTTGATTCCAATTCAAAAGTTATTGATCCCAAACATCCTATGGTTAATCAATGGTGATCTGAGGTCAGTTTTAATTCATTATATTTTTGTTTCTTCTCTGACCAGTCATTCGTCCTCCCATTAATTCATTCCATCATATGGAGATTAATCACCTTCTTATATAGAGTATTTATTTTTATTGGTTCTATTATTATGTTATTTTCCTTGAGGGATATAGTTTCCTAGTAGTAGAGGATGTCAAATTATAACATTATTGTTTTTTTCTAAATAAAATATCATAAAAAACATTGAGGTTTGGATATTTATTTGTTAAACTATTGTTTTATTTGAATTATAAAGTAATAAATCATTATCCCATTATTGTAGTGTCAAAAATAACCATAATATATATTAATATATATTAATGAAAATAAATACATTATAGTTTCAGGGATTACATGGGTTTCTATCATGATAACATATTTCATTTTGATTGGTTAGATCGTGATCTAATTATATTCATGATTTGTTTGATTTTCATGTTATGATATGTCTTATAAATTATAATGTGATGATAAATAAAAATAATGAAAATCTAGTAATGTTGTTGGATGAAATATTAAATATCCATGTTTAATAAATGTGTTTATTCTTGTAGTTCGAAAGAAATCAAATGTTTTCTCATTCATATTTAATTGAACATGATATTCTACATCTTATGTATTTTGATAAAAACCTAAAGTGGGAATATTTTATTGTAAAAAATAAAAAAGATTCATATTAATATAATTATTCATTATTTTTTTTTCTTTGTAAATATAATTCTTGAAGAATTATATAATTACATAATACCATGAATTATCAGATTTCTTGGTTTACATGTTGTTGTATGATTTCATAAATGAATCAGTAAATCTTAGCTCATAAAAGACATGTTCTATGTAATGATATATTTTTGGTTGAATGGAACCATTTTTCAAGTGGAGTATGGATTTTTGTGTATATTTCCTTGACATCATGTTGAACCTATTTGTTTCTTCCATAAATATGTGTTTTATAGAGTCTTGAGCCTTATTATGTGACATAATGGGATCCTGAAATGATAGATAGTTCAGTGAGTTATGTGTATGGAGGCTTAGGATAGTGATATTAGTTGATTTATGTGATATAGGGATACATGGTGATGTTCATACAAGTTTTGGGAATGTAAGTATTATGGATTGAATGGGTTGAAGTTGTGTATCATATTCTAGTACTAGAAGATGATATTATTTCTAGTAAATATATCCTCTTAATGGTCGGATGGTCTGCATTGATATTTCTACAATACATTCTCTATTGGATGAGGCAACTAGTTTATATTTTTTTCATCTATTTTATTTCATTAATCAATGTTCACAAGAGTTCATATAATTATTTAATGATAACGAGTACTAACATTATAAACCATATGGTTGGTTCTTGAGTGGAATTAATGAATCGTAATCTTATTGAACCATAAAACCAATTGAATTACTCTAAGAGGTAATGGAATCCACATTGTGGTTAATGAAATTTGAGTGGTATAAATATAATTATTTTTTAATTAATTAATTATCATAATATTATATTTATAAAAATAAATAATTATTTAGAGGAATCTCCTTGAATAAATATATGGATACAAGATACGTATTTATTAATTCTAGAATTTATGTGTCCAAGAGATGATAGCATCTATTGAGACGAAGTCAATTTTAATGTCAATAGTGTGATTACAAGTTATATATTATCTTGTATATTTTGTGATTTCATATGCTACCCCACCCTTGACGATAGGGAAACTAAAACTATTGTAATATGGTTGGGTATTTTCCCCAATATCTTTGTTGGTGAGGAATAAATGGATGAAAACTACCTCTTTCCCACTCTCTTCTCTTAGTAGTATTATATCGTGGAATAAAAGGTGTTTAACATTCCACATATATGTTTATTGATGGGTATTGTGCCTTATAGTCAGATTATACACATGTATCCCCTAATATAGTAACATATAGATAATTATAGGTATGTAGTGTGTGGGTAGTTTAACTTGAAGTGCTTATAGGTTGTGGTGGATATCAAAAACTAATCAGTTTCTAATGGTAGATGTGGTATAGAATGATGTGATGAATTTATGAAGAGTGTGTGTTATTTTATGATGTCATGATGTGAGGAAAGATAGTCATGTAATAATTAATTGTCCTATGTGTCTTTCGGATAAATTACATTTTGAAAGTGATGTATCAGGAAGAATGATGTTTTGGGATAGAATACCACGAGTAGGGAAGTCTTTTAGAGCCACATTTTTTGGAAATATTATTATATATTAATTTATTTTTGATGCATATTGAGATATAGGAATAGTGAGGTTGTGAATATAGAATATTTATTTAGGTGAAATGGTATCTTTACTTGCTATTAAATGTGATTTAGTAGGCTTTTGTAATATTTTCATTAGAGGCTCTTGGGATGATCATTATGGGTAAATACTATTTTATCACCCTACTTATATATAAATTTTCTGTCTAGACTATTGGAGATGGATGGGGAATGGCTGCAAGATTACTATATTATGGGTTGTTTGGTTGTTGTTTTTAATTTTGGTCATTTATTAGGATTATCCTTTTTTATTGGTATTTTAATTTTTAGTTATTCAATTTTATGACATTACAAGTTTATTATGTGGATTCATTAATTAAAATTATTTTGAGAATGGGATTTTTGTGGTTTCTAACATATCTACAATTTCTCTTGTAATATAGGGTAATGCCTCTCATCATCATGTATGTTATGATCTCAACACTTTTCATCAACACAATAACTATTGGAATGTGATATTTAGGCATAATTACAATACGAATCTAATTACCATCTTAGAAGGGGTATCATTATGGGGGATCTATCACAAAAGAATGCTATTAGTGGCTTAGTTTGATGGATACGAAAGAGTAATGAGGTAGTAATATATAATAATTGCAAGGGCAAGTAGGGAAATGGTGTCAACTAAACATATTAAGAAATATAAAAAATTAATAAAAGCTACAAAATATGTATTTGGTCTCCCATATGATCTGACCCTTGTAAATTAATGATTAATGGTTCTACTAATTGTTGTTATTCTGATTATAGGGTAGTGTCCATGTTTATTTATCATGAATCATTCTTCTTTTCCACTACGATTCAAATAGGTAGACCTTGATATTTGGGTGAAATTTGAGTAGATAAAAAATAACTAAATATTAAATATTAAGAATTCCTAAATATGAAGACTATAATAGTTTTTTTTATTTACACCTCAAGAGCAATGTCCTCATTATGTATTCAGTAATTTATTTTCATGACATTCTAAAATATCACTACATAATATAGTTAGAAAAGGAATACACATGAAGGATGAAAATCCAAGAGTTTTAGTTCCAAGGAAATTAGAAGAATGAGGTATGAATATCATTCTCAGTTAAAGAAATGGTTGCAGGAGGTAGAGAAAAAAATAGTTCAATACTTTCCAAAAAGTTTTACTGTAATTCATTAGTGGTGAAAATTCTACATGGTGTAGTGAGGGGGTGGCAGTTCATGTTTCTCATGGATCATGAGGAGTTTATTGTATTATGGAATAAGTTCATAGAGGAATTTCGAATTGATTATCATTCGTCGACAATAATTTTATCATTTCACCTTGAGCTACATTCACTTTGAAAACTTGTTTATTGTGTGATGGAGTTGGGATCCATTTTTGGACCCTTCTGGTTTATTTTTAAGTCAAATTTTGAAATTAGGTGGCTAGGTTGAGGCATTTAGATGAGTTATAGTGGTTAGAGATCTAGCACCATGCTATCCATTTTATGATGTATATATATCTAATTCTATTGGAAATTTACGGGTTATTGAGAGGATACGATGTAAGACTAGATATTCTTTAGATGGGTATCATCAAGATTCCATTAATAGTAATGATATATTCTGAGGTTATATCTTTATTACAAAGATCTTCTTCCCAAAATTCAGTTGTATCTCCCAACACAAGGAATCTCATTTCAATTCAGTTATTGACTCTCAGTCCCTTATAATGGTATCAAATGTTTCTGATTCATGTGGAGGTCGAGGTCATAAATTGTTATACATCCTTACCATTCTGAGTAGGAATCGTGTATCTTGTGTTCCACATTATGATCCAATATTCTGTTATATTCTACTATCATAATAATAGAATAGTTTTCTTTTTTTTGTCAGTATATACGAGATATGTGATAATAGAAAAAACATGTGATTATATTTCTCTTAGATTGTATTGTTTGACTGAGGTGGCGGTATCTATTAAGGTTAGGGAGGTCATGGAACATTTCATTCTTAGAATCATGATTTCGATCCACCACATATAAGAGAGTCGGATTTCATTTGAGGCACTCATTTGTTGTTTTCTATAAAGTTTAATTATTTTCCTGATACATGACATATTCACTCCATTATATCACATTCATTAGTGATTACATTGGGACATGAGGGGATACCCTTCCAGTTCACATTTCATTAACTATACCGATTTGAAGTTGAGGTTATCTGTATAATGTTTCTATATACTACATGATTGTATTGGGGAATACCCACTATTTGATAGACTTACTATGATTACAAATGTGACTATAAAATATTGTCACTGACATAGAATTGTTGTATTTAGTGAAGGATACTGTGTATTTCATCCAGAGACAGATTTTATTTTCATATGATGATGGAGATCCTATAATGTTTGTTAGAATGTGATATCCCTTGGATGGGTAATAGGTTTCTCTCACCCATTTAATATGTGTGCCCAAAAATAAATTTATCCTAAATAGTTAATAGGGACATACTAATTCTATAATTTAATTCAATATTTTCTTATTGAAATTATAAAATTTTTAAGAGTTACATTAAATATAATAAATTTATAACATGTTAAAGTAATTTTCAAAAAAATATAAATTTATTTCACAACTATAGAGTTTATTTTTTTAATCTATAGTCAATATGTCAAATTGCATAATATAAATTATAAAATACATATTTTTCCAGGATTAGGGTTTTATAAATTTCTATGGTAGAAATATATATTAATATTTTCTATATTTCATTATATTTGTATAATTTCTATTTTTGAAATATTCACATAAAAATAAAACATTTTTGAAAGATCCAAAAAATTCATTAATAAATAATATTTCAGCTATAAATTTTTCAAAATTATTTTTTTTCAAATTGTCAGCCTAAAATTTATATATTTTACTTCAAAATAATAATATGATATTTAGTAAAAAATGTATTTATAGGAATGTGAATTCTAGTGTAATAGAAATTATTTTTAATATAATTTACTAATTAATATTTTTTAACATATTATTAAGAAGATCAATATATCATATTATTGATAAATCATAATAAACATAATTGTTTGAAATAAAATTTCATCCACTATGAATTAACTTTTTTAATCATAAAGAGAATTAAAAAAAATCCTTTCCAAATAATATAAAAATTATTATTATACGTATGAAAATGAGTTTTTAATTATGTGACTCTATCATCATAATTTCTACTTACATATCCCATTAATATCCCAATATAATACATAATCAATAGATAATGTGTGACATCAGTTTCAGGTACAAGTAATTCTAGAAAAAAATATTGTGGTAATATACAAGAGGGTGAACTTATCTTATTCACGGTTTCACAAAAGCAGTAATTTCATGAGTTTGGATTGGTCATGGATATGAAATAACATTTAAAATTTACAATAATTTCATGGTCAGAAAAATGGGCATCATAAGGAATATATCCAAATATGGATTCCATCACATCAAATATTGTTTATTGATTTTTAATATCGTTACATTATTTTATACCAGATAATCTAATTGATATTATTAATAGTAATATTTAATAAAAAATTATATTGTATCTTAGTCTTGTATATTATGTGAATAGAATTATTTTGAATATTATTTTTTATAGGTAAATATATGATGAAATCATTTGGCGTTTAGTTCCATGGAAGGTTTGACCTTATCCCCTTGTTTTATTAAATTACCCAGGTACTAGGGTGGGTTTTTTGGAATTTTTATAGAGATTCATTTTTTTAGTCACTAAGAAAAACATACCTTGTACCACCATTAAATCCATATACAATGATTTCTAATTCTATCCATTAATCCCCTTCCCAAAACATTCATGTTACCAAGGCCATACACATATCTATTACCACAACATTGCCAAGATAAACATTTATGGAAAGTATTACACATACCAACTATAGTGTCCACTATAAAGACCACATAAAAACATACCACATCATTTTTAATATATTAAATGAATCAACACTATTTTGGGGAATGATATATAAACACAATCACCAAGTATCACTAATGTTCTCGAGCCTAATTAAGTATACATGCTCTACTCTGAAGGCTTTATATGAGACCATTTATCTTATAAAGACCAAATATTCTAAATTCGTGTTTGATAAACCTATACACCATTAAAGAACACATAGTATCATGCATACACCACATATGTTTATATATTTAATGAATTTATTTCATTTTTATTGTATTTTATTATCTGATATTCATTCTATCCAACACAATTTGAGATTAATCCAATCCTCATTAAGATCTTGAGACACCATCTCATACCATAATAATATATTAACTATATATATAAATTTGTTAAAAATATTTCAATTAAATCCAAATGAAACTATTTTTAAAAACTCATCAGGATTATTTATGACACTAAATTCTTGAAAAAAATGTATTGCAGACTCACATCAGTTCATTAACCCAATTACAATATAAAACACCATATATAATTAACTAATTGGTATCTCTTTTAAAAATAATATCAAATAATCAGAGGAAAATATATATACTGGTTCATTATTTGAAAAATAAATATTTATAGATAGTGTTATTTGACTTTCAATGTCCTCTATAAATTATAGTAAGAATAGAAAACATAGTGGATTGATTTCACCATGGCCTCTATGAAATATAACATAAATTTATAACTACTTTAAAAAAAATTTAATACGGAAAAAAGAAGGGGTATTGAAGTTATATAAGGATGAAACCTACCTCAATGGATATAAAATATCTTTTTTGGCAACTTGAATCTCTGGGTATTCGATAGATAGGAAGATATATATATTGGTCGCTATATAGACCCCATCAAAACCCCTAATAAATGTAAAATCATAAGAGGAAAAGCATAAACTTATACTGATTCAACAAAATTTTATAGAGGAAAACTATTCCCAATAGGGTACTGATGTACCCTTTCATAGAACACAATGCCTCACTAGCCACCATGTATAAACCCACCGGTTAAATGGGGTTGTATATTCCCTCAGATCTATAAGATGATTATAAGTGTGAGACACTGAATACTGAATTTCATCCATCGTTTATTTTTAATTTATAGGTAAACTCATCCATATTATATTAATCATATAAGACAATAAATTTATAAAACTATTATCCATTGAATCCTCACAATAATCCCAAACCACCAATACCTAATAGAAAACACTAATTCAAAACTCCAATACTCATGGTTTATCACGATTAAATTTTCTAATTACTTAATTGTCCTATAATGTTAGTAATAACTATGGACATATAAAAAAAACAACCTACAATGCCTCTTATCAAGTATCTAATCTAACTAAATAAATGGTCTGATGATCATTCATGATGACCATTTTCTAAGAACTAGTTCCTAAATATTGAAATACACACACATAGGAAATAATTCACAAAAAAAATAAATAAATAGATTATTTCAAACACTTGGATATCTATCATTAACCACTATATATGTTATAGAACCATGTATATAAAATATGAAATTTCATTATAAATTTAAACCAAACAAGACACAAACATGTAATCATAACTAATAACATTTAAATTTAGAAACTCAGTATATCCATGAAAATCCACTTTCTCTATTGATAATCATTTTTTACAAGAATAAAATAAAAAATTAACAACTTAGTTAAGAATGATAATGTTAAATAATTCATCTACTTAACAATCTGATAATAAAAAAATATTTATCAAAATCATCCACCTTAGGGGATTTGTGAATCATCTTTAGTTACAACCTCCAATACTTCCAGTCCTAGATACAAGAACATTTCATAAATCCACCCTAAACCATTATTTAATATATTATATAATATATAATAAAATATATTTGATTAATTAATTCCAAATAGGTATCATCCCTTCATTATTTTCAAAAAAAATGAAAAATAAATAAATTTTTACAAATTATGAGAAATAAGTATGATGATAAAATATTTATTTGATGTTAAAATATAGTATCATTTCACCAATTTTTGAAAATGATTCAATTTTCATAAAAAGATAGAAATTAAGGAAACACGACTGTTATGTTATGGAACAAGTGTTAACATGACCACTATAACATGATAGGGAACACACCAAGAGAGATCATCTAGATTATAATGAAAAAATAAACATGAATATAAAGCAATTATGAAATTACAATAAACAAACTCCCATTGTAACACCCAAAAATTTCATAGTTTGTAATTTTCTTTAAAGTAATTCAATAGCTTGCACTACACACAACATAGAGTTTGAGCGCAGCACAACTTATCACACCAACCATTCAAAAAGAGCTTATGAATATTATTAACTACATTTTTAATTTTATATAATCCATTTAATTTTAATAGTAATATTCTGTGTTTCTTATACATAATATAAAAAATAATCAATTTTTTAAATTAAAGAAGTATTTTATAAAAAATGATTTTTTTCTGCCTTTTAATGGAGAACCAATTATAATTAAAATATTTGAATCTTTTATATATTCAATTTTATAACATAAACTTCTTTTTTAGAATCAAGACATCAAAATTTCATTTGGATAATATTTCGGTGTTTTTAGGATATCATTTATATTTTGATAAATAGTGAAAAATATTAAATTTTAATTGATTTTTTTTATTCCAAATAATTTATATTGTTGACTTATACATTAGAATTGTCTTGAAGTATATTTATATTATATTTTTACCATTTAATCAAATTCTGGTCATTTAATGTAATTTTAAACATAAATTGCACATGAACACATATCGATCATTTGATAGTTTTTACTTCTCAAAAACCCTCTTTCTAGTTTTGACAATGTAATTTTTTTTAAATTAATTAATAAAACTTATATGTATTCAATTTTGTAAAATAGACATCAATTTTTCATTTGGAATATCCAAAATAGCTTTTCATGAATTTTTGGAACATTTCTAAAAATATTCAATTTGTGATGAATATTGAAAACATTGTGTTATTGTTTAAAGACATATTCTTATTTACATAATTGTTTTTAATTTTAATTCAGTTTAAAGTAAAAATAGATACATAATATCTATATTTGTCCAATTTATTTCATTGAAGTCATTTTATAATAATATTAGATATATAAAATTTTATTGTTGTTTTTACCGTCTTTTACCCACATTCTAGAAACATATTTAAATTTTCATAAAACATAATTTTACCACTTCTGTGAATTTAATTTCAAATATCCAAGAGACACTGTTTACATTACTAGGAAAAATGTGGTTAAATAGGATGAAAATAACTTTTTGGTGAATAGTAACATTTAAATTTTATTTACACTGTTAAAAGTAAATAGGGTAATTTGAGGAAACAATGATATTATAATTACCCTAACACATGTATTAATTCTGTTAGATTAGTTTATTTCAACCAAAATAAACCTTATGTGAAAATATGATCCTTTTTTATCTACATGGATTACATTAGGAAATTCATAATATTTTATTTAATAGAAAAGTTAAAAGTGATAAATTCAATTTTTTTAATTAAAAGCATTTTTAATATAGGCTAATACATTAGATAAATTTGAATATAAATATTAATTAGAATGAAAAATAGATTTCTTACTCCGTGGTATTTTATTTATAATTTTTAAACATTAAATAATTAAATTTATTTATGAGACAATGATGAGGGATTAGCTACCTTATTAATGAATCACTAAAGTAATTGATGCTATAAAATTTAAAATAAATGTAAATTGGATATTTTGATTCCATTCATGATTTTTTAGGCTATCATGTCATGCTAGATTTGATAAATTTGTTTTCTAAGATATCAGATTTTATGACATTTAAAAAAACCGAATCAAAATAGTGTCAAAGTAAAATTAATGAGTTTTTTTAAATACTATTTTATTAAATTATATAATTGACCTAAAAATTTAGTTTCATAAAAAGGACATATATAATTATAGATATGTCATTAATGAACAACGCGAGGTTCTCTTATCATTTTATAGTTTGTTTGTTAACCATGATTTATAATAATATAATAAGACATGGTAAAAGTTAAACTATTTAACTAAGAGATAAATCTAAAGGATAATGTTAATATGGTGACCTAAACTTGTATAAAACTAATTTTTTTAGGGTTTCCCTACCCATACCCACATTAGTCTATAAATAAATTCATTTTGAGCCGTTAGAATCCGAAAATGATCTATAATAAAATAATTGTTCAAGCATTTCCTAAAGTGACCCCCACCTTACTTATAAAATGGTATATCCCCTACTCTTAATTTTACACCACTGAAGCCTTTTGGATTGGAAAAAACCTACTAAAATATCCTCCCAATTACCATTAATTCATTCTAGAAGCCTTACATTGATCACAATCTAAACTTTGTATCCATTTTCTTCAAATACAAAGGAAGAACCTGAAGAGGAGGTAATTACTTTATCACAACATTCAACGTTCTTTTCATCTTCCACATATTATTTATTTTTGTTTCCATAATAAAATAATATCTACAACTCCTTCTATATACTAATATGTTATTATAAATATGGTAAAACTGTATTGATTATTCTGACCATCGTATACATGACTATGTCACCATACGTGCGTAAGAACAACTTGCCGTCTCCATGACATGGTGTATCTTGTTATTCAACATTTCATTATTTGGATGGGTATAATAATGAGTATAACTAATGTAAATAATATATATAACATGTTTACGATTCTGTATATATAATATACCATCCAATTAAATTCTATTTCACTACTAATATAATGATATTCTCGCTCAAACGTATGTACGACATGCCGTCTCCACGATGCAATTAGATTTCATTTCCCATCATAACCATTCCAGAATTATTTTCACATGATGATTAAAAATAATATTTAAGAACATAATATAATTTTTATATGAATCGTAATCATCATATCCATAATGAACTTGAATTACGTAAAGAAACATATAAAGGAAAAAAATAGTTAACACTTGAAACAATGATACTACTGATATATTATTAACAAGTAATAATTTGGGATCATATATGATATCATATTTATGTATGTGGTTTTTGTATAATTTAATAAAAATTATTTAACCATTATAAAAGAGGTTAAAGTACTCAAGACTAAATAAAAGTACAAGGTAAGGGGTATTTATCTCACTTTTATTCCCATGATATTCATGCTATATTTTTTTCTCTATTTCCTTTTGTGCGGTGTATTTACTACCCACGATTGTATTTTTTTAGTAATATACATTAATTTATGGGTATATACATCTTAATTTTATGCCCCTTTATTCCTGGTGTGTATGATTCGTATGTTACCAAATCGGTAAGGGAATTATTAATTTCAATTTCCAGTCTTTGGGTTTACGGAAAACATCCATAATTATTCTACTCCAAGATTATGTGTGGAATCAATATTTATTTATATATAGTAATTTTCGCTCCCCTTTGTGTGGATATACATTTTATACACATAATCACTCCATTTATAAATTCTCAATTCATTTATATGAACTTGGTAAGGGGAAACATAACTCAATTTCCATTTATTGAGTTAAACATCAAAGTCATTTGATTTTCTTTTAAAACAACATGTGTGAATGTCCTCTAATTGATTTACACTGAATATCCAATAATATTTAGTGTATTCATATTTTTTACACATAATCATGTTATTGATATATCCTTAATCTAATGATACAATCTTTATAAGAGATTTCGTCTCAAATTACATTCCAATGAGACTTCTTTGTTGTTATATGCCAATTAATTTTTATATGGTGTATATTGTCACGACCCGTCCTTGGGGCATGTGTCGTGCCTACCCCAAGACAGCCTTCCATAGGCCAGGGTCTGGCGACTAGAACCAAAGGCATAAATCCTGATAAAAAGTTAAGGCATTACCTTTATAAAAGTAAACAGCACAACAGAGTACACAACTGATGTAAGTACTAAGTAAACTGAGTACAAAAGTAAGTGCTGAAAAGTAAATGACCCAGTATACAAACCCAACTGATAGTAGAGTACAACTATAATCTAGAACAACTATAGTAAAGTAAAACAATGACCACTGAGTCGTACATCAGTAATCCCACCTGAAGGGTGGGTATATATGGCCTTCTCAGCACCTCAAGCCTGTTTGTCCGCTCCGTGTATGTCTCACCATGTGGTCCACCTCCGGGTACCATCCATCTCTACAAGTCTCTTCCTCGGTCAGTCTTGTCTGTCGTCTGAAACAAACACAACGTAGTGCGGGCAATGCCCGTGCATGGGTGAGTGAAAGATACTCAGTAGGGACATCGAGCCCCACCGAAGGTCTCCCAGAATTCACAAAGGATAAACCACAGAAGAGAGGTACAAACATGAATTATGAAACAACCCTACTTAGGAATATGAACATAAATATACCTAAGTTATCAAGCACAGTACGACTCTAACTCTCGAGCACAAATACCACCCAGTCCACATAAGAAAGAAGTAAATCACATTGATGATAATTATTGAAAATCAATACTCAGCTCACACAGGTATACGTATTTCATATAGCGATAGAGATGATCAGATGTAGTAACTGATTCATCTATGTTGTCGAACCCACACATGATACAAGACCAGCTAAGCTATCAGACCCGCCAAGGATACAATACCACATATTAGTATAGTGATGAAGATGATCAGATGTACTTACTGATTCATCTAAGCTGCCAGACCCACATATGATACAAGACCAGCTAAGCTGTCAGACACACATAGGATACAAGACCAGCTACCCTGCTAGTCCCACACAGGATACAAGTACAGAGGTCAAACTGCCAGACCCACACAGGATACACGAACAATATTCATCGTCGTCGAACCCACGGAGTATTCAAGTATGGTAGTCATCGCAGTCAAACCCACAGAGGATTCCAATATGGTAGTCTTCACTATCGAACCCACGGAGGATTCCAGTACGGTAGTCGTCGCAGTCGTATCCAGCTCTAGTGTTCCTGCACACAGCACGCTCGATTCCAGTAGGGTCCGCTCCTCGATCAAAGGGGTAGATACATCAACTGTCACTATTTACAAATTTGTTGTATACCAAAGATCAATTTCTTAAAATGGAACCCTACGTGACATACATCACGTCAATTAGATGCCCAGTCTGAGAGTTATTAGCATTTTTGCTCTGGGGGCTCGTTTGGAAATATGCTCATTCCAAACCCAGCCATTTTCCAAAGTTTCTCAAAACTCACATAGAGTATCGAAAAAGGACCGACTCCCCACAAGGTTCCTACTATCACTGATGGTGCATCGATCAGACGCTCGGTCGTATAGTTATTCACATTTAAGTGAAAATCGGCCTGGCCAATTAAGCCCAGTGGGCTGGCACGTCAAGTCAACCCGTTTTTTGGTGGGTCCGACCCGGAAAAGGGTTGGATTGGCTGAATGAGTCATGCGGCCCAGCCCGAGGGGGTTTGGCCCGGCCCATCTCGGAATGGCGCGACCCTACACGGTGCGGCCCGGTAGGCAGCGGCCCGGCCTGGGTGGTCGAGCAGTCAGAGGGGGGGGGGGTGCCCCCCTCTTTCCCGAACTGGCAGCGCCGAGCGGCGCTGCCTCCCAACCGGTCGGCCGTCCTAGCGCGAGAGGCCCGAGAGGGCCGCTCTCCTTCCGCGAGGCACCTACAGGTGTCCCGGCCTTCTCCAACCAATCCGGCTGACAAGCCGGCCAGCTCGCCCGCCGATGCGGCCCATGGAGCAAGGGCCACGGTTCTCCACAGCGCGGCTCCCCATTGCGGCGCTGCGTTCTCCCTTCAGACATGACGACATTAGCCGAACGGTTCATTGTCGTCTGATCGGCACGCAGATACGGGCCCTGGTGTCTCTCCATGAGGCCAGCATACGACCGTTGCTTTCTCTAGTCGTCACCGCCTCTTCGGTCACTGTCTCTATCGAAAAAGAGCAAGGGTCGACGGAGGCTCATCGGGCCATGTTCATTTGGTCTGTGGCCTCTACATTAGGTGGAATTATATAGCCAAAGATAAACCATGGTTTCAATGAAGAAATAAGATCAATTTTTAATCAATTAAAACTGAAACAAACCACCCTACCTTGTAATTGACGTCGCTCGTCGTCATGCTGCGGAAGACGAGCATCGCGTTAGACGTGTGTCGCAAAAGAATGGTGTTGTCCCATCAATGATGGAGGATGAGTCATTGTCATAGGCGAAGTGGACTCCTTGACGTCGAGGTACGTCCGAGGTAGTTGTGGTGTTGGATGAAGTCCATTGCATTATTCATTAGAGATGTTCTTCGTTGAAGAATAGTGTTCTACATCGAAGAAGGGTCACCTCTCTTCTAAATCTCCAAAGCCTTCCCCAAAATTGATTTTCCAACCCAAAAATAAATAAAAAGGCTCTCCAATTAATCGAATTGCCATGCAATTCAATTTGATTCAAAAGCGGTGCCGAATAATTAATGTAGACATAAATTATATGAGTTGGAACAATTGATGCGAAGTGGGAGGTGGAGAGGCTCCACCACTAATGAGTAGTTTTCAAAAAAACAGTAGGAATTTAATGGGGAGTTAAGGGGAGGTGGATGGGTTTAGTTTCATGTGGGCCCCACCACACTACATCCACTCATGGGAGGTTATGTGGGGTGTTTTCCAACCCTTAACTTCCTCTTGTAGGTTATAACTACCAAATAAATAAATAAAATTTTGTACAATAATTTTATTTAATTTATTCTATATCCCAAAAAAAAATTAACATTAACCCGCATAAAATGAAACTATGATAAAGGTTCCCTTAAGAGAATACTAGTGTTTTGAGTTCATCAGTGTCCTCAGATTTCAATTCCAATCACCAGTTCAAAAGATAGAAAAACCGCATGTACGTTTACTGAACATACCCGAAAAATACTTCAGAAATTGATCCCGGGCACACCGGGCCTCAAAATCAAGTTCCGTCAGAAACCGCAGACTCGTAAAATTCCTAAGTATTTAAAAAAAATTCCTTGAAATATCCGGGTCTTTAAATTACTTTCACCTTAGGTATTTACATCCCCATAATTCTACAACACACACTAGGGAAACAAAAGGGGGTATTGTACCTGCATATGAGCCTTCCACTCCCATGTTCTCTCTTTGAGGTTCTCGTGCTGCCAAAGAATGGGCGCTAGAGGAATTGACCGCCAATGTAGGACCCACTCCTGTCGATCCTCAATCTCCACCGGGACCTCCGAGAATGTCCCCCCATCATCGATGTCCATCTCCCCGTGGCCGATGATGTGGGTTAGGTCATGCACGTATCTTCTCAGGTGAGATACATGGAAGACATCATGCACCCGGTGCAACTAAGGTGGAAGGGTCAGGTGGTAAGCCACCTCACCTACTCTGCTGAGGACCTGGAATGGTCCAATGAAGCGCAGAGATTACTTGTCACCCCGACCAAATCTCCGTAGACCACGTCGATGTGAGACCCATAGCAAAACGTGGTTTCCATCCTCAATCTCCATTGGTCTATGTCTTTTATCAGCATAACGCTTTTATCTGCTATGTGCAGTCTTCATCCACTCCTGGATGATCTGCACCTTCTCCGTTGTAGCCTGAACCATCTCTGGTCCTAGAAGTGCTGACTCCCTTGGGTCAGTCCAACACAGAGGTGATCATAAATTTCGACCGTACAGTGCCTCGTAATGTGTCATCCTAATGTTGGAGTGGTAGCAGTTGTTGTACGCAAACTCCACCAATGGTAAGCGATCATCCAAGCTGCGACCAAAGTCAAGGAAACATGCACGAATCATTTCCTCGAGAGTCTGAATGGTCCTCTCAGTCTGGCCATCTGTCTGAGGATGGAACACGGTGCTCAAGCAAAGCTGTGTCTCAAAAGCCTCCTGTAACCACTTCCATAGCTAAGAAGTGAAACGATCATCACGATCGAAAATGATAGACGATGGCACACTAGGAAACCGTAAGATCTCCTGCATTTAGAGGCGTCCTAATCTCTCTACTAAGCCCTGATCATATATCGGTATGAAGTGGGACTAATTGGTGAGTCGGGCTACGATCCCTAGATAGAGTCGTGTTCTATAGATGTACATGGAAGACATGTCAAAAAATCCATGAATATATTGTCCCACTTCAACTCCAGAACCTCTAAGGGATGAACCAAGCCCTCTGGTACCTGGTTCTCTGCCTTCACTTGTTGACAAGTGAGGTATCGTGAAATGGACTCTACTACAGCCTTCTCCATACCCGACCACCAGTGATGTCATCTGACATCCTGGTACATATTCACCACTCCTGGATGTACCGCTAGAGGGGAAGTGTGAAACACCCTCAACACTTCATCTTGATGTGCAACTGGTACCATAGTGCGTTTCCTAAAGAGGATGGCATGCTCCCCTCCTTCATAAAATCCATCAGGTGCCTGCCCTGAGGATATCTGAGCACGACACGTCAGAGTCAACATCCCCACGTTGTGCCTGCCCGACTCATTGAAGAAGTGAAGGAGTGACTGTGAGTGACTGAAGAAAGCATGCTCCATTAATATCCACAAAGGATATCTGCAACGTGGCTAGCTACTCTGTCGCCTCTCTTAGCAGCTGAATACCCAATATTTTTCTCAGAGAATCTTCTTCAATGTTCCCCTTCCTAGGAGTGTAGACTATCTCAATGTCATAGTCCTAGAGGAACTCGATCCATCACCACTATCTCAGGTATAGGTCCTTCTATGATGAGACACACCTGATGCTTTGAGATCAGAGTAAACTGTAAACTGTTCTCTCAACAAACTATGGGTGTGAATATCCATTTGAAAAGAACTCAACTACAACCATTTTCACTTACTTCCTACAAGAGCTGCAAAGATTTCTCCTTTCCCGAAAAGAGAAATTTGGTCTCATCCCTTGGATGAACCACATTCTTTTCTTAATACAGTTAATCCTCACATGAACATTACTATTTCATGCCATGGACGACGTCTTAAGGCCTCGAAACCTATACCAATAGATCCAACCTTTACTCTCGCCTCCAAGGGTCGATTCACACTGTCGAAAGCAGTGTGTGATCACGGGGTCTCCTCTAGTAGGAATATTGAATGTGAGGGTCACGTCAATGGTTTTAACTGTAACCTCTCAGTATCAACTATACGAAAAGGTAGGGAAGCAAACATCACATGGACATGTGTCTTTTATTACTTCATCTCATATTAAAAAGACACAAAACAACCACAAAAAATGAAAACAACAAAGGTAGAAGCCTCATGAACAAAGGCCCTTATGCTTGGAGCTAGTTCCACTCCTATCCACCTTCTCCCGGATCTCGAGGCGAACTATCTAAGGGTGGTGGTTGTAGTTGTGCTCAGTGACTCTGCTCACCATCTGCTGAAGGACCTACTCCACTGCCTCGTCCATCGCTCAGCTGTTGCTCAAGCTCCTGCTGCTACCACTATCTCAGTGTATCCTCCAACACCGGCTGATCATCTGTGCGGGAAGTCGGACATTCACCCGCTCTGTGACCTCGTTCCCTGCAGGAAAAACAGATTCTCCTTCGTTCTGAGTTCACTTAGCCTCGGGAGCCCCAAACCCCTGATGCCACAACTTGGGGCTGTTGATCTTACCCACTTGTGCCCCCCGTGTCATAAGCCTACTTCTTTCTACTGATGTCTCGGCTACTGTAGGAAAGCCCTACGACAAGAGAAACAATTCTTGAGCACGCACAGAGCGTAGAGTCGTTGGTACAAACTCTGACCTGAAAAAACCCTCGAAGTCTCCCCAGGTGAGAGTCATCTTATCGTAAAACTAGAGCATTAGGATCCACCACCTCTCAGCTACTCCCAGAAAGAGACTAATATCTAGGTACACCATCAAGTCAGCGAGTTTCCCAACATCTTGTAAACTCATGCTAGAACTTCCATCCAGCACCAGGACATCTGAAAATATGTCTCTCCTTGAAGCCTCGGAGGCCTTTGTCGCTGGAACTCATGCAACACACTCAGGCGGCGTGCACTATCTACTACTGAGGCTTGTGGTATCGGTGTTCCCGAAGGTTGGTGTACCACTGGTGCCTCCACTGTGATGGGGCCCTGCACGGAGGTCTCGTCGCTCGGTGGGCTACCATCTCGCACGTAAGTCAGATCCCTAGCTAGTTGCCTTAGTGGGGACATCCTAAAATTAAATATGTGTGCAATGGTCAAAACAATATACCTGGTGAGCTAACAAAAAGTAATCAAAATGAAAAATTCTCAAAGGAAAGACACATGCAATCAGTGTTTTCATGCACTGAGTTGAAAATCATTGGTTAGGGTCATGGTTTATGGATATGTCGGCTGACGAACCGACACTGGACTCCCTGGACTAAAAACCACACTCAACACTCTTAACACTATTTCTTCACAGAAAGAACGATCAAATTCTTATGTTCTGCGATAGAAACGACTCCTCTGATTCCAATTGACACGACCCGTCCTTGGGCCCCATGCCATGACTACCCCATGCCCACCTTCCATAGGCTAGGGGCTGGCGACTAGCACCAAAGGCATAAATACAAATAAAAAGGGAATTCATTGCCTTTATATAGGTAAACAACACCACAGAGTACACAACTAAAGTATGAATGAAGAAAACTGAGTTCCAATGTATGTTCTACAATGTAAATGGGCCAGTATACATACCCAACTTATAGTACAGTACAACTGAAAGGTAGCACAAGTGTAGTAAAGTAAAACAGAAACCGCTAAGTCATCCTCAGGGAATCCCACCCAAAGGGTGGGTACAGACGGCCTCCTCAGCACCACAAGTCTGTCTGTACGCTCCATGTACATCTCACCAAGTGTCCCACCTCCGGGTACCGTCCATCTCTACAAGTCTCTACCTCGGTCTGTGTCATCTGTCGTCTGCAACCAACACAACGTAGTGCGGGAAAAGCTCGTGCAGGGGTGAATATACGATACTCAGTAGGGACCCCGAGACCCCCAAAGTTTTCCCGGAATCCACAAAGGATAAACCACAGAGGAGAGATACAAACACAAAGTATCAACCAACCCTACATAGGTATATGCCCAAACATATACCTAAGTTATCAACCACAGTGCTCCTCCAAATCTCGAGCCCAAATACAACCCAGTACACACAGGAAAGAAGTCAGTCACATCAATGATAATGATTGAAAATATTGACTCAAATCACATAGGTATACATCATTTGTATAGCGATAGAGATGATCAGATTTAGTCATTGATTAATAGAAGTTGTCAGACCCACACAGGATACAAGACCAGATAAGATATCAGACCCACACAGGATACAAGACCAGCTATTAGTATAGTGATGAAGATGATCAAATTTAGTTATTGATTCACATATGGTGTCAGACCCACACAGGATACATGACCAGCTATGCTGTCGGACATACACATGATACATGACCATCTACTATGTCGAACCCACATAGGATACAAGTATAGAGGTCAAACTGCCAGTCCCACATAATATACAAGAACAATATTCATCGCCGCGGAACCCATAGAGGATTCCAGTATGATAGTCGTCGCTGTCGAACTCACATAGGATTCCAGTATAGTAGTTGTCATTTTCGAACCCACGGAGGATTCCAGTACGGTAGTTGTCACAGTCACAACCAGTTCTAGGGTTCCCGTACACATCACAGTCGATTCCAAGAAGGTCTTCTCCTTGATAAAATGGGTTGATACATAAATTGTCACGAAATCTAGAGTTGATGTATCCCAAAGCTCCATCCCGTAAAAAATAACCCAACACGACCGACGACATGTCAATCAGACGCCCAGTCTGATTGTTATTAGCATTTTTGATCCCGGGGCCCGGTTGAAAATATTCTCGTTCCCAAACCGGCCATTTTCCAAAGTTTCCAAAAAACACACATAGAGTATCACAAAAGGACCCCCTCTTCATAAGGGTATTAGTGTCGTAGACGGCTCGTCGATCAGAAGCGCGGTCTTATAGTTATTCACGTTTAAGTGAAAACGGGCCCGGCCCGTCAAGCCTAGTGGGCTGGAGGGTCGGTTCAGCCCAGTTTTTGGCGGGTCTGAACCGGAAGAGGGTCAGACTGGCCCGATGAGTCATGCGGCCCGACCCGAAGGGTGCAGACCGGCATAAGGGGGCATGGCCCGGGTTGCCGAGCGGTCCGAGGGGGGCCCTCTTTCCTGAATCGGCAGCGCCGAGTGCCGCTGCCATCCCAACCGGTCGGCCGAATCCGGCCGGCCTTCCTGGCGCGAGCGGCCCAAGTGGGCCGCTCTCCTTCCATGTGGCTCCTACGGGTGTCACAACACTCTCCAAACTGGTTGTCTGACAATAGGACTGTTTCTTCCACCGAAGCGGCCTGCGGTGTGTGGGCCGCACTTTTCCGTAGCTCGGCGCCCCCTTGCGGCACCGCAGTCTCCCTATAGCCCGATCCGCTTTAGCCTGCCAATTCTTTTTCGGTCGAGCGGCCTACAGATGGGGGCCACGGTTCCTCTCTACGTGGCCAGCATACGGCCACCACTTTCTTCGGTCACTGCCGCACCTTCTGTCACTATCTCCATCGAAAACAAACAAGGATCTACGGAGGGTCATCGAGCCGTGTTGATTCGGCCGTTGCCCTCCGCATTAGGAGATATTATATATCCGATGATAAGACATGGCTTCACTAAAGAACAAAGAACAATTTTTTATCATTTTTAATTGATGCAAACCCCCTACCTAGTAATTTACATTGCACATTATCAAGTTGCGGAAGATGGGTGTCGCGGTAGTCGGGCATCATGGAGGAACAGTGTCATCCCGTCAACGATGGAGGATGAGTCTATGTTGTAGGTGATGCAGACTCCTTGATGTCGAGGTGCATCCGAGGAAGATGTATCATTTGAAGAAGTCATTCACATTCATTATTGGGGATATTCTTCATTGAAGAACAGTGTTATTCATCGAATAAAGATCACCTCTCTTCTAAATCTCTAGAGCCTTCCCCAAAAGTGATTTTCCATCCCAAAAAGATATAAAAAGGCTCTCCAATTAATATTTTTCCATGCAATTCAATTTGACTAAAAATAGGTGGAGAATATTTAATATAGAAATTAATTTTATGAGTTGGCACAATTGATGGGAAGAGGGAGGTGGAGAGGATCCACCATTAATGAGGAGTTTTGAAAACAAAAAACAGTAGGAAATTAATTGGTAGTTGAGAGGAGGTGGAAGGGTTCAGTTTCGTGTGGGCCCCACCACACTAAATCCTCTCATGGTAGGTTATGTGGGGTATGGTCCCACCCTTAACTTCATCATGTTGGTTATAACTACCCAAAAAAATAAATATAATTGTGTACAAAAATTTTATTTAATTTATTCTATATCCCCAAAATAAAGTAACTTTCAACCAACATAAAATGAAACTGTGGTAATGGTCCCCTTAAGAGAATATCGGCGCTGTGAGTTCATCGGTGTCCTCAAATTTCAATTCAGAGCACTAGTTCAAAAGATAGAGAAACCCGCACGTGCTTTTACCGAACGTAGCCGAAAAAAACATCAAAAATTGATTCCGGGCACACCGGGCCTTGGAATCAAGTGCCGTCTGAAACCGCAGACTTGTAATATTCTAAAGTATTTAAGAAAAACAATTTTTATTATATTTTCGGGTGTTTACATATATAATGTCCTTTCACATAGTATATAATTAAACCCTTTATTCTCATGTTATTATAATGTTTTTAATAATGTAATTCCTCAATTATTTGTATTCAAGCATCTCTCATTTGGTTAAGAACTCTTTAACTAAAATATCAATTTAAATGTTTTAAAATTTTATTCTTCTAAATCGTTCTCATTAATGTCCATGTTTGAAAAATGGTTTTAACGTTTTATTTATATGGACATGAATGTTTTGAAATTAAAATTAATTTTCATAAGTTTCAATGTGGTATGGGACACTTTGATTCAAAAATATAATTTAAAAGACTTCTTCGATAAATAGTGAAACTTTTAAATGATTTTAAGAAAGAGGGCATATTTATCTCATATAGTTTTATTTTTTATTTTCATCTATGTCTATATAATTCATTGTATTTTATTATTTACTGAGGTTTATTTACTATAATAAAATCTTCCATATTGTATTGAATGTGTTATGTTTGAATATGGATGTGATATTCTTATGCAATTCTTGGTTTTTGGTTCAAGTATTGACATTTCATATACTAGTTTTAATTTGAATGTAAAAATTTTATTTCACCCTTTTCATATGAGGAATGTATCAGACATAGTAGGACACAGGCGTGGCCTACTATAGCCCCTCAATTCACCTGTAGGTCTCGTGGGGCAATCTAGTGTCTTGGCAGAAGGCCTTGGCAAAATTATTTTTTGTAGTCTTGGCACAAGGCATTCACTATGTGGTTATTATGACCGGTATTATGAATTAAATAATTTTGAAATTAGATATTGATACTCTATGTGATTGTCTGACTAGTAGAATATCGATGTGAATTAGTAAATGGAATTAATTTATTTAACTTTTCAACATTATGTTGATGTTTATGTTTAAAAGGATTAATTTAGTCTAATACATTGCTATAAATTTTTTTCCTTATATAAGATTGTTTCTGCTATATTTTTATCCTTACTGAGCATATGAGGTCATCCCTTTCTTATGATATATTTGTCCCAGTATTCGAAAAATTATATTATGATTAACTTGTAGAAATAGGATAAGGGATATGAGTGTGTTCAAAGGGGACACAACATTGTAGATTTTCCATTTCATAATGTGATTTAAAACTTATGTATATATTGATTACATCCAAGGATACTACACTAATCAGTCTTTAGAGACATTATCTCTTGTGATCATGCCAATGTTATGTAATAATGCACTGACTCTAGGTAACTTGGGTCGGGGCGTTACAGTTGGTATTACAGAAAGTTTTTCCCAAACCATGGAAACTAGATTTAGAAAAACTTTGATTAGAGAACATTACCTTAAGATAGAGATTGTGGATTAGTATATTTGAAATTCATAGAATTTTGGTAATGTACAAATTTTATGAATTTTCCATAAATGAAATCCCTGTCTGGATACGAGCAGGTAGAGGCAAGTCTAGCACAGATTCATCTTGGGGTAAAAACCAAAAACACTACATTGAGATAGACTCGAACAGGAACTAGTGCACTACAAAAACCCTTTCTGCACTCATGGTTATGAAACTCCTAAGGGATATGCCAATGATAATTGACATTTTCACTAAAAACTGATTTGACAGATTTTTATATAAGATGTGAATAAATAACAGAGTTTAATCCTAATGTGTTTTAGATTAAAAATAAGATTTCATGATATTAACTAATTTATTTTATTACTGTTGTTACCCACACTATGATTTATTGTTTTAGTCAATGGATGGATTCCAATGAAGTCATAGTAACACTGAACATCATGTAAAAGGTGGGCATGATGGTGGAAATGTTAAACTAAATGTAATGCTGATAGGTGTAAAAGATATCATGTTCATTCCTAAGCAGGTTAACAAAAAATATTATTAACAACATATAAATTAACCAACTCCCAAATTCAACATATAAGTGAAAGATGGAGAATGAAAAGAGATCTAGCAGTGGAGATCATAGAGAAAATAAAGATCAATTTTCATCATGTGAGAAATGTGGAAGGAGACACATAGGAAAGTGTCTCAATGGAACAAATAAATTCTTTATGTGTGGGAATCATGGAAATAATGTATAGAATTGCTGAGAAAAAATTAAGAATACTATGGAAGAAAATAAAAATGACCCTAAGAATCCATTTACTGTCATTTTCCGTAAATATAGTGGAGCTAGGCAATACCCGAGTTAATTCCCAATTCTATTGGATAACCACTAGGTCAAGGAAGAACTTATGTGGAAATAAATGGATGGTGAAATGTTTAAAAGTTTTAATGTTAATTGTTTATGGGATTACTTTCGAAGTCATTTATCTTATATGTCTAACCATGATGTTTGTTATGTGAAAATGATAATTGATAAATAATTAGCATATCATTTGTTGATATAGTTATAAAAACCATTTGTGTTTATATGATCCTGTAATTTGATGTAATTTGAAGTTATTAATTTTTGGAGTTCAAATGTGAGGTATGAGAAAACAGTTGTGGTTAAATTTTTTTACAGTTATTTTGATGATTTTTTCTCGTTTTTGGAATGTTATAAAAATATAGTTTTTGAAAATTGACAACACGCAGACCATGTGGAAACCCATCGCGCCAGACAAAGCTACGTGAATCAAACCCATAACCAATGTTCAATTGAGATTTATCACCTACGACTGGACAATGTGATGTACCAGGTTAGTGTGCCTAGTTATTTTTAGTTAAATAATTTTATTGATCAATAATTAGTTTATTTGGGATCTTATGTTTTATCAAATGGATATCCTTAGTATAGGAAAATGATATGGTGATTAGTGATAAATGTTTTTTTTGGAAGAAGTTTTCTTTATTGGGAACATTATATGCCTAAGGAAAGTAGAGTAATATGGGATTTCATTTGAGGAGTAATGGTGGACTTTTATTTAGAATGAATATATGTTTTTTATAGAGATTCAAGTTATTAATGGAAAGGATTAAAATATCAAAGAGAATATGTGATTTGGTTAATTACACTTCAGTATGAGACTTTAAGAGTAGTTGATGTCATTTGAAGATAAATGTTAGGATTTACTATAAAATACTATGTGATTAAATTCTTCTTACTTTTGGGTTTCAATCATAGTTTGGATTATATAGAAGTATTTTAAGGTAATAATTTTATTTAATGGTCTTTATTTAACTTTTGGTATTGTTTGTTTAATTTTGGAAATTAGTATTAGTAATTCTTTTTATAAAGGATCATCCATTTTGAGGATAATTTGATCTTGTACTAACAATTTTGGTTTCGGTTATTCTTTAATGATAATGGAAATATATAGTTAATACTTTTTTGATTATATGTTTATCTAGATGTTGATTCTAGTGCTTTAGGTGTGACCAAGTCATCTGCAATACTCATAATTTGGCGAAAATATGAGTTAGTGGTTGAAATTTATTAAAGGATGAAACACTACATAAATAGTAAGAACATATTTTGTTGTTCTTAGTTAGTATCATAAATAAATTAAAAAACATTATTAAATAGAACTAAAAAACGTTTTCCTTTTAATTTTTCTACTGGGAAACTAATGATCGTTTAACCCATCACATGTTTTTGGTTATCTTATGGTTGACTTTCTCCTGATAATTTTTCTATCACTCTATATCAGATCATGAAACTATTTTTATTTTCCATATCCATGTTTTTGTACATGGAATCCTAGTATTGTTTATCTCGGCTGAGCATTGTACTTATCATTCATTCTTTTAATGTGATGGTTTTCTTGACTCTTTTTCTGATGTATGACATTCAATGTAGTTACCAAGCCCAATTTTTAACTTCCATGGACAAAATTTTAATAAGTTAGAATAAGGTAACACCCAAATATTTCATAGAATGTAATTTTTATTAACATAATTCAATAGCTTGTTCTACACGCAACACTGAGTTCGAGCGCATCAAAACATACAAAATAAGCATTAAAATAGCATTTATGAATTTTATTAAGTAAATATTGAATTTTATATACTCCAAATAATTTTAACATCCATATTATTTTTTTCTTAGAAATAATATGAGAACAATTTTAATTTTTCTGATAAATGAAGTATTTTTTAAAAAATGAAAATTTACCTCCTTTTATTGGAAAACCATTTTAAATAAAATATTTGACACATTAATATATTCAATTTGACTAATTATAGTTCTTCATAAAAATAAGGATATACAAAGTTTGTTTGTACAAATTTTCTGTGCTTTTTAGATAACTTAAATATTTTGAGGAATTGTGAAAAATACTAATATTTATTTTTTAAAAAACTTTTCTATAAAAATAATCTATATTGTTAAATTATACATTTGAATGGTTTTTAATTATAATTAGATTATATTTTTATCACTTAATCCAATGTTATTCATTGTATGTAATATTACATTTAAATTTGACATAAACACATTTGAATCTTTTGATAGTTTTTACTTCTCAAAAACTCGCTTTTTGGTTTTGACAATGGGAATATTTTTTAAATTAATTAATAAAACTTCTATATTTTGAGTTTTGTTAAATAGACATAATTTTTGAATTTGGAATATCAAAATTTGAGTTGGGTTAGTTTCTGGTATTTTCTTATAAACATTCAATTTTTTATGAATATTGAAAAACACTGTGTTATTGGTGAAAGCCGAAACTATATTTAAAAAATTATTTTTAATTTAAATTTATTTTAAAGTCAAAATAGATACATAATACCTATATTAGTCCAATTTAATTCATTTATGTTATTTTATAATAAGTTTAGATATATAAAATTTTCATAAAATTTTTACCATCTTTTACCCACCTTCTAGGATCATTTGCAAATTTGCATAAAACATATATTTATAGATTCTATGAATAGAATTTCAAAAATCTGAGAGACAAGTTTGACATCAGTATATAAAATGTGGTTCAATAGGATGAAATAATTTATTTTTGAATAGTAAATTTTGAATGTTATTTACCACAGTTAAAAGTTAATAGTTTAATTAAATGTAAAAATGATATTATAATTATTCATACATATTTCATAATTATAATGGAATATTTTATTTCATCCATTATCAACTTCCGAACAAAAATATGATCTGTTTTGATCTACTGGGATTGATTAGGAAATTTATTATATTTTATATAAAGAAGAGTTAAAATTGTTTAATTGAAATTTTAATAACCAAAAACATTTTTAATATAGGGTTATAAATTAGATAAATTTGACGATAAATATTTATTAGTGAGATGGAAAGATTTCCTACATCATTGTATTTTATTTATAATTTTTATAAATTATATAATTAAAATAATTTAGGACACAATGATGATAAAATAACTACCTTATTAATGAAATACTAAAATAATTGATGTTATAAAAATTAAAATAATTGTAAATTGAAACTTTTGATGCAATAAACTATTTTTCTAGGTTTATATGTCATGCAATAGTTGATTTAATGTATTTTTTTTGAAGAAATCATATTTTCATGAATTTCACAAAAACCAAATACAAAATAGTGTCAAAATTGAAATAAATGAGTTTATAAAAGAAATAATATTTTACTAAATTATATAATAGTCGTAAAAATATAAGTTTTGGCCAATGAGATTATGTAATTATAGATATTTCATTAATGAACCACTTGATATTATATAGAATATTTATTGTATGTTTATATTCCTTGTATTATAATAATACAAGAAGAAATGATATAAATTAATCTCTTTAACTAAGAGTTAAATCTAAAATATAACGTTACTAATGGGACATAGAATTTTTTAAAATCTATTGGTAGAGTGTTTTTAGATGCGTACCCACCTTAGCATAGAAATAAATTTATTTTTAGACATTAGACACTGAAAATGATTTTTTAATAAAATAATTTTTCTAACATCTCTTAAAGTGACCCTCTCCTTTCTTAAAAAAATATACTTAACCTACTCTTAATCTCACACCTCTGACTACTTTTGGCTTGGAAAAACCCTTCTCAAATAACCTCCAAACTACCCTCATTTCAACTTAAAGGCCTTAAATTTATCTGAAATCCAACATATGTATTCCATTGATTCAAATCAAAAAGAAGAACCTGATGAATAGGTAATTACTTCATCACATCATTCAATGTTATTTTCTTCTTCCACTTCCACTTTATTTGTTGTTTCCATGATAAAATAATAAATGTAGTAACTTATAAATATTGAGATGTTATTATAAATATAGTTCTACTATATTCCTTATTATATCCATCCAATGAATGACAATGTCACCAGACGTGCATACATACTGCATAACGTCTCCACAACGTCGTGTAGTTTGTTATTCAATAATTAATTATTTGGATTGGTATAATATGGATTATAAATAATTAAAATAATTAATATAACATGTTAAGTATTATTTATATATAATATACCATCCAATTACATACTATTTTACCACTAATCGAATGATATTGTCGCTCTTGCGTACACACGACTTACCTTTTCGACGAGGAGATGAGATTTCCTTCCCCATCATAACCATTCAAGAATAATTCTCATTTGAATATTAAAAATAAGGTTTAATAACTTAATATAATTCTGTATATTAATTAAATACATCCCATCCATAATGATCTTGACTTACTTAATAAAACATATAAAGGAAAATAAGTTAGTTAACACCTGAGATAGTGATACTACTAAAATATTATTAACAAAGTAATATTAGAGGATCATATATGATATCATATTTATGTATGTGGTTTGTCTATAATTTTTTAAAAATTATTTAACAATTATACATCAGGTTAACATACCCTCGACTAATTAAATGTACAAGGTAAGGGGTTTTCATCCCACTTTTAATCCCTTGAGATTCATGCTGTATTTTCCACTATTTCATTTTTTGTGGTGTATATACTACCCATGATTGTATTTTTCGTGTCATATTGTTTAATTTATGGGTATTTACATATTTATGGTATGATCCCTCTTTCATGGGGTGTATGTTTCCTAAGATACCACATCATTAAAGGAATTTCTAATTCAAATTTACACTCATTGGGTTTTATGCAAACTTCATTTATGATTTTACTCCAAAATTATGTGGTGAATCGCTGTTTATTAATTTATGTAGTAAGTTTTACTCCCCTTTGTGTGAATATACAATTTATACACACAATTACTCCATTGATAAATTTTCAAGTCATCGATATGAACTTGATAAGTTTAATATTAACTCAATTTCAATTCATTGATATAAACATCCAAGTCATTGGTTTTTTTTAAAAGAATATGTGTGAATTTCCCATTATTGATTTACACTGAAAAACCAATCATATTGAGTGCATTTATGTCTTTCACACATAATTATATCATTTATTAATCCTTAATCTAAGTATATGGCCATTATAAGGGATTTTGTGTCAATTTACACTCTAATGAGACTTCTTTGTTATTATGCACCAATTCACTTTTATATGGTGTGTATAAAATCTCTTGACATAGTATATCATTAATCCATTTAATCCCATGATATTATAAAATTTTGATTAATTTTATTCCTCAATTATTTTTATTCAATCATCTTTAATTTGGTTAAAAACTCTTAAATAAAAATATCATTTTAAATGTATTAAAGATTTATTCTTCTAAATATTTCTTATCAATATACATGTTTAAAATAATTAATCATTTATTTATATGGAAATAAATTTTTTGAATATATAATTCCCTTAAAATTTTTCAATATGTTGTTGGATAGTTTCATTCATAAATAATTTTTAAACGACTTCTTTGATAAATACTGTCACTTTAACATGTTTTCAAGAAAAAGAGAATATTTCTATAAAATAGTTTCACTAATTAGATTAAACTATTTAAATATCCTTCAATGTATTTTATTCTTTATTGGTGATGATTTACTATAATACAGTCTTCATATTGTATTGAATGAGTTGTGTTTGAATTTGGATGTGCTATTTGTATACCATTCATGGTTTGGGGTTAATATATTGATATTTGATATACTAGTTTTCAAATGAATGTATTGATTATATTTTACCCTTTTCATATGAGTAATGCATTGGAATTGTTAAGTGATAGGTAGGACCCACTATATCCCCTCAATGCATCGATAATTCTCATGAGACAAACTACAATATTGGTACAAGGCCTTGACAAAATTATTATTTTTAGTCTTTGAACAAGACCTTGACTATGTGGTTATGATGGCCGACATAATGAATTATATCATTATGAAATTAACTATTGATATTACATGTGATTATTAGACTAGTAGAATACCCATGTAAATAAGTAAATGGAATTAATTTATTTATCATCGCCATATTATAATGAAGTTTAATTTTAAAAAGATTTTGTTTTAGTCTTATACATTGCCTTAAATGTTTATTCTTATTTATGATAGTTTCTTCTATATTTTTATCCTTACTGAGCATCAGAGCTC
Organism: Viscum album; assembly: GCA_963277665.1. Classification (NCBI taxonomy): domain Eukaryota; kingdom Viridiplantae; phylum Streptophyta; class Magnoliopsida; order Santalales; family Viscaceae; genus Viscum; species Viscum album. The sequence goes on from OY728165.1 coordinate 812,840,704, forward strand.
ACCCATTTCTTATTTTTTATTTTTCTCAACATGCGCAGAAGAATATTATGATTAACCAGCAGGAATAAGCTAAGGGATTTAAGTTTTTTCAAAGGGAAAAAAATTTTGTTTTCCCATTTAATAATGTAATATAAAACTTACGTATGTATCTAGTTCATTGAAGGCTAATAAACTAACTGGACTTTTGAGAAATGATCAATTTTTACCATGCTAATGTTATGTAATAATGTACCGACTTTGGGTAACTATGGTCTGGGTGTTACAATCACGAGACAATAAAATATTATCTATCATGGAAACAAAAATCAAGTGTGCTGATAATGTAAGAATACATGAAAATGTAATCCTTCAAATTTTATCCTACTAAAATTGATCTTCTTTGAAAAACACTCATGTTTGGCCTATTAATTTATTGACCTTTGATCTCCCACATAGATTTATTTAATCATTATGAGTTTTGGAGAGGCAATCATTTATAAAAAATGTAAAATTTAAAATTTAAACTTCTAAATGATGTTGGGAAAATTATGTTATATGTTATTCGAAACTATGTGGTGGTCTTTACACCATCGTCATGCCGGTAGAAAATTTTCTTAAGAGTATTATTTTAAAAAAATTTCAAATAAAAAATACATATTTTTATACGCATATGATATTTAGTGGTTGTTATGGTATTCTCTTGAAAATAAGTCTTGAGCGTGAAATATGTATCATAATTTTCATTTAAGAGATAGGTTCTTCCCGATGGATTATATAAATTGAGTTCTAAATTTAGATACTAGGATAGAGCTATCGATGGTTGATTTATTAGGTATATTATTTTTTATTAGTTATTTTAATTTTCAATTATTTCCATAAAACATTTTATTTCAAATTATAAAAAAATCGATGGGAATCCATCACATATTGGATACCTTGGATAAGTGGATGGGGTGTGGTGGTTTTATGGGGAGGTCGATTGATGATCAATCATGACATGTCTACCTAGATTCATCTGTAGTCTTCAATGATGCATAATTTTGCCTATTTATGGGATTTAATTCAAATAGATTATACTTTAGGTAGGTTTTATCCCTTAATTTTATTATGTATTCCATTTATGGATCAACATGACACGACATAGTTTATAGCTACCTCTGTTATCTAAAAATGATTGTTCATAGTCAATCGAACAGGTTATACATAGATCAATGAATTGAGAAATTTGTAGCTAGATCATTTATTTTATGGAGGTTTTAACTCTGTCATAAGGGGTGACCGATAGTCTTATGTGTGGCTACTTTAGATAGTGAATGAGGGGGCATATTATGATGGTGGCATTTGTTACAGGATGGTGATGGTCTAACCAACTGTAGTGATCGACATGAATTTGGTGTGGGGTGGAAAGAGGAACTAAATATGAAATAAATATATGAAATATTAAAAAAATCATAACTGTATATATAATAATAAAATATATTGTGGGGTGGCTGATTGGAGATTGAAGGTACCCCAAGTTTATTCTTTTCCCCAGTGGGTTATTATATAAGATATGATATAATAATAATAATAATAATAGTATTGTTATTATGAGAGTGTTTTTTAAATTATATATTCTTATTATAATGATTCATTGATGATTCATCATGTATATCATCATGCATGAAATGTTTAAAATGGATCAATACTAGATGTTATTACATAATATGACTAATGGCATAAGCTAAGAGTCCCATAATTTAAAATCTCCGGTGTTTGAAATGATGAAATTGGTAATTATCATATATTTCATTTTTTTAGATAAAATAATATTCTATCATGATTATTTTTATTGTAGATAATTCCATTTTAGTCCATTCAGTCCATTTAATACATTTTAATTGGGAGATATGAATATTTTTAATTTAGCTCTATGTGATCGATTATGGGATCTGATTAGAACCTTGAAGTTACCCTAGGAGAAAATGTAGAATAAATTGACATATTAAATGATCATGGAACTTATGTAGGTCCCTTATCCCCCATGCACTATTGAGTGAGAGTAGGTTCATGTAATCTATATTATAGGATGGTAAAGTGGTTGTTTGATTGCATTTTGAATTAACCCTTGTGCCATTTTTGTATTACCAAATGTTGTTTTATTAAGTCTCCCATATTCACTCTATGATATGGAAACGATATGTGGAGAGTAGGGAGATATGAAATATTTAAAAAGGACCTCTTATTAGACTTCTTGTTCTGAAATCATTGGCATGACATCAATATTGAGATTGGTTTGTCTACTCCCTTAGTCAGTGAACAGGCACATGGAAGGAATGGGCGTACATTTTCATTATCATATGGTGGCGGGATATGTAAAATATTAAGACGTATGAATTTTTTAGATTTATAGGGTTGGTAATCTTTGGTTATTCAGTCCATGCACCATCTATGATGTGTGATATACATATTGGATGTATATGGTTTGGTTGTATGAAGGTGGTGGTGTTCACACTCTATAGTTTAGTTCAGGTGGTTGGGGACCATAGTGTGTGTGGTATCAATGTTTACATTTAGGATTCTCTAATCATGGATCTATACTGAGTATATGAAGAAAAATATATAATAGGATTAGTCAATTCCCATGGATTTTTGAGTAATTTTAGTATGTTCCCGAAATATATTACCATCAGTGCGTTGTTGTTTACAGAACATGACATCCTACCTTCTAAGATTTCATCATAAAACGGGGTTACAAATATGCCTCATGGGAATTATTTATCTAAATGTATCAATTGGGAACATTTAGGATTATGACTGAACTTTTTTTCTCCATGATGTTTTAATTTTCAAGGAAATTTTATATCAATATTTTTAGAGTATAGTGCGAAGATAATTTATATCTATATGAAAATTGAATTAATTTAAATAAAGGTTAAAGTAGAATCCTCAATTTTTATGGGATCCATTACCCCATTCCAATCTATTGGACATTTTATTGAATGATATCCTCAACCAGGGATGATATTCACTGAAATAAAGTGTATTTTAAAGTGTCATGAGAACCCTATATGATATCCACGTTATTGTAATGGCTATAATGATATAGTTTAATAACTACCATCATTAGGACATGAATCCTATGTTTTATCTAGGGTTAGAAACTTCAATAATAATGATGATGTGTTAGTCTGTTATACTATAGTGGAATTCAAACTCTTCTCCATGACTCGATAATGGTCCCCTATATCAACTGGTTATGTTTAATATGAAATGGAGTGATGTTTTTCTATATTTCTGATCTAGTACTCCCAATATATATATAAATTAATATTTACATTTTAAAAAACAAGGAATCATTTCTTAGGAATGGTGTGGGTACTATCACATTAATAATGTGGTTTGGGTCCCCTAAACTATATACTATTTAGTATCAAACTGAGAAAAAATTAGGTCATATTTCTATAGAGATTGAAGTGGTGTATAAATACAACTATAGAGGTTGGTTAGCAGCCATAAACATGTTTATAGACACTTATAGAAGTGTGGTCCTTAATAAAAGATCAGTGTTTCGTTAGTTTTCTCCAATGGGAAGTGTTTCATTTTGTTCTATTTTTTGAAATTTAATCCTCAGGGTGATCCATCGATCAATATTAGTCAATCCTATCAAGATCATTTTTAGTGTAGATGAAGTGGGTGATTTGTTACATATAGGTATTTGGAGACATAGATTGATGGGTTTTTCTTCCTCTATCCTGTGAGGAATACATTATATAGAAAATATATCATGTTTTCAAAATTAATCTAACATATTACGATCCCCATGGTGATTTTATCCTTCCATGAGTTATACGTGGCTTTGATTAGGTATCACCTATAGTGCCCCATGTTGTAATTATGAAACTTTCTCATGGAATTTTAACTCAATAACACTATTTTTTTCTACAAAAAACAAATAGTTTTATTAGATAGTATTAATTGATATACATGTAGTATTTAGACTATCTTGGAATGCCTAAATACGTACTAGGGCTGATAATATATCCTCATTTATTCCATTAGTGTAATATTGATTTGTTGGGTTTTTTTCCCAAGTATTATACCAAGATAGAATATCATATAGATATAATATCATTAGTGATATATGATCAGAAAATACCTATTTTAGGTCCATTTATTTTGATTTCTATTGGTTTTCAACCAATTATATGTGGAATAGTCCTCGTTTATGGGTATGTGATTCTAATATCAGGAGAAAGGGAAACCAACAGTAAGGATTAAACACCTGAATCATTGGTTAGTTATCTTAGAATAAATTTTTACTTGTTATTTAGTATTGGTCCCTCAGTTATAGATCAATTGATAGTCATTTCCATGTGATACATCCCAGTTAACCTTTGACATATGAATTACAAACTTTTTGGATTGGAATTTGAGGCTCTTTTATACCCTCATCTTCTATTATACATTGTAAATAGACATGTGCATACTGAAATAATGACCACCATGAATTGATATTATATTTGAAAATATTATGATTAGATAAATACCAATTTTTCAGATATCAGAGTTTTCTAAATGAAAATTAATCAATCATCTTACATATATATCCACATGGGTGGCGTGGAAAGAGATTTGGTGAGAGATTCCTTATGTAATATTGGGATATTTTATGAGGTGTAACATTTTGTTGGTTATTTGTCATTAGATAGGGAAAGCCGCATATTTGGTGGGAAAATTGGGGTTATTTTGTGAATGAGAAGCAGAATAAGGTCAATGGTGTGTATGTTTGTTTATGTTTTATTTTTATTGATATAATGAAGGAATTATAAGTGATACCCTCAAGACCAATTTTATAATTTTGTATGGGAATTAATGATGGAATTGAAAACACATAAAATTCATAATGGGACAATTTGATGTGTTATGGTTCCATTATTGAGGTATCATATGGTGAGGATTGATGTGGTTAGATTGTGTCAAACTGACAATAGTTGAGTTTTATTAAATGTAAAAGTTGTGTATAATGTTGTACCAATGGGAAATTCATTGGTAAATAGATCAAATGTACATGATACTAATGAATCACGTAATTGAATAATACTTGTATTGATGGGAATCCCGCAATTGGATGACAATGATCTATATTGAATGGTTTTATATGATTTAATTTTGCGAGTTTGTGATGATTTTAGTAGCTTCCCCTATGATAGTTCTAGGATATTTGGTATTATTGGGAAATGATCAGATCAAATACAATTTCCCTAATATTCATTATAGGAAATGGATGTGTCCTTGAGTGAATATGAATCATGGGTCAACATGAATTTATATTAAACTTGTATCATGATGATCTCATGGGTTTACTAGGCATCATCCCATGTGAGTACGGTTTATGGTATTCTTGATATATCCATTTAGGATACTATATATTCAATACAGAAAACTATCAAAGGTGTGGAGGATGTAGAGTCAATTGTTCTAATACATAGAATAATAAGTTCATTTTGATTTTTTTATAACTTAACCATTTAAAATATTGGAAAATGTTAAATTTAATATTGAGATTAATCTAATAAAAATGAACACTAGTTTCATTGATTCCAAATATTGCCTATTACATTGAGGTTTAGCCATCGTATAATGGTTATAATTGAGGATATTTGATCAAAATGTATAATATATAAAAAACATTATTTTTATCCATGAATTCATTTTATAGGGATCTCTGGTGTTCCATCATAATAGAGACATTTATAAGAAATATTATTCTATTTTTGAAACATAGGAATTTTTTCCATATAGTAACTATAATAATAGATTTCATTATATTTTCAAGGATAGAGATGTCGTAGGATGCCTTAACATGTACTTATTTTTATTTTATGTACTTATTTTTATTATTAATTATACACCTAAATTTTTATCTTCGGTATATTATAAATTGGTGTGGGAGTCCACCAATATTGGATGCCATTTTTGTGGGGAAGTGGTGTTAGAACTTCAAAAGTCATGCTAACTAGATCCAGATTGGGATGTGATAGCCTCAGAACATCGACATTCCTCCATGATATAGGGTTATTTATTTATTTTATTTTCTCACTTTCAAGAGATTCGTTTATAATGATATGATTTTTATGAAATATTTTATTCAGAAAATTTTTTATTTATTTTACTTAGATTTGGATAGGGAACCAAATCTCAGAGTTTTTAATCTAATCCAACAACAATGAAAAATGGTGCCTTTCATGTGTTTCTCATGGAGGTAGGAGCTTCAAAAATTGGGGCTCAATTGTTAGATTTATAGAGGTACAAGCTAGATAGAAAGTGATGAGCGTTTTGTTCTGGACTGGATGGATACTATAATAAAATATGAGGACCAACCAAGTTTGGTACTATCATGATTAAAATGACAACCTTTAGGGAGAACCATGTGAGAAGAGAGATATAAAAATATTAAATATTCATAAAATATATGTAGGGAGGTGTATAATTTGATATATAGGGTTCACCATTTCAATTTATCAAAATCTATATATTATATTAAAATATCATCAATTATAAATAATAATTTTATTATTAATATTTAGAAGAATCTAAAATTTATTATTAGAGATTGTTTTTTTGTTTGAGTCCTATTATTCTGAAATAAATTAACGATCTTACTAAGGAATAAATATAAACATAATGTTGAAAATTATTCTACACAAACATTTGGAATCTAAATCTGACACATTGCATGATGACCTATTCTAACATTGTTATATCTCATGTATTTTACATGATCATGTAACTTATTTGAAGCGGTTACACATTTTAAAAAATTGAGTAACTTATCAAGAGTTTTTTTCTACATAGATAATGATGTAGAAGTTAATTCAATCACAAAATTCTAGTTTCATGGGGATAAAAATGCATTTTTAATTTAACGACAAATAAATGACACCATAGATCTTCTATTACTCATTTGTGCCTATTATAGTAGGGTATCATGAAGTGAATTATTAATTGAGAAAGGAAATTAAGGAATTCCCATCAATCTTGTGAACATATGAGGGATCAATAGTGGTTGTTGTTTGGATTATAATATGGGATGATTTTTTTTCTATACATTATGATATTTTCCTTTTCATTACATTATTAGTATATATTTTTTTTTTCTTACTCTCTCCAATCCAATACAATCAGTATATATGATATGTGGATAGTGGGGGGTCTATGTACTATTCTTGTTTTCCTTCTTGTCGAACAATGAATTTTTATGTCATCAGTACATGGAAAGAATAAGTATTGTTTTCTACACATTGTCAGATTATGTTTAGGAATTATAAATACATGAGTTTAACTCCTTAAATTATTATAGTGTAATTATAATTATATTATGAATCAATGTGACTGATTCAGATATTCAATGATATTCATGACCCCTCATCTAGTAGATGTACCCCAGAATTGATATGACACCCCTGATGGAAGTATATATTTCATTGGTGTAAAGGTAGTGGTGTGAACACTATTTCATTTCATAATGTTCACTATAGTACATAGTGCATGATATCTCCAAGTATCTCATTGAGTTACACTCTAACAAATCTGGGTTGATTATATAAACAAAACATATTAGTTAGTTGATTGGAAACCCATGAGCATCGTTAATTCCTCACAAAATGAGTTAAATTATAAATTTATCAGTGTACTAACCCTACTACCTAGAAAGGAGTAGTATATTAGGCGTATGGGTTCAATCCCATAAGTGGGATGTTGTTCTTGTAGGGAGAATAAATCCGATATTGAATCCTTTGTAGTAGTTCATTCTAGTTTCTTTTGGTTTTGGTATTTACTAAATATTTTTTGGATTTATTTGATTTTATTAAATATTTTTTGAGATCAAGTCCTTGTATCTAGATAAAGGTGATCCTAGTTCTAATCTTGGAAATTTCATATGTGCTTAGTCTAAAAAGATAGTGATAGTCGCTAGTCAACCGTGTTCTAGTCTTCTTGTTCTACCTAGGATGTAACTATTCCATGGTCATAAGGTTATATATAGTCCTAGATCCATTACGTTCACGTACTATTTCAAAAAGTTTCCTACACTAATGATCACAATCATATTTTAATTCAATTAGGGTAGGTTCATTTTCTAGACAGATGGATGGTCACAATAGAGTTGCACAAATGGTGTATGGCCATTATTGTATATCATAACTAATAAACCATTTAGGGTTTCCAATATTAGAACTAGAGATTTAATTAAGTGCCTTGATACATCGAATCATGATCTCTACCCTGATGTGTTTATCTATTCATAGTGTTAATTAAAACAATAAAATAGGTAAGGGAAATCATAACTATTCTAATGGAATTGAATTAATATGTGATGAACATGAAATAAATCATTAAATAAAACATTACTTGAATGGAATGAAATGTCAATGAAGCGATTAGGGACTTGAAGGAATTGAATAAAATAAATCCACATCTATTTGATAGAAAATGTAAAATAATTACAAAGATTTAAAGTTTTTAGAGAGGAGAAAGATAATAAATTTTTGAATGGAGTCTAAAATAGAGAGAGAGATAATCCAAACATGTTTCAAATGGGTTGTCGGTATATTCCTTATATAGGTTAAACTGGTCACAATTTGTACATGATCATCACGTCATGAACCCTAAATCCGTGTTATTTCAATGAGGATCTCCAGTGTGGAATGCAGATCTACTACAGATTAATTATGTTTGTCCATGTTCACATCGTGTACTGGTGGTTCACGACGTGTACCCCATGTCCAGCTGGCATTTCGCATTGAATCCCCATGGCATTCTCGGTGCATGGTTGGACTATTTTCATGACATGATGGAATGAGTCATGATGTGAACATGAAATTTATCGAGTCATCGTGGTTGGTCATGGATTGGTTTCACCACTTGATGTAGGTTGTGATCATCACATACACGGTGTGAAATTGGCCATCACAAAGTATACTTGTCTATTTTTACAAATTTTCTTCCTTTCATCCATGGAATCATGTAATGTTTATTTTCCTATAGAATTCGACATCTTTTAGCTGTTCTTTTAGTTATATGGACAGTTGCAATTTATCTCACCATTATTTTCTCTCAAAACTCTGGGTGAAATGTATGTAAGGTATTATTGTACCATGAGTCCATGTTCCTAACCACAGGCTTGCACTGGTTCTATCATTTATACTGTGTAAAGACGAGTATAAAAATAATATTAAGGTCATTTATCAATACAGTCCTGATGAATCTGAAGTTGTAGGTAGGTAGGTAAATATGTGAAAATCCGGATCAAAAAGAGGGTAATCTGTAAAGTACAATGAAAATGTAACAAGATGAGTGTGAAAAAATTCCTCCTCCTTGAGAGTTAGGTCCATACTTTATCAGATTAGGTTGGATTAATATGGATACAAGTATGTAGCTAAAGAATTTATTCTATTCCATTTCTTTTTCTTTTTATTTTTTTTAAATTTATGTCTAGGATAGAGCTCACATACATCACCTAACCCCATATGATCGTTCAAGGGATTCATCGGTCTGGAAAATGGTGATTTTTAGCCTCCTAGTATAAAACCCAGATCAATTTTTTCATTCCATTTGAATTTTACAATGGAACAAAATATGAATGAGATTCATTAAAAAGGTATATGGATCACATGAAGTAGTCAGGTGAGTGCACCTCACATCACTGAAAGTAAAATAATCTCATGCTGTCTGAATGCCTCCCACACACTTGTTCAAAAATAATCCTTAAGAATTGTAAAAAGAGAATGGACAGAAGGTAAATAAGATTTAAATATATTTTCTTCTAAAAATTCAATTGGGAAAACTATGGGGTAAACTAAGGATAGATATCATGTGGGTATCAGGTAAAATTTCTAACAGGGGTTGACTCAATCATTTTAAAATTTCACTTGTTCATTCATTGTTTTTATAAGATCTCAGGGCATGTTCTAGTCAGTTTCCATGTCCTAGGTATCTCTCATGAAATATTCTCAATAAATAAGATGAGGCTGAAGTCTAACAATCCTATCGGGTATTGAGAAATAAAATTAAATTGGAAATGAAAAATGGAATAAATCATAAGTAATGATTCAATTATTTATAATTTCGAATATTCTGTATTTGAATTAGTCTTTTAATCTTATTATTCATTCTAAGATTCTATGTGGGGTTGAAAAATATATCTTAAAATATGTCAGTTTAAATTTATCTTCAATTTATATGGGCATAATTGTTTTTAAATTTTCTTCATGCTTATCTATTTTAAAAATATCTAATAGAATATTGGGAAAAAAATTCAACTGTATCATAGTGAAAATATGGGAAGCCCCCCACCCCCCATAGAAAAGGATATAGAGTTCCACGTATCTATGAAATAATGGATTGGAGTGGTTTGGTAGTGAATATTTGGAATTCAGTTGACATATAAGTGGTGAAAAAAAATTAAAAATAGTAAATCGAGAGCTTCCTAATATGAAGTGGTATGCCAAGGGGGTGTCTAATCTGTCTTAACAATGATGTTTTGATGCACCTAAAATATTTTTTAGTAGAAAAATCATTCACTCTTAAAAAAATTTAATCCAATGGTTTAAACATTTGAATTGTTAAAAGACAGGCAGGTGTAAAAAGAAGTAAAAATGGTAACCATTTTATTTATTGAATGAATAAATTTACAATGTACTGCAGTGTATCAATAAAAGTTCCATGACTCAAAAAAACTCAAAAAAAACTATGGTTTTCCTCCCATAATGTTCTAACTTATCATCATCATCCAGAATTCCTTATAGTTTATTTGGATGTGAGGTTGACGACATATCACTCATGGAATGGTTCTTGAAAAATTGTCAATTATTTAATATTCTCATTGATTGGAGGCTCTCCATCTCATTTAATTTCAATATCTCCTTACAAAAAAAACATGGATAAAATCATAAATACCAGTCCATCTTGATTTCATCTATCTTGGGAAATGTTTCAATCTTGAGTTGAATAGTAGAACCATATTCCCTAGGATTAATGTGGGTCTTGCCATCAATTGGTTGTTGCATTATTTTTTTCCTTATAAATTCGTGTGTTCTCGTATACCACTTTCTATAATTATTCCAACAGGTTTAATAGAAATAACCACTTCTATCTTACCTTGTATAACTTCAAATTTAATTTTATGGCTCAAAATGATTTGTTCCCTAGCTCTAATGGAAGATGACATTAGTTTCCATAAACCAATCAAAATGGTGCGGTGCTAATGGCTATTTTAAAATCTTTTCAATACACCCATAATTCATTATCTAGTTTCTGAATCCAATCGTTTTTTCTTATATTGAATGTTTTTTCGAGGTTCTCTATCACCTCCTGAATTTACAGTTCAACTTTCCCACTCGCTTCTGGGTGAGGGGGGGTCCATTATTATAGCGGATCATATATCTTTAAATAAAATTTCTCACTGATTTATTGGAGAACTGTGTTCTTTGACCACTAATGAGCAATCATGGAAATCCAAAACATGGAAACACATTTTTTTCGAATGAATTTTGTTACCACATAGAAAGTGGCATGAGTCGTTGCTTCAGATTCAACCCATTTAGACATGTAGTGCACTACAACTAGAATGTATTTCTTACCATGTGAAATGTGGAATGGTCCCATAATGTCAATTCCCCATCAGAAACATCAAATTCCAGCATGGGGTTCTGTTGAATTTTATTTATTTTGATGATATTCCATGTCATTTGGCATATGTTACAGTAGCAGCCGAATTTCTTGGTGTCTTGATGTAGTGAGGGCCATAAAAATCAACATTATAGGATCGTAGACAATGTGCGCTCTGGCCCATGATGCCACCAGTTGGGTATGTATGGCCTATTCTAATTACATTATGTGCATATTCTTCTAGAATTAAATATCTTAAAAGTCCATAAGCAAAATGCATGAAAAGTAGACGTTCATCCCAGAAGTAGAGCTTGGAATCCAAAAGAAACCTTTTCTATTTTTGATAAGATTCCTCTTGAGGGAGGAATCCTATTGCAGGGAAATTGGATATGTCTATTAACAAAGTATGGGTCTAGATATTAAATAGGGTCTCATTAAGAAAATCATCCACAATATCAGAATTTTTTCCATTAATGATCGTATGATTTAGTTTATTGAGGTGATCTGCAATGAAATTTTATGTCCCCTTCATAAATTTGAATATTACATTGAACTCTTTTACAAGAGAATCTAGCATATCAACCATGGGTTTTCACCTTTCTTGGTCATCAGGTACCATATGGCGGCATGATTTGTATGAACAATATCTTTTGATAGTAAAAGTTAACAATGAACTTTTTCAATGGTACACATGAAGTCTAGGAGCTCCTTCACCATGATCATAAAATTTATCCGAGATTCATTTAAGGTTAGAATACCAAAAAAATTGGGCAGAAGATTTTATTTTTACATTGTCCCAAAACATCTCCTATAGCAAGGTCACTGGAATTGAACATAAGTTCAAAATAGTTTACCTAGTTTGTTGAAATGATGATTGGAGATGTCATAAAGCTGTTTTTCAAACTATCAAAATCTTGTTGGTATTCCTGATAGAATTCTAAAGGAATATCTTTTGAAAATAAATGTGTCAAATGATGTGTGAATTTAGAAAAATATTTTACGAAGCGTATGTTGAATTGAACATGACAAGGGAACTGCTAATACTCTTAAAAGTTGATGTATCAGGTATATCATTGATAACATTTGTCATTACTGGATCTATGTTGATTCCTTCTATGGAGATTTGGTGGCCCAATACGATTTCTCCTTATACAACGATGTGAATTTTTTTCCAAATGAACACCAATCATTTTTCTTCCCAACATTGAAGAACTAATTCTAGATTGATGAGATATACATTGATTCATCATCCATAAATTATGAAATCATCCATGAAAATTTCAATAAATTATTCATCCATATCATGAAATATGTGTTTCACATATCATTGGAATGTTTTATGAGAATTAAACATACTAAAGGACATGTGTCTATATGCAAGAGTACCAAAAGGATGAGTGAAGGTGGTTTTTGGCCAGTCAGAAGGGTTGACTTTAATTGGATTATATAATGAAAAGCAATCTCAGATATAATATAAATCCTAACCTTCTAGACTTTCTTGAATTTGTTCTATAAAATTTAAGTTAAAATAGTCTTATCTTATGGGTTATTTTTAACATATGTAATCCACAGAATCTCTCCATCCAGTGATTGTGCATATTGAAATAAGTTCATTATCATCCATTTTTTCTTGTGAGTCCTCCTTACTTTGGAACAACCTGGAGGGGGATCACCCATTCACAGTTTGTTTTGGGAACTATTATTTCTTAATTCATGAGTTTTAGAACCTCTTTCATGGAATCATTTTTCATGGGTGGTGTGAGCCGTCTATGAGGTTTTCATTTTTTCATAATTTTTAGTAAGATTATGTGTGTGAATTCAATGGTATTAATCACTTAAATGTATGAAAATACCAATGTGATATAATTCTTGAGTCATTTGATGACATCAACCAATATTTCTTATAAATCTTGGGATGGTTTAGAGTTGACTATAACAAGAAAGTATGCTGATTCACCTAGAAATGTGTACTTCTATTTTCTAGGCATGTGATTCAAGTCTAATTGATAATGATGGATGATGGATGTGTTAAATTATGTAAAAACATCTCTGGTGAGGGGTTCAATGAAGTTTACTTCCTTGAAGTCATGGTCTCTTTCTGCTTCTGTAAGAGAGTCAAAACTTTCTTCCTCTATGGCAATATATTTTTCTTTATTTCATGTGAGAGAAATGGTGTGACAGCCCATAGTGTCCTCTGAGTATTTCACATATCTAATTTGGTGTAAAAAAACATGTTCTTGTCCAATAATGAATATGAGACATCCTTGGTTCACATAAAGCAATTCATTTCCCATAGTTCGAATTTATGTTCCACGTATAATGGGCACACCACTTTCTTCTTCCATATCAAATAACTTGAAATCGGCTAGAAATGTAAACTTTCCGACTTTTACTAACACCTCTTCCAAAATTCCTCGAGGATTAATGACCGAGTGATCAGCTAATTACAGAGCTACACTTATTTCTTTTTGTTACATGAGTCCATTTTTTTAAAAAGAACACATTTTCATAATGTTAATTATTTCTCCATGATCACAGAGTGCTTTTCCAATTTTATATGTGCATATCTTACAAGGGATTTAGAAGCAGCCAGGGTCTCTCATATTTGGTGGAATATTTTACTATACAACTATATCACATTCTTTATTTAAAGAGATGAATCCTGGGTATTCGATTTTTATTTTGATTGAAAACAATTCATTCAAGAAGTTTGCAAAAATGGGAATATGGGCAATAGCTTCAAAAAAGGTATTTAGATATGTAATTGCATGAACATATCCATAATCTTTTTTTATTGTGAATCTTGAATAATTTGACTTTCACTCTCCAGACAGGGAAGTGGTGGAGGATATTGAGGTGGGGAAACATACACAGGTTCATTCTACTGATCAAGTATATGTTCCTTCTCAGTTGTCACCTCTTCATGATATAAGGTGGGATTGACTTCTTCATATTCTTTATCAGTTGCTTGTTTTTTTCTTAGATCTTCTTCTTGCAGCCTTACTTCTTTCGTTTTTTTGAGGTCTATAATCATTCCACTTCTTAGCACCACTAATTTAGCTTTCCGTCGTTGGTATATGTAAATGTTACCAAGAAGTGTACCTGGTAACCTCTTAGATAAGGTATTTGAGATATTACACATATTCACAAATAACATGCTTACCAAAGCACTCAAGATTTTCATATCTATCTCATTGGTCATCATTATTTGATCAGACTTTTGCAAAAATTATGCCAAGTGGTTTTACATTTTTCATTCCATAGGTTCTTGATGAGGTCACAGCTGAGGTGGAAAAAATTGTCTTGCTCATTGAGGGAATGGTTGTAATTGATCTTGTGGTCTTGGTACATGGTTCATTAGAGGGTATCCAGGTGGACCTTGAGCTTTGAATTGGTTTTTTCATCCTCTTAGTTGAAAATAACCCTGCTTTTTTGGAGTTTGCTGACGAACATGCTTCATCGTCGTGTGTTATTGCTGATGGAATGTCAGGATTGGTTGATTTTATTTGATGTAAATAAAATATTATTATGGTTCTTCATATCCATATTTGGAGTCTTGATATATATTTTGGCCACTGAACAACTCGTATGATTGTAATTCCATTATAGGGGCTGGAGGGGGTTGAGTAGTTGGTATTTGAAATGCATCTATCTTTTATGTAATTGCTTCCACTTTCACTACATTCCTTTTGGTCTCATATATTTGGTGGATTCCACACTTTGGTGGTCCAAAATAACACTCTCAAATATTGGAATTGTTAGAGACTTCAGCTAATATGGCACTTCAGGCTTCAGGATTCATGAACATTATACCACCATCAGCTGCTTCATCGACAACATTATGTGCTGCTGGCTAGAGTCACTGATAGAAAGTTTGGATTTATATCCACATATCTAGTCCATGATGTGAACACTTCCTTATTAATTATTTAATGTTCTCCAACGCTTCCCATGAAGATTCTACATCAATTTTTTTTGAAATATTGATTGTTCATCCAGAAGATCTAGGTTTTGATGGGTGGGAAGTACTTGTCTAGAATCTTCTAGGACAATTCATCCCAAGTCATAATTTTCTTGGAATATTGACTCTTTAGATATTCCTTGGATCTGTCTCATAAGTATAATGGTAATACGTGGAGTCTTATAGCATCAAATGAATCTCCCTAGTTTCAAAAGGTATCACAAACCTCGAGGAAGTTGGAAATATGTTTATGCAGATAGTCACTACGAAGAATGATAAATTTCCCCATGTTCTGGATCATATGAATGAGACCATGTTTTATCTCAAATTAATGGGAATAGAAAGGGGGATGAAAAATACTTGGAGTCATGCCATGGATTTATGGAAGGCCATATTCCATGATTATTTTCTCTTGGTTTACTATTGGGTGCTCCCCTGGAATGATTTGATGGTTGGCGTTTGGCATTTTAGGTCCTGTAGGGAGGAATTTCTTGGCCATTGATGTCTGGAGAAGAGAAGAGAGATGTCGTTCGTTCTCAGGATCGAATTAAAAATGTGAATGCCTGCCATGAGTCATTGACCGAATCAAAGGATCTTTGAACATGTACATGGTGAAAAAAAGTAAATGAAAAGATGCAAGGGTGGCTAGAAACAATGGAAAGGGGGTGAGTGAAAGGTAATCATAGATCTAGACTGGTGTCATAATCCCAAAGAAACAGCATTGCTCCCCAACAACAGTGCCAATATTTGACTGGACACCAACGGGCATCGTTAATTCCTCAAGGCAAGTGTCAAATTATAAATTTATATGTGTCCCAAACACTACTAACTACTAGGTTGTAGTATAGTAGGAGTATGAGGTCGATCCCATGAGAAAGACTCTATTCTTATAGGGAGAAGAAATATCATCTTGAATACTTTTTAAGATTCCATACTAGTTTCCTAATGTTTGGGAGTTTTCTAAATATTAATGGGTTTTACATAAATTGATTAATGATGGGCCGGGATCAAGTCTGAGTATCAATATAATGGTGATCCAAGATATAAACATGGAAAGGATCTAAGTGCTTAATCTGCGAAGCAAGAAATAGTATCCAGTCAACCATGGTCTAAATTTATAGTTCTACCTAGGTTGTAAATATTCCATGTTTAGGAGGAAAGCTATAGTATTATATGTGTTACGTTTAGATTCTATTGTAGAATGCTCCCTATGGTAAGGGTTTTAATCATTGATTACTTCAATTAGGATAGGGTCATTATCATGATTGTCTGATGGTCGTGGTAGAGTTTGACACATGTGTTTTGACTATTGGTGTATATCCTAATTACTATTCCATTTAGGTTTTCCAATATTAGAACTTGAGATTTAATGAAGCTTCTAGAAACATTGAATCTTGATCCCTACCCCGATGCATTTAGTAACTCATGATGTTAATTAAAGCAATAAAAGGGTTAAAGGAAATCACAACTATTATTATAGAATTGAATAAATATGTGATGAAAAATCATGAAAACATTACATAAATCATTACTTGTGAGGAATGGAATGATATTGAAGCGATATAGTAATTGGAGGTGTTGAAGAAACTTAATCAACGAATCTTCGATCGAAAATCTAAAATAATTACAAAAAACTAAAGTGTCTAGAGAGGGAAAAGGGAAGAGAATATAAAAATAAGCTTAAAAGAGAGAGATAGAGATAGATAATCCAAGAATGTTTCAAATGTACTACCATGCTGTTCTTTATATAGGTGAAATTGGTCATGACATGTACCTGATCATCACATTGTGTACCCTAAATCCATGCTATTTCGATGAGAATCTATAGCATGGAATGTGGATACTTCGAAAATTAATGATGTTTGATGATGGTCACAACGTTTATAGGTATTTAATGACATGTACCACATGGACATCTGGGTTTTCGAATTGAATCCTCGCGTCTTTCTCAGCATCCAGTTAGACTTTTTCATGACGTGTTGGAGGGAGTCACGATGTGAACTGGAAATTTCTTCAGTCATCGTGGTTAGTCACATCTTGTCTTCACGGCTTGCTTAAGGCTGTGATCATCAAGTACACAATGAGAACTTGGATATCAAGACATGTACTTTGTCATTTGTGCATCTTTTCATGCTTTTTTACTTGGAATATTGTGATGCTCTATTTCTTTAAAAATTGGTCATCTACCACATTAATTATCCAATATATGAATGAAAATATGGAATAGTGACAGTAATATATATATCATTTAGACTTATCACTGGTTGATCAAATCCCCTTTGATTTCATGACATATATGGCATCCATATGTCTATCATGAGAGATGAATGATATTTGACTTTTATAAGATGTATGGGGGATCAGTTTAACCATTTATGTGATGAATAGCTTGTAATATGTCATATCATCTATTGGGGGTAAGTTCCCCATCATGATTAGTAGGTTTTCTAGAATTTGAGAATGATATATTTAGATGGAATTTGATGAATAAGGCATTTTCAAATCATGAATTTGACTTTTTAGTTCGAATATACTATCTACCTGATGGGGGAGTTATGAAACATGTATTTAATGTTTTTTATTATGTTTTATGAACCCATTTTTAATGAATCATTATCATTATATAATTGGTGATTGATGTGATAATCTCAATTATGGTATCTTCATGATGACTGATAATAATTGTTATTTTTTTCATGAAATAGTATTGAGTTTTACCTATGAGAGATATGTTTTATCATAAATATATGGGAATAGAAACCAATGTTTCTTTACATGGTGATTCTTTTTCCCTAGAACATGTTGGGAGACTATATGGTTTATCCCCTGAATAAAGGAAGACCTTGGTATGTCTCTGCATTATTTTTAGGTAGTCATGTTGTGTATTTTTATATTCACCCTTATATAATCCTTATTCGAACACATTTTTATTTGTCAATATATTGTACAGGTATATGGGTGTATCAGTGGCTATCGATCTTGTGGTTCTATTGGATTCGGAGTATAATTATGATGGTTGGATTCAGGTCTAAATATGATTGGGATAATTTATTTTCAATTTGATGATCCCCTTATTTATAGTCACTAGAGATTTGTTATTTTATGAGTATTGGTACTTTTATTTTTTAAAAGTTTTGTAATAACATTTTATTATACACACTAGGATCTTTGGTAGATGTTTTCATGATTATTTTATCTCTTGAATAATTTCATTTTGTATGGTATTGTTTACCAATATCTCATGAAGATGTGTGTTGTTAATAATTTCAATGGATAATTCAAGCCATATAAGAATTATTATGTCTTCTTTATAGAAATTATTCCATAGCATATTAGAGGATGGATTGAGATTGGAAAAATGACACACCACCCACAATGGAGGGGGCCTGATTATTACATCCCCCCTGATATTCCAATTAACGATTCCCTAAGAAAAAAGCCACTATACCTCAAATGTGACTCCCCAAAAATTAAGGGATTCTATCTAGAAGCGAGGGTCTAAGGTTTATCTATCAGGAAACTTCACCCTCATAGATTAGAGTGGATAAAATATTAGATAATAGTAATAGATTGAAGAAACATTAATAAGAAATATAGAAAACAAATTATGATCCAGATGATGTAACTATACAAAAACGAACATGAAATGGGGAGGAGATACATACATATTACAAATGCTAAAAATAAAAAAAAAATTCAAAAAGTTAAACAACTATCATCTCAAGAATATGTTCATTCCTCTTACAAAAATTACATCCTTTAGTTTGAAAACAAACATTAGAGGTTGGTCGCTTCCCTCAATCTATACCTATTGTCATAATAACTACTCGGGAACCAAAGGTGTCCCATGTATAGTGTGGGATAAAATAAAATTAAGCCACCACCGATGGTGTCTATCTCAATCTATTCATGATTCATAAATTTAATTGTGTTCCATAACTAATAAATCAAAAATAAATATAAATAACTTATTGCATTCAACTCGGTTCCTCTAAGACAAATGTCCTATTTACATGATTCATTCTAAGCTAGTGAGTTTGAACAATAGGATCCTAAAAAGGTAAAGTCAGTGGGATCATATAATTGAAGGGTGAATGTCCCTAATATGGTGATTGGGATTAGAGTTGTTGTCCTTATGTTTTCAAAACCAAATGATCATTTCTCATTAGAAATCACTCATTTACTTTTTTTAAATTCTATTCAAAATAAATTATTTTATAAAATATCATTAGTCACCCTAAACGTGACCAAATAAATTCTAAAATAATCATATATATCTCTCATATGGGATAAGTATAAGTCCAAGTCATATGGAGTTATTCAACGTATATGCATGAATAATGTCTCAAGTGTCACTCCATGAATTGTATGAAAACATAATGAACTAGCCTCCGAGTCTATACATTGTATTGTATGTTGGGGCCTAAGTATCTCTCATTGCATTGTATAATACATGTACCATCGATCCCATCCATGGGTTCTCCACTACGGATCCAATGTCACTCATTTTTTGGTAAAAAATAAATAATTCCCGGTGAGCCTGTCCCAAGAATAGCTTGTCCCCCCTTGGGATGTTTACAAATAATTAGTTGATTTTAATAAGGGGGAATGAAGAATCATTACAATGGTTCCTAAATTCAGAACCCCTTCATTCACCATCAAAAATATGTAAAATGTAGTTAAACTAGACATAAATATTTTTAAAGACTAAAAATAGGTCTTTTTCATTTTATTATATCATTTAAATCCTAATATGGATATTTGTCATCAAATTTCAATTAGAAAACCCATTTATGAAATGAGGATTTGGAATGTGTCCTAAACACTGAGCTAACTCAATTATGACATGTATATTCCAGGGACTAACTCATGGAATAACATCAAATTCAATATAATTGATTCTTCAAAGGCATTAATTAGTAGGAAAATCACATAAGGGAATAAAAGAAACCCTCGAAAATGGAAGTTATGCCTCAAAATTATAGAAACCCTATTAGTTGGAATATATTCAATAAGATAAACAAAATGGGTTTACTCCCCACTATCTTGGGTTTCTAATTTCATAGTAAGCCATTCATTTTAATTTAATTTAACAAATTAAGGGAGACACCAGAATAGTCTGTCTCATAGAACAATGGAGCATTTTATATAATGCATAAAAATAATGGAAATTAAATTAGACCATCTATCATAGAATCATTGACGTTCCATCACATGACATAATCAATTGATTATAGCTATATCGGAAGACACCAAATTAACCATCAAATTCCCCAAAATGGGGAAAATGAACTTTCCCGGAGATTGCACAACATATTGGTAAAATAACTAGAAATGGAATGGGGAGTATTGTATTGAATACCTCTAGTTTCTTGTTTATTTTGAGAATTTTCAATTGAATTATGATTGAGGGACATATATATATTCCCAGTTAGAAGAATGGATGAGAATGTGTGTGGGAGGAGAGGGATCATTTTCTGGATAAAGAGAGGAGGAAGAAAATAGGTTAAATCCTCAAATGATTGAAAATTGCAATTTTCATCATATAAATATACATCCTTGGTTTGAATACATGGTTTTCTAGTCATTAACCAACTGTGTTCCAAGTCACTAATTCATGGGGCAGCCCACATTGATTAGGGCAAAATTTTCATAACTATTTGCAAAACCTAGGAAAATAATCTGCTAAAAACTATTTCCGGCTCATATGGCCATCCACCATGAGTCACATGGTTTTAAGAAAACCATGTAGACCCTTGAATACCTCTATCAATAACTACATGGTTTAGAGAATATATATAGGCTGAGCGGCACAATATATACTAACCATGCATCCCAATTTACCTCTTCATATTTTACAACCCTGGTCTCTGAACAAGACCCATACACCTTTAAAACCTCATTGAGTATTATTGGATTAAATACTAAGGAAAAAATTAATTTAAAGAAAAAAGGTCAATACCATTGGTAAAATATATTATTTGCAACATCCATATTTAAGACAACTTTTCAGTGAGTTACATTTTGAATGGTGTTAAAATGATGTAAGAAAAGATTTCCACCCACTACAAACATACAACAATCTCATAATCCGAGGTCTCATAATGTACATGTCCTTTCCTCCATATCAATATAACTATATAATCCTACCTACCTCATAGATACTTTATGATAATATAAACAATACATATCTAATACTACTCGAAAAATGATTTCACTTCCTGCTCGATATCATCGAGTTCAAATGAATGAGAAAAGTCATGAAGATACTGCCGAAGCTAAGATATATGGAAGACACTATACATGAAGCTATAGCTCTATGTTAATATCAACATATAAGCTGCCGAACATAATATCTCATATATCTCAAATGGACATAGAAATAAAGGAGATCAAATGGCTTGTCTCTCGATTTGTTTGTGACCCAATCTATGTGATACACGCAAAATGACTAGATGTCCCAACTCAAACTCAATATGTTTTTGGGGATGATTGGTATTAGATAACTGCATAGAATAATCTATACCCATGTGGTTATAAAATAGATGGACTTGATTTGTAGTCTCCTAAACAATCTGGGGGGCCAGTAGAGCTACCATTACTACATCCAACAATCTTAGATATTAGAGAGAAAAATTTCCATAATGGGCCTCATATGGAACAATCTGAATCATTTAATAATTTCATTATCATAGGAAAAGTACAATAGAGGTTTATTATATTATCATTTACTACCAAAATAAAATATGGTCTAATAAGACTACATGTTGTTCTATGGTTTATATGTTGTAATTAAGAGAACCTGTGAACCCAGTTTCAATTCGAAACCATTCCAAAATGATGATATAAAATAGGAATATAGGTCCACAATGATAGATGGTGAACACCATGATGTTTCAATATATACCTGATGTACTTCCTTCCTAACACAACAACAAATAGGGTCTCAGTGATAGATTATATGTGTGACACCTTCGCTAAACCTATCAATGATCACCCACATTTCATCGCTTCCTTAAGGGAATCTGAGCACGCCTATCAATAAATCTATGGAGACTTCATTCCATTTTAACTCATGAATGGATAAAGGTTGTATAAGTCCCACATGTGACTAGTTCCCTTCCTTCACCAACTAAAATGTGAAGCATTGTGTGATAAATCCTGTAAAATGCCTATTCATATCTGGCCACCCATACAGATGGTTGATGTTTCTGTACATCTTGGTGAGACCATGATGGATTCCAATAAAGAGGAATGAAATTCACTCATTTCATCTTCCCATAAATCTTATGGCAGTCATAAACATCCACATATGTGTAGGATCTCATTCTCACCAACAACTTCACTAAAAGGGGGGTCCTCTCATGTGAAACACTCCCTCAAAATAAGGCCCTTGGAATGAGATTGTTTCCTCATCCATACCTATGCCAGATGGGTGTATTTTACATTTATATATTATAATTCTTACTTCTCGTGCTTCTATTGAACCTCCATGTGCTTCTCAAAAAAATAGATCCGCAAACATCCACTCGCAACTAGCCCCCATGTTGTCGTGCATATATGTTTTCCATCTTAAGGAATGTTCCATGGAATTTCACATTCTAGGTGTGTTTTAATTCCCAAAATTGGATGATTGTAAGTATTCCACAAACTTATACTAGTTAAAATTATATTCTCATTGTGTGATTATGTATTTGATACTATTATGGTCATTATAGATAATGAACTTTTAACCAACCATGTAGTTACTCCAACTATATAGAGCTAGTACCACATTGTATTGATCAAGTTCATACATTGGGTACGTTCTCTCATGAGGCCTTGGATGGTGGATCCATATGATACAACCCATTAACCCTACATAAAATCTACTTCGAGTATGATTCAAAAAGCATCTTGGTAAATAATATATATTATGTGTGACTCAAGAAGAATCTGGATTATTACTAAAATCAGTCTCACCTTTTAGTCCTAAATATATTTCTCATAAACTTTAGTCCATTCAAATTTTATACACTTATTGGTCAAAACTGTAATAATAACTACTTTGCTTGATAAGTTCTAGATTAATTCCATGTAATGGAAATATTTTTCTAATAAGTTATGTATAATAAAAATTTTCCTATGCTGCTCCATGGAAACTATGTAATTCAACCTCACTAGGTCAATAGATTCACCTACTTATGAAACTGTATGACCCAATAAATGAACCATGATAATCTATAATTGTCATTTTTTAGCCTCTCATGCATCTACTTCTCCAAAACGAGTATTCATCATGATATCCAAGTGATTGGAATGGTCATGTCACATGTGTGAATACACCTAGATTTCATCTAAAAAGACTACCATGATGGAATCAAGGTATGGGTGGACAACCCAATTCATTAGATCTATGAAAATTTTTTCCACAATTATCATACCAAACGATATGAATATATACTCTTACATTTCATACCCATTCAAAAATTATTTATATGGTTTCTCTGATTTCCTCACATGAAATTGATGGTATCCCAACATCATATCAATTTTGGAGAAAATAGTTGATCCCCAGAGCTCATGGAAGAGTTTATCTATACAAGGGTGTGGATACATGTTATTCACACTAAAATGGTCCATTTGTTAGTAATTAATTCATAATCTAAGGTAATAATCAGCCTTAATTAGAGAGAGCTATCTAGAACCCCACAATGATGTGTTCGGTCGAATAAAAACATATACTGTAGATATTCATTCTTATTCATGTGTTCCTAGAGCGTTGTAGGTGAAATCATATTTGGAATAAAGGAGATTTTTTCTGCAACTAGCCTAATCATGATAATGAAATAAATATATCTCTTATGAACTAATACTAATAAAATTTAAGGGAATAAATCATATAAACGTTCAATGACTGGATGAAATTCCATGATCTGCTTCACATAATCTCTCATAACGATAATGGACATTTGGTCAATAAATCCACCTATCATAGTATTCTTGAGTATAGCTCGACTAGACTAGAGATCAAATTTTTCGTTTTGGATATATGTATTACCATTGGTTGATGTGACAGATACTAGATGGGGATAGAATTCCATCTCGGCTTCATAAGGAACATGTCGTTCCATATCTAGAATGACCTTGAACATGGTTATGTCGAGGAAGAAGAAACTCCAAAGATAATGGTACCTACCTATTTTAATGGGGATCTCCCCTCACCATTTTACACCCACATATTAAATTCCTAATGATGTTTCAAGGGTCATAATGCCAATGTATTTTTTTATCACTAGGCATAGACTTTTCATAGTTGAACTAGATATAAAAATATGTGATTCACCTACATCAAAAAAGAGAGATACAAAAGTGGAGCCAACTAGATTTGTTCCTCTAATGGTAGCTGAACATGGAATCTAATCATATATATTATTATGTAAAAAAACATTTTTCCATAACTTTATCAATGAGATTCTTCTAGTGTATCCTGATTAGGTCTACACAACGAAATATTAATCTCTAAAGCATGACTATGTCAGACATGACCAACAGGTCCGCCCAATTCAACTATAGATTTCTAGCTTGCAACATGAAATCATGTTTTTTACCATCCACATAAAGGTGATGTTGGCATTGAAACTCACTCAATAAGCACTGGTGGAATTGATAAGCTAAAATTTCATAGGTGACACATCATTTCAGAAGCTCGACTTTTAATAAGGATTCTCATACACTGTTTTATTTTTTCACCTAACATACAACACTAGTGACACACCCCATAGCTATTAGTGGGGATCATCTGGTGGGAATATCCCTTATGTATAACATTGAAAGACCTATTTCTACCATTGCATAAAACAATACTCTTCCTGGAA
The DNA here is from genome assembly GCA_963277665.1 of Viscum album. Classification (NCBI taxonomy): domain Eukaryota; kingdom Viridiplantae; phylum Streptophyta; class Magnoliopsida; order Santalales; family Viscaceae; genus Viscum; species Viscum album. The sequence continues at coordinate 812,866,150 of OY728165.1, forward strand.
GATAAAATACATATTTCATATTTCTTTATTACCAAAGGTACTGCTAGGTGATGAGGGGATATTTCAAAATCCCTAAAATGCTGGTCAGAAAAAATGATTTCACATTCTAGTGGATGGAATGAGAAAGATGGTGGTTGAATCACCTCACTGTAGTCATCTCATCACTAGTCAAGTTTAGTGTGAATTTTTATAACTCAGCGATGAGATGTGATTATTCCTTCACTGACATTAACCATTCTGATGGTAAAAGAACTCCCAAACATGATATTTTCATATGTATGAGGAATAAAGTAGTCAATGAAGGATATCTATATGTATTCTTAATGTAGACCATTATGTCAACCAGACTGAGTTATAATGTCTCATATATTCTTTGGGGAGTCACATTTCATGTCGGTTTCATGATTTACCCTCTTATATGGATACATCTTGATGTTCTCTAATATTGTCATCAAATCCTACAAACATGACTCAACATCATGCATTTATCTATCCCAAGAGAAGTAATGATGATTCTACTACTAAAACTCATAGGTAATCTCTAGCTTCATTGGGGAAAATTGAAGTTCCCCTTGAACTGATTGCAAAATGAGAAGGAAGATGTCTCAGAATAGAGAATTATTTCCCAATGGAATATCTACAGTGGGTGCCTCAAGTAGAAGTACAGGTGGAATAATTGGTTTATTAAGGGCCACCAAATCATGTGTATTATCAGCTCCGCATTCACGGTGAACACCAAGATATAGTCATCATTCCATATATCTACAAATAAAATGTTAATGCATCATATAGGATTTAAAATAGAAATGGAAAGTTATAATGAATGTACAGATATACAGACATCGTATAAAATAATTCACCGATTTTTTCTACTTATAGAGAAAAGTCTAGGAAATAAAAATGAGACGTATATTGATTATTGTAGACACAACCTAATTTTATGTACTAATGTGTTTTTAGGTTTGAGGTCTCGTATTAAACCTACAAGGGTTCCATTTCATTTTTGAGGATTCATTTATTTTAATTTATTAATATTCATTATTATTATTTTATTATTATCATCATTATTAAGTTAATTACATCATTAATTTCAATTTATAAAGTAATATTCTCTTTATAAATTGAACTTATTGGGTCATGTAACTCTATTTTGACCTTTACAATAGATAATGGGTGTAATGGGCCATGGGTTGTGCTTGGATTTGTTGGGATGTTTTTGGAACTCACCAAACAAGAAATATAATGTGGAATTATTGGTCAATTAGAGAAATTTTGTAATCATGGAGAACACTAGCTCACTAAAAGTAATAAAAAATATGTCAGAAACCACAATCACATGGAATATAGGGAATTAACACTTAATATAGACCTGACATAACCTAATGCATGGAAATTAATTCCTAATGTGCCTTGTATGATGTATTATTTTTGTCTCCTTCATATCATCAGTATACGGAAAATGAAATCACATATTTTCAGTAAAAAATTAAATAAATAAAACAAAAAACCAAGTGTGTCACCCAGTAGTGAAAGCCATGAAATAATAACAGTGTAAGAAATAAATTCATTTCCCATCCCAAGAAATTTGTGTTTCCCCTGTATATTGGTTAGATACTCCCAAGAACTGGCTCATTACCAAATAACAATATGCTAGTATCCTTTATAAACTAATGATAATGAAAAATATAACATTGATTTTCTATAACTCTACAGCATCCCACACCGAATTCCACTTAATGGTGCCCAGAGATGGTAGCCACAAGACCTCATGCATGCCACTAAGAAATCTAGAAGTTTCTAAATAGTATTATGGGCGTATGGTGTGACCATTGGAAGAGTATTCCCTCATATATCATAGTTAATATTGGAGAAAATAATGGTAATAAATAGAGTAACTATAAAAAAATTAATATGTAAGTGGCAGGGAATATTAGAATAACCACATGATAGACAAATAAAATAATGGCCAAAACTATAATATATATAATCATGATCATAGGATGGTTCATATAAATCTAACTCCATCCATAACATTGAAATTAAACATCACAATCTTAACACTTCCCATTTTTTATACCTATAGTCATAATTTTTACTTGATTACCAATGGTGGCCTCAATAGGGTGTAAGATAAAATCCTAGTATTCCACCATCAATGGTGTAGATCTCATGAAATTCAATTAATATAATACTAATAGTATTACATGTATATGAAATGAAAAAAATCGGTTACATTATACTAGTTTCCACTCACACGCCCATTTAATTTACCTACTTCGGCCTATGATGGTGAAGCTAAACAAAAGTATCCTACAATGGTAATGTGAGTCAGATATTATTTGAGAAGGTGGACTATCCCCAATCATTTGATTTTCCTTGGAGGAAATTACAATAAATTTTCATACCCAATATATCATTTCCCTTTTTAAAACCATTCATTTATATTTTTTAAATTCAGTCAAACTAATCCTTTTTTTAAAATATTTCGATTGGCCCTTATTCCATAACATGATATTCTATAATAATCAAACATGTCTCTCTAGGGTTTCAGTATAATTCTAATGGTTATGGAATCAATCTATGGTGACCCTAGAATAATGTATCTAGTGCACTCCAAGTATAATGTGAAAACATAATGAACTAACCTTTAAGTATTCTAGGATTCACACGTAGTGGTCTGAGTCTCCATCATGGAATGGTACAAAAAATATTCAATAGATAATGTCCAAGGGGTCACCCCTTTGAAAATAGAATCACATATCCAGAGAGAAAAAATATATAATGCTCAGTGATCCCATCCGAGGAATACATGGTGTCTCCCTCGATGTGTTTACAAAGAATAGTTACATTCTAACATAGAGGCATAAAGATTCCAGTCAATAGGTCTTAATGTCATATACCCTTGTATCACCATCATTCGAACAGAAAAAATAGTTAATCAAGAAATACAAATTTATAAAGACTAACTAAAGGGGAATTATATTTAGTTATAGTATTTATATCAAAATATGCATATATGTTAGGAAATTTCCATAGTAAACCCATTTAATTAATAAGGAATTGGGATCATGGAATAACCACATAACCAAATCATTTATTACATGTATAGGGAAGTAATTAACTCATTTAATTACATTAATTTCAATATAATTTATCATTCCAAATAATTAATTAGTATGAAACACCCACAAGGGAATAGGGGAAACCAATGAAAAGGAGAATTAATTCTCAAAGATAGAAAAAACCCATGTGTTGGCATATATTCAATGTGATAATCCCAATGTGTTGACTCTATACATGTTTGGGTCACTAAAGTGATGTTAAAACATCCATTTAAATTTATTATGACATAAACAGGGTGATGTTGGAAGGGTTTGTCTCACAACACCCCAAGAAACATTATATAACACATCAAATTATGGGAAAATATCATAGAATCATACGTTGGCCTCATAGATGTACCCTTATCTAGCATAGAAATGTGATTTGTGTTAGATTAGATGAAATAGAAAAAAAAAATCAAATGCATGAACAATTGGAAAATTTTCTTCCACAGATAGAGTGAAATAGAATGGAAGAAGAGCTCAAAACAGAATGGAGATGATTGAAGAGCTCTACTATAGATTTTTATTTATATCAATAGTGGTCAATTTTGATAAATAATGAGGGAGTTTTCTAGATCCCCAGATAAAAGTATAGAGGAGCTGATACATGGGATGGGAGGGCTCAACTGCTATATAAATTGAGGATGAGGAAAAAAATAGGATAAATCATTAACAGAGGGGAATTAAAAATTTCATGCTAAAAAGTGACTCTATAAGATTTTCTCTCATGGTTGGATTGACCATTTTCCAACATTTCACCAAGCCACTACATAAATTGACACCCAACACATTTAGCTGTAATAGTTTTTAAATCAAGTGAAACCCAATAAAAAATGATATGCTCTAAACTATAGGTGGATCACAAAGTTGTGTTCCTTTGGGCACACAGTCATAAAAAAACTGTGCATCCCCCAAGGTGTTCACTTTTTCTAGATTTTTTTTGAAAACCATACAACATGGCATGTGTGGTTTATAATAACTGTAGGGCCTGATTTACCTCTTCCAATTTCAGGTCTCTAGGCTTCAAACGACCCTCGTACATCCTTGCAAAATCATTGAGAACAGATGGATTCAATATTAAGGACTATAAAACAAATTTAAAAAAAACATATTCGTCCAATCCATTGAAATAATTAGGGACGTTACACTGGTTTGTTAGGTCATGTCATCATGTCTTCATCGAGGAATATAATTCCCGATCAAAATCATGATTCAAACCTTGGGAAACTCGATAAAGGTAATTCAAAACAAGGGAAACCTATTACCTAGAATTCTAAAATTAAAACTAATGGTATCCAATGACTGTAAACAGATTTGAGTAATCATATATAACTTCAATAACATAAAATATTGATGAAAATCATATTGTACCCTAAAAATTTGATCAAACATTATCAAATTAACCCATATTTTACAAAAATATCAGAATAATAATCAATTCTCCAAACTGGGATAATTCAATAAAATTTATATAATATATATAGAACTATTAAACCATTATATAAAACCCATAATGGAATAAGTTTAATGCGGTACATATATCAAGGTAACATTTCCATAAGGTTCCAATAAATACTTTTTAACATCATCAATGAAGAAGGTTATAAAAACATATTTGAAAAGTAAACCATGTAAACAACATCAAAACAACTCTATAAATAGTGGTACATTTTCAATCATTATTAGAAACCCAACCCACCTTTCTGTATAATTTTTTTTAAAAGGTTATTTTCATTCCATTTAAATAATATGAAAATAAAATCATCCCTTTATTTATCAACATCTTCTTAAATGACCCACTATGTAATTAAATCAATCTTTTGACATACCTAGTAAATGATTCACATTCAAAAAATACCTATTAATAAATAATTATGTAAGGAATGTTAGTCTAATGATAAAACTATAATCCTTTTATGGATAATATATTGATATAATTTTTATGAACTTCGAATGTCTCAAAACAAGGAATAAAAAGAGAATGAATTTTTGTTTTTATGATTAAATGTGTATTCATAGAAAACCCAACCTCAAAAATATTATCAAGTAAACCATAATTTATATCTACCACAAAGGGGTATGAGATTCAATAAAAATCTATTTTGAACCCTTAAATAAAAAACCCTAGACAAATTTTAGATACATTAGATCTTAGGTCCCCATTACTATCAAAGTAGAAAAAAGTAGATTTAAGGGAGAATAATAAGAGTGGAATAGGTTTATAAAAAATTACCTTATTGAATAATCACTAAATCCTGAGTGGAATCAATGTAGGAACTATGTGGAAGAGTAGAGTGACAGGGATTTTAATTTCCTATGTTATATTGTGTTGATAGTAGGAAGAAGGGCCCCCAATTGTTTTATATTCAGAAATGGGAAATATATTACTTTTAAAAATACCAAATACTTACCTAATGATTCATGATGTGACCCTCTAACTAATAGCATTATTCCCCATCATGAAAAATCATGATATGACCTCCTAGGTCATGGTGTGATTCAACATTTAAACAATAACACCTTGTTTGATATAACGTTTATAACCTATTACATATAAACATATCAATAGATCCAATCATACACATCCACTAGTTTTTTATAAAATTTCTTGACCAACCATTATGTACAACCTAGGACAACAATTATGTATTAGGGACAATACCGATCTAAATACTACACCTTATCAATGTAACCCAAATTAATTTCTAGTTTTCCATTGCATATCCGATATAAAAATATGATGATTTTCATTGTTTACACTTTTCCAAACCATGACCTAAAGATTTAACCTTACATATTACATGGGAAATTCTTGTCTCCAATACATATCATAGGATAACATGGAGCTAAAAACTATTCATTAGAGTTCTAGCACTAAATGTGTAGATATAACCATTTCACAAAATTAGTTATCATTTTCTTCAATGATTCTTTATATATAATGATATTTAAAACATTTAATATAATCCATGCATTATATTTATTTACCCATACATTATATTTGTTTTCATATTTAAGGTATTTCCTTATAACAAAAAACCATATGTAGTCTATTTAAAAATGCATAATACATCTTCATTTATAATATATTTCTTTGTGAAACTCAATGTTTATGTTTATTAAAATGCTGTGTAAGATTATGAACATATAAATAGAATAATATAAATAATTTTAAACCACGAAAAACAATATTAACCACAAAAGAAGTATTCCATCACACCCACTATATCATGATTGAAAACAACACCAAACAACATGTAATCTAAATAATAACTCCAAACAAATCAATTTGAATTATATTAGATAAAAAAATTAAAAATTTACATTAATAGTTATTGAATATATGTAAACCATATGTTTATTATTTTTAAAAAATATGACTTCCATTTATAGTAAAAAATGTTTTATGGAATTTTAATAAAAAATATATCAAAAGTAACACAGAATTTTTAGAACACAATTGAAAACATTTATATTTCAAAATCATTTAATTAGTCCCTATGTAGTTTTATTAAACCCATAATTTATAGCACTAAAAAATTATACAAATTTATCTTATTATCACATATTCTTAATAAGAATGGTTCTCAAATTAGATTCCACCCATTTAAATTTCTCATTAATACACAAGTTTAAATCATATTAAAAAGTCAATATAAATGATTTTTTCAAAAAAAAAATAAATTAATACCATTAAATTAACATAAAATATTCCATGAATTTGCTAATATTCATCTTAATGCTAAAATACAATAGAATAAAATAAATTGTTGACTATATCCAAATGTTGAATATTTAAAAAATTTTACAACTATGAAATTTCTTTCTGGATGTTATAGAATGTCATTAACTGAAACTTAAAATACTTTGTAATGTTAACAAGTAATGAATTAACATTTAGTTTTTTTCCTTACAAACCTAACAAATGATCTATGATATCTAGGGTTTCATCCCATTTTCAACTTGAAATAATATAGTTCGACAAAATATATTTTAAATCATTTATATAAAACATTATTAATCAAATGAAGATGAAAAATCTCAATAATTATTGTGAAAAAATAGCTAATTCAACACACAAACAACACAAACAGTAATTTAAACCAAATATTGTTACAATAATTATTGTGAAAAAACTTAATCACACCCATATATTGAACTCTAAATATTTTTTATACATCCGAACATGATTCCACCATTAAAAATCGGTCATGAATACCATTTTTCATGAAAAAAACTCACATTACATAGATCTTGGTTAACAATACACATGAAGAAATATCATAATGTCCATTTTCAATCACTATAGGACTAAATATAATTAATGGGTATCAATATATACAAAAATGGGAACAATTTATCCAAATAAAATGTAAATAAAAAGTATACTTCAACTAAGAAATCATAAACAAACTCTCTAAAATTTGTAGATATGTGAATATGAAATAGAAAATTCTATGAAAAATTGAAAATTAAATAGTATATTAAAATGAAAATATTGTATATAAATCATAAGTATGAAAAATAAATATAACCTAGAAATCCAATTTTCACTATGGAAAAACATTAATTACATGGAAAACATAAATCATAATGAACTAAAATCATAATGAATATGAGACTGATTTATTAGTTCAGTTATGTCCAAATATAAAGACCAAAACCATCCAAATTCATCAACTAAGTGAATCATCTAACCATACCTCATCCAAAATACTCAAATGGAAATCTAATACAACCATAAACATAAAATTGAAAATTATATTAATCATATATTATAATAGTACCTTAATAATTATTCAATAATGTGTATTCTACACAAAATATATACATATCCATTAAAAATAAATCCATTTCATTATACTTTTAAATAAAAAAATAGAATTTTTTTAAAGTAAGTAAAATGTCTGCAAATTATGAAACCATTTCAATTTCATGAAAAACAAATAATTTACCATAATAAAAATAAATGATAAATAAATAAAATTATATTTTATACGCATTAACATGGATATCCTATCAATATTTAAAACCATCCCTAAAACATACACATGATCATTATGATAATAGTAAAAATAATAAATAGAAATTTAAAATTTTCATAATAAAAATATCATGGTGTAATAAATTCATAGTTATCATGGGAACACCCATGGAATTTAATGAAAATATTTGAAAAACTAGAAATATAATACTTATAATTTTTCCTGATTTTGTACTAACCTAGACCATTTTAACTTAATCGAGTTAGAAAAACATACTATATACCTACTATATTTGATACCAACTCATTTGACCCAACATTGACCATTAAAAATTATAACATCATACATATATACCCAAGACCTTTTCAATATATTGCCTCATATTATTCGGAATATTATTTAATTAACATAAAAAAAACATTCTCACATAATAAGTAATTTTTCTATGCATCCAATATTTTCTTAATCCAAAATAATACATTGAAATTTATTTTAAAATTCTTTACATATGATATATTTATTGATCTATCATATGAATTAATTTTTTTTATATTTAGGTAATGGAAAACTATTAAGTGTATAGATAAAAAAAGTAATGGAAATTATACAATTTAAGAATTAATAGAAACAAAATTCACAAACAATATGACATGGTGAAATATAAATAAATATTCCATATAATCAAAAACATTAATATATAATGTATGAATGGTTTACAATTTAAATAATCACATAGATTATTTTAATTGATTTCATAAGTATGGAATGAATAATTTATGAATTTATAATATTACATTCATGTAATTTTTCTAATACGTAATTTGTTTTGTCAAATCCTTATTCCAATAAGTCATAAATAATTGAGAAAGAATAAACCAAATATACCAGATAAATTTTATCCAGATATATATTGAATGATGAAGAGTTTATCTAATATTGGGTTTCACTAGTAACATACCAAGTCCAACAAAATTATGAATATGTTAGAATGAATCTTAAAAAACAAGCATAGATACCCATTTCCATAACACACTTTTAAAAATTTTAAAAAAATAATAGTGGAATAATAATTTCATTAAGAAATCATTGAAAATTTTGGATGAATCATGATAAAAAATAAAAAATTTGTTTGAGGTAAAAAAATTTCATGTGGTAAGTGTTATGAATACATTAATTTCTAATATTTTAAGAGATGTTTGAAATTATTTTTATGAGAAATCAAAAATGGTATATTATTTAAAATATATATATAATATCAATGGTTGTATAATTTTTTTAGAAATAATAAATATATATATATATTTATGACTCATAAATTTTTTATTTACATGGATTCTATGTAAAAACATTTCCTAACATAAAATGAGAAATAAGGTCACACTTTCTTTTAAAGTTACTTTCATTTGTATAGAGTAAAAATAAGTAATAAAGACAAAATAATAAAATAAAAAACAATAATTTACAATAGTAAAATAAAAATTTTGTTGATTAATAGATCAATATCATATAATTTACTAAATAAATAAAAAATATAAATTGTCCTAAATTTTTTTATTTTAAAATAAACCATGATAACTTTTGTAACATTAAAATCAATGTCCATAAAAAAATTGGGCATGGTATGGTTATATAAATCCAATGAATTACACCAAATATTATATAATATTATTTTCATGGGGATGTATGTATACCATATAAAATAAATAATTGGGACCAACAAGAAACATGTCTTTTATAATTGAAATTCTGACTAGGAACCCTTACGTATTTTATGGAGAGTGAATGAAAACCTAATTAAATATAAAAAATCAAAAGAAAAATTAAATTATATTATTGAAAATTGAATCATGATATAATATTTCATTATTTAATAATATAAAACATGAAATGGAAATTGGTATGTAAATCCACACATTCCTCAAGGGATAAAATTGATGATTACAAACCTTTAACATGGATTCGTTCTTAGTCAAATGAATTCTAACATCCTATGTGGCAAATTTAGGGTAACTATTTCATTATATTATATCCATATTTTATATATCTTTTAATATATCAATTATTCCTTACATTAATCCAACAATTTACTCATAATTTTTTGTTAAAACAATTTATTTACATTTTAATTATTCGTTTTCTCATTATTGTTTTTATACTGTGGTTGTAGTATTTGCACCTTGGTCATGATATTATCACATATATAGTTTTTATTAATAAATATAAACAATTATTTATACATTAATTAAAATTTATACCATTCAATTTTTTAGTGAAGGAAGATGTAATAAGGAATTCATTGAGGCAGTAGTCTGTATGTATGCCCGAGAGACATGTTTTCATTGAAGATTATAATGAAAAGGTATATAATTTTTCTTAACATTAATTAAATATAATAATATAATTTATATCATATTTTTGTAAATAAATTAAATCTTATGACCATACATATCGGATGTGATCAAAAATGAATTTAATTAGTACATATAGAGAATAGTCTGTACATATTCACATCTTATAATTCCATTTTCCAATGGATGGGAAGGTGATAATGCATATAATATCTTATAATTACAAACTTATAATTATACAATAAATATAATATAAATTCATTCAATATATCTTCGTAAACATCAATGTGAGTTGGTGATGAAAAATACAATACATTTCTTCATGGAGATAATAGTCTGAACATACACATCAATGATCTTTTAATTTTTGATTAGTTATAAATGTGGTAAAAAAATTTTGTTCCAAAAATATAATAATATTTATGGATAATAAACAAAATCTAATTCCATTACTTTCTGACTGTAAGAATATATTTTAACAAGTAATAAAAGAAATAAACTGGAGGGAATTAGGATGAGACTTATTCCTCTTCCATGGATGTCTTCCTTTTGATTACACATTGAGACATATATGATCTGTATATTAGGTAGAAATGAACCTATAGGATGCGTATAATGTTTTTTTATGAGGGTTTTTAAGTAGATACTTTTTCAATATATGATTTTAATTGGTGTGTGTATATCTAAGGAAAATATGTGGCCATTAATATGTGAGTGGGGATACATATTTATAAATATTATAAAAGTTTATAGATAATACATATAATTCTTAAAAAACATGCATAAATATATCCCAATTTTTAATATTGGACACGATATGCTCAAAATCCACTCAAAAAGTTTCAATTTTTTATGTTTTAGAGATATTTTAAGTATTATCTCTTATTCTGACACTATTTTTTAACCATTTAATCATTATTGTGGTGAGGAACCTTTTTTGGGGTAAATATTCAATATATGTTAAAATGTAATTGAAATCATAATAAAATTGAGATTTTTTTTAAATAAATATGTTATCATTATTATATAATTAAATTAATTTTTTTGAACAATTATATTGAATTTTATTTTTCAATATCCAACAAATACTAATTTTAGAAAATAGAACAATATTAAAAAAAATATTTTATCCCAACATCCTATATAATGGTGATTCCCATGGAATTAGTTGTATAATTAGGGAATTATTTTATTTAAAACAAAATAAAAATAAATGTGGAACTATTTTAACACATTATTAAAATATAATAACCAAAAATATTTTTTATTTTCATAATGACACTACTTAAATTTCAAAATTGTCTAATAAATATTTATAATTTCAAAACAATATTTTTAATTGATGTAAATTAATTCATAAAAATATATATACATATATATGTTTTATAAAATATGTATCAAAAAAATCATACTCAATCTTGTATCATAATAATTTCATAAAACTGACATTTTTTGAAAATATGTATTCTTTACTATTTAATAACTAGTCACCTTTTTTAGGAAAAACAGAAAATTTAATAATAAGAAGCATTTGATATTAATAATAATAAAACGAACAAAATTTCATCAAATTTATTTTCTTATGTTTATATATATCTGTGTTATATTAATACAAAATCTATTAAAAATCGAAATTATATAAAAATACACCTTTTAATCATTAATTCCTTATATTATAATTTATAGTCAATTTAAAAAACATTGAGTGTTAATTTCTTAATTCAAATATTAAATGTCTTTAAAATTTTTTATTTTATTAATTTTCAAAACACTTGAAAAGTAAATCGTTAAAATTACCGATTTTATCATTAATTATTTTATTCATATCACAGTAATAATATATTTTCTAATCATTAAATTAAATCATTCCATAAAATCATACAATTTATGTATCGTAATTGGTCACTATATTTTTTCAAACAATTTTTATTGTGGTATGCTATGATTTTTTAATATAGTGTTTCATGTTACAAAAGAATCCAAACATATTAGTATTTAAAGGATAAAAAATAAAATATACAGGTGTTGCGTTCTATACATTAAATAAATTTTACGACAACAATTATAATTTCTCCTTAATAAAATAAATATATATTTTCATAAATATAACATCACAAGTTGATTATTAATTGAAATTTTAATGTAATGATACATTGTATTTAGAAATTATGTATTGAAAAAAATATGGATGATTATAGGACTCATAAAGAGATTCTAAAATAATAACTTTATTTCTGAGTAAAATTTTCAGTATATGTTTCGAAATATTTCTCTTTCTATCGCCTTAGTTTTTGAATTATTTTACCACCATTGTAAAGAATCAGTGAAAACATTATTATTTAAATTCATTCCCCTAATTAAAATTTGGAACATAGAAATTTTGTCGAGGTGTTTTTCATCCCGAAATCATCTCACTATATAATTGATAAATAACTATGATGGGTTTCTCATCTATAAAACACTTTAAATAATTTCTAATCTATCATAAGATTTAAAAATGGATGAAATTTTATTCATCTATTCATTATAAATTTTCTAAATCCCAAAATTTATTATACATGTCAGGATAATATTAAATATGAATTAATGTTCACATGAATAATTCATTTATTTATATAAAAAAATACCACAACACCCAATGTTAGACATAAACTAATTCCTACAACCCATCAACATATGATTGGACATATTAAAAATCCATAATCTGTTATATTTTATCATATATTTATCCATAATAAACCCAATATTTATATAAAAAACATAAAACATCAAAAATGTCACCTAAATAAATTTATATACTCTAATAATATAATTTTAAAAATATAGTTACAATTTAAAAAATAACATAATTTAAAATTTTGACAGTACCAAATCATATATAATTAAAATATTTTACTCAATCAATATTACAAAAAAATACCATCCACTTAAAAATTATCCAATATATACTGTAATAAAAATATATGCTAAACATATCCCTAAATTATAATTTTAATATCATAACCCATTTTCTCACTAAAAATTAATATTCATCTTGAATTTTAATAATATACTTTCCTAATGGTTATGTTTACCGTCTAATTTACTCCAAAAAATAGTATTTTTAACAAATGATCAACATAATTAATAAGGTACTATACCAAAGGGTTATATATTCTCTAAAAAATTATTTTCATAAATATATCCTAATATATAATTATTCCCATTATAATCTTATCATATATACATTATAAGAGAATATATAAAGTTGATATTATATTCATCCTTAAAATTATAAAACATTAATTATCATTAATAAGTATCTTGATGATATAAAAAGTTACCCAATACATTCTAGGATACCAAATATAATTTCCTATACCAATACACATAGATTGGGTGATAAAAACATAATCCTTACTAAATAGTCTTGATGCATACTCTAGTGACCAAAGTTTTACGATATGTAATTAAAAAATCAATCAATTTACTGATTCTATTATACATCTAAAAATTGGTTTATATCATTATTTTATTAGGAACTATATGTATATATAAACATTATCCCATTTCATTATCAACCAATGAACATTTTTTTTCAATTATATGTATATTTAATTATTTCATAAATTATTTTCAATATTTCCCAAAAAATTACCCAAACTTGGAACATTTAATGATAGATAAAATGAATTGCTTTACAAAATTACCTATGAATTTTTAAACTTAATAATGTTTGATCTGAGATAATCAGTTTGGAAATCATACTATAGAATCAATCATGAATACACAATGCACAATACATAAGGTTGGGTGAATTAAAAATAAATATTCTATATAATAAAAAACATGATAATGAAGTATAGAAAATGATAATAATATCACTAATAACAATTCACATAAGTGTGGAATTCATAATATCAGATAAATTATGATTATTTTTAGGGTCTTACACAAATCCATCATAAAAAAGACATTCAAGGAATTAAGCTATGAAATCAAAAATAGTTGGAAATGAATACAATAGATACATAGGATTATTTCTCTCATGAGATATTTATATTAATAATGGGTATATCTAATATCAATACCCACTAATCACATAATAATTCCAATGAATTATTTATATGAATATATTTAATAAGAAGGGATATTTATAATCAACACAATCATTTGTCCCGAAAAAGTAGAATACAAAATGTCAATATTTTTCCAATTATTATACATAAAAACATGATCATAATAAAAATATTGTAATGAAGTGTATTTTATAATTATTTAATATCCTTATTGTTGTATTTTAATCTGTAAATGATATTCAAAAATTAAAAACACCTTTATAAGTACATATGAAATTATTTTAAATATATCAATATAAATATATATAATTTCGATATAAATAAATTAATACAATGAAATCATATATTAATGGGAATAAAATTTTGATGGAAAGTTTATTGAAACCCATATCTTGAGAATCATTAAGAAAAATATATTTGATTGTGGGAAAATTTGTTCATGCAATAAATATTAAAAACTAATCATTTAAAAGTTTTTTAAAAAAGAAAACCGTGTTTGGTATAGAAAAAAGAACATTCCATTAAATAATTTTTAAATAAAGTCAAATATATTATAAAAAATATATTTCAATATTATTTTATATTAAATAATTTCCCTCATAAAAAATATTTTCTGAAGATGGATTTGGAGAAAACAAATTCTTCACCTAAGAGGAGACAAGAGTTTCTGATTTCAAATAAATTCTCTGTCAGGGGTTCTATGTACTAAATATTGAATAAATGATGAAATACATAAAAAATATAAAAATAAAATTTTAATAATATAATATATGTGTATTATCTTAGAAATTTCATTTAATTCCACAAACTTAAAATGAAAACATAAAATGTCTTAAATAAAAGTGAAATTATAGAATAAACCATCACATCTTTTATAAAATCAATATAAAAATAAATAAATAGATACAACGTGAAATGGTTCTAAAAATAAAATAAAATAAATCATATATTATGTTAAATTATATTCTTGGGATATTATTTACACCATATAAAAATAACATGAATCAAAAAAAGAATTAAGCCTCAATGAATTGAAATTACGTCCCGGAATGCATAAATATTTTATAACACCATATCCAAAACATACTAGAAGATGGAACATGAAATTGAAACTTAGATTCCATGAATAAAATTTGTTTCATGATATATTATTTAAATAATTTATAATATACACTCTGTAATGGAAATAGAAACCTATTTTAAAACATGTTTGAATTATTGAAATTTGAAATGAGAAACTGTTACATGGATTCCTACTTGTTTTGATTCATTAAAACATCTTTATAAAAAAAATTATATGTATTGTTCATATATATAGTATACATATTTATATCTTGATTTTTATATATAATTTTTTTTATTACTTATTCTGGCCCATTCAGTCATAATAATTTTGTAAAATTTATTAATTAGGAAATAATTAATTGGTTTCTCATGAATCTATTGAATCATATGCTGTAGAACTTGAACCTTGTTAATGATTTTAAAACATCATTAATGTATAAAATATGAAATATATATTAATTAATATATATTAATTAAATAAAATTTTATTACCATCCATGTAATCAGGTGAGGAAAAATGAGATACATTATTCATGGAGGTTGTAGTATACACATACACATGTGTGATGATTTCAATTATCAAATGGATGAAAGGGTAAAAAATATTAAAAAATTTACCCTTATATAATAAAAAATATATAATACATCTCATACTTACCTCGAAAATTCATCCATATGATAATTCGTTTGGGTAGATAATGGAACATTAGTTTCATCATTTCAAGGGAAATGTAGTCCTTTTGAATACATGTGAATAAGGGTGTCAAGAATGTATTCTTTTATAAATTGTTTGAGATGAGGGATATTTATTTTTTTTATAAGTGAATATGGGTGGAATCATTATATTAGTGAGTACATTAAAAACCATATAAATATTAAGAACATTAATATATATTAATAAATTCTTTTCCTTGACGATGACTCCATTTAAGTCCATTTTAGAATATCGATTATTTATTGGATAAATCCATTTCAAATTATCATTTTTTATGAAAATGGGATCTTTCCAAAAAGAAAGGATTATTTATTTAAAACAATACATCTAACAGAAGCATAAAAATGGGAGATTTAACCTGATCCCATTTATGATAAGGGATAAGATCATCATGAGCCTGCAAAACCCAAGAAAAGTCTAATCCATTGATGCCCTTATTTGAAAGCCCATCAGAAACTGAATTGGTTTCCTAGTATATTTGAGTGATGATATGATTCATGGAGAATAGAGAATCCAAGAATTTTCTCCTATGATTAGTGAGATACCAAGCCAAGTGAGAGAGACCCATCCTAATGGTCTAGACGACCACCATGGAATCACTCTCAAATAATAAATTATTCTAACCACGATCCACGGTTTACTCCACCACAACGATGATGCCAAGAATTTGAGTCTCATGTGAAGAAGAAAGACAACATGAACTATTCCATGCATTTCATCCTCAAGCGAAGATGAAATACCATAAGGACCATGAAAACATCCATGAAAACACTATTTATTATTCCCGAATAAAATACAATATACAGAAGTCCCTGGATTACCACTATAAGTTCCAATAAAATTGAATTTTATCCATGGGAAAATGGATCCTTCCATAGTACATCAAAGCTTCCATGAGGAGGCCAAATATTCCGCTTGACACTAATTCGATTCAAAATCTACAAGTCACGATTCGATTTGAAGCAATAATTCTTCTTTAGTGTTATTATATCATGCACAATAGTGAGTATGGAGGAAATAGAACCACTAACTGAGAGAGAATATATGTCATGAAATACCTTATTCTGAGAAGAACAAATAATATGAAGAAGATCCACATCAGCCACCGGAAAAAAGATCTAGTAGTTATGGAGAAATTCCAATTAAGTTCCAACCTTAGAGTAAATCCATAATAGAAGTAACAAAAGGCATTGAAATTTCAATGATATCAAAAATAGCCTTCAATATGGATGAAACAATAACACAACTGTGAAAATAATGATCATTATCTTCTCTTTGCTGGTTGAAAATCACAACAGAAGTACAAAGATAAATACCAAATTTATAATCATGGAAAATAGGTCCACATTAATGTCATTACTCATCAGATCCTCTATAAGGGGACAATCATTCCATTCGCCCTTCCATAAGGATAAAGACGAGTTCTTTGAAAGAAGACACCTGGAAAGGGAATTAATTAAAGAGAAAGTTGATTTAAAAGCATTCAAAATAGATGAATCCATGTGATTAAAAGCACCATTTTTTGAGTCTATCCCTGAATGTATTTCTTAGGAAGTCAAGAGACATAGAAATTCTATTGAAAACGTACAAAAAATGATTCCTACAAGGAATCTTTGAATAGTTCATCATTTTTTATACCAAGACCCCCTGCATCAAAGGGTTTATAATAATTGTTCCATGAAATCGTGGATAAATTACTCTCACGAATGATAACATTCCAAATGAAATTTTGGGTAAAAACATTATTGTTATTAATGAGAGATACCCGCCACTTAGAGATCATAAAATAATAAAAAAACTTAGATATAACCACATCATTGACCACACATACATGACATGCCAAAGAGAGATATTTTCCCATACATATTGCAAGATTCATTCTGATTTTACTGAGAATATTAGAAAACATACATGCTTTTCGCTTCTGCCAAAACATTGGAATACAGAAATATATAAAGGGAAGTATTCCCTCATGTTTTATAAATAAAATTTAATATATTTTTTCATAATATAATAAAAATATTTATAGAAAACTGGATTTTTTTAGACTAAAAATACTTTTGTACCAAAATATTATATAATTTTGATTCCCAAGGAATCTAGAGGAATAATTTTAATAAATATGATCATATTTTATTTTAAATTTAATCGAAAATAATATTTTGAATTATTTATTATAATCTATGAAAAAAAATTATTTTTATATTTCATAAAAAATACATAGATTTAAAAATTGTAAAGAATATATTTCAATGTTCAATATTATTTTTATTGAACTACATTACAAGATATATATATATTTTATCTAAAAAACTAGTACACATATATTATATTCCATCATGTGTCGAGATAATTTTATAAAATCTACCATAATTGTAAAATTATTATTCTTTACTATTCAATCAAAAGTAAACAATAGTTTGAAAACACAAACAAATTGTATAATAATATAATTTTTATATGTTGAATGCTAAAATTTTCATCATTTTTAAATATTAAGTTTTTTTATTCAAAAAAATTATATTTTAACTAAAAATATAAAATATAAATAAATGATATTTTATAGAAAAATTCCCTTCATTAATTTAATGTGTTCATTATTTTATTTAATATAGATTATAATAAATGTAGTATTAATTTATTAGATCATATATTGAATTCCATTAAAAGTTTCCAATTATTAAAATTCTCAACCATTGGAAAATAATATATAACAAATACACCATTTTAACATTGAATTATTTTAAAAATATAACATTAAATATTTATTTTATCGGAATGATGAGGACTAGAGCATGCCTGGTCCTTAAAATTTATCTAATAAAATATAGAGACAACAAGATATAAATGTGACACAAAAAGCACCACCACACCACTAAAGTGACAAAAATTCCACCACAAAACCACAGTCACCAAAGACCCCAAAAGTCCACCAAATTTAGACCTACAACGCCGCAACGCCAAAAGGATGCCGACACCATAAAAAACACAAGGCCCTGCAATTACTCACGTGTCACAAATCATTCCAAAACTAAAAAACAAAAAATAGGCCTGAATACCAAATGTAGTTGTCCATATAAAATACAGTAGGAAACATTTATTCTCCTACCAAAGTCAACATTTCCGAAACTCACAGCCTTCCATGATTTCCTACATTATGATTCCATCCATATTACAACGTCGATGATGTTTAAATCCTGTAAAATCACTGCCGGAACAGAGTTGATGGGTTGAGATCATCGCTAGTCTCCAGTTGATGCCTCCACTCACCAATTTGGTGAAGTCATCCTCACATGCATTGTAGAGCCACAACATTGTGAAGTCATATCCGAGCCTCCTCACTGGCACAAGTCATAACCCATGATCACCGAACTCGAAAAGCATGAAGACCTCATGGTCCCTCCACCACGATCCCAGATCCACCCTCCAGAACCCTGCGCCACAAACATCCCAGACCTAGCTGACCATGGACACCTCCACGACCCTTATCCTACTCATGCCAGACAACCATACAGACCTCCACTGGATGAAACCCTCATGTTCTACTATGGCCAGATCTACTTGGCCTCACTTCTCCAACGGTCGCCAGACCCACGATCCCTCGCATCTCCTCCAAGCCCCGCCACTCCACCAAGCCTCTACCAGGCCTCGCCTCTCCATCTCCACTTGTCACCACATCATCATCCCCATACTTAGTAACCCCCACCTCTCCTCCAGGTCCGACCTCTCTACCATGAAATCTCCTTGCCTTGACTCTATGTTGCCTCTCCTCGCTTGTCTGTCGACCGCAAGATCAACACTGCCCCTGTTCACTGTCGATTCTTATAGACCCCTTATATATAAAGATATTTCATTAGTTGCCTACTCAAATAAACTACAAACAGGTTTTGATTTTCTACAAGCAGTAATCTTTTGATAATTGTTAACAATCTCTTCATAGATTGGTGCCTAAAACTAGCCACAATATTAAAGAGAGATAAACCCTCCATACCTGAGAGATAAGCTCTCCATTAATCAAAACAAGTGGTGGGTAACTAGGTATCTTGAATATTTATTTCATTAATCCTTATTTATTTTATTCATAATAAATATAATTTAGGTGTCATAAATAATAAACATATTTTTTTCTACTAATGGTAGATTGTAATTCTTCATGAATAATTTTTTAGGGTTTCCTCATACATTTCAGGTGAAAAATAGTATTATTTAAAATATATTAAGATATTTATATTTAAGGGTATTTTATAAGTTCATCATCGTCCCAAATAAGACACATGGGTTTTCCCCACATGGTCAGACTAAGGAGGAGAATCCCCAAATTATATTCTGGTCCACATTTGTGTTTGGTTTATAGAGTGGATTTATAATTTCTAATGTACTTTTTAACAATATTTCACTTAAAAAACCGATGGTTGCCAATGAGTCAAAATGGAGGTGAAAACTCAACACATATCATAATGAACATATATTAATGAAAACAAACATAATATATTCCCATATTTGATTTACCTTTATTGTTGTAAAAAACAATTATAAAAAATGACAACATCGCATTCATGTCTACCATAAATGAAAAATTGAATCAATCTGACATAAAACATAAATACCATTTTAATGCATAATATTATAGTACTCAATTGATAAATTGATGGGCTTATGTACATACAAAGAACATTTTAATAAATTACTTACACATTCGTTTTAAGATTTTTAGAGAATCCATGTTATAAAATGATCCTTCAAAATAAAAACAGGGAAATATCATAAAAAAAAACTCATGTTTTCAATGTAACATGTGATATTTTAATGTGAAACACATTACACCATTAGTTTTATCTTTTTGTTAAAATATAATAGTTATCTTCCATATAAATATTTTAAAAACCAAATAATCCTACAAATTATAAATTACCATTATGAAAATCCTATAATGAATTTAATAAAAAATATTTCTTTTATATAAAATGTTTCAAATTCCCAAACTTGTATGTAATGAAATATTATAAATTCAAAGTGATTATTATATGAAAGATAATAAATTGTGATATGAAATTTATCAATACACTAATAATTACTTTTAATTCCATAAAAAAATAAAACAATAAAGCATTCATAGTTTTATTTTTAAATTATTATTAATTTAAAAACCAGCATAAAAACATTGAACTCACATGCCACAATGTTAATACACAACTAAGGGGAATTTGAACCCCTAAATGTTATTAAATGGGAGATATGATAAATTATAGATGCTGAAAAGATAAAGAGGTTTAGAGATCATTACAAAAGAAAATTATAATCAAGACAGGAATGGAATCCATTTAAAATCTATGGGAAAGAGGAGAAAGTGAAGGGATATGATTCCCTGAGGTCTAGAAAATGATTGGTTGGAAAAATAGAAACAACAGATTTTAAATTGAACATGTTAAATATATAAATTTTAAAAACTCTAAAACTAATTTAAGGAAACATGATATTAGACCTATCTCATCGAATGATTCCCTTATAGATATATAAAAACGTGCCCCATGTCTAATAGGGTGATTCATCATTGGTACTATCTCACCCATTACATTATAATGTTTAGAATCCATTATATATAAACAAATCACTTGATAAACATGTATTGATCAAACTGATTTTTTTTCAAAATTTGGATAAAACCATACAAACCACCATATGAAACCATTATATATACAGGACCACTAGATTTCAAGATCGTATATATAATGTAAAATCTTAAACATCATCTAGTTAATCCCTTACATTTCCTATACATTTTCATTTTCTAAACATTTTTCAAAAGTGTAACGTTTATGCATCTCATGTGATATCCTGACAACACACACATTTCATTGGATAACTGGTATATAATACATACATATCATATAATAAAAATTTTTCACGAGTACATAACTATTTTCTTGAATTATTTTACCAGACCGTTTACACATGTATCCTTACACCTGAGGACATTTTCATTACAAATGAGTCACCATACCCATATAGACTTTTTCGTTTTTGCTATTCGAATGAGATAATTCAAAACATTGGGTTTTTAATTTTCCAAAAAAAAACTATATTTGATATATTTACCCATACATCATATTTGTTTCAATCATAAGGGTTTTACATTACTCAAAAATACATATAAATGTTTTATTTCTTACTTTTATGAATATTTTTTTCATACATTTTTTTTATTTTTTAAAAAATAACAATATATTTGTTAATTATAAATTTTAAACAAATGTTATATAATATTTTAATATTGATAAAATGAATGTTTTTATGCTTTTTAATAATTTGGTAATACTAGATAAATTTCCATCCTTACAAATTTTAATAATGTTCTAATTTTTATTTTATGATTTACAATTTATGATAGATATACCTAAAAAAAGAAAGTTACAAACTCATACAAGGATTAAATTAGTGAAAATTTTGAATAAGGAAAGGGGTATAAGACATGGTGGAATCTAGAAATGGGAGGATAATTTGTAGATAAAAGAGTTATGAATTCTGCATGGTATTTACAGTTGAGAGTGACCTCAAGTTTAAAAATGATTTAGGATAGATTTAAAAAATTAATTATGAAAAAAATTATATAACAGTGTTGTGTTCATGTTTCTACAACCATCACATAAAATTTCATTCTTCCTCTCACATCCTCAGTCAATTTTCACTTCATCATACCACTTGATCACTTTTGTATGTTTACTAGAATCTACCATAACTATCACTAGAAGAGCTATACAAAGATCAAATTAAAACGTTTGATGCTAAAAAACACTTTTCTTTTCATAAATGTGTTTATGTGATCATTTTGGGATCTACTTTGAGGAATATGAATTCGTTTAATTAAATTCTTGTGTATGTGAAAAATAATATTATTCCATGCTGGATAGAGATTTCTTGAGATCAAAATGGCCATTGAAATTTCATTCTATACATGCTCAATTTCATAAATTGGATGAAATGAAAAAATATATTATAACATCTTATTGGAGACCCCATGGTTAATATGTGGACTCATGAATTAATTTTTTTATTAAAGTGTTAATTTTATAGTGCTGGGAATGGATAAATAAAGAATAAATACACTTACAAAAAAGAGTCTTAAAATATCATAAAATGGGTTGGGATGGACATTTAAATTTAAGAGATCATTCTTGAGGTTCCATTAATTGTGTTCCACCCCATTATAATGGGTATAATATTTATATGAAATAATATATCTTCTTTGTCTTCTATTCTCATGATGATTCGATATTAATTCAATGGAATATAAAGGGGTTTCTCTATGCCAGTTTCATGTATTCCATAGGATGGTTAAGATACATGATGTAGATTTATAAAAATTCATATTTTAGGGATTATAGATCAATGAACATTTATATTTAATTTATAGAAATTTATTATATTTTATCATGAAAGTTTAGGTTGATATTTCGATTAATTCAAAGGATAAGATATAATGGATGATACATGAGAGTTTTGATACATATAAATACATGGGATAAACCGTTCGAATGAGGAGACAGACATGACCTGGGAATGAAGGGAAACTATATTGGATGTTTCATATAATGATTCTATTTAATTTTATTTTTTCATTTTCCTACCACATGATAGCTTTCGTAACGAGACAGATTTCATGCCAGGGTGATTACAATGATTCTGAACTTATATCATTGTGGTATTTTATGTCTGAATGTAATTCATGTTGTGTCTCTACTATGAAAATCAAATTATCAATTCTCTTCATTTAATTTTTAATCCATCACTCATGTTTCACAATGAATTAATTTATTTTCTAAATCATTCACTCGTGTATGACCCTCACCCTAACCATTGGGTGTGATTTTCATTATTTTTATGAATGGTTTTGATTATCCTAATCTATAAAAGAACCTATATATTATATTCATTAAGAATGTGATAATTTCATGATTTGTGGTGTCTACCACTACATTTAGATTCACAAAGATTCAATTATGAAAACTAATGATTTCTAAATCATGATTTAATGTCTCAATAGCCTATAGACCTGTATTTTTTATTTCTTATAACATTTTACCATTAATCAAACATCATCACTCATGATAATATTTTATTTTTTTATATTGTTCGGACTCTATTATCAAAATATTATTTCCCTTGATTATTATATTAGTCTATTCTCAACCTAGTCCTCATGGGATAGAAAAAAAAATAAGCATTATTTTACTAATCATTTTTTGAAGACCAGACCCCCAGTATCTAAGAGTCGATTGTAACTTTTTTATGTTGTAACAAGATAAAAATTAATGCATCCTGAAAACCAAAATATATTAGTATTCTTGTTAGTATATATACATAATTGAATAAAAATATACTTCTTAAAGGAACAAATAAACAAAGTATATTCATTATGGAAATTGTTATTACTTATATATTATTTATGCATATCAATCAAAATACACATACATCAGCTCTGGTGAAGTAATATATAACAATGGAATTAGATTATAATGTAAGTTAAACCTTATTATATGAGGTATATATAC
This sequence comes from Viscum album, assembly GCA_963277665.1. Classification (NCBI taxonomy): domain Eukaryota; kingdom Viridiplantae; phylum Streptophyta; class Magnoliopsida; order Santalales; family Viscaceae; genus Viscum; species Viscum album. The sequence goes on from OY728165.1 coordinate 812,890,974, forward strand.
TCTAAATATAAGTATAATTTATAATCATTGACCTATTATAGATTCCTAATGAGTTTATATATGTTTCTAGTGTCTATGGTTTGTGTTCAATGATTGGACCCTCGATTGGTGGAAGAATGAAATAAGCCTCAATGTTAGTTGAAACCTTGTACCCCAACCCACATGGTTTCTATCAAACACATTTAATACTTATGAGAGTAAATCATTGAGAATGTATTTCCCTAACCATTCTCCTAGGGACCCTGATTCTCCTAAACCTATATAGTTTTTTAGTAGATCCAATTTTAATGGTTGACATAAATTTTCTCAAACCATGTGGTCAAATCGTGTAGGGTCCCTCCATATATAGTGATCTGAAAATTGTTGGCACATGGTTTTTTCAACCATGTTTTCAAACCATGTGGCCTGATAATTTTTTTAAAATACCATTTTTTCCATATATTTATAATTATACATAACCCTATGTTGTTTTTTATTCCATTAGGCAAAAAATATTTATCCTTTTATAATATCCCCACCAATGGTAACCATGGTTCATGGATTGTTTCACTGTCTGATGTATGATTCAATATATATTTATCTATTTATATTAATTGTGGTAATATATTTGGTCCTTATGTTGAGTTATATTTTTTCTTCCTCTCGATGATGATATTTTTTATAAGTTTATATTTTAGATTTTAGGATGTTGATCTACTATTAAATTATCCCTGGATCTATGCCAAACTATTGGAATATGATGGATGAGTAGAGTAATATATGAATACGTTAGGTGGTATTTGAAATTTAAATAATAGTCTCAATTTTAATAATGTTTTTCCAATGTGTGCATTCTTATTTCACCAAGAATTTAGTATTAAATTTATATTCCTCGCTTAATGTTTTTAGAATAATATTTTAGATTGCTTTCTATTTATGTTCCTCATTTCATTGTTAGTTGTGGGAATAGTTTTTTCCTCCCCATATAGGTTTATTCCCTTGATAATCCATTATTGAAAATTTTAAATTACTTGAGACATCATTTAGGTGCGTTGTCTTGACACAGATAATGGTAAAACCTTTTTAATTAAAATGAATTTTGAATTAGTAACTGATAGAACATGTATATTCTATGAAATTATATATTGAATTTATAAGGTTTGTGTTTAAATTAAAAAAATGAATCCTAAGTGATAAAATGTTAAATATTTATATATATGACATTCCCAGGACATAGAATTAAAATTTTTAATTGGATGAAGGATGTTAAATCACCTTTTAATGGAAAATAAAAGAACATTTCAATAACATAACAAATGACTGTGTAATTTAATTTGATAGTGGTTCAATATCCTACGAATTTATTTTCATGTGTAATGATTGTTAATTGAATTAAAATAATAAATTATAATATAATTAATCGGCTAATTGTTTGCATGTCACTAATTAACCATGTCACGTTGATGAATGGTAATGAGATGGTCCAAATAATTTATTTAATCACATGAGTATTACATGTCCTAATTAAATAATGTTGTAAATGAAAAAATTATAATTTTTTAGTGTATATATAACTTCTTATATATATAAGAGTGGTCACTTTTGATCTAGCATGGGATTTCAGAGGAAATTTTTTGAGCAATCATAAGACTCCATCATGATTCAAAGAGAAAGTTTCCTAGGGATATATCCACCAAGGAACATGGTCATTATCATCTTGAGGATGCACAATATGATGTCATATGATCCCTTACTATCTCTTCAGATAATAGAATTACATGGATACACTCTATTGATATAGATTGACTTCTACACAAACATGCCCCCAGGGATTCACTCCACTAGGTCGAGTCATGTTCAGACCACGATTACTATGGATGATAAACATAGACCCGATTAGAATTATCTTCCTTGTAATTTTATGGGAATTCACATTTGATTATACTTATACACTTTTCATCAAGATTTCAACATTTAAAAAATGAGTTGGATTGACCGTTGAGGTCAATGATTCCTTAGTCACACGATGGATCATATTTCATTAATATTATAATATATTTTAGTTTTGTGGACACATTCATGTTTATTAACTATATATACAAGAAATTAAAATAATTAATTAAATGATCTCGTCTTTAGATATATTACCCTTTGAGGGTATATTAGTGATGATTAATTATTTTTGAATTGGGTTACATTTAAGTGTACATGCACACTGGTCAATTAATACTGAAATAATGGATTGTATAAAAATTGTTAGTGGTATCCTAGTGAGATTTATCTCACACCCTATCCATGGCACTGTTAACAGCCAATAATATTATAGGAACACAAGTATTGAAAGGGAATAATTAAAACATGTACAATTCAATTAAAATCTTACTTATGATGGACCTTGGTAGAAGATGATTCAGAATGTCCTTGGGATTCATGGATAGTTTTTTTGTCATTTTTTCATTTATATAGTATGTACTGTACTGATATCTCATTTCCATGTATACTTGTTTTCTTGATTTCTGTAGATATGTAATTATATAATCATCTTTTTGTACTGTACTATTCAAAAATTCAGTTTATAACATTTGATGGATGGATATCCTTATATTCCCTTCATCTTTTGTTGAATCACTATTATTATTTCACTATTTTTATCCAAATATATTATATATCAATATTAATTTTTCTCAATAGTTAAATTCATGAATAATATAACTATAGAACATATACTAGGACCTCCCTACTAGTCAATAGCCTATGGCATATGGGGAAGTGCTCTTTAGGCCACACGTCCCACTAACTCCAGGTATCCTTTCGATGGAAACCAGGTCAGGATGTCACAAAGTGTAATAAAAAATAGTTTTCTTCATTTGTATTTATTTCGGAATATAGAGAATATATTAAAAATATGTTGGAATATTTTATTGAGCCATTCTTGGGAGTATCTTAGCCTCAATCATTTTAAATTACATAATTCCATGGAATGGGAAATTATTTAACTTTATTTCACATATTATAGTAGATATATTTTCATCAATGGGTTATTAAAATGGGTTGGTGTATTTTTATATGAATTATGATTATTTACCTCCTCCTCATATGGAAAGGATGATAGTTTCGAGGATCATCATGGGCACGTTGAATTCACATTCCATACAAATGTTATACCATATAGGCGCATTTTACAACTTGGATTGCTTTAGTTTACTAAGATTATTGAGTGTTCATGTTTCTTATATATGATTATGAATTGAAAAAAATATATAGTGTATGGAAATTGGTTATTTAATGTCTGATCATCAACATAAATATTTATTTACTATTTAGGTTGGTGGTGGAATCTTCAATAACCAGTTTTTACCCATGTAAGCTATTTACATTTGGAAACATAATATAATATTTCGATACAATTGATAGACTACCATTTTGAATTTATGAGTTGTATGGTAACTGTAAAATTGGAATGGGTAATTAACTGACTCAATTTATCAAATATTACACGTAACATTATGAAGCTGAACTATATGGGGACTAATTAGAAAATAATATGGGTGATTCTTCTAGTTATAAAGTGTATGGGACATTATTATATGGTAATGGTGATTCATTTCATTGAACCGTATTATATGTTTATATTAAAATAAAAATTTTATATATAAATCATTAATTATAAAATGAAATAGTGTCTAGTAAATGATGTGGCATGGAATAATTGATCATTAAGCTACTAGAACCCCTGTAAATTAAAAATCAAATACATACCAATACCTTGACCTTCTTTGAATGTAGTTAGGTTAGTATGAAATTTTTTGATCCTATTTAATTTATATATTCTTCTTATAGGGTAGATTTTCTACCAATATTTTTCTATGGCATGTGAATGGAATATTTATATATAATCTATAATGAATTCCTCTAGTCATGTACTAAGAGGGGGGCAATGATCATGATCTAAAGGTGGTGGGAAATGATTTCCTATTGATCCCTCTAGTATTTCCACATGAGTATCCAACAATGATTTCCAAACTGGGCACTAAAAATTATATTTTAGATATTTTCCAACATCTGATACAGTCTATTATGGTATCTATACATCATGAACCTACAATATCTTATGTAACTTTTGCATTACAACATCATCATCCTCCAAAATATTATAGGGATGTCGTTCCACAAGTTGATGAATCTCAGATAGATGCAATATTATCTATCTAAATCATAGGTCGATGAATCTAGAGATTGGGGTTGGGATTTCCACCTACATGTTGCATGATTAATCTATGTGAGAGTGGCAAGTGATTACTCATGTTTTTCATCATTGGGGAATAGTATTATAGGTCATCTATACTACCTTCTATGATTACTTTATCCCTAATAAAATGAGATACTACCAGCCTGTAGAGCTTATACACCAAGATATTTAAGGAATCGTATCAAAAAATGATTTTATCATAGAACTTTAAATATTGTTTTGTAATTTTGACATTGATATATTAATCCATGCAATAATATTTACAAATTTCCTTGTTTAATGTGTCATAATCAATCGATAATATTTTAATAGGAGATCCATGTTACAGGATAATTTATTTATTCATAAATACACTTTTTTATATGTTATGATAATTAATATTTGAATTGATAGGGATATGATTTCTATGTTTGTGAAAGGTATGATTCATTATAAATAAGTATTGAGGAAATGATTTTATGGATATTTTTTTCAAGGATAAAAAATTATAAATCATCTTATACAATTCTTATCCCTTAATAAAAAAATAAAATAAATCAAAATACATAAAATAAAGAAACAACATATAAAATGGGTTTTATCTTAGGGTTTCAAAAAATTGTTGTGAATCTCATTATGATCTTGATCATTTTGGTTGTGTGTTGGATATATGACTATTCATAATAAAACAAATCCATTGAAGAAAATATTTAAATGAATGAAAAACTAGAGATCTTATTTATTCATTATTAATTATTGTTATGATGGAAATGAATCATAGTTATGGAAAAAGGGTGGTTTCATTCTGAGAAAGGATAATTTTATTTGGTATATACTAATAATATTGAAGAAAAATAATTTATAGATCCTCCTCATTTTTTTAATAATGTATTTACACATCAACATACCTATCTAAAACCTCGTTGACATTTGATCATTAATTAATAATCCAACTCGTCAAATTTTGATTTTTATCCTTACTCGGAGGTGAATGTAGATCCATTCCATTGTTATATAAATTTATACATAAAATAGGTATGATAATTACTCCATTTAAAATTTTTAACTTTATTGATGAGTGAAGAAATACAAGGTATGGTAATCATGAATTTTTTTGTTTGATAATAATAAATTATGGTATATTAATGTATGAAAATAAATTTTCTAGTAAATTAAAAAATATGATAAAGAAAAATACATAAGCTAACTTAATTACCTAAAATAGTTGAAGGATATATTTATTTTTCATAAGTGACACTTGAAAATTTTATTTACCAATTTTTAATTATCTTATTTATTTTAAATGTAATTTGAATAATGATAGAAATAATTTATCTTATGATCAATGTTAATATTATATTGTTGAGTATATGAATGATTTTTTGTGTGGGGGATTTTATGCCTTAACTATTTTGATCCAAATGTTTTGATATAAATTTCATTATATTAATTATTTTAATAAAATTTCCACAACTTATTCATTGATTATTATTTTTTGGGGTAAATATTATTTGAATTTTATTTTGACCAAAAGAATTATTTTATATTATTTTGTGGAAATTTCACGAGGTGATATAAAGGTTCAACATCATGAGTATTGAAAAAATTATTATTTTTATTTTACAATGAAAAATATAGGCTCACACTACCCAACTATGGGGGGTACACAATAACCCAAGGAGGAAAACTAAAAATAAATGCATGAATAGGGCCCATGAGTAGGACACATGAATAAATCAAAGACTGGGTCGATGTTGAGAAGGTTTTTTATAGTCACAATTTATTATAATAATTTAAAAGGGTGAATTTTCATGAGGTAAAAAATCAATTTGGGATGTCATAAATCATGGAACACTGAACAACATAATGAAATGAAGGGGATTTGATATTTGTTTTCACAACATTAAACAAACCTTTTTCTCCACCACCCACAACATTACTTATATAATCATTCCTCTTACCAGGTGACCACTATTTCAGGTTTGTCAAAAACTTCAATGATTTTCCATTAGAGAGTTCCCAACTTATAAAATAGACCAATGTGAATCTTTAATCTTCCATGGATGTCTTTTATAGGAACAACTAATAGTTTTTTTAATATTTTAAATATTAAAATATCCATAAAAGAAATAGCCAATGAAAAATTTAAAAATATCATTTTACATTATATATAGAATTACTAAGAAAAAAACAACTACAAATATACCATTATAACCACAATGAATGCGATAGTGTGGTTGTTATGATAATAAATATAATATATTGTTATAAATTAGAGATAACAGTTAATATGTGAACTGATGGCTCGAAACACCAACACATTTAGAGTGGTTATAATCATAGTTTTCATTCATAAAATAGTAACAAAGTTATGTACATGACACATCCACATACATGGGTTGTATTGTGTTGGTCATTCTTTTTTCAAGGAAGAGGGAATTGGTAAGGATTAATTTCGGTATGGTTATCCAATACTATGCAGTAGAATACTTTTCTGTGAATAATGAATGGTGTTAATCCCTATTATGGAAATAATTTTTGTAACCTCTTTATTTTAATGCTCAAAAATCATGATTATAATATTTCTGATGAGAATAATTTTTTATAATAGAATATCATTTTATAATATATATTTGGATATATAGAAAACTGCTATAATAAGATTGAATATTTCTACCACTAGAACATGGGATACCATCACAATCATTCTACTGATTGATACATTCCATAGTAATTCATTTTACAACCATAAATATGCTATTTTAATGCATGATACCACCTGAGGATTACAACTACCAGAGTGGAACTATAACTAGTTAAAATTTTAAATCTCTTTTTCATTTCTACCACTAAGAATTTTCTATTTCTAAATATGATACCATTAGTTTGTCATGTATACGACTAGGAAGAAAACCATTTTTTTCTACAACTAAATTTTGATACCACAGAAATGTACTACCATCATGCTTGCTATAATTTATATTTGAGATCATTCGAATTTTAGTAATCCCAATGTCTAGTTTACAGGAGTAATTGTTGTGGGTTTCTACAAATACTTATTCTAAACCTTTTCATAAATTAATTTAAGACTAAGTAAAAGGCTCAACATTAAGATACATGAAATATTAATGATTATTTTTCAACAGGTATTTGAACAATTAGTTATATTTATTTACATGTTTCCCCTTATGTGTGATATCATGTCCCACGACCTAGTTCATACATGATACTGCAATACATGTATTATATTGTGGAATATGTAAAATATCAATAAAATTTCATAGATTGAAAGAATAATTCTATGTGAAAGTTTCTTAGAAAACATTTAAAAGAATATATAAAAACAAAAAACTCTTTTTTCCATGATCATTTTAAGAACATGTTAAATCTCCTCTCTAATAAAAATATCAGGACCCTCGATCATCTAAAGCATCATAACATTTCATTACTACTTTTTCATATATCTATTTATTATTTGTTTCTGTTATTTTGTATATTCAATTAATTTTTAGTTTTTGTATGCTTATATATACACAGTAAATACTTCTCTTAGACTGTAGAATATAATATATTTTATGAATCAAACATTATCTATTCACCAACTCTATCTAAGAAATATGTACTTATGTTTCATGTGTTTTATTTTTTCTCATGTACAACTATAGAAAAGTTATTAAGTCTAGAAACCTTATAATGATGTTTGAATACACGATATGGTCTATAGATAAGATTATTTGAGATAATAATTTTCATTGCAGTGCATGACTTCCATGTGAAGGGGATTAAGTCTCATCTTGTGACTAAACACCTTTTTATACTACTATGTGATTCATTTTTTACTATTTTTCTAATCATACACATCATTTTTCTAACCTGTAGTGATATTATATTGTTTTATATTTAATCCTAACCTATTTTTTATAATGTATTTGATTATATTAATATATTTCAAATGATAATGTAATTTAATGTAATATTTTAACAAATCCCTAATCATAATTTCATAAAAGTTTTAAATTATCAAACATAAATTAATGTAATGTTTCGATTAACACTTTTTTAAATTAACTGGTGTATTTTATTTTTTCATTTTTAATAAAAACATTTTTTAAAACTCTATTCACCCCCTCTCTTGTATTACTCACTTCGACTAACATTTAATATCTATGTATTTTAAAATATATTTTCAACTATGATTTATTTCTCTTCTAATGAACTGAAATTCGTAGAGTCTATAAATTTAGGTGTTTATGGAGAATGATATATAAGAATAATATTCTATGAATGGACCTGCTTATTTTAAAAGAGTTATCTATGGCCATAGTAAGATTTGGATGAAAATACATTATGAGAGTATGTGTTTCAATATCTAATGATAAATTGTAGAAAAATATGTAAATCTTAAAACTACTATGGTTATAAGGATTTATTATACAAAAACATCATATGATAGTACATGTAAATCCATTAATTCTTTGTATTGTGATTTGGGTGATTTTGGAATTTGAAAAATATATACTTCTATAATTCCTTATGAAATTTGGGATAATTTAGATATTTATCAGGAGGAAACTTATAATATTAAAGAAATATAATTAAATAATTATGAAATTATATATGATACACTAATAAAGAAACTTGATGGGTTCATTTCTAAAATTTATCTCAGGTTTGTTGTGATTTTGAACACAGTGAACACACTAATGAAAAATGTTTCTGAAAATGATGAAGTGATGAACATATTGTGGTGTCTACAAGATAGATGTAAAGGACCAAAAATATCAATCAGAAAATCAAATGATTCTAGAAAATTAGCTGTTAAGGTTCAGATAGGAAAGCTGATGATGTATGTGGAAGAAATCAATATCAATAAATAAATCGATGTTGAACCAAAATGTAAATCAGTTTACTTAAAATCTAAATCATAAAAACAAAATGAGAAATTTAAATCCTATAGTTCAGGTGATTAAAAGTTACATACCAAAAGTGTAGAAGATATTATCTCTTATATATAAGATCTAAAACACATTATAAAAAGAATATGTTCTTTAGAGAGTGAAGTTACAGAAAATTATTGTGGAGGAAACTGGATAAGGGATTGTAAGAAGTATGATGTTTCAAATGAAATTGTATTTGCTGAGTGAAAAAGGAATGAAAATTTCAATGGTGAATATCCTAAGGAAAAATTCTTAAATAAATATGATTCTAAAGATAATAGATACAATAAATAATGGAATGAAACTTGAGTTAATCTGAGGATATCATGAGTGATTCAGACTCATCATTGGAGGATAATAATGATATATCAAACTTATTCTCTATGAAAACTCATATGATGTATCTAATGTATCTTATTTCTCTCTTATTACTATTTCTAATCACTATGGATATGAAAATAATGATGAAAACATGAATAATGGTGAGTTGGAAGAGTATGTTAATTTGATGGAATATACATTTAATGAGATTAAGAATAAATATAATATTATAAATAAAAAACATGCCTTGAATACTAGTTTTAAGTATAAATTATATTTTGAAAAAGAAAATAATCTGCACCTGTTAAATATGAAAAGTGAATAAAATAATAACTTGATAAGCTAAATAATTATCTAGAAATATTCAAAAAAAAGGTTGAAATAATCTTACCCAAATTCATGTAACGTAGACTACAGCCAAGTATACTATTGGTATTTATAGACCACACAGATATATTAAATTGTTTTAAAAACGATTTATTCATAGTTCGTATTTTGGAAAATTATTTTCTTATCATATTCATATAGACCCAAAAATGAAATTATTTATAAAATTTTATATTTTTTTAATAGGAAGCCTATTAATAAAATATGCATTCCAAAATATTTAATTACTATATTTGGAGGCCCAATATGATATGTGTACCAAATCTATTTTCTGTGTCAATTTTTATTTCTAGGAGACTATCTGGAAAACTGCATGTATAATCATGTGGTACCTGATGATTGGTTGTTCTAGACAAAAGGCATGGTATTAAACATGTTTCAAGAATCTAATAATTATGGATGGTGGCCATGTCAGTTTTGTTTATAATGAAAAAGGAGAAATTATTGGTCTTAGTCAAATTGATAATTATAACACAGTTCTATTTAAAATTTTTTATATCAAAATGCTGTGAATTATAATTTTCTTACCATATTCCCGCAATGTGATGATGGTTTTTATGTTATGTTTGAAAAAATTTCGAAATTATTTTATTCAAATTTTTTTTTATTCATTTAGAAATGAAAATTTTTTTTAGTTAATGAAGTCTCATTATTTTCTCAAAATACTTTTTGTCTAAATTCATTTCACATTGAATCCTGTATTTGTTATGATATATTAGTCCATTAAAACATTCATTTTCATTGAATATTTATTAATAATGGGATAGTAAATGATCTTCCAAAACTAGAATTTCCACATGAAAACATCAGTAACCAATAAAAATAATGGAATCAACACAAAATATCATTCAAATCATATAATGAATTTTCAAATTAATATAACTTATACTTCGTTCACATAGAACATTTTTGTAATTCGGGAGTTTCTTACATAAATTGTATGAACAATGTTTATGTTCACACATAAGACATCCCTAGGAATACATGTGTATTCTCTTTGGATTACAAAATTGGTTCATATTAATTTATTAAAATGTTTGAAAAAATTATATAAAATCAATGTGGACATAGGATTAATACCATATGGAGTGATCATGTTGTTTCTGAGGCTTTCGCTGGGGTGTGTGCGTCTGTCTGCTTGAGGACGAAAGGCGTAGTTTTGTTTCCCCACATTCCCTCTTTCAAATGGCGGGTGACATCCGGTTCTTATTCAGGGACATCTGATCAATGATTGAAACGGGATGATGGGAAGTTGGTTCTTCCTTTTGTGGATTCATCCTCAGATATCTTTACGTAGTCAGGGTCTCCCTTATATATTTAAGATGTTGTTCACGAAACTCTTCTCAGTGCCATAATTTCATGGAAACAAGTTAATTATGCTGCTTCTATTGGGACATTCTAAAGGGTCCACTTAGGGCAGAAACCTTAGGTCAGGAGAGTAGTCACGTTGGGCATTACTGGAATGTCTAAACTCTATAACAGTGGTGTGTCCGGGTTTCTTCCACTTTTTATAGGGCTTCTCGAGGGCACGGAAGCCTGAGGCATCCCACATCGAACATGGGTAATCTTATTCCATAGGCATGTCTCCATGGTTTTCCTTAGCTTCCTATGTTTAACACAGGGCATGCCATGAGTTTATCGTCTAGAAGAGATGGATTGGACTAATTTGAACACTGTGTAGAGTGGATGAGATAGGCATAACCCCTTAATGGAACACTGATGTCAGGGCTAACGCGTGGTTAGTTACCCAGTTACTGCTAGAATCAGCGAAGAGGTTAATTAGAATGTTCTCACTGGAATATGGTGTCCTAGGTAAGAATCATGTTGGATGAATGAAGTGGTGGGGGAATAAAATCGGACAATCATGAGGGCGATGGTGAAGTGGGGATTGAGCCTCGAAGAGAATTCCTATGTATCCCCATGGTAGGGAATCAATGTCCACGTAGTTCGGTGAATATAGTTCATCTTGACAATGGCTTACCGCTGAATGCTACTGAAAATGGAATAACACTAAATGGAGTGACAACAGATTGCCACTGAATGAGGAACAAAATGTGGAATACCGATAAACGTCATGTAGGACGAGGGTGGACTGACGTGAAGTGTTCAGGACCATCAGTTGTTGTTCTTGAACCTCAGGGAGGCATCCTATGTACCCTGCCTTGGCGAGGATCAATGTCCACATAGTTCGGTTATGGTACAAAAGTTGGTGAACCAACGTGAATAAGGACATGGGGTCTAGGTGGATGGTTGGATTGAACCTCATGGAGGCTTCCTACATACTTTTCCTTGACAAAGATCAAATTTTTCATAGTTCAGGATGGGGAATTTGGGGCTTACGCTTTGAGGCCGCCCAATGAGTTAGTGAACCGATGTAAAGATCGTTGTAACAAAAAATGGATGATTGGCTTGAAACTCATGGAGGATTCCTACCTACGTTTCCTTAGAAAGTATCAAAGACCTCGTAGTTCATTGGGTTTGTCGAACTGACCTAATGGAGGTCCGAACACCTGGTGTGGTGGGATAGAACCACGTGGAGGCTTCCTACTTGCACTGCCTTGGTAATGATCAAAGTCCTCGTAGTTCAGGTGGGTGAGTCGGTGAACTGACGTAAATGAGGACATGGGGTCTAGATGGATGGTGGTCTTGAACCTCATGGAGGCTTCCTAAATACCTTTCCATGGCATGGAACAAAGACAATGTATTTCAGGATGGGGGCTTGGTGCACCGACATGATGATGGTCGGGACTAGTGGTTGTTGGGAATGAACCTCGTGGAGGCTTCATACGTGCCTTTCCATCGCAAGGATCAAAGTCCTCGCAGTTCATGTTTGGGGTGGGGCTTACACTCTAGGCTACCCAATGTGTTTGTCATGGTCGATACTTGCTGTAAGACCATGTGAGTCATGCTCGATGTGAGAAACAAGAGGAAACTGATATCTTGAAATCACGTCGCGAAAGGTGCGTCCGTGGGAAGTGGAGTGGCGCTTACATGTGATCACATACCAAAGAGGAAACATGCTCTTATTCATGGTTAGTATCCCAAAGAGGTTGGGACTTACTCTAGGATGGAGGCCCGATGGCGACAAAGATCAGCGGGAGAGGGGTTTGGCACCCAACAAAGGAGGGGCAGGGATGATGCCTCCTGCAAGAAAATATAGGGGCTTACATCAGTGTGGTTTCCCTATCCCCACAAACAAATGACACTCCTATAAAGAGGATCTCATTCCATGTGAGTAATGATTTCACTCCTGTAGAGGCCAGTGGGCATAGAGAATGTCTGAGACGGGGCACCACACATATGATGCAGGGGGCGAGGTTAGAGTATAATGTTATTTGCTGAGGAATATGGGGATTTACAGTTTAACATCATGTAGCTCGGAAAAGCTAGGTTCACTCTGCACCCCTAGGACTTATGTAACTGGTACCTTTAGCACCTTGGTGAAGGGAATGCACCGACAATTTCGTGGCTAGGGGCTGTCATGGAGAAAACCATTGGGGGTCCACGTTAGCGTGGCTATGTAAAGTAGCAATATCCGTTAGCGTGTCTATTCGAAGAAGAATGAGGTGAAGAAACGCTATGAGAAGTGTCGTCCAAGGTATTTTGACGTTTTTTCATGAAAACCTAAAGGGCTGCACGGGAAAAGGAGTTGGAAAGCAAGAGGGGCCATAGATAGAAGCCTTGTGATGCTCTGGTGCTCTATACAGTGGAGGGGATTCATGAAGGTTTGTGCTTCGCAAAGTGAAGCTTCCTAGGCTAGGCATAGGGCATAGGTGTATAGGGGAGGAGCTTCATGATGTGGAAAGGAATTCATGATTCAATACCTAATGAAGCAAGGGTGCCTTGTAAATCATAGAATTGGGAAGCGATATGATTCACGATGCAATGTGACCCTACCTTGGAACTTGGGTTACATGCGCATGGGGGGTGCTTCGTAAAGTGGAAAGACATTCGCGAAGCAATGCCCCGCGAAGTGGGGCTACCTCGTGAAGCAGAGAAATGGAAATTAATGTGCTTCGTGATGCACAATGACCCGAACTTAGCACATGGGTTACATCTTCATGTGGGGTGCTTCGCAAAGAGAAAGTGGTCCATGAAGACCTTAGTACACATGATGATCTCTGTCCTTCACGAAGACCCATGGGATTCACAAAAGGCATCCCTCTTGGAAGAGGGTCTCAATTGACACCTATAGGGGTGGTACTTCACGAAGAAAAAGTACCTTGAGGAGCTCATGGTTCCTAGAGCATAGGTGCTTCACGATTCACGATCTTGGAAGGGGAATGATCGAAAAAAATCCTCCTCTTGGGCTCGAGGGGAGCCCTGTATTTATAGGCATGAGACTCTATGAAGCAGCACCCATTTGGCGCAATGTGAGCTTCACGGAGCATCCCGAGTGTCACCTACTGTCGTGGAGATTTTCCACCTCGTTTCATCTCGAGGGCTAGTGAAATTCAGAGGGATTCGTGGAGCGGTCCCACCTCCGGGCTTCGTGAAAGCTCACGAATTTCAGAGGGCTTCACAGAGCAGTCTCGCTTCCATGCTTATCAATGGCTTGAGAATTTCAGAGGGAATCGTGGAGCGGTCTCGCCGCCCTACATCGTGATGGATTGCGAATGTCAGAGGTATTCGTGGAGCAGTCCTGCCTCCCTAAATTGTGACAGATCACGAACATCCGAGGGCTACACGGAGCGGTCCCTCCTCGTTGCTTCGTGAGAGCTCACGTAGGAGCTCTGGTGTGCCATCTGCCAGGCTCTAGGAGTTTTGTGATTCATCTTTTCAAGGTAGTCCATAATGCTTTTAGGATATTTTTTTCGCCTACAATTTTGGCTTCAACAAATGCTGGGCTGACTTCTCCTTTTTTATTTTCTCTCCTCCGCGATTTCAACTTTTTGGTGCTCTTGATTCATGAATCACTGCGTACTATGTGATGGCTCTCTTCAAATCAGGCCATTACTTCATAGTTCACTGCTAATCTTCAACTTCACGTTAGTATGCTCTGTGACATGCGTCTGAGGGTTAGGTCAAGGCTCTGTGATTCTGCAGTCCGGATCGAGATCTGTGAGTGGTCTCCGTGATCGAGCTTCGTGACCAAGCATCGTGATCCAGCCAAAAAAATAATTTGAATTTTAAGGATAGGATGGCTCACCAGGTGGTCGTCAAGGGGGGGGGGGGGTCCTTGTGGATGATGCCCGAAGAGAAGATATGGAAAATAAAATTGGGTCTTTGGGACTTGGTACATAGCCTCTCCGACCATGGATTACGAGTGAATCTATTGTCAGAATGAAAAAGGGACTACCCATTGTGCAAGATGCTTCCCTTGAATGGATTTGGATTGAGGGATGAAGTCTTCATCGCAAAAGAATGTAGGGACTAGCCGACTTACTGGTTCAGGAGCATGCCGTTCCGGCGTCAGATGTTCAGGGTGGCCAACGACCATGCTCAGGAGAACTTTACGCCCATTACCACCGATTGTTTATATAATCATATGAATGATATTGATAGGAAAGAATTTAATATGGAGACGTCCCCTCCCCTGTACCAAAAAATCCTAAAGGCAGCGCGGAGAAACCCGGATAAAGGATGGGTTGATGAGTGGGACCCATTCCATGGTGGTAACTACACAAGCCATTACTCCTGGGCCTACTAGGTAAGCTTTTAGTGTGAAGAGTTCGGGGGAGAGCTGAGGAGAGTAGGTCTGTATGAGCTAGCCTAGGGCTCCCAATTTCACATCTACCCAACAAATCAGCTGATGCTAGAGTTGTTGAGCCGGTGGTCATCAGAGACCAATACCTTCCACCTACATCACAGGGAGGTTGGTATCAGCTTATGGGATGTGCATCATATCTCGAGGGGTCCCAATACTGGGAGCGATGTACTATGAATTCCTCCCTATTATGGGTGAATCGGATGATCCGGAGCACATGTCACTACTAGTGATGACATTGATGAGACTGGTGCTGGGAGAGGACAAGGAAGTGGTGAGAAATGTCCACTTCAGATAGTGGTTAAAGAAATTTCAGAACTTTTCAAAAGACATGTAGCTTCCAGTGAGCCCTCAAACTTTCCCAATGGGGTCTCAATGGGGAAAGGAGCAATCATACTGGCGGCTAATGGAGGATAGTCAGTGGAAGACCTGGGGCTCCACCATCAGCACCGAACAATATCCAATAGTAGGATGGCGTCATTCATTACAGATCTTATCTATGGCTGGATCTTTCCAGTGAGGGATAAAAATATGGGAATGGGACCAAGAACATTCATCATGGCCTCCATGATAGTGACTGGAGGGTGGGTAAATCCTAGAATTATGATGCATGCCAGGATTTACAAAATGCTCCGGCACATCAGCGAGGGGAAGAGGTCACAAGGGATATGTGGGCCATTCCACCTTCTGTAGGGGTGGATAACATCACACATTAGGGGGGTTTATGAATAACCAAACCCTATTTCTCCTCCAGGAAAAAACTTTCCCCCATCCATCCTGAACCACGCGGGGAGTATTCTTACCAAGCTGACCGTACCATCGATATTAAACCGAGTCTGGAAAGTATAAGAGTTCCACATGCATCCATTCTGATTTCCAATGGGGTCCTTCTAAGATGAAGTCCTAGGGATATAAGATCACTAATCTTATCTCTTGGCCTTTTGTGGTGGATTCCTAGTGGCAAGGGTGGACTGTGAGCCGCTTTGCGAGCTGTACACCCCGCACCGATTTACCTAGCAATTTCGGTGCATGTAGTGATTGACCCATCAGGTTTACCAAGTGGTTCTCCATGAAGAATATCAATGCATGATGAGGAAGATGTGGCTCTTGTTCACTCGCGAGGATGTAATGATGAGGAATGATCTACCTCTTCCCATTGATTCCTTCGGTTTGGTCATGGAGTATGCCCAAAGTTGGGAGGTAGCCTACCAGGGGAAAATGATAAAGTAGCCAATAGTTCTGGTCAGTGATGGTGAGCCTTACCAACCTCTGTGATGGGGCCAGAAGGTGGAGAGGTAATCTCGCGATGGCAGGGCTGTTGTGGTGTTGGGAACCACAACAGTTGAGGGTGAGGTAGCAGTGATAGATTCAACGGTGGTAGCAGACGTGATGGATCCAAAAGAGCAGAGTTGTCCAGAGGGGATGCCACAGAGAGAGTTTCGCAGGATACCTACCCGGGCTCCATGGAAGTGGTTGTGCCATATAGATATGACATAGAATGTTGTCTTCCTGATGGCCTAGGACATCTAGGAAGTCAATAGGAAATTCCTCAGTCTATTTGAGTTGTGGAAATAGTTGAACCATCTCGAGATGGATTTTCCGAGAATAGGTCATATCCAGGCCGGCTTTGAGGTATCCCGAACGGAGGTAGAGAAATACCTTGCAGATCTGGAGGACTTTATGCATCCCGAGGTTCCCATGTATAATGATAGATAATTTCAAGGTGTTCTTGAATCGCATGGTCCCACTGTAGTTTTCGGCCGATGAACTAAGAGAGCACTTTCCTCAACTGAAAGAATCTAGCGAGCCCTCCTTGGGGGGTGAGGCCTGTAGAGGGAGTTTGTTGGCGGAGGGCGAAGTCTGTGATCAAGACTCTAACATTGAAGAAATCGCAATGTCCCTCGAGGTAAAACCCCAAACCCATTCATCAAGGTCTACTCCCAGGTTGTTCTGGACTCCTTAATAAGAATTGAACTATACAGGAGGACCTCATACATAGGACACATTCTTGTCCTCCAATGAATGAAGATGCGGGTTCTTCTAAATCTACACCTACAGTAGCATCAACTGCTACGCCCAGCGGTGCCAGGGCACCTATGTGGACCCCATCAGAGCTTTTATACCTTCCGATAATATACAGGGTGCCATGCCTCGGGGTCCCTACAATATCAACGTAAGAATGAGACTAGGAATTTTATCTCTGTAAGTCCCTTCTAGTAATTTTTTTCCTATATTCCGTTAACCATGTTTACTGGCGTCCATGTCCTTTATTGGTTCCCATAGTTCTTCAAATGGAGTAGGCTTCCTTGGTGAGTTTGGTCGGGGATTCTAGTGGCATACTTCCTAGGTGAATGTAGGTGAACGTGAGGGCCAAGGCCCAAACCGACCAAGCAACAGCGCTCTCGATCAGTGGTGGGGCCATCAGTGGGGCATATCTAGAGATCATTGAGGTGGGATCAGATGATGAGGATCGACCAGATAGTCCTAGTCCCGCCTTGCCCAATCAAACACCAGACTTGGACCCTGCGGAAGAGTTTTGGGGGGCGTTCCCCACATGTGAGCCTACCAACTGCGCTGACTGGGACGAGACGACCTCCGATGAAGAGGACAATAGAATATTCAGTCATCGATCATGGAACAGATCAAGCACTTCATTGATGACACCCCAAGAATTATGGCTAGATGAGATGGATAGACTTTTCTCGTGACTGTGCGAACTCTGTGCTGGGGGAGTGGATTCCCAAAATCCTCACATGCTCGTCCGAAGTCTTATGGCGGAAAATATTCGAGAGTATGACCGTGGCCTCAGTGTGGGCTGGCATTGGAGGAAAGCGGTAAACATCAAGAGGCTCAAGAGGCTGAAGATGAGTTATAATGGCTGCAGAGTCGGGCAGACAAGCACTCGACCTCCCTCAACGCTCAATCTAAGCTAATATTGCAATTGAAGGCCCAGCTGGCTGAGGCCGAAGATTGCATGAAGCGAGCCTCTGAGGAGATGACCGTCATCCAGACCGACGTGGAGTGGGCCTAGGTTGTGGCCAACAAATTTCACCCACTCGCCACCGAGGAGGAGTGGGAGCTGAATATGCTACAGAAACTCCTTGACGCCACCATCCAGAGGGTGGAGGAGCGGCTACACTCTTTTAATGAGGACAACCCATCCATGGTGAGAAATGACCCTCTAGTACTATAATGATTACAAACACTCAAATTTATTTTCATTTCGTGACCATTTGATTCCATAGCCTACTTGAGTTCCGTTATTTGTATTGGTTTTACATGTATCTGTTATATGCATGAAACACCCAGTGATCAATCCGTATGCTCATAGAGGTTGAGCCCAATGTGAGAAACAAAGGATGACTCCTATGTCATTTCAGATGAACATAAAAGTGTTGATCATGTTGTGGGCCTTTGGGGTTTTAAAAACCACCCTGTATTCTCGGGAAGATAAGGGAGAGACTTGACTAGATAATGAAGATCTCAGAACAACCAAATTTCCATTTTCTTAGTGCGCTCTTGTGCACGAACAAGGTAATTCTAGGGGTGCTAGAATCAATCCGAATAGACTAGAATGGAAGGTTTGAATCATGATACCTATGATTCAGAACACTCTGGGGGTGGTATGACAATGAAGGATAACTATTTTCTGCATTCAAAACACAGTATCCTAATTGTGTTGGCCTGGAATGGGGATATCAAATGAGGGGCGATGAGTGACCATGTTCGAAACATGGGGCCTGACTCAAAATGTCCTCCATTAGACTTCCTGAATGTTATCCCAGGACAGTAGGTGAGCCATAGTTTGTGCATCCAAACTGTTATGGGGTTCCTCTAGATGTTAAAGAGGATGAGGATCCAAATAAAGGGGTACACAATGCGTGGAAAGTGGGGTGATGGGTTGTTTCCGTAGAGTCCAACAGTCTTGAAATTATGCCACCATGGTTGAAACACATTAGGAGGATACATCAGTCTGACCAGGGATCAAACATACTTTTGAACATGACCTCATTGATAAGGAAACTATCACCTCCCAATGTTATTGTGGGGAATCCTAGAATTGTTCAGGGTAAAGGTGTAGGGTTCCCCGAAAGAAGTCAGGACAAGGGGCTGAAAATGATAGAGGTAATAGATTTGAGATTCATGGGTCAGGACCCAAAGGAAATATTCTTGGGAGTTCGCACATATCCCATGAGGATGAAATCAAGACATACGTAGTTCTGGAAGATGTCGAGCATTTTAATGTCTTCGAGAAAGGATGTGGAGTGATATTAGTTTGAAGTCATATAGTTCAGACCATGGATGGTAGGAAATGTGGGAGACACATGATGGGGTAATTATGAAACCTAACGTGAATGAGTACCTAGGGTTCTGACCACCATGTGTTCACTTGGACGGTTTTAGGTCGAGGGACCAGAAACGAGAGTTAAGATAGGCTCAAGGAAAAGGGTACATGACTTCCTATGTACCCCATGAGGATTAGGATCTTGCTGCACATAGTTCAATGAGATGGCACAGTGGGATACTCATTCCAAGTATAAAAATGTTGTGCGGGTCTGGCCCATACACAAAAGGATGTGGTATTTGATTGATATTTTTTGTCTTTTAGGATGAATGAGTGTTGTTTTTTTGTGATGTGATGGGCCTATAATAAGGAATCCAGACATCTCCATAAGAATCAAGACAAATGAAGGCATTGAAAACTGGTATTGTGTTTGACCGACACTAAATAAGATTTCCCTTGTGTGATGGAACCACAGTGCAGTGCCATTTTTCATTGTGCAGCAAGGACGATATTGTCACAATTTTGGGTCATGTGATGGGACCAACCATGCTCATTAACGTCTTGAAGCATAAACACTATAGTTTAAAGCTATGTGGAACTAAGAATCATAGTTTAAAGTCATATTTCTCGGACATAGAGATGAGGTTCAAGGGGGAACATGCACGGTGCAATAAAGCATACATGACGTGAATTAGGATATAATCTCACATCACACTGAGTGTGATTCTGAGAAAGAAAACATTGTCTAAGGGGCTAGCAATGGCTAATGGGTATAATGTGGGAGACACTAGCTCTCATTTAAGCTAGACCCGTAGACGAGGTGTTCGGGTGTCCCTACATATCCCATGGAATGGGAATCATGTTGTACGTAGTTCTCCAAAGGGGCAATACGAAAATAACTTAGTATTACGTGTCAGAACATGGACCATAGAAAAGAAGGACTATTCTGAGGAAGTGAATACCTTAATATGATCCATAATCCTACATGAGTCGAAATCATAGTAGGAAACAAGGGCAGAAAAAGTATTTTCAATACGTGAAATACATGCAAAGGAGAAATCGGTGAAGAGTCCTTAATGAGGCATTATCATGGATTTCTCCTCCTAACGTGTGGATATGCATGGATTAATAATACCAAGAGTATCGAAGTTTAACATGGACATGATGAGGTGGAGAAGGATGTGAATAATGATACAGACATTTTGGGCTTAATGGTGTTGGCGTGATGATAGAGAATAAATGTAGACTGTGTTCAAAACACAACATCCATATCGTGTTAGCCTGAAATGGGGACAAAAAAATGAGCATCGACTACTGATCATATTCGCCACGTGGGACTTGTATTGATTTGTTATCTGAAAACCTCGAGGACATTGGCCTGTAATGGTTAGAGAGCCCTTAGGATTATCATCCATGATATTTGGGGGTACCTATGGGATGTGAAATGTGATGGAAGCCCTAATGAGGGGGAACACGATTCTTGAGAAATGTGTGAATGAATGTCCAGGTAGAATCTAACATTCCAGGTGCTAAACCAGAGTACCCTTGGGCACATTATTGAATCACTGAAGAGGACCGAGGGTCTCATCTTGAGAGAAGCCGATTTCAAAAGATGAGTATAACAGAAGGGGACAGAGAACTCTCAGGAGAAGGAGAAAAATGGTGTGGTTGTTACAAACCAAACGTGAATGAAGAAATAATCCCATACCACAACATATATTCCTCTCTCTGGGGGAATTAATGCTAAGGGACCATGATGGGAGGGATATTTCTAAGATGTGGGGTTGCACCCGAAGTCTAGACATATGGGCGGTTCAATGTATCCCATGAGGATGGGAATCAAGCCACACATATTTATTGAAGGAAGTAATATGATGTTTATCATTATGAAGTAAGGATGTTATTGGGTAAGATACCCCACATACAAGAGGTGTACGGTGCGGCGAGTAACCCGACGTGAATGGGGACATAATTTCGTACCACACTGTACAATCTCGTAAGAGAGAACATGAGTCGGGGCCCAAAAAGGCCGAGGGGGCCTGATGCTGGGCCTCAGACTGAAAGGCATGACCAGTTTACAGTTTAATGTCTTGCAGTGAGGATGATGAAAGGGGTACGATACCCCAAACAAGAGAGGTGTACAACATGGCGTGTAACCCGTCGGGAATGGGGACATATTCACGTTCCACACCGTACAATCCTGTAAGAGTTATGACTTGGGTCGGGGGCCCGAGATTGGGAACACGATTCGTGGAAGGGTCTGTGCTCATGGTATGAATGATAAATGATGGGAGGGACATCTCAAGAGGATATGTGTTGCATGGAGAAATAGACAGATGTAAGTGATGAAATAAGTCCGCTTCACACCACACAAACCTATATGAGAACATGGGCCAGGGACCAGAAAGGGCCAAGGGGCCGAAAATGTCCAAGGGTCTTGAGGGTGGGCGTCCCAGCCAATAGTTTCCATATGACCTATTTTGTGGTTACCTCCTCTTCACAGCTCCTAATCCCATATGAGCAGTGGTTGGTGTGGGAAACAAGGAGCCTGACTCGGCTCTCCTAGTCATATAGGGGTCTAATAGTTGGCATCGCCTGAAAGGAGTTCATCGCTTAGAGATACAACAGGGAAGAATGGTCCACTATACTCAATGTTTGGGAGATTGTGGGGTGGCTGGGAAGAAAAATAATATATGATGACCATATTCAAAACACAACATCCTTGTACTGACCCAGAATGGGAACAAAAAATGAGCATCTACCACTGGACATATTCACAACGCGGGACTTGTATCAATTTTATTTCTCAACATCCTCAAGGGCCTTGGCCTGGAGTTGTTGGAGATCCCTTGGGCCTAGCATCCCTACCATTTAGGGGCCCTTCTAGATGAGAGATATGATGGAGTCCCAATCAAAGGAGTGGGTGAAGCATAGCTTTACCCATCTGGGAAAGAGGAGGACACCTCTGGGTAGTGGGACATATGGAAGGATAGAGACGAGGTTGACATGAATTGGGGGAAAATCCTGCACCACACCATATCTCTTGACCCAAGGGGTGATTCTGGAATTAGGTCTAGGCCAACAGACAAAATTTCTAGGCATTCCTATGTATCCCATGATGATAGGAATCAAGTCGTACATTGTTCTTGAAGGCCATGAAATTTAACGTCATGTAGTGAGGATGTGGGATAATAGATGAACATGGAGTTGGAATATTGTTCGAACATTGTATTCCTGGCATGAGTGGGGCTATGGAAGCCTAGACCATATCATTCAAGGATCCTACAAGAGAAATATATCAAGGGGATATTGAAAGAGAATATTTTGGGGTTGGGCTCAAGACTAAATGCTTGAGAGTTCTTACATATCCCTTGCAGAAGGGTATCAAGACAACCATAGTTATAATGGTGTATTTTAACATCTTGCAAGATGACATACATTTTATCGTCATGCGGGATAAAGAATTTTAGGGTCATTCGGGACCATCATGCAGTTTAGGGTCATGCGGGACCGGACAGTTTATGTTCGTGCAGGACCAGATAGTTCAGGGTCATGTCGGACCCGACAGATTAGGGTCATGTAGGACCATCATGTAGTTTAGGTTCATGAAAGACCATCATGCAGTTTAGGGTCATGCGGGACCGAACCATTTACGGTCTTGTTGGACTAGACAGTTTAGGGTCATGCCGGAGCAGGTTGTTTAGGTTCATGAAGGACCATCATGTAGTTTAACTTCATGCAAGACCATTAGGCTAAGGAATGTTATTTCTTGAGAAAAATGGAATTGGTGGTAGGAGTGATGCGCTCACCATCCATGGACTCCAGAGAGTATGCTTAAATGGGGAAAAATATGTGAATTATGTAAGGTCCTTCCCATTTGGGCTCCAACGTGGGTGGTTTTCTACCAAGGATCATTGGTATCCGAAGGGCCAATACCATGTCGCCTTGAAGGAATGAATGGAGGTGAACCTTCTTAATGAAGGCTCTACCTATCTTATTTGGATGCCTTTCCAGATCGTGTAGGGAACGGATCCTATTCTTTTCAAGTGCTTCCAATTCTGCCAGATAAATTTCAGCTACCTTATCTGGCGCCTTCTTTTTATAGACCATTGTGCGCAACGATGGCACCTAGATCTCGATGGGTTGGATGACTTATGTTCCATATACCAGGGAATATGGGTTCACCTGTGTTGAATTACAAGTCGTCATCCGATAAGACCATAGGGAATTGCGGAGCTTGTTAAGAAAACTCTTCTTATTCTGACCAACCATTTATTGCATGATGTTAGAAGGGGTCTTGTTGAGCGCCTTGATCTGCCCATTTTATTTCACATGGTAGCAGGGGGTATGGTTAGAACGGATGTTGTACCTGGCATACACCATCTTCAACTCAGCTACATGGAATTTGGTGCCATTATCGGTGAGGATGACATGAGGTACACTAAATCAGTAGATGATATTGGATCTCACGAAGTCGATGATAGAATGGTCCTTGACCTCCATGAGCAGAACTGCTTCTGCGCAATTTGAAATAAAATCATTGGTGGTCAGGATGAACCTGCACTAGCGAGATATCACCGGTGGATATGGTCCTACTACATTGATCCCCCACACCGCAAATGGACAAGAGTAATTGGTGGAATGGAGAGGTTCTAGCGGCTGATGCATGGAGTTAGCATGAATTTTGCACGTGTGACATCTCTTGGCGAACACGATGCAATCATGCAACATGGAGAGCCAAAAGTACCACAGCCTCTAGATCTGATGAGACTAAATTGACCCAGTCTGGTGTGAGCCGCAAGAACCAGCGTGAACCTCCTACATGACCTGAGAAATCTCGAATCCTTGGATAAAATGGAGGAGAACACCATCAATCCCACACTTGTAGAGGGTCTACTCAAGACTAGGACCACTCTAGAGGGTAAACTGCAGCGCGCTGTGTTGGATTCCCTCATGCTCAACTTGATCATCCAGGAGGCAACCATTTTGGAGATACTCGACAAAATGGGGCTCTCTAGTCGGGGTTTACTTCAACCACTACATCTGAGGAGCCTGGGGGTCTTGACATGGTATCTCCTGTGGTTAGATGGATTACTTGTAGGTCGTCGCCATCATCTGGGGTGACGGGAGCAATGATTCTCTGATGTGACACCTATATAATAAAATTAACATACTCAGGTTCTTCATGAGATGCATCCAGGCCTGCCAGGGCATCAACTCGACCGTTCTGAGATCGAGGGACATGAGTAACTTCCAACCGAGATGGAAAATGGGCCATTAGCTAGAGAGTGCACTCCAACAATGGTATGCACTCTAGTTTTCTGATGACATAGTCATTTTGGAATTTCTTGATGACTAGTTCAGAATCCCCTTTCACTTGAAAATGGGGAACCTCAATCTCGAGGGCCAGCTTGAGGCAAATGATAAGAGCCTGATACTCTGCCTCGTTGTTGGTGCATCCTTCTAACAATAGGAATGAGTAACACAGTATGGATTGCTCCGGGGTAATAAAGACAATACTCGAGCCTACTCTGTTGAGTCTTGGATCATTGATCCTCCTATCAGTGGGGCTCTGTGAGGCGCCATCAACGTGAATCTTCCAAAACGGGATTTCATGATCTGCTGAGAGGATTTCCTCATTAGGAAAATTGAGATCTGAGGAATGGTCCATGAGGGTTGGATGGGCAGCAAGAAAATCTGAAAATTCTTGTCCCTTGATAGCCTTCTGAGGCATGAACTTGATGTCTAAATGATGGAGGATTAATGACCACCATACTAGATGACCGGTCAACATGGGTCAGTTTATAATGTACATCAGCGTGTCAAACTGAGACACCAACTGTACCTCATGGTGATACAATTAGTGTCATAGTTTCTATACTGTGAATACCAGCGCAAGGCATCTCTTATCGATTAAGGAGTATCTGGTCTCCATATCAATGAACATCCAACTAAGGTAGTAAAGACTGTTCTCCATCCCCACATTGTTCTTCTGGGCAAGAAGGGTGCCAAGATATCTATCGTGTGAAGTCACATAAAGGGCCAGCGGCTTTCCAGAGACATGTTGCATCAGGACCGAAGGCTGGAGTAGATACTGATTGATTTCCTCGAACATGTTCTGGAATTGTTTGTCCCATTTTTAGGTGGATCTATTCTTCTTGAACTGATAAAAGGACTTACACTTTCTATCCATATTCACAATGAACCGAAAGATGTAGGCTATGTGGCCTTCGAAACTTCTTAGCTCCCAAATATTGCTCAGGGGAGGCATCTGACTGATGACCTTGATCTCTATGGGTTGATCTCAATGCCTTGGTACATGAAAACAAAGCCATGGAATACTCTGGTGGTAACCCTGAAGGCACACTTCAACAGGTTCATCTTTAGGTGCTGGGAATGTAAGAATCCGAACACATTCTCAAGGTCCTTGAGATGGTCCTAGAATTGTAGGGATTTGACCACCAAGTCATCCACATAGCATTCCACCAATGTTTCGAGGATTGTCTTGAATATGTGATGAATGGACCACTAATAGGTTGCACCTGCATTCTTTAATCCGGAGGGCATGACATGTTAACAAAATGTACCTTGTGGTGCCTTGAAGGCTATAGAATCCTCAACCTCAAGGTCCATCTTGATCTAGTTGTATCTAGAATAACCATCCATGAAGGAAATGTCTTGGAACCCAGTCATAGCATCGATCAACAATTCTGTCATATGGAGTGGAAAATCATTTTTCAAATAGTGATTGTTGAGATCGTGGAAGTTGATGTAGACTCAAATATATCCATTACCCTTCCTGAATGGCACAATGTTGGATAGCCACTTGTGGTACTATACCCCCTTGATGAAGATGGCTCTGGTGAGCTTTGTCAACATTGGACCCGACCATGGCATCGTGAGAAGTGTTCATCTTTTTGGGGGGCTGCTTGAACCCGTGATGATTTGTCAGGAGACCAAGGCAGTAGACTGCTACCTGAGGATCTTGCCTTGGAATCGTGCCAAATTTCTAAGCGAATACATCATAATGTTGCTTTAGAAAGTCTATGTACCACTGCTTATCCTCGAGGGACATGGAGGAAGTGATTAATGTAGGTCTCTGATATGCCTCTTTACTGAGGATCACCTATACCAATTCATCAACCATGGTGGAGACACCCTCTTAAAATATGGGGAGAGAATCCTCAAAATCCGCTTCATTATATTCAGAGGGATCCTCGGTAGGAGGATCTTCCACTGGGTCAATAGATTTCGACAGAAGGCCGGTACCAGCCTGAGCGGTAGTTTCCATTGCACCAAGAGATTTATGTGTGGACGAGACCATAACAAAGAAGGATGTCGACCCGATCCCATTGGGTCTTTAGACCAAGAGGCCAGTTTTGATGATATCAGAGTAGTAGTGGTGTGTTGGCTTGATCTGGATGATTCTAGCTAGATGAAACAGGAAGGTATGATTTACTTTTGTTTCCATGGGGAGAACTTCCTGATACCTTATGGGGGTAGGAGGCTCCGGGGTCACCTGAGCTCGATTTTTGTAAGAGTATAGGGTGATCTTGCATCATCGATTAGACTTGGGAATATGCTCCCCACTAGTACTAGAGACAAAAACATTTCCCTATATCGCTGGTCGTGGCCTCCAATCGATAGATTGGGAAGACGTAGGTGTCATCCATCCCTGCCTAGGGGTCAGTTGCACTCGTGACGGGTTCGATCTCACTGGCCTAAATATGCTTATCCTTTCTCTTGTAATAGTCGTCATCCAGGTAGTGGGCCTCACAAGAAGAAAAAGGAGACATATCACCTTGGATTATGCCTACTCATCCATTGAAGGAGTACTTGAGGCATTTGTGATATGATGAGGGGACTGCCTCATGTATATGGAGCTATGGTCTGCCCATCAATGAATTACACCCATTTTCTTGGGAGACATCCATAAACTCAATGCTGGAAACTAGGCCACTGAATTGGGTCTTCAAACGAATCTTGCTGACTGAGGTCTTCTATGTACTGTCATATCCCTAGATTCTTAAATCGGTGTGAGTTTGGTAATCTTCGGATAACCCCAGTTTTTGCAGTGTCCGCGTCGTGATATGGTTAATCTCGGCGCCGGTTTCAAAAAGACATTGGAGGACCTCAACGCTATTAAATTGGCCACTGTTTTATAGTGTGAAGATGTGCCCTTATATGGGAGATCCTTCATCTTCACAAAAGAACAAAATTATGTCTTGAAAGTTCATGTTCTTGAGATCCTCCGCATGAAAGGCCTCTACAACTAATACCTCCATATCGAACTAGAGGGGGATTCTTAAAGCCTCAGTGAGGTCCTTACGCATACCTCACCAAATGAGAAATGCCTCAAGGATGGTAATCCTCTCTGGGATGTTGGAAAGGTTCTTGAGAACCCCATACTTCTTCACCAGGAACAAACTTCTACTTGTAGGAGGCCGCTCTATGACAGGAGGCATGGCGGGCCCTACCGGCTGGTCCTGCTACTGACTAGTGCTGGGCATATCCTAATTCTCACTAGTTGAAACCCATAGAGTAGCTACCGAATGAGGAACGACCGACTGAGGTCAGACTGTGGTAGCGTGAAGCAGGTCGCGACATGGTCAAAGTGGCTCTGTCTGATCCTGTAAATAAACAGCAGTGGATGCGGGCCCGACGACACCAGAGGAAGAGGTTGTGCACGTTGAGTTCTACATTGGGCATGTTGTTTGGTCTCAATGACATGCACGATCTGGATGGAGGAACCAACTGATGTGCCTCGATAACCCATATGGTTGTGGATCCGCCGATATTGGCATATGCTGGGAACGTTGTGGAGGTTCTCCTGGAACTCCCCATCGTCCAGAGTCATACAGGGGTTTACCAACACCAAAGCGTTAACCGAAGTGTACCCATGATTATCACATGAAGAGTAATCCATCACTGGGATGATTCTGGGA
This sequence comes from Viscum album, assembly GCA_963277665.1. NCBI lineage: Eukaryota > Viridiplantae > Streptophyta > Magnoliopsida > Santalales > Viscaceae > Viscum > Viscum album. The sequence continues at coordinate 812,919,763 of OY728165.1, forward strand.
GGAATCCCCATCTCTGGAGTCATGAATTCACCATGAGTGTGGGATGATGGTGGCATTGGGAGGGCACGATGCTTTCCCTTGCACCGTCGACACTTTCTCTTCTGAGAAGAGGCTGACTGAGATGAGGATGCTGAAGTAGCGGCTGAATCTTATAAAGGCTATGTCTAATTTAGGCATGCATGAATGATACCATGGGCATGAAAAACCATTTTGTAAGCCATTCGGTAATCATACTCTTGGGACATGCGGATTGGAACCTTCTACTACTCGCCCTCGCTTTCGTTGCTGCTGTTTCGCCTTATGATGATGCATGCCACTTTTTCTGAGGTCGGGCCCAGCCTGACTATGTCTTTATCGATCTTGTCTTGAAGCTAGTCTTTGAGCACATAGTACATCTTGAGGCTGTGCCCTAGGATCTGATGATAGGGAAAGTAGTCGGGGAGATCCATGAGGTTGGACTCTTCTGGTCTTCTTCACTCAGGAAAACACATAATCCCTTGTTCCAAGGAACTTATGAAATAGTCAGGGACTTGATTTTGAATGAACGTGTAGGTCCAGTTTCTTTTGTCTGAAAATGGGGCTCTTAGAGCTTGGCCTGGATGAGGATCTACAGAAGCCTGTCAAGGAGGCAGAGGCTAGTTTTTCCACCTAGGTGGTGGTGGCACATTTTACGGGGGAAACTGTGATTCTGGTGAAACTGTTGTTGGGATGGAGGCTACGCCTGTGGTAGCGGGCCTTTGTGAGGCTGGGGAAGTGTCCCTGAAGGTAATAATTCCAGCTGTCTTGGGGCCTCTACTAGAGCCACCGTGGCGGGCTCGGCTCTGATATCCCATGTTGCTGGAATTATAGGAGGCAACGAACATGCATGGATGGCCTATTACAGGGTTTCTTCTAGGTTCTGGGCCTTATCAGAGAAGTCCCAAATTCCCCCGAGGTAGTTTTGAGTTATCAGAGAGGGAAGCAATTCCTTCTTGACATTTCCTACACACATCATCATTTACTACTCCTGAGTTAGTGGCATGTCAAGGGAATATGTTATCCCTTTACATCGAGTGATAAAGTCTGCAACTTGCTCATCAGGCCTTTGTTTTCACTTGAAGACGTCTGTGATGCTCATATTCCATGTGGGGGAGCAGAACTAGTAGTGGAATTTCATGAAATGGTCCTCCCAGTTGGTTACCGATCCGACGAGATGCTGACTGTACCAGAAAAATGCAGGCCCCTATAATGTTTGAACAAAACATCAGATCTTGGTAGCCTCTAACTGTGCTATAGTCCCAATCATGGGCCCACACCATGAGTTGAAGTTAAGCACGTGCTGTCGAGGTCCCCCCATCCCATTAAAGGGGGATAATGTGGGATTTCCAAAACCCGGTGGTGCCAACAAATCATCCACCCATTCTGGATATATCTTTCCATCATCAAGATTACCACCTGTCGTGTTTCTAACGCCTCTAGATGGGCAATGATCACCACCATTGGATCATCTGGGCGGGGTCACATTCTTGATGGGGATCCGTAACCATGAGCATGTTGGTGGGTTCATCAACTCAGTATACCAGACCTGCGGCTCATGGAGCGGCAGGCGGCACCACCCTTGGGGTGGCTGGGGGACCCCGAGCTGGGTCCCTTTGATTGTCACACCATTCGGGTTAGTTTGGTGAGAAATAGCATGCCCTCTTTCCATAAGTTCTGGACTCAACCCTGTCTGTAGGGGAATGATGGTTAGGGTATCTTGGAGGTATCTCACCATGGGGAAGTTGTTCCTGCCCCTATGACATTGGCCTAGGATTACCATAGTTCATCTGTCACTCTGCAGCGTGTATAGCCAAGAGGTCATCTACCCACTTCTTCTACTCAGCAAGTTGCTGGAACAATGTGGCCTTCTCAGGGTCTTCCTATGTCTTCTGCATTGAGGTGGATGGGTCAGAGTGCTTGGTGTCCCATACATGCTCTTTACCCTTACCAGTATTTCGGCTGAGTACTAATACCTCGGTGGGCGTAGGGAGACCTTGTAGGTTCCTCTACTGTCGAGTAATCTTCCCAGATAGGTCCTACATTGGTGGTATGCCCTCAGTGGGTAAGTCACCATCAAGAAGCTCCAACACATATTCCTCGTCCACTATGTCATCCATGTTGACCGTGACCCTTCCTGGGGGAATGTCCTCGATATATCCTAGATTGTCGGGTTGTTTCTAGATAAGACTAAAGAGGAAGGAAACATACTGCCCCCAGCCATGGATTTGCATGTGGGGGGAAGCCTCTTTGATAATTTTGCGGAGTACCTTGAAACTCTGAACGCATTACTGTTGGAGGTCCTTATGGTGGCCTGGTGAGTCAGGGCGCTGGGCCACAGGGAGCGCAGCCAGTTCGACTAGAACACATTTCTTGAAAATGTCTTCAAGATGTGATTTACTCCTTGGATAAACCACTAGATGACGATGAAGGTGAATGCGCATCACCCAGAGGCTTTGGAATAAATATTCAACCTTCTCTAGGGAGAGGGATTTTAGTGCGTGAAAGTTATATACTGACACGGGAAAGAACATATCGGGGATGTGGTCCACTGTGAGGATGTTCCATAAGCTCCTCGTCTCGGATTATGGGTCTGGCCCTTGATTTTCCCATTTTTCAACTGGTGTTGGATGAGGAACTGGAGGTGGTACTGAGGTAGACCATTGGGACGACATGCTGACAGGTGGAGAATACGGCGAGAGGGCTGACTAGCCGCCGATTCTCAAGCTGTCTTCTGAAGAATATGGAGACCTAGATGCTACATCATGGTAGGATGGGTTGATGGATGATGATACAAGATCAGGAGCTAGTGCTACACGATGTAGGCCACAATGTTGATCACCCTCCATTGGTCCCCCGAATAGTTCCCTGTGAACTCTTTTCGTGGTAGAGAGTGCTTCTGGTGATGATGGTGGTGATTGCATGACTGTGATTTGCGAGGTTTCCATATCTTTATCTTCCTAGATATACCTATAGAGGGAGGAGGGAATTCGATGGACCTCACATTCTAGGAGTACACGACTGATGTGACTCATTCCTATCCCATCCCTTAACACGGCTGAGTGAGATGAGGGTTCCTGTGTTGAGTCATGATCCGCTTCAGAGTATGAGAAGAAGACTAGTTTGATCTCTGCCTAGACTTTCTCAGAGTTCTTCTTATGATGGCGATGACCCACCTTCCTACCCCTAGGTGGCTCCTCGAGATAGGGCTAATTTCTGACACAAGGTCCTTCGACTGCACTGGTGTTGAGGCAGAGAGTGTTTCCACTTGAGTAAGCTGGGGTGCAAGGAGCACTGGGAAAAATGTAAAAGAGGACATGGGGAGGACCTCTATGGATAGAACTGGAGCAGGAAAGGCCTCTGATAGAACTTTATAGAGCATGGGGAGGGACTCCATGCTTGTTTCCCCTAGTCAGCTCAGTATGAGGAGGGTCCTCGTACTAGTCTAGCTGAACATGGGTAGGACCTCTATGTTGGGTGCTAGTGAGGCGAGGCTGGCATGCCCTCCTCTTGTTTCTGAGGCGAGGAGGACCTTCACAAGCTTCTAATAGGACCCAGGGAGGATCCCCACGTTGAAGATAGACTGGATGTGCAATGTCCCTTCATCGACGGTCGGGGACAAGAGGTATGACTACATACCTATTGTAATGGGCATGGGAGAAACTTTCGTACCATGTGTCATCATTGCAGGGAAGACCCTCATTTGGATTGAGGGTGGGACGGAGTGAACCTCCATGTTGTGCCTCAAATCGGGGAAGGCCCACACTCTCCATGGTAGTGGTATGAGGAGGACCTCCATCTTGGGTGGCATCATTGTGGGTCAGCTCCCGGTGACCACTACTTGTGCAGACGACCAAGAGAGTCATCCCAGCCTGCACATGGGGAAGTTGGGGCCTCGACCTTGGTCGAGCGTATAAGTTCCCCTACTCAGTGTATGCTGGGAACTGATGATATGATCCAGCGGTAGCTCAGGCCAATGTAGCCTTCGACATTGACACCCCTTAGAGGGAATCCTCCTCAGCTTGTGCCCGACGCTGGCGTTGGGTCAGAAGATCTGGGGCCAGTGGTGCAGGTATGTGGATTACCCGCTCCTCATCCAACAAGACCGAGTGGTGTCACTGATGTGGTCGGGTGGGAGTCCCCGCTAGGAGCCACAAGAATGGGACTCAAACCGGGCTGGGTCGGACATCACCTACATCATCTGCGTAAGGCAGGGAGTCATTAATTCTTTCTGTGGAGAGGCTCCTGAAACGGTTATACATCAGCGTGGGGAGTAGTTTCTCCCTGTGCGGAACTCGGCGGGCAGCATTGGCGACGAGGCACAGATGCCTCCAAATCTATATTGGTCGTATCCCGAGTCGGGATTATTCCCTCTTCCTCGTAAAAGTGCATGATGTCATTTATTAACCTCCATTTAATAACTTCATATGGGTAGATGGGGATTGGGCGCCCCAGGGACATAGTTGTAGAGGAGGTGTGCAGGAGGTGATCGTGTTGGTACTGCCCTTGCCCCTCCGTCAGTGTGTAGGTGGTGATTGCGTTCCGACAGCAGCAACATGATTCTTGAGATGTATGGATATTAACTAATCAATTTTGAAAGTAAAAGGAATAGAAAAGAAATTCCCCATCGCGATCATGTCTTCCATTACCGGTAAGAGGGGTCCACACTGAAAACATCACAAATCGGGACGTCCAACATTCTACTTCCCCATCTTCTGGTGAGTTTCACGCCATGCTCATTATTTTCCTGGCGGGACCCAATGATGGATAACTGGATCTGGTTACACGTCAATCCATTGATGCCCGGAGCACTACTAATCTCCACATTGAGGAGAATAACATTCACATCGGGTTCACCATTTTTGTTTTTGACGATTTCGCAGGGGTGCACACGTCTGTCAGCTTGAGGACAAAAGGCACAATTGTGTTTCCCAGCATTCCTACTTTCCAAAGGCAGGTGACATCTATCTCTTATTCAGGGATTTCTAGTCCATGATCGAAACGAGATGAAGGGATGTTGGATATTCCTTCCATGGATTCCTCCTCGGAGCACGTTACCTAGTCTGTGTCTCCGTTATAGATTTAAGACATTGTTCTCAAAAATCTTCCTAGTGCCATATTTTCATGGACACCAGTTAATTACGCTACTCTATAGAGACATTCAAAAGGGTCCAGTCAGGGCAGAAACCTTCAATTAGTGGAGTATTCATGTTGGGAATTACTGGCTTGTGTGGAAGCTGGAACACTCGCACTTCTAGGTGACTTCCACATATTATACGGCTTCTCGAGGGTTCAGAAGCATGAGGCATTATACATTGAACTCAGGGAATCTTATGACATAGGAATTTCAATGAGGTTTTCCTCAACTTCAATTGTTTATCACAGGGCATGCCATGGGTTTAATGTCTAGTGGGGATGGATCAGACTGATCAAAACCCTGACTAGAGTGGATCACATAGACGTAACCCCTTAAGGGAACAATGATGTTGGGGCTAACACATGGTTAGTTACCTAGTTACTACTAGAAGTAGTGAAGAGGTGAATTTGCATGATCTCACCAGAATGTGGTAGCCAAGGTAAGAATCAGAATGGATGGAGTGTAGATGAATGAAGTGGAGGAAGAATGAAATAGTACCATCGTGATGGTGACAATGAAGTTGGACTGGAGCCTCGAAGAGTCTTCCTACATTTCCCTGTGGTAGTGAATCAATGTCCACATTTATTTTTAAATCTAGTCCATCATGACAACGGCTTACCTCGGAATGAGGAAGACAATGGCTTACTGCTGAATGGAGTGACAATGTATTGCTGCTGAATGAGGGAAAAAAAGTGGAATATAGTTGAACGTCATGCAGGACGTGGGTGGACCAACATGAAGTGGTCGGGACCATCATTTGTTGGCCTTGAACCTCATGGATGCTTCCTACGTACACTACCTTGGAAAGTATCAAAGTCCACATAGAGCGGGTATGGGGAAGGAGTCAGTGAACTAACGCGAATAAGGACCTGGTGACCACGTGGATGGTGAGCTTGAACCTCATGGAGGCTTCCTACGTACCTTTATTTGGCAGAGGTCAATGTCCTCATAGTTCTAGAGGGGACATTTGGGGCTTGCGTTTTGAGACAACCCAAGGTGTTGGTGAACTGATATGAAGATGGTCGGAACGACCAATGGATGGTGGGATTGAACCTCATGGAGGGTTCCTACATACCTTGTCTTAGCAAGGTCCAAAGACCTTGTAGTTCATGGGGTTTGGTGAACTAACGTAATGGTGGTCAGAATGACCAGGGTAGAGGGATTGAACCCCGTGGAGGATTCCATGTACTCTTCATTGGCAAGGATCAAAGTCCTCATAGTTTAGGTGGAGGATTCGGTGAACCAACGAAAATGAGGACATGGGGTCCATATGGATGGTGGGCTTGAACCTCATAGAGGATTCCAACGTACATTTCCATGAAAAGAACTAAATTCCACATAGTTTGGGATGGGGTCCTGGTGCACCAACGTGAAGATGGTCCGGACCAATGGTTTTAGGGCATGAAACTCATGGAGGCTTCCTATATAGCCTACCTTGGCCAGGGTCAAAGTATTCATAGTTAATGTTTGGGGTGGGGCTTACACTCTAGGCTTTCTAAGGTTTTTTTCATGGTCATTTCTTGATCTAATCCCACACGAGTCATTCTCGGTGTGAGACACAAGAGGTAGTAGAGACCTTGCAATCACGTCGCAAAAGGTACGTCCTTTGGAAGGGGAGTGGGGTTTACATGTGGTCCCTACCCAAAGAGGAAACAAGGGATTATGCGTGGTTATCATCCTAAAGAAGATTAGACTTACTCCAGGATGGAGGCCTGGTGGTGACAAAGCTCAGTATGAGAGGGGTTTGGCACTGAAGAAAGGCAGGGCATGGATTCTACCTCATGAAAAAATACGAGGGCTTACACCAAGGTGGTTTCCCCGTTCCCACAGACAAATGCCGCTCCCATAAAGAGGATCTCATTCCATGTGAGTTATGATTCAACTTCTGTTGAGGCCAGTGGGTATAGAGAATGTTCGAGATGGGGCACCCCACATATGATGCACGAGAAGAGGTCACAGTTTAACATCATGGGCTGAGGACAATGGTGCTTGGTAGTTTAACTTCCTGTATCTCATTCGAGGTGGGTTTAAACTGCACCCATAAGAGTTACATAACCATTACCCTCTGCAAGTATGTGAAGGTAATGCACCGACAATGCCGTGTCTAGGGGTGTCATGGAGCGAACCATTAGGTGGGTACATTAGTGTGGCCATGCGAAGAAGCAATAGCCATTAACATGACTATGTGAAAAATCATGAGGCAAAGCAATGCTATGGGAAGTTCCATCCAAGGGATTTTGATGTTGCATCGTGCAAACATAAAGGTCCGCATAGGAAAAGGAGTTGCAGAGCAAGAGGGGCCATATGTTGAATCCTTTTGAAGCTCTGGTGGTCAATGCAGTTGAGGTGCTTTGAGAAGTGTTGTGCATTGCTATGTAATGTTTCCTAGGCTAGGCGTAGTGCATTGGTGCATATGGTAGGAGCTTCACGAAGTGGAAAGGCATTTGTGAAGCAATGCCTCACGAAGCAAGTGGCCTTGCAAAGTATAGAATTGGGAAGTTATGTGCTTTTTGATTCACAGTGACCTGGCCTTTGCACTTGGGTTACATGCGCATGGGGGGTGCTTCGTGATGTTTAAAGACATTATCGAATCAATTTCGTGCAAAGTGGGGTTGCCTTGCGAAGTAGGGTATTGGGAAGAAATGTGCTTCGCGATGCATAGGGACCTAGGCTTGGCACATGGGATACATGAGAATGGGGGTGATTTTTGAAGCGTAAGTGCTCCACGAAGACCTGATTCCTCTTTAGGTTCTCCTTCCTTTAAAAAGACCCTTGGGCTTCACGAAAGGTATCTCTCTTAGAAGAGGAGCTCAATTTACATCAAGGGGGAGGTACATCACGGAGAAATATTACCTTGAGGAGATCATGGTTCACAAAGAATAGGTGGAACACAATTTGACAGCTAGAAAGGGAAATGGTCAGAAAAAAATACTCCTCTCAGGCTCGAGGGTAGCCCTGTATTTATAGCCACAAGACACCAGAAAGCAGCACCTGCTCGGCGTGAAGCGAGCTTCGCGGAGAATCGCGAATGTCACTTGCCGTTACAGAGTGTTTCATGCTCGTTACTTCACAAGGGCTCATGAACATTAGAGGAATTTTAATAGAAATCCTACCTCCTTCCATTGCAAAAAATCATGAATTTCAGAGGGTATCATTGATCAGTCCCGCCTCCGTGCTTCACGACGGCTCACAAATGTCAGAAGGCTTTGCAGAGTGGTCCAATCTCCCTGCTTCGCGGCAGCTTGCGAATGTCAGAGGGCTTCATGGAGCGGTCCTACATCTCTACTTCCAGATGGATCACGAACATCATAGGTCTTTCCGGAGTGGTCCATCCTCGTTGCATCGGAAGTGCTCGCGAAGGAGATCTAGCACTCTGGCCGCCGGGCTCCGTGAGTTTCGTGATCCATCTTTGCTGTGTAGTCCTTAATGCTATCAGTGTATTTTGTTTGCCTCCAATTTTGGCATCAACACATATCCACGAGTTTTAGAATATGGATATTGAATCATATTTTTTTAAAAAAAATGGTTATAATCAATACTATTCTTCTCTTAATAACCCACAATATAATAGTGTTATATAAATGAGAAAAAGAACAATTCATAAAATTTCCCATAAAATTCATAATGTGTATGACATACAATTTTATTTTTGGACTCTTGTTGTGAATGCATATTTTTATATAATTAATAGTGTTTTAATTCAACCTCTCTTAATGAAAACTCATTAATAATTATTGAATGGTAGAAATCCAAAGGTAAATTACATTAGAAAATGTTTATACAAATTCCCTTTTACTAACACTAAGGATAATCATGAATTTTTTTTCTAAGAGTGTCGAATTAATATTAGTTGGTTATTCAAATTATAGTAAATTATATAGGGTGATTAATAAGAGAACCAATATTGTTGAATAATTTTATCATGTCAAATTTGATAAAACCTACCAACATGAGTGTAATACCACTTTAGAAATTCGTGAGTACGATATGTCAATTTTGAATATAAATTCCAAATATGGTTAAAATTATACAATATAAAATTGAAAAATAATCTAGTTATTTGGAAGAACCCAAACATTAACCTATAGATAATGGTATAACAGTAAATTCATTTCCTAGAAATATTATGACTCGAAGGTACCATCCTTTAGAATTCCTAGTTAGAGACCTAGATAGAGGTATAAAAGCTACTATTTCTTTTATAAATCATGTTAATGATAAAAAAATTTTGTCACAAATTGAACATAATAAAATCAATGATTCAAATAATTATAATTTATGGGTGAAACAAATTTCATAGGAACTAATTTAATTTGATGGAAATAGAGTTACTGAACTAGTAGTTAGACCTATGAAGAGTCTATCTATTGGTACTCATTGGTGTTCAAAAATAATGTTGACGAGTTAGGAACCATAGTCAGAAAAAAATAAATTAGTTTCCAAATAATATAGTCAATAACATGGTACTGAATCCGAGGAGACATTTTCACCAATGTCTAGTATTGAATCACATAAAATAAAACATTCCTATGCAACATATTTTGAATTAAAAGTATCTAAAGTAAATGTCAAAAATGAATTAATCAATGATAATATAACTGAGATTGTTTTTTTAACAACCCACTATATTGAAAAATCCCCATTTTTCAATTCATGTTTTGAAATTATCCAAACCAATATGTAGTTTAAAACAAGCTCCTAGAGATTGGGTGTTAAGCTTACCACATCCTTGATTTATAATTGTTTTTAAAAATGCATATATCATCTTTATATTTTTATAAAAGTAATATGAATGCATATTATTTTATTTTATATTTATCTGGATGTTCTTGTTTTCATATATTTTATGAACTCTTGGTGTAATTATTTTTATAAAATGATGCATAATAAATTTGAAAAGTGTTTTATGGGTCATCATAAATTCTGTTATGGTTTTCATGTTTTTCAAAATAACTTTGGATTTATTGTACATAAAGTCAAGTAAAAAATGAAAATCTAAAAGTATTTGTATAGGATATCTCTAAATATAGTTATACTCCCATTAGTACCACCTGTATGTTGGATCATAATGCAGCTGAAAAGCCAGTGGATCAAACAAGTTACAAGGGTATGATCTGATGTTTTATATGCATAAATTTAAGTCAACCAGGTATTATGTGTAGTGTATGTATGTGTGGTCATTTTCAATAAAATATTAGAGTCTTACATAGGTACTATATATAGAATATTAAAATTCATCAAATACACAACCAATGTATGACCATTCTATCCTAGAGGAAAAACATTTGGCCTAGTGACTTATTTATATATATATTTGTGGTTTAAAATTATATAGTAAAATAACCTAGGAAACATGTTATATTTTCTGAAATTCACATTTATCATGGTCTACTATGTTGAAAAATTAAATTTCAGTGTCTACTATTGATTCGGAGTAAATAGTTTTTGGATGTTTTTTAGAAATTATTTTTTGGACGAAACACACATTTAGAGTCTATGGATATCAATTCACACATGTTCCAATTTATTTTAACCACTAATGAAAAATAAATATTTTTATGAAAAATAAATATTTTTATGAAAAATGTGTATCACTATATGAAAAATAATTTTCATGTAAGATATCATATTTTGAGAGATATTTTTTAAAATGGTAATATAACTCTTCAATTCATTAGAACTGCACATCGTTCTTCTGATATTTTTACAACTACCATAAATTATGATGGATTATAAAAAAAATAATGATTTAGGAATGTTATATTTCTGTTAATTCTCAGTAATTGTGGAATCACCATTGGATAATCCATTGTTAGACAAGCCATTTTTGGAAAAGTCATCACTAGAAAATAAATAGTTTGATAATCAACCATTGGGGATTCATAATTGGTGATCCACCAATAGAATGTTGCACCATTGGTGATCAACCATATTAATGTTCCACCTTTAGAATAAAATTTCATTGGATTGATCCACCAACGAAATTATCCACCATTGGAATGATCCACCGTTGGAATGATCCACCATATGAAAGTTCCATTGTTGCAAATATCCACACCTGGAATGATCCTCTATAGAGTTATCTATGGGTATATGTTTATATTTTTATATTATTCCGGGATTTATATATTTAATTTTTTATTCTATTTAAATTTTAATATTTAATTATATATTTTGAATTAAAATCCTTAATTGATATATTCAACATAAAATACAATTTCGATTCACTCTCTCCCTTTGTAATAATCTTTTAATCTGTTTCTCCCCCATTTAGCTCTTGACCATCAACCTCATTAAAAATTTGATTCACTATAATATTCTTATTGAATATTCATTTCAAATTCATATTTGGAAGGATTGTGTACTATAAAGAAATCAAAAGGATAATCGAGTTGTACTGTTGTTAAATAGAGTAATCCCTTTCTTGTGAATCGTGTCGTTATTGATGAAACTAGAATGGATGCTGAGTGGATGATTTTGAGAATTGTTTTACTCAATGTTCTTCAGAACCACATATGGATATTTTATTAAGAAATGATTGAACTTTTAATCATGTGTTATTTTTTTCATTTCAGTCAATATGCATAATTTAGTTTCGGAGAAAATAATGATTGAATTCTGGGTATGAGTGTTGGTCAATAGATATCCCTTAATTTCAAAGAATGGTCTATGAATATCAAATTACCACTTCAAGGATTTTCTAATGACTATAATTTACAATCCATAGTGATAGTGAGTTGTTTTTATTTGATTATTCATTATTGGAGATGACAAGAGATGATATTATAAGAAGGTCTACTACTACTGAATTAAGTGGTGAATGTAGGTGTCTCTGTATATTCATTCAACATATGTTCTTTCCTAGAAATTAAGAATTAATCCCTATAAGATATCAAAATTTTTATGCACTATTACTTAGAAAATAAGGGTATAAAATTACTCAATTTTGATATATTATAGTAAACATGATGGCGATATTAAAGACATCTTCTATGAAAAACTCATTAATTTAACCTACGAACATTTCATCTTTGTTGGAATCTATGGTCTCCAAATATGATGAAGAAGAAGAATAGTTCAATTATTGTTTTTTATGATTATTTAATTATACCATTAATATACTGAATGTGAATTGGAATTAGTGGGTGAATTAGTTGTTTGATGATAATGATAAACAAAATGGCGATTTTTATCCAGAAGGAAAACCTACCAAACCTAAGATTCCTATTGACCATTTCATAGAGCAAGATGATATTTTTGTTCATTTAGAAGGGGAATATTATTTTGAAGTGTTTCGGTTGAATAAGGGGAATGAGTACTTCTGTTAAAGAAGGAATTGATCCAGATATCCCTAAGAACCCATTCGTATCTTTTGGATCATTTATTAAACCTATTTAACTCCCTTCCAATGATAGATTGTTGAGTATAATGGATGATAAATCGAATGAATTTTTTATATCTGAAAAAATAATATTTATTCATATACATATATGAAAGTCATTAATGTCTCAGATGTATGATTTAATAGAAATGATTATCATGATTGAGATAATGGTGATGCTGGTAATTATATTGGAAATGATTCCATTGATGATGATGATGTTGAGAGGACACAGTCAGATAATCCTTCTTCCATTGGTTCTATTTATATTATGTATATGTTATGACCAAAAAGATTTCAAACTATAGATGATGCTTACCATGTTATATGTAAGTCTAGGTGGTATATTGAGGTTTATGAATCACTAGGCTCTCTAAGTCACAAAATTGATATTCTTGTTCATGATAGTATTAATTATTTTAGTGATGATTTGACAGCACATGAGGACTAGGATAAGTTCACTAGGTATGTAATTCTGAATCATGACTAATTTTGTTTCAAATAAGAATGAAGAGATGAAAAAGATCACGTAGATTAATTTATTGGTTATTCTATAGAAAATGACGATGAATCATCCAGGGGGCATCCCCTAGTTTTAAAATTTTCATGATACACTATCCCAACTCTGATGGAGAAGATGTAAGGGGTGATGATCAAAATAATCCTCTAGAGTATGGTGGATCTATTCTCTTAGTTGTTGGTTCAAATCATATGTTATCTCTTTCTGAGTAAATCAATGATTCTAGTGAACTTAACACCATTATTTTTTTTGCACCATGACTAGATCATGGTGAGGTTTTTTTCTTATTAGTTAGAGAGATGCTTCATTATTTACTTTATACAACTTCTTCTTCAGTTACATCATATTATGTTTTCAAAAATAATTTTGATCTCTTTAGAAAGAGATTTATTCCATATTTGAGTATTTTATTTAGATCCCAGGAAACACATGTTACTCTTCCTATTAAAGATAATTCCATAAATATTTGTGAGTTGGTTTTTTCAATATTAATCCAATGCTGATTAGAAATTTTCAATATTATTTAATTAAAAATAGAATTATGGCCATTGATATTTCTATTATTATATCTGTCATGGATGATAATATTAAATCATTTTTAGATAACCAATCTAATTAATTAGATATTGTTGAGATATTACTAGTTGTTGCTTTTACATATTCTACTCCAGCTCATATTCCTGCCATTGGTTCCAAATTAATTAGGTCCACAGCCAGAGATACATAGTAATCTATTATGGGTGATATACATACATATCATCTAGATGATATTCTCGATATTCAAAAACATGGAGAGACCTTGTATAAAATAGTAATATACTTTTCTAATGAAGCATGAAGTGATATGGAAACCATCTCCAAGGAAATCATATATTATCATTCCATGATATATTCAAACCATGTAATGAAGTCTCATAACATATTTTTGGATAAAAACATAACAATTCAACTTATTAAAATGTCCTTCAAAAGATCATAAATAAATGTATTGGTATGGAATCCTCTTGTAAAGATCATAATGGAGGAAATAATAAATAATGGCAATGATATTGTTAAAGGTGGAAAAAAATATTGTTGTTGTTTCAACATCATCAAGACCAATTTTTATGTTTCTATTACCAAAATGGTTCATCTAAGGAAAATAACATTTCAACCTTCACCTCTACACCATATACTACTCATTTACCTCTATAGTATCATTCATTCAGTATATCGCATGATAAAAAAGTCAAATATCTCTGACTAGTGGGGATCTAATATTTTCCATAGACTACATTATCACCCCTTCCACTAAATTAATGTATCATACCTCTAGCAAAGGTAATTTCATGTTGATCATACATCTTAAGATAAGAGTGAGTCATATAAATTTAGTATTTCATAGGGACTCTTCCTGATTTTCCATGTATTCCTTTTTTAAGTAATATAAGGAATTTGTTTCTTAATGGATATTAAATCATATCCTTCTTATGTTATTTCATTACCATTATTCATTATGAATTTTAATTTTGATAATCCAAAAGGGGGGGATATTATTTTTATGTAATTTACCAATCAATCTTTATCCTCTCAAAATATAAAATTTATGTTATAAATTTATATGTCCATATTTAATTATAAAAAAAATTTCTTTTTAACCTTTTTATGAACTCCATTATGATTAAAAAATTTAGTCTTTGCATATAAATTTATTAATTTGAATGGACTAGACTATTACTAGTCAAATTTGACTATTTGTGAATATTTATTTATATATGGTTTATTAAATTCCTTGATTTTTTTTCCTAAAAAGGTGATGATTATTGGAACCTATTAATTTTAATACTAAATTAAAATACTTATTATATTTCTAATGAGATTAATGTTTTGGATAATATTTCATTTTTTAAATTAAATTTTGTTATGTACAGAAAAGTCCCTATGTTTTTTCATATATTTCTTCTGCTGGAAGTCTTGCTATTGTTAGAGTCATGCTACTTTTGGATTTATTCCAAAATCATTTGTGCCACCACCAGAAAAATTCTATCATGATGAGTTATACCACCATATTCATACTACCGATAATGTGGTTCTAACATTAGGGAAATTTTTTAACTACATAATATTTTCTACCACCAATAATTATCCACTACTAGAATATGTCATTCTATCTTTTTTTTCTACATCATTTGATATTAGTACTCCAAATATCTAATTTATGGGAGTTAATTTGGTTGTTTTATTTAATGATTTTTTCTAAACCATTTCATAGATTTATTTAATTCATTGTTAAAAGTTTGGTATTTGGATCTAGAAAATATTTATTTGAATTATTGCACAAGTATTTGAATGTATATTAGTTTATATTTCCATGAACATAAAAATTCATTATGTCATCCTGTGTACCCGGGTTCATACATGCTACTCCAATAATCATATAAATGTGTGGACCGCATCAATGATCAAGAACATTCAATTGAATGAAATAAGATATTTGTGTAAAATTTTCTCAGAATACATGAAATCATAAAGAAGAACATAAAAAACTCTACATTCCTAAATATTTTAGAGAAATTTCTGAATTACTTAATCTAGTAAAATATAAGACCCCTCAATCACTTAAAAGATCATAGATTGGAAAAAATACATTTTATTATCTCTGAAAATTTTCCCGTTCAATTTTTTTTACTTTCGAGTAGTGTATTAGTTTGTTTAGTTTATTTACACATAGTACTTCCTCTTCTCAAACTAGAGAATACCCAATATTATAATAAAATTCCTTTATATTCTTACCCATGAAATCTATGCAAGTGGTCCATGTGTGGCATGCGTTTGATTTCCTCAAACATATAACAATTGAAGAGTTTTTGAGATTTGAAAACTTGAGTTGTTGTTTGTATACCCAATCCATGTTGTGGATAGGTTTATTTGACATAATAATCTTCTTGGAAGAGGGATGATTCTATGAGGATATGATTAAGTCATCAATTGACATGGAATAACTTTCTTACTCTACATTTTTTCAATTTTATTTTTTTCATTCAAATTATAGAAATTATTTTTTCCATAAAAATTATTGTTTTATATTTTATGAAGACATCTGTTTATACAAAGGATTTCATTATTTAAATACATATAAGAAGTTAATGTAATCTCAAATAGTAATTTAACTAATCTTTAATCAGGATTTTATAAATATTTTAA
This sequence comes from Viscum album, assembly GCA_963277665.1. NCBI lineage: Eukaryota > Viridiplantae > Streptophyta > Magnoliopsida > Santalales > Viscaceae > Viscum > Viscum album. The sequence goes on from OY728165.1 coordinate 812,935,999, forward strand.
AAGTTAATTTTTTTAGTAAACTTATATTTTCAAAAAAAAGTTAGTTTTATTAAATTGGGGAATTTATTTAATATATTTTTATAATAAATTCTATTGGGAATTAATTTGACATCATACATATTGATATACTAACTAAAGAACTATAATTATTTGAATTTAATTTGAAGGAATATAAAAGGGGGTTTTCATGTTCATTCACATACACATATAAGGATTTCCTAGATATATTATGGATATATATATTTCTAATATTTAAAATAAAATATAATTTTATTTAGATTTTAGGATTTATTTATATTTTATTGTGATATTTCATGATGATATTTTATAAATCTCAAATATAAGAAATAAACTATTCCCATTGGTAGTTATTATTCCAATAAATAGGGGGGCTCAACCATGAATGAATGGGGTTGTACTTGACTAGGGATTGAAGAACTATTGTATATGAAGTATCAGGAGAATATACAATGTAATTTTAGAATATTATCCACATACCCCCTCATTGTTATCATCATGGGATAGATTTTGTTCCATGGTGATTTCTATTACCATTGAATAATTTTATAGTGGTATTCCATGCATGAATAAAATTCAGGTATTTTTTCCAGTGAACATCAATTTATGAATTATATTATTTGAATTATTAATGAATTTCCATTTCTGGAAAATTGATTGATTGGTATTTTAATGAACATGCTAATTTTTTACCATCACAAGGATGATTGTGTCAGTCATCCACTATTTTTAAATATTTTATTTTGTTAAAAAATCTATAAAAGAACTGAAATACCATGACCATTGAGAAAATATAAATTTTTTTATCATGGGGGGAATGATTAACATTGGATTCAATTAGATTGTATTCTAACAACATCTGAATTAAATTCATTTGTTAGTTCCTTAATAAAACAAGATCCCATATATTCATTTTCATATAATTTTTTTCCAATTTCAATAAACTAAAAAAAATTCTCTCTTTTATTTCAAAATTTATTAGATATAATTTTCATCTTAGACTATGTAATTATTATTAGATTGTCTTATTTTCTACCTATTAGTGATTAGATTGACCTGAAACTAACTATTCATATTCTACTCAATAGTTGTTTAGTGTTTAGTGTGTCATGGGAATTATTAATTCTAAATTGTTGTTCACATGGTGGAACAAAGAAAACATTTGAGGATTATCAATTATATATATAATATTCTTTATCATTTTTTCATTTTTCATAAAAACCATTTTGTAATATATTCATCTTCACAAAATAAATTTAAATAACAAATATAATATATTTATGGAGAATCTATTTCATAATATATTTATAATACTAAAAAAAATAGTTCGATGATAGAGAAACACTTGTGAGATTTTAAAATCTGAAACTCCGTCACTATAAATGAAAGAATCATGTCTACAAGTCCATAATCTCATGTTCCCTAATTGAGAAAATGTGTTAATAAACCAATTTAAAAATATTGTAAGAGAAAAAAAATTAATATAATATAAACACGTGAGGTCATGGTCTGAATAAACTCCCTAAATAATGGCATACCATCCACTAGAAGCACCCTCAACATTCCCTTACATCTATCTCATCTACTATAATATAATTATACTAATCATTTTAGATTAATAACTAGATTCACTATAACTAATTTATGGAATAATCGAATAGAAATTTAATTTTAGAATTAAAGTTACTTAAGAATTAACACTTATCAAAACCCTCTAAATCTATGTCTTCAAATAACCTCTGAAATATCATATTTGATCTTAGACAGAATATATTAGTTAATCCTACATCGTGCTAACAACATCTTAAATATATATGGGCCACTCACTGTGATACTAGGAACTATATCCACTAAATGATTTATCAACCTAGGTGAAATTGAAAAATACATTGGCATAGCTACCACCAAATTAATTCGCAACTCTTTTTCATATAATCTGATCATTTATTTAATTTAATAGCATGTCATTACAATTTACTCACAACATACTTACATATAACAACACTGAGTCACACTCAGTCCATGTATTGAATGAAATCTCTTTATATCAATCAAAAAAACTAACATACCATTAAATTACACATTGTCTGAAATTATTGCACACATAGAGAGAACAAATGGAATATTTTCTTTTATCCTAGATACATAGGACAACCCTTTTTTCACATAATTCAAATCATTCAACATAATTCAACACTACACAATCTAACCAAAACTACATGAGACATGAATATAAATTAACTAATAAAGTACATGGTCCCATAGAATTTCCCATATCAACATCCTATTAATAAATCATTTCATATAAATAAAAATTCTATTACAATATTCAAGCATGAGACCGACTTCCAAAAACCAATGAGTCTGGACCCACATGCACTACCCTTAGAATATAACCCTTGTTCAAGTCTTATTACATAAACATTCTCAGTCACAAAGGATATGTCTCATTCCTTATATATATCATAGTGTACTCTTGTCAATTACCATATTTGACCATTTCATGCATCCTATTAATTATATATTTTGGTTCTTCACCTTCGTACTGATAACCTTACAATGCTACATGAACTACCCATTTTTAGTAATCTAAGACATTCCCTCTACCCATTAATATGTAGTAATTTTTTTCAAAATAGAATTCCATGTTTATTTTTATGTTCCCATATAATGGTGATTTCTAAAATAAAACAATTCTTTTCAAACCAAAAAATGAATATAGTGACCAATTATATGTATCTCCTAATCCTATAAAGATGTGTATGACTGTTATATTAATCCCATACAATTCCAACAACCACCACTCTCTCTTCAAAAAGAAATATATTTTTTCTTCCATAATCTCACACCCCAAACTGTAAGTGTAGTGTAACTAGGCCACTTTCAAATGGGGAAATTTTATTTTTTTGACATTATGTTCTTTACAAGACATCTATAGATCATCATTTTTCGACATTGACATACAAATCATATGGTAAAATTTCAATGGAATTTCAATATCTTAATGGTTCCTCAAATATTTGTAACTATTAATCATTAAAATTAAAAACGTGCTTCATATTCAAATATTATAATCAGTATATTTATAAAACATTAGATCACAATGATATAATATGGGTAAAAATTTCCAAACAATGAACTGATAGAATTTTGTTTTCTAAAATAACCATGTAAATTAAAAATAATGAAAAAATTAACTCAATATTACTCAATAGTTTTTAAAATTTAATTAATATACCCATTATCTTTATAATTGAAGTCCCAACACAGTATGAGCCCCAATAATTGGATGATATACAAACACATTTCTATATGGGAGGGAGTAACAACAATATCAATTAACTATATTTTATAAGAGTTTCCACTATTCTATAAACAACTGAAATCTAAATCTCACATATCTAGTTAATAAACCTATCATACCTTTACCACCATTATGAGTCACACCATCAAGAGCTTGATATTATTATCCCAATGAAATAATACATGCCAATAAGAACCTCCTGAGTGTCACTAGGGATCCCAAAATCTCTCATCCACAAAAAATTCAACATCCATACCATACCCAACCTATGTGCCCATAGTCCAGTAATATATTTATACCCAAGTAAAACATAAATAAATATTACACCATTCATGAAGAATATTTACTATTTATCCCAATTATAAAGGATCATGGAATGTTATGGATTAGAATTCTTAGATACTAGATACATAATCAACTTATACCTATGATTATATTCAATATAATACATATAGATATTTATATTAGTATCATTCCAAATAATCATATATGAAACCTTTCATAAAAAGGGTGAGATTAGATGCTCAATATATAAAACCCTTGAATTTATTGTATGTCACTTCTTAAATATTTTTTTTAATTTCAAATATTTCATACAATATAGTGTTTAATCGAACATTGATTTACTATTAAATATTATAATTTAACATGACTGTTATAAAAAAGCTGTTAAATTAGTCAGGGTGAATATGATTAACTATAGTATGAAATACATATTTAGATCACAATTTTTTAATATAGTAAATAATTAATATTAGTAAATTTTCATAACGAAATTTTTATATTATTTGTTCAATAAAATTAATTTAAATTAAAACAATTTATTTTATTGATAATAGATATGTACAAATCCATTTTTACAGATAAAAGCAATATTTTTCAAAATTTATTTTTTCTTCCATTCAATAGAAAATTTGTTTTCATACTAAATAATTTAACTTTTATAAATTATATTTTAAATAATATATTCATAAAAGTCTAATGTCAATATTCTCTTATTGTTAATGTTTCATATTGTTCAAAAAATATTTATTTGGTCGTGAATAGTGAGAAATATCAATTTTTATTGAAAAATAAATTCTATGTCAACCATTTAAAATTTATATTTGACATTAGTTTAGAAGTAAATATTAGTTATATTAAATAAATATTATGATCAATTCAATCAATTTCATGTTTATATATTGAATAAAAACGTTTTTAAATTTAATTGGAAATTTAAAAAAACACTAATATTTGTTTAATCTTTCACATTAAATTTTAAATTAAAATCTACCACAACCATGTTTTGATTTTTTTAATATTTAATTACATATTATAATTCATAAGACACAAATTTATTAAAAAGGACCCTTTTATTTTTTCCATTATTAATAGTAACGTTGCTTAATTTTTTCACAAAAATAGTGGGTAAATTAGATATTTTATGTTGAAGTAAAAATGATAAAAATTAGAAAATGAACCTATAACATTCCAAATATTATTGGATGATTCAATTTATTCCATAATAAAATATTATTATTTTTTTTGACAAATTATTATCTTTAGTATGTGAATATCATTTTTACAAAATTTTATTTGGAGAATAGTCATGATGTCACAATAATATATTTAATAACTACCACATTTTTAATATAGATTTATCTATAAGGTATATTCCACTATAAATAGTACTTTTAAATATAAATTAATTGTATTAATCTTAATATTTTTTTAAAAAAATTCAAATAATTCATTACATTAAAATATTTATCAATATTGATATATTAATTACATTATTAATGGAAATGTATAATAAATGATGATAAATTTTTTTAATTAAAAACAAATTGAGATAATTAAATTTCATACAATAATTTTTATGATTTCCTTGAAATGGAATATGTTTATTAATAATGTTTTATATAATAATTTTTGGAGTATTGATATTTCTAAAAGATGACGTAATGAATAGTGTCAAAATTGACAATAATGAAATTTTAAAATAATAAATACATTATTAAACGATATAAAATTAAATAAAATCATAAATTAAAAAAACTAGTGTTAAAAGATTTAAAAGTTCCTCAATTCTATATTTGTGGGTCGTTTTTAATGTTATAGTAACTATATATACCATTATAGAGTTAAAATTATTTTTTTCATGATACGAGTTAAAGGGATTATATAAGGGTAAAAGAAAATATTCAATTATATTAATGTAACATAAACATTCCAAAAAACTATTTTTTTGAAATGATTTTGACCCATACTCAACTTATTTTATAAATTAAACATTATTTCCTTTTTTTAATTTAAAACTAATTTATAATTTTTTAATATTTAGCGAGTTTCCAAAAGTCCCTATCACCTCTATTATAAAAGGGAACCTCCTTCCTCACTTCCTGACATCACATGAATCCTTATATAGAGAAAAAATCACAAACATTTCTCATATAACAAATATTAGTAATTCTATATTTGTTTTGGTCCCTCTAAAAGACATTCCCTAGGTCCATGAAGTTAAGTAATAATGGAAGTCTTCCTAAGGATATATAAACATCCTTAGGGACTCTTTCAAGTTTATATCTTATTCTATTTAGAAATCATGTTTTTTAAATGTTAATGTTATAATAAAAATATAAAATATATTAGTGTATGTAATTATGATTACATAACATCCATATTCCTCATTTTTTCATCATACAAAAAATGAATGAACTGCGTCTGCGTACGTATGACTTACCATATCCACGTCATGGTGTAATTTGATTTCAATATACGCATTACATAGATTGGAATAATGATGTGAATAATTGATATATATCATTATTAATATGTGGTATTTATTCTGAAAAAATTAATAAACTATCTATTTCCATTCCTTTACGCCATTAAGGGAATGATATTGTCGCTCATATACATGTATGACCTACTGTCTGCACTATGCGGCATGACTCATATTACAAGTTAACCACTCAAGAGTGTTTATAAAAATATAAACAATTAATAAATATGAAATATAGAATTGTAAAATAATTCTAGAGATTATAGAACAACATCTAATGCAAAATAACAGGGACATTCCTCACAATGCATGCATTGGAAAATGAAGCAATTGAAACAAAAAAGGATAATGTAGATAAGTAATTAAAAAAAGGATAACAAAATGATATATTTGGATCATATATGATAAAATATATAGGAATAAAATTATACTATAAATTTAAAAAATATTTAATTATTTATATATGATTTTAAGTCCCATTCAACTGAAGGGAAGAACGAGGTAAGTAATTTCATAACTCAAATATTATTCATTGGGTTAAAATTTAATTTCATTGATTATGTCATACTAGGGTTATGTTTGAAATTAATTTTCATGATATTGTTTTGTATTTGAACATTTTTTATTTTCATGCATAGTGTATACACATAATATAACAATTTTATTAATGGTATAATCCTTATAAGGGACATTGTCTCAATTTCAACTTCATTGAAAATTAATTGCACTTTTTTCACCTAATAATTATGTTTGTGTAGTATCTAATACCTATTTTATATAATTATTAATTTATCACCATATTTGTCATCGATATACCTATTATTTATATAATTTATACGATTATTTCCTAAACGATATTCAATTTTTTACATATGGTGAATACTTTGAATATTATTTGATTAACTGAAGAAATATTGATAAATCTATAATACTCTAGAAAACATAGATATTTAATGATAATGAATATTGTTCATGAAATAAATTTATTATTCAATACATGAATAATTATTTGGACTTGAATTGATGGGTGGAACCCAAAATTATTTGTCCCATCGATTCTTTGACATGCCTAATTAGAAATAACATTTAGCTAAATTAAATGGTTTTAAACCTTTAAAATAATATATTTTCTAGTTAAAGGTATTAAATGTTATGGTATCACATTCTAGATACATTATGGCCAATAATAAAGTTTTACCTTCATTATGTTTTCTATTATTACGATCTGTGTTTTTTTCACTATGATATTGCCTCCAGATATATTTCATTATTAGTTATTTTTTAAATAGCATAGGTATATAGTTTTTTACCTTTCCATGATGTTTATGTTTATTGGTTTGAGGTAGTTTCTCCTATACATAACCCTTACTGATCATTTGAGTATATAAATAATATTTTTCCCTTTTTGGATTTGAAGATGTAATTTTTAAATAAGTGTCATGGATATAATTTACATTCCCTTCTTTATGTTATTTTTTAATTAACACTATAAAAAAGGAACCATGTATTTATGTAGTTATTAAAGACTAATAAAATGATCACAAAATGGTTATGTGATCCCATACATTTAATCTATTGTAATAAAAATTCCTCTAATTCTTGGTTTTTATAGTTATGGTTGTTAAAGTTAGTATTAAAAAATGTTTTGTACAAAACTTTTGAACTATATGATAAAAACACATAGCTAACATTATAATTATAATAATTCTGCATTGAATTTTAACACATTTTCTATGAGCAAATTTTTTATTTTTTTAGATCAATAGTCCCAGAGATTATGATATTACTTAGTGTGTTTCGTTATTTAGTGATGGTACCTAATAGAAGGAAGGGAATAAATACTCATGATCATTATGAGCTAAGAGTGTTGGTGTTGATGATTAGTATATCATGACCATATTGGGAAATATTTCTATAGATATGAAAGAATGATCTTACTCGAATGTAATAACATGACGCTCAGTGAGATCATATGCCTATGATGGATCATTTCATGTAGTATAAGGCCCCATAATTTTGTTGAACTACAAATCTAGTGGTAGCTGAGAAATGTATCATGTCACACGAAATGATATTTTTAGAATTAGGATGTGATGAATGTGAAAATGTATTGCATGCTGTATGTTGACTCAAGGGAGATACTGATCAATGGAGGTCATCGATCCAAAATAATAGGGATGAATATGAAATTGAACACATGGAATGGAGATGTTTTAAATAATCATTATTTGAAAAATATTTCCCTCATAAAAAATGATCTGAAATGAATATAAAATTACATAGTTAAAAAAGGATGAAATAACTGTTGCATATTATGTGGAGACCATCACAAGTACAACCATGTATTCTATAGATTACATATATGATTCTAAATTCATTATGGGGAATTTTTTAATGGTATTATGCAATTATTCTAAAAGAAACATGATTCTAAAAATCATCATATAAATTAATTGTATTCTGTGGCATCAAAATGGATAGATAATTTACTAGATTCTATTTGTTAATGGGAAATCAACAGATTAATATGTTAGAAAACTACCATGATATGTATAAGGAATCAATGAAGAAGAAGAGAATAATGTAATTTGAAATATGTGGAAATTATAGAAAGAATCTTCATGGGAAAATCATGAAGTTCATGGGAGTTTGATATAAGTTTATGGATAATGGTCTATAAGATAATGAATGATATAGGAAGAAATTATGAAATGAAATTTAATTTTTCAACTATATAGAAGTGGGAAATTATTGAAATAAATGTCACAAGATTCATTGGAATCTATCAAAAAAATTACAAGGGGAGATGGACAAGATTATATGATCACTACAACTAAATTATAAGTATCTAACATTGTGGTGGTAAATAAATTGATCATATCTTTAAATTTAACCCATGATTTAATGGATTCTGGATCATCACATTCTTTTATATATACCAGGAATTCCATGAAAATTAATCATTTACCATTTATTTAATTAGTGGTTTGTAGGTCAGAAATCTATAGTGAATAATCATTTAAAATAATATATATTAGGTAGTCCTCATTATAACACATAATATTGCATCAATTTGCGACCTTATATTAATGCTATGGTTGAATTTCATAAAATTATCGGTATGGACTCGATTTCAAAATATGAAGCAAATAATTAATTCAACCATAGAGAAACTATGATTTGTTCGTGATAAAGATGTAAAATTCTTCATATTTATAAAAAATCATTATCAGCTAAATCTCTCATAGATTATCCTCTAATAGCACTACTAAATTAAATTATTAGATGTGAGGATAAAAGAATATATATGGATGAATAAGGTAGTATTCAAATTTAGTATTTACCTATTGTACATTAATATATTGAAATATTTTATAAGGGATTACATGGACACTCTAACAACTTGAAGTTGAGTTTTCTATGAATTTAATCTTGAATGGAAAGACAATGTCAAATAATCCAAAGAGAATGACCACTTTGGAATTTTTTGAGTTTATGAAGAAACTAGAGGAGTTGATTAATAAGAGATATATTCAACCTAGTGTTTCTCCATGTAGATCACATGTTCTATTTGTTAATTATAAAAAACGAACCAGGAGGATGTGTATTTAGAGAAATCAATGTTATTATGATAAATAATAATTTTCTTATGCCTCAAATTGATGATTTATTTAATCAACATCATAGATAAAAGTATTTAGTAAAGATTCACTGTCATTCTGGATATGATAAATTGTTATTAATGATGTAATATAATCAAAATTATATTTTTTGATATTCTATAAAGGTTAAAAGTATATAGTCATATCATTTGGATTTTCTGATTCACCCTCTATTTTTATGGATCTAATGAAAAATTTATTCAATGAATATGTTAATGATTTTGTTTCAGTATTCATTGATGATGTATCAGTGTATACTAAAATCTATGAAGACTATGAGGTTCAAATCAGTATCATTCTAGAGACTCTCATATGTAAATATCATTATTTAAAATCAAGAATGTTTGGATTCAATCATTCATAAATTTATTTTTATGGAAATATTGTCTCTATAGATGCAATCATTGTTGAACTAGTAAAGACAGTGGTTATCCATGAATGGCATATTCCATTCAACAAAACCATGGTATATAGCTTCATTGGATTAGAAAGATATTATCGAGATTTAATTATGTTTTTTTCTAATTTCCTAAATCATTTACCAAGATCACACGTAAAGGGGTTATGTTTATATCGACCAATGAATGTAAAGAATGTTTTTAAGAATTTATGGGAAGATTGGTAAATGCATCAATTTTGACTCTAATATCATGAAATGATATGTTCATGATATATAGTGATTGACCAAAAAAATGACGTGGTTGAGTCCTAAAAAATGATAATGTTATTTCATATACATCAATATCTTAGAAGAATCATGTAAAATATTATCTGCCTCATGATCTTGAGTTAGTAGTCATAATCATTTCTATGAAGATATAGAGACACTATCACTATGGTAAAATTTTTGATATACATATTGATAAAAATACATTTAAACACACCATTACATAGAAATAAATTATCAATAGTTAAATATAATGGATAGAGTTTCCCAAATATTATGATTTCTCAATACAATACAACCTATGAAAAGAAAATAATATACAAGATGCATTAAGAGGTAAGGTCGTTTTATTTTATCCCAAATGAGGATTTAGAGAGAACCTATGTCCAAGGATATTATAAATATAGATATGTTATTTTTTATGGAAGAATATAGACAACATAATTTAAATATTATATCAGATCGATCTTTATTTGAATATACAATAGGGTCTAAATATGATGATGATGATATTGTTAATAACATTAAATCTTTGATTGATGTAAAATAGAAAAGGCTATATTTTAGAATTTTTTTGATATTTAGAATGAGGTTATGTGTTCTATAAATATTTAAGATAAAAGGGGATATATTTGATGATGATCATAGCTAAAATGTCACTATACACCATGGTGAAAAACATAATTATAGGAATCTGAAGGAATATTTTAATTGGGATAATATGAAGTGGGAATTTTCATATTATGTGTCCAGATGAATAGTTTTTAAAAAATTCAAGACATAAGGAATGTATCCGATTGGATTCTTGTAAACTCTACCGATTTCAATGTGGGTGTGGGATGACATTACAAGGTAATTAATTACTAAATTAACTATGTATCATAGAATTAATGATGTGATATGGGTTATTGTTAATCTACGTACGAAGTCAGTTCATTTTAATGCTATACAAAAATATTTACCTCTTTAGATCCTAGAAATATTATTTATTAATGATGTTTTATGAATTCATGTTGAAACAATATTCATTGTGTTTGATCAATGATATTATTTTACATCAAAATTATGGATGATTATTCATAAGGCTTTTGATATTAAGTTTCATTTGAGAAATTCATTCAATCCGGAAACTGATGAATCGTCTGAAATGACTATTCAGACATCACAATACATGTTGAGATCATCCCCACATGACATTAATTGCATGTGGTATCATTTATTTCCTTTGGATCATTTTTCCTATAATAATGGTTTCTATTCATGTATTCAAATTGAGTCGTATGAATCATTATACAGTAAGAGATTTCATACTCCAACTTGTTTGGATGTTGTAGGTGAAATGAATCTTATAGGGACAGAACATATTAAAGAGATATTGAGAATGATAAATAACATTATGGATCATATTAAATAATCTAAAAGTAAACTAAATATTTATATTTGGATCTATATAAATGATTTTGGATTTCATTTCGTTGATATTGTCTTCCTAAATGTATTCCCAGGGAAGGGTTTCATAAGGATTAGTAAGGAAAAGAAACTAAGACCCATGTACATATGACCATTGTAAATTCAATAATGAAATTAAGTTTTATATTACCGATTATAAAGGATAACAAGTCTCTCCAAATTTAATGATGTCTTCAAAATACCATTGAATAAAATTGAAATGATATACCCATCACATGTACACACCTATGGAAAATAAAACTGGAACATGATCTATCTTCCGGTGAAGTGTCTAGCGGGATTCCTGACATAAGAGTAATGATATTGTGGACTAGGATAACTATATAGGAAAATGTTCTTAGGGGTAGATATAAATTGGAAATAGTGTTGTGGGAACCTGAGGATGATCTGAAGAAGAACCACCCACATCAGTTTATTTGTGAATGATTTAAGGAGGAAATTTTTAAAAGGAAAAAATATAACACCCTATGATTTTATGGTATGTATCTTCATAAATAAATTCAATATCATCAATATATTACAATTCATGAAACACCAAATTAAAATGAATAGTGATATACTATTAAATATTATAACTTAACATGACTATTTTTAAACTAGTCGTTAGATAAATATGTTTCAATATTATTAATTGTATTATAAAATATATAATTTTCTAACTCATTTTTAATGTAGTAATTAATAACATTGAAAAAATTATCTTAATTAAGTAAATAAATAATATGTTAAATAAAATTTTGTAACATTCACCGAATTGATTTGGAAGTCAAAATATTTGTATAAAATAAATTTCACACCTAAAAATTATAAATTTCAAAAGAGAATTTTCCATATCTTAGTAGCATAATTGTTTTAAAACAAAAAATTTCCACATTAATAAATTATATTTCAAAAAATAATCATCATTCTGTTATGTGACGTTTATAAATCATAATATGGTTATTTTTTTGGTAATTTTAAAAAATTCCATTGAATATTGAATGATTACAATTTTTTTAAAACAATATTTTTCTTTAAACCAATAAAAGGATATATTTTTTATTTGTTCCAATGTATAAATAAATATTTTTTTATCCAATTATGTTCAATGGAATATATTTAATACTTAAATTTTGTATAAAAACTATTTTATATTTAATATGGTGTTTTTCCAAAAACAACATTTTGTTGCATTTTCCACTTTAGTTTTTAATTAAATTCTTCATATTTTGTATTCCAAATATCATTAAAATTGTTTAATTATTTGGATTCTTATTTTCCATATATATATATATAATATTATAATTTTATTTTTGTCTATTACTAATAGTAATTGTGGTCATTTTTATTTCCATGATAATTGGTAAATTCGGTAAATTTGGATTAAATTAAAATGATACGGATTATAAAATGACCATAAATATTTCTCTAATATTATTGGATGATACAATTTCACCCATAATAAATTAAGGATTTAATATATGACTATTTATGGTGTATTGGTTTATAATATTATTTTAGTAATACTTTATTTAAGGAAAATTCAATGATGTCACATTCATATTTTTAATAACAATAAAAAATTTTATGTTGTTTTATTAAATTTGATTATTTTATTATAAATATTATTTTTCAATATATTGGAATTATATTTATCATATTAATTGGTAAAAAAATTAATGGAAGAAATAAATACATTAAATTCTTTCATAACAATGATAAACTAGTAATTTAATTAATGGAAACTAAAAATGATATTATAAATATTAAAATAAATATAATTTGAGAAACCTAATGTCATAAACAAATTTTATAGAAGACCATGACATGTTATGCATTTAATGAATTATTATTTTTGAAGATATCTTACTTTTTTTATATTTTAAAAAGTCAATGTAATGAATAGTGTTAATATTGACAATCATGATATTATAAATTAAATAATATTTATAAAATTATGTATAGATAATTAAAATCATAATTTTTTTAAAATGATATGTATAAGGTAAAAAATAAATTAAATTATATATTTAAGGGTTTTTTCTTTTTATATTAATAACATTGACCCTGAGAGAGTAAAAATATATGTTGTGATGGTAAGAAATAAAGGGATTAACTATGGATTAAAACCAAAAGATAAGGGTACGAATTTGACCTAAACTTGTCTAAAAATTACATTATAGATTTTTTAAGACTTATACTAATAATATATTCTAAATAACTCATTTTGGATATATTTGGACATGAAAACTAACATATAAAGATTTAATATTTAGAGACCATCCCAAAGTTCCATTCACATCAATTATAAACAGGAGCCACCTACCACACTTATTAACATCACATTGAGCCTTCTATATCAAGAGAATAGTATTTGTTTATCTTATAAAAATCATTATCCATGTTATAGAGTCTATCATACTTCCAAATGACATAACCTAGTCCCCTTAGGAGATTTTATAATGTAATTTTTCCAAAATAGAGGAAACCATATTTACTGACTTTATCATGTTTATTCCATCCAATCAATCATTTTAATATTATTTCGAGGATAATTTAGCAAATATACTATGTTATATATGATAATATATTGTTATGAATATGGTACAACCATATTATACATTTTATCCATCCTACAAAAAATGAAATCACCACACTTGTGTTTGTATGACAAATCAACTACACACCATGCCATAATTTTTTTTCATGGCCAATTTACATAGATGATCATAATGATTTAAATAATGGATTTCTATGATAAGTATGATATGAAACATTTTTTTGAAAAATTAATATACAACCCACTTCAATACCCTTTCTCCATTAAGTGAATTATAACGTCACTCGTGCATATGTTCATCCTACAATTTCCACAATATGATGTGATTATTTTTACTTCTTATGAATTAAATAATGATTATAATATATATATATATATATAATAGATGAATAATAATATTTAGGACCTTAATATCATTCACCAGATGATTTAACTATATCATATTCACAAAATCCTTGACTTATATGAAAAATCCAACACATAAATATGAAGAATTAAACAACCAAAATTAGGGTAAGGACACAAAATAATTAACAAAAAGGTGAAAAGATGATATAATAAGAGAATATATGATATCATAAAAATTAATATGGTTCAATTATAAATTTATTTAATGCATTAAATAACTATAGGGAATGTTAAAAATTGTTACACTAAACGAATGTGAAAGGTTATTGATATATTAACTCAATTTTCATTTATTTGTTTAAACATATATTTTATTTATTATGCCATGGTAAGGATATGTGTGAAATGGATTTTTATTATGTTATTTTCTATTTCCAATTTAATCATGTGTATATTCATAAAATACACATAACCTTGTATTAGACATCATTACAATTTCCACTTATTTGGGAATTACATGGGATTATGCACCTAATGATTTTTATATAGGGTATATACCACCCCTCAGAGATCATTTTCCATTTGAAATAATAATTATCTTAAATATATATACTATTTTGTATATTTAATATGATTATTTCCTAAAACCCATACTATTTTTACATGTGGTGATTACTTTTAATTTTATTTGATTAACTGGAGAAATATTGATAAATCCATGATATTATCCTCTATATGAATTGTTAAGAATGAGGCATATTGTTAATAAATTAAATCAATTGTTTTGTATATTAATAATGGTTTGTAATTTATGTGAATGGTGTGTAATGGATTTATATAGCCACCTTATCCATCGAAAGGTCTCTTGAGACAAAACAGTTCACCAAATTAAATGGGTTTTTATATGAAAATTTCTAAATGGTCTTATGAATGGCCTTGATCGTAGCGGTACCATATGGAAGATACAAAAAATTCAATTGTTAAGTATTTCCTTAATTATGTTTCATTTATATTAATACATGACGTTTTAAATATGATATTATATTAGGAGAAATTTTATTCTTAGTTATTATTTAAATGGAATCTGTGTCCTAAATTTACATCTCCATGTAGTTTGTGATTATTGATTCATGATAGATTCCACAATATATAAATCATACTCATAATTTCCACTCACACTTTATTTTTTTCCTTCATGTTTATGATGTTGAATTCATTGAATAAGTATGATGGATTCAGTTCACCTTCATTTGTTGCATTATTTGATTAATTACCATTGTTGTAAGGAACACATGTATGCATCTAGTTCATCAGGACTAATAAATTGATTTTTACTGGGAGATTTGATCCCTTTTAACTATTCCAGTTTAATAAAATATCAACTTATTTTGGAATTCTAGAGTTGGGGTTGTTATATAATAAAGGGAAAATATATGATATATAAATCATAAAATCATAATATGAACATATTGTTTGGACAACATAATCAAGTTAATGTTCTCACCATAAAATATTCATACATTTATAAAAATAGATCATAAACTCCCAAAATAATCCATATCAACATGCATGATTAATAATTGTATGATATTTGTAATCAACATTTTTGGGTTATAAAATATAAATATGGGATCATAATCATAGTAAATCACATTCCTCTAAAATCTACTATATAAAACATTCTCCACTAAAAATATAGTGACTATAGATGGATGTAATCAGGCTCATAAATCAATTTTTGACCATAGAAACTTGAAATCATTTCGATGAATATTCATCTATGAATAATTTGATGAAATAATACTCATTCATAAATGCGTAAACAATGTAATTCATAATCTCATCAAGTCATTTTTATTACCATAAATAGATGAAACCATAGTCATGCCTTGAAATATGAACCAAGTTATTTTTAATCTTGTAAATTTTTATCATTATCACTTCATGATATATCCATATCAAAATAAGATAAAAATTTGAGGGATATAACAGAGCCATCAATTACATAACCATAATAAATAAATTATATACCACAATATAATAAAACATTCATTATATTTTCATAAAAATGTCCATGTAAAATTAAAAGGTTTTGAAAAAATATCATCATGATATTTATAAATCATCAAAATAGTGAATGATAAATATATAATTGTACAATATCCCCATTAAAGAACATGTAACATCAACGAATTATATGATAGATGAATAATTACTTTTTTATATCACTGTAATATTTTTTTAGAATAATAATATTTTTTATTTTTCAATCATATGTTTAAAATAAAAAATTATAATTAATAATATGGAACTCATTTTCATTTAATTGAATAATTTATACATTTAACAGATAATTAAAATCATAGAGTAGTGAAGTTGATAAAAAATTTCTTCTATGTTGTAATAAAAAAAATGAAAAAAATCACAACCTCTAAAAAAAGTATATCATTCGAAAAAATTAAATAATTTTTCATAAAAGTATAAAAATTGTGAACACAGAATAAAAATATCCAATGGATCATAGCTATTACATTTTTAATAACTGTTTAAGGAACAAGAATAACATGTTGAATGGTTGAAAACTAAAAATGGGGATATAAAGCTCCCCATATTAATAAAAATTATAACCTATTTGAGTTGCAAGAGGATTAAAATGGTAACAAAAAATTAAAATTATAAAAATAAAAATTGGAAAATAAATTTATTTGGGTTATAAATTAAGGATCATTTAATTTACCATAATGGTAATTTAAAAATAAACAATCTCAATTAATTTAAAATTAAAATATTTATCCATTGCATGAAGTATCATATATCTTTATAAAAAATTAAAATTCAAGTATACTAAATATATATTTATTATAGATATATTCACTAAAAATATCCAAATAAATGATACCATATATGATTTTGATATAATATATTATCACTAAATAGTTAAAAATTATTTAATAAATCAATGATTTATTTGATTCCATTTTCATTTTACTTGTGTGTATCTATTCATCACTTTAGGTCCTCAAATATTAATCAAGGTTCCATAATCAATATAATTTTAATCCTTTATTGAATATAATAAAGAATTATTAAATTTAATTATATATATATTCCTAAAATTAATATGGATAAATGATTAATATAATTTCCTAGAGATGGTATACTATATATATGCATGAGTGATGTGTCCCCTTTTTTATAAATGGATAAAAGAAAATACTCTAATAATTTTACTTTTATAATCTATAATATTAACATAAATTTTAGATATATTTTTTAAATACTATTGGGTCCCATTCCATCCAAATCCTTTTTTTGTATTTTCTGAAGCCACTTTAGGATGAGTGGTAACCTAACAGATTTCAAGATATTACAAATTTCAAAACAGAACCAGGCATCAAATTCAAAAAAAACCATGAACATGGATGGTCAGAGTCATCCACATCACCGCCGAATGAGGAAAAAGAGAAGATTCAATTTTTAAATTTCAAATGAAAAAGGGAATCCATCAACACTGCCTTGGTTAATGACTCGCCTCACGTCACATAACCTTACTCGAACTGATCCTCACAGCCACACCATGTCGCTGGTGAGAGCCGACACCGGAGACCAACACCTCCGCTGAAGAACCTCCAAAAAGATTGCCGATCAACGCCACAAGAACCACCAGACAAAGAATCTAAAAAACAAAGTATTTCAAAAAAAAACAGAAAAAAGCACCATCATCACTGTCACCGATAACCACACTAGAACAGACCAGCCATTAACAAAAACAGTAGTAAAAAAACACATCACTGAGCACAAAAAACTCCTAGAAGTCCGTCGACCACTCGAACTCACCTCCCAAGACACCGTGACATCCACCGCGCAAATCCTACTGGGAGGAGATTGGTGGAATCCAAGAGAAAGAGTAGAGTAAGAGCGGTCACCTTCGAGCGGGAACACAATCACCAAAATCTTCTAATGTCGACGAGGATGAAAACCTTGACCAAATCCAAACTTCATGGGTCCGAACATCAATTGCGACTGGAAAACACCACCAAGATCAAAAAACAAACCTAGACCAAAAAGGTCCGAAGCGCAAATAATGAAGAAAACTGAAACCCTAAGGCATTATGGAATAATCATATTCACTAAATTCACCTCTTTTATAGGGAGTGATAACCTAACTAATGGAATCTTACATTTTTAACAAGATGTTATATCCCGAACTGAAATATAGAGGAGTCATAATATATCATAACATCTTCTATGAGTCAAAAATCAATAATCATTTTGGATTATAGGAATATCCTAGTTAAAATAATTTTTATTTGATTATATTATACATAATCTATACGGAAAATGATATATTAACAAAATACATCATTTTAATATAGATAGAATTTATGATTTTTGTTTGTGAACATAATAAAAATAAATTTAGCTCAAGATGATAGGTCAATTTTTTTGTGGATGATCAAAATAGTGGAATAGTAGTCACAGTTGGGGATTCCTTACTTTTCAATGTTTGTATGAATTTTTTAATCTTCAAACACTATAATTGTACATATCATTATTAACATCAATATTTTGAATAAAATATTTTTTTATTAACATGTTCATTTTTTATTGTATTGCGACATATAATACCCATAATTAGTTAATATATCCTATAGTGTTTATAAAACATCTCAAAAAATTCCACGTAAGAAAATTATTAAATAAAAAATAATTCCATTACATTTAACATGTATTATCCCAATCATAATTACATATTTATGTCACTCTTTAATTAATTCATGAATATATCATTAAAACAAATCAAATACTATCATTAAGATAAATGTGTCCATTAATATTTTTAAAATAATTAACAAATGTTTCAAAACATGTTGAATTTTTATTTTATAAAAGATATAAAAAACTGATCATAAAATAATTTTTATTAAAATTAAATTGTATTTTATAATTTCATTTATATTCTTTATAGAAAATATTTTACTCATATTTTTTGTAATATATAAATTTATTTCAATGAAATTAATTCTTATAAACTTTTTAATATAATTCCTGAAATTAGAAATATGAAAATAATATCCAAATATATTATACAAGAAAATATAAATTCATCGAACAATAAACAATGTATTGTAATGACAAAATGAACTATTATTATGATAGGTATAATAACTGTTTGAAAACAATCTTTTTTTTGGTTATTATAATGATTATAAAAATATTGTTTTTCATGCAGTCAGTTTACTAACCATGTGAATAATGCATGAAATGTGGTCAGTATAATCATCATGCAGGAAAATAAAAAAAGTCACTCATTTTCACCTGTTAAAATAATCCTTAGGGTAACATAAATATTGTTACACAAAAGGTAGAAATACTATCTCATGGAAGTCTCATTCACAACTTCTGAATAGATTGAATGATTTCATTTTAGGTTGGTGAATACCTTCAGAGTCACTAAAAAACTCTACATGGTAAATTTAATGCCTCTTCTAGTTAGGTTCTTCCACATTTGATAAATAACATCATGGTGCGTTGTTTGTTATCTAGATCACATTATAAAATTTTCACAGTTTTTATGGAAAACATATTCCATAATTTCAATCAAGTCTTCATAGAAACATTATGATTCCTGAGATATGATGACTTGTATTTATGTAGGTATCGTTAATATAGAGAAGATGTGTCATCAAGGTGTCGCTTAGATGGAAGAATTAAACTTAGAGAGAGAGAGAGGATGTTATTAGTGAATATAAAACCAGTGTGGGTGATACATGTCAAATACCAAGCTCAAGGAAGATGAGATACGATTGGTTCATGATGATGTCATGTGCACAACTAGGTGTAAGAGATGTGAATTTAAGGATATTGATTTGTTTGAGTTGATGATGGAACATGTGTCATTATATAATAACATATATATTGAGGTTTCATTTTGTGGGTATTATATAGAAGAGATTACTCACATATTTTTGGACGAGTGGGCGAACCATAGGAGCTATGCTGGGAGGAGCATCATACGAGGGAATATGATGAATACATTTTCATATATTTTTCATAAATATATATATGTATATATTATTATTAATATAATTAAATATATAATTACACCCAAATTAAAAAAATTAACATTAATATACACTAAAAAATGATAATATATTTATAAAAATATAATATTAATTAAAAAGATTAAAAAACTTATCATTCCCAATAATATGTAATATTATAATATTATATATTGTAAAATAATAATATTATCATATACTTAGTTGATAAAAATAAGAAATAATATTTATTATTAAAATATTTTAAGCATTATTATATGTAATAATATTATTTGTTATAATATTAACATCTCATAAACCAATTAATAAAAATTTAATCCTTAGTCCTTAAAAATTTAAATAAATTTTATTAATAAAATATTTAATGTATTTTTTTCAAATGTTGATATCAGAATAATGAATTTATTTCTATCAAAATAATAAAACCAATGAATAAATAAACTATCATTATAACCAGTCTCATCATTTTTTATAAATATAAAAAATAGAAAAAATGAATATTTCCAATTGAAAATTTTTTACTTCGTAATAATATTTTTTAACAATATAAAATAATCTCCAAAAAATATCTTTAAGATAAAAAAGTTATAGAAAAAATATCATGTATATGATGAATCCCTCTATTTAAATTCATATAATAAATTATTTTAAATGTAATATGTATAATTGAATTTACTAAAAGTTAAATGTTATTATTTAATATCATCCAATTTAGTATAGAATATTATAACATAATAAATTAACACACTGAAATTTTTTTCCTCTTTGAATAATTATTAAAAATAATTTTTAATTCAATAACATAATGAAAAAAATCTAATAAGAATTATTCATTTTATAATAGTACTATTGAAAGAACGTATTTTATATTATATGCAGTTTTACAATGTAGTAATCATTAAAAATAAAAAAATCCGGATTTTAATATAGAATTTATTGAAATTGACTAATTATATTATATTTTATTATATAATTAAACAATTAAGAAATTTAGTATGATTAATAATAAGGAAAAACCAAAAAAATAAATGAGATGATAATAATATAAAACATAATTCTTCTTAAATATTTCCCCCTAAAAACTGTTGATGTAATTTCCCTCAAATTTTTAGAAAATAAAAAAACTCCCCCTAATTTAAGGATGTAAAATATCTAAACAAAGATGATAAAATAAAACTAGAAAAAAATTATATTATATTTTATTACAATATTTATCCACTTAATTTCAACATTATGATGTAGGATATATAAATGTGTAAATTATATGAAAATATATTTATAGAATGAAACAAGTTATTCATTCCATAAATGTTGTCATAAATTTAATCATTAAAAAACACCTTTTCATATTATAAAATATATTTGGGTAAAATTTTAAAATTTAACAAATTTATAATTTTGAATTCAAAATATCCATCTTCATTTTAAACTAGGAAAAACTGAAAACAATGATTGTTATTCATTAAATAAATTTTGTGGTTATAAAATACTTCCATTTATTAGGTGTGTTCGAATCTGTCCTTCAAGGAACCACAACACAAAACAAACTATTAAAATAATGTGTTTTATCTATTTTAAAAATATAAAACTCCAGGACATATTGTGTAAAATAGTGTTGTTTTATGATACTAACCAGAAAATGAGTTCCTCCCTAAAAAAGAAATCAATTGAAAAAAACTATTTCAAAAAGACAAATAAAAACTGAATTTATACATTTACAATCTATTTAAATACAACATTAAATATCAATTATTATTATTCTATAGATAATAATAAACATGTTGTATTTTTTCAAAAAATTATGTTTATCTAAAGATAGATATTAAATTGTTCTTAATGATATATTCATATATACTCAGTATACTTAGGTGAAAAATTTTAAACAATGTAAACTATAATATGTTTCCAATGAAATACTAAATATCATTATTATACAAGAATAAAATCCAAAAATTAAAATAACATCCTATAAGATGTTATTTATTATGAACTACATCATACCAGATGTTAAAATAAAAGATCATATGCATGATTAACCAAATAACCATATCTTTGTTTCCTATAAAACAGATTCAATAAAAATTGTTTTATGAACCTATGATATTTTCTGTCCAACTAGAGTAGTGATGAAACTCTTGGGAACCAATACTGCTTTAACTCATTGATTAGAGGGTAATCAAGAAGAGCGATTCATAGAAATAAATGTATTTTCCTAGCCTAGTGTATTTTCATAGAAATAAATGTATTTTCACACTTGTCATCCTTTGTATCTTCTTGCATCAGTTTTGCCTCGGCTTCGAGATTTGAACTGTCTCCTTTGGTTTTGGAGATCCTCCATTACACGGGTTTACATTAAAGAAACCATGGGCACGCATGCCCTACATTTTATTGGAAGAAGGCTCACCGGCCAACAAATTTAAATTAAATAAATTTAAATGTAAACATACACATTCAAAGGGTATTTGGTCTAGGTCAAGATCATCCACAGTATGCAATGAAATTTACGCATATTTAGAATTGAAATTCTTTTAATCGTTCTTTTATTTAGGATAAGACGAACTCGAATTCAATTAATTATGATCTTATAATTAATCAATTCTTTATCTTAAATTCCTTCAAGAATTTCCTTGAGATTCTTCTCATACATATTCCTTGTACGGGTCTTTGTACATTAGTGTAAACGTGGTGAAATTCCATTTCTGGAAAGTACATGACGTGTAGTTTATATTTACACGGCGTGTATTTCTTTTCACCTTGTTTCCAAAGTACACACTGGTGCTTTGGCGTGTTTTCTCTACTTTGGAAATTTTTGGAGTACACGGCGTGTAGATGAATCATACACAGTTTTTACATCCCTGTTACGCTGTAACCGGCTTGGCAATCCCATGTACATGGAACACGACTTCTCCTAGCACACGGTTTCACCTGGACCGGATCAGACTACACGGCGTGTTGCTCTAGCATACACACTGGGTATACGCGTCGTTCAATTCTGGTCAACACGGCGTGATTAATACTTAGGAATAATCAATTCACACAGCGTGGTTTGGCAGACTAGTGCCGGTTCATTGAACCTAAGTACACAACATGTATTTTTAATTACACTTCATGTAATCTCGTGCTGTACAGACAGAAAGAGCGACACCTCCAGATTAATTCCTCGTATTTATTTTAATCAAAATTAAAATTTAAAAGTAATTTCTGGGATATGAATCGAGAAACAAAGGAGGAAGAATAGATCTAATTTATTCAGATTAATAGAACGAAATATTTCGAATTGAATCAAATATAAATGCGTAAATTATCAATGAAAATTAAATAAATATAATAAACGTTGTAACCTCACTCTGATACCATTTGAAGGTTTCGGGCGCAGCGAAAGCGCATGGGTGGATGTTCCCACTTGGCTTTTGTCATTAGAAATGATCAATCCAGGATCAATACAATGATAAACGCCAGTCTCCATGGATCGAATCACAGAAAAATACAAGGAATATGGTTTGTCCCAAAACCACAAACAAGGATCTTTACAGGTTAATTATAATTAATTTAATAATTATAAAGAAATACCTTTTGGGTTTTCTTTCTTCGTTGATATTATTGATCACGTTGTCGATGTTATCTGTCGTTGCGTCGCAGAAGCCAAGTGTAGACTCCCTCTAGCGGTGATACACACATGTACCTCATATCTCTAGATGTCGCCAAAGGATTCTCTGGGTTCTAGCGTGGTGCTAGAGTGGAGAAGCCTTTGATTGCGTTGTCCGCCTTTGATCGTCTTGATCTGATGGTAGAGGATCTTTCTCCGTCTTGAGAGCGTTCTTGTTGGAATAGGTTCTTTCGGCCTTGAAAGAATTCCCCAGAATTGTTGTGTCTTACACGGGGTAGGAAAAGAGTTGGCGTTGTGAGGATATTTTTAATCAGTTTTGAGGTTGTAGAGTTATGACAATAAATAAATGTGTTACACGTTTTATTTATTTCACTGACTCTTATTTAAAACCCCTATGCCGAATAATTAATTCCTTGACATGCGCCCACGCTGATTATAATAAATATCATTTAAAACAATATTATATCCTCAAAACCCCGACTGGAAAAACTACACGGCGTTTATTAATAAATACATGGCGTGTACTTGTTTTTCATTGAAAACTAAACGGAATGTACATTAAATGTACACGTCATGTATATCTTGTTTTCATTTACTCATTTACTTTCCATAAAAAAAACTACAAATCATGTCATTATTAATTCACGATGTGTACTTGTTTTCCATGAAAAACTACATGGCATGTAACCTTTAATACACGGCGTGTATATCTTGTTTTTCATTTCTTTCTTCCTACATCATTAAAACGATTTAGGCTTCCTTGAATAATTATTAAACCACGTACGGGAATAATCTTTATTCTACTTGAGATACTTGAATACACTTAGTTTGTGACCATATAGGCCTCTTTCTCGTTGGCATTAGGCGAGCTTGCCTAAGGTCCAAGATTACTGTCTAGCAACGGGTCAAGGCACCCTAGAGAAAGAAGTTGACGACGCATTAATGTATCATCTCATACGAACACTTACTGTGTAATTTAATCCCTTTGTCTCAATATCTCACCAAGCAGGTTTCATGGAAGTGTCATAAACCTATATGCTTGATCCAGTGTTCATTGGCTACCTGAAATAAACTCATCATTTACAACATGGCCAGGGAATTTAATGCGACAGTTCTATTTCAATCAAAGGGACGAGATATCAAATTCCATAAATGGAAGGGACAAATCCTTCATCGAATTATCCATTAACAACATGTCACTCGTGACGCACCCAACATACCCTAATTTATGCCAACTCTTTGCGTGACGGTTTTCATCAGTAAATCTAAGTGCGCGAGTCATGACATGAGTTAATGATAATCTTCCAGTCTAAGGAGCATTACACACTCTCACAGATAGAAATATCTGATGACACCATGACATGTGGAATTACTACTAGCGGGTCTATTCTCATAATCTCCCATCTTGGAGATTACCAAGTGCGAACTCCATGAGAGAGAGTCTCATCTTCTTACGAGTACTCGCACATAAAGGTCTATATACTATGTGTCATATCATAGTATGTCATCCAACCACACAACATTATTTAAGAATATTGTTATAGCATTTCAAGGTTATCATCATAGCGGGGATCTTCTATGACCATATTAATGAAACATATATTCAAGGATATTATTATATTATATTCATGCAGAACAATGAAAAATATATAATATGCGAACATTCATGTAATCAAAGTACAAGACAGTTGGTTCTGAGGACACCAAACCATACAAACTCCCACTTCGACTAGAGCCAACTGCCTACGACATTTAGTCCGCTAGACCTCACATGATGATCATGTTTCTGCTGAGTCAAGGCTTTAGTCAATGGGTCCGCCACGTTGTCTTCCGTGGAAATACTTCTCACTACAACTTCACCTCTCTGAGAAAAATACCTCAAGAGATGATACTTTCGATGTATGTGCTTTGTCCACTGATGTGAACTTGGTTCTTTTGCAAGTTCCACTGCTTCAGTATTATCACAATAGAGTGTGATAGGTTCTTTACTACTCGGTACAACATCTAGCTCTTAAACGAAGCTTCGCATCATCTATAGATGCCTAAAAAGCTGTGATATACTCAAACTCTGCTGTAGAACCTTCCAGCACACTTTGTTTTGATCTCTTCCAGATAACTGAACCTCCATTCAAATAGAAGATGTATCAAGTCTGCGACTTCATGTCATCTTGATCAGTCTGGAAACTAGCATCTACATGTCCTATGATGACTAGTTCCTCATCTTTTCCATAAACCAGGAACATATCCTTAGTACTCCTCAGATACTTAAGGATAGTCTTGAATACCATCTAGTGACAGTCTCCTAGATCTTCTTGATATATTGCTACTGCACTTCATGCGTAAGCAACATCTAGCCTCATACATAACATAACATACATGACTAACCCAATCGCGGATGACTAAGGGATCCTTTCCATCCACATTCTTTCCTCATGTGTCTAAGGGCACATTTTCATGGAAAGATGAATGCCATGTGACACTAGAAACAATCCCCTCTTGGACTGTTCCATACTGAATCTCTTCAGTATCATGTCAATGTATGTACTTTGTCTCAGGCCCACCATCCTCTTTCATCTATCACGATGGATCTTGATACCAAAAATATATGTCGCCTCGCCCAAGAATTTCATGGAGAAGAATTTATGCAACCATGCCATAACTGACTGTAAGATAGGTACTTCATTTCCAATTAGCAATATGGAATCATCACATACTATTAGTAAAATGACTGCACTTCCACTAAACCTTTTGTAGACACAAGGATCACATTTGATCTTAACAAAGCCAAATTATGTAACAGCTTCATCAAAACGAATGTTTCATGACCTTAATGATTGCTTTAATCCATAAATTGATTTCTGTGGCTTGCATACCTTGTTGGCTTCCTTTGGAGTTGCAACCCCTTTAGGCTGTGTCATGTAGACATCTTCCTGGAGGTTCCCATTAAGGAAATTTGTTTTGACATCCATTTTCCAAATTTCGTAGTCATGGTAAGCAGCAATGGCCAATAGGATTCTGATGGATTTCAGCATCGCAACCGGTGAAAATGTTTCATTATAGTCAATTCCTAGATGTTGTCGAAAAACTTTTGCAACCAGTCGTGCCTTATAGGTACTAACTTGACCCTCCATGTCCAGTTTCATATCGAATACCCATTTATTACCAATAGGCTTTACATCAACTGGAGGATCTACCGAAATCCAGACTTGGATTCGATACATGGAATCCATTTCAGAATTCATGGCTTCCTGCCACTTGGCATCGTCTGTGCCTTCAATTGATTCCTTTTAGGTAAGAGGATCATCATTGTAAAGAAATAATGAGTCACCATCCTCGGTGATAAGAAAACCATATCGTTCTGGTTCTCTCACCTCTCTCATGCTCCAACGCAGTTCTTGTGTCTCTAAAACAGATTGTTCTTCCACAGGGCTTTGTGGAATCTGTTCTTGTACCAACTCTTGTGTATCATGAGCATCGACTTCATCAAAGTCTATCTCTCTCCCACTATCTCTTTTTGAGATGTGCTCCCTCTCAAATAATATGGCGTGTCTTGCCACTGTTACCATTTTTCTGAGGTGTTGTATAGGTAATATCCCCTTGTTTCCTTGGGATATCCTATAAAGATACACTTTGTGCCTCAGGGTGCAAGTTTGTTACTTGAAGAGGACATAACAAATTCTTCACTACCCCACATATGTAAATTAGATAACATGGCTTTGCGTCCACTCCATAACTCATATGGAATATCATTTATCGATTTAGTTGGTACTTGGTTTACTATGTGTGCTGTTGTTTTTAATTCATATCCCTATAAGGATAATGGAAGACTCACATGACTCATCATTGATCTCACCATGTTCAACATGGTTCGGTTCCTCCATTCGCTTACACTATTCCATTGTGGTCTGTAAGGAAGAGTGAGTTGAGATAGAATCCCAAACTCCCGTAAGAAATCAATAAATTCCTGATTAAGATATTCTCCTCCTATGTTTGAGCGGAGTTTCTTAATCTTCTTACCAAGCTGGTTCTCAAATTCATTCTTGTATTATTTGAACCGATCAAAACAATCTGACTTATACCTCATTAAGTAGATATATTCATATCTACTAAAATCATCTGTAAAAGTTATGAATTACAATAACCCACCCCTTGCTTCAACTGGAAATGCTCCACACACATCTGTGTGAACTAATTCTAGAATCCCTTTTGCTCTTTCACCTTTCCCACTAAATGGGGCTTTGGTCATTTTGCCTTGTAGACACACATGACATACACCAAGTGGTTTTAGTTCGAAAGAATCTAAATACCCATCTAGATGTAAATTTGTCAAACGTTTCTCATTGACATGACATAGCCGGTGATGCCAAAGTTGGGTGTGGTATGAGACATGTGAATTAACTTTGTTATCTATTGACTTACTTGGTTTGTGTAGTCTAACACATAAAGGCCGTTATATATATGTGCCCTACCAAAACAAATACTATCTTTATAAAAGTAGCAAAATTCATTTCCAAACTGGAATATGAATCCATCAGTAACTAATATGGATACTGAAATACAGTTTTTAGTAATAAAAGGAACATAATAACAACCTTTCAAAACCAAGACCATCCAAGAAGGCAATGTGAGGTGGTAGTCTCTGACATCTACAACAGCGAGTCTGGCTACGTTAGATGCTCATAGATCCACCTCAGCTTGATCAATATTTTTGAATCTACTTGGTTCTTGTATTTGGATACAGATGTGAGCACCACAAGAAGTATCTAATTCCAAATTAGTAGAAATAGATAGATTGCATTCGATAACAAATGCACCTGAAGCTTCCCCTTGATTCCTTGGCGAGGTGTAGTTTTTCTTCTAGTGGCCCTAGTTGCCACATGCAAAACAATCATCATCCTGTTCCTTTGCCTCCCCTTTGATTATCCTTTTCATGGAAGTCCTTGAAGAATCTTTGGGCTTAAAGCTCTTCTCCTTCCCTTTCCTTTTATTCACCATAAGGACAGAAGGCTTTTCATGCTTCATGTCATTATCTACTTGGAGAATAAGGATAAGAAGATCAGATAGAGACTTATCAGTGTGGTTCATGTTGAAATTAACAACAACGTTCGAGAAGCTCTGGGGGAGTGATGCAAGAATGAGATCGGTACCGACTTCATCGGGGAGTTTAAACCCTAGAACCTCCAAGTGCGTAATGTAGCCAATGATCTTGATTACATGAGGCCAGAATGGGGCACCCTCTCCATGCTTTCTCTGAAATAGAGCCTTGGAGATCTCAAACCTTTCCTATCTTTCTCTCTCCTGGTATAGACCACGTGGGTGCTCGATCATCCTATAGGCATCCATGTCTTCTTGAGACATCATGAGCTCACTTGAAATAGATGATATCGTCAAACATTGAATGTCAAGAGCGTCGTTAAAATGTTGATCATATACCAGGAAATCATCATCACTCGCCCCTGGGGCAGGAGAATCAAGAAGTGAGGACTCCTGCACGTAAAATTTTCATTCATGGCGTAGGATAACCCGAAGGCGCCTAAACCATTCTAGAAAGTTACTACCTGTGAGGATATTATCATTATCCATAATTGATCACAGAGAAATGTTGGGTAAAAAGTTATCTTTTGACTTCTATATTTTTTTGGAAATCAGAAATGTCTTTTTAATCGTATCGTACTAACCATACTAATCGTACTGACCATGCTGATCGTACTGACCATGCTGATCATACTGACCGTGCTGATCATACTGAACATGCTGATCGTACTGACCATGTTGATCGTTTTGACCATGCTGATCGTACTGACCATGCTAATCTTACTAAACATGTTGATCGTACTGACCATGTTGATCATACTGACCATGCTGATCATACTGACCATGCTGATCGTACTGAACATGCTGATCGTACTGAACATGTTGATCGTACTGAACATGCTTATCGTACTGACCATGATGATCATACTGAATTTGGTAATTGAATTAACCCTTCTACTCATATCTTTCATTTCATACTTGTTTTGGTACTTTGTCAAAATCACATGCTTCATTATAAATCGTACTCATGTATATCTTATTCATATATCTTGTTCTAACCAAAACGATGTTGTTGAGTTAGTTACGAAGTAATCAAAATTATGTCGTCCTTTCTGTTTCAATATGATATTTATGATGCTAGGTGTCCATGTCCCTCCAAGTTTTTCGGAGAAATATGACCGTTCGAGGAGATGTGACTGTTGGAACCCGAGGCCTATAAATAAAATGTCATTTAAAGCTGAGAGAAGAACAACAGATAACTAAGAAAAAGCGTGATACAACTGTGATACTTTTCTTCTATCAAGTTCTAGAGGGAGATGTTGTGACTTCTCTCATGATTTGTGCTTTGTGCTTCCGATCATCATATCGAGGTATTTCTAGTGATTGAAAGACAGAGGTGCTGATTACCTAAAAAATCGAGGGCTGCCGGGGATAGGCAGATAGACGAACCGATCATCGGATCGAGGGCTGTCTGGGATAGGCAGACAGACGAACCGATCATTGCATCGAGGGCTTCCAGGGATAGGCAGACGGACGTACTGATCTTTGTATCGAGGGATTACCAAGGTGTTGGTGAGACAGACAGTTTATCCTTGGTGAAAGGATAACCCTTCTCTTTGGGTCAAAAGAATTGTAATAGTTTTACATTTCCGTTGTTACTTGTATTAGAAAGGAATTTGTATTGTTTCCTTTCATCTTTACATAGTCAATTGTAATTGTTTCAATTACAATAATTCTATTACATATTGTATCGATTGATTCTATACTCTTTAAGGTATAATCATTCATCTTTATATTTCTTTGATTATTGTGTTCATCTTGAATACAATTGTTTTACATTACATTATTATTACAATACATCATACCGTTTTATATTCAATAAATTTTTGGGTGTTTGTATTTTTATTAGTTTAAGATCATTTAAACTAATCTCTTGGTTGCTAAAACTCAACGGTTTTTAAACCTAAAATTCACCCCCCTCTTGTATTCTTCCATCTAATAGACATACATACATACTTATTTGATCCAACAATTGGTATCAGAGGAGGTCTTCCACTGATTTGTATTTCTAGCTTTATTTCTTTCGTATTACTATCTTAACTACATACTACACTAATGTGTGGAGTGGAAAAGTTTTTGTTGTATTAGATGGAAGGAATGAATATTGGGTCAATAGAAAATATGAATCCTTCTAGACCACCTATCATTGATGGAAATGATTATGAGTATTGGATAGTTCGTATGAAGACTTTTGTAATCAACACTGGCATAGACAATTTTATTATGCTTACTGGAGGTTATAAAATTCCTGACAAAGAAGTCAGTACTTTCACTAACCAAGAGATGAAAGAATATCAACTGAATTACAAGGTACACAATACTTTATTATGCTCTATGACCAGGAATATATATTGTCAAATATCTTCATGTGAAGCAGCCAACTATATTTGGAAGAAATTGTAAGTCACTCACTTTGGACCGTCCAAGGTTATAGAAACAAGGATAGAAATGCTTCATGCAGAGTATCATGGGTTTGTTTTTCCTTATGGAGAGCCAGTATGTAAAGTGCAACAAAGGTTTATGACAATTTTCAACAGCTTACAATCAATGGGAGAAAAAGGTCTTGATGATGAAGCTCATGTTGATAAGATTATAGATATAATTCCAAATGAATGGGAGTCAAAAAGGACAACTATTGATGAAAATAGAAAATTTTCCCAGATTAGTCTTGATGAACTCTTTGGAACTCTTCTACAGCACGAGACAAGAATGAAGAGAGATGCTGATTTCAACAAGAAGAAGAATGGGAATGGAAGTGTAGCCTTTGCATCTAAAGTTAAAACACCTTAAAGGCTTACATGGTCTAATGGCAAGAATTTTTTTATATCTGATTCAAGTGATTGTAATCTTTCGGATAATGACTTAGCCAATCTTGCTCGAAGAATGAACACGATTTGGGGAAAGAAAGACTTTCAATATAGATTCAAAAAGAAAGATATGAAAGGTAAGAAAGATTTAGAGGTAACTTGTTATGAATGTAAGAAAGCAGGACATATAAGGACTAATTGTCCTTTACTGAAGAAGAAAGACCGAAAGGAGAAACACTCTGAAAAAAAACAAGAAAAGGTTTTATAAGACAAAGAAAGTCTTGAAGGAAAATGATATGTGGAGTGCAAGTGGTAGTGATTCTTCAGATGATTCTTCAGAATATGAGTCCTCAGGATAGAGGAATATTGGACTAATAGCCAGATTACCAACTGATGATCATTGTCTCATGGCTATGGTACACAATGCTGAAGCTATTACAAATGTCTCTTTGAATATAAATTATACTGATAATAGATATTATGAATCATCAAATGATGAATCTTCATCATCAGAAGATGATACATTACCTTCTTTTGAAGAAGTATCTATATTTTCTAAATTACTTGAGAATGAAAATTATAAACTCAAGAAGAAACTTGAGAAAGATAATTCTAGAATTTCAATCTTGACTAAATAATTATCAGATCATTATAAAGATCATGATGTGAAAACTTTTGATTTTCAAAGTATCTTAAAACCCCTTCAGAAATTCAAATATGAAAACGATAAACTTTGTAAGGATCTTGAAAATGTAATTTCAATGAAAAATATTTTAGAGCCTAACTCTAGTTCAATTTCAAATGTTTGGGAAAATAAGAATTTAGTTTTAAAACTAAAGTTAGAAATTTCTTCCATGAAAAAATGTTTGTCACACTTTACTCATGGAAAGTAAATCTTTGACAAGATTTTTTCTCAAATAATACCATTGAGAAATTGTTCTGTACTTGGTTACACTAATTCCAAACCTGTTTTTAGTAATAACTATTTTATTCCTCAAAAAACCACTTTTTGTTCTAACTGTCAATGTGGAGGACACTAGAGAATAGATTGTTCTCTTAACAGAACTCAATCCTTATGATTTCATAAATCTCATTTTGCAAAACAAATGCGGATTCCTAAAATTCTTTTATCTAACCCTTCTGGATCCAAACAAGTTTGGATTCCGAAAAACTAATTTTTTCTTTTTCAGGAAAATGAGAAGTTTTCCAATAAGAACATTTGGTACATGGATAGTGGTTGTTCACGACACATGACTGGAAACAAAGATCTCTTTGAAAAGGTTATCAAATCAACAGGTGGAAAAGTTAACTTCAGAGATAATGCTCAAGGAAAGATTGTTGGTATAGGTAATATCGTTTTTCTTGGAAAAGTTCTTATTTCAAATGTTTTGTTTATTAAAGGTCATATGCACAATATCATCAGCATAAGTCAATTATGTGATGAAGGATACCTTGTAAATTTTATAAATGATAAGTGTTTAGTTCACAATTCCAAGTATGAGTTCATTCTTTCTTCCCATAGGCAAGAGAATGTTTACACTATTGACTTAGAAGACCTTAGGAACCAAAACTTACCCTGATTAAGTTCTATAGAAGACCAATCATGGCTATGGCATAGGAGACTAGGACACTATAATCTGAGAAACCTTAGTAAACATTCAATGAAAAGACTTGTGAAAGGACTACCGGATCTTAGATATGATTCTTCAAAAGTCTGTTATCCTTGTCAGTTTGGCAAGCAACATAAGACTAGCTTTAAATCAATTAATGAAGTTTCAACATCTAATGAATTACAGCTAGTGCATATGGTTCTTTTTGGTCCTACACAAACTGGAAGCACTGGAGGCAAATACTTTGTATTTATTTTAGTTGATGACTTTACTAGATTTACATGGGTCTACTTTCTCACAAAGAAATCTGAAGCCTTTTCCTATTTCAAAACATTTAGAGCCTAAGTTAAAAATGGAAAAAACCTACTATTTATAACTATTCATAGTGATAATGGTGGTGAATTTCAAAATTCAGATTTTGAAACTTTTTGTAGTAAGAATGGTATTACTAACAATTTCTCAGCTCCAAGAACTCCTCAACAAAATGGTTTTGTTGAAAGAAGAAATCATATTCTTCAGGAAATGACTCGAACCATGTTGAGTGAATACTCAATTTCTAAGCACTTCTGCGATGAAGCTGTTAGTACTGCCTATTATACTATAAATCGTGTTTTAACTAGACCATTTCTTAATAAAACCCCCTATGTGTTATGGATTGGCCAAAAACCTAAAGTTTCATACTTCAAAGTTTTTGGATGCAAGGTATTCATTCTGAATACAAAATATAATATACATAAATTTGTAGCAAAATCTGATGAAGGAATCTTTCTAGGCTATTATACAACCTCTAAGGCTGATAGAGTATTCAATAAAAATACTTGTACTGTCGAGGAAACAGTAAGTGTGAAATTTGATGAATCTGATCCTTTTGTTTTCAACCAACCCAATCCTACATCCTCGGATGTGTTTTCTAAAATTTTTTATCAATCGTTATTAGAAGATCACTCTGATAAGGAAAATGTTCAAGGAAGTTTTCCTGAAACATTTATCACTGAAGATTTTCTACCAGATGTTGATGAACAGGTTTTAAAAAATCCAAATCAATTGTTTCTTAGGAATCATCCCAGTGATAACATCATTGGTGGTTTAAATCAACCTATAAGGACAAGAAATTCCTTATGAAATGAAATAGAACATCTTGCTTTTCTTTCCCAATTTGAACCCAAAAGTCCAAGTGAGGCCTTAGGTGATGATGATTGGATTAATGCAATTCAAGATGAACTAAATGAGTTTGAGAGGAATCAAGTCTATACTTTTGTTGATATACCTAAAGAAACAGCATTAATTGGTGTAAAATGGGTTTTTAGAAACAAATGTGATGAAAATGGAATCATTGTTAGAAATAATGCAAGACTTGTTGCTAAAGGCTATAGTCAACAAGAGGTAATAGACTATGAAGAAACATATGCTCCTGTAGCTAGACTTGAATCTATTCGTATTCTATTAGCCTTTGTAGCATACTTTAATTTCAAACTATTTCAAATGGATGTAAAATGTGCTTTTCTAAATTGTTTTGTTCAAGAAGAAGTTTTTGTCAAACAACGTCCTGGTTTTCATGACCCAAAACATCCTAATCATGTTTTTAAACATACCAAGGCTCTATATTGTCTTAAACAAGCCCCTAGAGCATGGAATGATAAACTTATAGGATTTATATTAGAAAACAATTATACAAAAGGTACAGCAGATCCAACCCTTTTTATAAAAATGGAAAATAAAATCGGTTTGATTGTTCAAATCTATGTTGATGACATCATATTTGGATCAACTCAGAAATCATTAACTAATTCTTTTGCAAATTTAATGAAATATGAGTTTGAAATGAGTATGATGGGTGAGTTAACATTCTTTTTAGGTTTTCTAATTTTTCAAAAACCAGAAGGAACATATATATCTCAACATAAGTATATTAAAGACTTACTCAAAAAATATGGATATGACAAAACTAAAAGTATTAGCACTCCAATTGGTACCTCAAGTACTCATGATCGTGATGAAACTGGGAAACCAGTAGATCAAACAATCGTTAGAGGTATGATAGGAAGTTTTCTATACGTGACATCTAGTTGACCCGACATAATGTTTTCTATATGATTATGTGCGAGATACCAATCTAATACAAAAGAGTCTCATTTAAAAGTCGTAAAGAGAATCTTTCGGTATTTAAAAGGAACTATGGATTTAGGTCTTTTTTACACTTCTGGGAATGATTTTGTCTTAAAAAGTTTTTCAGATGCTGACTTTGGTGGTTGTAGAATGGATAGAAAAAGTACATATGGAACATTTCATTTCTTATGAGATTCTCTGGTTTCTTGGTCATACAAGAAACAACACTCAATAGCACTATCCACTACTGAAGCTGAATATGTAGCAGGTGGAAGTTTTTGTGCTCAAGTATTGTGGATTCAACACACACTCACTGACTATGGTTTGAGTTTCTCAAAACTCAAATTATTTGTGATAATACTAGTGCCATAGATCTTAGTAAGAACCCAGCACACCACTCTCATTCAAAACACATGTATGTTAGGCATCACTTTCTTAGGGATCTCACACAAAAATGAAATATTATTCTATAATTTATCGGAACACAAGAACAACTTGCTGACATTTTTACAAAGCCTTTACCATCCCATAGATTTGAATTTATAAAACAGAAGCTAGGAATGATTACATTAAAATAATCATTCATATCTACTTCATGTTTTATAATTCTCCTATCATTAAATAACTCCTCTTGAAAGGGGGAGGACATTTCTTACTATGTTTTTTTGTTTCTTTTTATCTTATGATCTTTTACTCTCCTAGTATGTGTTTTTTGTTTTTCTGTTTATCGTATTGATAGTTTTATGGTAATATATACCTATTTGTTTATCGTATTGACAGTTTTTTTGTATTTTTTACTTCATCGTATTGACCGATGATGGTAATATGTATCTTTTCCATCGTATCGACCGATGATGGTAATGAGTTTCTTTCCCATCCTATCAACCGATGATGGTAATGAGTTTCTTTTCCATCATATCAACCGATGATGGTAATGAATTTCTTTTCCATCATATCGACCGATGTTGGTAATGAATTTCTTTTGCATTGTATTGACCGATGATGGTAATGAATTTCTTTTCCATCGTATCGACCGATGATGGTAATGAATTTCTTTTCCATCGTACTGACCGATCATGGTAATGATATTGTTTTCCATCGTATTGTCAGTTAATGGTAATGAGATTCTTTTCCATCGGCTTGTCAGTTAATAGTAACGACTTTGTTTTCCATCAGTTTTACAATTGATAGTATTCTTTTACTTCGTAATTTTTTTTAAACTTTACTAAAACCAACAATAACCTTACGTTCCACGGCAGGTACTTTCCATTTTTTTTCCTTTATTTTGTTTTTCAATCCTAACCATTGATCTGTTTTCCTCTAATATTGACCGTAGAAGATCAACGGTCACCCCTTTATCACCTATAAATAACCCCCCCTCCCCAAACCCACATCCTTTCTTTTCAGGTTGTGAGGCCAAGCTCTGATCCACTGTTTTAAATCATCATACGATCATTCATCGACAACATCTTTATGTCTCAGTCTTCTGCCAACACTCCTACCGATATGTCCTCAAAGGCTTTCTCAGAAAAAGACCTTTAAAGGGAGAGGTTAGTTTCCCGTGACTTCTATGATTCGTATGATTCTACAATCAAGTGGATTATCTTGTTTCACGGATGGGAGCATTTGTGTGTTGAAAGACCTATTTCTCAAGATCCGGTTCTCTTTGATGAAGTCTGTTAGTTTCATAAAACCGTATCTTTCGACAAAGACATTTCTATAAATTTTGTTGTGTATGATAGAAAGCTATCCATGTCTATGAAACAAGCAACACATTTTCTGAATGTCCCAATAGAAGGGGATTCTTTTTACCCATCTCACAAACTACCAGAGGAAGTTGTTACGTTTAATAGAGAAAGCGCTGAGAACTCTCTGTTTGTTATGAATGAAGAGAAAAGGAAAGTGGCACGTCTTTCACCGGAAAATAGGTTTGTGGCTTTATGGATGCGATGTTTTCTTATCACAAGGAAAGGGGATAGAGAAACTCTGAAAGTTTCTTATATTTTTATGCTTGACTACCTAGTAAATATGAGAAAAGTAAATCTCATGGGATATGTTTTCAAAACAATTAAGAATGTGAAGTCAGGGGCAATAAAATCTAATTTGATTATGTATCCAGCTATTATTACAAATATTATTCTCGAGAGTATGATGTTTTGCAACATTTCATTGAAAGGGAAGTTGATAGATTTGAAGCCCACCTGGATCAGAAAAAGTAATATGAAGAAGTTGAATGTTTGTTTTGATCAGAATTCAAAACTTTTTGTCAGAGATGTAGAAGCTGAATCGGCTCAGAATCAATCGGCACCTATGCTAGCCAAAGACATTCAATCTACTGGTATTACTCAAATGTTTGATCCGCAAACCAGTTCAAAGCCTCAGAAGAAGCCAAAGTACAGTAAGGTGGTTGTAGCCAAATGGAGAAAGGATAAGGAACAGAGAAAGGAAGGTGATCCAAAGTTCGATCTTGACCCGGCTGAGGCTTTTTCAGAAAGAATAATGGTAGAAGAAACCCTTAAGGCTAAAAAGAAAAATAAAACTAGTTTGAAAAGAAAGGCCCAAGACCTTGATATCTCTAAAGTCTTGAAAATGGTTGAGGATTCTAGGGCTCAACTGACGGAAGAAGTACATCAAGAGCCCATCATACATAGTCTTCCTGAGAAAGAAAAAGGAAAACAATTGATTAAGGAAATAAAAGAAGTTGAAGAAGAGGAAGAATATTTTCTTTTAGAATTCCTTCAGAGTTCAAAGAAGAGTAGAGAGGAATTAGTTCAAAATCAAAGTGAAGATATTCAACAAGTTCCTCGTTCCAATGAAGCACGAACTCCGGATAGATTTTTATCTCAATAAAAGCATGGTGCTCAATCCTCTCACACTGATAAAGTTGTTTTCATTAGTGATAGATTAGAAGAAGAAAGAAAGTAGAAAGAAAAAGCAAAAGGAAAACAACCAGTTGTTGACTCAAGCCAATCAAATGAACTAGCTTCGTATGATGAAGATACTGATTCAGAACATACAATCTCTCTCAAGAAGAGTTATTACATTTTCCATGTTTTGAGAAGGGTTGAGAAGACCATTACATATTT
Organism: Viscum album; assembly: GCA_963277665.1. NCBI lineage: Eukaryota > Viridiplantae > Streptophyta > Magnoliopsida > Santalales > Viscaceae > Viscum > Viscum album. The sequence goes on from OY728165.1 coordinate 812,975,146, forward strand.
CCCTAGGCTGGAAGGGAAGATTGATTTTATTACTGACAATCAAAAGAAGAATTTTGGCTATGTAAAAGAATTAAGAAAGAAAGTTTTGTAAGTTGAAGCCGATTTGAAGGTTCTTTCAGAGAGTTCGGTTGCTCATAAGAAGGCCTGCCACAAGATGACCAAGAGATCATACAAAACAGAGATCTCAGTCAATGATCATGAGTTAGAAATTGATGATATAAAATGGTTGCCAAATGAGCTTGCAATTTATTTCAATAAGCTAGATAAAGAAACAGTTGAATGGTTGAATCTTTTGTATTCTCAATGAGTCGATGTTCCTTCAGTAAAAGACTTGAAGGAGAGAATGAATGCCTTTCAGTCTGAGTTTTCTAAAGTCTCATCTTTCAAAGATGAAATAGTCTCTTGAAGAAACAGAACATTGGGTTATCCAAAGATAACAAGAATTTTCAAGATAGAATTCATTCTCTTGAAGAAGTAATCAGAGTTCAGGAAGAGACAATCATAAATCAGGATCAACTCTTTGTCGATCAACAAGACCTTCTCAGGTCTCAAGGTGATGCTATTTCTGAAGACAATAAGGAGATTAAAAAGATGAAGGTGGTTCTTCATGAGTTGATAAAAAAGGAGATTGAAAGAGAAAACAAGTGACATGTATTTGTTCTCAAGTTTAGTGTTAGTCGTTATCGTAATAAAATTTCTTTTATCCATTGTCCTGTGTTTATTTTCTAACTCTTTCAGAACAATCAATATTACCCCTTTCTTTTTGTAAATCACAAAGGGGGAGAATGTTTACAAAGGGGGAGAATTTTTACAAAGGGGGAGAATGTTTTATAAAAGGGAAAAATGCTTTACAACACTTAAGGTAAATCTACGAATACAATCGTTAGGGAAGTACACCTAAGGGGGAGTTAGTTGTATTCAAATCTCTTATTCAAAAGAGTTTACAATAACTCAGGGGAAGATAAGTATTTCTTGTTATATTTACTTTGTGTGTTGTGCTTTCCAAAAAGGGGGAGATTGTTGGGTCAAAAGTTATCTTTTGACTTCTATATTTTGTTTTGGAAATCACAAATGTCTTTTTAATCGTATCGTACTGACCATGCTGATCACACTGACCATGCTAATCGTAATGACCATACTGATCGTACTGACCATGCCAATCGTACTCACCATGCTGATCGTACTGAACATGCTGATCGTACTGACCATGCTGATCGTACTGACCATGCTGATCATACTGACCATGCTGATCGTACTGAACATGCTGATCATACTGAAAATAATAATCGTACTGAACATGCTGATCATACTGACCATGATGATCGTACTGAATTTGGGAATTTTAGTAACCCTGCTACTCATATCTTTCATTTCATACTTGTTTTGGTACTTTTTCAAAAACACATGCTTCATTATAAATCGTACTCATGTTTATCTTATTCATATATCTTGTTCTAACCAAAACGATGTCGTTGAGTTAGTTATGAACTAATCAAAAAAATGTCGTCCTTTCTGTTTCAATATGACCATTATGATGCCAGGTGTCCATGTCCCTCCGAGTTTTTCGGAGAAATATGACCATTGGAGGAGATGTGACCATTGGAACCCGAGGCCTATAAATAGGAGGTCATTTGAAGCTGAGAGAAGAACAACAGATAAATATGAACAAGCGTGATACGACTATGATACTTTGCTTCTATCAAGTTCTAGAGAGAGATGTTGTGACTTCTCTCATGCTTTGTGCTTTGTGCATCCGATCATCGTATTGAGGGCTTTCAAGAGATTGAAAGACAGAGGTGTCGATTACCTACAAAATCGAGGGTTGTCGGGGATAGGCAGACAGACGAACCGATCATCGTATCGAGGGCAGCCGAGGATAGGCAGACAGACGAACTGATCATCGTATCGAGGGCTGCCGGGGATAGGTAGACGGACGTACCGATCTTTGTATCGAGGGCTTACCAAAGTGTTGGTGAGACAGACCTTTTATCCTAGGTGAAAGGATAACCCTTCTCTTTGGGTCAAAAGAATTGTAATACTTTTACATTTCCGCTATTACTTGTTTTAGAAAGGAATTTTTATTGTTTCCTTTCTTCTTTAGATATTCAATTGTAATTGTTTCTATTACAATCATTCTATTACATATTGTATTGATTGAATCTATACGCTTTAAGGTAAAATCATTCATCTTTATATTACTCTGATTATTGTGTTCATCTTGAATACAATTGTTTTACATTACATTAGTATTACAATACATCATACCGTTTTATATTCAATACATTTGTGCGTGTTTGTATTTGTATTAGTTTAAGATAATTTAAACTAATCTATTAGTTGCTAAAACTCAAAAGTTTTTAAACCTACAATTCACCCCCCTCTTGTATTGTTCCATCTAATAGACATACATACATACTTATTCGATCCAACAAGAAAATGTGGTTGATGAGTTTGTCATCTTGATTCTACATTTTAAAAGAGAAGATTTAATAGTACATTCTTCATTACAATTTATGAGAAATAATGAAAGAATTAATTAATTCTCCCACTATTTTATCAATTACCAATGGCCCTCAACATTGAACTCAGAATGTGCAGTTGCATTGACATTCTATTGGCAAGGATCCATATTTCCCTTCGCATAACCCCAACAAGGGTTGGTCAAGCTTTTTGAAGGTATTTAGGTATGCAGGTCTTTGCCAACTGTGAGCTTACAGTTCCATGATCTGTTGAGTGGAATCCCCAATCCTAGAATCCTAACTTTGATTTACTCAAATATTGCCTCCAATATTACATCAAGCCTAGCAAGGGCTACTTCTCTTTATGTAATATGGTTATGTGAACCTAAAACCTTTCATAAGGGCTTCCTTTATAAAAGTAAGTGTCCCAACAAGGGTTGTTGAAACCCATAGTTTTATTGACTCTTTCCCATAATCAGGTAACAGATGGTATGGTATGACATAATATGGTATTGAGGGATTTTAGTCCTTATGCGTAGTTTTGCATTATCACATTCTTGTTAATATTAATTGATGCTTGATTATGTGATTAACCAAGTTCTGTTAATGTATACGCATAGTACGGTTTTTATTTTATTCCATATTTGCATTCTTGTTCATTTTATTAAATATGTGATCGCGGCAACACATATATAAAAAATAAACCATGCAATCAGACAGAAATAAAATAAGATGGCACGCTCATGAGCTTCTATTGGTTAGCTTATCTAGCGGTTTTGATAAGCTAACCCTGACATAGGGAAAACACCTTAAACCAATTGGTTCATGTTTTGTAGCTCCCACCTGTCCACCTTGGCATCTTCGTGTGTTGGTTTTGCCTCGGCTTTGGGATTTGAACCTTCTCCTCTGACTTGGGAGATCCTCCATTACATGGGTTTACATTAAAGAAACCATGGGCACGCAGTTCCTACATTTTATTGGAATAAGGGTCACAGGCCAAGAAATTAAAATTAAATAAATTTAAATGAAACCATACACATCCAAAGGGTCTTTGGTCTAGTTCATGATCATCCATAGTATGCAACGACATTTACACATATTTAGAATTCAAATTCTTTTAATCGTTCTTTTATTTATGATAAGACACTCTCGAATTCAATTCATTATGATCTTTTAATTAATCAATTCTTTATATTAAATTCCTTTCTGAATTTCCTTGATATTGTTCTCATCCATATTCCCTGTACATGTCTTTTTACATTGGAGGAATCCTGGTGAAATTCCATTTCTAGAAATTACACGGTGTGTAGTTTATATTTAGAGAGCGTGTATTTCATTTCACCTTGTTTCCAAAGTACATGCCGGGGCTTTGGCGTGTTTTCTCTACTTTGGAAATTGTTTGAGTACACTGTGTGTAGGTGAATCATACATGGCGTGTACTTCCTTGTTACACGGTAACCGGCTTGGCAATCCCATGTATGCAGAACAGGGCTTTTCCATATACACGATTTCACCTAGCTGTTTCTCTAACATACCCTCCGTGTATACGCGTCGTTCAATTATGGTCAACAGGACGTGTTTAATACTTAGGCATAATCAATTCACATAGTGTGGTTTGACAGACCAATGCCAGTTCATTGATCCTAAGTACATGGTGTGTAGTTTTAATTACAAGCCCTGTAATCCCGTACTGTACAGATTGAAAGAGCGACTCCTCCGGATGAATTCCTTGTTTTTATTTTAATCAAAATTAAAATTAAAAAGTCATTTCTATGATATGAATCGAGAAACGAAGGAGGAAGAATAGATCTCGTTTGTTCAGATTAATAGAATGATATATTTCAAATTGAATCTAATATAAATTCATAAATTATCAATGAAAATTAAATAACTATAATCAACGTTGTAACCTCACTCTGATACCATTTGGAGGTTCTAGGCGCAGCGGAATCATGTGGGTGGATGTGCCCACTTGGCTTGTGGTCATTAGAAATGATCAATCCAAGATCAGTACGACGATAAATCCCAGTCTCCACGGATCGAATCATAGTAAATGACAAAGAAGATGGTTTGTCTCGGAACTAGAAATAAGAATCGTTACAGGTTGATTATAATTAATTTAATTAATTATAAAGAAATACCTTTTGGGTGCTCTTTCTTCATTGATTTTCTTGATCAAGTTGTCAATGTGATCCGTCATTGCGTCGCAGAAGCCAAGTGTAGACTCCCTCTAGCGGTGATCCACACATGTACCTCGTACCTCTAGATGTCGCCAAAGGATTCTACGGGTTCTAGCGTGGAGAAGACATTGCTTGCATTGTCTGCCTTAGATCATCTTGATCCGATGGAAGAGGATCTCTCTCGTTCTTGAGAGCGTTCTTGGAGGAAGAGGTTATTTCGGCCTTGAAAGAATTCTCCAGAATTGTTGTGTCTCACATGGGGTAGGAAAAGAGTTGGGGTTGTGAGGATATTTATAATCATGTTTGAGGTTATAGAGTTATGATAACAAATAAACATGTTACACGTTTTATTTATTTCATTGACTCTTATTTAAAACCCCCATGTCAAATAATTAATTCCTTGACATGTGCCCATGCCGATTATAATAAATATAATTTAAAATGATATTATATCCTCAAAATATTGACTGAAAAAACTACACGATGAGAATTAATAAATACACGGCTTGTACTTCTTTTTCATTGAAAACTAAACGGCGTGTACATTCAATGTACATGGCATGTATATCTTGTTTTCATTTGTTCATTTCTGTTCAATAATGAAAAATACAAGGTGTGTAATTATTAATACACGATGTGTACCTGTTTTCCATGAAAAACTACACAGCGTGTAATCTTTAATACATGACGTGTATATCTTGTTTTTCATTTCCTTCTTCCACCATAATTAAAACGATTTAGGCTTCCTTGAATAATTATTAAACCATGTATGGGAATAATCTTTATTCTACATGAGATACTTGAATACACTTAGTGTGTGACCCTCTAGGCCTCTTTCTCGCTGGCAATAGGCAACTTACCTAATGTCCAAGATTACTGTCTAGAAACAGGTCAAGGCACCCTAGAGAATGAAGTTGGTAACTCATTGACGTATTACGTCATACAAATTCTTAGCATGTAATTTAATCCCTTTGACTCAATATCTAATCAAGCAGGTTTCATGGATGTGTCATAAACCTATATGCTTGATCTTTTGTTCTTTGACTACCTTAAATAAACTCGTCGTTTACACCATGGCCATGGAATTTAATGCGAATGTTCTATTTCAATCAAAAGGACGAGATATCAAATTCCATAAATGGAAGGCAAAATACTTCATTGAATTATCCATTAACAATATGTCACTTGTGACGCAACCAACGTACCCTACTTTCTGCCAACTGTCTGCCTGACAGTTTTCGTCAGTAAATCTATGTGTGCGAGTCATGACATGAGTTAATAATAATATTCCTGTTTAAGGACAATTACACACACTTGCAGATAGCAATATCCGATTATAGCAAGACATGCTGAATTACTACTGGCGGGTCTGTTCTCATAATCTCCCATCATGGAGATTAACAAGTGCGAACTACATGAGAGAGAGTCTCGTCTTCTTACAAGTACTCACACATGACTGTCTGTATATTATGTGTCCTATCATAGTATATCATCCAACCACAAAACTTTATTTAAGAATATTTTTATAGAATTTCAAGGTTGTCATCATAACGGGGATCTGCTATGACTTTATTAATGCAACAAATATTCGAGGTCATTATTATAGTATAGTCATGCAAAACAAATAATAATATATAATAAGTGAACATTCATGTAATCAAAGTACAAAACAGTTAGTTCTGAGGACACCAACCCTTACAAAATGCATATATGAAATTATTTTAAATGTAACATGTATAATTAAATTTACTAAAAGTTGAAAGTTGTTATTTAATATCATCTAATTTAGTATAGAATATGTATAACATAATTAATTAACACATTTAATTTTTTTTCTATATGAATAATTATTCAAAATAATTTGTAATTCCATAACATAAAGAAAAAATTCAAATGAGAATTAATCTGTTTATAATAGTACTCTTGAAAGAACATATTTGATATTATATCGAGTTTTACAATGTAGTAATCATTAAAAAAATCAGGATTTTAATATAGAATTTTAAAAAATTGACTAATTATGTTATATTTTATTAGTTGATTAAAAAATTAAGAAATTTAGTATGACTAATAATAAGGAATAACCAAAAATATCAATAAGATGATAATAACATAAAACTTAATTCTTCATAAATATTTTTCCCTAGAAAATGTTGATGTAATTTCCCTCAAATGTTTGGAAAATAAAAAAACTCCCCCTAATTTAAGGATGCCAAATATCTAAACAAATATGATAAAATAAAACTAGGAATAAAATTATATTATATTTTTATTACAATATTTCTCCACATAATTTCAAAATTATGATGTAGGATATATAAATGTGTAACTTATATGAAAATATATTTATATAATGAAACATGTTATTCATTCCACGAATGTTGTCATAATTTTAATCATTAAAAATATACCTTTTCAGATTATAAAATCTATTTGGGTGAAATTTTAAAATTTAACAAATTTATTATTTTGAATTCAAAATATCCAACATAATTTCAAACTATGAAAAACTAAAAAAATTGATTGTTATTCATTAAATAATTTTTTTGGTTACAAAATTCTTCCATTTATTAGGTGTGTTCGAATGTGTATTTCAAGGAACCACAACACAAAACAAACTATTAAAATAATGTGTTTTATCTATTTTAAAAATATATAACTCCATGAATTATTGTGTAAAATAGTTTTATTTGATGATAATAACCATAATATGAGTTCCTACCTAAAAAAGAAATCAATTGATAAAAACTATTTCAAAAAGGAAAATAAAAACTGAATTTATACATTTACAATCTATTTAAATACAATATTAAATCTCAGTTATTATTATTCTATATATAATAATAAACATTTTGTATTTTTTCGAAATTTATGTTTATCTAAAGATAGATATTAAATTTTTTTAATGAAATATACATATATACTCAGTATACATAGGTGAAAATTTTTAAACAATTTAAACTATAATTTGTTTCCAATGAAATACTAAAAATCCTTATTATTTAAGAATAAAATCCAAAAATTAAAATAACATCCTAGAAGCTATTATTTATTATGAACTACATCATACCAGATGTTAAAATAGTAAATCATATGCATGATTAACCAAATAACCATATCTTTGATTCCTATAAAACAGATTCAATAAAAATTGTTTTATGAACCTATGAAATTTTCTGTCAAAATAGAGTAGTGATGAAACTCTTGGGAACCAATAACGATTTAACACATTGATTAGAGGGTAATCAAGAAGATCAATTCATAGAAATAAATTTATTTTCCCAGCCTAGTGTCACAACAAATATTAATGAACATTAATTTTCATAATTCCATTTCAGATTACATCTAATACATCTAATAGTAGATGCATTCACTTTAAACAAAATGAAAAAATTATGTATATACATCTTTGGGATCTAATTTTTTACCCATATAGTTTTTTCACATTTTGATTTTTTAATAGGCTTAATCTTATAAAAATTTTCATTTTCCTATATAATAGTAGATTAGTTTTATTTTAATCCAATGATTTCTATTTTTATATTTTTCTCTTTTTTAAATACAAAAAGTAAAACACATAGTTTCACATTTGAACATAATCATGGATTTATAAATTCATTATATTCAAGTTTCGGATTCATACACTCCTTTTCAATTCTATAAAAATGAAAAAAACTAAGTTAAGTCTCATGTTTTAATCAATAATACTTTTTTTAAATTATTCATATTTACATTTTCATCATTGAGATATATTAGTTTAGAGTCTCTAACCCTTTTCTATGTATCACTTTTTTTAATTTTTTCATTGGTGTTCTCTATACATAAAATCCATTTTAAAAATTTAACATTAAAAATTAAAATATTGTTTTGTTAATTTGTTTATATTAATTCCAAAAATGACTCATAACGTAAACTATTATGAAAATCATTTTTACCTCATTCATAATGGTTTCAATAATTAATATATTTTCTAGATCTTTTTCACTCTCACTTTCATCACTAATCGAGTATGAATCATCTGTGATAATCAATCTGGAATCAAATACCCATTTTAACACATTCTTGTATATTTTTCAATCCATTATTGTTTTAATTTTGGATATTTAGATTTTATTTCTCCCTTTTTACCTTCACTCATGTAATATTAATTAGCAAACATTATATTTACTAATATTACCTTTCATAAATCCCTTGAATCCTTTTGATGATATCTTAAACGATTATCCTGAAGACCCATCATCCTGTTAATTTACCTATAAAATCCTCTATTAAATTTTTATATTTATTCTTAACCTCTTAGCATCAAAACACATTTAGAGGATTTATGTAACACAATGAGATTATAAAATAAGAACATTTTATTCAATAATTTATGTGAGAAGAAACACAAATTATATACAAAAATATAACTCCAAAATACTTTATAATAAATTTATTAATTAAATTAAATCTCTTAATTATCATCTGTTACCTGAAAAATTGAATTCAGGTTGCGTTTCTAGAAACACTATTTATAATTTGTGTTAGACACAACACTGATTTTAAATGGAACGTGAAATATTATTAAAATAAAATAGTAATAAACTAGTCATTAAATTGGAGGTTTCAATGAAGATTAACAATATTAGGAAAATATATAGTATACAAATTTTATTTTGGTTCAAATTTATTTTAAATAAATTAATAATCATTTAAATAATAAATGAAATGTTTTCTCAAACTGTAATTTTATAAATGATGTTTTAATCATTATTTGGGAACAAAATTTGAAATTATTTTTTAAAAATATTAGATTTTTTTTTAAATTTAATAAAAACAAATTAATATCATATTTTTATATTTTTCTAATATGTTTAATTTTCAGAAGAATAGTGAAAAATAAAGTAATTTAATCGAAGAATACCATTTATATTAAATTATTTATAATTATAAATATATTTTTAATTGGTTTTAATGTATCAGTTGTTCAATTATATAGAAAATAATACAATTTATGTAATTGGAATAATTTTCATATAGAATATATATATATATATATATACACTAATTTTATACTTTTCAACAATTTCTCTTTAAAAACTGCAATTCTCATCCAGCCTGCACGATTAATTTTAATTGTTATTTTTACACATCATAGAATTGAATTTTAAAAAATGGAATCAATATTTGTAATCCTAAAAATATATAATTTTTAGTTAGTTGAACATAATTTTTGACTAATGTCAATAGTGAATTCAACAAATTTTAATCTCAGTGATCAATGTAAAAATGTATTTATAAGGGGTTAAACAAAAAATATATGGGTAAACTTTATATATTAACTTGTATAAAAACAATTGGATGTTCTTTTACCTCATTGAATGCTATAATTTCATTAATTCGGCCTTTTGGAATATTTAGACATATGAAAAATATGGTATCACTTAACTTATTTAAAAAACACCATGTGTTCCTTCTCTATCACATATTAATGTCCACCAACTATACTCTCTTGTTCCCACCACCAAAACACATTGGATAATCCATTACCAAAAAATATAACTTCAAACATTCCATAATATCATCCTATAATCCTTATTTTGGATATATAACCAATCAAGGATGGCTTTAGTTAAAACCTAACGAGGATTCCCAAAAAACAGCTATCGTTCTTTAATAAGAATCATTATTTTAATTATTTCTCAATTACCAACATTTTTGTTTTACCAAGATGAAATAACAACCATAATATAAAATGTATAATATGTTATTTTTATAAATAGTTCATAACCTAAAAAAATATACACTTCTATCCAATGGGTTACAAAATCATTTTTTTTATGTGTGGCGAACTAGGGCCGCACATACTGATGTCACTCATTCTTTCACTATGAACATTAATGGTTGGGTATGATGATATATATAAAGTATATATATGATATTTATAACATATTTATACATATGTTTACATTATATCATATATAACTTATCACCATCCATTTTGTAGGAGATACGATAATGTTTCCTGTCTATATGACAGACTATCGCCTCATTAAATGATGTGATTCATCTTTCACTAACGCATAAAACGAAAGGTGAAAAAGAAACATTTATTTATTATAAATAATATAACTGAAATAAATATTATATTTATTAAATATTCATCATTATTTAATGATAAATGAATATCATTTTATATCATTCCTTTTTAGTCATGTAGAGATGATATCATCAATTGTGTATGTGTGGACTATCACCATCACAATGTAATGTGACTTTATATTCAACAATAGTCCACATAGATGACATATATATGTATATAATATGTGTTATAATGTATTATTATAACTATTTAATGTTAAATTAGTTCTTATCTCCTTTCAATAAATATCAATGAAAAATGGAAATTTTACTCATGTGTACTTATGACACATCATCTCAATGATCATAACATTTTTATTTTTTATGTACATCATTAATAATTTGTTTTAAATGTAAAAAAGATGTAAAAAATATTATAATTATGTCACTACTATTTTTCTAAAGATGATATATCTATATAGTATAATAATGAAGTAGTTGTTTTATGACGAAACATGAATGATAAAAACCAAACAATTAACACCATAAACAATAAAAATAATAAAAGATTATTATTTAAAGGATGATGAAATATTATAAAAGGATAATATATTATATAATAAAGACATTTATGGTTGTATTATAATTTATTACCATTTATAAAACTAATATGCAAAATTTTATTCAGTGTTCAAACTAAATGACATGTGAGGTAATGGATTTCATATCAATTTCATTTCGTAAGAACATATTGTAATGTTATAACTATAATTTATTTTATATGAGGTGTCTAATCCCCCATATACATATTCTATCATGAATAATTATTTCTTAATTATAGTTAAATTTTTAATTAGAAATAATTAATCCATATGTATTTTAAAATAATGTTTACATGTGATAATAAATTTCACAACTCAATATTTTTTCTTTAGGTTATATAAATTCATCAATGTCTTTGATATTCAAGGATTATTTTCATAATGACATGTGCTTATATTATAGTTTATTTTATCACGTTAATGTTGATATTAATTTGATAGAAAAATAGATTCATTTATTAATTATTAATCCAATATTACGATAATGATAAAAATTTATCTCCCAAACACATTGTAATAAAAAAAAATCCATTCTAGAATTATAGTTAAAGAAAATTATTTTGTCATTTCATAATAAACCAAATTAATTTTCTCTCCTCTAGTAAATTATGTTATTATCATGTAATAGTAATATGTTTTCACTCTTTAGTACTTATAATTTATTCAAAATTGTTATTATAAAAATACGACTTCATTTTTCTCTTTGATTATAATTATGTTTTCTTCCAAAAAAAAATTCCATAAAAATTTAAAAAATGTTTTCGACATTTTAAAATGTAATTTTAATGTAATTTTTATCCATTATTAATATTTAAAAATTTTAAAAGTAATATTCAGTCATTTTTAAAACAATTCTCATTTGTAATTTACTAAAAATGTGAAATGAATCATATTATTATTCTCTAAAAAGAAAATTTCCAATCCTTTTTTATATTTAACAATGAATATTCATTTTAACATTTATAGAATCTAAATAATGTTGAACCATTATGAAGATAATTTCTTTGAAGTGTGATATTCACATTTATGAGGTTATTTTAAGGAAAAATGTTATTAAAAGTTATTTTAAATGAAAAGGAATTCCAAAATGTTTTGAATTTGCAAAAGTATATATTCCAAAAATTTGTTTTAGAATATTATTTATCATATATCAATTAATCAATGAAAAAATCATTATTCTTACTCCAATTGGTGTATGTTGTATTGATAAAATATTTATTAATCATATAGATGATTTAAGATAATTTTTACTATAGATATTATTGACATTCGCATCTTTGATTAATTTTGTTAGTCTTTAACCTTACATTAAATTATTCATGGTCACATGGAAGTTTAATTTCCCATAAATATTCATATTATTTATCATAGATACCTTTATTAATTAAACATTATTTCATTTCTATAAATATTTTTTTTATTTTGAATGATATTTGATTAGTTATGGAAATATATATTAATATATATTCATTATTGAATAAAGATACATGATGATAAGGAAAATTATTTATGAATTTAATTAAATTTTATATGTATTGTGAATTATTTGGATATACAATAAATGGGTTGGGGAAAAATTTTATAAATCCCCATGAGGTAGTAATAGTGTCATGAGACATAATCATCTGGTCAAACACTCGGCATTTATGACAAAATTTTTAAACTATTTTGGGGATAATTCTTAACAATCAAAATTTATTTGGGTGAACTATATTGATTTATACCCAGATATTATATATTTTCTTCAAGATAGATATTGATAGGAATGTTATAAAGATCCTTATAAGAGTGATGTTTGAAATTAAATAATTTCATTGATTCATATTTTAGTGATTATTATCAATGATAATTTCTCATTTCTGTTATCTCTATATCATTTCAATCTATGTTTATGGAAGAAATGGCATGTGATTAAATTATTTACATTTACATTAAAAATTCATAAAAACTATTTAAATGTACCAGAGGATCATAATTTACATTTCCAATTTTTTTATTACTTATTTGTGATGTCTCATTTATTCATGATTTCTTATAATAAACAATGATCTTTCTGATATTTTGATACTACTCTTATTTTAATTCCTTTCCCAAGGAACCCATAAAGTTTAAAATGTTAATTACATTTGGATATGTTTGGGGGAATAATATTATTTTTGAGAAAAAAAATATGTTCTAATTTTTTTATTGAAATGTAATATAAAACTAAAATATATTTTTAGTTTACCATGACTAAAAAACTATACACTCATTCAAGATATCATTCCATGTATCATATGACAATGTTATAAATTATTCCATAGTTCTAGGATACTAGGGTCTGGGTCATTATAGTTGGTTTTTATTGGAGGTATAATATAATCAATGAGAATAAGAAATAAGAAAAAAGTGAATAGATAACATGACCATATTATAACTTTTATGGATAATTATAAAAGAAAGATCTATGGGTTTTTAAGGTAGTTATTATGTTGTTTTCCTAAAAATAAATCATTTTATGGATAATAAATGTGGATGTGGTTCAATAATAGAGGTACTTCAGGATATTTTATCCAATCTGGGAGTATTAGGGATGAACAAATCTTCACATGTTGCGTGAAAATGCACCTTTACGCAAACCTGGTTTTATACACTTTGGGGATATTCATAAAATATTTCACAATATTTTTACAAATCATTAAGAACGATTAAAATAGATGGATATAATGAATGACATAGGTTTAAAATAGTTTTTCTTATATTGAAAATAATGTGTCTTAATGGAATGGTAATATGTTTTATATTACACCTCGATATATTGTGGAATATTTTTTTCTTTCGAATTAAATTATAATTTTTGATATTTTTCACATCACGTAACACTAAATATATATTTTTATTATCACATGATAGAAATATTTTTGGATTATGTTATAAAAGATTCAATGTTAAGATTGCGCTACATGAAAGGTTGTTGTGGCTTTTGATACATGCAACAGTAAGCCTCCACAAATTAACACTTTGTTATTATAATTATTTAAATGTGATAGTTATAGAATATCCATTTAAACATAGTAATATGATTAGTAACAAATACTTTTAAAACATTAATTAAAATGTTATCATTTAAATAAATCATAATTATAATGAAAATCATAATATTTTTTGCAATGTATTTATATGTTTATAAATACTAATTTCATCAAGGAACTGGTTTTTTTCATTCTCTGAACAATAATAAAAATAATTTAAAAAATATTAAAATTTAATTTTTTAATATAAACATCTTTTTTTAATTTTTATTCTAAAAATGTACATGCGGGGAATTTTTAGTATATTTCTATGATGTTTCATTTTTTATGAGTAATGAAAAATAATACATGAAAGATAAAAAAATAAATTTTGGATTAAATTAAAATTATTCATTAAATAAATTTTTAATGAAACATTATATCAATAATACACATTTTAATCCAATTTAGTTCATTTGAATGATTTTATAGTTAAATTATATATAATAATATATTAAACTTTTGAACATCCCTTCTACCCACCATCACAATAAATTTCATGGATTAATATTAAACTTAATTTATTTACTTCTCTGAAATATATTTATAAAAAGAGACATAATTTTTTGTAATTGGTATGACTATTTTTTTCTAATAGGTTTTAACTAATTTACCCTTAGTAGTAACTTTACTAAATATCTATTTACCTCTATGAAGTGTATGTTTGACTATTAATGTTTAAAATAGTATCATAACATAATAAATTTACCCTAACACTACCAATAATTTCTATGGATAAGTGGATTTTTAAAAAATGAAACTGTATAAATAAATTATATTCTTTTTAAGCCACTTGTGTATGAATATGAAATTATTTATATTTTATTAAAAGATATGTTAAAATTTCATTCACAAAGTTTTAATCAATAAATATTTTTTAATATATGGTTATATAAAAGATAAATTACACTATATAGTTTAATTTTAAAGAAAAATTGATTATGTATATCATGTTAATTTATTTTTAATTTTTTGTGAAAATATAATTTACTTGAAATGTGACACTTTTATGATGTAATAATTTTGTAATTAATAAAATGATAAAATATGTGACATTAAATATTTTAAAATAAAAATAATATGAATTAATTAAGGAGACCCATGATTGTTATATGTGATAATGAAATTACAAGAGTTATTAAATGGGTTTCCAAAAAAGTATATTTCATTTTGAATTATATATATAGATAATTTATGGAATAGTGTCAAAAATGACAGAAAATATAATTGATAAAATAATATTTCATTAAATTAAATAAAAAATTATAAAAATTTTAAAAAATGCCAACAGATTACAATATCATCTAAAATGTCACAATGTGTCCATTTATAGTCAATTTAACTCTTATAAATATTAATTTTTAACCTCTTCATTTTTAAATTTTTTTATCACAATTAAAATTACAATAGATTAATTATGGGTAAATCTAAATGATAATGTTTCAAATAATAAAAATTGGCAAACAAATTATTGGATGATTCAGATCATACACCTATCACATTCTGATTGATTTTGAGTTTTTAACATGCACTTGTCCAGGAAAAAAAATTATATATTACATAAATCATTGATAGGTGCAATGTTTCAGCCTCTAGTATTTAATATATTTTATGTGTACATATTGGGATAAAATCAAGATATGAACTAATATAAATTCATATATTTATATAAATGGTGTTTGTTTCATTATGTAAATTTATTTTTTATTTTTATAAGTTATATAATTACCTTGAAAGATTCTTCAATTATAAAAAAATATATATTTAATTAATACAAAAAGAAGAACAATTGAATCTAATAATATTACTTTTTATATACATTCTGTTAGTTAATGTGTATGAAGAATTTAATATATATATATATAATATATATTATAGACTTTTTAAATAATTATATTATCATTCCCAACTTTCCTTTATGTATTTGAAGTCAAATTAAATAAATAGTGATAAATTTGATGACAATGATATCCTATTGAATTAATTAAGTATTAAACTACATAAAAATCCAAAAAATAATAAATAATCACAAGGGTATATTATATGGTGTAACATGTCATTGAAATTCCATTTATGTCTCTTTTTTAAGTTTTTAGATCTATAATAATATTATTATATTTTAATATTTTTGGAAATTCCAAAACATCCCCTCACCTCAATTATAATTGGGAACCCCCTACCTTACAAGAACAAAACAATTGAGACATAAATATCTACCAATCCATAAAAATTTATATTATAAAATTATCAAGTAACATTCTTCAGGATATTTTCCTCTGAAAAGGGAAACTACTCTATCCCTAATAGGATATCTGGAGGGAGATCGTCAAAGAACAAGTAATATTCTTACAGACTCTTCCAAAAAATATTCTTCTTATACTTTCACTTCATGTGTAAATTATATTATCATGTAATAAATTTAGTATAAAATATATTATAATATTTTATTAGGATTATGGAACAACCATATTCGATCTTTTATTTATCCCATAAAAATTAAAGTACCATGAGTGTGTAAAAAATACTTACCCTCCCCGCACCGCGGTATAATATGGTTTTCATCACTAATTTATTAGGATGGGTGTAATGATGGATATAATGGATATAAATAATAAATATGGAAGGACCTTTATTTTTTATAATTAATATTCCATATTATTCCTCACTCATTTAACATTAAGAGAAAGATATCATCGCACTTGTGTACTTACAATGTATCGTCTCCATGAAATTATGAGATTGATCATCAATGTTAAATTTTTTCAAAAATATTATAAAAATATATATAATATAGTATATTGAATGAAAATATTAATGAAAATATATACATAATAACATATGTGTATCATTTACCTTCTTCTATTCAGTACGTTATGAAATCAGAAACATCGTTCATGCATACATACTTCTTACTGTCTCCATGAACGGTGTATTCTATTTAATATAACTAAATTATATATATATATGATAATTAAATATTATATATAAATAATGATTTACATTCTAGGAGTATTTAAATCATGATCTATGAAATAGTATCAATAATAATAAGTTAGAACATGTATGATAAACAACGCAGTTATTACCCAAAATGATTCATTAACATGGAATTGTTTATAATGGGTAATATAAATTCATAAATTAATCATATATGGTATCATAAATATTATTCACATTCTTTTATTAGATAATAATTTGTTTAAAACCAAAATACAGGAGTTCCAGACACTTATTTTGGAAATCTGGCCTATAGTAGGTAATTTTTGCCGCACTATTACTTCTGTGACACAGATACCTCATACAATACATGTTTCCTATATGTAGTGTATGTAATATTGAAGAATGTATTTTATGAGATTTAAACATAATATTAGGTTATTTTAATATCCATATAATTTTCTTTCATTCATGGTGAGTTATATTATTATGATTATAATGTTGTTAGAGTTAATTCCACAATCTCATTATTATCGGGATTTTTTATAAGTTTGTAACTGCAGGAAAATATTTAAATTACATGTATAATTTCTTAAAGTATTTTTACAATTTATTTTTCCAATATTAAATTTATTTTTGTTTTTTACCCATGTTTGAACTTTTATAAAATGGTTTCAAATGAATCATATTGACATTTTTCAAATGAGGGTTTTTTTGAATTTTCTGTAAAACGTTCTAGAAGAATGTTTTATTATGATAGACGACAAGAACAGATTATTAATATTTCAGGATTCTTTATTTCATAAAGCTTAATATAAAATTATAAAGATTTATTTTCAAAAACATGATTTATATCAAAATTGAAAAAAATCAATTAAATAAAATATTTTCAAATATGAATGAATATTTTCCTCCATAATTATTTTCAATAGATATCGATGTATTATTTTCAATCTAAGATAACATTGATTTATGTTACTTATGTTTTACTGTGGATATAAATCAATGTTTCCAATATTATTTATTCTATGAGTGGTTTGTTTTTATGATGTAATGATTTATAGGAAACATATTTCTTTTCATTGGTTATATAATCATTTAATAATGTTTATAAAATCCATTTCATTCCATGTGTTCTGATATGATGAATGATATATGATATTGTGGCACATATATATTATGTTTCCATGCCCATAATTATATGTTTTGACCTGGGATTCATTTCCATATGTTTGTGCAAGTTCCTCATTTCATATCCTAAAATTAATGAGTTAACCTACTTCTATTTATACATGTTCAAAAAGATACATGTTTATGTGTATGACATAGTTTAATTTTAATGTAAATTCAATTATTTCATTTTTTAATGTTTTTTATTTACAAATTATTAATGAATTATTAACTTCCAATCATTATTCCACGACTGATGCATATGATCTTATGCTATGCTGGGTTTGATCATAAAATTTTAATATGATGTTTTGATACCCTTATTCTATTGTCATTGTTACATATCTTCAATGTTATCCCATATTTAACATCTAGATTCACCCTATATTAAGTTTATTTTCCATGTGATATGAAAAAGGTAGTATGTTTGATATTTTAAAAGGGGTCTAGTAATGAATAAATAGGCAGCAGAATATGTATATATATTATGTACCAATGGTTTATGTTTCTAGGTTTCCAAATGCACAAAACTAATATGATCATTAGAAGTATGTTTGTTTCTGCATTAAGTATTTATAAAATGTTATTTCATGTCTATATATGTAATTCTTGGGTAACTATAGTTGTTATTAGAGAAATGGTTTAGTGAGATGTTGGAATCTAGAAGGATAAAACAAAGGGAGATCCTTAGTGATATCTATGTCTATATTTGAATGGATTTATCTAAGGATATGTAAAACTATTGGATATAATCCTAGTATTTTAAAAATGAACATGAATAATCTAGGATTAAACCTAAGGTGTATCATCTAGGGTAAATGAAGAATAAGAGATTTTCATAATTATTTAATATTTGTGAATTAAATATTGATTTTACTTTAAAAGGGTTGCTATGTTCGATAGCGTACCTGATACGCAACAATGAGTTTCTTTGAAATATTATGTTGCACACTAATAATATAATATTATTATTTTAAATTGTAGTTAACTCCTAGCCATTGTATTGGTGAGAATGAACAAAATTAACTACAATTTGATTATACATGATTGTTAAATGTATTTAAATTAACGAATAAAAATTTAGAGGCTTAAAATGTGAATGAATCTAATTTTAACCATAATTTACATTAAAAGGCAGATTTAACGATTTTTAAAGGAAAACCCTCTTTAAATATAGTTTTTGTTACTTTAATACATTCTATATGAACAAATAAATTCCTTATTTTGAATGGGGACATCAAAATTTACTTTGTGTAAATTTTGGGAATTTTTCTGATAAAGTTCATTTTTTAACGAATAGTGAAAAATATTGTATTATGATTCAAAATTTTATTTTAATATAATATATTTATATGGTTATATTATATTTTTTAATTTGTTTTAATGTGAAATAATAATATATTTTTACCATTTAATCCAATGTGGGTTTTTCGAATTAATTTCACATTGAAATTATACATAAACAAGTATCAATGTTTTGACAGTTGTTGTTTCTTAAAAACACTATTTATTTTGATAATGGGAATTAATTTTAAAATTAATTAATTCCACTTTTATGTTCTGAATTTTAAAAAATACACATAATTTTTGAATGCATAATATCAAATATAGCTTTAGATGAATTTTTTGTATTTTTCTAAAAAACTTCAATTTGTGATGAATAGTGAATCCACTTAGTGGTAGTTTAAAAAACATACTTTTTCATTTTAATGAAATTTTACCACTCTTGTGAATTGAATTTAAAAAATCCGACATACATGGTTATTATCAGTAATTAAAATTTAGTTCATTGAGTTGAAAATAATTTATGGTGAATAGTAAATTTTGACTTTTATTTACCGCGGATAAAGGTAAATAAGGTAATTCAAGGATAAAAGAATATTATAGTAATTCAAAACTACCTTAAAACATGTAATAACCTTATCGCATGAGTAGTGGCTGACCATGGGCATCCTTGGGTCGATTTTGGGACCCCATGGAGCCACTTATGAAAGATAATGACACTTTAAATTAATTAAATTAATGTAAAGACAAAATAGATATTAACAAATATATTTTAGTAATTAATTTTTATATGGTGTTATATAAGTCCTATTATTGACTATAAATACTAATTGGAAATATAAAAAGACTTCCTACATGATAGTATTTTTTTATAATTTTTAGAAATTGAATAAATTATATTATTAATGACACAATAATGGTGAACTATTTACCTCATTAAAAAATGATTTAAATAAATATGATTATAATGATTAAAATATTATCCAAAACATTTCCAATTCTGATTGGATGACTTTATTTCAAATATGAGTCCTCTTATCTTCGAACTTAAGGATTTTTGGAACTTTAGAAACCAAATATCATTATATAATAAAATAATATTTTCACACATTCGTAAAGAGCCCCTCCTCCCCCTTATAAAAGGAGACCATTTCCAACCAATTTCTCACACCTCTCAAGACTTTTGGCTCGTCCAAAATCTTCCCAACTAATCTCCCTACATCCCTATCATCGTCCTAGATGCCTTACCTTAGGCAGAAGTCACTTAAAGGAGTCCTTTCGTTCAAACAGAATGGAGTTACCCAAAATATAGGAATCAATTTCTCTTAAATTGTTTTCTTTTATTTTACTTCTCCAAACTATAAACTCATTTTATTCATTTATTTTGTAACAACAACACTATCCTCAATATACTAGGATGTTTTTATGAGAAGTATTCTAACTACACTTACACACACCTCAATCAAATGGATGAAGAACATAATGTTTCTGTGGAATGCAAACTAACGACTCACGAAACGATGATTGATCAAATATCTCCAACCGCCTCTCATGGTGGGAATTTTGATGGAATTTTATTTATATATGATATATATTATGATTATGTTTTCTTTATGATTCTGTATTTTCCATTTATATCATGCCTTTATAGTTTCCATTATGGTTAAATGCGATAATCTCATTAGTGGAAGTGCGGACTACCGCCCCCTCAACGTGATATGACTCGTTCATACCATATGTGGTATGTATAAAATATATATTTAATGTTATTATATATTATTAAATACTAGAATTATAATACTACTATGTATCATTATGTTTTAATTCTATTAAATATGTAATATAAATGGTAGTAGTGTTCATGCGTACGTACGACTTACCGTCTCCATGAACGGTGCATTTCATTTCTTACCTCTAAATGTTATGTACTATTAAATATACATGTATATACTGGATATTTATGATATATATGATATCTAAATCATGAATATCACTCTATATATAATTAACTATTGACCACCTGAACAACATGTAATTATAAGAAGTCCATTTTTGACTCAATAACCAAATATCTTCATAATGAACATTATTAACATAAACGATTACATAATGTTTATAACATGGTAGTAAGTTATATAAAAGTAATTATAAACTTGAAAAAGGATCTTATGATATTATAAATTAACTTTAGTTTATTATTATGGAGATTAATTAACGATCGAGTCAAGTCGGACACGAGGTAAGGAAACTTCTTAACCCAATTTATGTTCTTTGGGTTAATCATCTCTTTCTTGTTTATGTCATTCACTGATTTTGTGAGAAATGAATTTTTATATATTTATACTTGCTTTATGTGGGCATATATTGAATACACATAACAGATCTATTTTATTTACAAAATGATCTTGGTAATGGACTTCGTCTTAATCTCCATCCATTAAGGCATATTGTTTTTTAATACACGATTGTTTTATATGTTGTATAAACACCTTTGAATTTACATTTCATTCAAAGGGAATATTTTTAAATGAATCTTTTTACTAAACGACAAAAAGGAATGTTATTTTTACGTAAGCGGTGACAATGACCTTTCCACCTCCACAAGTATTATTTGATCTTTGTCATCCTTAACAAGATGGAATGTTTTTAAAAGGAAATATAAATACCATATAAACATTTTAATTATTTTGGTATTGAAAATGATTTTGAGAATGGATTTATTATTTCAATATCGTGAAATAATTTTTTTCTATTTCAATATGGTAATGTTATCTTTCCTTTATTCTTATGTTATGTGTTATGATCATGTTATGGTTCTTGGGTATTATTTACGTATACGGGTGGTTCCGTGATAAACCTAGGGCGGGTGAGCCCGAGATAGCTCTCCAATGCATTGACTAACATGACAGAGGTAAACGTGAATGTGTCTCCAAAGAGATTTAGGGAATATACTGTGATATGTATTCAAAATTAACTCCCTATGTTGATGTGATAGCTACAATGTAAGTATGATATGGATGTCACAAGTTACCATTATGTTTTATGATTTCTATGTGACTTTCATAAATATTTTGATTTCACGAGGTATGTAAAATATTTCATGAGTTGTATGTATTTATGAAAAAATATTTTCATTCATTGTTTTATAACCCCTTCAGAGATTTTTATGTGCATCCCAAGTTTTGAAATGTTTTCACAGGACATAAAGATGAATAGGGTAAAGGATTAGATCAAGGAAAAGTCATGTTGTCTAAAACATGGACCTAGACATGCCTCTTTTTTTCAAGAGTTTTGACTTTATGAAAAAATGGAAATTGTGTACAAGTTTCTTCCTTGTAATCATTTGAGATGTAATAGTTGTGCCCTAATTCTCTAAAACTCTAAACCTGAAAAGTTCCTCAATGTGAATTATTCATTTAATTCAATATAATGTAATGTTTAAGACCGGGTCCTTATAGTTGGTATCAGAAATCAGTTAAGATAACTTTAGGAGTTAGGGTATTGTTAAATTAATATCCATGAAGTTTTTTATGTTAATATTGATATCATGTAGCATTTACAGATTACCATGTTGCTTCGCCTAAGATATTTCTTTTTTCAGAATGGTTTTCCACAGAAGAAATAGGGCTGCTATATTGGAATGACATGATGAGGAAGACAACCTTCCAAATCAGCAACCTGAGATGGTTGGAATTGAAACTGAATAGTTTGTTGTAGTGATGGCACAGTTGACTTAGGCTATAAATGGTGGTGGTATCCATGTACGAGATCATCTTGATCAACCACATAGGAACATGTCAGTAGAGGAGCATTTCATGAGGAAACATCCCCTATCATTCGGAGGATCATCTGACCCTGTGTAAGCTGAAGGTTGTATTAAAGAACTGGAGAAGATTTTTTATGTCATGGGTTGTTCAAAACATTAATAGGATAGTCTCGTTGTTTACCATTTTTAAGGTGAAGCTAATCAGTGGTGGTCAATGGTGAAAAATATCAGGGACAATGAGGAGATTGATGCTCTCTATTGGGATGAATTAAAAGGTATGTTTCTTGAGAAATATTTTCTTAAGGTGGTTCTTCATAGGATGGAAAAAATTCCTATAATTGAGGTAGGAGGATGAATCAAGGGCTACTTATGAAGAAAATTTCCCTCGACTTGTAAGGTATGCTCCAAATTTCATACGAGATCTTGATAGTAAAATCAACTATTTTTACTCAGGATTAAATGCAATGTATCGAAGGTCATTAGCTTCTCGTGAGTACAAAAGTTATGAAAAACATGTTCATTTTGCAGAGAAGGTGGAAATTGAGTTTGCTAATGATCAGGTATTCTTTGACAAACACCAAAATAAGAGGTCGAGGTGGCAGGCGAAAGGGAAGAACTCTTCAAAATAGCATGATGGAAAGAATCATCTGTTTATAGTTTGTGAACATTGTGGTAAAAATCATGTTGGGGAATGTCTTTTAATTCTGATAAGTGCTACCGATGTGCTAAAATGGGTCACAAGGATTGTAATTTCACTAAAAAGATCAGGGTAATGGTAAGAAAAAATATGATTTACAGTCCGTAAAATGTTTTAAGTGCAATGAAATGGGTCATTATGAAAATGAGTGTCCAATAAAGAACTCAACCGATGAAAAGCAGCTGGACTACAAGAAGAATGGTGTGGTGAAATCCTATGCAACTACTTCAGAAGATGTTGGTCCATCAAATGAAGTAGTATCAGGTACACTATTTTTCTATTCAGAATATGCCAATGTGTTTTTTTAATTAGGGTCTACACATTCTTTAATTTCTGAAAATTTTTCTAGTAAATTGGGATTCCATCTCAAGATATGAATACTGAACTTATGGTAAAAACACCTGGAGGAAATGTTGAGACAAAAAGAAAAGATAAGAACATTTAGGACCTTATATGCAGAAAGCATATACCTGCAAACCTTATTATTTTGTCTCTAGTAAAGTTTGATGTTATACTGGGCATGGATTGGCTTTCTGTTTATCATGCTAAGATTGACTGCAGTGCCAAAGAGGTTTCTTTTCAGAATTATTTTCAGTTTGCCTACAAAAATGAACCCTTGCTGTTGATAACATATCAGGAATCTAAGAAACTAGTAAAACATGGAAATGAATGTTACCTTGCATATATTGTTGAAAATAAAGAAACTGTTCAGTTTAATGATATTCCATTGGTAAATGAGTACCTTGATGTCTTTTCAGATGAGTATCCTGGTATTATACCTGATCAGGAAGTTGAATTTACAACTGACTTAGTTCATTATGCTAAGCCAATTTCAAAACCCCCTTATCGAATGGCTAAAATTTAACATTTAGTGTTAAAGAAGCAATTGTAGGAGTTATTAGATAATGGATTCATTCGACCTATCACATCACTATGGGGTGCTCATGTCAGGCTTTTTAGAAGGAATGATGGTTCAATGAGACATTGCATTGATTATAGAGCATTGAATAACATCACTATTAAGAATAAGTATCCTTTTACTCATATCGATGATTTGTTTGATCAAATCTAGGGAGATTAGTATTTTTCAAAGATTGACTTGAGGTCAGGGTACCATCAGTTGAAAGTAAAGGAAGAAGACGTTCTGAAGACCATGATTCGTACTATATATGGCCATTATGAATTTATAGTTATGCCTTTTGGGTTAACCAATTCACCTACTGTATTCATTGATCTTATGAATATAATTTTCCATGAGTTCTTGGATAAGTTTGTGGTTGTGTTCATTGATGATATTTTGGTTTGTTCCAAAAATAAATAGGAATATGAAATTCATTTATGCGTTGTCTTGAAAACATTAAAAGAATAGAAACTATTTGGTAAATTCAGCAAGTGTGAGATTTCATTACAACAAATTTTATTTCATGGACACATTGTTTCAAAAAATTGCATAACTGTTGATCCTACAAAAACAAAAGTTGTTGAAGAATGGGAAATACCCATAAATATAACCGATATTCGTAGTTTTGTTGGTTTGTAAGGTTGTTACGGAGGGATCATCGATAATTTTTCACGGTTAACTAGTACAATGATTAAGTTTAGACGAAAAGGCATTAAGTTCATTTGGCAAAAGAATGTGATGATTGTTTTCAAGAATTAAAAAGAAGATTTGTGAATGCTCTAGTTTTGGAACTGCCATCCAGAAATGGTGACTTTGTTATCTATAGTGATGCTTCGTTGAAAGAAATTCATTGGGTCTTAATGCATAATGATCAGGTAATTGCTTATGCTTCATGTCAGTTGAAACGTCATGAGTTAAATTACCCTGCCCATGATTTGGAAGTAGATTCTATTGTTTTTGCTTTAAAAATTTGGAGGCATCATTTTCACGGAGTGAAGTGTGAAATATATACTGATAAAAAAAGTTTGAAGTATATATTCACTCAGAAATAATTTAACATAAGACAGAGGAGATTATTGGAATTAATAAAAGATTATGATTTCACAATCCATTACCATCCGGGAAAAGAAAATAAAGTGGCTGATGCTTTGAGTCAAAAAAGTAATACTCCATTAACCATATTTTTTTGGAATGATATCCTTTGGTTTTTGATTTTATGAACATTGGCATAGAAGTTTTTGGTGCAAGAAATTATTCTATTTTGTTTTAGGTGTCAGTGAAATCATCTCTATCAGATAGAATTACGAAAGCACAGATGGAAGACAGTCTGTTGTATAAAACGGTTGTTTTGGATCATAAGGGTAACTTGCCAGATATTAACGTTTATAATGATTGTGTATTGAGATTTGGAATGAGATTATGTGTTCTGTGTGATTCAAAGTTTAATAATGAGTTATTATGTGAAGCTCATAGTTCTCCGTTTTCAGTTCATGCTGGCAATACTAAGATGTACAGAGATCATTGGGAGTATTACGAGTGGGATGGATTGAGAAGAGATATTGCGGATTTTACTGTGAAGTGATTGACTTTTCAGCAGGTTAATGCAGAGAGGTAGTTACCGAAAGGGATGCTTCAGCCTCTACCAGTGCCAGAGTGGAAATGGTAAAATATATCCATGGACTTTGTTGTGTTATTACCAATGAAATCTCGAGTTAATAATGCAATATGTGTTATATTTGACCGATTGACTAAATATGTTCATTTAATTCCTATTGGAGATACATTGTCTCTAGATCAACTTGCTCGATTGTATGTAAATGATATAGTCAGGTTTCATGGAGTTACCCTCTCCATTGTGTCTAATCATGATCCCAGGTTTACTTCTGACTTTTGGAAAGGCCTTCAGAAGTCATTGGGTACTAAATTAAATTTTAGTACAACCTTTCATCCTCAATCAGATGGGAAATCAATACAATCAATTCAGACCTTTGAGGATATCTTTTGTGCTTTCTCAATGGATTACCAGGGAAGTTGGGACCAACATATTTCTTTGGTTGAATTTTCATATAATAAAAGTTTTCATTCCAGTATACAGGTGGATCCATTTGAGGCATTATATGGAAAGCATTGTCGAACTCCATCTTATTGGGATGACGTAGGTGAAAGGAAGTAGATGAGATCAAAATTTGTAGAAGAGATGGTAGAGATAGTTCAGTTGATTTAAAAGAAAATGATAATTTCTCAAAGAAGACAGAAAAGTTATGAAGATAACCCGAGGAATGAACTTTATTTTGAGGTAGGTGATAATGTCTCTCTGAATGTTTCTCGACAGAAAAGTGTGATGCGCTTTGGTAATATGGGAAAGATGAGTTTAAGGTTCATTGGACCTTATTAAAATCTGGAGAAATATGGATGAGTTGCATACAGAGTGTCTTTACCTCCATGTTTATCCCAGGTACACAATGTATTTCATGTTTTGATGTTGAGAAAGTATATGAAAGATCCATCTCATGTTTTGTGCCTAGAGGTAGTTCAGTTGGAAGATAATCTCTCTTATAAAGAACATCTAATCTCGATTCTTGACCATAGAGAGAAAATGTTGCAGAATAAGGTAATTCACCGGGTAATCGTTTTGGGGAAAAACCATACGATTGAAGGGGCAACGTGGGAATTGGAAAATCCTATGAGGGATAAATACCCCTACTTATTTGATAAGTGAATAAAAATTGTGAGGACACAATTTCCAAAAGGGGGAAGGATGTAACAACCCAGGCAAATGAAAAATAATAAATTTTCATATTTATTAATATTTGTGAATTAAATATTTATTTTACTTTAAAAGGTTTTTGTGTTCGATAGCGTACCCGATATGCAACAACTAGTTTCATTGAAATCTTACATGGCACACTAATAATATAATATTATTATTTTAAATGGTAGTTAACTCCTAGCCATTGTATTGGTAGCAATGAACAAAACTAACTACAATATGATTATACATGATTGTTAAATGTATTAAAAATTATCCAATAAAAAGTTAGAGGTGTAACATGTAAAAGAATCAAAATTTTAAGCATTATTTACATTAAAAGGCTAATTTATCACTTTTAAATGGATAACCCTCTTTAAATATAGTTTTGGTAAATATAATAAATTCTATATGACCAAATAAAATACTTCTTTATAATCAGGGTATCAAAATTTACTTTGTGTAAATTTTTGGAATATTTCAAATAAAGTTATTTTTTAATGAATAGTGAAAAATATTTTATTTTAATTCAAATGTTCCGTTTAATCTAATTTATTTATATGGTTATATTACTTTTTTAATTGGTTATATTTTGAAAATAATATATATTTTTACCATTTAATCCAATTTTGGTCATTAAAATTAATTTCTTTTTGAAATTTGACATAAAAAAGTATCAATATTTTGATAGTTATTGTTTCTTAAAAACACGCTATTTGTTTTGATAACGGGAATTAATTTTAAAATTAATTAATACGACTTATATGTTTGAAATTTGGAAAAATAGACATCATTTTTAATTCAGAATATCAAATATAGCTTAGGCTGAATTTTCTGTATTTTTCTGAAAAACATCAATTTTTTATAAATAGAGAAACCACTTAGTGGTAGTTAAAAAAATCGACTTTTTCATTTAAATGAAATTTTACCACTTCTCTCAATAGAATTTAAAAAATCAAACATCCATGGTTATTATCAAGAAGTAAACTTTGGTTCATTAAGATGCAAATAAATTTTGGGGAATAGTAACTTTTGACTTTTATTTACAGCGGTTAAAGGTAAATAAGGTAATTCAATTATGTTCCCTCTTGTGATTCCTTATATCATGATTCTAAAATAACAGGAGTGATTACTATATATTTAATTGAATGTAAAAATTATTGGTTTAAATTATTGTTGGAATGTGACTCTACTTCCATTATGTATGCTCTCAATAATGGGGATATTCATATCTCAGAGTGGTTGAATGAAATATGGATCAAATGTATAGATACTCTATCGAACATTAATTTTATAATAACACAAAATTACCATGAATAAAACATTTATAATTATTTTATTTCAAATAAAGGGATACTTTATCTTTAATCAACAATTTTCAATGTTTTACTAAAATATTTTGTAATTCTTATGTGAAGATATTATTCTAAAAATCTATAAATTAGAATCATGGTATATATATTTAGATTTTTTATTTAATAAAAATTAAATTTATAATTGGAATGTATCTCATCCTTCTCTCTAAAACAATATTTCATGTTCGTTCATCTATGATAGAACTATTGATTCAAACATGTCATAATCTAATGAGAAGTCTGATTTTATCACAAAAGAAGTCTCACTATTGGGGAATGAATAAGAAGTTTCTTCTGTGGTGTTTTTATGATATTGAAATGTTGTTGGGGAAACTAATTATATATATTTTCTCAAATAATGGGCCAATATATATATATATTATATAATATCATTATTTTTATTATTTTTCTGCTTTAGAATTGGTTGATTAAATAATGAATTGAATGGATCTATCAGAGTTGAAGAGAAATAAACAATATATGGTAATTATAGGTAAGTTCTATTTCTGTTTGTGTCAGTGCAATGTTACTACATGACTCTAGGTGGTTTTTTGTTTAAATCAACATTTGTGTGGAAAATATCATGCCGATGATCCATGTATTTCACATTGTCATTAGAAACATCATTCTAATTCATATATAATTTTTTGGGCATTCTCTACTTTCGGTTAATCCTAGCATAGAGTTTGGTTTTTTAAATACCATTTAATGTATGATGTTGATATTTTTCAAGGAAGTCCTATAATTTAACTACATGTTATTTTATTGGACATTGACTGCTTTGATATCATATTAAATCTATTGGGTGTGTTTGTGTTTTAATAAATTATAATTGGACTATGTCTATGGATTTATTATTTCATTTAGCATTAATTTAGTAAAAAAAAATCGTTTCAATTTACTAATCAACATGAAATACTCATGACATTGTATTGTAGGATGATAAGTATGTTATACTATAGTCTTATAACATCACTTTTTCAAATCATGCCCATGCATAATCTTTGGGTCATAGTTATAAGTAATCATATTCAAGCATAAAATTGTGGACACAAATATTCCAAATCATTTCTACACATTTATTTGAAATTATAGGATGAAATGGACAATCTCAAACATCGGAATGTGAATTATACTATTAAAAATGATGTCCACAAAAATCAACATTATCATATCATGATGAAATCATTCCAGCACTTCAAAATGATTAAAAATATTTTAATAATCATGAAAATTAATATTATAATCATACCATGAGATACCAATATCACATTATCTGATGCATTGTCAAGATATAAAAACCTTAACTATCACATAATAACAATCCATTCATATAGATGACATACGATCTGAAAACATTCATCATATAATCAAAGCATAACACATAGAAAAAATGGGATTCATAAACATCTCATCCTAATAATAATAAATCATATAAAGTTATTATAATGATGGTATTTTTGGATCATATCCCTATTAAAATATATTTATCATCAATAGATGTTACAATAAATAAAAAATTTAATTAAAATATTACTGGAATATATCTCATAGAAAATGAACTTTTCATTTTTATATCACTTATTTAAAATTTAAAAAAATGAAAAAATATTATTGAAATAAATTCATTAAAATTAAAAATAAATATATTTAAAGGAGGATTTATTTATTTAAGTTGTCCTAAAGGATGGATATTATATTCATGTTGTAATCAATAAAATTAAAAAATTATGTTTAGACATTTCGTAAAACATATATAAATCAAAAACTGGACATTATTTTCATCAATATAATTTTTAAAAAACTAAAATATGGGGAAAATTTTCTATACTAAATTTTTTTTATAATTGAGACATTATTTTTAAAAATATTTTAGAGAACTTGTTTATATTGGAGAAGGATTCTAGACCAAATGATGATAAATATGTTCATCTTTTCATAGACACGGTTTCTCATGAATTTTAAGTATGAAAGAGAGGAAAATGTTACTGAAGATGAAAAATCACTTAAATAACCCACGATAGTATAAATTGAATGGTTTTATCATTAATGGAATATATAGTTCCCCAATATATAACGTATAGGATAACGAGTCATGATTAAAATGGTATTGAAGCATAAATAACATACCTTAAGTCCAATTATGATTCAGACAAATCCTAACCAACTATAAAATAAATATGTATTTATTATTTATCAATTTTAAAACCATATTCATATATAAGATATCATATATGATTTATATTTATAATCATATCACCCATATATTAGCAATTCCATATTAAAAGAATTGTTCCAGGTGAAAAGCTTTTGTTTTTCATGATAGTTTTGGTTTTAAAATTATAATCCTTTTAAATTTTTCATGGTTTTGAAATAAAAATAGTGTAAATCATTTAATAATTATCATATTTATTAATTATACATTATTTTTAATATATTCATATAATTCATTGATTGAATATGAATTACAACACTTCATCGAGATGATAGTCTATATGAAAGAATGACCGATTATTACACTTTCCAATGGATAGAATGAAATTATTTTCCTATAACAACAATAATAACATCATAACTATCATATATATTCTATAAAACCATCATTATAACCATCAGAATAAAGCAGTTATGGAAAAAATAATGCATCTCTTCGTGATGGTGGTAGTCGACAAGTATGCACGAGGGATGTTTTTTTCACATAGTATGTGAAAGAGACAGATAATGATGGTATGATAATTATAATAAAACATTACTGTATAGATTATGTTGAAGTAATTATTATAAAATGGATAGAATATAATTATATTAACAAGTACAAAAAAAATAAATTACCCTGTTATAAGGTATAACTCTTTATTAAGATACCTCCTTTTTATTAATTCATAACCCTTTAATGTTTTTTACTTTATAAAGAAAAAAAATTAACATGAGTAAGGAATATTAAATAGTATTACATACGGTTTTTCATGATATAGAGTGACGTAACTATTTAAAAAATAGAGGATAGAAGATTCAATTTTATAAGTGAGGGGAAGGGTTAAAATGAAATTTTGAAAAGTATTAAATTAATACCAATAAATTTTACTCTGGAAGTTTATTAAAATTGATATATTTCCAATAAAGTATGAGTATAAGTCTATATAGTCAAATAAAAAATATAGATGATCATTTTATGTTATAACTTTTATATTTTAGATTTAACTACCATTAACATTTTAGATGATTATCATGACATCAAAGTTGAATAAAAATTAAGGGACATGCATGTTACTATAAAAGAAAAATTGACCCATAAGAAAAAAATGGTTAGCATTATTAACCATATCCCATTCAATTTACCAAATATATGATTTTTAGAAATATTCACATTGTTTTAAATTCATGAAAACATGATTCCAATATAGTTTGAATATAATGAATTAACACATTACTATTCTATTATATTTACCTATAAATTTTTTTGTACACAATAGATCTCCAAAATAATATTTCTCTTATATTATTAAAATAATTTATTTTTTTATTATAAGAATAATTAAGGTGTTATTGTTGCATAATAATTTAATGTTATTATTTCGTAAATAATAATTAAAAATAAATTACCTTGATAAAAAATAAGTAATATTATAAATAACCATTCATAACAGAACTAACCAATTTTTATCCTTATAAAAATGTATACATATATATATATATTAGAACGACAATAGTGTCATTTTTTATTTATTCAATACATAATAATTTATTATTGTCATTATCAAATAAAAATGGTCTAAAGTATCCATATATATTAATGGTAAAACTAATATCATCCATAATGAATAATTCATGTGTCAGAAAGAGTTTTTAATCTATATCACATTATTTTTAACCTTAATTACAGAATTTTCCCTTCTTAAGGTGACAACCATTATTTTCCTTATGACCAAAAATAATGTGTAAATATTTACCCAATATATAAATTTTGATTAAAAATATGGAAATAATTTTCCATTGGTACATTTATATATATTTCTATAGTATATTTTATATGATTTTCGCAATATACAATGTTAACAAATTTTAGATAAAATGATTTTTTCAGAAATCATTAATTATTCATTTCTCATGTGTTGTATAAATAATTATATGAGTGTAAAAACACTTTAATTAATATATAATAATTAAATTAATGTAATATAATAAATAAATAGTGGTTAATCAATATTATTATGAAATAAAATAATTTCATTCCCAAAAATAATATTTCATAAGGAAAATTATCTTTTACATACATATACATTGATCAAATGATATCTTAGATGGTTTTTCTAAACATGTGAAATAAAGTTTTTATATTTAATCATTCCTATTAGAACCCACAAGTCTATCAACTAGATTATAACAGAAAAAAAAATTTAGTCCTAGATAATTTATCTTTTAAAAATGTTTTTTCTTATAAACTTATCTATTAACTAATGTTCATTTTTATAGAGATTATTATATCATAAAATTTTACGGT
The DNA here is from genome assembly GCA_963277665.1 of Viscum album. Taxonomy (NCBI): domain Eukaryota; kingdom Viridiplantae; phylum Streptophyta; class Magnoliopsida; order Santalales; family Viscaceae; genus Viscum; species Viscum album. The sequence goes on from OY728165.1 coordinate 813,008,857, forward strand.
GTTACAAAATATATTACCTAAAACTATATAGTCTAGGGTTATCATGCCCCATGATAATGAATATAAAAAAAATATATCCAAACGAGAATATATGAAACCCACTATAATGTATTCAATTAATTACTCTTCTATAAAAATATTTATTTATTAAAAAAATAAGTAAATTATTATAGAACATTATTTAATAAAAAAACATTTTCAAAAGAGTATTTTCTAATAATCAGTTTTCAAAAATAAATTTTTTTAAAATAATTAAGCTTTTACACACATTTTACACCATGCTATAATAGTAAATTAATAAAAAATGATCTAAAAAAACTAAATCATTATTAAATATATATCTCAATAGTAATGGTGATTGATAAGAACCATATTCTACAACCTATATAAACATGGGTTTCATTCATAATTGTGTTCATGAAACACAAGGATAATGGAATTATCATAATTCGACTAGCCCTAACTATACCTACCCTATCCAAAAATTTAATGGTTTTCTAAAAAATTATGTTACACTATTTTGTAATACCCTATTCTAGATCACCCACTAAGAACCCATGTCATTGGTGCTTATGGCCATATAAATTCCTCCAAACAATCTTGTGGAATATGACTAATAGGGATAATATTCATCCAAATAGGGGAAACTATAATCTCGGTATAAAAACATAAAATTAAATATATGTAATAGAATTGATATATAACCCATGCTTAATGTGAAAAAATATCAAATAGATAACAATCAACCAAAAATATACATCAACATGTTATATGAAAGAATATCCAATGTTTGATATAATTACATAAATCATGGATAACCCAATTAAAAAATAATGTATAACTCTAAATTGAATGATAACAATATAGAAATGAGACAACATTCCAAGAACCAAAAATCTATTCGGACCTATCTTCCATCATTACCATTATATGACCTCTTGGTCTACCATCATTCCTTTTACCTAAAAACTACAAATAAAAGCTAGTATGAACGCCATGATTATAATATAATATGTGAGTGTAAACCATAATGTGGTACCACCATTTTGGTCCCAAATAATCATTGATATATAATGAGTATTTTTTATGAAAAATATTGAAACCATAATATAATAATCCTAAGAAAACTTGTTGGATCACTATATTCTAACTAATACACAAATATAAATGGAATGAATTATCTAATCCATTTATAGTGTATGCTTTCTATCATTGCAAATTATTATAGAATTTAATTAGAGATATTCCTAACAAGCTTGGTAGTTTATATAAAAAACCAACTAGATAATGAAAAGAAAATACATAACTAGTTTTTGAAGCATCATCCCACATCTAAAATGAATATAGGAAAGGTGTACCATATAAAAAGTTAATATAAAAATGTTTTATCACCATTGTAAACTGAATCTGAGAATGGTATGAGATATTTAATCTCACATATAGGAAACATATATAGACCTTCATAAATATGGGTTGTGAAATGAAAATGATTTTTTGTTACTGAGGAGTTTAATTTGAGAAATAGGGTTGAAATTTGAATATGTAGTATATAATCATATCTAAGAGATGATTTAATATAAAAAATGTAATGTTTTTTAGTTTGGTTTCACATAGTATCATTAGAGAAGGGTCAAAATGACTGGGGTCTAGAGGTGGTTGTCAGATATAGTCCACCCTACATATTTACATAATACTATATGATAAAATAAAATGTGTTCGTTATGATCAAAAACTGCCACAATAATATAAATTATTATCACTAAATGTATTTTCTAATGATTCTTACACATAATATGTATCCAAATGAAATATATATATAAATCCATTAAATTGTTTTAATCTCATTAATAACATGAATTTCCAATTATGGAGAACTATTCCAATTTTAAATGATCTCCATTACTTATAATTAACAAAACCGATCCCGAATTCAAGGAAATGAAAATTGTAGAATGATATAATTGAATCATATAACTTATCAATAAGGCCATAAATGAAAATTATAAAACAACAATGAATTAAATACACATGGATAATGTTATGAATTTATAAATTAATGGATTTAACATGATTATTTAGATTTTTAAGGTCATGTTCATAAAACGTTTCGACATAAGGTAAGGGTTTTCTACCTGAACCCCCATTTTATTTCAGGACACTCTTATTCTCTATATACCTCAATGAAATTATATAATTATTCTTATGTACTTGTAATAAATTATGTTTATTTTTTCTATATATGTGTACCAATCATAATCCGTCTATCTTTTATGGAATTATTTATCATTTTTTATTTCATCTATGCTATGCTCAAGATTATTTTTAATGGAATGGGTTTTTAGTTATTCATCATGACTAGTGTTTGTGCTTATGATTACATCAACTATATTATTTACACATACTGAGCATCTAATATCACCACTTTCTTATGTTTATATTTACCTAGGATTCAAATATCTTTTTAATAAATGACTATCATGAAAAATCATGGAGTTATGGGTGTTACTAAAGAGTATAATATATTTTATTTCATTTCAAGTTGAAAAATTTAACTTATGTATGTATTTTTTCTTCCAAAACTACAAAATATTTGGTCCTTGAGGGTTGTAAATTCATATAATCATGAAAAAGTAATATAATAATGAAATGGATCAATAAAAATGGGGATTGGGTGTTATAGTTGGTATCAGAGGAAGTTTAATATAAATGATGAAACTTCATTTAGCAAATGTAAATTAGGGAATGAAACCTTAAGATATAAATTGGGGATAAACATATAATAACATCCTATAATTTGGGTAATGAACATATTATTTAGATCATCCTAGAAAATAAATATATGTCTGGATACAACAAGTGGATGTGGTTCTTGCATAGTTTTACCAAGGAGTATCAACTCTGACAAGGTGTTTCGATCATGACCCGTTGTTACCTAGTACATGACAACATGCCTCACTATACAGGTGGTTTGACACTCCCTTGGGATATTCTTCGTATAATTCACATATTCTATACAATCAATTATGCTTGATTAATATGAAATTTTATCCTCAATGAAACTATGTTTACTATTAAGTGATTAACTATGCATAGGATTTCAATTTATTTTAAGTATTCATCTAGTTAAGATTATGAAATATGATTCATAACCTAATATCATGTATGCCATCATTTAGAAATGGAGCCTACTGGAAGTAATGGAAATTTCTTGAATGTGAATATACCATGTAGGTATTTCTCTCCTATGTAAGAGAATGATGTTGGTTCTATAGTTACTACTGGTGGTAAGGAAATTCTTACTATATTGGGAAAAGTGAATTATGTTATAAAAAATAACCATACATGTATGAAGAACCCTATAGGACAATGTGTACAAGAAAAGTTAGACCAATTTATATGACAATAGCCTCCGTCATTTAATGGCACTACAAACCCATTCGTAATAGAGTAGCAAATAACTTTCATAGAAAAGATATTTCTTTGTTTGGGAAGTAACGAAAGAGAGAAGGTTATCATGGAATTTTATCATTTATCAGGATATGATGATCCATGGAGTTTACAAATTCAAAACACAAAGGAGGAGAAAGAGATTGAAAATATGGAATGGAGGGATTGTAAGGAAAAAATCTTAAAAAAACATCCACCATGAATATTGAGTAGATATGGGAAAAGATTTTTTGAATCTAGGGAAAAAAGTGGATGATAATATTGCAATGTATGAAGATAACATCATAGGGATATAAAGGCATTTCACAGATACATACACAATACAAGGAGAAATATTAATCAATTATTTGATTATTTTAAACCATTGCTCCAAAGTTCACTAGTCTCACAATGTTTCACATTATATGAAGATATTGTTTCACATGTTATCAATAAAAAATAGAGTTCTCTATATATTATGACTTTAAGGGAATTAAAGACATGAAGAGGGACAATAAACACTATGGAATCAAAAATAAGGAAAAGGTGAATTGGGGAAGAATTGATTTCCACTCTATGGTAATTATGGGAAGAAACACCCTGGTACTTGCCTAAAGGGTATGGGTATTGGTTACAAGTGTGGAGGAAAATTCCACCAATCTAATGATTGTAAGGAAAAAAAATAAAGAAAAATGATAAATGATACAATTTCAATGTGATGGGACAATAGGAAAATGAATGTCCAAAGAATAAATAAAATATTTACTAGATATGGTCATGGGATGAACGGAATCATGAGTATACTTATGATGAATTGTATGGTTATTTCCTATATATCAATGAAGTCAAATGATTATGAATAGAAATATCCTACTCCTGATCTCGGATTAGTAGCACTAACCATTTCAATTAAGATTTGGAGAAAAAATTTCTATGGAGAATTATGTGAGATAAAAATAGATCATACCAAAAAAAAAAAATATCTTCTAATAGAAATAACTAACAAGAATAAAAGGTAATGACTCGAGATATATAAGGATTCTGATTGTTTTATTTGGTACCACCCATGAAAGGAAAATAAGGCAGATAATGCATTAATCAAGAAGGATCATGGAGTTTTTAAAAAAATTATAATTGATAAGGACCCCATGTAAAATGTTCTACTATGGATGGATATGGTAATTATCATAGAAGATGAAACATCACTTCAATTTTATTTTGTTTCCCAAACCTCTTTATTAAAAATGAGTACAATTTCTCATCATGATGACAAAAATATTAAAAAAAGGTGTGAATAATGGGATGTTTTATGACTTTGTATCTAAGGATGAAATTTTATAAGTTGGGAAGATGATATTTTTTGCCTTAATAATAAAGATGAAAAGAGATTTATTGAATTATTCATATAGCTTGAAAATATTTATACACCCTGGTAGCCTTAACATGTATATAGATTTTAATGAATGATTCGTGTTGGAAAATTTGAAGTAAGAAATTTATAATTATGTATCAAGGTGTTTGGTTTTTCAATAAATTAAAGATAAATGACAATATACTGGAGAAGTAATGTGAAATATTCCTATTTATACATAAATATGGGATGAAACCACTAGGTATTTTGTCACTGGATAACCCAACAATCCATTAAACAATGATACAATAAGGGTAATTGTTGATTGACTTACGAAACCTAAAAATTTACCCACTACAAGTGTGGATTTTCCACTAGATATCCTTTCATGACTATACATTAATGATATTGTGAGACTTCACCGATAATCTCCCTTGATTGATTCTGATCATGATCTATGATTCTCATCAAAATTTGGGAAAATTCTTCAAAAATATTTTGACATTGAACGTCAAGTGTGTGCTGCTTATCACCCTCAAACTGATGGGTATTTAGAGAGGACAATATATGTTTTAGAATACATTTTGATATTATGTTATCATGACATTTAGTGTATGTGGGATCAATATTTATGTTATGTGGAGTTTTACTATAATAATAATTTCCATTATAGTATTCAAATTTCACCCTATGAAGCATTATAATGATAGATATGTCGAACAATAACATGATGGGATGATGTTAGAGAAAGGAATCTTGTGGGCACACAACTTTTACTGGAAACAATAGAAATGGTAAAGGCTATTCAAACCCATATCAAACCACCTCATAATACGAAACATAGCTATGCTGATAATCAATGAAAGGATTTAGAATTTCAAAGGGGAGATCACAGTTTCATGAATATATCTCCATGGAAGTGTTATATAGGATTTAAAAAATATTGAAAATAAGCATAATTTTGATTGGCCTTTTGAAATTATAAATATAATTGGAAATATGGATTATCATATAGAAATTTAATCTATCCGTTCTACAGCACAAAAAGTGTTCGTTGTCTCATTATTGAGAAAGTACATACCAGACCAAAGGAATGTCCTCACTTCTGAAGGTATATAATTGGAACGTAACTTATCTTACTCTGAAGTGACTTTTTGGATTCTAGACACTATAGAATAGGTGATTAGTAATCAGATGACTCGGTTGATTAGGGTACATCGGAAAAATCAAAAAATTGAAGAGGTGACGTGGGAGCCCATGGAACATTTCATGATGAAATACCCAAATCATTCTATATGGTAGCATTCTGGAATGATGGAGGTTGAACGTCATTTATGGGGAGAATAATTTAACACCCTAAGGAATTACAAATACATTAAATGTTGAATGAATGAAATAATGAGTCTATATAAATAAACACATCCTTATAACATAGCCAATGAACAAAATTTTTTTCTTATGAGATTCCAATTTTGAAAAATGGACATACACGTTTGTGATTAGTAAGATATTGAACGGCTCATGAGATCTAATTACATTTTTTAGGTGAATAATACCTTCACCATTATGAATATTAATGCACCCTTATGAATAGTAATTTGACACTTATGAATGTTAAAATAATTGGTGTTTGTACAAATAAAATTTATGCACCTTATAAATGAGAGTGAATATTTTTGGAATTAAAAATTAAGTGTTGATATTTTATTGAGTGATAAATATTTAATTAAAATTTTAAATTAATAAATTTATTTAAAAAAAATATGTTTTCATAAAATGGAATATTAAATAAATAATTATTTTAAATGATTATTGGATAATTATATGATACCCCCTTTAATTTTTGAAAGTACTATAAAATGATATTTAAAATTATGATCTTTATTTTTCAAGTAAAAAATATTTTTATTTTAAAATTAAATTTCTAATATTTAAAAATTGATCTTTTTAAAATTGGGTCCATTATTGAATACTAAATGTCAAAAAATGGTTATAGTGAATTATTGTGATTTTTCTAAAATACATGGATTTTAGTGAATGGTGAAATACGGTAATTTATTGTACATATACATTAAAAGGTAAATACACTATTCATTTCATCATTGATAATGTAATCACATGTGATTCAATATGAAATGAAATTAATACTATTTTTGGTCATATGAACCAACACTATTTATAGTCATCAGAAAATAATAAAATAATGAATAAGATATTCAAAAATCACTCATATCATCCACTATGAAACCACCCCCCAATCCATCTTCACTTCACTCCTCTATACTATTAATATTCTCAATGAAATGCACAAATAATGTTTTCTAGTCCCTCCCCACAAAAATGAGCCCTTTTACTTTCCAAACAAAAAAAACCCTTTCTCTTAAGGTGGTTCTAAAGAAGGTTATTTCAAGAGGTTGTTCTTCTTCCTTTTACATTTAATTTCATTTCCATTTATCTTATTATCTTATTCTCTCCAAACCTCCTTGGTCCAATTGAGCATGATAACTCCATTATCATATATATATATATATAATGGAATCATTTAATGTAAATTTAATAATCATTATCAATATCCTAACTCCCCCTCATTTATTTTATAAATGAAATCATCGTCCGTGAGGTGTTTATTTACAACCATCGTGGATGATGAAGTTCTATTATTCAAATCATTCTTCAAAGATATTGAAAAAATCATTTTAATTGGTGATAAAGACATTAATATATATAATATAACCCTATTTCTATTCTGTTATAAACATATTTATATAATGCTAAAATATAAAATAAAATGAGTTCCTTATGATCAACAACTATTGTAACAATCCAAATGATTATCCTTTAATGGATTATCTATTGATTCATCCTGCAAATATGTATACAAATGATATATATATATATATATATATATATATATTACAATTTAGAATTCTGTATTCTCATTAAAAACTTGAAATTGCATTTTTTGTGAATTACACTAATTTTAAATGAACTCTATTACTTATATTCAAGGAAACAAACACTCTAGAACGAACGAATTCAATCATGTGATTTATAAATAAGGAAATAAAATAACATAACAAAACTATAATGTATAAAATAAATGTATATACTGTTCTGAATTAATTAATTTATGGATATAATTTTATTATCTATGATATTAAGGTCATGTACAGAACACGTTTGGACAGAAGGTAATAGTTTTCCACCAGAACCTTCATTTTCTTTCTGGTTACTCTTATTCTCTACTTAACACAATGAAATTTTTTATTATACTTATTTAATCATACTAAGTCCAGTTTAAATTATCTATATAAATGTAAGAATTATAATCCTTATTTATTTTTTGTAGAGATACATGTTTAAAAATGATATTTCAAAAATTCTTCCTGATAAAGAATCATCTTTCAAAGGAACATCTCGAATTATTACCAATTTTCATATAAGGTATATAATATGTTTATAGCCTACATTATTTTTATAAAATAACTCACTTTATAATTGATAAAATAAATTAATTACCTTCTGGTTTTATGTAATTATTTTTCCAAAAAAACTCATCTTTTGAAAGTAAATGAGTATTATTTTAAGAATTACTCGATGAATTTTTTACATGTATTTTTATCAATTTCAACACTCTTGTTGATTCTTATTATTATTTGAAATTAATATTAAGTGATATAATCCAAAATATTTTATTTAATGTTTTATTATTATTTTTACTATAAATGTTCGGTCGTGATTCCATTCACCATATTACTCTCAATGGTTTGTGTTCATATGTAATGATTGGGGAAAGTTATTTACATTTAATATGACAGTTTCAATTATAATGTATATTGATTTATTTAACCTTGTCCCTATGATAAATTCAATGGACTTATTACATAATGGGTGATGCTCTTTATTACCCATTGATGCATTATTATGTCTTATGTGAAAAACATGTTTTAGTTTTTACCCACTTATGTATTGTGTAACACCCCAAGCTTCCACGGTACGTTTCCCATTGAATAATACAATAACTTATGTTGTACGCAACTTCGAGTTCAAACACACTGCAACCAATCAAACTAGCCATTATGAATAGTAATAATGACTTATTGAATTGTTATAAAATATATCTTTCAAAATGGACATCAATGTTGGATTCAAAATATCTAAATTAGCTTAGTGTAAATTTTTGGCATTTTTCTAAAACCATTCATTTTTTTATGAATAATGAAAAAAACAACGTTATTGGTTAAAACCGACATTTTAGTCAAATAATTATTTATTTTATTTTAATTTATTTTAGGTCAAAATAGATACATAATACATATATATGTTCAATGTAATTCATTGGAATCATTTTATAATATGTTTAGATACATAAAATTTTACTAAGTTTTTTACTATCTTTTACCCACCTCCTAGGGGCATTTGAAAATTTTTATAAAACATAATTTTACCGCTTTGTGAGTTTTATTTCAAAACAATGAAAAATACTGTTAATATAAGTAATTAAATTGTGGTTTAATAAGTTGAAAATAATTGTTGGTGAATAGTAACTTTTGACATTTATTTGCCACGGTTAAAATTAAATAGGGAAATTAAGTGTAAAAATGATATCATAATTACCAAAAAACATGTCCTAATTCTACTGGATAAGTTTAATTATACCAAAAAAAACATTCAGAAAAAAATATTTTCCCCTTTGGTCCACTTGGATTAAATTTTAACATTTATTATTATTTAAAGAAGAGTTAAAAGAGTTAAATTCAAAGTTTAATAACTAAAGAATTTTTAATATAGGGTTTACAAAAGATAAATTCCACTATAAAAATTCGTTACAAAGATAAAAAAATTTCTACAAAATGTCTTTAAATTATAATATTTATACATTAAATGATTTAATTTATTTATGAAATAATGATGATGCAGAAATTACCTTATTAATTAATGATTAAAATAATTGATATTATAAATATCCAAATAAATGTAATTTGAGGCCTTTGATGAATTAAATTAATTTTCTAGGTCAATATGACATGTTATGGTGGGTTAAATAAATTTTATTTGATGTTATAATGTTTTTATGGATTTCAAAAAAATAAAATACTAAATAGTGTCAAAATTGACATAATTGAGATTTAAAAAAAAATATTATATTATTAATTGATATAATATTCTTAAAAATATAAGGATTGGCCAAAGGACATATATAAAGTTAAGTATATTAATAATGAACCACATGGGGTTCTTTTGGCTTGTTATAGTATGTTTATTAGCCACATAATATAAAAATACAAAGAGACATGGAAAATGTTTAACTATTTAACTAAGAGTTAAATCTAAACGATAAGGTTAATATGATGACCTAAAGCTATCTAAAACATATTATTTGAGATTCTTTTGACACATTCCCACCATATCATTTAAATAATACATTTTTATCCATTATAATCCGAAAATTATTTTATTATAAAATAATATATAAATTTTTTTCTTAATGTGACCCTCCCCTATCATATAAAAGGGAACTTCCCCTTCTCTTAATTTCACAGATCCAAATCCTTTTCGATCGGCCATCCATTAGACAAATATCCTCCCAACATTCATCCCTTCATCATAGATTCCTTACCTTGGTTAGTAAGCCAACCTATAGAGCCCTTTTTATCAAATCAAAAGGAAAAACCCAAAAAAGAGGTAAATATTTCATCAGCTATTTCTAGTACTTTTCTCCTTTCATGTCTTCTTTATTTGTTGTTTCCATTATAAAATAATAAATCTAGTATCTTATATATATTGTGATGTTATTATAAAAATTATACAACCATATTCATTATTCTACCCATCCTATAAATGTCAAAGTCACCATACATGTGTATGTACGGATTACCCTCTCCACGTCATTGTGTAGTTTTTTATTGAAACACTTTATCATTTTGATGGGTATAATAAAGAGTATAAATAATGTAAATAAAAAACTTAACATGTTAATGATTTTTTATATATGAAATAACATCCAATTATACATGATTTCACCATCAAAATAATTATATTGTTACTCGTGATAACGTACGGATTACCATCTCCACGAACGCGATGAGATGTTATTCCCCATCATATCCATTAAAAACAAATTTTCATTTGATGATTAAAAATACTTTTTAAAGACCTCATATCATTTTTAATATGAATAATTTACATCCTATCCATGATAAATATTACTTACGTAACAAAGCATATATAGGAAAACGAATCAGTTAACATCTGATACTATAATACTACTGCAATATCATTATCAAAGCAATATTATAAGATCACATATGATATAATATTAATATATATGGTTCCTTTATAATTTAATAACAATGATATCACCATTATAAAATAGGTTAACCTACCCTTGACCAAGGAAAATTACAAGTTAAGGGTTAGTTTTACAATCTCTTTATTATCCTAGGTTGTTTATACATGAGTATCTACTAGGACCTCTTTATCATCCACAACCTTGTTTTCTTAAAAATGTATTTTAATACATTTTTAAAATTTACTATACTATAGGTTGAATTCATTTATACACTTTTTTCACATCATATGTTTTGAAAGGAATCTTTCTGTTGTTTTCCAAACAAGGTACATTATGACCTTTTCGTCAAAATTAACGTAATAATGTTTTTAATCTTATATGAAGGGTGAAACTATTTTGCACTGTTGAAACATTGTCGAGGATTCCCTTACATTATTATAATAATATCTTCAAAGTAAATGTTTTCTTTTATAATTATTTGAATATTAAATTATTTCAAAATATAATGATATATTACTATCAAATAGATTTTATTTCATCGATGTCAACATACTTTGATAGATTTTAAACTTGTTTTAATTTGATTTATTATGATACAAATATTCTATATTGTATAGAAGATTTTGTTATATATTTGACTATGGATGGGTTATTTTATACCATTCATGGCATATGGTTAAATTATTGACATTTCGAATGCTGGTTTTAATATAACGGTTTATGTTATGTTTCTACCTTTTCATATGAATAATGTATAAGACTTAGTAAGTGATGGGTGGAACCCACTATAGCTCCCCGATGCATCAGTAGGTATCATGGGACAATTAGATGTGGAATTGTCCTAGGCCATTCCAAATTTTATATATTGTTCTAGCCAAGGGATAAATAATTTTTAAAAGTCTTGGCCGAGGCCTTGAGAAGATGTTTCATAACGTATGGAATTATACATTCCCTCATTATGAAATATTTTTGTTGGTTAATGTGGTTATTTGACTAGTAAAATGCCGATGACTATGTTTTATTATGTCATTATTTACTCATCTCATATTACTGCCATAAATTTTTCATGTTTATTATTTTTAAAGTCATGGCCTTTCAATTATTCACCATGCCTAATTTTATGTTATCTTCCTCTGTATTCCCTACCCTTATTTATCATTTGAGCTCACCAATTTCTAATGTTTCATTTTCACCGGATATGAAAAAGTTATTTATGAGGGACATGCGGGAATAATCTAGGAGGATTTGATGTTTCAAATTGAATAAATTAGTGTTGTATTTCTTTTCATGTTTTATGATTGAACTTATTTATGTATCTTGTATCTAACAATGCTAAATTAATTGGTCTATCGGGACATGATTTCATTTTATAATTCCAATGTTATGTAATAATGAACAGGCATTAGGTAACTAGGTTTGGGGCATTTCAGTTGGTATCAGATGATGTTTTGTAAAAACATTGGAAACTAGATTTAGAAAAACTATGATTATAGAACATTACCCTTAGATAGTCTTTGAGAATTAGAATTTAAGAATATCCTAGAATTTTGATACTATAGAGATTTTGTGAGTTTTCCAAGAAATACATCCCTTTCTAGATTAGAGTAGCTAGAGGCAGCTCTGGAACAGATGTATCTAGAGGTAAAACCAAAAACACCACTTTGAGCTAGACTTAAATGAGAACTAGTGCACGACAACAGGCCTTTCTGCACTTTTGGTTACAACACTCCCAGGGGATATGCTTAGGATTATTCTCATTTTCTTTACAAACCATTATGACGGGATTATGAGTATATACATCCTTAATGAAAACATTATTATGATTATGGATTATATCCATAAACTGTTCAATTTAGGTTAACTATTTTATATGTTTGGAATTATGTATTGTGATTAATAAACAAATATAGTGTATGCCATTGTTTAGAAATGGTTCATAGTTGAAGGAATATAAATTGTATCAACGTACATAATCTTTGTAGGGATTTCCCTCCATCTCAAGATAATTATTTTGGTGCTGGTTATGCGACTAGTGTTGATAAACTTATTACCATGCTAGGACTACTCACTCAGTTTATGATTAGTAACCTTACCTGTATAGAGAACCCAAATCCACAATGTTGATGATCATTGATATACCACTTCATGAGGAAACAATTAAAAACATTCAATGGGTCTACAAACCCATTTTTCGCTAAGCATTGTATATGTTCCTTAATGAAAATATTCCCTGCTTTGGGGAGTAGTGTATGGGAAAAAATTGTCATGGATGTTTATCGCCTCACAAGAGATGCAGATCAATTGTGGTCATTAATTCAAAACAAAAAGGAGGATGAAGAAGTATCATGTATGGAATGGAGGGTGTTTAAAGAGACTTTCTTAGAAAAATACTTTCCTCATGTCCATCGAGAGGAGATGGAAAGGAAATTTCTGAGATTGAGGAAAAATGAGGATGAGAATGTCGTGAAGTATGAAGCTAACATTACAAGGTTATCTAGGATTGCTATAGATTATATACGTAACCCAAGAATTATTATTGATAATTTCTTTTATTGGTTAAAATTATTCCTTCATCGAGAATTAGTCACACAATCCTTCTCATCATACGAAGATATTGTCTCATTTTCTATCAAGAAAGAAAAATAATTATTTGAGTCTTATGACTTTAAAGAAAAGAAAGAGAAGAAGAGTTCTACAGAACACTCCAGAAAAGGAAATAATGAAATAGGGAAGAAGGGAATATGTTTAATTTCCACCCCGTGATAATTGTGGATGGAAGCACCCTGGTGCCCATCTAATATGAAAAGGAGTATACTAAAATTGTTGATAGAAAGGCCATCTTTCATGTGATTGTAAGGGGAACAACAAATCAACAAATATTAAATGATACAATTACAGGGAGATGGGACATTATACAAATTCATGTCTTAAGAACCAAGAGAAATTACCTCGGAAAAGGATTAGGGAGAAAGCATAAGCTTATGCGATCACTACTGCTGAGGTTAAAGCACTGAAAGACGTGGTGGCATGAAATTTAATGGTTTCCTGATGTTTAGCCAGTGCTTTATTTTACACGGGATCATCATATTTTTTCATATCTTCCTAGTTTTCTTAAAAAATTAGATATTCAAAATTTGACTTAACAAGGTAGTTGTTAGTCAAAACACCTAATGGAAGTATCATCACAACAATGTTTTGTGAAAAAATTCCCATTTGGGAATATAAATGTTCTTTATCAGCTGATCTGATCATCATACCCATGAATTAATTTGATATAATCCTTGGTATGGATTGGTTTTCCGAAAATGATGCGAAAATTTATTGTAAGAAGAATGAGGTTATAATTCTCGATGATGATAAGGAGTACCTTATCTTTAGAGAAGAAACTTCACCACCATTTTCTTATCTAGATCCACCCCCATTAGATCTACTATATTTAATTATTGCGGATGAAGGGAATTAAATAACTATGGGTGAGGAAAAGAATGATTGAATAGAGGATGTACCTATTGTGCAAGAATATATTGATTTGTTTCCAGAATATTTACCTGGACATCCTACAGAAAGAGAAAATGAGTTTTCCATTGATTTAATTCCTGGTTCAAGGACCATAATGAGGACCCCTTATAGAATGGCCATTGTATTAATATTATAACTAAAGAAAAAAATAGATGAATTGAGTATCAAGGGATTTATTCTCATTAGTGTTTCTTTATGGGGATCCCCTTTCCATTTTTTTAAAAATCAAGATGGATCTATGAGGTTGTGCATTGACTACCAGGATATCAATGCTATTACAATAAATAACAAGTACCCCTACCTAGAATTGATTATTTATTCGACCAAATTAACGGAGATCAATATTTTTCAAAGAATGACCATCGTTCTGGATATCATCAGTTGTGTGTGAAGAAGGAAGACATTCCGAAAACATCATTTCGAACCAGGTACGAGCATTACGAGTTTACAGTAATGACTTTTGGATTGAATAATGCACCCTCTGTTTTCACAGATCTAATGAACAATGTTTTCAAAGAGTATATTTATGACTTTGTAGTGGTATTTATTGATGATATATTGGTATAATAAATGAGCCATGAAGATCACTAAAATCACTTTCTCATTATCCTATGTACTCATAGAAGAAATGAATTTTATGGGAAATATAGCATGTTTGAATTCTGGATTCAAGAGATTTTTTTTCTTTTCAATGTTATCTCTAAGGAAGGAATCTATGTTGGTCCTTTAATGACTAAGGAAATCAACAAATGGCTAGTACCGACAAGTATAATTGTTGTATGCCGTTTTATTGGTTTAATATGTTTTTATCGTCATTTCATCAAGAATTTTTTCAGATTGGCTAACGCATTATGTAAGCTCACATGTAAAGGGGTTAAATTTGTCTAGAAAAATGAGTGTGAAAATTGTTTTGAATAAATGATGAGAAGATTAGTTAATCCTCTTATGTTGAATCTACCATTGAGGAATGATGGGATAGTTATTTATAATGATGCTTCAATGAAAGACTTGGCTGTGTCCTTATCAAGAATGATAGTGTTGTTGACTATGAATCACAACCGTTAAAAATTCATGAACAAAAATACCCCACTCATGATCTAATGTTATCAGCTCTAATATTTGCATTGAAAATATGGATACAATGTCTCTATTGTGAGAAATGTGAGATTTATACTGATCCCAAGAGTTTGAAGTATATTTTCTCACAAAAGGAACTCAACATGAGGTAATGTCGATGGCTTGAATTACTCAAGCATTATGTCAAAACGATACACTACCTCTCAGGGAAGGCAAATAAGGTGGAAGATGCTTAGAGCAGAAAGGATCATGGAGTTTTTCATAAGATGAGAGTTGAAAAGGATCTTATATACATGGATCTAGTAAAGATGAATATGGGACTAACCATGGAAGGTGAAACATCAATGATTTTTCAAATGGTTTACAAAACATATTTACAAGAAAGGATAAAATGTTCTTAGACTGATGATGGAGAATTTCAAATGAATATTAAATTTGCGAACGATGGTAGATTGATCGACATCATATATGAAGATGGAATTTGGAAATTTGGGAAGAGACGTTGTGTTCCAGTCATACCTGATCTAAATGGGGAATTGTTGGACGATGATAATAGCTACAATTTCTCTATACACTATGGGATCACCAAGATGTATAGGTATTTGAAATAACGTTTTTGGTTGGACAACATGAAGAGGGAGATTGCTGATTTTGTGTCAAGATGTATGGTGAGTCAAAATGTAAAAGCTTTAATGCAATTTCCTGGAGGATTCATGGAAAATATTCCCATAAGTGAGTGTAAATGGGATAATAGGATGATGGAATTTTTTAAGGGGCTACCAAGGACTCATAGAAGAGATGATGCAATATGGGTTATTATTGATCGTCATACAATTTCAGCCCATTTTCTTGATAAAAGAGATGATTTACCACTTGAAAATTTAGAAATTTAGTATATTAATGTAGCTTTAAGACTTCATGGAGTACCCCTATCCGTTGTTTCTGATTGTGATCCCCATTTTATATCCTGATTCTGGAGAAGTCATTACAAATCCTTGGATACTGAACTTCATTTGAGCACTGTCAACCACCCTAAAACAGATGGAAAATAATATTGAACTATTCAAACCTTAGAAGACATGATGAGATCTTGTTCACTTGACTTTCAGGGTATGTGTGATCAATATATACCTCTAGTAGAATTTTACTATAACAAGAGATTCCATTCAATTGTTTAGATGGAACCATATAAAGCGTTACATGGAAATAGATGTCACACACCAACTTTCTGCGATGATGTGGGTGAAGGAAAACTCATAAGACTAGAACTTGACGAGGAAACAATGGAAAATGTGAATTTTATCCAAACCGACATCAATGCAGCTCAAACTAGAGAAAAGAGATATGCCGATAAAAGAAGAAAGGATTTGGAATTTCATGTAGGAGATCATGTTTTTTTGAAGGTTTCTCTATGGAAGGGTGTTATATGTTTCAATAAGAAAGGTAAATTGAGTCCCACGTACATTGGACCTTTCAAAATTCTATAACGAATTGGGGTTGTAGCATACCATTTGGCAATGTCGTCAAGTCTTCTGAAAGTTCATGATGTGTTCCACATATCACTATTTAGAGAATACATTTCTGAACCAACACAAGTACTCAACTATGAAGAATTATAAACAGAACATGGTCTATTTTATTGTGAAGAGCCTGTAAATATTCTTGATACAAGAGAACAAGTTTTGAGATACCTGAAGACTCGTCTGGTAAAAGTTAAATAGAGAACCCATAATATGGAATATGCATCATGGGAACCCGAGGAACATATGATGAAGAACAACCCAAATATTTTAATGAAGTAATATTCAAAAAATTTCTAGGGAGATATTATTTTAAGGAGGGGAGAATGTAACACCCCAAGCATCCAAGGCATGTTTCCGTTTTATTAATACAATTGCTTGTGTTTTACACAAGATCGACATCAAACACACCATAACCAATCAAATTAACCTTCGTGAAAAGTAATACCAATTTTTTTAAATTTTATAAATTTTATCCTTCAAAATGGACTTCATTTTTGAATTCGGAATATAGAAATTATCTTAGGGTGAATTTTTGGTATTTTTCTGAAACATTCAATTTTTTATGAATAGTTAAAAACACTACGTTATTGGTTAAAACCGACTTTTTATTTAAATAATTTGTTATTTTAATTTAAATTATTTTAGGTCAAAATAGATAAATAATACCAATATATGTTCAACGTAAATCATTACAGTCAATTTATAATAAGTGTAGATATATACAATTTTATCGAACTTTTTACCGTCTTTTACTCACCTCCTAGGAGAATTTGAAAATTGGAATAAATCATAATTTACTGCTTCTATTATTTGAAATTAAAAAATATGAGAGACACATTTAATATCAGTATGTAAAATGTTGTTCAATAAGATGAAAATAATTATTGGTGAATAGTAACTCTTGACTTTTATTTACCACAGTAAAAAATTAAATCGGTCAATTCCAGGTAAAATTGATATCATAATCACCATAACACATGTCCTAATTCTATTGGATAAGTATAATTCAGACAAAAAAATTAGGAATAATATATGATCCCCTTTGGTCCACTTGAATTAGATTAGGACATTTTTTATTATTTAAAGAAGAGTTAAATAAGATAAATTCAATGTTTAATAAATAAACCATTTTTAATATAGGGTTATAAATATGTTAAATTATAGAATAAGTATTCATTAGAAAGATAATAAAATTTACTACATAATTGTATTTTATTTATAATTTTTAGACATTAAATAATTTAAATTATTTATGATACAATTTTGATTCTTTAATTACCTTATTAATGAATGATTAAAATAATTGATATTATAAATATCCAAATAAATGTAATTTGACACCTTTGATGAATTAAACTAATTTTATAGGTTAATATTACATGTTAGGGTTTGTTAAATAATATTTATCTGAAGTGATAATGTTTTTATGTCTTTCAAAAAAATCAAATACTAAATAGTGTCAAAATTGACATAATTGTGTTTTTAAAACAAATATTATATTATTAATTGATATAATATTCCCAAAATATTATGGTCATACAAAGGACATATATAAGGTTATATATATTAATAATTAACCACTTGGGGTTCACTTGGCTTGTTATAGTATTATTATTAACAATTTAATATAAAAATACAAAGAGACATAGTAAATGTCAAACTATTTAACTAAGAGTTAAATCTAATGGATAAGGTTAATATTATGACCTAAACCTATCTAAAACCTATTTGATTAGTGGTTTTAGAACCGTACCCACATTATCCTTTAAATAAATCAATTTATGACCATTATAAAATTAATATGATTTTGTTATAAAATAATACTTCAAGATTTTTTTAATTTGACACTCACCTCTTTTATAAAAGGGTACATCCACTTCACTTAATTACACACCTCCAAATCCTTTTTTCATGGCCAAAACCTGCCCAAATATCATCCAAACTTTCCTCCTTTAATTATATAGGCCTTAATTTTATCATAAAGCCATCTTATGGAGCCATTTTGATCAAATCAAGAGGAAGAACCCTGAAGAAGAGGTAAATATTTCACCGCCTCTTTCAAGTTATTTTCTCCTTCCACATCCTCTTTGTTGTTTAATTTAGAAAATAATAACTCCAGTATATTCTATATATTGTGATATTATTATACAAATTTGACAACCATATTCATTATTCCATCCATCCTATAAATGACATAGTCACCATACGTGTGTACCGACAGATTTCCGTCTCCACGTCGTGGTGTAGTTTGTTATTCAAACACTTCATTATTTGGATAGGTAATATAAATTAGTATAACTATTTTAAATAATTAATATAACATTTTATTTATTCTTTATATATTATATAACGTCAAATTATGTATGATTTCACCATCAAAATAATGATATTGTCTCTCGTGCGTACGTATAGATTACCGTCTCCACGAACACGATGAGATGTCATTCCCCATCCTATCCATTCAAGATAAATATTCATTTTATGATTAAAAATAATGTTTAAATACTTAATATAATTATGAATATGAATAAGATTCATCCATTCCATGAAAAACATTACTTATGTAACAAAGCAGATAAATGAAAACGAATCAGTTAACACCCGAAACGATAATAATACTAAAATATCATTTACAAGACAATATTATATGATCATATATGATATCATATTAATGTATATGGTTCTTGTATAATTTAATAAAAATTATTTCACCATTATACAGGAGGTTAACCTACCCTCTACCAATGAAAATTACTAGGTAAGATTTAATTTCAAAATATATTTATTATCCGAGGTTGTTTATACGTTAGTATCTATTGAGACCACTTTATCATCCAGATCCGTGTTTTCTTAAAAGTGTATTTCAAAACATTTTTATTTTTTACTAGACTATGGTTTAATGCCATTTATACCCTTATTTGACCTTATATGTTTTGAAAGTATTCTTTCCTTCATTTTCTAAACAAGGTACTTTATGACATCTTCGAGAATATTAAGGTATGAATGTTTTCTTTAACATATACGGTGGGTGTTGCTATTTCCTGCTATTATATCATTATCGAATATTAAATTACAATCATATAATAATATTTTCAAAATAAATGTTTCTTTTCTAATTAATTTACTCTTAAATGATTTCAAAATAGAACGAGATATTTCTTTAAAATAAATTTGATTTCATCTATGTCAACATTCTTTGTGGGATTTAAATCTTATTTGAAGTTTATTTATTATTATACAAATATTCCATATTATATTAATGTGTTTTGATATATTTGACTATGGATGTGTTGTTTTTATACCATTCATTTTATATGGTTAAAGTATTGACATTTCATATGCTGTTTTTAATATAAATGTTTATATTATGTTTCAACCTTTTCATATGAGGAATGTGTTGGAATTAGTAAGTGATGAGTGGAGCCCGCTATAGCTCTTCAATGAATTAGTAGGTCTCATGAGGAAATTATATGTGGAATTGGTCGATGCCTTTCCCAATTTCATATATGGTTTTGGTCGAGGCCGAAATCATTTTTAGATGTATTGGATGAAGCCTTGACAAGATGTTTCAGAATATCCGACATTATACATTACCTCATTATGAAAATATTATTGATGGTTAATATGGTTATTCGACTAGTAAAATACCCATGACTATGTTTTATTATCGAATTATTTTCTTAGCTCATATTCCTACCAAAATTTGTTTATGTTTATTATTTATAAAGGCATTTGTTAACAATTATTCACCATGCATAATGTTTATGTTATATTCCACTATATTTCTTACCCTTAATGGGAATTTGAGCTCACCCATTTTTTATGTTTCATTTTCCAAGGAAAAGAAAATGTTAGTTATGATTGAATTGTAAGAATAATCTAGAAGGCTTGGATATTTCTAATGGAATAAATTAGTGTTGTATTTCTTTCCATGTTGTAATGATTGAACTTGTGTATGTATCTTGTTTCCAATAATGCTAAACTAATCGGTATTTTGGAAAATGATTTCCTTGTATCATGCCAATGTTATGTAATAATCCACCGACTCTGGGTAACTAGGGTTGTCACATTACATATTGTCTTAGAATGAGGCCTTAAAAGAATAATTATGATTCCCGACATTATGAATTATATCATTATGAAACTATATATTAGTAGTCCATTTGATTATTACACAATTATAATAACCACATTTATGTCTTTTGTAAATAGTTAATCAGTTTTTATTCCTTCTATAGTATTCTATTGTTTATTTTTAAAGTCATGTATTTTTTGTTATTCATCCTGGCTAGTTTTTATGTTTATGATTACTTCTTCTATATTATTTTCCCTTAATGATCATATGAGATCAGCATTTTATTTTGTTTTATATTTCCCCAAGATGTAAAAAAATATAACTATGGATTACTTTTACGAAAAATATAGGAGTTATGGGAGTTACTAATGGATCTTATATTTTATTTTTAATTTCAAATTTTATTAATGACATTATGTATGTATCGTGTCTTACAAAAATACTCACCTGTTTAGTACTTAGAGATAATAATTTCTTCTAACCATTGTAGTGTTCTGAAATAATGAACAATATTTAAGAAACTGTGGTCAGGGCATTACCAGAATAATCATTAATAAAAATCACATTGAACTATCACTATCGAAATTTGGTATTATTTTTGAATGGATTGGATTTGACTATATCATGTTAAAATTGATATCAAAGTAAATATTGTTATATTAAATGATTTTATACCCTTGAAAACATTCCATTATAATGGGAAATTGTTCAGAGGTGGGAGTCAATTATACTCATCTCATATTGTTGGAAATATATAAACTATTAAAATTTGTAATCATATAGTAGTGAATGAAATTTTTGATTTTTTTTATAATTATTTTCATGATGTTATTCTAAATAAGGATGTTGAGTTTATTTTTGACTTATTACCTAATGCTAAGATGATTTAAAAACCACTTATCGAATGGATAGAGTAAATATTTTGTAACTAAAATTGATATTATAAAATAAAATGGAAAATGTTTTATTTTACAAAGAACTTCCACCTGGGGTGATCCTTTATTGATTCTTAAAAGTAATGATAGTTTCACGAGTCTTCTAATTGATTATAGTCATTTGAATAATATAACTGTTAATAAAAAATTACAATTTTCCTAATAATGATGTTTTTTTATCAGATCAGGGGAGCATATTACATTTTGATTATTGATCTTAGGTCAGAGTACTATCCATTTAAGGTGATAGAGAAAGATATTTCAAATGGTATTTTTCATACATGATACGGGAAAAATGAGTTTTTCGTTTTTCCCTTTGGGTTTTCCAATACACCGACATCATTTATGTATTTTCTTAATAGATTTCTTTAATGATTTGATGGATATGGTTGTGGTTTTATTTTTTGATTATATACTTCAATATTATAAATTTCATGGGGAAAATGAAAGATGTATAATGATTTTTATTCGAAACCTATATTAAAATAATGTCTATGAAAAATATAGTAATTGTTAATTTCATTTAAAATAGTTCGCTTTAATTGGTAATACAATTACTAAATATTTCATTTTGATTCATTATTCTAAAAAACATAGTTCAAGAATGTAAAAGATTAAAAAATGTTGTAGAAATCCATATTTTTTAGATTAGTGGGTAACTAAATGGGTTATTTTGAAAACATAGTTTGGTTTTATTTCCCACTATATATGTTAACTCATAAGGGAGCTAATTTTATATGGAAAAAATAACATGATGATTATTTTATGTAATTATAATGAATAATAATGAATGATCTATTTTTTTTCATTTCATCCAGAAAATAGTGATTTTTTCATCTACAATTATGTTTCATTGAAAGGGAATATTGGTTTTTAGAGGGCGTTGATCGCTCCACGGTATCGCAGATTCAGAGCTCTGTGTTTAACCTCCTCCGATGAAATGATGAAGGAATCTATTCCTGCTACCGCGACGGCATTGACTGATTTCATCGTGGTCACCATCTTCTCTTCTTCTCTTGCCAAGGTTCATCGTCTTACTCCCGAGTCACTATGAGGTCGCAGAGGGAGAAATCAGGAATGCTTATAGAATGTAGTGGTTCCTTTTCTATTTTCCCCTTTCTTGTTGCAGGTTCCTCGTTCCGATTTGATGGTGGTTTCTTCAGGTTCAAATTCGGGCGCAGTAGCGGATCGCCAATCTGGATCAATGGTCTTCTCGTTTATTCTCGTGTCTAGTACCGCAATCCTCCAAATATCATCTTTTCTTCTTCCCTTATCCTTTGCGCGCGACTCCATGTAGGTCAGGGTCGAAGGATCCTTGGGTGATTTGGGATTGTGTGGGTGATTCTAACGATGGTGGTGCTGAACCGGGTGGTTGTGGGGTTTGGTTTGTGGCTCTCTTGGTGTGACATGGTCTGTGACTGGCCCAGACGGCAGTTATCAGTTTGGTGGTGGTAGGTTCCTCTCTCTGGTTCTCATCCGTCAGCCCTCATGGTGTTTCTCTAGTCCCTGGTGTGGTGTCTGGTTTGGATCGAAGGTCTCAGATACGATGGTGGTGTTGTGTCCTGGGAATGGGTGATGCGTTCGATGGATTGTCACAGTGCATGGCAGTAGATATTTCATGACATGTGTGTTTTGATAGTGTTTTTGGACGGGCTATTCATTGGGAGGTGGTTGATTGATGTTGCTTGTTTTCTTCTTTTGGGCAAGTATGGTCATGGGAGTGATTCCAAGTCCATCCTGCTTATGATTCCTTTTGTGCACAGGAAGGTTCTCACTTAGCCTCAAAGTGTTTTTATAAAATAAAAAAAAAAAATTGGAGCAATATTGATTATAAATACTTGATATATATATTCACTCTAAATTAGTGGAAAATGAGACAAATAATATGTCTCGAGCTAATTATATGGGATGACTTCATGACCCAAATCCATAATGGAAATAAAAATAATATTTTTGGTGCATTTAGTTAGAAAAATAATACTATATTTATTATTTCAAATTTCAAACATGATCCTTATATTAATGATTTGATGAATTTTGTTCTAGATATTGTGGATAAAGGAAGCCTCTCTTTATTTCAAAAATTAGTAAAGATATTCTATTTTACAAAAAATTAATAATTCAAAGAAAAATGATCATGTTTTACATGACAATGTATAATTGGTTAATAACTATATGTTTCCTAAATACAATGTTATCAAATAAGGTATTTAGAGATATGAGAAGTGATTATGTGTTCCATGGGATTCTAGGTCGAGGAAAAAAATATTCAATAAAGCTCATATATTCATAATTTCCACTGATCTTGGAAAAACTAATATTTATATATATCTATGAGTTTATTACTTTTTTGATAGAATGATCATATATATTTCCTACTATACAACCAAACGGTTTAAATGTCAATCTATTATAGTTGAATGAGAATTACCAATGGGGATGCTTCATCATTTTGTAATGTTAGAGTAAAAAAGGGAAAATATATCCCTAGATTTTGTGGTGGGAATACAAAAGAATTATCGATGCAATAATGGTATTTGGGTTATTGTGTATCGATTGAATAAATATACAACATTCTATCCGATTTGAGAACCTTCAAAATTGAATAATCTATATTTTCTATATATTTAAGAAATAGTTAGGTTACATGGGATTCCTATCTACACTATATATGATCATACAAATTTATCAAAAGACCTTAAGAAGTTATTGGGAACTGAATTAAATTTTATCACATCATTTCATCATTAGACTGATGGAAAATCAAAATGAACAATTCATAATTTAGAAGAAATTCTTCACTATTATCCAATAGATTTCAAAGAAAGTTGGTATCATAATATTTATTTAGTTTACTTTATTATAATTATAATATTCGTTTTAGTATATATATGGAAGCTTTTAAGTCATTATATAGAAAGTGGTATCAAACGACATCATTTTTTGATGAAGTAGGTGAAAGAATGTTTATGGGATCATAATTCGTAGAGGATGTTCCAGATAATTTTTAAATGATTCACAAAAAAATGAGGAAATAAGTAAGTATATTGAAAATTATACATGTAAAAGGTTGAAAGTCATTTTTTTATGTAGGTTGTCATATTTTTTTAAAAATATCGCATTTGAAAAGTGATATGAATTCCATAATGAAGGTACAGTTATGTCCGAGGTTTATTAGACTATATTAAATATTGGATGACTATAGATATGGTTTCTACTAAGTTGAATTACCTTGGAGTTTATCCTATGTACATAATGTATGACATGTTTTGATGTGTATAAAATATGTGCCCATTTCATCAAACGATTTTAGACAAAAAGATTTTAAATGGAAGATATGCATTATTATGGGGGGAAAATTAGATTATTTCATTTGGGGGAATGTATTTAAAAACAAGTTAATTAACCTATTTATAGATTACTAGATAAACCATATAGTTGAAGAATAAACAAGGGAATTTAAAAATTATATGTGGGAATGGAATCCCCACTTGATTAATAAGTAAATAAAATTACACGGATAAAATATAAAAAATAGGGGGATAATGTAACAACCCTGGTACTGATAGAATAAATACTTGATTATTTTTTCATTGAATTCAATATTTATATTCAATATAAATACATTTAAAAAATTTAAAAAATTAAATAATGGAATTTTTTTTATTAAAGTCATTTCATATAAGGATGAATATAAAAGATGGATTTTTAAATTTTTGAAAATATATTAAAAAAAAATAATTACAATTTTTAATCTAGCATGTAAATGTAAACATATGAATAATTTTTGAAATTTTTCTGAAAACTAATATTCTTAAAGGAATTATAAAAAATCTAAATATTTTTTATTGGAAACTATATTTTTTTAACATATTATAATTTTATAACTATGTTTTCTATTAGTATTCAATCTATATTATTCGATTTTAATTTAAAATAATAAAAATTTTATTTTGAAAATATTTTATAAAATTTAATTTTGTAAAAAAAGAATTTCTATTTAAATAAGAACTTTTTTCCAAAATAATATTTATTTAATGGTTTTTTTGGTGAAAATTTAAATTATATTCGGAAAATTATGTGTTTTGAATTTCTAAATATTTTTTTGCTTATTTCAAATTATCGGGTAATCTTTTTTCAAATAGGTCACTTTTATTTTAGTTCAAAAATAAGTAAACTCAATAATATTTGTTATTGTAGTAAGTGTAAAACTATTAATTAACAGTTTAAAATAAAATTATAAAGGAAATAAAATTAACATAATACTTGGTTAGATTTTATTTGATGATTATACATCAACAATATTTATACAATTGTAAATTTTAGGAGCTTTTGGTTCCGTATGGATGAGATTGTAAACATTATCGTGTTTTATTTAAACAAATACGACACATGTTACACTCTTTTTTATATGTTTTAATATTATTAAAATAGTGTTATAATATTAATGTGTTTAAATATAAAAAATTTATTGAAATATAAGAGATTTATCCTTATTATGGTAATGTATTTTTAATTTTATGATGAGAAATAATTTGCTTACATACTTCCACAACACTGATACAGTAATTAATTATATAATGGAAAAATAAATTAAATGATTTTTAAAATATTAAATTAAATAAAATATGAGATAAATAATGTAATGCACCAATTTCTTAGATTAAAATTTCATGTTATTGATATATTAAAATATTTTCTTCAAATATTATAATTTTTCATTATATTACTGAAGACAATGTAATAAATAGTTCAACATGTTGACATAGTCAATATTTTATAGTAAATAATATTTTATTAGTTGGTATAAATTTCCAAAAATTTAAAAATTCTTCTGACTTTTTAGTATAAGGTGGAAAAAATAATGTTCGTTTGTTTGGTTATTTTTCATTTTATTATAAATATAATGACCCTCAATGTGTAAATATTCATATTGTCGCGATTAGATTTAATGGGGTTATATATGGGTTAAACATAGAAAAATAAGGGTATAAATATAATATATACTTGTATAATTATTATTTGATGAAGGGAATTTATTCTATACTAATCGTATATTCTAATTAAATCCTTTTGGTTCCATTTATAACTGAAAATTAATTTAAATTAATTTAATATTTTTAGAAATGACTAGTGTCCCCATCCCCTCTATTATAAAAGGAACATCTTATTCTCTTTTCTATACACATCAAAAACAATACTGTTAGGACAATCCCTTCCAAAATGTATTCATATAATGACTTATAATATTCTTCGGGTATTTTATTAAGCATAACCCTAATGATTTTGTTCTTCAGGTGTTATAAAAATGATATTTTCCAACAATGGTTAAGTTAAACGACATACGCAATGAATCAAAATCAATGTAAATGAATTTCATTGAAAATATTATTACGAGGATTCCTTTTTTATTTAAATTCAAAAATTAATGTTTTATACATTTTATGGAATGAAAATATTTCCTTTCCTTCCATGCTAATAATTGGATTGAATATTCCCTAACAATATACCCGTGGTTATTTTCAAATAAAATCCATTCCCTTGTACATATACTACATCATTTTAGGAAAGTTAATTTTTTTCAAGACTATTTTTATGATGTTGATTTCATATTTTATGGATCTTTGATTTTTTTTACGATGATATTTGGTTCTATTATAAACAAATTCTCGGTATTTTTGTGATATACAATCGATGGGTGGTAATACTATAAGCCAATATAGAATGGTTATGTGGCAAACCAATGATGGGTGGTTATGTTATTAACAAATAATTGGGTTTTCTATGATAAAATAGGGATTGGTGGTTACATTATATTCACCAAGACAATTGTTATCCCAAATATATAAGTGAACTATATTGTTTATTCCATTTTTAAGAGTGATATTGAACGTGGTGACTAACATACCTATATACATACATTATTCCCAAAAATGTATTTTTTCAGGGAAATTAACTGATTTTTAAAAAGGAATGATATTTAAATTTTTATATAAAAAAATATTAATCCCAATTCTAGATAGAAAATTATGTCTTTTAGAAAATACTCATAATGGATTTTCAGTATTTTTACTAGAATAATGATTTTCTTTCATTAATGTCTACTAAAGATCATTTTGTTCTCATTACACATTTTTAATATGTTTTTTGATGGCTTCATAGAAGAGTAAGGAAATGGATTAGTTCAAGATAAAAAATTCAATGATTTACCCTCAATGTATACAATGTTATATTTTCAATTTTTTTCTTTAGTGGGGGAAATAGATACTGAGTAATAGTGCACAACTATATAATATGGTTTACTATATAGGACCCTATCCAAATTATCAGAAAATATAAACTAAAATAATAATTAAGATTATCAGAATATTAATTCTATCTTAAAGGCACTAGAATATATAAACCTTAACGCTAGGTCCTTATATTCTTTTTTGTGACATCACAGACACTGAATTTATTTTTATATGTAATTTCATAATTATCTTATATAGGTAATTATATGTAAATTTGTGGTGGAATATTAATTAGTTGTAAGATAGTATATTTTCCATTGAATAAAATTCAAGTATATTTAACAACAACAACATGTTATTGTATGACAGATATAGAATCCATCTATCGATGACATGTATAGTTACCCAAGTATCATATTAGAGGTAATTGATTCATTAGTGATATACCACTTCTGTGTTAATATTATAATAATTATAAAAATAAAAAAACGTTTGGTTGATAAAATGAATATATTAACCTACATACTGTTTTACATAATTTTTTCCGATAAAATTCTAATTAATTGTTCCTTATAATAATGGATTACATAACATATATCATGATTTGTGATTTCAATATGTTTTTGTGTACCTGTATGATATAGTGATCTTTGAGGATGTGGATACAATATAGGAAGTCTCATTGATGTTCTACGAGAGATTCAAATTTTCAATGTGGGTTTTATCATATATATATTACTATTTATATTATTTTTGTAAGAGTAGTTTAAAATTTAGAATGTGATTACTACTGTTTTTTAGAATCAAGAGAGGGTGGTTTTCCTAGTAAGTTTTATTATGTTGATTATATTTTTATAGGGATGTTTCCTATGAGTTATTATTTATATGAGATATTTTTTATAGTCTAGGAGGGATTCTATAGAGCCCAAATATTTTGATTAGGATATTGGAGATCTATGTATAATAATTGAGATAAATTATGAAGTATCCGAAGGAAAGACTGGATGACAGTTAGATTGAGATGGAGAGATTTTTTGAAATAGATGCATGAGTGTGTTATTTAGATAATTAGATATGTTTATATAAGGTGATATCATATTTATGATATTGAATTGGGAATACTTTTGGTTTTACAAATTACGAGAATATAGAATGCTTTAGAAGAAAGGTTGGATTTCAATCATAGGATTACTAGAAATTTTTACGATGTTGATTTGAGATATTTTCCTCATGGTGTTATGAGAGAGGGGTAAATGATTTTTATTTTCAGATAACATCAGTTTTCCCGTGATCGTACCACACTCTTATGCATATCATTTTGATTAACATAACCAATATTATTAGTGAGTGATAAATAAAGTTATAATTATGTATTTTATTTATGTGGAGAATGTAACACATATTGAATTTAAATTATATATATAGTTTTATATATTATTATGCTTAATAGGATTCCTTAAATGAAAAAGTAAAACAAAATTTATTGGGAATTTCATATAACCATTAAAATGAATTTGTTTATTTGGAGGGAAAAATTGATGTAATTCAATTGAAAAATATATGGAGAAATAAAAATATTGACAATTATTAATAATAAGTGATTAATCATAATTAAAATAATGTAACTAAATAACAAATAAGAAAAATTTATTCTATAAAATGTCCCCATTCATAATATCTAATTTTATTTTCTTCTTATTAAAAAATAGAATATATTATTAATAATGTATATTCTTGATATGAATAATATATATAATATAATAACACTAATTTCATTAGTAATTAAAATTAAATAAGAATAATAATTGTTAATATAACGATCCACACATATCATACATCAATATTAGAAATTTTTAGATGAATATTCAAAACATTACACAAACACATACCCGAGGAATATAATAGTTTAGTTCAATTGAAAAAATAGAAACATAAAAACTAATCCTAAGTGAGATACATCAACTAACACTACATTATTCACAACTAGACAAATTCCTAGACATAACATAAATAAAACATATCCTTAAAACATGGGGAAATTGTACATAATAATGGCTGAGCTCAGATGATAAGTGTGTGTAAGCATGGAAGATATATAATTAGAACATTAACTTAAGTATATGAGAAAATGATTATAACTTTTTTAAAAAATACCCTACATACAAATGATCATAAACATTAGATATGGAAAATTTTTAGATGTTCACTAGATATGGATCATAAAATAATCAAATTACACGATCTGTTATAGGATAGAATTAGAATAGTACATGTATTTATGGAATAAACATAGAATGGAACATGAGCCTTAACTGTTTTAGTGAGGACTCCGTAAGTGTATCCCGGAGACCCACGATTAAATCCATGCAGAGGCATATTTCTGGGTTACTTTTGTACTATTATAGTAGAGACTGTAGTAGTACTGTATCTATTACTGTAGTGGGAACACTAGTAGGTACTATTTATCATTGTAGAAGCTGGTATTATTCTCTAGTTTAGGCCTTCGGGCAACCGATGTGGTCCCAGAGTCCATTAAGGCCTTCGTTCCACCCAGTCCTTCATGTAAATTAGGCCTTCGGGCCACCTCAGTGCCTTCAGGCCACCATTAGTGCCGATGCAAACCAGAAAACCTATAAGGAAAAAGATACAGAAGAAGGATGAGAATGGATCTTTCACCATATAACAAGCTAAATGTATTTCATGAATTAGGGGGTATCACACCTACCATAAGTACAATAATGTGCATACACGTGAAAGCCTAGTTGAACACCCATGCGAAGGGGGAGAGCTGATTTCACGATGAAGATATTGGGGATGAGCAGCTCCAAGTAGTTTGTCTGGGTTCTATGTAATGTTTGAAGCCCACTGAAAATGAATTTCTCTATGACCCACATGCCATGTAATACATACGTCTATAGCCCTTGTAAGGGTTCCAAAAAACCCCACGAAAAGTGGATTATCAATATCAATAATAAAAATGAAGGCCTTTGGTCCATTGGAGGTATACACATATAATAGAACATAATTTCATTATTATTATGTAGTCATTATAAATCACACATATTAGAATGGGTTCACTACCCAAACCATCATTGAATAAAAAATACCTTACTGAACATGGTTCATATATAAATTTTATCCCTTTCATGCAGAACCGGGTTCACTCCTAATTCCATTAATGTCTTACTAAACTAGGTTCACTCAATATTCTAGTCCTGATTATCTCATGAGATATACTTATTTACCAAATGTATTTGTGGGAGATAGAGATGCCACAAATCATTGGTAATAACATATCCACCATCTTTGGTTATAAACTAACCACATTAACAAAGGAACAATAATATATATGTGGACCAAAATATCATAAAACATTCATCATATCATAACACATTAAATTAAAAATGTTCATAAATAATTCATCATATCTTAACCTATAAAAAAATATAGGTTTGGTAATAATATCAACATTTATCATAGAATAACCCATTAAAAGAAGAACTTTTCATAAGTGTTATACAATGTTAAAACCCATTGTTGTGAAATAGTTCCCCTTAACATTTTTTCATGATATATATAAACCATTAATTGAATTACTATGAATGGAATCATTGGTCTATATCCCAAGTGACACATAAATTATATCAAAGATTGTAATCATAAATTGTGAGGTATTTCAAAATATTATATAGAACATATCATCATGATAATAAAATTTCCTTAAAAATCAATTTTTTAAACAAAATATTTTTTCAAAACACATTTCTTTGAATATTGCATTGGAAACCTATAAATGAATCATTAAAAAATTTAAAAATATTCTTTAAGAAAATATTCATTATTTTATGGTTTTCATTTTAAAAATATAAAACATTTGGAAGATAATTTTCATTTAAAATAACACTAATATTTTATAATGTATGATTCATGAAAATTAATTATCAAGATGATGAGATGTTTTTCTTCTTATATACATGGTAAAACAATTTTTTCATTCACATTTCTGTAAAATCCAAACATTCATTGTTTTTAAAATGATATTAAACAATTTTTAGATTATTTTTTAAAAATAAAAAATTGTCAAATTATATTTTAAAAATCATAGAAAAATATTTAAAATAAATTGAAATCATTTATCAAAAACATGATTTTATATGAAAATAATTTTTCTATGGGAAGTGATGATTTTTATTAAAACAAAAAAAATTAATGTCTGAATTACATAATGAGATTAAAATTATTGGAATTTTTTTCATGGAATAAATATAGGATGCGTAAATTCATGTTAATTCAAGATATGGACATAATGAGATATAGACATTGGAAACACAATCATTAATGATTCTGATAAATTATGAGATCGCAACATAAACCCCATAACTCTTTTCTAAATTCGTTTAATAAGACCCATGTAGAAATGAAATAAAATGTAATATAAAATTTCATAAGGAAAAATAAATTCATGATATTACATTTTAAGGGGTTGTATATATAAATCAGGAAACAATATAGGTGAATAAAAATACATGCATCTCCACGATGGAAAATTTAGACAAAAATACCATACCACATCAATAAATAAAGAACCATAAACTCTATGAAAATATATATACTAAACTATGTATGTAAATTAATAAAATTTTAATTATAATAATCTTAAAATACATTCATGGGATGTATATACATCTTAAAGCATAAATAGGTGGTGAATAATACAATAATCTCATAGAAGAAAAAAGGTAACATTTAAATCACTTACCTTAAGATATTACATCCCTCATAGTCATATTGAACTACATTTAAAAAATAAATGTTTATTATATATTAATTAACGAACTAAACCTATAAATATCACACCTTATATAATTTTCTAATTTATTTTTATTACTATTTATTAACACTCCTATGTCAATGTTACATATCCGGTAATAACCACCTTGTTTTTCTTATAAATTTTTTTGTTATTTAAATTCAATATAAATTTATCCTGGAATCATTGAGTATAAAAAATAACAATTAAATAATTATAATATTTTTATATCAAATAATTCGTTAATACCAAACATGAATGATTGTTTTTAGAAATGATGTATATTACGATCATGGAGAGGGTAGGCCATATGTACACATGAGTAACATGTCCACTTTATTAAATGGTCATTATGGAATGAATGTAAGTAATATATTATATTTCTCAAATGATATTAATATCAATAAAACATATTATTTCTTTAAATTTAGAAAAACGTATCAGACATGTGGTGTGGTGATTAAAAGAGAGTCACATAACTTCATGAAGGCAATAGTCCACAGTGATAAAAGTGACATTCCCATATTCCATTGAATGAAGACGTAAGAAATAAAAAGATATATATTATCAATAAATTATGATAAATATATCATTAATATGATAATTATGTCATTTTTTATCTCTAAAAATTATTAACTTCAAAATAATTACCTTTCATGTAAACCATGAATGAATCACATCACTTCATGAGGTTGTAGTCTGTTGTAAACACGAGTGACACTATTATATTCCATTAAAAATTAATGAATAACATTATATGTGATATATTTTTTATATAATCTTAATAATTTCATTCATATCATATATAAATATAGAATACACATTATTTCCAACCAATATAGGTGCAAATGGATAAAAACATAACATAGGTTCACATGGTGGTCATCTTCCATTCACACAAATGATGATTTAATAACCCCTTACAATAAATTGGATATTTTTCATTATTTCCATTATTAAGTAAACATAAAAATATTTGGAATATAATTATGTTATTATAAATTCAATTTTTACAAATAGTTTAAGAATATGGTGAAGAAAAAACCCTAGGAAACTCATTGTAGAATACTACCTCTTCCTCAGGTATGCCCCTTATGATTGCATTAATGACAAACTAGGATGGATTTTAATAAAATTAAGGCCTATCATATGAATATATGGATGTACAAAATGTATTTAGGTATATAATTCTAATCCAAATAGTATTTATCATGTAACTAATAGAGAATATGGCGTATCCATTTATTAGTGGGGGAGAGAACACACTTTGTCCTTTTAAATTAAATATTACTTTCTTATGTCCAAATGGCCCAAAATTTTAAATTATTATTCCATGGAGGTTTTATTGTAGATATTTGTATATAAAATAGTTTTTATGCAGTATTATATGTCAGTTAATTCTTATATTTTTAGTTAATCCCCCGAAAAAACCATTGTTACCTTACCTATGGTAATTAATTTTTTCGGCATTCAAATTTTATTTTTTGAAACAATAATGTTCATCTTTATATAAATTATAATTTTTTTGATACTAAATATGGAATCCATTATTTCCAAATTCCATTCACATATTTTGATAATTTTAATATAAAATTAATCCCACATACGTCATAAGAAAGTAATGTTTTAAGAAGGATAATTCCAAAATTATGAAATATTTTTTTATAAATATTCAATGTGAAATTTATTTTAGTTACATAAATTTGAATAATTATTATAAAATTTAACTCATATTCCCTTAAAATAAATAAAAATATTACATAACATCTTAAATTATTTAAAAAATAATAATTTTTAATTAAAGTTAAGTATTTTTCAATACTCATCAAAAATAGAAATATTAAAATTTTCCCAAAAAGTATCTCTAAGGTAATATTTATAAAATGATTTAAACAGTGATATTTAATTTTTATTATAAATTTTATAAATGTGATAGAAATATTTTTTAAAACGAGTGCATCATAAAAGGGAGACAAAATTATTTTGTAGGAAAACACAGTTTTAAGAATAATAATATAATTTTTATAATATATTATCATAACTAAATATAAGATGAATTTTAAATATTTTTATAAATATAATATATAAATATTTCTTTAACATTGTTCACCATAATTAATTATTTCAATTAATTGAGGTAAAATGCATTTATATGCATTAAAATATTTTTCATAGAAAATGATTTCCTTTATTTAAAACATATTTTATTTTCATTTCCAATATATTAGTTACAAAATATTTCATTATATATAAATTTTTGAAATAGATATTTTCATAATATAGTTTATTGAATTTATACACTCCCTTCCCACCTCTAGGTGATACATATCATAATAATATTTTAATGGTATATCATGTTTCCCTTAAAATAGTTGTTGTGTATAACTCATGTCAAACATGATATTGTTTTTAACTCAAGCAAGACATAGTATTATATATAAGGAAATGAAAACATAGTTTACTGCATGTTAGACTCTATTTTTTTATAATAGAAGTTAACATTTAGATTTTGTGTAATGAAAAATACTAAAAAGAAAACATTATTTTTAGGGAAGAAAAAAGTTATTTCAAAAAATTAAAAGTTGTTTATTATACCCCCCATAAAATGAATTTATCCCTATAATTCCATCTATTTTATAAAAGGTTTAACATTTTAAAATTCCTTCATAGAAACCCACTTTTTGAAAAAGAATAGTGAAACATCCCTTAAAAAGGTAATGTTTGAAACATAACGGTTTTCCAAAGTAACTCATAACATGTTTTCCAGAAAAGAGAATGTATGATGGAGTAGAATATTAGAAATTAAATAAATATATACAAATTTTTAGAGATTGATAAAAATAACTAATCAGAAAAACGTGGGTGATCTATATAATGTTAATGAGCACAAGGAAGAGAACAAATGTTTTGTAGAAAAGATCATTTATATTATAGAAAATTTTGATAAAAGTACCAAATTTTATTTCAGATTCATATTATTTATGATAATGAATTATCATGGTAGGATATACTAACAAAAGTTTATCATATTTCATAAGAATAATTTGTATTAACCCCTACCTCTAATGATACTGCAATTAGGGTAGAGAGATAATGAACCCTAATTCCCTCCTCCATTAGTATTGGGGAGGAAACTAGCAACCTGGGTGTACAGATATCAAAATATGGTAGGAATTATCATTTATAATATAAATAAGATTAGTATATAGAATGAATCATCAAAAACCACTGAAATGCAAAATTAAAAATAGAAACACAAACCATCCCACATGCTTGTATATACTACTAATATAGATAATATTCTCTAATTTATACACTAAAAATTAAAGCTACATTTGTGAAAAAACAATTGTAAGGGATCCGAGCTGATAAAGTCTTGCACGATATGAAAAATACACTTGGAAATCTTAATAAAGTAATATATATGTATGGTGAGAATAGAAGCATTTTGATTCGGAAAAACTCAACTCTCTCTCACACATGTCAAAAAGAATATTAATTCATGTGTGAGAGAACAACAGAACCAAATAGAACCTATAAAATTATACAAACCATCAAAAAACTCACCAAGTCATGGTCATCAAATAACTCATTCTATGTAATATAATTTAATGTAAATCACATCGATGATAGGTTACACTTCCCCAATTTTTAAAATATTAAATTCCCTTACACCCCAATATAAAATATCATGGCACTCCCACCCCATCCAAACATACCACAAAATATATTTACTGCACAAACCTAGGCCTCAAAAAACATCCCACCCACACAAACCGAGACCTCAAAACACATCATACCCGTATATAGATGGGACTCACAACACATCCCATCTGCACACATGTGGATGTCACAATACATAACACCTCCTCCTGAAGGAACATGGGATATCCCATAAAAATCATCCCAAATACACCTAGGGAATCACATCAAAACTCATCCGTAAGTCACCTAGGATACCACATCACCACTCATTATGTAGACACCTGGGATGCCACAAATCATCAAATAATTAACTAACGAGCTTACAACCATCACAACATATGCAATAGCTACCTCTTCCAGAAGAGGGTGCATAGAAGAGTGGTGGCCAAATATCAATCCTCCAACCATGATGTTGGAAAAGACACCCCATGTGTTCCTATGTGGGTGTTTAACACATAGTTATCACTGAGGGTTGGGTGCGTATAGAAATCACCAGAATATACAGGTATAGAAATATAGTAAAAACAATCATGCCTAACCTATGGGTTCTCAATAAAACAACCAACTACCAACATTGATAGATTTTCTATCACCTCTAATTGAATTTTTTAGTATCTTCTGAAGTCATTTCTGAAGGTGAATAGTCTAGATAATCTAAAATGGCTTCACATTTCCTCCTCGTTTAACACCCATTGATTTCACTATTTAACATTATTACCTTTTAATCACACAAACCATCATAAAATTTCACATTAAAAAATTTCCATCTCATTAACCAAACCAACCCTTTCCATTTCATAAATTATTAAATAATTATATATTTATTCAAACAATACTCAAGCATCTCGCACAAGGCAACCACATAACAAAAATAACAAACATCCCCATCAACTAGAGTCTAGAAATCACGGCCCAAAATGATCAGCTTGCCAACCAAAAGAACAGTCCATATAATATCACATTGTTGTCTAAAAATCATATCCCAAAATGATCAACTCACCACCTCAAATGAATGGCCAACAAACTATCACCTCATTTCACCAAAATCATGGACACAACGATTGGCTTACAAACCCAAAAGCACAACCCATAATCTATCTCCTCACCAACCATAATGCACAGTCCCTAAAATATAATCCCCACACTAAATTACA
This sequence comes from Viscum album, assembly GCA_963277665.1. Lineage (NCBI taxonomy): Eukaryota > Viridiplantae > Streptophyta > Magnoliopsida > Santalales > Viscaceae > Viscum > Viscum album. Next base: position 813,046,957 of record OY728165.1, read on the forward strand.
ACCACACACCATCATCCCACAAGCAAGACCACTCATCATAACACATCAAGTTCAATTTTTACAGATTTAGAAAGTGTATTTCTATAACATTACACTTCATTTTTTGGGTGATTTAACACAAACCAAAAAACTAAGGAAACCACTTCATTATCCAAGTATAAATAATAAACAAATTTATTTTTTTTGGGAGAAATAAAGATAATCACAACAGTCAAAATAGTCTCAAAACATATATAAAATGTAAACAAAAGCAACAAATAGCCACAATTTTCAGTGGTCCATGATGAACGTACAATCCACAGTATCATAATCATATCAAGGGAGTTAAAACATGTGAATCTTTCCCCTATACACCTAAATATAAATTTAAAAACGTATTTTTCAATAATTATTCTTAAAAATCCATTTCACATTGATTAAAAAAGAAAACCCATCCCATATGATATAAAAATAAAAATCGATTAGTGATTCCTTACATCATGGAATCTTTTTAACTCACTGGGAACTTGATAGTGAAGAAGAAACCCCTGGATACCACTATTGAAAATGAATTAAACAGATCAACCAAAAACGCAAAAAAGGCGTTAAACAACATGATCCAAATTAACCCCAAACCAAATAAACACCACCACAGTTTATCAACAAGAGTTGAACAGAAGAAAATCGAGAAGAATGAAAGGAGAAATCGCTATGGATCAAAGACGGATCACCACAAAAAATGGATAGTATCAACTAATCAATGTGGGAGAAAAAATATATTGAACAAATCAGAGGTGTGACAACGGTATTTTCAAAATGAGGTGAATAAGAAACCATGATAGAATAAATGAGAATTTGGATGAGATTATTTTTAAACCTACACTCTAATAGGGGATTAAAAAACATGTCATCCCTTTTAATGTCATGTAATCCTTGGGTGATGGTGTCTACTAGAAAACATGTTTCCTATTGATTTTATTATTTATATATAATCCCCAATAAATTTCAGGATGTGAAACATCCTTAGAAAAGATGTGAAAAAAAAATCCCTTTCGGTAATATGTTTAGATGTCATGAAATCTCCCAGCCTCCAGCCATTATTAATTGAACTTCTCCAGACTTCCTTTGGACCTCCTATAAACACCTTCAACAATGAAAACTAGAAATGTGATGGACAAGGAAGGCATGAAACATTACATCAGATACCTATCAAACACATTTCACCCTCATGAATCCCAAACCAATCCCTGATGAATTTTTTTTTGAACAACCACCCCATGAGATAACTCTCAAGGATGTCATCATACCTACAAGATTACCACCAGAAATACATGTAAAACCAAATGACTGAAAACATCATGAAAAATCACATCACCATGATAAAAAACTAAAAACTAACTCTTATAATACAATCAAAACTACACACAACTTCTTAACAACCAAAAAAACACACTATCCCAATCATAGGAATATGGTAATTTTGCCCTACATGTCATGATATGACATGATCTAGGTGGCCTTGCATCTCCCATGTGGGTTTAATCCCATCATAGTTAATTAATATCAATTAGAAATGTATTCCTCCCCTTTTAAAATGGAATGAATCTATCAGAAATATCACAAACTGAATCATACTCTAAGTAAAAATACTCATTTTATAAAATATGTATCACAAATCACATAAAAAAAGGAGATAAAGGAAAAACTCGAAAAAAATCCAAGTACTGGGCATGAATTTTCTTCTCTCTCTCCCATTTACTCTCATCTTATGCATCATATATCCACAAAACATGGGAAAAATAATTGTTCTTACATTCGATGGATTCTCTTGGTGATCTTGGATCTCTACTGGATAATCCAAAAATATTACATCATCCATGATATCCAAATCTCCCTAGTCAATGAAGTGGGAGTCATCTGGAAGATTCCGATCAAGTTGTGACATGTGGAAGACATATTGGATCATCTCTACTCATAGTCTTAATGAAAACTAGTACTCCACCTTGTCAACATTCCCCAAAACCTCAAATGGCCTATAAAACATCAGATAAACTTTATTTCATATTCCAAACCTCCACATCCCATTTTGATGGGAAACCATAAAGAACATGTGGTCTCTCACCAAAAACTCCAAGGAACATCTCCTATAATTGGCATAACTTTTCTTCCGATCTTGTTCTACCTTAATCCTCTAACAATCAAACTGAACAATCTCTATCATGCATTGTACCACATCGGGTCCATGTAATATTTTCGGTTGAACCTCTATCTAATGAAATGTTACACAAATTTTTCATCTATAAAAAGCATAATATGGATCCATTCCAAAGGAAAATGATACCTATTTCTATATAAAAATGATACCAAAGGTTTTTTTTCATACCCATGATACAAAAAAGTCTAGGACACATGCCCATGATATATCCTCCAATTTTTGGATATTACATTCCGTATGACCATCTATCTGGAGGTGGAAAGTAGTTTTGAGGCCTAAGTGAGTGCCAAAAGCTTGTTATAATCACTTATAGTCTTGTGTGGTAAAACATGCATCCCTAATTGAAAAATTGGACCTTGATACTCTATGAAACCACACCATCTAATCAATGTACCTCTTATATAAAGCATCTTTTATGGTGGAATATTTATTTGTAGGAAGTGAGTTGATTTCTACAACTAATCCACCACCACGTAGATAGAATCACAGCCTCCCTGAGATCTACGTAACCCTATGATGTTTTTCATTTAGTTATAATTCCATTTCCACTCAGGAACATCCATGGGATATAACAGACATCTAGGTCAATGATTATCATCATTCACATATAATAAAATGAGACACTATGCCCCCAAAATTTTCCACTGCCCATTTCAACCTCATCCTCCAAAACAGAACCCTCCGAACCTAGAACATCTTTGAAATTCCTTGTTGAATATCCAAAGGTGAGATATGAAACTGATGAGGAACACCATTTCACATCACTAAAATTATAAGAAACCTTCATAAAAACAACAAATGGTTTTTAATATCCTCCTACCATCCATATAAAGCATCACCATGGCCAACACGATCGTGTATCACTCATGCCTCTGAGTACCTCCACTAAGAATCCTTCAATTATTGAATTAGAGAATATTGTATAATCATCTATAAAAAATAAAATATACAACCATCCACTCTTGAATATAATAAATGGGTTACTAACTCCTCCATTTCTATGAAATAATCCATATCTTATTGAATAACATACTTCTATGACTTCCTTATTAAATTAGAAACCACAACATTCCCATTTCTTAAGGAGTAAGAGATCTCCAAATCATAAACCTATTGAAACTAAATCCACCATCACTACCAGAAGATTAACTCATGCTGGGAAATGATATACCTAAATATCATGTGATCTATGAAGACCATAATGTGCTCTCTAATGTGGTAATAAACCCATAACATCAACGCATACAAAAATACTGCTATCTCTATATCATGGTTGGAATAGTTACACTCAAGGGGATACAACTAATTTTATCCAAAGTAGATAAATTACTTCTTCTGAATCAATATGTACCCTATACGCAGATGGGAAGCATCAAAGAACTCCTTAAACATCCCCCCATCCTCCGATATTAGAGCATTTGAGAACTATCCAACATCCCTGTCAGGTAACTAATGGCTTCCTAGCATTAATTAGTCCACATAATATCATGTTATTTCCTAGTCAAGACTGTTAATAGTGATAAAACTCGAGATAAATCAGTAAAAACCTCTTATAATAACCTTTGAGACCTCTGAAAATGAGATCTTTTACTATGTTCTTGGGGTTTTTAAAAAATCAACTTCTTCATAAATTTAAGGGCCTACTACCTGACCCTTCTAAGAAATAACTAGCTCGTGGAAATGAAAATATCATCTCTAGAACATACACTTGGATAACTATCCATAGATCTAGTTGCATCGAAGATCATGAAAGAAAACACACATAATCTTGACATGATCTTCTCCTTCCTTCAAGTAGACTAAGATATCATGGATTAATTTGTAGATGAACTAATCTAGAAACTAACAAATCATGGATTTCCTTAGCCTCATGAACACATCTGGTATTTTGTAACACCGAATGACATGAATAAAAATTTGACCTTCCCATACCTGTATCTAATGGAAGTACTAGGGATACATCATCCTTCACAATCAACTCGAGATATCAATACCCCTATTCAATCATTGAAAACCAACTTGCATATCTCAATTGCTAGAATATATAGTCTATCCTTTGAAGTGGGTAACAGTTTTTAACCGTCACATGTTTCATCCTTTAATATTAAATGCACAACCATAGAATACCATCCTCCTTGTATAACTACAATGGAGTTACCCATAGTGAAAAATAGGGCCAGATAAGAACCCCTCTACAATAGATCATCATTCTAAATCCAAAAATCCCACAACTCAGAAGGTTCATATGTTAATGAGCCATCAAAATCTATGATGCACAAGTGTTAATGTCTATCATGAACTCAACATCACATCAACTAGGTACCATAATAACCTCATTTGGGATAACATCCTTGAACTCCATATAAATCATGGTAACCTCCACTGCCATAACATCCACTGATTTGACGAACAATCCATCCAAAAAGGAAACAAGGGGTTCCACATGTTGAATACAAATCGAGAAAGTCCATTAACTAATGATAAACTTTTTTTGTACATATACATCTAAAAAATGTTAGTCATCCAAAATTAGTTGATAATAGCACAAATAGAATACAACTAGTAAATGTTGATGCATACATCAAATTGATACATCTTTGGTATGAAAATATCCTTATGTGACTGATGCAGCCCAATCATCAGTTTAAACTGCCATCACACATCAAAAAATATATTTGGACTTCCTATTGGAATATTTAAACAAAGGGTTTAGGAATCCTATATACATATAGTCTTAGATCATAGAATAGAGGGGTTGAAAAAAGGATCTTGAAGCTTCTGAATCAAACATAGATCAATCTACGGAACTCAACAAAATTATCATACACATGACGACCTCTGGCCCCTATAAAACTAATGCCCCCATTGTTTGAATCATTCAACACATATATCCTCTACCTCTATGCTGATAAAAACCTCCATGACCATGCTCAAGTCATTGCCCCTAAACAGGCGGACCATCTTGAGGGCATCCTCTACCTATTCCATCTTACATCAATAGAGAAAAAACCTTCCGCTGAAATGACCTTGCTAGAAACTGTAGATGGGGATAGTACTAAACCTATCCACCTCCACCAACAAGAGATCATAGAACTACCAGGATCCTTCTCTAGATGTGTCCATGAACCCTACAACAAAAGAAACATTGGAACAAGGATCATAGGAAAATAATAGAAACCAGTAGCACCAAAACTCTAGAATGGAACTTGCTGAGGTTGACACTCTACTAGTCAAAACCTCAATGGTCCTAGTACATGAGACATTCCACTGACAACTCTACCCATCAACACAACCTTTCATTTCCCATCCTATGAAAATTCTCCTCAAGGGTGAATTTCCTTTATCACCTCTACATTCTTATGAACCTCCAGATATGATGGAAATGTAAAAAGAGCAACTACATACTTGATAGAAGAATGGAGGGACTCCCTAAGATGTATCTCATGAAACTCCTCATCTAGTAAAAATCTAGGGTGAAATAGAGAATTTCCAGGAATTTGATTCCTAGCCCCTGCACTAACTTTCTCCCCAACTAAAGAGAAAAGTTATCCTACCTATTTCTTAACTTCATAATCAATGAATGGAACTACGACTGTATCTCCTTCTCGATGTGGACCCACAAACCACCTTCCACCCTCCCAGATAATCTTTCCACCACCGACAAGTACTTCCTCACATCAGAGTAACTACCAAAGGGTCACAATACTCCATCAAGTCTTGGATAAAAATTAGCGTGATCTCAATCTCCTATGACAAGATCGTTGTTTCCATGTTTGAATCATTTCCCTTGTAGTTCCCCAACTACTACCGCTATAAAGAACTCTATGTCCTAATATATTGATCCTACTATTTTGCTGAATCCACACTATGATAACCAACAAATTAGACTACATAATCTCTACTTCCTCAGGTACATGAATATGATGAAAATGACCCATATTTTATTGGAAACATCGAACATCCTAATTTTGATAGTTTTAATTTTTTCGAAGATTTTTAAAATCAATTTATTTATATTGTTATCCATCAGAACATTTGCCATGAATCTGAATTCAAACAAAAAAATTAGTCATTATGATGCATATACCTCTCCTATGTCTCTAACCTGCAAGAAGGTTCATCTGATATGGTCGTTCAATAAGATCAATGTCTATGCACTAGATCAAATGGAGCCATAAATTCCCATGTTCTATCCAGTATCCCTGGAATATTTCTTGCACCAAGATCAACTAGAATAGTTTTCATTCAAACCAATGAAATTATAAATAATCCTAACTAAAATCTCCATAATATCTCTCAACAATCCCCAATGATACCACTCTATCAGGACCCCCTTAGTCAAATGATAATGCAATAAGGGGAGAGAGATAATAAACATTCAGTCCGGCTTCCAGTAGGCCCACTTTGGAATCCAACACCAATGGTGTAAAAATCTTATAATATGGGAGGAATTAACATTTATAATATAAATAAGATATCAAAATGGAATGAATCGACCAAAACTAATCCAAGAGATAATATAAAATAGAATCTCAAACCATCCTATATGAATATATAAATAAAACTGATATAATCAAAAGTGTCTGATGTAGATTCCCAAAATTGAAACTAAATTAATGACATAGAAACTATTTGTGATTGAAGCTACATAGGTCCAAAATGAGGTCTAAATGGTATTAGAAACATGAAAATAGTACTATATACATTGAGTGATCTTAAAAGTATAATCATCTGTAAAAAATCATGTTTCTCACGAACATACAAAATAATCAAACTAATGAACTAATGAGAATACAGTAGAACCAAATAGCACCAACGCATGTATATTAACCACCCAAACCCCACCAAGAAACAGTCACCAAATAACACGATCTATGTAATATAATATAATGTAGTGAAATTTGATGATAAGGTAGCCTGCATCACAATCCCACTGATTATCTTCTCTCACACCCCAGCAAAAAACATCTTGGCCCTCCCACACGTTTTTAACATTCCACAACACATCTCAGGTGAACACACATGGGCCTCACACCACATCCTACTCGAACTCACTTAGTCCACGCAACACATCCCACTCTTAATCACCAGGGCCTCACATCACATCACTCCCACATACACCTGGACCTTAAAACACAACACATATCATTATGAAGGAACCTATGATACTGCATCACTACTCATATTGATGAATCTTTTGGAACCACATCACAACTCTTCTCAATGACGCCAGTGATACCACATAAAAACTCATCCTGAAGACACTTAGGATACCACATATCTTCATCTAATGCACTTAATATGTTCTAGTCCTCACAACCTATGAAATAACTACCTCACTTGTAAGAGGGAGCATGGAATAGCAGGTGACCAACCATCCATCCTCCTACTGATGTCTTGGGAAAGACATCCACCATGTGACTTTGTAGGTGTTAAGAACATAGTTCATAAAATGGGTGGGTTGTGTATAAAAATTCGATGAATATAAATTTTTATGTATATATATATAGTATCAAACACTCATAACCAACATATGGTTTCTCAAACCATCATCCAACACCAGAAACTGTCACCTTTGGTTTAAACTCTAAATGTATTTTTTAGTACCTATAACAGTTATTTTGGGTTGTCAAAATCCATGATAATATTGAATGACTTCACATTTACTCCAAATTTCACACCCATTAATTTCATTATTTATCCCCAACCACTATTAATCACATAATCGATCATTAAAATTTCCATTAACAAATTTCAATCCCTTTATCAAAACAATCCAATGAAATTTCAGACATTAGAAAACAATTGTTTAGTCATTGCATCACTAAAAAAGAATCAAGGACATGATAAGCACATATCAAAGTCATCATAATATCCAAATCACCTAGAAAAATATAAAATAATGACCCAAAATGATCTCCTTGTAGCCCCAAAAGCACAAATCACAGAATATATACATTCCGCCCCAATATTATGGACCACAACAATCACCTTGCCACCCAAAAAGAACAACAAAAAACCATCATCTCAACTCCCCAGAAACAATATCCCACATAAATTACCTCACTACTTTGAAAGCATAGTCTAAAACACTATCATCCCCACACTAAATTGCAACCACACACTACCATTACAAAGCCACAACCACACATCATAGCACATCAAGAGCTATTTTTACGTATTTACAAAGGAAATTTTTATCAAATTCAATTTAATTTTAGGGGTGTTATCAAAATAAACAAAATCACGGGGCAACCATTTCAATAACCAAGTATACGTAATTAACCAATTTTCATTTTGGGTGGTATCAGGGCAATCACAATAGTCACAACACATATATCCAACACAAACAAATCCCATAATTAACACAATTATTAGTGGGACATTAACCCGGATAATCCATAATATCAAAATCATATCAAGGTTGTAAAAACATGTGATGCATACCCCTTTACCCATAAATTTCAATCTAACCATTTAATTGTCATTAATAAATCTTGAAAAACCTTAGTATATAGATAAAAAAAAGTGAACCACTCTCACATGATACACAAATAAAGAGAAATGAGTAAATCTCTATTACAAGGAAGCTTTTAAACATCCTACGCACTATAGTGTGAAGAATAAAACACTCAAAAATGACCGTTGTATAGGAATCATGGGGATAAACCTATACAACACCAAAGGGAGGTCAAAAACAGATCCTAAATTCACCCCAAACAAATTAAATCACGACCATAAGATTACCCCATGAGAAGAATGGAAGAAAACACAAGAAAACAAGATGAGACCTCACCACATATTGAAGATGGAAATCCAACTAACAACGACTTTGATCAAAAACTCAATATTTGAAAAAAATGTATTTAATAACACCTCAAGGCACATAGTGTTCTCAAAAAATGAGTGGAAAAGGAAACCATGTCCGAATAAATGAGAATTTAGCTAAAAATAATTTTAAATCTACAATATATCAAAGGATTACAAGACATGTAATCCCTTTTCAAACCATGTAATCCCTCATGTTCAATTTTTTCCAAACAAATATGTTTCTTCTTAGTTATATTACTTATTTTTATACCCCAATAAATTATAGGTTGTGAAACCCTCTTTTACATCATGTACAATGTTTACATTTCGTGAACGGGCCCTTGAAAATCACTGAAATGAACACTAACGTATTGTAAAATGTTTACATGTCATGAAACATCCCTAAATCATGCATTTATCAACCAAACATCTATATATATACTTCAAGCCTCATCCAAGAACATCCAATAGCTAAAACTGGATATGTAATAGACTAGGATGAAACAAAATTTTACACAATCTAACAATTTTATCATGCCTTGATCAATTTACACATTATCTAATACTATAATAAATTAATGTGGGTTTGATATTCCGGAAGAAGTAATTGATATTAAGATCAATAAATTGAAGATAATTCATTCTATCTATCTTTAGTTATCAGAAAAAAAATGGCCGGAATATGTTATCTAACAAGGATAAATTAAAATATAGTGATGTGGTACATTAATTTAAAAAACCACATCAAGAATTTATATTTTACCATTCTATAAATGGTTAAATTTATATCCCTTCAAAATTATTAAAATCTAAAATGTAATATTGAATATCACTTAATATCCAGGATCAAATACTCATTAATCCACCAAAAACCATAAATTTGATCTTGATTGTCACATACCGAACATGTGAATACCATCTTCATATACTCTCTGGAAACATGTTAATTACAAGAATTTACAGAAAAACTTATGTACTTGATAAATGATTCATCTTTCATTGAATAAAAACACATATTACTGAATAATTTTCACATATCCAATAATTTTTTATACTCCATAAATGTCGACACAAATACATTTTTCAATAAAAAAATTATAATACCTCAATTATTATAGACTAACCAATTGAATTTCTATATATCCATAATCACATTATTGAAACTAAAAATCATTATCTCAACATTTGAAACATATTATGGTGTAAATTCCAATAATCAAAATATCATCCTTCCATTATTTTTTTCTAGATTGATAGCATCATTCAACGTACTCTTTCAAATACTAAAAAAACATATAATATATAATAAATTTGTATATAATGATTCATATAAAACAATATTTTAATTTTGATACATAAATACATATATCACCCCACTTACTTCTCATTCTGTTAACAATATTTCATCATCATATCGACAATGACTCATTCCATTAATATGTCATTTTGACTATAATCATCAATATAAATTAAACCATTAAATGTAGAACAATGATGATTTTATTCAAGATAATTCCCATTTGGAAAATTATTTTCATAATTCTTATACGTTAATTATTTAAATATTTCTAAAATAGATGATTTCATAGGGACAATAATATCCTCATCTATTATGTAAAAAAAAAAATTCATTTTTCTTGATCAATTACATGACTTGTGTACTTTGTTTCTCGTGTGAAAACTTCTTCACATTCCTATGAGACATTAACTCTGTGATTCATTCAATATTCTTGACCTAAATGAATTTGAATATTCTTTCCTCTATGGTTTCCATCACCCAAACACATATAAAGAAATTTATTTCTAATATTTGTTGAATATAAGAGTTAGTAATGGTAGATGTTGTTAGTCATGATCTATAAAAATTGATTAAGTATAATCACAATATCCTTTACTCACATCATAATCCCATCTAGATGGTCATCAGCAAATCATTCATCATATTCAATGTCAATCTTGTTCATTCTTGTTCCCATAATTTTCTATGTAAAGAAATAATCATGTGAGAATCACAAATCATAATTGAAGATTACATAGTCTAAAAATAATTTATCAAGTATAAATCTTGAAACCTCATATTTAATTTCTAACACACTATGATTATGCTCATTAATTCATAGTTATCATCTATTTAAATCCATTATTATAGATTATAATGAGTTTTTGAAAACCAACACTATATCCCATTGTAGTTTCAAACTACATGTGGATCAATGCCCATTGTTTTACACCGGTTCTTGATAGATTCTATCCCATTATGGTATCTTTGGGGATATCACCCCAACACACATATGATATTGAGCCACATCCATATGTATTATCCTAATAGGGATTTAATTTCTTAGAAACCCTAACTCTATCCTTTCACAAAATTCCTAGACTTTTCCAATACATTAACTCATCCTTAGACTTATCTATTGCTACATCCCTAGAAATATCATTACATATGTCACTATAGATCACACTAAATATTTCTCATAATAATTTATATAGGTTAAATAAAACTTTCTTTGATAAAAAATATAATGACCTTTGATTCTCATTCATTGTTATATCATTCTTTTAGATTAATATCTAATACATTTCACAAACACACAATAGTGAACCATAATATTTTTGTACATTTTGAAACAAGGAAACATAATCACTAGTCTATAAGTGAGGTACATCATATCCCAAAACATTATTAGCATCTATAACCCTTTTTATAAATATCATACGTAATACATATCTTCATATTCTAGGAAACTAAAAAAAATGAAAGTGTGCTATCTAATTCACAGTGAGGGTATGAAATATAGATACATAATCCAAACATGAACATAAGTGTATGATAACCTAATCATAATATTTTTGAACCATACCATGCATAATAATGTTCATGAATATGAGTTATGTAATATAAATTACTAATTCATGAGAAATGAATCAAAAGATAATAGAAGAATATGACACATGAGAGCATAACATTGGCAGAAGACATGAATTTTTTTCATACACATAACATATAACTAAATTTAATTATTTGGAAAGGCATACTACAATGTCTATCATATTAGAATGGGTTCACTCCAAAAACCATCATAGAAGACAAAGTACCATATTGAATAGGGGTCACTACCAATTCCAGTCCAGTCTTACTGAACTGTGTTCACTCACCCTTACAATATTTTATTATTAAATATGGTTCAATGTATGTTCTATTAGTGATTATCTCATGAAATATAAATCCTTAACCAATTATATATAGAGATATTTAGATCCAAACCATCATTTTTTATATATTAACCATTGTCTTTGGTTTTAATGTAACCACTATCCATGTTTACAATGGAACCACCATCAGATAATTAAAATGATAAATATGTCTTCCAACATAACATAAAATATTCATCATATCATAACCATGAAAAGATAATGTTTTCATAAATATTTAATCATATCAAAACCTATGGAAAAGATACTGGTTTTATAATAATTTCAAAATTTCACCATATAATTACAGATGAAAATAAGTGGGTTTCCTAAGAGTTAAATCATGGTAAAACCAGTGGATGGAAAATTGGTTTTTAAATAAATTTTTCGATAAAAATATACCATTTAGTGAAGAATAATAATTATATACTTAGTTTATATCCCCAATAATGTATAAACTATATCAAATGATGTCATATTATATTAAGAAGGATTTTTAATTATCAATTTGAATATTTTATAATAAAAAATAACTATTCATTTAAAATATATTTTAAAAATATTAATCCTTTTCAAAATCATTTTCATTAAATCAGTTATTTAAATCTTATAAAGGATGGTTCAAAAATTATTTAAAACATTTATTGGGGAAAATATCCTCTATTATATCCAAAAAAGCATTAAAATTTTATTTTTTTTAAAAATAACCTTCATTTAAAACAAACTTGAAAACATAAATAATAATATTCAAGTGAAATATTATTCACATGAATAGGATGTTTTGTACATACCATACATGTTTAAACAACGATTCCTTTTACATTTTCATTAAAATTCAATAATAATATAATTATTTAAAATAATAATATTTTTAATTGAAATTCATTATTTATAAATTCCAACATGGATACAAATATATTTTAAAATACATATTATATTGTTAATACTTATAAAAAACATTTCTAGAAAACACGGCTTTGAAAAAAAATGTTTTTTGACCAGAGAAAGGATTTTTCATAAAAATATTATCTTTTTAATTTTTTAATAAATAAGAAGAAGAAAACTATTGAAATTTATATATAATCATGGAATATAATTGGAGAAATAAATTCATGATTTATTGAGTAGTATATTAGGTGATGTCAATAATGATGTCTTAATCATAAAAAATCCCAATAAATGATTAGATTGTAATATAAAACTCTTAGCAGTTTGAGGAATTTGAATCATAATACTCATGAAATAATAACATAAAATGGAACATAAAATATAATGAGGATAATATAATTATCGATATTATATATAAAATTTATTTATATGCACCACATGAAAAAATAGAGGTGCATAACATAACATACATCTTAGAGAAGGAAAATTTAGACATTTTCCCCTTACTACTTTGGTATCATATGGACCATAAAACAAATTAAAGAGATATTATTAAATGGATATGTAAATAACTATAATTTTATGTATATGAATCATATAATCTATTCATGGGAGTATATAAACTACATAAAATTAATAGATGGTGAATATGATATGTGTCTCATGGATGTAAAAAGTGAGACGGAAATCCAATATATTATGTATTGACTACCTTATCAATCATTCATAACTTATTTATAACAATCGAACTTTTTTATACATTTAATAGAGATAAATAAAAAATATCAAACCATATAAGATTTAATTATTTCATGTTATTACCCATTTATTTAAAAAATTATTGAAGTGACATTTTGTGTAATAACCACTTTGTATTTTCTGTTAGTTCATATTTTTATTTATCATACTATTAAACTGATAATGGGTCCATAACTTGAAGATTAATATTCATGAAATAATTACCATAGTTATATATAAAATATACTTTTGATTCCAATTAAGAAATAAAATTTTGAGAAATGCTGTCTGTTTCTATCATAGAGACGGTAGGTTGTACATTTTCATGAGTTACATATTCATTTTTTCAATGATCATTATGGAATGAGGGTAAGTAATATATCATCATTGAAGAAAAATTATAGTATCATTATAATATATTGTTTATATAAATGTAGTTATACCTATCATACATGTGTTGTGGTGTTGAAAGGATATACACATCGCTTTGTGAAGGCGGTAGTCCTCACATACAAGAGACGAATTATCTTCTTTCATTTACTAAAAAATGTATGAAATAAAAATATATATATAATTTTTTATGTATAATAATTATGTAATTAATAACATTAACAATTAATTTTTATCAAATATAATCATTAGCTTTTCCCTTATTAACATTTATGTAAACAGTTAATGTATCACATCGCTTCGTGATGTGGCAGTCCTCCGTAAACATGCACGACATTAATAGATTCCAAAAAATAAATAATAATGGTATGTGGAATATAATAATTTAAAATCATTATAATATAAAAAATATAATATATAAACAATAAATTTATCATTATATATAACCACTAGGGGTGGTAATAAAAAAATGGCATCACATCATGCGGCTGTAGTCCGCTGTACACATGGATGATGAATTTGTAACCAATTTGATGGTTCTGGAGAATATTTTAAGTAATTTTGTTATAACAAAAAAATGATAGTATAATTAATATAATATTGCTATTATATTATCCGAGTTTAAAAATAATTGAAGGATGTGGATAAAGAGATAATATAAAAAACTCATTGTAGAAGATTATATCTTCTTCAGGTATCCTTATTTGTTTTTAAATAATAGCATCCTAGGATAGAATAATTCCCAAAATAATGATTCATTTATGTGGTAACATATTTTTGAAGGATATGTACTATAAATTTGGTTTGAAGGTCTGAAGAAGATATGATATAGGGTGGAAATTGTAAGTGGGGGACAAGACACATGTGGTGTTTTCTAAATGAAATAAGAGATCCCTCATTTTTCATACATCACAAGGTTCCAAATTAAGAAATTATAAAACCTTATAGGTTCCATTGTCTATATATGTACCAATTAATGTTTTTATACATGTTTATTGGTCATTTTTGCTTTTATCAGTTTACTATAACCCCCTCGAAAAAAAATTTCTACCTTCACTATAATAATTAATTTCGACTACATTTAGATTTAATTTATGAATATATTAATTTAAAATCATTCTGAATTATAAATTAATCTTATTTAAATTATTGAATCCATTTCTCCAAAATCCATTCACATAAGTAGAAAATTTTATGTTAAAATAAGGCTCAAATATGTAATATGAAATTATTTCTTTAAAGAGAAAATGATTAATTATTTATAGTGTTTTTATATAATAATTATATATTGAATTCATTATAATGAAATAAATTAGTTTAATTAATAAATAATTGACCTAATTTAATATTTAAAATTTTTTAAATATATTTTTACTTCATAAATTATTGAAACTAAATAGAAGTTCTCAATTAAAATTCAATCTTTTCAACCCTTCGTAAAAAATTACTCTTTTAAGAAAAAATCCCAAAAATACAACCAAAGATAATTTTGATATAGAAATTTTAGAAATGAATTATATATTTTAATATTAGATTTATAAAATATAAATAAAATTGGTTTAAATTTTTTGCCCCATAAAAAGTCAGCAAAACAGTTTTTAGATTAATATTTTTTTATCCTAAAAATGGATTTATTCATATCTATTTTGCTGTAAAGAAAATTATTTTAATGTTAAAATGTTTTTTGATTATATAATATATATAAATTTTGTTAAAATAACTCCAAAATTGTGAAACTATTAATTTATAGAGGAAAAACATGTTTATGTGTATTCAAATAGTTTTCAAAAAATGATTTCCTTAATTTTAAAAATGTTTTTATTTTGATTTATAATTAATATTCCACAAATTATTTAATTACATATAAATGTGTCAAACATTTACATTCTTAAATTAATAAATAATATTCATATCTTCCATTCAAATGGATATGTGGTATCTATAATAATAATATTTTAATAATATTTCAATTTTTAAGCTTAATGTTGATTATAACGCAAGATCACCTCAGTATTGTTTGTAATAAAAACCAAAAAAAGTTGTCTTTAACACACGGTAAACATATTTTAACATAATTTGTACTTATTTTTGTGTGTATCATAATCTAAAATGAGTGTTTTGTGTTATTAAAAAAATAAAAATAAATAAAATATTTTGTGAAAAGAAAGAAATTTATTTAAAAAATTCACGGGGTTTGACAGATAATAATTTTAAAGGTTATATTCATATGAAAATTTCTAATAATTTTTATGAAAATATTTAAATGTGAAAATTTTATAATATGGAATAATTTTTTTTAAAATAAATTAACATTTTGGATTATGAAATTTAACATTAGTTTATGATTTATGTATGGCATTTTTAAAATTTACTTTCATTTAATATAAATATTAAATTACATATTTTTTACCTAACTATTAATTTTATGAAATTATAAAAAATTATGAAATGTATGTAACCCCATTTAATTTGAGAAAACATATGTTAAGGTAGTAAGAAATAGATGTTTTAAAAACAATATTATGAATTTATAAATCTTATTATTAAAATATTACTAAGATACATGATATTTTTAATTAAAAAATATTTTTGTAAATTTTTTACAATTTAATTGTATTTTGGATGATTTCAGGTTTTTTCAAGAATTAAAATCTAGATCACTATTATTTGTTTTAAAATAATCATTTTAAAACATATAAATCAATGATATTGGTAATTTTATCTTCCACAAAAATTTTAATCTTAAAAATAAAAATTTCTAAAAAATAGGTTTTTACTCGGTAAATACCCTATTAATAAAATTATTTTTTCAGACACATTGAATGAATATAAATTAATTTTATTAAATATATGGAATAATTAGTCAAAAATTATTTTATTAGATCTATTTTATTTTACTCACAAAAATTAAATTTATTATGTACTAATTAGTTACCATGGTAAACCCAAAAATGGTAGCAGTGATAATACTATGAGTAAAGGAATCAAATAATTATCTAAAAATGTTTCTTAATTATTGGTTATTATATGGTAGAAATTATCTCATCTCCATTGAAATAAATTTATGTTTTAGTGTCCTCATTGAATGTGAAATATGTACCCACATTAGATGACGTTTAATTTTTTTTTAATATATCATTCTCACCGATTATAATATGGCTCTCTCATTACCCCATTAATAATACCCCCATAATTTGATTTCCTCTTCAAAATCTTCCTATATTTTCATACCCATATAATCAAATTACATTTTTATGAGCCTCATTTTTGTAAAAGTGGGTTCCCAAGCTCCAAAATGATATTTATTTTTTGATTACTATATAATTTATATAGAGTTATACATGATTTATACATAGTATAATAGTATCGAAATATCTATATAAACTATTTACATGAATATTTCTATCAATTGTTTTTCATATCAAGGGTTTTTTACAGTACCCAATAATAATGATTACAAAGAGAAACTATTAGAGTTATCATAAACAGATTTTCTATATAATAGATACATTATACATACAACACAAAAATGTTTTATGACTATATTTGTCCTCAGACTCATACGAATTGATACTTATTTTAATGAATATTGATCATGGATATGTCATGTAATGGAGGTAATTACTAATGAATTTTTAATATTAATAATATATGTTTTATGTTTCGTTTGTTTTTTGTTCAAATGAGCTCATGCATTAGACTCCAGGCATGAGATCATTATAAAGAAGAACTATTTAATATTAAAATAAATATTAAAGAAAAAAACCATGAAAATTATGTTTTGATTATGTACCATGAATTTGTTGTATCATTAAGGAAATGTGATTCGTTGATTTTCCAATAATGATTCTATCACATTAAAAAGGATTTGATATCTCTGGACTATTTTACTAGGATAGTGGTACATTTATTAAATAGAGGACCCTGGTAATTAAAGATTATTCTCTCGAGAACGATCTTTAATAATGAAATAAAGATAGTTTAATAACCTGTAGTTTTAATCCTATGTTATAATATATCAATGGAATGAGATTATTTCTCAGGGAAGTTTTTCATAGGAGGTTGTTTTTTTGTCGAAATATAGTGTTTCTGTTTAGGGACATTGATGGGTTGCATGTATCTACTTCTGGTTTTTGAGTATCCCTCAATAATATTGAGACAATGTCAAAGTTTCTTACACACAATGCAAATTTATATTTTAGAATAATTATAATGATTTCGATATTAGTTAATGGGGGTACCCTTGGTGGCCGTCATGTATTACAAATTTGATATTATATAGAATAAATTAATAAACTCAATGCTATTCGAGTTTAGAATAAAAAATTTTAAAAAATTTATTTAATATATTTACATGGTAACCAGTTAATAAAATGGGAATTTGTTTTAAACTATTTTAAATATTTATTATTCATGGTTCATTTAATATTTATTATAGATTTTTATCATGGTAATGACTCATATTTTACCATATAAAATAGTGAATGTGTTACAATCATGATATGAAATATTTTCAACATTTATGATAAATTTTATGTGCTGCTTATTGTGGATTTGGGTACATATGATTGGTTAAGATCTATAAATATATAGATGAATTTTATGGACGTTATAATATATGTTTTTAATAAATTCTATGACATAAAATTGAAGTGCGAATGGTTTTATATAATTATATCTCCCCTACCCCTATCTCTCATTTCCTAAAGATATAAATTGAATGTAAGATCAATGATAATTCAATTCAATTTCTTGGATTTATAATTTTAATTCCTTTGATAATTATTAATTACAAGAGAATTTTAATATCTATTTTAGAAATTAAATATAAGAGGCTGATTTTTTTTCATGATTTTTCAACACATTTGGACGATCAAGAGTTTTTTGGGTTCATTTTCTTTTGAGAGACAATAAAAAATGATGACCAAAACTTATTGTTGAACTAAATTGTGAATGATATTATTTTATTTTATATTCTAAATTTTTAATTCTTTATGATTCTTTCATTTACCTGAGATTCATGAATAAATATAGGACAATATACTCATGATTTTTTATATTATTCAGAATCCCTATTTTTAATATACAGTTTTTTCATGCTTCTACAGGCCTTGGATACATTACAATTGTTCCATTGAGAGAAATGTTTCAATTAAATTATATTTAAAATTTATTTTACATTTATTCAAGATGCTGGCATAACCATGGTCTAATAAGACAAAATTTAACGTCGAATATAGAGAAAATGAAGAAATTTGCATCATCTAAAGAATTAAATTGTAACGCCCTGACCCCAGCTACCCAGAGTCGGTGCGTTACTTCGTAACATTGGCATGATCACAAAAGATCAAGTCTCAAAAGACCGATTAGTTTAGTAGCCTTGGAAACACTAGATACATTCATAAGTCTTACATTACATCATAAGGTGAACAACTACAATAACAAAGTCTCCATAGTCCACACTCATATCCTCTTATGACTATCCCTGCAGGTCATTCATAAAATACTTCTTCACATCCTGGAAAATATTAAAACATTGAAAGGGGTGAGCTCAGATGCTCAGTAAGGATAACAATATTGCGGAAGCTTTCATAAATAAACATAAACATTTTAGGCAATGTATAACTAAAACAGAAGCCTTTTAAACTTGAACATAAACATAATATGGAAAAAGTAAAATGAGATAATGCCATTTACTTATTCACATGGATATTCTACTGGTCGAATAATCACATGCAATATCAATAACCACTTTCATAATGATTGAATGCATAATGCCAGACTATCATAACCACATAGCCAAGGCCTCGTGCCCAGACCACAAATTAGATTTTGTCAAGGCCTCGTTCCAAGACACTAGTTTATCTCATGAGACCTGCCGATGCATCGAGGATCTATAGAGGGCTCCACCCGTCACTTATTAAGTCCAATGCATTCCTCATATGAATAGGTTTAAACATATCATAAACCATAACATAATCGTGTCACATAAATCATGCATAAAGTAAACATAACATTTCCACATTTCAATCTCAAGATATCAATAAAACACATTGTTATAATAAAAACGCTTTCAAAACCATTTTCATTACCAAAATAAAAGATAGTTAAAACTTTGTATTTATTTTTCATTAAAAAAAATGATGGCTTGTAGAGGAAGGCGAAACTCAAATAATGGACACAGCGGCGGAGAATTCATTGTCGCCGCATAAGTACGGAAAGAAAAGCATTCCCATTTTGTCGTTTAGTAAAACGCTTCGTATAAAAAAGATTCCTTTTGAATAAACATAAAATTCAAAGGGGGTTATACACCGTATAAAAGAAAGTTGTGTATAAAGACAAATATTCCTCAATGAAAGGAGATTGAGACGATGTCCTTAAAAAGATCATTTTTAAAATAAAATAGATCTATTATGTGTATTCACTATAGGTACACATAAAGAAAGTAAAAATACAAAATTTGACATAATAATATCATTACATAATTTGAAAGTAGGAGATTAACCCAAAGAATGGAAATTGGGTGAAGAAGTTCCCTTACCTCATGTCTGACTTGACTCAACCATTCTTGAACCTCCTGAATAATAAACTATAGTTAATATATACCTTATTAAGAACCATTTTCAATTTCATTATCCTTATTATATCACTTATTACAATGATATGAACATTATGTAATTATTTAAGTTAATAACGGTCGTTTTGTCGATCTTTGGTACTTGAGTCAACAATAAACTTCTTATAATTACAAGTTGTTTATGTGGTAGAATATCCATTATCTCCAGAATTATATTCATTATTTAGATGTCATATATATCTTATATATCCAGTATATACATTCATTTATAATATTAAATAACATTTAGAGGTAAGAAATGAAATGCACCGTTCATGGAGACGGTAAGCCGTACGTACACATGAACGCTACTTTCATTTAAATTTCATATTTAATGGAATGAAATTATAATGATATAAATGTATAGTATAATTCCAGTATAATATAGTGTATAATAACATTTAATACATCCTTTATACATCCTACATATGGCATTAACGATTCAAATCACTTTCAGGGGGCGGTAGTCCGCACTTCGTAAAATGAAATTATCGCATTTTACCCATAATGGAAATCATAAACTATGCCATAAATGAGAAATACAGAAGCATAAGTAAAACATAAACATATTATATATCATATATAAAAATAGTGACATCTTAATGGCCACCTTTGAAGGTGTTATATCAGTGTTGAACAATCATCGTTTCGTGAGGCAGAAATTCGCCATCCACAGAAACCGTATGTTCGTTAACCATTAGATGTAGGTGTGTGTAAGTTTATCTCGAATCATTCTTATAACAACATCCTAGTATATTGAGGATACTGGTGTTATTACAAAATAAATGAATAAAAAGAGTTCTTGGGGTTGGAGAAGAAAAATAAAACAAAACAACATTAGAGAAGACATTACCTCACAATCGGGTAACTCTTTTTGATTTGAGCCAAAGGCTTCTTTGGGAAACGTTATGCCCAAATTGAGGCTTCTAGGAGTAAGAGGGGGAATTTGGGAGAGTATTTGGGTAGAGTTTGGCCGATCCAAATGGCTTGAAAGTGTGAATAAGGTGGTAGAGGTGGGGGCCTTTTATAAGAAGAGAGGAGAGGCTATTTTGGAAAGATTGAAATGTTACATTATTATACAATGATTTTCGGATTATAAAGGTCCAAAACTTATATAATTCGTGGATAAGGTGGTAAGGGTTCTAAATCTCATCATCCAATAGTCTTTGGACAAGTGTAAGCCTTGGAGTTTACATTATCTTCTCATTTTATTTAAATCGTTAAATATTGAGGTCATCACTGCATCAGCATGATGTCATAAATAATTTAATTTATTTAATGTCTAAAAATTATAAAAAATTACTATGATGTAGGAGATCTTTTTATCTTTCCAATGAATATTTATAGTCAAAACAATGACTTTTATAACCCCATGTAAAAGTTGTTTTAGTAAAACATTTTATGTTTGTGTCATTTTTTACTTTAACATTAAATAAAAGGTATTTATGTCAATTTCCAACTAAAGTGGCTCCATGGGGTCCCCAAGTTGACCCATGGATTTTCTTGGTCGTCCATGACTCATCCAATAGGAGTAGGACAAGTGTCAAGCCCATATCATATTATTAAAACATTATTTTTACCTTAAACTACACTAATTACCTCTAATCGCGATTAAGAACTTAAAAGTTACTATTCACCAAAAAATTATTTTGATCTCATTGAACCACATTTTAATTCTTAATGACAACCATGTATGTAGGATTTTTGAAAATAAAATCACATAAGTGGTAATATTTCATTTAAAGGAAAATAAGTTATTTAACTACCACTTAGTGGTTTCACTATTCATCAAAAATTGAAGTTTTTCAGAACAATGCCAAAATTTCACCCTAAGATATAATTGATATTCCAAATTCAAAAATGATGTCTATTTTAAAAAATTCCAAACATATAAGTTTCATTAATTAATTTTATAATTAATTCCCGCTATCACAACAAATAGCGTGTTTTTAAGAAACAATTTATATCAAAAGATTGGAAATTGTTTATGTCCAATTTCAATTTCAAATTAATTCTAATGACCACCATTGGATAAAATGGTAAAAATATATTCTAATTATACTTTAAAACCACTAAATAGTATAATTTATCAAAATAAATTATTTTGATTAAAAAGGTTGTTTTAAGTATTTTTCACTATTCATAAATAAATTGGAAGTTCTCAGAAAGTTACAAAAAATTCAACTTAGGATAATTTCGATATTACGAATATAAAAATGAAGTCCATTTTGAAATATAAAATTTCTATAATTTTAAAAAGTGGTTATTACTATTCATAACGGCTACTTTGATTAGTCGCGGTGTTTTAGAACTCGAAGTTGTGTACAATGCAAGCTATTGCATTATTGAATGAGAAGCATATCGTGGATGCTTGGGGTGTTATATTCTCCCCTCCTTCAATAAATTGCGTCCTCGCAATTTGAAAATTTTCTTTGAAAATAAAAGGTTGAAAAGAGAAAATACATTTGAGGAAAACCCACATCGGAAATAAGGTTAATAAATATATAACATTAAAAGAAAGAAAGATAAGTACAAAGGTCACCCGATATAGCCCATTCTAGGATTCTATGAAAATATGGATATGGAGGAGAAACAAACCATCAAGGTCTGATGGAGAGTTATAGAAAACAGGATTAGGAGAAAGTTTAACTACAAGAAAATCACAAACTTGTGATTGGTTAAATGGTCATTGAATCCCCAGTTGGAAAAGTTAACCGACAACATTTTTGTTTTAAGTTACCTTTTATAATGTTGAGGAATTTATTTAGGAGATTTACTAAGAACGTAAGGGATTATACATACTTGTTATGTATACTTTCATTCGTTAATAAATTTTTACCACAAACCCAACTTTTACTCCAAATGGTAACGGAACTCAAAAATATTCTATTTATCCTAATTGTATAAGGTTCCAAATTTTAACACATACCATTTAGATTAGTAAAAGTATTTTGTAATAACCAGGGACTTCCTGTAGGCTAGTGGTAGGAAATATAGGCTTGTCGCTCTATGGTTGTGGGTTCGATTCCTGCAGCTTTGTCCGACACGATGGGTTATTCCCCACCCTGCAGGTTGTTCTTTTCCTAAAACTATAGTATCATACTATTCCAAAAAAAATCTTCATAAATTTTTTAACCTTAAACAATACTATCCAAAGATCAACTTAATCCATTCCAACCTTAATAGTTATCCAAAATACCTCCTTCCAGACTTTCTCTAAAAGGTCTCTAAATTCCAAAATCAATTGTAACATCAGATTCCCCAAACAAAGAAAAGTTTCTCTTATTGTCACATACTAAAAATATGATTACCTTAATAATATTACCTTAATCAAAAAGTACTGCAGTACAATCTTTATATATATCACATTATTCTTATAACCAGAATATAATCCTTGAGTCCAAAAGCACCAATACATTAATTATTCCGCTTCAACTGTAGTCACAGAATAAGATTGGCCTTGATCCCTTGGCCTTTTCTGAGGTAAGTTTCCTTGACGCTTAGGAAATTCATTTTCATAATGCCCCATTTCCCTACAATTGTAGCATTCAACTTTGACAACCTCTTTCTTTCCCTTGCAATCAAGATCCTGGTGACCCTTTTCTCCACATTTATAACAAACTCCCATTCCTTTTAGGCACGTACAAGGGTGATTCTTCCCACAATTATCACATAATGGAAAATCCTTTTTTTCCCTTTTTCCCTTTATCTATCTCTTGTTCCCCCGTTCTCTTCTTCTCATGCTTTACTTTGTTGTCATAAGTCTTAGAGAATTCCTTTTCTGTCTTGATAGCACACAAGACAATATCTTCGTATGATGAGAAGGATTTTGATACTAGAGATCGACGGAGAAATGGTTTTAAACCATCAAAGAAACGATCAATCTTACTCCTTGGGTTACGTATATAATCAGCAGCATACCTCGCTAACCTTGTAATGTTGGCCTCATACTTTGCGACATTCTCAACCTCCTTCTACCTCAGACTCAGAAATTGCCTTTCCATATCTGCTCGATGGTCACGAGGAAAGTATTTTTATAAAAAAAGCTCTTTTAACTCCCTCCATTCCATATTCGATACGTCATCATCTTCCTTTGTGTTTTGAATCAGCGTCCACCACTGATCGGCATCTCTAGTGAGGCGGTAAACTGCCATGACAACCTTCTCCCTTTCTCTACTCCCCAAGGCATGGAATATTTTCTCTAAGGAGTTTATCCATTGCTCAGCTACTAACGGATTTGTACTCCCATTGAAGGTTGGTGGTTGTTGCCTCATGAAGCAGTCTAACATTGATCCTCCACGTTGCGGATCAGGGTGCTCCATACGAGTAAGGTTATTATTCATAATCTGAGTGAGTTGTCCCAGTATGGTAATAAGTTGATCAGCACCAGTTGTATCTCCAGCTCCACAATAATTATCTTAAGCAGGAGGGCAATCCCTACACGGAGTGCGTGCATTGATACGGTTTCCATTACTTCCACTAGGCACCATTTCTAAACAATGGCATAAACTATATTATTTTATAAATCAAAATACATAATTCCACACTTGTAAGATACTTAATATAAATTTAACTATTTATGGATATAATCCATAAAAATGTTTTCTTTGAGGAAGTATATACTCATAACACTTCATAGAGGTTTGTAAATAAAATGAGAATTATCCTAAGCATATCCCTCGGGAGTGTCGTAACCAAGAGTGCAGCAAGGCTCGTTGTCGTGCACCAGTTCCCGTTCGAGTCTAGCTCAAAGCGGTGTTTTTGGGTTTTACCCCTAGGTACATCTGTGCCAGAGCCACCTCTACCTGCTCGTATCCAGACAGGGATGTATTGCTCGGAAAACTCATAACATCTCTATAATACCAAAATTCTAGGAAGTTATTCTATACTATTCCTCAAAGACTATCTTTGGGCTATGTGCTCTAATCAGAGTTTATCTACATCTAGCTTCCAAGGTTAGTACTAAACTGCCTCTGATACCAACTGTAACACCCCGACCCCAGCTACCCAGAGTCGGTGCATTACTTCGTAACATTGGCATGATCACAAAAGATCAAGTCTCAAAAGACCGATTAGTTTAGTAGCCTTGGAAACACTAGATACATTAATAAGTCTTACATTACATCATAAGGTGAAAAAACTACAATAACAAAGTCTCCATAGTCCACACTCATATCCTCTTCTGACTATCCCTACAGGTCATTCATAAAATACTTCTTCACATCCTGGAAAATATTAAAACATTGAAAGGGGTGAGCTTAGATGCTCAGTAAGGATAACAATATTGCGAAAGCTTTCATAAATAAACATAAACATTTAAGGAAATGTATAACTAAAACAAAAGCCTTTTAAACTTGAACATAAACATAATATGGAAAAAGTAAAATGAGATAATGCCATTTACTTATTCACATGGATATTCTACTGGTTGAATAATCACATGGAATTTCAATAACCACTTTCATAATGATGGAATGCATAATGCCAAACTATCATAACCACGTAGCCAAGGCCTCGTGCCAAGACCACAAATTAGATTTTGTCAAGGCCTCTTGCCAAGACACTAGTTTGTCTCATGAGACCTGCCGATGCATCGAGGAGCTATAGCGGGCTCCACCCGTCACTTTTTAAGTCCAATGCATTCCTCATATGAATAGGTTTAAACATATCATAAACCATAACATAATCGTATCACATAAAACATGCATAAAGTAAACATAACATTTCCACATTTCAATCACAAGATATCAATACAACACATTGATATAATAAAGACGCTTTCAAAACCATTTTCAGTACCAAAATAAAAGAAAGTTAAAACTTTGTATTTATTTTTCATTAAAAAAAATGATGGCTTGTAGAGGAAGCCGAAACTCAAATAATGGTCACTGCGGCGGAGAAGTCGTTTTCGCCGCATAAGTACGGAAAGAAAAACATTCCCTTTTTTTCGTTTAGTAAAATGCTTCGTATAAAAAAGATTCCTTTTGAATAAACATAAAAGTCAAAGGGGTTTATACACCGTATAAAAGAAAGTTGTGTATAAAGCCAAATATGCCTCAATGAAAGGAGATTGAGACGAAGTCCTTATAAAGATCATTTTTAAAATAAAATAGATCTATTATGTGTATTCACTATAGGTACACATAAAGAAAGAAAAAATACAAAATTGGACAGAATAATATCATGACATAATTTGAAAGTAGGAGATTAACCCAAAGAATGGAAATTGGGTGAAGAAGTTCCCTTACCTCGTGTCTGACTTGACTCAACCGTTCTTTAACCTCCTGAATAATAAACTAGAGTTAATATGTACCTTATTAAGAACCATTTTCAATTTCATTATCCTTATTATATCTCTTATTACAATGATATGAACATTATGTAATTATTTATGTTAATAACGGTCGTTTTGTCGATCTTTGGTACTTGAGTCAACAATAAACTTCTTATAATTACAAGTTGTTTATGTGGTAGAATATCCATTATCTCCAGAATTATATTCATGATTTAGATGTCATATATATCTTATATATCCAGTATATACATTCATTTATAATATTAAATAACATTTAGAGGTAAGAAATGAAATGCACCGTTCATGGAGACGGTAAGCCGTACGTACGCATGAACGCTACTTTCATTTAAATTTCATATTTAATGGAACGAAATAATAATGATATAAATGTATAGTATAATTCCAGTATAATATAGTTTATAATACCATTTAATCCATCCTTTATACATCCTACATATGGCATTAACGATTCAAATCACTTTGAGGGGGCGGTAGTCCGCACTTCCTAAAATGAAATTATCGCGTTTTACCCATAATGGAAATCATAAACTATGCCATAAATGAGAAATACAGAAGAATAAGTAAAACATAAACATATTATATATCATATATAAAAATAGTGACATATTAATGGCCACCTTTGAAGGTGTTATATGAGTGTTGAACAATCATCGTTTCGTGAGGCATAAATTCACCATCCACAGAAACCGTATGTTCTTTAACCATTAGATGTAGGTGTGTGTAAGTGTAGATCGAATACTTCTTATAAAAACATCATAGTATATTGAGGATACTGGTGTTTTTACAAAAGATATGAATAAAAAGAGTTTAGGGGGTTGGAGAAGAAAAATAAAACAAAACAACATTAGAGAAAACATTACCTCACAATCGGGTAACTCTTTTTGATTTGAGCCAAAGGCTTATTTGGGAAGAGATCTACCCAAAGTGAGGCTTCTAGGAGTAAGAGGGGGAAGTTGAGAGAGTATTTGGGCAGATTTTGGCAGAGCCAAATGGCTTGAAAGTGTGAATAAAGTGGTAGAGGTGGGGGCCTTTTATAAGAGGAGAGGAGGGGCTCTTTTGGAAAGATTGAAATGTTACATTATTATACAATGCTTTTCGGATTCTAAAGGTCCCACACTTATATAATTCTTGGATAAGGTGGTAAGGATTATAAATCTCTTCATCCAATAGGCTTTGGACAAGTTTAAGCCTTGTATTATACATTATCTTCTCATTTTATTTAAATCGTTAAATAATGAGGTCATCGCTGCATCATCATGATGTCATAAATAATTTAATTTATTTAATGTCTAAAAATTATAAAAAAACTACTATGACGTAGGAAATCTTTTTATCGTTCCAATGACTATTTATAGTCAAAAATGTGACTTTTATAACCCCATGTAAATTTTTTTTTTGTAAAACATTTTATGTTTTTGTCATTTTTTACTTTAACATTAAATAAAAGGTATTTATGTCATTTTCCAACTAAAGTGGCTCCATGGGGTCCCCAAGTTTACCCATGGATTTTATTGGTCGTCCATGGCTCATCCAATAATAGTAGGACAAGTTTCAAGCCCATCTCATATTATTAAAACATTATTTTTCCCTTAAACTACACTAATTACCTCTAATCGCGATTAAGAACATAAAAGTTACTATTCACCAAAAAATTATTTTGATCTCATTGAACCACATTTTACTTCTTAATGACAACCATGTATGTCGGATTTTTAAAAATCAAATCACAGAAGTGGTAATATTTCATCTAAATGAAAAATCAGTTATTTAACTACCACTTAGTGGTTTCACTATTCATCAAAAATTGAAGTTTTTCAGAACAATGCCAAAATTTCACCCTAAGCTATAATTGATATTCCGAATTCAAAAATGATGTCTATTTTAAAAAATTCGAAACATATAAGTTGCATTAATTAATTTTATAATTAATTCCCGCTGTCACAACAAATAGCGTGTTTTTAAGAAACAATTTATATCAAAAGATTGGAAATTGTTTATGTCCAATTTCAATGTTAAATTAATTCTAATGACCACCATTGGATAAAATGGTAAAAATATATTCTAATTATACTTTAAAACCACTAAATAGTATAATTTATCACAATAAATTATTTTGATTAAAATATTTGTTTTAAGTATTTTTCACTATTCATAAAAAAATTGGAAGTTCTCAGAAAGTTACAAAAAATTCAACTTAGGATAATTTTGATATTACGAATATAAAAATGAAGTACATTTTGAAATATAAAATTTATATAATTTTAAAAAGTGGTAATTACTATTCATAACGGCTACTTTGATTAGTCGCGGTGTTTTAGAAATCGAAGTTGCGTACAATGCAAGCTATTGCATTATTGAATGAGAAGCGTATCGTGGAAGCTCGGGGTGTTACATAAATTATAATTATTAGAGCACAAAACCAAGATAAAACATGTATTTTATTTTAATTTATCCTATTTTAATAATTACATAAATGAATGGTGATAACAAGTGAAAAATAATGGTCTAAACCATTTACATTTAAGACATGTCTTGTAGATATTCCATTTTCACGATGTCTTAGTAAATACAGACTTATATAAAAATACATTGTAATATATATATATATTGACATGTATATATGTTTGTATATACATAAATATAATAATATATGTAATTTAAAAATTATATAAAATATATATACATGCTTATATATATAAGGAACTAAGGGATTGCAGAGATGACTACAATGCATGAAGGACACAGACCATGGTCTACATATAATATTTTTTCTAAAAAAAGATCAAAAAAATTGTTAATTCCATTAAAATAATTATCAAAAAATGAAAAAAGAGGGTAAATATGAGGCACAAATTAACACCCCCACTCACATGGTAATTAAGAAACCTCTTGTTTACGGGGGATAAGGTATATGAAACTATATAATATATGCAAAAAGAAATTTAGTGACATTCTTGGGTGAGGCTAGGTTGACCCCCTCACATGGAACATATACCATTTGGTAGTAGATTTATTATAGTAAATATGACACTTCAACATTATAAAAAAAATACTTTTAGTTTTTTTAAGTGGTTCCCCATGATGGGTTTCTTCCAAATATATACTTTAGTATTTTGTTTGTGATTGTGTGCCACCACACTTTAACAAAAACCTTTCCTTAACTATCATAAGAATTCCATGACGGGTTCTACCCAACATGTTTTAAAATTGTGTCTAATTCTACATAATCTAAAACCCCACCAAGGGACAGGATACAGATTATATATTTCAATGATCCAAATTAAATAATAATAATTATTATTTTTAAATATAAAATTAATTAAATAATATATGGGACCATGTTAAAAGTATATTCTGAATTAAAATTTATATAATATTTTTATTTTATTTCATGAAAAATATCTTCAATTTGATCTCGTCCAAAATGTAATTTATTAATATGGGGATTAATTCATACAGACTAATCATGGTACTTAATGTGACCTATTCATTCCTGTTATTTTTTATTTTTTATTTTAATTCATTGTTTGTAATAATTATTTATTAAAAATGTTTCATTGTTTAATATTTTCCATAGTAGTGCATAAATTAGAATAAAAAAATTATTATTTATAGGTATAATACATTCTAATAATCCACCTAATAATGTGAATTTATTATTGTATAATGATAAAGAATAAATGTGACATAGATTACACAGATATTTGGCTATATTTCAGAAAATATTTTGTTGCATTGTCCAAGGAGAGTAATGAAAGTTGAGTCAGATGTGTCATTACTCACGAAGTTTCCCATAAGTTCCATGTTTTTCCATTATTTAGTCAATAGATCAACCTTTAGTATCATCTCTTGATTACATTATTAAAATTTATTTAATAATGGGTTGTTAAAAACTTATGTATTGTTTTTACATGAACTCATATAAGATAATAAGTTTTCATGAATGGATAAATTAAACATCCTTAGTGAATTTATATATATATATCATTCTAATATTGTAATCCTAGTCACATAGAAAAAAAACGTAAATATTAATGGATATCATTGGTTGGTAAAAATAAATACAATCTAGTATATATTAAGTCGGTATGCATTATATATCTAAATTTTATAAATAATATATTTTATGATGTGCTTATAATAAAGAATTTAGTGTACCACACTACTGGTGAGTTATAATGATAGTGGTGGGTCAATATAAATAATGTTTTTATTAAATAAATTTTTATATCTAGCATGTTTCAACATTATAGTTAATGTGTTGAAAAATGAGAGGTTATCCATTAAGAAGACATGGGACTCTATGAATAGATCATAGAGTATGAAATAAATGCATTTGTCCAACTAAAATCCAACCATGAGACACTCTGAGCTATTGTGTGACTATATCTTAGTATATGAGGATAAGTATAAATGAAATGTTCTTATATAATAGTGAAGTGAGTGAGTATTATAAATCTAGTAGTTTAGGGCTATAATAACTTTATCAAATAGATGTAGATATTTAAGATATTACACCGTATACTATTTTAAAATTATTTAGAAAGAAAAAAAATTAAATATCTGATTAATTTATCTCTATAGATTAATTGATAACAATACTGTAAAATTTCTATAATCATTTCAAGACAAAAATCATGTCTTATCCCACAAAAAATGTCCTTTTTTTAAGACATGCTCTTGAACAGTGTACTATGGGACACATGATTTTGTTTCAGAGTCACTGTAACTAGATAATACATAATAAGAAATGGTATTGAAATATAAATTTTGAGGATAAACTTATATTCTTATCTAAAATAATTCTACGAGGAGAAAGAGAATATTTAATTAAATGTATTAATGATTATAATAATCTTTTGTTAATTTAAAAATGTCTCACAATCATTCAATACGTCCTTATCTAATATCCTCGTGATAAAATTAACACATTTTACAATAAAATTATTGTAAATTAATTATTTTGATATAACTCTTCAATACATTTTAGTTTGTGTTTCCTAAATAGATAATAACATAAATAATGATTAATAATTATTTATTACTAGAAAAAAGATGAAATGAAATTGATAGAGGATAATAGAATGTATGAAACCAATTGGCCAATAAAAATAACCATCATAAAAATGGAAAAACATTACACAAGAGGGTGTTTTCTTCACATTTTTGGTGGAATTTCTATGGCATATGAGAAGAATTAAATTAAACTACATGAATGTGGATTCTTATACACAGCTCATATTCGACATTGAATATGATATTTCTATTTTACGTAATGGTTATTAGATATTGAAAGCATGTCACACATTTTTTTCAAAATTTAGTATCCACATTACAATGGAACAATTAAATGGTGTAATTTGAATTCTCTGTGTTTCTGAGAATGGGTAATTCCTAATTCATCCTTGAAAAGTACAAAACTTATCATTGAAATGTTTAGTGATTTTAATTGAACATTCATTAAGTAAATGAATTTGTTTTCATATTTCCAATAGAAACAATGATACATTATTCCTTTTTAGCATGATTTTATTTGGTTAATTGTACTCAACTAATTGTTTAAAAATGGTTCAATCATTGGAAATTTTAAATTAATTTAAAATAATGTACAATAATACCCAGTTGATGAATGATGACTACATTCCTATAAAAATTAATCTTAGTTTTCAAGGATATGCCCATTATAGTATTTAATCATCATCAACATATAATTTTTATTCAAAAGTAAAGGAATAAGTGAAATATGGGGAAACTAGGATAGGGGGCCTAACGTAGTGAAGACCAAGGTCATCCCCTTGAATCAGTTTCACTCCCATCGGTTTGAGGGAAGAAAAATTATACAAGCCTCTGATATTGGAGCCTATATCGTCCAAAGAGGCCATGTGGTCTGCATCTTTATTCCCCACGCACCAAGTGTGTGTGACCTCCACATTACTATTTATAAGTAGCTTGCAATTTCGGATGATGTATACAATAGACCATGTAAAGGAACCTATATCATGGAAGGATTCATAAATGATCATAGAGTCGATTTCAACTTGAGATATATATATGGTTTCTTGATTAAAAATGATTATACCAGTAAGAATAACTTTTTTCTCATCCAGAATGGAGGTACTATTTCCATAATTCGCTATGAAGGCCAACCACACACTTACCATGAAATCTCGCTCAACCCCATCACCTTGCATGATCCTAGAGCTACAAGAACCATCATTGTTCATATTGAGACCATAATATGGGGGAGACCACTACACCCAGTGACCATGAGGCCTGGGTACAGGAGGATAAGTCAAATGATAAGAGGCCTGCAACACCCTAATGGAGGGATCTTCCTTCCAATTGGTAATCAGCGACACCATGTCCACAAAGAGATTACTCACCATCACGATGATCATCCTTCTGGGAGCAAGACACTCCTCATACCGAGACCTATAGCGGGCCTCCCATAAACACCCTCACCTAGCATTGAGTATCACAGTTCACACCATATATTCTAGGCCTGCTTACACTGAAAATTTTCACAAGTGTTCCATTAAGTGAGTATTTCTCAATTAAAGCTTAAGAAGTATGCCCACTGAAGACCCTCCATACATCCTACGCTCAATCCCCTATGAAAAATATGTGGTTTGTCGTGTCACATCCCATCCTCGGGGCCCGTGCCATGACTACACCAAGCCCTCCTTCCATAGGCCAGGGGATGGCGACTAGAACAAAAGGCGTAATCCACGATAAAAGAAAAGGCATTGCCTTTAGATAAGAAAACAAACACCACAGATTACCCAAGCTGAAGTAAACACTATGAAACTGAGTACAAAAGTAAGTGCATGAAGGTAAATGGGCCAGAATACAAACCCAACTGAAAGTACAATACAACTGAAAATAAATTACAATGGCATTAAAGTAAATTAGAAACCACCAAGTCGTCCTCCGGCTATGCCACCTAATGGGTGGGTACATATGCTCTCCTCAGCTCCTCGGGTCTGGTCATTCACTCAGTGTATGTCCCACCTAATAGCCCACCTTTGGTACCATACCGCTCCACAAGCCTCAACCCCGATCAGTGTTGTCCATCGTATGAAACCAACACCACATAGTGCGGGCATAGCCTGTGAAAGGGTGAGTATACGATAATTAGTTGGGACCCCGAGACCCCCGAAGGTCTCCCAGAATCCACGAAAGATAAACAACAATGTAAGCATACAAACATGAAGTATCAACCAACTCTACTTAGGTATATTCTCACATATATACCTAAGTATTCAATTCCAGCTCGGCTCCAACACCCGATCCCAAGTACAACCCAGTCCACACAGGAAAGCACAACGCAATCCACACAAGAAAGCACAACCCAATCCACATAAGAAAGCAAGTATATTATATCGAAGATAATGATTAAAAGTCAAGACTCAGATCACACAGGTATACTACTCACAATGATGGGTGGAGATGATAGATGTATCCTTTGAATCATCTCCCCTACCGAACCAACATAGGATCCAAGTACAGAATTTATCGTGGCCGAACCCACATAGGATCCTAGTACAGTAACCATCACTGTCGAACCCACGTAGGATCCATGTACATTTGTCATCGTCTTCGCAGTCGCAGGCAGCTCTTGGGTTCCCGTACACAGCACGCTCGATACCGGGAGGGTCCTCTCCTCTAATCAAATATCAGTACATCAACTGTCACGAAGACTAGAGTTGATGTATCTCGTAGATTTGTCCCACATCATTGGGGGAAAACGAAGAAAAAAGTGCCCAGGTCACGGAGAACAAGACTACCAAGCCATTTTCCTAAAGTACACGACATGTAGGTAAGTGGTACACGCTGTATCATCAGACACTTGGTTCTTCCCATGTGATACAGCCCGTTTCGCAGGGATGGTCATGTAATTAAGTAAGTACACGGCGTGTGGTATGGTTACATGTCGTGTCCAAGCCTCTAGGGTCAGTTCCATGTGCACTGGCCATGCCTAGCCGTGTAGTGGAGTACATGCCCGTATACTCCAACTGGTGTCCGTTTATTTACAGAATACACGCCGTGCCTCTTGGCCGTGTGGTTCTTCCCATGTCTGTGTATCACCCAGATTACACACCGAGCCTCACGAAGCCGCTTCTGCAATGGTGGTGTTAGTACACACTGTGCCTCGTGGTCGTGTGGTTCTGCCCATGTCCGTGTATCACCCAAATTACATGCCGAGACTCATGAAGCTTCTTCTGCCTTTCAAAGAAGTTAATACATGCCATGCCTCGTGGCCGTGTTTTTCTATCTGTGTCCATGTGTTTTCCTTGAATACACGCCATGTCCATCGAAGTCTCCCCTCTCAAACTGTGTGTACAGTACATGCCTTGTGACCGGTGTCACACGTCGTGTGACACTTTTTCTGGTGTCTGTTACTTCTACCGTTGAACGCTTATACTACATGGTGTGTGCTTTAGATGTGCATGTTGTGTATACTGGAATTTTCCAAAAACGACTCCTCTGCCCAGAACGCCTCTCGAGGCGTCCGTTCTTCGTTTTGATGATTCATTTTCTACAAAACTCCCACTCCTAGGTCGTCCCGATGTTTCGAAGTGGTTTCCGATGTTTTCGGGCATCCGATCAGCTTCAAAAGATTTCCTTGATTCACCTCTCATGAACAGTAGGAGAACACCATATAACAAGAATGGTAGAGGAATATGAAATTGTTAGTTTGGTCCAGTTCCTTCCGCATTAGTTCGATAGCAAATGGTTCATAGAGAACCAATAACATCGAAGGAAGAACAACGTTGGTCATTCATAAAGACACCCCTACCTCGACAGAAGTTCGCAGTTTTCAAGTGTCGTAGATTATGGAATCGATTCTGTCATCATTGGTGTCTCCTCCCTTGTGTGGAGGAAGAAGAGGGTAAGGAAACCAGGGTCGCCGAATCAGCGTTCTTCGTCAGAGTGTTAACATTCTTTGTTGAAGATGAAATATATCAAAATGTAACTAGAGCTCCTCTCCGAATGTCTCAACACAACACGCCAAACCCAAATAAAATAAGACTCCTATTATTTTATTAAAGCATGGCATGCATTTCAAATTCCAAATTTCATATAACAAAAACACTTAATTAATTAAACTTGAGTTTTCTAATTAATTGGGTGTTATGTTGGAAATATTAATGAGGGAGAAAGAGAGGTGTTAGTCGCATTATGGGGGGGAGTAAGGGAGTTAGGTAATATGAAGAGTTGTGCTCATGTGGGCCCCACCTCACCATTAATTCTCTCATGGTTAGTTAGGAACTACTGGGTCCCACCCCAACTCCCACATATAGGATATCACCACTTAGATATAAAGAATAAAATTGTACCATAATTTTATTTACTTCTCAATTAATCCTCAATTTTAAGCCACTCCTCCTGAGAAAACACACCTTCAGAAAAGGTTCTTTTAAGCAATTACCGGTGCTGTGGTTTCATCGGTGCCCTCAGATTTCCATTCCGAGCACCGGTTCAAAAGATAAAAAAACCCACTCGTTCGATCACTGAACGTACCCGAGCTAATCTTCAGAAATTGATTTTGGGCACTTCGGGCCTCAGAATCAGTTTCCGTCAAAAACTGTGTACTCGTAAAATCCCAAAAAATGTAAGAAAAAAATATCCTTTAAATTTACAGGTCTTTAAATGTCGTATCTTCCTTCCTCTTCTTATAAAATTGGAAACATGAAACAATGATGATCCTCATTCTCTTAACGTTTTCATCTGATGGTAAGTCATGGTTCCGGATATTCCATGTAAAAAAATATACATCGTTGGTATTTTATTGCACCAAACCTGAGAGTTCCATTGGTTGAGCAGAATAATATTACTGGAATTCCATCGGAATTCCTTTGAGTTTAATCTCATGGTGTCATAAGGGGTGAAGACACATCTGTCAGGATTCGAGTTTATGGAAATGAGATCAAACATCTCTTTTTGATTCAAGTCCAGAACTGTCCGGAAAAAGGATTGATGAAGGCCCACATCTTTGAATGAGATGG
This sequence comes from Viscum album, assembly GCA_963277665.1. Taxonomy (NCBI): domain Eukaryota; kingdom Viridiplantae; phylum Streptophyta; class Magnoliopsida; order Santalales; family Viscaceae; genus Viscum; species Viscum album. Next base: position 813,084,114 of record OY728165.1, read on the forward strand.
TGGGAGCAGGGCATTCTGGTTAACCATCAATATTTCCCACCTAGTTTTTCTGCTAGAAAATGATATTTCCCTCCCCTTTAATCCAACGAGAGGTGTTATTGAGTTGGCAGAAGGAGGGAACAAAGCTTGGACGAGAGGTGAGAGCATGGGCCAGAGGATTCTACATTTCCACCCTAAACACATGACATGGTTTTCCCCAAAAACATTCAACCCTAATTGATTTCACACATGATTTTTGTTTGCACACTGTGAATGGTCTCCACATGGCTCTTGACGGTGATCCCTCCTTTGATAATGGGCCTTTCAATTTTCCCCTAGGCAGTCCAGTGGAGATTCCCCTCTGAGAGTGCATCCAATATAAAGCCTACATGCACTATATCAATGGATTTGATAACAGATTTCGGTTTCAAGGTGGATTACATGTCATGGATCAACATAGCTATGAGAATTCTTTTCAAAAAAGTTATTCGGACCTCGAAAGATTTGAAAAGATTCTTCCAGTTGAGGACGCGCCTCGTGATCTTTCTCACCATTTTATCGATGTCACCGATAAGGATTATAAGACAATGATACCTTTTGAAAAAAAGGATACCGAAAAAATATTCATTATTATATCAGTTAAAAGGCATGATAATTTCAAGGAGTTTATATAAATAAATTAATATACCTCCTGAGATAACTTTTTGAATTTTACAGAATGTGAAGCTGATATATAAAATAATGTTAAGAATATATTAATTACATCAGCCTCATAATCCATATAATATATTCACCTTGAATTCATTTATCAGGAAAATGTAGTATTGGTTTTTTTCTATACTCAAATTTTTTAATACACATGAGATTCATGATATCTGTAAAAGGAAAATGAAGGATGAGTCTTACTTGATTACATTGATCATTAAAACACATAGAGGATTAATAACTATATTAATATTTCATTGTTCACATCATATATAAGACGTTATTCAAATGGGGACGAATATTGGGTTTTATATGTCATGTAAAATAATTCATAATCGTTTGGAGAAAATATTTTAAAATAAAATTTTTAATATATAAAAATATTCCAATTATAATGATAAATGAATATCAAATATCTTATAATATGAAATAATTTAATTATTTCATTTTCCATGTATTTAAATGAAAATTAATTATTAATTTTTTTTTTCAATAGACAATATTATATCAAGAAACCTACAATGCGAATTTTTAATTATCATAATGCTCATATAAGATATTATATAAATATCTATTATTGTAATTTTATATTAATATTATAGAATTTATTTCTATAAAATAGTGAAAATATATATTTGAGATAATGTAAACATGATTACTAATTTTTATTTCAATGTTGGAGGGGCACAAGTAATATTCATGTGAACAAGTTCAATAATGGAATTCAGAAATGGAATGTTCTAAAGAAACACATTTCATAAAAACAATAAATCCAATAGTAATGGCTATATATTACACATATTGGGTGTTATAATATTTCATGGGAAATATGGATCCTATATAATATCTATAAATAAAATTAGTTATGATTGAGAAGATCATATAAATTTTTGAAAATGGAATATATAAACCCAAATCATGTTTAAATTATGGTAATTTCTCTAATTGATATAAATCCATTGGTGTGTATTTAAGTGAAACTATACATGTTTGGTGAAATAAATATACTAATAATTATCAAATAGTCATATGAAATACTACAGATTAAATTTAGTATAAATCAACATGTGATCAATGTATTATATGATGATTATATATGTAATTTCATTTCTATCTATAATTTTGGGACAATATTTATATGAGATTATAGAAGTGTTGATGAAATAAAATTATTCAAATAATAAACTAATTTTCTCCAGATACATTTGTGTATTAATTCTATAATTTTTAGAACCAAATATTCACTTATAATTAAAATATACAAGGTGTTTAGAAGTGATTAGAGGGATTGAAATAGTTTTACATGTAAAATATTTTGATAACATATGGAAAATATATTTTAGTATTAATGATTGAAAATAATTGGTGAGAAGAATACCTCTAATGTTTTACTAAATATAAAAACCATCTTTCTAGAGAAATATTTTTTATCATAGATCTATGTGTTACTTTGACCAATTTAATATTTATATGTTGAAAATTTATTAAACCAATTTGACGGAAAATTTCTACCAATGTTTGATAGATTAAAAACAAAAAAAATACAAGTATGAGGAATATGATGATATTAAAATTTTAGATATAATTATATATATATATGTCTGTGTGTGTGAATAAATCACATATTTAGTTCTATGTAATTAATATTTCCATAGTATATATTATGGATGGAATGTATCAGTTAAATCTAGGATATTTTTCTGTAATATAGTCTGAACTATGCCATTGAACATGGGAATATAAAAAGGATATAGACCTGGAACATGGTGAGTAAGAGAAAATTTTAATAAGTGGGAATAAACATGTTTTTATATGAATCATAATGAGGTTTTATTATAGTTCAGATAAGAAAATGAGTTAAGGAGTATCCTTCAACAATATGGTAGCCATATTTAAAAATTCTGTGTATGTTGTGACTTCTAATAAAGCTAAATAATTTTAAATTATGATATTATTTCTTCAATTCTGGTAAAATTCATGTAGATATAAAATAAGGTGTCAATATTATGAAGTAGAGAAACAATTCGATGCTTGATGATATATTTTTGAATGAATATTTACTCAAGATGAGGATATCACATATAGTAGTGTAGGCACATAAGAAAAGGTAGAAGGCATAGTGGATAAATCGATATCGTTGGATAAGTGTGATTTTTTCATCTGTGAGATAACTGTTGGAACATCTATAGGTTGGATGTAATTCATGTAGGAGATTTTTAAAAGAATCTTCCTTATACCCAACATGAAATTTAATGTTTTATAAGAAAATATTGTATACATAATGTCATGTGATATGTATACATACCTTAATAGTGATTAACCTCATTCTTCAATTATTTACAAGGTAATGTCCACAAAATATATCTCCAATAAATTAGTAATATTTTCTCCAATCTAAAATCATAAACTCAATGTATAATGGAAATAATCAGAATCATATATCCTATAACCTCTATAAATCATACATTAAAAAATTTTATGGCTACCAATAGTGGGGGGGGGGACATAAGTATTGACACATCTTTTAATGAAGTTCAATGATGGTGATATCATGTATATGAGATTATGAGGAGTGACTAACCGACAAGAACTCAACATGGTTTAGGGTTCATTCATTTCTCCATTTATGAACACCATTATTTGGATCTAAAAATGATTTCATTATAAATGTGTATCATTAAATTATGTACCTTGATTCAATATTAATAACATGGAATTTATATAGTGGTGAGGTAAATTATGTTTTTTGAATCATTTGACTGTATGACATTGATTGATTGTTCAAGAAATTTGTATCTTCTTGTAGGATAATATGTCTCATTCCCAAATTATAGGGATAGTAGTAACTTTATCAAATCCATGATTATAGTTATTAAAGGAATGTCAATATAGAAAATTCCAGAAAAAATTAAGCATGAAAGGATAATGACATGAAGTGTTCATGCATCTTAATGATGTATAATGGGACAAAAAGAATATATTACATGACATGTGTTCATGGGATGTTATTATTAATAAGAATTAAACATAGATTAATAGGGGCCTAGATGGGATGTTAGACTCCTCTCCAGTTATACAAGTAACACTCACTCCAATCATGATAAGGGCATAGATGATAACTCATAATGAGTATTAGTAGTGGTGACCTATTATAATTAATTATATATTGCGATATGGTGCGACCCTTGATAGTGGTATAGTAATTTCCAGTTTTATATGACCATAGTAGATATAATGTAATTCAATATTATATGAGTTTATAAAAATAACCATTGAATTTATTTAATTGTTATATTCCGAAATTATTCATTGAATACAATGATTTTTTTTTCAAATGAATATACAATATTCAATATTTGGTGATTAATAAATATTTACGAGAGATCCAAGATAATTAAATGAATATCGTTTTACCAAACAACACATCAAATTCTTTTCAATAATGAATTAAATAGGTATTATATATATAATACAATGTATGATTCTTTTATGTCATCTTTTTGGTATATTTGGAGGGTTAACTTTTATAAAAACCTAAATTCAAATTATAAAAACTATAACCTAACTATTAATGAAATTTTAAGACCAACTATGAGAGTGGGAAATATTTATCTATAATTATCCATCATCTACCACTCAATCATTTATTTTATTTTGAATGTTAATGGAATATCAGTAGTTGTTTCATCTATTATCAATGATTGATATTTTTAATTTTTTGATTATGATTTTTTCAAGTATCTACTAATTCTCTTTGAATTGATGAAAATTCCATTATTCAAGGATCGATAAAAATCCCAAAACACATATGGATCATCTTTATGTTTTCTATTTTGGTTAATTCAAGAGAATTTAATTAACTACATCTGAAAATACTTTTGTGAAATAAATATGATGATGTATGATTTTAATTAAAATTTTAATTTTATGTTCATATTTATATTATAATTATATGTTTTGTTTGATGTATCTAGGATGGGGAATAAAATATTTTTTATCTATATTAATAATATAAAAAAATTATATAAAATTTTTACACTCCTCTATAAGCCCTATGTTCCTTCACTATGGTCACATGATATTTTTCTATGTCACCCATTTTTTAGGAGTTCCCTAATGGAAATACCAAGCCCTCAACATGAGTAATTTTCCCCTCAAATATATTCTTTTGTAATTAAATACCCAAATACTATTTATTAATTCATATAAAACGTAATTAGAGTCGTTTGTATTTTAAATTTTATTATTAAATGGTAATATTTATTCACAACATTTCCCCGTTCCTATGAATAAAATAATTTTTGTTTATTCATTTTGAGGACGTGAACCTCTATGAAGAGAAGAGTGATATTTTTTAGCACCACCTATAAAAAATAATAATAAACATGAAATTAATGAATAAATTTGAAAAATATAGTATTATTATTGTAAAAATGATAAATATTATAATTATTCTTCATGCCCTCACATTCATCTAGAAATTAAAAGGTTAACTATTGATTCTGCACAATACCACATTCAAAAAGTATTAAATTATATTTTTTATCTATATATTATATTATTTATGAAAATATCTTAAAACATGATTCATCATAAAAAATAATTTTGAAATATTATTATACATTATTAATAAAAATATTATGAGAAATGATAAAACATACATTATCAAAGTCACCAATTATTTATAGTAGGCTTATGTTTTGGTCGGCCTAGCCAGCAACATAATCAATGCTATAAAATAATACCCTAGATGAATATGAGAATATAATTAAAAAATTATTTTATATAAATAATCACATAAATATTTTTTTTCTATAATGGTAATATTAAATTTATACCGATTAAATATGATAAAAAATTTTATTGATCCAAAATCACTAAAAATTTACTTTTTTTGATTACATCATTATGAAACATAACGTAGAATAACATAGAATAAAAATGAAGGAATATAAATAATTATAAATCATTAAATCCATTTACATTATTTTCTTTGAATCATGGACTCATGGCGAATTATTTATAACAAAAATATTATTATACAAGTTCAAAACTATCATGATGACTAACACACAATATCAAAAATAAATAATATATAACTATAATAAATATTTATTATACCCAAAACTTAATTTTATAAATGTTTTGGGGATATTAAATATGTTTCAAAATATTATATTAATAGATTATTTTTTTATATTTAAATAATTAAACATCGTTAGTGGAATTCATGAATTAAAGTATGCCATTTTTGTTACAAATTTAAAATCATCTTGAAATAATTATTTTATAAACAATTTTTTCATTTGAATAATTTATATATTTCCCCAATAATATTTTTATCCTTACCCCTTCAATATTAATTTTATATAATGATTATTCATAAAAATCATTCTTCAAGTGGTAATGATTTGAATGATTCTAATGTGGTAAGGTTTAATTTTCTATTTTATAAATTCAACAATACTTGTTTAATATAGGGAATCATATTTTCATTTATATGTTGCATCAACTTTATAATTTCATTCATGAAAGAGAAATTCATCCATTTCATTCATGTTATTCATATCAAGATTCATTTATTATTACTTTATCAATACCTTCATTTTTTCACCACCAATAAAATTTAAAATTGATTTTTTTAAAGATCATCTATCTTGGAATTGATTAAATTTTATATCTTAAACCCCTCTGATTTAATTCTCCTTTGGCATTTCTTTGGTTTTTAATTTTATTCTCCATAATATATTTCCCCCTTTTACTCAACATTATCTATAGTAAAGAAATTTACCATTCCATTTATTTTTAATTGGAGATCAACTTTTCTCCATGCCATATAATTTTAATTTATTTTTGAATATAATTTTCTATTCCACAATAATTTATTATTAGAATATAATAAAATGGGAGAAAATATTAAATAACTAATGAAATTAATATTGTCTTACTTATGGGTTGTTTTTATAAACCTGTGAAAACATCTATTTTTATTGTTTCCCAAGTGATTTCATATTTCTGCCACCTTTGTTGTTTTATATGATACATAATGTAAACATTTTCAAGGGTTATAAATGTAATTATTATTATTTTTTATTTTTATAATTTATTTTAAAAGAAATAAATTATTGTATATTTACAGTGGATCTCTTTCGAAAACTCTAAAACATTATTTTTTATATATGAAATATTTCATCGAATTGGATTATGCTTGATCCTGGAAACTATTCAAATGATACACACCACATGGTTTTGATGGGACAACTTTGTGGAATTATTTTATATCAATGAAATGATCCATCACTATCCATTTCATTCATATTCATTGTATATTTGTAATCATGATGTTTCCAACAATTGATTTCCATTGTGAACAATATATATTTATAACTTTTAATGAACAATGTCCACCATTATGATACGCAACAATTGATAGGGAAATATTTTTGATATAACCATATACTGGTTACTCTAAACTATATTGGATTGAGGGATGATTATATAGAATGAAATAAAATTTATTGTTCAGTGAACTATTAAAAATAAATATTATTCTAATTCTGATACAAATGTTTTTTGATTACTCAAAAATTCTGATTTTATATTTTTTACCGTCCAGATTCATTCCCTAGATGATTTATGATAATGTTATCTATTTTACAGATAAGAAGAAATTTATTCGAATTATATATATATTTTACCAAATATAGATGATTATTGGAAAACATGATTGTGTATTGTTTATTAATTTTCATATATGATAAATTTATTATACATAGTTTGTGATGGGTGAGGATCAGTTACATATTTTTCTATAATGCATTGATAGGTCTCAAAAATAAAAATAAAGTTGGGTATTATTGTGGATTCGTAACAAAAATATTATTTTTCTTAAAAACATGGCCTTGATGATAAAATCATAGTTTCTAATGTCATGATATATTTTTATTTTTTATTCAAACGGATACACAAGTTGATATTTTTCATTTATAAGGAACCATTTATTTTTATCTATATGATTTATTCAATTCCAATGATACCCACTTGTATATTATTATTTAAGTATCATTATATTTTATAATTCTTGATGTTTATCTATTCCTTTATTATTAATTATTATAATCCTTTTCTCCCATATGATGTTTAATTTTTATCTCTTATGTTCATCATTAATGATCATTTGAGACGATCCATTATTTTGATTCTATTTACTTACGTAATGAATAAATGTATCACAAATGATATATCTATCATACTAGATTATGTGGTTTATTTTTTAGAGATGTGGAAGAGTAATTATAGATTATGTAGTTTCTTAAATAGTTGATTTAAATTTTAATTATTTTAGGAATACTACAGATTTAATAATATAATATTTTTCAGAATTTTCAAAACCTCAAAACAAAAGAAATTACTCTAATACATATATTATAATATTTTCATAAAATTATGTAATCATGTTATAATTACGGGAATCTATGGTTTCTATTGAAGAAAATATATTATTTATATGTTTTTAGAACCAGATCACTGATTGCAGTTCTATTATGGTATATGAAAAATGAATTATTAATATTTATATCAATTTTTAAAATTTAGTAAAATATTAAAAGTTTTATTATTGGTATGTACAAAACTATATTAATAAAAATACAGAAACATCATCAAAATAATATATTCTTATGATTATTCCAATAATTAAATAATTTTTATTAGTATAAATATTAAAATTTTAGAAATATAACTTCAAAATCACAATATAAATTATAAAGAATTGAATTTATGTTTATCATGAAACTAATATTTACAAATAATTATGTGTTCTTGATAACATTTAATATTTTTCATTAGTCATAAATGATGTATTATACATTTCTTTTAGATATTGTAAATTTTAAATACTATTTTTATTGTGATTAATTATTTTTCATAAGATAAAAATATATAATATATAAAAATGTATATTTGTTGAAAAACATAACATAATTTGTTTTATTCATAATTATAAAATATGGAATAATTTTTTAAAATGAAATAATTACAGCTCAATGATAAGTTTATATTAAATATCACATATATTATTTGTTAAATTTTTTATAAATGATTAATAAATAAAATAAACTTCATATAAAATGGCTTACATTAATAATTACATGATTATAAAATTTTAGATTGTAATTAAAAATTCCATCAATTTCATTTCATATGGCCCAAGGTTATGGAATGTATTGATGTTTTATATTCATAGCATGTGAGATAGAAAATATTTCATAGTGATTTACCTGATTTTGGACATCTCACATAAATTAATTCAATCAAACCACATTTTTTAACAAATACAGTGGGTTTGTTTTAGGGAAAAAAGTAGAAAATATAACCCTTCAATTCTTTAACAAATGATCACTGTATAGGGTGCCACTATTAATCAATTCTATTCCATTCCATTTATACATAGATTTTCTTATTTTAATACCTTTATTTATTACATATAATTAATCAGTTATAATGTAACCCATATATACAAACTACATCACTCAAATCGTTGAAGACATTTATAATAGGAAGATTACATTTATATTTATTAAAAACATTCTTGCGACCTTCATATCATTTAACATGTATATTATTTACCCAATTCCTTATCATACATCCATAGTTTCAATCGTTGTTTTAATCATTATGGGAAAACTGTATGTGGATTAATATTTTGTATTCAGTTCTTTTTTATTAAGTGAATATTAATCCCAATTATAATATTTTAAATTATTCTGTCATTCTGAATTCCAAAAATGTATTAATGACAATATTTTTTTCTAATAATTATTATCAATAAACTATAAAATAATTTCTTTTAGTTTAGTGTGTAATGTGATAAAATATTTTCAATATAGTATACATTTAATGTAATATTATCATCCAAATGAAAATATATTGTATTTCCCCTCCCCCTAAATTAATTTTATCATTTAAATTTTTATTTATACACTATATTTAAATAATAGTGATGGTAGTAAATAATATTTAATTTTTTCTGAAATATCATCTATAATAACATGGGTTAAACTATAAAAATAATATATTCCTTCGTAATATAAAAAATTTGATATTATCAACTATTTCATCAAAATATGGGTCATTTTATTTCTATATTTAATTTGATATTCAAAATTTATAAATTCATCATCTTCATTTTCATTATCAAAATTCTAACTATTCATTTAAACAGAATTTTTTATTATTATATCTAAAAAATCGTATTAAAATATCACATGAATTTGAAAACTCATTCGTAAGACGTATTTTCAGGTGACCCCTTTATATGAATGTACTATACATTGTGTTCAACTATAATATTCTTAGATCAACCTATAACTTATTTTTTTTAATTTATATTAATTTTGGCCATATTCTTATTTGTTTTTCAATATTATATATATTTAAATACCTCTTAATTGTTCGTAAATATAATGTGAATTACCAAAGAATATCCCCATGGAGTATTAAACAAGTTGAATATCATCTTTGGTAATCCAAATAACCACTCTTTAATCTTATGATAAATATGCATACGTTACATACATATATTAATATCATATTTTGTGATCCAAGGTGAATATTATTAAATTTCACCTTATATTAATCTATAATATAAAAATTCTATAAACTAGTGGTGTACTGTCTTTGAAGATCAAGTTCATAATCAAATTATATTACATTTATTAACAAAAGTTACGTATAAACTATCCCAATAATTCCACCTAAAATACTTCTCATAAGTTAAAATTGTATTTATAACTTGGTAATTTAATCATTTTAAAAGGATGAACAAAAATTCATAGTATGGGAAAAACTCAACACCATTTCATAATGTGTTAGATCATATGCATATGTTAAAAAATGTGCATGGGAGAAATATCATATTAAAAAATTCATAGATAAATTAATATTATTCATAAATAATTATCAGAAGTATATAAAGGTATGACTGGGAAACCAAAACATAACACTGAAATATATTTTATATAATCAAAAGTGTAAAAATGAAAAAAAGTTGTCCAACATGCTTTCCATAAATGGAAGAAAATGAAAAAGATCATAAATCCAGATGTTATGAACAAAGGACATGTAATATCAAATGAAATAACACATTCAGTTGAAAATGTTTATTACATAATAAGTATGATCTAGAATGTATTATTATCAGAATATGATATAGAAATGTGGTATTCCATTGAAGCGCAGCATGATAGGGATCAATGGAACAAAAAAGATTATAATTCATAATGTAGTGGGACATGAATTAAAATCCCTATATCACATAACATAGTGACTTTGCAATTCATGTACATGTCACCTAATATAGTAGGTCAGGAAATGAGATCCCTACCAACCATTACATTGTTGGTGAGTTGTTCACGTCCTTGTAACATATTTTTTTCTCATAAGCCGTACAACATTAACCAATTAAATGGAGGAAATATAGATCCCTAATCATATAATAATGTTAAACTATTAACATGCGTATAAAATTAGAAATAAATCATATTTATTATCATGAATAAGTCATGGAAACAAAATACATTTTATAACTTTTCAAAATTGTATAAAATGAAATGAAATCAAGGTAATGAACAGTTGATACACATAATTCAATCACCCAAATATATAATTTCCATAATCAATTTATATAGTGATTCCTTGATATTTATTGTAAATAATATATATATATATATATAATGGAAATAGATATTATATAATGAAAATCTCTTTTTAAACATTTTTAACCATGATGTAAAAAAGATGAATTTAATTTCAACATTCATAAATAATTCTAATGAAAGTATCAAGGAAGCATTTGAAAAATAGAAAATTACATTATATAAAAATAATGGATCCACAAAAAATTAACATATGGTTTTGATAGGGAATGTGGAGTTTAGGTTATGAAATTTGAATGTGAAAATAAAACGACTTCTGTAATTTGAAATATATTTATAGAAACAAACATCCTTTAAAAGAGTGATATGGAATAATATTGACATGAAATAAGAGGAATTTTTAATATATAATAAATAATACATATTTTTCTCAAAATAATAATGGACAAAATTATATGGATGTTTTAATTTGGACAAGTAATGAAAATAGCTCATTTTTGGTGAATTATTAATATTATTATAATGTAGAATTTAATTAAGAAACAATTATATCAATGAAGATGTATTTAATGTGAAATTTTAATATCACCATAAAATAATGAGGAATAAAAATATTTAATCATCGTAAGATAAGATAAACCAATCATGTAAAACTACACTCTAAGAGTTATAATTATGACTCAAAAAAATAATTTTAATAAATTAATCACCTTAATAATTTTGAAATGATTCAGTAAAGACACCCTAATAAGATTAACATGAAAATATACCTTTTTAGAATAATATTAAAAATTAAAAAATATTTTCCCTTATTAACATAATTTTTTTTGAAAATAACAAATAAATAAATGATATATTTTAATATTAACATAAAAATAAATCATTTGGAGACGTAAAAATAATTAATCCTAATATAATATTGTAATTCAAAATCCAAAAATTATATTCATATTATTAATATAGTGCTATAAATATATAAAATTTACCTTTTAATTAAAAACATTATTTTTAGGGAAAAGGGAATGTCCTTGTTTCCAAAATTATACCTTTAAATTAATATGAAATCAACATAGAATTTTAAATTTATTTTTAGTTTAAAATTCATGTCGATATAATTTTATGATAAAGATAAAATTAGAATTAATTCTTTAAAATTTAAAATTTTATTTTTTAAGAAAAAAATGCATAATATAACAAAAAAAATGTCTTTAATTTTTTTTTATAAAAGTGTTAATTCAAAAATAATTTAAATTGATTAATTATTTTAATATGAAAAAAATAAATTTCATTATTATATGTGAATTCAATATATAATTAATTATTAACAATATTTTATTCAAATAAAAAATGTATAAAATAAAAATATAATAAAATATAATATATTTATAATATCTTGTTTAAATCATTCTTACTATTCATAAAAATCCCCATTTAGTCTCTATATATTACATAATAATATGACTAGTAGTGGTGGATGTTTAAATTATTGATTTAGATAACATAGGTTTGACAGTGATTCCCATGAGATAGAACATCTCCTACAATTGATTCTGATCAACTAACACTTGTTGAAATTTGGCTTTGCCTTGGTCTAGGGATAAACCTAGTGATACCACCTCCATTTCAACAGAAACAATTTTACCTTCATAAAAAAAATCTTTTAATTTTATTCATATATTTCATAATTGTTATATGTGTATTTAAACATACATGTTAAATATTTACATTTAAACAATCATATAATTCCCATGGCTATATTTACAAAACAACCATATATGATGGTAAAATTAAATTCCTAAAACTGAAATAAATCCATCCTATATTATTATGTATCCTCATTCCTACCATATAACTAATTATTCTTCCTTATTTCATAGTTGAAATTGGGGCTATCATCATCATAGAAAAATACCATGAGGATTATAATTTTATTTAGTCAATCTTTTAATAGACAAGAATATTTCTCAAACATGTACAATTTTTAATTATGTTTTTTATTATATATTCATAATTTATATATACTGATATTATAAATTAATATTTTATTATAATGAAATGTATCATTGTTTTCTTTTGGTTGGTGTTGTGTGTGATATGTATTATTCAAAATCATATTTATTTAAAATGAAATTAATAAAAAAGTATTCCACTATTAATAATTTATTGGTTAAAATATTTTAGATGATTAAATTTAATATTTTAGGGTATTATATTTAATATTTTGAATATAAATTGATTTTTGGTATTTCATTGAATATATATTTAGTTAAAATTATGAGTTTTTTTGTGATATTATTATTCTAAATTATAAAATGTTATAATGATTTTCAATGGATTGAGATTATAGACTACTTCAAAAAATTATTATTAATTACATTATAAATTATAAATTTTTTAATTCATTTTGAATGATCTCATGGAAAAATGGGGATTAGAAAACCCATTTGATGGAATATTTAGTTATCATTAATATTTTTCATTTATGTAATAATGATAATGAAAATTTAACTATAAATTTTCATAATAAACAATTTATAGTTTTATTATTCATGGAATTTTTGTACAAAAAATTTTGTTGTCATTTATGTGTATGTCGACATTTCATATTTGCTTGATAATGATACATTTTCTCGTATTTTGTATTATATTGTATTGACCATTGTGTCTAATTCATATTAATTGTTTAAATTAAAATTATTTTATTATATGCACTAAATATAATATTATATCACATAAAGAGGGATTTGTATATGATTACAACAAATTGATCACTCTTATTAGTCAATGTCCAACAATTTTAGTAAATTCACCTAATTTACTATAGTTCACATTGTTAATCCACTATTAGATCATAATAGAGACTATATAAAAGAGTATTATATTTTGAGTCCCCATATCATCCATGGGAAGATTGTTTCCTGAGAAGAGAAACAGTTTTTCGAGAATATTGTCAACACATTTATCATTCTAAAAATACTAGAATATTCTATGATAATATTATTATTATTTAATTTTAAATTATTTAGATGGATGTAGTGGATGTAGAATTCCAGATTAAGTAATTTCATTATCTTTCATTGGAATATTTTAGCGAATTTTTTGTATAAATTATTTATCTTGAGAGGGTAAACGTTGAATGGTATATGAATTATTATTACCCTGAGTTGATGGATCTATTTATTTTGGATTATTCTCATCAATTTTCTAAGAATATGTAACACATACTTTAGATTATATCTGATTATTTTCTTAAAGTGAGGTAGTCTTAATGTTCTCTTTTATAGTTATTTATATTACGGTGTCATTTTCACTCTAGACGCATGTATACAGTTACAAAATTTGGATATTCAGTATGTGGTAGTTATCATTATAGTGCCTAAGGATTTTGATATTTACAATATACCAAGTTTTATTAATGGAATCATAAGAAATTTAATGGTAAGAAGACTATGTTTTGTTAGGTGGGTGGTAGACTAAAGAGGCCACACAATTTCAACAAATTTTCATATATATTTACTAATTTGTTTTTATTCCATTTGGGATGAATGATTTATTATAATAATCCATCATGATAAGAGTCTCAAAAAACCTACATAGTAGTGTATTTTTTCACCTCTAATGAATCATTAGAGAAGCATTAAATAAAAGATATAGGTCTAGATATCACCACTTATAAAATCCACAAGGTTAATAAAAAATATACTGCTGAAATATTTTTTCGTTGTTACATTTATGATAAATTTTTTCTCCCCCTATATGTTTTATCAACCTATTGTATTATATTATGTGGTACCACCATGAACAATATTATTTTTAAAACTATAAAAGATATATAATCATAGTGATCCAGTTTCGTGTTGTTTAATCAGTAATAAATTGTGTCTGTGAATTATTCTTAATCCATGGAGTTCATTAATGTGCAGTTGTTGGTGTCTAACCAAGGTGATAAAAATCCCTTTCTCTGAAATAATTATTCTGTATCTTCATGAATAGGTTTTTGTAACAACTAGTTGATTTTTTGAACTCATGTATTAAAAAAATCATTATATTTATTATAGACCATAATATAGGATTTATTTATTATTCTATGATAAACATTGGATACATTTATTTATTTGTATGGTAAATTCATGAAGTAATACTAATTGGTGGAGGTACAAAATTCCCTAACCCATCCCAACCAAATAAAAATGTGACACTTCGTTGGCTTTACATTTTATTAGTTCATTAATCTAGTTGTATCTTATTGTTATTCGACTATGATGGAGTTAGCTTCATATTGTAACTAAAATTATATACTGTTGAATATATATAAAATTATTGGTTGTGGAATCAGAGGTAATCTTTTGAATTGTAATGGGTAACCATGGTATGTCACTCTTTAGTGAGATTTATTGGATCCATTTTTTTATAGTAGTGTTTTTAATGATAAATTTTTGCCTTACCTTTTCATTAATCATCATTTTGTTCAAAGAAATTATAGCTGAATAATAAGATATTTTTGGGGGAAATCTATATTCTTTATTTTACAATTCACTTATTATTTTATCCAATTATTTATTAACAAGAAATATTATAATTTGGGTCATGAAATTTCAAATTCATGTAAATTTATTATCCCCACAATCATCGGGTAATTATTAAGAATCATGTGGAATAATCGTACATGTGCAATTATAGTTCAATGATTGTGTACAATTAATTCGTGGAAATGTGTAACAGTACTTATTTGCCTTAAATAGGGATCTATTAATATATAAAATATACATGGTTTTCACATTTTTAACATTTTAAATGAAGAATAACCATGTAGAGTGAACAAATCAAGTCTAGTAGCACTATATGGTTAGTGGTTATAATTCCAAATTGTGTATGAAAAACATAAAATATCTATTCAGCATTTAAATAATAGTTCCCAATTTCCACTTTCTAAAAATACTTCACCTCATATATCCTTCAAACATGACAATTCAATTTAAGAGATCCATGTTTTCTTATTCTCCCATTTAATCATGTTTCTAATATACTATCTCAGGATTTCATACTAGTTATCCATGGTAATCATCATTTTTATTTTATTCCATTCACTTCTCTCCTCACACATTTTAATTTTTTTCAATGTTTTTATCATAAAACCTATTGAAAATTTTGAAAGAACATCACATATATTGTTGGGTAAAAATGAAAAAATTTCATTGTAGGTTTTCTAAATCACTTCCCCAATTTAAAATTCCATTATTCATAATGGTTTTCCTATTTCCATTAATTTGAGGTAGTTCGTTCCATATTGGCATCATTTTATTTATAAATTTTTTTGATGAATTTTAATCATATTTTTTCAATATATTATATGTTCCATAAAAATACCAGAAGGATGAATCATTTCCCCAACAAGTCCTCTAGCTGTACCTGCAGCTCGTGAAGCTCCATAGGAGGCATTCGCTATGATGGTGTAGATATCGGTGTCATCATGTGGTACATGTTAATGTATAAGGCCAACGCTCTATGAAGAGGTAGACCTATGACATCATTAGGGTAAACATTTGCCTACTAGTCTACTACTACATGATATCTCAGACTCTCCACATCTACTGCTCTGAGGGTAAGGTAAGCCAACTGATGAGTGATCGGCTACGCCCTCCTCCGAGTAAGTCTGTTCTATGCTGCAATGGAACCCTTCTCGCTGGTGAAAGTGAACCTGGTCCCATATGTGTGGACACACCACACATTTCCCCTAATACAGTCGATCTATGCATGGACTGTAGGTAAGCAGTCTATACCGAAGATAATGTCGTAAGGCCTCGACGTCACTATGAGGATATCCCACCCAAATCCCTTTCCTCCTAGATCAAGCTCATACTACCTACACCAGTGCATAATCGTCATGTATTCTCCCTTAGGAGTCTCTAGCCGTAAGGATCGAGCAAATAGATCTTTCGGAATCTACGATATCCAAACTAGGACAGTGCAAATGAAAGAGTGACTGGCACCTATGTGTATAAGAACTGCAGCTAAGGTAGAGTAGACATCGATCATACTCGAATATTCTCTGGAGTTCTAGGATTGTGAGCCTCATCTGCCTGGAACTGAGCTATTACCTATCCACCTGCTCCTTATGGTCGGGGTGTACCTCCTGGTGGTGGTGGTAATAACACCTCGAAATGTCTCCCACTGCCAGTTGCTCGACCAAATCCTCCACCACGTCCTCCTGCCCCCAGTGGACTAACTCGATCGAATCACTGTCTCTTACTGGGCAGTCCTTTGACCGTCAGCTGATCATATGAATGGCGAGTCAGACAATCACGATCCATGTGAACATTCCCGCTGCATGAGTAACACTACCTGCTTCTAGAATGTGTATCTATGTGTCAGGGGCCCTGTATAACAGATCCTGAGTAATGCGGTCACCCATCCGTGGGTTTGGTACTCGTAGACATCTGCAACATCTGTCTATTTCCAGCTGCAGAAGACTCCGCTACATGGTGACTAGTGGTGGGTCTTGCTGACGGAGACTACTCAGCAAGGAAAATCTCCACTAAGATGGATCGCTCCAACACCCCTACCTACATCGAGATGATGAGGATGATCATTGAAGCCCAGATCTCTCACCTGGGCCCCTGCTCAAAGGTCCGAGCCTAGAAGAATAAGACTCGTACAATATCTCTGGTGTAGCATGAGGGATCAGTGAACCTCATTGAGTAATGTGCCACCATCATGCTGCCCTACTAAAGATAAAGTTTCTCCTGTAAGCACACTGTACAAAGGGTCTCTAGAACAAACTACACCTGAAACAGGCTATCGATGTCTGTCCAGAGTAGTTCTATCTCGCCGTGGACTTGGAGCATCAAGCTCCACCATCTACCCACTGCTTCCTATAGAAGGCTGACAACAACAATCACCATGAAGTTAGATGGTGTCCCTACTAGTCTGAAGACTCTCACCACAGCCTCTAGGCAATCCTCAACTGCTTGAGGGTCCATCTCTCCCCTAAACCAGGGTGGCCTATGGCACTGGAACTCGTGAAATGCGATCAAGCAGCGTGCACAATCTGCTTTTAGGACTGGTGGCATCAGTGGCCCAACAGGTAAATGTACAGCTAGTGCCTACACTAAAAAGGGCCCTGCACTGAGGCCTCTTCACTCGGTGGGATATCCATGGATAAAACACTTGGAACTCTCACAGTTTGTCCACGAAGAGTCATCTTGAAAGAAATAGATGCAACTTGGTCAAAACATTTATACATGGTGAGCTGACCTGGTTGATCTGAATTAAAGAAATACTTCTGAAAACACTCACGCAATCAATGTTTTTGTGTACTATGTCACAAATTAGTAGTCAGGGTCCTATAGTATGGATACATCGACAGCCACACCAACACTAGACTCCTTGAATTAAAAACCACACATAGTACCCTTAAAACTATTTCTCCACTGAAATGATCAGAGTCCCATCTTCTACGGTATAACAGACTCATCTGATACCAATTTGTCACAACCCGTCC
This sequence comes from Viscum album, assembly GCA_963277665.1. NCBI lineage: Eukaryota > Viridiplantae > Streptophyta > Magnoliopsida > Santalales > Viscaceae > Viscum > Viscum album. Next base: position 813,102,954 of record OY728165.1, read on the forward strand.
CCCTGGGCCATGCCGTGACTACCCCAAGCCCGCCTGCAATAGGCCAGGGGATGGCAAATAACACCAAAGGCATAAATACCTAAACTGGAAAGTCGTTGCCTTTATAACATGAAAATGTACACAACAGAGTATAAGCTACAAGAAAAACACTAAGTAAAACTGTATAACAAAACAATGTTGAAAAGTAAAAGTGTCCATAAATACAAGTCCAACTGTAAAGTATAAGGAAACGGAAAGTACGTGTACTGGAAAAGGGGAAACAACTCCTAGATCATCCACCATGAAATCCTATCTGAATGGTAGGTATAGAAAGGCTCCACAACACTCAACATCCATCCGTCTCCTCCGTGTACCATAACGTTCTGTGTTACACCTCCGGGTACCGTCTAGAAAACTATCCTTAGCCTCAGTTAGCGATGTACGTCGTCTATAACCAACACAACGAGGTGTGGGAATTTCTCGTGCAGGGTTGAGTATAACAATACTCAGTAGGGACCCCAAGACCCTCGAGGTCTCAAAAAATCCAACAAGGATAAACCACAAAGTATGAAATCAACAGACAACCCCATTTAGGTATATACCCATAAATATATCTATGTTATCATGTAAACCATCTCAATCCTGTGGTAAAAACAAAAGTTTCTGACTCAGCTCAACCAGGATTTTATTCTAGGGATAATATCAAATAACATCCCCTGTCACATTGTCGAAACCTCGGCTTCTATAGAACTCCTCCCTAATCAATTACGGTGGTCCTACCTTACATCCAAGGGTCTCGCTCAGTTAATCATGGAGAAAAGTAATTTTCTTGCCTCAAGGAAAGGGCTGAGTCTGAATGAAGTTGTCAGGTAACCCACTAACCAGCCCATCTAGAGGGTAAACCCTAAGATCAATGGGTAACCCATTGCACAACCCAGCTAGAGGGTAAACCCTAGGAGTTCATCGGGTAACCCATTGCCCAACCTAGCTAGAAGGTAAACCCTAAGGCCAACGGAAAACCCACTACCCAACCCAGCTGGAGGGTAAACCCTAAGTGGTCGTCGGGTAAACCACTGCCCAGCCCAGTTGGAGGGTAAACCCTAAGGTCAACAGGTATCCCACTGAACAGCCCAGCTAGACTGTAAACCCTAAGAGGTCATCGGGAAAACACTGCACAACCCAGCTGGAGGGTAAACCCAGAACTAGTTTGATAACTCTGAACTATGCTCGCTCATCTCCAAGAGGATCCACTCCACGAGCTACAGGTCAATACTCAAACTATCAATAAGTATCATGTAGAAGTTTCCCAAATGTCGGCCTCGTTATAGGGGTCTCAACATATCATAAGGTGCATCAATCAGACACCATGTCTATGAGTTATTATCCTTTTAGTCCCGTGGGCCCGGTTGGATTCTTGTACAATCCAACCTGAACGTATCTCAACTTTTCCCCGAACATCAATGGGTTATACTCAAAGGGAACTTCACACTTCATGAAAACCAGCACCGTTGACGGTTCGTCAAACGGTCTTCCAGTACCAATGTTATGGCCAAAGACCGTTTGATGGCCAAAGAATGTAAAGGGTCAGTAGTGGGAATGGTTCCAGTCCGACCCGATCGGACCGACTCAGCCAAACCCAGTCTTGGCCTACCTGGTCTAGGTCATCTCGGTTAGACATGTGGAGTCTTTCCCAGCCCATTGAGAAGGCTAGCATATTAGGTTCGTCCCGGTCCACTAGGGTCGGACCAGCAGGCTGCGATGGCGGTTCGACGTGGGCTTGGTGCTGGCTAGGCCCGGAGCGTCACGAGGGTGCAACCCAGCACGGCTCGGCTTGGAGGGCATGGCCGGGGACTGGTCGGACATGGCAAAGTGAGAGGGGCTAGGATGCCATCATGGTCGGGAGGTCACGAGGGGGTCGGTTCGCCGGCTCGGCAGGGTGGCCGTGAGGTGGCTGGGACGCCGACTCGGTTGGGTCCCCACGAGGGGGTCCAGGACAGCGACTTGGTAGAGAGGCAATGAGGGGGGCTAGTTCACTGGCTCATCCAAGTGTATGCAAGGGGGCTGGGATGCCCGCTCAGCTGGGTGGCCGTGAGGGGGGTCAGGATGCCGGTTCGACCAGGAGGCTGTGAGGGGAGCTGGTGCGCCATCTCGGACGGGTGGCTGCGAGGGGGCTGGGATGCCAGCTCGGCTGGGTGGATGTGAGGGGACATGATTTCGGGCAGGTGACTGGGAGTTCGGGGCTTGGTGCAGCCTGGGCAGCTCGGCCGGAGAGTTTTTGTTCGGCCCAGAGCACTAGAGCACCGTGGGGGTAGCACGGTTTGCAGAGGCCGCAGGTAGCGCAGCCTTTATTGTCACCACCTTCGTCGTTATGTCTCCTCATCTTCATGCTGAAGTTCATCACAAACAAGAACGACATATAGGTCAGGCCATATTGGTTTGGTCTGCACCATCCACGTCTGGGGTGGTATCAATTGATTCATCAATAAGTAAGAATATTATCTTCAATTGTTTCTTTTCAATCTTTGCGTAGTTTCCATTCCAACTGAAGGTGAGTATACGAAAAGGGTTATTAAACAAATAAACCTCCTACCTTTGAGTGTCATTCATTGAATTTGATGTGGCTGGAATAAGATGAAGGAGTTCATCATTCATCGCGTCCACCACACACTCCCAATCCCATGTTGTGTCGGATATGGAAGACGCTCTATGTAGGTAGGTGTCTGATGAAGAAGTCGAAGATGGTCGGCGTTTTTTGTTCTTCGTTCATCGATCTTCGTTAGAAGATAAAGTTCCTCGATGGGAGAATTCTCCTAATAATCCTCCTCTCAAATCACCCAAGTGAAATGTTGTTACAAATAATAGATTATAGTCTCAATTATTACGCTATCTAGAATTCAAAAATAAAAAATTAATTACTTGGCTCCAATTAATTAATTCATGAGCATTGGAACAATTTTTTAAAAAAAAATAGGGGAGTTGGCTCGATTAAAGATGGGGGTGTGGAGAGACTCTCCCTCATTAATGAGGGGTGTTGATATGTCAAGAGGCTCTCCCTCATTAATGATGGAGAGTTGAGAGGTTTTCCTCTCATCCCATTAATAGGGGGGTTTATCCCCGTGTGGTCCCCACATCGTAACCTCTCACGGGAGGTTAGGTTCGTGTGGGCCCCACCACTATAACCTCTCATGGAAGGTTAAGGTGTGGTGGTCCACCCTCCAACTTCCATGATTATGTATTAATCACCAAACACCCACATGGAGGCTCAAATATAATGTGAAGCTCACTTTATTTTATTACTTCCCATGAAAACCCAAAAAACTATCATCTATTCTCGACTCACTACTATCGAAGTGAAATTATCCTTAAGAGAATATCAACGTTGCGAGTTCAACAGTGCCCTCAGATTTCAATTCCGATGATAGGTTCAAGAGTTATATAAACCAGTTCGTACGTTTACTAAACGTACCCGAACAATCATTTAGAAATTGATTTTGGGTACACCAGGCCTCGGAATCATGCGCCATCAATTTTCATGGACTCGTAAAAATTCCCATGTATTTATGAAAAACATATCCATGGAAATTCTCGGTCTTTTCAATCTCCCCACCTTAGGGATTAATGTCCCCGTAAGCTACAACTCGAATTAAGGAAACAAGTGGGGGAGCTGAGAACGCATCTGAGCCTTCTGCTCCCTTGTGCTATCCTGGAGGTTCCTGTGCTGCCAGTGAATGCGCACCAGATGTATTGACCATCCACATCAGACCCTCTCCTATCAATTCTCAATCTCCATTAGAACCTCTGTAAATTTCACCCCATCGTCGAAGTCCAGATCTCCCTAGTTGATGATGTGAGAAGGGTCATTGACATATTTGCTCAGCTGAGATACATGGAATACATCATGCACCCAGTGCAACTGAGGTGGAAGAGCTATGCGGTATTCCACCTTGCCAACCGTAATGAGGACTCGGAATGGTCCGATGAATCTTGAAAATAACTTTTTGGCTCATCCAAATATACATAGTCCTCGTCGATTGAGACCCATAGAAATACATGGTCGCCATCCTCGAAATCGAATGGCCTCTGTCTCCTATCAGCATACGACTTCTACCTTCTCTGTGTAGTCTTTATCCACTCCCGAAAGATCTGCACCTTTTCCATGGTAGCTATGACCAATTCTGGTCCCACTAGTGCTGACTCCCCATGGTTAGTCCAGCACAAGGGTGATCTGCAATGTTGCCTGTATAATTCCTCTAAAGGTTCCATAGCTGGGAAGTAAATTTTGTGTTACGATCGGAAACTATAGAAGAAGGTACTAAATGTACCCGCACAATCTCTTGCATATAGAGGTGTCCCATGCTCTCTACTAAAACCTTCTCTTTGATCGGTAGGAGGTGGGACGACATGGTGAGTAGGTCGACGATCACCCGAACTGAGTCATGACTCCTTGATATACATGGAAGACCCGTCACAAAGTCCATGGATATACCATCCCACTTCCACTTTGGGACCTCTAACGGCTGAACCAAACCTGCTAGTACATGGTGCTCCGCCCTCCCTTGATGAAAAGTGACGCATCAAGAGACAAACTCTACAACTACTTTCTTCATACCTAGACATGAATGATGTTGTCAAACATCCTATTACATCTTCGCCACTCCAGTATGTACCACTAGATGGTATGTTTGGAAATCCCTCAAAAGTTTCTCTTGAAGTGACACGGGTACCATAGTACACCCTTGGAAGGGGATGATGTGCTCCCCACCTTCAGAAAATCCCTTAGGCACTTACCATGTGGATATCTGTGAATGTAGTGTCTCGCAGTCAGTGTCCTCATACGGTGCCTCCCAGACTTGCTGAAAAAGTGGGGGAGTGACTATTAGAGATGAAAGAAAGGCTACTCCCCCTTGGTCCCTAAATGATATATGTAAAGCATCCAGGTGCCCTGTCACATCTCATAGCAGCTGTATACCATATCTCTTATTGAGTGCATCAACTACAACATTCCCCTTTCTAGGAGTATAGACTATCTCAAATTCATAGTCCTAGAGGAACTCAATCCATGTTTGTTGACTCAGGATTAGGTCATTCTGAGAGAATATATACCTGAGATTCTTGTTATCAGAGTACACAGTAAAACATTCTCCCATCAGATAGTGTCGCCGAATCTTCAAGGTCAAGACCACGTCTTGATAAATCTAGGTTATGTGTAGTGTAGTTCTGCTCGTACTGTCTCAGTTACTGAAAATTATACATTATCACTGCTCACTCCTGCATTAAAACACACCCTAGTTCTGTCCCTGACGCATCAATGTAGACTATGTACCATACGCCTTACTCTGGAAGCCTCAAGATGGGGGAACTAGTCAGCCTCTGACTCATCTCTTAAAAGATCTGATGGAATCTCTCTGGACAGAAGAAAGGTTTCCCCTTATACATCAGGGCTGATAGTGGTGGTGCAATACTAGAAAAGTCTGGCATGAACCTCCGGTAGTAACCATCCAATCTATGGAAAACTACATACCCCCATCACACTCCTGGGTGTCTCCCAAGAAAGCACTGCCTCAATATTTTCGGGATCCAATGGAAATCTAGCCTCTGAGATTAAATGTCTAAAAAACTGAACCTCTCGGATCCAAAACTAGCACTTTGAGAGCGTAACATAGTGCTGGTGCTCTCAGAGTGTATCTAGTACTACCTAAAAATGATAGTAAATCTCCACCTTAGTAGTCGAGTAGATAAAAATGTTTTCGATGAAGACTATGACAAAGTTATCAAGGTAGGGATGGAAAAACCGATTCATGAGTCCCATGAACACTCCTGGAGCGTTTGTTAGGAAAAAAAATTCATAACCAAGAACATGTAGTGGTTGTACCGACATCTGAAGGTTTTCTTCAGCACATCCTCATCTCAAACTCTGAGCTGGTTATATCCTGATCTGAGGTCTATCTTCAAGAACCACCATGATACTTCAGTTGATCAAAGAGTTCATAAATACTCGAGAGTGGGTACTTATTCTTCACGGTCACCTGGTTCAGGTGATGGTAGTCGAAACAAAGCGTCATGCCTCCATCCAACTGATTGGTTAATAGAATCATGGCTGCATAGGGATAAACACTGGACCATATGAATAACATCCCTTGCAAGTCCTCTAGTTGTACCCACAGCTCGTGGAGCTCCGCGGGAGCCATCCGATATGATGGTGTAGATATCAGTGTCGTCCCGTGGAACATGTAAATATGGATGTCCACCTCTCTGTGAGGAGGTAGACCTATGAAATCATTAGAGAAAATATCTATTTACTGGTCAATTACTACATGATAAATAAGACTCTCCACGTCTACTGCTCCAAGGGTAAGTCAAGAAAATTGAGGAGTGATCGGCTGCACCCTCCTCTGAGTAAGTATGCCCTATTCTGTAAAGGATCCCTTCTCACCAGAGAAGGTGAACCTAGTTCCATCTACATGGAAACACCACATATTGTGCCTAATATAGTCTATTTGATCATAGACTATAGATAACCAGTCCATACCCAAGATGATATAGTAAGGCCTCGATGTTGCTATGAGGATATCACAGCTGAAGATTTCGCTTACACGACCAAGATCACACTTCCGTCACCAGTACGTAATCGGCGAGTCTTCTCCCATAAGAGTCTCTAGTCGTAAGGATCCAGCCAATGGCTCCATCCAAATCCCCAAGATCCAAACGAGGGCAGTGGCAATGAAAGCGGTACTGGAACATTTTTTAATAAGAACTGCAGTTAAGTTGGATTAGAAAAAGATCATACCTTGAATCATCTCCAGAGTTCCATGAATATATGACTCAGCAGCCTAGATATGATCTATCTCATGTCCACATTCTCCCTGTGGTTGGGGTGGACCACCTGGTGGTGGTGGGTTTGGTAACACCTCAAAATGTTTCCCACCACTAGCAAATAAACCAAATCCTATGCCACATCCGCCTGCTCCCTACGGACCACCTCGATCAAATCGTTATCTATGACTGGGTGATCCTTCGATAGTTTGCTGATCATCCGAACGATGGGTCAGACAGTCATGATCCATGTGACCATGAATGATGCATGAGTAACATTTCCCGCTCCTAGAATGTGTGTCTTTGACACGGGTGCCCCTTACAACTGATCCTGACTAATGCGGTTGTTCACCTCTGGGTCTGGTCCTCTTGGACCTCTGCGACATCTGTCTTCCACCAGATGAAGAAGACTCCTCTATATGTCGACTAGTGGTGGTTATTTCTTCTGGATGCCTCTCAATAAAGAAAATTCTATACTAAGAGGGCTCGCTCCAACACCCCTGCCTACATCGGGATGCTGAGAGAGATCATCAAAGACCCGATCTCTCCTCTGAGCCTCTAATCGAAGGTCTGAGCCATGAAGTTTGGGTCTCAAACCTTATTTGTGGTGTGGCGTGAGATATTGGTGAACTTCTTTGGGTACTATGTCACCTTCATGTTTCCCTAATTTAGATGAGGTTTCTACTATATGCGCACTGCACGTAGGGTCGCTGGAAAAAACTCTTCCTGAAATAGGCTCTTGAAGTCTGTCCAGAGTAGGGTTATCTCATCGTGGACTTAGAGAATCAAAAACTATCATCATCCTGCTGTTTCTTATAGAAGGATGACAAAAAGAGTCACCATGAAGTTGGTTGGTGTCCCTACCAGTCTGAAGACTCTCACCACAGCCTCTAGACCATCCTAAGCTGTCTGTGGGACCATCTCTCCCCTGAACCTGGGTAGCCTATGGCGCTGTTACTCGTGCAACGTGCTCAGGCGGCATGCACCGTCTGCAGCTGGGTCTGGTGGCATCGGTGGCCCAACGATTAAAGTTATTTCTAGTGCCTCTGGTTGAAAAGAGCCCTGAACTAATGCCTCATCGCTCGGTGGGCTATCTGTGCGTACAACTCTCAGAACTCTCACTGGTCATCCATGGGAAGGCATCCGGAATGAAATAGATGTGACACAGTCAAATGATTTATTCTTGGTGAGCTGACCTGGTTGAGATGACATAAATAAAAACTTTTTAAAATACTCATGCAATCAGTGTTTCCGTTCACTAAGTCAGAAATCACTAGTCAGGGTACTAGTGTATGGATATGTCGACCGTCGCACCAACACAGAACTCCCTAAACTGAAAACCACACGTAGTAACCTTAAAACTATTTCTTCATAGAAAATAACAGAGTCATATGTTCTACGGTAGAACCAACTCCTATGATACAAATATTTTATGACTCGTCCCTTGGGGCACGTGCCATGACTACCCCAAACCCGCCATTCATAGGCCAGGGGCTGGTGACTAGCACCAAAGGCGTAAATCCCTAATCTGGTATGCATTTGCATTATAACCTGAAAATGCACACAAAAGAGTACAAGCTGGAAGAAAAAAACTATGTAAAACTATCTAACAAAATAGTGATGAAAATTAAAAGGGGATAGAAATACAACCCCAACTATAAAGTACAAGAAAACTGAACATACATGTCCTTGAAAAAGGGAAAACATCTCCTGGATCGTCCGCCGGGAAATCCTACGAAAATGGTAGGTACAGAAAGCCTCCACAACACTCAAAATTTGATCGTCTCCTCTATGCACCGTCACATAGTGTGGTCCACATTCGGGTACCATCTAGTCCATCTATCCTCAGCCTTAGTCAGTGTTGTTCATCATTTGTAACCAACACAACGAGGTGCAGGCATTCCCCATGCATGGGTGAGTATAACGTTACTCAGTAGGGACCACCAAACCGTCAAGGTCTCACAGAATCCAACAAGGATAATCCACAAAGTATGAAATCAACAGACAACTCCACTTGGTTATATTCCCATACATATACCTATGTTATCAAGTAATCCATATTAATCATGAGGTAAACACAAAAGTTTCTGACTAAACTCAACCTGGATTTTCTTCTAGGGATAGTATAAAATAACATCCCCAGTCACATTCTCAAAGACTTGGATTTCGGGGAACTCATACTCTATCATGTATAGTGGGACTACCATACAACCAAGTGTCTCGCTCCAGTAATCACTGAGAAAAGTATGTAACTAGCCTCATGGAATGGGATGAGTCTGAAAAATGTCAGCGGGTAACCCACTGCCCAGCCCATCTGGAGGGTAAACCCTAAGATCAATGAGAAACCCACTACCTAGCCCAGCTGGAGGTAAACTCTTAAGAGGTAATCGGGTAACCCACTACCCAGCCCAGGTGAAGGGTAAACCCTAAGATGTCATTGGGTAAGCCACTGCCCAGCCCAGGTAGGGGGAAAACCCTAATGTCAACGGGAAACTCGCTACCCACCCCAGCTAGAGGGTAAACCCTGAGAGGTCATCAGGAAACCCACTGCCCAACCCACCTAGAGGGTAATCCCTAACTTCAATGGGTGACCCACAGCCCATCCCATCTGGATGGTAAACCCTAAGATGTCGTCGGGTAACCCACTGCCCAACCCAGCTGGAGGGTAAACCTACAACTGGTCTGATAACTTTGCACAATGGTCTCTCTTCACAAGGAGGATACCCTCCACAAGCTACAAGTTAATAACACAATTTTCACGAAGTCCCACGTAGAAGTATCTCAGTGGTATGACTCATCATAGGGGTCTCAATGTATCAGACACCGTGTTAGTCAGATGCATGGTCTGTGAGTTATTAGCCTTTTAGTCTCGAGGGCCCAGTTGGATTTGTGTATGATCCAACCTGACTGTATCTCAACATTTCCATGAACTCTAGTGGGGTATACTCAAAGGGATCGTTTCACTCATTAAAAACCAACACCACTGACGGTTCGTCAAATGGTAGCCCAGTGCCAAAGATATGGCCAGTGAAAGTAAAGGGTCGGTAGTGGGCCCAGGTCCAGTCCGACCCAGTTGGACCGACTCAGCCCAACCCAGAATGGGACGACCTGGTCTATGAGACCTGGTCAACCCTGTTGGGTCTATCCCAGTACAGTAGGTGGGCTAGCCTGTTTGGCTCAGCCCAGCAGGCCATGAGGGCGGTTCGGCCTGGGCTTGGGTCTAGCTCCGCCTGGAGAGTCGCAAGGGTGTGGTCCGACGCAGGTCTTCCTTGAGGGTGAGGCAGGGGCCGGTTCAGCCAGGGAACTGCATGGGGGTCTGAGATGACAGCTCGACTGGGAGGCTTCAAGGGGGCCGCTTCGCCGGCTCGGACGGGTGGCCGCTAGGGGGTGTGACACTAGCTTAGCCGGGTGACCGCAAAGGAGGCCAGGACGCCAGCTCGGCAGGGAGGCTATGAGGGGGGCGGGTTCACCAGCTTGGACGGGTGGAAGTGAGGGTGCCAGGACGCTGGCTCACCCAGGTGGCTGCGAGGGGGCCAGAATGCCGGCTCGGCCGGGAGGCCGCAAGGGGCGCCGGTTCACTGGCTCGACAGGGTGGCCATGAGGGGGCCCAGATGCCGGCTCGACCAGGTGGCCGCGAGGGGTCCGGAAGGCCATCGGGTGGCCGGGAGGCCTGGGTGGCAAGGACAGAGAGCTTTGATTCGGCCCTGAGCATCGGAGCAATGCAGGGGTGGCACAGTTTGCAGAGGCTGCGGGTAGCATGGCCGCTATCATCGTTGCCATCTTCGTTTCGTCACCTCATCACCTTGCTGAAGATCATCACAAAGGAGAATGACAGAGGGGTTGGGAAATGTTGGTTTGGCCCACAACCTCGGCGTTTATGGTGGTAACAATTGGATCCTCAAGATGTGAGAAGATTATTTTCAATTGTTTCTTTTGAATCACTGCAATGTTTCCATTCCAACATAATGTGAGAATAGGAAAATGATTATTACAAAAATAAACCCCCTACCTTTGATTTTCGGTCATCAATGTTGAAGTCGCGGGGAGAATACGAAAGAGTTTTTCATTCTTCGCATCTGCCACACACTCCCAATCCCAAGTTGCATCGGCTATGGAAGTTGCTCAACGTCAGTAGGTGTCTGGGGAAGAAGTCGAACATGGTCAACGTTCTTTTTTCTTTGATCTTCGTTGGATGATGAAGTTCCACATTGGGAGATTTTTCCAAACAATCCTCCTCTAAAATCATCCAAGTGAAATGTTGTGCCATATAATATATTTTATTCTCTATTATTTTGTTATAAATAATTCAATAAGAAATAATTAATTACTTGGATCCCCTTAATTAATTCACGAGCATTGGCAAAATTAAAAAAATAGGGGTGTTGGATCCATTATAAGGGGGGGTGAGAGACTCTCCCTCATTAATGAGGGGAGTTGAGAGTCCAAGAGGCTCTCCCTCATTAATGAGGGAGTGTTGAGAATTTTTCCTCTACTACCATTAATAGGGGGGTTTAGCACTGGGTGGTCCCCACATCGTAACCTCTTGCGGGAGGTTAGGTTCGGGTGGGCCCCACCACCATAACCTATCCTGGGAGGTTAAGGTGTGGTAGTCCCACCTCCAACTTCTATGAGGATCCTTTAACCACCATACACCCACGTGGTGGCTCAAATAAAATAATGTGAAGCTTACATTATCTTATTAAAATCCACTAAAAACCAAAGAACTATCGTCTATTCTCGACTCACTGTCGTCGAAGTGAATTTCACCTCAAGCGAATATCGGCGCTGCGAGTTCCACACTTCCCTTAGATTTCAATTCCGAGCACCAGTTCAAAATATATAAAAACACACTCATATGTTTACTAAATGTAACTGAACAAAACGTCATAAATTGATTCTGGGAACACCGGGCCTTGGAATCATGCGCCATCAATTTTCACAAACTCATAAATATTACAATGTATTTAGGAAAATTCCATGGAAATTATGGGTATTTACATTTATGACCAAATTTTCAGTCTTTAATGGTCATGAATGTAATTCAATAAATTCCAAAAGGAACAGAATTGAACAATTAGTGATATTAATAAAATTTCCCATTAACATGGTTCAATATAGAATTATTATAAAATTAATATTCTTGAAAAAAATTTATAAGCAATAAATACCAAATTAACCATTTTCGAGACTATTTAAATAAATTAACTTTGAAGACAACAATTCAAAAAAATTATTACATTTCAAACTATTCAATAATTAAATATAATTACTATTATATAACAAATTCATTTATTTTAATAATTCATCCAATAATATATTACTCTCAATTATATTTATAAGAATCATTGTATATTTTACCGCTTTAAGAAATGATTTATCAGCATTGCGAAAGAATTCATTGAAATTTTATTATCTCCAAAAAGAAAAGTTAATTTTGAAAATAAATCATTCATCTAAAAATAATAATTTTATAAATGTTCACATGTACTTTATATATCTATTACAACTTATTGGTGATATTAAATGAAAAAGAGTGACATATTGTAATGTTTCTGAAATTAAAATAATATAGAGATCATAGTTAATTTAAAGTGGAATGAAAATTAAATATAATAGTAAATTGGGTAGTTATCATATAAATACTCACATTAAATATATAAATGTATGTTTTGGGATTATTTTTAGACCATATCCCAATATTTTCAATAACAAATCAGTTTTCACATTCCATTTGTGAGAAACGACTACCGTGTTAATATTAATTCTAACTAAAAATGAAATTGAACTGTTTAAAAAATTTAAACCTCCTGATTATAAATATTATTTACTTTGTCCATTATTTATTTCCACAATTGCACAAACATGATTTAATATAATTATACAAAATCCAATGAAAAACTAAATTTTCGGAAAATGGTATTTTATGCATAAAAATGAACATATACAAAAATAAATTAGAATTTAGATTTGTTGAGAAAGTAATATGATTAGGTTTTAAACAATATTTTTTTATTAGACATAAAAACATATAAATAATATTTATATTTTTAAATAACCTGATTTTTTGAAAAAAAATTATAGATTTTAAAAAATCTGAACATTAACTATTTATTAAAAAATAAATCATTTCACAAAAATCTGAAAAAATATTTATAAAATTTTTATTGAATGTTTATAAAAAAATGATAACCATTATAAAAAATTAAACATATAAAAGTGTAATAATTCATTATAAAAATTGTTCTCGGAATATAATAAAAAAAATAACAAAATTTTCCTTCAATGAATAAATAAGTTTTTTCACATTACATTTTTAATTAACATCCTTAACTGAATGTTAATTAATTATAATTTATATAATTTCTTATTAATTTAAATTTAAATATTAGTATTGAATAATCTTATAACTTAATATAATAAAAAATTTCACACATAGAATAGTTTTTTTTTAAATAGCTCCTTTATCATTACATGATTTTTTCATAATTTTTAAACAATTAATAAACATTAAATGAAGTATTATTAATTTTTTATGGAATAAACTTCATCAAAATTTTCATAAATTTATTATTATAATTAATAACTTCCAAAACAACCTCTAGTTTTTATAGTCACATTTGAATAATAATATTTCTATAGTATATCATGGTTTATTTATGATCAGTGTTTCCGGTACCCAAAAAACCCAAAAAAATAGTCAAAGAAGATAAATTATAAAATCATTTCGTGTTACAATCTACCCCATTTATGAAATTTGAATTTCAAAATTTTATCTTCTGGCCAATAATAATGGTTCAAATGTTTTTAAATCATTTATATGAAGTGGATGGTAAATCATATAATCATAGAATGAAAAAAAATATATTTATTGAAATTAAATAATTGAAACCCCACTAAATAATAAGGGATAAATGACAATCCTTTTTTATATAAGAAAATCGATATATGAAGGACACATATCATAAGATATAATCGGATTCTCAATTTTGTAAAAAATGTCGAGATATGAAAATATGGGCATGGAGTTGAAAAACATCATCAATGGAATATTAGAAAGTTCTAGAGAACATTATCATGAAAATTTTAATTACCAAAAAATGATAAATTTGTAAGAAGTATTGAATATAGTAAATAAATTAAAATTAAAATTAGAGTTTTAAATTTTTCCTTTCCAGCTCATTTACCAAATGTTGTGGTGTTATTTTACAAACAGGATATAGAATACAAGATAATATACGTACTGTGTTCCCAAAATTTTCAAAAGAAAAAATTTATCATAAGTTATTTAATTAATCAATTCCAACTTATATCACATAAATTAGTCTTTCAAATGAATATTCAAGATGAATTATTCATATTTTATGTAAAATAACTATATTTCAATGGATCACATGATTTCCTAAAGCAAGAAAAATTATTCCTCCCCACATTAGAGATGATCTAATGAAATAGTTCATATAAGATACTATGATATTCAATTTTGATAATCCATCATAAATAAATCTAGAAAAAACCAGTACTAAATCCGATTGAACAAGAAAATTCATTCCATACATAAGAATTCTAAGAACTATACAAAATAAACTATAAATATTTCTAATCACAAATATTATAACGATGTGAACAAAATTTCATTAAATAAAAATTTAATATTTATCCCCAAATAATAGTAATATCTCTAAATATTTCATACCAATATATATATATATATATATATATATATATATATCATAATCACATAATCAATAATATATACTAATAATTTCCAAAATATCATGAATTACCATAAAGAAACAATAAATTCATTTATTCTTCAAAAAATATAATTCAACCATTTTATCATTAATAAAATTCCATATAGTAAAACTATTTTTTTTCATTTAGCATTTTGAAATAATTTTAAAAATATAATGAACATATTTGAAATTACATTAATCACATGTTCACCTAACAACTTTTCAATCTCATAGTCATCTATATGATAGAACCAATGATTCCAAAATTAAATTACCATATTATCCCTATTTACCTTAATTGCCTCAACATCAATGATTGAATTAATCCAAAATTTTATCAATATCTTTCAATATATGTCAAAAATTTATACAAGTACCAATCCATAAAAATAAATCAATAAAAAATATAGTGATTTCAAGGGTAGAATTTATATAATTGTCCCTCATATTATATTTAACTATATTAAACTCACATCACATAAACCACAAAAATGGGTTTTATAACATTAAAATTAAAATTATCATTAAAATTATTAACATATGATGGAATGTAAAACTCTATAAATATACTCATCAAGATTTTACCCATAAATGATGATATAAAAAATTCCTATAATACAAAATTTGGTTCCACATAATCTAAAATCATCAAAATTAAATTATATAAATGAAAATATTCCATTCAATTACTTCTTGTGCGATCCTTTTTTTAGATCTTACTTTTTTGGGTTGTCCCTCTTTGAGATTTTTTCATTAAACCTTGCTTTTCAATCCTTATATGAATACAAAGGGAGTTTTTTGGGTAAAATGACCTAATGTGGAGGGATATTTTTTTATATTTATGGTGTCTAAGAATAAATATGATTAATAAGTTTATTAAGACATTACATTATTTTGGAAGACATTAGATGTTGTTTTCATCATTTAGTAGAAACTGGATTGCGAACTATTTGCAGACCATTTACATGTTGTGTACAGTTAATATGAATTTTAAATTCCACTAGACACATTTTGGGAACATGCTTATGATGTGAAGTCATTACATACTGTGAATCAAATTCAATTCATGTAAATGTGGATTGTGATCAGTATTAACACGAGGCTTTGAGTTATATATTGTATCATAACAATTAGGAAACACGTGATGATAATATATTAAAAGTCATTTATTCATCAATACTAGTAGTTTTAGGTGGGGAAACATATATAATTTTCATTTTTTAAATCTATCCAACCTCTCCCTCCCTAATACATGAAGAATTTCAAGTGATTTTGGGGACTCATTTTCTATTATGGACATCATTATTTAACATATGATCCATGTTAAGTGGTTCTACATTTGTTTTCCTCTTATCTATTTTTCCTCTCTGTCATTGCAATGTAAATATCTTTGCCGCCTTTGATATGGGTTTTTATCATGATGTATTCAGATATAGGGTATCATTTTGGATCTCTACCTCCTTCATTTCCATTACAATTACCAATTTTTAATGTTTCTAAATCTGTAGATCATGGTAGTAAGTCAGAACCTAACCCTATGGACAATTTAACTGATAAGTATATTAAATATTTTTATTATACCAACATAACATGGGATTTATTTAATTTATTAATTTATTAATGTTAAATCATGGAATAGAATATTGGTTGGAGCCATTTTTATTAATTTCTTTACATGACCTAGCTTACGAATATAGTTTTTTTGAGTGAACACTTGATTAATTTCAACTATATTATATAACAGTTATCTCACATAGGGTTTTTCTCTTGATCATTGGGATTATTATTTTATAGTTTATTGTATTATTTTTATGGTTTCTAATTTCACATTGAGATACATTTCAACTTATCATTACATGGTTTATTATTATTGGTTTTTTTGTCACTCCTTTACATCCCTGTTGATGGAAATACCATTTTCTATATATCTTTTACTATGATTATATTTATTTATATTATTTATGTATACTTATGTATTACTCCACACCAATGGTTATAATATCCAACCTGTCATCACACCCCCACTTTATGTTGGGAACATCTACTATATGAGGAGGTGCACTTGAGGTCACATAAGCTATAATATTTTTCCACATGAATGTTTAAAAAATCAGAGATGTTGCAAACTAATATCAAAGGTGCATGTTTTTCATTTGTGATTCTGTTTCAATTTGGGAAAACTATAATGGAACTAGGATGTGTCAGGACATTGTAATGAATTTGTTGATGGGATTAGATAACCTATTTACATGGTAATCTAATTTCCTAGGGTTGTGATTACAGTTTATGTTGATTGCTTTTTGTATTTTATGTTATGTCAGCTTGGGTGATCAAAATATTGGGTGATGTTATGGTTTGTTTTCATTTAAACTCATGTATTATAATGGAATGAGAGGAGTTTTCATGAATTATGATAGGCACAAAATGATATATATTGAAATGCTTTGTTCATGAAAGTAGAAATTTTATGACATTTGTTATAAAGAACACTATATGGAAAATGAATTGAGATACATGCTATATCAGATAATTGAAATTAAATTAAATATTTGGATTTGATAAAATAGTAGAACTCCATGTTTATTGAGACACATATAAATAGTTATATTTTTTCACCTTTGGAGGTTTACATTTTTATATTTACAATTCTATGTAGTGTGTTTTTATTATAGTGAAAATTCATCCTCATGATCGTTTTTTGGGGTTTCTAGAGAGTGGAAATCATCAACCTCTTATTATAGTGGAACAGAAGCTTATTGTAGAAACTATGGATTATATTGATTTTCAGCTTCCTGACATCTACCTAAGTGTCATTTGATCCATAGAAAGGAATATTTTTTTGTACCTTGGCATCATTGTCTAAGATCATGAAAGAGTTTTATATGATACATACTCTTATAAATAATAAGAAGAGAGGATCCTAGGTATATTTTCTATGGACCTATAAAAAAATTCTAGGATTATCGAGAAAAATAATTGAAGAAGGATTTCATATCATGGAAGGGATTTGAGGCATTGTTGTTGAGAAACTATTATCTCGAGATGTTCTGGAATGAGAAGGATCACAAGGTCATGCATCTAGAACATGAGATAATGTCATTGTTTGAGTTTGCTATACATTTCAATAAACATTAATCCATTGCGCAATCTTTGGAATATGATCAAATCATAGTGGAAATATGTTTCTAGGATGGGAATCCCCCAGAGATAAATTCAATGTTGAGAATTTTTAGTATGGGTAAGAATTCGAATGTGATGAAAAATGCACTCCATCATATAAGGGAATCTAAAAGAGTCCCCGAGTAGCAGCTACATTATTTCGTTAGTTAAAAACATGTTCTATTATTTTAGGGATAATATTTTTCTTTATGATAGCTATCTCCAAGTAAATAGTGGTTAGGGATGACAGTGTAGTGGGAATCCATCATAGAACCATGTTTCATTATTGAAATTTTAGTGTTTAAGTTGTCTTATAAGAGGTCTTAGTGTCCATAACCCACATTTAAGTGTCCTTATTATGATATAATGGTCCACTTTTAGAGGTATTTTAGGGGAATGTAGCTAAAGTGTAGTCATAGTGGATCTAGATATGTACTCGAGTAGATTAAGTACTCAACAACTCATTAATAGATAGATAATTAGAGTTCCACTAGACATTCAGGTTATGGAAGGAGATGTGGTAACCCATTATAGAAACCATAATTTTAGTTAGACCTAATATGTTGATAGAATAATAGATGGGCTAGTAATATTCATTCTATACAGATGACTCTAGATAGTATGGTTGCAGTAATATCTACCATTACATGTACGATTCTTGTAATTCATATACATGATTTCATATTTTTTATACTTGTGAATCAAATTATTTTTTATCTACAATATTTTGAATTATGTATCACTTGGGTTTGGAATTTTAGGATGTTTTTCCACATCAAAAAAACATTGGTATTGTAGTCAAAAATATTAATCATTGCTTCTAATGATGCTAGCTATGTGTGGTTACTATTTATTTTGGTTTCATTTATACCAAAAATGAAATTAATCTCTTTTATTAATGGTATTAATTGGTTATGTATATAACTAGTTTAAATATACTATTTCTGGAAGAAATTTACCTTCTATCTATAGAATCAGGCAATTATTCTCACCAAGGTGTTTGTGATCTTTAGTTTGGCAATGTAGGACCAATTTAGTGCATAATATATTTTTACACATCTAAGATAGTAATTCCATTTCTACATTTTTGGTGGATTGAAAAAATATTTATTTCAACTAGTGGTATATAATTTTAATGTTATCTTTCATAATGAGTAATAAATCACACCTCTTGAGCGGGAGATCGGGTTCATGACCGTGTTGGTTCTAGGAGTAGAGCATGTTTTTAAACATCTATATTGAATGACTCTAACATAGGATCAAGATATGAATGTTCAGTTAGAAGATATATTTGATATTGATTTGAATATTCCAATTACATCTCCATGGGATTCAGATATTACATTTTCCAATAAGGCATATGGGAAATTTAAATTATGTGGGGATTATTAGAGATTAAACCAGATGTCTGTCAAGAACTAATTTTCATTCTATATATTGTTGATCTACTCAACTTGCTTATATGAGTTATGTTCTTCTACAAGATCTATTTGAGATGATGATACCACCGATTATATGTGAGAAAATGTTAAATAACATGGACTTTTTTTAGATGTAGATATTGATTATAGGTTTTTGTGGTGATTTCGTATGGTTTGGAAAACACTAGCTTTATTAATGGCCATGATGATTCATATCATTAATCTTCTTATGGACCATTTTATGTTGTTTTTTATGACATTTTTGTTTACTCCCAAATTTATTCCAATAATTCTACTCTTTTTTACAACATCTTGTGTACATTGAGAGAGAATTTTCTTTATGCCAAGCTATTAATATGCACGTTACTGATTGATAATGTTCACTTTTGGCCCTGTTATCTAAGAGGAAGGATTGGAAATGGACCTAGGGATGTTTTCATATATAGTACTTGGGAGTAACCCAACATTTCATGAATATCCTAAGATTTATAGGTTCAGTGGGTTATTATCAGTGGTTTATCAAGGACTTATCTAAAGAAAAATCATCAATGTTTCAGATGACCATGAATGAGGTAAATTATTTTCAGTAGGATACATGTGAGAGAAATTTTATGAATCTAAATAGATGGGTGAGATATACACTGGTCATCATTTATCATGTAGGATTTATAATATATGCAATGTATTTTGAAACATCCATAGTGGGAATTATAGATGTTTTGATATAGGAGGATCATGTGTTCCATTCTGGATCTAGACAGTTAAGACCTATTTTGGGGAATTATCCTCGATTTATTGAATTAAATTAAATAGAAATATCTCCATATCCAAATAGGTTATAAAGTGAAAAAGGGAAATCAATAATCGTGTAGATGTATTATGGAAAATGGAAAGAAATAAAAAGAGGAAAAAACTATTCACATTATCCTAATCTGATGGAATCATGGTCATCCAAGAAGGGTGTGAGAAAGGAAATCTAAGCACATAAATAGGGGGAAATATAGAAAAAATAAGACCAATATTATATAGAGGATAATTTTTAAGGGAAAAAATTGGATGGTGGGAGAAATGGGGATGATAATCACCTATATTATATTATAAAAACCAATGAAAAACTTCTTTTAAAGTCAATCCAGGTCACAACCATAGAAGAAGATAATGATATTATCATAGAAAGACTCCCACAGGTGAAAGATAATGAGGACTAATGTGCATTGATTTTTAAACAAGATAAAATCCTGGAACAAGGTTTTAGGAAGGGGAAGATTAATGTTGGGGAGTATTATAAAACATGGGATAAACTGGCTAGTCAATTTTATGATTTACTCGTAGGGTACCCTGACATGAATGTGAATTCTCTTTTCTAGAATCTCAACAAGGTAAGTGAATAGGAAAACATTAGCCTTGTTTTTAATGATATTGTTACACCATAAACTATTTAAATTAAATTAAATATTTTTTTTGTTTTATACCTTTCCTAAAAAGTGATTAACAGAATAATAAATTTAATTTAGGCCTTAATGCAATTATCTTTCTCATGATCTAATGTTTGAATTTGTGACACAATCCATGATATGTCAGATATAATATATTTTTTTAGATGTTTTTTGTATACATGAACCACATGATCCCTGGTAAATAATTTCTCAGTGAGATCTAAACCTACATCAGACAATGTGGAAAGATAATATACAATATTTTATGTTTATTAGAATTCAAAATGGCAAAGGGAATTTTTTTTCAAATTTATTGATCTGAAAGACGAAGAATAAAGTGTAATGGGAGTCTTGTGATGAGTTATGGATGATGCCACTCTTTTATGACATGCATATAGATGTTAATGATTCATAAGGATGAGTATCTTGGGAATTGACATCTATTATACCCATTAATCTTAAATATATCAAGATTGGTTGGTTATCTAATATTAAGGCCTTAGTTCTAACAGAAGTCTTACAAGGTGGGTATAAACCAACATGATAGTCACTTAGCAGCAATAATTCCCTTCATCTTCATGACCATGAATTAATTACAACATGCTTTCATATGGATATTATAAATGAGTTTCATGGTTCTAGATGGTATTTTCATTCTTTTTTTACATATTATGTATCATAATATCTATTGATAGTACATGTTCTCATGAATAAATATAGAAGTAGTATTATATATGGTGAGATATTTCACCTATCATTTGATGAAATCCAACTATAAGAGGCCATATATGATACTGAAGCATATACCCATCCATGAGTCTAAATGGGATGTTGTAGCCATGGATTTTGTGAATGGATTACCAAGGAAAAACCATTATAATGATTCCTTATGGGAAACAATAGACCAACTAATAAAGGTAGATAACTGATTTCCCATAAGATATAACTTAATTTTTGATTATCTAGGTATTCTATATATCTGAGAGATAGTTTATCTTCCTCGAATTCCAAAGAGTGTCACCTCAGATATAGATTTTTGTTCCACATAAATGAATATGATGATTTTTCAAAAGGATATGTTATTGTAGTTTCTATCGATCATAACTTATCATCTTCATATTGATACTCAATCTGATTAGATATTTATGTTTTAAATGATATTTTATTGTATTTTTATTTACTTTGGTGGCTCAATGGTTCTGAATATTGAATTCTTGATGTTATAATTTAATAAAATTATCAATGGATCGATCCAATTTGAATATTTCATGGATTTTTATGGTAATCTATCCCATTCACTAAATATTTGTTCTGAGGCAGGTGAGTTAGTTCTTGTTAGGCATAATCAACAGTTGGAGACATATGAGTAGTTTCAATTGATTAGGAGGACATTGGTGAATATGGAGAGTATGAAGAAACCACATGCTAACAATTAGATATTACCTCTTGATTTTTAGTATTTTCATCATGTTTTCATTTGGGTGTCTCCTAGGTTTGGCCAATGCCATATTAGGATAAAGGGTAAGCTAGTTCCAACATTTATCAGAATATTTTAGATAGTGGATAGGGTTGACCCATTAGAATAGTTATTATCCCATACATAACACTATAGTACATGCATGAAATGTTTAACCTATCATAGTTTTAGAGATATTTTCTTAAACCATATCATTTGGTAGACAATGATGATTTAAATTTTTTTAATGATACTTCTATGATGATAATGAAATATAGATTTCAGACAATATTGGGAATTATATATGGGGTATAACTATACCTATTCTTCATGACCACTTATAAAAAGGGGGTATTCAAGAAGAGAACTCAGAGAGATCATATGATATACAAGAATAGTGACCAAGCTAGTTCATTGGGACCCTATAGTGATGCACGTGGTACCATAAGGATGAGATGTTTTATGGTGCAGAGATTTTAGATTCTTTTTTTTTCTAGGTACATCCCACTGGTGGTATTTTTTATTAGACCATGGTGGCTGAGTTTTATTCAGAGATAAATATCCTTTATTGGGAAAATGACCTAATGTATGGGGATATGATTTAGTATGAATTAATGGTTTGTGATTATAAATATGTTGAATGAGTTTATGAGGGTTATCCAGATTTTGTAAGGCTTTAGACGTTGATTGGGCGCTTTTGAAAAAACATGGATAAAAACCATATGCATATCATTTAAACATTTTTTACTTGTCGCATGATGTGTAGATTCCACCTCATTCATTTCATGAACTAGTTCAAGATGTGATGTCATAACTTTTCATGAACATAATCTACATCATTTAAATGTTAATCTGGATAAATAATAACCCTAAATTGTGGGTTTCTTATCATAAAATTAAAATGTATAAATAAATGATGTGATTGAATTATTTGTAGTAAATTATTTAGACATAGTGATTTTATGGGGGAAAGTGCATAATATTTTATTTTTTCATTTAGTGCCTCATTTCCTTCTTGACCATATAATGATATTTAAGAGATTATGGAAGCTCTAATTATATTTTGGACATATATATTTTAAATATGATCCCTGTTGAGTGGTTTAAGTGTCCTTATTTTCTCTTATTGCTGTATGTAAGTGTGATGTAAATATATTGATAGTGTTTGTTTTGGGTTTTGATCATGATATACTGTGATATAGATTTTCTTATCTAATATCCACCACCTTTAGTTAAATTAGATTTACCCATTTTTGGTGTTTCTAAATCGTAGTATAATGGTTGGGAGTCTGAACCTAAGCATATGGATTGTCTAACTATGGAGTATATTTAATATTGTGACTATGATAGCATAACATGCACTTTAATAAATTTTTATATTGAATAATGGTAAATAATTGATTGGATTATTGGTTGTATCCTTTTGGATTCAATTTTTGATGCAAAAATGATTATTTATACCCTTAGGGTGAGTGAACCATTGATTAATTAGAATTGGAAGGTGACGTAAAGTGTTTTTATCATGACATGATATTCATTAGTTTACATGATATATATTCATCGTGGAAATGGATTATTTTTTTATTATGGTTTATGATAAATTTATATATAAATTAATATTTAATTAATATATAAATGATAATTTTCCTAATTAAACAATAATCCATATCATGTGATTTTGTGATATCATTGTTGTTACAACATACTGAGTCCCATGTTGTAATGCTTATATTTAATGGGAAATGCCCAGTCCCATGGTATAATGATTATACTGAATGGTCTTTACCTAGTCCCATATTGTAATACATATATCGAGTCAACTCAATCTAGTCTCATTATGTAATGCAAATATTGAGTGGGGACTTCCCATTCCCATGAAAAAATTATTATTTTGAGTTGAATCGGACGAGTCCAATATTATATTGTTTATATTGAGAAGGTTCAACCCCGTCACATACATTAAATATTATATTGAGTAGGCTCTACAAATTCCAAGATAGAAATTATTATATATAAGGATAAGTGTATACATGTTCATTTTTTCATGGATATGTGGTTTTTGGTTTGAATGGTTGTGATTGATATATATTCGTACATGGTGAAAAATTAGGTTTATTTTTATATTATAGACATTAATTAATTAATACACATGTTATTTCATATTTATTACACTTATTATCAGACTTGTAATGTTTAGGCATGGTGTTTTTAACTAATTAGTTTTACTAACAAATTATATGGGTGTTATTTGGTACCCAAGAAGATTGCATGGATGTAGGTTTGCACATGTGAAATATACCATGCTAGTGATTTTATTTCTAGTTGGATGGGTTGGAGTTTTGAAATGGGGCCAAAAAGTGGACCAGGTTTTTAATAATTTGGATTATATTGTACTAGCTAATTATTTTATTTTTTTCTTTTCAGTTTTACATTTAGATACATTTTAGTCTCTCATTGTGTTTAATATTGTTATTAGATTATTTTATTCCTCATTTATATCTCAGTTTCATGATGTAGAGTTTCCTCCTTTTCAATTAGTCTTGTCATATTTATTTATATTGATTATTTTATAGGTTATTTGAATCCAATCCATGTGGTATAGTCTTCTTAATAAATCATCACATGCCTTCATCTAGGTGAAAGCCTCCAGCAGAAGGATATGAGTTCTTGAATACATTAAAGAACCTAATTTTTATCACGTGAGAGGGTGTCAACTTAGGGGATGTTACAATCTTTGTTTACATTTATAAATTATTTAATTTCCTAATTATATTTTCTTTGGATTTTTGGTGGTCAATGGGAAATTTCATAAATTTATAAATTTTTTAAATTTTTATTCTAATTTATAAAAATATATTAAATAATTTTTTTAAATTATGGATGTAATTTCATTTTAATTAATTTCATCTTGGAATTTTATTTATATTTTCTTAAACTGAATCTATGTGTTTTTTAATATAAATAAATTATGACAAATCATTTAATAATTATTTATCTTTTTTTTAAATTAATCATTTATATTTTATAGCTTATTTTTACACATATTCATTACCATGCATCTATGTTAGGGTAAATATTTGTAAAAATGGGTAAGAATGAGAAAAAGTTTTTTTTATTAGTTGTGTAATTATATGTTGTAGTTTCCTTGAGTTATGTAATGGTAACCACATAATTTTAATATTGTTTAAACATGAATGGAATTTTCTTTACACAGAATGATATAACCACAAAACATAAGCTGATAATTTTAATTAATAATAATGTATAAGCTAGGATTCAAATGAGTAGATTAAGGGTAGATTCCATAGTATGTAAGGGTTAACTAAACATAATATTCTTGTGTAAAGGTAGTGATGACCTTACATAAGGGTGATATTATATTTATAATGGATGGGGAAATATTGGTTGAACCTCATGTAGGCATGATCTGATTTTAATATTAAAAAAATGGTCTTGACATTTTTTGGAGGCTCGAAATAGGGTACTAATATACGCGTGGAAATTTTATTATTACACATTTAAGGGTAAAAGTGAATGTCCAATAATCATATAAGGGTAACCCGAGTCTCATATAATGGTATTTGAGTTTTTATGACACCATGTAATGATTTTAAACCAAATAAGGGAAATGTCGCATTACCCTTGCATAGAGCACATTTCTCCTGTTTGAGTTGTGGAGAATTTCCTAAAAACATAGGTTTCATGCTTAGACACTTTGATATCTTGTATTTACAATAATTTATTGAATTTAATATTGAAATAAATAGTTAATGTGTGGTTAATAATTTTTATAAATGATATTTTTAATCAGACTAATCATCGAATATATGAATGGGTTGTGTAAGAAATTAGATGGAAAATAATGAAATATATATATAATATTCATGTGAACAAATATCTTTATATTATAAAATAAAATATCTTAACATTTTGATACAATATTTATTTCATGAGTTTAGGTGATCTCTATGATTCATTTTCAATTTATATTATCCATTTATAGTTAAAAAAATCATTGAAAATTTACACCATGTCATTGCTTCCATAAAAAAAACATCTCTCTCTCTCTCTCTCTCAATCTCTTATATTCTAGGTACAGTGATTCTTATGGGAAAATATAATTTTTGGGATCTTTGATATGACTATTTTTTTTATTATTAATTTGATTAATTAGCATGATTTAGAATTCTCAATTAACCTGAAACCAATTAACCATAATCATATAATTATCTTGAAATATAATAGATAAATAATGAATATCTGATAATCTGAAATTTATAAAATCATATGATGAAATTATTGTTTTGTAAATTTTTAGATGATAATTAAATATTCAATGTTATATAATTTTTAAATGACAATTTATTATATAGTATAATTTTATCTACAATAATTACAATAGTTTCATCTAACATAATTATTTTTTTACATCAAGAAATGAAATAGTTGTTTTACTACCTATGAAAAATAGTTATCGAATTATTATTTAATTTGGCTTCATTAAATATGAAGTATTTATTTTAACATTGTATTTTATGGAAAATTATTGTAGTATTATTCACAATATTTGAAAAAAATGCTATATCACGTTGTTAAGTAGATTAATAATATTGATGAAAATTATTTGATAAATATAATTTTCATAATATTAAAATATTGATTATAAACAATGAAAATATTAATATTCTTGTTAAAATATTTAAAATATGGGATAAAATGATGTATATTCAGATGTTATTCATTGAATACAATGAAAAATATTTAGAAAATGAATATTAAATATTTAATATTTGGGGCTTTATTAATATTTATGGAAGATCCAAGTCGATTCAATGATTATTATTATAACAAACAACAAACTATATGCTTTTTAATAATGAGATTAAATAGTTATCCCATATGTGATACATTTTATTGTTCTATTATGTCATCTTTATGGTATATTTGTAGGGTTAACATTCATGAAAACCCAAATTTAACTTATAAAAACATTAACATAACTATTAATGAAATTTTAAGACCAAATATGAGAGTATGAAATTTTTTCTACATTTATCCATCATCTACCACTCTCTCATTTCGTTTATATTAAAATAGAATGGAATATCAATGATGGTTTGATCCATAATAAAGGATAGATATTTTTATTTTTTTATTATAATATTTTCAAGGATCCATTGATTCTCCTTGAATTCATTAAAATTTTATCAGCCAATGATCGATCCCAAAACATATATGGATCGTCATCGGGTTTTCCCTTTTGTTTACATTAAGAGAATATAATTAATTACATCTAAATTTCATTATGAATTATTTTTAATGATGTGTGATTTCAATTAAAATTTTCATTTTATGTTCATATTGATAAAATAATATTAAATTATGTTTGATGTCTCTTGGATGGAGAATAAAGGATTTATTTTTACTATATTAATATTAACAAAAAAAATTATATACATTTTTTCACACTTATACAATAACTATGTTCCTTCAATCTAGTTACATGATATTATGCTATGTCACCCATTTCCAATGAGTTCTATAATTAAAATACCATTTCCTCAACATATGTTAATTTTTCACTTAAATTATATTCTTTTTTAATTAAATAACCAAATATAATTTATAATTTCGTATAAAATGGAAATAGTTTTTTTGTTAATTATGGATTTTATTATTAAAATGTAATATTTATTAACCACATTTCTCTAGTACTATGAATAAAATAATTTTTGTTTACTCATTGTAAGGACATAAAACTCCAGGATGATAAGAGTTATATTTTTGAGCACCACCTATAAAATTAATAATAATAAGAATTAAATTGATGAATAAATTATAAAAATATTATATTATTATTGCAAAAATGATAATTATTATAATTATTCTTCTTTGCCTCACATTTATCTATGAATTAAAATGCCAAATATTCTTTCTGCTGACTAAGACATTCAAAAAGTAATAAAATTCATTTTTAATCAACATCGAATATTATTTCTGAAAATATATTAAAATATGATTCATCATAAAAAATAATTTTTAAATATTATTATTCCTATGTAATGACAATATTTTTATAAATGATAAAACATTCATTACCAAACTCACTAATTAATTAGAGTAGGCTTATGTTTGGGCTGGCCTAGACATCTACATAATCAATAATATAAAATAATTTAATGGATAAATATGATAATATAACATATAAAAATATTTTATATAAATAACAACACCAATATTATTTTTTTCTTGGATGGAAAAATTAATTTTAAACACATTAATTAAAATACAAATGTCCATTCATGCAATATCAATAAAAATTTACTTTTTTTCGATTACATATTGACGAAACATAAAATATAATAACATAGAATGAAAATGTATGAATATAAATAATTATAAAATATAACATCCATTAAAATTATTTTCAATTAATCATGGACTCATTTAGAATAATGTAGAACAAACCTGTTATTATTATACATGTTTCAAATGATCAAGATAACTGACACATGTTATAAAAAATATATAATATCCATGTATAATAAATATTTATTATAACTAAAACTAAATCATATAAATGTTAATGGTATATTAAATATTTTATTTAATAATATATTAATATATTATTTTCATATATTTAAATGATTCTACATTTTTTAGTAGAATCCAAGAAATAGATTATTGAATTTTTACACAAATTTTATTTCATCTTGTGATGATTATTATCTAAAGAATTTTTTCATGTTAATATTCTTTCTATTTACCCTATAATATTTTTGTCATTATCCTCTAAATATTCCTTATATTTAATGATTAATCATAAATTTCAGTCTTCAAGAGGTAATGATTCTAATGATTCCAATGTTTTAAGGTTTAATTTTCTATTTAATATATTCAATGAGACTTGTTTGATATAGTGAAACATATTGACATTTATATGTTTCATCATCTTTATAATTTCATTCATGAAAGAAAAATTCTTAAATTTCATTCATGTTATTCCTGTCAAGGAACATTTATTCCTAATTTATCAATTCATTCAGGGTTTCATCCCCAATAAAACATCAAATTGTTATTTTTTTCAAAGATTATGCATCTGAATTTTTTTAATTTTATATATTAAGACCCTATGATTTTATTCTCCTATGGTATATATTTGGTTTTTAATTTTATTTTCCATAATATATTTCCACATTTCACTCAATATTTACCTACAGTAAAGAATGTTACTATTGGCGCCAAAATATTGCATGAAAGGGAGGGACGAAAAAAAGGCTGGCACGGTGCCTCGCGAAGCACCGTCACTATGCACCGACATGAAGCACCCCGAGCATCGCAGTCTCACAATGCTCCAGAGGCGGTAACTCTCCGCGAACGCATTTGACGTTCGTGAGCCCACCGCGAAGCTCCTGAGGTGGTAACTCTCTGCGAACGCATTTGACGTTCGCGAGCCCGCCGCGAAGCTCTAGAGGCAGTAACTCTCCGCGAACGCATTTGACATTCATGAGCCCGCCGTGATGCTCCAGAGGCGGTAACTCTTCGTGGATGACATTGACGTTCGCGAGCGTGCCTCGAGGCACCTGAGGAGGCGCGCGAGTTCTACTTCTCGGCGCCCCTTCCCTATAAATACTGGACTCCCCCTGAGTCTCGAGGATGGACAATCCGACCTTTCGGCTTCTCCTATTTCAAATCGCAAAGCACCCTTTTCCCCCGGGAATCATGAGCTCCGTGAGGTACTTCTCCTTCGCGAGATGCCTTTTCTTTGTCTCGTTTTGAGCTCCTCTTCCGAGAGGGATTCCCTTCGGTAAGCTCAAGGGCATTCACGAAGGAAGGTGATTCCCAAGGGAACCCGGGCAGCCGCTGAGCATTTATGCTTCGCGAAACACCAAAGTTGTACTAGTGATCCCTATGCTAAGGCTAGATCTCTACACATCGTGAAGCACCCTGCTTCGTAGCACCCTGCTTCGCGAGGCACCCCTTCTTCGCGAGGCAGTGCTCCGCGAATACTGTTCCACTTCACGAAGCACCCTCCACTCACACCTATGCCCCATGCTAAGGCCAAGGCACTACAATTCGCGAAGCACACTCCTTTTCTTTGAAATTTCTCTTCCTGTGCGACCCTCCAGGTTTGCATGATGTGTTTTCAAAGTCCCATGGAGAATACCACTCATAGTGTTGCTTCGCCTAATGCTTCTTCACATAGGCACTCTAACGGCTATTGATTCTTTGCATAGCCACGCTAACGTGGACCCCTTGATGGTTCGCTCAACAACCCCCCCCTTGACTATGGCCTTACTGGTACCTTCCCTTCACCAAGGACCAGAGGGTACCAGTTATGTATGTCCTTGGGGTGCGGAGCAAACCCACCTCGTCTGAGCTGTAGGACGTTAAACTGCCAAGCACCACATCCTAAACACATGACATTAAATTGTGACCCGACGTCGTGCCTCTCACGATGGGCCCCCCCAGCTCGAACATTTTTTACGCCACTCGTCTCCACGGGAGTGGATTCACCCATCCACAAGGGATGATATCCTCTTTATTGGAGTGGTGTATGTTCTCAAGGGAAGGGCGACCCTAGTTCCCCAACGGATGGCTACACCCCTACATCTCCATACATCCCCACTACGAAGGTCAGTGGAGGGCGTGATAAGGAACGAGGCACCTCCCATAATTGGTCATGATTCCCTCTTTCACCGCGCTTTGTCACAATATGGGCCTCAATCCTGGAGTAAGTCCTAGCACCATGGGCCGCCTAACGCGTAAGCCCCTCTTCGCTTCTCACGGACGCATCCTTTGCGACGTGATCGTCAGGTCCCTGCAACCTCTTGTTTCTCACACCGAGCATGACTCACGTGGGATTAGAGTGAGCACTGACCCTGACCCCTACCTTCAGCGAACTATGAGGACTTTGATCCATGTCAAGGCATGGTACGTAGGAATCCTCTATGAGGTTCAAGCCACATTACTCAGTCGTTCATTCAAGTCGAGTTTCTCCCTCGTCCAGCCTGACGATAAACTGCATGCCCCATCCCGCATGACGTTAAACTGCATACCCTCGTCTAGCATGATGTTAAACTATGTGCCCTCGTCTAGCATGATGTTAAACTATATTCCCCTTGTCCCGCATGACATTAAACTGCACACCCATTTGAACTACGAGGTCTTTGATCCATTTCATGGCGTGGTACGTAGGAGGCCTCCATGAGGTTCAAGCCCACCCATCATCCAACTCACGTCGAGTTGTACCTGCGTCCAGCACGATGTCAAACTGCAATTCCAGTCCGACGGCAAGCCGTTGTGACCAACCCGAACTACGAGGACTTTGATCCATGTCAAGGCATGGTACGTAGGAAGCCTCTACGAGGTTCAAACCCACCATCCGGTCGTTTCGACCTCATTCACGTCAGTTCACCCCTGTCCCGCATGACATTAAACTGTATTACACAATTTGTACTACGGGGACTTTGATCCGTGTCACGACATGGTACGTAGCAAGCCTTCCAGAGTTTCAAGCCCAACAATCATTGGCCTAGACCGTCTCTTTATCAGTGTGCCAAGTTCCCCCCATTTCTACCCAAACTACAAGGACATTGATCCATGTCAAGGCATGGTACGTAGGAAGCCTCCCCGAGGTTCAAGCCTATCTCCCATCGGACCATGGTCCCTCATTTATGTCGGTTCGCTGACACACATCGCCCGTTGTTTATTCACATCAGGGTTCACTACCGTCTCGCATGACGTTAAACTGTGGTCCATAAATCCTTCGAACTACGAGGAATTTGATCCGTATCAAGACAAGGTACGTAGGTAACCTTCCCATGGTTCAAGCCCCCCACTAGTAGACCCACGGGTCTACTTTCACGTCGATTCACTGATGAAACCCTTTGAACTACGAGGTCTTTGATACATGTCAAGGCATCATACGTAGGAAGCCTCTCCGAGGTTCAAGCCCACCACCCATCGGACCAAGGTCCACCTTCACATCAGTTCACCGGCACCATCTCGAACTACGCGGACTTTGATTCCCTGCCACGGGGATACGTAGGAATCCTTTTCAAGGCTCAAGCCCAACTTCACTGTCACCCTTGAGATGTTCCCATTTCATTTCCCCTCCACTCCATTCATCCATCTATCACCCATCCTCATTCTCGCTCGGACCTTCATATCTCTGTGAGACCATGTCGATACGCTCCTCTTCACAGTCACCCATGGGCGGGTCCCGGTATCGGCACCCCTTCATGGGAAACCCCTCAATCTGATCTATTCTAGCTATTGCTCCGATCAGGCTGATCTGTCTACGCTGGACGTTAAACTCGCGGCGTACCCTTTGTTAAACACGGGAAGCTGAGGAGGACCTTAGATATGTTTCTATGAAATATAATTCCCCGCGCTCGATGTGGGATGCCTCGGGCTTCCACGCCTTTGAGAAGCCCTGTGACCAGGGATAATAGACAGACATGCCAGGATCCCCAGCATCCAGACATCCAACTGATGCCTCAACGTGACTACTCCCCCGACTGAAGGTTGTTTCCCTGACCGGACCCTTTGGAATGTCCCAACAGAAGCAGTGTAATTAACCGGCGCCCATGGAAACATGGCACTAGGAAGAGTTTCACGAACAATGTATTAAATCTATGAGGGAGACCCAGACTAGGTGACGAGTTCTGAGGAGGAATCCACAGAAGAAAGAACTGAAATCCCATCATCCCGTTTCAATCATGGAGCAAACGTCCCTGAATAAGGAGCGAATGTCGCCCGCCTTTGGAAAGAGGGAACGTGGGGAGACAAGCGCAGTGAGTCCTCCTCTGCGGATGGACGGATGCACGCGCCTCGGCGAAAGCGTCAGAAATAGAAATGGTGAACCCGACGTGAAATTCGTCTACTCAATATGTAGATTAGTAGAGTTCGAGACACCAGTAGATTGACGTGTCACCGGATCCAGATATCCGGCGCCTGGTCCTGCCAAGAAAATAGAGGGCATGTCGTGAAACTCACCGGAAGTCTGGGCAGTAGAACGTGGGGCACTCCGTTCTGCAGCGTGTTGGCATGGATCCTTCTTACAGACGTGGAGAATGGATGGATGCTGGTGCACTGGCTGTCAATCCTTTTCCTATCAGTGCTGATGAGTTGATCCCTTCGTTTCTCAGGAACCAGGTTGTTGTTACAGAGACGCGATCACCGCCCGCTCGCCTACGCAGGGGTAGGGGCAACATCACCACAGTCACCCCACATGGCTCTGCTACCGTCACGACGGCAGCCACATCACGGAATACGGGGCGCCCACGTCCCCTTTCCCCATCAGAGGTCATCCAGCGAAGGGTGATCAACAACCTTGTGCACAGGTACAAGGAGGAAGGGGTCATCCAAACTTGGGATATGGCCCGCCTGGACCTGGAGGCATCCAAGACTTGCCGTCAATGCCGCCCTAACAGGCCGCGCAGGGAGCCCCTGCTCCCCACCCCAATGTTCAACCGTTTCGAGAGATTGTCCCTGGAACGCCTTGACGAATCCTCGCCTTACGCTGATGAGGTGGGCGCCGTCCAGCTCAGCCCACTCAGGGTCCCGACCCAAGGGCTCCAGGCAGGAGCTCCCGCCCGTCCGCGTCAGCGCCACCATCTGACTCCGCATGAAGAGCATGCATGCCATGCCCCTGCACCACCTGCACCTGCTCGCCTGACCCGACGTCAGCACCGGGCCCAGGCTGAGGACGCTCTCCCAGATGCGTCAACGTCAATAGCTACAGTGGCCCTCGCCACCGCCGACGTGCATCATGAAGTCCCTGCATACACTGAGCAGGGGTACTCCTACACCCAACCAGGATCGAGACCCCAACCGCCCCACGGGCAGGCTGGGTTGACTCTCCGGGTTGCAGGCCGAAGTGGTGATCACTGCGAACTAACCCGCGGTGATGTCACCCCGTACGGAGGCCCTCCCCGTACCACTACTCCATAGAGCATGGGCCTTCCCCCCTCCGAAGTTCATCATGGAGGTATGCCTCGTGCTACCCACATCCCGAAGGAAGACCTACCCCGCGGTAGTGACGCTCAGCGCGGAATCCATTCCCGCGCCCACTATACAGGGTATGTAGTCCATCCTCCTGCCCCTGACCGCCGATCTGAAGGCACTGCCCATCCAATCCTTCTCCAACGTGGGGGCCCTCCCTACGTCCTCTCTACAACCGTCGAAGGTCCTCCTCGCCCTAGAAACTCGAGGAGTGAAGGTCAGCCTCGCTCCACCCGCATCGACCATGGAGGTCCTCCCCATGCTCCTGCGGATTCCAACAGAGGCTCCGCCCACATGGGTGTTGTCCATGGAGGTCCTCCCCATGTACCCTTCGACATTTTCCCTGGTGCCCCTCACACCGCGACTATTAGGAGAGCGGGCCCTCTCCGCCACGGCGGCAGCGCCGCCCCGAGACTACATAATAGGGATCAACCCTGTCCCGAAGAGCCACCCCAGGGCAGGAGAGCGTGTCGTCGCAGACACAAGAAGAGTCCTGGGAAGGCCCGGGTGGAAATCAAACCTTCCCGCTTCTCCGACGCTGAAGCGGAATGCGACTCAGCGATGGAACCTTCTCCCCGCTCCTCCGTATCAATGAACTGGGGCAGGAACCAGACGCGTTAGCCTCATTCTCCCGAAATATGAGGTCCACCAGATTCCCATCCCTCTCCGCAGGTACATCCAGGAGGAAGAAATCTTGGGAATTCTGCAGGTCTTGAACGCGCAATCACCACCATTGTCACCAGAAGCGCCCTCTACCTCTACCTCTACCAGAGATCACAGATAGCTATTGTTGGGGCCAACGGCAGTAGAGTGACAACATGACCTATCGCCGGTAGCTGTGATTCCTGTTCCGGAAGCTGTGGCCATTAGCCCATCGTATCGTGACATCGTGGTCAGGTCACCTTACTCTTCGGAGGATGTCCCGGAATTCGGCGGCCAGTTAGCTTGTTCGTCATATTCTCCGCCACAGAGTTTACTATCCAAGAGGTCCGCCTCGGTACCGCTACCGGTCCCTCAGCCACCCCTGGTTGATGAGTGGGGAAATACAGGGCCAGACCCCGAGTCCGAACCCAGGATCTTCTGGAGTATTCTCGCAGCGGATTACTTACCAGAGAAGTTCTAGCCGATGGCAGCGCTGAACATTCGCGCACCAGAGTCCCTTACCCCTGAAGAAGAGGGGTGCTTTTGTCGAACCCTATGGGCGACACACATCCGCCGTCGTTAGGAACGTGTGGTATACCCCAGAAGGTGAGAGAACTTTGAAGAAATCGGCGAGCAGTGCCGCCTGATCGATTCGACCACACTCCTTATGGCCCAGCACCCCGAGTGTCCAGGCTGTCAGAATGCCCCACAACGGAAATGTGTTTAGAGTTTCAAAGTACTCTTCAGAATCGTCAGTGAATCTACCCCCCATGTGAAAGTCCGTGGTTTGGGACACTATGCCACTCTCCTCTTCGACCCTATCCGATGGCAGCCCGATTCACTATGAAACATCGAGGACATGCCCTTGAGAGGGGTCGCGGTCCACATGGCTGATGTAGCGGACAAGGAAGACGAGCTTGAATTCCTTGATGGAGACATACCCCTTGAGGGCGTACTGCCACTACTGGACCCATCATGGAGGGTTACCCGTCAGTAGAGGAACCTGTTAGGCCTCCCTGTACCCACCGAGTCACTAGTACTCGGTCAAAATACCGGCAAGGGTAAGGATCACGTCAGAACTGTCAAGCACTCTGACCCATTTGCCTCTGTGCAGAAAACGGATGAAGACCCCGAGAAGGCCACGTTACTCCAGCAGATTGCTGAGCAGAAGAGGCTGGTTGATGAACTCTTGGCTGAGCGCGCCGCAGAGCGGCGACCCGACTATGGTAATCCCAGGCCGGGGT
The DNA here is from genome assembly GCA_963277665.1 of Viscum album. NCBI lineage: Eukaryota > Viridiplantae > Streptophyta > Magnoliopsida > Santalales > Viscaceae > Viscum > Viscum album. The sequence continues at coordinate 813,138,849 of OY728165.1, forward strand.
AGCAGGGGAAGGAACAATTTCCCCCCGGTGAGCTGCCTCTGGGAAACCCTGATCATGCTACTGCCGCAAACAGGGTAAGGGCCGAAACTTACAGAAAGAGGGCGTGATACGTCTCGCCAACCCCCCCGAACGACAGGGCAATCTGAAGAATCCAGTCCGGGTTCCCCCAGTCGCCCCGCAGGTCGTTCCGCCAGTTAATCCACGAGCTGCCGAAGCCATTTACCATGTTGAAGAACCTAGCAATGCACTTGTGGTTAGGGATCCCTGTCAAGACAGGGACCCCACCCGGATGATCTTATTGTGGAACTCACTGCCCGCCTCGAAGAATTGGAAACACGGCAGGTGGTGGTCCCACCAGATGGAAAGTTGTATCCTGTGTGGGTGAATGATATGCCCGCACCTCCAGGTTTTGGGAACCCCACTTTCTCTCCCTTTAACGGGACAGGGGACCCGCCACAACACTTGGCACATTTTTCTTCCAGGTGTGGTCCCATGCTGGGGACCCCGGCTCAGCAAGAAGCCGCCAAACACCGGTGTTTCGTATAGACATTTGAAGGTCCGGCATTCGTCTGGTACAACCAGCTCCCTATCAGATCGATGACCGATTGGGAGGACCTGTACCGGCAGTTCCTATACCAGTTCAGCTCCACCATGCGGAATACCAGTATTGCAGACCTCTTCAAGTGCAAGCAAAGTCCTGATGAGCGGGTTGGAGATTTCATCACCCGGTGGAAGTGACTTACGTATTCCATCGATATGCCACTGACTCAGGAGAAATTAATGAAGATGTGTGTGGGGAACTTCAAAACGGAGCTGGTACCCTCCCTGATTACCCAGAACTACCCTGGAGGGTTTAGATATTTCTCAGATAAGGCTCAGCGACTTGAGAAAGCTCTGCAACATGCTAGTCAGGCACGTTCGTTGCCCCTATGATCCCAGCGAGGAGGACTGCCATGGCTGAACCCGCCGCGGTGGACCAAATAGAAGCCCCTAGGAAGCTGAAATTATTGCCAGCAACACCATCCTCGCAACCCCGCAGAGGTCCTCCACCTCAAGAATAGGCTCCTGCCCAGCAGCAACCGCCTCAGAATTGACAGGTTCCCCCGCGCAATGTGCCACCGCCACCCCGGCGAGATAATTAGGCGTCGCCTCCTAGGTTGGCCTATCTGGCCCCTCGTCAGGGTCAAGCCCCCAGGGCCCCCTATCCGGAAAGAAGGCACCAGAATTATTCGTTCAACGAAAATCAGGTCCCTGACAACTTCCGAAGTGCTCTAGAGCAAGGGATTGTGCGCCTGCCCGAGTGCAGAAGGTCGGCAGAGGTGAATCTCACCGATCACCCCAACTAATGCCGTTATCATCGGATTCTAAGGCACACCCTAAAGCAATGCTATGTGTTTAAATACTGGCTTCAAGACCAGGTCAATAAAAACAATGTCAAGTTGGGCCTGGCACCAGCACAAGTGGCGGGTGTCTTTGCATGATCAGAGATCGGCAGCGACAGCGAAGGCGAATGGCAGCAGGTTCCCAGTCGCGGATCCCGGAAATACGATGACTGGATGGCTCGAAAAACCGTCGTCCATGCCCATGGTATCATTTGGGCATGCCTGATGCAGCCGGAACCTTCAGAAGAGGTAGTCGGTACCTCTGCATCGTCTTCACAGTCGACCTCTTCCCAAAAGGGCAAGCAGCGGCAACGCAAGAAGAAGCAATGCGCACCGCCGTTGTCGTCGTCATCCCACACTCTCAATGACATTATGCCCCCTGAAATGGGGATTCCTCCCAGAATATGCCCAGTGGTGGATGACTCCTCTAGCGACAGCCAGGGGTACGTTTCGGTTAACACCGTGGAGCTGGTAAAGCACTATATGACCCCCGACGAGGGGGAATGCCAGGCAAACCTCCCCAACGTTTCAAGCCGACATCAACGTCAGCGGAATCACAACCACGCCGGTCATCGAGGTACGTCAGTGGGCACTTTCAGCAAAGTCGTGCATGCTACTGAGACCAGACAGCAGGCTCAGCGTAGAGCTCAGCATGCACAACCCCATCTAACTCCCTCAGCTCTACCTCCACTGCCGTATGTGCTACTAGATCAGGGAGAGATGACTCGTTCGTATCACAGTCAGTCTTGCCCGGCTACAGGCCAGCCTCCGCTGTCCAATCCTAGTCCATCGACTACTCTCCAGGCTTCAATTAGTAGGCAGCAGGATGTACCCAGTACTAGCCGATCGCCAGTTCAACCGGTAGGACCCGCTATGCCTTCAAATGCCGAACGACCTCCTGTAAGAAGAGGTTCGCATTTGGCACGAAATTATGATGTCCTGAAGCACCTGTCCGGCATTCCGGAAAGGCTTTCTATCCTTGAGGCCCTTCGCCAGTCATCCGAAATGCGCGAGGCACTTGCCGAGGCCCTAAGGATCCCCCTCTAGTTTGAGACCGAGGTATCAGCTGCAGAAGCCTTCCATACCTAGATGATTGAAAATGCCGAATGTCAGGCGGTTATCTCGTTGTCCGGTGAAGATGAGGACCCTCATATACAGGGGCACAATCTCCCGTTGTACATCACTAGCCACTTCAATGGTGTGGAAGTCCGTCGCTGCCTCGTTAACACGAGTTCCAGAATCAGTCTAATTCCGACTCGGACGTTATGGAATATGGGTCTGTCTGAATGTGCTTTAACTCCCTCTGACCTCAGAATCCAGGGGTATGACAGGACAGAGCAAACCCCAGTCGGCAAGATCCACCTGAAGATTCAGTTCGCTGGCTTAATTTCCAGCACCGAGTTCATGGTCTTCTCTTAGGACACCGCCTACAACGCGTTAATGGGTAGGCCATGGATCCATCTGCATGCAGCGGTCCTTTCGTCGTATCACTAGGGCCTCAAATACTCACTCAACGGTCAAGTAGGCGTGCTTCAAGGAGATGTGTACCCTTTTGCCTCTTGTGAGGCCAGCTATCTGGATGCGGGTTATTAAAAAAGTAAGGATAAGAAAATCCTAGTAAGAGAGGATGAACCCGTCCCGATCACAAGTGATCCCAGGGCAAGAATGGATGATTCCTACATCATCTCGATCCACCGATTGGAGTCCACGTCCCCTGACATGGGGCAATGTTTTGTTGATTCGGGTACACAAGGAAGGCATGTTCCCGTGTCCAAGAGACGGCGGAAAATCACCTCGTACTCCTACATCAACCAGGCTCAAGTGATCCTGGAACCTCCTACCCCTGTACGGTACCGGGACGTCAAGCATATGACAATGGCGGTACGCCATATGTGTCTCTTTCACCAGGCTGGAATCCACCAACTCAGGCCGACAAATCACCACTGCTTTGATATTATCAAACGTGGCCCCTTAGGCCGAAGGCCAGATGGGATAGGATCGATTGCCTTCATTACTATGGTCTCAATAGCGAGTGAGTATCCTGATATGATGACCACTGCTGCCCAAGCCGGCACCAGTTGCCCCCCAGGTTTTGATAGCCCAGAAGTATCTCCCGTCGCGGGAAATTCCCCCACGGGTGGGAAGGAAGACTTGGAGGATGCTCCCCCCGCCATTGGGGAAGGAGTCTCTACCACGATTGATGAACTAGTACAGGTGAACCTTGGTAGCGAGGCAGATCCGAAACCCACATTGATCAGTGCAGCCATGTCCCCCGAGGAGCGGCAGCAGTACATAGACTTCCTCAAACAACACCGTGACGTGTTTTCCTGGAGTTACAACGAGATGCCAGGACTAGATCCCCAGGTAGTCGTTCACCATCTGGGCCTCCCAGCAAAACATCGTGGGTTTAAGCAGGGTGCTATGGTTGAGGCCGCATTCGACAAGATTATCAAAGACAACATTGTTAAGGAAGTCCAGTACCCCATGTGGCTTGCCAACATTGTGCCAGTCAGGAAAAAGAATGGGAAGATCAGAGTCTGCATCGACTTCCGCGATCTTAATCGCCACTGCCCAAAGGATGACTTCCCACTCCCGGTGACAGAGTTATTGATTGACGCCATGACCGGGTTCCAAGCTGTCTCTTTCATGGATGGGTATTCTGGGTACAACCAGATCCGGATGGCCCCCGAAGATGAGGAGTCCACTACCTTCAGGGCTCCCCAAGGTACCTTTTTCTACCAGGTTATGCCATTCGGTTTAAAAAATGCAGGTTCCACTTATCAGAGGACCATGCATCACATATTCAAGCCGATTCTCAGGACATTGGTGGAATGCTACGTGTATGACCTCATAGTCAAATCATGTCAGCGCCAGGACCATCTCAAAGACCTCGAGAAAGTGTTTGGTTTCCTCTATTCCCGTCACCTGAAGATGAACCAGTTTAAGTGTGCCTTCGGGGTCACCTATGGGAAGTTTCTGGGCTTTGTTGTTAGATACCGAGGTATCGAGATCGACCCGAAGAATATCAAGGCCATCAGCCAAATGCCTCCCCCGAGAAACATTCGAGAACTTCAAGGCCTTCAAGGACACTTAGCCTATATACGCCAATTCATCGTGAATCTGGACGGCAAGTGTAAGCCCTTTTCTTGGATCATGAAGAAGGGCGCCGCCTACGAATGGGATGAGGAGTGTCTGACCGCCTTCGAGGAAATCAAGCAGTATCTGCTCCAACCTCCAGCCTTGATGCCACCCATCTCCGGAAAGCCATCGGTCTTTTACGTGACTGCCCTAGAATGATCCCTCGATGCGCTGCTCGCCCAGAAGAATAACGAGGGTACTGAGAACATTCTCTACTATCTCAGCCACATGCTTCTCGATACGGAGGTCAGATACTCACCTATCGAAAAGAGCTTCCTTGCACTCGTCTTCACCGTGCAGAAGTTGCGACATTACCTGCAGCACCATGAGGTGCAATTGGCCTCCCGGGTAGACCCACTGAAGTACATCCTCACCCTCCCTATACTGACTGGCCGACTCGCACAGTGGGCGGTGATTCTACAGTAGTTTGATATCAGGTTCGTACCTCAGAAGGCCACTAAGGGACAGGCGTTGTAAGATTTTTTATCTACCCATCCAACCTCCGCGGATCAATTCCTGGACCCGGATTTTCCTGATAAGACGATCCTATCAGTCGATCATGTCGTCCCATATTGGAAAATGCATTTCGACGGCGCCTCCCGGAGCCCCATCGGTAGGTGGATCAACGATCCCAAGCTCAACAGAGTGGGCCTGGGTATTGTCTTCATTACCCCGGCGCAAGCCGTCCTGCCATACTCGTTTCTGTTGTGAGAAGGCTGTACGAACAACGAGGCAGAGTTCTAGGCTCTCATCACCAGCCTCGAGTTGTCCCTTGAGATCCATGTGTCCCATCTACATGTGAAGGGAGATTCCGAGCTAGTAATCAAACAGGTTAATGGCGACTACGTCGTCAGGAAGCCGGAGATTGCACCGTTTCTGGAGTACACCCTCCGCCTAATGGTCCAGTTATCTTCTCGACCAAAGGTTACCCATGTCCCACAGTCACAGAACGGTCAAGCAGACGCCTTGGCTGGCTTGGCTGCGTCGCTCGTAGAACCCGAGCAAGATGATTTGATCATACATGTGGCACACCGGAGAGTCATTGCCCCCTTCATCCAAGAGGACAATGATGGTCTGCGGGTAGGTCACCTCACCGCCAGACCCTCCACGTCAGGGGTCCCGGGTTCGTCAGACGCAGTGGTTGAAGCCACTCCTGACTGGAGGGCTCCTTTTGCCGAGTACCTCAAAAATGGTTGCCTCCTGGACGACTGGGCCGAGCGCGAGCGAATCCGACGCCCCGTGCTACAATTTACCCACTAGAGCGGCCCCAGTCTTGAACAGATCCTTTATAAGCGGATTTTCGATGGTGTCCTCCTCTGTTGCATCCAAGGAGTAAAGATACCTAAAGTTATGCAAGAGGTTCACGCCGGTTCCTATGGCGCCCTTCAAGCTGGGCCGAAGCTGTCCCATCAAATCCAGAGGTTGGGGTACTTTTGGCCCTCTGTGATCCACGATTGTATTGGATATGCCAAGATATGCCACTCATTCCAAGTTCACGCCAACTTCCTGCATCAGCCGCCGGAGCCCCTCTACCCCACCAAGTACTCTTGGCCATTTGCGGTATGGGGATTGATATAGTGGGACCGTATCCACCAACAACAGCCCGCCAGTGTTGGTTCATCCTGACTACTACAGATTTCTTCTCCATGTGGGCAGAGTAAGTTCCACTAAAAGAGGAAAAGGCCCATTCCATCGTTGACTTTGTGAGCTCAAATATTATCCACCGGTTTGGGGTCCCTCACGCCGTCCTCACCGATAACGTAACCAACTTATAAGCAGCTGAATTAAAGATATTGTATGCGAAGTACGACATCCGGTCAAACCATACCTCCCGCTACCATGCGCAGGAAAATGGACAGATCGAGTCGTTCAACAAAACCCTCTCTAACATTCTGCAAAAGATGGTTGGTCAGAACAATAAAAGTGGGTCGGAAAAGCTCCCCAACGCCCTCTGGGCTTACCGGACAACGACTCGCAACTCTACCCAGGTTACCCCATATTCCCTGGTGTATGGAGCTGAGGCCGTCCTACCCATTGAGATCCAGCTGCCATCGTTACACACTGCAGTCTATGATCACCAGACATCAGATGAGGTAGTCGAGATCCATCTAGATGAATTAGAATCACTGGACGAGAACCGGCTTCGTGCCCTGCACAATCTAGAAAGGCATCATGATAAGATAGAGAGGGCCTTCAACAAGAATTTTCGTCTCCGTTCTTTCCTACAAGGCGACCTAGTACTGGCCCTTCGAGCGCCAATGATTCCCGACAGGAAACCACCCAAATTAGAACCCAAATGGGAAGGGCCTTATATCATCCATAAGGTTTACCCCAATGGACCATACTCCTTGGTGACCACGAATGGAGAGCGCATAACCCCTCCCACCAATGACAAGTTCCTCAAGCGATACTTTGCCTTGGGAAAAAGGGTCCTGCACGAACATAAACTGCATCTTCGTCCTGCAAGACGATAAACTGTGAAATGGTCCCGCATGACCTTAAACTGCATGTTATGGTCCAACAAGACCTTAAACTATAAAGCCCTCCATGACCATAAACTGCATCTTCGTCCTACAATACGATAAACTGAAAATGGTTTGATCTCTATGACATTAAACTATGATCTCCCCCCCAACCTTACTGCAAGATGTTAAACTGCAAGCTAGTCAGGCCTTCCTGACCATGGTTCAGCCTCAGGCCCCTTGGCCTCCTCGGGCCCTCGTCCCCCTTCCTTACTGTAAGACGTTAAACTGCAAGCCAGTCAGGCCTTCCTGACCAAGGTTCAGCCTCAGGCCCCTTGGCCACCTCAGGCCCCCGGCCCCCCGTCCTTAATGTAAGCTGTTAAACTGCAATCCAGTCAGGCCTTCCTGACCGAGGCTCAGCCTCAGGCCCCTTGGCCTCCTCAGGACCATGGACCCATCTTCACCACGAGACATTAAACTGCAAGCTGGTCAGGTCTCCCTGACCGCAGTCCGGCCTCAGGCCCCTTGGTTTTCCCCGAATTACCCTCTTGCGGTATTGTACGGTATGGTGTGGGACTACGTCCTCATTCACGTTGAATTGCTTTCCATACCATACATATCTCCAAATGAGATGCTCCTCGTACCGCATGACGTTAAACTACATCTTAAGAACTACGTGTGGCTTGATTCCCATCTTCATGGGATACGTAGGAACGCTCGGACGCCTCGTCTTGAGCCCAGCCCCAAGATTTTCTCTTCCAGTATCCCCCCTAGGAATAGTTTCCTCGGAGGATCTTTGTGTAGCATGGGGTAGGATTTTTTACCCCGCTCATACAACCCCGCTCACAGAAGGATTGTAAGGGTCGCACCATGTTCCCACTCCCGTTCTTCTATCCTCCCACGTCCTCACCGCATGACGCTAAACTTCATGGCCTTCAAGAACTACGTATGGCTTGATTCTCATCCTCATGAGATACGTAGGAACGCCCAAACATTTTGTCTGTTGGCCCAGCCCAAAAGCCAAAATCTTCCCCTCGGGTCAAGACATATGGAAGGGTGCACATTTTTCCACAACTCACATCGAGCAAGCCTCGACCCGGCTGCACATCCCCCATGGAGATGTTTGCCTCCTTCGTGGATGGATACAACTATGCTTCACCCACTCCTTGACTGTGATTCCATCATTTTTTCTCACACCCAGAGGGACCCCCAAGAACGGCCTGGATACCATTACCAAGGTCTCTCCTACTGATACGGGCCAACGCCCCCGAGGGTTTTCAATAAACAAGCCGATACAAGTCCCACGTTGAGAATTTGGTCAGCGGTCGATGCTCATTTTTTGCTCCCATATCAGGTTACCATGGGAACACTGTGTTTCGAACATGGTCAACAGTGTCCTGGATCATCGGGTCCACCCTGAGATGTCCCAGACATCGAGTGCAGTGATTCATTCTACCCCACCCCGAAGTGACAAACTTCCACCTGGGTGGTGCTAGCGATCGGGCCCACGACCCTAATTCCCCTATAAGGGGTGTACGGTGTGGTGTGGGACTACATCCTTATTCACGTCGGGATCATTTACCATGTCGTACGCCTTCCCTTACGAGGCCCAACCTCAGGCCGCATGTCCTTCTCGGGTCCCCGACCCCTGTCCTCATGTAAGACGTTAAACTGCAGACACGTCAGGCCTTCCTGACTGATACCTGACCTTAGGCCCCATGGCCGTCTCATGCCCCTCTGCCCAACCTCTTACCCAGGATGTACGGTGTGGTGTGGGACTATGTCCTCATTTATGTAGGGATCATGTACCCTGCCATACGCCTTCCCTTACGAGGCCCAGCCATAGGCCCCTTGGCCTCCTCGGGTTCCCGACCCTCGTCCTCATTGCAAGACGTTAAACTGCAAGCAGGTCAGGCCTTCCTAACCAATGCCTAAACATCAGGCCCCTTAGCCTTTCCAGGCCACATCCCAAGTCCTCTATTATAAGAGTGTATGGTGTGGTGTGAGGTTATTTTCTCATTCACATCAATCTCGTGATGACCACGCCATGTACCTCTCCCTCTTGATCTGTTTCGTCGATCCCTTTTCGGCAGTTCACCGATGTTCCTAAGAGTACTCGGGTTTATTACCTGGAATGCCAAGCTTTATGCAGACATGTCCGGACCCGCTTTCTGGGATTTTTGTATCCCTGCATCAGGGCTTCCATCATCTTTCACACCCAGAGGGACCCCCATGAATGGCCTGGATACTACGCCCAAGGTCTCTCCTACCGTTACGGGCCAACACCCCCGAGGGTTTTGGAAAACAAATCAATAAAATCCCGCGTTGCGAATATGGTCAGCGGTCGATGCTCGTTTGTTGGTCCCACCTTAGGCTAACATGATATGGACGCTGTGTTTCCACCATGGTTAATAGTTTTCCTTTTTCGCCACTCCAACCCATTAGGCCCAAAATGTCGGGTGCACAATTCACACCCTTCATCACTTCACCGTGTCCAAGTAGAGTCTTGGAACTGCTGGTACTTTTCCTCTGTGCACGTCCGCACGTTAGGGTAACAAGCCGCATAAAAGGTGTCCTTAGGGGCTCTCTAATAACTCCCACTTGACTCGCCCCAAGTATTACGATGAGGATACCCCCCATGTTTCCCACACTGAGTTTAACTCGCGTGGGCTTAGGAATCGGGTTGACTTCTGTGCTTACTCAAGAAGTTGTCACCATTCACGGTCCGAGCTCTAAGACCATAAACTAAGATTCTCATCTGGAACTACATTCATCTTGATTCCCATCTTGATGGGATATGTAGGAATTCCCAGACCCCTTGTCTTTGGGTCCAACTTGAGTTCAGCAAATTCACCTCTCTGGTCCTGCCTTCAGGACCCTGACTACGGGAACGTGTGGCGTAGTGCGGGATTATGTCCTCATTCATGTCGGGTTTGCAATAGCTTCACCACGTACACCCCCGTTCTGAGAGTTAGACCTACTATTCCTTGTCTAGCATGACATTAAAAGGCACCTTTCAGAACTACGTGTGGGTTGATTCCCATCATCATGGGATACGTAGGACCAACCGGACGCCCTGTCTTCGGGTACAAACCCTTTAGGGAACCAGTATCTCCCCCTGTATCACCTCTTACCTCTATATAGGCCCCTCGGCCTATGGTCTCCCTCTCCAATTGGCATACAATGTGATGTGGAATCATGTCTCCGTCAATTGTGTTTTATAACACTGCGCACATTCCCCGCCTAGCATCGTCTCTGCTACATCTGTGATGCATGACGATAAAATGCATTCTTGGTCCTATCATACAACCATAAACTGTGACATTATCGTCCTGGCCGCACGACAAAAGACGGAACTGCATTGTGGTGACCTCGTTGTAGAGGACATCACGTTGGGTATTGGTCACTTTTCATGCCATTTGTCAATGCCCATCACGTCTTGATCCTTGTGGAGACACTACGGACTACTACTCTAGGCCTGTCGCTTCACAAAAAAAACAACTCACCTTAAAGAACAACCAAGATTTATCAAATTCGGCTTCTTTTAGTGCAAGGGCCACGCCCGCACTTCCCTTTTCCACCGGCACTGGACTCTTACCATGTCACCTTTCATAACTACGTATGGCTTGATTCTCATCCTTAGGAGATACGTAGGAGTGCCCAGACACTTCCCCACGGGCCCAGCCTAACCCTTGTGTTCGGTCCCTCGACTCGAGCATTCCCCTAGAGAACACATGGTAAGTAGGGCCTAGGTCCTTCTTCACGTCGGGTCTTGTTTCCATGTGTCCCCTGCTCCCTTTACCTATTTATGGTCTAAGGTCCATCAAGAACTACATGAGGCTTGATTATCATCCTTATGAGATACGTAGGAGCGCCTGGGAACTTCTCCCCGGGCCCAGCCTAACTTTCACTTTCGGTCCCTTGACCAAAAACCTCTCATAAGGAGGTCATGTGGTGTGGTATGGGATTACGTCCTCGTTCACGTCAGGTTGTTCATCGCACCACACACACCCCCTATTCCAATTCACGCCAGGTGTTTGAGTTACTCCACCATGTGCCTCTTATGTCTCCTCCCATCCATGGTCTGAATTCTATGACCCTAAACTAAGATCTCCCTATGGGAAAGGAATTTACTCCCTCTATCTAATATGTCTCGTTGTCATATTCAGATATGTTTTGAAAAAGAGCCCGAAGTGTGGGATTTCCACAAGGACATCCCCCTCATCCCATGACCATGCTTCGTGAGCTTGCTATATGGATCCTCATCCTCTTACACATCCAAAAGGACCCTCGGACGACATGGATACTAGGTTTAAGGTCTCTCCATGAGTGCTGGACCTAAGGGCCCTCCAATCATTTTGGGCCAACGTCCCAATGGATATCTGACAACATTTGTGACTTGGTCCCATGTTTCGAACATGGTCAACGGTCAACCCTCATTTGTTTGTCCCCATTCTAAGCTAACGCGATATGGATGCTGGGTTTCCGCCACGGTGAACAGTTATCCTCCATCATCACGCCGCCATCATCGTGATCTGAATCTCGAGCGCCATGATTCAAACATTTCCACTTCCTCATGTTCAATTGGAATTCCATCATACTCGTCTCTTTCTCTTCGCACATCTAGGTGCGCTAAATGATCGTGTTAGTGTCATTGGTCCAGTATTCACCGAGCGTCCCTTTTCCCTAACTTGCCCCTTTCTATGTCGGAAAATTCCCACCACTACTGCTTGTTTCCCACACCGAGCACGACTCACATGGGCTTAGTAGTTTTGGCAGGATGTGTACCAACACGGCCTGGCTTCTCGTCGTCCCACATGACGTTAAACTGCGCTTCCAAAACTACATATGTTATGATTCCCATCCTCATGGGCTACGTAGGAACGCCCGACCACTCTTCTTCGGGCCCAGCCTAATTCTCACTCTTGGTCCCTCGACCTGAAGAGTTTTCTCCGAGGGTATGTGGTGTGATTTTCACTCCATGTCCTCATTCACGTCGGTTTCATATCTACTGCACCACACGCTCCCTAGGATTTTCCCTTTTATTCCACGTCCTATCAAATGACGTTAAACTACAGGAGTCCATGTGTCCTCAGTGCATTACGCTAAACTGCGGCTCTACCCTAAACAAGTTCAGAATGCCTCATGATTACATTGGGAAGCGATAAATCCCCTCGCCAGAGAGGCCATTTCTGAAATATGGAATGATCCATGATCAACCCAAAGCGCCCATAGGGTTTACTCTCACCACGGTGGTGTAACTACTTATGTGTTGGATTCTGTTCGGACAAACCATCAGTCCATATTCCAGGATTTGCGTGCCCCTTATTCGGACCCTCATCCCCTTTCATGTCTCACGGGACCCCCTAAGGGCCTGGTCTCATGCCGCATCGGCTCACCTACCGTCCTGGGCTAATGTTCTGGGAGACTGGTCATGTTTGGATGGAACCTCTAACAGTATGGATGTTTGACCTATGGTCCGCCAACTGTCCTGGGTCAATGTTTTGAAAGATTAACTGACAATATTTGTGACATGGTCCTGTGTTTTGAACATGGTCGACGATTGACCCTCATTTTCCCCCATTACATGCTAACGCAGTAAGGATACCGCTTCTCCACCATGGTTAATGATAGTCCTTTATTGTCATGCCATCCCCACAGTGCTCTGAATCTTGGGTATCGTGATTCACACTTCCCATTTTCATCTGTTTGGACCGATTTCAGCGCCCCTGGCGTTGCACCGTTCGTACATAAGAGCATGCTGATGAAACGGTAATTCGACTGTCCTGAAAATATCCTTCTCCGATCAAGACTCTCCCATATTTCAGAAATCTGGACTGGTAATCCGAATCCCAGATGCCCAGAGCATGGTCCCCACTACTATGTTAGGTGGGATGAGAGGGAAACTATCTCCTGTTTCTCACATCGGGCTCGACTTACGTGGGCTTGGGGAATTGCCTCCGAACGTCCCGCAAACATTGTAGGGATGTAACAAGGCGATTCAAACAGTGGAAATCCTGCGCACTACGTCATTCAAAAGAAAGGAATAAAAAATTGAAGCACAAAAGTACCAATAAAAGGTTTTTGGTTTATTACAATACCCGAGGGTCGACTCCCCCCATGGACGGGTTGACCCCATCAAAAGAGCGTTGCAGGTCCACCACCCATTGGCTTGTGGCGTCCAAGGCTTTCTGCCAATGACTTAGCTCCCGCTCCTCCTCAGCAGCAGCGGGGCGCAGTTCATCTGCCTTGGATTTGGCCCTCTCTAGGCCAGCTTGACCGGCAGCCATCTTTCCACAGGCCTGCCTCATATGATATTATGCCTCTGCCAACTGGGCATTCAACCGTGATACCAGCTCAACTTGTGCATTAAGAGAGGCTGAAATCTCATCTGCCCGGGTCTGCATCTGTCAGACCTCACCTTCAGCCTCCTGGAACTTCTTGATGTTGGTCGCCTTCCTCCGCTGCCATCCCACACTGAGCCCACGATCATGCTCCCGGATCTTCTCAGCCATAAGATCTCGGATGAGTGCGTGAGGACGTTGGGCATCTACTCCCCCATCGCACAGTTCGCACAACCGTGAGCGGAGTATATCCATTTCGGCCATCCATTGCACATGGGGGGTGTCCTTGATAAAACGCGTGATCAGCTTCCACGACCGGTGGCGGACTATGCTGCTGTCTTCCTCGTTGGAGGCCATTTCGTCCCAGTCTGCACGATTGGTAGTCTTGTACACGGGATACACCCTTAGGAAATCCTTGGCAGGATCAAAATCTGGTGTTGAATCCAGTACGACACCTAGCGCCGAAGCAGGCGTGACAAGACTGAGACCGACCAGTTGATCCTATTCCTCAGAGTCCACCTCAATGACTTCGGGTACGACCCTGCTGGTGGTCCCACTGGTGATGATGTGCGTCGCAGCTTGAGAAGATGGGGGGACTGTCGCCACCATCACCGACATGCCCCTAGGTGGGACGCCACCAGACATCCCGACCAGTCTTGCCGTAGCAGCCCACGCCAATTGGAGAACTGTAAGACAGAGAGGGACATAAACGTTAGTTGACATGGTCTACATATGACAAAAGGGAAACCGGTAGAGGATACTTAAAGAGATCAACCTCCTGGCGCTACTCTTGAGCCAGTACTGACGGGGCCCCGAGGCGAGGCCCTCCGTATACTGTGGGAAGGTCTGGAGATTCCGGAGGAGCCACTTCAGGTGCTCTGGTCCCACCAGACGCGGAACTGAACGCAGCCATCGGCGCGTGTTCTGAAGGTCCTGCATCATCACCCGCCGGGGGGCGAGAATGAGGCATGTGAACAAGTTCCTCCTTCATGACTCAAACATCGATGAGAAGTCCATAGTGACCCAAGAATAGATCGCAAGGAAAGAAGTTCGGAATGATACCTCGAGAGCCTATACAAAGTCATTGAAATCTGAGCATGGATCTCCGACCTCGCCCTCCTCCAACAGAATCCCTCCTCTAGCCTCATCCCCCTGAGAGGAGTCCTATGATTCTTCCGGTAGGGGTAAGCTCTCCCTTAGATCGGCAGCCGACAACTGTGGGGGGACCGTCTGATTCAATAGTACCCTCACCCAGTCTGTCATTGGGTGAGGGACACCACTGGAGTAGACGTAATCCTCCAGCTCGTCCAGGTACTGTTCTGCCTCCGCCGGAGACGCCATGAATCCAGCCCGGACTGGTCCTATGCCCAGTAATTCCATCCCAAGGCGATTCAGGTGGGCCCATATCTCGGGTGGGATGAGGAATTTCCGGTTGACATCCCAAATGTTGTAGGCTTCCGGGAAGACAACATCCTCTTCCATGTCGATATGACGCACCCGCTTCCCCAGAGCCTAAGTAAATATCCTACGAAATCCCCTCAGTGGCTACCCCTCCGGATGACCCTGCTCTTCTTGAATCACCGGATCCACCACTACATCCATACCCTCGACCGGTGCGGGTCTCTCCGCCATGGCAGCCCCGCTACCGTGAGTGGCCCTAGCCACCCTCCGACCCTGGCCTCGAGAGAGAGGAGGCCCACCATCACCGACCCGAATAATTGGTGGCTTCAGCATCTCCCCTGGGTAAGCAGCCTCCCAACTAATGGAATACTCCCTCACCAATCCGAAAGCGGCGATGGATGGAGGCAATGCAATTCGCATCTTCCCATATTCCTATGTGAACATGAGCCACAACTGCCTCATCACACAAGGGTGCTCCTCGTGACGCACCCCCCAGTAGACCTGCGAGGTCAGCCACTGGAAGCACTGGAACTGCCTCGCAAACCGATGCGGGGTGTACGGTTCGCAGAGTCGCTCACGATCTACTCGTGCCCCCAAAACTCCACCTCGAATGGCCAGAAGGTAAGCCCGATGTTTTTCCGTTCCCCGCACGTCATCAGTATGTATCCCTGTCAGCAATGGGAAGGGGTGGAAATTAAACTCATCCGCCCTCCATACCTGATTCAGCACCATCGGAACGGCTAGTTTGAACGAGAAACTCCCGACCGCGTTCAGGATGGAGGGGAGGAAGTTCGATCCCGACAGTTAAATGGGGTTTGGATACTCGTAAATCCCCCTGATATGCGCTGCGATCCACCCATACAGGAGGTGGAAGGGCCCGCATATCCTTGGCATCTTCTTACCCTCGCTAATGTGTCGTAGCATTCTGTACAGTTTGGTGAGAATTGGAATCCCTATATTGATCCACTGCCCCATGACCAACATGGACGCCATAATAAATGAGCTGGGCCGCACCCCCATGCTTGTATCCCTCACCGGTAGGATCCAACCACAGATGAGAGCCGCGATGAACGCCGCCAGCCGGAATATCGGCTGTTGTTCTGTGCTGACACTGAAACACCAAGTCTTCCATTGGCTTTCCTCCAAGTCCCACCAATACGAGTGCCCCTTGCCCCGTTGTGCTTCCCTCGGACAAGTTCGAGGCCTCAGAGGGAACTCCCGATTCTCTGGGAAATTCAAGAAGCACATGAACCATCTCCTGAAGTGGACATCCCTCACTTCCTCCTTGTCCTCTCAAGGGACGAGCGCCATCAGCGCTGACGCCAGTCGCGGCATTTGCTTTGTATCCTCCCACGCGCTTATGACAGGGAGGAACTCATCATACATGGCCCCCAAGATCAGAACCCCAGAAATCTGGTGGAAATCCCATAGGCTGATGCCGACCTCCCCGTGGTGCAGGTGAAAGGTATTGGTCCTAGACGACCATCTTCTTAGCAATTCCGGCATCATTTGATTTGGTTGGTAAATGTAGAATTGGGAGGCCCATGCCGCCTCATACAACCCCACTCTCCTCCGCTCGGCCCCAATCTCCTCGCATGAGGCACCTACCCAGTAGGCCCTGGCCTAGTCATCAGTAAAGTTGCCGCCCTGGCGCAGTTCTCACTCATCGGACCATCCCTTCTTCGAATCCTGCAAAGCCGCCTTCAACATGGTATGATAGAGAGGAGGGGAAATCTCTGGTTGCAGTGGCCTCCCGTCAATATCATTCACATGATTGTAGAGACAGTCAGTAGTGATGGGTGTGAAGTCCTCCTGTGCGTGACCATTGGCCGCCCTGAACCATTGGTGCTGGCATGGTGTACTCCTGAACCAGCAAGCTGGTTCGTCCCTACTCGTCTCAGGGATGAAGACGTCATTCCTCAGCCTAAAGTCGTACAATGGAAGCTTCATACACTGCAGATAAATCTTCTGACCCTCCGATAGCAGATCTATCAAAGAAGCATGGTCCGAATGGCTTCAGACCATCTCCCAAAGGCCTGGACAGTTGGCCATCTCATCCCGATGGGTAGCATCTGCAAGCACCCTCAATACAGCCTCTTGATGGGCCATTTCGATTTCGGCCCTTAGAAAAGAATTTTTTCAGAACAGATCGCGAAGCTGGATCGCGAAGCCGGATCGCGAAGGTCAGTCGCGAGACCAAGCCGCGAAGTCTGGCTGAGGCCAACAAGCAGAAGTTCGCTTGGTGCAGACGTGGAGTTGGAGACCCGCGGTTCGACGCGAAGCTCGATTCGTGGAGGGATGTCGCGGAGTGCGCGGAGCTTCGCGAAGTCGAGAGCAAAAAAAGACAAGGAAGTCACGTGAAGACAAAAGAGGTCGACCCCCCTATTTATAGGCGGCGACCCTGTATTTTTGTGTCGCGCCTCACCCGCGTGGAGCATTGCGGCGCGTCCGGATCTATGGCCCCGGTAAGCACCGCGGGCCCCGTTCGCGAAGCTGCATCGCGAACCGCTGACAATTTTGGTGATTTTCGCTCAGACTTCGACCCTTCACCCTCCGCGGCTCCAAGCTTGAGGGGGGCATTTGTTGGCACCAAATATTTCATGAAAGGGAGGGAAGAAAAAGAAGGCTGGCATGCTGCCTCGCGAAGCACCATCGCAAAGCACTGATGCGAAGCACCCCGAGCATCACGGGCTCGTGAAGCTCCAGAGGCGGTAACTCTCTGCGAACTCATTTGACGTTCGTGATACCATCGCGAAGCTCTAGAGGCGGTAACTCTCCGCGAACGCATTGGACGTTCGCGAGCCCGCCGCGAAGCTCCAGAGGCAGTATCTATTCGCGGATGACGTTGACGTTCGCGAGCACGCCACGACGCACCTGAGGCGGCACGCGAGATCTGCTTCGCGGTGCCCCTTCCCTATAAATACTGGACTCTCCCTGAGTCCCGAGGACGGACAATCCGACATTTCGGCTTCTCCTCTCCCGAATCGCAATGCACCCTTTTCCCCTGAAAATCATGAGCTCCGCGAGGTACTTATCCTTCGCGAGATACCTTTGCTTTGTCTCGTTTTGAGCCCCTATTCCGAGAGGGTTTCCCTTCGCGAAGCTCAAGGTCATTCACAAAGGAAGTGGATTCCCAAGGGAACCCGGGAAGCCGCAGAGCGTTTATGCTTTGCGAAACAACCAAGTTGTACTAGTGATCCCTATGCTAAGGTAGGATCGCTACACATCGCGAAGCACACTGCTTCGCAGCACCCTGCCTCGCGAGGCACCCCTTCTGCGCGAGGCAGTGCTCCGCGAATACTGTTCCACTTCGCGAAGCACCCTTCACTCACACCTATGCCCCATGCTAAGGCCAAGGGCCTCCACTTCACGAAGCACACTCCTTTTCTTGGCAATTCCTCTTCTCATGCGACCCTCCAGGTTTGCACGATGTGATTTCAAAGTCCCATGGACAATACCACTCATAGCATTGCTTCGCCTAATGCTTTTTCGCATAGGCACGCTAACGGCTATTGCTTCTTCACATAGCCACACCAACGTGGACCCCTTGATGGTTCGCTCCACAACCCCCTTGACTATGGCCTTACTGGTACCTTCCCTTCCCCAAGGACCAGAGGGTACCGGTTATGTATGTCCTAGGTGTGCGGAGAGAACCCGCCTCATCCGAGCTGTAGGACGTTAAACTGCCAAGCACCACGTCCTCAACACATGGCGTTAAACTGTGACCTGACCTCGTGCCTCTCACGAAGGGTCCCCCCGGATCGAACATTTTTTACGCCACTCGTCTCCACCGGGGTGGAATCACCCATCCACAAGGGATGATATACTCCTTATTGGAGTGGCGTATGTTCTCAGTAGAAGGGAGAACCTAGTTCCCCAACGGATGGCTGCACCCCTGCATATCCATACTTCCCCACTACCAAGGTCAGTGGAGGGCATGATAAGGAATGAGGCACCTCCCATCATTGGTCCAAAGTCCCTCTTTCGTCGAACTTGGTCTCACTCTGGGCCTCCATCCTGGAGTATGTCCCAGTACCATGGGCCGCCTAACGCGTAAGCCCCTCTTCGCTTCTCACGGACGCATGCTTCGCGACGTGATCGTCAGGTCCCTGCAACCTCTTGTTTCTCACACCGAGAATGACTCACGTGGGCTTAGAGTGAGCACCGACCCTGACCCCTACCTTCATCAAACTACGAGGAATTTGATCTGTGTCAAGTTATGGTACGTAGGAATCCTCCATGAGGTTCAAGGCACATTACTCAGTCGTTAATTCACGTTGAGTTTCGCCCTCGTCCAGCATGACATTAAACTGCACGCCTCATCCCGCATGACGTTAAACTGCATACCCTCATCCAGCATGAAGTTAAACTGTATGCCCTCGTCCAGCATTACGTTAAACTGTATGCCCCTTGTCCCGCATGACCTTAAACTGCACACCCATTTGAACTACGAAGACTTTGATCCATGTCAAGGATTAGTACGTAGGAAGCCTCCATGTGGTTCAAGCCCACCCATCATCCAACTCACGTCAAGTTCTACCTGTGTCCAGCACGATGTCCAACTGCAATTCCAGTCCGACGGCAAGCCGTTGTAACCAACCCGAACTACGAGGACTTTGATCCATGTCAAGGCGTGGTATGTAAGAAGCCTCTACGAGGTTCAAACCCACCATCTGGTCGTTCTGACCTCATTCACGTCGGTTCACCCTCTTCCCGCATGATGTTAAACTATATTCCACAATTTCAACTACGAGGACTTTGATCCGTGTCAAGTCATGGTACGTAGGAAGCCTTCTAGAAGTTCAAGCCCAACAATCATTGGCCCAGACCGTCTCCTTGTTGGTGTGCCAATTTCCCCCCATTTCTAACCGAACTACGAGGACTTTGATCCATGTCAAGGCATGGTACGTAGGAAGCCTCCCCGAGGTTCAAGCCCATCTCCCATCGGACCACGGTCCCTCATTTGCATCGGTTCTCCGACACCCATTGGCCGTCGTTTATTCACATCAGGGTTCACTACCGTCTCACATGATGTTAAGTTGTGTTTCATAAATCCTTCGAACTACGAGGACTTTGATCAGTGTCATGGCATGGTACGTAGGAAACCTTCCCAAGGATCAAGCCCACCACTAGTGGACCCACGGGTATACTTTCACGTCGATTCACTGATGAAACCCTTTGAACTAAGAGGTCTTTGATCCATGTCAAGGCATGGTACGTAGGAAGCCTCTCCGAGGCTCAAGCCCACCACCAATCGGACCAAGTTCCACCTTCACGTCAGTTCACCGACACCAACCCGAACTACGCAGACTTTGATTCCCTGCCACGGGGATACGTAGGAAGCCTCTTCAAGGCTCAATCCCAACTTCACTATCGCCCTAGGGTTGGTCCTATTTCATTCCCCCTCCACTCCATTCATCCATCTATCACCCATCGTGATTCTCTCCCAGACCGTCATATCTCGGTGACACCATGTCGATACGCTCCTCTTCACAGCCGCCCATGGGATGGTCCCAGTATCAGCACCCCTTCAAGGGAAACCCCTCAATCCGATCTATTCTAGCTATTTCTCCGATCGGGATGATCCGTCTCCGCTGGACGTTAAACTCGCGGCGTACCCTGTGTTAAACACGAGAAGCTGAGGAAAAACCTAAGATATGTGTCTATGACATATAATTCCCATGCTCGATGTGGGATGCCTCAGGCTTCCATGCCCCGAGAAGCCCTATGACCAGTGATAATAGACAGACATGCCAGGATCCCCAGCATCCAGACATGCTACTGATGCCTCAACATGACTACTCCCCCAACTGAAGGTTTCTGCCCTGACCAGACCCTTTGGAATGTCCCGAAAGAAGTAGTGTAATTAACCGGCGCCCATGGAAACATGGCACTGGGAAGAGTTTCATGAACAACGTATTAAATCTATGAGGGAGACCCAGACTAGGTGACGAGTTCTGAGGAGGAATCCACAGAAGGAATAACCGACATTCCATCTTCCTGTTTCGATCAAGGAGCAGACGTCCTTGAATAATGAGCGAATTCCACCCGCCTTTGGAAAGCGGGAACGCGGGGCAACAAGCACACCGCGTTCTCCTACGCGGACGGACTGATGCACACGCCCCAGTGAAAGCGTCGGAAATAGTTACCAATCCATTTCTTTTCAATTAGAGATCATGTTTTCTACATTCCACATTATTTTTTTTGAATAACATTATCTCTTACAAAATAATTTTATATTTTAATATAATAAAATAGGAGGAAATATTAAATATCTAATGGAATTCATATTGTCATCCATATTGGTTGTTTCTTTAAACCTGTACAAAATATCTTTTTATTGTTTCCCGAGTGAAATCATATTTCTTCAACCGTTGTTATTCAATATGATTCATTATCTAAAAAATTTAAACAGTTATAAATGTAATTATTTTTTGATAATTTATAAATTATTTCAAAAGAAATAACATATTTCATATTTCCCATTGATTTTTTCTAAAACAGTAAAAATGTATTTTTTATCCATGACATTTTTCTTCGAAATGGATTATTCATGATCAAGGAAACAATTCAAATGATACAGACCCCATAGTTTCTGTTGGAAAATTATGTGTAATTACTATATATCAGTGAAATGATCTATGAATACCTTTTTCATGACTCTAAATTGAATATTATTAATCATAATTTTTCCTATAATATATTTACATCATGAAAAATCTATATTTATTGCTTTTAATGAACTATGTCCACCATTATTACATGCATCAATTTATTTGGAAATATTTTGACATAACAATATACTGGTTAATCTAAACTATGTTTTATTGAGGGATGATTATATAGAATGAAATAAAATTTACTCTTCAGTGAACAATTGAAAATCAATATTCTACTTATTCTGATACAAATGTTAATTTATTACTCAAAAATATTGATTTTATATTTTTTTACCATACATATTACATCCCTTCATGGTGTATTATCATGTTATCTTTTTCACTGATAAGAATATATGTATTAGAATTATAAATATTATTAACCAAATATATATTATTATTGGAAAACAAGATAGTGTATTAATCAATATTGTTATCATATGACGAATTTATTGTACTTAGTTTAGGGTGGGTGTGGCTCAGTTCTATATTTCCCTATAATGCATTGATATGTCTCAAAAAAATAGGGTTGGGTAATATGGTGGATTCCTATGAAAAATATTATTTTTCCTAAACACATGACTTTGATGATAAGATCATAATGTCTAAGGTCATGATATATTTTCTTTGGTCACTCAAATGGATTCAAGAGATTATGTTTTTCAATTATACGGAACCATTTATAGATATCCATATGATTTACTCAATTACAATGTTATACAGTTGTATATTATTATTTAAACTTCATTATATTTTGGAATTACTGTTGTTAATCTATTTAT
Source organism: Viscum album (assembly GCA_963277665.1). Lineage (NCBI taxonomy): Eukaryota > Viridiplantae > Streptophyta > Magnoliopsida > Santalales > Viscaceae > Viscum > Viscum album. The sequence continues at coordinate 813,161,017 of OY728165.1, forward strand.
TTATTATTATTTATTCCCATCATTTTATCACATATGATGTTTAATTGTTATCTTTTATGATTACCATTAATGATCATTTGATATGATCCATTATGTGGTTTATAATTACTTATGTTATGAATAAATGTATCAAAGATGATATATCTATCATACTAGATTATGGTGTTTAATTTTTAGAGATGTTGAAGAGTAATTATAGATTATTTAGTTTCGTAATGAGTTAATGGGAGTTTAAATTATTTTTTGAATACATGGGATTTAATACTATTTGATTTTTAAACATCCAATAACCTAAAAAAATATTGGGATGTATTTATTAAAATATTTTCATTACATTATGTAATCATGTTGTAATTATGAGAATCTATGGTTTATGTTAAAGAAAATATACTATGTATATTTTTTTAGTACTAGATCCTTGAGTGTAGTTCCATCATTGTATATGAAGAACAAATTATAAATATTTATATCATTTTTTATAGTATAATAAAATATTAAAAGTTTTCCAATTTCTATGTAACAACCATTTCGTAAAAAAACCAAAACATCTTTTATAAAATATTTTTGTATGATGACTCCAAAAATAAAATAATGTGTATTAATAAAATTATTAAAATATTAACAATATATCTTCAAAATCACAATTTAAATTATATGGAATTGAATTTATTTTAATCACAAAACTTATCTTTAAAAATAATTATGTGTTCTTGATATAATTCAATATTTTTTATTAGTTTTAAATGATGTATTATATAGTTATTTTTGATACAAGAAATTTGAAATATTTATTTTAATGTGGTAAATTATTTGTCATAATATAAAATACATAATACATAAAAATGGATATATATTTTAGAACATATGATAATTAGTTTCATTAATAATTATTAAATATGGAATAATTTTTGATAATTAAATAATTAAATTTCAGTGATACATTTATATTAAATATAACTTATATTATTTATTTATTTATTTTGGAAATGACTAATAAATAAAATAAATTTCATATAAAATGTCTTAAATTAATACGTACATGATTGTATCATTGTACATTCTACTTAAAAATTCCCTAAATTTCATTTCATATTGCCGAAGAATAAGAAATGTTGTAATGGTTTATATGCATAGCTGGTCACCTAGAAAATATTTTGGTGTGACATACATGATTTTGGAAATCTCTCGTACATAAATTCAATAAATCCCTATTTGTTGACGATTAGAATGGGATTGTTTTAGGAATAACAATAGAGATTCTACCCCCCCTCAATGCTTGAGCAAGTGATCATTATATAGGACACTACTATTAATCAATTCAATTCTATTTATACATAGATGTCATTATTTGGATACCTATATTTATTACATCTAATTAATCAGCTATAATGTATCCTATATGTACAAACTACATCCCTGAAATCTTTGAATACATATATAATAGTCATATTACATTCATATTAATTAATAAAATTCATGCGACATTCGTATCATTTAATGCGTCTATTATATACCAAATTCCTTATCATACATACATAGTATCAATCATATTTTTGATCAATATGGGAAAAGTTTATGAGGATAAGTATTTTTTATTAACTTCAATTTTATTACATGCATGTTAATCTCAATTATAATATTTTACATTCTTTTTTCATAGTGAATTCCCAAAATTTATTAATGACTATATTGTGTTGTAATATTTTTTATCAATACAATACATTAGAATTTGTTTTAGATTATTATGGAATGTGATTAAATATGTTCAATATAGTATTCATTGAATGTAATATTGTCATCAAAATGAAAATATATTGTATTTCCCCTCCCCATTAATTAATTCTGTCAACTCAATTTTAATTTACACACTATATTAAATAATAGTGATGGAATGAATTAAGATTTAATTATTTATGATATATAAACTATAAGAACATTTCTATGAATATAAAATTAATATATTCCTCCATTATATGAAAATTTTGATATTATAATCTATTTTATCAAAATATTCCTCATTGTATATATATATGTCATTTGATATTAAAAAGTTATAAATTTATCATCTTCATTTTCATTTTCATAATTCTAGGTAATCATTTTAACAAATTTTTATAATATTATATCAAAAAAAATCATATTAAATGATCATAGGAATACAAAAACTCAATCATAAGAAGTATTTTCATATGACACCGTCATGTCAACCCATTATACATTATGTTCAAGTATGATATACTTATCTCAACCTATAACATCTTCTGTATAATTTATATTATATTTGGACTTATTCTTATTGGGTTCTCCATATTAAATATTTTGAAATACCTCTTAAATGTTAGTAAATAGAATGTGAATTACCAAAGAATATCCCCGTGGAGATTTAAACAATGTCAGTCATTAGGAAATTTTGTCATGCACTAAGTGAAAAACATGTTTATACACCGCCATCATTTTCAAGGGTATTACTCATTATTGAATTTTTTTCTCAAGATTGCATCAACATGTTTGTACCCTACCAGGGATTTCATTACTTATTATCTCATAGAATATCTAATTTAAAAAAATATTTGGATTTATTCATATAATATTACATATCATTATAGGTTATACTAACGATCTCTACCCACAATCACAAAAATATAACTAAACTAATATCCCAAAATAACTATTCCCTACACGGATACCAAATTAGGTTCCCCAAACCAATACTCTATCATCCTATGCTAAATATAAATACAATAAATACATAATTTGAAACCATCAAAGGTGATCTGAGGGGAACATGAATAAAATTTAAATTACGTTAATATATAATATCAAAATTCTATATACTAGTGGTTTACTGTCTTTGAAGATAAGTTATATAATCAAATTATTTTACCTTTTATAATAATATTTATTTACAGACTATCCCTACAATTCCGCCTCAAATGCATATCATAAGTTTTAATCGTCTCTATAACATGATAATTTAATCATTTGAAAAGGGTGAACATAAATGCTCTGTATGGAAAATACTCAACACCATTTCAAAATGGGTTAGATCATACCAATATGTGAAAAAATGAGAAAGAGGGAAATATAATATTAAAAATATCATAGATTAATAATCGTAATTCATAAATCGTTATCAGAATTAGATGATGGTATGACTAGGAAACCAAAACACACTACCGAAAAATTTATTATATAATCAAAAGTGTACAAATTAAAACAGGTGGTCCAATAAGATTTCTATAAAGAGAAATAATGAAAAAATGATAAATCCATAAGTCATGAACAAAGGACATGTAATATTAAAAGAAATAACATGTTAAATTGAAAAAATTTAGGAGATAATAAGTATGATCCATAATATATTATTATAGTAATATGATATAGAACTGTGTTATTTCATTGAAGTGTAGTATAAAAAGGATATATGGGGAAAAATCATATAATTCATAATATATTTGGAAATGAATTGAAATACCTATATAAAACAATATAGTGTGTCTATAATTCATGTACATGTCACTAAACATAGTAGGTCATGAAATGAGATCCCTACAAACCATTAAATAGTGGTTATGAAGTTCATTTCCCTATTATATATATTTTTCACATTAGAGGTAAAACCTTAACCAATGAATTGGGGTAAATATAGGTCCCTAATCATATAATAATATTAAACCATTAATATTTGTATCAAATTAAAAAAATAAATCTTATATATTATCATGAAGAACACATATAATGAAAATAGTTTTCAAAATATTTCAAAATTGTATTACATAAAATGATCTCAAGGTTATGATCAGTTGAAACACATAATTCAATTATCCAAAACTGTATTTTCGAAAATTAATTTATATAGGGATTCATTTATATTTACCCTAAATAATATATATGTTTTATAAATAATGATGAAAATATAAATTATATAATGAAAATATATTTTATAAAACATTTTTAACATTGATATAAAAAAGATAAATTTTAATGTTACCTTCGAAACTCATTCTAATGAGGGTAACATCGAAAAAAATTTTAAATAATAAATTTCATTAAATACAAATAATGGATCCACAAAAATAACTAATAGATCTGATAGGTAATGTGATGTTTAAGGTATGAAATTTGAATGTGAAAATAAAACAACTTAATTAATTTAAAATATATTTATACAACCCCACACCATTGAAAAGAGATATACAGAATAATTTTGAAATGGAATATGATGAATTATTAATTTAAAATAACTTATACATATACTTTTCAAAATAATAATTGATATCATTAGATGGATGTTTTAATTTGGACGTAGATTGAAAATAGATCATTTTGGGTGAAAAATAATAATTATTAAAATGTAAAATTTAATTATATTATAATTATATCAATGCAGATGTATTTCATCTAAAATTTCAATATCATTAGAAAATAACGAGGAATAAGAATATTAAATCATCATTGGATAAGTTAAAATAGTTATGAAAAAATACAGTCTAACAGTTAAGATTATGAATCAAAAAATTAATTTTAGTATGGAAATCTCCTTATGAATTTGGAAATGATTCAATAAAAATACCCTAATAGGACGAAACAGAAAATGAACCTTTTTAGAATAATCCTAAAAATTAAATAATATTTTTCTTTATTGACATTAAAATAAAAAATTTTGATAAAATTTACTTATAATAAAATGATATTTTTTTAATATTGACAAAAAAATAAATCATTTGGAGAACTACAAAATTATAATCCTAATGTAATATTTTTATTCAAAATCGACAAATGATATCCATTTTATCAATATGGTGCTATAAATATTGAAAATTTTACTTTTAATTCAAAACATAATTTTTATGGAAGAGGGAATGTCATTTTTTTTGAGAATTATCCCTTAAAACAATAATAATTCAATATCATATTTTAAATTTATTTTTAGTATAATATTCTAGTTTATATAATTTTATTATAATTTGATAATTTGAAATAATTCTTTCAAATTGAAAATTTCATTTTTTTTGAATAAAATATCAATTATATTTAAAATAAATGTCTTAAAAAATCATAAATATATTCATTCCAAACTAATTTAAATTGATTAAATTTTTAATATGAAATAAATAAAATTCATTGTTATATGTGATTTTAATATATAATTATTTATTATTGAAATTTTATTAAAATTAAAAATGAATTAAATAAATATTTTATAAAATCTATTATATTTATAATATCCTGTTTAAATCATTCTAACTATACATGAAAATCCTCTTTTAAACTCTATATAATACTTAATAATATGATAAGTAGTGGTGGATGTTTCACTTAGTGATTTAGATAACATAGATTTCATAGTGATTCCCATGATATAGAACATCTCTAACAAATGATTCTTATCAACTAACACTTGTTGAAATTTGGCTTGGTCTTGGTCTAAGGATAAACCTTGTGATGCCACCTCCATTTCAATAGAAAAAAATTATCTTCATAACAATTACTTCTTATATTTTTATTCACATATTTCTTTTTTTTTTTGTGTATTTATACCTTCATAATAAGTAGTTATATTGAAACATTCATATAATTCCCATGGCTATATTAGCAAAACAACCATATTTGATGGCCAAATTATATTCCTAAAACCTAAATAAATCCATCCTATTTAAAAATATATCCACATTCTTATCATATTACTAATAATTCTTCTTTATTTCATAGTAGAAATTCGGGCGATCATCTTCCTTTAAAAAGACCATGAGGATGATAATTTTATTCATGATGTCTTTTAACTTACCAAAATATTTCTCTTACATGTACATTTTTAAATGTTGTTTATTATTACACATTCTTAATGTATTAATAATAATAATGTAATTTAGTATTTAATATTAATAAAATGTATCATTATTTGTGTTAGATCGATGTTGTGTGGGATATGTATTATTTAACATCATATTTATTTAAAATAGAATTTATAACAAAATCTTCCACTATTGAAATTATGTGTTTAAAATAGTTTTGAATATTAAATTTAATATTTTAGGGTATTTTATTTAATATTTTGAATATAAAGTGATTATTTATTTTCCATTGACTATGAATTTATTTAGAAATAGAGGTTTCTAAAACGATTTTTGATATTATTATTGTAAATTATAACATGTTAGGATAAATTTTAATTGCTGGAGATTCTAAATTATTTTAAAAAATTATTTTTAATTACATTATATATAATAATTTGTTTAATACATTTTGAGGGATCTCTCTGAAAAATGGGTGTTTTTAAAACAATATCTTGGAATATTTATTTATCATTAATATTTTTCCTTTATGTAATAATGATAATTAAAATTAACCATTAAATTTATATAAGAACAATTTGATATTTTTAATATTCATTGAATTTATGTATGAAAATATTAAGTGTTATTTATGTATTTGTGGACATTTCGTATTTCCTTGATATTGATACATTTTCTAATATTTGGTTTTATATTTTATTAACATTGTGTATTATTTCTATTCATTATTTAAATTAAACTTATTTAATTGTATGCACCCATTATATTATTATAAGACATCATAATGGATTTGTATACGATTCCATCCAAGGAAGCCCTCTTTTTAATAAATTTCTTCCAATGTTAGTAACCTCAAGTATTTTAGTCGTAGTTCACATTGTTATTCCACTCCATGATAATTTGAGTGACTATATGCAAGACATTTAGATTTTGAGTCCCCATATCATCCATGGGAATATTGTTTCCTTAGAAGATATACTATTTTTAAAGACAATTGAAAAAATATTTAACAGTCTAATACTACTAGAATTTTATAAAATCATATTTTAATTATTTAATATTGAATGTTTGAGTTGGATTTAGTTGATGTAAAAATTTCAGATTAAGTAATTTCATTACCATTCATTGGAATATTTTAGTGAATTCTTTATATTAATGTTTTATCTTGAAGAGGTAAACGTTAAATGGGATATGAATTATTATTACATTGAGTAGATGGATCAATCAGTTTTTGAGTATTCTCGTTACTTTTCTTATCATATATAACACATACATAAGCCTACCTCTAATGATTTTATTAATATGTGGTAGTCTTAAAGTGCTCTTTCCTAGGTAATTAGTTTACGATGTCATTTTTAGCCTAGACGCATGTATACAGTTATGAAATTTGGACATTTAGTATATGGTATTTATCATTGTAGTGCCTATGGTTTTTCATATTTTAACTATACCTGGTTTGATTAAGGAAAATCTAAACAATTGAGGGGTAGGAAGACTAAGTTTGGTCATGTGGGTGGTGGACAAAAGAAGCCATAAAAGTTTAAAAAATTTTCCTCTATAGTTACTAATTTATTGTTATTCTATTTGGGATGTAATATTGGTTATAAGAATCCATCATGGTATGAGTCTCGAAAAACCTATGTAGTATGTCTATTTATTTCACCTCTAATGTATCATTAGAGAAGCATCAAATAATAAATATATGTCTATATATAATCCCTTAAAAGATAAACTAGCTTCAAAAAAAAAATGTTGGCATATTTTCTAGTTGATCTATTTATTATTATAGTTTTTCTCCCTCTATATGGATTATCAGGCTATCCTTTTATATTATGTGATAGCACCACTACAAATATTAGTTTTTGTAAAACTACTGATGATGTATTATCATAGTGAAATAGTTTTGTGTTACTAAATCATTTCTTAATTGTGTCTAGAAGTTATTCTTCAACTATGGAGTCCATTAATGTGATGTTTTTGGTGTCTAATCAAGGTGATAAAGAGTCCTGATCTGTGAAATAACTTATATGTAACGTCCAAAATGGAATTTTTTTGAATAAATATTTTATTTTTGTAACTCATGTATTAGAAAAAATCATAATATTACATAGAGACCATAATAGATGAATTATTTCTTTTTCTTAGAGAAACATTGGTAATATTTAATTATTTACATGGGAAATGCATGAAGTAATAATAATTGACAGAGGTACATAATTCTCTATCCAGTCCCAACAAAATAAAAAAGTGAAATTTCATTGGCTTCAAGTTATATTAGTTCTTAAATCTAGGTGTATTTTAGTGTCATTAAACTATGACGGACATAGCTTCATATTGTAACTAAAATACTATCTTGAGGAAAATATATAAAATTATTGGTTTTGGAACCAGAGGAGATATTTTGAATAGTAATGGGTAACCATGGTATGTCACTCCTTAGTGAGTATCATTGGATCCAAAACTTTTTAGGGTAGTTTTCGTAATGATATATTTGTGCCTTACCAATTCAATGATCCTCATTTTCATCAATGAAATTATTGTTGGCTAATGTGATATTTGTAGGAGAAATATCTATATGTTGTTTTCCGTTCACTTGTTATTTTATCCAATTAATTATTAACATGAAACATGATAATTTTTATCTTGAATGTTTCAAAATCATAGGAATTTTTTGGCCCAACAATCATCGGATAATTAATAAGGATTGCATGGAATAATCGTACATGTGAGTTTATAGTTCAATTATTGTGTACAATAGGTTCATGGATAGGCATAACTATACTTATTATCCATAAATAAGAATATAGAAATATGAAAACTGCTTTATTTTCACATTATTAGGATTGAAAATGATGAATAACCCTTTGGAGTCAACAACTCATTTCCTGTAGCACTGTAAGGATGGTAATTATCATTCAAAATTGTGTAAGAAAAACATAAAATATCTATTTAGGATTTAAATAATATTTTTTATTTCCCACATAATAAAATTTCCTGACCTCATTTCTCCTTCAATCACGACAATGCTTTTTAATAGATCAATGTTATCTACTTCTCCAATTTCATCAAGTTTTAGATATACTATCTTAGGATTGCATTCTAGTTCTCTATAGTAATCATCATTTTTATTTTATTACGTCTACTTATATGATCACAAATTTTAATTTTTTTCATTCTTTTATCATAAAACCTAATGAACATTTTGAAAAAACCTCTGATAAAATGTTGGGTGTACGTGGAAATTTTTAATTCTAGGTTTTCTAAAACACTTCCCCAATTTTTTATTCCATTATTCATCTTGGGGTTCCTATTTCCATTAATTTGTGGGAGATTTATCCATATTAACATCATTTAATTTAGAAACAATGTTTCATGTATTTTAATACTAACTTTTCAATGATTTATATGTTCCATCATAATATCATGGATTATTTTGAATGAATACATAAATATGTAACATTAGTTTTTATCATTGCTAAAGAAATTTATTTCCTTTAATTAAAAATTTTATGTTTCTTTCCAAGGAAATTATTTACGAATATTTTTAATTATCTTTCAACCATCTATTTTCATGAATTACTAAAACAGAAATTCATTGAAAGTCAATATATTAATTATTATGAATATTTTTTTTATTTGTGTATTCAAAATATGCATAAATGGTTCTTATTTAATATGTTAATTTATTCTTTTATAAAATCACTATACCTATTATCTACATCATATTATTTAAATATGGTTTAGATATATTTTTTTAAGAATAATTTATTTTTTAATTTCATTATATGGTTGAAAATTTTAAGTCGAATTATATGATGTTATAGTGGATATTGATTGACATTAAAAAGAACTTTCAGACTAACCCCTTAATGATGTTTATATTTTATCAGGTTATTGTTATAAAGAATTCGGGTGAATCATATATATTATTATTATATCAATGACCTTTTTATTTAGAGGAAAATATTTTATAAATTATTTTCAGAGATAATGGTGGGTCTATGTCTATTTTTATCATCTTATATGGTTACCTGATATAACATGATTTCTCAAAACTATTACAGGCATATGAAGGCTTGAGAAGATATATAGGAAATGGGGGTATGATTACTACCATGGATTATGATTACACTATTTATAGTGGCTCAATGTTAAAACAATGCATTTTTATGTTATTTTCTCTATATTTATTTCTGGGACAGGTAAAACCATGTGTTTAATAAGTTTAATCAAATTACACAATTCAATTATATAGATTCAATTAATGTAATATAATAAATTGACTCAAAATATACATGGATATCCCATGATAGTAGGTATTTTTATTTTAAAATGGTAGTTTTGAATTGATTATTTGATTATAAATTACTCAAGTCTTTTACAAGGTGTTAATTTTAATTATATTTTAGGTTGTTAAGGTACTACTTATTCTTTTATTTCATTCTATTCATATTTCCACTCAATTTTTTTTGGAACAAAATTTTTCTCTACATCTCAAACACATGTTCATAATTATTGTATTCCCCACAAGGTAAAAAATCTCCTTGCATATGAATAACATTTTACGAAATTCATGTGTTATTTAGGAATATAAAATTTCCCTTATTACTTTACTTCATTATTTTTAATGTAATGTTTAAAATATTTTTACTTGTTTGGAATTTCATATTTTTTTAAAAATATATAATATAAACTTTACATGAATGTTTTGAGTCTAAATACATGGAAATGAGTCATTGTTTTGAAATTTACACCCATTAGTTATTTAATTATAAACTGAAATTACTAATTTTGTAGTTTAACTATTAAATAGAATTTAATAGATTGAATTTTAATTTTTATGCATTGAAAATGGGGAGGATAAAGATTTTATTATTTTTTATTACATACAACATAAATTAAATATCTAATATAACATCATCATAGATTTAGTGGGCGGTCATTGAAGTCATTTTGTTTATGTTAGTGGTAGAAACTAACAATTACTCACATAATACTTGGAGATGGTTAGTTGGTAGTTTTCTATGAATATTACTCTATTGTTTCTTGATACATCTTTTTTATTGTGTTGTATTGACATTCACACTCTAGTTGTATATTGGCCTCCGGAATTCTCCTATATACGTATATCCTTATCGATGTTGGGATGTTTAGTATGTGTTCATTTGTTTTATATAAGGTTCAACAGTATTTATTTAACACCTTATTAATTTAATAGTTTAATATTATTATGAATATATATATTTCCATCTTCCAGATTCCTCGACATAAATAATACTATAAATTGTAGAGAAAATGCACATTTGGATATCGTTTAAACAGATGAAATAAATTGAAATAGTTGTATAAATTCATTATATATATATATAGTTTCCAACCATTAATTAATTGGAATATTCCATGGGGCTTTAGAAGGTCTAGATCAGGTACATAGGTCAAGAGTTTTTTACTCCTTTTCTTTAAATTTATCTTATGGTAATAAATATTTAATCTAAGTCACATAAAAATTACCAATATGAAATATTGATATGTAAAAAAATCTAATGTATCATACAATGTTATAGGTATTAAAACAATATCTAAAACAATAACTACATATATATTTAACCCAATATTGATCATTTTAATTTAAATTCCATAAAAAGTGTAATCTTTTTAGAGATAAAAGATGAGTAAATATTATAATAGTTTTTATAAATTTGGAGTAATCATGTTATAAAATTACCAATAAATTAATTAAGGGTTAAAAAAGTTCAAAAGAGGGATAAATTTCTCATAGATGATAAATTTAATGTAATATTTATAAAATATTTAACATCATCTAAAAAATGACATCATTGGGTTTAAATTTTATAAATATATTAAATAAATGAATCCTGAGTTGAATTAAATATAATTTTATCTATTTCATAACACAGTTAACTAGTAAAATGGATAATATACATTGGTTAAATTTAATATTTAATGATCACATTTCAATAATATCAGTAACGAAATTCATTCATGCTAAAAAATCTAAAAAACAAATTTTTTTATTTTGTGCTCTTTTTAATTTTTTTGAAACTATATTTTTTAATTCAATTTCATTTGAAGATATAATATTTTAAAACCAAAAATAATTTTATTATTCAAATGGTATTATTATATTTTTAATATTATAATTACCTATTTATATATAGAAGTGATTATCATAGTGTTTGAAAATTCATTTTGATGAAAAAAATAAAGATTTTGGTTTTATTATGAATGAAAATATATTTTTCATAAAAATTTTACAGTCATGATTTAATATATACTCTTTTATGTTTATGATGAAACCTATCACAGAAATGGAATCAAACATTTATGTGTTTTAAACACTTTTTGGGTACAGTAATCTCAATAAATTACATGGTATAAGTATATAATACATTATGTATGGATATATATTGTGAAATATCAAATTTCTTTGGTAGTTTTGTATAGAAAATTGTTTTGAAAGACAAATTCCCTACTATATATGAATAAATGGAATGCATGAATATAACCCACTAAAAATATATATATTATTATATAATGTACTTTATATTATATACTCATTTTAATGTTATATATTTCCTAATAATGATAATTATATTACAATTAAACATCATTAAAAATAATTTCGTCACAATTAATATTATTCTCATTCACCTAAGAAGAACAAGGGATTTATTGTTTCATTTCAGTTGTAAATAAGTTCTCATTATAAATTGGAATTCCAATTTTATCCACTAAAATAATAAAATATTAAATATATTCATCAGAGATTATATTTTATATAAATGCTGAAACAACATGGGGAAATTTATAAAAGTATTCATCAATGGTTATTTTATAATAAAATAAAAATGTATCATAATATTATATTTGGGGAAAGATTAAATTTGGATAATAAAATTCATTACTAAATTATGGGTTTTCAATGCAAATTGTATCATGTATTACTATATTTTGTTCAATATACTATCACTTGTGAAAATTCAGCTACATTGTCATACATATTATTTAGTGAAACATGGAATCTTATATTACTATATCTAAATAATGGTATTCATAATTAAAATAAAAACATAATTTATATATTAGATTAATAATTAATAGTAATTATTTACTTTTCATAAATATATTTATATTGATAACATTATATTTTGATTATCCATTCTGTGGTAAATCATTTGTTTATATGTAATAGATTGTTATCTGAAAAGTAATTTTTGACTATTATGTATTCAAAATTGATTATAGATATGATAATTACTTTTTTTTTATATAAATTTATTTGGTTGTTTTATTTCTCCTTATTATATAAACACTTAGAACATAAAATGTTTATAACCATAGGATAAATATTGTATATATAACATAGTAATCTCAAACTTAAGGTAGAAATTTTCTCCAACATGTGATCGATAATACAGTTATACACATTTTACGATATTCTATTAATATTATAAATAGAGAGTGGTTGTGTATATTTTTTATCATTCATGGGGATTTACATAACCAAGATTGGTTTTTTACTTCTATATAGAGGTCATGATGTATTAGTAATCAACCGACTTGACTGTGTAAATGTATAACCCATATGATCATGGAAATATATGATGTACTCGAATTCTTATGAAAATTACATTAAATACATTCATCAATTTTTTATCTCTGTATAAAAAATATATAATATATGATTTAGTTAATATGATATCAATATTTTCTATGTCTCTTGAAAATAAATGATTTAGTGGGGAAATAGATTGTATGATTATTTATATGGTTGATATATATTATTTCAAATCCTTTTATTTATTCAGTCATATTAATGATATTATATATACCACTATTAAATTATTTTTTTATAATATGATTTAAAAAATAATATTAAAACAATAATCATCTCTTACAACATTGTATATCTCTATTGATATGCTTCATAGGGTCTCACCACTACTTGAATAACCTTGGGATCCTGAGATGTACCTATCATAATAGATCATTTATATTTTTCATAATTATTGGGTAAGAAAAAAGACCAAATTTATATATTAAAACATTATACCGATACGATGAAAGAGATTAAAATGGTTTTAATCCAATTTTTATCCCTATTTTCAAGTAATAAGTTGAATCATTTGTGAAAAAGTATATATATACTGATTGAAATCTCTTCAACACATCATATTGATCAAGGATATTTTATCTGACATTACACCATCTTTATAATTATATATCATATATTAATATAGTTCTGTTTCATAGGAAATAAAGATCACATCACAGATGTTGGATGGTGATATGATGGGTTTTTGAAATTGTGACTGACCACTGATGAAAAATTCCATCATAGTAGATATTGTGTTATTAGAGGATGGCAGTCATGGTGGTGGGATGAAATGGCGGAACTTCAACACATAACAATTAACATTAGCTCCCATTATTATTTAATCAATCTATTTTTATCTTCATTTCCTTACAGATAGTTTGGATCTTTAAAATGGTGAAAATAATTCTATTCACTACGTTCAATCCAAAATGTGATCTTCCATAGTAGTATGTATGTTTCAAATAATGTCACTTTATTAGAATCCCTCCCTATCGTCTCAATACGACAGTCACAAATCATTGTTAATACTCAATTTTATTACGTTACCTAGAATATATGAATTCTTCTCTAATTTATCTATTTTATGTTTTTCATTTAATTTTTTGGTTTTATGAAGACGTGTATTTTATATCCATATTTAATTCTCTATTTTTCATATTTGATGAAAGGATTAAAATTTGGTCAACCATGTTTATGATCATTGATCACTCTTTAATGTCATTATTTTGTATATTCTTAGTGAAGGTAGAGAATAATAGTGGTTTATGTATTTCTCAAGACTCATTTATAGATTTCAAATATTGTTCTATTTTATATTTCATTAAATAGTAGAGATTCATTAATTTTTCACTATGTTTCTCTGCTCATGTGGATAATTTAACCTTACAGATTTTCATTTCTATGATGTGGAAATCCACAAGTGAAGTGTTTATGGTTTATGTAGTACTTTTTCCATTGTTTGATTTATAGGATTAGCCTATGTGAGAAGAACCACAGATCAGATCCATAATTATCATCATGTATCAATATAAAATTCCCTTAAATGTGACTAGGCATATAGATTTTATTATGATCCAGCATTCCTGTTGAATTAATTTATAAAAAATTAATTGGTGTCATGATGAAAACAATTTCCAGCACAAAAATGGCCCATTTTGTCACAACTATTTATATATGAATATCGATATGTTTTTTATAAATTTTTTATTCAAATATATTAATATTTTATATGTAAAATTTTCATCAATAAAATTTAGATACATTTTCATGTTATGTCACATCATATTTACCATAATATAATAAATGGAAAAAATCATTATGGATTAACTGAAAAATGGACATTGTAAGAGTTTTTTTAATTATTTATTAAGTTTATATTTTTTTGGATATTTTATATATTTTTTCTGATATAAAATCATACTATAGAATATTTTTTAAATTGGTTCATTTTGAAATGGAAATGGATACCATTTTTGTTCTAATTAATCTATCAATAATACATATAATGGTCATCAAATTATTTATAAAATGATTTAAAAACTAATAGGATTTATATTTATATTTTTTATTATTAACATATAATATTTAGGGTTAGTGGTAGTAAATTATATAGTATGTCAAAATATTTATAATTATTAGGGATCATTTTAATAGACTAAATCCTACCTTATTACGTAGTGCAAGGTTATATCTCTGATCAAAATTAATTCTAAGTGAATCATGATTTTTATAAATCATTCATGTACAAGAGTGTCAAAATAACTATTATCCATTTTTATTTAGAGGAAATATGATACTATGTAAAAAGATAAAAATTTTATATTATTAAAATATATATATAATTAGTGGATAAAAAATCATGGATTTAATATATTTATGTATGATTCTCCTTTAATCAAATAAAATGGAAAAAGTTTTTACTATTTATTATAAGTATCATATGAAAATATTTAATTATTATCACTAAATTACTCTCCTAGACAATCATTGTTGAGTTTTTTAATTCATTCTTATTCAATATATATAATATCATCATATAAAAGAAAAAAATTTAAGTGTTTTATTAATTTTTAATCATTATTCCATAATTGAAAAATATTTAATTTGTTTTTAATCATGTAATATATGGGTCATACATAATAAATTAATATTTTTATGTATACATGAAACCCTTATAATGATAGATATTTATATTTATTATGATAAATATATGAATATCTAAACTATGAAAAATATCCATGGTCATCTAGAAGTACACATAATTACTCACATATTGCATGTTTCATTGGTTCCAAACTCTATTATCCTGGTGACGGTTTATTGTTATATTTGTATTTGGATTTCCCTTGATACAAATATATATTGGTCCATGTCTTCTAATGACACGACAATTTTTTTTCAATTATGTTTTTGTATATTGTTTTGTTTTAGTTGTTTTAGATTTAATTATTTATGAGAATTATTAAAATTTCAATTTTCTCATTTTTTTGTACACATAGTGAAATAAATGAAATGACCATGCGAAGGAGTATAAAATTTTTATTAGTGTTATTCATAAGTTTGGTAAAGGTATTTACCAACCAGGAAGTAAACCATAATGACAATAACTGAATTTTCTAGTTAATCCTTCATGTTTGGACCAGAATTTGGAAAATCAAGTGGTCGATTTACATGACCTTCAAATTCATATAAAAATAAAAAATTGGTTTCTATCTCTCTCATATTTTTAATATTAAATGCTAAAACTTTTTCCTACTCAACTCCCTTGACCCTAAGAACACCCAAATTTTTTCCACCATGTAATACAAGATCCCTCACCAATTCTTTTATTATTGATTGTGGATTCATATGTAGTCCCCTATACACCTCCTCTTCTTTTATCTAATATTAAATTATCTTGGTTTCATAACCTAATATAGACACGATAGATTAGGGATGGAGGTTTCTCGATTTTCAATTTCGGTTTTAATTTTTATTTGGTTTGGGAAATTTTTTAGATTGATTCTAACAGCATTAGGATGTTTTAGAACCTCAATAATCATAATGGAGTTATTTAGGTTTATTTTCTCCAACCACAATATATTAATTTTAGTACAATTATATCATTCCCTCTTTTATTTTCATTTTTTAATTTCCTATGATAATATAAAGTATTGTTGTTTATCTAAACCAAACAATGTTGGTTTATCGGTGCATTTTAATTTGCATCAATTTTTTACAATCATTATAATGTATCACTATATTTTAAATTAATATTCACAATTAATTATTTTCACAATTCCAAATTAGATATTATAATGAAATGTCATTAAAAAAATAGATGATGTTGATTTTTGAACTGATTTCACATGTGTTTTACTTTTCTATATATGGTGTTACTATTATCAAATAATTATATTATATACTATATTATATTTCACATATGTTATGTATTATTTTCTAAAAAATTGGTTTATAAATTTATTCAAAATAAAATATATTTCAATTTACGATTTAAAACATTATAATGAAAAAATTATCCAGGAAATTATTTTTATAAAATGTTCCCCTTATGTTTCTATTTTAAATTTTATAATATTTTCCATGATAAACAACACACATAATATATAATTTTTCCTGATCCAATAGATTTTTTATCATAATGTTGTTCATATAAGATCATTTTTATATGATCTTTATATATAATATATTATGATTCATGATTATTTTATTTCCCACCTACATATTATATATCATGTGGATATAAGGGTAGATAATTGGTCATTCAGATAAACATGATTCAATAGGAACAATGATTTGAAGGAATTCATTTTATTATTATTTTAGACTACATGAAGCTTCTAGGTATTACAATTTTTTTTTGATTTTTTGTAAATTATTATTTTTTTGTTTTCTAGTTCTCAATGATACATGACTAGAAAATGAATTATATTACATTTCCATACTATTTCTCATATAATTATTTTTCAAGTTCTATTTATCATTTTTCTATATTATAATGAATAATTTAATAATCATTAATGAAATAAAAATATATTTCAAACGTTTCCGGACTAATTCATAATTTTTACATCACATGGGAATTCATTATGGAATGGATATTAAATGTTTTCTCATAGAAAATGACTCTTCATAAATATAAAATTTTCAATGACTATTTTAATAAAAATTATAGATAGCCATGATTCAAAATGATAATGATTAAAATGGATGATGATCGATAATTTTTAAAAAAAATTAAATATGCACATGTTTGTAGTTTTATAAAAAACATGATGGAACAATTTTCTTTATAAGGATTATGCAAGTGGTTTGGGGTGGATGCATATTGGGAGTTTTTTCTCTTTAATGACATTATTTAGGTTATGTAATGATTATCTATGATAGAAATAATTGATAAAAATTAATTTTTTGGGTTGGATTGAGGTATTTTGATGATCATTATTCACCTGGACAAAAAAATTCACAGGTTATATATTGGTTTTTAGGAAATTTGTTTCCTTGTATATTAAGTAACTTTAATGCTTCTTTATTTTTTATTCTTCTATTCCATAGGGGTCTCAAACATTATAATGAAATTATTTTAATTTTTTCATTATTTTATGAGTATCATTTTAATTATTATATAATATTCATTTGATTGTTATAAATAATATTATTTATATATACATTGATCACTTACAAATAGAGTGTCCAAGTCATTATTATATAGGGAATTTATATGTTTATCAGGTTTTATTATGGTATGTAATTATCATTGTATATATATTTATTCTTGGGAACTTCATTCTATCCCATGGGGATAAGGAATTCCATATGGGGATTACAATTGGATGGAAGGGGTTCTCATTAGATTGGTTACATGGGGTGGTTCGTGACATTTCATTCTAAATGAAAGAACACATTTTTCAATTTTCATTGACCAAAACTTTTAGAAAGATAAAAAATAATTTGATTAAATAACATTAAAATATATATAAATGGTTATGTTATTCTTAGGTTTTAACAATATCCCATGACCATAAATTTTAAGAGATTTTAAACATTGTAAATTTTTAGGATATGTAATAATTTTTTAGTAAATAAAATTATTATCTCACAAGTACATATATAAAAATATCCTAAACTAAGATATATATGAAAACAACAACATTATTGTTTATGATTTATATAATGATTTAACCGAACTATTTTTCAAAAAAAATTGGGATTCATGTGATTTGATTTGTTCTTATTAGATTTTTGTCTAATCATGTTATTTTATATTATGTTAATTATTATATTTTTCATTACCCCAAATTAATACACTTATTCACATGTTTCAGGATCACTAAACATGATGAAATTAGTGGAATAAAATGTTGAAGGGGGAGATGATCATATCATTTTCCTTAGAGGAGGATCATTATTTGATCATAATGAAGTAGAAATGGCCTCATTATTTCCATTAGCCTCATTTACTGTATAAATATTTTTTTAATTATAATATTATAAAATTATTTTTCTAGAAAAATTGTTAATGGTTTCTATATGATCATTTTTAATGAAATGAATGGATCATTCTACGGGATTGTGTTTCTAGGATTTAGGTTTTCAATAACATTGAGTTTAATGATAATAAAACATGACATTTAGTATATTGTTATGATTAGGGAAAAGTCTAAATATTCCCACATTGTGTATTTCAGACATAAAAAAACATAGTCCCCACAATATGGGGGTCATTGACTACACCTATTGTCTAACTATTCATGCTTGGAAATACCATGTGATGTACATCGATTATAAATTGTACATTCCATGTTTTCCAAAAAAAATGGATTGTCAAAAGTTCCCAAAAAATATGTGGGTGAATGTTAATGTTTTTTTTGTATCAGACTACACAACTCTATATCTTATAAATCCATAATGACTAACAATTGAGGCATACATTACATTTATTGAAGGGGGTTCTCCACGTATTTTTACATTACTCAATAATATAAAATTGTGCAATGCCAACTAGTTAGTTGGGGATCAAAAACCATGTGTAATATAGTGAACACAATGTAAATTAACTTGACTGGTGTTTATTTAATTTTAAAAACCAATCATTAGATATAAGAAATATTATATTCCATTTTTCATATTTTTTCATAATGATTATGATCATTGGGTACCCATTAATAATCGATCTATTTAGGGAAATGGTATAATTCCATTTATGAATAATAGATTTTGTTTTGGTGAAAATTTATAGGTGATGAATATGAAAAATTTCATAGTTGTTAAACCCCCTAGAAGAATTATAGATATCATTTAATAATGCGCGAACATGAAATTCAGAGTATATTACTCTATAAGTATAATGTGTTAGTTATGGATCCTTCGATGGGGGGAATATGAGTCATCAGTCATGAGTTATGTAAATTCATTGGTCATATATTGTTTACACCATTGAATTATGAAGGGAATTAAATATTGATATAGAATGAAAAGAGATTCATATTTCCTTCAAATCTATGATTCGAGTTTCTACATGGGGTTTTGATAGAAGGATTTATAGTTAGTCCTTAAATTATTATCTATTACCAGAAATTATTTTTGTTTACATTATAGATGGAGTATACCATTTCTCCCATGTATGAACTTATGAGGGTAAATTTGAGATAGGCTAATGATTTTGGACATATCTCAATGAAAATTTTATTAAACCCACAATTTTAATTATAATGATAAAAGATATATGTGGACATAAGAATAAACCCCTCATCTTAATTAATATCTTTTCTATGGTGTAAGTGAAAACATACATTGGTGGATCACTAATCCCATAGATAGTGGTGGTTTCTGTTCCCTATGTTAATTGTTTTTCTTGTGGATGCCTTCATCGGTGGCCAGCCTGATCGGCCTCCCTTCGTTTGTCACCTTTTTCATGGTTCTCAAGTTCCACCGGTGCCATCCACTGGCACTGGTTATCATCACTATCACGAAGATCACAACAATCATTCATAAAGAATGGTGGAGGGGTCGAGCCATGTTTGTTTGTCCTGCACCCTCAGTGTTAGAGAGGTAGAAAGCGGTTCAACAAAAATGGAAAGTAGAACATCAAGCCCTCCTATAATGATCATTCCCAAGCCCATAAAATAAATCATCCATGGATAAAATAGTTAAAGAGTTGATTATCATTCCTTGTTTTGAAATGGAAGAACATGGGAATAACGAATAATACATAAATTAAACTCCTATAATGGAAATTTGTTGACAAAGGTCGCGAGGAATGAGACATTGTCGTTGGGGATTGACGAACGTCGGTTATTTCAGTCATTCCTCGATCATCGATTCGTTGTTGTCGAATATATTCCTTGATTTGAAAGATCATCCTTTATTTGGGATCACGTTCTTCATTCGAGAATATGTTCTCTGTTATAGAGAATTATCCTCCAATATTCTATCTCTACCACTTCCACCAAAAATTCCGAGTAGCCAATATATTGTTTTTCCCCAATATAATTATTGGAACAAAATTCAAATTGTCTAAATTAATTACAATGAGGTTGGCATAATAAATCAAAGGGGGTGACACCATTAAAGTGGGTGAAGTTTAAGAGGCTTCCCCACACTTAATAGGGAGTTCAAGGGGGTTTTAGTCTCAGGTGGTCCCCACCACCATAACCTATGAGAGGATTCAGGTATGGTGATCCCCATGTCCATAACCTCACATGGGAGGTTTGGTTCGGGTGGTCCCCACATCTAAAACATGCACATGGCATGTATCAAAAAAAAAGAAAAGAAAAAGAAATTTTTTTTTATTTTATTTCTGTTTCCATGAAAATCCCAGAATACTAAATTTCACCCTCAACAAACTACCATCAAAGTGGAGGTCTCCTTAAGCGAATACTGACGTTGTGAGTTCAACAATGTACTCAGATTTCGATTCTAAGCACCGATTAAAAATATTTGAAGACCCGCTCATACGTTTATTGAATGTACCTAATGAAAAGATCAAAAATTCATTCTGGGCACACCGGGCCTCAGAATCACCATCTGTATATTTTTGAGGACTCGTAAATTCCCATTTAATTAAAAACATTACATGGAATTTCAATGTCTTTACATTCTCCCCACCTCAGGGCTTTACACCCCTATAATACACAACTCAAAACTAGGAAACCAAGTGGGGGTACTGAGCATGAATCTGGGCCCCCGCTCCCACGTGCTCTCTTGGAGGTTCTCGTGCTGCCAAAGAATGCGCACCAGAGGTATCGACCACCCATGAAGGACCCGCTTCAGTCAATCCTCGATCTCAAATGGAACCTCTATAAAATTCTCTGCATTGTCGGCATCCATCTCTCCATGGTCGATGACATGGGAAGGGTCATGCAAGTATCTCCTCAAGTGCGATTCATGGAAGACGTCATGCACCCGGTGCAACTAAGGTGGAAGAGATAAGAGGTAAGTTACCTCGCCCACTCTGCTGAGTACCTCGAAGGATCCAGTGAATCTCGAAGATAACATTACACCTTGGCCAAATCTCCATAAACCACATTGGGGTGAGACCCATAGAAAGATGTGGTCACCATCCCCAGACTATAATGTTCTCCATCTCCTGTCAACAGAAGACATTTACCTGCTCTGTGTAGTCTTCATCTGCCCCTGGATGATCTGCACCATCTCTATGGTAGCCCGTACCATCTCTAGTCCCACGAGTGCTGACTCCCCTGGGTCAGTCCAGCACAAATGTGATCTTCAAGGTCACCCATATAACGCCTCTAAAGGTCTCATCCCAATAGTGGATTCATAGATGTTGTTGTATGAAAATTCCATTGAAGGTAGGTGATCCTTTCATCTACGACCGAAGTCGAGGATGCAATCACGTTGAATTTCCTCGAGGGTCTGAATGGTCTCCTCAGTCTGGCCATCCGTATGAGGAAGGAAGGTGGTGCACAAACAAAGTTGTGTACTGAAAGCCTCCTGTAACCCCTTCTATATCTAGGAAGTAAAACATTCTTTACTATCAGAAAAAATAACTGTGGGTACCACAAATAGCCTCACAATCTACTTGACATAGATGCTTCCCAATCCCTCTAATGAACCTTGCAATCTAATCGGTAGGAATTGGTCCGACAAGATGAGTCGGTCGACAATCTACCAAATAGAGTCATGACCCACGGATGTACATGGAGGTCTGGTCATGATGTCTATGGATATCCCATTCTACTTCCACTCTAGGACCTCTAAAGGCTGAACCAAGCCTGCTGGTAGTTGATGCTCCTCCTTTACTTGCTAACATGTGAGACACTGATAGAAAAACTTTACTACTTCTTTCTACATTCTCGGACCCCAGTGATGTCATATGAGATATTGTTACATCTTCACAACTCTTGGATGTTCCGCTATAGGGGATTTGTGTAACTCCCTAAACACTTCCTCCTGAAGTGAAGTTGGTACCATGGTACGTCCTCTAAAAAGAATGGAATTCTCCACACCATCACAAAATCCATCAGGTGCATGTAATGTGGATATCTAAGCACGCAGTGCCTCATAGTCAGTCTACCCACGCTACGCTTCCCTGACTTGCTGAAGAAGTGGGGGAGTGTCTGTATGAGAGTGAAGAAAAGATGCTCCATCCTGATCCACAAAGGATATCTGCAAAGTGGCAAGCTGCTCTGTCACCTCTCCTAGCAGTTGTATACCTGATCTCCTTCTAAGTGCATCTGCTACAACATTCTCATTCCCAAGAGTATAGACTATCTCGAAGTCATAGTCATATTGGAACTCAAGACAACATCATTGTCTCAGGATCAGGTCCTTCTAAGATAAGATATTCCTTAGACTCGTGTGATCTGATTAGACTATACAAAGTTCACCCATCAAGTAATGTTGACACATATTCAAGGTGTAGACAACTACTGATAAATCCAGGTCATGGGTGGTATAGTTCTGCTCCTGATATCTTAGCTGTCAGGAACCTAATGTGATCACTGTGCACTCCTTTATCAGGACACATCCAAGCCCGGTCCATGATGCATCATAGTGGACTACGTACCCAACACCCTCCTCTGGAAGCCTCAAGATGGGGGAACTGTTCATCCTCTACCTCTACTCTTGAAAACACTAATGGTATCTCTCTGACCACAAGAAGGGTTTCCCCTTCTTTTTCAAAGATGAAAGTGGTGTTGTAACTCTGGAGAAATCTAGAACAAATATCTTGTAGTATCCGACCAAAACCCGGAAACTCTGAACCTCTGTCACACTCCTTGGTGGATCCCAAGAAATTACCACCTAAATCATTGCTGGATCCACCGCAACTTCTGCCTTAGAGATGAAATGTCCAAGAAAGTGAACCTCTCGGATCCGGAACTGACACTTTGAGAGCTTACGATAAAGCTTGTGCTCTTGGAGTGTGTCCAGTAATACATGCTAATGATAAGCATGACCCTCCTCCGTAGTCGCGTAGATCAGAATTTCATCGATGAGGACTACTAAAAAGCGATCAAGGTATGGCAGAAATATCTGATTCATGATTACCATGAACACTGCTGGAGTATTTGCCACACTGAAAGGAATAACCAAGAACTTTTAATGGCCATAGAGACATCTGAAAGCCATCTTCTTCACATCCTCATCTTGTACTCTGAGTAGATGATAGCTTCATCTATGGTTTACCTTCGAGAACCACCGTGCTCCTTTCAGATGATCAGAGAGATCAAAAATTCTTGGGAGTGGGTACTTGTTCTTCACGGTCACCTGTCTTAGGCACTGATAGTCGACAAAAATCCTCAAGCTCCCATCCACCTTCTTGGTGAAAACAATCCGGGATGACTAAGGAGATACACTGGGTCAAATGAATCTCTTCCCCTTCAAATCCTCTAGTTCTACACGGATCCCACATAGCTCCACGGGAGCCATCCGATATTATGGTGTAGATATCGGAATCATCCCGCAGTACAAGTCAATGTAAAATCCCACCTCTCTGCAAGGAGGTAGACCCAAAACATCCTCAGGGAAGACATCCATGTACTGGTCCACCACTATAGGATAACTCAGACTATCCACATCAACTACTATGAGGGTAAGGCTAGCCAAATGATTTGTAATTGGCTGCACCCTCTTTTGGGTAAGTCTATCTTGTGCTTCAATGGCTCGCTTCTCACGAATGAAGGTAAACATGTTCCCATACATACAGAAACTCCTCACTTTGTGCCAAATACAATATATGTGAGCATGGATTGTTGATAAAAAATCCATTCCAACTATCACGTCATCAGGCCTCAATGCTGCTACTAGGAGATCACAGTCGAAGCTCTCACCTCCAAGAGTAAGCTCACACAGCCAGCACCGGTGCATAATCATCGAATCCACTCCCATAGAAGTCTATATTTTTAAGGATCGAGCCAATGACTTCGTCAGATTCTCTGAGCTCCGAACACGTGCATTGGCAATAAAAGATTGACTATCACCTCTGTTTATATGTACTACATATAAATTGGAGTAGAAATAGATCGTAACTCGTATCATCTCCATAAATCCTTGGTAATAAGCCTCAGCTTCCTGGAGCAGAGATCGCCCCTATCTACCTGCTCCCTGTGGTCGGGGTGGACAACTTGGCGGTTGTGGTGGTAACATCTTGAATCATTACCCAGTGCCAGCAACATGACCAGCTCCTCTGCCACGTCTTCCTACTCAATGTGGACCGCCTTTATTGAACATCGGTCCTTACCTATGCGGTCCTTCTACCATCTGCTGGTCACTTGTACGGCAGGTTAGACATTCATGGGCAATGTGACCCTACCTTCCGCATGCGTAACACTACCCGCTCCAAAGATGACTTCCTATGCAACGGGTTCTCCGCACAAATGACTCTGAATCCTACGGTCATCCACCGATAGGTCTGGTTGTCTTGGACCTCTGTGAAATCTTTCTAATGCTACCAGAAGAAGACTCGGCTACATGATTCCTGGTGGAGGGTCACGCTGCAGGTGACTGGTCAGCAAGAAAACTCTCCACTAATAGGTCTCACTCTAACACCCCCACCTACGTCAGGATGCTGAGAGAAATCATCGAAGACCTAATCTATCACCTAAGCCCCTACTCGGGGGTCTCGGCTCTGAGAAATGTTTCCCTCAACATATCTATGGAGTAATGTGACAGGTAAGTGAACCATGATGAGTACTGGGCTACAATCAAGCTACCCTACTATAGATGAAGAAGTTCATGTATGAACACTGCGTGAAGAGTCGTTGGGAAAAACGCTTCCCAATATAGGCCCTTGATGTCTACCCAGTGAAGGGTCACCTCATCATGAACTTGGATAATCAAGATCTACCATCTTAATGCTGCTTCCTATAGAAGGCTGGCATTATGGATCACCATGAGATCAGCAGCTGTTCGTACTAATCGAAAAACTCTCACCACTGCCTCCGGTCATTCATCAGCCGCATGTGGGTCCGTCTCTCCCCTGAACATGGGTGGGATCTAGCGCTGGAACTCATGCAATGAGATAAAATTTCATGCACCCTCTTCTTCTAGGGAGGGGTGGCTTCAGTGGACCAATAGGTAATGGTACTGCTGGTGCCTCCGCTGGTGCCACTTCTGGAAGAGGGCCCTACACCGTGGCCTCGTCACTCGGTGGGCTATCAGTGCATTCTACTCTCAGAACCATAGCTATCATTCTACATGGAGGCATCCTAAAATGAAATAGGTGTACCACAGTCAATAAGTTATACCTAGTGAGTTGAATCAAGATATCACAAAGTAAACTCTTGAAAACACACACACAATCAGTGTTTTCGTGCACTGAGTAAGAAATCAGATGTCAGGGTTCTGGTGTATGGTTACGTGGGCCACCAAACCACACTATATTCCATAAACTGATAACTAAACTCACTACACATAACACTATTGTCAATCAAAAAACTCATAAGAGTCATATGTTCTACGGTACAACAGACTCAGCTGATAACAATTTTTCACGAATCGTCCCCTAGGGCCCATGCCGTGACTACCCTATTCCAGCCTTCCATAGTCTAGAAGCTGGTGACTAGCACTGAAGGCGTATTCCCTAAAACTAGGAAGGCATTGCCTTTATAACATGTAATCACACACAATCAAACACAGAACTGTAAAAAATATCATGAAAACTATATAGTAAACAAAGTGAGTACAGAAAGTAAAAGGGGTCAGAATACAAGCTCAATGGGAAAGTACAAGAAACTGAATGTACAAGTAAACAAATAGGTGAAAAGAATCTCCTGGATCATCCACCAAAAATCCTACCTGAAGGGTAAGTACAACTCTCAAATGACCATCTCTGCGGTTCGCCTCACCTAAGGTCCACCTCCAAGCCACCTCTAGTCCCGGTAGTCTCGTCCCCAGTCAGCGTTGTCCATCGTCTGCACTAAACACTATGAGGTGTGGGAATAACCCATGTAGGGGTGAATATAACGATACTCAGTAGGGACCCCGAGACCCTCAATGTCTCACAAAATCCACAACTGAAAAACGATAAAACCTAAGTACAACTGTCAACCCTTCTTATGTATATTCCCATACATATACCTATGTTATGATGTAAACCCATATCAATCATGAGGAAACACAGAGTTCAACTCAAAGGCCCAAATATCAATTGTTCCACAATAGAAGGTGTACCACGAAGGCGAGTACCAAAAAGGTACAATACAAATAAGAATACCACCCAGGTATTATCATGAAGGAATGTACGACAGAAGTACCAAATTAGATCGCACAAAGTATAACTTTGGAACAGTAGTAGAGACAATAAGATGTAACTACCACATCATCTTATATTGTTAAAAGTCAGACCCATGAAGGATCCTAAATAATTATCAGATCCACGCAGGATCTCTACGTGCTGACCCACACCGGATCACTCGGGGCATACCCACACAGGATCGCACGGTGTTGACCCACATAGGATCGCTCGGTTCGGACCCACAACCAATCTCTAGGAGATGACCCACAAAGGATCGCTCGGTGCTGACCCACACAGGTTCGCTATTCATTCTTCACGTCACAGCCAGCTACAGTGTTCCTACACTATGCTTTATTGTCCCCGGTAGGGTCAACTCCACAAGCCACTGGTTGATACTCCAACTTCAATGAAGTCCCATGAAGAAGTATCTCAAAGGACTGCCACATCATAGGGGTCTCAATGCAGTAGATGGTGCGTCAATCGGATGCCCAGTCTGTGAGTTTTTACCCATTTAATCCCAGGGGGCCGGTTTGATTCGTTCTCGATCCTACCTGACCATACCCCCTCATAATCCAAATCTCACGTGGGTATACTCAAAAGGACCGTCTCACTCTAAGGTTTCCAGTTCTACTGACGGTTTGTCAAATGGTCGTCTGGTGCCAATGTTATGGCCAAAAGAGTGTACAGGGTCGAAACTAGTCCAAGTATGGTTTGACTCGGTCGGACAAACCCGGACCATCCCGGCCTAGGGTCGACCCATCCTGAAAAATTGGGCCCGGCCTGACACACTAGGCATCCCGACCCATTGGGTCCAGCCCAGTGAGCGCTGGGCTTTCTGGCAGGCCACAGAGGGCTGTAAAGTTGCACGACCGCGGGGACCATAGAGGGCCGCAAGGTGGTGAGGTTGCGGGGGCTGAAAAGCGGCGGTGTGGAGGCCATGCGGCTATGGGGGCAGCATGAGGACACGAGGATGGTGCGAGGCTGCAGGGGTCGCGAGGGAGGTGTGGGGCTGTGTGGGGTCGCGAGGGCGGCACAAGGCCGTGGTTGGGCTGCGAGGGTGGCACGAGGCCGTAGGGAAGTGCGAGGCCGTAGGGGCCGCAGAAGCCGTGGGGTGGAGGGAGCCATGGAAGGCAGAGCCGTGGGTCTGTGGAGGCCACAGGAGGGGGCATCCGCGGAAGGAGGAGGGTGCGAGTGGTAGGGCCACAGACGGTGGAGTCCATGGATGGCAGAGCCGCGGGGTAGCGGAGGTCACGAGTGGCGGCGTCCGAGGGTAGCGGTGGCCACGAGCTGCGCGGCCCCAGAAGGCGGAGGCCACGGGGAAACGGGGCATCGTGCCTTCGTCAGCAGCGGGCTGGACCGACGACCACTCATTTTTCTTCTTCTTCGCATTTCTCGAGTTCCACCAGTGCCATTAACTGGCACCGGTCACAGTCACCATCATTATGATCACAAAAACAAATTCATGGCGAACAATGGAGGGGTAGGGTCATGTTTGTTTGGCCCAAACCCTCTACGTTATATTGGTTGTAATCAGTTCAAAAAAACATCAAAGTAGAACGTCAAACCCTCCCGAAATGATCATTCCCAAACCCAGAAAAGAAAACACCAATGGATCAACTAGTTATAGAGTGGATCTTTGTTTCTCGTTTTAGAAGGGAAGAAAATGTGAATATATAATCATACACAATTAAACCCCTTTCTCGAAAATTTGTGGTGGAGGTCACGATGGAGGATACGATGTCATTGGCGATCGAAGGACGTTGGTGACATTGGTGTTTCCTCGATCATTGGTTAGTTGTCATTGAATACATTCCTCCATTGGTGAGAGCGTCCTTTGCTGGGGAGTGCATTCTTAGATGGAGAACGAGTTATTCATTGGATAAAATAATCCTCTGATAGTTCATTTTTCACAATTATACCAAAAATTCAAATTAGACAATAAATTGTGTTTCCCCAATTTAATTTTTGGCACAAAATTCAAATTGGCTTAATTGTTACATTGAGGTTGGAATAATAAATCCAAGGGGGTGACACCATTAATGTGTGGGAAGTTTAAGAGGATTCCCCAAACATAATACGGAGATCCATGGGGTTTTATTCTTAGGAGGTCCCTATCAACATAACATATGAGAGGTTTTAGGTTCAGATGTCCCCACCTCCATAACCTCACATGGGAGGTTCAGTTATGGTGGTCCCCACCTCTAAACCATCCACATGGGTGGTTTCATCAAAATGAAAAGAAAAGAAAAGTTTATTATTTTCTGTTTCCATGAAAAACCAAGAATACTAAATTTCACCCTCGACCAACTGCCGTCAAGGTGAATGTATCCTTAAGTGAATATCTGCACTGCCAGTTCAATGGTGTCCTCAGGTTTCGATTCCGAGAACTAGTTCAAAAGTAATGAAAACCCACTCGTAAATCTAATGAACGGACCTAAAAAAAGTTCAGAAATTTATTCTGGGCACACCGGGTCTCAGAATCATGCGCTGTCAATTTTCACAGACACTTAAAAATCTCATTTAATTAAAAAACATTGCATGGAATTTCTAAATATATAAAATTTAAAATAATGTTGACTTATATTAGGTATAGAGATGGATTTTAGGCTGTCGTGTTGGTGTCGTTTGGTTTAAAAAAAACAGTAGCATTGTTAATGACCTTAAAGATTCATATCTTTCATCCTTTAATGGACCGGTTTATGGTGTTTTAATGAAATTTTAGTGTACTCCATAATAGATTCCAATCATTCTACTCTTTTTTTAAACATATTGAGTATATTTAGGGAGAATTTTCCTTAAGCCATGTTATCAAAATGAAATTTATTGATTGGTAATGTTCACTTATATGGAGACGTTATCTCAGAAGAAGGACTTGCAATGGACCTTGGGGAAGTTTCATATATGGAACATGGGAGTAACCCAAAATTTCATCATGATTCCGAGATTTATAGGATTAGTGGGTTATTATTAGTGGTTAATTGAGGACATATCTAATGACACATCATAAATGTTTTAGATGTACCTAAATGTGGTATAATCGTTTTGATAGGATAATTGTGAGAGAAATTTTCTGAATCTATATAGATGGATTACCGCTACACCTGACTTCATTTAACATATACTGTTTATAATATATACCATGTATTTTTACACATTTAGAATTAGAATTATAGATGTCTTGATACAGGAGGATCTTGCTTTCCCTTCTGGCTAAAAACAGTTAAGACCATTTTTGGACAATTATCCTAGATATATCAAATGTAATGAAATGGAAAGGACTCTGCATCACAATAGTGAATAAAGGGGAAAATGGAAATCGATACTAAGGTAGAGGCATTGTGTCTAAGGGAAAGAAATAAAATGTAGGCAACGACTATTCACATTTTACCAAACTGATGGAATCAAGGTCAGTCAAGAAGGGTCTCCGAAAGGAAATATACACACTAATATAGGGTGAAATGAAGAAAAAAATCAGACCAATATTTTATGGATGATAATGTTGAAGGGAAATAAGTGGATTTTGACAAAAATAGGGACGATAATCATCTAGATTTTATTATATAATCTAATAAAGAACTACCATTAGTGTCAATCCAGGTCACCACCATAGATGAAGATAATGATATAATCTAATAGACACTCACACTGATGAATGATAACGATGAACAAGATGCTTCAATTTTTAAACAAGATGAAATCATAGAACATGGTTTCAATGAGGGGAAGATTTATGATTAGGATTATTATCACACCTGGGAAAAGTTGGCTTGTCACTTGAAAGATCTACTCTAAGGGAACCCAAATATGAATGTGAATTATCGTTACTTTAATATTTATAAGGTAAGTAAATAAGACAACATTAGCATTGTTTTTAATGATATTGTAATATATTACACTATTTAAATTACATTACAGTATTTTTTGGTTTTATAATTTTCCTCCAATGTGATTTTTGGAATAAAAATTTAAATTTTGGCCTTAATGGAATTATCCTACTCATGATCTAATGTTGGATATAGTGGAACAATCCATGATTGGTCCGATACAATATATTTTATTGAGTGGGTTTTGGTGTACATGATGTAAATGATCCTCAAGTAAATCTTTTCTCTGTGAGATCATATCCTTCAATATACAAGGTGGAACGAGAATATACAGTATTTTATGTTTAAGTTGGATTTGACATAGGGAAAGGAAAAAAAATTTCTATGTTATTGATACAGAAGATGCTCAATGAAGAATAATGGGAGTCTTGTGTTGATTTGTGGATGTTTCAACTCTTTTCTAACATGCATATAGATGGTAATGAGTCTTAAAGATGAGCATCTAGGAAGTATACATCTATTATACCCATTCATAATAAATATATAATGGAATATTGGTTATCTAATATTAAGGTCTCAGATTTGAGAGATGTCTCTTAAGGTGGGTATATACTATCCTGATGGTCACTTAGTAGGAACAAATCCCTTATTCTTCATTTATTGGTACTAATTCCATTAGGATTTCATGTGGATATTATAGAAGTGTTTCATGGTTCTATATGGGAATTTTTTACTTTTTTAAATAATATATATCATGATCTCCATGGAAAATACATGTTGTCATGAACGAAGAAATACGTATTATGAACTATGGTGATATATTGAACCTATCAGAAGGAGAAATCCAACCATCTGAGGTCAGCTATGATATTGAATCATCTACACATTCAGGAGTCGAAATGGGATGTTGTAGCAATGGATTTTTTAAATGATGACCAAGGAAAAACCATAATAATAATGTATTATGGGTAACTATTGATCAACTGATGATGATATATTACTAATTTTCCATAAGATATAACATCACCATTTATTATCTAGGAATTCTATATTTTTGTGAGATTGTATTTCATCTTGGTATTCCAAGGAGTATCGCCTCAGATAGAGATTTTTGTTTCACATCAATGAATGTGAAGGTTATTCAAAAGGATATGTGATTGTAGTCTCATTTGATCACAACCTATCATCTTCAGATTGATACTTAATATGAGTGGATATTTAGTTTTTGGAGTATATTTTCTTATCTTTTTTTATTTTGGTTCTTGAATGGAGCCAAATATTTAATTCTTGGTGTTTTAATTTAATAGAATTTTCAATGAATTTATCATGTTAGAATATTTCATGGAATTATATTTTAAAAAATCCCATTCCACAAAAAAAATTTAGGAGGAAAGTGAGTTATTTCCTATTAGGGCTAGTATAATATTGGAGACATCTGAGTAGTTTCAGTTGATTATGATGAATTTTTTGAATATAGAGAGTATGAAAAAACCATATGCTAACAATTAGATATTACCTCTATAGTTTGAGGTTATTCATTATGTTTTCATTTGGGTAACTTCTAGGTTGGGCCAATGCCATATTACGATATAGGGTAATATAGTTCTCAGGATTTTAAGAATATATTAGATAGTGTATTGGGTTGAACCTCTGGAATACGTATTATCTCACACACAACATTATAGTACACACATGACATGTTTCAACTATCATAGTTTCAGAGATATTATCATAGCCCATATCATGTGGTAGAAATAGTGTATTTTAAAAATTTAAATGATTCATATACATTGAGAATAAAATATAGATTTAAGACCCTAGATGAAATTATAAATGATGTATAACTATACCTATGGGTTAGGACCACATTTAGAAAGGGAATGTTCAAGAATAGGCATCAGAGAGCTCATATGATATACAAGCACAATGGCATGACTAGTTATTTGGGTCCCTATTGTGATGCTCAGTGGATCATGAGGATGAGATGTTATATGGCGGGGATGTTGTAATATCTCATTCTTTTCTAGGTATATCCCTTTGGAAGAATTTTTAAATAGACCATGGTGGCTGAGTTTTTTTCAAAGATAAAAATCCTTTATTAGAGAAAATGAAATAATGTATAGGGATATGTTTTTTTTTGAATTAAGGGTTTCTGATTATAAACATGTTGAATGGATTTATGAGGATTATCATAATTTGTTTGAGCATTTGGAGGTTGTTTGGGCCCTTTTTTGAAATCATGGCTAGAAATCATCTGCACATCGTCTAAACAGTGTGTACTTATCACATGATGTGTTGATTCCACCTCATACATGTCATAAAATGGTTCATTATGTGATTCCATCACATGTCAGGAACTTAATTGACATCATATAAATGTTAATATGGATAAATAATAGCCTTATGTGGCATGTTTAGTTTCATAAAATAAAAATGTATAAGTAAATGATGTGAATGGATTATCTGCCATAAATTATTTTGACATAGTGATTTTTAGAGTGTAATTGCATAATATTACCTTTATTTACACTATTACTCATTTCCTTCTCGACCCTAGGATGATATCTAAGTGATTATGGAAGATACAATTATATTATGGACGTATATATTTCAAATATGATCCCTTTTGATTGGTTTAGGTGTCCATATTTTCTCTTATTTCTCTATTTCAGTGTTTGTAAATATATCGATAGTGTTTGTTTTGGGTTTTGATCTTGATATGATGTGATATAGGTTTTCTTAACTAATATCCATCACCTCTAGTTCAATTGGACATCCCCATTTTTGGTGTTTGCAAATAGTAGGATAATGGAGGGGAGTCTGAACCTAAGCCTATGGTATGTAAAACTACAGAGTATATGTAATATTGTGACTATGCTACTGTAACATGAACATTAATTAAATTTTAGATTAAATAATGGTAAATTATGGAATATATTATTGGTTGTATCCCTTTAGATTGAATTTTGTGGCAATAAGGATTATTTATACCATTTCGGTGAGTGAACCATTGATTAATGAGAATTGTGATATGGCATAAAATGTGTTTATCATGACATGATATTCATTAGTATACTTGATATATATTCACCGTAGTGGTGGATTATTTATTGATATTGGTTTTGATAAATTTAAATATAAATGAATGTGTAATTGATAGAAAAATGCCACTTTTCCTAATTAACCAATAATCCATATCATGTGATGTTGTGACATAATTGTTGTTATGACTTATTGATACTTAGGTTGTAATGCTTATATTGAGTAGGATATGCCTAGTCCCATGGTATAATGATTATATTGAATGTTCTTCACCTAGTCCGATGTTGTAAAGAATATATTGAGTAGGCTCCACCTACTACCCTGATGTAATTCCAATATCAGTGGGGACATCCCATTCCAATGAAAAATTATTATTGTGAGTAGACTCTGACTAGTCCAATAGTATATTCATTATATTGAGAAGGTTAAACCTACTCAAATAAATTAATGATTATATTTAGTGGGATCTACCAATTCCCAAGAAGAAATTATTATATATATGGATTTGTGTAGACATGTTTGTTTTTTCATAGATATATGGTTTTTTGTTTGAATGGTTGTGACTAAGATATATTCTTACATGGTGAAAAAGTTGGTTTATTTTTATATTGTAGAAATTATTTAATGAATACACGTATTATTTCATATTGTATATACTTATTATCAGACTTGTAATGTTTAGACATGGTGGCTTTTAACTAATGTGTTTTATTAACAAATTATATGGGTGTTATTTTATACCCTTAAAGATTACATGGATGTAGTTTTTCACTAGTGAAATAGACCATGTTGTTGATTTTATTTCTTTTTGAATGAGTAGGAGTTTGTAGATGGGACCAAAAATTAGTTGAGGTTTAGGAAAATTTGGATTATATTGTTCATGTTGATTATTTTATTTTTTTTCTTTTCATTTTAATATTTAGGTACATTTCATTCTATCATTGTGTTGTATATCATTATAAGATTATTTCTTTCCTCCTTTACTTCTCAGTTTCATGATATATTGTTTCCTCTTTTTCTATTAGTCTTGTCATATTTATTTATGTTGTTTATTTTTTACGTAATTTAACTCCAACCCAGGGGGTTGAGTCTACTTACTAAATCATCACATGCCTTCATCTAGGTGATAGAATCTATCAAAAGGATAAGAGATAATAAAGGATTTAAAGAAACAGAATTTTTCATGTGAGAGGGTTTCAAATTAGGGGTTTTTTCAATTTCTGTTAAAATTTATAAATGAATGTATTTTCTAATATAGATTCTTTTAATTTTTGTGGACCATGTGAAATTTCATAAATTTTTATGTTGTTTAAATTTTTATTCTAATTAGTAATATATTATTAAATTATTTTCCTAAATTAGGGATGCAATTCCATGTTAATAATTTTTTTTGGAATTTAATTGGGATGTTTTTAAACGAAATGTATGTGATTTTTAATACTTGTAAATCAATATTAGTCATTTAATAATTATTTATTAATTTTATTAAAGAAACCATTAATATTTTATAACTTATTACTACACTTATTCATTACCATGCATCTTTGTTAGGGTAATTTTTTTAAAAAAGGGACAAGTATCGGTAAAGATATTTTCCATTATTCTTGTAATTGTATGTTGTGGTTTCCTTGAGTTATGTAATAGTAACCATAGAATTTTTATGCTGGTTAAACATCATTGGAATAATATTTACACATAACGAGATAACTACAAAAAGGTAAGATGAAAAATTTATTTAATAATCACGGATATGCTATGATTCAAAGGAGTAGTTTAAGGGAGTATTCCACAGTGTGTAAGGGTTAGCTAAACTCACTAATCTAGATTAAAGGTATTTATAACCCTACATAAGGGTGATATTATATTTATAATGTATGGAGAAATACTTTTTGGTCCTCATGTAATCATAATCTGGTTTTACTGTTTTTTACAAAATGATCTTGACATTTTTTAAGAGCTCGAATTGGTGTACTAATATACTTGTGGAATTTTTTTTATTACCCATTTAAAGGTACAAGTGAATGTCCAATAACAATATATGTGTATCTCAAGTCAATATAATGGTATGCATGTTTTTACGATACCTCTGTATGGGTTGTAATCCAAATAATTGAAATGTCGTATTACCCATGCATAGAGGGTATGTCTCTTATAATGGTTGTGGAAAATTTCATAAAAACAATATTTCCATTCCTAGCCACTCTGATAAAAAAATTTTACCATAATTTATTGAATTCAATATTGAAATAATTAGTTTTTATGGTTAATGATTTTTATAATAAATATTTTTAATTAGAGTAAACATATAATATATTAATGGTATGTGTAGGAAATTAGATGGAACATAATTAAATTATGATTTAATATTAATGTGGGCCTGTATCTATATATTCTAAAATACCAGATCCTCCCTTTTTGATACTTTATTTATTTATCGAGTTTAGGAAATCTCGAAGACTCATTCACAATCATGATAATCCGTCTATAGTTTCCCAAATCATTGAAAATGTACACCATGTCATTATTTCATAATTACAACATATATATCTCTATTTATCTTTTCATTTATGTGTAAAAATATTCTTACAGAAAAAAATAATGTAGGTGATATGTGACAGGACTAATTTTTTTTTATATTTTTAATTTTTTTAATTAACATGGATTCTAATATTCAGTTTATAAGAAACTAATTAACAATAAATATATTATAATCTAGAAATATAATTATATGAAGAATGGATATGTGGTAATATGAAATTTATAAAATCATATGAATAAATTATCCTTTCCTAAATTTTTTGATGATAATGAAATTTTAGGTATTATATAATTTTAAAATGATGATTTATTATGTTTTATAATTATATCTACTATAAATACAATAATTTCATCTAACATAACTAATTTTTTACATCAATAAATGAAATAGATGTTTTAATACATATATAAAATAGTTATTAGATTATTATCAAATTTGAATAAATTAAATATGAGGTAAGTATTTAAACATTGTATATTAAATATAATTATTGTAGTCTTATTCATGATATTTGAATAAAAAATTGTATATCGCGCTGCTATGTATATTATAAATATTAATGAAAATTATTTTATAAATTTACTTTTCATAATATTTAATTAACGATTATTTACTATGAAAATACTAATATTCTAATTGATATATTTAACATATGGAATCACATGATTTACTTATATATATATTTATATTTTCACTAGATATAAAAAATATAGTGTCCAATCTATTTATATAATATTGAAGCATGGTTAATATATTTATA
Organism: Viscum album; assembly: GCA_963277665.1. NCBI lineage: Eukaryota > Viridiplantae > Streptophyta > Magnoliopsida > Santalales > Viscaceae > Viscum > Viscum album. The sequence continues at coordinate 813,198,792 of OY728165.1, forward strand.
AATTAAATTACAACATTATGATTGTAAAGAATTAATTATTATAAATGTTACATGTTGAAATAATTTTTTTCAATGTTGGTTATATACGACATGAAGTATTAAAGAGCAATTATATGTGATAAAAATTTTATTTACCCATGATTATTGATTATGTATTATGCTATTAATGTTTATTAATTATAGATTGAATGAATAAATATTAGAATCAAATTTTATTTAATTTATAAATCATTTATTTGGGGATGATTGTGGTGATTGTTTTAAAAAAAGTATTAAATTCAATAATTTAATTATACATTTACTCCTTCAATAATGTATGTGTAATAATGCAATTAAATTTTTATTTATTATCTATGGATTTGCAGCGGGGATGTGATAGAATGATAATAATTTGTTCTAGTGATAATGGGAATTGATTCCCAATGAAATAATAGTGGATTAAGGTGATTGTTCTAGTGAATATATGGGTAGATATTAATTAGGATGTGTTGGTGGAATGGGGATCTAGTTATAAATATTATAGTGGCATGGGTTTCTAGATGTGGTATTATGTGTGGTGGGGTTGAGGATGGAACCGAGACTAATAGAATGGGTTGAATCTATGCTTCTTCATTGTTGTTTTTGAAATATTGGATGTTTTAATGATAATGAATCATTTTTTTAATGGAATATGGGATATACATTATTTATATCATTAGATTCCAAGAGGGTTAAGTAGTTGGTACTATTCCCTATGAGTTTTAATTTTATGTTGTATCATGGGTTGGGCCCTAGAGTACCTTAAATTTTATGATGTGATAAATTAATTAATGAAAGAATTTTTTTGTTCTTTATTCATTCATATGATGATAACAAACATGAGAATAAGTGAAAATAATTAATAGTTCCTTAGGATCATGGATTATAATATTAAAACATTAATATTAAAATGGAAAAGAATAGTTATTTAATTAATGTTTTTCATGATGCTTTAATTATTTTCATAATCAGGACTTAGTAGTTGAATATAATATTCTTGTACAACGATAACCCCATATGATTCTATGATTTAGTGGTAGGAAAAAATGTGTTTGTGATATATAGATATATCATATATGTTGTGTGATTTAATATGATATCCACATTTTTAGTAGGGCGAATGAAATAGAGTGTACTCTAGGATGGTATTTCCCCAACATCCCAATTAGTGAGGAATTGATGAATTACGACCCCACTATCCACATTATTTTCTCCTATTAAAAGTATGTTGTTTTATACATTATGGTCATCATTACCAATATATGTTTGTAGGGGGAATTTATAGATTTAGTTTATGTAAAACACATGTATATCCAAATGTTGCATCCTAATGGTTATTTTATGTATGTTTTGTATGGGCTATAATGGCTATAGTTATAATGAAAAATATATGTGTTTTTCTAGATCCAATTAAATACATGGTTACAATGTTGAGATGTGGATTAGATAATGGGATAATGTGTTGTGTAGGATTCGTGATATATTATTTTATCCCTTGTGTCTTCGATAGAACCTACATAAGCAAAGATGACATTGGTATGGATTAACATTAGCGATAGAGATTCTTCAGGACATGATTACTGGTGGAAAATTATCAAACCATTGGGGAAGGGGAAGGGGGGTACCTTCATTTTATATTTTCTTGGATTTTATAAGATTAAATGTATTTTATTATGGGACAGTGATTAGTGGTCTATGTGAGGAAAATAATAGTAACCATATTTGAGTGACACCTTATTTCCATTTATTTTCATACTCTGGTTTAGTACAATTCATTAAAATATATTATGAGAGGCTACATAGAGAATAATATTTTGTATACATGTTATGAATTACCTTCATATATAAAATCTATTTTCATGGTAATCAGGATATGGGTTATGATCAAGCTGTAAATTTCATGTTCATGGAGTTGTTGAGGATGTGTAGGTGCTTTAAGTTCACTACTAATAAACATTATTATTATATTTCTTTATTTCTGCAGTATGTAAATTCATTCATGTGTTTTAATTTATTCTTTATTTTTTTTGAAAATGAATGTTTTGGTATTTTTTCTCATTATAACTCTTAAATTTCAAAATATAGCGGTAAATTCCCCTCATCTAAGTCAATTGTATAACTTCAGTACTAGTCATTATCCCCTGGCCTGGTGGAGGCTATCTTTGTGGGTCATTACCTCTCTTATCACATACGAGACTGAATAGACCACCTATGGGGGTGGTTATCATGTAAGAATTGTTTAATATGTAAAGGTACAAAGATGTGATGGTGTTTAGAATTAGGAAATGGGGAGAATTCACTAGTTATAAGGTAAAAATATCCAGTTGGGAGTCATATGTGATTTAAAAAGGGATACATAGTAGGATGTGATATTTTATGCAATCCTATAAAATGATAAAAATACCTTCCTATTAGTTGGATATTTTAAGTGAAGATATGATTTTTTTGGTTTAGAGAACATTAAATATGTCATTTATCATTCTTTTAAATACCAGTGTTTGAATGGTATAGACCATGGGAGAAGCTAGATGTTTTTACTAATTAGCTTTATAAAAATTTTTCTACAGTTAGGAGTCCGTAATGTTTTTTCTTGGGAAAAATTATATCTATGAAAATGTTCTAGTTACGTTAATACCAATGTTTTCTATTAATATGTGTTAGAGAAAGGCGTCAATGTGGAGGAGGAAAACAAGAATTCTGATAGTATGAAAATTCAAGAGTTATAAGGCTACAGTCTGCAAATGTTTGAGGTATATGTTTGGGATCATATGATTGAGGTTGGGTTGGAGGATATGGTGATATCTTGATATTGTATCATGCTCAAAAATAACACTATTTTCTATTTATTATGACAGTGCTTCATGGATAAACATGATAATAATTATTCTATATAACTATGGTTTTTGAAGAGTATCTTAATTTTTATGTGATATTCTATAAAATTTCCATACAATGTATCATTATTATACACTAAAAGGGGAGAATTAGCAAATGGTTATGTTTTCCATTCATTATGGGATATTTATGATTCAATATATATATGTGGTGAGACCATTAAAATTAATTATTAAGAAATAAAATATTTTATTTTTTAACCATTGAAGTGAATGATTATTATTATTATCATGCTTCAAATTTTGTCCCTTTAGAATATGTGTAGGAAAAACATCTCATTTTTTTTACTGATGTACCTCTAATAAACTCGTAAAAATGATCATTTTTATCAATTAATAAATTTGTTGACCAACACAAACCAAATTAACTTAAGAGACTATAAGAATAACATGTTCATTATTTTTGGGGTTGATATAAATATATGGTTTCAGGAAAACTTTTACCAAAACTAATTCATATCAAGATGTTACTCTCTCATTAGGCCATTTATTATTTTATGGGTATGTGTTGTAATTATCTTGTGCATTATACATGTTTTTCTCAAGCCCAACATGGTGTCAATTTAGTCATTGAGAAGCGGTTCTTGTATTTCATCATTTTTAAAAAATATACTCTTCTCTAATTCTACGTGATATAGCCCCTTGTTTTGTAAAACATAATATTTTATATTCAAATGAAATTTATTTCTCCACATATATGGATTAATAACCCTATTTTATGTGAATTAAATACCTGTAAGATATTGCATGTGCTTGTGCCTTAGCATATGATGTGATAATTTCCTACTGTGATAACATTCACTGAAAATATTTATACTCTAATTTATATATATATTATGGAATTGAGAATATCTATAATGGGGAAATATCACATAAAATGATGTGTTATATGTTTACATTTTAAATCCTTTTTTGGGTTAGTTAATTTTATAATAGAAGATAATGTCATTTCATTGTGTATGGCTTCCTTTGATTTGTATGTTTATAAATCTATAATAGGATTTTTTTCATGTGATTATTGAAGAAATTTATATGAGGTTATATAGAACTCGGGAATGTAATTTTTTTCATGCTATGGTAAATTTATCATTACATCATTTTTTGACTTTTCAAAAGTGTAGTCCTGGTATATATGGTTTTAAAAAAAACAATATTATATCTACATATTGAATTCTTCCTACATTATGATTTTTCTATGATGTGTAATTATTTTTAGATTGGAATATATGAATATTAAAATTAATTTTAATTATAGAAGGAGTGTGGTATAGTATTTTTAGTTTAATAAAATTAATTTGATGAAATCATGTAACATGTAAATATACTAATTTTTGCATGGAAATGATGTTATATATTATTTTTTTGGAAAATAAATTTTTACATAATCTATGTCATCCATTAATGTGTTCATCACATTTTACAATAATTTTCACTAAAATCCTATTGGAAATTATTTTTTTATTGTCATATATTTTCCCTAATGAAAATCTAAATTTTTTATGCAACATTTAATTTTTTTAAATCCGTTTTTCAATTTTATTCAATGGGTATTATCAAATTACAAATTGATAAAAAAAATTTCAAGAATATGAAAAATATATATTTTAGATTGAATAATATATAACATACCAATTTATAAAAACAAGATATTGGTGGCAATTTTTTATCACCAAGTTTTTGAATTTAACCTATATTAATGTAAAAAAGTTTGGAAACCTGTCATAAAACGGATTATTATTTTAGAAATTATATTTATATTTTGAACACTATAAATAGAAATAAATAATGATTTTTTATGTATAATATATAGATATGTAAAAAAAAATATTAATGCAATCATACTAATATATTATTTATTAGGACATGTCTGTAATGATATATCATGAACGATGCTGATTATGTTTCCATTATTAATAAATGAAAAATAAACATGTATGGATTTCCATTTTAGGGAATAGTATTCTAAATTTTTTGAAAATATATATATAAAGATTTTTTCATTGAAATAGTGTTTTATCAAAAAATTTTCAATAAATTTGGACTATTTTTATGTATTCAGTCTATAGTTTTTTGAGTATCACATTTTTTAAACTAGATATGATTGGCTTGATAGTTTTTTGGTTATTTGTATGGCCATCGATGTGTCATTTCCTAGGAATGTGAATATAAATTCATTCTCGATATTCCAAGTTATTAAATCCTATTTTTGGATAACATTTCTGGCCTCATATTGATATATGTGATGGATTTATTCCAATGATATAATTATTTATTAATTTCCATATTCCTGATTGATATGTGTCTCCCCCACAGATGTATTTGAAAATTTTATCAATTTTTTCTAACAAAACCCATTGTTCATCTATTGGGATTCCTATTAATAATATATTATGAACCATGAGAGGTGTCTCATGGTTTGGTTGACTTATTCCCCATTTATTTACTTCCCTTACTAGTTTTTCATTAATTCACTGTGAAAATATATTTTTTCAGGTTATTAAACATAGGGGTCCAAATTTTTTTGAGGCCTTACTTTTTTGGGAGTTTGGTGTGTTTGGAGAAATTTCATAAATTTGTATGTGTTTTTAAATATGGTTATTTAATTTATTAGGAGTTTCATAATTTACTTAAAAACTTTTGGTAATTTTTAAATGTTTTAAAATTTTATTTAGAACATAATTTTTATAATTTAGTGTCATTATAACTGTTTTTAGAAATGCAGATTTGATTATTATGATTTTCATAATTATTTATAATTTTGTATGTATAGAATATTTAATAAGTTTTAGGTTATTCTCACTATTACTCATATACATGCCTCTACATATGGGTAACACAAGTTTTGAAATGGATGTATAATGTTACATGATATTTTCAATTAGTTGAATAAGAATAAGTAGTAGATTATTTGATTTACGTAATTATAAACAAGGATTTTGGATGATCAATATTGTAAATGATGTTACCTTTATGTATATAGTGGTCATTGGGTTTTGGTAACTTGGACATTTTTATATATACATAAGGGGAAAATAAGATATAAAATAGTTTTGAAAGGGTTTTTTTCATCCAAGTAGTTGTCTTATAAAATCCATCGTCTTCTGTAGTGATTGGCTTCAACATAAATAAGGGGCATCCACATGTTCTAAAGTCTCTATAATGAAAGGTCGTTTCCCATGTAAGGGTAATATAGTATAATTATTGGATACATTAAGGTCTTCAAAAGTTTATTAAGATTCCATGTTGGTACTCCCCTACTTGTGTAAAGTCCAGTCTTACATACAGAAGGGTGCTGGTAAATTTCCAACAACCATAACAGTGAAACTAGAGTCCCACATATTGTTAGGTGAGTTTTTTTAAATTATTATTCATGGGTTGAAATCAATGTATGGATAATATTCTATAATGTTAGGGGAAAAATACTAAAAAAAATGTTTATTTCAATGATTCTCATGTAATTTTGTAATGAAAATAATTGAATTTAATGTTTAAATAGGTTGTTATTTTCTGGGATATTACTCTTAAAATTTATAAGTTTATCCATTTTAATATTTAGATTTAGGATAGATTTTTGTGTGTAATTATTTTGGAAATAAATAAATACGTATTTAATTTTTACATGAACATGTACTAGAATATTGTAAAGTACCATATCATTCTCATTTGAGTAGATTTTTCATTATCGAGTCTGAATACCCATAAAGCATCCTATTGGATCTTTCAAATCCTTATGCAGATGTCCCATTCTTTTTCTAGTTTTATTTAATCTACATTTCCATGATGTATAATTTTATCTCTCTATATCGCTCATCTTGTTTGGGTGTAGAGATTGTCACGAATAAACCTTAGGTGGGGATCTATGACTTCTTTTTATTTATTTATACCATGAATGTGTGAAATTATCATGATTTATAAAATTTTGTATAAAAAATGTGATTGATCATATTATGTTTATAATCATTAAAAACAACAGAATGTAGAATGAATAAGTAATAAAGATTATAAATGACAAGGAGTAAATGTGTATTTGGTGATTATATTAATGATAACGAATTTATCACTAATTGAAAAAAATTTAGTCGATTAATAATTATAATATTTAATGTTTTATTATATTTTCATTGTAATATCATGTGGCATAATTAATGTTTTATTTAAAGTAGTAAAATCGATGTTTTACTGATTTTATAAAATGTTTATCCTACTATTGTTTAATTTATAGAATTCAAAGATGAAATGTTTAAGTTCATATTGTAAAGAAAATATATATTTTTGAATTATTCTTATAAATGAAATGAATAATGGTTTGTTTAGGTGTTAAATTTCATATATAATATTGATGGTAATTGTTATATGATTCTTTTACTTAGGATATTTTGATGTAGATTATAAAATATTGAAATATTAACATTCATGTTAAAATATTTAGGATATGTGATTTTTTTATATATTTTGACTCATCAGATATTTAATAGTTAACATTCAACCACTTGATAATGTTGTGACCCATGGTTGATATTTATGGAAACTAAATAATAATGTTAAGCTGGAAATTCTTAAATTAAAATAAAATTGTCATATTGAAGTAATTATTGAAAAAAATATTGTTATATGAATGAAATCCTATGGTAGATCTCCCAATGAAATAAATAATCCTTTCCTTGATTAATTGAATGGATAATATGATTTATTCATTATAAATAAATGATTTAAAAATATTAATAAAATTTTGATGAATACAAAAATATATATTTGGGGGTGGATGAGTTTGGGGATATTAGATAATGGTTGGAATGATTTTTTTGGCCATACATTCCATCGAAATAGTGTGATGAATAAAAATTTTAAACAATTATTTTTTATCACTAGATATGGGTCACTGATGTGACTGAATGGTAACTAATCATGGTTGGAATAATGAGTGGTTATTCATGAGGTAAAGATGGAATCATAGGGTTACATTTATGATGATGAATTTATCATTGGATGAAAAATGTGTTATTTTGTTGGGTGGATTTGGTAATGTAGTCCGAGATGATAAAATGGGATGACTCATGTCTTGGTCATTATTGATGTGTTAAATCATGTGATGATTTATTAATTATATATCATCTTATTTTCAGTACCAATGAATGTTTTTTTAAATTCATATTCCATCTAAGGGAGGTACTTTATTTCACTAAAATGAAATTTTTTATTTTAGATAGTATCTTGGGATATATAATAGAGTACAAAAATTTTTATATAATTATAAATGAAGTAATTAATTAATGGATTTGGATCTTGATAGTCATATATGATGATAAAAACCATGAGAATTAAAGAACATAATTAATTCTGATTTTGGAACACAATTTATATGATTAAAATGTGAAATATAAAATGAATATGAAATAATATTTTTTAATGTAAAATTATTTTATTATTCTTTTTCTTGATCCATGAATTATTTTGAAAAATTTGACATAATAGTGGCAACAGAGGGTCCCATGAGGAGCTATTAGAAGGATATTTTAAGGTTGGTGATTTTATATAATGTCGTCTTGACCCCTATATATATGATGTATATTTTTTGATTTCATTCACTACCCCCACCCATGTTTTTTGGATGTATGAAACCCAGTGGGGTATGATAATGGGTTTTCCCTAAAATATAGGATGCTGAGAAATAGATGGTTGAATTCCCCCTCGCGATACTATCTCTTCTCCAGGAAGTGTTATGTACAAGCATCTATAGTGATTTTAATTCCATATAAATGTTTGTATAGGAATGAAACAGATTATTTTTATTTTAAATAAATGTATCTCAAGATATAGAATCATTATAGTTAATATATGATAGATGTGTATTTAATGTGATGTCGTGGGGTTTCAAAAAAAATTGTACGGGATATGGCTCATCTAAAAAAAATACATAGTTACTATGTGGATATGTTGGTGGGATGGTTTGATAATGTGGTGCTCAAGTGTTACGATGTATTATTTTATCACATGTGTCGTCAGACTATCCATTATTTTACAGTGTATCTTCATGTCTGTTTTGTTTTAATAAGAATTTTCATAGTTTTAATGACATTTAGGTACAGTTGAAAACTGTTGGGGGTGTTTTATTAGCATTATTTAATTTATATTTATATAGGATATTGTTTGTTTTTGTATATGATAATTTTTGAATGAACTACGATGTGAATGGAGAATGGAATTGTAAACTACTTTTGGTGGTGGGTTAGTTTCATTTATTATTCATTAAGGATTTATTATTATTATTTCATATCTTGAAAAATATGTTACATGGAGGGTCATAATGATTATTAAATTATATTGACCATATGTATATATAAACTATTTTTATGCCACCAAAATATCATTGGTTATAAAGGACATTTATAGATTAAGGTTCTATTCCAAGGAGGTTGTATTTTTGAGGTCACTATTGAGGATATATATCATCTTATAGTTGTTTTTGATGAATTTCATTGCATTCATATAATGTTATTTCTGCTCATTTTTTATTTGAAATATATGTTAGGTGTTTTCTCTTTTCCAATCTATTACATTTCAAATCCTATAGGGAAATTACTCTCAAATGGGTCTATGTTATACCTTATTTGTTAGTCTCTAACACGTGGCCTATTAGTGGTGGGATTTTAGAATACATATATTTATTATATTATTATCAATATATAGTGGTATATTTTCATTAGGGGGATTATGGAATACTTTTTAATAAACTTTTAAAAACATATATATTTATCAAAAACCTGTATTACAATATGGAGTCACTGAATAAATTTAAAAAAAAGGATTCTTAAATTTAAACACATGATTCATTTAGTTAATGTTTTCATCTTTTATGTTGGATCCACATGGGGGAATGTTACTCTATTCTATAGTTCCCATAGAACCATAATCCTTGTGAAAACATTTTAAAACATTGGATGAGTGAAATTATGATCAATAATAGATCTAAAAGAAATTAATATCATTAATCCTTGTAAAATTATTTATGTTTATTGATTCTATTTTCATTTTCTCAAAATTATCTTTGAGTTTAAAATAATTCATTTCATACACATTGTAATAAAAATTTTACCAATAATTTTCATAAATCATCTCATAAGAGGGAGTAACATAAAATCGTAATCCAAGTGGGTTTTTTGAAAAACTAAAAGTCATTTCCTTGAAAACAAAAAATTTACTCATAAGAGATCATAAAAAATCATTTAATTAAATTATCATTTTAAATTTCTTTATATAAAATGAATTAAATTAAAAATATGAATTTATAAAACATAAAATATGTTAAAGGATAATAATAAATAATTTAATAATAATTTAATTCATAAGGTCTGAAATCATAATCATACTATTATTTCCATAATCAAATAATTATTAAATAATGGGTAAATCATACAAAAAATACTCGACAATGTTTGTATCATGAGACCAACTATTTCATGATGGGTTAATAAAATTCCCCACTAATAAATTATTAACTCTGATTCATTCCTAATATGACATAAATTTATAACTATTCAATAATTAATCAAAATAAAAATTCATATTGAAATATATCAAAACAAAATGTTAATATATTCCACATTCAATTACAAAAACTACATGATCATAAGACATATTTTTTTTTTCATATTCTCCTTAAAATATATCCCCAATAAATCTTAAGAATCATCGAATGGTGTTTTATAGAGGAAAATACCTTTAAAATAACATTTAAATTGCAATTAGAAAACCTGAAAAATAATATAATTCCCCTTATAAAAAATTTAATATAAAAAATTCCATAATATTGAGAAAATTACATTAATTGAAAATAAACATTTATACTTATAATGTTTTCATCAAATAAAATAATTTCTATTAAATTAATAATACATTTTCATGTAATATGTTTTAAAATAGATTATTCTATTCATATTTTCATAAAAATGAAAAATTCTATTTTTTGAAGAAAACTTTTAGAATATTCCTTTTTATTATTTCTATATAAACATAATATTATTTTAAAATTACCATCGACAATATTTCTAAAATAATTAATAAAATGATTAACACTTTTCACAAACATGAAAATGGAGGAGAATAAATTTTAAAATAGTACAATAAAATTATGTTTTGAATGAAAATACCTTACCTCGAGTGCTGAATTGTTTCATACCTTCTCCAAAACCAGAATAATAAATTTATAGTACTTTTCAACTAATAAGATCATTTTTAAGGTTCATTCCAGTATCATTATTCATATTATTTAATTTATTACATTTACTTATTTAATTACTAAATATTATTAGTTTACATCTTCAATTTTTATGATGTTCGCTTTATAATTACAAAACAACAATTTTTGGTTGAACATATTAATGGAGTTATAGTCATACCACCTCTCTAATATTAAGACAAAAAAGAAATATATTTTCTAATGAATTAAATAAAAATTTTAAATTATACACGAACGAATTGCATGATAAAAATATAATATCACTGTGTCAAGGTGTCAGTCCACAAATTAACATGAGTGACATTATAATTTTTTAACGTGTAGAGATGTAATTTGGAAAATAATAAATTATTATTGAATAACCGGGAAGATGTTATAAATATCATATATATTCATTAAAACGTTCATAATAACTATCCTTATGAGTCCTTTATGAAAAATTAAACACATCTGTTTGATGTCGTGGTAGTCCGCAACTATGAATAAGTGATGTATTCACATCCAAATGGAAGGAAAAAGGAGATGAATAATATTTTTACATCGTTATAATAAAATTTATTAACTTTTATGGGAATGATATTATTATATCATCATGGTTATTAAAAACATTATTTGGAAGAAGAAAAAAAATTATTAAATAACATTATTAATATTTATATATGTTTTTAGGAATACCTCATTTGGATTACACCTTTATCCTACTTAAGAATGTTTTATGGGAATAAAATAATCTATATATATTTCATGAGGAATATCTGAAGTTATTTTGAATGATATTGACCATGATTAATTTCTTATTAACTGTGATTAATAGATGATAGGTGGGTCCCTTTTATAACTTATGTGGGTTGGAATAATATGAATACCCATAACATTAAAATACAATGCATGATAAATAATTATATATGGATCAAAACTTCAACATAATTAATTATACGGAGTATCATATTGTACCATTCTTTAAAAAATCGAATTTCGGAAATTTTATGTTCCATTTTACTCTATATTATTTGTATTTTCTCCTCTGTAATCCTATTTAACCATAAAAATTGTAGAACCTTTTTGACATTTCGATAATAATCAATGTATTTTAGAAAATTTCAATTTTAATATACACTAACCAAAAATGATAATTAAGAAAATTTTCTATCCACTAATGAAAAAATTTTATTTTAATATTTATCTAATTATATAAAAGTAACATTTTATCATTTAATACTATTTTAGTTAATTTCACAAAAATTAAGAATATTTTTCTTCAATTCCATCAACACAATAATTTAATTAAAATATAAACTCATTCATGATCTCATATACCAAAATAGTTTAGGAAACAAAACATTCCAGCCCAAAATTTAATTAATAAAATGTAAAAAAATTCAAGTAATCAAAAGAGATTTATAAAAGTGAGATCAATTCCCTTCCCACATATCCTCATAAAAAATAATAAAATTAATTCAAGAATCAAAAGGACCACATAATTCTCGCCTATATTATTTCCTTTATTGATAATGTAAGTGAATTGGTTTTTTAATCCCTATATTCATGTTACACCACCATGTTTAATTATTTAGTGAGGTGAGGAAATTTGATCGAATGGGGTTACAGTTTTTGTGGGATATTCCTTATTCAATATCTAAAATCATTCACTATTTTATTTGAGTTAGATTTTATATATAAAACTTTCTATTAATAATGAGTTTCGTGGTTCAAATCTCAATTAGTGGTCCAATTTTATACTTTCTAAGAAATTATTCTAGCAGTATAACATGGTAAACATGACATAAAAATTCCATAAATTTTTGGGGAGAAACCAGAACAACACAAGGGTCATGGGGTTCCTATATTACGCAATTCAATGCCTTCCTTGATCCAGTGACTATTCAGTGTACTATAATGAGTATGTTTCTGAAAAACTGTTCTACTCTCCATTCCATGAACACCAATTATCCATATAATATTTTGGTTGGGGTTGAAAATTGGAAATTTAATTGATTTAATATGTAAGGAAGTGAAAATTATGTAATGAATTGCAAGGATCCCCACAACAACTATTACATTAACATTTTTAACATCATTTTTTTTTCCACTCCTTGAACAGACACTATGTTAACATCATGTAATAATTCTAGGAAATTATAATATATATAGTAAATATAAATAAATAAAAAATAATAAAAAATATATGTTTGAAATATAAATATTTTCAACCATTCATATGTTCTTTTGATCCCCCTGAATATATATTAGAGATATTAAAATAAATAGAGTGGATTTTGGTAATTTATCGAAACATAAAATAATATAATGGTCATAATCAAATGAATCTTCAACCAACAAGACATATATTTGAATTTAATAAATTTAAGTTATAATTATTTTCTTCCAATTAATTATGACTACTTTTTTGGATGATTTGGGACCCTGTCACACAGTTTTGACATCCATTATCCTATTTTAGCAATTACTGTGGTGAAAAACATATGTCGTTATTAAAAATCAATGTTAAAAAAAGAAAATATGTCTTAATTAAAAAAATTTGAACTCTATATTCTAAATTTGGAATCCATTTTTAAATATTCAATTTGTTTGATTTCAAAACATTTTTTTAAATTTATGTACACAAAATAATATAGTTTTTTTTAGAGAAATGTTTTTTAAATATATAAATAATCTTATCCCAAAGTAAACTATAATGATAATTTATATCAAATATGAAATATTATGTTTATTAAATGTTATATTATGTTACTTCAAAAATAAATCTATAATATCTTGGATAATTTTAAATTACATGATTTAATTATATGGAATGATAGTTTTAAATGAATAAGCATTTTTCACTATTCTAAAAAAATAATTCATTTTATGAAAGTCCAAACACATCATCTAAATCCAATAATGACTCGAGGATTTTAAATGAAATAAAAGTTTTAACTAAAATATCTATAATTGATTTGAATTAATTATAATATCAATGTTAAAAAATAAATAAATCAAATTTTGGAAGAAAATGAATGTATAATAAAAAAATAACATTATTATAATTATAGGACTAATAATGATTGATAGATAAATATTAATTCATTAATATTTATATAAATTATAAATAGTTTATTATAATAATTTATCAATAGTTATTAATTTAGTCTGTTATGATAAAAATAATTTTGACACATAAATATTTTTTTTGTAAACTAGCTCTTCATCATTCTAAATAACATATATTTATTTTCAACCAATTAATCAACGTGTGATTGACTTTTATTTTTATAATATATATATATATATTTATACTATAGTTATTATTGTTAATAACATCTATACTATGGCTAGTATGTTATAGCTATATATAACGAATAATATTTCTATAGTATTTATTAATTCATTTATGACCATTGTTTCATTTACAACACACTATATAATATATTAATTAATTAAATTAAATAAACAAATATTTTGGATTTATAGTATATTATTTACCATATTATTAATAATAAATAATTCTACTATTAATACTAATGATATAATTTAATGATCATACAATGGATGTTAAAGAAGAATAACTGTATATAATGAAATAGAAAAGGGAATTTAGGATTTGAAAATTTATACCACGCTACATGTATTATATTCTTTGATAAGGTGTTAATACATTGACGTATAGTATTCTAAGATGACTAAAATACCATTATGGTATCTAAGAGTTATGATGAGATGTTTTGGACGGGTTTTTCTGAACTTCTATGGTTTTGATGTGAGGAAAAGTTAAGAGAAAACACCCCAATTGATAAGTGAAATAAGAAAAAATGTTTCTAAATACCTATAACTAGTTAATAATGAGAAGTCACTATAAAATAAATTGGCTCAAAATAAGAGAAATAATTCTGAGTTTAATTGGTTATTTCATTAAAAGTTACATCCATATAATTAAATATATATTTTACCTAGGATTCCTGTCATTTACTGAATGCTTTTTTCATTTTCCATTTATCTTTCACCGTTTAAAATAGTTTTTTATCTAAATAACCTATCAATTAATAATAAATATAAAAATAACGTCATTATATATATTAAAAATCCTAATTCCAAATTACAAATAAAATTAATTTGATTAAATTTATTGAAGTGGTAAAATAAATATAATAATATGTTAAATAAATAAATTAATAAAAAATATTTTTTAAAAAAATATTACTAATGTTCCATAATTTTAAATATGGTGTTTTTTCCTAGAATAAGTTTTATTAAATTTTATAATATTACAGTGTAAATGAGTATTTTTTAGTGATGAATGTTTCAAAAATTTCCAAAATCATTCATAGAAATTAATAATTCCATTAAAGTCACAAAATTTCTAAAAATAGTATATTACATTATTCACCAAAATATAAATTTATTTTTATAATTCTAAAAATTTAATTAATATATTATTTTAATTATTTGTCAAAAATCGAAATTAATTTTTATAAATTCAAATAATAAAATTTATACTTTTTATTTTTTTTGAAAATATAAATCATAAAGAAAAATAATTTTTTAAATGAAAATGAAGCTTGGTTTATTATCTTTTGCTCTTAACATTTCCAATAAATTACAATTTAAGATATTTTTAATAAACAATTTTTACATAAATATATAATAAAATTAAACATTACATATAAAATATAATATTAGCTTCATAGTTGCATTATTTAAGTTAAGATTAAAATTAAAATTTATTTTATTTTTTTGTTTTTTATATATATTTTAATAAATTTGATAATTATAATTCCATTATTTATAACATATAATTCTAATTATACATTACAGTGGTTTAAATTTTTTTGGTATTTCATTTAATAAATTCTATAAAATATTCAATTTTTTTAGGTGGAATAATTTATTAAATCACATGTTGATAGATTATACATCCTAAAAATGAATTTTATCCCAAAAATTATATAAACTAGTACTCTCCCGCCCTATTTCACAATGTATTCAATTACATGTTTTTCTTTTATTAAGAGATTAATATTTATAAAAATTGAGAAGAAACATAAATGTTAAATAAATTTTAAATAGAAATTAATGGTGTTTAATAATGGAATATGCGTGTATAATATATAAAGTTACTTTTAAAATAGTTGACAATGAAAAAATATAGGGAAAAAAGAAAATATAGTGAAAATATTCATCATGTATATTGAACAATATAGAATGAGGGAATTATAGATTAGAGAAAAAAATGAAATGTATGATGCAATTGAATACAATAAAAAATGATTAAAGAGAGTCGACAACCACTTCATTACACTTGAAAACATTAAATTTAATTAAAAAAATAGATGATGACAAATTGAATCAGGTTGTTTCTTCACTAAATTCCAATAGTATGGGGTTATTTTTAAAATCTTGATTGAATGGAGTCATTTCCTAGGTAAGCGGAGGGGAAGCAATATTTTTGTTCCATGAGTGGAGTTATTCACCGATGCTAAATGGCTTCAACATAGGTTCCTATAAGAAGAGGACAAAACAATACTCTACAACTTATCATAAAATTCCAATGAATTAAAAAATGGTTAAAACATTATGGTGGCATCATAAAGAGAATGATTGTAGGAAATTGTATACCAGGACTTCAGTAAGAACCAACTCAGAATGAAAAAGATGTATACTGTGTGTTTATCCTCTCCAACCCCATTAAAAAATTAGTTCGTGATCAGTAAAACTGAATTGTAACCATCAAGACAAGAAATAAAAGACACGCTCTAGTTTATTTTTTTACTAAAAAATAATTAATGTTAATTCGGGATTAACTGGGATTTGATGCAGGCCAGAAAAAGTAGATAAAAATATAACTGCATATAAATAAAACACCAAAAATACAATACAATAGAGAAGAATCATAATGGAGTGGAGAAAAATAGAATGGAGACATTTAACAATAAGGAAAATAAAATTCTGTTAGAGTAAACTGGATACCCAAAATAAATTATCAAATTTTTTTTTATAACTCACTGTAATACAAATCATAATTTATAAAAAAAGACATGTTTTAGAAACGAAACTGTCAAATCTGGAACCCTTGTAACCACAAAATGGAACATCTTGTAACAGATTTGGAACCCTTTTCAATCACTAAAGGGAATCATAAATGTTTCAACTTTACCTTAAATGTCAAATCTGGAACGCATGTAACAAACATAGAGAAACATACATGTATCACTTTTATTCAAAAATCCAAAATAACTAAAATTTTCAATCAGTCTAAATTGAAATTTTCATTCTTTTTTAACATAAATTTTCAATCAATTATCACCTCTTACAGTGAGTTTCCAATCAATCTAAATAGAAATGAGTTTTTTATATAATTCCCTTAAGTAATACGGATGCATACCCAACATTGGTAAGGTAATTAAACAAATTACAATGGTCCATTACAGTAATTATGATACACATAACATAGTCAAAAAATTCAAATTAACAAGTCCCTGTAATACTTCACCAATTATAATAGAAAACATACCGGTTTAGTTACCATACGTTATGTTTTTCTACCAATTCATGTTAGTTTAAATAAATAATGTTTTTTAAATCATAATGTATTCTGAAATATCAATGCAGTGGAGTTATTATAGGATTAATACATGGAATTGGAATCAAGCTTTGTAAGATCTTGTTCAGATCACATGGGGTTATCCATAATTTTTTACTTCTTCATTGGAGAATCCTAATCAATTCCATCAAACATTATTATCAGTGCTTGAAATGCTCACACATTTTGTTTGGGATTAACCAGCCCACACATGCTGAATTTTCCTGAAAACATGCTACAATCCTATAGCTATAGTCCAAAAATCTGTCAAAACATGTCAAATTACAATGCACATATGACAAATGATAAAAACATTTATTTTTGTATCATTTTGTTTCCACCAATTCAATGAAACATAAAATTGATTGCCTTGAGTTTTTATATTGGATTCAGTCACATACATGCCCACATGACCATCAATTTACTATGTAATTAACTTATTTCCAGACCTAAACTAATATTGAATAGTTACAAATGATATTTTCTTTTGAAATTACAGCTATTGAAAAATAAATAGAATTTTATTTCCAATTTAAAAGTCAAACCCAAAATAGAATATTTCTATTAAAATTATGTAAACAACAATAATAAAAACTCACACCTAATAAAGTGAAAATTAACAATGTGTGGAATTAACTCTGTGCTAGTGTAAAATATTTTGGTAATAGTCTATGAGTGTTTCATGAATGATATAGTTTAATGATATCTATTTGACTAAGAGTTAATATATTGAAAAATAGTATTACTGATAATGAAAATCAAGTTAATGAAAGAAGATAAAGTAGAGATTCATGTACCTATTCAAGAATGGATAGTGTTGAGGATACTCCTATCAGAATACCAAACATGGCCCATGTGGAAGATGAAACCACCACCTTTGATTTTCTATAGATTGGACCCCGAATGAAAGAAAACATAAAATCAATGAAAGATGGTTTTTTTGTTTCTATTATAAACCTGAAATGGATGGTAGAATGTATAGGATAAAAATAAAATACTTCATGATAAAAAATCAAAACAATGCTAAAAAATATGGAGTATCACTATCAGAGAACTATAAATGGGAAACCTAAAGATAAGAATAAATCATCTCACATGATTTAAACTCTGATTTTAAAATAATATGAGGATTAAGATTTTCCAGTTTTTCAACATGATACCTTCCAACTACAATTAGAAAACAGATCAAATAAAACAAAATCATTACAACAAACTGAAAATTGGGCGAATAAAAACACAGAAACTGCTATTTTGGACAATGCCTGCAGTAACAATTATAGAGCATATTCCAGCAACCAATATTTTCCTCTAAAATAATAAGTCATTATCCCAATCATAACCTTCCTTGTAAATATATCTTTTAGTATGTGGGACTAGTTGAATGTGTTTTCATGCAAGTGCCAAATGTATAACATTGTAATTTAAACAACCTTTCATTAGTTTGTATATACTCAGCTCAATTTATTCCCTCAACATTGCATGCTTCTCATTATGATGAACTCTCCAATAGAGTGGATCATCAGCCATTCCCTAAAATGGATTAAGGAAAAAGATAAAAAATTAATCTGATAAACAATGTGTTCTATACAAATCCATGTTAACAGAGATTGTGTCATTATCAACATGCATGGGGGAAGATATATGAAACTCTTTCACCTTGAAAAGGGTATTAAACCACTGAGGTATGTTGTAAGAAGAGGTAGTGAAACAATTTTTCTCCCTAACAGAGACCAAAATAAGAGAAATATGTCATCAACTAAATTAAATAAAATCATTGAATACAAAATCAATAATATCCCAAGCCTACATAATATAATTATAATGTAGCGACATTTCCCCATCATCTGAATGCTTGCCTTCTTATGTCAATATCAAGAGTGATTGGTTTTGGGTTTTAAAGATTGCATGAATAGAAACAAATCAAGTGTGAGAAGAGCATTTATTCTCCATTGAACCTTTAACCATTGCATGCACATGTAGATTTTCATGAATATACATGAGTCACATAACAAATTTGAAACAAGAAAACATATGGAAATATATTTGAATGCATAATATATGTGAAATATTTTATATTGGTGTAATTTATGAGAGGATAAAAATCTTATTTGATGTAATATTTTGAGTATTTTGAAGATCTGATTAGGCGAATCAATTGATGGGGAGAAGTCATGCTACATAAATTATTCTAGGTGTATCCAATATCATGTTCAGTGAAGTCATACACTCACATCAATTATAAGCCTATAAAAACAAAATGCATTGGGATTAAAAACAACATGTTCTCAATTCATGATATGGAATAACACCTGGTAAGTAAAAAACAATAATTCAATGACTATAAAATGATAATTACCTTGTAAAAATCATATTATGTGGTAACAATATTGAGCATGATGTAGACATAGCATGTGGACACTTTATTTAACATTGAGTGAGTATACGATCATTGAATGAATGGAAAGTGGAAAATAACATCATATAGTAACTCTAGATAACATGATTCTCCTTTCAAACATCAACCATTTTCATGCGCATTTGGTTTTACATGAATAAACATGAGTCACATTAAAATCTAAAAAATGAAAAAAATGAAATATATTGGAATGCATAATATATTTTAAATCTTTTATATTGGTGTACCACATGAGAGGATAGAAATCCAATTTCATTTAAGTTTCATTATTTTTTTCAACATCTGAGTAGGTGACGCTGTGAAAGGGGAGAACTCATTCTATATAAATGGTTTAATGTGTGACCAATATCATGTTAAGTGAATATCTCCACTCACTACAAGTAGAAACCTATAAAAACTACATGCATTAGGGATAAAAACAACTTCATCTCACTTCATGAAGTAGCATAACTTCTGGTAACATAAAAACAATAATTAAATAAATAAAAAATAAAAATTCAACCTCCATGGTTCAAATAATACACATCACCCTAGGGAAAATTAATTTACTGTCACTTTTTATAAGGTTCTGCGTAGGTGTGAAATCCATTCACGTCATATATTTTGGTGATTTTTTCCCTTCTAAACAATATAATCATCAATTGTCAATTTTATATAAATGTATATAAAATCAAGAAGTTTCTATTAGAATAAATAAAAAATTATTATGTATTCTATATCATTATATTTTATAAAAAAATAGTGGAATATAGATAATAAAACCAATTAAAAAAATAATTGTAATGTTTAAGAACACCATCCATTAATAAGGTATCTAAAATGAAATTTCATCCTTTCATGTAGTGTAACGAAATATTAATAACAATATTATATTTCTGATTCAAAAAACAATCTATTATTATGATGTATATCATCAGAGTAATTAGGAAAAAAATGTTTCTGGATTTACAAAATTCAAGAAAAGATGATGATAAATTAGAGACATGAATGTGATTCTAAAATAACATTAGTATACAATGGATCTAGTAGGCTATATAAAGTGATACATGATGTTATCCCTTGAAAAATATCAATGGTATGACACCCCTTGAAACACAATAGGCAATAATATAGAAGCACGAGGTATAGTGGTAAAACTCAATAGTTAATGATATATGAATGGGTTTAGCCAGTAGTTAACATCATAATTGTTATTTAATTAATCTGTAAACATAATAACTAATATGTTGATATATGATAAACTACAATGGTTTTAAAACACAAGTGCAATGAAACAACTAAATGACACAATGGAAAAAAATACTTATATGAACAACCATGAGCATGATACATGAAATATTTCTTATAATGTAAATCAGTAAGTCAACTATAAATGATTCTGAAGATAATAAAAAGAAAATCAATGAAAAATATACTTAATCTTCATGAATGAAACTGTATGAAATAATTAGTTTGAATGCAATCCTATAGACATAGCAAAATATCCACGGACTCTAATGTGGTGGTGGAAATCTTTAACAACCATGATAAAAATATTAATTAATGTAACATTGATAGAACATAATATGGATTTGGTGTAATTTAATTTTATGAATTGGAAATGTATAGTATTAATGCTTGATTTTTTTTTTGTGTAAATGGAAATATTAATCTATTGTGTGAAGGGAAGAACACCAATTTTTAAGAGTACAAATTTGGTTTCCGATTGAACATAGAGGATTCGTAATTACTGATTCCTAAAAGAAAAAATTATTGAAATACCGTGTTGAGATTTTTTTTGAATATAGTTAAATGGAATACAAAAAAGTATATTAAATCAATAGAGAATGTTTTGAAGGAAAACTCACCTCATTCTGGATGTGTTCGGTGCATGTTCATTCTGGACGACACGTAAATGTCCATCCAGTGTCGAGATATCAAAATATAGAGGATGATATATCATCAAGATATGCACAACTATGAGAATGATATATGAAATATTTCCTATAAAATGAATTAATAAATCAATTATGCGTGCTAACTAAGATAGTAAAAATAAAATATATTAAAATTATAGTTAATCATTATTAATGAAACTGTAAGAAAGAATTGTGTTGAATGAAATTAGGTAGACATACCAGAACATCCTATCACTCTAATGCGGTTTGGTGAAACCACAATATGGAGGTAGACCGATTGAGAGGTTGAAGCACTATAGGAAAACCCAAAGTAATATGACCCCGAAGTTGGGATTTTCCGGGAACCCTTAGATGCGAATAACTCAATTCAGATCACGAACAGGAGAAGTAAAAGTGCAGAGGGTAGTGTAGAAACAAGTAGAAGGAGGATGATGGAGATAGAGGTCGTCAGAGTGCAGATTAATTGTGAAATCCATGATGAAAATGGCAGGGGTTTTAGGGGATTGTAGATCGCAAAGTGCGATAATATTAGCAGAAGCAGGAGAGGGAGGTGGATGAAGGAAGAGGTACCACACGATAGAGGGGAAATGTTGAGATATGGAGAAATTAAATGTAAGGAAACATTGATGGGGAAGAATGAGAGTTTGACATGTGGTAGTAAGAAATTCAGGTTTATTACATATAATAGATTTAATAGAAGGGATAAAATAACTAAATCATTGAAATGAATATTTTTCACATTGAACATAATTTAGAATTAAGATATTAATAGAGAGACAATAAAATATTAAATGAAAACTACTACGAAAAAGGTTTTTATAAATAATATAAGAAATTGAAAAAATTAAATGAATTATTTTATCCACTGAATTAACATTATTGAAACATGGTTAAAACTAATAAATAGAATATTCTTGTTAACCTGATTTTAAAATAACTGAGAATCAATGAAATAAGATGATAGTATAATGGATTGATGTAATAATTTGGTTGGAAACACTAATGAATGTAAAAGATATGATAAGAAAATAGAAAAATTATAAATTTAATATAAGAGAGAAAATAACTACATCTCTAATAGAATTTTTTTATCAAAATATATAATGAACAGTGATGGTGATAATAAAAAGAGGTAGACATACCTATACTAAAAAATGGGGTTGAATAATGAATTTTCAACCCTTAAAAAATATAAAGGTTAATGAATATTCTAATTAAAAAAAATACACTTTATAGATATCAATCTAGAATGAAAACTCCTCTGGGTGGACAATTTGACAGCCAGACGAGATTGAGCTACGAAAAACCACAGCCTGCAACCTTGTTAACCTGGATGCTAAATATACAGACAATCATCTCCCAATAGATTGTCCATACAAAATAACATCTTCCTTTTTAACCACATAATTATATTTTGGGCATATATAGGCATCCGTAATATCAGTATAAGTATTATGTTCAGTAAGTTATGAAAATAACTTATCTCATGGGTTTTAACTATTCTTTCATTATTATTGTTTTGGAAGAGTATATTGAATTTCAAAGCATTGGTCATGCTCCCATGTTAAATAAATCTTCTAAAAATAATTACGAAAATTTATAAACTTTGATATTCATATTCCTATTTATCCATTTGAGAAATAGAATTTACCATGACCGAAGACCATTCATACCTAGAATAATCATATCTGCAAATAGCCAGCTACCGCAAGTTTCATCGGTCTATATTATTATAAGTAGTAACAACGAAAGGAGGGATCCAAAAAATTGACCCTGTTAAATTGAAATAAATTTGAAGGATGAGTTCACAGAACAAATCATAAATTTGACCGATATCTGTAGTGTTAACGTGTGAGTATATAATAGTTAGGGAAGCCAATGTTTTATTGATGTACAACACCGTAAATTCATTCTTATTCTTTGTGTTCTACTTCAGAACGTCAAATGTTTCTTTTTATGATTCATATGAGATAGTTAACCTCTCGGTGGAATTGTCAGCGACCACTATATGCGACGGGGGGTGGGGGGGGCTCATCGAGGATAATACGAACAATCACCAGAATCTAAGACATCACGAACCCCATTACCAATCCCCTCCACCACGAAAAAATTTTCAACAATTAAAAATTATTCAAAGGATAAAAAAAATGAATAAGGGGACTTTGATTTCATTATACGAGCCTTTTCACAAAAATAATTTCCTCAAAGATAGTGTAGGATGATTAACACATGGAGGCAGAGATTATGGTTTTACGAATGGCTCACTGGAAACCCATGGATATATAAATGAGGAAAGACATGTGGGAATGAAGGATGCAAGTAAGGGAGGGAGAGGAAGCAGATGGCATAGGTGGAGACAAAGGATGTATTAATTGATTTTGAGTGAGACCCATAAGTAATCCCCCCACCTCCAAAAAATTTGCAACAATAGAACAACGATCGAATGTTAAACAAAAGAATCAGAGAACATATGTTTCTTTTTCCCATCGATGTAACAAAAAGAAGGTTGTCGAAGATGCGGGAGGATGATTAGCACATGGAGGTAGATATTAGTGTTTATCAAATGGCTAACTAGAAACCCATGGACATATAAATGTGATAACAGAGGTGGGAGAGGAAGATGCGAGTAGGGGAGAGAGTGGAAGCTGGTGGCAGAGGTGGGTATAAAGGATAGAGTAATCTGTTTTCATCTTTAACCCTTGTTGATCGATAGAGAGAGATCACAGGTTCTGGTTTGCACTGGGAGAAGCACGAGATGGATCACGAATTTGGAGGGAGGAGTGGTTTTTCATGGGTGACGTGGATCATTGGAGAAACAACACATAAGAAAAAAGGAATGTGGAAGAAAATTAGCATGAAACGTGGTAGTAGGATAGCCTGGATTAGTATATATAGTAGATTAGAATAAAATAATTGAGGTTATTTTTCTCTAATAATATACTCATATTCACATGTCTCCTCCTCAAGATAAATATTTTTCCATAAAAATTGATTATAAAGGTTGTTTTGTTTCATTGAACATTGTCTCTTCATTCAAAAATTTTAATAGGTTATTACTTTTATTAATGTTCATGTCCAATTGTACAACATACCATATATTACATGTTTTGGATTTGATATATATATATATATATTCAATATAATTATGTAGAACACATCAAGAACTTAAAGGGTGGTGGGGATGGATTACTAAGGGATTGTATATGTCCCCGACATGTTTGAAGATCATAAAATTTCAAGTGTATCTATGGATAAAATTTAATTTCTTCTCAAGTATCTTTTCCAACATCCACAATGATATTCATAGGAACACCTTGTAATAATAGTTAAACTATATAACTCCTAAATTATTTTCTATATAATGTTTCTTCAAGATTTTTTCCCATTTTCATATCCCATTGAATGGTTTGAATAGTTGTTTCCAAATCTTCCAAAATGTTATCCCTTATTGGATTCCTCTATCCAACACAGTCCAATCATATTGGATTCCTGTATTTTTTCAAATAAAGAGCCTCATATTGTACCATATAAATGAAATAATAATAATTGATGTTATATAACAACTATAGAGGGTGGATGTTGATCCCAACATCATCAAAAACCCATAAAAGTATATCAAAGAATATCCATTCCGTTTTTAATAGTCCATTCAAACTGGCCATACAATGGTGTAAGATATGTAGTTGCAAAACAGAACTCTATCTCAAATTATTTCTTATGAATAATCAGGAAACAAACATTAATCCATAGATCATGATAAGATATAATAGGGAGTGGTACTCCATGAGTCTTCCTCATATTAATTATTTCTATGGTGGCATGCTGGAAAATGGAGTAATCTTTATCCATTTCATGAAAATTCATTGATTTCATAAGGTGGTTGACTATAAATCAAATAGGGAAATAAATTACTGATATCTTGGAGAGTCTTAAAATGAAATAAATTGTTATATTTTCCCATTTCTATAATAGGTTGGTAATGAATTCAATATTCCCGAGAAATTTTTATTTCATCCTTTACATTATGTCATATGAAACATTAAGATATATTTTCTATAATGTCTCAACACCGATTCTCCCATGTAATGTTTTGTTTTTTATTCATACAAAATCATAATTAATTATTTAATATTTAGGGAATATATATGTAAATCACTAAAATGTTACTGTAACAACCCGAAATTTTGAATAGTTCTTGTTTTCTAATTTTGTGTGTTATTTTATTTTTCATACTCAACAAAAATATTTCATATGATTACACGAGTATAATTAAAATGAGAGAGTTGGGTTTTGACTATTATATGACTGTTAGTCAGTATAACTGTTGGAACTGAATTTTGCTACTATTGTATCTAAATACAAGTGATCTTGGTTAATTAATATAGAAAGAATATTCGATGGCCTCAAACAGTAGCCTTGGGCCGATCGAATCCCATCTAACAGAACATGGGAAGGAGGTAGCACCACTTGGCTTTGCTCCGGACCAAACCCTAGTTGAACATCATCGTGTGAATCTAGAATAGAATCACCTTCGTGAGAAGTTCAAACTGATAGAAATTACTACTCGTGCGATGTTGGTCGAGCCGCCCTCTGATTCTCTCACCTTAGCACACCTTACACATAAGTCCTATGTTGGGGTTATAAGGGGCTATTTAAGGAGACCGTAACTACTTTGTGTAATCCTTTGAGATAAATAAATTGTGTTTTCTTCTTATGGTCAAGATTGTGAGTTTTCAAATGTCCGGATATATATAGTATGCATATTTTTTATAAATTCTAGAAAAAATTTATTTTAAAATATTTTTGAAAACCTTAAATAAGTAATGATGTGTAATGATTTTAAAAAAAAATTTCTTCTGCAAATGTGTTCAGTAAGAAATTTATAGTCCAATAAGATCAACATAATTATTGATGAATAGTAAATTATGAATTGTGATTTTATGCTTAGTATGAGTAATATGACAAAATGGATTAGTAATCTCACTTAAAGAATGTATTAATATAATTTACGCACCTTCATTAAGTAGTGTGATTCTATAAAATAGGAAAATAAATGTTTCATTAATTATTAGTCAAGTATTAGTTTTTTTCAGGTTAATAGTGTTTTTTAATTAAAAATTAAATTAAAATTATTTAGAAAATTATTTTTATAAAATGGAGTTTATTTTTGAATTCATAACATTGATATTATGTTAAAGTAATTTTTGGGGTTTTTTTTGAAAAAATAAAATTTCATTGAATAGTGTATTTATTTAAAAATTAAATTAAAACTATTTGGAAAATTATTTATTTTAAAATTTTGTTCATTTTTGAAATCCAAACATTGATATTTGTTTATGGTTAAATTTTGGGATTTTTTTGAGAAAGATGAATTTTCGGTGAATAGTGAATTTTTAGTTTTAGGGTTTCTGTATGTTTAATGACATCATGATTTCATCATGATGATGTCAAGAAATATTTTTAGTGTTGGCTGACCAAAGGTGATGATTTATTTTATTGGGGCCCCATGTGGCCTAACACCATGGGAAATACCATGGGAGAGCCCATGGTTTTAAGAAAACCACTTGTGAGGTATCCCTTGAAATTATTAAAGTATCACCTCCCTTTCCCTATAAATACACACCCATTAATCCATTAGTTTTCACTCCCAAATCTCCTCTAATGAAAATATGGTCTCATTAACTCCCAAATAGTCCTCCCAAGGTTCCCCAAGCCCTCAAGGTCCCAACCTTCAAGTTTTAAGAGTTACATTTTAAGGTAAGGGATCCTACCTCTCTCTTTCTTTCCAAGTACTCTCTTTTATGTCATTTCTTTTATGCTCCATGTTCTTATTTTGAAGAATGTTATTTTATATTTATCCTACTTTACTTTAAATTTTCATATGATGAGAGATCCATTATAACTCTCATCATTTCACTTTATGAATGTTTATGTGGGACCGTTAGGCTGCAGAAATATTTGTAACGAATTCTTTCACTGTTCTCATTTTAAAGTTCTATTTTCTTGTCAAGTATTTCAAGTTACTTTTTATTATGTTGGCATATGATATCTATATCTATCATACTGATCTTTTATGTTCATATGATCAGTGACTCTATTTGATCTCGTCAATTCATTTTTTTGATGTTTAAGTGACGCCGTTAGGCTGCTGAAATTTTAAGGGATTCTTTCACCGATCTCATTTTCATTTTCTATTTTCATGTCAACTCTTTCATGTTCCTTTTTATTATGTTGGTGTATTATATATCTATATATAATGCTGATATTTTATGTTCATATTATGATATACACTATTTTATCTCATCAATTAATTTTTTTTTTGTTTAAGTGATGCAGTTAGGCTGCCGAATTTTAATAAGAGAAATATTTTTTTGTCTTCCTTTCATGTTCATCATTTCATATGGTATATCTTTATAATTTCATTACCATATTCTTAAATCTTTAATATTCTGTCCTCTACTGTTTTATGGATCATTTATGAGTGGGTTACCCATGTCCCCGCTCTATTCAATGTTTTCTGAAACCCTACAACATAGCTGTTATGCTGCCGAATTTTAGTCTCAAAATGACTCTCTATTTTTCTCAAATTATTTTATTTTATTAAGTGAATACTCAAAGATCTTTCTTCTTAATGGGTATTCACATATATACCAAAATTTTCTATTTTAAATTTTGGGATTTACATACATGAGACCCGCTTTCCTTTTCCGTGGGTTTAAACTGAGGTAAAGATCATGTCTTAAAAGTAGTTTCTAAAACGTTATGATTATGAAATGAAACCCATTTATTTTATTATATATGGTTTATTTATGATATGTTTGATGATGATATATCTATATCACATGATAACAAGGGAAAATTTAAGGGTACACCCAGATAGCACTCCAATGCATTCGGTAATGATGTAACCACTAGAGATTACAATTTTAACGATACCTTGGGGTTTACCATGGTAATTTCAAATGACACATTTGGGATGGACCTTGGTGATATGTTCATGAATTTCTAAATTAAATATTGTAGCCACATCATCATGTTATTAAATATGTTATTTTCTGTTATGATGTGACTCATGATTTCTTTCTCATTCCTTAAAGATCTTTTTCATGACTTTTTGATATATCTCAAGTTCACATGTAAATTGTTTCCCTTGTTTCCCTTACTGGGCTTTCTGCTCACCCTTTCCTTTGATGTATGCTTCCACATTATGAGATTCTATAATGAAAATAGGATTAACAATGAAGAATCCTTTCAAGTGTTTAAGAATAATGATTTATTTTTTCATGTATTAAGTTCCTGGTTTCCAAGACACTAAACCTTAAAGATCCTCAGTTTTGTATAATGTAATGAAATTTTATGTGATAAAAAGGCGGGATGCTATAGTTAGTATCAAAGTATGGTTTAGTTATTTGTGGAAATTTATATATGAAAACTTTAGGAATAACCCTACATAAGAGTTTAAATATAGGAACTCTTCCTAATATTTTGGTGAGTATTGAGTAAGTGGTCTATCAAGAAAATACATCACTATTTGGATACGAGAAGGTAGAGGTGGCTTTGGCACAGTTGTACATAGGGGTAAAAACCAAAAACATCGCATTGAGCTAGACTCGAATGGGAACTAGCACACGACAATGGGGCTTTCTGCACTCTTCATTACGACACTCTAGAGGGATATGATTTGGTAAATTCATAAGCATAGTATGAACCTTTATTAAAGGAACAAATATAAAATAAAATAAATATTCACATAAGAATATATGATCATGGATAACCTAGATTGGAACCTAGGGGATCACAAGTTAGGGTATACTTTTCTTCTACAAGTTTATCCTTTTATGCTTTTAGATTCCTTTTCATTATTATTGGCTATGTATTTAAGCCCCATAATTATAATTTCTTTTCTTAGTTGATGATGGGAAATTGAAGAACATCTCCCAACAACCAATGTGATTGGAAATGTGACGATCTCCATATTTATATGATAGATATGACAAGAGATCATGTTGAACATATTGTGATTATTCCAAACCAGCTATCAAAAATGAAAATTAATAATTGGTACCTATTTGAATACTCAAATTCATCAAGGAAGAAAAAGACGAATTCTCAAGGATGTTCATCTGATAAAGTAGATAAGAGAAAGAAGACCCAATTTCCTTTGTGCAAAAAGTGTGGAAAGGGGCACCAAGCGGAATGTCACAAAGGAACCGAGAGATGTTTCAAGAGTGGAACGATAGAGAATAAAGTAGTTAATTGCATTAAAAAATATATAATTTGATGAATAGAGATAAGGTTAGATCTAATGTACCTTATACTTTTCAATGTCGTAAATGTGGAGATGTTAGAAATTATCCATGAAAATGCTATCTAGGAAGGGATGAGAATCCCAATGAGCATCAACAGTCTTCAAGGACAAGGTAATAATGGATGTCCTATGTTGAGATGGATCTTGATGACTAATGTACATGTTGATTCTTCGCAATTATTTTCTATGTCATGTCGTATTTTAGTTCGTGATCTATGAGAATATCTTTAACTTTTCTATGAACATTGAGCCACTACCTAAGATGGTTTTATATCATTATGGAAAACATTTATTGTTATGTACCACATGTTGATTTGGTGAAGCTGTTATTCCGGAAAAAAATGGATGATTAGGGGATTAAAATGTGATTATTATTTTAGAAGACCTTCTCTATTTTGGGAACCCTATATGATAGAGGTAAATATATTACTACAGTATTTTATTTGAGGAATAAAGGTAGAGATATATTTTGAAGAATCGACGAATTTAAGGTGAACATATATTAATTTAGGTTACTTATGGAAATGATTAACCTATATTGGGGAAAATATGATTAGGTTATCTAATTTTGTTATAAGATGTTTGGAGTGTTTGATGTTGTTTGGGGATGAATGATGAAGTTTATTTTGGAAGACTATTCTATCAAATCCTTATTGTATTTCGGTTTCAATCTTAGTTTTTTATTTTGAGAAATTATAAGGAAAGTTAATTATGGAATGGTCTATGATGAACATTGGGTAGTACCGTGGAATTTTGATGATTTAAAAGTAGTTTCCATTCCTATAAGCTTATTTATTTTGGAAGAGTTGTTTTATCTTACCCTTTCTGTTTTTTGGATAATGTTTAAAGATAGAAGAAATAGATAGTTAATCTTTGGGGGATTATGTGATTCTCTATGAAGATGTTTCTTGTGCTTTTTATGAGACCATGTGTTTTTTAATTCTTATCGTTTGTAGAAAAGATTAGTTTTGGTAGAAAATTATAAAGGGAAGCAACTCTAATTGAAGGTAAATATATTTCATTGTGTTTTTATTCTATTTAGTAAATGAATTCTTCAAAACTATGAAAAGGAACGTTAAACAAAAATGTTGTCTGTTTACATTTCCTACTGGAAAATCAAATACCGTTTAACAAATAATATGTTTGTTATTTTCTTGTTGTTAGATTTCTCCTTATAATGTTTTCGATCACTCTCCCTCAGAAAGTGACCCTTCGTTTTCTCTTCTATGTCCATGTTTTACTACATGAAATCCTAGTATGGGTTAACTCAGGTCACCTTTGTACTTTCATTTCTCTCTTCTAAAGTAATAGTGTTATTAACTCTTTTGTTGATGTAAGACTTTCAATGAAATTTCCAAACCCAATTTTGATAATTGAGAGGACGTAATTTCTTAAGGGGGAAGAATGCAACGACATGAAATTTTGAATAATTCTTGTTTTCTAATTTTGTGTGTTATTTTATTTTTCATACTCAACAAAACTGTTTCATTTGACAACATGGGTATAATTAAAATGTGACTGTTGGGTTCTGACTATTATATGACCGTTAGTCAGTATGACCGTTGGAACTGAATGTTGTGACTATTGTCTCTAAGTACAAGTGATCTTGGTTAATTAATATTGAAATAAGATTTAATGTCCTCATCCAGTAGTCCTAGGCTGATCGAAGCCCATCTAACAAAACTTGCGAAGGAGGTTGCACCACTGGGCTTTGCTCTGGACCAAACCCAAGCCGAACTTCATCGTGTGAAGCTATAATGGAATCGCCTTCGCGGTAAGTTCAAACAGATAGAAATTACTACTCGTGCAATGTTGGCCGATACACCCTCAGATTATCTCACCTTAGCACACCTTAAACTTAGGTCAAATGTTGGGGTTATAAGAGTCTATGTAAGGAGACTGTAACTACATTTTGTAATCATTTGAGATAAATAAAATTTAGTTTTCTTCTTATGGTGAAGATTGTGAGTTTTCAAATGTCCAAAAGAATATAGTATGCATATTTTTGATGAATTCTAGAAAAATGATATTTTAAAATTATTTTATAAACCTTAAATAAGTAATTATGTGTAATGATTCTCAATAAATGGTCTTCTACAAATGTGTTCGATATTATGTTAATGTAATTTTTGCGGACTTTTCTGAAAAAATGAATTTTCCGCGAATAGTTTATTTATTTATATTTTAAATTAAAATTATTTATAAAATTATTTTTATAAAATTGAGTTCATTTTTGAAATCAGATCATCGATATTTGGTTAAGGTGAAATTTTGGGATTTTTCTGAGAGTTAACTTTTTGGTGAATAGTGAATTTTTAGTTTTAGGGTTTTAGTATGTTTAATGACATCATGACTCCATCATGATGATGTCAAGAGATATTTTAAGGGTTTTCCAACCAAAGGTGATGAATTATTGTATGGGGGGACCCATATGGCATAACACCATGGGAAATACCATGGGAGAGACCATGGATTTCAAAAAACCACTTGTGAGGTGTCCTTGAAATTATTAAAGTATCACCTCCCTTTCCCTATAAATACCCACCCTTTCCTCATTTATTTTTAACCCCCAACACTCCCCCAATGAATCTATGGTCTCATTACCTCCCAAAGAGTCCTCCCAATGTGACCACAATCCCTCAAGGTCCCAACCTTTGAGTTTTAAGAGTTACATTTTAATGTAAGGGATCCTACCTCTCTCTCTCTTTCCACATACTCTCTTTTATGTCATTTCTTTTATGCCCCATGTTCTTATTTTGGAGGATTTTATTTGATATTAATTATACTGTCCTTTTCATGTTCATGTGACGAGATATCCCCTCTTACTCTCATCATTTCATTTTATGAATGTTTAAGTGGTGCCGTAAGGCTGCCGAAATTTTTGTAACGAATTTTTTCACCCTTCTAATTTTCATGTTCTATTTTCTTGTCAAGTATTTCAAGTTACTTTATATTATGTTGGGGTATGATCTATATATCTATCATACATATCTTTTATGTTCATATAATTATAGACCCTATTTGATCCCATCAATTCATTTTTTTAATGTTTAAGTGACGTCGTTAGGCTGCCGAATGTTTAAGGGATTCTTTCAGCCTTCTTATTTTAAAGTTCTATATACTTTTAAAGTTTTTAAAATTCATTTTTATTATGTGGGGGTATGATATCAATATATATCATACTGATATTTTATGTTCATATTATTATAGACACTATTTGATCACATCAGTTCATTTTTTTGAAGCTTAAGTGACGCCATTAGGTTGCCGAATTTTCATAAGAGAAATCTTATTTTTGTCTTCCTTTCATTTTCTTCATTTCATATGATAAATCATTATAATTTCATTACCATGTTCTTAAATCCTTTATATTATATCCCCCTACTGTTTTATGGGTCATTTATTAGTGGGTGACCCATGTCCTCTCTCTTTTCAATGTTTTCTAAAACATTACAAATAGCCGTTATGCTGCCGAATTTCCGTCTCAAAATGTCTCTCTTTTTCTAAAAATATATTATTTTATTAAGTGAATACTCAAATATATTTATTCTAAAAGGTTATTCACATATATACCAAAATGTTCTATTTTAAATTCTGGTATTTACATAAATGTGACCCTCTTTCCTTTTCTGTGGGTTTAAAGTGACATAAAGATCATGTCTTTAAAGAAGTTTTTAAAACGTTATGATTATGAAATGAAACCCATTTCTTATATTCAATATGGGTTATATATGAAATGTTTGATGATGATATATGTGGCTCACTTTATAACAAGGTCAAATTTAAGGGTTCACCCTGATAGCGCTCCAATGCATTGGGTAATGATGTAACCACTAGAGATTACAATTTTAACAATACCTTGGGGTTTACCATTGTAATTTCAAATGACACCTTGGGGATGGACCTTGGTGATATGTTCATGATTTTATAAGTTAAATGTTTTAGCCACATCTTCACGTTATGAAATACGTTATTTTTATTATTATATGCCTCATGATTTCTTTCTCATTCCTTAAATTTCTTTTTCATGTCTTTTTGATATATCTCAAGTTCACATGTAATTTGTTTCCCTTGATTCCCTTAGTGGGCCTTCTGCTCACCCTTTCCTTTGATGTATGCTCCTAGGTTATGAGATGCTGTAATGAACATATGATGAAAAATGAATAAGCCTTTCAAGTGTTTAAGAAAAATGTTTTATGTTTTCATGTATGAAGTTCCTGGTTTCCAAGACACTATACCTTACAGATCCTCAGTTTTGTATAATGTAATGAAATTATATGTGATAAAAAGGTGTGATGCTTTAGTTACTTCTTCAATTTTCATTTTGACGAGATACATATATATGTTTCAAACAGTATAACTCTATATTTATAAAAATTGAACTCTATAATATTTAATACGTTTTTTATAACTAAACATAATCACTATAGGATTATTTATTATTTATGTGAATTGATAATTGTTTAATAATTTTTGAAAGATAATATTTATAACTATCCCTAATGAGATCAATATTTATCCATTGTAAATTATATAGTATTGTGTATTTTCCAATCCTCAATGTGGATAGTGTTGCACAATATTTTTTTCCATAGCCTAAACCACCTTATTTTCCATTCTTGGTGGAAATAAATAGAAAATTTATAATATTTTATCAATTAAAACCATTTTCATTGGATTATATTAAACAAAATTTTGTTAATGTATATTTAAATCATTATTATTATTATATATATAAACCTTTTCTTTATTGAGATTATTTTTTCAAATAATGAATGAAGTTATCACTTTCACTTGCTCCAAAAAATGAATCTGGTGATTTTTATAATGACTATTTCATTAGGGTGTGGAATAAGATAAAATATTATAATTATAAATGGGGACACAAAAAAAAACAATATTTTTACAGTCAATATATATTACAAACCCTTTCCTAATGCTAGTTAATTTATGTTTATTACCTGTGACCAAATTATTTTTTAGTACCTTGAAAAATGTTATAACCCCATGTGTTTGTTATGAATAGTAATTTTTTAAAATGAATATATTTTATTTGACACGTTTAATTACAAGAAACAACATGTTAATCTTTCACTACAAGCAATATTGGGTAAATGTATGTTACAAAATTGACTATGTTTAAAAAATATGTTATAATATTAATATAGCAATTCAGAGGTAAATACTATTACATTTTCATTAAACATAGAAATATTATATTTAATAACTTATATTTAAATATAATTAATAATGGTTATTTATAAATAAAACATATTTAATAAAAGTAATTAATTTTTGTAAAAAATATTAATACATTTTAAAATAATATTTTTTATTAAAATGTTTTTTATTATTCATTTTTATGAAAAATTATAAAAATAATTTATGTAACACATAGGAATTTATTTAAGAAAATATAACTAATTTTTAAAATCATGATGTCAAAATTTCCATTTTATGAATTTTTAAGATTTTTTCTATTGATTTTCATTTTTTATGAAAACATAATATTTCTAAATTTCCATTGAAATCTACCATTTTATTTAAATTATTATAAAGGTACATTATATCTGGAAAAATATTTAAAATAAAATAATTTACATTATAAATATAATTATCCATTTTAATTCTTTTAAACATTTTTTATATTTAATTTAGATATAAAAACATTGTAAAAATGTGAAAAATTTTATAAAACATTCTTCGTCATCGAATTTGCAGAAATAATTTTAAATTAAAATTTTACACTTATGTGAATGGAATTATAAAAAATGGATTATATATTTTGAATAAAAATAATATATAGTATATAATCAATTCAATATAATTATTTATCAATAATAATTTTGAAAATCGTAAAAAGATATTTATTGTGGTACTCTAACAATTGTTTTAACATGGTTATTAAACATAAAAGATAATGGTTAAAAGAATCCCAAAACATTTCCAAACCTGATTTTATGGCCATATTTTGACATTATATATTTTATGATCTAAATTTTTCATTATGTGGTATTTTCAACTTGAAAAAAATGTCAGTGGAATTATTTCTTAAATAAATTACAAGTGCTCCACTTAGATCACATTTAATAGGGCACCTGCTATTCTCTCTTATTTACTCCATCATGGGATAGACCCAAACTCCAATATCCCAGATCTGGATTATAATTTATTACACTTTCATGAGATCATCTAATCACATATTTACGAACGAAAATGATTAGTAGTATTCGTATAGTAGATACATACACTATTACTATATTATATTTGAAAAAAAATATTTTACATTTTTTATTTAAAATAAAAAAATTCAACATGGAATATCCACGAAAATCATTAATATTATATCTCATTGATTCCTAAGAAAGGAAACAAAATAATGGTGATCTGAAATTCTTGTTATGGGTTAGGTATAATGAAATCTATCAAGAATAAATAGGCTTAATCAACATGGAAAGGAAAATAACTAAACATAGATGCAATATAATAAATAAATTGATAAGGATTTGATGTTAGAGATAACATAAATTAAAAATTATCAATGATAATAATAAATATCTAATGTTAAAGAAAGCAAAACTCATTCCAAAAAATTAATAATAGTTCAATTATTACAGGATATCGAATATTGAATATGCAAGGGTAAAAAACAGAAAACATATTCCATTTAATAAAAAAATTGAGAATAAAATGTAACTAAATATTATATCATTATGAACATATCAAGTATAGTATTAACATAATTATTAATGGAAAAAATTTCATAATTAATGGAAATCATGTTTTATGTACATGATACCTCTATCTTTAAAACGTTTCACACGATTGATTAAAATACAAGTAAAAACATGTTTAATACCAGATTACAGATTTTTCCCATTAGGCCTACCAATGAATCAATGTGATATGTTATATCATGAACCATCCATAAATTTATGTCCAAGTCATTCTTCTTATATCAAATAATAGATTTTATTTTGTTAATAATGTATGATATAATCAAATATAATTATTATGCAATGAATATGGATTTATCCATATTTCCAAATATATTATAATATAATATAATTTAGAAAACCATATGCAATTATTGATATAAATTTAATTAGTTAATATAACACTGATTACTTATAAAGTTAATTATGTGATATTTAATATATAACGACCGTATCAATGATAATATTTCATGGGGAAGATAATGACTTCAAAAAAAACAAGGAAGTTAATGCCAACACTATATTTTATTAAAATAATCATAAACCCTTTAGATAAAGATTAAGTATAGTATCACTACAAAATATACCTACTTCAGTATACATAGAGGTAACATATTATCAATTCACTAAAATAAAAAAAGTATTTTTTATAAAATTCATAATGAAAATACCAATTTTATTTCTAAAATCATTATTTTAAATATAGAAAATTATTTAAAATAATTTTTTGTGAAAAATAAATATTAAAACTATGAATTTTCATAATATTGTGAAAAAAAATTCTGTATAAATTAAATTATAAATTTGAAAATGAATATTCTAATAAATGACGGTTAAGATGATAGATAATTTCACACATGTTGTATAAGTTAAAATAAACATTCCATTTACATTGGAAAAAAGATAGTTAAGTTGATTTCGTGAAAAATGAAATGAAAATTCCTTTCAAATAATTATTTATAACGTAAAAATTGGTAAAATTGCCTTTAAGTGATCATTTTTAAATATTTTAAAAAAAATTTAAAAAATTTTAAAAAAACTGGGTTGTGATACAAAAAGGATTTCCAAACTATGAATGAAATGGTCTTAGATTTTCATAAAAACATTTTACCAATTATTTTAAGAAAAAAAAAGAGTGGAAAAATATTACTACCACTTGAAAATATCATGATTAATTAGTGAAGAATAAAATGAAATGTATTATTTATGAAATGTTAAAATAATTTCATTCAACTAAAATTCTAGAATAACATATCTTGATTAGAATGAGATAATGAAATTATCCCATAAAATGATTATAATTTTGATCTGAGAATTAGTTACTGAATTTATTATGTGTCGAAACTAAAAATATGCATAGAAAATTAGATATAAAATCTATTTTACTAAAATTTAATTATATATATAATCATGGAATTAAATATCCAATAAATAATAATTTCAACCCAATTAATGGAAATTGAGTTAATAAATCACTTTCTTCACGTAACTTTTGGTTGAAGGTGAATTAATCTCATTTATATTGCTTTAAGTCATGATATTAACTTATAAAATAACCAAATTAATATTTATAATACCATATATAAGTCTTTTAGATTATATTTTCACCCATTTGTTTATAATGTTTCATTATTTTCATGGATAAGTGTATTAATGGAATTATTCTCTTATGTGTGTTCTATTATGAATGAATTGATTGATAAAAATATTATACAATTAAATCATATCCAAAATAATAATCATGAACTAATTTTCATATATATATATATATATTATAATTTTAATATCAGTCCTAAATGATGCGTTTAATAAATAACATACTTTACGATCATAGAGACGGTATGTCATACGTACACATCAGAATCATTTTCATTGTTAAATGATCATTATTGAAATGAGTTATCTATTATTACATCAAAAAATAATTACCATTAAATTTTAAATATTAGTATATATATTTATTATCCATGTGGGATGGTTATGAAAAATCAGTCAACTAATTCCATGAAGGCGGTAGTCTATACATACAGGAATGATGTTATTATCCTTCATTAAGTAGAAATGTGTGAAAAATGATATATATATATATAAATATATAATATTTTCAGATTTATCAATATTTCATGAATATCATAATTATGTATTGTATATCACATATAATCATTAAATTCTTGTTTACTGTATACCATGAAAAGTAATAGTGAAAAATGAATCACATCACGTCATGAGGCAGTAGTCTTCCCTACACACAATCGACATTATCATATACACTACAAAATGGAATGTAAAAAAAGATATATATTCAATATAAAAAAATAATTATATTAATTTTTTAAATAATATATATTTATTTTACATCCATCATCATACTTAATTGTGAAATGTTGTAATAGATTAAAAAATGACATTAGTATGTGAGCCGGTATTCTTCCACAGACTTGAATGATGATTTTGTTGCCAATTAGACTGAATTAGTGGTGGTTTTAGGTAATCCCATTGACATAAAAACAATTAGTATATTTAATATACTTACTTTATTAAATAATTAAGGTTTAACAATAAATTAAAAAGTTGGGGGAGGAAAAAATATAAAAACACTCATTGAATAATGTTACATATTTATCGGGTATCCTCCATATCTTTTCACTGAATCCTTAATATGTTGGATTTTTTCCGAGTACATGGATTATAGGATTATTAAGCGTATTTTGGAAATTATTTTTGTTGGTAAGGGATTAGAATAATAAGATTTATGTTTTTAAGAAGAAAGGTGGTGGTGGAATATTATAGGTGAGGTAAGTTTCACAGTTATAATGTTTTGAAACGATTCAATCATACCCATGATTTAATCAGGTCAAAAAAAAATAGTCCACTATATATAATAGATTATATATGGTTGAAAATTTTTCATCAAAATATTTTAAGAGAAGTATGTAGGACTTTATTTGGCCTTATCATCTTAGTTTAACCCCCGTTTAAATACATTTTCATATTAATTGTGTAAAATGATTTTTATAGTTTTAAATAGTCATTTCTGTAAAATATTAATATCTCCACTTTGAAAATTACAATTTTTGTTATTCCAAATATTTAATCCATTTTTAATAATTTAATCCACATATGTGAAAATTTTATATTTAATATTAAATTTGTAGGGGCTAGGATACAATTAGGTTTTCAATGTTTAAATATTCAAATTATTTTGATGTTTTTATATAAAAAATTGATATAAAACTCATTCAAATGAAATTAATTTTAATTATTTATATAAAATAAAAAAACCACTTGAAAAACAATAAAAAGTTAAATTTACCACTAGAATTTATTTAACGTAAATTGATGTTTTCAATTAAAATTCTGAATTATTGTATATTAAAGAAAAAATTAAATATTTTATAAAAATCATAAAAAGTTTCCCTAATATATTTTTAGTTTTAAAATTCAAATAAATAATTATTTTGTGTCAGATAATTTTTCAAAAAGGTTTGTGAATTCACTTTATATTATGTGGGAAAACCCCATATAAACCATCTTTTGAAAAATACTGATTTTCTAATAACACTTTTTTTCCATTTAAGTGAATCTTATATTAATTATAATTAATTTATGAACATGTTTTTAATATTATATTTAGAACTAATAAATCCATTGATTATAATTGAAATATAATTTTTATTATATTAAAGAATAATATTTTACGAATATTCCAGATTCTGTTTAAAGATTGTGTTGCGTGTAAGACAAGATAAACAAATTGTTGAATTTTACACAACGTAAAAAATATATATTATGTAATGAATCATGAAATCAACATTGGCGTTATTTCATGAAATTATATATATTTAATGAATTTATCATAATGTGTCCGGGTGTTATAATTTATTCTATGTTTTGTGATGCCTATTGTATACATTATCTAATATATTTTTGTTAAAGTAGAATCATTGAGGGGTTATATTCTCCCCCACATAAAATAAATTTATTCCTTGAGATTTGAAATATTTCTTTCTAATCAAGGGATTAAATTTTTAATGAAAAAACCACATCATAAAATTATTTAATATACTACCCTCTTAATAATAATGAATGAAATGTAAAAAGGTCATATAGAATAACACTTAGTTAGGATTCAACATGGGATATAATTTGTGGAATTTGATTATATGAATGAATAATAAAAGTGTAAATAATTATACAGATATATCGAGGTAAACGATTACAACAAAGTTACTGATTGAATAAAAGTTATGTTTATACAAAAATAAATCAACAATTATTTAAAATACCATCTTATTCATAGATATGAATGTAATAAGGTAAACCTTTTATTTCCAAATCATTTTCTTAAAGTGGAAGTCTTTGGATTAACAATTTATGAATAGAAGGATATTTAATTAATTGATAAATTTTAATTTCATAATATTAATTTCATCCTTTGGTTGTGCTACGATTAATTTCTAATTCAACTCTTATATCATGAA
This sequence comes from Viscum album, assembly GCA_963277665.1. NCBI lineage: Eukaryota > Viridiplantae > Streptophyta > Magnoliopsida > Santalales > Viscaceae > Viscum > Viscum album. Next base: position 813,240,336 of record OY728165.1, read on the forward strand.
ATGATAATCCAAAATAAATTTCCAATTCATGAGAACTAAAAATGATTTTTAATGTATTGTAAGGTCTATAAAATAGTGGAAATAATTTTTATATGTTTCCAACTATATTACAAAACCAATAGGTTTAGTGTAATCTATCAAATATAAAAAATTAATATCTAAACCACATATGTAATACCACAAGTTCATCATTAATATTTTCTCAACTAAAAATAATTTCATATTAAAAATAATATTGCATACACTAGTTCTAGGTGTTGAATCCTCATCATCAATCAGTCATGGGTTCATGATTTGTTTTCTCATTCAGATGTTACTGGTTTTTACCAAGTATGGAGGAATTGTCTCTTTTATACTATATTAATATAACTAAAATTCCAAATTAGAATTTTTTTCTAAACATAATTGAAAAAAATTAACTGTTAAATACTTTTTTTTACTATGACTTCCAATAAAAATTAATTTTCATTCAAAATTTCTAAAAATATTATTTCACATCTGTTACAAATCAATTTTTGATCATATCAAAAAAGTAAATAGACATTATACCTCAAATAACTTTTTTCACAAAAACATATAGTAACTTAATTGGTTGTATTCCCATTGATGTTTTAAAAGATTTTCCTTAATGACTTTATCTTTCTACAACAAAAATTATCAAAATTTGGTTCTTAACACAATGTAAAGATAATCAACCTTAAACTCACAAACTGAATATGGTATCTATAACTCTTTTGTCAATGAATACATATATTCCTCAAAAATTTAATATAATGTAGATATGTTTATTTCTTTCATTAAGAATATTTCAATTAGTAAAAAATACTTCTAAAATTTTATTCTTGAATGAAAAAACATAAATACATCATCCATTTTATTTCAACATAGGTCCATTATTATCCATGGGTTTACCTTTTGGATAATGTAATAGACTCTTGTAAAGCATCTAATCCCCATATATATACCATTAAACTATATATATATATAACTATGATGAGATTTATATCCTTCCACAGAGGCCTAAATTTCCCTCATAAATTAATTTCTTTATTTCATTCCTTTCTACACATAATAATTTTCTAATTCCATTAAAACACTTTCATAGGTGTCTCCATCAAAATTTATTACATGATGAAAATAGTGCCCTGTTTTATATATGGTATCAACCACTAGGGCTCTTAATAAACACCATCATTACCTTATTTAAAGAGTCCATGAGTTGGTTAATTTTTATGTTGTCAATAATATGTTGGGATAATTAATTATGCAATGTCACAATATCTTTCACATATATCATAATCACATTGGGTTTCAAATGGTCTCTGAAATTCCCATAAAGTTAAATGTTATCACAATTTATTCAGCTTTCATGCTTTGAATAAAACCAAAATCATTATCCAAGAAACAATAACTATATTAGAAAAAATATAGAATCATTTATAGGATGTCTAAATCAAGATGTATTTCTATCAATACATGAATACTTTGGTTTATCTTAGGTCATTTAATTTCATTATCTATTCAAATCCAAAATAATGGTTTGTATTGAAAATTGTATTAATCATGAGAATATCCCTTTATATTATGAATCCATTTTCATATTAAGCATAGTTTTCATAATCTTGGTAAAAATTGGGTCATCCCCAATTCACCCATTTCATAGATATTACCCCGAGAAATTTTTATTGTAATGAAATATCCATTTTTAGTATCCAAACATCTAAGTATTACCAGGAAATCTGAAATAAACTATATGTTAAAAAAATCAATGAATTTATTCTATAATTATCCTCATTGTTTATCATAGGCATATGCTTGCCAATCATATATTTCCAAAACATGGTTCCCAATGTTTCTACTAAAATTTCTCTAATAGCGACTCTATCAACCCTAACACTATTAATAACATTAGGACGGAATAATTTGGTCATTAGTCTTGGTAAAGTAGTTACAAACTTGAATCCCAATTTATATTTGAATACAAAAACTACATCATTTTTTATAATAACATTATTCCCTATATAATATAATGAAATATCATTAATATTATAGCTTATAGATACCTAATAAAATATGAAAATTAAGAAAATCTTAAATGGTCAGTAATGGTTATGTATAGTGAATCAATCAATAATTAATAATCATATTCAATATTGAAATGCAAAATAACACAAAACAAGTTCCCTATACTAAAAAAAGGTAAGGAAGTGAATTTAGAGATAATATCATTGTGAAATTCTAGTGAATAATAATAATTTTGGAAATGTTGGTATCTGGAAACACATTCCGTTTAATCAATAACATGACTATAATTATATGTCAAGTAATAATCAATATTACAACCAAAATATCCGAAAAAAATTCCACTTAATCGATAAATTTATAATGAAATGAATATCTATTTTATATAATTGTAAAATTATAATAAATAATACTTACAAAAATATGAATGAATGAATTTCATAATTATTAGTCCGCATGTATCATAAAAATGATATATCAAATATCATGACCATTCACAAGATGGTTTAATGTATATTTAATACCCCATTTAATGATATATTACATATTTTTTTCTAAGTGGAATGTTTTTATATTGAGGAGAAATATAATATTGGGCATCTCTCATCACTGAAGGTCCAAATAATTCCTCATATATCTAATAATGAAATTAATTTATAGAAAAATTTTCCTCGTCATCAAATATTCATGTTTTGTAAAGAATACATTATTAACAATATTTCACAAGATATAAAAATATCTTTTAATGTCGAAAACATATATGTAAATTGGATATAAATATTATAAAATAAGAATATTAAAGATACATTTTTTGGGTAATTAGGTCAAATATAATTTCCCATGATCAGAAAAAATTTATTAGTTCAATGGTAAGTTAATGACTACAAAAAATGAATCAGGGAAATGAATTTCAATACCATCCTTAGCCAGAATATTTATAAATACTATAGTTGAATAATAAATATGGTATCAATAAAAAATTCAAATTGGAGTATTAATAAAGTTTTGTTGTCATTGATGAATATAAATACAATAAAAATGTCATGAATATTTTTTGGAGGAAAATATATTTTTCATTCTAAAAATAATGTTGAAAATATAAATTTTTTTGAAAATACTTTTCATATAAATTATATTTTAAAAACTATGAAATTCCAGAATATTAGTAAATAAAATAATATTAAAAATTAATGAAAACATTCAAAGGAAGCCTTAAATAAATGATTTTCAAGATGGTGGGGTAATTAAGTACAAGTCGTACAAGAAAAAAGTAACATTACAACTTTAGGGTAAAAGGGATTGAAATGTTTATTCCTTATAAAGATATGAGAATAATTCATGAATTTTTCATGAAAAGATAAAAATGGAAAAAGTGGATTTTATAAATCATTTGAGAATGGCGTAAAAATTTTATACATTTTCTCAATATATGATAATTTTAGAAAATATTTTTTCGACCAAATTTGGAAATGAAGTTTTGTTTTTTTTTAAAAATTCTCAATTATTTTAATTATCATTTGGTGGAAATATTTACTAATAATTGAAATCATCATGAATAATCAGCGGAGAATAATTTTAAATGGATTCGTTATGAAATTTTAAAATGTTGTTATGCTTTCAAATGATCCATTGTTTATGTGTGGTTTATCATCATTGTTTCAATGTGTTTACTAGATTATTAGGGATAGAGATCATATAATAACTAAAATAACCTAATATTAAGGGATGTATGATTATTTTAATTATTGGAGTCTAGGTATAATATTGTAAAATATATAGTGCGGTTCTTCCAATGTCTATTTAATGCTCAGAGAGTGGGTTCTCAATTTATCTACTTTAAACTACTGTTTTAGTTGTCTTTTGGGGTTTTACACATCATTTAAGGGGTTTACCCACTGTGTAATCATAGACTGTGATATTCCATGAACATATACAAGTTGTAATGAATTTAGATGCTGGTAAATTTGATACCATGATATATTGATAGAGAAAAGGATTTTGATAAATATGAGATGGTTCTTTTAGGAATATTATTAATGAAGATATACACAACGTGAAATAGTTACATTCTATATAAATATTGGGATTTATTAATTATTATGGAGTTGCACATGTTATTTTTGTTTCATTTAATGTGATTCCTCCTATGTTGGGACTCAGAGAGTTCCATGAAATTTTGAGGGATCTCATATCCCCACTAAATATTTGTTTTAGTTATTTGTAATCATATTTGGTGTGGTTTATATTTCATAATTTTTTATTCTTCTTGTACATCCCTATATTAGTCATAGATAATACATTGGGCCTTTTTTATTCAAATTTTGGATTAGTTTTTTTTTCTATTGATCCCATTTAGTTTTTTAATGTTCTTTGTCTTACAAAGATCATTATTCTTGTTTCTAACCACTATTTTCGTAGGTAGAAATGTTTATAAGTTTTTGAGGTAGGTTTTTATATAAAATTATATGTTTTGGTGAATATATATTCCTTCTTGTAAGTTTTATTTTTTTCACTTTAGTGAATAGATCTATGATTTAAATGGATTTATTTGAGTGGAAAATGTTTTTAAAGCAGGGTTTCGTTGAAATTGGGTTTTCATAATTTGGAAAGTGGTTTTCAAATGTATAATAATATTAGAATGACAATGAAAATTTTATTTAATATATTTATAATCTTTTTGAAGATATATAATGAATATTGAAACATTAGGATCCTTGGGTGCAATGGGAAAGAGACATAGGTGGTCTTAATGTGTGTGGGACCACTAAGAGGTATCCTTTTTGACTTTGATGGACTATATAATTACTCAATATTATCTGAATTTAACTTATTACTATTTAGTATATTTAGTGTATAGTACATATTATCCCATAGGCTAGGTACCTATATGAGGTTATTTATCCCATGATTTTATTATCATGGCTTTCTTATGAAAGGGATTTATAAGTGGTTGAATAACATAACATCTCAGGATCAGGGATCTCATAGAAACTTTTTTACATTATTAAATATTGATGAATGGATATTCATCCCTATATTATCACATATACTATTCATATTTATGGTATTTAATCAAATTAGATTTTATATTTATAGAAATTATTTGTAAAACTATTTTTATGAGATATAACTATACGGTCCCTCTTATTAGACTCAATATAGATACTATGTTGGTATCCTTCAAAACTTTCTTCTCATACACTATTTTATTCATTGTTGTGGTTATAGATTTTTTTCATATATAACAGGTAAAAGGAATGTAATCTTGCATCATTTTTTATTCTCATTGGCATTATACCTTTAGTTTGGGTTGTAATGGAGGTCACTATTGGTCACATGGAGTATTTTTGTTCTTGATTTATACATATTTTTGGAGTTATATGGTTATTATTTGAATTTATATATCTTATTATATCAATATTTTTGATTCTTAATCTATATGTATGTCCTTTTTCATTATATACCAGGCTTGTTTCTTTCTTATATCATAACCACATCATATTATGGCTAGTTAAGGTGTATAGTTTTGTTGACCCAAGTTGGCCTATTAAAATATTTTATTAGATAAATTGATCTTTCTAAAGTTTTTTAAGACAACATGAGTCTGTTATGATGTCTTGGGTAGACATGATTTAGGAACACCAGAATATGAATATTATTTTTGGAAAATTTGGCCTTCGACCTCAATTATTTGACTGATCATGAGTTACCGTGGGTGGTAAGGTAAATTTACCTAGTTTGAGACAAGGGTTTTGGTTAAATTAGTTTGATTTTCTGGGAAAATTATCTAAACTGATCCATTATATTTTTTAAAATTTAATTCATTGATAATAATTATTTATGAATTTAAATTATATTTCTTTTAAATTATTAATATCAATTATATTAGTGATAAAAATATTTTGGAAATATGGACTTGATCTGAATGCATATATTCAAAATTTTATTTGAAAAACTATCCAAGAATAGACCTCCAACATCATAAAGGGGATGATATAAGGCAATGATCCACAGGAAAATATTCTAGTTGAATTTTCATTGGTTTATGAAAAATTGCAAACCATTTAGACAATGGGTCAAGTGGGAGTCTAGAACCTTAGACATGGGGTGGATCATTGTAGCATGTTTACTAAGTAGAATCCTTTGATCATCACCTACGAAAAAGCACCACTATATTATTTTTAAGAAATGAGGTGTTTGAAAGGATCATCATTTTATTGAGGAATAATTAAAACAAAATGCCTAGTTTTTTCATGTATGCCCTCATGGGACCATTATGGAGATAGATAGAATTTATTGTGAATACAATGCTTCACGATGAAATTACTTGTGATTCATTTTAAAGAACCATTTATTTGATGTTTGACATGGAGATTTTACGTACATAAAATACCATGGATTTTATAACTATATATAATAGGGAGTATATAGTTATGGAATATTATACCAATTCTGTAGAGTTATTGAATCATTAATTAGATCATGTCGTTAATGAGTACACTAAAGATCATTGGATTTATTTGGGGTTGTCTCCAGATAGTAGTTTTATTCTCATCATAATATTCCCTTCATCTTTTGTGGAGTTATTTGAGAATTAATATTTGGTTGAGGAAGACATATCTAATAAGAAATTTTTTGGTGGAGCTTTAATTGGTGCATTTTCCAGGCATTGTGTATCTTCTGTTCAGAAGATAAAGTGAATGGGTGGTATGTTTTCCTTAGGAATTCATAAGAAGAATGTTTTTTTTCTATCAGTATGGGTGGTCAGTTCACATGAGGAAACATTATGGAGGATCTTAGGACCTCTACCCATTGCATATTTTTTGAAAATATGATATGATTCACTTAATTGATATCCCATGTAATAAATAAAGGATAAACTCTTACCATGGTTTGAATAGTTTTTAGTGATGATTCCATGTGTGGTGGGTCAAATCCTTAGGATAATGGGGATGTTGATGTTGTAAATATTTTATATGATTTCACAAAATAGTATGTGCAGGATGAATTTGATGTATTCCTAGTTAATGTTAGCGGTTTGGGGTATATTTTTTCATATATGGTTAAATATTTGTTTGATATAGATTCTATAAATTCATTTATATCATCAATGTTAGTTGAAATTTTTAGATTTCTTGTGGATTTGATTCCAAACATGTTGTGTATTTCCATGGAACTAGGTTAAAATCTCAAACAATGACTCATGTTATTGTATGATAGGTGATGATATCCCAAATTAAGGTAGAATTATACTTATAGGTTCTTGATTTTGAAAAAGATTACTTGATTATTGAAATTGATTGGATGATCAATGTTATTTCCCAAATAGACTATTTTTACTATCAGGTATTATTGTTATCTATAATTAGGGTCACTCATGTCTTTCAATGATAGTAGGATAATATATTGGGAAGGGAGGACGTGTTCTTCCTTTTGTTGGGGAAACCACATTCTAATTTTCATAGGGGTTTGAAGATAAATTTTATCTCTGATTTTTTATTCTACTTCGTTAGATATGAGTGAAAACCCTAATTTGTTTCCGAATGATTTTTCTAGTATACCACCATAGATAGATGTCGAGGTTAGTATTGAACTACCAATATATATGTTTACAATTTAAAGTCTATATTATAAAATTGAACTTGATATATTTTGGGAACGTGATGTCTATCTGGAGGACCAATATGATAAATTATTTATTCATCCTAGAATGTAAGTGTGGGATTCACCAATCCTCTTTTCTAAGAAGGAAAATGGGTGAATCATATTTTTTTTGACATGAGGAAGTTAAATATGTTGACCATTAAGAACATACATCATTTTAAATCGATTAATGAACGTTTTGACCAAATTTTATGAGAATAATGGTTTATAAATATTTACCTATGGCCTTGGTAACACCAGTTTAATTTTGATAATAGGATATATTTAAGAATGAATTGATGATTTAGTATATGATTTTTTGTCTTTTTGTCTATTCAATTTGGTCTGACTGATACTCCTACAATATATATGGATTTAATGTACTATATTTTCCTTGTTTACTGGATAGTTTATTTTTTATCACAAATAATTTTTTTTGTACACAAATAACGAGGAGGATAACCATGAACATTTTCATATGATTCTTCTCAACACAAAGGAACTTCATCTTTATGGAAAGATATATAAATGTGGGATATGAATCCAAAATGTGAAATTCCATGGAATGTGACATATGAGAGGGGAGTATCAGTACATCTGGAAAAGATACAGGTAGGGATCTACAAGGAGAAACCGAAAAATTAATTTGAGATTTGAATTATATTAGTTTTTTTTGTTATGGTATGTTATTTTTCATGGTTTCTCCATGATCTCATCCTCAATGACTAAATTAACCTATAAATGGTTAAATATTAATTAGAATCAAACTTTTCAAATATTTTTTATGGATTTTAATGTGAGTTTTATTTTAGAACCAATTTTATTTCATTGGGAATTAGGTTTAGATTATGAATTTTTCTACAATGATTCTAGTATAAGATTGTTATGTGTCTTCTTGTATGTGAAATTTGTTTTGACTTATATCAAATTCTAGTAAATCCAAATAGATATGAAATAACAAACCAAAAAACATTTTGTTTTTAGTGGTTATGTATGAACTAACAAATTTTTCACTCTACCACTTTTCGTAGCAGATTATCGTGTATTCTGATCATAAGACAATAAAATATATTATTACTCTAATGGATAAAAATTTGTGATAGATATGTAGTGTATAATATATTAAAACCATTTCTTATATCCAATACTCACTTAGAAAAAAATCAATACATGATGCATTTAGTAGAAAATTACTTTCACAATATTTTTAGTAATTGATTGAGTAGTAGTTTGTGATGAGTTCTATTTCTATGTTTACCCTGGGAGTTGAGGATGTTAGAGAAATGTTCTTCTTTAATTAAATGATGGATAAATCATATTTTGAGGATTATGATTGGCATGATATGGTTTTAGAAACAATGTTTTGATGCTTTAGTATAAGTATTTCTTGTGAGTAGACTTCAAGTAAGTGGTCTCAGTCTCTTTGGGGTGCTTTTTTGCATCTTTAGTAAGATGGTTGTTCCTTTTTCCAAATGGTATGATTTTATACATAGATTAATCTAGTCTTGTTTTTTCAGTCTCTTATGGGATACCAATTGGTATCAAAAAAATAATCACTTGTATTGGTGAAAGGGATTTCGTAGTCAGTTATAGATTTTATATCACTATGTTTTACTCGTCATGCATGTAAGGTAGAGTCGTAGAGATATATGGGGTTTTCCCATCCCTTACCCAATATAGATCAAAATTCGATGATATTACCATGGATTTATTGATTGGTTCTCTAGTGAATCATAGTTATAGGGATCAAATTTGGGTAATAAGTGATTGAATAAATAAATCAGGGAATTTAATCCAAATCAAGAAGATGCTGAAGGAGAAAAGATTAGAGATTTTTCAACCTGATCGATTTTGAGACTTTTTGGGTTTAGTTTGTGGTGATATCTAATAGAGATCCAATGTTTACATCTTGGTTGAAGCATGTTTTTCAGGATGAAATTGGTTAACAAAATTATATTGAGAAAATATTATCATCCATATGTGGATATACATATATAGAGGACTAACCATGTTATAGAGGACATGCTCTAGTATTTTGTGATTATTTTTAGAGTACATTGGTAAAATAATCTACCTATATATGAATTATACTATAATAATAGTTACCAATCCTTGATTAGGATAGTTCCCATTAAGGACTTGTATGGGAGGCCTTGTAGAAATCCATTTTTTGGGAAGAATTGGTTGATTTTTCCTTGTTTGGGATGAGTACTGTTCATGAGAAAAATGAAATAGTTTATTTGATCCAGATGAGATTGATCATAGAAATGGGTTGTCAGAAATATTATTCTGGAAATCATCATCAGTTGCTAGAGATAGATGTTGGTGATTATTTTTTTTTATAGTTTCACCTTCCTTGGGGCTTATTGAGTTTGGTATGTAGGTTATTTTTTCACCGATATTTTTAGTCATATTTGAGAACATTGTAGGACATGGAAATGTTTCATATTGGTTGAAAATTTCATTTATATGAACCGATTACATATTTAATGATTCCTTATTGAAAAGGTGTATACCATATCATTCCCATAGGAATGGATTGGAGGATTTTGATCATGATATGAACACCAATTTTATTAAATAGCTGTATTAGATTATTTATCATCAAGAGAAGGTACATTGTGGTAAAATCATTCTTTTTGTCCAAGTACTATGGAAGTGCATACATGAGATCCATGATATGTGGAGGAGTGAATTTTTATGAGGAGGTAATTGAATTTATATTTTATGATTCATGAAATATATTGTAGATCTTTTATGAGAAAAATTTTATGTAATAGAGATCATAACATCCAAATTATACTTATATGATACTCCATTTTTATGATCCATCATACTTATTAGTATGGTTTAATTTATGTGAATTCTTGGGAATCGATAGACTTTTCATTGTAAAATGACCTAATGTCCAGTTATGTGTTTATATATCCCTTAAGGGAGTTTTGCTATAAATTTTTAAATGAAATTAAGAGATTCATACCATGTACAGAAATGATTATATTTTTGTTCTAGTGTTTTTAATATATATAAACCTATAGTTTATGCAGACTTCTAGGGGTTTACAATCCATATAATGGCATTACACTACATGTAATCATGACCCAATAGATTACATGAATGGATCTAAGATATAAATTTTATACATTCCATCTTTTAGCTTCTCATCATTTAATAATATAAAATCATATTTACTTAAAAAGAAACATATTTTTTGGGAAAAAAATTTAGTGAAGATACAAATGGATGAAATATTTACACATCTTGTACTTCTATGGATTGTTTCATTTTTATTTCCCTGTTTAAGAGATTATGGGTTCATTTAATGTGCATCCCCCCTTTTGATGACCCAAATAGATCACAGATAATTTTGAGTGTTCTTATCTCCCTCTATGATTATGTTCAGTGATTGGTCATCTTTTTTTTTGGGTGAGTCGCTTTGGTTATGGGATCTTTTAGTTTTATCCATCCATTCATTTTATAAACAGTTTTGGATTTTATTTCAGTTTGTAGATTTATTCGGATAGTGTTCTCAATCGATCACATTCAGTTTCATAGCAATATTTGTCTTTTGAAGGCTATTATTGTTGTTTACAATCACTATATTAAAATTTATCCACGTTTATACTTCATTGAGTTCTATTTTTCTATTCAATTGTGAATCATGTTTGTGTCAAGAATGTGACACAGGTAGCTTTAGTGTGTGTTGACCAAAAGGTGGTACCATTATTGATATTGATGGACAGTGGAAGGACTTGATATTGGTTGATCTAACACGATTATATGTTAGTATATTGGATTTATGATATGTATTTTTTCATATACTATTGGTTAATATGAGAATCATTTTCATTTACAGTAAATTTTTTGATGACATTTTTTATCATTTATTATTGCTCACTGGATTTTATATGAGGCTGAATCACGTATATTTTTGTGATAGGTAATTTCATCAATATATGTTTACTTTCTTCCTTATTTTTATATGGAAATACATTCGTAAAGTTTTACTTAAAGTATTCATATTTTTAGTTCATAATATGATAAAAGGATTGTGATAAACACAAGGAAAATTATTTAAAAATTGTATTTGAGAGATATGAAAATTGTTTTTAAAACAATTTTATTAGAAAATGAAATTGTTGCTTTATTGATAGTATACCTTATATATACACTATTGTGGTATCTTATACAGATTTGTATTCATTCCCTAATTTTTCTTTTCTGAAGGTCTAGATTACATGTTTTGTGATTCATGAAAAATAAATGGTATATCTTAACATATCAACATCTCATTTAGTCTATGCCTTTGGATTGGGGTTGTTTTGAGGTGAATAATGGTCATATAGAGACTTTTTTGTCATTAATTATTCATACTTGTTGGATTAGCTAATTCTTCAATGATTATGTGGATTAGATTGTATCATTTTCATCCACTTGGGACTCTAAATGTTTTTATTGTTTTATTATATAAAATAATTTTTTATATTTTTATTTCATTACCTCACAATATGATGGCTAGATTGTGGTTATGTTTTTCTCAGTTAGGGTTGTTCTATAATAGAAATGAGGAAAAAAAATCCCTTTAACTAGAATTAAATAATAAAAATTCTCGGTTAGAATGATATTGTAAAATAATCCCTTATAATGATTATAATTTTGAAGTAAAAATTAGTCAATTAATTGATCATGATATTCAATTATATATCCAAGATAATGTTTATAAATATTTTATATGTAATTAAAAATTTATTATACACATTATATTTGAATTACAGACTCAATGAAGATGACTTTTAACTTAATGAGGGGAAATTGAGTTAAGAAATCCCTTACCTCAAGATTTTTTTTGTTGATCGTGATTTATACTCCAATATAGTTTTTTTAAAAAAGTTATTAACTTATAATAAAACTAGAGTAAATATTATAATATCATATATGATACTTTTCTATCATCTTATCACCCATTTATTAATAATCTTTAATTATTTTCATTATTTTTTTGAATTTCCTTAAATTCTCTTCTATGTTTTGTTTTGATTGTTTTAATTCTTGAGGATGTTATATTGTTCAATAATCTCTAGAAAAATAACCATAACTTAATTAAATTATATATATTAAACATTTCATTCTAGTTATTAAATATGGTTTTTGAGAAATGATTTACATTACGATTATCGAGACCAAAAGCCTTACGAACACATGGGTAACGTTTTTTTTCAATGATAATTTTGGAAAGTATGTATATAATATTTTATCATTATAAAAGGATAATAATATCATAAAAACCATATTATATATATGTCATCCATGTATAATGGTTTTGAAGATATGGTCACATCATTTCATGAAGGAAGTTGTCCACACATAGACGTATGATGTTATCAAATTTCATTGAGTGAAAAGGTTCAAAAGAAAATGATATAGATATATATATGTTATATTTTTATATTAATATTAATTCCATGAATAAAAAAAATATTTCATGTATATCCAATATAATAATTAACATCATCTTAATTATACTTAATATAATGCATTAATGAATGAAAAATTACATATCAATTTGAGGTAATGGTCCACAGTACACACGAGAGACCTTATCATGTCCCCTAAGGAATGTAAATTCAATGAATGATATATTTGATATAAAGAATAATGAGGTATAATAATGTTATAAATATCATATATTTACTTAATATCCATCATCATACCCGACTATGAATGGTGGTGATGGAAAAACGGAATGAGACTGGTACATGAGGTGGTAGTTTTTCGTACACATGAATGATGATTTTTTATATCATTTAATATAGGTGAAGGTGGTCATAATACAAGCCTCTAACAAAAAAATATTTCAATACATCGAATATAATGATTTTATTATAACATCTTAGTTTAATAAAAACTGAATGAAATGGATGATGAAATAAAAAAACACTTCGAAGAACATTACCTCTTCAATGTGTACCCTTAATAGGTTTGTACTAAATCTATACTATATTGAATTTCAGCCAAAAATAATGGTACAATGATGAATGAACAAAAGCTGGGAATTTGTTTTCTAGGTATTGGATTAAACAACGAAGTGTGATTGTGCAAAGTAGAGAGGGTTGGTTGTGAGCTTTTATATGTGGGGTGAGTGGAAAATTTGTAATGTTTTGAAAAGATACATTCATACCCATGTTTTTATCCTAGAAGAGGATTTATAATTGGTCATTATGAAACATATAATATATACAATGGAAATATCTCCAGAAGTGTTTTTCTTAAAATTTGGTAGGTTATTTTTAATAATTATATTATTAATTTAACCCCTATTAAATCTAATCCTATGTTAACAGTGGGAATTAATTTTTATGAATTACACTATTAATTTTGGTAAAAAATTTTTGATTACCATATAAAAAAAAATATATTATAATTATTATTCCAAATATGGAATCTATTTTTTTAAATTCAAATAATATATTTTAAAAATTTCATTTTCAAGTTAATTGGCTGACTCAAAGAAAAGGAAGTGTTAATGTGAAAATATTAAAAATATTTCAAAGATTTTACAATAATATTTAATATGGAAATGAGAAAAATGACCTAAATTGGATCAATTTAGTTATAATTATTCTAAAATTTCATTAAAATTGTAGAAAATAAAATTAATCATGTTAAATTATTTCAATGAAAATGCATTTTTTAATTAGAATTCAGTATTTTTCACTATAAATTTAAAATTGAAAATATTCAGAAAAATTAAAATAATAATAACTATGAAAATATTGGTATTCATATTTAGAAAATAATTGTTATTTTATAATTTTTTTAATAAAAAAAATGAATTTTACATTTTGTCACAAAGAATGACTAATCAGTCATTTTAATATATACTTGTTTTTCTGAAAACATTTGTTTTTCTTGTAAATGAATCAAATTATATTAATAATAAATTTTAAAAAATAATCTTCATGTTTTATTTATTATTATTCACACCATCAATTCCAAAATCATGGTGATAAATTATATATTAGATGATAATATTTAAATAATATTTAAAATTTCTTTTAAACATGGTGTTCCACGTAACACATGCTAAACTGCATGTTGTGTGTAATACAGGCTAAAATGGGAGTTGAATTATAAAAAATAAACACATTTATTTGAATAATTAAATATATTTAATATATTGAATAAATTTTTTGAAAATTTACTAGGATGTTATCTTTTCATATAAGCTTGGTGTTCTGTGTCACAAATGTTATTGAATACAATGTTTTTCTTTTAGAGTATCAATTTGTTATTTTTAAACCCTTTTTTTCATTCAATGCCTATCTAGATCACTTCCAAAAAAATTTCTATCATCCTTGAAACCTTAGTTTGTATTTAAATTCAACTTAAGATGGTTTTTGTGAACATATTGAGCATGAAATCTGGAGAAGAGGAATCATTCATCATTAAGTTATTTTCTACTTCTTCTTCCACCACATTCAATTATTATTTTAACATTTTAATATATCAACCCTGTTTTCATACATATAATGATATTTGTTTTGGAATTTAGTTACCTACAACCAACTCCACTACCAATAAAAGGGTTATGAAATCATCATTGGTGTGAATGATGGACTATTGTCTCACGAAACAATATCATTTTTTTCCATTTTCACTTATCAATGCTATAAAAAAATATTAATTTATTATTTATTAATTATATTTATGATATTATTATACTTAAAGAATTATCAGATCACACATTCCTTCATACTATCCATTTTGTGGGAATACAGAGACGTCACTTATGAGTGTGGGAGACTACCGCCTCATAAGGCGATTTGATTCATTCACGCTTTACATGGAAGGAAATAGTAATGGATTTAACAAAAGCATATTATAAAAATGCATAAAAATTATTTTTTATTGATAATATTTTATTTACCCTTCTCTGTTTCATTAAATTAATAAAATGGATTTTGATTTCATCTATACATATGGCTTACCACCTCAATGAATAGTTTATTTCATTTTCTATCACTAAATTTTATGGATTACTATAAATATATATTTATATATATATTGAATATATTTTATATTTATATCAATGTTTATATTTTGTATATGGATAAATCTTGATCCATTAAATATGAATTGTAATAATATATCAAAATATTTATGAAAGACAACATGGTTATTAACTAAAATGAAACTATTACATAGAATTGTTAATAAAAAGGTAATTAAATTTGATGAAAAATATCAAATGTGGAATGATATATATATATAATGTATAAAAAATTATATTTATTTTATATGAGGTTTGAACATGTATGGTTTAAGACAATCAATAAGGTAAGGGATAATTTTCTAAATTTTTATTCATTGTGAAGTAAGTTATATTATGCACCTATATTCATTAATGAGGGGTATATATATACCATTTAAAATGTAGTATCATTAATTTATTTATCCTCATTATATTTTAAACAATTATTATTTACTTTATATTATAGTAATATTACAATTTCTTTAACTTAAAGGGTGTTAAAAAATTATAATTTTTTTAAAATATGACATTATTTATCTCTTCAGTTGGAAATCCTATATCTTAAAAAACCATTTTTGTAAATATTTTTGTATAAAATGTTGTACTATTACCTAAATATTATTAACAAAAACATTTACACACATTTTAATGGTGAAAAAACTGAATAATCTATTTTTCCAAATACTCCCTATTTGGATTTTAACGAAAATGTAAAAGGTATATTGGTTTTGAGGTATATTTAAATAATAGTGCTTCCCATCAATAATAAAATTGTATTACTTGAATATTAAATTATATTTTATCCTATTTATTATAATTTAAATATATTATAACAATGTTTTATTTTTTAAAAATGGTTTTTAATAATGAAAAGGTTAACGTTTCTCTGGAAATGCCTTATATTATATATCCAAATCAATTTCCAACTAAGATGACATTTGTTGATATTTACTATCCTTAACAGTGCTATAATCCATGTATAACATTATTATAATTTATATGAATTCTTTGTATTCATGACGAAAATTTGTTTAGGACACTAGTTTCTCTTCCATGGGTTATGCCACAAAAATTTTCTAATGAAGCCTAATTATTTTTTCAATGGGTTATGCTATGATAAAATGATGAAATGATTATGTAACCAATATATTTTCTAATTTTTTTTGATATGATGAAATATTAATGAAAAAAATTTCATTTCAGGGGTTATGATATGATGAATGTTTTATAATCATGTTTTACAAATAAATATGGTTTTCATTATGAAATATGTGAGACTTATATCTCCTACTAATGAAATGGTTAATGATTTATATCTCATGAGATAGACAGTAATATAATTATGTGAAAATGTAGTTCAGTAATATATTTTTTCTACTATAATGGCCATCGTAATGATCCTTGGAATCTATGATATTCTAGGGAGTAAAACTACCCCACTATGAAATCCTTGGCATTGAGATTTGACTACATGAAAAATTATTTTTTATTTATATTATTGTGTTATAAATATACATATAATTTCAATGTTACTCCCTCATGGATCATGTTATTTGATTACTTTATGATCCATGTATTCTGATCATACTAGCATTTTTCCAAGGCTAAAAAATATGATCTTTTATATTCAGGGTATGGTTTTCAATTTTCATTCACATGTTCACATTTGGTTATGTTCTAGTTGTGCTTATGTATCTCCGTTATTTACCAAAAATAATAATCTAATATCACCCTTTTCTATGATTACATTTCCTTTTCCATGAAAAATTTTATTACATATGATATATCAATGAATTGTTTTAGTTATGATGATCTTAGTAGGATATGATGTAGTTTACCTATGGGATAATTGTTTCAATTTCCATGTTTCCAACAAACCTAAAATATTATAGTCTTGAGGCCTTTTTTTTTCATAATGTAATGAAAGTATATAAAATTATGTAATTTATTTGTATGATATTCTTAGTTTACTATCGTTTTATGTATTGGAAAATGAAGGAATAAGATCCCAGGGAACTGTTACATGTGTGTGTTGGATGAAACATGGTTTTCTATCTAAGGGATACATCAGGAAACAACTACCACTCAGTATGGTGGTCTCTCTCACTAAGGAGGGGTAGTAACCCATGGAGTTACCTGAGAGTTATAATTTAGTCTAATAAAATTATTTTCAGAACATTTTAGATGGTATCATAGGATATAATTAGTTACCCTTTATAAACTAGGATGAGAAAACCAAAATGACATCCTTATGTATAGGAAAAATTACCAGAAATTTAGTAAAGGAATTAGTGTGTGGTTGATAACAGATTATATCCCTTTTAGTATATAAAAAGTTGATATGGATCTTGAATAGTGGTTCCCATGTGAAATAACTCATAAAAGGTATGATTAATGTAGACTCAATTATCACCTACTTTATAAATACAAGACTTTATATACTTATAGTTTGGAACTCCTGTGGGATACTATTTTTAAATTAAAATACTTTTTATATGTATTATAAAAGATTTAAATCTATATTGAGCATGAAAGATCTAGGAAAAACCTAATATTACATATATTAAAAAACAATTATGATTTAGACATCATATATGTTATTTTTCGTTATTATGTGGTTACTCATCATGAATATTTTTTCCTAGAATATATTTTTAGTTTTATTCAATGGATGTACCCTAATAGAACCATATTAATATTCTGTGTTTTTTTAATGCAATTATTTCCTTTTTATATATTCAATTTATTTAAATGTTGGAATGAAAAATATAGTTTCTATGCCAAATAACATTCTAAAGATATGAATCATGAGATAACTCTAAGAGAATAATAGTTGGATAAAATTACATTGAATCATTAATGAGGAAACATCAATCATATTTCAGTGGGTCTTCAGATATACTAGTTGGGGAACAATGATTCAACACCACTTAAAATTTATTTTCCATTTTCTAGTGTTCTGAATGTGAAAAAGTAATTATGGTTATCTAAAATTTAGAATGATATGTGGGTCAATGGTGGAATCTTATTATAAATAAATGAATATAGTATGAGATTGAATCACTAGATTATACTAAATTTAGGAAAATATTTATCAAAATTACACTTTTTATATTCTTCCTATTAATATAGAGAAGGATTTCCACGAGAAAAAGAAATTTTATCATGAATATAGTGGTATATATGAAAAAATATCAATGGACATGAAGGGTACGCTTCTGGTATTATCATCCATCAAGAAAGTATGGTTGATTGAGTTTTGAATGGTGTAAATTATGATTCCATAGTTAGTTAGTTTTAATAGGCATTTTTTTATGGATATTTTGTTCATTGTTCTATAAAGGTGAAAATAGATTTTGGAGTTATGTATCAATATGATGGTTTTGATAAGAAAAGGAAAATGGAATACAAAGAAATTCAAGGAACTATATAGATAAGAGGATGATCATTCTATAATTCCTAATGTGTGGGAATAATCAAAGAGGAAATTTTTATTAGGGGGCTAGAAAAAAATATGTGTTTTTAATTCACAGTCCTTTAGAAATTGATTTTTGATTTTATGTGAAAAAGATATAAAATTACGAAAATAGAGGTAAATCTATACATAAATCACCATAAACATTCCAGGGTTCCAAATAAAAATATTACATTAATTATGGTGACTAGAGCTCAAATCCAAAGGTTAATGGAAATGGTAAATATTAGAAACCTCTTAAAATAATAGAAAGGAGTAATTTACCTGTGATCATTATTTCAAATGAAGGGTGTTCTAACAACCTAGTGAAAGGTACTCAAACCATCCACAAAATATTTTCTAATGTTTTATTTGACACTATGTCTACCCATTACAACACATATAAAAAATATATTTGTATATTTAGATTCCGTCTATATTATTATACATTGAATTTATATTGAAACCTAATAATGGTATGGTGATCATATTCTATGTCTATTCATCCACATTGGTTTTCATTGGTGGGAATGTTCTTCATAAAAAACATTTCAATCATTTTTAGGTTGATTTTGATTTCATATTTTCATGGATTTTGTTTATTTATATAAATCCCACATCAATTGTTGAGGAAGGGATGTCACATTTGATATACCAAACCAACTTATAATCATCTATCAATTTAAGGATATTTAAAAAAAATTGATGGAGATCAAATCCATTTTACGGTTCTTAATTCTAATTAAGAAGGGGTGTTTTCCCCAAACTGTTGGGAGAAACTACCAATAATTATATTACTAGTTTGAATGAAATTTATGATTTCTTTACATATAATATTTATATATTTATATTTAAATATTTACATCATATCTCAATATAATAAATTACTAATTCCATTTCATTTTCCATGACTACATATAGAATGGCCCTCACAGTATTGTATGAATATTTGAATAATATTAGGGAAATCCTTATCAAGGGATTAATTTAGTATAGTGTGTCACATTACAGTGAGTCTTTAATTTTTGTTGAATATAATTGTGGATCATTATGACACTTCATTTTTTATAGAAATATATAAAAAATCATAATTAGAACTTTTATCATTTTCCTCATATTGATTAATTTACTGATCAACTGAATGGATCTCATTACATTTTCATATTTTATCTTCATTTGGATATGATCAATTATGAATCAAGTAGAAGGATATATTGAAGAAATCATTTTATAATCTTATAGGAACAATGAATATATATTTGGAGTATTTGACCTTTCCAATCCCCCTTTTATCTTCACAGATTTAATGTGTAGAGACTTTATAGATTCCCTAGATCAGTTTTTAGTTGTTTTGATATTTTATAATCTTATCTATTCTAAGAGAAATTAATATAATCAAGACAACATGGCAGTTGTACAATATACACTAATGGACGAGAAATAATGTGATAGAATTAAATTTTTTGATTTTTTGATAAAAAATGATTCGTTTTTGTGTTATATAATATCATGAAAATATATATAAGATAGTCCGCCAAAGAAATTGGATGTGGAATGTTTTCCAAGTCCAACCATGGTGACTCAGGTCCAAAGTATTGTTGATTTAATAGGATAATATTGATGATCTATATACAATTTTTTATGAATGTCTTATCCTCTTACAATGTCAACCCAAAATGGAGCAATGTACCTATGTATATATATGAATGTGAGTAAAATTTCAAGGAACTAAATTAAAGATTAGTTAGTGAACATGTGATTACATTACCATGTATTGGAAAATGGTTTGTAATATATAGAGATTAATTAAAATTGGTGTTGGTATTTTTCTTGATATAAAATTACATGGTTATATCTTGTGTCTCATGATAATTAATTATTCATGAGGTAAATTTCCACACTAATGAATTAGAGTTACCTCCTATTGTTTTTTCTTTAATGATATTGAGGCATTATCATTATGGAGAAAAGTGTGGTATATAATAATATCATAAATGATTAATCTATATTTTCAAATATAATGAATTGAATATTTTTGATAGATAATGGATATAGATGATTAAAGATTACGACTTCTAAATATATAACCACCATAGATAAAAAGGTAAAGTTTCTAGTTCTTTGAGTCGAATGGATCATGCTAGATTATCCATTATAAGGATTACAAAATATTTTATATTTCACGCTTTGTAAATGATTGATCAAGAAATATAAAATGAAGTGTAAAAATATTATCATTTTTAACTGAATGGTAAACTATAAATCCTTTTAAGGATTAAATATGTTAATAAAGAAGAAGTAGAGATGTAAAAGGGGGTTAAAAGTTCTCATCAGTTTAACCGTGATCATGATGTAAATTTAATGTTTAAGAATTATGTATTAAATCATTTTATACCACTTTTGAAAAAGGATTTGTAAGATGAAACTCATTTTTATTCATTTTTTATTCTATTTGGGAAGAATGATTATGTATAATGGTTTGAAAGGGTACTTCTAGTGTTTTTCTCAAGAAAAGAGATATCAAAATTATTATATCTCAGAGCTTTCTATTTCATCAATTTAAGGTTGAGATACAAAATTATTAGGGTATGTTATGTATTTAATCCACACCATAATAGAAATCAGAAATCAAAAACATTTATTTATCCATTAGGCTACAAAAAATTACTAATGTGAATAATGATATATTGGTTGTAGTTCATCATCCTTCAAAGTCAGAACAATTCATCACTATATAAGAAGAATTATATATTGATCTTATTTCCATGAAATATATAACGTATGTCATAAGGTTTTATAAGAACCCATCCTTAAAACATAACATAATCTTTAATTAAATTAATAATTCACATTGAAGATCTTTTCAGGTTTAGAGTTTTAGAGAGTTAGGCCATTAGTATTACATTACATCTCAAAAATTACAAAGTAGGCACTTCTACTCAGTTTGAATATTTATCATAAAATAAAAAATCTTGAAAAGAAGAGTCATGTCTGATTCCATGTTTTAGACAGAATGAATTTCCCTTGATCCCATCCATGACCCTATTCACTTTAAGTCCTATGAAAATCATTTCAAAACATTTTATTTGCATAAAAATCTCAATAAGGGTAATAATACAAAGAATGAAAACATTAGTTAATGAATACTTACATAACATAATCTCATTAACATACCTCTTGAAATCATAAGATTTTTTAATCACACATAGAAAATAGAAATCATAATGGTAACTTGTGGCGTCTATATCATACTTACATTGTATATATCACAGCTATGTATGGAGTTACATTTGGAATACCCATCACATTATATTCCATAAATCACTTTGGAGGAACACACTCATTTTTACATCCTACATGTTACCCAATGCATTGGAGAGCTATCTCGGGCTCACCCACCCTAGGTTTATCACGAAACCACCCATATATGTAAATAATGCCCAATGACCACAATATAATCATAACACATAACATAAACATAAAGGAAGGATAACATTCCCAAATTGAAATAAAAATATATCATTTCTAGATATTGAACAAGATATTGAAATAATAAATCCAAAAACCATTTAAAAAACCAAAATATGTAAACGAGTATTTCGTATTTTTTTTCCTTTATGAAAAATTACGGCTTGTTAAGGAATCATAAAGATCAAATAAATACCGCGACGACAGAAATGGTTGTTTTGACCACTTATGTTAAAAGAAACATTCATTATTTTAATTTATTAAAATTTTTCATATAGAAAATATTACCTTTGAATGAAATGAAAAGTCAAAAGTGTTTTATACACCTTATAAAATAATGTCGTGTAGAAATCAAAAGATGCCTCAATAAAAGGAGATTGAGACGAAGTCCCTTACCACGTGTCTAACATGACCCATTTGTTCGTTAATCTCCTGAATAATAAACTAATGTTTATTTATACATTATTAAGAACCATTTTCAAGATTATTATTCCAATTAAATCACTTATTACCATGTTATAAACATTATGTAATCATTTAAGTTAATAACGGTCATTTTGCTGATAATTGGTACATGACTCTAAAATGAACTTTTAATATTTACCAGTTGTCTATGTGGTCAAAAGTGCATTATCTCCTTAATGGTATTAATGATTTAGATATCATATATATATTATATATCATGTATATATATTTATTTATAACAATGCATTACATTTGGAGGTAAAAAATGAAATGCACCGTTTATGGAGACGGTAAGTCGTATGTACGCATGAACGCTACTTTCATTTCTATTTATTATTTTAATGTAATTAAAACATAATGATACATAGATTTATTGTAATTACACTATAATATCATATATAATATCATTTAATTATTCCATTATATGTTTCATGTAAGGAATGGACGATTCATATCACATTGAGTGGGCTGTAGTCCGCACTTCCTCAAATGAGATTATCATATTTACCCAATATGGAAACAATAATGGTATTAAATAAATGGAAAAAATAAAAATCATATAGAAAACATAAAAATAACATATATCATATATAAATATAGTTCCATTATATTGTCCACCATGAGAGGCGGTTGGAGATATATGAACAATCATCATTTCGTGAGGCAGTAGTTCGCCATCCACAGAAACATAATGTTCTTTATGAATTAAGTGAAGGTTTGTGTAATTTTAGTTTGAATTCTTATTATAACATCATCTTATAACATTGAGGATATTGGGGTGGTTATAAAATAAATAAATAAAAATAGTTTAGGGGTTGGATAAGTAAAATATTAGAAAACAATTTAAGAGAATGTCTTACTTTTAATTCAGTTAACTCCATTTGGTTTGAACCAAAAGATCCTCTTAAAGTGCCTTATACCTAAGGTATGGATATTAAAAGGAGAATAGTGATTTAGAGATATTAATAGGGTAGAGGTTGGACAAGCCAAGCGGATTGAGAGGTGTATGGAATTGGTTAGATGTGAGGGATTTGTATTAGGGGATGGAGGGGCTCTTTAGGAATGTGTGAAAATATTATTTTATTATATATTGATTTTCGTTTTCTAAATGTCAAAAACTAATTAAATTCAAAGATAATATGACCCATGGTCAAAATAAAAACATCCAATAATAATTGAACAGGTTTTTGATATTTCTTTAATCTTTATAATCTTATTTATTTAAATCTGTTATTAATCATGTAAACACTACATCATTATAGTGTCACATATAATTTAATTTTTTTATGTCTAAAAACTATAAAAAATTTATCATGATGTAAGAAACATTTTTATATTTATAATTAATATTTATAGTAAAATATATGAATTATATAACCCCACTTTAAAAATGTTTTACTAAAACAATACATGTTTATGATATTTTTATTTTTACTTTAAAAAATGGTTTTTAATATCATTATCTTTACCAAGTGGCTTTAAAAGTCCCAAAGTCTCACACAAGTATTGTCTTGGTCAGCCATTACTCATACAATAAGGCTATGAAAAGTGTTTAGGTAATTTTATTTTAATTTAATATTACGTTTTCCCTAAATTACCATATTTACCTTTAATCGCGATAAATAAAAGTAAAATGTTACTATTCACCAAAAATTGTTTTCATCTTATTGAACCACATTTTATTTATTGATAACAACCATATATGTCGTATTTTTGAAATTCAATTTATAGAAGAAGTAAAAATTCATTTAAATGAAAAATTCAGTTTTTTATCTACTACTTAGTGGTTTCCCTATTCATAAAAAATTGATGTTTTTTAGAAAATACAACAAATTATGCCTAAGATATATTTGATATTCCAAATTCAAAAATGATGTCTATTTTCAAAATTATTACATAGTTGTTGGATTAATTAATTTAAAATTAATTCTCGTAGTCAAAACAAAAATAGTGTTTTTATGAAATAATAACTATCATAAGATTGACAGGTTATTATGTCTAATTTCAAAGTGAAATTGCTTCTAATGGCCATCGTTGGATTAAATAGTAAAAATATAATCTATTTACAAATTAAAACCAATTAAAAAGAAAAATTAAACAATATAAATAAATCAGATTAAAATGCATATTTGAAGTAAAACACAGTATTTTTACTATTCATTAAAAAATGAATCTTATCAGAAAATACCAAAAATTTACCCAGAGTAAATTATGATCCCCGAATTCTAAAGAAGATTTTTATTTTCTCAGAAAAAAATCATATAAAAAATGAAAAAAAATATTTAAAGAGGGTTCACCATTAAAAGTTGGTAAATCGATCTTTTAAAGTAAACTATGCTTGAAATCAGATTCATTCCCATTTTATGCATCTAACTTTTACTGGATAAATGTAAAAACATTTAACCAACATAAATCATCATATTTTAGTTAGTTCTATTCATTCCCGCCAATACAATGGCTTGTTATTCACTACCATTTAAAATAATATTATTATATTATTAGTGTGCAATGTAAGATTTCAATGAAACCCTTTGTTACGTATCAGACACACCATCAATCATAGAAACCCCTTTTAAGTAAAATTAAAATTTATTTCACAAACATTAATAAATATGAAAATTTCATATTTCTCGACCTATCGGGGATGTTACATCCTTCCCACCTTTTGGGATTTGCATCCTCAAAATTTTATTCACTTATCAAATAAATTTGGGTAATTATCCCTCATAGCATTTTCATATTTCCACATTGACTCTTAAAACATATGGGTTTTCCCCAAAAATTTTACCTGATGAATTACCTTATTCCATAACAGTGACTCTCTTCATTAAAGAATCTAGAAAGATCGGTCAACATAAGAGAGATTATCTTCCATCTAAACTACCTTTGGGCTCAAAACCAGAGATGAATCATACATTTACTTTCTCAACATTGAAACACGAAAAACATTGTGTACCCGGGAAAAACATGGATGTAAATACATGATGTACGCAACTAATACAGCTTTTTCAAGGATATAATAAGGTCCAATGAACCTCGGACTCATCTTTCCCTTTTTACCAAAACACATCACACTTTTCCATGGACAGTCATTGAGAAAGACATGATCACATACCTCGAAAGAAATATCCTTCCTCCAGTTATCCACATATCATTTTTTCCTACATTGAGTTATTCTCTTGTTCTTCTGAATCAACTGAATCTTTTCTGTCATCTCTTCCACCAATTCTGGTCCCATCAGCTTCCTTTTACCTACTTCATCACAAAAAGCTAGAGTTCGACAACACTTTCCCTATAATGCCTCAAACGGAGCCATCTTTATACTGGAATGAAAAGTCTTATTATAAGAAAATTCATCCAAATAAAGATATCAGTCCCAACATTCATGGTAATCCATCGAGAAAGAATGTAGAATAACCCCCAATGTATGAATTGTTCATTCTGACTGCCCATGTGATTGCGGATGAAAAGTTGTACTAAAATTTAATTCAGAACCCAACGACTTTTGAAGGCCTTTCTAAAAGATGGAAGTAAACCTGGGATCCCAATCAGATAAAATGGAGATGGGAACACCAAGCAACCTGACTATCTCTTTATTATACAATTGAGAAATCTGATCTAGGGACAATGTATCTTGAATAGGAAAGAAAATTAGCAGATTTAGGCAATCGATCAACAACAACCCATATTGCAATATTACCTTGAGATGTCTTCGGTAATACCACAATAATGTCCATGGATATATTTTTCTATTTCAAATATGGAACTGTTAAAGTCTTAAGAATCCATTTTGGTAAATTCCACTCTTCTTTAACATGATGACAAGAAAAACACATCATAGTAAAATCCGGAATATCTCTTTTCATTTCATCCCACCAGTAATACTCTCAGAGTTCTCTGTACATCTTAGTACTACCAGGATGAACAAAAAGCAGGAAACTATGATCTTCACATAACAACTCATTCTTCAACTACGAATCATAGGGAACATATAATCTCTTTCCAAACCTAAAAAAACAATCATTATCAATGTTAAATTCAATAAACTTACCCTTCTGAACCAACACTACCTTTTTCTACAACTCACTATCTTCCAACTGCGCATGATTAATTCTCTATGAGAGATATGATTTCACTGACACCTGAAATAATGTAAGGTAAATTCCTGCACAAAAAACTTCTATTCCAAAGTTCATCAAATCAAAAACCAAAGGTTCTCATTAAAAACATTTCATGGTTAATGAAGAATTACTTTTTTACTCAAAGCATCAGCCACTTTATTTTCTTTTACTGGATGGTAATGGATCGTGAAATCATAATCCTTGGTTAATTCCAACCATCTCCTCTGTATCATATTCAATTATTTCTATGTTAATATATACTTTAAACATTGGTGATTAGTATATATCTCATATTTTACTCTATAAAAATGATTCCTCCAAATTTTTAAAGAAAAGAAAACAACATCAATTTCCAAATCATGTGTAGTTTAATTTAACTCATGTGGTTTCAACTTATGTGAAGCATAAGAAATTACTTGATCATTCTACATTAGGACACAACCAAGTCCCTTCAATGAAGAATCATTGTAGATAACAAACTCTCAATTTCTAGAAGGCAGTGCCATAACTGGAGCATTCACCAATCTTATTTTACATTCCTGAAAACAATCATCACATTCTTTTGACCAAACTAACGTAACACCTTTTTGAGTTAATATAGTCATTGGGCTACATAATCGTGAAAAATTACCCACAAAACTCCTATAATAAACTACCAAACCATGAAATCTATAAATCGTGGTTATATTTGTGTTTCTTGGACATTATACAATAACTTTTGTTTTGGTAGGATCTACAGTATACTAATTTTTGATACAATGTGACCAAGGAATTTATTTGTTGTAACCAAAACTCACACTTTCTAAGTTTCCCAAATAGTTTATTTTCATTTAAGGTCATCAGAAAAACCATTAAATGACTTTCAAGATCCTATTTACTTTTATAATAAACAAATATATCATCAATGAACACTACCAAAAACTTATCAAAGAACTCATGGAATATTCTATTCATAAAATCCATGAAGACAACAGGTTCATTAGTTAACAAAAAAGGCATAACTCCAAATTCATTAAGGCTATATATTGTATGAAAAGCGGTCATCGGAATGTTTGATTCCATTACATTCAACTGATGGTACCCTAAACTCATGTCAATATTCGAAAAATACTAATCTCCTTAGAGCTGATCAAACAAATCATTGATATGAGGCAATGGATACTTATTCATAACAGTGATGTTATTCGACGATTTATAATCAATGCAAAGTCAAATTAAAACATCTTTCTTTTTAAAAGACAAGATAGTTTCACCCCATGGTGATGTGCTAGGTCGAACAAAACCTTTATATAATAACTCATGTAACTTCATCTGTAACTCTAAAAGATCAATTTGAGCCATTCGATAAGGGGGTTTTGAAATTTTCTTAGAATCAAGAATTAATTCAGCTGTAAATTCAAATTCCCTATTAGGTATAATACAAGGAAAATCATCAGGAAAAAACATCAAGGTACTCATTTAAAACTGCCAAATCATTAATCTGAATAGTTTCATTGTTTTGAAGAATATGTGCATGGTAACATTAATTTCCATCTTTTACTAGTTTCTGATCTTCTTGATATGTTATCAAAGGTAAGGGTTCATTCTTGTACACAAACTAAAAATATTTCTGAAATGAAAACACATTAAATCTGTAGTCAATAGTAGCATGATAACTAGAAATCCAATCTATACCCAAAATAACATCAAACTCTTATAGAGGCAAAAAAATAAGGTTTTCAGGTATATTCGTTCCACACACAAGGACCAAAAGGATCTTATAATTTATTTTGGTCTAAACATTTACTCCAATTGTTTTTTCCATAAGTTTTGGGTTCATATATTGAAGTGTAATTCCCAATTTACTAGAAAAATTCTAAAAAATGAATGAATGTGTAGACCCTGAATCAATCAACCCATTGTAAAAATATAAACAAAAAAATAGTGTACCTAATACTACTTCATTTGATGGCTCAACATTTGATGAATTAGTTGCAAACTATTTCTCCAACCCTTTTTTCTTTTAGTACGGCTACATTCCATAATTTGAGTTCTTTGTTGGACACCCATTTTCATAATGACCCATTCATTGCACTTAACTCATTTTACCGAATGTAAATTAGATTTTGTCTTACCATTAACTTGATCATTTGAGTGCAATTCCGAGATTTATGTACCATTTTACTACATCTATAGCACTTTCCAAAATTCAAAATACATTCCCTATCATGATTTTTACAACAATTTTCACAAACTGTATACTGAAGGTTTTTACGATTTTACTTTTTTGAATAGTTCTTCCCTTTATCCTTCCTCCTCGACCTCTTATTCTCTTGTTTGTCAAAGAAGACCTGATTATCAGAAGACTCTATTTCCACCTTCTCCGCACATCGAACAAGATTTTTATAACATTTAAACTCACAAGAATCTAAATCCCTTTGATACTTTGGCTTTAATCCTAAGTAAAAATGATTGATTTTTCTCTCTAGATTTCGTATGAAATTAGGAGCATACCTTACTAGTCGAATGAAATTTGATTCAAAATCAGCCACTAAGTCATCCTCCTACCTCAATTCTAGGAATTATTTTTCCATACAAAGACGAACCACCATAGGAAAATATTTCTCAAGAAACATACCTTGGAATTCATCCCAATCAAGGGAATCAATATCCTCACTATCTATGATATTTTTCACCATCGACCACCACTGATCAGATTCACCTTCAAAACAATAAACAACAAGACTAACATTTTGATGTTCTGAACATCCCATGACATAAAAAATATTTTATAGTGCATTAATCCTACCTTTAGATAGCGTAGGGTTAGATGATACTCAAAATGAAGGGGGCTGTTGTCTAATGAAATTCTCCACTACTGACGTGTTTCTCTGTGGTAGATCTGGCTAATCTCATACATGGATGCAACCACCATTTATGTCCTGAGTCATCTGTGCCATCACTGCAAAAAAATGTTTTTTTTCGATTTCGACCATCTCAGGTTGATGATTTAGATGGTTGTATTTGTTCTGATGTGGTCCCATCGTAGCTTCCCTTTTTCCTCAGTGGAAAACCATTCTGACCAAGGAAATATCATAGGTGAGGCAACATGGTAATCTGTAAATGCTCTATAATTTCAATCATAACATAAAATAATTTATAGACATTAATTTGACAATATTATAACTCTTACAGTTGTTTATGTCAACC
The DNA here is from genome assembly GCA_963277665.1 of Viscum album. NCBI lineage: Eukaryota > Viridiplantae > Streptophyta > Magnoliopsida > Santalales > Viscaceae > Viscum > Viscum album. Next base: position 813,270,730 of record OY728165.1, read on the forward strand.
TTTGATACCAACTATAAGGACCCATCCTTAAAACATTACATAATATTGAATTAAACGGATAATTCACATTGAGGATCTTTTCAGGTTTATAGTTTTAGAGAGTTAGCACATAACTATTACATCACATATCAAAAATTACAAAGTTGACACTTCTACTCACGTTCCATTTTTATCATAAAATAAAAACTCTTGAAAAAAGGGTCTTGTCCAATTCCATGTTTTAGAGAGAATGGAATTCCCTTTATCCCATCATTGACCCTATTCACTTTACGTCATGTAAAACATTTCAAAACATTGGATGAGCATAAGAAGCGCAGTATGGTTTATAAAACAAAGAAAGAAAATATTAGTTCATCAATATATAAATAAAATAAGTTCTTTAACATAACCCATAAAATAAAAAGATTTATGAATCACACATAGAAAACATAAATCATAAAGGTAAATTGTGGCATCCATGTCATACATACATTGTAGCTATCACAACGACGTAGAGAGTTATATTTGAAATACAAATCACAAAATATTCCCTAAAACTCATAGGAGAAACATTCATGTTTTCCTCCATCATGTTACCCAATGCATTGGAGAGCTAAATTGGGCTCACCTTCCCTAGGTTTATCACGAAACCACCCGTATACAAAAACAATTCCCAAGGACAATAATATAATCATAACACATAACAAAAGCATAATAGAAAGATAACTTTCCCAAATTTATATCACAGTATATATTTTCTAGATATTGAACAAAATATTGAAATAATAAATCAAAAAACCGTTTTCAATACCCAAAATGTAAAAGAGTATATGGTATTTATTTTCCTTTAAAAAACACTAAAGCATGTTTAGGAATACAAAGATCACATAATACTCATTATGGAAAAAAGGACATTGTCACCGCTTACGTTAAAATAAATATTTCATTTTCATGTCGTTTAGTAAAATCCATCATAATGAAAATATTCCCTATGATTGAAATGAAAAGTAAAGAGGGTTTTATATGCTCTATAAAATAAATTCGTTTAGAAATCAAAAGATGCCTCAATGGATGGAGATTGAGACGATGTCCCTTACCTCGTGTCTGATGTGACCTGTTCCTTCTTTAATCTAATGAATAATAAACTAAAGTTAATTTTTACATTCTTTAGAACCTTTTTCAAGTTTATTATTACATTTATATAACTTATTTACATTTCATAAACATTATGTAATCATTTAAGTTAAGAACGGTCATTTTTACATTAATTTGTACATGAGTCCAAAATGAACTACTTATATTTACCAGTTGTCCATGTGGTCAAAATTCCATTATCTCCAAAATGGTATTAATGATTTAGATATCATATATGTATTTTATATCCAGTATATATATGTATTTATAATAGTACATAACATTTGAAGGTATAAAATGAATTGCACCGTTCATTGATACGGTAAGCCGTATGTACGCATGAACACTACTTTCATTTATATATCTTTTTTTAATGGAATTAAAACATAAATATAATTAAATATATATTAATTACTATATAATATCATATATAATATAATTAACTCCGTCCTATAATCGTTCCACGTATGGCATGAACGAGTCCTTCACTTTGAGGGGGCGGTAATCCGCATTTCCTCAAATGAGATTATCTTATTTACCCACCATGGAAACCATAAAGGTATTATAAAAATTTAAAATACATAAGGATAAAAAAAAATAAAAATATAATATATAAATACAGTGCCATCATAATGGCCACCACGAGATGAGGTTGGAGATATTTGAACAATCATCATTTTGTGAGGCAGTAGTTCATCGCCCATAGAAACAGTATATTTATTACGCATTACATAGAGGTGTGTGTAAGTGTAGTTAGAATACATATCATAATAGCATCATATTATAATGAGGATACTAGTTTTATTATAAAATAATTGATTAAAAAGAGTTTAGGGGTTTTAGATGTAAAATAAAAGAAAACAATTTAAGAGAAATGTTACCTTTAATTTGGGTAACTCCCTTGGGTTTGAACAATATTGACATATTGAAGTTTTTTATGCCTAATGAAAGGCTTCTGGGAGTAAAAGAGGGATGTTGGGAGATTAATTGGGTTGTTTTTGGATGAGCCAAGGGGCTTGAGAGGTGTTATAAATTGGTTATAATTGAGGGTTTTTTATAAGGGGGGGGGGAACTTTAGGAAAGTGTGATAATATTGTTTTATAATATAAATATTTTTGGTTTCTAAATATAAAACACTAATTAAAGTAGAAGAAAAGATGACACATGGTCGAGATAAAAACATCCAATATGAATTGTACAGATTTTTTATATTTTGTAAGCATTATAATAACATTTATTTAAATCATTTATTAATAAGGTAAACACTACCTTATTGTTGTGTCATATATAATTTAATTTATTTCATGTCTAAAAATTATAAAAAAATTACCATGATGTAGTAAATATTATTATCTTTATAATGTATATCTATAGTCAAATATATAAATTATATAACCCCACATTAAAATTGTTTTAACAAAATAATACATATTTATGATATTTTTATTTTTACTTTATAACAAGTTATTAAGGTCATTATCTTACCCAAGTGGCATTAAAAGGCCAAAAGTCTCACACAAGGATTGTCTTGGTCGGTCATTACTCATCCAATAAGTTTAAGACATGTGTTAAGGTAATTTTATTTTAATTTAATATTATTTTTACCTTGAATTACCCAATTTACCAATAATGGTGATAAATAAAAGAAAAAATTTACTATTAACCGAAAATGATTTTAATCTTATTGAACCAAATTTTACTTATTCATAACAACTATGTATGTTAGATTATTGATATTCAATTCACAGAAGCGGTAAAATCTCATTTAAATGAAAACGTCAGTTTTTTAACTACTACTTAGTTGTTTTACTCTTCTTAAAAAATTGATGTTTTCAAAAACAAATCCACCTAAGAAATATTTGATATTTGTAATCTAAAAACGAATTCTATTTTACTAAATAAAAAACATATATTTTGGATTAATTAATTTAAAATTAATTCTCATTGTCAAAATAAAAAGCGTGTTTTTATGAAATAATAACTATCAAAGAATTGAAAGATGATTATGTCCAATTTGAAAATGAAATTGTTTCCAATGAAAAATGTTGGATTAAATAGTAAAAAAAATCGATTTACACTTTAAAATCAATTAAAATAATAACCTATCCATATTATTAAATTATATTAAATGGAATATTTGAATTAAAATACAGTATCATTCAATATTCATTAAAAATGATATTAACTTAAAAAATACAAAAAAATTACCCAAAGTAAATTTTGATGTCCCGATTCTAAAGAAGAATTTCATTTTTTCTCAAATAGAACATATAAAAAGTGAACAAAACTAGATTTAAATAGAGTTCACCATTAAATGGTGGAAAATAGACCTTTTAAAGAAAATTATGCTTCAAATTAGATTCAGTTCAATTTTATGCCTCTAACTTTTATTTGATAAATGTAAAAATATTTAACAGACATATATAATAATATTTTATTTAATTCTATTTATTCATTCCAATATAATGGCATGGTGTTAACTACCATTTAAATTTATATGATTATATTATTAGTATGCAACATAAGATTTCAAAGAATCTCATTGTTGTGTATCGGGTACGATATTGAACATAGAAACCCCTTTAAAGTAAAATTAATCTTTTATTCACTAACATTATTAAAAATGAAAATGTCATATTTAATTATTTATCTTAGATGTTATAGTTTTCATGGAGTAAAACATTCTATTTTCTCTGATTTGGATATGTGGTTTGCTACAATGTTTCGGTGATGTCTACATCAACATCTTAATTCATAGTTGAGTTTCAATACATCGTATCATCCTCATAGAGATATTCAGTCTGAGAATGATGACTCTCGTATTTATTAAACACTAATTCATGATTTATTACATAAGAATATATATGGTACAACTCTTCATATCAATACATCTAGATTCATTACCTAATTAGGTACATTACATTACAACTTAAGAAGAGGTGTTATGCTGGCATTAAGGAAAACATCCAACACATGATCAAATAATACATCATTCATATAACCACACGTAATAATTGTGAGACATACATATTAAATGGGTGAGGTATAAATCCATGTAATGGAATAAAAAAATAACATGAAAACCGTAATTAATGTAGGGAAATCTGAATTTAACTAATCTATAAAATGGGAAAGAATAAAAAACAAAAAAAATGATGCATGATATAGATAGAAAAAATTAATAAAAAAGGTCAATATGAAAAAGAAATTTAAACATGACATTATAAGAATAAGTCAAAGTTACCCTCCACGAAAACAAAAAGAATGGATTAGTACAAATTATTGTGCACTATAAATGGAAGATCATGATGCTAAAACATTACCTATTGAATTAGAGTAATTGATGGGATCACCGATCATAATCATATCAGTTACATGAATAAGTGTTCCACATAGAACATATAAAATAAGAACACATTTTATCAAATTTAATGTAAATAAAATGGGTTATGGTTTCCATAAATGTATAATCTCGATTAATGATGTATTTTTATTTTTTTTCAAACCTATAAGTGGAAATTGGTTTGGTTAAACACCGCACAAATTTTGGGCATGGCAAATTAGAGTGACATTTCACCAGCATAGGGGTAGAACATGAAGAATAATAACATGGTTCAATTATAGAGAAGTGGGGGTCACTCATCGGTTGGATATCAAAATGAAAATATGATAGGTACATGAGAACATAACCCGATATTATTATTTTTTAATTAAAAGTCCATATATGAGTAAGATTCATGTATAAAACATTGCATATAAAATCAGAGGATAATTTCTCCAACAGAATGGGGCTATACATGGGATGGGTTATTAAGGATTAAAGGGTTCTCTAAATACATTAAAATAAAAATTTAGGTATTTGGGATATGGAAAAATATATATCCCATTAATATTTATTAAAATAAAAATTACATTATATAAATTACATTCTTGAATATAGAGTGCAAAGGTAGGTTCTCTTAATAATTTTTCGAAACCTAATGACATTGTTATACAAAATAATGATAGAGGATAAATTATATATAATAGTTATTAAATATAATGGATAGTAGAGGTATCATCGTAAATTCATGAAAAATATCCAGTTGACTTTAAAAATGAAAAATTACATGAAGGTTCTTGAAATGAAAAAAAGATAGAATTGAACCATACAATAAGAGGGGGATTCCAATTGTTTGGATGGAGATTCTCGAAATATTTGGTGAAAATTATGAGGAAAATAAAGAGTGGAGTGTAGATTATGTATGTTAGAAAATGTTTTTAGGTGAAGAGTATTGTTATCATGGGAGGGTTACTATAGAAAATATATGAAAGTTTTATATTTTTTCCCAAACATAGGTTTGGGACTCTATATAAAAAATCAATCAATACCACAAATCATTCCATGTTTTTCACATTATTTCAACCAAATGGGGGTATTTTTTGTTATTTTATATGGCCATAGGAAGACCTCAACAAAATATTTCACTTGTTGATATAGGAGTGAGTCATTCTAAGAAATAAATTATCTTAAAACAACAAAATATATTATCAGTTTTATAAGATTCATAAAGGATTTATAAAATTAATTAAAAAAACCAAGAACACATTATATTGAATTGAATACAGAGTTACTATTATGGATTAAAATTATATAATTTATTTCTTTTATAATTGGGTCATTGTGATGCCATAATACATAATATGTATTAATTTCATATATAATTTTTACCTGATTGTAGAAATCTCTCAGAAAATTATGAAAATACCCAATGGTTTAATTTCATCATGTTGATTCTAGAAATAATATTTATTTTATAATTTTATTTCATAATTTCATAATTTTTACTTTTAAAACAATAATCACCATTTATTAATAAAATTTGATTTTTCATAGTAACTACATTTAATCCCTTATAAAAATTAAGTATGAATTAATTATTATTTAATTTACTTAATAATTATTTAACAGTATTATTTTATAAATATATAATTTATTTTTTAAATTATGTATCCATAAAATGGAATATCATAATAAATATTAAATGTTCCCCCAAAACAAATTTTTTTTATCATATGAAAATACAAATAATTTAAAAATATACAATAATATGAAGTAAAAATTTCTATTATTCATTTGAAAACAAGACATATATATTCATATTATAAGGTTATTGATACATGATTTTTTTTCCAAGATAAACATCACTATGGGTATGATGAATGATGATGATATTTTCGTATGGTAGTTCTAAATACTTTTTTCGGGCCATGAACTCAATGAGCTCATGATTATACCATAAACGGTTACACCCATGCTTTATTTGATGGATCTTTGCTCGATAATGGTCAAGAAAAAATCCGAGTGATGATATCATCCATTGAAGCGATGATAAATTGAATTTATATGTCATGAACCTACTGGTCTATGACAACACGTCTTTTATCAATATAAACTGGATTTATTAAAACTATTTATTTATACTAATCCCAAAATAAATGTTCACATAATAATATATCAATAGATTTTAAATCTCGGTTGTCTTTTAAATCTGATAGGATACTATAAAACCCAAAATGAGCATGTTTAATCAATTTTTTTTTGATATAAATCAATCTCAAATTGAATTTTATTTTTTAATGCTTTTGTTGTTACAATATTCCCCCTAATGAAAATTGACCCATGAAATATTAATTTCACACACAAAAACATATGATCTTAATTCTATTTTCTAACCTCCTCTGGTTCAAACATTAATTATACAATCATTTGGTTTCCCCATAGACATTAAACAGGTGCATTTTGTTAATTCTTAGAACCGTGTCTTTGTGATCAATTATCTTCACCGAATTCTCTATATATGAAAGGTCATTCACCAATGGTACCACATTTCGTATTCATAACATGTGAGTTGTTTGGTATTTACATACCTAGAATGGATACATTGAACAGATCTTGTACTTGATATAGGTCAGGTGGGATTGTAAGTTAATAGTACACTGCTCTGATGTGATCAGGGATCTAAAAGGGATTTATATATCTTAGAATAATCATTATCTTCATAATAAATATTTTTAATTTATTACATGTAGATATGTAATGAAACACCCTTACTAAAATCTCAAAAAATAGGTCTACTCATGAATTTTCATCATATATTTTTTATTGAATCTGAGAAGCTATGTTGTGCTACTTTATTTTCATGACCTTTTCCCCCATTTAATAAATTTTTTAATGAAAATCCATTAGTGTTCCCTAAAATTATTTCATTATTACTGTGTTCTTCATCACATTCTATAAATGGATTCAAAGAGAGGTATTGTGTTTCATGAGTAGAAGGAATTATTATATGAGAACACAACCAGATGGAGATGTTGATCCCATCCTCTTTTAATGTCCATTGAGAATGCTCTAATAATTACCCCATGTTTATGGATTGTCTACTCAAATTTGAATAAGTTAGAGGGTCATAAGACATTTTAATGTTTAACTCAATATTTATGCCATGCTATAGAATCATTAAAGACATGGAGGTAAATCTTGGGCTTCAATCATATACAATCTCTAGTGTTGTTCCAAGAGGCATCACCACTTCTCTATTGTATATACTTACAAGTAGAGTGAGTGTCATTTCCTTTATTATTTCAAAGATGTTAGTAGTATTCGAAATATTATCCACCACAATGCATAATGAATTATTCCCTCTTGATTTCATTATCTGTATAGTGGGAATTTACATGTCTATTTTTTCAATTTCCTTATAGGTATGGGTGATGGTTATAGAAACCCATATATTTTTTCCTTTCAAACATCAGTTTCTAACACACAAGACATAATGATGTATATTCTATGATCTCATTTTTATATTTTCCGTCCAATTGTACTCATGGAGATCTTAATAAATAACTTTGGTCATAGGGATTTTATAGAAGATTGAGCCATGTGCATCATATAAAATCTCTTTCATTAACACATTATTTTATGGTACACATAATCTTGAAACAATTCAAACAACTCCTTTATTAATTTTGAACTTTCTGGATTTCAATCTTCTTATAGCTTCCGACATCTTATTAATTTTACCAAATTCTCCTTTATATTAATTTATATTCTCTATAATGGATGGTTGAAAAATTATTTTTCATATGATTGATGATGTTACTTCCTTTCATATTTCCATGGGAATACATTTCCTATCTAATAATATTGGATCCTTCTCATTTTTCATCATATTTAAAATTAGAAGATCCTCTATCCATAGAGAGTCTTCCATGTTTTGTCATTCCAATGATAGAAGTGTATTGAGTAGTAATAGTCATTAATCATATCTAACAATCATCCCAATTTCATATTCATCACCTTGTAGGTGAATATATACCGGAGGTTATAAGGAACCGTATTTGTTACACACTTTTCCTAAAATAGATAATTATTTCATATTATTAATGCAAATATCATTATAACCATATCTCGATCATATATTGTGCAGTTTTTTTCATGGATATTTAATTTCATAAAGGAATATTCGATACATTTTCCATTAGAAATTATGATACTGAATGATCCCCTCTTCAATGAATTTTTATATACTACCATTCATTTCCCACAAATAAGTAGTGTTAGTACAGGTGTAGTGAAAAAAACTTTTTAAACATCATGAAGGTCTATTCACATTAATTTTTAAAGAAAAATTATAATCACTTCTGATTATGTTTATTTAGAGTGTTTTACAATGATTAGATATATAATAAAAAATGCCAATGGCACCCATCGATTCATAGGAAAAAATTAATATTTATCATAGATGTTGGTATTGACCATCATTCAAGTACCTAGTTTTTAATTTTTTGTAGATATCAATTTTCTTGGGATAGGATTTCAAAATAATGATACTACCTTAAATTAGAACAAACATTTTCAATACTTATCATAATACATATAATTTTTAGTGTCTATCAAATAGTCTTAGTTTTCTAATCATTCACCACATGATTTTGGATTATATAAGAATATAATCTATAAAAACTACCAAAAAAATTTCAATGAAATATTTAAGACTCTATTTATCATTTCCATGAATATTTATGTAAAATTCAATAGTCTTAATGGAATTATTATGAAATCATATGCATTTAGCTTGAACATAAAGTAATGTTTGGTATATCACCCTTATTTACACTAAATTGATAATATATTTACCGACGATCCAACATAGAGAAGTATTTCTCCCCTCATAGTTGATACCACAAGTAATAAATCATTTAATATTTATACTTATTATTTATCATGACCATTTTGAGATCACGATAATCAATGAAAAGGTCCATCGACACATCCATATCATTATAGAAGGGAACTAGTGAGCCCCACAATGAAGAAGTTGGGAATATGAATCCATTATTATGATTCTCATGTATTTTCTTCTTCATCTCATCAAATTCCAAAAAACCATTTTATATGGACTTTTGGGTATTATATCCCTAGTATAAGTTGGATTGGAAATTCAATCTCTCATATGAATGTAAAATTATGATATTCTTTCGGAAACACATTAGATTATTCCCTCATAATTGTAATGTCATCATGGATGATATTTCCATATAATCAATCATTTTATATGATTATGAGTTATTTTACGAAAATAATATCCACTCATGAGTGGTTTTGGAAAAATAAGAATCTTTCTCCTCCACACAGTTGTATAGAATCAGAGGAGGATATATGATACTACGAGGGATTTTATAATCACATGGATTTATATTGTATATTTATAAGGAAATATAATCCATAATAATAATTTCACCCAAATAAACAAATGATTGAAAAAAAGGATCACTAGCATATTAATGCCAAAGGTTTTCATAAAAAATGAGTTACACACTTGTTATGAAATAATTTCCCCATTTCTCACTTTCACTTATAGCTCTACATCCATGATTCTCTTACTTTTAATTGTTATAAATAACTTATGTGATACGAAGTAATGTGTAGGGACCATCTGTCACTTAAAGAAATCAAATCATTTTTGTCTCAAAAAAACATAAATCATTTATCATCTCTGAAACCATAAAAATATATGGGGTTTAAAAACATAAATCCATCATAACATAGATATGGGAAAAGAAATATATTTCATAAATATCAATACATTACAAACAATAAATGCATTGATATAATTGTAATATTATCAATGAAATATGTCACTAATAAATAATTAGTAAAATCAGATAATGATATCATAAAAGGAAAATAATTTTGGGAGTTCACTTGAAAATAATTTGTGTTGAAAATATCAATTCTTGTCTCAGAACGTTTTTCATTCATAAAATCCAAAACAAAATTAAATGAAAACCTTTTATTTGAAAATAACTGTGTAATAATTCAATGGAAGATTCACAGAATTATGGCATCATGAAAGTAGAAAAATCAATTCATTCTAATATGTTAAAAAATTATTTCATTTGAACATTTACCAGTAATGTCAGAAGGTACATTGTATGGAAAAATATTCATTTAAACCCATTTAGTGACAAATCACATATGGGTAAAAATAAAATTATTCAATTGAATAATATTAGTAAAATTCTTTTAAATTTTTTAAGAAACATAAATATGAAAGGTAAATATTTCCCAATAGACATTTCGGTATAATAAATCTTGATTAATAAGGAGATTGTGAAATTAAATTGTACATTATGTATGATTTCTTTGATATATATATGAGAATCCTCTTCTTTAGTGAACATACATTAGATATCTCGGTATGGAAACTATGGTTGGTTTTTAGAAAAGGCAAAAATTGATAGAATGAAGATAGGGAATGTGAGAAGAGAAAATGGGAGGGTATGATCAATCTTGAAGGCTCAATATTATGTAATGAATTCAGGATAGAGGTTCCCATTTATAATTCAGGTGAAGGGTTCTATTGGAATTTCAAAAAAAATCATTTTTAATGAATTCAATAACAATTAAAATAACACCAAAAGGCAATTTATTAGAAGATAGAATGATATAATGTTGCAATCTAATAAAATAATAGATATTTTACTAGTTTTTTTCTATCTTAAAACTTATAATTTTGAAAAAACCATAGTTAACCTATTTTAATTTTCACTAATGTAACGAATTCTTCAATTTTAAAATATTTTAAATTTTATATATGTGTTGGCTGTTAAACTATAAATGAACAAGTTAAAACAATATATACCATATTAACATTAATTATTAGTTTTTAAAAAGGATTTATGATTTTAAAATAATTTAATTAAATATTATATTGATAAAATAACATTTGTGTCAATTTGAAAACTAATTATTACATTGATATGTCAAAATATCTACCAAACAAGTAAACTTTGAACCAAATATTTTATTATATCCCTACGATTTCATTGTGATATATTAAATTTTTTGATCTTTTTTTATATCTAAAATTATATTTATTTTAATATTTTTTATATGATTTATTTGATTTTTCAATTAATAAATCAATTACTGCATATGGGTTTTGTAATTTTTAAATATTATATATTGTTCTCTAATAATTAAAAATATATTAAAATTATTAAAAAAATATTCTTGATTTAATAATTATATTTACTCTATAATAAATATTTTGGGTAACCCTATCATTAATATGATATCATATTAAAATCACGAATGTTAAATAGTTTAATTTATATTAAATAATATATTATTAATATCAAAATCTCATTATAGTGGCCCAAAAATACAAATGTTTATTTTTATCATGATAACATGTTTATTAAATTTTAATCATTTTTAATCGTTCATTGCATACCTTTCTCCACATTTGGCCACAAAATGTATATTTAATATAATGAAAGTTACATTTTGTGTCTTTCTTTTAATTAAATATTATATATGAATATGTCTTAAGAAATTATCCATTAGTCAACTTAATTTCAATATTTTTTATTATATATTGGATAATATTCATCTAATGAAATGATTTCATGTGTTAGATTCATTTTATTGTCATTATCATTTTATTTTGAACTTAAATTATCCAATATACAGTTTATCGTAGTAACAAAATTTTGTGATGTTACTATTTGTATTTTCCAAAAATAAATGTAACCAATTAATAAATATTTCTCCTAACGTATCCATATTTTGTTTTGATTTTTAAAAATTCAATATTCAAAATATTTATAATTAAATTTGAAATAGAAAATGTAAAATTCCATGAAAAATAGTTTCTCAAAAATATTCTCCTTAAAAAATTATTTTATAATAAATTCTATCATACAATCCTTTTCAGAAACAAAAATGGTATTGTTATATATAAAAATGGACAAATTAAAATTTGAAACAAAAGAAAAAAATAGTTTACCTTTTAATTAATTTAATAAAAAATATAGGTTTCAATCTAAATCGGTATTTTCACTATTCCATAAAAAATATATATTTTCATAAAATTTAAAAAACTAATTTTGAAAAAAAAAATTACATGATGAAATTATTTTATTCAAATGCAATTTTTATAAATTTTAAAAATTAATATTCTATCAGAAATTGAAAATGAAAACATCTTTTAAGTAAACATATTATTGAATAATGATGTGATCATGCTAAAAAATTTGTTATTATTTTCTTAGAACATACCAATACACACATATTAATAGGGAAATTTTTTATTTCATAAATAAGATATCAATATTTATTAAAACCATTATAATTTTATGATTATAATTTCAATTTCATACTAATAGTGTCTCATTATTAGTTTAAGCTTATTATTGCATGCAACATAAGGTATTGATGAGTTAAAATTATTTACAGAGAACTATCTATTAAATTATTAGTGTGTTACATTATATCCCCATTAAAATTAATTTTTCCCTTAACATTATTCATGTGGTTTTAAATAGATGATAATATATCTTTCACATCACAACCTATTATTACCATATAACATTCTCCAGTTGGTGTTTCTGCCATTAAACATTAACCAATAAGGTGTTATTTTTTAGAGAACGTTATCTCTACCTAAAAAGTCAGTCATAGGTGGACCTCTAAATATTTAAAAAAAAAAGAAAAGTACATAAAGCACGCACCGCAAGGCAAAAAACTAATTACAGGTCATAAATAACATACCCATTACCACCCCCATGATAGACTTCCTCCGCAGTAGCTGACTCCTATTCTGAGCATTCATAGTGCTTAAGGATTTTGGCCTTCTTCCTTATGAGGTTCAATTTATCCAGTGAGATTAGCTCTTTCAAAGATTTATTTAAGGAGGACTGGGTAGAAAGTGGCTTCGGAAAAACAGATTAGTCTTTCCTCTTCCTTCGGCTTATTATGACGGACACCTCCTTTTCGGACTTCCCCTTCCCATCCTTTAGGACCTCACTGTAAGATGGCCTGACCATTCCATTTTCATTGTCACTGTCCGAACATCCCCCCAATTTCTAGCGATGACATCATGGGAACCATCAATAATCGCCCGGGCTGCAGACTAGATATTATATAATGTTTTATCTATGATCCATATTATCTAATAGTTATTCTTCAAAATAATGTTACATGTCAAGCGGTATGACTTCTATATTTAGTATATTTAAAGGATCTGGTATGTACTTCCTCTACAGAGATAAATGGAAAAAATCATGAACATGATAGAGATTCAGTGGATGCACCAATATATATGCTCTCTATCCTAAAACGACAAAGAATATTAGAGGGACTAATAGAATTACGAATTGGATTTCCCTTCTTTATAATTCACATCACTCTCTACCAAGGATATATTCCTAGAAATATGCTATAACTGACTTCAATATCTATGAATTTTCTTTAATTGTGAGCATAAATTTTTATTCAACTATGAGATAATCTTATATATTTTTTGGATAGATATGACTTTCACTACAATTTCCTCAAATACATCAGGTCCCAATAGCTAGCATTTCATAGCATCATTTTATCATTATCGAGTTCTTAACTTCGTAAAATATATGGACTCATAAGGAGGACTTTGAATACCAAATTGAAAGATATTGTTGTAAAACAAATCTAACAAACATAGGTGTTCATATCAACCACTTATAAATTCCACAATGAAATATCTCATCATTTCATCAAGAGTACAATTTTTATTTTCAGATTTAACACCTACCTTAATATGATTAGCAGTGCTGAAACATATCTCTATATCTATAGAATCCTGGTGAGTTCTCCATAAAATAGAGGTAAACCCCAAATCCTGGTCAAATATATTGGAATGTGGAACTTCATAAAGTCTCCCCTATCCATTAATATATATTATGGTATGATGGAAAAGAAATAAATATTATCATATATTAATTTATTGTGCTGGATTTGTAAGGCGATAAAATATATCATGTCTAACATTATGATTTCTAGATGTTATGACATGTTTAATGAAAAAATACATGTTTATATTTTCCCATATCAATTCTGTTATGGGTAATGTTTGGAACATCCTATTATAATTCTATCACTCATCCTTAACCTCTTGAAAACCCAATAAGAAATAAAAATAGTCTAAAATATCTCTCTATATTCCATCCCACCACAAATACTCTTTCAGGTCAAAATATATCAACGTTCTTCCAAAATAAATAGATAATAATGATCATCTACCCTCATCAAATTTATACTTATTTAAACATTTTTGTAGGGACACGAACACAGTTCATTAACCTTATCATTCAATTAATATAAATATTGAACTCCAAGACATTTCTAACTGTATTTTTCATTTCTATGACTTTCTTATCTTCCTCTTTTTTTATCAGATTTACAGATTATTAAAAATTAATTTGTGAAAACATGATTTCTCCCCTACCATTATGATATCAATATAACCCCTTTTAAAATCTATAAATAATGAATCTTTTTTTATTCTCATTACTGATATTATATCATGGATATTTTGACTTAAATCATCTTCCACATTCTTTACATTTATAGGGTTGAAATCAATTAATAATTCGTAATCATTAATCAACTAAATCAATCATCTTTGGAACATATTCCTATAGTTTTGATTGAATATACAATTTAAAACTTTACTATTAGTAAATATGTAACATATTTCTCCATAAAGGTAAGAACAGGTGCACCGACTATCATTCATTATATATCAATGAAATTTTATTCAAATTCCTTTGTCTGTATGATCTGAAATCCTATCCACCACAACTTGGTGTGTGTGTTTAATATTCATGGCAAATCATTAAAAAAATCAATAATATCAAGTTATAAATTGATGAATATAGATCATAGTGATGGTTTTTGGTCTAGAACAACATTCAATAACATCCATCATTTCTGGATTCACTAATATCCCATCTTTTGAGATTTTGTGACCCAAAAGTGATTCATTATGAATTCAAAATGTACAAATGGCAAATTTTTCATATTTATTCCCATTTATCAAGGTCATTATTATAATACTTAATTTATCATTGTGTTCATCCATTCTCTTTGAATATATATGAATATACTGTATTTCTACTAAAAAAATGGTCAAGAATGTCTCTAAAGAAGATATTCATTATGTCCATGGTGATAGCGGGAGAATTAGTAAGACGAAAATTAATCACTATAAATTCATATAGTCCATAACATGTATGGAATTCCATCATGGGTATATCCTCCTTCATTATCTTCAATTCATGATATCCATAATGAAGATGAATATTATATAATTTTTTATCTCCACATATTTTATCAAATATGTCATCAATATAGGGTAGGGGATATTTGTTATTTATAGTGATATTGTTATGTTCTCGATAATAAATACATTATCTCATTGATTTATAATTCTTATTAATAAAAAAACATTTTCACCCCATGGTTGAACATATGGGATTATGAATCCCATTTCAAGATTCACTATTTTTTTCATATTCAAATAGTCTAACTCAATATGGACCATTCTATAAGGATTCTCTTAAATAAGAATATCAGCCATTATGAGTTCTATTCAAAAATCAGTTTCATGATATTGGGGATGTCTTGAAAATTATTTTATAAAACATTAAAAATTCCAGTAAAATATGTCTATACTTAATTGTTAGTTTCTCCCAAACCATATAAGACATATAACCTTAGATAATAGTAATCAATACGATCATGATGGAAATATTTTCCACGAAAAGTTCATATCCAACATTGAATTTGTAGATGTTCTTATATTTTTATATAATATGAAATGTCACTTCCTTTCCTCGAAAATTAATATTATATCCACATAATGAATTCAAAATCCATGGAAAGAATCACATAAAATTCATATAAAGGAAGGATAACAATATGTTCATAAAGAACCTCAAAACAATATAAACAAGAGACCAATTATAAACTTATGATGTGACAATTATTCTATTATTATTTTTTAGATCTAACACAAAATGAAATTGTTGAGGTTATAGTTTTATACCCTTAGAATATTCTTTAGAAATAAATGAGTGGGTGGATCCAGAATCAAATAAAACATTAGTTTCTTTATAGTATATGGAATGTGTACATTTCACCACTTGAATTTTTTACTCCTCATATCAATAATTAATAGCTTGTGCTTTGACTTTTCCTTTTCCCTTAAGAGGTTTCTAACCTCGATAATCATTGATTCCCCTCAGATATGCGAATTAGGTATAAAAAAGATTATTTTCTTTTCACATAAATGATTGATGTGAGGGAGGTGAATTTTTTGTATTATATTCTCTATTATGCTCATTAACTATCTTCTTCCCATCATTTATTTGGTAAATTTACCAATGACTTTATTTCCAAAACATAAAACATTTACTAGACCCCTTAATGATGTTTCCCCAATGATTCTCTCCAAATATTAACCATAATGGAAGGCTCAACTTGTTTTTATTATATGATTTAAATCTTATATTAAATATTAATTTTATATTATTATCAAACCCACAAGATTGATGGGAAACTCCAATATCCATCTCCAAATTGAGAGAAAATCGATTTATTTCATCATAACTAATCAAGTTCCTTATGTTTATCACACTCTAGAGACATTTTTGTAAGATGCTAAACAATAGATAAACCATACCATTAGGATAGATGATAATTACAGAATTATACATTTAGATTATTTTTAAATTTTCCACATATGAACCAGTAGAATCATTATATATTTTATTATGCTCAAGAATATTCTTCTCCATATTAATTTAGATAATACTAGGAATGTAATTATTGATAAATATGTTCTTTAAATAATCCCACATAAATGGTTCAATTTCATCTCATTTCTAAGTATAATTGATATGATTTCAATATTTATCAACATCACCTTCAAAATAATAGACCACCAAAATAATATTATTAGGTTTATAACAATAGAAAGCTAAAAATAGCTTCTCTCTTTTACTGGTGCATTGTTCATCCACTAAAGTATCATAATAACCAATAAAATAATGTGTATAATGCCTCTTGAAAGACCCAACATAATGTTTTCCCCCCATTCCACATTTAGATGTCCAACATGAGTCATTACATGAGAAATTTTTGTGTGGACTAAAACAGTTTCTTATTTCATCTCAAACAACATTCAGTTTCACAGGAGGACAATGGTTAAATAGCCCATCACATCTAGCATAAATGTGGTTCCTTTGGGCTCCATCCATTGACTATTTCCAAAAATCATAGTCTGAGAAACAAAAATCATACTAGGTAAACACCATAATCCTGGAAAATTACTTATATGTTTCCAATTTTGGACATATTTTTTTCGATCTATGGTTATTCACGATCATTACCAAATCTTGAGGACATTATCTTATACACAGACTTCTCATTAGGTTTCATACTAACGTTTTCTCATCCTTGTTTCTAAAGGTTAACAAATACATGATTTGATAACAAATATAAGGATTAATACTATTCATAGATAGATACTACATATAAATAATATAATATTCATTACATAACATAATAAAACAACACTAAAATAGTATAAGTTTATTTTTATTGAAAACATGTAAACATAAAAAACAGATTCATTAAACAAATATATTATCTTCATCTTCTTTCAGCATTAGTGGAACTCTTTTTTTCAAATATTACATTATACTTTTCATCATATCATATTGAAATAAAAAATAATAATGGTTTATCAAAAATGCTTGTTAATAGTAAAAAAGGGAGCCAATAATCGTTTATAATCATATAAATGAAGAACATAAACATATCATTTAAAAATTATATCCAACATATCAAATATGATTATATCTTGTCTTGTGATAAATTATATAAATTTATATACAATAAATAAATATATTCCTTCTTACATATATAAACCTCACCTAATATAGAGAACAAACATTATATCTCCTCTTAGGGACACTATAGTTTCTCTTTTGAGAAGACAATAACCTCTAGAATGTGGATAGGAATGATGAGATCAAAAATTTTCTTGGGAAGGGTGATATTGAATGCTCAATGTGATGTGAAGAATTGTGGGAGGAGGTTTCCTTTTATAATTAAGGTGAGTGTATCTTTTAGAATTTATCAAAATATTAATTTCTAATAAATAAAATATCCATTATTCTTTGAAAATATTATTAATATTCCTTCTTACATATATGAGCCTCCTCTTATTTCGAGAACAAACAAAAGAACTCATCTAAGTGACACTATGGTTTCTATTTTGAAAATACCCGAACCTCTAGAATGTGGATTGGGAATTTGAGATTTAAAATTGGAATGGTGCGGTCGATCTGGAATACTGAATGTGATGTGATGAAGTGTGGGAGGAGGTTCACTTTTATAATTAAGGTGAGAGGAACATTTAGAATTTATCGAAATTATAATTTCTAATAAATAAAAAATTAATAAAATAACTCCAAAAAGATATGTATTTGAATATTAGAATTGATATGGTTTTAATATCATCACCTAATATATTGTATATTTGATTATATTTTATTTTGAACATTATCAATTTGATTGTTCATTTGTTTTCATAATTTAATTTCATCTAATAAAAAAAATCAATATTAATAATTTTAATTTTATACAAATTGGATGTCAATTACACTCAAATGAAAAGTATATGTAATTTTTCATCATATTCTATTTTATTATATTATAAATGTTTTAGGATTTTCAATTAATTTAAAAAAAATTATTTTTATAAATTATTTTTACTATCAATTTTGACACTGTTTATTACATGGAATTTTAAAAATATAATGATAAAAAGTAAAAATAAAAATAATGATTTATTATATCCCTAATCGGTTGATTCCATCTATAGAAGTTTCTAATTATATTAATTACAATAAATTATATTTATTTTAATATTTTTTGTAACATTTATTGAATATTTACATTAATAAAATATTTTTTTACATCTACGTTGTGTGACTATTTAATATACTCTATTTCCACAAATGTTAAAAATAATATACAATGATTAATCTATATTTTTTTATCTTTTTGAATAATATTTACAGTCGACTATATTATTTGGGTAACCCTATATTAAAAATGATATATTATTTAATACATGAATGTAAAATCATTATAATTTTCTTAAATAAAATATTATAAATATCATAATCTCATCTATGTGGCCAAAAAATCCAAAATAAAATTATCACGACTAAATTTTTATTAAGATAATAATTTAAATTTCTTTTATTTGTAACATACATTTTTTACCATGTGGAAAAATAAAGGATATTTAAGGAAAAGATTGTTACCTTTTGTGACTTTCATTGATATAAATATTATATAAATCATTTTGAGATTAAAATTACATTTAAATATAATTTCAAAATTTATGTGTTATATGTAATATTATATAAATACGGTATAATTTTTCAAAGTTTTATAGTAATTTTAATTTATTTATCATTTAAATTTTAACATAATTTATCCACTTTACCTGTTACCATGGAAACCTAGTTTAATATGGTTTCCATTCATATTGGGAAAAAATAAAATGATATTATAAAATAATATTTAAAAGATAAATCACTATTGGGTATTAATTTATCAAAATTTAAAACATATATGACGAATAATTTAATTTAAAATAAATCAGCAATGAAATCCATTAAAAACATTTTTTTAATTATTCCAATTAAAACATAAATTTTTAAAATAAATTCATGTATAAACTCAATTTAAAAATCAATAATTTTATTTAATTAAGTTAAAATATAGTATAAAAATATTAAACTATTATAGAAAATAATTTTTCATTGTAAAGACATTAAATGAAAATATTTTTTACAATTAATATCTTGATATTCACTATTCCTAAAAAAAATATTTTTTAGAAAATTATAAAAAATTAAGATATTATTTATGTCTTATAATTTATTTCCTCAAATAAATTTTCTATAATGTATAAAAATTAATATTAACTCCTATAAATTAAGATATTATTTATGATCTTTTGGCCCACATAAATATGTTTTTCATTATGAGATAGGTGAAACCTATGTCACCTTCAAATGTATTGGGTAAATACAATATGTCACAAGATAGATTGGAATGGAATGGGGAGTAATCACAATAGAGTAATGGAATTTATGTGCTATGATGGTCATGTTAGTGAACTATAACTTCTATTATGGTTCTTTTGGAGTGAACTCATTCCACTATGATAGCCTTAAGTGTGATCCTTTCCTATAATAGAAATTATTTATATTCATATGTGTATTCCTCAAATCAATGACTTATGCCTATTTTATGATCTCATGGATCATGTTCAGTTATTACCTTATGATTCCTGTCTTATGAACACCAAATATTCATTATATCCCTCAAAATTATGATCTTTAATTTATAGGGTTTGATTTTCAAATGTTATGAACACAAGCATATACCTTTAGCTATATGTTATTCTAACATATCTCTATAATTTTCCCTTACTGAGAATATCAGATCAGTATTTCATATGTTTCCTTTCTCTTGTTTGTAACACCCTGAATTTATAATATGAAAAAATTGAATTTAATATATTATGTTATATGAAGAAATATTTTTTCCTATTTTCTTACATGAATCAACGAGATTCTTCCATATCTTGTATTACACACAAGATTGAGTTTTAACAAAAACCAATATACTCTTAATATTATCATATAATATTATCGTTATCACCAAAACATAGTAAAGGAGTTAATTAATAGCTTTATCTAACATATTAAAAAATATATTTTAAACATGAAAAATATTTATCTATTGAATATTAATAAAAAGATAATAAAAATTAAATAAAAATAATTGATTTATGGAAGAAAATATATTTTCTAAATGACATAAAAATCATGCATTGCACATATAATTTGATTTTTTTACTATAATATGAAACTTTTATTGTAAAAATAAAAATCATTTCTTAAAATTGAAAATTAAACACTCTCTTAAGGTGATGTTTTTGGATAATTTCTGAAATTTTTCATTTTTTGATGGTTAGTGAAAATTAATAAATTTTAATCGAAAACATATATTTCATTTAAATAATTTATAATTGTAAATTATATTATGAAATGGTTATTAATTAATATTAGGTCAATTATACATATATTAATCCAAATTTGGTAATTGGATAATATAATATAATAAATTTTAATATAAAAACTTCGTTAACATTTGAAAACTTTTATTTTAAAACCATACATTCCCATAACGTATATGATATTAAATTTATATTAAAGCATGAAAATTATTTGAATTAAATTTCAAAAAAATGATTCAATATTGGAACTCAAAAATATTTTAATGTAATAATAAGATAAAATTTATTTGTTACCAAAATAAATTATGAATTCAGTATAAATTAATTACAAAATTTAACATAAAAATAGATTTATTATAAGTTTAAACTATACTGATAAGGTTGAAAATGACCTAAAATATTATCTACATTTTATTGAATGACTTCATTTATAAAATTTATACTAAAACACCAACAATATTTAAATTACATTAAATTTTCTTGTGAGTATAACCAACATAAAAATTTAAAAATATAAAAGGAATGAAATTGTTTCCCTTCGTTTTAATATATATAATTCTGTGGGATAGGGAAAAGAAATACTTGGATCGTCAATATATAATATTATAAATTTTTTATGTTTATTATTATAATAATTCATATTTAATTTTTATATTAGAATTAGTTTCTCCTAGTTATTAACAATCAAAAACACCAAATTTATTTTGTAAAAAATAAAATAAAAGAAATGATAGTTAATATTTAAAAATTTATGTGAATTGAATAAATTATTGAATTAAAATAATTTGTGAGAAGTATATATCAATTAACATTGTTTTAGAAATAATGTATTCAAATTACAACATTGTATTGTTATTTTTATGCTAATTTAAATTAATACTCTCACAATATAGATTAGTGATATTTTATGATAAATTATTTTTTAGCAAAAGTGTTAAAATTTTAAAAAATAATATATTTTGAAAAGAATATTATGAATGATAATAAATATTAAGTATATTAAATTCATAGACAATTTTTTTTATAGTTACCATATTAACAACTAAATTTTAAAAATCTATATGAGGGGAGTTACGATTAAAGCGGTATCTTTTCAAGTTAAATGCACTTGTGTTAATGGTAATTTCCAATGAAAATATGGTTTATATTTCAAAAATAATATATCATATTTAGAAAAAGTGTGTAAAAATATCTAATAATTATTAAATTATTTCATTGTTAATGGAAAAATTATCATTTTAGGGAACTATTTTTCCAATTTAAAACCTAAATCGTAAAAATAAGGAAATAGTAATGTTAACAAAAACATGTTTAGGGCATGAAATTAATTATGTTGTGGAGGTGTTAATAGGAATTTTATACCTAATAACAGATTAAATACGATTATTTTATCACCATTATTTTGGGGATAACTCAAAATAGGGAATACATTTGAGAATTTACAATAATGCACCTCCTTCGCAATTATAAAATGTAACATACACCCCTCACATCTAAAGACCTCCCATGAAATTTAGCTCTTTAAAACCCATCCAAAATCACATTAAAAATTTCTTAACCTCATCTTTGATTACATAATTCCCTCAAAGGTTTTATATTTGATGTATTTAGTTCCAACCGAATGTGGATGCCCGGATAAGAGTAAATGTTTCTCAACAGAAATCATAGTTTTATTTCATTATCCACTAGATTAAATTATAACAGAAAATTAATTTTATAAAATAATTTTATTTCATATTATGAAACCTTTTCATAATATTTCTGTGACCTCAAAAAATATCCACATCTATCGTTTAGGTTATTAAATCGCCATTCGTGTGTGTGATTAACAACCACCTCACAACAAATGTCATTCCATGTTTCCATTTCCACCTATAATAGTCTGATACGATGAAGGATATAAAATAAATATATAATATCTACAAAATAGTATTACCTATTAATTCACTATATCATATATTTAATGTTATTTTTAATTCTATAGGATACATGATAATGTCGCTTATGTGTGAGTAGGGCCATTGCCTCCCGAAGAGATGTGATTTTTAATTCACTAACTCATCACATAAAGAATATTTTAATAATTATAAGCTGTAAAAATGAATTATTATGGTATTAATGAAATGATATTCACTATTAAAAAATAATATATTTCAATTTCTCATTTTCTATTGTCTAATGTAAATATGTGGACATATTTTTTGTACTTAGGGACTAACTCATCCAAAAATTGATGTGACTATCTTTTTATTAGCGCACCACATCAACGAATTATATTAGTATATAATATGTAATATATTAATTCATTATCATTAATAAAATTTAATATATTACATACCTATATCCATATTGACCTATAAAAAACATAAATTTTAATCATGTATATGTACGACTTACCATCTCCATGTTCATATTGTACACTAGTTTTCATAACCAAATTTTTTGATTGGATTTTAAAATAAAATTTGGAGAAAAAAATATGATAATTATTTCATGATTATTATTATCATGATAATATAATTATATAATATCAAAATTAATGAGAAAATTCATGAAAAAACACTCATGTAAAGGACAAAATATTAACACATGATATAATAAAAATATATAAATACTATTAACATGTGGTTAATAAGATAAAAGAAAATAATCATAAATGATATCATAAATACATATATGGTTTGTGAATATTTTATTAACATGTTTTAAACCACTATCTCTGAGGATAATGGATAATCAGTCAAAAGGATGTTTCAGGTATGTGATTTCATAAATCGATTTCCACTTATTCGGTTAAGCTAAAAATCGTTGATTATATAATTATATAATTATGTGAGTAAATATTTATTAATATATTATGTTTTATTTACAGTTATATTAGGTGGTTTTTTTATACACACATAACTGATTCGTTTATCAATTCTGACAATAAAATTATGATCATGATTGGAATGTATTTCACAAACACATTATAAAAATGATCGTTTATTTTTGAATATCTATTGATAGAAATTATCTGATCAGTATTTAATAAATATTATATTCATTATCCTATGTTTATTCCTGAAATTTTAAATTAATATTACCATTTTCTAATCCTTGGTAATTAAATGTTTCCGAGAATTGTTTTCATAAAATCTGATTTCTTTTCACTCTTTGGCCAAAAATCTATATTCCTAAAATACCATATTTTTTAAATAAAATATTTTTTAAAAAATTAATTATGTTTTAAAGGAATTTCCACCCATTTTAACACAATTTTTTTTTCAAAGTAATCTTATTTCATTTTCTAAAAAATTCACAGTTTGATTTTAACAAAAAATGAATGGAAACATTGTTATAATTTGTATGAGATGAACGGAATTTAAAGCCATCATGAACACACAAATTATTTGAAGACACAATTATATGTTTCAAATGTTATTTTCAATGAATATTATTTCCAAATTTTTTATTAATGTGTTATTTTTTCAAATTTAATATCAATGAATAATTTTATAAAAATATTATAAATGTAAAAATTATATTTTCATCAAGAATTTTTTTAAAGATATTTTTTTGGTATTTATATTTATCAATGAAGAAAACCCTTTATTCATTTTAAAAAGGGTATATATTGTATTAATACCTTCATTAATATTCCATTTGATTTTTTGTGATAACTTTGACAGAGGAAATTATTGACATTCACAACCTTGATTCATTTTTCCATCATTAAATTTTTTATGAACTATTTAATTTTCTATGGATAATATATTTCACCTAATTGTCATACTTATTTATTATATATACATTTATATCCTAAACCATAAACCAGTTTTACATCTGGAGATTACTTTGATAGTAATTCTATTATCATGAGAAATATTTCATGTTTTGAATCCATTAATGAATATTGATACTTGATGATAGTGAATATTTCTTAAGAATTAAATCTACTATTTGATATATGTGGAATTATTTGGGCTAGTATGACATGGTTTGGGGACCAGTTGATGTATGTACCTCTAGGAATGATTAGTATAATTAGCCAATATTAGTTTTTCAAGAACCCATTTCATTTTTAAAAATTATTTTTAAATTGTCTTGTGAGTTTTCTTGATAGATGTATTTTTTGATGATTCATGTGAATTGAATTAACAATAATGGTACAATGTACCAAGGAAAAATTTAATAAAATAAACAATAATTTACTTCCATTATAGTTTTTTTAATATTATATATGATAATTTTTCTCTTTCCAAATTTATGGATGGATTTCATTCTCATTTCAATTGTAAATAGATTGTGTTTTCAGTTATTTACCATTTAATTTTGAATCTCTCTTAACTTGTAATTATTCATGTCATTTAAGTATCATGAGTGTTCAATTATATAACATGACATGTTGATTACTCTTATTAATCCATGTTAGATTATACTATACCTACCATTTATTTTTCATTTGATCTGTCCCATATTTGATTGCCTTTACCCATGATTCTAGGATGATTACATTGTTTGATATTCATGGATATTCTATAGGGAATAATTCTTTTAACAATAGAGAAAAATGTTTTCTTTTCTCTATTGATATGTTATATATGACTAAATGTTGATTTTTTATACCAAGACTACTAAAATAATTGGTCCTTCAGGATGAAATTATGTGTATCTTATTATAACATAATAATTTACTCTATCGGCTCCGATTTATTGGGGTTAGCGAAGCTATAATTGGTATTATGAGAGTTTTAGTAGAAACCTTGGGATCTAGATTTAGAAAAAAATTGATTATGGAATCTCACCATATGTAAAAATTTTATGGTAAGTATATAAGAACATATTAAGGTTTGGTTAAGGTAGATATTATGTTGTTTTCCCTCTAAATACATGTAACACCCATTGATTCCATTTCACAGATTCTTTTTAATAATTTAATAGATTTCATTTCACTCATCATCGAGTTCGAGCACACCATGACCATTTAAACTAGCCATTTAAATCGAGGATATCAATAATATTAACAAAATTATGAAATTTTTATTTTTTAATTTTGAAAATATACATAACTTTTTAATATGAAATATCAAAATTTACATAGGGGTAGATTTTGGTAATTTTCAGAAAAAATTCAATTTTTAATGAATAGTGAAAAATAAGGCATTGTTGTTAAAAATAAAATTTTCATTTAAATAATTATTTTCTATAAATTTATTTTAATGTCAAAATAGAGAAATAATACATATATTAAAAAATATAGTTCATGAAAATAATTTTCTAATAGAATTAGATAATATAATTTATTAATCTTTTGAACATCTCTATTACTCACCTTCTAGCCACTTCTAAGAGATTATAATTAAACATTATTTTAACTCTTCTGTGAATTGAATATTGAAAAATAGGTATACATAATTTTAGTTATTATGGATAATTTTGTCTAAAAAGTTAAAATTAATTTTTGGTGAATAATAACTTTTGGATTTTAATTATCACTGTTATTGGTAAATTAGTTAATTAATTGTAAAGTTAATATTATAATAATATAATATCACACTAAAACATGTCCTATTTTTTTATATGTGATACTTGTGAAAAAATATCCTTTGGTCGATATTCTGATTCATTTTAATCCTCATGTTCAATATTAAGAGATTTATTATATTTTATTTAATGAATAGTTAATAATGTCATATTCTATTTTTAATAACTAAAACATTTTTATTTAGGGTTATAAATAATATAAATTATAATATAAAAAGTATTTATATAGTAAATATTATTATATTCAAAATAGTATTTGTTTTATAATTTAGGGAAATAAATAATTATATTAAATTGTAACATAATAATGATGGAGTATTTGAATAATTAAATAAAGAATGAATTAAATGATAATATAAATGTTAAAATAAATATAATTGTATATAATTAATGGTATTCAAGAATTATATATAATACATAGATATTTTAATGAAATTTTAGAATTATTTTTTGAATTTATAATATTGGTCTAATATTTTTAAAAATGTTAATTTTGAATAGTTTCAAAATTGACATAAATCATACTTTAAAATATATAATATTTATTTAAATTTTATAGAATTTATCAAAATATATGGTTATTAAAATATCAAGTATATTGTTATATATTTCATAAATTATCCAATTAGGGTTCTCTTATAATTTATAATAAGTATTTTAACCCTAGAGTGTTAAAATACAAGAAGATTTGGTAAGAGATAAACTGTTTATATAAGGGTTATACCCCAAAGATAATTTTTATTTAGTGACCTTAACAAGACTAAAAATACTTTAATAAGTTTATTTAGACCCATACTAATTGTATACTAGAAATAATTATCTTTGGAGATATTTTAAACAAAAAATAAATTTATAGCAAATTAATATTTTAAGATCATCCAAAAGTGACACTTATATCTTTTATAAAAGGGAACTTCTACTTCTCTTTAATTCACACATCCAAACAGATTTGGCTCGATCATTATCCTATAATTTCTACTAAAATAATCCCTCAAATCATCCTAGATTGCACACATTGGGCATAAATACATCCTAAAAAGTCATGTTATGCAAACCAAAAGGAGACACACAAAAAAATTGGTAATTGATTTATCACATGTTTCAGTGTTCTTTTCATTTTCTACTTCCTCCCTATATTTTGTTTCCATATCAAAATAATAAGTCCAGTATAATCCATATAATTATATTTTATTATAATCATGTGAAAACCATATTACTTATTTTATCCATCTTATGAATAAAAATATCACCATGCGTGCATAAGTGTGACATACTGTCTCCACAATGTGGTGTAATTTGATATTCAACACTA
Organism: Viscum album; assembly: GCA_963277665.1. NCBI lineage: Eukaryota > Viridiplantae > Streptophyta > Magnoliopsida > Santalales > Viscaceae > Viscum > Viscum album. The sequence goes on from OY728165.1 coordinate 813,299,158, forward strand.
TGTTATTGGGATAGGTATAATGAATATTAATAATGAATATAACATGATAATTATTATTTATAATTAATATATAGTCCAATTTTATTCCCCAGAACAATTCAGGGAATGATATCGTCTCCGGTGCATACGTACGACATACTGTGTCAATGATGTGATGTGAATCATTCTCTAAGATAACCTTTAGAGAATGACTGTAAAATTTATATGATGAGTAAAAAAATAATTATGAACATAATTTACTTATTCATATGAATAAAATACATCATATTCATAACAAACATGACTTTCATGACTAAACAAGAATGGTAAAATGAAGTAGTTATCACCCAAAACAACGAAAATATGGATATATTATTCCATATATGATATAATAGGATCATATATCATATAATAGACATGAATATGGTCCTAGTTTAATTTAATAACATTTTTTAATCTTTATAATGGGGGATAAAGTATCATTTACTGATATATAGTATAAGGTTAGGGTTTAATTCACAATCTCTTTAGTACTCGAGATTTCTTATATTTTAGTATCTACTGGGACATTATTATCTTCCATGTACATTTTTTTAAACTATAATTCAATATATTATGGAAAATTTTGAAATAAAATTTTTCCCTTGTTTTACTTTTAAAAAAAGATTTTGAAAGTAATTATTCTTTCTTTTTCCAAATGAGGTACTTTATAACCATTTAGAAAAATTAAAAAATGAATGTCTTTAAACTCATTAAGCATTAGCATTTATTTTCAACCGTTATTACGCCATAACATTTCATGAATTACTTTAATGATTATATTTTCATTTCCAATATAAATTTTTTATTTTATAATTGTGCATCTTTTAAATCATTTCATAGTTAAAACGGGATATTTCCTATAAATCCTTTTAGTGAATTTATTAAATTAACTTTATTTATTTCAAAATCATTTTTTAGATTCTATAAATATTTGAGGTTGAATTATTATGAAATAATATTACATATTTTATTGAAGGTTTTATGGTTTATTTGAATATGAATGTTCTATGTTTATACCATTCAAGATTTATGGTCAAATTATTAACAATTCGTATGTTATTCTAAATATGAATGTTTATATTACATTTCACCAATTCCATAAAAAGAATTAATTGGACATAGTATGTGATGAGAGGGGCCTGTTGTAGTCCTATTATTCATAAGTAGTTCTAATTAGACAATCTAGTTTCCTAGCACATGGACTTGATAATATGATAATGGTTATGGCATAAGGCATTATCAGTAAGGTTATGATGTCTGACATTATGCATTTTCTTATTATGAGATTAGTTATTGATATTTCATGTGATTATTCGACTACTATAATACCCTTGTTAAATGTTATGTGGAATTATTTGATTTATTATTTTTATATTATGCTTAATATTATGTTTAAAAGGCTTATGTTTCAGTTTTATACCTTTAAAAGATTAAACTTCACTTTGATAGATTCCGATATAATGTTTATATTTACTAAAAATCTGAGCTCAACCCTTTCTTATGTTTAATTTTTCCCCAGGATTTTATGAAAAGTATTATGATTGAACTTTTGGGACTTTCTACGTGATATGAGTGTTTTCAAAGAGGATAATATGTTGTTTTTAATTTCAATATGTAATTTAAAAATTGTGTTTTTATATAGTATTTTCAAGGATACTAAACCAATTGGTCCATCTAGATTTCATTTTCTTGTAATCATGGAAATGTAATAAACTAATGCAGCAACATTGGGCAATTGGGTTGGGGATTTTTATTTTCTATCAAAAGATATTTTATACAATCCATGGAAACTTGATTTAAAAAAACATGATTTAGGGAAATTTATATTAAGATAGAGTTTGAGGATAAGTATTAAAAAACCCTTGATTTTTTTAATGTCGATATTATTTGGTTATTCCTATAAATTACAACATTATCTATGTACAATAAGCGAACATGGTTCTCGAACTCATGTTCCAATGAGTAACCCCTCTGAAATTGTTTTTCGGGATTAACTCGGGTTAACTTCATCTTTGACAACTGGCCTTACTATAATCTTAGTTGGACACTCCCAGGTAATTTTCATATTGTAATTCAAATTTTATTTAAAACCACTATTATTGATAAATGATTAACACTGTCCTCCATGAAACCATTTTTATGATTATGGATAATATATGGATAATTGTTTCAATTTTTGTTAAGTATATTACTAGTTTGGAATTATGTATTATGATTTATAACATAATATATTGTATACCATTATTTAGAAATGTAATCTAGTGGAAGAAATTGAAATTTTATCAATGCACTTAATCCATGTAGGTATTATCCTCTAATGCAAGATAATGATAGAGGAGTTTGCGATACAACTAGTGTTGAACAATTTATAATCATAATTGGACAACTTATGGATATGAATAATAACCTTACCCATAAGGAGTACCCTGATTCATAATATGGAGGATAAATGTTAGACTGCTTCTTGAGACAACAACATCCAACATTCAATGAAATATTAATCAATTTTTAGTGGAGCAATGGGTAAGTTCCATAGTGAAAATATTTCTTTCATTGGGGTGTAATGGAAGGGAAATGGTTTTCATGGTTTTTTATCATCTCTCAAGAGATGGGGTTCTATGGTGGTCATTAATTCAAAACATGAAGGAGGGTAAAGAAGTATAAAATATGGAATGAAGGGAGTTTAATGAATCATTCCTAGAAAAATACATTCCACGTGAACAATGAGATGATATGAAAATATATACCGTAAACCAACTTGTTGGGTTGATGTTGGTGAAATGAAACTCATAGGCCCATAACATGTTTATCAAATGACGAAAAAGTATAATATTATTAAAATGCGTATCAAAAATACTGAATGTTGGAAAAATATATATGGTGATAAATGAATGAACGATTTGGAAATTTGATTAGGAGATCATGTTTTCTTGTAGGTATCTACATGGAATATTGTTATTCGATTTAGTTAGAATGGTATTTAAGTCACAGGTATATCATTATTTTTTGAGATTTGAGAAAAAATTGAAGTTGTAGGTTACCATTTGGACATTCCATGAAGTCTTTCAAAGGTTCATGATGAATTCCACATATCAATGTTAAGGAAATACTAGCCATTAAAAAAGAATGTTCTCACATTTGATGAAATTAAACATGAAATTGATCTGTCTTATTATGAAGATCCAGTCGATATTCTTGATACTATAGATAAAGTGTCGAGAAATCGGAAGACTCATCTTGTAAATGTTTTTTGAAAAATCATAAAATTGAAGAAGCCACATGAGAACGTGAAGAAAATATGAAGAATAACCACTATAACCATTTTATGAATTGGTATTATAAAGATTTTTATATTGAAATTATTTGAAGGAGGGAAAAATATAACACCCCAGGCATCCATGGTACACTTCCTTTAAAATATATCAATAGCATGTGTTGCATGTAACATCAAGTTTGAGAACATCATGACCTTTTAAACTAGCCATTAAAACTTGATTATGAATATTAAGAACAATATTATGAAAATTATAATTTTTTTTCAAAATAGCCCTCATTTTGTAATTTAGAATATCAAAATTAGGTTTGGGTGAAATTTTGGTAATTATATGAAATGATTCAATTTTGGATTAAAAGTAAAAAATACTACCTTGTTGTTAAAAACAAACTATTTAATTTATATAATTTTTCGATAAAAAGTTGAATTTAATTTCATAAGAGATAAATAATAAAATTATTAATCCATTATAGTTTATTAGATTCATTTTATAATATAATTTCATATAAAAACTTCTTAAACTTTTGAACTTCTCTTTAACCTGCCTTCTTTCTAATGTATAGGATTTTAAGTAAACATAATTTTACCACTCTTGTGAATTGAATTTTTAACATAAGGTATATATAGATGTAATAAATATGAAATATTTGGTATAATAAGATAAAAATAATTTTTAGTGAATAATATTGTTTTGATTTTATTTACCACTGTTAAAGGTCAATATAGAAATTAATTGGAAAGTTAATATTATAATAAAATTTCATTACCTTAACAGTTGTTCTAATTTAATTGGATATGTGTGTTTCGAAAAAAATCAATATTAGGCTTAAATTTCGAACCTTTTTATGCTACTTATGTAAGATTAAGACATTTGTTATATTTTTTTTAAGAAGAGTTAAAAATGACATATTCTAATTTTTTTAACTAAAAAATTGTAATATAATTTTATACATAAGAAAAATTCAACAATAAATAGTATTGAGAATGATAAAATATTTATATACTTAATTGTATTTGTTTTTATATTTTTATGAAATAAGTAATTAATCTAAGAATTTACACAATAATGATGTAGTAATTGAATAATTAAAGGAATAATCAATTAAATGATATAGTAAATCATAAAATAAATATAATTTGACATTATAATTAACATAATCGAATTTTATAGTTTAAATAAAATTTTGGTGACATATTATAAGTATTGTTTCTATGTTATCATGTTGGATTGATATTTTAAAAATGATTGTTTCGAATAGTATAAAAAATACATAAATTTTATTTCAAAAAAATGAATTTTAATTAAATGTTATAAATTCAAAAAAATATAAGGTTTTTCCAAAAAACTATGAAAGTGAAAAATAATACATATATGATCCAATGGGGTTCTTTTGAAGTTTTATTGTAACTTTATTAACTATATATTGTACAAATACAAGAAGACACAGTAAGAGTTAAACCATTTAACTAAGGGTTAAACCCCAAATATATGGTTTAATTCATGACCAAAAAATCTCTACAAACATTGGTTGATATTATTTAGAGCCTTAATCATATTATTATTGAAATAAATCACTATTAATATATTAAAAATAGATAATAAATTTATAATAAATTAATATCTTATGATCATCTAAAAGTTCCCTTCACCTCTCTTTTAAAAGGGAACTTCTCCTTATCATTAAATCACTCCTCCAATAACCATTTTTTCAGAAAAAAAATAGACCACTTATGCCCCAAAAATACCTCACATAATTATATAGGACACATATTGGGAAGAAATCTTACCTACGAAGTCCTTTTTTGTGAAAACCAAAAACAAACCGTTGATAAAGATGTAATTGTTTTTTTACCTCTTTCAACGTTCCTTTCATATTATACTTCCTATTTATATGTTTTTTCCATAAAAAAATAACAACTCCAAAATCATCCATAAACTAAACTATTATTATAATCATGGAAAACCCAAATTCCTTATTTTATTAATGATACAAAAAATAATATCACCATGTGTGCGTGTGTACGAAAAATTGTTTCCATGCTGTGGTGTAATATGTTATTCAACAATCCATTATATTTATGGTTACAAAGATGCGTATAGTGGATATTAATAAATATTATAAAATTATAATCATTCTAAATTTTATAAATATATCATCCATTTTAATAACATTTATTTGTTATGATAATGATATCAACGACCATGCTTACGTAAGGCCTACCATCTCCATGAGGTGACAAGATTAATTCTATACATTAACCATTATAGAATTATTATAAAATTCCTATGATGTGGAAAATATTATATACTTTATTTCATTCTATTTATGAGTAAAATATATCCTACGAATAATGAAAATGACTTACTTGACAATATATGAATAGGAAAATGAAGCATTTTACACATGAAACAATTGTAATACTAAAATATTATTACAAAAATGATATAAGACAATCATATATGATATTATAAAAAAGGGTATTGTCCTAGTATAATTTAATAACATGTTTAACGATAATACAAGAGGCTAACTCTCCCTTAACTAAAGGAAAGTATAAGGTAAGGGTTAATTTCACAATCTATTTATAATAGGAGATTGCTTATATATAAATATATATTGGGATATACTTATCATCCATTTCCATGATTCATAAAATGTAATTAAAAATATATTAAAGAAATTTTTAAAATCAATTTTACCCGAGTTTGACATTTTATGTTTTTTTATGAAAGGAACGTTTCTTTAGTTTTCCAAACAATGTACTTTATAACTTTTTTTCAAACAAATTAGGAAAGAATATTTTTCCAAACTTGTACAGCAGAATTTTATATTTTCCACCACTAGATGCCTTATTATTTTCATTCTTTCCATACAAGAATTTAAGGATATTTTAAAACTAAATTTTTTATTTTATAAATTTTCATTTTCGAAATGATTTCAATGTAAAAAAGGGATATTTCCCTTAAATAGTTTTAATGAATATATTAAAATATTTTCATCTATGTAGAAATCCAATTTTCGATTTTATGATTATTTGAGGATGAATTATTATGATATATTTTTCTATATTTGTACCATTCATAGATTATAGTTAAAGTATAAACATTGTTTATACTAGTTTTAAAACAAATGATGATGTTATGTTTCACACTTTGCATAAGTGAAATGAATTTGACCTATTAAGTGATTGTTAGGACTCGATATAGCCCTACAATGCATCTGTATGTCTCATGAGACAAACTAGTTATTGGTACACAACCATGATGGTATGGTAATTGTGTAGGCAGGAGGCCTTGAGCTTATTGTTATGATGTCAAACAATATGAATTTTCTCATTACGAGATTAATTATTTATATTTCATGTCCTTATTCAACAAGTATAATATCCATATCAATGTTTAAATGGAATTTCATGATTTATTCTTTTCGTATTATGTTGAAGAGTATGATTAAAAGTCTTGTGTTTTAGTTTTATTCCTTTCCTCAAATGTTTATACTTATTTATAATTGATTCCATTATATTGTTTATCCATACTAAACATCCATGATCACCCATTTATTATGATTCATTTCCCCCTAAGATGTGGAGAAGTCTATTATGATTTACATAGAGGGATATTATAAGGGATATGAGACTTTTCTAAGGGGATAATATGTTTTTTTCATTTTAATATTTAATGTAAAAATTATGTTTTTATCTAGAATTTCAATGGATTCCAAACTAATTGGTACCTCAAGATTTATTTCTTAATATTATTCCAATGTAAAAATATAATATAAAAACTCTGTGATACGGGGGTCCAGGTGTTACAATAAATCTCTTTTAGTATACTACAATTGGATGTGGGTATAGAACTGATATACATAAGGGTAAAAACAATGAAAAAAGGTACATTAGGATTTTTTAATTACTATATGAGGCATGGAAACAGGGCTTACTATTTACCTTGATTGACACTCCCAGGGGATATTCGTAGGATAATTCACATTTTCCTTACAAATGGTTTTGAAGGATTTGAATAGACAATGAAAATTAATGACCAATTTTAAACCCTTTAATATAGTAGGACCTGTCTATAAATAAAAAAATTACGTATTTATGCATTATGGAGGAATCATAATAAATATGACATGATTTTTTCCAATGAAATTTTGGTTATTTGATTCAAGAAACAACATTGGATTATATTCGAAACAGATAAGTCCTCATAAAATTAACAGATATGGATACCATAATTGGGTCTGATTTTAAATTTTAAATGATCTTCAATGATATGAACACATGTTTATAGGTTTTTTGTGATAGAAGTTTACCATGATTAATGACCATTTGTAGAAAATTACGAATGCTACATGTTTTAGTGGGAAAGTTATTTGAGTAACAATGAATTAAAAAATTTATATTGGTACGTTTAAATGAATTTATATCTTTTAGGGTTAATATGAACATTACTGACATATAAAAAAATTTAAATAATATAATTATATAAAATTATTCGTATATAAAATCATAGTAAATTATGATAGAAAATGATTATTTTTTTCAATAATATACATCATATTTTTTTGGAACACTCTATGTGTAATATTAATATTTATAATAAAATGAAAGAATTTTGTTTTTGGGTGAAAACCCATCATGTCTAGAATGACCATGGGACTTGAATCCATGACCGAAAGAAGATAAGGGTTTCAGGCCTACCACTATCCTACATGATGTCCTAGTTAATATTTCATTGTTTTTAGTTAAAAAATTTGATGAATATATATTAATGATGAACTATTGGTATTAATTATGAGGTTTAGATATTATTTTAGTACAAAAACAGTTTATTATATACATTTTTTATCTTTTTATCAACAGTTTCTATGGATGTTAGATTGAAACAGATGTTATAAATATGTTTTTAACATTAGTTTTAATAACCGATATTGAAAATCGTTTTTATGGATTTCCATATTAGTTTTTAAAAACACAACATGAAATAACATTCACTTTAAAAAACAAATACATTAAAATTTTATTTTACACATCTGTTTTATAAAAGTAGTTCCCAAAAGTCATTTTTAACAGCAGTTTTTAAAGAACAGATGAGAAAAATACTGATAAATTTGTAGAGAATTTCCTTATATTTTGTTTGACATATCATAGATCTCATATAGATTAATGAATAAAATATTATGACCTTCCAAATTTGGATATATAAATTATCTAAGGAAATATTGAATGAGCTAACTAAAGCTTCGTATTATAAGTAATTTTTGAAAACGAAATAATATTTTTGTTTTATGATACGAATAATTTTTCTTCCTTGTAATAAAATATGAATCATTCAAGGGTATATCAACTAAGAAAACTAAAACTAAAAATTAAAAAAACCTAATATTATTTAAAAACCAATGATGAGAACCTAGAAAAAAGTAACAGTTGATTGATAGTAAATATCAAATGATTTGAGTTAGTGGAATGATGGTGGGTTAACTAATTGATCATTAAATTAGTATAAGGGTAGAATGGAAACAAATAAAAGATATGGTAAATGAAAATATGATATTAAATATTTTAGGAAGTAATAGAAAATTTCCATTACGTGTTGTAAAAAAACTGAAATTTTACTTATCTAGAAAATTAATATTATATTTCACTTACTCTTTATGAAAACAGCAAGTAAATAATATCAAAATTTTCATTTTTCACATCGGTTGTCATAATACCTATGTAAAAACATTTCTACTCTATTTTGTAATATTTTAAGTGAAAATATAGTTTTTAAAATAGGTTTTTAAAAAAATGACATGAAAATGAATTAAAAAATGTAGTTTATTTCCAAATACTTGATTTGACTAGTTGTGGAGGTCAAATGAAGTTACAAATTAAATTGTATTTCCATCAGAATGTAGACTTTTTAAGACATCGGTTATATATAATAACCATCTAATGGTCATGAAATTTTATATGTAATTCATGTTGAGCTCGAAGATCAGTCAAATTGATGATTCAGAAATGAAATATATGTTTTCCAACATTTTTCACCTTATTTGTAAAATATAAAATGTTAAAATGTCATGATGATTGACTTTTCATGCCGGTTATTAAATAAAAGAAGGGAAAAATAACTTTTTAATATTGGTTGATTAATATTTATTTTCAACTATCATAATCATTGATTTTTCATATTGGTTATTATATAAACATCATGACAAATAATTGAAACAGATTTTTACTTCGGTTATATAAGAACTGATGTGAAATTCAATTTTCATAAATTTTTACGTCACTTATAAGAAACTGATGCGAAAAAGGCATCGTTAATAATATTTTTATACTACTCTTACATTATTAAACAAATTGGTCTTGGAAAATATTTAGAAAAAATTGGAAATATTTTTCACTCTTTTATATATCATACAATCTATTAAATGAAAATTTTACTACTTCAGGGATTAAAATTAAGTTTTGTATATTTATTTCAAAGATTATGGGATGAATTTTAAATTGATAAAATCAAAACCACAATATGAAATTCTGATTATGATATATATTTATATAAACTAGATTTTCATTAATTCAATGTTTGTAAAATTATTACTCAACATTAGGAAAATTGTCTTTAATTAAAATTTGTATCATATTAACTTAATTTATTAAAAAATATTTGTCTTTTTTTCAATATATATTTGTGTCTTCTAGGGCCTTATAATTCCATTTAACATTCATTATCATTTGATAAATGTCCTCAATAACTCTCTATAAATATTTATTCTCTTCCATCATGTCTATATAATAAATTTCAAATAATTTTCTCCAATGCAAAAACCTAGTTATGTGTATTTACATTTGATCTTTATACACACCATTAATTCTCATTACTATAATGTCTTATCAATCCATCTCCTGATATGTGATTTTAATACAGGTATTTTAAAATATTGAACACTTCATTACTAAGATCATGTTTAAATATTAAGGGTGAAATATATTTAATGTGTGAGGAAAGTAACACCCCAAATTTATAAAATAATAGTATTGTATTCTATATAATATGTGACACACAACACTATGTCTATGTTTTTTATGAAAAATAATGAGTTTCTTCAATAGGTTCTATGACACACAAGACCACGTATTACCCAACAAAAATATACTATAAATATTAGTATTTAATTTAACATAATAAATTTTCCTTTAGAATGGATGTAGTGAAAATAAATTAAAAATTTTAAAAATATATATTTTATACATTTTTATGATCTATATATTTATTATGAAAAACAAGAATATTTTAAATTATATTTTTTTTAAAAAAATTTACTATTTTATCTAATAGATGGTTTAATCATTCGTTGACATCATATTTTAATTTTTTTTACAAGTTATAAAACATTTATATCAAAAAATATTATTTATTTTCTAAATTAGAATATTGAAATTATTCATTCATGATTAATTTTTATAAATGAGTAATGTTTTATTTTTTGACGAATATTGAAAAATACTAATTTTTAATTAAAAACAGCATTTTTTTAAAAATTTATATTGTTAAATTATATTTTGATTTTGTTATAATTTCGTATTAGATATATTATATGTCTATTAATTCAATTTAGTTCCTTAAAATAAATTTATTATTAATCTTTTAATTAAAAACAATGTAAGCTTTTGAACATTTTCAATTTAAATTCCAACTTTCTCATCACATCTATGCGATTAATTTTAAATTAAATTTCATCAACTATGTGAATTAAATTTGAAAAAATGTTTTTAAAATTTTCAATGATAATAATATACAATTTATTATAATTGTTTTTGACAAAAATTAATTGTGCATCTTATAATAATTAATTGTCATGATTATGTAAACACTTGATTTACTGGATAGTTAAAGTAGAATGATAAGATTGAAAATAAACTAAAATATTATAAAATTTTTAATAAATGATATTATTTATAAATTCTAAATAATAAAATTTTTTATATGGGAATCAATTCCATTTTTTTGAATATGGCTCATATAATAATTTACGTATAGAAAAAGATTAAAAATATCATCCTTTTAATATGTAAAACACATTGGTATAGGGACAAAAATTGCATTGGTTCATATGTAAATATTATTTTTAAATATAAATGAGTTTATTTAAAAAAAATATATATTTATTTTTTATAGTGTAATTTTTTTACATAAAATTCCTAAGAAACTCAAATAGATATATTTTTTAGTTCACAATTATATAAAATAATTGTTACATTTAAATAACTAATGTGAGGTAAATTGAATGAATTGTATGATATATTTTTTAGAATAATATATAATGATACACAAGTTTGAAAATAATATGTTAAAATACTTTCATTATATTGAAATATTTAAATTAAATTTAATAAATAACATTAAAATTGGGATGAATGTTATTTTATAGAAATTGTATTTTATTAAATGATATAAAATAACTAATAATCCTATATTATTCATAAAAAATTATATGATAAAATAATTAACTATATTATATTAATAAAAAAATATTATATTATAATTACTATATTAAACAAAAATATATAAAACAATGTTAGTGCAACTCAAGATTAAGAAGTTCTTTTCACATTTAATGTGCATTTATTATTGTTAATTTTTCAAAAACATAGGATTTATATTTTATAAAATATAAATAATATTTATAAAATAAATGTACAAATTATATAATATGTATAAGTTTCATTTAGTCTTAATTGAAAAATTACCATGGTTATGAAACATGTTACCCGATTGAAAAATAGATTTGGTAAAAACAAGGAATCGGAGACATTAAGAGACATAATGCTTCAAAAAAGTGTTTTATTGTTATGTGGAGTTGTATATCAACCATATCATACATAAAACCAATTGAATATCAATATTTTATCCCCATGAGGAAATTTTTAACTCCCAATAGTTATTACTTTTTAGTATATACAAGAATGACACTCCACTTAGACTATATAATTGCACTCACTCACCTCACATACTTACACCCATCAAGCCTTTATTCTATCCAAATTCTTCCAAGATTACCTATTGAATTCTCTTAAAATAATTTTAGAAGCCTTATTTTGGTCATAAATAAATCCTTTTAATGCTTTAGTTCATTACTAATGTCGGTTCCTGAAGATGATTTAATGTTCTTTAGTGAGTCTTTACTTTATATCTTCCTCAACCTAATTCAATTTTGATTACACCAAGATGATATAATAAATATATTATCTTACATATACTATTATTTTTATATAATTAGGTAATACCAAAAACCAACTTTAATTCAATCAAATTAGTTTTGAAATCATTCATTGTGTTTACGACGGATGACACCTCGCAAACCGATGATGTTCCAGTTTCCATTTCATCCTATAATGGTTTGGTATGAAAATTGATATAAATTATATATATATATATATAATATAATATATTTATACCTTTAGTTAAATGATAATATATATATATATGTTTCTTCAATTATATTGGAGAGAAAATAATGTCGCTTATGTGTATAGCGGACTATCGCCTCTCGATGTGATGTGGTTCTTCTTTTAATAAAGATTCTCATGGATGAAGATAATGTTAATGTTATTTATTTTAAGAGATATACATGTATAAAATTTCAAATTCCTAAAATATTTATCCCTAAAAAATATAATATTCATATTTATATTTCATTCCCTTTAACTCATATAAGGATGATAAAATTATTCATGTATGTGAGGACTACTGCCTTCATGAAGTGACGTGACTCCCATTTTCTCAACACACCACATGGATTACACGTATAGGTATATGATAATGTATATATGTTCTTATTATAAATATGAAAGTTTTATATATTTCGTTCCTCATTTATATAATTATCAATGGAAAATGGAAACATTACGCATGTGTACGTTCAACCTATCATCCACATGATCATACCATACTTAATTTTTCATAACCATCATTCATAATTTGTTTAAAAAATGATTTTGAAATAATAATATTAAAATTATTTTCTGATTATTTTTTTATATTATATAAATTTTTAATATGTTTAAGAAACTGATTATTTAGGAAAAAATATATATTAGAAACCAATGTAATCAACTCCTGAAAAAATCGAAAAATCTTAACATTATTAACAAATGGGTGATAATATATTATAAAATGATTATATATAATATAATAAATATTTTAATTATTATTTTATAAGTTACTAAAATGATTATAACCATTATAAATGATGTTAATTCACATTAAATAAAAAGGTAACATGAGTTAATATATTTATTATCATAATTTACAACCATTTGGTTAAACTTGTACTTCATTGATTATGTAATTTGATGAATATTTGTGTAATAAATATTTATTACATTATGTTTTATTTCAAATTTATTTTTCTGGTTATATAGTTGATACACTATAGTGGCACAATCCTTTTATATATATTTATATATCCTTATACAATTTTAAGAATAATTAAATGTCAAATTACAGCATAAGGATCGTAAAGTCAAGTGCCTTGGATGACCAGGTACATAAAACTGAAAACATGGGACGTAATAAAAAATATCAATATTTATAATCCATTACGATCTCCTTACATCCTTGAAGCCCTTAAATCTTCAAAGTATAACCAAAAGATAACATGAACAAAGAGATGAGCTAAAAAATCCAGTAAGGGAATAATGATTAAAATAAAGAATTGAACATTGGATTGAAGGCATAATATAAGGATATATAAAGTAAAAGATTGATTAAACATAAGTAATCATAACATGGGTTCATATAATAATGGAATCATAGTAGTATTTTTGAAGAATTAAATATTACATTTTCACGAGTCAAGGAATTTTTGCAGTTATAGGAGAAGGATTCAAGGCTCATTACACATAGAGTAACATGAGTCATGGTGTGTTCCACATTGAGGAGAATAGGTCAAAGATAACCACCAATTCCATTGAACATAATGTCTAATGAGAATAAATTTTACCCAATTCATTAGAGTGATATTTGGACACACTCATCATAACTTTTTCAGGAATATTCCTTCCACATAATGAAAAATAACTAAGTAATCAAATATAATCATAAGGATTGCCCATGGAAATAATTGGGTACCAAAATCATATAAAAGGATTATAAATAAATATGTCATTAATGTATTGATTAAATAAATGAATTAAATATTAAATGTAAATTCAAAATAAAATATTGGCATATATAATGATATGTTATCTCAAATAAGAGTGAAAAGGGTGTTTAAGAATCTTTAGAAATAAATCATTTTAGTAAGGTTTAAATAAAATAATTCAAGATTCATTAAAATATAAAACTAATAATTTTTTCTATAAACGAATAATTAAACCAATGTCATTTTTCATGATAAAAAGAGTGATTTTAGAAAATATTTGTGCGATAAAATGTAATATGGATCAAACATTAAAATGGGTATGAATTCGGGACATTCCCTTTAAATCGTGCTTTCTTATCAGGAAGAGTTTAGTGGGAACCATTTAAAAACATGTATATCATATAAAATATTGATAAATGGATATTTATACATGAGTTTGGAATAATAATAAAATCATATATAATATTTAAATAAAAAATAGATTTCAATTTGGGTAAAAATACTGGAAGTGTAGCCTAAAGGAATAAAGGATGTTCGATTATATTCAATTAGATTATGCCTAAAAAAATTCATAACATGACCATAATTACCATAATAATTAAATTATATTCATTAATTACTATTCCAAAAATAGATATAATTGTAATTTATTAATTATTACTTTATTAAGATTATTTATGGCTTTTTTAATGGGTAAAGAGATTTAATTTCATCGTTTTGGGAGCATTTATTTCCTTGGTATTCATTATCGGTTTACTTATCAATGTGTATTAGAAATCATGTAGAATGAGGATAGTTTTCCAGAAATAAACTTATATCTTATTAATTAACATGTGTAATATTAAAATACTATTTTTTCCATAAGTGAGAATTATTCATAAGATAATTCATTAATCACAGTCATTTAAATAAATTTAGAATTTTTTGATCACAATGAACTCGTTTTTTGTTTATTAATTAATATCATGTGTTAAAAATTATTCAAGAATATTAAATATGATACAATAAATATATTATAATATTTTCAACCATAAATATGGTTTCATGACTATCCTTATAGATAGAGATGAATGATGAAAGAACATCATCCACAAAGGCGGTAATTCGGCACCTCGGAGACATTGTTTTCAGTCTTATAATAAAAAATATAGGAAAATGGATTTGATGAAGAATTAATCCATAAAAATTATATATTTTCTATATATGTAATATATTTCATTTTCAATTCGATTTGGATGATGCGTGTTGAGGATATAAAAATAAACGTAATGAACAAGAAAAGAAATTGAAAGAAAACGGAAGAGGGTCATGAATCATTCATCTTGACAACCTATTTAGACGATTGGTTTTGTAATTCTATTAGTAGAAAAAGCTAATGGTCATATAGAAGTTGATATATGTTATATTTTAAAATAATTTGGTCAAGAATAAAGTCCTGAGAGTTTTGAGGAGAAGCGGTTGTGGCATTGCTATTTATAGTGGAAGATGAGGGTGTTTTTTTTGAATATTTTAATCATTATATTATTATTTTTTTCAAGACAAGTAATTTTGTTAATTATGGAGGTAATATATAGTAACCAAATGCTTAATTTTTTTTATAATGGTCTTATATGACATTTAAATAACCTATTACTCAATAATTCATTTATTTACCATTTATCGTAAATTATCGTATTTTTTTGTTAACAAAAAATTAATGTATTTCAGAAAAACCCAAAAATTAATCATAAAAATTCTTCTAAATTTAGAAAGAAAAAATGACATTGATTTTAGGAAAATAATTATATAAAAATATATGGAAAATTTAATTTTTAATTAAAGTAATCATTTCTTTGTAAAATAAAATTTTAAATAATGAAACAGGTATTCTAAAATGTTAAAAAATAATTAATGTCTCATAAAATTATTTTATAACCATAAAACATCAAAACAATTATTTAATAATAGATTATATGAAAATAAATATTCTTTTTAAATTTTTAAATTAATCATAAAGATATAATTTAAAATTTATGAATTTCAAAAATACCGGCACATAAATAATAGTTCATTTTTATTATTTATGTATAATATGATATAATGACATCATATTATAAATTATAAGATAGATAAATTTATTTTTTTCCTTAATTGGAATGATTACATTAAACTTGTCTAGTTTACAATTATAAAGTGTCACATTACTATTCCAAAGGTCAAATTACTATTTCATCTCTATTGGTGCCTTAACTTCTTCAAGTACTTGTTATAACATTCATTATTCATTTATAAATATTATATTCTATTCTTAATATGATTTAATTTGATTTATACTATAAAACTTAATTATCGGAATGGAATATTCATTGATAAAACATTGGCTCATTACATTCCTCCCCCGGTATGAAATTTTTCCCTAAAAAATTCATTTTACATTTAATATTGAAAACTGGTGTGGTTACTTGTCCTTCATCGCTTCATCAAAATTTCATGATGACTTTTTGTACTTATGGTTCCACTATAGCACTTTTTCTAGGTGAGTAGTATTATTGCATATAACTTTATCTTTATGATCCAAGATCTACAATGTCTACTCCTTGTGCGATAGATCATTATCCAATTGTACCACATCAAATGTCAATACATGTGAAGGATCTGGTATGCACTACCATAATTGGGATACATGGAATACATCGTGTACTCGATACTTGTTTGCTGGATGTGATAGTCAATAGGACACATCTCTGACATGATCAAGTATCTCAAAGGGTCTATTGCACCTAGGAATTAGCTTTCCATTCATTCTAAATCTCATGGTCATCTTCCATGGAGATGCACGATTGAATACCATGTCTTTAACCTTAATGTCCATGTCTTTTCAATGATTATTTTCATAATTCTTTTACTGAATTTGGGCTACCTTGATGTGATGATAAATGGTTTTCATGTTCTCTAGTATTTCTTCAACATTTTCAGGTCATAACAGCCTATGTTCACTGATTTCTTCACAGCATTTTATTGTTCTCGACCATTTCCCATAAAGGGATTCATATGGATCCATTAGGATGCTCAAGTGGAAACTATTACGGAGAGAGAATTTTACCAGTACAAATGAAGTTCCAATACTCCTATAAACCCCATATAAAAACTCACAACATTTCACCAAGCGTTTGAAGAGATCGGTAAAATTGGACCTCAGTTTGAGAATAATAGGTCATATAAATGTTCATCTCAGTACTTAGAGCTTGTTAGAGAATTTTTAGAACTTATATGTGAATATTGTATCTTTAGTGGTTATAGTGGATAATAGTACTCCATCCAGCCTTATCACTTCATTGATCTATATCCATTCATGGTGATCTAGTGATAATTCCTCTCTAATTGAGTATAAGTGAGTTTCATTTTTTCATGATCCATAATAACCCATATATAATTGTCTCAACTAGATGACATTGGATTTCTAGTGATAAATTTCATTGTGATGTTTTCCCATTTCCCTATTTGTATGGGAAATGGTTGCATCATCCCTTAAAAAAAATTCCGTTTAGACTTCATTTTCTAACATACCAGTCACTTTTATGTATATTCAGTGGTATCCTTGTTTATATATTCACACCAAATGTTCTCCTAGAGATTATGATGAATCTTTGTACTACCTAGGTGAGTAGAGATGGTTGAGCTATGTTCAACATTAAATATCTCTTTATTAATACCTAGATTAGATGGTGCACCTAATCACGGCGCAAATATTATGACTTCATCCTCACTGATCTTGAACTAAGGGGATTTACCATTTCAGATATCTTCGACCCTTCCTGGAATTTTCACAACATTCCTTTGAGAGTTTTTTATTTTCTCTACATGGTATGATCGAGTACTATTTTGAGAAAATATTAATGATATTACACCCTAAATGATTCCCATTCCCATCCTTTGTGTGTCTTAGAATATTATATCCTTCTAAATTATCATGATTGACAAATATAGAGGATCATATCTATATGGGGCATTCCCAACCATATTTTTATTACTGGGATGGTAGATGATGGACCAGTTGTAATCCTTGATGATATCTAACCATCATCTCTCATGTATATTAATATATTTCTTTGTGAATATATATTTATTACTCATATAATTATTATATATCTATCACATCTCCCAGGATAGATAATGTTGCCATATTTTAAATGTGAAGATCACAACTATCAACTCGAGATCATGTGTGGGATATTTTTTCTCATGGATTTCCATCTAACATGAGGAGTATGGTGTAAATTTATAAATTTTTCATCATTTGAGAGCCTAATAAATTGTTTTTATTATCATTTTATACCAACATTTTTTCTACACATGTCGAGATTTTGAGTATCAGCATAATGATAAGCCTCCTTTTGATCTCCATAACAGTTTTCTTAAATTATAGAGTCTATAATAACATCACTCCCATACATTTCAGATATGTTATTGGGTTTGAAAATTAATAGATGCTTATTGCCAATCATGGTAAACACAAATCTAGTCCATGGAAACAATATATATCTATTAAATAGGATGGAATGTTCCACTCTTAGATTGCTTTTGTCTTGAAAGGGTCGATAGATATTCCTTTACTAATGATAACATACCCCAAGAATGTTAAATCCTCAATCAAGAACTCACATTTACTATACATTGAATATATTATATCCATTTGTAATAACTTCAAAATAGTATTAAATTTCTCTTCATATTCATATTTTCTATTATTGTATATTTTAATATCTTCGATAAATACTACAAAATTTTGTCTGATGTAATCTCTAAATAATATTTTAATTAAATACATAACAAACATATAGAGTATTAGTGAGACCAAGGGGCATCAATATGAACATATAATTCCCATTCCACATTAAAAAGGGATTTTTTGAAATATCTTCCTTATACACCTTTAATAGATGACATCCATACAGAAGGTCCACAATAAAGAAATTAATCGCCCCATGTAGCTGATCAGAAAATTCATCTATCCAAGGAATGGGATACTTATTCATTATTGTGGATTTATTGAGCTCACAAAAATAAATACCAAGAAACATTGATCAGTCCTTCTTCTCGACAAAGATGACTGGTGCACCACATGGGGATGAACATAGATGCCTAAAAACTGTGTCCAAATTATCATGTAACTACTTCTTCAGTTATTCTTACTCAATAGTGTCTATTATAGAAGGATTACTAAATATAGGTAGTGGTATTGGAATGAGTTCAATTGAGAACTAAAATTGTCGATTGTGAGGAAGACCAAGTAATTCTTATGTGAATACACTAGTGTAATCTATCATGATGGGCATGTATTTGAGAAAGATCATTTTTTTTTCTCAATCATTTAATAATTATTTTCTACTCATAAATTAGTAATATTAACACTTTAGATTAATATTCTAAAGGAGATTCATCTTCCTCCTTACACTTGTAATGAATTTTTGGATGCTTGGGTATTTGAAATGTGATCTCCATTTCTCGATAGTTTATGTATTCATTGTACAATTATAGATAATTCATGAGAAAAATAAAATCAATCTCTAACAAAGGGGGTATGAAAATATTTTTTTGTCATTTATGTCCAAAAAAATTAACTATGGAGGAGTTATTCACATTGGACGCAATAATATCCCCATTAGATGTTATCACTGAAAACTCAATGCCCAAATTATAAGGCAGTGTTTGAATATTTATAGTAAACATTCATGATATAAAAGAATGTGTAGAACCAGAATAAAATATTACATTTTTCTATTCTTGAGTGAATAAATAGTATACCTATCACAACATAATTCTCTATCTCCACCACGACGGTAGTGATGGAATATATCTTTCCTTATTGCCATGGAGGATTTTGAATATTTCATTTGACAACCCTCAGTATAGGGAATTAGTTCAAAAAATGTCCGTCTTCTATGCAGTTTTAACACTAAACTACATGCTGAGAGTTGGTCTAAAAATTCATTTCTTCTACCACATTAGTGGAATTCTTCATATCCCGTTGATAGTTCGTACCCATATGACCAATTCTTCCAAATTTCAAGAATTTCTTTGTTACCTATAGATAGTTCTCAGGATCCTTATTCCCATAATTTTGAATCATAGTATATTCACTCTTATTTTCAACATGAGATTTATTTTATCATACACCCATATTTGAATCCATTTTCTACTTTTTTTCACCAGGACCCTGATACCATTAGGAGGCTCTTACCATTATTTCAACCCTTAGGACATAATATAAAATATCATCATAACTATTGAAGTTTAGAATTTCCCATTCTTTTTCAATACACATCATTAATCCGATAAAGAAGTGATCCACCATGAATTAGGTGTTTATGATAATGTCATAGGCGTATCTAGAAGGCCTTGTAACATTTTCTTCAAATTACCTGATAAACTCATATTCCCTTTAATTATATTTGAGGAACTCTAGTTCTATATTTATATGGAGGGTTTAGGTAAAATATATAATGATTTTTTTAAAACTCATCCAAATCAATGGAAATAATTTCCTCATAGTACATCTTAATTTTTGAGCAGTTTCCACCACTGATTATCTTCCCCATAAAAATGATTGACCTCCAATAGAAATTTATATTCTTTTGAGAACTATAGATAAGAGAATATATTTTCAATGTAGTGAATCCTTTATTCTATGGGGAGGGGATATGGAGATCCACTATATATCTGTGGCATTTTCTACATGAGGGTTTTTCTAAAAAAATGATCATTCCATGTAGAAGGAGGGAATTCCACACGATTCATGTTATTATTAATAATTTTATCCAGTTGATCAAGTATAGTCATGACGTTTTGAGAACCTTTTTCCATCATATTTGGGACATCTTTTGGGGATCTTAACATTTCTTAATAAATTTATTTTTTTCCATAGGTTAATCTACATCCTACCATTAACTATGAATAATAAATTCCAATTAGGGGGTTTTAATACTTAGCTAATAAGAATAAAAATGAAATAATAAACAAAAAAAGATAAAGTCATAAAGGAAAAATATATACTAACTTATGATTCTCATGATTCAATAAAAGTTATCCATTATATGTTTCCTAACATATATTCTAATGAGAAATTTCATTGTTCCCTTAATAATGGATTGTAATGAGCTTAAAAATATGAGAATGATTATCACAGACGCTGTAAAACTAGGTGCACTCTATAGAATATTTTCCAATACCAGGTTACCCCGAGTCCATCATAGAACACCTTTCCAATGTTTTCACTGCTGGTATAAATGTTCCAAAACCACATCAACATTTTGTATCGATATATGGATGTATTTTCTTGGAAAACCACTTACTCTATACATACCAAAATTTAGGGATGTTTTCTCATATATATTCTTATCCCTAGGTTTCTTAATATAGTTCTCTATTCATAATCTCCCAAAATAACTAAACATGTCATTTTATACAAACTATAGAGACCCTATCCTTTTACAAATGTCCTTAGATGTTTTTAAACATAATTAAAAATGAAATTAAATTCCAAGGATCGTAAAGTCTACTGTGATGGAAGACAAGGTACATAAAATTAAAAACATGGGACATAATAAAAGAAATATTTATATATCATCTATTAATAGATCATAGATTCCATTTAACCCTTAAATCTACATTGGATATCATAGGACTAACATGAATAAAGGGATCATCTAAAAATCCCAGTAAGGGAATAAAAATTAAAACAATGATTATTATATGGGTTTGAAGGAATAAAATAATGATATATAAATCCACTGAATATGATTAAACATAATTATTCAAAAAATATTTTTAGATAATAATGGATTCATAGTAATGGGTAGAAATATAAAAAATGAATTTAGCTCGAGTCAATGTTTGTTGCGCATAGAGGAGTATGAGTCAAGCATAATAACCAAGCCCGTTGCACCTAACTTCTCATGAGAATTAACAAGTCCCAATTAATTCTAGTGATATCTAGGAACACCCATCATTTCATGTTCATGTATATTCATTCCACATATATAATCATGCATAAGTATGAAATCAGAAATAAAAGGGTTACCAATGGACAAAATTGGGTATCATAATCATTTCGAAATCATAACAAATGTGGAAATCATAAAAGTGACCATGAAATAATGGAATTAAGACATAAATGTAAAAATATAAAGGAATATAGGAATGTATATGGATAAGTGATGTTAAAATGAAGTGAAAAGGGTGTTTTAGAATAAATAGAATGAAAACATTTAATACAATTTAAGCGAAAACATTCAAGATTTATTAAAATAGAAAAAAAATAATTGTTCATATAAAACAAAAATTGAAGCAAGGAATATTTTAATTATTAAGAGATTTATTTTAGAAAAATATAGGTGGAATTATATATATTAAGGATCAAAGTTGAAAATTGTTAATAATTCGGGATGCTCCCTTTAATCGGGTTTCTTATCGAGAAGAATTGTGTAGGGAACCATTTAAAACATGTGTATACCCAAAAATTAGGATTATTGGATATTTATAAAATATTTTGGAGCACAAAAAAAAGAATATAAAACATTTACATAAAAGGAAAATTGAATTTCGTTTGGGTAAAAAGAGACTGAGAGTAATGATCTGGAAGTATCCCTTAAAATATTTCTAAAATGATTCTTCTAATGATCTAATTGTCATGAATAATAAAAATATATTTAGAAATTAAAAATTACAGAACCATTTGTAGATGTAAATAATTTATTGTAAATTTATTATGTAAATTTATGTCTTTTTTGATGGGTACATAGATTCAATTTCATCAGTTTGGGAGGGTTGATTCCCTTGCTTTTCTTGATTTATTTACTTGTATATGTGTATGGAAAAAAAGTAGAATGGGGATATTTTTTAATAAAAGATTTTATATGTTATTAACGATCATATATGATATTAATATACTATTTTTCAATAATTGAAGATGATTAATAATATAAATCAGTAATGACAATCATTTAGATTAATTTAGTGTTTATTTATCACAACAAACTTATTTTTAATTATAATGTAATATATTGTGCCAAAATTGAGTGGAAAAACTAAATATGTTATAGTACATATATTATAATACGTTTCAACAATAATATTGTTTCATTACCAACCTTGATGATATCATTGAATATAGAATTCATTTCATCCAGGAAGGTCGTAAATAGGCACCTCTAGGATGATGTTTCAATTCAAAAAATAAAAAATATAAGAGAATATATTTTATTAGGATTATACCATAAACTTGATAAAATTTCATAATATGTAATATAATTGAGATTCCATGTAATTTAGATGAGGGTAGGTTAGGAGAGAAATATAAATTAAATGAGCATACGAAAATTGAAAGAAAACCAAACTGGGTTTTACCTCTTGGTTCCTTCTTCTTGAAAAACTCATTAGGTGATTTTTTTCGCCTTTTTTAAGGCCACAATATCATGGACATGGGGATGGGGATTTGGAGTATATTTGGGTTGAATTTTGAAAATCCCAAAGTCTTCTATGGTGTGGGGAGAGGAGCTGGTCGGGAGTGGACTTTATAGTGGAGGAGGACGGTGTTTTATAGAATATTTTAATAGTTACATAATTATAATTCTCAATACCAGAAATATTGTTGATTCCTAAAACTAAATACTATATCTATATCTTTTGAGTTCGAGATAATGGTCTTATATCAGTAATACATCACCTATGACTCCATAATATATCTATTAAAAATTTATCCTGAATTCCCGTAATTTATTATTCAACAAATGATCAAGTATTTAATAAAAATCAAAATAATTCACCATAATCAATTTTTGATAGGTAGAATAATAAAATTAATCCTTTTTATGAAAAAAATTAGTAAATATAAAAATTATAATATTTAATTAAGATCATCATTTCTTTGGAAAATAAAAAATGTTAAATAATAAAACATCTTTCATATAATATTTACAAATAAATAAGTTTTCATAAAATAATATTATATTCATAAGGCATACCAAAATTATGAATCTGTTTTATGAATAGATATTTTCTTTTAAAATTTTAAATTATTCATAATGCTGAAATTTAATATTTAGGATATACATAAATACCTACACTTAATTGAAAATTTTTAAATTACTTATTTACATATAATATGATCTAATTATACCATATTTTCAATGATAATATGGTTTAATTTTATTTATACTTTCATTGAGGAGACTAGTATTCAATTGCCCGGTTTACTATTTATAAGTGTCACATTAATATTCCAAAGGCCAAGTCAAAATTTCATCATTATATGTTTCTTAACATCATGAAATACTTCGTATATAATTAATTAATTATTTATAAAGATTATTTTGTGTTTTTAATGTTATGTAATGTGACTTATATTATATGAAATAATTAGAATAGGAAATTTTCATTGATAAAATTTTGGGTTGCTACATACAGTTATTTTAGTGAATAATTGGTTCTCATTACAGTGTTATGATCATTTTAATAGAATATTTCATAATATTATTATATTTGAGGTTGTTTATTCTTGTTTAGATGTTAATAGAAATTATTTGACCAATATTTAAAAAAATATATTTTTCTTTAGTTATGCGTGATATTTTTATGTTATACTAGTACATCGTCCATGCATAAGCACGATGTGATAAATAAAATCTGAACTAAAAAATTCATTAAATATACGAGAAGTGGTCAATGGAGAATAATAAATATTGTATTAAATTTATAAATCTATTCATATAAACGAAGTATGAAAATCTAATAACTAGATACTTGAAATAGGAAAATATTGAAACATAAGCATGGTAAAAGAACATTATATTTGATACATCCATTAGTGGTCATTATCATGTCACCTTTGAAAAAGAACTATGAAATGTTTTTTAACCACGATAATAGAACATAAATAAAATTTCAAGTAGCAGATACATGATTGAAAAAAATTACAGGAACAATGATTTTCAACAACAGAGGTACTGCAGATCATATTACAATTCATGTCATCAGAATGTGCAGTCAATAACCTCCTTATACTACCATGTATCATTGATGTAGAGTAGCATTTTTTCATGTTTATTGACAGTTATATTGATCCATGAAATATATAATTAGACATTAATGTGATTAAATAAGACATATTAATATGAAAAGAAACTGGATAATGTAGTGAAGCGAAACAAAATAATTATTAATATGAAAAGAAAAAAATCACTACTAATTGAAATAATAGAGAGATCAGTACTAATTGAAAAAGAACAGTGGTTAGTCTGGGAAACCTATCACTCCCCCCCCCCCCAATTTTTCAACACCTCATCTAACCCCCTAACCCAGCTCCACCCCTCCCATCCCCTTGTCTCCTCTTGTCTCACACCCAATACAAGCAGCTCCCCCTCCCACCTCTTCCTCCCCCATTCCGAGCCACTTCCCCCACCACCCCTACCGAAAATCCTCCCTCGACAGCCCCCTCCCTCATGCCATCATCCTCCCCTTCCCTCCGATCCCCCTCCCTCCAACCTTCCTAGTCCCTCCCCTCCATTACCCTACCCAGTCGCTGCCCCCCCCCCCCCCCGCCCAAACTCTTCCCTCAACAGCCCCCCCTACCCTCATCCTCCCCTTCCCTATAATCAGCCCAGTCCCTCCCCTTCATTCCCATGCCCAGCTACTTCCCCCCCTGCCCAAAATCTTCCCTCAGCAACCCCCTCCCCTGCCTTCATCCTCCCCTCAGCTCTCCTCCACTCCCATCCAACATGCCCAGTCCCTCCCCTCCATTCCCCTGCCCATCCGCTTCCCCCCCCACCCCATGCCCAAACTATTCCCTAAGCAGCCCCCTCCCCCATACCCTCATCCTCCCCTCCCGTCCCCTACAACCTGCCCAGTCCCTCCCCTCCATCCCACTACCCAGCCGTTTCCCCCACCACCCCCTTCCCAAACTATTCCCTCAGTATCCCCCACCCCCTTCCCTCATCCTCCCCTCCCATATCCTCCCCTCCCCTCCACCCTCCACTGTCCCTCCCCTCCCCTACAACCTGCCTAGTCCCTCCCCTACATTTCTGTAACATCCCAAATAAGTAATGAATATTAGATATTTTTATCCATGTCTATTAATGAACTATATAGTGTTTTATAGGCTTAAAATGAAAATAAATCCAATCTTAAGCATGAAATACACTAATATTTTTAAAAGATTGTTTTACTGCCTTTTGATGGCAAACCATTTTTAAATCTACCTTTTGAAAATTTTATAAGCTATGTTTGTCAAAATAAACATATTCTCTATGATTGGGACATCAAAATTTACTTTGTGTGAATTTTTGGTATTTTTCTAACAATGTTCATTTTCTAATGAATAGTGAAAAATACTGCATTTTACATCAAAACTGCTTCTTAATCTAATTTATTTATATGATTAGATTATCTGTTGAATTGGTATTAATGTGTAATCTGAATATATTTTTTCCATTTAATCCAATGGTGGTCATTGGAATCAATTTCACATTGAAATTAGACTTAAACTGGTGTCAATATTTTGATACTTATTGTTTTATAAAAACACGATATTTGCTCTGACAGTGGGAATTAATTATTAAATTAATTAATGTGACTTATATGTTTTGAATTTTGTAAGATAGATTTCATTTTTGAATTTGGAATATTGAATATATCTTAGGGTGAATATTTGGAAATTTTCTGAAAAACGTCAATTTTTTATGAATAGTGAAACCACTAAGTGGTACTTATAAAAACTGATTTTATGTTTAAATGAAATTTTTCCATCATTGTGTTTTGAATTTCAAAAATCTGACATACATGGTTGTCATTAAGAAGTAAAATGTTGTCCAACGAGATTAAAATAATTTTTTGGTGAATAGTAACTTATTAAATTTTTAATCGCGATTAGTGGTAATTAGTGTAGTTTAAGGTAAAAATAATGCTTTAATAAAATAAGATGAGTTTGACATATGTCATACCCTCATTGGTTGTGTCATGGACGGCCAAGACAAGCCATGGGTCAACATGGGGACCCCATGGAGCCACTTTGGTTGGGAAATGACATAAATAACTTTTAATTTAATGTAAAAGTAAAAATGACACAAACATCATATGTTTTACAAAATCAATTTTTACCTGGGGTTATAAAGATCAGAATTTTGATTATAAATAGTCATTGGAAATCTAAAAATATTTCCTACATCATAGTATTTTGTTTATAATTTTTAGACTTTAAATAAATTAAATTATTTATGACATCATGATGATGCAGCAATGAACTCATTATTTAACGATTTAAATAAAATGGAATGATAATGTAATATCTAAAACCTACACATGTCCAAAACCTATTGGATGGGTAGATTTAGAACCCTTGTCACCTTATCCTAGAATTATATCAATTTGGGACCATTTAAATCCGAAACTCATTTTCAAATAAAGTATTATTTCATTACTTTCCAAGAGTGACCCTCCTCTCCTCTTATAAAAGGCCCCCACCTCTACCTCATTACCCACAATCCCAAAGCCTTTGTCTCGGCCAAACCCTGCCCATTTTGTCTCTCCACTTCTTTCTCTTACTCCTTGAAGCCTCACTTTGGTCAGAAGTCTTCCCAAGGATGCCTTTGAGCTCAAACTAAAGGGAGTTATCCGTTTTTAAGGTAATGTCTTCTTTTGAGTCCTTATGTTTTATTTTGCTTCTCCAACCCCCTAAAATCTTTTTATTTATTTCTTTTGTAACAACTCCAGTATCTTTAATATACTAGGATGTTTTTATAAGAAGTATTCAATCTGAACTTACACACACCTACATATAATGGTTAAAGAACATACGGTTTACGTGGATGGTGAATTTATGCCTCCCGAAACGATGATTGTTCAACATTCCTTTAACACCTTCAAAGGTGGACATTAAGATGTCACTATATTTATATATGATATATAATATGTTTATGTTTTCTTTAAGCTTATGTATTTTTCTTTTTGGTCATATCTTTATGGTTTCCATTATGGGTAAACGCGATATCTTCATTTGAGGAAGTGCGGACTACAGCCCCCTCAAAGTGAGTTGATTCGTTAAATACCATATGATGGATGTATAAAGGATGGAACTATGATATTATATATGATATTGTACTGTAATTATAATATAGATTTATATAATTATGATTCCATTCTATAAAATATGAAATAGAAATGAAAGTAGCGTTCATGCGTACGTACGGCTTACTGTCTCCATGAACGGTGCATTTCATTTCTTACCTCTAGATGATTATGTAATATTATAAATTCATGCATGTACTGGATATATATGACATATATGATATCTAAATCACGAATACCATTCTGGATATAATGGAAACATGAACAACATGTAATTATAAAGGTCTTATTTTTGACTCAAGTACCAATGAACGTTAAAATGACCGTTATTAACTTAAATAATTACATAGTGTTCATGACATGGTAATTAGTGATATAAAAGGAATAATGAACTTGAAAAAGGTTCTTAAGAAAGTAGAAATTAACTCAAGTTTATTATTCAGGACATTAATGAACGACCGAGTCAAGTTGGACCTGAGGTATGGGACTTCGTCTCAATCTCCTTTCATTGAAGCATATTTCGTTTTATACACAACCTTCTTTTATACGGTGTATAAACCCCTTTGACTTTTACGTTTATTCAAAAGGAATTCTATTTATATGAAGCGTTTACTAAATGACAAAAGGGAATGTTTTTGTCGTATGTATGCGGCCACAATGACTTCTCCGCCGTCGTGACCGTTATTTGAGTTTCGGCTTCTTCTACAAGCCATGCCTTCTTTTTAAAAGAAAAATAATTACCATGTTTTAATTTTCTTTTATTTTGGTATCGAAAATGGTTTTCATAATGTTTTATATATCAATGTGTTGTATTGATATCTTGTGATTGAAAGGTGGAAATGTTATGTTTCCCTTATACATGTTTTATGTGATATGATTCTGTTGAGGTTCATGGGCATTATTATGAAAACGGGTGGTTCCGTGATAAACTAAGGGTGGGTGATCCCGATATAGCTATCCAATGCATTGGGTAATGAGAAGGAGCGAAATGTTAAGGTTTCTTCGAAGAGATTTAGGGAATATACTGTGATGGGTATTCCAAACGTAACTAAGAGGGTTACTCCCTACGTAAGAATGTTATGAATGCTCAAGTTACCTTTATGTCTTATGATTTCTATGATTTATTCATGATTTGATGAGGTATGTTAAAGTGCTTATGTTTTATGGGTAATGTATGATCTCATCCTTATGAATATATGTACCCATGTTTCCTTTCTATATTTTTATATCCCTTACTGATCTTTTTATGCTCATCCCATGTTTTTTTGAAATGTATTTCACAGGTTAAGGGAAAGGTACATGATATGGTGATAGTGTCAAGGAAGTGTCAAGAAAGAATCCATGTTTATTTTAAATATGTTTCCATTGATGGGAATGAAGATTACTATCTTTATGTAACTACTTTGTTTATATGTGGAATGTAATGAAAGTTTTATGATCAAATTCTCTAAAACACTAAACCCGAAAAGATCCTCAATGTGTAATCTTGTAATAACTCAAGATTATGTAAGGTTTAAGGTTGGGGCCTTATAATTGGTATCATAGGTCGGTTTAGATAACTTTAGGAGTTATAATTCTATTAAATAATTATCCAAAAATATTTTTTTTGAAATGATATAGCATTTAAAGATTACTATGTTGCTTCATCTAAGACATGTTTGTTCAGAATGGTTTTCCGTAGAGGAAATAGGGAAGCAGTGCTAGGAAGGCATACAGAAGGAAATAACCTTCCGAATCAGCATCCCGAGATGGTCAGAATTGGAACTGAACAGTTTGTTGTAGTGATGGAATAGTTGACTCAAGCGATAAATGGCGGTGGTATCCATGCACGAGATCAGCCAGACCAACCGCAGAGGAACATGTCAGTGGTGGAACATTTCATGAGGCAACATCCCCCATCATTCAGAGGATCATCTGACCCTGTGCTAGCTGAAGGGTTGATTAAAGCACTGGAGAAGATTTTCGATGTCATGGGGTGTTCAGACAATCAAAAGGTTAGTCTTGCTATTTACCAATTGGAGGGTGAGGAAGATCAGCGGTGGTCGATGGTTAAAAATATCAGGGATGCTGATGAGATTGATGCTCTCGACTGGGATGAATTCAAAGGTATGATTCTTGTGAAGTATTTTCCTAAGGCTGTTCATCTTAGGATGGAAAATCAATTCTTGGAATTGAGGCAAGAGGAAGACTCAGTGGCTACCTATGAATAAAGGTTCACTCGATTGGAAAGGTATGCTCCAAATTTTATCCGAGACCTTGATAGTAAAATCAATCATTTTTACTTAGGATTAAAGACAAAATATCGAAGGGCATTAGCTTCCCGTGAGTTTAAAAGTTATGAAAAGATTTTTCGATGTGCTGAGAAGGTAGAAATGGAGTTTGTCGATGATCAAGTGTTCTATATAACCAACAGAAGAAGAGACCGAGGTGGCATGATAAAGGTAAGAATTCTTCAAAAAAGTCTGATGGTAAGAAAACTAAGTTTCCAGTTTGTGATAAATGTGGCAAAAGGCATGAAGGGGAATGTCTTCTGAATTCTGGAAAGTGCTACTGATGTGGTATGATGGGACATAATGCTCATGATTGCACTGAAAAGGATCAAGGTGAAGGTAAGACCAAATTCGATTTACAGTTAGTGAAATGTTATAAGTGCAATGAGATGGGTCACTATACAAATGAGTGTCCGATAAAGAGATTGAGTGATGGGAAGCAGTTAGACTACAAGAAGAAAGGGGTGGTGAAATCCTTTGCAACTACTTCAGCAGATGTCGGTCCATCAAATGAAGTTGTATCTGGTACTTTGTTTGTTTTTTCAGATTATGCCAGTGTGTTGTTTGATTCGGGGTCTACACATTCTTTCATCTCTGAAACCTTTTCTATTAAAATGGGAATACCATCTCAAGAAATGACTCCTGATCTTTTGGTAAAAACACCTGGGGGAAATTTTGAGGCAAAAAGAATTTATAAGAATCTTTCTATCCTTATCCGTGGAAAGAACCTACTTCAAACCTTATTGTTCTACCTCTAGTTGAGTTTGATGTTATCCTGGGTATGGATTGGCTCTCTATTTACCATGCTAAGATTGACTGTAGAGCTAAAGAAGTTTCTTTTCAGAAAGGCTTTCAGTTTGTGTACAAGAATGAACCCTTACTGTTGATAACTTATCAAGAGGCCAAGAAACCTGTAAAAAATGGAAATGAATGTTACCTTGCACACATTGTTGAAAATAAAGGAACTGTTCAAATTAATGATGTGCCAGTGGTAAATGAGTATCCTGATGTTTTTCCTGATGAGTTGCCTGGAACAATACCAGATCGGGAAGTTGAGTTTACTGTTGACTTAGTTCCTGATGCTAAGCCAATTTCAAAACACCCTTATCGAATGGCTCAAATTGAACTTTTAGAGTTGAAGGAGAAATTGCAAGATTTATTAGAGAAAGGTTTCATTCGACCTAGAACATCACCATGGGTTGCTCCTGTTTTATTTGTTAAAAAGAAAGGTGGTTCTATGAGACTTTGCATTGATTATAAGTCCTTGAATAATATCACTATTAAGAAAAAATATCTTTTGCCTCATATCGATGATTTGTTTGATCAGCTCCGGGGATCTCAGTTTTTTTCAAAGATTGACTTGAGATCGGGGTACCATCAGCTGAAGGTAAAGGAGGCAGATATTCTGAAGACTATGTTCCGTATGATATATGGCCATTATGAATTTGTAGTAATGCCTTTTGTTCTAACCAATTCACCTGCTGTATTCATGGACTTAATGAATAGAATTTTCCATGAGTTCTTGGATAAGTTTGTGGTGGTTTTCATTGATGATATTTTGGTTTTTTCTAAAAGTAAAGAGAAGCATGAAAGTCATTTAAGGGTTATCTTTCAAACCTTAAAATAAAAGAAACTATATGGAAAATTCATCAAGTGTGAGTTTTGGTTGCAACAAATTTCTTTCCATGGTCACATTATTTCAAAAGATGGCATAACTGTTGATCCTGCAAAAAAACGTTGTTGAAGAATGGACAAGACCCATCAATGTAACTGAGATTTGTAGCTTCCTTGGTTTGGCAGGCTATTACCGAAGGATTGTTAGAAATTTTTCATGGTTATCTCGTCCAATGACTAAGATAACTAGGAAGGGTGTTATGTTTATCTGGAAAAAAGAATGTGATGATTGTTTTTAGGAATTGAAAAGAAGATTGGTGAATGCTCCAGTTTTGGAACTACCTTCTAGGAATGGTGATTTTGTTATATACAGTGATGCTTCATTGAAAGGACTTGGTTGCGTCCTAATGTAGAATGATCAGGTAATTTCTTATGCTTTACGACAGTTGAAAACTCATGAGGTATATTACCCTACACATGATTTGGAATTAGCTGCTGTTGTTTTTGCTTTAAAAATTTGGAGGCATCATTTGTATGGAGTAAAGTGTGAAATATATACCGATCACAAAAGTTTAAAGTATATATTCACTGAGAATGAATTTAACATGAGACAAAGGAGATGGCTAGAATTAATCAAGGATTATGATTGTACAATTCATTACCATCCGGGAAAAGAAAATAAAGTAGTTGATGCTTTGAGTCGAAAAAGTAATGCTTCATTAGCAATGTTGCGTTTGGAACGTGATCCTTTGGTTAAGGATTTGATGAAATTTGGCATAGAAGTTGTTGGTGTAGGATGTTCTTCTGTTTTGTTTCAGGTATCAGTGAGATCATCTCTATTAGATAAAATCAAGAAAGAACAGAAGCAAGACAGTGAGTTGCAGAAAAAAGTAGAGCTGGTTCAGAAAGGTAAGTTTCATGAATTCAGCATTGATAATGATTGTGTTTTGATATTTGGTAAGAGATTGTGTGTGCCTTGTGATTCACAGTTGAAGAGAGAGTTGTTATGTGAAGCTCATAGTTCTCCGTTTTCAGTTCATCCAGGCAGTACTAAGATGTATAGAGATCTGCGGGAGTGTTACTGGTTGGATGGAATGAAAAGAGATATTGCTGATTTTAATATGAAGTGTTTGACTTGTCAACAGGTTAAAGCAGAGAGCCAGTTACTGAAAGGGATGCTTCAGCCTTCACCAGTGCCAGAGTGGAAATGGGAGAATATATCCATGGACTTTATTGTGGGATTACCGAAGACATCTCGATGTAATAATGCAATCTGGGTTATTATTGATCACTTGACCAAGTCTGCTCATTTCCTTGCTATAAAAGATACTTTCTATCTTGATCAACTTTCCCGTTTGTATCTTAAAGAGGTAGTCAGGTTACATGGAGTTCCTCTCTCCGTTGTATCTGATCGTGATCCCAGGTTCACATCTAACTTTTGTAAAGGCCTTCAGAAGTCGTTGGGTACTGAATTAAATTTTAGTACATCTTTTCATCCTCAATCAGATGGGCAGTCAGAACGAACAATTCAGACCTTGGAGGATATGCTACGTTCTTGCTCTTTGGATTATCAGGGAAGTTGGGACCAACATCTTTCCTTGGTTGAATTTCTATATAATAACAGTTTTCATTCCAGTACACAGATGGCACCATTTCAGGCATTATATGGGAAGCGGTGTCGAACTCCAGCTTTCTGGGATGAAGTGGGTGAAATGAATTTGATGGGACCAGAATTGGTAAAAGAGATGACAGAACAAGTTCAGCTGATTCAGAAACACCTGAGAACAGCTCAGAGTAGGCAGAAGAGTTATGCAGACAACATGAGGATGGATCTATCTTTTGAGGTAGGTGATCATGTTTTTTTCAAAGTATCACCATGGAAAAGTGTGATGTGATTTGGTAAGAAAGGAAAGTTGAGTCCAAGGTTCATTGGACCATATGAAATTCTGGAGAGAGTTGGATCAGTTTCATACCGGGTGGCTTTACCTCCGAGTTTATCTCAGGTACACAATGTTTTTCACGTTTCGATGTTGAGAAAGTATATGCAAGATCCATCTCATGTTTTGAGTCCAGAGGTATTTCAGCTGGAAGAGAACCTATCTTAAGAGGAAAAACCGGTCCAGATTCTTGACCACAGGGAGAAAGTGTTACGGAATAAGGTGATTAAGAAGGTAAAGGTTTTGTGAAAAAACAACATGATGGAAGAGGCAACATGGGAATCTGAAAATGCAATGAGGGATAAGTACCCCCATTTATTCGATAAGTAAATAAATTGCGGGGACGCAATTTTCTAAAGGGGGGAAGGATGTAACATCCCAAGTAAGTAATGAATAATAGATATTTTTATCTGTGTCTATTAATGAACTAGATAGTGTTTTAGAGGCTTAAAATGAAAATAAATCCAATCTTAAGCATGGAATACACTAATATTTTTAAAAGATTGTTTTACTGCCTTTTGATGGCAAACCATTTTTAAATCTATCTTTTGACAATTTTATAAGCTATGTTTTTCAAACTAAACTTATTCTTTATGATTGGGACATCAAAATTTACATTGTGTAAATTTTTGGTATTTTTCTGACAATGTTCATTTTTTAATGAATAGTGAAAAATACTGCATTTTACATCAAAACTGTTTCTTAATCTAATTTATTTATATGATTAGATTATCTGTTGAATTGGTATTAATGTGTAATATGAATATATTGTTTCCATTTAATCCAATGGTGGTCATTGGAATCAATTTCACTTTGAAATTAGACTTAAACTGGTGTCAATCCTTTGATACTTATTGTTTTATAAAAACACGCTATTTGCTCTGACAGCGGGAATTAATTATTAAATTAATTAATGTGACTTATATGTTTTGAATTTTGTAAAATAAACTTCATTTTTTAATTCGGAATATCAAATATAGCTTAGGGTGATGTTTTGGTAATTTTCTGATAAACTTCAATTTTTGATGAATAGTGAAACCACTAAGTGGTACTTATAAAAACTGATTTTCCATTTAAATGAAATTTTGCCATCATTGGGTTTTGAATTTCAAAAATATGACATACATGGTTGTCATTAAAAAGTAAAATGTGGTTCAATGAGATTAAAATAATTTTTTGGTGAATAGTAACTTATTAAATTTTTAATCGCGATTATTGGTATTAGTGTATTTTAAGGTAAAAATAATGCTTTAATAAAATAAGATGAGCTTGACACATGTCCTACCCTCATTTTTTGTGTCATGGCAGACCAAGAAAAGACATGGGTCAACTTGGGGACCCCATGGAGCTAAATTGGTTGGGAAATGACATAAATAACTTTTTATTTAATGTAAAAGTAAAAATGACACAAACATCATATGTTTTAAAAAAATAATTTTTACATGGGGTTATAAAGATCATATTATTTATTATAAATAGTCATTGGAAATCTAAAAAGATTTTCTACATCATAGTATTTTTTTATAATTTTTAAACTTTAAATAAATTAAATTATTTATGACATCATGATGATGCAGCAATGAACTCATTATTTAACGATTTAAATAAAATAGAAAGATAATGTAATATTTAAAACCTACACATGTCCAAAACCTAGTGTATGGGTAGATTTCTAATCCTTATCACCTTATCCTTGAATTATATCAATGTGGGACCATTTAAATCCGAAACTCATTTTCAAATAAAGTAATAATTCTTTACTTTCCAAGAGTGCCCCTCCTCTCCTCTTATAAAAGGCCCCCACCTCTACCTCATTACCCACACTCCCAAAGCCTTTGGATCGGCCAACCCCAGCCCATTTTTTCTCTCCACGTCCCTCTCTTACTCCTTAAAGCCTCACTTTGGTCAGAAGTCTTCCCAAGGAAGCCTTTGAGCTCAAACTAAAGGGAGTTACCCGATTTTAAGGTAATGTCTTCTTTTGAGTCCTTTTGTTTTATTTTGCTTCTCCAACCCCCTAAACACTTTTTATTTATTTCTTTTGTAACAACTATAGTATCTTCAATATACTAGGATGTTGTTATAAGAAGGATTCAAGCTGCTCTTACACACACCTACATCTAATGGTTAAAGAACATACGGTTTCCGTGGATGGTGAATTTATGCCTCCCGAAATGATGATTGTTCAACATTCCATTAACACCCTAAATGGTGGCCATTAAGATGTCTCTATATTTATATATGATATATAATATGTTTATGTTTTCTTTAAGCTTCGGTATTTTTATTTTTGGTCATACCATTATGGTTTCCATTATGGGTAAACGCGATATCTTCATTTAAGGAAGTGCGGACTACCGCCCCCTCAAAGTGAGTTGATTCGTTAAATACCATATGTGGGACGTATAAAAGATGGAAATATGATATTATATATGATATTATACTGGAATTATAATATACCTTTATATCATTATGATTTCATTCTATAAAATACGAAATTGAAATGAAATTAGCGTTCATGTGTACGTACGGATTACCGTCTCCATGAACGGTGCATTTCATTTCTTACCTCTAAATGATTATGTAATATTATAAATGCATGCATGTACTGGATATATATGACATATATGATATCTACATCATGAATACCATTCTGGATATAATGGAAACATGAACAACATGTAATTATAAAGGGCTTATTTTTGACTCATGTACCAATGAACGTTAAAATGACCGTTATTAACTTAAATAATTACATAGTGTTCATGACATGGTTATAAGTGATATAAAAGGAATAATGGACTTGAAAAAGGTTCTTAAGCAAGTATAAATTAACTCATGTTTATTATTCAGGACATTAAAGAACGATCGAGCCAAGTCAGACCCGAGGTATGGGACTTCGTCTCAATCTCCTTTCATTGAGGCAAATTTTGTTTTATACACAACCTTCTTTTATACGGTTTATAAACCCCTTTGACTTTTACATTTATTCAAAAAGACTTCTTTTTATACGAAGAGTTTACTAAATGACAAAAGGGAATGTTTTTGTCATACGTATGCGGCGACAACGACTTCTCTGCCGTCGTGACCGTTATTTGAGTTTCGGCTTCCTCTACAAGCCATACCTTCTTTTTAAAAGAAAAATAAATACCATGTTTTACTTTTCATTTATTTTGGTATCGAAAATGGTTTTCATAATGTTTTATATATCAATGTGTTGTATTGATATCTTGTGATTGAAAGGTGGGAATGTTATGTTTCCTTTATGCATGTTTTATGTGATATGATTATGTTGAGGTTCTTGGGCATTATTATGAAAACGTGTGGTTCCGTGATAAACTAAGGGCGGGTGAGCCCGATATATCTCTCCAATGCATTGGGTAACGCGAAGGAGTGAAACGTTAAGGTTTCTCTGAAGAGATTTAGGGAATATACTATGATGGGTATTCCAAACGTAACCAAGAGGGTTACTCCCTATGTAAGAATGTTATGAATGCCTCAAGTTACCTTTATGTCTTATGATTTCTATGATTTATTCATGATTTGATGAGGTATGTTAAAGTGCTTATGTTTTATGGGTAAAGTATGATCTCATCCTTATGTATATATATACCCATGTTTCCTTTCCATATTTTTATATCCCTTACTGAGCTTTTTATGCTCATCCCATGTTTTTTTTAAATGTTTTTCATAGGTCAAGGGAAAGGTACATGATATGGTGATAGTGTCAAGGAAGTGTCAATTAAGAATCCATGTTTATTTTAAATATGTTTCCATTGATGGGAATGAAGAATACTATCTTTATGTAACCACTTTGTTTATATGTGGAATGTAATGCATGTTTTATGATCTAATTCTCTAAAACTCTAAACCCGAAAAGATCATCAATGTGTAATCATGTAATAACTCAAGATTAAGTAAGGTTTAAGGCTAGGGCCTTATAATCCCCCTACCCAGCTGTTTCCCCCACCACCCCTTCCCAAACTCTTCCCTCAATATCCCCCACCCCCTTCCCTCATCCTCCCCTCCCCTCTCCTCCCCTCCCCTCCACCCTGCAATGTCCCTCCCCTCCATTCCCCTGCCCATCCGCTTCCCACACTACCCCCTACCCAACCACTTCCCCCACCATGCCCCTCCCCCATTCCCTCATGTTACCCTCACCCCCCCTCCCCTCCCCTCTAACCTTCCCAGACCATTTATTTTTATATGTAAAACAAAATTGAAACCATTTATTAGGAATCATAAATCTATAAACTAAATTAAAACAACTATAGAAGTAAGTATTGCAGCACAGAGTACTGAATTTTTTATAAGTTGTTACCTTTTAATAAAAATAACACACTTCAATACCTTATTTCAAATATGAAATATACATAAGGGAATATCTGCAATAACCTTAGAGGATTGGTTTTCGTAGTAAAAAAATGAAGTTATTAGATAGCCAATATTCATGTCTTGTGTAATGTACTTCATATAGACTATCCTATAAGCCAATAAAAACTTAATGCATAAAATTAAATAATCATGCACTGCAATTATGTGTATGGAGTTCCATGAATAACACCCCACCCCATGTTGCGATCGAACCTGCAGACAAAAGTTAAAATTAAGGAATCCTAAAATTAATGGATAAGTGAGAATATTTCACTATCAATGATCAAAAAACCTGTATATAACAAACACCACATCCAAATACATGTTTTCCATCCAGAAATTTATGTCAGCAAGGTAATAAACAGAAATATAATTAAAAAACATTATAGAGGGTTGTCCCCCCTTCCCAGCTCCACCCCCAACTAGGACCGTCCCCCCCTCCAACTCCTCCTCCATCCTTTCCATCACCACCCCCACCCATGCCCATCCCCTCCCCTCCACACCCTTCCCAACACATTGCCTCCCCTCCCCCCTTAGCAGACTCTGCTGCCACTGCATCCCAGTACCTCCCCCTCCCAACTCACCCCCTCCTGACCAGCACCAACCCTACCAGGCCCCTCCTCCCTGCCTGGCCCCTTTACCAATAGCCCCCACTAGGCCACCCTCCCTGCCTATCCCCTTCTCCCACTAGCACTGAAATACATCAAGTGATAGTTGATTTGTAATACCGGATGAGTAAACAAACTCATATGACAGAAAAGAAATTATAAGATATAATCACTTGATATTGTATTACCTTTCATATCTGAAAAACATATCAGTCATTCTTTTCATCCCTGTCATTTAATTTATCCATCATTCAAATTTCCATATTTTTTGCCAGACTTTGACCACCAACACTTACAGGTGGAATTTTTTTAGATTGCTGAATAACATCTACATTAGGAAATTCAGTCAGTAGGTTTTTTTGCATATAGAAAATAGTTAAAAGTAACATTATATGTAAATGAAATTACAATGTAAGAATAAAATAAAGGATTGAAAAGAAAATTATATGGGACAAAATATATATATACACCTGAATAGAGGATGATACCATAGAAGCTGTTTCAAATATAGAGTCAGCATTTTCACTAAGTCAAAATGATTTAATATTTTGATGATCCTATGATAGAACAATAAACCATTATTCTAGTTTCACGTTCTTTAAATGCGTGGAAGTAAAAATGATGATAATAGATTATATTATACTTGACTATGTTCATGCACACTATGTACATTTGTACAACAACTTCTTTGAAGATGCAGTATATAATCAATAACACGAATAAATATTTTCAATCTATCCATATTAATGAAAATAACAATATGTAGTATAATCTACCTGAAATTCAGTGAAGCTATCATTGATCTTTGTGATGTAGTTTTTATTGTCGATAATAAATATTACCTTGTATAAGTTTTATTCTACTAAACGGTGATGATTTAGAATATTATAATTTGACACTTCAATTGACAGGAAAACCCCTTTTGATTTGAAAACAGTCAATTCAGTAGGAAACTCGTACTCATCATTATCCTTATTTAAAAATATATAGTAAATATTAGTTTAATTTCAAATAACATATTATGTCATCATTATAGTTTATTATCTAGTAGTACCTGAATCAAATAACCTCGCTGATCTGATGCAATTTTTGTCACAAATTTCATTACTTGTTTATCAAACAGGACAACTGATAAGGAGTCTGTGAATCACTCAGAAGCAGCTGCATTCTATTTCTATTGATTTATAAATATGATTATAAAGGGATTTAGGATAAGTATAATTAATTAGAATTGATATATAAAATAATTAAAAAAATATTAAGCATAATAAAAAATAAGAACCTGGGAATGGTGCAAGTTACAGATATCTTGCAGTCGTAGCACCAAATTTTTTAGTCAACATTATGCGCTTTTTTCATGCATGAATTGCATGAATTATAGAACCAATTGCGAGTTTTTTGGTTTTTTTTATTGTGACAGAAATCAAGAACTTTGTAGGCTATCCAATATTGAGATTAATATAGATAATGAAAAAGTACAGCACTATACTGGTACAACAATATTTTTAAAGAACATAAATTAAACTATAAATTTGTCATATACTACATAGCCGATCAAAATTCTTGACTTCAGAAATGGTTTTTTAATTTACCCAATATAGAAGTGTTGAAGAGGAAGAAGATGGGTTTGTTGGTGATGGACTTCAATACTCCAATGCCATTATAAATGTACATATGAATATTAAAAAATCTATGTGAAATGTCAAACATAATATGTGCATCTATCATATAGAAAACATTAGGCAACTATACAAAAATAAAAATTAAATAAAGTATCACAAGAACCTTTTTTGGAATGATTCAACATCTTTAATATCAAGATTGAAAAATATTTTCATTACTTTATCGAAGATGTATGTATAAGAGAGTCTAAATGTAATTTTAAAACGAATTCAATTAGAGTAGTGGTTTTACAACATTTTAAAGCATTGAATAAACGAAAGGGAAATAAGGAATTGGGTTATTAGAGAGAATAATATTCAATTTCTTATCTCTCAAAAGTTTCAATATTAAAAAATTGAAGAACCAATATTTTCTTCCAAGTAAGACGACATCTGGTTATCATATTCACCCCACAAACAACATTTAAGTTGTAACCCTCTACAGAAAAATACCCACCGAATAATGTTAAATATAAACTGTGGGTCAAAGATACTAAAAGGATGTAATGACTAACCATTCATCCTGTAAGACAATATGAATCTTGAAATTTGAAAAACCCAATTCTTTATGAGGATGTGAGAAACATAAATATCCAATAATTTCTAAAACAGATCAAAAAAAATGTTTCTGTACTGTAAGGTAAAAAAAGTTGAAATTAATCTATAAAATTTTATATTTAACAATAGAGATTATTTAGAAACTTTTATGAACTGTTAATGAAATGTCAATAAACGTTTACCTATTAAATGTTGATATGGAACCCTTCTATGAATTATGTATTCAAAGGAAGTAAAATTGAAACAGAAATGTGGTAGTGGTGCATCACATGGATGGACATGCATTGTTGATGTGAAAATTACTCGACATGAATGTCTAGTTCCTAAGTAGGTACCATGATTAGAAGTTATCTGCATGTTCTATATGAAATAGCACATACCTTCACAAAATAAATTTTAGGACTTAGATAGAATTGGACGCCATGTAATAGTACAATGTATCTTTGCTTTTTACAGAAATAAATATCTAAGTATGTAAAAATTTGAAACACATTATATTGAAGTTTACCAATATGTGGTATAATTGAAATGAAAAGGGAAATAAAATATAATAAAGATAATATGCAGTATGATTTTATTTTGAATTCACCTATAAATCTACAAGAATCATATCAATCACGATAACATCATTGGAGTACCTGGATGATGTGTTGCACCACAAATTCAAAATATGCACTTGTATCTTCAATGTATCATCAGTATCAAGAGTGATATCATTCCAAGGGGAAATGATCGTGACATATTCATAAAAGTGTGTTGTTTTAATTTCTTGTACGAGCATATCATAATCTGAAACATTGAGTTTCATAAAATTAGACATAAATAATCTGAGTAGAACCAAACATTCACAATTTAACATATAATTTGACATATACTTATCACAATCTATGAAATATTTCTTTTTAGATAATATTTTTTGTTGATTCACGGGTTGTGGGATTATTATCACCAACTACTATTTTCAAACCAAATGGTGATGTGACTCTAGATAGAGCAACATATAATAAACCGTGAAAAAACACAGGTTTTCGAAGATACAACAAAACAGAAGAAAGTGATTGTCCTAGAATTTTGTTAGTAGTCATAGCACAAGAAACAGTCAATGGATATATCCTTCTTTGTAGTTTGAAAGGCCATCGAATGTCGGAGTGTACAATATTTAATCTTGGAATGAAATGAATATATCCTGAATTATAGCCACATAGAATTTTTGATTTGATGAAATGTTCACCCAAGTGGGTAACAATCAAGTGAGTCCCATTATATAGTCCCACAGACTGATCTACATTTCGATGCAACATGACATGAACCCCAATTTTGAGTGTAATTTTATGGGAAGCCATCCTCTGATACATTAATCCCATTTAACATTTTAGATGTGTAAATGTTTTCCAACCTATCTGTATCGAAACTTTCATCACAAATTGAATCTGAGCTGAAATAATCATTGCATTCAGAACACTTGAGGGATATCATGTACACATTTACTTCTTCAGCAATATACCGAGTTGGAGCTAAGATTGCACAATCTTGAAGATAATTAACATCATCATGGTTACTAATGAAGTTCGGATAAGTATGTTCAACAACTTCAAGAAATAGGATCTTTTTTCCATGCAAGAATATATGTGGCAAGAATTAAAATTTTTGTTTCACCATCATTTGGTTCTACAATGCGACGTTCACTAATTTCTAATGTCCATTTGGAAAATTCAAGAACCTCATCAGAAATTGTAGAAGAATTGGAAAGAAATCCCATGTTCCTTGTCAGTTTTAGAACATGACAATGTTGCCATATGCATGAAGAATCTATACATGAAGAAACAATTTCATTTCATTTTCCACCTGGTACAATAGGTAGTATTTTCATGAAATCCCCATCCAACACAATAGTTATTCCACTGACTGG
This sequence comes from Viscum album, assembly GCA_963277665.1. Lineage (NCBI taxonomy): Eukaryota > Viridiplantae > Streptophyta > Magnoliopsida > Santalales > Viscaceae > Viscum > Viscum album. Next base: position 813,342,616 of record OY728165.1, read on the forward strand.
AAAGTTTGCAGCATTATAATTTTTCACCGAAAGGATATCTTTTAAAGTACGATCAAGAGATTCAAAAAAATTCTTATGAATCATTGGTGAATCATCCTAAATAATAATATTTGTTAACACTAGAATATTTATGACATCACTAACTTGTTGAATATTTAAAATAGTGTTTTCAGAAATTGATATCGGGATTCGAAATTTGGAATGTGTAGTCCTCCCACCAGGTAGCAGTAATGCAGCAATCCCACTGGATGAAACTGGCAGAACAATATAACCTTCTAACCGTAGATAAGATGTAAATACGTTCCATATATATGCTTTACATGTGCCTCCATGACCATGAAAGAAAAATAAACCTTCAGCGGATTTAGTTAATGAAGACATAATGGTAGTCATCACCTCATTTGGTTCATCAGTAAGCTTACTTTTCAAAGTAAGACACTCATTCTAAAGAGTCTCTCTATCATGATTATGTTCATCAGCTACTAATTGATTTCATTGAGAGAAAATTTAAAAATCTGGAAATGGAATTGGTGGAATAGAATGAAGAGATCTACCATTCCACTATAGTATCTTCTCTATTTCAAGAAGAGAATACATCTGTTTTTGATGATCCATGAGTGAAAAATATAAATGGAATCATGAAATAATTTTATTTAATTAGTAAAATGTATTAATGAAGAATAAAATCTAACTTAATTAGCAACTACATAGTTAACATTATATATATTGAGTAATTTGAAAACATATACATGGAATTTTTAGCCTATTTTTTCCACATAGAGAATGTATTAGTTGAGGAGCTCCCATGTTTCATGCCACCCAATGTCTGGGCGAGGCATATTGATGGAGAACAAAATGCTGGCAAAAATTCTGCACATAGACTGGCCTTTAGCCCATGTTAAAACCTTCTTTATTGCTTCAATAAATTCACTACCATCAGCAAGAAGTCCCCATGCTGAGCATGCTTCACGAAAAGTACCATGATTAATGTTTTTCACAGTTTTAATACTGCCAAAAGAAGTTGAACATCTGATCTTTGTGGGCATTAATCAATGGTAATATAGCTCTCCAGTTATTGGTGGCACATAATAAAGTCTACCAATAATAATCCCCAAATTTCGTGGACACCATATTTTTTCACGTTGGTGGAATACAAATCTAGTTGGAAATTCTACAAATGTAAGACATCATACTTCCTGGTAAGAAACATTAGCCTCAAACCATCTCGTAATCATTTATTAATAAATGTTTACCTTATGCAACACATCCTCGATATGATTAGTGTCAGTGTACGTAACACTATTTTGGTCTTGTAAATGAAAATGTAATCTTTCAAGCGGAGGATATCTATAGAAGATATCATAGGACAATATCCTCCATGAGGCCTCACAAGGAGAAATGTATCGGATACCATAATACATATTAATCTCATCGACATTATTGTCTGACAGTGATGTAGAGTTGGTTTCATACAAAGCTACAGTTACAAGATCATTACCTTTCCTAATATACTTGAACAAATTTTTTATGAATGTATAGTGATTAAAGGCTTCAATATTCAGATGAGATTAATACTTCATTAGCAGGAAAAGATTATATGGTACAAAAATTAGGTTATCCAATGGGACACCATATTTCATGATCGTGTTTCCATCATTTCTTCGTCAGAATAGAACATACATATCATCATCAACTATTGTACTTTCAACAATTTTTTTGGGATAAAATTAGTACATTTCCCTTTTTTTGTACAACGTGATCTATGATTTTCATCACCACAAGGTCTATGCATCATAAACTTCTTAACATCCTCATGATGTTTTGGGAAATCACCTTTATTTGGAATTTTAGCAGAAACAAATTTGTCAATGTAGGATGGAGTACCTATTTTTCCCTCTCTAAATAAAAATAGTAAAAAGTGTATATGAGGCCGTCCACATTTCTGAAATTCCACTATATGAACAACTACACAGAATGTAATGATATAAATGACACATTTCAACAACAGATTCATTATATAAGATAAATTATGTCTTATAAAATAATTTTTATTACAGTAGGTACATGCACGTGACTTTCCGAAGAAACGTCTGTCTCGTAAATATTTCATTAACTGGTAAACCTTAATATTGAAAATTCTGGATACAATGTGTGGATAGTCTGAAGGGAGAATATTGTAACATGATATAAATCTACTGACATCAGGCCAAAGGGGATTGCAAGTAAATGTTAAAAACAAATCTAGATATCCTGCCCAATTGCATATTGACATTGCATCATGGTAATTTTGAATCATATACATGAGACCACCAGTAAATGTAGATGGTAAAATTATTCACTTCCCGCATGCATACCCATCATGGTCACCTCAAAGAAAATCATCTTGAAACCTATTGTACAACTCAACTGTCAAGAATTTTTTATTAAAGCGATTGAAGGATAGTCTCTGAGACTCTATCATTGTATAATCATTAACAATAAATAGTTGAAAAATTCTTCTTGAATGTTGTAATATTGATGTATCACTAAAACAACACTGCAAGTGATAGGAGATGTATTCACGCATTATTACTTTTGAACCTTTCAACATGTACTCATAGATGTAGATCGATGAAAATGTGGTCAACATATCCATCATGACCATTTCTGAAAATAAGTGGATATTTCAATGGAAGGTACAACGGATGATGCTCATTAGTCCGCTGTAAATCACCACTTCTTCTTTGAATGATAATATATCTCTCACAGTTGAGATCTTCAATGTCACCAACAATAAGAATCAAAATCTCAGATGTTTTAGGCAAGTTGTATGTCATGGAATCTATTTGTCATCTCTTAAGAAGGAAAAAATTTATGTTTTCATGTTCTTGATGATCAAGAACATCCTATTCACTTCTGAAATGACGAGGTAAAACATTTATTTCATGAAGCATATTTTGTAAGTTGAAAAAAATATTATAATCGACCACCGTGTTTGAATTTTCTCCATTATAACTGCAAAGAGAATTAAATTAAAAATGATGTGATAATATTAATGTCCTGTAAATGTGTAAACCTACATGTTAAATATTACCTGAGGATTATAATCCAGTTTTGAGTCTTGTTCATAGTATCATAATCATATAGGTGGGAAAACCTTTGTGGTTGTCCCTCAGTTGGACACATACTACCTATGTGATGGTAGTTTTTTCCATTCAAGCTGAATATAATTGGAGCTCTTCCATTATTGAATTATCTATCAAGCTTATCGCACATTCACGTGAATGGAAACATATAATTGTAAATATACACATAATTTTGGAATGCTATTGCCTCCAAAGAGTTTTTATTAGAGACTAATGTTTGGAGATATGGAGGACAGGAAGGAAGTAATTTCAAAGAGACATTTCCAAGCGCACAACATATACCAAATCGTGGGTCTTATTTGGTGCTGCATTTTATATTTCTCTCATTAAACCAAAAGATAGAACCAGATTATTGGAAAACATTAGAGGCATCTCCACTATTCAAATATTTTTCAAGTGAGTAATGGTTAAATTAATGGTGTTAATAAACATGGCATTATAAATTACATAAAACAGTGATGAATTGAACAACATTATAGAAAAACATAAAAAGAATACATTGACCTTCATTTTCTGCAAGGTGAAGTAGTTGCATTATTTATGAAACATTATTTTCTTTAAGTTTGTATGGAATTGCATAATAAATACCTGTAAAGTAACAAATTATTATGTAGTAGGTCAAAACTGAATAGTCTCTTCGATGAGTAATTCCAGCGTTGATTTCACCAGTTGTTACATCACTTTCAGAAATGACATGATTCAATCTAGAGGACACATATTTTTTAGTGTAAATTATGCATTTGAATTAAACTGAAATACCAAAAGAATGTAGATATATATCTATGAATACAAATGAAGAATACGACATGATTAGAATATACGTCACACCTGTGTCGGGAAAATAAGCTTCGTTACCAGTAGTTAAAGAAGTAAAACAATATCTGTTTTAAACATAGTATTCAAAAAATTACACTATTTGAGAATTCAAAATCATTTGATGGCATGATTTATGCTTACTCTGACAATGAGTCCCATAAAGGGTAAGTGGGTATATTTACCTCAATCATTACACCTATCAAAAGTAATGAAAACTTAGTTTAAATTTAAAATACATATGAGATCAAACATGTGTTTTTTTCAGAACAATATGATGACGGAGTACATACCAGAGGGGATATAATTTTCTTGATTAGTTGCTGATATACATTTTTTCTTGCTACCGGGTGCAGATCTTGTTGATGAACATCCACAACCATGATGATCTATCAATGAAATTTAATAGTTAACAAACTACACTATGTTAGTACATAGTAAAATAAATTTATGTAATCACTTTTCTTTGAATGTGTAATATAACTCCCAATTTTAAGATAAAGGTGAAAATGATATGCATGATCCTCCTTTGGTGAGTAGATGGTATATGAACACAGTTGTATTGATTAGATATAATTTAAGGTTGAAACGCTTAGATAGTTACAGTTAATACTGGTACAACAACCTTTTCTAATGCTCACACAAACACTAATTGGTGTAGAGGATACCCAATCTAGACCCACATTCAATTGAAATGAAGCATGAGTAATGTAGATTACATTATTTACAATAAATAAATTGACTATATCTGAAAATGATGGTAAAAGGAAAATATATTTACCATTGGTAGGTATTGGCGAAAGTGGTATGTGTGATCCTCTGATCAAGTCGGAATTCAGTTGCAATGAATCAAATGTTACAGTAGAACATAGTTGATGGCCCTCCATGAGTGATTTTCCTATGAATTTAGGAACCTGTAATTCAGTAAGTAAGTTTATGGAATGATTTCAAGGAAATACAATACTGTTGTACCAATTTTTCATTCTCTTATATGAATTCTCCTTTGAAACCTTGCATCTATCGATGCTGACAGTGTCTGCATCTTTGTTTTGTTGACTTTATGTTGTATTTTCATGTTTTAGAATGCAACCAGAAGATGTTTATGGGTACGTATATTCGATTTATAATATACTGATAAGACAATTCATGGAGAAATCATGTTTGAATTATATTTATTGACACTTATACTATTATTGCAATGAACCACACTTATACCAACATCAAAGAAACATATAATGATTACAAAGAAAATATAAATTAAAATATTCAATTTGTATGTCACATAATGAATTAAAAGGTACCCATTGTTAAACAGTGCATAGTTATTTTGTTGATCGAATCTTTTACCAATGTTATAGAAACATAAATGAAATAGAAACATCAATGTAACACATATAAATTAGACATATGCAAGAGCAGGACTGATATTTGGAATAATGGTGGAATCTTTACAGTTAAGCAGTAAAAGGTACCCATTGATAAGAATTGTATAGTTATTGTACGCATACATGGATTGCAGTTGCATACTGTTGTACAAAATTAGACAAAATTTATGTGAAACAAATACTGGAATGTTTCATTCGAACATCATATGGTAGAATGGAGTAATCTGTGCATATATTCATTTATTGTAGCTCATGTTGAGAGAAACCAAAACTGGAAAGTTCAATACCGATAGCCAAGGGAAGAGGATGATTAATGTTAGGTAGACCTTCGTCAAAGACACCCTGTAGGACTAACCCTAATATAGAGGTAATAGTAGAAACATCACCAGGGACCGAATGACGTCATGGGATTTGTGATTGAAAACAGAATACTATGTTGTAGATATTTGACGAAGTAGCCCGGTAGCTCGAAACCCTAATTCGAATTGCAAGAGGGCAGATTGTGCGACTTGGAATACTAGATGGCATCGAAGGAGGTGTGGATAAAACATGTAAGAATGTGGACGGTTGCTGGAATGTCGAAGAACATCGGTATCCATGAAACCCTATTTCAGAGGGATCAGGGGAGAGTGCACGGGTGGTAGCCGATGATGTCGCGCGAGGAATGGAGGAATTGTTGGCGGGAAAGAAAATGGAGTGGTACGTGGAAGAAGGAGAATTTGACACATAGAGTAGGAGTAAGCCATGTTTAGTGTAGATAATTGATTTCCATTTTTCAACTCTTGGTATTTAAAGATTATTTATAAAATGTTTTAAATAAAATATGATTTTTTATTACTCTTTGTTCGAAAATCAGTTTTCTTCCCATCCCATTAGTTCTAACAAAGATTAGTGATATTACTTTTGTAAATGATTTATACAAATAATATTCACATAATTTTAATATTTAAAAAATATTTTCTAATAAATTAGAAGTCCTTTTGATTTTTTTTGGATATATCTAGAAAACTAAAATGAATTATTTTTACCATTTACTGTATCAATAGGATTTATGGATATCAATAAAAATTAAATTTTATCATTGTTTTCTTTTTGAAATTTTATTTTCAATGAAATTTATTTTCATGTTTTTAAAATTTTTTTATTTTTCATAATTAATTTTTAATTAAAATGATTTCCAAAATTTAATTCTTAATGAAAATCGCATTTTCCTTAATAAATTTTAAATAAAATTTTATAGTTTTTCTATTTATAAATTAATAACCCATTATGCTTACCAAAATGGGAAATTGTTGTATAAATGAAATAATTAATCTTCCTCTCGATGTTTTATTATCTCTATGACCGTGACATTTTTTGTAATTCACATCATTGAAGGTTTTTTGTAATGAATAATATGTTTTTTTTGAGTTTTTCTATTTCATTTAGATATTATATTTCACATATATTTCAATATTTTTTTAAAAGGGAAATTTTATTTCTTGAACAACATTTGATTTCTACATACATGTATATATATATAATTATTTTATTAATTTTTAAAATATTGACATATCATTATACTTTAATAAATATAGATACATGATGTTATGGAACATTTTTTATGAATTAAAATGATTATTCCATATATGAATAATTCCTTGGATATGTGTTACATGTGTTTGGGATCAGTTAATAAAATCCCTTTGATGAATATGTAGATTATTTAAACAATGTTAGTTTATCACAACCCCTATGTGTTTGAGACCAATATTTTTAAATTATTTTTTGAATGGTCATGGTAGTACATTGTTTTAAACAATAATGTTAAGGAAAATGATTTTAAAATGATCATGATCCTTGGAAACATGGAATCCAATATTTAATAATTTCCATCATTTTCAAATCAATCACTATTATAAATTGTATTAACACTATGAAAAAAAATCTATGGATTCATTTATTTATTACTTTATCGATTAAATGAAATGTGCTTTCAGTTATTTACCTTAACATATTTATTATGAATTATATTAACATGATAGTCATAGTTAATTAAATTGAATGTGTGTTTATTTACTTACATTACCATTATCAGTATGCTTATTAATTAATTATGGCTTTCGATGTACTTAACCCTTAATGGGAATTTTCGTTCACCAATAATTTATTTCCTTTCCCCAAGTATCTTGGAAGAGTACAATTTTTTAAATGAAAAATTATTACTAAAGGAATAACATTATTCTTGGATGAAATGAAAAATTATTATCTAAGGTGTGTATTAAAATGTAATGTAACACTTAGTTATGCGACTACATTAAAAATATTGGAAAACGTTTTACCCCTTCAGGATGTGATTTCATATATCTTAAATTAAGGAAATTAAGTGTCACATAAGCTTCCATCTACAAGGGTTAGTGACACTACAATGTTTATGAAGAAGATTATAATATCTAAATTTACTAATAAGGGTCTGATAAAATAATATCATTTTGGAAGATGAGTTATTTTACCTATGGATGAGTTTTTTCTATTTCTATGTTTATAATGACACTAAAGGATTATGGTCCTGATCATTTTGTTTGTGTTGTGTAATTAAAAATAAAAATATGATGTAATATCTATATATGATAAGACTTTTTCACTGTTAATTCTACACATTACTCTATACAAATAAAAATTATTCACATCCAAGATTACAGGGTTGATGGATATGATACCATGAGAAACATCTCTTAAAGAATTGATAATATCCTATGAATCCAAGGGAACATTGGATCACAAGTACTATGGTTAGATTGTGACAAAACTTAATAAGTTCTTTCAATGGTGGATCTACTAATATTTCCATTATTGTTATTAAGTGACCCTGTCACGAACCACCCTGAGTCGACCCTGAACCGGTCACCCAGGCCAACCCGCGACAAGTCCCGAGAGGCGTTCCCGATCCTCCCGGGACGGTAACAAGCACCAAGGGCATCAATAGAGTACACAAGGTAACGATTTCTCCCATATATAGACAATCAAACAAACAACGGAAATAAACGGACAGCCCAAAATGAATTTATATAAAAATTGAACAAAATATTATTTATACAAGAAACTGAAGGTAGACCAAAAACAAAAACTCAAATGAACAATCCCAATGACCAACTAACTCCATGTGACACTTCTGGTCACTCTCCAACACAATGATCAAAAGTCGCCCAAGGTGATCGAACTAAAGATGAAACCTGCACAAGGGCTAAAAAAAGAATAAGACTATAGGCGTGAGTATTAAAACTCAGTAGGTTAGCCCGATATTCTATTCCCAATGCACATTCCTTTAAAATAAATGAAACATAAATTTATACTTTGAAATTCATGATATGTAAGTATGGGTTTCAAATGAGGTTCCATGCTATAATAATTATCGGACAAAAACATGCATGTTTAATAAACAAAAATGCAAGTAACTATTTTTTTCAAAGAGGTGCAACATCAAAATGAACATAGTTTTCAAGAGGGCTGCTACAAAGAATTTTAACATTCAAATAAATAACACATACTACTGAATTTACCAACCAAACACACCGTATGCCGACGGTGAGTACAAAATAGCCAATGAGCACTAGTCATGGGAATACCCCTAGGCACTAGTTAGTTGTGAGCCCCAGGTACCTCGTATCTCGGTGAAAGTAACCATAATAAATATATGTTCTCGTGAACGAGCCACTAGTAGGGAACATAACCATAACCTAGTGGTCCCCAATCATCATCATCATCATAGTTTAGTTAGTGTTGTCATCGTCAAACTTGCTACGTGAAACAGGGGCCAACCCCCACAGAATCACTAGCATACTAGTACACATCTACCCACCTAGATACCCGGGATTCCCTTTAGTGCTCAATCAAGTTACACATATTATCAAATACACATTTCACATCCACATTCCATTCCAAAACCATAAAATCACAAACAGCCCATAATCTTTCTTCACATTGCTTACACTAATCAACAAACCGCTAAATATTTTGGTAAAACAATTTCATGAAGTTCATTGAGGCTTTGCACATAAAGCTCTTTCAAAAACATTCTTTAAATTATAAACACACATCATAAACAAACCAAATCATATTTTTCAGCCCAATAAACATTTAATAAAATCATTTAATGGACCATAAAACAATCCCAATTTCACAACTTGTTATATAAAAGTAAAATACTCCTTCGTTTCAAGGAAATGCCAAACGGGCCATTAAACCTTTTCTCAAAACTAACCTTTGATGAAGGTATTAATTTTAATTGTATTAAGGATCTGTATAAACATCATTTACGGAAACAAACCTCATTCATAAATCTCTTATAATACTAAGGTTACATATTCAAAACACAACCATTTTCGTAAAGATGTGAAACGGTCCATTTTTTTGGCAACTCCGGCCAAAATATGTTGTAAATCAAAACCCACTTGTTTGTAAAAACAAATCCAAATTGGAAATCAATATAAGTACCCAAAAATACCATTAATAATTCTTCCAATTCCTTTATAAATCCAACCAAATAACTTTTAAATCACACATCACACATAAAAGCCAACCGGGCAATTTACCGAACACATGTCATGCCCTTTTTAAACAAAACAATTTATTTTATGTACATGAAAAGGAATAAAACACCAATTAAATGTCATATTGTCACGACCCCCTCCCCACAAAGTGTACCCCTCCTGGGCCGGCAATGTGAGAAGGGAGATAATGACCCCTGAGTCCCGCCTCCAGTAGGCCCCGGGTTAGCGACTAACACCGAGGGTATAATACACACACATATGGGAGGCATTACCCTCTAAGAGAACAAATGCAGAAGAGAGAGATAGAATAGACTCCAACCAACTCCAACTCATAACTGAAATATAAAGGAAATCCAAGTACATATATGAAATTTCATGCAAAAGTACTACAACTGAAAGGGAAAACTAAAAGTACCCAAAAGAAAGTAAAACGGCAGTGACCACAAGCCCGAACAGCTCCTCCTCCAACCGCAAGCTAGTAGTAACCAGCTTGATCTCCAACCTGCTCCAAGTGACCTGAATAACAGTTTGTATGTACATAGGGTGAGTATAACAGTATACTCAGTAGGATCCTCCCCAAGCCTCTCGTGCAAAGGTAAAGAAAGCATGCTAAAGCCCAGTGAACAACAAGTGAAACTAACTCGTCACCTAAACAGGTATACTATGTTCCCAACGTCACCATGGCTACTCTCACCAAGTAACGCATACAAGAATATAGCATATAGTAAATAATATCAAGGGTACCCTGCTACTACTTCCCCACTGGTTTTCCGTTTGCCCCAACGACATACGTCCTGTGCATCTCTCTCCAAAGGCTTGCCCGCAGACACCTGGGCTAAGCTCCACAATCTGCACCTCGTGCACCACAAAGGATTGCCCGCAGACACCTGGGCGAAGCACCACACCATCCTCACAACCAAAGTAACCAGGTAGTTTCCGGGAGCCACCATAGCTCGTATAACGTGTATCATACGCCGAGTATTATTCCTCAAGCCATCACAGCCCATACGCCGAGTAAGGATCCTCAAGCCATCACAGCCTATACACGTTACACCTATAGTATTCCATAGGATACTATATCCAAAGAATATGTGTGTGAAATAACCACAAGCCATTGCAGCCCTCTACACACATATATGGATAAAACTAACCACTGTTCCTACCAGCACAAGGATCTACCAAGAGAAGAGAGCGGGGCCAAAGGGGGTAGTCAGCCATTCAACCTCCCATCAGAATGTAGGGGAAAACACCCCCCAGGGATCAGAATCCCCTGAGTGTCAGTTGACCTTACCGACAGGGTGGAGTAGCATATAGAAACACAAAAAGTACAGAATATATAAGTAACTCACATCCACACTATAGGCATTACCTAGTCTTAGATACAACTACAGCTAACGTCTCTCAGACTCCATGCTGCTACTTCTAAGTCTTGGTATCCTATAAGCACACAAACAATGAAGAGCTTTATTAGATTACTCCATTCTCATTTATCTGTTCCACTGTACATTAATTAATTCTTTAAACATTAATTAAGAATGAATAATTCCACATTAAACTGAAATGGCATCACTTTAAAAAACAACTACTCCTTTTTAAGATTCACATCACCTTTAAATTCCAGCATCTCCATCCCCATGGATTTTCACCATTTAATCAAACATTCATTACAGAATTACTTTTCCACATTCCCAGGCATTCTAGAAAAATATCCTATGCTTCTAAACACAAAGGAGGCTCAACACGGTGAGTAGATATACTACCCGTCGAGTCTTTGCCGCCTATAGAACGAGCATAGACACATCCTCCATCGAGAGGCTAAACACGGAAAGCATGTGGCATACCCCGCGTGTCTTCGCCTCCTTCGGAAAGAGGGTAAGCAAGACCAGCTACCTTGAGCAGTGGGGAAAAGTAAAGCAGATAAACAACCAAACCAAACCACCAACATCAAACCATCACATGCATCTCATACCATCACCCTTGGTGTCCTCCCCGACACCCATATGCATAAACCGATGCATCTCGCCACACTAGGCGTCATCCGCTGCCACATCCACAAGTCTCCATGCCTCCACATATCACAACAACCATCCATGCTCACATCACAGCACAAGCAGCGGGAAAACAAACATCACAAAAAGGGCTCTCGGCCCTTTAACAAACAAGAGGGTAACTCAGAACCCTTTTAGAAATTCCCACATAATCTGTTCTCTAATCCATATTGAATTAACAGACTTGTTATTCATAGGTTCCAATCATGGATACCTAATCAGTAAGCTATCACAATTAAATAACCATACTTACTTCCCCAATTTGATTATCCTCAAATTAGAACAACAACAACAACTGCAATAACCAGATTAATTTACATGCCTCTTTATCTTTAGCCAATTCATTAACAATTAATTCCGGCTTTACATTCATTATCAATTTCTATCATGAACGAACAACAAATCAAAGAAAACATAGATATCACTATATCTAGGAAAACATGAGGCAAACCGTTATCATGGTATAAAGCAACAGCATGCGATCAACCAATTCTTTTAATCCGGTTCAAGTATTTAATTAGGTCAATTTCATTGTGATCCAAAGAGATAAAACATGATAATTCTACGATTGCACATATACAATTAGAGGAGCCATGAATCCCCTACCTCGAAGAGTTCTTGACGTCCTTTATCCACACAACGGGTCACAGTCATCTTCTCCTCACGATAGCTGCATCCACCAGAGGATGCCACGGTACGACAGTACCAACCAACCCCAAGAAAACCCATTAGAACCATGAAGATTACATGCTAATATGGAAGGAAGAACAAGAGAAGGTGATCCCCGAAGGAACGATGATAAATATACCTTATATCGAAGAACGATCGACACAACTTGGTTGCATCAACAGAGTGGAACTAATCTGAGTAACGTTTGATTGTGAAACTCCTATGAGAATGATTGCAAGGTTCTAGCGTCTCGTAGATGAGAACCAGGAGGAAGAACAACGAAGAATGATATCTCGTTCCTTTAAAAAAAATTAGAGAGGCGACAGTTTAAGATCCGGTTTATTCTCCATTAAAAACGGATCGCATTAACCCACGCGGTTTAACCAAGTAAAAAAACATCCCGGCCTTAGGAATAATTAATATAGGATTTATGGCCTTTGAATCGGCCTTAAAGTCCTTAAAATAAGGTTTTAAAAGTATTTTACGTCAAAGAAAACGTCAAATTTGCGTTGCTGGAAACACTGTTCGCATACTCAAAATTTGGCAAAGTATGGAATCGGTAGCTCTTATGAAGTCTGGAAACACTGTTCATTCGTGAAATTTGGCAAAGTATGGAATCGGTAGCTCTTCTGGAGTCTGGAAACACTGTTCATTCGTGAAATTTGGCAAAGTATGGAATCGGTAGCTCTTATGAAGACTGGAAACACTGTTCATTCGTGAAAATTGGCAAAGGAAAGAAAAGCTCACCGATAGAGCCTTACCGATAGAAACACAAGTCTACTGATAGATCCTCACTGATAGAAGTTCACCGATAGGACCTCACGGATAGAGACACTGTTCACTTAACCTCACCGATAGAAGTCCACCGATAGGACCTCACCGATAGAAACACTGTTCACTGAACCTCACCGATAGAAGTCCACCGATAGAACCTCACCGATAGAAACACTGTTCACAGAACTAGAAATTTGGCAAAGTGTTAGCCGAGCTACTGCTGGACTGCGGCTACAAGTATACCGAGCTATCAGTATGCCGTGGCTACCGGTAAACCCAACTACCGGTAGGATGCGGCTACCGGTAGACCGAGCTACCGGTAATCAGCAGCTACCGGTAGACCGAGCTACCGGTAATCAGCAGCTACCGGTAGACCGAGCTACCGGTAATCAGCAGCTACCGGTAGACCGAGCTACCGGTAGTCAGCAGCTACCTGTAAACCGAGCTACCGGTAATCAGCAGCTACCGGTAGACTGAGCTACCTGTAATCAGCAGCTACCGGTAGACCGAGCTACCGGTAATCAGCAGCTACCGGTAGACCGAGCTACCGGTAATCAGGAGCTACCGGTAGACCGAGCTACCGGTAATCAGCAGCTACCGGTAGACCGAGCTACCGGTAGGCAACAGCTGGGGGATAAGTCACCTTGTCCTCCCGGAACACCTCCAACACCACAATTCCACAAAGTAATGGACCGGAGAGGTCTGGGCCATTACATTAGATACCTCTCAAAACATTCTCGTCCTCGAGAATTAAAAACCAACCCAGAAGAAAAGAGGGGTCCGAACAACCACCCCATAAGATACCTCTCTGGGGAAAACCACCATGAGTTGTTCGAAAGCTGGAACAAAACTCTGACATCCGGGAACAAACAATCCATACCCAAACAATTCATTCACAACATCACATCAAAGGTACATAAATAAAACATGAAAGGTCTAACCAGAGAGGAAACATCATTACATAGAAAGAGTTAAACATTAAACAACTCTGGGTACTGAGCACGTATCTGTGACTCACGCTCCTAGGTACTCCCCTCCATGCCACCGTGTCGCCACATGACACGAACTAAGGGGATAGAATGCCCACGCAACACTTTCTCCTTGTGGTCTTGGATCTCCACAGGTCGCTCCTCGAAGGTTGCATCATCATCAATATCGATCTCTCCCCAATCGATAACATGAGATTCATCATGAAGATAACGACGGAGCTGCGATACATGGAAAACATCATGTATCCGACTCATCTGAGGGGGATGTGCTACTCGATACGCCACAGATCCAATACGAGCTAACACCTCGAAAGGTCCAACAAACCGGGGAGAAAGCTTACTTCCACGACCAAACCTTCGCTGCCCACGACGGGGAGTCACCTTTAGAAACACATGATCCCCAACATTAAACTCTAACGGTCTCCTTCTTTGATCAGCATATGATTTCTGACGATCCTGTGCTGTCTTCATCCTCTCACGAATCACCTGAACCATCTCTGTTGTATTCTGCACTAGTTCTGGTCCGAGGATTGCTGACTCTCCGACCCCAGTCCAGCACAACGGAGAACGGCATGGCTGGCCATACAAGGCTTCAAATGGCGCCATACCGATGGTAGAGTGAAATCTATTATTGTAAGCGAATTCTACCAAGGGTAAGTGCTTCACCCATGAACCTCCAAAATCAAGAACACAAGAGCGCAACATGTCTTCAAGAGTCTAGATGGTTCGCTCTGTCTGACCATCCGTTTGAGGATGAAAATCAGTGCTAAGGCATAGTTGAGATCCAAAAGCATGTTGGATACCTCTCCACACCCTAGAGGTAAAACGAGGATCTCGATCAGAAATGATCGTCCTAGGTACTCCGTGAAGCCTCACCACCTCCTCCAGATACTGCCTCGACAAAACCTCCACTGAGCTCGACTCCTTGATTGCTATGAAGTGGGCCGATTTAGTTAAACGATCCACTACCACCCATATAGCATCATGTCCTCCCGGAGCTCGAGGTAAACCTGTAACAAAGTCCACTGAGATGTCCTCCCACTTCCACTGAGGAATCTCTAAGTGCTGGAGAAGACCACCAGGAACACGGTGTTCGGCCTTCACCTTCTGGCAGACTAAACATCAAGACACATATTCTGCAACTGAACGCTTCAGCCCAGGCCACCAAAACTGACTCCTCAAGGATCGGTACATCTTCGTCACACCAGGATGTACCGCCAAGGGTGAACTATGGAACTCTCGGAGAACGGTGTCGCGCATCGCCAAGGGAACAAAACTCTTGCCATGATACAACACTCGGTGTTGTTCATCCTCCGACCAACCAGCAGGGGCCTCACCACATACAACTCTGTCTCTCCAAACTTCCACCTCTAGATCAACCAACTGAGACTCTTCCACCTTCTGCATCTGGGATGACTGCACCGTCATCTGGAAAAGACATCCTCTTCCCCCAACTTCTCCTATATCAAGATGTAAAGATGATAACTCTTCCATCACTCTCCAAGAATCAACAGATTCACGCACTACATCACAACGTGACTTTCGGCTCAGTGCATCAGCAACAACATTTCCCTTCCTAGGTGTATACGATATTTCGAAGTCGTATTCCTGCAAGAACTCCATCCACCGACGCTGCCTCAAGTTCAAGTCCCACTGAGAGAAAACATACCTCAAACTCTTATGATCGGTGAAAACCACAAAGCGCTCGCCAATGAGGTAATGTCTCCACAACTTTAGAGCAAACACCACGGCTGCGAACTCAAGATCATGGGTGGCATAGTTGCATTCATGGGGACGCAACTGCCGAGACTCATAAGAAACAACAGACCTCTGCTGCATGAGAACACAGCCTAGCCCCAGATGTGAAGCATCATAGAAAACATCAAACTGGACTCCCTCCGCTAGAAGACAAAGGACTGGAGCACTTACCAACTTCTCCTTTAGATACTCGAAAGCTGTCTGACACTGATTAGTCCATATGAACGCTTGATCCTTCCTGGTCAAAGCTGTCAGAGGAGTCGCAACTCGGGAGAAATTAGCCACAAACCTCCTGTAATAGCCTGCGAGACCAAGGAAACTTCGCACCTCTGACACGGTCTTGGGGGCTGGCCAAGACACCGCTGCTTCTATCTTCGAAGGATCCACAGCTACTCCCTGTTGGGACACAACATGTCCCAAGAAAGGAACTTCTTTAGCCCAGAACTCACACTTGGACAACTTCCCAAACAACCGATGTTGGCGAAGAACTCCCAAAACAGCTCGTAGATACTCTGTGTGCTCCTCTTCAGATGTGGAGTACACAAGTATGTCGTCGATGAAAACCACAACAAACTTGTCCAGGAATTCACAGAACACAGCATTCATCAACCCCATGAAAACAGCTGGAGTATTCGTCACGCCGAATGTCATTACAACAAACTCATAATGCCCATGACGACAACGGAAAGCAGTCTTCGAGATATCCTCATCCTTTACACGCATCTAGTGATATCCTGACCGCAAGTATATCTTTGAAAAGCAACTTGCACCCTTCAGTTGATCGAATAGGTCATCAATCCATGGGAGAGGATAAAGGTTCTTTATTGTCACTTTGTTTAAGCGACGATAATCGATGCACAACCGCAAACTGCCATCAGCCTTTTTCACAAACAAAACTGGTGCACCCCACGGTGACACACTTGGCCGAACAAAACCACACTGCAACAGACCGTCGAGCTGAATACGTAGATCTCGTAACTCAGAAGGGGCCATCCTATACGGAGACATAGAGATAGGGGACGCTCCTGGCTGTAGCTCGATCCCAAACTCGATCTCTCGTCGAGGGGGTAAGGATACAACCTCTTCTGGAAAGACATCAGGGTACTCCTCTACGTCCCTAGGAAACGCCAACTGTTGAACCTCTGAAGAACTCATCATCATCCCAGCCATCATGGATGATAAGGATGAAACTCGTCTATGACTCATCCGAGGATCTCTCTCACCAACAAACACTACTTCCTCTCCGTCTTCATCAAAGAATACGACCTTCTTCCTGTAGCAATCCAAAATAGCCTGCACCGAATACAACCAATCCATGCCGAGGATGACATCATATGGTTGTATTCGAAAACATAGGAAATCTCCCCAAGAGCGGTGCTGCCCCAACACTAGCTCACAGTCTCTACATACTTCAAACAAGCTAGCTCGACCTCCAACTGGCGTAGTCAACACCAAGGGAACTGGAAGCCTCTCTACCTCAAGTCCCAAAGCGTTCACAAGGGTGGGGGATATAAAGGAGTGTGTCGCTTCTGAATCAAACAAGGCATACACCAAGGTAGAAAACAAGCAAAGGGTACCTCGGACGACATCTGGCTCGCCTGGAGCTGGCAACGCTAGAGCATGAAGCTGACCACGACCACCTCTAAGGCCTCTCTGACCCTGATGACGACCACCACCACGGCCGTGCTCTGCTCTCTTAGGACGTGGAGCGTCATGGGGCTGTCCTCTGCCTGCTCCATCTACCCTCTGGTGATCTAAAGCTGGTGAAACCTGCTGCTGCTGCCTCGGCTGGAACTGCCTCAACGGAGGAACCTGGAGTGGAGCGCCTGGTGCATGATGACTGCTCTGAAAAGTTGGGCACTCCCACTACTGATGACCACATCCACCACAAGAAAAACAAGCTCCTGATCCCTTGGCATAGGTCTGAGAGTTGCTACCTCTGGAGAAACGAGATGGGAAGGGCTGGGACCTACCCCCAGGTGAACAGAAACTCTTCTATCCTGAAAACCGGGAACCCCGGACCACAGCTCTGCTTCGTGAGGAATCATGACGATTCCCCTCTCGTGACGATCCGGTCCTGGTCAATGTTCTCTCAACATCCTCTGCCCTCGCCAGCACCTCAAGATATGTCTTCAGCATAAATGGGGTGACCTGGCGCTGGATCTCTGGATGCAAAGCCTCCTTGAAATGTCTCGCCCTGGCCTCATCATCTGGTAACAGGTCTGAAGCATATCGTAGAAGGTTCCTGAAACGGATTCCAAACTCTCGAACACTGGAGCTCCCCTGTCGAAGGGTAAGAAGCTTCTGGCGACTGGACGCCTTCACAGTCGATGAAAGAAACTCGACTCTAAACCTATCTCGAAACTCCTCCCACGAGATCGCTAACTCCTCACGATCCCCGAGGAACAAGAACCACCACTGTCTCGCTGCTCCATGCAACATCGTCACAACCAAGGACACCTAGTGTTCCTTCCGAGCACGAATCGAACTGAAGCCTATCTCGACCTCCTCCAACCAGTCTTCTGTGACTGCATCTGAAACGGAGCCCTCGTACTTCTGTAGACTCTGGCGCTGAAAATCTCGGAGTGTCTTTCTCCAAGTGTCATCGTCGTCAACCTCTACCCAGCGGCGATCTACTGGAATAGCCTGCTGGGCACCTTCAGCGCAAACCTGACGAGGACGTCGACCAGGAGCCATACCAGTAAAATAACAACTGTTAGAGCTCCTAAGCCTGGAATATGGAAGACCCAACATTAATTAATTAATTATTTTGTTTTATTAATTTTTGGTTACCTATCCCAAGGTCTACCCATTCAAACACAGGCGCAAAGAATAATGATGCATGATCCTTTCCTAGGTCTCTACCCTGCAACTAGTATCACTTTGATTAGTAGCCATCGTAAACTTAAAGGTCCGTGCAACAGATCATAGGGGGCCTTGAACGCCTATGTCTCTGCTGGTCTCCAGTGTTTACCCCACTTGCTAAACATGAATGACACCGTTGCCCTACCATCCCATGCATCCTCACCTATGCCGAACTCCAAACTCCATCCTATCCCTCAACCAGACCTCTGATACCACTCTTTCACGACCCCCTCCCCACAAAGTGTACCCCTCCTGGGCCGGCAATGTGAGAAGGGAGATAATGACCCCCGAGTCCCACCTCCAGTAGGCCCCGGGTTGGCGACTAGCACCGAGGGTATAATACACACACAAATGGGAGGCATTACCCTCTAAGAGAACACATACAGAAGAGAGAGATAGAATAGACTCCAACCAACTCCAACTCATAACTGAAATATAAAGGAAACCCAAGTACATATATGAAATTTCATGAAAAAGTACTACAACTGAAAGGGAAAACTAAAAGTTCCCAAAAGAAAGTAAAACAGCAGCGACCACAAGCCCGAACAGCTCCTCCTCCAACCGCAAGCTAGTTGTAACCAGCTTGATCTCCAACCTGCTCCAAGTGACCTGAAAAACAGTTTGTATGTACATAGGGTGAGTATAACAGTATACTCAGTAGGATCCTCCCCAAGCCTCTCGTGCAAAGGTAAAGAAAGCGTGATAAAGCCCAGCGAACAACAAGTGAAACCTACTCGTCACCTAAACAGGTATACTATGTTCCCAACCTCACCATGGCTACTCTCACAAAGTAACGCATACAAGAATATAGCATATAGTAAATAATATCAAGGGTACCCCGCTACTACTTCCCCACTGGTTTGCCGCTTTGCCCCAACGACATACGTCCTGTGCATCTCTCTACAAAGGCTTGCCCGCAGACACCTGGGCTAAGCTCCACAATCTGCACCTCGTGCACCACAAAGGATTTCCCACAGACACCTGGGCGAAGCACCACACCATCCTCACAACCAAAGTAACCAGGTAGTTTCCAGGATCCACCATAGCTCGTATAACCTGTATTATACGTCGAGTATTATTCCTCAAGCCATCACAGCCCATACGCTGAGTAAGGATCCTCAAGCCATCACAGCCTATACACGTTACACCTATAGTATTCCATCGGATACTATATCCAGAGTATATGTGTGTGAAATAACCACAAGCCATTACAACCCTCTACACACATATATGGGTAAAACTAACCACTGTGCCTACCAGCACAAGGATCTACCAAGAGAAGAGAGCGGGGCCAAAGGGCGTAGTCAGCCATTCAACCTCCCATCAGAATGTTGGGGAAAACACCCCCCAGGGCTCAGAATCCGCGGAGTGTCAGTTTCCCTTACCGACAGGGTGGAGTAGCGTATAGAATCACAAAAAGTACAGAATATATAAGTAACTCACATCCACACTATGGGCATTACCTAGTCTTAGATACAACTGCAGCTAACATCTCTCAGACTCCAGGCTGCTACTTCTAAGTCTAGGTATCCAATAAGCACACAAAAAATGAAGAGCTTTATTAGATTACACCATTCTCATTTATCAGTTCCACTGTACATTAATTTATTCTTTAAACATTAATTAAGAATGAAGAATTTCACGTTAAACTAAAATGGCATCACTTTCAAAAACAACTGCTCCTTTTTAAGATTCACATCACCTTTAAATTCCAGCATCTCCATCCCCGTGGATTTTCACCATTTATTCCAACATTCATTACAGAATTACTTTTCCACATTCCCAGGCATTCTAGAAAAACATCCTATGCTTCTAAACACAAAGGAGGCTCAACACGGTGAGTAGATATACTACCCGTCGAGTCTTTGCCGCCTATAGAAAGAGCATAGACCCATCCTCCATCGAGAGGCTAAACACGAAAAGCACGTGGCATACCCCGTGTGTCTTCGCCTCCTTCGGAAAGAGGGTAAGCAAGACCAGCTGCCTTGAGCAGTGGGGAAAAATAAAGCAGATAAACAACCAAACCAAACCACCAGCATCAAACCATCACATTCATCTCATACCATCACCCTTGGTGTCCTCCCCGACACCCATATGCATAAACCGATGCATCTCGCCACACTAGGCGTCATCCGCTGCCACAACCACAAGTCTCCATGCCTCCACATATCACAACAGCCATCCAGGCTCACATCACAGCACAAGCAGCGGGAAAACAAACATCACAAAATGGGCTCTAGGCCCTTTAACAAACAAGAGGGTAACTCAGTACCCTTTTAGAAATTCCCACATAATCTGTTCTCTAATCCATATTGAATTAACAGACTTGTTATTCATAGGTTCCAATCATGGATACCTAATCAGTAAGCTATCACAATTAAATAACCATACTTACTTCCCTAATTTGATTATCCTCAAATTAGAACAACAACAACAACTGCAATAACCAGATTAATTTAGATGCCTCTTTATCTTTAGCCAATTAATTAACAATTATTTCCGGCTTTACGTTCATTATCAATTTCTATCATGAATGAACAACAAATCAAAGAAAACATAGATATCACTATATCTAGGAAAACATGAGGCAAACCGTTATCACGGTATAAAGCAACAGCATGCGATCAACCAATTCTTTTAATCCGGTTCAAGTATTTAATTAGGTCAATTTCATTATGATCCAAAGAGAAAAATCATGCTAATTCTACGATTGTACATATACAATTAGAGGAGCCATGAATCCCCTACCTCGAAGAGTTCTTGATGTCCTTTATCCACACAACGGGTCACAGTCCTCTTCTCCTCACGATAGCTGCATCCACCAGAGGATGCCACGGTACGACAGTACCAACCAACCCCAAGAAAACCCATTAGAACCATGGAGATTACATGCTAATATGGAAGGAAGAACAAGAGAAGGTGATCCCCGAAGGAACGATGATAAAACATACCTTATATCGAAGAACGATCGACACAACTTGGTTGCATCAATAGAGCGGAACTGATCTGAGTAACGTTTGATTGTGAAACTCCTACGAGAATGATTGAAAGGTCCTAGTGACTCGTAGATGAGAACCAGGAGGAAGAACAACGAAGAATGATATCTTGTTCCTTTTAAAAAAAATTAGAGAGGCGACAGTTTAAGATCCGGTTTATTCTCCATTAAAAACGGATCGCATTATCCCACGCAGTTTGACCAAGTAAAAAAAACATCCCGGCCTTAGGAATAATTAATATAGGATTAATGGCCTTTGAATCGGCCTTAAAGTCCTTAAAATAAGGTTTTAAAAGTATTTTACGTCAAAGAAAACGTCAAATTTGCGAAGCTGGAAACACTGTTCACATACTCAAAATTTGGCAAAGTATGGAATCGGTAGCTCTTATGAAGTCTGGAAACACTGTTCATTCATGAAATTTGGCAATGTATGCAATCAGTAGCTCTTATGGAGTCTGGAAACACTGTTCATTCGTGAAATTTGGAAAAGTATGGAATCGGTAGCTCTTATGAAGTCTGGAAACACTGTTCATTCGTGAAAATTGGCAAAGGAAAGAAAAGCTCACCGATAGAGCCTTACCGATAGAAACACAAGCCTACTGATAGATCCTCACTAATAGAAGTTCACCGACAGGACCTCACCGATAGAAACACTGTTCACTTAACCTCACCGATAGAAGTCCACCGATAGGACCTCACCGATAGAAACACTGTTCACTGAACCTCACTGATAGAAGTCCACCGATAGAACCTCACCGATAGAAACACTGTTCACAGAACTAGAAATTTGGCAAAGTGTTAGCCGAGCTACTGCTGGACTGTGGCTACAAGTATACCGAGCTATCAGTATGCCGTGGCTACCGGTAAACCCAGCTACCGGTAGGATGCGGCTACCGGTAGACCGAGCTACCAGTAATCAGCAGCTACCGGTAGACCGCGCTACCGGTAATCAGCAGCTACCGGTAGATCGAGCTACCGGTAATCAGCAGCTACCGGTAGACCGAGCTACCTGTAGGCAGAAGCTACCGGTAGACCGAGCTACCGCTAATCAGCAGCTACCGGTAGACCGAGCTACCGGTAATCAGCAGCTAGCGGTAGACCGAGCTACAGGTAATCAGCAGCTACCGGTAGACCGAGCTACCAGTAGGCATCAGCTACCCGTAGACCGAGCTACCGGTAATCAGAAGCTACAGGTAGACCGAGCTACCGGTAATCAGCAGCTACCGGTAGACCGAGCTACCGGTAGGCAGCAGCTGGGGGATAAGTCACCTTGTCCTCCCGGAACACCTCCAACACCACAATTCCACAAAGTAATGGACCGGAGAGGTCCGGGCCATTACACATATTTTCATTAAAGATACTGTAACATGTTAAAAATACCATAAAACAGACTATAAACCTCACAAAATATTTTCAAAGATAATGGAACATTTAAACAAATACTTGTTGATTACTTTAATGACAAAACAACACTACCTTTCACATAACAGTGATTAAACAACGACTTTGCACACCAAGAAAATTATAAAAAGGATTTAAAACAATAATATACATTTATATAAGTATAGGATAATATTAAAATGATGAAACTTCTATGATAAAAGCATGTGCAAGGGATATCCTACCTCAAATCATTGGCGTAATTGAAACGCACACCCGAAATCACCCGCCACGGGTTTATAAACCCTAAAACTATAAATAACATACCTAAACAAACATAAAACCCATCAAAAAACATTTTATACCAAAACCCTAGGTCGATCAAGACTAGGGTACAATATAAATCAATGAAATAATGAAAGGAGGGGGAAGAGGAAGGATAAAGGAGAAGGAATCTCACCATTCACCCTAGAAAACTCTTCGTCTTCCATTAGATCTGCAACCCTATAGGGAAGGTAATGGCTTGAAAATTCTTGGAGAGGCTCCTAAGATCTGGACTAACCAGGGCAAGAATATTGGTAGCCAAAAGAGTACTAATTGATTAATTTATGAATGATACAATTTACCTTGTCAAATCTGGACGATTTAAGGTATCCTTAGGATTTTCGCCCTCTTACGCGACCCATATGAGCTCCAAAGAGGAAAAAACAATATTGGGGGTGAAGATAGGGATATTGGCTTCTGGTGGGAGGTGGAATCACCAAAAAATATTAAAACAGGAAAATGATATAAATGAATGAAATTATTATTTTTTAAAACAGGAAATGGGATGATGGGCTGGCCCAATACCTAATAAAGTAACCCAAATTCACCGAGCTTACGAAATTCTAATGGGTTCAAAAGGATAAATAAATTCTAATATATCAGTATAGGACACGTGGGAAGTTGATTGGGTGAAAAAGGATGAAAAACAAAAGAGTTATAAAATAATAAAATTCAGTTTTTAAAACTGGGAATGGGCTCATGGTTGGCCCAAATCATGAAGTAACCACCCTTTCTTCAAAAACTCATATACAAGCAATGGGGATCCCAAATTATGGTGGTTAGAAATATAAGAAACTTAAAAACTCATGATTAATCTCATCAAATACCCATTAAGAGGATCGGGATTTCTAATGGTCCAGATCAATTCAAAGACAGAAAAAAAACCGTGTGTGACAATTCTCCCCACCATTAAAGCTTTCCGCCCCCGGAAAGCCATAACACTTTCCAGCTGAAAAAAAAACAACCCCTAAGGATTCCAGAATGTACTCTCCACCATTAAGAATCAACTATCCCTATAAATGTTCTTAGGATGAAAATCCAGGAGACCAATGGTGGGTCTCCCCACCATTAGAAACCAACTAGCAATGAATAGACAAGAATTGAACATGAGCTAGAGTTGGGACTCAGTCACACAAGCCCAAAAAAACCCTCCTACAAAAACCTACTATACCATGTTAATAGAGTTACAACATGAACATATAAACCACCCACTCCCAAATGGATGGGACAATAACTTGGTCGACACATTCAACACAATTCTGGACCCCCGTCACTTGGGGATGGGATGGTAGGGGACCCAATAATTTGGCCACTGAAACCACAAAGGAAACAAATAAACTACCCAAAAATCTCCACCTATGAATAGGTAACACCAAGACTACACCTGATTTTTACAGGCGATCCACACAGGGACATTGATTGAAAACCCACATCCATGAAGGAATAACCATAGACACTGTGTGAGGGGTTAAGTCCACCACGCTTGTTGCGACAAAGGGAAATTCATAGAAATGAGGAACCAAAACATTGACATAGTAACTGACTTACCAAAATAGAGGAGTAAGGATCTTAATCTAGCACTCCACACCTCTGTTGATTTCCTGACTGCGTGAAAAGCTTCACTCCGAGGCCTATGGCTGGAGCCCTGATTCTTGAAGCATTTGATGCACCGCAGTCAAGTGATAAGAATCACACCATTCAAAAAAAACAACACTTGTTCACCTAACAAAAACCTTCATCTATATAGGAACTCATAGATACATATCAAAATTCCTTATCACTCCAAATGAGGGGCACAATAGACGAGGAATTAGAGGAAACACATCAACATCATCGAACACAACTGCTCTGTCCAAAAGAATTATCACGACCTAGAAGAACTTTTAATAGATCCCAAACTACTCTCTATTCCAACAAACAGGTTGAGGCATCATCAAAAGAGGTGGATTTAACATTTTAAATGAATCCTTAGGTTGATCAGCATGAAAGATTTCCAACGGAGAACTATCCCTGGCCACATCACAACATCAAACACATCTTTAGAAACCCAATGAAAATTTCTCCAAAACCAAGACACCAACAAGATATCATCTCAAGATACAACAAGAGTATGAATTGTAGATCACAAGGGATCTTACTGAATAAACAACTCTTCTACAAAATAGGAAAAAAACGGGCCACATTACCATTGGTTTATAAAAAATGGACAACATTTTCAACTCAAAACACTTTTGAAAAACAAACTAACATGGTGGATTTCAACATTCACCAATTGTGTTTCATCAAGTCTCACCCACATGCACATTTCCATACCACCCCAGGCACCCAACCACCATACCATATATTTCATCCATACAGATATAAATAAAACCATGCATGTGAGAACTCATGAAAACACCAAAGGCTAAAACAAAACAACATCATTCCAAAAATCATGTACCTTCAAAAGGAACACCAACCACCAAGTGAAAAAACCCTTTTCATATTCCACAAAAAATAACCAAAATTCATTAAGAACCATTTTCTTAAAAACCTACCCCTTTTCATTTTAAAAAAACTTTTTAAATAACCAAGACACTCCAAACAACCCCTTCCCATATTTTTTATAAAAAAATCAGCAATGTATATTTTTACTATCTGAGGTCCATTGAGTCAAATACCTTTTGTAGTAAAACACCAACCGATCAAAACCAATTGCCAAAACTAATTTATCCAATTCAAAAACTTTTTAACATACTAAAATACCCCATTTAAAAAAATATCCAGAATCACTTTAAAATTATTCACAATTTCAAAACATTTTATTTCAACAAACCACAATTTTAGATTATGGATAATCCAATCCCTTTAAATCATTTCTGCTTCCCCCAATTTTTTTCACAAAAACACAACCTTCCAAAACCATTATTATATTTAACTATTGAAACCCCCTTTTTTCAATTTTCAAAATCTAATCGTTACATTAAAACCCATTTCCACAATTCTCACACAAGAATTTAAAAAACAAAAATTCAGATTTCAAGAAAGGTTCAAGAGACCCAAAAAAAGGGAACTTGTGTCAGTGGGTGACTTGACCATATGGTTGGAGGCCTTATGCCAAACACAACACCAACACAGAGAGACTTATTAGGACCATTCCCCAGCTCCACATGGCTTTCCAGGCCCTGTGAGCTCACGGAGTCCATTAGCCAGACTCCCCTTGTCATATCCCAACACCAAAAAAAAATTCAACCAGAACAAAGGACACTAATAAAACTGGACTCCCTTGGGAACCTGAGGATTAGAACAAGAAAGATTTTGTGACGCTCTACATGCACTTACCCCTCAAGTCCCAACAATCCCACTCCATCGACCTTGACATCCCCAAAATAACAAGGGCGCTCTAAAAAGAAAGGTCCGCTAAGAGCCAACCTCCTCTGATACCATTTTGTCACGAACCAGCCTGAGTCGACCCTGAACCGGTCACCCAGGCCAGCCCGCGACAAGTCCCGAGAGGCGTTCCCGATTCTCCCGAGATGGTGACAAGCACCAAGGGCATAAATAGAGTACACAAGGGAATGATTTCACCCATATATAGACAATCAAACAAACAGCGGAAATAAACGGACAACCCAAAATAAATTTATATAAAAATTGAACAAAATATTTTTTATAAAAGAAACTAAAGGTAGAACAAAAACAAAAACTCAAATGAACAATCCCAATGACCAACTAACTCCATGTGACACTTCTGGTCACTCTCCAACATAATGATCAAAAGTCGCCCAAGGTGATCGAACTAATGATGAAACCTACACAATGGGCTAAAAAAAGAATAAGACTATAGGCGTGAGTATTAAAACTCCGTAGGTTAGCCCGATATTCTATTCCCAATGCACATTCCATTAAAATAAATGAAACATCAATTTATAGTTTTAAATTCAAGATATGTAAGTATGGGTTTCAAATGAGGTTCCATGCTATAATAATTATAAGACAAAAACATGCATGTTTAATAAACAAAAATGCAAGTAACTATTTTTTTTAAAGAGGTGCAACTTCAAAATGAACATAGTTTTCAAGAGGGCTGCTATAATGAATTTTAACATTCAAATAAATAACACATACTACTGAATCTACCAACCAAACCCACCGTATGCCGACGGTGAGTACAAAATAGCCAATGAGCACTAGTCATGGGAATACCCCTAGGCACTAGTTATTTGTGAGCCCCAGGTACCTCGTATCTCGGTGAAAGTAACCATAATAAATATCTGTTCTCGTGCACGAGCCACTAGTAGGGAACATACCCATAACCTAGTTGTCCCCAATCATCATCATCATCATAGTTTAGTCAGTGTTGTCATCGTCAAACTTGCTACGTGAAACAGGGGCCAACCCCCACAGAATCACTAGCATACTAGTACACATCTGCCCACCTAGATACCTGGGATTACCTTTAGTGCTCAATCAAGTTACACAAATTATCAAATACACATTTCACATCCAAATTCCATTCCAAAACCAAAAAATCACAAACAGCCCATAATCTTTCTTCACATTGCTTACACTAATCAACAAACCGCTAAATATTTTGGTAAAAAACAATTTCATGAATTGCATTGAGGCTTTGCACATAAAGCTCTTTCAAAAACATTCTTTAAATTATAAACAGACATCATAACCAAACCAAATCATATTTTTCAGCCCAATAAACATTTAATAAAATCCTTTAATGGACCATAAAACAATCCCAATTTCACAACTTGTTATATACAAGTAAAACACTCCTTCGTTTCTAGGAAATGCCAAACGGGCCTTTAAACCTTTTCTCAAAACTATCCTTTGATGAAGGTATGAATTTTAATTTTGTTAAGGATCTGTATAAAAATCATTTACGAAAGCAAACATCATTCATAAATCTCTTATAATACTCAGGTTACATATTCAAAACACAACCATTTTCGTAAAGATGTGAAACAGTCCATTTTTTTGGCAACTCCGGCCAAAATATGTTGTAAATCAAAACCCAATTGTTTGTAAAAACAAATCCAAATTGGAAATCAATATAAGTATCCAAAAATACCATTTATAATTCTTCCAATTCCTTTATAAATCCAACCAAATAACTTTTAAATCACAATCACACATAAAAGCCAATCAGGCAATTTACCGAACACATGTCATGCCCTTTTTAAACAAAACAATTTATTTTATGTACATGAAAAGGAATAAAACACCAATTGAATGTCATATTTTCATTAAAGATATTGTAACATGTTAAAAATACCATAAACCAGATTATAAACCTCACAAAATATTTTCAAAGATAATGGAACATTTAAACAAACACTTGTTGATTACTTTCATGACAAAACAACACTACCTTTCACATAACAGTGATTAAACAACGACTTTTCACACCAAAAAAATTATAAAAAGGATTTAAAACAATAATATACATTTATATAAGTATAGGATAATATTAAAATGATGAAACTTCTATGATAAAAGCATGTGCAAGGGATATCCTACCTCAAATCTTTGGCGTAATTGAAACGCACACCCGAAATCACCCGCCGCGGGTTTATAAACCCTAAAACTATAAATAACAGACCTAAAGAAACATAAAACCCATCAAAAAACATTTTATAACAAAACCCTAGGTCGATCAAGACTAGGTTACAATATAAATCAATGAAATAATGAAAGGAGGGGGAAGAGGAAGGAGAAAGGAGAAGGAATCTCACCTTTCACCCTAGAAAACTATTCGTCTTCCATTAGATATGCAACACTAGAGGGATGTTAATGGCTTGAAAATTCTTTGAGAGACTACTAATATCTGGACTAACCATGGAAAGAAAATTGGTGGCCAAAAGAGTAGGAATTTATTAATTTATGAATGATATAATTTACCTTGTCAAATCTGGACGATTTGAGGTATCCTGAGCATTTTCTCCCTCTTACGCGACACATATGAGCTCCAAAGAGGCAAAAACGATATTGGGGGTGAGGATAGGGATATTGTCTTCTGGTGTGAGGTGGAATCACCGAAAAATATTAAAAAAGGAAAATGATATAAATGAAACAATTTATTTTTTTAAAACAGGAAATGGGCCCATGTGCTGGCCCAATACCTAAATAAGTAACCCAAATTCACCCGGATTATGAATTTCTAATTGGTTCAAAAGCATAAATAAATTTTAATATATCAGTATCGGACACATGGGAAGTTGATTGGGTGAAAAAGGATAAAAACAAAAGAGTTATAAAAGAATCAAATTCAGTTTTTAAAACTGGGAATGGGCTCACGGTTGGCCCAAATCATGAAGTAACCACCCTTTCTTCAAAAACTCCTAAACAAGCAATGGGGATCCGAAATTATGGTGGTTAGACATATATGAAACTTCAAAACTCAAGATTCATCTCATAAAATACCCATTAAGAGGATCGGGATTCCTAATGGGCCAGATCAATACAAAGACAGAAAAAAACCGTGTGTGACAATTCTCCCCACCATTAAAGCTTTCTGCCCCCGGAAAGCCATAACACTTTCCAGCTGAAAAAAACAACCCCTAAGGATTCCAGAATGTACTCTCCACCATTAAAAATCAACTATCCCTAGAAATGTTCTTAGGATGAAAATCCAGGAGACCCATGGTGGGTCTCCCCACCATTAGAAACCAACTAGCAATGAATAGACAAGAATTCAACATGAGCTAGAGTTGGGACTCACTCACACAAGCCCAAAAAAACCCTCCTACAAAAACCTACTATACCAAGTTAATAGAGTTACAACATGAACATATAAACCACCCACTCCCAAATGGATGGGAAAATAACTTGGTCGACACATTCAACACAATTCTGGACCCCCGTCACTTGGGGATGGGATGGTAGGGGACCCAATAATTTGGCCACTGAAACCACAAAAGAAACAAATAAACTACCCAAAACTCTCCACCTATGAATAGGTAACACCAATACTACACCTTATTTTTACAGGCGGTCCACACAGGGACATTGATTGAAAACCCACATCCATGAAGGAATAACCATAGACACTGTGTGAGGGGTTAAGTCCACCACGCTTGTTGCGACAAAGGGAAATTCATAGAAATGAGGAACCAAAACATTGACATAGTAACTAACTTACCAAAACAGAGGAGTAAGGATCTTAATCTAGAACTCCACACCTCTGTTGATTTCCTGACTGGGTGAAAAGCTTCACTCCGAGGCCTATGGCTGGAGCCCTGATTCTTGAAGCATTTGCTGCACCGCAGTCAAGTGATAAGGATCACACCATTCAAAAAAACCACACTTGATCACCAAACAAGAACCTTCATCTAAATAGGAACTCATAGATACATATCAAAATTCCTTATCACTCCAAATGAGGGGCATAATAGACGAGGAATTATACGAAACACATCAACATCACCGAACACAACTGCTCTGTCCAAAAGAATTATCACGACCTAGAAGCACTTTTAATAGATCCCAAACTACTCTCTATTCCAACAAACAGGTTGAGGCATCATCAAAAGAGGTGGATTTAACATTTTAAATGAATCATTATGTTGATCAGCATTAAAGATTTCCAATGGAGAACTATCCCTGGCCACATCACAACATCAAACACATCTTTAGAAACGCAATGAAAATTTCTCCAAAACCAAGACACCAACAAGATATCATCTCAAGATACAACAAGAGTATGAATTGTAGATCACAAGGGATCTTACTGAATTATCAATTCTTCTACAAAATAGGAAAAAAAACGGGCCACATAACCATTGGTTTATAAAAAAAGGACAACATTTTCAACTCAAAACACTTTTGAAAAACAAACTAACATGGTGGATTTCAACATTCACCAATTGTATTTCATCAAGTCTCACCTACATGCACATTTCCATGCCACCCCAGGCACCCAACCACCATATCATATATTTCATCCTTCCATATATAAATAAAATCATGCATGTGAGAACTCATGAAAACACCAAAGGCTAAAACAAAACAACATCATTCCAAAAACCATGTAACTTCAAAAGGAACACCAACCACCAAGTGAAAAACCCTTTTCATATTCCACAAAAAAAACCAAAATTCATTAAGAACCATTTTCATAAAAACCTGACCCTTTTCATTTTAAAAAAACTTTTTAAATAACCAAGCCACTCCAAGCAACCCCTTCCCAATTTTTTAATAAAAAAATCAGCAATGTATATTATTATAATCTGAGGTCCATTGAGACAAATACCGTTTGTAGTAAAACACCAACCGATCAAAACCAATTGCCAAAACTAATTTAACCAATTCAAAAACTTTTTAACATACTAAAATACCCCATTTAAAAAAATATCCATAATCACTTTAAAATTATTCACAATATCAAAACTTTTTATTTCAACAAACCACAATTTTAGATTTTGGATAATCCAATCCCTTTAAATCATTTCTGCTTCCCCCAATTTTTTTCAAAAAAACACAATCTTCCAAAACCATTATTATATTTAATTATTGAAACCACCTTTTTTAACTTTTCAAAATATAATCCTTACATTAAAACCCATTTCCACAATTCTCACACAAGTATTTTAAAAACAGAAATTCAGAATTCAAGAAAGGTTCAAGAGGCCCAAAAAAAGGGAAATAGTGTTAGTGGGTGACTTGACCATACGGTTGGAGGCCATATGCCAAACACAAAACCAACACAGAGAGACTTATTAGGAACATTTCCCATCTCCACATGGCTTGCCAGGCCTTGTGAGCTCACGGAGGCCATTAGCCAGACTCCCCTTGTCATATCCCAACACTAAAAAAAATCAACCAGAACAAAGGACACTAATAAAACTGGACTCCCTTGGAAACCTGAGGATTAGAACAAGAAAGAGTTTATGACACTCTTCATGCACATACCCCTCAAGTCCCAACAATCCTACTCAATTGACCTTGACATCCCCAAAATAACAAGGTCTCTCTAAAAAGAAAGGTTCGCTAAGAGCCAACCTCCTCTGATACCATTTTGTCACGAACCAGCCTGAGTCGACCCTGAACCGGTCACCCAGGCCAGCCCGCGACAAGTCCCGAGAGGCGTTCCCGATCCTCCCGGGATGGTGACAAGCACCAAGGGCATCAATAGAGTTCACAAGGGAACGATTTTTCCCATATATAGACAATCAAACAAACATCGGAAATAAATGGACAGCCCAAAATGAATTTATATAAAACTTGAATAAAATATTTTTTATACAAGAAACTCAAGGTAGAACAAAAACAAAAACTCAAATGAATAATCCCAATGACCAACTAACTCCATGTGACACTTCTGGTCACTCTCCAACACAATGATCAAAAGTCTCCCAAGGTGATCGAACTAAAGATGAAACCTACACAAGGGCTAAAAAAAGAAGAATACTATAGGCGTGAGTATTAAAACTCAGTAGGTTAGCCCGATATTCTATTCCCAATTCACATTCCTTTAAAATAAATGAAACATCAATTTATAGTTTGAAATTAAAGATATGTAAGTATGGGTTTCAAATGAGGTTCCATGCTATAATAATTATCAGACAAAAACATGCATGTTTAATAAACAAAAATGCAAGTAACTATTTTTTTCAAAGAGGTGAAACTTCAAAATGAACATAGTTTTGAAGAGGGCTACTATAAATAATTTTAACATTCAAATAAATAACACATACTACTGAATTTACCAACCAAACACACTATATGTTGACGGTGAGTACAAAATAGCCAATTAGCACTAGTCATGGGAATACCCCTAGGCACTAGTTAGTCGTGATCCCCAGGTACCTCGTATCTCGGTGAAAGTAACCATAATAAATATCTGTTCTCGTGCAAGAGAAACTAGTAGGGAACATACCCATAACCTAGTGGTCCCCAATCATCATCATCATCATAGTTTAGTTAGTGTTGTCATCGTCAAACTTGCTACGTGAAACAGGGGCCAACCCCCATAGAATCACTAGCATACTAGTACACATCTTCCCACCTAGATACCCGGGATTCCCTTTAGTGCTCAATAAAGTTACACATATTATCAAATACGCATTTCACATCCACATTCCATTCCAATACCATAAAATCACAAACAGCCCATAATATTTCTTCACATTTCTTAAACTAATCAACAAACCGCTAAATATTTTGGTAAAACAATTTCATGAAGTGCATTGAGGCTTTGCACATAAAACACTTTCAAAAACATTCTTTAAATTATAAACACACATCATAACCAAACCAAATCTTATTTGGCAGCCCAATAATCATTTAATAAAATAATTTAATGGACCATAAAACAATCCCAATTTCACAACTTGTTATATACAAGTAAAACACTCCTTCGTTTCTTGGAAATGCCAAACGGGCCTTTAAATATTTTCTCAAAACTAACCTTTGATGAAGATATGCTTTTTAATTTTATTAAGGATCTGTATAAACATCATTTACGGCAGCAAACCTCATTCATAAATCTCTTATAATACTCAGGCTACATATTCAAAACACAACCATTTTCGTAAAGATGTGAAACAGTCCATTTTTTTTGGCAATTCCGGCCAAAATATGTTGTAAATCAAAACCCACTTGTTTGTAAAAACAAATACAAATTGAAAATCAATATAAGTAACCAAAAATACCATTTATAATTCTTCCAAATCCTTTATAAATCCAACCAAATAACTTTTAAATCACACATCACACATAAAAGCCAACCGGGCAATTTACCGAACACATGTCATGCCCTTTTTAAACAAAACAATTTATTTTATGTACATGAAAAGAAATAAAACACCAATTTAATGTCATATTTTCATTAAATATACTGTAACATTTTAAAAATACCATAAACCAGATTATAAACCTCACAAAATATTTTCAAAGATAATGGAACATTTAAACAATCACGTGTTGATTACTTTCATGACAAAACAACACTACCTTTCACATAACAGTGATTAAACAACGACTTTGCAAACCAAGAAAATTATAAAAAGGATTTAAAACAATAATATACATTTATATCAGTATAGGATAATATTAAAATTATGAATCTTCTATGATAAAAGCATGTGCAAGGGATATCCTACCTCAAATCTTTGGCGTAATTGAAACGCACACCCGAAATCATCCGTCGCGGGTTTATAAACCCTAAAACTATAAATAACAGACCTAAACAAACATAAAACCCATCAAAAAACATTGTATAACAAATCCCTAGGTCTATCAAGACTAGGGTACAATATAAATAAAAGAAAGAATGAAAGGAGGGGGAAGAGGAAGGAGAAAGGAGAAGGAATCTCACCTTTCACCCTAGAAAACTCTTCGTCTTCCATTAGATCTGCAACCCTAGAGGGAAGGTAATGGATTGAAAATTCTTGGAGAGACTCCTATGATCTGGAATAACCAGGGAAATAAAATTGGTGTCCAAAAGAGTACGAATTGATTGATTTATGAATGATACAATTTACCTTGTCAAATCTGGACGATTTGAGGTATCCTGAGCATTTTCTCCCTCTTACGCGACCCATATTAGCTCCAAAGAGGAAAAAACGATATTGGGGGTGAGGCTAGGTATATTGGATTCTGGTGGGAGGTGGAATCACCGAAAAAGATTAAAAAATAAAAAAGATATAAATACAACAAATTATTTTTTTAAAACAGGAACTGGGCCCATGGGCTGGCCCAATAACTAAATAAGTAACCCAAATTCACCCGGCATAAGAATTTATAATGGGTCCAAAAGGATAAATAAATTTTAATATATCAGTATAGGACATGTGGGAAGTTGATTGGGTGAAAAAGGATGAAAAACAAAAGAGTTATAAAAGAATCAAATTCAGTTTTTAAAACTGGGAATGTGCTCACAGTTGGCCCAAATCATGAAGTAACCACCCTTTCTTCAAAAACTCCTAAACAAGAAATGGGGATCCCAAATTATGGTGGTTAGACATATATGAAACTTAAAAACTCAATATTCATCTCATCAAATACCCATTAAGAGGATCGGGATTTCTAATGGGCCAGATCAATACAATGACAGAAAAAAAACCGTGTGTGACAATTCTCCCCACCATTAATGCTTTCCGCCCCCGGAAAGCCATAACAATTTCTAGCTGAAAAAAAAACAACCCATAAGGATTCCAGAATGTACTCCCCACAATTAAGAATCAACTATCCCTAGAAATTTTCTTAGGATGAAAATCCAGGAGACCCATGGTGGGTCTTCCCACCATTAGAAACCAACTAGCAATGAATAGACAAGAATTGAACATGAGCTAGAGTTGGGACTCACTCACACAAGCCCAAAAAAACCCCTCCTAAAAAAACCTACTATACCAAGTTAATAGAGTTAAAACATGAACATATAAACCACCCCCTTCCAAATGGATGGGACAATAACTTGGTTGACACATTCAACACAATTCTGGACCCCCGTCACTTGGGGATGGGATGGTAGGGGACCCAATAATTAGGCCACTGAAACCACAAAAGAAAAAAATAAACTACCCAAAAATCTCCACCTATGAATAGGTAACACCAAGACTACACCTGATTTATATAGGCTGTCCACACAGGGACATTGATTGAAAACCCACATCTATGAAGGAATAACCATAGACAATGTGTGAGGGGTTAAGTCCACCACGCTTGTTGCGACAAAGGGAAATTCAAAGAAATGAGGAACCAAAACATTGACATAGTAACTAACTTACCAAAACAGAGGAGTAAGGATCTTAATCTTGCACTCCACACCTCTGTTGATTTCCTGACTGCGTGAAAAGCTTCACTCCGAGGCCTATGGCTGGAGCCCTGATTCTTGAAGCATTTGCTACACCGCAGTCAAGTGATAAGGATCACACCATTCAAAAAAAACCACACTTGATCAACAAAAAAAAACCTTCATCTAAATAGGAACTCATAGATACATATCAAAATTCCTTATCACTCCAAATGAGGGGCATGATAGACGAGGAATTAGACAAAACACATCAACATCACCGAACACAACTGCTCTGTCCAAAAGAATTATCACGACCTAGAAGCACTTTTAATAGATCCCAAACTACTCTATATTCAAACAAACAGGTTGAGGCATCATCAAAAGAGGTGGATTTAACATTTTAAATGAATCCTTAGGTTGATCATCTGGAAAGATTTCCAACGGAGAACTATCCCTGGCCACATCACAACATCAAACACGTCTTTAGAAACCCAATGAAAATTTCTTCAAAACCAAGACACCAACAAGATATCATCTCAAGATACAAAAAGAGTATGAATTGTAGATCGCATGGGATCTTACTGAAGAAACAACTCTTCTACAACATAGGAAAAAAAATGGGCCACATAACCATTGGTTTATATAAAAAGGACAACATTTTTCAACTCAAAACACTTTTGAAAAACAAACTAACTTTGTGGGTTTCAACATTCACCAATGGTGTTTCATCAAGTCTCACCCACATGGACATTTCCATGCCACCCCAGGCACCCAACCACCATACCATATATTTCATCCTTCCAGATATAAATAAAACCATGCATTAGAGCACTCATGAAAACACCAAAGGCTAAAAGAAAACAACATCATTCCAAAAATCAAGTACCTTTAAAAGGAACAACAACCACCAAGTGAAAAACCCTTTTCATATTCCACAAAAAAAAACCAAAATTCATTAAGAACAATTTTCTTAAAAACCTACCCCTTTTCATTTTAAAAAAACTTTTTAAATAACCAAGCCACTCCAAACAACCCCTTCCCATTTTTTTTATAAAAAAATAAGCAATGTATATTTTTATAATCTGAGGTCCATTGAGACCAATACCGTTTGTAGTAAAACACCAACCGATCAAAACCAATTGCCAAAACTAATTTATCCAATTCAAAAACTTTTTAACATACTAAAATACCCCATTTAAAAAAATATCCAGAATCACTTTAAAATTATTCACAATTTCAAAACATTTTATTTAAACAAACCACAATTTTAGATTATGGATAATCCAATCCCTTTAAATCATTTCTACTTCCCCCAATTTTTATCACAAAAACACAACCTTCGAAAACCATTATTATATTTAATTATTGAAACACCCTTTTTTTCAATTTTCAAAATCTAATCCTTACATTAAAACCCATTTCCTCAATTCTCACACAAGGATTTTAAAAACAAAAATTCAGAATTCAAGAAAGGTTCAAGAGACCCAAAAAAATGGAACTAGTTTCACTGGGTGAATTGACCATATGGTTGGCATCCATATGCCAAACACAACACCAACACAGAGAGACTTATTAGGACCATTCCCCAGCTCCACATGGCTTGCCAGGCCCTGTGAGCTCACGGAGGTCATTAGCCAGACTCCCCTTGTCATATCCCAACACCAAAAAAAATCAACCAGAACAAAGGACACTAATAAAACCAGACTCCCTTGGAAACCTGAGGATTAGAACAAGAAAGAGTTTGCGATGATCTTCATGCACTTACCACTCAAGTCCCAACAATCCTACTCCATCGACCTTGACATACCCAAAATAACAAGGGAGCTCTAAAAAGAACGGTCCGCTAAGAGCCAACCTCCTCTGATACCATTTTGTCACGAACCAGCCTGAGTCGACCCTGAACCGGTCACCCAGGCCAGCCCGCGACAAGTCCCGAGAGGCGTTCCCGATCCTCCCGGGATGGTGACAAGAACCAAGGGCATAAATAGAGTACAAAAGGGAATGATTTTTCCCATATATGGACAATCAAACAAACAGCGGAAATAAACAGACAGCCCAAAATGAATTTATATAAAAATTGAACAAAATATTTTTATACAAGAAACTAAAGGTAGAAAAAAAACAAAAACTCAAATGAACAATCCCAATGACCAACTAACTCCTTGTGACACTTATGGTCACTCTACAACACAATGATCAAAAGTCTCCCAAGGTGATCGAACTAAAGATGAAACCTGCACAAGGGCTAAAAAAAGAAGAAGACTATAGGCGTGAGTATTAAAACTCAGTAGGTTAGCCCGATATTCTATTCCCAATTCACATTCCTTTAAAATAAATGAAACATCAATTTATAGTTTGAAATTCAAGATATGTAAGTATGGGTTTCAAATGAGGTTCCATGCTATAATAATTAAAAGACAAAAACATGCATGTTTAATAAAAAAAATGCAAGTAACTATTTTTTTCAAAGAGGTGCAACTTCAAAATGAACATAGTTTTCAATAGTGCTGCTATACAGAATTTTAACATTCAAATAAATAACACATACTACGGAATTTACCAACCAAACACACCGTATGCCGATAGTGAGTACAAAATATCCAATTAGCACTAGTCATGGGAATACCCCTAGGCACTAGTTAGTTGTGAGCCCCAGGTACCTCGTATCTCGGTGAAAGTAACCATAATAAATATATTTTCTCGTGCACGAGGCACTAGTAGGGAACATACACATAACCTAGTGGTCCCCAATCATCATCATCATCATAGTTTAGTTAGTGTTTTCATCGTCAAACATGCTACGTGAAACAGGGGCCAACCCCCACAGAGTCACTAGCATACTAGTACACATCTGCCCACCTAGATACCCGGGATTCCCTTTAGTGCTCAATCAAGTTACACATATTAAAAAATACACATTTCACATCCACATTCCATTCCAAAACCATAAAATCACAAACATCCCATAATCTTTCTTCACATTTCTTACACTAATCAACAAACCGCTAAATATTTTGGTAAAACAATTTCATGATGTGCATTGAGGCTTTGCACATAAAACTCTTTCAAAAACATTCTTTAAATTATAAACACAAATCATAACCAAACCAAATCATATTTTCAGCCCAATAAACATTTAATAAAATCATTTAATGGACCATAAAACAATCCCAATTTCACAACTTGTTATATACAAGTAAAACACTCATTCGTTTCTATGAAATTCCAAACGGGCCTTTAATCCTTTTCTCAAAACTAACCTTTGATGAAGGTATGAATTTTAATTTTATTAAGGATCTGTATAAACATCATTTTCGGAAGCAAACCTCATTCATAAATCTCTTATAATACTCAGGTTACATATTGAAAACACAACCATTTTCGTAAAGATGTGAAACGGTCCATTTATTTTCGCAACTCCGGCCAAAATATGTTGTAAATCAAAACCCACTTGTTTGTAAAAACAAATCCAAATTGGAAATAAATATAAGTACCCAGAAATACCATTTATAATTCTTCCAATTCCTTTATAAATCCAACCAAATAACTTTTAAATCACACATCACACATAAAAGCCAACCGGGCAATTTACTGAACACATGTCATGCCCTTTTTAAACAAAACAATTTATTTTATGTACATGAAAAGAAATAAAACACCAATTGAATGTCATATTTTCATTAAAGATACTGTAAGATGTTAAAAATACCATAAACCAGATTATAAACCTCACAAAACATTTTCAAAGATAATGGAACATTTAAACAAACACTTGTTGATTACTTTCATGACAAAACAACACTACCTTTCACATAACAGTGATTAAACAACGACATTGCACACCAAGAAAATTAT
The DNA here is from genome assembly GCA_963277665.1 of Viscum album. Taxonomy (NCBI): domain Eukaryota; kingdom Viridiplantae; phylum Streptophyta; class Magnoliopsida; order Santalales; family Viscaceae; genus Viscum; species Viscum album. The sequence goes on from OY728165.1 coordinate 813,382,855, forward strand.
AAAAAGTATTTAAAACAATAATATACATTTATATCATTATAGGATAATATTAAAATTATGAAACTTCTATGATAAAAGCATGTTCAAGGGATATCCTACCTCAAATCTTTGGCGTAATTGAAACGCACACCCGAAATCACCCGCCGCGTGTTTATAAACCCTAAAACTATAAATAAAAGACCTAAACAAACATAAAACCCATAAAAAAACATTTTATAACAAAACCCTAGGTCTATCAAGACTAGGGTACAATATAAATCAAAGAAATAATGAAAGGAGGGGAAGAGGAAGGAGAAAGGAGAAGGAATCTCACCTTTCACCCTAGAAAACTCTTCGTCTTCCATTATATCTGTAACCCTAGAGGGAATGTAATGGCTTGAAAATTCGTGGAGAGACTCCTAATATCTGGACTAACCAGGTAAAGAAAATTTGTGGCCAAAAGAGTACGAATTGATTAATTTATGAATGATACAATTTACCTTGTAAAATCTGGACGATTTGAGGTATCCTGAGAATTTTCTCCCTCTTACGCAACCCATATGAGCTCCAAAGAGGCACAAACGATATTGGGGGTGAGGATAGGGATATCGGCTTCTGGTGGGAGGTGGAATCACCTAAAAATATTAAAAAATGAAAAAGATATAAATGAAAAAATTATGTTTTTTAAAACAGGAAATGGGCCCATGGGCTGGCCCAATACCTAAATAAGTAACCCAAATTCACCTAGCTTATGAATTTATAATGGGTCCAAAAGGATAAATAAATTTTAATATATCAGTATAGGACAAGTGGGAAGTTGATTGGGTGAAAAAGGATGAAAAACAAAAGAGTTATAAAAGAAACAAATTCAGTTTTTAAAACTGGGAATGGGCTCACGGTTGGCCCAAATCATGAAGTAACCACTCTTTCTTCAAAAACTCCTAAACAAGCAATGGTGATCCCAAATTATGGTGGTTAGACATATATGAAACATCAAAACTCAAGATTCATCTAATAAAATACCCATTAAGTGGATTGGTATTTCTAATGGTCCAGATCAATACAAAGACAGAAAAAAAACCGTGTGTGACAGACCCAATAATAATACATTCTATAAACAAAATTAACACTTTTCATATAGAATATATTGTTTTAAATTTATAAAGGACATTAAAAAAATATGAAAATTTTATTCATTATGTTTTTTATCATTAATAATATAAAAATATCATCTATAAATACAACCAATGATTACTCAATTTTTTTCTAACTACTCTAATCATTAAATCTACAACGATGAAAACAACTATATAAATATTGAATTTGATCACTATATATTCATTGTGTCTATATCCTGTCCAATAGGTTGTTTTTGGAAATAATATCCCTTTTGACCCATAACTTATGATAAAATGATCGATGTTCAATTTTTATGAAGTACTAAGATCCTATAAATGGGGTTTAATAGTTATAAAAATAGGTTAATGTATACATATTTATAACTTAAATCATATTATTATTATGATAGCCAATACAAAGAGTCAATTATCCATTATTTTTTCCAAACAAATAGGATTGGTGTTCCCAATAATAAATCATTGGGGATGACAAAACCTATTTCCAAATTCTCCATTAGAGTCATCTTTAATTATGCTAATTCAACACAAGTCATCATATGTGGAATATTTAATATATTAATATATCCAAGTATAAGATCAATCTATAAATGAATATTAACATCTTTGAGAAGGCTATGAAGTTTATTTGATAATATAATAGTTTATTACTATATAATTATAATGTTTGCAATGCTGACCTCATTTATGATATTTTTATTTATAAATATCACATTTTATGTTATCACAACACATGTTATATAATTTTATTTAACGAGTAGATCATTAGTATATTGATACCTGAGACTATGATAATCAATCATACAAAATATGGTCTCTATCTCTTGATAACTAATATAGGATCTCTATAGGGATATCTAGTTCATATATAGTATTGTGTCAAATTCAATGAAGATGATATAAATTATGTATGTCAAATTCATTCTTCTATAGATTATAATCAATTTATATTTATATATCTAAGTTGCGATAATAAAGAACCCAGTAGTTTTCATTTAAATTTCAATATAAGATGATTTATGTTTAATTGGATATCATAAGAACAATTTTCTGATATAAAAATATAAGAAGATCCATTATCAAATAATCAATTCACATGTCTAAAACATATAATTACTATAACTTATATCACATAATCATCATGATCTACCTCATAGGTAGTGATTTCATATTTTATGTTTTGTTCCCAAGGCATGGGATCTTTTTGTGGTTTATTTTACTCATTATATTTGGGGTTATATAATATATTCTCATTATACCAGACTAAATTTCATTTTAATCATTAAAGAGTGGGTGGGGCATTATTAGGGTCCTTTTTATCTATTTTTGGATTTTATTAATCCATTATCTATTTAAATTTCTAATTGAAAACTCTAACACATTTACAACCAATTCTTGACCCTCATAGGCAATTTCATGACACATTTTTTAGATATCATTGGAATAAATGAAGTTGGATATCCTTTCCTTTATATGAAATGTTTTTTATATCACATTAAACTAAATATTTTATTTCATTCATGTGGATAAATAATATTATTCTTTTCCCATATCCACAATATGTGAAAATGGTACAATATCATCATAACCACCATAGCCTCTTATAGATTGTTCCCCATTAAGACAAACATTAATTTCAGTATATAATCATTCAATATTACTGCCAGGATCCTTAAATTTTTTTGAGGATTACCAATATGGTATTTTAGTACATTATTCATAATTTCCATTGGACTCATCATCATTTTATTCAACACCAATAATTCAATCTCTATGATCATTTTAATAGTTCAGAGAAAATACAGGGTGAATGAGTCTTTAATGAGGTCTTCCTAGGTCGTAGAGTTTACATCCCCCACTTTATTTCATTCTTAGTAAATTTATACCATTGAACTTCCTCTCATTATAATATATAGAAAAAAATAATTTCATTCTCCTGTTCCACCCAATAGAGAACATAAAATATAATATCCATTCTATATATAATTTTTTCTATAAAAATAACAGTATAATATATACTGAAAGGTGGTGGATGTCATGGTATAAATTTTCAATAGACGGATTCTCAATATATGTTGTGTTTGGTAACTCAACCTTATTTTCGTTTTTATTAACAAATTTAAAATGTTAAGGCATTATATCAATTGTTTATTACTATATCCCCAATTAAATTGGGTTGTGTCTTGGGAAACACATCACAAATTATCTAACACACATTTTTAAATTCGTTTCTTATGGTTCCATCCATGTTAATAAAAAAGAAGTGTAAACACTAGTAAAAAACTTTTAAAATCATATTTTGATTATTATAATAAATAAAATTAACTGGATTCAATATTATAACCATTTACCCTTTTACAACATCAAGATTACCTATAATATCATTAGGTCAACCTATATCAATATTAGTATAAATTAATGTTATTTTTGTTTGGTTATTGTATATTTCATAACCTAATGCCTCAAATTATCTAAGAAATTTATATATCATAAATCTTTATAAATAGAACATGATCATCCAAGGAACATCCTGTAATAGTGTCTATCCATGTTTATAATCATTGGACCACTCTTAAGACATCAGGGTGGTGATCATTTCAACTCTCAATCAAAACTTTTTGGGTTAATTAACATATTGTGTATCATTTACACATCCACATATACATTAATGTATCTCAACATTGAGGTATATTGAGGAACACCACCTAATTAAAAATTACTAATATTTCATGATATCATCTTATTCATAGTCTTATGTATAGTGTTTTTTAATAATGTTATCTAACCCTAATACCAATGGAAACTAATAAAATGTCCAATAAGAAATAAATTATCCCTTTTAAACCAATTTTGTTGACACAATATGAGACTTCATTTTTCAATATCATTTTAATAATTAAAGCATCACATTACATAATAAACTCAACAAACATAAAATCAAATGGTTTTTTGTCTATGTATTCTAGATATATATGTTTCTTATCAAATAACACCTGTGAGAACTTCCCGAAACTTTCACCATATGATGTCATATACAAAACATTTCCTTAGATAAGTTCATCCTCATTCCCTATGAAATGAAAACATAAAAATGGGGTGATCTTAGCTTCCAAGTAATGTATAAATAAAAACATCAATACGTTACATTGGGTGATATTATAAACCTATATAAACACATAAAAATGATAGAAATCCCTTATTATGGGAAGGTGGAATCATAAAAACTATTTTTATAACAAGATTATAGAATAAGTAATATGATATGTTAAAACATATAACATTGGATAAATACTAGTATAACATGGGACATAATTCAATATTCACAAATAATAGATTAGTAACATATTAAAGGATTGTGTTACCAAAAAAACCATGGAACATAAATTACTAATTATTTCCCATAGTTGACCAATCATCAAAACACTTTCACCGTAGAGAATGAGTAATCAATAACTATTTCCCGTAGTTGATAAAAATCACAACTTATATCCTACATAGGATCAAAAATTAAATCTAGTTTCAAATTTTAGATAAAGAATCTATACTAATTTCAAAATTATATCTTGTCACGTAATAATTTACCTAAATATTAGGACATAAATATAAATATGTCAAAATATTCATATAAATACTAACCATATACATGTGTTCAATATGAGAACATCCAATAATGACACATTAAAATGAATAAATAAAAATAAGTTTCACAATACCCTTTACAATTTATTACATAAATAACCACATAAACTAGATAATATAATCTCATATTCAATCACCCAAAATATGAACATCATTAAATCATTTAAAGGGATATTTCCAAAACATATAATATTTGAAAAGAGGTCACTTTTAAAATAAATTTGAAAAATAATACCAATCATATAAGATATTAAAAAACTTATCATTAAAAGAAAATTAAAAATATCATGTATGTTGATAAATATTTGGATGTCAAAATGAATAAAAAAATTTAATGGGAATTGAAAACATGGACATGAATGAAAAATCCATTTATCATAAATCAACACCTATGATGTGTACAATAATTCAAAAATATATTATGATTTTAAGCATACAAATATAATATATTGATGGGGTATATTAATTAAGAATTACATTTCAAATTTTTTTTTCATATTTAAATAATATTTAAAATGAGATCATTGAATATAGGGAATGTTGATTGTTGATATTCAGAAGAATCTACCTTACTCAAAAAATATAAATGAGATTTAAAGTTTTCATACATTTATTCTTGATTCGCAAATAATATTGTTTTCCCACTATATCATAAATATCAACATCATAATTATCTCTTTAAGAACCATTTTCATTTTAATTTCAATTTATACCAACAATTTCAAATACTTCTCTTTGTTTATTAAATATTTATAACCAAGTGTGGATTCTTTGAATTAATTTTATAATATCATTGTAAATACTCATTCATTTCCCCATATTCATAATTTAAAAAATAATTAATGTTTTTGTAATTGATATTTTATAATGAAATATATTTAAATAACCCCCTTACATGACTGTTTTGATTCATTTAATGAAATAGAATTCTGTTAAAAAATTGTTTATGTTATTTATTAGTATTGATGTATTTCCTTATTATGAACATAAATTAAATAGTTTTCCACAATGAGTTATATAAAAAATATATTATAATCCATTATATCATCCATATAAAAAAATTATAAACTAAAACCATCCAATAAGATAGTAGAGAAAAAATAATGAATCTTTCTATAGAGGTGGTTGTGTGAACATACATACGATTCACATTATGATTTTATATAATAGAATAAATTGTTGGTGTTTAATGCTATTATTTTTTTTAAAATAATGTAAAAATTTAATTGTAGTACTGATATTATCATTTAATTATCATTTAATTAAATTTCCAAAATAAAAAGTGAACATAATGGAATATTAAAGAGAAAATAGTGGTATGAAATTTAAACCTCACAACATGGATTTTCTCCTTTTATATTGAGGATAAATAACATATGGGTAGTATATTCAAAATAAAATAACTCATCTAGATCTATTAGACATTCGAATATATTATTTAGTACTTTTTGTGCTTAATATCAGGTGTTTTGTTGTGTGGATTTTTAGGGAGTGTAGATCCCATATTATAAGTCAAAAGGGATGTAATTTATGTAAATAAACATAAATTTTAAATATTTGGAATTCACACTAAAGTAATGTTTCTCCAAAACTGAGAAATAATGTAGAGTATAACTGATAATTTCGATAAAGGCCTCATTTACTAGCTATCACACATTTTTTAAACATGTAAGAGGTGACATACACAAATATTTTTACTTAAATTATTCTATATTTTACAATGATTACTATTTTTTAAATAATATAGCATATATATTATGATTATAAATTTAAATATTTTATATTATAAATTTTGAAACAAATGAATTGAAATTTTATATATGATTAAATTGATTCAATTTATTAATGGGATAAATATAATTTTAAAATAATATATATATAATTTTTCAGAAACAATATTTTATTAAATATGTTACTTATAATATTAAACAATAAATAATTTTTTAAAAAAGAATAAATAATGTTTAATTTATATTATAAAAAATTAAAATCATGTTTTTTTAATACAAGGGTTTCAGAAATATTAAAATATTTGTTACAAACTAAAAATTCCATTAACAAAATTGTATTTTGAAAAAACAGTATATTGAATAATTCAACCAACAAATATTATATTTAGAAATATATAGAAATTTTATCTCATGTTACTATTTTAATTTTGAATCTAAAAATTAGGATAATTTTTTAAAAATAATATCCTAAAATTTACAAGTTCTATTTTAAATTTAAATAATAAAATAGTGAAAAATATTTTTAAAGAAAAAATAATTTTAGTATGTCATATATTATTTATCAAATTTCATATAAAATATTAATTAAATAGTCATTACACATAATTCTTGAAAAACATATTATATTAAGGAAATATTTTTATTAAAAATATTTTATTACATTCATAGCAGTACATTTTAGGTCAATATTATATGTGATCTTTGTTTGGTTAGGTTTATATATATGTATATATATCATAATATTATTACCACAATTTATATCTAAAATATTTATGACTACCAAAAATTATTATTTTATTTTTGTTTATTATTTGTGTGTGTCGAAATTTATCAAACAATGTATTAATTTTGGGAATCATATTTTACCATAACATCGGAAATCACATAGATGATGATGTATATAGTAACCCTAGACAATCATTCTCGGATGCATGTCTAAAAACACTTTCAAAAGAACCAGTATCTTATAAATTTTTTAATTTTCCAATATAAATGTACATAAATTTTAACAATACTAATATTTCATCAAAAAAATCAATCAAAAAATTACATGGATAGATGGTTTAGTGACTCTATTAATTAGCTAAATAAAAAAAAATTATAAATATTATGATCATTTCTATGTAAGGTAAAAAGACATTATCATATTCTATACATTTTATATGTTATAATCATCTTGATAATATAGAGAATGGAGATATAATTATGGTAAAACGTAAATTTTTAAAAAGAAAAAACACAATATCATTTCATTAAGGGTAATTTCATAGACATTATAAAAATAAATATATTAAGATAAATATATTTTTAAATAGTATATTGATCAATAAGAGTTATCTGAAAAACGTTATTGAGCAACATATAATTTCAAGCAAATAAGAATATACCATGGAAAAAGAGTGTAAAATTTTGAAATGTTTTACATGATCTATTCTTTTGAATCATATGTGTTATTCATATAAATATAATATGTACTTTAAACATCACAGAACAAATAAGTTTTTTATAAGAATTAGAACATCATATAATAACCTTCAAGAGTCACTTCTTAATACCACTTGTAGAGACCCGAAGAATGATGTACATGGACGATACATTACTTTTTCGGAATAATTAACACATAACAAAAATAGACACACAAGGACCGTAATTGTTTAGTGTCTTTGGAAACTCGAAATAAAATCTTCTAATCATGGTGAAAGATCATCAACAACTCACATAACTATCTTACCCTTTTTGTTTCCTTACATAAAACCTTTCTTTACTTCCTGGGGAATGAAAACATACAAAAGGGTGAGCTCAAATGCTCAGTAAGGGTAAACAAAATAAATATCAATCACATCCAAATAAAAACATAACATTTTGGAAATCTTACCCTACAAAAGAGATCATAATTTCATAACATGGGATAAATCATGGTAGTGAAATATAATCCCAATAATCATAACATAAAACATGAAACTTTGTGTCATACACACATAATCATAGATAACCATTTCTTATTAGTCAAGACTCATTTCCAAGACTATCTTAGTGGACAAAGTCCATTTATGAACTGAGTTCACTCCTCGTTTCAGTCCTGTTTCACTGAACCAGTTTAACCTGCCGTTCCATCCATGTCTATCTCATGAGATATAAAATCTTTACCCAATGCATTGGAGGGAGATATAGGTCCCACCCATCTCATAATGATACCATTCATATGTGTGCCATAAAATCATAAATCATTCATCATTGCATAACCGGTGTAATAAAAATGGGATTCTTAAACAACAAGACATCAAAAAACAATTCATATAAGATAAAGGAATTAATAAAAAAAATTCCATCACAACATAATCAAATCAATGTAATAATGGGGATATAAACAGAATCCTTTACTGTCTTAGATGGAAAATAATTTTGATAAAACACTTGAAATCCATTCTTGAGGAAAATATCCTTTCTACTTCAAAAACATTTTCCTTTATTAACATGTCATAAAATTTTAAACTAAAATAAGTTGATTAAAAATAAACTGCAAACCTCGTAAAATAAGATTCTTGGAAATAATGTTTTAAAAATCCATTCATGCCGTATAAGTTTAAAAAAATTATTCCCGTACTTTTTTAGGAAAAGTCAAAAAGTACCTCATACAAAAAACGACAAAGGATTCATTTTATATCATTTACTAAAAACTCACTGAATGGTAAAATTGGAGTTAAATAATTTTAGGTGGATGGAAAAAATATTACATATTGAGGAAATATGGATTTGGATGATAAAATACACCCCAGTAAATACCAATGTATATACAATCTCGGATAAAATGAGATTGTGATATTTTCCCTTACCTTAGGTCTGATTTGCATCGTAAGTGTCCGAACCTACTGTATAATGATTTAAATAATGTTATTGACATATTCCATAATCATAATTATTTTTATGATATCATATATGGTCATATTATTAGCTTCTTATTAGTAATATTTCATTACTACTTGTTATTCAGGTGTTTATTACCTTTTGTTCTTATGCGCGTTTTGTCAAATAAATTATTATTTTTATTTTTAGGTTATAGATACCTCATTTCCATAACGTTATTAGTGTAATATATATCATATTAATTCACTCAATTAATTTTTATAATCATTATGAAATGAAGATCATGTATAACGAGTCACATCACATCGTGCAGATGGTATTCCGTACGTACGCATGAGGGATGATATCATTACCATGATCGTGTAATTGTATTGGAGTGTATGTATACTAATTCAGAATCAATATCACATTACAATAATCATATATAGTTATAATTTACACCATTATACCCATCCACGTAAGGTGGTGGTGGAAAATATATTACACCACGGTGTGGAGACAATATTCGATACGTACGCACATGTGGTGATTTTGTTTTCTGTAGGATGGATAGATGGTGAAATAGGGTTTTTTAATACTTATAATAACATATTAGTATATGAGTGATACTGATTTTATTACTTAATAATTAAAAAACTAAAGAAGAATATGTGTAAGAAGAAATAAAGATGAAAGAATCGGTAACGGGCATTACCTCTTCTTTGAAGCGCCTCTTTGAGACCTCCTCTTAGGGCACTAAAATTGGTCTTTGAAGAATACCGGGACCTCTAGGATGTTTCTAGGGAAGTGGAGAGGAGATATTGTCAGGGTTTGGAAGAGATTGAAGGATCAATGTGGTGTGAGGAAGAGAGGGAGGAGGTGCCCTTTTATAAGGGAGGAGAGGGGCACCTTTGGAATAACAAAAAATATTATTTTATTATAAAGTCTAATTCGGTTTTTAACAGCTACAAATTAATATATTTCGAAGCTAGGGTGGGTATGGGTCAAAATACTCTCATCCAATATAATTTATACAAGTTTAGGTATCAATTTTAACCTTATCATTTAGATTTAACTTTAAGTTAGATAATTTAACTTTTACTGTGTCTTCTTGTTTTCTTACACTATAAAATTAATAAACATACTATATCAATACAAACAAACCCCAAGTTGTTTATTATTTATATATATAACCTTATCTAAGTCATTTGACCGAACCTTATATTTTTAGGAATACAAATACAATTATTAATATAATATTTGTTTTAAAAACTATTTTATGTCAATTTTGAAACTATTTGGTAATTTATTTTTGTGAAAATAATAACAGAATTATTAGTTCGAAAAAAGTTAATTTAATCAACACTAACATTTCATATAAACATAAAAAATTACTGTAATTCATAAAAAGTCTCAAATTACATTTATTTTTGTATTTATAACATCAATTATGTCAATATTTCATTAATAAGATAATTACTCCATCATCAGTGTGTCATAAATAGATTAACTTACTTAAAGTCCAAAAATTACAAATAAAATATCATTATGTAGGAAATAATTTTATCTTTCTAATTAATATTTATAGTCGAATTTATCTTATGTATAAACATATATTAAAAATTATTTACTTATTAAACTTTGATTTTAACTTTTTTAACCCTTCTTTAAATAAATTAATAATAAATGCCCAAATCTAATCTAAGTGGGCATAAATGGTCATATTTTATTCCTACGGTTGTTTTTGGTCGCATTACACTTATCCAATACAATTAGGACATGTGTTAGGGTAATAATAATATCATTTTTACCCTTAATTACCTTATTTACTTTTAACCGTGGTAAATAAAAGTAAAAAGTCACTATTCACCAAAAATTATTTTCATCTCATTGAACCATATTTTACTTACTGACATCAACCGTGTCTCTTGGATTTTTTAAATTACATTCACAAAAGTGGAAAAATTATGTTTTATGTAAATTTGCAATTCTCCTAGGAGGTTGGGTAAAAGACGGTCAAAAGTTCAATAAAATTTTTATATATCTAAAATTATTATAAAATGACTCCAATGAATTAAATTGAACATATATAGGTATTATGATTCAATTTTTACCAAAAATAAATTTAAATAAAATAAATAATTATTTAAATAAAAAGTCGGTTTTTAAATAGTAACCCAGTGTTTTCACTATTCATCAAAAATTGAATGTATTCAGAAAAATAACAAAATTTCACCCTAGGGAAATTTCGATGTTCCGATTCCAAAAATGAAGTCCATTTTGAAAGAAGAAATTTAAAAACATTCAAAAAGAGGGTATTGATATTCATAACGGCTTGTATTAATAATATTTTAACCATATATCATTGTTTAGTGAAACCTGGTATTGCGTATAACAAACGCTATCAAGGAAAGTCGTGATTGTGTGTAATGCAAACCAAGTCAGGATTGCGTGTTGTGAAAGACTCCTCTGTTGTTTCGTATAACAGAATCCAACCATATTTAATTTATAAATTGAATATATATATATTTATATATATACACTCAATGTTTCGTAGAATAACTACTATCAGAATTGTGTGTAACATGATCCAAGAATAGTGTTGTGTATACTGCAAGCTCATACGATGTTGTGTGTAGCGCAAGGTAATATTGTTGTAGCATACAAAACAAGACATCAATGACATTAAAAGAATATTTTTCATAAAATTCTCGGGGTGTTACATTCTACCCCCCTTATAATGAATTTCTCCCTCGAAATTCGTCGGGGTTATAAATGGTTTACTACTCGAAAGTTTGGTTTATAGAAACCCACGTCATAAAAAGGAATACCAAAATTTGCTTTAAAAACTAATGTATGAAATGTAATGGTTACCCAAATTAACTCATCACTGGGTTTCCACACAGGAGAACATAGGTGAAAATATGGATATGGAAGAAAAATCTAACCATGAAGTTCTGATGGAGAGTGGTAGATAACATGGCTATGAAAAATCCATCAATCACAAATCCATAGATTTGTGATGATCTAAGTTACCATCTGATTCATCGGATATAAGCGCAATAGGAAAACATTTTTGGTTTTCAAGATCATTTCCCTAAAGTTGATGAAATTGTAAATAGAAGAAATACATTCCTGATAATGGTACAGTCTCACCGTTGTTCGTTCTTTGGAAAATTTCCACTTCATTTCTTAATGAAATGAAGTTGAATTTGTCATTCATGAAGTGTTAGTAGATCATGTGATAGAATGGCGGGACATTCCATCTGTTTCAAACAAAAGGTTATCAAAAGTTATCAAATATACATAAGTCCATCTATGGTGAGGTTAATCGTATAAAATTCCAAAAATGAACTTATAATTCATATATCATATGGTGTAATAATATAAAACAAGTTTCTACTAACCAGGGACTTCCAGTAGGCCAGTGGTAGGTGATAAAGGCCAGTCTCACTTAAGTTGTGGGTTCAATTCCCACAACCTTGTCCGATGCGATGGGATGTCACCCATCCTGCAGGTTGTCCTTTTTCTAAAACAATATCACTATAAAATCTCATCAATAATTTTGAAAAAAGCTCTATCCTTAAATAATACTAACTTATGTCCAACATAATTCATTCCAATCATTAGGCTTATCTAAAATACTTCGATCCAAGCTCATAGTATAAAGAAAATGATTACTTGAAATTTCACATAACAATCACGTGAATTCCATCATTTATCCCCCATATATCATAAGATGTATCTTGTTTTTCAGATAACAAACATGTGAATACAGTAATCATGTATTATCTGGAAGAATGAATACTCATTGAACCTTAGTGAAAACATGAATTCAGTTAAAAGTTAACAATTTCCACGTACCACAATCCTCAAAATTCTTTATACTCGAACCATGATATCACTTAGTCCTTATATCAATCATGATCTCATGAATACAATCAAACATTTCATTATTTTCATATCCCTTCATTATGGGCATAACATCTGCTTACCAAAATTTCTCAATCACTTTCCATGGTTACCTGAACCATAAAATTATTGAAAACCACAATTGACCAATACATAAATATTTCAATATTCCACGATATTATATACATCATTATTTTGGAATCCCATTACATAAACACTTAATCATTCCACCACATCATTGTCATATTAAACATCGCCAATAGTGATCGCATGTGACTTCCCATTGTACTTTACCATAATTGGTTTCTCATGTCGATCATCATTAACCCTTGGATTAGGGCATTGATTAGCATAGTGCCCCATTTCATTGCACTTGATGCATTGAAGTGTTGTAGGTGCGTTCTCTGCAGTCTTTTCTTTATTCATGGCATTAGCAGCCTTTTTTCGATTACTTCGACACTCAGCTGCTCGATGACCTTCTTTTCCTAACATAAAAAATTTTCTATTCCCTTTAAGGCAACCTCCACCATGCTTCTTTCCACACTTTGAGAATAAGGAAACATTCATCTTATTTTCACCATTATTATGAGATTTCTCCTTGAACTCCATCTTTCGTTTCTTTTCAAAACCATGAGATGGATATGTAACAACAACATCAATTTTTACCTTGATAGCACAATGCACAATTTCTTCATAGCTACTGAAGTATCTTATAGCTGATTCCCTTCGAAGATATGGTATTAAGCCACTGAAGAATCAATCAATTTTACTTTCAGTTTTGATGATAAAGCCAGATGCATACCTTGCAAGCCTTGTAAAATTCGCTTCATATATACCAACAGATTCATCATCCTTTTTCTTTAGTTCAAGAAACTCCTTCTCCATCTTTGTTTGATGAATACGAGGGATGTACTTATTGAAAAATAAATTTTTGAACTCGTTCCATTCCATGGAATCAATTTCATCTCTTGGCCTCGTATTCTTGATAAGATTCCACCATTGATCAGCTTCACCTTCCAAACTATATACTGATAAGATAAATTTATCATGTTCACAACATTGAAGAACTGAAAATATCTTTTCAGTGGTAATGATCCATTGTTCAGCAATAAGTGGATCCGAAGACCCACTGAAAGATGGTGGATGTTGCCTCATGAAGGAATCAATAGAATATTGTTCCCTTCTCTACTCATTTGGAAGTCCAGAATGATTCATACATTGTGTAAGTATAACAATAATATTTTTCACTCCATCTCCCATAACATTTGTTTGTTCAGGAGGACAATCATTTCATTGTCCATTACATTGATCAACACGGTTCCTTCGGGTTCCAGCCATCATCTAAAACCCAAAAAGTATAGTGTGAGAGGAAAAAATCATGGTATGGAAAACAACACAATAAAGGGGGAGTACCTTCAATATCTAACATCTTAGGTTAAATTATAAGATCTTTACCGTAGTTCTAGGACTATATCCTATTCTTATACTTATCCTTAGGGACATCCCTAGACATACCTTATAAATTTCTATAGGGATATCACTAACGTTTTCGCATATTAGTTTCCAGTGGTTGACTAAACCATTCCTCTGATAGCAACTGTAGAGACCTGAAGCTTGATGTACATGAACAATACATTACTTTTGCGGAATTCTTAATACATAACCAAAAAAGACACACAATTACCATAATAGTTTAGTGTCTTTGGAAACTCGGAATAAAATCTTCTAATCATGGTGAAAGGTCTTCAACAACACCCATAATTATATTCCCCTTTTTGTTTCCGTACCTAAAACCTTTCATTACATCCTTGGGAAAGAAAACATACAAAAGGGTGAGCTCAAATGCTTAGTAAGGGTAAAAAAAAGAAATATGAATCACATAAAAATAAAAACATAACGTTTTGGAAATATTACTCTGCAAAAGAGATCATAATTTCATAACATGGGATAAATCATGGTAGTGAAATGTAATCCCAATAATCTTAACATAAAACATGAAACATTGTGGCATACACACATAATCATAGATAATCATTTCTTATTAGTCAAGACTCATTGCCAAGACTATCTTAGTGGACTAATTCCATTTCTGAACCGAGTTCACTCCTCGTTTCAGTCCTGTTTCACTGAACCGGTTTAACCTGCCGTTCATGTCATGTCTATCTCAAGAGATATAAAATCTTCACCCAATTCATTGGAGAGAGATATTGGTCCCACCCATCTCATAATTATATCATTCATATGTGTGCCATAAAATCATAAATCATACATCATTGCATAACCCATGTAATAAAAATGGGATTCTTAAACAACATGACATCATAAAACAATTTATATAAGATAAAGGAATTCATAAAAATAATTCCATCACAACATAATCAAATCAATGTAATAATTGTGATAGAAACATTATTCTTTATTATCTTAGATGGAAAATAATTTTGATAAAACACTTGAACTCCATTCTTGAGGAAAATATCCTTTCTACTTCAAAAACATTTTCCTTTCTTAACATGTCATACAATTTTAAACGAAAAGAAGTTGATTAAAAATAAAATTGAAATATAGTAAAGGAATCTCCTTGGAAATAATGTTTTAAAAATCCATTCATGCCGTATAAGTTAAAAAAACATTATTCCCATACTTTTGTCGGAAAAGTAAAAAAGTACCTCGTACGAAAAACGACAAAAGATTCCTTTTATATATTTTACTAAAAACTCACCGAAGGGTAAAATTAGATTTAAAATATTGTAGGTGGATGGAAACAATATTACATATTTAGGAAACATGGATGTCGATGATAAAATACACCCCAGTAAATCCGAAGTATTAACAATCTCGAATAAAATGAGATTGTGATATTTTCCCTTACCTCAGGTTTGATTTGCTTCGTAAGTGTCCGAACATCCTGTATAATGATTTAAATAATATTATTGACTTATTCCAGAATCATACTTATTTTTATGATATCATATATGATCATATTATTAGCTTATTATTAGTAATATTTCATTACTACTTGTTATTCGGGTGTTTATTACTTTTTGTTCTTATGCGCGTTTTGTCGAATGAATTATTATTTTTCTTTTTAGGCAATAGATACCTCATTTCAAGAATGGTATTATTTTAATATATATCATATTCATTCACTGAATTCATTTATATAATAATTATTCAATGAAGATCATGTATAACGAGTCGCATCACATCGTGGAGACGATATTCCGCCCGTACGCACGAGCGATATATCGTTCCCATGATCGTGGAATTGTATTGGAGTGTATGTATACTATTTCAGAATCAATATCACTTTAAATTAATCATATATATTTATTCCTTACACCATTATACCCATCCATGTAAAGGTGGTGGTGGAAAACAGATTACACCACGGCGTGGAGACGGTATTCTGTATGTACGCACACGTGGTGATTTCGTTTTCCGTAGGATGGATAGATGGTGAAATAGGGTTGTTTCATACTTATAATTACATATCAGTATATGATTGATACTGATGTTATGACTTCATAATGAAAAAACTAAAGAATAAGAAGTGGAAGAAGAAATAAAGATGAAAGAATCGGTAATAGGCATTACCTCTTCCTTGAAGCGCCTCTTTGAGACCTCCTCTTAGAGCACTAAAATTGGACTTTGAAGAAGACAAGGACCTCTATGATGTTTCTAGGGAAGTGGAGAGGAGATATTGTCAGGGTTTTTCCGAGCATTAAGGCTCAATGTGGTGTGAGGAAAAGAGGGAGGAGGTTCCCTTTTATAAGGGAGGAGAGGGGCACCTTTGGAATAACAAAAAATATTATTTTATTATAAAGTCAAATTCGGTTATTAATATCTCCAAATTGATATATTTAGAAGATAATGTGGAGATGGGTCCAAATAGTCTCATCCAATATAATTTAGACAAGTTTAGGTATCAATTTTAACCTTATCATTTAGATTTAACTTTAAGTTAGATAATGTAACTTTTACTGTGTCTTCTTGTTTTCTTACACTATATGGTTAATAAACATACTATATCAATACAAAGGAACCCCAAGTTCTTTATTATTTATATATATAACCTTATCTAGGTTATTTGACTGAACCTTATATTTTTAGGAATACAAATACAATTAATAATATAATATTTGTTTTAAAAACTATTTTATGTAAATTTTGAAACTATTTGGTAATTGATTTTTGTGAAAATAATAACAGAATTATTAGTTCGAAAAAAGTTAATTTAATCAACACTAACATTTCATATAAACATAAAAAATTATTGTAATTCATAAAAAGTCTCAAATTACATTTATTTGGGTATTTATAACATCAATTATGTCAATATTTCATTAATAAGATAATTACTCCATCATCAGTGTGTCATAAATAGATTAACTTACTTAAATTTCAAAAATTACAAATAAAATATCATTATGTAGGAAATAATTTTATCTTTCTAATTAATATTTGTAGTCGAATTTATCTTATGTATAGACATATATTAAAAATTATTTACTTATTAAACTTTGATTTTAACTTTTTTAACCCTTCTTTAAATAAATTAATAATAAATGCCCAAATCTAATCTACGTGGGCATAAATGGTCATATTTTATTCCTAAGGTTGTTTTTGGTCGAATAACCCTTATCCAATACAATTAGTACATGTGTTAGGGTAATAATAATATCATTTTTACCCTTAATTACTTTATTTACTTTTAACAGTGGTAAATAAAAGTAAAAAGTTACTATTCACCAAAAATTATTTTCATCTCATTGAAGCACATTTTACTTACTGACATCAACCGTGTCTCTTGGATTTTTTAAATTACATTCACAAAAGTGGTAAAATTATGTATTATGTAAATTTGCAATTCTCCTAGGAGGTTGGGTAAAAGACGGTCAAAAGTTCAATAAAATTTTTATATATCTAAAATTATTATAAAATGACTCCAATGAATTAAATTGATCTTATATAGGTATTATGATTCAATTTTTACCTAAAATAAATTTAAATAAAATAATAATTATTTAAATAAAAAGTCGGTTTTTAAATAGTAACCCAGTGTTTTCACTATTCATCAAAAATTGAATGTATTCAGAAAAATACAAAAATTTCACCCTAGGGAAATTTCGATGTTCCGAATCCAAAAATGAAGTCCATTTTTACAGAAGAAATTTAAATAATTTTAAAAAGTGGGTATTGATATTCATAACGGCTAGTTTTAATAATATTTTAACCATATATCATTATTTAGTGAAACCTGGTATTGCGTACAACAAACGCTATCAAGGAAAGTCGCGATTGTGTGTAATGCAAACCAGGTCAGGATTACGTGTTGTGAAAGACTCCTCTATTGTTTCGTATAACAGAATCCAACCATATTTCATTTATACATTGAATATATATATATTTATATATATACACTCAATGTTTCGTAGAATAACTACTATCAAAATTGTGTGTAACATGATCCAAGAATAGTGTTGTGTATACTGCAAGCTCATACGATGTTGCGTGTAGCGCAAGGTAATATTGTTGTAGCATACAAATCAAGACATCAATGATATTAAAAGAATATTTTTCATAAAATTCTCGAGGTGTTACATTCTACCCCCCTTATAATGAATTTCTCCCTCAAAATTCGTCGGGGTTATAAATGGTTTACTACTCGAAATTTTGGTTTATAGAAACCCACATCGTAAAAAGGAATACCAAAATATGCTTTAAAAACTAATGTATGAAATATATTGGTTACCCAAATTAACTCAACACTCGGTTTCCACGTAGGAGAACATAGGTGAAAATATGGATATGGAAGAAAAATCTAACCATGAAGTTCTGATGGAGAGTGGTAGAGAACATGGCTATGAAAAAGCCATCAATCACAAATCCATAGATTTGTGATGATCTAAGGTACCATCTGATTCATCGGATATAAGCGCACTAGGACAACATTTTTGGTTTTCAAGATCATTTCCCTAAAGTTGATGAAATTGTAAATAGAAGAAATACTTTCGTGATAATGGTACAGTCTCACCGTTGTTCGTTCTTCGGAAAATTTCCACTTCATCTCTTAATGAAATGATGTTGAATTTGTCATTCGTGAAGTGTTAGTAGATCATGTGATAGAATGGCGGGTCATTCCATCTGTTTCAAACAAAAGGTTAGAAAAAGTTATCAAATATACATAAGTCCATCTATGGTGAGGTTAATCGTATACAATTCCATAAATGAACTTATAATTCATATATCATATCGTGTAATAATATAAAACAAGTTTCTACTAACCAGGGACTTCCTGTAGGCCAGTGGTAGGGGATAAAGGCCAGTCTCACTTCAGTTGTGGGTTCAATTCCCACAACCTTGTCCGACGCGATGGGATGTCGCCCGTCCTGCAGTTTGTCCTTTTTCTAAAACAATATCACTATAAAATCCCATCAATAATTTTGAAAAAAGATCTATCCTTAAATAATACTAACTTATGTCCAAAATAATTCATTCCAATCATTAGGCTTATCTAAAATACTTCGATCCAAGATCATAGTATAAATAAAATGATTACTTGAAATGTCACATAACAATCACGTGAATGCCATCATTTATCCCCCATATATCATAAGATGTTTATTGTTTTTCAGATAACAAACATGTGAATACAGTAATCATGTATTATCTGGAAGAATGAATACTCATTGAACCTTAGTGAAAACATGAATTCAGTTAAAAGTTAACAATTTCCACGTACCACAATCCTCAAAATTCTTTATACTCGAACCATGATATCACTTAGTCCTTATATCAATCATGATCTCATGAATACAATCAAACATCTCAATATTTTCATATCCCTTCATTATGGGCATAAAATCTGCTTACCAAAATTTCTCAATCACTTTCCATGGTTACCTGAACCATAAATTTTTTGAAAACCACAATTGACCAATTCATAAATATTTCAATATTCCACGATACTATATACATCATAATTTTGGAATCCCATTACATAAACACTTAATCATTCCACCACATCGTTGTCATATTAAACATCGCAAATAGTGATCACATGTGACTTCCCTTTGTACTTTACCATAATTGGTTTCTCATGTCGATCATCATTAACCCTTGGATTAGGGAATTGATTAGCATAATGCCCCATTTCATTACACTTGAAGCATTGATGTGTTGTAGGTGCATTTTCTGCAGTCTTTTCTTTATTCACAGCATTAGAAACCCTTTTTCAATTACTTCGACACTCAGCTGCTCGATGACCTTCTTTTCTGAACATAAAAAATTTTCTATTCCCTTTAAGACAACCTCCACCATGCTTCTTTCCACACTTTGAGAATAAGGAAACATTCATCTTCTTTTCACCATTATTCTGAGATTTCTCCTTGAACTCCATCATTCGTTTCTTGTCAAAACCATGAGATGGATATGTAACACCAACATCAATTTCTACCTTGATAGCACAATGCACAATTTATTCATAGCTACTGAAGTCTCTTATAGCTGATGCCCTTCGAAGATATGGTATTAAGCCACTGAAGAATCAATCAATTTTACTTTCAGTTTTGATGATAAATCCAGATGCATACCTTGCAAGCCTTGTAAAATCCGCTTCATATATACCAACAGATTCATCATCCTTTTTCTTTAGTTCAAGAAACTCCTTCTCCATCTTTGTTTGATGAATACAAGGGATGTACTTATTAAAAAATAAAATTTTGAACTCGTTCCATTCCATGGACTCAATTTCATCTCTTGGCCTCGTATTCTTGATAAGATTACACCATTGATCAGCTTCACCTTCCAAACGATATACTGACAAGATAAATTTATCATGTTCACAACATTGAAGAACTGAAAATATCTTTTCAGTGGTACCGATCCATTGTTCAGCAACAAGTGGATCCGAAGACCCACTGAAATATGGTGGATGTTTCCTCATGAAGGAATCAATAGAATATTGTCCCCTTCTCTGCTCATTTGGAAGTCCAGAATGATTCATAGCTTGTGTAAGTATAACAATAATATTTTTCACCCCATCTCCCATAACATTTGTTTGTTCAGGAGGACAATCATTGCATTGTCCATTACATTGATCAACACGGTTCCTTCGGGTTCCAGCCATCATCTAAAACCCAAAAAGTATAGTGTGAGAGGAAAAAATCATGGTATGGAAAACAACACAATAAAGGGGGAGTACCTTCAATATCTAACATCTTAGGTTAAATTATAAGATCGTTATCATAGTTCTAGGACTATATCCTATTCGTATACTTATCCTTAGGGACATCCCTAGACATACCTTATAAATTTCTATAGGGATCTCACTAACGTTTTCGCATATTAGTTTCCAAAGGTTGACTAAACCATTCCTCTGATAGCAACTGTAGAGACCCGAAGCTTGATGTACATGAACAATACATTAATTTTGCGGAATACTTAATATATAACCAAAAAAGACACACAATTACCATAATAGTTTAGTGTCTTTGGAAACTCGGAATAAAATCTTCTAATCGTGGTGAAAGGTCTTCAACAACTCCCATAATTATATTCCCCTTTTTGTTTCCTTACCTAAAACCTTTCTTTACATCCTAGGGAAAGAAAACATACAAAAGGGTGAGCTCAAATGCTCAGTAAGGGTAAAAAAAAGAAATATCAATCACATAAAAATAAAAACACAACGTTTTGGAAATATTAGTCTGCAAAAGAGATCATAATTTCATAACATGGGATAAATCATGGTAGTGAAATGTAATCCCAATAATCATAACATAAAACATGAAACATTGTGGCATACACACATAATCATAGATAATCATTTCTAATTAGTCAAGACTCATTGCCAAGACTATCTTAGTGGACAAAGTCCATTTCTGAACCGAGTTCACTCCTCATTTCAGTCATGTTTCACTGAACTGGTTTAACCTGCCGTTCCTGTCATGTCTATCTCATGAGATATAAAATCTTCACCCAATTCATTGGAGGGAGATATTGGTCCCACCCATCTCATAATGATAACATTCATATGTGCGCCATAAAATCATAAATCATACATCATTGCATAACCCATGTAATAAAAATGGGATTATTAAACAACATGACATCATAAAACAATTCATATAAGATAAAGGAATTCATAAAAATAATTCCATCACAACATAATCAAATCAATGTAATAATTGTGATAGAAACATAATTCTTTATTATCTTAGATGGAAAATAAATTTGATAAAACACTTGAACTCCATTCTTGAAGAAAATATCCTTTCTACTTCAAATTTTTTTTCCTTTCTTAACATGTCATACAATTTTAAACGAAAAGTAGTTGATTAAAAATAAACATGAAATATAGTAAAGGAATCTTCTTGGAAATAATGTTTTAAAAATCCATTCATGCCATATAAGTTAAAAAAAACATTATTCCCATACTTTTGTCAGAAAAGTAAAAAAGTACCTCGTACGAAAAACGACAAAAGATTCCTTTTATATATTTTACTAAAAACTCACCGAAGGGTAAAATTGGATTTAAAATATTGTAGGTGGATGTAAACAATATTACATATTTAGGAAACATGGATGTGGATGATAAAATACACCCCAGTAAATCCGAAGTATTAACAATCTCAGATAAAATGAGATTGTGATATTTTCCCTTACCTTAGGTTTGATTTGCTTCGTAAGTGTCCGAACCTCCTGTATAATGATTTAAATAATATTATTGACTTATTACAGAATCATACTTATTTTTATGATATCATATATGATCATATTATTAGCTTATTATTTGTAATATTTCATTACTACTTGTTATTCGGGTGTTTATTACTTTTTGTTCTTATGCGCGTTTTGTCGAATGAATTCTTATTTTTCTTTTTAGGCTATAGATACCTCAATTCCAGAATGGTATTATTGTAATATATATCATATTCATTCACTCAATTCATTTATATAATAATTATTCAATGAATATCATGTATAACGAGTCGCATCACATCGTGGAGACGATATTCCGCACGTACGCACGAGCGATGATATCGTTCCCATGATCGTGGAATTGTATTGGAGTGTATGTATACTATTTCAGAATCAATATCACTTTAAATTAATCATATATATTTATTCTTTACACCATTATACCCATCCATGTAAGGTGGTGGAAAACAGATTACACCATGGCGTGGAGATGGTATTCTGTATGTACGCACACGTGGTGATTTCGTTTTCCGCAGGATGGATAGATGGTGAAATAGGGTTGTTTCATACTTATAATTACATATCAGTATATTATTGATACTGATGTTATTACTTCATAATTAAAAAACTAAAGAAGAAGAATTGGAAGAAGAAATAAAGATGAATGAATCGGTAACAGGAATTACCTCTTCCTTGAAGCGCCTCTTTGAGACCTCCTCTTAGAGCACTAAAAGTGGTCTTTGAAGAAGACAAGGACCTCTATGATGTTTCTAGGGAAGTGGAGAGGAGATATTTTCAGGGTTTGGCCTAGCTTTAAGGCTCAATTTGGTGTGAGGAAAAGAGGGAGGAGGTCCCCTTTTATAAGGGAGGAGAGGGGCACCTTTGGAATAACAAAAAATATTATTTTATTATAAAGTCAAATTCGGTTATTAATAGCTCCAAATTGATATATTTCGAAGATAATGTGGGGATGGGTCCAAATAGTCTCATCCAATATAATTTAGACAATTTTAGGTATCAATTGTAACCTTATCATTTAGATTTAACTTTCATTTAGATAATTTAACTTTTACCGTGACTTCTAGTTTTCTTACACTATAAGGTCAATAAACTTACAATATCAAGCCAAAATAACCCCAAGTTGTTTATTATTAATATATATATCCTTATCTATGTCATTTGGCCGATCCTTAGATTTTTAGGAGTATAATAACAATTAATAATATAATATTTGTTTTTAAAACTATTTTTGGTCATTTTTGAAACTATTTGGTAATTGATTTTTTTGAAAATCATAACAGAATGATTAGATCGAAAAAAGATAATTAAATCAACATTAACATGTCATATAAACATAGAAAATTATTTTAATTCATAAAAAGTCTCAATTTACATTTATATGGGTATTTATAAAATAAGTTATGTCAATATTTTATTAATAAGATAATTACTGCATCATCATTGTGTCATAAATAAATTAAAATATTTAAAGTATAAAAATTACAAATAAAATATCATTATGTAGGAAATATTTTTAGCTTTCTAATTAATATTTATATTCGAATTTATCATATTTATAACCATATATTAAAAATTATTTACTTATTAAACTTTGATTTTAACTATTTTAACACTTCTTTAAATAAATTAATAATAAATGTCCTAATATAATCTAAGTGGGCCTAAATGGTCATAATTTTACTATTCAGAAAAAATTATTTTCATCTCATTAAACAACATTTTACTTACTGACATCAACCGCGTCTCTCGGATTTTCGAAATTCTATTCACAAAAACGGTAAAATTAAGTTTTATGTAAATTTGAAATTCTCTTAGGAGGTGGGTAAAAGACGGTCAAAAGTTCAATAAAATTTGTATATACCTAAAATTATTATAAAATGACTCCAATTAATTACATTGAACTTATATAGGTATTATGTTTCAATTTTGACCTAAAATAAATTTAAATACAATAAATAATTATTTAAATAAAATGTCGGTTTTTAAATAGTAACCCAGTGTTTTCACTATTCATCAAAAATTGAATGTTTTCAGAAAAATATCAAAATTTCACCCTAGGCTAATTTCGATGTTCTGAATCCAAATATGAAGTCCATTTTGAAAGATGAAATTTAAAAAATTTCAAAAATTGGGTATGACTATTCATAACGGCTAGTTTTAATAATATTTTAACCATATATCATTGTTTAGTGAAACCTGGTATTGCGTACAACACACGCTATCGAGGAAAGTCGTGATTGCGTGTAATGAAAGCCATGTCAGGGTTGCATGATGTGAAAGACTCCTCCATTTTTTCGTATAAGAGAATCCAGCCCTATTTCATTTTTTCATTGAATATATATATATTTATATATATACACTCAATGTTTCATAGAATAACTACTATCAAAATTGTGTGTGACATGATCCAAGAATAGTGTTGTGTATAATGAAAGCTCATACGTTGTTTCCTTTAGCGCAAGGTAATATTTTTGTAGCATACAACAAAAGACATCAATGATATTAAAAGAATATTTTTCATAAAATCCCAGGGTGTTACATTCTACCCCCCTTAAATTGAATTTCACCCTCGAAATTCGTCGGGGTTATAAATGGTTTACTACTCGAAAGCTTGGTTAATAGAAACCCACATCGTAAAAAGGAATACCAAATTTGGATTTAAAAACTAATGTATGAAATGTAATGGTTACCCAAATTAACTCATCACTGGGTTTCCACGTAGGAGAACATAGGTGAAAATATGGATATGGAAGAAAAATCTGACCATGAAGTTCTGATGGAGAGTGGTAGAGAACATGGCTATGAAAAAGCCATCAATTACAAATTCATAGATTTGTGATGATCTATGGTACCATCTAATTCATCAGATATAACCGCACTAGGACATCATTTTTGGTTTTCAAGATCATTTCCCTAATGTTGATGAAATTGGAAATAGAAGAAATAATTTCTTCATTTTGGTACAGTCTCACCGTTGTTCGTTCTTTAGACAATTTCTACTTCATCTCTTAAAGAAATGAAGTTGAATTTGTCATTCGTGAAGTGTTAATAGATCATGTGATAGAATGGTGGGTCATTCCATCTGTTTCAAACAAAAGGTTATCAAAAGTTATCAAATATACATAAGTCCATCTATATTGAGGTTAATCATATACGATTCCAAAAATTTACTTATAATCATATATCATATCGTGTAATAAAATAAAAATAGTTTCTACTAACCAGGGACTTCCTGTAGGCCAGTGGTAGGTGATAAAGTCCGGTCTCACTTCAGTTGTGGGCTCAATTCCGACAACCTTGTCCGACGCGATGGGTTGTCGCCCGTCCTACAGGTTGTCCTTTTTCTAAAACTATATCACTATATCATCCCATCAATAATATTGAAAAAAGTTCTATCCTTAAACAATACTAACTTATGTCCAACATAATTCATTCCAATCATTATGCTTATCTAAAATACTTCGGTCCAAGCTCATAGTATAAAGACAATGATTACTTGAAATGTCACATAAAAATCACGTGAATGCCATCATTTATCCCCCATATATCATAAGATAAATCTTGTTTGTCAAATAACAAACATGTGAATACCGTAATCATGTATTTTCTGGAATAATGAATACTCATTGAACCGTAGTGAAAACATGAATTCAGTTAAAAGTTAATAATTTCCACATACCACAATCCTCAAAATTCTTTATACTCAAACCATGATATCACTTAGTCCTTATATCAATCATGATCTCATTAATACAATCAAACATCTCATTATTTTCTTATCCCTTCATTATGCGCATATCATCTGCTTACCAAAATTTCTCAATCACTTTCCATGGTTACCTGAACCATAAAATTATTGGAAACCACAATTGACCAATACATAAATATTTCAATATTCCATGATACTATATACATCATTATTTTGTAATCCCATTACATAAACACTTAATCATTCCACCACATCGTTGTCATATTCAACAACGCCAATAGTGATCTCATGTGACTTCCCTTTGTCCTTTTCCATAATTCGATGCTCATGTAGATCATAATTAACCCTTGTATTATGACATTGATTAGCATAATTCCTCATTTCATTGCACTTGAATAATTGAAGTGTTGTTGGTGCGTTCTCTGCAGTCTTTTCTTTATTCACAGCATTAGAAACTCTTTTTCTATTACTTCGACACTCAGCTACTCGATGACCTTCTTTTTCACACTTAAAACATTTTCTATTCCCTTTAAGACAATCTCCACCATGCTTCTTTCCACACTTTGAGCATAAGGAAACATTCATCTTCTTTTCACCATTATTCTGAGATTTCTCCTTGAACTCCATCTTTCGTTTCTTGTCAAA
This sequence comes from Viscum album, assembly GCA_963277665.1. Taxonomy (NCBI): domain Eukaryota; kingdom Viridiplantae; phylum Streptophyta; class Magnoliopsida; order Santalales; family Viscaceae; genus Viscum; species Viscum album. Next base: position 813,410,172 of record OY728165.1, read on the forward strand.
ACAATGAGATGGATATGTAACACCAACTTCAATTTCTACTGTGATAGCACAACGCACAATTTCTTCATAGCTACTGAAGTCTCTTATAGCTAATTCCCTTTGAATATTTGGTTTTAAGCCACTGAAGAATCGATCAATTTTACTTTCAGGTTTGATGATAATGCCAGATTCATACCTTGCAAGCCTTGAAAAATTCGCTTCATATATACCAACAGATTCGTCATCCTTTTTCTTTAGTTCAAGAAACTCCTTCTCCATCATTGTTCGAAGAATATGAGGGATGTACTTATTGAAAAATAAGTTATTGAACTTGTCCCATTCCATGGACTCAATTTCATCTCTTGGCCTTGTATTCTTGATAAGATTCTACCATTGATCAGCTTCACCTTCCAAATGATATACTACTAAGATGACTTTATCATGTTCACAACGTTGAAGAACTGAAAATATCTTTTTAGTGGTACTGATCCATTGTTCAGCAACAAGTGGATCAGAAGACCCACTGAAATTTGGTGGATGTTGCCTCATAAAGGAATCAATAGAATATTGTTCCCTTCTCTGCTCATTTGGATGTCCAGAATGATTCATAGCTTGTGTAAGTATAGAAATAAGATTTTTCACTCCATCTCCCATAACATTTGTTTGTTCAGGAGGACAATAATTTCATTGTCCATTACATTGATCAACACGATTCCTTCGGGTTCCATCCATCATCTAAAACCCAAAAAGAATAGTGTGAGAGGGAAAAATCATGGTAGGGAAAACAACTCAATAAAGGGGGAGTACCTTCAATATCTAACATCTTAGTTTAAATTCTAAGATCGTTACCGTACTTCTATGACTATATCATATACGTGAACTTATCCTTAGGGACATCCCTAGACATACCTTAGAAATTTCTATAGGGATCTCACTAACGTTTTCGCATCTTAGTTTCCAAAGGTTGACTAAACCTTTCCTCTGATAGAAAATGTAGAGACCTGAAGCATGATGTACATGAACAATACATTACTTTGCCGGAATACATAATACATAAGCAAAACAGACACACAATTACTATAATAGTTTAGTGTCTTTGGAAACTCGGAATAAAATCTTCTAATCGTGGTGAAATATCTTCAAAAACTCCCATAACAATATTCCCCTTTTTTTCCTTAGCTAAAACCTTTCTTTTCATCATGGGGAAAGAAAACATACAAAAAGGTGAGCTCAAATGCTCAGTAAGGGTAAAAAAAAGAAATATCAACCACATAAAAATAAAAACATAACATTTTGGAAATATTACCCTGCAAAGGAGATCATAATTTCCTAACATGGGATAAATCATTGTAGTGAAATGTAATCCCAATAATCAAAATATAAAATATGAAACTTTTTGGCATACACACAGAATCATAGAGAATCATTTCTTATTAGTCAAGACTCATTTCCAAAACTATCTTAGCAGAAAAAGTCCATTTCTGAACCGAGTTCACTCCTCGTTTCAGTCCTGTTTCACTGCACCGGTTTAACCTACCGTTCCAGCCATGTCTATCTCATGAGATATAAAATCTTTACCCAATTCATTGGAGGGAGATATAGGTCGCATCCATCTCATAATGATACCATTCATATGTGTGCCATAAAATCATAAATCATACATCATTGCATAACCCATGTAATAAATATGTGATTCTTAAACAACATGACATCATAAAAATTCATATACGATAAAGGAATTCAAAAAAAAAATTCCATCACAACATAATAAAATCAATGTAATAATTGCGATAGAAACATAATTCTTTATTATCATAGATGGAAAATAATTTTGATAAAACACTTGAACTCCATTTTTGAGGAAAATATCCTTTCTACTTCAAAAAAATTTTCCTTTCTTAACATGTCATACAATTTTAAACGAAAAGGAGTTGATTAAAAATAAACATGAAATCTTGTAAAGGATTCATCTTGTAAATAATGTTTTAAAAATCCATTCACGCCGTATAAGTTAAAAATACATTATTCTCATACTTTTGTCGGAAAAGTCAAAAAGTACCTCGTACGAAAAACGAAAAAAGATTCCTTTTATATATTTTACTAAAAACTCACCGAAGGGTAAAATTGGATTTAAAAAATTGTAGGTGGATGGAAAAAATATTACATATTGAGGAAACATTTATGTGGATGATAAAATACACCCTAGTAAATCCAAAGTATAAACAATCTCAGATAAAATGAGATTGTGATATTTTCCCTTACCTTAGGTTCGATTTGCTTCGTAAGTGTCCAAACCTATTGTATAATGATTTAAATAATGTTATTGACTTATTCCATAATCATACATATTTTTATGATATCATATATGGTCATATTATTAGCTTATTATTAGTAATATTTCCTTACTACTTGTTATCCGGGTGTTTATTACTTTTTGTTCTTATGCGTGTTTTGTCGAATAAATTCTTATTTATCTTTTTTGGTTATAGATACCTTATTTACAGAATGGTATTAGTGTAATATATATCATATTCATTCACTCAATTCATTTATATAATCATTATGCAATGAAGATCATGTATAACGAGCCCCATCACATCGTGGAGACGATATTCCGTACGTACGCACGAGCGATGATATCGTTCCCATGATCGTGGAATTGTATTGGAGTGTATGTATACTATTTCAGAATCAATATCCCATTACAATAATCATATATAGTTATTCATTACACCATTATACCCATCCAAGTAAGGTGGTGGTGGAAAACAGATTACACCACGGCGTGGAGACGGTATTCTGTATGTACGCACGCGTGGTGATTTCATTTTCCATAGGATATATAGATGTTGAAATAGGGTTGTTTCATACATATAATAACATATAAGTATATGATTGATACTGATGTTATTACTTCATAATGAAACAACAAAAGAAGAAGAAGTGGAAGAAGAAATAAAGATGAAAGAATTGGTAACAGGCATTACCTCTTCCTTGAAGCGCCTCTTTGAGACCTCCTCTTAGGGCACTAAAACTGGTCTTTGAAGAAGAACAGGACCTCTATGATGTTTCTAGGGAAGTGGAGAGGAGATATTGTTAGGGTTTGGATGAGCTTTAAGGCTCAATGTGGTGTGAGGAAAAGTGGGAGGAGGTGCCCTTTTATAAGGGAGGAGAGGGGCACCTTTGGAATAACTAAAAATATTATTTTATTATAAAGTCAAATTCGGTTAATAATAGCTCAAAATTGATATATTTTGAAGCTAATGTGGTGATGGGTCGAAATAGTATCATAATATATAATTTAGACAAGTTTAGGTATCAATTTTAACCTTATCATTTAGATTTAACTTTAAGTTAGATAATTTAACGTTTATAGTGTCTTCTAGTTTTCTTACACTATAAGGTTAATAAACATACTATATCAAGCCAAACAAACCCCAAGTTGTTTATTATTAATATATATAACATTATCTAAGTCATTTGGCCGAACCATAGATTTTTAGGAATATAATAACAATTTATAATATAATATTTGTTTTAAAAACTATTTTAGGTCAATTTTGAAACTATTTGGTAATTGATTTTTGGGAAAATCATAACAGAATGATTAGTTCTAAAAAGTTAATTAAATCAACATTAAAATGTCATATAAACATATAAAATTATCGTAATTCATAAAAAGTCTCAATTTACATTTATTTGGGTATTTATAACATCAATTATGTCAATATTTCATTAATATGATAATTACTGCATCATCATTGTGTCATAAATAAATTAAATTATTTAAAGTATAAAAATTACAAATAAAATATCATTATGTAGGAAATCTTTTTATCTTTATAATTAATATTTATAGTCGAATTTGTCATATAAATATCCCTATATGAAAAATTATTTACTTATTAAACATTGATTTTACCTATTTTAACCCTTCTTTAAATAAATTAATAATAAATGACCTAATCAAATCTAAGTGGGACTAAATGGTCATATTGTATTCCTAAGGTTGTTTTTGGTCGAATTACACTTATCCAATAGAGTTAGGACATGTTTTAGGGTAATAATAATATCATTTTTCCCTTAATTACATTATTTATTTTTAACCGTGGTAAATAAAAGTAAACATTTACTATTCACCAAAAATATATTTTCATCTCATTGAACCACATTTTACTTAATGACATCAACCGTGTCTCTCAAGTTTTTTTAAATTCCAATCACAAAAGTGGTAAAATTATGTTTTATGTAAATTTGCAAATTCTCTTAGGAGGTGTGTAAAAGACGGTCAAAAGTTCAATAAAATTTTTATATATATAAAATTATTATAAATTGACTCCAATGAATTACATTGAACTTATATAGGTATTACGTGTCAATTTTGACCTAAAATAAATTTAAATAAAATAAATAATTATTTAAATAAAAAGTCAGTTTTTAAATAGTAACCCAGTGTTTTCACTATTCATCAAAAATTGAATGTTTTCAGAAAAATACCAAAATTTCACCCTAGGATAATTTCGATGTTCCGAATCCAAATATGAAATCCATTTTGAAATATGAAATTTAAAAAATTTCAAAAAGTGGGTATTACTATTCATAACGACTAGTTTCAATTATATTTTAACCATATATCGTTGTTTACTGAAACCTGGTATGGCGTACAACACACGCTATCGAGGAATGTCGCGATTATGTGTAATGCAAGCCATGTCAGGGTTGCAGGTTGTGAAAGACTCCTCCGTTGTTTTGTATAACAGAATCCAACCATATTTCATTTTTACATTGAATATATATATATATTTATATATATACACTCAAAGTTTCGTAGAATAACTACTATCAAAATTGTGTGTAACATGATCCAAGAATAGTGTTGTGTATACTGCAAGCTCATACGGTGTTGCGTGTAGCGCAATGTGATATTGTTGTAGCATACAACACAAGACATCAATGATATTAAAAGAATATTTTTCATAAAATCATCGTGTGTTACCCCACTCCTTCATGAGACACTACCAACACTCATTACGTTTTGATCCACCATATGGACTCATGAATTTATGAGTAACTACTTGTACTATAGACTATATGAGTCAATCCTCATGCTCATTCCTTTTTGAGTTTGTACTCTCATGAAATATTTTAGGGAATACTGAATTCCACGAATATTTATAGTCCTTATAAAATATTTGATTATATGGAAAAAAAATTAGGGAGATATAAAACCCCACTATTCAATCACCCACAAATATATTTACATCATTAACATAATCATTCAACATATCATAATAACCCATGAATAAAAAATTGGTTTCATTCATTACATCTTAATGATTTCATGGAAAGGATAATGGGTTTCCCATCATTTCAAAAAGGTATCTCCAATCATAGTTTCATTAATTTATGTAATTTATATAATAAATCAAATAACTGAAAACATGTATTTTATAAGATCCTTTATAATTTATTCTTCAGAAATAATTTTTATGGAAACAAATTCTTCAAATAGAAAGTGTAAAATGGTAGTGAATCATAAAATATTTTTGATAAATATTTTTTTACATTTTCATGTCATATTATGTTATAGATCTAATTCAAATGTAATTTTTGTAATTGTGAGTTGAATAAATTATCTAAAATTTACATTAAAAAATAATAATAACTAATTTATCATTGAAAAAAATTTATGGTTTCCAAAAAATAATGTGTAGTGGAAGGTTAAATATTTTATAAAAAAATGATGACAATAGTATTTAATAGTTGAAATACCTATCTTGAAATCCATGTCTTTAAAAGAACATTGAATTACACTTTTAAAAATTATTACGAATAAATATTAATGCCACAAGAGATAAGTAACATTTGGGATCAAAATAATTAATGCATAAAATTGGTGGATGTGAATAATACTGACATGATGGAGGAAATGAATTAGAATAAATGAGTATTAATCATAATAATGTCAAATAAAAATTAGGAATAGATCGAACAAATAGTTAGATATTATTTTAATAAATTAATTTCCTCAAATATAAAAAATCAAAAACACTATGAATAATAGTGAAATATTAGAATTAGGGAACACATATATGAATAGTCAATAATGATTTCTCGAGACCCCAATGGATGGAAAAAAGAATAAAAGATTCCCATATTATTATATTATAATTAGAATAAAGAACTCTCAGTGGAATAACATGATAACTGTTTATAAATATATTATATTTAAATAGTTTTATACTAAAATACATTCAATTTAAATATTTATTATGTAAAAATGGATGAAATGGAAATTAAACAACATATCTCAATGATTCAAAGTGTAGATATGGAATCCCTTACCTTTAATCCCACCGAGCCCCGTATTATCTATTCTCTAATATAAAGATGAACTATTAAAATAATCAATTTCATAAACATATGAATGTCGAAAACTATTTGTAAACATCATTGATAATAAATTACTAACAATATATTAGTTGGTTGTATTTTTTTTTTATATTCATATATTATTGGCATTGTCTATTTTTGTAGTATCAGTTTTGTAATGGTAGAGTAAATTCATATAACTAGGATAAATTTTCATCAATATGAGATAATTATATATATATATATAATCATGGACAATTATTTTTTATTTAATTTAATGATTAGAATTTCATTATTCATGAAGCCAAAATTAACTAATAAACATGTTTCTGTAATTATTGTCAAAAAATAAGTGTTATGTTAATAATAAGACTAAAATTTATATAACAAATATTTAACTATATAAAATTATTTTTATCATTACTTTATTATAAAACCTGTAGTTATGTTTCAATATTTTTTCATGATATAAATTGATATAATTTTTCATCTAGTTTGTTAAAATGACCCAAAAAGAAATATTCTATAATATATGAGTTTGTATAGTTTTGAAAGTGAATACATTAAAATTGTATAATATTTAGATAATAATAATTATATTTTTTATATATTTTATTTTGTTTAATCATATATGAAATGGTGTAATATGGATCTAAATATTGAATCAAATATGAAATATGTCACTTTCATATAGGTGGTAGTCTTCATGTATACATGGGTGATGCATTTTTTACATCAAACATAAATAAATTAGGAATTAGAAGATTTATTAATAACCACAATAATATTTTATATTTCATTTTTATTCAATGAATACCCTAATTTAACTAGAATTGTAAGGTTGTTATGAAAAATTAATCAAGCAACTTATGATGGTATTTGTATGCACGTAACTGACGAAATATTTTCTTATTTAATATACATGACATGATGGATTAACACAGATATTCCAATTGTATAATAAAACTGAAAAATATAAATAATATTTATTTTGTAAAAATTTCATAAATAGAATATGTGTGAGGTTATAGAATAACTAAATTAATATGAGATCTCAGTTGAGAACATTACCTCCCCATTTTGAAGATCTCAATTTGGTATTACCTTATTAATAATTAGTATATAGTTTTAGAAGGTCCAATGATTCAAGGATATGGGAAAATATAATTCAAGAGACATTGTGGATTTTTTTCTCAACCTAGGGATATTGAAATCGAACAAAATATTTTGGTAGTTGATCTACATTTACAAAGGTAGAAAAATGATTTTTTTTAAATACCCCCAATTTTTCCTTGATTAGACGAACCTATTAAATTAAAAATATATTAAAATTATTGAAATAATTATGATTGTAGTTTTATGTGGTCAATAATATCTCTAAAATTAATTTAAATTAATTTTAAATAATTTTTTATGTATTTTAATACAAGTTTTAACATTTTTCAATTTGGTGTTTACCTTCAAAACATGTTTATATTGATTTAATTTATATTTTCTAAAGATGATAAGGTGAAAGTTATTAAAAAATTAGGATTTTATGGGTCAAAACATTGTCACCATATAATATTCTTCAAATTATAAATAATATAAAATAATCATTTGAAATGAACCTTATAATATAGAAAAAATAATTTTTAGATATTTATTACTTCATCATTAATTTTTCTTCATTATATATAAAATTAATTAATAATTAAAAGAGTGTTAATATGTTTTTATATAATTTTATGCAGCATATAAATTTCATTATATAAAGCATATCAATTAAATTTTTGATATAAAAATTACAAAGAATTAATTAAAAGATTCTTTAAAAGTATTACTTTCAACATTATCCTGTTCATTAACATTAATAATTAAAATCATAATATTATAGATAATTTTTTTTGATATTAATAATATTAAAATAAAAATATACAGAATGAAATCCATTTTTTTCTCATTAAATTTCTACAGGTAATCAAAGCAAATTTTTATATAAGTGAAAAAATACTTTTCAACAAAATACTATTATCTAAAATTCCAAGACATTAAATTTGGAAAATTTAATGTGAGAATATTTTTATTAAATTTTTTATTCTACTTTAATATATATATGTATATTTGGAAAATAGTGTTTTTAAAAAGTAACATTATTACCATTTTTTTATAATGACATAAATGTTTTGGTGCTAGAAAAAAAATAATTTATAAGAATTAATATAATGATAAATTATTTTTGAAATATAATAAAAATCAGTATAATGTGATAATGTTTATAAAATTTAATAAGGATGTACATTTTACAAAACAAGTCTAACTAGAAGCAAAATATTCTAACAATTTATTGATTATAATGATTAAATTAAACAAGAAAAGCTGGAGAGGTCAAACCATGATTATTTCTCTCATCTAGGAAGCAAAAAATGTCAAGAATTATAATATGATAGATCATTTTTCTTAATCAATATCATCAAAAATATCCCACTCAGACTAAGAATTATATTGCTTAAAAATTTTAAGAATCACTACATTGGTCCCTCTTAGTACATTAGAAGAAGATCTAGTTGATATTGACTATGGAAGGATAGAGTAGTCATTTTATAAAATTCTCATCATATGAAAGGATTTTAAGCCTTAACTTTCAATAATATTTTAATTACCATGTATAATTAAATTCATTTTGAGGTACGACCACTTCCTAAAGCCTTAAGGGGCATGATTTTGGTCACCCTTTCATCATTATAAATGATCCCCCACACATCATAGATTCTTGATGACTTAAATAGATTTTTTATCTCTTAATGATAACTATAATTTTATATATGTATATTGAGATCACTATATTTTGGAGTATTTCCTTGGATGAATCCTTTACCCAAAAATAGAGGTTTTCTATTACTGTTCTCCAAAACCACACATTGAATATCCTTATAAACATATTGTTCTGTTGAGGCCTGATGCATGTCTATGCCATCCAATATGGCCTCACTGACACCATAATCTTTATATATATCCTCCAAAAATTCATGTATCATGATGTCAACATTTTAATACTAAAATAGATTAAAAACATTAACGTTCGGATTGGTCTATCTCGATCTCACCAAGTGTGTTTCCTTCACCCAGCCAATGTTTCCTTCATTATTTGTAAATTCCATTCCATATTTCTCACCAACTACCGAAATAAACACCTTATTCATATCTCTATATCCTTCTATCATTGCATCCTTATTGGGTGTTTCTGAAACTGTCTTATCTTGATCCCCAAACCCTCTTCGACACCTCCCCACCAAGTAACCATTCACTTATTCATAGATGTAAAAAAAATTTGGAAAAGGGAGTAATGGTTGTTCCTCCTTCAATATGATGGAATCATTAGTCGGTATATTATATATGTGGACATTAAGTAATTCATACCCCACCAAATCCCCACCCTCCTATGATCCTAGGCATATAACGTCCATATAGCTACCTCACCTAGATTAAATGAATCCTTGGATTTGTTCATTAAGTTCGACACCCGAACGAGACACTAAGTCCCTACCATTTTTATATTCACTATTTTCATTTGATGTAACCTATTAATATACAAAATGAACATGTGAAATATATTTAAATGAATGATATGTAGTAAAATCATGGGGAATTACATTCTCCACCATAAAACAATTACATTCACTAAATTTTAATTATTAAATACTAGTTCAAATAAATAAGGGTGTCTATATGATAGTAATTTCAAAATATATAATATCCAAATATAAATATAACATACTATCTAATGAATGACTATAAATAAATAATTTACATATTTATAGGCATATATCAATATTCTCAAACAATACACTCCAAATTCAAATCTATAACTATGTTTTAGAACATTATAGAGGAATATCATCCATAATTAATTTTCATGATCTAGTTATCTACCAAATATTAAATCAAAAATATTTATGATACTATATTATAAAATATTAATAAATGATATTATTAAAACTCAATCTTATTTTTCCCTCTCTAATGAAACCTTCATTTAAACTTATGAAAATACCATTTCAATAGTGACAAAATGGGTCAACTACTATCTATTTTAGTTTAACCTAGGATTTCTATAGTCATCTACATATTAGTTTTTTTATCCTAACTCAACCATGTATTCAAATATATTTAAATCTCTCTTAATTTTTCATATAGATAATGTGAATTAACCAAATCATATCCCTCTAGTGTGTGTTTACAAGTTTATACTCTTAGTATTATTCATTATTCGCTGATTTAACATATTTTTATAATAAATAATTGTTTCTCAACGTCATTACAACAAGGTGTTTATAGGAAACAACCAAATTAATATTATATTATTTATATAGGGACATAATTTATAGGAATCCACACAACATGTACATTACCAGAACATATGTTTTTTATCTGATACGTTGAATTTCTCATTATGTTCATAATATATTTATTTTATATTAATATTCAAATAAAGATAACCTAATCCTAAAAAATTAATAAACTATTTGTTGATACCATCTAAGGTTCCCTATACCAAGACTCAGGAGAAAAATTAAAAAAAAAATTTCCATAAATGCTAGATTTGATAAATTTTTGCGATGTCCCAAGATAAACATCTTTATGATTCATATATGTAATCACATCATCTCATAATTACTCACACCATTAAATGAATATATTAATTACTGAATTTTAGGATTGGATAAATATGATAATTATTTTATGATTCTTATGATCATATCATAGTATTCGAACCACAATAGTACCATTTTTTGACTTATCATATGTTATACACATCTTCATAAAATTTGGAATAGAAAATTCAGAAATGTGTGATCCTAATGTATTAAAACATTAAAGATTCAATGATATTTTATCTAGGATTATATCATAGTCATATGAAAAATTATTATTAAGAGATACTATTTTATTAAAATTTAATGTGGACCACTATTTTTTTACAATGGAAAATAATAAAATTAAATAAAATATAAATTTATTGAAAAAATATCCTTGAAAAATATTGCATAATCCTATGATAAAGAACATGCAATATAGAGCATAATCATAGTAATATGTATTTAAAATGAAACATGCCATTTAAATATAACATTACAATGATCCTTGGAAGAAATATAATTACACGGTATAGTCACCCTTATAACTCACTACCCACACCTATTACTCAATGAAGCACTACATGAAAAAATTCCATTGTGGTTAACTATAAGAAATCAAGCCTTCCTTAGTCACTACTAACAATCATTACATCATGAGTAACTACTTGAACTCAAGCCTTGATGTGTAATTAATTTCAATCATTCTTTCCTGACTCACTACATTCACTCACACCATTGTGACTCACTGTTCAAACATTATCTTTGTTGGAAGAAATAATATCAACCCCATATATATGTATAATTAGATATAATATTCTCACTGAAGGGTTGAAGGGAAATTTAGTACCCAAACCATCAATCATCCATAAAAATGTGTGCAACATGAAATCAAATATTATTGTTATTTAAAATTCCCATGTAAGGAAAATGGGGTCTACTAATCCCATCAAAAAGAACCAAAGGAGAAAAAAAATGTTTTTATAACATTTCAAGATGGTATCACTAAAATTAACCTCAATAATGTAAATAGATTCTTCCCAAAATTAAATACATATAAATTTTAATTTCATTTGAACATTACAATGATGATTCATTAAAAAATATCCTAGAAAATATATATTAGAGATATAATGTAAAAAATGGTAATATATTTTTAAAATTGTTTAAACAAAAAATTTTGTACATTATAATAAAATAATAAGTTTTATTTATCATTTAGAATTATTATTTTTAAATATGTGGTGAAAAAATTGAAAAAATATATTTAATTATAATCTTGAATTATATATCCTTCAAATAATATATAATTTTTTCCATCAATGAATGTGCAGTACAAGATTAAAAATTTTATTAGGAAATGTCTATCTTTCAGTATTTTAAAAAATATTTTTATGAATCGCATATCACTAAAAACTAATTAAAACATTCATTTAAATGTATGGAAGAGGAAATATTAGTATCATAGGATCTAAATCATGTTTTTGTTTTGAAATATGAGTGGAGAACATTTGCATAATGGATAAATATGAACATAATAGATAATAATACATTAGAATGGATGGGTATTGTTCATACCAATAATGTCAATTTTATGAATAATTCTACCGAAATATATGTTATTATTTTAAGGAATTAACTCCCGAATGGAATTAGTGATGTCACAATTTAGAATATATAAATGGAATGATAAAAGAAATTATAAAATAATTGTAATTAATGTTTTCTCATGACCCATATTGAACGAAAATTGGTTCCACAATAAAAATAGATCACTTTTGGCATTATATTAAAAAAATTAATAATATAAGGTGAAATTAATTTTAAATTAATATATAATTCATGAAATATATCATAAAAATAAATCCAATGTAAATATTATCATTATAATAATTTAATATTTGGTGTTGATAAATCATATCGTATTGAATCAAAATTATGCTGTGGAAAACATTACCATTGATCATTCATATTCTACAATGTTATAACCTCCTGTAAATTAAAAAAATGTATTAGTCACTAATTTCTAATCCTTATTCAATACATATTTCCATATGATCGATTTAAAAATAATAGGGGTGAATTAGTGGTTTCTGTTTTCAAAAAATTCTTTTCTTTTTAATTCAACCACATTAACTTCCTAAGGGTCAAGATCCACTCCTTGATATCCAAATCTCCCATTATATGATAAAATAATATTTAAGAGTATTAAATAAGGTATTTATAAGTATTTTTATAAATAGATAGTCATTTTCATGTTGGTTAATCCTTCAACACATATTCCCCACCAAATTGATCTCGGCTCTACACCCTACCAAATTTATCTTCATACGAGGTTGGTTTTACAACAAAAAAAATATGTTCTTATCCTTAATATGGAATATTTTGACCCCGAACCTTGAGCTTCTTCATAAACTAGTTAGATTCCCCAATAATAATATACTTCTTAACAATGTTCTTGATCCACAAATAACATGAACGATATTTTCTTTTGGGTTGCTCCTCTAACACTAGAAATTGATTTTCCTCCATGAGTGTACTATATTTTTTAATTTAGTGTACATATTCATGATCATCAAAATATTATATAAGTAAGCATGTTTGTCCTGAAAATCATCAACACGATATCTTGAATGACCAATTTTTTTTATAATTACCAAACTCTTTGACCTGACTGTCTCTCCAGCCAGTATATTCTTCATTTAGTAACATTATGTTTTGATATTTAATGATCATGATATAATTCTTAGAGTACATTTAACGAAATAAATATTCCTTTTTTGATGATGTTTGGGACTCAAAAAATTTGTTCAATTGATGAATCAAACTTATTCAATGTTATATTATGAAATATAGATACTTTAACATCCCAAAATAATCTACATTTTGAATCTCTATTAAAATACATCATGTAGTCATGTTTATTACATTAAATTACAATTTTTTTATCCCCTTTGTAAACACCAAAAAGATATTTAAACTGATCTTCTATACATGAAATGATCATAGAATTGAATGCATGATATTTAGAAAACTGTTGGTGCACTACTTAGACTTTTATCAATATATTGATGTCATTGTGTCTCTATTCATATTTATATAAATGATTTCTTTTTCAAAATTTATGGTAAACTATTCCTATGGTCATGAAAATATCAAATCATAACACATACAATACGTCATGAATTTGTTTTGACATTCTTGATTCATAGAAAACATTCTTTTTCATCGTATAAAACATAAAATTTATATTCATAGATTATTATTCAAAAACAAAGATAAATTTTTCTTATGATCATATAATTGAATATATAATAAGTCATACACAATTAGTTTTCTTTCATGATTCCGGGAAAAAAATGCTTCCATCGTATAACTCGTCAATTTACTATTCATTATGTCTTCATCAAATAATTTTATAAATTTTTCCTTTTATCATTAAATGATCATATAATAACTTATATGTTAAGTCATGTATTGTATTTTTTACAATTTGTATTCCTAGAAAATTGAAGGTTAGATCATATAACACATCATCACATAGAAAATAAATTCCCAGATCATATAACCTATCATAGAAGAGAACCTTGCTATGAATTTTGTCCTTCTATGAAATAACAACATGTTTTCTATAACTATAATGGCTTTGAATAAAATATTACTCTATGAATAAAGACTTCTCCAAAATCATTCATCCTTTTAGAATAGATACTAGTGGGAATTTATACAAAATAATGTAGCAGTTGTCAATGTATTTTATAGAAGGATAATACTATATCTTTTAGTAATAATGTAAAGTGCTTTTCTTTATATATCATCTTAGAAACATCAAATCTAAAAACCTCTCTCTTTATGGAAACGTCATCACAAACTTCCTGGAATCTGACAAACCAATCATTATTCGCGATCCATAGTCTGCAAAGAAACATCATCTTATACTACACAAAAACAAGAAAACTACCACTCTAAGATATTCTAATTATCTATGACCATAGTTGAATCAACCATTAACTAAATTGAATCATCTTAAAGGTTATCTACAAATGTAATTCAAATAGCATTGGATGTTATCATAAAAATCACTTATCAAATCATTTTAGAAATGTAATTTCAATTTTTTATTATTTGAAACTATATATTAGACATAATGTATTATAAATTATATAAATACACATCTTAGGGATATAACATATCATCTTTTTCAAATAGAATATTGTGGAATTTCATTGTTAATGTTTACTGTACTATAAAAGGTCATCACTATTGTGTTCAATCAACTTGATTTTATTTTTAATTGAATTTTTATCAAATATATTGATATATTTTCTTGTATTCACGTCTTATGGATATAGCATATAATCAATGTCAAATTGAATATTGTGGATTACCTTTATTGATATCTTCAAAACATTGCATTGTAATATCAATTGTGTTCATTCAACCATCTTTTCTTTTCCACTGGTTTTACCTGAAATAGTGTGTTATATTTTTTCTATTCACCTCACATAAATAAATCATAGAACTTTTTTCAAATATTATATTTTTAATTCACATAATTTATGTTTATTGAACTTGTTTTATATGGAAATAATAATCCCCCCTTTTATGGAATCACCATCCACAAACTCAACTTCGCAAACTATTATTACCATTTCCATAAATCCATAAATATCTGATTTCAATAATAATAATATTAATTGTATAATCATTCATGGAACCTAATTTTTCACACAATATTTCACCATGAAAAACCATAAAAAATACCTCACTCCAATTATAAAGTTATTCCATTACATTCAAATAAAATCTTTATTCAAATTAATTTTTTCAAAACCTTCGATAACCTTCCATTTTTTCAAAAACGTATTGTCACATTTAGCATAAGTCATTGATATATAAAATCAATTGAAAAATCTACACATTTTATTATTGTTAAATATATATATATATAGATAAATTATTCAAGAAATATTTTTTAATTATTGTTCATCAGTTCATTCAAATAATCATCTTCATTGTCTTCCACTTATTTTATAAAATGATTCTTAACAATCAAAACATGTTTTGATTTAAAGTGAGGATCACTAAAATAATCATAAGATTTAAATATACATGAGATACAATGTTGTGAAGTGAGTCTGTAACAATTATAAAAAAATCACCATTTTAGGCATTGTTGATGACACATATAAGTCCTTCACACATATTTACGTTATGATATACTAAAAACAATGAAAACATTCATTTATCAGTCCTGAATTTTTCCACTTCATTCTCCCTTTTTATATTTTTTTTATATTTATTCATATTATAAAGAAAACATTTTTCTCCCACTTATTAATAATAAATTAAAAGGGAATGTGGTGGATCTGTTAATCTATTATATTTTTTTAAAAATATTGATCTTCCCCCTTATATGAAAATTTCTTGATTACTTATATGAGATGAATGATATTATGTGATTCTCCAATAAATGATAATTTATCTAATCAACTCTATGTATACCTTTGATAACATAGTGTTGAAAAAACTGAGATGAAACCAAGGTTGTGTATGATGTCCATAAATACTCTGAATGTAAAACAATGCATAGAAATTCTCAAATTTCATTATTGGGAAAGGAATTAAACAAATTGATCATTTAAATATTATATCCATCACATAATTCAACAAACACATTGAAAAATTAATGTGAAAATGATATAGTTCCAACTTTTCCTTTTATAATCATTAATCAAGTACTTCACCTAATTGATATTATTAATATAAATATCAATGAGGGATGAATGTGATATTTAAAATCCTAATCATAAAATTTTATAATGTTCTTAGTAATTTCTACATTAACTATATTTTGATGATTTTATAACTCAATCTCATCAATGATCCCGCTCATGGGATACAATTTTTTTTTAATTTAATAGAAATCAATAAAATCAATTAATTACAATCTTATAATGTTGTCTAGAAGATATAGCTTCAAATATATCCTTCAATTATCTGCAATGATAGTTAAAGACACACAAATATATAAGATAATAAGTATGAGTTACTTGTTCCTCAATGTGAACAGAATGTACGGAATGATTTTTCAACCAAGTTTCTCCAGTTTCTCGAGTCATCATGCATCCGCATATTATTTTCAAATCAAATATATGTTTTTATAACATTTATAATATCACACCTATCGTGTCAATTTCTGATATGGTTATTTCTTTATCCATAATTTTATATAATTCTTGTGATTCATGATTTATTCCATTCAATACTAATATTTATTGATATGTCGTTAAGAGTCATATTTCGTTATATCCATATTTAATAGATATGCCACATATAAGATTCTAAACACACCAGTAGTAATTTAATTAAAAACACAAATTAAATTAACCAAAATCATGTGAAATATTCATTTTAAATTTCAAATGAATATTTTCTTGCACTTAATCTAAATTTACTCCTTTCTCTAAATCAGTTTGGAAAATCATAAAAATATCATGCAAAATATTGATAGTTTTTTTGGACATTCCAAATTTTATCATAAGATATCCTTTATTTATATCAATTATCAGATATGTATTGATCATGTTTATCATTATGGGGTTGGTTTGTATATTATAATTCTTGTGTATTGAGTCTAAGGATTACTTCTGTAGAAATTTATTTGGAATTAAATGATTTACATATTTTTTCATATTTATACACAATGTTTCCACCTCATTCCCATGTCATCAAAACTTTTTCTATATATTTATAGATGAACATGTTTCATTTTTTTGAAAATATTTGTTGAAAAATCATTGATATATCCATGAGGTTCCAATCCGTTTGTAAATGAAAATTTATTATTGTCTATGAATGGGTTTTAAAATTATTCTATAGAATTATTCCCCTTGTTGTAGGATTATTTTGTTCAATACAATTTAAATGATTGTACTTACAATACAAAACCGAATTCCCAAATCTATTACAACACCAATATTGACCCACAAACATTTAACAATATTTTATTTCTTTTGTATGTTATCTTGAATTTATAAGTTAATTTTTAGGGCCACTTCACCACATTTTTTATTCCTTTGGAGAACCATTGATTATATTAAATTTTTTATGAACCATTGACATGTTTTTAGACTCTTATCTATTTTTCTCCATAAATATTTTTATATACTATTTATTAAAACATGTACATTTTTTATAAATGGATATTGAAAAATTATTATATTAGGATATATAGTATACGAATTTTTTAACTACTTTATTCGATATATCATTAGATGATGGAATGATCTCTTTCTTATGTGATTAATATTATTTAATAGTATAATAATTCAAATAGAATTGTTTTGCAGTAGATACATACATATTTTATTGGGAATTGTCAACATAATTATTTTAAAATTTTTATAATTTAATTTTCTATTTATTATATCTCATGATAAGGGGATTTTTCTGATATTTAGTAAAATTTACTTCATCGTTATAGTCATTACACATCTTCTCAACACCCTATTCAAGCAATAGAACATTTTCTGGAAATAATGGGCCATTAGACATGATCCTCATGGACTTGATATGTAGTTTAGAATTAATCACATCTTTATAAATTTTTTTCATTTTTGCTGGTGGATGAAATTTTTATTTAAATTAAATATAAATGAAATTTTCTTAGAGGTATAAATTTACAATTCATCTTAATTTTGATAAATGGAATAATACTTTTCATCCAACAAGCCTGAAAAATTGATCCATTTTGTGTAATTGTAACATATTCAATCCTATAAGTATAGTTGTGCATTATTAGAAAAGGAAACCCCTAATTGTACAAAAAATACACATGAACACTTCATTAGGAATGTTCTTAATATTTTCATTTGATTCAAAATAAGCACTGGGATTTAATTAATTATCCTCACATCATTTACATTGTTTATAATCATTAAAATAATTACTTGTGTATCGATTTCATTACCATAATTTAGTGGTATTTCTATATTAAATGTTCTCCTCTTATTTAAATTCATTTATACCCCTCTCCCCCTATTCTTATGAGTATTGAAATAACTCCCCATATTCTTAACCTCACGAGTATGTTTATTTTACTCCATGTGAGATAACACAAAAAATTAATGAAATATTTACTTCATAATAGTTTTTAAAAATAATAAGGGAGAACATTAGGATCATTAGTTCAACACCCCAATATTGTTTGGGAAAAAATTGATTTATTTTAATATTTTTTATATTATACTTTTCATGCAAAACAGAATATAGTATTTGATATATAAAATCTCTATGTTTGGTTTATGTTCCATAAAATACCAAGTTAATCATTCCCTACATGAAACAATTATATTAGATTCTAGTAAATGTGACACATATTTTTCCTTTTCCTCAACATAATTCTGATTTATTTCAATAGATTGTGATACATGTAATATCGAGTTTTACTGAAGAAAAATATTCTATTAATTATATGATTAAATATTAAAATAGTTATCACCTATCCATTAGATTGGGCCGAATGAATGATATTAACAAAATAATGAAAATATTGCATACTAAAGATTATAAATAGGATTTATTGGTTACCATTTAGGTAGAAATGAAAATAAATTCCAAATTAATATAAATGATGTGTTTTTATGAAAAAAAAATTTCAAGACCAACATAGTGTTTTATTTAAATATTTTAAATTATTAACTATTAGTGAAAGATATTAATGAAATTTTTATGTTATTTGTTTAATAAAATGTCATTAAATTCATCTATGAATATTTATTGGCTAAAGATATGAATAAATCCAATTTTAAGCATACAAATCAAACATGTTTGAATAAGATGGTTTATCTCCTTTTAATGGATTAATTGACTTAAAACTTTTTTGAAAATTTGAAAAATAATATTTTAAATAATAAATTTAATTTTGAATATGGAACATCAAATTTCATATTTGGTGAATTTTTAGAAATTTTTTGAGAACTTTCGTATTTTAATGATTAGTAAATAATAATAAATTTTAATTGAAACCTGATTTATCATATAAATTATTTGTGGTGTTAAATTATATTTTTAATTAATTTTGATGTATAATAATGTAATTTTTATATTTTTTAATCCAATTTAGTTAATTTGGAACAATTTCACAATTAAATTTCATATAAAAACATTTTAATCTTTTGAACATTTTCACTTTAAAGTCATGTGGTCATGTCCTATTTTCGAGATTAATGTTAAATAACATTCCATGAAATAAATTTTTAAAATTAAATTTTTTTAATTTATCTATATAATAATAATTTAAACAATCTGAAAATTTCAAATTATTTTTTGATCAAACATATTGTTAAAAATAATTAAATCTATTTAGAGAGATTAAGTTAAAAACATGTTTTCTTAGTGGTTAAAATTTATCATAATCGACCATGTGACCTAAAATCATTTCCAAAATCCATTTTATTCACATATGTGTGAAATATAATTCATTTTAACAAAAAAAATACATTATTGGTGACACAATATATAAGGGAGACATCAAAATAGTGCCTACATTTTTATATTTACCAGAATGCAACTCTTTCTCCACTATAAAAGTGAACTCAATCCCCCATATTTTAACATCTATAAATCAATTTGTATTAGAAAAAACCTATCCAAATATCCTCCCAAATTCAATCCCTTCATCATAGAGGCATCAATATGGAGAGAAATCCAAAAATGTAATCCCTTTTTTAAAAACCCAAATGAGTTTCACAAATTAGAGGTAGCATCCTCCCACAAGCACTTTTGTATGATTTCCTTCACCACACCATTAATTATTAATTTTACATTCCTCTATAACAATATATGTATAATAAATATAATTGTATGTTTTTACGTTAAGGGTTATATTTATAGAAATACACACTTCCATCAATTGGGATATACATTCATCATTTGCGTGTAAGAAAAACTACCACCTCATGAACTGATGTTGTTCATTTTTCCATTACCATTACTCATGTTTTTTGAATAGTGATGGAATTAAATTTTTTATATTATATATATATATTATTTATGATATATTTATAATTTTTTTTATTATATACCACATATGCATTTTCATTTTTTTATGGGAATGTGATAACATCAATTCTCGACAAGTGGACTACTACCTCCTCAAAATGATGTGATTTATTCGTACATTACATGGAATTTTTTAAGGATTTATTATAAAATGTAAATTATAAATATTATATAATTGTTATAATTGAAAGAGAATTTATATATATATATATATATATCAGTTGTTTTTTCTTTTAATAAGTCAAGATAACAAAAACAACGTTCATGAATATGTACTGCCTACTATCTCCATGAACCGTGTCTTACATTTCATATATATATATATTTCATAGATTGATTTAAATACATATATATTGAATATATATTATATTTAAATGATCTTATAAATTAATTGAATAATTAAATGACTATCTAAATAATAGAATATAAAATAACATAAAAACAATACAAAAAATTACAATGTGGTTATTACCCAAAACGTAAAACTAAAATGAAATTTTCAATTAAAATTATTTATAATGTAATAATATATTTATATATAATATTTTATAATATAATATTATTATGTTTTATATTATTAACAATGTTATATATATCATACTGTTGTTTTTACGGTGTACGAAAAAAGTCGAGTCCTAAGGTAACAGTTTTCCAGTACAACTTTTATTAATGTGAGTTATATGATACATTCACAAATTATTCTTATTGTGTGTTTTATATAACTCAAAATGACATGTAATATAATTAATTTCCATTGTTTATAGATATTAAATGTTTCAATTGATTTTATTCATTCACACATCCCATGATTCAAAAGTTACTAAATTTGTAAGGGGATTTCAAGACTCAATTTTATTTATGTGATACTTATTCTATATCCATCAATCATTTCCATTATGAGGTATATATAACTCAAATGAAATTTTTATGTTATTAAATTAACTAAATTTATTGTTATTTACATACACATTTTACTAAATATATTTCGTGGGGTTTATATTTCAAATGTTACCAAATAGGTAAAGTAATAATGTCTCAATTTACATTCCTTTAGATAAATGCCATGTTATGCACAAATATTATTATATGTTTTGTATATAATACCCAATGATATTTTATATCATTACTATTATTATTTTAATTATAATCTAATGAAAATTTAATTTTACTATTTCAATGGGACAATGCTTCATTGTTTGTAAATTCGTACCAGTTTGTTACTACAATCTCATCGTTTATCAGTACTATTTATAATTATGCTTCCTTTGATGAAATATAATGATACATATCTCAATAAATATCATTACATTAAATCTATTATACTTAGTTATGTATTTTCATGTAATGATAACATTTTTCTAGTAATTTGTACTTAATATAATTATAAATGTTTTAATGAAAATATGACATTATTTCTCACATAGGGTTGATTTATGTATTTATTGAAAACAATAACTTCTAAAAAATTATTTAAGAGATATTTTTAGCTCATTTTCTCTTAAAATGATTCCAATAATTTTTTTGGTATAAAAGGTATTTAAATGATTTTGAAATATTCATTTATTTGATTTCAAATATTCTTTATAAAAAAGTTTTCAAAAAGTTTTAGGTTTTAAAATTTTTTTTTCATACTGGGAAGGATTTAAACCTCATTTAAGGTAATAAATTATATTTTCAATATCTAATAATTATTTTATTAATTCTTCCTTAAATTAAAATGATTTTTCAATTTTTTTGAATTTTTAAAAATAATTTTTTATAGAATGATTATTATCATTATGTAATGTAGAATGTGATATTTCAATTTCCTTCTCTATAAAAGATCTCATTCTTTGATATTGATTTTAATTCAATAGGGATAATATATAAGTGTACCAATCATTTTCATTCAACAAATGATTTGTTTATTGATTTCCAGATTTTTATTCAAAACGTTTCATTTCCATAGGTTAATCATGTTTCAAAGATAATGTTCTAAAACCCGTTTCTGTTTTTTCTAGTTAATCATTTTTCAATGTTACGGTAATGTATCCCATTTAATTTATATAGGTTAATTAGGTTTTGAATTAATATTTATGTTATTATTTTTAATGATGATATGAAATCTCATTATAAAAAATTTATTCTATTGTTCATGGTAATTTATTATATGAAGGGGTGGACCATATTGAATCTGGTAAGCACATTACATTTAATACAATGGGTTGGACCTGATACAGTCGAGTATGAACGTTATTGATTATACAGTTTAGTGGTCCAGATCGCACTTCTTGATGCCATTTTATATTAAATTATGGGTGGGACATAAATCTCCCTCCAATGTATTGGGTGATGATTTATATATCATGATATTGAAATGAGTGGAATGAGGATTAATGACTATTCAATAAAAGAATTTGTTTACAAATATTTTCATAGGCATGATCTTGGACTACTATAATGGTTTTGGAAAGTGACAATTTACAACTAAGATGGTTGTGGGTGTGAAACATGAATTATATGATGGATTATAGAGTGAACACATTCCTCTGATATGGCATTGGATGCAATCCTTGAGTATAATGAAGAGTTACCCTAGGGATGGTGGTCTGTCCCAACCAAATTGTGATTCCATCTATTAATAAACCTGATTACATTTCCATAATGTTATCTTTGTACTTTACATCATGCCCATAAGATTATGCGATGAACTAATTTCATATCTTTAATATAAATAATAGACCTTATTTTATTTATACATGTTCATAATGGTATAAACTAATATAAATTCATCAATTTCACATTTTATTCATATATTAGGATAATAGGGAATATGATATTTATTCTATTATGATTAATGTCTTATTATCTTCCAATCATTATGCCATAAATCTTTATTATGAATTTTTATATTTAGTATATGTTCTTTTAATGTTATGATCATGTTATCGTAACATTATTCTCATGACTATATGTACATATCTCCCGTTTTTACGCTCATTGAGAATTTTATCTAACCGTTACTTATGTTTCTTTTCCCCATGTTATGAAGAATGGTTTTATGTAGGATTACAAAAAGGGGTTGATATTTATTGAAGATGTTGAAAAAATTTCACCAAATTAGAAGAATGTTTTCCCAATTTCCAAAGACACTAAACTATTATGGTACTCTAAAAATTACATTTTTAATTTGTTTAATAATCATCTAAAATGATGTAATATCAATGTATGATTACCATTGGTCTCTATGGTTGGTATCAAAGGAATCGTCTAGACAACATTCCAAGCAAGGATGGTAAAAAATTAGTGAGACCCCTATGAATTTTTATTAGTATATTAATAGGGATTTTTCTAAGGATATGACTTAGTTTTAAAACCATTAAAAGTGGTCATCATAATTTAGGCATCCAATAAGTGATTTTTCTTTATTAGGTGGTTTTCTGCTATGATAAGTGTTTATCACACCATAATTTCTAGACTTAGTCAACAACACTGACTAGTAGAAACTAGGTTAAAAATATACATTTCATTTATGAAATGTATGGGTTTTATATAGATCTTTTTCTAATGTGGAAATCTCATGAGTAGACTCCATAATGTGGTATGAGTACTATTTATATTGCTGAATACCTCAAGAAACATGTGAATGGTATGATATGTTCTAATAGTGTTATTTTCATAAAATGTAAGAATAATGATTATATTGAGGTTGAGGAACCATAATACATGACTCAAATATAATATGATAAGAAAGGGGTATTAAAGAATAAGATGATAAATTCAAAGTAATGGTTTTATTATTTAGTTTAAATATTTATCTATTGATGTTTTTGATTTCAATGATTATGTAATAAATTCATGAAATATATATTATTTAAAATATAATTTCCCATTATTGATTTTAATGGATTGGTTGAATGGTTCTGATTAGATATAAAAGTGATTTAATGGAAAGGTGATACATTGATTTAGGAATGGTAACACTTCATATGATCATGATATTTAGAAAATTATGCATAGCTTGGATAAAGATATGATTGATATAGATATTGTAAAATGGATATTACTGATTACCAGTGAACTAATTATTGATATGTTGTCAAATTAGTCTATGTTATGATGGATTATGATTAAATATTTTTTGGATATATGGAATATATCCACTAATATATGTTATTAAAAATAGATCATGGTTTAAATATGGTTTTGTGGTAATTTAGTCCATTACCCTATTTCAAGAGAAAACAAGATAAAGGTTTTCGCATGTTTGGTAAGTGACATCCAAGAGATTCTTTATGATATATTTTAGATTAATGTCATGGTGATTTTATTAAATTTATAATCCTTCATTCTAATGTTTTTTATTTTCATATTTTTGAATTTTTATAGGTTTAACCATTTTTGGGGTGGTCTACGTTAAAATTTAGATGAGGTTTTTGAAAATATATTATTATCTCTATATATAATGATTTATTCATATTGGATAACTTATTATGACCAAATTTTTATTATGTTAATTAAATATAGTTGGAATGGTATGTATTTCTATTTATAGATCTCTTTATGTAATTGTACTTTGTTAATAAAAAATTCTACTTCATTCCCATGAGTGAGAGATGTTGTCGGAATTGATCAAGGAATAACCAAAGGGTGAATATGTGAAAGTGGAGTTGAATAAAATAATGTATGTATATCATCATGTAAAAACACTCCACATCTTGGAAAAGGATTTTGAAAAATATTCATCATAATACCTCCCTTTCTACTACATTTATGGTATTATAAATCAACACATTTATATGGTTTTTAGAGCCTTAACTATCAATTTACCATTCACATGATTGTAATATGTGATATTTAATACTCTCCATAATTATTTAATCTTTAAATCCACTTCCCATCTTCATATCCCACTTATTTTTTCCAATGTGGAATCCTAGTTAGGAATTACTTTGTGTAACCATTATGATTTTAATTTACCATTTTTAAAGAAGGTTTAATAATCATTTTTACGATGTGCGGTTCTATTAATGATGTATTCAAGTATTAAACCATTAATAAAAAAAGTAATTTCAATGGTGACATTAATTTTAAGGGCGTTGAACGTAACACCCCAACATTTTGTGAAATATGTTTTTTTAATTAAGTTTATCTTTGGATATTCTTCATTTAACACAGTATTGAATATAGTTGTGTTACATGAAACCACTGTGTTTGGATTATGTTGCATTCATAAAAAAAATTAACTTCTATTACAAGGAACACATAGATAATTTTTAGATAAACACTTCACTATGTTTGGATTATGTTACACAAAATGTCAAGTTGTTGGATAGCTTGTGTTACATACAAGATTGAGTTTTACCAAAAAAAATTAAAATACTAATATTATTACTGAATTATAGAAATATTAATCAGCTAGTTATTGAAATGGTGGGAGTGAATGATATTAAAAAATTTAAAAATTATAGTTTTGACTTGATTATATAATTAATTTATTGGTCACAAATTAATAAGAAATGATAACAATGACCAAATGATTATAAATGATGTTTTGTTTCGAAAATTTACTACTATGATGAAAATGTTGATTTTTATAAATATATTTAATTAATAAGATTTATTCAATTATATATATATAATTTATGGAATATTTATTGAATAATAATTTTTGAAATTCATTCAATAATATTGATAAGTTAAAAATAATAATATGTCACAATTTTAACATAAAGTGATTTATATTTTGTAAAAGGGAATTTCACTTCCATTTAATGGATAAAATGATTTGAAATAAAGTTTTTACACTTTTTTAATTTATATTTAACAAAATAATATTCCATTTTATAACGGGATATCAATATTTATATTGTGAATTGTATTTTTATTTTTCTGAGAAAATTCATATTTTGATGAACTATAAAAAATACTTAATTTTAATTGAAAATTTCATTTTCAATTATTTATTTATTATTGTTAAATTATATTTGTATTTTCATTTAAATTATAATTAGATCAATTTTATATAATGTAATCAAAATTTGGAAAGTTGAATAAACTTCAAATTAAAATGGTAAATATAAACATTTCAATCTTTTGAACATTTTCACTTCAAAAAATGCTATCTCTTCTCATCTTCTTGATTTATATTAAATTAATTTCTATATCCTCTATGATTAGAAATTAAAAAAAACATTCAAAATTCTTATTCAGTATAATTTATAATTTTAATTGAATTCAACAAAAATTTTGGACTAAAGTAATATTGAGACTAATTATAAATAAATATAGAAATTTATCTAAAAAATTGATTAATTAGTCCTTAAACATAAACTTTATTGTCCAAATGACCTTCACACATGACCATAATAAAATGGCTAGAAATATATTTTCTATCTCCTCACTTTTCTCAATAATGGACCATTATTGGGTAAACCAAATGGAAGGGATAACACCTAATATTTTTTATGTATTTAAATTTACAAAAAAATGTCACTCCTTATCCACTATAAAAGGGAAATAACCCCCCCCCCCCACTATTTCACACCGATCATGACCTCGAGATAGGATAAAAAATGTCCAAATATCAACCAAAATTCTATTCCATCATTCTATAGGATTCACTTTGGGACGAATTCCAAACATGTAATGATTTTATTGAAATCCAAATGTAGTAATGCAAAATAATTAGTAACATTTTTCAACAAGCACTTTTGAATTATTTATTTCTCCCCCTTTAGATTATTCCTAATAAATAATTATATAAAACCACATTATAATAACAATGAACTATCATTTTCACAATATTACTCCTAAAATGTTTCCAAAATAAATGTATCTATGTCTCATTCTCATAAACCTTTGAATTCGAAAAAATATTTCACCCCTTAAGTGGAGAATTTTAGGTAGACAAGGGTTACAATTAATATATCCCTATATTGGATGATAACAATGAGGAATTACAGAATATTTGTAGCCTAAGAACTATAGAGGTATTAGAGAACACATAGGAATCTATATTTTTTGTTAATCATAATGATGGAATGAAAAAAGGAAAACAGATAAATAGTAATTTCCATTCTATGATTACATAATAAGAGGGAACTATTACATGGGTAAAATCCCTTCAACAATGAAGATCATCAATTGGATATAGACTAATATTTGTAAT
Organism: Viscum album; assembly: GCA_963277665.1. Taxonomy (NCBI): domain Eukaryota; kingdom Viridiplantae; phylum Streptophyta; class Magnoliopsida; order Santalales; family Viscaceae; genus Viscum; species Viscum album. The sequence continues at coordinate 813,438,354 of OY728165.1, forward strand.
CAAATAATGTCCATATGACTTAGGAATTTTATCATGTCCAAAAAATGTGTGCATGTTATATTTTCATTACTGAATATGTTAATTGAGAGGTGGAATACCTTTTAATGTACTGCCATCAGTTACACATTTGTTTCTCAAAACCTACAAATAATAAGTTAGACCTCTAATAATTTATTAAAGGTAAAATCATGTATATTTTTTTATAAAATAAGAAATATTAAAAATTTATTGTCTCTGTTGACATATTGGTCACATTACTCCTGTAGCTTTTGCCAATGCATCTACATCATACATCAAGAGAAGAGAATAATAGATATATCAAGTACCAACCACTAAGAATTCAGAATCCAAATGGGTGTCTATTGAGGAAATCATATCTATATTATAACCTAATGAAAAATTGGTTATATTATCAATAGGAAACCAAGTCTTTTATTCTCTCCTTGAATTGATTGGTGCATCCTTACAAAAGTGTTAATCGCCGATGATGATTTTACATGGACCGGGTGAAATATCATTGGGATACACGAAATAAATCATGAAATATTATTTACTAAAATGGAGGATTAGAGAGTAGAAAGTGGAGTCTCATGTAACATCCTTTCCATGTATCATTTATATAATAATCCCAAAATATTGGAGCTCTACTACATAACAATGAAAACAAATATTCCTTTTCATTTCATTAGTGGATGGGTAATCAGTCTTGGATGTAGATAGATTATTCTGGATACTTTAAATCATGAATTGGTTGAATTTCCTCCACACATACTTTCTAGAAAATTAAAAGAAACCAAACGGTTTCTAATGTAATGGAGTTAGAATATTTTTTAAATATTGAATTTGATATTAAGTGTGTTTAACATCACCTAGAAAACATCAAAATTAAAAATAGAACCATGAAACTCCCTCTATAGAGGAAATTAAAACCTATGATAACTTATATGATCATCTAATTATCAATGAAAGTTTTGATCGAAAGCACTTGAACATGATATTTTCGGAAATAAGGGGATAGGAACACTAGAATCTAACAGATACTATAAAGAGAGAAGAGGGTTACAGAGAGAAATAAATCCATCAAACTTAATGGATAATTACACACCATGGAAAATTACATATAAAAGTGGTTAATAGATTTTTTAATGGGTTTTATACTATTTATGGATTGTAAATCACATCAAATATGATTGATAATATTCATCAGTTCATTAAAGTGCACCATAACCATGGTATTATCATGGAAATAGATAGCGATGATGTCAAGGATGAACTCTTCTTTATTAATATATAGAGTGTGGATAGAACATATGGAATTCGAATTTATATTTCATATTTTATTGTATTATTATACAAGAAGAATTGCTGAGTGATTTTAATGAATTATTCCCAAATGTATATATAACCTGTTTATTTTATTCCAACACCATTACATTGATCCATAAAAAGGGAAATGAAATTGATATTACGGTATTCAGATAGAATTATATTTTGAATATTAATACTAATGTATTTAGTACATTTATGATTAAAGTGAGGGAGTGAATTTTTAAGGAACACATGACATTGTATAATTATGTATTTTTTCCTATTTTATTCATTTAGAACTTTTTATTCCAAACCTCAATAAGTGTTAATATATTAGAGAATAGGTCAAATGAAAGGAACATTTATTTTAAAATTGATATATAAAATCCATTAGAAACTCTAAAATGGAATGTTCTTCTCAATATCATGAGATGATAGGGTTTTACACCACATTAATTAGATTATTTTACACTATCCTTTGATAAGAAATGTTGTGAATCCTCATTAATGGGTCCCCTAAAGGCCTCCTCCAATGAAAAAGGTGTGTCTGGAAAGGGGATCCACAATCATGACATCTCTTTTAAATAATAGAAGTTTATGATAGTAGATTATGTACAAATGAATTAATGTTATGAAATGGGAATTCATTCAATCACAGTTTTTCATTTTAAATTACAACATTTTATTTGATCAGGCCTCCTATAAATCTATATTTTTTATCAAGACTTTGTTAAAAAATAATGGATATTAAACTAGATGAGGTATTATCTAGGAAATTTGATTTATTATTTTCTGTGATAAAATATATATTGGAAAACAAAGAAGGATCACTTGAAGTATTGGAGATAAATTGAGATTCCTATCATTCAACTAACCTGTTGTTTTTTTATTATAGTGGAATTTGAATAGCATGTTTATGAAAGTAATAAGTGTTGGAACTATTAATAAAATGGGTCGATATAAAGGGAAATTCATGTCTCAAGATGGGATGGTTTGCCTTTTAATATTAGTGATCACATAATAATTTGTATTCTCATCTCTTTAAAGATGGACATGAAGTTAGAAAAATAGCATCAATGTAGGATAAGAATTGTTATTTGTATGTTTTTAAATAATGAAGGAAAATAGATAAATTTATTTATGAAGGAATGAATCAAACTAATAAATATAGGGAACCTTGGAGTGAATGATCTCATATTATTTAATGATTTCCTTTTTGGTATGATCACAAGGAATCTTATAACTACATATTATCATTAAATTTATTTTATATCACGTAGTATCAGATGAGGACTTATGGATGGGTATCCATATTACCTTGCATTATTTGTTTGTCACTCAATCAAATAATAATTCAATGATTTCGTACAGAATACATTGATTTTGGTTAAGGTAAAATATACACACAATTGCGGGAAAATCATGCCTATTGACAGGCCTCTCCAGAGAAGCATGACCATTCTTCTAGATAGACTAAAGATTACTATTGTTGATCTTATCTCACAATAAACCAACATTGGATTCATTCATGTACTTTCTATGTTATAAATTAAAAAAAATCATTTCATGGATATTTAAATTGTGGTTTGAAAGAAAACAATTACTGGGAAATTTATATTTAATGATTACAATATGATGGAAATTTGGAGGTCTATTAGGCTTCCTAATTGTATATTTAACTTTATGGAACTATTCATTCAAAACCCTTGATTTATTCTTCTCTATGGACAATGTAAAATAAGATGACCACCCATGTTCAACTAAAGATCATTGGGAATCACATTTTAATGCATAAATCAGGTGCTTGAAGGATGAAGATGTGGAACAAAGCATAAAAATAAATAGTTAGTATGAATAGGATATATGGGAATATGATTGAAACCTATTTGGATTCATGATAAATACAAGAAAAAAACTTGATGAACACTTGATCTCCACCTATAGTGCTAGAAATTGTTTAGGTAAACTAAAACACCTAATAATGAATGTAGTTGCATCCAATATTTCATCAATCTAGAAATCCAAAAATGAGATTATATTTAACATTCAAATACCATTTGTTCACATGGGAAGAATTTCCATAAACCGTGTTGTACATGATGCTGCTAATGTGCAGTTGACCTCATTTAATAACAATATAACTAATCATCGAATCATACTAAGGATTAGTGTTGTGGGTAGAAACAAGAACACCATGGTTCTAAAACCCATAAGATATATCCCTCTGATAAATTTATGGATCAAAAATAATGTTGATGGTATGGATTCTGTCATACTAGGGCCCTCGGTTTTGTAGGAATCTTCCAAAATCACCATTGTTTTTTCAAAGCCCGACATTATCATTATATTTGAATTAGAACTGACTATGAGACCAAATTATGGGTAATGATTTTTTCTATAAATAATTATATTAAAAAAATGACTTCCTTGTGGTTTGAATCTGAATCTAATTAATTTTTGAAATATTTTAATCTAAGAAACATGACGGTCTCATATATGCCCCCCCCTTATGGATTGAATGACTTAATCATTCTAACCAATTAAATATTATTTTAACCAATTATTATTGGGAATAAAATCATGTTTTTGTAGAATATCCAATAGTGTTATCATAAAAATGTTTATGACATGGTTATATAGTTCTCCAATTTTCTTTACAACATTGCTGGATGCTGATATGTGTGGGGTTGTTCACTCCCACCTATTTAAAATACCATGTATTGTCAGACATTGGATTTCATTTTATTAATAAATTTTTTTATTGGATTTTCTTAGATCTCAGAATTTTTCATAATAACCATAGTATAATATATATAATGAGATATTTTTATGTTAATGTTTTTACCTACACCTACACACACATACATAAAATGGGATATGAAATCATATTTTGTTGGTATGGTGGACTACTTCCTTGGAAATCGATGATGTTAATTCTTCCATTAACACCTATCAAGGATGTTAATAATGATTTAATTAATAGTTATATCTAATATTTTTTATATTAATGATGTATTTATACTTATTTAATTATTATATAAAACATAACATCATGAATTACATTTTTTCAAAAAAAAGATATCTTCATTTGTGGACTTTTGGACTACTGCTTCCTCAATGCGACTTGATTCATTGACACCATACATGGAAGGTAGTATTGATTGAATGAGTAAAAATATATGATATATAAGAAATAATTATCAATCCTTAATAACAATATATATATTTATATTTATATATCTGTGTGTGTGTGTGTGTATCAGTAATTTTTGCAATTTAACAAGAAAACAGAAACATCGTTATTGCATACGTATAACCTCCCATATCCATGAACTCTATATAACATTTCATAGGTATATATTTAATAGAATATAATGAAAATTTATATACTAAATATATAAGATATTTAAATAATTTTATACATTCTATAAATAAGTATATAGTGAAATAAATAAGGTGATCATGATTAGGAGGTCAATACCAAAAAAATAAATGTTTTTTTAACTGAAAGGTACCATTAACATGAATGTTTTAATAAATGGTTGATATAATTTAATATTATATTCATATATGGTATGATATATAAGAATATATTTTTTGGAATATTTATAATAAACATATATTCTTTATATTTTAAAAATTAATGTGTAAAAAGTCTGTAAAGACTTAATGATTTTATCATCTCGCTTTTATTTATATGAGATATATGTTATGTTCGCCACTTATTCATGTTTCCTGGCATAATAACTCATTAAAAAATTTTATATCACAAATTTAATTTATATAATTATATCAAATGGTTCGATTGATGTAATTATTTAATGTATATCTTTATTTAAAAAACTAGTCATGTAATAAGAGGATTTCCTGTCTAACTTTTATTTCAGCGGGACTAATTCCATATTCACCACTAATTTATTTTGTTTGGTGAAAATAAATCCCATTAATTTATTATGTTATTATTATTCCTAATTTTATGTTTAAATACATATCCATTTTAATTACTCTCTTTAATGGGGTTTAAGGTTCAAATTCTAACAAATCGGTAATAAAATTTTGATTCAATTTCCCATCCTTGAGACAAATGCCATGTTAGGAACCTATATTATTAAAAGAGTGGTATATAATACCCTTTTATATGTTATATCATGAAGAAAAATATTTTAATTATATTATAAGGTTCCTGTAATGTTATTCATTAATTGGTATTATGATTCAATGTTACAAATGTGGAAATATTTTATTTATATAAACTTAACATTTATCTGGATTTTTTATGATTATAATTCCATTAATGAAATACTATGATCCATATCTCAGTAAAACTCCTGAAATTTATTGTCCTATGACACTTCGTGATATCATCATGTAATTATAAAAATTTTCCCATATTTTTAACATCATAAAATAAATAAATTTTCTATATGAAAATTCATCATTATTTTTCACTATTGCTGGAAATTAGTGTCCATTCAAAAAATTATTTTAAAAAAATGTTGTCAACTGATATTTTTTTATTATTTTCAAGGTAAAATATTTTAAAAAATATGTTTAAAAATATTTTAAAATTACTGTTAAATATCCATTAATATGTTTCAATGGATCATTTTAATGGAAAAAAATTTCATATTGTCTTCTATATTAAAAATGGTTTTTCAAATTGGAAATGATGTTTTAATAAAGAAATGTTCTAATTTTTCTTTATAATATCTCATTATATTTTTTTGATTGTTGTTTTGAAATAATATGATTCTGAAAATGTAACATATTCAAAAAAAAAATATTTTAAAAAATTATTCATTTTCCTGAGGAAAATTTTCAAGTGATCTTCCAAAATCATTCTCTATATATGATTTCATTCTATGATATAGTTTATCGATTACTAGGGATTTGATCAATGGGTAACACTATTATTCATTCTATGAATGGTTTTTGAATTTATGGAATGATTATCATGTACCAGTTTTTTTTCCAGAGGACAATTATGTTTTGAAGAGATTGTTATAAAACCCATTCCATTCCCCTGGTGTAATCATGTTTCACAGATATTAATAGAAACCCCATATCAAAAATGTACTTTTTCCTCTATAAAGATCTTGGAAGTGAACCTTGACTACTATAATAGTATTGGGTGTTATCCTTGACTACTATGTTGGTCATGGGAGTGAACCTTGAATAATAAGATTTATTAGGGAGTAAACCCATTATACTTAGATGGACTTTGAAGTAATCCTGGACTATAATTAAGGCTTTGACTTGGGATAATCGTGTGTCCCTCCATGGGGGTGTATCTACTTATGCATGAACATGTATACATAGTAACAATGTTATGAATTCAATTTGTTTCATGTCTTTATGTTTATTTGGGAATCAAATTTCATGTAAATATCTTAAAGAGTATATATATTTTTATATATACATTTTCAGAATATCATAGGCTGGCGGTTATGAAAAAATTCTATTTTATTACAATGTTCTGTTATAAAGGATTATTCTTTTGTTTGCCTTATGATTCATGTCTTATGAACATTCCATATTTATTTCATTACTCTTGATTATGATCTTTAATATGCCTCCTATGATCTTATAATCTTATCATCATGTTTTCATAGCCACTTTATCATGATTATGCTTTCATATATCACTTATATACCTATACAAGGCTTCTAATCTCACCATTTCTTATGTTTTCATTCCCAATGTTATGAAAAATGTATATAAGTAGGATTAAAATAATTATATTGAAATCATAATATATGTTCAATATCATTGACAAACATGGAATAATGCCTTAACAGTATCTAAATACACTAAACTATTACAATCGTAGGAAAATTAATTTCTATATATGATGAATATTCATATATATTGTTGTAATATCCATGTATTTTTTGTGTAGTCCAATATATTGCAATGTAGACATTATTTGAGTCCAATTTTAATGTCCTTGACCAGATTAACCACTATGAAGGGTGGGAATCAATGGTTTATTTTGTAAAATTTGTATAATTTGAATTCAAACTCGCGAACATATTCAGGTTCTCAATCCAAAAAGTGGTATCCCCTAATCTCACTTCATATGTAGAAATAATTATTATTATCATAAATTTTTTTTTAAAAGGATCAATACAAAAAAAAAATACTTTGTTATATGTTTTTTACTCCCCCCAAAATATATTTTTCAATATATAAGAAACGTGAATAAAATGAATAAGGTAGTAACTGGTTATACACCCTAGTAGTCGATCCACCAATTGATCCCTATTACACACCCAATAAACCAAATCTTATACTTGTTTTGGATAGTGACTACATCAATATTATAGTCTTCTTCTACTATATAGGTTAAATAATCCATCCATGACCCTCATCAATAACAAGTAAGGAACCCAAGTCAGAGGCTCTTTTATATCAATGGTCTTGATCCAAAAAAGAAGGATCCCTGTCTTCTTCTAGTTTCTATTGAGACACTCTGAAGGCATCTTACATAATAACATCAACAAATATTTTTTATTATTTTACAACATTATTTTTTTAAAAGAGAATATAATTAATATGTATGGGTTTGAAACTAATTCAATCGAAATCATGAATGATTTTTTCATTTCATATTACTGATCGCTCAAACCTTAATATATTCTCCTACATGTATATTATGGATTTTCTATATACATATTATAATCATCTATGATGATCACATCATTTTAATTTTGCTAATCATTAAAATATTCTTCATTTTTTGATGAAGTCTTATAGTTAAAAAATATGGGAAATTGATGCACTAAATTTCATCAATATTATATCATGAAAACTAATGAATATAACAATATATAATAATATATACTCTGAATCTCAACTAAAATACATCATGAAATCATATGTATTTCATGGAACTAAAATTATGGTATCCAATTTTTAAACATCAAACAATATTCTTAATTGTTCATGTACAGATGAAATGAACATTGCATATCATGTATGATTTGTCACGTAGTGTTGGTCCACTTCTTTGATTCTCACCATATTGATGCACTCATTTTGTCAAAAAACACTTTCTATTCACTTTTTATAAATCAAAAATTTTGGTAAATTTCTCATATGATCATTAAATTATCATGTCATAGGATATATTATTAGTCATGTACTATTTTTCTACATTCATGATGCACAGAGAACTAATTCTTTCATTTTATATAAATTTACTTTTAAATTCACATTATATTCTTCCATATGTATGTTAACATGTTAATATGATACTGAAATGATCATAGAAAAATATATATTTTACTACTCTTTCTGTTTTTTATTGACATTATTGATTATTAGTGAACCGATACATTCATTAAATAACACATAACTTTTCTTTTTCATTGTGTATTCTTCAAACAGTTCTAAAAATTGTTCTGATTATTAAAAAATGAAAAGACATTATAATATATAATAAGTTTTTTACTATTGGTAAACATTATTAACTCTTCTAAAACTAATGATTCAATAATATATAACATCTCCACCTTTCACAGAAACTCACATAGTATAGAAAATCTATTAGGATTGAACTTTTCATAAAACATTATCATTCATTATAAGAACAATTTGCACTTTAGAACTCAAATGGATCATAATAAGATATTACACTCTGAATGAACACTTCTTCTAGATCCATGATACTTTTAACCGAGATTCAAATGGGTATTTATAGGAAATAGAGTAATGATTTTCAATGTAATTTATATCATGATTATAATACGGACATGTATAAAATATTAAACGGTTCATGTACGTATATATTCATGGAAACACCTTACCTGAAAAACATTCCCTATGAAGAACCTTAACTATGATGTGTATAGAACCTCTAAAATAAATCATTATCCTTGAACCACTATCTAAAAATCATTATACCTAAAAACTTCATATAACCATAAAACTCCTACAACAATCTATATAGATCATAAAAAACATTGTTGCATATACTACAAACTAAAAATGTTCATTTTAACAGTTTTCTGGAAAAGGTTATCAAATTAAATTTCATTATATTATTGAATTTCACTTATAAAAGGATTTTAGCAAATAATTTCACAAATATTGTTCTAAAAAACTATATTTCACTTATAGTTTTCTAAAATTTTCCACTCCACTTCTCATTTATATAGAATAACATCAATGTCAAATTGCATACTATGTCACCACTTTGTTTATGTTTAAGATTTTGTGCGTAGGAATGTCAATTATTATCAATCATCCTACTTTTATTTTCCATTAAATATAAATTAAATATCATGTTAATTTTTTTATTCACATCACATGAATATATCATAGCATTTATTCACATTATTGTTGTTTTAGAGATGTACATGGGAATCTCAATTGTGTTTTTTCAACCTTATTCGGTTTTCTAATGAATGTATATGAAATATAATTCTATATTTTTTCATTTCACCTCACATGATTATCTCATAAAATATTTTTCAAATTTCATATGGTGGCTTTACTTGATTTCTATTTACCAAAAATTTTCATTTATTGTCTACAAACCATAATCCCTCATTTTCATGGAAACCACATTAAAAAAATAAACATCGCAAACTATTCTTACATTTTTTGGAAATCCATTAATAGTTGATTTCCATAATCCTAGTGATATTTGGATTATCTCACATTGATCCTGATGTTCACCCAATGTTTTGACCGGATAACCCTTTGATAATACATCGTTCCAAATATAGGTATATTAAATGGAATTCATATAAATCCACTTGAAAATAAATATTTTCATGACCTTCAATAATATTCCTTTCATCAATTTTATTTCCCTTTTTACACAAGGCCATTATTTTTATAATCACTTTGAAAATATTCAAAATTAATTATTCTTCATGATATAAATATACACACAATTTTTATAGCCATCGTATTTAATTGTAATTCATCACTTCATGAGAATCAATATTTTCTTTGTCTTCCACTTGATACTGATAATATTCCTTCACTATTAACCCTTATATTGAAATCCTCTGTATACCCTTATAATAAAAATCACATTTAATATAAATAATTTCATTATCATGACATCAAATTTCATTAAATTATTTCAATCTAATTCTTTAGGCATCACCCATTTTAATCTTCCTCAAATCCTCATTTATGTCCTTTACATAGGTTGACTTTATATTATACTAAGAAAAAAATTCAACATTCATTTGAAAATAATGAACTTGGGGTTTTTACATACCTATAAAATTTAATATACTTTACTTATATTAATTATTTACTAATATGTTTTTATATAATTAATTTTCTAAATTTTAGGTCTTATGTATTGATAATTTGTTCTGTTCTGGTATCAAAATACAAGTGTTTTTTATTTTTTATTGATTCAAAAACCAAAAAAAAAAGATTATTATAGGTGACTTTATAATTGTTTTCAATAATTTTATAATATTCTAATTTAATTTCATTTGTTTTTTTGGTAATGATATAAGATGTCGGTGTTGGTGATGAGCCTGTTTCTGTAACTTTTAATGATAAATATATTGTATCTTAATAATAATATTAAAAACAATATAAAACTTATAGAAAATCATTATTTTACCATTAATGTCTTAGGAAACCAATAATTAAGTTAATATTTTCATACAAAATATAAATTTATAGTATTATTCATTTAGGGGATATACCAACCCAAATAATAAGAAGAAATATTATATTGTTAAGTATGGATGTGAAAGAGATTAATTTTTATTATTATCATTATTAGAGATGAATAATTATTATATATATATGGTTTTAATTTGATAAATTATATTTGAAATGAGTTTTATATGGAATAATATAGTATAGAAAAATGAAGTATGTAACTTTTTTAGGCATGGTCTGCATGTAGTCATGGGGGGCACGTTCATTTATGTAAAACATAAAGGATGTTTTAATAGATTTATATTTTAAAATTCATAATATTGATTTATATAAAATACTTTTCATAAATAGAATTAATATTGATATACCTGAAAGGCTATCATTAAAAAAGGTCATGTCTCTAATGGTTGCAATATTCCACACATATTATAAGAAGAATTTCTTTTTTTAGGAAAGATAGTAACATGCTTTAAAATGGATATTTTGTGAAAATAATGAATTGATAATATTAATATTTAATATTTTATCATTCTTTTATTGAAAAATTATTTTTAAAATCTATAATATGAAAAGGAATAAGATAGATCATTTGAGAACATTTCCTGTCCCATTGGATGTTCTCCAATAGTTAATAAATTGAGTTTTCTTATCATTGTCCATTGATAATGCTAATGATTCAACGAAATTTGAAGAGTGTTCTATTGAGACAATGGAATATTTTTTTAAAAATCTAATTTATTAGAATTGAGTGATAAATATTGGGGAAGGGATATCCTTTTATATGCAAATAAGACATCATTTTTTATATACAGATTACTCTTTCAATGAAGTAATGACACAATTCAAGAATCAGTTGATCAAAAATTGGGAAATAATTGTGATTTTCTTTAGGTAAGGTTGATTAATACCCCACGTGTTATTGCACATTTTTTAGACACGTTTTAGTTCTTTTAATACTAGTTTTTCTATCCTAATTTGTTTGTTTTTTCATAAGTAATATTAAATTAATAGAAACATTATTTAACACTTAATACAATATTTAGAATTTGTGAACCTAAGTTTGAGCACCATTTAATCTATATCAATTTAATAATATTATAATATTTACTAATAAATAATAATAATAATTTATTGAAAACCATTTTTGTATAAAAATCTATATTTGGACATTATGTGTTCTTAATATTATATAACATTAATTAATATCGAAATGTGTAAAAAAATATTTTGTTATATTTCTAAAAATTACTTCAAAATAATTATGAAATATAAATAAATTTAATTTATTACATTCAAATGAATCTATAGTAATAAATAATTCATTGAATTTAACAATATAACTATTATCATGGTTATTAACTTTATTCATAGTAATCATCTTTTGAGGTAGAAAATGGAAGATGCCTTATTAAATAAATTAAAATGACTATTTAAAATATTAAACTAAATTTTAAATTTTAATTTATAGAAGTGATGAAAAATAATTGTTAATAAATGTGAATAATGTTTTTTTAAATATAGGTTATGTTTCAAAAACCATAGACATGATATTTTAATTTTCAAAAAATTATCCCAATTTGCTTATTTTACATTATAATTATATTTTTATTGAAAATTCAATTTAAAAAAATTTATGTCATTACTGGATTCTTATAATGTCCAAAAAGTGATGGTATTTTAATAATTGGTATTTATTAATTATTAACCTAAAAAAATTATTTACCAAAAATCAAAACAAATTTTCTCTATGTTAATTTAGTCATGATTTAATGAAATTTGATGATAATTTTTAAAAAATTAAGCTCATAATATATAAAATGTTATCATTTAAATTATAATACAATATACAATTAACAATTTCATTTATTGAAAAATTACCTTAAAAACATTTATTTTTCTTTATCTTATATCATTATTCTTTTAAAATTTATTACAATCCTTTTATTTATTAGTTATTTTATTTTTATAATGACATAATTACACATCTATTATAAAATAGATTCTTTTTCAAGTGTTTTTTGGGAACAATATGTCAAGAAAATTATATGTATTTAAAGGGATTATGTCTATTAAACTAATATAGTGTTAAAATATATATTTACTGTATATTATTGAGTATCTGATCTTCCATTTATGTTTTATACCTTCTTGAATATTTTTATTATCCATTATCCCAATGGAGGTGGATTTAAGAGGCATACAAAGCCCAACGTCTTCCCATGTATATCATGGTTTGTAGGGTTGTGTCATTGTATGGATATAGGCCATATTAATTATCAATTAGGGATATGAAAAAATGATTTCTAGTTTTTTTGTTTTATCATTATTATGTTTTAACAATAGTGATCAAATTATTAATTTTATAATCAACATAAAATGAGGCTTTTGAAATAGAATTCTTCATTTGGACCAAATAATTGGAAAAAATATGTGAATGATCAATTGATTTTGGTTATTCATAACATTTTTAGGTGACGCATATCCTCATTTGTCATGATTATTCGCTAATCACTATATAGGTATATAAATAATAATACATTGTTATTGGTCTTATGTCTCAATCTACATTCACTCTTATTCAAGTTACCTTGTTGTTTCCCATCTACAATGGGATTTTCTTGGTTACCATGGTGTGATTAACCATAACCACACTCTCATTTTTGGGGTCATATTTTGATCATCAACTGTATATTTTGAAAATCATACATTTAATCAATTATCAGAATTATAAATGTATTATTTTAAAGAGATAAGAATAATAATAATGATAAAATAATATAAATCATGTTATTTAAATAATTTTAATAATGATTTAACTGAAATTTCATGATGTTTAATCCTATACATAAAATAATATTGTTTGTCTCATTACTAATTACATTTTGATGAAAGGGTGACCACATAATATTGAGAAAGTATTTTATAATAAATTGAGGTCATATTAATGATGAATCCCCATTATTGAAAAAAATATTATATAATCTAAAATCATGAAATGAATAATCATTAGACATTATCATAATAAATTTAATGAGCTCTCATATTATAATCATATTACCATGATGAAAATTTAAGACATTATATGATAAGGATAACGCTTTAGTTATTATTTCATAATTTAATGTTCATTGATCAGTATAAAAATACAGTGCCTCTAGGATAAAATATTATCTAATATATTGATGATATGTAAAATATTGGTAAAATCCCATTTTAATTTATTAGTCACATAATGTAACACATGAAAATAAATAGATCGATCTATTTATAATATAGTGGATTAATAAATTGATCTCATTAATTAAGATTACTAAATGCGTAATGGAATATAGTGATATTTGATAATTCTTTATGAGAAATCAATATAGAATGGAAAATTAATTTGTTCTCAATTGAGTAAAAAATAAAACGCACAATAGAGAACATAACTCCATGTATATGTATCAGATTCATGGTTTGAATAAATATGTTTGTCATGAAAAATTATTTCAAATAATAATATTTAAAAATATGGTATCTCATACATATTATAAAATTATAATATACTGAAACACATAAATAATAAGATGTCGTTCTGACTATTTTTAATCTTATGGACCACTACATAAAATAGCCCATGAGTCCCCCAAAATATAATGGTAATGGTCGAAGAAATTATAGTTGGAATCTGTTTTCATAATAGTTCACTCCATAGTTTATTATTTATTATAATACCACAAGCACCTAAAAATATACATAATAATTTGACTATATTAAATCAAATTTATAAAATTTTTAAAAAAGGGAACTATTTCGAAAATTTCCTTGGAAGAGATATTTTATAAAGACAAATTAAATAGAAATAATTCATTAATTTTTTATGATTATAATTAAAAAAATCAATATAAGGTTTTTATAGAGCTATAATAGATGTTTTATAGTAGATAAGGTTGGATATATGTATAAACATATCCTTAATATTGTGTGAATCATACTCTGATAGGGATTTTAGTAATTATTGTAATTTTTTATAAACGTGAATCCCAATTAACAATCATGGGGGGGGGGGGTTGTACATCCATAATTTTATTTCTCGTATACTAAAAATAATAATTAAAGAATACAATTAAAATAATCATATAAGATATCCATATTTTAAAAATAATATATGCAAACACCATGATTTTATATATTCCTCCTACTGTGGGATGCATATCTGGTGAGTACAAAATAAATGTGATGAGTCGGTCCCAGAAAATAATTATACTATTAGAGGCGGCTAATTAATGTATGTAACATTTTATTTCACCTTGTTTATGATTTTTTTCTATTTTATTATTAACACAAATCACAATTAAATATTTATCACATATAATATGAGTAAACGGAATTAAATAAAGTGACACATAGTTTATTTTAAATGGGTAACCAGAAAAATAAAATATAAGTTTTTGAATCGAACTTTTCATCTACACCTGAAGCATTATAGCTTATTTATTATAATTTCCAAGCATCAATGTTGTAGGACTAACCCTCCAATTTTATAAACCTAAATAATGTAATGATAAATACTATTTGAAAACTAGGGGAACACACTGATTATATGAGTATTTCTTTCTTCTTCCACATATAGTAGATGAACACTACACTATTATTGGTGTAAAAATATGGACATCCATCTTCTAAATAAAAAATCACACATTCAATATCCATCAAGATACTATATAAAAAACACATATACTTCTCATATTTATTTTTTTGAATGTTATAATTCATCTTATAACACCCTGATGTTTTTCATAGTATATTTTATAAGTTAAATTTAATCACTTATATATTTTTAGTTACAGGAAACATATAGTGTATCTTGATTAACATGTATCACTGAGATTAAATAAAATGTTACTTGTATTAATGTTTCTTATTAATATGATAGTTATCTAAATGGCATTGTAAATGAGGATAGAAATATTGTTAACTAAATTATGGAAATATTTTGTTTAAACATATATATATACATACTAATCAATCGAAAATTTAGTTACATAAGAAAAGAAAAACTATTTTCAAAAAATAAATTATTTTTTAGTGAAAGTATTTAAAAAAACACATTTTAAATAAATAAGTAAAATAGATAATATTTATTTAATTAAAATAATTAAATTTCAATTTTATATATTCTGTTAATTGTTTAAAATTCTTATTATATGATTTTTATAACGTCTAAAAGAACAAATCCGATTTTATATATGAAACAATATTTTTCTAAGAAGAATATTTTTCTGTGTTAATATAGATAGTTTGAAAATAAATTTTAAAATTTTTATAAAATTTATGTGACTTTTTTTTTGAAATATTAATTTGAAAATTATAGTAGGGTTGAATTTTTATAATTTTCAAAAAAGATTATTTTTTGAAAACTATTTCAAAAACTATTCTTTATTTAGAATTATCATTTCATTTAGAGAATTTAAAAGCATTAAAAATATAAGAAGATGGTACAAAAATAATAATTAAGTCATTTATATATCAATATATATTATTCCAATTTATATCCTTGGAATAATTTTTATATAAAATTTTGATATAAATAATTTTAAAACATTTGATTATTTTCTCTTTGAAAACCGATTTCCTCACCATGAATGTGAGAATAATTTTAAAGAATAATTTTCTAGTTATATGAATGGAATATAAAAGATGTATTGTATATTTTTAATAATAAAAATTTATATTTTATAGTAAGGATAACATACTTTTTTACCATAATTAGTGGAATAAAATAAAAATTATTTATTCTTGGTTATAGTAAAATTGATTTTAACAATGGTTAAAAAACGATATGGGTTTAAAATTACCAGAAAAAATGTACAAAAAACATTTAATGGTCATTTCTAACATATTATCATCAAAATTATATAATGGAAACTTTTTATGCTTTTTTTTTGTGAAAAAGTAGGTATGCATTTTACCTTTCAATTGTTACCTGTGTTCCACTCACCCCAAATATAAATTCCACTGTGTACCTCGCCACATAACACCTTAAATCCCCATTTGATATGAAATTATCGTGAAAAATGAATTCATTTATTCCATCCTCCCATCCTTGAAGACATAATTTGGTAATAAATCCATCATAGGAATCCTTTTGGTGAAAATTAAAACATGTTTTCCGAAAAAGAGATACAAACCATAACCCAAAGTTTTATTATATTTATTCCTTCACCAAATTTTGATATTACTAAAACATGATTAAATCATATAATTAATTTCTTAAATATATATATAGGTTTTTTTGTTGATTTACTAATAAAATTATTTCCCTTCTTTCATCAAATGGGTTATGAAATCATCGTTTGTATATAGGACGAACTATCGATTTATGAACCATTTCCATTAAATTTTTATCACCACAACCATGGATATTTTTATTTACATTTTATATTTTTATATGTGATAAAAATGATATTATTAATATTCTAAAATTATTATATCACATAATCATTCTTACTTTCCATTCGGTGGGAATATGTTGACATCATTGTGTGTATGAGAGACTACATCAACATGAATTGACGTAATTAATTCATGAATTACATGAATGTTAATTTGGATGTTTATAAAGAGAATATGTTATAAATATCAAACTAACATGTATCTGGATTGAGAATATATTATTTAATATCTTTCTTCTAACTATTTGTGAAAATGGAAACAATGTTCATGTGTACTTATGACCTACCATATACATGAACAATGTATTCATATTTATATCACTAATATTTTTAGAATTCAATAATTACATATATACCTAATATATATGAAATTTATATATTTTATTATAGTATAAATATTATATATCTATAGTAAAATTATAGGGGAATTATATATTAGAAAAATACATGATTTTTTTTTTGTTTCCTGAAAAATGACTTTATCATATAATTATTAACAGTTATGAATATTATATTGAAACCCATTTGGATTGACATATCCATTTTATTATTCATTTTTTCGTGGTGTTTATAATTAAAATTTAAACTAATTGTAATGAGTCTTGTATTATAAACTCACAATGTATTGGGATACATTATGATTAATCTTGTAATGATTATATGATATAATATTTCGCTTAAAAAAGAGAAGAATTTTATTATCCAATTTTTATGTCATATAAATAAAAACATATTTTATAGTTATCTATTTATGAATTCATGATATCAATAGATTTTTTTTAATAAAAATCTTCATTATTTATCCCATCACTAAAAACACATTTTTCCTCTAAAATAATTATTTCATAAAAGGTTATCTAAATTGTTTTTGAAAATTTTAAAATTATCAATTAAATGAAATTATTATCCATGTATCGATTTTTAATGAAATTCTAGAGGAATATTATTTCCATGTTCTAAACATAGTTTTTTGGATTCAATATAAATTGAAATTGAAACATTTTTTTACGAATATTTAATTACACAATACTATTTTTAAACTTATGATTTAGTGGGAATAATATTTAATGAAACCATATTTATGAAAATTAAAATATATTAAATGTGTACGAAACATATTTTATTTACCTAAGATACAATGTTCTCATATGATAAATGTTGTATGGTATATTGAACACATACATATGGTTTTATTTTGGAGATGGGTGGGACATATATATCCCTCTGATTCATTGGGTAATGACTAATATATCATGGTATAGAAAGGATTTTGAATGGGGAGTGAACCCATTTCATTAATGAACATTGTCGGCTAAGATGGTATTCATATTGAACCTTGAGTACTATTATGATTTAAGGAGAGAAACAATTAGACTATATTAACATTAGAAATGGGATATTAAAACTAAATATTTGATATTATATGAATAATTATTTACCCCAATTAATGTCCATATACTAATTTTACGGTCTCACGATCGTGATAATTTATTTCCTTATTTTTCATGCCTTATGACCTTTTAATTTTATTATATGTTATAAGATATTGATCTTTGATATGAAGTGGTTCATTTTAATATGTTATTATCATGTTCGAATCCCCTTATACTCATGTTATGTTGAAATATTTTCATTTTCTATCCTTACTAAAAATTTGAGTTCACCCATTCTTATTTTTATATTCCCCATGTTATGAAGAATGGTTTAAAGTAAGGTATTTCTATATAGTGTTCTTAATGTGATGATCTGTGTGGGGTAATTTAAAGATCATTTACCCAATTAGATCATTTTATACCCACTATCCTAAGATACTCACCCAATACTATCGTTAGAGATGTGTTTCAGTTATGAATTGTGTATTAATAGGAAAATATTTAATACAAATATATGAAATGATTGGGTCACTAAACCTATAATTCAATATTGAGTCACTAAAAAAATCATCCACACTTGTTTTCACCCTCCTTCCATATAATCTATAAATTCATATCTTTACTTTAAATTTTTTTATATTTTCCATAATAACTTTTATATATTAACATTGTCAAAGCATATATTTATATTACATCATTTTTTAGTAACATTTTGTGAATTAAAAAAATTCATTCATGAGGACCATAATAGTTTACTATCTCTATAAACATGGAATATATTCTCTAATTTTGGTAAAATGTCATAAAGATATATCATAATGATCATTTACTTTAGTAGTCATAAATAAAACTTTTCTTTATACACTTTTGAAGGTAAACGTAATAAAGGGTGATTTTATATGTTCATTATGGATAAAAATAAATGGGATATATAAGAATAAGTTGGACATAATGGTATAAGAACATAAACATATAATATAATGAACTTTATATCAAATACCATATAAATGAGTCATGGAATAATTATTGAAGGTTCATATGAGATGAATCATAAGGAAATAAATTGTATAATACATTAAATCATAACATAGGAATAATAAATTGAATTTTTGGAATAGACATAAGAATAAAAAATCATTACCTATAAGTCCAGGATCATTTCCAAAACATATAAATTAACATCCTAGAAATGCACCTAATGGGTGGGACACACCACCACCCCTAATCAAAGTAATTTCCTTATAGTGGATCATTTTATACCTTCTCCCCCTAGTGGATTAGATTACTCCTTCTTTACTTAGTAGATGAGGTAATACATTCATCCCTTAGTAGATCAAGGACATTCAAATGATTTCCATATAAATATAATGATAGATGAATCATTATCCAATGAATGAGATGGATATATAGTTCCCACATATCTTTCAAGCTGTAACAGGCTTACTGATTCTATATGGGCCACCACATAATAAGTAGTAATATGTTTATCCAATGCTCTATGGGTCACCCCTATTCATCTGTAACAGGCTTACCCAACTTTATCAGTTCCACGTCATCATATAAGATGTTTCCATTAACCTAAATGTGAATAAATTATACGAAATATTCATATCAATATATAAATTTATCGAAAATAATAATAAATTATAACCTGATTAACCAAGGTAAATGAAATCATTCTAATTTTTGTATGATTGTAATGTGTTTTTCCTATGAAAAAGAAATATGTTTGATTAAAATATCGTTAAAACATGATTTTACAATGTAAAATAAATTTGGTTTCTTAAAAATATCATTGACACATTATTATTCTATGGAAAATAAATAGGTTTCATTATAATATCACTGAAAAATGACTAATGCGTGGAAAATAAATAGGTTCTATAAACAACATGACATCCAAACATAAACTATCCAAAGGAATAATTTGAATGGTATCCTCAAGTAATTTTCCATGAAAATGAATTAAGTATATCCATGGATGTCATCTTATGTGGTGATGTATTTCGAATGATATTTTAGAAAATTTTCTTTTTCAAAAAAAACCTTTCCTCTTCAAAAACCTCATATAAAACATAATTTCATTATAAAACATTTTTTTGGAGAAAAATTTGATAATTTATTAATGAAGGTTGAAAAACATTCTATAAACAGTTTAAACCATAGAACCATTTTAAAATAATATTACATAAACATTAGATTAAGATTCCATTTTAAATAAATTTATTGGAAATGTGTCTAGGAAACATGGTTTTTTGAATAATATAGTTTTCTGAAAGTAGAGGGAAATAAATATTGATTTTCATAAAGAATCCCTTAATTTTATTTTGAAAGAATAGTGTAAAAATAGTACCATTACATAAATATATCATTAATTAACATATGAAGATTATATTATTTATAATTTAATATATACGGTTTATAATATTTCATTAATAGAAGCTTAATCATAAATAATCCGGATAAACAATGTTACTACAACACTAAACTCTAACCACATTAGTACCATTGAATCCTAAATCCCATGATAAAAAAAAATAAATGATGAATAAAATAAAAATTAATAATGATATTCATTATGTAACCTATGAATGGTATTTAGGTACACCTTGTAACATACTCAATGTGCATAACATAATATGTGCCTCAAAAAGGAAAATTGAGACAAAATTACGTTACAGATTTGGTATCATGTGATACAAAAACCCCATGAAATAGATTAAAATAAATGGATATATAAACACACATATACTAAAGGATAATAATCATATAATACATTCATGGGTAGTATATAAACCAGAAAACATGTTGTGAATATGGACTAAGTAACACAGAATCAAAATTAAGACTGCAAATCCCCTTACCTTCAGTCTTGACATTATTCATACACTTTGAATAATACTACACAATAAATATAATTTCATTATTAATATATCACAAAAAAAATTATTATAATTTATGCAATATTTGTTTTATTATTACATTATATTATTCAATTATTAACAATTCTCCATAATGTTAAGTTTTTTGTAATATCTTCTTTATTTTTTATACATGTTTTTATATATTTTCCATTGGCCCCTTATTTATATCATTATTTTGTTATTTAACGAATTTAATCGATGATATAAATATTATATATATTTTTTATATTTTTTATATTTTTTTAACTAAAATATAATAGGAAATGAATTACATCGTTCATGGATTTGGTAGGTCATATGCATCCATTAATACTGTTTAAAATATCTTATCATATTAAAATAAAGAAAAGTAAATAATAAATTTCGAAATTATAATTAATTATTTACTTTTATATCATTAATACTAGATATTTATAATAAAACCATCCTTAATACACTTCATGTAATGTATGAATGCATCTAATCACTTTAAAGCGGTGGTAGGCGACCTGTCCACAAACGATGTTATCCAATTTCCACAAAATGGAAGGAATTAAGATACATGATATATAATAGTCAAATAAGTTTAAAATAATCATAAATATCATATATATAAAAAATATATTAGTTTCATCACTATTACCAACCTTGAATGGTGGTAATGAAAAAAATGAAAAACATCAGTTCGGGAGGCGATAATCCACTATACTCATGAACATTGATTGTGTATCTCATTTGATGGAAGTGTGTTAAGGGGTATTTGGTAACTATATCATAATGATATATAATTATGTTTAATATAATATTATTATTATATAACCATGATATAAGAATAATTTATAGGGTGTATAAATAAATTAACAAAAGTTCATATTAAAGAATGTTACATCTACTCCGAGTAACTCCTTTTGGTTTTCAACTATGACTTATTTTATTTCATTATGAACTATTTAAGAATATTAGCAAGATATGAGGAACCTTTTTATCTTATTTGGGTAGAATTTTTTTGAGAAATATTTCTCCATAGGTTTCAGTAAGTGAGGGGTCGGTGTGAGTTCCCTTTTATAGTACAGGAGGAGTGGTATTCTTGTAAATAGAAAACAATTACACTATTGACATCTCTCTCAAACATCATGTTCCTCCAATAATGGAATAAATTAATTAAAATAGTGTATATCCTCTAAATAATTCCATAAAATGGTTTTTAAATGGTCCAAGGTCGTTTGAACACTAAATTTAATGTTTGGTCCCGTTGGTAAACTCATTCTTCTTATAATCACTATGATTAATTTTAGTTGATTTCACAATTTATTTAGTAAAATATTAACTTGAAATTGTTAGAAAATTTAAATTATTATAATTAAAAATAGTTACAAAATTTTTCCAAATTCAAATAATAGAAGTGGAAATTTTAATTTACAAATAATCATTGTTATGTGAGAAAACAATTCATTTTGAAAGTGAAAATGATTACAAATAAGAAATGTTTTTATTCATAATATCAATTAAATATTTATTAAAATGATATAATTATTTTCATAAATTTATATTTTTTATAAATATTATTTAAAACAATATAATGTTATAATTTAAATATTTTAATAATTTAGATGAAATGTTAATTTTCAATTAAAATCCGTATTATTCATTATTTATCACAAACCAACTTCTCATAAAATTTAAAATAATTCAACAGAAATAAATTTTTATATTTCACAATCAATATTTATAATAAAATTTTAAATTAAAATTTATAAAATATTAAAAAAATATATTTAAATCATGTCTTCCATTGAACTGTGGAAATTGTTTTATGTAAAATAATGTTTTTAGCGTAATGTTAGATTTATTATTATCTCTTGAGTTTCATATTAATAGAGAGAATGATAAATATATGATTTAATATATGAAATATTAATTTAATTAAAATTATTCAGAAAATTTTTTTAATTAATTTATTACAATTCATTTCTAAAAAATCATTTCCTGTTTTTTCAAAAAGGTTTTATTTTAATTTATTGTTAATTGGTCACTAATGAATTCATATAATATACTTATGTAAACAATATTTTCATAATTTAATTGATATCATTCATTCTATTCATATCCAATGGCTAGGTGAGAACTATAATATTATTTCAATAATAATATTAATTGATTATTGTAGATTGGTAGAACTGTGTCTTACGTGTAATGAAATTACAGAATGAATACATCATTGTCTATATCACAAGAAAAACATAATATTATGCATACTAAAAGTTAATATAATTGTATAACATATAAAAAACAGAACAAGGAGTTGTATATAATTAAATCGTTTCTTTGTTTAGTGTGAAATGAAACAGTTTAATAAACATTAATTTATTTAAATTTTGTTTCATAAATACTCATGTCAATACATTCTAACCCCTTAAAATGAATTTTCCTAAAAAAATAATCTGGGTTATGACTGGTATAATAAATTAATTTTCATTTTTTAGAAACACACATCAAAAAAATTGTTACAAAAAAAAAATTTAATAAAAAACCCTAGAAACATTATGGTTTATCAAATTAACTCATAACGTGGTTTCAATATAGGAGAACATGGCTAGAATGTGCAGTGATAGACATGTAAGTAAAAACTAATACACAAATATTGATGAAGTGTGATAGATATTAGGGTCATGAGAAGTATAACCATAACAAATACATAAACATTATTATTGAAAAACATCATTGATATCATATAAAACGATCATAAGTAGAAATCATTTTATTTCAAGACTCTTGAAAATTTTTTAAATTTCCAAATAGAGAAATACTTAATTGTTTTAATTACTTTTTTTCACAATATTACCTTTGGTTGTTAGTTGATCAATTTACACATCAACTATTACAATATGAAATTAAGTTGAAAATATCATTCCTGAGAACCATAAATTAAAATCTAGTTCATTTCATATATCATTAGTTTAAATCACACAAAAAGGGTTAGCATAGGTTATAAAATATGCATAAACACTCGTTTATTGACATAATACTTCAATATATAAAAACTCATCTAATTATTAACTTAATCAATTCTATAAATGGACATACTTTTAACCTTTCCAATAGTTGAAAATAAAAAACCATAAAAAAATGGTCACTAAATTTCTAAAAATCAACTTATCATTGATCCCTATATATCATAATGCTACACTTCGTTGCTATAAAACAAACATGTCAATACCTTTATAATTTATTCTCTATAAATATGGTAATGACCATAATTACATCATATACTTAATTAAAAAACATAACATATTATTTGAAATAATATTGGATATATTCCTTATATAGAAAATTTTGTATACTCTATCCATGATAGAATAATAAACATTGTAATAAAATCACCAATCAATTTCTTTGGTAGTCTGTATTATCCAATTTAGAATATTTTTATTCAACATTTATTAATCCAACCAAAGACACCATTTTATCAATGTATAACTATGTTAATATTTACCTACCTTTATTCATTTTTTATCCATAAAATTTAACCTTTCCATTAAATCACATTTCTATGTCATTTCTACAATTCAACAAACCAATTCATTTCTATAATGGAAAAACTATATTTAAAAATCCTAATATATTTTATTAATCATGAATCGAAATATATAATTACTTCAATTCTACCCCTTCATTGATTGTCATGAAAGTATTCATTGGGTTATAATAATTCATTAGGTTGGGGTATTGTTTTAGGTAATTTATATGTTCTCCGCTGTTAAAACATTGAACTTCTCCACAATTTTCACTCTATAGCAACATTTTAAACAAAGATAACATCTTCTCCATGATTTTTGGTATTCCTCCTGGTTTTTCTTACCTAATTCATTACATGTAGGAATCCAAATATTCTTTACACTATGTTCATTATGATATTATCATTCATAAAACACCATATTCTCCTTATTAGATGTGATATGATTATCACCAATGCTCACATTGTTAATCATATATCATGATAACTCATTTGGAATAATCACAATATCTTCTTCTCTAGTCATCTTCCAGTTTGGTTTCTTATAGTCCCCAAATTATAATTAAGATTGAATTTTAACATTACACCATTTTTAATCAATTTAATAACACCAAAATCATAGTGTGAGAAACACGGGTCATAGTAGAAATCTATATAATATTAATAAATAATGTAGAGGATATCTCAATCATTACACATAATTCATTAATATATGAAACCATAATTTACTCCAAAGTTTTTTAGTTCATAATCCATTTTAATACTCAATAATGGATCATGAATGAGTTTTTGAATTATAATGAATATCACTCGAGAGTGTAAATACAATTGTGCAACGAGTTCTATTTTCATATAATAGTTCTCAATCATGTATATATTAATAAATTGTTTTCAAGGATGTTAACCCGATGTATATATATCCTAGAACCTCATGAATATTTATTATCCAATCATGTATATAATTATATGAAACCACATTCTCTATCCAATACCCAAATTCTAGTACATTTTATTATACATTAAAAAATCATTATATTTATCCTTAGATGAATTCCAAGATATTTTAATTGGAAGATGATAATGTATATCAATAATATTTTCTCATCCTAGTTTCCCAGGTCTGACTAAACCATTAATTTGAAACCATCTATAGATACCTAGGCCTATCATATTGAAAATTTCGATATTTTAGGACAATATATAGCAGACTACAAAAGTTTATTCCTAAGAACTATAATTTTTTGGTGTCTTTGGAAATATTGAACAAATTATTATAATTTTGGAAGAATATATTCAATATATCTCAAATTCCTCATCCCCTTTATTACTCCAACATATAATCATTCTTCATAACCTATTGAAAGGAAACATTAGAATGGGTGAGCTCAGTTTCTCAATAATAATAATAATAAAAGGAATTCATAAGAATAACATGGACATAATTTATTGATAACATATCAATAAAATTTTAATATCATACCATTCATATCAAATATGATATACATGATCCATGTAATACGTATTTTTGACTCATAAGACATGAATAAGAAGGGAATAAAAAGAACAATTAATTAAATAATAATATGTGAACGAGGCATGAAATATTTTGTTGACACATAAGCACAGAAGTGAACTCCATGTAAGTCTAGAATCATTGATAAAACATCTTATGGATCTTTATGGGGTTTACAAATACATGGATGGACACACCACCATCCCCATTTTTAGTACTTTATTTATAATGGATTATGGTACACCTTTCCCACAGTGGATCCAGTTACACCTTCTTCTTGTAGTGTATGAGGTTAAACATTATTCCCATATTGTCTCATTCCCATCAGCATGTTTCCCAAAATTATCCCATGAGATATAAATGATTACCCATTTAATTAAGGATAAATTTAGTTTCTAAATGTCACACCCCAACCATGGTTTTCATTTGTTTTCATTTATTTCCCCATATTTGATATATTGGAGGATTTTTTGCATTAGTTTCCCAAAAATGTCTTTGTATTTTATTGTTCCTATAACCAAAATCTTGGTTATGTTGAATGGTATTGGGAAAAATTGGCATGTTGGGGAGATTCAAACTATCATGCTGTCATTAATTTGTGTTTCAAACATTAAGGGATCATTAGGAGTACAGACATAGTGGTTGGGGTGTAATTTGAAGTTTTTTGGCCATTTTTGGGGTCACAAGGTTTGAAAACGGGTTTCCAATACTATTCCACCTAACCATACAATGTTACAAAAGTATTCAAGTAGCCCTTGCACAATTTGCGCACAGTTTATAAAATTATTCACTAAAATAATGTTTCCACTTACATGCATAATAACAGATGACCTTGATATACTTTTTATGTGATTACACATCCAAAATGAAGCCCTACTAATTTGGCATTGACTTGAAGCACCTCAAAATATCCCTGCATTATTTGGGACCACATTTGGGGACATTTCTCACGAAATTTTAGTGGTTCTTCCTTAAATATTACACATTTCTCTTCACCTCTTCCACCTCCCTCATTTCCCTACTCTCAATTTTCTTGGTTCATGTTTATACGAACCCTTCATTTAGGGTTGGCGGATTATAGTTCATTTTCACGTGGAAATGGTGTGAGGATCATCCATATGGATTGATTCTTCTTCTTTTGGGAGTTTTATCCCATCCACAGATGGTTGAGGTAGGTGTTTCCAACTGTTTCTTTTCCGGAACACTCCATGAGTACTTTTGTGTTTTAATTTAATTATTAAATCTCATTCTCACCATTGTTATATCGATGGATTGATGTGAATGGAGATTTTTTGTTTCTAGAATTCAATAAAAATAGGTTTTCATAGGGATTTTTTTGAAATTACTATGTTTATAGAAACTACGTTTTTTGTTTAAAATTTCATTGTTATTTTAATGTTAAATTGTGGGTTTTTGTGAAATGTTTATCTATTATTATGATGTGATGGTTATTTCTAGTTTTTTTATCATGATTTGATGTGAATATGTTTGTAATGTTTTATATTTTTAAATGGGAAAAAATTTATAAAGGGTTTCATGATTATAAGTGGATTTTTTTACGTACCCTAAATATTGTGGATGATTGGATGGGGTTTTAAAGAAAATGGTGGGTTTTGTGGAAAATGTTGTTGGGCGTCCACATGGAGGTTTGGTGTTCAATTGGATTTTGGAACATCCATGGTTGTACTAGGTGCACACATTGTTGTGCCCCCAAATGAATATGGTTGCTCAAATTGGTGTTCCTAGAAATATTGGTTTGAAATTTTTTTCTTTTTATCTATATAATGTTTTATCATTCTTCTGTATTGTAAATGTATCTTAAAATGGAATCTTTAGGGGGTTTTCCCATTTGACTTTTGGTGTGTGTGTTTTGGAGAATGTTTGTCTTCAGGGGTTATCTGGCATTTCATAGATTAAGATGGTTTTAGAAAGGATTTGAAATTTATTAGTAAATTTATCTGGGTGTGTAAACAAAAATTATCATTTGTCATGTTATTATAGTTTCCTATTTTCATAAAATGTGAAAAGGATTGTTTAAAAAATTCGCTGGGAATTGGTTTTCCTCATGGTTTATAAGTGATTTGTAAATTTTTCAACGTGCATATGTTTTTAAGAATGGGTTGGTGACGTGGGAGTGGTGGTTTAGGAAATACGATGTTTGGTTTGGTTGATTAATTCTCTAAGTTGTTTAATATTATTTGTGAAAAATCATTCGGAAAAAAGGGAAACCCGAATATCTAGGTGGGTGGATGTGTACTAGTATCCTAGTGATCCGGAATGGTTAATCCCTATTTCATGTAGCATTTTTGAAGATGACACCACTAAATAAACTATAATGATGATGTTGTTTGGGACCACTAGGTTATGGATTATTCACATACTAGAGGATCATGTGCATGAGAAAATATATTTATTATGGTTCCATAGAATAAGATACGAGGTACATGGGGCTCACAACTATCTACTTCATAGTGGTGATCCCATGACTGGTTCTCAATGATTATATTGCGTCTGTCGTCAGCATACAGTATGTTGGGTTGGTATTTTTTTATGTAATTAAAATTTATTCAAAATGGAATTTTTTGAATCTTTTTTCCATTCAATGTATTTCATTTGAAAATTGTTACTAGTACCTTTTGGTTTGGGTATTTGTTATAAAATGGAAATTTTCATGAAAAATGTATGGAGGTATGTGTTAGACTTTTAAATGGTAATGTTTTGGATGATTAATAAAATGTGATAAATCTATTTTTATAATTGTATTTCAAGCTATTTTTAAATAACTTCTTTGAGAATGAAAACACATGGTCTCTATGGTGATTTCATATTTATCTATTATCTCACACTCTATATAACGCCCTGACACTAGTTACCCAGAGACAGTGCATTATTTTAATACTTTGCCATGACTAGAAGGACTCAAGTCATGAATGACTGATCTGTTTAGTAGTCTTGAAAAATAGATTACATACATGAACGTTCCATTGCCTTATAGAATTAAAAACAACAAAACAATTTCTCCATTTACCACATTCATATTCTATAGACTATCCCTACAGGTCAGTCAAAAAATACATTTTCCCATCCTTGGAATAATAAAACATAGAAAGGGGTGAGTTTAGATGCCCAGTAAGGATAATAATATAGAGAAAACATTCATAAATAAGAATAAACATTTAAGCCAATGTATAAGACTAAAACAAAAGGATTTTAAACATAAACTTTAGCATAATATGAAAAATATAAATCAAATAATTACATTTACTTATTAAAATGGATATTCTACAAGTCGAATAATCACATGAAATATCAATAGATAATTTAATAATTATGGAATGCATAATGCCATACTTCATAACCACATAGTCAAGGCCTTGTTCCAAGACTAAAAATAATATTTTGTCAAGGCCTTGTGCCATGAAACTAGTTTGTCTCATGAGACATACTGATGCATCTGGGATCTATTTTAGGATCCAACCATCACATACTAAGTCCCATGTATTCCACATATAAATAAGTTTAAACATGACGTAAACATTCGTATTAAAACAAGAATTCAAAATTTCAATATTTTATCCATAAAACATGAATGGTAGAAAAATAACACATCCACAGTCAAACAGATCACAAAACATTCAAAACAATATGGAAGATTTTTATCAAAATAAATCAACATCAAACAAGTTTAAAATCCATCAATGGATGTTGACATAGATGAAAAATATTTGTAAAACTCTTTGAGAGAAATATTATTTCCCACAAAAACATTTAAAAGTAACACAATATATAAAAAAATTCATTTAATGTCAATTTTGAATCAATGTGTCCTATACCGCCTTGAAACTTTTTAATGGAATTATCATTTTAAAAACATTCAGGTCCATATAAATAAATCCTTAAAATCATTTTGAAAACATGGACATTAATGAAAAAGGTTTTGAAGAATAAAACTTTAAAAAATTTAAAAATATGTTTTAGTTGAATATTACATTAAAAAGTATATTTTTGAAAAATATTTTATTAAAAATTTACATGGATAACAAATATGTCCCAGTAAAAACATACACATATACAATCTCAGATAATAATGAGATTGAGGAATTAACCCTTGCCTTGCACTTTCCTTTGGTCAAGGGTACATTTATCCTCTGTTTTAATGACCGTAGTATGTTATTAAATTATTCAAGAACCATATTCATATTTATTATATCACACATTATTAATTTATTACTTTATACTATCCCTTTAACAGTGATAACCATGTTAAATTAACATTTTGGGTAATAATCGCGTTCTTTATCGTATGTGATTTAACTTGGTTTTCTTGATCATATCACTTAGATCATGATTTATATAATTCCAGAATATAACACATGATTTATATATCATATAAATTTATAATATAAATATGTATAATAGATAGATATATGAAATGGAAAACATCATTTTTGGAGACGGTAGGTCGTACGTACGCATAAACGTTGTTTCCGTTTTCATATCATATTGAATGGAAGTAAGTGAATAAGATATATTTAAGTAAATACAAAAATATATATATATATATATATATTCTGTAGAATTATTATTCCATACATTTCATACTTATGAATAATATTTATTTTTATAATTATCATTGAATGGTGAATGTTGAAATGAATATCATCGCGTGGTGCAGACGGTAATCCGTACGTACGCACGAGTGAAAATATCATTATATTGATAGTGAAATAATATATAATTGGATGTTATATCATATATATAGAACAATTAACATGTTATATTTATTATTTACATCAGTTATACTCATTATTATACCCATCAAAATAATTAAGTGTTTGAATAACAAACTACACCACGACGTGGAGACGGAAAGTCGTACGTATACACGTATGATGACTTTGTAATTTATAGGATCAATAGAATAAGTAATATGGTTGTACCATATTTATAATAACATCAAAGTATGTAGTAGGTACTGGATTTATTATTTTTTATGGAAACAACAAAGAAAGATGAAGTGGAAGAAGAAAATAACTTCAAAGAGGGTGGTGAATTTATTGTCTCTTCTTCGGGGTTTTCCTTTTGAGTTGATCAAAAGGGAAACTTAGGTTGGATTTCTGATCAAATAAAGGCCTCTTGGTTGATTTGAGGGATTTTGGGAGGCCATTTGGATTGGTATTGGCCAAGTAAAATGGATTTAGAGGCATGGTATTGAGAAAATTGGAAGTGCCCTTTTATAAGTGGTGTAAGGGTCACATAAGGAAAAAATTAAAATATTAATTTATTATACTATCATATTAGTTTTATAATGGCTCAAAATGTATTTATTTCTAGTATTATGTGGTTATGGGTCAAAATCCCCTTATCCGATAGGTTTCAGACAAATTTAGGTGACCATTTTAACCTAATCTTTTATAAGTCACTCTGAGATAAATATATTAACTTTTACCATGTATTCATTTATTCTTAAACTATATGGTAAATAAACATACTATAAACATCCAATATAATATCAAGTGGTTCATTAATGACATATATAATATTATTTATTACCATTGGATTAACGTGATATTTTTAGAAATATTATATCAAACAATAATATAGTATTTGTTTTAAAAACCAATTTCTATCAATTTTGAAAATATTTGGTATTTTGTTTTTTGAAAGTCATAAAAACCTTATCAATTAAAACTATATTTATCTAATCAACCCTAAATTTTCATATTAACCTTTACAATTTGTTGAATTCATGAGAAGTCTCAATTTATGTAATATACTTTGTAAATAAAGAATAATACATTGTTCATATTTATTAATAATTGTTGATTAAATATTAATTTTACATTAAATGGGTTTCCATGTTCGATGGCGAACCCGATACGCAACTATGGGTTTCATTGATATATTACATTAAATAATAATAAATATAATATTACTCTTTTTAAATGGTAGTTAATGTCTAGATGTTGTATTAGTGGGAACGGACATAACTAACTAAAATAAGATTATACATGTTCTCTAAAGGTTTGTACATTTACACAATAAAAGTTTGAGGCTTAAAATGTCAATGAATCTAATTTTAAGCATAAATAATCTAATATTAATTAAAAGGTTTATTTGCCGCCTTTTGATGGTGAAACCTCTTTGAATATAGTTTTTATCACTCTAATATTTTCTATTTGAGAAAATAAAATTCATCTTTATAATCAGGACATCAAAATTTACATTGGATGAAATTTTGTTAATTTTATGATAAAATTTATTTTAATGAATAGTGAAAAATAATGTATTTTAATTCAAATATTCATTTTAATATAATTTATTTATATGGATTTATTTTCATTATAATTGGTTTTTAAAGTGTAATTAGAATTTTTTTACTATTTAATGCAATGTTGTTCATTGGAAGTAATTTCATTTTGAAATTGGACATAAACAAGTGTCAATATTTTGGTAGATATTGTTTTTTAAAAACAAACTATTTGATTTCACAATGAGAATTCATTTTAAATTAATTAATGAAACTTAAATGTTTTGAATTTTTTAAAATAGACATCATTTTTTGTATTCGGAATCCCAAATATAGCTTAGGCTGAATTTTTGTTATTTTTCTGAAAGGCATCAATTTTTTAGGAATAGTGAAACCACTAAGTAGTAGTTTAAAAATGAATTTTTCATTTAAATGAAATTTTAATGCTTATGTGAACTAAATTTTGAAAATTTGACATTCATGGTTGTCATTATTTAGTAAAATGTGCATCATTGGGTTGAAAATAATTTTTGGTTCATAGTAACTTTTGACTTTTATTAACCGTGATTAAAGGTAATTAAGGTAATTAATGTAAAAATAATGTTATGATACTATAAAATTACCTTGAAACTTTCCCTAAACTTATTGGTTGATTCATGTAAGACCAAGACAATCCATGAGTCAATTTCGGGACTACATGGAGCCACTTGGGTAAGATAATGACATAAATAGATTTTTAGTTGAAGTAAAAATAAAAATGTTATAAACATGTATTGGTTTACTAAAACAATTTTACTGTGGGGTGATGTAATTGATATACTTGACTATAAATATTCATTAGGAATATAAAAATATTTCCTACATCATGGTAATTTTTTAAAAATATTTTAGATCAAATAAATAAAACTATTTATGACACAATGGTGATGTATTGTTTTGGTCATTAATGAATGAATTAAATAAATAAGAAGATAAAAATTAAAAAAAAATCCAAAAAATGTCCAATTCTAATTGGATGATTTTATTTCTAACATGGTCCACCTTATAATCATCTTTATTTTATTGGGACGTTTATAAACCGAAAATAATATTATAATAAAATAATATTGTCAAATGTTCGAGAAGAGCCCCCCTCTCCCTTATAAAAGGAGCTCACTTCCAACCCATTTATCAGACTTCAAAATCCTTTGACTCATCAAAAATTATCTTCAATAATCTCCAAAGATCTGTATATTCATCCTATAGGCCTTACCTCAGGCATTATAAACTTCTAGAAACCCTTTTGGTTCAAACCAAAGGGAGTTACCCGATTTAAATGAAACATCCTCTCTTAAGTTCTTTTGTTTTACTTTACATCTCCAACCCCCTAAACACTATTAATTAACATCTTTTATAAAAAAACCATTATTATGAATATAATATGATGTTTCTATGAGAACAATTCAAGACACACTTACACTCACCCCCATATAATGGGTAAAGAATATAATGTATCTGTGGACGTCGAGCTACTACCTCACGAAATGATCATTGTTCAATTGTCTTCTACCGCCTCTCCGAGTGGC
This sequence comes from Viscum album, assembly GCA_963277665.1. Lineage (NCBI taxonomy): Eukaryota > Viridiplantae > Streptophyta > Magnoliopsida > Santalales > Viscaceae > Viscum > Viscum album. The sequence goes on from OY728165.1 coordinate 813,472,856, forward strand.
CATTAATATGGAACTATATTTAATATGATATATATATTTTTTATTCTTTATGTATGATTTTGTTTTTTTCATTTCTGTCATACCTTTATGGTCTCCATTATGGGTAAACGCGATAATTTCATTTGAGGAAGTGAGAACTACCGCATCCTCAAAGTGAAATGACTCGTTCATGTCATACATGAGACATATAAAGGATGGAGTTAATGATATTATATATGATACTAAAGTATAATTATAATATACCTATGTATCATTATGTTTTCATTCAATCAAAATACCAAATACAAATGATAGTAGCTTTTATGCGTACGTACGGCTTACGGACTCCATGAACGGTCATTTCAGTTCTTACCTACAAATGTTATGTGATATTATAAATACATGTATATAGTGTATATATATGATATATATAATATATAAATGATGAATATAATTCCGGATATAATGATCTTTTGACCACACGAACAACTCGTAAATATAAGAAGTTCATTTTTGAATCAAGTACCAAATATCGACAAAACGACCGTTACTGAATTAAATGATTACATAATGTTTATAACATGGTAATAAGTGATTTAAATGGAATACTAAACATGAAAAATGTTATTAAGAAAGTATATATTAACTTCAGTTTATTATTCAGGAGATTAAAGAACCAACCGGTTAAGTCATACACGAGGTAAGGGACTTCGTCTCAATCTCCTTTTATAGAGGCATATATTGATTTATACATGACATTATTTTATATGGTGTATAATACACTATTGAATTTTCGTTTCATTCAAAGGGAATATTTTCTCTTTGAATTTTTTTACTAAATGAAAAAAAAGGAATGTTTCTTTTAACAAATGTGTTGACAATGACATTTCTGCCGCTATGAGTATTATTTGATATTTGGCATCCGTAACTAGCCATAATGTTTTTAAACGGAAACTAAATACAATATACACTCTTACGTATTTGGTATTGAAAATGGTTTTAAGAATGAATTTATTATTTCAATATCTTCTTCGATATCTTGAAATTGCAATGTTGGAATGTTATCTTTCCTCTATGCTTATGTTATGTGTTAAGTTTATTGTATAGTTCTTTGGCATTAATAACATATACAGGTGGTTACGTGATATACCTAGGGATGGTGAGACCGAGATACCATTATAATGAATTTGGTAATTTTTGAATGTGGGTGCCCTAGAACCAACTTGTATTGTACTTTGATTAGTATTACATGTATTCAGTTTGTTTTTATACATGTGTTTATCTTTCCATGATGGTGTATATAGTTCTCCATCCACTTTGTTTATGGAAATTTCATTAGATAACCTGTCACATCAAATGGTTATAGTAGGTCCCAGGCTATAATGAGAACCCTGAGATGCCATGACAGTAGTCTTAATGTAATGTCTTATGGTCCAGTTACATCATTCTGAAAGGACATAGATGATATGTGACCATCAGGTGTTGGGGGCTCATAATCATTGAGACTTCTTCTCATGAATTTCGCACTTGATGATCTCTAGCTATTGAGATCCTGAGGACTGACCCACTTAATAGGAACACCACATATTTCTGGTGTCATTGGTCGTTCCTATCTACAGACATGTGTAATGGTCTCCTGACTTGAGATCGTTATCAATGAATGTCATTTTATTACATACATTTCATGTAAGGAGAAATCCTTGACGACAAAGTCATGGTGAGGTAGTCTTTATCGGGTACGTCATTAATGACATGACATTGATTGAATGGTCAAGAACAGATTTTTCACTTCCAAGATCTGGAAGAGATATCTCGGTCCTGGTTGATTAGGATGGTTGCACCTTCAATAAATCCATGGCCATGGTAGTCGAATTTATGAATGTCCGGACAAATAAACATACAAAATAAATAAAATAATGAATGATGACACTAGTATGCATTCTAATTTATTGAGATATTGAACACGAAGATATTAGATTACATGGACCCTGTTGATAGGAAGGCAGTCGTTTCATTGAATTTTCATTATCTATATAGGGTCCTAGATGGGTTGCTAGACCCCTCTCAAGGTCGGTGGTATTTTTCACTGCTATTGAAATAAGGGCCTAGAGGGTCACACACAATAACTCCTTGAGAATCATCCCTATTCTAGGAATATGAATTTAGTTCTTGGTGGGCCCCTCAAAAGGGTTAGAGCAATATACATGTTCTATTTATCACCAAAGTATAAATAATTTCATTAATTATTTGAGTTTAGAATAACTCATTTAATTTATTTAGAACATGTATTTACATGTTATACAGTAAATACAAGTATTTATATTATTTTAATGGATTTAAATATCCTGGGTTGTTTAATGTTATTAGGAGGAATGAGTCGATTTAAAGTCTAAAATTTATCATGTAATATATTTATATATTACAGGTAAGTGATAAATTGTAAATATGATTTATGGCATAATTTAACTTGTCATAAATATTTATTTATATCACTTATATAGTGGGAGTCTATTACATGGGGTCGGGAACCTACACCGAATGTTTTTAAACACTCCCTATATAAGTGAGTGAGAGGCACTCTCATGATTACTATTCATGTGTCAAGATTGAGAGAATCTCTCTCCTCCTGGAATTTAGAGAGAGAGACTCTGAAGAAAAGAAGGATCTTCAACATCATCCATCCCGGATTGAAGCATTCTTCTTTCCGGTGATAATCATTGTGCTGATGTGAGCATCAAAGATCTGCGCTAGCACTTGGATCTTGACGAACATACCGTGAGCGGATTCGTGAGGCGTGTGTGAATGATCTAGAGGGATTAAATGTCGGAGTCTTAGAGCAACGATCACTGGCATCCTGCACGTCAATTTCGAACAAGTGAAATGTTAAGTTTATTATTGTGCTCTTTATGAACCTTGCAAAATCCTCAGACCAATCCAGGAGAAGATCAAAAGATTTGACGGGGTTATGTCACTCCGGTGAAGTAGAAAATTTTAAATTCCCGGCCCCCCGGCTTCCGCTCCGCAGAACCAGAATACAATAGTGGAATCAGAGGGATCGCAAGGTTTTTCTGAGTCAAAAACATTAAAATGCATTAAATTTAATTGGGGGGTGTTAAAACGGTTCATTTGGATTCGACCGCACGTTGTTTCATTTTCAAATAATCAAGTTACGATCATATGAAATTTTTAATCAGATCGACGTCGTTTTTTTCCATTCGTTTGATGTTTATCTCAAATTGAGGATTAACATCAAAAATATATTTTATTATAAAATATTTTATAATAAATATTTAATTATATTTTATTCTATTTTTATAATAATAAAATATATAAGGGAGGGAGACCAAGACCCCAAATGAGGGTCTTCTTGCTTTTAATTAAAAAAGGATAGAATAAAAGAACCCCGAATGGGGTCTTCTCCCTTTATTTAAAAAAAGGGGGGTTGGAATTTTTGTCTAAAGGAAAAATTAAAAAATAGGAATAAAGACCCCAAATGGGGTCTCCTCTCACGCGGTGCACAGAAGGGAGGCAACCCTTGCGCCTTCCCCTGCCAGACCTCCTCCGCGTCGGCCTCTGCCAGATCGGCTCCGTCCGGCCACCCTGACCTCGCACCGGCCTCCTTCCTCACGCCGGACCCCGAGCCTGCACTGGCCACCAGCTCCGCGCTAGACCCCCTCCGAGCCAGCCTACCATTCCTGACGAGCCCCTCCAGCCAAAAGTCACAACCTGCGTCGACCTCCCTTTCTCCAGACCGGCTCCGTCCGACCGCCCCGTCCCACGCTGGCCTCCTCCTCCTCCACCCTGGATGCGGCCCAGCTGGCTGTCGAACCCTCACGACGGACCTCTTCCTTCCAGCTGCCCTGAGCCCGCGCCAGACCAGATAGCCCCCTCACTGGCTCTCCGGAGCAGTGGGTTGTCGGCCATGTGGCTGGCCGGCCTCTTTCCCAGCTTCCTTTCGCACCCCTCGGACCACATGAGTAGATGCTACTGTAGAAGGAATCGTTGGATGCTGCAATCTGACTGCTGTCACGCTGCGTTCACGTCACGATCATGCCACATTCACGCTGCGGTCATGCCAAGGTTCTAGGAAAACATCATGCAGTGGTACGCAGTCTCTCCGGACTCCTCTCTGGCTAGAGATATCCCTGCACTGAATTAATTTTAATTAATTCAATTTTCTTAAATAAAATTAATTGGAATTAATTTAGGGGTTTAAATTATTTAAATCCTAAAATATTAATTTAATTTAAGTTTAGAAATAAATTAATGGTTTAATTTAATTAATTTTTTTGAATTAAATTAAAATTAAACAAATGGAACCGATAAAAATATATTATTTGAATTTAATCAAATTCTTTTAATTTATTTGAACACACTCGCATAATTTAAATTTATTGAAATTAAATTTTATTTCTATTTTACCAAGACTGGTCTTGATATATTGACCGACCTGTGTATGGCTAACATTTATTTATTTATTTAATTTTTTATTCAATGTGTGCGATGATTTTAATATTTAATTAGATAAATGACTCTCTGTGAATTTTCATTTAATTTAAATATGTATAAGGGCATGCACGTCCATTGCACTATTTTTATTTTGTACCCCAGACCCCCTTGCCTGCATGCGAGAATATTATTATTTATACGGTGGCGATCCTAGAGGCAGACCCCGCTATGTTGAGGTGGTAGTCCAGACAGAAGTTGGGCGCTTTGAACTAGGGCAAGCAGTGACACGAGTCATGTATCAACTCAGGTATGGATGCCCCTTGGTGATGATTGATCAGTTATCGATCAATAATTATAGAATGCTCAAGACCAGTCAGAATTCGTGATTTAATTTATGCATTGTTTATTATTTTATGTGTCTGTATGATTATTGCATGATCACATATGATAGTAAACAAGATAAAATGCAAAAAGTTGTGACGAATAATTTTCTATTGCATGTTCAATTGTGAACGAGACAACCCTTTTTGAACATAATAAATAGAAAACGATTATATTCATCAATCAATATTAAAAAATCCATCAAAGATATATTAATTCCAAAATGCCTTAAATTTCATTCATCTAAACAAAATCTGTTGTTTGGGAGCTCATCAGTCGCAGTTCAGAGTGCCTCTTACAACCAGGGCGTTTCCATGTGAGAAATGGTTTGACATAACTAAAGTGATTAGTCAAGGATTAGCCTTAGCTAACATGTTATCACTTTAGTGAAATGAGGTTGAGGGAATCATGTTCAGATTCCAAAATATGGGACTTTACTCAACAACACAGGGAACCACAAGAACAAGTGGTTGGCCGACATAGCACCTACCTTGAAACACACACGGTATTGTTGTAGCCCTAGCTTGCAGACTACGAGGGAGGGTTTCGAGGATACATACCACTAGAATACTCATGGGATAGAGTATTCTGAATCTAAATAGTGAGGGCTATTAAGGTTTGTTAAAATATTGAGAGAAATTAAATGATATAATAATTTATTAATAATAAAATGTCAAAAGTTAATCAAGACAAAGTACTAACTCCTAAATTTATATCTTATGTAGATTCAAAATGGAAATCACCAACACCACAAGTACTTTATCACTACAATCGATCTTGGATAAAAAATTATCCTGACCGACAATAAATTCCAGGAGTGGTACATGCACTTGGGAATAATACTACGCCATGAATGGAATTTATATGTACTGGAATACACAATCCCTGCTAAGCCTCCTCTGGGAGAAAGGAAGACATAAAACGATAAATTTAGAAATCATGTAGACGATGTACATGATGTAAAATGCTTCATGTGGTTATCCATGTCCTGCCAATTGGGAGAAATGCATGAGGAAGAGGACGCCTACAAGATGCTTTCACATCACCAAGAACTATATGAGGAGAGGGCTAGATATAAATGGTATGATATCTCAAGTTCACTTTATAAGTGCAGGATAGTAGAAGGGCACCAAGCCAGTCCTCAAATACTCATGAAGATTTAGTATATTGAGAGGCTTGAACCCCTTGGGTTCAAACTAAAATAAGAACTAGCAGTGGATCTCATACATTCCTCTTTACCGTCAAGATTCTCGACTTTCATTATCAATTATAATATGAACGATATGACAAAGTATCTCCCGAATCTTTTGGATTTAGTTCAACATGCTGATAAGGACATAAAAAACACCAACTCAACTGTCCTTATGGTGAACAAGAAAAACAAGGGAAAGGCAAAGGTGTCTAAGGCCAAGTCAAGGCCAAAGACACCAACATATCGTCCTAGAAAGAAACCAAAGATTCAGTGTCAATGTAATGAGCATGAATCTGTCTTCTTTGAATGTGGCAAGAAAGGCCACTGGAAGAAGAATTGCAGAGCTGGGAAGAAGAAGCAAGCTGATGCTTCTACATCAGGTATTTTTTTCATTGATTGCAATCTATCTTTATCTATAAGTTGGGTATTGGATACGACATGTGGTTCACACATTTTTATTCATATACAGGAACCAAGTAGGTTCATGTATATTGAAAAAAGTCAAGTGGATCTTCGATCTTCAATTGGTGCAAGTCTGGCAGCCTTGGAAGTGGGATACTATCACATGAATTTACCAACTGGTTTGGTTATTGTTTTAAACAATTGGTATTATGTACCATCTATTACCCGGAACATTATCTCTGTGTCAAGTTTAGACACAATGGATTTTTATTTCATGTTTGGAAATAAAAGATGACTCTTTTATAGGGATACCATATGTTATGGTATGGCACATCTTAACAATGGTTTATATATACTAGAACTAGAAAACTCAATAATGGAAATAAATGACAAAAACAACCAACATGACTCAAATAATACCCACCTATGGCACTTCAGGATTGGTCATGTAAACAAGAAGAGATTAAAAATGTTACATCAAGAAGGGTATCTAGACTCAGTATAGTTAGAACCCTTAGATGTATGTCAAGCGTGTTTATAAGGAAATATGCCCTAAGCACCTTTCGTAGGAAAGGGAGAAAGAGCGAAAACTGTGATGGAATTAATTCATACCAATGTATGTGGTCAATTTCTAGTAGAGGAAAGGGTACGTTTTCTATACTTCATTAATTTTACCGATGATTATTGTGGGTATGGATATATCTATTTAATGTGGTATAATTCAGATTCCTTCTGTTTCATTAAGTAATACAAACATTAAGTAGAAAACCAAATTGGTAAGAAGATAAAAGCACTTCGCTTAGACCGAGGAGGATAATATCTTAACCAAGATTTCATTGATCACTTGAAGGAGTGTGTGATAATATCCCAACTCACTCCTCCTTATACACCACAATGGAATGGTGTTAGTAAAATGAGGAATAAGACATTTCTTAACATGTTCAGATCAAAGATGAGTCATAAAACTCTTCCATTATCCTTTTGGGGATACACCTTGCAGACAGCAGCATATAACCTTAACTGAGTACGAACTAATGCTACAGATGAGATTCTATATCTGTTACGGTATGGAATGAAACCCAATCTGACACACATGAGTGTGTTAGGGTGTGAGGCATTTTTCAAGACGTTACCAAGTGAAAAATTAGCTTACAGAAGCACTATGTTCATCTTTAATGGTTATCCTACGGAAACTATAGGATACTACCTATATAACCCTTTATATAGAGAAGTAATTGTGGAAAGATACACCACATTTCTAGAAAGGGATCACATTTCTACTGGAAATAGTGTGATAAAGATTGTCTTTGATAAAATTAATTCTCCAGATGCACAATAATTGGTAGAGGAACAATCTCCACAAGAGCAAGTGGAAGAAGAAATTGTTCTTGACAAACAGATACTGCGTAGGTCTACGCGAGAGGTTAGTGAACTAGAGAGTAATGGTATCCTTGTCACCGAGCTAGGTTACCAAATAATCATTGAGGATGATGAACATCTAACCTACATGGAAGCATTTGAAGGCAATGAAGCTGCTACATGGAAAGAAGCCATGAATTCTAAGATGGAGTCCATGTACCGAAATCAAGTTTGGATTTTGGTAGACCCTCCAGTTGATGTAAAGCCTATTTGATGAAAATAGATATTCAAGAAAAATATGGACATGGATGCTAAGGTTAATACCTTCAAAGAAAGACTGGTTTCAAAGGGATTCAAACAATGTCAAGGCATTGAATATGATGAATCCTTATCACCAGTGGAAATGCTTAAATACATCAGAATATTTCTTCCAATAGCAGCCTTTCATGATTATGAAATTTGGATAATGGATGTCAAAACATCTTTTCTCAATGGGAAGTTTGTTGAAGACATCTATATGACTCAACCCAAAGGGTTTGTTAAGTCAAATAAAGCCAATAAAGTATGAAAGTTGTAGATATCCTTTTATGGATTGAAGAAGACATCATGATCATGGAATGTTTTCTTTGATGAGGACATAAGAGATTTTGGTTTTGTCAAAAATGAAAGTGTGCCTTGTGTCTAAAAAAATGTTTAAGGGAATGCTATCGTGTTCCTATTTTTATATGTTGATGACATATTAATCATGGGAAATGAGGTGCAAGTCTTACAGTTAGTTAAGACTTGGTTAGATGAATGCTTCTCCATGAAAGACTTATGTGAAGCAGCCTACATTCTAGGGATCAGGATCTAGCGAGATAGATATCAAAGTATGCTTGGCCTAGGTCAAAGTACATATATTGACAAGGTACACAAACTGTACAATATAGAACAATCCAAGAGAGTATTGTTACCTATGTCACATGGTGTAAATATCTACAAGAAAATGTGTCCACAAACACAGGTGGAGATTGACAGAATGAGTAGAGTCCCTTATGCTTCGGCAGTGGGTTCAATCATGTATGGAATGCTATGAACTAGGTTTGATGTTGCCATTACTTTAAGAATGGTCTGTAGATATCAATCCAATCTAGGATAGCTTCACTATACACCTTTTAAAACTATCCTAAAGTACGTAAGGCATACTAAGGATATGTTACCGGTGTATGGAAGAGACGAGGAACTAGTTGTAAGGGGATACACTAATGCTAGTTTCTAGAAATATCATGATGATATGAAATCATATTCTGGCTATATCTTTTTCCTAAGTGGTTGTGCAGTGAGCTGGAGAAGCTCAAAGAAAGCTGTGGTTGCTGATTCTACAATAGAGTCCAAATATATTTTAGCTTCCGATGTAACAAAGGATGCAGTCTGGATACATAGCTTTATCTCACACATTGGTGTTGTACCTAGCAGTGCATACCTTGTTCCAGTATATTGTGATAATACTGCTGCAGTGGTGCTTGCCAAGGAGCCTAGGTCTCACCAGAGGACAAAGCATATTCTTTAGAAGTTTCATTTATTGAGGGATTTTACCCAAAGAGGTGATGTGATAGTTAGTAGAGCAGCCACAGAGGATAAAGTGGCTGGCCCCCTGACTAAAACCATTTCCCACCAGAAGCATGATTCACATGTGAGAGCCTGCGGCTTGAAACCTATAAACTGTAGGCTCTAGTGCAAGTTGGAGTATTGAAAGTTGGTGCCTGAGACCCAACTTGTATTGTAATTTGATTATTGTTACATATATTCATTTCATTTTTATACATGTGTTTATCTTGCCATGATAGTGTAGATACTTCTACATCAACTTTTTTTATGGAAATGTCCTTAGATTATATGTCGCATAAAATGGTTTTATTAGGTCCCATGCTATAATGAGAACCCTGAGATGCCATGACAGTAATCTTAATGTTGCGTCCTATGGTCCAATTGCATCATTCGGAAAGGACACAGATGATATGTGACCATCATGTGCTGGGGGTTCATAATCATTGAGACTTCTCCTCATAAGGATCATAGTTGATGATCTCTATCTATTGAGATCATGAGGACATAAACTCTTAATAAGAACACCACGTGTTTCTCCTGTCATTGGTCGTTCATATCCACAGACATGTGTAATGGTCTCCTGACTTGAGATCGTTATCAATGAATGTCATTTAATTACATATATTTGATTTAAGGTGAAAACCATGGAGACATAGTCGTGGTGAGGTAGTTTGTATCAGGTACGTCATTAAATGGCATGGCATTGATTGAATTATCGAGAAAAGATTTTTCACTTCTAAGTTCATGAAGAGATATTTCAGACCGGGTTGATTAGGATGGTTGCACCATCAATAAATCCATGGCCATGGTAGTCAAAGGTAAGACCGTCCAGAAAAATCAACTAACAAAATAAATCAAATAAAGAATGATGACACTAGTATGCATTCTTCATTATTGAGATATCGAAGACGAAGATATTAGATTACACGGATTGTGTTCTTAGGAAGGCAGTCGTTGCTTTGACTTAGCCTTATCTCTATAGGGGCCTTGATGGGTTTCTAGACCCCACTCGTGTTCGATGGTATTATTCATTACTATTGAGATAAGGTCCTAGAGGGTCACACACAATAACACCTTGAGAATATGCCATATTCCGAGAATAAATATTTAGAACATGGTGGGCCCCACCAAAGGGTCCGAGCACTATCCAAATTCTATGGATCACCCAAGAATAAATAAAATCATTAATTATTCATGTTTAGAATAATTCGTTGAATTTATTTATAACTTGTATTTACAAGTTATATAGTAAATACAAGTATTAATATTATTCGAATGGATTTAAATATCCCAGGTTCGTTTAATATTTGCAGGAGGATTGAGTCGAGTTAAAGACTCAAATTTATCACGTAATATATTACTATATTACTTGTAAGTGATAAATTTTAAATATTATTTATGGAAAGATTTTATTTGTCATAAATAATTATTTATATCACTTATATAGTGGGCATATATTACACGGGGGCCGAGAACCTACTTCACTTGTTTTTAAACACTCCCTATATAAGTGAGAGAGAGGCTCTCTCATGATTACTATTCATTTTTCAAGATTGAGAGCATCTCTATCCTTCTAGAATTTAGTGAGAGGGACTCTCGTGAAATGATGGATTTTTAAGATCATTCAACCCGGATCAAATAATTCTCTTTTTCGGTGATCATTGATGCGCTGAAGTGAGCGTCGAGGATCCACGCTAGCACCCGTATCTTGACGAAAGGTGCATGAGAAGATTCGCAAGGCGTTTATGGACGATCTAGAGGGCTTCGACATTGGAGTATTCGAGCAATGATCGCCGGAATTCTGCACGTCAATTCTGAATAAGGTAAATGTTCTGTTTAATTTTTGTGCTCCTTATGATCCTTGTGAGATCCTCGGACCAAGCTGGTGAAGCATAAAATTTTAAATTCCCCCCCCCCCCCCCGGCCTCCGCTGCGCAAGCCCATAACCCAACAATAATGTGACGGAGGTAAACATGACTGTTTCTCCCACGAGATTTAAGGAATATACTGTGACTTTTATTCAAAATATTACTCCTTATGTAGCTGTAAATGCTACAACGTAATAATGTTATCAATTCCACAAGTTACATTTATGATTTTTTATTGCTCTGTGTTATTCAAAAATCTTATGTTTTCATGTGATATGATAAATAGCTTATGTTATGTATGTATTGAATACCTAGTGTTTTCATTCATTGTTTTATAATCCTTACGAATATTTTTATGCTCATCCCATGTTTTCAAAAAAAATTCACAAGACATAAAGATGAATAGGGTCAGTGATGGTATCGAGGGAAAGTCATGTTATCTAAAATATGTAACATGACATGACTCTTTTTTTAAGAGATTTTAATTTATGAATAAAATGGAAACTGAGTAGAAGTGTCTACATTGTAAATTTTATGATGTAATATAATAGTTATATCCTAATTCACTAAAACTCTCTACCCAAAAAGATCCTAAATGTGAATTATTCTTTTAATTCAAGATTATGTAATGTTTTAAGGTCGGGTCCTTATAGTTGGAATCAAAGGTTGTATTAGACAACTATAGGAGTTAGAATATTTTTAAATTAATGTCCATAAATTAATTTATTGTAATATTGAAATGATATAGAATTTACATATTATATGTTATTTTTCCTATGATATATTTTTTTGTTTAGAATGGTTCTGTACAGAGGAAAAATGGCAGCTATGTTGGGATGACATTAGGAGGAAAACAACCTTCCAGATCAGCAACTTGAGATTTTCAAAATCAGAACTGAACAGTTTGTTACAGTGATGGAATAGTTGAATCAGGATATAAATGGTGGTGGTATCCATACACGAGATGAGCCAGATCAACCATATAAGAACATGTCAGATGTGGAGCATTTCATGAGGCAACATCCTCCATCTATCAGAGGATCATATGACCCTATGCTAGTGGAAGGGTGGATTAAATAACTAGAGAATATTTTTGATGCCATGGGGTGTCCATAACATCAAAATGTTAGTCTTTCAATTTACTGTTTTGAGGTGAGGCTAATCAGTGGTGGTCAATGGTGAAAAATATCATGGATAGTGAGGATATTGATGCTCTTTATTGGGATGAATTCAAATATATGTTTTTTGAGAAATATTTTCCTAGGTTTGTTCATCAAAGAATGGAAAATAAATTCCAATAATTTAGGTAGGAGGATGACTCAGTGGTCTCTTTTAAAGGAATGTTTACAATACTAGAATGTTATTTTCTATGATTCATACGAGATATTGATAGTAAAATCAAACATTTTTACACAGGATTAAATCCAAATTATCAAAGGGAATTAACGTCTTGTGAGTTCAAAAGTTATGAAAATTTTGTTCGATGTGCGGAGAAGGTGTAAATAGAGTTTTCTGCTGATCAGATGTTCTTTGAAAAAAATAGAATAAGAGGTCATGGTAGCAAGGGAAAGTGAATAACTCTTAAAAAATGTATGATGGTGAGAATATTAAGTTTACAGTTTGTGAAAATTGTGGAAAAAATCTTGCTGGGGAATGTCTTTTGATTTTTGGTAAGTGCTACCGATGTTGTGAAATGGGACTTAAGGATCATAATTTCACCGAAAAATATCATGGTAATGGTAACAAAAAATCTGATTTACAATCATTACGATTTTATACGTGAAATGAAATGGGTCATTATTCAAATGAGTGTCTAACGAAGAACTCTACTGAGGGAAATCTACCATACTACAGGCAGAAAAGGGTGGTGAAATCCATTGCAACTACATTAGTATATTTTGGGCCATCAAATGAATTAGTATTAGTTACAATGTTTGTTTGTTCAGATTATTCCAATGTTTTGTTTGATTCAGGGTCTACACATTCATTCATTTCTGATAAAATTTCGAGTTAATTTGGAATTCCATATCAAGATATTAATCATGAACTTATGGTAAAAACACCAGGAGGAAATATATAGACAAAACAAATTTATTTGAACCTTTCTATCCTTGGGTGTCTAAATAATCTACCTAGAAACATTATTGTTTTTTCTTTATGTAGAGTTTCATGTTATTCTCGGTATTGATTGGCTTTCAGTTTATCATGCTAAGATTGACTATAGAGAGAAAGATGTTTCTTTTCAGAATGTTTTTCAGTTTGTGTACATGAATGAACCCTAACATTTGATAACATATCAGGTTGTTGAGAAACTGGTAAAAGATGGAAATAAATGTTGCCTTGGACATATTTTTGAAAACAAATGAACTATTCAGAATAATGATGCGCCAGTAATAAATGAGTTCCTTGATATTTTTTCTGATGAGTTTCCGGGTATAATACCTGATTGAGATGTTGAATTTACTTATGACTTAGTTCTTGATGCTAGTCCAATTTCAAAACCCCCTTATTGAATGGCTCAAAATGAACTTTTAGAGTTACATAAGCAATTTCAGAAGTTATTAGATAAAAGTTTCATTCGACCTAGCATATCACCATGGGGTGCCCATGTCTTTTTTGATAAGAAGATAGATGGTTCAATGAGATTTTATATTGATTATCGAGCATTGAATAACATCACTATTACGAAAAAGTATCTTTTGCCTCATATAAATTATTTGTTTGATCATATCTTGGGATATCTGTATTTTTCGAATATTGAATTGAGGTCGGGGTACCATCAATTGAATATAAAGGAATGAAACATTATGATGACCATGTTTTGTAATAGATATGGCTATAATTAATTTGGAGTTATGCATTTTGTGTTAACTAATGTAGCAACTATATTCATGGATCATATGAATAGAATATTCTATGTGTTGTTTGATAAGTTTAAGTTTGGGGTCATTGTTGATATTTTGGGTTTTTCCAAAAGTAAGGAGGAACTTGAATGACATTTAAGGGTTTTCGTCGAAACCATAAAATAGAAGAAAATTTATGAAAAAATCAGCATGTGTGAGTTTTGGTTGCAACAAATTTCTATCCTTGGTCACATTGTTTATAAATATTGTATAACTATTGATCATGCTAAAACAAAATTTGTTGAATAATGGACAAGACCCACAAATATAACTGAGATCCATAGTTTTCATGGTTTGGTAGGTTATTAATGGAGGTTTGTTGAGAATTTTGCATGGTTATATAGTCCAATAACTAAATTTACTCGAAAAGGTGTTAAGATCATTTGGACAAATGAATGTGATGATTTTTTTCAGGAATTGAAAAAAATATTGTTGAATGATCTAGTTTTTGCACTACCTTCCATAAATGGTGAGTTTTTATTTACAATGATTCTTATTTTAAAGGACATGGTTGTTTCCTTTCGAAGAATGATCATGTAATTTCTTATTCCTCATATCATTTGAAAACTCATGAGTTAAATTTCCCTATAGATGAGTTGGATTTATATGATATTTAATTTTTTAAAAAATTTGGAGGCATCATTTGTATGGTTTAAAGTGTCAAATATATACCGATCACAAAACATTAAAGTATATATTCACTCAAAAATAATAGATCATGAGATTGAGAATATGATTGGAATTAATAAAGGATTATTATTGCATGATTCATTACCATCTAGGAAAGGTAAAAAAAGTTCTTAATGCATTGAGTTAGAAAAGTTATTCTACTTTAACCATTTTAGGTTTGGAACAAGATCCGTTGATTAATTATTTGATGAAATTTTGCATAGAAGTTGTTGGTGCGTTAAATTCTTCTGTTTTGTTTAAGGTGTTAGTGATATCATCCATATCAGATAGAATTAAGCCAGCTCCGAAGGAAGGCAGCAAGTTATAGAAAAATGTAGAGTTGGTTCATAAGGGTACGTTGCCTGAAATTAACATTGTAAATGATTTTTTTGTGGTTCTAAAAGAGATTATGTGTGCCTTGTAATTCACAGTTGATGAATAACTGGTTATTTAATGATCATAGTTCTCCATTTTCAGTTTATCCTGGAAGTACTATGATGTACAGAGATCTTCATGAGTATTACTCGCGGGATGGAATGAAATAATATATTCTTGTCTTTACTGTGAAGTGTTTGACTTCTTAGCAAGTTAGAGTAGAGTGGAAGTTACCAAAAGGGATTCTTCATCCATTACCTATCCCAGAGTGGAAATGGGAAAATAAATCAATGGACATCATTGTGGGATTTCTGATGAAATCTCTAGGTAATGATATAATCTGGGTTATTGTTGATCGATTGAGTAAATTTTCTTATTTCATTCCTATTTGAGATGCTTTGTCTATAGATCAAAATTCTCAGTTGTATGTTACGGAGATAGTCAGGATGCATGGATTTCCCCTATATATTTTAACGGATCATGATCCCAGTTTTACTTCTATCTTTTGAAAATCCTTTCAGAAGTCGTTGGGTAATGAATTAAATTTTAGTACATCTTTTCATCCTCAATAAGATGGGTAGTCAGAACGAACTATTCAGAACATGAAGGACACGTTACGTTCTTTCTTGATGGATTACTTGGAAAGTTGGTACCAACACCATTCATTGGTAGAATTTTCATATAAGAACAATTTTCATTCTAGTATATAGATGACTCCATTTGAGGCAATATATGGAATGTGGTGTCGAACTCCAGCTTTTTGGGGTGAAGTAGGTGAAAGGAGGTTAATGGGAAATGAATTGTTATACGAGATGGCAATGAAAGTTCAGTAGATTCAGAAGCACATGAGAACCGCTCAGAGTCGGTAGAAAATTTATGTGAATTACCAAATGAAGGATCTTTATTTTGAGGTAGGTGGTCATGTTTTTCTCAATGTTACACCATGGAAAAGTGTGATGAATTTCGGTAAGTATGGAAAGTTAAGTATGAGGATCATTGGACCTTATGAAATCCTATAGAAAGTTGGATCAGTTACATACAGAGTGTATTTACCTTCATTTTTATCATAGGTACACAATGATTTCCATGTTTCAATTTTGAGAATGTATATGCCAGATCCATATCATGTTTTCGGTCCATAGGTAGTTCAGTTGAAAGAAAATCTCTCTTATGAAGAACAACTAGTCCAGATTCCTGACCATAGAGAGAAAGTGTTGTGGAATAAGGTAATTCATCAAGTAATGGTTTTGTGGAAAAATCATATGGTTTAAGAGGTAACATGGGAATCTGAAAATGCTTTGTGGGATAAAAACCCCCATTTATTTGATAAGTGAAAAAAATTGTGAGGACGCCATATCCAAAAGGGGGGAAGGATGTAACATCCAGGTAAATAAAGATTTATACATTGTTCCTATTTTTTAATATTTGTTATTTAAATATTAATTTTACTTTAAAGGGGTTTCTATGTTCAATTGAGTACCCGATATGAACAATGAGTTTCTTTGAAATCATACGTTGCCCACTAACAATATAATATTATTATTTTAAATGGTAGTTAACGTCTAGCAATTGTATTAGCAGGAATGGACAGAACTAACTAAAAAATTATTATACATGTTTTCTAAATGTTTTCACATTTACTCAAAAAAATTATAGGCTTAAAATGTGAATGAATATAATTTTAAGCATAAATACTCTAATATTCATTAAAATGGTGATTTACAACCTTTTGGTGGAGAACCCTCTTTAAATATTGTTTTTTCCACTCTTATATTATCTAGTTGACAAAATCAAATTCTTTTTTTTAATTCGGACATCACAATTTACATTGGATTAAATTTTGGTATTTTTCTGATAAAATTCATTTTTTAATGAATAGTGAAAATACTGTATTTTAATTCAAATATGCCTTTTAATATAATTTATTTATATGGTTGTATTATCTTTTTAATTGGTTTTAATGTTTAATTAGAATATATATTTACCATTTAATCCAATTTTGGTCATTGGAAGTATTTTTATTTTGCAATTGGACTTAAACTAGTGTCAATCTTTAGAAAGATATTATTTCTTAAAAACACTTTATTTGTTTTGACAATGGGAATAAATTTTAAATTAATTAATTCAACATATATGTTTTTAATTTTGTAAAATAGACATCATTTTTGAATTTGTAAAAAAAAATTTAGCTTTGGATGATTTTTTGGTATTTTTCTGAAAAACGTCAATTTTTTATGAATATTGAAACCACTCAGTAATAGTAAAAAAATGAATTTTTCATTTAAATGAAATATTACATATTTTGTGAATTGAATTTTGAAAATCCTATATTCATGGTTGTCATTAGTAATAAAAATTTTGTTCAATGGGATGAAAATAATTTTCAGTGAATAGTAACATATGACTTTTATTAACCGTGATTAAAGGTAATTATATTAATTAAGGTAAAAAATAATGTTATAATAATATAAAATTACAATGAAACATTTCCTAACATTAGTTTTTGAGTCATGGTCAACCAAAAAAAACCTTGAGTCAATTCTGGGACCCCAGGAAGCCACTTGGGTTAGACAATGACATAAATAGCTTTTTAGTAAAAGTAAAAATAAAATATCATAAACATGTTTTGTTTTAATAAAATAATTTTACTGTGGGGTTATATAATTGATATATTTTACCATAAATATTTACTATAAATATAATAATATTTAGTACATAATTTTAATTTTTTTTAATTTTTATACATCAAATAAATAAAATTATTTATGACAAAATGATGATGTAGTGTTTAAGTTATTAATGAATGGTTTAATAAATTGGAAGATAAAAATTTAAAACAATACTCAAAAAATTTCCAATTATTATTGGATTATTATATTTCATACATTGGCCACCTTATCATATACAATAATTTTGGGACCTTTAGAAACTGAATATCATTATATAATAAAATAATATTTTCAAACTTTCCAAAATAGACCCTTTTCTCCATTATAAAAATCCCCCACTTTCTACCCATTTCTCGCACTTCAAAATCCTTTGGCTCATCGATCCTCTACTCCAATAATCTCACATGATCTTTATATTCATCTTGTAATCGTTACCTTAGGCATAATGCACTTCAAAAAACCATTTTTGTTCAAACCAAAGGGAGTTACTCGATTTAAAGGTAACATCTTCTCTTTAGTTCTTTTGTTTTATTTTACTTCTCCAACCCACTATACTCTTTTTATTACATTTTTTTATAACAATAAAAGTATTATAAATATATTATGATGTTTTTATGATAAGTATTTGAGATACACTTACACACACCTCTTTCTAATGGGTAATGAACATACTGTTTCTGTGAACGGCGAACTATTGCCTCACGAAACGATGATTGCTCAATTATCTCCTACCACCTCTCATGGTTCCCATTAATATGGAAATGTATTTATATATGATATATATTATTTTTATCATTTTTTATGCTTATTTATTTTTCATTTATGTCATACCATTATGGTTTCCATTATGGGTAAATGTGATAATTTCATTTGAGTAAGTGCAAACTACTGCCCCTTCAATGTGATATGATTCATTCATTCCATACATGGGACTTATAAAGGATAGAGTTAATGGTATAATATATGATATTATACTGTAATTATGATGACTATGTATCATTATGTTTTCATTCCATCAAAATATGAAATATAAATGAAATCATCGTTCTTGCATACGTATGGCTTACCGTCTTCATGAACAATGTATTTAAGTTCATAACTTCAAATGTTATGTAATATTATAAATTCATATATATAGTGTAAATATAAGATAAATAAGATATATAAATCAGGAATATAATTCTGGATATAATGAACATTTTACCACATTAACAACTAGTAAATATAAGTAGTTCACTTTTGAATCAACTACTAAATAACAAAAAAAACGATCATTATTAACATAAATGATGTTATAATGTTTATAGCATTGTAATAAGTGATATAAATGGAATAATAAATTTCAAAAAGTTTCTTATGAAAGTAGAAATTAACTTTAGTCTATTATTTAGAAGACTAAATAATTAACGGGTCAAGTCGGACACGAGGTTAGGGACTTCATCTCAATATCCTTTCATTGAGGCATCTTTTGATTTTTATAGGACATTATTTAATATGGTATATAATCCCCTATTCACTATAAATTTCATTCAAAGGGAATATTTTCTCTACAAATCATTTTACTAAATGAAAAAAATCATTGTTTCTTTTAATGTATGTGGTTACAATGAAATTTCTTCCACCGCAAGTATTATTTGATCTTTGACTTCCTTAACAAGCCGTATTATTTTTAAAAGGAAAATAAAAACCATACACTCTCTTAAATATTTGGGATTGAAAATGGTTTCGAGAGTTGATTTATTATTTCAATATCTTGTTCCATATCATGAAATTGCAATGGGGGAATGTCCTGTTTCCTTTATCCTTATGTTATGTGTTATGTTTATTTTATGGATCTCTAGAATTTTTTATGTATACAGGTGGTTCTGTGATAAACCTAGGGAGGGTGATCCCGAGATTTCTCTCTAATGCATTGGGTAACATGACGGAGGTAAACATTAATGTTTTTATTTAGATATTTAGGGAATATACTATGATCGGTATTCCAAATGTAACTCCCTACGTAGCTGTGAAAGCTACAATGTATGTATGTTATGGATTCCACATGTTAACTTTATGATTTTTTATTACTATGTGTTACTAAAAAATTGTATAATTTCATGAGATATATAAAATATCTTATGTTATGTATGAATTGATGAAATTATGTTTTCTTTCCTTATTTTATAACCCTTACTATGTTATTTATGCTCATCCCATGTTTTGAAATTTTTTTCATATGAAATAAAGAAGAATAGGGACAACGATGGGATTAAGGGAAAGTTTTTCTATCTAAAACATTAAACTGGACCTGACTATTTTTTCAAGAGTTCTTATTTTATCAAAACAACAGAAACTGAGTAGAATTGACTAATTTTTAATTTCGGAGATGTAATGTAATATTTATTCCCTAATTCTCTAAAACTCTAAACCTGAAAAGATATTAAATGTGAATTATTCCATTAATTCAAGATTATGTAATGTTTTAAGGTTGGGTCATTATAATTTATATTTATTGGGATATTTATGATATAAATTATTTTAATCTTTACTTAATAAAGTAATTACTGGATCATCATTGTCTCCTAAATAAATTTAGTTATTTAAATTCTAAAAATTATAAATAAAAAACCATTATGTATAAAATCTTTTTATATTTATAATTAATATTTATAGTCGAATTGTTCTTATGTATAACAGTGTATGAAAAAAAATTTAGTTAATAATCATTAAATTTAACACATTTAACTCATCTTTAAGTAAAATAATAATAAATGTCTTAGTCAAATCCAATTGGACCTAAAGGATCATATTTTATTTATAAGGTTGTTTTTGGTTGAAAAACACTTATCCAATAGAATTAGAAACGTTTTTGGGCTAATTATAATATCATTTGTCACCTTAATTAACCTATTTACTTTTAAATGTGGTAAATAAAAGTCTAAAGTTACTATCCATAAAAAATTATTTTCATCTTATTGAACCACATATTAAAAACTAATGTAAACTGTGTCTCTTTGATATTTTAAATTCAACTCACAGAAGTCGTAAAATTACGATTCATGAAAATTTGTATATACTTCTAAAAGGTGGGTAAAAGACGGTAAAATGTTTGATAAAACTTAATGCATCTAAACATATTATAAAATGAATCCAATGAATTTAATTAAAAATATATAAGTATTATATATCTATATTTATTTAAAATAAATTTAAAATAAATAAATAATTTTTTAAATAAAAAGTCATTTTTAAACAATAACACAGTGTTTTCCACTATTCATCAAAAATTGATTGTTTTCAAAAAAAAATACAAAATTCACCCTAAGATAATTTTTCTATTCTTAATTAAAAAATGTATTATATTTTTAAAAATTAAAATCATATAAGTTTGAATAATCAATTTAAAATTCATTCCCATTGTCCAAATCAAAAAGTGATTTTTTAAAAAGTAAAAACTATCAAAAGATTGACATGTGTTTATGTAAAATTTAATTGTGAAATTACTTATAATTACCTAAATAGTATTAAATGATAAAAATACAATAAAAGTACAATAAAACCCATTAAAATACATAATTAAACACTACAAAATATTTTGATTAAAAATTTTGTTTTCAATTAAAACATATTTTTTTGTCACGACCCGTCCTCGGGGCCCGTGTCGTGACTACCCCAAGCCCGCCTTCCATAGGCCAGGGGCTGGCGACTAGCACCAAGGCGTGAATCCTGGAAAAAGGGAAGGCATTGCCTTTGAAAAGTAAACAAGTAATACATAGTAAGGAAGCGGAAAAGTAAACACTAAGTAAAAAATGTAACAAGTTGTGCTGAAAGTAAAAGTGGCCGGAAATACATGCCCAACTGTAAAGTACAACTGAAAGGGAAAAATAGCAACTGAAAAGAAAAGCTACAGCGTCGAGCTGTCCTCTGAAGGTCCCACAAGAAGGGTGGGTACAGATAGCCTCCGCAGCTCCTCGATCCAGTTGTCCGCTCCGAGTACGTCACGCCTAGTGGTCCACCTCCAGGTATCGTCCTGCTCCGCACGCCTCCACCACAATCAGCGTTGTCCGTCGTCTGCAACCAACAAAACGAAGTGCATGCATATCCCGTGTAGGGGTGAGTATAAGCTACTCAGTAGGGACCCCGAGACCCCCGAAGGTCTCCCAGAATCCACAAAGGATAATCCAAAAAGAAAAGATACAATCACGAAGTAACATCCGACACAGCTTGGGTATATGCCCATACATATACCTAAGTCATCAATTCCCGTTCGGCTCGAACATCCAAGCCCAAGCACAACCCAGTCCACACAGGAAAGAAAAACGTATACCCACACAGGATAGCTCAACACAATCTACAAGGGAGAGTAAAACAGTAAATCCACACAGGATAGCTCAACACAATCCCCAAAGGAGAGTAAAACAATAAATCCACACAGGATAGATCAACACAATCCACAAAGGAGAGTAAAACAGTAAATCCGCACAAGATAGCTCAACAAAATCCACAAAGGAGAGTAACACAGGATTCAACTCAAAATTGCATTTTTTGGAAAAATAATTCTTTTATCGGAAAAAAATGAAATTATTTCTTTTATTATGACTATGAAACACATAATATAATTGTTAAAATTATATAGAATATATAAGATTCTAAATGATGTTAATACTATTGATAATTGCATTTTGAATGGATAGTTTGGTAAGTTGTGGTGTGTTCGAACTCAGTGTCGTGTGTAACACAAGCTATTGAATTATTTTAATGAGATAATGTACTATGAAATCATGGGGTGTTACATTCTACCCTACTTCAATAAATTTAATCTTCACAATTTGAAAATTTTATTTGAAAATAAATGGTTAAATATAGGAAAATACATTTGAGGAAATCCCACATCAAAAATTGGGTTAATAAAATTTACTCTTAATAAAAGGGAAAGGGAAATTAAAAAGTCACCACCATATTATGATCTTAATTAGAAGAACATTGGTGAAAATTAGAGAAACATAATTGGATGGAATATGTAAATATTTATAGGAATTGATTTACATCATCAATCACAAAGAAGTGTACAATTGAGGGCCTTGAAGCCGTCGATCGATAATGATTTAAAATATCATCAGTTCAAAAAAACCTAATGTTTTGGGATAACACATTTTTGGTTTTCAGATCTGTTCCCTAAATTTTAAGAATTAATTTCTTCATGGAATAAGTGAAAAATTATATATACTTGACATATATAGTTTCATCCTTCAACTAATTCCTAACACAAATTCATGTTTCACTCCAAAAGATAATAGATTTTATAAATATTCTATTTATCCTAATCATATGTGGTTCCAAAAATAATGAATTTATAATTCGATTTTCTTACTATATTAGAAAAACTACATTATAAAAACCAGGGAATAACACAGGCTAGTGGTAGGTGATGCACCTTTGTCACCCTTCAGTTGCGGTTTCAAGTCTCACGGACTTGTCGGACGTGACCAGTTGTCGCTCGTTCTCTAGGTTTTCCTTTTTATAACAATCCAAAAATAATATTAATAAATTTTTTATCCTTAATAATAGTATCAAATTTCAAACATAATCAATTCCAACCATTATAGTTTTCCAAAATACTTCTGTCCAAATTCACAATCCAAAATTTATATGGAAGATAAAAACATTGAAGACTCCTTTTTTCCACGTAATAACATGTGAAAATCATCATCTTGTTTTCTTTTAAAACAAGTTAACACCATGATTTACTATAAAATAATATTCATTACATTCATCCTCCCGAATTTCTTATAGAATACTGGGTATACTACATATATTCAAAAATATCATAAAGTCCAATAATGATAGAATATAAAAATCATTAATCAGTTCAAAGATGTCAATAATATACAATATTATTTATCCAAATTAATCATCTATTATTCCAAAATCAATACCTAAGTATCATGACCATATTAAATTTTTATCTTTCCTTCAACTATATATTTTCCAAAAATATTAACTTGTAATTGAGTCACATTCCTTGGTATCACACAATCATAAATCCCTAATGAAATAGTACTGATGTACATTCCTTAAATACTCTATAATTCCTATAACATGTACATCAATAATACAATACTCAAATGACACAATAATTTAATAAAAACATAATAACTCTAATCAATCCTCTTCATCTTCGGTAATATCATAACTTGATTATTATCCAATAGGAGAATTTGGGGTGTACTCTGATGATATGGACATTGATTTGCATAGTGTCCCAACTCCTTTCAGATGAAGCATTGTACATTTGAAACCTTTTTTTGACCCTTGAAATCATGTACTTGGTGTCCTTTTTCTCCATACTTTTAACAAACTCCCATTCTATTCAATAATTTACCAAGGTGATTCCTTTCACAGTTATCACAAATGGGAAAATCCTTCTTTCCCCTCTTCCCTTTATCCATCTATCCCTCTTCAATCATTTTATTCTCTTGCTTCCCTTCAAAGCTGTATGACTCAGATAATTCATTACATATCTTATTTATACATGTTACCATTTCTTCATATGATGAGAATACATGGGATACTATTTCCCTTTTATGTGATTTCTTAATAAAATGAATTATATGATCCATTTAATCATTCGATCATGTGTATTACAGGAATTCTCATTCATTCCTCTAGGAGGCATTTCAAAAAAAATGCCATACAGTTGGTTAGTTTATGAATCTCAATGCATAATTCCAAAATTTTAAAATACCTAACATAAATTGAAATGATTATGCATATAATCTATAATCATGAAATTTTTTAATTTTAGGAATGATTTACTCGTAAATTCTTTATAATGGCTTGTAATGAAAATATGAATCGTCCTAAGAATATCCCCTAGGAGTGTTGTAAAAAAGAGTGAAGCAAGGCCTGTTTTCGAGTAACAGGATACCATGGGTCAAGACCAAAACTCCTTTTTGGATTTTTCACACCTAGGTATATCAGTTCCAGAGCCGCCTCTACCTGCTTGTATTAATACTAGGATGTATTTATTGGAAAATACCAAAAATCTATACATTACTAAAATCTTAGTAAGTTCTTCAATACAAACACTCAATGTTTATCTTAGGGTAATGTTCTCTAATCAGAGTTTATCTAAATCTATTTCCAAGGTTATTTCTAAACATCCCCTGATACCAACTGTAACGCCTCAACCCCAGTTTCCTAGAGCCAATGCATTATTTTTATAGATTGGAATGATTTCAAGGAATCAAGTCACGAAGGACGGATCAGTTTACCAGTCTTAGAAAATAGATTATATACATGAACATTGTTTTACATTATAAAATGAAAAAAACAACATTTTTTCCATTGACCACATTCAAATACCTTACACGATCCCTGTAATTTAGTCATAATATAGTTTTTCGAATCCTTGGAAAAATAAAACATAGAAAGGGGTGAGCGCTGATGCTCAGTACGGATAAAAATATATCGAAAACATTCATAAATAAGGATAAACATTTAAGGAAATGTATATGACTAAAACATAAGCCTTCTAAAATTAAACATCATCATAATATGGAAAATATAAATCAATTATCTCCATTTACTTATTCACATAGATATTCTATTAGTCGAATAATCACATGCAATATCAATAGCAAATATCATAAGGATGAAATGCATAATTCCAAACTTCATAACCACATAGTCAGGGCCTTATGCCATGACTACAAATAATATTGTGTAAAATCCTTATGCCAGGACACATGATTGTCTCATGAGACCTACCGATGCATTGAGGAGCTATAGAGGGCTCCACCAGTCCCTTACTAAGTCTAATGCATTACACATATGAAAAGGTTTAATGACAACACAATCCTTCGTATTAAATATAGAATAAGAAATG
Organism: Viscum album; assembly: GCA_963277665.1. Taxonomy (NCBI): domain Eukaryota; kingdom Viridiplantae; phylum Streptophyta; class Magnoliopsida; order Santalales; family Viscaceae; genus Viscum; species Viscum album. Next base: position 813,498,559 of record OY728165.1, read on the forward strand.
ACAATTCCTTATCCATAAAAAATGAATGGTATAAATATAACACATCCACAGTCAAACATATCACAAAACCTTCAATAAAATATGGATGATTTCTATCATAAAAAATCAACATCAAACTATTTTAAAATCCATCAATGGATGTTGACCTAGATGAATATGATTTGTAAAACGCATTGAGAGAAATATCCATTTTTCATGAAAACATTTAAAATTCACAGAATTTATAATGGAATAAATTTAATGGCATTTTTGAATCAAAGTGTCCCATAGAAATTTTGAAACATTTTAATGGAATTTACATTTTAAAACATTCATTTCCATATAAATAAATCCTTAAAATCATTTTGGAAACATGAAAATTAATGAGAAAAGTTTAGATGAATAAATCATTAAAACATTTGAAATGATGTTTTAGTTAAAGGGTAACTAAAAATTAATCCTTTTGAAATTTTTTTTATGAAAATGGACATTGATAATAAATATTTCTCAGTAAAAACATACACATAAACAATCTTAGATAATAATGATATTGAGGAATTAACCCTTACCTTGCACTTTCCTCTGGTCGAGGGTACGTTTAACCTTCTATATAGTGAAAATAGTATGTTAATAAGTTCTACCAGAACCATATTAATATTTATTATATCATAAATGATTTATTTATGACTTTTTACTAGCAATTTAATAGTGATATTGATTTTAAAATAACATTTTGGTTAATAATCACTTTCTTTATCGTACGTGTAATAACATTTTATTCTTGATCGTATCACTTAGGTCATGATTTAAATACGACAGAAAATAAAACCTTATTTTTATGTCATATATAATTAGAATATAAATATTTATAACAGATATATTTATATATATATGTAATGGAAAACACCATTTATGGAGATACTAGGTCGTACTAATGGATAAACGTTGTTTCCTTTTCAAATCGTATTCAATTGAAGTAAGTGAATAAGATATATGTGATTATATATATATATATATTAAGTATATTTATTATTTCAAATAATATATACTAATTAATAATATATATTTTTATAATTTTCATTGAATGGTTAATGTGGAAATGAATCTTTTCATGTCATGGAGACGGTAATTCGTACGTACACACGAGCGACAATAACATTATATTGATGGAGAAATAATTTTTAATTGGATGTTATATAATTTATAAAGAATGATTAACATGTTAAATATATTATTAAATCAGTTATACAAATTTTTATACCCATCCAAATAATTATGTGTTTGAATAACAAACTACACCACTACGTAGAGAGGGTAAGCCGTACGTACACACGTATGGCGAATTTGTCATTTATAGGATAGATAGAATAAAAAATATGGTAGTAAGATATTTATAATAAAATCATTGTATGTAGTAGGTACAGGATTTATCATTTTGGTATGGAAAAAACAAAAAAAATGAAGCAGAAGAAGAAAAGTACTTGAAAGATGTTGGTGAAATTATTACCTCTTCTTTGGGTGTTTCCTTTTGTTTTGATCAAAAGGTCTCCATAGGTTTACTTTCGGATCAATTTTTGTCATATAGGATGATTTGAGGGAAGTTGGGACTAAAATTTTGGTAGGGGTGGCCAAGCCAGATGACTTTGGTGATGTGATTTTGAGAGAAGGGGAAGTACCCTTTTATAAGAGGGGTGAGGGCCACTTTAGGAAAGGATTAAAATATTAATTAATTATAAAACCATATTAAGTTTTCAAAATCACTCCAAATGAATTTATTTCAAGTCTTTTGTTGTTATGGGTCTAAATTCTATCTAAAAATAGGTTTTAGGAAATTTTAGGTTACCATTTTAACCTTATCTTAGATTTAACTCTATGATAAAAAATATAACTTTTACCATGTCATCATGTATTCTTAAACTATATGGTTAATAAACATACTATAAACAGAAAATAGAACCTAAAGTGGTTCATTAATGAAATATATAATATTATTAGTGTCCTTTGGCTGAACCTAAAATATTTATAAATATTATATCCACCAGTAATATAGTATTTGTTATAAAAGTTAATTAATGTCAATTTTGAAACTATTTGGTTATTTGATTTTGTAAAAGTCATAAAAAACTTATAAATTCGAAAGAAATTATCTAATAAACTCTAACATGTCATATTAACAATGAAAATTATTATAATTCATCAGAAGTCTAAATTTACATTTACATGGATATTTAAAATATCAGTTATTTTAGTTGTTTATTAATAATATAATTACTATGTCATCATTATGTGAAAAATAAATTTAATTACTTAAATTATAAAAATTATAAATAATATACCAATATGTAGGAAATATATTTATTTTTTTAATTAATATTTATAGTGTAATTTATCTTAGGTATAACCCTGTATTAAAAATTGTTTAGTTAAAAAACATTGAATTTAATACTTTTAGCTCTTCATTAAGAAAAATATCAATAAATTTATTAATATAATCGATGTGGAAAAAAAGGATGATATTTAATTCATAAGATTGTTTTTGGTCGAAATAAACTTTTCCCATTTAATTAGGAGATGCGTTTGGGTAATTAAAATGTCATTGTTACCCTTAATTACCCTATTTACTTTTAACCGTGGTAAATAAATGTCAAAACTTACTGTTCACCAAAAATAATTTTCTTCTTATTGAACCATATTTTACTTAATTATGTCAACCATGTCTCTTGTATTTTTGAAATTAAACTCATAAATGTGGTAAAATTATGTTTTATGCAAATTTGTAAATGCTCCTTGAAGGTGGGTAAAAGAAAGTAAAATGTTCGATAAAATTTTATATATCTAAATTTATTATAAAATGAATCAAATGAATTACATCGAACTTATATAGGTATTATATATATATTTACTTAAAATATATTTATATAAAATAAATAATTATTTAAATATAAATTCTGTTATAAAAAATAAAAGTGTTTCTATTTATTCATCAAAAATTGAATGTTTTCTGAAAAATACCAAAAATTTACCCTATGCTAATTTAAATATTCCAAATTCAGAAATTAATTATATTTTAAAAAATTCAAAAAATATATGTTAAATTAATTAATTTAAAATTAATTCCTATTGTCAAAACCAAAAAGCGGGTTTTTGAAAAGTAAAAACTATCAAAAGATTGACATGTGTTTATGTCAAATATAATTGTGAAATTACTAATAATGAACTAAATTGTATTAAATCATAATAATATAATCTATTTATACTTCAAAAACATTAAAATTCATAATTAGACAATATTAATTATTTCGATTAAGAAAGTTGTTTTCAATTAAAAGATATTATTTTTCATTATTCATCAAAATATTAATGTAATCAGAAAAGTACCAAAAATTTATATGAACTAAAGTATTATGTCCCTATTATAAAATTTAATATAATCTAATTTAACTAAAAATATAAAAGTGTCAAATATTGATTTTAAAAAGGGTTCTCCATTAAATCGCGGTAAAAAATTCTTTTTTTAAATAATTCTTTTATCTGAAAAATTGAATTTGTTATTATATTATGTCTATGAAAAAAAATAATATAGATGTTAAAATTATATAGAGTATATAAGATAAAAAATTTAGTTAATAATATTCATAACTAGTTTTTGAAAGGTTATATTGGTATGTTTTGGTGCGCTCGAACTCGGTGTTGCGTGTCGCGCTAGCTATTGAATTAATTTAATGAGATAACATACTATGGAATCTTGGGTTGTTAAAATCTACCCATACCACATAGTGTTGGTAGACCTGGTCTATTTTTCATGTTCAACATATGATCAGGTTTCCTGGATCAGGTGCTCCTGGTTGGAGATGGTTTGGTCTTGTGGGAGAAGGTAACAAAGATGTCACGTAGCGATTGTGGTATCTTGGTCTAGTTTTAGCTTGTTCTCAGCTTCATTTATCCTGTTTAGTCTTTAGTCTGTTTAGTTGAATATTTTATCTTAATCAGCTATTTAATTATGTATATTCAGATATGGGTTATTTCTATGTGTTCATATTGATTATTTTATTTACATAATCCTGGATATTATGGTAAAATCTTTCCCACTCGATTTATATCTGATGCATGAGACTAGTTTGGAGCCCATGTGGATCAAGAATGCCCTTAGGGCCATGCCGTAGATCATATTGGGCGACTGATTCAGTATTTAACTTCATTGGTTCCAGATAAAATTGTATCATATGAGTACATTGTTTTTGTGTGTGTCTGATAGTTGGATATTAGGGTTTTCAGGACTCTTGAGGTAGGTACTGGAACACCATCATGAACCCATTCTTTTTCTGAACCTTGAGATACCTGGGCAGTCAAAGAATTGAGTCTATTAACATTTTTTGGATTGGAATATGGAGACAAAGGTGAACTAGTGTCCCATTATGAGATCACATGGCGTAATGACCCATGTGGAGTCCAAGTACACAGTTCTAGGTCCCCATAGTGTCATTGATTTCTTGGGACATGACACACTACCATTTCTCCAAGTTAGGCAGAGACACAAGTTCTTCATTCCATTTATTTTTCTTGGGTCATGTTTCATTTTTCTCTTTGTTTTTATGTTTCATATTTTAAAATGAAACTTTTTTATGGAAATGAAACATCATTAATTTTGAGAGGTGTTAAAATTGGTATAAGGTGTTTTAATGAAAAGGGGTTTTGATTGAAATTTGGTAAATGCTTTTGTTTTGATGAGGCAAAGAAATGTTTGACCCCTGGTACTGCTTATGAAATTTGACATATGTGATAGTTTGTATGGAATGTTTATTTTGGAACTTGTGCATTGGTGATGTAAGAGTATGTGGATGTGCACATATGTGATGGTTCATATGATACCATGGGTGGGTGATTGATATCAAAGTCATGACATTATTTTCTATAGTGAATTTGAATGCAAAAATAAATGACACTAGAAATTTGATTTTATTCCAGAATGTTCAATTTTTTGGGAAATATTGGTTATTGGTATTTGGGATGTTTCTTTGGGAGAAAAATGTTATGAATTTTAAATATAATGGTGGTTTTAAATAAGGTTAATTTTTTTTGTGTTAGTATATGTTTGGTTTGTGGGACTGTTTCTGGGATTGAGATGTTCCTTCTGAATGTGCCTTAGACTGGTCTTGGTTTTTAATTGGTGTTCTTTATGTTGTTTAGAATATGCCACCCAGAAATGTCCCCAAAATTTTCATTAAGTCCCGCCCATTTTTCTTATTATTCTTAGTCATGTCATGTCCATTGATGTGATATATGACAAATATAGGAAGTGAAGTGGATTCAAGGAATAATAGTGTATCATTGGTTTTTTGGAAACTCCACAGTTTGTTAATGTTCATGATGTATTGGGTTTGTTTGAGGGTACACTTTTGGACTAATGGATATTTGTTTTCATCTTTTACTATCCCTTCGAAAGGAGTTTTTATTACAGAATACTCATGTCTGATTGTGAGTCAAGATATTCTTCAACCATCACAACCCTAGTCATAGGTCTTGTGGTGAAGCTCACATATAGACAGGGGTTTCTAAGGGTGATGAAAACCATATTCCATTTTTTCCATAATGATTGGGATGATGATATTTAAATCTTCCATATTCTTGTTTTCTTGTTTCTTTATTTTATTCTTTTCATTGTAATGATATGATGCACTTGTCCTTTCATAACCCAAGTAGTTCAGTCAACCTGAATGTGGCCTTTTTAATATTTCATTGTCATATTATGTGTGTCCTTCCTTTGTGTTGGCTGGTCTCAGTTTTATCATTCACAAGATCTTGTTTATAGATGATAGAGTTTTTTAAAATTAATGTATGGTGGGTTTGGTTTGTGTGGTTGGTTCCCTATTTTAATTGCAGTCATGTAAAGTATGTACAAGGATTTTTGGGTGGATTCCTGATTAATATTTTCAAATTTTGGATGTTTTGGGTAATTATTTATCTAGTGAATGGTTTTTGCATGGTTAGTGGAAAATCTTCACCTTTCCAATGTAACCGGTCATATTAGTGTCATTTTCGAATAAATGCATTGGCAGGGATGGTGCTCAGTTTTGAAACCATGTGGCCAAGTCATGAGGGGTGCCCCTTCATTCTAGTACCTCACGCTGTGTTCGGGAAAATGTGTGGGAAAACCAAGCAAGCTACCCAGAAACATTAAAATATTAAAATCCCTATTTCATAGTTTCGGTGGGGGTATTTCTTGGGAATTTAATTAAGTTCATATTAATGAAGTCTTTTTGGTGGGGATAACCCCCTCGTGTTCTCCACTCATTCATGTGACGGGGTTTTAGCACGATCAGTCAGGTATGACATGTGGAGTAAATAGTCACTATGGAGTTCATGTTTTCTCTTGTATTTCACCAGGCATGGATTCATGTTTTGGTTAACCATCAGGTGGGTGACATTATGGGGGAAAATCTGTTTGTGGGGAGGAGAATTGTCCCATCCCAACAATAATTTTCATTGTTTTTCATTTATTTCTCAATATTTGATATATTATTACAAGATTGGGTTGAGATTCTAACAAATGTCCTTGGGTTTTGATGGTATTTATCTTCATATATCCCAAATCATGTTTCTGGAGAAAGGTATTGGGAGATATTGACGTGTTTGGGAGCATTTAACTCCCAATTTTTCACAACTTTCTGTTTAAAACATTCAGGGATCATTGGGTAAAAATCCCTAGTGTTTAGGGTGTAATTTAGGGGTTTCGGACCATTTTTGGGGTCGCACGGTTTGAACATCATCTTCCCAAACCATCAAACATAATCCTGAAATGTTTTAGAATTATTTCGGTATCCCTAGAAAAGTTTGTGCACGGTTTACAAAATCGTGTGCCAAAAACTGTACAGCCATGTATGGTCTTATTAAAATTTTTCCTGGATATTTTTTATAAGTGATTACACCTCCATAATGAATCCCTACTAGTTGGGAATCAACCCTAGGAACCTCCCTAATATTACTGATTCCTTTTAGACCCCTTTCGGGGAAATTTCTCACCGCATGTTAGTGGTTCTTCATCAAATATTCCTCATTTTTCCTCTCCTCTTCCCCTCCCTCATTTCTCTTCTCTCTCGTGTCTGGGATCTAATTTGGCTGAAAGATAGTGTTAGGGTTGGCTTATTTTGGTTTTTTCCATGTGTCTAGGGTGTTTCAATTGTATATAGGGATCAATTCTTCCTCTCATTGGAGTTTTATCCATTCCACAAATGGATAACGTAGGTATTTCCATATTTTTCCTTTCCCGGGCACTCCATGAGAACATGTGTGTTTTTAATTTATTTTTAACTCCCTTTCACACCTATTTTATTTCTATGTATTTATGAGAATGATGATTTTGTGTTGGTTGAATTTTCTAAAAATAGGTCTTGGATGGTATTTGTGTGATATTCAAAGGTTTTTTTGCACCTCGGGTTGTTGTTTAAAATTGCATTGTTCTATAAAACATAAAATCGGGGTTGTTATGTAATTTTTATCCTTGATTATTTTGTGATGGTTATTTCTTATTGGTGAACCTGATTTGGTGTGCATGGTTTTTAATATTTATGCTTGTTAAATGTGTGAATATGTTTTAAAAGGGGTTTCATGGTAATACTGGTATTGTTTTACATTCACTAAAGAGTGTTGATTGTTGGATGTGGTTTTAAATAAAATTACGTGGTTTGTGAATTTTTTTGGGTGTATTCTTGGATGTTTGGTGTACCATTAGATGATGGAACATCATTTGATGCACTGGGTTCACAAATGGTTAATCCCTCAAATGATGGTGGTTATTTAAAATATTTTTCCTTGGAATATTGGTTTCCAAAGTGGTTCTTATTTTCTAAATATTTTTATATTCTTAATCTGGTATCTAAATGTCATTTAAAATTGAATATCAGGGGGTATTCCAATTTTTCATTTGGTGTCTGTGCTTTGTAAATTTTTTGGATTGATGGGATATTATTCATTTTACAATTTTAGATGGTTTTAGAAATCATTTGGTAACGTTGTTGTATATTTATTCGACTCTGTAAAAATAAATTCCAATTTGGAATGTTTTTATAATATATTGTTTTTTTCAAAATTTAGAATGTCATGTTTAGAAAATTCTCACGGAAGTGGTATTCCTCTTGGTTTTTGAAGATATTTTTAATTGTTTTGATGTGAATAAGTTCAAAAAATGGGGTTGTGATGTGAGTGTGATAATTTATGAAAAGTGATGCATGGATTGGTCGGTGAATTTTGTATGTGTTATTATGTGACGTGTGAAGCATTTTTGAGAAAAAAAGATAAAACTGTGTATCTAGGTGGGAAGACATGTACTATTATGCTAGTGATTCAGAGTAGTTCATCCCAATTTAACATAACACATTTGAGGGTGACATAACAAACTAAACTAAGATGATGATGATGTTGGGGACCACTAGGTTATGGATGATTCTTTTACTAGTTGCTCATGTGAAATAGAGTAGATATCTATTATGGTTACACATACAGAAATACGAGGTTCATGGGGCTCACAACTAACTAGTTCCTAGGGGTGTTCTTGTGACTAGTGATCAATGATTATATTTTACCTCCTGTCTACATACTGTAGGTTGGGTTGGAAATTTTCCAATTAATTACATTGTATTTAAATTATAATTCTTTTAATTTTTTTTCCATTTATTGGGTTTCCATAGAAAATTGTTACTATTACTGTTTGGTATGGTATTTTGTTATCAAATGGTAGTTTTCTGGACATTTTATGGTGGAATGTTTTGTCCATTAAAATAGTAATGTTTTTGTTATTTAATAAAATGTGAAAAAAAATATTTATAATTTTATTTCCAACTATTTTTAATGATATATTATGAGAAAGGAAATAGTTGGACTCTGTGGTGATTGCCTACTGAGATGTTATCTCACACTCAACCAATAGAAATCAGTGTCTGTAGATCTGATCGATTTTGAGGGATCAAAATTTGTTCTGGTTTCTTATCTGAAGTGATCACGGTGGAAGTATATTCGATTTTGTCATTGGAGGTGACTAATATGTCACAAGAAGATAGTTCTATCTAGGTCCAATATTAGTTTGTTCTCAGTTTCATATTGATTGTTTTAGTCTTTATTGTGATTAGTTGTAAATATTATCTAGATTAGTTATTTATTTATATATATTCATCTATGGGTTATTTCTGTGTTCTAATTTTGATTAGTTTATTTATTTGATCCTAGTTATTAGGAATAAATCATAACCACGTGATTTATATCTGAGTCCCGACAATAGTTTCAAGTCCCTGTGGATGGAGAACGCCCTTTGATCCATGCCACAGATCGGATCGGGTGACTAGTGCAGCGTCAACCCAAGTTTGATTGTGACACCAAACATAATTTAATCTATAATGGGCTTACCCATTTTTATCTAGGACACCCCATGTTATGATGTGATGATCATTATTTATTCAATTTTGACCACCCCATGTTAGGCTGTAATGGACTAAACCAGTGCTATCTAGGACACAGAATCACAAACGAAATTTACATGAACCACAACATGAATATATTTAAAAAAACATTTATTTAATCATGAAAATCAATAAAAATAATTATTCATTCATAACATATTTTAACCATTAAAAATAAATGGGTGCCATGTGAATCTCTTTTAATCTTGATTACATTGCTGAAAATAAAATGGTTTCCTAACAATCTCATTTCAATATAATTATACAGGGAAAAATAAATTATTTCCATAAATATATATTTTACAAATTATTAACCCATGGAATAATGGGTTTCATAACAAAATCTTTGAAATGTCAATGATGCGTGTAAAATAATCAGGTTCATAAACAACATGGAATCAAAGCAAAAACAATTTGAGGAATAATATGAATTTTATCCTAGAATAATATCAAAAGTAAACAGTTAGATAAATAAATTTAATTTATATTTGATTGGGAAGGATCTAGGAAAATCTTTTAAAAACAAATGTAGTGGAAAAATCATTTCTTCTTTGAAAACTCTATTTAAAATATGACTCATTATGAAACCAATTTTCTGTTTAATTGTTATTGAAAACATATAATAAAATATTTCAATACCATTATAAATTTTTTTAAAAAAATTAAAACAACCTAATATCCAATATCATGAAAATGATCATAAGAGGGCATTTAAATTTTTTTTCTAAAAACATTATTTGAAAACATTGTTTTTTGAATAAAACAAATTCTAATCCAAGAGAATAGTATTATTAGATTTTCTAAAAAATGATTCGTTGTTCATTTTTAATAAAAAAACAATATAAAAGGTACCATTACATGATTTTATCTTGAATAATAATAATATTAAAATATTTATGAGAATTAATGGGATATGGATCATAATATTTCCTCAATGGAAATATCATAATAAACAAACCAATTAATTGATGATACTGTAGAAATAAACTCTTACCACTATGGTAACGTTGAATCATTTTCTCATTAGAAAATAATATTACATGACACATAAAATATAATTAAATTGATGAAATTCATTTAGAACATGTTAATGTGATGTATATACATGTTGTAAAACAATATAGGTGAATAACATACCATGTATCTCAAATTAGGTAAATTGAGACAAAATTACCTTACTGATTTGTAAATTCAACAACATTAAAACCAATGAAAGATAGATCATAAAATGGATATTTAAATACACATTAAATTAAGGATAATGATCATATAGAAAATTCTTTAGACTTATAAACACCAAAAAAATAAATTATTTGTGAATATGACATAAGTCACACAGAAAGAAGTGAGACTAGAAATCCCTTTACCGCAAATCTTGACATTGTTATTACATGTTAAAATATATTTTATAATAATTATAATATATTTATAATTTTATTTTAGAAATATATTATTATATATCATACTAAATATTATTTTATTATGACTCTATATTACCCAATTATTAATAATTCATTGTTATGTTATGTTTCAAGTAATAACCATTTAGTTTTTTGTACATGTTATGACTTGTTCTTTTTATCCTCTTACTTATACCACAATTTAATAATTTATAGAACATTAGAAATTTTGAGAATAGAATATATATTCAGTATAAATTTATTTATAGTAACCTATAAATGGTTGAAATAGGAAATGAAATACATCATTCCTTGAGACAATATGCCTTATAAATGCATAATTGTTGTTTCAATTTTGTTGTCCTATTGAATGAAATAGTAGTTGATGATATATATATATATATGTATATATATATATGTATTATCATTAAGAAAGAATTATTATTTAATAAATATCACTTTTTTATGAACCCATCTTTAATACATTCCACGTAATTCATGATCATATCACATTATTTTGAGGATGTAGTTGTCTACTCATCCGCAAACTATGTTATCATATTCTCAAAAAATGTAAAGCATGATGTTATGTGTTATATAATATTTAAATGATCTTAAATAAATTATAAATATCAATAATATCATATAAAACATTATGTCTATAATTTACCCCAATAATGAATGGTTGTAATTGATGAATGTTCAAGAATTGATTGTGATGGGATTATCTACTGTACACCAGATCAATGATTGTGTATCTAATTTGATGGAAGTGTGTGATGGTCTAGGACATCACCATAAAATAAATACATATTAGTATATTGAATATAATTATTATTTTATATAACTATTATATAAAATAATACATGGTATGGATAAAGAAATAAAACAAAAGTGATCCTTAAAGAGTGTTTCCTCATCTTCAGTTAACATCTATTTGTTTGCACCAATGGAATTATGTGGTATTATTTCTGCCCCAATTCAGGATTATAGTAATATAGGTGGTATTTTGGTTGCATATTTTTCCAGATTTTGGTGGAGACAATAGTCTAAATAGGGTTGAATAAGTGATGGGTTTCCTATTCATAGTGGATGAGTGGAATTTTTCTAAATACATAAGGTTAAAAAAAATTGAGAGGTATAGCATAGATACATTTCTTCCAAAAATGAAATAAATTCTATTGAAGAGATTATATTGTCAAAATACGTCAAAAATGGGTTTTAGACATTTTTCAAGATTATTTTCCACCTTAAGTTAATTTTTAGTTCCTTTGTAATCATGGTTTATCTTAACCACTATAATTAAAATTAACTATTTCCACTAACACATTAAAATATATATTATTCTGAATACAAATAATCAATACATATTTCCAAATTTCAATCAACTAAGTGGCATGTTGTAATTTAGAAACAATCCAATAAATGGGACAAGACAACATGTATTTAAAATTAAAACGTTCAGTAGATTGGAATGATTTTATATCAACTTTCAAAGTGAAATTGATTAAAAATACTTAAATCGTATTAATATATGTTTATTTTATGTAAACACACTTTAAAAACAAATAAAAATAAAATTTATCTATAAAAATATGTTATATGAAAATGCATTTTTAAATTAAAATTTAATATTTTCCACGACTCATCATAAAATGAAATATCTCAAAAAAATAAAAACAAATTAACCCAAACTAAATTTTACTATTATAATTAAAAAGCTGAAGTTAATTTTTAATGTAAAATTTATAATACAGTCAAAAAGTAGTTTAAAAAATCCTTCAATTAAAAGCAAGCAAAACCACATTTCATAAAAATACAATCTTTTAAATGTTAGGATGGATCTATTCTAATCACATGCAAAGAAAACTCATATTTTGAATTTTAAATAGCCTATTTAATATATAAAATAGTCATTTAATAAAAATAATTCACCAATATGGGTTTAATAAATTTATTATAATATTTTCTATGAAATTATTTTTTATACAGTCAAAATGGTTTTATATTTTATTCTAGTTAACTGGTCACCGAAGAACTCGTCTTATATACATGTGTAAATGATATTTAAATAATATAACTAAACTCTTTCATAACAACCATTCCATATCCTAGCTGAAAATTATAATATTATTTTAATAATAAAATATATATTATATTTCAGTTTGTTAATACTCAGTCTTGCATGTAACACAAGCTATCGAAGGAACGTAACATTGTGTGTAACACATGCCAAACATAGTGTTGTATGTACCAAAAGATAATATAATTGTGGTATGTAGATAAATAATTGAATGTTTTTACTCATAAATATTAAATTTATTTGATTTATAATATAGTTCAAGACAAAAAAAATTAATCGAAAAAAATTATTTCATAAAAACAACGTTATTACATCGAACCACTAATCATGTAATGAAACTAGAAACCTATACCACAAATTTTTATACTTTGTTTTGAAAAATACTATTTACCTCTTAAAACATGAATCCCCAATGTCACTTTTAATGAAAATAATTGTTCCTCAAGTAAAATTGAGAGGGACTCTGCCTTTTCCATTCACATACTCTATTTAAGTTTTACATTTTCTTTAAAAAATATCATTTAACCTTTTGAGAAAAAATTATTACATTAAAAACCATAATATTATTAAATTTTTAATTCTCAAAAAATATATTAATACATAAAAAACTAATATCCTCCCTATTATTCATGGGTTTAATGTATTAAAAAATGAATTCCTCTTCATCATACAACAACCTCTATGTCGCTATGTCAATTCAACATTTGTTTCTTGTATAATAAATAAAATTCCAAATAAAAAATCATATAATTATAATAACACATATTTTATCTACCTTTAAACATTTTTTAATCTTTACACAATGATATTATCCTTAATAATCATATTTTATGATAAAATATATACAAATAGATACTAATAGACAACTATATAATTCCTAGGGAACTAATTATTTACTTTAAAATATCATCCCCAACCATATAGGTTTCTAACACATACCTTTGACCATAGAAATGTACTCTATTTTGGTATATATAAATCTTAAAATGTTTTTTCCCAACCTTATGTATATTTCACACCAACCGTACTAGTTCTTGTACCAACCTAATGGGGATCATACCAAAGTTCAAACGTCTCACCTATGTTATGTCTTAAACATCAGAGGACACGTCAAAAAATGAAGAGGAAGACCCTCAACCTTATAAACCTATATCCATTTTATTTTTATCTTTATTATAGTTCACCCCAGCATTATTCTCAAATGGTATATGTTACTATCTCTACCTTATATTCACCCAGACATCCACTATGGATTGTAATATTTGTAGAAACATCCTTCATCAATCAAAATTGTACCATCTAGAAATGAAAATGAATAAATTCAATATTTATTTAACTTCATTTACAATATGAACATTTCAATGAATGATCTAATATATTTTTGATCAATAATTGAAACCATTTCAATTATAATTAACATAAAAATGATTTAGCCCTTTTACCTTTTGCAAATTCAAAAACAAACTAGATCTGATCAAAGACACGTCAAAATCATCTAGAAATTAAGGAATATACCAATGATTCTATTAAATTTAAATCCTATGGAGGAAATATTATTCTATACAATGATTTTAATTGTTGGAAATGGAGTGTAGATTGTGTTTTTTGACAATATTCATCGGTTTGATTGTGGTGTTTTCAAGGAAATGATCATACAATACAGGGTGACTAAAGTGGTTAAGGTAGTGCCTTTTCCCAATGTTTTTCAATGTTTTTGGCTAAAAAAAAATAGGATGGAAAAATAATTATGAATTTTAGTTTTCTTCATATTTTTCATCTTAGATATGAAAATTCTATATATTTTGTGATGATTGTGTTTGATGAAGATTGGGTTTTTGGAAATGGGTGATCTTCATGATGATATGGTGCTCTTTGAACATGCGATGGAAATATGGTAATGTTTATTACTACAAAAAGAATCATGTGTGCACAATGAGTTCAAGGTGATAATCAAAATAATTATAATGTCCAAAAATATAAGAAATTTCATTGGATAATCACCATGGAAATATCATCATGTATATGAATTTGGATGTCTATGAAAAATCCACTGGAGGCGAGGGATCATAGTGAAAGGATAAGTGTACAAATAGTTGGCTAACCCAACATCATTATATGTAAAACTATTTGGAGAAAAGGTAGAAACTCTCTTAATTCATGAAAGTCATTATGATTCATGAATCATGTATTCATTTTGATGTTGAGAATCATGAAAATATAGCACTTGTATTGAAAAACTATTTAGTTTCTCGTAAAAAGGAATTTTGTGATGCTAGGTTTTCCATAATGACTTAGTTTTCCCTGAATTCAATTTTATTCATAGAGATTGTGGAAATCAAGAATTTTCTTTGTGAATGGGATTATTAAACATTTGGTATATGTGAATTTTTTTTACATGTGCACCAACATAACTCTATGGTGTAAGAAGATTCTAATGTTTGTTAGGGGGAAAGACATAAATTAAAATATATCGAGGTGACCATAATTTTGTTAAACTAAATAATAATTTACCCAAAATAGTGATCTTGGGGTATTTGACTACTCTATTATAATGGAGGAATTGTCCTATCCTGGAAATCATATAAAGGAAGGGTTCCATTACTGAGTGACTGTGTCTAATCTTCTATATTCTAAAACTAGTGAATATTAGTGGATTTAGGTATGATTGAAACAATATATATGTACCATCCATGGACTATCCATTTATGGTGAACCATATAAAAGAGTTTTGTTGTGTCTCTACATGTTCATTTTTGATTATTGAATGATTCAATAATGTTTGTTTTCCATGTTCCTTCCAACATGGGAATAAGATTTTTGACATTAAAATAAAAAACATGACACCCAGATTCACCTGCCCTCTCTAGGTGTTCCAGGGTCCTAAATGTGATATTAGATCATATGGGTTGTTATATATAAATCTATATTCTATTGTTTTTAAGGAATAATTAATAAATGTCATGGGATTCACCCATTATGATTGAATAAACTTTCATATTTAGAATTATATAATGATAAATCATCTGAGATCCAGTGGGTTGGAAGTAGTATTTTTCACTACATAGGGGATTCAGGTAACATATATGAAGGGACTCAATATGAATGATGCAGAAATATAAATTAATGATAAGGATGCAAAATATTTTTTAATGTATCTCTATCTGATAAATATTAAATTAAATTGATGAGTTTTTTTCCTGAAATGTCACTATGGAATAAATTGGAATAATTATATGAAGGTGATAAAATATGGAGTCAAAACTCCATGATTTTTAAAATTGGTTTGATTATTTCAAAATTAATCATGATGAAAATAAAGAAAAATATTAAAATATTAAAATTGATTTTTTTTAGAAATTCACGGAATTGGTGAAAAAATTAATGATATTTACATTGTGAAAAAAATTAACAGAGGGATTAAAACATTGTACAATAAAAAAGTATTAGTCCTTAAGGAAAGGGATCTATCTAGAAATTCAATTGATTGTCTAATTACTAGTCTAGTAGACTATGAAATGATATTCAAATCTGAAGATTAAACAACTCATGTATGAAAGGGAATTGAATTTAATGCCCTGAAAAAACATGTGTTTTCTAATGGTAGTAATGGTGAAAATATTGAGAAAGGAGAAATTAATTCTATTATTCCTAATAAATTAAATATATGATAAGGTATATTTTACGGAAATCATCCAGTGTAATTTTTTTATGTGGTAGAGCAGGGAACATTCCCACTCAAAACTCAAGGATGTTTGATGATAATGAAACTGATGATAGGATCACTCAAAAGAATCTAAAAAGGATTCCTGAAAATCAAAAATTTGAATCATGATAGAAATTATAGATATATATTCATTTATAAAGAAAAATATAGAAATGATATTTTGTAGGATGATGAAATGATGTTTAAATAAGAAACCCTAGAGTCTATGATGGATATAGTGGAAATTCCGAATCTTCAATTATAATCATTTGATTGAGGTTGTCGATCTCATGGTGGAACTTCAAGATTCTCATGATAAGTTTTATATTCAATGAAGGATAAATAGAATGATGATATCTATTTTTAAAAATTTATCAGAATATGTTGATCGTCTTGAAGTATAAATTGATTGACTAGAATAATGACTTAATATACCATTAAATGGCTCTTGATTTCTCAGTTGATGTTATGTAATTTACGAAAAAAATTTAAGCGAAGAATAAATTCACCAATAACCATACCTCAAAACATAAGGATAAGTATATGATAGGAGAGAAACATTAAGAGGATGTTTTGTCTCTAAGGATTAAAGTATAAATTGAATCAAATACAAGGGAAACAAAGAAGACATTACAATTTGTAATCTTATCATACGTGAAGCTATTAAAAAGTTCTAAACATTGTTCTGATGGATTTAAAAATGCATTGAATGATCAGTGATAAAAATTAATGGGAAAATTGAAATTTTTTATGATGTAGACATATAAATGGAATGGAAAAAATATGTGGTAATATAAAGGGATGAATGAAGTTCAATATATCATAAAGATACCTGTAGTTCTAATAGAGACATATTTAAATAAAATAGTAGACAATTGAAAGTTATGATTATGTATATAGAGACGATCTCTAGTAAAATACATTTTCTTAATAAGGGGACGTTAATAGTAATGAATATGAGAATTCATTTCCTCTTATGAAATTTAAATTTTGTTATTATCTAGGTCATATTATTCTATACTTCAAAGAGGCATGGAGCAATCAGAATGGGGAAATGATTGAATGTAAAATAATGATTAATGAGACTATATCCTTCATAATAAAGAATAAATAGTTTCTATGTATTTTTTTTATTATTATAATTATGCTGGTAAAGTACTAAACTAAAGGAAAATGAAAGGCATGAAAAATACCAACAGAACATAGATAAAATTCAATAAACTCCAACCAAGAAGACTTTATTTCACAAATATGTATTGTCCTCTAAATGAAAAATTTGAGTATGATTAACCCATTAATATAGAAAAGAAATAATAATTTATACCATTATCCTACAATCAATTAATTATCTCATTAATGTAAAATAATAACAAAGAATAAATCCATCATTGTATAAATATCTCTCAATGCTAAAAGGAATAGTAGATCTCAGATTCTTGATATTAGATGATCAAACCATTTGATGGGTAGTGAATATTTTTTATGTAATGTTGGGAAAAAATGATGGAATACTGAGGTTCCGAAAAGATTGTGATTTAGATATCAAAGGTAGTGGAAGCACAGAGTAGAAAATGATGAGCATCAAAAAACTGAAGTTCTTTATGTGGTAGCATTGCATCACAGTCTCTTTTGTGCGAGTAAACTCTATAAATAGGGATAGATAGATACTTCAATAAGAATGGGTGAACTATCAATGAAAATATAGGTAATTCTATCCTGAAATGATGTAGAAAAATATTTATATCTATATGAGTTTGATAGTAAAGAGAACAATAGTTACATAAACATTTATGAATAAAATAACTTGTGGAAACATAGGTTTGGTCACAGTAATGAATAGAAAATATAGAAGATATGTAATATGAATAGTGTCTTACATATTCCCAATCTTAATCATGGATGAGAAAATACATTTGATCCTAATATGTGAGGAAATATGGTAGAATTTTTATATCAGAAGAAGAACATAATGTAAATTAAATGTACCTAACCTCATCAAAAAATACATACATGTTCAAATTAATATCAATATAACATGAGTATATTTTTAACTCATTCAATTTATTAATGAAAATAGTACAACTGATTGAGTAATGGTTATACATTGGAATCAAAAAGTTATGGAATGCTGGAAAAGTTATCCTCGAATAGCTGAGAATGATATTTTTTTAAA
Organism: Viscum album; assembly: GCA_963277665.1. Classification (NCBI taxonomy): domain Eukaryota; kingdom Viridiplantae; phylum Streptophyta; class Magnoliopsida; order Santalales; family Viscaceae; genus Viscum; species Viscum album. Next base: position 813,517,346 of record OY728165.1, read on the forward strand.
AATCAATATTCTACAATATGACATTAGAGAAGAATACACATCCATTGAATATGAACATTACTAAGAAAAACATGGAATAAATGATGGTGTGGATTCATTTTGAAGCCCATGTAAAATGGATTTGTTGAATAAAAATATCACAGAAGACCAATAAGGCCATAACTATGATACTTGGGAATCGTGTCACTCCTTAGTAAGGTAATGTTGTTGTTAAAGAGGAAGCATACACTAAAAATCAAACAAGTCATGTAATAGGAAAAAAGAACACATTATATCTATTATGTATTAAAAGGAATCCCTCTAGGAATAATTTTCATGTTTTCATAAGAAAATGTTTCATGTGAATAATGGAAGAAATCAACGAATGTATGGTAATGGTAAAAAAGAGGGAATATTCCATAGATATTCATTGAAAACAAAATCCTACAAATTTTATAATAGTCATCTTGGATGAATTGTGTAAAGTAGTGAAGTCAATATCATTAAAGATAAACCAATAAATAACTTTAGGATCCCATATGATGATATAATAGAAGAAGAATAAGAATGTATACATGATAATGTTTGAAATGAAAAAATAGTCGATGTATTTAAAATCATTTAAATCTTTCAATAACAATGTTATTTCCAGATAATATTGAAAAAATGAATCCATGGATGAAAACAATTAATCGTAGCCTCATAGGGGAAATATAGGACAATAAATTTTTCCATCCAACATCATTGGGGATTGGACGAAAACCACATTGGATAATTTATTGAATAATTAAGTAGATTATTCATAACAATCTATTATGGGAACATCCACTTTTGAAGTATTAATGGTTGAATCATGGGTTAAATCCATGATTGATGAACTTGATCAGATTGACAGTATCTAAATATAGGATCTTTTTATCTATTTTGAATATCATAATGTTATTGGATGAAGTTGGGTATTTAAATCCATTTTCAATGAGAATAGATGTGTGATTAGAACGATTGAATGCTTAGTGTATAGGTTCTATGCACATAATGAGGGAATTGGTGTTGAAGAAATTTTTTATCAAATAGAGAGACTATAGTCGATTAGTATTTTCATTGTTATGGAGATTAAAATATGATAGAAATATTATCATATGGAGGTCAGAAAAGTATTCATAATTTTGGTTCTTTAATATGATTTATAAATTGAAAAACCAATGGGATTTATGATTAGAAACGGGGATGAAAATGATTATATATTAAAGAAAGTTCTCTATTATAAAAAATAGGCACCATGTGCTTAGTATTATTGATGAGATGCTTATCTAAAGAAGCTCCAATTCAAAATAGGATGTAGAGACCATATTATAAATATGATGAATTAAAAGGAAGATATATTTATGCTTCTTGTGTATAAATATGATATTAAATTTTGGTGAATGTTGGAATCTGTGAAATATTTTTTTAATGTCACAAAATCTGAGTTTGAAATGAATATGACTGGGGAAATCACATACTTATTATGGATACAAGTGATTAAAAATACATATTACCAAATTATTTATAATAAAAATTATGTATGAGATAATATGAAGGAATTCAAAAAGTATGACTCGAAACCAACTTCACATCTGATTTTAGTTAAGGATGAACATGGAAATTGCAACACCCCAGGTAAATATAGAATATGACATTTTCATATTTATCCATATTTTTGAATAAAATATTAATATTACATTAAATGGAATGCAATGCTTGAGGGCATACCCAATACGCAACAACGTGTTTCTTTGAAATCATACGTTGCACAATAATAATAAAATAATATTATTTTAAAAGGTAGTTAACGTCTAGCTGTTGTAATGGCTGGAATGAACATAACTAACTACAAAATGATTATATATGTTTGTCAAATATTTTTACTTTTATCCAATAAATGTTGGAGGCTTAAAATGCAAATGAATCCAATTTTAAGAATAAAACATCTAATATTCTTTAAATAGTCGATTAACCGCCTTTTGATGGAGAACCCTTTTTAAATATACTTTTGAAAATTTTATCTGTTGTATTTGACAAAATAAAATCCTTCTTTAGAATCTGTAGATCAAAATTTACTTTGTGTAAAATTTTGTTATTTTTCCGATAAAGATCATTTTTATTAAAAATGATGCATTTTAAAATCAAAACCTCATTTTAATCTGATTTATTTATATGGATAGATTATATTTTAAATTTATATTAGATTGTATTTAGAATATATTTTGACCATTTAATTTAATGGTGGTCATTGTAATTAATTTCACTTTGAAATTGGACTTAAACTATGTCAATCTTTTAATAGATATTGTTTCTTAAAAATATGCTATTTGTTTTAAAAGTGGTAATTAATTATTAAACTAAATAATGAAACATAATTCTTTTTAATTTTGTAAAATATACATTATTTTTGAATTCATAATATCAAATATATCTTAGGGTGAATTTTTGGTATTTTTCTGAAAAACATCAATTTTTGATTAATAGTGAAACCACTAAGTGGTAGTTTAAAAATTGATTTTTCGTTTAAATGAAGCTTTACCAATTCTGTGATTTGAATTTCAAAAATCTGACATACATGGTTGTCATTAGGTTGTAAAATTTGGTTAATGAGATTAAAATATTTTTTTGGTAAATAGTAACTTTTATGTTTTTTATCGCGAATAGAGGTAATTAGTGTAATTTAAGTTAAAAATAATGTTTTAATAATATGAAATGATCTAGAAACATGTCTTACCCTAATTGGATTTTTCATTGCCGACCAGTAAAATCCATGGGTCAACTTGAGGACCCCATGGAGCCACTTCTTTTGGAATATGACATTAATAACTTTTTATTTAAATTTAAAATGAAAATGTCACAAGGACGAGTTGTTTTATTAAAACAATTTTTAAATGTGGATATACAAGTCATATTTTTTACTATAAATATTCATTAGAAACCTAAAAAGATTTCCTACATCATGATATTTTTTTTATAATTTTTAGACAGTAAATAAATTAAATTATTTATTACATCATGATGATGTAGTGATTACCTCATTAATAAAGGATTTAAATAAAATGAAAAGATAATGTTAAAACTATAACATACACTTTTCAAAGACCTATTGTATGAGTATATTTCGAACCCTTACCACCTTATCCTCGAAATACATCAGTGTGGGACCTTTAAAATCCGAAACTCATTTGAAAATAATGTAACATTTTGTAACTTTCCAAGAGTGCCCCTCCTCTCCTCTTAGAAAAGGACCTCACCTCTACCACCTTACCCACACATATCAAGCCTTTTTCTCGGCCAACCCCTTCCCATTTTGTCTCTCCACATCCCTCTATTACTCATATAAGCCTAACATTGGGGAGAAGTCTTCCCAAGGAAGCCTTTGAGCTCTAATCAAAGAGAGCTACCCGATTTTAAGGTAATGTCTTCACTTGTGTTCTTTTGTTTTATTTTGCTTCTCCAACCCCCAAAACTCTTTTTATTCATTTCTATTGTAACAAATACATTATCTTCAATTTACTAAGATTTTTTTATAATAAGGATTCTAGCTACACTTACGCACACCTACATCTAATGGTTAAAGAACATAATGTTTCTGTGGATTGTGAATTTCTGCCTCACGAAATGATGATTGTTCAATATTATTTTAACACCCAAAAAGGTGCCCATTAATATGTCACTATATTTATTTATGATATATAATATGTATATTTTTTTACTTAAGCTTATGTATTTTTCATTTATGGAAGACCTTTATGGTTTCCATCATGGTTAAACGCGATATCTTCATTTTAGGAAGTGCGGACTACCGCCCCCTCAAAGTGATTTGATTCGATAATACCATATGTGGTACGTATAATGGATAGATTTAATGATATTATATATGATACCATACTGGAATTACAATAATATTATGTATCATTATGTTTTAATTCAATTAAATAAGAAAAAGAAATGGAAGTAGCGTTCATGCATACGTACGACTTACCGTCGCCATGAACGGTGCATTTCATTTCTTACCTCTAAATGTTATGTAATATTATAAATTAATGTATATAATGGATATATATGATATATATGATATCTAAATAATTAATATAATTCTTGATATAATATATATTTTACCACATGAACAACTTGTAATTATAAAGACATTATTTTTGACTCATGTAGCAATGATCTACAAAACGACCATTATTAACTTAATTAATTACATAGTGTTCATAACATGGTAGTAAGTGATATAAAAGGAATATTGATCTTGAAAAAGGTTCTTAATCATGTAGAAATTAACTCAAGTTTATTATTCGGGAGGTTAATGAACGATCGAGTCAAGTCGGACCCGAGGTAAGGGATCCTACCCCTCTCTTTGTTTTTAAGTACACTCTTTTATGTCATTCCTTTTAAGCTCATGTTTATTATGACAGGGATGTTATTTTATATTACCCTTAATGTAATTTTTATTTTCATATGATGAGAGACCCTATTTTCTCTAATCAATCCATTTTGGAAGTTTTAATTGGCGCGGTTAGGCTGCCGAAATTTCGTAAGGGGCTTTTTATCTCACCTTGTGTTTTCTTGAGATTCATGATAAATTTGCCAGTATTTAATTTTTAGTTCTGTATGTACTATCAATTATTATAATCTTTGTGTAACATACTTTTGTTTATGAGTATTTACATCAATGTTGTATAGTCCTTGTAACAGCCCAAGATTTTATAAAAAAATATTTTTTTTAAGTTTATTAATGTCTTGTGTTGTACGCTACACCAAAAGGAGCTTGCACAACACGCATCCTTGTCTTGCCTTGCATTACACGCAATCACGACCTTCCTCGATAGCGTGTGTAATACGCAATACCGAGTTTCACTAAACAACGATGTGCTATTAAAATATTATTAAAACTAGCCGTTATGAATAGTAATAACCACTTTTTAAAATTCTGTAAATCTTATTTTTCAAAATGAACTTCATTCTTGGATTCGGAGTATCGAATTTAGCCTAAGGTGAAATTTTGGTACTTTTCGGATAACTTTCATATTCTGATGAATAGTGAAAAATTACTAAATTATAATTAAAAACAATTTTTTTAATCGAAATAATTAATAGTGATAAATTATTAATTTGAGTGGTTTTAAAGTATATTTAGAATATATTTTTACAATTTAATACAATGTTGGTCATTGGTTGTAATTTCACATTTAAACCAGACATAATCAAGTGTCAATCTTTTGATATATATTGTTTCCTAAAAACACGCTATTTATTTTAACAGCGGGATTTAATTATAAAATTAATTAATGCAACTTCTATGTTATGAATTTGGTAAAATATATTTCATTTTTGAATTCGGAATATGAAATATAGCTTAGGATGAAATTTTGGCATTGTTCTGAAAAACATCAATTTTTGATGAATAGTGAAACTACTAAGTGGTAGTTAAAAAAACTGAATTTTTCATAAAACTTAATTTTGCCGCTTCTGTGAATGGAATTTCGAAAATCCAAGAGACACAGTTAATATCAAGGACTAAAATGTGGCTCAATGAGATGAAAATAATTTTTTGGTGAATAGTAACTTTTTAATTTTTTTACCGCGGTTAATAGTAAATAGGGTAACTAAGGGTAAATATGATATTACTATTACCCTAACACATGTCCTAATTCTATTGGACAAGTGTAATTCAACCAAAAACAAACTTATGAATAAAATATGACCATTTAGGCCCACTTGGATTAGATTAGGACATTTATTATTAATTTATTTAAAGAAAGGTTAAAATAGTTAAAATCAACGTTTAATAAGTAAATCATTTTTACTATGGGGTTATACACAAGATAAATTCGATTGTAAATATTCATTAGAAAGCTAAAGAGATTTCCTACATAATGATATTTTATTTATAATTTTTAGACTTTAAATAAATTAATTTATTTTTGACACAACGATGATGCATTAATTACCCTTTTAAGGAAATATTAACATAATTGATGTTATAAATGCTCAAATGAATGTAATTTAAGACTTTTTATGAATTAAACTAATTTTATAGGTTACTATGATGTATTAGTGTTGATTTAATCAACTTGGTTCGAACATATAATTCTGTTATGACTTTCAAAAAAATCATATATCAAATAGTGTCAAAATTGACACAAAATAGTTTTTAAATCAAATATTATATTATTAATTGTTATTTTATTCCTAAAAATCTAAGGTTCGGCCAAATGACTTAGATAAGGATATATTTATTAATAATATACAATTTGGGGTTCGTTTGGCATGTTATAGTAAGTGTATAAACCATATAGTGAAAGAAAACAAAAAGACAAGGTAAAAGTTAAATTATTTAACTTAGAGTTAAATCTAATTGATAAGGTTAAAATAATAACCTAAACTTGTCTAAATCCTATTGGATGATAGTATTTCGACCCATCCCCACTTTATCTTCGAAATAAGACCATTTGGAACCATTATAAACCGATTTTGACATTAATATAAAATAATATTTTGAGGTATTCCTAAGGTGCCCCTCTCCTCCCCTATAAAAGGACACCTCCTCCCCCTCCTCCTCACACCAATTTGAGCACTCAAGCTCGGCCAACCCCTGCCAAAATCTCTTCTCCACTTCCCTAGAAACATCCTAGAGGTTCTGGTCTTCCTCAAAGACCAATTCTAGTGCCCTAAGATGAGGTCTCAAAGAGGCACTTCAAAGAAGAGGTAATTACCGTTACCAATTCTTTCATCTTTATTTCTTCATCCACTTCTTCTTCTTAGGTTGTTTCATTATGAAGTAATAACATCAGTATCACTCATATACTGATATGTTATTATAAGTATGAAACAACCCTATTTCACTATCTATCCATCCTACGGAAAAAAGAAATCACCGCGCGTGCGTACGTACGGAATACCGTCTCCACGACGCGATGAGATTCATTCTCCATGTTAACCATTTAAGAATGATTATAATGTATATATAAGAAATAATAATGAAATATATGACATTATACAGCTACTGGATTTATGTATATATATACATATGTATGTCATCTACTTACTTCCATTTCAAGACAATAAGGAAAGAAAAACAGCGTTCATGCGTACGTACGGACTACCGTCTCCATGAACGGTGTTTTTCATTTTATTTATCTATCTATTATATATATATATACTGAATATATATGATATATAAATCATATTTTATATTCTGGAAGTAAGTAAATCATGATATATGTAATAATGATGTCAAGAACAACAAGTCAAAACACCTACGATAAATGAAACGATTTTACCCAAAATGCTTCTTTAACATGGAATTTACAAAAGAACGGGTTATATAATGTCATAAGTGAACCATATATGATATCATAACAATGAATATGATTCTGTAATAAGTCAATAACATGATTTAAATCATTATACAGGAGGTTCGGACACTTACAAAGCAAGTCGGACCTAAGGTAAGGGAAATATCACAATCTCATTTTTATCCGAGATTGTTTATTCGTAAGTATTTACTGGGGTGTATTTTATCATCCACATCCATGTTCCCTCAATATGAAATATTGTTTCCATCCACTTTCAATAGTTTAAATCCAATTTTACCATTAGGTGAGTTTTTAGTAAAGAATATGAAAGGAATCTTTTGTCGTTTTTTCCGTACGAGGTACTTTTTGACTTTTCCGACAAAAGTACGACGAATGTTTTTTTTAACTTATACGGCATGAATGGATTTTTAAAACATTGTTTCCAAGAAGCTTCCTTTACAAGTTTTCAAGTTTATTTTTAATCAACTTCTTTTATTTTAAAGTTATATGACATGTTATGAAAGGAAAAATGTTTTTGAAGAAGAAAGGATATTTTCCTCAAGAATGAAGTTCAAGTGTTTTATCAAAATTGTTTTCCATCTAAGATAATAAAGGGTTCTGTTTTTATCCCTATTATTACATTGATTTGATCATGTTGTGATGGAATTATTTTTATGAATTCCATTATCTTATATGAATTGATTTATGATGTCATGATGTTTCAAGAATCCCATTTTTGTTACATGTGTTATGCGATGATGTATGTTTTATGATTATGTGGCACACATAAGAAAGGATTCATTATAAGATGGGTGGGAACTATATCTCCCTCCAATGCATTGGGTAAAGATTTTATATCTCATGAGATAGACATGGCTGGAACGGAAGGTTATTTCGGTTCAGTGATACAGGACTAAAACGAGGAGTGAACTCGGTTCAGAAAGGGACTTTGTCCACTAAGATAGTCTTGGCAATGAGTCATGACTAACAAGAAATGATTTTCCATGATTATGTGTTCATGCCACAAAGTTTCAAGTTTCATGTTATGATTATGGTGATCTCATTTTCACTTCTATGATTTATTAAGATTTTATGATCTCTTTTGCAGGTTATGATTTTCAAAAAAGATATGATATGATTTTTATTTCCTTTATTTCCCTTGCTGAGCATTTGAGCTCACCCTTTTATGTTTTCTTTTCCCCAGGATATAAAGAAAGGTTTTAGGTAAAAAAAGAGATGACCTTTATGGGAGATATTGAAGAACTTTCACCATGATTAGAATATTACGTTCCGAGTTTCCAAAGACACTAAACTATTACGATCCTTTAGTGTGTGTTTTTGTTATGTACTAAGTATTCCGCAAAAGTAATGTAATGTCTATGTACGTCAAGCTTCGGGTCTCTACAGTTGGTATCAGAGGAAAGGTTTAGTCAACCTTTGGAAACTAGGATGCGAAAACGTTAGTGAGATCCCTAGAGATATTTCTAAGGTATGTCTAGGGATGCCCCTAAGGATAAGTATACGTATAGGATATAGTCCTAGAACTATGGTAACGATATTAGATTAAACCAAAGATGTTAGATATTTAAGTTACTCCCCCTTTATTATGATTTTTGCCTCTCACACTATTCTTTTTTGGGTTTTAGAATATGGCTGGAAACAAGATGATTCACGATAATGGAGGATATGATGGACAATGGAATGATATACTTCATGAGAAACCAAATGAAATGGGATCTGGATGCCCAAACATCATTATTATGCCGAATCAGCAATCTCACAACATGATCAATAATGTAAAATTTGGTAAGTTTCCAGACTCGACTAATAAGAGAAAGATGGAGTTCCATGATGATCATAGAGGAAAGAAAGTTCAATTTCCCCTATGTAAATCATGTGGGAAGAGGCATCAAGGAGAATGTTTCAAAGGAACTGGAAGATGCTTTGGGTGTGGAAAAGAAGGACACAAAGCAAGTAAGTGAAAAGGAAAAGGTTCAGTTAACACCATGGATGAGGATAATGGTATTGCTACGACATCAAAAATGGTTAAGTGTTTTAAATGTGGAATGTATGGGAATTATGCAAACCAATGTCCTAAGGGAAAGACTCATGAAGAGAATCAGTATGGTCATATGGGTAGTATTTATGTGGATGATGATGAAGAGACTACAAATGATATGTGAGGTGAAAGAATTTTTGAAGCTCGGTCAATGGTTTGAGAATGTAGTGGAATGATTACATGTTTATCATGTGTAATTTTGGAATAAAGAGACATCTATGGATTGTTACACTGTTGTCTTTCCTTGTGTTTTGAAAGTGTATGATTAATGTTACCAGTATCCATGAAAGGTTATTCAGATATTTTTGGAATGTAGATGATATGCGCATAATGAAGGGATAAGGGGAAAATTAAATGTTTGATAGTATTCATGAGATCATGATTGATATAAGGACTAAGTGATATCATGGTTTGAGTATATAGAATTTTGAGGATTTCGGTATGTGAAAAGTGTTAACTTTTAACTGCATTCAAGTTTTTACTAAGGTTCAATGGGTATTCAAGAGAATACGTGATTGAGGCCTTTCAATGTTTGGAATGTGACCAACAAGACATATCTTATGATATATGGGGATCAACGATGGTATTAAATCTCTATGTTATGAGAATGGACTGCAGTATTATGGATAAGCCTAAAGATTGGATTGGATTATGTTGGACATAAGTTAGTATTGTTTAAGGATAGAAGTTTTTTTCGATATTATTGATGGGATGTTATAGTAATATAGTTTTGGAAAAAGGACAACCTGCAGGACGGGCGACAGCCCATCACTTCGGACAAGGCTGTGGGAATCGAACCCACAGCCGAAGTGCGACTGGCCTTTATCGCCTACCACTGACCTACAGGAAGTCCCTGTTTAGTAGAAACTAGTTTTATTATATTAAGCAGTATGATATATGAAGTATAAGTACATTTTAGGAACCATATATGATTAATCTCACTATACATCGACTTATGCATATAATTTTTGCTAACCTTTTGTTTGAGACAGATGGAATGACCCGTCATTCTATCACATGATCTGCTAACACTTCACGAATAACAAATTCAACTTCATTTATTTAAGAGATGAAGTGGAAATTGTTCAAGGCACGAACAACAGTGAGATTGTACCAAAATAAAGTAAGTATTTATTCTAATTCAAATTTTCAACTTTAGGGGAAATGATCTTGAAAACCAAAAATGTTGTCCTAGTGATCTTATACCTGATGAATCAGATGGTACCTTATATCATCACAAATCTATGGATTTGTGATTACTGGCTTTTCCATAGCCATGTTCTCTACCACTCTCCATCAGAACATGATGGTTAGATTTCTCTTCCATATCCATATTTTCACCTATGTGGAAACCCAATGATTAGTTTATTTGGGTAACCGTTACGTTTCATACTTTTGTTTTTAAAGATTGGTTTTGATATTCCTTTTTACGATGTGGGTTTCTATTAAAGAAACTTTCGAATAGTAAACCATTTATAACCCCGACGAATTTCGAGGGCGAAATTCATTTTAAGGGGGGTAGAATGTAACAGCCCAAGATTTTATAAAAAAATATTCTTTTTAAGTTTATTAATGTCTTGTGTTGTACGCTACACCAAAAGGAGCTTGCACAACACGCATCCTTGTCTTGCCTTGCATTACACGCAATCGCGACCTTCCTCGATAGCGTGTGTAATACGCAATACCGAGTTTCACTAAACAACGATGTGCTATTAAAATATTATTAAAACTAGCCGTTATGAATAGTAATAACCACTTTTTAAAATTCTGTAAATCTTATTTTTCAAAATGAACTTCATTCTTGGATTCGGAGTATCGAATTTAGCCTAAGGTGAAATTTTGGTACTTTTCGGATAACTTTCATATTCTGATGAATAGTGAAAATTACTAAATTATAATTAAAAACAATTTTTTTAATCGAAATAATTAATAGTGATAAATTATTAATTTGAGTGGTTTTAAAGTATATTTAGAATATATTTTTACAATTTAATACAATGTTGGTCATTGGTTGTAATTTCACATTTAAACCAGACATAATCAAGTGTCAATCTTTTGATATATATTGTTTCCTAAAAACACGCTATTTATTTTAACAGCGGGATTTAATTATAAAATTAATTAATGCAACTTCTATGTTATGGATTTGGTAAAAAAGATTTCATTTTTGAATTCGGAATATGAAATATAGCTTAGGATGAAATTTTGGCATTGTTCTGAAAAACATCAATTTTTGATGAATAGTGAAACTACTAAGTGGTAGTTAAAAAAACTGAATTTTTCATAAAACTTAATTTTGCCGCTTCTGTGAATGGAATTTCGAAAATCCGAGAGACACAGTTAATATCAAGGACTAAAATGTGGTTCAATGAGATGAAAATAATTTTTTGGTGAATAGTAACTTTTTACTTTTTTTACCACGGTTAATAGTAAATAGGGTAACTAAGGGTAAATATGATATTACTATTACCCTAACACATGTCCTAATTCTATTGGACAAGTGTAATTCGACCAAAAACAAACTTAAGAATAAAATATGACCATTTAGGCCCACTTGGATTAGATTAGGACATTTATTATTAATTTATTTAAAGAAAGGTTAAAATAGTTAAAATCAAAGTTTAATAAGTAAATCATTTTTAATATGGGGTTATACATAAGATAAATTCGATTTTAAATATTCATTAGAAAGCTAAAAAGATTTCCTACATAATGATATTTTATTTATAATTTTTAGACTTTAAATAAATTAATTTATTGTTGACACAACGATGATGCAGTAATTACCCTTTTAAGGAAATATTAACATAATTGATGTTATAAATGCTCAAATGAATGTAATTTAAGACTTTTAATGAATTAAACTAATTTTCTAGGTTACTATGATGTATTAGTGTTGATTTAATCAACTTGGTTCGAACATATAATTCTGTTATGACTTTCAAAAAAATCATATATCAAATAGTGTCAAAATTGACACAAAATAGTTTTTAAATAAAATATTATATTATTAATTGTTATTTTATTCTTAAAAATCTAAGGTTCGGAAAAATGACTTAGATAAGGATATATTTATTAATAATATACAATTTGGGGTTCGTTTGGCATGTTATAGTAAGTGTATTAACCATATAGTGAAAGAAAACAAAAAGACAAGGTAAAAGTTAAATTATTTAACTTAGAGTTAAATCTAATTGATAAGGTTAAAATAATAACCTAAACTTGTCTAAATCCTATTGGTTGATAGGATTTCGACCCATCCCCACTTTAGCTTCGAAATAAGACCATTTGGAACCATTATAAACCGATTTTGACATTAATATAAAATAATATTTTGAGGTATTCCTAAGGTGCCCCTCTCCTCCCCTATAAAAGGACACCTCCTCCCCCTCCTCCTCACACCAATTTGAGCACTCAAGCTCGGCCAACCCCTGCCAAAATGTCTTCTCCACTTCCCTAAAAACATCCTAGAGGTTCTGGTCTTCCTCAAAGACCAATTCTAGTGCCCTAAGAGGAGGTCTCAAAGAGGCACTTCAAAGAAAAGGTAATTACCGTTACCAATTCTTTCATCTTTATTTCTTCATCCACTTCTTCTTCTTAGGTTGTTTCATTATGAAGTAATAACATCAGTATCACTCATATACTGATATGTTATTATAAGTATGAAACAACCCTATTTCACTATCTATCCATCCTACGGAAAAAGAAATCATCGCGCGTGCGTACGTACGGAATACCGTCTCCACGACGCGATGAGATTCATTCTCCATGTTAACCATTTAAGAATGATTAGAATGTATATATAAGAAATAATAATGAAATATATGACATTATAAAGCTACTGTATTTATGTATATATATACATATATATGTCATCTACTTACTTCCATTTCAAGACAATAAGGAAAGAAAAACAGCGTTCATGCGTACGTACGGACTACCGTCTCCATGAACGGTGTTTTTCATTTTATTTATCTATCTATTATATATATATATACTGAATATATATGATATATAAATCATATTTTATATTCTGGAAATAAGTAAATCATGATATAAGTAATAATGATGTCAAGAACAACAAGTCAAAACACCTACGATAAATGAAACGATTTTACCCAAAATGCTTCTTTAACATGGAATTTACAAAAGAACGGGTTATATAATGTCATAAGTGAACCATATATGATATCATAACAATGAATATGATTCTGTAATAAGTCAATAACATGATTTAAATCATTATACAGGAGGTTCGGACACTTACAAAGCAAGTCGGACCTAAGGTAAGGGAAATATCACAATCTCATTTTTATCCGAGATTGTTTATTCGTAAGTATTTACTGGGGTGTATTTTATCATCCACATCCATGTTCCCTCAATATGAAATATTGTTTCCATCCACTTGCAATAGTTTAAATCCAATTTTACCCTTAGGTGAGTTTTTAGTAAAGAATATGAAAGGAATCTTTTGTCGTTTTTTCCGTACGAGGTACTTTTTGACTTTTCCGACAAAAGTACGAAGAATGTTTTTTTTAACTTATACGGCATGAATGGATTTTTAAAACATTGTTTCCAAGAAGCTTCCTTTACAAGTTTTCAAGTTTATTTTTAATCAACTTCTTTTATTTTAAAGTTATATGACATGTTATGAAAGGAAAAATGTTTTTGAAGAAGAAAGGATATTTTCCTCAAGAATGAAGTTCAAGTGTTTTATCAAAATTATTTTCCATCTAAGATAATAAAGGGTTCTGTTTTTATCCCTATTATTACATTGATTTGATCATGTTGTGATGGAATTATTTTTATGAATTCCATTATCTTATATGAATTGATTTATGATGTCATGATGTTTCAAGAATCCCATTTTTGTTACATGTGTTATGCGATGATGTATGTTTTATGATTATGTGGCACACATAAGAAAGGATTCATTATAAGATGGGTGGGACCTATATCTCCCTCCAATGCATTGGGTAAAGATTTTATATCTCATGAGATAGACATGGCTGGAACGGAAGGTTATTTCGGTTCAGTGATACAGGACTGAAACGAGGAGTGAACTCGGTTCAGAAAGGGAATTTGTCCACTAAGATAGTCTTGGCAATGAGTCATGACTAAAAAGAAATGATTTTCCATGATTATGTGTGCATGCCACAAAGTTTCAAGTTTCATGTTATGATTATGGTGATCTCATTTTCACTTCTATGATTTATTAAGATTTTATGATCTCTTTTGAAGGTTATGATTTTCAAAAAAGATATGATATGATTTTTATTTCCTTTATTGCCCTTGCTGAGAATTTGAGCTCACCCTTTTATGTTTTCTTTTCCCCAGGATATAAAGAAAGGTTTTAGGTAAAAAAAAGGGATGACCTTTATGGGAGATATTGAAGAACTTTCACCATGATTAGAAGATTACGTTCCGAGTTTCCAAAGACACTAAACTATTACGATCCTTTAGTGTGTGTTTTTGTTATGTACTAAGTATTCCGCAAAAGTAATGTAATGTCTATGTACGTCAAGATTCGGGTCTCTACAGTCCTTCTTTCATGGGGTGTACGTTTCGAATGTTACCCAAATCGGTAAGGGAGCCTTACACCCTCCTCTTTTTTAAAGACTTCTTTTGTTATGTCTCTTAAATTTCACCTTATTATGTGTGGATATGTTATTATATATCCTTATTGCCGTAAATTTTATTTCCAAGTGATGAGATACCCTTTATCACTCTCTTCAACTCTTTGTCTAAAATTTGATGTGACGCTGTTAGGCTGTTTAGGGAACTTCTTAACCCAATTTCGATTTCTTTGGGTTCAACATGTAGTTATTGAATATGTCATCCTTTGAATATGAGTGAATGAACATTGACTATTTTACACTTAATATCTACTTATATTTGGTGTATTTATATTTTTCACACATTGTTATGAGATTGATTTATCCTCAATTTAAGGATACCTTCTTTATAATGGATTTAATCTCATTTTACATTTCTATTGAGACTTCATTGTTGTTATGCACCAGTTCACTCTTATATGGTGTATATATTGTACTTTGGAATATTATATCATGAATCCCATTATTCTCATGATATTATAAAGTTTTGATTAAATTTTATTCCTCAATTATTGTATTCAACTGTCTCTCATTTTGTTAAAAACCCTTTAACTAAAATATCATTTTATATTTTTTAATGATTTATGCTTCTAAATATTTCTAATTAATATCCATGTTTTCAAAATGGTCTTAAGGACTTATTTACCTGGATATTAATGGTTTAAAATGTTAAAATCTTCAATGTGGTATGTGACACTTTGATTTAAAAATCTCTTTATTAAATGTTTTTAATGGTTTTAAAAATGGGTTTTTAGAATGGATTCATTATTTAAATATCATAAAATGATATATTGTTATGAAATGTGGGAATGTTATCTTTCCTTTATGCTTATGTTATGTGAAATGATTATGTTATGGTTCTTGTTCATTGTTATGAAGACGGGTGGTTCCGTGATAAACTAAGGGCGGGTGTGCCCGATATAGCTCTCCAATGCATTGGGTAATGCGAAGGAGTTAAACAGTAAAGACCCGTAAATTTCAAGGAAATTCATTTTCTTAATTTTCATTGTAATTTTACAAGAGCACAGTCTCTGACGGCACCTGATTCTGAGGCCCTGTGTGCCCAGAATCATTTTCCGAAGTTTGGCTCGGGTACGTTCAGTGAACGGATGAGCGGGTTTTTCTAACTTTTGAAACGGTGCCCAGAATCGAATTCTAAGGGCACCGATGAAATCGCTGCGCCGATATTCGCATAGAAACGCATCTTCCGGAGTTGCGTTTGCTCGGGTGTAGTTTTTAATTTTTGGGCTTAAGTTTAAGAAATAAAATAATTTTACGACAACTTTATTTTATTTCACTTAAGCCACTTGGAAGCCACTTGAAGCCACTTAATGGCGGCTTGAACTGAGTTGAACAGGATATGATGCTATCCAGAAATATCCTACCATCTTGGTAGGATATTTTTGAGGTGGGGCCCGCATGAGCCCCACCGTTTCTTCAGCTATGTAACGCACCCGCGAAAACCCGTCTTTATGAAAGTCAACTGATGCATTTTCTTGTTTTCTTAACAGACCATTTAATTGGGTGGTTTATTTCTTAAATTAAATGAGTTGTTTCTTTCGTTGAATTAATTAAACGAATTTATGGGTCGTTTCTTACCCGTTTTCGTGTGTTGGCATAATAATAAAATAAGACCAACCAAAATCTTTTGGAGGATTACTCGTTGAGACAGAATCCTTGTATCTTCTTCCTTCTTCGCGAAGAATGCGAAGAACATGAAGAACGCGAAGAACGCCGAACCCGGAAATCGACGACGCGACGCCGTGATCCGCAACGCCGACAACGTTCTTCTACGACATCTCTTCCTCCGCGACGGATCTTCGATCGGCTGCTTGAGGTAAGAGTCTCGGACCTTCCTTTTTATCTCCTTCGTGGTTCTTAACCAAAACACGGATTTGATTAATTAAATTAAATCTGCTGTTTCATGGTGTGTTGAGTTCGCCGACTCAACGCCGTGTTCCGCGACGACGCGACGATATCCACCTTCCGCGACGAGCAATTCCACGAAGAACGCTCACGCGCGACGACCAACAAGGTAGGGATTTATTTTGGGAATTACCCCCTTTTCTTTTATATTCCCGTAATTGTTCTTTAAAAAGTTAACGAATTGGTTTGTGAACAATTTTAAAATTATTAAATTTTTTGTTTCCGTTCAAATAAGGAACCCGTTTTTATGAAACTATTTTATTTCATTAAAAAAAATTGTTTCGGATATGCGTTCAGTTGTTGAACTTTAATTCCTCCAGTTGTTTATATCTAACGCAGAGGGTGCGGGCCAAACGAACATGACCCGACAACCCTCCGTCGTTCTCCGTTCTAGTGCGGATTTGACGAGCGACGACGGAACGTGCCGCAACGGAAGTTTGATGATCCCGAAGTGAAGAACGAGTCCCGGGAGGAGCAGCGGCACAGACGGGAACAAAATCGGACCACCGGAGCGACCCCGGTGACCATCGGCCACGCGGGTCTGGTGCACCCTGACGCAGAAAAGTCGCGTCCTTGACTTAGCGCGGCCCCACGCGGGGGGCCGCGGCACCACTAGGCCACGGGGGAAGTGCCTTGGCCGTTCGGCCACTTGGCCAAACCAGGCTAGGCTAGTCCGACCGGCCGGGCCGCGGCCTGGCCAGACCGGACCGGGTCAGACCGGGTCGGGGCGACCCGGTTCGGCCGACCTAGGGGGGTCGGCCCGGGTCGGCCCGGGCCTTGACCCCCCATCCTCGGACAGTTTTCGTTCAAATGGTCGTATCTTGAGCTACGGGCCTCCAAACGACTCGTCGTCAGCGGCAACGCGTTCCTTGTATCGAGACAGTCATTTCGTTATATCGCACTCAAGGTTTCAGAATACTTTGAGTTCGTTCGGGTCGGTTCGTACGTGAAACCAACCGGGCCTTCGGAGCGGAAACACTCATATCTTGACCCACGGACGTCCGATTGACGTGCCATCAGCTTCGTTGAATTCTTCTAAGTGAGACGGATCTTTTGGTATACTGCTCCCGAGGTTTGGATGCAGGTGGAGTACGGTCGGGTTGGTTTTTCCTTAAAAACCAACCGGGCCCCTAGGACGAAAAAGCCAATAACTCTCAGACCGGGCGTCCGATTGACGCGCCGTCTGCGACGTTGAGTTCCTGTTGACGATACGGAACTTTTTGATACATCAACTTCGGACTTTGGGTCAGTTGATGTATCAGCCTCTCGGCTCGTGGAGCGAACCCTCCCGAACGATCTCGCTGTGTGCGGGAACCCTAGTGCTGGCTGCAACTGCTTCTTCGACAGCGATGATTGTGTAGAGATCCTCCGTGGACTCCGACGACGACCGTGCAGAGATCCTCAGTGGACTGCGGCAACGACTGTGCAGAGATCCTCATTGTACTACGACGACTACTGCACTCAGTGATCCTTCGTGGATCAGTGCTACCGATCCTGTGTGGGTCTGATCCTGTGTGGGTCAGCGCTCAGCGGTTCTGTGTGAGCCAGCGCCTACAGGTCCTGTGTGGGCCCAATCTTGTTTGGGTCCGACCCTGTGTGGGTCACTGCGGGGTTAGTACCTATCGATCCTTCGTGGGTCCGACGACTTAGATGGTTCAGTGATCATCTTATCGTCATCCGAAGAAGTATACTTGTGTGAGATGAATCTTGTGTTCCTCCCCTTTGTGGATTGTGTTGAGCTATCCTGTGTGGATTTACTGTTTACTCTCCTTGTGGATTTTGTTGAGCTATCCTGTGTAGGTATACGTTTTGCCTTCCTGTGCGGACTGTGTTGTGCTTGGGCTCGGAAGTTGGAGCCGAACCGGAATTGATGACTTAGGTATATGTATGGGCATATACCTAAGCTGTGTCAGATGTTACATCGTGATTGTATCTTTCCTTTGTAGATTATCCTTTGTGGATTTCGGGAGACCTTCGGGGGTATCGAGGTCCCTACTGAGTAGCTTATACTCACCCCTACACGGGCTATGCCCGCACTACGTTGTGTTGGTTTCAGACAACGGACAGCGCTGATCGTGGTGGAGGCGTGCAGAGCCGGATGGTACCTGGAGGTGGACCACTGGGCGGGACGTACTCGGAGCGGTCAGGTGGACCCAAGGAGTAGTGGAGGCTATATGTACCCACCATTCAGGTGGGACTCCCAGAGGACGGCTCGACGCTACAGTTTTTCCCTTTCAGTGGCTGTTTTTCTTTTTAGTTGTACTTTACAGTTGGGCTTGTATTTCCGGCCCCTTTTACTTTCAACACAGTTTGTACCGTTTTTACTTAGTGTTTACTTTTCCGCATGCTTAATCTATGGTGCTTGTTTACTTTTCAAAGGCAATGCCTTCCCTTTTTGTTGAGATTTACGCCTTGGTGCTAGTCGCCAGCCCCTGGCCTATGGGAGGCGGTCATGTGGTAGTCACGGCACGGGCCCCGAGGACGGGTCGTGACAAATTGGTATCAGAGCCGGTCGGTTCTACCGCAGACTCTGATCTTTCTTCTATGTGAAGCAAAAGTGTTTAGCGTATTGAGTGTGGTTATCAGTCCAGGGAGTCCAGTGTTGGTGCGGCGGCCGACGTATCCATACACCAGGACCCTGACTTCTGATTTCCGACTTAATGCACGAAAACATTGATTGCATGTGTGTTTCAAGTTTTCTTTGTGATTACTTGTGTCAGCTCACCAGGTATACTGTTCTGACCGTGGCGCACTTGTTTCCTTTTCAGGACGGCCCGACGAAAGCAGCCAGCTAGGGTTCCTAGAGTAGAGCGCGACGACAGCCCGCCGAGCGACGAGGCCTCGGTATAGGGCCCATTGACAGCAGAGGCACCGTCGGTACCTTTACCCGCCGAGCCCCCGATGCTTCCAGCACTGGAAGCTGACGACGCACGTTGCCTCGGAGCTCTGCACGAGTTCCAGCGCCAGCGACCACCCAGGTTCCGTGGGGAGTCAGACCCCCAGGTAGCCGAGGACTGGCTGGAGGCGGTCGTCCAAGTTTTCAGGCTAGTGAGGACACCAGCAGACCTCATGGTGATCCTCGCGGCGAGCCTACTGCACGCAGCAGTAGGGAGATGGTAGAGCCTGATGCTCCAGGTACATGATGAGGTCACCCTCATCTGGACGGACTTCGAGGGCCTCTTCCGCTTAGTGTTCGTCCCGGCCACCCTCCGTACAGTGTGCATTCAGGAGCTTCTTCAGCTGCGGCAGGGCAATTTGACGGTCGCTCAGTACGCGGCGAGGTCCACCGATCATTCTCGCTACTCGACCGACATGGTACGTGACCCCTTATTCTAGGCCCGGACCATCGAGCATGGATTGAGACACGAGATCAGGGCATCGCTGATCTCCCTCAGCATCCTGACCCAGGAAGGAGTGCTGGAGCGAGCCCTCCTGATCGAGAGCTTTCTGGCTGAGTCTACAGTGAGACCTCCCACAGGGCGGCAGATAGCGGAGTCTTCGGCAGCAGGTAGCCGACGGATGACTCAGGGTTCCAGGTGGACCATACCTTCCAACAGATGACTTCGGGACACTGGCTCAGCAGTGCAGGGCACCCAGCTCGGAGCCAGTCCTCCGAGAGGCAGACAGTGCTACGAGTGAGGCGGGCAGGGCCACATGGCTCGTGACTGCCCGACCCGCCGTACCGAGGGGCAACAGACGGTGGAGGGGCCACCCAGGCAGAGGCAGAGGGTCGACCGTGGCAGTCCTTAGGGAGGAGGCGGACGAGGCAGAGGAGCTGGCCGAGCAGCAGGTGGTGGGCGACGCTTTGAGGCTCTGCCACCACCACCACCGGGAGGCCCGCCCCGACCATAAGGAGCTGGCGGGCAGAGATAGGCTCAGCTCCAGGCAGCAGAGGCCTACGACCACAGCACGCCAGAGATGATTCAAGGTACGATATGTGTCTATTCCACCCTTGCTGCAGTTCTTATAGACACAGGAGCGAGTCACTCTTTCATAGCCGCTGCCCTTGTTCGGAGCTCGGAGATTCCGACAGAGCCGTTGGCTCGATCCTTACAGCTAGAGACTCCTACGGGAGGAGACTCGATGATTACGCACTAGTGCCGACAGTGTGAGCTTACTCTAGGAGGTGAGAGCTTCGGCTGGGATCTTCTTGTAGCGGCTTCGAGGCCTTACGACGTCATCTTGGGCATGGATTGGTTATCTACGGTCCATGCTCAGATTGACTGCATTAGGCGCAAGGTGCGATGTGTGTGCACCGACGGGAGCATGTTCACCTTCACCGGCGAGAAGGGAGCCTTAGCAGCACAAGATGGACTTCCACAGAGGAGAGGACATCCCATCACTCATCAGTTGGCTAGCCTCATCCTGGAAGCAGTTGACGTGCGTAGTCCCAGTTTTCCTGCAGTGGTGGATCAGTACGCAGACGTCTTTCCCGACGACGTTCCAGGGCTACCTCCTCGTAGAGAGGTAGACTATTATATTGACTTGTACCCCGGGAAAGCCACAATATCCACTCCAGCATATCGGATGGCCCCCGCTGAGCTTAGAGAGCTGCGGGTACAGTTGGAGGACTTGCATGGGCATGGGGTTCATCCAACCCAGTGTTTCACCCTGGGCTTCCCCGATATTGTTCGCCAAGAAGGTGGACGAGAGTTTGTGACTGTGTGTCGATTATCGTCGCCTGAACCAGGTGATAGTGAGGAACAAGTATCTGCTACCCAGGATTGATGACCTCTTCGATCAGCTCAAGGGAGCACGGTGGTTCTCGAAGATAGACCTCAGATCAGGCTATCATCAGCTCAGAGTTCGAGACGAGGATGTGAAAAAGATGGCCTTCAGCTGTTGGTATGGCCACTATGAGTTCTTGGTTATGCCTTTCGGCGTGACCAACACTCCAGTAGTGTTCATGAGCCTCATGAACAGGATCTTCCAGCCATACCTCGATCGTTTTGTCATAGTCTTCATCGACGTCATCTTGGTGTACTCGACCACCGAGGAGGAGCACACCTACCACTTGCATGTTGTACTAGACACACTCCGAGAGCACCAGCTTTATGGAAATCTCTCGAAGTGTCAGTTCTGGTTATGTGAGGTCCACTTCTTGGGGCACGTCATTTCTGAGGCGGGAGTTGCAGTGGATCCCGTGAAGATCGAGGCAGTGCTAGCTTGGGAGCCACCCAAGAGAGTGACAGAGGTGCGGACTTTCTTGGGCCTATCCAGATACTATCAGAGATTTGTGCTGGAATTCTCCATAGTTGCGGCCCCACTCTCAGTGTTGAAGAAGAAGGGGAAGCCCTTCGTGTGGTCAGACAGATGTCAGCAGAGCTTCCAGGAGCTGAGGCAGAGGTTGACCAGCGCGCCTATCTTGAGGTTGCCTGAGGAGGGAGTTGGATACGTAGTCTACTGCGATGCATCAGGGAACGGACTCGGGTGTGTCCTGATGTAGGAGTGGGCTGTGATTTCCTATGTATCACGTCAGTTGAGGCCGCATGAGCAGAACTACTCTACCCATGACATGGAGTTGGCAGCAGTGGTCTTCGCCCTGAAGACATGGCGGCACTATCTGATGGGCGAGCGCTTTACAGTCTTTTCTGACCACCAGAGTCTCAGGTACATCTTCTCTCAGAAGGACCTGAACCTAAGACAGTGAAGATGGCTCAAGTTCCTCTAGGACTATGACTTTGAGATAGTCTATAATTCTGGGAAGGGGAACGTTGTAGCCGATGCCCTCAGCAGGAGGACGGGCATCCGGCTACTTGAGAAGGTGACAGAGCAGATAGCCGCCTTGCAGATATCCTTCATGGATAGAGACAGAGCAGCCTTCCTTCAGTCTCTCACAGTCTCTCCTCCACTTCTACAGTGGGTCAGAGAGGCACAGCATGGGGACGCTGACTGTGAGAAACGGTGTCCACAGATATCATCAGGACAGGCACCTGATGGTTTCTCCCTTGGAGCAGAGCATGATGTCCTTTTCAGAGGACGTACCTTGGTACCAGTCGCTTTACGGGAGGAGGTGCTGAGAGAGTTCCACACTTCTCCTTTGGCGGTACATCCTGGAGTGGTGAAGATGTACCAGGATCTCAGACGTCAGCACTGGTGGTTGGGCATAAAGAAGGCTGTGGAAGAGTTCGTTTCGCGGTGCCTCACCTGCCAGCAGGTGAAGGCAGAGCATCAGGTACCAGCAGGCTTGGTACAACCCTTGGAGGTCCCGGAGTGTAAGTGGGATGACATATCTATGGACATCATGACTGGATTACCACGCACTTCCAGAGGTCGCGACTCCATTTGGGTGATTGTTGACCGACTCACCAAGTCGGAACACTTCTTACCCATCTGAGAGCAGGGCTCAGTGGAGAGCATGGGACGTCTCTACGTTCAAGAGATTTTACGGCTTCACGGTGTTCCATCGACTATCGTCTCCGATTGGGACGCTCGCTTTACTTCCCAGCTTTGGAAGGGGTTGCAGGAGGCGTTCGGGACGCGGCTACGTCTGAGCACCGCCTTTCACCCTCAGACGGATGGTCAGAAGGAGAGGACCATTCAGACTCTCGAGGAAATGCTCTGTGCATGTGTCCTTGACTTTGGTCACAACTGGGAAGACCACCTACCCTTGGTGGAGTTCTCTTACAACAACAGCTACCGCTCCACCATCGGGATGGCACACTACGAGGCATTGTACGATATGACTTGCAGATCTCCTTTGTGCTGGATAGACCCTGGGGAGTTAGCACTTGTGGGACCACAGATGGTCCAGGGCATGACAGAGAAGGTCCAGGTCATCCAGGAGCTGATGAGGACAACACATAGCTGGTAGAAGTCATATGCTGACAGGAGGCGGAGGCCACTAGAGTTCGAGGATGGTGACCACGTCTTCTTGCGTGTCTCACCTCGACGTGGTTTGCGTAGATTTGGCCGAGGCGGCAAGTTGTCTCCACGCTTCATCGGGCCTTTCCAGGTCCTCAGCAAGATTGGCGAGGTGGCTTATTGCTTGGCTCTGCCTCCTCAGTTTCACTGGGTGCACGACGTCTTCCACGTATCCCAGCTGTGGAGATACGTGCATGACCCAACACACATCATTGACTATGGGGAGCTAGACATGGATGATGGGGCGACTTTTGCAGAGGTCCCGGTAGAGATAGAGGATCGACATGAGTGGGTTCTACGTGGGCGATCGATTCCTCTAGCGCGCATCAGATGGCAGCACGGGAACCTCCAGGAGAGCACTTGGGAGCGGGAGGCTCAGATGCGTGCTCAGTAACCACATTTGTTTCCCTAGTTTTTGATGTATCTTTACGGTGACATAATGTCCTGAGGTGGGAGTATTGTAAAGACCTGTAAATTCAAGGAAATTTTTTTTCATAATTTTCTTTGGAATTTTACAAGAGCACAGTCTCTGACGACACCTGATTCTGAGGCCCGGTGTGCCCGGAAACATTTTCCGAAGTTTGGCTCGGGTACGTTCAGTGAACAGATGAGCAGGTTTTTCTAACTATTGAGCCGGTGCCCGGAATCGAATTCTGAGGTCACCGATGAAATCGCAGCGCCGGTAATCGGTTAGAAACGCCTCTTCCAGAGTTGCGTTTTCTCGGGTGTAGTTTTTAATTTTTTGTCTTAAGGTTAAGAAATAAAATAATTTTGCGACAACTTTATTTTATTTCACTTAAGCCACTTGGAAGACACTTGAAGCCACTTAAAGGCGGCTTGATCTGAGTTGAACCGGATAGGATACTATCCTGAAATATCCTACCCTCTTGGTAGGATATTTGTGAGGTGGGGCCCGCACGAGCCCCACCGTTTCTTCCGCTAAGTAACGCACCCGCGAAAACCCGTCGTTATGAAAGTCAACTGACGCGTTTTATTGTTTTCTTAATAGACCATTTAATTGGGCGGTTTATTTGGTAAATTAAATGAGATGTTTCTTTTGTTGATTTAATTCAACAAATTGATGGGTCGTTTCTTACCTGTTTTCGTGTGTTGGCATAATAATAAAATAAGACCAACCAAAATCTTTTGGAGGATTACTCGTTGAGATAGAATCCTTTTATCTTCTTCCTCCTTCACGAAGAACGCGAAGAACACGAAGAAGGCGACGAACATGAAGAACGCGAAGAACACCGAACCCGGAAATCGACGATGCGACGCCATGATCCGCAACGCCGACAACGTTATTCATTGACTTCTCTTCCTTTGCGACGGATCTTCGATCAGATTCTTGAGGTAAGAGTCTTGGACATTCCTTTTTATCTCCTCCATGGTTCTTAACCAAAACACGGATTTAATTAATTAAATTAAATCTGCTGTTTCATGGTGTGTTGAGTCCGCCGACTCAACGCCATGTTCCGCGACGACGCGAAAATCTCCACCTTCCGCGACGAGCAATTCTGCGAAGAACGATCATGCACGACGACCAACGAGGTATGGATTTATTTTGGGAATTACCCTTTTTTCTTTTATATTCTCGTAATTGTTCTTTAAAAAGTTAAAGAACTGGTTTGTGAACAATTTTAAAATTATTAAAATTGTTGTTTCCGTTCAAATAAGGAACTTGTTTTTATGAAACAATTTAATTTCATTAAAAAAAATTGTTTCGGATATGCGTTCATTTGTTGAACTTTAATTCCTCCCGTTGTTTATATCTAACGCGGAGGGTGCGGGCCAAACGAACACGGCTCAATAACCCTCCGCTGTTCATCGTTCTTGTGCGGATTTGACAAGCGACGACTGAACGTGACGCAACTGAAGTTTGATGATCCCGCAGTGAAGAATGAGTCCCGGGATGAATATCGGCGCAGACGGGAACAAAATCGGACCACCAGAGCGATCCCGGTGGCCCACAGAACACGTCAGCGGCGCGGCGGCGCCGGCAGCTGGGAGCGGTGGCGCCCCGGCGCGCCGCCGGACAGGCTGCCGCGGCTGAAGCTGCGGTGGCGGCGACACCCGAGGACCCGCGTCCGCGCGGGTCTGGTGCACCCGGACGCGGCAATGCCGCCTCCTTGACTCAGCGCGGCCCCTCGCGGGGGGCCACGGCACCACCCGGCCGCGGGGGCAGCGCCCCGCGGCACCTTGGCCGTTCGGCCGCTCGGCCGAACCGAGCCAGGCCGGTCCGACCGGCCGGGCCGCACCCTGGCCAGACCGGACCGGGTCAGACCGGGTCGGGTCGACCCGGTTCGGCCGACCCAAGGGGGTCGGGCCGGGTCAGTCCAGGCCCGGACCCCCCGTCCTCGGACGATTTTCGTTCAAATGGACGTATCTTGAGCTACGGGCCTCCAAATGACTCACCGTCAGCGGCAACACGATACTTGGATCAAGGCAGTCATTTCGGTATATCGAACTCAAGGTTTCGGAATACTTTGTGTTCGGACGGGTTGGTTCGTACACAAAACCAACCAGGCCATCGGAGCGGAAATGCTCATATCTTGAGCCACGAACGTCTGATTGATGTGCTGTCAGCTTCATTGAATTCCTCTAAGTGATATAGATCATTTGGCATACTCCACCCGAGGTTTGGACGTAGGTGGAGTACGGTCGGGTTGGTTTTTCCTTCAAAACCAATAGGGCCCCTGGGACGAAAAAGCCAATAACTCTCAGACCCGGCGTCCGATTGACGCGCCGTCTACGAAGTTGAGTTCCTGTTGACGATACGGAACTTCTGGATACATCAACATCGGACTTTGTGTTAGTTGATGTATTAGCCTCTCGGCTCATGGAGCGGACCCTCGCGAACTAGCTCGCTGTGTGCGGGAACCCTTGTGCTGGCTGCGACTGCTACATCGACAGTGATGACTGTACAGAGATCCTCTGTGGACTCCGACGACGACCGTGCAGAGATCCTAAGTGGAATGCGGCAACGACTGTTCATAGATCCTCAGTGGACTACGACGACTACTGCACTCAGCGATCCTACGTGGATCAATGCTACCGATCCTGTGTGGGTCTGATCCTGTGTGGTTCAGCGCTCAGCGGTTCTGTGTGAGCCAGCGCCTACAGGTCCTGCGTGCGCCCGATCCTGTGTGGGTCTGATCATGTGTGGGTCACTGCAGGGTTAGTACCTATCGATCCTTCGTGGGTCCGATGACTTAGATGGTTCAGTGATCATCTTATCGTCATCCAAATAAGTATACCTGTGTGACCTGAATCTTGTGTTCCTCCCCTTTGTGGATTGTGTTGAGCTATCCTGTGTGGATTTACTGTTTACTATCCTTGTGGATTTTGTTGAGCTATCCTGTGTGGGTATAGGTTTTTCTTTCCTGTGTGGACCGAGTTGTGCTTGGGCTCCGACATTGGAGCCGAACGGGAATTGATGACGTAGGTATATGTATGGGCATATACCTAAGTCGTGTCAGATGTTACTTCGTGATTGTATCTTTCCTTTGTGGATTATCCTTTTTGGATTTCGGGAGACCTTCGGGGGTCTCGGGGTCCCTACTGAGTAGCCTAGACTCACCCCTACATGGGCTATGCCCGCACTACGTTGTGTTGGTTGCAGACGACGGACAACGCTGATCGTGGTAGAGGCGTGCGGAGCAGGACGGTACCTGGAGGTGGACCACTGGGCGGGACGTACTCGGAGTGGTCAGGTGGACCCGAGGAGTAGTGGAGGCTATATGTACCCACCCTTCAGGTGGGACTCCCAGAGGACGGCTCGACGCTGCAGTTTTTCCCTTTCAGTTGCTGTTTTTCCTTTTAGTTGTACTTTACAATTGTGCTTGTATTTCGTGCCCCTTTTACATTCAGCATAGCTTGTACCATTTTTACTTAGTGTTTACTTTTCCGCTTGCTTACTCTGTGGTGCTTGTTTACTTTTCAAAGGCAATGCCTTCCCTTTTTGTCGGGATTTACGCCTTGGTGCTAGTCACCAGCCCCTGGCCTATGGGAAGCGGGCATGGGGTAGTCACAGCACGGGCCCCGAGGAAGGGTCGTGACATAAACGTTAAGGTTTCTCTGAAAATATTTAGGTAATATACTTCAACGGGTCGTCCAAACGTAACCAAGAAGTTACTCCCTACATAAGAATGTTATGAATTCCTCAAGTTACCTTTATGTCTAATGATTTCTATGATTTATTCATGATTTTACGAGGTATGTTAATGTGCTTATGTTTTATGGGTAAAGTATGATTTCTTTCTTATGTATATATGTACTCATGTTTCCATTCCATACTTTTTATAACCCTTACTGAGATTTTTATGCCCATCCCATGTTTTTTAAATGTTTTTCACTGGTCAATGGAATGGTATATGATATGATGATAGTGTCAAGGAGGTGTCAAGAAAGAATCCATGTTTTATTTTAAATAAGTTTCCATTTATGGGAAAAATGAATACTGTCTTTTATATAACCACTTTGTTTGAATGTGGAATGTAATGCAAGTTTTATGATCTAATTCTATAAAACTCTATACCTAAAAATATCCTCAATGTTTAATCTTATAATAACTCAATATTAAGTAAGGTTTAAGTCCGTGGCCTTATAGTTGGTATCAGATGTCAGTTTATATAACTTTAGAGGTTAGAGTGTTGTTTAATAAAAAGTGAACAAGTTGTGTATAGCCACAATGGTTAGTATATTTGATGGAGTCATCATTTTTTTAAAGTTAGAACGAGTTTGAGATAACATTGATAAGTATATATTGGTGTTTATCTTCCCCTTTATTATTTGATGATTTTACTTTTATACTCACACTGACCTTTTTGGTTTTAGTAAATGCCTTGATCTAGTATGCACCAAAGTAACAGTGGATTTGAAGAAAACTGTGACAGTTTTATGAAAGAACAACTGAATGATATGGGAGAATCAATGAGAACTCTTGTGGTTATCCTCAACCAACTATTTGGAGTCATGATTGACCACCTAATCCTTAGTGATTTTTATAAGGCATCGTGTATGCGAGAAACAAATCCCTACAGAAGATCAGGTAATAATCATAAAGGTAAGTATGTTCAAAAACCTATGTGTCAAAGAAGTGGAAGGAAAAACATAGGAAAATGATTCAATGGGACAAAAAGATGCTATAAATGTTGAAATAAAGGTCATAAAGCAAGAACCTTCCATAGAAAAAGGAAGCATCTAGTTGACTCTAGGAAAGGGATAGAAGTTCATTCTGAAGGATCAATTGAATGTTTTAAATGTTCTGTGAATGGTCATTATGCAAACACATGTCCTGCGAAGAAGTTTCGGGAATGGGGTCACTAAGATCGTAAAAATATTCATTTACCAATACCTAATTCCATTCTGATTGAGGATAAAGAAACTGACAATGAAGAATGAAAGGTATGGATTATTTCTTAACATATGTTTTCCTATTTTTTGAATCATAGGATATGATTCATGATTTTTTTTTGGAAAGAATTATTTCCGAATAAGTTGAAAAGGAATGGCTAATGGATCATGAAGAATTTTGAATGAGTAAGAAGTCATCATATAAGGGATTCAAGGGTTATGGAAGATTTTAGGATGGTGAAATTCTTAGTTGTATTAAGTCTCTTTTGATGATGGGGTTACATTAGAAGACTTTTCACAGTAACTCTGATGTTTGATATATAAAAATTTTATTTAAGGAATAATTATCCTTTATTTTGTGGATATAGTTATAAAGAACCATTTGGGTTTATATGATCCTTGAATTTGAGGAAATTACTAGTTAATACATTTTTGGTTGCAAAATGGATGTCATTAGACAACCATTGTGGTTAAAATATGTTTTGGTTTTTTTGATGAATTTATCTATTTTTGAGGAATGTTATAAAATTATATAGTTTTTGAAAAGCGACAACACGCAAACAGTGTGACAACCCGTCGCATCGGACGAAGCTGTGGGAATCGAACCCACAACCAAAGTGCAACTGGTATTTATCACCTACCACTGGACTACATGAATTCCTTGGTTAGTTTGAATGATTCTTTTTAGTTAGATGATTTTATGAATTAATTTTAAGTTTATTTTTTTGTTATTAATGGAAATGATTATCCTATCATGGAGGCTATGTGATAAGGATATTTACTTTTCCGTATGAGACAGTAAGAGTAACTGATGTTATTTTGGAAAATAATGTTAAAATTTATCTTAGGAGACTATGTGATTAAATCATTCATAGAATTGGGTTTCAATGTTTGTTTGGTTTACTTTGTAGAATTTTATGGATAGATGTTTATTTAATGGTCTTTTTTGAACTTTGGGTTTTAGTTTTGGTTAAGGCCTAAAGACATGGGATGTATATAGTTCTCTTTTGTGGATTAGGTGATTCTCTAGAAGTTTATTATACCTCTCTTAATGTGAACAAGTCATCCTAAATACTCATATTTTGGAGAAAATATGAGTTCGTGTAAGAAATATAGTAAAAGTTGGAAGTAAAAAATGGCATTTAAGTAAGCTTCCTTATGTTTTAGTTAATCTCATAAATAAATTCCTCAATCAAAAGTAACTTACAACAAAAATGTTGACTGTTATTTTTTCCTACTGGTGAATCAAATACCGTTTAACCCATCACAAGTTTGTGATTTTCTTATTGTTAACTTTCTCCTAGATATGTTTACAATCACTCTCCATCAGAACATAAACCTTTGTTATTTCCTCCATATCCATATTTCCATACTTGGAATCCTAGTATGGGTTAACTCGGGTGACATTTGTACTTCTCACCCATTCTTTTAAAGTGATAGTTTTACCGACTCTTTTTCCGATGTGGGATTTTCAATTAAGCTTCCAAGCCCAATTTAAAAATTGCGAGGACACAATTCCTAAAAGGGGGGATGGAAGTAACACCCCAGGTAAATAAAGAATATGAAATTTTCATATTTATCTATATTTTTTAATAAAATATTAATATTACTTTAAAGGGAATGTTATGCTCGAGGGCGTACCCAATATGCAACAACGAGTTTCTTTGAAATCATACATTGCACACTAATAATAAAATAATATTATTTGAAAAGGTAGTTAATGGCTAGATGTTGTAATGGAGGGAATGAATGGAACTAACTACAAAATGATTATATATGATTGTCAAATATTTTTACTTTTATCCAATAAATGTTGAAGGCTTAAAATGCAAATGAATCCAATTTTAAGCATAAATCTTCTAATATTCTTTAAATGGTAGATTAATCGCCTTTTGATGGAGAACCCTTTTTAAATATACTTTTGACAATTTTATAAGTTTTATTTTACAAAATAAAATTCTTTTTTAGAATCTGGACATGAAAAATTAATTTCTGTAAAATTTTGTTATTTTTCCAATAAAAATCATTTTTATTGAAAATGTTGCATTCTAATTAAAAACCAACTTTTAATATGATTTATTTATATGGATAGAATATATTTTTAATTTATATTAGAGTTTATTTAGAATTTATTTTTACCATTTAATCTAATGGTGGTCATTGGAATTAATTTCACCTTGAAATTGGACTTAAAGTAGTGTCAATCTTTTAATAGATATTGTTTCTTAAAAACACGCTATTTGTTTTGACAGCACGAATTAATTTTTAAATTAATTAATGCAACATATATGTTTTGAATTTTGTAAAATATACATCATTTTTTAATTCTGAATATCAAATATATCTTAGGGTGAATTTTTTGTATTTTTCTGAAAAACGTCAATTTATGATGAATAGTGAAACCACTAAGTGGTAGATTAAAAACTGATTTTTTGTTTAAAAGAAACTTTACCACATCTGTGCTTTTAATTTCAAAAATCCAACATACATGGTTTTCATTAGGATGTAAAATTTGGTTCAATGAGATTAAAATAATTTTTTGGTGAATAGTAATTTTTATGTTTTTAATCGCGATTAGAGGTAATTAGTGTAATTCAAGGTAAAAATAATGTTTTAATAATATTAAATGACATAGAAACATGTCCTACCCTCATTGGATGTGTCATGGCCGACCAAAAAAATCCATGGGTCAACTTGGGGACCCCATGGAGCCACTTTGGTTGGAAAATGACATAAATAACTTTTTATTTAAAGTTAAAATAAAAATGTCACAAGCATGAGTTGTTTTACTAATACAATTTTTAATTGGGTTTATACAAGTCATATTTTTAACTATAAATATTAAGTAGAAATATAAAAAGATTTCCTACATCATGATAATTTTTTTATAATTTTTAGTCAATAATTAAATTGAATTATATATGACATCATGATGATGCAGCGATTACCTCATTAATAAAGGATTTAAATAAAATAAAAAGATAAGGTTAAAACTATAACATACACTTTTCAAAGTCTTATAGGATGAGTATATTTCGAACCCTTACCACCTTATCCTTAAAATACATCTGTGTGGGTCCTTTAAAATCCAAAACTCATTTGAAAAAAAAAGTAACATTTTGTAACTTCCCAAGAGTGCACCTCCTCTCCTCTTATAAAAGGACCCCACCTCTACCACATTACCCACACCTATCAAGCCTTTGGCTCAGCCATAACCTGGTCATTTGGGCTCTCCACATCCCTATATTACTCTTATAAGCCTCACTTTGGGCAGATGTCTTCCCAAGGAAGCCTTTGAGCTCTAATTAAAGAGAGGTACCCGATTTTAAGGTAATGTCTTCACTTGTGTTATTTTGTTTTATTTTGCATATCCCACCCACTAAACTCTTTTTATTCATTTATTTTGTAACAAATCCAGTATCATCAATATAATAGGATGTTTTTATAATATTTATTAGATCTACACATACACACACCTACATCTAATGGTTAAAGAACATACTGTTTCTGTGGATGGTGAATTTCTGCCTCACGAAGCGATGATTGTTCAATATTCATTTAACACCCTCAAAGGTGGCCATTAAGATGTCACTATATTTATATATGATATATAATATGTTTATTTTTTTAATTGATCTTCTTTATTTTTCATTTATGGCATACCTTTATGGTTTCCATTATGGTTAAACGCGATATCTTCATTTTAGGAAGTGCAGACTGTCGCCCCCTAAAAGTGATTTGATTAGTTAATACCATATGTGGTACATATAAAGGATGTATTTAATGATATTATATATGATACCAAACTGGAATTATAATACTATTATGTATAATAATGTTTTCATTCCATTAAATAAGAAATATAAATGGAAGTAGCATTCATGCGTACGTACAGCTTACTGTCTCCATGAACGGTGCATTTCATTTCTTACCTCTAAATGTTATGTAATATTATAAATTCATGTATATAATGGATATATATGATATATATGATATCTACATAATGAATATAATTCTTGATATAATATATATTTTACCACACGAACAACTTGTAATTATAATGAGTTTATTTTTGACTCAAGTAGAAATGATCTACAAAACGACCATTATTAACATAAATAATTTCATAGTGTTCATAGAATGGTAGTATTTGATATAAAAGGAATAATTAACAAGAAAAATGTTCTTAATAAATAATAAATTAACTCATTTTTATTATTCAGGAGGCTAAAGAACGATCGAGTCAAGTCGGACCCGAGGTAAGGGATCCTACCCCTCTCTTTCTTTTTAAGTACATTCTTTTATGTCATTCCTTTTAATCTCATCTTTCTTATGATTAGGATGTTATTTTATATTAACCATACTGTACGTTTTATTTTCATATGACTAGAGACCATTTTTTATCTCATCCAACCATTTTGGATGTTTTAATTGGCACTGTTATGCTGCCGAAATTTCATAAGGGGGTTTTTATCTCACTTTGTGTTTTCGTGAGATTCATGCTACATTTGCCAATATTTCCTTTTGATTTGTGTATGTACTGTCCATTATTCTAATATTTGTGTAAGATAAATTCTTTTATGAGTATTTACATCAATGTTGTACAATCCTTCTTTCATGGGGTGTATGTTTCGAAAGTTACCCAAATCGGTAAGGGAACCTTTCACCCTCCTCTTTTAAAATTACATATTTTGTTATGTCTTTTGAAATTCATCTTATTATGTGGGGATATGTTCTCATATATCTTTATTTCCATAAATTTTATGTCCATGTGATGAGATACCCTTTATCTCTCTCATCAACTCTTTTTCTAAAATTTAATGTGACGCTGTTAGGCTGTCCAGGGAACTTCTTAACCCAATTTGGATTTTTTTGGTTCAACATGTAGTTATTGAATATATCATCCTTTGAATATGTGTGAATGACCTTTTACAATTTTGAACCTAATATCCACTTATATTGAATGTATTTATTTTTGTCATACATAGTTATGAGATTGATTTATCCTCAATTTAAGGATACCTTCTTTATAGTGGATTTCATCTCATTTTACATGTCTATTGAGACTTCATTGTTGTTATGCACATGTTCACTCTTATATGGTGTATATAATGTACTTTGGAATATTATATCATGAATCCCTTTATTTTAATGATATTATAAAGTTTTGATTAAATGTTATTCCTAAATTATTTTATTCAAGTGTCTCTCATTTTGTTAAAAACACTTTAACTAAAATATCGTTTTAAATGTTCTAATGATCTATTCTTATAAATATTTATCATTAATATCCATGTTTTCAAAATGATTTTATTGATTTATTTACATGTATATTAATGGTTTAAAATGTTAAAATATTCAGTATGGTATGGGACACTTTGATTTAAAAATCTCTTTATTAAATGTTTTAAATTGTTTTGAAAATGGTTTTTTAGAATGGATTCATTATTTCAACATCTTAAAATGTTATATTGTTATTGAAATGTGGGAATATTATAATTCCTTTATTCTTATGGTATGTGATATAATTATGTTATGGTTCTTGGGAATTGTTATGAAGACGGGTGGTTCCTTGATAAACTAAGGGCCGGTGAGCCTGATATAGCTCTCCAATGCATTGGGTAACGCGAAGGAGTTAAACGTTAAGGTTTCTCATAAGAGATTTAGGGAATATACTACAATGGGTATTCCAAACGTAACCAAGAGGGTTACTCCCTACGTAAGAATGTTATTAATGCCTCATGTTACCTTTCTGTCTTTTGATTTCTATGATTTATTCATGATTTTATGATGCATGTTAAAGTTCTTATGTTTTATGGGTAAAGTATGATTTCATTATTATGTATATATGTACTAATGTTTCCTTTCCATACTTTTTATAACCCTTACTGAGATTTTTATGCTCATCCCACGTTTTTGAAATGTTTTTCACAGGTCAAGGGAATGGTACATGATATGATGATAGTGTCAAGGAAGTGTCAAGAAAGAATCCATGTATTATTTTAAATATGTTCCATTGATGGGAAAAATGAATACTATATTTTATGTAACCACTTTGATTAAATGTGGAATATAATTCAAGTGTTATGATCTAATTATCTAAAACAATAAACCTGAAAATATCCTCAATGTGTAATCTTGTAATAACTCAAGATTAAGTAAGGTTTAAGGCTGGGGCCTTATAGAAATTATGAGGATGGTACTTCTGTGCATCCCACCCTGTAATGAAGAAACATTTGTGGATTATTATACTAGGAATAAAATATTAATATCATATTTACAACATGATTAGTGGACCACATTCAAATAAATCTGAAATAAAATCATTTGGTTGTATTTAATCTAATCAGGATGTACATTCAAGGTATAATGAGTTTTGGATTATACATTATAACAGGAGAAGATAGTGAATTATCATATTTTTTTTATTGCTGATTATGATGAAAATGTGGTGGATTCAATGTCAATATTTTTTAGTTCATTCTATAAAGGAAAAAAAGGTGTGGGATTATTGAGCATGAAAAAGGAAATATCTTCCATTAGTATGGCCGAAGCTAGTAGATCCATGCTAAAATGGATTTCACACAGCTCTTTTGGATGAAGAAAAACGTATCTGACATTGGTGTTGAGGTGTAGCATCCTGTTTGGATCCAATATCACAATAATATAATAATCGATCTTATGAATAATTATGTTCAACACACTAATAAAAATAATAATCTGATTATATATCAAATCATCAAATAAGAATTTTATTAAATTGTGATCAAAATGGGGCATGTTGGAATATATGAAAATGTTCTTGAAATCCATACATTGAATTTGGTAGAAAATGTGTTCCAGAAACATCATTTGAACCTTTTTGTTCAACCACCTACATTTTATTAAAGAGGTTATGGGTGGTCCCCTCTCCAAATTTGTGTTAACTATATTAAAATGATTGTGAATGTGGTGTAGGATTATTGAGGGAATATGATAAAACGGAGTCTCCGTTCTTCATTAAATGTACAAATACATTTTATTGGGTTTTATTAACAAATGGGAGAATATGTAATAATCAAATGGTTATATTGAAAACATTAAATAGTTTAATGGATACATGTTTCTGAAGTATAAAATACTTATGTGACATAAGTATGAATTTATTGTTATGATGGAACAAGATATGGATTTCATTTTATAAGGAAATAGTGTGAAACTCTTCTATGAAATGATGAGAAATATGTTTTATAAGAAAATAGATAAAGCAAAATGCAATGCTTTTGAGACATGATATGAATTCGGTGTTATAAAGAAATATTTAGAATGTAGCATGGAAATCATTAATAATTCCAAAATAACATAACAATATTCATGATTCCCCTATTTTTCTCTAAACTATGTATTTAAAACATTTACATATTGTTTTAGATAAATCATTTCACACATTTTGGGTATTTATTCAAGGTAGTTACTTTATATAACTTAACAAGCATATTAAAAAAACCCGACAGGGGGATTATTGGATCCATGTCTTTTCAATGATAAAAATCTTCTAATTTTTATTTTTTTTATTCCACACTATGTTGATCAAAGAATTACCATGGATGTGATCTTACAGTAAAATATCACTCCAATGTTGAAGGTGGAATCATTTCCCAATGTTTTCCAAATTATTGGGCTAAAAAATATGAATATATGAGAAAGCATTATGAAAGCAAGTTTATTGTAATTTTATCTTATCCAATACTAAAATTAATAAGATTGGGGATTATTTGGTTTCAAAAAATTTTTGACTTCATAAATTTATGATGCTTTGTTTAAATTCAATAGAACGACAGTGTTCTTTATGACTACGAAGAGAATCACGAGGGCATGATTAGTTGATGGTGAAATTCAAAACTACAAAATGTTTGTGAATGGATGAACTCTCAATGGATATTTTTGAATTATTGATCATCGTGAACATTAATTTGGAAATCCACGAAAAAATATTTGGAGGCATGGGACCACCACAAAAGGCTATGTCTATAAATAGGCTGGTACCCCCACATTATTACATTTGAAAATATTTTGATAAAAGGATGAACCTATCTGAATTCATGAAGGATAAACAGATTCATGTATACAGAATTAATTATGATACTAATCGTCATGGAAGTATTTTGATAGTCATGACCAATGCTTCAGTATCTTAGAAAAGTAATATTTTTAATGATAGTTTGTTTAATGATGACTTAGTCTTCTCTAAAGGAAATGTTCTACATGAAGTTTGTGACCATCTTCGAGTATCTTCCCAAACAACATTGTTAAATATCTGGTTTAGGTGAATAATGATTTCTACTAAATCAATAAGAAAATATAATGAAAAAATATTACCATAATATTCTGTGAGAATGTATTACATGCCAATCTACTAATGTGACCAACATGTCGTTAAACTTTGTGAGATGTAAAAAAATTTTATCATTGGGGATCTGATGGTAGTGATCCAAGGGGGAATAATGATATCCTTAAAATGTTTTAATGGTACTTTTCTTGGTATATAGTTTCTATGTTTGAAATTTTGTATTCCAAATCTACAGAGCATTAGTGGATTCATGTATCATCAACAAATTTTTAATGTATGCTACATGAACTATAACATAGTGATGAATCGAGTAGAACTACATTTATATCTATATTTAATTGAATGTTTGATTATTGAATGATCCATTAAATTAAATGTTACACTTGGAATACCTCAGGTATATTCACTATCATCTCCACATAATTAAAGAAACATGATCTATTCCATTTTCTAAAACTGCATTTTTCCCTTTTCTCATATTTTCTTTCTACCACATTGTTAATGAACATTATTAGATCATACCTAAATGTTCATAAAAAAAGTGTTTGGACTAAAAAAACTAAATATAAGAGAGAGATGAATCTTTTATATAAGAAATTACAATAATTAATTGGGGTCCCCATTCCAACACATCTATATTGAGGGATTTGGGTTGACTCTAACAACCATTCAGTGTCTTTCAATTTTTTCCTCGTTCTGTTCATTGAACTGAATTGATAATACATGATTTGTAGTAGGAATATACTCCATCTTCTTGTATTGTTTCTATATATTACCTTTTATAATGTGACATTTAATTTAAATGTTCTTAGTCCTCATGTGATGAATGATAATTTTTCTAAAATTTATAGAGCTTGAGTTATCACACTTATTATGAATATGATATCCCCTTCCAGTATTATGCCTGTAAGATAATGTCACATTCATAAAAACATGGTACAATCATGAGTTTCTACTATTCATTCATTCGTTCTAATTATTTTTTAGATAAAATACATATTTTTTTACACATGTGATACTTATACAAATGCGATATAAAGAACTATAGAAAATAAATTTTGGTCATATATTGAACCATTCCAATAAACATATTTATAATCAAACATTTTTTATCTAATTTAGTATAATAAATAAACAAAAAAACTATAAGTTGATTGATGTAATATAGTATTTATCTCACACAATGCATAAGAATTTATTCATGAAACCATTGATAATTGGTAGCTTGATATGTGTATAATATATTTTCTATTTTTTCATTATGATGTAAAAATCCTA
This sequence comes from Viscum album, assembly GCA_963277665.1. NCBI lineage: Eukaryota > Viridiplantae > Streptophyta > Magnoliopsida > Santalales > Viscaceae > Viscum > Viscum album. The sequence goes on from OY728165.1 coordinate 813,556,082, forward strand.
ATGATCACTCTATAATGTGGAATATCAACCTCTTTTCTATCCAAAAAATTTAAAAAAATTATATTAATCACTATTGAATTATAATTATTTATGAATCATAATATTTAAAACATTTCATCACACTCATGGAATATTGTTTTGAGTTAAAAAATAGTCCATTATTTATTTATATCACATACATGATATGGAAAAACATCAATTAACCAATCAAATACATTTCCAATTTTTATTTCATGAATTTTTCATACATATATCATTATGGAGAACCTGATCCATCAAAAATGATGTAATACATATAAATTAATAAACTCATCTACAACTCATTTTCATTCTTATTTTAGATGTTTTTTTAAACCCTCAACTTTTAAAAGCTTTCCTCATTGCATATTCATCCAGCCTTTAGTACTAGGCTAATGATAATATTTTTAGTATATACATTGGATTCATCAACCAATTTTTTTTCTCAACATCAATCACAAAAAATCTATATGGTTCATCTATTTAAACCAACTGTTTGTGGAATTAATTTAGAAATAATAATTTCATATCCATTTAGTATAATTTAAAACCCCTTCATATTTTCATTGAAATTTTTTGATATTATCTGCTTAAGGGAGTTACCCTAAAAAATACCTATATAAGTGTACCTGATATAATAGATAAGTTTATATATATCTATATGTCTCATATAGATATGACAAATTTCATCCAATGTCTCTATGTTTAGCAATTCAATTTTGGTAAAAATTATTTCATGTAAATATTGAATATGAAATAATTTATATGAATGGGCATTTGAGCTCATATATATAATATGAAAATGATGGAGTTTATAGACAACTCCTTAGACATCAATGGATATAGTCCGATGGTGGTTTATTTATGGTGGGATAGATCTATGATTATAGGATTATTCCATTTGAGTCATTACCTATTATCATCGAATCCCGTTATTATAGATTGATTTGGGAGGGGTATAGAGCCATGGGTTGAAAGGACCATGGATATAGGGTGGAATGGTTAGGGAATATAGATTTGGTTGGCCAGGCATCATGATCTAATTTATCTATCTCTACAATCCCAGTTTTTTATGTCGATATGGTGATATGTGAAGTGTGTATATGCATAGGCATGACAAATCATTTCTATAAATGCACTATAAATATGGTATAAACCAATCATTTTAATATGTCACACATCATGGGTGAAATGATACATAAATTCTTTATAATAAAAAAAATATTCACAAATTAATATATATATATATATATATAATTGAGTCACAGTTCTGTTGTATAGTTTGTATCATTGTAGGAAGTATACCTAAGTTTAAAACACATTATTGAATTTGTGCTCTAATGCATGTATCCGCAGGAATTAATCTCATGGAAATATATCTCTGCACATATATCTCAAATATATGGAAACTATTACTAAGGATATATAATTTTACATCCTTGGTTTGAGTGCATGTGGATACTGGTCACATTTCAGTAGGTTGGTATACAAACACCAATATCAGTAATCATCTCCATAAACCTAGCTATAAATAATAGCCATGTTAATATGCACTATATCAATGGGAACAAATCAAGAATAAAACATTTATTTCTATTTTTCCCCCTATGAATATGTATCATCCACATTAATTGAATTTATTATGGTATATTACTTAATCATTCGACATTCATTATTCCTTGTAACTTTTGATTATTCATTTATTTTATTTTGGTCATCCCACTTGTCTCTAATATTTTTTGTGTAACATAGAAATCAAAAACAAGCCATTAATTGTTATTATCACCTTATTAAACATATTAATGAAATGATTTTACCCAATTTTCATCAATAGTTGTATTCTTAAAACATTTTGGATCAATAATAGATATAACTGAGGTTTGTTGATCCTTCATACTTCTAGTTTGAATTGGGAAAAACATATCATTAATAATTATATTGTCCCTAATTTAAAAAAATTCTGATTTTTATTATATAGATTTATATTTACTTATTTTTCTTCATCGTTATTTCTTTAATCTATATATTCTATATTACATTCATATCCCTATAATCCACCCAAATTATTATCACATTACTCCTCACATTCATATCTAATTTTTTATAATTTCATCTCACATGATAGAATATATTATTATTCTAAACCAACGTTTCCACTTGGATTTCAAAATTATTATAAATTATAAGATAATATTAATGAATTTATCTTAGATAAATAACCACAGAAAACACATTCATCCCTAATAGATACAATACTCATATTCTTCTCTTAATTGAGAATGAAACAGTTACTTATGAATATGATAATTTATATGAATATTGGATTATTTTTGTATCATATGTCATTGGGGTATTATATTTATCATAATTTAGAAAATATATACTAGATATTTACATCATTTTATGAACAACTTATTTCCCATACATCAATACCAGATTCATTTCATGGAGCATTATTAAAGTAATGTTATTCCTAATATGGTAACTTATTTCAATAAATACTTTTCATTATAGAGTTTATATAGATAAAATATTATTCAATGTTGAATTATATTATATTTAATCCTCTACATAATAATTCATAAACTCTATTCAAGATATATTTCCAAATATTATTGAATTCTTCCCAATAATTTTCTCCTCTAAACTCCAATAATCGATTATGTACCACAACAAAAATGATTTTGGAGTAATATCCATTATACAAACCATTATGTTATACTATATTATCAATATTAATAAATATATTTCCCATATTTATGTTTTGGAAAATATCGATTGGATTATTTTTTTTGGATTTCCATTTTTGAGAAATCATTCAATTTTAACATGTATCAGTTTTATGTGTGTGATAAAGTGTATACATAGGGATGTTATTAGGAGATTAATTATTCATTAAATTTTTTAAACCATTTTCAACCAGATTTTTAGGACCCATAAACCAATATTGGGTTCTCTCATACGTTGAAAATATACATCTATTTCTTTGTCTATAAATAATATATAGGAGTCCAGTTTTATTCAACCCTTGGAAAATAGCTAATGTGACACTTGTATTGACATGAAAGTGTTCTTATTAAAATTCACTTCATGATCTGAGTTTCAAATTTAGCACACAATTGGAATTTTTTTATGACTACAAACTAACTAGTGTCCTTTATACCTTATATAATCAACACCAATATTTTTATACAGAGATAATAATTTTTATCGCTTCATCATATCCAAATTGAATTGAGCCATAAATATTTTCTTAGATTTTCGTATAGAGGAATTTATACCATATCATGTGATATGTATAAAATATATGTAATATCCAGGATCTTCACATGACTGTTACCCCCATTAATATTACATGAATTTTCGATTTCATATCCTTTCTATTATTGAACCATCATTGTATGTTCACACTCTTTGATGAAGGATGAGTATGTTTTTACATTGTATCAATATGACCACATGCATCATACATAACTAATTTTTTTTAATATTTACATATTTTCATATGATATATATTGATGTGGTTTACTCATTCTTGGGGTCCCTTTTTAATCATATATATTGATATTTTTAAAAAAAATCACTTTTCCCTAAAACATATGTAATGTCCCGGATCAGGGTGCTACCCAAAGGTGTCCCATACCCAGTTGGTCACATGACCTAAAGAGCATGTCCCTGAATTCCAGAGGCTGCTAACAAGAAGTAAGGGCCTTGGGTGCAATTGTGGAGAAACTATACCCTCTTTGACAGAGTAACACATCTGAAACAAATAATAAACCGTAGAGGGATCAGTAATACCATACAACATAAGTAATAAATGGAAGACTGATAGTATAAACAACTGTATCATATATAAAAAATTGATTCATGTCACATGTATCTAGGAACGAAACAAATAATTCACAATTCGTAAAAACATAATACTATAACCAATGTATAGAAAACAATATACTCCAACCACATGGAAAGCCTCATCTTGGTCTCATTCTCTCCAGCTCCAACAACACCCAAGTACCTAATGATGAAGGGAACTATCCCATTTCTATACCTGCTAAAATATAGTTTTTTGGGGCCCAAAACTTTGACCCCAATATGGTGTGAGACGAATCCTAGTAGGAAACTACCAAATTATTTATTCTTAACTATCAGTGAATATATATAGTAAGTAATAAACATAAATAAAGAAATAAACGAGGATGAACTCAAAAATAGAAAATTATAAAATTCTCAATTACATTAATTTACATTTATTACAAATTAAATCGATTGAATAATTAATCCTTTGGATCTATCCAATGCTCTATATCCCCTTGTATAATAATTACTAACAAACCTCTCAATAGACAATCAAAAAAATCATGCACGACTGAGTCCAAGCTTGTGCACTATCTTGGTAGAATCGTCACAATCTTTAAAACATTCAAATGAAACCCTATGGTAATGTTATAATAGTTTAATCCCTGTGGTTTTAGATATCATCAATTCAATAAATAATTACCCTCTGAGAAAGATCACACAGTTTAACCCCTCTAGTCCCACATCACACTAATCAATTACAAATGAACTCCTGGGTAGCTCTCAAAGTCAATTCCACCATGGCCTATATAGAAACTACATAATATGATGACCCTAGGATGTTATCACACTCAATACTCTATGGTCCAAAATTAATTAATTAATAACCCTTGGGGTATCTCTCATGGTCTAACCCCTCTGGTCTATTTCCACTCGACAACTCTCCCATTAAATACCTCTAGGTCATGATAACAACAATTTTACATAAATGACCCTACCTTTGGAATCTCTCAAAGTCAATTCCATTTATTCATATAATCACAATGTGAAACACATGTCTCTTATATAAATAAAAGCTCCAACCTAACAACTCAAAGCATGGAAAACAAGAACTTATACCAAGAAATTTTAGAGTAAACAACCATAGTCAATCATACATGGGAAACACATCCATAATCACGGTATTAGACCTTATGACTATGAGATAACCCTTTGTAAATCAATAGACCCATAATATGTATTAAACGATGTCAAATTCCAAACCAGCCAATTTCTTAAACATGGGAATTAGGTACATCAGCATATATAATCCCATGAAACCCAAAAGAAGGCATAAACCACCTACCTCGATGTTATATTAAGAACACTCTTGAACATATTCCCTTTAATTGTCCTATAAATACATAGATCTACCAAAAAATTAAAAACAATCAACCCTTGATAACTCGTGAGAGTGGATAAATTAGGAAGAGAGTACCTAGATAAAGAGAAAACTCACCTGTGGGAATCCAACGGACCCGGCGATGTCTCAATCGGAGATCAGATGGAAGAATGGGAGGACCTCAATGATCTTCGGCCATATGTCACTATCCTATACAAAACACAGTGAGAATAAAGTGTTTTTGGATTTCCAACCCGATCCCGCATTGATATAAAAAAATAAAAAAGAATCATATACATTGTGTTAAAACAATCCTCCATAAAGCAATTCATCCTTGAATTTCCCTTCCAAGTGTTGGTAAGAAGAAAAATCAAAAAACATTGGCCACTATGATCATATGTAGACCTCCCTCTCTGATATCTTGTCCACTACTCGCTTTGGCTTCCATAGAAATAATACTAGAGGAACAAACAATCTATAGAGAACCTTCGTGCTATGACCCAGAATCTGAATAGGGTGCTCCTCTAGGGATGCATCCACATCCAACTCATCCTCCTACGGTTGAAAATACAAGAGATGGGTCTGAAAAGTAACATTATACCTGAGAAACATGAAAGATGTCATGTATAGCCCGATACCTCTTAAATAACTGCAACCAATAGGCAACCAATCCAACTCTCTCCAAAACCTCAAACTACTCGACGTATCTCAGTGAAATCTTCCCACGTCTCCTGACCCTCTGGTGTCCCAGCCTCAGTGTGACACGTAATAAATCCTGATCACTTCCCATAAACTCCATAGATAATCTCCATCCATCAGCATAAGATTTATGGTGAGACTATACAATATTCATCCTCTTCCAAATGAACTCCACATGGTCTACGGTCTTCTAGAAAAGATGAGGTCGCAACATTACTGCCTCTCCTTCCTCCAACCAATGTCGAGCTGATCGGCATGTCCTACTGTAAAAGGGCTCATAAGTCTCCCTCTAAATCATTGCCCAAAACTGTTATTATAGGAAAACACTACTAGGTTTATATATCTCTCCCAAGAAACCATGAAATCCAGGACACATTCTCATATGATGTACTCCAAAACCATAATTGTGCGTTCAGACTGTAAATATTTTTGGGGATGATAAGCTATACTCAGATGTACAAGTATACACAAAGATCACTCTAGTCCCTTCCAGACATGAGATGTAAATCAGGAATCCATGTTTGAAATCATAGGGTGATGAACCCCATTAAAACGTACAATCTCTCATATGTACAACCATTCAATATCATTAGTATTGATGGTTTGTTTAATCAGATGTACTTGGGAAACCATCGTGAGTCTGTCAACAGAAACCCAAAACAAAACATTCCTTTCACGGAGACCATGGTAAACTTGTAACGAAATCCACCATGGCATCAAACCAGTTCTACTCAGGAATGGGTATCTACTTTAATATCCCTACTGGTCACTGATGTTCTGCCTCCACCTGCTGATTGTTTGAATATATAATTAAAAAACAAGAAACATCCATTTTTATAACATCCCACCAATACTAATGGTATACATCTCAATACATCTTGGTGATGCCTGGATGAACTGTCCAAACTAAGAAATGAGAATCTTGAAAAATCTCCTCGGGTATTCTGTCTGACACCCATTCGCCCCCATGAAATCTGATGTTCTTATCATTACCTATAGTCCACCTCGGATTGGGGTCATCTACTGACACAATCTCTTGTAGGACTAGGACCTTGGAATGGGATAGCTTATACATTTTCACTTGATCCATTAGAGTAGATGTAATAACTATAGAAGAATGAAACATCTACCCCTATATATTGTGCACCTCCAAATTCGTCTCATAGTACATATCCATAAGCTTCCACTAACTACTAGCCTCCTAAACTACCTTTATCTAAGTACTCATACTCCATGGATCAGCCACTACATTTCCTTTACAATTCATGTAGGCAACCTTGGTTCCAAACAATTGAAGGTACTCAACCCACCATCACTGTCTCAAATTCTGGCCATGTTGAGTAAAGATATACTTGAGACTTCATTGGTCAGTGAAAACCAAAAAAATGATCTCTGCAAAGATAATGTCTCCAGTAGTGAAAAGTATACAAAACTATAGATAACTTCAGATCGTGCTTCGGGTATTTCTTATCATGTGTCCTCAATTGCCGAGACCCATACACAATGACTCCTTCCCCTTTCATATGCACTGCTCCCAGCCCGATCCCATATGCATCATAATAAATGGTGTAACTCTTTTTTGGATTTGGAAAATCTGTATAAGTGCTAATGCCAATCAGTCATTCATCTATTGAAAGGCCGAATTGCAAGAATCTATCCACAATTACTTCAAACACTTCTTAGTTAGACCCGTAATTGGCTCTTCTAATTCTTAAAAGACATGAATAAAGTGCTTCTAGTAACCAAACAGCGCCAAAAAACATTATACCTCAAATATATTCTTCGGATTCTCACAGAAAACAACTATTCTAACATTCTATGGTTCTAATACGTCTCTTACCTCTAAGATAAAATGTCCGAAGAAGTGAATCTGATCCCTCCAAAAGTGAAATTTTGACTTCATAGAATATAATTTATGGTCTTTTAATGTACATGATACGATCTCAATATAGATGGCATGTTCATGTAGAATATGGGAGTATACAAAGATATCATAGATGAAGACCACCAAAAAAAGAATAAATCTAAGGATGGAACACTCAGTAAATCCATGCGATGAAAAATGTCGGCATGTTCATAATACCAAAAAGCATAAAAAATACTCAAATATACTATAACTAAAAAGAGATCAAGAATCCTCAGAAGGGGATTGCATTTTTTAACCATCAACTGGTTCAACATTTTATAATCCACACAATGTATGAGGGTAACATCTTCTTTCCTCACATAAAGGAAAGGATATCCCCAAAGATAAGTATTAGGTCAGACGAAACCCTTTTCCAACAACTCCCCTAACCATTTCATGATCTCTAGTCATTATGGTGTAGTTATCCTATAAGGAGGAATGGACACATGTGACACTCTCGGAACAAGATCAGTAGAGAAATCTAACTCACGCTCTAACGGTAAACATAGAAAGTCATACCGGAAGACATCCCTGAAGCAATCCACCATTGGAGGAATGTCTATTTTTAGAGTCCCTTATTCATCCATATATGGACTAGAAATCTCGGTTGTAATTCCTCCCAAACCAAGATGCTCGGGTCTATCTCTACTCATTAGGACATCCCAATCGCCCTTTTGTATGAAAGACTTTCAATTTGGTGATGTCAAACTCACACTGTGGTGATAGCAGTCAACAATGTCCTTAAAGAAGACCAACCAGTCCACTATGAGAATGAAATCATAACATGTCATCTCTAAGTCATAGAGGTCCCATGAAAAGTGAAACCCACCAACCTCATGAAGGAACTCTTTGCACTGGTGTATACTAGTCATCCGAATACATCACAATGTGTCTAGAGTCATAACATCTTGAGATGTAAATATAAAGAGCCCAAATAATTTCCAAAAGTGACAAAAGATATAAAACTATGAGAATCCCTTTTATTAAAAAGATAATAATCTAAAACTGAAGCAACTAGAATAATACCTCTAACTATAGAGGGTATGGGATCCTACTCATGCTGGATCTACTCCACTGCAAATATATGTCTTGTACTGTGGCCTTGGACCCTACCTGACTAGCCTACGCTTATCTACCCTATGTTCAAAGAATGACCTCCAACTACCAACCATAATCACAACTTCCTCCTTGGCCTGATCGGCCTGAAGAACACTTGTTCCAGGACTGATGTGAAACTGATGGTCCTTCTCCTCAATGTGGAGTCATTATATAACCCATATCACTCACTTCTAGTGGGAAAACCAAGAAAAAATTGTTAAGATGACCCATCTTGATGCAATATCGATACTCAACATGGTCTCTCAGGAACTGAGGCCACATATGACCACTACTTCTACACTGGTAGCATACCACTTGACTACCTGATGAAACATCATGTGATGGATCTTTGTGGTGATTCTTGCGATCTCTCAAAGGAATACCAGTATTGGATGATGAACTACCCTTGTTCACAACACCTAACTCCCTCAGATTATGATTGTTAATTAGTTTCTAGTTCATTATATAAGTCACTAATGTCTGCCGGATGACAATCACCTATGATCATATGTCATACATGAGAATATCCTCAAATTTTATAGCCAATTAATACTCATCACCTCCCCCCCCACATAATAGGTGTGAAGTGGTGAGGATCTATAAAAATAGAAGAGTGATCCATCACTAAATGATCTCCATGCACAATATGCAGAACTCTTAGGCTCGATTGGCCCTCAACGTCTTAGGATAGATGTAATCATAGAAGTTACTATAAAACACTTCCTATGCAATATCTGGATAACAGCCCGCCTGTGATATAACATCCCACCAACATTGTTCAGAATCAAATAACATGTATGTCACAAGATTTACCGTTCTCTCCGGAGGTATCTATAGATGCTCCAAGATTTAAATCGTGTTCTCCAACCATGACTATGAACCTTGTTGTCCCCCATCCCTAGAAAAAGTGGGAGGATACTATTGTTGGAACACCCATGTCAACTCATCCATATATTGGGTAGGATGCGGTGCTGTCTAAATGGTCTATAACATCCATGAAAAGACTTAACGGAATTGTGAATTGGCACATGCGTCTTACATAATAGCTGGTTCTAGCATAGGCATGACAAGAGGATCTACTGGTTGACTCGGATATACCATTTCCAGTGTCTTATCGTTTCCCAATATATGGTGTACAACCAAGGATGCCTTGGCTGCAAGACTCTCCAAGGTCATGTGCACACCTCAGATCAAAATTATCATGGACAAAAACGTAGAAGTGAAATAAAGAAACATGAGAATAAACCATACTGTTTTACAAAATATGGTTACACGACATATATAAGCACTACACAGTGTGTTCCCTTAAAGATTCCATATAGGGGTGTACCTCTCCCAAACCTGGTCGTGTAACACCCCTACACAAGACATGTTCCTACTAATATAAAATGTGTACTTAAATTTACCCCCTTTTGTAACACCTGGGACTTTTATGTTATATAAATCATCAAAGGAATCTTTTTCTACACAAAACTTCCTTGGCTTGATTTGCACGCAATCGCGACCTTCCTCGATAGCTTGCATCATACGCAATACCGAGTTTTACTAAACACCAATATGCTATTAAAACTAGCCGTTATGAATAGTAATAACCACTTTTTGAAATTTTATAAATTTTATTTTTCAAAATGGATCTCATTTTTGGATTCAGAATATCGAAATTAGCCTAGTGTGAAATTTTGCTATTTTTCTGAAAACTTTCAATTTTTGATGAATAGTGAAACCACTAAGTGGAAGGTTAAAAACTGAATTTTGCATAAAACTTAATTTTACCGCTTCTGTGAATGGAATTTCAAAAAATCCAACAGACACGGTTGATATCAGTAAGTAAAATGTGGTTCAATGAAATAAAAATAATTTTTTGGTGAATAGTAACTTTTTACTATTTATACCGCAGTTAATAGTAAATAGGGTAACTAAGGGTAAATATGATATTAATATTACCCTAACACATGTCCTAATTCTATTGGACAAGTGTAATTCGACCAAAAACAACCTTAGGAATAAAATATGACCATTTAGGCCCACTTGGATTAGATTAGGTCATTTATTATTAATTTATTTAAAGAAGGGTTAAAATAGTTAAAATCAAAGTTTAATAAGTAAATCATTTTTAATATGGGGTTATACATAAGAGAAATTCTATTTTAAATATTCATTAGAAAGATAAAAAGATTTCCTACATGATGGTATTTTATTTGTAATTTTTAGACATCAAATAATTTAATTTATTTATGACTCAAAGATGATGCATTAATTATCTTATTAATGAAATATTGACATAATTGATAATATAAATACCAAAATAAATGTAATTTAAGACTTTTTATGAATTACACTAATTTTCTAGGTTACTATGATATATTAGTGTTGATTTAATCAACTTTTGTCGAAAATATAATTCTGTTATGACTTTCAAAAATATCATATATCAAATAGTGTCAAAATTGACACAAAATAGTTTTTAAATCAAATATTATATTACTAATTGTTATTTTATTCTTAAAAATCTAAGGCTCGGACAAATGACTTTATAAGGATATATATATTAATAATAAACAATTTGGGGTTCGTTTGGCATGTTATAGTAAGTTTATTAACCATATAGTGAAAGAAAACAAAAAGACACGGTAAAAGTTAAATTATTTAACTTAGAGTTAAATCTAATTGATAAGGTTAAAATAATACCCTAAACTTGTCTAAATCCTATTGGTTGATAGGATTTCGACACTTCCCCACCTTATCTTCAAAATAAGACCCTTTGGAACCATTATAAACCGATTTTGACTTTAATATAAAATAATATTTTGAGATATTCCTAAGGTGCCCCTCTCCTCCCTTATAAAAGGGCACCTCCTCCCCCTCCTCCTCACACCAATTTGAGCACTCAAGCTCGGCCAACCCCTGCCATTTTCTCCTCTACACTTCCCTAGAATAATCCTAGAGGTCCTGTTCTTCTTCAAAGACCAATCTTAGTTCCCTAAGTGGAGGATTCAAAGAGGCGTTCCAAAGAAGAGGTAATATCCATTACCACTCTTTTCAATTTCTTTCTTCTTCAACTTCTACTTCTTTAGTTGTTTCATTATAAAGTAATAACATCAGTATTACTTACATACTGATATGTTATTATAAATATGAAACAACCCTAATTCACCTTCTATCCATCCTACGGAAAAATGAAATCACCGCGCGTGCGTACGTACGGAATACCGTCTCCACGCCGTGGTGTAATCTATTTTTCCACCATCACTTTACAAGGACAAGTATAATGGTGTAATGAATAACTATTTTTGATTATTATAAAGTAATATTGATACTGAAATAATATATATATACTCCAATACAGTTCCACGATCATAAGAACGATATCATCACTCGTGCGTACGTACGGAATACCGTCTCCACGATGTGATGCGACTCGTTCTACATGATCATCGTTACATAGTAATTATATAAATGAATTGAATGAATAAATATGATATATTTTACACTAATACCATTCTGGATATAAGGTATCTATAACCTTAAAAGAATAATAAGAATGTATTCGGCAAAACACGCATAAGAACAAAAGGCACTAAAGACCCGGGTAACAAGTAACAATGAAATATTACTATCAAGAAGCTAAGAATATGACCATATATGATATCATATCAATATGTATGATTCTGGAATAAGTCAATAACATTATTTAAACCATTATACAGGAGCTTCGGACACGTACAAATCAAATAGGGCCTAAGGTAAGGGAAATATCACAATCTCATTTTTATCCGAGATTGTTTATTCGTAAGTATTTACTGGGGTGTATTTTATCATCCACATCCATGTTTCATCAATATGTAATATTATTTCCATCCACCTACAATTTTTTAAATCCATTTTTACCCTTTGGTGAGTTTTTAGTAATATGTATGAAAGTAATCTTTTGTCGTTTTTCGTACGAGGTACTTTTTGACTTTTCCGACAAAAGTACAAAGAATGTTTTCTTTAACTTATACGGCATGAATGGATTTCTAAAAAATTATTTCCAAGAAGCTTCCATTACAAGTATTCAAGATTATTTTTAATCAACTTCTTTTAGTTTAAAATTGTATGACATGTTAAGAAAGGAAAAGTGTTTTTGAAGTAAAAAGGATATTTTCCTCAAGAATGAAGTTCAAGTAATTTATCAAAATTATTTTCCATCTCAGATAATAAAAGGGTTCTGTTTTTATCCCTATTATTACATGGATTTGATTATGTTGTGATGGAAACATTTTTATGAATTCCTTTATCTTATATGAATTGTTTTATGATGTCATGTTGTTTAAGAATCCCATTTTTATTACATGGGTTACGCTATGATGTATGGTTTATGATTATGTGGCACACATAAGAAAGGATTCATTATAAGATGGGTGGGACATATATCTCCCTCCAATGAATTGGGTAACGATTTTATATATCATGAGATAGACATGGCTGGAACGGAAGGTTATTTCGGTTCAGTGATACAGGACTGAAACGAGGAGTGAACTCGGTTCAGAAAGGGACTTTGTCCACTAAGATAGTCTTGGCAATGAGTCATGACTAACAAGAAATGATTTTCCATGATTATGTGTGCATGCCACAAAGTTTCAAGTTTCATGTTATGATTATGGGGGTCTCATTTTCACTTCTATGATTTATTCCATGTTAAGATATTATGATCTCTTTTGCAGGTTATGATTTTCAAAAAGATATGATATGATTTTTATTTCCTTTATTTTCCCTTGCTGAGCATTTGAGCTCACCCTTTTATGTTTTCTTTTCCCCAGGTCCGGAAGATGGATATTAAGTAGAATATGCTAAAAGGGACCCTAGATATGATGAAATAAATGGGAGACACTGTAGAAGATTTATGAACCAGTTGTTTATGTTTCCCAGTTTCTAAGGACACAATACCTATAAGGTCCTTTGTGGTTTTGTCATATGTTGTAATAAGTATGCTTCAATTTTGAAGTATTAACAATGTATGTAAAGTATGGGTCGTTATAGTTGGTATCAGAGGAAAGGTATAGTCAAAATTTGGAAACTAGGATGTGAAAGCCTTAGTAAGAACCCTAAGGATAAGTCTAAGCATAGAACACAATATTAGTGTTTTAGAAATGGCCATGAATAACCTAGGATAAGACCTTAAGCATGAAAATTTTATGCTTGAATTATGTGGTTTTCCTATTATAATTAGTGTTTCTCACACTATTCTTCGTGGTTTTAGTCAATGGCTGGAACCCGAAGGAACCGTGTTAATGCGGAATGCGATGGGCAATGCAATAATTGTCCCCCTGAGTAACCAAACGATATGGGAGCTGGAATGAAAAATCTTGTAGCCATGCTCACACAACTTTCTCAAGCTATGAATCATGCAGGACTTCCAAACGAGCAAAGGAAGGAGCAACATTCTATTGAATCCTTCATGAGGCAGCGTCCACCTTCTTTCAGTGGGTCTACTGATCCATTAGTTGCTGAACAATGGATTAGTACTACTGAAAAGATATTTTTAGTTCTTCAATGTTCTGAACATGATAAAGTCATCCTAGCAGTGTATCGTTTGGAAGGAGATGCTGATCAATGGTGGAATCTTATTAAGAATACGAGGCAAAGGGATGAAATTGAGTCTATGGAATGGGACGAGTTCAAGAACTTATTTTTCAATAAGTACTTCCCTCGTATTCTCTGAACAAAGATGGAGAAAGAGTTTCTTGAACTGAAGCAAAGGGATGATGAATCTGTTGGTACCTACGAAGAAAATTTTACAAGACATGCAAGGTACTCTTCTGGTATTATTATCCAACCTGAGAGTAAGATCGATCGATTCTTTAGTGGCTTAAAACCAAGTCTTCGAAGGGCGTTAGCCATAAGGGACTTCAATAGCTACGAGTAAATCGTTCGATGTGCTCTCAAAGTCGAGATGGATATTGGAATAACCCATCAGTCACATGGGTTTGATAAGAAGAGGATGATAGAATTCAAAGGAAAATCTACAGAGCACACTGAAAAGAAGATGAGATTTCCCTTATGCTCAAAGTGTGGAAAGAAACATGGAGGGAGTGGTCTTAAAGGGACAAGTAAATGTTTTAAATGTGGAAAGGAGGGTCATCGGGAATTTGAATGTCGTGATAATGGGAAGAAGATGTCTAATGACGCAAACAAAGGAAGGGATACACAGAATGAACCTACTACACTTCAATGTTTCAAGTGCAAGGAGATGGGGCATTATGCCAATCAATGCCCAAATCCAAGGGTTGATGATGATGGTCGACGTCAACAAAATCTTAAGGCTAAAGACAAAGGAAAGTCACATGCAATTTCTATCAGCGATGTGGAGTACGATAACGAAGTGGTGAAAGGTACACTTATCATCCAATCTAAAGTAGCAAATGTTTTATTTGATTCTGGATCCACCCACTCTTTTATTTCTAAAGAATTTTCTAAGGGTATCACCGTATTACCTCAACAATTAGATGTTGAGTTAACTATGACAACACCTAATGGCACAACAGTCGCATCAAAAGTTTATAATTCTTCTCCGATCAAAGTTTGTGGGAAAGTGCTTCCAGCAAATCTTGTGATCCTTCCTTTAGTGGAATTTGATGTGATTCTTGGCATGGATTGGCTTTCTCTACATGGAGCTCATATCAATTTCCAAAGAAGGGAAGTCACATTCCATATTCCAGATCAATCTACGATCGTATATCAATGCAAGGATGAACATAATCTTCCAGTGGAAATTTCTTCCATCTTATGGGTATTGATTCCACTAAATTAAGGTTATTTATCTCAAATGGTTGGTGAGAAACTCACGATTAAGAATATGCCCATTGTACGGGAGTTTGATGATGTCTTTCCGGAGGAATTACCGGGTCTTCCACCAAATCGTGAAGTTGAGTTTTCAATAGAACTCGTACCGGGTGCTTTGCCTATTTCAAAGACACCTTATAGAATGGCCCCAATTGAGTTGCAGGAATTGAAGAAGAAACTCCAAGAGAATCTTGATAAGGGATTCATACGCCCTAGTGCGTCACCTTGGGGAGCACATGTTCTATTTGTTAAGAAGAAAGATGGATCAATGAGACTCTGCATTGATTATCGAGAACTTAACAAGATCACTATCAAGAACAAATATCCTCTCCCACGCATTGATGACTTATTTGACCAACTACGCGGAGCTCAATACTTTTCCAAGATTGATCTTCGTTCAGGGTATCATCAATTAAGGGTCAAAAGGGAGGATATACCAAAGACGGCTTTCCGTACAAGGTATGGACACTATGAATTTATAGTGATGCCATTTGGTCTTACTAATTCCCCTGCTATCTTCATGGATCTAATGAATAGAGTCTTTAGAGACTATCTTGATCAATTTGTGGTAGTCTTTATAGACGATATTCTTGTCTATTCAAAGAGCAAGGAAGAGCACGAAGATCACTTGATAATTATATTGAAGACCCTGAGAAAGGAGAAGCTTTATGCCAAATTTACCAAGTGTGAATTTTGGCTTCAAAAAGTTGCATTTTTGGGTCACATAATCTCAAAAGAGGGGATATCTTTGGATCCAGCAAAAACAGAGGTTATCGAAAGATGGTCGAGACCAACAACAGTAACTGAGATCCGAAGTTTTCTTGGTTTGGCTGGATATTATCGAATTTTTGTAAAAGATTTTTCACGATTATCTAATCCACTCACCAAGTTGACTCAGAAAGGAGTTAAGTTTGTCTGGACAGAGGAATGTGAAGAGAATTTCAAGGAGTTGAAAAGAAGGTTATCCAGTGCACCTGTGCTCACACTGCCTTGTGGTGGAGAAAGGTTTGTGATCTACAGTGATGCATCCAAGAAGGGATTGGGGTGTGTTCTAGTGATAGATTATTCCTCACGACAGCTGAAAATCCATGAGCAAAATTACCCAACACATGATTTGGAGTTGGCTGCGGTAATCTTTGCATTAAAGATTTGGATGCATTACCTTTATGGTGAATGGTGTGATATTTATACTGATCATAAAAGTTTAAAGTATATTTTCACACAAAAGGAGTTGAATATGCGTCATAGAAGATGGTTGGAGCTGATTAAGGATTATGACTGCTCAATCCATTACCACCATGGGAAAGCAAACAAGGTGGCAGATGCATTAAGTCGACAAGACCATGCTAGTTTATCCATGATGAGGATCACAAAAGATCCAATATTTATGGATTTACAAAGGATGGATCTTGGAATTATAATGGAAGGGGAAAAGTCTTATCTTTCTCAAATGAATGTTCAACCATCTATACATGTGAAGATTAAAGAGGCACAAAAAGAAGATGTCGAGTTACAAAAGAAGGTGAGAAATGTTCCTGAATTCAACCTTGATTGTGATGGGATAATAAAGTTCAGGAATCGGGTTTGTGTTCCTTCCATCCCCGAATTAAAGAAGGATCTGCTGGATGAGGCTCATAGTTCTTCATTCTCTATTCATCCTGGAAGCACAAAGATGTATAGAGACCTGAAAGAGTACTTCTGGTGGGATGGCATGAAAAGAGATGTTGCTGAATATGTCTCTCGATGCTTGGTTTGTCAACAAGTTAAAGCTGAGAGACAAAAGTCTAAGGGGATGTTACAACCATTACCCATACCCGAATGGAAATGGGAAAACATCACTATGGACTATGTCACAGGACTTCCTAAAACATCCAAAGGCAATAATGCTATCTGGGTCATAGTTGATCGTCTTACAAAATCTGCACACTTCATTGCTATTAGAGAGGATTTCTCTTTAGATCAGCTTGCCAGGATATATGTGAAGGAAGCGGTAAGATTGCATGGAGTACCACTTTCTATTATATCTGATCGGGATCCGAGATTTACCTCAAAGTTCTGGCGAAGTCTTCAGCATACTCTGGATACAGAGTTGAGTTTCAGCACTGCTTATCATCCCCAGACAGACGGTCAGTCTGAGAGAACAATTCAAACCCTAGAAGATATGTTGAGAGCTTGCTCTATGGATTTCAAAGGAGGTTGGGATCAACACCTACCTTTGGTGGAATTTTCTTATAATAATAGCTTTCACTCTAGTATTCAGATGGCTCCTTATGAAGCTCTCTATGGAAAGAAATGCAGGACTCCAACTTGCTGGGATGAAGTTGGGGAAAGAAAGCTATTACGACCTGATCTCGTTGATGAAATGGCAGAGAAGGTCAGATCTATTCAACAACACATAAGCGCAGCTCAGAGTCGACATAAAAGTTATGACGACAACTGAAGAAAAGACCTAGAGTTTGAAGTGGGTGATAAAGTGTTCTTACGAATATCTCCCTGGAAGAGGGTTATGAGATTTGGAAAGAAGGGGAAGTTGAGCCCTAGATATATCGGTCCTTTCGAAATACTGGATCGTGTTGGGAAGGTAGCTTACCGATTAGCGCTTCTACTGAATCTCTCTCAAGTTCACGATGTGTTCCATGTATCTCTCCTGAGAAAGTACATACCAGATCCTTCACATGTACTCAGCACAGAAGTTGTACCGCTGGAGAAAGATCTTTCTTATGAAGAACAGCCGATAGAGATTCTGGATCGTAGCGAAAATGTCCTACGAAACAAGACCACTCGATTGGTGAAAGTTTTATGGAGGAACCCCCAACTTGAAGAAGCTACATGGGAGCTTGAGGATATGATGAGGGAGAAGTATCCTCATTTGTTTGTTACAAAGTGACAAATTTCGAGGGCGAAATTCTTTTTGAGGGGGGTAGAATGTAACACCTGAGACTTTTATGTTATATAAATCATCAAAGGAATCTTTTTCTATACAAAACTTTCTTGTCTTGATTTGCACGCAATCGCGACCTTCCTCGATAGCTTGCGTCGTACGCAATACCGAGTTTCACTAAACAAAAATATGCAATTAAAACTAGCCGTTATGAATAGTAATAACCACTTCTTGAAATTTTATAAATTTTATTTTTCAAATGGACTTCATTTTTTGTATCAGAATATCGATATTAGCCTAGGGTGAAATTTTGGTATTTTTCTGAAAACTTTAAATTTTTGATGAATAGTGAAACCACTAAATGGTAGGTTAAAAACTGAATTTTGCATAAAACTTAATTTTACCGCTTCTGTGAATGGAATTTGAAAACTCCGACAGACACGGTTGATATCAGTAAGTAAAATGTGGTTCAATGAGATAAAAATAATTTTTTGGTGAATAGTAACTTTTTACTATTTTTACCGCAGTTAATAGTAAATAGGGTAACTAAGAGTAAATATGAAATTAATATTACCCTAACACATGTCCTACTTCTATTGGAAAAGTTTAATTCGACCAAAAACAAACTTAGAAAATGACCATTTTGGCCCACTTGGATTAGATTAGGACATTTATTATTAATTTATTTAAAGAAGGGTTAAAATAGTTAAAATCAACATTTAATAAGTAAATAATTTTTAATATGGGGTTATACATAAGAGAAATTATAGATTGTAAATATTCATTATAAAGGCTAAAAAGAGTTCCTACATGATGGTGTATTTATTTGTAATTTTTAGACATGAAATAATTTAATTTAGTTTATGACACAAAGTTGATGCAGTAATTATCTTATTAATGAAAATATTGACATAATTGATAATATAAATACCAAAATAAATGTAATTTAAGACTTTTTATGAATTACCCTAATTTTATAGGTTACTATGATATATTAGTGTTGATTTAATCAACTTTTTTCGAACATATAATTCTGTTATGACTTTTAAAAAAATCATATATCAAATAGTGTCAAAATTGACACAAGATAGTTTTTAAATCAAATATTATATTACTAATTGTTATTTTATTCCTAAAAATCTATGGTTCGGCCAAATGACTTAATAAGGATATATATATTAATAATAAACAATTTGTGGTTCGTTTGGCATGTTATAGTAAGTTTATTAACCATATAGTGAAAGAAAACAAAAAGACACGGTAAAAGTTAAATTATTTAACTTAGAGTTAAATCTAATTGATAAGGTTAAAATAATACCCTAAACTTGTCTAAATCCTATTGTTTGATAGGATTTCGACCCTTCCACACCTTATATTCGAAATAAGACCCTTTGGAACCATTATAAACCGATTTTGACTTTAATATAAAATAATATTTTGAGATATTCCTAAGGTGCCCCTCTCCTCCCTTATAAAAGGGCACCTACTCCCCCTCCTCCTCACACCAATTTGAGCACTCAAGCTCGGCCAACCCCTGCCATTTTCTCCTCTCAACTTCCCTAGAATAATCCTAGAGGTCCTGGTCTTCTTCAAAGACCAATCTTAGTTCCCTAAGTGGAGGATTCAAATAGGCGTTCCAAAGAAGAGGTAATATCCATTACCGATTTTTTCAATTTCTCTCTTCTTCATCTTCTTCTTATTTACTTGTTTCATGATAAATTAATAACATTAGTATTACTTACATACCGATATGTTATTATAAATATGAAACAACCCTAATTCACATTCTATCCATCCTACGGAAAAATGAAATCACCGCGCGTGCGTACGTACGGAATACTGTCTCCACACCATGGTGTAATCTATTTTTCCACCATCACTTTACAAGGATGGGTATAATGGTGAAATGAGTAACTATTTATGATTATTATAAAGTAATATTGATACTGAAATAATATATATATACTCCAATACAGTTCCACGATCATAAGAACGATATCATCACTCGTGCGTACGTACGGAATACCGTCTCCACGATGTGATGCGACTCGTTCGACATGATCATCGTTACATAGTAATTATATAAATGAATTGAATGAATAAATATGATATATGATACACTAATACCATTCTGGATATAAGGTATCTATAACCTTAAAAGAATAATAAGAATGTATTCGGAAAAACACGCATAAGAACAAAAGGCAATAAAGACCCGAGTAACAAGTAACAATGAAATATTACTAACAAGAAGCTAAGAATATGACCATATATGATATCATATCAATATGTATGATTCTGGAATAAGTCAATAACATTATTTAAACCATTATACAGGAGCTTCGGACACGTACAAAGCAAATCGGACCTAAGGTAAGGGAAATATCACAATCTCATTTTTATCCGAGATTGTTTATTCGTAAGTATTTACTGGGGTGTATTTTATCATCCACATCCATGTTTCATCAATATGTAATATTATTTCCATCCACCTACAATTGTTTAAATCCATTTTTACCCTTTGGTGAGTTTTTAGTAATATGTATGAAAGGAATATTTTTTCGTTTTTCGTACGAGGTACTTTTTGACTTTTCCGACAAAAGTACGAAGAATGTTTTTTTTAACTTATACAGCATGAATGGATTTCTAAAAAATTATTTCCAAGAAGCTTCCTTTACAAGTATTCAAGTTTATTTTCAATCAACTTCTTTTAGTTTAAAATTGTATGACATGTTAAGAAAGGAAAAGTGTTTTTGAAGTAAAAAGGATATTTTCCTCAAGAATGAAGTTCAAGTAATTTATCAAAATTATTTTCCATCTAAGATAATAAAAGGGTTCTGTTTTTATCCCTATTATTACATGGATTTGATTATGTTGTGATGGAAACATTTTTATGAATTCCTTTATCTTATATGAATTTTTTTATGACGTCATGTTGTTTAAGAATCCCATTTTTATTACATGGGTTACACTATGATGTATGGTTTATGATTATGTGGCACACATAAGAAAGGATTCATTATAAGATGGGTGGGACCTATATCTCCCTCAAATGCATTGGTAAAGATTTTATATCTCATGAGATAGACATGGCTGGAATGGAAGGTTATTTCGGTTCAGTGATACAGGACTGAAACGAAGAGTGAACTCGGTTTAGAAAGGGACATTGTCCACTAAGATAGTCTTGGAAATGAGTCATGACTAACAAGAAATGATTTTCCATGATTATGTGTGCATGCCACAAAGTTTCAAGTTTCATGTTATGATTATGGGGATATCATTTTCACTTCTATGATTTATTCCATGTTATGATATTATGATCTCTTTTACAGGTTATGATTTTCAAAAAGATATGATATGATTTTTTTCCCTTTATTTGCCCTTGCTGAGCATTTGAGCTCACCCTTTTATGTTTTCTTTTCCCCAGGTCAGGAAGATGGATATTAAGTAGAATATGCTAAAAGGGACCCTAGATATGATGAAATAAATGGGAGACACTGTAGAAGATTTATGAACAGTTGTTTCTGTTTCCCAGTTTCTAAAGACACTATACCTATACGGTCCTTTGTGGTTTTGTCATATGTTGTAATAAGTATGCTTCAATTTTGAAGTATTAACAAGGTATGTAAAGTATGGGTCGTTATACCTTTCCAAGTACTTAAACAGGACTATGACTACATGGTTCTATCCTCTGTAAGACTACACTAAATGTTCACCCAAGACACGACATGTACTAGTTATGTTCTAATCGCCCATGTCGTTAGACACACGGTCGGTTACATAATCAACACTACATGACATGAATTAATGGAACATGGAATATACGACCTAAATTACATACACTCGTGTTGTCAATCACATAGCAGGATACAATTTTATTTACAACACGATGAGTACATCCAGTTCACGGTGTGTTCCACCATAGATTTCCCAACCCCTTGTCTCTGCTCACATAGATAGTCACATGGTCAAGCACTACATGGCATGTAATCCCAGTACATGGTGTGTACTTTACAAATGATTTAATATCTATAATAGAATAATACATGGTGTGTGTTCATAACAGAACACTCCATGTTTTCTACATTTCTAGATATTAATCTTATAAAACTTCTCTGGAACCATTAAAAACAAATAATGTTCTCCAAGGAATGAAAAATTTCGTCCCATGGGAGTCCATACCCCCACGAATCAATGTTCTTGCATCCTTATTCAGACCATAACCATAAAAAAAATCAACTAAAACATAAAACATGATCAACCAAATTTTGATCCTAGAGGGCCCATAACATCTCAAGGACCAATGATTAGCGTCCATTAAAATTAATATTTTCATATTCCAATACCCAAAAAAATAGCATGTATTCTATAACGACAACTATCACAATATCATGAATTTTTACCAAAACATCAATCAAAATAGTATGAAATCAGTAATGCATCCTAAATTGAATGTCTAGAATGTGTGACATGTGATCTATAGAAAGTTCTTATATAATTAATGATATGGAATAACCTTATATCATCAGGTTGAAATATAAATAGAACCACAATGATATCAATAATAACACAATAAAACAAGTGTTTCACCCAATGTTGAAATCCAAAAAACTATAACAATGGAAAACCTAGAAAAATTGAAACATTCTATTTTAAGTTGATTTAACCTATATCTAGGTTAGATAATCCTAGGAATAACTTATTAGTAACTACCTATTCCTTCCAATCCCAATCTATAGCCTTCAAATTGTAAAACAAAGCCGAAAAAAACTTCTTTGATACCACTTTATAACGTCCCAGATCTAGGGGCCTCCCAAAGGTTCCCCATACCTAGTTTGTTGAACGACTTCTATTGAATTTCCCCGAAAACCAAAGGATTATGACTAGTAGTGAGGGCCTTAGGTGTGATTGTGGAAAATCTATACCCTCATAGACAGAGTAACATATCAAAAAAATATTAAACTGTAACCGAAGTAGTAATACCATACAATAGTAGTAAAATGTGAAAGACTGATAGTATAAACCACTACAGGATTTATAAATAAATTATGCATATCACATGTATATAGAAATCCATCAAAATAATTCACAAAGCTGGAAAATACAATACTGAATCCAAAGAATAGAAAATAGTAAACTCCAATAGGATCGTAAGCCTCAGCTTTGTCCCATGCTCTCCAGCTCCAACGGTACTCAAGTACCTGATTAAGAAGGGATCATTCCATTTTATATAATTCAAACCATATAATCTATTTGGTCCCATAATCATCACCGAAACAGGGTGTAAGATGAATCCTAGTAGGTAACCACCAAAAGATCTATGCCAAACTATCAATGAATATATATAGGATGTAATAAGTACAAATGAATAAATAAACTAGAGAGTATCTAAAAGTAGAAAATTTTGTAGTTATAAATTACATTCATTTAATTTTATTAATTATTCAAACCGTTGAATAATGTATCCATAGGATGTAGTCTAATCTATACATCTCCTTGAATAATAATAACAAACAGACACCTTGAAAAACTATCTAAACAGTCAAGAAAGACCGAGTCCAATCTTGTTCTTTGGCATAGAAGACTTGTCATAATCATTCAAACATTCAAAAGAACCCCTCTAGGAATGTTCTCACAGTCTAACCCCTCTAGTTTGACATATCATCAAATCAATAAATAATGACCCTCTGGGAAATCCCACACATTCTTACCCCTTTGGTCCAACATGGCACTAATCTTTTTGAAATGAACACTTAGGTATCTCTCACCATCAATTACCCCTTGGTCAACATATCAATAATATATTAAATAACCCCTTGCAGCTATCACATTCAATGCCCATATAGTCCAATATTTATTATTATATATTATAATGACCAAATGTGTATATCTCATGGTCTAACCAATATGGTATATAACCACCTTAAATCTCTCACATTCAATACCTCTATGTCAATATAACAACAATTATACATAAGTTACCCTAGCATTGAAATATCTGACATTTAATTCCCCTTAGTCCTTATTTCAAAATGAAAAATAGATGCATCTCATATAAACCACAACTCCATCCTAACATCACAAGGCATGGAAAACAAGCAATCCTAATAGGAAATTCTATAAAAAATGGCCATAATAAATCTAGAATGGGAAACACATCAATATTCAATGTATTAAACCCTATCGCTAAGAAATGACCCTCTCTCGATAAAACAAAAAATAATAGGTATTAAATTGGGTTAAATTACAAACCACGCAATACCCTAATCATCGGTATTAAGAACATTATTATATATAATCAAATGATAACCAAAGGAAGGCACAGACCACCTACCTTGAGGTTGTATAATGAAAATCTTGAACGTAGCCCATTGATTTGGACTAGAAAAAACATAGATATATGAAAATGGTAAAAATTATCAAACCTCAATAAATTATGAGTGAGGAGAAATCAGGAAGAGTTGCTCTAGAGAAAGGGAAAACTAACCAATGGGAATCCAACCCACTCACTAGCGTCTCAATTAGAGCTCAGATAATGGAACAAGAGGAGCTTGAAGATCTTCGGTCATCTGTCTCCCTCTTGTACGAAACACAGGGTGAAGAATGTGTTTTTGAACGTCAGATTTGTTCCCACACTGATATAACAAGTAGAAATAAAATTAGATGGTATGTTCATTTAATGTTCATTTATTGTACTAGACTCAACCCACCCCATCATTAGGCGGTCTACCAGGTCACCCACAGAGCAATGTTCATGGCTGTTGCACAACCAGCACATGACTACACAGAGAAACCATGTTCACGACGTGTACTCAAGAGTAAACCGCGTGTACATAGAAATATTCCAAATTAATCATTTTTCATAAAACTCAACACAAAAAAATGATCCATACTTGAAATGAAGATATGGGTCCTTATACATTTTAGACATATAAAAATTCCATTATAAGAATATTAACCTGATGAAATTATACACATATAGTTTTTATTTTAATTATTATCTCCAAAATATATCTTAGTAATAGAGCTCACATATTGGTTGTATACCATCTTACTATAAAAATAACAAATGATAATTGTGAATCTTATTCTCACCCTTTTCTATATCAATAGTAATATTTTTGATGGTTTTGTATCTCATTATTCTTTATGGGTGTTTGTGAATTTGTTTTTTTATCATATACTTATCTATTATTTAATTCATACATTAGGAAAAATTTATATTTTCATTAAATTTCTTCACATTTGTCTTAGTGAAATGTTCTTTAATAGACCCCATAAAATATTCCTTAATTGTTGATGAATCAAACATCCTTCTATCATACCAGAAGTAAGCTTTTTTCATGTTTATCAAACATCTATCACCACATCATGAATTCTCCTTCTCACTCGTCAATTATTTTTATGTTTTCATTGATATTCTTTCCGATTCAATCAATAACTATTTCCAATTAATTGACAATGATCCTAATCTCATCCGATTTCCAATAAATTTTAGTTTTCAATATTTTATATTAATTCATAATTATTCTCTTTTTTTGAATATTTATTTTTATGAATGTTTTTCCAATTATTTTACTTATTTTTATCCCAAAAAAATTTCAATTTCAATATAAGTTACAATGAGTTATTCTTATAGATCAACTATGTTCTTAATTATAAAATCTACATAATTCTGGTGTCCAACATATGGATAGTATTGAAAACCACCGTAACTTCTTCATTGATGACATTATTGTCCGTGACCTACAAAACATGTACCTCTACTCAGATGGAATATTCCTTAGATAATATAGTATACATCTTTCACGACCCGTCCTTGGGGCCCATGTCGTGACTACCCCAAGCCCGCCTTCCATAGGCCAGGGGCTGGCGACTAGCACCAAAGGCGTAAAATCCCGATAACTGGGAAGGCATTGCCTTTATAAAAGAAAACAAGCACCACAGAGTTCAAGCGGAAGCAAAACACTAAGTACAAAAAAATGACGAAAATTAAATGGGCCAGAATACAAACCCAAAAGAAAGTATGACTACAACCGAACAAGGTTCAACAGCAAAAAGACAAACAACTGGAAGAAGGAAGCAGCTCATGGGTCGTCCTCCTCGGATCCTACCTGAATGGTAGGTACAGATAACGCAGCTCCTAGTCGTCCACCATGGATCCTACCTGAAGGGTAGGTACAGATAGCCTCCTCCACGCTCCCCTCCGTCAACCTCCTCTGTGAGTCGTCTTGTCGTGTAGTCCACCTCCGGGTACTGACTCGTCGTGTAGTCCACCTCCAGGTACCGACTCGTCCTCGAACACTCGGCCTCCGTCAGCACTGCTCGTCGTCTGCAACCAACACAACGAGGTGTGGGCATAGCCCGTGCAGGGGTGATTATAACGATACTCAGTAGGGACCTCGAGACCCTCAAGGTCTCACTAAACCAACAAGGATAACCACAAAGAAGATCTCAATAGATAACCTCTACTTAGGTATATGCCCATACATATACCTAAGTTATCAAGTAACCCACCTCAATCATGAGGAAACACAAGGATTATTAAATCAACGGATAACCACTACCCGGGTATATGCCCATACATATACCTATGTTAGCAAGTGACCCATCTCAATCATGAGGTAAACACAAGGTCAAAAGTCTCAGCTCAAACCGGGATTTGCATTATGAAAACCGTAACTACTGAAGAGCTCCGTCTCAGAAGTGTACATTGGTCCTGTCACGACTCCGAGGTACTGCTCACTAACCTAAGACTGCTGAAGTACTCCTCCTGTCGAGTACCGCGGGTCAGCCACCCAGACACAGTAGTGCTTCCCACCAAGGTATGTCACCGAAACACAGTAGTTCACACCCCCTAGTAGCCTGTTCATGTACTCTCCGGATGAGTACCGCAGGTCTGCACTGTCACACAGGTAGTGCTCCGTCCGCCATGGGTCAGCACCTCAGAAAGTAGTGCTCCGTCCACTGGGCTAGTCGACTCACTCCAAGTCGAGTCGGTCAACCAGTCGTCAGGTCTCATCCCGTTACACGGTCTCCGTACTCCGCACGCTCGCCACTGGGAGGGTCTGCACCACAAGCTACAGGTTGATACTCCAAGTATCTCAAAGTCCCAAGAAGATGTATCTCAAAGGACTTCCTCATCATAGGGGTCTCAACACAACAGACGGTGCATCAATTAGACGCTCGGTCTGTGAGTTATTAGCCTTTTCGTCCCAGGGGCCCATTTGGTTTCATGAGCGAACCAAACCCAACCGTATCTCAACTGTACCCCGAACTCTCGCAGGGTATACTCATAGTGACCGTTTCTCAACGAGATCACCAATGCCGTTGACGGTTTGTGAAACGGACATTCTGTCAGAAAGATATCAGCTCTTCCGTTCCACGGGCCCTGTTGGATTTCGGTGCAATCCAACCCGGCCACTACCCATCTGCATCCAATTCTTGGGCGGAGGATGCCAAAAGTTCCGTATCGTCAACACGAACTCAACGCAATAGACGGCGCGTCAATCAGACGCCCGGTCTGAGAGTTATTGGCTTTTCCATCTCACACCCACCCTGGGAAACTTCCCAGGTGGTCACCCATCTTGATCACAACTCTAGGCCAAGCACACTTAACTATGGAGTTTTAACCACGTAGGCTCCCGAAAAAGAAGGTGTACCTTGAGTATAGGATACCGAAACGACTGTCTCGATCCAAGGATCGCGTTGCCGCTGACGGCGAGTCGTTTGGAGGCCCATAGCCCAAGATACGGGCATTTTACCAAAAGTGGTCTGAAACTGGGGGTCTGGGCCCGGACCGACCCGGCCCGACCCCCCCTGGGTCGGCCGAACCGGGTCGACCCGCCCCGGGCGGCAACCCGGCCCGACGACCCAACCCGGCTCGGAAAACACGACTCGGACGGCGGAGCGGCGGCGCGGCCTGGGCGTCATTCAGGTGCCGCGCGTGGGGGTCAACCCCCCCCCCCTTTGAGAACCGCGGCCCCTTAATTGGGGTCACTTTTGAGACCCGGCCGGGGGAAATTAATTTCCCCGGTATCCACTGCCCGGCCGGCCCGCACTGGCCGACCAGTTTCGCTAGTAAGGACCGGCGACGGCCGGTCCTTCGTTCGCCGACACCGGTGGCCCGGTGCCGGCCGCCGGTCCTCTTGCTCCGCCGCGGCCCGAATCCGGCCGCGGCCTATGCCGTTCGGAGTGATCCGACGGCATCGCTTCCCTCCGCCGTGTCCCCACTCCGGCCGTGGCGCCTTTGACTTTCTTCGACGTGACGCGACAGCATCGCGTTCTTGGATATATTTCCACGGCGCGCCGCGACGGCACCGCGCGTACCTTCCGCAATAAACCGCGTGGTGTGACGGCACCACGTTTTCTCATATCATCCTCAAGAAACCATCACAAAAAACAAAGGAGGAGGGTCGGTCGTGTTTGTGCGGTCTGACCCCCTCGCGTTATTTGATAACAAAAAGGCTTTTAATCCACAATCATCACCAAGATTGTATTCAAAAACAATTAAATAAATAAAAACCCTCAATCATCAACCGCTTGATCGGACGATCCGCGGATCAACCCGGTATTGGTTGGTCCGTGCTCGTTGTTTTTTTCTCAAAAGATAAGAGAATTCCAAAATAAATTCCCCTACCTCGACTTCAAGAACGGAGTTCTTCAATGACCCGCGGAAGACAAGCGTCGCGGAGGTCGGGCGTCGTTCCGTCTAGGTTGGTGGGAGAAGAGCTCGGTGAAGTCGAGCCGAGACGTCACCCTCTGTATACTTTGTAGGTGGTGGTGCTTCCCTTCCTTACTCCGGTTGAAGATGGTCGGAGGTGTTGCTTCACGTTCTTCGGAAACGTGGAACGTTCTTCCTCGAGAGGTTGGTGATCTTCCAAGAGTTCTTCTCCTCTCCTTAGTTCTCCCCAGAAGGTTTATGCCAACCCAAAAAGAAGAATATAATATCTCTTTTTAATGTTGGAAAAATGAATTAAAAAGAATTCAAACACTCAAAAAAATTAATTAAGTTAGTTTAATTAATTAATTTCAATGTGTTGGAAAGAATTTCAAAAGATTGAAATTCAAATAAACCATACTTAACTCACCTCATTAATTAATCAAGTTGTCAAATATTAAAGAATTTGAGTTAATGGGGAGTTGGAAAGTGAGGGGTT
This sequence comes from Viscum album, assembly GCA_963277665.1. NCBI lineage: Eukaryota > Viridiplantae > Streptophyta > Magnoliopsida > Santalales > Viscaceae > Viscum > Viscum album. The sequence goes on from OY728165.1 coordinate 813,585,841, forward strand.
AAGAGGGTTAGGGAGTTTAAGGAATTTTAAAAGGTGGGTGGGGGGGGGGGTTGTGTGGGCCCCACCCTTTCAAATATCCACACATGGGAAGTTGGATGGATGTGGGACCACCACCAACTTCCCATGGGAGAAGTTAACCACTTAACATAGTTAAAATTTGATTTAACAATTTTATTCACTTTTTTGATTAAACCCCAAAAAATAACTTCTCCTCCCGCACAAACACAACTATGGTAAAGGTTCTCTTAAGCGATTACCGGTGTTGCGAGTTCATCGGTGCAATCAGATTTCAATTCCGAGCATCGGTTCAAAAGATATAAATTCCTGCTCACTCGTTCACTGAACGTACCCGAGCCAATCTTCGGAAATTAATTCCAGGCACACCGGGCCTCGGAATCAGGCGCCGTCAGAAACTGCATTCTTGTAAAATTCCAAAGAAAATTAAGAAAAAAATTTCCTTGAAATTTACGGGCCTTTACATTACTCCCACCTCAGGGCTTTACGTCCCCGTAAAGCTTCAACACAAACTAGGGTCACAAAAGTAGTACATAGCACACATCTGAGCCTTCCGCTCCCATGTGCTTACCTGGAGGTTCCGTACTGCCAAAGAATGTTCCCCCGAGGAATCAGATGTCCTCGTAGGATCTGCTCCTGTCGATCCTCGATCACCACTGGAACCTCCGTGAAAGACACCCCATCGCCATCAACCAGCCCCTCATGGTCGATGGTATACAAAGGGTCGAGCACGTATCTCCTCAGTTGAGATACGTGGAAGTCGTCGTGCACCTGGTGCAACTGGGGTGAATGGGTCAAGCGGTAAACCACCCCACCTACTTAGCTGGGGACCTAAGAAGGTCCGCTGAACCTTGGAGATAACTTGCCGCCTTGGCCACATCACCGTAAACCTTGTCGAGGTGAGACCCTTATAAGAACGTGGTCGCCATCCTCAAACTCCAGAGGTTTCCAATTCCTGGTAGAACTGGAACTCAAATGACTGTTGCCACGAGGGTAAGGTTGGCCGATTCAAGAGTGATCAGTCGCACCCTCCCGTGAAAGAGTTTATCCCATGCTGCCTGGGGTTTCCTTTCCACCGACCAAGGAAAACCCATCCCGACGTTTTCCTAAAACCATCAATTTGAGTATGAACAGTTATTGCCCATTCCATACTCAAACTAACGTCGTAAGGCCTCGACGCTGTCACCAAGAGATTCCAACCGGAACTCTCGCCACGAGGGTCTGACCACACCGTCGGCATAAGTGTGATTATCAAGTCTCCTCCCAAGGTATCTCAAAATGCGAGGGTCAAGTCCACGGCTTACCGGAAACTCTAGGTCTGGAACAAGATTTGTGAAAGCAAGAAATGATTCACATCGACGTCCGTTACTACAACTGCTAGTAGTGGACACAGACTGTCCCATGAATCATTTCTAGAGCCATTGGGTCGCACTCCTTGACCGCATGAAGCCGCACTCTTCCTTCGCCCTCTAGCTCCCTGAGCCTGGAAGGAATAACTAAGGCGGGTGGTTGAATAATGATAGGATGTACACCACCTCATGCTGCTCTCCTAGCTCTGCCTCCACGTCTGCTGCTTCGTAGACTCATCTCTCCTTTAAGCTTCCTCTTCTTTAACACGCCCGTGTCTTTAAGATTGGCACCACTTTCCTGTTTCTTACTGCACTGTGCAGTCTTCATCCTCTCTTGGATGTGCTGGACCTCCTTTAGTCTCACAAGAGCTGCTATGATTTCTTCTTTGCTGATAAGAGAAACCCGGTCTCATCCCCTAGATGAACCACATTCGTTGCCTAATACAGTCAATCCTGACATGAATGATGCATTCAAGCCATGGATGACATCGTAGGGCCTCGACGTAACTACTAAGAGATCCAACTGTCACTCTCGCCTCCAAGGGTCGAGTCAGACTGTCAGCATCAGTGTGAGGTCACTGGGTCCCCTCCAGTAGAAATATCGAAAGTGAGGGACAAGTCAACAGTTTTAGCGGATACCACTCAGCATCAACCAAACAAAAGGACAGGAAAGAAAACAAAGATAAGTGTCTTTTTATTATTTTAGCTCATAGTACAAAGAAACGATTACAAAAGCAACATGGAACTAGAAGTAAAAAGTCCATATCCACTAGTTCCTCTCCTGCCCACCTGCTATCGGAGATCTACTGCCTTGTCCACTGCTCGGCTGTTGCTCAAGCACTAGCCGCTACTTCTGTCTCGGTGGCTCCTCCAACACCCGCTGATCAACCGTACGAGGATTCGGACAGTCACGTGCCAGGTGACCCTTTCCGCTGCATGAGTAACACAATCTTCTTCTGGCACGCCTAGCTCTGTTCCCACCCTGGGTGCCCCGCACCACTGGTCCTAAAACCCGATGTCGTTTAACTGCTAGTCTGGTCCTCCTGGACCTCTGCATCATCTGTCTACTGCCCACAGATGACTCGGCTACTGATCGAAAAACACACGGCAAAGGCAGATGCTCCTGTACACGCTTGGGGTGTAGAGCTACTGGCACAAACTCCACCCTGAAGAAGGTCTCTAAGTCTTCCCAAGCGAAGTTCATCCCATCGCAAAACTGAAACAAGTGGCTCCACCACCTGCCTGCTTCTGCCTGAAGGAGGCTGGTAGCAAAGATCACCATGAAGTCTACCGGCGTCCCCACTAGCCTGAATACTCTCACTACAGCCTCCAGCCAAACCTCAGCCGCATACGGGTCCGTCTCTCCCCGGAACCTGGGTGGCCTCTGGTGCTGGAACTCGTGCAGCGCACTCAAGCGTCTAGCATCGCCTACTTCTGGGGCTGGTGGCATCGGTGGCCCAACGTATGGTAGTAACGCTAGTTCCTCCGTTGGTGCCTCAAAAGCAAGAGGGCTCTGCACCGAAGCCTCGTCGCTTGACAGGCTGTCAGCACGCACATCCCTCTGGGCTCTAGCTGGTCGTCCGTGAAAAGGCATCCTGAAAGAAACATCATGACACGTTCAAATGATTATACCTGGTGAGCTGACCTGGTTTGAGCTGTTTTAAGGAAAAACCTTCGAAAACACACACGCAATCAGTTTTTTCATGCACAAAGTCAGAAATCAGTTGTCAGGGTCCTGGTGTATGGATACGCCGGCCGCCCGCACCAACACTGGACTCCCTGAACTAAAAACCACACTCGGTACTCTCAACACTATTGCTTCACAGAAAGAAACATCAGAGTTATAAGTTCTGCGGTAGAACCGAACTCTTCTGATACCAATTAGTCATGGCACGGGCCCCGAGGACGGGTCGTGACAATATTTTAATGAATATATATTGTAGTTTAATTTCACTATTCAGTCTTTTAAATCCTCATATAGCCAATTTGTCTACTCATCATCATCATGTACTTTCATAGAACAATTAGTATCATGATATCCCACTTTTCCACTTCAAAAATAAGAAAACTAATTTTTTTATTAAAATTTAATTTTTCATGTTTTAATATTATAGTAATGAAAAAACATCATCTCCTCATCTTATTTCTTCTTAAAACAATCTCTCCATGAGTGTTTTTTCATTTCATTAAATGTTATATTAAAAAAAACCCACTTGGGAAAGTCTCACTATATCTATCCATTATTTCAAATATTACAATAGTGAAATTTAAGTAATATATTGTTATCATTTTTCGATCATTATCTTTACAAATTGATACACACAAATTGAATTGTGGTGGTATTATCATTAGGGATACTTTTCACATTTTTATATCATAATTGATCTTTTGATGTCCATGTATATCTTGCACAAGAAAAATTCGTTGATAAAATAATTCATAAAATATATATGATGTGTTAATTCATAGATCTTAATAAATTTTCCACAAAACAAGAATATTAATTTATTTATTTTTAATCAAATTTTTAATTTTTTATATTTCTCTATAAAATTTCATTAAGGGAATTTTCTGATATCACATTGGAATAGATAGATCCATCAATAGATCTACAAAATGAATTAATTTCTGTAGCTTGTATATCTTGTTCATTTTTATATCTATATGAAAGATACCCACTATTTCTATTACATATGTTCCCATCTATTTCATCTATATAAAACTCAATGCCCAATGATAGAAAATAGTTATTCAAAATATTTTACATAGAATTTTTTTATTAATTTTTTTTATTACTCTGTGGTTATAAATGGATTCCATTATTTCATAACATGTAATGATTCATTATAATCCAAGGATATCATAAAACATGTTGTTCCCAATTAGGGTTATACCATAAATGGGAAGGGGTGAGTTAGGGAATGATAATTTTAATTTCACATATATGAATACCTCTACCAAATTATAATAGATACTAGTAATTTTTATTTCCACTTCTACATTGTTGAAATGAAATACTGAATGTAATGATAGAGTTATGCATAACATTTTTCTTTGATCACCATAACAGTATAATATATCGATCGGGCATGGAAATGATCCTATACACATGAAGTATTAACATTCATTTATTTTTTGTCACATGTTTAAAATTAGCATCATGAACCCTCTTGGATTATAAAATGAAATAATAGAAATAAAACTTCTCTCCTTTCACATTGGAAGAACATTACTAATTCTAGTATTTCCCTATTATTCAAAATACATGAGATGAAAACAACATCATGATTGTTCTTCCAATATGATCATCCATATTTTACTATAAAAAGAAGAATAATACATATGAAAAAAATTAATACCAATAGATATTTGTTGGAATATATAATATTTTTATAAGATGTGTTATTTGATGAATTATTTTCAATATTGCACGTTGATATGAGCTATTTAAGAGGATTCATTAAAATTCTTTTTGAATCAATTAGTTTTAATAATATCACGATAATTCTACCAAATAAATTTGGTATTGACATCTTATCAATGGATTATAATGTTATTAATGAAAGTATAATAGAAATGTTTCACAATAATATTCTTAATTATTCAATGTGAAGTGGAAATACTCAAAAAAGTAATAGAAATAAGTAAAATTGATATCACCTTTAAATTAGTTAAGTAATTTTAATAGGCCTACATAGGTAAGAATGGTGTTTCAATGTATATTGAAAATCTCATTCTTTTGTGTTAAGAAATATCATTGGATGATAAATTTTTATGTTTTGATACATACATCCATTTAAATGTAAAAAACATGGGAAAGATGGTCATTTCACTTAAACATATCCAAAATAATTAAAAATGTATATGGAAACGATGAAGCTGATAAAGTCCCTTTTTCAGAGGACGATAAAAAAATTCCAAATACATTTGATTGATAATACTAGAATGACACTATTTTCTTTTAGAGAAAACCTATTATTTTTGGAATTAATTTTTTTAAGGGGATGATTTTGGACATGACGAAGAAATAAAAATGGAATCCTCTCATAAGGTTTTCTTATCTCAAAAAATAAATAGGGGTAACTTTTCAGATGATGATACAAAGATCAATAATCCATATTCTACTGAAGTATGTGAATCTTAAAAAGAATGTTCATCTAGGATAAAAATAAAGAGGTGTTTGAAATATCATTGTGGGATAGAAAATGAGAATATAAATATCAGGAATAGAATTAAAGAATAAAAAATATTATATTCAGAATGAAAATCTAGTTGAAGAAGTTAATATATTGAAACATTATAGTTCAGATTTGAATAATTGTATAGAAAATGGGTTCTATAATATTTAGTTTAGAGATAAAGATGATACCCAACTAATAGATATCATTTATTAGCTATTGAAATAGGAGATAAATAGTATTGTAACAACCAAAAGGGTATTTATGTTGTTGGAGAAATTTATGACTAGTATAATTATAAAAATTTTGATATTCAGGTTACTGAACATGAAATAATTATTTATACAGATGTACCATCACTGAAAATGATCATGATTCCATAATATATCAGGGAAATAAAAAAATGCTCCCCATACTATATATCCAAAAGTATTATAAAATTAAATCACATTTTGAATGAAAATAAATAAAAAAATGACTATATCAATTATTAGTATAAAACATTTTCAATTATACTTCTATTAGACTACACATCACATGCCTACAAAATAATTTATATAACTCTATAATACCTCATATAATCAATAAATTAAAATAATTTTTTTATTGTTGGTGTTGCGGAGTTTATGGTCATACAACATATAATTGTTGGTTCAATAACTCTATTCCCAATCGATGAACAAAGAAAACTATAGGGGGAAAAGTACAATTGAAGCCTAATTTTAAATATTAACTACCTGAAAGAAACATTTAAGAATAAAATAGCTAATATAGTATAAAATAATATTTTGAGAGATGTATTGAGGATATAAATACTTAAAATGACCATGTTTCAACTACACAAGTAAAATTTTTCACCATCCAAGGATAATTAAAATAATTGATTAAAATAAAAAACAATATCATCATTTTTTTGAATATTATTTTAAATATATTAAAACTAAGAATATTTATATTTTTTATAGTTGTTTCTCTCTACACATGAAGACATACCTAAAAAATATAAATGTAGAAATATATTATTGTGTATATCTTACTTTTTGGAATAATATCCCTCTAAATTTCAATGGTATTTCAACTAGGACACATTGGATGAATCATATTAGTGCATGTTATATATTATATGTTGATTGATTAAAAATAAATAAGATAAGTGTCTTCCATGACCCTATACCAGTGGGGCCCAGTTTGTGACTTCCCAAACCCATCTCCAGTAGTGCAAGTGATGGTGAATAGTTCTGAGTTGGCATATCACAAATAGGGGAGGCCTTAGCATATATAATTATTCACATACAGACATATCCAAGCATAAAAATACTGAAATTTAATAATCATTATACAACACCGGATATATATATATATCTAAATCCCTCAACCAGAGTACGATAGGAATTAAAGGAATGTAAATATGGAAAAATATATTCCCAACACAACAATTCTGTAATCATGAACAACCTGAAAGTAATAATTGAGGATACTACCAAAATACTCAGGAACACACCGCAGTCAGTCTGATATCACTAATCACGGTCCAGTCCTTGCCAATATAGGACCCTCTCAAATGTACAGCCTTTTACAGATGTCATGAAATGTGTGGGAAAATTCCATGCATGGATGAGTGTATCAATACCATGTATGACACCTGAAAACCACACAGTATACAAAATAAATATAGTTATACGTATACATGTAAATGTATAAAACACATATAACCAGAATATACATATATACTCGGAAATAATACATAATCCCAAAGTTATTTCAAAATAGTAATATTAACCTATGATTTTGACTGGAAGACTCTATATAGAACCCTTCCGTGAGAACACAATTTATTAGTATAGAAACACAGAATACATGAGTCCAAGAGGTAGTGTTCATTGGATCTCTCCATAAAAATTATATGACAAATTTATACAGAGATATGATACATAGATAATGATTACACCCATTCCCATGCGGTATAACAACATCAGAATTTATATTAACACATGATGAAGATGGTCAGTGACTTTGTAGTTTTGGTAAAGACAATGCAATGAATCCCACCTATTAGGGTTACGTGCCTTGTCCCTCGGTCACAGGACCTACAAGTGTAAATTGGCCATGTCTTATGCTTGTGTCAATGTAGTAGAACATGGTGTGTCGTTTGACCATGTACTATTCTTGTATACCAATAAATGACATATATCATGTACTCTATCTGTGAACCAGTACATGGAATAGCCCTTGTACTTGTCCAGGCTATGTTCGTGTAGGGGATTACATGGTGTGATCCAACCATCGTGCCCCAACTAGTGTATCTGTACCCTCTATTGTATAATTTAATCCATCAGGGAGAGGTCACTTGCAATGTGATAGGGTTTCTTGCCATGTGATCCTTAACTGTCTCCCACAACCCTATCTGCAGGTTAGAGGGACCCACATACCTTATAATCTCGAATTAAACATCATGTGGATCATGTGTCTTTATAAACCATTTTCTCCCATCCATTCATGTCCTAACCGTCATCACCTAAGATTTTGACTCTAATATTTCCAGAAATCAAGCATCTCCCTTATCTCAACAACACATTGGACATTTTTTTTAATATATCCTTTGAATATATTAATAAAACATTTTTCATTTTAAACATCATTTCTGACAATACCAATTCTAATCAACGGTTTACAACCATGTCAAATCCACTCATCACTACAATATTTGCACCTTCCAAGCGTCGTTTCAAGCATGGAGCTATTATTTCAAATCTTTGTTCATGGAAATAGGTGCGTATTGATCGATTTCATCAATAAATGCCAAACTATAGATCAAACTAACAATTCTCGTGGTTAACAGATAAATATTGGAGAAACCCCTAAAACACGCAAAATTTGATCGAACCATTTCCATGTTTTATTTCCCATGATTTATTACTATTAGGACAATGAATGAAGAACCATCATTAATACATAACACCAAATAAAAGCCTTTAAAATAATATCATCCTACAAGATGATCTACCCACAAATCAATTCAATTTCCTATAGGTTTAAAATTATATGATAAAATAAGAACTGTGAAAGAATGTAATCAAACAAATGTTCTACCTCATGATGGATTAGTCATAGATGATGAATGAGAATCAATCATGATAATTATAAGGATATTTCATTTCTGTTTCACATCGCCCTTTGATCCATGATCCTTTTGTCCTCTTTAAAAGATAGATATTCCAATTCTTCCTCCAACAACACTCTAATGGAACTATAGTTATTCAGATAACCATCAAAATTGATCAAAATCGTATATGTAAATACCCAAAAATCATTGTATCATCAAAATAAAAAAAAAAAAAATTTAATTTTTTTATTCATCTTATACATTTTCATGGCCATGATAACTTTTCCACAAATTCATCACACTGATCAAGATAATGTCCCTTAAATTGTAAACCCCACAATATGAACTCAACGGTGCACATAAATTTCTCATATGCCTCACCCTGTAATAGTTTATTCCATATTTTCCTGAAAACCTCACACAACTTCTTTTTAAAATATTTAATATTTTGTAAGAATTTATTCTTCTCACATAGGGTATTATAATTTCATTCATTTATAGAATACGGTCTCTAAAATAACCATAAAATATCAATAATAACAAATATAACATATGATTCACTACATTCTCAATAATTTAGGGATTTACATCCATGAAAGTTCAAAACAAGGTATACATAGAGAGATGTGGTTATATAGGATATATCATATCATCCATCACCCATGTTCTCTCCTAGAAATTCTTACTATAAGACCAGATTTCCATTAAAGGAATTGCTCAACCATGAAATATAATCTTCTGCTGATCCTTGATCTATATTGGGTACTCATAAAATATACCGCCATTCTAGATGTCTAGTTATCCCTAGTAAATATCGCATGATGGGTCATGAAACTACCAAGTCAGTTGCGTCACATGTGTGACAACATTTACTAATTCTTGCTGTGAAGGTGGAGAAAAGTGTAATGACACCTCTCCAAATCTATATGGTATATATAAAGGACCAATGATTCTTGGAGATGGTTTTCTACCCCCTACCAATCACATTAATCCTTGTTGAGGTTAAACATGTAGGATAACTTTTCCATTAATCAAACTCCAAAGGCCTTAGCTGTCTGTCCACATAATATTTCTGAAATCTTTAATAATTTTACTTCATATATTGGATTACCATTTACTTTTTTTAGATTCTACAACAACTCTAGGACTATAAGTGTCGAGTATCCTTGGTATATCTCCCAATTTGGTGACCTGTATAGCCTACCATACAATGACTTGAATGGTGTCCTACCATTGGTGAACTTGTAGCTATTATTTTATGAAAACATCACCATTGTTTTGTGATCCTCCCAACTACATCCAAAGTCCAACATGTAATATTATATCACGTCCTCCATATCATGAATAATAAACACTATCTAGCCATTTGTTTTGGGGTGAAATAGTTTTCTCATGTGTATCTTGTTCACAAAAGCATGTTATAATCCATTATATAATTGGTATTTGAAGAGTGAATCATGGTATGAAATCATCAGAGATTGAACTCCATGGAGTCATAATATCTCCTTTACCTAGATGCATCACATGACCTCTAAAAATATAATATCCTAAAAGCTATGAAGTAGGATGATGTGATTATTTGGTATACCATCACCAGTATGGAATCATGTACCCTAGAAATAAATGTTAATTCCGTTATGAATTCCATGGATGACACATCCCGCTTAAAATATGGTACATAAAAGGGTTGAGCTAAACCCATTAATACTTTTCAATCCTCCTTCACTTGATCACAAGTAAGGCACCATGTGACAAACTCTGCAACTCCATTCTTCATACCTTTCCACCAAAACAACCATTGATGGTCTTGGTATATGATTTCAACACATGAATGTACTACCAATGGATATCTATAAAACTCCCAAATAACCACCTCATGTAGAATCACTGGAACCATCATGAATCATCTAAATGGAATGAAGTTCTCCCCACCTTTATAATATCCATTAGGAGAAAATCTTGTTGATATATAAATATATATGGTGCCAAAGTAAATATACATAATTTTTTCCTACATAACATTTTGTAATAACAGAGCGGTACCATCCATTAAGTTGCGGTAAGATAATTCATCTCCATAGATAAAGGATAAATACAACAAGGAAAACTACTCTGATGCCTCATTCCAAAACAATATACAAAATCTCCTACTAAGAGAATCTTCTAATACATTCCCCATCCTTGGATCATAGTCATGTTCAAAGTCATAATCCTAGTTAAACTATATCCCTAACGTTTTTATCATTATAATATCCTTCAAAGATATATTTTACATGAAATTATTGTGATTAGAATATAGGATAAATTTCTTACCCATCAGGTAGTGTCACGACATCTTTATTGTGAATACTACTGTTACTTACTCAAGATTATGGGTCATGTAGTTATTCTCATGTGGTCTCATCTGATTTGAACCATATGATATCACTCCTTGAATATTCATCAAATGATAATTAATCCTATTTCCTGATGAATCATAGAACACTAAGTACCGAACACCAACCTCTAGCAATCATAATATGGATGCACTCATAAAACACTTGCCTTAATTAATTAATATCATAGAATCACCTCTCAATCCTCACGAAATGATTCCTTTTTCAGGTCAAAGATTTCATTGGTGTTGATATCATGGAGAAATAAGGTATGATTCATTGGTAATAGCCTAACAACTGAAGGAATCTTTGTACCTCCATGACTCTCTTGGGTAGATCCCATGCTAACACTTCCTCAACCTCGGTTGGGTATATTACTACTCCATCTAATGAGATGTCTTATCCTAGAAATTGGATCACCTAAATCCAAAACACAAACATCAAGATATTTCGGTAAATTTGGTTCTTATAGAGTAACTCCATTACAATCATCAAGTGTATCTCATGCTCCTCCTCATATTGGGTGTACACAACTAGTATTATCCTATCCTGAGTTCATCCTTTAAGAACCATCATCCCCTATCAACTGATAAAAGAGATCATTGATTCTCGTTAGTGGATAATTTTTCATCATAGTAACCTAGTTCATGTGTCAGTCGTCTACACACAAACATAATCTCCCACATGCCTTTATGGTGAAATAAACTAGGGTTTAGCAAGGAGAAACATCGGGTCTAACCAATCTCTTCCTCTTTATGTCCTCTAGAAGAATCCATATATTGTGAAACTCTATAGAATCCATCCAATACATCGGCATAGATTAAAGTGTCGTAGCATGTTGTATACCAATATATAAGACAATCATTCAGTGGGGAGGTAAGCATGGATCATCCTTAGAGAATACATTCTTGTACTCTTCCACCTCTTTAGGGAACTGGAAAGACCTATAATAAACTACAACATTGTCCATTCATAAAAATTTATGAGTAATCCGATACACTAACCTTTGTATGAGTCCATCATGCACTACATGGGATTCATTTTCACTGAAATGGGATAACCTACTTCTACCAAAGCGGACACAGTGCATCATTCTATTGAAACAATCAATCTATAGTGAACTACATATATCTATTGTATATGTAAGATGAAGTCATAATGCCTCATCATTTCTACAATGATATCTATAATGACCCATACTTTACATACATTGTTATTACATCAAAATTGAAGCATACTTATTACAACATATAACAAATCCATGAATGGACCGTATAGGTATTGTGTCTTTAGAAACTGGGAAACTTAAACAACTAGTTCATAAAGAGTCTACACTGTCTCCCATTAATTTCATCATATCTATAGTCCCTTTTGGGATATATTACTTAATAACCTTATACCTGGCCTGGGGAAAGAAAACATACAAAAGGGTGAGCTCAAATGATCAGTAAGGTTAAACAAAAGAAATATCAATCACATAATATTCATAAGAACATAACATTTTGGAAATTTTAACCTGCAAAAGAGAGCATAATTTCATAAAATGGGATAAATCATAGTAGTGAAATGAAATCCCAATAATCATAACATAAAACATGAAACTTTGTGTCATACACACATAATCATGGAGTATCCTGTCTTATTAGTCAAGACTCATTTCCAAGACTATCTTAGTGGACAACGTCCATTTCTGAACCGAGTTCACTCCTCGTTTCAGTCCTGTTTCACTGAACCTGTTTAACCTACCATTCCAGCCATGTCTATCTCATGATATATAAAATATTTACCCAACACATTGGAGGGAGATATAGGTCCCACCCATCTCATAATGATACCATTCATATGTGTGCCACAAAATCATAAATCATACATCATTGCATAACCCATGTAATAAAAATGGGATTTTTAAACATCATGACATCATAAAACAACTCATATAAGATAAAGGAATTAGTAAAAATAATTCCATCACAACATAATCAAATCCATGTAATAATAGGGATAGAAACAGAACCCTTTATTTTCTTAAATGGAAAATAATTTTGATAAAACACATGAACTCCATTCTTGAGGAAAATATCATTTATGCTTCAAAAACACTTTTCCTTTCTTAACATGTCATACAATTCTAAACTAAAAGAAGTTGATTAAAAATAATCTTGAAAACTTGTAAAGGAAGCTTCATGGAAATAATGTTCTAAAAATCCATTTATGCTGTACAAGTTAAAAATGACATTCTTCTTGTACTTTTGTCGGAAAAGTCAAAAAGTACCTCATAAGAAAAATGACAAAAGTTTCCTCTCATATATTTTACCAAAAACTCACTGAAGGGTAAAATTGGATTTAAAAAATTTTAGGTGGATGGAAACAATATTAAATATTGAGAAAACATGGATGTGGATGATAAAATACACCGCAGTAAATACCAAAGTATAAAAAATCTCGGATAAAATGAGATTATGATATTTTCCATTACCTTATGTCTGATTTTCTTCGTATGTGTCTGAAACTCCTGTATAATTATTTAAATAATGTTATTGACTTATTCAAGAATCATACTTATTTTTATGATATCATATATGGTCATATTCTTAGCTTATTATTAGTAATATTTTATTTCTACTTGTTATTCGGGTGTTTATTACTTTTTGTTCTTATGCGTGTTTTGATGAATAAATTCTTATTCTTATCTTTAGGTTATAGATACCTCATTTCCAGAATGGTATTAGGGTAATATATAACATATTTATTCACTCAATTCATTTATGTAATCATTATGCAATGAAAATCATGTAGAACGAGTCACATCACATCGTGGATACTGTATTCTGTACGCATGCACGAGCAATGATATCGTTCCCATGATCGTGGAATTGTATTGGAGTGTTTGTATACTATTTCAGAATCAATATCACTTTACAATAATCATATATATTAATTCTTTACACCATTATACCCATCCAAGTAAGGTGGTGGTGGAAAATAGATTACACCACGGCGTGGAGACGGTATTCTGTACGTACGCACGCAGGGTGATTTCATTCTCCGTAGGATGGATAGATGGTGAAATAGGGTTGTTTCATACTTATAATAACATATAAGTATATGAGTGATACTGATTTTATTACATCATAATGAAACAACTAAATAATAAGAAGTGGAAGAAGAAATAAAGATGAAAGAATCGGTAACGGGCATTACCTCTTCTTTGAAGCGCCTCTTTGAGACCTCCTTTTATGGAACTAAAATTGGTCTTTGAAGAAGTGAAGGACCTATAGGATGTTTCTAGGGAAGTGTAGAGGAGATATTGGCGGGGGTTAGCAGACCATGAAGGCTCAAAGTGGTGTGAGGAAGACAAGGAGGAGGGACCCTTTTATAAGGGAGGAGAGGGGCACCTTTGGAATAACAAAAAATATTATTTTATTATAAAGTCAAATTCGGTTATTAATAGCTCCAAATTGATATATTTCTAATATAATGTGGTGATGGGTCGAAATTATTTCATCCAATAGAATTTAGACAAGTTTAGATATCAATTTTAACCTTATCATTTAGATTTAACTTTATGTTAGATAATTTAACTTTTACTGTGTCTTCTTGTTTTCTTACACTATAAGGTTATTAAACATACTATATGAAGACAAACGAACCCCATGTTGTTTAGAATTAATATATATAACCTTATCAAAGTCATTTGGATGAACCTTAGATCTTTAGGAATAAAATAATAATTAATAATATAGTAATTGTTTTAAAAACTATTTTATGTCAATTTTGACAGTATTTGGTAAATGATTTTTTTGAAAATCATAACAGAATGATTCGTTAGAAAAAATTTAATTAAATCAATACTAACATGTCATATTAACATAAAAAATTATTGTATTTCATAAAAAGTCGCAAATAATATTTATTTGTGTATTTATAACATCAATTATGTCAATATTTCATTAATAAGATAATTACTACATCATCATTGTATCATAAATAAGTTAAATTATTTTAAGTCTAAAAATTACAAATAAAATACCATTATTTAGGAAATCTTTTTAGATTTCTAATGAATATTTATATTCGAATTTATCTTTCTATAACCTTATATTACTAATGCTTTAGTTATTAAACTTTGATTTTAACTGTTTTAAACCTTCTTTAAATAAATTGATATTAAATGTCCTAATCTAATCCAAGTGGGCTTAAATAGCCATATTTTATTCCAAAAGATGTTTTTGGTCGAATTATACTTATACAATAGAATTAGGACATGTGTTAGGGTAATAATATGTTTATTTTTACCCTTAACTACCCTATTTACTTTTAACTGTGGTAAAAAAAAGTAATAAGTTACTATTCACCAAAAATTATTTTTAATATCGTTGAACCACATTTTAGTCCTTGATATTAACCGTGTCTCTCGGATTTTCGAAATTCCACTCACAGAAGCGGTAAAATTATGTTTTATGAAAAAATTCAGTTTTTTAACTACCACTGAGTGGTTTCACTATTCATCAAAAAATGCAAGTTTCCAGAAAAATACCAAAAATTAGGCTTAAGCTATATTTGATATTATTAATTAAAAAGTGGTTTTTAATTTACCCAATTCAAAACATATCAGTCACATTAACTAATTTAAAAATTAATTCCCATCATCAAGACAAATAGCGTGTTTTTAAGAGATAATAACTATCAAAATATTGACACTTGTTTATGTCTGGTTTAAATGTGAAATTATATCCAATGAACAACATTGCATTAAATTGTAAAAATATATTCTAAATATACTTTAAAACTGCTCAAATTAATAATTTATCACTATTAATTATTTCGATTAAAAAAGTTGTTTTTAATTATAATTTTATAATTTTCACTATTCATCAGAATATGAAAGTTATCCAAAAAGTACCAAAATTTCACCCTAAGCTAATTTCGATATTCCGAATCCAAAAATGAAGCCCATTTTGAAAAATAAAATTTAAAAAATTTCAAAAAGTGTTTATTACTATTCATAACGGCTAGTTTTAATAATATTTTAATAGCATATCGTTGTTTAGTGAAAATCAGTATTGCGTACGACGCAAGCTATCGAGGAAGGTTGCGGTTGAGTGTAAAGGAAGCCAAGATAGTGTTGTGTGTATTGAAAGATTCCTTTGATGATTTATATAACATAAAAACAAAATATTTCTCATAAAAGTCTCCGGTGTTACATTCTACCCCCCTTAAAATGAATTTCTCCCTCGAAATTCGTCACTTTGTAACCAAAAGATGAGGATACCTCTCCCTAATCATATCCTCAAGCTCCCATGTAGCTTCTTCTAAATGGAGGTTCCTCCATAAAACATTCACCAAGCGAGTGGTCTTGTTCCTTAGGACTTTTTCACTACGATCTTGAATCTCTGTCAGTTGTTCTTCATAAGAAAGATATTGCTCCAGCGGTACAACATCTGAGCTGAGTACATGTGAAGGATCAGGTATGTACTTTCTCAGGAGAGATACATGGAACACATCGTGAACTTGAAAGAGATTCGGTGGAAGTGCTAATCGGTAAGCTACATTTCCAACATGATCTAGTATTTTGAAACGACCGATATATCTAGGGCTTAACATCTCCTTCTTTCCAAATCTCATGACCCTCTTCCAGGGAGATATTCGTAAGAACACTTTATCACCCACTTCAAACTCTAGGTCATTTCTTCGGTTGTCATCATAACTTTTCTGTCAACTCTGATATGCTCTTATGTTTTGTTGAATAGATAGGACCTTTTCTGCCATCTCATCAACAAGATCTGGTCCTAATAGCTTTCATTCCCCAACTTCATCCCAGCAAGTTGGAGTCCTGCATTTCTTTCCATATAGAGCTTCATAAACAGCCATCTGAATACTGGAGTGAAAGATATTATTATTAGAAAATTCCACCAAAGGTAGCTGTTGATCCCAACCACCTTTGAAATCCATAGAGCAAGCTATCAACATATCTTCTAGAGTTTTAATTGTTCTCTCAGACTGACCGTCTATCTGAGGATGATAAGCAGTGCTGAAACTCAACTCTGTATCCAGATTATGCTGAAGACTTCTCTAGAACTTCGAGGTAAACCTCGGATCCCGATCAGATATAATAGAAAGTGGTACTCCAGGAAATCTTACCACTTCCTTTACATATATCATGGCAAGCTGATCCAGAGAGAAATCATCTCTAATAGCAATGAAGTGTGCAGACATTGTAAGACGATCAACTATGACCCAGATAACATTATTGCCATTGTATGTTTTAGGAAGTCCTGTGAAAAAGTCCATAGTGATGTTTTCCCATTTCCATTCGGGTATGGGTAATGGTTGTAACATCCCCTTAGACTTCTGTCTCTCAGCTTTAACTTGCTGACAAACCAAGCATCGAGAGACATATTCAGCAACATCTCTTTTCATGTCATCCCACCAGAAGTACTCTTTCAGGTCCCTATACATCTTCGCGCTTCTAGGATGAATAGAAAATGAAGAACTATGAGCCTCATCCAGAAACTCCTTATTTAATTCTGGGATGGGAGGAACACAATCCTAATTCCTGAACATTATTATCCCATCAAAATCAAGGTTGGATTCAGGAATTTTTCTCACCTTCTTTTGTAACTCTACATCTTTTTTCTGCGCCTCTTTAATCTTCACATGTATAGATGGTTGAACATTCATTTGAGAAAGATACGATATTCCCCCTTCCATTATAATTACAAGATCCATCCTTTGTAAATCCATAAATATTGGATCTTTTGTGATCTTCATCATGGATAAGCTAGCATGGTCTTGTCGACATAATGCATCTTCCACCTTGTTTACTTTCCCAGGGTGGTAATGAATTCAGCAGTCGTAATACTTAATCAGTTTCAACCATCTTCTTTGGCGCATATTTAGCTCCTTTTGTGTAAAAATATACTTTAAACTTTTATGATCAGTATAAATGTCACACCTTTCTCCATAAATATAATGCCTCCAAATCATTAATTCTATGATTACCACTGCTAACTCCAAATCATGAGTTGGGTAATTTTGCTCATGGATTTTCAACTGTCGTGAGGCATAAGCTATCACCATATCATTTTTCATAAGAACACACCCCAATCCCTTCTTGGATGCATCACTGTAGATCACAAACCATTCTCCACTACAAGGCAATGTGAGCACAGGTGCACTGGATAACCTTCTTTTCAACTCCATGAAATTCTCTTCACATTCCTCAGTACAAACAATCTTAACTCCTTTTCGAGTCAACCTGGTGAGTGGATTGGATAATCTTAAAAAATCTTTCACAAAACGTCGATAATATCTAGCCAAACCAAGAAAACTTTGGATCTCAGTTACTGTTGTTGGTCTCAACCATCTTTTGATAACCTCTGTTTTTGCTGGATCCACATATATCCCCTCTTTTGAGATTATGTGACCCAAAAATGAAACTTTTTGATGCCAAAATTCACACTTGGTAAATTTGGAATAATGCTTCTCCTTTATCAGGGTCTTAAATATAATTCTCAAGTGATCTTCATGTTCTTCCTTTCTCTTTGAATAGACAATAATATCGTCTATAAAGACTACCAAAAATTGATCGTGATAGTCTCTAAAGAATCTATTCATCAGATCCAAGAAGATAGCAGGTGCATTAGTAAGACCAAATGGCATCACTATAAATTCATAGTGTCCATACCTTGTACGGAAAGCCTTCTTTGGAATATCCTCCCCTTTTACCCTTAATTGATGATACCCTGATCGAAGATAAATCTTGGAAAAGTATTGAGCTCCACGTAGTTGGTCAAATAATTCATCAGTGCGTGGGAGAGGATATTTCTTCTTGATAGTGATCTTGTTAAGTTCTCAATAATCAATGCAAAGTCTCATTGATCCATCTTTCTTCTTAACAAATAGGACAGGTGCTCCCCAAGGTGACGCATTAGGGTGTATGAATCCCTTATCAATATTCTCTTGGAGTTGCTTCTTTTATTCCTGCAACTCAATTGGGGCCATTCTATAAGGTGTCTTTGAAATAGGAAAAGCACCCGTTAAGAGTTCTATTGAAAACTCAACTTCACGATTTGGTGGAAGACCCAGAAATTCCTCCGGAAAAACATCATCAAACTCCCGTACAATGTGCATATTCTTAATTGTGAGTTTCTCACCAACCATCTAAGATAAATAACCTTCATTCAGTGGAATCAAGACCCATATGATGGAAGAAATTTCCACTGGAAGGTTATGTTCATCTTTGCATTGATAGACGATCATAGATTGATCTGTAATATGAAATGTGACTTCCCTTCTTTGGAAATTGATATGATCTCCATATATAGAAATCCAAACCATTCCAAGAATCACATCAATTCCACTATAATAAGTATCACAAGATTTGTAGGACGCACATTCCCACAAACTTCCATCGGGGAATAATTATAAACTTTTGATGCGAATGTTGTTCCAGTAGGTGTTGTCACAGCTCACTCAACATCTATTTGTTGAGGTAATACGTTCAGTCCCTTAGAAAAATCTTCAAAAATAAATTAGTGGGTCGATCCAGAATCAAATAAAACATTTTCAACTTTAGAGTGGATGGTAAGTGTAACTTTCAACACATCGTTATCGTACTCAACATCGCTGATAGAAATTGCATGTGACATTCCTTTCCCATTAGCCTTAAGATTTTGTTGATGTCGATCATCATCAACAACCCTTGTTTTAGGGCATTTATTGGCATAATGCCCCATCTCATTTCACTTGAAACATTGATGTGTAGCAGGTTCATTCTTTGTGTCCCTTCCTTTATTTACATCATTAGACATCTTCTTCCCATCATTGTGGCATTTAAATGCCCGATGACCTTCCTTTCCACATTTGAAACATTTACTTGTCCCTTTAACAAAACTCCCTCCATGTTTCTTTCCACACATTGAGCTTAAGGGAAAGCTCATCTTCTTTTCAGTTTGCTCTTTAGATTTTCCTTTTAATTCCATTTTCCTCTTCTTATCAAACCCATATGACTGATGGGTTACTCCAATCTCTATCTCATCATTGAGAGCACATCGAATGATTTACTCATAGCAATTGAAGTCCCTTATGGATAAGGCCATTCGAAGACTTGGTTTTAAGCCACTAAAGAATTGATCGATCTTACTCTCAGGTTGGATAATAATACCGGAAGTGTACCTTGAAAGTATTGTAAAATTTGTATCATAGGAACCAAAAGATTCATCATCCTTTTGCTTCATTTCAAGAAACTCTTTCTCCATCTTTTTTCGGAGAACACGAGGGAAGTACTTATTGAAAAATAAGTTCTTGAACTCGTCCCATTCCATGGACTCAATTTCATCCATTTGCCTCATATTATTAATGAGATAACACCATTGATCAAAATATCCTTCCAAACGGTAAATTGCTAAGATGACTTTATCATGTTCAGAACATTGAAGAGTTGAAGATATCTTTGCATTAGTACTAATCCATTGTTCAGCAACTAGTGGATCAGTAGACCCGCTGAAAGAAGGTGGACACTGCCTCATGAAGGATTAAACAAAATGTTAGTCCTTCCTTTTTTCATTTGGAAGTCCTGCTTGATTCATAGAGTGAGAATGTTGTGTGAGCATGGAGACAAGATTTTCCATTCCAGCTCCCATAACGTTTGGTTGCTCACGGGGACAATCATTGTATTTCCCGTCACATTCCGCATTAACACGGTTCCTTCGGGTTCCAGCCATTGACTAAAACCAAGAATAATAGTGTGAGAAACACTAATAATAATAGGGAAACCACATAAACAAGAATAAAATTTCACACTTAAGGTCTTATCCTAGGTTATTCATGGTAATTTCTAGAACACTAATATTGTGTTCTATGCTTAGAATTATCCTTAGGGTTCTTACTAAGGCTTTCACATCCTAGTTTCCAAAGGTTGACTGTACCTTTCCTCTAATACCAACAATAATGACCTATACGTTACATACATTGTTATTACTTCAAAATTGAAGCATACTTATTACAACATATAACAAAACCATGAAAGGACCATATAGGTATAATGTCTTTAGAAACTGGGAAACATAAACAACTGGTTCATAAAGCGTCTACAATGTCTCCCATTTATTTCATCATATCTATAGTCCCTTTTGGTATATCTTACATAATAACCTTATTCCTAATATGGGGAAATAAAACATACAAAAGGGTGAGCTCAAATTATCAGTAAGGGTAAACAAAAGAAATATCAATCACATCTTATTCATAAGAACATTACATTTCGGAAATCTTAACCTGCAAAAGAGAGCATAATTTCATAACATGGGATAAATCATAGTAGTGAAATGAAAACCCAATAATCATAACATAAAACATGAAACTTTGTGTCATACACACATAATCATAGAGAATCATTTCTTATTAGTCAAGACTCATTTCCAAGACTATCTTAGTGGATAAAGTCCATTTCTGAACCGAGTTCACTCCTCGTTTCAGTCCTGTTTCACTGAACCGGTTTAACCTGTCGTTCCATCCATGTCTATCTCATGAGATATAAAATCATTACCCAATGAATTTGAGGGAGATATAGGTCCCACCCATCTCATAATTATACCATTCATAAGTGTTCCACAAAATCAAAAACCATACATCATTGCATAACCCATGTAATAAAAATGGGATTCTTAAACATCATGACATCATAAAAAAAATTCATATAAGATAAATGAATTCCTAAAAATAATTCCATCACAACATAATAAAATCAATGTTCTAATAGGGATAGAAACAGAACCCTTAATTATCTTAGATGGAAAATAATTTTGATAAAACACATGAACTCCATTCTTGAGGAAAATATCCTTTCTGCTTCAAAAACACTTTTCCTTTCTTAACATGGTATACAATTATAAACTAAATGAAGTTGATTAAAAATAAACTTGAAAAAATGTAAATGAATATTCATGTAAATAATGTTTTAAAAATCCATTTATGACATATAAGTTAAAAACAACATTCTTCTCGTACATTTGTCGGAAAAGTCAAAAAGTACCTCGTATGAAAAATGACAGAAGATTCCTTTCATATATTTTACCAAAAACTCACCGAAGGGTAAAATTGGATTTAAACAATATTAGGTGTATGTAAACAATATTACATATTGAGGAAACATGGATTTGGATGATAAAATACACCCTAGTAAATACCAATGTATAAACAATCTCAGATAAAATGAGATTGTGATGTTTTCCCTTACCTTAGGTCCGATTTGTTTCATATATGTCCAAACCTCCTGTATAATGATTTAAATAATGTTATTTACTTATTCCTGAATCATACTTGTTTTTATGATATCATATATGTTCATATTATTAGCTTAATATTAGTAATATTTCATTACTACTTGTTATTCGGTTGTTTATTACTTTTTGTTCTTATGCGTGTTTTGACGAAAAATTCTTAATCTTATCTTTAGGTTATATATACATGATTTCCAGAATGGTATTAGTGTAATATATATAATTTTTATTCACTCAATTCATTTATGTAATCATTATGCAATGAAAATCATGTAGAACGAGTCGCATCACATCGTGGAGACAATATTCCGTACGTACACATGAGCGATGATATCGTTCCCATGAACGTGGAATTGTATTGGAGTTTATGTATAATATTTCAGAATCAATATAACTTTTCAATAGTCATATATAATAATTCTTTACACCATTATACCCATCCAAGTAAGGTGGTGGTGGAAAATAGATTACAACACAGCGTGGAGACGGTATTCCGTACGTACGCACGCGTGGTGATTTCGTTCTCCGTAGGATCGATAGATAGTGAAATAGGGTTGTTTCATACATATAAAAACATATCAGTATATGAGTTATACTTATGTTATTACTTCATAATGAAACAACTAAATAAGAAGAAGTGGAACAAGAAATAAAGATGAAAGAATCGGTAACAGACATTGCCTCTTCTTTGAAGCACCTCTTTGAGACCTCCTTTTAGGGCACTAAAATTGGTCTTTGAAGAAGATAAGAACCTATAGGATGTTTCTAGGGATGTGGAGAGGTGATATTGGTAGGGGTTAGCCGAGATTTAAGGCTCAATGCGGTGTGAGGAAGAGAGGGAGGAGGTGCCCTTTTATAAGGGAGGAGAGGGGCACCTTTTGAATAACTAAAAATATAATTTTATTATCATGGAAAATTCGGTTTTTAATAGCTCCAAATTGATATATTTCAAATCTAAGGTGGGGATGGGTCGAAATAATTTCATCCAATAGAATTTATACATGTTTAGGTATCAATTGTAACCTTATCATTTAGATTTTACTTTTAGTTAGATAATTTAACTTTTACTGTATCGTCTTGTTTTCTTACACTATACGGTTAATAAACTTACTATATCAAGCCAAACGAACCCCAAGTTGTTTATTATTAATATATATAACCTTATCTAAGTCATTGGACCGAACCTTAAATTTATAAGAATAAAATAATAATTAATAATATAGTATTTGTTTTAAAAACAATATTATATCAATTTTGATACTATTTGGTAAATGATTTTTGTGAAAATCATAATTGAATTATTAGTTAGAAAACATTTAAGTTAATCAATAATAACATGTCATATTAACATATAAAAATATTTTAATTCATAAAAAGTCTTAAATTACATTTATTTGGGTATTTATAACATCAATTATGTCAATATTTCATTAATAGGATAATAACTGCATCATCATGGTATCATAAATAAATTAAATTATTTAAAGTCTAAAAATTAAAAATAAAATACGATTATGTAGGAAATCATTTTATATTTTTAAGTTATATTTATATGCGAATTTATCTTATGTATAACCCTATATTAAAAATGCTTTAGTTATTAAACATTGATTTTAACTATTTTTAACCTTCTTTAAATAAATTGATAATAATTGTCCTAATCTAATCCAAGTTGGCCTAAATGGTCATATTTTATTTCTAAGGTTGTTTTTGATCAAATTAAACTTATCCAATATAATTAGGACATGTGTTAGGGTAAAAATAATATCATTTGTACCCTTAACTACCCTATTTACTTTTAACCGTGGTAAAAAAAAGTAATAAGTTACTATTCAACAAAAATTATTTTCATCTCATTGAACCACATTATAGTCCTTGATATTAACCATGTCTCTCGGATTTTTGAAATTCCACTCATAGAAGTGGTAAAATTATGTTTTATGATAAAATTCAGTTTTTTAACTACCACTTAGTGGTTTCACTATTCATCAAAAAATGAAAGTTTCCAGAAAAATACCAAAAATTAGGCCTAAGCTATATTTGATATTATGAATTCAAAAATTATGTTTATTTTACCAAATTCAAAACATATTTGTTACATTAACTAATTTAAAAATTAATTCTTGTCGTCAAGACAAATAGCGTGTTTTTAAGAGATTATAACTATCAAAAGATTGATACTTGTTTATGTCTGGTTTAAATGTGAAATTACATCCAATGAACGACATTGTATTAAATTGTAAAAATATATTATAAATATACTTTAAAACCACTCAAATTAATAATTTATCTCTATTAATTATTTAGATTAAAAAAGTTGTTTTTAATTAAAATTTAATAATTTCCACAATTCATCAGAATATGAAAGTTGTCCGAAAAGTACCAAAATTTCACCCTAAGCTAATTTCGATATTTCGAATCCAAAAAAGAAGTCCATTTTGAAAAATAAAATTTAAAAAATCTCAAATATTTGTTATTACTATTCATAACGACTAGTTTTAATAATATTTTAATAGCATATCGTTGTTTAGTGAAACTCGGTATTGCGTACGACGCAAGCTATCGAGGAAGGTCGCGGTTTCATGTAAAGCAAGCCAAGCTTGTGTTTCGTGTAGTGAAAGATTCCTTTTATGATTTATATAACATAAAAATAAAATATTTCTCATAAAAGTCTTGGGTGCTACAATATCTCAATAAAAACTCATACCTCTATGAGCTAGGTCATGTCGTAGACACTAGTGTGTTATCGATGATTCATCTCTAGTATCAGTATCCAAGTGTAAATTTCTATGAAATGGCTCAAATAGAATCTATAAGTCACAAACACATACGAGTAATGAATGTAATGACTTCCACCTATGTCTATCAGCACTATATCTATGTTTGAAAATACACACATCGTATATAGAATAATTCTCAAAACCTCTAGGTTACAATCTTCAACCACATGAAAATGTTATTTATTTATCATCCAGCTCGATAATCTAGGCATGGACCACATGTGCTTAGTGTTGGTAAAAAATAAAATATTCTACCTCCTATTCGATCCCTCCATGATCCTCTCCCATGTTTTCCACCATACAGAACTGTCTGTTCCTATTACTTCTTCTTACTCTATGGTCCATCCATGAATTATCTTTCAGTTGTATGGTGGGTCACTCAAACTCATGCATGATGTCCCATGCCAACATATGAGTAACACCACCTCTTCAGGGACTGACTGGACCCATCTTTAGATCCTTTAAAAACATATCTTCTATCTTGGGACATCATGAAGAACCATATCACATGCCCATGTCTCAATGGATAACTTATTCTCCCTGCTGCCAAGGTTTGTGCCCCTTCTTTCCCACTACTGACAACCACATGATGTTTCTAATCACCCAGGAAACATTTATCCACCAATTTTCTCTCTATCACCCAAAATAAGTAGTAATTCATAGAGGGTAAACATCGGCTCATATGTCTCTTTGTTATACTATCATGAATGTATGATTCTTGATGAACTAATCATGAACCATATACATCGAGTACCCAGTGAGAATGGTAAACCATGATGAATACTCTAATACTACAACATTTCTCTATTTATGCTGTAGAAGATCCTAGATATGTACATCCCTATGTGTATTTGGTGATAAATCCTCTCTGTTTATGTGAGAAAACTATAACTAAACCAAAGACACCTTGTCATAAGAATCGGTCACTAACCCCCACCATTGACCTATTGATCCATATAAAAGTCTTGAAACTTGGATTCCCATCTGAAATGTTGGTGTCCTAACCAAACAGAAAACCCAGTTAACTGCATCAATTGAATCCTTAGTCTCTTATGGGTCATGATAACCTTGAAACCAGGGGGTATATATTTTTGAATCTAGTGATGTGATTTTTTCCTGTGCACTTCAACAATTGGTATTTCAGGTACCATCATAATTTCAACCAGTGGGGGTGTAGCTGGTGTACCACTTTGAGGACTCATATCGGGATGGAATCTATATATTGATGCATCATAACTGAGGGGATCATCCTATGAATTATGATTCTGAATCTTATCAATCATAAATCATAGAGTAATATTATAAGAAAAGAATACATACTAAGGTAAATGAGTATATTTAGAGAGCTCGATCATGAAGTACATGGAAACCATAACCTATTTCTATATGATGCATGTACCATTTTTTCCCGCATTTAATGTTTTCATGTACAAAGTCAAAATGTATGTGATTAGAGTAATGGTGTATGGATACATCATCCATCACACAAAAATTGGTGTCCCAAGCCTAAAAGAAGAAATCAAAACACTTAATAGTGTATCACCAAAACAATCTCAAATTGAATGGTCCTATGGTAGAACTGACTTCTATAACATCACACTATCATGATATATCCCATTAGGGCCTATCTTTGGACACCCCATGCCACCAATCAATATTCCGTGGAATTATTACTAGTTCCATATAGGCACATCTAAAGAAGGGGATTCCATAACCTAAGTACTTGTACACATGCACACAACGTCATTATTATAATGTGATGAAATAAAAAAATAGCTATACAAAAATTCACGAATACATCTAATCCTTACCGACATTGTACAAATATATATTACGGAATGTAAACATGTATAAATCCAATCCCCCCAAAAAGCGTCTAAAATCATGCCCAAATGTTGAGTAATTCTAGGAACTATAGCCAAATCCAATATTAATAAACCTCTACCTCTCTTATCTCCCCATGAATCATCAGGTCTTGGTCCATCTAGGACATTGTGAAAATTTTTATCATTTACACAAGAGATGAAACATGATGGAATAGAATGCACATGGGTGATTATAACAATAACCAGTAAAACGCCCCGAAACCCAAAATCTTACATCAAATACAATAAATTCATTTTGAAATTGGTATATTTCTATAACACATATAAATGAGAGTCCATATATACACAAAAAGGTCACATAGTATCAATCTTAATTCAAAACTGTAATATTATAATTGGATTAAAAATCCTTGATTCAACATAGAACTCATCTGAGTGAAGACACTCTAATTTTCTTATAAGACTGATTATGTATTTCAGATAGGTATTCCCCCGTCGTTTCTCACCATTGTAATTGCATGATGATTTTCCAAATAGAATAAAATACATAGATAATGATAATACTATAGTCCATGAGTTTTAATGAATACTCAATTTAGATTAACATGTTATATAGAGGATTGATGCCCACATATGTTTGGTATAGAAGATTCCAGAAAATATAAATGAGGCATGAAGATTACTAGAGGATCTCACATCGGGCCACATGGAAGGGTTCCAACAACTCTATCCGAGATGTAATGCTAAATGGATAGATGAACATGTAGTATAGTGAAATTACATAAATACCCTTAGGAATGTGATTTGGGACACCCAAAATAATTGTGTCCATGATAGAGAGGACAAATACTCTAATACATGTTTTATGGATTGCACGGTTTGTATTTCGGTTACAAAATATTTTCTTTGACCCCATGTACTAGCCATATAAATGGATCATGTCTCACACCCATGTCCATATAATAGTAAATGATAATTTGGCTACAGGTCTTCTCTTTTTGTGGACCAGTACAGAGAATATCTTGCGCACTATATTTGTGTACCAGTGCATGGATTTGCTCGTGTTCTTGTCCAGATGTTTTCTTTTTATCAGATTACATGGTGTGCTCCAGACCGTGTTCCCCCTACCTATTTATATGGACCTTATGAGTTACACGTCGACCCACGGGGAAGAGGTCATAATATATGTGATAGTATTACATATATTTTTATCATAAACAATCTCCCAATACCCTATACTCTACTAGGATGGACCTACACAATGTGTAAACTTGGATTACATGTACTGTCCATCAGGTTTTTTCCAGAAACCATCATTCTTCCATATACGTGTGACTATTCCACCATCACCTTATCTTTTATCCCAAATATTTCTATAAATTAATTCTCTCCCTTACCCAAACCTCTAAACATTATTTTACTAGATTTTATCATTCGTATCCATTCATGAAATAAATTATGTTTATCCTGGAATAATTTGAATGCCCCCTCGAATCAGAGGTTTCCATTACGGTATGATCCCCTCACCGCTACCACCGTTACACCATTCCTCAATCATTATTTATTTGGATCTACAATGCCAATGTTTTTATCCAATAAATGTTTATGTAGTGATTGATTTCATTGGTAAAATTTTAAACCATCGGACAAATGATGAAAACCCTCCATGAATGGAGAAATGGGCAGAAGACAATGAAAAAAATGAAAAAGTGGAATGAGACTTGGATTTGTTCCATTTACCATCAATCATTTCAATTAGAACATAAAACAAAGAACCAAAAAAAATTCATAACTCTAAATAAAATTCACACAAATAAACCTATCATGAAAGATGATGGATCCACGAATAAATCTTTTGCTCGATTGAACAATGATTCTTATTGAAATAAAAAAATCAAATGAATTATATAAAAAATTTAATACCTCAATAGGATCCATATTCCATGGTGAACAAACCAATATAATGATTATTAGTGATATCCATACATTTTTTTCATTTTCATCATCAATTTATGATCCATTTGTCATCGTTATGAGAGAGATCCTCTAATGCTCCCTCCAATGACTCTCTAATGGATACAATTTTTGATGAATAATTCTATAATTCTATCATAAAAGCGTACTTAAATACCCTCCAATCAATGCATCAATTAAATAAAAATAATATTATTTATTTAATTATTTCATTCATTTTTCACACACAATATGAATTTTATATACACGCGTCGGGGTTACTTGTGTTATGGAATGCGTAGTTTGAACCACATGTTCTAAAAAAATTGTACCTATAGAAATATGTTATGAACCCTGATTTATAATTAATATAATTTTTAGGAAAACATTATTTATGTGGTATTTGTTATATTTAATAAAAATCAAACATTTATTCCAAGAACACTAAGCTTTGGAATTACACACCATCTCAGTGCCTGGTCTCAAAAATAATCCAAAAAATATACAAAAATCTTAAATGGACAATATGATATACTACATTATGTTATAAATCGATTATGTGGGAAATATTTAATGTCTATATAAAATTTATTTATTGTAATGTTGATACTGTAAGGAGGTATTATCACATTGTAAATGATAACTAAATTATTATTTTTTAATTGTTTATGAATTAAAACCATATTTTTATCTTTTTTTTCTTATTTTCCATCTTTTTTGGTGTCTTTTGTATTATACGAATATTTATTACTACTCTATATTGAATAAGATGATATAGAGATAAACACTGTAGAATGTTAAGAAGATTATATAGATTCATCATAACCCAGTGATGAGGAGGGATGATGGAAACTCATAGGTGTACGTCCAAGGAAAATTAAGCATGTAGATATAAGAAACAAAATTTTCAAATTGAATCATTGTATTCAAATTTAAAAAATCAGGGGAAACTGTCAGTTTAGCCTTCTCTCTAAAAAATGAAATCATATTGATGAATCTTTTAATAACATGCAGATTATCTAATAAATAAATTATTAACTCAATAAATATAACGACCCACACTTTACATACATTGTTAATACTTCAAAATTGAATCACTCTTATTACAACATATGACAAAACCACAAAGGACCGTATAGGTATAGTGTCTTTAGAAACTGGGGAAACATAAACAACTGGTTCATAAATCTTCTACAGTGTCTCCCATTTATTTCATCATATCTAGGGTCCCTTTTAGCATATTCTACTTAATATCCATCTTCCTGACCTGGGGAAAAGAAAACATAAAAGGGTGAGCTCAAATGCTCAGCAAGGGCAAATAAAGGAAATAAAAATCATATCATATCTTTATGAAAATCAAAACCTGCAAAAGAGATCATAATATCTTAACATGGAATAAATCATAGAAGTGAAAATGAGATCCCCATAACATAAAACTTGAAACTTTGTGGCATGCACACATAATCATGGAAAATCATTTCTTGTTAGTCATGACTCATTGCCAAGACTATCTTAGTGGACAAAGTCCCTTTCTGAACCGAGTTCACTCCTCGTTTCAGTCCTGTATCACTGAACCGAAATAACCTTCCGTTCTAGCCATGTCTATCTCATGAGATATAAAATCATTACCCAATGCATTGGAGGGAGATATAGGTCCCACCCATCTTATAATGAATCCTTTCTTATGTGTGCCACATAATCATAAAACATACATCATCGCATAACACATATAACAAAAATGGGATTCTTGAAACATCATGACATCATAAATCAATTCCTATATGATAAAGGAATTCATAAACATAATTCCATCACAACATAGTCAAACCAATGTAAAAATATGGATAGAAACAGAACCCTTTATTATCTTAGATGGAAAATAATTTTGATAAAACACTTGAATTGAATTCTTGAGGAAAATATCCTTTCTTCTTCAAAAACATTTTTTCCTTTCATAACATGTCATACAACTTTAAAATAAAAGAAGTTGATTAAAAATAAACTTGAAAACTTGTAAAGGAAGATTCTTTGAAGTAATGTTTTAAAAATCCATTCATGCCGTATAAGTTAAAAAAAAACATTCTTCGTACTTTTGTCGGAAAAGTCAAAAAGTACCTCGTACGGAAAAACGACAAAAGATTCCTTTCATATTCTTTACTAAAAACTCACCTAAGGGTAAAATTGGATTTAAACTATTTCAAGTGGATGGAAACAATATTACATATTGAGGGAACATGGATGTGGATGATAAAATACACCCCAGTAAATACTTACGAATAAACAATCTCGGATAAAAATGAGATTGTGATATTTCCCTTACCTTAGGTCCGATTTGCTTTGTTCGTGTCCGAAGCTCCTGTATAATGGTTTAAATAATGTTATTGACTTATTCCAGAATCATATTGATATGAGATCATATATGGTCATATTATTAGCTTCTTGTTAGTAATATTTCATTGTTACTTGTTACTCGGGTCTTTATAACTTTTTGTTCTTATGCGTGTTTTGTCGAATAAATTCTTATTCTTATCTTTAGGTTATAGATAATTAATTTCCAGAATGGTATTAGTGTAGTATATACCATATTCATTCATTCAATTCATTTATACAATCATTATGAAATGAAGATCATGTAGAACGAGTCGCATCACATCGTGGAGACGGTATTCCGTACCTACGCACGAGTGATGATATCGTTCCTATGATCGTGGAATTGTATTGGAGTATATATATATATATTATTTCAGTATCAATATTACTTAATAATAATCATATATAGTTACTCATTACACCATTATACCCATCCTTGTAAGGTGATGGTGGAAAATAGATTACACCACGGCGTGGAGACGGTATTCCGTACGTACGCACGCGCGGTGATTTCATTTTTCCGTAGGATGGATAGAAGGTGAATTAGGGTTGTTTCATATTTATAAAAACATATCAGTATGTAAGTAATACTGATGTTATTACTTTATCATGAAACAACTGAAGAAGAAGAAGTTGAAGAAGAAAGAAATTGAAAAGATCGGTAATGGATATTACCTCTTCTTCGGAACGCCTTTTTGAATCCTCCACTTAAGGAACTAAGATTGGTATTTGGAGAAGACCAGGACCTCTAGTATTATTCTAGGGAAGTGGAGAAGGGAAAATGGCAGGGGTTGGCCGAGCTTGAGTGCTCAAATTGGTGTGAGGAGGAGGGGGAGGAGGTGCCCTTTTATAAGGGAGGAGAGGGGCACCTTAGGAATATCTCAAAATATTATTTTATATTAAAGTCAAAATCGGTTTATAATGGTTCCAAAGGGTCTTATTTCGAATATAAAGTGGGGAAGGGTCGAAATCCTATCAACCAATAGGATTTAGACAAGTTTAGGGTATTATTTTAACCTTATCAATTAGATTTAACTCTAAGTTAATTAATTTAACTTTTACCGTGTCTTTTTGTTTTCTTTCACTATATGGTTAATAAACTTTCTATAACATGCCAAACGAACCCCAAATTGTTTATTATTAATATATATATCCTTATCTAAGTAATTTGGCCGAACCTTAGATTTTTAGGAATAAAATAACAATTAATAATATAATATTTGATTTAAAAACTATTTTGTGTCAATTTTGACACTATTTGATATATGATTTTTGTGAAAGTCATAACAGAATTATATGTTCGAACCAAGTTGATTAAATCAACACTAATATATCATAGTAACCTAGAAAATTAGTGGAATTCATAAAAAGTCTCAAATTACATTTATTTTGGTATTTATATTATCAATTTTTTCAATATTTCATTAATAAGATAATTACTGCATCATCTTTGTGTCATAAATAAATTAAATTATTTGATGTCTAAAAATTACAAATAAAATACCATAATGTAGGAAATCTTTTTATCTTTCTAATGAATATTTACAATCGAATTTATCTTATGTATAACCCTATATTAAAAATGATTTACTTGTTAAACTTTGATTTTAACTATTTTAACCCTTCTTTAAATAAATTAATAATAAATGTCCTAATCTAATCCAAGTGGGCCTAAATGGTCATATTTTATTCCTAAGTTTGTTTTCGGTCGAATTACACTTGTCCAATAGTATTAGGACATGTGTTAGGGTAATATTGATATCATATTTACCCTTAGTTACCCTATTTACTATTAACCGCGGTAAAAATAGTAAAAAGTTACTATTCACCAAAAAATTATTTTCATCTCATTGAACCACATTTTAGTCCTTGATATTAACCGTGTCTCTCGGATTTTTGAAATTCCATTCACAGAAGCGGTAAAATTAAGTTTTATGCAAAATTCAGTTTTTAACCTACCACTTAGTGGTTTCACTATTCATCAAAAATTGAAAGTATTCAGAAAAATACCAAAATTTCACCCTAGGCTAATTTCGATATTCTGAGTCCAAAAAATGAAGTCCATTTTGAAAAATAAAATTTATAAAATTTCAAAAAGTGGTTATTACTATTCATAACGGCTAGTTTTAATAGCATATTGTTGTTTAGTGAAACTCGGTATTGCGTACGACGCAAGCTATCGAGGAAGGTCGTGATTGCGTGTAAAGCAAGTCAAGCAAGTGTTGCGTAGAAAAAGATTCCTTTGATAATTTATATAACATAAAAGTCTCGGGTGTTACATTCTACCCCCCTTAAAAAGAATTTCGCCCTCGAAATTCGTCACTTTGTAACAAATAGATGAGGATACTTCTCCCTCATCATATCCTCAAGCTCCCATGTAGCTTCTTCAAGTTGGTGGTTCCTCCATAAAACTTTCACCAAGCGAGTGGTCTTGTTTCGTAGGACTTTTTCGCTACGATCCAGAATCTCTATCGGCTGTTCTTCATAAGAAAGATCTTGCTCCAGCGGTACAACTTCTGAGCTGAGTACATGTGAAGGATCTGGTATGTACTTTCTCAGGAGAGATACGTGGAACACATCGTGAACTTGAGAGAGATTCGGTGGAAGCGCCAATCGGTAAGCTACCTTCCCAACACGATCCAGTATTTCAAAAGGACCGATATATCTAGGGCTCAACTTCCCCTTCTTTCCAAATCTCATAACCCTCTTCCAGGGAGATATTCGTAAGAACACTTTATCGCCCACTTCAAACTCTAGGTCTTTTCTTCGGTTGTCGGCATAACTTTTCTGTCGACTTTGAGCTGCTCTTATGTGTTGTTGAATAGATCTAACCTTTTTTGCCATTTCATCAACGAGATCAGGTCCTAATAGCTTTCTTTCCCCAACTTCATCCCAGCAAGTTGGAGTCCTGCATTTCTTTCCATAGAGAGCTTCATAAGGAGCCATCTGAATACTGGAGTGAAAGCTATTATTATAAGAAAATTCCACCAAAGGTAGGTGTTGATCCCAACCTCCTTTGAAATCCATAGAGCAAGCTCTCAACATATCTTCTAGGGTTTGAATTGTTCTCTCAGACTGACCGTCTGTCTGGGGATGATAAGCAGTGCTGAAACTCAACTCTGTATCCAGAGTATGCTGAAGACTTCGCCAGAACTTCGAGGTAAATCTCGGATCTCGATCAGATATAATAGAAAGTGGTACTCCATGCAATCTTACCACTTCCCTTACATATATCCTGGAAAGCTGATCTAGAGAGAAATCCTCTCTAATAGCAATGAAGTGTGCAGACTTTGTAAGACGATCAACTATGACCCAGATAGCATTATTGCCTTTGGATGTTTTAGGAAGTCCTGTGACAAAGTCCATAGTGATGTTTTCCCATTTCCATTCGGGTATGGGTAATGGTTGTAACATCCCCTTAGACTTCTGTCTCTCAGCTTTAACTTGTTGACAAACCAAGCATCGAGAGACATATTCAGCAACATCTCTTTTCATGCCATCCCACCAGAAGTACTCTTTCAGGTCCCTATACATCTTCGTGCTTCCAGGATGAATAGAAAATGATGAACTATGAGCCTCATCCAGCAGCTCATTCTTTAATTCGGGGATGGGAGGAACGCAAACACGATTCCTGAACTTTATTATCCCATCACAATCAAGGTTGAATTCAGGAACATTTCTCACCTTCTTTTGTAACTCGACATCTTCTTTCTGTGCCTCTTTAATCTTCACATGTATAGATGGTTGAACATTCATTTGAGAAAGATAAGATTTTTCCCCTTCCATTATAATTCCAAGATCCTTCCTTTGTAAATCCATAAATATTGGATCTTTTGTGATCCTCATCATGGATAAACTAGCATGGTCTTGTCGACTTAATGCATCTGCCACCTTGTTTGCTTTCCCAGGGTGGTAATGGATTGAGCAGTCATAATCCTTAATCAGCTCCAACCATCTTCTTTGGCGCATATTCAACTCCTTTTGTGTGAAAATATACTTTAAAATTTTATGATCAGTATAAATATCACACCTTTCACCATAAAGGTAATGCCTCCAAATCTTTAATGCAAAGATTACCGCAGCCAACTCCAAATCATGTGTTGGGTAATTTTGCTCATGGATTTTCAACTGTCGTGAGGCATAAGCTATCACCATATCATTTTGCATAAGAACACACCCCAATCCCTTCTTGGATGCATCACTGTAGATCACAAACCTTTCTCCACTACAAGGCAGTGTGAGCACAGGTGCACTGGATAACCTTCTTTTCAACTCCTTGAAATTCTCTTCACATTCCTCTGTCCAGACAAACTTAACTCCTTTCCGAGTCAACTTGGTGAGTGGATTAGATAATCGTGAAAAATCTTTTACAAAACGTCGATAATATCCAGCCAAACCAAGAAAACTTCGGATCTCAGTTACTGTTGTTGGTCTTGACCATCTTTCGATAACCTCTGTTTTTGCTGGATCAACAGATATCCCCTCTTTTGAGATTATATGACCCAAAAATGCAACTTTTTGAAGCCAAAATTCACACTTGGTAAATTTGGCATAAAGCTTCTCCTTTCTCAGGGTCTTCAATATAATTCTCAAGTGATCTTCATGTTCTTCCTTGCTCTTTGAATAGACAAGAATATCGTCTATAAAGACTACCACAAATTGATCAAGATAGTCTCTAAAGACTCTATTCATTAGATCCATGAAGATAGCAGGGGCATTAGTAAGACCAAATGGCATCACTATAAATTCATAGTGTCCATACCTTGTACGGAAAGCCGTCTTTGGTATATCCTCCCTTTTGACCCTTAATTGATGATACCCTGAACAAAGATCAATCTTGGAAAAGTATTGAGCTCCGCGTAGTTGGTCAAATAAGTCATCAATGCGTGGGAGAGGATATTTGTTCTTGATAGTGATCTTGTTAAGTTCTCGATAATCAATGCAGAGTCTCATTGATCCATCTTTCTTCTTAACAAATAGAACAGGTGCTCCCCAAGGTGACGCACTAGGGCGTATGAATCCCTTATCAAGATTCTCTTGGAGTTGCTTCTTCAATTCCTGCAACTCAATTGGGGCCATTCTATAAGGTGTCTTTGAAATAGGCAAAGCACCCGGTACGAGTTCTATTGAAAACTCAACTTCACGATTTGGTGGAAGACCCGGCAATTCCTCCGGAAAGACATCATCAAACTCCCGTACAATGGGCATATTCTTAATCGTGAGTTTCTCACCAACCATTTGAGATAAATAACCTTCATTTAGTGGAATCAATACCCATAAGATGGAAGAAATTTCCACTGGAAGGTTATGTTCATCCTTGCATTGATAGACGATCGTAGGTTGATCTGGAATATGAAATGTGACTTCCCTTCTTTGGCAATTGATATGAGCTCCATGTAGAGAAATCCAATCCATGCCAAGAATCACATCAAATTCCACTAAAGGAAGGATCACAAGATTTGCAGGAAGCACTTTCCCACAAACTTCGATCGGAGAAGAATTATAAACATCTGATGCGATTGATGTGCCATTAGGTGTTGTCACAGCTAACTCAACATCTAATTGTTGAGGTAATACGGTGATACCCTTAGAAAATTTTTCAGAAATAAAAGAGTGGGTGGATCCAGAATCAAATAAAACATTTGCTACTTTAGAGTGGATGGTAAGTGTACCTTTCACCACATCGTTATCGTACTCCACATCGCTGATAGAAATTGCATGTGACTTTCCTTTGTCTTTAGCCTTAAGAGTTTGTTGACGTCGACCATCATCATCAACCCTTGGATTTGGGCATTGATTGGCATAATGCCCCATCTCCTTGCACTTGAAACATTGAAGTGTAGCAGGTTCATTCTGTGTATCCCTTCCTTTGTTTGCATCATTAGACATCTTCTTCCCATTATCATGGCATTCAAATGCCCGATGGCCTTCCTTTCCACATTTAAAACATTTACTTGTCCCTTTAAGACAACTCCCTCCATGTTTCTTTCCACACTTTGAGCATAAGGGAAAGTTCATCTTCTTTTCCGTGTGCTCTTTAGATTTTTCTTTGAATTCCATCTTCCTCTTCTTATCAAACCCATGTGACTGATGGGTTACTCCAATCTCCATCTCGACTTTGAGAGCACATCGAACGATTTCCTCGTAGCTATTGAAGTCCCTTATGGCTAACGCCCTTCGAAGACTTGGTTTTAAGCCACTAAAGAATCGATCGATCTTACTCTCAGGTTGGATAATAATACCAGAAGCGTACCTTGCAAGTCTTGTAAAATTTGCTTCATAGGTACTAACAGATTCATCATCCCTTTGCTTCAGTTCAAGGAACTCTTTCTCCATCTTTGTTCGGAGAATACGAGGGAAGTACCTATTGAAAAATAAGTTCTTGAACTCGTCCCATTCCATAGACTCAATTTCATCCCTTTGCCTCGTATTCTTAACAAGATTCCACCATTGATCCGCATCTCCTTCCAAACGATACACTGCTAGGATGACTTTATCATGCTCAGAACATTGAAGAACTGAAAATATCTTTTCAGTAGTACTAATCCATTGTTCAGCAACTAATGGATCAGTAGACCCGCTGAAAGATGGTGGACGCTGCCTCATGAAGGATTCAACAGAATGTTGCTCCCTTCTTTGTTCGTTTGGAAATCCTGCATGATTCATAGCTTGATAAAGTTGTGTGAGCATGGCTACAAGATTTTGCATTCCAGCTCCCATATCGTTTGGTTGCTCAGGGGGACAATCATTGCATTGCCCATCGCATTCCGCATTAACACGGTTCCTTCGGGTTCCAGCCATTGACTAAAACCAAGAAGAATAGTGTGAGCAACACTAATTATAATAGGAAACCACATAATTCAAGAATAAAATTTTCATGCTTAAGGTCTTATCCTAGGTTATTCAAGGCCATTTCTAAAACACTAAGATTGTGTTCTATGCTTAGACTTATCCTTAGGGGTCTTACTAAGGCTTTCACATCCTAGTTTCCAAAGGTTGACTATACCTTTCCTCTGATACCAACTATAACGACCCACACTTTACATACATTGTTAATACTTCAAAATTGAATCACTCTTATTACAACATATGACAAAACCACAAAGGACCGTATAGGTATAGTGTCTTTAGAAACTGGGGAAACATAAACAACTGGTTCATAAATCTTCTACAGTGTCTCCCATTTATTTCATCATATCTAGGGTCCCTTTTAGCATATTCTACTTAATATCCATCTTCCTGACCTGGGGAAAAGAAAACATAAAAGGGTGAGCTCAAATGCTCAGCAAGGGCAAATAAAGGAAATAAAAATCATATCATATCTTTATGAAAATCAAAACCTGCAAAAGAGATCATAATATCTTAACATGGAATAAATCATAGAAGTGAAAATGAGATCCCCATAACATAAAACTTGAAACTTTGTGGCATGCACACATAATCATGGAAAATCATTTCTTGTTAGTCATGACTCATTGCCAAGACTATCTTAGTGGACAAAGTCCCTTTCTGAACCGAGTTCACTCCTCGTTTCAGTCCTGTATCACTGAACCGAAATAACCTTCCGTTCCAGCCATGTCTATCTCATGAGATATAAAATCATTACCCAATGCATTGGAGGGAGATATAGGTCCCACCCATCTTATAATGAATCCTTTCTTATGTGTGCCACATAATCATAAAACATACATCATCGCATAACACATATAACAAAAATGGGATTCTTGAAACATCATGACATCATAAATCAATTCCTATATGATAAAGGAATTCATAAACATAATTCCATCACAACATAGTCAAACCAATGTAAAAATATGGATAGAAACAGAACCCTTTATTATCTTAGATGGAAAATAATTTTGATAAAACACTTGAATTGAATTCTTGAGGAAAATATCCTTTCTTCTTCAAAAACATTTTTTCCTTTCATAACATGTCATACAACTTTAAAATAAAAGAAGTTGATTAAAAATAAACTTGAAAACTTGTAAAGGAAGATTCTTTGAAGTAATGTTTTAAATATCCATTCATGCCGTATAAGTTAAAAAAAAACATTCTTCGTACTTTTGTCGGAAAAGTCAAAAAGTACCTCGTACGGAAAAACGACAAAAGATTCCTTTCATATTCTTTACTAAAAACTCACCTAAGGGTAAAATTGGATTTAATCTATTTCAAGTGGATGGAAACAATATTACATATTGAGGGAACATGGATGTGGATGATAAAATACACCCCAGTAAATACTTACGAATAAACAATCTCGGATAAAAATGAGATTGTGATATTTCCCTTACCTTAGGTCCGATTTGCTTTGTTCATGTCCGAAGCTCCTGTATAATGGTTTAAATAATGTTATTGACTTATTCCAGAATCATATTGATATGAGATCATATATGGTCATATTATTAGCTTCTTGTTAGTAATATTTCATTGTTACTTGTTACTCGGGTCTTTATAACTTTTTGTTCTTATGCGTGTTTTGTCGAATAAATTCTTATTCTTATCTTTAGGTTATAGATAATTAATTTCCAGAATGGTATTAGTGTAGTATATACCATATTCATTCATTCAATTCATTTATACAATCATTATGAAATGAAGATCATGTAGAACGAGTCGCATCACATCGTGGAGACGGTATTCCGTACGTACGCACGAGTGATGATATCGTTCCTATGATCGTGGAATTGTATTGGAGTATATATATATATTATTTCAGTATCAATATTACTTAATAATAATCATATATAGTTACTCATTACACCATTATACCCATCCTTGTAAGGTGATGGTGGAAAATAGATTACACCACGGCGTGGAGACGGTATTCCGTACGTACGCACGCGCGGTGATTTCATTTTTCCGTAGGATGGATAGAAGGTGAATTAGGGTTGTTTCATATTTATAATAACATATCAGTATGTAAGTAATACTGATGTTATTACTTTATCATGAAACAACTGAAGAAGAAGAAGTTGAAGAAGAAAGAAATTGAAAAGATCGGTAATGGATATTACCTCTTCTTTGGAACGCCTTTTTGAATCCTCCACTTAAGGAACTAAGATTGGTCTTTGGAGAAGACCAGGACCTCTAGGATTATTCTTGGGAAGTGGAGAAGGGAAAATGGCAGGGGTTGGCCGAGCTTGAGTGCTCAAATTGGTGTGAGGAGGAGGGGGAGGAGGTGCCCTTTTATAAGGGAGGAGAGGGGCACCTTAGGAATATCTCAAAATATTATTTTATATTAAAGTCAAAATCGGTTTATAATGGTTCCAAAGGGTCTTATTTCGAAGATAAAGTGGGGAAGGGTCGAAATCCTATCAACCAATAGGATTTAGACAAGTTTAGGGTATTATTTTAACCTTATCAATTAGATTTAACTCTAAGTTAATTAATTTAACTTTTACCGTGTCTTTTTGTTTTCTTTCACTATATGGTTAATAAACTTTCTATAACATGCCAAACGAACCCCAAATTGTTTATTATTAATATATATATCCTTATCTAAGTCATTTGGACGAACCTTAGATTTTTAGGAATAAAATAACAATTAATAATATAATATTTGATTTAAAAACTATTTTGTGTCAATTTTGACACTATTTGATATATGATTTTTGTGAAAGTCATAACAGAATTATATGTTCGAACAAAGTTGATTAAATCAACACTAATATATCATAGTAACCTATAAAATTAGTGGAATTCATAAAAAGTCTCAAATTACATTTATTTTGGTATTTATATTATCAATTTTTTCAATATTTCATTAATAAGATAATTACTGCATCATCTTTGTGTCATAAATAAATTAAATTATTTGATGTCTAAAAATTACAAATAAAATACCATCATGTAGGAAATCTTTTTAGCTTTCTAATGAAAATTTAAAATCGAATTTATCTTATGTATAACCCTATATTAAAAATGATTTACTTGTTAAACTTTGATTTTAACTATTTTAACCCTTCTTTAAATAAATTAATAATAAATGTCCTAATCTAATCCAAGTGGGCCTAAATGGTCATATTTTATTCCTAAGTTTGTTTTTGGTCGAATTACACTTGTCCAATAGTATTAGGACATGTGTTAGGGTAATATTGATATCATATTTACCCTTAGTTACCCTATTTACTATTAACCGCGGTAAAAATAGTAAAAAGTTACTATTCACCAAAAAATTATTTTCATCTCATTGAACCACATTTTAGTCCTTGATATTAACCGTGTCTCTCGGATTTTTGAAATTCCATTCACAGAAGCGGTAAAATTAAGTTTTATGCAAAATTCAGTTTTTAACCTACCACTTAGTGGTTTCACTATTCATCAAAAATTGAAAGTATTCAGAAAAATACCAAAATTTCACCCTAGGCTAATTTCGATATTCTGAGTCCAAAAAATGAAGTCCATTTTGAAAAATAAAATTTATAAAATTACAAAAAGTGGTTATTACTATTCATAACGGCTAGTTTTAATAGCATATTGTTGTTTAGTGAAACTCGGTATTGCGTACGACGCAAGCTATCGAGGAAGGTCGCGATTGCGTGTAAAGCAAGTCAAGCAAGTGTTGCGTAGAAAAAGATTCCTTTGATAATTTATATAACATAAAAGTCTCGGGTGTTACAATAAACATCAATAAAAAATAATTGTATATATTTTAACACTATTATATGAAAATCTCAATGTAAATAATTAGGAATTTAAGATGAAATTAAATTAGGATGGAAATTTTCTAAAAGAGAAACATATAATTTTTTATAATGAAGACTCTCATATTTACATAATTGATTCAAATAACTCATTTTCCATCGTATCAATGATTTAATCAATAAAAACATTCTATGAATTATTGTTCAAATAATTTTAGAAAATATATAATTTTCTTTAAAAACATAATTTCATAATTATGATTTAATATAGAAGTATACATAGAATGAACTAAGGACATTTGGTATTATGATGATGGAAATTTGTGGTGGAATGTTAAAAAATTATATTTATGTAATGAACCAAGCTCTAAGGATTGTTACATTAAAAAATATGATTACTAAAGAATAATGGATTTTACGAAATTTAAAAATAATAATATATATATATATATATATATAATATAAACCCCACATCCCCAATTATGACTATATAAGTGTATGAAATCATATTTACTTATGATGAAGAAATTAAATACTCCTAAATTTATTTTCAATTAGATAAAAGGTATTTGACTATAGAAATTAGAAAAAATATATATTAAATTGACTAAAAAATAACCATTATTTTTGAAATGTTATCTTTTCAGAAGAAAAATATACTAAATAATTATTTAAAAGTAAGGGAATAATAGAACAAATAATAGAATATACCATTTTAGAATAGGAATAATGAAATGAAAAAATGATGATGGTAACGTAATAAATTAATATTAGTTTACACAACTCATTAGAAGCTAATTGTAGTTAACTGTTTCTATGATATAAATAGTACTCTATGTTAGTCGTTGTGCCATATTCAAGTCAAATACAATGTAATATCACCTACTATATGTGAAGATAATACAGATATACATTTAAAATATGACCAAATATGGTCAATTGTATATGAAAAAATGAT
Source organism: Viscum album (assembly GCA_963277665.1). Taxonomy (NCBI): domain Eukaryota; kingdom Viridiplantae; phylum Streptophyta; class Magnoliopsida; order Santalales; family Viscaceae; genus Viscum; species Viscum album. The sequence continues at coordinate 813,628,679 of OY728165.1, forward strand.
TACAAAGTCATAAATAGTTTTCAAATGATGATTTTTATGGGGATATTGATGATTGAAAATGAACTTATAGTTGAGTTTTTTTGGTAATAAATGTTATGAATTTCATTCAAAAAAACAACTAGTAGTGAAACTATGTATAAATGATGATAAGTATTGGGTTTTGACATATTAACCTACATAGATGTTGTGGATATAGGTACATATTGAGGATATGGGTGTAGAAACGTGATATCCTTTTATTTTATGTGGTGATAATAGAACCAGCCATAATCTCTCTAATAATCCAATGCATCATTCCATATCTAAACTTGTTGATTTAATGTCTCATTTTATAATGTAATATATTATGAATTTTACATTGAAAATATAATTTCATCCATTAATGAAAAATATGACGATACTTTAACTAAGCATCTAACATTTGAATTCTTTGAAGGACTGAGGATACAAATGCGAGTGCATCTCACACCTAAACACATAGGTAGTAAATTTATTTTCCAACGCCTCCTTTTACTTATCTTTTATATAATTGAAGATATGCAACCTTAATGGAGTTAATATACATTCTCATTTAACTAAAATATATTAATGATTGTATTGAGTTACTAAATAAAGAAATTTAGTTAATTTATCCACACTCTTCTTAAGAGATGATGTTTTTATAGACACAACAGTTGATGGATTTAATCTCTCTAGTTTTCTACATGGTTTTAGATAATTAGAAAATATATTTAATTATTTCATGAAAATATTCATTGATAAAGATACCTTCACATCCGTTATTTTAATTCAATAGTTTTATTTTATATATGTTATAGAGGACGAATATTCATTATTGACTAAAAACCCATTTAAAATTATTTTTGAACCCATTGGGGTGATATTTTAATTTTTCCGAACTCTTATAATAATTGTAATGATTTGTGGGATACAAATTAATTTTAACAACATGGGAAAATTTTGTTTTTAAATTTCATATTCTAATAACAAGATGACATTTTAAAGATGATATGTCACAGGATGGATATTAAATATTTTATAAGTCTAATAAAAATAATAATATTTTACCTGAAGATGATTTGATGAGTTTTCAATAATAATATTGATGATTTTAGAACTGTAAATATATGTTTATAATTGATAAACTTGTTAAAAAATAATATACATAAAATTTAAAAATTCTAACTACTTTATCTATTCATCTTAATTATATATTTGGGACTGGGATCATTCAAATAGTTTGTTGATAATAATGGATATGAAGAGGTTTCTAGGGTTTATAATCAATGAAATCATACACGCATATGAGTAGGTGTGTTGGAAGAGAACACATGTGGACTAGGTTACTGCCCTATTAAGTGAAATTTTGGAAGAATCCCATATCGTACTGGATTACTTGAAACTAGAATGTTTTGAAAAGAGTTTATATTGTTGTTTGGAGTGATGTTTAAGGAAAAAATGTTTTAGGATTTTCCTCACCCACAAAATACAGCTCAATTTATTTATTATACCTAAAATATTGGAAATAAATTAAAATTAGCATTCTCCATCACATCATTATGTTGTGTGTTCTTTTAAAATCAATTATTCAATGGTTTTCTATGTATACTTAGTTTTTCCATAATTGAAACCCTAAACTCCACTAACAAATCCTCCATTCATCAATACCCGAAATATTTAAATTTAAACTACTATTAATGATTTTTAATAATTGTAAATACCTATTAATGAAAAATATGATGAGTTCCAAGTGCCTCAGTGAGCTATGAATTACAAAGATCATTTCTAAGCATTCCATGAATAATCCACGAGGATGTGATTTCCCTTACATGCATATTTGGATCTTTTTTGAGAAACATATATAGATTAACCTTGATGTTGAGGTACGTTTTACAGGACATGACTTTCCCTAGCCTTTCATGAAGTACATTATAAGCATTCTCACTCAAAATTGTGCCATGTTCATCCTTAACACACTCCCAATAGATATAAGGATAATTATGGAATTCTTGAAAAAAAACATGAACACAATGGATAATACAAATTCCTCTAAACTTATATGTTTTTATAAAACAAAAAATTCCACTTAAATCTTATAGTATAGATGTAAATTTCCATAATATTTGAAACGGTAACATATATATAAAACTCTAGAGAATTATATAAATATAGAATGTAAATGGTGTGTTCTAAAACATTATAAAGAAGTAATTTCACAACCAAATCAATGTGATATCATCCCTCACTAAAAATAATTTTAAGGATGTGGTTTAGGTGTTTTTTCTTTATAGATGTTTTGGAAGAATCTGTGATAATGTAGAGGATGGTGTGTTTCAATCCCAACACCACCATGGTTGGGAGTTGGGGCCACCCTCTAAATTATCCCAAAGTGTGACTAAACAAGTGAACATAAAATCATTTTAATATAAGTATTGTTAATCCATTTCAATCATATAGGTAATCCTATTATTCCATATGGGAGAATTCTTATCTTCAGATACTCAGCCTGTGATGCACCGATTCTATGAGGATGATATTGTATTTGATGTGATGTTAAATAGATGCTTCCATGATATTTTCATCAAACATTCATAAACCATATATGAGATATGAAAATATATATCGCATTCATTGTAATAAAAATAATTGATTGAAATATTTCCTAGATAGAACAGATATGATAAAAATGATATTGACCTTCCATTACTGGAGACATAATGAGAATTTTTCACGCAACATCATTCATGATGGATTCACGTCTACCTGAATTACATTGATGAATATGTGAAGCAATTAATCTCAAATAATGTATTATTAAGATAAATGTTTTAAATTTATTCATATATGCATTTATTTCATGTAACATAGAATTATAATGAAAATCATAGTCATCTTGTAAAGATGTTTCATAAAGAATGGAGTGAGCTTGAATGATTTACATCACAAAAAACATGTGATGTGAGCATTTCCAAAAATCATTTATTATGAATTATTTAATTTAGAGTAAATAATAAGTTATAATTGAATATTCATTCATATACATTGATTTGTATATGAATATGCATTTTTGTAGAGAGAAACATGATGCATGAGGCAGTCAATGTTACTGACAATTATGAATTTTAAGACGCTATATCCATTAGGAATCATAATGAATAAAATAGAAATATTTTTTAGAACATAATTATGTGATGAATATTTGTTCAATAATATAAATAAATGTTTCCCAAATTATTAATTCTATTTAAAATGATGAATTTAAATATTTAGGATTTTTGGATGTTATGACAAAATAGTGCATTTATTTGATATGTCATGTTAATAATTCAATGAAATGTTTGATGAAATTAATTAATAATTACTACTAAATGTTTTATAAAGTATTAAATCAGAATTTATTTCATATATGACAATTAAATATCAAACTAGTGTTCTACATATTTCATAGGAATCTTAAAAATAAGTAGAAAATGGTGATTCAAATATGAAAATATTTGTAGATTCAACTAAGGTGTTGTTTTGGTGAGTAAATGAAAATGAAAAAAATGTTTCCTAATTAATTTTAATATTATATTTGTGGGGAAAGTAAACATATGATAATTTATTAAACACCATGATATTTTAAATGATGTGATTAATGTTCAATATCATATTAAACATGGAATATCAAGCAGAAATGACTCGAAAAATATATAATCATTATAACATATCAATTAAATTTTTTGATGTTAATAGTATTAAATAATTTCATAAATATATATATATATATATATTCTAATATTTATAAAATATTGATAAATTCATATTAAATAATAATTCAATTTATAGTAAAACAGTTTTATTCATAAAAAAAATTTTCTAAAAAAATGATTTTTATATGTTTTTGAGAGGAAATATTATAAATAAATTTTAGAAAATGTTGAAAATATATTTGATAAAAATAATTCTATTATTTAAAAAATAATTGAAAAATTAACATGGGATGGAAATTTTGTACATTTTGAAAAATATTTCATTTTCAGTGAATACTGAAAAATTATGATCTGTGTAAAACTATCATTTCATTTTAATAAATTAAGAAATTAAAAGTACCAATATGTTTTGAATATGATATAATATTGTAACAGCCCAAGATTTTATGAAAAATATTCTTTTTAATTTTATTAATGTCTTGTGGTGTACGCTACACCAAAAGGAGCTTTCACAACACACATCCTTGACTTGCCTTGCATTACACGCAATCGCGACCTTCCTCGATAGCGTGTGTAGTACACAATAACGAGTTTCACTAAACAGCGATATGCTATTAAAATGTTATTAAAACTAGCCGTTATGAATAGTAATAACCACTTTTTGAAATTTTGTAATTTTTTTTTTCAAAATGGATTTCATTTTTGGATTCAGAGTATCGAATTTAGCCTATGGTGAAATTTTGGTAATTTTCGGATAACTTTCATATTTTGATGAATAGTGAAAATTACTAAATTTTAGATAAAAACAACTTTTTCAATCGAAATAATTAATAGTGATAAATTATTAATTTGAGTGGTTTTAACGTATATTTAGAATATATTTTTACAATTTAATACAATGTTGGTCATTGAATGTAATTTCACATTTAAGCCAGACATAAACAAGTGTCAGTCTTTTGATAGATATTGTTTCTTAAAAACACGCTATTTGTTTTAACAGCGGGATTTAATTATAAAATTAATTAATGAAACTTCTATGATATGAATTTGGTAAAATGGACTTTATTTTTGAATTCGGAATATGAAATATAGCTTAGGATGAAATTTTGGCATTGTTCTGAAAAACATCAATTTTTGACGAATAGTGAAACTACTAAGTGGTAGTTAAAAAAATAATTTCTTCATAAATCTTAATTTTACCGCTTCTATGAATGAAATTTCGAAAATCCGACAGACACGGTTGATATCAGTAAGTAAAATGTGGTTCAATGAGATAAAAATAATTTTTTGGTGAATAGTAACTTTTTACTTTTTTTACCGCGGTTAATAGTAAATAGGGTAACTAACGGTAAATATGATATTATTATTACCCTAACACATGTCCTAATTCTATTGGATAAGTGTAATTCGACCAAAAACAACCTTATGAAGAAAATATGACCATTTAGGCCCACTTGGATTAGATTAGGACATTTATTATTAATTTATTTAAAGAAGGGTTAAAATAGTTAAAATCAAAGTTTAATAAGTAAATAATTTTTAATATGGGGTTATACAAAAGATAAATTCGACTATAAATATTAATTAAAAAGATAAAAAGATTTCCTACATGATGGTATTTTATTTGTAATTTTTAGACATTAAATAATTTAATTTATTTATGACACAATGATGATGCAGTAATTATCTTATTAATAAAATATGGACATAATTGATGTTATAAACACCAAAATAAATGTAATTTAAGACTTTATATGAATTCCACTAATTTTATAGGTTACTATGATATGTTAATTTTGATTTAATCAACTTGGATCTAACATATAATTCTGTTATGACTTTCACAAAAATCATATATCAAATAGTGTCAAAATTGACACAAAATAGTTTTTAAATCAAATATTATATTATTAATTGTTATTGTATTCCTAAAAATCTATGGTTCGGACAAATGACTTAGATAAGGATATATATATTAATAATAAACAATTTGTGGTTCTTTTGGCATGTTATAGTAAGTTTATTAACCATATAGTGAAAGAAAACAAAAAGACACGGTAAAAGTTAAATTATTTAACTTAGAGTTAAATCTAATTGATAAGGTTAAAATAATACCCTAAACTTGTCTAAATCCTATTGGTTGATAGGATTTCGACCCATCCCCACCTTATCTTCGAAATAAGACCCTTTATATCCATTATAAACCGATTTTGACTTTAATATAAAATAATATTTTGAGATATTCCTAAGGTGCCCCTCTCCTCCCTTATAAAAGGGCACCTCCCCCCCCTCCTCCTCACACCAATTTGAGCACTCAAGCTCGGCCAAAACCTGCCAAAATCCCTTCTCCACTTCCCTAGAATAATCCTAGAGCTCTTGGTCTTCTTCAAAGACCAATCTTAGTTCCCTAAGATAAGGATTCAAAGAGGCGTTTCAAAGAAGAGGAGGTTCGGACACTTACGAAGCAAATCGGACCTAAGGTAAGGGAAATATCACAATCTCATTTTTATCCGAGATTGTTTATTCGTAAGTATTTACTGGGGTGTATTTTATTATCCACATCCATGTTTCATAAATATGTAATATTATTTCCATCCACCTACAAATGTTTAAATCCATTTTTACCCTTCGATGAGTTTTTTGTAAAACATATGAAAGGAATCTTTTGTCATTTTTCGTACGAGGTACCTTTTGACTTTTCCGACAAAAGTACAAGAAGAATGTTTTTTTTAACTTAAACGGAACGAACGGATTTTTACGGTTTTATAAAGCCTTATTTTCATGGAGCTTCCTCCAAAAGATTTTATGAATATTTTCAATAAAATCTCTTTCTTTTAAAATTGCATGATGTTTTGTGAAAAGAAATTGATTTTGAAGAAGAAAGGATATTTTCCTCAAGAATTCATTTCAATTGTTTTATCAAAATTATTTTCTATCTATGATAATATAGGGTTCTTTTTTTATCCCTATTATTACATTGATTTGATTATGTTTTGAGGAAATTATTTTTATGAAGTCATTTGCCTTATATGATTTGTTTTATGATGTCATGATGTTTCAAGAATCCCATTTTTATTACATGTGTTATGAGATGATGTATGATTTATGATTATGTGGCACACATAATAAAGGATTCATTATAAGATGGGTGGGACCTATTTCTCCCTCCAATGCATTGGGTAAAGATTTTATATCTCATGAGATAGACATGGCTGGAATGGTAGGTTATACCGGTTCAGTGAAACATGACTGAAACGAGGGTTACTCGATTCAGAAAGGGACTTTGTCCACTAAGATAGTCTTGGCATTGAGTCTTGACTAACAAGAAATGATTCTATATGATTATGTGTGTATGCCACAAAGTTTCATGTTTTATGTTATGATTATTGGGATTTCATTTCACTACTATGAATTATCCCATGTTATGAAATTATGCTCTATTTTGCAGGTTAAGATTACCAAATGTTATGTTCTTATGAATATAATGCGATTGATTTTTTTCTTTTGTTTACCCTTACTGAGCATTTGAGCTCACCATTTTATGTTTTCTTTTCCTCAGGATATAAATAAAGGTTTTAGGTTAAAAAAAGGGAAGTTCTTTATGGGAGATATTGAAGATCTTTCACCACGATTAGAAGATTACGTTCCGAGTTTCCAAAGACACTAAACTATTACGATCCTTGTGTGTGTGTTTTTGTTATGTACTAAGTATTCCGCAAAAGTAATGTAATTTCCATGTATTTCAAGATACGGGTCTCTACAGTTGGTATCAGAGGAAAGGTTTAGTCAACCATTGGAAACTAGGATGCGAAAACGTTAGTGAGATTTCTAGAGATATTTCTAAGGTATGTCTAGGGATGTCCCTAATGTTAAGTATACGTATAGGTTATAGTACTAGAATTACGCTAACGATCATAGAATTAAACCTAAGATGTTAGATATTGAATGTACTCCCCCTTTATTATGTTGTGTTCCCTAGCATGATTTTTGCCTCTCACACTATTCTTTTTGGGTTTTAGACGATGGCTGGAACCCGAAGGAACCGTGTTGATCAATGAAATGGACAATGCAATGATTGTCCTCCTGAACAAACAAATGTTATGGGAGATGGAGTGCAAAATCTTATTGCTATACTTACACAAGCTATGAATCATTCTGGACTTCCAAATGAGCAGAGAAGGGAACAATATTCTATTGAGTCCTTTATGAGGCAACGTCCACCTTCTTTTAATGGGTCTTCTGATCCACTTGTTGCTAAACAATGGATAAGTACCACTGAAAAGATATTTTCAGTTCTTCAATGTTCTGAACATGATAAATTCATCTTAGCAGTATATCGTTTGGAAGGTGAAGCTGATCAATGGTGGAATCTTATCAGGAATACGAGGCAACGAGATGAAATTGATTCCATGGAATGGGAAGAGTTCAAGAACTTGTTTTTCAGTTAGTACTTCCCTCGTATTCTTCGAACGAAGATGGAAAAGGAGTTTCTTGAGCTGAAACAGAAGGATGATGAATCTGTTGGTATATACGAAGCGAATTTTACAAGACTTGCAAGGTATGCATCTGGCATTATCATCCAACCTGAAAGTAAAGTTGATCGATTTTTCAGTGGCTTAAAACCAAGTCTTCGAAGGGCATTAGCTATACGAGACTTCAGTAGCTATAAAGAAATTGTGTGTTGTGCTATGAAGGTAGAAATGGAAGTTGGTGTTACATATCCATCTCATGGTTTTGAAAAGAAACGAAAGATGGAGTTCAAGGATTAATCTCAGAATAATGGTGAAAAGAAAATGAATGTTTCCTTATGCTCAAAGTGTGGAAAGAAGCATGGAGGAGATTGTCTTAAAGGGACTAGAAAATGTTTTAAGTGTGGAAAAGAGGTCATCGAGTAGCTGAGTGTCGAAGTAATGGAAAAAGGGTTTCTAATTATGTGAACAAAGCAAACACTGCAGAGAACGCACCACCAACACTTCAATGTTTCAAGTGCAAGGAGATGGGACATTATGCCAATAAATTCCCTAATCCAAGGGTTAGTGACGATCAACATGAGCAACCACTTAAGGCAAAGGACAAAGGGAAGTCACATGCGATCTCTATTGGTGATGTTGAATATGAAAATGATGTGGTGGAATGATTAAGTGTTTATGTAATGGGATTCCAAAATAATGTTGTATCATGTAGTATTGGAATATTTATGTATTGTTCTAATGTGGTATTCAAAGTAATTGAGATATTATGCGCATAATAAAGGGAAAACGAGAAAATGAAATGTTTAACAGTATTCATGAGCTCATGATTGATATAAGGACTAAGTGATATCATGGTTTGAGTATATAGAATTTTGAGGATTTTGTTATGTGGAAAGTGATAGAGTTTAACAGCATTCATGTTTTCACTAAGGTATTCAATAGAATACATGATTAAGGACTTTGAATGTTTGGAATGTAACCAACAAGACATATCTTATGATATATAGGGATCAACGATGGTATTAAATCTCTGGTAATCGTTTTCACTATGTTATGAGAGTGGACTGTAGTATTATGGATAAGCCTAAAGATTGAAATGGATTATGTTGGACATAAGTGAGTATTGTTTAAGGATCAAAGTTTTCTTGATATTATTGATGGGATATTATAGTAATATAGTTTTAGAAAAATGACAACCAGTAGGACGGGCGACAGCCCATCGCATCGGACAAGGATGTGGGAATCGAACCCACAACCGAAGTGCGACTGACCTTTATCGCCTACCACTGGCCTACAGGAAGTCCCTGTTTAGTAGAAACTAGTTTTATTATATTAAACAGTATAATATATGAAGTATAAGTCCATTTTAGGAACCATATATGATTAATCTCACTATAGAATGACTTATGTAACCTTTTGTTTGAGACAGATGGAATGACCCGTCATTCTATCACATAATCTGCTAACACTTCACGAATAACAAATTCAACTTCATTTATTTATGAGATGAAGTGGAAATTGTTAAAGACACGAACAACAGTGAGATTGTACCAAAATAAAGTAAGTATTTATTCAAATTCAAATTCTTTACCTTTAGGGAAACGATCTTGAAAACCAAAAATGTTGTCCTAGTGATCATATATCTGATGAATCAGATGGTACCTTAGATCGTCACAAATTTATGGCTTTGTGATTGCTGGCTTTTCCATAGCCATGTTCTCTACCACTCTCCATCAGAACATGATGGTTAGATTTTCCTTCCATATCCATATTTTCACCTATGTGGAAACCCAGTGATTAGTTTATTTGGGTAACCGTTAAGTTTCATACTTTTGCCTTAAAATATTGGTTTTGGTATTCCTTTTTACGATGTGGGTTTCTATTAAAGAAACTTTCGAATAGTAAATCATTTATAACCCCGACGAATTTCGAGGGCGAAATTCATTTTAAGGGGGGTAGAATGTAACAGCCCAAGATTTTATGATTTTTTTTAATTTTATTAATGTCTTGTGATGTACGCTACACCAAAAGGAGCTTGCACAACACACATCCTTGACTTTCCTTGCATTACAAGCAATCACGACCTTCCTCAATAGCGTGTGTAGTACGCAATAACGAGTTTCACTAAACAACGATATGGTATTAAAATGTTAATAAAACTAGCCGTTATGAATAGTAATAACCACTTTTTGAAATTTTGTAAATTTTATTTTTCAAAATGGATTTCATTTTTGGATTCGGAGTATCGAATTTAGCCTAGGGTGAAATTTTGGTAATTTTCGGATAACTTTCATATTTTGATGAATAGTGAAAATTACTAAATTTTAGATAAAAACAACTTTTTCAATCGAAATAATTAATAGTGATAAATTATTAATTTGAGTGGTTTTAAAGTATATTTAGAATATATTTTTACAATTTAATACAATGTTGGTCATTGGATGTAATTTCACATTTAAGCCAGACATAAACAAGTGTCAGTCTTTTGATAGATATTGTTTCTTAAAAACACGCTATTTGTTTTAACAGCGGGATTTAATTATAAAATTAATTAATGCAACTTCTATGATATGAATTTGATAAAATAGACTTCATTTTTGAATTCAGAATATGAAATATATCTTAGGATGAAATTTTGGCATTGTTCTGAAAAACATCAATTTTTGATGAATAGTGAAACTACTAAGTGGTAGTTAAAAAAAATAATTTCTTCATAAATCTTAATTTTACCGCTTCTGTGAATGGAATTTCGAAAATCCGACAGACACGGTTGATATCATTAAGTAAAATGTGGTTTAATGAGATAAAAATAATTTTTTGGTGAATAGTAACTTTTTACTTTTTTTACCGCGGTTAATAGTAAATAGGGTAACTAAGGGTAAATATGATATTATTATTACCCTAACACATGTCCTAATTCTATTGGATAAGTGTAATTCGACCAAAAACAACCTTATGAATAAAATATGACCATTTAGGCCCACTTGGATTAGATTAGGACATTTATTATTAATTTATTTAAAGAAGGGTTAAAATAGTTAAAATCAAAGTTTAATAAGTAAATCATTTTTAATATGGGGTTATACATAAGATAAATTCGACTATAAATATTAATTAGAAAGATAAAAAGCTTTCCTACATTATGGTTTTTTATTTGTAATTTTTAGACATTAAATAAGTTAATTTATTTATGACACAATGATGATGCAGTAATTATCTTATTAATGAAATATTGACATAATTGATGTTATAAACACCAAAATAAATGTAATTTAAGACTTTTTATGAATTCCACTAATTTTCTAGGTTACTATGATATATTAATGTTGATTTAATCAACTTGGTTCGAACATATAATTCTGTTATGACTTTCAGAAAAATCATATATCAAATAGTGTCAAAATTGACACAAAATAGTTTTTAAATCAAATATTATATTATTAATTGTTATTGTATTCCTAAAAATCTAAGGTTCGGCCAAATGACTTAGATAAGGATATATATATTAATAATAAACAATTTGGGGTTCTTTTGGCATGTTATAGTAAGTGTAGTAAACATATAGTGAAAGAAAACAAAAAGACACGGTAAAAGTTAAATTATTTAACTTAGAGTTAAATCTAATTGATAAGGTTAAAATAATACCCTAAACTTGTCTAAATCATATTGGTTGATAGGATTTCGACCCATCCCTACCTTATATTCGAAATAAGACCCTTTGGAGCCATTATAAACCGATTTTGACTTTAATATAAAATAATATTTTGAGATATTCCTATGGTGCCCCTCTCCTCCCTTATAAAAGGGCACCTCCTCCCCCTCCTCCTCACACCAATTTGAGCACTCATGCTCGGCCAAACCCTACCAAAATCCCTTCTCCACTTCCCTAGAATAATCCTAGAGGTCCTGGTCTTCTTCAAATACCAATCTTAGTTCCCTAAGTGAAGGATTCAAAGAGGCGTTTCAAAGAAGAGGAGGTTCGGACACTTACGAAGCAAATCGGACCTAAGGTAAGGGAAATATCACAATCTCATTTTTATCTGAGATTGTTTATTCGTAAGTATTTACTGGGGTGTATTTTATCATCCACATCCATGTTTCATAAATATGTAATATTATTTCCATCCACCTACAATTGTTTAAATCCATTTTTACCCTTCGGTGAGTTTTTTGTAAAACATATGAAAGGAATCTTTTTTCATTTTTCGTACGAGGTACTTTTTGACTTTTCCGACAAAAGTACAAGAAGAATGTTTTTTTTAACTTAAACGGAATGAACGGATTTTTACGGTTTTATAAAGCCTTATTTTCATGTAGCTTCCTCCAAAATATTTCATGAATATTTTCAATAGAATTTCTTTCTTTTAAAATTGCATGATGTTTTGTGAAAAGAAATTGATTTTGAAGAAGAAAGGATATTTTCCTCAAGAATTCATTTCAAGTGTTTTATCAAAATTATTTTCCATCTAAGATAATATAGGGTTATTTTTTTATCCCTATTATTACATTGATTTGATTATGTTTTGAGGAAATTATTTTTATGAAGTCATTTACCTTATATGATTTGTTTTATGATGTCATGATGTTTCAAGAATCCCATTTTTGTTACATGTGTTATGCGATGATGTATGATTTATGATTATGTGGCAAACATAAGAAAGGATTCATTATAAGATAGGTGGGACCTATATCTCCCTCCAATGCATTGGGTAAAGATTTTATATCTCATGAGATAGACATGGCTGGAATGGTAGATTATACCGGTTCAGTGAAACAGGACTGAAACGAGGGTTACTCGATTCAGAAAGGGACTTTGTCCACTAAGATAGTCTTGGCAATGAGTCTTGACTAACAAGAAATGATTCTCTATGATTAATTTTGTATGCCACAAAGTTTCATGTTTTAAGTTATGATTATTGGGATTTCATTTCACTACTATGATTTATCCCATGTTATGAAATTATGCTCTCTTTTGCAGGTTAAGATTTCCAAAAGTTATGTTCTTATGAATATAATGCGATTGATTTTTTTCTTTTGTTTACCCTTACTGAGCATTTGAGCTCACCCTTTTATGTTTTCTTTTCCCCGGGATATAAAGAAAGGTTTTAGGTTAAAAAAAGGGAAGATCTTTATGGGAGATATTGAAGATCTTTCACCACGATTAGAAGATTACGTTCTGAGTTTCCAAAGACACTAAACTATTACGATCCTTGTGTGTGTGTTTTTGTTATGTACTAAGTATTCAGCAAAAGTAATGTAATGTCCATGTATGTCAAGATACGGGTCTCTACAAATATATCCTATGTACTCATTATTTATATTTTATCTACTTAATAACATTTGAATCACCATTATATTCCATTTAATTATAAGTTTATTTTTGTTTTTTAAAATGGAATTTTCATGAAAAGTTTTTAAATGTTTACAAAAATTCTCCATTTTAAATATTTGAAAAAAAATCAGCAATGATATAAATTATATTTATAAATTATAAATATAAAAATAATAATTTTGATTCATAAATGGGGTACTAGAAGTCATATAGTTAATATTTAAACTTTTTCTTCAGGAAATATTCATTTCTTAAAATAAATAATTTTTCGTCAAGGATGTAGATTAAATTTTAAATAAAAAAATTTCTAGTTATGTGGAATGAAATTTTTATAAAATATTAAATATTAGGAATAATAATTATTTAATGTATCTATAGTGTTTTTCTAAATTTTTTAACCTAAAAATCATGAAAACAATAAAAATTAATTTCCTTGGTTAGTGAGAAAATGGGTTTATCATGGGATAAACTAAAATGATTTCGGTTAAAATGACATAAAATCATAAATAAATCATCTTTTATGGAAATATTTTTACCTAATAATTCCATATTATTGAGATTGGTTCATTTTTAATCATAATGTCTATTAAAAAACATGGGTATAAATTTATTTTTTCGAAAAATTTAACTATGTCAGTAACATCAATTATAAAAGGACACATCCTCTCTTCTCCACTTCACACCATTAATGGTATTTTTATTATCCATAAAAAATAGATTTAAACCATCCATTCCCATTAAAAATATATATTTTAATCATTTATCATCCAAGGAATTATTTTGGTGATAACGAATGGTGGTTTGAAAAAGATATTAATCATGTTTAGCCAAACATTTTTATTTTATTTCTTCCTCGACATCTATAAATATTATTAAAATTTTAATTTATAGTTAAACAAATATCTAACATATTATTATATTTTGTTAAGTTAATTTCATACAGTCAACAACTCTCCCCTTTTATCAAATGGTATACGAAATGAACATTAGTTTGTACTGTGTACTATTGGCTCATAAAGAAATGTCATTTCTCTATCACTACAATTATTCATAGAAAGTAATATAGATAAATTTAATTAATAATATGGATATAAATGATTTAATTTTTAAATAATGAATATATTTATAATTATTAATTTATACTTAATAATTTTCATTCATACACTGAGAAAGATTATATCATCATTTATGTGGACTTGTGTATTACTATGTCCCCAATGCGATGAGATATTTCATTAATCACTACATCTCAGGGATGATATATATATAAGTGTATTCAATTAAATAATATTATATTTATGATATAATAAGTATTATGTTATTATAAATTAATACATAATTTTAATCCGTAGGTTTTGATTAAAAATGGAAACATTACTCTTGCGCATGTACAACCTGTTGTCTCCATGATCCTAACGAATACCAATTTTCTAAATTATAATTAATGAGTGATTTTAAAATTAAAGTTCATGAATAACTATGATTAATATTTTCATGTTTATTATTCTAGATATTTTGAAATAATGATTTATTTTACCTCGGTAAATAGAATAAATTCATTTTTAATATAATTAACCAAACATCCTCGAAACACCAACCGTGGACATAAATAATTATGTTTTAAAATATTAAATTTTAAATATATTCAATAAATAATTTATGTATATGTAATTAATCCGATAAAATTTTCTTAAAAAAATAATTCATATAAAATTATTGTAAATTTGGTAAATTACTTGCATGGCTAATCTAGACTCGGTGTAAGATATTTTTCATTACTATTTTAAATCTATAAGGAATATTCCATGTTTAAAACAAATTTTTATTATGTGATGTTTATTATTACATTGATTGTATATAATGATTCTTTTAATGAAATTTTGTTTTATTTATTAATCCATATGATGTTAGGTCATTAGTGAGGTTTTGATCCATACATTTTCAAATTAGTAAGGGACTTCATATCAATTTCCATTGATTGAAATATATTATATTTTTATGAAAAAAAATTCTTCATAATGTGGTAAATACTTACCATTTACCTTTAATATTAATAATAATTAATAAATAAATATTTTTTGTTATATTTTTTATTATTTCATTTATGTTGAATTTACTTGAAATGTACTATATCGTAAAAAATTTTATTACTCAATTTAATTTTATTGGGTTATGTTAGTTCTTCATAGAAATTATTATGAAATAATTTTTTATTTATTTCATTTTTATTATATTATGTTCTATAATAATTTATTATATTTTTATACAAATTTTATTCACATAATAAATTAATTGATTAATTATCACTTCAATATTATTATCATTATAAATTTTCGTCATCTCAAATTGTATTCATTAGAGTGTATGTTATATCGCACAACTACCTTTTTTAAGGATGAGTATCTAATTCCCCAATTATATATTTTTTTAAAAAAACTACTTAGATTCATGATATTTCAGTATCTATTTTATTTCATTCTTCCATTATACTGACGATCAAGGAGTTCATAAGGTTAAAAAGGCTTTATATTATAATTTCCATTATTTATGATTGTTTATATTCAAGATATATTCAATGAAATAATGTGATATTCCATTATAGAAACAAAAATATTTTTAATAAACTACGGTTATAAACAAGTTTCACATTTTTAATTTCAATTTCGTCTGTTATTGATTGAATAAGACAAAAGATTTTCATTTTTATATGGTAATGATGTTGCATTTTCATTAGATATGGTTTCTTGATCTTTCATAACCATTTTTTATAATATGTAATCAAAAATTAAATTTTATAAAAATATATTATATTTTAAATTCATTTTACATTGTCATTTATCAGGTTTTAAAATTTCTTAAATGGAAATATAAAAAAAATTAAAATTTGGTCTAGTGTTCCTTCCTATTTCAAAATGTTTGGAAAATAATGTTTAATTTATTCAAATATGAAATGAATGTATTTTAACTATATATTTTCAATTATTTTACATCATGATTCATTTATACGTTTCGATGAATGAATAAGGGAATTGTATATCCCTTTTTTAGGGTTTTAAAAAATGAATATAAAATGCCATTTCCCCAAAAAAAATAATTCTTTTAGTTCAATGGTATTTATATTAATCAATATATATTATCTTTTGATGTTCTTTAGAATCTACTTTGCATATTTTTTAATTTTACCAACCTCATTATTTCTCATGATTGATTATTATTTTTAATGAAATTCCCTTGAAATTTATCTCTTTTCCACATGGTTTTACTATTTTAGAGATATTTTAATAGAACTTGTTATTTTCATTGGTGAAAAAAGTGTTGAAAAACATTATTGATTTTTAAGATTGAATTGAAAATGATTATATTTGTTTTATTATTAATATGGTTCTTGTAGGTTGATTACGATGATATTCGGTTCCATTATATACTAATTATAGGTTGTAAAATTATTTAATGAGGAAGGTTACTTCCATGATAAACCAATGATTGGTGGTTCCATGAGAAGCCACATAGATAATGTTATGTGTAATCAAAGGATGTGAGGTTCCATGATGACCCAAGGATGGGGGGTACATGATATCCCTCTAAGAAATGGGTTCTCGAGAGATCGAAGTTTTCCATATTGTTTATTCCATTTGTAGGAAGTGAAATTATAATAAGGACCCAAGATAATAATAAATTTCTATTATTCATTCTATTGTTATAAATTTTTTCCTTTGATAAAGATTGATATAACATTAATAATTATTATTAAATCGTATTGTTATTTACTTTTTGAAATCCTTTTTCATCTTTTTATCTTTCATGATCAATGAATTGATTGTTATAGATATTCATTTGTTATTCACATAATATTTTATTATCTCATCAATCCCTTATGGTAATTTTTTTACAACTGTTGATTTTTTTAGTTCAAATGTTTTCCATTACTTAAATTTGAGTTCACCCTTAGTATGATAATGTTTCCATAGTTTATCACGAATAATGAGAAGTTAATTTTTACTTTAATTTTTTCATTTGGATTTTTATTATAAACTAAAGAGAAATATAACTAACAAGGTATAATGGGAGATAATGAAATCACTAGAAAAAAAATTCTTATCAATCCATTATGTTAAGTGTATGTTCAAAAAAACATATAATACTATATTCCTAAAGGGTTATCAATAATGAATGGGTTTCATATATATCCTTTTTATTTTTTATGTTTTTCGTGGTGAAATTGTTTGTCCTTCACCACTACTAATGTCAGGTATTTAATGTATATATTTTTAGCACATGATCCAGGATTGTAGTTTACTGGATGTTTCATTTTTTGTATAAGTGTAGTGTGTACATAAATCATGAGATTATTTTATTTTCATGTGAGTTTATCTTAATAGTTTTGGAGTCCATCATGGGTATATTATTTTAATGTTAGTTATATGTCCATGTGTTAGATACCGATTTTAACCTCTTTTACACACCTTCTAGGCACGTTAGCAAATATGCATTAAACATAATTTTACCGCTTCTGTGAGCTGAATTTCAAAAATAAAAGAGTAAAGGTTGAAATCAGTAAGTAAAATGTGGTTTAATAAGATGAAAATAATTTTTTATGAATAGTAACATGTGAATTTTATCTACCACGGTTAAAATAAAATACGGTAATTAAGTGTAAAAATTATATTATAAATACCCTAACACATGTCCTAATTATATAAGATAATTTTAATTCTATGAAAAAAACTTAGGAATAATATATGATCCTCTTTGGTCCACATGGATTATATTAGGACATTTATTATAATTTTATTTAAAGAATAGTTAAAAGTGTTAAATTCAATGTTTAATAACGAAACCAATTTTAATATAAGGTTACACATAAGATAAATTCAACTATAAATATAAATTAGAAAGATAAAACTATTTCCTACATAATCGTATTTTATTTACAATTTTTATACATTAAATAATTAAATTTAATCATGACACAATGATGATGCAGTAATAACATTATTAAGGAAAGATTAAAATAATTGATATTATAAATATTCAAATAAATATAATTTTGCACTTTTTATGAATTACAGTAATTATACAGGTAATTTGACATATTTTTGTTGAATAGATAATGTTTTTTTGAAGTAATCATTCAGTTATGACTAACAAAAATAAAATACTGAATAGTGTCAAAATTGACAAAAATGAATTTTTAAAAAAATTATTATATTATTAATTGATATAATATTTCTAAAAATATAGGTTTTGGAGAAAGGAGTTATATAAGGGTAAATATATGAGTAATGAACCACTTGGGGTTATCTTGGATTGTTATAGTATGTTTATTAACCATATAATATAAAAATAGAAAGAGACATGCTAATTGTCAAACTATTAAACTACGAGTTAAATATAATAGATATGGTTAATATGATGACATAAAACTGCTTAAATCCAATTGTTTTAATGTTATGAGACCCATCCCCACATTATACTTTATATAATTTAATTTGGAGCCATTAGAAGCCAAATATGATTTTATTATAACATAAAATTTCAATCTTTTCCTAAAGTGACGCTCACCTCTCTTATAAAAGAGCACATCCCCTTATCTTTATTTCACACCATAAAAGCCCTTTGGATAGGCCAAACCCTACCCAAATATCCTCCCAACATACCTCACTTCATCATATAGGAATTAATTTGATCAAAAATCCATCCTATGGAGATCTTTTGATCAACTCAAAAGGTAACACCTGAAGAATAGGTAATAATTTCACAACCCTCTTTCATGTTCTTTTCTTCTTCCACTTCCTCTTTATTTGTTGTTCCCATACCATAATAATAAATCCAGTAACTTCTAAATTCTGTGATGTTATTATAAATATGGTACAACCAAATCCTTTAATCTATCCATCATATATATAAAAAAGTCATCAAACGTGCGTACGTATGGCTTACCGTCTCCATGTCGTGGTGTGGTTGGTTATTCAAACACATCAAAATATGGATGGGTATTATAATGAGTATAACTAATGTAAATAATAAATATATAATATTAATTATTCTTTATATATGGTATACCATCCACTAACATTCAATTTTTCCATCAGTATAATGATATTGTCGCTTGTGCGTACGTACGGATTATCGTCTCCCCGAACGCGATGAGATTCAATTCCCCGTCTAAACCATTAAAGAATAATTTTCATTTTTTGATCAAAAATAATTTTTAAGAACATAATATAATTATTTATATGAATCAAATACATACTATTCACAAAAAACACAGCTTATTTAACAAAACATTTAAAGGAAAATGAATCCTTTTCACACCCGAAACGATGATGATACTAAAATATTATTAACAAAGCGATATTATAAGATAATATATGATATCATATTTATTAATATAGTTATTATATAATCTAATAACAATTATTTATCTATTACACAAGAGGTTAACATACCCTCGACCATGGAAAAGTACATGGTAAGGATTACTTTCACAATGTGTTTATTATCTAAGGTTTTTTTGTCAGTATCTACTAGACCCCTTTATCATCCATATTCGTGTTTTCATAATAATATATCTCATAAAAATTTTACTATTAAGTATACTATGGCTTAAAATAATTTTTAACCGTATATTACCTTATAGGTTTTGAACGGAATATTTTCATCATTTTCTAAACAAGGTACTTTATGACCTTTTCAACAAAATTATGGTACAAATGTTTTTTAACTTATATAGAGGGTGGGACTATTTTCATCCATTATAACACCATCAAAGATTCCCTTAAAATCTTATAAAAATATTTTCCAAAAATATTTTTTCTTTTTAAATTATATGATTCATAAATTATTTCAAAATAGAAAGTGAAATTTATCTCAATTTTTTTGAAATCAACTATGTAAACATCATTTGAAAAAATTTACACTTGTTTGAAGTTGATTTAATATATTCTATATTTTATTTAAGGTTTTGTAATATGTTTTATAGTGGATGTTTTATTTTTATACCATTCATGTTTTACGGTTAATGTATTAACATTTTGTATACTAGTTTTAATATGAATTTCTATGTTTTGTTTGAACCTTTTCATATGAGGAATGTATTGGACTTAGTATGTGATTAGTGGAGCCCTCTATAGATCTCCAGTGCATCGATTGGTCTCATGAGACAATTTGATGTGGAATTAGCCAAGGCCTTTTCCCAATTTGAAATATATTTTTGGCCGAGCCCTAAATCATCTATATACTTATTGTCCAAGGCCTTGACATGATGTTTCAGAATGTCCGGCATTATACATTCCCTCATTATAAAAATCATAATGATGGTTCTTATGGTTATTCGACTAGTGGAATACCCATGACTATGTTTTATTATGGAATTATTTACTCCGCCCATATTCCTTCCATAAAGTGGTCATTTTTATTTTTTTAATGGCATGTGTTTTTAATTATTCATCATCCCTAATGTTTATATTACCTTCTATTATACTACTTACCCTTACTAAGTGTTTGAGCTCACCCTTTTCTCATGTTCCATTTTCCCAGGATATGTTAAATGTATTTATGAGTGATATGCATGCATAATCTAGGAGGCTTGAATGTTTCTAATGGAACAAATTAGTGTTGCATTTATTTTCATGTTATAATGTTGAACTTGTGTATGTATCCTGTTTCCAAGACAGATAAACTGATCAGTCTTTCGAGACATTATTCCTTGTAAACATACCAATGCTATGTAATAATGCACCGACTCTGGCTAACTGGGGTCAGGGAGTTACACACAATATGTTTGAAGCCCCATTATTGACAAAGTACATGCTAGAACCAAAACACATCCTCACTTCTAAATAAATAGAATTGGATCTTGAGCTATCATACAGTGAAGAGCCTAAATAGATTCTAGACACTAAATAACACGAGTTTAGGAATCAAAAAAATCAACTAGTAATGATAAATTGGAAAAATCATAAAATCAATGAGGCATCATGGGAGCCTAAGGAGCATCTGATGAAGACCTACCCAATTTGATTTATGAGGCAACATTTATTGAATTTTGAGGAATAATTTTTTTTAGAATTGGTGAATGTAACACCCCAAGGAATTGGAATTAAATTTAATATTGATTGTATGAAACACTATTTCTATAATAAATAACCCTTATAATAACCTAGCCAATATTAATAATTTTGTCACTTTTGTGATTTTAATTTTGAAAAATAGACATACATGGTTGCATTTAGGGTGATATTTTGAGTCTAATGTAATCAACTTAAATTTTGGTTAATAGTAACTTCACCCTATGAATAGAAATGTATCCTTATGAATAATAATATGACTGTTAATAATAATAATGTCACCCATTACATTACAAATAAAATTTAGGCACCTTAGAAATGAAGTAGAATATGTTATACATTATTAGTTATGTATTCATATTTCTGTGAGTGATAATTATTTAATTAAAATATTTAAATTAATAAATTAATTCATTTTCCAAAAATAAATTCCAAAATAAATATTTTTTTCTGTTATTTTATAATAATTTAATAAGACCTTTGTTAATTTTCAAGGGCAATATAAAGGCAGTTTTGGTTTTAAAATTGTATTTTTTGATTAAATACTGATTTTAATTAAAAAATAATCTTTTAATATTTAGAAAATTATATTTATTAAATGCATTAAATTTTTATCTACATGTCAAAAAAGTAATTGGTTAATTTTTGGGATTTTTCGAAAATATTTGAAATTTTGGTGAATAGTGAAATACAGTAAGTTAATGAATATAAACATTATAGGTTAATTAATCTATTCCTTGACTCATGGATCATGTAATAAACCCTTACTGTGAACTCACATTCACATATTACTATTCATGGTCACAAGAATCAATACTATTTCTTGTCTTTATAAAAATAATTAAATAATGAATAAGATAATAAAAATCACACCTCTCATTCACTATACAACCCCTCCTCACTTCTTATTCTCTTCATTCCTCTAAATCTTTCTTCCTTGTATAAATTCTATCAAAATCTCCACCAAATAGTCTCCCACACATCCATAAGTCTTTTCTATCATAAAAAGACCAAAACCTCTACCCTAACAAGGTTCTCAAGGAAGATAACATCAAGAGGTAAATTCCTCCTCATTTCTTTTATTTCAAGTACCTTTCTTTTATTTTCATATCCTCACCTCTCCTCATCTAGATGATATAATAACTCCCGTTAGATAAATTTACTAGAATTTTTATGTGATAATGGAATAATTCCTCACCATATCTCATTTCCCTTTATTTTATACCAGAAATAATAACACCATCGGAGATGTGTTAATTTATCACATTCAAGGACTACATGTTTTCAATTTATATTAAAATCTTCATTTATGGTGATGAAAAAAATTATGGTTAAACCATATAACTATATAGTTAAAAAATTCTATGTAATTTTCTGTAATATTTTTGTAGAAATGGTATTAATTTATAGATCAATAATACATCGTTGTGAAAAAAATCGCTAAATTACCCAAACAATTATCATTAGAGTTTTATATAACGATTCAAATTCGCTCAAAAAAAATTAGTTTTAAAACTATCAATGATTAGGTATGTTTTTTAATAAAATATAGCTATAATTCTAGAAAAAATTATCATTCTACATGTTTATCGGTACGTAAATATAAGTAAACTAATCATGAAAACCAAAGAAGAAAACACTTACAAATAATGAAATTGAATATCTTAACCCATTTAAAGGCCAAAAATGAACCTGATAAGGTTATAATAAATTATTAATAAATAGAGAAGGTTATGCAATCATTAATTTATGATCCTGAATATTTTTATTCTGGTCATTAAGATCTGGTGAGGGAAACCATAATACACAAGGTAAGGGTTTCCTACTCGAACCTCCATTTTTCATTCGAGTTACTCCTTGTCCCTTTTTATCCAAATTAAATTATTAATAATTCACATTTACTCCCCATATATTTTGATTTAATGTCATATGTATGTTTACAAACCACAATCCTTATATATTTTATGGGATTTACATTTTTTAAATTGAAATATAAAAATTCATTCCGAAATACAGGCCTCATTCAAGGGGATTTCTCAAATTCGTACCTATTTTCAAGGGCACCCAAAAAAAAATTTAGAAAGAAATTTTATTATAAAATCAGTAACTTTGTTATGAAAATTCTACCTAACTTAAATTCTATTTTTATAAATATTTTTTTAAAAAATAATTCATCTTTTCAACGCAAAAGAGTAGTTGTCTCATGAATTACTCAATGTTTTTATAAGAGGGTTTTCTTCATTTTCTACAATCTTATTGATTATTATGTATTATTAGGACTAATATTATATGATATCATATACCATATTATATTTTAATTTTTATTATCAATTTGAGTATAGATGTTTTATTTTGATACCATTAACCTTATTACTCAGAATGGTTAATGATTATGTTAGAGATTGAGGAAAGTTATTTACATCTCATGTGTATATGTTGTTTATGCATATCCATGTTCATTTAATGAGTTATTTGGACTTAATAAGTGAAATATGGGTCCAACTATCACCCTCTATGAATTGGTAGGTCTCATTTGACAAATAGTTATGGACATGGCTGAGGCCTTTCCCATTTTGTAGATATAGTTTTGGCCGAGGCATTAATAATTTTTAGATTTCCTAGAAGAGGCCTTGATGGTATGTTTCAAAATGTGTGGAATATGTATTTACCTCATTATGAATCTATAAATTCATAGATCATGTGGTTATTAAAGATATAGAATACACATGATTATGTTTTTTCAAGGAAATGTCTACTCATCTCATATTCCTACAATAATGTGTTCACGTTTATTATTTTTAAGTGCATGTGTTTTCAATTATTAACCTTGCCAAATGTTTATGTTATTGTTATCTTCCACTATATTGTTTACCCTTAATGATCATCTTAGCTCACTATTTCTTATGTTTCATTTTTCACAGGATATGTAGAGCTATATTAGGATTGACTTGCAGAGATAATCTTATAGTGGTGGATTTTACCAATGGAAATTAAAGGTTGTTTTTTTCAAGATGTAATTTTGAACATAAGTTTGTATCTAGATTTCAAAATATGCTAAACTATTTGTTCATTTAGGATATGACTTTCTTCTAATCATGCCAATGTAATGCATTAAGGTACTAGCTTCAAGCTATATGAGTTAGTGTCCTAAATCCAACTTATTGTAATTTGATTACATGGATATTTAATATATTTAAATATTATAAATCTTATTACATATTGTTCATTATTCTTCATGATTGTGATGTAGTAATATTCTAGAGTATTTGTTGCATTGATATGGTCATGGCAGTTCCCCGCTATGATGAGAACCTTGAAATGCTATAAAAATATTCTTAAATATAGTTCTATGGTTCTATGACATATTATGAAGGGACACATATCATTAATACCATCAGGTGTGAGTACTCGTAAGCAGATGAGACATCGTCTCATGAAGTTCTCACATGGTAATCTCTAAGAAAATAGATTAAAGGAAAATACCCTCTAGTAAGAATTCTGTATGTTTTGTGGTCATTGGATATTTCTATCTGTGAGTGTGTGTAATGATACTTAGAATTTAAGATTCCCATTAATACGTGTCAGGACTCACAAAATTTTATTTATTGATGAAAACCATCACATATACAATTTGCAGGTAGTAGGGTACTTTGGGTGCGTTATGAGTGACATGATATAATTGGATAAGTCGAGTTATTATTTCTCCCTTCCATTTGTGGAAGTTGATATCTCCTTCCATTGATTGAAATTGAACCGTCACCTGAAATTCCATGGCCACTGTGTAACGACGAGTTTATTTTCATGTAGTCAAGGATCGACGTATCAAATATAATGGTTGAAGAAAATATCATGAAACCTACTTGATGAGATACTAAGCCAAGGGATTATATTATATAGTGTGCGTCAGTATGTGGATGTCATTTTTATGACTTTATGTTTTTTCTCTTGGTTTCCTTATCCCAATTATAAACAGTACTCTTGGACATTAGCCAAGCCCACCAAATTTCAATAGAAAAATAATTTATGGGGTCACACACTGAGTTTTTTTTTGTGGTCTTGGTTACATTATATTCGAATTTAATTATTGAAATAAATATTATTCTCAAGACTGTAGAATAATTTTATTCATGTTAAGATGATCACATAAATTAAATAAAATATTTTTATATTATTTTATTGTGAATTTAATAAATATATATGAACTAGTTCATAAATAAAATATTTATTTAAGATAAATAATTTATTTATTTATTTCTCTAGGCATGCAATAAATATATGTGGAGTTTGATTAGACCAAGGCTAGTCTGGTAGTAAAATAATTATTTAAATGGCAGTAAATAATTATTAGTTGGACCAATTTAAAATAATAATTATTCTATAATTATTTTGTGACGCAGAATTTTATTCATAATTCAACTTTGAACAAGTTGGTGCACCATAAATAATGAAGCAGTATTATTATTATGAGAATGGGTTTTCCCTAAGATCATGAATGTATTTAATTTTTGTTATGCAATTAAATAATGTAACATAAATTCAATTCTTATAAATAGACAGGTATATTTATTTTGTCATAGTGAACACACCACACATTTGGAGAATGGAGAAGTGTTGAGCTAAACAATTTCTCTCTCGAATCATTTTCCTGCCCCTCTTAAGAGCGAGAGACATTCTTCAAGGAAGAATAAAAAGTGATCAAGAACGACCAACACAAGACACTCACTTCGCCGTGCTAGCACATAAAGAATGATTGGGGTGGATTGGAGGTCAGTAGTCTACATGTGGATCATTTCTAGAGGGATTCTAGTTTGTATCCTCACAAGAAAAATGCGCTAATCCAAAAGGATCATTTTGAATGATCAACATCATCAAAAAATAAAATACAGATGATCAGATATTTTTTTATTTATAAAATTAAATAAATTATTTATAAACATGATGTGAAAGGTCCTCTCTAAAGGTTTTAGGACAATTACTTCTTTATCTAAATATTTTATTCTATTCCATAGATACTGGTGTTCATCGTTGTATTGATCCCGAAATAATCATTGATCATTGTAAAACATAAATTTGGGTGCCATCCCAACCAAGCATTCACTACACCTAGAACCATCAAGTGGAATAAGAGCGGTTACATCATAGTTTATAATTATTTAAATATTTTGTTTATTATTTATGAATTTAATAATTTAGTTGCTTCAACTCATGTTAATCGTTCTCCAAATCTGAATCTCAAGATCGGATCGTCCCCTTTAGTTTCTCTTTCACCTTAAAGAAATGACCTTTTATTTTTTTTTCATTAAAAAAATAAGGGATCTCATTCAGTGGTGCCAATGCTTCATGTCCCCACAACACCAGAACACAAGACATGTATTTGGTAGTACACATCATGAAGGCAAGATTCAATGTATCTGACCATTATTCCAAACCAATCCATGTGTTGGAATCCTTCTATGTCTTAAATGACTCCAGGTATTGACCAAGAACATGTGGCATGCAGTTTCTAGATTCCATGCCGTGTAATCCATGGGAAATGGTGTGTAGTCCATTCAAGTTATGGATGGACCACGTACCCCATACAGGGCTTGCCCCGGCTAGAAACTATGTAACACGGATACTACACGACGTGTGTCCCAATGAACATGCCGTGTACTCTTAAGATTTCCAAAGTACATTTACATGTCATGTCCCCGAGCATGTAGTTCGGATGGATGGTGAATGATAGTACACACCATGTATACAGAACTATATATCCTGTACTAATCCAAATTATGTATATTTATTAAAAATTCTTATTATATTATACAAACCCTTGAGACGTTTACCATAGTGCGGGCTTAAATATGAGGAAAAACATGTGATAAGTGTTATATATATATGTGTGTGTTTAATTAAACATCTGCGTAATGATCATTTATATTCATTTGGTAGTTATGAATGGTAATTCACTAGGTTTCCTCCAAAGTACAAGTCATGTAGAAAGATAATTTTAAATGAATTTAATTGTTTAAAATTACAATGGATGAGAATATGAAGGAAATTCAGAAAAGGGTTTTATATGAAATGATGGATTAATTAAAGATGATAATTAATTGATTATAAGGTGATTTGTCTGAAACAAGAATGATTAATGAATAGAATGATTGTTTTATTTATGCGTAAATATAATTTCTTGTATGAATGATCACGAGCTATGCCAAGACCTTTGTATGTGGATGGATTATTTTAAATTAATTTATTTAAATTAATTTTTTGGCCTGCGAGCGTTCTCCTCATTACTATATAGGGCATGTGTTCTAAAGGATAATTTTTTGTAAAACCCAAATTTTTAACCCTCATCAACATGTGAGTTTTAAAAAAAGGAATATGTAATGAATGGAAATCCCATGCTAGTGGAGGTGGTTCAAGATGGAGCCAAGACGAAAACAATCCTATGATATATAGAATTGGATAGGTGGAAATCTATAAACATGAACCCAAAAGTTTCAAGATGTTCCTCCCCTAGGCCATGGTTACTTTATCAACCACTAGATAAACTAACCATTAGAAAATATCATGATCATTATCTTTATTTTATTTCTTTCAGTTTCATGGTATATCATTATGGATGTGTTGTCACAATCACATACTTAATCAATTAAACTAGTATGCAAGATATAACTAAAATAAACAATTATAAAGTGTAAATTTTATCAAGACATGGATTGTCATTTAAGTAAGTTCCACTTAATATTAACAATAATGTGGTAATTATTATAATAAACATACACATAATAGATTAAAATCCCTAAAATAAAATATTATGTCAGACCAATCCTTCCAAAACATGATTATGGAAAAAACTCAATAAAACTACGTGTTTGACCAACCCTTGTTTCGAAACTTAATTTTATAAAGGATTACCTTATGAATGTTTTTAGGTTGACTTAACCATATTACATATAGAGGTTTATCCCTTGGTAGAATGTTTTTAATATTTTTTGCATGAGTTGAAAAAATCCAAAAGTCATGATTTTAGGATTGGGGAGTCCACTCAACAGATGATGGAGCTGCAAGCCCAGAGATGGAAAAGACCTACCAACCTAAATACCACTTGATAGGTTGTCCAACCCTTTTGGGGTTATTCGAAGGGGAATATGGTTCGTTTCCACTAAAATTTCATTGAAACATGATATTCTAAATTCAATGATGAGGGACCTTGGGACTTGATAAAATAGTTGGAGACTTAATAAAAATTTATTGTTTTTCATAAAATTTAATAAAGAATGTAATAATGATTTGATATTTTACTTGTATAATAAAAAATTAAATCTCGTCAACCACACTATCCCTAAGATCAAATCATGATTATGAAAACATCCTCACTAGAAGTATCTTCCAGGAATGGTTTTGACACCTTCAGGTTATCCTACGCCATGAATGGATTTATTATGTGTGGGAGTCAACAATACCTGATTTGCCTGCCCAAATGGTGATTGATTAGGATTTCTTGGACTATGAGAAACATACGAATGATGCGGTCGACATTCAATGATTGTTGATATCATAATTGTCTAGTGATCTAATGAAGTCTTATGAAAACATGAATTCTTATAGAATGATCGAGCGCCCCAATGGTATATACAAGGAGAACGAATGATATGAATGCTTTGAGATCTCTAAGTAACTCATTCAGAGTAAGCTTGGAGAAGGTTACCCAGCTAGGACTCATATATTCATGATCATTGGGTACACTGAGCACCTAGAGGTTCTAGGGATTAAACTCCCTGATGAATGGGGAAGTGATCTCATTCTCGCATCACTCTCACAAAGCTTCTCTATTTTTTTTCAAATTCAATATGAACATCATTACGAATTCTCTATCGGATCTTCTTATCCTCATTTTACAAGTGAAAAAATATATGAATAATGAAAAGCCTTATATTTTTATGGTGAAAATGGGGAAAGAGAAGGCGAAGAGATTTAAGCCCAAAGATTCTTCACGACCTAAAAAGAAAACGATGATCAAAGGGGAGGCAAAGGAACAAGAGGCTATTTGTTTCACATCTGGCAAGAAGGGCCACTTGAAAAAGAACATTATGTAGCCTAAAAATAATGGGGAAGCTTCAGGTGAATTTGTAATTGAATGCAATGTGCTAGTTTCTACAAATTGGGTATTATATAATTCTTGTCGTGATCACAAATGTATCCAAATAGAAGAACCATGTAGATTTAAAATGATTGACCAAGGTAAGTTATATCTACAAGTTTCCAATGGAGTAAGAATTACTGTTGTAGTTGTTGGGGACTACCACCTCGTGTTTCCAACTAGGATGATCTTGGTGTTAAAGGGTTGTATTTATGTGCCTTCTTTTTCTAAAAACGTTATTTATGTATCCTAATTATATAAATATGGATTTTTTTTTCATTTTTGGATGTGAATGTTTCTTCGTTTACAAATATAAATTTTTTTTTGGTAGGGATAATTTATATAATGGTCTTTATGTGATGGATTACACAAACCAAGTAATGTCAATTGGTATCAAATATACTTCACATCACTGATACCATAATCAACTTTGGAATAACCGGCTATGTCAGGTAAATGATTAACTCGTGAAAAATTTACATAAAGATGGATATATTGATTATTTTGAACTAAAATCACTTGGTATATGACATGCATGTTTACAAGACAATATGAAAAAAACCCCATTTAGTGTGAATGGTGAAAGGGATAACGAACTTCTTGAATTGGTTTATACCAATGTGTGTGGACCATTTCCAGTTGAAGCAAGGGGAGGGTACTCATACTTCCTAAATTTTACTAAGAATTTTAGTAGATATGGATATATCTACATAATGAGGTATAAGTCAGATTCTTTTGATATGTTCAAGGAATACAAGAATAAAGTTGGGAACTAGCTTGGTAAGAAGAATAAGTATCTCCACTCAGACTGAGGTGGAGAATATCTTAATCAAGACTTCAATGATTACTTATGGGAGTTTGGGATCCTATCCACACTCACTCCTCCATACACTCCCCAGTGGAATGGTGTGAGGGAAACGAGGGACCACATCCAATTGGACATGGTGGGTTCAAAGATGAGTCATGCGATTCTTCCATTATCCTTTTGGGGATATGCGTTACTAACAGTGGGACACATACTAATCCATGTACCAACTAAATCGATAAATGGTATTCCATAGGAGTTTTGGAGTGGAAGAAAAGCTATGTTATTGAATTTACATGTGTAAGGTAGTGATTCATTTGTTAAGGCATCTTCATGTAACAAACTTGCACCCCGAGGTACAAAGTGTACCGTTATAGGATACCACAAGGAAACAAGGGAATATTTCCTATAAAAACCCTCATAAAAAAGGACATAGTGGAAATATATTCCATATTCCATGAGAGGGAGAACATCTATAAAATGGATAGTTGGAGCGATATAGACTTCGACGAAGTTGTGGCTGAATGTATGTAAGAGTTGGTACAGGAACAGATTCCAAAAATCCCTGTGGAAGAAGAATCCATTCTAGATACCCAAGTACTTCATAGGCGTATAAAAAAGGATAGAGAACTGTAATGATACAGTTTTCTAGTTACCAATGGTGGTGACTCATTATTAGTTGATAATAACGATCCTCTAACCTATAAAGAGGTATTCAGTGGTACCAACATTTCCATGTGGTAGGAAGCTATGAATTCGGAAATGGATTCCATGTATCAAAAACATGTTTGGATTTTGGCTAATCCTCTAGTTTATGTAATGATTGTGGGTTGAAAATGGGTATTCAATAAAAATCTAGAAATGGGAGGACAAGTCAGTGCCTATAAGGCATGAATGTTTTCAAAAGGGTTTATACAACATCAATGAATTGAATATGATGAAACCTTTTCACCAGTTGTAATGCTGAAATCCATTTGAAATCTACTTTCCATTGTGGCTTACCATGACTATGATATTTGGGAAATGGATGTTAAAATAGCCTTCCTTAATGGGAACCTTATGGAAGATGTCTACATGACACAACTTTAAGGGTTTGTGTCTACAAAGGATTCCAATAAGGTATGCAAGTTACAGAAATCCATTTATAGATTAACGAAAGCATCCAAGTCATGGAAAATTATTTTTGATGAATCTATAATTGAATTTTTTTTACCATGAATTAATGTGAGCCTTGTATCTACAAAAGTTTTACTAGGAGTTCATTCATTTTTCTTATAGTATATGTCGATGACAAATTACTTATTGGAAATATGATATTGGTCTTACAATCTGTTAAGGCATGGTTGAATCAATGCTTCTCCATGAAGGATGTGGGCGAGGAAACATATATTCATGGAATCAAGATAAATAGTGATATATCCAAGATATTTTTTGCCCTAAGTCAAAGTGAATACATTTATAAGATACAGAAGAGATTCAGTATGGAACAATCCAAGAGGGGGTTGTTGAAGGACCTCAGAGCACCCTAAGAGGAGAGGGCTGAATCATGGTGTCAACTATTTCTTTTTAATGTTATGGATATTGTTCCCATGTTGGTAGGAACTTGTGAAATATTTTAAACAAATTAATGTAGGGATATGACACAACACCTTTATTGGGTTCACCGCAATGGGCTGTGTCTAAGGAGCATACACCAACAGTGTGTCGGTTGTACAAAAAAACACTATTCTTTACAAGTTTGAGGATGAAAATATTTTGGTCACAGACACTCTATTACAGGAACAGTGCTTCTACAAGGTTTAGGGATAGCTCACTGCGTCCCTCAGATCCCTTTCATCAACTCCCCCTATCTCACTCACATGAGATATGTCAAAGACATTGTATTCAAATGATAGTGACCTCAATAGATTTGCATTGAAGTCTCTTCCACTATTCATAATGAGACACGACATGCAACGAAGTACTATATTGATGCACTTGAATGCACTAATCACACACACCAGATAATCAAAATCCAGTCAGATGCATAACACCACACTTCTGTGAAATACCCCAACTTGCATGCATGTTTTAGGAATTGTCGCGAAAGATGACTATCGTGCAACACCTTCTTTCTGTGCAACCCTTATCATTCACGAAACTACACTGAAGGTTTCACTAGGCCTTTTCAGACAAAAGGAACACCTTGCATGCAAGATTAACCCCCTTACAATCTTTCATGCACGAATCTTTCACAAGACTAATTAACCAGATTTTCATTGGAAAATTCTTCAGTCTTCCTTAGGGGTAGCTGCATATTTATAGGCTCTTTATGACCCAACATGTAGAATCATGATGTGTCTTTGTCAGTGTGCGAAGGATTCTTTATTAATGTGAAAAACCCCTTTTGACATCGCATTGGTCATGCAAATCCTTTTGTGCAACATCATCTTCTATGCACCCTGTGACTTTTCCATTTTCGATATTCTAATCCTAAAACATGTATGGCATGTATGTTCCAAAAACACCTTCAATATTGCATGAAATAACCAATATTTTGCGCACACTTCAAATATTTCATGCACCTTCCTTTGGAAATAACACCTTTCTCCATTTTATAATTTTCAACCCTTATCTTTCACGCACCTTCCTTTGGAGAAAAAAAGTTTCAAAATATTGTCTTGACATCCATTTGATATACTTTATATCATATTTGGAGTTCCATGGAATGAAAAATCATGATTGAATCTAGTATAGACACTAAAGGAAAGGTTTCTTCAACATCAACACCTTGAATATGGGAATATCCTTTAAATACCAGTCATGACATGTTTCTAATAACACTTCCATGCTCATCAAACTTGTTCTTGAAGATCCATTTTGTACTAATCAAATTTTTTCCTTCCAGTCTCTTGAAAAGATCCCATGTATGCTTATTTTAAATATGATCTAACTCTTAATTCATGGCTATCAGCCATAATTCACCATTTGAAGATTTTTCAAATGAGGATGGTTCCAAAACTTACAGAATTAAAAACTGTGTGTTATTCCTCATCCTCCTTGTCTGTGTAGATTCACTCTGGCCCACAATTATGTTAGATGGATAAATATCATCTCATCGATTTATTTAGTGAGGTTCAGTCCCATTCTTTCTAGCCATGGTTTCCTCTTCAGATTCCTTATCTGATTCAACATCATGACATGAATCTTGAGTGTTTTGTATACCTTAATCTTTTTCTATATTTTTATTTACTCCATGTTCACTTTATTCCTCGCTTTTTATCACATTAGAATATGAAATCCTTGAAGCATTTTTGGGTTTCTCTTCAATGCTCTTAACTTCACTACTTTCCATAGTCCATCCTAAGTTCTTGTTGAAACAGTTTTAGGATTTTTTGTTCATTGAGTTTCAAAGGAGAATTACATAATCTTCATTGTCACCATACATCCCTTGATTTCCTTCTTTGTTTCTGATGAAGCATTTACTTCCAAAAACAAAAAAGTATTTCGAATAGGGTTTCCTTCCATGCCATAGTTCATATGGTGTCTTTGCCTCTCCCATATGAATCCATATTTGATTTTGAATATACATTGCAGCTTGAATGGACTCTTTCCTATAATGTCATGGAATACGACTCTCAATCAGTATAGTTCTTACCATGTTGTTCACCTATTGATTCCTATTATCAAAAACAATATTGTTTTGTGGTGTTCTCAATACAGCTACCTTATGTTGTATCCCATGCTTCTCTAAGAAATTTTCAAATTCAATGGACCTGTATTCTCCTCCATTGTTAGATCACCACATTTTGATTGTTCATACAATATCATTCTCGACGATTCGACGATATGTTTTCATGAAATTGAGAACTTTTCATTTCTTTTGTATAACCATTACCCATACCATTCTACTGTAATCATCTATAAAAATAACAAAGTGCCTTTCTCTATGAGTTCCATAATCATTTATCAGGCCAAATAGGCTTGTATGAATGAGATCAGGAATATGAGATACCCTTTTCTTCTTTAGATGATATGAATTTCAGACCATCTTCCCCCAAATGCATGCATCGAAAGACTGTTCACGTTCATGCTTCTGGTTGAGAATGTCTATGACAATCTTCAATTTTGATATTTTCTCCATGTCTTGTTAGTTTATGTTCCCCAATCTACGATGCCACAGGTTATTTTCTTCCTCAATAGTCATTCAGAAAATTTTTCTTTACTATCAACCTAATATATGTTTCCATCTGTTCGGGATCCCTTCATAAGTGAATTTCCTATCATTGCCTTGATAGTGAAACTTTTTTGATAAAAAGTAACTATATGTCTTGATTCATAGAGTTGACTCATGCTGAGGGCATTAGGATGTAGGAAATCCACAAAAAGTACTTCAATTTTCTCTATCTCTCTATTAGCTAGTTCAATACTTCCACTACCTTTGATTTTCAGAGCTCCATCATTACCAAACCTTACTATTCAATCAAACATCCTCTTCACATCCATTAACTGGTCTTCATTACCTATCATATGAGGGGAACAACAGCTATCTATAATCCAAGTGTTTTTTCTTTTTGTATCTTTGAGGGCTACATCTGCATGGTTGGATTTCTCTGATTTCCTCTTTTCTTTCCATGAGTCATTGGACTGAGTGTAAGACTTTGATGGAATTTAAATTATCTCTTCTACGTACATGGGTTATTTATATTAGAAATATTATTCCAGAGGAGTAAAACTATTTGTTAGGGAAATAATGTCTTGTTTCCAAAACATGACTTGTCTCAGACTCTGGTATGAGATGTCCATGTCCCTCCTCTGCCTTCAATCAATAGCCTTATGAAGAAAGTTAAAACAACGAAAACAATATCCATAGAAATTGTTTCTTATAAAAAGATTTGGATAAGAAATTGTTTTTCTTTGATGAACTCACATCTATTTTTCATTCAAATATCTTCTTGCCTCTTCACAATAAGACATGGTATGACCCAGATATCCATTGAACTGACATTTCATGAGAGTAAATTTCTTCTCACTTCTGTTTATCCTCAATCCTTCTTCCGTGGGATAGTAGATTGACTGCCTCTTATTCATGGAGGATTGAGGACAGTCTTATATTATTCTTTTTGATTGAAATGGGAGTTTTTTTTCAGCACTTTAGGTGAGTTTTCCACATCACCCACATTCATCTTCCCTTTATTTTGGTCACCATTATTAGCTGTATTTGACTATTTAGCCTCACAACTGATTCCACTTTTCCTAATGTAAACTGGTCTTCGATCACTCAAAATCATTTCAACTCTATTAGAACTACATTTCTCTCTCTCTGACTGCTCTACATCTAAGAACCTTCCAAACATCATTTTCGTCCATGATTCTTATGAAATCGATTCACTCTCATGTTTACTCCAAAGATTGACAACTTCCTCTTCTAGACCCTTAGTAGTCTTGATCTTTTCTTCCAGTCTGGTGGTGATATCATTGATGACCACTTCCTTCTCTTCAATTGTCAGCTTCATATCCACTACATAATCAGGGTTATCAAGGATTTTAGACTTCACCTACACAAATTATTCCAATCATTCAATTTCATCTTCGAGATGATCAACATAATAAGATGATTTGTCTACAACTGATTTTTACTTATTGAAACTCTTACATTTGATCTTAAGATTTCTAACTGTATATTTATGTTGAAACTCAAAATTGGAAATATTTTTCAAATGATTGTCTCCAACATTATCTATTGATGGTTCTAATTTTTCAATACTATCCATCATGGAAGCATCGTTTCTAGTTTCAAATTTTGGTTCTTCTTCTTCACCAAATTAATTATCATCATCGTCATCTTCATAGATAAAAATATTCTTTGGTTATTTATTTGTCGATTTTAAGTATCCCTTTTTGAAAAACCTTTTTTGAGGCTTCTCAATGTTTTAACATTCTCAGTATTCTTCATTGATATTTCTTAACCACTGAGAGGCAATGTGGCCAACTATTCCACAATGAAACAAAGAAAGAGGTAACTTCCTATTGAATTCCAAATTCCCCTTTTAGAACTAATTTTCAATGAGAGAAAGAATTTATTTTTCCCCATCATCATCAGCACTACTATATTTCAAAATTTTCAGTTACATAATGGCCTTGAACACCATTTCGTTTCTCACTCGATTCATAACATCTTCTAGTTTGAATCCCATTTTATATGCCACCAGGCTGCTCAACAGATCATCTAGAGAATGTTTGGAATGATATCATTCCTCAAGAGTTGACACCTTGGCATTTTACAAGGGTGTAAGTCTTATTAATATTTTCATTACAATATCAATGTCTTTGATTTCTATTCCTAGACCCCGAATTTCTCCAACCACTTCAGTAATTCGATTGAAATAGTCTACATTATTATCAAGATTCATCTTCAGACCATCAAACCTATTGTGTAGGACTTGTAGTTTTTAATCCTTCACATTCTTATATTATTTATAAATATTTTTATGTTTATCTCTTATAGAATTTTTTGTTGGAAAATCATAACCTTTATATAGATATGATCAGAAAGGGCTGTGGTGAGTGCATTCTACACATTAGCATCTACATCAAGATTTTTGATGTCTGTGTCAGTCATAGTCAGGCATTTTGGATCAGTGACCTGTATTCCTTTCACAGTAAAAAAAGGACTTCCATTCCAAGAAATCTTAGATGATATCTCATTTTGTTCATCCAGATCTGAAAATTACTTTCATCTAAGAGAGGTAATCCCCTAACATTGGTTTAATTCTCTATAGCGGTATAAGACAGATCACATACCATGTAACATCCCTTTGATACCACTTGAAATACCCCAAAACAACCTAAGAGGGGAGGGATGAATCAGGGTGTCATTTTTTTCATTTTAATGTTTTGGATATTGTTCCCACATTGGTAGGAACTTGTTAAATCTATCAAATAAATGAAAGAATATAGATGACACAACATTTTTTCAGGGTTCACAGCAAATGGCTACATCCAAGGAGCATACGCTGACTGTGTGTCAGTCGTACCAAAATATGCTAATATTTACATGTTTTCGGATTACATGATTATGGTCATAGAAACTCTATGCTAGGCACACTACCTTTACAAGGTTTGGGGATATCTCACTACATCCCTCAGATCACTTCTGTCAACTCCCCCTAGATCATTGCCTTGAGATAAGTCAAAATAGGTTTATTGACATTATGGTCACTTCCAAATATTTTCATTGAATTCATTGTCTATTTTCATCAAGAATCATAGATTTTGTCGATGTCCTGGATTGATTCATGTGAAATAACTGATCAGACATAATGAATAATCAAAATCATGTCAGATGTATAACACCAAAATTACGGTCAATACCCCAACTTGTGTGCGAGTTTTGGGAATTGTTGTGAAAGATGACTTTCACACAACACTTACTTTCTGTGAAACCATTATATTTCACTCAACTACACAGAAGGGTTCCTTTGGTCATTTTAGACTATAGGAAAACCTTGTGTGCAAGATAAACCCCCTTCCAATATTTCAAGTGAAAATATTTAAAGAGACTAATTAACCATATTTTTTTGGATAATTCTTAAGTCTTCATTGGCGGTAGCTACATATTTATAGGCCCTTGATGAGACTATGCGCAATAGCTCAATGAAACTTTGTTGTTGCGTGAAAGATTTTTCATAAGCACACAAAAATCTATTTGACAACATATTGGATGTGAAAAACCTTTTGTGAAACATCATCTTATATGCACTGCACATCTTTTCCATTTTTCTTCATTATGATCGCAAAACATGTCTTGCATACATGTTCCAAAAACACATTCAATATTTCATCCAACATACAATCTTTTTCGCAAAACCCCTTTCGGATTAAACTATATGACCCCTTTCCATGTAATCTCCCTAATCATCCTTGAATGGTTTGACGATAACAATCCCAAACCATGATCAACCCAAAGTAGATTGATAACAAACACAAACTGAACTCCTTTTCTAGTATAGAATTACCTTGGTTCCAAAAATTGTTGCCAACGTCACTTCGCATTCATATTTCCAAGAAAATGTTTACTCTGACACATGAGGAAAGAATGATAATGTCAAGGACTCCATACGCATCATTGATTGGGTTAGTCATGTATTCCATTCTATGTTCTAGGCTGGATGTCAGCTATGCATTATGTACAGTAGTCAGATATCAAGCGTACCAAGGTGACCACCATTGGATGGATGTCAAGACTATTCTAAAATATTTGAGGCATACAAAGGATATGTTTTAGGTTTATGGAGGATATGAGAAACTAGTTATTAGAGGATATACAGATGCTAGTTTCCAGACATATCAAGATGACATGAAATTGAAAATAGGATACATATTCACATTGAATGGAGGGGCAATGCACTGGATGAAATCAAACCAGTGTGTGGTCGCAGATTCTACAGCAGTGTCCGAGTATATCACAGCTTCTGAGGTAGCTAAAGAAGTATTTTGGATGAGAATCATTATCCAAGAGCTATATGTGATACCTAGTAGTAAAGATCCCATCACAATATACTGTGATCATACTATAGTGGTGGATCTCACAAAAGATCCATGGTCACGTCAGTAGATGAAGAAAATACTTTGGAAGTATCATCCCTTGATGGATTTTTCATAGAGAGTTGAAGTAGGAGTGAGTAGTATTTCAATGGAAGACAATGTGGAAGACACCTTGAATAAATCCTAGACTCAGCCGAAACATGGTCACCATGTGTAGTTTAGCGGACTAAAAGTTGTAGGCAGTTGGCTCTCGTACAATTGGGATTTTGTAAGAGTTGGTGTACTAGAAAAACCTAGTTTTACTTTGATTTGATGAATATTTAATGCATTTAATTATCAAATATCTAATTACATATTGTTCATTGTTCTACATGACAGTGATGTAATAATTTCCTGAGAGTATTTGTTACATTGATAGGGTCATGATAGTTCCCCTCTATGATGAAATCCTTCAAATTCACTTATAATATACATAAATATAGTTCTATAGTTGAATGAAATACTATGAAGGGATAGATAGAATGTAGACCAATAGTTGTGAGTACTCACAAGAAGATGAGACTTTCTCTCATGGCGTTTTCACTTGGTTATATCCAAGATATGAGATTATGAGAACATTCCCACCAGTATGAATTCTGCATGTTTTGGTGTCATCAGATATTTCTATCTACGAGCATGTGTAATGATCATTAGACATTATGATTATCATTAATACATCTCACGACTAACGCACATTTATTTACTGATGAAAACTATCACGCAGATAGTTGGCGGGAAGTAGGGTACAATGGGTGTGTCAAGAGGGACAAGATATTAATGGATAAGTCATATAAGGATTTGTACCTTCCATTTATAGAATTTGATATCTCGGACCATTGATTGAAATAGAAATGTAACACGAAATTCCCTGGCCATGGTGTAATGATGATTTTATTTCAGGTGGACAAATAATGATGTATCATGTATAAAGGTTGAAGACACTATCATGAAACCTGCATGATAAGATATTAAGACAACAAGATTATATTACACAATGAGCATTCATATTTGGTTGTCGTTGTTGAGAATTTATGGTCTTTCTCTCATGTTCCTTATCCCATTACTATATAGTACTCTTGGACATTAGGCAAGCTCGCCCAATGCCAACGAGAAAGCATAAAAAGGGTCACACAGTAAGTGATTTTGGTGGTCTTAATTAAATTCTATTTTAATTTAATTAATGAAATAAATATTATTCTCAAGAGTGTGGAATAATTTTATTCAAGTTATGATGATCTCATAAAATAAATAAAATATATTTATTTATTTTATTGAACATTTAATAAATATTTATTTACTAGTTTGTTGATAAAATATTTCTTAAAATGAATTATTTATTTATTTATTTATTCGGATGTTCAATATATGGAAGCGGTGTACGTGCCGACCAAGGATAGTACATTATTAAAATAATTATTTTCATGATGGTAAATAATTATTAGTTGGCACAAGTTAAAATAATAATAATGATGCTGCTATTATTTTTTGATGTAGGATTTTATTCGTAATCCTGTTTTTCTTAAGACGGCACCGCATAATTAATGATATGGTATTATTATTCTGATAATGGGTTTTCTCTATGTTCATGAATGTATTTAATTGTTTTTATGCAATTAAATACTGTAATTGAAGTTCCATGCATATAAATAGACGAGTATGTCTATTGTGTCGTTGGGAACACACCACACTTTTGGGGAATTGAGAATTGTTTAGATAAACAATTTCTCTGTCGAATCCTCTTCCTACCCATCTCAAGAATGAGAGACACTCTTCAACACTGAAGAGAAAGAAATAAAGAATGACCGAAACAAGACACTCGCTTCACCACGCTAGCACCCAAAGAAAGAGTGCTGCCAATTGGAGGCCATCAGAGAACGTGTAGATCGCCGCTAGAGGGATTCTAGTTTGGATCCTTGCAAGCAAAAAGTGATAATCTAGAAGGGTCATTGTGAACGATCACCATCATCAACGAAAAAAATACAGAAGATCAAGGTATTGTTTTATTTTGGAAATTAGTAATGTTATTTATAAACATGATGCGAAAGATCCTCTATAATGGTTTCATGCCTCTTCCTTCGTTATCAAAATCTTTGATTCTATTCCAGGGAGACTGGTATAAATCATCATATTGATCCCAAAATAATCATTGATCATTGTAAAAATTAATGTCGGGTGTCATCCCAAACAAGCTTCAGCCATGCCAAGAACCATCACGAGAAATATGGGTTGGGTCTTTACACACCAACCTTAAAACATAGGTCACACATGCTGATAATAGAATCCAATATAAGGAAGAAGAAACAATGATATTGGAGGCCTTATAATAAATCTATAAATCTCATAACTGATTAACTCAAAAAAAATTTCAACCAATAAGAGGAAACAACATATACATCAAGAACACACACACTCACCAGACCACAACCAACAAGGAAATGACCCTCAAAACAAGATCAAACAATGAAGAATAAAAGGAAACATAAACATGGATCAAAAAAATGAATAAAAAAACACAAAGAAACCACCATGAATAATGAAAATGAATAAGGAGAAATATTTTCTCACCCATAGAGATGAAACACAATGTAAATGGTGATCAGTCACTGAATGAATCAATTCATATCGAATGGAGGGTCCTACAATAAAAAAAGAAGAGGCTTTGGTAATTAGGGGAGAGAGAAGCAAAATAATGAAATAAGAATTAACCAATTTAGTTCCCTAAAATCCCTATCCTTGAAATTTACATGGTTTGTAATCACTTTATACATCATGTAATCCTCGGGGATCACATACAACAAAAAAAGTTTCCCTTTTATTAAAAACTCATAT
Organism: Viscum album; assembly: GCA_963277665.1. Classification (NCBI taxonomy): domain Eukaryota; kingdom Viridiplantae; phylum Streptophyta; class Magnoliopsida; order Santalales; family Viscaceae; genus Viscum; species Viscum album. Next base: position 813,670,571 of record OY728165.1, read on the forward strand.
TTTGACATTACATGGTTTGTAATACAGACAGAGAATATACTCCATTCATGTTGAGTACTCAAATCCTTAGATAATCCTGACAACAAGTACAGAATGTACACTCCCATTACATTGCAAGTAAATTTCATAGAGATAGTGAAAAATAAAAATTCTTACCCAAAAACCTAGAACACCTAATGAATTCTCTCAAATCAAGGAGAACTCCAAAATCCAATTAACCCATTTATAATCAAGCCCCATTAATTCAAAGTAACATAAATCCTTGAACATTAGGTTATTTTTCATTTAAAATGTTCTCTATCTTCAATAGTCCCGAGAAACACCCAATTAATGGGGAAAATAAGTGAAGAGAACAAAAATACCTTAAAGAAGGTAATGAGATGTTACAAAGACACTAAGTAACCCAAATACCCCTAAAATATCTACATTCATAATTTCTTCTCCTAAAAGGATGAGAATTACTTGAAGAAGAAAGGAGTGTGGAAAAGTGATAGAATCTGGTCATACCTTGATATATTTCTATACTCTCTTACATGAAAAAAGATATGATAAGATATTTTTTTACTCCCCGATCAATTTGGAATCGATTAATTATCGAAGGGGAGGTTTATAAACCGTTATTATTATTTAATAATAAATAAAGTTATAAAAAAAATAATGATAATAATAATATCATAAAAATAACTATAATGGATAAAAATTAATAATAATAATCCACACATATCAATTTATAATAGTCTAATAAAAATAATTTCCCATTTTATCTCTATGTAAATTTATAATAACGCAACATCACTTATAATAAAAATAATAATATAATAGCAACACATATAATTAATTTAGTTTTAATTAAATAAATTTTATATTTTTTTAAACACACATTATAGATCAAATAATCATATAAAACAATCAATAATATCATTTTTTATTTGTTTAATTCATTATGTCATGTCTTGTGAATTTTGTACTGGAAACAGAATTTTAGATGAATTTTAAAGGATAAAAAATCTTCATGAAAAATCTTTAGAGAATTCTTTATACTATAAAATTTATCATTACCCCCAAATTCACAATATATGGTTTCGATATACGGGCTCCAATTGTTACCAACACTAAAAGTTCCAAAACTCTACAAAATTCAAAAAACAAGTAACTATTAAAAGTATAATAATATAATATTTCACAATTAATTAAAATTTAGATGGTACACATATTAATATGAATTAAGATACTAAATTTATGATGTAATTAAAAAAGGGGATCAGATCTAATGTAGATCCAAACCCCCTCAACTTGATATGACAGTCTTTAATAGGAGTCATTTTGCACATAATATATGAGTCTACAACGTCGATCAGGTTTTACCTAAATATAACAGATAACATTTTATTATTTTAAGGACAATAAAACATTTAATACTTCAAATATAGAGTTTAAAAAAACTATTCTAAAATCAAGATCACTAATTATTAAAAATAATGGTAAGCAATGTTATTTATATTCGAGTTCCCTCATTTTATTTGGAAGAAGTTGATTAAACTTGTAATATCCAATCATTTATTATAATATCAAGGAGTTATATAATAATATGAGAATATTTTACATCATTAAATATTTAGGTGTGTAAAATAAATACTTTTAGTGATGTTTTATACCAAAATTATAGGTTTATAAGATTTTTTATAAAGTAGAATTTTACAAATTTTTTATTTAGTCAAGATGTTATAATTTTTACATGTAACAACCTTTTGTTTTTTAGGACTTACTCCTATCTAGAATGTCAAATTGAATTATCAACATGAAAATGTGATCTTTTAACTGATAGGTTATATTATTTTTATATTTGAAATAATATCTTTAACGACATATTTTAATTCCCTTAATGATGATGTTAGTAGTCACAAGGAGAAATTAATTCAAAATCTCAAGAAAAATAGTTATGGAATAATAAATGTAACCGCTAAGTTACTTAAATTCTAATAAACTACTAGTTATATAATTTTTATAATTTTTCATCAATATATTCAAGAAATAATCTTCATGTGTTACTTGGTAAGTGGATTTTATTGTATGGTTGGTATGATATCCTCAAAGATGACACTACTTTAGAAAAAAATCAAAGGTTTCGTAAAATTTTTCTCTATAGTCAACTTCACGGAACTAGAAACTCATATCCACGAGCAATTTTGACCAAATCTTATTAATTTCTCGATTTCTAGAACATAACTGTATGACCAATTTATTTGATCTACATAGGTGACTAATCCTTTGAAATCACTATATAATTTCTATAAGAAAATTTCCCAATACACATATTATATTAATATGATATCATTCTGAAAAAAATAAACAAAATATATACAATTTTAATAGAATAAACATAATTTCCGTGTATAATAACATGGATTTTATTTCTCATATCACCACAGAATTTTTTGAAAAAAATGTTAAAATACTATATTTTGACACATAACATATATTAAATATTTTAAAATATTTCAATGAATATAAAAATAATTGTATTTATATATCAAATAGATAATATATATTATATGGTTTCTATTTTTTGTTAATTTTTTTACTACTTATAGAATTAATAATCTTACTTTTATAAATAGAAAATTTTAAATTATTTTTTAGTAGATAGGAAATGTTATTTTGTTTTTTGGATTAGTTTTTAAAATTTTTGAGTATATATATACATAGTTTTTCACAATGAAATTTTAATGATATTTTTAATAAAAAGAAGATCAATTCTAACTATTTTGGTTTTTATTATTTTCTAACAAATTTTATTTTATGCACACATTTTATTATTATAAGGACAATAAAACATTTAATACTTCAAATATAGAGTTTAAAAAAACTATACTAAAATCAAGATCACTAATTATTAAAAATAATGGTAAGAAATGTTATTTATATTCGAGTTCCCTCATTTTATTTGGAAGAAGTTGATTAAACATGTAATATCCAATCATTTATTATAATATCAAGGAGTTATATAATAATATGAGAATATTTTACATCATTAAATATTTAGGTGTGTAAAATAAATACTTTTACTGATGTTTTATACCAAAATTGTAGGTTTATAAGCTTTTTTATAAAGTAGAATTTTACAAATTTTTTATTTAGTCGAGATGTTATAATTTTTACATGTAACAACCTTTTGTTTTTTATGACTTACTCCTATCCAGAATGTCAAATGGAATTATCAACATGAAAATGTGATCTTTTAACTAATAGGTTATATTATAATTATATTTGAAATAATCTCTTTAACGGAATCTTTTAATTCCCTTAATGATGGTGTTAGTAGTCACAAGGATAAATTAATTCAAAATCACAAGAAAAATAGTTATGGAATAATAAATGTAACCGCTAAGTTACATGAATTCTAATAAACTACTAGTTATATAATTTTTATAATTTTTCATTGATATATTCAAGAAATAATCTTCATGTGTTACTTGGTAAGTGGAATTTATTGTATGGTTGGTATGATATCCTCAAAGATGACACTACTTTAGAAAAAAAATCATAGGTTTGGTAAAATACTTCTCTATAGTCAACTTCACGGAACTAGAAACTCATATCCACTTGCAATTTTGACCAAATCTTATTAATTTATCGATTTCTAGAACATAACTGTATGACGAATTTTTTTGATCTACATAGGTGACTAATCCTTTAAAATCACTATATAATTTCTATGAGAAAATTTCCCAATACATATATTATATTAATATGATATCATTCTGAAAAAAATAAACAAAATATATACAATTTTAACAGAATAAACATGATTTCCATTTATAATAACATGGATTTTATTTCTCGTATCACCACAGAATTTTTTGAAAAAAATGTTAAAATACTATATTTTGACACATAACATATATTAAATAATTTAAAATATTTCAATGAATATAAAAATAATTGTATTTATATATCAAATAGATAATATATATTATATGGTTTCTATTTTTTGTTAATTTTTTTTACTACTTATAGTTTTAATAATCTTACATTTATAAATAGAAAATTTTAAAGTATTTTTTAGTAGATAGGAAATGTTATTTTGTTTTTTGGATTAGTTTTTAATCTATTATTGAGTATATATATACATAGTTTTTCACAAAGAAATTTTAATGTTATTTTTAATAAAAAAAGTTCAATTCAAACTATTTTGGTTTTTATTATTTTCTATCAAATTTTATTTTATGCACACATTTTTTTATAAGAATAACACTTTTGTTTTTAACAGAAAATAAATATTTTATTTCTTCTTTCAAATCCATAGTGATCGCATATGATTATTAGTAAAAACCATAACAAGTAATCATACATTTTTTTATCTTCTCTACTCTAATATATAACCTCTACCCACAAAATATCCCATCCAAATCCCTTTTTTAGCCACCATCTATTTGTATCCCCGTGTATTGAACGTATATTTTTCAGGGTGAATCTTTTCAAAATATTCAATTTTATGACCCAGTAATTTTATAGTATTAAATATTAAATTTTCAATTGCATATGGCCGTAAAAATAATCTAATGGATCCTTTGATTTTGTGCTGTGATGTTTTCCCCATACTGAGTCAGTGTGGAATTTTCAGTGTGATGAGGCCTAGATAAATATATATTAATCATGCGAATAGTTTCTAGCCCACATATGTGTATTTTAATGAAATATTTATATATTCGTAATAGAAAATAATATTGGAAAAGTGATACAATGTTATAGTTTGGAATAAAGAATTTACCCAAAGGATAATATAACATTGGTTCACATTGAGACCGTTTGGTATCTATGATAAATTGTGCATTAATTAATATATTCTATTAATTATTTATTTAATCAATGAATTGGTGAATTTATATGAAACACTATATACAAACTATAGTTATATCCTATAATATCCTCTTGAAGGATTAATCTCCTTTTCATTGGAAACACTAGATATATGAGTATGAGAGATTTCAGATTCGAGGAGGAAGTGATAGAGGTGAGAGGCTAGAACCTTTAATAATTAAACAATACTTCCATGTGGAAATGATGGACAGAAAATCCAAAAAAAATAATGGATTGAAAAATCTACGATTTTCAATGATTTATGCCTTTGATATTTTAGTATTCTATGTTCTTTATTGAATTTCCAATGATTATATTTTTGAAGGTAAGATTTATATTTCATCATGGAATTTATTCATAACTTAGTCTTTGGATTCTCTACTATTTGGTGTTCCATTATTTCATATGAAAAATAGGATTCCATAGTTATGCCTCCATGGTGAATAATAATTTTTAGTATTTTTTTAGTTAGTTTTCACTACCCTAACCATATAATTTCAATTGACTATGATTATATAAAATAAATTTTAGAGGTTTGTGGTTATTATATGGTATTTATTTTCCTATATGTTTAATGTTATTTCTCAAGTAAAATGTGTCTTCATTTATCAACCCATTTGAAAACCACATCCTATGTTCTTTATCATTCATAGATGAGGATTTATATTAGGTGGATGATATTTACACCATACACCATTCGTTCCTCAATTCCGAAGAATAATATCTTAATTCACATTGTGGATCAATAAATATAGATTAAATACCATTCCATTTTTCTCCTCCCATTTTATCCCTAAAATGTGACCAAAAATCATACAATCCATATGATGGATTGTTATAAGTAGAGTTGGCAGTGGTATGGGTAATGTCCATTGTTTTAGAATGTGGATGTTGTAGATAATAGTTGATAAAGTGATAGTGGTACCTAACTGGATCGTTGTACAGTGAATTGGGTAGACTGGAGGAGACTAGTAAGGATAGAAACTAGTGTTGTGTAGAATAATCCATCAATGATGATAATACTCCATGGTAGATGTAGATGAGACGGACTTTGGGGTTTTATGATGCACCTGGAGCTCTTATCGAGAGAAGATATGTGTTAATATTATGGGTAATAGTAAATTCATGTCAAACATTTCTCGACTAATAATAATATACTAAAAATTGTAAACGAATTTTGATTATAATAGTATTATTACTATGCACTATGGGTCGATTGTAAGGGGATGTTTGAAGGAAATTTGATGGTATTTGGAAACTTTCATGATAGGGGGAGGTAATAATCAATCCCCTTGAGTCACCATAAACCTAAACTCCTATATCTTGTGATAAAAAAATATCTTTAAAAACTATATTTGACACCATTTTAGATGATCCAATTTAAAAATATCATTATTTTACATAATTTCTAGATGTTAAGCATTTTTTCTCACAATAGAATCACAATTCCGTGATTAGACGTTTTGGAATCATTGAGGACAATCTAATTAAAAAAGTTATTTTATAAAACATGTTAACATTTCACCATAATTAATCTTCACTAGACTCTCTTATATACATCTCTTATGTTATAATCATATCTATATCAAAGGGAAAAAGAAACATAATAATGGGGTGAGATAAAAAAATTATTAAGGAAAAAATTATGAACATTATATCATGGATAAGATCATAAACATATGAGAAAAAACCAAAATTTGAGAAATATCCTAAGAAAAAGTACATTGGGAAATAATAGTTTTACAAAATTCATGTTAGAATGACCTATATTCTAAAATTATCAATCATACATCGTATATGAATGTGAAAACCTACAACAATAATCATGAGATATGATATCATAACACAATAATTTAAAATTTAAATGTTTTATAATATTGATAATTGTAAACCATAACATAATAGAGAAAGCATTGTTACATGATTCCCATTATATTATGGGATTCTGCTAATAAAACATGTACTATATTGGTCATGGGATAAAAAATCATTTACCCTCATTGGGTTTGTCTAAAAACTTATGTACCCTTGTGAGTTATGATAACAACCCATTTTCTCTCTTGGTCTCGGGTTAACAACCTCTTTTCCCTCTATGGATTTGGATGACAAACTGTGTAATCTCTCGGGCTTTGGATAACAAAGAATGCATTATTTTGGGCTTGGGATAAAAACTGATGTACTATCTATGGCTAAGACTTACTACCCATTATCCCTCTTGGTCTGGGGTTAACAACCTTTGTACCCCATTGGAAATTTTATAAGTATAACCCTAGTAATGACACCTCTTTTCCAAGCTTATATATGGGAAATTCGTAATGAAGACTCACATTGATTGAGGCCATTAATTCATCTTTATATAGATTTTCATTGTTTGGTTACTTTTATTTCTATGAGATGAATTAGAGTCTATATTATAATGATAAAACATTATAATTTTATTTTACATTATAACATATTAATATTATTTGAATGATTAATGTGAAGGAATATATTAAACAAAGAATTTTTTATACGGAAATTAATATGAAATCTTCCGGCATGACATTATCCCACCATAAATTAATTACAGCATCATAATTTAATTATCACTTACAAATAATAATATATATGGGTATCTTATATATATTCATGACCCAAGATATATATTCTAATAAGATGAAGACATTTCTATCATAGAGAATACAGGGTAAAATAAATTTTCCCTTATAATGGGTTATCTTATGATTCTAAACCATTTATTTCAAATATTTCTCTATAGATAATTCATAGGTGGTTGTATAGAAATACCTTACATAAATTAATTTTAAAGATCTTGTTTCCAATAATATATTAAAACTAAAAAAATTATGATACAGTTTAATAAAATAAACTTTAATGATCATATATATATATATATATATATATATAAGATCAACCATAAGATTTATTCTCTTATGAAACCATAACTTAAAACTAAAACACATTTATTTCAACGATGATACACTTGGATTAAACTATAACTCTCTTAGCTTTACCTATATTATCTATTATCATTTTCATCTTATGTTCTCCAACAATACATGGTATAAATTACAACTTCAAAGTCCATTTATATTCTTTATAATAGTATATAACGAAAATTTGAATTGACCAAATAATATCCCTCATTTTTTTCAATCCAGATATGTAATCATAGGACGGCTCATCATGTACTGAATGAAGATCAAATTGATATTAAACAAGTATTTTTTTGGGTGATTACACATAGGTGTATCTGTTCCATAGACACGTCTAATTGCTAGTATATTGAAGGGTTTGAAATTTATTAGAAAGTACATAATATATAATTTACCTAAAATCAAGATATTTTCCAGTACATATACTTATCCCTTGGGTTTTCAATAAATTTCTCTATTAATAATAAAAACAATAAAATCAATATTAAAAAATGACTCAAACCTAATTAGATATCAACTAGTGTTCCTTAGACCTACACTTGTTGATCTGATGCTAAAAAACATATCATTAAATATTGTATTTGACAATAAGTGAGACAATCCAAGGTATAAATATATTTTTTTACATTGCTTCAATATGTCGATCATTAAATTTTAAAATAAATTGAACATTCGAAAAATGTATGGTTTAGTTTTTTAGTATTATATACTTAATAAATTTCTTTTATAAAACTAGTCAACATTTCTCTATAATTGATATGCACTAGTTTCTCTTATATCACTTCACATAAGCTATACTCCTCTTCATAGTCAAGGGAAATGACACACAGGAAATGGATTATATTAAATGCTCATAAGGGAAAACAAAAGAAGATTTCATCAAGGGTTAGAGAATAATAATTGGAGAAAATAGATCATTAGAGAATTAAATTATCAAAAAGGACATAGGGTGATAAATTTTGTCTAATTGGAATGTCAGAACAATATGAATGTTCAAATGATAAAATATTTTATACAGCATTGAAGTACAAAATCATGAATCAATAAGAATGAGACGTAATATAATAACACAATTTTATTATTTAGAAATTTGGAATAAGATAAAGCATAGTAAAACAAAACCTAGTGTAGTTGGCATTATGAATTTATTCTGATCACAAAGTGGGCTTGGTATAAAAACCCTTGTACCCACTTGGGATGAAGATTACAACCCATGTACCCACTTGGGTAGAGGTTGAAAACATATTCACCATATTGGAATATGGATAATGAACAATTTACCCTCATGTAATTAGTCTTACAAATCACATAACCTCTTCTTATTGGGTTAAAATTTTCTGAACCCTTTTCATCTGAGGATATCAACTCACATACCCTCCCAGGAATAGGCTAACTACCCATTTACTCAATAGGGATTGGGATTAAAACCCATGTAACATCATAGTATTGGGAGAATAACTGATGTTATGTATTATTAGTTTGACAACAACCCATGTAACATTTTGGTCATAGAATAACAACTCGTGTACAAACTTTATCTTAGTTTAAGTAAAACACTTGTTATTTCACCACCCATGCATCAGACATGTTATCTTTATATGGAAGGATCATCCTTTTCAATGCTGTTAATTCAATTTTATAGATAGTTTTCATAGTTCGGTTACTTTTTAACACCCCAAAATTAAAAACAAGAAATTTTTATTTTATAGAATATTCAAAATAGAACGATGAGCTTAAATAAGTAACAGAATATATTTATTTAAATTTAATCTTTTCAATAGCTTTCAAAACACCCAACCAAGAGTCTAAATAAACGTTAATATAGAATATAATTATAAAATGGATGTAAAAATGAAGGGAATGAATGTTAGTAATTAAATTATGAAACTTATGGCTATAAATTTATTATAATTAAAATAATAATTATTTCAATTAAAGAGAAATGTTTTTGAAAAATTTTATTTTTTTCTAAACGACGGTATAGTCACACATTGTTTACATAATTTAAAATTATATATTTTGAAATCTAGAAAATTAAATAGATAATTTTAACTTAATTTTTGAAATTATAATATTAAAATGATCATTGTTTTCTTTTTTGGGATATATTGTTTGATGTATTTTATTTTTTGATGAATAATGAAATGTGTTTAATTTAAATTGGAAACCACATTTTCATTTAATTAATTTTTAATGATAAATTATGTTTTTAATTTATTTAAAAATAAAATTAGATTAATTTTATATAATATAATCCAATTTAATTCATTTTATTAGTTTTCATCTTGAATTCTGATAATAAAAAATTATAACCTTTTGGACACTTTCTCTTTAAAACCCATTATTCTAATCACCTCTCCGGGATTAATTTTAAATAAAACTTTTCTATATATATGAATTTAATTGCAAAAAAATGTATCAATTATTTATAATAAGAATAACGTATAGTTTTTTATAATTTAAAATTAATTTTTAACATAATTAATATGTAAAACAAAAAAATTAATTAATGTAGTTAAGATAAAAATTGATTTACTAGGGGATAAATTAAGAAGATAAGGGTTCAATATTACCTAAACACATGTCCATAACCTATTTGATGACAACATTTTTACCTGAAACATTATAATTTCGGTAATAGACCCTTTTAAGGCTTTTGGAATGATAAATATTTTGGTATGATTGAATATTTTCAAAAGAATACAAGTGGACCACTCACCTCACTTATAAAAGAGAACCCCCTCTCCTCTCTTACTAATACATAAAAACAATTATGGTTCATCCAATACCAACATAAAAAACAACCCAAATTCCATAATCTCATATTGTAAGGCTTTTTTGGAATAAAACCATCCTTGGAAGGATTTTGGTGGAAACCTAAAGAAGATACCCGAAAAAGATTTAACATTCTTCAACAAGCATATTTATTTTATATCATTATCCAAATCATTAAATTTTTTTTAAACCACAGTGATATAAAAAAATTAATATATTAAATATACTATGATGTTGTTATATTATGTCAATGACCTACAAACATCTCAACATCTATTTAATAAGTTAATAAATCATCATTTTTGTGTTCGAAAGACTACTGCCTCATGAATCGATGACCTTCATTTTTCCATTACCACCTATAATCGTTGGGTATAATGGTGGATAAATATTATATATATGGTATTTAAAAAATAACTATATCTATGTATTAATTATATTATATAAAACATTTATTTCTTTTCATTCCATTTGGTATTCGATAACATTGCGTGTGTATGAAAAACTACCTTCTCACGATGCAACGTGATTCGTTTCTCACTAACGCCTTACAAGGAAGGTGATAAGGAAAAATTTACCAAATATATGTTATATAAGTGAAATATAAATGATATTAATGACATATTTATCATTTTGAAATGATAATACACCATTTTTTACTTCTCACCCACCGAAAGATTAAAACATCATTTGTGATTGCGTGGACTATTGCCTTAATGAAGTGATGTGACTCAATTTTCCTAAACACATCACATAGATGATATATATAAATATATATAAATAAATAATATGATTTTATCATCATTAGATTAAGGTAAAATATTACATACCTATTTTCTGTAATAATTGTTGGAAAATAGAAATGTTACTCATGCATATGTATGGCCTACCGTCTTTATGATCGTTAAATACTTCATTTATCCAAACCATATTCCATGACTGATTTTAAAAGTGTTATTGATATATTAATAATATTATTATTTCATGATGATTATTATATATATTATACAAATTGAAAATTCTCTCAATAATCATAACATATGCAACAAATCATGAATGTGAAAACATGGCAATTTACACCCACGAAGTGGGAATAATGTAGTATTATTAACAAATAGTGATAATATGTTATAAAAGGATCATATATGATATCATAAATATTAATAATTTTTTGGAATAATTTAATACTAATTTTAAAACAACTATATAGGAGTTTGAGCCACGATCAACCAAAAGGAATCAGGAGTTTAAGGAATTTTCCCTAACATCATTTCATCTAGCCTTATTTTAATAATATGAACCTAATTTAATTTATATAGTGTATATATTTTCTCTTTTAAATTTTATATAAGGAATTTTTTATTATTTCATGGTATTTCATATTTCAAGTTTAATTATTTCATCTAGGGAATTTGAAATGAAAATTACAAACTTATGAAGAGTTTCCTAACTCAATTTCTTTTCATTGGGTTATATTAATTTTTTAGTGCCATGGATATTATAATATTACACGTATAATGAATATTTATTATCTTCTGTTTCATATACACTTTTTATGTGTATTTCTATTTGAAACTCGTTATCGTTTTTATATTAATTTTCACTTCAATGATATGATCATTGTTATGAATTATTTAACAATCTCACTCTAAACATGATTGATTTTATATAAATTTCTATTAAAGGTAATTATTATATAATTATTAAATAAAAAAATTATAAAAAATATAACAATTAATTATATTTTCATGTTATAGTGCCATTTTACACTCATTGGTAGTTAAAAAAATTTAGAAATTGTTTCTATGAAAACCAGACTTTATTTTCTTTTTTGGTTGGAAATAAGGTTTCTTCCAAAACCATGTTTTCTTTAAAAAAATTCAAAATTGATTTTACCCTATTAAAAATTATTTATTAATTTTATTTTTACAATATTTACATTTTACAATTTTTTTAAAATTAATCCTCACGTAATTTTCAAAAAAAAACTCAATTTGGATTTTATAGAAAAAGTGAATGGAATATTTGTTTAAATGTGTATGGTATTAAAAAAATATATAGTTATAATTAAAACTTAAATGGTTTAACGATTCCTTTATAAGTTTCATATATTGTTCTTAATAAAAAGTATTTTCAAATTTTTTGTGAACAATATTTTTTAAAGGTGATTTCAAAATGAAAAATATATTTTCTTAGAGAATGTTTTTAAAGATTTATTTAAGGAATTTCTCTTCATCAATGACAAAAACCTGTTTTTTATACACATAATACTATAATTATATGTTGTATTGACACCATAATTATTCTCCCACTGGATGTTTTATGATTATTTTGACCATATGTTGTATTTTTTCACTTCATCGATTCTTTTTTAGTGAATAACATTCCTAGAATGATCTGTTTTATATGATCATTGGAAATTAAATTTACCCAAAATATACATACTATTTATCATGTATATATCTATTTTTTAAACATTATATCATTTAAACTTTCTATGTTCTACATTAAAATCCATTTTAATATCTTGTAAATATTGATAAATTTGTTTTCTTTAGTCAACACAGATATTTGATGATAAGGCACATTATATTTGAATTAAAACGATTATTTGATATATGTGGAATATTTTGTACTTGTAATAAATTGGTGGTGAATCTTTCTAGATATCCCATTAATGTATCTGTAGTCTCATGTGATGAATTAGTTGGTTAGTCTTAGTAAAATGCATTCTTAACGAACGGTTTTAAACTGGCATGAGGATATATCGTGATGGTAGAGGTATTATGTGAATAAGAAACATGAAATATAATTGATTGGAATTTCTATCATAAAGAATTTAGTTATTATTATCGATGATATTTTCATTATCATATTATCTATGGATGAATTTAGTTTTCATTTTAGTGGTAAAATGAAATGTGTTTTCATTTATTTAAATTACTATATTGAACATTCATTATCCCATTATTACATCATGTTATTGATTAAATGTCATGTGTGTTTGTTATTTTATAATAAATATTGATTATGATAGTAAAATTATTTAAATGGAATTTTTGTTTTATTATTTACTTTTCCATTTTTATAATGCGTAATGATTTCTAATGGCTACTAGTATAAGTAAATAATAAGGGGAATTTGAGCTCACCATTATTTTGTTCCCTTTCCTATAAATACCTGAAGTTTAATATGAATTATATGCTATAATATGCTATAGAGAAAAATGATATTATTGAAAAAACAATTTTAAATTTTTTTTTCTCAAATAAAATATGAGAATCATGCTTGTACCTAGACTATAAAGACTACTCAACTATTTATTCCTTTAGGTTTTGATTCTTTATATCTTATGACAACGTATTAAAGTAGGTACCTACTCTGGGTGACTGTTGTTGGGGTCCCTACAATTTTATTTATACCCATTAATTTAATAACTTTCTTAGAATGGTAAAATTTTATATATTATTTTAATTTATATTAGTTTAGTTTTATTTTCATGATTCGTGTTAATAAATATATTAAACATAGTGTTTATTTGATGGAGGATTAATTCTAAAATATTACAATGTTACACCCATAACAATTATATATTTGAAATTATATATTTTATAATAATTAATACAGTAATAATATTGACAAGAATATTATTATTCATTTTGTGAAATCTCTACATCCTTAAAAAAATTAATATTCTTATTATTATTAATCTTTCATTTATTTATAACTTTTTCTGAGACATCAGAATGACTATCTATATGCGTCATCATGACCTATTGACTAAGATAATATTTTAATGAACTATATGTGGAACATATATATATCATGTAACAACCCCTAGGTCATATAACACATCATAATTCTAGTTTTATACAATGAAATCTATAATTTTCTTCCAACACCCATTTTAAATAAGTAAAATATCAAGACTGTGTTTTCTTATATATATATATATATAAATTTTTGTGGGACTATCTGTTCATCCATGCATTATTGTTTTTGAGGTGAGGTTGGATGGTTTAGAATTTCTCTTTGTTGTCATATTGAATGGGTTTGATCAGGATGATCAAATAATTATCACCATTGGGTCTGGAAGGTACACCCCCGGAACGAGGTGTCTTCTAGTGGTGCATGGGATCCCCTACCTAAAAATTAGATAGGAATAATAATCTCTACAAATAAATGGGGTCTTGGATCCTCTATCTATGGATTTAGTATTAACCATGTCAATATATATCCAACAAATTATAATACCATCTACTGGATTTGGTATTCCCCCTACTTACATGGGATGTTGGATCATTCACTTCATTTCCAATGAGGGTTCGTAGATTTTTGTGCATTAATGGATATATTTTTTTAGAGATAAAATTTTGATAGACTAGAGTATTATATTTCACTTCATATGATGATTATACTTTAATAATGATCCACCTCTCCTAGTGGGGTTCTAATGAAGTTGTGGTAGTTACAAATGTAGAGAAGTGAAGATTTATTTTAGACTTGAAACCCCTCAGGGCCCCCTGGTTTCCTTCAGAATGGGATATAAGATTACCTTTTAATTATGTAATTATTTTATTCTAAGAATTTACTAGTTTCTCATGAGTTTGAGACATTCACAGGATAGTGATGAGATTATTGGGTCTTTTTTGATTTTTTAAGACCTTATTTTCATAGAGTTTCTAGATTATTCTTCATTATATTTCTCTAGACCTCTCACTATAATCAAGATCTTTGATCTGACCTGTTGATATGTTTTTTTTTCATTATAATTTTCTAGGAATAATACTTGCTATGTTTACACTCACCCAAAAAATATTTGTGTACATATATTTTGTGTCTTTAAAGATTATGAATTTGTTTGTAGATGATCTTGTTATACATAGAGCTACTGTGAATTGTTTGTAAAAAACATCTTATGATTCTTAGCAATGCATAATGGAACATGATTATAGAGCTACCCATTGTTTATAGTGATAATTCTAGGAGTACTTGATGTGTAACAACATGATATTTTCTAATATATTTATCTTTAAGTATATATAATTTCTTCAAAAGATTATCATAAATGAATGCCTGCATTTAAATAAACCATAATATAATGCACCATTATAACATAGTCCTTAAATTGGTAGAGTTAATAGTAATAAAAAAATATTAATAATAATATATAAAATTTTTAGATAAGCCCAATAAATTTATTAATAAATACTCCATTATCTTTAAATTCATTATTATCATTAAAAATGCTTTTTTCCTCAAAAATCCATATACATGAACTACATACATTATTATAACAAGATTTAAAAAAAATGTAGAATCGTTTTTTTCAAAATCAATATACATGAATTATATGTTCTGTTCTTCATAAAATACAATTTCAAGGGTCCTTAAGAACACATTTAAAGGAGACATATAGAAGAGTAGTAATCGTATTACCCAACTTATTATAAATTATTTCTTCATATAACTCCTCTAAATATCATGTATCCTTATGGAAATAATAATATCATTATCCTAAATATATTTAAATTTCATTCTAATAAAAACCAACAATTATTCTCTCTCTTTTCCATCAAATTTTAAGTAATTGTGTCGTGTGTTCATACATGTTGACTACCACCTCAACCTAGAGATACCATTAATTTTCAATCACAGTATTTTTTGGAAGTTTATTATGATGTTATTTATATAAATAAAATAAATATATGACACAATTATACTTACTTAATAATAATATCATTTATTCCTTCTTACCTTTCCATCTACTAGAAAACAATAACAACGCCTATGCCTATGTGAGGACTACCGCCTACATGAAGCGATATGTTTTTTCTCATTTTTTAAGTACATAGAAATTAACAAGGATAGATTTAATTAATATATATGATATATATGGTATAAAAATGAATCTATAATGTTGAATTACTTTTTACCATTCTTCAGTTCCATCTATCGAAAAGTGAAAAAGTGTTCATCTATAAATATGACATACTATCTCCATGAATGGTGTAAATAATATATATATATATATAATTGATGTCTTAATATAAATTTACATATACAATTAATATATATTTTATATTTATATAATTATTAACATTATAGGTATTATGGAACCATTATCAGTGTACAAGGATCAGAACTATCGAACCGATAATCTCATGCAAAATGATAATGTTTCCACCTAAAATGATTATTTTACCACAAGAATTATTAATAAATCGGTGTTGAAATATTATTATTGCATCATAAATGATATTATATGTATTTAAATAATTATTCTTTATAATTATGATAAATTTAAATTTATTTTGATGTATGTTATAGTGCTTTCGAAGCAAGTTAAAAATAAGGTAAAGGATTTTCATCTTGCTTTTATTTCATTGAGACTCCTAACATATTCAAAGAATGTATATTTTTTGTGGTTTATATAAGTCTCAAGAATTTATATTATAAGGATTATAATGATATTTATTGGGATATTCATATCCTTATATGTTTCACTCTTTCTCGAGGTTTTGATTCAAATGATTCGAACGTAGTAAGAGTTTCATTTTACAATCACATTGTCTAATAGGATTGTTTATAATTAAGATTAAAATGATTAATTTTCATGATTGAACACTAAAAAATAACATTAACATTATTATACTCTAAATTTTATTTAACTTTCTCGTATTATTACCATATTCATCTCTGTGGAAACTAAAATTATTGAGAAAATATTTTTAAGAAAAAAAGTCATTATTTTCCCTTCCGTTGCGAATATTTTTCAACCATTTCTAGGTATTAAATAAAATGATTTCAAAAATGTTTTTAATATTATACTATAATTGTTTATATTTATTTTTACACGAGTTTTATTTTTTCAAAAAATGGTTTAAAATAAATCTTTTGGTTGTATTCTAAATGAGTTACTTTTATCCTTTTTAAGTAAATTTAACATGAATATTTGTTTTAACATACATATAATGAATAAAATTTACCACCATCATGACCTATCACTGATTTAGGGATTAATTTAAACTTTCCATGGTTATATTAAATAAAAAATTGTCATTAATATCTGGAAAATTTCATTTCCACTTTTTATGTTATATGATGAATGATGGATGTTGTTATGACACAGATATGAGTGAATAATGACAATGTGACTAGTGGTCCTCATATTATAGAGACATAAGCATTATTAAAAGATATATATATCATGAGATAATTTGTAATCAAATGGGGAGTAAACCCAGTTCCATACGGGACCATTTCCACTATGATAGTCTTGGGATTGAGCCTAGACTAAGGATATAATGGAATGGGTAGTGAACCCAATACACTATGATGGTCTTGGAAGTGAGAAATAGAAAATTAAATGATTTTTTATCCTTATATGTTCTTTAAAAACTTCCATCTTATTCTAATTATGTTCAATAATGACTCATTTTCTTTGGTTCCACTAAGATTAATGTCTTGTAGACTTCCAAACATTATTCTATGAATCTAGATTATGATATATGATATGATAGGCACACATTTCAAATGTTAGGCTTATGATCTCAAGTTATTGTACACATGTTATACTTTAGTGGTCTTTGATAAATCCCATACTTACCAATAAATAGAATCATATCTCACCATTTCTAATATTTCATCTACCCAGTTTATGCAGAATGGTTTTAAGTATGATATGTCAAACAAGGGTTAGTTTTATAAATAAAATTGTATAATATAATGTATATATCTTATGATCAAGTTTCTTATATATCCATGTTTTCACTATACACTAAACCTATATGATGACAACATGGATCAAAATGTTATGTGTTTTATATTAATATAAAATAATTTAATAGTTATATATGAAATGCATGCCTAACTATAGTCGGTATCAGAGCAGGGTTTAGTTAATATTTAGAGACTAAAATTAGATAAATATTATGAAAACCTTTGGTATATGTCTATGTATAAGATAACTACCATATATTATTATACTAAATAGATATTATGATTTTCTTAGTAACACATATCTATTTGGATACTGTATGTGGACATGGTCTTGGAACATATGCATCAAGGGGAAATGACTATAAAAGGTGTTGGTAAAATATATCATGACCATCAATTTAATTCATGGAAATTATTCCCTTACTGCGCACCTAGTTTGAAACTTCTTGGGGTTATGTTTGGGTTAAATCACAGATTCTATACAAACAATATTGAATTATTTTAATAGATGATGGTCATGGATTACATAGATTAATAATAATTTGTCATACATAGAAAATGAGGTGTCAAGATTTTTATATCCAATGAATTGTTTTTCAGGATTTATCACTCTTATTAACAATTATTGATGATCATTCTAACAAATGTAGTTTTATAAATTGATTGAAGATATAACAATTATGATTTGGTAGTGATAGTTACACTCAAATATTTATGTATATTATTTTATCATAGTTATATGAATTTCATTATATCATGAAAAGTAACTTGGATTGTTAATTATTGTTATAAATGATTAGATGTTGAATTGTAATTGAAAAGTTCTAATTTTATGTTGATCACATATCATGCCTGTAAATATTTTGTTACTAAATTTTGTAAAAATGTTCTTCCTAAAAATATCATTATTACATATCTAGTTGATTTTTGTGTTATCTTTTGAATTGATTGGATTTATTTACATTTCCAACACTAAAATTTATGGGGATGTGAATTTAAATTTTATATTCTGAAATAAAATTTGACCATATCTCACTTCATTGAAAAATATGAATTTAGAAAGGAAATTAAATCCATTATATGGGTCATGATTCGTACTAAAAGGGTTGTTTATAACAGATGGATGGGGAGAATCTCATCAACAAAGATATATCTATTTTAAAAGTATTTGTTTTTATCATTCCTATGTTTCTTCCTAGTCTTCCACAAAATTTTAAAATTGAGTTTTCAATAAAAATTATACCTAGTCATTCACTTATTACAAAGACACTATATAGAATAGTTTGGATTAATTTTTATAAACTAAGGAACCAAATCTAGGAGAATCTGAATAATATATTCATTATAGTAGGTGCATCACCATGGGGCTTACATGTTCTTTTTGTTTATATGAAATATGGATAAATGAGACTCTATATTTATTTTCACGAACTAAAAAAGATATAAATGATGAATATGTTTCCACTACATAGTATTAATCATTTTTTACATAACTTATGAGGATATCAACAATTTTCCAAGATTATTCTTTGATATGGATACTATTAATTGAGTGTAGAAATTGAATACATACTCAAGAATACCATCCATCTAAGGTAAGGATAATATTAATTTATAGTAATGCCATTTTTTTACTAATTCACCTTCTATATTCATATATTTAATGGATAGAGTATTTAGATATTCTCCATATTAGTTTTTGGTAGTGTTTATATATTTTATTATTATATATTCCTAGAGAAAATAATAGCATAAATATTACAAGAGGATTTTACTTATAAACTTAAGGAAGGAGAAGTTGTTTGGTAAATTTACCAATTTTGAATTTTGGATTTATAATGTTTAGTTTTTTAGTTCAAATATAATATTATGTTAGGGTATTTCATTGGATCCAACAACGACGAAAGTTATTGAATATTTTCCTAGACCAACCATTTTGACTATGATCCATATATTTCTTGTTTTATTTGGATATTATCAATGTTTTCTGAAGAATTTATTAGGGATGTCTATTCCTCTCATAATGTTAACATTGAAGGGATCTAAGTTCCTTTTTATATATGAATGTTATGAAAATTTTAAGGATCTAAAGGGAATTTTAGTTAGAGCACCCATAATTACACTATATCATTGTGGAAAAGTGTTTGTGATAAATAGAGATGTATCAAATAAATGACATGGATTCTTCCACATGAAAAATGATATGGTGATAACATATACCTCATTAAAATTAATGTTTCATGATAAAAATTACATAACTATTGACATGGTGTAAGACGTGGAATTTTTTAAATTATATACATGGAAGAATTATCCATATAAATAAAGGTCAGACATATATAAAATTCATATATGTTTAAAGTATCACTCATAAAGAGTTGAATATACACTAGAGAATATGATGGTAGTTTATTAGATATTAATACTTCTAAATACATTAAAACCATGGGAAAAAACCAAGGTGGAAGATTCTCTCTATTGAAAGGATTATGATAGTTTATCAATGTTGAGGATAAAAAAGAACCCAACATTTTAAGATTTTCAACGTATGGTTTTGGAAATATTGAAGGAATTGGAGAAATATTATCTTTCTCTAATGAGTGTTAAACTATCTCTCTGTGTGAATACTAATTCTGTACATATGGAAGATATAGACTTGAAAATGATTAAAGGATAAATTATTTATAAAAAAATTTATTTTATTCAATGATAACATTCACGAGCTGTATATTTTGTCTATCCATACATTATTTTAAGAAACATATATTAGATGAATCTTATAGTTCATGATTCTCTCTTTATCCTAGAATTAAGAAGATGTATAAATATATAGATGAGCATCTATTGTTGGAAAAAATGAAGAGAGATATTATCAAGAATGTATCTCGGGGATTCGTATGTCAAAAATTTTAGGCCGAGAGATATATGTTTGTGGAAATGTTATAACCATTAACAATATAAAAATAGAAATGTGAAAAAATCACCATGTATTTTTTTCATAAAATTATCCAAAATGCCTAATGAACATAATGATATTTTGTTGATAGTATATCTCCTTATAAAGTTAAAACACTCCATTTCTAACAAAGAATATTTTTGTATTTATAAAATTTCCAAAATATACATTTTGGAAGTGTTAATCTTTCATGGAGTACCGTATTCTACTACATATAACTGAGATATGAGGTTTCACTAAAAGTTATAGTGAAGTCATTAGTCAACTATGGAATCAGAGTTCTATTTTAGTACTTCTTATCATCATTATAAATATGTTAAATAGGAGATACTAATTTAAACTGTACAAGATATGATGAGAACAATATTATATGGAATTCAAAGGTGTTTGGTATCAATACCATCATATAGTTGGGTTTTCATATTATAATATATTTTACATGAGAATTAAATTGTATCCTTATAAATCCCTTTTTGAAAATAAGTGTAGAAATATAATTTGGTTTTTTGATGTTGGAGAAAGAAAGATATTCGAGTCCAAGATTGCGGATGAAATGGCCAAGAATGTCATAACCCTTTAGAAACATGTTAATGAAGCTTATAGTTGATAATAAATTTATAATGAAAATATTTTAGAAAATCATTAATTTAAAGATATTTCGAAAGAACTCATATGAATTTCTATATAGAAAAATATTATTATATTGGTAAAGAAGGGAAATCATACCTTGGGTATATTTTCCCCATTTTAATTCTTGAATGTGTAGTAATGATAGCTTATTGCTTGGTTCTCCCACCTAACCCCTCTCAAGTAAATGATGGCTTCCATACATCTCTCTTGAGGAGGCACATAACTATTACATCACTATATTGAACTTAGAGGTCATAAATATGAATCATGATCATTCATATGATGATTAACCATTGGAAATCTTGGATTATAAGGATAATATTCTACGGAATAAGACTACTCACTTGGTTAATAGTTCTCGAGTAATAAAAAATTTATGAAGCTTATTGAGAACCTAATGATGTGATGAAATATAGATATCATCATTTTTTGTGTTGGAGTGATGTAATTTCAAGGGGAAAATTTATTTTAAGAGGGGTATAATGTAACAACCAAATATTTTATTATATATTTATTTTCCAATGAATTTATTATTTTTGATAGCTTTCGATCAGTTATACCTAAGTATAAATGAACCCTAATGTTGTGCAAAATCACAACATAGACATAAAATTTAATAACTGAATAATAATAACCTCATTTGTAAAATTATTTTTAAAATTTTCATATAAATAAAAAATATTGTTAAATAATTATTCAATTTTATGTAATGTCATTATATGCGATAAAAATAAAATTTTCCCTTATATGTTTTTCATTAATTATTATGATAAAATATTATAATTAATTTCATAATATTTTAGAAATTAAATTGATAAAATAAAAATAATTTTTTATATAATCATGTCAAATTTATTTTATTGTAAATTTTTGATAATTTTATGAAAATACTTATTTTTCATAGAATAGGGAAAAATACTTATTTTTTATTGAATATTATCTTTTCATATAAAGAACTTAAAAATTAAATTATATTTTAAATTGGTTATAATGGTACATTTAATTAATTTATATTATTAATAATCTAATTAATTTAATTTGAATTTATTTTATTCTGATTTTTTGTATTCAAGATTTTTTTGATTTTAAAATACATATTTTTTCTTGGAAAATCCAGTTTCACCGTGTTTATAGAGTTTAATAATAAATTAACCTTCATGAATTCTATGAATTTAATTTTAAAAAATGGGTTCTAAATTTTAAATTAGAATAATAAATATTATTTTATATGTTTAATTTAATTTTTGGTCATAATGAAAAGTAAAATAATCCCCATGGTAAGGGTTAAAACAGGTTTTACTGGGGTGGGGGTGGGGGATAAACCATGATATAAGGGTATGATTAATAGTTAAAAATAAATAAATACTATTTTAGGGCAATATTTTGTCATCATCCTATAATACTTTCGAATATCTGGCCATTTGGATGCATTTTAATTGATTATGATATTATTATATTTTAACCTTTTAATAAATTTCTAGTTTTTCCTCTCCCATTATTGTAAAAATAAAACCCTTCATTATCTTCTTTAAATAATGTTGGAAAATATATATTGTCCAAAACATACCCAATTCACTTATCAAATTTTTTATTATCGAATTAGTGTTGTTTTCTCTCTTAAAATTTCATTCCTAGTGTCTGTATGAATGGATCTAAAGGAGGCATACTGGTAATCATTCCACTTGACCTCTTTAAAATTATTTCTTCATCAACCTCCTATAAATCTATTCTTTAGTTCATTAAATAATAAATTATGTTTCCTGAATATATATATATATATTTTAAGGATTATGGAACCACATTTATTCACCCTCTATTCCATCAAATATGATGTTAAATTATTGCTCTTGCGTACAAGTGGGATATTTCCCCCACATAGAGATATCATTAATTTTCCATCAGTAACATTCATGGTTGTTTATTATTATGGGTTTAAATTTTATAAATTATATTTAGAACATAATTATTATTCTATAATAATATTATCATATCTACCTTGTTAGATTCATATCTGTTGGATAATGATAACGTCGCTCATGCATATGTGTGGACAACCACCTCCATGAAGCGATGTTATTCATTTTTTAGTTTCTATTTAAATGGTTTGAACAAAGGATACATTTGTTGAAAACATATATATGATATAAGAATTATTATGTAAATTTAAATTATAAATTACTTTTCTTTTTTTCCATATTTTGAATAGAAAAATCAACGATCAGGTGTACGTACAACCTACAATATCCACGAATTGTTTCAATCAATTTTCTATGTATACAACTTATGGATGAATCTCTATATATATAGTTATGTTTTATGATATTTATATATTAAAAAAAAATCTATTGTTTATTTAATCATAATAAAATTATATTTACTAGAACTATAAATCTGGGATTCTCATAAAAATTAATTATTTAACACCCAAAAATAAAAATTTCATTAAGGAATTATTAATAAATTGTTGTTGAAATGGTATTTTTTGATCATATATGTTATTAAAAGTATGTTGATTATCATATTATATTATTATAAAAAAATTTAATTTATAATATATATGGTAATAGTTTTTTGTAAGTAATTCAAACTTCATGTTAGATATTTTCGTGTAATATTAATATCTTTCTTACACATCCCATGTTTTCCATTTATCTCTTTTTGTGGGGATTATAATTCACATGAATGTATCTTTCAGTTATTATCATAAACGTTTTGGGGATACATATATCAAAATATTGCTATATATTTCATTATGATTTTTTGAAATTGTATTAAAGTGGTAAAGACTTTATGCAACTATCTCGTTGTTTACAAGATATTTTTATTATTAAGTTACTGATAAGGAAATTTTGAGATTTTTTTAAAATTATTCTATAATTTTTGGAAGATATTTTTATACATTTTTTATATTTTTAATTTTTTTAAAAGTATTATTTGTTTCATTTCCTGAATGAGGTACATTTAAAATTTTATGGGAAATGTGAAATACATATTTGTTTTAAAGTATATTACTTCAAAAAAATTTCCAACTAACATGATTTCATAGCCAATTTGATATTCATTTAGATGTTTCCATTGTTATTTTTAAATAATATTTTTTCTCAATATTTGAGAATTTTAGTGATTTTAAATAACAAATTTCAAAGTTAAATGTGTATTTTCCTTAAGAAATATGCTAGAGATCATTTGTAGTATTTTTTAATTTATAATTACATCTTCTGTTGTTACTTATTATTTACTATGGATATGATACAAGTTTTCCATCATAATTATTTATATGTATGGGTTATTATTATGTGGAAGACATATTAATGAGAACTGTTTATTTTATATGAGTTATGCTATGTTGAAATGTAGAAATATTTATGAAACATATTTTCTTTCCATGGGTTATTCTATTTGAATTATGATTTTTGATCATATGGAATAGATATTAATGGATTATGATAATGATATTTGAGGGATTTGAATTATATACGCCACTAATTAATTTAGTAAAAATGTATATCTCAAAAGATAATAATGACTGTAATGGGAAGTGAACTCCATTCGGTAAGGGACTATGTCCACTATCA
Source organism: Viscum album (assembly GCA_963277665.1). NCBI lineage: Eukaryota > Viridiplantae > Streptophyta > Magnoliopsida > Santalales > Viscaceae > Viscum > Viscum album. The sequence continues at coordinate 813,696,025 of OY728165.1, forward strand.
TAGTATTGAGAGTGAACCTTTAATATGGATATGACGGAATGAAGAGTGAACTCAATCCACTATAATTGTCTTATAAATGAAACTTGACTGATGAAATGATATTCTATTCTTATGAGTATGAAATAATATTATATATTATACCAATTTTATTCTCTCATAGATCTAGTTGTTTGAATCCTTTTTAAATAATGTGATTTTTATCAATTTTTTTTTTCAAAAAATAATTATAAATGGGATGTTCTTGTCAATTTCGGCAGAAGTTAATTTTTACCCAAAGTGAGAATGAAATCATTTCTTTAACATACATGACATGAATGTAATTTCTCACCATCATGACTCTAAATTTTTTATCAAGATTCCTTTACAAGTTTTGTTTTTTATTTTCAAATAAAATATTTTCTATAATATTTTATTAATTTTATATCATAAATAATTGATTTAAAAATGGTATTTTCCTAAAGAAATTTTGTTGTGACATTTTAATAGAAAATTATTATATTCTTATATCATTTGATGTTAATTTTGATTTACTAGTGATATGAAACAATTATATCATCCTAAGTCTTTTTATGGATAGTTATGATTATGATGTTGATATGATTACAATATCCATTTGCTGACCATGGGTTATGCGTGGATAAAAGATGAAATGTTTATGAAAATAATTTCATTCCATTGGATATGTTCTGTTGATATGATGTCTATATTTTTGTCATGGATGAAATTTATATGGTTTTCATTATGTTATGGGTGGGATAATAATTATTTATCCATCCATTGCTTTGGTTAAAGCATTATATACCATGAGATAAATATTTGAAATAAGTTTATGTGATCGATCCACTATAGTAAATTGGTTGGGATTCCCGGTACATTATAGGAAACATGTGGTGATACCCAATCCATATTGAAATTTGATTCATTTGTCGATTCTTGATCGACTATGATTTTATGGTCTCTATAGTTATATTTGATATATGAAATTGTTTTTATAACAATGATGGTTCCACACATTTATGACATTATTTTGATATAAAATTATTATTCATTTATAATTTATAATTTTTTCTCTATCTTATGAGTGATGTCTTTTAAAAATATAAATTATTATTTATTGACTTGTTTTTATAATCCATTATAGATTGGGTGTGAACATTGTATCTTATATTCATGATATCATACCATTATTCTTATCTTATGATTCATTTGATCATAAATTAATATCATCCATGTTAACCCTAATTGAGCATGTAAACTCATCCTTTATTATTTTTCCCAAGTTATGAAGAATTTTCTTAAGTATGATATGTCAAAAAAATATTTCTAATTATGAAAAACATAGGGGGAGTCAATGTATAACTATTTTAGACAGGTTATTTATATATGAAATTTTCAAAATAAAATAATCCTATAGAATAATGAAATGATTAAAAATTTTATGTATTGAATATTTATATAATAATATCTATTATTTATGAATAAAAATGATGAGTTTCAATATGATGTGAGGATGTGTTTTTGTGCATCTTATACCAATCAAATTCAGAAGGTCTTTGGTTAACGATTATATTCTTTTTTAAATTTTGTTGACGTATTTATGCATGATGTATCATGAATGTGTAGGATATAGTATAGTTGATTATATACGTTAATTTTACTAGTTTTATTGTATATTTTACGCATTTTATATATTTATGTTTTATAGATTTATATATTCTAAATCCTCCCATATTTTGAGATATTCCTAGTGATTTATAGTCCCCAGACCCTACTAAATTGAATGTGATTTGGAGATAACACTCTCATCTTACGATCAATCCATGTGGGGACCTAGTGGTTTAGGTCAAGTTAATGTTTTAATAAATATGTTTTTTCATAGGGAAGAAGGTTGATTCCAGTTCCCATGTAAGGAATTCCTTGGGAACATTTAGGTAGTGATGTTAAGGGGGTGTTGATTTCAATTAATAGAACAGTGATACCCATGTATGTATGGTTGATGATTTGTATTTTCTTAATCACTTTGATAAACTAATAGTTGACCCATAGCACTAAATCATAAATTTAGAGTCCAGAATAGCGGGTAAACGAATCATATAATGGTTAGTTATGATCTTTTTTTAATAGTTTATATCATCTAGATACACTATAATACTTTTGGGTTCATCTTATATAATGAATATTTTTCACCAATAATTGATATCTTATGTGCGGAGTCTAGGTTAGGAATATCCCATGCATCTATTTTGGCCTCTTAACTCATATTAGTGAGAATCATGGCATTATTTCTATGAAATTTTTGATATATATTTTTCCCCATGATCTGTGGTAGTTTATATCCGATTTGAGCTTAGTGAAAATAGTTTTTATATAATAGAAGGAATTTTCCACTGATTTAGATGAGACTTAAAATGAACTGGATAAGAAAAGTTCATTTCAATGATTTGTCGCCCATAGTTTTGTAGAGAGAACATGATATTTGGATTTCATAGGTTAGGATATAGTATATGAATTACGGTTTTCTATATTTTGAACTTTTATTGATGAGATTATGATCATTGTATTGGGATCCATATAAATCATTGTATACCATTAATGAATGATGTTTTTCCCAAAATCGTGATAAGATACACTATATTGGAAGGGGTTTGAGATCATGTTATAGATTTTGTTTTATATGGAGATATACAACCTCTATTGGGTTGTGAAATTTTGTTCGATTATGATGCACAACCTAAATACCTTTCGAAATATTCTTTACGCCTGTTATGTGGTATAATTATTTAATATCAATGTTTCAGACAAAGATATCATTCGAATAGAATACACGATGTGGTTGTTCTTTCATATAAAACAACATGTGATAGCGTCACACATGAGTACATTAAAATATTAATATTTCTTGGTAGAGATACACCATGTTGTGGAGAGTAGGTCCAATATTCATATAAATATAGTTAGATAGATGACTTGAAAATCCTTCACACTAGACATGGTGATGAAATCAAGCACATCCCTTATAATAAACCCCGATGATTACTAAGCAGTTGTTTAGTCAATTACCGGGTCATGAGAGAGTAGTTGGTGATGGATGAAACTTCAAACCACTTCCAAAGTTTACACATTTGGTTATTTTATGCTCGACATGGAGTACTAATATGATATGTACATCTGGTAAATCTACAATAAAAATGGTTAAAATAGATTCAAAGTGTATGGGAGTTCTAGATTCCACAAAGAGTAAACCATAAAAATGATGTTATTATTTAAGGATACTAAAAAATGAGTAAATATAACGTCTATGATGTTTTGACAAGGTTGTAATAGACCATAGTCATGCGTAAATAATTATTAATTTAATAGAGGTATTCTATTTTTGGATTGTCACAAAAAATTGGAAAATTAGCAGATTATGAGGCAATCTATAATGGTCATAAGTCCTCATCTTAAGAAATCCAAAATATATTAATCCTTTAGAATATGAATTTTATCAACATAAATATGATAATTGTTAAAGGAATAGAGTATATTGATGACTGAGTTGTCAAGAACATCAAATTAGTCATTCAGTTTTTACAAGAATTTATACAGTGTAGAAGGAACTATAGGTCGTATCTCGATGAAGCCTTATATCATTAATTTAAAAATAATGTTTGCATTAAGAAATACATAATAGTGAATTGGAGAACATTGGGTTTGGTGATTTAAGAATATTAATAAAATGAAAAGTGATAAAGTTATGTAGAAATTAACAAAATTAATTAAGCATGATGAACCCAAGAAAATCTCATCATTATCATCCATAATCACATCAATAGACAGGGCTAGGATCTTATAATCCCCTGTATGGAACACCTAGAACCCGAATGTTACTTATATTAAACTAGTATACCACCTAGGGTTCAATTGGAAACACACATTGATTTTTCTGATACCACATATGATTAGGTGATTTATATTTCACTTCAAAACTAAAACTCACCAAGACAATACACGAAGAACTTGATTTTCTTTCCAGTTTTATATGCTATTTATTTTTGATACCATGAAATAAATGTAGATTTAATTTACAATGTTTATGAGTGTTCAATTGAATAATATGAACCACACAAACACTACAATTGAAGGGGGAGAAGAAGTTGTGATTAGTGTGTGAAAAATCACATGAATGGGTACCCTGAAACATGATCATATGAGTTGAGAATGACATATCAGTACATGAATAAATAAAATATCAATATAGGATGATGAAGAAGAACATAGAAACATGTAATTAATATTATCATTCAGATATTACAATCATGAATCTCATGATATACATCACGTTCCCCCCTGGGTGATCATAAGGAATTTTGCACACTATGGGAGGAGAGAAAGAAAATGTTGACAAAGTAGATCCTCATATGGACTCTATAACTTATAGGATTGAGTAAAAGACACTATTGGGACTAAACATTGGTAGAAACATTCCCCTGGTCAAACATCCAAATGGGGTTACCAAGGTTTCAATTTATAGGTAAAGTGGAAGATGGTTTAGGGAACCCAAATTTTGAGAATCCAATTATCACATGGTTTTGGGTGAAAAAAATTCCAAATATCAATGAAAAAAATAAAAAAATGGCTGATAGGATCCTTTTATATATCCATGTAAACATGGGTCATCGTATTATGTATATAATTGGAGATATTTCTAAAATACATTTGAAATTTCTTGACTATGTGCAGATTCATTTTATTGGATAGATCGATCTATCCTGGCCTCTTAATTAACAAATTTTTCTTGGGTTCTTTCATTAAATTTATATCCCATGGAGTTTTGAATGGTTTCACATAAAATTAAACCCATTTTGATACAATTATTTCTATTAACATGCAAAATAGTGTACATGTGTTCATGGAATTCCAATTAGTTTTTCCCATTTTCATTCGGCATCATCATGGGATCTCTGAATCACCTCCATGTTCAATGAAATAAACATAAAAAGTGAAATTTACCTTTATATAAGTTGAAATACATTAATTAATTAATCAATAATTAATCTAAATTTGTAATTATAATTTAAATTTTCAATAAAATATTGTTTAAAATAGTAGTGTAATGGTGGAAATGAATAGTGAATCGTGTTGAGATCACACCCCCACACATAAACATTTTCACTCATGGGAAAAGTAAAATTTAAATTTTTTTCATGTTTTTACTCCCAAATTCATGAATTTGTAACATTAAATGAAAATTTTATTCCAGAAATATATGTGAAAAAATAAAAAATAACACCAACGAGTTATTCTCAAGGATAACAGAAAGAGGTGTCTTATAAATTACATCAAAATAAAATTCAAAGAGATTCATGATAGAATTATGAGAAAGGAATTCAAAATTAAATATTTCCAATAACTGTACACATGTGTGGGTGAAAACCATTCCATTATTCTTTCTACTTTATATCTAGTAAATTTATGTTATGTTTATATTAAACTGCTAAAATTATTTTATCCACCAACCTACCCTACATCATTTACAATAAAATTTCAAAACTCACTCACATAATCAATACAAAATGTCAAAACATAATCTATTAACCAATATATCCCCATATGTTTTACATTCATCACTCCCCCGATTTATATGTATTTTTTCCTAATCTGAACATGGAACAAATCTCACACCTATCACTCAACCCTTGTTTGATCTCCTTATGAAACTAATTGTAATAGTTATAACAAGATCAAAGGATGAATAATATTTTTATTTGACCATCACATGATACATACCAAATTTTTATGTGTAGTTTTTTTTATTTCAAGTTATAGGTTTTTTATGGGTGTACACATGTCTGATAATATGTACAAAAACATAGGTCAATATGGTACATTAATGGAATAGATCGAATAAGGAATGAACATATGGAAAAATAATATTCGACAGCTAATAAAAATTAATCTATATTATATTTAACTCTTACTATGTAATAAATATTAACACTTCATAGTTTAGGGAAAATAATGTGTGCAGATATTTTGTTATAAAATTTTCCATAATCTACTAGCACAATGGGTTCCACTATTCTAAAAGGTTTCAAAGAGTTACAACCATTTATATCATCAACAAAAAACCAATTTACCAAAAATCACACCCAATTGTTGAATTCAGGTTAAAACACATATTTCATCATTGAATATATTTATTTAAATATTAAAACAACATGACATAGGGAAATTCCACATATATTTTGAATAACATCCATGATTTAATGGGAATTATTTTACATGATAAAGCAGACAGAAAAAATTAAATTCCTCGCATGGAATTGAGGGGGAGGATATAGAGGAAAAGTTAATATAGAACCCAATATTCATAAAAGAGAAAAACTAAATATGATGAAAACTACTAACAAAGAAAAATACCCATTCACCCACACTAGAGCATGTAGTGTCCTCACTATTATAAAAGAGAATGTGGGAAGGAAGGATAAAGCCTGGTGGGATTTACTGGTATGTTTCTTATTGAAGGAATATTTCCTCCACTAGACGGTTTATAAAATCCTAATATTTGTTTTTCTACCTTTCCCATTAAAGGTAATATTTAATCCAATATTCTCATGAAAAACCTATTTTCACAAATGGGTAAACATTGTACATTTATATGGACAGAGCCATCGAGATGGAAGCTTACCTGGGTGAAGATTTAGTCTGTAATTATACATATGGACCTTCTCACCAATATTAAAACTTATATAATGAATCATGCTTCCATGGATAACATTTTTCTTCTCTTTATAGTTTTGAGAGTTCTCATATGCATTATGCCGAATTTATTCCTTCCCCTGAATCTGTAACTTCCTATGCTCACTTGCATCTGACAGATTCATATTAAATTAATTAATATCCCAATATGAACGGTGCTCTACCTCCATGAGAAGGATACAAGTTCTTTCAAACCCAATATTGTATGTTTCAATTTATATGGGTGTTTAAAAGTTGTATAGTATCACCAAAGTGCATCATCCAATTGAAAAATACAATATTTCCTTTTCGGTTGTACCATTTGTTCAAAGATTCTATTATCATCCCAATTCGAGATGTTTTCTTGTCCATTATTTTGGGGTTGATATGTTGTGGAGACTTTATGATCAAAACCATCCTTTTGAAGAAAATTTCTCATGTTGTGATTTCAAAATTCTGAACCGTGATCACTAATGATGAATCATGACACACCAAACCAAGACAAAATCTAGATCCTCATTATATAAACAATAACATCAGATTCATCAATTCAAATTGACTTTACATCCATCCACTTGGACACATAGTAAATAGAATATATGATATACAGTAAGGAAAATGAAAATTGAAAAGGCCCCATGAATTCAATTCACCATGCATCAAATATCTCAAAAAATAACATGGTTTGTTAGTGGAATTTCATTCACCATGGAGGTATTCCCTATGAATTGACATCAGTACATGAATTAAAAAATTGATGGGAATCTCTATACAATCCCTCTAATAATTTCCCGAGGTGATGACTTTTTGAGCTGTATGTTAAGAGCCATAGTGGGCCCCATAATACAATGTGTGCAAGAATTTGGTGAACTCATGGTCAAGAGACCCCAAAGAACAACATGGTCACCATAAATGTTCCACAAATATATATCATCCCAAATGTACCATTGTCAATAATGCTTAAGTCTCTGGGATTATGAAGTATTTAAATCTTGGGTGATACATGTTCTTTCTAAAAAAAATCAAAATGTCTACATACCAATGGGTAAGGTCAACAACGTCACAAATTTTCTCATTAGGGGATAATAATCCAATGGGTAGGGATCAATCATAATTGTTGTCCAATGGTGGGGAAATATTATTGATGTGCTCATCTACAAACATTTCCACTCCTCTCATATCTCTAATATCAAGGTCAAATATCTAGAGGAGGACCATCCATACAATGAGGTGGTTCATAGCTTCTGGATTCATTAGGATAAAACCAACGGAAAAATGACTAGAAGAGATGATTTTTTACCTAATAATATATGAACAAAACTTTTCCAATGAAAAAAATAAAATGGAGTTCTTTTTCAGTTGTGGTGTTGTTTTCTTGGGTAGGTTTAATGGTACACGAGTCATATGCAATTACATGAGGTGAATTTAAAACCCTATATGATAAAACTACCCAAACTATAATGTTATAGGAATCACACATAAGATTTAAGGGAAGATCCCACATTTTGGGTTGGATTATGTAAGGTGAGGTGAGAATCCTTTTTAGTTAATTGAAAGAATCATCTAAATTTTTATCAATTTCAAAATCAGAATCCATTTTCTACAAATGAGATAGAGGAAGTAAGATCTTACTAAAGTATTTAATGAATCAGTGGTAAAACCTAACATGAACCAGGAATGATTAATCCTCATGGACACATGTTTGACACAAAAGTAATGAAATAAATTCAATTTTTATTTATCCACTTGAATTTCCTATTTTGTAATATCATTCTCAAGAACTATACCCTAATCAACCATAAAATTCAATTTCTTATAATTTAATACAATATATTTTCCGATATAGTGGTGTAGGACATAAACTAGGTGTGAAAATAGTACTCAAAAGAAGTTCCAAAAACTACGAAATCGTTAATAAAAACTTCCATACAATTATTAGGGTACCCAAAAAATTACTCAATATACATCGCAAAAAATTACCGGGAGAATTACATAGACCAAAAGGTATATTTATTTCTATAAATGTGTCTAATGGACACATTTATATTTGTCTTTTCTTAATCCTCATGTTCTATATGAATGTGAAAATAACCTAAGTAGACATCAAGAAAAATAATAATGGTATTTACCACCCAGTATTTCTGACATTTGGTCAATAATTGGTAGAATAAATTGGTCCTTTAATATGGCTTCATTCAATTTATTATATTCAATACATACTCATCAACTATTTTTCACATGTGTTGGAACCACTTCATTCCTTTCATTAGACACAACTAATATTCTATATATTTTTTCAAAATTTACACTAGCCTAACCCATGCACTATAGATTTAGGATAAATGATCCCAACAACAAGTAATATATTGAATTCGTATTTTACCATTTCAAGGAGAGTGGGATTCAACTGGGATTGACATTTCGTTATGGGCCTAGCCACATCATCAAAATGTATATGGTGAATAAAAAAAGATGGTATAATCCCAGGAATATCAGCCAATGTCCATCCAATTTCCCATTTACACTCTATCAAATGGTCGAGCAGTTTTGATTACTACTGTCGAGGGAGGTTACTGGAAATAATGACAGGAAATTGGTCAATTCCAATAAGATATGTATATTTTAAAATAGGAAATGTTTTTTTATTTCAAAAACATGTTGTTTTTGGATTGATGGCTAGGATTTTGGTGGAGTGAGGTCAATAAAACTATCTATATACTCATATTTATTCTCTAAGGACATAGAATTAATGTAAATGATATTTTCTGAATCATCGAAGGTCATGGGTACCTCTGAATGAACACACTCATAAATTTAAAATAAATTAGTATTTTTTGAACCAAAAAAACACTGAAAACATGAATCCAAACTCAATTCATCCAACGCTGAAGAAAATGAAAATTAATCACAATATTTTTCTTGTATAGAACTATGTGTGTGTTTTTTGTTTGAGATAACTTCAATAAAATATACTTGGAGGGTGGAGTGCTCTTCAACATTGGTGTTTCATTTCCTCAAGGATGTTAAAACTTACATTTTCTACACCAAAATTAATTTACAACATTCCATTACAATAGTTGATGATCGTATTTTCTATTTTTATGATTTGACTACTATGTATGAGAGGGTATTGTCACTGAGTTCTGGTTTCCTCCATATCAAGAGTGTAAAAGTTTGTAGGGATGCTGATATTCTTCATATTAATGATAACATCATCGACCTCTCCTGATGGGTGTGTTGTGATCCAATTGGAATCTTTCACTATGATGCATGTCAGTTGAATCTCTATAACATAAAGATAAGTGTACACATAGAATGTCATTATAAAAATTAATGCACCTAAATATGCCATATCATCTGAAAATAATGTCTCCCCTTTGGTGCAAGGTATCATGGAAGTTCATGGAACCTTGAATTTGGTTATAATTACTAGTTTAATAAAGACTGAGACATTCCTTCCTATATTGACTCTATCAATACCCTTCTCCCTTCAACTATGTGGGAAAAGTTCTATATGAAATTTGGCATATCATAGGATTTTATTAACTGCATCTAGTATATGAATGATAACTTATATATTTTTAAATGTATCCATTACCTCTTTATCAATTTCACTATAAAAAATCTTCTTATATTCATAGAGTCTTTGGGGGAAGGGAATGCAAATGGTTTGTTTTGAGGAATCCGCAATGACAATTTGTTTGTCATTTTTGTTTGGTTTTTCAACATTAGAATATTTTTAGGGTAGGGAAATTGAGTTTCCAAGAGGGGTACATACATTTTTGGTAGAATCATTTGAAGAAGAATCTTTTTTACCACTACAAAGTGTGATTGCACAGACATTAAAATTGTATTTTGGATTAGAAACAAGTAGGGATAATAGTTTTCCAGAATGATACATCTTTATCACACCGATGAAGTTTTCCAATTGACCAACATGAGTTCACAGGTCTTTAATAGATGATTATGTGGTCTGTTGGAATTGGAGGATCTAGGTTTCCATTTTCATCACTATGTACTCGAGGCTTGGATCATATTTTGGAGGGGGGATGACTATTCCATGAAGTTGGGGGATAATAAGGTTTCATACCTTAGACTTTTCTATTCCAATTACGATTTGGGTAGCTCAAGTTTCCTCTTTGTTGGTACAATGGTTTTTCTTTCAACTCAGGGTCTAGATTTTCCCTAAATGATTTTATATTGATGGTTGGTGCTTGCTAAAAAGGTTGACCTAGGAATATTTCTACATATGACTCATATAAAACATGAAGTCATGGGAACTATTATGAATAATGAGTGTTGTAAAAAAAATGCAATATAATGGAATATGAGGAGGGTTTCAATTACCTAGTGTTTGAGATAATTTCCATATAATGGTATGAAACTCATTAAGTTTATTATCTACGTTTTCTTCAAGGGATGAAAGACTTACCTCATGAACTCCTCGGGATGGTGAAATTTATAATATAACAAATTGTTATGAATTTTGATATATATTTCTTAATAAGTCATGAGCAGTGGAAATAGTTTTTTCAACTAGGGCCCACTACTTACAACATCTATCATTCCACGATCCATGGGACAAGTCCTTTGTAGAATCATTAAATTAGAAGCTGATCAAAAATTTGGTGGTGGGATAAACTTCAAAAATGATATTTGAATCTATCCCAATATTAATGTACTATCTCTCATTATGATTGCATAATTCAAAATATTTATTTTCTAATTTACGAATTTCTAGAGGCATGGAAGATCTTGTCATGAAATAGTCATTTAAGGTAATTCCATCCCCCAATTGTGGTGGGAATATAATATTTTTAGTATTTGGATACACCATCTGTCACGAACCAGCCCGGGTCGACCCTGAACCGGTCACCCGAGCCGGTCCGCGACAAGTCCCGAGGGGCGTTCCCGATCCCCTCGGGATGGCAACGAGTGCCGGGCATTAAAACTTTAATCGTTGGGAACGATTTCAGCCCAAGCTCAAAGCAGGATCGGAAGAAAGAATATAAATTAAACAAACTGACAACCAAAAAAGATGTAAACAACTATACCACGACATACCTCCATGTGACCTCACGGGTCACCACCCAACTACAACCAACGTCGCTCCCTCACTGAGCGACTCAATCTAGGAAATCCTGAGCACAAGGAACCTGCAACTGAAAAGGTAAAAGATAGGCATGAGCACAAAAGTACTCAGGAGGTGAGCCCCACAACAAATCCTAATGCACTGCCAGCAAATAAAGAATCTATATAATCCAGGTTTGAACTATAATGTATAAAAGTAAATTTCATAAAGCTTTACTTGAAAATAAAACACGAGACATTTCCCTTATGCTTTCTTTTTTTTCGAAAGTTAATTCCCTTTCATTAGTTTTAAACTCATTCCAAAAATCAAAGTGTCACATTTTCAAATTTTTACCCAAAGAGAATAAAGCATTTCCATTTGAAAACCATTTTCCCAGAGTTGAACAGTATAGGATATGAAGGATGACTGAAAGTAAACAAGCAGGGAAAAACAAGTGCAGGTATAGGTAAACAAGCAAGGAAACCAAGTGCAAGTAAAAGAAAAATAAACTAGAAGTTATCAGCAATGACCATGGGCGATCCTGAACATCCCTAGAAAACCCCTGGACGTACTCGGGTTCAGACTACCTGCCGGCATGGTACTCCACAGTCAATAACCAACTGGCCGCCCTAATAGCCAACCAGTGGCACATCCCACCTGGCCTGTCCACAACTCCAGGGGGTACCAACCCGTCTAATCAGGGTTAGCAAGCAACCGTCACTCGATAATCTACAAGACGCCCAAGAACCCATAGTGGTTTTAGTAACACTGTGTAAGTGGGAGACCCTCGCACGCGTGACTCATCTCACCGCACTTGCCAACCCCTTACACAGACATCGCTACCCGACAACCCTCGAAGGGAAGTCCCCCTGTAGAAATGCCCTCACAAGTACGTATATATATATATATATAATCACTTCACATTTGATAAATTGCCAACCGGGCCGTCATGTCACTTACATTTTGATCATTTAAGACTAAAGCATTTTTAAACAGAGATGACACACGCCATTTCATTGAAAACTAGAAACGCACTTAGAAATTTATTTAAGAAACTAAAATTAGCATCTTAAATCTGGAACACATTTGTTTCACAAGTAGAGTCACTTTCCAACCACCAAACGCACCCCACTTTTATCAAGAGCCAAACGGGCCTTTAATCATTTTTTTGAAGGAACACCATTTCCCAAATGAAATCCAAACTTTTGTTCGCGCAACAAAGGAAAACATCTTTCATCAACCAAGAGCCACACATAAAGTTTCCAAAACAAGTTCAAAGGTCACACGACGTTTTCTCTAATCAAGGTTCTAAGAAAACACCATTTTCCATATACAATACATCTACTAATTTACACACGCCAAAAAATTTCAAAACCCAAATCAACATGTCTTTCATTATTCAGGAAGAACCATCTAGCAACACTACCATGGAAGCACCAATTAAATCCAAGAAAACGCTTTTAATGAAACGCTAGAATTAGAACAACTATTATCATCAGCAGATCACCAAACTATAGATAACTACTTAATAATACTTTTGAATTTACTGAAACGTAATAAAATGTCAAGGAATAAAGAAATTCTAAATTAAAGGCGAGTGAAAAGGGAGACCTACCTCAAGATCCAAGCGCGCCGGTAAAACGACCTTAGAACCATGGCACGATGACACGACGTGTGTCCGAAGCCACGTGATAAAGTCCAACACTCTCGAAACTGAGGCGCGGAGACGGCTGAACCTCAGAAACAAGACGCAGCGATGGTGCTTTCTCGAAAACGCCCTGCGCGGGTCCTGAAATCTTAAACCTACCAAAAAAAAAATATAAGTTGATGGAAAACCCCTAACAAAGCACAAGGGAATGCCAGAGTAATAATAATGGTGATAACAATAACATCATAATAATAATAACACAATATAATAATAATGATAATATAATAATAATAACAATCATAATATGGCATTTTTATAATATAATAATACAATAATAATAACAATAATAATATTATAATAATAATAACAGCATAACCATAATAATAACAATATCATAACAAAATAATAACTTAATAATATTAAATTGAAAATAATAATAATAATAATAATCTTAATCTTAATAATATATTAATAATAATAATAATATAATAATAATAACATACTTTAATAACAAGAATGATATAAAAATAATAATTTAATAAGTATAATAATATTATAACTATAATAACAATAATAAAATTAATAATAATAGAATAATATCAACATAATAATAATATAATAATAATATAATCACAATAATAATAATATAATGATAATAATAATATCTTAGCATAATTGTAATATTATAATATGATAATAATAAAAACGATAAGATAATAGTAATAATAATAATAATAATAAAATAATCATAATAATAATATAGCAATAATAATAAAAAATATAACTTAATAACATGATAATAATAATAATAATAATAATAATAATAATATTAATAACATATTACTAATAATAATAATAATCAGATAATAGCATAATATAATAACGATAATACTATTAGTAAAAGAAAAATATTAGCATTATAATATTAATAATAATATTATTGCTAATATGAAAAAGAAACAAAAACAAAACGTAATAATAAAAATAAAATGAAAAAAAGAAAACTTATAGCGTAGGGGGGAAGGGAACGCGCAGGGGGGAGGGGGTCGCCGGACAGCGGTCCGTCGGACAGGAGCAGGGCCGGGGCGCCGGTGGTGAGGGGAGGCCGGCTCGACGGGAGATGGATGCGGGGGGGGGGGGGCCGGGATGGCTGGCAGGTGTGACGGCGGGAGACGAGCGGGACGCCGGACAGGGGCCGGGCGTGGGCGGCGGGCGCCGAAGGGAGCAGGGCGCGCAGCCGGGGTGCCGAGGCGGAGGAGGCCGGGACAGGGAGGGTCGGACGATGGCGCGGGCGACGCCGGGGCGCACGGAGGAGGCCGGAACAGGGAGGGCGCGGCCGCGGGGAGAGCCGGAACATGGGAAGACGGTGCGGCCGGCGAAGGGGAGTTGGGTGGTGGTGGGACGACGGAGAGGCCGGGAGAACCGGGGGAGCCGGGAGGCCGGGTTGAAGACCGCCGGAGGGAGGGGAGGCCGGCGGCTGGGTGTGGCGAGGTCGCACGAGGGAGACGGAGACTGCAACGGTGGCTGCTGGGTGCGGAAGCCGGGACGGAGGCCGGAAACGACGGAGGTGGCGGGAGCAGGGCCTGTGCGCCGAAGAGGCAGGGGGAGAAGAAAGGGAGGAGAGAGGAGAGAGAGGGGGGTGTTGCGGCGATAGGGTAGAGTAGGGTGGATTAGGGTTTTGATTAGGTTTATATATATATATGTGTGTGTGATAAAAATAATGATAATATTATTAATAATAATATTAGTAACATTATAAGAATAATAATAATAATAAGTATAATTTTAATCATAAAACCTTAATATATTAATAATTATACTACAACATCATAGCAATAATGATACAAAACCCTTATAATAAAAATAATTAAACATTATAATATTAATGATAATAATGATAAAACTTATAATAATAATAATAGAACCTATAATAATAATAGTAATACATTAGTTAATTCTAATAATAATCATTTTGATCAAATAATAAAACAATCTAAACATAATACATATATATACATTTATGCATATAAAGATATATACATAAACATATATAGAACTATATGTATATATATACATTATTATACATATATATATATATATAACATACATAAACATATATAAAATAAAATTAACTATCATATTAATAACACAACTTAAATAGCGTTAATAATAAAATATCAACATAAAAATTATAATATTTAACCATGCCGGGTGAACACACGGTCACCCGGGCTGAACGCACGGTCATCGCTGACGATGCAGTGACCGCGCACCGGCGCGAAACCGCCAACGCAAATAATCTCTGAAAATTTTAAACCTAGACCAAGAAAGAAGAAAAAAAATACAGACATCCGCGGTCGGGGTGTGACAATTCTCCCCACCACAGACACTTTCTGCCCCCAGAATGTCACCAGGCCAAAAGTCGATCAAGATTTAAGTCCATGCCCCAACGAAACTAAAAGAACCAGAGAGAACTGAGAATCTCGGGGATGACCTTACTCAGCACAGGTCACACCCGACCGATTCAAGAGAAAACTGGGGTCCGAGATTGAGGGGAGAACACGAAGGGGTTCTCCCCACCACAAGAGCTCAACTTGTGCAGAAAATTTGACCATCTAATAGACAACCCTAGGAAAAAGGGGGGTCGATGCGGGAACTCCCAACCAATTCAAACCAACTCTTATAGCACGAGTGAAAAACAACACCTTTGTCGAAACCTTGAACCCACGACTAGAGTCAACAACTTCAACACCAGGGAAAACCCATAAAAAAACATTTAACCAATATCAAATTGGAGATATGATTCACCGAAGTCCACGAAACATAACCACATCGACAACATAACTAAAACGAGGTCAACCCACACAAGAGTCAAACACACTTTTGAGAAGGACACACGATTTAGAATACTACATTCACACGACAAGTCCACATAGATTTATCATAGAACAAGTCCATTTTCACTTTTTATAAAAACAACACATTTACATAAACCAGACTACTTGGATTATAATAGAACAAGTCCATGATAACCCCATGGTAAAACAATGAACATACAATAACGTCAAAACATAACAGCAGAAAAACAAGTACTAAAAGATCTTGATTGTTCCACTGCTAACACGGAACACAAAACCTGGACCAAGGCTTCACACCCCTGGGGGCTCCTGACTGTGCACGAGCTTCACCCCGAGACTTGTGGCTGGGGCTCTGATGGCTGAAGCATCTTCTGCCTCACAGTCAGGTACTGACATTCTCCCATCATAGCTTCCTCTTCAAGTGACGCTTCTTGCAAAACTTCTCCAGATGACCCAGACAACCACAGCGATGACACGTCTTCGGAGGGTTGCGACAAGACGACTTTAAATGCCCGAAACGACCACACTGAAAGCATACCATCGAACGATCTGATGAACTGGAATCTGGGACCAAAGGGGATAACTCATTAGGAACAGGTATCTCTGGCGCCTTTTCCTCACCAGAGGGGGAACTCTAACGAACAACAACAGGGGACAATGACGTATTAACCACCCGCACATCAGAAACTAACTCAGCCAAGAAAGCTTCCTCCACCAGCTTCTCGAAACAAAGGTCTTTAGAAGGGAGGACTCGCTCCTTGATCTCTGGACGAAGACCCCCAGTGAAAAGAGAGACCTTCATGAGCTCATGCGACGCTACCTCTGGAGAAAAGGGAATCAGTTCCTTGAAATGGTCAACATATGCCTTCACCGTCCGTTGACCTTGTTGAATATGCACAAGCTCTCTCTTTTTCTCCAGCTTCACTTCCTCAGGTACAAACCATTGGATGAAAACAATTCTAAAGACATCCCATGTCATTTCAACTTTCGTCAATGGTGGGGCAACCACCTTCCACTGGTCCAGAGCTGGACCCTCGAACAACTTCATAATTGCACGAACCTTAACATTATCGGGAGTTCCCAACATTCTAAAGACATGCTCCACTTCCTTGAGCCATTTCACTGCCTCTAACAGACCCTGATCACCATGGAGAATAGGCAGAGTCTGAGGAGGACCAAAATCTGGGCATGACCTATCAGAATCCTTAGGGACCTTTCTGGGCGGCATTTCCTGAGCGACATATAAAACACAAGGCCAAAACCAAAATCAAATCGAAGCAACATCAATAAAAGCACCTTCATCAAAAACAGTCAGCATAAGGACCAATCAAATACAACACAACCCAAAATAAAATCCCCTCTTTAAAATTCCCTTTTCATTTTTGATTTCAAAACCACCCTTTTTCAAGATCATTTTCCAAAACCAATCCACTTTCAAACCAAAAACTTTCCAAAACCGTTTCCCCTTTAAAACCAATTTAGAAAACAAGGTCAAGCCATTAATTTAAAATACACACCCAGGTAATTCCATGAATCGTTGCACATGTCTTCATCCACTGTCCAATAATACTCGCACCAACATGCATTTTTTTTCTATGCATTCTCACACATGTGCGAACATTCATAAAGAGGACCTGGGGTTTCATCCCAAATCATTCTTAACCAATTCCAAGCAAACAACAGATTTTCAAATCAAGAGATCTCAGTTTTAAAACCCATTTTATACATTTAAAGTCCTTTAAAAGAAACCAGTCCAATTTTCAAAAACCCTTTTTCATTTCCAACTACACACTCACACAGACCAAAACGAAAACAACATCCAAACTTTCATCAATCACTGAAATGAGGGACTAGTAGTCACACTCAACCTGGCGACATGGTAGTGGGCCATGTCCCAAGTCAGCATCGACCACTATGAGGAATTCAAACCACGTACTCGGACTCCACATGGGTCACTACTCCATGTGAAATTATGATGTAACGTCGGCTTTCCTCCATTATCATCTCTCAATCCAAGACAAACCAGGATAGTCAAGGACACAATTCCCGAACTACCCCTGGTAACTCGAGGATAAGTGCGAGCAAGAGTTCGCGACGCTCTTCTCGTACCTACCCCTCGAGTTCCGACAGTCCTAATCTCATTCTACCGGATGACCCAAAATAACAAGAACCAGCTCTGATACCATTTTGTCACGAACCATCCCGGGTCGACCCTGAACCGGTCACCAGAGCCGGTCCGCGGAAAGTCCCGAGGGGCGTTCCCGATCCCCCCGGGATGGCAACGAGTGCCGGGCATTAAAACTTTAATTGTTGGGAATGATTTCAGCCCACGCTCAAAGAAGGATCAGAAGAAAGAATATAAATTAAACAAACTGACAACCAAAAAAGACGTAAACAACTATACCACGACATACCTCCATGTGACCTCACGGGTCACCACCCAACTACAACCAACGTCGCTCCCTCACTGAGCGACTCAAGCCAGGAAAACCTGAGCACAAGGAACCTTCAACTGAAAAGGTAAAAGATAGGCATGAGCACAAAAGTACTCAGCAGGTGTGCCCCACAAAAAATCCCAATGCACTGCCAGAAAATAAAGAATCTATATAATCCAGGTTTGAACTATAATGTATAAAAGTAAATTTCATAAAGATTTACTTGAAAATCAAACACGAGACATTTCCCTTATTCCTTTTTTTTCGAAAGTTAGTTCCCTTTCAGTAGTTTTAAACTCATTCCAAAACGCAAAGTGTCACATTTTCAAATTTTTACCCAAATAGAATAAAGCATTTCCATTTTAAAACCATTTTCCCAGAGTTGAACAGTATAGGATATAAAGGATGACTGAAAGTAAACAAGCAGGGAAAAACAAGTGCAGGTATAGCTAAACAAGCAAGGAAACCAAGTTCAAGTAAAAGAAAAATAAACCAGAAGTTATCAGCAATGACCATGGGCGATTCTGAACATCCCTAGAAAACCCCTGGACATACTCAGGTTCAGACTACATGCCGGCATGGTACTCCACAGTCAATAACCAATTGGCCGCCCTAATATCCAACCAGTGGCACATCCCACCTGGCCTGTCCACAACTCCAGGGGGTACCAACCCGTCTAATCAGGGTTAGCAAGCAACCGTCACTCGATAATCTACAAGACGCCCAGGAACCCATAGTGGTTTTAGTAACACTGTGTAAGTGGGAGACCCTCGCACGCGTGACTCATCTCACCGCACTTGCCAACCCCTTACACGGACATCGCTACACGACAACCCTCGAAGGGAAGTCCCCCTGTAGAAATTCCCTCACAAGTACGTATATATATATATATATATATATAATCACTTCACATTTGATAAAGTGCCAACCGGGCCGTCATGTCACTTACATTTTGATCATTTAAGACTAAAGCATTTTTAAAGAGAGATGACACACGCCATTTCATTGAAAACCAGAAACGCACTTAGAAATTTATTTAAGAAACTCAAATCAGCATCTTAAACCTGGAACACATTTGTTTCACATGTAGAGTCACTTTCTAACCACCAAATGCACCCCACTTTTATCAAGAGCCAAACGGGCCTTTAATCATTTTTTGAAGGAACACCATTTCCCAAATGAAATCCAAACTTTTGTTCGCGCAACAAAGGAAAACATCTTTCATCAACCAAGAGCCACACATAAAGTTTCCAAAACAAGTTCAAAGGTCACACGACGTTTTCTCTAATCAAGGTTCTAAGAAAACACCATTTTCCATAAACAATACATCTACTAATTTACACACGCCAAAACATTTCAAAACCCAATTCAACATGTCTTTCATTATTCAGGAAGAACCATCTAGAAACACTACCATGGAAGCACCAATTAAATCCAAGAAAACGCTTTTAATGAAACACTAGAATTAAAACAACTTTTATCATCAGCAGATCACCAAACTATAGATAACTACTTAATAATACTTTTGAATTTACTGAAACTTATTAAAAAGTCAAGGAATAAATAAATTCTAAATTTAAAGGCGAGTGCAAAGGGAGACCTACCTCAAGATCCAAGCGCGACGGTAAAACGACCTTGGAACCAAGGCGCGATGACACGACGTGTGTCCGAAGCCACGTGATAAAGTCCAACACTCTCGAAAATGAGGCGCGGAGACGGCAGAACCTCAGAAACAAGGCGCAGCGATGGCGCTTTCTCGGAAACGCCCTGCGCGGGTCTGAAAATCTTAAACCTACCAAAAACAAATATAAGTTGATGGAAAACCCCTAACAAAGCACAAGGGAATGCCAGAGTAATAATAATGAGAAAATAATAATAATAATGGTGATAACAATAACATCATAATAATAATAACACAATATAATAATAATGATAATATAATAATAATAACAATCATAATATGGCATTTTTATAATATAATAATACAATAATAATAACAATAATAATATTATAATAATAATAATAGCATAACCATAATAATAACAATATCATAACAAAATAATAACTTAATAATATTAACTTGAAAATAATAATAATAATAATAATCTTAATCTTAATAATATATTAATAATAATAATAATATAATAATAATAACATACTTTAATAACAAGAATGATATAAAAATAATAATTTAATAAGTATAATAATAATATAACAATAATAACAATTATAAAAATAATAATAATAGAATAATATCAACATAATAATAATATAATAATAATATAATCACAATAATAATAATATAATGATAATAATAATAACATAGCATAACTGTAATATTATAATATGATAATAATAAAAACAATAAGATAATAGTAATAATAATAATAATAATAAAATAATCATAATAATAATATAGCAATAATAATAATAATTATAACTTAATAACATGATAATAATAATAATAATAATAATAATAACATATTAATAATAATAATAATAATCAGATAATAGCATAATATAATAATGATAATACTATTAGTAATAGAATAATATTAGCATTATAATATTAATAATAATATTATTTCTAATGTGAAAAAGAAACAAAAACAAAACGTAATAATAAAAATAAAATGAAAAAAAGAAAACATACAGCGTAGGGGGGGAAGGGAACGCGTAGGGGGGAGGGGGTCGCCGGACGGCGGTCCATCGGACAGGAGCAGGGCCGGGGCGCCGGTGGTGAGGGGAGGCCGGCTCGACGGGAGATGGATGACGGGGGGCCGGGATGGCTGGCAGGTGCGACGACGGGAGATGAGCGGGACGCCGGACAGGGGTCGGGCGTGGGCAGCGGGCGCCGAAGGGAGCAGGGCGCGCAGCCGGGGTGCCGAGGCGGAGGAGGCCGGGATAGGGAGGGTCGGACGACGGCGCGGGCGATGTCGGGGCGCACGGAGGAGGCCGGAACAGGGAGGGCGCGGCCGCGGGGAGAGCCGAAACAGGGGAAGACGGTGCGGCCGGCGAAGGGGAGTTGGGCGGTGGTGGGACGACGGAGAGGCCGAGAGAACCGGAGGAGCCGGGAGGCCGGGTTCAAGACCATCGGAGGGAGGGGAGGCCGGCGGCTGGGTGTGGCGAGGTCGCGTGAGGGAGACGGTGACTGCAGCGGCGGCTGCTGGGTGCGGAAGCCGGGACGAAGGCCGGAAGCGTCGGAGGTGGCGGGAGCAGGGCCTGTGCGCCGAAGAGGCAGGTGGAGAAGAAAGGGAGGAGAGAGGAGAGGGGGGGGGGGGGGTGTTGCGGCGATAGGGTAGAGTAGGGTGGATTAGGGTTTTGATTAGGTTTATATATATATATATGTGTGTGTGATAAAAATAATGATAATATTATTAATAATAATATTAGTAACATTATAAGAATAATAATAATAATAAGTATAATTTTTATCATAAAACCTTAATATATTAATAATAATACTACAACATCATAGTAATAATGATATAAAACCCTTATAATAAAAATAATTAAACTTTATAATATTAATGATAATAATGATAAAACTTATAATAATAATAATAGAACCTATAATAATAATAGTAATACATTAGTTAATTCTAATAATAATCATTTTGATCAAATAATAAAATAATCTAAACATAATACATATATATAAATTTATGCATATAAAGATATATAAATAAACATATATAGAACTATATGTATATATATACATTATTATACATATATATATATATAAAACATACATAAACATATATAAAATAAAATTAACTATCATATTAATAACACAAGTTAAATAGCGCTAATAATAAAATATCAACATAAAAATTATAATATTTAACCATGCTGGGTGAACACACGGTCACCCGGACTGAACGCACGGTCACCGCTGACGATGCAGTGACCGCGCACCGGCGCGAAACCGCCAACGCAAATAATCTCTGAAAAATTTAAACCGGGACCAAGAAAGAAGAAAAAAAATACATACATCCGCGGTAGGGGTGTGACACCATCAAGGGAAAGAGGGGATTCCCTAAACATAATTAGATCCCTAGAAACATTTTTTGGTTTCATGGTGGAGAAAAATATGCGAAAATCCTTAAGATGCTTGTGAGGGTCCTCATTGGGAAGACCATATAATTTAGGACGTAGGTGGATAAGTCCTGATCTTAGATCAATGTTGGATTCTTCCTCAGGATATAGGATTTACGTAGTTTGGTACTCGACATATGATGTGATCCGTTCCTTTATGGATCGATTATTTGCGTCCATGATTTCTAGGGTCTTGATTTGATCAATTTTTGATTGATTTAAGACCACTTGGGGATGAAAGGGAAAAAGGAAGAAAGGGAAAAAATAAATCTTGGTTCAGGGAAATGTTTTTTGGTTAAGTGAAAAACCCAAAGGGAATGAAATAATATTCAAAACTTACTAAACCGATGGAAAATAGGTTATCTAAGAAAGGTGGAAACAAGGAAAGCAATGCCTCATGGAATGGGGAAGGTGGAGAACAAAGTAGAAAAACATGAGTCATGGAAGAAGAGGATAAAGAGTGTTTGATGCTCATCCTCTATTCCATGGAATAAATGAAGGAGAATGATGTCTGGGTCAATGCATCAAAATAAGATATTAAAATAATATATGCAATAAGGATATAATTTTATTCCAATGAGTAAAATGAAGTATGGTTAGCATAAGGTTTCATCCAATGCTAAATCAATATGGAGGAAATCATTCAGACAATGGAATGAATGGCTACCCATGATGATTAGATTATCAGCAAGGATCTAGATACCAATGTTAGTACTCTAAGCATGGAATTATATAGATTTCCTGATTAAAATAATCATAGTCTTGTGTTTAATTTTTTTGTGAGATCTTTCAGCATGTAGTTGTATATGTGTTTTGTGATATTTGGTTCCCCACTTTTCCTTAAAGTGGATTAATAAAAATTTATAATTGTATGATGCCAATTGAGGTTTATAATTGGGATCCTCAATGTTATTGTATTTTCATACTCTAGATGACCTAAATTGGAAGTGCAATTCCTTTTTAATTTCTCAGTCATATTCAAGCAGTTTCTATATTTCTGACCGGGATATGAATATAAGTTGTGGATAATTTTTATAGTTCATTTTTTACTTTTTTATGATGGATTATGGATAAAATGAAATTTAATTAGAATAATTAATGGATAAAACAAGATTATGTGATGATATATAATTATATAGAAAGGGAGAGGTGAGAAAGATAGAGAGAGATAGAGGGACAGAAGAAAACATACACAAACATATAAAAAACCTAAAAAAACAATCAAAATGGAAGGGGGATATTAAACATGGTATTTCTTAATAAGTAAAATAAATAAATAAAATAAATAAAAAAGTAAAATATGATATAGAATCCCTGGTAAGCGTGCCAAAATTTGATTGTGTTGTCATGTGCGCCAAATTAGTTTAGTTTTTACTATAATTTATACAGTTTTCTTGGAACCCTATATTGTCTCTTGATAGATCCTTAGATCATTAATAAAAAAAGAATATTTTTATTATGAAAAACGGAATTGGGTTTTGGAAGACAATGTGATTGGTGATTTAAAAATCATAAATAATGTTTGAAGTGATAAAGTAATGAATAAATTAATATAATTAATTATGTATGATCAACCCGATGAAATATCATGATTCTTATCTTGCATGTCTATAATAAATTTGGTTACGATATTTTAATCTCTGGTTTGAAACACATATAACCATATTATTTCTTTTTTATACTGGTATACCTCTTAGGTGTAGTCGTAAACACACTATACTTCACTAGATTATGCTAATGATTGGGTGATTTGGGTACGACTTCATATTTGAAAATCATCAAGGAAAAACAGGAAGAAATTGATGTTCTATCCAAGATTGTATGTTATTTATTTTTAATACAATGAAAAAAATGTACATGGAATTGGTAGTATTTATGAGCGGTCAATTGACCAATTTTTATCACACAAACACTGCACTGGAAGTGGGAAGAAGTGTTGAACAGTGTGTGAAAAATCACGTGTCTGGGTAACCACAAACATGATCATATGAGTTGAGCAAGAAATACTATCACATAAATCAATATAATAAAAATAGATGATAATGAAAAGAATATAAAAACCTGGAATTAAAATCATCATTCAAATATTTCAAACATGAAGCTTTGTATTTACATCACATTATCCATAGGTGATCACGCAGTGTTTAGTAATCCGTTGGAAGAGAGAAATAAAATGATGATGAATTAGAACCTCCCATGGCCTCCAGAACCTATAGTTATGAGTATAATTTTTCTTCTGGACTCCAAAATTGATGCACCATTCCCCCTAGTATAACATCCAAATGGGGTTCCCAAGGTTCCAATATATCAGAACGGTGAGAGGTGGTTTGGGAACCCTGATTTTGAGAATCCACTTGGTCTAAGGTTTTTTCCATCAATACTACCTTAAAGAACTTTGGAAAAAACTAAAAAGTTGTTTGTAAACACATTTTCTATATCCATGTCAAATTTTTGTCATGATAATTTATATAATAAGATATATTTCCAAAATATGTAGGAAACATTTTGACCCCATGAAGATTTATTTTGTTTGATGGATCGGATCATTTGTGCTTCTTAAATAACTAATTTGGATTGAGTTACATGAATAATTTTTGTTCTCACAACGTTATGGTTTTTCTAACAAAATTTCATCCATTTTGATGCATGGAGTTTTCAGAACATGCCAAACAGTGTACAAGTATTAAAGGGATTTCATGCAGTTTGGCCCATTTTCCTTTCGCATTTTTTCTGGCTCTCTGAATCACCTCCACCTTCAATGAAATAATCCAAAAATGTGAAATTTTAGATATTAAGAGTGATAATCAAAAAATTATTTAGTCCATAATTAATTGAAAATTTTTATTATAGATTTAATTTTCAATACAAAACCATATTAAAATAGTTTTGTAAGGGTGAGAATAAATAGTGAATCATAGTGACATCAAAGGATCCATCATAAGTCATTATGCTAGTCATATTAATCGACTAAGATATTTAACCCATTGATTTGGTAATTTATATATGTATTCACAAGTATTATGAAATAAAATACCTCAAAAAATTTGAATCCATAAAACAATTAGAGTGATGAAGTCATACGATATCAATAAATTCAACATAATAAACATAAAGTCTTTCAAAACGAATATTTTGTGACTTATTTCTATACTATATGAATTCAAAAAAAAAAAAATGACAGTGGTATAAGTTGAAAAGTGAGTTTTTTATATTGAGTATATAAAGATAAAGAAAGATTGGGATGATGCGGAAGTGGTTCTAATGTGTCCAAAAAACATAAATCTATAATTAGACATGATAAAATATTGATTTTAAAATAATTTGTTGATTTTAATAAGATGATTCAACATGTAAAGGTAATGTAATACCTATGTTAAAGTCACGCTATGTTTCTTCATTCAATTCAAAAATAACCATTGAAGTTGGATATGGGTAACTTGAAAAATATGAAGGCTATTTAAAGGTCATCATGACTTATGTAAATCTAATCCCCTAGTTTTTATGATCTATGTTAATCTCATATTGACCTACATGAGCGTGAAATAAAGAATCAGTTGTTTTGTAAATGTATATTGAATTTATTTAATTACTAAATTATGATTAAACCTTATTGATTCTCATACATTATGAAATTTTTTTAATATCCTATGTATATGTTATTTAATATAATAGGATTTAGATTTATAGAATATAATTTTTTTTATGTTGTTGATGATTTATGTCATTGAGTATTTGTGTTTTCTACTATGGATTATTCTTTCTTGCCATAATCTGGAATTCTACGTGATTCATCACATACTGATGAAAGATAAGGAGTTTCTAATTTGTGTGGATAAATTATTTGTAGAAAAAGAAGAATTTATGTAATTAAATAAGAATCTATAATTATTTATTCTGATAGGATAAATTAAATTAAAATGGTATTAGGAAAATCAATGTTACTTCTATATTATGTTATTAGATAAGAGTTAAGGAGAAAATAGGAATATGGTGGTTATGGGGACACCCATATATGAATTATGTAAAGAAGAAGGGAAAATGATCATGGGTATTGAATCAACTAGAGTTATTTTTTATTTTATATAAATGATGATTATTATTCTTAGATACCTAAGTGTAAAAGTTAAATAGATGATAGAGTATTGGTTTTTTGAATATTGGAGAATCGAGATATATTACTATGATAAGAATTGAAAAATAATAATCTAATAAAAAAGGAGGATAAAATATTATGATTAAGATGAATGTTTATAGGTATCAACATTTAAGAAATAATAATGTGATGACTGTCATTCCCGATATTATATTTAGTGAGATGAATTAGGGAGAATACAACTAAGGTGAGTATAACCCAATATGTATTCCTTGTTTTTCATTATTTGTAATTGATCCACTCAGATCTTGAGAAGTGAGATAACCAATTGGGCATTATCTGTTAAAGATTTATAAAACTAATCTGAAATAGAGACCATGTTTTTACGCATGTATAAATTCCAATTTGTATTCAAAGGTTCTTTATGAGAATAAGGAGTCCCATATTGTTGATGTATAATAATCCTATAAAGACATACTATTTAATTTTAAGAAGGATATGTAATGAAAAAAGTGCATATACTTGGTGTGAATCTATAGAACTTATGGGACTAAGATTTTTCATGGAGATCACATAGTGACTCTATGACTATAATGAGTGATTTTCTAGAAAATGTATTATGAGAAACATGAAAGTGTATTTATTTTGAGACACTTTTCATGGGTTGGAGGAACAATCCATTATAGTCGTTATTTTATTATAATGATGAAAACATGATTAGGGTGAATAACCAATCATTTTAAGGAGTATTACATTGATTTAAAACATTTAAAAATATCCAAAGGCCTTTTATCTACATTATATTCATGCATATGTTTGCAATCTTATTAGTTAAACTAAAACAGATAAATAGTCACTAACTAGAATCATAGTAAAATTCCATAGTAGTTAAAATATTCCAAGAGAGTTTTAAATTATAAATACATAGGTTGCACCTGATTCACCCCCATCTCAGATGTATGCACTGATATTATAAGGAATTAAAAATAGTATAAGAGTAATATTCCCTCTGGATGGATTTTACGTTTACTTTCTCTGGTAGTTCTACCCAAGGTGATGAAATTTAGACATGAAGAGTTGTTTGAAGTGGAGCCTGAAATGACCGAACTAGGTTATACATTGGTTATTATATATGTTGAGTTATTAACAATGAATATTGAAAATAGTAAAAATTAAGAGGATAGGAAGGTGAGAAATGTATAAATAATGAAATAAGAATCTCCATTAACTATAAATAATTAGTATGGGGATAGTTGTTCAAATTATTATGAGTCTAATGTGAATAATGCTACTGATAATCTGTACATTAAGGTTGAAATTTACTAAAAAAAATTTACTAAAAATTGTTCCCACCTTTTTGGATTATTTTTGGATATAGATGGTGAAAAATCATTGTCAGTAGATTATTTTAAATCCATACAAAATGTATGTTTAGAAAAGTTACAAAAACCAAACTCTCTCATAAAGGAGATAAAAGTAATGATAAATACCTAAAAATTAGAATATATATATAATAAATGGGTAAATATATCTTTTAATTAATTATTAATGATAAAAATTATATAAGAAAAAGTAGTTAAGAGAGATTCTATGCTTTGATTAATCTCACATGGCTACAATTGGTCAAAAGAACATCATTTTGAAGTAAAAGAAAAAATAATAAAATAAAATTATAAATCTTTCAATAATAGTAGAGATATACAAGAAGAAAATTTTTAGAAGTTTACAAAATATTATGAGAAAAGGATCAAATTATTTTATGATGGAAAATATCCCCATAATATGATTTTCATAGA
The DNA here is from genome assembly GCA_963277665.1 of Viscum album. Taxonomy (NCBI): domain Eukaryota; kingdom Viridiplantae; phylum Streptophyta; class Magnoliopsida; order Santalales; family Viscaceae; genus Viscum; species Viscum album. Next base: position 813,724,744 of record OY728165.1, read on the forward strand.
GATTAAAGAAATATTGAGAGATATATAAAGTGTTAAACCCAAATTATTCCAATAAATTTAGGTGAAAAGTTCTAAAAGTCAATATTAAAATATAAATTTTCTCCTAAATTGTAAATTTAATGATGTTAAATAGTTTTTGACTTCATGTATATAATAATACACCTTTAGATCTCTGAAAAATGAAAATCATGTTCAAGTTAAATATGTTCTTAAAAAATATTGATCCTCTGACAGACCTGGAAAAAATTCAAATTCTATTCAAATTTTGAGTAGTGAAAATGTTTACAAACTCATTTTTATTCCCTAGAAAGAGGTGAAAAGGCCCACCAAATTTTTACATATAAATGAAGCTTAAAATGTTTCGGATTCCACAAACAACTCGAATGTATATTAATATTAAAATATATAACCAAAAGTTAAGGATTATGTTTAATTGGATGATTATGGTGATACTAGATGATTAAAAGTAGATTAACTAATTTCTCTAATAACAATTCAATATATGGAAAAAATTTATGTCTTGAAATAAGGAGGAACTTAGCTGAAAAAGTTAAGAATCCTTTTGGAGTAATGTAAACAATAAATAAAATGATCCAAGAAGAATAAATTTGAATTCTTTGATAATTTATATGATTTTTTAAACATTGAAGGTCACTACTATGAAAATATCAGTACAAACCTACTTGGGTTTTTTCATATAATGTTTAAGAGAGAAAAATCACCCCATCCTAATGAGGATTTGATAATATTAAATAAGTCTTCTATGAGAGAAAACGTGTGTGAATAAGAAAGTTAAAAAATATACATTGATGAAGTTAGTGAATAATGATGATCATAGTTTCAATAGTATAGGAGAGATATTCCCTTATAATTGTAATGAATTCCATACCATGGTCTGTTTCATGATATTTTAGAATGACATCATTAACGAGATTAATTTGAAAACAAGAAAATATTTATCCCAATAGAGAGTCACATGAATTATAATGGCGATGACACACATTTTTAAAAAGTTTAGAGACTACCCAAAAATGGTAAATCAAATGTGATTAGAGAAGTGTGTTGATGGCGAACCCTATAAGGACATGAAGATTTCAAATGTATATATGTTTTTCTTGGTCAAACGGGATGAGAAACAACATGTGTGAAACATCCATTACTCCTAAAAACATTTTTTTTCTGTTCTGATCTAGACCACACAAAAAGGGATGTGAGATCTTTAGCCTAAATACATATAGAGCATATATCTAGATCTAATGAAAAAATATTCGAAGTTAGATAAAGACAATAATAATGAAATTTCTTTAATTGGAAAATTGGAGAAGCCTATTTTAGCTCAGACTAATGATGATATAATTAATAAATCTAATTATCCAAGAATTTAAAGATATTAATAATCAATGGAGGATCTAGTATGGACAATTTTACATGATTTTGAGTCAGAATGAAAAATAATTTTGGGTTGAGAATGAAATCAGAGGCACAATGCTATAATTGAATAACTGGATAATACCCACCTTATTCTAACACCATTGTGTCTATTCTTTGAAAATGTACACAAAGAGGAATCATTAGACATTATATATTATAGTGAACTGAAATTTTAGATGGTATTCATCATTAATTGGAATCAACTATTCAATCATTATAATAATAATTTGGTTTTTATTTTCAGATTAATGTAACTATGGTGATACAATATGTAATTCATCCCATTAGGGGAAGATAATAAATAATTAAAGTTTTCAATATATTTATTATCAATATATAAAAACCTAATTTGTTATATCCCCTGTAAATTTAGATGTTTGAGTTATGATATTTACATTCCTAACTATAAATTAGGTTATGATAGATGTATTATCAAATGGGAAGTTATTTTATAAAACTAATGGGGAAGTAAAATAAATTTCTTTTTAAATTAAATTGTGTTTGTTAATGTTATAATGTTTATAAAATTTATTAAAATTATGATTAAAAAAATCCCTACTTTTTGAATTTTGAGTTGGAACCACATTATGAAATGGGAAAGGATATATATTTTTGTGGTAAATTTATTAATGATTTCTATAATTCATTAGCACATATTGACTTATAGACAAATTACATAATGTGAATTAGAAATAATTACATGTTTTCTCCCTTATCACATGTAATTATCTGATTTCAGTGGATGTGAAAGAATGAAATTTTAGAACATATCTTTTATTTAGATGATAAAAAGCTGGAAACTGTTTTCCTTAGAAGGACATATCATGTATGAATAGTTTTAATGAGTGGGATAATCAATTTCTCCCAATAGTAATTTATTTTCATTATGGGGGAGAAGAAAATGTGATATTATGAATGAGTATTGTCATGAATTATACATTTGGTTGTTGATTTTATTGAAAATAAATCGAAAATGGGATATTGAAGTGCCTGTCGATATGTGATTTTGTTTCTCATCCACAAAGAATTTCACTTTACAAACACGAATACGTATTATATGGACTGTAGTTTCTACCCAACACAATAATAAGGATTCCACCATGAAATATGGTCCAGGGATATTTATTTTCCCACCATTAGTGTTTGTAAGTAATATTCATATGTTGTAAATAAATTATGGAAATTTCTGCTACTACCTATGATAATCTACCTAGACAGCTTCTAGGTTATAAATACATAACATTTGATGATTTATTTAGTTGGACCTTATGGAATAGAAAATTATAGATAATGTTTTAAAGAAACTCCAACCTTCAAAATTTATGTGACATAGAGAAACTAATTTGAAGCTACTGGATGTAGTGAAAAACCAAAAGATTCTATTATTATAAATGAAAATGGACAATTTAATTTGGTATTTTAAAGACCCATGATATTGAAAGAACCATTAATGTATTTTTGTTTGAATATTATAAAATGATGAGTATTAAAATTAGAAGGATACTAAATATGATACATATATTTTATAAATATATAGTTGAAATGGTTAAAGAGATTCAAAATATCTGAGAGAGCTAGCTAATGTGAAGAGGAATCTATCCAAATGTTATTGTGGTTGAACGATACTGAAATAAGTATAAAAATAACATTGATAATGTTTTTATTAGATTATAGAAGCTCTGTAGAAGGAGGAAGTAATTATGAATTTCTTTGAGAAATCCAATTTTAATGTTTCAATGAAAAATAAAAGAGTCCTTGATAGTAATTGTCACGAACCAGCCCAAGTATACCCTGAACCGGTCACAAGGTCCATCCTGTGACAATTCACTAGAGGAATTCCTGATTCTCTCAGGACGACCACAAGCACTAAGGTCATTAATAGAGTACAAAAGGGAATAATTTATCCCATATATAATCAATCAAGAAAACCGGGGAATGAAATAGATAGCCCAAAATACATTTATATAAAAATTGAACCGATCATTTTTGTTCAAGAAACTGAATGTACAACTAAATCATACACTTAAATGAGAAAACCATATAACCAAATAACTCCATTTTTACCCCACTGTTCACTCTCTAACACAATGATCACACGTCGCCCAAGGTGATCAAACTCAAGCTGAAACCTACACAAGGCCTAAAAATAGAAGAAGACTATAGGTGTGAGTATTAAATCTCAGTAGGTTAGCACGAAATTATATTCCCAATTGACATCCTTTAAAATAAAAGATACATCAATTTCATTTTATAAATATAAGATATAAAGGTATGATTTCAAAATGAGGTCTCATGCTATATCAACAATTACAAAAAAAAACTTGCATGTTTTATAAACCGGAATGCTAGTAACAATTTTCAAAGAGGTGAAAATTTAAAATGAAAATAGAATTAAATAGGGCTTCATTAAATAATGTAAACTCTTAAATAATTCAAACACACTACTGAATTTACTAACCAAACACAACGTATGCTAATAGTGAATACAAAATAGCCAATGACCACAAGTCACAAGAACACCCCAAGGCACTAGATAGTTGTGAGCCCCAGGTATCTCATATCTCGATTAAGGTAAACATAATAAATATCTATTCTCATTCATAGGATCCCCTTGTAGGTAGCATAATCATAACCTAGAGGTCCACCTAAAACATCATCATCATAGTTTAGTTATTGTTGTCATCATCAAACATGCTATGTAAAACAGGGGTCGAACCCCATAGAATCACTAGTATACTAGTACACATCATCCCACCTAGATACATGCGATTCCCTATTGTTATAAATCAAGTTAATCATACTATAAAATACACTTTACACTTCAAAATTTCAGTACCAAACCTTAAAAACACAAACTGCCCTCTAACATGCTTCACATTTCTTTCCTGAATCAATAAACCACTAAAAAGATTCATAAAACAATTTCATGGAGTATTACAAGGCCTTGCACATAAAATCAATTAAAAATGCTCTTATAAGGCCACAAACCCATAAATAACATAAAAAACATTTTTTCAACCCCAAAACCAATTATTAAATCATTTTTATGGACCATAAAAATGTCCCAAAATAGTGAACATGAAATACAAATGGAGAATATTATTACAAAAACCAAATGCCAAACGAGCCTTTAAGTGTTTTTCAAAACAAAAACCTGACCATGGTATGCATTTAAATTTTATTAAGGAGGTGTATAATCAAAATTTACAGTAGAAAACAACATTAATAAATCCCTTAAATCATTAAGGTTACATATTCAAAACACGTCGATTTTCTTAAGTATTCAAAACATGCCATTTTTCAACAACTCGGGAAAAAACATGTTGTAAACCAAAACCCATTTGTTTGAAAAACCAAATCAAAATTTTAATGCCATATAAGGACCCAAAAATTCCATTTATCAGTATTCCAATTCATTAATAAATACAGAAAAATAAGATTTAAATCAAAAATCAAATATAAAATCCAAACGGGCAATTTCCTGAACACTTGACATGCCCTTTTTAAAAAACAATTTATTTTAAAACATGAAAAGGAATGAAACCCCAATTTCATACCATATTTTATTATACATACTGTAACGTGTTGAAAATACCATAAACCATGTTTTAAGCCTCACAAAACAGTTGTGAAAGATAGCATAACATTTAAACATACACTTGGTGTGCACATTGATGACAAAACAACTCTACCATTCACAAAACAAGTCTTAAACAACCATTTTCACACAAATGAAATTCTCCAAATGATGAAAAAAAATAATAAACATATATTTAAATAGTGGAAAAATAATATAACGATTAAAATTAAATGATAAAGTCATGTGAAAGGGATATCCTACCTCAAATCCTTGGCGTAATGGAAACGCACACCCAAGATCACCATCCGAGGGTTTAAAAACCATAAACCTATGACGACCATCCTCAAATGAACAACACCCCAATAAAGAATCATGGTATAATATAACCCTATGATCCACATGACTAAGGGATAATATTAAGTCATTAAATAATGAAATGAGTAGGAATAGTGAGGAGAAAGGAGAAGAAATCTCACCTTGGCACCAAGAAAACTCTTCATATTCCATTAGATCTGCACCGTTAGAAAAAAGGGAATGTCTTGGAACATCATGGAGATACTCCTAAGGTCTGGAAAACCCATTTAATTAAGATTATTGGGAAACATAGTACGAATTTAATGATTTGTGGATGAAACAATTTACATTTTAAATTCTGGACGTTTTGAGGAAACCTTAGAACATTCTCCCTAATATGCGATGCAAATGGGCTCCAAAGAGGTAAAATTGAAAATGGATGTGAGGATATATATTTGGTATTAGAATTAGAGTTTTAATAAAATAAAAATATTAAACAATGAAAATAATATTAATGAACCTTTTTTAAACTAGAAATGTGCCCACGACCTGCACCATTTCTAAAATAAGTAACCCCAATTCACCATGCTTATAAATTTCCAAGAGATAAAAAATGATATGTTAGTTTTAATATCTCATTGGGGGAAAAGTGGGAATTGGAATGAATAAAAAATTATAATGAAGTAGTTATAAAAGAATAAAATTTAGTTATTAAATTTAGAAATGGTCTCACGGTTGGCCCAAATCATGAAATAACCACCCTTTCTCCAAAAACTCCAAAAAAGCAATGGGGAAAACCAATTAGGGTGATTATACATATATGAAAGTTGAAAAATCATAATTAATCTCACCCAACACCCATGAAAAATATTTGGATTTTCGATGAACCAGATCAAAACAAAGACATGAAAAGATAAAAAAGTTTGGTGTGAAAATTCTCTCCACCATTAAAGCTTTCCACCCCGGAAAGACGTAGAAAATTCCATCTGATTGATAAACATCTATGGATTTTTTATCAATATTGTCCAGCCGCTTAATCCAATGACACACCATCAACCATTAAGGGATCCTAATCCTCTTACCTCAACTAACACAGCAACACCCAACCACTTCCTGAGAATCAACCGATAGATCGAGTCACTACCTCCACAACCAAACCAAGAACCCGGTTGTTGGGCTTTTTACCATTGAACCCAAAAATCACCCAAACAAAAGAGAACACATAGAAACAAAATATTCGGGTGTATTAAGGAATGGACTCTCTTCTATTAAGAAACAACTATCACTTGATATGTTCTTTGGAGGAAAAATCAATGAGACCCTTGGTGGATCTCCCCACCATTAGAACCCAACATGCCACTAACAAAAAAGAGTTAAACATTAACTAGAATGGGGAATCATTTGATCAAGTCCACAAAACATATACCATAAAAACCTACCAACTCATGTTAAGTGGGTTATAACATGAAAATTTAAACCACCCACTCCCAAACAGGGGGTAAAAGAACTGGGCCAATACTTTCAGCACGGATCAAAACTCCAACCACTTAGGGTAGGGAGGGAAGGGGACCCAATCATTACGCCATTGAAACCGAAACATAAATATATGAACCTCCCAAAACCCTCAATCTATGAAAAGGTAATACCAATACTTCACTCAATTTACATAGGTGGTCCACACATGGACATTGATCAGAATCCCACATCGATGAAGGTATAACCGTTGACACTGTGTGATGGGTAAGTCCACCACGTTCATTGTGACAAGAGGAAATTCATAGTGATAAAGAACCACAATAGAGTAGAAAATAACTTACCAAAATGGTTGAGGCATGATCCTTGTAGAGCACTCTACACCTCTCACAATATCATCACTATGTGGAAAGCATCACTCCGAGGCATATGGCTGGAGCCCTGATTCTTGAAACATATGCTGCACCACCGTCAGGTGATAAGAAACACACCACTCAAAAAAACACACTTTCTTAACAAACAAGCTTCATATAAAATGGAACTCACAGATACATATCAAAATTCACTCTCACTCTGAACAAGGATAATAATGGACATGGAATATGGCGGAACACATCAACATTACCTAACAGAACAGCTATGTCCACAGGATTTATCATGACCCAGAAGCACGTGAAATCGATCCCATGAACCTCTCTTAAAAAAAAACAGGTTAAAAATCATCTAAATAGTTGGATTTATCATTTTAAATGAATTATTAGGTTGATAAAAAAGAAAATATTTCCAACGGAGAACTATCCATGGAAATATCACAACATCCTACACATTTTTAGAAACCCACAAAACATTACTCCAATACCGAGACACCAACAAGTTCTCATCTCAAGATCCAACAAAAATTTGAATTCTATATCACAAAGAATATTACGAAATAAAAAACGCTTCTATGACATATAAAAAACTAGACACATAACCATTGGTTTATAAAAAAAGGCCACATTTTTTTAGCTCATAACAGTTTTGGAAAAAAGTAACTAGGGGGTTTTCCACATTCACCATTGGTGTTTAATCATGTCTCACCCACATGAACATTTCTATGCCACCCCAGGAACCCGACCACCATTCCATATAGACCATCCTTTTAGATATCAATAAAACCATGAATGTGAGAACCCATTAATGCACCAAAGGCTAAATCAAAACAACATCATTCCAAAAATCAAGTACCCTCAAAAAGAACACCAACTACCATGTATAAAACATGTTTCATATTTCACAAAACAAACCACACTTCATAATGAACCATTTTTTTAAAAACATGCCCCTTTTAATTTTTAACAAATTTTAAAACAACCAAGATACTTCAAATGACCCGTTCCCATTTTCTAAAATTCATCAAGGTATATTTTCATAATCTGATGTCCATTGAGACCAATACTATAGCATCCCACCTTTTTATCACATAAACTTTCATTACATTTTACAAAACTAAGGATCTTTAAGGTTTAGTGTTTTGGAAAACAGGAAATTAAAACATGAAAACATAAAATATTCTTCTTAAACACTTGAAAGGCTTATCCTCATGTTCATCCTAGGTTCATTACTATATCTCATAACCTGGGGACATACATCAAAAGAAATGGTGAGCAGAAGGCCCAGTAAGGGAAACAAGAGAAACATTTTACATGTGAACTTGAGATACGTCAATAAGGTCATGAAAAGAACATTAAGGCATGAGAAAGAAATCATGAGGCATAAAAATAAAATTTTTCATAAGTTGAAGATGTGGCTACAAAATTTAGTTTTGAAAATCATTTCTTTTCACCACGGTCCATCACCAAGGTGTCATTAAAAATTACCAAGGTTATTCACCAAGGTATCAGTCTAAAAAGTCATCTCTAGAGATTACGTCTTTACCCAATGCATTGGAGCGCTCTCTGGGCGCACCCTTGACATGTCTTTATTATCATGTGAGCCACACATATCATCATCAATCATTTCATAAACAACCCATATAGCATAAAATAATTGGGTTTCATTTAATAATCATAACCTATTAAAAACTGCTTTAAAGACATGATCTTTATGTCACTTTAAACCCATGGAAAGGGAAAGATGGTTTCACGTATGTAAAGCCCAGAATTTAAAATAGAACATTTTGATATATATGTGAATACCCCTATATAAATAATAGATTTGAGTATTCAATTAATAAAATAAAATATCTTTAGAAAAAAGAGAGAGACATTTTGAGACGGACATTCTGCAGCATAACGGATATGTGACAAGGTTTTTAGAAAACTTTGAAAAGAGAGGGGACTTGGGTCAAAAATTCATAAATGACCCATAAAATAGTAGAGGGACAGAATATAAGGGATTTAAGAACATGTTAATGAAATTTGAAAATATAACATATGAAATGAAGAACATGAAAGGAAGACAAAAATAAGATTTCTCTTAGGAAAATTCGGCAGCCTAACAGCGTTACATAAACTTCAACCAAAAATGAATTGATGAGATCAAATAGGTTCTCTCATCATATGAACATAGATGATCAGTATGATAGATATAGAGATCATACCCCAACATAATAAAAAGGAACTTGCAAGACATGAAATGGAATTAGAACTTTGAAAAGGGAGAAAGCTGTAAGGACCACTTAAAAATTCAGCAGCCTAACGACGCCACTTAAACTTCAAAATACTGAAGTGAAGAGATCAAATGGGGTATCTCATCATATGGTAATAAAATATAAGTATTATAGATGTAGAGATCATACCCCAACATAAAAAAATAAACTTGAAAGAATTGACATGAAATTAGAACTTCAAAACGAGAAGGGTGAAGAACCACTTAAAAATTCGGTAGCCTAACGACGCCACTTAAACATCAAAATACTGAATTGAAGAGATCAAATGGGGTCTCTCATAATATGATCATAAAATATCATTATGATAAATTTAGAGATCATTCCCCAACATAATAAAAAGGAACTTGAAATACTTTACATGAAAATAGTTCTTGAAAAATGAGGAGGGAGAAAGAATCTGTTACAAACCTTTTGACAGCCTAACAGCGCCACTTAAAACATCATAAAACGAAATAATGAGAGTAAGAGGGGATCTATCATTATGTGGACATGAAAAGGTCAGTAAGAAGAGTATAAATGAACACCCTTTAACATATGAACAAGGAGCATAAAAGAAATTACATAAAAGAGATTTCTTGAAAAGAAAGAGAGAGATCAGATCCCTTACCTTAAAACATAACTCTTAAAACTCAAAAGTTGGGACCTTGAGGGCTTGGGGGCACCTTGGGAGGACTCCTTGGGAGGTAATGAGACCATAACTTCGTTGGGGGATAGTGAGGTGTCGAATGGATGAGAGGATGGGTTGGTATTTATAGGGAAAGTGAGGGGACAAGGCATTAATGGCCAAGGGACACCTCATTAGTGGTTTTGGAAAAACCATTGGCTTGACCATTGTATTTTCCCATAGTATTTGCCACTTGGGACACCTCATACCTTATCTTACTATTCAATAGTCTACCATATTTATTACATACTTAATACATCATTTAATAATGTCATTAATCACCCATAACTTAAAAACTGTATTTTCACTATTCATCGAAAATTCAAATTCTCAGAATAATCCTAAAATTTCACCTTAACCAAATATCAATTCTTTGATTTCAAAAATGAACTAAATTTTATAAAAATAATTTTCTAAATATTTTTAATTTATTTTTTAAATAAATAAACTATTCACCGAAAATTCATTTTTTCAGAAAAAACCCCAAAAATTACCATAACAAAATATCGGTGGTCTATGTTCCTAAATAAAATCCATATTATAAAAATAATTTTTTTAAATATTTTTAATTTAATTTTTAATTAAAAATCACTATTCACTCGAAAAAACTAATACTTGAATAATAATTTATGAAATTTTTATTTAACCATTTTATTGAATCACATTACTTAATCAAGGTGCCTAGATTATATTAATACATTCTTTATGTGAGATTACAAATCCATTTGGACACATTACTAATCCTAATCATAAGATCGCTATTTATAATTTACTATTCATCAAAAATTAAGTTGATCTTATTAGACTCTAAATTTCGTACTGAGCGTAATTGTAGAAGACCATTTTTTGAATATCATTAGACATTTTTAAATATTTAATGTTTACATAAACATTTTTAAAATATCCTTTTTTTAAAATTCATAAAAAATATTCATACTATATTTATCTGGTCATTTGAAAATTCATAAACATCATCATAAGAAGAAATCACAATTTTTATTTAAAACAAAGGATTACACAAGGCTGTTACGGTCTCCTTACATAGCCCCTTATCACACCAGCATAGGACCTAAGTGTAAGGTGTGCTAAGGTGAGAGAATCTGAGGGAGGCTCTGCTAACATCGCATGAGTAGTAGTTTCTATCAGTTTGAACTTCTCGCAAAGGCGATTCCGTTCTAGCTTCACACGATGAAGTTCAGCTTGGGTTTGGTCCAGAGCAAATCCCAGTGGTGCTACCTCCTTCCCAAGTTCTGTTACATGGGCTTTGATCGGTCCAAGACTACTGGGTGAGGCCATCGAATCTTCTTTCTATAATAATTAACCAAGATTACTTGTATTTAGAGACAATAATCAAAACGTTTAGTTTTTAGGGGTTATATTGACCAATGGTCATATAACAGTCAAAACCCAATGGTCTAATTTTAATTATACTCATGTTATCAAATGAAACATTTTTTTTGAGTATAAAAAACAAAATAAAATAACACATAAAATTAGGAAACAAGATTTATTCAAAAATTCAGGTCTTTACAATCTTCCCCCCTTAAGAAATTGCGTCCTCGCAATTTTTAAAATTGGGTTTTGAAATTTCATTGAAAGTCCCACATCGGAAAAGGAGTCAGTAAAACACATACTTTAAAAGAAAAAAAAGGTAAGTACAAAGGTCACCTGAGTTAGCCCACACTAGGATTCCATGTATGAAAACATACACATGGAGGAGAAAACAAAGGGTCAAGTTCTAAGGGAGAGTGATAGAAAACATGATTAGGAGAAATTTAACCATAAGAAAATCCCAAACTTATGATGTGTGTAAATGGTCTTTGATTACCCATTAGGAAACGTAAACCAACAACGTTTTTGTTTTACGTTCCTTTTCATAATTTTGAGGAATTCATTTACAACATAAAACAAAAACATAAGAAAATATACCTATCTTCATGTAGAGTTTCATCCTTTAATAAGTTTCTACCCAAAACTAATCTTTTCTCCAAACTATGAGCATTCAAAACTACTTGGTCTAATCAAAACACAAGAATCATCTTCTAGAGAATCACATAATCCACAAAAGATTAACTATCTATTTCTTCTATCTTTAAACATTATCCCAAAAACAGAAAGGGTAAGGTACAATAGCTCTTCAAAAAGAAATAATCCCATAAGAATGGAAACTACTTTTAAATCCTCAAAGTTCCATGGTACTACCCAAAGTTCATCATAGTCCATTCCATAAATAATGGTCCTTAAATTTCATCAAAATAAACCAAACTTAGATTGAAACCCAAATACAAGAAGGATTTGATAACATAGTCTTCCAAAATAAACTTCATTGTTCATCTCCAAACAACATCAACCACTCCTAACATCTTATAACAAAAGTATCTAACCTAAACATATTTTACCCAGGATAGGTTAATCATTCCCATAAGTAACCTAAATTACTATAAGTCCACCTTAAATTCATCGATTCTTCAAAATATATGTCAACCGTACTCCTAAATGAAAATACCGTAGTAATCTATTTACCTCGATCATATAGGGTCCCCAAAATAGTGAACGCCATCCAAAATAATAATCATATTTTAATCCCCTAATCATCCCTGTCATATTAATAAGACCATCGTCTCATTTCCTATCACATTGTTTGTTGGTACATGTTATTCCATTTCCCACCATTAACTAAGGAGAGAAATCATAATTAGGTGCTTAAGTACTTAGCCAATAATCATGAAAAGGAACTGAAAGCATATAAGGATAACTTGTAGAAGAAAAGTATACCCTAACGTGTGATTCCCTTGGTTCCCATCTAGTTTATCCATGATCATATATCTTATTTGAATCGTTATTTTATTTTATCTTTGTTCCCTTAACAATGGTTCATACTAAGCTTATGAATTTACTAAAGCATATCCCCCAGGAGTGTCGTAACCAAGAGTGAAACAATGCCCATTGTCGTGTACCAGTTCCCGTTCAAGTCTATCTCAAAGCGGTGTTTTCGGGTTTTACCCCTATTTACATCTGTGCCAAAGCCACCTCTACCTGCTCGTATCCAGACAGGGATGAATTTTCTTGGCTACCCCTTACTCAATACTCACCAAAATACCAAGAAGATTTCTTATATTTAAACTTTTCTATAGAGTTCTTCCTAGAGTTTTCATATCCTAATTTCCACAAATAACTAAACCATCCTTTGATACCAACTATAGCATCCCGCCTTTTATCACATAAACATTCATTACATTTTACAAAACCGAGGATCTTTAAGGATTAGTGTCTTGGAAAACAGGAACTTAAAACATGAAAACATAAAAGATTCTTCTTAAACACTTGAAAGGCTTATCCTCATGTTCATCCTTGGTTCATTACTACATCTCATAACCTGGGGACATACATCAAAATACAGGGTGAGCGGAAGGCCCAGTAATGGAAAAAAGAGAAACATTTTACATGTGAACTTCAGATACTTCAATAAGGTCATGAAAAGAACATTAAGGAATGAGAAAGAAATCATGAAGCATAAAAATAACATTTTTCATACCTTGAATATGTGGCTACAACATTTAATATTGACAATCATTTCGTTTCACCAAGGTCCATCCCCAAGGTGTCATTAAAAATTACAAAGGTTATTCACCAAAGTATGAGTCTAAAAAGTCATCTCTAGAGATTAAGACTTTACCCAATGCATTGGAGCGCTATCTGGGTGCACCCTTGACATGTCTTTATTATAATGTGAGCCACACATATCATCAGCAATAATTTCATAAACAACCCATATAGAATAAAATAAATAGGTTTCATTTCATAATCATAACGTTTTAAAAACGGCTTTAAAGACATGATCTTTATGTCACTTTAAACCCACGGAAAGGGAAATCGGGTTTCACGTATGTAAATCCAAGAATTTAAATTAGAAAATTTTGATATATATGTGAATACCCCTATATAAATAATAACTTTGAGTATTCACTTAATAAAATAAAATATCTTTAGAAAAAATAGGGATACATTTTGAGACAAATATTCTGCAGCATAACGGCTATGTAACAAGGTTTTTAGAAAAAATTGAAAAGAGAGGGGACATGGGTCAAACATTCATAAATGACCCATAAAACAGTAGAGGGACAGAATATAAGGGATTTAAGAACATGTTAATGAAATTTGAAAGTATACCATATAAAATGAAGAACATGAAAGGAAGACAAAAATAAGATTTCTCTTATGAAAATTCGGCATCCTAACAACGTTACATAAACTTCAACCAAAAATGAATTGATGAGATCAAATAGGGTCTCTCATCATATGAACATAAAAGATAAGTATGATAGATATAGAGATCATACCCCAACAAAATAAAAAGTAACTTGCAAGACATGACATGGAATTAGAACTTTGAAAAGGGAGAAATATGCAAGGACCACTTAAAAATTCAGCAGCCTAACGATGCCACTTAAACTTCAAAATACTGAATTGAAGAGATCAAATGGGGTCTCTAATAATATGGTAATAAAAGATCAGTATGATAGATATGGAGATCATACCCAAACATAACAAAAATGAACTTGAAATAATTGGCATGAAAGTAGAACTTCAAAACTAGAAGGGTAAAGAACCACTTAAAATTCGGTAGCCTAACGACGCCACTTAAACTTCAAAATACTGAATTGAAGATATAAAATGGGGTCTCTCATCATATGATCATAAAATATCAGTATGATAAATTTAGAGATCATAACCCAACATAATAAAGAGGAACTTGAAATACTTTACATGAAAATAGTTCTTGAAAAATGAAAAGGGAGAAAGAATCTGTTACAAAACATTCGGCAGCCTAACGGCGCCACATAAAACTTCATAAAAAGAAATAATGAGAGTAAGAGGGGATATCTCATTATGTGAACATGAAAAGGGCAGTAATAGGAGTATAAGAGAACACCCTTTAACATAAGAACAAGGAGCATAATAGAAATTACATAAAAGAGATTTCTTGAAATGAAAGAGAGAGATCGGATCCCTTACATTAAAACGTAACTCTTTAAACTCAAAGGCTGGGACCTTGAGGGCTTGGGGGAACTTTGGGAGGACTCCTTGGGAGGTAATGAGACCAGAACTTCGTTGGGGGAGAGTGGGGAGTCGAATGGATGAGAGGATGGCTTGGTATTTATAGGGAAAGTGAGGGGGCAAGGCATTAATGGCCAAGAGACACCTCATTAGTGGTTTTGGAAAAACCATGGGCATACCCATGGTATTTGCCCATGGTATTGGCCACTTGTGACACCTCATACCTTATCTTACTATTCATAAGTCGACCATATTGATTACATACATAATACATCATTTAATAATGTCATTAAACACCCGTAACTTAAAAACTGTATTTTCACTATTCATCGAAAATTCATCTTTCTCAGAATAATCTCAAAATTTCACCTTAACCAAATATCAATGCTCTGATTTCAAAAATTAACTCCATTTTATAAAAATAATTTTCTAAATATTTTTATTTTTTTTAAATAAATACACTATTCACCGAAAATTCATTTTTTCAGAAAAAACCCCAAAAATTACCATAACATAATATCGGTGCTCTGAGTTCAAAAATGAAATCCATTTTATAAATATAGTTTTTTAAATATTTTTATTTTCATTTTTAATTAAAAAACAATATTCACTCGAAAAAACTGATACGTGAATAATAATTTATGAAATCGTTATTTAACCATTTTATTGAATCACGTTACTTAATCAAGGTGCCTAGATTATATTAATACTTTCTTTAAGTGAGATTACTAATCCATTTGGACACATTACTAATCCTAATCATAATATCACTATTCAAAATTTACTATTCATCAAAAATTAAGTTGATCTTATTAGACTCTAAATTTCGTACTGAGCATAATTATAGAAGACCATTTTTTGAATATCATTACACATTTTTAATTATTTAAGGTTTACATAAACATTTTTAAAATATCCTTTTTCTAAAATTCATAAAAAATATGCATACTATATTTATCTGGTCATTAGAAAATTCATAAACTTCATCATATGAAGAAATCCCAATTTTATTTAAAAAAAATGATTACTCAAGGCAGTTATGGTCTCCTTACATAGCCCCTTATCACACCAGCATAGGTTCTAAGTGTAATGTGTGCTAAGGTGAGAGAATCTGAGGGAGGCTCAGCTAACATCGCACGAGTAGTAATTTCTATCAGTTTGAACTTCTCGCAAAGGCGATTCCGTTCTAGCTTCACACGATAATGTTCGGCTTGGGTTTGGTCCAGAGAAAAGCCCAGTGGTGCTACCTCCTTCCCAAGTTCTATTAGATGGGATTCGATTGGTCCAAGACTACTGGGTGAGGCCATCAAATGTTTTTTCTAAAATAATTAACCAAGATTACATGTATTTAGAGACAATAATCAAAATTTTTAGTTTCCAGGGGTTATATTGACCAATGGTTATATAACAGTCAAAACCCAATGGTATCATTTTAATTATACTCATGTTATCAAATGAAACATTTTTGTTAATTATAAAAAACAAAATAAAATAACACATAAAATTAGGAAACAAGATTTATTCAAAATTTTGGGTCGTTACAAATACCCTTACTAGGAATACACTGACCTCTCAAAACCAATTTCCAAAACCAATTATTCATATTCAAAAACATTTCAACATCCCAAAACACCCCATTTTAAAAAAATTAGAATCACCTTAAAAGGATTCACACTTTCAATGCATTTTATTGGAAAAAAACACAATTTTAGATTAGGGAAAATCCAATCCCATAAAATTATTTCCACTCATATCCAAAACATTGTTTCACAAAAAGCACAACCTTCAAAAATTATTCTTATATTTGATTTTCAAAAACCCATTTTTCTCTTTTCGAAAACCAACCACTCCATTAAACATAATTTTTTTTGAAATCTCACACAGGGATTTTCATAAAAAAATTCCAAATTCATGAATGGTCCAAGAGACTCATAAAATGAACTAGTGTCGGTGGGTGACATGACCATATGGTTGGTGGCCATATGTCAGTCACAAAAATAATACAAAGACACTTATTAGGAACATTACCCAGCTCCACATGGATTTCCATGCCCTGTGAGCTCATGGAGGCCATTAGTCAGACTCCCCATTTCATATCCCAACACCAAACAATCAACAAGAACAATGAAAACTAAAAAAAAGACATCCCATGGAAACTCGAGGATCAGAACAAGCAAGAGTTTGCAACTCTCTTTCAACAGGTACCCCTCAAGTCCCAACATTCCTACTCCATCTACCTGGACATCCCCCAAATAACAATGGTGCTCTAAAAAATGTATAATAAGAGATGACCTTCTCTGATACGATTTTCTCACGAACCAGCACGAGTCGACCCTGAACATGTCACTAGGGCCAGCCAGTGACAAGTCTTGAGAGGTGCTCCCGATCCTCCCGGGATGGTGACAAGCACCAAGGGCATCAATTGAGTACATAGGGGAACAATTTCTCCAATATATAATCAATCAAACAAACAATCTAAATAAATGAGAAGCCCATAATACATTTACATAGTAATTGAACTGATCATTATTTGTATAGGAAACTAAAAGTACAACTAAACCAAAGACTCAACTGACCGAACCTGATAACCAACTAACTCCATGTGACCCCAATGGTCACTCTCCAACACAATTATTACTCGTTTCCCAAGGAGGTCGAACTCATGCTGAAACCAGCACAAGGGATAAAAATAGAATAAGAATATATGCATGAGTATTAAAACACAGTTGGTTAGCCCGATATTTCATTACCATTTCACATCCTTTAAAATAAAAGATACATCAATTTCATGTTTTAAATACCAGATATAATGGTATGTTTTCCAAATGAGGTCCCATGATTTTTTAAAAAAATTACCACACACAACATTACATATTTTATAAACAATACTGTTAGTAACAATTTTCAAAGAGGTGCAATTTTAAAATGAAAATAGTTTTTGATAGATATTCTTTAAATAATATAAAACTTTAAATAAATCACACACTGATTAATTAACCAACCAAACACACTGTATGCCGATAATGAGTAAAAAATAGCCATTGAGCACAATCCACAAGAACACCCCTATGCACTAGTTAGTTGTGAGACCTAGATACCTCGTATCTCGATGAAAATAACCGTAATAAATAGCTGTTGTCAAGCCCATGAGCCACTAGTAGGGAGTATACCCATAACCTAGTGGTCGCCCAACAACTCCATCATCATATTTTATCTATTGGTGTCATCATCAAACTTCCTACGTGAAACTGGGGCCAAAACCCACGGAATAACTAGCATACTAGTACTCATCCCCGCACCTAGATACCCGGGATTCCCTTTAGTGCTAAATTAGATTACACATATTATAAAAAACACTTTACATTTAAAAATTACTTTACCAAACCATAAACACACAAAAATCTTGCTAACATGCTTCACATTTCTTTCACGAATAAATAAACCACTTAAATTATTCGTAGAACGATTTCAAAGAGTATAACGAGGCCTTTCACATAAAATCCATTCTAAAATGAACTTTTAAGTACAAAAAACCATAAATAACAAAACAAACCATATTTTTTATCCCAAAAACTAATTAATAAATCCTTTTATTTGACCATAATTTTTTTTCTAAAGATATAACATGAAATAAACACAGAAACCATTAAAAAAACAAATGCCAAACAATCCTTTATGACATTCTTAAAACTAACATTTGACCAAGTTATGCATTTCAGTTTTATTATGGCGGTGTATAAAATCCATTTACAGTAGAAAACCACATTCATAAATCCCTTAAATCATTAAGGTTTCATATTCTAAACACAATGATTTTTATAAGGATGTGAAATGAGCCATTTTCTAAAAACTCGGGCCATAACATGTTGTAAACCAAAACCTATTTGTTTGTAAAACCAAATACTAATTGTAAATCCATATAAGGACCCATAAATAATATTTTTCAATATTATAAATCATTTATAAATCCATAAAAATAATTTTTCAATCCCAAATCACACATAAAACAAATCGGATAATTTACTGAACACATGACATAGCCTTTTTAAACAAAACAATTTATTTTAAAACATTAGAAGGAATAAAAGACCAATTTCATTCCATATTTTATTAGGTATACTGTATAATTTTAAAAATACCATAAACCATATTTTAAACCTCACAAAACAGTTGCAAAAGATAGCGTAACATTTAAACAAACACTTGGTGTGCACATTTATGAAAAACAACTCTACCTTTCACAAAACAAGGCTTAAACAACCATTTTTCACATCAATAATATCATCCAAAGAATGAAAAAAATAATAACCATATATATCCGAAGTGAAAAATAAGAAAATGATGAACCTAAAATGGTAAATTCATGTGCATGGGATATCCTACCTCAAATCCCTAGCATAATGGAAATGCACACCTAATATCACCATCCGAGGGTTTATAAACACTACTTCTGTAGCAACCAGACCAATATGAACAAAATACCAATAGAATATCATGGGATAAAATTACCCTAGGTTTAACATGACTAAAGGGGAATAGAAATCTAATAAATAATGAAAGGAGGAGGAAGAGGGAGGAGAAAGGAGAAGTAATCTCACATTTCCTCCTAGAAAACTCTACACATCCCATTTGATCTTCAACATTAGAGAAAAGGGAATGTCTCGGAACTACTTAAAGAAACTCATAAGGTCTAGATGAACCAGTGAATGATGATTTGTGGGAAAAATAGTACGAATTTTATACGTTGTGGTTGAAAAAATTCACATTCTCAATTCTAGAAGTTTTGAGGAAACCAGAGAACGTTCTCTCTAATATGCAATTCACAGGAGCTCCAAAGAGGTATAATATATAATGACTGTGAGAATAGTAATTTTGGATTCAAATTGGAGGTTGAATCGCTGAAAAATATTTAAAAAATGAAATGATATAAAAGAAACAATTTATTTTTTTAAAAATCAAAATGGGCTCACGGCCTTGCCCAATGCCTAAATAAGCAACCCCAATTCACCGTGATTATGCATTTAAAAGTGGTCAAAAAGGCTATGGTAGTTTTAATATGTCAGTGTAGGTAGAGTGGGAAGTATATTTAATGAAAAAAGTTGAAAAATGATTGAGTTTTAAAAGAATGAAATTTAGTTTTTAAATTTGTAATTGGTCTCACGGTTGGCCCAGATCAGGAAATAACCACCCCTTCTCCAAAAAAATCCCAAACAAGAAATATGGAACCCAAATTTGGGTGATTTGACATATACGGAAGTTAAAAACTCAAAATTAAATTCACCATCATCTATTTAAAGGATTGGTATTTTCGATGAACCGGATCAAAACCATGTTATGAAAAAAAATGGGTGTGATAGTAATACTTTTCATACTCACCATAAGACATCACGATATAGATTAATTAAGATAATAATACTTGGTAATATGACTTCAAGTGACATGAAACTAGGAATTAGGATAGGAATAGAGTGTATTACATCACTGTAAGTCTTTGAGATGATTTTTTGACTTCACTAAAATCATAATACTTCCAAAAAATTAAAAGTTAAATATTGTAAGACATTTCCAAATTATATCAACTGAGACATTGAGTATATGAAATCAATGAATTTCATATTACCTAACATGTCATATGAAATCCAATATTGCGTAAAAATTTACAATGACATAAAATTTTAAAGCATGCAAATATTTAGAAAAAGGTGATTACTGATTTGTAGAACTTATAACAGATTTTGGAATGAATTTTTTATGAATCCATACTCTATTTTATGACTTATAATCATAGAATTATTTTGAGTGCACTGTAGGATAAATATTTAGTTTTCTATATTTAATATCTAATGATAGAAAATGATTTGAATAATGATAATTATATTCTGGAGTTTCAAAAACATCATGAATATATAGTTATGCATGTTCTATGCTTGATTTGAAAATAATGAGTTGGTTTTTGAAGATGAGTGGATATTTAAGGTTAAAAGGATACCAATGTCAAGGTTATTCCATGTCTCTACCTTTAATGAATGGTTAATCAAAGATGTTTTATAGGGGAAATTTAGAAGTTAAATAGGCTACATTATGGTAATTTTTATCAATATAAAGGTAATCAGAATCTACAAAAAGCATATACTAGAATTGATCAAGAAAATCACATAGTTTTAATGATCTAAATAAAAGCCAACCATACCTATATAATGGTAACTTTGAAAAAGAAATGATTCCTAAAGGTATGTTGAGTTACTGGAATTACTAAATCCTGATGAAAATACAATAGTTCTAGATCTATTCTAAAATTCTTAAAATATCACAAGTATATTTTATTGAAGATTAATAGAATAAGCATACTAAAATAAGTTTGTGTTCTTATGTGTCTTATGATTTATGTTTTTTTGTATTTATGTTCTACATCATGGTGTAATTATTCATATCATAATCTGGAATGATTTGTGATTCATAATGCTACAATTCAATATGATGAGTTATATATTTTATTACATAATTTATGTGTAGAATGAGAAAAATTTGGGTATTGAAATAATATTCTTGAATAATAAATTCACATGAGAAAAATAATAATGAAAAGGAATGAGATAAAGTGACCATACTTTTAGATTTTACTTGGGGACAATGGTTGAGGAGACAAATTCAATATGGAGATCACGTGAACACCCATATATAAATAATGTGATGAAAAAGTGTGAAATATCTTGGGGAAAACATAAAAAGTATATATTTTACATATACAATATAGAATACATATTATTCCAAATGACCTATTTATAGAGGGAAATTTATATAGAGTAAAGTGTAGTGAGAACATGTTGAGAACCAAGAGTGGTAATTGAGATAAAAAGAATAAAAGAACTATGGATGAAAAATATGAGGATTTGAAACATAGTGTAAGATTATAATCACTAGATATTGATGTTGATGAGAAAAGGAGATAGACATCATCACCAAGATTTTATTGAGTCACCTGATGTAGTTAGAAGAAAAATAATTGGAATAAACACTAATATTATTTTAATGTTTCTAATCAAATGGATTCTGGCTTCTCAAATTTGGAGAATTAAGATAGTCTGGTGAGTAGTACCAATTCATAATATTTGAAACTAATATAAATCATAGAATACGTTTTTGTGTGTTATTGGAGACTAGGTGGTAGTTAATGACACTATCTGAGAATAAGTATATCAATCTTGTTGATGTAGAATAATCCTATAAAAATCCTTTGACCAAATTTCACAATGAACTATAGAGAAACACTTGGATATACACGGTTTAATGGCATATAACTTATGAGACTCATGGCATTTAGGGATACCATAATGTGGATCCATAACAATAGATAAAAGCTATCATGAGGAAGTCACATGGGAATAAGGAAATTGCATAAATGATCAGACTATGTGAATATCTGATAATCACCAACCATTGTTGTTAGAATCTAATTATAGAGTATAAACAGAGATTATGGTGAATAACTAATCATCTAAAGGAGTAGTCCATTGAGCTAAATAATGTAAAAATATCATGTTCCCTTTATCATATGTTACCACCATTCTTGTTTTTGATGATTTATTGGTAAAATTATAATAATTCCATTTCTCTAACATGAAATAGAGGTTAAATTTTGAAGGGGGTAAAGGATTCCATGAGTGTTTAGAATTATAAGAATCATAAAAAACATGATTTATTGTCCTCTATGGTGTCTACACTAATACTATGGGGGAATTAAACCTCCATCCTATATATCATTTCAAAAAGCTCTTTGAATCATAACAACTCAATCTTATATAGTAAAAAAGTTATACTCAAGGACTTTTTCCTTTTCTATCATAGATTTCTCTCTCTCCATCCACTATTGAAAAAATGACATATACACACAGTTCAAAATAATGGGTATAGACCCCAAAACCGTGGTTAGAGGCTATACCCACAGTTTTGGGAACCGTGGGAAACAAAGGTGTTGGTTTATGTCCATGACCTATACCCATGCTTTGAAAAATTGTGGGTATATATTTTTTTTCCACTACGTCATAATATTAAACAAACATTCCACCCTATCATTTTCTTATACAAAAGGTTTTAACTGTGAGTATACATATTACAAAAAATGGGGCCAACATGATTCAATAACGTGACCTTCACTTCAAATACGAAGAACCCCACCAATCAACCTACATAATATATATATATATATATCAAAATGCATATAATTATATTAATTTCATTGTCTTTATTATAAAATAATATATTCAGGATTTTAATCGTGAGTCCTCTGACTCAAACATAATTCTCTTCACCAATACAACTACGGAACATATGTTTCAATATATCTATTTTTTTAGAATATTAATTTAAATCATTGGATTTTAAAAATGCATGAAAGAAGTATTGGACTCCAAAAAATAAATATTATAATACAATTCTATAACAACTCATCCAGCTATATTACAATTATATAATTCGATCTGTGTAAATATATTAATATAAACTGTTGGTAATAAAAAGAGTTTGGTATGGGTTTCAAACTCGTGCCTCTACTACAAGACTTAATCATCATACCACTATACCAACTATTATTATATTTATATAAGTATATTATTATCTTTTTTTGAATGAAATACATAAGATACAATATAACCATGGTTCAGTAAAACGATGGGTATAGGTGACACCTATATCAATGATTTATAAAAACCATGGGTATAGGCTTAAATAACAAATGATATACCCATGGTTCATATAAAAAATGTATATACGATTTCACATGGCATTACCATGTATTTTTTGTCTTCCCTCACATAGGTGGGTACACTATACCCATGGTTTTCTAAGAACCATGGATATAGGTTAGAAATTCCTGCCTATACCCACAGTTCATGAAAACTGTGGGTAGAAGTTGGTCTATACCAAATTTTTTTAGTAAAACCATTGGAATAGACCTATTTTCCATTAGAGATCTCCATTTCCAATTTAAATATCATCTAATGTAATCTCCTCTATATAAAAGTTTTTATTTAATATTTTTTATTCATTATAATACTATCAATTTTTTATTATTATGCATTTTTATCTATATAATTTTGATCTAAATAGTTTATAAGAAAAACCATCATGAATTATAATTATCACATGTTCATATGTGGGGAAGGATATGTGGGTATTCAGAAAGGTATTTTTGAGAGGGGGTGACTTGAACATTGTGTCTTTCGAAGAAAAGGTCACATTTCGTGTATATTTTCTACAAGGACAACAAATTTGATACTTTCCTCGGATTCCTATTCAATGGTGATTACTTTTATTAATACCTCATTTTATATAATACATTTATAACAATAATTATTTTTGGTTCTTCTACTATCTTGTAATCTACATAGCATATATATATATTTATATTTAATTGAAGAGTATACATCTAGAAAAAATTACCATCATTTTACTTGGTATTTCACGGGTTTTCAAAAATATCCCTTGCGCACAGGTAAATTTTTTAAACAAGTTGATGATAAATACCCCATTATTAAACAAAATTAGAGAACTAAATTTAAATCTGGTGAAATAGGGAACCCATTACAATGACCATGAGCCTAGAGGCCCAATTTACTTAAAGAAAAATACTTTGAATGCCTTTATATGGATCAATGGTCCCATAGATTCGAATTTCTAGTTGGAAGAAAACATCATACTGAGAACTAGAGAAGTAACACTTCACCCCTTTATAATGGAAAACAAAACTCTTTTGATCCTAGTAAAGAATGATGTGTCACACCCTTCCAAGATGTTTCATTGTGTTGTTCCAACACAACATAAAAAGAACCCACCTATCCCAAAAGAGAATGTGGGTGGAAGGAGGGATAATAGGTTCCAACACACCTATCACTATTTTGATCATACCACCTGATGATTCTTGTGAGGATATCACTGAAACATCAACATGATGGTCCACATCAACTGTTTGAGATCACAATGCACAAATAAAAAAAGTAAGGGATTCCATTCATACCTTAATAAAATATGACATAAGGTTGATTGATGGGTGTTTGAACTCCCAAACCTTTTTCATGGGAGAATTCCAATAGAAACATTTTATAAGAATGTTCTCTACCACCTTTCAAATGTGACAGGATAAAATCTAGAAAATTCCATAACAAATACCACCTATAAGACAAATATAATGAAAGACCCAACCAAAGTAAAATCTACACTATAACCACACAAAAAATACTAATGCCTAATTCACTACTCACGACCAACACCATTGGATGTTGTCTCAGTATTTTATCCATAACTAGTCACACATGAACCCCCATCATTAATTGACTAAAACCCACTTATACATGCCAAACATGGGAAAATCCACACTCTAGATCCCACACAACATCATGCATCCTCTAGACACCCAATTCACCAAAACACTTATTAAGCTGGAAAAAAATTATCTTCTTCTTAGATTATGACTAGATTTGGACCGATCATTCCCCAAATATTTACCACTCAACAAAACTGTAAAATCCCTTACAACATCCCTATCACAATCATTAGAAGATCTAAGAATAGAGGGTATAAGATATAAAACACATCAAATGTCGAGGGAAGATTCAACGAAAAAAATAGATCATAATGAAAAAAAGTATATGGAAGAGTAAACATCACAATATATACAATCACAATAATAGATCCTGAGTGGCTACTCAACATCCATCACAAAATCAAATTATTACTATCAGAGGAAACCCTATAGCCGAATAAAGAATCAACTAACTTAATAAAGGCAAGAAAGAGACCCGAATAAGGGTTTCCAATGAAGAAGGAATACTGGTGAGAGAACCCGTAGGCCAACAGAGGGAACATACAAAAGGTAGAATGTTCCATTGAGGGAGGTGAAAATACCAAGTCGTACAGAGCTACAAAAGAGTAGGATGACATGGATTCTTGAATAAATCCTATTTTATCATGGGTAAAATGTGATAGATAATCATATATAATAAATTTTTAATGTTAATTTTTAGTAATAATGTCTTAATCATATAGAAAAGTGAATGGTGATCCTAAAATTATATATCACCCAACGAATATTGTAATAATTAATCTCCATAGATGTTAGGATTTTAAATATTAGTATTTATCCTTGAATATATGATTCCTTGGTGACAAGCCTTAAAAATATATTTTTGGATGTTAAATTCATTATTTACTTAAATGTCCTTTTTATTTATGATTCCACTCATATATTATTATTGTATCATTATATATCATATGTTATTTAGAATAGTATTCATTGAGATGAAATAATATTCCTACAATACCATTAGTATGACTTTTAATCCCACCCTTTATTATTTTCTAAATACAAATAGAAATAAGAACAATGATAGTAAAAGGATTTCACACAAAAATTACTAAGAACACTTATAGAATATATTAATAAATGTTATTATTTTATTTTATTCATTATTAATGTACATACGAAACACGAAAAACATAGGAAATGAGATATGGGTGATTAAAATAATACATAATATCTAAATGTAATGTATGATATTTTATCACCCTATATAAAAGTACATGTTAGTAATGTTTCATTATGTATGAATTAATAGTTTATAATTGACCATTATATATTGTATCTTATTATAAAAAATCTTTTAAATAAGAAATATCAAAGGTTAAATCACATTAATTTTGACCATGTAACCCTTCCATCATCTTTCCATTTTTAAATAACTATTTTTTATTTAACCATTTATAAATTCTTCGTTTTCATATTCAAAAAATATACTTGATGTGTTTAAATGTGACATTTTAGGTTTTAGTGGATTAATTTATTTATTATGATGTTATATGATTTATACTATTGAGGAAAAAATATTCTTAGAGGAATCATATTTAGATGTAATATTTTTATAATTCTTTACACTATTAGTTTTATGGTCATTAGATTATAATAAAGATGAAAAAAGTTTAAATTTTAGAGAAATAATACATGTTGATAAAAACTAATAATGTTGAATAGGGAGTACATTATGATTAGTTCTAGAAAAATATAAACAAGGTAAATTGTTTTTATATTAGAGGGGATGAAGTCACATATGGTTGTTAACTGATAGAACTTGAGAAACAAGTTATGGTTAGGTTTACCAGAATATAGTGCAAAAAATGCTCTATTTATAAATCCATGATCAATGGAAAATTTGGGGCACCTATAGAATATATGATCAGGAAAAAAACAATGTGTTTTATCGGAGACATATTTTTGTTATTCTGATGAGGTCTTTTGTTTTTTGGTTTGTAAAAAGAAATAAAGTGGCACTTCAAGGAATTATGTCATAGTTTTGTTAAAACTAATGAAACACATCATTTTTAACAGATATTTTGGGTGATAAATAATGAATGAATTTTATTTTTAAAGAAAAACATGAGAAATAAATACCAAACATCCATTGAATTTTGTATTGGGTGTTAATAATTGAAAATAAATTCTATATTAGTTTTGGTCACCCCATGGTTTTTGTAAAATTAAGTTAAAAATATAGTAAATCACTTGAAAGATCCATATTTACAATAGAAATTTCAACTAAAATATTATTATAGGCACATAGTGAGTTAGGATACATTTATGATATTCTTCAATACCTATTTATTTATTTCTTAATTTTTTTGAATGAATTGAATCTTTGAACAATGGTAAGTCAAATATAATTATATTTATTGAATTGGTATATTAAAGGTGTAATTTTCTATAATTTATACTATAATTTGACATTATAATAGATAAATCATTGGACTATTTATATGGGATAATTAATCAAAGAATAAAAGTATGATATTGATTAAAATTAACTTTAGAATCCTAACATTGACAAGGTTGAGGATTTAAAATCTCTCTCACCAATCATGTGTTCTTATGGATTTATAATTACTTAATACTTATCATTTGATGGAGTAATATATTTTTCCAGTAACTAATATGGGTTATGAGGCCAATTATGCTTTTAAATCATAATATTTGTTTTTTTATTTCTTACATTTGAAATATTGGTATTTAATAGTTGTGAGTTACAAGATGGGGAGTAAATAGAAAATCATGATCGAATAATTTATTACATATTTAATTGAATATATATTTTATTTTGATGTGGCAAATGGATGTTGTATTCTATGTAAATTTGGTGGAATTATAAATTATGTAACTATTTATACATTGTAATCGAAGGTATGAATATTTAGTTTTCAATTCGTTATATTGGTTTGATGTTGTATTTCAAATAATTTTAATATACATAGAAGTGAAAAGAGGTAGTCAAGTTATTTATTTTGATCAAATATGATTTGGAATGAAATTACTTTATGTTGATAATATATTATATTATTGTATTATCTGATTAGGATATTCATAAAAGGTGATGACTATATTGAAATATGGATGCTGATAGAATAAATATATTATTAGTAAATCAAAATAATGACCTAGATATAGAAATCAAATTGGGAAATCAACAGATTCCCATTAAAGTACTATTGATACGTTATACAATAATTAAATTATAATGAATACATGTACTTGATTTAATTGGGAATGGGAATATTATAATAGTGAAAACATGAAGTTGAATTAGTGATTGTTTTCAGTATAGAATTTACACTTTTGTTATTTTATTCACGGTTTGTGTTGTATTTCCAATTTTCTACATTACCACCACATGAGTTTTATTTTATGGGATCTAATATACAAGTTGTATTAAATTTTAGGAAAACCGAGTAATATCCTATGTTTTTAAATGAGAAACATATCGTTATGTTTTCTATTTAAATTCTTGTTTATAGCCAAAAGTTAATAAAATTTTATTTCCTGGGGGTATCGGTGGAGTATGGGTCTAGTTTAGACGTTGAAAACAACCTTTTTGGAAAAAAAGGTAGGCCACATGACTAGTTGAAACCCTACAGGACTTCCACGCAGTCTGACTAATAATGCCTGGCCTAGGAAAAAAAATGGAGCCCACACTACTTGAAAAACACTATGGATAGGGGTGCACACACATGCGGGAGCACCTGTAGTTTTTCATAGTGGTCATGAGTATAGTTTGCGCATGGTTAGGAAAATTGTGTGCTCAAACCGCACAAGGTTCCCCTCCTTATATTAGTGGGTACACTTTAGGAGCACTATTTAGAAAACCATGCTGCCAAACTGTGTGACCCATATTTTTTGGTTAAAATTACATAATTACCCTAATGTTTATAACCTAAAATCTAATTTTCATTATCCTACATGTTCACTAACACATATTTTGATATATCCTCTTGAATCTATTATTTGGATATTCCGTATTTTATTCATCCGATCTCAGAATTGAGAGTCATTGATCTCATTGGATTCATGTATGTGGGTATTAATTTTTTTTTCTTTCTTCATTTTACTTTATATTGAATAAGTTATTTAGGTGCAATATAATATTTCATATTTTTAGGGTTTTATCTACTCATCTTTTCGGATCTAAGAAGAATAAAAACTAGTAATGGATTGAAAATATACTACGGACCTATAGTAAGTTGTCTATACTTTTCGTGAATGTTTTGGTCAATTATTAAGCTAGTATTCATCATAACGCTTTCTAGAATTTTTAGATGTACATTAAAGTTAAAATGAAAAATTTAACTAAATTAAGTGGAAATAATTTGGGATTCCCTTTAGTTCCATTGAGATTTTCTAGAGGATGTTTTCCCAACTGAGGCCACCCATGGGGAATTAATTGTGAATTTACTTGGACTATTAATTTTTCAATCCACCCATGGGTTGAGTTAGTGATTTCCATGTTAGAGGAATCCCTCTGATTGATTATTATAATTGATTATGATTAATTATTATATGGTTTTCCAACTTCAAATGTTGAGGGTTTGATTGAATAGTTATATGGATTTTTTATTTGAGTGGGTAAATTCATTGATTGTATTTGAATGTGAATATGTATCTGAGTGTGTATACTCTTGGAATTAAATTCTTTTAAATTGATGAATGGAATTATATGTTAATTGAAGTGGTAGTGGATTCCTTATTTTGTAAGTACCGTGGAATTTTATTCGATTTATATTTCATGAATGCTTAACTCATGGATCTTAGACCTATGTACTACTTGGATCATGATTCTATAGGATGCCAAATGAATTTTTATCCCTTGGATATGGCTTACTAGACTTGCATTGGACATCCTATGTTGGCATGATCCTTGGAATCCACTGGTGTTGTTACTGAGTTTCCATCAAGATTCTCATAGGAATTGATGTGGATGAATAAATCTTCTATAACAAGGATATGATCCTTTGTGGTCTAACATTATGATGATATGGATCAGTCACGGTAAATTTGATATGATTGGTTTTATATCATGGAGGTTCTTGATATAAAATTTCTAGTTATATATAAAGGTTTTGGATATTTGGGTATTACAGGTTATACAGCATGGCTGTGAGTGATGTGATATATTTTATGTATATGATATTGTCATGATGTTTATTTCCTTTTTTTGTCGATGCCATGTTATAAGATCTTCAACAATGTATTTCAGGGATACTTGTTGGGCTATAAAGTATTACTTGTCATGTAGAATATAAACCATGGTAACATTCCTTCTATTATAGATTACCTATAATATATATATACACACATTACACTGTTCTCTAGATTATATCGTAAATCCAAGAATGGTTATATACCTATGGGAAATGAAAAATATGGATTGTATCACAATACCACTTCAAGACACTGTTGTGTACCTACAAAAACTATATGGGTTTAGATAGGAGTTAAGAAAAATTCCCATTGATTGATTCTCGACATTGTGTCATTTATAAGAGAAAGGTTTAATAGAACCAGACTAAGGCACATGATGTTATTTGAAGAAAATTTGGTTTTTTTCTTTTTAGTATTTTGATACATGTATTTCACTACCAACTTTATACGTATTTTTTTCTTTGTAAAGAGATGGAATTTATTATCATCATTTGTATAAGAGATTTATTTTGGTGTACTTTATATAATCATGTCTTGGTTTTTTATCCATTATTTGACTGTTTTACTGCTTTATCTACATATATGTGGCCATGTATCCCACATTTTTCACTCTATTAATGTGGGAATAATCACCCCACAGATACACCCTACATCCTCATTTCTAGTCACCAGCCTTCTGTGTTCGGGGATATTCTCTGGATTCCATGTGACCCACCAGGATCAGGGAAATGTTGAGTGCAATCTAGGTCTAGGACATTACAATGTGGTAATAGATTAGTTTTTATTCGGAATATTATTATTTGCATACAATAGACAGGGACATGAATGATTAGGAATTTGGTAATGAGTTGTGTCGGGGAATAGCTAACCCGCATATAGGAAAATGCCAAATTGCCTCGAATAGAAATTTATATTTTCTAGAAGTTGGATATTACGATTGACTTAATTATAACTTTTGTAGACACAATTGAAAAATGATAATATCATTAAGATTAATGAGTGTTATATTTTTGTTTTAACATGATAATATGAGGTTAATTTTTAACATGTGTCATTTTAGGCATTTTTACAGAAATCAAACGCCAAGAATTATGCCTTTCCATAGAAAATTAATGGCCAGTTTCCATGTTCTTGTGATAGGGGTTATGAAAGATATATACATTATATTGTGAAAGAATCTTTTTCCATGGAGTTGAGAGACATTTTTGAACATATATTGCCTACCATATTTGAAGAAGTGTTTTCCGTATTCGGCTATAACTGACACCGCAAGTAGCAAATTCTGGAACATTGATTGATGGAACAAGAGTCACATGGATTGGAATGTGTTATGGTGTGAATTTGGTGGAATACATATTTCTATTCATGAGGGAATGGGACCTTATGGACTATGAGTGATACATCATTTGGTTTGACCTTTTAAAATGGAATGTGAAATGAATATGAACTGAAATGATAAATTTAAATGATATATAGGGAACTCGACCTAGAACCAATTTGTGAGTAGGAATGTGGAAATGTCTGTAGTGAATTTTATGAAAGTTTATTTTTATGATTCAATTATTTAAATGAATGATGTGTTTTATAACCTATTTATAGTACAGTTTGGAACTTTATTATGATTTTGAACTATGAACTTTGATATATGTGTTTTCTAAGGGGTGAGTTTTTCACTCAAGATGAATGCCACCCTAATATAATCCATTATTACGGTACGAAGGTGGAAGAAACCTTGATATGGAGTTTCTGGTCCCTAGGATAATAATAGGTCCTTACTTAGGGATATCATAGGTACCATCACTTTTACCAGACACAAGTGCAGTGTCATAGTTTCATAATGGGTTTTTCGCTTTGTGCAGAATTTTTAGGGTGAATCACAACATACCTTTTCTATGGATAAGCTGAAACGTGTGTTCTCTTTATCCAAATACACCCATTTTTTTGGGGGGAGGGAATTAAAAAAGCTTTTGAGATGTGGTTTGAGACTACACGGTCGATATTTTAGCATATGGAGACACCACCTAAGACGATAGTAATGCTCATGACATACATGCTTCTAGGAGAAGAAAACTATAGGTATGATGTTTTTAACTAAGATGATACACTATGTGAAATGGTTTGGAAGGATCTATAAATAAAATTAAATGACTAATTTATCTTTAAGATTCTATGTGTACTATGATATATTGAGTTCATACCTCCATAACAGGAAAAAATGATTTTTATAGTGTATTCGACACTCTTTACAGAGCAGCAACATATTGTGTTGATATACCTTACTGATGAGGAATCGTGGTTAAGATGCTTTGAGGAAGTTCTGTGACACATTTTACAATATCAGGTCAACTTGTTCTGGTTGATAAATATTATTTATATATTGAATCATGTTATAATTATATAGCAGGACCAAAGGTATGTCAAGGTTATAGAGTTGAGATGTGAATTCTTTTAACCTAATGGTTAGCATCTTCAAGAAGGAATATCATTTTTATCATTATTATGTTATGAGTACCAGTAAGTATATGAGTATTGGTAGCTCAATTATCTATCATCAATGTATAAGATGGGACCCATGATGAATCAATTTGATCGTGACAAATGAAGTGCCAATATTATAGAAGGATAGGACAGATGAAACATTTCTAGTGGACCTTTAAACCAGAGCTGAGTAGTCAGGGGTTAACTCTGACACCAGTTATGGGAGAAGGTTTCATATATTCATGTTCTAATGGGATATGGAGAAGTACTATTTGATCATTATGAGGTAGTGGTGGTTAAGGCTATGTTAGACAACCACCATTTGTACAGAGACAAAAGAGTGAGCCTACTCCACGTAGAGAGGTGGAGTTATCGGGATGTAGTTCAGGATAAATCTATTTTGTACAGCCCACCCCCAAGGAGCAAGGTATTGGACCATATATGGTGATATGTATGATCATATTAACCTCTACTCTAGAATATAGTAATTTTAAATATATTCATCATATAGTTTTGTATTTGTATGTATTGTGGGGAACTTTGGGTATGTCGTTCAATTTTATGATATCTTTATGATGATTGAAACATTATTAGGGATTAGAGAGGTTGATGTACATCAGTGAAGGGAGTTCCACATTGAGATTGGTTGGTCTCACTTCATTGATAATATTCTAATCCCCAAGATAATATTGATTTGATGTCATACTCATGAAGCATTTTCCGGTTTTTTAATGTACCTACATTGGCTGCTATCACTGGAGGGTGATATTCATATCACTAGAGGGGAAAATTTATACTCAAAATGGTGAATGGGATGCCATTGTAAGATAATATGGACCATAACATTAGGGTTAGTATAGAGCGATAGACCATATTTTTATTTTAAATATGGATGACGAGGGAACCTGACAAGAAGAATTTCCTCTAGTGGTTGATCATCTGAAGTAAATTTTACTGGAAGAATTTTTTGGTTTAACTCCTAATAGAGAGGTGTATTTCTCCATCGACCTAGTTCATAGATATAATTCAGTATCAATTCCTCCTTATAGGATAGATGTGACTAAATTGTTGGAGCTCAAGAGGGAGATAGAGGATTTGGAGGAAAATGTCTTTATTCAACCCATTACATCTCCATGGGGTTCACTAGTCCATTTTGGGAAAAATAAGAGGGTACCCTTAGGCTATGCATGGATTATAAAAAATTGAACCAATTTATCTTTAAGAACCAGTATCCATAGCCATGGATAAGTGTCATTTTTTATCATCTTCTAGGATATTAGGTGTTCTCAGAAATTGATTCACGATCAGGGTGTCATCAAGTTTCTGTTCATTCCACAGACATACCATTAACAATTAGCCATTGCAAGTATGGTCTATATGAGTATCTGTTTATGTTTTATGGTCTCATGACTGTTATAATAGTTTTCATGTCATTAATGAACCACATTTTCCATCCATATTTGGATTCATTTTTGGTGGTTTTTGTTCACAATGTCTTGTTATATTATCCAAATTGACACAACCATGACAAACATCTTTTGTTCATTTTGGATATACTGAGAGAACTTTAGTTATATGTTTATTTCACAATGTACCACTTCTGGATGGGTCAAATTCACTTCCTAGGTAATATTATCTCAGGGGAAAGAGTATTAGTTGACACAGATAAGGTTAAGGATGCAGTTTCCTAGGAGAATCCCATAAATGTCTACGACATAGAGAGTTTATTTGGGAATTATGGATATCAGAGGTGTTTCATATAAGACTCATGCTGAGAAAAATTATTTAAGTTATTTATTATGAAGGGTTTTCTGTTTTTATGGTCAGATAATAGTGATATATCCTTTTAATATCTAAAAAAGAGATTGAATTCAATGTCAATCTTGATTCTTCTAGGTCTGGGTAGGATATACCCTACGTATTGCTAAACATCAGGTATCAATACTAGAGTAGTGATGATTTATGGGGATAAATTCATGGTATAAGTGTCTCGGTAGTTGAGGCCATGTGAGGGGAACTACCAAAAAAACAATCTAATGTTCACTATAGTTTTTCAAGATTTGAGATGTTATAGGCAATGCTTCTCATGGGTGAATTTTTTGGTTTTTTAAAACCACAAAAGCTTCATGTATAAATGTAAATAGTGTGTTATGAATATAAGGAAATGAATGGTGATAGATTACCTACAGTACTTTCACATCTACCTATCCTATATTTTTGAAAAGTGAAATGTGGTGGCTGATAAACTAAGTATGAAAACATAGATATATGCATTTTAGAATTCCAGTAGTGGGATGTAGATTACGGATTTTCTCTATGAGATGCACTTGGAGGTGCAAGATATTAAATTGAAAACATTTCTTTCATAATTAGCTATGACATATACAATCATGGATAGATTGAGGTTGATATATCTATCAATTTTAGTTGGACTAGTACTATGAGAGAGAGTATCAGGTGAGGAACCAACTCCTAATTGGTCTATAGTAAAGGATGAGATCTTTTGTATCAATGTAATATTTTGTGTTCTAGTTGAAATACATTCAGATAATAAACAAATATTTTCTGAATTCGTTTGTGAAGTGCATCCAGACACACATAGATGTACTATGAAATTCCCCATCTGTGC
Source organism: Viscum album (assembly GCA_963277665.1). Classification (NCBI taxonomy): domain Eukaryota; kingdom Viridiplantae; phylum Streptophyta; class Magnoliopsida; order Santalales; family Viscaceae; genus Viscum; species Viscum album. Next base: position 813,760,515 of record OY728165.1, read on the forward strand.
TAGGTGTCGATAATGAAGACAGAGGTAGCTGATTTTGTTCTGAGGTGTTCCACTTTTCAGTTGGTGAAGGAGGTACATAAAAAACATCTATAATTTAATATAAGTTTTTTATGATCAATATGAAATGGGATAATTTTCTGATAGATTTCATTATTAGTCTACTTAGGTTTTCTTGAGGTAGCAATGTTTTGTGGGTTGCTTTTGATAGAGCCTTGAAGGGTTATTATTTTTACCAAATCAAGGTGGCCTTTATAGTGGATTATTTTGGGAGGTTTTAGATATGTGATATAGTATAAATTCATGGGTTCCCTCATAATATCATTTCATATAGGGACTCATAGTTTACATCTCTTTTATTGATGATTTTTAGAGGGAATTGGGTACAATGTTGCTTCTTCAAGAAACATACTACCCTTAGACTAATGGAATTTTAGAGAATATGTTAAAAGTGCTTGAGAACATGCTATGAGAATATATCCTAGATTTTTGGGACTCTTGGGAAAGGAAAAATCACCCAATTGAGTTCTCCCACAATAATGTTTATTTGGAAACTATATAGATGGCACGTTAGGAGGCATTTGTTGGTAGCCCATGATGGTCTCCCCAATACTAGTTAGAAGTATCTGAGGAAGCTTTACAGAGAGAAAATCTCATGAAGGAGTGTTTTTAGAAAGAATAATTGACCAGGGTGTGGATATATACTACATAGTGTCAACTGAAATTTTATGTCAATTACTACAGAAAACATCGATAGTTAGAGGTTAGTGATCATGTATTTTTATGTATATCACCAAGGCTAGTACATATATGTATCATGATACTGGGTAATCTTTAAACATGATATATTGTGATGTTCTATATTCTAGAGTGATTTGGGATGGTAGCCTATGGGTTTTAGTTACATTAGAGGTGGAAATACATGCAAAAAAATCTTTAACATACCTCAATAGTTTAGATATCATTCGGAACCATATAATTATTTTCATCCTGATGAGGTTGGGTTATAGGAAGATTACTCCTTCATGGAGAATTTGATTCATATTAATGATAGAAGCATAAATATTCTCTAAGGCAGATCAGTTCCTCTAGTATGGGTTCAACAAAGAATGACCATTTGTAGGATGAGATGTGGGAGTGGGGGGTCGACGTACATGATCAATGTCTAAAGTTGTTATCAGACAAATCATTAACACCCTTTAGAAGGAAATTCAAAGATGAATTGTTTTAGTGGAGGAATATTATATGATCTTGGGTTTTTATATGAGGTACATATTTTTTTTCTTAGTTAAATATTTTTTACGGCCTAATGCAATTAGACATTGTGGTCATGGGGTAATAGGGTTTTCTAGGGAATGTTCTTATCCTAGAACTAATATTTTTAATGAAAACATGTAGGAAACATAGTTAGTAGAATCCATGTAGGATAGACCACATGATCTGACTACCTTTTTGAGGCCTTGAAAGAGGGAATATAGAGAACACATTGTTTTAGAAACCATGTAGATGGACACACATGTCTATGGAGTAAAACCATTAGTTTTTGATGGTGGGATGAAACATGGTTTTCACATGGTCAGGAAAAATATTTATGAAAAAAAGTGAGGTTCCCCTCCTTACAACAGTTTCCACATGGTTGGTGCATAGTTTTTTCAACCATTTGCACAAAACGTGTGAACCATATTTTTGGGGTAAAATTAGAAAATTACCTAAAACGTTTATAAAATAATGTATAATCTTCATTAAACTATGTGGACAACAATACACTGCTAGAGAGATCCTCTTGAATCAAATAATAGTATTTTCTACTGTTTTTTAATATGATAATGTAACCATGATTCTCTAATCTCATTGGATTGACACTAGTGAGTAATCAATTACCTTTGTTCAATTATTATTTTAACATTGGATTGATGATGTTATTTAGGAGAAGTATAACATGCCCTATTTTTATGGTTTTCATCTTTTCTTCATTTTTATTAAAATATAAGTAAAATTATAAGTTGATATAAAATAATAACTCTAATATGGACCTATGGTAGGTGGTATATAATTTTACAAAATAGTTTTTTACTTTTCTAATATAGTTTCCATTATTACACTTTCTAAATGATTTGGAACGACCATGAAATTGAATATAAAAATTGAAATAAATAAAATGGATCCCATTATAGATTCCCTTTACTTTATTTGAGATGTGTTATATGTTGTTTCACTAACTAAATCCACTCATGTGATGTTGCATGTGAATTTATATGGCCTTTGTCTTTGGTAAACTACCCATGGGGTGACTTATTGGTTGCCCAGTTAGAGTAAGACCTCCTATAAATAAATTTATTTGATATGATTAATTAGGAGATGGGTTTAATATTTTGAATATTTATGATTTGATTGAATTATTACAAGGATTTTGTGAACTGATTGATTATATTTGAGTGGAATGTTTTATATGAGGTGGTATACGAATCGAATTGAATTTATTTAAAATTCTAATTGGAATGAGATGTGAATTGAAATTGTGGTGGAGTCCTTGATAGTAATAATTGGATAATGATTGCATTAATAGTCCATGGATGTTTCACCCAATGATATTTTTTTACAATAAAATGTGCATTGGACCTATATGATTCTTTGATCATGATTCTATAGGATTCCAAGGGAATTTATAACCCACAGATCTAGTTTAATGGACATAAATTGGAAATTCTCTATTGACATGATCCTTGTAATCCACTAGTTTTATAACTATGTTTAAATAAAGATTATCCTAAGAATCGACAAGGATGATTTTTCTTTCTATACCTCTTATCCAACCCTTATTATTCTAACACATTGATTATACAGCTCCCATGTTGTAAATATGACATGCGTAGTTTTACTGTGTGGCTATTTTTTATATTAAATTTATAGTCATACAGAAAGGCATGGGTTTTTTTAGTATTAAAGGTTATATAGTGTGGCCATGGTTGAGGTGATATATTTTGTGTATATGAAATGGTTGTGGGGTTTACTACCTTTTGTTTCGTATCTTCCTTATTAATGGATCTTGACCCATATTTTTTGGGGAGACTCGTTGGGATATAGGGTATAAGTTGTCCTTCAGTATATACTCTATGGGAACATTCTTTCTAGTACTACATACCTTGGATATATATATATATATATATATATCACTATGATTTGTATTATGGTGAACACATAGGATTTTTCATAGGCCTTTGGGAGATGACATCTTCGGATTTTATTTAAATACCTGTTTAGGCCAATATTCGGTACCTAGATAGACTATACAGATGCAAGTAGGGACTGGGGAAAGTCCCAAAATCTAGTGAATGAATTTGTGCCATGGTTAGGAGCAGGGGAGCCAGTGGCTGAGCTGAGGCTCATGTTGCTATATGGAGATAATACATTTTCATATTTTTGGAATTTTTAAACATATATTATACTGAATAATGTATAACATTGTTGAATTCTTCATAGAGAAATGGAATTTAACATCATCATTTGTGTATGATATTCCTTTTGGTATAGTTTATATAATCTGGGCTTGGTAATTTACCTACTTTCTGATTATTTTATGGATTTTTCTACATATTGGTTTCTATATATCTTCTATGTTTACTCTATTAATGAGGGAATAGTCTCCCAACAGACACACCATATTCCCTCATAGCTAGTCTCCAGCCATTGGTATTTAGGATGATACACTTGGAGTCATGTGGATTATCAGGCTCGTGGCACTGTTGAGTGGCATCAAGGTCCAGGATGTTAAAACTCCATCATCCATGATGTATTATATAGGGATGTTTCAACTTCTAATATTACTTAAATGGGTAGGTTTATATCTTTAAAGATGTTTTATTTCAATAATATATTTTCTTACATGATTTTGTATTTCCTTGAGATGTTATATTATAACATACGTAGTTTTGATAGGATGCCTGTTATGGGGTACCTCCTTCAATCAATATTATTTTAATAGTGGTTTTGTACATTGATGATACTTTTATGGGAGAGTGAACTACTACATACATGGTATTTGTTTAACTTACCATATAATGGGATGAAACTTCTAACTTTTTATTCATTCACAAAGGAGTTCATATATTTCATCAACATTAACATCGGTTTTTTTGTGGGAGGATCATTTTGAGTATAGAGACATCCATACCCGTACACTTATCATTAAAAATTTGAATGATTGGATAAGTTGTAATTTCCACCATTATTACCTCTGAGAACATAGTGTTTATGTTGTGAAAAAGGAGTTTCCATTTCATTTTATACAAGCATGTTGATGATTTTCATCTACTATTGTTTTTTCTGAAATCTTTTATTGTTTTTTGATTGTCAAAATACCATGAATTATAAGTCATATATAGTTACATTATGATATTTAGTTCTTAAATAGGTGGTTTGTGTATAATTGTTTCTAAATAAATATGGAAATGCATCATCTATTGTGAAACTCATAATGCTAGCTTCCACATCATGGCCAATTAGATGTATTTCTCAGGGGACACTCATGATCTTTTATTTCTACTCAAAGGAAGTAATGGTATTATTTATCTGTTAAATAATTATTTTTGATAAATATTATGATTGAATGTAAAATATGTATCAATTATAATGCATTGGTTTGGTAAGACATAAGTATTTTCTAAACACATTGGGTGATGTATGATAGGGAAACCAACTATATTTTCAAAGGGACCATGTGATTCTGATAGAATAAAAAAGATAAGAAAATAATAATTATTTTGGGAATATATATTGGATAAAATGTGTTTATATATGTTCAGTATTCATGCATAATTTATTACAAGATTATAATGAATTACCATATTGAATTTATTTTTATTGATGTAAAGGGTATATTTAGTCATTATGTTTGAACATTTTTATATAATTTTCCTTAATTTTTCTTCAAATCAGCTAAGGGTATGTCATTTACAAGACATTTTAAAATAGCTCAGATAGATGAGGTGAAACAAGAACATAATTCAGTATATTAGAGGTATTTTCTATGAGCATGTGATACATTGAGGGGTTCTTAGTCTGATTTATGGAAATATAACTTACTCTAGTTTAATTAGATGGATTTTAATCAAGTATTGTGAATTTGATAGAAGAAGAAATATTAATTCTCAATTGATTCATATATCCTCTTATCATTTGATATTTATGGTGATAAATTAGTGTTTATATACAACATGACAATGGTGGATTATTTTCCTTGGTGACTAAGATGTGTTTGAGGTATTATAGGATCAATTCATAGGGTAGTTAAAGGGATATATTGTTTCATAAAATCATACTAATGAGTAGTATGAAAATTTTTATCAATTTTATAGTTGTTATAATATATATGTGATTTTTTATTTTGATTTATAAATTTAATTTTATCTTCATAGAATTTCCTATCTGAAAATTAAAAGAGGGAAAAATATTTTTGAGAAATACATACACTAAGAAATACAGTGCCCATTTTGCTCATTCAACTGTAATAATTTTATGAATATGATGTTTAAAGATAGATAAATAAAGATTTTTTATTATATAGATGAATATATATTTTATATTCTTTAAATTACTCAAAAAAATGAGATTATAAATAATAGACCTTGTTTTATTGTATATAATTTCATACAATATTTATATATATTTCATCAAACACCCATCTCCCACTTTACTTTTGAACTAAATCATAAAAAATAGGGTTTTAATTTATATAATTTTTTAGTAGTCATGGTAATCTATTTATACATTATATTATGGATGAATACTTGGGTTAAAAGTCATGAAAATCCATGCGACACATCAATTTCAGGAATCACCTTAATGATAACAACCTTATAAAATATATCATCACCAATATGATAGAAGGGTGATCAAACTATCTATGTAGGGTGTGGGAAGACAATGATAAAAAATAGATATTCCTCATTATTAGGGTCCTCAATAAATTATATGAAAATGTGTTGGTATACATCCAGGGTGATATGGTCGATGGATTTTAATTGGAAATATTTCGGAGGTAATTTTACCTACCTAGTAGAAACCATTGTTTATCTATGTTATTTTATATAATTATTCGACATTATCTTTTATATATATAAAGACTAAGACTCTCATACCTTTTTTTAATATTCACTAGTTTTTGGATTTAGAATCAAGGTGTAGAGGATTCATAAAACACTAGTTTTATCTATCATTGTGGGAGGCTTAGCTAGGTTGACAAAAGTATATCTTTTTTTTGAGTAGGTGATAAAGGGATATCAATTATATAATAACTTTCTTTTTCTATGGGAACATCCATATGATGTAATCCTTGAGATAGAATAGTCATACTCTATGAATGTATAAATAAATACTATCATCATTTGGTTGTTTTCACTAATAAAGAAGGTAATAGTGTAAATATACATGGTGGGAGAGATCATCTAAGAGTTAACTAACATGTGGATAATCTCATTTTGTATCCCATTATTTATATTCTTATTGAATCAAATGACCAAATAAATTAGTTTTAATGGGTTGTACAATACATTATTGATATTTTTTCTCTATAGTTTATAAATTTTGATCCATATCATGAGAATTTTTTGGCCATGGAATTTCATTTTGGGGTTCTATTTCTATACAAGGAAGGATAACATGGGGTGGGGTGAATAACACTTTTTAAATTACAAACCCACCCTTCAAATGATATTATTTCATTATTATTAAAAAATAATCTATTCACCTAAATGGAATAATTTTTTGATATTGTATAAAGAGTCATGCACGATTTTACTTGGTTCACCCACACTGGGTGACATCTAATTAGAATATATATTTTGATGTTTTAGTGTACTAAAAATTACGTTATGATCTCTATTTCATTATAAATTTTTAGTGGAATAACTATCCAAAAAGGTTAATAACTATTAAAGAAATGTAAAACCATTACTCTCTATTATTCTAGAATAATTCCGAACTCTCTCTAGTGAACATGTTTTATCTTCATGGATCATGAAAAAGATATTACACATTCATTAGTGTAGTAGTGTGCACGATATTTGAAAAAACTATAACTTATTTTATTTGTTTGGCCTAATGTTTCAATTCAATTCAATATCATATGATCATTATATAGACTATACACTAGGGAATTCTACCCCAAGACAAATATATTCTTTATATTTAACACTCACTACTACTCTTTTCTATACGAGACTATGTTTCTATAATATTCAGAAACAGATATCTATATATCCCTTCATTTATGCCTCATATAATCTTCGGAATTAATGAGAGAAATCATTTATAATAGTCTCCAAAACTAGAGTAAAAAAATCCAAATTTAAATATAAAATTATCCTCTAGTGGATAATAAATTCAAAACCAATTTTTTTTCAATAGTTAACCAAACATGAGATAGTTTCTATTCATTAAATCATGGTTAAATTAGGTTAATATTTTCTCACCATAAACCATGGACAATAGAACCTATATATCTATAAATGTTTTCCATTTTCTCACTGTTTATCTTTATATATAAATTATACTATGTCGTGGTGTTGATTAATCCATGATGTAATTGTTCATAGTTTTATTTTCAGATAAAATTCCTAGAACAATTCCCATTGCCTTTAGTTCCCCACCATTTTATCACCAGAAAATGAAAACCACCATGGTCATGTTTTTCTTCTATATACCACATATGTATTTTTCAAAAAAAAATTAAATCATGAGATTTATAATTTCATAAACCATGATTAATGTTCCAACTTATGGAAGAAAAATCATAAACCATTTTTTTTGTAATATCATATCCTGATTTTCATCACCCATGAAAAGAGTCATGGTAAATTTAGATATTAACCATAAAATATATTACTTTAGCTCCCAATTTTTAAATTCTATAATAGAACCATGATGACCACCTAACATATTAAATTTTTTTAAATCATGGTGTAAACTAAGACAAATAATTATTGAGAAATTTGATTTTTTTTATTTCCATAAATAGTCAAATTATGGCCACTAAATATTTTCTCCTAAATATCCAAAACTTTACATTGAGGGTATAGAATAATTTCATAAATCATTCTGAGGATGTAAACTAATATTTTTTAGTAAAAACCCAAAAAAACTAGATTATTTTTTCTATAAATACTTTCCCTTGGGTTTATTGATAACACTTATCACTATAACATGGTTCTACAAAATAATATTTTTATATTGCCATTAAAATTCTCCAATTTTTGATTAATGACTCACTTAACATCCAGATTAGGATTTTTTGAGTGAATTTAATCACGAGAGACAAGATTAAAATTAAATGTATAATTACCTCATTATTTGAAAAGTTCACCATCTATTTATTTAACATTCATGTATTCTACCATAATCTAACCTTATCCAATAGTATTTCTCCACATTTTTCAATACATTAGAGAAACAATTATCAGAACTTTTGAATTAATGTTCCCCTTAAATAGTTTAGAATAAAAATCCTTCTTTATTAATGATCTTAATGATAATTAATTTGATTGTTACATGGAAGAGTCCCTAACATAAATAAAATTATAATCAGAAAATGAATTATATTCCATGAACCACTTATTTAATGACTAATATGGATCTTGTTTTTAGGAAGAATATTATTTCCATAAACTATATTTTTATCATTAGAATTTATTTTATTTCTATTTTTAATGGAATTAAAATATATTATGAAATAATCCACAAAAAATATAAATCATGCTAAAAAAGCATTATTTGTTCACAGTAAGACATTGCAAAAAATCATATAAAATTATGTAATGCACACCATGGATTATTACTCTCCATAGATTATTACATATATTAATAGTGAAAAAATTAAAAATAGGAACATACTTATAAATGAAAAAAATCTTCATCACTTGGAGATTTCAAAGATAATATTCACTAATGGGTATCACTAGTATCCAATGAAAACCTATATTTTGGAATAATATCAGTAAAGGAGAAGTAATATTGTGCAATCTAAAATAAAAACCTTGGAAATGAGATATGTGACTTAAGAACTATGAATGAATTGAATATGTATTGTATGAATATATATAGTAATGAAATCTAGGAAAAATAAATATGGTTATTGAAAATATATTTATGGGGAATATATTCCTTAGAAGTATGGTTGTTTTATATTCATGTATCAAACATCTATACTGAATTTGGGTGATCTTATTAGTAAATTTAAAATAAAATTATTGAAAATTAATTATTAAAAAAATTCAAATACAATATTCAAATATTATATATATACATATTTAATTTTAAATTACTTATTATTATTTACTTTATTATTTTAAAAGTTTTATATTATTTACTCATAAACATAAAATAAATATATTAAACTCTGTATAATAGTAAAAAAAGATTTTACGAGTATAAAAAATTAATTTTAATTTTATTTGGAGATGATTGTTTAATATAAAAGTAATATTTTTTAAAAGAACAATTTTTTTGGATGTTTTACATATTATATCAAAAAAAAAAAAATTAACCATATTTAATATACAATTATATATGAACTAAGATATCGAAATAATCTAAATTTGAAATTTATATGAAATAATATTTTGAAATCATAGAAATGTATTATTTCAATTAAAAATGATTTTTATTATATTTTTTATGTTTATTTATAAACAAAAATTTGAAAACGAGTGTTTCTATTTGAGGATGAATAGTGTCCCGAGATTAGGAGACTAGGAACCTAGTTCTAATAATGATTGAATAAATCTGTCATTACATAACAACACACAAATTCTACCTTTTTTGTTTCAATTTCCACTGTTTATTTTGGGGGGTTCAAGTATGGTTGAACAACCACTCATACACAGTTCTCCATGTTCATTTCATAGAAACTGGCAATGGACCCTACATTCATAACAAACTATAGTCTGACTTTCTTAAGGAATGTGGTCAGTTGGGGTTTCAGAACCAATGATGTTGTGGAACTCACATTTGGGAAGAGTAAGGGAGTTCAAGATCATCAAACCATTTTGTGGTGAATTATTGTGTACTCTCAGAATCTATTATTTATTTAAGATATATTCAGCCATCTATTCATATACTCGATTTAGGGCATGTAACCACAAAATTGAAATTAGGTATTGAATACATCTATGTGTAAAAGGGGGTTCCATTAATAGTACCATATGTATGTATTTGAGTCTCTTCATCCATTTCCCATTATTTCTTAACAATGGGCCTACATGTACTGTACCGGTTCCCCTTCAACTCTTAAAAGGTGGATTTCCATAATAAAATTAAAAAGAATGCCTTTGGGCCATTCCGACATATGACCAAGTACACTTGAGTTTATATTCATATGGGGACACGATTGTTATTTTGTGAATGTGATTGAACATTTACCAGATGACTACAAACCCTATTGGTTAGAGGAATATCAAAACATAGTTTTTTAAGCCGTGGAATCTAATATCATGCAGAAGGGACGTATATGAGGGATCTTATTCTCCATTTATAGAGCTCAAGACATAATAAGGCATCCAATATATCCTTCATATAACCGGAATATGAGTCCTTGTAATTTATTTCTGCCTTTGACACATTCTTTATGCTTTATTCCCTTGTATGGGGGTAGTCATATCATGACACTCAACATGGATTACACACTACAGTTTCCTGGGATGGGGGGAACTTTTTTATGTGAATGATACGATTGTTGAAAATATATAAGACCATGTAATCCATGATCGGTGTAAAAAATAGGGGAAATAAGTGATCAATATCACTACACATGGATATTGGACTTTTTAATTGGGGTGACATGGGATGAGCATTTCACATGGAGATCAAGCCTTAAGATGTCATCAAATGTATCCTATTTATAGTAGGAATCAGATTCGTCAAAGTTCAATTGGTTTATGAATCCATTGATGGATGAACAATAATGATAATCAAATATGATATTTTAGTTCCCATAGGTTCGAGTGTTTGAGATATTGGTGGACTTCCATTGAGTTTTATGCCCATTGAATATTGTTCCCTAGGATAGAATCCTATGTATTCTATTTTAAAAGGAATCAGTGTTCTCATTTTTCATTTAGTTTCCCAATTTGCTGAAGAAGGATGGGAAAAATAATAGCATAAATGATTTTGGTTCCCAAGGATTATAGTGTTTGTGATATAGAGGGACATACACCGAGGTGGGTACCCGATGGAGGTCGGCCCTTAAGAAGGTGTCATGTGTATCTAGTTGGATAGAAATAAATTTTCTCATAATTTATTGGGTTTTTAAATCCGATGACGGAAGAGGAAGAATGAAAATCCCATAGGAGAGTTTGGGACCCCTGGGTTAGAGTGTTTGATATATGGATAGAATTGTGCCAATGAAAATTCCCATTAGATATTGAGCCACACAAATGGATCCTATGTATTCTATTTAGAGAAGAATCAGAGTTACAATAGTTCATTTGAGTGTATGGTCAAACATGTCTACGTTACATGGTAATCATATCCAAAAGTATCTTCATGTCATGTCTGGATGGTCTTATTAACATGTTTTTGGTGTTTTCTTACAAGATCTGGGATTTCATTACACGACCTGTATATCGAGAGGACATTCCCAATGGAAATAAAATGATCCAATTGACTTGTTTAAAGGATGTTGAATGGTTTGGATAACATGTCTTAAGAAAATGACATGACCTCGATGAAATATCTCGAGGATGTCATAAAACATGGGAAATATGTTTGGAGGGCTTCATAAGACTTGATTAACATACCAAAAAGAAATCACATAATCTGGATGGCATTTTTGGATGACCTCTTATGACTTAGTCAAAAATCCTAGAGGGCTTCACAAGACTTGGGATACATGTCTAGAAGACTTATTTTGACAAGTATGATATGTCTAGAGGTCTTTGAAATAATTGGAAAACAGATATAGAGGAATTTATAAGACCTGGCTAACATTTCTATGTGGTTTTACATGATCTGAATTAGTTATGTGAAGCAAATCATCTAGATATGTTAAGAGAAGAGGATGGTTACATCTTAATAAAAACAAAATGTCAATCTTTTCATAAGTTTCTTGAAGTTTTCAATATTTTGTTTTCATATGTACCTCAAGGTTCATCAATCCTTAACATATTTTGATCTTGCATGATTGAGTTGACGTGCGGAAACGCTTTCGCATAACCTAGATAAAACACAAATTTTTCTTCACTTGAAATATAGAATTATCACGTGAATAACATGTTCATTCCAGATGATCCCTTAAGTCAATCTCAAAATTTTACCTCATGGATAACTCTTGTGATCACATGGATTTCATCTCTGAGATGTCTGATCATATAATCCCATGTAGATATCAATTTACATAGTTCATAGTCACATCTATTGTGCCTATAGGGATGAATTTATATGCCTCACAACCTTAGTTATATGTTTCCTTGTATGGAGTGTATATCATAGATAAGATATTGAGTTTGTATAGGGAGAATTACATCATGTACTTCATTTGATCCTATAATGTGTCATCGACAACATAACATGAAAAAAGAAATGAAATATTTCTCAATCAATTCCATATATATTTGATATTAACCAATCATATACATTTTTAAAATCCATCATAACATGTAAGATAGCCTCAATACTAATTTTTTTGACATGTCTAGTTACCTTTACAAGATCAATACATCTTTAGAAAGACTCTCATGTAATCAAAGATGTAATTTATAGGTTTTCTTGGGAGTCTAAGAGTACTTTTCTGGGGTCTCCCATGAGACCAAGAGGTATTGCTAGAGGCATTTAAAAAGTCTAAGATGGTGTATCGAGGTGTCACTACATGATTGAGTTGGCTTTTCAAAGGGCCTTTGCATGAATATCAATGTATCTTCCCTTCACGAGAGGCTTCATCCATTTTCAACCTTTTATTCTTCATTTTACAAGAATTTAGAGGAGATATCAAGATGGTGTGTGAGTAATTTCATGGAAATTTTTTTTTTCCAGTTATGTGTCACATAATCAATGTTTGATCATGCGATGACATGCGATGATTGTATATTACAATCCCAATCATTTCCTATGGTTTCAATGGGGTATCACATGATTGAATGAACATGTGAAATCTTATTCACATGATAAAGGTGACAATATAACATGATATTGTGTGATTAGGTGGCCCTTTCATTAGGGGTTTCATGGGGTCATGTGAACCACATAAGTAGGTCCTTTGAATATTGTCTCAACTCTTCATGAAATTTGGATTCTACCTTTTTCATACATTATTCCATAATGGGGATTGGGTGATTTTTAGGCACCTATCAATTGGTGATTTACATGAGCAAGAATAACTTGTCTAGAAACCCTCATGTGATCATCAATGCTTATCTTTACATTTTTTAATGAATATGATGGGTTTTCAAAAGGGATTAAAGTTACCATAGGAAGATCACAAATATGCATGATCCACTCAAAAGAACCTTGCAGGTTCATGTGATCACGTTTCATTCTAAATGTTACATGATCCACATGATTCAACAACATAGACATTATTCTACCCCTCCCTTTTTCTTGTAAAAGAAAATAATACAAATTATTTGGAGATTTATTCAATTCTAGAATTGATGAATCTTATTTTCTAGTTTTCAACACCCCCCACCCCACCCTTAAGAGTGAGGTCTATAGGGACAAGAAATCATTTTTTATGAGAGTAGATGCATGTGTAATTGTTTTGGGATTCTGCCGATTGGTGTCTTGGGGGACGTTTGGTCTCCTAGGTAACATTTGGTATTCTATAGATCCTTATACAAATAGGGGAGAAATGGGAGACTCGTTTGACTAGTTACTTTGAATCTCTTCATCTTTTGTGATTAATTATATCATGTTTGGACTTACTAGACCTTGATAAAAGATCCATTTAGAAGTACCTCCTAGTAAAAACTAATCATGTGACTATTTCGCAAGAACATTTTTCAAACTTCTACCATGTGTTCATACTACATGGCTTCTTTATCTCAACACATTTTCTAATGAATCATGTAATAATTTTCAGTAATTCTATGAACCTTACCATGGTCCTCATCAATAAGGGAGTTCTCCAAGAATCACATTATCTTCTAGTTCTATTGTGTGATTACATGATCATCATGTTGTTATTGTGACCAACTCAGGGACGCATAATTTAATGTCTTCTGAAAGATTGTGAGTCCATGATATGATTCTAGGGTTATGTGAATCGTGAGGTGCTCCTTGGGTTATGTAATTTGTGGGACCCAAATAATGTCATGTGATCTCAAACCCATTTATGGTTCATTTGATTCACATGATGTTGGAGGGGTCATACACAACTTTTGATAATATATATTGCTCATATGACATTTGAAAATTTATTTGTTCAGATGGATTCCAGTTCCCATAAATTTTATAGTGTGTTTGATAAGAGGGATATGATAGTTAGGAATCAATATTCTGACCATCGATATCATGTCTCCTCTGATGATGAGGTTTTTAAGGAGATTCTACATCTCAGGATGCAACGCTATCCTCTATCACACAGACTTTTTACAGATTCGAGATACTGGACGACGTTATCATTACTTCATCTAATTATTATATTCCATCTTATTGGGTGTCATATTCCATTTTCTCTATTAAAATAATTAGTTTTACAGATAGTTAATTAGTCATTTCATGATTCTAGGGATTGTCCTATATGTTCAAGAACTCCCCTCATGGTCAATACAGATGTTCCCATTTCCTCCAACCAATTTTTCAATGTTACCTGAGTATACTCATATCCTAAATAGATAATTTGAGAATAGGATAGATACCCAATTTAGGATTATGAAATGAAGCTATATTTTCTAATTAATGGGAATGACCACTATGGGATAGCCCGATCTCCTTAGAATCCTACAATCCTTTATACACTATTCATCTTTACTGTGTAGAATCAATTTCACAGTTCATTTTATATCATCAGTCAGAACATCTAAAATATTGAATAATTTTTTTGGTGTGCTGTAACTAAATACATCCATATATCCCATTGGGAAGTTGGGATTAGCCTTTGTGAAATTTACCATTTTAACTATATCTCCTCTATGGGAGATGTGTGATAAGATTCTTCCCATCGTAGAAGTATGGGGACACCCTACACAAACACCAACCACTGAATGGAAAATGATTTCAATCAAGATAGGGAAATTAATGAGTTGAATCTATGACACTAGTTTCCTTTAAGGACTCGTCAACATCTTTTCTATTATATTAGGACTTAACCAATTTCCCTATACCCGCATCAGTTCCCTCCCCCATAGGTTTGTGACAAAGTGAGCTCATATTTTTAATTCCATAAGTGTATAGAGTTTTACACATGGGGATGAAAGGTGATTCTATAGGTATAATTGATTCTTCCTTGAGCAAGGTTTTTTGACATGTTTTTTAACTGATGTATTTTCTTAGACTTGGATGCATACATGGAAATCCATGTGGAAATGATGGTGATGGAAGCTCGATTATCATTTAAGAGTCATCTTAATCTAGTTTAACCAACTCTTTCAATCCTCTACAAACTCCTAGTCAATATCCAACAAGGAAACATCCCATTCATGATTTTTTGTCCCTTTTAGTTCTTATTAGGATGGATAATATACCATCTATGTTTCTATAAATATAATAACTCTACTAATATCTATAATTCCTCATTCCATACTAGAATGCTGAATATTTTTTGAGGTTGAGGAAATGATGGTTGTCCCAGATTAGGTTACTGGGTTGATGATTCGTCTCAACCTTTTCAATTTCTTGCACTATACAGCATCAAATAGGATTATTGTGTGTGACAATAGCAGCTCTCTTAATGTTCATTCTCATAAAATATCACAGAGGGATGCGGTTATTGTGGACCACATGGATGAATTAATTATTTTCTGTCCATATACGCCTTATTGTTTTACTTTCCAATTTGGATGCATTTAAAGTGCTTCCCATATCCCTTCTTCAAGTGTGTGGGGAGAATGAAATACACAGATTATTTGATTATTTTGGGTAATGATGTCATGTGAAGAAATGAAATGAAAATATCATTCTTCCACCTATTAGAGACCCTTTATTCCTATATTATGACTATTCCTAGGATTGGGATGATGCCTACATGAGTGGGTTACTAAATAGATTGGTTTGTCTAGAAGCCGGACCCTGTGCTTCACTAAACCCCATATTTTTTGTAGTAGTGGAAATAATTCCCGAATTGGGAGGACATAAATATTGAATTATAATCATGGTGATTAACATGCCATTAGTGGGACATAAATTTTTGGAATAATCATGTTCTTCAATATCAGCAATGGATGGTGAAACATTTGAGAAAAGAGAACATGAATCATATTATCCTTCCACTTCATCAGCTCAAACAATCCTTCTTTTTTCTATAAAAAATACAACAAAATTTGAATAGGAACAATAAAGATTCCAGATAATATAGTATAAGATACATTCTTTGATCACTAGGACTTCCTTAGATATGATTCATGAGAAATAGGACCACCTTCTCCATCTCTTTTGTGATTTGGGGGTACGATGCTTTAACATATGGCCAATATATGATATCACGTTGAAATTCATCATATCATAGAAAATAATAATTTATAGTGGGATGTACTTATATATATTTGGTGAAAAAATTTCTCTGGGATTGTAAATAAGGGAAGAGTTTGAGGTGGTGGATTAGAGACATCACATAACCTCTCTGTTATATGCTCAGATGGATCTCCTGACTACAAAAATATTAGAATATGAAGAATGAATAACTATTTACAAGTACCATCTTCTGACATCATCATATTTGTTAGTGACAACTCATAAATGATAGAAATAATTTACATCTTTTATTGAGACTCTTTGTCATAAGGAAGTGGATGGGGAGGTAGAGTGAATAACAAATCAACATTCCACTGATAGTTATCTCTAGACATTTGTTGATTTAAAAGATTCATCTGATAGAATCTTATGGTATTTTGATCACCAATTTTTTATTGATTAAATCATTTAAGAGTCTATGAAATGTTGAAATTACTACTTTTTTAAATCTATCAATGAAAATAATCTCTGAACATTACATTTCATTTTCTAATTTTCTTTCAGTCATGTCGTGCATGTTATTTAATTGATCTCATGTTTCATTAATTATCAACAATACCAATTTTTATGTAATACCAAGTAAACCTAAACACCTTGATTTTAATGATTAAATCACCAAAATATTTTCTTCATACATATTCATGGATTCCCACTAACAAGAAATTCTTCATTGATGTACCTTCTCCAGTTTTCTTGAGATCACATAATCTAGATGGATAATTTGATTCAATCAAAAATGTTTCAGAGATAGGATTATTTCATTATTGTGGAAGTTGATGGAATTAGGAATCATAGAATGATTATTGATTGGGACAATTATTGATCTATAAAATATTATCATATTTTTTTATTACATTATGTATTTTCTAATTTTTCATATAGGTGAAAGCTTAGCCGACATGGACAAGGTTTTTTTATATTCTATCATCTTATGGGTTGTAGACTTGAAAATTTTTATACCATTTCTGTTTTTTGAGATCTCACAATTTCCTTGATAAAAAAAAGTCTACGTCTAGTGGTAAGACACTCTACATTTTCTCAGGGATACTCATTCATGTTTTCGTCATGGTGAGCATTGTATATAATTTAGCTGACAATTTTTTAAGAGCCCACTATGTGTGTGGATTATATTTATTGTTTTGTTATTTCTATTTCTTATCAATTGTGTTATATGAGATAATAAGATTTTATTTTGGTCAATAAAATGAAGTGGTTCCAATATAAATATAGCTAAAACATTATCCTAATGACTTAATAATCCAAGAAAATCTTTTGAAGACTATTAGTATAAAAGTGACTCCAGAAGAACTATTATGGATTCAATAGATGGCATTGGATGTCCTAGATGAATAAATATCATAGTGAAATATAATGATGTTTATGGTGATTGATTAAATAATATATTTCATGATAGATAATGATTTTTTTTAATAAAGATGATTGTTGGAAAATGCAGACAATTGAGAATCAATATGGTTGGTGTTTCCAAAGAATATTTCTATGGTGGAACTTTTTCCCACTATTTTACAAATTTTTGGTCTCAAATTTGGATGTTATTTTTTTTGTCAAATGTTGGTTTTCTACAAAGGAGTTCAAGAATAAAAATTCATGGATCACGAATCATAGTTCATAGACTTTATAGGAGGCATGATAAATAAGGTAGTAAAATTAAAAAAGGGATATCTCCGCATAGTAGTGCTATACAGACCACAAAGCATCCTACATAGACCATGTAGGGAATAATGGTTGATGAGATGATCATGGTTCATGGGAGGAATTAATTTCAAGGTGAAAGAGGTTTTTTTATTATGATATGTGGTGATCTATTTGTGGATGGAATCTACCACTGTGAGTAAAAGGTTGAGGTGTTACATGGACCACATAACACAGTTCGTGGTGAAAGCTGTCCCACAAATATATTTTTTTGGAAAAATGGAAGAGATGGATTTGTGGATTTTTTTTCCTATATAAATACCACTAATATGATCATTAGTGTTAGAGGTAGTGGGTATTTTATTAAATAATGTCATCATTGGTGGAAGAATTTGGGTTAGTCCTAAAGAGTTCTCATGGAATATTTACATGAAGGATAAGTGTTCTGAAGAAAAAATTCTATAAAGGAAAGTAGTTCATGGAGCAAGTAATCCATGAAGGGGTAATTTCATGGATTAAGTATATCGAGGCATTGAAGAACGAAAATCAAAAAGGACCATATAGGAGATCAACTTTGCGTAGCGAAGGCAGTCTACGGAACAAAGGCAATTCAAAGAGTAAAGACTTACCACATAACATAGGTCATTCATAAGGAAAAATGGTCCATAGAAGAAGAGGTAGTCTATAGAAGAGAGGGTAGTCTAAATAAGTAGTGGAATTCTGCAAAAGAGATGATAGTCCAGGGAAGAGTGGCAGTATGCTGAAGCGAAAATGGACTGCAAAAGGAAAGGTTGTCTATAGAAGAAAATGGTCATCTACGAATAATTACGACTTGTGGTGCAAGGTAGTTTGTGGAAGAGACATGATAGTTCACAATGAATAAATACAACATTCAAGCGATATGTTTTTAAATCCTCATCATTCTATGTGAAGAAGATAATCCATGGATACTCGAAACATGTTAAACTCAAAATATTCTACTGATTCATAAAGAACTATTCGGTGAACCAATTCGTGAGTATAATACCACATCATCAGGTCTAATAATTAAATAGTGTTCCTGCATAAAATATTGATTATTATTTAGGGTAGATTGATTGGGATGATGTTATGTTGATATGATCATTATTGTTTCAATAATCAGAAATGAATTTTCTGATTCCAAAAAGAATAAAAAGAAGATATCTTAGGGTAGTTGGTCTTTCACTAAATAATAATGTTAGAATAAGAGAAAAAGATTTTATGACAGAATTTATATCAGTTCATTATGATTTGGGTCAGAAAAAATTCAGTGTGCCCCAATCAATAACACATTCATATTATTGTGAATCATAGAAGAAGAAGATTTTGTAGCTTTTAGTTTACTGCTAGGAAGAGGAATGAAGAGTAACTTGCACACTACTAAGAAATTAATGAGTGAAGAGAATAATATCAAAGTAGTACTATTGACTCCAACAAGTCTCAAGCGGTGTAAAACTGTATTACTATTACAAAACATCAACCAAGGTAATACTATCTTTGAGGCAACATAAAAATCCATCCAATTGCTGTAAAACACATTCTATTGGATTCTTTTATTAAATCTATATGAGTGTAGGTTAATATCCTACTCATTGTATTCCACACAACATGATTAATTTCAAGTTTATTTTGTCATGTTGAATATATTTAAAAACCATACCAAGGATGTAGCTACACTTTTTAAATATTTAAACTTATAAAAATTTCATGTGCTATCATTACTACTTTCATATAATTGCATGAGAATGGTAAAAGAGAAAAATATAATCAATATCCTAAAAGGTTTTAAAGGTACATGGGTAAAAAAGTTAAAATTTGTTTAAAAAGTATCAAACACTAATTCACCCACCTTATTAGTGTTAGTAATATCCCAAACTAGTCCTCTCAGATTAAAGGTATTGAAACTAGACCATTTTTCTGTTATAGTTAGGGTCTTCCATCTTGGATGTTCTATTTTTTTTAATTTACAGTCTTCTTAGCTTTTACTATTTATTAGTTTTAATATACCATTTGTGAGGTAAATTTACATGTGTAGTTTAACATCATGATGTAAGGAAATTTAAATTGTAGATCATTGTCATGTCGTATGGAAATCTCCCCTACAATTTAACTCCATACAATATGGATGTTTTCCATGTAGTTTAATGCCTTACAATAAGGATATATTATGTGAAGTTAAACATCATATGGTAAGGATATAAAATATATGGAGTATTAAATCTTGCATCCATGACATAAAAGTTTTATTCATTTTAATGTCTTATTACATGTACATAATTGATGCCTATAGAATGAGGATGACATGCTATGGATAAACAAAAACACCATAAGGTGATCATTTCCACATGATGTTTCTAGGGCTCATGAGGATTAGAGAATCATACGTTCAATTAGGAAATTTCACATTTTGTTATGTCAGAGGCCCTTATGCCTCAACATATAGGGCCTACATGAATGATGATGTATAGGTGTCTCCACTCCTTTTTAAAGGCCATGAATGAATTCAAAAGACTGTACTAGTATAAAGAAATATTAGGGAAGTCAAACAGACCTAGATATTTAGAAAATGGGTTGAATAAATCAAAAACCAAAATATTTCATCAATGAATATGGAATGGGGTAGAGCTATCATGTATAACTCAAAACACAATTATATTCAAGGTTATTCAATGGTGTTATCTGGGATAACAAGGATCATAGTTCTTTATTTTCAACTGGGATATGCCTCTAGTTGGTAGGTTGAAGGTCCTTATGTATTAGTCCATAGGGATTGCATGTGTGGTCAAGTAATGGAAATATCCACTATTTTTTAGGTCAATGGAAGAATTTAGAAGACTCCAATGTTTGGTTAATGAAGATGAAAGTGGAGAGAAAATTTTCCAAGGAAGGGTTATAGCACCATAAGGCATTTTAGATATCATTTGTGTAACACCCAAGAATGATAAAGGCTTAAATTACTAAATTATCGGACTCTTGTCAACAAGGTGCGCCTTCCTATTCGGGAGCCTATCTGATTAGAACTCCACAGTTAAGCATGCCTGTGCTAGAGTAGTAATCAGGATGGGTGACCTTCTGGTAAGTCGCCCAGGGTGTGTGTGAGTGAGGACAAAGCACACTGGAAAGGACAAGTGATGGCATGTGGGGACTATCATTAGTCATACGACCCATTTAGGCACGTGGGTGGACCTTGGGGTGCCCCCACATGTCTTCGGGGAAACTACTGGTACCTGGTGGTCCAGAACCCGACGATCATGTTAATGTGGGCTGGTTGTGCAATCACTGGGACCCAGTTGTTACATTTGGTATCAAAGGTGGTACTCATCCTTTAGTAAAGTGCAGTGCTTGTGATTTGACATAGGGCCCACAAAGAGGATGTTTTACTCTACATGGGGGATGATTGTAACACCCTAGAATGATAAATGGGTAATTGACTGAATGATATGAATCATGTCAACAAGGTGTACCTTTCTTTTCGAGAGCCTATCTGATATGAACTCCACATTTAAGAATGCTTGGCCTGGAGTAATAATCATTATGGGATACCTTCTAGGTAGTCACCTAGTGTGTGGGTGAGTGAGGAAAAAACACACTAGAAAGGACATGTGTTGGCCTGTGGGGACTATCATTAGTCAGATGACCAGTTCAGGCATGTAGGTGGACCTTGGGGTGGGTCCCACGTGTCTACAGGGCAACTGGTAGTACCTGGTGGGCTAGGACCCTCACCTAGTGTGTGGGTGAGTGAGGAAAAACACACTAGAAAGGACATTTGTTGGCCGGTGGGGACTATCATTAGTCAGATGACCAGTTCAGGCATGTGGGTTGACCATGGGGTGGGCCCCACGTGTCTGCAGGGAAACTGGTAGTACCTGGTGGGCTAGGACCCTACAACCAAGTTAAGGTGTGGTGTTTTTTCTATCACCATGACCTAGTTGATACATTATACATTAGTCACTAGGTCGCCCCGATGAACCGTAGTCATCTCCGGTGTTTTCAGGCCTCTGATCGGCTCCAAAAACATGATTTGATTCACCTGCTCGATGAATGGTCGAGGTACGGCCCTTCCCTATCTGGTTCGATCTGTCGCCTGTTATCTTCATCACTCCTCCTCTAGGCCATCGTGATTTTGGGTCTTCAATTTGGGATCATTGCGATAAACAATGATCTTGCAATGATCTGTTGTTCGTCACCCATGAAGAATGCAAAGAACACACCAAACAATTACAAGGATGGCGGAGGAATCCGGTTGTGTTCATTTTTCCTAGTCCTTGCACATTAGTTTGGTAGCAATTGGGTCAAGAGAAACAATCATGGAATGAATATTCAACGTTGATTAAATCAAAACACACCCCTACCTCGGATTCATTGACATCAAAAATGAAGAAGTTGATGATGGCGTCGTCGGCCTTCTTCAATGATGACACTCCCTCCTTTGTTCCGGTTGAAGTAGGAATAAGGTGTTCATCGTTCTTTGGTGGTCGTTCCCCGTTGGAGAGTTCTTTCTTATTTGGTGTTCTATCTCCAAGAGCTCCTCAATTCTTCCATCTAACAAAAGAATGATGCTAACCAAATGAAATAATAGATCGTCTATTATTTTAAATTGTTGGCATGAATTTAAAATGTGGTGTTTAAATAAATGGTATAACTCACTTAATAAATGGTGTGTAGTTGGCTCAATTAATTATTGGGGAAGGTCAAGTGGTTTCTCCACTTAAATGGCAGTTAAAGGGGTTAGAAATCTTGGGTTGTCCCCAGCAATATGTTTCACCCCAAGGGAGTTTATGTTCAAGTGGGCCACACAACCAACCACTCATGGGAGGTCAAGGTGTGGTGGCCCCCAACCCCCAACCTCCACTTGGATGTTTTAACAGCCAATTAAAAATAACATACCCACATTATTTTTTTAATTTATTTGTTGAAACCCCAAAACTAATTTTCATTTTCGACCAATAGCCATCGAGGTGAAAGTCTTCTTAAGTGAAAACCGGCACTGTAAGTTCAACACTGCCCTTAAAATTCAATTCTGAGATCCGTTTTAAAATTTATAAAATCCCGCTAGTACATTTACTGAATTTACTTGAACAAAACCTCAGAAATTGATTCTGGGCACACCGGGCCTTGGAATCAAGCGCTATAAATTTCCACGGACTCGTAAAAATCCCATGTATTTATGAAAAAAAATTCACGAAATTTACGGGACTTTACATTCTGCCCACCTCTGGGATTTACATCCATTTAAGATACAAATCTAACTATGAGAACAAATGGGGGTACTGAGAATACAAATGAGCCTCCCGCTCCCATGTGCTCTCCTGGAGGTTCTCGTGTTGCCAGCAAACGTGCACCAGAGGTATCAACCATACTAATAGGACCCACTATTGTAGATCCACAATCTCCACTGGAACCACTGTAATAGTCAACCCATCATCGACATCCAACTCACCATGGTCGATGATGTCTGATGGGTCATGCAGATATCTCCTCAGCTGGGATATGTGGAAGACGTCGTGCACCCTATGCAACTGAGGTGGAAGAGCAAGGTGGTTAGACAACTTGCTTAATCTAAAGGGTTAATGAATGTAACAACTGGGTCCTGGTGCCAGCACAACCACCCCGACTTACATTGCCCTCGGGTCCTGGCCCACTAGGTACCACCAGTTACCCCACAGACAGGTGGGGCCCACACCAAGGTCCACCCACAAGCATGAACGGGGTCATATGGCTAATGATAGTCCCCACAGGCCAACACATGTCATTCCCAGTGTGCTTTTTCTTCATTCACAAACACCATGGGTGAATTCCTAAAAGGCCACCTATCAAGACTACTACCCTAGGATGAGAACGATTAACCATGGAGTACTAATCAGACAGTCCCCCAAAAAAGTAGGTGCACCTTGTTGGCATGATTCATATCATTTATTCATTTAACCCTTTATCATTCTGGGGTGTAAAAATCATCCCCCTTTATAGAACAACATCCTCATTGTGGGACCTACATCTCAACCCAGGCAGTGTACTACAATAAAGGCTGGGTATCCTTCCTCTGATACAAACGTGTCATGACCCGTCCCACGGGGCCCATGCCGTGACTACCCCAAGTCCTCCTTCCATAGGCCAGGGGCTGGCAACTTGCACCAATGGTGAAAATACATAAAACTAGGAAGGAATTGGTATTATAAACTGAAAACAAACACAATAGAGTATTAGATGGATGTAAATACTAAGTAAAGCTGTATACAAAATAAGTGTTGGAAAGTAAAGGGGGTCGGAAATACAAGCCCAACTGTAATGTACGAGTACAACTAAAAAATGGAAAAAACAGCTGACTGGTGAATGAATCTCCTTGATCATCCACCACCAATCATACATGAATTGTAGGTACAGTTAGCCTCCTCATCACCCCAAGTCTGCCAGAATCTTCCATGTACCGTCTCGTCGTAAGGTCTACCCCCAGGTAATGTCCAGTCCTGGCGCTCTCAGCCCCTTCAGCGCTGCCCGTTGTCTGCATCCAACACAATGAGGTATGGGCATAGCACATGCAGTGGTGAGTATAACGATACTCAGAAGGGACTCCGAGACTCTAAAGGACTAAAAAACTCCAACAAGGATAATTCACATAAAAATGAAATCTACAAATAACCCCACTTAGGTATATGCCCATAAAAATACCTAGGTTATCAAGTAATCTATCTCATTTACGAGGAAACACAAGAGTTGATGACTCGGCTCACATAGGTATACAACTTTTGAAGAGTGATAGAGACGATTAGATGTAGTCCCTGATTCATCAAAGTTTCCGGTCACACATAGGATCCAGGACCAGCAATCGGAATTGTCGGACCATCTGAATGAGGATTGGAATTCACGGTAGGTGCACTGGATGGAGGCGCTCTTTATAGAAAATTCTAGCATACACGGCGTGTACTTCTGGAAAATATTCCTTATAGTATGGGCATTCTGCATCTTGATAAACGTATGTTGGAAAAGTAGCACGTGGCGTGCGATCCTGGTCACATGAAGTGTACTCTCTACGCACATTGGAAGAAGTGTCTTAATGGGACTCGGCATGTATTCCAAGGATACACGGACATTGGTTGGATTACACAGGCAAGTACTCCACCACATGGCCATACATTTCCAATGGCACGGGTTACCCCGTGTACCAGTTAAATGGGTTGGTGAACAAAGGTTTAGGTTGTTTATGGGCACATGGCCAACGTACACGAAGCTGACCCCAGTTGCTTGGACACGGCGTGTAACCATACCACACTCCGTGTACTTTATTTTCTACACAACCAGTTTCTTTTGACATGGGCCATTGTACATGGGTCATACATGAGGTCTGTAGACACAACGTGTATCCATACCACATGTTGTGTACTCAGTTTCTACATGAATAGCCTTACGATAGGGGTAGTTGTACACGGGAAGTACCCATGGTCCGTAGACACAGCGTGTAACCATACCACAAGCCATGTACTAAATTTATGCATGACCTACCTTACAACATTGGACATTTTACATGGGAAGTACTTGAGGATAGAATACACGGCATGTAACCATACCAAAATGCGGTGTACCTTTTTGGAAAATGGCTTGGTTATATCTTCTTTGTGGCTTGGACGCGTATTGGTTGGTTTTACCCCATAAGATGTATAAAACCTTTAAGGTACTTCTACATGGGATGACATGGATGTTGATGTTTTGACTCTTGGATTGAGGAGAAACCCCTCCGGGAATCAAGCGTATATTGTTGAAAGCCTGTGGCTAGTTGCGCTCCAATGACTGTTCCTGGATCTGGTGTGGGTCTGACAGTTCTAACAAATGTTCCTGGATCTTGTGTGGGATCGACAGTTCTGACTTCTGTTCCTAGATCCTATGTGTGTCTGACAAAAAAGCTGGTAATGCATCCTGTGTGGGTCCGATAGTTCTAACTGCTGGTCATGGATCTTTTGTGTGTCCTATAGCTTAGATGAATCTGTGACAACATCTGATCATCTTTATCACTCTACAAAATTTGTATACCAATGTGAGCTAAGTAAGAAACTCTTGTGTTTCCTCGTGAACGAGATGGATTACTTGATGACTTAGGTATATGTATGGGCATATACCTATGTAGGGTTATCTATGGATTTCATATTTTTGTGGATTATCTTTTTAGGATTTTGTGAGACCTTGAGTGACTTGGGGTCCCTACTGAGTATCGTTATACTCATCCATGCACGGGATATGCCCGCACCTCGTTGTGTTGGATGCAGACGATAGACCGCGCTGATGGGGCTAAGAGCACCAAGTCTGGACGGTACCCAGAGGTAGAACTTAAAACGAGATGCTACACTGAGGAGTCTGGAAGACTTGTGGTGATGAGGAGGATATCTGTACCTACCCTTCATGTAGGATCCATGGTGGACGATCCAGGAGCTGCTTTCACCATTTAGTTGTTTTGTTCATTTTTCAGCAGTACTCGTACATTACAGTTGGGAATGTATTTTCAGCCCCTTTTACTTTCCATCACTTCTTTTGTATAAAACATTACCTTGTATTTACTTCCATCTCATACACTGTTGTGTGTATTTTCAGTTTATAAAGGCAATTCCTTCCCAGTTTTAGGGATTTTTGCCTTTGGTGCTAGTCGCCAGCCGCTAGCCTATACAAGGCGGGCTTTGGGTAGTCACGACATGGGCCCCCAGGGGATGGGTCATAAAAATTTTGGAAGCTCGGGTTCTAGTACATGTGATTTCAATTCATGTGGTGTAGGATATCAAAAGGAACAAGAATGGAATTTCACATCCCTATATTGAGAAAGGGAACAATACATTGTGAAATAAGGGTGATGAACTCATATCCACCTACATTGTTTGGTCATGGAGTTTGTAAATCATGGTCTATGAATATTAATGTTAACTGAGGGTGGGAACCAATGGGTACAGGTCCTCCATTTCTAATGTAGGGATCCCATAATGTTTCACATAGTAAGGAAAATATCTCCTATATTTTATAGGGGGATTCTTCGGACTAAAGGATCCATTTGGATGAACTAGTCCCTCTTACTATTTATCTATGCGAAGAAGCAGGGGTTCCAAGGGAAGTATATAAACTCAAGGAAATGGGATTTCATCTTTGAAATCGAATACAAGAAGTTTGTTTATGAAAAGTGAAATACTCAAAATGGGTTCAAGAATCATAAAGTCATGACTCTACCAAGTGAACATGTTATTGTAATGAGGAGATGTAATAAATCATTACTCTATCTTTTTCGAAGACCATGAGGTCCAATTATCATTAATCATCATTTATTATATTTAAATATTGGTTTGTATGATATGTATTCCTTATTTATTTATGCTCATATTTTTTCCAAAATTCATGTGATGGAATGTTTTTGTGTCTCTTTCATTGGATTTTTAAGTTATTGTGTTTTGGACTACCAAATGGTAAAGTTTAAGGCCATGAAGCATTGGCTAATTTTTACACTGTTTATGGTCATGATGCACATAGACCTAGTGTGAGGTTAATGTGAAAGCAAATCCAAATAGGATACCCAATTTATATACTAATTCAACATCCTTTTAAGCAGGGGATGAAAATGTATTAAATAATGGAAAAAGGTTCTATTTGTATGAGTAATGATATGCGATAATCATGTCATGATTAACCCAGAAAACCATAAGATGCAGAGTTATGCCCTGGTGTAATTTGGATCACAATAATTAAGAATCCCTTTATATAGGGATAATATGTCACTTGTAGGTAGGTCAAAGCCCTAATGAACACTAGTATTGTCAAAAAAGAGATCACATTTCATTCCCAAGGGTCATGAATGGTTTGAATTAACCTAGGGTCCTCGAGAAATAATGTGTGATTTTTCGGATTAGGGGCTTAAAAGATGATGGATGTACCCCATACTCAATTTATCTGGGGTCAGGTTCTTGTGACATATGATAAGGAATGATGATCGGTGATTCCCAACAAATTTTAATGAAATGTAGTTGGGGAATCTCAATCATGTAGTTTAACATCATATGAAAAGTATGTTATCCTAGAAGTCTAACATCATGTTGTGAAGACATTTTCCTTGTAGTTTAACATCATAATGTAATGATTTTTTCCTCATAGTTTAATAACATGTTGTAAAGGATGTTGTAACAATTGTGAAATTGTGAAATATATCCCCAGTGATAATTTTCACTAGTTGGTGGAAATTATGTGGATGAAATACCTTTTATCTATTCATATTATTATGGCTGGCTAGCCACATGCAGGATCATTTTTTATGAAAATTTATCTTCTACACCAGAAATACATATGTTGATCTGACTCACGCTTAAGAAGAATATGCTTTAATGACTCATACCATTTTAAACAGAGGAATACACTACTTCATTATATTGTTTTTATAGGGTTTCACTTTTTATATTGTAAGGTTTAAAATTATTCCATAAGCATCTCCTTAAATAGATCCTTTTACTTAGGTATGAGTCATATGTAGGAGAGAGGGGTGACGTACTTAGATTAACTATGACTTCACGGAATATGCATACCTTGAAATGGAAGGGTACAAGGATTCAATTTTATAATCCTTCATTGAAAATGGGTATGATGCACATATATGGAACAACAAGAGTATAAAAATCCATTTTAATGGTTTGGTCATGAATGTGTAAATCATTACTCAAGAATATATGAGTTATCTTGTGGTGGGAACTATTGGGAACTTGTTAACCATTGACAATGGAAGAAGCCTATAACGTTCCACGCGGTATGGAACATAACCATTGGATTTAAGTGTGGCCATATAAGGATCCAAGTGTCCTTTTGGATAAATTAGTCCATGCTACTAGTTTTCGACATGAATGATATGAGACCAAGGAATCCTAGGGTCCTTGGGGTTCCAAGTGAAGGGTTTCAATTCAAGGAACATGTTATGTCAACTTAAAAACCAATGAATTAATTTTGGTTGATGGATACTATAATATTCAAGAAGGGTTAGAGAACTATAAGGCTTCACCAATACGTATTTATAAAATTTTGAGGAGATTGTTTAAAAAATGTGATTATTGTGTACATAACCATCAATGGGTATGATCTGCTCTTTGTGAAGAGATTTTATCATTTAGTTTAATATTATGAAACTAGGTTGTGGTCATGTATTTTATTGTCACACAACTATGACTTGTTTAAAAATATGAGATACACCTCGGTCTTGTTTTCTTGAGTAGTATATTTTGTTCCCTAGATCACATCATCAATTCTCAGTGTGAGAAAAAAGCAACAACTTGGAGGCCAATTAAGCTGTGTGAGAGTGAGTCTTAGTTGGATTACTACAGAGGTCCATCCGATATACAGTATCTGGTGGTTTTTATTATTGACATTGATAGCAGTCCTGATATTTGATATTTTGGAATCATTATATATTTTTTTAATAAAAATAATCAAGACACATGTAGTTCTTTATTGGAATATACATGTGTATGTTTAACCCATACATAGGGGGAATGCATTTTTTATTACAAATTGAACTAGAGTTTTAAATCTAGGCATCAGTATGTATCTTGTGATTCTAGGAATCTAGACATTCTTATTTTTTATTAGTAAATTCATCACTCGGTTCTCACCCATTCACAATGGGGGTTTTGTTCCCAGTGATTATTGCAGCTAGAACAAAAAATGAAAATACAGGTGTCAATATGTATCTTGTGATGATAGGAATAATTCCCCACATAGTTCTTTGCTAGAGGTATTGTGGGAGACCAACACCAATTATAATGGTCCCCTCAGGCTAGGATCATAGTAATTCATAATTTTATGTCAAGAATGAGACATCAACCATGCAGTTTGACATCACATGGAAATGAATTATCGTGTTACTATAAAGGTATAAAAGCTAGGAATATGATAATACTATTGTAAATTTATATATCTCAATCATGAGGGGAATCCCTTTCCATAATTCCTAATCTCATATTAGGTATTATCAGTGTGAGAAACAAGGAATGAATAATGTTTCATTATCCAATCAGAAGAGATTAAAAGATAGGGGCATGGTATATTTGTATCATGTGGAGGTTGGGCCAAGGCATTGGATTGTGGAATCCCTTTGTATCTCATTATAATGTTAATCAGTCTATATGTAGTTCTTGGAAAACCATTTACATTAATGTATTGTTTAATGGATGTCACCCTTGATGTTTAACATCATAAGGTAAGGATGAAGGTAGTCTGATGTGAACAAATGGATTGAATGTCTATAAACACTGACTTTATGATCTGGAAATCATTCCATAAGAGTCGTACCATGTTTATGACATGAGGTTTTCTAATTTTATTTCCAAAGTGATCATATTCTTAGTACACTAGGTAAATATAAATTTTAACATCATGGGATAACGACTTTGTCAAAAATTATGATGTCATTTGACTAGGATGAATATATTATGGATTGATTCAAGATTTGGGATCTGAGAATAAATATGTATCTTATGATAATAGGAAAAAATCCATATATATTTCATGAATAGAGAGGTTACCTATTTTTATCTGACTCACACACAAGGTATAGGGAACTTCATTTCACTTGTTCACAGATCTAGCTCATGTGCAGGGGGTCATCTATGAAGTAATTTTTTCCTGGTAGTTTAACTCCAAGCTATAAGAAAGAACCAAATAATTTTGTTTTAGTTCATATGACTAGGTTCACTTTTATAGTTTAACATCATGACCCCATTAGGACTTCATTGTAGTTTAACATCATGTGGTGAGGATATAGAAAACGTTTATAGTTGGTGTAATTTTTTTTGAGAAACATCAAATTGGTGGGGGGTGTGACACGTTCCCCATCCATTGTGAAAAATGAATAACCTCCATTAGAATAGAAATTATTTATGATGTAATTTCATTCCCATTTTGGTGTCACATTTTATGGTTTATTTCTTAGTATCATTTTGGTAATAGGAGCGAACACATATTCTCCTCAAAGGGAAGAATATGGGTGGATATTTTATCAGAAGGGTCATGAAATTAGATTTTGATGGACTTCAAGGTTTTATAGAGTGATCAAAATTTTCTCATTGAGTTATTCTAATTCATCTAAAAACTTGTTGAATTTTTCATTTATGATAGTTCTCTCCATTTATCAAATCCAAGTGATGGAAAACAAAATACTATGGGAAATAATACCTCAGTTCCATTCACCAATGATTATGGAGTTTCTTTGGTAGCAATATGTGTAGCTGAATGGTAGGTCCAGAATGAATGAATGAGCATGTTTAGAAAGATCTTCTATTCATTTTCTACCATCTTATGTAGTATGTTTTAAATTTTCTTATTGAAGGACTCCGTCAGTCCATTAATAAATGCAAGGTAGTGAGATAAATGATTGTACTTGAAATTTTACTCTTGGTACAATTTCATCATCTTGGTCAAACAGAAGTGGGTTTCATTTCCCATCAATACTATTTGTGAAACACTGAACCTAGTGATGATATTGTAATTTATGACTTTAATTAAATTCTTCTTCCATAAATCCATATAGGGTATTACATTAACACATTTGGAAATGATGTATGTAGTAGTAAGGTTGTACCTAATGTAATTAGATGTTTCTAGGGGATATCGCCACACAACTTCCATTCCCTATAAGAAAAATGGAAAGAAATAGATTATTGTGTGTAGAAGTTACAGGTATTTATAGATGAAGACTTCATGAATTTGGAATGCCTGACATTTCTCGGTGAATTCCATATTGTCTTGTATCATTTTGTTAGAATAATAACAAGAATTATTGATATGATGGGAGTTCTTGCTCTTGGATTGAGGGGTGTTGCATGAGCCTGCATGTACTTCTCCCATATTAGTGAGAATCCATCTCTATTCTGTGAATATGAGGAGGATCTGATTGAATCCTTGTTCGTAGAGGGTTTTTATATAATTTACCCCATCTTGATGGGTACGGTTCACGACTTGGTGTCTAATTTTCTTCCTTTTAAGTTGGTCTATCAAGAGAGTCCCATTTTGGACATAATCAATTTTGTGCATTATACATATGGGGTGGATATTTTTTTATATACATTTGGGTGGTGTTGATCTGATTGATTTCTTTCAAGTCCCATATGAGAATTTATGAGAGCATCATTAATTGTGTAATGAAAAACACCACCAAGTATTGATTAAGTTCATCCAAAACTATAGCTACATTAGGAAACACATTAGTTTGATCACTCTTGAATCAAGGGACATGATGTAATATTGGTTTAAAAGGGAACTCTAACATCAGTCCTCTGACATAACCAATGATATGGGCCCATTCTTCCTTCTTCATGGAATATTCCCTAATGATTTTTTATGAGTAGATAAAAATACACAATTATGTTTGCTTTTGATGCTTTCGTCGGGGCGCATGCATCCGTCTATCGAGGACGCGCTGATGTTACCCCACATTCCCACTTTCCAAAGGCGGGCGGCATTCATTCCTTGTTCAGGTACGTTTGCTCCTTGATTGAAACGGGATGATGGGATCTCGGTTCTTCCTTCTGTGGATTCCTCCTCAGAACTCGTCACCTAGTCCTGGCCTCCCTCATAAATTTAAGACGTTGTTCGTGAATCTCATTCTCGGTGCCATATCTTCATGGACGCCGGTTAATTACACTACTTCCGTCTAGACATTCCATAGGGTCTTGACATGGTAGCGACCTTCAGTCGGAGTAGACGGCAACATCAGGCATGTCCGGGCATCTCTGGGTGCATAAACATTGGGTAACCTGTATTCTTCCTCATGATAGGGCATCTCAAGGGTGCATAACCCGAGGCATCCTGCGTCGAGTGCGGGGAATCATATACCATAGGCATGTATCTGAGGTTTTCCTCAACTTCTCATGTTTATCACAGGGTATATTGCAAGATTAACATCTAGCAGAGACGGTTACACCAAAGGCATGTCATCTGAAGTTTTCCTCATGCATCTCGTGTTTATCACGAGGTAGGCCGCGAGTTTAATGTCTTACGGAGACGGTTACGCCAAAGGCGTGTCATCTGAGGTTTTCCTCAAGCATCTCATGTTTATCATGAGGTAGGTCGTGAGTTTAACGTCTTACGGAGACGGAATGAGGGTGATCAGAACATCCCATAGAGACGGATCGGATTGGTATATCCCAAAGGGAGAACATCTGGAAGATGGATGGGTCAGAATGCCCAATGAGGACATATCCGAGGTGGTGCACTCCCTAGAGGGGAGATGTCACACCGTAATGGATGATCTGAACACCACTGAGCTCAGATCAGGGGAAGTGCGCCCCAGGATGGGGGATACCATGGATTACCATTGGTTGGGATTGAACCTCTTGGAGGTTTCCTACGTAACCTGTGTAGAGGACGGGGATCAAAACCCACGTAGTTCGAATGGTGATGAATCGGGGTGTACACAGAGGACAATGTACCGGAGATATGTTGAGGCTTACACGTGGAAAGTGGCCCATGCGCCGCTAGGAGCAGCGAGGAGGTGTATGGAATGATCCCACCAGGATGTGGCAGCCCGGGTGAGAATCAGGATGGTTGAAGGATGGATGAATGAAGTGGAGGGGGAGTGAAATGGGACCATCGCAGGGGTGACAGTGAAGTGGGGCTTGAGCCTTGAAGAGGCTTCCTACGTATCCCCGTGGCAGGGAATCAACGTCTGCGTAGTTCGGGATGGTGCCGTTGAACCGGCATGAAGGTGGACCTTGTTTAGATGGGCATCATCAGCGAACTAATGTGAATGGGGAGGACCAGGAGGGTCCTAGTGGTGGTGGGCTTGGACCTCATGGAGGCTTCCTACGTACCATGTCGTGACATGGATCAAAGACCAAGTAGTTCGGAGGTGCTTCGTCGGCGAACCGACGTGAAGGTGGACCTTGGCCCGATGGATGTCATCAGCAAACCAACGTAATGGTGGACCTTGGTCCCATGCATCAGCGAACCGACGTGAAGGTGGACCTTTTTCCGATGAGACATGGGCTTGAACCTCATGGAGGCTTCCTACATACCATTCCTTAACATGGATCAAAGACCTCGTAGTTCAAAGGGTGTCATCGGTGAACCGACGTGAAAGTAGATCCGAGGGTCCACTAGTGGTGGGCTTGAACCTTTGGAAGTTTTCCTACGTACCATTCCTTGACATGGATCAAATTCCTCGTAGTTCAAAGGGTTCCATCGGTGAACTGATGTGAAAGTAGACCCAGGGGTCCACTAGTGGTGGGCTTGAACCTCGTGAAGGTTTCCTAAGGACCATTCCATGACATGGATCAATGTACTCGTAGTTCAAAGGATTGATGGAATACAGTTTAACGTCATGCGGGACGGGAGTGAACCCTGATGTGAATAAACGACGGGCGGTGGGCTTGAACCTCGTGGAGGCTTCCTACGTACCATGCCTTAGCATGGATCAAAGTCCCCATAGTTCGGGATGGCGGTGGGTGTCAGCGAACCAATGTAAATGAGTGACCTTGGTCCGAGGGGAGATGGGCTTGAACCTCTGCGAGGCTTCCTACGTACCATGCCTTGACATGGATCAAAGTCCTCAAAGTTCAGGTTGGTAACAATGGCTTGCTGTCAGAATGGAATGTTGTTTAACGTCATGCTGGATGAAGGTAGAACTCGACGTGAATCGGATCATGTGTGGGCTTGAACCTCATGGAGGCTTCCTACGTACCATGCCTTGACACGGATCAACGACCTCGTAGTTCAAATGGGTGTGCAGTTTAATGTCATGTGAGACAAGGGCATACAGTTTAACATCATGCTGGACGAGGGAATACAGTTTAAAGTCATGCTGGACGAAGGCATGCAGTTTAACGTCATGCTGGAAGAGGGCAAAACTCGACGTGAATGAACGACCGAGTAATGTGTCTTGAACCTCATGGAGGCTTCCCGCGTACCATCCCTTGACATGGATCAAAGGCCTTGTAGTTCACTAAGGGTGGGAGACAGGGTCGGTGCTCACTCTAAGCCCACGTGAGTCATGCTCGGTCTGAGAAACAAGGGGTTGCAAGGACCTGACGATCACGTCGCGAAGGATGTGTCCGTGAGAAGCGAAGAGGGGATTACACATTAGGCGGTCCATGGTGCTGGGACATACTCTAGGATGGAGGCCCGGGGAAAAGTATGATGATAGTTTTGGGATTGAGCCTTGAAGAGGCTTCCAATGTACCAATCCTTGACATGGATCAAAGACCACATAGTTCTTCTAATGACGGCTTACCGCCGATTGGGGGTTTCAACAGATTACCGTTAGAATGGGTCATAATGGCTTACCACTAGATAATGATGTGAACGGCTTACCGTTAAATGGGGTCACAACGGATTACCACTGGATTGGGTCATAATGGCTTACCGCTGGATAGGGATGTCAACGGATTACCACTGAATGGGGTCGCAACGGCTTACCGCTGGATTGGGTCACAACGGCTTACCGTTGGATAGGGATGTCAATGGATTACCAATGTATTGGGTCACAATGGCTTACCACTGGATTGGGTCACAATGGCTTACCTTTGGATAGGGATGTCAATGGCTTATCGCTGAATGGGGTCGCAACGACTTACCATTGGATTGGGTCACAACGGCTTACCACTGGATAGGGATGTCAACGGCTTACCGCTGAATGGGGTCGCAAAGGCTTACCGCTGGATTGGGTCACAACGGCTTACCGTTGGATAGGGATGTCAACGGCTTACCGCTAAATGGGGTCGCAATGGCATATCGCTGGATTGGGTCACAACGGCTTACCGTTGGATAGGGATGTAAACGGCTTACCGCTGAATGGGGTCGCAATGGCCTACCGCTGGATTGGATCACAACGGCTTACCGCTGGATTGGGTCACAACGACTTACCGCTGGATAGGGATGTCAACGACTTACCGCTGAATGGGGTCGCAACGGCTTACCACTGGATTGGGTCACAACGGATTACCACTGGATAAGGATGTGAACGGATTACCGCTACATAGGATCACAACGGCTTACCGCTGATTGGGATCACAACAGTGGATGGGGCTTACGGGAGGAAGCTGCCCTGGTTCCGCTATGGAGGGGCAATGGTGAATGGGGCTTACGCAAGGACGCTGCCCGGGAGACGCTAAGGAGCAGAAATGGTGAATGGGTCTTACGCTAGGAAGCTCCCCGGGTGCCCCCATGGAGAGACAATGGTGAATGGTGCTTACGCTAGGAAGATGCCCCGGTGCCGCTATGGAGGGGCAATGGGGAATGGGGCTTACGCAAGGAACCTGCCCGGGTGCCGCTAAGGTGCAGAAATGGTGAATGGGGCTTACGCTAGGAAGCTGCTCGGGTGCCACTATGGAGCAGAAATGGTGAATGGGGTTTATGCTAGGAAGCTGCCCGGGTGCCGCTAAGGAGCAGAAATGGTGAATGGGGCTTACGCTAGGAAGTTGCCCGTAATGTCTTCCTCATGTCTGGACATGAGGGCATCCCAGCTCACTGATGAATTGAGGCCTTCACCTATGCACGGGTGCACAAGGGGGATAATTCCAAGGGGCGTTGGAATCAAGCCACTGTAATCATGGCATTAGGCGTATTATGCATGGAGCATAAGGCATCTCTTGTTTAGTGAAAGAGGCATCCTATGATTGGCACATAGGGTGATCATTACAGTTTAGAGTCTTGTAGGTAGGACTACTGGCATCTCATGCTAGGAGCATAAGGCATCTCTCGTATAGGGCAAGATGCATCCTATCATTTGTTAGATAGGGAGTACTACAGTTTATAGTCATGTAGATAAGACTATTGGAATCTTATGCTGGGAGCATAAGGCATATCTTTCTTGGAGCAAGGGGCATCCTATGTTTGGAGCATAGGGATAATACTATCAATGGTGTTAATTAATTCAAAACAAAAAGTAGAAGTATAAATTGAAAATATGAAGTGGATGGATTTTAAGGAAATTTTTTGGGAGAAATACTTCCATCACGAAGATAAATAATATATGGAGAGACAATTATTAAATATGAGATAAAAAGATGATAAAATTTTTCTATGTTTGAATCCAACATTACAAGGATTGGAAGGCAAACTATAGAATACATATGTAATCCAATATGAAAGACTGGTCATTTATTATATGTCCTTAAGAAAATTATACGAAGGGAATTAGTCTCCCAAAAGTTCGTTTCATATTATGATATAGTATATTTTTTTATAATGATATCTAAATAATTATATAAGTCTAATGGTTCTGAAGGTAAACAAGAGAAATTTGACAGTAGATAAAAATACAGTTAATGGGAAGAATAGAATGACATATTTTCCAACATGTGGTACTAATAGAAGGAAAAAACATGGTAGATGACTAAATAGAAAATTAGTTTGCTTTATGTGTGTAGAAAAAGGCCACCCTTATTATAATTGTAAGGGAAAGAAATAATTTTTTAATTTCCACTGATTTAACATTAATGATATGGGGTAATATGAAAATGAATGATCTAAAAACCAAGGTAATATACCAAAAAAGTAGAAACTGGATCAATGCCAAGCATATACTATTACTACAATTGAATAGGAATAATTAATGTATTTGTGTTTTTTTAGATTCATGAATTATATAGTACTACAATACTTCATTATGGTATTGGAAGCATGTGTGTTTTATAATGTTTTAAAGGTGGTCATGTTATTGAAATGTTTTTTATAAGAAACAAATTGTGTTATTTTTAGGGATAATATGAAGTTATGTGACTTTTCTTCTAAATCATTGGAAATTAGATTTTTTATATACATAATCTAGTAGAGTCTTAAGGTTAAATATTTATTGAATGCATTAATAAAAAATTATGATTTTTGAAAAAATATTCTAAAATATTTGGTTTCTGTAAGCATTAAAAGATGCGGGAATGACTTATGGATAATTTGATCACTGATCCTAATGTATAAAAATTTATCTTGAATATCCATAATTTGGTTTAAGAAATAAAGTAGAGATATATAGAAGCACAACCGAAGTATGTGATTAAAACATCAAGTATGTTTATTTTTTGAAGTGCTCTTATATATAGTAAAATAAACCTATGAATCTATGAAAATCATTTTATAAAAAACATAATCCATTAACTTTTCTATTTAATAAATTAATTATATTCTAACAGATAATAGATTTATGGATTTATGATATTTAACACTCTAATAACCATATTATCAATCACTATACATCAAACCATGTTGGTTATATTTTTCTTCCATGTCCATGTTTTAACTTCATGCAAATGTCATCTTATTTAATGGCCTAATTTTGTGGCTACATTCACCTTTTTTCCTTGACCTTATATGCAGGGGATGTTTTACTAACCTCATTCCCAATGTGGCTATCCCAAAAATGATATTTGAAGTTGAAAGAAATAACATTCGAATTAAAAATTATGAGGACCAAATTTATCGAAGGAGGGTAGAATGTCACACCCCTAGAATTGATAGATATATTTAATATAAAATGTGTTGCAAAAAACATTGAGTCTCAATGAAACAACACACTGTTATTATAATGGTTATAACATATCCATGAAACATAATTCTTCCACCACTTTGAATAGAATTTCAAAAAACCGAAATACACAGTTGCGTTCAGTAATATATTTAGAGTCGGATATGAAAAATTTAAATTTTCATGAATAGTAACATAACCTTATGAATAGTAATATCACCCTTATGAATAGTAATGTACCTTTATTAATAGTAAAATGAAACTTATGAATAGTAACAACATCCATTAATATATATATATATAATTTAGGCACCTTATAAATAAAATAGAATATTTTAAAAATTATTAATTAAGTGTTGGTATTTTTGTGAGTAATAAATATTTAAATATTATTTTATAATTATTAATTTTATTTAAAATAAAATAAATTCTCATTTAATTTTTTCTTAAATAGATTTTATTCTTATTATTTGTGGATATTTTAATTATGCCGTTCATAATTTTTAGGGTTTAAAAAAATTAGTTTCATTTTTAATGGTTATATTTTTCGAGTAAATGATGATTTTAATTAATATTTCAATTTCTCATATTTATAAGATTATTTTTAAAAAATAGTGTTAATTTTTGAATTCTAAGCCTAAAAAATGTTTATGGTGAATTTTTTTTATTTTTATAAAACACTTGATTTTTTGGTAAATAGTGAAATTCAATAATTACGAAATATTCTAAATAACTGAATTTCTGCATCATTATTGAGTCATGGATGATGTAAATGGCTATTGGATCGAACTAAAGTGAACTTATTACTATATTTTGTCACAATAATCAATATCATTCAAATTATTAGGTAAAAATATTTAAATAACGATTAAAATAATGGAAACACCCTCCTCTCATCCACTATAAAATCACCCCTAACCCCCCTTCTCCTCGCTCCTATAATTCTTAAATATTCACAAATGTATGGCCAAATACACTTCCCTAGTATCTCCCAACGTCTTTTAGTTCTTGGTATTTCCAAAATTCCTAAACACCTTCCCTTAGAGAGGTTCTCAAGGAGGATATATCAAGTTGTAAACCCTTGTCCTTTTTCTTTTAATTTAATTTTCTATTTGTTTATATTGTTATCTTATTCTAAACTACTCCATCCAAATGATCATGATAACTATAGTGTCACATATATAACAAAACTATATCATCTTAATTGAATATTCATCATTAATAACTTTACTCTATCTCATTTATTTTAAAAATGAAATCATCATCTGAGAGGTGCTGATTTACTACTTTAAAGGATGACAAATCATACTTATTAATTTTATCCTTCATGTTTGGTCATGAAATAATTTTTATGTTTGAAAAAAACATAATTATATTTATTATAACCTATTTATTGTTTTGTAACTAGAATATATACATAATATTAATTCACGTGACAAAACTTGTTAGCGATAATTGAAATTCCGCCAAAATAATATAAATGATTATCATTAATGATTTATCTAACAATTCATCCTAATACCATGTAAAAAAACTATATATATAAAAATTTACATATATTTATAATATTTAATAATATATAACTTCAATTCTATAGATTTATATCCATTCCACATGAACATCCATACTCATATACAAGTACATGGATCATGAAAACCAAAGAAACAAATTCTCCCATGTGATAAATTTGTATCTTATAACTAATCCAAAAGGCCATAAATGTACATAATAATGTTATAATAAA
Source organism: Viscum album (assembly GCA_963277665.1). Lineage (NCBI taxonomy): Eukaryota > Viridiplantae > Streptophyta > Magnoliopsida > Santalales > Viscaceae > Viscum > Viscum album. The sequence continues at coordinate 813,801,038 of OY728165.1, forward strand.
TCAAATACACATTGAAAAGTTTTTTATTTAATAAATTAACAGATTTAATTTTATTTCTAGTACATTAAAGTTATGTGCCAAACACGTTCAAACATAAAGTAAGTGTTTTCTCAACACAAATCCATTCTATGAGATATGCCTTACTAAGCACTATTTCTTGTGTTAAGTGCATGTATACTTCCAATTTATGTATTATATCATGAATATAATTATTTTTATGGTATTAAATGTATCATTTTATTATTCATAATCATTGGGAATACAATTTGATTCATTACAAAGTGGTAAGGGTTTTCTACGCGAACCTCCATTTAATTATCGGTTACACATATTCTACATATTCCCCAATAAAATTCATAATAATGATTATTAATCCTAATTAACATTGTGTTACTATTTTATATTTTTTTACCAAAAATAACTCTTATTTATTTTTTGGTAGATACATTGTTTAAAAGATCTTTCAAAAATTATTTCCAATAAACAAGATCTTTTCAAAGGAACTACTGAAATTAATCCCTATTTTAAATGAAGTATATAATATGTTTTTATCCACCATTATCTTTCTAAAATCACTAATTTTATTAGGAAAAAGATAAATTAATAAAATAATTGTTTTATGAAAGGAATTTTCCAAAAATAAATCTTCTTTTCAAAGTAAAAGAATATTTATCTCAAAAATTACTCATTGATTTTGTATATGTTTTTCATCTATTTAAAACCTATTGTTGATTATTTTTTTAATTGTAATTAATATTTTATGTTATAATATATCATATTGTATAAAATGGTTTGTTATTAGTTTGACTTTGGATGTGATATCTTGATACCATTCACCATATTACTCCGAATGTTTAGTGTCTATGTTTAAGGATTGGGGTAAGGTAATTACATTTCAAATGTTAGATTAAATATGAATGTGTATATTGTTTTTATTTATCCCCATTCATATGAGGAATTAATTAAACTTATTATGTGATGTGTGGGGCCTGCTATATCCCCGCGATGCATTAGTAGATCTCATGAGACAAACTAGATATGGTTTCAGTTGAGTTATTTCACATTTAATAGAGTCTTAGAATGATGCCTTGAAATAAATAGATTCTTAGCATGTTTCCATGAAAATAATAGATTCGGGAATGTAGGATTTATAGATTCTTTGAATAAATCATTGAAGGTATGTTTTTATATATCCATTTTTATGCATTTCCTTCATTATGAAACAAGTAATTAATAATCCATGGGATTATTCATCTAGTATAATATCCATGGTTATGTTTTATTATGGAATTATTCATTTAGATTTTATTCCTACCTTATTATGATCAATTATATTTTTAATGGATTTTGTTTTTATCTTCTCAATATTCCTAGTGTTTATGTTTATGATTAATTCGTTTGTATTAATCACCATTACTGATCATCTATATTGAGCCCTTTCTTATATTATATTTCCCTAGGATTCGAAGATGAATACTATAAATGACTTAAAGGGATAATAAAGAAGTAAGGTATTTTTCAAAATGATATTCTATATTTTTTTCCATTCAAGTTATAATGTTTAACTTATGTATCTATCTAGTATTAATAAAAACTAAACTATTCGGTCCTTTAGGATAAAAAATTTCTTATTATCGTGCCAATTTAATAAAATAATACACCAGCTCCGACAAATTGGGATTGGGGAGCTATAGAGAGCTTCTATAGAATTGGTGGAAATATGAGCATGCAAGTGAGTGGTTTTCAGAATATTCCAGTCAACCTTGGTAGAACTAGGGATATGAGCCTAGTTCAAATATGGATTTTATATTAGAATATGCTGAGAGAACATTATAATGAGAGAAGGGATATGGTCCTCCTAATTTAGATCCACTAAAGGATAATGGTGAATTCATTAATTAAAGGATGTGGGGATATAATCCTTACATCAAGGAGCTACAAAGGTTTCTACGTATCCTCATTGATAAGAATATGATCTTTATGGGGGTACATTCTACTATAACTTAGTTAGTATCTATAAGAACAAGGATATCAGCTTGGTCATATTACTTTGTAGTATGCCACCTACATTTTTCTATAGGAATATGAGAATTTTCAAATTTGTGTGCCACTCACACTTGGTGTACCTGAGTTGGAGAAGGAATGTGAGTCAAGTCCGGTTCCTTTGGTATAATTTTCTGGTGTATTTTTATTTGAATTTGATCCTATCTCGAGGTATGTTCTTATCTAACCTGAAGATCCCTAGAAGGAAAGGGAATATGTGTTCGGTACTGTTCCTTTACAGTATTCCCCCAATATATTTAAATGGGAATGTTCACCTATACCGAGGCATGTTCCTCTGTCACCTGGTGATCCTTGTTTGGAATATGAATATGATCTTAGTTCAGTGCCTCAACCATTACCATAATATACCCATAATCCTCCTATATGGGAGAAATAAAGTTCACTTTCTACAGAGTATCCGCCAATTCCCACTAATCAGGGTGATGTGCTGCTTTGGATATCAGGAAAGAAATATGTTCCAATCCCCGTGTCTTTACTAGTTTCACAATATGGCAATATATATCTTGAGATATTTCAAGAGTATTGTGTAATTATAGAGTGTACAGTGCATTAATATATGCCTATAAATTTAATACAACTATTATATAATAGAATATATATTCCATTTATTAAGATATATATGCTCACTCTTTTCCACCTTGTGCCACAAGAATATGCCGATGATCATCATGCACCATGAATGAATATGTGAAACCCTTATTCTTTACATAGGAACATTCTAGTAGGAAAGATTCGACTGAGTAGGGATAAGATCCTTCTTTCTAGTTACCATTGGAATAAGCTGATGGGAATCATCAACTGAAGTATGGTTATTATACAAATCTATTTATACAAATCATTCCACAATTATTGAGGCTTCCTTGGCTCCCATGAATAAGAATCAAGGGTGGAAATGTGTGGGGTGGTGCTCTTAGTAGTTTAATGTGTGGTTCCAGGGGGATGATGCCGATGAAGGTGGCTGATATGAGCCCTCCTTAGTGGATCCTAAACAAGAATAGATAGTTAGAGGACTCCTTTATCGACCTTCCTCAGATAAGGAATGTGCTAATTTTCATGCTCAAAGGACAATATTTTAAAGAGATTTTAGGTGAAAAAGAGCACCACTGGTTTAACTTTTTCATTCCCTATACAAGATTTACTCATAGGTTTAGCATCTGGATACCCATACATGAAGCCTCAAGGGTTGGTATCATACCATGTAGATGATATTCTAAAATCAGTGGGTCTGCCATCTGAAGCTGAATTTGTTGGGAAAAAATGTTGTTTTGTGACCTATAGTGGTTGCCCCCATAATTGATTTTCTAGAACAATCACTAGATAAATACATGATCTCAGGCTGGGGTGTTGTTTATGAGATTAGTATGTTATGTCATGAATACAAATTGGATCAAGGTCAACGATTAGTGTATCCCCACATATATGATAGATGATTAATCATATATGTACATGTAACACAATTTAGCTTTATTATTATTATCAATTTTTCAATTTTTCTGGCACAAAAATAATCACTACAATAATGGACTTATTTCATGGGGACCCCAGTTACACAAGAATTCACATTGAGAATATCATTATCATTTACATAGGAGGTGAAAAATGAAATAGCCCAATTCATATTCAACTGATCATTTATGTTATTTTTGATTTCCACATATAGTTCACCATTTTGGTTTTTACTATTTAATGTGTGGTGTCCTGGTGTTGTTATAAGATGTTCTCAATTCCTTTAATGATTTATTTACACTCTCATTACATGACTTATCATTAGGCCTCCCATTTTTTCAAGGGTCGCTTATGGGGGTTTATTTATTCTTGCACATTAACCTAATATAGGTTCACCAGGTTCATTTTATAGAAACTACAAATGGATACTATATATATAATAAGGTAATAACCTACTTTCTATAGGTTGGTGATAAATTGGGATTTCAAGACCAACATTTCTTAGTATAATACTTTGGCCGAGAGGATTGTAGGTTGATCTCATTATACCCTTTTAGGGGGAATTAGTCCCTAATTTGGGACTCACTTTTAAATTTATGATATATGTATGAATATTTTCCTAATCTATATGTTGAAATTATTACACTATAATTATTATTGGGTGTTTAATCCTTTTATATGTAAAAGGTTGTTCCTTTAATTAGGTCATCTATTATAGTTTTTTTCTTCATCAATATCCAATTATTTCTAAGAAATGGGTAGTTGATTATATTTTTAATCCATATAAATAGGAACTCTTGAGTTTACAACCATCTGGGGAGGAATTTGATATTTGTATGTTGGGATTGAACATTTACATGGTGTCCTATATAGCCTATTTATAAAAATAATCCAAACTGATTTAGTTCTTTTACGTCATGATGTTTAACATCATGAAAAAGTGAAGTGTAAGAGAATATTAGGCACCCCTTATAGTTATTTTACATTTAGATAGTTTGATATATATCTCATTTATAATATGAATCAATGTCATTATATTTATTTTTTTCCATCAAGAATTTCTCTAATATAGATCCCTTATATAGGGGTGGTCATATCATTCCACTGAACGAGGCTTACAGATTGAGATTACCCTGTTTGTGGGGAAATTCAGGATCATAATGATATGATTGTTTTAATCTTCCTATGATATTATTATCCACACATAGTGTTAGAAAAAATGGATAGTGAGTTATTAGTTTAACTATACATGGATATAGGGCTATGCACCGGGGAGAGTCGAGAGGAGTGTTAGATATAGATATTGGTCCTTAGGATGGTATCCAAAAAATCCTATATATAATAAGAATCAGAGTTATCATAGTCCAATTGGCTTCTCAAAAATTTAATGAGTGAGGAAGAATTACAATTATATAGGAGAGTTAGGGTCCCATAGGTTAGAGTCTAATATATGGATGGGCTTTCACCAAGGGGGATTCCCATTAGAGCTCATGTCTTAGGAATGGGTCCCACATATCATGTTTTGATAGGAATTTGATTTATTGTTTTTCATTTGGTTTCTCAATCCATTTATGTATGACGAATAATTATAATCCCATATGGGATTTCGAGTCACATAAGTAAGAGTGTTTATGATATAGATTGAGTTGCACCGAGGGAGATTCCCTATGGAGCTTGGGAAATACAATGTGATCCAATATGTCATATTTAGATAGGAATATGAGTTCTATAGTTCAATTGGATTATCAATAAACATTTGGATGAAAATGAAGGGTAATATTATATGATAGTTTGGGTCTCACTATTTAGAGTGTCTGATATATGTGAGGTCTTTCATAGAGGGGGATGTTAATTGGATCTCGGTATATAGAACGTCATTGTATATATCTTCGTTAGACAAGAATAATGATTCTGCAACTAATTTAGGTGCATGCTCAAACATTTCTACCATAAAATGTTATCGTGTCCCTAAGTGTCTACCAGACATGCCCTAATTATATACCTGACATGTCAATTGTATTTTATGACATGTACAAGGATATCTAGACATGTCCTATTTATCTAGGTAACATGCCCAAATACAATAACATGACCTAGTTGACTCATCTGAAGGACATTATATGATCTATATAACATGTATCATGAATGTTTCATGATCAAGATGACATGTTTAAAGGGTATTTCATGTCATGTTAACCATCTCCCGAGGGCTTTACACGAATTGGTTTACTTGCCCGAAGGACATCACATGATTTGGATGGCATGTCCAGTGGGTTTCACAAGACTAAGAAAATATGTCTAAATGGGATTCATATGATACGTGAAACTAGTCTATTATGAATTTCATTACATGGATGTTATGTTCATATGGCTTCACAATATATTGAAGAAATATCTAGAGGACATTGAAAGACTTGGATGACATTTTCTAGTGTTGCCTCCTGATCTAGATAGGAAATGCAAATTGCGTGATTTGGATAGGTTATTAAAAGTGCATGATTCCTTTGTATAAAAAATAGTGTAACCATATTCGCATAAGTATACCATCCTTTTTAGTATTTTATTTCATATTTTCCTCATGGTTCATTAAGAATTAGATTATTTATATAGATGTATAAAAACTCTGTTGAAGAACCTGAATGGAACATTATAATTCCTTCTTTTGGTCTCTAAACTGATTCTGCGAAACATGAGTTCATGGCACATAATCCCTTATGTTGAACCAAGAATTTTACCTAGTGGAAGGATCTTAGGATCCTATGGATTAATTCTATGAGATGTACGCTGTTATTCTCCCATCTAGTCATATATCATGTGTAGTGTGTATTCCTCCCATTTGTTCCATGAGGGAAGAATTTATAGGCCTCTCCTCCCTATTTATAAGACACCATTCATGACATATATATCATAGTTATGAGATATAATTAGATGAGGGATCATCACATAATGCAAATCACATGATCCTACATTGGTCATCCATGTTGTCACATGAAAAGCAACAACTGAAATATCACTCCATCATCTCCATATTTATAGGACCTCGACCTATCAAATGGATTTTTTATTACTAGTTTTACATGTCAAAAGAGAATTATACCATTGTTCCAACAAGTATGGAATATTTCCTAAGATAAATTAGTATATGTAAGGACACTCATGTTACCTTATAATACATTTTTGGGGTTCTTTTTTAGATTAATATGGCTCGTCAGGGGTCTCCCATTAGATCAATCTGTCCTTCTAGAGGCTGTTCTCGAGGACAAGATGGATTGTCGGAGGGTATCTAGGAGACATAGTTTGATTATCAGAGGGAATTAATGGGATGACCAATATATCTTACCTTCACTAAAGGCTTCTATATTTTAATATTTATTTTACAATAATTATTATAGGAACTCATGATGTCATGCATGAATTTTCATAGATAATCACTCTACTTTTCGGAAATGAATCATGTGATCTATACACGATATCACCATGGTGTGAGAGAATTATAACATACAATAACTCTACCTGTATATGGATACTAAGGGGTATCAAATGATAGAATGTATGTGTCAAATGTTGTTTATAGTATGAAGGTGATATATTAAAATTTCCTCGCATGGAAAGGTGGACATGTCACTGGGTCTTTTTTGGGCTTTTGTGAATTGCATAATTATGACACATGAATATCTATGTAACTCATTATTTCATGAAACTTATGATTTTCTCATTCATTATTTCATAAGGTGGTTTAGGGTATTTTTAGGAATTTTCCAATTGAATAATCTCATGATCATATGAACTTTTCTAACATCCCTCTTATGATCATCAACACTTTTCTGGACACCTTATCATGAGTATGAGGTTTCATCAAAGGGTTTTCATGTGATCAAAAGTAGATCATGTGCATCACATGATCTACTAGGATGATCCTCCCAGGTTCATGCAACCACAAATCCTTCTAATGGTTACACGATCCATGTGATTAGGCAATCTATACTTTATGATACCCATTAAATTATTTTATGGAGAAAGAAATACTTATTATTTGTGTATTTAATAAATTCTAGAATTGCACATTATCATTTGGAAGTCATCAAGAGTGGGATTTAACGTAGGAAAAACTTAAATTAGTCACCATCGGATATATGGTAGCTTCGACCGTTGTAGGGAACATTATGTGAATTAAATAATTTCATTAAATAATTTATTTAGTGAAATTAATCCTAATAATACACAATAGATACATCATCATAATGAATATCTAGTGCTAGATTCATAAACATGAATGATTAGAGAGGAGGAGGAGGAAATCTACATTGATATATTCAGAATTTTCATCGATAGCAATGAATGATCTCATAGGATCATGAGATTAATGAAAAACATAGTGATATTGTATTATTCATCAGTAGAGGATATGATATTCACCAATTAATTATCGAATCTTTAGGTAACACATTTGTTTTATGTTTTTCCCCTTTTTTCATTCCATGATGAAACACACAAAAAATCAATGAAAATGTTGATTCATTGACCGTAAATGCTTATAATATTTGGATTATCCTAATGTGATGAGAATATGATATTATTTTAATTATCATTTATTGTCATTCTTATATAAATGAATCTAATCCCAACCAAAAAACAACTAATTTTGATTCCTCGATTTGTTTTTCATTCTTTTCTCCAACCGTTCTACACCCGATGATCCCTTATATTTATTTTGGCATGAAATTTAAAAAATAAATGATAATAAATCATTGAAAAATTAATATTTGGTGCAATAACTTTTTCTATAGAACTGTTTGTGAGATTGCTGATGGGTCGAGGTGTGGCTATAATGACTCTATATTAATACTAGATCTATTTACTTTATATGTGGTGGTCTACATGAGATAGAGTTGGTCCCTAGCATGGGGAACATGAGTGGATGGGTGAGAAAGAGGGGGAACTAGGTGAGGTCGACACATGGTGTCCTAGATAACAATGTATTAGATTGTAGGATATCATTCTCAAGGAATATTGGTAATGATTTCATCATGATTTATAAATGAAATAAATGAAATTTGTTTGATTTATTCATGAATATTAGTATATAAAATATCAATTTTATAGTTAAAACAAAATTATTATTATTGAAGATATAATGTGGTGTGTGATCTATAAGAATTGGGGAGATATTACATTAAAACCTTTTGGTTTTAAATTATTATTCTATATTTATAATAATAATAATAATAAGCATCATCATCATAATAATAAAATTAGTGGGATTATTATTATTATCATTTTTTATCAAACATGTTTCATTTATTTCTTTTGAATAAGATGACAGATTTATGAACAATCTACAACATCGAAAACCTAAAACTGAGGAATAATTTTTAAGAACAATGTTAGGTATTTAATTCAGCCTCATTGATGGGGACCATGAGTTCAGCATTGTACGTGATACGGTGAAATGTGTTTTTTCACCGATTTTATATTTTGTGAATGTGAATATAATATCCAATATTTTTTCCATGAGAATTAAAATGGAATGAAAAATCTATCCATTCATGTACCATTGTAGAGAAATATCATAGTATATGGGTTTTATCCCTTCAGACTGGTGAAAAACCTCACGCATTAATCGAACTTTTTCCTGACTTAGATGTGGGCACACTCGTCTTCCACCATGAATAACATTCTACATATAACATGATGACTGAATTCATTTCAGAATCAGTGATATGTAACAAGGTGATGTAAATAGGATTATTATTTCAATGATTCTTATCAAGTATATGTTGGTTTCCTTACCTTTTTGAGTGTCTTTTGGGTGGGTTTCCTCTTTCAGACCAATGTGTGTGAGTCCCCTTACTCTGCAACATGTAATCTTATTACACTCCCATGAGGGTTCAATGAAATATCTATTTTAGTGTTCTGGTTTTCAGACCCCTTGAAAAATTATATCATGTATCCCACTAGGATAAATGAATAAATCATAATTCTCAATGTTCTCCCTAGGTAGGGTTGTTAGAATCTATATGACTAATATTTAATTGAATTTTGATCCCTTATCTAATAAGATAAAACCAATTTGGTTTGTATTTTCCTAGTGATCTCTTGGTGTGGCCCTTTATTTGTGTATCTTTCTCTTCTAAGTTACATAGTGTTATTTCTAGTGGAACCTAACGTAAATGAAAACTCTGTTGAGTACCATTAGTAATATCAAAACAAGTGGAGTTAGTTATCCTATAATTTGGGAAGACTTTAAATAACTGAGAAGATTACTAGGATAATTTGTGGTTTTTTTAATACCTTTGAGACTGGTGGTATTCTTTGTGAATATCTTTATTTGGTTTTTTTCGATGTCTCAGATATCCCGATGAAAATTTCTATATGGTTATGTGATGAACCATATTTTATGATGCGTGTTTTGTGATATTTGAGAGTTTTAATAGGTATTTTAATTCTCAACCTACATATTATCTTCCCCAACATGTCGTTTTGTATATAGATGACAATCTTTCTGATAGTGTTCATGGAGGAATCGGACTAGGTGGAGCATAATGATCTTGAAAGACTAATGTTCCTACCATGTGTTTCATTTAATATATATACTCTCATTTTTAGTAGGATAGACTTTATTTCTAGTTATTATGGGATTATATTTGTCCCTTTATCCACCCTATTCTTTTATTTTAATATTATTTTGGGATATATATGTATAAATAAATTTGGTAGCTTTTGAATTTTACCATTCAACATTTTATGGGTACTTGGATATGTGTGTGTGTGTTTCTATGTGAATTTGGATAATTACTTACATCTGTGTGATATTCCTACTCCACTTCGGTCACATTCCCCTGTCCTGTTAGAGGTTGGCTTGGGGATACCACCGTCAAATTATTTCCTAATAAATAGACTCTGGTTGGTTGGTTCATCGAATTTTGTTATCCGAAATTTACGTTATATCTTAGGATAAAATGATTTGATAAATTTTTTGTTAACTAGGGAAACATTTCTTAAGAGTTACGTGTTTTTATCTGAGGCAAGGGTTCCTAGTGTTTACATAGTGACCAACTTATCACTTAAGAAGGACTCTGACAACCTTCTTGTTGTATTGGTTCTTATTTCCAATGATTTCATGTTAAACATTGGTACATGCATAGTATATGAATGGGTTGTGGTTTCACTATCCTTTATGATTCATATCCATAAGTATGTTATTTTACCATGTTACATATTGATAATTTTCAATATTTATCTACAGTGAATGCTATCTTGGATTCCAAGAAAATGTCATGAAGACAACCACATGATTGATGAGACATCAGTGTGGGGACCAACTGATGAGATTTTTCCTTTAGGTAGTCACTTAGTAGCACGGGAACTAGTTGATTGGTGCTTATATCCTTCTATGGATCACATGGTCGATTGAAAACAAGCTGATAATCCATTAGATTATGGGGGATAGGGAGATGATGTGCATAATATTTGTGTGGTATGTGAGTTCTAGTGATATAGTCCCTTGAGGTTTCATAGAAATCCAATCCCACATGTTGTATAATATTTAATCAAGGAAATAGTTCAGGTTTTTTGGACTTCTACAGACCTTGACCAATCAGATGGTTTTGCTAGAAACCTATTCTTATTCAAGGAGAATCCTTTGGTGTTATTTTACCCAAATACAATGCACCTATTATATGTGCACTTTACATGTTTAATAGGCAGAGATCATCTAGATTTCAGGGTTATATATTCCCCACATTAGGCAATGGAGGTATAGATTGAGACTGATTTGCAATTGTTCTACTCCGTTAGGATCCCTTTAGATAGTTTTCCTAGTGGTGAGAAATATCCAACATGACATTGGGAAATCCATAGAGCCTTTAATTAGTGATTTTTGACCTAAATTCAAGAAAAAATAAGAGTGATACATACTCAAAAAATATGCATTATTATGATGTGATCTATAATCATGTGGTCGTGTTAGTGTGTCCTAAAGCTGTTAGTGTTGTGTTGAAGCATATGAGTTCCTTTGACTTGAATGTTTAATATTTCATTGTATATTAAGGTGAAATATGTAATTCCCCGACCCTAGTAACAAAGAATCCCTGCATTATTACAAAACATTGTCACAATACAAGGAATCATGTCCCAAAATACCGATCAGTTTAGTATTATTGGAAACAATATACAAACATAAGTTCAAAATTTAAACACGAAAAGAAATAAAACACTAATTTATTCCATTAGAAACATCCAAGCATTATAGATTTTGTTTTCAAGTCACTATTAACTAACTTCTTCATATCATGAGAAAATGAAACAGAAGAAAGGGGTGAGGTCAGACACTCAGTAAGGGTAAGCAATACAACAGAAGATAACAAAAACATTAAACATGATGAATAATTAAAAACACATGTCGTTAAAAATAATAAACATGAACAATTTTTGCCAAGAATATGAGCTGAGTAAATAATTCCATAATAAAACATAGTCATGGGTCTTCTACTAGTCAGATAAGCATATGAACAATCATTACTATTTTCATAATGAGGGAATGTATAATGTCGGACATTCTGAAACACTTTGTCATGGCCTCAGCAAAGACATCTTAAAATGATTAAGGTCTTGGCCAAAAACATATATCAAATTGGGAAATGCCTCATCCTATTCCATGTCTAATTGTCTCATGTGACCCCGTGATGCACAAAGGAGCTATAGCGGGCTCCACCCATAACATATTATGTCCAATTCATTCCTCATATGGAAATTTTGAAACATATCATAAACATTCGTATTAAAAATAATATATGAAACGTCAATAATTTAACCATATAACATGAATGGTATAAAAATAATACATCAAAAATAAAACATATCAAAAAATCATCAATAGAATATGAATGATTTATATCATAATAAATCAACTTCATACAAGTTTAAAATCCATCAAATGATGTTGACATAGATGAAATGGAAACTCTTTGAATGAAATACCTCTTTTTATTTTGATACCATTTAAGATTAAAATAATTATAAATGAAAACATTTATTTTTATAATATTATTATTATCTTTTAAGGTAAGTTTTTATGATTTTATAACGTCTAAAAATAACCACACCTTTCGAATAAGATAAAAAACATTCTTACCTTAATTTTGTCGAAAATGTCATAAAGTACCTTGTTTGGAAAAAGAAGGAAAGATTCCTTTCAACACATATAAGGTAAAATAAAGGTATAAATGACTTTAAATAATTTTCTAGTTAATAGTAAAAATTTTTTGATATACATTTTTATGAAAACATGGATGTGTATGATAAATAGTTCTTAGTGGATACTTAGGTAAAAACAACCTTAGATAATAAAGAGATAATGAAATTAACCCTTACCTTGTACTTTTACATAGTATATGGTATGTTAAAATCCTATATAATAGTAAAAAATTGTTTTTAAATTATAATATAACTATATACATAAATATGATATCATATATGATCGTATAATATTTATTTGTTCATAATATTTTAGTAGTATTATCATTTCAGGTGTTAACTTATTCGTTTTCCTTTATATGTTTGGTTACATAAGCCTTGTTTGTTATGGATAGTATGTATTTGATTAATAAACATAAATATATTATGTATATAAACATTATTTTTAATCATAAAATGAAAATTATTCTTGAATAATTATAATGTGGAATGAAACTAATCGCGTTCGTGGAGACGGAAATCCGTACGTACGCACGAGCAAAAATATCATTATATTGATGGATAAATCGTATGTAATTGGATTTTATATCATATTTAAAGAATAATTAACATGTTATATCTATTATTTACATCATTTATACTCATTATTATACCCATAAATAAATTTATGTGTTTCAATAACAAACTAAGCCACGACGTGGAGACGGTAATCTGTACATATAGACGTATGGTGACTTTTTCATTTATAGGAATGATAGAATTTTGAATATGGTTGTAAATTTTTTATAATAAAATCACAATATATTTAAAATACTACAGTTATTATTTTATTATGGATACCATAAGGAAATAAGAAGTGGATGAAGAAAAGAACTTGAAAGAGGTGATAAAATATTTACCTCTTCTTCGGGATATTTCATTGGATATGATAAAAAGGGCTCCCAAAGTTGGCTTTATGACCAATGGAAGGCCTATAGGATAAATGGAGGAAATTTTGGGGGATAATGGGGAATTTTTGAATGATTAAAATGGATTTGGAGGTGAGAAATTAAGAGAAGGGTAAGTTCTCTTTTATGTGAGAAGTGAGGGCCTTTTTAAGAAAAGCTTGAAATACTATTTAATAATAAAAACATTTTCTGTTTCTAATGGCTCAAAAATAATTTATATAGAGTATAAGGTGGGTATGGGTCTAAAACCTCTCAATAAATAGGTTTTAGACAGGTATAGGTCACCATATTACCCTTATCTTTTATATTTAACTCTTAGTTAAATAGTTTGACATTTACTATGTCTCTTTGTATTTTTATATTATATGGTTAGTAAACATACTATAAACTTTCAAGAGAACCCCGTGTGGTTAATTAATGATACATATATCACTATATAAGTCCTCTGGCCTAAAATTATATTTTTAGATATATTATATCACTTAATAATATAATATTTGTTTTTAAAACGCTTTTATGTCAATTTTGACACTATTTATTATTTTGTTTTTTTTAAGTCATAAAAACATGATTACTTCGAAAAAAAATATTTAATCAACCATAACATGTCATATTAACCAATAAAATTTTTTTATATCATCAAAAATTCCAAATTATATTTATTTTAATATTATTAATATCGTTTATTTCATTGTTTCATTATTAAGGGAAATATTGCATCCTTATTATGACATATATAATTATATTTATATTATGTCAAAATTTTAAAAATAAAATATCATTAGGTAGGAAACATTTCTATATTTCTAATGAGTATTTATAGTTGAATATATCAATCATATACCATCATATAAATTTTTTTTACTAAAAGATATTTTCTTTTGTTATTTTTGTCTTCACTTTAGATTATTTAATATAAAAAGTCATTATCACTCCCATGTGGCTCCATGGGGCCCCAAAATCACCCCAAGGATTCCCAAGTTTGGAAATTTATCATCTCATAGGGTTAGGACACGTTTTAGTGTAATTTAATATTATTATAATATTATTGTTTAACCATATTTATTGGATTTACACCTTTAACCACGGTAAATAAAATATTTACTGAAATAAATATTCATAATATCAAAAAATAAAAGTTATCTATTTACACAATTTTGGAATCATAATTTTAAAAATGGAATCCATTTTTTCAAATTCAAAACACAGAAGTGGCAGAAATTAATTTAAAATTAATTCATGTCGTCAAATCAAAAAGTGAGTTTTTATGAAATAATTACTATCAAAAGATTGATACTTGTTTATGTCCAGTGTAAACATGAGATTAAATCCAATGACCTAAATTATATTAAATGAAAAAAATATAACTTAATGATACTTAAAGACCATTAAAATATATAATTTAACACAATAAGTTATTTTTATTAAAAAGGTTGTTTTTAATTATAATTTAGTATTTTTCACCATTCATAAAAAATTGAAAGTTTTATGAAAAGTATCAAAAAATCACCTTAAGCTAAATTTGATAATCCAAATTCAAAAAGTATTTCAATTCTGTAAAATAAAATTTAAAAAAATTAAAAAAGTGGATATTACTATTCATAACGGCTAGTTTGTTTGGTCGCGGTGCGTTAGAATCTCAAAGTTGCATACAATGACAGCTTTTACATTATCTAAAGGGAAACATACCTTGGAAGCATGGAGTGTTACCCAAGATAAATCCATGGTTGTTATTAATAGGTGATAAAGTTAAAGGATAAAATTATGTATTATAAACTTCTGACCTAGAGGCTTCATGTGTGCATGTGGTTCTACATGTGTCTTCATTTCTCTAGCTATAGTATTAACACAGTGTAATATGCCACATTTCCTTGAACATATCCCGTATTCAAGACCCAATGATTCCAGTAGATCCCATAAAATCAACTATTGTGTTGGGGAATCATGTATTGTAGGATTATTGATAAGACAATATTACAAAAAGAGTTACCAGAGTCTAATAGGAGGTAGATCCTCACATGTAATCCTTCTAAAGAAGGAGGCGAGTCCTTATACTATTTTCCAATGTATGGACTAGTTTTCTACCATCCATGATCAGTTGAATCTTACCAGAGAGGGTTGTAGTTCCATGGGATGGAGTTTCAATTTTTTGGTGATAATGATTCCCATTAATATAATGATATGTTCATGATCAGGTAGATAACACTCATTTATTTGTTGTCTTGTATGAACCTTGGAACAAAAATGCTTTGTGATTACAGTTTTCGACGGTGTTAAATGAGTATATGGATGACTTACCTAAAGATGTTAAAGGATTACCGACCAATTGAAGGTTCTTTTCATGTATATACATAAACATAGTGATGTAATAATATTTTTTCAACCATATCAGCTAACCCCATTGGTCTGTGAGAGCTAAAGGTGTGATTGGGGGATAAACAAAGTTAAGACATTGTAAGGCCCAACTTGTTTTTTGTAAAAGTGTAGTATGATTCACCTTAGAGGTATTTGAGATACCGAGTTTATATGTGGGTGAAAATACTCTCAAATAGTAATTTTTATAAATGTTTAAGTCTCATTAGTACCCTTATCTTTTTGTTTTAACACTAATTTAAACCCTTTAACTCTTACCTTCACTACATTTTTTTACTCTTACAAGGATAATATAATGACTATGAAATTTTAAAAGATCCATAAATAAGTTATTGACTTCATTTGAAACATTATCCCAATCAGATTGAAGAGTGTCATATTTTTATAAATTTTATATCATTTAAAATAAATTATTCATTTTAATACGACATTAATGAAAATTTTGAAACTATTCATTAAATTGACATTAATAAAAACAAGTAAAACAAGATATCATTAAGAAAACACTTCTAATATATATCTAACATGTCATGGTTATGTATAAAATTCATTTAAGAATTAAATTACTTAGAATTATGTTAATTTTATTATTTTCATAATCATTTCTTTGATATTCTATTTAATTGAAATAATACATCATAATATTTTTATATGATTTTAAGGTAATTATTTATTTTTTATAAATGTAAAATAAATTATCAGGATGAATATAAATTTTTTATATTGAAAATGAATATTTATAGTAGAATTTTTCATCTGTGTAACACTATATTAAAAATTATATATTAATTAAATATATCAGTATGACATATTTATCTTTTTTTAACTAAAATATAATAAATATCATAGTCTCATCCAAATGAAATAAAAAGGTTACAATCATGGAAAAATGATGATTTTGGACAACACACACTCATCAAATGATATCCAGACAAGTTTTACGGTTTTTTATAGTATTTATAATATTATTTCTACCCTTTATTAATCTATTTACCATCAATAATGTCAATTAAAAATTACTAAATTTAATATTAATAATGTTTAAAGTTAAATGAATCCAATTTAAATAAATTATACCCACTAATTAAAAATATGGAATCCATTTTTGAAACTTTAAAAAGAGATTATTATAAGTAACTAATTTAAATTAAATCTCTTTGAAGAAACACAAAATGAGTTTTAAAAGTGAAAACCAAAGATATATTAAAATGTTTTTATATACAAATTCGAGGTAAAATTGATTAAAATGATATAAAATGTTTTAATTGATAGAAAAAAGATCTAATTACACATTAAAACCAAGAAAAAATATAATTAAATAATATATATTATTTGTATGAAAAAATCTATTTTGAAATAAAATTTAGTATTTTTTACTATTTAAAAAATCAAGGAAATTTTCAAAAAAATACCAAAAACTAACCAAAGTAAATTTATATATTAATATTTAAAAGAAAAATTTAATTTATTCAAATATTATTTATAAAATTTTGAAAAAATAGATTTAAAACAAGTACACAATCAATATGTGGAAAATATTCTTTTACAAAAATATCTATTTTTATGTGTAATAAATTGATTTATATCTCTACCATGTATAGAAAAACATTGGATTTCTTTTAAAAATTAGCAACATGTCAATTTAAATAAAATAATTCATTTATTGCAATTAATTCAATTTATTAGGAAAAAACACTTTTGATGCCTCATAATTGTTCTTATAAAAAGAGTTCATTTATATTAAATTGGTTTATAAATTTATTTTTAATTATTTTGTAACCAATGAATTCAATAATATACATTCATAAGATTTTTAATCATATTCATAACCAAAAATTTAACCATAAGAAGAAAATTTTATGTAAAATAATAATATTAATAGTATATCTTGGATTCGTGTAAGCTCGGTGTTGCATGAAATGTAAGCTATTGAAAATATTAACCATTGAAAGGAATGCATACCATACAATATTGGTGGGTTATATAAATTTTTGAATGTTTTCTTCATAGAACATCCTGTCCTAGTGAGTACACTGGTGGACACTCAACATCCATATGATGAGGTGTTCTTTCCCATGACACTTCCCGTAGAGGGGATATGTATTTTTATGGTTCCTCTAGGAGTCATGTCGGCAAAAGGATGGAAAATATAAGGCTCAATCCGGTTGGTCTAGGTTTTTAATTTTTCTATCTGAATAAAATTCATTTTTCCCTATTCATTCTGACTATCCTAAGGCTCTGGATATATTATGGGATTTATGTAAGATTTCATTTTTGATCCAACATTGCATCACATTTATCAATCATTGAATGCTTACATCGACACATTGTAAAATATAGCAACTATCTTGGCTGAACATGATCAGGAGTAATCAGTCATCTATATCTCACATTGAAGAATATTCTCATCAATATTCATATGTGATATGGAATAAATAATCCAATTTAACCCTGCCTTAAATAATGATGAACTTATGACCACATCAAGATGGACAACACACATAATTGGGTATCTCTAAAACATAAATCTTAGCGATGACTGAGCCAGATGGTAACTGATTTGATATCTTGAAGAAAACATACCCTTAAAGGATGGTGTAAATGTAAATAAATATCTATTAGAACTAGGATTTCAGGGAATCCTCATCATATTCAATGTATATGGTCATATTTTATCCATTATATTAGAATCCCTTGCGGGTTCTTGTGGCACCCATAAATATGGGACCATGCCCCCCACCAAATCAAAAGGTTGAGATATTATTGGAAAACCATGATTCAAGAATATTTGGAATTCACCATGAATTTTTATTCATTCTATATCCATGAAAACATCATTCATCATCCCTCCGAATTATAACACACAATGAAATATTCCAAGACATTTTCCATTTGGGGAATGGATGTTCTGGGTCGATATACCCTGCCATAGCTAAGTAGTTAAATTGAATTCAAATTTCTACACACTTTTAATATAAATAGGCTAAGGAAATAAGTGTAAAAGAAGTTAGTAGGAGGAAAATTATCAAAAATTTTAATTCCAATATCATCACCAGGTTCGGGGTCCCTCAAAAATATTTGACGGGAAACACCACCAACTTCTATTGTACGGAGTTGATGAAATTGTACCTAGAGTACAATATTGAGTACAAGCACTCATATTTCTATCATGAAGATTATAATGGAATGATAGAGGCCTACAATAAGACTCTATTAAAAATACTCATGATGATTGTGAATAGAGATAAAAATTATTGTCCAGACAGGAACCTTTACGCATTATGGGCATACCATAACACCACATGTAATGTCAAAGAAGTGATGTTATAATCATTGGTTATGGGACTAAGTAAGTGTTACCTAGATAGGATTACCTTCTATTCCTCATAATAAAAATTTTTACACATATATCAGATTATGAGGTATTGCTAATGTGACATGTTGAATCCTAGCTGCTCGATGAGAACATGGTGTGCACAATACACAACCTCGAGGTCTATTAGAATCGTATCACACTGGCCTTTAATAAGAAGGTTCTCCTATGATGATTCCTCCCAGTATAATTATTTTTAGCTCTTGGAATCCCAATGATACAAGGTAAGAATCGTTTAAATCTATAACCAAAATGGGAAGGTCCTTACATCATATATAAGGTCTATCACAATAGTGCTCACTCATTTTCAACCATGGATGGGGAGGATGTCCCACCACCAACCAATGTGAGATTTATAAAGAAATAATTTTCATATAAATCATCAAGAGAATTTTTTTTCCTAGATTTATGATGTTAAACAAATAATGATCATCCTGATAGTAAGATGGTAATCTACACATCCCCTCAACTCCTACCAGCATGACTTTAAACTTCACGTTGACTCATGTCATGAAAACTTTATGCCAAACAACCTGGCTAAAATCCACACCGCATGACATTAAACTATAAAAGTTTATATGAAATAACTATTAAATTATTCCTACTGCTGTAAGATACATAGTGGTGCTCAAATATATTGTTTTGGGCCCAACCACATCCACCTTTAACCTTCAAATTGAGTGATCCATGTCCTTACTACAAGATGATAAACTACATGACTAATTTATTTTCCATACGACATTAAATTAAATGATTTTTATAGATTAATGTATGAATTGAATATCATTTTCTACCAGATACATAGGTATTACTTGAACCTATATATTGGTCCAACCACCACATGATTCAAAACACCCCTTTTGTATCCTTAAATGACTATTCATAGTGAGAGGATCCCTTTTCATTCATTATTTACCAAATCGACCATTGCTCACGCGATCTTAAGAAGTTTATAAAGGGAATCCCCAGAAAAACAAGGCGTAAAATCTTTTAAAAATATCATCATGGTCCAAGATGAAATACCATTAAAATCATACCATGAGTCATTACCGTAAGATTTTAGACTGCATGCTTAATTTCCTTTGAAGGATATAAAAACATACATTCATTTGGATCTTGATTGAGAAGTCAATATTTTTTTGTATTGGTCTCATAACACAACTACATTAATGAACTCCATATGAATTTATTCTTGACATCAAAGGATACATAGTGATGCATGTATCTCTAAACTTGGGTCCCATCAAAAGATATAAAATTCCCCCACTATATGTATAGTCCAAACTTGCATAAGAAGGTCATTCCTTGAGTAATACATATAGATTAATTTTTATTTTAATTGGATTCATATTGATGCCCATATTTCCATCCTTGGGTCCAAGCACAATCCCCATGTTCAAAATTGTATTCCCATTTCCATCATGTATGACTTTAAAAATAACGGTTCAATAATAACTAAGTGTGGATCGATTCCTATCATCACATGATACGTAGTAATGTCCAAATCTCCAATCATGGTCCCATCTACAATAGTGAACAAAAATAATTCCCACCTATGCATATGGGTCAGACCTATGTAGAGTCATTCATGTTCATGAACTGTGTATGTCTTCATTCCAATCACCACACAATATATAGTGATTCCCATATCTCCAATCTTGGGTCTATCCACAAAAATTGATAATAAATGCACCAAAAATGAATATAGGATACTTATGAGCCAAATCTATGTATTCCATTATTATGTACATAATATATCATGTATAAATTTTTCATGTTGGTTCCCACATCCTTACGACAAGATATTAAACTGGAAGGAAATTTTTTTTTGTCACATGACATTTAAACTAAAAAACAATACGATCCTCACCCCACAATGATTAACTAATTGTAATATGTCCTAACTACATAATGTTAAGCTACATATAAAACATCCCAACTACATGATGATAAACTATGCAATTCATCATCCATTTTTCATCCCCTATTATGGGACCACCAAACCCTTACACTGGTAATCCAAAGTACGAGGTACACCTATCATCCTATAATTAATCATAAATCTATAGTGAACACTTCATTTATCAAGTTTTTTGAGTAAAAAAACATTCCTCAACCCCTATAAAAGAGACCCTTTCTTCAAGAAAAACATTTCCTATCTATGCATGTATGCATATGGAACCTTCATATGTGCCAATGGACGTCAACCAAACCCATCACACTACAAAAAATAGATTTCCAACCCTTGTGATTCCAGACATAACCATAGAAAAACGCAACACCTTAGTGTGATCCAAACTACTCCCAATATTATTCTCCAATATTCACACTAAATACCCAAAGTCTCAATCCATGATTTCTATCATTTTAATATCCCACATAGAATGATGATGTTGTAATCTAGACATTGGGTATCTTAATTGGGATTTTATTTTCATCCACCATATTTGGTCCATGTGTGTGAAGACCTTACACTTCCCCCACTTAGGTCAAAAGCTATATGAATTTAATCTTTACTTGATAATGGTCCAAATATCAATACCTTAGTGAAAGAGACAAAATAATTTCTATATTTAAAACCCCAAACGAATGGATGGAGAGAAGTTTAATTATTTTATCTCTAAAATCATCACCTCAAGATTTTAGGAAAATATAGGGTATACATAAATAAGTAATAAAGCTCATACTGACTGTTTTGTTGCCCTAGTAAAATCCATGCTATGCTCGCAATATCCCGGTGTAGGAAAAAGTTAGAGTAATGATTTTTACATATCTTCACCATGATAACATGTTTTCTAGGATGCTAAAAATCATTCAGGGTTCTCAAACCAGTATTGTATAGTACACTTTCCTCTAATCACACTTTCTGATTAGAGTTCCTCGGATAACTGTAGCCTTCCAAGGCCCCAGGAATGGATACCCAGCTTCAAGGGACCATTTGATTGGCTATGCATATATGCCTATGGCACCGGAATATTCTCTTATATTTTTCAACCAAATGAAATACTCTATGAAAGTATATTTATGATCCTTCTGTGAACTTACACACTATGGAAGAACCCACCACCTTGAATGTTTTGGGTTATTACCTGTATGATTTTCCCATATCATCATCTTGACTTGAGAACTTTGTACCATGATTTATAGTCACTATTCCTTACTACCTAAGCATATTTATCATCCCCAGTTATACATCACCTTGTTTTTTTTACAATTTCTCAAACTAGGAATGTGAACCTATATTCCCTATCCTTTGATGGTCCATGCCTCATAAATCAAAATGATAGGGCGTAAGAATATATATTGAAAATACAATATCCAAATTTCCCAATGGTGACATAATACCTCTAGGATAGAGTTCCTCCCATACCGAACCTCATAATCTAGACATCAATTTTTTTAAATATTTGTCATGTCCCTCAGAATGAAGTGGAGAGCCTGTTTTTCATCAAAATTCTCCTGACGCATAATGTCCTCCTCCCACAAACTAAATACATAAACACATTTCAGGAAAGGAACATTAATCCATGTGACCCCTATAAACACCATGTGTAACATAGAACCACATAGTTTCATGGTTCACCCCTGACATGTCGGCCCCATCCCATATTCAAGGACTATAACTATTGGGTTATCACTTATATCATCCATAATACAACTATCCAGGCCGACTTAACATCCTTAGTATTTTGAGATCAATCAATACTTCCCCCATAAATCATTTATAGCCCATAGAATAGATAAAAATCTTCAGGAGACCATTTATTTGATTATGCAAGTATGCACGTGGAACTTTCACATGCACCTATGGTTATCAAATAAATGTGTCTCCATACAAAGGAATTTTTTATCCTTGTGATCCTTAGAAAAAACATGTCATAACTAAAAACCATAGTGTGTTTTGGTACATTCCTGGCATGCCTGCAACATATTACATAGTCAATGATTAGGTCCAAAATTAAATAATTTTAACTATAGTTATAGAAGGATCGAGCTAAAGGACTAAAAAATTATGCGATAGAAGGTATGTGATAAAATACTCTGAACTAAATAAATAGAAATTTTGAGCTAAACTACAATAAAATAAAGCTATCTAAGGTTCGAGATAAAATAACAAAAACTTATGTGATAGAAGGCCCAAGATAATAAACCCTAAACTATATTTATAGATGGTCTGAGCTAAAATAACATAAACTAAACCGATAGAAGGTATGAGCTAAAATGACCTAAAATAACGTGATAGAAGGTAAAATTCAAAAGATGCTGAAAAATGATATATAATGTATAAGAAAAAAGCCCCTAAAATAATGTGATAGAAGGTTAAATAAAAAATATGCTAAAATAATGTAATATAAGGTCTGAGCTAAAAGGCACTAAACTACATCAATATAAGGTACATTATAGAAGCCCCTGAACTATAGTGATAGAAGGTTTGAGATAAAATACCCTAAACTATAAAAGTATAATGTCCAACCTAAAATCTCAAAAACTACAATGATAGAAGGTTTGTACTAAAAGAACCTATAATACAGAAATAGATGGTCTGAGATAAATGTCCTTAAACTACAACAAAAAATATATAGTCTTCAAGAGATTATAAGGCCCATCATATGGCCTTAGAAAAAATCAAGAAATAATATAAGGACCAACCCTTAATCATTACTTATTATTGAATTAATTCAATAATTCACATTAAGGATATTTTCAGGTTTAGAGTTTTAGAGAATTAGGACATAACTATTACATGTCAAAGGTTACAAAGTAGGAACATCTACTCAGCTTCCATTTTATTATCAAAAATAAAAACTCTTGAACAAAAGAGTCATGTCTAGTTCCCTGTTTTAGACATCATGAAATTTCCTTGATCCCATACTTGACCCTATTCAAATTTATGTCCTATGAAAAACATTTCAAAAAAATGTGGGATGAGCATAAAAAACTAGATAAGGGTTATAAAAATATGGAATGAAAACATTAGTCCATGTATACATAAGAATCCATGAAATCATACCTTACTCATAAAACATAAGCAATTTAACATACCTCATGAAATCATAATATTTGCGAATAAATCATATAATTCAAAAGACATAAAGGTAACTTGAGGAAATCATAACATTCTTACATAGGGAGTAACCCTCATGGTTATGTTTGGAATACCCATCACAGATTATTCCCTAAATCTCTTCGGAGAAACCTTAGCGTTTAGCCCCTTCGCGTTACCCAATGCATTGGAGAGCTATATCGGGCTCACCCGCCCTTAGTTTATCATGGAACCACCCGTCTTCATAACCAATGACCAAGGACCATAACATTATCATTGTACCTAACATTAGAACCAAAGAAAGATAACATTCCCACATTGCAATAACAATACAACATTTTAAGATCTTGAAATAATTAATCCATTCTAAAAACCATTTTCAAAACAATTTAAAACCATAAATAAAAATATTTTTGAATGAATGTGTCCCATACCACATTGAAGCTTTTAACATTTTAAAACATTAATATCCATATAAATAAATCTTTAAAACCATATTTAAAACATGGATATTAATGAGAAATATTTATAATAATAAATCATTAAAACATTTAAAACGTTATTTTAGTTAAAGGGTTTTTAACAAAATTAAGGACACATGAAAAAAAATAATTGAGGAATAACATTTATTCAGAACTTTTTAATATCATGAGAATAAAATTATTCATGATATAATATGTCAAAGGACAGTTTATACACCATATATGAGTGAATTTCTTCATAAAAACAATGAAATCTCAATAGAAATGCAAAATGAGAAAAAATCCCTTCTAAAGATGGTATCCTTAAATTAAGGATAAATCAATCTCATAATTATGTGTGAAAAATATACCTACACAAAATATAAGTGGATATTAAGTGTAAAACAATCAGAGGTCATTCACACATATCATAGGATGAAATAATTAATAAGTACAAGTTGAACCCAAAGAAATCGAAATTGGGTTAAGAAGTTCCCTTGTAAAATATCGACAGCCTAACGACGCCACATTAAAATTATGAAAATGAGTTGATGATATAAAAAGGGTGTCTAATCACTTGGAAATAAATTTTACATCCATAAGTATATATAAGAACATATCCCTACATAATGATATGTAAACTAAAAGACATAAAAAAGAAGTCTTTTAAAAAGAGGAGGGTGAAAGGTTCCCCTACCGACTTGTGTATCATTCGAAACATACACCCCATGAAAGAAGGACAATTTAACATTGATGTAAAGAATCATAAATGAAATTATATTAAAAAAAGAGTAGAATAATGGGCAATAGATACACCACTCAAAGGAAATGGTGGAAAATGTAGCATAAATCTCACGGGATTAAAAGTGAGATGATAAATCCCTTACGAAAACTCGGCAGCCTAACGGCGCCACGTAAAAATTCCAAAAATGGATTGATGAGATCAAATAGGGTCTCTCATCATATTAAAATAAAATTTACCGAAAGAGGAATATAATAGATAATCCCCCAACATAACAAAGAGGAACTTAAAAGAAGTGACATAAATGAAATTACATAAAATGAAAGAGAGAGGTTGGATCTCTTACGAGAATTTGGGAGCCTAACAGCGCCACTCAAAACTTCCGAAATGGATTGATGAGAGAAAATATGGTCTCCCATCATATGAACATAAAAAATTACAGTAATAGTAATAAAAAATAACATCACAGTCATAAGAATGATGAGCTTAAAAGGAATGACATAAAAGAGTGTACTTAAAAAGAAAGAGATGGGTATCCCTTACGAAAATTCGACAGCCTAACGGCGCCACTCAAAACTTCCAAAATGGACTGATGAGAGAAAATAGGGTGACTCATCATATGAAAATAAAAAATTATATTAAGAGTAATGTAAAAGGACATATCAATCATTATAAATATGAGCTTAAAAGGAATGACATAAAAGAGTGTACTTAAAAAGAAAGAGAGGGGTAGGATCCCTTACGAAAATTCCGCAGCATAACGGCGCCACTCAAAACATCCAATATGGATTGATGAGAGAAAACATGGTCTCTCATCATATGAACATAAAAAATTACATTAATAGTAATATAAAATAACATCCCAATCATAAGAAATATGAGCATTAAAGGAATGATATAAAATAGTGTACATAAAAAGAAAGAGAGGGGTAGGATCCCTTACCACATGTTCGACTTGTCTTGTTCGTTTCATTATATTCCTGAATAATAAACATTTTTAAATTTATAATTTCTCAAGTAAAACCTTTAAATATTATTATTCAGTTCATATAACATATTATAATGTTATAATAATTTTATAATAATGTTAGTTCATATCAGATGTTTTTACCGATGTTTGTTACATGAGTAAAAAAATGAACTTGTTTGAAAATGATTTCCCCTGTAGTTATAATTAAATAATTTCTAGAATATTATTAATGATTAAAATATCATATATATGAATTACTTATTCATTCTATACTATTCCATAACATTTGGAGATAAAAAATGAAAAGCACTGTTCATGGAGACGATAGGCCATACGTACGCATGGACGCTACTTTCATTTTTTTGTCATATTAATAGAATTTAAAATAAATGAGAGAGATATATATATATATATATTATAATTCCAGTATAATATATATGTTATATAGGTCACATATGTTCATTAATTTCATTCTTTATACATTCCATGTGTTGAATGAACGAGTCACATCATTTGAGGGGGCGGTAGTCCACACTTCCTCATATGAAATTATCGCATTTTCAGAACATGCAAAGAATAAAGGTATGTTTTAAATATAAATTAAATAACCATATATTAAACATAAATACCATATATATCATATATAAAATACAGTGACATCATAATGGACACCTTTAAAGGTGTTAAAAGAATATTGAACAATCATCGTTTCGCGAGTCATAAATTCACCAACCACAGAAACAATATGTTCTATAACCATTAGACGAAGGTGTGTGTAGGTGTATCTCTAATATTTATCATAACAAAATCCTAGTATATTTAAGATATTGGTGTTTTTACAAAATAAAGGAATAAAACGATTTTAGGGGGTTAGAGAAGAAAAATAAAACATAAGAACATAAGAGAAGACACTACCTTTAAATCGGGTATCTCTTTTTGATTTGAGATCAAAGGCTTCCTTGGAAAGACATCTACCAATAATGAGGCTTCTAGGTGTAAGATAGGGATTCTAAGAGAAAAAATGGGTTGGGTTTGGCTGATCCAAAGGCTTGAGAGGTGTGGGTATGGTGGTAGAGGTGGGGGCCTTTTATAAGATGAGAGGAGGGGAACTCTTGGAAAGTATTGAAAAGTAACATTATTATAAAATGATTTTCGGATTTTAAAGGACCCAAAATTATAAATTTATAGTATAAGGTGATAATAGTTCTAAATACACACATACAATAAGTTTTTGACAAGTGTAGGTCTTAAATTTTACATTATCTTTTCATTTTATTTAAATCGTTAAATATTGAGGTAATCATTGCATCATCATGGTGTCGTAAATAATTTAATTTATTTAATGTCTAAAAATTATAAAAAACTATCATGATGTAGGAAATCTTTTTATATTTCTAATGTATATTTATAGTCAAAAATATGACTTGTATAACCCCATGTAAAAATTGTTTTAGTAAAACAACACATGTTTGTGACATTTAAATTTTAACTTTAAATAAAAAGCTATTAATTTCATTTTCCAAAAAAAGTGGTTCCATGGGGTCCCCAAGTTGACCCATGGATTGTCTTGGTCGGACATGAATCATCGAATAATGTTAGGACATGTGTCTAGGTCATTTCATATTATTATAACATTCTCTTTACTTTTAATTACACTAATTACCTTTAATCGCGATTAATAAAACTTACAAGTTACTTTTCACCAAAAAATTATTTTAATTACATTGAACTAAATTTTACATCCTAATGAAAACCATGTATGTCAGATTTTTGAAATTCAAATCACAGAAATGATAAATTTTCATTGAAACGAAAAATCAGTTTTGAAACTACCACTTAGTGGTTTCACTATTCATCAAAAACAAACATTTTTCATAAAAATACAAAAAATTCACCCTAAGATATATTTGATATTCTGAATTAAAAAATGATGTCTATTTTACAAAATTCAAAACATATAATTTACATTAATTAATTTAATAATTAATTCCAGCTGTCAGAACAAATAGCGTGTTTTTATGAAACAATATTTATCAAAAGATTGACACTAGTTTACGTCCAATTTCAAAGTGAAATTAATTCCAATGACAACCATTGAATTAAATAGTAAAAATATATTCTATTTGAACTTTAAAACCAATTAGAAAGATGATCTAATCATATAAATAAATTAGATTAAAAAGTGTTTTTGAATAAAAATACAACATTTTTCACTTTTCATTAAAAATGAACTTTATCATAAATATACCAAAAATTTAGACAAAGTAAATTTCGATGTCCCGATTTTATATAAGAATTTTATTCTATAAAATATGACACATAATATTTTAAAAACTGTATTTAAAAGAGGTTCGCCATCAAAAGGTGGTTAATCGACCTTTTAAAGAATATTAGAATGTTTAAGCTTAAAATTGGATTCATTCGCATTTTTAATCCACTAACATTTATTGTAAAAAGTAAAACTATTTGAAAAACATATATAATAATCTTTTAGTTAGTTATTTTCATTCCAGTCATTACAACGGTTAGGTGTTAACTACCATTTAAAATAAATTATTTTATTATTAGAGTGCGACGTAAGATTTCAAAGGAA
This sequence comes from Viscum album, assembly GCA_963277665.1. Lineage (NCBI taxonomy): Eukaryota > Viridiplantae > Streptophyta > Magnoliopsida > Santalales > Viscaceae > Viscum > Viscum album. Next base: position 813,830,246 of record OY728165.1, read on the forward strand.
CTCGTTTTTACGTATTGGGTATCCCATTGAGAATAGAGTTCCCATTAAATTAATATTAACATTTTATTAAAAAATAGGTATAAATATAAATATTTCATATCTTTTATTTACCTGGGGTGTTACATCCTTCACCCTTTTGGGAATTGCATCCTCGCAATTTTAATATTGGGCGCGGAAACATCATTGAAAGTCCCACATCAGAACAAGAGTCGGTAAAACAATCACTTTAAAATAAAGAAACAGAAGTACAAAGGTCACCCGATTTAAGCCATACAAGGATTCCATGTAGGAAAACATGGATATGGAATAAAAAGAAAAGGGTCATGTTCTGAGGGAGAGTGATAGAAAACATGTTTAGGAGAAAGTTAACCACAAGAAAGTCACAAACTTGTGGTGGGTTAAACAGTATTTGATTCCCCGGTAGGAAAAGTTAATAGACAAAATTTTTGTTTTAAGTTACTTTTCATTGAGGAATTTATTTTTGATCTTAAGGAAACATGATTACTTATCATGTTGACCTTCAACTTTTACTATATTTCTTACACAAACTCATACTTTCCCCAAATGATGAGTATTTAGGAAGGCGTGTTCACACTAAGAGTACTATAATCAACTTCTAGAGAATCACCTAATCCAAAAAAGAGAACTATATATTTCCCATGTCTTTATATATCAACCAAAACCAAACCAAAAAGTTTAGTATGAGATCATATAATACCCACAAAGGATCTTTTTTTTACAAAAAGAAAAATTACTCCTAATCTCCAAAATTTGTCAAACAAGACCCAAAGTTCATCAATGACCATTAAATAAACATCTATCCATAAAATTCTTCAATGTAAACCCAACTAAGATTGAAACCCAAATATTTGAAGGATTTAATCACATATTCTCCCAAGTTACAAATTAACATTTATCTCCAAATAACATCAGTTGGTCTTAAAGTATCATACTGAAAAGTAATTAACCTAATCACATATCCTCCATGATAGGTTAATAATTTCCATAGGTAACCCAAAATCAACATACTCTTGATTCAAAATATCATCCAACTAAAAAAATAATTTGTCAATATAACCAGGGACTTCACGTAGTCCAGTGGTAGGCGATAAATACCAGTCGCACTTTGGTTGTGGGTTCGATTCCCGTAGCTTTGTCCGACACGATGGGTTGTCACACGGTCTGCATGTTGTCCTTTTTCCAAAGCTATATAATTCTTAAAACATTCTCCAAAATGAGATAAAATATTCAAAAATAACCATAATGTAAATTAACCTCAATTTTATCTCATGTCGTTCATATTCCATTATAACGTATAGTAACCCATAATTACCTCAAAAGTAAGGATCATATAAACCCTAATGGTTACCTTTATAATTATTACCTGAACATCCATGCCGAGTTGGTTCTCTCATACATGATGTATTATATAACTCACCATGGTTCAAGCGGTTGATCATGAAACCTGATTGTTGGTTTAGAATAACCATGATATTTATCATTGAATACCCCATTTCATCTAGTCTCTTAATCAGAGAACCACCACAATTTCCTTAAAACCCATTGTCAGTTTGGTGCCTGCTAGATCCATCCATTTACTAAAACCAGAAATGTCAGTGTGAGAACATCAACAAAATCATTATGTACTAAAGAGGAAGATAAACACTAAGATGTACTTATACATGTTATCTCAAACTCATTCCAACCTTCAAAAATAACAATGACTCTATCTAATATAATAACCATTGTGGTTATACACAACATGTCACTTAACACTCGAACCTCTAAAGTTATCTATACCATCCTCTGATACCATCTATAAGGACCCAGCCTTAAACATTACTTATTATTGAATTAAATGAATAATTCACATTGAGGATCTTTTTTAGGTTTAGATTTTTATAGAATTAGGACATAACTATTACATCTCAAAGGTTACAAAGTAGACACATCTACATAGATTCCATTTTGTTCACAAAAATAAAAACTCTTGAACATAGGTGTCATGTCTAGTTCCTTGTTTTAGATAGCCTGACATTTCCTTGATCCCATCCATGACCCTATTGAACTTTATGTCCTATGAAAAACATTTAAAAAAACATGGGATGAGCATGAAAAACTCAGTAAGGGTTATAACAATACAGAAAGAAAACATTAGTCCATGTATACATAAGAATCAATGAAATCATACTTTACTCATAAAGCATATGCAATTTAACATACCTCATGCAATCATAAGATTTATGAATAACTCATAGAAATCATAAGACATAAAGGTAATTTTAGGCATTCAAAACCTTATTACATAGGGAGTAATCCTCATGGTTACATTTGGAATACCCATCACAGAATATTCCCCAAATCCCTTCGGAGAAACCTTAGCGTTTAACCCCTTCATGTTACCCAATGCATTGGAGAGCTATATCGGGCTCACCCGCCCATAGTTTATCACGGAACCACCCGTCTTCATAAACAATGCCAAAGAACTATAACATAATCATAGCACCTTACTTATGCACCAAGGAAAGATAACATTCCCACATTTCAATAACAATACAACATTTTAAGATATTGAAATAATGAATCCATTCTAAAAACCATTTTCAAAACCATTTATAACATTAAATAAATAGATTTTTGAATCAAAGTGTCTCATACCACCTTGAAGATTTTAACATTTTAAACCATTAATATCCATATAAATAAATACTTAAAGCCATATTGAAAACATGGATTCTAATGAGAAATAATTATAAGAATAAATAATTAAATCATTTAAAACGATATTTTAGTTAATGGGTTTTTAACAAAATGAGAGACATTTGAATACAAATAATATAGGAATATCATTTATTCATAACTTTATAATATCATGAGAATTAAAGGATTCATGATATAATATGTCAAAGGATAGTATATACACCATATAAGAGTGAATTGGTTCAAAACAACAATGTAGTCTCAATAGAAATGAAAAATAAGATAAAATCCCTTATAGAGAAGGTATCCTTAAATTAAGGATAAATCAATCTCATAATTATATGTGAAAAATATAAATATATAAAATATAAGTGGATATTAAGAGTAAAACAATCAGAGGAAATTCACACATATTCATAGGATGAAATAATCAATAACTACATGTTGAACCGAAAGAAATCGAAATTGGGTTAAGAAGTTTGCTTGTAAAATTTCGACAGCCTAACAGCGTCACTTTAAAATTCAGAAAATCAGTTGATGAGACAAAAAGGGTATCTCATCACTTGGAAATAAATTTTACATCCATAAGGATATATAAGAACATATCCCTACATAATAATATGTAAATTAAATGACATAACAAAAGAAGTCTTTTAAAAATAGGAGGGTGAAAGTTTCCTTTGCCGATTTGGGTATCTTTCGAAACATACACACCATGAAAGAAGGAAAATACAACATTGATGTAAATACTCATAAACGAATGTATATTACAGAAAGATTAGAATAATGGGCAGTACATATACCACTCAAATTAAATGGTTGAAAATGGAGCATAAATATCATGGGAATAAAAGTGAGATGAAAAATCCCTTACGAAAACTCAACATCCTAACAGCGCCACTTAAAACATCCAAAAATGGATTCATGAGATCAAATAGGGTCTCTCATCATATTAATATAAAATGTACTGAAAGAGGAATATAGAATAGAATCCCCCAATATTAAAAAGAATAGCATAAAAGAAGTGACATAATGTAAAGTACTTAAAAATAAAGAGAGCGGTTGGATCTCATATGAAAATTCGGCAACCTAACGGTGCCACTCAAAAAATCCAAAATGGATTGATGAGATAAAATAGATTCTCTCATCATATGAACATAAAAAATTACAGTAAAATTAATATAAAATAACATCCCAATCATAAGAAATATGAGCTTATATGTAATGTCATAAAAGAGTGTACTTAAAAAGAAAGAGGGGTAGGATCCCTTACGAAAATTCGGCAGCCTAACAACGCCACTCAAAATATCCAAAATGGATTGATGAGAGAAAATAGGGTATCTCATCATATGAACATAAAAAATTACAGTAAGAGTAATATAAAATAACATACAAATCATAAGAACACTGAGATTAAATGGAATGACATAAAAGAGTGTACTTAAAAAGAAAGAGAGGGTTAGGATCCCTTACGAAATTTCGACAGCCTAACTACGCCACTCAAAACATCGAAAATGGATTGATGAGAGAAAATAGGGTCTCTCATCATTTGAACATAAAAATGTACAGTAAGAGTAATATAAAATAACATCCCAATCATAAGAAATATGAGCTTAAAAGGAATTCCATAAATGAGTGTACATAAAAAGAAAGAGAGGCGTAGCATCCCTTACCTCAAGTCTGACTTGTCTTCTTCGTTTCATTATATTCCTGAATAATAAAATTTTTTCAATTTAAAATTTCTTATTTACATCATTTAATTATTATTATTCCGTTCATATAGCATATTATAATGTTATAATAATTGTTTAATAATGTTAGCTCATATCAGACGTTTTTGTCGATGTTTGGTACATTAGTAAAAAAATGAACTTGTTTGAAAATGATTGCCCATGTAGTTATAAGTAAATAATTTCTAGAATAGTATTAATGATTAAAATATCATATATATCCAGTACATATTCATTTTATACTATTCCATTACATTTGGATATAAAAAACGAAAAGCACCGTTCATGGAGACGGTAGGTCGTACGTACGCATGAACACTACTTTCATTTTTTTGTCATATTAATGGAATTAAAAATAAATGAGATATATATATATATATATTATAATTACATTATAATATATATTTTATATAGGTCACATAAGTTCATTATTTTAATTCTTTATACATTCCATGTATTGCATGAACGAGTCACATCACTTGAGGGGGCGGTTGTCCAAACTTCCTCATATAAAATTATCACATTTTCACAACATGCAAAGAATAATGGTTGTTTTAAATATAAAATAATGAAGAATATGGTAAAAATAAATACCATATATATCATATATAAAATAAATTTACATCATAATGGACACCTTTAATGGTGTTAAAAGAATATTGAACAATCATCGTTTCGTGAGGCAGAAAATCGCCAACCACAGAAACAATATGTTCTTTAACCATTAGAAGAAGGTGTGTGTAGGTTTAGCTCTAATCCTTATCATTAAAACATACTAGTATATTTACGATACTAGTGTTGTTACAAATTAATGGAATAAAAAGTGTTTAGGGGGTTGGAGAAGCAAAAAAAACACAAGAACGCAAGAGAAGACACTATCTTTAAATCGGGTAACTACTTTTGATTTGAGATTGAAGGCTTCCTTGGAAAGAATTATGACCAAAGTGAGGAATCTAAGAGTAATAGAGGGATGTGGAGAGACAAAATGGGAAGGTTTTGTCCGAGCCAAAGGCATTAGAGGTGTGGGTAAGGTGGTAGAGGTGGGGGCTTTTTATAAGAGTAGAGGAGGGGCACTCTTGGAAAGTCCTGAAAAGTAACATTATTATAAAAAGATTTTAGGATTTTAAAGGTCCCACAATTATATATTCAGAGGATAAGGTGATAATAGTTCTAAATTCACACATCCAATATGTTTTTGACATGTTTAGTTCTTATATTTTACATTATCGTTTCATTTTATTTAAATCGTTAAATAATGTGGTAATCGTTGCATCATCATGGTATCCTAAATAATTTAATTTATTTAATGTCTAAAAATTATAAAAAAACTATCATGATGTAGGAAATTTTTTTATATTTCTATTTTATCTTTATAGTAAAAAATATGACTTGTATAACCCCATTTAATAATTGTTTTAGTAAAAAAACACATGTTTGTGAGATTTTAATTTTCGCTTTAAATAAAAAGTTATTAATATCATTTTCCAACAAAGTGGCTCCATGGGGTCCCCAAGTTGACCCATGGATTTTCTTGGTCGTCCATGACTCATAAAATAAGGGTACGATATGTGTCTAGGTCATTTCATATTATTATAACAATATCTTTACTTTATATTACACTAACTACCTTTAATCACGATTAATAAAACTTAAAAGTTACTATTCACCAAAAAATTATTTTAATTCCATTGAACCAAAATTTACATCGTAATGAAAACCAGGTTTTTCATATTTTTGAAATTCAAATAAAATAATTGGTAAAGTTTCATTTAAACTAATAATCTGTTTTTAAACTACCACTTAGTGTTCTCACTATTCATCAAAAATTGAAGTTTTTCAGAAATATACAAATAATTCACCGGAAGCTATATTTGATATTCCAAATTAAAAAATGATGACTATTTTAAAAAATTCAAAACATTTAGGTTAAATTAATTAATTTAATAATTAATTCCCACTGTCAGAACAAATAGCGTGTTTTTATGGAACAATATATATTAAAAGATTGACACTAGTTTAAGTCCAATTTCAAAGTGAAAATAATTTCAGTGACCACCATTGGATTAAATGGTAAAAATTTATTCTAATTTAACTTTAAAACAAATTAAAAATATGATATAATCATATAAATAAATTATATTAAAAAGTGGTTTTGAATAAAAATACAACATTTTTCAATTATTCATTAAAAATGAACTTTATCGTAAAAATACCAAACATTTACACAAAGTAAATTTTGATGTCCCAATTTTAAAGAAGAATATAATTTTATCAAATATAACACATAAAATTGTAAAAAGTGGATTTAAAAGAGGTTCTCCATCATAAGGCGATTAATCGACCTTTTAAAGAATATTAGAATGTTTACTCTTAAAATTGGATTCATTCATATTTTTAATCCTCTAAAATTTATTGTAAAAAGTAAAAATATTTGAAAAATATATATAATCATTTTGTAGTTAGTTCTGTTCATTTCTGTCATTACAACATCTAGGTGTTAACTACCATTTAAAATAAAATTATTTTATTATTAGAGTGCAACATAATATTTCAAAGGAACTCATTGTTGCGTATTGGTTATGCCATCGAGCATAGCATTCCCTTTAAATTCATATTTACATTTTATTCACAAATTGGGATAAATATAAAAATGTCATATTCTTTATTTACCTGGGGTGTTACATATAATCACATAGAATATAGGATATGTAAAAAGATATATAACTCTATATCTGGGACATCTATTCTTCACAATTATCCTTCTACAAGAAAAGTGATCAGGAGATAACTGGAATAAATATATCAAATAAGAATCTAATGTTTGATGGAATTTTTTAGTACATCTAAAAAATAAATTTCGATAATTTAAATATTCGTATCAAAGAATGTAGGCATAATTGATATTTATCAAGGGTTTGGTATTGTTGGATATTCATATAATATCAAAGAAGAAAAATTTCATGTATATCTGGAATAAAAGAGAACTAAACAATTACATATTTAGTTCAGAAAGTATTTTATCTGATAGAATATAAAAATATGAGTAATCTTCTTATTTCGTATTTTCTATGAGGATCTCATTAAAATACAAATACATGACAATGATAATACTATAATAATATTTGATTATTTGAGTAGGTCGTGTTAGGAAGAGTTTGGGAAGATGTGTTAATAGAATGTTGGAGTGCCTCTTACCCCGACTCTTCCTCTGCTCCCCATAGATGGAGAGTCTCAACTAATGTATTCAACTACACAACTCTCTTCTTAGATATTTCTAATTAGGATGATGATATTGAAAGGTAGAACTTCAGACATGATATAATTTCATCATGCCTCCATATTTGTGTGCTACCGAAATCCATATGACCTTGCAGTTTAGATATCAAATGGTGGCCTTGCTCTAATGTCTTAGGTGTCTCCTTCATATTACCAACAAGGGTATCCTCACCTACAGAATCATGAAATTCCATCTCATTAGTGGAAAAATATTACCATGTCAAAACAATTTTTTTCAATATTTCTTATAGTGTATTTAGGTCAAAACAACCCACCCATAAATAAAAAAATACGTGATTAAGTCATTACCCTTGGTCACATAATAAATCTAATGGAGTCTTAGTAATATAAGACGAAATCATTTTATAGATCAACCCATGTTGTATCTAAGCCATTGTGACCAATGAATTATGTGATACAAGGGGAGGAATAACCAAGTGATCCATTAAGGCAGTATGAGAAGAATAATTTTACTCTCTTCTCTCAAAAAGAGTATCATATTTACCCTATTCAGGATGACAAATTTCCATGATGATGTTTATGTCAGCATTTGGATAGTCCCCATTAGGATGAGGTAGCTTCCTTGATTCCATTCATAAATCTTCAATCAACTCCATTTTCACCACAAACAGAGGGATTGACATGGAAAAAGACCTATACATATGATGACCAAGCTCTAATAGCATATCATTCAGATAGATTTTACCCAGGCCTAGTTATTATCATTGGTAATAATGGTAGGATCATTGGTAGATAGAAGAATGATATTGGAATTAGTATCTTCATGTGATATCATCATCCAAAACTGGAGGATGACCCCAGGGTTCCTCTCTCCTTGTACATCAACCAAAGAAATTGGGGAGAACATTTGGGGGACTCAAAACCAACAAGAAATCCAATAAGTTATATAAAGAACACAAACGATCATCTCTTATACCTTGGATACAAGAACCCCATACTGAAAGGATATCTTATATGACCCATCGTCATGGGATCGTGTCCATTATCCTTAATTGCTAATGATAGTGCATAATAAGGGGTAAAATAAATGATATTAGTTAGGATAAATACATCCCTAACCTTGATATATATCATAGACTAGGTTTCAAAGATTTATATGTTTAGAGGTCTGGGATGAGATAAGGCATTAGGGATCCTAGGGCATTATATTATTCATAATAGTGGATATTCACTCCTATATATCCATACAAAAATTGGAAAGGGAAACTAATCATTTAGTCAATGATTATTTGTTGAATGAGGACCATGTGTTGGTATTGGTGTGAAAGGACTAGTACTTACAAATTGAGGCATTGTCTTTCTGCAAGATGCACCACCATCACAAATTCACTAATACATTTCCATGAATGTCCACCCCTACCTGGGAAAATCCATCCATTCAAAAACATGGCCATGTAGCCTGCCATTCTAAAGCTTTTATAGATCATCAATTTAACTCAATATCTCCATTATTTATATTCCCTACCTTCCATGATGGATAAATATGAGGAAACACAATCATAGACCAAATGGGAAGGTCATCGATGGGAGCATATGGAAGTTGGACTGACCCCACTGCAACAAAAGAAAATATCAATCCAGTTCGTGGAAGATATGAGTGAAAAAATCATATTCTTCTTCCATTTATTATTCTTAACAATAGTGATCATTTACCTCTCCAAAACTAGAGTATAAAATGGATTATCCAAAACATTTTTATAATGTATGAACACATCATTCATCTATTCAAGATAGTGAATACCATTTATTTGGTAAATGTACCATACGTTAATTCCCACTTCAACCTCAGAAAATTAGAATGTGTTGGCACTGGGGTACCAATGGCTGATCATTTCATAAATAAGATCAAGATGGAGGTAGATGATAAATTGGGAAATCCACTTGGATTTATAAATATGGACCCTGTATACATAATTAGAAAACTCTATGAAGATTTTCTTAAACCTAAATTGCATTTCCGATTCATAAAAAAAATTATATCGATGACATAAATCCCATTTGAAGAAGCATCCTCTACCTGGATGGTTAAAATAAGAGACAAATATACTTGAGCATTTCTTATTTATTAGATTAAGAGAGAAATCAAATCTATTCAAAACCAATAATGTTTTTTCTAACATATAAAACAAACCCCAGGGTTGAACAACAACCAACTACCATTCCTTAACAATTTTCATCTGAAATTAGTGAGAAGATGTTGGGACATAAAGAGATAGAATATTGATAAGAAATCCATTCGAATAGAAGTATGTATCATATGTCAAAAAGATAAAATAAAATATTCTCGTAGAAATATAATAAAATTGATTGTATCTTGAAGATCACATGAGTGGGAAATAAATTTTTTGAATCTCATAAAATTTTCATGAACTGCCTAACTACAGATGTCTCACAAGTAACATAACACTACAAGGTATCATGTGGCCACGTGAACCCTCAAAAAATAATGATTGTGTCAACTAGATATGGTCACAAGAGCAACATGTTAGATATGTGGTCCTATGATTAGGCCAACAGAACATGAAGAACCCCCAAAAATCCCAATCCTAATCAAAATAGTGAAAGAAATTACTCAAATGTAGTTCATATATTGATTTGATTGGGAAATTGAGAGAAATCAGTATTGCAGAATAGTTCTCATGAAAAGGACTCATAGTGGGGTCTTGTGGCCCAGACTTGCAGAAGGATCCTTTGATAAGTTAATGTGACAGGTGAAAGGTTAGAGTGCTCTAGAGTAATGAGTAACTGGTGAAATGAATCTAACTATGTGCCTACTTATAGGTCATCTCGTGGAATACAAAGAATCTCTGAATGGGCCAACATCCACCGAAGACACCGATTCATCACAACACCAAAGACTCAATTGTGAATTTACTTTCAACAAAACATATCCATTGTCCCAATAGACGATTCTCATGAGGTGTGGGGAGGGGGGGGGGATTTGTGGACTCCCACAAAATGAGCATCATTAATGTCACAAATGGAAAAAAATACCTGGATATGATTATTATTTTTCCCGTAAATTAAAATGAAGGAGAAGGTTGATGAGACCCATGAATCACGTTACCCTCTAAGATACACATGATCAAGGTACCATTATAAGATCACATGAAGGATCCACATGTAGTGAAAAGCCTATGAGAGATAATAATTAGTTCTATTGAAAATTCCTTCTTCTCTTGAGAAAGTTCCTTAGGGAAATAGTGATCACGCAACCACATTTGGATGAGGTCCCCTAGGTGATGAATTTTTTCAACTAATAGGAAGATTAGAAACTAAAAAAATAATTTGTAAAGAGATATAAAATGTCTAAAACATGGAGTACTCTTGAAATTGTAAAACTCTTTTGATGGATCACCGATGGGGAAAATGATTTCCATTCACATCATTCTAAAAAACTCAAAAGATCCACATACATTGTAATATCAACCAATGAAATAATATTAAAAAGTATACGAGATCCTCTAGAGGTCATAAACATAAAGAGATATTCCATGGGTATCAAAAATACACCACCCGACCCCAGTTACATGTCTCCCTCTTCTTGTGAATTATCATCTTCATTTAGAATTCATTACTTGGAGAGCCTTCGGTATGTCAATGAGACATCACCCCCTCTCTCTCCCTAAGGAAAACTTGTTTGAATTTTCCATTAAATGATCATACATCTACATAAGATCTTTATAGTTCATGTAATTAATCACCAAGAGTAGAGTATTTGTCATTAATGATACTCATGGAATTCGACATGAATCCCCAAACCATTATAAAAAAGGTAATGAAAAAATGGGATGAGGGAGCCTCTCATGGTCATAAAAACAATATAATGTGATAATTCCATCCAATGCAGTATTCCATGAGTCCCCTTTAAAATTTAGCATGATCATGTAAATCCCCCTTGATAAGCCATCTTTGATTCATGGAATTTACCAAACAAGTCACCAGAGATCAAGCGAAAGACCTTTGAAAGGAACCCTCATCTTATGAAGGAACATGGGAATGTAAACATTACAATATATAAGTCCATCACCATGATCTCATGATTCAAAAAGTCCCCATTAATCAGAAATAATCCAATAAAGGGAGCATTGATGGGAAGAAATCATGGCCCCTGAAAATCAAGCGACACCCAAAATGTGATCCAAAGTAGGAACTTATGAAGATGAATGACATTGAATCCCTTCACTGACTCCATCATGAATTTCTGTGATATGCACTATGGTAATCATTGAATAATCATGGTGTTGAGGCCTATAAATCCCCCATCCCATCAAGAAAAACTAAGTCTCTAGAGATGAATATTTTTCCTTCTTCAACAAAGACAAGACGATACTATAAATAATTTTTGGTGCAGTCGATCTCATGACAGGGAACAAATCCTAGTAGGTAAGATATGGGGGTCAACCAGAGCGATAATTTGGAAAGAATAAAACAATACTCTTGAACACTCAAACATACGGTGAAGGACTCCTAGGACACATGAAGAAATCCTAAAACACATTCTAGATCACACATTACTTAATACAAGATAACACCAAACAAATAAAAGAAATTAACAATATTAATGATAGAATGGAGACTAAGGATGAGATACATAAGAAAGGAATATATATGTAGACCCTCATCAGCTTCATTTGAACCACCCTAGACCTAAGACTACACAAGGACATGTCACCCAGATATCATAATGATTTTTGGTACACAATTTGGGTAACATGAAGTCCTCTAGACATGTCATAGAAAGTCACATGGTGTCCCTTTGGAATTCCACCGAAGTATTCGAAAACCCTCTGGGATCACCATTAAATCCTCATGATGTCCTTTATATGTATCACCAGATTCATATGGTGGAAGAAACCAATAATAAATGAATCTTTCAATAACACCCATACATGTTAACTGGCTCTCATGACACCCTAAGGGCACACATTCAGGTCTCACGATTCCTTCCAGACATGTCATTCAGGATATGCGACACCCTTCGATTCATGTGCTTTAGACTCTCATGATTCCCTCCAGGTCTGTCATCCATCTCTCATGATGAACCCAGACATGTCATCCATACCATGTGACACCATATGATACACGTCACATAGACTCCCACGACACCCTCCAAGTGTGTCTACAATCTCTCAGGATGAAACCATCACATGGAATCCAAATCATGTGACACACTCAGAGACATGTCACACTAACTCTCGAGACTCCGTAGAAATGTGTCATCCATCTCTCATGATGACACTAAGTCATGTCATTCAAATAACGAGACACCTTCTATATATATCTTCCAAGAACATACAATGGATTCTAGGATCAACCAACTAGGTCTTACGATCTCCTTCAGACATTCCATCCTTGATCACACGATAATATTTGAACAATCCATCTAGATTATAAAAAATCCTCTGGACAATTCAATTTGATAATACAATTTTATTTATATATATTAGTAAGATATTATCAAAAATTTCTATAATGAAATGAAGTCATTTCGAGCAGAGAATCAATGCATGTAGGCATGGAATAAAGAAAAATTAGAAAGCTCATCCAAGGATTTGATGACATTATCCATCCTCAGCTTGTAAGACTCGATTATAAGGGAAATTTCATTGTGTAATGCCTGATCAAGTAAACTATAATGACTCTGATTCCATCCATTACCAGGATACATTGGACACCTTCTCATCATTTGAGATCTATATTAATTTTCAAAGGGAACTCCCAACACATATCCTCAATAAATGACATTGATTATTTTTCAAACCTTGTTTCTCACAATGATCATAAATCATTTGAGATTAGAGAGTTACAATAATTAAATCATTTATGCTATAAAACTCTATATAAATTATGTCAACGTTTGTTTGTATGCCCTGATCAAGGAAATATGACAAATCAGATTATTTTCATAACGAAGATTCATCAAAATCATACTCAAGGATCAAGATTTATACTAATATCCCAAAGGTAATTGATAGAAAATAAGTCTCACAACTACAATAAATGACATTGATCATTTCCATTCCATTATTATCACATAGATCATGAACCATGTTTGCATAGTGAGTTGATATAATCACATAAAATGAACTACAAATCACTAAAAAGATACAGAAAATTCTAGTGTGTAAGACTTGATCATGGAAACTATAATGAATCTGATTTATACTATAACCAATATATACAGGACACCTACTTGAGGTATGATCTCTATATTAATATCTTATGGGATGTCCCGTCAAATAAGTCCCACATCTACAAAAGATGAAATTTATCATTTTATATATTTTGTTTCTCACAACAAGAATAACTCATGTTGGTTTAGGGAGATGCAATTATCATATCATCTTCACCATATATCTTTAGAAATATCAAGGAAAAACTAGTGTGTAAGCCTAGATAAAATGAACTATGATGTCTCTAATTCGTAAAATAACCTGTATAAGTAAGATTCCTCCCTAATGAATGAGATTCACACTAGACATCCCAAGGAATATCCATGTACATAAGCCACATATTCATATACTGTGAGACTGATTACATGTTACCCATTATTTCTAAAACCAAACATTGACCCTGTGGGCATATGGAGTTTTAATATTCGTATCATTAACATCATGAATATGAACTATTCAAATAATTTCCAATATGTATTCCCCAATAAATGGAATGTTATACCACCCATATGATGGAATCTAACTTTGGACTAGTCCCAAATTAGTGAATGAACTATGAGAAATTTGACTCCGACAATAAAAATGATATGTCGGATGCATTTCTAAGTGTCGAGCTCAAATAAGCATTTACTTAGATGTAATTACTCTCATGTTTTCGACATCTCAAAAATCAGGACCCAATACTTCCAATGGGATGTCCATTCTAAGTCAATCATCATTGGATAGTGATACCAAATGTACTATGCCAACCATGATTCTCTCTATAATTATGATATAAAGGAGATCAATTCAGGACTTGAGTTTAAATATATAGTTCTTGAAATCACTCATACATATCATCCCCAAATGATGTTAAATTTCTTGGGTCAAACAAACTACATGGGATTTGATTCCTGTAATAACTATGATTCGTTGGATGCCTCATACTGGCTCAATCACTTCCTCATAATAGTGACCATCTCCCTACATGGAAAAAATTCCCATGATCTTTGTTATATTGTTTCAATGCATAAGTCAATGCTCATTAATGGGAAGCTGATGAAGAATCTCATATACACATAGATGAGTTCACTAATATGATCCAAATATTCATTACAAATAGAGACATAACCTATAATTGTATTTTAGGTTAACAAGTCTCGTTTCATGATTAATAAGAGACTATTAGACATATGGTAAATGATTAATAGATTCATGGAGTAGGTAACAATTCCCCCCCAAAATGGTGTGATGAGACCAAGCTTCCATTCTGTCGACCAATATGAGTCCCTATGTGTCATCAGGATTGAAAACCCATATAACCACCTGCCTTTGGAAAGTTTGTATGTTCCCATTTATGGATGTGGGAACTGTTCAGAGCATCAAGTAAAGAGAAACAACAATTACCTAATTTTAATGATTGTGCAAGAATAAACACCGCACAACGAACTATTAGGAAAACCAGACCCACCTCGGTGAGGGTTCCCAATCACACTCTTATTCAAGGTGAAAGAGTGTGGAAAATATATAAATAATATAAGATAATTATATAAAAATAACATATAGAGTAATTGTGGAAAAATGAGATAAATCATTACCAAAAGGAAATATGGATGTTCATAGACATTCCTTACCTTATGTTCAAAGGCATTATGTACATTCACTCAATGTCCTAGTTAATAAAATTAGTTTCATCAATTACTTAAATAATGAACACTTAAAAATATATTTGATTTATTATAATTTTATTATGTAATTATATTGCAATTGTGATGAGTTCTAATGTTCAATTTCATTATTCTTGGAGGATTAGTTTATTTGTTTAATTGTCAGTTTACTTGTTTATAATTATGGATGTTCTGGTAAAATATGAATACTTCTAAAAAATTAATTTGAAATGGTATTCATAAATTCTCATAATTTAAAATGGTCCCGTATATTTCCTTTTTTTGAACATGTGTATGATTCATTTATGAAAACATTAATTATAATGGTTCTGTTTATTTTGACTGTTTTTGCAACCATCCCAAAAACAATTAACATTATTTAATGTTATAGTAATATACTCTTTACATAATTTCAAATCACTTATTATATACATAAGAAGATTATTTTGATCAATTATCAGTGAATTTATACCTTGCATTAAGGAATTATTGAAAAAAAAACTAATCACCCATAAAGACGGTTAACCATCATAATAAGGACAATGGTTTCATTTTTATTTGGATAATAGGATATGATTATCAGGGTGTTGGAAAATATTCAATTAAAAATATAATATTCCAATATATATATGTATTATACTATAATTTTTATTATATGTTATATGAAATATGTGAGTACAAGGTAGAATAAGAAGAGAAATTAAAAGATGTAGATTGATAATGTTACCAGTAGAATACCACATCCTTGAAAAACTCATTTGGGAAATTGGAATGGGTTTTTATGGGTCCATAATCACTTGGGAGTGGGGAGAGTATGGAGGAGATGTGATGAATAATCGTTTTAAATTAGTAAGTATTATAAAAATTTATGATAAGGGGTGCTGAGGAGTGTTATTTATATGGGAAAGAGAGGGGTGTTTTTTATTATTATATCCCTTAGTTTATTAGTTTGGATCAAGAATATCAATATTATAGATTATTGTGACTATGTAAAATAAATGGAGCATGTGGTTTTAAAATAATTGGTTCTCAAATCATCCATGAGTAAAACATTCATTTTATAGCTTGTGATGTCAAATACCATAAATTCTAGTATTTCAAAATTCCAAAAAAATTCAATTATTTTAGAAAAATTTAAAAAATTGAACATAATTTTTTAAAACATTTAGATTTCATAAATGGAATTAATTTTAGGAAATTTTTTTTCTAGATATATTAAATATTCATTTTACATAAAATCCTCATTTGTGAAAAATAAAATTTGATATTAAAATCGATTTTATGACCTTCGAAAAATTACATATAGAGTCCTAAAATTATATTATCATTATTATAAAACATAATACTAATAGATGAATCCATTTTATGAAAGTATATTTTTTAAAATAATTTTATTCAATATAATATTGAAATTAAAACTTTTTCATATTAGAAAAACACCAACACATAATTTATCATTTTTTAAAAATTAATATTATTGAACAATAATATAAATATATCAAATTATTCATTTTACAATATAGATTAATATTATTTTACCTTTTAAATGTTGTGATTACTCTTTTAACAATATAATTATTGTTCCTAATGATCATATTACCATTCCAATGGTTAGGATACAATTAAACTAGTTATATTAATATTTCAATGGCAATTTTAATAATCTAACGGTCAAATTTAATAGTAATACGAGTTACCTACATCCTATAAATAATTATTATTCCATTAAATTATCATTAAAATTTATATTAAATCAATGTTATATATAATATCATCTTCAAAATGAATATTTTATTACCAACATTATGTTTTATTTCTACATATTTTTCCACGATAGTGGTAAATCTTGATGATTGAGCACATCCAAATTTTCATATTTTGATTGTTTTGTTTTTTATTTATTTTCCTGCTATAATATTTTGAATTATTATTGGTTTACTGGATGAATAATGCATCAATATTAATTCATGATAACATGGATTCTATATTTGTTTTATTTGTTTTATACTTCATGAAATATTTTTAAAAATGAAAATTCTAGTAAATGAACTCTAGGTCGTTAAATTCTTCCCCCCTTAGAAAATTTTAGTCCCAAAATTTGTGTTACATTTTATTGTGGAATCATGTGAGGGTACATCTCCTTTATTGCTTCATATGTTTCCCATGCGTCCTTATCATAATAATGGTTTTGAAATAGAACATTAAATAGTTGATTTGTTTTATAACATATAAAACGATCTCTACAATCCAAGATATTCACCAAATGATCCTTGTAAGGGAGATCATTTTTTTAGTTTTACTACCTTTAAAATTAGTACATGTGAGGGATCTGTTATGTAATTAATCAAGAGGGACACATTGAAAACATCATGTACATGAGAAATGGTTGGTAAAAGTGGTTGTTTGTATTCCACAACTCTGATGTGATTTATAATATCAATGAGGATGGGGTACCAAGGACATAGCTTTCCCTTCTTCCTAAATATCAAGAATCTCTACCATGGAGATATACAAATGAATACCTTATCTGAAAAATGAAACTCTAGGTTTATCAAAGATTATTTTCAATGATCTTATAACGTCATTGGGAATCACTAATGTACTATTTAATAGTCATAAACTTTTATACCATTTATTCAACCACATCCGGTACCAACATCTTTCATTTACAATATTTATCCCAGTATACATGTGTTTTGTATCATTTCCCATAAAGGTATTCATATGGATATGTTTTCATGATTTTGTGGAAACTATTATCGTAATAGATTTTTACTAGAGTATGATGTTGTTCCCACCCTCCTTTCGATTCCATCATTAATTCACTAAAAATGTCTTATAGTTGCTAAATATTGTTCCAAAAATGTCCATCAGTTTGAGGATGATAAGGTGTACTAAATTTCATGTTACTATTTAGATCACGTTGGACACATTTCTAGAACATGGAGGTAAATCATGTATCTAGATTAGATACAGTCGATAATGGTACTCCATGCATCCCCAACACTTATATTATGTATATCCATGTAATTTGATCAAGTGAGAAGTCCTATAGAATTTTGATGAAGTGATAAGTCATTGTATAATGATAAAAAATAACTCATATTAAATCATTTCTTTTATATATATTCAGATATCCAATGAAAAAGTCCATGGTTAAGTTTTTATATTTTCATATAGGTATGGATAATGGTTGTGTCATCCATTTATACATTTTCCATTAATCTTTCACTTGCTAAAGTATTATGTGCACTGATGTATATTCAGTTTTACCTACACTATATTTTCCCACCAATAGTTCTCTTGGAGATATCGATATGTCTTTGTGCTCCCTGGGTGTATGTAGATGGTCTAGCTATGTGCATCATTAAAAATAACCCTCTTTATCTTAGGAATTTTTTCGTACACATAGTGGTGAATGAAATCTTATATCTCATTCCTCATCAGTTTGGAACTCAAAGTATTTCACATTTCTGATAGCTTCCACCTTATTCTAAATTTCCACATCATATCCTTGAGCATCCTTTCTCTTCTTTAAAATGGATCGTTTAATAATCATCTGAGAAACAAATGATGTAGTTCCTTTATTTAATGATTTACATGTCTATCCTTAAAAAGTATAATAATATTAGATCCTTCTAAATAATTAATATTGATAAAGATACATTATCCTTTATACATAGTAAATATTATACTTTATTCACTTTAATAGGATGGTAGTGGATTGAGCATTCATAATCCTTGATGACATCTAAAAATCATTGTTGGAGCATATTAAGATCTTTCTGTGTGAATATATATTTTACGTTCTTTTGATTGTTATATATCTCACACTTCTATTTATAATAATAATTATGCTTGATTTAGAACATAAATAACATAGATTCATACTCCAGATACATTTTAGGATATTATTTCCTAGTAGCATTCATTTTCCATGGGATATAGTCTATAATTGTAACATTTTTTATTAGTACATTACATGATCCCTTGTTTGATTCTACACTATTTACCACCAAGAATTATCCACTTGAGCATAATGTAATTTATGGTGCAGTGATAAGACTCATTCTAAACACTTTGAATTATTCATCACACTAATTGGTCAATACAAACACTAATCCCTTTAATATTATATTGGTTATTTGTTTTGAAAATCATTTGATGTTCTCCTAAAATCATCAGTAATACCTAGCTAGATCAAAGAAAGTATGGATCTAAATTAAAATTTTTAGGCTTGGATACTCTTAAATTCAGTTTTTCTTTAAAGGGTCCCCAAATATCACTTTTTGGTTGTTATCATGCCCCATGAATGATAGTTCTTCTATCCTTAAATCACATTTATTGAAAATTTCATATAGTTTCTCCCTTTCCAAGGTCATTAATATAGAATTTAAATAACCCTCAAACTCTTCCTTTCTATTGGAGTTACCATCAATAAAGGCTACCACAAATTTTTATTAGTAATTAGTAAAAATTCTATTAATTAAATCCGTGAATATTACTAGATCATTTTTGTGTTCAAAGTAAATAACTATGAACTAATAGCATCTATTCATTTTTTGTACTTCTATTTTGGGTATACATTCCTTCTTTACCATTAATTGGTGATATCTCAACCGAAGATCCACATTAGTGAAATACTTTGCCCCACACAATTGATCAAACAAGTAATCTATCCATGGTTGTGGATTCTTGATATTTATCATGATTTTATTAAGGTATTCATAATCAATGAAGAGGAGCATTGAACCATACATATTTATAATAAATACGACTGAAAGACCCCATATTGATGAACTAATTCATATGAAACCATTTTCTTGATTATCTTGTTTCTTTTTATTCATTAATTCCAACTCAATGGTGTTCATCCTCTAAGGTGTATTTTATGTGGTCATAGATCTTTGGTAAAAATTCAATTGAGAACTAAACCTCACAGTTTAGAGGAAGACAAGAAAATTATTCATGGAACACATTAGTGTAGTCCCTCACAATGGTAATGACTTTAAGAATGAAACATTATTTTTTACTAATCACTTTTTTCTATATATTTTTTATCATAAAGAAATAGTATCAATGCATTCGAATAATATTCCAAAGCATTTCAATCCACCTCCTTAGATTTTTATAGAATTAGATGATGCCTCAGGATGTGTAAAGTGATCAATATTTCCTGATAGTTTATGTGAGATTTATATAAACATACCCAATCCATGCCCAATATATAAATAAAATCTACTAACATATTTAATTTGAAATATTTTTCTAGGTTCGATCCAAAAAAAATATCTAGGAGGATTTATATACACTAAATGAAATAATTTAACCATTTTCATTTCTCAAATATAACTCCACCTCGGTATTTTATGTTTGTCTTTAAATAGTTCTACAAAACATAAAATATATGAAAGAATATGTGGAAATATAATAATAATATATGTTTCCAATTATGTAATGAATAAACAATGTACCTATCACCATTTCATTAATAATGTATACCTCAGAAGTAGTGATAATATATTTTATCCTATGATTCATAGAGGTAGTTGTTGTTTTTTGTTGATTATCTCAAAAAACACTTTTCTTAGGTAATTGGATCACATAATTCTCTTGTTCATTGTAGTTTTAACATTTTACTATAAGTTTAGTGTTGATATGTACCTTTTTTCGCCTTACACATTTGTGAGATTCTTCATATCCCATAATAAATTATTACTTGATGCCCATATTTTCCACATGTAAAGCATCTAATAATTCCTTTTAGACTATTCCAAGAATGATTTTTCCACACTTTTTTGCATGTGGGATGTGGTGTTTTCTAGACTCTATGGGATTGATCTATCGATCATATCATAGTAAACTCAAATTTATTCTTTTAATCTCAAATCCTGGAAGACCACTGAGTGTCACCAATCTTCATCTCAACCTTATGGGAACAAAAAAATATCCTCATTACTGTCGAATTTTTGAATCTCAAAGAATTCTCATAGACTTGGAATTTATCCACTAAAGGATATTTTCCCCATACATGGAATGTTCACAAAATTCCCAATGCCATATCCTACAAGACTTTTAATATTTTCCACATATTTTTTGACCGACTAAGAATCATTTTCCTTTTTTTGATGAAATCCCTACCTTTATTAATATAGGTTGTTTATGGAAAGTATTTATTGAAAAATATTTTCTGGAATCCCTTCAATTAAATGGTATCATCTTACTCTTTAGATGTTTTTTCTTGATGTATTTTTACTGTTGATCAACTTCCCAATCAATATGATAGACCACCAAAACGACTTTATATTCTTTTACGAACTAGAGGACTTATAATATCTTCTCATTGGATTTAGTCCAATGTTCCATGATGTGCAAATCAGAAGATCAAGTAAAGATATGAGAACTTTATCTTATAAACGATTTAACTAAAGATTTATATTTCTTAGGAGAAGGATAAAATTACACATGATTCATGTTTTTATTCATAACATTAGAAAGTTTATTTAGTACATTCATGATGTTTTGTACTCCCATTCACATTAGGTTTCCAAACTCATTAAGAAAATCAGCGAATTTGATACCACTTTTTTTAGAACTACTTCTCCTATTTCTCTACATTGAATAAAATATGTAAAAAATAATAATTAAGGGTTCGAATATTTAGATAATGGAAATATTAAAATAAAACTATAAATATATAAGGTATATAAATCCTATGATCTGATTCCCTTTGTTTCAATATAGGTCACCAATTGTGATAGAATTAAACCATCGATTCTCACTAATGTTTTATAGTCCAAATAAATAAAAATAACTAGACCATCCTATGATAACAGATATAGTTACCCTATCATTTTACACATATTAATACTTTATTATATGTACAATTATTTGTAAAATAAAAACAAAAGATATAAAGGACAAGTTTCTTTGGAAGACTCGGTACATAATTAGTAGACACAAGAATAGAATATTTTTTTTTATTAATATCCATTTTATCACCTAAATCATTTTGAGATCTAACAAATTCATAGGATAACATAGGGAATACATTAAAAATGGGGTGATCTAAAAATCCAAATAATGGGAAAAATGTAAATTAATAATAGAACACGAGTTAGAAGTCATAACAGATTAAAATAAAAGGGATAGATAATGATTAAACATATGATGGAATAACATAGATTGTAAGGGATTATATGTCTTGGGTCGGAGAAAACGGGGAAAAGATGGCAAGAGGGGGGGTGAATTGCCTTTTAAAAAAATTGATTAACAAATTAAAATCAAATATCAAAGTGCAGCAGAAAATAAAGAGGCAAGACACACGAAATTGATAACGGAGTTCGGCCAAAACACGGCCTACGTCTCCGCTCCCAACTCAACCGTTGAGATATTCCTACCGCTTGCTTTTCAATGGTTTTAGAAAGAAACCCACTAGGCTTTGAGGTAGCACTAGGACCTATTACAGCTTGCTTTTATTGGTTGAGCAAGAACCCATTTGCTTTCAATGGAATAGCAAGAACCCACTAGCCTTCTTACAGGTGAAGGCTAGCTCACCTATGACACAAGCCTTTTAAAAGGAAAGGCTTGAAGAAACCTCTTCACACCTTAGTGGTGGTGTGAAACCCAAAAGAAAGGGGGATGAGAAAAGGGTTGGGGTTTGTAGGCACAAACCCAATTTTAAAGCTCAAAATAAATAAAACAATAAAACCCGTAATGGAGGAAGTCTTGGGCGCCTTTGATTGATTGGAGATGTTGAAGGCCGCTTCCAAGCTTCTTGGGTGGAGCTCCTTGTATTTGGAAGTTGTTGGAGCACTTGAGGTTCCTTTGAAGGAAGTCGCCGGAGGTTGGCCAATTGATCCAAAATATGTCTGTTGGCTTCGTATATGTTCCGGTGGGAGTCCGGGGCTTCCTTGGCCTTTATTTATAGGCATTGAACCCTTGGGGAGGCTTCGGAGCCGTTGGAGAGGCTAAAAGATCCGTTGGGAGCCATGTGGGCCAGCCTGGTCAAACTGCAACGGCTAGTTTGACTGGCTCCACCGGCTGGCCGGTACAGTCCCACCGGCTGGCCGGTGCCTGGAAAGTTGGAGAGGAATTCTGTCCAGGGGCCACCGGCTGGCCGGTGCTTGGCCACCGGTTGGCCGGTGGGGAGGCAGTAGCTACCCCTTGAGTCTGGGTGCCACCGGCTGGCCGGTGACAGAGCCACCGGCTGACCGGTGGAACCTGGCAGTGGGCAATGCCTCTGCCAGGTCCACCGGCTGGCCGGTGCTATCACACCGGTTGGCCGGTGGACTGAATTTCAGTCCACTTCTTGATTCTTCTTGGGCCATTTTCTTGGAAACCTTGTGCCTATCAACACAAACACTTGAAAACAAGTTAGACAAATAAAAAGGTGATTGTGATCATGAAAATCAAACAACGAGGGGAACGAGAGGTACAACAATCTCCCCCTATTTTGATGATCACAATCACCAAAACAATTAAAGTAAAATACTGAAATTGGAAGGAAATGCTAAGCATGATGAAAAGGATTCTCCCCCAATCAATCAAGAAATTTCTCCCCCTTTGTGATTATCAAAATAGAATAGGGCATAAAACTTGATTGAGGGAAATGATGAAAAACGAGATTTTAAATCAATTGAAAATGATACAAATTGTTGAAAATTTTGAAATGAAAAATTGAATTGAAAAATTTGAATAATAGTTTGAATTGAAAGTTTTGAATTAAAAACCAATTGAAATTCGAAATTTGAAACCAAATGAAATTTTTGAAATTGAGAGTTTTGAATCAAAAAAGAAAATTCGATACCAACCGTTGGAAATTTAGAAATGAAAATTTAAAAGAAAATTTTGAATTGAGAGTTGAAACCAAGAGTTGAGTTTGAAATGAAAATTTTGAATCAAAAAACAATTGAAATGAAAAAAAAATTGAACCAAAAATTGAATTGAAAGTTTTGAATCTAAGACAAGGTTTTGAAAATCCTCCCCCTAAATAAAAACAATGAATCATCGGGGAGAGTAAATAAATTTTGGCCCGGAGAGACTCGCTAGAAGGGATTTTTCAATCCATACTTGTCTCATGGCGGGTCTTCTCCTATAAAATTCTTCACTATAGTAAATAGATTTGGGTTGGCCATACCGGGCGTTTTTGCAATCACACTCATAAATGAGGTGCCCGGGTTTTTTACAATAATTGCAAAATTTAAAACTAGAGCTCCCCCTTACAAAAACAGTTGGAGCATGGGAGGAGGAATCTTGGTTGGTGTATCCTAGCCCTTGGGTGGTTCTAGATATTCGTTGGGAACCTCGGAGATTGTTCAAATTTTGTTCCCCTTGGGTGAACATAGCTAGGGTCTCCCATAGGTCTTTGATGGTTGATTCCATGGAATCAACATTTGGAAAATTTTGGATTTTAAGGGTCAACTCTTCCTTCTCTTTGAGAAGTTGTTCTTTTTCGGAAGAGAGTTTTTTGAAATTCTTTTTCAAAGAAACAAATTTAGAAGAAATTTCATGAAAACCATTTTCTAATTGGTCTCTAGCATGTTGGAGTTCTTCATAAGACAAATGATTTAAAGAATTGGAATTTGAAGAACAGGAGGAGGAGTCGGAAGATGTTACCTCATGGAATGCCATTAGGCATTTTGTACCTTGGTCGCTCGAGGAGGAGGAGGAGGAGGATGAGGAGGTGTCACTCCATGTCGCCTTGAGGACCTTCTTCTTTCCTTTTTCCTTAGCCCGTTTCTTGTTGAGTGGGAAATCGGGCTTGTAATGGCCCTTTTCGCCGCACCCGTAGAATTTTACCTTGGGCTTGGATCTTGCGGTAGGTTCTTGCTTTTGCGGCTTGCGGGATTTCTTTTTCTTCTTGTGCTTCTTCATAAATTTGTGCATTTGGTGGGCGAGATTCTCCATTTCCGAGTCGCCGCTTGATGATGAAGAAGATGAGGAAGGAGATGAGGAAGAAAATGAGGAGGAGCTTACTTCCTTTTGTACCTTGAGGGCAATGTTCTTAGATGTCTTGATTGGTGTGCCCTCCTTTTGAGCTTGCCTCCTCATCGTGATCTCATAAGTCATGAGAGATCCGATGAGCTCTTCGACCGGCATGTTCTTTACATCCTTAGCTTCTTGGATAGCCGTCACCTTTGGTGCCCATGTGCTCGGTAGGACCCATAGAATCTTTTTGACCATTGTTTCAGCTGAAACATAATCACCAAGGGACTTTCTCCCATTGCACACGTCAGTAAATCTAGTAAACATTTCAGAAATAGATTCATTTGGATGCATAGAAAAAGACTCAAAATCCTGACGGTACATGTCCAATCGAGTATCCTTTACTTTGTTGGTCCCCTCATGGGTAACCTCCAAAAGTTTCCAGATTTCATGTGCGGAGGTGCATGTGGAAACTCGATTGAACTCATTTCGGTCAAGGCCGCAATGAAGAGAATTCATGGCTTTGCCATCAAGCTCAAAATTTCTAATGTCGGCTTGGGTCCATTTGGATTCGTCGGGGGTAGACAAAGTGTAACCTTGCATGACTATTTTTTAAATGGGATATCCTATACTTCTTAAAAAAGTGGTCATGCGGGTTTTCCAATAATTATAGTCGGTCCCATCAAAAAATGGAGCCCGACCCAATGAGAGGCCCTCGGGGGCGAAAGAGGTTGATTCCATCTTAATGGATCTTAAATTTGAAACCGGGTTAGGGTATTACTCAAAGTTCCCTCTGATACCAATTCTTGGGTCGGAGAAAACGGGAAAAAGATGGCAAGAGGGGGGTGAATTGCCTTTTAAAAAATTTATTAACAAATTAAAATCAAATATCAAAGTGCAGCGGAAAATAAAGAGGCAAGACACACGAAATTGACAACGGAGTTCGGCCAAAACCCGGCCCACGTCTCCGCTCCCAACTCAACCGTTGAGAGATTCCTACCGCTTACTTTTCAATGGTTTTAGCAAGAAACCCACTAGGCTTTGAGGTAGCACTAGGACCTATTACAGCTTGCTTTTATTGGTTGAGCAAGAACCCACTTGCTTTCAATGGAATAGCAAGAACCCACTAGACTTCTTACAGGTGAAGGCTAGCTCACCTATGACACAAGCCTTTTAAGAGGAAAGGCTTGAAGAAACCTCTTCACACCTTAGTGGTGGTGTGAAACCCAAAAGAAAGGGGGATGAGAAAAGGGTTGGGGTTTGTAGGCACAAACCCAATTTTAAAGCTCAAAATAAATAAAACAATAAAACCCGTAATGGAGGAAGTCTTGGGCGCCTTTGATTGATTGGAGATGTTGAAGGCCGCTTCCAAGATTCTTGGGTGGAGTTCCTTGGATTTGGAAGTTGTTGGAGCACTTGAGGTTCCTTTGAAGGAAGTCGCCGGAGGTTGGCCAATTGATCCAAAATATGTCTGTTGGCTTCGTATATGTTCCGGTGGGAGTCCGGGGCTTCCTTGGCCTTTATTTATAGGCATTGAACCCTCGGGGAGGCTTCGGAGCCGTTGGAGAGGCTAAAAGAGCCGTTGGGAGCCAAGTGGGCCAGCCTGGTCAAACTGCAATGGCTAGTTTGACTGGCTCCACCGGCTGGCCGGTACAGTCCCACCGGCTGGCCGGTGCCTGGAAAGTTGGAGAGGAATTCTGTCCAGGGGCCACCGGCTGGCCGGTGCTTGGCCACCGGTTGGCCGGTGGGGAGGCAGTAGCTACCCCTTGAGTCTGGGTGCCACCGGCTGGCCGGTGACAGAGCCACCGGCTGACCGGTGGAACCTGGCAGTGGGCAATGCCTCTGCCAGGTCCACCGGCTGGCCGGTGCTATCACACCGGTTGGCCGGTGGACTGAATTTCAGTCCACTTCTTGATTTTTCTTGGGCCATTTTCTTGGAAACCTTGTGCCTATCAACACAAACACTTGAAAACAAGTTAGACAAATAAAAAGGTGATTGTGATCATGAAAATCAAACAACGAGGGGAACGAGAGGTACACCAATATGATCATGGAAACCTAAAAAATTGGTAGTAATGTATAACATGAAATAAACACGATTGAAGTCAAATAACCATGATAATATTACATAGTGGAAAAAGCCCCATAATTTATTAGGGTTACCCTTTAATCCCATGAATATAATATTTGGAGAAGCAACATTAACCAATTCATTGTATAGTTATCTAGGATCACCAATCAAAACATGTACATTCATATGTGTACCACATAATGAAATAATAAATTAGTAATAATTATAAGGGTTACCCATGTATTAAAATTGCGTTCAAAATCAGGTCCTATAGAACAACCAATGGGCATATCATAGTTTTATCATTGAAAGAAGGGAATAAAATAAATCTTAGAAATTAATGAAGTAAAAATTATAATATATTATGAACAAAATTGTCCAACTGAAGTGAAACCAGTGAAAAATATGCATGTGGTAATGTCATTAATGTGCCATTGAGCACGGTTTAAGGGAAAATAATAAATAGTCCTCAACAAGGATAAAAAATAATTATTAAAATAAATCCAAAATTGATTTAAAATAGTTTTAAATCAAAAAACTATTAATGTTAGAAAGTATAACTGTATTTAAACGTATTTCATAGTTTACTTGAAAATGGGTAAGAAATAATGATGTTCCCCTTATCGAGTTTTATAATCAAGTGGAATTGAAAATGAATCCATTTAAAATATGTTTTTAAACATAAAATAATTCTCATATAAGAAAGTTATTTATAACTATAGAACATATATACTAAATATACAATAATTATCGAATGAAAATTAAGAGATAAATTGATGAAAATGGTAATCAAGCATTACCTAAAGAAAATATGGAGGTTTGGTGAGATCCCATACCTTATGTTCAAATGCATTATTTATCTAAAATTAATGTTCTGAATAGTATAATTATATTACAAAATTAATTTCTCCGTAACCTACTACTTGTATTTTTTTGTTATTTATAATTTTATCAAATTCATTTATGGACATTTTTATGAGTTATAATTTTCAATTTCGTTGTCTTGGGAGCAATTGTTTCATGATTTCAAGGTCACATCACATGTGTATAATTATGAATGTCCTTTTAAAATGGTAATAATTATCTAAATTTAAAATTAAATGGTATTAATGCACTTAAATAACATCAAATAGTCGTATATATAATTTCTTTTTCTATAATATAGATGGTTCATTTAATAAAATGTTAATGATAAATGTTTAGTTTTTTTTTGGTTTTTCTAACCACATCAAACTAGTTTCAATGTATTTAATTTCATGTCTATATGGTATTTTAATAATTTTAGAACACATAAAATACACATTAATATTAAATTTTTAAGAATTATAAGTGAATTTAAACTTTCCATAATGGAATTATAGGAATACAAAAAACTCATCATCCACCAAGGTGGTTAGCAGACATAACATGTAATACAGTTTCATTTTATGAAGAATATGAGGTGAGATAAGTGGTGGATTAAATATATTAGAATAATAATATAAAATTAAATTATATACATGATACTACAGTTATTATTATTTGTTGTATGAAGTAAATGAAGATAATGTAAAATATGAAAACAAATTAAAAGTGGTAGTTTGAGAGTGTTACCTCTTGAATATCACCGGTTTGAAGAAACCTTCATGGAACTTGGAATTGTAATATTGGAGAGACCAATATAACTTCGATAAGGGGAGATTGGGGAGGAGAGGTGTTTTTAGGTATTTTTCATGATTTCTATCTTTGGAGGACTATATAGAATGGGTGGTGTGGGGTGGTATTTATATGGGAAGGAGAGTTGTGTTTTTATTATTATATTCCATAGTTTATTATTTTGCATCAAGACTATCAATAGTATAAATTATTGTGACTAAATAATTTAATTTATGTAGGTGAGTTTAAAATAAATGGTTTTTACATCATCCATGACTAAATAATTCATGTATTTTTTTATAATGTTTAATGGTTTAAATTATTGTATTTCACTATTCTAAAAAAATCACTTGTTTCAGAAAAATAAAATAAACTCACTCTTAATATTTTATTTGTATATTAAAAAAATATAATAAATTATATAAAAATAATATTATAAATAATATAAATTTTATTTTTAAATAAAATTATCATTAAATAAAATAATACAATTTTAAAATTACATTCGATTTTATGAAATAATTTTTCCTAACTATTTTTTCGACATGATTTAATGAAACATTGAAAAAAATTATGTTATTATAAATTTATTTCAACATTATAATTCTTCTTAACATTGCTATATCAATCCTTTTTATTAAAACTGAATTATCTTTTAAATCATTATATTCATTAAAAATTCTCAAATAATACATTTTTGTTTTAGAAAAATACAAATACGTAATTTATCATTTTTAAAACATTTAATTACTTATACCATGATATAAAAATATCATATTTTAATTTTATAAAAAACCCAAATTATATTTTATATTAACATTGGTGTGGTTAAAATTCTTATAGTCATATTTCTATTTTAATTATCATATTCCAATGGTCATGTTACTATACCAGTAACTAGATTACTTTTCAAATGCTCATTTTCCTATTCTAATGTTTAGATTATAATTATCATATGTGTTACCTAATTTCTATAAATATCTCTTATTCCATTCAATATTCATAAACATAAATTTTCTCTTAATTTTATATATATTTTCATCTTAAAAATGACACTTTTAATAGTAACCTTATTTTTTATTTCTATAGATTTGTTTGTGAGTATATTCACTCTGGTGGACCGTGTAGATCCATATTTTTATTATTATTATTCTATTATTTTTTATTTTTAGATTGAAAAAAAATATTTGTAACCCATATTGTTATAGCTTTTGAATAATGTTTTTTTATTAATTTTTGAGAACATGGTTTCTCTATGTGATGTATCTGTTTTATTCAAAATGACATAATTATAAGACCAAAAATTATATTGATAAAATTAATAGATGTACTATTATAATATATCACAGGAAAGTGTTTTCCATTGTGTATGTGCCTACATAACAAATTATATCATTTATTAGAGCTCATTAGAGTGGAAAACCTAGTGCAGAGCATCGTGGCCTCCCTTGTGTGTAAACATTATAATCTAGGGATGAAAATCGATGCAGGAGGGGAGAGTGTAACCACTCCACATTTGTCATGTAGGACATTGGAATATTCAGAAAAATAATTTTAGATCCAGTGACTAAGATGACATGAAATTACAAAGCCCGGTGTGCCAATGAAGGATATAACAGAATGTTAAATATATTACATCATGAGTGAGTATTTTTTTAAAATAGTGTAATAAATACCAAATTTATTCTATGATAAAAATCTTGAGACCATGGTTTAATCTATATTATATGATTTAGCCTAGACCTGAGATTATTTTAGTTTAAATCAAATGAATGGTTGAGGCAGCCATTGGTGGTAACATTATGCGAATTAGTTATTTTAAGTAATTAATGTATTTAAAGATTATAAACCTAATAATCCTATATAAATATTTCATTATGCGGAATATATAGGGTTTCTGGCATAAACATGAGAGATACGAGAAAAGGGGTAGATATCTATGTATAAATCGAGAACGTGTAACAAAAATATTGAGGTAGTATATTTTTTTCCATTTTTATTTTTCCATTTTGTTTATTCCATGATAAATGTGAAACAAATCCATGAATAGATTTATTCTGGATCATTCATGCATAGATGATCTAGTTTATCATCATGCAATGTGAATTTTATTTTGGTTGATTTCTCTTCGTTTTTGATTCTATGTGTAACGAATTTTGTCCATCATGAACAATTATTGATATTTATTCCCCAATTTATTTATCATTATTTAAACCATCCTTTATTCTCATAATAATTACCATTTTTTTATCTTGATATTCAAAAAATACTCGACAATAATCACCACCCAACCAATACTTAGTGAATTTTTTTTGTAGATCCAGGTCTGAGATAAATGATGCATTGAATTTTTGATGACAAAACTATTGACTGGGACTAGATTAACATTCTTCTCATGTGGTGCTTAACCAATGATCTGATTGGACCCTTTCATGGGGGGATTGAATAACAACACAGGTTGGAGGGGGGAACAGGTGAGAGAGGAACATGGTGATTTGACCATTAGGGCTTGGATTCCATGAGGTGGGTCATATGGCCTAGCACACATTATTGAAACATGATTTCATGTAGATATAAATTCAAATAAAGGTATTTACACATTAATATCATGGTTTACCATATATATTTTATAATAATAACAACAATTGAATTATTACTATTGAAGAGAGAGGGTGGAGTGCACACCATATGAATTTGGGAGACATTCCATGAGCCCCTATTTGGTTATACGTTTAGGTATTGTTATGATAACATAATAATAAAATTATTATTATTATTATTATCATTTTGTTATCAACCATGATTTAGTTGTATCTTTTGTCTTAGGATAAGATTGAACTACATTCTATAGATTTGTGACCCTATCATTGAGTCATATTTTTCAATATCAATATTGGGTATTTCATTCAGTCTTATAGATCATGTTCATAATGAACTTATTTCATGTGATCAAGTAAAATGTATTTTTTTCATCAGGTGTCAATTTTGGGAAATTGAGTAGCTTGTCGTAAATATTTTTTCATGATAATCACAATGGAATTATTCGTTTAAACCATAATGTTTATTTTTGAGTACATATTAGTGGGTTTATGATTTCCTTTCATACTGATGAGGATACTCATACATTTGTCCTACTTTTTGGAGAATCATATGTTTATAGAAAATTAGTCCACCATGAGTAGTGATTTGAGTAGAACATGATGAAAACCATTATTTTGGAGTCAATGATACGACATGAGGTGATGTACGTTAAATTCTTCTTTCAGTGATTTTTAACTATTATTAGTTGGGTGATAATCATTTTTTATTATTGGTTGGGTGAATTCCATATTTCAAAACATTTTGGGTGAGTTACCCTATTCTAGAGTGAGTAGTGTCAGTCCATTCCCATGAGGTTTCAATAAAACATTTGGTCCAAATTTTTAGATTTCAAAAACATTGATAGATTAAAACGAGTATCCCTCTGAAAAGACTAGATTAATCCCCCTTCACATCATTCTCACTAGGTAGGGTTTTCAGAATCTATGTTACCAATATTTGACATTGCATCAATCGCCAATGTAGTAGAAAAAATACAATTTGTTTAGTGGTTTCCAAATAGAACCCTCTGTGTGATGCCTATTAATGTATAATTATATTTTTAGTTCATTCATATTTTTCTGAATGGAGAGGATTGACTATAATGACCTCATAGATGAGTAACATTATTGTTATCAAGTCCCAAGGAGTGAGTTTAACCTTAATCTAGCATGGACTTAAAGGCTTGAGTATAATTATATACTAATGGGTTATTTGGTTGAGACATTGAGAATATTTTTTTATTTTTTTAATATTTATATTTGGGTTTTTTTATCAATGTCTCACTTATCCTGATAGAGACATATTTGTGGTTATGATATGACCCTGACATGATTCACTATGTAGGTGATTTCAGGGTTTCCTACATGATATTTTTATACTGACCCTTTGATGTTCTTTTCTCATAGATGTTAGGTATAATGTGGATGACTGACCTTTTGATGGAGTTTAAGAGGACTAAGACAAAGTGGAGCATTGTAATCTAGACATATCGATGTTCTTAAGGGGTGTTTCATTTTACATGTGTCCCATGATTTTGAGTAGGTGAGTCATTATTTATTAATTTTGTGGGTTAGTATTTATCCCTTTATGCTTCTAGTACATATTTTGTACTCTAATTTTAGGATATCGATGTATGCACATATTAAATTTTAATTACATTTTACCATTCATAATTTAATTGGTATTTTGATATGCATACATGTTTATAGGTACATTAGTTTAATGCCTCGTATTTTTTTTGATATTATGAATTTATGATGGTTTCAATGACCTAGCCTACAGATGGTGAGGTTGGGATTGTCACACTAAACTTATCATCGGCCAAGCGGACCCTAGTGGGCATGATAGTGATTTTTTATTTTTATTTTATTTAAATATTCCCAATGGAGAATTTGATATTGGTATGATTTGAAAAAAAATAAACCTTTATTAATTAATTATATTCTAATTTATTTCATGGAAATGAATAAAAAATCAAATTTTTACACCAAATTAATTTTTATGATTAATAAGGAATTTTTTAAATACAATTTTTAATGAAATTTATGTTTAAAATTTTATAATTTACTTTTACACCTTAAAACATTAAATAAACAAATTGGGTTTTATATCTTGAATCATTAGTATCAAATTATGTGATGAGAAGCATTTAATTTATAAAAAAAATACAATTACAAAGTTAAAAATTTCATTAATTTGGTAAAATAAAAAATGGTAAAAGTGAAAAATATATAAATTAATGACATAAAATCAAATCTAGAAATGATATTTTTATAGATTCTTGATCCTACCCACTCCGCTAATCTGTTATTTTCAATTATTGAATACACATACATGGAATAGGAACATTCTCCTTTATATTATTAGAAAAATGTAACACCAGTCACTTATATATACCAACCTTGAACAACCTACATCTCTACAAATTATAATGAATGAACTAGAAAAAATCTC
This sequence comes from Viscum album, assembly GCA_963277665.1. Lineage (NCBI taxonomy): Eukaryota > Viridiplantae > Streptophyta > Magnoliopsida > Santalales > Viscaceae > Viscum > Viscum album. The sequence goes on from OY728165.1 coordinate 813,864,462, forward strand.
TACTATAGTCACGTAAACTCTCTCCGAGTGTCTGAAAATCATTTTCATTACCAAAATTCAAATCTAATGATATTTAATGTGTTACCAAAGGAGAAAAATCAAAAGGAGAGGCAATGTTCTTGATTGATCTCTCTTAATCCATTTCTTCTTCTAACCCCTAAAATCTATACTATCCATGAAATCAAAAAAATACAGTAATTTGTTATATAATAAAATTTTATTATTCTAATGAAAAATCAATTGTATATATTCCTATAAAACCTATAAAAAAATAAAAGCATCATCAAGTGTATGTTCGGACTACCACCTCTACTAATAGCATGTTCTATGTTTATCAATAATATAATTGGATGTTTTAAAAGTTTCATTTAATGATCATATATGATATTTAAACATATTTATTTTAACTTATACACTGATTCTCATCAACAGGAAATGAATGTGTCATCCATCTGTACCTACATACTACCACCTCTACAAAAAACATATTTCATTTTTCATCACCACATAACCTAGATTATTCTAAAAATTTATTTATGATATAAAATTTTTACTTATTACACTATTTATATTATCTAATGATAATATTTTACATTCTATAAATGATATTAATTATTAATGGTCACTGAAAATTTTACCACCTTATATCAAGATACCAATGCACCTTTTTTATAACATGAGTGATTTTTTGGAAAAAACATCAAAAATACAAAAACAAATTGGTAAATGAATAAAAAAGGATATTGGAATTTACAGTTAAATATATAAGGATGATATTTTACAACACTATTTCCTACAATCAATATTTTAAGGATGTTTCAAAGAAATCGTTCGAACGACCTTAAGTAATCAACACAATAAAAAACTAGATAATTAACGAATAACACCTAATGATATATTGACCTTATAAAAATAAGTATTGATTATAAAGGTTATTAAAAAATATTTTAATAAACATAATTTTATTATTCATGAATTTAAGTTGATTCCCCAAGTGAATCAGGACCTAAGGTAATGGGTTTATGTTGTCAAAATTCATGCAATGATAGTTAATTGATATTCTCTAATTTTTTCCTTTTTTGGGGTGTTAAATTTAAAATTATTTATTCTTAGAATATTAAAAATTAATTTATAGGTATTTTTTTCTATTTGGTTCTATTTATTTCAGGGGTTTTTTATTCAATGATAACTGAAGTCGTAAGGGTAATTTATTGCAATTTCGATTCATTATGAAAAATTTCAATTCACTGAAATTTTTTTATATCAAACGGTTCACCTAATACCCTATAGTATTATCTTATCAATATTAATTCTTATTTGATGTTATTTAAAATTATATATCATGATATTTCCTTCATTTCATTCTATCCCAAAATTACCAAAAACCGTAAGGATTTTTTGATCAGTGAATTTATTTTCATTGGGTTAAAAACTATCCTATTTGTTGATTGATTTTTTTATGTTTATTTTAGTCCCCCACTTCTCTTTTATAAAATTTATTTTGGATTTTAATTTTTTATAACATATTTAAACTGATATATTCACTTTTGGAAGATTTTAGTATTTTTAAAAATATGATATGATTACAAAAAATTATCATCCATTACATTGGTTTTTTCTCCAATATTTATAAATTTCCTTACCACTAATGTCCTGATTTCATATATATAATCATTCATATGCCTTACCAAATTTTATATTCAAAATTATATTTATTTTTAATAAAATTTAAAAACAATTACTCTCTATTACATTTTGGTTTTTGATAAATATATTGTTTTAAAAATATTATATAAGAATTTTATGTAATTATATTTTATCTTCCACCTCGTATTTTGACATCTCTAACTTTTTTTATAGAAATTTATCAATGATTATTTTTTAATGTATTGAATAAAATGTATAATTAATATTACATGAAAATTAATTTTGAAATAATGTTATGAGTTCATTGGTTTCAATTTCTTTACAAAAAAATAAGGGAAAATTCCTTTTTTATCATATTTTTCATGATTGTATTTTCCACTAACATGTATTTTATCTTTTTAGGATGCTTACATATAACATTTTATGATTTTGAAAATTAATGTTTTGTCCCATTATTTAGGGATGTTTTATTTTAAATAAGAAAAAAATTAAAGGGTAACTTCTTCATGTTCCTACAAATGAGTTCATAGTGTTCTTTTAAAAATACTTATTTGTCCACCCTTTGATTATTTATACCTATTCTTACATATTAATGGTAGGGAATATTTACTATAAATTTTCAACTAAACCTTTGTCTTTTATAATGATCCACAATTTATAGACATGATTTTTATTCTAATCATATTGTTTCATAAATTACATATATCATATTACTTTTATTGAAGGGTGCTAAACAAGATTCATATATAGATTGATTTATGAAATTACTAACATAAATATAGCCTATTTATCTTTAATGCGTAAATATCATGTTATATATTATATCTATTAATTGGTAATTATATAAAAATTTACCTAATATCATTTGATATCCATTTAATTTCTATGGAATAAATAGTTATACCTATTTTTTATAATATAAGATAACATTTGAGAAGGATAAACAACCTGTTTTATTTCTATGGGTTTTTTGATATAATGAGTGAGACCATACAGTACCCATAGGAATGGTTTTATTTATGAGATGGTTGGGCCCAAAATATTATATCAATAATATTTATTAGGAAATGTTTTCATCTCATGGGATACTATGTATGGTGCATGGGAAGTTATCCTTGAACACTATGTTATGTTGTATTAGAAGTGGGAATTGTCTTATGCTTGTGATGTTATTCATTTTTTACTCATATTTATGATTTAATTAACTTATGATATCATTTAAATATTACATTTTTTCATTAATATTATTATATCATGTTATGCCTAATGACTATAAGTGTTGACTCACCAGCATGTATTACTTGTATTATTCCCTTAATTGTAATTTGAGATCATCCCTTCTTATATTTCAACATTTCCATGTTTTGATGTAAAGTAATATTTATGATATTTATAAAAAGAAAATAATTTTCAGAGAATTTATGGGAGATGTTTAAGATTTTTTATGGATTAGGTATCTCAAATAATGGTATGAATATGTACATTTCATGAGAATGACATGGTGTATATTTTTAACGATTTTTTCTTATTCTCTAAAACTCTAAAACTAAAATATTATGGGACTGTATCTAATTTAATAGGTCCTAAAAATAATGTGATTATGGGGTGGTTATGGCTAGTTGTTATAGTTGTAATCATAACATTATTTAATTATTTATTAGGATTACCAAAGTTAATCATGAGATTAGTTTACTTAATTTAGAGATTTTGATGGGGGATATTTAATAATAACATTGTAAATAAGTCTATGTATATAAAAAAATATAGAAATGATGGTATAGTTATTCGTATGTGGTTTTCATATAAATTAAAACCATTTTTAGATAATTTTTTGAGGATGTGGATATGATTTAGATGAACCTAATGGCAATCACACTGAAAATGGAAGGTTGGGTATCAATTCAATCTTCACATGGTGCACGATGATTGGGCCTATGACTATAAAATTTGATAGAAACTCATGGGTGATACTATTTGGATGATAATATGATCATTAAAAACCATTATGAATGATTTTAAATCATTTTATGGTACAGTTATAGAACCTAAGAGGAAAATGATCATGGTTAAATTGTGTCAAATAGAGCGAGTTATAGGATGAACCAAGTGTAACATAGTTAAACTGAGAGTGTGGTAGTTTTAAATGAATTATTCATAAGATAAGAAATTTTATGAATAATATTTCATATCCATATGATTATTCACTATTATTTTAGATTGTATTATCATAGTCATTTTGGTAAAATTATTTTGAAGGAAAAAGATATTGAAAGTGAAACTGTGGAAGATATCTATCCTAAAACTCTTATGACTTCATTGTAGAGGTTCATTTTAATGAAATGGTGGATATTATTAATATGAGGCTATTATTGGGAAAATGATGTATTACATATTCTTCCTTAATATATATTTTTATGAATCAATTTATAATATATATCTCAATTCATGATTATATTTTATATACCCATTGGTTTTTTATTAAGTTATACTTAAAATTATTTGGACACAATTTATTTAGGGTGGGGTGGGTGAGAATGTAACAAACCATTTTGTTGGAATCATATTCATCCCATAAAATATATTATTATAATTCAATTTTTATATTTTTTCAATGGCGATTAAATAGTTTAGGAATTAAGTCATACATAATAGAAATTAAACTAAGAACACTATATTTACTCATACAAAATCATTACACCAAATGTTCATGAATTGATGTATCACACACCATGTATTATTACTCACAATTGATTATAACATCTATTAAAATTATAATATTTAAAAGGGGAAATTAAATTAAAAAGAAGAAAATATTTAACACTAGTAGGTCTCCTTGATTATTACACTGTTGAGGATCACCAATAGCCAAGGAAAACTGATAATAAAGAGGAACATCATAAATAACTTAATAATATTATGAGATATAAGATGAAAACTATGTAAATGAGAAGTGTTATTTAAGATGTGTGAATGGAATGATTGAGTTTGGTATACCATTTATATGAACAAAATATGGTCATCCTATATATGGTCATTGGAAATATAGTATATTTTAATATTATTATTTTAATTATTTTAATCGAAAATACATTTATCTAATATGTATAATAATGTTGTGTATTTTTAATATAAAAATTAAAATAATATAATTCATCAATAACAAATAACGAAATAAATAAATATATATAAATATATTTATATGTTATGTGTTATTATGAACATTATTATTATTAATATATAATATAATGTTTTTTAAAAAATTAAATTAATGATATTAATATAAATAGATTATTAACATTAAAATTTTAGAAAATAAATAATTAAATTTAATTTTATTTGTTAAGGATTATTTAATATTGCCGTAATATTTTTCAATGGACTATTTTTTTGAATTATTGTATATATTATCCTAAAAAATTTAATTGACCCAATTTAATATTATATCATATATGAACTCGTATGTTAACATTAATTATATTAAATATCTATAGAAAATAATATTAAGAAAACTGGAAAACATTAGATTAAAAAATATTTATTTTTTATTTTTTATTTCCATTTAAAGAATAAATTTATAAATTTAATAAATTTAATTTTATAAAAATAATTTTATTTTTGAATTAATAATCTCAAAATTATATTGTGATGATTTTTTTAATTTTTTCTAAAATAAATCAATTTTAGGTGAATATGAGAAATAATGTTTTTATTAATACTATAATATTTAAAACATTATGATGAAGTATGTATTACTTAAAAAGAAACAAAAAATTAATGGGGGAAATAATATTCAAGGAGTATAAAGATATATTTAAAAGTATTATTTTCAATTTATAAATCCCTAGATGAAAATTTGGTTACAGAATTCAACTTTTATTAAAATAAAAAAAGAGTTTCCATAATTTTTCATTGAATTACATATTCATGATGTATAATTCAGTAGTTGGTTTAATTTTTGAGCCCACAACTATCATTTATTTAATAATTACTTAATTAAAGTCATTGACATAAAAAAATCATAATTCTATCCCAAATCCGTTTTAATTCGTATGATTTTGTTATTTCTAAAAACTATGTTTAATGCTAAATTCCTCTATTATCCTAAAATTAATTATAATCAATTTTATAAGATCAAATTAAAATATTGGTTTTAGTATTGGTAATAATTAGTTTTAAATTAAGTAACGATGATCAATTAATTTGAGGCATTAAATTTAATCTATTTAGGTGAAAATTTTGTTTTCGTGGTAAAACAATAAATGTTAAAATTGAAATATATAATAATAAATGGATTAAAAATACATCAATAATTGTTCAAAATAAATGGATAACGGATTTTATACCTTAACCTTTCCTTCAACCCATTATATTCCATCATTTAATCCACTTTATTTAATAGTGATTTTATCTATTATATTGTTACAAAAATTCAACTCATCTCACATATAAAAACCTACCTTCGCCATCCCATTTATCTGCTCATTATAAAGAATTACCTAAACCAATTATCTATCATAGTCTCTTCACAAGATTATACCCACATTTAAGAAACCATGGTTATTATGAAAGACCAATCCAAGTCACCTTAATGTATTACCCATGTGAGAATATATATAGGGAGAGGTGAAGTTCTCAATTGAGCTCCCTTAATTCATTTCCTCTTCTAGTACATAAATTATATTCAATCCATAAAATCATGATAATTTCATTATTATTAATATTTTGAAATTTTATTGTTGTAATTTAATATATATTTTTAACTCTCTCTTAACCCATTCGAAAAATAAATAACCCAGTACATTATCAAGGTATTAAATCTTTTACTTTAAATTAAATTATAGAAAAAATTATAAATTTAGGCCTAATGATATTTCATTTTGAATTCACGGGTGTTTTGAGGATGTCCAGTTGTTATTTAGGGCATGGTTTATAGATTAATGACTGAAAATTAAAATATAAAATGTTAGTAGAAACCGTACGGGGTAGGTCACCCAATTACTCCAAACTTTGAGATGCTGGATAGTGGTGACCTACAAGTTGAAAGATTATTCAAACCATACTGATGGAGGTTCATCCCCATACAGAAGAACCTACAACTTTTTTCATTGGTCTAATGCATATTTTTTACATGGTTAGTCAATCCATGCATGAAAACCCTATAAGGTGCCCCACTGTACAGTAGTGGGCATGTGATTAGTGCACGGTTTGGCCAACCATGCAGAGAAACCATGAGAACTTTATTTTAGGTGTAAAATGACCAATTTTCAATTAAATAATCATATTTCCAATTATGTTTTTCTAGTATTCCTCCTCATATCATTGAATCATGTTGAGCTCCCTCTTTGAATAAAAATATTGGATTTCAACCGAATAACCATTCGAGCTTAGAATCGAGACACATTCATGTAATTGGAACTGCACCGATGAGTGCTCAATTATTTTATTTCAATTATTCATTCCTCTTGGTATCAACTGTACTATTTAGGTACAAACTAATGTGCATTATTTTCATTGTTTTCATTTGTTCTTCAATTTCATCCTGATTAGCATAGAATCTGGAGATGATACTAGATGTAAACTCTACTATAGACCTAAAATATGTTATCTCATGATTTTTATGAAAATTCATAATGTATATATATATATATATGTGTGTGTGTGTTTTAATTCCACACACATAAATTTTTGAGCGAAGATCTAAAAATTAACCATAATCATAGATTTAAATGGATAAGTGTGACCTAGTGAATTAATGATACAATTGATAAATGATTAAAGGCAAAGAAAAATGAATTAGTACCACCCATTGTGTGTGTTGTCTAATATTCCCTATTCATTGAGTGTTTAATATTTTACCAAGGTGACACATGGGTTATTGTGAATATTCCATGGACTAACTCATTTGGATAATGGTTTCTTATGATAGAGTGATACATGGACTCCCTTGTGTATTTCCATTGGAAGGAAAATATGGTTGATTCTATATATGACGAAGTGATACATGGAATCCTTATATGGAATTACAATGAATGAATTAGAAGGAAGTTGATTATATACTTCACAAGTGACACTTGGCCTTCCTTAGTAGACCTCGAAGGATAGATTTGGTGAGAGTTAATGTTATACGAACACCGAGAGCGATACCTAGGTCCTGTTGAGGGTAACCATGGCAAGGCATATAAGGTGTTTATTTCCGGATTTTCACAGAGAAATAATTGGGATCTAACAAGGAATAACACGGATGGCCTTAGGTTTTCATATGATTAATTAATGACTTGTTTTATATGACCTGTATACAAATGCAATGTAGGAGCCTAAATTTTTACAGATTCATATAACTCATAGATGGTTCGGTTAAGCATCTAATCAACACATATCTTTATTTGGGATGTTGGGATATGTGTCTTGTCACAAAAAAAATATTATTAAATGAGATTTATTTTTTAAATGAACTAGTAATAAATTGATACCTGAATGACTATTAATTCAAAGAGTTTCCAACTATGGTCAATGGAGGTAACAGATGATGGGTGTCCATGTGAACTCATATCTTAAGGGGGTTATTTAATTTATGTTCTTCCATTACAAATTATGACATTTTTTCACACATTTTTATTTATATATTCTTTATATGGATGAAATTATACATTGTTTCTCGTGGCCTACATGTATTCTATATCCCAACCTATTTGGTTGCCAATGGTACCTAAAAATATTATATGACTAAAGGTGTGGATAAGTGTATGTTTCATGACATGGGTCTTTGATTAATGATTAAGAGTAGCAGAGCACATGATCGAGTTAAAGATCATGATGCTATCTGTGATAGTTTTTAGTAATATTGTTGTATTGTTTCATGTATTTTACCCCAATTATGTATTCCAATTTTGGATGCATTATAGATATTTGACAGGATCATCATTTTATATAAAATTACATTCGACGTTGTTGTATGTATCATTCTTTTTATGATTATTAATTTTTCAGTTATCTATTTTCAGATTCTTATACTTATTTACCTATTTAATTTTACTTATAATACTATACTGTTACACTTTGACAAGATGGGATAGTCTCACTGTTAAAACACCCTTGGCCCTCACTATAAGTTGGATGCCTCCAGAATTTTGGTAGATTAACGTGAGGCCATTTGTCCAACAAGGGCCATGGAACCTTTCAATGGAATCAGGGTATGAGACATTACAAATTAGTAACATAGGGTCCATTTAGGGGTTTCTTTATAATTTTTAGGTAATATAAATTCCTAGGAAGGTATATTATTTTATAATGAGGTGTTCCTGGGAATTGCAAGGCCATGTATAGGAAAAAATAAAATTTCCACAAATTAAAATTACTATTTTTTGATTTTAAATATTACATTTGAATTGATTATATCATTGCGAGATGTGCATGAATTATGACATTATTATTGTTATGATTGTGGGTTATATTTTTTTCATCCTGATGAGATAAGAGTATTCCATTTCTGGCATCATTTTAGGAACTATAAAAAATTCACAAGCCATGCATTATGCCATGCCATATAGAACGCATTTCCAATTTTCATGATGTTGTGAAAGGTATCACGATATATATCTCTAATATTTTCAGAGAAATTAATTGCAGGAAGTTGAGAAACATTGTTGGAACTTTGAGTGATTTCTAAAACCTATACATTGATTTCCAGATTATGATAATGTAGACACCCTGAGAAGAAAATTATGGCACGTTGATTAATGGACCATGTGTAAAATTTAACTGAACATATTTTTGGTAATTGGGTTTGGATTAGTGGTAATCATCCGATAATCGTACATTAAAAATGGGGGTTTAAAACCCAAGGGGTGTAGGGTACTATAGCATACTGTAGTAGTAGAGGTACTATAGCAACGACAGACACTGTTGTGGCGGCTGGGCACTATAGCGGAGGCAACGTACTATTGAAGTAGAAGATATTATGTTGTACTATAGTTGTTCAGGTACCGTAGAATTACTATTCACAGAATGGGACTTGGGAAAAAAATATGGGCTTACAGGCCATGTAGTGGGATAAATGCCCACTGGGCCTTCATGCTATATAATGGGTATCACACTACCCATTTTAAAAGTGGTATTTTCTTTGCCTTAATAATAAATGAGGCTTTTTCACCAACCTTTAAAAAAAAATATTATATTGTGGATTAGTTGGACGCCATATTTGGGTTCATGAAACTACTTGTAATTGGGCATATCCCCACACCTCTATACCAATGGTTCAAAAAACTATATGCATATGGGTTTTGGAACTAGGATATTCCAACAGTTTGATAAAACCATTAGTATAAATAATTTTATACCAATTTTTTTGAAACCTTTTATATAGATTGGAATATACGAATGATTTTTACAAACTACTGGTATATGCTTTTTTTTCAAAATTTCAACCCCTCCAAATCCCCCCCCATTCATGACCCCCTTCCCTAATTCTACTCTCCCCAATAATGAGGCAACCTATCGAGAAACAACCTCTCAACCAACCTACATACACCCAAGAGGTGACCTCCCATAGGACCAATGACCTCCTTAGAAATCAACGACCTTAAGAGCGGCGACCTCTTGAATGATCAGTTATTGGTGACCATAAATACATCAATTCTATCATATATTTTAATTATATTTTGATTAAAATATTCATCAACATCACATAAATGAGTTCCAAATCATTATGAAAATATATTTTGTACACTTTTACTTTTAATTTGAGTTCATTCAGGCCATGACGTAAAGTATTCCCACGTTATTAATCATTCTGGATGAGGTTTGATGTGATTTTGGGTTTTGTGACTTATTTTGTTTTTCCTATTTTTAATATCATTGTAGATGTTATTTTTAGCATTGCGCCAAGTATTTTTAGTGTGTGTGGATATATGGATGTACATATTCTGCCTATGATATTTTATATTTATTTAGGTAGTTATATTTGATGATTATGTGTTCTGTAGATTTCTTATATATAGATTATTTTTCATTAATCTAATAATTTATTTTAAATAAATAATATAATACTTAATTAAAACATTTTGATCCAAAATGAATTTTTTTATGGTCAATAAACCTATAATATAATTAATATCCTTTAAAAATGTATATTATATATTAAATGAAATTTTTTCCATAAAACTTCCTTTTAGAACTCTAATTTTAATATACATGTTTTTTGTAATATTTATTATTTTATAGGGATGTTTCATTTCCTTGATATATTTTTAAATCTAAAGATGTGGATAAGTATTTCTTATCATCCTTTGGAGAACACCCTTTTTAGGATTTTCAACTTTTACAATAACAAATTGGTAAAAAATATTTTATTTTAATTATAAATTTTTGGTAAATTTTTAATATAATTTATTATTCCATTTATCCTTGGTTTCAAGGATTCAATTATGGCTTCAACCGAAATTTATGATATTGTTTTACAAATTATTTTTTCATTACTAACATCCATGATCTTCTTGAAATCTTTATTTTTAAACATAGATTTATTCTTATTATTTTTTTAGAAACTCTTTATTTAGAATATATTTCTTTCAAATAGAATCCTTTAGAACATTTACTAATATGTTCCAATAGGTATTAGAGTTAAGACATGCTTTCAATTCATTTTTAAATATAAAATCCATGTATGTTTCTTTAGAATTTTCTTCATCAATGATTTAGGACCCATTCTTCTTCAAAACATGTTCCATAAAATATTTAAATTTTTCATAAAAGTTTTTGGATCTGATAATGGATGAGTTATTATATGCCATTTATTTTATCACCATTCTTCTTCATTATTTCTTTGTAATTCCATTTTCAAGTCACCAAATTATTTAAATACTTTATATATCTTCCCCAACTTTTTATTTTGGTGTTTTTTATCATGTTCATTAACATCAATTTCATTTCTTTTCATCATAGGAACTTTTACAAACTATTTTATTACACTTTCATATTAGAATAATATAAATCTTAGTATTCCCTATACTTAAACATTACTTTTCAATGGATTTTATAGATACCAATCATAATTCTTTTACAATCCCTATCTATCTACTCTATATTATCAGATTTATTCTATCCTTTAAAATCTTCGTATTTTAATATATAAATCTACATTGATTCAAAACAAATCTCTTGTTTTGGATTATTTATAAATAAACATAATATTTTCATTTCATTATAAATGAGAATAATTTAAGGAAATCAAATACGAGAGATATGTTTTATTATAAATTCTTTTGGAGTAAAATTCATATACTATTTGGTGGATATTGTTGATGATATTTTATATAATTAATTGGATATTTTACTTATATGAATTTTAATACAAAATGTCATATTATTTTCCTAAAGGTTGTGTATATATAATTTGGTGGAATCTTAAAGGGAATTAATTCAGAAAACAATTATACATGTTTTTTTGCATATAGACTTGGGATATTTTCATGAATGTAATCAAAAATATCTACCTTTAAATAATGGGTATTCTAAGTATTTTTCTTGATTAGATGATATAATAAAGTGGATATGAATACATCCCACATGGATAGGTATATCTATAGTTTGTTTTGAAATATACATTAATTTTTTTTACATTTTAGGATTCTAGTATCTTAGTCTTAAAATCCCCTTTTCCGATTGTTTTGGGTGTTTTATATGGTAGTTGTATTTATTTAAAAGACAGTTATCATGTTTATCTTTGATTTTCTAATTTTTTATAATAGATTAAATTTTTTAGTAGGGTATTATACTATGTTTTAATGTTCATTATTAAAAAAACCATAATTACATTTGTGTTAATGGAAAATATTTTAATTGTTTAATTATGATTTACATTTTTTATTGGAACATAACTATTTTCCATACAATAGAATGGATAGAAGATGGTTGAATCACACTTATTTTATTTAATCTGAGATTCAAAATTATTTCTATGGTTTTTAGATTTTTTATTTCAAAATGCTTTAGATTGAAGTTATATGTAGTTTATACCAAAAAAGCATATTGGAATATCATGGTTAAGCAGGGAAGAAGTTAGCTAAAATTTAACAAACAATATATTTCAAAAAAACTATTATATTTGGTATCAAAATGTAAAGATGAGAAAATTTTGTACTATTCATTAATGAAATGAAATAAGTGATATAAATAATTTTATATTTCGTCAGTTTCCAATTGTGCATCATCAGAAGTGAGATTGTATACTAATAAAATAAGGAAATGATATCAATATAGTTGATTAGAAGACTCAAGATGACGATGTTCAGATATTGAAAAGAATAATGGATGATGTTACAACTCAAGTATATCCAAAATGTAATAAATTGACAAAATTATGACTTTTAATGAGGTTATATCATGGAAAACCCATTAATAGAACTTTTAGTACCACCATTGATTATATTATTACTTTTTTTGAATGATTATCTTCTCGATGGGGTAGATATTCCATTAAAATCATTATAAGACAATAAATTTCATTAATAAGTTTGTTTTTATAATAATAAAGTTCATTATTATCCAAAATAATGCTATTTATTTTGGGAGGAAAAAAATGATATTACTTACTATAAAGTATGTGGTACAACTCGATGGATGATAAATGAATATGAAACACCATGTCGTGTTCCATAGAAATTCAGATGGGACATTCCATTGATTACAAGTGTTCAAAATATATTAATGTCTATAAGAATATAAGCCAATATGTGATGGAATGATGCAGAGACATTTAAAGGTCATGATGAGTTAGATCATCCAGCAGATGGACTAGAATGGTGATAATCTGATTCCCAATATATTAATTTTTTAGTTGAGGTGCCTAATGTCAGGGTGGGTATATCTTATGATTTATTTAATCCGTTTGTTCATATTCATAGTACTCACAACATGTGGAGTGTTGTTATTCACGTTAATGAAATTCTTATATGGATATATATGAAAAAACCATTCACTTTCTTGAGTACACTGATATCTAGACCTTTTGATCTCAGTAATGATATATATTTTTACTGTCATCCATTAATAATAGAGTTGAATATGCTTTGGGATATTGGTGTGCGCACATTTGATTCTTCATAAAAAATGTGATCTCTTTCTATGGACAATAAATTATTTCCATGCATACGAATTGATGTCTGAATGGATAACAAAAAACTTACTACACCTTATATTTTTTCATGTATTTTTTTGGATATCATATAGATTTATTTTGAGACTAGGCACTAAGACTTTGTGCGATTTTGAGGCCCATTGTTCTTGAAAAAATGGTTGAAAATGTACAAATGTTAAATAGTAAGCATGCACGAAGGTTCTAAAAAAGTGGAATAAATAAGAAAATTTTTCCTGAGTAAGAAAAATGAGGACACTGTTTAATCCAGAATAACAACATTACCCCAGGCGCAACCTAACATTTTTCAGTACATGCCTTCTATAAAAAAATTCACAAAGGATGAAATCGCATATAAAATAATTAAGTAAAATTATTTTATATTTAAATACTATTAACTCATGTTCAGGGTATTGTATTGGATGTTTGATCCAAACTCCAAGTTGGGTGTGCAATTCAATTGATCGATACCCTGTTATTAATTTATGTGATGACCCCAAATCAATCAACGAACAGATTTGTTTGTGTACCGATTGACTAATGGGATGGGCCTATTATGATTTAAATTGGGGGAATTATTCATAAATATAATCATTTGTTTTATTATGGAAACCAATTAATATCAACACTAACATCGATCATGGTTCATTCCTCTAATTTGTTAAGGTGTTTTCCTCCCCCAATTCATCGTTCATTATATGCGTTATTTGTTTGGTCCGTTACTTGACAATTCCTGATCAATTGATTGTTTCACACCTATTTCATAGTGAAATGACATGATATCGAAGATTTTTGATCAACACGCGATGATAGAGTTGTGACAATTAATACTGAGTTAATCAAATGATATTTTATTACCAATTTTACATTCTTCGGTGAGAAATGACGAATGACGGGTTTATTTTAATCATGATTAGATCAAGATATAAAACAGATTATTCAGAAAATTTAAAGCATGTGTGTCATTAGATCATTGATTTCATGGAAAAGTGATCATTTGATTGTAGGTGGAGAACCATCAAGGATGTGTGGAGGAATAACGTCAGTTCTGGGAATTCTTGATGAACACAACATGTGATCTGGGATTACACGATGTGTGGTGCACCTTAATATGGTGCTATGGTTTGTCCAGAGTTAAGGAACACATGGAATGTGACCAGATCCACACAACGTGTGACCCTCCCTAGATTACTTGGCACATACTTTGGAGAGTACAATTTCATGGGTATGAGAAAACGACCAGATGGCATGTCGTGTAGATAGACACCGACACGACATGGAATACACAGACTAGTACAAGGACACAACCTCGGTTTGGAACACAACCATGAGACATAGGTAAAATTTCATGCGTATCTACATGTATTTTACTCATACTACATATCATCCATATGGATAATACATGATGTGTGAGGCTCTTCCATATGAGAAATACTTGGGATAGCTGGATATGTCTTGTACCCCCTGAGACACATCATGTACTCCCCTCAAGAATGATTGAGAATATTCTTTATCCATGTTTAAACTAGTATAGGTTGAGTGAATTCTCAAGGTTCTTTCTTCGAGGGTGTAGTGCATGATTATATCAATATCACTAAATTGTAATCCCCTCTAGAGGCTGGGTCCCAGATATAGTATAATATCCCTCCCCGAGAAGGAGAGAAATCCTCTATCACCCCTAGTGGAGTTATGGAATCGATGTAACCTCCGAGAGAATTTAATTGGCCCTAAATCTTGCGGGATTCATTAGTGGGGTCCATGGTATGCCCCAATGTATCTGGGTATTATCCCTTGAATATCTGGTTCATCTAGATTGGGTACTGGGTATCCGTCGGTCAGTTTTGTGTGTGATCAATTGTGTACCCTTAATAGTTCTAGGCATGAACCCCTCCCTATGTATCCTGATCTTCATTGTCCAATTCATTATCTTGGGGGTGTAATTAACTTTATATGTTCATCAAGTGTCTCTCGTTATATAAAGGTTCAAGTAGTAGGTTCTCTCAAAATGAGCATACTTCGAGCAGAATCATGCGTCTGGCAGTTGGATATGACTTCTTAATGGCATGGTGTCTCTCTTGAGAATATTTGTACATTCTTATTATAAATGTTTTAAACATATACCTATGTAGATATGATTGAAATTTCATTTCTTTTATTGCTTTGTGGTTTCAGGGTGTGCTACTAAGTATTATTATACTCACCCTAGCATGGGATTTTCCCGCACATGTCATGTATTGTGAAAATGACAAACCATTTGATGGAGTACTAGGTATACTAGGACTAAGAAATTCTTATTGAAACTGGAAGGACTGAGGTATGTTCCTATGGATTTCAGATAGCTGTCCCATTAGGTTTACCTTTAGGTTGGATTTGTGTTTATAAACTCATTTTGGTGGGCTTGTTTTTTGTCGTGTTTAAATTCTAATACGATTATTATCACACATTGATGGGGGATTTTAGTAGTACACATGAATTGTTTACATAGTGGTTTTTATATTTCCTTATTCTTGTGGATTGAAGATTCATGTGTGTGTATATGTAATTATGGATAATGCCTCCCATTTTTGGGATATGACAGCTCAGTGCTAGTCACAAGACAATATCCTATTGGATGGAGTCTTCAGGAAGTCATGAACTAAACTAATCTAGGATGTGTCATGACAGTGTGGTGTTAGAGCTAGTTCAATTCTATATTAGGAAAAAGAGTCTGTGATATTGATTTAGGGAAATAGTGTAATGTGTTTTCAGTTCGGCTTTCAGGTCAGAGCCCCCAGTGTTGGTGCGACAATCGATGTATCCATACACCATGACTCTGATTCCCAACATTTATACCTAGTATATGGTAACACTAGTTTTAGGGGAAATAATGGTACATACATCATATATGAATGGTTCTATTTTTGAATTCATTCTTTATATAGTTCCCTAGATATACTATACTGACCTTGGTATATAAGATTTATTTAATATACATATGTGTAGACATCCATATAGGTTTCTATCATGTGATCATGAGGATGGTCCATGTATTGAAGATGCATCAGCACAAGGGCTTGTACCGGAGATAGCACCTCTATGTTCTTTTCTTGCTATAACACCACAAATTGAGCCCCAACTACTACTAGCACTACCTGCTAAGGATACAAATATGATTAGTGCATTTCATGAGTTTCCGAGGCCATGACCTCCCATGATTTTGGGTGAGATAGACCCCATGTTGGTTGATGATTTGATATAGAAAATCACACATGTTTTCTTCCTTTGAGGGTACCAGTAGATCAGATAGATTTCCTTTCCATGAGTCTTCATCAGGGTTCTATGATGCAATGGATTAACATGGTGAATAAATCCTACAATGAGACAGCTCTCTCATATATATAATTTGAGCCTCTCCTCTTAAAGGAGTTCTATCTAACCATGTCACAATATATATGTATAAAAGTCCTTCAACAAATATTTTAGGGTAGTATGACCATAATAGAGTATTCAGAAAAGATTTATGATCTTTCATGCTACTCATTGGATATGTTATGATACTTGTTCATTAGCGATTAGAACATAGAGAAGGGATTATATCAGGTCATTAGGGAATCAACAGTCACCATTAAAATATATACATATACTGGGGAGCCTGAGAGTTCCCAATAAGTGGAGAGCTTTCTGGAAGAGTATAAATTGGTCGTGGGAGATAGCATTTGGCAGCAGGTTTTTGGGACCTTAGCATCAGGTAGTCAATGATAGTCACATGGATTCAATAAGGTCCAATAGTTCAAGGGGTGATTCTAGGACTTAGTGATAGAATTTCAGGGCTCCCAAGGCCTCCCGAATCATCCAAAGGAATGACGATGTTACTCATGCAGTGGTTGGGGACATATGTCATGTGATTTCACAACCTATCATACATCTGATCGAGAAATGGTCAAGGGACTGCTGATGCCGAGGCTTTGATAGGAGTAGTTTGATCTTTAGGGTGACATATATGGAAGTGGAGATTGAAGAGAAGCAGGAGGTGGTTAGAATTTTGAAATATCACCACCACCTCCCCCAGGAGGTCCATGCTAGGCTTAGGGAGGTGGTGGATAGAGAAGAGGCTAACTTCTAGAAATAAAGGCTAATGACCTTGAGGCTCTTTGGATGATACGATGTATTGTCTTTTTCATTTCCACCAAGATGAAATTCTGATAAATAGTATATCTAGAACATTTTTTGCACCAATTTTTTTGGACTCTTTGATTTTTGTTGAACCATTAACTCGACCCTTACGCTTGGAGACACATATTAGAGGAGACTCAATGACCACACAATAGTAATTATAGTGTGAACTGTCTCTTAGAGGCATGATTATTTGTTGGGATCTCTTAGTAGTGTCGTTGAGGCTTTACGAAATCATTCTCAATATGGAGTGGTAATAAACTATTCATGCTTAGATTGACCATTTTAGGCAAAGAGTGTGGTTTGACTATAGTAATGGAACATGATTGTCCAATGTCAGTGACTAGGAAACACATATTATGTAGGATTGACTCACACATAGGAGGGTAAAACCGATTACTCATCACTTGGATTCCCACACCTTCAATGTAGGGGTGATATGAGTCCTCAGTTTCCTACAGTGGTGGTGGAGTATGAGAACGTCTTTCTTGAAGATGTTTCAGGTTTACCTCCCTCTAAGGGATATTGACTTTTGCATTGACATACACCCTATAAAGGTACCTATATCTACAACAGCATATCAGATGGATCCGATAGTGATTTTTGAGATTAGGGTGCAATTGGAGGAATTTCATATGAAGGGATTTTTGAGACATAGTGTTTCACCCAAGTTTCCCTGGTTTTTCTACAAAAAATACATACAAGATGTTGGGGTCATGTGTGGATTACAAGTGCATAAAACAGGTGACCATGAAGAACACGTATCCACTACCGAGTATTGATGACCTGTTTGATGTGTTGAAAGGGGCCTGGTGGTTCTAAATGGTGGACATCAAATAAGGCTATCACAAACTATGAGTATGGTATGATGATATACCGACTGTGGCCTTTATATGTAGATACAATAATTATGAGTACTTTTGGATTCCATTTTGTCTAATGAATTCCCCCATAGTTTTCATGAGACTCATGAAATTGATCATTCAACCTTACATAGAACTGTTCATGGTGTTCTACATCGAATAAATCCATAATTAATCTCTATCCAAGAAAGAGAATGTCAAACACTAGAGGATGGTCTTGGACAAACATTGAGAGCACAAAATTTATAAAAATCTATCATGTATCCGGTTTGGGATTCAATATGCCGATTTTTTGGGACATGTCATCTCAGAGGCTGGATGTGCATTGGGTCTATGATGGTTGAGGCATTGTTGGATTGGGAGCCACCCAAGAGTTCCACTATGGTGCAGAGTTTTCATGGGATGGAAGGGTACTATCTAGGGTTTCTTCCCAACTTCTATAGAGTAGAATCATCCTTTACCTATTTTATATGAAACGGGAAAACATTCATGTTAAAAACATGGATAGTAGTGATTTTAGGAGTTGAGGTAGAGGTTGATGATCTCTCCCATACAAATGTTACAGTAAGTTGGCATAGAGTATGTGGTATTTTGAGATGCATCAGGCACTAGGATTGGATATGTCCTGAAATAGAGGAAAGAAGTGTTTTCCTATGATTCAAGCCCGTTGAGACCACATGTGTAGAATTACATGACCCATGATCTTGGGTTAGCATTTGTCGTATTCTCATTGAAGATATGGTGACACTACTTGATGTGAGAGTGGTTTACCATCCACTATAATCACAAGATTATAAATTATATCTTCACTATGGGATAGAATTGTTGTCTAATGTTTATCCGAAACTACAACATTGAGATTTTTTATACTCTTTAGAAGGGGAACATGGTGGAATATGCTCTCACCAGGAGACCATTTATGTATTTGATGAATGAGGCATGAGAGTATTTGGCATCATTACATTTATCACTTATGGATGAGGATGGATTATCTTACCTCTAGTTTATGGTTTTCACCCCTCTACCATTACAGTTTTTTTGGGAGGCACAACATGGGGATAATGAATGTGTGACCCTACATTATCAGTTTTCTATTGGACATGCTCCTAATAAATATTTTAACAGTGGGGAGAATGTCGTTCTTTTCAAGGGACACTCAACATTATCAGTTGAATTGTGGGAGGAGATTCTAAGGGAGATTCATGCATCCCCTTTAGCAATATGACTAGGTGAATTGAAGATTTAATAGGACCTCTGATGATAATTTTTGGGGCGATAGATGGAGAAACGAGTTACAAATCTTGCTTATCAGTGCCTTAATTAGATCCATGTGAAGGCTGAGCACAGTTTCTAGTGAGATTAGTTCAATCCCATGATCATCTAGAATGGAAGTGGTATGAGATACAGATAGACTTCATGATGTGTTTACCACATATGTTCTAGGTTCATGATGCCATCAAGGTGATTTTTGAATGACTCCCCATGTCATTCCACTTCCATGAAATCCTAGAGTATAGTTTAGTAGAAAGATTAAGACACCTCTATGTGTAAATGTTAGATTGAATCCATGGAGTTACATCAATGATTGTTTATAATCATGATGATCATTTGACATCCTTATTCTCTAAATGATTACATGAGGAATTTGGGAACCATCTACGCTTAAGCATAGCATTTCACCCAAAGACGGACAACCATACTGATCTGACCATTCACGTTCTGGAGGACATTATGTGGGATTACATGTTATATTTCAGTCATTGTTGGTAGTATCACCTAACATTGGTGGGGATTTCAAATAAAAACTTCTATCTTTCACCATAGGTATTTCACAATTCAAGGCCTTATACAGGCGACATTATAGGTCATCGCTTTTCTAGACAATTCTTGGGGATTCAGCACTCATGGACCTGATGCTGGGGAAAAATACTATATAGAAGGTACATATCACCTGGGAAGTTGAAGTAAACTATGTAGAGCCACCAAAAGTCATATACAGACATGTTATGAAGGCCTTTAGAGTTTGAGGAATGAGACAACGTACTTCGTTATGTTTCACCATGATAGGGATTACAAAGATTTGTTTGAGGTGACAAGATATCTTTGAAGAACATTGTTTATTTCCAGTTACTATGATGATTTGGTGAGGTGGACAACCACTTGGATCTATCACCAACTTTAGATGGGGTACATGATGTATTCCACATGTAACAATTGAGGAGACACCTGCATGACCCATCGCATTTCAGCGACTTGAGAAAGCTAGAAATCATGGTTGGATTGACATTTGTAGAGCACACAATAGAGATCGAGAAATAGAAAAATTGGATCATTCATGGGAGATCGGTTACTTTGTTGTGTGTTTTAGGGAAACACATGAATCTCTTGGAATGAACATGGGAGTATGAGGCTCAGATTCATGATCAATACCCTCATCTATTTGAGTAACCCTTGTTTAGGATTTTTGAGGAACAAAATATCCAACATGTAGAGAATGTAATGTCTTATATTTTTTCTTGTATTATTAGTGGATATTATATATATTATTTTAAAGACTATCTTCTTAGTTGACGTCAGATTCTAGGAGAAAGGGTGCCCAAAACAAATGGTTGTAAATATTAAAATATTTAATATCAGACACACGTAGTGTTTCTAAAAATGTGGAATAAATCCCAAAGAGGTGTCAAAATTAGATATTTGAGGACACTATAGAATTAAAAACAACGACTTTACCCTAGGGGTGAGAAATATTTAGTAGTTTCGGGTCATCTGTAGAAAAAGATACCAAAAACATGACCCTAAATAAAATGATTAAATAATAATATTTTATTTTTAAATTTAAATAAATTAGGAACTGAGACTCATATTGGAAATATGAGACAACCATTGACTTCTTAAAGTAGTGTTTTACATCGGTGCGACCTATCCTTGTTTTCCATGGGTCATTTGTGAAAAGGTTGTCGAGTCTGAAAAAAAGAAAAAATAAATTAAATGAAGATTTTATTTTTTATTTATTTAGACCAATGAACTATTTCCTATATAATTTTAGGGAGATGGAAAATGTATCAGGTTTGGAAGCTAAAGCATGGATATATAGATTCCATTGGAGGAGATTAATCTTAGAAGATGCAGTAGATTATGATCAGATCATGGATTGTGATTCTAGTGGAGTTTGAGGATTTTTTAATGGTGGGAACTCAATCATTCATCATCAATGATTGATCTAAACTATGGGATGGGTGTGTGTTTTAATTGTTTTATTCCCCATTCATTAATTCTTGTGTTGGAATCAAATCAATCAACAAACGTATTGGTTTGCAGATCGATTTCCTTGTAGGATGGTTCTGTTACATTTTAAATTGGGTGAATTATTTCTAAATATCATCATTGATTTTCTTATTGAAAAATATATATATAGACACAAACATTAATTAGGGTATGTTTGTCTTGTCTATTTTTCTGATTTCCTCCCCAACTTCAATGTTCATCTTGGGTATTCTTCGTTTGGCATTGGACTTTACTATTCCTGGTCAATCGATTTCTGCAAACCCATTTCATAGTACAATGACCATACCACATAGATTAGGGATTAGCACGTCATGATTGTGGTCCAACTACAAAGACATAGTGAAACAAATGAGGGATGGTTATCTATTTCAATTTTTTTTGCATTCTTCCTTGGAAAATTATGATAAACAGTATGATCCAAATATTGAGAAGATCTGAAGATGGAACATGTTGTTCTATGATGGTGAGGCATGGGAAGCCTTGGATTTTTGATTTCATATAAAATAAATCACAAGATTAATGTTAGATAAATGGTTGAGAATAAGGGATGAATAATGATTGTTTTGTAAAATCACAAAGAACATGACAATTATTCTATGATTACAGGTCATATGGGACCCCTTTATACGATTCTAGGGTTTGGAAAGAGTTACGGATCACACGGCATGTGACCACTATCACATATCCTATGAACCTCCTTGGAAGACTCTGTCGTTACTCCCATGATTACATGGACATAGTTAATAGTACAGGACCATATGGCACGTCATGTACTTTGACACGAACACTACTTGGAATACACATACCGGTATGTGGACACAGATTTGGTACAATAACACTACCATTCAACATGTATAGAAAACCATGTGTCTCTACACATCATGTACTCATACTACACATTGTGTGTATGGGTACTACATGTTGTGTGAGGCTCTTCCACATGTGAATGACTGGGGATAGCTTGAAACATTGTGTACCCCATTTGACACATCAGGTACTCCCATAAAGAATGCAAGAGGTTCATAATTTTCCATGTTTGTACCAGTATAGGTTGAGTGAATTCCCTTGTTACTTTCCTCAAGGGTGATGTGTGGAATTAATTCAAAATCACATGATTATAATCCCCACTAGAGGATGAGTCTCAGATAGAGTGTGGTATCCCACAAGACTACAATGCGATCCTCCATCAACCCTATTAGAGTTGTTGAATCGGTGTAACTTCTGAGTGAATGGAGTTGGTCCTCCATATAGCGTACCTCATTGGTATGGTCCATGGTATCCCCCAGTGTGACTGGTCATGGTCCCCTATGGTGCATGTTGGTCCAAATTTGGTATGTAGTATCCCATGTTCATTTTTTGCTATAATCTATGGGTTCCGCCAACAAGTTCTAGGTATCATCCCCTCTCTATGTATCATATTCTTCCTTAAAAAATTAATTATATTTTTAAGGGCCCCAATTGTTCTATAAATCGTCATCGATTTTCCCTTATGGTAACATGTCTTGAGGATTATGTTCTCCCTGAATGAGCGTACATTGAGAAGAATCATGTGGCTAGAAATTGGTTATGATCATCCGATGTCGTGGTGTCTCTATTGATTATATATGGATATTCTTTTTATATTTTCTCTGGATATATAACTATGTAGAGATGAATTTAATTTCCATTTTTTTATTGTGTTTTGGTTTTTTTTGTTTCCTACAATGTATTTTTATACTAACCCCTACACAAGATTGTCTTTCTCATGTCATGTCTTTAGTAGATGATTGAAATTTTGATGGATTCCTATGTGGACATGGACTAGGTGGTGCTTAGTGAGACTGGATAGACTGAAGTGTTTTCCAAAAGCTTTCATACAGTAGTCCCAATACCTTTATCTTTAGGTTGGACCTATGGTCACGTACTATTTTTGGTGGAATTGTATTTGGAAGTGTTTACTTTATAGTACTTTTACAGTTGCACTCTCTTACGAGATCGTAATGGTATGAATGCATTTTTTACATAGTGATTTTTACATTTTAGTATTTTTTGGATTAGATAAGAATGCATATAGATAGTTACTTTAGAATAATTTTTCGCATTTGTGGGATACACCTACATGGTTCTATTCACTAGCCCCAGGCCAATAAGAGGCTGGCTTAGGGTAGGCACGACATAGACCACTTTTGATAGGTAGTGAAAAAACAATCATGGATTATTTTTTGGAAGAATAAACTACTGATAAGGCTCATATATCTTCTTATTTTTAGTTTCTGGGTAAGTGATGATTCTTTCCAATTGATCATCAATACAAGAAGAATCACCGGATAGTGTACAATACTATTGACACTAAAAAACAACATCAACATATGTCAAGAACCCATGTTCTTGTTGAATTGAAATATTTCAGTTTTTGAAAAGGTAAAGGATAGATAAAATCCTAAAATATTAATTATATTGAAACTTAATCCACTTGCAGTTGGAAGAAGAGAAGTATATCTTTTTAGTTTCAATACTAGCCTCCCAATTTGTTACATCATTGTTTAGACGTATTCCACATTGAGAAATATATATATATATATATATGAAATGTTTCTTTCTATTTTTCTAAATATCAAGGGTAAGACACTAGATGAATTCCAATCACATCAAGTCTGGAAGGATTTGGGTATTCATCTAGATCTTCCTCGTGTGTGTATCAGTGAAAACAAGTGGAAATTTCCATGTGCTTATTATATGATCAAAATGATAGAAGAATTTTATTTGAATGTATTATAGAATATCAATGTTCCTGATGGGTATTCTAGAAACATATCTAAATAAATCAATAGAAGGTATTTGAATATAAATTCCTTAAAAACTCATGATTATCACATCCCACTTCGTGAATTTATTCCAATAGCAATAAAACATTTTCTATCCAATAATTTAAGGCTGATAACCATTATATTGTTCAATTTTTTAGAGACCTTAACTATAACTGGTTATCTAACGAATTCTTGATAAAAGTATTGTGGGATGTTCCATTAATTCTATGTGTTTTGGAAATAAAATTTCTCCATAATTTTCACATGCATGATGCCTTTAATAGTTCATCTTCCAATTAATACACATCTTAGCGGAATAATTTATTTTCGGTGCATGAATCCTACTGAATGAAATATGAACACAATAAAATCTCAATTCTGAAACAATAATGATCATGAATTTTTAATTTTGAGTGATTATATGGATCAATAATGTATGGATTTCTGTTCAAATTATTTGTCTGAAGTGAGCAGAAGACATAACTGGACAATGAGAAATTATTATGAGTACTATGGGGAAATTGTGGCCAAGATTCATTATCCTCCAAAAAAGAGGAATTATTGGGTCATATACATTGTCTAAATTGATCCTTGAACAGTGGGATATGAAACATTGCATAGTATTTTTTTACTATTTTTGGTTCAATGAATATATCAGGCAATAAATTTTTATACTTATATGTTATCTCATACTATGTCATTTCACATACATGATAGAATTTTACTTTCATTTTATGTAGGGAACATAAAATAATTACATGTAGAGTTCATCAATATTTATCATTGTGAATAAGAGAGAATTCTCATAGCTAATAGTTTCATTATTGGATGAAATCAATGGTATTTCCATTATATTAATTAAATTAAAATATAGATATCTTTTTAACAGTATTATTAATATATATATCAGTTATTGAGTTTACATACATACTTCATTTTTGAAGAATTAAGAGTGTTGGATTTCGGTCAAAATTCATTGATTTCTGAATGAAAATCATTAATAATCAATGGGTAAAAAAACATAAAACTGATTGATCGGTGAAAATGAGAACACATCATGATGGAATAATTCTAACTACTAAAATAGAATTTTATTCCAAAGAACCAGATAACCATCCCCAATATAAATATACGTATCTTTAGGGACGTGTGGAGAAAATATTGTTAATGGATTACTACACTCACGGTCAAGTGAATATAATTAAAAGTAAATGGTTTGGCTCAGGCATGTGAAATTGAACATTTATTAATGATTAGGGATTCATATTTATTGACATGAGTCGATTCCTAGATAATAATGAACCAAATGTTTTTTCAATAATAAAAAACACGTGTTTTATTGGAAAGATCATTTGAGAAAAATTTATGGGATCATTAATGAAGTAATCATAGGACATATTTTTTGTTATATTTGGGGAAACATTGAAAAAATTGATTCCCCAATTGGTGTTGTCAAAAATATTTCATTTAATGACTCAAATTGTCCTTTTGTGAGAGTTGATGTTGAATGGGAAGTAGTGGTGGGTAATATATAGAAGATTTTATATTTTTTTTTCACAATTTATTTTTACTTTGAAATGAGATTCTTAGGATGGTATTATTTTAATTAATTTAATTCAGATTCAATTTTGAATGATATTCATGTTTCAGTATTTTTTGGTTTCATTACATTTAATTAAATTTATTTCAAATCATAAAACACGGTTTTAAACATGTTGGTAAAAAAATTTAATGTGGTTTTAAATTATTGTTACAAAACAAGTTTTGTCTTACTGTTCATGACTTCTTTAAATTCTATGTTTTATGACTGAATTTAATAAAAATTTTAATTTTTTGACATTTTCTTCTTATGAAGATTGTGGAAGAAGGCTGGAGGAAGCAATTTTTTGACGATGATCAACAGAGGTGCTAGTGTGGGTGAGTTCATCTGGTTCCCTTAGTGACTATAATAATTTTAATATTTTTATTCCCCATTACATATTATGAAATGATTATATTCATTAAAAAATTTGTTTTAGGGAAATTGTGTTTCAACATATTCGATTCATCATCCTACTAGCATGGGTTTGAGTGGGGATGATCCTTGTCCTAGATGGAGCACCCATCTTACTCATTCCAAACCCATCCCACCAGTGAACAACCCATCTAACAGACCTTTAAACCCACCACTAGAGACTTTGGAGATGATCACACACATGCATCCTTCATCATCTCATTTAGCCACTTCTTCCCATACCATGTCTACACCGCCTTGAGAGATGTTGCTACCCCTGCCCAACCATTATCTTTTTTATCATATTATTCTCACACATTGTCTACATTTCTTGTAGGGATGTTCCTAAAAAGGCCTCCATTATCTAATTTATCCACTTATTATCATACCATGTCTACAATGTCTGCAGATATTGTACCACCTTTAACATTTCCATTTCCTTTTATGTACCGCCCCACACTACACCCCATATCTAGGAATGTGTACGCACCATATATTTTCCTCAAAACATTTAGGATCTGATGATTCTATTTATTCATCACCAATTAAAGGGAACAAGGATCAACTAGATTCCTTGGAACATATACAACCTTTAGAGGCTATTAATCTTGGATAACCCATGGATCAATCAGAGCTTATTGGGTATCATGAATTAGGATTTTTTAAAGTGTGTATACTTATATAATATCGTTTTTATACATTTTCATTTCAACATTGTGAAATAGTAATCCCCATTACCATGATAGTAAATTATAACCCTTAATCTTCTTCGTAGAACCAAGATTCATCTTCCATCAAATTTGAGACATCCTCAATGAAAACACAATAGTTGTATTGCTCATAATTTATCTACAGTTCCCACTAATTTGAAGAATCCTCAAATACCATAACCACTCTTTAACTAAAATTCCCAAAACCTCACCTACAAGCATTGAAAATAATTAAATTTAAATTTAATCAATAACTCGTCCCATTTCTCATCCTTCTAGCGATTGAGTCTATCACACTAATGATGGTCAGATTTGTTTTATAAAAAATAAATTCTTAAAATAATTAAAAATGTCTGAAATTATTATATTTAAAAACTAATACTTTTATAATTTAACATGCCTTATGATATATAGACTCAATGATGATGGCTCATTTCTCTCCTGGTTCGATTTCTCGAGTGCAGTTCCTCTCCTTTTAGGGTTTCTTCTCCGTTGATGAAGCAGCATCATGCTCGCTCCATTCCTCCTCATCAGCTTCCTCCTATTCATGTTCATTCTTGAACTACTTCTTTATTGTCATGCATTTCGGAGTCGCGGCTTCTCTTTTCGACATCTCGTCTCTTGAAGTTCAGTCTTTGGAGTGTGTCTTCTTTGTTTGTTCATGCAGCGGCATCAGGGTATGATCTGGTGCGCGGATTTCGCATCTGGACTCAGATATGTTGTTGGGTTTCTTCCTCTTCCCGAAAATCCATTTTGGATCTTGGGTCTTTCCCCTTATTTTCGGGGTTGATTTTCTGGACATCCTTTCTCTTCTTTCATTCCATTCGTCACCCTGATCTCTCACTCCTCAGTATGCAGTCTTGTCTCCCTGTTAAAGCCCCATCGGTTTTCCTCTTCTCTTCCCTTCCGATTACCACATTTCTGACCCCAGATTGGTCAGGTGTGCTTGTTTTCTCTGGGAGGGTAGGTATGTGTATGTTGAATCATGTCGGTGTCCTAGGAGATCGACAACGTTCACAGTGGATTTGACAGTCGGGGTTGGTGGTTCCGGGTGAGGACAAGCTTCTTCGTGGAGACTCTTTAGCTACATGCTCTGTTATTATTAGACCACGGCCTTAAACCTTAATTAATCTTTAGTTATTACAAGATTACACATTGAGGATCTTTTCAGGTTTAGAGTTCTAGAGAATTAGATCATAACTATTACATCTCAATAGATTACAAAGTAGAAACTTCTACTAAGTTATAATAAAATAAAAACTCTTAAAAAGAAACATGTCTAGTTACATGTTTTAGATAGCATGACATTCCCTTGATCCCATCCTTTACCCAATTCCACATTAAGTCATGTGAAAAAAAACATTTCAAAAAAACTAGGGGTGAGCATAAAAATCTCAGTAAGGGATACACCAAGAATGAAAACTGTTAGTTCATAAAACAACAAGTAAACCATGTATACTTTATCAATGTAATACCTTCACCTTTATAAAGTAGTAAAAACACTTCACTGAATAAAATATCATTACGTACCCTTTTGTAATCAAAACATTATCATAAAACCTATATAAAGAACACATAACATATAAAGGTAACTTGGGACATAAAGATACTTAAGTGGAATAACCATAAGGTCTACTTCCAAACAAATCACTTAATGGAATAGCCATTCGGCCAACTTCCATACATAATTAATGGAATAGCCATACGGCCGACTTTCATACCCAATTCATTGGAGGTTATAACGTAACCACCCGTCCTGATATTCACGGCACCACCCATCATATTGTTTATCACGTAACCACCCGTAAAATGTCCAAGTACCATCATTACACATAAAATATTGAAAATTTAAACATTTCAATAACAACATTTCATTTTCAATCAAAATAAGTAATTCCAAGATATTGATTTAATCAATCAATTTTCAAAAATCCTTTAAAAGAGATTTTTGAATCAAAGTGTCCCATACCACATTGAAGCTTTTATTAGAATTATAATTTTAAAACATTAATGTCCATATAAATAAATAATAAAAACCATTTTGAAAACATGGACATTAAAGATAAACATTTAGAATAATAAATCTTTAAAACATTTAAAACGATATTTTTGTTAATGAGTTTTTAACAAAATGAGAGAATCTTGAATACGAATAATAGCGGAATAACATTTAATCCAAACTTTATAATATCATTAGAATAAAGGGATTCATGATATAATATGTCAAAGGACATTATTCACACCATATAAGAGTGAATTGGTGCATGACAACAATGAAGTCTCAAAAGAAATGTAAAATGAGATGAAATCCATTATAAAGAAGGTATCCTTAAATTAAGGATAAATCAATATCATAATTATGTGTGACAAATATAAATACACCCAATATAAGTTGATATTATGTGTAAAACAATCAAAGGTTATTCACACATATTCTAAGGATGACATATTCAATAACTACATGTTGAACCCAAAGAAATCGAAATTGGGTTAAGAAGTTCCCTTGGTAAAATTCGACAGCCTAAGGGCGTCACATAAAATTTTGTGAAAAGGGTTGATGAGAGAGATAAAGGGGATCTAATCACTTGGACATAAAATTTAAATAAATAAGGATATATAAGAACATATCCCAACATAATAGTTTGTGAATTAAAAGACATAAGAAAAGAAGTCTTCAAAAAAAGGAGGGTGAAAGGTTCCCTTACCGACATGGGTATCTTTCGAAACATACACCCCGTGAAATAAGGAAAATACAAAATTGATGTAATTACTCATAAATGAAATTATATTACACAATGAGTAAAATAATGGACAGTACATACACCACTCAAAAGGATTTTGTGGCAAATGTGGCATAAATCTCACGGTAATAAAAGTGAGATGAAAAATCCCTTACGAAAACTCGGCAGCCTAACGACGCCACATAAAACTTAGAAAAATTGATTGATGAGATCAAATAGGGTCTCTCATCATTTTACCATAATGTTTACAGCAAGAGGAATATAAAATAACATCCCCCAACATAACAAAGAGGAGCTTAAAAGAAGTGACATAAAGGAGAGTACTTAAAAAGAAAGAGAGAGGTTATATCTCTTACGAAAATTCGGCAGCCTAACGGCGCCACTCCAAACATCCAAAATGAATTGATGAGAGAGAATAGGTTCTCTCATCATATGAACATAAAAATTACAGTAAGAGTAATATAAAAGAACATCCAAATCACAAGAAATATGAGCTTAAATGGAATCACATAAAAGAGTGTACTTAAAAAGAAAGAGAGGAGTAGGATCCCTTACCTCGGGTCCGACTTGACTCGATCATCCTTTAACGTCCTGAATAATAAACTTGAGTTAATTTCTACTTGATTAAGAACCGTTTTCAAGTTTATTATTCCTTTTATATCAATTATTGACATGTTATAAACATTATGTAATCATTTAACTTAATAATGTTTGTTTTGTCGATATTTGGTTCTTATGTCAAAAGTGGATTTCTTACAATTACATGTTGTTCATGTGGTCAAAGGTTCTTTATATCCAGAATGAAATTCCTGATTTGGATATCATATATATCATATATATCCAGAATATAAATGTATTTATAAAATTACATAATCATTTAGAGGTAATAAATGAAATGCACCGTTCATGGAGACGGTAAGCCGTACGTACGCATGAACGCTACTTTCATTACTATGTCATATTAATGGAATTAAAACTAAATGAGAGATGTGTATATTTTTAATTCCATAATTATATTCATCATTTAGATGTATCATACATCATATATATAAATTATCATTACTTATAATAGTACATTACATTTGAGGATAAGAAATGAAATGCACCGTTCCTTGAGACGGTAAGCCGTACGTACGCATGAACGCTACATTCATTTCTATCTCATACTTTAATGGAAAGAAAAAAATAATGATATAAAGGTATATTATAATTACTTTATAACATCATATATAATAACATTAAATCCATCCTTTATACATCCCACATATGGCATTAACGAATCAAATCACTTTGAGGGGGTGGTAGTCAACACTTCCTAAAATGAAGATATCGCGTATACCCATAATGGAATCCATAAAGGTATTCCACAAATGAAAAATACAGAAGCTTATGTAAAACAAAAAGATATTATATATCATATATATAAACATAGTGAAATCTTAATGGCCACCTTTGAAGTTGTTATATGAGTGTTGAACAGTCATCGTTTCATGAGGCAGAAATTCGCCATCCACAGAAACTGTATGTTCTTTAACCATTAGATGAATGTGTGTGTAAGTTTAGCTCTAATAATTATTATAACAACATCCTAGTATATTTAATATACTGTATGTGTTACAAAAGAAATTAATAAAAAGAGTTTAGGGGGTTGGAGAAGCAAAATAAAACAAGAGATCACAAGTGAAGACGTTACCTTAAAATTGGGTAACTCCCTTTGGTTTGAACCAAAAGGGTTTCATGAAGAGCTTCCTGCCTAATTTAAAGCTTCTAGGATTATGAGAGGTTTGTGTAGAGACAAAAGTATCAGATCTTGGTCAATCCAATGGTTTGAGAGGTGTGGTTAAGGTGGTAGAGTTGGGGCCTTTTATAAGAGGAGAGGAGGGGCACTCTTGGTAATGTATAAAATGTTACTTTATTTTCAAATGGTTTTCGGATTTTAATGGTCCCACATTTTTGTGTTTCTAGGATTTGGTGATAAGGGTTCGAAATAAACCCATACAATAGGTTTTTGACATGTGTAGGTCCTAGATTTTTCATTATCATTCCATTTTATTTAAATCGTTAAATGAAGAGGTCATCACTACATCATCATGATGTCATAATGAATTTAATTTATCTAATGTCTAAAAATTATAAAAAAACTACTATGATGTATGAAATCTTTTTATCTTTCTAATGAATATTTATAGTCAAAATTCTGACTTGTATAACCACATGTAAAAATTGTTGTAGTAAAACAAATCATGTTTGTGACATTTTTATTTTAACATTAAATAAAAGGGATAAATGTCATTATCAAACCCAAGTGGCTCCATGGGGTACCAAAAATAGACCAATGGGTTTTCCTGGTCGGCCATAACTCATCCAATATGGTTAGAACAAGTGTCAAGATATTTTAATTTTATTATAATATCATTTTTACCTTAAATCACACTAATTACCTTTAATCGCGATTAATAAAACTTAAAAGTTACTTTTCATCAAAAATTATTTTCATCCCATTGAACCACATTTTACTTAAAAATAAATATTATTTAAATTGAATTTTTTAAATTCAAATCACAGAAGTGGTAAAGTCCCATTTAAACGAAAAATCAAATTTTGTAACCACCACTTTGTGGTTTCACTATTCATCAAAAATTGATGTTTTTATGAAAAATCCCAAAAATTAAACCTATGATATATTTGATATTATGAATTCAAAAATTATTTCTATTTTACCAAATTCATAACATATAAGTTGCATTAATTAATTTTATAATTAAATCCCATTGTTAAAACAAATAGCGTGTTTTTATGAAACAATATCTTTCAAAAGTTTGACACTCATTTATGTCCAATCTTAAAGTGATATTAATTACAATGACCACCATTGGATTAAATGGTAAAAATATATTATATTTACACATTAAAACCAATTAATAAGATAATCTAATCATATAAATAAATTAGGTTAAAAAGAGGTTTTGAATTAAAATACAACATTTTTCACTATTCATTAAAAATTCAACTTTTTCGGAAAAATACCAAAAATTTAAACAAAGTAAATTTTGATGTCCTGATTCTAAATAAGAATTGTATTCTTTCATATATAACACATAAAATTTCCTAAAATTGGACTTAAAAGAGGTTCACCTTCAAAAGGCGGTTAATCGACCTTTTAAAGAATATTAGAATGTCTACGCTTAAAATTGGATTCATTCGCATTTTTAATCCTCTAAAATTTATTGTAAAGAGTAAAAATATTTGACAAACATATATAATCATTTTGTAGGTAGTTCTGTTCATTCCCGCCATTACAACGGCAAGGCATTAACTACTATTTAAAATAATATTATTTTATTATTAGAGTGCAACGAAAGCTTCCCAAGAAACTCGTTGTTGCTTATTGGGTATGCCATCAAGCGTATCATATCCTTTAAATTAATATTAATATTTTATTCACAAATACGGATAAATATAAAAATGTCATATTCTTTATTTACCTGGGGTGTTACGTCATTCCCCCCTTTTGGGAATTGCATCCTCGCAATTTTAAAATTGGGGTTGGAAATATACTTGAAAGTCCCACATCGGAACAAGAGTCGGTAAAACAATCACATTAAAATAAATAAAGATAATTACCGAGGTCACCCGAGTTAACCCGTACTAGGATTCCATATAGGAAAACATGGACATGGAGGAGAAAACACATGGTCATGTTCTGATGGATAGTGATAGAAAACATGTTTAGGAGAAATTTAACTACAAAAAAATCCCAAACTTGTGATGGGTTAAACGGTATTTGATTCCCTAGTAGGAAAAGTTAACAGACAACATTTTTGTTTTAAGTTACTCTTCATTGAGGAATTTATTTTTGAGCCTAACTAAATCATAATGAACCATACTTACTTGTCATGTAGACTTCCAACTTTTACTAGATTCCTTAATCAAACAAATATTTTCTCCAAAAGACGAGTATTTCGAAAGACATGTTCACATTATGAGTACTATAATCAACATATAGAGAACCACCTAATGCAAAAAAGATAACTATATATTTCCCATGACATTAGTCATTAACCAAAACCAAAAATAAAAAGGTTAGTACAAGATCAGATAATCCATAAAAGTATAACCCTTTATAAAAAGAAAATCAATTCTTAATCTCCAAAATTTTCCCAACAAAACCAAAAGTTCAACGAGGACCATTTGATAAACAATTTGTCCATAAAATTCTTCAAAGCAATCCAAAATAATATTGAATCCGAAATATTTGAAGGATTTAGTCACATAGTCTTTCAAGTTAAATCATAACATTTATCTCCAAACAACATCAGTTGCTCTTAATGTCTCGTATTGAAAAGTAATTAACCTAATCACATATCCTCCATGATAGGTTAATAAATTTCCATAGATAACCCAAAATCAACTTACTCTTAATTCATAAAATCATATAACTAAAAAGAATCATTCAATCTAACCAGGGACTTCATGTAGTCCAGTGGTAGGTGATAAATACCTGTCGTGCTTTGGTTGTGGGTTCGATTCCCGCAGCTTTGTCCGACACGACGGGTTGTCACACGGTCTGTGTGTTGTCCTTTTTCCAAAACAATATAATTCTTAAAACATTCCCCAAAATGAGAAAAAATCTTCAAAAACAATCATAACATATTTTAACATCAATTTTATCTCACGCCTTTCATTTTACATCATAACATATAATAACCCATAATTACCTCAAAAGTAAGGATCATATAAACTCTAATGGTTACCTTTATAATTATTACAAGAACTTCCACATCGATTGGTCATCTCTTACATGATGAATTACATAACATACCAAGGTTCAAGTGGATGATCATGACTCTTTGATAGTTGGTTTAGAACAACCAAAAGTTTCCTCATTGAATACCCTATTTCATCCAGTCTCTTAATCAGAGAACCACCACAGTTTCCTTCAAACCTATTGTCACTTTGGTTCCTGCTAGATCCATTCATTCACTAAAAATAGAAATGTCAGTGTGATTATATCAACAAAACCATCATGTTCAAATGAAGAAGGTAAACACTAAGATATACTTACTCATTCACTTTTTCTCAAACTTGGACTATTTCTGAAATCCAAACCATTATGGTAATGTCACTTGTGCATAGAGAATACCCTAACCTCTAAAGTTATCTAAACCAGCCTCTGATACAAACTATAAGGCCCCGACCTTAAACCTTACTTAATCTTGAGTTATTACAAGATTACACATTGAGGATCTTTTCAGGTTTAGAGTTCAAGAGAATTTGATCATAACTATTACATCTCAAAAGATTACAAAGTAGAAACTTCTACTAAGTTATAATAAAATAAAAACTCTTAAAAAGAAACATGTCTAGTTCCATGTTTTAGATATCATGACATTCCCTTTATCCCATCCTTTACCCAAATCCACATTAAGTCCTGTGAAAAAAAACATTTCAAAAAAACTAGGGGTGAGCATAAAAATCTCAGTAAGGGATACACAAAGAATGAAAACTGTTAGTTCTTAAAGCAACAAGTAAACCATGTATACTTTATCAACGTAATACCTTCACCTTTATAAAGTAGTAACAACACTTCACTGAATAAAATATCATTACTTACCCTTTTGTAATCAAAACATTATCATAAAACCCATATAAAGAACACATAACATATAAAGGTAACTTGGGACATAAACATACTTAAGTGGAATAACCATAAGGTCGACTTCCACACATATCACTTAATGGAATAGCCATTCGTCCAACTTCCATACATACTTAATGGAATAGCCATACGACCGAATTTCATACCCAATTCATTGGAGGTTATAACGTAACCACCCGTCCTGGTATTCACGACACCACCCGTCATATGGTTTCTCACGTAACCACCCGTAAAATGTCCAAGTACCATCATTACACATAAAATATTTAAAATATAAACATTTCAATAACAACATTTCATTTTCAATCAAAATAAGTAATTCCAAGATATTGAATTAATCAATCCATTTTCAAAATTCATTTAAAAGAGATTTCTGAATCAAAGTGTCCCATACCATTTTGAAGCTTTTATTGGAATTATAATTTTAAAACATTAATGTATATATAAATAAATACAGAAAACCATTATGAAAACAGGGACATTAAAGATAATGATTTAGAATAATAAATCTTTAAAACATTTAAAACGATATTTTCGTTAAAGAGTTTTTAACAAAATGAGAGACTCTTGAATACAAATAATAGCAGAATAACATTTAATCCAAACTTTATAATATCATGAGAATAAATGGATTCATGATATAATATATCAAAGGACAGTATGCACACCATATAAGAGTGAATTTGTTCATGACAATAATGAAGCCTCAAATGAAATGTAAAATGAGATGAAATCCATTATAAAGAAGGTATCCTTAAATTAAGGATAAATCAATCTCATAATTATGTGTAACAAATATAAATACACCCAATATAAGTGGATAATAAGTGTAAAACAATCAAAGGTTATTCACACATATTCAAAGGATGACATATTCAATAACTACATGTTGAACCCAAAGAAATCGAAATTGGGTTAAGAAGGTCCCTTGGTAAAATTCGACAGCCTAACGGCGTCACATAAAATTTTACAAAAAAGGTTTGATGAGAGAGATAAAGGGGATATCATCACTTGGACATAAAATTTACATAAATAAGGATATAGAATAACATATCCTAACATAATAGTATGTGAATTAAAATACATAACAAAAGAAGTCTTTAAATAAAGGAGGGTGAAAGGTTCCCTTACCGACATGGGTATCTTTCGAAACATACACCCCGTGAAAGAAGGACAATACAACATTGATGTAAATACCCATAAATGAAATTATATTACAAAATGAGTAAAATAATGGACAGTACATACACCACTCAAAGGAATTTGGGGAAAATGTAGCATAAATCTCATGGGAAAAAAAGTGAGATGAAAAATCCCTTACGAAAACTCGGCAGCCTAACAACGCCACTTAAAACTTAAAAAAATGGATTGATGAGATCAAATAGGGTCTCTCAACATATTACCATAAAGCTTACAGAAAGAATAATATAAAATAACATCCCCCAACATAACAAATAGGAGCTTAAATAAGTGACATAAAGGAGAGTACTTAAAAAGAAAGAGAGGGGTTAGATCTATTACGAAAATTCGGCAGACTAACAACGCCACTCCAAACTTCCAAAATGGATTGATGAGAGAGAATAGGGTCTCTCATCATATGAACATAAAAATTACAGTAAGTTTAATTTAAAAGAACATCCCTATCACAAGAAAGATGATCTTAAATGGAATGACATAAAAGAGTGTACTTAAAAATAAAGAGAGGAGTATGATCCCTTACCTCGGGTCCAACTTGACTCGATCGTTCTTTAACGTCCTGAATAATAAACTTGAGATATTTTATACTTGCTTAAGAACCTTTTTAAAGTTTATTATTCCTTTTATATCAATTATTTACATGTTATAAACATCATTTAATCATTTAAGTTAATAATGTTTGTTTTGTCGATATTTGGTTCTTAAGTCAAAAGTGGACTTCTTACAATTACATGTTGTTCTTGTGGTCAAAGGTTCTTTATATCCAGAATGACATTCCAGATTTGGATATCATATATATCATATATATCCAGAATATACACGTATTTATAATATTACATAATCATTTAGAGGTACGAAATGAAATGCACCGTTCATGGAGACGGTAAGCCGTACGTACGCATGAACACTACTTTCATTTCTATGTCATATTAATGGAATTAAAACTAAATGAGAGATGTGTATATTTTTAATTCCTGAATTATATTCATCCTTTAGATGTATCATACATCATATATATCCATTATCTATACTTATAATATTACATTACATTTGAGGATAAGAAATGAAATGCACCGTTCATGGAGACGGTAAGCCGTACGTACGCATTAACACTACTTTCATTTCTATATCATACTTTAATGGAAAGAAAACAATAAATATATAAAGGTATATTATAATGACATTATAAAATCATATATAATAACTTTAAATCCATCCTTTATACATCCCACATATGGCATTAACGAATCAAATCACTTTGAGGGGGCGGTAGTCCACACTTTCTAAAATGAAGATATCGCGTATATCCATAATGGAAGTCATAAATGTATGCCACAAATGAAAAATACATATGTTTAAGTAAAACATAAAAATATTATATATCATATATAAACATAGTGACATCTTAATGGCCACCTTTGAAGGTGTTATATGAGTGTTGAACAATCATCGTTTCGTGAGGCCAAAATTCGCCATCCATAGAAACTGTATGTTCATTAACCATTAGATGAAGGTGTGTGTAAGTGTAGATCTAATAATTATTATAAAAACATCCTAGTATATTGAAGATAATGTAGTTGTTACAAAATAAATTAATAAAAAGAGTTTAGGGGGTTGGAGAAGCAAAATAAAACAAAAGAGCACAAGTGAAGACGTTACCTTAAAATTGGGTAACTCCCTTTGGTTTGAACCAAAAGGGTTTCTTGAAGAGCTTACTGCCTAATTTAAGGCTTCTAGGATGAGTAGAGGGATTTGGAGAGACAAAATGATCAGATCTTGGCCGACCCAAAGGTTTGAGAGGTGTGGGTAAGGTGGTAGAGGTGGGGGCCTTTTATAAGGGGAGAGGAGGGGCACTCTTGGTAAAGTATAAAATGTTACTTTATTTTCAAATTGTTTTCGGATTTTAATGATCCCACATTGATTATTTTAGAGGATAAGGTGATAAGGGTTCAAAATACACCCATCCAATAGGTTTTTGACATGTGTAGATCCTAGAGTTTTCATTATCTTTCCCTTTTATTTAAATCGTTAAATAATGAGGTCATCGTTGCATCATCATGATGTCATGAAAAATTTAATTTATTTAATGTCTAAAAATTATACAAAAATACTATGATGTAGGAAAGCTTTTTATCTCTCTAATTCATATTTATAGTCAAAATTCTGACTTGTATAACCACATGTAAAAACTGTTGTAGAAAAACAAATCATGTTTGTGACATTTTTATTTTAACTTTAAATAAAAGGGATAAATGTCATTATCAAACCCAAGTGGCTCCATGGGGTACCGAAAATCGACCCATGGGTTGTCATGGTCGGAAATAACTCATACAATAGGGTTATAACACGTGTCAAGATATTTTCATTTTATTATAATATCATTTTTAACTTAAATCACACTAATTACCTTTAATCGCGATTAATAAAACGTAAAAGTTACTTTTCATCAAAAATTATTTTCATCCCATTGAACCACATTTTACTTAACAATTGATATCATTTAAATTGGATTTTTGAAATTCGAATCACAAAAGTGGTAAAGTCCCATTTAAACGAAAAATCAAAATGTGTAACCACCTTTTTGTGGTTTCACTATTCATCAAAAATTGATGTTTTCCTGAAAAATACCAAAAATTCACCCTAAGCTATATTTGATATTAAGAATTCAAAAATTATGTCTACTTTACCAAATTCATAACATAGAAGTTTCATTAATTAATTTTATAATTAAATCCCATTGTTAAAACAAATAGTGTGTTTTTATGAAACAATATCTTTCAAAAGATTGACACTCATTTATGTCCAATCTTAAAGTGATATTAATTACAATGACCACCATTGGATTAAATGGTAAAAATATATTCTATTTACACTTTAAAACCAATTAATAAGAAAATCTAATCACATAAATAAATTAGATTAAAAAGAGGTTTTGAATTAAAATACAACATTTTTCACTATTCATTAAAAATTGAACTTTTTCGGAAAAATACCAAAAATTTAAACAAAGTATATTTTGATGTCCCGATTCTAAATAATAATTTTATTTTTTCAAATATAACACATAAAATTGTCAAAAAGTGGATTTAAAAGAGGTTCTCCTTCAAAAGGCGGTTAATCGACCTTTTAAAGAATATTAGAATGTCTACGCTTAAAATTGGATTCATTCACATTTTTAATCCTCTAACTTTTATTATAAAGAGTAAAAATATTTGACAAAGATATATAATCATTTTGTAGGTAGTTCTGTTCATTCCTGCCATTAAAACGGAAAGCCGTTAACTACTATTTAAAATAATATTATTTTATTATTAGAGTGCAACGAAATCTTCCCAAGAAACTCGTTGTTGCGTATTGGGTACGCCATCGAGCGTATCATCCCATTTAAATAAATATTAATATTTTATTCAAAAATATGGATAAATATAAAAATGTCATATTCTTTATTTACCTGGTGTGTTATAGTTATGGCTTCTTTCTCCCTCGTTGCTCTCCCTTTCGGTCTACAGTAGTGGATTCAAGAGGATTTTGGATGTGTTGCTTGTTCGGTCGATGACTTTACAGGAGGTGTGTCCTTCGTCATCCTCGATGTTTCCTATATCTATACTTTTTTTTCAATTCATATTGATGGTCAATTTGTTTATGGTTGTTGGTTTTACACTGGTAATGGTGTTGGAGGGTTCTCTCAATGGCTTAGTTTTGATTGTTTTTTGTGCTTATTGTTTGTTCATATGGACTGATTCTGAATGAGTTTCTAGTTTTTGGACTTCTGTCTAATACGAATTTGAATTAATCATTTGATGATGGTGAGGTTGATGTTTGAATCTCCAGTTAGTCATTGCTTGTGGTCTTTGGAAGGCGGTTTCGAGGCATGGAGGATGTAGTACATAATGATGTGATGTATTTATTAGGTGTTTATGAGTTTTTTACGACTTTTCGTGGTGGATGGGATGATGGTGATGTAGTGTAGAATGATTAAGTCAATGAATATTCTTCAATCAGCTCGTGTGATATGTGATGACGATGGTTTGAATTTTGAAAAAGGTGCATGATGATGGTCTTGGCACGATGATTTGGTTCTGTTTATCATTTTAATATTTGAAATCTGTAATGTGGGTTTTTTAAGTGTGACTTGAAGCATTTGGACTACATTGTAGGTTATCGCTTACCCTCAAAGTGAATTTTCAATGAAATAAAAAAATGGATTGTGTGGTTATGATAAGTAGTCTTGAAAATATATGATATTCATTTTTAATGAATGTTAGTGGTGTTCACATGGATTTTATTTCCATTTTCATCACTTTATAATTGACAGTATTTATGGAATGATCATAATGATTTTCTCAAATTATGAAATCATTATGATTATATTTTATTTCTGAATTTTTCATCACTATTT
Organism: Viscum album; assembly: GCA_963277665.1. Taxonomy (NCBI): domain Eukaryota; kingdom Viridiplantae; phylum Streptophyta; class Magnoliopsida; order Santalales; family Viscaceae; genus Viscum; species Viscum album. The sequence continues at coordinate 813,906,027 of OY728165.1, forward strand.
ATCACATATTACTATTTATAAAATTTTCATAAGTATTATTTTATTCTATTATTTTTTTATTCATAATTATAACATGTTTTTATTTGGAATATTTGTATACTAATCAATTTCACTTATAAAATGTGGTATAGGGAATCGAAGGGTTTTCCTTGAGAAAAATATTTTTTTTCATGTAGGAAGAAAAAAGACTGATTTGTGGTAAATAATAAAACATAATAAATGTTTGTAATTATTTCTATTTATATTTACAATACTTAAATTTTTTTTCATAATTAAATATCTTGTTTATATTTTCAACAGTCTAATCGGGAGGCCATTGATGACAAAGAAACTAACAGATTCATTCCAAAAATCATTTGAGTAGGGTATTAGGTGAGGACAACTATGGTATCTTTCTATGTTGACTCAAGAAAAACATTACCCCCTCTAGGTATTAGTCCTCAAAAGGATCCTCTCATACCTCTTAGAACCTCAAGTTTTATATTGCTCATACAGAAGAAACTAAAGAAAAAATCATTACAAGAGTGTGAATGAAGTAAGTTGATCATTGAACATTTTTTGAATTCTATTTCAGTTAAATGTCAATCACTTCCATGAGAGGCCTCTTGTATAATTGATTCACATATAGAATCAATTACTTCTTCAAATGATGGTCTGGGTGATGAAAATGAGGGTCATAGTAGTGGTTGAGATAATGGTTGTGGTGGTGGTGATGTTGAAGATGATGGCGATACTTCTGTTTTTGATGATGTTATAGATGATGGTGGTATTTATTCTCCAACTGATGTTATTAGTGATGAGGATATCGGTGATGGTGAAGAAGATGAGTTTGTTGGTGATGAGTAAGGTATTTATCCCCTTTATTTTTAATATCAAATTAATAATGCATGTTAATCTTTTATAATGAATTTAATTTAATGGGTGTATAGACATATATATGTTTTTTTTGTTTTTTTAATGTTTTTTAAATAATTAAAAATAGATGATTGAATGATTAATATAAATTACTTGTAATGCATTGAATGTGTACTACATGTTGTAGTGGATTTATCAGTTAAGGAGATTAGAATGAGGTGCAGCCGTACTAACAACCAAATCTGGAACAATACCTATACCCAGGGTCTGGAGAACCATGGGTATAGGTTTCCTAGTGGGATAAAAAACCTATGGTTTTCAAAACGATGGGTATTGATTTATACACATGGTTTTGGAAAAACAATGGGTATTATTGAATGTACTAGGATTATAACCATGGTTTGTATTAATAGTGTGGGTATTGGTCTATACTGATGCCTTGGACATCCATGGTACCTAAAACCATTTGTATAGCCTATAACCATGGTTTTAGGGGCCATACCCATGGTTTAAAACCATGGGGATAGTTTACTTTTCTAGCAGTGTGAGGAGTATCAGACCATATCAATCAAAATTTGGTGAATAATTTGGTTCAACCATTTAAATGAGATGTGAAATTATGGGAATGAAAATGATAATAAACGGAAATAGGAATTGTTTCAATTAGAGAACTCAACCCATCCTATTTAAATATCTATTCTTTTAGAGGTTGATGAATCTTGATCTGAGGCATATGGTTGGAATTTCATAGAGGTATTCTAGCGCAACATCTTCTAGTTGCATGCTAAGAAGGTAGCATAGACCTGGATTTTGAGGTGGTGGGACATGAGATAACAAAAGAACCTAAAATAGATATAGTTGATGCACTAATGATTTTAAATAAAATGGGACTTGGGCCACAGTTCAATGAAGTCTTAATATGTTTTATGTAGACAATTTTGGGAGAACCATGACTAGACCTAACTATGGGATATCTGACATGTGAGTTCTATTGGTAGAATCCAGCCAAATTTTTGGAGGATGGAGGACCAAAAGATATAGATATTTGGAAAGAATCCAAGATATCTATCTTTTTTAATCTCGAGAAAAATCTCAAGTGGTGGGTAAGGATCATTACTTATATGCTACATGATTCCACTATAAGGGTTTGTGATGTCATTACTCAGAAATATCCAGATCATTAGATGGATTGGATGGATTTCCATAGTTCCTTCTCTGATAAATTTCATCATGATACCTTTAGGAGCACTATATATTGAGAGTTAATGAACATGTATTATGGAATGTTATCATCTAGGTATTATTCATACCATTATACATAGATCTATATATTCACACCCATTCTAATGAGTGATGAGTTCTATAATGTTAGGTGATCTGAGGATGGACATAGGTATGATATCCATTCATAGGTGAATGTATTTAGGCTGAATATCATTCCTAAAACTGTGAACCTGATTTTCATTAATGAGCATAACTTGAGAGAGGATATTGGTGTGGGATGTGGTGCTTCAACACCTCGATCCGGTATCACATAAAGTAAAAATAAGAAGCATCATCTCGAGATTATGTGTGGTGATGTTAGTATCCAAATAACATACCCAAGAATCTATGTGAGGATCCACTGGATTAGTAAAATGAGATATACAACACATCGATTCATGAGAGACCCAATCGAGTGATGATATTGTGGAATTATGGTCCATCTATATAGCTTATAAATAATGTCTTCTCCAAAAGCTAGTGAGAGAGGGTCTTCACCAAATCCACATACAAGAGAAGGATCAACATCCGATCTTGAGGTAGGGAGTAAGAGTAAAATCAGTTGATTAGACTGAGGTAGTGATCATGTAAATTTTAGTTAGATCCCATATTTTTTGTGAAAATAGAGCTTATCTGCTCTGGGTAGATATGATGTTTCATAGGATCATAGGGAAGGATAAATATATGCACAGCTATCACCACTCAAGGATCTGAATCTTAGAAATTCTAATATGATAGGTACTATTATAGTAAACTATACTTTACCATCTTCCCTTTTCGATATAGGGTCTTCTCATAAAAATATATCTATTCCCATTATAGAGTGCCTTGGGATGATTATTCAATATTCTGATGGATTTATGATGCTTGATACTCCATTGAGAATTTGAATGGAGAATATACGTCTGTTCTGGAAATCCCCCATGATATTTGTAGGTTTCACTTCATATGGGACCTTTTTTCTGTCAAGATGAAATTATTTGACATCATTCTCATAATATCCTAGTCGGTTAATTTCATTCATTTAATGATTTTTATCATCATAGAGTGACCTTCAAATCACCAGAGGGAATTGAGTTTATTTATTAAGGTCAGTGAATGGTCCAGGAAAGGAAACATGGACTTGAGAATCATGGGATAGGTAGAGTGAGAACATAGATTGAATGTTTATATGTTGATGATCAGGGAGAAGATTAGGCAGATTTGCCTCTAGGGATTGATCACCTCATGGAATTTTTCCTGGATGGAATTTCTAGATTACCCCTAGAGAGAGATGTAGATTTATCTATCGAAATAGTTCTTGAAGCTACACCAGTATCCATTCCTCATGATAGGATGGATACTACAAGGATTCTAAAGATCAAGAGACTATGAGAGGATTCAGTGGAAAATGGATGTGTCATACCCAATAAATATCATTGTAATTTATAGGTCCATTTTTAAAAAATAAATATTTTACCCTTCAGAAATTTTTTAACTTCTATAAATTGATCTAAATTATTATTAAGGAATAATATCATCTTCAATGGATAGATGATCTCATTGACCAGCTTCTAGGATCTTGGAGTTTCTCAAAAATTTATTTTCAATATGGTTTTTATTTGGTGCATGTTAGACCCTCAGACATACCTCACACATCCCTTCCTATTAGGTATGGTCTATATGAGTATTTGGTAATGTTGTTCGATCTCACAAACACTCTAGAAGATTTCATGGAATTGATGAACCATGTATTCCATCCTAAATTTTATTTGTTTGTTATGGTAGTCAAGGATGATATCTCTGTGTGTTATAACAAATGATATGACCAATCCAATCATCATGAGATAATTTTGGAAGTATATATAGATCATTTTTTATACTAATCCTAGAAAGTGACACTTCTGGATGGATAATATTCACTTAATGGGTCACATTATATTATAGATATGAGTATAAGTTATGCAAGAGTTGGTGGGAACTTTAGTTTCCTAGTAGTATCTCAAGAATGTCTTTCGAATATAGAGTTTCATTGGAATGGATGAATATTAAAGGCATTTCATACCTGAATTCTCATTCCCAACAGCACCACTGAAGAGAATGACTAAGAAGGGTGTGATGTTTTTTTGGTTAGATTCATTTGATTCAGCCTTTTGGGAGTTTAAAATAAGAATGAATTTAGTGCCAATAATTTTTTTTTATTTTTCCAGGTATAGTTACACTATTTACTATTTTTCATCAGGTAATGAGCTTGTAGCGGTCCTTATGCAAGGGGATATAGCCGTAGTGTTTGAGTCTCAATAGTTTAGGTTGCATGAGAGGAACTACTCGACACAAGATCTTGAGCTATCCACTATTTTGCATTATTTTCACTATTAGATATAGTATTCACTAGTAGAGAGTTTTTTTGTTCATGTATACAAATATCCCCAAGTACATATTTATACATTGTGACCTGAATCAATGTTAGTGAAGGTGGATTGAGTACCAACAGTGTTTTGTCTTCGACCATTCCTACACACCTGGTAAAGGCAAAAGAATGACCAATGCAATGTGGAAGAGGACTCAGATACAAATGGTTCAACATACCATTAACGAGTGATAGCTTATGGTTATATTATTTGAGATGTACCTGGATGTGTCGGATTGAGAGGGGAATAATTTCTTTCATCCAAAAAAATGACATCTACCATTCTCGATAAGATAGGGTCAAGGAAGCTATCAAATTCTAAGGACTAAGTCCTACAATAGTGTGTGGATGTTGAGTACCCTATTCCTTATTTGAATATAGGTGGTGATGAGATTATACATGAACGTGGTTGTATGTGGATTTTCATAGATATTTTCAATGATTTTATGCAAGACTTCATGTTTCAGCTAGGAATGTACACCATATAATCACAAATACATGTCATGATTTAAATCAAAAATACTAGTGGACATGTATGGAAAGTGAAGTATCATGTTTTATCATGACTTGTTCCACCTATTAGTTGGTGTAGGTGAGACACCAGTGACTATGAAGACTTTTTAATTAGATTCAATTTTTCGCGTGGAAATGTGAGGACATCATGATGGACATCATGATAGGTTTATAGAGGTCTCCATGAGGTAGAGATCTTATTTTGGGCTGTTATTGATAGGTTCAATTTTTTTTATAATTTCCATGCTATCAATGAGACCATTATAGCGGATGATATTGGGAGTTTTTATATTCATGAGATAATATGACTTCACATTATCCATAATACTACTATTTTTTATTTGGACGCCCAGTTTACATCATTGTTCTATTAGGAGTTATAGAGGGGTTTGGGTATACAAGTTATTTGGAGAACAACTTACCACACTCATTCTAATATCTAGTAAGAGCGTATAATATGCATTATTTAAAACATGATTTTATCATGTGTGCTGAATTTTGGGGGCTCATGGGGTTGGTATATTCCCCGGTTCGAGTTCTCCTTAAATAATAGCTGTCAGAAAAATATACATATAGAATCTTTTGAGGATTTTTTACGATAATAAATGCTAATTTTCCCTTTTCTAGTTTGAGGAAAGTGAGGCAGCTTTAATAGGACTTCATCTCAGGTAGGATACTTATGAGTAAGTACAAATGATTCAAAAATGGATTGTTACTGTACAATCTCGAATGAAATCTTATAATTATCACTAAAGATAACCTCTGGAGTTCAACACCTGGGATCAAGTCTTTTTACCTATCTCACCATGGTTGGTACATAGGAGGATTATGAGACATTGTCAATAATTCCCACGATATGTTGGGATCTTTGAGATTGTTAAGAGATTTAGCAATGTAGCCTATCCATTTCTATTACCTCAATGGTACCAAGCTATTCACGACGCCTTACATGCATCTCAAATACACCTCTATTATTCAGAACCATCTCTTACTGTTCTACCTATGGAGGATATGTAACTGGTAAATTCATCCATTGAGGATCATCATATAGATATTATGGATCATATTACAAATGTTCTTTAAGGCCGATAAGTTCCTCTAGAATGGGTGATAGAGAAGCACGACCATGTCTATGGCAGACTAGGGAGAAAGAGGCATATGTATGAGAACAATGGATAGTTTTTTTCATAGATGAACTTCGCCACCATTGAATGTTCAATTCAGGGATAAATGTTTTTATGTGGGTAGGGTTGTAAGAATACATTTTTTCGTTGAGGTACATACTCTTATATTCTCTTAAATTTTCATTCTAAATGTTTATTTACGGACTAATGATATTTCATTTTGATTCCATGTGTTTATTAGGGGTGTTTGGGGTTTGTTTGGAGCCTCAATGATAGACTTTTGGAAGAAAAGGATGAGACACAAGGTTAAAAGAAATCATGTAGGGCTGGTCAAATGGTCACTCCTAACCACTATTGGCTAGATAGTGGGGAGATATATGTCGTATAAGTTTTCAAATAGTGTGGATAGAAGAGCATGCCCATGTGGGAGAAATTTCATTTTTTTAATGTGGGATGAGTAATGATTTTCACATGTTTTATCAAATCATGCATGAGAATTTTGTGGGGTACCCATCCATATAGTAGTGGGAGCATGGATGGAACATGGTTTATCAATCCATACATCCAAAACATGCGACCCGAGTTTTTTGATGTAAAAAGACCAATTTTCCCTTTATTAATCTTTTACACAATTTTCTATTTTTATTCCTCCACCTTGTAGTAGTGGATAATTTTGAGAGCCCTCATTGATTTCAAATCTAGTTTTTCCACCAAATCAACCTCCGATATCATAATCAAGAGAATTTCCACTTATTAGATCCATAATAGTGTGTAATCAATTACTTTAGTGTTATTCCTCATTCTTCTTCGTTTCGAATGCACTATTTATGTGCAATATAATAAACACTATTTTCTGGGTTTTCATCTATCCATCAATTTTATCCTGACCTGAGTCGAATCAAGAGACATTACTGGACCCTCACTCTACTACAGACCTAAGCTAGTTGACCTGAAGCTTTGTCATTAATGTCAACAGGTTTATTTATATATTCCCTTATGCTACGTTCCGTATTTTCTGATTTCTTATCATTAAGTAGAACCTAATCCTTGATTTAATTTGATAGGTATGACCTATATTATTAATAATACAATTGAGAATTGATTGCTAGTAACAAAACATGAATCAATACCACCAATTAGGTTTTTTAATTAAATGGACCTCTATTGGTGGCTTATTGAATTCTATTACCTTGAGGTGTTCTATTTTTATTCATTTACGGGTGATGATAACTGATTATTATAAATTGAAATTTTAATTCATTAATGAATGTTAATGGATGACCATATACCGGGGATATGGCCATGTCATTTCAAGCATAATCATGTGTTTCTTGTTATGTTGATATGACCATGTGTGATAATAAAGAGGATAATTCTTCAAAATATATCCCATGCCTTGATCGACCTTATAAGGTAAGGTTTAATTGAAATTATTAAATGATATTAATTGATTGAATGTTTAAAACAGGATGTGGGAAATGTAGGTGTTCATATATGAATACTACAGACAAACTCATTTGGATAATACTTAATTACAAACGGTGGTACCTAGACTCCCTAGTGGATTTGAATGGATGGACATAAAGGGTTCATTCTTTATAAACCCAAGTGATATATGTGTTTGGTTGGAAGATAAAAATATACACACGAGGGGGTGAATTTTATATTTTCCAAATTCATTACAATTATGCCTCTTGATGTTGACAGAATTTTATGTAGTTGATTAGTGTTTTTCTTCTATATGAAATTATGAGCAATGGATAAAAAATGAAATATAGTACATCAATGCTTATAGTTGTTTGAGGCATATATATCCCCTAGTCCACTCTAACAATTACTATCTCTATGAGTTTGGTGAATTTTCCTAGTCAGGTCCTAATATCATAAGACCAATCCATAGTAGAGTGCATGTTGTTGTCACCTTAATGATCTTGTCTAAAAATAAAGTATTCTGGTTCTATAAAAAAGAACCGATAAACCAAATCTTATATTGATAAGCTGATACTCATCCACAACTGAGTACTAGTATTTGAAACTCATAATAAAAATATATTGATTATGAATGATCGTGGTTGACTTTATAGTTGAATAGACACTGACAGTAGATGAATCTTCTTCTTCAGAAAATGGTTTCATTAGGAAAGGGAAGTTCCGAAGTGACCTGGTTTCAATAGATCGTTGAAATAAAAATAAAAATGAATAGCAGCAGAAAATTTATAGGAAATACAAGATAATGAATACTTATATTTCCACTATATCTTATTTTGTATAAAAATAGAGTCTGATCAATACTTACAATAGATCTGTAAATGATCTTCATAAGAATACAGCTTTAATCATTTCACAATATTTGGCTCAATATATATATCAATATATATCTCAATATATATTTTTTCATTGAATCGTAAACACATATATATAGAGCATAAAAACCCTGATAGAAGTAAAATAGAAAGCCTATATTTTAATTCACGATTTATGAAAATCGACTTGTCAATTATAAGAATTCAAATTCCATAGAAAGATCTGATTATTCTTATCATTAATTAAGAATAGGAGGGAATTTATCCACTTAATATGATTCTTTTATTTAAAAATAATGATATTGGAATCAATATAAAATGATCTCTAAATCGACTAGATATTCCGTAAACAATGCGGCAAAAAACTCTGATAAAATCTTAAATTCAAATATCTTATGATGAAAAGTAAAACATAATGTTCCTTCAAAAAACAAAAAAAATACCAATCATAGGGTTAAATTACATAGTTTTCTTTCTCCTAATGTAAGGTAGGAAATTTAAGACTGATCACAAAATTAAGGTTGATGATACATACGTTTTCTTGTCAAATATTTGGTTTTACACTTATATAGGGTTCTTTAACCATACGTTTTCCCTTTTTCAAAGGTAAGGTGTTATCATAATATAGGTTTATTTTTCCATATATTTCTATCAATGTAATTTTAATTACCCAAATGTTATGATTATTTAGCATAAGTTATAACACAAATGTACAGTTTTTTCCTTACATTAGGTTTCTTCAATGTACGATATGAACATTGTTTCCAGGATAAGGTTAAGAGAATTCTGAAATCTTTGACTAATATTCCAACCGAATAATAAGATTAAAAATATTTCCTAAATAAGGAATAAAAAGACTCTTAATTTCTTGAAATATACTTAAATTAAAATCTTTATTATAAAAAATACTGGGGTTTGTGGGCATCAAAAATAAATAATATTTATTGAGTGTTGTTGAGATAATACATGAGCAAAAATATCCACCTTTTTTATGATCAAAAAACCCATAAAATTAATAATAGAAATATAATTTTTAAAACAATTTAAAACGAAACAATTCAAAAATTGATATTATAGAATTTTTTTGATAAACAAAAATGTTTTATTATCAAAATTTCTACCCATTTTGTGAGATAAAAAAGAATGTTCAAAAATGAATAAAACACGATTAATATTTTACAGATCTATTGTAACGCCCCGACCCCAGCTACCCAGAGTCGGTGCATTATTACATAACATTGGCATGATCACAAGAAAGATCAAATCTCGAAAGACCGATTGGTTTAGTAGCCTTGGAAACACTAGATATATTCATAAGTTTTACATTACATCATAAAATGAAAAACTACTACAACAACATAATGTCTCCATAATCCACACTACTATCCCCTCATAATATCCCTGCAGGTCATTCATAACTTACATCTTCACTTCCTGGGAAAAATAAAACATAGAAAAGGGGTGAGCTCAAATGCCCAGTAAGGATAACAATATAGCGGAAACTTTCATCAATAAGAATAAACATTTAAGGCAATGTATAACTAAAACAAAAGCCTTTTAAACATGAACTTTCAACATGGTATGGCATAAATAAAATGAAATAATGCCATTTACTTATTCACATGGATATTCCACTAATCGAATAATCACATGCAAAAATAAATAACCACTTTCATAATGTTGGAATGCATAATGCCAGACTATCATAACCACATAGCCAAGGCCTCGTGCCAAGACTACAAATAAGATTTTGTCAAGGCCTTGTGCCAAGACACTAGTTTGTCTCATGAGACCTACCGATGCATCGAGGAGCTATAGCGGGCTCCACCCGTCACTTATTAAGTCCAATGCATTCCCATATGAAAAGGTTTAAACATAACATAAACATTCGTATTAAAACTAGCATACGAAATGTCAATACTTTCACAATAAACTATGAATGGTATAAAAATAGCACATCCACAGTCAAACATATCACAAAACCTTCAATACAATATAGAAGTTTTGTATCATAATAAATCAATTTCAAATAATCTTAAAATCCATCAAAGGATGTTGACATAGATGAAATCAAAATTCTTTTTAAAGAAATATCTCCTTTTATTTTGAAATCATTTAAGATCCATATAAAATAAAACATTTTCTTTGAAAATATTCTTATAAGCTTGTAAGGAAAGCTTTGAAGATTTTATAACGGCGTAAAATAACCGCACCCGCCGTATAAGTTAAAGAAAACATTCTTACCTCAATTCTGTCGAAAAGGTTAAAAAGGACCTTGTTTTGAAAACGACGGAAAGATTCCTTTATAAACCTCTTATAAAAAGTCAAAAAAAGGTATAAATGACTTTAACCCATATTCTTGTAAATAGTAAAAATGTTTTGAAATACATTTCTAAGAAACATGGATGTGGATGATAAAGAGATCCCAGTAGATTATTACGTATAATACAACCTCGGATAATGAAGAGATTGTGAAATAACCCTTACCTTGTACTTTTCCTTGGTTGTGGTAGGTTAACCTCCTGTATAATGGTGAAATAATTGTTATTAAATTATACAAGAATCATATACATTAATATGATGTCATATATGATCTTTTAATATTGATTTGATAATAATATCTTAGTATTATCGTTGTTTCGGGTGTTAACTTACTTGTTTTCTTTCATATGTTTTGTTACGTAAGACATGTTTGTAAAGGATAGGTTGTATATTATTCATATCCAGAATGATATCATGTCCTTAAACATCATTTTTAAATCATAAAATGATAATTACGCTTTAATGGTTACGATGGAGATTGAATCTCATCACGTTCGTGGAGACGGTAGTCCGTACGTACGCACGAGCGACAATATCATTCTTTTGATATTAAAATAATATATAAATGGATGGTATATCATATATACAGAATCATTAACATGTTATATTTATTATTTACATGAGTTACACATCATTATTATACCCATCCAAATAATATTATATTGAATAACAATTACACCACGACGTGGAGACGGTAAGCCGTACGTACGCACGTATGGTGACATGTTATTCAAAGGGTGGATAGAATACTGAATATGATTGTACCATATTTATAATAACATCACAGTATATGTGAGATACTGGAGTTATTATTTCAGAATGGTAAGAACAAAGGAAGAAGAAGTGGAAGAAGAAATGAACTTAGAAAAGGGTGGTGAAATCATTACCTCTTCTTCGGGTTCTTCCTTTTGATTTGATCAAAAGGGCTCCTTAGGTTGGCTTTCTGATCAAACTAAGGCCTCTAGGTTGTATTGAGGGATGTTGGGAGAGTATTTGGGCAGAGGTTGGCCGAACCAAAAGGCTTTGAAGGTGTGAAGAAATGAGAAGGAGGAGTGCCCTTTTATAAGAGGGGTGAGGGGCACCTTTGGAAAAGCTAGAAATATTAATTTATAATAAATTCATATTCGGTTTCTAAAGGCTCCAAAGTTGACTATTCAAATGATGAGGTGGGTATAGGTCGAAAGCAACTTATCCAATAGAATTTAGACAGGTTTGGGTACTTATATTAACCTTATCTTTAAGTATTAACTCTAAGTTAATTAGTTTCACTTTTACAATGTCTCTTTGTATTTTTATATAATATGATTAATAAACTTACTATATACATCCAAGCGACCCCCAAGTGGTCCATTAATGAGGAACCTATCATAATATAAGTCTCTTGGCCGAACCTTAGATTTTTAGGAATTTAATATCAATTAATAATATAATATTTGTTTTAAGAACTCTTTTATGTCAATTTTGACACTATTCAATAGTTGATTTTTGTGAAACTTCTAACAGATTGATTAATTCGAAAAAAGTCAATTAAATCAATCCTAATATATCATATTATCATAGAAAATTAGTTTAATTCATTAAAAGTTTCATATTATAATTATTTGGGTATTTATAAGATCAATTATTTTTATTTTTCACTATTTTAGTAATTACTGCATCATCATTGTGTCATAAATAAAATAAATTATATAATGTCTAAAAATTATAAATAAAATATCATTATGTACGAAATCTTTTTATCTTTCTAATGAATATTTATAATCGAAAATCCAAAATGTATAACCCTATGTAAAAATTGTTCTTCTAAAAGATGTAAGCTTATGCCATTTTTATTTTTATTTTAACTTTATTAATATAATGTGTCATTATCACTTACAAGTGGATCCATGTGGTCCCAAAATAGACCCAAAGATGCCCATGGTCGGCCATGTATCAACCAATAGGGTTGAGACACGTTTTAGGGTAATTTAGTATTATTATAATATTATTTTGTTTAACCCTTATTTACCGGATTTACCCTTAACCATGGTAAATAAAATATTTACCGCAGTAATTATTCAAAATGTCTAAAAATAAAAGTTACCTATTTACACAATTTGAACATCCTGATTCCAAATATGGAATCCATTTTTCTAAATTCAAAACACAGAAGTGGCAGAAATTAATTTAAAATTAATTCCCGCTGTCAAAACAAAAAGCGTGTTTTTAAGAGATAATAACTATCAAAAGATTGACAGTTGTTTATGTTCGGTTTAATTGTAAAATTATGTCCAATGACCAAGATTATATTAAATGGTAAAAATATATTCTAAATATACTTTAAAACCACTCAAATTCACAATTTATCACTATTAATTATTTTGATTAAAAAAGTTGTTTTTAATTAAAATTTAGTAATTTTCACTATTCATCAAAATATGAAAGTTATCCGAAATGTACCAAAATTTCACCCTAGGCTAATTTTGATATTCCGAATCCAAAAATGAAGTCCATTTTAAAATATAGAATATATATGATTTCAAAAAGTAGGTATTACTATTCACAACAGCTAGTTTAATTAGTTGTGGTGTGTGTTAGAACTCGAGGTTGCGTACAACACACGCTATCGCATTATTCGAAGGGAAACGTACCGTAGAAGCTTGGGGTGTTACATTCTCCCCTCCTTCAAATAATTGCGTCCTCGCAATTTCTAGGGTATTAATGCATAAAAAGACTCGGGTGGTTCTTCATCATAAGTTCCTCGGGTTCCCACGTTGCCTCTTCCATCTTATGATTTCTCCACAAAACTTTTACCAGACGCGTCGTCCGGTTTCTCAGCACTTGTTCTCTCGTATCAAGAATCATGATGGGCTCTTCGCAATAAGACAGATCGGGTTCCAGTTCTAAATCTTCATAGGTGAGTACATGCGTTGGGTCAGGCATGTATTTTCTCAACAGAGATACGTGGAACACATCGTGAACTTTGGAGAGACTTGGCGGCATTGCCAATCGGTAAGCTACAGCCCCAATTCGTTCTAGAATTTCGAAAGGTCCGATGTACCTGGGACTCAATTTACCTTTCTTACCAAAACGTATGACTCCCTTCCACGGAGATACCTTCAGGAAAACATGATCACCGACTTGAAATTCCAAATCCTTCCTTCGATTATCGGCATAGCTCTTCTGCCTACTTTGAGCTGCTTTGATGTGATTTTGGATTACTTTCACCTTTTCCACCGTTTCCTCCACCAGCTCTGGGCCTACAAGTTTTCTTTCACCAACGTCATCCCAACAGGTTGGTGTACGACATCTCTTTCCGTATAACGCTTCATATGGTGCCATCTGTATACTCGAATGGAAGCTATTGTTATAGGAAAATTCTACCAGTGGTAAATATTGATCCCACATACCCTGAAAGTCAAGTGAGCAAGATCTCAACATGTCTTCTAAGGTTTGAATAGTCCGTTCTGATTGTCCGTCTGTCTGAGGGTGGTAAGAAGTGCTCAAATGAAGTTCTGTATCCAGGGATTTCTGAAGACTTTTCCAGAATCTTGAAGTAAAACGGGGATCACGATCAGAAACAATTGATAGGGGTACTCCATGAAGTCTCACAACTTCATTAATGTATAGTCTTGCTAGACGTTCCAGGGGTAGATCTTCTCTTATAGCAAGAAAATGTGCTGACTTGGTAAGACGATCAACAATAACCCATATTGCATCGTTCCTTCTAGGAGTCTTTGGTAGCCCCATGACAAAGTCCATCGTAATATTGTCCCATTTCCACTCCGGTATGGGAAGAGGTTGCATGACTCCTCCAGGCTGTTGCCTTCCAGCTTTCACTTGTTGACAAACCATACACCTTGACACAAAATCAGCAATCTCCCTCTTCATGTTGTCCCACCAAAAATGTTCCTTCAAATCTCTATACATTTTGGTGCTCCCAGGGTGTATAGAGAAATTGGAACTATGAGCATCATCCAGCAATTCCCTTTTTAGATCAGGTATATTGGGAACACAAAGTCTCTTCCCGAATTTCAAAATTCCATCTTTCTTTTTAACAAAAAGAACAGGGGCTCCCCATGGAGAAACACTAGGGCGAATAAATCCCTTATTACTCAATTCCTCTAGTTGTTTCTTTAGTTCGACTAACTCTACAGTGGCCATTCTATAAGGGGTCTTCGATATAGGCCTTGATCCAGGAATCAAATCAATAGAAAACTCAACTTCTCGTTCTGGAGGATGTCCAGGTAAATCTTCCGGAAATACATCTACAAATTCTTTCACAACAGGTACATCCTCTATTTGAACATTCCTTTCCTCACCGACAGTTATTTCATTCTCTTCCTCCCCAATAATTGAATTAAGTTGAGCTACTGGGGGTGGGTCTAAATAAGAATTAGGTGGTGACGATTCTGCTCTAAAAATAAGGTGTTCCTTATCATTATCATCAAGAATCGTAACCTCTTTCTTCTTACAATAAATCTTCGCATCATAGTCCGAAAGCCAGTCCATACCGAGGATTATATCAAACTCAATCATAGGTATGACGATGAAATCAGCAGATAAAGAAAATTTATGTGCTCTAATGGGGACTGATTCACAAAACTTTGTTGCAACGATACTTCCCTTAGGAGTTTTAACTGACAACTCCCTTATTAAATCAAATTGGAAATATCTAATTTTCTTAGCAAACTGGGAAGATATGAAACAATGCGATGATCCAGAATCAAATAATGCATTTGCTAAACTTGAGGAAACCATTAAATTACCTGCCACCACATCTTTCGGAGTTTCTACCTCAGCAGTAGTGATAGCATAAGCCTGGCCTTGATCCCTTGGCCTTTTCTGAGGTAAGTTCTCCTGACGCTTAGGACATGCATTTGCATAATGCCCCATCTCCCTGCAATTGTAGCACTGAACGTTGGTAGCTTCCTTCTTCCCCTTGCAATCATGAGCTTGGTGGCCTTTTTCACCACACTTGTAACAGACTCCCATTCCCTTCAGGCAAGCACCAGGGTGTTTCTTCCTGCACTTACCACAAGATGGATATTCAACCTTTCCCTTCTTCCCCTTATTTCCATTCCCAGATTGATCAGCAGGTCTCTTCTTCTCTTGCTTTGCTTTAAAGTCATAAGACTTAGAGAATTCCTTTTCGGTCTTGATAGCACATGAGACAATGTCTTCGTACGATGAAAAGGATTGTGAGACTAATGCTCGACGGAGAAATGGTTTTAACCCATCAAAGAAACGATCAATCTTACTTCTTGGGTTGCGAATATAATCACCAGCGTACCTCGCTAACCTTGTAAAGTTAGCCTCATACTTTGTGACATTCTCATCCTCCTTTTGTCTCAGACTCAGAAATTGCCTTTCCATATCTGCTCGATGGTCGCGAGGAAAGTATTTTTCTAAAAACAGATCTTTGAACTCCCTCCATTCCATGTTTGATACTTCATCATCTTCCTTCATGTTTTGAATCAATGACCACCATTGATCAGCATCTCCAGTGAGGCGGTAAACTGCTATGGTAACTTTTTCCCTTTCACTACTCCCCAAAGCCTGAAATATTTTCTCTAGGGAAAATATCCATTGCTCAGCTACTAAGGGATTTGTACTCCCATTGAATGTTGGTGGTTGTTGTCTCATGAATCGATCTAACATTGATCCTCCACGCTGCGGATCAGGGTGCTCCATACGGGTAAGGTTATTATTCATAACCTGAGTAAGTTGTCCCAGTACGGTGATTAGCTGATCAGCACCAGTTGCATCACCAGCCCCACTATAATTATCTTGAGCAGGAGGGCAATCCCTACATGGAGTGCGTGCATTGATACGGTTTCCATTTCTTCCACTAGGCGCCATTTCTAAACAATGGCATATACTAGATCAGTTTATGAATCAAAATACATAATCCCATACTTATAAAACACTTAACATAAATTGAACTATCTATGGATACAATCCATAATCATAAATATGTTTTCTTTGAGGAAGTATATACTCATAAACCCTTCATAATGATTTGTAAAGAAAGTGAGAGTTATCCTAAGCATATCCCCCGGGAGTGTCGTAACCAAGAGTGCAGCAATGCCCGTTGTCGTGCACCAGTTCCCGTTCGAGTCTAGCTCAAAGCGGTGCTTTCGGGTTTTACCCCTAGGTACATCTGTGCCAGAGCCGCCTCTACCTGCTCGTATCCAGACAGGGATGTATTGCTCGGAAAACTCACAAAATCTCTACAATACCAAAATTCTAGGAAGTTCTTCTATACTAATCCTCAAAGTTCATCTTAGGTCTACGTGCTCTAATCAGAGTTTATCTAAATCTAGCTTCCAAGGTTTGTACTAAACTTCCTCTGATACCAACTGTAACGCCCCGACCCCAGCTACCCAGAGTCGGTGCATTATTACATAACATTGGCATGATCACAAGAAAGATCAAATCTCGAAAGACCGATTGGTTTAGTAGCCTTGGAAACACTAGATATATTCATAAGTTTTACATTACATCATAAAATGAAAAACTACTACAACAACATAATGTCTCCATAATCCACACTACTATCCCCTCATAATATCCCTGCAGGTCATTCATAACTTACATCTTCACTTCCTGGGAAAAATAAAACATAGAAAAGGGGTGAGCTCAAATGCCCAGTAAGGATAACAATATAGCGGAAACTTTCATCAATAAGAATAAACATTTAAGGCAATGTATAACTAAAACAAAAGCCTTTTAAACATGAACTTTCAACATGGTATGGCATAAATAAAATGAAATAATGCCATTTACTTATTCACATGGATATTCCACTAATCGAATAATCACATGCAAAAATAAATAACCACTTTCATAATGTTGGAATGCATAATGCCAGACTATCATAACCACATAGCCAAGGCCTCGTGCCAAGACTACAAATAAGATTTTGTCAAGGCCTTGTGCCAAGACACTAGTTTGTCTCATGAGACCTACCGATGCATCGAGGAGCTATAGCGGGCTCCACCTGTCACTTATTAAGTCCAATGCATTCCCATATGAAAAGGTTTAAACATAACATAAACATTCGTATTAAAACTAGCATACGAAATGTAAATACTTTCACAATAAACTATGAATGGTATAAAAATAGCACATCCACAGTCAAACATATCACAAAACCTTCAATACAATATAGAAGTTTTGTATCATAATAAATCAACTTCAAATAATCTTAAAATCCATCAAAGGATGTTGACATAGATGAAATCAAAATTCTTTTTAAAGAAATATCTCCATTTATTTTGAAATCATTTAAGATCCATATAAAATAAAACATTTTCTTTGAAAATATTCTTATAAGCTTGTAAGGAAAGCTTTGAAGATTTTATAACGGCGTAAAATAACCGCACCCGCCGTATAAGTTAAAGAAAACATTCTTACCTCAATTCTGTCGAAAAGGTTAAAAAGGACCTTGTTTTGAAAACGACGGAAAGATTTCTTTATAAACCTCTTATAAAAAGTCAAAAAAAGGTATAAATGACTTTAACCCATATTCTTGTAAATAGTAAAAATGTTTTGAAATACATTTCTAAGAAACATGGATGTGGATGATAAAGAGATCCCAGTAGATTATTACGTATAATACAACCTCGGATAATGAAGAGATTGTGAAATAACCCTTACCTTGTACTTTTCCTTGGTTGTGGTAGGTTAACCTCCTGTATAATGATGAAATAATTGTTATTAAATTATACAAGAATCATATACATTAATATGATGTCATATATGATCTTTTAATATTGATTTGATAATAATATCTTAGTATTATCGTTGTTTCGGGTGTTAACTTACTTGTTTTCTTTCATATGTTTTGTTACGTAAGACATGTTTGTAAAGGATAGGTTGTATATTATTCATATCCAGAATGATATCAAGTCCTTAAACATCATTTTTAAATCATAAAATGATAATTACGCTTTAATGGTTACGATGGAGAATGAATCTCATCGCGTTCGTGGAGACGGTAGTCCGTACGTACGCACGAGCGACAATATCATTCTTTTGATATTAAAATAATATATAAATGGATGTTATATGATATATACAGAATCATTAACATGTTATATTTATTATTTACATGAGTTACACATCATTATTATACCCATCCAAATAATATTATATTGAATAACAATTACACCACGACGTGGAGACGGTAAGCCGTACGTACGCACGTATGGTGACATGTTATTCAAAGGGTGGATAGAATACTGAATATGATTGTACCATATTTATAATAACATCACAGTATATGTGAGATACTGGAGTTATTATTTCAGAATGGTAAGAACAAAGGAAGAAGAAGTGGAAGAAGAAATGAACTTAGAAAAGGGCGGTGAAATCATTACCTCTTCTTCGGGTTCTTCCTTTTGATTTGATCAAAAGGGCTCCTTAGGTTGGCTTTCTGATCAAACTAAGGCCTCTAGGTTGTATTGAGGGATGTTGGGAGAGTATTTGGGCAGAGTTTGGCCGAACCAAAAGGCTTTGAAGGTGTGAATAAATGAGAAGGAGGAGTGCCCTTTTATAAGAGGGGTGAGGGGCACCTTTGGAAAAGCTAGAAATATTAATTTATAATAAATTCATATTCGGTTTCTAAAGGCTCCAAAGTTGACTATTCAAATTATTAGGTGGGGATAGGTCGAAAGCAACTCATCCAATAGAATTTAGACAGGTTTGGGTACTTATATTAACCTTATCTTTAAGTATTAACTCTAAGTTAATTAGTTTCACTTTTACAATGTCTCTTTGTATTTTTATATAATATGATTAATAAACTTACTATATACATCCAAGCGACCCCCAAGTGGTCCATTAATGAGGAACCTATCATAATATAAGTCTCTTGGCCGAACCTTAGATTTTTAGGAATTTAATATCAATTAATAATATAATATTTGTTTTAAGAACTCTTTTATGTCAATTTTGACACTATTCAATAGTTGATTTTTGTGAAACTCCTAACAGATTTATTACTTCGAAAAAAGTCAATTAAATCAATCCTAATATATCATATTATCATATAAAATTAGTTTAATTCATTAAAAGTTTCATATTATAATTATTTGGGTATTTATAAGATCAATTATTTTTATTTTTCACTATTTTAGTAATTACTGCATCATCATTGTGTCATAAATAAAATAAATTATATAATGTCTAAAAATTATAAATAAAATATCATTATGTACGAAATCTTTTTAGCTTTCTAATGAATATTTATAATCTAAAATCCAAAATGTATAACCCTATGTAAAAATTGTTCTTCTAAAAGATGTAAGCTTATGCCATTTTTATGTTTATTTTAACTTTATTAATATAATGTGTCATTATCACTTACAAGTGGATCCATGGGGTCCCAAAATAGACCCAAAGATGCCCATGGTCGACCATGTATCAACCAATAGGGTTGAGACACGTTTTAGGGTAATTTAGTATTATTATAATATTATTTTGTTTAACCCTTATTTACCGGATTTACCCTTAACCATGGTAAATAAAATATTTACCGCAGTAATTATTCAAAATGTCTAAAAATAAAAGTTACCTATTTACAAAATTTGAACATCCTGATTCCAAATATGGAATCCATTTTTCTAAATTCAAAACACAGAAGTGGCAGAAATTAATTTAAAATTAATTCCCGCTGTCAAAACAAAAAGCGTGTTTTTACGAGATAATAACTATCAAAAGATTGACACTTGTTTATGTTCGGTTTAATTGTAAAATTATGTCCAATGACCAAGATTATATTAAATGGTAAAAATATATTCTAAATATACTTTAAAACCACTCAAATTCACAATTTATCACTATTAATTATTTTGATTAAAAAAGTTGTTTTTAATTAAAATTTAGTAATTTTCACTATTCATCAAAATATGAAAGTTATCCGAAATGTACCAAAATTTCACCCTAGGCTAATTTTGATATTCCGAATCCAAAAATGAAGTCCATTTTAAAATATAGAATATATATGATTTCAAAAAGTAGGTATTACTATTCACAACTGCTAGTTTAATTAGTTGTGGTGTGTGTTAGAACTCGAGGTTGCGTACAACACACGCTATCACATTATTCGAAGGGAAACGTACCGTAGAAGCTTGGGGTGTTACATCTATAAGTGAATGGAATAAAAATATTTATAAACAAATAAATTTGGATTTTTGGCCTATAGAAATAGAAGTTAATGAATAATAAATAACATGAAAAAATAAAAATACGGAAATTTTATTGATCAAAATTTCTTTAAATACAGTAATCAGTTCGACTGAGAGACAAATTTAGTTAATTAAAATGGGTTGTGTTCAAAATAATGGGTAGGAGTTGGATCTATTATGGGTCTTAGGATTTTGAGTATCTTCAACATATCTTTCAACTTATCCATTTGAAATCGCATGTTTATTCATTAGACGATCCAAAAATTTCATAATTAAAATTCTAGAATCATTAATGATATGAAAATTCTCAACATGATTTAATTTCAAAAAAGTCATGAAAAATATCACCTTTCTACATAAATAGATCTAAATTTTCTGTGAATTTTTTTAGCAGAAATATTTTTCCTGGTTCACTATATGCTAGTTGGTCATCTAGAAATTTATGTTTGTCTAACAGAATTGATAGATGGGCAGTATTGCACTAACGATTTTGAAAATGACCGTTCACGTCAACCATGATAGAGGTGATGACCTAAAATCTTCGAATCATATCTAGACTGGTAGTAGGAAAAGAGGATGATGCGATAGTCTAACCAACATTACTCATGACTGATTCAAAATGACTCCCTAATACCACTTTATATCAGAAAAGAGTATAATAGAAATAACATTAGATCTTATATTTTTAACTCCACTCAATATCTCTCCTTTGAATGCATCAAATTTATTCATGGAAACTAAATTTTTATGAAGATCTAGTAAAATTTCTTTTGAAACTTCCGTTTCAATCAACGATTTGCATTCTCTTCATGAGACTTATTAATCTTGGATACATATTACCCAACCTAATTTGATAGGGAATCCGATTTTCCTTCATTTTGATTTTGTGACTGTCCACCTGCCACAATTTCAAGAGACTCTGAAAGGGAATTTTTCTATATAGTTCTCCACTATATTTCAATTCATTTTTTACTTGAACAAGAAAAAATACCAAGAAATTTTTGTTTTTTATTCAGTTGAAGATTGATGGATTTCATCCACATGATCAAAAACAGAGAAAATAAATTCTCAGCAATCTTAATCACCACATTTTCAGTTATGATCAACATTTACTCTCCCTGAACAGCCAATTCTTCCTCATGAACGACTATAAAATCAACAGTCTTTAGGTCTGTTATCTAGATTTCAACCTATTGATCTTCTTCAATAAATGTATCTTCTAGATGTACTGACCCGGTAGCCTCACCTAAACTCAACATTGGTTCTACAGTAGGTGGATATACTCTTTTTCATGGTTTTAAAACCGATTCATCTCGCACATCATTTCTTCCTCTTCCTCTACATAAACAAGCCTTAATTTTCTTTGGTTTGGATTGGAATGTCATACTTCATAGGTTTCACCAATGTCATTATTCCCAGTTTTACTTTTCTCCCCTGATAAAAAGATCCTGATCTTTTTTGGTCATCCTCGCTAACTGGTAAGAATTTTCCATTGACTATACTCCAATAAAAACCTAAATTCATAAAGGTTCCCACATTGATCATGTTGTTGTGATGAAATTTAATTCAAGAATCACTACTGGAAATAAACTATTTCCCAACGGTTCAGAACCGTTGGGAAAGCCCCTGAAACCGTTGGGAAAGGTTTTCCCAACGGTTCTCATAACTGTTGGGAAGTAAGCCGTTGGGAAAGGTTTTCCCAACGGTTTACTTGCAACCGTTGCAATAGGCCCATAGAAGTTACCCTATCCCAACGGTTTGGGTGAACCGTTGGGATAGTTTTTCCCAACGGTTCTCCCAAAACCGTTGGGAAAACCAAATGCCACACATTTTTTCCCAACGGTTTTAAACCGTTGGGAATTGGTGAAGTCTTTCCCAACGGTTTAGAACCGTTGGGAAAAGACATGCTAAAACTTATATGCCAACGGTTTAAAACCGTTGGCATACCCTATGCTGCAAATTGCAGCACCCTGCAATTTGCACAGCCCCTGTCCCCTGTCTATCACCACCAGTCATCAGGCCTCATTTTCACCTCATTTTCACCTCATTTTCACCTCATTTTCGATCCAACTATTGTACCAGTAATAAAATAAAACATACATATTCAATTACGAACAAATTCATACACATTTAACATATAATGGATCCTGAAACTATACAAATCCATAATTAAATTACAATTCATAAACATACATAATTCATATAGAATTCAATTTAAAATTTAGATGACAATTATACGTGGAATCTGAAATTCAATTCATAATATGATCGGTTTTTTCTATAGCATATATTTTTACCTCAAATGATGTCCATTTTAAACAAAATACATACACCTGATGTGATACCGGCCACACCGCACCTCATATTGAGGCGGGGTTAACTCGTACACGTCACATTTGACTCATGGATCGTTGTGCTAAAGTATCGACAGAATCCTAATGCGTTTGGTCGGTTTTCCGTATGCCAGTTGATGTTTTTCACTTAAAATGGCGTCCTTTTGAAACAAAAGACGGACACTATGAGTGGTTCCGACCACACCGCGTCTCCAATTGAGGCGGGGTTGATTCGTACACGGAACATATGACTCATGGATCGTTCTCCTAAAGTTTAAATGGAAACCGAATGCGTTTGGTCGGTTTTCCGTATGTACCTAAAATGTTGTCCATTTTAAACAAAAGAGTGACACTTAGACTCATCCCGACCACACCGCGACTCAGATTCATCCCGGGTTGGCTCGTACATGTCACATATGACCCATGGATCATTGTGATAAATTATAAAAAGATTCCGAATGCGTTTGGTCGGTTTTGCGTATGCCAGTTGTTCTTTTCATTTATAATCATGTCCATTTTAAACAAAAGAGACATAGTTAGAGCGGTGTCGGCCACACCACATCTCAGATTAAGACGGGGTTGACTTGTACACGTCAAATATGACCCATGGATCGTTGTGCTAAAGTATCGATAGAATCCGAATGCGTTTGGTCGGTCTTCCGTATGTCAGTTGATGTTTTTCACTTAAAATGACGTCCTTTTGAAACAAAAGACGGACACTTTGAGTGGTGTTAGCCGCACCGCATGTCGGATTGAGGCGGGATGATTCGTACACGTCACATAGGACCCATGGATCGTTCTCCTAAAGTTACAATGGAAACCGAATGCGTTTGGTCGGTTTTCCGTATGTACTTAAAATGGTGTACATTTTAAACAAAAGAGAGCCATTTAGACTGATCCCGGTCACACCGCGACTCGGATTGACCCGGGTTGGCTCGTACACGTCACATATGACCCATGGATCGTTGTGATAAATTATCAAAAGATTATGAATGCGTTTGGTCGGTTTTGCGTATGCCAGTTGTTCTTTTCACTTATAATCCTGTCCATTTTAAACAAAACAGACACAGTTAGAGCGGTGTCGGCCACACCGCGGCTCGGATTGAGGCGGGGATGATTCGTACACGTCACATATGACTCATGGATCGTTCTCCTAAAGTTTCAATGGAAACCGAATGCGTTTGGTCGGTTTTCCGTATGTACTTAAAATGGTGTCCATTTTAAACAAAAGAGAGCCACTTAGACTGATCTCGGCCACACCGCGACTCGGATTGAACCCGGGTTGCCTCGTACAGCTCACATATGACCCATGGATTGTTGTGATAAATGATCAAAAGATTCGGAATGCGTTTGGCCGGTGCACCAGACAGAAGCAAGGGATTTCTCTGGCTCCACCGGCTGACCGGTGCTGAGCCACCGGCTGGCCGGTGGTCTGGACAGAAGCATGCTATTCTGTCTGGGTTCCACCGGCTGGCCGGTGGCCAGGCACCGGCTGGCCGGTGGTCTGGACAGAAGGTATTCCATTCTGTCTGGGCCCACCGGTTGGCCGGTGGCCAGACACCGGCTGACCGGTGGCACCTGGCAGAGGGCAAGGCCTTCTGCCTTGTCCACCGGCTGGCCGATGGGCTGGATCCGGCTGGCCGGTGACCTTACCGGCTGGCCGGTTGACTTAAAATGACGTCTTTTTGAAACAAAAGACCGACACTTTTTGAGTGGTGTCGGCCACACCGCGTCTCCGATTGTGGCGGGGTTGATTCGTACACGTCACATATGACCCATGGATCGTTCTCCTAAAGTTTCAACGGAAACCGAATCCGTTTGGTCGTTTTTCCGTATGTACTTAAAATGGTGTTCATTTTAAACAAAAGAGAGCCACTTAAACTTATCCCGGCAACACCGCGACTCGGATTCATCCCGGGTTGGCTCGTACACGTCACATATGACCCATGGATTGTTGGGATAAATTATCAACAGATTCGGAATGCGTTTGGTCGGTTTTCCGTAAGCCAGTTGATTCTTTTCACTTAAAATGACGTCCTTTTGAAACAAAAGACGGACACTTTGAGTGGTGTCGGCCACACCGCGTCTCCGGATTGAGCTGAAACCACCGTGAAACATTCTAATTATTATTCGTGACGTGTACGCGCAGACGGCACGTCAATCGGACGTGCAGTTTGCGCGGTACGGCTCAATATTAGTGTTTTAAGTGATGCGCGCGCTTCGTAAACGCGCGTGAGGGGGGTCCAAACGGGCCGAACGATGTCGGAATGGCCTGAAATCAGACGACAAATACGGGCGACTGATTAAAATAATTCAACTCCAATACTATACTACGAGTCTAGATAAAACCAACAACTAGAATAGATTAAACATCACATGTCAAGTCAAAAATGTAACGGATCAATATGTCCCACATCAGCATCACCATCTCCATCATCATCATCATCATCGCCCTCGTCATCGTCCTCCTCATCGTCATCACCCTCCTCAACGCCTTCCTCCTCGCCTTCGCCCTCCTCCTCGCCCTCCTCATCTCCATCCTCTTCCGAATCAGACTGCTCGCCATCATCATCTTCAAGCTCGACATCGGCCTGACCACCACTGGAACTGCCACCTGGTGCACCATATATAGAATGTATCGACGACATGTATTCATCAATCGCTGGGCTAGCCTCTGCTGGAAGTGTTGGACGTAGAACTTCAATAAATTTCATAAATGCACTGTTTGCCCTTGCAGACTGTTCTGCCGTCTCTGTGGCCCTTTTCTCAGCCTGTTCTGCCTGTGCCCTAACTTGCTGCAGCTTGGTGGCACTACAACTCGTACCTGAGGCAGGCCAATACCTCGTCGGGGCTATCCTAGGTCGGCAGCGTACTCTGCCAGAATGATCATCTCCCAACACCTGATGTAAGTGATCAGATGGCCCAAAATTGTCTGCTTCTTGGGCATCGAGGGCCTCTAAAGCATCCTGTTACAAATATAAATATATTGTTAAGTTACGAAATAGATATTAAAATATAAAATCAACAGATTAAAACATACAATCTGCTGCTGAGTCGCTTCGTTGACAGCACGTCCATCCTTTTTTCGTCTACTCGAGCAAAACAGTTTTGCTCGAGGCACACGTCCTTCAATATTTTGTACTTTCCTCTACAATGACATTGAAAACAAAATTTATATAAAGACTTCAGCAAATAATTAAATAATTGAGGAAAAAAAAGAAAATGTAAGTCGTAAAGAAAACTTATAAACAATTGTCATACCTGCTGCCTCTCATGATCCGGCATCGTCGTGCGTCCTAGTGTATGGAGGTATTTTTTTGCATCAATGTTTTTTTTATTTTTACCAGATGATTCCTAAATAAAATTCGATAATGCAAAGGATAATATTAATGCAAAACTTGAAAGTTATTATTTAAATACCTCAAATGTAATTCATACCTTAAACTGGGTACTCGTCCAATGAGTAATCATCTGACGATACTGCTCTATAGGACAATCATCCACGACTGGTACCGCCTCTAACTCAGTGCCAACTCTAGCACGCCAGCCAATATACAGCTCATGCTTGTAGGCTCTCCAAAGCTCGCCTAAATCCTTTAGACGTTCCATTCGTGCACCCTCACCATCAGGAAAATTAAATCGAAGCTGAAATGAAAATATTAATTTATATAAATACAAAAAAAATTCATGGCATTAAATACAACAGATTTTTTTACCCATATCTCTGCCCAAGCTCTATCTTTGACCTCATGTGGCAAATGTCTCCACGACAGCGGGCTGACGGGAATGATGTCGGAGTATTTGGCAAGCGTCGCCATAAAACTCCGACATTGCTGCCCTGTTTTCTCAACCATCTGATTGTCTTCATTATATTCCACCATAACCTGTGTGCGACGGTTCCACACCGAACGCATGCGTGTACGGCCCCGCCCCCGCCTCCTTTCAGTAGATGTATCTGTCATGAAATAAAAACAAATATTTTATCAAAACATGTTATAATGAAAATAAATATTACTATAAAAACTTGATAGGGTTTTATAAATATACCTGTGCTAGTCTGATCAATGAGTGGCGCCGGATCCACAGAACCTGATGGAACACCCTCTGGTGGAACGGGAGTCGAAGACGATGGAATATAAAAGCTCGGAGAGACAGAAGTAGAAGGAAAAGAAGATGGAACAACTGTATGACCTGATGCTGACTGGGGAGTGGGAATCATCATGGGATGTGAAAATGATGGGGCAGAAGATGCAGAAGGTAGCGAAAACATGGGAGGTCTAAATATCCCGTGTGTCCCTAACGACACACCGGGATCAGAATGTGGGAAGGCTGAAATGTCAGTGGGAGGGGCAGGGTCTAGTCGGGCACGCGCAGCTCTATGTCCACCTCTGGTACGAACCCTCCTCGTACCACCGGCCTGAGTACTCGGACCAGTACTAGGCTCCTCGTCAAATAACTGTCGACGTAATGGTGGAATGCCCAGCTCCTCCATCCGACGATTGTTCTCCGCCATTTTTTTTCTTCGTCTCTCTTCAATTGGCTTCATTTCCTGCATTGGAAAACAAATATGTAATTAATTAGAAAACGAAAATTAATGTGTAAACCAAAAAACTAAATATATGAGGGAATGAGGGGATTCATTGGTAATTTAGCTATCAATTGTTTTAGAAGAGCTTGAATGAATTTAATAAAACATACAAGTTGTAATGTTCACCAAGTTTGAAATATTGTTTGATTTGGTTTGAATACAGTTCAATTCCAAATTAGAAAATGCAATTCAAATAAAACAGCAACCAATAAACATTGAAAATTCACATAACGGTCAAGTCAGCTAAAACATATTTGTGATCAATACTAAATAAATATGAATATTACCAACCTTAACAACCCAACTCGAGGTAAACCAAAAGAATTGAGAACATGGATGAATGATTCTATATATTTCCAACCACAACTTCAGGTTCACAATCAACTCTGACAATTGAGCTATTGGAGTCATCAAAAGAAATAAATGGATTGGTTCCAATGGCAATAGGGACAGTGTCAATTCCATCATCAGCATCATCAAAAATATGTCTTGGAATTACTTCAACTACGACACCAAATTCAGGTTGAAGTTGATCTTTGACATAAAAAACTTGTTTAGCCATTGATGCCAACACATATGGTTCTTCGGTTGCAAGAGTACGTGTCATATTAATTACTCGAAATCCACAATCATCAATAAATGTGCCATGTCTCGTCATCGAATCAAACCAATGGCATTTCATCATTGTGACTCGTCCATGAGAGTAATAATCCAATATTATTATTTTCTCAACGACTCCATAATAACCCACATTTTCAAGTCGCGGTCTACTATCTGATGCGCTGGCATAACAATCTGTTGTGGCAGTAACCATAATACCATCATGTTGTGTTCTCATGTTTTTGGCTCGTTCAGTGACAATAAATCTGTACCCATTGATAACAATTGATTTACAGTCACGAACCACGGTATTAGGACCAAAAGCCAAAGCTCTTATTTCCTCAGAGACAGAGTCAGCAGACAAACTCAATACCTGCAATATAAATGACAGCTAAACTTAAGTAAATATTGAAATAATTAATTTAAACAGTAATATTTTTACCTTCAATTTTAACCAAGCAGAAAACTCTTTGCTATGCAAAGTCTCTCTCCTTCTCAAAGATAAAGAACGATGCTTCCTATTTATCATTGTTTTATGTTCCCTGTAGATAAAAAAATATGAATAGTTTAACAGATATATATGTAAGATATACATATTCAATTTTGTTACCTGATATAGTCATCGAACAAATCACAGTTGAACAAAACTGTGCGATGTGCCATCTCCCGATCTTCATTGCTTAATGTCTTCAATGTATATGATCCAGGAATTCCTCCTGTTTGAGGAAGTGATGGAAAACTGGGTTCAATTTGCTCATATTGTTCTTCTTCATTTCTCATTGGTCTGCTCATTCTTGTAGTAAGATCAGACAAATACATTGAACAGAAATCCATACATTCTTGAGCTAAGTAACCGTTCACGATAGAACCTTCGGGATGATTCTTGTTTCGAACATAAGACTTTAATGTGAACATATTTCTTTCAGTTGGATACATCCAACGAAAAGAAACAGGTCCTCCGAGAAGTATTTCAGTTGGAATATGGACAGTCAGATGCAGCATGCATGTGAAAAATGATGGGGGAAATATTTTCTCCAACTCACACAAAATTAATGGGGCATCTGTCAACATTTTTTGCAAGAAAGACTTCGACAACTTCTTAGCACAAAGATCTCTAAACAAATGGCACAACCGAATAACACCCACCCTTACATTATTGGACAAAAGATGACGGATTGCTATTAGAATCAACTCATGCAGTAGAACGTGATAATCATGAGTCTTCAAAGATTTTAGCTTCAACTCTTTTCTGTTGACCCGTTTAGATATGTTGCTTGAATAGCCATCAGGAACTCTAATAGTCTCTAATACTTCCAAAAATTGTTTTTTTTCAGTAGGTGTCATCACATAAGAAGCACATGGAAGTTGCCATTTATTTTCACTGATACGCACAGGATGCAATTCTGGTCTGATGCCCCAATCCACCAAGTCACGTCGAGATCGTAAATCATCTTTTGTCTTCCCCTTGACATTTAGAAGAACTGAAAGCAACATTTCACATATATTCTTTTCAATATGCATTACGTCTAAGCAATGACGTAGCAAATTGGTTGACCAATAAGGCAAATCAAAAAAGATACTCCTCTTCCTCCAATTGTAACAGGTTTCTGTGGAAACATTCTTTCTCTTTCCAGATTTCATTTGACCCTTCCCGAACGAAAAACTGAAATCTTTCAATTCATTAAGCACATCAGTTCCAGACATACGCTGAGGTGGATCATCGGTCTCTATAGTATTATCAAATCTTCGACGATTCATTCTATATGGATGATCCTTTGGCAAAAATCGTCGATGTCCCATAAAACTGAAACTACAACGATGTTTCAGTCTTCTGGATCGTGTATTCTTCATACAAACTGGACATGACAGTTTCCCCTTCGTGCTCCATCCAGACATCATTGAATAAGCCGGAAAATCATTGATTGTCCACATAAGCGCAGCGCGCATCTGAAATATGTCTTTCGAACATGCATCGTATGTGCGCACACCCACATCCCAAAGAAGCTTCAACTCTTTTATTAAAGGTTGCATGTATACATCAATATCAATGCCAGGATCAGAAGGACCAGATATGAGTATACTCATGAAAGTGAAAGGTTTTTTCATACACAACCATGGGGGAAGATTATAAATGTGTATAAAAACTGGCCATGTGCTGTGCGAAGTAAGCATCTTCCCAAACGGATTAAAACCGTCGCATGAAAGACCCAGCCTCACATTACGCACGTCAGCTGCAAAATCAGGATGTCGAGCATCAAATCTCTTCCATGCAAATCCATCTGCAGGATGAACCAACTCATCATCAGTCTTCTTTCTCTCGGTATCATGCCATCTCATTTTTATTGATATGTCATCAGACATAAAAAGATTCTGGAGTCTGGGAATCAATGGAAAGTGCCACATTACTTTCTGTGGAACGCGGGATGGTGTTCCATCAGATTTTGACTTCTAGCGGGATGTGCCACATTTTATACAATCATTTCGTTCAGCGGTTTCCTCCCAGAATAAACTGCAATCTTTCGGGCAAGCATGAATTTTGTTTCTTGAAAATCCAAGTTCCTCAACTAACTTCCATGCCATATAGTGGTTTGAGGGAATATCTGCATCATCTGGAAGTAAATCCTTCAAGAGGGTAAGAATGTAATCGATTGCTGTATTAGAAATCCCATACATAGTTTTCCCATGAAATAATCGGATTAAAAATTCCAGCTTTTTCATTTTATCGCATTGCCGATATACTGGAGTCGTGGCAGCATCATTCAATTTTTTCACCCTATCAATATCATCATTTTCACTAGATGCATCAGCTGTCCTCATATCGAAGTCTTCTTGAGTCGAAATCCTTTCTTTTTCATGATGACGAATAAACGGAAACCGATCATCTAACAAATTCTCCATTCCAGTCTTTTCATTTCGATCATCACCAATTTGAGATTTCGTTTTCTCCCCATTGTGATACCACAGAAAGTAGTTTGCTTGAAACCCATTTTTGGTTATGTGGTAGCTGACTTCTTCACGGCTCAACCAAGGTCTACCAACACAATTGGAACATGGGCAGTGTATGCGACCACTATCTGAAGCATTGTCAAATGCAAAATCTATAAAGCTCTCCAAATTGTTTTGAAAATCATCTGAGATCCGATCGGTTTCATACATCCAACTTCTGTCCATTCTGTAAAAATAATTTATATAAGTCATTTTGTCATAAACAATTCAATAGTCATTAACTATAATAGAATATACATTTAAGTAAACGATAAAGGAAGAAAATAATCAAGGTATCAACTACACATGTCAAAAAAACATACAAATGTGTTATTGAAAAAATGTAAAACCAACAAGAACTTAATGTGTTATATCACATAACAGCATGACTCATCCCATAACCATATTAGTAGGGTATCATGAACATGAATAACATCAACCTTGTGCCATCCTCCTACCCTACATGACCCCAACCACATGCCACATCTTATTATAGCCTTATCACATCACACCTCATCGAAAAACACTAGGGAAATCATAGTACATCTCACCTGAAGACACATGGACAATCACATCGCATCTTGCCTAAAAACACATGGTCAATCACTTTTGAAGGAAGAGTAGGGAATGTTGTACCCCACTCTCTTGGATTTTAATGATCACAATCACTCTCATAGTGATCTAATGTTGTTTCAAGTGTTCTTGTTAATAGGCATGATTTCAGGAGCAAGAAGTGGCAAAAAAAAAGGAAAAGTGGACTTTTTTCAAGTCCACCGGCCAGCCGGTGTAGGACCACCGGCCAGCCGGATCCAGCCCATCGGCCAGCCGGTGGACAAGGCAGAAGGGCTTGCCCTCTGCCAGGTGCCACCGGTCAGCCGGTGTCTGGCCACCGGCCAACCGGTGGGCCCAGACAGAATGGGATGTCTTCTGTCCAGACCACCGGCCAGCCGGTGGCCTCCTCACCGGCCAGCCGGTGGAACTCTTTGGAATAGTGAGACCTACTGTCTCACCACCGGCCAGCCGGTGGCCTTCCCACCGGCCAGCCGGTGGCTCCTGGGCAGAAGCTCTCTCCACCTTCCAAGGCACCGGCCAGCCGGTGGGCAAGCACCGGTCAGCCGGTAAGCAAAGTCAAACTAGCCGTTAGAGCTTGACCAGACTTGCCCACTTGATCCCCAACGGCTCCAAGAACCGTTGGCAAAACCTCTCAAATACCAACGGTTATACCAAACCGTTGGTATGTAAGTGTTGGGAAAACTCCAGTTTCCAGTAGTGAGGATCTTACATACACATCATGGATCACTATCAAAACCATAAAAACATTGACAGATCTCAAAAAATGAGTGCATGCCATCATTACCTCATAGAATTGAAAAAAGGTAAGTAACAAGCAATATATCTCACTACTCCATACTCACCCCACAACATAAGGGTCTCACATTACTAGGGAATAATTCTATCCAATACTAAATGATCTTGATCCATTTTTCATATACATATATGATTCACCTCACCAATTACTAAATATTAATAACATATAAAATTATGATTCCATTTAACTAGAGTTAAACCATCAGGTTTTACAAGGAAATTCTATATAAGTATTTGTTTACACTTTAAATAAAGAACATGAATGTCATGTTAACACTCAACATTGATTCATTAATAAATTGTATTCGAATTTTATGGAAATACCAAAATAAATTAGTGAATCAATGTACCTATAGTGGTGCACATGACCACCATGAAACAATCATAAATTTTTACAAAAACCCTAATAATTGGGAATAACGAAATCAAGAATAGAAGTATATGATTTATAAGAGCTGGAACTATATCGTTGATAAAATATAGGAGTCTAACCTGGTAGGTGCTGATCTGATGGAAGATGTGGGGATTGGGAGGTCCTTCTGCAAGGAATCGCTCCAGGAGGACATGAACTGAATGCTTCTGGAATGTGGGGAGGCCGCTGGCTCGATTTGGTATTTGGGGATTTTTTTTCCCAACGGTTATTAAAAACCGTTGGGAATGACCAACATTTCCCAACGGTTCCATAGAACCGTTGGGAAAACAAGATTTTTCACCACTTTTCCCAACGGTTCTTAGGAACCGTTGGGAAAAACCTATCTTTCCCAACGGTTGTATGAAACCGTTGGGAAAACTATGCATTGAGGGGTTTTTCCCAACGGTTTCTATAAACCGTTGGGAAAAACAAGATATGCCAACGGTTCATTGAACCGTTGGTACACAACTGTTGGGAAAGGTCCCTTTTCCAGTAGTGAATCTATTAATAAAATCATTACTTTCAAAAAAAAATCTGTGAAATTAACCTCCCACAATGACTAAAAGTCATCCTAGAATTTGGATGATAGTCTTAATTTAAATATATGAACATATAACTTGGAAAATTCATCTTTATTTCACGAAAAATAAAAAAATGATATACATTTCTGCATATTGAATTTTCTCAATCTCATCCAATCTAGGAGAAATACCAATTTGAATATACTAAACAATGATTTTATCGTCTGCATCATGATCCGTGAAATACATTTTTCGAATTTTTTTTTTAAAAATGAAACGATGTCTTTATATTTATAGGCCTTATCTCTGATATACCGTATATTTATTTGACACACTACATCATGAGGAAATTTGAAGAATTGATAAATTTTAGAAAAAGAAACCAAAACTTATGTATCTTCTATTCTTGCAAAAACTGTATCTTCAAAATCACCATAAATAACATTATAGAAAGACATCAATTATAACAGATAAAGGAATTCTGATTTCGCCTCATTAATCATGGATTCCAATCCTTTAATGTCTAGCACATTCCATAGAAGTAAATTTTTCTGATAGATCCATTCAAAATCTTATACTTTACCTCGTATAATCATTTTTACAGGAAATTTCTGACACATCAAGTTTCTAGCTTCACCTACTTTGGTTCTCATAATTTTCATCATTTCTACAAAACAAAAGCTCTGAGTTTTTCTAGTTTTTAGGGTTTCTAAGAAAGACAGAGGTAAGGAATGGTAGATGAGGGTAAAATAAGGCGGTATTTTAAAAGTGTTTGAGATTTAAAAGGGTTTGGAATTTGAAACATTTCTAAGAATCCCTTTTTCCCATTTCATTATGTAAGATAATCATTAAAATTTTGTAAACCACATTGTGCAAATAAAATTAATATTCAAATAAATTAAAAAAAATGTACAGTGAAAAATATTTATTAATAAAAATAGATTTAAAGTGATCAATAATTTTTTTAACATAAATAAACAGGAATAAATAATATAATATAATATAATATAAATATTAAAAATTTAAATGATTAAAAATATTAACATTTCTAAACATTTAAATAAACCAAACTCCCCCTTAATAAAATCAAAATTTACAGTTGCAGGTTATTTAGTAAAATTATCAGCTAGTCCGTATTTAGTATTTACAAATTCAAAATATATATCCTTTTAATAACATAATCTCATAAAAAATGATGCCATATATCAATATGTTTAGTTCTATACTTACTTATTTGATTTTTTGAAATATATACAGAACATGTATTATCACATAAAATAGGGGTATTATTAAAATTTAGTCCAAAGCCCATTAGTTTGTTTTTCATCCACAATACGTGTACACAACAACTACCTACAAAAATATTTTCTACCACAACTATAGACAGGGAAACTAACTATTGTTTCTTACATGACCTTGATACTAAATATTTTCCTATAAAGTGACATGAATCTAAGGTATTATTTTACCTAATCTACATCCTATAGAATCATCATTGAAATATGAAATTAAATTAAAATCAGAAGTTTTTTGATTAAATTGAGATTGAACAAAATATTTATTTAAATATCTAAGAATCCTTTTGAAAGAAAAAAGATGAGATTCTTTAGGATTTTTTCTGAAATCTAGCACATAAAAATACTAAAAACCTAATATCTGGTCTTCTAGTAGTATGATATAATAAACAACAAATCACAGCTCTATATAACATGTTTTCTATTTCATTTCCAGATTCACCCAAATCATGTTTTTTATTTGTATACATGGGTGTTTTATACGTCTTTCAGTTCTTAAGTCCAATCTATTTCAATGAATTAGTAATATATTTACTTTGGGTACAATATTTACATAATATTTTTGATAAATTTACATCCTAAAAAGATGTTCAATTCTCCCATCATACTCATTTCAAATTCTTTTTTCATAAGTTTTGAAAAATCAATACAATGTTTTTTATTAGTTATACAAAAAAATAACATCATCAATATAGTTTTGAGCTAATAATATAATAGAAATAATGGTGTTCTTAAAAAGAGTTGGATCTTCAATTACAAAAATAAATCCATTATTTAAATGAAAAGAAGATAATCTTTCACACCAAGATGTATGTGCTTGTTTAAAGCCATCGAGTGCTTTGGTATGTTTAAAATATATTCTGGTTTTTGAAGGCTCATTTTTTATTATTAAATCAAAGCGAAGACCACCTTTAACTGGGTAGAGGGAAACCCATTACAAAGCCCGAAGATCCGGTGGGCTTGTATCCCATTACATAGGCTGTAGGCCGACAAATATGGCCCCATTCACAATCTGTGAATATTAACCAGCCTGCTACAGTGCCCGCCCAGTACCGCCGCCGCTACAGTGTCCTACCGCCACTACAGTACCCGCTGATGAATAGTTCCACCACTGCTACAGTACTCTATAGTACTACTATAGTACCTATTCCCAATGGGTTTTGTAACCCAATTTTTCATGTAGGATTACGGGGTGCTTTCCAGTAATCCAAACCCCAACTACATAATCTGGTTTTTGAAATTTCCCAAAACCAGAAGGTTTTTCACCATAAAAATCCTCCATTAAATACCCATTTAAAAAAGGAATATTTAACATCCATGTGATATAATTTAAAGTTCAAATAAGCTGCATAATCTAAATAAAATCTAATTTTTATAATATTGATATATGGGGAAAGGTTTCATCATAATATATACCTTCATCTTCATTATATCTTTTAGCTAATAATATATATTTTTTTCAAGTTATAATCCCTTGATCATATTGTTTATTTAAAAAGTCCCACATAGTTTCTATAACTAGATAATTTTACGTCCTATCAACTAATTCCCAAACTTCATTTCATTTGAATTGGTTTAGATCATATTGTATTAAAAACATATAACTATCATATTTTAGGTTTTCCTAAAAAGATTAAGGTTTTAGTTGATATAGTATGGATGAGAATTCAAAATGGTTTCTATTATATTTCATCTATTTCATACTCCTATGTCGTGGTCTCCTATTAATGTTTATAAAGGACGATTCATTGAGGTTCCAGACTATCTAGGTTAAAACAATTTAGGTTCATCAGTATCATGTTGTTCTGAACTAGAATGAATTTTATTTATGTTATTTTAAAAATTATTTTTCATATTTTCAAGTCTCAAGATATTATAGGGGTTTGTAGTTTAATCAGTTTTTTCATTCTCTTTAATAAAAGGGTTAGTTTCATCAAACATCGCATTAAATGATTCTTCAACAATCAATATATTTTTATTAATCCCACAATATTATTTAGAGGTAGAATAATATAATAAAAATATTACTTAATCTTATTTTGGGACAAACATACCAAGATTATCCTTGGTATTAAGAATATACACCATACATCTAACAACTTTAATGAACATTACCTTTGTTCTTCTGTTATTCCAAAGTTCATAAGGTTTATTTATGAAAATAAGCCAAATTAAACCTCCTTTCATAGAATAGAATGTTGTGATTTTAGCTTCTTCCCAGATATAGGTATGTAGATTGTATTTATTCAACACAGTCCTAGACATTTCTTGCATTGTTATGTATCTTTTTTCAACAATTCCATTTTCTAGGAGTTCTTGGTGAAGAGAATGTGTGTTAAATACCACTATTTAAAAAATGGATTGAATCCCTAATTTTCGAATTCTCCACCATGATCACATCATAATGAAATTATCCTAAAACCATTTTCATTTTCAAAAAAATTACAGAAACATTCAGAAATAGTAAAATAATCGCATTAATGTGTCAGAAAATAAATCAAAGTAAATCTAGAGTATTCGTCAACTAAAACATGTACACATAATTTTCTATCCAATCTTGCAGCTTTTTATAGACCAAAAATATCCATGTGAATAAGTTGTAGAGGTTTTGATTTAGTAATTTTGTTAATATATTTGAAGGGATAATTGTGTTGCTTTCCAATATTTCATTCATCACAAAATCAGCCACAATCAATAATAAGACATGGTAAATCATAAACTTTCTGTTTATTAGATAATTCATATAATGTATAACTACTACAATGACTATGCCTTCTATGCCATATCCAAGGATCATTGATCTTAGAAGCTATAAAATTTACTTTCGATTTACAAAAGTAATTTAGATCCAATGTATGAACATTATTTGTTCTAGGTGAATTATACATAAGCAGCTAATCTTTAAACACAAAACATGAATTGTTTGAAAAATCAACATTATATCCATCATCCCAGAGTTGAGAGATATTTATCAGGTAATTCTTCAACAATTGTACATATAGTACATTATTAATTGATACTATTTTTGGATCTCCAATAGTTCAAAGTCCAATTATATTTCATTTATAATTATCAGAAAAATTTACTCATACTCCATTAATTTTAGTCAGTATAGTGTAGTTTGATGAGTTTCCAATCATATGTCTGGAACATCCACTGTCCATATACCATATATAATTTCTTTTTCTGTAACATGTTTCCTATAAAGGGGATATAAACAAGAGTTTTTTTTGGTACCCTTATCCTTTTGGGTCCATTAGTGTTTGCTAACAATGATCTAGGAATCTGTATTTCCTTTTTTTTTCCAAAACTCATTTTTACATAAAATAATATAATAAAAATAAATTCCTTTTTAATTACACATATTTGAGGATTTCATAATTAAATGTTTTTCTTTATATCCCTTTCAGTTCAACAAGAAATAATGTTAACCATTTTTGAGTTGGGAAAAAAATTCAGATATAGTTTAGATTTTTCACCTTTATGTCCTATACCAAAACATTTTGTTCTAATGATATTTTTACAAAGAATTTCATTGAGAATATTTTCTAATTTTGTAAAGAAGAGGGAAGCTCTATTTTATGTTTCTTCTTCATCTTGTAATTCATTAATATTATTTAACAAATCAACACAATTTGTGGAATATGAGTTAAATTTAACAATTAAATCTTGATGTTGATTATGTAAGTGAAATATTTCTCACAAAATTTCATTTTGAATATTTTTTATTGATTTTTTTCTTTGATAAGGAGTCGTATTTTCATTCTAGAATTTTTTAGTAGGCATCCAATTTATTATTTGAATAATTAGAATCAGAATTTGATGAATAATAAGTTTCTACCTTATATTCATATGCAATAAATATCATATTTCTTTTCTATTGTGATTTACCTTATCTGAATAATATTTTGATGAGATGTCGGAGTGTCCAAGGACACTCAATGATTCCTTCATTTCTATTTTTTTCTTTATTCTCACAATCAACATTGTTTTGATTGTTCTTTTCTGTCTCTCTCTTCTCACCTTTTAGCTGGGGACAATTAGGGCTTATATGAATAAATTTCTTTCATTCATCGAATCTGACTTCCTTAGAGTCTTTCTCATCCCTTTTGAAAAGAAATATAAATCCTTTTTTTTCTTATAAAACATTCTAAAATTTTTATCAAATAGATCTAGTTCCATTTTAGAGTCATTTCTATCTGAATTGCTTTCTTATCTATCTTCTTGATTTTTTATTCTTTTTTTCTTATGAGATGGTACCATCAGATAAGTATTATCATTTTTTCACTATAACTTTTTGATCTTCAAATTCATCTTCCTTTTCAGTTTCATACATCATCAGTTTCCCAATCATTTCTCTAATTGTTATTTTTTTGATAGGTGATGATAGTCGAATTGTAGCTGATATACAATTCCATTTACTAGGTAGCACTCTCAGTACATTCAAAACATGATCTAATTGTTTAAAAGGATCACTTATTGCTGTAATATTATTTATAATCATTATAATCATTCCATTAATCATACTGATACATTCACCATTGAGAATTCTTAATGTATCAATATTCAGTTTTGTTGTTTCATAACTCATTTGTCTTACATTTTTTGTTCCTTTATAAGAAACTACAATGGTTTTCCACATTTCCTAGTATGTAGGACATTGTGAGACACAGCTGAATTCAACTGGTCCAAGACCACAAATAATATCATTCATAGAATTATATTTTCTATAATAATCTTCATCTATAGAAAATATCCAAGATTCCGGATTTTCAGAATTTAGATATGGAATAATGATCTTATAGTATAAATTGAATCCTATATTCTTCAAACATATAATCAACCATGATTTTCAGCATCCACATTTTTCACCATTGAAATGTAGAGCATGAACCATTTACCTGTCTTCTCTATGATCAATCATTTCTATATATGTATAGACATTATAATTTTATCTTGTATTAGGCTTTCCCAAATGCTATCCTATGATACCAGTTTTTATGTTTGAATATTCAAATATGCACAAGAGGATGGGTGAATTGTGTAATTTCAAAATTATTTACAATTCTACCTCATGATGTTGACTGATGGTTATGCAGGTGAGAAGTTCTTGTCTTTTATATGAAATTATGAGCTGATAATAAAAACAGAAATAATGAACACAACTGATTATAGTGGTTTGGGGAATATAGATCCCATAGTCCACTACACCAATTACTCTCCCTATGAGTTTGGTTAATTTCACTAGTTAAGTCCTCATATCATAAGACTAATCCCCAACTGAGTATAGACAGTTGAAACCTTTACAAACAGGACTAAAAATAAAGTCTTATGGTTCTATAATAGAGAACAGATAAACCACAATATAGATCGAGAAGATAATACTTCACCACAAATGAGAACGAGTCGTTGAAACTCTCAATAAAAAGATATGTATTATGAATGATTCTGGTTGACCATTACAGTTGAACAACAACTGATAGTAGATAAATCTTCTTCATAAATAAATAGTTAATTCAGGAAAGAGTTGTTCAGAAGTGATCCAGTTGCATTATAAATTTGAAATAAAAATACAAATTGTAGCAACAGACATATAGTAAATACTGTATTTTGAATACATATATTTCCACTATAACTTCTTCTATAGAAAAACATAGTCTAATCGGTTTTTTCACAAGATTTATAAAATATCTTCACAAGACTGCATTTTCAACCGTGTCACAATATATGATTCAATATATAACTAAATATATATCCCATTTTTTCCTTTGAATCATAAACACACACATATATAGAGAGCAATTACTCTGATATGAGTAAAATTGACAGCCTATCTTTTAATTCAAGATCCAATAAAATTACCTGATTAATCGAAAGTATTAAAATTCTTGTGAGAGCTCAAAGTAGTTGTAACGTTACTTTATGAGTAAGGTAAAATTATCCACTTAATATGATTATTTTAATTAAACATATTGAGATTTGAATCATTTGAAAAAATCTATAAATCATCCCGATATTCCATAATGGTCGTTGCACAAAACTCTGATAAAATCATAATTTCAAATCTCTGGTGATGAAAAGTAAAATGTGAGGTTCCTTCATAAATTGAAAAAATACAAAATGTAGGGTTCAACAACGTAGAGTTCATTCTCCGAACATAAGGTTGAAAACATGAGATTGACCATAAAAGAAAATTTCATGATCTATATATTATCTTCTCAAACGTAAGGTTCCGTACTTATATAGGATTCATTAACCATACTGTTTTTCCTTTTCAAATGTAAAGTTTTATAAAAACCATAGGTTATTCATCCATACATTTCCGTTAATGTAGGGTTCACTAACCATATGTTCTGATCTTTTAGCATAAGGTATAACCCAAAGGTAGTTTATTTTCATTACGTTACATTTTTTCAACTAATGGTATTAACAATGTTACTAGAATAATGTAAGGATTGTTTCAAACACTTTGGCAAATATTCCACAAAAATTATAAGCTTAAAAATATTTTCCAAATAAGGAATATAATGATTATTAATTTTGTGAAATTCAAAAAATGTAATAACATTAGAAAAAATAGCGGTATTTGTGAGCATCCAAATAAATTAGATTTATAGTGTATTGTTGAGACAATAAATTCTCAACAACATGGAATCCTAATATGGAATTTTTAGGAAGGAATCCAATGGATTTTAATTATAAAACTAGATGTGACACTTGGGTTCCATTACAAGGTTTCCAATGATGGTCTTGATGAGAGATGATGTTCACAATTACCGATAGAAATTCCAGGGTTATGTTGAGGATCTACATTGATGGGTTTTTTACTTCAAGATATTCTTGGAGTGATACCGAGATTCTAAATATGGAATATAAATGATGGGATTAGGTTCTGATATGATTAACTAATTAAATTCTTTGTATAAATCACCTACCAACCCAAAATAAATGTTGAGATTAGGTCAATGTCTTGTACTATATAGATTATCTGGTTAGGAATCTCATGTTCACATATCAATATGAGGGAAACATGGATATGTTCCAAGTCTCAAGTATTACTTAATAATTGATACTTATTTATTAAATGAATGCGATTACAAATTTTGACAAGATTCACTATTAAATTCTTGAATGAATAGCTAATTCCAAAGAGGGTAGTAGTGGTGAAGAGTTCATGGGGACCGAAACCTTTATGGGTTGTTTAAATTCATTGATCCCTTTACAAATTATACCACTAACTGCTCAAAAGTTTTATTATATATTCAAATATTGGATGGAATTAGATGGCATTGGTGGTTTCCTATGGGGATTTTGTCTTAGACACTACTCATGATTTGTTTGGTAACCAAAAATATATTATGACTATAGGTAAGGATAAGGGAAACCGCACCGGTTTGGGTCATTGATTGCTACATAGTATATAGGGAGCACATAACTAAGATATGGCTCATAATGGATGATGGGATAGTTTTTGTTCTTTTTGGTAATTTTTTTACATATATGGTCACCTTCTATGTATACATATTTTAGTTTCTTTGTAGAAAAATGGAATAATCATCATTGTATATAATATTAATTTCCTCATAATAGTATATATCTATCCTTGGATGTTTATATCATCTTTAATTATCTATTTTCCCATTGATTTATAACTTCCTTTATTGAATTATAATACTAATACCAATATATTACTCTCTAATAAGAGGACATTGTCTCCCTATAGACACACCCTAGGCCCTCCCTACTAATTGGAAGCCTCTGAAATTTGTGCAGATACCCATGATTCCATGTGGCCAACCAATCTTGAGAAACCTTATAGTGGAATATGGGTCTCAGGTGTTATAATAATGATACATCCATCAGATTATTTTGACTAAATGGTTACCAAATTCGTAATTGGTGTTCATCAACTAAATTTATTATCATTCAATCACAAATACTCTTTTATGGATATACTATTTTATGTTAATTTAATTAAAATTATTTTATGCTCTATAATGTTTTTACTATTTTTATTTTGGGATATTACTTCCTTATAGAAAAATCTTATTCTTTAATATATATTTTTTCTTCAAATATATGACATTTTATGAAAAATTCCCATCCTTTCTGATTAATGATATCCGTCCATATACATATTTTTCTTGATCAACAATGTTGTACATTCATATATGAAATCTAAAATATGTTTTATCTCCTATGTTATCCAATCTTCTATTTAGATATTTTCAAATGGATAATCAATTACTCATTGTTATGATATAGTGTTGGATAAATATACTCTTAAAAATATTGAAATTGAATTTTACATACATATATTTTGTCATCCATCCCATCATTCATATTATATACCTTTATTAATGAATATTTTTTAGTTCATTATTTGATGTAATTTATTATAAAAATTTCTATAAAATGTTTTGAAAATAATTTTGGAAAAAAATGTGTGACCTAATTTTTTGAATTTCTTCACAAAAAATGATGTGAAAATTCATTTTTAATGATTTTTTCATGAACATATCTTCTACTGTATCATATTTTACCTTTTTATGTGGCCTACATTATAATATTTCATACATTAAAATTATTATTCTTTTCTAATAATTTTGACAAGATTAATTTTTAAATACATCAAAATAAATGGGTTATTTCTTCTTGTTTTTTAAGAAAGTCCATATTTTGTCCTAAAAAGGTTCTTTTTCTACCCATAGATTTCCCATTCATATTTTTATATAAAAATTTTGTCTAATCTCTATAAGATAAATTTTCCAGCCGATATTTTTTTCCAATCATAATCATCCACAATGTATAAACAATATATTTCTTCCACTGAAATTACTTTGTAAATTCCCTATATCTCATTTTATTGATTGAAGGGTATTCAACTAGATTATTATACATTGATTAATCAAGGAAATTATTGACCTAACTATATATGAATTATCTATATGTTGTAACTCTAAATTACTTATATAAATCAATTGAAAGGTACTAACCAATAAAGTTTCATAATATCACCATATACTAATTTAATTTCTTGAGGATATCATGTTGTGGTTATTGATAATTTTATGGGATATCATTTGAAAAGTATACTTAT
Source organism: Viscum album (assembly GCA_963277665.1). NCBI lineage: Eukaryota > Viridiplantae > Streptophyta > Magnoliopsida > Santalales > Viscaceae > Viscum > Viscum album. The sequence continues at coordinate 813,950,170 of OY728165.1, forward strand.
CCCATTTTATTTCTATGGGTTTTTATGATTTGATGATTGAAATAATGTGGCACACATATGTATGATTTTCTTTATATTATGTGTTGTTATGGAATTATATTTCACTATAATTCATTGGGTAATGTTTTTATATCATGAGACACTATGTGTGGTTAATGTGAAATTAACATATCAAACAATTTTATTTTATAATTGTTCAATGACTAGACTTCTTCTTATGTTGTTATGTTTTATATTGTAAGAAAATATTTATGATTCCGGGATATTATGATATCACTTAATTATAGGTTGTTTCTATTCATTTTATGATAGATTTTATAAACCTCATGACATAAATGTGTTTTCTCACCATCATGGTTTACATTTATTATTCATTTACTTAGATATTTAGATCACTCCTTGTTATGATTTTATTTTCATAGAAAATAATAGATATTAATATATATGATTACGACTAATGGGTATCTTTTCTAGAGAATTTATTAGACATGTTGATGATTTATTATGGATTAATTCAATCCTATAATAGTTATGAAATATCTATTAGATTAGAATGTCATGGGAAATATTTGTTAAAGATTTTATATAATTATCTAGAACTATAAACCTAAAAAGTTATTATAATGTATGTAATATAATAACGTCTATAATGAATTTATTTATATGATAGTTATGTCTGGTTTGTTATGATGATAATCACCTTAGGGTGTTGGGTGTCTTCTTCATACCATTCAAGTTGATGGAGGTGGATGGACTCCAAGATCCAACCAATTTTTATGAAAATTTTTTATAGAAAAAGTCATTTTATAATATCCTTAACTAGAGTATATTTAGAAACATACTCTATTATCAATATCCATTACTCAACCTTACCATTATAAAATGATATTTGATCATGAAAAGCTTAATCCTTGAATGTGGGACTTGATTTTTTTTCTATGAATTATTGTACTAAAGTTATCCAAAATGATTGAAATAATAGAATTCACTTAAAATTAAATATCTTAAATTTATCACATAATCCATTAGATAACGATATATGATTTTATATCCATATAATATTGATATTCAATAGTTCCAAATTAAATTTAATCTTTCTTTTTATCTATAAATAAATAAAAAATAACCAAGATATAATGTATCACTGGGGTTTTACTTCTAACCACCAACTAAACCAACCCAATTTACATAAAAATATCAAAATGGATTCTCTTATGATATATCTTGGTAAAAAATACCAAATAACCCTTTACATTGATATAATGTATTATTATTTAAACTGTAAGTATTTGGGTATTTTGGAAACCTTTGACACCTAGATCCATGAAATTTAAAAAACACATTGACTCGTACTAAAGCTATTGTGTGAAATTTTCCTCAAATTATTTGACTATAATTTATAATATAAATTAATTTTTGATGCATTGGGGTGGAAACATAGTGGTAAATACCATTATCCCATGTCCCAAAGGATATATTTCTTGTCTTGGGAAATCTCCTTAGGGTATTTATGATATAGGTAGTGATACATAATCCTGTGGCAGGCAGTGACGCAAGCATGATGCCTATTGGGTAATGTAGGCATGATGCCGCAATGGGCCTTCGGGACATGTTCATGACCCACTTGACCTTAAGTCTAAGGGATATATAGTGGGTCTCCCTCTACCAAGATTTAAAGAGGCATTTTCTTTAATAATAAGAAGGCACTTTGACCCCAACATTAAAAAATTTATTTTATATCATCATTTCCCGAATACTTTATAAGGGGTTGCAAAATATGTTGTAAAAACCTTATAATTTAACAATAAATACAGCTTTATCACCTATTTATCATTTTTGAATTGAAAAAATAATTACACCTTCCTTTGAACACCTGTAACCAATGAAAATACCAAATCTAAGACTATTCAAATTTCAAAATAAATTCTCATAAATTCTATAACTTCCATATATTGGTTAAAATCTTATCCTACAAATATTTTATTATACACATAACAATGAACCAATATCTATTGAACATACTACTTCATAACAAATATACTACAATCAAATCCCTCACATTTGAATCCTATTTTTCTCACGTATTTATTCTTTCATAAATACCTATATCATGGTCCCTGGTTCGTCGAATAAAGTGGATTATTTATGAAATAATATCTCTTCTCCTTTTTAAGAAAGAGAAATCCTTTTGTCTATTTAATATAAACATATAATTTAAGAACTATATTTAAATTTAATTGACTTTATAATCATTTATAAATCATTAATCCTCTTTAATACTAATATTTAAAAAATTAAATGAATCATTTATAATATATTTATTAAATAAATATATTATACACGTAGATACCATTATTTTTAGAATAAACCTCTGACATAATTTTGTCTTTTTTTAATCATGTTTATCTTTTCAACCATATTGTTCAAAAAGCTTACATAGTTATGATAATAATCATGTAATGTATCATTGGATAAGATAAATATCTTATTAATATTAGTTGGATCAAGAAATTATTACATATAATGGATCAAACTCTCATACATAGTTTCCCCCTAAAAACTATTAGGCATAACTTGTTATATGAGTGTCATTTAATATAGATATTTAGTCCTTCATTTTTAATATCACCAAAAAAAGTATTCATCAATTTTCATCCCCTGTAGTTTGTTTTGTTATAGTTGAAAATCATGGTCAAATATGATGATAATCATTGTTCAATTTAGAATACACACTGTCCCCTTATCATCCCCATAGCCGGCAAACCAATCAACACTTTCATTTAGAATTTATTCCCAAATTTTTTAAAAAATATAATCAATTTTAATAATAGTATAAATTTAAAATTCAATAATATTTTTAATAATCTTGTTAAGTAATTTATATTAATTTATATTAGAAAAACTCAGAAAAAAATTTATTCATCTCTATATGAATCAAATAACTAGAACCATACTATTTTATCAGTATATAATATTTAACTATGTAGATATGAACATATTTAATTATAGGCTTCTTTTAATGACACATATCATCTGTGGAATTCTCTTTACATAGACATAACAAATATATATTTGTGATGCAGAAAAATTTTAAGACCAAATCATTTTGATAATCTGTAGCTAGTCATTCTCAATAATTCTCATTTGATCAACAATACTGATTTACTAGGATATCATGTCATCTACACCATTATACCAATACGTTATCATCCCCAAGACATGATTCCATATCCCATGGTTAATTATATAGTCATTTACATGGATATTTGTTATCTCTCTCTTATTGTTGGCCAACAATTTTCAAAAATTATTCCACAAAATATTATTTACTAATATTTGGTATCATGTCGTGATATTAAACACACATTACTAATTTAGAACAATAATTTGTTCTAATACACAATAATATTTTATAAATGGTATTAAAGAACATTTTCCATCAATATTCATTGGGGATATCAGTCTAAAAAAATCTATGTGCACAAATTAAAATAACCAAAATAACTTCTTATATTTTATCTTATAATTTTAGTGATTTATATTTTCATTTTGGAATACATCACTTTTATGAGTATATTCTTGTGTAATACTAGGGGTATCACACACGAAATTATATTTCACTAAATATTAAAATGATTATGGGCACAAGATCTTAATTAATTTACACTAAAACATGTTTTCATCTTCTTTAGATAAAATCATATGTCTTCATCTCAACAGATCAGGTAGAGATTCCAACTTCATAATTTATTTTGGATCATAATTTCATATTATTTACATTGATATGAAATGTTTTAATTTTGAGGTTTATTTCATTCTGTAATTCATACAATTAGATTATGATAAATTAATTGTTACTAATGAATTCAAATGAAAAAATATCTATTTTTATCATGTATATTCCTCATGTTGTGGATTTCTCTGCGCCAATAATCTTAAATACATACTCATTTAAAATCCCTAAAATATATTTTATGTCATATTTGATCCTCATGGTAAGACCATTATTTTATAATATATATAAATTCCATAATATACTTAGAATAAACTATCTAAAATGTTCTGTTCCTCTTATGTAAATCTCTTATACTTCATCCACATTAGCCCTTTTATTTTTTATCCATGTTTTTTACATCCAATTTTTTTGTGTTTTGTGTACATGATCAAATTCTAGATATGATGGACCCTTTTAATTATTATAACCTATTAGATTATTATAATATTTAGCATGATAGATGACTATATATGCTAACAAATGAAAACACTTTGATTCTCCCTTGGAATAATCCTAAATTTAATTAATTATAAGAACGTGTATTTTTATCTATAACCTTCATACCAAAAAAATAATCCAGAAAAAAATACGAAATATATTTATTTATTTTCAATTGTCCCCTTATATTTTTTAAATTTACGTACCAATTTTGTATGGAAGAAACTGTTTTGGGGTCTTATATTAATATAAATATAACACATATTTTAAGAGGTATTATTTTTTACATTATATATTTTTTACTTAGTTAATGAATTATACCACAAATAAATCATTTTCATGGGAGTGAGAGTTTATAGAACTGCATCATTCAATAATGCCTTTTGTTTATTATCATGTGCAATACTTTCATTCAATTAATTATAATAGTGTTAATTATACAAGAAATCATACAACATCTATATAGGTTCTCCATGTATTTCGTTAAAAATTCCCATAGCCTATGTGATAAAACATCCCAAATACATGTCAAGAGTTATATATGTTTCTTTATATTCTAGTTTTCAGCTCATATTAGTGACTTATCCTTCAGGATATTTAATTATACAGATCGTTGATTTCATTATAATGATTAACACATCAATGATTCAATCGCACACTTTTAAACATAACATGATATCAACCAATGTTTTATATATTTATATATCTTCATATTTTTTTCTAGTAATATTCATCTTAAAAAAAACTTTTCTAGTACATTATCTAAGATATATATAGTTTAGAATCAAATAAGACAGAATTTTATTACTACCTTCATAGTTTCAGCTATACAAATGTATATTTTATTCAAGATCATACTCAAATCCAATTCAATATATAAAAAGGCCATAATATTTACCTTCTTCGCCATCACCTTCTGAATCAATTTATTTTCTAGATGTGAAAATCACATGAAAATTCTCATTAAGGTCATTACAATTCCCAGTTTCTTATGAACAATTACCCTTAAGTATATGTTTTATTCCTAAATAAATATTTTACTGATATTATTAGGTGTTACACAAATCTATATGAATTTATCATAAATACGATATCTTCTTCATCATATCATAACTTCTTAGGGAAGATCAATGAAACATTCACTATTTTTTCATAACAAAATTAATTGACTGAAAACATACATTTAAGTATATGTTTTTCTTTTTTAGGTTTATGGAAGATAAATATGATGATATAAATCAATAACCCTTTCATAAAGTTCATATTCAATGACTATTTTCTTAATATTTTTAAATTCATCTTCTAATGATTTTTCATGTTCCATAAGATCGTCATTGTTGGTCCTTATCCTCTAGGTAATATGAATTTTTCATGTCATCTAATGAGATAACCTATCATTTAGTATCCTTGATCATCTATATCATAATATTTAAATTAGTTGGAATCAATATCAAGATTTCCATCACAATGTTAACATATTTATGGGTTTCAGTGAGTCCATATATGTCCTCTAGAATAATATTCATCGAATCAAATAATGAATCAATGAATTTATGCAGTAATATCATCATGTCCTTATACATGTCCATAAGACATGAATATTATTCTAACACCTTTAAGCCTCAGTAATAAATGTTATTCAATTTTTAACACATGATGATTGAGGATTTATGTCACATCACCATTATGTAGGATAAATTTGAAAATACTCTCTATAAAGCACTCATTCCATTGTAATTAAAACCCATATCATTTTAAAAATTCACTTCTATTATTGAATGATGCTTCCATAGATGACCAGGATTAAATTGTGATTCTCTATCCCTGAAATTTCTTCTATATAGGGGAAACATGAGACATCCTGGAAAGGGTACACTCTCATTTTGGTGTTTAAGAGGTTGTACCTTGGGTTCATAGGTTTTTAGTGGTTATCTAGGGACTTTATTTAGATTATTGGAAGTTAAATTCATACAAGAGTCAATTCATTCTATTAATAAAATATTCATTAAGTGAATTAGGTATGGGAATAGGCAATGAATCCTTTTGTTGATAAGTAATTTTCTATGATATGACAATTTTATTCACTTCATGAATTCGTTTTCTATCCTTTTATAATAAGGTGGTTCATTTTTAAGAATACATGAGACAGAAAAGATTAATTTCATGAATAAATAGTTATAAATGTGAACCATTTCTTTCCATTAGGTTTTACATGATGCATGATTGAATCCCATATAATTTGGATTTGTTTCTTCTCCCTAAAACTATTAGTATTCTCCATCCGTTTACTAGAATAAAATATTTTATTATAAGAAAACATATTCACTATAATATGATGATCCCAAACTCACCATTAATCAATTAAATATGAATAAACAATTCCTTACATGGTTTGGATAACTCACTCAATCTATTCAATGAATTGATGATGAAAATATATAATGGAATCTATTTCATTTCATAGTGACTTATGATGTCCCATAAGAAAATTATATGTGAGCCTGAGATCATTATTTGATACCATGGAGAGAGGAACTCCTTGTAACAAGACTATAACCTTTAGATAAAGTGAATAATGTTGATCAAATAAACATAGTATTTGAAATGGGGATGAAAATCGGAAATTAAAGTAATATATCAATATTAATAAAAATTAAATTATTATATTGATAGATCATTTAAAACACCACCACCAAATTCATTGATATATTTTCCCATTTCCAATACAACATTGGAAATGTTAAAATTATTCATTTTAAAAAAATTCATTCCTCTTTAACCCACTAACAATTCAATATTTTATTATAGAGTCAACAACATCTCTTTTTATACCGTCCCACAAATAATTATCATGATGGTATTCATATATAACTAAAACACCCCATATCGATAAAGGGTAAAATAGATAAATGCTATGACTCATGTCTACATGGTGAACCTTTCTTTTCTAAATCCTACATAATTTGAACATTATAGTTAAGCATGATTAGCGTAGTGTACTTCCAATGATTGGTGAACTCTTTGGATGTTTCCCATGACATGTGTGACTGAGGAAAGAGAATGCTAAAAAGAACTTGTTATGTCCTATTGAGTCTGTCATTATTCTGATGATCCATTCAGGCACTTTTGTGGGATAGTTGGAGGGGACTATGTATCAATAGGGAAATGTGTAATACCATGTAGGCCAGGACCCGATGACCACATTAAGGTGGGGTGTATGTGTTATCAGTGGGGCCGAGTTGTTAAAATATTATTTTTTCCAAGATTAATTTAAAATGGAGAACTATGAGTTTTACTAAACAACGTTCCAATAGGTTGGAATTATATGGAATAAATAATATTTTTCCAAACCTATTAACAACATATTCATTAATATTAAAATCATGCAAGTTACAATTCTAAAAAAATTACATCTTTTCCTATAGAAAATGATCATACATCCAGGCACCCATAATCACTTCTATTAATGTTAAGAATACTAAAACTAGAAACAAATGAGAGGATGTATCTATATCCACGAAATCAAGGCCAATATTCATAAAATAATTTACTAAATGGTCTTATTCCAAAAATTACATGATTATCATAGTATTATTTTTATGACACAAAGTAATGACCACTTCATTTTCTTTTACAATATGGGAATAAATCATGAAATCATAATCATTTACCCATTCCAACCATCTTCTCTGTCTCATGATCAATTATTTATGAGTGAATAAATAATTCAAACATTTAAAATTATTATATATTTAACAAATTACTCCATAAAAATTATGCCTCCAATATTTTAAATGAAAACAAAATCATCTAATTTTGGATCATGATTTGGGTAATTTAAATAATGATGTTTCAACTAACATGAAACATAATCAATTACCTAATCATTTTTCATCAGGTCATAACCACATCCCTTCAAGAATGCATCACTGTTGATGAAAAACTCACCATTTCTGTAAATATGGTTCAAAATTGTACCATTCACCAATTTTATTAATTATTTCCAGAAAATAATAATCACATTATTTTAAATAGATTAATTTAACTCTTTTTAAATTAACTTAGTCAAAAGTCTAGAAAATTTGGAGTAGTTTTCAAAAAAACAACATTAAGAACATCATAAACCATGAAATATATGAATCTCTTTGACATTTTTAGATATATTCCATTATTCAACACCTTTATTTTTAGACAGGTCAATAGATATACCATCTTAAGGAAAAATGTACAAATGGACAAAAAATTATTTCAATGAAAATTTAGAGTTACTAAATTTTATATACAGATTCTTTTCGTTAATTATTTGAAAACTAATGCTTCATTGTCTTTAATGTACTTTTTGAATGCTATAATACCCCAAAATAACATCCATAAACCCCAAAAATTTTATCCAAGAACTCATGGAAATCTAATATAATAATGTTCATAAATATAGTTGGAGAATTAGATACCCAAATGACATAACTAAAAACAAATAATATCCATATCTATTAAAAAAATCTATCTTCATAATATCAGCCAAATTTACCATTGGATAATTGTACCCCATCATCAAATCTACCTTGAAAATGTTATGGTCTCCCTTGAGCTCATAAAAAACCAAGAATATTATGAAAATGACAACCGTTATTAATAGTGATGTTATTAAAATATCTAGGATGAAGGAAAATCTCTATGGAACCACACACACACACACACACATACATATATATTTATTTATTTAAAAATAGAATCACCCCATGGTGAAGTTCTAGAGATAATGGAACCCTTATCTATACACCCGTGCAATTTCATTTTTAATTCTGAAAATTTCACATTATCCATTCAATAAGGGTTTTTGAAATAGGATTGGAATCAAGAGATAAGTAAATAGTAAATTTAACCACCTAAATAGGAATAACGCTAGGAAATTTTTTTTGAAATAAATATAGGTATTCATTCACTACTAAAAAATAAAGAATTTGAATAGATTCATCCTTTTGAATAATAGGAGCTAAGTGACATTCACTTCCATTCCTAATCAATTTCCTAGATTCTTAGTATGTTATCAAATATATGAATTCATTGAATAAATCATTCTTGTCTCTAGAATATTTAGTAGTATGATAAAATTATGACCTATGCATACCCAAAATGATATCAAAACATACTATGGAAGGTTTTTCCACGGTTTGTAAGAATGTCTATTCCACTAATAACAATATAAATATTCTAATAAATATATTCTTCTATAATATTTCCAACAAATTTTTCTCAAAAAATTCTATCCACATTTCATGTTATGATATTCCTATCTTAATTGAAATTTTCACAAAAAGATAGAATATGAAGATCTATAGTGAAATAGGGTGTGGGAATAGTTGGAATAGTGTAGTAAAATACCTATCACCAATTAAATTAATGACCCAACATAAATAAAATTAGTAAAAAAATATTTTTCCCACACCCTTTTTCATTCAATATTGCTCATCTCCATCATGAGTAACCACAACCAGGAACAAAATTTCATAATTCCCCAACTCATTAAAATTATAAATTCTTATTTTTGGATTCTCATTTCATGTCTGATCTTTTTCCATAAAGTCATGATTCTTATGACCAAACATACCACATATGAATTAATTCATAGACTTAATAGAAATTCCCAACAATGGTTTATACAACACATACCATAAGATGTGATCTTGACTTTTTTTACCTCCAGAATTCTTTGATCCATTTATCCAATTTTTCGACCACATAGATCACTTTTTCTAGTTGTTTTCAATAATAAAACCTAATTATAAAACTCCATTTATAACTTCTTGATGCATCAAAAATTTTCATCATAGATTTTGAATTCATGGGGAACTATTTAAATATGATATATTGGCTTGAATACTATGTAAAATACATTAAATTTTCAATCCAGATCAAATAAATAATCAAGTACATACCAGGACAATATTATATATTTTTCTTCATTCTTGTCTATATGATATTTATCCATCTTCCCAATTCCAATTTCAATTTCATGATAATGACTCAAAAAACCATAGAAAAATATTTCATAAGGAAGGGATTCCTAAATGTCCGAATTCTATGGGATCATGCTCATCCCTTCCTTTGGTATTCTTAACCGAAGAAAATGATCAATTTTCTTGAACTTAAAATTTATAAATGGATATGGATTCCTTTTCAAATTTTAAAAAACTCATGACTTAAAAAATTATAATCAGGGATTGAATCATCCTTCTACCACCACTGGGTCAAAAGTTCCATTTTATACTAGTGGATGTTGTCTCGTAAAATGCTATATTATCCGCATCTTCCTCATAGGTAGAACTATCTTTTATCAATAATATATTCCACCACCATTTATATATTGAACCATGTGACCCATCATCACAACAGATTAATTGGTTCTCGTTCAGACCATCTCAAGATCCTGAATTGGAAGTATATTTCCCTATCAATTCCATCTCACTATAACATCCCTATATCCTACATGGAATACCATTCTAAATAATTATAGTTTCGAAAAAAAAACAATGGTTATCATAAAATAATAAATCATTTCAAATTAAAAATTAGGCGAAATATTTTTATGTCATGTTAATAATGTGATAATAACCTCTAAAATTATCTAATAATTTCTCTAATACCCACTATAAGGAACCAAATTTAATTATTACATATTACAATTTCTTTAAACTATAAAAAATTTATTTCATTCCCTATATTATATTATTTTTATCATTTTAGATATATAGTTCCAAAATATAACACAAAAAACATATATATAAACCTATTTTCAACTTTTAATCATTATCCATTTTCCAATAATATAAAACCATTTAAATAAAACATGTTTTATTTTCAGTAAAAATCTTCACATCTTTCAAATTGAATTATTCCATATTCTTATCAATCATTAAACACTTTTAAGAATTCATTAATACATGATATGATAATGAAAACATTTTATGGGACACAAAATAAATTAAAGTAACCTATTATTACATGATTACTTTTGATAATTTTCATTTCACAAAATAAGAAATCTTCTCAACATAGAAAATTTTATTAACAATGTAATAACCATCTTTTCTAAAATATTTTCATAAAACATTTCATAAGGTAATGGTAAAAAACATAAAAATTTCTTTTAAATGAAGAAAAATAAATAATTGTTTTTCAGAATGTTATTATATACCCCCTTTATATGTTGTCAAGACATTCATTTGAAATATAATATCATTTTCTAACCTTTTTGAAATAATAATATTACCATAAATATATTAGAAATAATAGATAAAACAAAGTAATATGTTGAAACATATTTTTACACATCAATCACCCAAATTGAATAACCATATGGTCAACTTCTATACCCAATGAATATGGGATCTATCACAGACTCACATGTCATTGGTTTATAATGTAACCACATATACATGGTTTCTAAAATTACCACCCATCATTGGTTTATTACAGAACGTTCCTTAATTGTTTTATAATGGATCCAAAAGTCAATATATAAAATTACTATTACTATATCCTAGTCATAACATATAAAAGATTGTAATTTTCAAAATTTATGTTACGAAATATTCTTTTCACCCATAGGAAGACATTTTCTGGATATTGAAATATCCTCTCCAAAAAACAAAAAAAATTCTATAAGAAGATACAAAGAAAAAAGGAATTAGTTTTTTATATGAATGAAACATGAAAAATAATATTGGAATATAATCATCAATAAATTCTTATAATAGTGGGAAAGTCTGTTATCACCATATATCTTAAAATAATTTTTTTTGTCTTATTGAAAATATATAAATTATAAACAAAATTAAAAATATTACTTTAGAAAAACAGTCAAATATAGTAAAAATATATATATAACGTCTTTTAAAATAGTTTATTTCCATATAATAACCTTCATAAAATCATTTTAGAAACATGTTCATTGAAGACAAACTATTGGAAAGAAAACATGGAATGATGGGGGTTTTAAAAGAAAACCCCTTACTACTTTTAAAACATTTGAATCATAAGCCCCATGAAATAATACAGTTAAAAAAATTAATATCATGAAAATAAAGGAGTTAATGAAATAACATATTAAAGGGATGCATATACACCTCATATAAGAAGATAGGTTCATTACATAAAAATTTGTCTCAACGATTAGAAATTTAGATTAAGCATGATACCTTGAGCCGAAATCGTCATGTATGTTATTTGTATTCATGAATAATAACCCTATATTAATCATTTACATGATTAAGATCACATTAAATGGTTATTAATACGTTTATTTCACTTCTTACAATGTTATATATGTGTACATAATCTGTTAAGTTTACATCGAATGTTTGACAATATCCATGTTATGTGTCAAAAATTACTTTGGTATGTTGAATGTGGTAAAATAAGTTACCATAAAACATATATTGAATAATAATAATAATATAATTACAGTTTATAAAAAAATATACTTTTAAATCAAGTAATTTTAGATGTTTAAAAAATTTAATTGTGTTAGAGTAAAGGACACTCTAGACCGTATTGTACACATTAGAAACATTTACTTTTTTCAATGATCATTAGGGAATGATGTTAAGTATTATATTATGTTTCCATAAATATAAGAATATAATAAATATAATATTATTTAATTAAACCCATATATATACATATATATATAATCCTTGTTATGTAGTGATATGAAAAGCACCACATCACTTCATGGACGTGGTAGTCCAAACGTACACATGAACATAGTTATGATTTTTCATTCAGTGGAGTGGCTTCAAATAAAATGACATAATATATTTCAATAATGATAAAATTTTCATGGATATCATAATAATTATTTCAATATAATTTATATTCATTAACATTAACCTTATTACCTTTTATTTTAATCATTTGTTAAAATAGAATAACATCGATTCGGAAAGCGGTAGTCCACCACACACAAAAGTGACATCATCATATAACCCATGAAATAGAAAATTTGAAGTTTTATGTGATGTAATTAGTATATATGTATAATTGTGTTACAAATATCATATATATATATTTTAAATACATCATTTTAAATATAATTTAGAGTTTTATAGGAATAAATTACATCAGTTTGGGAGGAAGTGGTCCACTATACACATAAATGACGATTTAGTTTCCCACATGATGAAAGAGGCGATGGATTTAGATTATGATAATAAAAAATTAAAATATTATTATATGGTATATAATTGTGTTAATATATCTTCTTAATTGAATAATATTTGAAGGAGGGTGAAGAAAAACTAAAATAAAAATTCTCATTTAAGCACGATAAATCTTCTTTCTAACAAACTCTTTATGATAACAAAAAAGATTTATTAGGATGAATTTATGATAAAAAATAGATGTAGGTAATAAGGGCTTAATTTATAGTGTTAATGGCCTAGATTTATTTTAGATAGAGGTACTTGAATGTGTAAATTGGAGAGGATATGGGGTGATATTTATATGTGAGGTGAGTAGAACACTTGAGATTTTTGAAAAGAAAATGGTGTACCCACATTTTTAAAATTAAAAAATGATTAAAAATAAAAATTATATATCCTTATATATGATAAGATCCAAAAAATTTGGGAAAATATATTTTAGAAAATTATTTAGGTCATTTTAATCCATTTGTTTTATCTTAAACCCATGTATATTTGTCTTCACCTTAATCGCAGAAAACATTTATTATTGTTTTTCTATTTATTAGGTCCAAAAAATAAGTTGAACTTATTAGATAATATAAATTATTATTATAAAAAATATAGAAAGAATTTCTTTAAATTAAATTCACACAATTGTATGATTTTAATCTAAAATTCATCCTGCAAAAATGATGAGAATGCGGGTTTTCAGGAATGAACTTTTTCATGAAAAATATGATTTTATGTTAACTCTATGATCCGAAATAATAATTATATAAATTTAAATTCATATTTATAGATATAAAAATCAAATTTTTTACTAAAATAATTCCTCATTATGGTATGATTTAATTATTTTAAATTTAGAACCATTATTTACATTAAAATAGTTTTCAAAATTATCCTATTTTTAAACAAGAAAATATACTAATACTAAAATCCAATATAAAATTGATTAAAATATAAATAATTTGTTTAAATATAAATAAATAATAATTAAGTTACTTTATAACATATTGAAAACATAATTTTACATATAATTTATTTAATTTATTGAAAATTAGTGACAATTTAACATGAAAAATTATTTTTCACTATTCACTGAAAAATCAATATTTTCAAAAAATAAAAAATTTACCGTATTTTAATTTTGATATGTTGATTTCAAAAATAAATTTGTCTCATATTTAAATTATAAAATTAGAATGTTAAACATTTAAATGATACCTAAAATTAAATTTATTAATTAAAACTATTTTCTTTTATATTTTTATAATTATATAATATTTTTATAATAAATATAATTATCAAATTTATAATAATAAAAATAAAAATTATTTATTATATCATTACATTTGTTGTAAAAAATTATAAATATATTTTGGTCTTCAAATATCTGGGAAGATGTTCTTAAAGGAAAACATGTATGTCTGTATCTTGTTTAGGAGGCAATTGCAAAGGTAATGGCTCCCCATACTCATATTAAAGAATCTCAATGTTTACTAAAGAGTTATGTATAAATTAGAAATAATGGTTTTTATTGGAATGATTTATATAATATTTTTATGAATTTATCCCCATATTAAGGATATATAAGTGTTGGTATGATGGGAAAATTAAGTCACTTTTACTTTGGACCTTTTGAAGTTCTAGAAATAGTTTGAGTTGTGGATTATTGATTGAAAATCCCACCAAGCCTCTCTAAAGTATTTTATTTCATACTCTTTCTTTGTTTAAAAATTATATAACAAACCATCACATTTTCCCACCTATGATGAAATATAACTTGAACGTGATTTATCATATTATGAAGACCCCATCCATATTCTTAACACAAGAGAGATAATGTTGAGGAATTAGGCTAGTGGATTGGTTATTGTACTATGAAAAAAATTCTAAAATATAGAATTTAATGTTGGAACATGAGGATTATATAAATAACAATAGAAATAATTTTCTAGATGTTAATATCCATGAAAAGTTTGAGGATTGAATTTTTATTGGAGGGAATGATGTAATATTATGATATTATCAAAAGAAAATTATGTTTGATAGTATATACAACATGCCACACCAAGCTAAAATAAAACAAAAAGTATTATTATTAAAATATTTTTGTAATAATGAATACTTTTAATTATAATGTTAAAAAACCTTATGAAAAATATATTATGATCAAACTCAATAAAAATTTATTGATTAATTCTTACGTAATACACGCTAATTTTGTTATAACGTCGTTTTATTCTTTAGAAACATCTTTTATTCATAAATGAGTTTATCTATTTTTATGAAAAATTAACTATAATAAATTTGATGAAATTTTATAAATTTTATTTTATAGAAATTATATCATTTTTGAAATTAGTTCATAAAAATTATCTTTGGATGAAAATTCTGTATTTTCGTCATATAATATTGATTTTTTAGTGAATTTTCAAAAATATCGATTTTGTAAAACTATAAATCTGTCTTCAGTATAATTTATTATTATTCATTAAATTATCAAAGTAACATAAATATTTTTTAATAAGATATAATATAACATACTTAATTTGAATCATCATTATAATGGATTTTTGTTTAATTATACTTCTGGGCCTAAGACACATTTCACTAAGATTTTGTTTTGCATTTTACTCATTTTTAGTAAATGTAATTCTATAAAATTTTAAAATATTTGATATTTTTAAAAAATGTATAAATTATTTGGAAATGGTTTATTAAAATTTGTTAAATGTTCCCATTTTATTTTTGGACATTATAAATAATTACATTTGTAATTTTATTTACATAGTAAAGGGTAAATCAGATAATTAAAGTAAAATATAAAATGGTAAGGACTAAAAAATTAAATATAAACTTTTGAAAAATTAATTTCATGAGTATAAATCATCCACCATAGTACAAAAGTCATATATATGGCCTTTTCCATTGAACCATGATTTGGACCATTTATATTATTTTATATAATGAAAGTTAAAAATTTTAATTATATTTCTTTATTGTCATTAATTTTTTAAAATTTAGATAAAAATAAGATATTTTCTGTTCTTAAAATTCATTTTAATTACATATTATATTTATTTTTCATTTTATTTTTTTTGAATATTTAGTGAATAAATAATTTCTTTAGATTCTTATGAAACACTAACTTAAGGCTTGTGCAAGCAGCATAAAATGAATAAATGGTTTTTAAAATAGTAAAAATAATATTATTTGAATGTGTTTTCTGTTCAATGATTTTTTACGAAAAAAACATAGTAAACAGGATTTATTCATTAATTAGAAATGAAATATTATCTTTCCATTTTAAAACCAAAAAATATAAAGAATAATTCCAAAAACAAAATTAATGGTATTTTGCAATAAATAAAAGTTCACTTCAAAATTTTAATTTGAATGATAAATTAATTTTTCATCATGGAAAATTATTTTTAATTGTAGTTAATAAATTATATCCTTTTTTTCTTATGAAACATTGTTACAGTACTTGTACATGTATTGGAAAAATCAATAAAAAAATTATGAAAACTCTTAGAATAATATTATTTGAATGTTTTTTGTGTTCTATGATATTTTAATTAAAAAGGAATATTAGAGATGTTTTTTATGAATTTTATTAGAGTTAATTTTTTCCTTGTATTTTAATATTAATAATTATTGAAAAATTCTAAAATCCAAATTAATCATATTACATAGTAAATAATATTCTATTAAATTATTTAAAATTCATAAGAAAAATATTATTTAAAAAAAATAATGGTGTATGGTTTTGAACATCAATGATGCTTCATTTTTAATGCCTCAATCCATGTTACCCAAAGTCGATGCATTATTACATAATGTTGGCATGATACAAAGAATCATTTCCTGAAGGACCGGCCAGTTTGGTAGCTTTGAAGTACTGGATACATTCATATGTTCTACATCACATCATGATATAAAAACATCTACAACATTTTGTCCCATTTGAACACACTTATATCCTTTGAATATCCCTATAGGTCAAACATTAAATACTTCTTCACATCCTGGGAATAATAAAACATAGAAAGGGGTGATCATAGATGCTCAGTAAAGATAACAATATAGCATAAACTTTCATAAGTAAGAATAAACATTTAAGGAATGGTATAAGACTAAAACAAAAACCTTTTAAACATAAACTTCAGCATAATATGTCAATGATAAAATCAAATATTTCTATTTACATATTCAAATAGATATTCTACTAGTCGAATAATCACATTCCATTTCAGTATCCAATTTTATAATGATGGTATGCATAATGCCAGACCTCATAAACACATAGTCAAGGCCTTGTGCCAAAAGTAAAAATAAGATTTAATCAAGGAATTATGAAAATACACTATTTTGTGTCATTAGACCTACCAATTCATCGAGGAGGTATAGTGGGCTCCTCCGGTAACTTACTAAGTCTAATGCATTCCTCATATGAAAAAGTTTAAATATAACATAAATATTTGTATTAAAACTAGCATAAAAATGTTAATACATTATCCATAAACCATGAATGGTGTAAAAATAACAAATCCACATTCAAATAGACCACAAAAACTTCAATAAAATATGGAAGATTTGTATCGTAGTAAATCAACTTCAAAGAAGCTTAAAATCCATAAAAAATTATATTGACATAGATGGAATCAAATATTTTTTACATAAATATCTCTTTCTATTTTGAAATAATTTAAAAGTCATATATTCTTAAAATAAAACATTTATTTTGAAAATATTCTTTTAAGAGTGTATAAGAAGCTTCGATGATGTTATAACATCGGAAAATTGCCGCACCCACTTAATAAGTTAACAATAGGCATTTTTACCTTAATTTTGTCTAAAAGGTCAATAATATACCTTATTAGGAAAATGACAGAAAGATTCCTTTTAAAAAATAAATGGTCAAATAAAAGTATAATTGTCTTTGAACCATAGTCATGTAAACAGTAAGAATGTTTTGAATGAAATTTTTTAGAAATCATGGATTTTCATTATAAATAGATCCCAATATATACTTATGTATTAACAACCTCAGGTACGTAAAGAGATTGTACAATTAGCCCTTACCTTGTACTTTTCCATGGTTGAAGGTACCTTAAACACCTTTATAATAGTTAAATTATTGTTATTAAATTATACATGAACCTTATACGTAAAAATTATATCGTATATGATCTTCTAATATTTCTTTGTTAATAATATTTTAGTATTATCGTCGTTTCAGGTGTTAACAGATTCATTTTCCATTATATACTAGGTTATGTAGGACATGTTTTTTATGGATAGAATGTATTTGATTCATATAAATATTTATTTTATGTTCATAAACATTATTTTTAATCATAAAATGAGAATTATTTTTTAATTAGTGCGATGGTGAATTAATCTCATCTCATTCATGGAGACGGTAATCCGTACGTACAGACGAGTGACAATATCATTATATTGATGGTTAAATAATATGTAATTGGATGTTATATAATATTTATAAAATAATTAACAAGTTATATTTATTACTTACATCATTAATACTCATTATTATACCCATCCAAAATAATTAAGTGTTTGAATAACGAACTACACCATGACATGGAGACGGTAATCCGTTCATATGTAGGTATGGCGACTTTGTCATTTATAGGATGGATATAATAACGAATATATTTTTACAATATATATAATAACATAATTGTATGTAGAAGGTACTAGATTTATTATTTTGGTATGTAAAAAAAAGAATGAGGAAGTGGATGAACAAAAGACCATGAAAGAGGGTGGTGAAATTATTACCTCAACTTCAGGTGTTTCCTTTTGATTTGAACAAAATGGTTCCTTAGGTAGGATTTCTGATCAATTTATAGCCTCTAGGATTAAAGGAGGATAATTTAGAGGATATTTTTTCAGGTTTTGGCTGAGTCAAATGGATTTGGTGTGTGAAATTAAGAGAAGGGGAAGTACCCTTTTATAAGAGAGGTGAGGGTCACTTTAGAAAAAACCTGAAATATTATTTTATAATAAACTCATTTTAGGATTTTAATGGCCACCAAATGATTTATTGAAAGTATAAGGTTGTTATGGGTCAAAAAATCTCAATCAATAGGTTTTAGACCGGTTTAGGTCACCATATTAACCTTATCATTTTCATTTAACTCTTAGTTAAATAGTTTGACCTTCACTGTGTCTCTTCTATATTTATATTATAAACATTCTATAACAAGCCATGAGAACCCCAGTGGTTAATTATTAATATATATAACCTTATCTAAGTCATTTGGACGAACACTTGATTTTTATGAATAATATATCAATTAATAATATAGTATTTATTTCAAAAACAAAATTACATCAATTTTTACACTATTTTGTATTTCGTTTTTGTGAAAATCATAATAACATTATTACTTAGATAAAAAAACAATAAATCAACCCTAACTTGTCATATTAACCTATAAAAATAGTTCAATTCATCAAAAGTCTTAAATTACATTTATTTGGATGTTTATAATATCAATTATTTTCATCGTTTATTAATAAGGCAATTGATGATTCATCATTGTGTCATAAATAAATTAAAATATTTAATTTATAGAAATTATAAATACAATAAAATTATAAAATAAATCTTTTTTTCTTTTAAATGAATATTTATAGTTTAATTTATATTCTGTGTATCCATATATTAAAAATGGTATAGCTTTTAAACATTGAATTTAACTCTTTTAACACTTCTTTATATAAAATAATTATAAATGTACTAATCTAATCCAAGTGGACCAAAGGAGATCATATTTTATTCCAAAGGTTCTTTTGGAAAAATTACACTTATCCAATAGAATTAAATCATGTGTTAGATAATTATAATATCATTTTTACCCTTAATTACCCTATTTACTTCTAACCGTGGTAAATATATGTCAAAAGTTACTATTCACCAAAAATTATTTTCATCTTATTGAAAAACATATTACTTACTGATATCAATCGTGTCTCTCATATTTTTGAAATTCAACTCAAAAAAAGTGGTAACATTATGTTTTATGCAAATTTGTAAATTCTCCTAGGAGCTGGGTAAAAGACGGTAAAAAGTTCAATAAAATATTTATATATATATACTTATTATAAAATGAAACCAATGTATTAAATTGACCTTATATAGGTATTTCATATCTATTTTGTCCTAAAATAAAATTAAATAAAATAAATAATTATTTAAATAAAAAGTTTGTTTTAACTAATAACGCAGTGATTTTCAGTATTCATCAAAAATTGAAAGTTCTCATAAAAACACTGAAAAGTCACCCTAAGCTAATTTTGATATTCCAAATCCAAAAATGATATCCATTTTGAAAATTATAAGTTATAAAATTTCAAAAAGTGAGAATTACTATTCATAACGACTAGTTTCATTGGTCGTGGTTTCTTAAAAATCTAATTTACGTACAATACAAGCTACTGCATTATTCAAAGGGAAACATACCGTGGGAGCCGGGTGTATTACATTATCCCATCCTTAAAATAATTTTGTCCTTGAAATTTATAGAATATTATTTCATAAAAATATTTTTTTGGTTCTTCATCATAAGTTCATCAGGCTCCCATGTTGCCTCTTCCATCATGTGGGTTTTCCATAGAACTTTTACCATACGAGTCATCCAATTTTTCCGCACTTGTTCTATGGTATCAAGAATTTTGATAGACCCTTCACAATAAGGCAGATTAGGTTCCAGTTCAACTTCCTCATAGGTGAGTACATTCGTTGGGTCAGACATGATTTTCTTAATAGTGATACGTGGAACAAATCATGAAATTTGTTGTGAGTTGGAGGCATTGCCAAATGATAATCTACCACTCCAATTCATTCTAGAATTTCAAAAGTTACGATGTACCAGGGACTCAATTTAGCCTTCTTACTGAAACATATAAAACCCTTCCATGGATATACCATAAATAATACATGGTCTCCTACTTGAAATTACAAATCCTTCATTCGGTTATCGGCATACCTATTTTTCCTACCTTGGGATTCTTTGATGTGGGTTTGGATAACCATCACATTTTCCTTTGTTTCCTCAACTAATTCGAGGCCAATGAGTTTTCTATCACCAACATCTTCACAAAAAGCTGGTGTGTGACATCTCTTTCCATATAACACTTCTTATGGGTCAATCTAAATATTTGAATGGAAGCTATTTTTATAGGAAAATTAATTTAATGGAAAATATTTGTCCCACATACCATGAAAGTCATGTGATGAAGATCTAAAATTTTCTTCTATGGTTTGAATAGTCCATTCTTATTGTCCATCGATTTGAGGGTGGTAGGCAGTGCTCAAATGAAGTTCAGTATCCAGGTCCTTCTGAAGACCTTTCCAGAATCTTCATGTAAAATGGGGATCACGATCAGAAACAATCGATAGAGGAACTCCATGAAGTCTTACAACTTCATTAATATATATTCTTTCCATACATTCAAGTGGTAAATATTTTCTTATAGGAAGAAAATTTGATGACTTGGAAAGAAGATCATCAATAACCCATAATTCATCATTTCATCTAGGAGTCTTTTGTAGTCCCATGACAATGTCTATCATAATATCATCCCATTTCCACATAGTTATTGGAACAGGTTGCATGACTCCTCCATTTTGTTTCATTCCAGCATTCACTTGCTGACAAACTATACATATTGACAGAAAATCACCAATCTCCCTCTTCATTTATCCCACCAAAAATGTTCTTCACAATCCATATACAATCACCAATCTCCCTCTTCATTTATCTCTCAATACTTTATATCCATTTGTTCTTCAAAAAGAAAACGTTTTTTTTGTATTTTATATAGAACTTATTGAAATTAGTTATGAAAGGTAAAAGGAATGTTAAATTTTCACATATACATATTCACCAACTTTTCAATCCACCAAAACCAGTATTTAATATTTAGATTACATAACATGGATCCAATATTTCTTCAATGAAAAAATATCATTTTCATTATGTTGGGTACTTTAGTTTTTAATATTTTGTTTTAAAGAAAATGGATATATCAATAAAAAAATTAATATTGGTTTTGTGGAATATTATTACAGTTTTGATTATTGAATTGAAATATTTTATGTGTTAAATGCATTTTATCGTACCTATAAATATTTTATGATGTAATGTGTGCCTAATGTAGTATATTATTATTTGTTAATATCATATAGCTCATGATGAATTGTTATCTCAATACATCTAACCATTTATATTAGTAATTATTATATTCTCTAGAGAACTAGTGTGTAATTTGACTATACTAATTTATACAATTTTAAAGGTTCTTGTAAGGGTTATAGGAAGTAGATATTCTTTGGTAGAGAGTTTAAATTTCTATAATTTGTATGGTGTTTTCATGGGAATCATTTGATTTCAAAATGTATGTTAAATATATTTTGTTTTAATGGAAGTATTATGAACTTTTTGGAATAAAAAATAATTTTTTATAGAAAAAATTCATGGGTTCCCATTTCATTAAATAAATACAAAATATTATAATTTTTCATATTATGTTTTCTCGAAAAAAAAATAAGAAACAATATGGGTAATAAAGATGACTTCATGTGTTGTAAATTAATATTTGTGGTCGAAGATTTTTATGTTAAAGAAAAAAAATCTATTTTATGATCTCATTGTTTTGAAAATGTACTTTCATTAATCTTTATTAATTTTTTATTCCATTACTATGATTTTTGTGGTTATAAAACATTTTAAATTGTTTTCAATATGTTCTAAAGATGAGTAAGAAACATGAACAAGCCATGTTTATAGTTTTAATTAACTATATATGAATAGGAATCATGTGTTATTTTTGATGTATTGTATAATGTGAAAAGTGGATTCTAAGAGAGGGTGACCAACTTGTCATGTATAGTTTTTTATATAAGTTATATGACCTAATTTTATAAAACACTAATCTTTAGAATATTTTGTGTAATTTATGAAAATAAATCTTGTAGAAAATGAAAATATGGATTGAATATGGGATGGGTCCATATAGATGGTATTATAGAAAAGGTGATGATAATGTTAAATATTAGGATATTGGACATAAATACCCTTAAGATATTATAAATCAGGGTTATCATTATATATAATTTTATTATTTCCATGATTATTTTTCCAAACTATGCCTTTTCTAAATAGGTTTCCACTGAGGAAACAAGGATACTTGATTAGGAAGGCCCAAAGAGTATAATATATTTCAAAAAAAAATTCCCATAATTGGTGTAATTTGATTACATTTGTTTATAATTTTGATAGATATGTTGGAATAGGCTATAAATGGTGATTTTATCCATTTCAGAGTGAAACCACATCCATTACTACGGAACATTTATATAGTGCAACAATTAATGAAACAGCAGTGTCGGGTATTCAATGGATCATCAAAAAATCTGATAACTAAAGGATGGGTAAAGGGAATGGAGATGTTTTTCATAGTCACAGGATTCTTATATGATCAAATGGCATGTTATTTTATTTACCCTTTTGAATGTGAATCCTATCAATAGTGGTCAATGTCTAAGAATACTAGAGAAGAATATGAAAATGACATCAGGTAATGACACAATTTTATTTATATTTTCAATGAATAATATATTCTTATGTTTAATCGAATTATAATGGACAAGAAATTAATTTAATTGAAACAAATAATTGATATTTAGTGGTTACAAATGATGTAAACTTCACCAAATTGGAATGGAACACACTAAAAATTATATTTGAACTTGATAGTAAAATTAATTGATTTTACATAAGATTAAAAAAAGGTATTAAAGGATATTTAATTTTCATGAATTTAAAATTTTTGAGAAACATCATAAGTTTTTAATGATGGTATAAATGGTGTTTTTTTGATCTAATGATCTTAGAAAATAAGTAGATTAAAAGGTCTAGTTGGAATACAATGATGGAATAATCCATCAAATAAATTCAAAGGTTAGAAAATCATGTTCCAATATTATGATAAGTGTGGAAAAAAGAGCCGTGGAGAATATATTATAAATTTTTTGTTGTTTTTTTTATATAATAATTTTGAACATGTGTATCATGACTGCAAATAAAATCATAAGACAATTAATGAAAAGATTATGAGATGTTGATTCAATTTAATTGAGATAGGTCATTATGCGAGTACATGTCCAATGATAGAAATTATGTATGGAAATTGTAATGATTTTAAAAAATAGGGTATGGTGAAATCATTTGCAACCACTTTTTTAGATATTGGGCCCTAAAATGAAGTGGTAATATATATGTTTTTTTTATTTAGATTATTCTAATATCTTATTTTATTCAAAGAAAATAAATCCTTTCATTTATATGAAACTATTTAGTGCAAAAAAAATTCACCTCAAGAAATAAAGAATAATTTTTTGGTAACGAAGAATGGGAAAAGTTTTGAGTAAAAAATAATTTCTAAGAATACATCAGTAGTATTTTATAGAATGTATTTACCAGAAAAACATATTTCCTTTCCAAATATAGAGTTTGATGTTATTTTAAGAGTGGAATAGCTTTCTGTTTACCATGATATGAGATATTTCTAAACAGAAGAAGTAATTTTTTTGAATAATTTGGAGAATGAATAGAAGAATTACATCACACCTTTGACAACATATTCGAAGGATAAGAAAAAACCACAATATATAGAATAATGTTATCTGAAACATATTATTTAGAACTGGGAGACGATTCATATCACAGATTTCGCTACAATAAATAAATATATAGATGTATTTCTTAATGAGTTTCCAATTAATATACATGATCATGAAGTTGAATTTACTATTCCAATTGTGACTAATTATAAGACAATTTCAAATCCCCCTTATCGAATAGTTTATAAAAGTAAATAGAAATGAAAAATTAGTTTCAATATTTACTAGATAATGGTTTTATTAAACATTGAACATTGCAATGGGGTTCACCTATAATATTTGTTAAAATAAGGATGGTTTAATGAGACTTTTCATTTATTATAGAGCTGTCAATAACATCACTATTAATAATGGGTATACTTTTCATCATCATTTTCGTTTTTTTGATCGGATATATAGAGCGGTGTATTTTTCCATGATTAGACTCAGTTCAGTATACCACCATCAATTTTATTAGAAGGGGGATGATATTATAAAGACAACATATCAAACTGGACATATAAATTATGAGTTTTTAATTTTCCCATTGGGATTGGTAATGCACAAATATTATTCATGGATTATATGAATATAATTTTTCTTGACTATTTGTTTATTTTTATATTGAGTTTACTAAATATATAATGTAATATAATAATATTCTTTAGGAACATGAAATAAACAAAAGGATTGTTTGGAAAATCACAAATCAAAATAATTTAAGTGGAAAATTTAGTATGTGTGTCTTTTGGTTAAAAATGATTATATTCTATCGTATATTAATTTTAAATATTTCATAACAATTGAACATATTCAAAAAAAATTATGAATTTTCACTCTTTAAGAACATCATATAGATTCATAGTTTTCTTGTATCCGAGGGTTACAATGAATGATTTGTTGATAACACTACTATGTTATCTTGTATACCAACTAAGTTGACTCAATATGAGTTAATGTTATCTAGAAAAAAGAAAATGGTGAATCATTATAGTAACTAAAAATACTATTTTTAATGAACCTTGTTTATCCTACCCCTTATTAATGGTGAATTACCCATCATTAAATATGATAAATTGAAGGTAATTAGTTGCGTTCTGATGTAGAATTATCAGGAAAATGATGATGCTTCATGGAAACTAAAATTTCAGGAGTAAAATTATCTAACACATTATATTGAATTAGGTGGTGTGGGGTTTACCATAAAATATTAGGGGAAACATTTATATTGACTAAAGTGTGAAATATATACTAATCCCAAAATTTTAAAGTATATAATTTCTAAAAAAGAGTTCAATTTCATGAAGATATGTGGGTTATATCTGATTATGGATTATGAACATATTGTTCATTACTATCAATCAAATGAAAAAAAATCATTCTGATTGTTTTAGTCAAAGTCTCAATGATTTATTACCCATGTTATGTTTCAAACATAACCTGATGGTTAATAATTCAATAATATTTTGTCATAGAAAAGTTTCATATAGGAATGTCCTTGGTTTTTCTGAAGTATCTGTATAATTATATATTTCATAATGAATTAATGAAGCCCAGAAGTATGATCATGTTTTATAATAAAAGGATGAATATATTATAAAGGTTTTATTTCAACAGTTTAATATATTTATAAATAATATTTTATTATATTTCGAAAAATATTATGTGTGCCTTGTGATTCTTAGTTTAATATATAATTTTTAAGTGAAACTAAAAATTTCCCATTCCTATTCATAATTGTAGTACTATGATGTAGAATAAATTTTTTTGAATTACTTGTGGGATGGAATAAAAGATAATATTTTTGACTATACCGTGTAATGTTTTACTTATCGACTGGTTAATGTATAATGAAAATTAATGAATGGTAATATTTATCCTTTTTTCATTCATGAATACAAATGAAAAAATATATCCATGTAAATTAATGTCGTATTTCTATAAATACCTCATGGTAGGAATTTGATTTGGGGAATTTTTGATCAATTTACTAAATCATCTCATTTGGTTACCAATTTAGATAATATGTATTTGGTTAAAAATTCATGACAGTATATTAAAGATATAATTGTATTAAATATAGTCCATCTTTATATTGTATCTGACCGTGATCTTCTATTTATATAGATTTTTTTGAAAAAAATTTATAACTCAGTAGAACTAAATTAAATTTTAGAATATAAATTTATGTTCTATCTGATCAATAGACAAAGAAAATTATTGAGACCATGGAAGAAATTATTTAAGCTTATTCAGTAGACTACAAGGGGGATTAGGATAATTATCTTAAATTAGTTTATATTTTATAACAATTTTTTTCATTCCATTGTAAATATTTCATCAATTTTGTATTTATATGTTAATAGATGATAGACTCTATGTTTTTTGGATGAAGTGCGAAAAAGAATGTTTTGATGATGAGACTTGGTTGAAGTAATGGTTTAGAAGGATAAGATGATTCAATAATATATGAAGAAAGGGGGAAGAATGTAATAACCGAGGTAATATAAATATATATCATTTTAAATTATTAATAATGTTCATTAATTTTATTATTTATGTTATATTTATTAAAATAAGATCAGTTTTCTCAAGTGAAAAGAATAAAATTCTTTATTTATTACAATATTGGGTTTTCATGGACTATTTTATTTTATATAAAATTTTATTTCTAATTTCTATATTTTATGTTCGATGAAATAAAAATCATTTTTCAATTCATGAAATCAATGTTATTATATAATTTTTTTTGTATTATCTATATTTTATTTATTTTTTTAGGAATAGTGAATATAATTATTTTTCTGAAACATGCATTCTTTTTTCAATGTATTTACAAAGTCACATTATATTTCTTATATATTTAAAATTTAACTAGGTTATTTGAAATAAATATAATATAATAAATATAATTGGAATCCTTAGAATACTATAATTTTCTACAAAAAAATTCGTATACATAAAAATGGAATTTTTTCAGAAATAGTTTTGTTCACTGTGTTATTTGGGATTAATATTAAATTAAATTATAGAACCTATGAGATTTAATTTAATAAAATTGATTCCATATTTTTAATCATTATAATAATTATTATTATATTTTAATTTTAACTTAATTTTTCATAACTAATATTAAATGTACTGAAAATATGTTTCAACTTTTAAGGATATAGTAGTTTTACCAGCGGATAGACTAAATATATAAGGATTAAAATGAATTAAAACATGTAAAAATATTATTAAATTCCCATATATTAAACTTATCTTATATAAAAATAGGTTATTTTTTATTTTCAATACATTTGATTGATTTAGGAATTATAAAATTTTAATCATTTTAAAAAATAGTTTGTCATCTTTCCCACTTATAAAAGGACACCCACTTTCAACTATTATACACACTTAAATAATGTTTTAGTTTAGCCAGGTCCTGACTAAATCACATCATTAAATCTATCCCCACATATTGGATACCCTATTTTAATCATGAATCCCACCTAGGAAATCATTTGGTATAAACCTAAAGAGGTTGTTTGAATAAGTGGTAATGTTCTTAACCTAGGATTTTGGTTTTATTTCTGTTGTTACAGCATTAAAATACTATTCATACAATTATGAATAATAAGAAAAATATATTAAATATATCATTATTTTTATGTTAATTTTACAATCTGTATTCATATCTATCTTACATCAAATGGTAAATTAAAAAATCATTCAGTTTTATAGAAGACTACCACATCACGAACTACTATAATTCAATTTCAATCACGGGATCTCAAAAAATATTTTAACGATTAATTATATACATTTGTGCGTGTGTGTGTTATTTTGAAAATATTAATTACTCTATAAGGATAATATATCATTTATTTTCATAACTCATTGTAAATTGAAATATGATAACTTCTTTCATGAGTACATGTGGATTACCGTATTTACAAAGCGATGTGATTAATTTTTCATCAGAACGTAACATGTATGGTATATATAAGTTAACATAAATAAGTAATATTATATTTAGTATATAATATTAATTTTTTGTTTATAGAATTTTACATATCTTTTTCTCTTAGACTCATTGAAAAAATGAGAACATTACTCATGTATTCATATGACCCATTATCTCCATGACGGTATTAGAAATTATTTTCACCACCATCATTCATAGATAGTTTAAAAATATAATTACTGTAAAAAAATTGTTATTATTACATTATTTTTATTATATTGATGATTTAATAATGAATTTTTTTACCATATATAACTTTATGAAGGACATATTAGATACATGAGCCAAATATTGACATGATATTCGATGTGAACTTTTGAAATTAAGTAATTGTATATAATATGGTAATAAATTAAATAAAATGAATAAATAACATGTAATATTTTATTAATATAGTAAAAACCTAAAATAATTTTATTTTTTATGATTATGATGAATTTACATGATGATTCAGACTTTTGTTAAGAGTCAGTTGACCTATTCACATAATTTTAAATGTAATAAATATTAATTTTCAAAATATTTTAATTCCAAGTTCATATTCATTCAAATCCATTAATATTTAATTTATTGAAATAAATTTAATATACAGTACATATTTTTTCCCTTTTGATTTTGATGGCAAGGTTTTCCAAAAAGAATTATTATACATATTTGATACAGAGTTTTTTGTATTTCATTACAAAAGGAAAAAAGATTTATATATTTCAACATATATAAGATCAAAAAATTCCTAAACCACTAAATAAATAATTTTATAT
Organism: Viscum album; assembly: GCA_963277665.1. Lineage (NCBI taxonomy): Eukaryota > Viridiplantae > Streptophyta > Magnoliopsida > Santalales > Viscaceae > Viscum > Viscum album. Next base: position 813,980,045 of record OY728165.1, read on the forward strand.
TTATATTCAATTATAATATTACAATTTTCCTACAAATAAAAACCTCCCTATATTTTTTCTTGGTATTTTATTCTTAAAAATTGGGGTTTAAAGGAAACAGATATATCACTATTTTTATTTTACGTATTATTTGTAAAAAAGAATATATTTTTGGGTTTGATGATCTAAATGGAATATTTTATGTTTTAAATTCATGTTATTTTCCTTTTACACAATTTATGATGTTCGGTGATCATAATATATCCAATGGTCATGTTTGAGCCCCATATAGGTCATGATAATGGTTGAGCCTGATATATATCTCCAATACATTGGGTATTGAATATCTTATATGGATAATTATGTTGTAATGTAAAGACATTGGTTAAAATGTTTTAAGGGTTCTTGTAAGGGTCCTATTAAGATGATGTTATAAGGAACATACATGACTTTTATATGATTTCTAATGAGTTTCATAGAGATAGATTGATTTCAAAAGGCAAGCTAATTTTATTTTGTCGTAAAAATGATTTAGTCTATATTATAGTAAATAGTTATTTTCATAAAAAATCATTTTTCATAGGTTTTCATGTTTTCTATGAAACAATTTTTTTTATGATTTTCCAGTTATTTTTTGTATACGGTTTTTTATGACAAACGTCTGGAAGTAAAGTCGATTTAATGTGTATGTAAAAAATAATGTCAGATAATATTTTATTATGTTATATTAAAAAGAATATTTCATGATATCTTTGATTTAAAAATTACTAAAATAATTTTCCCCTATCTTTTATGTCACATAATTTTATTTTTTTGAGCATCACAAAATTTCAACTCTTTTTGAGAGGTTTTATGATATCATTGTTTTCGATGTATTATTCTTTAGTTTTGTATAAAATAATATTTATTTTTAATACACACATTTTTCCAAAAAAATGAATTTTATTACATTTTGTGAAATTAAATAAAATATATTTTAACTACATATTTATATTTAATCCTATAAACGGATTCAATTTTTAGGATCATGATTTTCAAATTTTATTATAAGCTTAATTTCATTTTTATTCCTAATGAATAGTAAACATGTTAATAGTTTTTTTCAAAAAAGTGTTTAAATGGAAATAAAAAATTGTGATAAGGTTTCCAAATTTCATCTTAAATATTATGTGATAATATATATTCAACAACTACCACCTTATTATTTAAAATATGGTAATTAGGTTTTATTTTTACTTATTTGGGAAATTTATATTATTTTATATAAATAATTAATAAAAAAATTATTACAAATAAACTATATTGGTATCCTAATGTAGATAAAGAGAAACATGATATGTTAATGAATATATATGATTTAATTGATAAAAAAATTATGATAATAATTTTTTTAAATTGTTAGTGATGGTATATTTTACAAGAATGTTTACGTAATGATGATGTAATGATTGTATAGGTAGTAGAAAGACAATGTAAATGATTTTAAAAATATTAATAAAATATATTTTGGATGAATTATGGTGTTTCTAGAATTTAATGCTAATTATATGGGATTAGATATTGTTAATGTGATTATATTTAAATTACAATGTTATCTAGATGTCTTTAATGTCAAAATATGTGAATAGTCATGAAAATGAGTTTTAATGATATTTGATGTTTATGTATATTTTATAAATAATTATAAAATTAAAAAAATGTTATAATTTTTTAATATAATGGTAAATGGTAAATATTATCTATAATTTCCCACTTTTGATAAACTTTTAGTTTTATGATGACATCAGTTACCCTAAATGTCTTTGTATTAATGAAAACACCACGATTATTTTTCTTATAAAAATACATAAAAAGAACCTTTCAATAAAACATGTTAATTTTGTTTTTTCATAGATATGTACCCAAATACCTATTCAAAAATATATTATTACATCTTAATTTCCATTTAGGGATCAAATTTCTATTCAACTGAGGCCTTATGTTCAATCAAAATATGGTGTCTCATGGATCGAGGTATGGGATTTAAACATCTTTCATCATTATTTATAATGATTATTTATCATGAAATAATATTAAATCATCAAATATATTTATCTAGTGATACCATTCCAGCTGTAAGAGAATATATTTGATAAATTGAGAATGGGGTATCACTTTTTACATCTCAATAAACACTTCTTTAGGAGCCATAATTAATCCAAAATACAGAGTTATCAATGATATTATATTAATTTAAAATTATCCAATTATTTTTTAAATCATATAAGTAATGAAAAAATTGTTTCCAATTTTTATAAATTATAATTTTGAAGCCCCAATTATTTTATATGTTTACCCTTCTTTTAAGTGCTTTTTAAAAACATAGTTCACCATTACTGTATTACAAAACCTAAATGAATAATGATGTTTTTAGGAATTTAAGACGGTTATGGGTTTTCATCAAAATTTATTTTATAATTTAATATAAGATTAGAAATAAATTATTTTTGTAACTATAACTTTGGATGGGTAAATTATCAATTATAATAATAAAAGTAAGTATATACAAAGAACATTGTTATTAAGCAAAAAAATTATTATTGACAAATATTGATGGTCTTATAACAATTAGATATATTTCTAAAATTTTCTAATTTTATAATTCTATAAATATTAACCCTTTAAAATTATGGAGTTTCTAATCCATTTAACTATGACCATTGTCTTAAATGAATATTAATAACATATTTGGAGATTATTATTTGAACAACATGAAAATGATTGATGTGAATTATAACGATTTAGTAAATTAATGTAATATGATAAAAAGGTATAACTCTATGGTAATAAATTAAAAAATATGTTCTGAATCAAGTATATAATTAATATAATTTCATTATTTAAGAAGGTAGTTGATTAATGAGGCTGCTCAAAAGATTGCGTAATGCATTTTGTAACTAAATTTAGTTTCATTGGATCATATCACTTCATTAATTACCATTTTTTGGCTAGATTATATTTCAAATTATTTCTAATTAATTCATATTATATTTTTTATTTTTTATTTTTTATTTAAATTCATTACACATAACCACTTCATTAATTTATTCTAACAGGAAAATTCTGATCATTGCACATGTTTCTCATCTGAAAAATATTATTTTTGAGACAAGACTCACATTATGAACCAATAAACATTTATGTAGTATATATTTTAACTATTTTAATATTTTTTAATTGATAAATATTTTATTATGACATTTAATTTCCATTTTAAAAACCAATATTTCATTAATTAAAGAATAAAATATTTTAAAATTTTCCTTGGTTTTTTTACCCAATCTCAATTTTTGAAGAAATGTTTTATGTTTTCACTCGAATTTCATTTTTATTGTCTCCATAATAAACTATATAAATATTTTGATAGATTATTTCATGTAATTCATTGGATTTATATATCTATTTCATGTTATGTACTTCAATAAATATATATTTTTATGGTTATTAATTCAAATGGTTTTTGTCTTCTCAATTTGGGATATGTTATATATTCACCACATTCATTCCTTTTTTTATTCATAAATATCAAACTAAGATAATTAATGATAGTTTTAATGATAATAATGGTTTTTAAATCCACTTATATATTTATTTTGATTGAGTATTTAAATTTAAGGGAAAACATGGTTTTACTTAAATTTATTGATTTTAATGTTACAAAATTATTTTACCCAAACTAATATTCCTCAATTACATTATCTTTTTTAAATAATGTTATTTTATTAAAAAATGATTTCTTATACTTCTTTTCCACGTAATTTATGTTTATTTAAATATTTCCAAAAGTAAATTGTATAACCTTTCCTATATGGATACCTTTTAAATATCTTTAGAAATTTTAAATTAGAGTTTTATATGAATTCCACACAATAATTATAGATATTCTTTGAAAATATTATATTACTATTTCTCAAGGATTTCAAAAGGAATATCATTACCCATTTTTTATTTTTATTTTAATATTAACAAAATGAAAAGTTTAACACTTCTTATTTTCTTAAGTATATATATAAATATATTTTTCAAAAGTTTTTTCATCTATTTTTGCATATTTTAAATTATTCTATTGCATCACTTGGAATGTTATATAATGATACCATCTATATAATTTGTATATATGTATTATGATGGGTATTTAAATAAAATTTCCCAAGAACTCATTTCTTCTCCAGGAGTTATTAATGATTTGAAGGGGATTATTATTTTTTCAACATGTCTTATGCTTAAATAAATGATCTATATAATTTATTCGTGTTATAGTTATAAGATATTGTTGACGATTATGAGTGATCCTGTTATAACTCATGGTGATGGGTTGGTCCAATATTTCATGCGATGATTGTTGATACCGATATAGCTCTCAAATTCATTGTGTAATGTGATGACATTAAGTAAATGAAATTTATTCCTTATATATTTTATTGTTATCATTTTTATTTGTTATTTAATCAAGATTTATTTTACACGGAAAGGGATTATTTACCAAGAATACTCTTTTACTTTGATAATTATTTATGTTGTAAATAGTGTGTTATGATCCAGTTTTTGATTGGTATAAAATCCCTATGATTATGGCATCATAACCATATGATCAGGTAATATTCAATGAAAATATTTAATAATTAAGGCCATTATTTACCCATAATTTTCATTTGATACCACCCTTATTATGTTTCTACTTCCAAGGATTTAAAGATTGAAGTGATGTAATTTTTTATAGAGTGGATTTCTTCCTAGGGAATGTTATAGGAGATATATAAGAATCAGAAAGTAATAATAAAATATGTGTATAATGATAAAAATTACCTTATGGATGTAAATATATTGGTTTTGTTTTTATGGTGTTTTTTATAATTCTATAGACACAAAGCATAAGTTAAATTAGGTATGATAGTGACTAGATATTTCATTTTGATGATATAATAATAGATGATTTGAATTTGGTTATATTTTTTGGTGTCAAATCTATAATTTTATAGATTATTTTTTTAGAATCAGATTTTGGTGTATATTTTTTTGATAATTTTAATATATTGAGGTCTTGGTTTTTTTGTGTTACAGTATTTATTGATTTAGGGTTTTTTTCATCAATTTGAACCTTACTGTAAGACTTAAAAATTTTATATTGAATAATATATCATATATTAAATTTATAAGTGTTTAGGAATGAATATTTATAAAATGGTTTTCTTTATTTTGAGTTATCATTAAAGTTTACTATTATATATTTTTTTGAAATTAAATAGTTTTTTATAAATTATGGAAAATATTTTTCTATAAATAGAGTCCCAAGAACTCAGTTTTTGAAATATATCCACTCTCCTAGATTTTCATCCAATAGAGTTTAGGAATACCTAGAGAAAAGGTTTATATAAAATAATTCATATGTAGTATATTAATTTATATGTGGTTCATTTACATTAGTGTAAAGGGGGTCCAATTTATTGGTGTTTGGTAGATGTTGTGTATATAATGTTTAATAGAATGAGGAGAAATGAAAGAATTATTTTTTATTTATCATTAGAGTTACTAATAGTTTTTATGATTAGTAATTCGAAATTTATTCATTCAATTTGAAAATATGTTGTTATAGGATACCTATGATATAATGTTTTTTGAATAAAATAGGAATATATTGTTATAATTATGATTCATAGGTGTTGAACATCCATCTTTATGGGTTTATTAATGATTTTATTAATTATAGTGACATTATAGGTTAATTTATATGATGATAATGTTTGAATTAAACGATGAGTTTTGAGATTTTGATAGAAAATGCATAGTTGAATTTGTTTTGTATGAATGTTTTTATAGAAATAATTCTTTTAGTTATTCATAGTTAATATATAAAATGACTAATTGAATAATATAAAAAATATATAAAGTTGTAACCTTTATTATGTTCAGATGGGTAATTCGTAGAGGGTAAATCCTTCTAAATTAAAAATCATGATGTAATCTAAAGGCCCAATATTACCCCATGTCAAGATAGTTCTGATTATTGGTGAATTTTTTTTAAATCAATTGTATCCACTCTAATGAATACCTTAGTATAATAAGAATACATCAGTATATCCTATAAAATTATCTACTCATGATGTATCACCCCAATCATCCACTGTATGTTTCCCTTTGAATAATGCAATAGCTTTCATTGTATGCAACTCCATGATTTTAACACACCGCGACCGATCAAACTAGCTGTTATGAATAGAAATACCCAATTATTTAAAAAAATTAATTTTAATTTTCAAAATGAACTTCATTTTGGAATTCATAATATCGAAATAAGATTAGGGTGAATTTTTGGTATTTTTCTGAAAACATGCAATTTTTGATGAATACTGAAAAACACTGCATTAGTGGTTAAAACCAAATTTTAATTTAAATTTTTATTTATTTTATATGAATTTAATTTATGTCAAAATAGATACATAATTACTATATTAGTTCAATGTAATTCTTTGGAGTCATTTTAAAATAAGATTAGATATATATAAAAAGATTATTGAACTTTTACCATCTTTTAACCCCCTCCTAGGAGAATTTTCAAATTTGAATAAAACATAATTATACCACATCTGTGAGTTGAATTTCAAAAATATAAAAGATACAGTTAATATCATTATGTAAAATTATGTTCCATAAGATGAAAATAATTTTTGATGAATAGTAAAATTTGACTTTTATTTACAATAGTTAAAAGTAAATAAGGTAATTAACGGTAAAAAATATATCCTAATTACCCTAACACATGACCTAATTATATTGGATAAGTATAATTAGACCAAAAACATCCTTATTAATAAAAATATGGTCCTTTTTGGTTAACTTGGATTAGATTAGGAAATTTTTTATTATTCTATTTCATGAAATGATAAAAGAGTGAAATTCATAGTTTATTAACTAAACTATTTTTAATTGAGGGTTATATATAAGATAAATTCGAATAAAAATATTAATTAGAAATATAAAATAATTTCCTACATAATGGTATTTTATTTATAATTTTTTACATTATACAATTTAATTTATTTATGACACAATTATGATACAGTAATTACCATATTAATGAAATATTGAAATAATTGATATTATAAATATCCCAATAAATGTAAATTGAGTATTCTAATGAATTAAACTAATTTCTAGGTTAATATAAAATTTTATGGTTTGTTAAATAAATTTTATTCGAAGTGATAAAGTTTTTATGGCATTCAAAAAAATCAAATACTAAATAGTGTCAAAATTGACAAAATTGAGTTTTTAAATCAAATATTATATTATTATTTGATATAATATTTCTAAAAATAGAAGGCTTGTCAAAAGGAATTATATAAGTTTTTATATATTAATAATGAACCAATTGGGGTTATATTAATAGATTATAGTATGTTTATTAACCATATAATATAAAAATAAAAAGAGACATGCTAAATGACAAACTATTTATCTAAGAATATAATCTAAAGATAAGGGTAATATGATGACCTAAACCTGTTTAAACCGTATTGGTTGAGAGTATTTAGACACATAACGAAACTATCCATTAAATAATTCATTTTGGAGCCATTATAAAGAGAAAATTATTTTATTATAAAATAATATATCGAGCTTTTCCTAAAGCGAGCCTCACCTCTATTATAAAACGACACTTCCCATTCTCAAACTTTCACAACACCAATGTCATTTTTCTCGGCCAAAACCTTCCCAAATATCCTCCCAACTTTAATCCATTCATCCTAGAGGAATTATTTTGGTCATAAATCCATCTTGTAGAGCCCTTTTGATCAAATCAAATGAAAGAACCCGAAAAAGTGATAAATAGTTCATCACCTCTTTCAAGTTATTTTCTTCTTCCAGTTCATCATTCATTGTAGTTTCCATTATAAAAAATATATATATAGTATATTATATATGATGTACTATTATTATAAAAATGGTACAACCATATTCATAATTTTTTCCATCATATGAATGACAATGTCCCTATACATGCATACGTACGGCTTACCGTCTCCAGGTCGTGGTGTTGTTGTTATTCAAACACTTAATTATTTGGTAGGATATAATAATCAGTATAACTGATGTAAATAAAAAATATAACATGTTAATGATTCATTATATATGATATACGATCCGATTACAAATGGTTTCACCATCAATATAATGATATTGTTGCTCGTGCGTTCATACGGATTGTCGTCCTCAAGAACGCGATGAGGTTCATTCCCCACCATAATCATTCAAGAATAATTTTCAATTGATGATTAAAAATAAAGCTTATTAACATAATATAATTCTATATATGAATCGAATACATATTATCCATAACAAACATCACTTACATAATGAATCATATAATGGAAAATGAATCATTTAACACCCAAAATGAAGATACTAATGAAATATTATTAACAATGAAATATAATGGGATCATATATGATATAATATTTATGTTTGTAGTTCTTTTATAATTTAATAAAAATTATTTAACTATTATACAGAAGGTTAACATACACTATACCATGTAAAATAACAAGGAATGGGTTAATTTCAGAATCTCTATATTATTCGAGGTGGTTTTTACGTAAGTATCTACTGAGACCTCTTTATCATCCACATCTGTGTTTTCTTAAAAATGTATTTCAAATATTTTTTACTATTTACTAAAACATGGGTTAAATTCATTTATACCATTATTTGACCTTATATTTTTTGAATGGAATCTTTCCATCATTTTCCAAACAAGGTACATTAAGACCTTTTGAAAAAATTATGGGAAGAATGTTTTTTAACTTACACAGTTGGTGAAACTATTTTCCACAATTATAACATCATCTAAAGTTCCCATAAAAGCTTATAAGAATATTTTCAAAATAAATTTTTTCTTTTATAATTACGTAAATCATAAATGGTTTCAAAATAGAAATATGTATTTCATTCAAATATTTTTCATTTCATCTAAGTCAACATCCTTCGATGGATTTTAAACTTGTTTGATGTTTATTTATTATGATACAAATATTCTATATTTTATTGATGGTTTTGTGATATGTTTGACTATGGATGTGTTATTTTTTTTACCATTCCTGGTTTATGGTAAATGTATTGACATTTCGTATGCTAGTTTTAATACAAATATTTATGTTATGTTTCTACCTTTTCATATGAGGAATGTATTTGACTTTGTATGTGACTAGTGGAGGCCGCTATATCTCTTCATTGCATCTGTAGGTCTCATGAGACAATTAAATGTGGAATTGTCTGAGGTTTTTTCCAATTTGATATATGGTTTTGGTCGAAGCCTAATTCATTTTTTGATGTCTTCCCCAAGGCCTTGAAAAGTTGTTTAAGAATGTCCTGCATTATAAATTCCCTTATTATGGAAGTAATAGTGATAGTTCATGTGTTTATTCGACTAGTAGAATACCAATGACTATGTTTTATTTTGGCATTTTTTACTCAGCGTATATTCTAGCCATAACGTGTTCATGTTTATAATTTTTAAAGAAATGTGTTTTGAATTATTTATCATGAATAATGTTTATGTTATCTTCCACTGTTTTTCTAACCCTTACTGAGCATTTGAGCTCACCCCTTTCTTATGTTTAATATCCCCAGGATATGGAGAAGTTAGTTATGAGTAACTTTCAGGCATAATCTAGGAGACTTGGATGTTTCTAATGGATGAAATTAGTGTTGTATTTTTTTTCAAGTTGTAATGTGGAACTTATGTATGTATCTTGTTTCCAATAATACTAAACTTGTCAGTCTTTCCGGACATGATTCCTTGTATAATGCCATTATTATGTAATAATGCACTGAATTTAGGTATCTTGGGTTAGGGTATTACACATGATGTCCTAATAGAAATATCTTATACAATACTATTCGTCATAACCATGGGAAGTGGAGACATAAGAAATGGTAAGATTAGTTGCTTAGTAGGTGTAAACATAAGAGATATCAAATAATGAACATATACAACAGTATGATAAGTATAATTTTATGAGATAATTATAGAATTGAATGAGCATAACATAAATAATCCATACCAATGAAAAGTATGATCGTAATATATGATCCACAATATAAAACATTAACATAAATAAATTTGAATAAGAATCAAAAATAATTAACCATTTGAAATTATAATTATTATATAAATCCATTAAAACATATATAAATCATTGGTAAATAGTTTTTCTATTTTGGAAAACCATAAATTCATCATTGAGTCACCTAAATAAGATAATTTCAATATTCTCATAGGATTAATGTTTAATGAGTTAAATTCATTATATTGTATAAAACTTTTATAACAAATAATATCCATCATCTATTAGGAGTAACAATCAACTATCTAACTCTGTCACATTACCCAATGCATTGATGATCTATATTAGGTGAACCCATCATTACATGCTATATCTATCACACCCCTCATGATGATCCAAATAAGGCTCGCTAATCATCATCAAATATTTCTACAAATGCTAATGTGAAAAATGTACATATATCTTTAATTTATCATAAAACACATTGAATCAACCTTCTTTCTATTCATAACATGAAAAAATCATAGAAAAGAAATTATTTTCATAATTATTTCATAATAACCAAATTAACACTTGGTAATGTATTGAGTTTTAAAAAATTATACATAAAACATTATCATCATAAGCCTCCCAGAGAAAGAACATGGATGGTATCAAAATATCACATCACCAGTGGAACATAATAATTCTTATTAGATGTTTAAATATATATGTAAAAATACATTTAAAATATAATTAATTAATTAAAATAAAAATAAGGAAAATTTCATTTTATTTGTATATCATTTACCAATAAAGTTTATAAAAACAGTGGAGAAATTTATTTAATTTGAAAATAACCATGGATGATTTTAGATGAAGCATAAAAAAATTTGTATAATCATGACCTTAATAAATGTCCCTCATGTCGTATATGTTATAATAGATCATTCTTTTCACACTTTTTTTTTAATTTCAAAAGTGGCTCATAATGTACAATTTTGAAAAGATTCCTTTTAATCATGTATAAAGAAAGAAATAATATAATAAGAATAATATTTATCAATCTGTAATGTATATATAAAAAATGAAATAATTTTATTGAATAACATCTACAGGAGGAGAAGCATTCTTAGCCCAAAAAAGAATAAATTTGTTCTATTTTATTTTAAAAAATCTCAACCACTTTGTGTAACATAGATTGATAAATTTTACTATTACTTGAAAAGTGTATTAATAACTGGAGTAAAGGAAAATTAATGGGTTTTAAAAGTTAATATCCATATAGTTTTAACTCTATTGAAATATAGAAACTATAATCCCAAAATGAAATTATATTTTAACATAAAACCTTATCTCTTTGGTTACATTTGTATCATAACCCCCTTGAAATAAATAAAACAAAAATTATTCTTAAAATAAACTGAATTGAAATATATGGATGATATAAAATTTCAAATGCAATTATATACACCAAATGAAAAAACAATTTTATAAGAACAAATATTTTCAAATTATATAATATTGATATGAAGAACTATTAATGTTTTTATAATATCGGAATCAAAGCATCAAAAATTATAAAACCTATGATATATTTTTTATACCATTAAAATTTTACTGAAAATGATCACAAAATACATTATTGTGATGTATATAAACTAAAAAAATAAATTAATAGCCAATATGAAATATTTATCATATAATTTAATCTGACATTGGAAACTATCATGGGATGGCATGGACACCCTATTACTTTGATATCCGAGTTGATCCCAAAAATACCCCAAGGGAATTCCAAATTCCCATAGGATTGTGAATAAAACCATGAATCTTATAGGATAAAATTGAAATTTGTTTTCCCTAAAATAATGAATGAATGATATACATATTATTATTCTTAAAAACACCCAATGAAGATAGTACCCAAAAGTCAAACAGGTATATCAAAAACCCAAATAGTATATCATCAATATACCAAAAATATGAAAGATAAAAAAACATGTGTCCCAAATGGTACAACACTCCAATCTCCAATGGATCAAGAACATACACATGCTCAAAGATACTCTTTATGATCACTCAGACCCGGAATAAGAAAATATAAAAACACTCGAAATAAATAGTATATTGTGAGTTCAAAATTCTAGTAGGGTCTCACCAAGTGTTTCCTAATAATGTTATATAATTAAAACCAAAATCTTCCATTCAATTTCAGATGAAAGATGCATGTAATGACAATTTACTATTTAAAACAAAACATGAATTAAATTTCAATTTATTGAATATTTTCAATCAATCGATTAAGTGAAAATTTCATGTAAAAGGAATAAATTTACCACTAGGTTTGAGTAAAAATTTCATATATATCAGAGTAATCACAATAAGAAACATAGTAATATTGCCTCTAGTATGATAGTCTCAAGTTATAGGATGATCACACCCTTATAATTGTGATCATAGAATATGTGTACACAAGTCCCTCAATAACAAGAGTAATATGACTCATCACCACTCCATCAATAATATTATCTTCCTAAATTGATTTTTCTAATGTTTTCATCATCAATCTATTATGGGGGAATTACTATATAAAAATATTTTCCAAATAACCCAATAACTATCTACGATAATATGGGATTAATCAATCAATAAATAATTAGTAAATTATATGAAATTCATAAAAAATACAATTTCCCCATTTCCAGTTTCAATATGATAATTTCCTTCCAAAAATGAAATAATTGTTTTTTAAATTATGTAATTTCATGTTTTTTCAAGATAAACACAATTAAATACTCATGTTAATGAAATTTAATCCAATTTTTTCGAAATTAATTTTACAAATAAATTCCACAAATTTAATCAAATTAAAATCACACCCTAATTTCCTATTGCATTATAATTGGGGGCTTCCCATAAAATGTTATACCAAATAAAGTTCAATACCAATTCCCTTTGAATTGGGATTTAATATTTAAGTTGAAATAAAATTTAATCATTTCAAGTAATTGAAGGTTAAACCATTTGAAATATATTAGATGGAATATCTAACCTTTAATCACATTATCACAAGTCATAACACCCACAACATGATATTGCAATGATCAATTATGGAAATGGAGATCAAGGAATCAACGATAGATACCAGATTATAAACAACAGAGTGTAGTTCCATAAAACAAAAAATGATATAAAACCCTAATGGAGGAATGGAATAGAGATTGAGATAGAAGTAATATGACAAGATCACTTACCTAAGAGGGATAAATGAGGTTTTTCAGGATTCAACCATCATAGTAAGGGATTTTGAGGGGGATAAAGGTTCTTTGGATGCCTAAAGACCTAGGAATTTGTGTAATCAAGAATTATGGTTTAGGGGGAGGTATAAAAGGGTAAAAGATAAATGTTAATTAGTTTTTTAAATTAAAAAGTCCAATGCAAATTGTTAGATGGGTAGGGCCACACAGTTTGTCAAACCGTACACCCTAACCATGACCCTGTAATGGGGTGCATGATTTCGAAATGGTGGGGGAATGATTGTTTAAACTAGACAGAATACATAGAAACCCCCACAATTGGGGCATACATGGTTTACACTGGGTGGACATAATGTTTTTGAAAACCATGTGCCAATAATACACAACCTTTAATTCCAAAAAAATTAAAAAATCCTCACAAAAGAGACCTAATACAATCCCTAACTAAAGCACGATAAAAAATGATGGTTGTGGAGTAGCTGAAAATTAGTAATAGTATATTACCAAATCCATGATATAGATACATGCTATCCCCATAAATCATATCAAGACATTACCAAATAAAAAATATGAGGCCACTTCTATCTCATGAGTGCCTCTCCCTCCCATGTATCATGGGTGTCAGAACTGTGCTTACATAGATCTTTGACTGAATGTATTATCATCCGATGAAGTAATTTGTTCTAAGAATCCACATTACTGATTGGATTCCCACTCATAAATAAATTAGGCTCAACATAAATATCACCCCATCTAAAAACATGATATGTATTATAATGATAGTTTCATAGTTGTGGTACATGGAACATGGTATGTATTTAAATCAAATGTTGAGGATGTTATAACGGGTATGACAATTTCTCTACCTTCTCACCTACTTAAAAATGTCCCAAAAAATTGGTGAGCAACCTTCCCTTCAATATCAAGATTTCTATGACCCTAAGGAGCTAGAAATGTTTAAACAACATAAGCACCAACTAAAAATTACCATGGTCTATGATGAAGATCAAAATAAGATTTATACATGATCTGTGCCATCAACACCCTTTAATGAATCAAATGGATATTTGATGTCATCTCTTCGACCAAGAACAATCTAACAAACAAACATTCACAGATATTTGACAAGTTGAATATATATTTATTAGTCCATATATACAATGTAATGACCCGCCTTCACCAAATGGAGGGATGGGTCAGCAGATTGCCAAGCCCTTGCTTCCTTAAATTGAAGGAGAGATAATGACCCCTGAAACCCGCCTTCAATATGTCCCAAAGTGGCGACCAGCACCAAGGGTATAGAATCACACACTAATTGGAAGGTATTAACCTTTTTCTTTTAATAGGACCAGGAGATAAGATAGTAAATCCCACAACACCAAAACTGAAAGTGCAAATACGCCTGAAAGTAAACCATTCACATATGCATGTTCAAAGGTAAAAGATACCAAGTCACAAAACTAAAAATGTGAAAAGGTAGCATGAAAAGGAAAACAACAGCAGCAACTACCCCAACGGTCCTAGCTAGTACGGCCCATCACGATCTCCAATACTCTCCTGGAAACCTAAAAGCAGTTTTATATAAGTAGGATGAGAATACAAGTATACTCAGTAGGGAAAACCAAAGACACTTGTGCACAAGTGAGGATACATTATAATTCCCCCTGGAAAAAAGTGATAACCAAACACCTAACAATGTAAACTATGCACCCAAGCCTCACCAAGGCACACTCCCCAAATAACTCAAGTCATGTAAAGTATAGTAATAACACATCCATGTTTGGGTACCCCGCGCCACTTTCCCACTATTTGTTGAAGATATACTATTCATCTAACCAATCCTTCCATTCTTACCACAGTCCCACTGCCATACCCTCCCGCACACACCTGGGCCACAACCTCACCACAGTCCCACTACCAAACCCCAACCGTACACACCTAAGTCATAACCGCTATCCCGCCCACTGACACCTGCGCCGAAACCACCACACATAACCATACTTGAAATCACCTGGGTTAGAAAAACTACTGCCATGCCCGAAGACACCTTGGCCTCATCCCGAAGACACTTGTGAAACAACCTTCCTGCAAACACAAGTACCAACCACCACAACTACCCCACCTGAATATTCTTGGGATAATAATGGACTTCAGGCCATCACAGCCTGCCCGAAGATACTTGAGCTATCCTGGAAAGGGAGCATAAAGGAGATAATAACAAGCCACTAATAGATGTGTTGGGAAAAAATACCATCCCCCAGGAAATGGGGGTGTTTGACACAAAGTTCTCAACTTGGGTGGGGCGCGAATAAGAAACATAAGAACTACAAATATAGATATAATTGACAATAACTCAACCTAACATAGGGTTCCCAAGCCAATACAAGCACATGCACACTCGTCCCTATTCATAGGAAGCACACTGCTCACAGCCGAGTCACAACTCATCCCAAAACCAATTCCCAATTATGCTATTCCCATTTAGAAAATGTTCTCCACTACTGGGAAACTAACAGCATAAGCACAAAACAAGGGAAAAGTTATAGCCAACATCAATTTAAGCATTCATGCCCGGTTCTCTTGCAAAGTCACAACAACAACGGTATATGTGAGATCCCTCTAAGTACTGGAACCAAAGAAAAAAACCCAAGATACAGCCCCATGTTCCCAAAATCCAGGAGCCAACGGTTTCTCAACAACAGAGGATTCCACCCCAATTCGTGATATAAGAAGAGTAACCACACATCCTCAAATTCACAACCAGCATATGTACAACAACATGGGATCACATCCCCACCCATATCACCCTAGGAACCAAACTGACACCACCAACACAAGGCAGGCCCATGTAGGTATTTTAAGATTTAAAATATTTAACACACTCAATGGTTTCAATTCCACTTTACTAAAATCTGGGTTATCACAGAAAAGGGTTGATCCTGGTGCTTTCAATTTATTTAACCGATTATACGTAATTAACCAATTCAATGTTACCGTTATTTAAACATCCATGAGCACTGATGTTCATTAGTGCACCGAGAAAGGCCACCGATGGCCATGATTTTCAGTGATCATAGGCCCATAAAATTCACAACACATAACGACATAATAAAACTATAGAAGAACATCAGTCACACACCCCTTCATTCTTTAATGGTCTGTTCATTTTCTTCATTAAGTTAGGTTTCACCAATTTCAAAATAGACAAAAGCAAGCACGCCCCGCATCATACACACAATGGAGAGACAAATGATAAAATCCATACCTGATTGATCAATGATCGAAGTTTTTCTCCATATGCTAGGAACAGGGGATGCACGACATGCAGGGCACCGACATAGGTGCACCACCTGGCTCAGGAACAAAGGATTTCAAACGCACAAGGAAGAGGAGACTATCAGATATGAAGGAGAAAAAAAATCGACCGTGATAATTAGATGTGATCCCAATGTTACGGGATAATAAATTTGAACGCCTTGGAAGTTGGATCATGGTTCTTCCACGTGATTGGGAGGTTTCACCTGACTGTATTAATTTTTATTTAGTAGGGAGGTTTCTATGGTTTTTTAGATATTAATTATGAGCTTAAAAACGGCCTTAAAACACTTCAAAAGGTTAAAATTTCTTAAAATTGGGTTTATAGGAAAAACTATAGAAGGAAAACCCGTCAAGTCTGGATGACATCGATCAGTCGCACTGACTGGTCGGTCGAGCCGATCAGTCGCGCCGATCAGTCCCACCGATCGGTCGCACCGATCGGTCACGCCGATCGGTCTCCCAGAATGGGGCGCGACCCCTTAGGATCCTAGAATTTGAAAAATGAATGGATCATGAGGTTCTAGGACATTACATTAGATACCTCTTACCCCATTCTCATCCTCGAGAATCAAAACACAGACCGAAGGAAAGAGGGGGGTCCGAAAAAACACCCCGTAAGATACCTCTCAGGAGTGAACCTCTCCAACATAACCTTATCCCCTGAAACAAACACAAATTCCCTGCCGCTCCTTTCCCCATGAAACCATGAAAAACAAGGGCCAAATCGTCTGGTCTAGTGGGAGAGAGGTCTCCCTTCCTCCATGTTAAGATACTATCTAGTTGGGGCAGCACTGACTCGCCCGCATGGGTTAGGTGCATCCACCTTAATGCATCTAAACTAGGGACCAGGTCCTTCCCTCCCCATTCTTCCGGACACTTCACACACACATCCACATAAAAGGAACTGCACATTCATAGTCAAGAACGTAGAGCATTACATAGCAGACATGTACTAACCAAACAAGATAAAACTCAAAACAACTCTGGGAACTGGGCACACATCTGCACTTCCCTCTCCTAGGTACTCACCTCTAGAAAACCATGTCTCCACAATACACTATCCATGGGAATGGTTCTCCCATGAAGAACCATCTCCTCAAAACCCACGATCATCACTGGTCGCTCCACGAAGTTTTCATCGTCTTCGATATCTATCTCTCCCCTATCGAGGACATGTGAAACGTCGTAAAGATATCATCGGAGCTGGGACACATGGAATACATCATGTATCCTCAGTAGCGGTGGTGGTAGCGCTAGCTGATAAGCCACTTCACTGACCTGTTGCAACACATCGAAGGGTCTGATGAATCATGGAGAAAGCTTACTTCCCCTACCGAACCTCCTTTGTCCATACCGAGGGGAGACCTTCAGGAACACATGGTCCCCGACCTCAAATTCCAAGGGTCTCCTCCTGTCATCGACATATGACTTCTTCCGATACTGATCCGCCTTAATCCTTTCTCGTATAAGCTGAACCTTCTCTGTCATTCCCTGCACCACCTCCGGCCCAAGAACACCTGTTTCCCCAACCTTAGTCCAGCACATGGTTGAGCGACACAGCCTCCCATATAGGGCTTTGAATGGATCCATGCCAATGATAGAGTGATGGAAATTATTGTAGGCGAAATCTACCTGGGGAAATTGTCGTACCAATGATCCTCCGAAGACCAGAACGCATGCTCGGAGCATATCTTCCAATGTCTGGTTGGTGCGCTCTATCTGCCCATCTGTCTGTGGGTGGAAAGCAGTGCTAAGGCACAACTGGGTTCCAAAAGCATGCTGCAAACCCCTCCAGACCCGTGAGGTAAATCGTTATTCCCTATCCGAGACTATGGACCTCAAAACTCCATGCAACCGCACCACCTCGTCCACATACCTCTGTGCTAGAGAATCCACCGTATTCGACTCCCTGATCGCTAGAAAGTGAGCAGACTTCGTCAACCGATCTACTACAACCCAGATGGAGTCGCATCCTCCTTTCACCTTGGGTAGTCCCATGAAGAAATCCATCGGTGTTTCATCCCACTTCCACTTGTGGACATCTAAAGGTTGCAAAAACCCGCCTAGAACACACTGTTCATCCTTTTCCTGCTGACACGCTATGCACTTTTCCATAAACTCTGCCAATGTTCGCTTTACTCTTGGCCACCAAAACTATCTCCTTAGACCCTAGTACATCATGGAAACTCCTGGGTGTACCTATAGGGGTGAGTTGTGGAACTCGCTAATAACCTTACCACACATCGCCTCTGGAACAAACATCATCCCTCGGACGAGCATCTAATTTTGACCATCTTCTATCCACCATTCCGAAGCATCGTCCTAGTCAACTCGATCGTGAAATACTTCACACTCTGGGTATCCCTAGTGAGACTCCTCCACTCGCCGCAATAGAGAAGACTGCAATGTCATCTGATACAGGAAACCTCTACCACTATCCATCCTCACATCCTGGTGCACGGCATAAAAATCCTCCATCGCCTTCCAATTGTCTGTCGACTCTCAAACCGCATCCTTCTGGGACGTCCTGCTCAATGAATCGGCCAGTACATTACATTTCCAGGAAGTGTAGGAAATCCTGATGTCATAATCCTGGAGGAACTCTATCCACCTTCGCTGCCAAAAGTTTAGGTCTCACTGGTAAAAGATATACCTCAAGAATTTGTGATCTGTGAAGACCAGATACTGCTATTTGATAAGTTAATGCTGCTAAAACGTTAGTGAGAAAATGACCACGGCATGCTCCAGATCGTGGGTGGAATAATTACGCTCATGAGGGCATAGCTGCCTAGACCCATAAGAGATCACCTCTTGTCGCTACATCAACACACATCCGTGGCATTTCTATGAAGCATCACTGAACACCTCATACGTCGCCCCTTCTTCTGGTAGTCTCAGCACTGGGGAACTAACCAACTTATCCTTCAGATAGCTGAAGGCTTCCTCGCACAGCTCACTCCACACAAAAACCTGGTCTTTCTTGGTCAAGGCTGTCAAATCGGCTGCAACTCGGGATAAGTTGTGTACGAACCTTTGATAGTAACCTTCGAGCCCAAGGATGCTATGGACCATTGCCATGTTCTTCTGTGATTCCCAAAAAACAACTGCATCAACCTTTGACGCCTCCAAAACTTCCCACTGCTCGGACACTACATGCCCCATGAAGTGTACTTCTCGCGTCCAGAACTTGCACTTTGACAACTTTCCATAGATTAGGTGCTGTCGAAGGACCTCTAAAACCGTCCTCAGGTGCTCAGTGTGATCCTCCTCAGATCTGTAGTAAATCAGGATGTCGTCGATGAACATGACTATGAACCGATCCAGGTACTCCAAGAAGATGGAGTTTATAAGCCCCATGAACATAGCTGGAGCGTTCGTAACGCCGAACGACATGACCACAAACTCGACGTACCCATATCTGTCCCTGAAGGCCATCTTCAAGACGTCTCCCTCCTTCACCCTCAACTGTTGATATCAAGACCATAGGTAGATCTTTCAGAACCATCCTTCCCATTTAAAATGGTCAAAGAGATCTTCTATCATTGGAATAGGGTAGCGATTCTTGATCATTACATGATTCAGCCTCCTGTAGTGTATACACAACCTGAGACCACCATCTGCTTTATTTTCGAACAAGAATGGAGCATCGTACAGTGACACGCTTGGTCGAACATAACCCCTCTTCATCAGATCTTAAATCTGAATCCTCAATTCTCGTAGCTCTGAAGGTGACATTCGGTAGGGAGCCATCGAAATCAGACATGCACCAGGCTGCAAGTCTATCCCAAACTCAATATCACACCGAGGGGTAGAGTCGTCCCCTCCACAAAAAAGACGACCATAAACTCACTGAAGATCCCTGGTACATCCACCATCTCAACATCTACTGACTCTATTGACAGCTCGACTAATAAGGAGAGGAGGGGTTCCTCTCGCCTGCTACCCTTTTGGCCACTCTGCTCGCAGGTGAAAGTAACATATCGGTTGCCCATGTCTGAGAACACAACCCTTTCTTGGAAGCAGTCGATGATGGCACACACAGAGAACAGCCAGTTGATTCCATATTTGTAATTAGTAGGTCCAAATTACGTTAATAGGCTAATTGTTATTTTTGGGCAATATGAATAGTAACTATGGTAAATTTTATTTACCATAGTTCAAAGTAAATCTTGTAATTGAGGATAAATATAATATTATAAAATTACCCTAACACTTGTCTTTATATAATTGGATGATTATATTTCTTCCTATGACATATTTTGGTTGAAATGGATTCTATTGGAACCTAATTGTATTTTATTATGACCTTTAGTTTATTTTATTTAATAGAAAGTGAAATATGTATCACTCCAACATTGATAATTAAAGTATATTTAATATAAGGTTATACAGAATAAAAATTAGGCTATAAATACTAATTTGAATGATAAAATGTATTCATTTATCATGGTAATTTATTTTTAATATTTAAGTGTTATTTAATTACATTATTATATTATACATTAATAGTGCAGAAATTTTTTATTTAGTGAAAAATCAATAATATAGTTGTTATTGAAATAGTAATGAAAATAAAGAGGTCCAAAAATCTGACAAAATCTTAATGGTAGTGTATATATAAACCCTAATCATCCAATGGACGAATTTTGGACCATTTGGATCCTTATAAAGCCGATTATGATACTTATATTATTTTATTTTAAATGAATATAAAGTTGTCACCTTCATAATTTAATAAATATAACAATTTACGTGTTTTGATTTTAAGATGATAAATTTTATTAAAAGAATTATTATGAAAGCTATGAGATTTATCTTCATCATAGGATTTTATTTTTATTTTTTATGCAACAAATAATTATATTAATTAATTATACAACAATGATGTACAAATTGTTTTATTAAGAGATATATAAAATAAATTGTTTTAAAAATATTACAATAAATATTATATTAACTATTTAATGTGATCCATGAATTTTATAGACAAATTTGACATTTCAGTAATTTATTAAATATTTCTTTTAGAAGATATTCTGTGTTCGGATTTTATTTAAATTAAAATAAATGAATAGTGTCAAAATTGTCACTATTGTTATTTTAGAAAAGTAACATATTATAAAATTGCTTAAAAATCACAAAAATATTTAAAAACTGTAAATTGAAATTTATATGGTCTATAATTTCATAAATTATCCATTTATGGAAAATTCACAATTCATAAGTAATTATTTATAACAATTTAAAAATTAGAATCTTATTACCACAAATATAATTAAACTGATTAAATAAGGATAAATCAAGTTGATAATGTTTAAAATTAATTCCCAACATGCCTAAATTTTATTTTATGATGATATTACAACCCTATCTTATCTTATATTTGTATTTGCGTAATTTTTGGAGTTTTTTATGTGAGGTTGAATTTATAATAAATTAATATTTCTTATGTTACCAAGGGTGACCCTCTCCTCCCTTATCAAAAGGGCACCCCTTCCCTCTTCTCTTCACACCCTTTTCAGCCTTGAAACTTGGCCAAACCCTGCCAATTACTCTTATAAACCTCTATAGTTATATCATAGTGGTTAAGGTCTTCTAAAATGACTAACTCTAGTGCCCTAATAATAATTTTAAAGGAGGGGCGTTGAGGAAGAGATAATCTCTTCTACCGACTCTTCCAAGTTTCATTCTTCTTCTACTTCCTCTTCTATAGTTGATTCATTATAAAGTAATAAAATCAGTATTAAATATATACTAATATGTTATTATAAATAATATAAAACCCTATTTCACCTTCTACCCATTGTACGGAAAAATAATTCACCGCACCTGCGTACGTACGGAATACCGTCTCCACACTGTGTTGTAATCTGTTTTTTGTCACCACCTTACATGGATGGATATAATGGTGTATAGAATAAATATATATTACTATTATAACATCATACTGATTATAAGATACTATATCATCCAGTCCAATTCCATTCAACAAATATGGGAATGATATCATCGTGTGTGCGTACATACAGATTACCGTCTCCACGACGCGATGAGATTCATTTTCCATGTTTACAATTCAAGAATGATTATAAAGTATATATAATAAATAATCATGAAATATATTAAATAATAATGATACTGGATTTATTTAAATATTTTTTTCATTTACTTAATTCAATTAAATTCAATAAGAAAATGAAAACGGTGTTCATGTGTACGTACGACCTGCCGTTTCCATGAATGGTGTATTTCATTCCATTTATCGATCTATAATATATATTTATATGCTGAATATATATTATATATAAATTTTTTTACATTCTGGAATTATGTAAATCAATATATAAGTAATAATATCAAGAACAACATGTCGAAACACATATGATAAATGAAAAGATTTTACCCAAAACACTACTTTAACATGAAATATTTACAAAAAAAGGGGTTGTATAAAGTCATAAGTGAATCATATATGATATAATAACAATGAATATGATTCATTAATAAGTCAATGAAATTATTTAAAACATTACATAGGATTTTAGGATACATACGAAGCGTATCAGACATAAGGTAAGGGATAACTATTCCAATCTCGCTCTTATATGATACTATTTATTCATAAGTATTTACTGGGGTTTTTGTTATCATTCATGTCCATGTATTCTAAAAATGTATTCATGTATGTTTATTGTACTTTTTACCAATTTTTTAATTATACCACATGCTATGAAAGTAATCTTAATTTTGTTTACCACACGAGGAACGTTTTGAATTTTCCGACAAATGTTCGAGGGGAATGTTAATTTTAACTTATACGGTTTGATTGGATTTTTACGGTTTCATAACCCCTCGTTTTCATGAAGCTTACTCTACTATATTGCATGATTATTTTCAACAAAACCCTTTTACTTTTAAATTTCCTCTCATTTTTTGAAAATAAATTATTTTGAAGAAGAATGATATTTTCCTCATGAATTCATTTCAAGTGTTTTATCAAAACTATTTTCCATCTAAAATGACATTATTTAATATGTTTATGTTTAGAGTATGATGTCTCCATTATTTACATGTTTTTATTATTATTATGAGGAAATGATATCCATATTTTATATGGATTATGTTATGATGGAATGATGATTACGAATCTCATTCTATTACATGGGTTATGCTATGATTTAATTAAAAGATCATCAAACTAAGTCTCCAACAATTTTATTTGAGATTGTTCCATGCGATAATAAGTGATATATATTGGATATGTCTATAACACAAAATAAAATTAAATATCCACTATTATTATTGGTGGTAAATATGAGAATTATGAAGAAAAAATGGTGGGAAACTCAATGACAACCAGAGGGAGATTATTTCTCAAACATTATCTCTATGGATCAAAAGGGAACTCAAATATTAGTTTACCCGAGTCTAGATAATATGGTATAAATCTACAAAACCATGGTTCACATTATCTGGGGAATACATGGCACACCCCATTAGGCCCATAAATAGAGACCCATTGATGATAACAATCAATTTGGGCTTCACCAGAAATTAGACAATCCATCCTAAAAATGATATCAAAAGGTTCCATGTCGACAACATGAAAATCAAATGTAAGACCAATCAATGATAAATTGAAAATTCATATTGGACAGTCTGGACCATACACTCTTTTTATTATGATGGGTGTAGTAAAATCCCGAACATATGATAAATGATTCATTGTAACATTTAGAAGGTTCAATATAAGATTAAATATAAATGAGTGATATGATGAATTATAAGATAAATTAGATACTAAAGACGATTTAATAGTGATGGTACCTATCATGATATCCAGATTCATATCTGCTTCCTCTAGAGACTCAAATACTATGTGAAGATGCTTCATTATGGATTTCTATGGTGTGATCCCCTTATATCATGAAGAATATGATTTCATTATCACACTTATAGGTGTTGATGATCCAATTCCTCTACCTGGAGAATAAATGATATAACAATACTTTTTTAAGTGTCTTAAATTACCACAGGAGTAATATATATTGGTCACCTAATTTCAAAACCGTTTTGAGTTCCCATACATTCTATAATAGAAGTAAGTCAAAGGAACTATACTAGGAACTGTAGGATATTATGAAAACCCTATCATTAGGAAACACCAGGATACGCATCACTCATTGCACTTTATTTTATGGGAAGACATAGAAAAACCACTCATAGAAATGGGAACTCCCATTAACCCTTAATTTCCAGCAAGATCAAGATCAAAATTCAATGATCTATCCAATACATTAATATAGAATAAAATATTTATAAATAAAAAAAGGTAAGGAATATTAGAGTGAAGTTCTATATAAATTACCGATTCTTCATCTAATCAATCAGTAAATGCTTCGTTGAAAACTTCAAAAGCTCAGTGAATCTATTCACATATTCAGTCGTGGTCATATCCTAAATCTCGTTTTTGAAAACTTATATTGAATTATCCATAACCATAGACTCTATATGGTAATTCTATGCTCTTTATTACCTCGTGATTCTAAAAAATAATCAGCATGTCCCACTACCTTATGCATCATCATTTTAGATTGAAGGTGGAACACTTCACATTGATTCTATTAGGTGTAACTAAGAACTCAATCAAAAGATCAAACATGCTCAAATAATACTCATCGTTCTATGAATTATAATAGAATTGCAATACTGGTGGATCATTGTGATGGAACTTATATTCATGATTCTGAAACACATCCCACCAAGGCTTCACAACATGATCTTGTACATGAAAGGGTGTGGGTTCATGTCTTAGTGCATGGAAAATATGCAACATAACTTCGTCGAATTCTAGTCTAGGAGATGATTTTATCACCGTGCTTCATCATGAACTTTCTCCATATCATATTAGCATGACTTCATGGAATAATTATGATATGAAAAATCAAAAGATGACATTGAATAGATAATAAGATTACTCAGATCAATAAATAAGTAAGAGAAAAAGGGAAATTAATCCCATCAAATAAGAACAAAATATTAGGATTTCTATATATCCAAATACAAACCTGTCAAAAGAATAAAACTATTACTAAGTACGTCATTCCCAAAACTACCCATGGTGAATTAAGGATTGTGATGATGATAACTATCTAAGGACTCACTTAAAACTTCCTCCAATGCCATGATAATATTCCACCACTGCATACAGACATAAAAGAAAGATGGAAAACCTGAACAGTTGATACAAATTATTCACGAATCTTCGCAAACACCACAGTACCCTGATCCATATGATGATACCAACATAGCCTGGATGTTTTTTGTAATCCCCATGGGTTTGAGAAAATCACCTATAATCAAACATGGTAAGAGGGAAAATTTATTCTACATAAAAAATAGAATATACTAATAAAAATTAGTATGATCAAAGACTCGCAAAAGAGACTATATAATAAATTCAATCTAGTATATAAAAAACACAAAAAATACACCATCAAAGTTCCATTAAGAGAGAATTAAAACAACCCAAGTCCCTATGGGTGAAAGACACCAATCCCCAAAGGGTTAAGAAAATTTTCCACCTCCAAGAAGATCATTACATTCACTTAGAACTAAGAAAATAAAATCTAAAAATTAGTGAAGAAAAAGGTATGGTAAGAGATCATAATACTAGTAGGGTATCACTATGTGTTCCATAATAATATTTCATATTGAAAGCCGAAATAATGATTTTAATTTCAAAAAAAAGTATGTCATTACAATTTTATATTTAAAACAATACATGATTTTAATTTAAAATGATAGAAACATTTAAAACAATTTATTAGGTAAAAATTTCATATAAAAGAATTGATTTCAATATATAGGAATGACTAAAGCAATTTACCAATCAGTAGAATATAGATCACTGTAATCCCATTAATTAACATCATCAATTATCCTATTGTATGATAGTTTCATGTAATAGTTTCCTCAAAATCTCATATTAGTGATCATAGAATAGGTGTACGTATGTCCCTCATGCTCATGAAAAAGTGTCCTCAACAATATTCTATCAGCAATATGATCTACCTATGTATAGTTTTTCAAAATTTTAATAACAAATCTGTTTATATGGAATTTCCATCCTATAATTATTTTCCTAAATAACTCCCAAACTACCAAGGCCCGCATTTTATCAACCAATCAATCAATAATAAGAAAATTATTTCAGATCAGTTTGAAATAAAACATTTCGATTTCTATTTTCAATGTGAATGTTTCATTCCAAAAACTAAACAAAAGTTTTTTATCAATTAATTTCAATCCCTTTTCAACATAAAACCCATAAATGGATCTTATCAAATTAATTTAATGCATTTTTATCAAAATTTATTTTTAAAATAAATCTAAAAAATTCTATGATATTCAAATGATAATTCAATTTCCAATTCCATTGGAAATGGTGGTTTTTGTTAAAATATCATGTAAAATAAAATTCAGTTCCAATAAAAATAAAATAGGGTTTTCATATTTCAATTAAACATAATTTAAATAAATTTAAGTAATTCATGTTTAATCAATTAGAAAATCTTATATGTAACCACCTAGATTAAATCATAGAATCATGTATAATAACACCAATAATGGGATTTCCAAAGAATAATTGTGGAGACATAGATCGTGGAATCAAACATAGATACCTAATCCAAACCAATGAAGTGAATATCTATAAAAAACATTGTGATCTAAAAAAATTATATGGAGGAAATAAATAAAGAGTGGGATAGAAGAAATGGGAGAAGATAACATACCAAAGAATGATCTATAGAGGTTCTACATGTTTTAATCTCTCTATGATGGGATTTGGAGGATCCTAAAAAGGTTCTTATCATCCTCGTTTACATATTAAATCATGTTATCAAATTTTATGGTTGAGCTTGATGTAAAAATGGTTTTCAGGAAAATTTTAATTTATCATTGTTAATACAATGTCTTTTGCACATAGATAGAGAGGAAGGGATTCACTATTTTTTAAACCATTCACCCTAACTGTATAACCATTAAATAGGGTTCATGGTTTAAACATGTTGGGTTTTGGGTTTTTCAAACCATTCACTAACTATGAAAGTCCGCACTATTTGGGTTCTCACTGTTTACATTATGTGAGTGTGCCCTATGGAAAAAATCTGCACCAATCATTCACAGCCTAGAATTTAAAAAAAAAATCATAATTTCTCCGCATGAAACCCAAAATCAACCAAAACCAAATATATATTAAGAATTAGGGTCGAAGGATACTTGAAATAAAGTTACAATGTGTTATATAGACCCTTACCAATGTCATGGATTTCATCAGAAATGATCTTATCCTAATTTATAATATATTTTTATTTATTATAATTCTATGAAAGAACAAAATTAGTACTTATAATTATATATATGTTTTAACTCTAAAATATTATGAGTCTTTTATCAATATTTACTAAATTAAAAAAAATTATATGTTAATTGTTCTATTTTTCATTCATGTTTAGGTAGGGTGGTTCAAGTCTTTCTACCTTGGCTGTAGTTTCATCATCTATATAATCTTAATCATCTAATATGAATCATATTTATGAACTACATTCTATTTTATAACTCTTATTTTATGGTGTTGATGAAAAATGAATTAAATCACTTTGTATAGATGGTTGTTCATATATTCACATGAGTTATTTTTTAGCTTTTTGATTGAGGGAATGAAAGAAATATAAATTGTAGATCAGGATTATAGAACCATAATTGTATCATATATAATATATATATAAATATATATATTAAATATATACTTATGACCTTCCATATAATGCCTAAATTGAATTTAATAACGTCACTTTCTGGAGGTAATAGTTTGAACTTCTGAATGGGCAATATTATTATCTTATAACATATTATAGGGTCATAATTTAGATAATATTTTATCTTTAAAGAAACCTAATAATGATATAAACATTATATATACTCATTAAATCTATCCATATAACCAACCACGTGATAAAATGATGAAAAATAAAATTTTTCTATCATGGAGATGATTGTTCGTACATAGACATGAGAAGTTTATGTGTCATTTTGAACATTATCTTCTATTTTAAGACCTTTATTAACCATTTTTATCTTAATCATGGGAACAAGATAATTAGTTTTTATTTGTTAATAATTTCATTCTAAATGTTAAAGTGGATAAAATGTTTTAAATTTTTTATATAATTGACCCTTTTCTATTCACAAGATAAATATATCATTCAAAGATTTATAAAAAAATTAATTAAACATTTATTAACATAAAAGAAACCTAAAATAATTTTTAGGAATATAAAAATATTTTTGTAGTAAAATAAACAATACTACCATTGAATTCAAATTATTTTATTTAAAAGATTAAATAAATTTAATTTTGAAACATAAAAATTAGGAAAATAACTTTTTTCGAATCCAAAAACATCACATTAAATATTTTTAAAACTATTTACATTTTTTCACTCTCTTTAAAAATAATTCCATAAAAATTACATAATAGTTTAGGAAATTATTCCATCACCAAAATATAAAAAAATTCAAAATAATAATAATAATTTATTAATATTTATTATAACAATTTACATCGATTTATAAAATATTTTTAGTCTTTTGAAAACACATTAATTATTTTAGAAGGAACGAAGTGACATTTCTCCATTATCCATTACATTAAATAATATAAAGGAAATAATAGAAAGAAAGTGAAAAAAATTTCGATATTTTTTATGTTATTAGGTTTATTTGAATTAATAAACACATTTAATGAGAATAATTGAAGATATCGAGATATGTTGAAGCATTATCCCATATTTTTAACAGATTTTAACTTATTTTTTCCTTTATCGGGGTGTTAAATTATTACGAGGGTTAATTTTTAATACAAAAAAATGATGTTGATGTTATTAAAAATATTAATTATTTTGAATAAAAATATGGGATCTATTTTATATGATTAAATTCATATAAATATTAGAAACTAGTTCAATTATCTGTTATCAAAATGTGTAAAATCTATTTTTAGAGAAAATGTTTTTTAGTGAAACAATAATTTTATTATCATTCCTCTAATAGTAACAAAAATTATAGAATAGTTAGTATATATTATTGAATACATGATCCAAAATATGTATTAAAATATTTCATCAAAAGAGATTAATTAAATTTATAATGATAATAACACATTGTGTGCAAAAAACAAACTTTTATCTATATAAAATATAATTATACCTTTGAAATAATTTATTTTAATTTATAAACTACTAATAACTAATGAGATAAATTTATGTAAATCCTCACCCCAAGAAGATCATAGCTCATGCATTATATTATTACTTTGTTATGACTATATGGAATCTAACCATGAAGGACTCATGTGTTTATCAGTTTTGGAAAAATAGATTACACATACAAGTAATATGTTTTGTAGGGAAATAAAAAGTAAAACATGGTACATAATAAAAAGAAATAAACCGAATCCATAGAATATTATAAAAATATTTATTCTCTATAACATAGGGGAAGTGAAAAAAATATGGGTGATCTCAAATTTTTAGAAATTTTTAAGTATAGAAGATTAAATCATGAATTAACCATGACTAATAAATATGGAAAAGTAAATAACCAAAAAAAATTCAATTTAAATAACTCATGATGGAAAATAAATATGGAAAAGTAAATAGTTGAACACGCATGAAATTTATTCAATAAAATTATAATTAAAATGAATCAATACATATTGTCAAAGAAAAAATCTCATATATTATAATAATATCTAAATTATAAATAAATGAAATGCATAATTATTTTACATATTTTTTCCCATGATCATGATACCTTTACCATGAAGTTACATCCTCCTAATAGTTTAAAACATACTATGTAATACCAAATCCTATTTGGTTAACCAATTTCATCTCATTAGTCTACAGATTCATCGATGGGATTTCATAAACTGGTCCCAAATACATGAAGCGTATGTACAAAGAATTACACATATATGAAAAAATGAATTTAATTAATTAAAAATAGGGATTATCATCAAATATCCATATGGAGTAAAAGAATCATATTTATCAATATTTACCTATTTAATCAAACAATTATCAAAGTGAACAATGTATGTAAAAATTGTACAATATTTAGGAAATAATAATTTCCATTACATGAGAATATTCATATTTAATAGAAATTTAATGCTACTAAAAATTATTAAATGTATGTGGTTGTTTCAAGAGAAATTTTATAATCATAAAAACAATGTGATATTTCAAGGATAACGTTTCCAGTTGGTAATTTTAAATTCAAAACCACTTGGATGATATAGTTAAAAGAGAAACATAAAATACCCTGATTTCTGAGTAATTAATGATATTAAATGAAGGACTATAAATATATACACCTCATCACAGGTAATTGGTTTATAATGACAAATAATTATGAATAGAATGTAAATAGAGATGAAATAACTTACCACTAGGGGAAT
Source organism: Viscum album (assembly GCA_963277665.1). Lineage (NCBI taxonomy): Eukaryota > Viridiplantae > Streptophyta > Magnoliopsida > Santalales > Viscaceae > Viscum > Viscum album. Next base: position 814,011,211 of record OY728165.1, read on the forward strand.
TTTTAATTTATAATCCCCATGAAAGAAAGAAATTCAAATAAAATATACAATACCATGAAGATTAATTTAGTCATGATATAAAATACCATATGTGTATTATATATACCACAAAAAAATAATATGTGGTGAAATGTTATCACCACATGAATATAGAAGTGACAGAAGAATCCCCAACCTTAGGCTTCCTTTTCTATTGAACATCCATCAACATAACGTAGAATGTTTTTAATCATGTTATTAACTTATAGGAAAACCATATTAATATTTATCATAACATATATTATACTCTTAAAATAAATTATTACCCTTTCATTCATAATATATTGTTATTTTCATTGTTTCTGGTGTTAATTGTCATGTTCATTAGTATGACTCGATTTATTATTAATAATTACTATAACCTAGACCATTATTTCATCATATATAACATGATAATAGGGAAATAATTATCATATTAATTCATTAATTATAATTTTAAAATCATTCATTGATGTTGATTATGTAAAATTAGTTATTTTTACAATCATGGAGATGATTGGCCATACATACACATGGGTATTGTTTCCACATTTCAATTATCGTAACAGAATGAAGGTATATAACATTTAATTTTAAAAAAATATATTTATATAATTAATAAACTATTATATATTAATATATATTTTTATATATAATTATTATGATTCAATAGGAATAAAATATCTTTGAGTAGGTGGTAGTCCACACATCCACAAACAACATTATCTCTTTTTTAGCGCTTGAAAGGGTAATAAAGAAAATGATATATAATATTACCAGATTGGTAATTAATCTATTATTAGAAAAATTGAGTCACTCATTTCATATTTATTGCTTTTTATTTTTTTAGTGTAATCCATAATATTTGGTGAGAGGAAATGGAATACATATTTCAAGGAGACGGTAGGTCGTACGTACACATGAACAATATTTTTATTTTCATGTTTTATAGATAGAATGAAATGTAATTAATATATATATATTTGTGTGTGTCTGTGTGTTTATGTGAATATTATAATTAAATTATCATATTTCTGTAATATATTTCACATATTTTTATTAAATCAATCCTCAATTCATTTCATGTAAATGGTAAAAGAATCACATCACTTTGTGGTGGCGGTAGTCCACACGTCCATAAATGATGTTACCGTATTCTAAAAAACATGATACCATTAAATTATATGATATAACATAATTAAACAGAGTAGAGACATTATAAATATCATATCAAACATATGTAAATGATAAATAAATCATTATTTGCATCTTTCAATGGTGGTAATGGAAGAACGATCAACATCGGTTCAAGAGGTGATATTCTTCCCTACAAGCGAACAACGATTGTATATACTATTATATTTATTGTGTGATGTTTTAGGAAGTAATCATAAGATAAAAAATATCATTATATTGAGGATACAAATTTAGGTACAAAATCATATATTTAAAAATAATATAAAAGGTGGATAAATAAATAAATAAAATGTACTCATTGAAAATATTTCCACTTTTTTAAGTAATTTTTTTAAAACAAATCACTCATTTGTTGTAATTAATCCAAAATTGGGGCTTATAAGATGAGGGTGGGTATTTTTGACTTATTTATATAGGGTATTGATGCAAAAAAAATTTATTTAGATGTGTGAATAAGTTAGTGGGTGAGTTCCCTTTTATTATGGATGAGTGGCATTCTTCTAAATATAAGAATATAAAAACTATTGGGAGGAATAACTCTCATATTTTCCCAATTATTATAAAAAAACATTTGTTAAATTTTTGTATATGGTTTAAATATTCCCATCTAATAGGTTTTGACATGTTTCTAGGTAATTCTCGATTTTATGTTTAAGGTTTCGTCCCTCGTTTTGCTTAATTTTATAATAATCATTGTAAATAATTTTAAATAAATTCACTAATATTTTTGGTAAAAAAATATGTTAAAAATAATATAGATTATAAATTATGATGATTACAAATTTGAAATCCTTTTTTCCAAATTCATGTGATAGAAGTGGTGAACATCAATTTAAAATTAATCTAGAAAATTATAGAAGAAAGGTGGGTTTTAATGTGAAAATGAAAAAATCACTGAAAAGTTTGTATATCCAAAATCAAAATATAAATTCATTTGAAAAATTATTTTTAAATCAAAATTCTGTCTTTTTTCCATTCATAAAAAATGAAATTTCTAGAAAAAATACAATTAATTCACTCTAAAATAATTTTAATCCTCCACTATAAAAATTTAATTTAATTTTTTCATATATAATTTATAAAAGTGGATAAATTTATATTTAAAATATGCTCCCTATTAAAAGGTTAAAATACTTCCTTTTGAAAAATATAAATTTTTATGCATAAAATCTGATATATTCATATCTTATACATATCAATCTTATTTGAAAAATTTACAAAAAAAATTAATTGTATGTATAACATATATATATATATATATATATATATATATATATCTATTTATATATTTTTTGTTAATATCATTCACTAATATAAATAATCTTAATTTTTAAATATAAAATTATTATACAATCAAAAAATAGTTTTCATATAAAAAAAATTCCATTATATTAATTTGGTTTCTATATTCATTTATAATTAAGTGGTAACCATTTAATTTGAATATATATTTCCATAAGTTATTTAATCATTTTATTAACAAAAAATTCAATTTCTAGTGTATAATTGTAATTTTGAATAATTATATTATTATTATTCGGAAAGATTCCGTCTTTCATGTAATGTGTAATATCCTGACCTTTTTTAGATGAATGAGGCTCATTTATTGGTAATGATTTTCCTTTTTTTTAATTTTTTTTGGGTTTTATAGTTACTGAGTTTGGGTGGAAATTTTAGAGAATTGTAAGGATGAATTGTAGTGCAAGGTTTAGGCTCACAGTTTGGATAACTATGTGGACCTACACATGAAACCTTTTCTAGGTTTTTAATTACATTGAAAATTATTTCACAAATACCTGAACCCCTGGTACTAGTCCCTAATCACCCATATTCGAAACAAAACTAGTTAATAAAAATTTTAGAGGCTCCAAGACAAATTACAAGCCCTTAAAACCTCCAATCTTGTTTACTCAAATCTCATATGGAAGATCTACATCACCCCGATTATGTGGTTTCATCTCAATTATATTTCCATCTCTCCCACTCCACTTTCAGGATAAATTAGGATTTATCTAACAACTTTTTGAAAAGGTTTATATCAACATATATGTTTTTTATATCATGATTCATTTAATATGGGGTCTAGTTTTTAGATCTAGATCATGTTCTTTATCATGGGTTAGAGAAATTAATTTGAAATTGGTTATTTCCTGTTTGGTTATCACTCAATAATAAATTCAGGAAGGTGGTCTATTATTCCAATCTCAATGTCATGAATTTTTTAAAATTTCATTAAATGTAGAATTAGTAATATATGTTTATCAATTGAGTTTTTTTAATTTAGTTATTAAATATAGTGAATTAATTTATTAAAGGAATTTGAAATCATATTAAATCGATTTGATTAATTAATGGATGATTTAATTATTGAGATGTGTATATTTTGAAATTTATTTGGTTAATTGACTGTGGAATTAATTAAAGAGATATAATTTTTTGGAATTTAATTTAATGATAAATTATTGAATAAATTATTGGGTTACTGAAGTTCTTGAATTAGATTAACTAATTTTTGAATAAAATAATTGGAATTGATGTTAATTTTCAATTTATTGATATGGATAAATTAATTGGTGAATTAATTAATGAATTATTGATTGTAAAATTTTAGAAAATGTTAAATGTTGATTATCCTTGATTAATGTGATATATGTGGTATACATGAGATTGTGCAATTCTTGTGTGGGACACGGTTAACTAATTTCAATGCTCAAAGTGAAAAAATAATTAATAAACATGTACGGGACATGGTTTTCTGCTTCAAAATCCCATATTGATAAGTTGTTTCATAAATGTTTATGTTAAATTTTCTACTACTTCAAATGAAAATAGTGATAATTTTTTTTGATAAATGAGTGAGGGACAGAGTCTTCTATGTAAAAATCCCATTGTGTTCTTGGAATGGAAACCTCTACCCAAAATATTGGTATTGGAATATTTTTCCAATTAGTCATGTTATAAGTTGAAATGAAATGTATAATGAAATATCATGGTTTATGATGAATTGTGATTTTTTTATGTGATATGGTTTAGACTCCACCATGGGATGAATTAAGGTATTGATAGATCAAGAGTCCTTAATAAACTAAGGTTTTGTGGTTAAATAAAGAGTAATTAAATAAATGAAAATTGATTACATTATTTTTTATTTATTTTATATACATATGAATACACTTTTTGGATTGAATATTGATTTAGACACCATTGGTGGTGGCCTACAATGTGATACTCAAACCATACTCGGGATTCTTTATCAGAACACAAATTGATTTCATGGCAGCTTGATAGGTTAAGAGAAATGACCCTATATAACATGGAAGATTCGGGATGGATCATGGATGGAGAAGTAGACTTGGTGTTGGGACACACTTAGGGGTTTTCATTATCTTTATTTTTCATATTCAATTTGAATAACGAAACATATTTTTTCGGGGAATATATACTATTCAATTTGGATATTTTATTCTATGTTTTAGTCATCATATGATACTAGTTTGGTTTGGTTATTCATTATATCTTTTGGTATTGTATTTTTTATTTTGTACTGGTTTATTACATTGATAATTATTTTCAAGTCTCATAATTATCGAGATTAGACCCTCGCTACTAATCAATAGCCTTGGGCATATGGGGAGATGTGATTGAGGTCACATAGTGGTCCGTTTTGGTGCACTGGTGTGTGGATCCCCGACATGGACATTACAAAGTGGTATCAGAGAATAGTTTTTATTTTATATTCTTTTATATTACCATTTTGGAAAGGTAGATATGATACTATTAACATTTGGGAATTGGCCCTGATCTTATTCATTGGAGTGCCTAATTAACGTAAGGGCTAAAACCCAAGTACCATGGGAGGGATTACTATTATTGATGTTTGTTGTTTAATTTTCATGTTATTACACCTTGGGTGACGCACTTCTTTTGTGATGTGATTATTGTTTCTTATTTTTCATTATATTTGACTTGTTTCCCATTATGGAATGAATGTTGAGTATACATTCATCGTTTAAATCACTGAGGATTAATTTTTGGAAAAGCATCAATTTAAGAATGCATGTGAAAATGATCTTCAGGTATGTTTTTGAACATACGATGTTTTCACATTCTTCTGTGTTTTAAATGAAAATGTGCTTAATAAAAAAATGAAAAAAATGAAAATTATTCATGATGTGGATAAATGTTTCTCCAATAAGAAACATGAATAATGACAATGGGTTTAGCCTCTATTAACCATAACCAGGATATGGTATGTTTAACAATAGTGACAATGCTTGCATGTTGACTGTGTAGTGGGGTTTGTAGAATACCTTTTTCTGGATTTATATGATTCCTCACTATTGTGTTAATGTTGTGACATGTTTACAAATATGTATTTTTTTGAAATTTATAGATATTCTACATGAAGAAATTTTTGGAGGGGATGATGGGAGGATATGGCTAGAGAAGATCCCCCATTTTTGAAACCTGAGGCACTAATAGTGTCGGGTGAGGATGTCATTGATTAGTTATGAGAGAAATTTTATTATTTCATGCAATTAATGGAAATATACTCATGGAGGGTTTTTAAAAGAATGTCAAATATAATGAGGTAGTTTCACATTCATCACCCAATAATTTTTATTAGAGAGGGTGGACATAAGGTAGTAGAGTTCTTGAATTCTTCCATCCATAATATACCTGAAAACCTAAAGAATCTTGCTGAGAAGAGACTAAAATTAATTGCGTACATGTTACATGGTCATGCTATGCATTATTGGAACATAAAAACATGGTATAGATTTATTGATAATGCGGATTGTAAGGAATTATAGAAGGTATTCCTGGAGAACATTTATCGTGAGATGCATAGCCTTGAGCAGGAAGTTGAGTTCATGCAGTTGACTCATGGTAGTATGTCAGTGATAGACTATACGGGATGGTTTAAATATTTTTAATTCATTGAGTTAGTATTGGTTGGGTTGGGGATACTATAGTAAGGTGATTTTAATATGGGATTAAATGTGAAATTAATTCCTACATGAATGTCTTATAGCTGATGATGTTTTTAGAAGTGGTAAATTGGGCTCTCATATCTGAGTGGAACTTGAAGGAGGCTTCTAGTGGACAATAGGTTGTTCATGTTGGATGGTCTAGATAAAAGTATTCCATGTGAAGGAATAACCAATATGAGAATGTTATACATGTTGATAGTAAGAAGAGTATCCATGGGAAAGGGCCAGTTACAAAGGGCTTTACTAATGCGATATGTCGCCAAGGTGGTAGGTCGGGACAATTTTGGAGATAGTTCCCCTGACCACCGATAGATTACTAAGTATACTAAATGATATGACATCTATATATGTTTTTCATGATATCGTGATATATGGGTAGCAATATAGTATCTAGATAGATCCATAGTGTAGGAAGGTAATTTTTATACCTTATCATTTTCACAGTTTCAATTCTATATGAAATGTTGGTAGAGGTAGTGGACATAAATAATCTAGTAAATACCACCTTTATGAACTTATATTTCCTGTATAAGTGACTCAAACAGCATCATAAAGAAGAGGGGCATGAAATTGGCGTTCCATTAAGCGAAAAATGGGGATAGTGATACTTGAATTTCTACTATTATTGGAATTATTCTTGTAGATTATAAGCCTTCTAGTGCATTATTTAATCCCGGTAACTCTCATTACTTATTTTTTGAACAAATTTTGAATGGTTTGAGCTTGGTAGAGGATTTATTGAGAGGGTTTATGATGATTGATACTCCATTGGGAGTACTATTGAAAGACATCTATTTGTGCAATGGGTGTTCTCTCGAGGTTGGGGGTTATTATATCATTTGGGGTATTTATATCCTTGACATGTTATGCTTTGAAATAAATATAGGTATTGAAAGGGTACTAGAATACTGAGCCCAAATTGATTATTAACATAGAAGAGTGAATTTTACATTTTATATGGGTTACAATTATGTTCAATGAGTAAAGTGGGATATCGATGCATGTTTTGTAGTGTAATTTGAACAACAACCGAGGCAGCTTACCATATAGGTTACTAGTATGTTGTTTTATGATGAAGGTGTGAAGAAATATGTCATTCCATCTATAGTGGATACTTTTAAAGATGAGTTTCATGATGATTTTGGGGTATCTCACTAGATATATGTGGAATAAATAATTGAGCACATTCCTAAAGCTTAGACGGGTTCTATTCCACCTAATATAATTGAACCAATCGATTTTTAGTGATTAAGAATCTATTGTATCTGTTGGTGGATAATCTTTTCATCTATCTGAGTACATCACCTTAGAGTTCTCTAGTGTTTTTTCTAAGAACGATAATGAGACTCTAAACATAAGTATCAATTACAGAAGGTTGAAATAGATGAAAATTAGGAATCTATATCCTCTTCAATGCATCGATGGTGTTTTTTACTTGTTGATGGTAGGTTGGGTATTGTCCATGATGAACATGAGATTAGGGTATCATCATTTGAAATTTGAAACTTTTGATATACCTCAAACTATTTTTAGAAAAAGGTATGTACTATATGAGTTCATCATAATACAATATAATTTGATGAATGCACCTGTAGTTTTTATGTACTCGATAAAAAATAATTTCATCCTTATCTAGATTGGTTGATGGTAGTGTTTGTGGATGAAATTTTGGTATACTCTAAGGGTCATTATTAGCATGACCAATATCTTGACATCATCTCGAGGACACGTGGAGAGAATTGGATATATGAAAATCTATCTAAGGGTTAGTTCTTTCTTGATCAGGTATACATATTAGGTCATATAATCTTAGAGGAATAGCTTTTTATTGACCCCGAGAAAGGTCTGGAAGTTGTTTCTATGGTGCAACCCAATATCATTTTTGATATACATATATTTCTAGGGATAGATGGATATTATTGGAGGATCATACAAGGATAGTTTTGATGAGGAGCACCACTTTCATGATTGACAAAGAAAGGGTAAATGTTTTAATGGAAAGAAACATGTGAGAATGGCTTCTAAGAGTTGAAGATGTTCTTGTCATCATCACCAATTTTGATCCTACCTAAGCCAAGAGAGGATTATTTTGTATTTTTTGATGATTCTGGGATCTTACATGGAGTTATATTAAGGAAAGGAGATCGATTTTTGTAATATGTATCTCATTAGTTGAATCCACGTGAAAGTAACTAACCTATAAAATACCTTAATTTAGCTGTAATGATTTATCATTTGATTTTTTTGATGACATTAATTATTCGTAGAAAAGTTTACTATGTATACATATCATTAGAGTTTGAAGTATATCTTTTCACATTGGGAATTTTATCTCTATAAACATAGATGCATTGAATACATGCATTCATTTGATAATGATATGTGATATATGCTCAGGAAAGGTTATAGTGTTATTGACGCATAACGTAGGAAGACTCGGACTATGGTTAATTAGGAGTTGAGTGCTGAGTGGATGATGATAACCATGATGGATGATGAGCATATTGTGGTTTCGGGGAGTCCAGATCATATGAATCTCATATCAATTTTAATGGTGTATAATATTTTATGAAATATTAGGGATAATAAGTATTAGGATCCAAAGTGTTTAACCTTCATAGAAAGCCTTGAATGTGGGATGTCACCTCCGTATTGGACCTTAGTTGAGGATGACACCATCTTTGTTAGGAATCATGTTGGTGTACAAACAAGAATACATCAGGAGTTTCATGCATTAATGTCGGTTTTTCATATAAGTTTGATCAAAATGTATAATGTCCTACGATGAAACTTTTGATGTCTGGGTATAAAAATGGAGATATTAGGGGTTGTAACCCGATGCTACACCTATCAACAGGTGATTACTAATCAACAATGACATAGTGGTTTATTACAACCATTTCTCACTACAAAATGGATGCGGTATATCCTTTCTAGGGACTTTGTGGTGGGTCTATTGAGGATTCCTTGAATGAATTACTCTATATGGGTTATTATAAATAGACTAATGAAGGTAGTGCATTTATTTTCATCTCAGGAGACTTTCTTAGTGGATAAGTTAGTAGATTTGTATATGTAGGAGAAATTATATCTACATGGGGAGCGACAGACAATTATTTAGTCCATCACTCATGTTTTACATCAAGCTTCTTGAAGGGGTTATAAAATTACCTTGGAGAACACGTTCTATTGAGTACAAATTTCCACCATCATAAGAATGTGATGTCAGAGAATAAAATATAGGTTATTGAGGATATGTTGAAATCCTTTTTTCTAGAATTTCGTGGAAATTAGGAGAAAAACCTATCTTTGGTGTACTTTTCTTATAAAAATAGTTATCCGAAAACTATTCAATTGGAAGCGTGTGAGGCTCTTTAAGGTTGGTCATAAAGATCACCCTTATGGTGGAAGGAGGGATATAAGTAAGAAATATTGGAATTGAGTCTCATTCATCCGATATCGAAGCATGATCAATTGATTTGGAAGTTGATAGCTATGACAGAGAGTAAATAGAAGTTATATGCAAATAGATAAAGAAAACCCCTAGTTTTCTTAGAAGGTAATTATATGTTCCTTTAGGTGTTATCAAGATATAACCATAGATACCTGAAAGGAAATTTTAGCTCCAATGTTTTCTGTACCGCTTGTGGTTTTGGAGAAAATAGGGTTTTTTCATATTGATTTGATCTTTCATGGGGAAACAATGCTAAGAGGGATGTTTTTTATATGTCACAACTTTGTTGGTATCGGCCCAACCCATGCCATGTGATCGATGTGTATGATTTTAAGCTTGATACTGATTTGTCCTTTGGGGAGAATCCAACACATGTGTTGGATCTTAGTGAGAATGTGATGAATGGTAAGATAGTTATGATTTTTCTATGATGTGGAAATATGGGCTTGTTCAAGAGTAAACATCAGAGAGAGAAGTAGATATACAAGATGTAAGGTCAAAAAAATATACCAATGGACTTTATCCCTTTTTATAGTAATGTCATATGATATAAATGACATAAAATAACATATATTTCATAATATGAACATTATAATAAAATAATTAATGGAATTAGATGTATTTCTAGAAATTGAGGTTCCAAGACCAAAGAAATCATAACTTGACCTTAGGAATGGTAATGTGAGCCCTATAAATAGTGTACCGACCAAATTAATTGTAAATTGACACCTAAAATTATAAAAAAATTTGGAATCTTATAAATTCGGTTATGGTATAATTATATTACAGTCTATGTAAATAAATCATTTAAAAAAATATTATTTAATTGTGTTCATTTTTGTATGTAATAAATATTTAATTATAATTTTATAGATAAATCAATAATTTAAAGGAAATTTTATTTTCATAAAATATATTAATAAATTAATGTTATAATTTCTTTTGATTTTAATATAATATTATGAGACATTATGAAATTTCTCAAAGTGTTATAAAATCTATTATATGTTTAAAATCCTCATTTTCTATTTAAATGATGATTTATAAAAAAATGAATTATCAATATATATAAAATAATTTTAATTTAATAGCGGTAATTTTTGGATTTTACACCTCCAAAAATTATTAGGGTGATTTTTTGGGATTTTTATGAATAAAATTTGTTTTTAGTGAATAGAAAAATACGGTTAAATATGGTATTCATACATTTTAACTTAAATAAACTTTTAATTGAGTCATAGATGATATAAGAACAATAATATTGAACTTCCCATTATTATTTTATTATTTATTTAGATAATTCTCAATATATTCATAGTCTTGGGCGAAAATAATCAACTAATGATTAAAATAATGGGAAAACACTACTCTCCTCCACTATAAAAACCAACCTCACCACCTCCTTTAATCCCACATCTCATGCTTTTATCCTTTTAAAAATTCTACCCAAAGCACTTCCCAAAACCCTCTCCTATGACAATGAAATCTTGGGTTCACAAAATTTCAAAACCATTATCAATGGAGGTTCTCAAGTAGGATAAATCCAAGAGGTAAAATCATCTTCCTTTTCCCTTTAATTTCATTTCATTTATTCTCTTCTCCTGCCCATATCCTATACAAATTGAATGAAAATAAAATACCTTAAAAACTATTTTTATATTATGTTAATGGAATATCCACCATTAACCTCATCTTCATCCTCTTTAATTCGACAATTGAAATCATCACTTGTGATGGGTCATTGTTCCAACATGACAGGCGATGCAGTATAATTTTACATTAGTTCCTTATTGGCTATTGATAAAACCATTATAATGGTTTAACATATTGTAAATTCTATTTTTCAATTACATTTATGTACTTTAACTATAATATATACAAAATACAAAATGATAAAATAAAACAAGTCATTGAGATTGAAAAGCAGCAAAAATTTACCTAAAATGGTGATCATTAACTTTAATCAAATGATTCATCCTCATAAAAAAATTTCAAAATTCTTTCTATGATAATCTAAACTTATTTAATATCATTAATAATGTATAATAACAATTTTTTATATTTATTCACATTTTACGTGAACTTTTATTCATGTATAAAACTAAAATGATCATAGAAACTAAAAAAACACTCCCGAACGATGAAATTAAACTATATAAATAATATAAAATATTATAAATAAACATATTAAAATGGTATTGAATTAAATTTGGAAACAAAATTTTTACATATCAAAATTAATTATTCTAATGTGATTATACAGAATATTTACGTGAAGGAAGCATTCATACATAAAGTAAGGGGGATTCTCAAACCCAACTCTCATTTTTGTAATTTCCTTCAATCACCCAATTTTTTAGAATGGATATTATATAAATATAACTTATTCATCATTATAATTCCATTTGTTGGATATAATGGTTTTCTAATTGAGTTTATTAAAAACGTAATGGTTTCAAAAATAACACTTATTTTGAAAAAACACACCTTTTACTTTTTGAGATTATTTCTTCTTCATCATGGTGGATGATTCTAATATTATGTAAGTTATTATCTATTTAAATTGGGAAACAAAATTTTATGAATATGTGAAATATTAAATGAACCCCATTACTTTCCATTGGTTATTTTATGTCCAATATTGATATACATTATTTGTGGCATGAATTATTACTTATATGTTAGGATGTGATAGGTGCACCCAAAATTATATAGGGCTATATAAATTTTATGATCTGATGGGTGAACCCATAATTTTATACCACTCTAATTCATATAGATATGTGATGTTTCTCAAGAGAAAAATGAAATATGGTTAAGCATGATACTAGATTTTTTTACAAGTATGTGTGTTATTTGACCACTAAATATGATGTTTCATTTGTTTCATTGACACATTACAAGACTTATCTTATAGGTTGCCCTCATGATTCTATGCTAATGTTATAATCATTATGTTGCAATTATTCACCCCATACTATATTGATTCAATTTCTTATCTATCCTCTTACTTTGATTTTAGCTCACCTCTTTCCTTATTATAAATCCTTAGTTCACTACTTGTAGTAAGGAGCATTTATGAGCCAATACATAGCTAGAGATAAAGAAATTAAATAAATGATTATTTTCTATTTAGTAAATTCTATGTATAGTTCTAATTTTCCCAAGACACCAAACCACTGGATCCTGTTTATGTAATGATTTTATGATTCATATCATTAAAAGTATGTAATAGTAATTTTAGAAAAAGAGGGATCTCCATAATTGGTATCAGAGAAGGTTTTAGTTAATTTGGGAATTATGATTAGAGAGGCTTAGTGAAAACCTTTTGTAAGTAACAAATTATAAGTAAGCACCCAAGAATTTTTTGAGAAAATTTTCAACATAAGGATCCTATAGGATATTCCTTTAGACTTAATAGTAAAAAAGTATAAATTATTTTTTCATGAAAAATTGACTGGTATTTTTTTTCTAAACTTCTGAATTTTAGAAAATAGTAGGAACATGGAGTAACTTGGAAAACGCTCATGTGAGCGAAAATGCATCAATTATCTGAATGGAATCCCCAATGATTTGGGAGGTGTAGTTCAAAATTTTAGGATGATTGTTAACCCATTGTCTTGGGTATTGAAAAATAACATGAATAATGTGAAACGTCTGCCTCAACATAATAGGGATCCACTAGCTATCAACTCTTTTATGCATCAACAACCACCAATGTTTAATGAATTTTTCGATCCACTAGTCATGGAACAATTGGTATACTCCATGGAGAATATCCTTTCTATAAGTAATTTTTCATCAATAGAGAATGAGACCCTTTCAATTTATCATCTAGTTGGAGAGGCTAATCCATTTGGGAGAATTGATATAGAACATCATGTCATGTCTTGAAATTGAAGTGTTAGAGTAGGAAAATTTTAAGATTATGTTTCTTCACAATTATTTCCATGAAACTTTTCAAAAAATGGAGAAAGAATTTATAGAGATAATGAAAAATGAAAGATAATATTTCATGGCCTACGAATAATATTTTACAAGGATTTCTAGGTACACTAGGGGTTTTTTATCAAAAATATTATTAAAATTTATATACTCCTTATTGGATTAAAAAACACATTCAAAATACTATTGCAATTCTATACATTTGGAGTGATAAAAAGGTTTCTCGATTTGTTTTTAATGTTGATATAGTGTTTGGAGAATAATTTCATGTTCATGGTGATAAAAAACCAAATATGGGCTTTAAAAACATAACATATAATGAGAAAGGAGGAATGAAAACTCAATGAACCCAATGTCAAAAAGTGGGAAGATGCATCATGGGAAAAATATCAAAGGGATGGGTAAATTTTTTTATGTGTGAGAGATAAGGACGCCAAGCTGAAGAAACTATAAAAAACATGAGGAATTAAGAGAATGTTGTTGATACCCAACCTTAAATATCCCAAAGTTGGTGTCTGATATCAATTACATTAGAATGATTATAAGGAATCAAATATCAATGTACAAATAGTTTAATAGTCTTTGATAACTAGATACGTACATGAGAAAAGAATAAATTAATTAAGACGGATTTTTTATTCATTAAAAATAAATAACATTGAGGGTAACTTTATTCCATCTAGTAAATCCTAGAATATAATTCGTATATTATTCATAAATTACCAGGGAGTCAAACATAATAAGGGTGAGATAAAATGATTGGTAAGGAAAAGTGTAGCAGAAGGAATGTTGAATCAATGTGAATATTCAATATGCAATGGTAAATAACGGAACACACATGACATATAATAAATAATCTGAATGGATGTGTGTAAACAAAATGGTAATGTAATAACTAGAAACACATGCCAATAACATAACTAGATAAGGAAAAAAATTATTGTATGAAACTAAAACACATGTAATTTGAAAAACTAAAAATGTATTGTATCCATATATATGTCGATGAAAAATACCATGTATGAATAATGACTAAAACTAATAAGAAATAAATTATTTCTTAATGGATGTCATGTCTCATGCACATAAAAACCTATACTGTGAATATCCAGCTTCCAGACAGTTTAAAACAAAGTATATAATCCCATTTAATTGTGAAACTTATTTTTTATTTGAGAACCTATGGATTCATTAAGGAGAAATATAAATTCTAGGCTCCACCCACCATTTCTGGTTGTAATCATTCTTTATATTGAGTAATCAGTTTAATTAACAAGAAATATTCCTTACAAAATATCCATACTGAATAATGAATATAGATTTCTCAATATTTCCCCAAATAATAAAACAACTATCAATGTAGATATCATACATGAAGAGGTATATGGTTTAGAAAATAGTCATATACATGATATGTGAAATGGATAATTTAGGGTAAATTAAATTTTTAATTATCATTAGAGATTGAATATTCTTTGGGAAATAAAAATGAAAATAGGAAGTGAATTAGAAAATTATAATAGGAAAATTATATCCAAAAACCATCCAGGGGAACAAATAAAATAGTATTAATAAAACATATATCAAGTGATGTAAAAAATTATTCTTGTTTCCATTGATGAATATAAATACTATAAAATTACATTTAAAAAAATTATTAAGAAACTACACTTTTATTATGAAAATAACTTTCATTAAATATATTTTTATAAATTTTTTCTTTAAAAATAATCATTTTAAACATGGAATGGAAGCATCAATGAAATCAAAGTAGTTAAATCTATACAAGTTATACGAGGTAAAAAATTAAATTCTTTTGCATTGGAAAAGGTTTGAGAAATGTGTTGTTCAAAAATAGATAAGATTATTTATTTTAAAAAATTATTGAAAGAAAAATGGTAAAAATAACTATACCAAATCATTTTAAATTCATTTTTTAAATCATTATTTTTAATCATGGTCTTTAGAATAAATTGGGTTCTCTGACTAAAGAGATAAATTAAGTCGAGTTTTATTAAAAACATTATCAAAACACTTTGAGTACCAAAGAGTTGAAAATTTTACTAATACCAGAAAATGTTTATAGAATTATTATAGGAGATTTAAATAAATTTGTTTGTTGATGAATGGTAATAAAATTTCTTCTAATGGAAGTACCACGAAAAGATCATTAATGTTATTTTTTATGAAAATTATCATTGAACATACAAAAGTGTCCAATACCACCTTGAAATGTTTTAAATCATTAAAATAATGAAGGAATCCTAAAAAAATAAATCCATAAATAACATTAAGTTAATATATTTCATTATATAATATATAAAATGTGTAATATATACACCACACAAAATATGTAAGTGGTGAACATGACATATATCTCACAGATGTAAAAAGTTAGAAGGGAATTCCTTACCTTGAGTTTCTTTTCACATGAATGACCATTAACATCTTGTATAATAAAATAAAATTAATTTTATTCTTTATTGGGAAATTTTTCTTTATTATAACTCCTTTTTTCACTTTTTACTACTTTTTATACAACTTCCTAAATAATTATGTTTACATAAGGTGTTTTGACCAAATCCAGTTTATGTTTTGAAAACAATGTTGGTTGGTCAAATATGGTCAAAGGAGTCATTACATATAATATACAAAATAAAAAAAATTACATAATAATGATATTTATTAATTATTTATTCTATTAAAATAAATCATTAAGTATTTTTCTGAAAAATGAATCAACACAATGATTTGGGAAACAGAAATTCATACAAACTCATGAGTAATGTTCAAATATTTTAGTGATCATAATTGAAAGAAGGTTAATATAATTAAATGATTCCATAATGATAATTATATCAATATTTAGCATATTATATAATTATTTATACATATATATAAAATTATTGTGATGAAAATGGAATCACACCTTGTCAAGGTGGCGGTATTCCACACGCCAACGATCGACATTATCACTTTTTAATGTGTCTGAAAGGGTACAAAATAAAATGATATATATATATATATATATATATATTTATATATAATATTTAAAAATTGTAATTATTACTTTAATATAATATATAGTTTCTTTATGTTTCCTATTATTAATTGTGATCATCCTTTATAAATTACATTGATCATGTGAATGAATCATATCTATATGAGGGGGCGGTAGTCCACTCTTCCCCAAACGATATTTTCGTATTAACACAAAATGGAATATATTAAAGGTATGTTTGATAAAATGATTAAATTATTATAAATACATAATAAATATAATAATTATCATAATTATAGAAGTTTTCCATCAAAATTTCCACTATGATAGATGGTTAGGGAAAATTTAACACTCAACATTTTGTGAGGTTGTAAATAAAAATACATAGAAACCGTATGTTTGTTACACATTAGATGGATGTTTGTGTGAGTTTAGGTCAAAAAAAATACTTAAAAAATGAAAAATATTTATTTTACTATTCTTCAAACATAGTAGTTGAATTGGATTATTTTTGGGGGTTGGAGAACGAAAATGAAACTATAGAGTTTAAGAGAAAACAATACCTCTTAATCGGGTAACATCCTTTGGTTTGTACCAAAATTATTCTTTTTAAGGATTTTTTACAAAATTAAAATTAATTGTCTAGAAGCGAGATTCTTGAAATCTATATTGACTAATCTTCTTTTATCCTAATGGACTTGAGAGGGGTGAGGAATAGAGAGAGTTTCTATCCTTTTATAGGGATGGAAAAGGACTCACTTGGATTTTTTAGAAACAAGTAACATGTACAGATTTTCTTACCTCAAAAAATCATTAAAAACATAAAACACACAATAATTAATGTTATATGGAAGATATATGGCCAGGAAAGGAGTTTTGTAAAAGTTTCATGGTCATTTGGACCCCTGAGCTAAAAGCTGAGTCCTTTATTAATCATAATTTTGTCTTTATAATTATAATTAATTATATTTATATTCATTAATTGTTTTGGACCAAAAATCATTATTTTAAATTATTAATTATTCTGATTCCAAATATGGAATACATATTTTAAAATTCCAATCATATATATTGTAAAAAATATGTTAAAATTCAACTCACAGGTGGGACGATAATGCATGTCATAAAAGTATAAATGTCTGAATGATTTCTATGTTTCTGTAACCAATTTCAAACTGAAATTGACTCCACTGACAGATATTTTCTTAATGAATAAATATATTATATATTTTTACATTAAAATAATTTAAAATTATAAATTAACTGATAAATAAATTAAACAACAGTGTTGTTTTGAACTAAAATTCAATATTTTAAACTAGTCATTAAAAAATAAAATGTTTTAGAAAAATATAAAAAAATCACAATAACCCAATTTTTATGTTTCTGTTTTAATGATTAAATGTATTTTGACATGTTAAATCTATTATGGTGTCAAAATTTATATTTAAAATGGTTTCTTCATTGAAAAGTAGTGCAATTTATGTTATTAATATATATGTATTTATGCGTGAAATAGGATTTGTTCTTATCTTATGCATATCAAACCTAATGGATAAATATAAAAAATATTTTATTTAAGATATAAAATATATATTTCATATTAATAATTACCAAATTATAATTAATTTTGTTTATTAATGAAAAATCCTTTGGAATCATAAAAATGATAATATTTCTTTTTATACCAAATTTATTCTTATTTTCATTTCTCATTAATTGGAAACCCAAAAATTCATTAAAACATAAATTTTTATATTATAGTTAATAATATTTATAAATATTAACATTAAATCTCTTTTATATTATATTATTTTTATAAAACATTTTTATTTGGTGAAACTCAGTCATGCCTTTAATAGAAGCTATCGTAGAAGGTCTCTCTTGTGTCTATCTCAATCTAAATCAGTGTTGTGTGTATTGAAAAATATATATAAACTATTTTATATAGTAAATATATAGTAGAGTCTTAGGATATTAAGTTCCCAAACATGATTTGTGTTAGTGTTCATACATGTTATCGAATACATGGTTCTTACTTTAGATTATCATTCTGTCACTTTCTCTCCACTTTATTTAAACTGTGTCATCACAATTTAAACTCAATCATGGTGATATATTTTTTGATCAATCCTTTTTTGAAATACCATATAATTATTTGGGTTTATAATTAATCCTCAATAAAAGAGGTAATGGAATGTACAATGGTCACATGGTCACATGGAAGACTATGTAACTAGGTATGCATGTCTGAGAACATCCGTGGAAATGAGATATATGTACATGGAACAAAAGAATAAATATTTATATTTAGTTAATGACTTCAAAAATTAAAATAGTTAATGATAAATGGAATTTTTTGGGCCTAAAATCCATAAATCTTTTACAATTTAGGATACTATCGATTTAATAGAAATTACATTACTTGGAAAACATTTTATTTCTTCGTTATTTTCCAAATGTCTGTCATTGTTTTACTAAACAAAATTATAAAGAATTATTCATACATGGTTGGTTGTAATTTCATATGAAAAATAATTAATATTGGTCATTCTTTGATTAAATTCCGACTCATGCCTTTAATACCATGTATTTATTACCAATAATGATTTTTATGCCTAAATCACTAAATGAAACTTTTAAAGGATCGTAAGGCCTATAAAAAAGTGACAACTCATTATTTTATTATCTAACTATATCCAACTTAAATATATTAATTAAATTAATCTATGATACTACAAATTAATATTATGAGTTCATCATTTTCATTTATTATTCAAATATTTCAAATAAAAAATGAAAAATCAACCGGAATATTGCATTGGTCAGGGATTTGTATGAAACCCTTATCATCCATTGGTCATTAAACCATTTTTCTATCCCATTTGATGGATGTGTGTAACAGTTTTGGTTATGAGCATAGTATTATACCATATGTTTATATTTAGAAAAATAAGTTATTCTATAATAAAATATTTAAAAATAATTCAATCGGTGGATACAAAAATGAATCAAAAGTGCTCGTTGAATAATGTTACAACTTTTTCAGGTAACATCATTTTCATTTATAAAACATCTTTCATATGATGGATTTAATCCAAAATATAGGCTTATAATATAATCTTAGGGGTGTTATTAGAATATTTTTTTATATTTTGATGACAAAAAGGGCTTGAGAGTTATGAATACGTGTTGGGGTGAATTTCTGTTTATAGTGGATGAATACATGTATCCTTGTAAAGGTAACAAGTTAAACAATATTGGGTGTTATTATATACACCATATGACTAAAATAATGATTAAATTATATAAACTGGAGGGTTTGGCCGAAAACATTCATGCCAATATATTTTGGATAGGTTTTGAGTTAATGTTGGTCATTATGTTTAAGGTCTAGTCCATTGTTATACATTTATCTTAATCACTGTAATTAATATTTACTGATTTACCTAAAATTTTGGTAAAAAATATGTAAATTATAATAGAAATTAAAAATTATTTTGTTAAAAAATATTGAATCAAATTTTCTAGAATCAAATCAGAGATGTAGAATAAATTAATTCGAAATCAATCCTGCAGATGGGATGGGAAAGTGGGGTTTTAATGAAAAAATACCCAATTGTTTGAAATTTTTATATATTTAAATTGTATATAAATTAATTAGGATCACTTAAATTTTATTAATATATGTGCAAGTGATCTAATTAATCTTTAAAACTAACAAAATATATAATTTAATGCTTCAATGTATTCATATGAAAAAATAGTTTCAATTAAAAATCAGTAATTTTTACTATAAATTAAAAAATAAAACTTCACCAAAAATTACCAAAAAAAATAATGATAAACTAATTTTTATGTTATGATTTAAAGTATTAGGAATATTTTTTTCAAATGTAATTTATAAAATTTTCATAATTTTAATTTAATATAGGTGCACCAATAAAAGATGAAAACATTTCCTATACAAAATATACATTTTTATGCATAAAAATGTATTCATTATTATAATATATCTTTAAAATCTATAGTAATAATGTAAAAAATTAATTGGATTTATAATTTATATATATTCCATTAATATCATTAAATAATGTAAATTAATTTAATTTGTTATGAAAAAAATGCATGAGGGTGCATAAAATAGTTTTCTTATAAAATATATATATTTTAGTCATTTTCATTTTATATTAATTTCAAATTAATTTGTTTCCAATGAATTCAGATATATATTTCAATAAATAACTTTATAATATTCATAATTACAAATTTAATGTCTAGGAGATAATTTTAATTTTAAATGATAATAATAGTATTTTGTAAGATGTTGTCTTGCATGTAATGCTTGGCATAAAAAACTAATTGTTTATAATGCAAGATAAAATCAATGTTTCATTCATGAAAATATACGGATTTTATTAAATGTATTTAAATATTAAATATATTACAAATTCTGAGGATATTATATTCCTATGTGTGCTTGGTGTTGTATGTTATACATGCCATCATATATAAAGTCCTTATTTTAGACTTTTAGGGAGTTACATTTTCTACATTTGTTAACAATAATTTTTCATAACTTTAATACATTGAGTAACTTTTTAAATAATTTTTTTATGAAAAAATATATCCTCATAAAAAAAATATTGAAAAATAATTCTTTAGGATGAATATCATGTCATATGTGAATTAGAAAGTCGTTTTTAAAATTTATATTTCATATAAATACCATATAATGTTCTTCATATTATAATGTATAATCATTATTCAAAAAAAATTAATTGTTTCATTCTTCTTAATCTATTGCACACATCAATTTTCATAAAGATAAAATGTATTCTAAAATCTCAGGTTGTTATATTCTACACCCTTACGTAATTTACACCCCTTTAATTTTATATAATGTGTGTTAAGGTTTTAAAACATTATCCTACTAAATTAGAAAGACAGTAAGATAAATATACCTTAATGGAAATAAGTTATTTTTCATCCACATAAATATCATTTCCTTTCTAAAAAGTAATTAATTTTTCTATTTTGACTATAAGACATATAATTTCAAAACAATTCCTAAACAACGAATTTACCATTGTGAGGCCCATAGTTGGGACTGAGTTTCATAAATAATATATTCAAATATTAATAATATATTTTAAATAGGAATCAATAGATTATTCATTATATTTCATGAAATTTAAGAACTATATTTCCATCAATATTGATAGTGTGAATATATATACTTTACTTTTTCCCATAATTTCATCATTTGGTTGAATTTTGAGTAGTTTTCCATATATAATTAATGTTATAAGATAAAATTCCATTTTAAATTTTTTATTACATAAGTTACAATACGTTCCTCTAATGGATCATAAGATCCATAAATGGATGAAATATTATTTCTCAAATTTATACAAATTATCCAAAACCAAGATTGTTTCCTCATGTAAATATAGTTTCATAAATATGAATAAACCTCAACATTAACACCTAGAATTCAAATTAATCAATTCTATAAATAAATAACATTAAAATCATAAAAAATATGCCTGAGAACAATTGAAATTAAAAAATCATAAATATTTGATAACAATTTGATACAAGAAAAAACATACCATTTATCCATGAATACCATTAATGACTCATAAAATCACATAAAAAATGTTTATACTATAATAATATATTCCATGAAATGTAATAATAATTTAATAATACAATGTTATTCTACCTAAAAAATAACAAAACATATATGATTCTATAAGATATATTGATATTTATTCCAAAAAAACCCATCCTAGGATATATCATTCTGTTAGGATTGATTATATAATGTTCCCAAAATAATGAACATTATAAATAATAACTATAATCTCTGAGTCACTAAATCGCTTATCAATCCTAATGTTACCAAAACATATATACATAAAATATGATATGTAACATCCCAAGAAATTAATGAATAATTTATTTTTTTTATCTATTTCTATTTAATAATTATATAGTTTTTTAAAGACTTAATATTAGAATAAATCTAATCTTAAGCATAAAATTCTCTATTATTTTTTAAAAGATTGTTTCACCACCTTTTGATGGAGAACCATTTTTAAATCTATATTTTGAAAAATTTTATAAGCTCTATATTTCAAAATATACTTATTATTTATGATTGGGACATTGAAATTTACTTTGGATTAATTTTTTGTATTTTTCTGACAATGTTCATTTTTTAATGAATAGTGAAAAATACTGCATTTTACATCAAAACTGCATTTTCATCAAATTTAATTATATGGTTATATTATCTTTCTATTTGGATTTAAAGATTAATTATAATATATTTTTACCATTTAATCCAATGGTGGTCATTTTAATTAATTTCACTTTGGAATTGGGCATAAACAAATGTCAAACTTTTCATAGATATAGTTTCAAAAAACCGATATTTGTTTTGATAAATGGGAAATATTTTTAAATTAATTATTACAATTTCTATGTTTTGAATTTGGTAAAATGGATTCCATATTTGGAATCATAAGGTCTAAATTATTTAATTAATACTCATTTGTTTTCGAACATTATTAATAGTAACGATGATAATTATCATTAATTATCTTGATTAATTAGTAATCGGGTAGTTAAGGATAATAAAATAATATCAAAATAATAAAAAATTACCCCAAAGTGTGTCCTAATGATACATTTTGTGTCATTACAGACCATGGGATGCCTTTTGCAAAATTTTGGGACCTCATGGAATCACATTTGGGTGAAAGTGACACTTTATCATTTTACTTTTAAATAAAGGAGAATATCACTAAAGAATGTATCACCAAAGTAAAAAAAATTAATTTTGTCTACATAAATGATATCTTGGACTATAAATAGTCATTGTAAAGCTAAAAATATTTCCTACATAATAGTATTTGATTTATAATTTTTAAACATTAAATAAATTAAATTATATATGACATCATGATGATGCAGCGATTACATCATTAATGAACGATTTAAATAAAATGCAAAGATAATGTAAAATATAAGTCTTACACTTGTCAAAGACCTATTGTATGAGTATATTTATAACCCTTATCACCTTATCCTCTAAATATATCAATTTGGGACCTTTAAAATCCGAAAATAATTTTAAAATAATGTAACATTTCTTTTCATTCCAAGAGCGCCCCTCCATTCCTCTTATAAAAGGCTCCCACCTCTACCTCCTTACCCACACCTCTCAAGCCATTGTCTTGGCCAATATCTGATCATTTTATCTATTCAAATACCTCTATTAATCCTATAATAGTTACCTTAGGCGAAAATATCTTCAAGATACCCTTTTGTTTCAAACCAAGAGGAGTTACCCGATTTAATGGTAAAGACTTCTCTAATGTTATTTTGTTTTATTTTGCTTCTCTAACCCCCTAAACTATTTTTATTCATTTATTATGTAACAAAATCAGTATATTAAATATACTAGGATTTTTTTATATTAAGGATTTGATCTAAACTTACACACACCTACATATAATGGTTAAAGAATACACTGTTTCCGTGGGTGGTGAATTTCTGCGTCACGAAACGATGATTGTTCAATATTATTTTCACACCATAAATGGTGGCCATTAAGATGTAAATATATTAATATATGATATATAATATGTTTGTGTTTTACTTATGATTCTGTATTTTTCATTTTTTGCATACCTTTATGGTTTCTATTATGGGTAAACGCGATATCTTCATTTTCGGAAGTGCGGACTACCGCCCCCTCAAAGTGATTTGATTCGTTAATGAATTATGTGGGACATATAAAGGATGGATTTATTGATATTATATAAGATATTATAATAGAATTATAATATACCTTAATATCATTATGATTACTTTCCATAAAATACGAAATAAAAATGAAAGTAGCATTCACGTGTACATACGGTTTACCGTCTCCATGAATGGTGCATTTCATTTCTTACCTCTAAAGGTTATACAATATTATAAATGCATTTTTACAAAATATATATGATATATATGATATCTACATCATGAATAGGATTCTAGATATAATGGATATTTTACCACATGAACAACTTTTAATTATAAAGAATTTATTTTTGATTCAAAGTACTAATGATCGACAAAATGACCGTTATTAACATAAATAATTACATAGTGTTCATAACTTGGTAATAAGTGATATAAAAGGATTAATGAACTTGCAAAATGTTTTTAATCATGTATAAATAAACTCATGTTTATTATTCATGATATTAAAGAGTGATCGAGTCAAGTCGGACACGAGGTAAGGGACTTTGTCTCAATTTTCTTTTCATTGAGGAATATTTAATTTTATACGCAACTTTCTTTTATATGGTTTATAAACCCTTTTGACTTTTACATCTATTCAAAAGAAATTCTTTTTATACGAAACGTTTAACTAAACAACAAAAGGAATATTTTTTTGTCATTTTTATGCGCCGACAACGACTTCTCCGCCGCCATGACCATTATTTGTGTTTCAGCTTGCTCTACAAGCCATAACTTTTTTTTTAAAATGAAAAATAAATACAATGTTTTACTTTTCTTTTATTTTCGTATTGAAAATGGTTTTCATAATGTTTTTATTATATCAATGTGTTGAATTGATATCTTGTTATTGAAATGTGGAAATGTATGTTTCCTTTATCCATGTTTTATGTGATAAGATTATGTTATGGTTCTTGGGAATTGATTTGAAGACGTGTGGTTCCATGAAAAACTAATGGCGGGTGAGCCCGATATAAATTTCCAATGCATTGGGTAATGTGAAGGGGTTAAACTTTAATGTTTTTCTGAAGAGATTTAGGGAATATACTGTGATGGGTATTCCAAACGTAAACATAGGGGTTACTCCCTATGTAAGAATGTTATGAATGCCTCAAGTTACCATAATGTCTTATGATTTCTATGATTTATTCATGATTTGATGAGGTATGATAAAATTCTTATATTTTATTATTTAATTATGAATTTATACGTGGAATAATGTTTTCATTTCATGATTTTATATATCTTACTGAGCTTTTTATGCTCATCCCAAGTTATTGAAATGATTTTCATAGTTCAAGGGAAACATATATGATGTAATGATAGTGTCAAGGAAGTTTCAAGAAAGAATCAATGTTTTATTTTAAATATGTTTCTATAGATGGGTAAAATGAATTCTATCTTTTATGTAACCTCTTTGTTTAAATTTGGAATGTAAATCATGATTTATGATCTAATTCCCTAAAACTCTAAACCTGAATAGATCCTCAATGTGTAATCCTGTAATAACTCAATATCAAGAAATGTTTAAGGATGGGGCCTTATATGATAACCCCTTTATCAACCTAAACCATAATTACCCCATCATCAAAGAATGTATTAATCTTAATGGTTATGTTTTTCATTAAACATATACCCCAATAAGATTATTTCAGAATAACATTACATTAAATAAAATTTTAAACCAAAGGGATACATATACATTAATTATATCTTAAAAACTAATTTGTTTTCTCAAAATGACATTATCAATCTAAAATTTCAATAACATATATCCTCAACAGGGAATATATTACTTTAAACTTAATATTATCCTTATATTATTCATCCCATAATGGATTCCTTAGTTATTAAATGAACCAAATAAAATAAATTACTAACCTATAATGTTATTTAGTCACTTCTATAATACCAAACAAGACATATCAAGAGATATACACCCATATATGGTGCTCAAAACATTCTCATTATAATTCTGAATTTGATTCCAACAAAGGAAACTCAAACATAACAATTCATAGATAAAAAATCATTAGAATACAATGAGTCACTTTCATAACCATAACCATTTTGGGTTATTTTTTATAAAAAATTGTAAAACCCCTTATGTAATAAAACCCATATCATTTATTATGATTTTTATATTCAATATGATGGATTAAACATCTCTTAGAAACTTCTCCACACATGAAACCCATCGTGAAAAATTGTACATTATATCACTAATAAACACCTAGAGAAATTGTAATAGGAGAAGGGGGAATCATAGACTCCCAGTATGGAAAATAATAGAATATATAAATAAGTGATCATGTGTAGTAATAAGATAATTATAAGGGTAAAACAACATGATTAAAGTTAATGAGCATAAAATTAGAGAATTCATACCCATAAAAACCTCAATCATAAAAAATCCATAGAATAATGATTTTAAAATCAATATTTTTATATGGAACCTTTAAAAATCATATAATGAATAAGTAAATAGTGTAGGAATACGAGGACATGATAATCGAATCATAGAATGACCTAAACTAGATAATTCCAATATTCTATTAGGAGTATCTTTTATATAATAAAATCTTCCAATGCTTAGTATTTATTATATTTGTCACGACCCATCCTCAGGGCCTGTGTCGTGACTACCCCAAGACCACCTTCTATAGGCCAGGGGCTGGCGACTAGCACCAAGGTGTAAATCCCGGTAAAAAGGGAAGGCATTGCCTTTGTAAAGTAAACAAGCACCACAGAGTAAGAAATCAGAAAAAGTAAACACTAAGTAAAAACTGTGTACAACTGTAAGTGAGGAAAGTATGTGGGCCAGTATACAAACCCAAACTGAATGTAAAGTACAACTAGAAAGGGAAAACATCAACTAAAAAGTAAAAGCCACTACGCCGAGCTGTCCACTGAAAATCCCACCTGAAGGGTCTGTACAGATAGCTCCACTCCTTCTCGGGTCCCACCGTCCGCTCCGAGTACGTCCTGCCCAGTGATCCACCTCCAGGTACCATCCTGCTCTGCAAGCCTCAACCACGATCAGCGCTGTCCTTCGTCTGCAACCAACAGAACGTTGTGCAGGCATATCCCGTGCATGGGTGAGTATAAGCTACTCAGTAGGGACCCCAAGACCCCAGAAGGTCTCCCAAAATCCACAAAGGATAAACCACAAAGGAAAGATACAATCACGAAGTAACAACTGACACTGCTTAGGTATATGCCCATACATATACCTAAGTCATCAATTCCAATATGCTCCAACCTCCGAGCCCAAGTATAACCCAGTCCACATAGGAAAGTATATGTATTCCGCACAGGTAAACAAACGTAATCCACATAGGATAGCACAACAAAATCTACACAGGAACGTAAACAGGATTCAGCTCACACAGGAATACTTCTTCGAAGATGATAGAGATGATCATTGATCCATCTAAGTTGTCGGACCCACAAAGTATCGATAGGTACTAACCCCCGCAAGACCCACACAGGATCGGACCCACACAAGATCTGTAGGCGCTGGCTCACATAGAACCGCTGAGCGCTGACCCACACAGGATCAGACCCACACAGGATCGGTAGCACTGATCCACATAGGATCGCTGAGTGCGGTAGTCGTCGTCATCAAATCCACTGAGGATCTCTGCACAATCGTCGTCGCAGTCACAATAGCAGTCGTAGCCAGCTCTAGGGTTCCCGCACACAGCAATCTCGTTCGGGATGGTCTACTCCACGAGCCGAGAGGCTGATACATCAACTGACACATAGTTCAGAGTTGATGTATCCAAAAGTTATGTATCGTCAACAGGAACTCAACGTCGCAGCCAGCGCGTCGATCGGATGCCCGGTCTGAGAGTTATTGGCTGTTTCGTCCCAGGGGCCGGGTTGGTTTTTAAGGCAAACCCAACCCGACCGTACTCCACCTGCGTCCAAACCTTGGGCGGAGTTTTCCAAAAGATCTGTCTCACTAAGAGGAACTCAACAAAGTTGACGGCACGTCAATCGGACGTCCGTAGCTCAAGATATGAGTGTTTCCGCTCCGAGGGCCCGGTTGGTTTCGTGTACGAACCAACCCGGCCGAACTAAAAGTATTCCGAAACCTTGAGTGCGATATGTCGAAACGACCGTCTCGTTCCAAGGATTGTGTCGCCGCTGACGGTGTGTCGATCGGAGGTCCGTAGCTAGAGTTATGGGCAATTGAACCCAAATGGTCCGAAAAAGGGGGTTTCGGGCCCGGACCGACCCGGCCCGAGACCCCCCGGTCAGCCCGAACCGGGTTGACCCGCCCCGGCCCGGCGCGGCCCGGCCAGGCAGACCGGCCAGGTGCCGATTTGGCTGGGCACAGTGCGCCCTGCGCGCTGCCAGCTCGGCCTTCGGCCGGGCTGTTGGAAAAACGGGGGGCGCCTGCCCCCCTTGAGTAACCGCCCCCCCCCCCCCCATTTATGGGGGGCCGTTTGAAGCCGGCAGGGGGAATTTAATTTCCCCGACTCCTCCCCTTTCTGGCCGGCCCGACCTGGCCGGCCGGATCCTTCTCAATGGGACCGGCGGTGGCCGGTCCGCTTCCAGTTCCGACACCGGCGGCCCGGTCCGGCCGCCGGTCACCTTGCTCCACCGCGGCCCAGAACAGGCCGCGGCCCTTGTCGTCTGGAACGGTGCGACGGCACCGCGCCCCACCACCGCGACCCCACTCCAGCCGCGGCGCCTTCAATTTTCTTCGACGCGGCGGGACGGTGTCGCGTTCGTAAACTTCTTTCCATGGTGCGGCACGACGGTGCCGCGCATTTCCTTCCGCATGAATCTGCGTGGTGCGACGACACCACTTTCTCACGTACCAACCACAAGGAACCAACACGGAAAATAATGAGGAGGGTCAGCCGTGTTTGTGCAGTCCGACCCCCTCACGTTATTTAATAAAAAATGGTTTAAATCCACAAAGTTCGTCAATTTGGTATTCAAGAACAAATAAAATAAATAAAACCCCTACCTCGGTTCAGGAATGGTGTTCGTCAACGAGCCGCAGAAGACGAGCGTCGCGGAGGTCGGGCATCGCGGGAAAAGAACATCGACGTCCCATCATCAACATCAAGCTCCCCATGGTCAATGATATGCATCGGGTGATGCACGTATCTCCGCTGCTAAGACACATGGAAGACGTCGTGCACTCGGTGCAGCTGAGGTGGTAGAGCCAGGCGATAAGCCACCTCGCCAATCATGCTGAGGACCTGGAAGGGTCCGATGAAGCGCGGAGAAAACTTGCCGCCTCGGCCAAATCTCTGTAATCCACATCGAGGTGAGACACTCAAGAAGACGTGGTCACCATCCTCAAACTCTAGTGGCCTCCGCCTCTTGTCAGAGTATGACTTCTGCCGGCTCTGAGTTGTCCTCATCCACTCCTGGATGACCTGGACCTTCTCTATCGTGGCCTGGACCATCTCCGGTCTCACATGTGCTGACTCCCCAGGGTTTGTCCAGCACAAAGGAGATCTGCAAGGCCGGCCGTACAACACCTTGTACGGTGCCGTCCTGATGGTGGAGTGGTATCTCTTGTTGTACGAAAACTCCACCAAGGGTAGGTGGTCCTCCCAGCTAAGACCAATGTCGATGACACATGCACGGAGCATGTCCTCGAGAGTCTGAATGGTCCTCTCCATCTGACCATCCTTATGAGGGTGAAAGGCGGTGATCAAACGTAGATGCATCCCGAACGCCTCCTGCAAACCCTTCCAAAGCCGAGAAGTAAATCGAGCATCTCGATCGGAGACGATAAATGATGGCACACTGTGAAGCCAAAAAATCTCCTAAACGTAAAGTCGTCCCATGCTCTCCACTGATCCCTGCTCTCGGATGGGTAAGAAGTGAGCCAACTTGGTGAGTCATTCGACAATCACCTAGATGGAGTCGTGACCTCTGGAAGTGCGTGGAAGTCCAGTCACGAAGTCCATAGATATCCCGTCCCACTTCCACTCCGGGACCTCCAAGGGCTGTACCAAGCCTGCTGGTACCTGATGCTCTGCGTTCACCTGATGGCCGGTGAAGCATCGAGAAACGAACTCTGCTGCAGCCTTCTTCATGCCTGGCCACCAGTGCTGTCATCTGAGATCCTGGTACATCTTCGCCACTCCAGGATATACCGATAAAGAAGTAGTGTGAAACTCTCTCAGCACCTCCTCTCGTAAAGAGACTGGTACCAAGGTACGTCCTCTGAAAATGATATCGTGATCTGCTCCAAAGGAGAAACCATCAGGTGCCTGTCCTGAGGATATCTGTGCACACCGCGTCTCACATTCAGTGTCCCCACGCTGTGCCTCTCTGACCCGCTGTAGTAGTGGAGAAGTGACTGTGAGAGACTGAAGGAAGGATGATCCCTCTCTATCCACGAAGGATATCTGCAATGAGGCTAGCTGCTCTGTCACCTCCTCACATAGCTGAATGTCTGTCCTCATACTGAGAGCATAAACTACCATGTTCCCCTTCCCAAGAGTATATATTATATCAATTTCATAGTCTTGGAGGAACTCGAGCCATCGCCGCTGTCTTAGGATCAGGTCCTTCTATGAGAAGATGTACCTGAGACTCTGATGGTCAGAAAATACTGTAAAGTGCTCGCCCATCAGATAGTGTTTCCATGTCTTCAAAGCGAATACCACTGCTGCTAACTCGAGGTCATGGGTAGCGTAGTTCTGCTCATACTGCCTCAACTGATGTGATCCATAGGCGATCACTGCCCGCTCCTACATCAGGACGCAACTGAGTCCCGTCCTGATCCATCGCAGTAGACTACGTACCCTACTCCCTACTCAGGCAACCTCAAGATAGGTGCGCTAGTCAATCTCTGTCTCATCTCTTGGAAGCTCTGCTGACATCTGTCTGACCACACAAAGGGTTTAACCTTCTTCATCAAATATGATAGTGGTGCTACAACTCTGGAGAAGTCTTGCACAAATCTCCGGTAGTATCCAGCTAGTCCCATGAAACTCTGCACCTCCGTCACGCTCCTGGGTGGCTCCCAAGCTAGCACTGCCTCGATCTTCGCAGGATCCACTGCAACTCCCGCCTCAAAGATGACATGTCCCATGAAGTGGACCTCACGTATCCATAACTAACACTTCGAGAGCTTTCCATAAAGCTGGTGCTCTCGGAGTATGTCTAGTACAACCCGTAAGGGGTAGGCGTGCTCCTCCTCAGTCGTCGAGTAAATCAAAATGTCGTCGATGAAGACCACGACAAATCGATCGAGGTATGGCTGAACGATCCTGTTAATGAGATCCATGAACACTGCTGGAGCATTGGTTATGCCGAATGGCATAACTAAGAACTCATAGTGGCCATACCGACATCTGAAGGCCGTCTTCTGCATGTCCTCGTCTCGAACTCTGAGCTGATGATAGCCTAACCTGAGGTCTATCTTCGAGAACCACCGTGCTCCCTTGAGCATATCAAAGTGGTCATCAATCTTCGGTAGCGGATACTTTTTACTCACTGTCACCTGGTTCAGGCGACTTTAGTCGACACAAAGTCGCATGCTCCCGTCCGCCTTCTTGGCAAACAATATTGGGGAAGCCCAGGGTGAAACACTGGGTCGGATGAACCCCTTTCCCTGCAAGTCCTCCAACTGTAACCGTAGCTCTCGAAGCTTGGAGGGGGCCATCCGATATACTGGAGTCGATATCGGGGATGTCCCAGGGTACAGGTCAATAGAATAGTCCACCTCTCTGTGAGGAGGTAGTCCTGGAACGTTGTCGGGAAAAACGTCCGCAAACTGATCCACCACTATAGGAAAACCAGGACCCCGCACGTCAATTGCTCCTAGGATGAGGCTAGCCAATAGATGAGTGATGGGATGTCCTCTTCTCCGCAGAATTCCATACTATGCTGCAAAGGCTCCCTTCTCGCTGGTGAAGGTGAACCTGCTCCCGTCGGTGCGAACACATCACACCTTGCGCATGAAACAGTCAATCTATGCATGGACCGTAGATAACCAATCAATGTTAATGATGACGTCGTAAGGCCTCGACGCCACTACAAGAATATCCTAGCCCAAGCTCTCGCCTCCTAGAGTAATCTCACACTACCGGCACCAGTGCGTAATCATCGAGTCTGCTCTCGTAGGAGTCTCTAGCCATAATGATCGAGCCAACGACTCTATCGAAATCTCCGAGCTCCGAACAAGGGCAGTGGCTATGAAAGACTGGATCACTCCTGTATCTATAAGTATTCAATGAAGGGTGGAATAGACACAGGTAGTACCTCGAATCATCTCGGGTGCGCCGTGGTCGTAGGCCTCTGCTGCCTCGAGTTGTGCCTGTCTCTGCCCGCCAGCTCCCTGTGGTCGGGGTGGACCCCCTAGTGGTGGTGGTGGTAGAGACTCAAAGCGTCGCCCACCACCTTCTGCTCGGCTAGATCCTCTTCCTCATCCGCCTCCTCCCTGCGGACCTCCACGGTCGACCCTCTACCTCTGCCTCAATGGTCCCTCAACCGTCTTCTGCTCCTCGGCACGACGGGTCGGGAAATCACGAGACATGTGGCCCTACCCGCCGCACGAGTAGCACTGTCTGCCTCTCGAAAGACTGACTCTTCGCTGTGTGCCCCTCACTGCAGAGCCAGTGTACTGAGGTCGTCTGCCTAAGGGTCTGGTCTGCCTAGACCCCTTAGTCATCTGTCGACTACCTACTGCAGAGGAATCTGCTACGTGCGGCCCTGCGGTGGGTCTCGGTGCTGGTGTAGACTCAGCAAGAAAGCTCTTGATCAAAAGGGACCGCTCCAGTACTCCTGTATGAGTGGGAATGCTGAGGGAGATCAGTGATGCCATGATCTCATGTCTCAATCCATGCTCAAAGGTCCGGGTCCAGAAGAATGGGTCCCATACCATGTCGGTCAAGTAGCGAGAGAGATCTGTAAATCTCACCGAGTACTGGGCAACCGTCATGCTTCCCTGTCGCAGTTGAAGAAGCTCCTGAATGCGCACCGCACGGAGGGTGGCTGGGACAAACTCTGAGCGGAAGAGGCTCTCAATGTCTTTCCAGAGTAGAGATGCCTCATCGTGCAACTGGAGCATCAAGCTCCACCATCGGCCCACTACAGCGTGCACTAGGCTCGCAGCGAGGGTCACCATGAGGTCTGCTGGTGTCCTCACTAGACTGAAAACTCGTATGACTGCCTCCAGCCAGTCCTCGGCTACCTGGGGGTCCGTCTCCCCGTGGAACATGGGCAGTCACTGGCGCTGGAACTCATGCAGTGCACTAAGGCGACGTGCATCGTCAGCGGCTGGTGCTGGAAGCATCGGTGGCTCGGCGGGTAGAGCTACCGCCGGTGTCACTGCTGACAAAGGGCCCAGCACCGAGGCCTCGTCGCTCGGTGGGCTGTCGTCATGCTCAACTCTCGGAACCCTAGCTAGCTGCCGTCGTGGGGCCATCCTGAAAAGGAAACAGGTGCGCCACGGTCAGAACAATATACCTGGTGAGCTGATATAAAGTAATCACAAAGAAAACATGAAACACTCATGCAATCAATGATTTTGTGCGTTAAGTTGGAAATCAGATGTCAGGGTCCTAGTGTACGGATACGTCGGCCGCCGCAGCAATAGTGGACTCCCTGGATTGATAACCACACTCAATATGCTAAAAACTATTGCTTCACATAGAAAAGATCAGAGTTCGCGGTAGAACTGAACTCCTCTGATACCAATTTGTCTCGACCCGTCCTCGGGGCCTATGTCGTGACTACCCCAAGCCCGCCTTCCATGGGCCAGGGGCTGGCGACTAGCACCAAGGCGTAAATCCCGGTAAAAAGGGAATACATTGCCTTTGTAAAGTAAACAGGCACCACAGAGTAAGCAAGCGGAAAAAGTAAACACTAAGTAGAAACTGTGTACAACTGTAAGTGCGGAAAGTAAGTGGGCCAGTATAAAAACCCAAACTAAAAGTAAAGTACAACTTGAAAGGGAAAACATCAACTAGAAATTAAAATCCACTACGCCGAGCTGTCCATTGGAAGTCCCACCTGAAGGGTGGGTACAGATATCTCCACTGCTCCTCGGGTCCCACCGTCGGCTCCGAGTACATCCCGCCCTGTGATCCACCTTCAGGTACTGTCCTCCTCTGCAAGCCTCAACCACGATCAGCGCTGTCCGTCGTCTGCAACCAACACAACGTAGTGCAGGCATAGACCGTGCAGGGGTGAGTATAAGCTACTCAGTAGGGACCCCGAGACCCCTGAAGGTCTCCCAAAATCTACAAAGGATAAACCACAAGGAAAAGATACAATCACGAAATAACAACCGACACTTCTTAGGTATATGCACATACATATACCTAAGTCATCAATTCCAATATTCTCTAACCTCCGAGCCTATGTATAACCCAGTCCACACAGGAAAGTATATGTATTCTACATAGGTAAACAAACGTAATCCACACAGGACAGCACAACACAGTCAACATAGGAAAGTAAATAGGATTCAGCTCACACAGAAATACTTCTTCGAAGATGATAGAGATGATCACTAATCCATCTAAGTCATTGGACCCACAAAGGATCGATAGGTACTAACCCCCGCAACACCCACACGGGATCAGACCCACACAGGATCTGTAGGTGCTGGCTCACACAGAACCGCTGAGCACTGAACCACACAGGATCGGATCCACACAGGATCGGTAGCACTGATCCACATAGGATCACTGAGGGATGTAGTCGTAGTCGTCGAATACACTGAGGATCTATGCACAGTCATCGTCCCAGTCACAGTAGTAGTCGCAGCCAGCTCTAGGATTCCCGCACATAGCAAGCTCGTTCGGGAGGGTTCGCTCCACTAGACGAGAGGCTGATACATCAACTGACACATAGTCTAGAGTTGATGTATCCAAAAGTTCCGTATCTTCAAATGGAACTCAGCGTCGTAGACGACATGTCGATCGGACGCCCGGTCTGAGAGTTATTGGCCTTTTCATCCCAGGGGCCAGGTTGGTATTTAAGGAAAAACCAACCCGACCGTACTCCACCTGCGCCCAAACCTCGGGCGGAGTATTCCAAAAGATCCGTATCACTAAGAGGAACTCAAAAAAGTTGATGTCACATCAATCGGACGTCCGTAGCTCAAGATATGAGTGTTTCCGCTCCGAGGGCCCGGTTGGTTTCGTGTACGAACCAACCCGGCCGAACTCAAAGTATTCCAAAACCTTGAGTGCGATATGTCGAAACGGCCGTCTCGTTCCAAGGATCGGGTCGCCACTGACGGCACGTCGATCGGAGGTCCCTAGCCCGTGTTATGGGCAATTGAACCCAAACGGTCCGAAAATGGGGGTTTCGGGCCCGAACCGACCCGGTCCGAGACCCCCCGGTCAGCCTGAACCGGGTCGACCCGCCCTTGTCCGGGTTGGCCCGGCCCGACGCGGCCCGGCCCGGAAGACCGGCCCGGTGCCGGTTCAGCTCGGCACAACGCGCCCAGCACGCTGCCAGCTCGGCCTTCGTCGGAGCTATTGGAAAAGGGGGGGGGGGGGGCGCCTGCCCCCCTTGAGTAACAACTCCCCCCCCATTTATGTGGGGCCGTTTGAAACCGACCGGCGGAATTTAATTCCCCCGGCTCCTCCCCTTTCCGTCCGGCCCGACCTGGCCGACCGGCTCCTTCTCAACGAGACCAGTGGTGGCCGGTCCCCTTCCAGTTCCGACACCAGCGGCCCGGTCCGGCCGCCTGTCACCTTGCTCCGCCGCAGCCCTTTTCGTCCGGCACGGTGCGACGGCACCGCGCCCCTCCGCAGCGGCCCCGCTCCGGCCGCGGCGTCTTCGATTTTCATCGACCCGGCGCGACAACGTCGTGTTCTTAAACTACATTCCATGGCGCGGCGCGACGACGCCGCGCATTTCCTTCCGCATGAATCCGCGTGGTGCAACGGCACCACGGTCTCCTGTACCAACCATAAGGAACCAACATGGAAAACAAGGAGGAGGGTCGGCCGTGTTTGTGCGGTCCGACCCCCTCACGTTATTCGATAACAAATGGTTTAAATCCACCAAGTT
Source organism: Viscum album (assembly GCA_963277665.1). Classification (NCBI taxonomy): domain Eukaryota; kingdom Viridiplantae; phylum Streptophyta; class Magnoliopsida; order Santalales; family Viscaceae; genus Viscum; species Viscum album. The sequence goes on from OY728165.1 coordinate 814,047,638, forward strand.
CGTCAAGTTGGTTTTCACGAACAAATAAAATAAATAAAACCCCTACCTCAGTTCAGGAACGGTGTTCGTCAACGAGCCGCGGAAGACGAGCGTTGCGGAGGTCGGGCGTCGTGGGAAAAGAACGTCGACATCGCGAAGCGAGGATTCGACATCATTGACGGCGATTTCCTCGCGGAAAATCGTCGTGGAAGAGACGACGCGGAAGATGAATGTCGCGTCACGGATACGGCGTCCCGGAAGAACCGTGTTCTTCGGCAGAGAAGTTCTTCGTTGAAGAATAGTGTTGTTTGCGTTCTTCGTCGAGGTTGAAGAAGATGAAGACTTCATGCTTACCAATCCTCTCAAGGTGGAAAACCTCTAACAATAATAAAATATGACCAGGTATTATTTTATTAACACAACCTAACCATTTGAATTTCAAGAGTTTGAAATTAAGTAACTCACATTATTAATTATAACAAGTTGTCCAAAATTAATGAAAGTGGCTTAATGGGGAGTTTGGAAAGTGATGGGTTAAGAGAGATAAGGGATTTGAAAAGGTGGGGGTTAATGTGGGCCCCACCCTTTCAATGATCCACACATGGGAAGTTGGGTGGATGTGGGACCCACCACCAACATCCCATTGGAGAAAAATAACTACTTTGATAAGAAATAAAATCGATTCAACAATATTATTTTCTTTTTAATTAAATCCCATTAATTAACTTGTTCTCCCGCACAAACGGAACTACGGTAAAGGATCCCTTAAACGATTACCGGTGTTGCGAGTTCATCGGTGCCCTCAATATTCGATTCTGAGCACCGGTTCAAATGTTAGAAATTCATGCTCGTTCGTTCACTGAGCGTACCCGAGCCAAACTTCGGAAATTGATTCCGAGAACACCGGGCCTCGGAATTAGGTGCCGTCAGAAACCGCGCTCTTTTAAAATTCCAAATAAAATTAAGAAAAAACTTCCCTTGAATTTTACGGGTCTTTACAATATTCAGTATATATTTTCATATATTTTTATTAACTTCTATATAGTTAATTCCATTACGTTTCCTAATAAATTATATACATATATTTGTTTCACCCATCATCATGAAAAATATCTGGTACACCCAACATCATGACCTAAGTTGTGATCACCCATCATCATCGACAATTTTGATGAACAATTACTAAATTAAAGTATATATATATTTTTTTATCATTAATATCATATAAAAATCAATTATTTCTATCATAACATGATTAACATGTTGAAAATAAATGAGCTTCAAAATTATTTCTTCATAACATAGATTACCCAGGAGAAAGTGATGCATATAATAGAGTCGTCCTCATGAAATAATTATAATAATACATATATAGAAATAAAAATTATTCTCTCATATTATCATATCCCTAGTGAGGATGAAAATCCCTAATGAATTTGGATATAGATTAAAAATTTTAAAGGAGAATATTTACATTTCATTGAAAATAAGGAAAGTATCTTCTTCTTTTTATATATTTAAAAGGAAATAATTAACACAATAATTGAAACAAATATTATATATTATATAAAAATGTATATAAATAATATAAATAATAAATAATATTTATATAAGTAAAATTGATTAATTTTTTATACGATAAAATAGAGAATTATTTTTATAATTTTATAAATATTAATTATGAGTCATATATAAAACATCTGAAAATATTCACTTGAATAATTCATAAAAAGTCATAGGTTGTAAAAAATTCATAAAAAATTATTATAGATTATAAATTATATGAAACATTATTAAGAACATGGATATGGAGGATAAATATTCCAAACCGAAAAAGTGGTATTTTTATTAGCTTGAAATTAAAATAATTTCATAATCATTTTATATACCAAATAGAATAAAATGGTAATATTACATTAAAAGTTTAGGAATAAATTGAGGTGAATAAAATATTTGGTATTTGAATAATATGCTTTATATATATTCACTGAATAAAAATTTACCCTAGAGTATCTTGAAAAAAATGAGATTGTAACATTCACCCATATCACATGGTATGTTTTGAATCCTAAAACTTTTAATTAAAAGAAGTAAAAATTAAAAATTATATACCATTAATATAAATATAATAATGATATTGAATATTTTATTGGAGTATATAAACTTCATAAACATAAATTTAGGAATAAGATGAAATATTTCTAAATGAATAAATATTGGGATGAATACACCTTAATGATTTGGTAATCCCAAAATGAAAACATAATGAACTATCTAAAAATATTTATTTTTAAAAAATTATATATTTTTCATTAAAATAACTAAAAAATGATTTCATTGGTGTTATATACACCACACAGAAGATAAAATTGGAGAATATAACATATGTCTCACAAAAATTCAATTTAGACGAGAAACCCTTACATCAAACAGGACTGACTTCATATGTGGTACTTAATAAATTTATAATGAAGTTATATTAATTAAAAATATTTTATGAACCTTGTTTTTACATATCATACCAAATATAATTCAATTATAAAATCTAATCTCTTGTTTACTAATAGTATTACATTAAAATGATTTGTTTTGGTTTTGACTATTCTTTTTTATGCATGTATTAGTATAGTGGTGCAGTAAATTTCACCTTGGTATTGTAATAATTATATATAGATTACAAACAATTTCATATATCTAATATCTATTAATTATTTCCTACATTAGTACCACTTATTTTATGTGGGGATGAAAAATTCTTAATATCATTTCGTGTGGTTGATATTCCTTATATATACATGAGTGATGTTTTCACTTTTCCTAGGATGGAATGAAAGGTTGACAAATAGAAATTAAAATTGCAAGAATCATGATTTTATCTTATATATGATATATATTTATTTAATTCATACATTTTATAATCCATATAAACTATAAATATAAAATGCATCACATCACCTTGTTGTGGTGGTAGTCTACACATATTCATGAGTGATGTTATCATTTTATCATGGTTGAGAGGTTTAGAATGTCGATAATATTTTTTATTTTAAGAATGATGATAATTTTATTAAAAATATATATTATCAATAAATCCATATATATGATTATCCGTGAGTGTCGTTGACTAAAATATAATATGTCAGTCATGGAGACGATATTCTTTAAATATGCACGATGATATTTTTCATTTTTTATAAGGGTTGTTGAAAAATATATAATTATTAAATATTTTACATATTAACATTTATCTAATACAATTTAATTTATTTCACTATGTTAAAATTACTAAATAATATTTATTGGAGTTGAAAGAAGAAATAAACATAAAAGGATACACCATAGATGATTCCATGTTCATTGTGAAACGTCATTTGGATCCCTTTATAAGGACCATAGGGTTGGTATTTTAAGAATAAAAAACATCTATAATGTGTCCGTGGACACGGAGAATGTCTTTTCTAGGTTTGGTTGATATAGATAGATCATGAAGATGTGTTTAATATAATGGAGGTCATACACTTCTATAATTGTGGTTGATGGAAATCTCATCAATACATAAAATATTAATAAATATTATGTTTAAATCATAGTTAAAATGGATCCAATTAACACATCATCTAGTATATGTTTTTTAAGGTAAAACAATTGAAAAAAAATATTTAGACAAGTTCATGTTCTATTATAATCCTTATCAATTAGTTTGACACCCCTTGTTATTAATTCGTCTATAACATTGGAAATAAAATACTGAAACGTTAATATTAAATAATGTAATTATAAATGAGAAAGGTAATACTAAGTGGGAAATTGTAAATTTACAAAAATAGTTTCCATTCATACGGAAAAATTTATTATTTTATTCATTTAAAAAAACTAATTATATATTATTTAAGATATAATATCATTAAAGTCATTTTTACCACATAAAGCGACTTGACTCCAATAAACTAGAGAAAATTTATCACATTATAAAATCATAATACATAAAAACAATTAAGTATATAGAGTTATTTCAGTTTAACATATTTGAAGTACCATATACATATATAATTCCTATTTTATATTTGGAATACAAAATAAAACATAACACATAACACAAAAAAATGAATTGTATACTTTAAGAAAAATTTAATGATATCTTCTTAATATCCTATGGAACAGAAAAATCAAATTTTTAGCTCTAATACTTAGTTATTTTTATGTACAATGGATTCTATCATGAATCAATAATGAATAATCAACCATGGATGATAAATAATTGAACACACAATCTATTTTTCAGTAACATGTATATCATAATTAGATATGTAATAATAAACACGTAATTGAAAGTAATTGTACACAAATTTCATTTTAATTACTATAATTAATGATTATATAAGGCATAATAAATATCGAAAGTTAAATATCTAAAAAAACATTCCATTTAATAAATAATATGAGAATGACATGAATCTAGAGATAATATCATTGTGAAAATACATTGGATTATAATTATAACTGAATTTTCAATGAAGTAAATGATTTATTATTTGACACTATGATCTTATGAATTATTATACCTCTACTTTTAATACCTTTCACATGAAAACTGAAAACTAAAAGAAGAATCTTGTTTAATTTTACTACTTGATTTGTCTCATGTGACCTACATATGTGTTGAGGGGATGTATAATAATTGTCCCACCAATCAGTGTAGGTCAAAATAATTCTTCATATATTGAATAATTTATTTAATCCATTAATTTATATGCATTATCCTGAAATATCCAAATTGATTAAAGGATAGATATTTCTTAATTTTCCATAATTAATAAAAAATATTCGAGGCAAACACTATGTCTAAAAATTATGAATAATTTAATAAATAATTATATTAATAATACAAGATAATTGATATTTGATATAAATTTAATTGCCAATAGAATGATATTAAAATAATGTGATTGTTTTATGAGAAAGTTAAAAATCACATAGGAAAGAGAGATTATAGAATAAATATTACAACAAGGTAATTTTCAAGTCAAATCCCCATGGATTAAATGATTCAAATTTAATCATGGAATAACATTAATTATGAGTGAATAATTATATTACATGTCAATGGATATATATAATAATTATATAAAAGAAATTATGAACATAACATTACATTATTATTCAATGAAATGAAATTATGAAAAAATACATTTCTTAATACTTAATTTTAGATAAACAATATTTAAAATCATTTATAGTGGTGTTAAAAATATAATTAAATTATAATATAACAATATTAATATTTATAATATCAAATATTATCATTTAATCTCATTTTCTCATTAATTTGTAAATAACATTTCATTATTTTCATTGTTTTTAGTATGCATTGCCTTGGTTTACCACTCATTATTTATCATGGGTGTTCCAGTTAATGTGAATATTATATAATTTCATCATATAAATAATAATAATCAGGATATAATTATTATAATTAAACCTCAAATTTAATTTTAATAACAATAATTAAATATGTATTTTAAAAATAAATTATGTTACGATCACTGAGATGGTAGGCCATACATATGCATTAGTAACATTTCAATTTCACAATGATCTTTATGGAAAAGGGGTCATTAATATTTATCCATTGTTTAATGATAATAATATAATATTTTTTTATTAAAAAAAATTATACATATCATCCTCATGGTGTGGTGATTAAAAGAGTGTCACATCACTTCACGAAGGCCCCACAAGGACACAAACAATGTTATCATCATTCAGTGTTTGAAATATTAAGAAATAAAATGATATATTATATTATTTTAATGATATATAAGAAATGAATATAATAAATATGTTGTGTATATCACATATAATAGTTAACATTATCATTATCACCTTTTATGTAAAGTGATATTGAAAGATGAATCACATCTCTTCGTGAGTCGGTAGTCCGCTGTACAAATGAGCGATGTTATAGTATACCCCATGGAATATAATTTAAAAAAGGTATATATGATATAATTAATCAACGTGTTTAATTATTTTATAAATATAATATATAAAATTTAGATCAATATTCATACCCAACTATAATATGTGTTAATAAAAAATGTATGACATCGGTTCATGAGGCAGTATTCCTCCGTACACAAGAATGATGATTTTGTAACCCATTTGATTAATATAGTGGTGGTTTTAGGTAATTTCCTTTAAATAGAAAAATATAAATATAAATAATATATTATGGTTATCATATCAGATTGTTTTAATAATAATTTATGGAGGTTGAGGAAGAAATATAGTATAAATTCTTGTTGACGAACATTACATCTTTTTCACATATCCTCCTTAGGTTTGCATAAAAATTCATTCAATGTTTTATTTATGACCAAAATAAGGATTAATGGCTTATATTTGAGATTTTTTTATGTGATTTGGGTATGTAATTACTAAACACAAAGGGTTTTATGTTAGGAGGAAGACTGGATAGGGGTGGCCTTTTATATGCGAGGAGAGTGGAACACTAGTAATTTTTGAAAAGAGTTACTTCTACCCTTGTTTGTGTCATGTAAAGTGGACCCAATAATTAAATATTGTTGATAATATATACTATATATTCCAAATATGTCTATAAAACCAATAATATAAAAGTATTTCGGTCAATTTAACCCTTATAATTCTAGTTTAACCACCAGAAACTCCATGTTTACCTTATCCGTGATAATTTTTTTTAATGTTTTAACTATTCTGTTTTCTAAAATATTATGTTGAAATTATTTTAAAATATAAATTATCATGATTTTAAATATAAATTAAAATTTTCAAAATTCAATTCATAAATTTATTAAAATTTAATATAATATAAATTACAGAGAGGGGTTGCGTAAGATATTTTTTAAAGAGAAGTTATTTAGAAGTTTACAAACTTTTTATATCAACATTCTACAAGAAAATTATTAAAATGACCTAAATTGTGTTAATTGGTAAAATTTGATTTATTTTGAAGTTAGAAAAATTTAAAAATATAAATTAACATTATAATTTATTTATATTAAAATGTTGTTTTTAATTAAAATATAGTATATTTCACCCCATGAAAAAAAGAAATTTTTTAGGGAAAGCCCAAATATTAACCCGAAGTTAATTTTAATATTCATAATCCAAAAACAATTTTTATTTTTCTCATATTTTTTACAAAATCATAAAAAATAATTTTAAATTATGTTTTTAAATGATGAATAAATCCTTATTAAGAAAAAAATACATTTTTGAGAAAATAATTTTTTCATTTTGTTTTTTTATATCTAATTAATAGATAACAATAATATCTATTTTTAAATTATTACAATTCATAAAATCCAATATAATTAATAGGTTACAATGATATTCTATATTACTGTTCATTTAAAATCAGGGTTTCAGGTTACGCAAGGAATAAAATAGAATAAATATAATGAAATATATTCTTTGGGTTGTATAAGTTCATGTGATATAAAATAAAATATTCTTATTTAGAATACCAATGTGATACATTTTCATAATCTGAAATAAATTTAATTCTTGTAGTTTGATCTTAAAATCATAAATTAATGGTTTTATATTTGAAATTTCATTTGTTAAAAATCCACATCTTAAAAAAATTAATAAAACTTATTATTAATAAGAGATAAAGGAAAGTAAATTTGTTATCTAGAATGCTAACATAACAAGGAATCAATATAAGATAAAATAGGTGTGAAGTTAAATAATTGAAATGGAATAGAATAATGATAGCAAAATAATGAAGAGAGTGATAAAGAACATTGATCACAAGAAAGTGAATGATCAAGAGAAGGATAATGAAGACAAATAAACAAACCAAATATTCATTAAAAATATCTTTGATATCGTAAAAAATAATGATAAAATTAATTTTTTTCAAGATAAATATCCCCAATATAGGGGAATTTTTCAGTATGTATAAGGAAATATACTTACATATTATATTTATATTTCATAAGAAAAATTTATTCTATCGGTTGTGCTTCAATAATTTTTCAATTCAACACTTACTCCAATAAAAGAATATCCCTAAAATCATATTTTTGTATGCATGAATAACTAAAATAATATTTTAATGGATTATATGATACATGATAGAATGGTACATCATTAATTTTATATCTAGTATTATCAAAACAAAATGGATTGTATGGGTTATCCTATATTCTTAAATATTCATATGGTGAAGTGAAACATTAATCTCTAAAACATCATCCATTGATAAACAAAACCATTTCATAAATGGTTAACATTATTTCTCTTTTAAAATATAAGTATCAAAATGTTTAGAAATAGGTGACTAAATTTCCAAAATGAATATATCATTAATCCCCAAAACAATATGAAGCAGTTCATAATTATGACATACCAGACATGTGAAAATATTCATCATGTATTCTATTCAAACATTGTAAAATTATGAATTATAATAAGAATTTATAGAAAACATGTATTATGAATTATTACATAAACAAAATATATATTTTGAGATATCTTTCATAAATCTTGAGATGTTGTAAACAATGATAATGATAGTATAAACCACTTTTTAAAAAAAACCTTAACCCATCCCAAAGAAGCCACTAATATAAATTTTTTTTCAATATAAATTATCAATTTATGAAAATATTATTATTAAAATATCATAAACCCGTTGAGGGTTGTATTTCCCTCAATCATGTGTCTTCTAATAAGTTCAACATTCCAAAGATTTTCTTTTCTAGGTACCATTCAACACATGCTTTCAAATCCGTTAATAAATAGTACTATAGTATAATATTTACATGTTTAATTATTTATATAAAAATAATACCATCAATATAATTCCTTTACAAAATATTTGATGGATCCTAATAAAAAATAACATTAATCATTCCTCTTTGGATATATTTATAGAATAAACAATAACATGATCATTTTGCTTATTATGACGTATATCTCCTTGAAATTTGAGGTATTTATTTTTTTAGTGCCCAATATACTTATTGTGTAATAATTCCACACTAGAAATCTCTTTCATTCACCTATATTAATTAGAATTGTGGCCTTTCCCTCAACACTAATAACAAACTCCCGTTCAATTATTTCAATTAATTGTTTTTTTTCATTCCAAAATTATAAAATGTTTGAAAGTGTTTTTTATCCACTTCTGTTGGTTTTTATTCTCATACCCCATAATATACTTACATTCATCCCTTAAAACCCATAACACTAGGACAATTATTTCTTCATTTTAATAGTAGAAAAAACTATTTCATCATATAAAGAAAAATTTTGATTGACTAGTACCCTTAAAATACAAGGCATGATACCTTTATATAGATTGATAATATTTATCATTATTTTTCATATGTAATATTTATCATAAATAATTAATCTTTAAAAGGTATATTGATTAATTACAACACATTATTCTTCCATTTTTTTGTTAAGGAATATTCACTTTATCTTAGTTCATTAATAATTATGGAAATATTTTTCCAAGAATGAATCATAAAAATTATTCCAAAATATGAGTTTTATTTCTTCTCCCTCCCTTATATTTTTAATCAACGACCACCATTGATCTACATCAACTTTCTAACAATACACATCTAGTAAACCTTTTATTTTTAACCACAAAACAATTAAATAAATATATTCTCCACAGACTTAATCCATTACACATCAAATATTATACTATTAATACATCTAAATTATGGGGGCTCAATAATATTAACAAAACCCAACATTGGATAATATTATTATGGAATAGGTTGCTCAGTCTGGGAAAGGTGATTTTTCATAACTTGAATAAGATTCCATAATAGAGCCATAATCATCCCTATTCTAGTACATCTGGCATTTTTTCCTCATCATGAAAATCTATAAATTATCTATAATTTTGAACAATCTAATTCATTTCATGAACCATTTAAAAAAATGGAATATACTACGTTATATCACAACATTAGGTGAAAAAATGTATAATCCCAATATAAGTGTACTAAATATCATAAATTGAAAAATATATGGATAACTAATAATATAAATAAAAAATATTTTTATTTGGGGATATATTTATTTTAAAATATATCATAATGGTTTTTTAATTTATTGTGAAATATCATATGTATATTCCAAGGGAGATTCAATCCAAGTACGTTGTAAGGCAAGTTTTTCTTGCACTAGGTGACGATTAAGTCCTGCCAAATGTTCCCTTTTCGATGTTATTACCTCTTGGTAACACTATTAAATAAAAATCTCCACTATAAGTATCCAGATATAGATTTATTCATTGTATAATAATATAGTATATTCCATAGAAAAACTATATGATGTTCTTAAATACATTTTCTCAATGTCTATCATAAGGTTTTGTTCCCTATTCTATGTTTTCCATAATATAGTTCCCAAGGTTTGTACTAAACGTCTTTAATATAACTATAGTAAATTGATACCCATAATACAGAGTGAGTATCTGAATTTATTACTTTTTTATTCATATATAAAATCAAATTAAAAAGGTTCAATCAATTTAGTAGTTTTGGAGATCCAGATACATACATGAAGATAATGGTTATAGGAATACAATATGAAAAAATAAATTATAGAATAAAATAAGTTGTATAGTATAAAACACTGTCAAAGTAATCTTTATCATATACGGTTTAAAGGAAATAAAAATATGGGTGAGTTTTAATTCTTAACAAGGGTTATGTATAGTGGAACCTATCAAGAATCAATAAAGAATAATCAACATGGTATTGAAAATTGAGAGACACGCATTCAATTTGATCAATAAAATTTGTTTAATAAATAGATAGGGAATAATCAATATATAATGGTAAACAACTAAACACGCATTTTAGTTAAATAACATGAATGTATAAATAGTTAAGGCATAATCGATAGGGAAGGGTATATAACTGAACACACGTGTCATTTAATCATTAATTTGTAATGAAATTAAGACAAAGACAATATAATTATGGAAATATCATGGATAATAATAATAACAATAATAATAACTAAATTCACAATTATGCAAGTGATAAATTATAATAATCCATGATCTGAGACATCATGATACCTCTACTTTTAAGATCATTCAAAATAACGTTTAAAAAAATATGTAGAACCCTATTTAATTTGTCCATCGTAATTGTCTCATGAGACCTACCAATGCATCGAGTGGATATATAAAACAGGGAACCACAGATCAAATTTAATCCAAATGATTTTTTATATATCAAATACACCCTTTTATACATGAATAAATATGAATTATCAGAAAATATCCATATTGATTAATGGATACACGTTTGTTAATTTTTTCAATTTTAATAAAATGATATTTAAAGTTAAAACCACATTTAAAAATTGTATATGGTTTACAAAAATATAAAAATTCATCATAAAATAATATTTATATTTATCAAAAATGAAATTTACATAGTAAAATGACTACAAAATTGTGATTATTTGAGGGGAAATAAAATAGTCATAAAAGAATGATATATAATACAACAACTGTTACAAATTTTTAATTTTCAACTCCAATACCATTGGATGAAATTATTTATATTGAAAAATAAATTAAAAGGATGTATTAACAAATAATTATATTAAATGTAAAATGGTAGACATATATATTTTATAAAATGACTTAGTCAAATGACATTACAAAATTCCCCAATGAAATGAAATTAAGATGAAATCCTTTATCGCACATTTGATTTTGGTTGAATATTATTTGACCTCCTATATTGTGGTTTTTAATATTTTATTTATATAAAAAGAACCATATCAATATTTATAATATCATATATGATTCTATTATAAAATCTTATAACCCATTCAATAATAATCTACCAGTATATTAATCATTCTCTGTGTTAATTGAATTGATTTGTTACTAATTATTTGTCATGAATTCTCAATTTATTTTTCATATTATATTGATTAACCATAATAATAATAATAATAATAATATTGAATTAATTTTCATAATATTAAATAAATCATACTTTTATGACCAATGATGCAATTGGCTTTGATAAATTATGTGCAGTATGATCATGGAGATGGTTGGTTCTACATATGCATGAGAAAAATTTCCATTTTTAACAAACATTATATAAATTAGGTAACTAATATATTAGCACTAAATAATGATAAAAATATAATTTTATTTATTTTTATAGTTTTATACATATTATCCATGTCATGTGGTGATGAAAAGCAAGTCACATAACTTTTTGAAGGAGGTACTCCAGATATACACGAATAGTGTTTCCATCTTTCAAAGAGTCAAATGTTAAGAGAGAAAATGATATATAATATTTTATAAATGAATAATATTTTATGAATATAATATTTGATTAATAAAAATAAAATATAATAATTAAAAATATCATTATCACCTTCCATTTAAAGAATTAGTGAAAGACAAATCACATCACTTCATGATGTGATTGTCTTCCGTATACACGAGGGATAATATTTTATCCCCTACAAAGTGTAAATTTAAAAAGACTTATATAGTATAATGAAATTTAAGGTATAATTTTTTAAAATAACATAAATATACATTATAACCATAATAAAACCCAACCATAAGTGGTGTTAACAGAAAACATGAATTACATTGGTTCTAGATGCTGTGGTACACCGTACACACGAATGATGATTTCCTAACCCATTTTCTAAAAGTGGTGGTGGCTATTGTCCATTAAAATAACATATAAAAATATAATTGTTTTCAATATTATTAGGTTATTATATTATCAGGGTTAAATAATTATTTAACAGGGTACAAATAAAAGAAAATAATAATGCTCCATAGCAAACATGACCTCTTCTTTGGGTATCCTCTTTAAGTTTTCACCAAAACCATCACTAGGATGAATATATGCCTAAAATAAGGATTCTAGGATGAAAAATTAGATTTTGGGAAGTTATTTGGGACTCTATATTCTTTATAAAATGTTTTTATGGTGTGAATTAGATATGAGAGCATGTGACCTTTTAAGGGTGAGGTGAGTGGTAGACTTGTAATTCATTAAAAGAATGAATACTTCCAATGTTTTCATTATTTTTCAAGGATCCAACAGTGTAAAAAACATGATTAATGAAAGTATGAGGATGAAATATATCTATAAAATGTATTTTATACAAGTTAGTAGGTAAATTTGATCAATATATTTCATGTTTAACAGATATAAAATCAATGTTTACCTTAAATTTGATAATTCTTTTACAATACACTTTCATCAAAAATAAAATCAACAATTTAGAAATTATAAAATATAATGTGTAAAATTATTGAATCCACTTTTATAAATTTAATTCATAAAAAAATATAATTTAAAATTATTTTTACAAAGGGGACGAGAAAGCTGGGTTCTAGAGAGATAATGTTAAGAAGTTTACAATCATTTAATATAAAAATAAAATATGAAGATGATTAAAAAGTGATAAATTATATTAATTGATATAAAAATATACAAATATTACATTAAAATAAATTAAAATTAAAATTTATCATTATAAATTATTTAATCAAAAAGGAATTTTTTATTTAAAATTTTTTCTTTAACACTATTCATCAGAAATTCTATATTTCTAAAAAATCACAAGATTCACCTTAACATAATATTGTTTTTATGATAAAAAATCAGTTTATTTTGTCAATTTTTTTCTAAAATTAGGAATAATAAAAATTTAAATTATGTGTGAAAACTGTGAAAAAAAAACAGTATTTATAAAAAAAATATACAGTTTTCACAAATAAAAACATTTTCATTAAAAAGAATATTTTTTATTTATAATAAATATTTGTCTATAATTTTAATAATTTTTTTAAATACTATTCATACCCACCAATTTAATGGAATAATTATAATGTCACTCTATAGTATGGTTCATTTATACATGGGGTTGCATGTTCCGCAAGCTATCAAATATATTAAATATAACTAAATATATTTTTTGGGTTTTTAATGTGAATTTTTCCATTGCACGTATCCTACTGAATAAATTGGGATTCTTTTAGAATCTATTGGTCCTAGAAGAATATTCACAAAATTTCACTTAAAAACTCAATATTAGCATAGAGTTAGAAAATTAATCTTTAAAGAATTTTTGAATTTTCATATTGTTCCAATATATGTTTGAAAGATTTTAAATTATCTAAAATAGAAAATTTTAATGTTTTCATAATAATTTACTAGGATTTTTCTTCCGCTTAAAAATCTTCTTCATTAATAATGAATAAGTTTATAGTTCATTATAAAAGAAGAAAAAATTAATTATATATTACAAACACTAAACTATTTTATTAATTGTCAAAATAAACATTTATAAGTTTTCATAACAACTGTTTAGTATTAAGAAAACATATTAGAGATATTTAAATAAAGATAGAAAAAAATTTCAATATTATTTTTTTAAAATAATATAATGGTCCATATAACAATTAATTGGAAATGAAATTCAATATTTTCAAATTTATTATGTTTATAGTGAAAATTAACATATATAGTTTGATTAAGGAATGTCATTGTGGGATTTTAAAGCCATATCCCACACTTTTTTCATAATTAAACACATTTCTCATTTACCAAGGACATAAAATTTACCATGGTAAATATTCATTTTGAAATAATTATCCCGCCTTATTAATAATATTATTTAGTCTGAGAAAAAATATTTAATCCATATTTTGAGTCTAAATTACTAGAAAATCATGAAATTAATTCAATTATCCTCGCACAAAATTTATATAACCCTTCTTTCAGAGAAACATATTTTTTTCATTGAAATGGTTTAATTATAATTTGATGCCTACTAAAAACCATTAGATGGATGATAATACATTTTATTTAATATATGATTTAAAAATTACATTAACATAATTCACCAATAGTGGTAAATTAAATTTACTACGATTAAAAAATATTTAACATATATAATTTGGTTTTATTGAAAAACAAGACTTTCTAGTTTCGTACGAATTTATTTTCTTTTTAAACCAATTTATTTCCAATGATTTTATTTTATGAGTGTGCAGAAAATATTTTTTTCATAATCATAATTATTTAAAAATATTTCTAAATAAAATATATATGATAAAAGGAAATCATATAAAAATAATTTAACACATATCTTTAAGTTTAATAATATTTTCTAATCGAATTAGAATTTTTTTTAACCATTTATATTTTATTTAAATACCAAAAAAATGGAATCAATTTTTAATCTATATAAATAATTCACATAAATATATATTTTTCTACATCACAAACTATTACACATCAAATTTATTACCCAATAAATATATTCTAAAATATCACGGAGTAACCCATTCGGCCTTCTTATTTAGGCTGGTGCGATATGGATTATATTGTGATTAGTTGGTATGGTGGATCAGATAATAGTGCATTACAATTTTACATGGTTTCGTTATTGATGGATTATTTTTATATGGTTTAATAATAATTTTTTTTATTTTATTTTTTGTTTTAATTTTTGGATTATTATTGTGGATACCATAACATAAAAAAAATTAAGGTATAAAATTTTTATATGGAAGGGGTTTTCATAATATTGAGTTTATTTGAACCATTTTTTATAGGGGTATGTGTTTGGTAGTTCATGTGTGTGGAAGTTAATATATAAATATATATCTTACAACATAAATATGTCACTGTTTACAAGAAAAGAAGGTGGTCCAATCTGTAAAATATTTTATCTCATAATATAGTTTTACACCATAAAACCCATGCATACAACAAATAATAATCGCTCAAGATAATATAACCCTATGAGACTTGATTTTTGGCCTATATGAATTATAGGGAATTTCAAATATAAAATCATGGTTTATAATGTAGTCCCCTATTACCCATAATGTCATATTTTCCATTTATTTAATTCTTATGGTCAATCATCATTCACCCATTCTTTTATTACCATAGATTGCATCTGGGAAATTTTGGGTTTCCTCTCCTTCGAGGATCCTTTTTTGATCTTAATCTTTATTATGATGGCACATAATCTCATTCAGTAAAGGGTATTTTTTTTCTTTTCTGGCATTGGTTATGGTAGTGGCATTGTGTTTCATTTATAAGATGTATTTATCATATGTTGATTCTAGGTTGATTAATCAAGACCTATTTGGTGATATTGTTCAGGAACCTAACACTAATGATGGTTGTGGTGTGGTGTGTTTTGTGTTTTGAGCTATTTTAAAATAATCTATCCACCAAACCTTTTAGTTATTTAATTCAATTCAATAACATGGGAATAATTGTTAGTTCTTCTATTGTTCTACATTCCTTTTAGTTCTGGTGGATCCCATTTGGGGTGGTCCGAAACCCATATTTATGGTGCATGGTTCTATCTATAGGCTATGTTATGTGAATAGTTGATTAGTCTTATTATGTTAAGTTATTATCTATGTGAATTGGACTGATTTAAATATTTGAGTTTCATCAGTAAAATTGAATTTTATTATAGTATGTTATTATTTGGGATTGAATATCATTGATACATATGAGAGACGTTCATGTGAATTTATACCTCCAAGGAAAGAATCATACCTCCATTCCTCATTGTTTCTATGTACCCATGTAGCCCACGGTTGGACAGCGACACTTCTTCCAATGCTCACACATGATAGTTCCTAAGAACTAGATTTCATTATTTTCTATAATAGAAACTAGGAAGATTAAAAAAAATTCAACTATTATTTTATATATTATCATTTATAATTTCTCTTTCAGTTTTATTACAAAACCCAAGATCATGATGGTTTACTATTTTATAGTTTCATAATTCACTAGAGAATTCTAATTACAAATCCTATAAAAGAAAATACTACAAAAAAATCATTTTGTTTAAAATATTTAAACAGTAAAGAGGGACCTCGACCAATCACTCTCTTTTATATGTCTTTATTCCCTCTAAAATGATTATTTTAAAATATAGGGTGATAAATTCAAACTCATTGATAGGTTTTAAAATGTGAGGGATCCATATTGGTTTTTTCCTTTTCTAAATAGTACATCATATAATATAAATTTTTATTAAAATTATCTTTCTGATATCATGAGTTTTTATTTAATATAATATAAATGTTCTACTTGAAAATTTTAGTGTAAAAATTTATTGAAGAATGTAATTTATACTTTCATATAATCCTAAATTTTTATTTTAAAACCTCATAATTATTTGAAAATAAATGTTAATGTCACATCGGATTATAACATAATGTCATATATAACTATTAAGACATCATAACATGGAATATATAGTCCCATAATTGATTAAATTTACATTCTAGGACAATTGTGTACTTAGGATAAACTCTCGCACACCATTCTTGAAATCTAATAAGATTAAAACATTTCCCAATGCATTGGATCTCTACAAAATTCCATGAACACCAGGTACATAATTGTAAAATTTCCCATAAGGGTTTTGGTTTACTCCCCACCAACTACAATCATTCATATAACAACAATGTATAATTATTTATATTTAAATCACAGTAGATAATGTGTCACATCATAACAGCCCTGATTATCCTTAAAAACCTGAACATAATGAACTAATTTCTGATAGAGGAATAACCTGGATATATATAAATATTTAATTCATTAGGAAACCCTAATGACTGATAATTTAAAAATACCATAACAAATTCTACAATTTAGAACATCTATATATGGGTTTGGAAATGAAGAATACTTCTTTGAGGTATCCATATCTTTTTTGAGCCACTCATAATGAGTGTTTCTATAAATAAAATATTTCATCATGAAATGATATATACATACTTTTTTAAAACAAAAAAATTGTGATACACAGTGTGATATATATGTATATTCAAATTTATATATATTTATATTAGAATAATTTTTTTAAATAAAATAGAACACATACATACATTTATTTATAAGATTGTAAATAATTGAATATTATATTCTTAGAATGATATTTACACACACACACACACATATATATATATATAAACTTATTTGGTAATAATAATATTTTTACCTTGGAAAATAATAATAATAATTCAATGAAAATTAATATAATTAAAATGTTTTCATAAAAAGAATTTTTTCATGAGGAGAAACAATTATCACATTCAAAATCAAATAGTCTATTTCCCCATACTTTTAATAAGGAAGAATTAAACTTTCAATTACAAATTAAATATACATATATAGGTCAAAAGAGGTTTCATAGGATATTATTTATATATATATATTGAAACAAATATAATTTCACATGAAATTATATATATATTTATATCAAAATATATTTATATATAATTATTTTAAAATATGAATTTTTATACCTTAAAAAATAATTTGGAAATTTCCATTACTCCCTTAAATACATAGAGGGATAATGGATTTTCTTCTAAAATAAAAAATATATTTCATAAAATAAAATTGAAGTGTAGAAACCATTTTTGTGCCTATAAAAAATTGTTTCACATACAATTATATATTTATATACAAATATATATATATATACAATGAGAACACTTTTTCAGTGAAGAATATGTGTATATATATAAATATAGATTTAAAAAAAATAACATAATATATTATAAATATATATATATATATGAATATTACTATATATTATTATGAAAATAAATATATTTTACCATAAAAACGATTTTTGAAAATTCAATAACATGAACAATATTTCATAGAAGCATCATTAAGATTCTTTAAGTTCTTAAATAATATTTTTTATAAAAACAAGTCTCATGGGAAGAAATATTTGTTTAATGTATAACAACATAATAAAACACCTTAAAATTAAAAAAATAGAATAAATATAATACCCTTCACATCATGAATTCATAAAAAAATTATTTTAATAAGCAAAATTTTTTAATGAGAAGAAAATATATGGGATAAATAAATATTCCATATAGAATTTAAATTTCATAATGAAAATGAAACATTTGAGAAGAGTTTTATCAAAAAAATACATTGCCACTAAACCGCTACTACTAGCCATTTTCGAAAAGAAACTCTAGCTAAATAATATCCTTACATCATTGAATCTATAAAATTAAAAGGGGACCATCCCTCATGGAGGTAGATTCAGAGTAATACATTATTAAACATTCCCTTTACAAATAAGGCTTCAACAATACCTTCCCATCTATTCCCATAATTCAATTGGGATATATATATATATATATATATGTAAAGACCCCATCTGAATGGTCTAATTTTTCTACATAGAACAATATCCCAATTTTTTTTATAAAATAAAACATTCTATATTTAAATAGTTCATCACAAACAAATCCTAGATCAAAAGCTGTGTAATCCTACCATTTAAATCTATGGATTTCGTATTAAAATTTCACAAAACCATATCCATTTAGTCGAATATGTATGGTCTGAGTTTACCTCGCATCACAATTTTTTCTAGAGGATCATTCATAAGAAATGTGAAACCCGAAAAGCCAATCTTCAGTGGGATTTAGTTCCGTATTTTTACCGATGATGGTTAGTCAAGGATTTCCTAATGCTGTAGTGAATAAGAATATTTGAGGGTGAGTTAGGTTCATTTTCACATAATTTCCCAATATTTTTTATATTACCTTATTATTATTATCATAACTAATTATTTATTAAACATATATAAATTTCTATCCATTACATATCATATTGTACATATATTTATTTGTTTATGTAAAATATAAAAATAAATTTATTTATAAAATAACATAAAATTTATTAACCTTTGGAAATAATTATCAAATTTATAGATCAACTAATATATATATACACTTATAATCTTTCATATATTTAATTTTATTCTCAATTTATCCCTTTATCATTAGCATATATATATATGTTCATATTAATTCTATAAAATATATCAATTTAAAAGTTTTCAATCATCTAATTTTCTCAAAAAAATTTGGTTTTGGAAATTTAAAATACAATAATGATAACACTAAAAATTATACGGTTATAAAATTAATATATTATTATAATTAATATATAATTTTTGTTACAAAATATGTACAAAAAAATATTTTTTCATAAAAATAACAGTATATTTTTATATCCTAGAAAACAAAAATGGTAGTATTTAAAAGGGATTAGTTTTTAAAATAATATTTTTATAAAATATATAATTTTTATATAATTAAAAATACAATGATACATTTTACGTGACATGAAATCTATCACATTTTAACAAAAAATATATATTTGAAATAGGGAATTTTTTTTACATTTTTAAATTTCAATATAGGTCTTCATATTTAACAAAACAATTCATTAATAATAAAAATGTGGTTAATATACATATATTTGTTGAAATAGGTAATTTTATATATTTATTTAAATTATTCATGAAATACACATACCTTCATTTCAAATTAATAATTATAAATTGAAAACATTAATAAATTTTAAATCTAATATATTATGTAAATTATTCTTTTTTTATTTCAAATTAGTAAATTAATTCTTGATAGTATTATAAATTTAAATGAAATCACCACAAAAGTATTTATAAACCATCATTTATATACATATATATATTATTTCATTAATTATTAAATTATAATATATAACCTAATAAAACTGAAATTTATTAACATTACAATAAAAATTATTTATTTAAATGTTATAAGAATATAATTACGAAAACATTGGATGTTACATCATTCCTGGTTAATGGAATAAATTATCTATGTTGTGTTTATGTTGTTTCATTTTTATGTATATATGTCATATATATTTTGGTAATATTGGTGAACCCTTTCCCTTTGATTATTTTTTCATTCCCTGGTCCTAATGACCATCTCAGTGGGACTGGGAACACCTTTCGTGTGTATAGAGAATTAGTTTGGTTGCCTGTTTTTTGTGTAACTCAGTTCAAATAATAAAAAATTGTTATTAGATGTAACATTTCTTCAATATTCCTTGTAATGGGAATTTTGGTAGAGGTAAAAAAAGGTCACTAGGGATTGTGATGTAGGCTTTAGTGAGTTCTTGGGTAGCTATTTCCTTGGTGAGACACAATTTACCATGGGATTTTGAGATGTGTATTTATGGTTTTGAGTTTTGGCCTTGATATCTATTTATTCTTTTGCTAATTTTGTTTAAAATGATATTTTCTTATTGTCTAGTAATTTTAGTCTATATTTGATGGGTAATAATATTCCATCGAGATGTCTCTCATGGGATCCTCATGATGATGCAATGGGAGAAAAAAGTATCGGGAATCGACCCTAGGATCAAAATACTATAGAGGCTATTTTGTGGAGAAGTTCTTCCCATGGTCCAAAATGATTCATTATTTCAGAACGTTGTTTTAAAGTAACAAATATGAGATCATAGAGACACGAACCAGTCATGGGAGATATTACATGATATGATCACATCCTTTAGGAGCATGAATGTTTCATGACTCATCCCAATAGTACTTGAGCCACAACTACCTCAAGGATGCCTCCATAGGCTAGGGGATTGAAAACAGAGTTGAAGGAAATATCTAATATGGTAGGATTTTTCATAACATACTGTCATTCACACACCTGACCATGACATTGAATAATTATAGAGGAATAATTATAAAATAATTCAGTGCCTAGATTGAATCCATGTTTATGAAAAACCTCTTGGGTTTACATGAGTGTGATGGTAAAAAATTAAATTAATGGGAAATATAAACCCACAACTAGAATGATATCCCATCCCAAAAAAGATGGAATATAAAATTGACGAGAGATCATGACTTATGATCTCCATGATCTGGCCACCGTAGGCAGTCTAATGAACCATGTACCCCTATAATATATTGTTATCACCACAGAACTATCTATCATCAACATACAATATGAGAGGTCTTGGAAAATCCCACATATGGGTGATTATATACATACCCAATAAGATTTCCCAAATAATTAATGGGGATTATTAAGAGATATGATAGGGATTGAACAACAATGTATAACTATGGCCAAATTAAGAGACTAAACCAAACCAAACTTCATGGATATTTATATATATATGTATATATATATTATCAATCCCGATAAACCCAAATGAGAGAAAAGTGGATCACCGCCTTAGAGACCATTCTATGAAATGAGTTCCAATATATACATAAGTCCATTAATAATTCCCAACATTTCGGATGTATATCAATAAGTAAGTTGGTGGAGGCCCTCATCTCTCCCATGTGTGACATGGGGAAGGGGTGAAATCTACATGTAGACGACCTAATACATTGTGAATCATGGGGTTCAACTAAATTAGTATACATAGAGGGACTGTTCCCTGATGCATCATGGGGGATCCACCCAATGGGTAGAGGTTATTCACAATGGTGTGTCAGAATTGTTCCACTCTAGGGTCATGAGGACATGTGCCCTATATTATAGGGGTGTACCACTCATTAGGTAAAGGTTCCATGCCCTAATGATTTATGTTGTTACACTTTGGTGTCACAAGGACCTACTCGCTATCTGATATGGGTTAACACCCTATGGACAGAGGAACCATGCCCTGGACAACTAGTGGGATTCTAATATAGTGTTATGAGGACACACGACCTCTTCTATACGAAGGTACAAATTGTTATATAGATCACCCTATCCCTATATGATTTTGAGTAAAAGTCAGTAGATAGAAGTCTTGTGCCATAGTCCAGTACGAGGGTTCCACTCTTGTGACTGTAGTGATTATCTACCTAATCCTTACTATCATTGGGAAATTCAAAAATAACCATCTTGCCTGAAACACCTCACATCACAATTCTAAGGCCACAACGGTGGAAACCATCACATTTTATCTGAAAAAACCATGGATATGCTATGCTCGTGCCAGAATCTAAGCCCAAAGAAAGGGGATATGAGAAGTTAAGGTTCCCTAAAAATGAATGAATGGGTGCATGATATGTGATGGCGGACAAAGACGACCAAGGGTCCTGCTCCTTCACCTAGACATGTCCCCAAAAAGAACTGAGATCACTATCCAGGTATGGCTACATTGCATATAATGGGATTACATGGCATTTCCATGTAACTAGGGGTCCTTTATATTCTCCCTGATCATTTCCATGTATCCAGTCCATGTCCATGTACATAGATACACGGTGTGCCTCTCTACATGGTGTTCTTATAGTATTTCGTACCATGTCTGTGTATCTCAGCACATGGAATATGACTGACGATGCTCATACCCATGTACTCTCAGATTACTCATTAGGCCAAAAAACAAGGAATCATATAAATTTGGGGACCCACACAGTGTGTGATAA
Organism: Viscum album; assembly: GCA_963277665.1. Taxonomy (NCBI): domain Eukaryota; kingdom Viridiplantae; phylum Streptophyta; class Magnoliopsida; order Santalales; family Viscaceae; genus Viscum; species Viscum album. The sequence continues at coordinate 814,070,954 of OY728165.1, forward strand.
TTATAATTCCATAAAACCCTATATGTTGTAGACAATTCCCTACGCGACATGTGTTTTTTTAACTACAGACCTTATTGTAACGTTTCCTTCAAAAAAAATATGATATGTGCTCAAAGATTCCATATTTGCCTCTTTTTTCATTGATCTCACTTCTATAAACACAAAATCAGTGGATGTAGTTCCCTTTCATCATTTACAGCAATCCAATGGTGAAAAATTGGTTTCTTATTGGTTCATCACTTCCCACATATCATCATGTGAAACTATCATCACTTTTGTGTCCTGGTTTTGGTGTTGAATCATAACCCATCCACATGTAACCCCAAGACCCATTAATTTAGTCACTAATTTGGGGTTCCCTTTACTGTACATGAATCAGTCATGAATTCAAGTTCCCAATTAAGTTCGATACTACCCATCAACATCAAGACCTGACCTCATATCCCAATATAGAACAAAATGAAGAATCAAAAGGATAAAATCACCAATAGAAAATATTTATGATTTATTTTAATATATTTAATGGACAACAAAAATAAATATGGTATTTGTGTGAAAAAAACTATAAAGCAATTAGTCTGCACAATGTTGAATGTAATGGCTATAATGGGCACAAATAAATGATATGAAAATGATCGTTTTAAAAATTTATTCAAATGAGGTAGGATTAAAAAATTAAGGGTCCAACATTGATATTGCATCATTCATCCTAAATTAACATGTTTCCTATGTATTGAGAGTATTCATTTCAATTTTTACGATTCGATCTGCTTTGATCTGGGGTCTTATTGTCGTCATAGATCCATTTTCCAATAGATGAGAGGAAGAATCTATCATGATCCTGATAAGGATTATATGGATAACTCTATAATATTATCCATAGAGGTTTTTAAATAAGAAAACAAAAATTGGATATTAAAATTATATAGTTAATTAAATATTTAATTAACCATCCAATGACACTGCAAACATATTTGTTTTTTTGAACTCCAAATGCAGACTTATTTTATGTCTTACCTAGGGTAAACATCATGTTTTGGACATAACTATGGTATCATAATTCTAGTAGGAGGTTTCATTTTATAGTTATCAAATTTTCTTTAAGAAATTTTTTATGTCTAATATAATAGATATTTAATAATATTATAAAAATAATTTATAGAAACGGGGCCTCAGAATCGCTTGTAACATTATCTCTTTACTACTATAATATATCTAGAAGTATTTCCACCTATATTGATGATGCAACGGTCTCTAATTTTTTTTCTTCAATCTCTTCATCCCTTGAAATAAAAAAATCAATAAAAAATATTGGGATACTGAGCTCACACCTGGATCTCCCACTCGTAGGAGCTCTCCTACATGTTCTTATATCGCCACAACACATAGACCATGGTTATGGTCCATAAATGTAGTGTCATGTATTATCATTCCTTGATCACCACTAGGTGCTCTAGAAATTTGGAAACATTCATAATGTTCAGTTCCCCCAGTCAATTATGTGTATGGGGTCATGAATATATCAGCTCAGTTTCGACACATGGTAGAAATTGTGAAACCAATCGTTCTGTGTGGGTAGGGAAAGGTGGTAAGAAACCTCACCAACTCTCTGAAAGATCTCAAGCAGCCTGATAAACCTCGGGGATAGCTTTCCACATTACCAAAATCTATTAAATCCTCATATTGGGGAGATAATCAATAAAATATGGTCTCCCTGCTAATACTTCAATGAACTATGATGTAAAACATCGTAATATTTCTTCTATAAGAACCTGGATATTATTTTCAGTTATGTTTTTACTTTTCTGGTCGTTTTTTTAGAAAATGATGAAATTCTGGAAATTTTTTAAGTACGCGTCGTGCACTTTATGAGAACATGCTATATACTATGTTAACGTAGGATGCCATGTCATGGACGTGTAATGGCCACACACATGGCTGGGTTGGGGTGACTTGGAGGCCGCCTAAAGCGGATTACGAAAATGGAAAGGACACGTCGTGTCCATTAAAAGTACACATCGTGTAATTTTTTTTTCATTAAACACACTGGGGTTGTGTCTGACAAACAGAACGCCCTTCATCAAGGTCTCATTCGTCTGAGAGAACTCGTATGACCATGATTCTTCATCGAGCCCCCGAGCCTCTGTTCGATCACCTATTCGACCACCATCGATTTCATTTGGGTCACCTCGGTAAGCTCTTCCTTCTTCTAGAGCATCGATTCCTGATTCCTATTGTTTTCTAGGATATCTTTAGTTGAATGTTTTGAGAGTTTTTGTATATATAAAATGTTCTAGGGTAAATCAAGCCTCTAGGTTCACATATAGTGTTCTCCCAACACCAAGGTAGGTGGTTTGTGCATTTATATTGGAATTCATTGAGTTTTATTTGAAAATTTTCCCATTACCCATAAATGGGGTATTGTTCATTTACCATTTTAGCTCTATTATTTGCATGTTTTTATTGAATTCTTATGTAGATGATAAGTTATTTGAATAGGGTGAATTTAAGTTATTTTTCTATGTTTCCCATTCATGTTTATCCATTCATGACCATTGGGTCTAGGTTTCCTTCTTGGCGGCTATTTATTTTCCCATGCCTAGTATTGTAGGATTGTGATACTATTGTTCTATAATAATGTTCTTCTATAGAATAAAATCCAAGTAGTTCATGAGTTTTACATTGGCTGATATGTGCTGCTACATTTGGATGAATTACATAGTGCCGTGAGAACCTAGTGTATAGACCATAAGGAGAATGGATGTTGAGGTCTTCTCCAGAGTGTCTGTTTTACTTACGATACGAGACCACATGGGGAATTGACATTGAGTGCATCCTCAATGTGTATGCATTTGCTCGACATGGTCCACATAAGGAATGTGACCTATGTTCTTCCCTTGTGCGACTTTAGTTATGATATGAGACTCTATGGGGAATTGACAGTGATTGATTCTTCAGAGAGTCTATGTTTAAGCTGAACCAAAGGGGTTAGACTGAGTACACTATCTAGAGGGTTTCCTATACTTTATAGGTAGGATTATAGGGGATAGGTTGTGGGTTATTCCTATAAGGTTACCTATTTTTTTTATCAACTTGGTTAGCTGCTGTTTGTTTTTGAAACTATTGATTGATTACTATTGAGTACATTCCCGTTTACTGTTTCCGGTACTTTTACCTTACATATACTCATTGACTGTTATATGTAGATCTTGTGGTGGTTTCCTACTATAATTTAGTCTCACAACCTGTTTGGGCCATTCTTTTGGGCCAAAACCGGTTATATTTTTGCAAGTATAGACAAGGTCTATCACCCTTCTACATTATGTACTTGACATGCTGTAGAGATGGAGACCACGAGACCAAGATTAGGCTTACGATGTTGTAGATATGATTACTGTTTTTCTTTTGTACATGGTTTAGTACATTATTTTGGCATTGTGCTTTGTTTCTCCACTTTCCTAGACATATGTATCATGCAACATTTTATAAACGTGCTCCAGTATATTCTATTAGTCATCCATTGTTTATTTTTGTATGATATTATTACTACTTACGCTCTTATATGTAGTTTTTTATTTCAAATGTGTACTCTGCCAATGAGGGTATAATATCCCCACAATCACACTCAAGGCCCTCACTACATTTTAGCAGCATCTTGAGTTCGGGGAAATGTGCTTGAGGCCTTGTGACCAACTAGGTATTGGGCGCCTCGGGGTGGATTCAAGAACTGGGATGTTACAAAGTTGTATTAGATGAATTATTTCATCTTGAATTACTATTTGGAGTCTTTATCCAGGGATAGGATGGAATAGGTAGTTGGTAATATGTTTTGTTCGGGAGTAGCTTACTCGTGTACAGTGAACAAACAATTTAGCTCGTTAATGCAATTTTTGTAGATTTTAAAGTTTACGGTTGATTTGATTTTCACCATTAGGTGACTCGCATGTTTTGTGAAAGTTATTATTTATTTTATTGAGGATCTATTTCAATCCCAACCCGATGAGATGAGGGTATTCCATCTCATGCATCATATAGGAACTTCCTAAAAATGACCTGTCATTCATTTTTTCCATGCCATTTAGGATGCATTAGATATTGCATGTTGTTGTGATAGATGTTGTGCTAGATATGCATGTTGTTTTGAAAGTTTCCTTGATGAAATACCTTCTATTTTATAGGGTATTGATTGTGTATGGTTTTGTCTAAATGAACACCAAGCTTTGGTTCTTGAGGTGTTATGGTCCCTCTTGGACCGCAACTCGGTGGATAATTGACTTTATTACCATGTTAAAACATGTATATGATGCACAACATTGATTTTCAGGGAGTATGGGCCCTCACAGGTCAGAATATGGAACTTTCAATGTTCGTTTCAGTGTTTAATGGGATCTGGAGTAGTTTTTGAGGCTTACTATCTGGAAAACCCCTGAATACAGTTCGTGTAATATTAATAACACACCATGTGTTCTTCTGTTTGGGAAGAATTTTTTTTTCTTAAGTACACACCGTGTACAATATGTACATGTAGTTTAATCCCTAACTATGTCATAGTACATGTGGGCAGAGACATGGGATGGAGAAGGTATGGTGGGAACACGTCGTGTACTAGTTGTACATGTCGTGTAGTGTTGATCGTGTGTCCGCCCGTGCTACTAACAACATGGACGGATAAACCATAAGCTAAAAACGCTGTGTAAGGATTGAACACACCGTGTAGTCTGACCTAGGTACCCGACCGTGTCACTAACAACATGGGTCATTTTTATCCTTTCACATACACTCTGTGTCCTCCTTGAACACACCACCTAGAGTGAGTCGTGTGTTAGGTCGTGTCACTAACAATAGGGGCCAGGTGAAACATGTCCAGTACACGCCGTGTCTACGGGGAACACACTGTGTAGTCTTATCCTAGGATAACCAGGTGGATTAATCAAGAATAAGGACTTCGACAGAGAAAGGGGATTCATGGACACACTATTTCTTAAGACAACAGGTCGTGTGTTTGGGGTGATACCCGACCTAGGTTGGCAAAAATACACGCCCATTTGAATGTCTTAAGGGAACACGTCATGTTGGGTTTAGAAATGTCTTATAATAATGTTTTATAAAACATGAATGTTTTTATTCTTCTTGTTCCCATCTTACACATTCATGTTTCAATCCATTTTATTCCTGATCTAATGTGTGTGTTGACCTTGCAGTTTCAAGACACCAAGACATCCCCCGGTTGTCTTCCAGTTGCAGGACAGTGATCAGATGCCATATACGGCTGATCAAGGACTTCGAGAAGATCCTAGGGTTGTGAAAGTCTTGGAACCAGTAGTTATACATGATACCAATGATGATTCACAATTTAGGGAAGGCTTCATGAGGATGATGAAAACTCTTCTGGGAGCAGTGCCTCCCGCCCCTTAAATGGTAGATTTGACATGGGTTTTCAAGTAGCAATATCCTCCCACTTTCTTAGTGGAAGGAGGACCTCAGGATGAAGATTCATGGGTAGAATCCTTGCTGGCAATCTTTTAGCATCTAGAGATTCCTCCAGAGTGGAATGTCAATCTCACTGCCTATATTCTTCGAGACTCCACCAATAGGTGGTGGGATGTGATTTAACAGGGGGGACGCCAGCATGTCATAGCTTTGGAAGAATTTCATCACATCTTCTGTGAATACTTCTATTTAGTGACCCTGAGGGCCGATCAAGCCTGGGAGTTTATGATTCTAGTGTTGGGTACTCTTTCTGTTATGGATTATTCCTCAAACTTTATTGAGCTGCAGTGCTTCACACCGATTCCAGGAGGTGATCAGTTATTCAGGTCAAGGATGTTTGATGATGGTTTGTGGAACGAAATCCATTCTTAGGTGAACATATTTAGGTTGACTTCCATCAATTCTATTGAAAACTAGGAGCTGATCATAGAGAGTAATCTATGGATTCTTGTGTTTTGAGCCAGGGTGGCTCGACATATGGAGTTATCGTTCCTCATACTGACTGTAGGAGGCGCCGTAGGGAGTCATCACGTGGTGATCCAAGGAGGAAAGACACATCTTTAGGTAGCCAGGTGGTGTGCTACAAGTGTAGGAAGAGCAGTCATATGAGGCCACACTGCCCGAGAGACCAAGTGGAGTGCCGATCTTGCAGAAAGATGGATCTTATTCAGCCCTTCTTTCAGATCATCTCACCAGCAGCTGGTGACATGGGTTCTTATATGACTCCAAATTTAGGAGCATAACCACCAGTGTATTAAGAGTCTAGGAACAGGATTTCTTCTGTCCATTCTGGTTGAGGCGGAGGTCGTGGCCATAGTGGTCATTCACCTGTCTTTCAGTGATAATAGAGTGGATCCACTGAGAGTGGTCAGGCAGAGTAGTATGTTCGTGGATCAGGCCAGACATTTTCAGTGGAGTAGACCCTACAAGAGCAGGATCCCATACCTTCTACAGTTTTAGGTATGATCTTAGTTGCCTCAGTTTTAGCTTCATCACTTTTCGATAGATTTTATTCCCATATCATTATATCGGTTTCTATTATGGAGAGCCTTGGAATTTGCATATTTTATTCTGCCGATATTTTAACAATATACACTCTGTTGGGGACTAGAAAAGCTAGTGTACGTTAGTGAATGGAGTTCCCTCTAGAGGTTGGTGTGTGTCACTTCTTATGAGATCTCTATGTCCTATAGATGATAGGATAGGATGTCATTCTCGAAATGGACTAGCTAGTTTCCTTCCAGGAAGTCGTCAACTGTTACCACCATAGGGTGAGTTTCACATCACCAGAGGGTGGATCCATTCTTCAGAAGGTCAAATGGGATGTCCAGGAAAGCAGAGAGGGTCCAGAGCATCATTGGTTAGGAGGAGATACATCCCAAATTGATAGTTTATATCTGAATGATCAGGGGACTTCCCTATTAGACTTTCCCCATTTCTGGATCATTTCATATGTGTCTTTCTAGAGGAATTTTTAGGTTTTCTTCTAGATCATGAGGTAGACTTTTCAATTGATCTTGTGATAGTGGGGACACCTGTGACCATTCCTCCTTATAGGATGTCTACTCCAGAGCTGTAGGAACTCAAGATGTAGTTAGAGGATCTACATGCAATTGGTTTCATCCAACCCAGTACTTCTTCTTGGGGTTCGCTTATCCTATCTGCGAAGAAGGCAGATGGTACCCCCTATTTTTTTGTGGATTATCATATGTTAAACCAGTTGATAGTCAATTACTGATATCCTTAACCAAGGATCAATGATCTCTTTGATTATCTTCGAGGATCCTGGGTTTTCTCGATGATTGAATTGAGTTCCGGTTATCATTACTTGCGCATTAGACCATCTAATATAACTCTCAAAGACATATGGAGTAGGTATAGTCTATATGAGTATATGGTTATGTCGTTCGGTCTCATGAACAGGCCTGCAGTATTTATGGAACTGATGAACCGAGTGTTCTATCTATACTTAGACTCCTTCATGGTGGTATTCGTGGATGATATCATGGTGTACACTCACACTAGAAAAAACCATGCTACCCATACTGAGATCGTTTTGATTACACTGATATAGCATGAGTTATATGCTAATATCTCAAAATTCCACATTTGGATCGATCAGATTTACTTCTTGGGTCATGTTTTCTCAGATACAGGAGGGTCAGTATACCCAGAGAATGTGAGAGCAATAGTTTCATGGAAGTAGTCGACGAATGTCTTTGAGGTGTGGAGTTATCTAGGAAGGTTGGATACTACAAACACTTCATTGATGACTTTTCATGCTTACATGCACCACTGATGGGTCTGACTAAGAAGGGTGCGAAGTTCCTATGGTCAGATTCTTGTGAGTCAGCCTTTCAGTGGATGAAAGGGAGGATGCCTTTAGAACCAATACTAGTCTCTATATAGACGATCACGTGCTATACTATATATTTTTATGCTTCAAGAATATGGCTGGGAGCTATTCTTAGGCAGGGGGAGGATTTGTTGCATACGGGTCTCAGCAGTTTCGACCACATGAGAGGAATTACCCGACGCACGATATTGATTTTTCTACTATTGTTCAAGCCTTATGTTTTAAGAGACATTATCTTCTAGGAGATAATTTTTTGGTTTTCACTGACCACAAATGTCTCATGTACATCTTCACTCAGCATGATATGAATTTGAGATAGAGAAAGTGGGTTGAGTACCTCCAGTACATTCACTATGAAAATTCCTAAATGCATGGGAAGGTCAACGCAGTGGCAGATGTGTTGAGTAGGAGGATTCATATACAGGAAGTTCATGAGGCCAACAGTGAATGGAGGCCCATGGATTTGTTCTATGAGATGCATGAGGATGTGCTCAAAAGGAAAGGGTAGACTTTTCTTTCTTCTGTGGCTGTTACCTCAACTCTTCTTGATCGTGTGTGAATGAGGCAACTTTCAGATTCTGAAGGACCATTCCTACGAGATATCTTGTCTGGAGAGGAACCTATCCCAGGTTGAACCGTGGGTGAGGATGAGATCTTTCATTTCCAAGGGCCCGTTTGGGTGCCGGCAGACATACGCGAGGAGTTGATGAGATACATTCATTCCTCGGTTTGGGCAGTTTATCCTGGCATCACAAAGATGTATCATGATATACACCGTTAGTATTGGGGCCCAGGTATGAAGAGAGATGTTTCTGGTTTTTTCATGATGTGTTGCACCTATCAGTAGGTGAAGGTGGAGAATCAGTGAGAAAAAGGACTTTTACAGCAGTTTCCTACTCCCGAGGGGAAATGGAATGATGTTGTAATGGATTTTTTAATAGGGTTGCCGAGGTCCCCATTAGGGAATGATGTAGTACGGGTTGTCATTGATAGACATACAAATGTATCTCACTTCTTGGTGATCAAGGTGAACTATAATGTTGATGAGATGGTATGGTTTTACATCTGTGAGATTCTAGGTCCACATGGAGTTCCACAGTAGATCATTTCATAAAGGGATGCACGTTTTACTTCTCAGGTTTTGTAGTGCCTTCAAAAATCGTTGGGTAAATAGATGATTTTGAGTACTACTTACCACCCCCAGACTGATGGCTAGTACGAGTTTATGATTCAGGTTCTTGAGGATATTCTATAAGCATGCATCTTAGAATTTATAGGTTCTTGGAAGAAGCATATACCTCTTGTGGAGTTTTCCTACAATAATAGTTTTCATGAAACTATTCAGATGGAACCTTATGAGGATTTCTACGGTAGCCCATGTCGATCACCCATATGTTGGCTGGAGGTAAGAGAGGCACATTTTTGAGACCTCGTCTTGTCCAAGAGACCATATGGACAATTGAGTTGATTGAAAAGAGGATGACTTCTGAAACGTATCGATAGAAGTCGTGTGCTAATCAGCGGATAAGACTTTTGGAGTTCAAGGTCGGGGATCAAATTTTCATGTGTGTCACACCGAGGATGGGGCACAAGAGAATTAGGAGATAGTGTATGCTTTCACCGAGGAACATCGACCCATTTGAGGTGTTGGAGAGAGTTGGTCTGGTTTCCTGATTTTACAATAACCTCAGAGGTACCAAGGTATGCACGTCGTCTTCCACGTTTCTCAACTTCGATGTTACTTTTCTGATCCATCTCATGTTTTCCAACCCTAGGAGGTTGAGTTAGAATTAGACGCATCTCTAGAGTAGCATCCTATCTGGATTCTAAATCATATTATGAAGGTTCTCTATGGCCGGTCTATTCCTCTTGTATGAGTGCTTTGGCATCACGGGCGAGTGCAGGATGAGACTTGTGAGATGGAGGCACACGTATGATCCAGGTGACCGGAGTTGATCGGGGATTCTTATTCTTCTCCACCTTTCTAGGGAAATAAGGGGGCAAATTTATTTATGGGGGGATTTTTTTCATGAACCTAGATCTTCTTTTCAGGTATGGTTTTCCATTTCTGGTCATTTTATAGAGAAAGAGGAAATTCTGTAAATTTTCGATATACCCGCCTTGTACATTATGATTACACGTAGTGTACTCGGTTTCCGCAAGAGGCCATGTGCTAGCTGTGTAATGGCCACACACATGGCCATGTGGGATGACTTGGTAGATGCCTAAAGATGATTATGGAAATGGAATGTACATTCCATGTACTTTAAAAGTACACTCTGTGTATTTTCTTTTTTTCATTAAATGCACCAGGGTCACGTCTGACGGAAAAAACACCCTTCTTCTAGGTATTGTTGTCTGAGAGAACCCGTACGACCATGATTCTTCACCGAGCCCCCGAGCCTCCATTTGATCTCCTATTTGACTACAGTTGATTTTGTTTGGGAAGCCTTGTTATGGACTTCCTTCTTCAACAACATCATTTATTGATTCCTCTTCTTTTCCATGATATCTTCGATTGAACGTTTTGAGTGTTTTTGAAGATATACAGTGTTTTAGGGTAATTCAAGCCTCGAGAATCACTGATAGTGATCTCCCAACACTGAATTAGGTCGTTTGTGCCTTTTTGTTTGATGCCTTTTAGTTTTATGTGCAAATTTTTCCAATACCCTTGAACGGGGTTTTGCACATTTACCTTTTTAGCCTAATTGTGTTCCTTCTATGCTTGTATTCTTGAGTAGATGATAAATTATTTTGAATAGGGTGAATTTATGTGCTTTGGATATGTTTCCCATGCATGTTTTTCTTGTCTTGACCTTTGGGTCTAGGTTTCCTGTTATGCCGCTGTTTACATTCTCATGCCTAGTATTGTAGGATGGTGTGACTATTGTTCTGTTATTATGTTATGTTGTTGAAAGCTATCCAAGTTGTTATTGAGGTTTACATTGGCCGATACGCACTTCTACACTTGATTAACATACACAGGGCCATGAGAAACTATTGTATAGACCATATGGTGAATGGATGTTGAGGGCTTCTCTAGAGTGTCTATTTTTCTTACGATACAAGACCATAGAGGGAATTGACATTGAGTTCATCCTCAGAGTTTCTATAGTTCATCGATGCAGGACAATAAGGTAATGTGGCCTATGTTCTTCCCTAGAGTGTCTTTAGTTATTATACGAGACTATATGGGGATTTGAAGGTAATTGCTTCCTTAGAGAGTCTATGCATAAGCTGAACCAGAGGGGTTAGACTGAGTGTACTCCCAACAGGGTTGCTTGCTCTTGTTAGGTAGGACCATAGGGGATTGGTTGTGGGTACTTACTAGAGGGTTACATGTTTTTGTTTATCCGATTAGTTTATTCCTTCTTGTTTTTGAAACTGTGGATTTATTACTATTGAGTACTTTCCTGTTTACTGTTTTCTGTATTTTTACCTTCCATATACTCATTGACTGTTACGCATAGATCTCGAGGTGGTTGCCTACTAGATTTATTCTCATGCCCTATTTCGGCCATGTTTTTGGGCCTAAATAGATTATATTGATGCAGGTATAAACAAGGTATAGCGTCGTTCTACTCCAGGTACTTAACATGTTGTGGAGCTGGAGAGCACGAGACCAAGCATAGGCTTGCGATACTATGGAGCTAATTACTATTTTTCTTTTGTAATTGGATTCGTACTGTATTACGGAATTGTGTTTTGTTTCGCTTCTTTCTTAGACATATGTATCTTGCATCATTTTATATATGGTCTCCAGTATATTCTATCAGTCTTCCTCTATTTATTTTTGTATGATATTATTACTGCTTCTTCTCTTGTATAAATTTGTTTACTTCCATTGTGTACTCTTCCAATGAAGGCATAGTTTCCCCACTATTAGACCCAAGGCCCTTGTTGCTAGTCGAAAACCTTAGGCATTTGGGGAAATGCACTTGAGGCCATGTGACCAACCGGGTACGGGGTGCCTCAGGGTAGATTCTGGAACTGGGACACTTCGTCTTCAAATGTTGTGCATTTATTTTTCTATCCTGAATGACCCTGACCTTCACTATCAGCACCACCAAAAACAATGAAACCAAAAGGGATATCCCTTGATCTCTACCCAATACAAGGGTGACCTATAGGGTCTCTCATAGAGGGCTTCAAAAGAATCCATGCTGATGTTATAGTGGTTTCTTCTATCAAAATAAAACTATACCATGTTCAAGTGATCGTCAATACTCCCACTAATACCAGACACACATGATCTTAGAACAACCATCAACAGAAGGATGGTGTTCTTGTTCTGCCAATCCCTATGGAGATGAAAGGCTATAACAATACACATTTAGGTCATAAATTCTTTTAGAAAGCTTATCCGTAATTATAATGTGTATCATGAATCATGATTGTAGAAAAATGTTGAGGGAATCCCATGAAGTAAAATAATATATTGTATGTACATCGTCACAATAATCTCCACTAAACTATACAACATAAAAGAAAAGAAGTGTAAACACATTATTATTAAATCAACTATAACTGAGATGGCATCATGGCATATCCTTGTCAGTGGAAGACCAATCCGAATGTCCTTGGATATTACATCCCACTTCTACTCTAGGACCTCAAGAGGCTGCAATAATCCTCTTAGAACCTAGTGCTCAGCCTTCATCTACAGATAGCTGAGACACCATGAAACAAAGTTGGCAATGCTCCATATATCACCTCACAAAAATTCTTATTAAGGTACATATACTTATTTAGAACACTGATATGTAAAATCAAAGGAGATGTGTTGAACACACACCTCATCCCCTCCTGCAACATGACTAGGACCAATGTAAACCCCATAAAAAAGATGATGTGATTCCCTCCTTCAAGAAATCAATTGGTTGAATCTCTGGAGGTTATGAATTCATGAAATACCTCATGGACAATGTATCTCAACTAAGACTTTCCCACATGTCGAAGGATCAATAAAGTCAACTCTATTGACTAAGGAAATGTTTCACTCTAACACTCAACTATATTTAGCTACAAAAAGCCAACTTCTGAATACCTCCTACACCGAATTAGCTTGGGACTTCCTAATATGGGTATCTACTAAATTTTTTCCCCTCCTTGACTCATAAGGTATTTCAATGTCATAGTCCTACAAGAACTCCAACAATACTGATTGTCTCAGGTTCAAGTCTCTCTTCATGAATACATACCAGAGACTCTAATGTTATATGTAAAAAATGAAGAGATATAATAGAATATTGTTCCTCCAAATAATTAAGGAGATTACTACCACTACCTACTCTAGTTCATATATCATTTAGTTCTAATCATGGGGGCCTCAAGTGACCCAACCCATAAGTGATTACTGCCTTCCCAATCATTAACATGAAACCAATCCCAACTCCCTAGGATTCACACTACACTAAATACTTTATGCCTTCCTCTGGTAATCTCAACACATGATAACTCTTCTATCTAAACCTTAACTCCACGAAGGCCCTCTTGAAATGATCAATCTAGGTAAATGTCTTCTCTTTGTATTCCAGTGCATTCAATGGTGCTAAGATCCTAGAGATGTATGTCACAAATATCATGTAGTACCCTGTGAGGATAAGGAAACTCAAAACCTCTCACAATCTCTTTTGTGGATACATAAAATCACCACATCTAACATTTCAGGTTCTATTGAAAAATAATTTAATTGAAATTTTTGCCCCATGAATTGAAACTTATGAATAAAAAACATGAACTTGAAGATATTTCTATATGGGTGGTGCTCCCAATGAAAAATTAAGACCATCCTCATGTGCTCTGAAATTTTCCCCTCTATCCCAGATTATATGAGTATGTCATTGATGAAGATAACCAAAATCAGATCCATGTAAAAGTTGAATATGTGGATCATCAAATGTAAATTTATTGTGATGGAATTTTTCACAGAAAAGGATATTACCAAGAACTCATAGTGGTTATAGTGTCATTGAAATAGAATAATCAACATATTAGTATTAAGAACTATCAACTAGTGATAGCAAGATCATAGACTGATCATAAAGAACCATATGATACCTCGTAATCGGTCAAAGAGGTGATGAATCCTTAAAAAATGGCTACATTCTCATTATTTGTCTAGGTTTAGGAGATGTTAATCAAAGAAAACCACCAAGATCTTGTCCTCATTTTTCATGAAAACCACTATAAATGACCCAGGGAACACACATAACTTAATAAAACCATTATATTGAAGGTCCTCCAAATAAATCTATAGCTCTTCGAACATTGTAGGTTCTATCTGCTATGAAATTGAATATATTAGAGTGGTATCGGGGTGAATGTCGATAAAAAACTCAATCTACCATCTTGGAGGTAGTCTTACAACATCCTTAGGAATGACATCATTGAAATCATAAATAATATAAGGAATCGTTATTCCTAAATATATTTCATCATCAAGGGATTTACTCACAAAATTATGGGTGGTGGACCATAGAATCTTTATCAAAGTACAAAATCGTTCCTCCATTATATCTATATATCTCATAAATTATAATCCTCTCCCATCAGTGAGAAAGCATTTGACTCAACTATGGTGACAATAAATATTATATCAAGTCATTGAAAACCATTCCAAACCCAGAATGGAAACATAGGGTTAAATTATGAGGAATTAGAGGTCTCACAAGATCCTCTATCCACCAAGCAATACATTATTGGTAGATATAAGATACAAAATAAGCACTCCATATTTGATTCTCAAGCTAAAGTCGGTCAACTAAAGCCAAAAATGGGATCTCTATATCTCAGTCTAAATTTATATAGATAAATTAATGACTCACATATGTTTCTAATATTATTGTTGAAAGAGTAGAATAAACCTAGACCATACCTCAAATAATCTCATATGTTGATGTGTCTTAAACATCCATTGCCAGAAGCTTCCTACTACTCTGACTGCTAGTTACCTAATCATGAAATGGGCCTCCTAGTGATAGTGATGGGTGGATATAATTCTATTACCCACCATAAATAGCTACTCTTATTGAAGATCCACCTACTCCTCTACCAACTCCACCTCCCTGGGTTCCTCCCAACACTCTTATGGGATATCCCTCATACTAGCATTGTATATGATGTGGAGGTCCATCAACCATATTCTTACGATCCTAAACACTTCTAGTTGGGAAATGATTCACTATGTGACCTCTCCCATCACTTTCATAGACCACCCCTCTACATGAAAACTTTGTTATTTTCATTTTCCATGTTATGCATGAAAACATTCCTATGTCTGATAATGATGAGGTCTCTTTCATCGATATCCTTTCAACAGAAACCTGCTAGATTGTGCAGAAAACTCATCCTTGTAATAACCACAACCATCTAACATTTAATAAAGTAACATTGATAGTAATATATCTACCATATTTTCACATTACATCATCCTATCATAGGATGGAATTTCCCAATTATATCACATTTGAATATATCTCTCTTCGGAGTCCCTTCTCTATCCTTCATTATCAGAAGTAGACATCTCATATAATTTTGAGGGAGTACCATGAAAGGATAGTGAATGTCGAGGGGAAGGGGTATTAAACCACTATTAACCCTACCTTATAAAGATCCGAAACTTCTTGATTAAGAATCTGGTATATACTGGCGGGGTATTAATCCTCTTGGATCAACTGTTGGATGTCGGTCCATAAGTGTTTTGACTCATTGGGCATCAAGGTAACAAGACTCCACTCGCACCCATCTAATTATTGGAACAGGATATCAACCATTGCAACAACCTGACCCTTCTATATATGGATAAGCATGGAAACATAGGTCACCAACTATATCAAATCCTATGATTATTAGGGATCAGGATCCCCATGGGACCTCAATGACCTATTTCATTGGAACTTACTGAGTGCACTAAGCCTGTACACTTCCTCATCCTGATATAGTTATGATATATGATACTCACCAAGTGGGGATTTTTTAACATGCCACAAGGACTAAGGATATTGCGGTATGAATACTTTGTAAAGTCCTCATCACTCATCAAAGTTTCATTATGATCAAAAACACATATCCTTGATTGATGGAATCATGGATGAATCTTAAAAAATTAATCAAGATGTATAATGTCAATATGACTATATATATACTCAATGTGGAGATGAATCATGATGGGAAGTCAAAGAGTAAATATTATATGATACATGAACCATTTAATCCATGAAACCAACGTATAGGTATGAAGAGTTGATTTAAATTAATTCCAGGTTCTCGTGAATGAATACATTAGTCGAAACACCAACACGAGGATCCCAATCCTACACTCAAGACACTTTGACATTTTTCCCTGAATCCCAACCAAAACATGCAAATGAGACTACTAAAAACACCACCCCAAGGATCAAAACACAATTGATAACAACCATTTATTATCCAACCCAACGTGTCTTGAATGGAAACTACCCCAATCCCATTTCCATAAGCCAATGGATGGTGACCAATGCTAAATGACATTTCTAATATGGGAGGCATTTTTTCATAATGTACCTATGTGCACACACCTACCCATATAAATGATGGAGTGTTGTGGAAAATAATATTAATAAGATGTAATATCTATAATAAAACCATGAATTTGAAAATCCTATAGTGTGTACAAGGGCCCAAATTTTCATATTTAATGTTATCGTAAACAATACATGCACAATTGAAAAGTATTACCAACCAAAAAAATATAAATTATAATTGTTGAGAGATCTCATCTCCTAATATCTAATCTCTAACCACTTTATAAAGGCTAATGTAGTAGTTATCCCTAAGATCCTCTATATTCACCAAAAATCT
This sequence comes from Viscum album, assembly GCA_963277665.1. Classification (NCBI taxonomy): domain Eukaryota; kingdom Viridiplantae; phylum Streptophyta; class Magnoliopsida; order Santalales; family Viscaceae; genus Viscum; species Viscum album. The sequence continues at coordinate 814,087,641 of OY728165.1, forward strand.
CTTCATCATTTTGATAATACATTATAGTTGTGGAGAAAGGCCATGTAGGGTTGAGTATATATATACCCTGTAGGATGCCCCGAAAGCTATAGGAGGTGATGGAAGATATATGATATGATTAGATAGACTACAATTATCTCAACCTAAATAAAGAGATTAAAAAGAGTCCAACATGATTGATATATATATATATATGCTCAAACCAACTAAACACAAATTACATAGAATGGGTTATCCATATCATATACTATCCCATGAAGAGATTTCCAATAGACCCAGAAGTCTATCAATGATACCCAACCTCTCACATGTCTATCAATAAGTAAATGGGTGTAGTTCCACACATTAACACCATGAATAATATATTAGGGGTCACAATTTCAATATAGAGGAAGAACTCCCTAGTTTTAAAGGGCGGAAACAATCCATAAGAACCAATAGAGTACCCACACCCTAATACGTCAAGGGGGGTGACTATTTTAGTAAAGGACTTTCACCATGGTTCATAATGGGGTTCCAATTTGGTGCCTTGAGGACAAATTCCATATATGAAAGGGGGTGTGCCAATTGATAGATATAGGAACCACAACCTACTGTGTTACAGAGTTTCAATATCAGTTAATGAGAACCCATTCCCTTTCTGAAATGGGGTATCACAAGGTAGATAGAGGACTAACAACCTAGTTCGTCAAGGGGGTTCCACTCCAGTGTCCCGAAGACTAAAACCCTTTATTATAGGGGTAAACCATAGAATATATGGGTACCACATTCTATACTATAAGGGGAGACCACTATGTAGATAGAGGACCTGTTCCCGAGTCCACTAGGAGGGTTGTACTTTGGTGCCTCTTGTGATCCTCTGCCTGATCACTACTGTCGTTGGTCCCTAAATAAATAAGAATTCTGATAGGAAAATCTCACAAATTATCCTGAAATCTAACATTGAGGCTAAATTCTATGTAGAAAAACCTCAAGATAAGCGACTCATGATACAATATCTGATTCCAAATCGAGGAGATACAATAGGATAGGGTTTCCAAAAAAGTAAAGAAGGTGTGCTCTGTGGGTAAGTGGAACCAAATGATGTGTGGTCCCACTCTTTCAACTGGACATTCCCCTATACATAAATGGATTAATTCACATTAATGGAAACATAGTTAATAAGGGGTCATCATATCATGTTTGATCCAATAGTGATCTAGTTTCTAGTCCTCAATTATGTTTGTGTATCAAGCTTGTGTCTGTTTACTTCGGTAAATGGGGTGACTCTCCAGAAGAGGTTCTACATATATTTTGGTCCATATCCTTGTATCTCAGTACATGTCATGCCCCTATATGTGCTTGTGGTGGGGTACTCTTATATTATACTTTAGTAAACCATCACAAGGTTAAAATATGTGTGGGGGTCTCATATGACATGTGATTCTCAAAATTCAGTACAACCCTAGCCACCATAGTGAAGACCATGCACAATGTTTTTTCTTTGGACTACGTGGTGTATAGTCATGATATCTATTGAAATCCAAATCTACCCACATGCGTTCTAGGTATGGACCCCCCATTGCATATCTCACCTATATCCACATAAAACCCATGGATCATGTAACAGTACTCCATTTTCTTCAATCCGATGTTTACAAATTGAATTCTTCTTAGATTTTCTATTCACTGACACAATTACATCATCCGATGTTCCTAATGTCAATAAAAAGTTCTATTTTGGATCCAATATCACAAACCATTCATTAAAAAACTGAAAAACATTTGATTCCATCCCTGATTGGGTGTTCAATTTATCACACACAATTCTACTGCAAATTTGGGGATTTCATCATGCTCAATACCAGCCTGAAACGTAGATCCATGTCCCCATATCCCATCGTAAAAGAACATGATGAATAATAAGGATAAATAACCAAAATATAAGGTTTAAAAATTCATTTCAAAGAGTTATTGGTCTTTAGAAAAAAAGATGATCGATGTGATAAAAAACTGAAAAATGAAATTAATCTACAAAAGAAAACATATAATATATAAAATTTTTACAGATCAATGATATGAAGATGACCTTGCTAAAAAATTTATCAAATGAGGAATAATACCTAAATGATGAGTCTTTCCATGAGATTGGACCTATTAACATCAGAGAACTCTCTCACCATTGATTGAGAGGATTCATTGCATTTGTTGTGCTTCTATCTACGTTGATCCAAAGACTCATCATTGTCAAACATTAATTTACCAATTTAGGATAGAAAAATAATATTAGGATCCTACTATTGCATAAAAGGATAACCTTGTAGGATTCTCCATAACTATTTTTAAATTGGAGAAAAAAAATAGCTTAATTAAATAATTAATTTAATTTACTATTTAATTAGCCCGTCAAAATCACTGCCAATGGCTGATATTTTATGAACACCCCACATAGATATATTTTAGTTCACTCATAGTTTAAACATAATTTTAGGGGATCAAAATTGGTCTCAAATTTATAATATAAGGTTCAATTTAATAATAATATCATTTTATTTATGATACATCTTGTGTTCAATATATAATATATTTAATATTTTTATAAAATTAACTATGGGAACACTGGGTATTAGGATCACATGTCATCACAATGAATGGATTTGAAAATATCTATATTAATATTTAAATGTCATTGAATGAAAAAATTGTCTATACAAAATGATCCTCAAGAGGTGGAATATTTTGTGGACATGATCGAAAAGATATTCTATTTATACAATACACTTGAGGATATCAAGGTGAATTGAATGACATTTAAGCTCAAGGGTATCAGCAGGTGGTGTTGAAATTTTTTGGTAATAGATAAATAACATTTGGTTGTTCTTTGTAAGATTATCACGACCCTATTCTTTCTGTAGTTATTATCAAAATCATTGATGATATTCAAGTCTCAAGATTATATATATTTGTGTTATAGAGATCATTCAGTGTTAGAGTACATCAATTTTTTTCCGAGATAGTCTATTATTCTCCAGAGGTGGTGAACAAAGAATGTTTGAAATCTTTGAAATACCAACAGATTTTATAACCCATCATTTCATCATAATAATATATGATGAATATTTCTACCTATTTTATGTATGTATACATGGATATGACTGAAGATATATATCTAATGAGTAATATTGGTTATTATACCCAATCCCTTCTACCCCATGGATTATTCATTTGCATATAGGGATAGAATAGGAATTTGAATGGTCATCGTATGGGAAGTGGAGGTAGTTAAAAGCCTCATGATTACTATGAACCTTCTTAAACATGAATACCATGTCTATAGCTTTTTAATGGTATTTAATGGTAGGGAACACCTGAAAAAAATTTCTTCATCCAAAAAAGGTTTATAGTGCATGTGGCTGTAGATGAAATCTACATAGGGTCTTAAAAGTAACCTCTATACCACATTATGGTTTGGGGTCTTTAGTTCCCAAGGCCTCTGTTTCACTTTCTCATGCTTAAATGTCAACAAGGTATCCTACATATGCCTTAGGAGTGAATCACCTTCACATGGTGGATGCTTTTATGAAATTGGATGACACATGCCTAGTGATAGATAGAGGTACTAATTTGGTGTCATTTTTTATATAAAAATGTTTTATTTGATTTCAGTTCAATGAAATCATTTATATCTACCCATTTTTATAATATGATAAAAAAATTAAATGGAAATTATGTCCTTTGTTTGGGAGTTGGGAACACATCTTGGAAAGAGATAGAATTAGGATTCGATGTATATATTATTCTCCATCAATAGTAGACAAGATTTTTCTATGAGATTTTATGGTTCTAGATCTGGATCTATTTGATATCATCAAAATGATTTATTGGCATGTCTATCATCATGCTTAGCTTAGTTGTTATCGTAAGTGTGTTTTGTTCAATGATTATCATTTGTGCTCTAGGGTGTTATTTGGAGAGTGGGATCTAAGGTCTTCTAGTGAAGTACCATTCTACCATAATATCAAGAGCCTGTATTCTAAAATTTCTATTGATCAAAATGATTTTCCATCACTGGGTGATCTTATTTTTATTGTTAGAGACATTCTCGATGTCTTCCCAGTTAACTATTCCTATTTTCCTCCATAGGGGGGGTGATAGATTTTATGATTGTTTTGGTGTTGGGTAGTGAACTGATATTGATACTCACATAACATATGATGCTGGATGAGCTAAAAGATCTTGAAATTTAGATGGAAGATCTGATAGATAACGGTTTTTCATTCATGGTTTTTCTCAATGGGAAGCCCCTGTCATCTTTTCAAAGAACATATATGGTTCACTTCATTTTTATGTGGAAAATACAAAGTTAATCCAAGTGTTAATTAATAACAAGTATCATTTTCCCCATGTGTATGATTTATATGCTTACTTAATACTAGATATGTTGGTTGTAGAGATCATTCTTCTGTCAAGTTATCATTTTCTTAGGGTTTTAGAGTCTGACATACCAAAGATAGTATAAAAGACTAGGTGTGGACATTATAAATTTAATTCGATGTATTTTGGTCTAACTCTCATTCTTATAGATTTATGGATTTTATGAACTAAATATTCCATAACTATCTTCATGAAATTATCATAGTATTTTTGAATAATACTTAGTTTTTCAGGATCCAAACATGAGACTGGGCACCATAGAAATTTCGGTTTAAAATCAAGGGAAATGACAAAATTTATGGGAGTCTATAAAAATTTATCTTATTGGTAATTTATTTTGTGTTCTTAGGGATTATGATTCTATATATGGATTATCATTTAATATTGATAATTTAACAGTTGTCTTATCATGGGAGGATCTAAATAATGTCATTGAGAATTAATGTTTCCTTGGATTTTTTAGATACTATATATGATTCTCCAAGGGATTTTTAATGTTGTCATTACATTTGACTACTCTTACTAGGATATGGGTGAAATTCATATGTGGTGTAACATGTCAATACTATTTTAATGAGCCCAAACAGTTTCTAATCTCAGAACATATTTTGATATTAACTAATCCAAATATTTCATATCCGGTATTTTTTGATGGTTTCAGGGATGGTATGGGTAGAATGATTATATACAATGGTTATGTGATGGACTACTTTACTCAAAAGTTTTATTTTGAATAGAAGAATCACCCCACTAATGATTTGGAGAGTTTTGCAGTCATTCATGCACTTATGAGTTGGATACATTATCCTTTTGAGTACAGGTTCATAATATTTTCTGATAACTAGTGTATCACTTTTATATATTATTTTAATATATTTAATTCATGATAGAGTACTAATATGGTTACCTCAAAATGACCAATTTCAATATAAACTAAATCTTTGTTATGGGGAATGTCTTTGTGGATTCTTCGAGAAGAAACATATCATCATAAGATATCATTGAAGAGAAATAAGACTAAAAATAGTTGGTGAATATTGAATAGTAGCATTTAGATAATCTAGAGGATGATTCCAGTATGGCTCCAATAATGGTTTCATTAACATAATCTATCTTTGATTGTATTATTCATGATTAACAACATGATGAAATGTTCATGAGAATCGGGAATCCGATTTTGGGGGTGAGACCATTTCTGGTTGGACTCTCCCTTCTAGTTTTATTCTCCAATGTGGGGATTGATTTTTCTTCCCATCATAAATTAGGTGATAAACATCATTTTAATGTCATATTTATTCATAAACTATTTATCTAGGCACTATGAATATGTATTATGGAAAGAGACAATGTTTTTGGTGACAAGGTAGGAATAAAAAAATTGTTGACTTTGTATCCCACTATTACACCTTCCTATAGATAAAGGAAGAGCATATAAAACCTTCTAGTTTTTAAGAATCCTATTACATAGCCTTTTTAGAAATGTGTTGAGTTTTCCCTGGAATTTTTTATTAAATTTCAATAGTCTCCATGAGGGAATAATGATACATGGGTGGTGATTGATCAATTGATGAAATTGAACCATATAATTTATACTAGGGACACCAATAAGGTTGATGATCTAGGTATGATGTATGTTAAGAATATCTTTGGGTTATATATGGTTCCCTCCACCATTGTTTTGAATATGGATCCCAAGTTTAGTTCTTGATTCTGTAAGATTCTCCAAGAGGTTATAGGGACTCAAGTTAGTTTGAGGATAACACACCATCCATAAATAGATATATAGACATAAAATTCTATTCAGATCATAGAGGATATAACTTTTTCATATTTCTTGGAATTTGGGGTTCATGGGATACACTTCTAGGACTACATGAGTTTGTGTCCAAAATATTCTTCATTCATCGATTAGAATGGTTCCCTTCAATTATTTTTATGGTTATCTATGCATACCCCCATTTATTGTAAAGTGTTTGGTTAAGCCTCTCTTATGGGGGCATGTATCATTCATGAGATAATTTTAAGGATTAAGGACATACGTCAACATTGTGATAGCTTTTATAGTTGGATGAAATCATAAACAAATCACCAAATTCATCCTTTGGATTTTTCAATATGAGATCTAATTTTCATGAATTTTTATCCTTGTTTGGTCCATTTTTGTATTGGGAAATAGAAGAAGCTAGAACGATGTTTTTTATGTCCTTTAAGGTTACTGAATGTCTTGAGAATGTATCATATTAGTTAGAATTGATTTATCAACTAATAGATATACACGTTGTTTTTTCTGCATATAATAACTCACAAAGATCCACCTCGATATATCTCATGTTTTGATATAGGAAGAGATCATCTTAGTCAATTCATTTCTAGTTGATGAGAATTTCATGGAAATAATTAATTCTTAGTTGAAATACATCCATGGGAAGACTGTTCCACTGGCCAGAGTGGTATGAATACCTAGATCAGATTCTCATGAGACTAAGGATAAAAAATCATTTGGGAGGGAGTATTAGCCACACCTCTTTCAAGATATATCCTTCTTACAATTTAATATAAGTTATGGAAGGCCATATAGTTTTTAAAATATATCATCCTAGAGTTTAAGGATTTTTATAATTATTTTTATGATTTTTTTCAGGTTCAGAGGGAATACAAATTTATTCGGTGTTTTCTAAAGGTGCCTTGGTTTTTTTACTATATGATGGAGGATTTTTCACCATAAAAATCAATTTAACATCATATGTATAATATAGGGTACAAATAGCGAAAATGTTTCTTCATATAAAACTGTTAAGGTCACTGTAATAGGTATACACTATAAAACACATTTTTATGAATTAAAATCATATATCATGATAAATTAACTAAAGGTAATGTGGTTTTTAGTGTATTTGGATTATGGGGGATTTGAATTTTTAAACCAGTGATAACGATGTAAAAAAAGATGCCTAGTTTGTTTTACCTTTTTCTCACATAAACTCAATTGTTCATTCTTTGTAAAACATTTCTACCTCATCCCTAGTTCTCAACCCTACAATTTTGGGTTTTTACACTCCATCCAGGTTCTTTTTTATAACTAAATCTCCATCGTAGTTGTGTTTTATATCCATTAGTGTCTGACCATTACTCATTTTCATTTACATTGGTTGTGGAAGCAGTTTTTCCCCCATTTATAGGATCATATGATCATGTTTTTATTCTTGTTTTATACTTCTATATCTGTCGAGTGATATTATTATATAGGATGACCATCAAGTTGGTTTTAGTGTAATGTCTTGGGTTCTTTGATGTTTTTTGATCTGACCTATAATTTGAAAATTCCATTTATTTAATCCAATTTAGATTCATATGAATCATTGTTAACCATTTTTTTATTGTTATGTATTTCTTCTCATTTGGTGGATGTTATTGTTGGTTATTTACAACTCACTTTTTAGGTGGTCGGTTCCATGTCTAGACTATTTTATACGAATCACTGATTATAATTATTTTAAGTAGATTTCTAAAAGATGTTGTTGGGATTGGCTCCCAAAAAAAATCATTTTACTTTATGATAAACGTATAAACATTGGATGAATATTAATAAACAAATTATTACATCATGATTGTTCTTCACCATTAAATAATATGTGATGATTTCATAAGAATAATTGAAACACTAAAAATCCCTATCAGATCCTTGCTATGATGAGAACTCTAATGTTCAATGACACTATTCATGAATATTTGATATATATATGGATGATATCATTCTAAAGGAGAAAAATGATATAGGCTATTAGGGGTGGGGACACAAGAATCTTTGAGTCAACTTCTCAGGGTTTTCTCCCTTAGTAATACACAGGAGGATATTATGAGAACAAGATCCACCGGTAAGAAATCCAAATTCATATATGTCTTTGGATGTCCATATCCGTGAATTTGTTTATCGGTCTATTGAAATTATTATTATTATTATTATTAGGTATCATGACTCATGCACATAGATGTATTGACAAAAACCATGATGACAGATGTTTAGAGTGATTTCATATATATTGGGTGTGTCATGTGTAATAATGCATTACTGAATAATATTAGAAATGATTTTTCATTTCTATGGAATGATATATCATAGGCCCTTAGATGGAAATGATATATCCTAACTAAATCCATGGCCTTGGTGTTCTCTAGGAATGTTCAATTCTAAGAAGTCATAGTATTAGAAATCATGAACATGGGTTGATTTCACTTGCATGAACCCCTCTTGATTAGATATATCAGAACAAAGGGATTATATTAATCAGTAATCATTCATATGATGTGACATGTTGTTGTGGCATCACATTTTTTCTCTTGGGTGCCTTGACCCATTTCTAGACAGTAAACCTGGACTTTAGGAAAGCCCACCTAATTCCAACAAGGAGGAGGCCTATAGTGTCACCCAATGAGTGTATCCAATATCTCAGTTAAATAATATATTATTTATTTAACAAGTTGAAAAAATATTATTCCATATTTTGGTCTAATAATTTTCATGTATATTTGATCACATTTATTTCAACACTAATTATTTGATTGAATATATTAAAATTGAAATATTTATTTATCAGAGAATAATGTAGTTTATTTATTTAATAAATAAATAGTCTATATTCAGGGCCTTGTATATATTTAAGTGGATTGGGGGACCAAGTTGTTGGTCCTGTGAGAAATAATATTAAATATATTTTGGCTAAAAATATATTTAAATATAAAATGCATGCTAAGAACATGTCATGGAAATTAAAGCATTGTTAGTATTTTTTTACATGGAGTTTCAAATTGAGTAAAAATTAAGTAAGGACACTTGTGATAATTAATTATTCTTACATAGTGAACTAAATTCCCCATTATGTTATTATTACCTAGTTATCCAAGGGGACATTCCACCAGCTAAACAATATTTGTATGCACAACAGCCTTGTAGAAGAGCTCTCGAGCCAAAATAATTCTTCCCTCTCCAAGAACTCTCTTAAGAATTAGAGCGATTCCCCTCCTCTAGATATAGGAAACTCTTTGGACGTGATTATCAAGGGAATCAATGGCGGGTGTCTCAAGCACAATGATCATCTATTCTAACACTCGTAGAACCATTCAGTGACATCTAGAGATATATATAAGATGTGTGGATCACTGCTAGAGGAATCATACCCTTGGATTCAACCGCTCAATGAAGCTGCACCACAGACCCATGGTCGAATGAATCAACGAAAAAACAATCATCTTAGAGGCTATTATTTTATTTATTTAATTTTTTTATAATAATAATATGTGTATCCTCTCTTCTTAGTTCCAGGATCATTCATTTTTATTTTATCTGTTATTCCATTCCATGGATACTAGAGTTTATCGTCATATGGATCCTAGATTAGTCATCGATCATGGAAATTTGCATGTTGGTTACATGCCCATCCTATGCTTCCGCTATGCCTGAAAGCTACATGTGGTATCAAAGGAGTCATATTTTCATTTAAAATTAATTAAATAAATCTTTAATGATTTACGGTTTAATAATTTAGTTTTTTAATTCATGTTTTATAATTTATGTAATATGAATATCAAGATATATTCTTTTTTTATCAAGACAATTAGGATCCGACATGATCTGGTCCTCAATATATATATATATATAATAAAAAAGGAGTCAGGGATACATGGGGTTATTACATAAGCGAGTGTGCAAGACACCACATCAATCCGCCTCCACCATCAGAGCACAATAATTGGGGGCCTTGAAAGACCACATCATACCAAGATCAAGTATAGACTTCTTAGCAAGTGTATCTGCAACCTGATTAGCCTCCCAATACACATAAAAGACAACCATCTATAATTGATTGACTAGGAAGAGACAATTATCCCACTGAGGCAGCACAAGGCACGGTACATTTCGTGTTCTAGTGCTCAGGGAATGGACAACAGTCATTGAATAAGATTTAATCCAGAGCCATTTCTAGTTAAATTGGACATCATACCTTATCGCGTGAATCATGGCCCAAATTTTAGCATCAAAAGCAGTACCAAGGACAAGGTAATAATAAAAGAATCCCTTAACGAACCCACAAAATGTGAGGAAGACACCTTTGCATCCATTCGGGCCCGACGTACCTGATGCGGCTCCATCAACATTTACCTTGAGTCACGGTGCAATCGGTGGTATCCATCTAATATGTTTAAGCATCTGGGGTTTGCATGGATGACCTGAAATGCCAAGCATCCTAAGAATTTGGAGGTCTGAGATGGTGTTAGACATTACACATTCTTGGAACACTACCGCAGCATACACATCCCTGTGGATGGAGCTCCTTCCCTTCCGGACATCAATAACCACACCATCAAACAGGTACATGTTCCACGAGTCCCACAAGGCCGCAAAAACTACTGCAATAGCAGTTATAAAAAAATCTGATCACTGTAGCGCACCTGCAGCATACCAGACAGCAGATAAAAAATCTAGATTCTACAATCCACCACTAATACAAACAACACACCCAAGTAGTTCCAGAGTTGACGGGCTTCCTCACACTCCATAGACACATGTTTCATAGTATCTTCTCCCGCCTTATAGACTACACTACTGGAGGCCAACTGAAATCCAACACTCATCATGTGTTCTGATGTGGGGAGTCTGTTTTTTCAGATCCTCCAAAGTAAGATAAACCGGGCTGGCCGAATGAATGGGGCTCTAAAATTCAGTAGCCAGGTTGGGGTGTGATCATTCCCTTCACATGCTATCTTGTAGAGTTATTTGGTGTCAAAGAACCGATTCCTACTGTGTAGCCAAATCAATTTTTCATAATCCATAAAAGCATAACTATTAATTTGAGACAACCCATAATCAGAAATATTCAGCTCATGAAAAGATTGATATGAGAAAAAATCTGAAATCGATAGAGAAGCAACATCAGGTGTGACATTCATGAGTTTCAAGGGACGATCCAACCAGAAGGTTCTCAAATAGCTATGATTGGAGTCCCTGTTGACCAGCCATTTAGAATCCTACATAATCATTGTGTATTCCTGCATAAGGGAGGCCCATACCGAAGACTGTAGGTGATATTTATAGCCATTTACCAGCCGCTTTGTGAACCTGCTCGCCAGAAAGTCATCATTAACCTCATTAGATACCAGTTTCCAAGTGAACTTTCCAATCAAACCATTATTAAAGGTACGAAGATCCTTAACTCCTAATCCTCCCATTTCCACGGGTTTTATGCAATCCTTCCACTTTACTGTGATCAGCTTCCTTTCAAAGATTGATCCTATCCATATATAATTTCTCACCAGGCCTTGCAGTTCCTTAATCAATCCTCACGACCATTTGTAGAGAGAGAATGAGTAAAAAAATTTGAATGTAATCACTGAATTCATGAGACAGACCCTCCCAGCCATGGAAATGGATTTCCCCTTCCAACTAGAAAGTAGATGAGTAATGCCGGCATAAATACCTTCAAGATATCGTTATTTCACCCTACCCTATAAAAGAGGAACCCCAAGATACTGAAAGGGAAGGAATCCCCGCTTCACCCCAAGATAATGTGTGATCATATTCCTTTCTCCAGCAGTTATTCCATTGCCAAAAACAATTGAAGACTTTTCCTATCTTATATCATGTCCAGCAACATCCTTACAATGATTAAAGAGGGCCTTAATATTAGATTTGGTTATCCTTGAGGCCTACCCCAGCAATAGGATATCATCAGCATAGAGAAGATGGGATGGGGAATGATCATTAATACCAGCCCTCATCATTTTATACATACCCATATGAGAAATCTCATTGATGAATCATCTTAAATAATCCTCCGCAATAGCAAACAGAATACCCGATAATGGGTCACCCTGCCAAAAACCACTTGAGAAATAAAAGAATCATCTCGGTGAACCTTTCACAAGAAATGAAATCCTTGAGGATCCATGAATGGTTCCAATCATATTCAGAAAACAATTCGAGAACCCTTGTCTTTGAAGTATCTGAATTAGAAAGCTCTATTTAAGGGTATCAAAAGCCTTAGATATGTCAATCTTTAGGGTAAATTTCCCTTACTTTGACTACCTTCGCATGAGGTTAACACTCTCAGAGGCCATGAAAAGTAATTGTTGTATGTATCTTCCAGGGAAAAATCCAAATCGATTCCCAGTGATCATTCCCCCATCAATTCCACCCAACCTGCACATAATGTTTTTGCTGATGAGTTTAAGAATTTTATTCCCAAGAGCAACAGGTCTGAAGTCCTTAATGTCAAGAGTATTTTCCTTCTTTGGAATGAGTTCAATTAATCATGAATTCATCGCATGGGGATATATGAATGGGAGATTAAATCCTTTATATAATGCTCAATATCATCATGAACAATATCCCAATAGAATATAAAAAATTTATTAGTGAAGCTGTCAGGACCCGAAGCACTCTCAATATTAAGAGAGAGGAGACTGGATCTGATTTCTTCCTTAGAGGGAGGGGTTGTAATAAACTGATTCATCTGCTCATCAACATATGGGATGATGTTTCCCCCCATATTAGTGGAACAATACTGTCCAGTATCAGAATAAAAACCTTTAAAATAATCAACAACAGTTAATGCTATCCAATCATCATCAAAATAAATCTAGTCTCCAATTTTGATCACATTGTATCCATCACGTGCTATCTTCTCCTTATGCATTGTATTGAAAATCTTAGAGTTCATGTCACCATCCTTTAGCCACTTCACATTCAGCTTATTCCTCTCCAGCCTCTCTTTAACCATGAGAAGGTCATCCAGCATATTCTGCACAATAATCTCCTCTCTAGATAGGTTGGGCTGGTACTCATGTTCAATCTGAATCTTTCTAAGGTCCTCCTCATCCTTATGAATGTCCCCATAAATTTTATAAAAATATTTCATGCTCCATTCTTTATGTAATACTTTGCGATGTTTGAGTTTGGAAGCAATTCTGTACAGAGGACTCCCAATGGGTTCATGCCTCCAAGCCTCCAAGACAGTTTCCCTACACCATGGGATGACAAGCAAGGCATTATTAAACCGAAAGGGTGTGGGGACTGACCACATCCTGTAGAAATTAACATCATCAATGATTGGATTATTGTCAGACTGATACTTGGGATGAGTAAACCCAGAGACCCCATGTATGTCGTTCTGTTCAACAATTTGCACAAGTCATCGATCAAGTTTACTGGCTTGCTTCCCTTACCATGTGTACCTACACCATGTGAAATCAGTTTTAGAAAGAGGGGTCTGAATTAGATTGTAGGAATCAATACACTCAGAGAAATCATAGGCTGCAGTCCCAATAAAATTCATCCCAGTTTTTTCCTTAGGTGACAAAATAGTGTTGAAGTCCCCGACAAGAATACATCATTGATCCATCTATAGTGATGTAGCTTTAAGATCTTCCCAGAGTTCCCTTCTCATCAAGTAAAAAGTGGATTCATAGAAAAATGAGATATAAATATTATTTCAACCTATATTACAACTATGCAGAATATTCTGAGGTCCATTAAGGAATGAGTTAATTTTGATGTTGTCATGACCCATGACCCACATGTGGTCCATCTTCAAGCTATTCTGATTTCTGGATATCGTATTGAAGCCAAGAGAACTCCATTTGAAGCCCTTCCAGTTTCCAAACAGAATCTTTTGCTCTACAATACTGGCCAGCATTAGTTTATAGGTCATGATATAATGTCGAAGGGCTCTGACGGTATGGTTGTTTCCCAACCCTTGACAATTCCAATATAAAATCCTCATTAACATTGAGCCCTGCCCCTTGTCATGGGGCACTCTATTCACTAAGTATAATTTTGAGTTTTTCCATTCATGCCTTTACATTTTTTATTTCCCCTGGTGGTGGATTTGGAGGCCCCATAAGATTTTATAGCCTCATATATCTCCATCTCTTTACTGGCATCATTCACACCAGCCTGCTCATTCCATGCAGCATCATCCACACCAGAAACTACCTGAGGATGATCTGAACTTTCAACAGCAACCACTTCCATTTCATCATACCAGAGTTTCCCACATAGTGTAGTGAACATATTGTTACATTTCATGTAAGAAGAATTAGTATTCATTTCTCTTTTCGTCCTAGCCTCTTTGGAAGGAGAAACCTGGACAAAGACACCATCTGGGTCAGATGCAGGTGCATTAGCACCTGGATGACACCCATTCTTGTCATTTCCTATAGATTCTAACTTCATAGACCTCAGTGTTCCTACTGTGATATCATACTCACAACTAGGTATCATGCATACATCATCAAGTTCCCCACTACTCTCCCAACTCCCAGCTTCTTTGATGGGGGTGATTTGATCAGCCACCTACATAGACACTGCCACAGGAGAATGCAAGTTTCATACATTAGATTTCCCCAAAGATATCTCTTTCCCCAACGCATTAACACTACGTGAGAGCCTCTACTTAGGATCTAGAACATGCCCACAATCATGGAGTACCAAGACATTATTCTCAGCCTGTACCAGTTTAGTCTGTGTAGTAGTAGACAGAGGAACCAGACCTCCAGCCTGCCACTCAGCATTATTCTGTGTGATCCCTTGCTCAGAATCACCATGTTCAAGTTCAGTAGTATGTGATGCAACCATACATATAGGTGGATTCCCAAAAGTAGCTCCAATAACATGAGGATTCACCCCTTCAGCCAGAGGGCCCTTGTCCTCCTTATGTTCCCCCCATCAAATGATGGCACCTGGTCATTACCACCATCACCCTGTAAAGGCAAAGTCACATCCTTTCCATTTCTTTTATTGTAGGTGGTACTATCATGACCTTTTTCATTACACAATAATCATGTTTTGTCCCTCCTGAACTTCGAAGTCAGATGACCAAATATCAAACATTTCATACAAAATCTGGGCCTCCTTTCATAGATAATTTCCAATCTCATGTTATCATACCTCGTTGTGTGAAGAACTTCTTCCACTAAAGTTCTAGATAAACCCACTTAAACCAAGACACGAGTGGGTTTAAATCTTGGGGACAACATGTGATAGGTTTTAGATATATATATATATATATCTATGTGTGTGTGTGTGTGTGTTCAATTAACATCTAAATAATTCTAAATGATTTGCACATAATGTATGAGTTGTATTGCAATTACAATTCTGTGTGCATGCGACATGTCATAATTAATAATGAGAATACAATTATAAAAAAATGATGGTTAATTTTTTATGGGTATTCATTAGTTTGTATCCAAGGTACATGTTATGTATAAGGTTATGGATGAGAATCTCAAGGAAATTCAGAAATGTATTGAGATAAAAAATATTGATTAATGAAAAATAATTAATTAGAATTTCGAGTATAATTTATCTTAATTGGAATGAAAAAATAATTGAATGTTAGTTTTATTAAATGTTTAATTCTTTGTATCTATGTGGGTGATCATGAGATAGATTTGACCTTTGTATGTTATTGGTTCCCTTTTAATTTATCTATTAAATTAAAATTGTTGGACTACCTGCCCTCTCCTCATTAATTGGAAGGGTGTGTGTGCCCATGGTTTATTTCATATAACCCCCTTTACCCCTAACATTCATGTAATTTAAAATCATATTTAATGGATGGATCTCCCAAACAATTGGAGGTAGTTCAAGTTAGGATCCATGAAGAAACCAATCCAAGGAGATAAAAATGTGGACAAGTGGAAAGTTGTAAACATGATCCTTAAACTATTCAAGGTGTTCCTCCACTAGGTTAGGCTAGATTTTCATCCACTAGATAAAAATTCCAATAGTATATAACATGATAATACACTTTATTTATTTATTTCAGTAGTATGGTTATTCATTTTAGATGTTTGACGCGACCACATAATTGATGAACTAACAAGAATACAATATGGAACTAAAATAAAATGGATTATGCATAAATATTATATATAAATGGTTAATTACTTAATATTATCTCAATTAAAATAAATTTTATAAGATAATAAGTTGAAATTTATGCATAAAGGATAAACTCCATCAATTAAATATTATTTTCGTATAGAATTCCATTACTTTAGCTAGACTCAAACCATAGTTTAATGTTATTGAGAGACCCTAGTTGGGGTGCATTCAATTATCGAGGAATTCTTATTTGAGGTTTTAGGATAATGTTACTTTGTTTACCTCAAGGGATGACATATCTAGTAGAACATGGGGTAACTGTGAGGTAGGGTTTAAGGATATTAGAAATTAAGGATTTAATGATTGTGGAGTCCACTAAATAGATCAAGGAGCTATGATTACTGTTTTAATTTTAAATGCCTACATAAAAACTTTCATGTTTGTTGACCAACCCTATATGCAGTAATAAGAAAGGAAATATGGATTTATGCCACAAGAATGTCCAAGAAATCGGATACTCTAATGCCAATTTTTAGTGATATCGGGATTCCAGAAAATAGTGGGTGAATAATAGATATTAATTCATTTATTTTTACAATATTTAACAAGATAAAGTAATAAAACCATGTTCATCTTATTTTATGAAACATTATAAAAAAACAAAATAAAAAAACATATCATTTTGATCCATATTCGAGAAGTAAAACCTTCTCACTAGAAAAAATTTCAATGAGTGGAAATGGGGCCATCAAGTTATCCTTATTCATCAGAGGAAACTTTATGTGTTGGAAGAGACATTACCAGTTGCACCTAGAAATTAGGTGAGTGATGAAGAAATATCCATGCCCTAGAAACATATGAATAATGCTTTGAATTTTCAATGCATCATTATATCATCCATGAAAAATGAGATCTTGATGCTGTATGAGAAATTGGATTCTTATTGAATAATGTCTCACCTTCCATATCTCTATCAAGACAAGGTGAGAGAAAATAGGTATGAGATCTCCAACACATTGTTCAGTACAGTGCTTGGAGAGTCTGCCCTAGCAAGACCACATGTAGTCATGATTATTGGCTATATTGATTGTATGAACATCATTAGGATTAAATTACTAGATGATTTTCTTATAGATATCATAGTATCATCACTACCAATGGACTTATTTAGTTTTATTGTGAATTATAATATGAGTAATATTTAAAAGAACTTATCAGAACTTCTGAGCTTGATTTTCCAAGTCGATAAGGACATGGGTCATGAAAAACCCATAGTCCTTGTGATGAAATAGAAGAGGAAGGAAAAGAAAAAGGGTCTAGTGATTTATAAAAAAACATAATGATCTGGAGGGCAATCTAAGCAAGAATTATAAGATCCAAAGGTATGGAAAGGAAAAAGTTGAAATATTATTTTTATATGGAAAGTCAGACCAGTGGAAGTGGAACTGCACCCAGAGGCATGGGGAAGCCAAAGGTGTATTCATTATGGAGTTAAATATTTCCATTTCTACACATTGGTATTAGATACAACTATTGGTACAAACATTTATATTCGAATGTGGGAACCATGTATTTTTCATAAATTTTATAGATGAGAGGTGGATTTATGAGCTTCCAATGGTTCTAGGCTGGCTACTATTTCTATTAGTGACTACCACCATTCATTGCTGAGTGGGATGATTTTTGTTTTACAAGACTATTATTATGTACTAAGTGTTACCAAGAATGTAAAATTTGTATTGAGTTTGGATACAAATGGATTTATTTTCATGTTCAAAAATAAATTTTGTTACTTTTATATGGAAAACATTTTTTATGGTTTGGTGCATTTAAATAATGGTAAGTATGTATTAAATTACCAAAACCAAGTATTGGAAATTGATAAATAACCAAGTACACATTACCCATATAACACCCAGTGGTGTCATCACTGTGTCTGTCATGTAAAGTAGAAGCATCTGACAAATCTTAGTCAAGATTTTTATTTAGAGTATTATGAGAAAAACCCACATCGTAGATGACATTCTTGATTAACAAAAGAATGACTAAAGCGCCATTTTTTAGTTATAGAGAAAGGTCCACCGAGATTCTAGGATTGATACACACTGATGTGGGTGGAAAAATTCTAATAGAATCTAGAGGTTGATATTCTTACATTATTACTTTTACTGATGACTTGAGTAGATATAGTTATTTCTAATTAATGAGGTATTCATTGGAGTCCTTTGAGAAATTCATTTAGGTCAAGAATAATGTATGGAATGACCTTGGTATGAAGATAATGATGCATTGATCAGATCAAGTTAGAGAATATGTAAACCAAGAGTTTATTAACCATTTATGGGATTATAGGATTCTATCTCAAATAACTCTACCTTATACACCACAGTAGAATGTTGTGAGTGAAAGGAAGAATTGTACCTTGTTGGACATGGTAAGGTCAATGATGAGTTAAGCAGATATTCCATTATACTTTTGGGGATGTTTATTGAAAACTGTGGCATGCACAGTAATACATGTATCAACTAGGGTGGAAAATGGGATTCCATTAGAGCAATGGAGTGGAATGAAACCCACTATGTCACATACACATAAATGGGATTGTGAGGTGTTTATTAAGGGTTTCTAAGGAAAAAATGAGAACCTCAAGGAACAAAGTGTTTCATTATAGGGTATCCAAAGGAAACAATTGTATAATACATATAATACCCTTCAGAATGTAATGTGATTTTCTCTAGACTTGCCATATATTATGAGAGGGAGAAGATCCTCAAAAATGATAGTGGGATCATGATTTAATTAGATGATGTTAATGATCAATATTCACAAGAGTTGGTACAAGACCTTGTTCCACAGTTCCCTATGGAAGAGGTAGTTCTTGAAACACAAGTAAAACATGAGATTATAAGATATATAAGGTAACCAGAGAGATATAGTTACCTTGTCACAAAGGATGGTGAATCAATATTGTTGGAAAATGATGAACGTATCTCCTATTAAGAAGTATTATATATCATAGAAGCCACAATATTTCCTATGGAAATTAATTATGAGATAGATTCCATATATTAAAACCAATTTTTGTTTCTAGTTGATGCGTCGATTAATGTAAATCCTATTGTGTGTAAATGGGTATTCAAGAAGAAACTGGAAATGGAAGGTCAACATAGTACCTATAAAAAGGTTAGAGGATGAGGTTTTTAAATAACATCTAGGAATTGACTATGATAAAAATATTTCTCTAGTTTTTATGTTTAAATTCATAAGAATCAAACCTTTTATAGTAGATTTCCACGAATATGAGATTTGGAAGATGAATGTGAAACTACATTCTATAAGGGTAGTCTTTCGGAAGATGTCTATATAACATAACCCGAAGGGTTTCTGACACCAGGTGATGTTAAAAGTGTATGAAAGTTGAAATGAGAAATTTATGGATTAAAGAAAACATCTAGGTCATTGAACATTATATTCTATGAAGCCATAAGATAATTTGGGTTCATTAAGAATGATTTTGAGCCACGTGTTTACAAGTGTTTTAATGGGATTTTCTTCGTTATCCTAGTTGTGTATGTTGACAATGTATTTCTTATTTGAAATGACCTACCAGTCCTGCAGTCCGTCAAGGGCTGGTTGAGAAAGTGCTTCTCTAGGAAGGACATTGGTGAAGTAGCCTACATTCTAGGGATAAAGATCATTTATGATAGTTCCAATAGGATTCTCGGACCATGTCAAAGTACATACATTGTCCAGATAATAAATATATTTAGTATAGAACAATCCAAGAGGGGATGGTTATAGTGTAACATCGTATATATCATTCCATGAACATGTGTCCTAGAAACAATATTAGAACAATATGATGAGTAAGATTCTATATGGTCCAGTGATAGAATATATCATGTATTCCATGTTAGGTACCAGACATTATGTTTCCTATGCACTAATCGGGGTAGGAAAATTTCAATTAGATCTAGGAGAATAGTATTGGAAAGTTTTCAATACTATCCATGTGTTTCTGAGATTAACTAAGGATATGTTTCTTTTTTATAGGGTAGATGAGGAGGTTGTCATCAAAGGGTATGCTGATGCTAGGTTTCATACAGATCATAATGAGTGGAGGTTACAATCAGGATATGTTATCAATATCAATAGAGTAGTTATGAGATGGAGGTGTTAAAAGAATCATGTTGTCGGTGATTCTACAGTGGTGTCCGAATATATAGTGGCTTATGATGCATCCAAGGAATTAATCTATATTCAAAACTCTATTTAGTATCCTGATTTGGTACCTAGAAGTAAGGATCCCATTATATTGTAATGGGATAATACTGCAATGGTGGCTCCTGAAAAAGAGCCATGGTCACATAAATAAACAATGAACATACTCTGAATGTATCACCTCTTGAGGGATTTCTATCAAATGTGCGAAGAATCAGTGATGGTAGTTTCTTTGGAAGATAATGTGGTGGAAACCATGACTAGAGACTTATCTCATCACAAGTAGGAATATCATATGAGAGCTAGCGGAAAAAAGATTGTTTTCAGTTGGCCCATGTGAATGTGTGAATATATTGGAGTTGGTTCCCTAGAAAAAAACTTGTCTATACTTTATGAGAAAGATGTATTCATTTTTTGAATAATAATAAGCTCCTTATAAAATCAGTATTGTTCTTTTGCGCGATATAGTATGTGATAATGCCTTAAAAATAGTTGTAATACTAAAAGGTCATAGAATATCCCTTCTATGATGAAAACCTGAAAGTTCCATGACTCTATTGATGAATATACATTCTATAGATAGAAGATATCATTTTAAGGGACACAAATGCTACATGCTATCTGGGGTTGGGACTCAAGAAACTTTGAGGTAACTTCTAATGGTGCGAACCCTTGGTAATATCACGGAGTATATTATAATAAAAACACTCGCCAATAAAAAATCCACATTAATACATGTCATTTGATGTTCCTATCTAAAAAATTTTGTATCAGTCCTAATAAATTATGATTATTATTAATTGGTATTATGCGTCGTGCACCTAGAAGAATTGATGAAAACCAAAAAGAAAGGTATTCACATTGAGGTAGGATATGTGGGGTGAGTCATTGGTAATACTAAATTAATGAATAATGTTAGAATATAATTTTTACTTATATGGATGTAGATATCTCAGGCCCTTTGATGGAAATGATATAGTCTGACTAAATCCATTTCTAATGTGTTCTCTAGGATATTTCAATTCTAGGAAGTCAATGAATGAGAAATCAAGAACATCGGTTGATGGAACTTGCAACCAACCTGCTTGATTAGAGATATTGGGAAAATATGATTATATTATATGGTAAGCATTCGTATGAGGAGACATGGTGTTGTGACATCATATTATTTCACTTGGGTTCCTATACCCGTTGCTAAATAGTAATATTGGACTTTTGGAAAACCCTCCAAATGCCAATGTGAAAGAGGATAAGAGGTTCACACACTGAGTGTATTGAGTATCTCTTTTAAACAATATATTATTTATTGTAACTAGTTGAATAAATATTATTACATATTTTTCGTTAATAATTACTCTCGTGTGCTTGATCACATTTATTTCCTTGCTAGTTATTCTAGAGAATATATTGGGGATATAATATTTATTTATTGGAGAATAATTCATTTATATTTATTTAACAATTACAAAGTCATTATTCATGGCCTAGTAAATATTAAATAGGATTGGAGGACCAATATGTGTGTCTAATGGGAAATAATATTAAATATTATTTGGTTAAAAATCAAATAAATATAACGTTCATGTTAAGAAGATGTCATAGAAATAATAAAATTGCTATTATTATTTGACATGGGGTTTCAATGGAATAATAAAATAATTAACAACACATGTAATAATTATTTTATTATTACATAGTGAATTAAAATCCCTGAAATATTAATATTCTCTAATTATCCATGATGTCATTCCACTGTCTAACCAATCATTGTGTGCACAAAATCCTTGGAGAAAAGCTCTAAATCCAAGATACATATTCCATCTCCATGGAAAATTTCAAGAACTAGGGAGATCCTCTTCCACTAGATCTAGGAGAACTCTTTGAAAACTATTCTCAAGGCGATCAATGGATGAAATCGCAAGCACAATGATTATAATTAATAGCATTTAAATAATACTTAGATGACGTCTAGAGATGTGTGGGGGACGGATGGATCACCACTAGAGGATTCCTATCCTTGGATTGTACATCTCAAGAAAGCCTCATCTCAGACAAATGGTTGAACACATCAATGAAGAAAAAATCACCTTGTATTTAATTCTTATATTTAATTAAATTAATTATACAAATATATATTGGTCCTCTATTCTCAGTTCATGGTTTTCTCCTTTGTCTGTTATCTTTTATTCAATTCCATGGATACTGTCATTTATCATTATATTGATCACAGATTAATGATCGATCATAGAAATTTTCATGTTGGGTACCTTCCCATCCTGTGCTTCTAATATGCCTGGAACATACAGAAATGACCTGATTTACTACATTGAGTTGCATCACTAAAATTAGATTCACTTGTTTACAATATACATTATACAAGATATTATTGAACTATTTAATTCCAAAATGTATATATGCAATGTGTCTTGTGACATGTTGGAAAAAAATCATTCCCTTTTTCTTGTGGTTTGATGCATAGGTGATTGTCTCTAGATGATAAGGATTGAGAACACTTATAGAGTATATGGTAGATTGGTTCGACAACATGTTTTTAGGGTATTCTTGTTTGTTTCATCATAGTTATTGTGTCCTTGGTGATGGGGTTTAGAAATATGGGTTATTATTTTTCATTTGTATTATTTTATAATGGATTTTACAAACATATATAATCAATATTTTTCTTCCTATGATGTTAATTATTCAATGTTGATGGTAGTGTAGTGATGTATTATGATATTATGAAATCAATATAGACTCTATAGCTAGGAAAGATAGTGATGTAGATAGATGAATACAGTAATTTGACTCAATAGATATCCTGTATATAAATTTATAATTGAATCTATATTATTTTTATTGTAATTTAATAATTCATTACTATATTATTTGATGTATTTAATTGATTCATTCACGGTATGAGTCCAACCTGATTAATGTAAATACAAGTGTATAATAATATACATGTCAATTTTAGGAAATAAGTTAACCATCCTGGTATTTTTTTTCTCCTCACCTAATAATATTTATGAAATAAATATAAATTTATATTTAAATGATAATATTCATAATAGGTTAATGGTAGAATGAGTGACATTGTGATTAGTAATCTATTGTCAGGTCCATTATTTTTTGGAGCCATTCATTAATGATTTTTCATTATACGAGTTATATATACCGTATAACATAATAATAGGTGGAATATATTTGTTTTTTGTTGGGTGTAGTATTTTATTAGATATAAAACATATCCTTGTACAACGATAATAATGACTATAACCTTTACCACCAGATCCAGAAATAGTTCATTTAATTTTATAAAATAAGAAATAAATATAGAATGATAACATAACTATTTATATTTAATGAAAAATAATGATTTTGTTCGTCACCAAAATAATTTAATTTTTTTTATTTATCTCCTATTTATCATCCTTTTGAATATGATAATTTAATTGTAAATAGAGAATATTCAATTGATTCATCATAGAGTTTCCTAAACTTATTTTACCTCTAATATATCCTCATTATACTATTATAAGACTAAATAATCTAAAATGAGGATCCTTAATAGTATAAAATAGTTCATTAAAATTAAATTTATGAAATGTGCCACATTCTAGATAATATATCAATAGTTAAAACCATGAAAATTCATTAAAAATAATTTAGAATGTTTAAATAGTAATGGTTGAAACAGTTAGCACTAAAATGTTACCCTACGAATCTTTTAATATCATCATAAGATATTATAACCTACCAAAAATATTATATTAAAGTTTAATTAATTTAATAATCAAAATTAATTATTTTATAATTCAATAAAGTATATGAATACAACTATTATGTGGTTACCTTCAATATATTGTTTCTTTCATTAACAAAATCCATGTGATATAAAATATCAACACATAATGGTTTTTCTTTAGTGTATCTTATTTATAATTCCTTTCTTTGACTAAATCGTTATATTTTTTACATGTTCAATTTATGCACATCATATTTAATTACATTTTAGTTATATCCATATT
Source organism: Viscum album (assembly GCA_963277665.1). Taxonomy (NCBI): domain Eukaryota; kingdom Viridiplantae; phylum Streptophyta; class Magnoliopsida; order Santalales; family Viscaceae; genus Viscum; species Viscum album. Next base: position 814,112,187 of record OY728165.1, read on the forward strand.
ATTTTTGGGATTTTATCCAAATCCACTTCTAATTAAGCTATCATTTGTCTCTCAATGTTTTCAAGAAACACATTGTAAAAATAGTTATCATCATTTTCAAAACCTCATTGTGTCTCCTCATGCTCCTCTATATACCTTAATTTTTTTAAAACATTTTAATCCATAATATTCATGCAATGAGTGGCCTCTAGAAAAGTGTCAACATAACTCAATATATAATCTAATCTAAAACTATATATATTAAATTAAAAAATACATTTACCTATATCACCAAAATTTATTAAAAATATAATTTATAATCATACATTCCCTTTATCTATGAGTGTGACTATATTCAAGACGTTAAGTATATTTAACTCATATAGGCATACCCATACATTCATTGTTCAAAGTGTAAATACAAAATATGTGTTGCGAACACACCTTGTATAATTTTTCTATGTAGATGGGTATATGATTGGACAGTTGATAAAATATAGAATTACACAACATGTCAGTTCTCAAGGAATGGGCATACACTTCTTTAGTCATTCAAAATATACATCATATTTGTCACAACAATCATATAATAGGGTAAATACCTTTTTATTAAGAAAAAAATCATATTCCCAACAATATAAACAATTATTTTAGAATCAATTAGGTTGTGATAATTAATATATAAAAATATGAAGGTTCACATAAAGTATTACCAATTATCCTTACATAATGGGCGTCACTATAAAAAGTAATCCATATGAAAAAAATGAAACTATGGATAACACTTTATATAGTTTACTCAAGTGGTTCCTCCATAAAAAAAAAATTATTTTGTTCCTCTTGGGTAAAATTTATATCTCCAAATAAGACCTTTGTGATATTGATCCTTATAGGACGTCATTGAACATTCCATTTCATGAATATAATCAATCACAGATAATTGAATGTCCTATATTGAGGTATTAATTATAATTTAATTTCTATTATCATTATAATAGATATGAAATATTGATAACTTATATATGATTCTTTATAAAAACATATATTTTAATATTAATAATCTCTATTTAGAAAATATCAACCAAACTATATAAATATTTGTCCCTCCGACCATATATAATAAATAAAAAATCCCAATGATCATATTTTTGATATATTACAATGTTTGGTTAAAAATGTGTAGAAAAAGTCACATCAATTATGTGGCACCAACTATATAACCATTCATCCATTTGATAAAAAATCACTTTAAAATGTATTTTAGTGAGATCATTATTTTGAAAATGAATATTTTGGATATGATGAGACAAATTTCAAGGACATGTTTGATGATGATACTGTAAAATATATAGTAGAATATTTTATTAGAGTGTCCACTTTTACATGGGTCACATGATATATATCCCAAAAGATACAAAACTATGGATATATGGTCTTGGAAATATCATACATCTTGAAATTATATATCACACACCATGTATTCCAAAAATGTTTACCTAATCATGCACTTGTTTATATTCTAGGTCATGTTAGAGACCCACAAAACTTATGTTCCCTTATAAAAATTTTGTATATCAAAATCAAAATTTGAGTGGGAATATATTTTTATATTCCATGTGGTAACATAGAATATAACGTTGTTCATTTTGTAGAGACACCATGTATCGTAGGTTAGATAAACCAGTGTGTATCCAATGTATATGTCATCTTGATCATGTTCCATGACACATCATTTACTGTAATGTACATGCCATTTATTAATCTACATTACATAAAATTTTACAATAGTAAATGACAAGGATTCCCCATTGTTCCTCAACACTGTGTTCAATATATGGAAATATTTTGTCTACCAATTCAATATTAAATATTCCAAAACTGAATATACAATGATATTTCATAGGACCAAACTTTTTCTATGAAATATTATTTGTTATGTACTATATATTATTCATAATTCGTAATTTTTTTCTAGATTCACGTTAGTTTTAGATGAATAAAATTTATATTCTACATGTTTTTCCACATTAAACAAGATGATATATATCTCATCATCATATGGAGTTTATATCATTGAATTTTATGATTTTAGAGTTTCATGGATTCATATACATAATTATTACTGTGGGTGAATAATTAATGTAGAAATGTGGTTAGTAACCACCAGAAAAACACATAACTACAATGTGTGGGTACATTATTTACATGGTGTAGAAAGAAACCCTCACCTCATAAAAACTTTAAATTGTTTCAACACATATGAAGTATGTTAGACTTGGGTCGAAGTACATTACACATAATGTGGCAATGGTTTAAATAGGGGTCCTTGGTCTCGTATCTGATGTACTATCTTTATAAAGTCCTAGGTCCTTGATTACTGTAACAATCAATGAGTTAATTTTATATGAAATATGTGAGGTATTTCGAGTGTGTATTGTTATATAATTCTCCCAATATTTCTTGTTTATTTAATTGTGATAATTTAGGTGACATTTTATCTATTATAATTATATTTAGTTTTCTTTTTATATTGTTTTTATGTTGTGATTTTGAGGCATCTTATTGGTTATATTTATACTCCCTTTATTATTGGATTCATACACACAATTGTTGTGTCTATATGGACGAAGCACATTTTCATAATGCTGTTTGAGTACATGGAGTTGGGGGTTCTTGTGGTGATACTAGATATAATATTATAGATGTGACATTTTCTAGTATTGATCAAATTAGTGTTTCTAAATAACAGGATTCACCCATTAAATTTATTCAATTATTATGTTTATGTTGGATTTTTGGGATTTGTATCTTACCTTATTTAGGTATTTTTTAATGTTTTATTTCTAAAATATTTATCATTTTCACATGAATTATATTCTACGACTGAGTTGTATTCATTTTTTTCATTTATATATGTTTTTTCCTATAGAAGGGTTGTTATAAATAAGTTTATAAGATTGAACCTCCCCTATAATATATATTTTGAATGATCTTTTCGGTATCCCCCAGCCCATAGGATATGGGGTTTGGGACACACACTCAACATATTATTGGCCAAGGTGAGGCTTTGATGGTTTTAGAAATGTCAGAATTGTTTTAGGTTGGTTTGTTTCTTGAGAAAATGTTTGGAGTTAGTGGTATTTTTATTAATGGTTTTGTGTACTTTGTAAATTTTAGTTTTTAGATCTACTATTTTGTTAACAGTGTAGGATGCCTTGGGATTATTGTTTATAGTAGATGAATCATTTCTCTATGACTATGAAAACATTTCAATCAACTAAAAAAGTATGGAATTATTTTACAGTTTAATGGTATGGTACATGAAATTTGTATGCTATGAATTATGTTTTCATTAAAACATTATCTTAGTCATATCATTCAGATATGATTTAATAAGAATGACTACATCTTATAAAATGAATAATTACACCCCATATATAGACAAATTTTATTTATAGGTAGGGTCATTTGGACACCATGTTAGTAATAATGCCTCCTTTAAAAAAATATTTTAAACGATAAGGTTTTAGTTAAGGGAACTAATGAGGAGGTATTTACCCCATATATGGAGTAGGGAAATAAAAACCTACAAGATTAATAGAGAGAAAAACCACACATAGTTTTGATAGATTTCATGATAGAGTTGGATCAGACTACTCATATGATGAGTGTGCTTCCTGAGTTTTTGGAATAGATTAATCCTAGGTACTGAGGAAAACGAGATATATACATAGTTGATGAGTTGAATGAGTTAGTTTCCTAGGATTTCTATCTATTGTTAAATCATATTAACTATATGGCGTTACTTATGATGATTCTTCTTAAGGATGTGGTAGTTAGTTCATATTATTTTATTATGAAAACTCATGAAAATGAAATATTAACCTTATCAATGTTTAATAAATGTATATAAGGTGTTATTAACTAGATATATTGATTATGGTTTGAGTATATGAGAATTCATACCTCCCCTATGGAATTACAAAAGCCTCTTAATATACTATATGGTTCTTTTAACTCATGGGTTATTCAATAGATATGATTTATGAGAATTATCTTTGAGTATGGAAATTAGAGCTTATCATTCGGTGGTAGATTTGAGATTGGACCATATCATTCTAAATTGAAACCTATGAATGTGTTCAATATATTTATTTCATTATTTACGTTCTTATAATACTATCAAGTGTAGGGTTTAACGGAAGGAGACTATTTCTCATAAAAAATTCATCCATAGATATTATCCATTAGTGGAAAACACTATCATGTCATATGAGGAAAGGGAATTAATGATACCAATCTCCAAAACAATTAGTTATGGGATGATACATTGTATCCACCCAACAAGAAGATAGGTTATTCCATTTTAGTATCATTCAACGAAATCATTCTCAAGTATTCCGCATTAATTGGGTAGTTAAGGATATCTAGGGTGGCACCATGGTTAGACCTCCAATTTAAAGGCTTCATAGAGACCAAAGACATCCTTGGGGTGGGTAGGATAAGCCATATAGTTGTGGTGGTTAGGGAATAAAACTTGTTTCAAGGTGCCCATGATTCTCTTAGTCAATAGAGGAATCTATTATTCATATTTTCTTTCATGGTGTTCGGGAAGTAGCTACCTAGAAGTAGCATTGATAATTATTCAGGTTCTGGGTACTTGATGGATCTAGAGATTATAACGACCCAATGTTTTATCGATAAAATTACATTTTTATAATTATGTCACAGAGTATAATCATATAATATTACACATATAACATATCACAAACCTTATAAATGCAGAATGAGTAACATAAAAGGTATCTCTAGAAGTTAAGGAATGTATACTAATGAAATAGTAACTTGATCGTTGAAATAGCAATGTGACCCCTATGAATAATAAACCAAAAAATATAATAGTAACCTCACTAATGAATGTATAAATAAAAATTATGCATCTTATAAGTGACAATGTGATATAATTATATCAAAGTATAAGTATGTAAATATTATAATTAATATTAATTAAGTGTCGGTAATTTGGTAAGTCATGTATATATAATTACAATTTTAGGATTAATTTTATAATTTGAATTATTTTTTTCATAAAATGCTTCCATAAATAATTATTTTTATGAATTATGATTATAAGATAATTTTATGTGAACCTAATTATTTTTTCAAAGTGTTAGAAAATTAGTGTCAATTTTATTATTTTTGTTTTTAAACTAAATTATGATTATATTTAAAAATTAAATTTCAAATATTAATAATTTTTTTTCTAAAATGGAGTTCATTTTTGAATTTGACATATTAAAAAATGGTTGGAATAATTTTTTTGGATTTTTTTAAAATTCATGAACATTTAGGGAATTGTAAAATATAATAATTTACGATAAATGCTAAATAAATTAGTTTCTGCATCATGTTTGATTCATTGATAATGTAAGTGGATTTTTTTCCAAACTCACATGACCTATTTATTTTTGTTGGTCACAAGAATCAAGACTATTAAATGTCTTCAGTAGAAATATTAAACTAATTATTAAAATATTAAGGAACCCCTCCCCTCCTCCACTGTAAGTACCACCCCTATTTATATACTCTCCCCACACCTCTAAAGACTTGTGCCTGGTACAAAATTTTCTCAAGTATCTCTATATGACCATCTCTTATGTACATCATCATTTTTCTCTCCAAAATACAAATTCCTATTCCCTAATTAGGTTATCAAGAATAATATATTCACGACGTAAATTCGCCTTTTCATTTCATTTAATTTATTTCAAGCTTCTTTCCTTATTTTTCATTACTCACCTATATTCACCTAAATGTTATCATAACTCCAGTAAGTTACTTGTACTAATTTTTTTTTGATAATGGAATAATTAATCATCATACCTCATTTCCTCTCCTTTTATACTATAAATTAATGCAGCATTCGAGATGTGTTTATTTATCACATTCAAGGAAGAAGAGTTTTTAATTTCTAATACCATATTCAATTATGGTCATGAAACCCTTATCATGGTTGAACCAAAATGTTTTATATGTATAATAGAACATTAAATTTTCTGATATATTTTTGTACTAATGATTTTAATTTATATTGAAAAATGTATTGGATGTAATAAAACCCCACCAATTAACCAAAATTGTTACCATTAATGTTTTATATTTTAATTCATCTTCACTACAAAAAACCAAATGAATTTTATAACAATGTAATCTTATTGATGAAAAATAATAAAATAAAATAAAAATTATTTACAATCTATTCCATCTACAATTTCTATCCTTACATTTTGATAATTAAAAAATCATGAAAACAAAGGGAAAAACATTCTCAAACAATGAAATTGAACCTCTTAACCCATCAAAACAATAAAGAATGATCATAATAAGGTTCCAATAAATCAATCAAATCAATAATAGGTTATGTAAATATTTATTAATAAATGTAATTTTGTTATCCATGACATTACGATCATGTTAAGGGCACCATCGGACTCAAGGCACGGGATTCTACCTGAACCTCCATTATTCTTTTAGGTTGCTCTATATTACTTTTTACCCCAATGATGTTATCTGTTATTTTTATGTAAAATTAATAATTTCTGTTTACATGATTCAAAATTATGTATCATTTTCAATTCATAATTCTAATATAGGGATATACATGTTTTAAGTGGTTCCCCCCCTCAATACTTCCGGAAAAGAAATCATGTTTAAGGGATGTTTTTAAAATCCTACCCATTTCATGTTCAAAATATAATCTGTTTTTAAGCAACCATTTTTTATAAAAGATATTATTTTATTATTAAAACCTTCTTGGAAAATTTTTGGTTTTATATAAATTTTTTCCCTTTTATGTTTTAAACGACCCTAGATATTTTCTATTAACCTCATCGATAAGTTTTAATTCTAATGTTTCTTAAGTACTCTTTTTAACATGTTATTACATCAAGTTGAAATTAATATTCATGATATAATACAATTCTATCCTATTATTGTCCAAGCATGATCTAGTTACATTCTTTATTGAAATATTTATGATACTCCAATTTGTTTTTCTTTATGATAGTATTATGATACCCAATTCATAGCATGTGTAACCCTAATTTTTATGTTTGATTGATCATGTATGATTCTATATGTCGAATGAATATTCATCAATGTGTTATGATAGGTGAACCAAGATAGTGCTCAAATTTATTGGTTAAATTTGAGTCACATGATATTTTATGTCTAACGGTCCTTGTATTTAGCCTTTATGCATGCTACCATGTGCAACGATATTTGAGGTTTACCCTGACATATGATCCTCTATGTATAAGGAGCCTTGAATCATGATAAATTCATGTATTATGTTTAAATAACATATCCATGACTCCATGATTATTTTATCCCATGTTTATATGTTATGATTTTATATGTTCCATGTTTTTTTATATCACTATGTCACACCTTCTATCACATGTTCTAAAGTTTTAATATTATGTTAATTCTTATACTCGGTATTTTATCTCATCCCTTGTTTCATGTTATCAAAAGGTTATCCTATGAAGATGTATTAGAAGAATATATATCATGATCCCCTTATAGAGTTTGAATAAATATTATTTTCATGATGTTTAATTATCTACATAATCATACAAGACCCACGATATTACGATCATTGGCTTGTAATGTTATGTTTTTCTATGCTTAAACTCATGTAATGATATGTGAAAATGTTTAGGGTAAATATATTTGGTATCAAATTAGGTATATTTATATTTGGATATTAGGAATGGATCACTTTTGGAAGAACCATATGGATGAAACTAAGTATAAGAAAAAATCTATAAACTTGATAAGTATATTGTATGTGGTTTATCAAGAAAATGCATCCCTACCTGGATAAGAAAAAGTGGATGTGGCTCTATAAAAGATATATCTAGGTGTAAAAACCAAGAACAACACATTGATCTAGACACAAATGGGAATTGGTTCATGAAAATAGCCCTTGCTGCACTCTTGTTTTGACACTCCCAGGGGATGTTCTTTGGTAAATTCATAAGATTAGTACAAAGCATTATTAATGGAACAAAAAAATAGAATCACATAAGAATATAGGTTAGGAAACAGATCATGGATAGCCAATATTAAAACCTCTTGAATCATAATTTTGGATATACATTTCATGTGATAGTTTATTCATTTATGTTTAAATTTTCCATTTCTATTCTTATTAGCTAAGTATTTTAGAACCCTAATTATACACTATTTTTATCAGTCAATGGTGGGAAATAGAAGAACACATTCCAAAAATCAATTTGATTGTAAATGTGAATATGACCCTAAATATATGAATGATATGATTGGAATGGATGCCAAAAACATTATGACAGTACTTGATCAAGTAGCTCATGTTATGAATAATAACATGAATCATGTATAACACCCTCCTCCTTTAAGGAAATAAAAGTTCCCATTATATAATTCATGCTGAAATAGAATCCCATTTTTAGTGGATGTTATAATCCTCTACTTGTAGAATAGTGGATTAACATTAATGAATATATATTCACTGACATCTATTTCTTAGAAGAAATAAAATTTGTACCGATGGTCTATCATTGTGAAGGGGAAGTTCATTACTGGTGGATACTTATCATGAAAACAAAGTCACATAAGGATATTGATTCCATCTATTGGGATGAATTGAATAAAATGTTTTTCAATAAATATTTCCCCTGAACCCACCATCTCATGATAGAAAGAATGTTCCTTGGAATTATGTAGAAATAAGAAGACGCCATTAGGGTGTATGAAGAAAACTTCACAAGGATTTCATGATATTAATTCAACATTGTCATGTATACAAAAAATTGTGGTGGATTTATTTTTTAGTGGACTAATTCTAAGTCTATGAAAAGTGTTGGTGATTTAAGACTTCGATATTTATGAGCAGATGGTCTGATGTTCCCTCAAAGATGAAATGGATATTTTAGACTCTCAATGGTCTGTTGGGCCTATTTACAAAAGGAGTAAAATGGAGTATAATATGGGTGGTTCAACACATAAATCCCATTAAGTAATGAGGATATAAAATCCCACGTGTCAAAATTGTTGGAAAAGGCATCCTGGGAACTTTCGAAATGGAACTATGAATTTCATAAAATGTGGAAGGATGTGACATCTTGCAATAAAATCTAGGAGGGATATGAAGAATCCCACTAATTTGGAAGAGGAAAAGAAGGTTCATATCAACACACAATATGTAGTGAAGTGTAACAACTACAATGAAAATGACCATTATTTTACATATTTCAATAATCCAAGGGTTTTTGGGTGAAATCAACAAAAACATCAAAGATAACAAGGAAGGGGTTATGTTATCACTAATATTGTGGTTTATCCGAACAACGATTTTCTAATAGGTATTCTTTTTATTCATTCAAGAATATAAAACATATTATTCTATTACAGTTATAAAAATTCATTCATATCATACATGTTTATTATAACTACATAAACTCCACCTCAAAATTTTGAGGTTGAGTTACCTGTGAGAATAGAGAAAGGGGTAATTATTGAATCTAAGGCTTATAACTCCTCCCTAGTAATTGTTTGTGGACTAAAACTCCCAGATAATCATTTCATACTTCCAATGGTGGTTATTGATGATATTTTGGGCATGGACTGGCTATATTAATTAAAATATAACATTAACAACCAGGAAAGGGGAATCCCTCTTCACATCACATCATATCCTCTAATCCATTATGAGTGTAAGGAAGACGGTGAATATATTTTATAAAAATCATCTCATGTATGAATAATGTTTTGTTTTGAGAATATCATCTTGAAAAAATTATTGAGACAAATTAGATGGTAATTCTAGAAAATACTCTCATCGTGAGGGATTACAGTAATGTATTCAATGAAGAATTTCATGGGATAACTTCTGATTGGTAGGTTGAGTTCTGAATTGAACTAATTCATAGATCCATACCAATATAAAATACACCTTATATAATGGAAACTGTTGAGAAGGATGAAGTAGTTATAGATGAACCTGGGATGTTTTTTACACACCCGAGTTCATCCCCACGAGGTGAACAAGTCCTATTTTTTAAGAATAAGGACAGATCAATGCACATTAATATTGATTGTCATGAGCTCAATAAAATCCTGATAAAGGAAAAGTATCCCCTACCTCTGATAGATGACTTGTTTGATAATCTATTTAGGTAATGTAATTTCTAAAAGGTTGACCTTCGATAGGGATTCCACTAATTGAAGGTGGGGAAGTAAGATTTTCCCAAAACTACCTTTTGAAATAGGCTTGGACACTATGAGTTTATAGTGATACCCTTAGGAGTTCCTAATTCTCTAGCTATATTCCATGATATAATGAATAATGTATTTGGATATTAGGTTCAAAAATTTGCGGTAGTATTTATTGATGATATTGTGATATACTCCTAGAGAATGAAGTAATATTATGAGCATTTGAATACTATGTTGATGACCCTATGAAGGGAGAAACATTATGAAATTTTTAGTAAATGTGAGTTTTGGATGGAGAAAATATCATTCATGGGTTATGTTATCTCTAACAAAGTAATATCAAGTGACCCTTCTAAGAGAAAGGTAATTGAAGACTGGCCCAGGCCAACATCTGTAATGTAGATCTGCATCGTTCTGGGTCTAGATGGGTATTATCGATGATTTGTGAAAAAATTATCATTATTTTAAAAAACAATGACCAAGATGGAAATGAAGGGAGTGAAGTTAGTATGGACTCAAGAATGTATGGAAATCTTTATGAAGATCAAAACGAGGATTATCACTACACCAGTACTAACACTACCGATAAGTGGAGAACTCTTTGTGGAATATAGTGATAATTCAAAGACTATATTATGTTGTGGTATGATGAAAAAATGAAAAAATGATAGCCTACGACTCAAGGTATCTAAAAATCCATGGGCAATACTATCCCACAACTGATCTGGATTTAGCAGTTGTGATCTTTTTATTGAAAATCTTAAGTCATTATCTCTATGGGGAGAAGGGTGTGATATATACTTATCATATTTGTATAAAATATATATTCACAAATAAAGAGTATAATATGCTCCAACAACGATGGTTAGATCTCATCATGGATTATAACTCCTTAATCCACTACCATCCTGGTAAAGAAAATAATGTGGTGGATGCTCTATATTGAAATGATACCTCATATTTATCCATAATGATTATTAAAAAGGATCAAATCTTAATAGATTTGAAAAGGATAAAGATGGGAATAATTAATTTAGGAACATCATAAATCATTTCTCAAATGGTTTCTCATCCATCCCTCATGTAGAAAATAAAACATGCTCAAAGAAATGATGTAGAAATTAAAAAAGGGTGGAAGATATCAAAAATGGAAAATCCTATGACTTCATGATTGAAAAGGCTAGAGTCTTTAGATTGGGGTCATGATTATAAGTACAATTTGATCCATAGATAATGAATGAACTTATGAACGACACCCATATTTCAATCTTATCCATTCACCCATGGAGCACAAAGATGTATTGGGATATCCAAGAGAACTTTCAGTGGGATAATATAATGAGAATTATTTTTGAATATACATCATGGTGCCTGTTATGGGATCAAGATAAGTCTAAAATATGAAATTATAAGGGGATGATGCAACCACTATCCATTCCAACAAAGATGTGGGATAACATTACCATCGAAATTTTCAATAGAATTCCAATGGAATTCTAGATGAAACAATTCTCTATGGGTCATTATAGAGAGTCTTACAAATACTTCTCAATATATTGCTATTCAATAGGAATTCTGATTAGTTAAAATTTCAAAGATATAAATCAAATAGGTGGTAAGTATGCATGGGGTAACACTTTCTACTGTATCATTGAGATATCTAAGATTCAACTCAATGTTCTCGAAAAGTCTCTAACATTCTCTATGCACCGAACTGAACTTTTGTATGGTCTATCATCCTAAAACAGATAGACAATATGAGAAAACTATCTAGACACTAGAATAAATGTTTATAGTGTGTTATATGGACTTTATAGGAGTATGGTACCAATATATAAATCAATTTTAGTTCTCTTATATCAATAGTTTCACTCTTGCATCTGAATGGAACTATATGACGCCCTTTATGGGAAACTGTGCAGAACACCTCTATGCTCAGATGTAGTTAGTTAGTGTAAGATTATAGGACATGAAATGATCCATAAAATAGGGGAAATGGTGAAAACCATTTAGCAACACATCAAGGAAGCCCCATGTTGATAGAAGAGTTATGCATCAAATTGTCGATAGGACTGTGGGTTCATAGTTAGAGACATGGTATTCCTCTGCATATCTCAATGGAAGAAGGTCACAAGGTTTGGGAAGAAAGGAAATCCAAGTCATCGGTGCATCAAACTATTTCATATTCTTGATCTTGTTGGAGCTGTGACCCATTGACTAGAACTTCCATGTACCATGTCTAATGTACACAAGGTATTCCATGTATCCCTCTTAAGTATGTTCATACCAGACCATTCACATGTACTCTCTTTAGAGGCGGAATTGTTATAGAATTATCTTCCTTACAACGAGAAACTAGTGAAGATCTTGCATCATAAAGATAATGTTCTACACAAGAAGACTACTCACCTAGTCATAGTACAATAGAAGAACAATAACTATTTGGAGGAAACATGGAAATTGGAGTAGGAAATGAAGGAAAAGTACCCACATCTATTTACAACATAAAATGTAAAAAAAATATTGTGGGTGAAATTTCATAAGGGGGGAAAATGTAAAAACACACTATTTTATCAATTAAATTAAATTTTTATAAATATGTCTTATAATATAATCACATAATATTATGGATATAATAAAGTTAAACCCCTATAAATGAATAAAGAGTAAAATAAAATGTATCTCAAGATTTTATGGAACATATACTTATAAAATAGTAACCTGACCTCTTGAAAAGTAATGTAGCCCTTATGAATAATATACTATCCAACCAAATAGTAAACTCACTAATGAATGAATAAATAATTTTTATCCATCTTTTAACTAAAAATATGATATGATTATATCATATTATAAGTAAGTAAATATTTTAAAAATTATTTATTATGTGTTTGTGTTTTTTTATTCTATATATATTTACAATATTACGGTTAATATAAAAATTTAAAAGAAAAATTATTTTCAAAAAATATATTCATATATAAATATTTTTATTACTTAAGATATTGATATCATATTACGTGACCTCAATTAAATTTTCAATGTGGTAGAAAATCATTTTTAATTTTAAAATATGTATTTTAAAGTTAATTATTATTTTAATTAAAAATTAAATTTCACATTTTTAGAATTTTTTCTCAAAATGGAGTTAATTGTTTAATTATACATTTTTAAACATGGTTGTGATGAATTTTTAGAATTTTTCTAAAATAATGGAATCTTTGGTTAATAGTAAAATATGTTATTTTACAAGAAACGCTAAATACATGAATTTCTATGTCAATTTTTGGAGTCATTGATGTGGTAACTGTCTAATGGTTCAAACCTAGATAAAATATTTATAGTTTTGGCCACAAGAATCAATAATTTTCATAGTATTGAGAAACACTATTAAACTGAACATTAGAATATTGGGAAACCCATCATCTCCTTAGCTATAAATACCAATCCTCTATACCTCTTCACCTCACACCGCTCAATCCTTGTTTCTAGTCCAAATTCTACTTAAATATATCCATATGACCCTTTACCAGGCCCAATAGCCCTTGGTATCTTCATAAGAACAACTTCTCTCTCTGAAGAGGATCCGAAGGATGATATATTCAATAGGTATATTCCACTTTTCCTCTCATTTATTTTCTTTCACGTACATTTTTTCATTATCATTCTCCACATCCATTCTTCCAAATGATATGATAAATACAATAACATAAATGTACATGATGGTTTTTATGATAATGTAATAATTAATCATAACCTCTCATTTACCTTCCTTTTATAGAATAAATGAAAACACTATCCAAGATGTGGTCATTTATGACATTCAAGTAGGTCAGGTTTTCAATATCAATTACCATTTATAATTATGGTCTTGAGACAATTTTTATGGTTCAACAAGACTGTAATATATTTAGTGTAACTTCTGTGATGTTCTGAAATATTTTTATAAAAATTAAATTAATTTATAAAGAAAAATGTGTTTAATATGATCAGCAACCACCAATTAACCAAAACGGTTACTATTAAAGTTTTATATAAGGACTCATCTTCACTCTAAATAACATGATGAATTTTATAACCTTGTAATCTTTGGTATGTTCAGTAATAACATAAATAATAAATTTAATTCAACCATTTTCATCATACATGTTTATCCTAACATGTATATAAGTAAACCTATCATGAAAACAAAGAAAAAAAGATCCCAAAAAATGAAAATTGAGCCTCTTAACCAATAAAAATGGTCCTGAATTGACATAATATTGTCATAATAAATAACTTACATGAAGAGTATGACTTATAAATATTAATTAAATAATGTTATTTGGATATCCAGGACTTTATGATCATGTGAAGGACACCATCAGACTTAAGGTAAAAGACTATACCCAAACCTCCATTATACCTTCGGGTGGCTCTATCATTATTTTTAACCAAAAGAAGTTATCTATTATTTTTATGTAAATTTTCTAAATTTGGTGTACATTCTATAAATTGATGTATCATGTTCCATTAATCATTATCTTTTTTTGACATACATTTTATATATGGTTCCCTCTTTAATACTTACTGAAAAGAAAAATTGTTTAAGGGAACCTTCCAAATTCCTACCCATTTTCATGAACACTATATAATTTATTTTTAAGCCAAAATTGGTTTTATAAAACCAATATTTTTATTATTAAAACCTTATTTGTTAACATGTGTTTTTATATAAAATATTATTCTATTTTTTGTTATAAATGACCCTTGATATTTTCATTTAACCTCACTAAAATGTTTCAATTATAACGATTCTTATGTAATCTATTTACATGTTATTTCATCTTGCTGATATCACTTTTCATGATATATTATTATCTATTCCAGGATTTTTCATGAGTGATCTAATTCATTTCCTTCATGAACATTTTTATAATACTACAATTTGATATGTTTTATAACATGATTATGATACCCAATTATTATGATGTGTAACCGTTATGTTTTTGTATGATTATATATGTCAATCTCATATTTATAAACATGTTATAATGGATGTTTCTAGATAGAGATCTAATTCATTGGTATGTTTGAGTCTTGTGAAATGTTATATCCAATAGTCTTGGTGGTTAGCCTTGACACATGCTACCATGTGCAACTGTCTTGGCTGTTAACCTTGACATGTGCTACTCTATGTGAAATGAGGCTTAAATCATGATAAAGTCATGTTTTATATTACTTCCACATTACTATGAATCCATAATTATATTTTCCCATGTTTATATGTTATAATTCCTTATGTTCCATGTTTTTTAATATCACAATGTCATTCCTTCTAACTCATGTCTAAATCATTATTCATATGTTTAATCCCGTACTTGGATTTTAACTTATCCATTTGTTCATATTATCCTAATGATATCCTATTATGATGTCTGAGAATAATGGAAGTTATGATCTCATTTTAGAGATTGAATTAAATTTAATTTTATGAAGTTTTATTGTGTGCCTAATCTTAAAAGACACTGGACATTACGATCCTTGGATTACAATGTGATGTTTTATTATGATTTAAATAAGGAACTGATATGTTATAAAGTAAAGGATCCCTATATATATGACTTATTCCAAATCTAGTATGGTAGTGTTGTTAATAACAAGAATGATAAATGGTCAAGAGTGGTGTTGTTAGAGGCTTGTTGTTGGACCATTTGGTGTGACAGGAATTAGATTTGACCTGACAGCCTCTTGTGCTCATAGTTGTATCTATCAACAAGATCATGTGGTATGGAATGTGAACTTTTATTCCTCTTTACGATCTAGAAAAAGTCCCTATTTCTCAGGGAATTGTGCTCTATCAGATATTCTTCATCTCCCCCACAACAACTATCATCTCAATGTAAATTTGTGAAATGGAACATGCCTCATATTGGTATAAAATTAATCACTTATTGCTGATGGGTAAATGATCTAGAATGAGGTGGTGGTTTAGTACATGATGTAATGGGATTGATGGTGTTCATCTTCTCTTAGTATAATGGTTATGGAGAATCTATGGTTTTGGAATCCAGGGCCCTTCTTAACAATGTATAGATTTATTTGAATTGAAATCTTAATGTGGATTTCATGGAGAAAGACTCCTTGGTTTTCTAAACGTCTCTCCAAAAACATGTTTTAACCCCTGGTGTATCAATGATATCATCTAAATAATATTCCATCTCTTAGGATATGATATACAGTTGAGTCACATGTGGTGAATTGGAAAAAAGGTTGAAATTTTTCTTGGTTCGACGTATATTCTTAGTTTGTGTCTCAACTTATTTACTAATAGAAGATTCTTTCATCCTGAATTTATATGAATTGTGAGAGGAAATTCTATCAGTATTTATATATTTCATTCACCTTGATGATTTTGGGATTTATATTCCATTTTCTATAAATAAATAAAACTCCACTTTTGTATCTAATAATTGATATCAATGTGACATTCACTTAATATTGAATCATTTTTTCTTGAGTTAAAAATCATATTGGATCTCTTAGAAAAACCACATCAGCTAGAAACTCTTACCGATGATTATCAATATCCCTATAATTTTTATCATTACTATAAAATTATTCTCTATATATGGATAGATTAGTGGGATATAATCATCTATAAAAAAATACCTTACAAGATTATTCTCGATAAAGACTGGTAATAAAATCCCAAGGTATGAGTAAATAATTATACGTTTAGACTTATTTATTACCCTGTATATGGGGCTATTTCACCATAATTTACATACATGAACCTAAAATAGGAAAATAATAGAAAAAACTCAAAATATTATAACCAATTACACTTCTATTAGAAAACCATGATCTATGTGTCACTAAGACATTGGAGGAATAAATGCTTACAATGTTAGAGGAGATTTGATTTAAAAAAAACATACATGGTTTTCTTCACACATAGAGATCGATATTTGTATTGACATATTCATTAGGATTACAATGATTTTATTATCATCCTTTTATAAGGACAAATATGAGATCTGAGAGAGAAAGGTGTATTTGTAGGATAATGAGATAAATGCTTTATCGTACCAAGGTTCAGACCTTTTAAATCTCCTATTAACTCTACTAAGATGATAGAGGGCAGTTTATTATATTTTTATTTAGTATATTTTTTTTAATTAGTCTACAACCTAGAAAAATATCTACATCCTAGAAATTCATGATCTCTTCAAACAGATAAAAATTAACATGTGGATCTTAATAATTTTTCTCATTAATGGTTATCAATATCATTCAGATCATATGGAGGATATCCTAATGATATTTATTGTGTGATAAAATGGTCACTATGAGTTTTTTGTGATGTTATTTTATATGATAGAATCCTCAGATATGTCCATGGGACTCAAGAACTAGTTCTTCTTTCATATATACATCAGTTCATAGTGGGTTTTCAATTATGAAAACATCTTTTATTCTTAGTTAGAGGGGTTTCATGATAATATTTTAATGTTCTTAATTGGTTTAAAACATGAGAATCTAAAGTATAAAAATATCATTTAGCATATTTTTTGTATTTAGGATGATCATTTTCAGGTTCATTCCATCTCAATGGGTTGTGTTGTTGATCTCATGAAGGTTGTAAATGTGATGGTATTAGTGGAACCCATGATTGTTTGTGGGGTTCATATTTTTCTTTTAATGGAGGTATATTAATAATATTGATGTTATAATACTCATATATTACAACCCCTATAAAATACCTTGAAAAATAGATAACCATTTTTTGGTCTGAGAATTATTCTAGTTGCTATTATGAGTTGAAGTATAGTTTGATAAATGATCTATTTTTGTAGTTTCTAGTGGATGTGAAGAAATTTTCTGTATAATTGAATGCATCCAAATGTTTGATTGGATTCATAATAATTTATGGATAGGTATATATTACATATGGTTCTTATGTGTTGACATTGCCTTAGAAGAATTTTGTGAAACAAGTCATAGAGGATGAGACTATAACATGTTCCCAGAATATGTGGACATATAATCTCTTCATGGGATGGGTAGTGATTTACATGAAAATATAGATCCTAATGTATATATTTTTTATAGAGGGAACCCAATTTGGGGTATAGATAATGTAAAAACATCCCACTAAACCATGAAAATAAAATTTTAAATATTGTAATAAATCTTAATTATTTAGATAATGCTTATAATTGGATATATCTTACACAATTTCATTTGGACGTCCCTAAGAAGTTAGATTCATTGAGTTTGGATTATCTTCCAGATGGTGTTGTTTCGTAACATTAGTTATTTTTATTTTCCAATACACTTCTTTACTGGGAGAAGGGTTCCTGATATTTATATATTTATTATGAGATTTTGTGAGAACATTATTTATATGGTGAAATACCACATTGATTCAGTGATCATATGGTAAATGTTTTCAACAAATAATGGAAAACAATATATTCTTCATCAATACATAACAATTTATTTCAATAGTTTCACACCACTCGTCTATCAGTGCATCACGAAATAGGAAGTTTTACCAATATCTAAATTGTCATCTTTTAGAGTCAATAACTAATAGTTATTTTATCTTGTTATATCATGATACATCACTTATAAATAAGTGATGGATAAAAATAAGGTCCATTCATGTTTTATCCAACCACTTGAGATACTCATGTTTTTTTATATAGTTTTTTGATGCATTTCATAACTGGAAATCAATGATCAAATATGAGTGGGGACTTTTTCGGTGAGATCATTGACTAAGAGACAATGTTATCAAATTTCAATCCCATTCAAGAGTAGAGTATGTTGAAGGGATTGGGTAACTTTTACAGAAGTTATATTGTCTAATTATATAGGTAACCCTTGATGATTATTTCTAACAAGGATATTAAATTCATGTACTACTTGATAATGGTTTCTCAAGTGGATTTTGGGACCAAAATTCATATGTGTATAAAATTCCACCCTTGGTTAGAAGGAAAAACAAAGAGTGCTATCCAGGATTTTGAGGATATGTTATAGTCATCAGTTATAGGTTTTTTTTAATATTTGGGATCAAAGTAAAATATTTGGGGTGTTTTTTATAACAATAGAAGACACACAAATATTATGATATAACATTTTGATGACATATAATTTATAACATTTAGGTCAACCTTTATCTGGATGGAAATTAGTGATTTATCACTATAATGGATTAAGTTATTGTGGGTGAAAATGAAGAAGTTGTAAGGGATCAATGAGACCATTTTGATAGACCAAATACATAAAAATTTGTATTATATTAGTGGATAAAGACTTTTAGATTTTGAAAAGGGAAAAAACATATTTCTGAGGGTATTAAATAAATATTTTTTGAGGTGGTTTGGTCAGAGTTTAAAGATATCTCTATGGTTCAGTAAATCATTATATATATTGATAATGGTAGAAGATTTTTTTATCGAATGATGTTACCCCCACAAATTGGCAAGGTGAAAAATATTTTTAATTTTTTGAAATTAATGTGGTATAAAAATGATCAATCACATATTATTGGCAATGGTGAGTAGGATATTAACAAAAAACTACTATTACAACATATATCATGTTTATCAAGAATCATGTAAGGTCGCTATTTTGTAAAACCCTTCATTTAAATTTTTTAAAATCGTAGAAGATAATATAGGGTGAAAATGCCTTTTCAGGTTTAGTCATTTTGCTCAAGCGGTATCTTCATTCATTTAAAAATTAATTATATTTATAGTTTCTCATGAATGATATAAAAACATTTTTTTAACATAGATAATTACTTTTAATGGAAATAAAAAAATATGAATATATAAGTAAGTATTTAAAACCCATTCTAAAGATGGAAAATAATTTATTTTAATTCATTAATTAGAGTGCTTTTTAATGGTTCATTTACATGTTTGTTTAATGATAACATATATAATGTGATATAAATAAAGAGTTATAGATGATTTTTCATGTCATAAATGAAAAATTATCATTTGTTTCTAAAATGGAGGACTCTTTCCCATCAACCACTTTAGAATTATAAATGATTTTACTTCAGAATCAGTTATATCTTCTACCATGAGTTTGGAAATATTTTATTTCACTATTCCTTATAAAATGTGATATCATATCATGCCCATGTTCCCTTTGTCTAAATTACTGTAATTAAACTTAATAAATTGATAATATATTCATATAACGTGATGAATGATTATTTTAAGGGTATGATAAACTTGTCATTACATATAAATGGTGAATAATTATGTATTAATCTAGAAATTATAATAAAATAATAATATAAATCACATGCCTTGGAATAATGAATAATGTAGTGTTGATATTTTATGAATTGAAATAAATGGTATGCTTCAAGATTTAATTGTTTTATTTGTTGAATTTACAAATTCTATTGTATAATAACATTTTTTATTATCTTAGATATTGGGGAATAATTAATCAGAAACTATAATTCCAAATCAATTATATTTCATTATTTAACTATGATTATATTTTTTATTATTAAAGTGGTGGACTTTTATTATCACATGATAATGGTTAATAATATTTGATGATGGGAATTAAATTAATGGTTTTGGGTTTAGATGTTCCTTGGGAATTTTCAATTATTCATCATGATATTTTATTTCATAGTGTAATATGTATGTTAGGAATTACTTGTTTTTTATTTTTGTTATAGTTAATTTCCTAAAATTATTAAAGTACATAAATATGGTATGATGTTATAATTTAAATCCAAGAGTCACCTATAGAGTAACTACTATTGTTATTGTAATGAATCTAGCATGAGAATAATTCTTTGAGTAGGTTTATATTAATTTATAGTTTTCATTAGCTTTTTCCTTAGGTTTTCTTGTGTAGAAGGCCTATACATAATAAAATAGAAATTTTAAAATTAATTTAAAATTTTCATTTTCTAATTTAATAATGTTTGGGGATGATCCATATCATTTTTTGTTATAGGATTATTTATTTAATCAAGGACATGTCCTCGTTTTCTTTCCCAATGTGTGGAAAATATATAGTTAATATGTATGTTTCCCCGTGGGTTATTTTGACCTTACTATGATTTTTTTCATTGATGATAAAATTGATATGGTTGGGTACATTTAGAGATAAATGTGGTGCGAGCCAGATGTTTCATTTATTTTAAATAACAATGCTTGTGTAAAAGATTGTATATTTGGACAATGGTGTGGGAATAATATTAGCACAACTAGGATGAGTTTATAGTGGGGATTTAGAATTTATATAATTATTCATTGATGAATTATTGATGTCCATATAGACAAATGTTTTTTATATGTTTGGGTTATAAATTCTTGTCATTGTTAGACTTAATGAAATATCCATACATCATCATCAGGTAGCTTAGGATGAGTTCTGTAGTACATGAATAATTAATAAATGATTAAAGATCTAATAAAAGAATGTTTCTAATTATTGGTTTTCACAAATGTTGATGTTCTACTTGAGAATAATAAAAATCAGTAAGAGTGTCAATGGAAAAGGCTTAAAAATTAAAAAATTAATCATGGAAGATTAGTAATAGAAGAGTATTAATTAATTGCTAATTATTTAATTAACACTACCATAATTAGGCCCTTTGACAACATGAAAAAGGGATTAAATAGATTCAATATGGGGAGTGGTGGAAGGGATTTATAATTTCTAGAGAATCACTAATAAAAGGAGATTTTATCAATACATTCATTAGTAATGATCAAGGGGGACTTTTTTAGATCTAGAAATAGCCCTAATAAAGTCCCTAGAGCTATAGTTTGATGTTATAATTACATCATACTATAGGAACAACCCAAAAAGATATTCCAAATTAATAAATTAATTATAATATAAATTAAACCACAAAAAAACAAAATACAATATATTACATACTTTTTGAAAAATGTTTTGAACTATTACATTATAATGTATTATCAGAAAAAGTAAAAAATGTCAATATTTATTTTATTTCGCACACGAACCCCTCTTAAAAAAGACTGATCATAGTTTCAGTTGTCGAACAAACCACCCAAACTCAAGCTAAATAATATAATTGAATAATAAAATGTATATTATTGTTGTAATATAATATGGAAGTAATTTTCAATAATATTAAACAACACATGAATATAATTTTAATTTTAAATAAAAGGGCTCACATATAGGTATACAAGTCACACTATAAATCTGATTGAGGTGGTTAGAAACCCAAAAAATCACAAATTTCTTTTGGATCATTTTTTAAAGTATAAAAAATAAAATGTTTAATATTGGTTTTGATAATGACACTTTCCTTTTTTACTAAAATCCCATTTGAAATGGAAAACAAACACATTGAGTGATTTTGGACACATCATGTTTATGTTTGATGTGAGACTAAATCATACCCATCACAAATGCATTGTGAAAGATATTCAAAATGTTTCAATATAATATGACTGTGTTTTCTTAGATCTCAGCGAGTGACAAATGTTTTGAAGTAAAAAAGTCAATTTTGGATTGATAACGGACACATTGAGTCATAACTTGCACATAGTGTATCAGATTGAGGTGAAAATGATTACAATATTTCAAACATGACTTATGGGTCAATATATTAATATATCAAAACAATACTAATTAATTTCAATAGTTTAGAGTATATCACATATCTAATATTCTATAACATAAATTTTAAATAAGAGGACACACTTAGAGTCATACTGGGCACATTGTGGATTATATTGAGGTGGTTCTAATTATGAAATATCTTAAATGACATATGTATCATTTTACTAAAGTATCAAATCATACAGAATGTTTTCATTCATTTTGAGTATGTCGCATGTCTTTTTACTAAAATTTCATTTCAAATCAAAATAATATAATTTTAGTCATACAAGTAACAACATGTGTCATTTTTATGTGAGACTAATTCCAACTCATCAAAAAATACATAGGAATCATATTCCTAACATATCATGATAATTACAGAATTTTTACATAGTGTTTATTGTTTGAAACTTATTTTAAAATAAAATTTCAATTTTAGACTAATAAAGAACACTTTTATTCTTATCAATTTCGTGACACTTTTTTTGTTTAATTTTGAGTATAACACTTATCTATTTGACTAAAATATGAATTTTAAATAAAAATACACACATTTAGTCATATTAATCGCACCGTACATCAGATAGAGGTATGCCAAATTCTTAAATGTCACAAATGACATATGAAATATTTTCCTCAAGTACCAAAACAACCTGAAAATATTTTCGTGGTTTCAGTATGTCAATATTTTTACTAAAATGACTTTTTACATTTGAAACATGCACTTTGAGTTAGACCAGTCATATAATGTGTTGGTTTGATGTGAGATGAATTCCAACACATCACAAATGACATATGAATCACTATTCCTAAATTACCTAAAAAATGTGAGCATCTTTTCTTGGTTTTAGGGAGTGACCCAAATTTTGAATCAAAATGAAAATTTTACGCTAAATATAGAAAATTTGAATAAAAAATAGTGCACCATATATTATATTGTGGTACAAATGATTTATATATGTTAAAATTGTCTTATGTTTCATTTCTCTAAAGTATCAAATTAATCTAAGTGTTTTCTTTGGGTTTCGAATATGTCACATTCCAATTGTAATAAAAAGTGAATTATAAAAAAACACATGGAGACATTCTAGTGAAACCATGCTTCATATTAAGGTGAATTTAATTCCTACATGTCACAATTGTTTTGTAGACCATTTTCATAAAATATTAAAATAATTTGAATGCCTCTACTAAATTATCAGCATGTCTTATGTTTTTTTTACTAAAATATCATTTTAAACTGGTAACACACACATTGAGTCATACTAGTCACATCAGGTGTCATTTCTATGTGGTACTAATTACTGAAGATATATAATGAATTATGAATTGTTTTCCTAAATTATTAAGACAATATGAGTATGGTTTCACATTTCTTAGTTATTAGAACATATTTTGAAATAATATTTCAATATTACACTGATATGGGAAACATTGAGTCATATCAGGGACACTATGATTCAGATTGTGAGGCGGGTTGTTTATACCCATAAAAATTGAATTATGGATAATTTTTAGAAAGTATCAAAACAATATGAATAAATTATCATTTTTTTGAGTGGTTCAATTTTCTTTTTAAATAATATGTCAATTTTAAATAAAAACACAAAATTCGATTCAAAAAGATAACACTATGTTTCATATTGAGGTTCAGCTAAACAAAACACGTAAATAATGAAAAAAGTTATTGTTTTCATAATGTATCAAAACATTCTGAATGCATTTTATGGATTCATAAAGAGTCAAATTTGATTCATTTTTATAAAATTTCCTTTTAAACTGAAAACACACACATTGAGTCAAACATAACACATTGTTTTTTGATTTTACATGTGACAGTTTCAATAAAGTGAAAAATAAAATAATAATTTTCCCATAAATTAACAATACAATCAAAGCATGTTTTCTTTGTTTTTTAGTAGGAGAAACTCATTTTGAACTAAAATGTCAATTTATCATATATAATGAACTCTATGAGTCATACATGGTACACCTTGCATTATATTTTTGTGAATATATTTCTTAAATGTGAATAAATAACATATGGAAAATTTTATTAATGTTTCAAACAATATGAACATTTTCTTCGATTTTGTGTATCCCACATTCATTTTTCAATATAATATAAATTAAAAAAAGTAGACTATGAGTCACACTGGTCACACCATGCATCAAATTTTGGTGATGATGATTCCTACATGTTTAAAATTATTTATGGATCATTTTCATAATGTATCAAAATAATCTGATTATTTTTTCATATCTTTGAAATATGAAATTAGTTTTTTACTAAAATATAATTTAAATTAGGAATATAAATTTGAGTCATTTCAGTCACATCATATATCAGTTTTACATGAGTCTAATTCCTACATGTGAAAAATGTCTTATGAATCATCGTAATATATTATCAAGAAAGTCTGATCATGTAAAATTTCTTAGTGAGTGACGATCATTTTTAACTAAATTGTTAACTTTACACTAAAAATTCACACATTGATTCATATCGGTCAAATTTTTTATCAAATTGTGGATTTTCAGATTCTCATAATTCCAAAAAATGACTAATGGACCATTCTACTATATTATCTAAAAAATAAAAATGTGGTTGTTTAGTTTTTAATATGTCACATGTCATTTTTACTGAAATGTCAATTTAATAAATCAAAACACCTACTCTTATACTGGCAACACCATGAATTGGATTGTGATAAGGATAATTCACCAAAATCAAAATTTATATTCGGATAATTTTCATAAGTCTCAAAACAATATAATTGCGATTTTCGGATTTTGATTATGTCACATTTGTTTTTTTTATAAAAATTCCATTTTACACTAGAAACATGAACATTGAGTCATACAGGTAACATCGTGTGTCATTTTGACATCAGAATAATTCTTAAGAACAAAAAATTACTTATTAATCATTATTATAAATTATCAAAACAATAAAATAATTTTTCCATAGTTTTTAGTGACTAGCACATATTTTGAACGAAAAAGTCAATTATTAACTGATAATGGACACATTGAGCCATAATGAGAACATAATAACATAGATTGATGTGAGGCTGAGTACTATAGATCGAATATTAATTATATACAATTTTAAAAATTGATTAAAACAATTAAAATAAATTTCATTAGTTTTAGTATTCTGGTTGCCTTTTTTATTTGAATTTAAATTTTAAATAAAGATACACACTTAGTGTCATACCATCCACATAGTGCCTTGTATTTAGGTGATTATGATTACTAAAAATAAAAAATGACATATCGATCATATTATAATACATGTAATTAATAGTATTGTTTCTCTATTTTGATCATGCCACAACTATTTTTTAATAAAATTTCATTTTAAACTGGAAAGTAGAATTTTGAGTCATACTAGGAACATTATTTTTTAATTTTAAATGAGATTGATTCCTAAATATACCAAACAACTGATGAATCGTTTTAATAAATTATTTGTAAAATTAAAGAAAAATTAGTTCATTTTTAGTGACGGGCACACATTTTTTACAAAAATTTCAAATTTAGTTGGATAATGGAAAATATGAGTCATAATTGGTAAACAATGAATCAAATTCTGGTTCACTAGATTCCTAAACCTCGTAAATGAAAAATGGATCATTTATTTAATGTATATAATCAATGTAAATTATTTTTCTTAGTTTTGAGTATGTCACTTGTATTTTTTTGGATAAAATTCTTAATTTAACAAATAAGATAGAGTTATAGTCATACCATCCATACAATTCATCATATTGAGGTTAGGATAATTCATAATATAACAAATAAATACTAGATTATGGACATAATTTTTCAACATAATTTTAATTAATATGATTATTTTTGTGTATGTGATGCATGTTATGAACTAAAATGTAAATTATAATATAAAAATAAAAAATTAATGTCACACCGATAACATTGTGTATGAGAATTAGGTGTGTCTAATTGAGTATGTAATATTTTCTTTAATTAAAATGTATGAAAAATTATTGAGAAGAGGGGCCACATTACATTTTGATAGAAGTGGAAACCCCATCCCACCTCAATGATTTTATTTTCATGGAACATGGGGTTCCTCTTCCATTATAACGGAGCGTGTTCTTTCTTTTTCAGAATGATGCTGATACATAAAAGAAAAATATTAATTTCGAAAATATTTATTAAGATACTAAATATGTATTAGATATGAATGATAAGGAAATTATCATACAAATATTAGATAAAATTATCATAAAAAAATGAAATAAGTAGTATAAATTATACATTTCATGAATATTTTATACATTCATGACACATTTCATTTTTTTCATTTTCTCAATTGTAGCCTTGATTCCCAATATCTCATAATCATAATAAGATTCAAACAAAAATCCGAAAAATATAAAAATAATCCACCTATATAAAAAGGTAATTATTATTTTAATAATAATGTAAAAAATAATTTAAAAATAAATATAAATTAATAAAATAATAAAATATCAATTATAAACTAAAATCAAACAATTTAGTCACACCGGGTACAATGTGTACCAGATTGATTGAATAATCCCAACACAATAGTGATCCTCCTTGTTGAAAAAGTCAATTATTTATGAACTCATTGAAAATAAAAAATATAAAAATAATAGTGGAATGTTACTAAAAACTAGATTAAAATGGTGATAAAATAAGCTATATAGTAGATAGTCACATCATCAGGATATATGTGTATATTCTGACATCAGGTATACTGACAAATCCTTTTAAAAAAACTTATTTCATCTTGTGAATATGAGGTCTACATAAGTCATGGTAGTAATAAAAAGAATATAAATATACCAAGGATTAAAAAATATTTTTAATTACATAGTTATTATATTAGCAAATAAATATTTGGCGATACAAGTTAGTTTATGGTCAATGATATCTCTCATAAATCTGAAAACACAATAACCCCAATATTTTCCTTGGGAGTTTTTAGAATCTACAGAAACATTTTGAAAAATATGCAATTTCTTCTAATATATGTTTCGATTGTGAAAAAATTTTATATATACCATAATACTTATCCATCAACATTCTCCTGGTACGCATGGACTATCCTCATTCCATTATTTACATGATATTTAAAACCATCCCTATCAATATTTATTTCTCATTAAAAAACAATATAAAATATATAGCATGATGTTTAGTTCTAAAATGATTGATGTAGTGTATTAAAAATTTAAAAACGTCATCATGTGGGGTCTGTTTTTTGGGTATCCATTTAGTGAATCTAGGAAAAAACTCTTTATATTATCCTAATTGACTAAAATTAGTACCTAATTCTTCTTAAAAACAAAAAATGAATAATTAATGGAATAATTATAATAAATACGATTTGATTAAATTGTAGACATTCAACACACATTTCGGGTAATAAAAAGTTTCTATTCTCCTTATGGCTTCTTTCAAATGATATAGATTCTTTTTACACTATTTCATCAGTCATAGTTAATTCTCTTATTGTTTAGTCTATAGAAGAAATGTGAGGACTAATGTATCAATATTTATGTTTATAGGGGTTTCAATTCATATAGTATAGATATATATTCCTATAAAAAAATAAGAATTATATTTAGACATAATGAACCAAGTATATCAGTTATAGTATGAAAACTCATGAAAATACACAACATTTATACATTTAAAATTTCTTCACCTATCCATTATTACATGAGGATTTATTTTACATTATAATGGTAAATGAAGTTTACAATGGCCTATAAATATACTTGTTCATCAAAATCAACTTTATGATTACAACCACATTGCAACATAGTATTTTCATGAACATTCAATGATAGTAAATGAGGATATTAAATGGGTGGGGTGAAGATGATCTGTGATGTTATTTTTGATTGGTCTGTTTTTTCCTTTTGATCATTTTGATTCAACCATTCATTTCAAACATTTTCATTTTCAGTTTGTAATAAAAATAATCAGTTTTCACAATTTTTTTTGAATTGTTAATGGTATTTCTTGAAAAATAAGATGGAAACGAAGTCAACCTTCTGAAATTTTTTTAACTATATATTATTGAAATTCTATGAATGTTTCAGTAGACTGGTCAACCATTTTTATTTCTACTTCTTCAAGTGGATCATGTAGATAGGTGCATCGATGATTAGCTATGCTAATCTCCAATCTCACATTACCTGTTGGTAGTTTTTTATTTTTTTAGAGTGTATTCTTCGATATTGGACATTATATCCCTCATAAAAAGGATATGGGTGTTGTTTTATGGATGTAAACTATAGAAGGTATCACCATGTAGAATATCATTATAGGAAATGAATCGGTGTCTTGCTAATTCTCATTTTGCAGAAATAATTATGAAAATATTTATTACCTCCTTTAAGATAGATATGCAATGAATTTTTTTCAAGGGAAGATAATATTTCTTACATGTATTCCATCTTTTATATTTATCCTGTTATTCTATTATTGTGATAAAATATATTATGACATCGACCAAAAAACATACACATATTATACAAATAAACTATCAAACCTTTTCAAGGTCACTGAAAGTATGTGTGTATCTGATACAACTACTGAATATTCTTGTACCTATGTCAGATAGAGAATATTGGAAAATATTTAATCATTTTTATATAATAAAGAATTATTGAAATTTTTATTATAAAATTATACTTACGCTTGTTTGCAAAAAATTTTGTGTATTTTCGTCATTTAGTATCCCATTTTTATTAATTAATGTCTCCATCCATAGTATACGACTTAGGGTAGAAGTGGGATTGTATTTTCATTCTTCAATAGGCATATAAATTGAGGATCATAATTATGATATTGTTTTATGTCAGATAAAACTATTACAATTGACTTAAAATACGTATGAATATTTTTGATATGAAGCATACCTTGTCATTTCTTTATAGTGTGGGTATGTCAGTTTTTCAACCCATTTTATTATTTTAAGAACAAAATTAATTTTTCATTAATTTAAAATTCTTAATCAATGTGATAACCACACACAATTTCAAACAATTAATTTCCATCCCCAATATACCTTAAAATTAATCCCCTCATGACAACCTAAAAATGAATCCCCTACTTCTTGGCATATTAGATGTGTATAAATATTCCATGTGTGTGTGTTTATTTTCCCATCATCATATTTAATTTTAAATTTTGATATAATTTTGTGGAATCCTCAATGAAATTTCCAACATGATTTAATTCAAATTTGTTGTGGGAGTAATTTACTATAAACACACTCTATATGGGGTAATGCAGAGTAAGTCAATGGATAATTATTTAATTTTTTAGTAAAATAAATAAAGGATATCATATTGTTACCCTAATATCATCCCAAATTAGTGTTTTAAGAATTAAAATCACAAGGTACCTTGAATCTACATTAATAAAAAACGCTTCTGAGTATTGAGCCTAATTGAACGACTGAACATGGCCTTATTGTGGTGAATAGGATTCCTATGCATATTCCATCCGACCTAGAATTTGATTCCATACATTTTCACCTTGATATATTTTTATAACAGCATCATTACATGATGTCCTTTTTTTTGGACATCAGTTTTTGGCCGTCAACTATTTCATTGGGTTCCACATCATCAATATGTTATTCCTCTAGATTGGTAGCATTGACATGTGAAGAAGGCATTTATTCACCTGCACTAGGAGAAGCAGCATGTTGAGAAACCTATTATTCTTCTTGATTGAGAGAATTAATATGTGTACAAGTCATTATTTGTAAAATGGTCCAACATTTAATTTATATTAAATAAATGAAGTAGTAAAGATATAGTAATATGAGGTTAAATGATTTAAATATAAAATTTTTAACAAGTTTTTCAAACACTTTTTTAAATGGTTGGATGGATTATACACCTATATTGAGTTTATAAATTCCTTCATTATGGTCTCTTATCGCATTCATGTCCCTATATACATTAATACAATTGAGGAATTTTTGTAAAATGATAATGAAAGTTTCATTCAAATTTATTTTTTTTGGCCCAGTAGTGGTTCTGGTCGATAAAAAAATTATTAACCACCTTTATTTTGTGGGATCTAGAACATAAAATACTTGTACTTCCTATGATTACATTATGAATGGTTCAACATTGTAGCCTTCCTTTCTGAAATCCATGATCGTGATTCCCAATTCCCCTTTTTTAATTGTACTCATATTATCCAATCACTTATAATAATTTATCGTCACTTTGAATGTAGTCTATTCCAACTCCCATATTTTTTTGATGATTCCAAAGTATTATATGTTCACATAAATTGGAATTATTTCAATTGTACTAGATACATTCATATATTCATCTAGAACTAGAACTGCATAATTTTTATTGGTATAATGTTCATCATGATCATTTTCATAGAATAAGTAACCATTACATACATTACCTTCATAAGAAATTATATACACATTGGGTCCTATTTAAATCCATAAAAATATTTCAAAAATTGAATCGAGTTTTTCATCTAACTCCATAATTGTTTTCTCTAAAAACTATCCTAGATACAATTTATTATGTTTATTAGATATGCATATTTTTCCTTTGATGGATTCAAGTGCCTAATAATTTATTTTTCGGTTTCAACATACAGGGTAACCTCTAAACTGTTATGAAAAAAAATGTTGGGAATACTCATAATCTATAATATTGAATGTAAAAACATATATTCTAGAAATTACTTCACCCATAATCCACATAGATTGCTGAGATTTCAGTAGAGAAAATATTTCAACAATAGATACAAATTTGGTACGTAATTCAATCTGTTCAAGAAAAATATAACACTCCATAATACAACCTGATGACCGACTTTTATTTTTACATACCCATTCAATATATTAACATATAATTCAATGGGGTACAACCATATATAATGTACTAGGCCACATAGTATAATCTCTCCCACAAAGTCAAGCATCACGTATACCATCATATCAATGTATATAATAAAGAATAAAATTTTCAATTCACATAATATAATCGAAAATTTCATTTCTACAGTAGTAAATTCTAACAGCCTATAACATTTTTTCATATATATTTGAAAAATAAATATAACTTAGTTATTATATGGTTTAATTTTTTTGGAAATTCAATGTAAACTAATAAGAATTAAATTATGCATCAATACATTGCAATCTTGTGAATTTAAACACATTAACAGTGAACCAGTCACTGGCTTGGTATTCTTGATATTCTTTGAATATTCATATGACACCATTAGATTATTCAAGTAGTTTCAAATCTGATAAATCTCCTACCAAGAAATATTGAAAGTAATTGGAGGAATAAAATTCCATTTTCACCCTTCACTAGAAGAGAATCATCCCATATTCCAATGTCGATCATGTATGACCTAGTAATAATATTGGATTGTAATAGTATCATAGATGGATATACTTACAATATATGGGTGTGAATGGTAGTTTAAAAAGTGTAAACTAATCCAAAAACAGTACATGTTAGTGTAATATTATCATACTCACATATTTCATGATTGTCAATGTTATGGAATTAAAATCATAGTTGATCTAATTAATTGAAAGTATGTTTTTATCATAATCATAGTAACACAATTTAAACAAGTAGTATAGAAACATAAATTAAAAGGCTAGAATTCTATTACATGCATAATGGAATGAAATTCTAAAAACTATTAATATAACATCTAGTAAAATTAATAATTATTTATAAGCTATATTAAAATAATACACTCTTTTAACCCTAAGAGAATGGAATTCAGTAAAAAAAATTAAAGGGTTCCACAATTTTGTACTTACTGTAATGTCTTCATTTACTTAACGAGAAATCCCAAAATACGGTGATCAGAATAATCTATGTCTTCTTACAATCAGAAGAAATCGATATGATGATCATCATTTGTCTTCCAAGACCATGAATCCTTTGATCTGATGGATCATATTAATCATCTTCGTATCCCTAGAATCATTCAATTATAACAATGGTTAGACCCTAAAAACAAATAAAAAATGTTCTAAAGGAAATATACTTGTTAAGGATCCCTTATAATGATTACTCTATAGATTATTACAGTGAATTAGAATGAGATTATCACGTAGTGAAAACTTATGAAGACTTATGTTGTGAAAATGTATCATCTCCCAACACTTAAAATGACGTTATATGTATATGTGATGCTCCAATAGTCAAATTTCTGAGTAAATTAAAACAACCATGGTCACATAGATCTCTGAAGGCATAATGTTCTCTTGCATAAATGAATGATCATTGTTTTTTTATCATTATTTAAATGCTAAGAATAATTCCTTATGACAAATTTTTTTTTTCTATACTTCGATTACAATCTTCATTTTTTCTGTTGAGATTACTTATTGATTACCAATCTGATGAGCTAAATGAGGGTTAGTCTATTTTATCTATACAATGGTCATTCCAATGGTTATTAAACTTCATAATTAGGTATGAAATACATAAATCTAACCACTAGTTTGAACAACAGTCAACTATATGAATCTAAAACTCATTAAGTCCAATTGATCATATTGAATAATGTAGTGTTTTTGTTTGTAATATATTAAAAATATTTATATATATGATAGAAAGAAAGTATTTATAAAAAATATATTTAAACACATTGGACATAAAAAGTTATTAAAAAGTTTTTTAAGAATGGTATTTGTGATTTCCAAAAATAATGAAATGGAAAAGAAAGAAGTAAAATTTTTTAGTAAACAATCTCCCCCTTTTTAGGAAAGTTCAAACCATAAAACATAAATGGAAATCCCTAAAAACCATATAGTCCATTTTTATTTTAATATAACTGATGTCATTTATTACAAATTCAACTATCCCTGAGATTTTACCTCTTTTTTAGTATGATAGAATGTATTAGAACACCCCTTGAAGTATATTCTTCCCATTAATGAAAACATCACCCCCTTCGGATATTATATCGAGTTCTTAAAGAAACCCCCCACTTTATTAATCATTAAACCATTATAAAATATTATCCCCATATATGATTTTTAAAAACCAATGGCAATGAACTCAATGTTTCAGGAAATGTATTAAAGGATAACATACAAAAAAATTAATTGGGATAACTAATCATCCATGAATAACAAAAAATAACATATATACAATCATAATTTGGAAAATAAAAAAGAGTTTAGATGAAAAGTATTTTATAATTAATAGACAATAAAATGTTTTAGAAAATATACATCATCAATTCAAATGATATGCTTAGTCTTTATTCATGATGTTCTTCAAGATGGAATCCATCTTTTTGAACTCATGTCGATCCATTTCATGATTTTCAATATTTTATTATAGAACAATCTACATGTGAATATTAGTTTTCAAATTGTGAATTTATTAATTCCTAAGGATCAAATCATATTTACAGGACCACAAACGTTTTTTATCTCATTGTAAACAATAAACCTTTTCTTCCAATCCTTTAAGTCATTTTGTTCGATCATTATTTGAAGATCTGGATTTTTATAAAAACATTACTCTGTTTGAAATATCAGAAGATAACTTTTTGAAGGAATCATCCATTTCAATCAAATGATTCATTACATAAATTAATCGTCCATCATGTTATCTACTATAAACATCAACTTAGTTGAACCATTTCAACATCTTATTTCTTGATTGTTTCTAAGTATCCAAATTTTCTTGAATTTTTTTTCAACTCATCTTCAATCTTAATGACTGATTGTGTTAATGCACTTATTTACTTTGATTTTTCCCTGGGGATATTTTGAAAAAGTTTTCATCATACTTCATTCTTATAAAGGAATATAATTATATCTTCTAACATCCTCAGTTATTGAAAAATGAAATCAATACCTTTTTTGCAATGGTTTCCTCTGAATATGATGTATGATATGAATTTTCAGGATGTGTTAGTCAATTGCATTTGGCACCATTTCCGAAATGACTTCATCATAAATTTTACCATTATATAAAATAGTATAAAGACATGAAATTTATACAACATCTATATCTTTATAGGATTGATCCTTTTTAGAAAATTTCATCTGAGAATGTTATTCTTGTTGTTCTTCCATTTTTCACGTCTTTCTATCCTCTTTGGTTGAAGACTTTTGTTGTTCTTTTGGTACATATTTTTGTTCTGAATGAATTTATGACTTTTCATCCTTATCAGACATAGAATAAAATATTAGTGAAGATGAAGATGATTATAATGATCCCATCTATTTTGATACTTTATTAGGTTGGGTTTTTTCTTGATTAGCTTCCTCATTTTATTCACAATCACCTACTTATAATTATTATACTATTAATACTACATAGTCTTATTAATATTATTCTTATACATTCTTATCAAGGTATACCTTTAATTTTTTGGGTATTCTCCAAGGTCCCTTCACAAAATATTTTTATACCTATTATTTGATTGGAACCAAATCTTCCTCAACTTTTTTCCCTTTACCTTATCATCAATTGAATAGAAATCAGAAGGAAATATTTATGTTTCATAAAAAAAGGTCCATATATTAAAATGACATGATTTTTATGGGTGCCTTTAATGATTATATTTTTATAATCCATTTCATCAACTTATAATAAACTCTTAACAATCATATCTTTTTGAAAACTCTTTCTTTTAATATTTCTTTTTTATTCAGCTTCTAACTATTTTATAGAATGAATTTCTAGTCCCATTAACTCAATAAGATGAATACAAAATTCTGAATCCACTACTTTTTTGTTATTTATGTAATTACAACTTCATGAACTATTCATCACACATTATTTTGTATCGCTTTTGATTTACATGAGGTGACGGTTGAACCTTTATCTTTTTCTTATATTCAATGACATTACTTGATGGATGTGCCTTGGATGTTTTCATATCATTTTTTTGAAAAAAAAATCAATCATGAATTTAAAGACAATTTCATTACATAAATTATATCTTAACAAATTAAAGAAACCAATTATATAAATAGTTATGATTTATTTTCTATGTTAAAACATATACATAGATTTTAGAATCATCTTTCTTATAAAATATGGAAACTTAAGGGTAATTGGCATGATGAAAGAAATTTTGATATTCTCTATCATAATGGAAAAACATCACTATGTAAATTTTCCTGACATTTGATAAATAATAAACCTTTCATCTATAATACTATAACTATATTGTATGTTTTCATATGTGATACCTTTCTTACTATCACAATGAATGAAAACAAATAATCCTCATCATCATTCTTCTTGAATGCTCCAAGTATTTTTGGTAACATTTGAGTTGGAAAATATTATTCCCCTTTAGATGGAAGACATATAAAGTCTTCTAATCTTTTAAATTATATCATATATCTCATTATAATCTTATATAAGGAATATGTATCCCTACCATCTTATCTAACAAGTTTAATAGATACATAAAAATCTCTAACCATATGATGATTATAAAGAAAAAAATATTTATCCATTTTCTCAAAACACACAATTTCAATATTTTGAAAAAAAATTAGCTATTTGAGAGTTGTGTCAAAATTTTAATACCATGATCATTCAATAGGTTTTTCTATAAAAACATACAATTATGAATAATCTTCTTTTGTTTCCATCATAATGGGAAGTTAGACTAGAGATCAGATGAAAAAAAGAATCATACAAATGGATTTAATGTTTATAGGATAATAGGAGAAAAATATATGAAAACCTTTATGGGAAGAAGTGGTGACCCATTATAATATAGGTGATGGAGGTGAAATTTCAACTTCCACATTCAAAAGAGAGATTGAGATTGACACCCTTTTTGATCTAGTGACCGAGATTTAACCTAGGATTTTTTTAAAAAAAATCATATCTCAAAGATTCTAAAATAAAATTTAAATAGATTAATAATCATTCAAAATTGGAAAACATTAATTTTTTTTAAAAAATATAACTAAGAAAAACTAGGAAAAATTAAAGTTATAAACTGGTATAATCAATTATTATAAAAACTAAAATAATAGTAGAGTACCTCTCAATGTAGAATGTTTTGTTTGAATGATTAACCTATTCTTATTTCTTTTTGTGAAATATATTGATTTAAACATTTGAAATTAATTATGATTAAAATATACTTCTAATGAAAGATTATTAAAATAAATTTTTATAATATTTAAAAAAAAATATTATTAAGATAGTTTCTTAATCTAAAAAAACATTTAAAAAATTTGTATATATAAATTTATAACAATTTTCATGTCCTGAAAGAACATTTGGAATTATGTGTCTAATTTTTTTTTAAAATATTATGTTTGGAATACACATTACTGTAAAAACATTTTAGAAAAATTATCAATTTATAAAAAATTAACCTTTTCATCCAAAAATGACTGTTATTGAGAAGAAAAAAAAGCATATGTACTCCCCTTAAAAAATCAAATTTATTAATTTAAAGACATTAAAAAATTACTTAGGAATAATCCATTAAAATTGATCTTTCTTAGCTACTGTCTAATAAATTCAAATCTTCCAGAACTATGTGGTTTTGTAAACATATCAACATATTGTTCTAGAATTATTATGAGTTTAATGAATATATTCCTTATAAGTGTCTGATAATGAAGAAAGTGGTGTTTTAAATGTATGTGTATAGCACTTGAGTGCTGTTATGGGTTTTTACTTAATGAAATAGTGTTTCAGTTTTTACAATGTAATTGAATTTTAGTAAAACTCATGACATTTTTTGTGAGTGTATGCTGCTTCCACAAAACATTATAACAACAACTTCTATTATAAACATATTTATCTCCAGAAGTGGAAAGTGTTGTTGTGTATAGTTTCTTACAAGACCTATAAATTAAATAATAATTTAATAAATGAATGTTCTAGAGGTACTTTTTTAGTCCATTCTATATCCACTAAATGACGGAACTAAAAAACTTTTTAGTTTAGAAACATATCTAGAAGAATAGAATATTCCAAACTCAATAGTTCCATTTTGATAATGAAAAATACATTTTAAAATTTTAAGATGATATTATTTATGATTTGATTGATATTTTTCACATAAACATTCAAATACCATTAAATTTATATGACTAGATGTTATGTAACGTAAACTTCTTATCATACCTCTAAAAATATTATTATCAACTTGTTTCCTTCCTCATGAAGATCTAATGTATTCGAGGTAGTAGTTCAAGTAATACTAATTTTTGTGTTGTAATATCCAAATCTATTAATAATATATTTTCTATACTTATTTTGAGATATAAATTTTCCTTTTTATTTTTGTGAAATTTTAAAACAAAAATTTGAATGTTCGGCTATGATACTCATCTCAAACTCAAACTTAATTAGTATCACAAAAAAATATTAATTAATGTTGATTGAAAAAAATAAATTTTATTGAAAATAAATTTATTCAATCATAATGTTTTTATTAACTTTTATTATAAAAAGAGTTGGATCTATATGTACTTTAACAAAATTGTTTTATAAAAAAATATTGGTTTTCCTATCAAACCATGATCTAGGGGGTTATTCTATTCCATATAGTTATTTGGAATGATCATAATCATATTCTTAATGTTTTTTTCTTTAAAAAAGGGGTTTGTTTTACATAAACATCTTCCTAATAATGAAATGTGAAAAAAAACACATCACATACATTTAATCTAGTCACCATAACCAAATGCCTCATCGGGATTGTTAGGTTTAAATTGGGAAAATAAACCTACATGTTAAATTTCATTTCCTAAGTATCTTCTATTCTAAAACGGTTTATCTACATCACCAATT
The DNA here is from genome assembly GCA_963277665.1 of Viscum album. Taxonomy (NCBI): domain Eukaryota; kingdom Viridiplantae; phylum Streptophyta; class Magnoliopsida; order Santalales; family Viscaceae; genus Viscum; species Viscum album. The sequence continues at coordinate 814,150,868 of OY728165.1, forward strand.
ACACTAGAACTATGAGGATTCTTAAGAAACAACTAAATATTTGGGACTATAATAGTATACTCTTCAATATATGAGTAAAAATACACATATGGAGTAAATTTTGAAACATATTCTTGAGTTTTTACTCAATATAAGTATTTTAAAATATAAGTTGAAAATTATATTCAAAAATAACATCTTAGGATAAAGGTTACCATTTTTTTATAATCAAAGGGATCAGTCTCATCAAACCTTTTATATATTTTTCCCTCATATGTACATTTATTTTTATTAAAAAATAAGAATTGTATGTAATGGAATAACCTAAAAAAATATTATATTATATTTGGTTACAATATATGAATATTATCATTAGAATTAATATTGAATACAATGAAAACAAACATTTGACATAATAAAATTTTAGTTTTCATCAAGTCCAAAACTCATAAAGAGTTTTATGAATTAAAGGAATATTTAAAAACATTATCATTGTGAATAGTTATAAAGAAGAGAGTATTCACATTTTTATCTCGTGCTATTTATTTAAAAATAACTAAAGGCTTGAGATATAATTTTTAGAAAATAGACTTATGTATATCTTATTGAATCTTCAACTAAGATGTAAATTTATTATTCCTACTGATTCTCTTAATTTGTGTTTGGTCATATTTGTCTATGAGAACTAACTATAATTCTTCAGATGCTGAGAATTCGCTAATTTATTTAAAACATTACTTATGTTCCTTACCATATATAAAAGTGTAACATTATTTAGTGGAATCAAACTTAATTTCTGTTAAGTTGTTAATATGTCATTTAATAGTAAATTTAGATAATTTTATTAGGTTAAAGCATTGTAAAATTCTATTGAAAAACCATGATTGTTGTTCCACAAGGTAAGTCCGGACTATGGTGGTCTTATATGTTTAGTGTGTAATATTCTTATACGGATTGGAAGAAGGAATAAATTCTTCATTGGAACTATTTACAATAAATTCATCGTTCTTATAGTTCACAAGTTATCCTTCTTCACATTATTTACATATGATAAAAATATTATTAATAAGTATTATAAAAAATAAAACATTTTAAATAAGTTATATTCCATAAAATACAATGTTACATATACTGAAAATATCTCTTTGAGAACTAACTAAAAAAGATACTTTTCCACCTAATATATTGATTATATTTTTTATGAAATCATTTTGTCCAATAATGTTATAAGAATATCCACTATTGATGAACCAAATGTTTTTTTCTGTTATATTTTTTATTTTACTAAAAATAAAAATATTAGTTTATCAAAATAGAAACCTTATTGGATATAGTATTATTAGAAAATATCATTTTAGGAAACAATATTATTCAAAAATGATTTTTTTGGTATAATTTCATTTCCTTAAAAAATAGAATTATGAAATACAAAATATTGTATTATATATAATTGAAAAATTTTATTTAGTGACCACCACATTGACACATAGTGAGAAATGTAAAATATTAGAAAAAAAGTAATTTTTAATAGACATATGATTTTTATTTATAAAACAAATTCTAGAATTATTACCATGAGATATATTTTTTTATAAATTTTTTAAATATTTTTCATTCTAGTTTTAAACATGGAAAAAAGTTTCTGAAAACCAGAAATGTTTTTAGTATGATGAAAAACTTTTTATTGTCTTCATTACAATTTTTAGAAGTATGTTTTACTTTTAAAATATTTTCCTTAGACATAAATTTTTTAAAATATAATGAAATATTTTATTTTTCAAATTTTTTTAAATATGATAATTAGAAATATCGGATTCTTTATTCGTCAAAACATTTATTCTCAAATCTTCAATAGAATTTTTATATTTAGCATTATCACATTTTTTTAAAATCATAATGTTTTCATTTTAAAATAGTATTTAAATCGTAGAAACTTCATCATAATTGGGTTGTGAATTATATTCACAAGCTAAGGAACTTTCTTCATCACAATATGTAATATTTTTTTCACTAGCAACTATTGGGTAATTTGAATTTACTGATAAATTTTAATAGGATTCGGTTTTCTCTACATTTTCCATCAAGTATTCATTTACTATAGGTACTTTTGAAAAAGGGTTATTTTCAATTATCTCAATGATTCATTATCAAAAGAATGTTCATAATAATGTGTACCACTATAACTCTATGTCTCTGAAGCTTTCATAACAATACTTCCTAATAAATAACAATACTTCTAGAAATTTATATCTAAATTCCTTTCCATTACATCATTACATTTCTTCTTTTCATAATCAGGTCGGATATGTACTTCCTTATTAAATTAATAGAATGTGTCTACAGAATTGTTTTTATCACATTTATCCTATTGAACTATTTGATATTAGAGTTGTACGTTCTTTTTCAAACTATATTTTTCTTCATTCTTTCAATAATATCCAATTTATTCTTAAAAAATTTAAATGAATGAAACTTCATGCAAGCTAACTCACAAAAGCATCACATTTTGATCTTTTGGAAACCAAACCTCTCAGCTAATCTCATAGATTTTTAAGATCATTTTATCACCATAGAAGTCAACATGGGTAGTTTTTGTTTGTTTATGTCCTTTTTTTATTGCAATTATAACTCACATGAAAGATAATCTCTCTAGGTTGACAATCAGTCATTCAATCATTGGGTTGTGACATGGCTGGTTAGAGGTGACTATAACATCTTCTAGGAATATTCAAATAAGAAAGGGGAGGATCTTTCCTAACAAAGTCTATCCAATAGTTATCCTCATTGCATTTTTGAAAGGGTCTCATGGATCTGGGTTATAATGGACACCGCATTACATGGTGTAACATCCTAATGGGGGAGAGAGAGAACCTATTGAAAACTCGACTGATGCTTTGATAATCTCCATGCCATTAATCCTTTCACTAATGAAAAAGTCACTCACCTAGAATGCATCCTTTCTAACCACTACCCTATTAATGTGGACATTTTTATCCCCACAATACCTAATTCAATCAACTCATCTCCTCCAAAAAAAGATTCTCCACCTCGGGATACTATCAAGTCATAATCAACTCCTCAACTAATCCTATTAAAGGTGAACACATAGTGGGCCTTATCAATATTATGAGATGTCTAAGGAACGTCCATTGAACAGGGAGGAAGGATTTCCCCCATATTTACCTTAAAAGGACACTCTAATCAATGAAGTTGAGCACCTTGAGGTAAATATTGAAAATGAATGGCATGATGTTCTATTTGATAATCTGATTTCAAAGAAGATATATCTAGTGAAATTGATCCTTGAAAATGAATATGATGCATGCATGTAGTCATGGATGAAATGGATTTATAAGGGAGACAGGAAAACTAACTTCATTCAAACTTGTATCAAAGAGAAACGATAGTTATCAAGAATGAACATGTAACACCCTGATATTTTATGAGAAGTATATTTTTTTATGTATTATGTTATACACAAAAAAATATTTCACTACACACAACACTAGCTTGGCTTGCTTTACACACAATCACGACCTTCCACGATAGCTTGCGTCATACGCAATACTGAGTTTTACTAAAAAACTATATGATATTATAATATTATTAAAACTAGCCATTATGAATAGTAATACCCACTTTTTGAAAGTTTGTAAATTTTATATTTCAAAATAGACTTCATTTTTGGATTCAGAATATCGAAATTAGCCTAGGGTAAAATTTTGGTATTTTTCTGAAAACTTTCAATTTTGGATCTATAGTGAAAACACTGGGTTACTATTTAAAACTCGACTTGTTATTTAAAAAATAATTTATTTTATTTAAATTTATTTTAGGTCAAAATTGTTACATAATAACTATTTATGTTCAATTCAATTCATTAGAGTCATTTTATAATAATTTTATATATATAAAAACTTTATTGAACTTTTCACCGTCTTTTACCCATCTCCTAGGAGAATTTTCAAATTTACATAAAACATAATTTTACCACTTTTTTTAGTGGAATTTTGAAAATCCGAGAGACATGATTAATATCAAGGACTAAAATGTGGTTCAAAGAGATGAAAATAGTTTTTGGTGAATAGTAAGTTTTAACTTTTTTTTACCACGGTTAAAAGTAAATTGGGTAATTAAGGGTAAAAATGATATTATTATTACCCTAACACATCTCCTAATTCTATTGGATAAGTGTAATTAGACCAAAAACAACCCTAGGACTAAAATATGACCATTTAGGCCCACATGGATTAGATTAGGACATTTATTATTAATTTATTTAAAGAAGGGTTAAATAGTTAAAACCAATGTTTAATAACTAAATAATTTTTAATATAGGGTTATACATAAGATCAATTTGACTATAAATATTCATTAGGAATATAAAAATATTTCCTACATAATGGTATTTTATTTGTAATTTTTAGACATTAATTATTTTAATTTCTGTATGACACAATGATGATAGAGTAATTATCTTATTAATGAAATATTGACATAATTAATGTTATAAATACCGAAATAAATGTAATTTGAATATTTTTATGAATTCCAATACTTCCATAGATTACTATTACATATTATTACTGATTTAAATAATTTATTTCGAACTAATATTTCTGTTATGATTTTCACAAAAATTAATTACCAAATAGTGTCAAAATTTGAAAAAAAAAATAGTTTTTAAAACAAATATTATATTATTAATTGTTATTTTATTCCTAAAAATCTATGGTTCTACAATATGACTTATATAAGGTTATATATATTAAAAATAAACAACTTGGGGTTAGTTTGGCTTGTTATAGTAAGTTTATTAACATTATAGTGTAAGAAAATAAGAAGACATGGTAAAAGTTAAATTATCTAACTTAAAGTTAAATCTAAATGATAAGGTTAAAATAGAATCCTAAACTTGTATAAATTCTATTTTATGAGATTATTTCGACCCATACCCACCTTATCTTTGAAATAAATCAATTTGGAGCTATTAAAAACCGAATATGACTTTATAATAAAATAATATTTTTTGTTTTTCCTAAGGTGCCCCTCTTCACCCTTATAAAAGGGCACATTCTCCCTCTCTTCATCACGCCACTTTGAGACTTCCAGATCAGACAACCCTGGAAATATTATAATCTCCACTTCCCTAGAAACATCTAAGAGGTCCTGGTCTTCTTCAATGACCAATTTTAGTTCCCTAATGTAGGTATCAAATAGGCGCTTCAAAGAAGAGGTATTGTCCATTACCGATTCTTTCAACTTTATTTCTTCTTCCACTTATTCTTCTTTAGTTGTTTCATTATGAAGTAATAACATCAGTATCTATCATATAATTATATGTTATTATAAGTATGAGACAACCCTTTTTCACAATCTATCCATCCTACGGAAATCGAAATCACCCCGCGTGCATACGTACGGAATACCGTCTCCATGCCGTAGTGTAATCTATTTTCAACCACCACCTTACTTGGATGGGTATAATGGTGTAAAGAATACCTATATATGATTATTGTAAAATTATATTGATTATGAAATAGTATACATACACTCCAATACAATTCCACGATAATGGGAATGATATCATCGCTCGTGCGTACGTACGGAATACCGTCTCCACGATGTGATGCGACTAGTTCTACATGATTTTCATTGCATAATGATTATATAAATGAATTAAATGAATTAATATGATATATATTACACTAATACCAATCTGGAAATGAGTTTTCTATATCCTAAAAAGTGTAATAAGAATTTATTTGACAAAACACACATACGAACATAAAGTAATGAACACCTGAATAACAAGTATCAATGAAATATTACTAATAAGAAGTTAAGAATATGACCATATATGATATCATAAAAATAATTATGATTCGGGAATAAGTAAATGACATTACTTAAATAATTATACAGGAGGTTCTGATACTTACGAAGAAAATCAGACCTAAGGTAAGGGAAAATCTCAAAATCTCATTTTTTTCCGAGATTGTTTATACTTCAGAATTTACTGGGGGAATATTTATCATCCCCAAACATGTTTACTCAATATTTAATATTATTTCCATCGACCTAAAATTTTTTAATTCCAATTTTACCATTTGGTGAGTTTTTAGTAAATGATATGAAAGGAATCTTTTGTCATTTTTCGTACGAGGTACTTTTTTACTTTTCCGGCCAAAGTACGGGAAGAATGTTTTTTTAACTTATACGACATTAATGGATTTTTAGAACATTATTTCCATGAAGATTACTTTACAAGTTTTCATTTTTATTTTTTATAAACATCTTTTAGTTTAAAATTGTATGACATGTTAAGAAAGGAAAAACGTTTTTGAAGTAGAATGAATATTTTCCTCAAGAATGGAGTTCAAGTGTTTTATCAAAATTATTTTCCATCTAAGATAAAATAGGGTTTTGTTTCTATCCCAATTTTTACATTGATTTGATTATGTTATGATGGAATTATTTTTATGGTGTCCCTTTATATTATATGGATTATGTTATGGTAGCGTGATGTTTTTATATTCCCATTTTTATTACATGGGTTATGCTATGATGTATGGTTTATGATTTTGTGGCACACATAAGAATGGTGTCATTATGAGATGGGAGGGACCTATATATCCCTCCAATGCATTGGGTAAATATTTATATCTCATGAGATAGACATGGCTGGAATAGCAGGTTAAACTGGTTCAGTGAAACAGGACTGAAATGATGAGTGAACTCGGTTCAGAAATGGACTTTTTCCGCTAAGATTGTATTGGCAATGAATCATCACTACTAATAAATGATTCTCTATGATTATGTGTGTATGACACAAATTCTAATGTTTTATGTTATGATTATTGGAATTACATTTCACTTCTATGATTTATCCCATGTTATGATCTCTTTTGCAGGATAAAATTTTCAAAACGTTATGTTCTTATAAATATGATATGTTTGATATTTCTTTTGTTTACCCTTACTGAGCATTTGAGCTCACACTTTTGTATGATTTCTTTTCCCTAGGTCAGGAAGAAGGATATTAAGTAGGATATGCCAAAAAGGAACTCTAGATATGATGAAATAAATGGGAGACAACATATATGATTTATGAACTAGTTGTTTATGTTTCCCAGTTTCTAAAGACACTATACCAATATGGTCCATTCAAGGTTTTGTTATATGTTGTAATAAGTGTACTTCAATTTTGAATTATTAACAATGTCTGTAAAGTATGATTCTTTATAGTTGGTATCAGAGGGAGGTTGTAGTCAACCTTTTGAAACTAGGGTGTGAAAGCCTTTGTAAGAATCCTAAGGATATGTCTAAGCATTGAAAACAATCTTAGTGTTTTAGAAATGGACATCAACAACATATGATAAGACCTTAAGTGTGAAATTTTCTTCTTGATTATGTGTTTTTCCTATTATAATTAGTGTTTCTAACACTATTATTCTTGGTTTTAGTCAATGGATGCAACTCGAAGGAACTGTGTTAATGAAGAATATGACGGGAAATGAATTGATTTTCCCCCGGAGCATCCAAACGTTATGGGAGCTGGAATGCAGAATCTTGTAGCCATGCTCAAACAACTTTCTAAAGCTATAAATCATGTAGGAATTCCAAACGAGCAATGTAAGGAGCAACATTATGTTGAATCCTTCATGAGGCAACGTCCACCTTCATTCAGCGGGTCTACTAATCCATTAGTTGCTGAACAATGGATCAGTACTACTGAAAAGATATTTTCAGTTCTTCAATGTTTTGAACATGATAAATTCATCTTAGCAGTATATATTTTTGAAGGTGATGTTGATCAATGGTGGAATCGTATTTAGAATACGAGGCTAAGGGATGAAATTGAGTCCATGGAATGGGGCGAGTTCAAGAACTTATTTTTCAATAACTATTTCCCTCGTATTCTTTGAACAAAGATGGAGAAGGAGTTTCTAGAACTAAAGAAAAATGATGATGAATCTTTTGGTACCTATGAAGAAAATTTTACAAGGCTTGTAAGGTACGCTTCCGGAATTATTATCCAACCTAAGAGTAAGATAGATCGATTCTTTAGTGGCTTAAAACCAAGTCTTCGAAGAGCGTTAGCCATAAGGGACTTCAATAGCTACGAGGAAATTTTTCGATGTTCTCTCAAGGTTTAGATGAAGATTGGTGTAACCCATCAGTCACATGGGTTTGATAAGAAGAGGAAAATGGAATTCAAAGGAAAATATAAAGACCACACTGAAAAGAAGATGAGTTTTTCCTTATTCTCAAAGTGTGGAAAGAAACATGCATGAAATTGTCTTAAGGGGACAAGAAAATGTTATTAGTGTGGAAAATAAGGTCATCGGGCAATTGAATGTCAAAATAATGGGAATAAGATGTCTAATGATGCAAACAAAGGAAGGGATACACAGAATGAACCTACTACACTTCAATGTTTCAAGTGAAAGAAAATGGGGCATTATGCCAATCAATGACCTAATCCAAGGGTTGTTGATGATGATCGACGTCAACAAACTCTTAAGGATAAAGAAAATGGAAAGTCACATGCAGTTTCTATCAGCGATGGGGAGTACGATAACGAAGTGGTGAAATGTACACTTACCATCCAATCTAAAGTGGAAAATGTTTTATTTGATTCTGGATCCACCCACTCTTTTATTTCTGAAGAATTTTCTAAAGGTATCACCATATTACCTCAACAAATAGATGTTGAGTTAGTTTTGATAACTCCAAATGGCACAACAGTCACATCAAAAACTTTACAATTCTTATTCGATTCATGTTTGTGGGAAAGTGCTTCCTATAAGTCTTTTGATCCTTCCTATAGTGGAACATGATGTGATTCTTAGCTTGGATTGGCTTTCTTTATATGGAGCTCATATCAATTTCCAAAGAAGGGAAGTCACATTTCATATTCTAGATCAATCTATGATCATCTATCGATGCAAGGATAAACATAACCTTCAAGTAGAAATTTCTTCCATCTTATGGTTCTTGATTCCACTAATTGAAGGTTATTTATCTCAAATAGTTGGAGAGAAACTCATGATTAATAATATTCCCATTGTACAGGAATTTGATGATGTCTTTCCGAAGGAATTACCGGGTCTTCCACCAAATTTTGAAGATGAGTTTTCAATAGAACTCGTACCGGGAGCATTACCTATAACACCCCAAGCTTCTACAGTACGTTTCCCTTTGAATAATGCGATAGCGTGTGTTGTATGCAACCTCGAGTTCTAACACACACCACAACTAATTAAACTAGCCGTTGTGAATAGTAATACCTAATTTTTGAAATTATATATATTTTATATTTGAAAATGGACCTCATTTTTGGACTCGGAATATCGAATTTAGCCTAAGGTGAAATTTTGGTACCTTTCGGATAACTTTCATATTTTGATGAATAGTGAAAATTACTAAATTTTAATTAAAAACAACTTTTTAAATAAAAATAATTAATAGTGATAAATTATGAATTTTAGTGGTTTTAAAGTATATTTAGAATATATTTTTACATTTTAATATAATGTTGGTCATTGGACATAATTTTACAATTAAACTGAACATAAACAAGTGTCAATCTTTTGATAGTTATTATCTCTTAAAAACACGCTTTTTGTTTTGACAGCGAGAATTAATTTTAAATTAATTTCTGCCACTTCTGTGTTTTGAATTTAGGAAAATGGATTCCATATTTGGAATCAGGATGTTCAAATTGTGTAAATGGGTAACTTTTATTTTTAGACATTTTGAATAATTACTGCGGTAAATATTTTATTTACCATGGTTAAGGGTAAATCCGGTAAATAAGGGTTAAAAAATAATATTATAATAATACTAAATTACCCTAAACCGTGTCTTAACCCTATTGGTTGATACATGGTCGACCATGGGCATCTTTGGGTCTATTTTGGGACCCCATGGATCCACTTGTAAGTGATAATGACACTTTATTTTAATTTAGTTAAAATGAATACAAAAATGACACAAGCATATATCTTTTAGAACAACAATTTTTACATAGGGTTATATATGTTGGATTTTAGATTATAAATATTCATTAGAAAGCTAAAACGATTTCCTACATAATGATATTTTATTTATAATTTTTAAACTATGAATAATTTATTTTATTTATGACACAATGATGATGCAGTAATTACTATAATAGTGAAAAATTAAAATAATTGATATTATAAATACCCAAATAATTATAATATGAAACTTTTAATGAATTAAACTAATTTTATATTATAATATGATATATTAGGATTGATTTAATTGAATTTTTTCGAAGTAATCAATCTGTTAGGAGTTTAAAAAAAATCAACTATTGAATAGTGTCAAAATTGACATAAAAGAGTTCTTAAAACAAAGATTATATTATTAATTGATATTAAATTCCTAAAAATCTAAGGTTCGGCCAAGAGACTTATATTATGATAGGTTCCTCATTAATGGACCACTTGGGGGTCGCTTGGATGTATATAGTAAGTTTAGTAACCATATTATATAAAAATACAAAGAGACATTGTAAAAGTGAAACTAATTAACTTAGAGTTAATACTTAAAGATAATGTTAATATAAGTACCCAAACCTGTCTAAATTCTATTGGTTGAGTGGTTTTCGACCTATCCCCACCTTAACCTCTGAATAGTCAACTTTGTAGCCATTAGAAACCGAATATGAATTTATTATAAATTAATATTTCTAGCTTTTCCAAAGGTGCCCCTCACCCCTCTTATAAAAGGGCACTCCTCCTTCTCATTTCTTCACACCTCTAAAGCCTTTTGGTTCGGCCAAACTCTGCCCAAATACTCTCCAAACATCCCTCACTACAACCTAGGGGCCTTAGTTGGATCATAAAGCCAAACTAAGGGGCCCTTTTGATCAAATCAAACGGAAGAACCCGAAGAAGAGGTAATGTTTTCACCACCCCTTTTCCATGTTCATTTCTTCTTCCACTTCTTCTTCCTTTGTTGTTACCATTCTAAAATAATGACTCCAGTATCATTTATATACTGTGATGTTATTATAAATATGGTACAACCATATTCAGTATTCTATCCACCCTTTGAATAACATGTCACCATACGTGCGTACGTACGGCTTACCGTCTCCACGTCGTGGTGTAATTGTTATTCAATATATTATTATTTGGATGGGTATAATAATGATGTGTAACTCATGTAAATAATAAATATAACATATTAATGATTCTGTATATATGATATACCATCCATTTATATATTATTTTAATATCAAAAGAATGATATTGTCGCTCGTGCGTACGTACGGACTACCGTCTCCACGAACGCGATGAGATTCATTCTCCATCGTAACCATTAAAGTATAATTATCATTTTATGATTTAAAAATGATGTTTAAGGACTTGATATCATTCTGGATATGAATAATATACAACCTATCCTTTACAAACATGTCTTACGTAACAAAACATATGAAAGAAAACAAGTAAGTTAACACCCGAAACAACGATAATACTAAGATATTATTATCAAATCAATATTAAAAGATCATATATGATATCTTATTAATGTATATGATTCTTGTATAATTTAATAACAATTATTTCACCATTATACAGGAGGTTAACCTACCACAACCAAGGAAAAGTACAAGGTAAGGGTTATTTCACAATCTCTTCATTATCCGAGGTTGTTTATACGTAATAATCTACTGGGATCTCTTTATCATCCACATCCATGTTTCTTAAAAATGTATTTCAAAACATTTTTACTATTTACTAAAATATGAGTTAAAGTCATTTATACCCTTTATGACTTTTATAAGTGGTTTATAAAGGAATCTTTCTATCATTTTCAAAACAAGGTCCTTTTTAACCTTATCGACAGAATTGAGGTAAGAATGTTTTTTTTAACTTATACGGAGGGTGCGGTTATTTTACGCCGTTATAAAATCTTAAAAGCTTTCCTTACAAGCTTATAAGAATATTTTCAAAGAAAATGTTTTATTTTATATGGATCTTAAATGATTTCAAAATAAAAGGAGATATTTCTTTAAAAAGAATTTTTATTTCATCTATGTCAACATCCTTTGATGGATTTTAAGATTATTTGAAGTTGATTTATTATGATACAAAACTTCTATATTGTATTGAAGGTTTTGTGATATGTTTGACTATGGATGTGCTATTTTTATACCATTCATAGTTTATGGTGAAATTATTGACATTTCGTATGCTAGTTTTAATACGAATGTTTATGTTATGTTTAAACCTTTTCATATGGGAATGCATTGGACTTAATAAGTGACGGGTGGAGCCCGCTATAGCTCCTCGATGCATCGGTAGGTCTCATGAGACAAACTAGTGTCTTGGCACAAGGCCTTGACAAAATCTTATTTGTAGTCTTGGCACGAGGCCTTGGCTATGTGGTTATGATAGTCTGGCATTATGCATTCCAACATTATGAAAGTGGTTATTGATTTTTGCATGTGATTATTCGATTAGTAGAATATCCATGTGAATAAGTAAATGGCATTATTTCATTTTATTTATGCCATACTATGTTAAATGTTCAAGTTTAAAAGGCTTTTGTTTTAGTTATACATTGCCTTAAATGTTTATTCTTATTTATGAAAGTTTCCGCTAAGTTGTTATCCTTACTGGGCATTTGAGCTCACCCCTTTTCTATGTTTTATTTTTCCCAGGAAGTGAAGATGTAAGTTATGAATGACCTGCAGGGATATTATGAGGGGATTATAGTGTGCACTGTGGAAACATTATGTTGTTGTAGTAGTTTTTCATTTTATGATGTAATGTAAAACTTATGAATATATCTAGTGTTTCCAAGGCTACTAAACCAATCGGTCTTTCGAGATTTGATCTTTCTTGTGATCATGCCAATGTTACGAAGTAATGCACCGACTCTGGGTAGCTGGGGTCGGGGCGTTACAGTTGGTATCAGAGGAAGTTTAGTACAAACCTTGGAAGCTAGATTTAGATAAACTCTGATTAGAGCACGTAGACCTAAGATGAACTTTGAGGATTAGTATAGAAGAACTTCCTTGAATTTTGGTATTATAGAGACTTTGTGAGTTTTACGAGCAATACATCCCTGTCTGGATACGAGCAGGTAGAGGCGGCTCTGGCACAGATGTACCTAGGGGTAAAACCCGAAAACACCGCTTTTAGCTAGACTCGAACAGGAACTGGTGCACGACAACGGGCCTTGCTGCACTCTTGGTTACGACACTCCCGGGGGATATGCTTAGGATAACTCTCACTTTCTTTACAAATAATTATGAAGGGTTTATGAGTATATACTTCCTCAAAGAAAACATATTTATGATTATGGATTATATCCATAGATAGTTCAATTTATGTTTAGTGTTTTATAAGTATGGGATTATGTATTTTGATTCATAAACTGATCTAGTTTATGACATTGTTTAGAAATGGCGCCTAGTGGAAGAAATGGAAACCGTATCAATGCACGCACTCCATGTAGGGATTTCCCTCCTGCTCAAGATAATTATAGTGGGGCTGGTGATGCAACTGGTGCTGATCAGCTAATCACCGTACTGGGACAACTTACTCAGGTTATGAACAATAACCATACCCGTATGGAGCACCCTGATCCGCAACATGGAGGATCAATGTTAGATCGATTCATGAGACAACAACCACCAACGTTCAATGGGAGTACAAATCCCTTAGTAGCTGAGCAATGGAAATTTTCCCTAGAGAAAATATTTCAGGCTTTGGGGTGTAGTGAAAGGGAAAAAGTTACCATGGCAGTTTACCGCCTCACTTGAGATGTTGATCAATGGTGGTCATTGATTCAAAACATGAAGGAAGATGATGAAGTATCAAACATGGAATGGATGGAGTTCAAAGATCTGTTTTTAGAAAAATACTTCCCTCGCGACCATCAAGCAGATATGGAAAGGCAATTTCTGAGTCTGAGACAAAAGGAGGACGAGAATGTCACAAAGTATGAGGCTAACTTTACAAGGTTAGCGAGGTACGCTGGTGATTATATTCGTAACCCAAGAAGTAAGATTGATCGTTTCTTTGATGGTTTAAAACCATTTCTCCGTCGAGCATTAGTCTCACAATCCTTTTCATCGTACGAAGACATTGTCTCATGTGCTATAATGACCGAAAAGGAATTCTCTAAGTCTTATGACTTTAAAGAAAAGCAAGAGAAGAAGAGACCTGCTGATCAATCTGGGAATGGAAATAAGGGGAAGAAGGGAAAGGTTGAATATCCATCTTGTGGTAAATGCGGGAAGAAACATCCTGGTACTTGCTTGAAGGGAATGGGAGTCTGTTACAAGTGTGGTGAAAAAGGCCACCAAGCTCATGATTGCAAGGGGAAGAAGGAAGCTACCAACGTTCAGTGCTACAATTGCAGGGAGATGGGGCATTATGCAAATGCATGTCCTAAGCGTCAGGAGAACATACCTCAGAAAAGGCCAAGGGATCAAGGCCAGGCTTATGCTATCACTACTGCTGAGGTAGAAGCTCCGAAAGACGTGGTGGCAGGTAATTTAATGGTTTCCTCATGTTTAGAAAATGCATTATTTGATTCTGGATCATCGCATTGTTTCATATCTTCCCAGTTTGCTAAGAAAATTATATATTTCCAATTTGATTTAATAAGGGAGTTGTCAGTTAAAACTCCTAAGGGAAGTATCGTTGCAACAAAGTTTTGTGAATCAGTCCCCATTAGAGCACATAAATTTTCTTTATCTGCTGATTTCATCGTCATACCTATGATTGAGTTTGATATAATCCTCGGTATGGACTGGCTTTCGGACTATGATGCAAAGATTTATTGTAAGAAGAAAGAGGTTACGATTCTTGATGATAATGATAAGGAGCACCTTATTTTTAGAGCAGAATCGTCACCACCTAATTCTTATTTAGATCCACCCCCCTGTAGCTCAACTTAATTCAATTATCGGGGAGGAAGAGAATAAAATAACTGTCGGTGAGGAAAGGAATGTTCAAATAGAGGATGTACCTGTTGTGAAGGAATTTGTAGATGTATTTCCGGAAGATTTACCTGGACATCCTCCAGAACGAGAAGTTGAGTTTTCCATTGATTTGATTCCTGGATCAAGGCCTATATCGAAGACCCCTTATAGAATGGCCACTGTAGAGCTAGTCGAACTAAAGAAACAACTAGATGAATTGAGTAATAAGGGATTTATTCGCCCTAGTGTTTCTCCATGGGGAGCCCCTGTTCTTTTTGTTAAAAAGAAAGATAGATCTATGAGGTTATGTATCGATTACAGGGAGATCAATGCTATAACGATAAAGAACAAGTATCCCCTACCTCGTATTGATGATTTATTTGACCAACTGCATGGAGCTCAATACTTTTCAAAGACTGACCTTCGATCTGGATACCATCTGTTGTGTGTGAAGAAGGAAGACATTCCGAAAACAGCATTTCGAACCAGGTACGGGCATTATGAGTTTACTGTAATGCCGTTTGGATTGACTAATTCACCCTCTGTATTCATGGATCTAATGAATAGAGTTTTCAAGGAGTATCTCGATGAATTTGTGGTGGTATTTATTGATGATATCTTGGTATACTCCAAAACCTATGAAGATCATTGAAATCACTTGCGCATTATCTTGAAGACTCTGAGGAGGCATGAATTATATGGAAAGTTTAGCAAGTGTGAATTCTGGCTTCAGGAGATTTCTTTTCTTGGCCATATTGTCTCTAAAGATGGAATCTCTATTGATCCTTCTAAGACCAAAGCAATCCAAGAATGGCCAGCACCTACGAGTATAACTGAGGTACGTAGTTTTATTGGCTTGGCAGGTTATTATCGACGTTTCGTCCAGAATTTTTCCCGATTGGCTAACCCATTAACGAAGCTCACACGTAAAGGGGTTAAATTTGTTTGGACAAAAGAGTGTGAAGAATGTTTCGAAGAACTGAAGAGAAGATTAGTCAATGCTCCTATATTGACTCTACCATCGGGGAATGATGGGTTCGTTATTTATAGTGATGCATCAAAGAAAGGACTTGGCTGTGTCCTTATGCAGAATGATAGAGTTATTGCCTATGCATCACGACAGTTGAAAATTCATGAACAAAACTATCCTACTCATGATCTCGAGTTAGCAGCAGTGATCTTTGCTTTGAAAATATGGAGGCACTACCTCTATGGTGAAAAATGTGAGATTTATACTGATCACAAGAGTTTGAAGTATATTTTCTCACAAAAAGAACTCAACATGAGGCAAAGGAGATGGCTTGAATTACTCAAGGATTATGATTGTACGATACACTACCACCCAGGGAAGGCAAACAAGGTGGCAGATGCTTTGAGTAGAAAAGACCATAGAGTTTTGAACAATATGAGAATTGAAAGGGATCCAATTTTCATGGAGCTAGTGAAGATGGACATGGGAATAACCAGGGAAGGTGAAACATCAATGCTTTTTCAAATGGTTGCCAAACCATCTTTACTAGAAAGGATTAAGAGTTCTCAGACTGATGATAAAGAATTCCAAAAGAAGATTAAAGCTGTGAATGATGGGAGATTGAGAGACTTTGCGTATGAAGGTGGAATTTTGAAATTCGGGAAGAGACTTTGTGTTCCCAATATACCTGATCTAAAAAGGGAATTGCTGGATGATGCTCATAGTTCCAATTTCTCTATACACCCTGGGAGCACCAAAATGTATAGAGATTTGAAGGAACATTTTTGGTGGGACAACATGAAGAGGGAGATTGCTGATTTTATGTCAAGATGTATGGTTTGTCAACAAGTGAAAGCTGGAAGGCAACAGCCTGGAGGAGTCATGCAACCTCTTCCCATACCGGAGTGGAAATGGGACAATATTACAATGGACTTTGTCATGGGGCTACCAAAGACTCCTAGAAGGAACGATGCAATATGGGTTATTGTTGATCGTCTTACCAAGTCAGCACATTTTCTTGCTATAAGAGAAGATCTACCCCTGGAACGTCTAGCAAGACTATATATTAATGAAGTTGTGAGACTTCATGGAGTACCCCTATCGATTGTTTCTGATCGTGATCCCCGTTTTACTTCATGATTTTGGAAAAGTCTTCAGAAATCCCTGGATACTGAACTTTATTTGAGCACTTCTTACCACCCTCAGACAGACGGACAATCAGAACGGACTATTCAGACCTTAGAAGACATGTTGAGATCTTGCTCACTTGATTTTCAGGGTATGTGGGATCAATATTTACCACTAGTAGAATTTTCCTATAACAATAGCTTCCATTCGAGTATTCAGATGGCACCATATGAAGCGTTATACGGAAAGAGATGTCGTACACCAACCTGTTGGGATGACGTTGGTGAAAGAAAACTTGTTGGCCCAGAACTGGTAGAGGAAACGGTGGAAAAGGTGAAGGTAATCCAAAATCACATTAAAGCAGCTCAAAGTAGGCAGAAGAGCTATGCCGATAATCGAAGGAAGGATTTGGAATTTCAAGTCGGTGATCATGTTTTCCTGAAGGTATCTCCATGGAAGGGAGTCATACGTTTTGGTAAGAAAGGTAAATTGAGTCCCAGGTACATCGGACCTTTCGAAATTCTAGAACGAATTGGGGCTGTAGCTTACCGATTGGCAATGCCGCCAAGTCTCTCCAAAGTTCACGATGTGTTACCCGTATCTCTGTTGAGGAAATACATGCCTGACCC
The DNA here is from genome assembly GCA_963277665.1 of Viscum album. Classification (NCBI taxonomy): domain Eukaryota; kingdom Viridiplantae; phylum Streptophyta; class Magnoliopsida; order Santalales; family Viscaceae; genus Viscum; species Viscum album. The sequence continues at coordinate 814,168,554 of OY728165.1, forward strand.
AACGCATGTACTCACCTATGAAGATTTAGAACTGGAACCCAATCTGTCTTATTGCGAAGAGCCCATCAAGATTCTTGATACGAGAGAAAAAGTGCTGAGAAACCGGACGACGCGTCTGGTAAAAGTTTTGTGGAGGAATCATAAGATGGAAGAGGCAACGTGGGAACCCGAGGAACTTATGATGAAGAACCACCCGAGTCTTTTTATGCAGTAATACCCTAGAAATTTCGAGGACGCAATTATTTGAAAGAGGGGAGAATATAACACCCCAAGCTTCTACGGTACGTTTCCCTTTGAATAATGCGATAGCGTGTGTTGTACGCAACCTCGAGTTCTAACACACACCACAACTAATTAAACTAGCCGTTGTGAATAGTAATACCTAATTTTTGAAATTATATATATTTTATATTTGAAAATGGACTTCATTTTTGGACTCGGAATATCGAATTTAGCCTAAGGTGAAATTTTGGTACTTTTCGGATAACTTTCATATTTTGATGAATAGTGAAAATTACTAAATTTTAATTAAAAACAACTTTTTTAATAAAAATAATTAATAGTGATAAATTATGAATTTTAGTGGTTTTAAAGTATATTTAGAATATATTTTTACATTTTAATATAATGTTGGTCATTGGACAAAATTTTACAATTAAACCGAACATAAACAAGTGTCAATCTTTTGATAGTTATTATCTCTTAAAAACACGCTTTTTGTTTTGACAGCGGGAATTAATTTTAAATTAATTTCTGCCACTTCTGTGTTTTGAATTTAGGAAAATGGATTCCATATTTGGAATCAGGATGTTCAAATTGTGTAAATGGGTAACTTTTATTTTTAGACATTTTGAATAATTACTGCGGTAAATATTTTATTTACCATGGTTAAGGGTAAATCCGGTAAATAAGGGTTAAAAAATAATATTATAATAATACTAAATTACCCTAAACCGTGTCTTAACCCTATTGGTTGATACATGGTCGACCATGGGCATCTTTGGGTCTATTTTGGGACCCCATGGATCCACTTGTAAGTGATAATGACACTTTATTTTAATTTAGTTAAAATGAATACAAAAATGACACAAGCATATATCTTTTAGAACAACAATTTTTACATAGGGTTATATATGTTGGATTTTAGATTATAAATATTCATTAGAAAGCTAAAACGATTTCCTACATAATGATATTTTATTTATAATTTTTAGACATTGAATAATTTATTTTATTTATGACACAATGATGATGCAGTAATTACTATAATAGTGAAAAATTAAAATAATTGATATTATAAATACCCAAATAATTATAATATGAAACTTTTAATGAATTAAACTAATTTTATATGATAATATGATATATTAGGATTGATTTAATTGACTTTGTTCGAAGTAATCAATCTGTTAGGAGTTTAAAAAAAATCAACTATTGAATAGTGTCAAAATTGACATAAAAGAGTTCTTAAAACAAATATTATATTATTAATTGATATTAAATTCCTAAAAATCTAAGGTTCGTCCAAGCGACTTATATTATGATAGTTTCCTCATTAATGGACCACTTGGGGGTCTCTTGGATGTATATAGTAAGTTTATTAACCATATTATATAAAAATACAAAGAGACATTGTAAAAGTGAAACTAATTAACTTAGAGTTAATACTTAAAGATAAGGTTAATATAAGTACCCAAACCTGTCTAAATTCTATTGGTTGAGTGGTTTTCGACCTATCCCCACCTTAACCTTTGAATAGTCAACTTTGGAGCCATTAGAAACCGAATATGAATTTATTATAAATTAATATTTCTAGCTTTTCCAAAGGTTCCCCTCACCCCTCTTATAAAAGGGCACTCCTCCTTCTCATTTCTTCACACCTCTAAAGCATTTTGGTTCAGCCAAACTCTGCCCAAAAACTCTCCCAACATCCCTCACTACAACCTAGGGGCCTTAGTTGGATCAGAAAGCCAACCTAAGGAGCCCTTTTGATCAAATCAAAAGGAAGAACCCGAAGAAGAGGTAATGTTTTCACCACCCCTTTTCCAAGTTCATTTCTTCTTCCACTTCTTCTTCCTTTGTTGTTACCATTCTAAAAAAATGACTCCAGTATCATTTATATACTGTGATGTTATTATAAATATGGTACAACCATATTCAGTATTCTATCCACCCTTTGAATAACATGTCACCATACGTGCGTACGTACGGCTTACCGTCTCCACGTCGTGGTGTAATTGTTATTCAATATATTATTATTTGGATGGGTATAATAATGATGTGTAACTCATGTAAATAATAAATATAACATATTAATGATTCTGTATATATGATATACCATCCATTTATATATTATTTTAATATCAAAAGAATGATATTGTCGCTCGTGCGTACGTACGGACTACCGTCTCCACGAACGCGATGAGATTCATTCTCCATCGTAACCATTAAAGTACAATTATCATTTTATGATTTAAAAATGATGTTTAAGGACTTGATATCATTCTGGATATGAATAATATACAACCTATCCTTTACAAACATGTCTTACGTAACAAAACATATGAATGAAAACAAGTATTATAACACCCGAAACAACGATAATACTAAGATATTATTATCAAATCAATATTAAAAGATCATATATGATATCATATTAATGTATATGATTCTTGTATAATTTAATAACAATTATTTCACCATTATACAGGAGGTTAACCTACCACAACCAAGGAAAAGTACAAGGTAAGGGTTATTTCACAATCTCTTCATTATCCGAGGTTGTTTATACGTAATAATCTACTGGGATCTCTTTATCATCCACATCCATGTTTCTTAAAAATGTATTTCAAAACATTTTTACTATTTACTAAAATATGAGTTAAAGTCATTTATACCCTTTTTGACTTTTATAAGTGGTTTATAAAGGAATCTTTCTGTCATTTTCAAAACAAGGTCCTTTTTAACCTTTTCGACATAATTGAGGTAAGAATGTTTTTTTAACTTATACGGCGGGTGCGGTTATTTTACGCCGTTATAAAATCTTAAAAGCTTTCCTTACAAGCTTATAAGAATATTTTTAAAGAAAATGTTTTATTTTATATGGATCTTAAATGATTTCAAAATAAAAGGAGATATTTCTTTAAAAAGAATTTTGATTTCATCTATGTCAACATCCTATGATGGATTTTAAGATTATTTGAAGTTGATTTATTATGATACAAAACTTCTATATTGTATTGAAGGTTTTGTGATATGTTTGACTATGGATGTGCTATTTTTATACCATTCATAGTTTATGGTGAAATTATTGACATTTCGTATGCTAGTTTTAATACGAATGTTTATGTTATGTTTAAACCTTTTCATATGGGAATGCATTGGACTTAATAAGTGACGGGTGGAGCCCGCTATAGCTCCTCGATGCATCGGTAGGTCTCATGAGACAAACTAGTGTCTTGGCACAAGGCCTTGACAAAATCTTATTTGTAGTCTTGGCACGAGGCCTTGGCTATGTGGTTATGATAGTCTGGCATTATGCATTCCAACATTATGAAAGTGGTTATTGATTTTTGCATATGATTATTCGATTAGTAGAATATCCATGTGAATAAGTAAATGGCATTATTTTATTTAATTTATGCCATACTATGTTAAATGTTCATGTTTAAAAGGCTTTTGTTTTAGTTATACATTGCCTTAAATATTTATTCTTATTTATGAAAGTTTCCGCTAAGTTGTTATCCTTACTGGGCATTTGAGCTCACCCCTTTTCTATGTTTTATTTTTCCCAAGAAGTGAAGATGTAAGTTATGAATGACCTGCAGGGATATTATGAGGGGATTATAGTGTGGACTGTGGAAACATTATGTTGTTGTAGTAGTTTTTCATTTTATGATGTAATGTAAAACTTATGAATATATCTAGTGTTTCCAAGGCTACTAAACCAATCGGTCTTTCGAGATTTGATCTTTCTTGTGATCATGCCAATGTTACGAAGTAATGCACCGACTCTGGGTAGCTGGGGTCGGGCCGTTACATTACCTATTTCTAATACACCTTACAGAATGGCCCCAATTGAGTTGCAGGAATTGAAGAAGAAACTCCAAGAAAATCTTGATAAGGGATCCATACGCCCTAGTGTGTCACCTTGGGGAGCACTTGTTCTATTTGTTAAGAAGAAAGATGGATCAATGAGACTCTGCATTGATTATCAGGAACTTAAAAAGATCACTATCTAGAACAAATATCCTCTCCCATGCATTGATGACTTATTTGACCAACTATGTGGAGATCAATACTTTTCCAAGATTGATCTTCGTTCAGGGTATCATCAATTAAGGGTCAAAAGGGAGGATATACCAAAGAAGACTTTCTGTACAAGGTATGGACACTATGAATTTATAGTGATTCCATTTGGTCTTACTAATGCCCCTGCTATCATCATGGATTGGATGAATAGAGTCTTTTGAGACTATCTTGATCAGTTTCTGGAATTCTTTATAGATGATATTCTTTTCTATTCAAAGAGTAAGGAAGAACATGAAGACCACTTTAGAATTATATTGAAGACCCTGAGGAATGAGAAGCTTTATGGCAAATTTTCCAAGTGTGAATTTTGGATTAGAAAAGTTGCATTTTTGGGTCACATAATCTCAAAAGAGGGGATATCTGTGGATCCAGCAAAAACAGAGGTTATCGAAAGATAGTCGAGACAAACAATAGTAACTTAGATCCGAAGTTTTCTTGGTTTGGCTGGATATTATCAATGTTTTGTGAATGATTTTTCACTATTATCTAATCCACTCAACATTTTGACTCGAAATGGAGTTAAGTTCATATGGACGGAGTAATGGGAAGAGAATTTCAAGGAGTTGAAATGAAGTTTATCCAGTGCACCTGTGCTCACACTGCCTTGTAGTGGAGAATGGTTTGTGATCTATAGTGATGCATCCAATAAGGGACTGGGGTGTGTTCTCATGAAAAATGATATGGTGATAGATTATGCCTCATGACAGTTGAAAATCCATGAGAAAAATTAGCCAACTCATGATTTGGAGTTAGCTGCAGTAATCATTGCATTAAAGATTTGGAGGCATTACCTTTATGGTGAAAGGTGTGACATTTGTACTGATCATAACAGATTAAAGTATATTTTCAAACAAAAGGAGCTGAATATGCGCCAATGAAGATGGTTGGAGGTGATTAAGGATTACGACTTCTCAATTCATTTCCACCCTGGGAAAGCAAACAAGGTGTTTGATGCATTAAGTCGACAAGACCATGCTAGCTTATCCACTACGAGGATCACAAAAGATCCAATATTTATGGATTTACAAAGGATGGATCTTTGAATTATAATAGAAGGGGAAATTGTATCTTTCTCAAATTATTGTTTAACCATCTATACATGTGAAGAATAAAGAGGCACAGAAAGAAGATGTAGAGTTACAAATGAAGGTGAGAAATGTTCCTGAATTCAACCTTGACTGTGATGGGATAATAAAGTTTAGGAATTGGGTTTGTGTTCCTCCCATCCTAGAATTAAAGAAGGAGCTATTGTATGAGGCTCATAGTTCTTCATTTTTTATTCATCATGGAAGCACGAAGATGTATAGGGAACTAAAAGAGTACTTATGGTGGGATGGCATGAAAAGAGATGTTGCTGAATATGTCCCTCGATGCTTGGATTGTCAGCAAGTTAAAGATGAGAGACAGAAGTCTAAGGGGTTGTTACAACCATTACCCATACCATAATGGAAATGGGAAAACATTACTATGGACTTTGTCACTGGACTTCCTAAAACATCCAAAGGAAATAATGTTATCTGGGTCATAGTTGATCGTCTTACAAAGTCTGCACACTTCATTGCTATTAGAGAGGATTTCTCTCTGGATCAGGTTGCCAGGATATATGTAAAGGAAGTGGTAAGATTGCATGGAGTACTAATTTCTATTATATATGATCAGGATCTGAGGTTTACCTCAATGTTTTGGCAAAGTATTTAGGATACTCTAGATACAGAGTTGAGTTTTAGCACTGCATATCATCCTCAGACAGACGGTCAGTCAAAGAGGACAATTCAAACTGTAAAGATATGTTGAGAGATTGCTCTATGGATTTCAAAGGTGGTTTGTATCAACACCTACATTTGGTAGAATTTTCTTATAATAATATCTTTCACTCCAGTATTCGGGTGACTCCTTATGAAGCTCTCATATAGAAAGAAATGCAGTACTCCTACTTGCTCAGATGAGGTTGGGGAAAGAAAGCTATTAGGACCTCATCTTGTTTATGAGATGGAAGAAAGGGTCTGATCTATTCAAGAACACATAAGAGAATCTCAGAGTCGACAAAAAAGTTATGCCGACAATCGAAGAGAAGACCTAGAGTTTTAAGTGGCTGATAAAGTGGTCATACAAATATCTCCCTGGAAGAGGGTCATGAGATTTGGAAATAAGGGAAAGTTGAGCCCAAGATATATCATTCCTTTTGAAATACCGAATCGTGTTGGGAAGGTAGCTTTCTGATTGGCGCTTCCACCGAATCTCTCGCAAGTTCACGATGTGTTCCATGTATCTCTCCTAAGAAAGTACATCCCCGATCCTTCACATGTACTCAGCTCAGAATTTGTACCGCTGGAAAAAGATCTTTCTTATGAAGAACAACCGATAGAGATTATGGATCATAGCGAAAAATTCCGATGGAACAAGACCACTCGATTGATGAATGTTTAATGGAGGAACCACCAATTAGAATAAGCTACATGGGAACTTGTGGATATGATGAGGGAGAGGTATCCTCGTCTGTTTGTTACGAAGTGACGAATTTCGAGGGCGAAATTCATTTTAAGAGATGTAGAATGTAACACCCTGATATTTTATGAGAAGTATATTCTCTTTTTATGTATTATGTTATACGCAAAGGAATCTTTCACTACACACAAGACCATCTTGGCTTTCTTTACACACAATCGCGACTTTCCTCGATAACTTGTGTCGTACGCAATACCGAGTTTCACTAAACAACGATATGCTATTAAAATATTATTAAAACTAGCCGTTATGAAAAGTAATACCCACTTTTTGAAATTTTGTAAATTTAATATTTCAAAATGGGCTTCATTTTTGGATTCATAATATCGAAATTAGCCTAGGGTAAAATTTTGGTATTTTTCTGAAAACCTTCAATTTTGGATGAATAGTGAAAACACTGGGTTACTATTTAAAAATCGTCTTTTTATTTAAATAATTATTTATTTTATTTAAATTTATTTTAGTTCAAAATTGATACATAATACCTATTTAATTTCAATTCAATTCATTGGATTCGTTTTATAATAATTTTAGATATATAAAAAGTTTATTGAACTTTTCACCGTCTTTTACCCATCTCCTAGGAGATTTTGCAAATTTACATAAACCATAATTTTACCGCTTATGTGAGTGCAATTTCGAAAATCTGAGAGACACGGTTAATTTCAAGGACTAAAATGTGGTTCAATGAGATGAAAATAATTTTTTGGCGAATAGTAACTTTTTACTTTTTTTCCACCGTTAAAAGTAAATAGGGTAATTAACGGTAAAAATGATATTATTATTACCCTAAAACATGTTCTATTTTTATTGAATAAGTTTAATTCAACCAAAAACAACTTTAGGATTAAAATATGACCATTTAGGCCCACATGGATTAGATTAGGACATTTATTATTAATTTATTTAAAGAAGGGTTAAAATAGTTAAAATCAATGTTTAATAACTAAATCATTTTTAATATAGGTTTTTTCATAAGATAAATTAGACTATAAATATTAATTATAAATATAAAAAGAGTTCCTACATAATGGTATTTTATTTGTAATTTTTTGACATTAAACAATTTAAAATATGTATGACACAATGATGATGCACTAATTATCTTATTAATGAAATATTGACATAATCGATGTTATAAATACCCAAATAAATGTAATTTAAGACTTTTTATGAATTCCAATAACTTTCTTGGTTAATATTACTTATTATTACGGATTTAAATATATTCTTTATAACTAATCATTCTGTTATGATTTTCACAGAAATCAATTACCAAATAGTGTCAAAATTGACATAAAATAGTTTTTAAAAACATTATTATATAATTAATTGTTTTTTATTCATAAAAATCCTTGGTTCGGCCAAATGACTTAGATAAGGTTATATATATTAATAATGAACAACTTGGGGTTCTTTTGGCTTGTTATAGTACGTTTATTAACCATATAGTGTAAGAAAACAAGAAGGCACAGTAAAAGTTAAATTATATAACATAAAGTTATATCTAAATGATAAGGTTAAAATAGAATCCTAAACTTGTCTAAATTATATTGGATGAGAGGATTTCTACCCATACCCACCTTATCTTAGAAATAGATCAATTTGGAGCTATTAAAAACCGAATATGACTTTATAATAAAATAATATTTTTAGTTTTTCCTAAGGTGCCCCTCTCCTCCCTTATAAAAGGGGATCTCCTCCCTCTCTTCCTCACTCCACATTGAGCCTTCAAGATCGGCCAACCCCTGCCAAATTATCTTATCCACTTCCCAAGAAACATCACAGAGGTCATGTTCTTCTTCAAATACCAATTTTAGTGCCGTACAAGGAGGTCTCAAAGAGGCGCATCAAAGAAGAGGTAATGTCCCTTACCGATTATTTCAACTTTATTTGTTCTTCGAATTCTTCTTCTTTAGTTGTTTCATTATGACGTACTAACATAAGTATCACTCATAAAATGATATGTTATTATAATTATTAAACAACCCAATTTCACTATCTATCCATCCTACGGAAAACGAAATCACCGCGCGTGCGTACGTACGTAATATCGTCTCCAAGCCGTGGTGTAATCTATTTTCCACTACCACCTTACTTGGATGGGTATAAAGGTGTAAAGAATAACTATATATGATTATTGTAAAGTGATATTTATTCTGAAATTGTATACATACACTCCAATACAATTTTATGATCATGGGAACGATATCATCGCCCATCCGTACGTACGGAATACCGTCTCCACGATGTGATGCGACTCGTTCTACAGGATCTTCATTTCATAATGATTATATAAATGAATTGAATGAATTAATATGATATATATTATAATAATAAAATTCTGTAAATGAGGTGCCTATAAACTAAAAAGATGAATAAGAATTTATTCGACAAAACACACATACGAACATTAAGCAATAAACACCCGAATAACAAGTAGCAATGAAATATTGCTAATAAGAAGCTATGAATATGACCATATATGATATCATAAAAATAATTATGATTCTTAAATAAGTCAATGACATTATTTAATTCATTATATAGGAGGTTCGGACACTTACGAAGAAAATCGGACATAAGGTAAGGGAAAATATCACAATCTCATTTTTATCCGAGATTGTTTATACTTCAGAATTTACTGAGGAATATTTATAATCCACATCCATGTTTCCTCAATATGCAATGTTATTTCCATCCACCTAAAATTTTTTAAATCCAATTTTACCCTTCAGTGAGTTTTTAGTAAATGATGTGAAAGGAATCATTTTTCGTTTTTCGTACGAGGTACTTTTTGAATTTTCTGGCCAATGTACGGGAAGAATGTTTTTTTAAACTTATACAGCATGAATGGATATTTACAACATTATTTCCATGAAGCTTCCTTTACAAGTTTTCATTTTTATTTTTAATCAACTTATTTTAGATTAATATTTAATGACATGTTGGGAAAGGAAAAATGTTTTCGAAGTAGAAAGGATATTTTTCTCAAGAATGGAGTTCAACTGTTTTATCAAAATTATTTTCCATCTAAGATAATATATGATTCTGTTTCTATCCCTATTTTAACATTGATTTTATTATGTTATAATGTAATTATTTTTATGATGTCCTTTTATCTTATATGGATTATGTTATGATGGCATGATGTTTTAAGATTCCCATTTTATTACATGGGTTATGCTATGATGTATGGTTTATGATTTTGTGGCACACATAAGAATGGTATCATTATGAGATGGGTGGGACCTCTATCTAACTCCAATGCATTGGGAAAAGATTTATATCTCATGAAATATATATGGCTGGAACGGAAGGTTAAACTAGTTCAGTAAAACTGGACTGAAACGAGGAGTGAACTCGGTTCAGAAATGGACTTTGTCCACTAAGATAATCTTGGAAATGAGTCTTGACTACTAAGAAATGATTCTCTATGATTATATGTGTATTCCACAAAGCCTCATGTTTTATGTTATGGTTATTGGAATTACATTTCACTTCTATGATTTATCCAATATTATGATCTCTTTTGCAGGATAAGATTTTCAAAATGTTATGTTCTTATAAATATGATATGTTTGATATTTATTTTTCTTACCCTTACTGAGAATTTGAGCTCACCCTTTTGTATGTTTTCTTTTCCCCAGTTCAGGAAGAAGGATATTAAGTAGGATATTCCCAAAAGTAACTCTAGATATGATGAAATAAATGGGAGACAATGTAGATGATTTATGAACCTATTGTTTATGTTTACCAGTTTCTAAAGACACTATACCTATACGATCCTTTCATAGTTTTGTTATATGTTGTAATAAGTGTAATTCAATTTTGAAGTACTAAAAATTTATATAATGTTTGGTTCAGTATAGAACATCCTCTGGAAGGATGGATCCTTCACCAATGATCATGACCATCTTGGATGTATGGATCTCAACTTCTTCAAGTACCTTAATCCAGGTCCATAAACACACATGGAAGATTACTAACTGATGGGAAATCCACACAATTTTTATTTCATTCTCCACATTGAATTATACTACGATAACTCAAGCATGGAATTAGTCCCTAATGCCCAGAAGATCAATAAAGAAGTGATCCTCCTCAACCCTGAAAACAGAACCCAGCCAGATGGATTCCCAGGACCTTCTTAAATCACTTCCAAGTATTTTTTCAAGAAATATATCATAATGTTATGTTCAAGATGTCTTATACAGTGGAACCATTCCTCAAGTGTCTAGAACTACTACATGGGTTCTTATCGACAAGATCAAATTCCACTATTCATTGAATCACTATAGGCCTGTCAGCCAATGTATTTTGACATTAAAAATCACGGATAATTTGATAAATATGTTGTTGTCCCATCATCTGCATCGATGGATATATGAGGAGAGTAATAGTTTTTTAAAGGTAGAACTACCAATGGATCCATGGGATCAGGGAAAAGAATGATCATCTATTTAAATAAAAAGTTTATTGGATCCAAAATTTTAATCAATCTTGACAACAACAAAGCGTTCGATAGCATTGAATGGTACACCATGTTAAGGTATTCTCTGGCATGGGATTCCCTATTCAGATGGTTGATATTCTCTTTAGGTGTTTTAGGTTACCATGGCTGTCTATAGCCTTAATTGGAAAAAAAATATGTCTTCATCAAATTAGTTAGGGGAATTCACTAAGGGGACCCCTTGTCTCCCATTATCTTTAGTTTGATTCAAGACACTCTTAGTAGCTACATTAATAAGAGCCTTCAGGACAACATTATCATTCTATTTCAATATGGAAATGGTATCCAAAGCCTCTCAAACCTTGTGTATGGTGATGAGACTATTATCCTGATTAATGGACGAACATGTTGTCGAATCTAAATATATATGATGATGCTCAATTATAAGAGGTGGGGGGATACGTTGGATTATATGTTTAAAAAACATTCATTTTTATTCAAAAAAGTTAAATATTTCTTTAACAAAGTTTAACAAAGTGAATTCACAAACCCTCATTGGTACATATACAAAAGGATATGGAAGGGCCTAGGTCCAATTACATGAAACGCAAACATAAACATGTAAAAATTAAGAAAAACAAAATAGGTTTATTTTAGGGAATGATTATATCGTAAAGCATATTTAATCTTATTTATCAATGTATAGAATTATATGAATGTATTAGAAATTTATACTTTCTATCTTTAACAATATATAGTGGAAATAATTATTTGTATCAAGAAAAAGTAAAGATGTAAGAAATATTTTAATCCAAAGTGAAGGGTATCCAAAAAACATGTATAAATGTATATTGATTTATAATTTCTAGTATGTCATTCCTACCAACGCCAGAGTAAGCCCTTGATAAGAATATCAGAGTATATCTTAGTATCTATGCAATACCTTGAACATTATGGTAGTTGGATCTTCTATCTTCCTAGAACTAGAAGTCCTAAAAATTTATGGTAGTGGGAACCTGTACCCTCATATCTCAGTAAGACCTCGATTACACTTAGTAGAAATCAAATTCTGACAAATGAGATGGAACAATTTTTTCATGCATGAGGAAGATGCTCACTGATTGCACAAGGCACACATGTTTATCTCTCTATAAATCACATCATAGCATCATTTAATTTAATATCTAGTTGTTTTTATATTTTTACAATGGATGGGAATTTTAAAAGTATAATATCCAATGGTCATATCCTCCTCTAACAGTCTTATTGATCCTATAATTTTTCAGGGACCAGGACACATTTCACTTAGCCAATGGTTTGTTAGAAATAGATTGTATGACATCATTTCCATGTAAAATAAAAAAGTGTAAGAAAATATAACATGTACCAAAAACATTATTATGTTTATGAAACTCATGTAAACTAGAATCTTATAGATATGGAACAATATATTTAATAATGAAAAGATTATTTAACAAGTATAAATAATCTGATTCTGAATATAATAGGAAATAGATTATTAATATGTATACAAATAGAGTCTAATTTAATGAGAAAAAAATTCTGATTTTCAATGAAATCAGAGCCTATGTTCTGAGGAATTCAAAGTATCAATTTTGAGAAATTCAGATCTTAAATTCTATGGAAGTCGGATTCTGAATTTTGAAGAATTTGGAACCTGAATTCTGAGAAATTCAGAGTCTAAATTTTAGAGAATATAGAGTCTGAATTTTAGATAAATTCCTAGTCTACATTCTATAAATTAAGAGTAAAAAATCAATATGAAACAGAGTATGAAAATAGATTTAATAAAATTATAAAAATAGTGATAATTGGTATCTAATAAATGGTAAGGATTAACCTTTTGAAAAAAAGATCTTATTATTCATAATGTAATACAGACATGAAAGAAATAAGGTTATTTATAGATAAGTATATTTAAGCAGAACATAGAAAACAATGTTAAGGGTAAATAGAATATATCTCCTTAGCTAACGAAAATAATATTTAAGGAATAAGTGTTTTTAATTTTCAAAACATTAAGGAATGGAAAATTCATAAGATAGCTTATTGACATAACAATCTCAGCCTTTTTAGAAAGAAGAAACTGCTTTTTGAAAATGAATATTATATTTGGATAACATATAATAAAATAATATCACTCTTATATTATTGGCTTATTGAATATGACTAACTCACCCATAGGTTATATCACCATAAGGATCAAATTCCCTGTCATATGAAATTGACATGAAATACCCATCCCTTTTATTAAAAAATATCTCTTTATGATTAAGCTCTCCCTTTCTAAAAAAATTTCTTCTTTTGGGTATTCTCCCACATAATACCACATTTGTTAAAACTTTTCTTCTCCTTTTTTATTTTTAAAATGGAATGGAAGTGAAAATAAATTTTGTACCTGAAAGGCTAGAAAAAAATATATAGAAAAAAGTATTACAATGATATTTCATTGACATTGATGAAATAGTTCTTCTATCACTAAACATTGAAGTTTAAAGTTAATAAATCATCATTATTAATCTATGAAAGAAGAATCTTAAGGATGGAATTCATCTACATTATCTCCTTATGTTTTTCTTGGTACTTCTTGAATAACTCTTCTTATTCCTTGTTCTTCTTCTCAAGAGTCTGAATCCTTTCTTCTTGAGACATGATAAATATTTCTAGGAACTTGAGTTTATCTACCAACTTATATATGGTATTGGATTCTCACTTCTGGGAAATATAAATGACGTTATATTTGTTGTAGATATCTTTATCTTCTTGACACCTGGTGTCTTTCTCTAGATTTATCCTTTCTGAAAAATTCATAAACATCTTATCAGACATGTTTAAATAATTTTTCTTGAATCTACATGATCATCAACAAGATCAAGATCATCAAATATTGACTTTGAAAAAATTGTATTATTTATTGAAGACATTCTATGAGCTTTATATTTTATCATGAGGATTTTGAAATCAGATTCTTTCCCGATTAACTTCTCCATCAACTAGTTTGAAGAATTTTTTTCTTGTTTACAGAGTCCTAAATAACATTACACCGGGATTCAATATTTGGAAATAACAAAATTGAATCAAAAAGATTCTTCAAGGGTCCCACAACAAATTAATGTCCCAAAGCAGATGATGATTCGGAATATGAAGTATATTTTCATAGAGGGGTATCTTTAACTTCTGTATCACTTGTATTGGGTTATTTAGCAACATCGCCTTTATGTGGTGTATCAAGAAGGACTAATTTCATCTTAGACACAAACTTTTCAACATGACTTGCTATCGCACAATATTTTTCTACATCATTAATGAAATTATCATCTTCTTGAACAATGTATTAATTTTCATCACTCTCTTCTAAAAAATATCCTTTATTTACATCCTCTTCTTTAGAATCTTTCTTCTTCTTATCGGAAGAAATATTGGTGGATAAATCATGGGAAGTTAATATTGATAGTTTACTAGAGGAACTCTCCTTCTCATTATATTATTCAACCATTTTGAAAACATCTTTACTTTCTTCCTCTTCCTCTTATTATGGTTGTATTTATTTTTCTTCAACCACCTACTATAGAACTACAGCTTCTTTCAAGAAGGATTCTGATACCTAAATTTATTATAATGCTTTCTCATCATCTTTTAACAATAACTGAGAAACCTGAGATTGAAACTCTATTTCATTATTATTTTTCTCCTTTAAATGTTTCTGGATATTTTTGGCTACAAATATCTATAAGGACATAGCCTTTATAGGGTCTAGTATAAATATAGGATCACCTTCCTTTTGTTGCTTCTTTTTGCCCCTCCATTTAGTAACAAATTCAATATTCAAATTCTTCTGTTTCATCGGTTTAGGAGGGGCTGATTGGGGTTTTAGAATGGGTTCAGTTGGTTTTTCTTATAGCTCCTTAGACATTCTTTTTCTAGAGGGTTCAACAAATTCAATGTTTTTGGCTCCAAGGTGTTCATATTTATCTGTATGATCATAAAATACTTCAGATTCAACATTGAATTATATTTTCATCCTTTTTAGCATATCAAAACTGAATAACATAATATTAAAATTGTTATCCTTTGAGGCGCAAGGAATCTTTAATAATTCTAAAGATAATACAATGATCATTGAAATGATTACCAGATTCATCAAAATATGAGACATTATGTTTCCAATCATTATGTTACTGATTGTGATTAAGATATATTTTACCATGTTTATCTTTTATATATTTACCAAGAATTCTAAGAGAAACATATCACATATATTGAGTGAATACTTGTCACTATTTTTGGAATATGGAATCCTTGCATCCATAATTCTACCAACCTATGGTTATTCTAGAGATGAGAAATCCTAGGTTAGAAAACATTCATGTGACCAAGGCAGTCATATGATATACTCTTTAAAAAAGATCCTACTTTTTGGGAAATTGATGTGAGTATAAAATAGATTCTCCTCCATAAGGAATATCTAATATGTTGTAATCCTTATTGAAGGATAGAGAGTATGATTTTCCATAGCTTCTGAACATAAACATATCTCTTAAACCATGACATATATTCTAATAGAATCATATAATTCCAATAAATGGTCTGAGTAAACTAGATCTTCATTTTTTACTTTAGAAACACAAACACTTTCTCATCCATTAAACATGATAATTGTTGAAATAAAATAATTTTACTTCACAATGAAATTATGACCCTCTAACCTTTCATTGAATAATAACCAATCATTTGGTTCCTTGTTAGATTGAGACTGCATAAGAGTTTTATGAGAATCTTCTACAGAAATTCAGAAATTTACGGAAACTAGAAAATTAGAATATAAAATTAAAACAGTGGCGGAGTATCTGTGAAAAAAGAAAAATGAACCAATGTGGGATAAGGAGATGGGGTCCCATTAAATAGGCTTAGTGGTGATTGTTCAAATTCTCATATAGATCCCATGGTTGAGATTAATTTAATCTAATGTGGTGGTTAATATCAATCACAAAGAAGGATTCTTAGATTCCTATATTTTGAGTTTTTATGGAAAAATAGGATTTATGGAAAAAAAATTCGATATGGTTTTTAAAAAAAAGATAAAAATACCAAAAAGTAAAAAAAATTACTAGAATTTATGTAAGGAAATATACCTGTCAAATTACATCTAATGAATTTTCATTATTCATAAAGATCTTTTTGAAGAACATAGGTTCCATAAATTTTTATTCGGAAAATAAATTTTAGGTTCTGCAAAAAATTATTAAGGAAATAAAATAACTAACAAAAATTCTGTTCCAAAAAAAATTAGTTATATAATTTTTTAAAAGTATAAAAAAAATTACTACCCCTATGAAAAGGATTTAATAATGTTAGGTGATAGGTTTTTTTAAAGAAAATTAATATGGATGATTAACTTATGGTTATCATTCTTAAATATTGTTTATTGAATTAAACTCTATCAGACTGTAAATAGTTTACAATAATTTAAGCAAGCTGATATTCTGTTCTGATAAATTGTATAATAATATCTCTTTTAAGTTTGTGATCCATAATAATGTGATGCCAAATATCTATGTTCATTACATGAGAGTGATGTGAATTGATTTTTATTGTGGAAATGAAACTTGTCTTATCAAACAATATCAGTTTTTTGGTAAAATTCATTTAATATTTTTTGAGTGTGTGTTGCATCTACCACAATTTATCATAACATATTCCAGCTAATACATATTTAGCTTCAGAAGTGGAAGGTGCAATTGATTGTAGCTTCTTTTATGACCATGAATCTAATAAATATCCTAATAAATTACATGTTGTTTATTTACTTTTAATATCCATTCTATATCCACGAAAATAAACATCTAAACAACTTTTTAAAGCAAAGTAATTTATATAATAATAAAAAAATTCATATGTCCATGGTTCCTTTTAAATAGCAGACAATTATTTTCAATTATTTTAAATGATATTCCTTTGGATTTGATTGATATCTTGAAAATAACCATACTGAAAACATTATGTCTTGATGAATATATATTCAGTATAATAAAAATCCTATCACACCTATAAAGATGTTTGATTTACTGGTTTCCCAGATTTATTGAGATCAAGATAATTTGAGTAACTGATTGGAGTAATTATACATTTAGTTTTTTCATATCCATACTTTTTAATAATATCTTTAATATACTTATTTTAAAATATATATGTTCCTTTCGGTTTTTTAAATTTTTGAAAACAAATGGAAAATATAAACACACCCATCATACTCAATTCAAACTCAAATTTAATTATATTTTCAAATGAATTGGTTAAAGATAGATGATTTGATCCAAATATAATGTCATCAATAAAAATTTGAACAATCTACACATTTTCTTATCATTTTTTATAAAAATGTTGGATCAACAGTTCCTTTAACATAAAAATTTTGTAACAAAAATCTTGTAAGTCTATCATACTTGGCTCACGGGGATTATTTAATTCCATATAATGCTTTGGTATGTTTAAAAACATGTTCATGATGTTTTTTATATTCCAGAGTATGATATTGTTCAACATAAACCACCTCTTCAACAAATACATCAATGAAAGCACACATAACATTCATTTCAAAAATATTGAAATTAAATAATGATTCAAAAGATATTTGAATACGTATAGATTCATGTATAGATAATAGATAATAGGATTATCCATAGTCTATTCCTTTATTCTTTTTGATTATATCCATGTAGAACTAACCTAGATTTATTTCTTAAAATGATTAAATTTTCATCATAATTCCATATAAAGACCTATTTTACACTAATTATGGAAGTTTCCACAGGTCTTTCTTCTGACGTCCAAACATTCTTCCATTTGAATTCATTTAATTTACCATGCATGGATTTAATCCAATCATTATCCCATAATGTTTAATCAGTTATTTTAAGATATAATTGAGAGATAAATTCTAGATGTTCTAATTTATTTGTTAAATTACTTCTAGTATATACATGTTTATTTACATCACAAATGATATAATCCCTGGAATGATTCTTAAGAAACAACTGATTTTGTTTTTTGAAAACTTGTCAATCAACATAAGGTGTAAAATCATCTGGGGTCAATACTTCAGAAACATTTTCTTTATTATTTTCCTTTTTAGAAGAGTGTTCCATCATATGTTGATAATCAGTATATGGAATCACATCTAAGGATGCATTTTAGTGATTTTTAAAAACAAAAGGATTTGTTTCAACGAATTTTACATCTACAATTTCTTCAATAGTACATGAATTTTTGAAAAAAACTCTATAAGCCTTACAAGTAGTAGAATATCCTATGAAAATTATTTCATTGGATTTGTTTGTGGATTTATGTAGGTTATATTTTGTATTCTAGATGAATACTAATCATCCTAATAATTTGATGTAAGTAACATTAGGTTTTACAACCAATCAAAAATTCATACGGTGTTTTATTAATGAAATTTCTGATTAAAATTTGATTTATAGTATAACAAGTAGTACTAATATCTTAAGCCAAAAATTGTTTAGAAATAGAATATTTTCTCAACATGGATTTGGTTATTTCTTGAAGAATTAAATTTCTTCATTCAATGACATGATTTTGTTGAGGAGGTCTTGGAGTTGCAATGTTATGATTAATTCATTTCTTACATCAAAAATTTTCTAATTCTGCTTTTTGTAATTATCCCCCATAATCACCATGAATAGTTATCAATGGATTGTTTTTTCTCAATTATAACATTGTATGAAAAATATTTTAAATAAGAAATGACTTCAGATTAATTTTCTAGAAAATAGAACAATGTAAATCTAGTGTAATCAAAAACTAATAAAACACATAGTATATTACAAAAATGCATCCAGTTTGTGTTAGACCAAAAAGATCAATATGAACTAGTGCTAAAGAATCAGAGGTTGAGACTTCACCGATTGATTTAAATCTTGAATTATGTTACTTAACATGTTGAAAAGGATCAAAATCATTTGAATAATCAAATCTATAACCTCGTAGGTACCTGACACATCTTTTCATTGAGATTCTGCATAAGTTCCTAATATTGTAGTGTCCTAGTATTCTATCCTATAAAAAATATTTATCTTATATTTCACTAAGGCATGGTAGATCTTGGATCCAATGGTATTACAAGTTCAGTTTGTAAACATTCTCATGCCTATGGGAAGAGATAATAAATTCTTCCTTGAAATTTTATATTAATCAATTATCATTACTAAAATTCACATGGTAACCATCATCACATAACATGCTTATGCTTATAAGGCTATTCTTAAGACCTTTAACAAATAAAACATTTGAAATTGAATCTTTTTCATGAATGAAAATGTTACCTATAACAACAATATCTCCTTAAAAATTATCTCTGAATGTTAATTTTACTCCTTTAATCAAGATAATATTTTGAATGAATTTTTTGTTACCATTCATGTGCTGGGAACATACAATATCCATGTACCATGTATTGTTTCTTTTATCTCCTTTATTTTTTTGAAAATAATAAAGATATATTTTTATAATCTAAACTTTCGTGGATCCTGAAATTTGAGAAAGTAAAATCTGAGGTATCCACATTTCTTTAGAAAAATAATTTTTATGAGAAAACAAGGACTTGGTTTTATTTAAAGAAAAAATTTTCTCCCTATGACAACGGAATTGACACTTTGTGAAAAAGGATCACTCTAGGTAACAAATTTTTTATTAAAAGGATGGTAAGTTATTATCTTCTGATGAGGAATATTCTAGCATGTAAAGATTCATAGTATTCTCCATTTGGAAATTCGGCATTTAAGGGAATATTCATTAAAGATTCAACATAGTGTACCTAATCTATAAGACAATGAATTTCAATAGGTAATCTTATTATAAGACCAATATTCTTCTGACTTGATGATTCATATTCTGGGGATTCATCTGAAGATTCTCCACCACTGGAACTCAAGGGGCCATTATCCTTCATGAATTTCTTTTCCATATATTTTCAGTACTTCATTATGTTCATTTTAGAGTTATTATGTTTTATATATTTTCTCTTAATACTAGGACAATAAGGTCTAGTATGTCCATCCCTTTTTCATTCATAATATGTTAGATCGGAATCATTGTTTTCCTTTTTATGTTCCATCCTATATCTATACTAAAAATAATTCTTTCTAGCAATCTTTTTAATCCTTAAAGTATGATTGGATAATTCATTCTCTAACTAATCAGTTCAACTTGATTCAGATAAAACAAAAACTTTTATAGATTTAGATCTATATAACCATTCTAGATTCATGGATTTAGATGTTGTAGTGAAATAGACACATCCATCACTATTATTCTTCTTATGGAAGTCAGAAACTCTCTTCATCCTTGTTTCATGCTAAATAAGAGTTCCAAATACCCCATCAATAGTATGAAATATTATTTCTTCTGTTAATCAATAACTATCCTTTTTTAATCCAACTCATTAAGCATATTATCAAATATCTTGTCCATAAGAACATCATCATCAGGACCTTTCTCTCAGATAGATTGAAGACTGTTGACAATGGCCATAAATCATTATTTCACTTTTCAATCCAATTATCCATAATGAGATTCAATCACTTTAGAAGTTCCAATGTGTGTAAATTCTAGTTCTTCCAACCTCAATTCTCTCCTTCACAAGATGATATTTGAGTGTAGATATTCATAGTTATGAAACATAAAATAGTATCGTGTACCTTGTAGTTTATTTGATATTCTTTTTTTCCTGATTTTTGAAAGTTCTAATTTCTTTTTCACGAATCTTATATTATCCATTAATCATAATAAAATTAACCACTCTAGTGTTAATAAAAAATTATTCGTCTTATCTCTGTAGTAATAAAAATCATTAAAATCAAGTATTTGTGGTCTAGATGGATTTAGATTATCTATAGAACCAATATTAATTTATTTTATTCTATAAGATAATTATTTTTCCACAATACTTGTTAGTAGTGAAAGTTTATTATCAATGAAAAAAATCATAAGTAACACTTGAGAAACTAATGTGAAGCAAGAAAAGATTAGAAAGAAAACATATATGTGCGTTTAAATGTTTTAGATACTTCTTCTGATACATATTGTATGATTTAAATATTGATGAATATGCTCAATTAAAATAGGGAGGTGAATTTTAGGCTTTAAAAACATTAATTATTATGACTAAAAGGAAATATATGTTTAAAAACGTTAAACTAATTGAATTCAAAAACCCTCCTTAGTTCATGACCAATGTAATAGTTGGAAGATCCCAGGTCCAATTATAAGAAACCAAAATATAAAAATGTTAAACATTATGAAATTAAATCTGGTTTTTCTTCGAAAAAGATTCTACCATAACATCTCTAGAATCTTATTAATCATTATTATACAAGTATAATAATGTATAAGAATGTTATACTTTATTTTTTTAACAATAAATAGAAGAAATGATAACTTTTATCAAGAAAAAGAAAACAATGAGAGAATATTTTATCCCAAAGAGAATGGTATAAAACAACCGTGGATAAATGTACCATGATTTTTACATTGATGATGGTTTGTCATACCCACACAAGGGTAAACCCTCTATAGGAATATAATAGTCTATCTTAATATCCTCACAAGCCCTAGAACATTAAGGTAGTTGGAACCATTATCTTAAAATCCCTGGATGTCCTAAAACATTAATGTAGTAATCACCTCTTTCTTCCTATCCCTTGAAGCCCTCGATTGTACTCAGTAACAATTAGATTTGCACAAAGATGGATAAAAATGTTGTTCATGGATGAAAAATATGTTCACAGATCACACAAGGCACAAGGGTGTCTCTCTATAGAAATCACCTTACAACATCAGAACATATAATCTCTTGTTGTTTTTAGACTTTTCAATTGGATGGGGTATTTATAGGTAGAAATACACTGGTCATTTCCTCTTCTAACAACCATATTAATCCTTGAATTACATTGGGACCTGGACACATTTCACTCAGCCAACAGTTAGTTAGAAACATATTAAATGACATCAATTCAATGTAACATAATCATGCGTAAATAATATAATATTTAATAAAATAAATCACAAGTTTAAGAAATATAAGTAAACTAGAATCCAAAAAATTTAGAATATTATATTTAAGAGATAAAAGAATCTTTTACAATCTTGAATAATAAAATTTTAATGATAATGGGAAATATAGTCAAAAATATGTATACAAATGGAGTCTACATTTATAAGAAAAAAAGACAAATTTAAATGAAATTGGAGTTTGAATTTTGAGGAATTCAAAGTCTGAATTATGAGGAATCTAGATTCTAAATTATGAGGAATTCAGAGTCTGAATTTTAGAAGATTTGGAGTCTAAATTTCATATAATTCAATTTTTGAATTTAAAAAATATTTGGAGTTTGATTTCTGTTAAACTCATATTCAAAAATCAGGATGAAATGGGGTTTGAAAATTGTTGGAATTAGAGTCATAAAATAGTGCGACTTGGTTTTAATAAACTGTAATGTTTCATTGATTGAAAAAAAGATCCAATTATTCTTAATGTGATTCATTTTTAAAATAAATATGGTTATGCTTAAAAAAGGACCATTTATAATAACATAGATAAGTACATTATGATTAAAGAAAATAATCATCCTTATAGAAGGTAAATAATCATTAATAAAAAAGTGTTTGTAATTTTAAAACAAAAAGGAATGGAAAATTCCTAAGGAAACTTATTATCTTAATGCATTTTTTTGAGATGTCAATAGAATAATTGATAAATATTGAATGCCAATGTGTAAGAAATATGAAACTCAACATTAGTTCCTTTACTGATGATGTATCGTATGATTACCTGGGGGTCAAATTCCTCGAGCTATGTTTCCAAGGAGTAGGGAGTAGTTGTATCAAATCAAATTTGCGGAGCATCATCTTCATATATGTCTGTTGGATCTTATGTTCAATGATTAATAAGGCATTCTTTGAGGGTCTCTTGAGTGTGAAAATGGCTAAAACCTTCAGAACAAATACCATTTTGATCGACCTGGTTCATCAGTTCAAGAACTAGGTGGACTCCCAAACTATTCGATTGTTATTTTCTCCATGTTCCCCAATGTATATTTTTTAAGGCCTCTTCTAGGTCAATGTAATCTTTGGATACCTCATATATTGGGTTGAAGATAAACCTTATTCATTCCTGGTCCTCCGGGGTGATGTGTGGTGGAGGTCCGGAGTGCGACATCAACAACTCTGTTGTGATTTCCATCAGGTCCTTCTTCAGGGAAGGTGAAAATATTTTGTCTCATTCAAATTAAAAATTATTTGAACTCAAAAAATTAATTAAGAATAAAATCATGATCAATATGGTGGATATGGACTCCAATCTATTGTTTCATTATTTACATGTTCACAGTTCCACCCCTTAGACGACCGAATTTCACATCCGTAGTTGCATCAAAATGATCACTTATGGCATGGACACAACTCATACATGGCACAAGTGGAAAAATCATATGATTATTTATCCTCCAAAACTCCTCTAGATGAATATTTTTCATCCTTATCATGTTTAAGGTATTTTAACTATGATTTAATTAATATAGTTATTAGTTATTCTCTCTAGATCCAGTACCTCAAACCCTCATAACACTATTTTTCTACATCATGTTTCACATTGGGGGGCTTGGATTTATCTGAATAAGAATTCAATTTTTGTGTACATAATATTTTGATCAAAAATTATATCATCAAGAAATTTTCCTCAAGATACATTAAAATATTTATAATAGTCATAGATCATTGTTGGATCTTGGAAACTATCTCACTTGGTAGAAAATCAAAGGCTTGGTAAATATATCTAAGAAGATCTTTTTTTCCATAACATTGGATATTAATAAATGTGTCCCATAAAATTTACTCCAAATACAATTTTATGCATCAAAAGATGATATCATGCATTATATATTATTTATCATAGAACATTATATAGTATTTATAACATTTTATATAATGTATATTCAGAATTATTAGCATTGATAAAAGTAGAAACCACTTTATTAAGAATATTATATTTTTTAGTAAAAATTAATAAATTATCTACCCTAGTGTCAATCCCAAAATTTTTCATTCTATCTCTTCCATAATCATAGACCTTAGCATAAAATATACATGATAATTTAGGATTTATAATTTTATGATACCCAACATACATTCCTTACATCTTAACAAAAACTATTTTCGATAAATAGACATTAGTGTAACGGTATTTATAAATTGAATTTTTATATTAAAAATATAAAAACCATAAATTTAAAAGAATAAGTAAGATTTTATCAAGTATATAATTAGTAGAATCCATATTTGAAAGTAATTATTGGATAGTAAAATTAGCTAAGATGAATATACTAACCATAAGAGGGTGTGAATTGTAGTATTAAAATTTTAAACTATTCAAAACACGATACCTATTAATGAAATATGATCAGACTCACTGATAGTATGATGATCAAAGTGAAGGAATTGGAATCACTGTTGATCTATTTAGATGAATTTATTTGTTATCAAAATAACAATTACATTGGTAAAACAAAAATTAAATAAATATAATTTCAACGACTTACTTTCTATTACATGAAAATATGAATGGACTTATAAAATAAAATATTATAATAGATAGTAAAATTAAGAATTACTTATGTTTTTAATGAAAAACCACTTTTAACATTATGTTTGTGTTATCCAATAACTTTTACTAAAGGTATCAACAATTTTATACCTTCTAGAAATTATGTATATCCATAAAAGGAAAACCCTTGATTTGATAATCGGAATAATATCTCACATCCTATCCCCAAGAATCCCTCGATAAAACGATCAATGACTATCTTCCATGCCCCAGATTACCTAGAACTAATTGATTAGATTCACTATATTATTATATCTACAAGTCCATGATCATAGTAATGATAAGACAAAAAATGAAAATGAAAAAGTTCTAAATATAGAAAACATTGGCAATGATTCCACAGAAATAAAACTCTCTAATTTACTAAAATGAATTCGAATGAGATGATTACAAGAATAAAACATTAGAAATGTCAAGATAATGAAATGTATCAGTTCCCAGCTCATTAAATGGATGAATATTTATATGAGACGCTACAATAGTAATATTTATGAGTTAGTTACAATGACCTCAGATAAATTTCTCATTGAAATATCACAATCTAATAGCATAGGTGAATGTTTGACATCATTTTATTTTATAACAATTATAATAAAATATAGTATTCCCTACAATAGTAATATTTCATAGGTACTTTGATTACACACTTCACTAAATCAATTGGAATTGATTATTGATTATGAATATGATGAACAAAATAAGTGTTTTTTTATTATATCAGTTCCAAGGTTAGTCTGATGGTCATTACTTTTTTGAGTCCTGTAATCATGAAATAATTCTTCTAACTTGTCTGAGAAAATGTAATTTTGATTCTTAAGACACACCTTTATTCGGATTGATCGGGTTAAGTAAGGTAATGTTTCTCATAGTAATGAATTAGAAATAGTAATATGTATTGTTAAATCTAATCTTTTCTAAAAAAATGTATAAAATCTTTTGATACATAGAATGACAGTAAATACTGATTTAAGAATTTTTTTTCTGTTTTCCAAAACATAAGGAATATTGAATTAAAATGTAAAAAATTTGACTCAAAAAATAGTTCAACCATTTTTTTCTTGTTAAATTTAGTAATGTTCCATGACAATTCCAAATAAATATTTTTCAAAATTACTAAAATAAATAAAAATTTTGAGGTAAATAAATACACTATGGTAATTATAAAATTTAATATCTTTTTATAAACATTTATTGTATGGTATTACAAAAAATGTTTTCCAAAATCAGTGTCCATATATATTAATTTTTTAAATAGTTGATCACTTGTTAATAGAGATGGTGTTGTAAATTAATATGAACTCCCATTAAATTATATAATCCATGATTTGAACCTATGTCCCTAGGGTGGAAATATGTGATTTTATAAAAACATAGTCTTTGAATAATGTTTCAATCTAATTTCCTTTGTACCTTGTTAAAAAAATTAGACACCCTTCATTCCCTTTAATGTTATACCCTGAAACATTTCCATAAGTATGAATGTAAATTTTTTTTCCCACAAAACATAGCTCAAAATATGAAAGCTTCATTTCTATATGCTTCATATAATACAACACTTGAATCCAAATATAATTTCAAATATTTTATTAGTAGATACATTAAACATTAACATCACTACTGAATTGTTTTAGTCCCGATAAAATAATAGATACCAAAATATTATTTTTCATTCATAAACAATATGGATTGTTATTATTTAATATTATAACCATCTATATTCTCAGATAGATCCTTTGAAAACCAAATGTATTTACTCAATTTAAAGACAGTGTAAGACATATTTTCTCAGATCGCTCCCAAATTTTGGATACTCATCATACATTGTCTTCCATTGATGAGAGTCTATCAGGTCATGAAGTGTCCCATATTTATTTATTGATCCATATTCTATTTCAATTTCAATGTTGTATCCTCACTCCTATACAAGTGCATAATCCTTGTAATTATGGGAAAGTAACATCCATCATTATAGGACTGGATTCTTTTTTCTTATATCGTGAAGCACTACACATTGGGCATTCATTAAATGATTTTTGGTTTTTCTGAATCAATATAAATTCCATTTTACATTACTATATTCTTTCAAATTTCATAGCCATTGAACATATTTTTTTCTGTAATATATTCATCTAGGAAACACATTATCTTTTCAGAGCATATCATTCATTAGAGAAAGTAGTTCAGTAAAACATACATCACTCCATCCATTTCTAGCATTTAAATTTTATAGTTTCAGTATGGATGGAAATCCTATATATTTAGTGAAAATATAATATAAGGTTATATTTTCATATCTATTTAACTTTTTCAAACAATTTTGGAATATCAAGAAGTTAATCTTCAACTATAACTATCATTTACTCCATATGTTCTTCACCATCATTCAAATATGTAATCAAATCCTTGAAATAATACTCTTCATTTCCCAGACATTTAATTATTTGAGATGATATATAAATGTTAATTCTTACCTAGTCATATCTATATTCACAATTTCTCCAAGTGTAGTCCAATATTTATAAATTTGATCTATTCCATTACGGATCTGTAGTTCTTCCATCTCCTATGTAGTAAATAGTATTGAATAACAATAGTGTAAAAATATGAAAAAGATTTGATATGGTTCTTTTGAATGTTATTTTTCATGATTAATGAACTCATTCACCCCATCATTATACTGAGATGTCATATGATTACTATCAATAAAATTTCGATCCATACCCATCCCATTTTATTTTTTGATAATAATATTTAAACAAATAAATAGAAAAATATTTATTTATTTAATATAAGGGGAACTAACAATTGAATATTTCAAATTATTTCAAAATGCTTCGGGTAGTTCAAGAAAAATATGTGCAAGTCCAGATGAGATGGGAGATGTGTCTCAAAAAAAAGGCAGTAATAACTATTCGAGTGAGGAAGCTCCTGAGAATGAATGATGTCTCGCTAAATCTAAATGTTCTCAGCAAAGGGAGTTGATGAAGAACTATAAAAAATTCCTTAGTTTTTTTTGTTCTAATGTTCCAAAAACAGTAACAACAATCTGATCTGTACAATGTGATCCTAGATTAGAGTGGATTTTTTCATGGATGATACCCTGATAATACATAATTTCCCTTTCCTAGTTTATTTATAATAATAAAAGAAAACAAAATCCCCAATCTTATGGATTTATTTTCATAATAGTTCAGTGATCAATGTGAAAATACAATTCAAATTTGTGATGTGAGAAATTTAATCAAATTTTGTCTTAACATATGAATCTAATTATCGAATAGAAAACATGATTATCATTGCCAAAATACTGGAACATTATCAATTAATTTATAAAAAATATATTTTATTAAAATTATTATTAAAAATGGGTTTCAAACTATTGGTATTTGAATAATCATTATTATTAATAATTCTATAGGTTCCAAATTTTCCCAAACAGAAAAAATAACACAGTTTCTCATCCCATCTATCCTATCATATGTGTTGGTATCAAACCCTTTAATCAAACATCAATGGTTTCATGGATCAAAACTGAAGGTGATTAATGATTTAGAAAATCAAAAGATGTTAAATAATTTTTGATTAAACTATAAAAATATTTCCATCCACCATTGTGAAATCAAATATAATCAACTATTGAAAAAAAATTAAATACCAACTTTCTGATCATTATTCATTAAAAATTTCAATACCCAATTACTAATATCACATTAATATTAAAATAATGCTATAAAATGCTTCACCTACATTCAATATATCATTTTTTATTATAACACATATAATTTCAAAAATTTACTAAATTTTCATACAATTGATTAAATTTTATTAATAAAATTATATGAAAAACCCTTATTTGATTAAAAACATTATTAATTATACCATACATGGATCAAATGAGTATTAATGTTAAAAGGATGAATAAAATATTAAAAAACGTTAATAAAATGTTATCAATAAAGAATAACATTACATGGAATAATATATATATTAATATATATAACCTATATGTTCTCTATAAAATTTATTATTTCTTCTGTAAAAATCAACCATATAAATAGAATGTTTTTTTTCAAAAGACATTAAAATTGTCAAATTTAAATAATTTTTAAAAAATATTGAAATTATGCATACTGAGCACATATTTTTCATTAATTTATAAAAAATAAATTCCTATTGAGAAATATCCATTAAATCATCCTTACAATAAAGTGGTAAAATGAAATACATTTAAAATCCCCTAAAATAGTTTATCGAAAAAAATCCATATAATGAAACTCATCATATTCAATAAATAAAAATACATGAACACAACTAATAAATAATCGGTCTATGAAAATGCACTACAACCCTTTTTATATAACTCATAAATATCAAGATTATTTAAAATTAAATATTTCTAATAACACCGTCATCAAAAATATAGAAGTAATGATTGTAAAAAGAAACAAATCATAAAACAAGATTCATATTGAAGAAAATAAAATATTAAATCCAATTTTTTCCAAACACAAT
This sequence comes from Viscum album, assembly GCA_963277665.1. NCBI lineage: Eukaryota > Viridiplantae > Streptophyta > Magnoliopsida > Santalales > Viscaceae > Viscum > Viscum album. Next base: position 814,198,034 of record OY728165.1, read on the forward strand.
TACCAAATTAAATTACCATGATGAAAAGAATAAATATATTGATATATGTATATGGAAAAAAAGAATCAAAAGAATCAAAAAGTGTATCATAATTTATTAACTAAAGATGTCACCATTATTTCTAACTATTTAACCAATGCTAGGTTGTTATTACATGACATTTAAATTTACAATGGGTTTGTCAAATATTATGATACCCAAATAACCAAACGAACAATACTAAAAAATCACTATTAAATTATTCTTTAAATTAACAAAAAAAGTAAACGTAAATGTTCTAGTCATCCATTAATAAAAATAAAATCATAGAAATATGACTATGGAATTTAAGATCAAATCATGAACACCAAGTCATGAAAAAAATGAATATATTAATTGATAATTTTTATAAAATAGAATTAGGAAAACCTAATATTTTATTTCTGAAAAATACATAACACATTATAAAAATTTTAAATAATCCCTAAAAATTCTATATAATAATTCAAATCAATGAAAATTTAACCTTACACCTTTAAAATCAATTTTCATCATGATTGTATTTTAGAATTTAATTTAAAATCATAAAAACTAAATTAATTTATAATTATTGGTTATTTGTAAGAGCTAAATCATTTATAATTTAAAATCTAAACTTCTAGAAAGACCAAATAAATTCATATGAAAATGAATCATTATATTGGAAAAATTATTTTTTAAGACATCATTAAAAAATTATATCACAAAAAAATTATTATAATAATCCACTACAACATGCTAGTATTTATGTAAAATTATAATTATGAGAAAACATTATCATTGAATCAAAATCAATAAATCCATAAATGCCTCCTTTCCCCTAAAATACATGCCAAAATAATAAATAAAATTTCTATACATTTAACACCAATTGAAACACATTAAATATCCGCATGAGTCATACTCCATAAGATCCTTGGATAACCTAGGTTAAAACCCATATCAAAAGGAAATCATCCAATACAAGAAATGTAAAATAATATTAAATCAACCTATACAATATTAGTGTACATGTATTTTGTGGGAATATAACCAAGGGGGTGAATCTGATCTAGAAGACATGCATGAAGGTTGAAGACCTTGATGGATGAAGTGATTAAATAAGAGAAGAAATAATATCATACATTATATATTGAGTAAATCAATTGATTGATAAACTGTAGTAGCAGTTTTGTTCCATTGGGGTTAGGTTCCATGAGGGGCATGTGGTGGTATGAAGTTATGACAAAGGTAGGGGGAAGAAATGATGGTGATGTTGGAGATAATGGTGACAGTGATGGAAGGGAGTGACAAAGACGATATTGAGATATGATGGGGATAGTGGTGGGGTCTGCACAACAGTTTTGTGGCAGCTTGAAGGCATGAGTTGTTATAGTAATCTATTGTGGTTCTTTTTTTGAGAACATATAAGGAACTTCTTATATCATTCAACAAATAACTCATATAGATTAGTTTTATCTATGATAGAATATAAAGAGCCTATAAAACCACTCTTCATGAGTTTCTTCTTTGGAGTGGTTAAGATACACCTTTTTCAGGGCTAAAAAAGCAGTGAAAATGAGTGTATCTCAGCTCTAAAATTCTAACACTGATAACTTGCAGTTTTATAAGCACTTTTTAAGCGCTGATGAAGGATAGTTTTCTTAATGTATTTGTGTATTTATAGGTATAATTATTAAAATATATTTAAAAATAATTCATTATGTTTAAAATTTTGTGTATATATTTTTAATTATATTTATATATATTTTTATTATTATATATAATTATAAAATATTAAATACAATAAATAAATTTATTATTTAAAAATATATATTATTATTTTGAAAAAAATATTAAATAATTACGAATATATTTATATATTTACATGTATTTATATGATTATATATATATATATGTAATAATAAATAAATAAATAAATTGTTTAATATATATACACATATTTATCAAATTATAATAAATATATATATTATTTAAATATATTTATTTTAATTTTATAATTATTTATATATTTATTAATTTGTAATATAATTATGAATACATATTTAAAATTTATATATAATTATTAATATAATTACATAGTTATATATACTTATATAATTTTATCTCAGGGCCCACACCGCCTTGGTTTATTTATATCATTATATAAACTAATATAAATATATAAATATGAATATATATTAATTAATTAACAATTTTAATTATAAATAAATATATCATACAAGTATTTTTAGATAATTATAAATATATAATTATAAATATTATAAATATACTTGTTGTTTAAGTATATTTTTTAATATTTAATAATATCAAAATATATAGATATTTATTTATATTTAATGTTATAAATAAATATATTTTAAATATATTTATATATTACTATAAATATATTTATATATAAATTTAACTAAATTCATGTCTCGAAAAACTCTTGCAGTGGAAATGAGGAGTGCCTGAATGGTAAGTAAGAGGATCAAGAAGCTTCTATCACTGCTGTTCATTCATAAGATATTACAGAGGTGGACAAAAATGACTCAGTTGTTACTTTAGATTTTTTTACATTGTTGGATGTTCTTTTTATGAAATCTAGAAATATTAAGGTTAAGAAGCACTATGTTTATTATGTTCTTATTCTGATGATGAGCAACCAAGTATTTTCAGGTTAAATGCACTTTTCTCACATTGAGTCTTCTGCCTAAAAAATTGTTGATTAGGATGATGATACTCATTTAAATAATGAAAATGTGGTTATAGAAGAGATGATGTTTGTCTTTAAGATCTAACCAGAAGTTCACTTCATGAACTAAGTTCACGACAGTTTCATCAAATAAATATTTTTCCCAATATTTTATTTAATTCACACTATAGGAAATCAGGGTTGTTCTATGGAGCAGGCTAGTGTTTCCATCTCGTGGCAGTGCATGATGGAAAGAAGGAGAGCTCTGCAGTCTTTAGGGTGGTGCATCAGTTTCCTTCACTATGGATTTATTTATGGTTGTTCTCTTCATGGTGGTTTTATGGGTTTGGTAGTTGGGGATTCGATCATGGAAAATAGATCCCTTCTGTGGTTCACAGCGTGCTCCAGCAATCTCGACAATTTGTTCTAGTTGGTGTGTGCAGCTCGCCCTAGATCTGTTAGTGATTAGGTCATGTTTTTGGATGATGTGAGTTGACTCTTGATCCGTTGATTTGGTCTTGTTCTGGTCATCATGGCCACATCGTGTCGGCTGTAGTGGTTATTCAGTCTTGTTGGTGTTGCCACAACTCATCGATGCCATCTCCATTTTTAGGGTGACTTTGTCATGTGATTGTCTGATCCCCCCTTGTTGTGATGGATTCCATGGCTTCATTGTTTCATCACTCCAATAATAATATTATAATGTGTGGAAATTTTGATTCCCACTAGAATGTGTTTGATTACTTGGAAGGGAGGTATATTATGAGGAGGAAGAAATCTAATGTTTAAGCACAAGTTAGTCCTAAAAATAAATTCACTAATTTCAAAGGATTGCTAGTTGTTGGTATCCCCATGAAAGGGAATGTCACCATTGTGAGGGCTAATCCACCAGCTATTTCAGAGGGGCATGAAATTGAAGAGCGTTCGATTTTTGGGCTTCTAATTTTTCAGAAATGGTCAACTCCATGGAATATTAGAGATTTTTCAGGACAACTCTCAGTGATTTTGTGGTTTACAAAGAAGAGTTGTCTATCCCTAGGGTACAGATTCTATCATATTCTCTTTCCTTTTGATGACTTTAATATTATGGCTTGTGGATTTTTCTCCATTTCCCTCATACTCAAATTCAGTTATTTTCCTCAATGAGATCACAATTTCTACCATTTTGGGGCAACCCGATATTCGATTTAGGTATGGGTCTAGGACATTGGTCATTGCTTGATTTTATTGCACCCAATGAAACATTATTATATACTAATTACCATTAGTGTTCCAATTAAACTTCATCAAAAAATTTAAACTACCGATTTGAACATTTTTTCTGATTCATTGTTGAAATTGGCATGTGGAATTTTCTATTTGAAAATGTTTTTCACTATAAATATGATGATGAGCTTCATTTGAAAATTGAGTACGAATGAATCCCCCATTTTTGTTCATACTATAAGGTTGTTGGTCATTATACATCTACATGTAAAATACTGTCTATTTTTAATAATTTTCTCAATACATGGGCATGAGGAAAACACATTCCTTAAGAGGATTAAAAGGATGTGGTCAAGTGGTTTGGATGAGGCTAACATGTAAATTAGTGAAAATTGAATTCAGGGAAATATGATTGTTTCTGGTCAGAAATTGGGTGTTGCTGATGTAATTTCATGTAATTATTATAATGGTGATGATATTATTCAACATCGAAGTTGAAATTGATCCAACATATTGTATGAAATTGTTAACAACTAGCCGGTGGGTGCGGGTAATGTTTTTGATGCAATCGAGGTGTTGGATTCCCATATAGTGTCAAAATTATGTGAAAATTCATATCCCCCTATTTAGGCATCCAATGCAGGTGAAAGGTTGTGTGACGTGGATGATTCTTGACATGATACGACATCAATAGATAGTCTATCCTTTGATGAAGAGGATTTTCAAGAGTTAGTTAATTATATATTGAATCAGGAATAATTGGATATTTCTAAGGCTAGTAATGGAATGAAAATCCATGTCAATGTGGAGGGATTTCTAAAGTTCAACCATCGGAAAGTAGAATCAAATTAGAGTCACTCTCAATTATAGATAATCATGGGTGGGAAACCCATTCAGCATATAAAACCACATGAGGGTGAAAATGTGGAATTGTCATTTCCAAATTTCTTCAAAGTACTTGTCACGACCCGACCTCGGGGCCCGTGCCGTGACTACCCCAAGCCCGCCTTCCATAGGCCAGGGGCTGGCGACTAGCACTAAGGCGTAAAATCCCGGTAAACAGGGAAGGCATTGCCTTTATAAGTAACAACCACCACAGAGTCAGCAAGCGGAAAGTAAAGTGCAGAAAAGTAAAGGGGGCCAGAATACAAGCCCAACTGAAAGTACAATAGGAAAAGTAAAGAACAGCAACTGAAGAAAAGACGGTGGCCTCGTGTCGTCCACTGGCAATCCCACCTGAAGGGTGGGTACAGATAGCCTCCAGGCTCCTCGGGTCCCGCGTCAGCTCCGAGCACGTCCCGCCCAGTGGTCCACCTCCAGGTACCGTCCTGCTCCACGCCCCAACCGTGATCAGCGTTGTCCGTCGTCTGCAACCAACACAACAAGGTGCGGGCATAGCCCGTGCAGGGGTGAGTACAAGCTACTCAGTAAGGACCCCGAGACCCCCGAAGGTCTCCCGAAATCCACAAAGGATATAGCACAAAAGAAAGATGCAATCACAAAGTAACATCTGACTCGACTTAGGTATATGCCCATACATATACCTAAGTCCCCAATTCTAGCTCTACTCACGAGCTCAAGAACAACTCAATCCACAAAGGAAAGCAAGACTCAAATCCACAAGGAGAGTAAACAGTAAATCCACAAAGGATAGTTCAACACAATCCACAAAGGACAGTAACATAAGATTCAGCTCAACCAGGTATACTTTTTCAGATGACGTCAAAGATGATCACTGATCCATCTAAGTCGTCGGACCCACGAAGGATCGATAGGTACTAACCCCCGTAAAAGACCCACACAGGATCGGGCTCACACAGAACCTGTAGGCAGTGGCTCACACAGAACCGGTAGTAAGGACCCACATAGGATCGGGCTCACACAGAACCTGTAGCACTGATCCACGTGGGATCGCTGAGTGCAGTAGTCGATGCAGTCCACTGAGGATCTCTGCACAGTCGTCGCCGCCGTCCACGAAGGACCTCTGCTCTGCCGTCGTCGCAGTCCACTGAGGATCTCTGCTCTGCTGTCGTCGCAGTCCACGGAGGATCTCTGCTCTGTCGTCGAAGTCACAGCCAGCGCTAGGGTTCCCGCACATAGCGAGCTCGTTTAGGAGGGTCCGCCCCACGAGCCGAGAGGCTGATACATCAACTGACACGTAGTCCGAAGTTGATGTATCCAAAAGTTCCGTATCGACAACAGGATCTCAACGCAACAGACGGCGCGTCAATCGGACGCCCGGTCTGAGAGTTATTGGCATTTTCGTCCCAGGGGCCCGGTTGGTTTTTAGGGCAAAACCAACCCGACCGTACTCCGCCTGTATCCGATCCTCGGGCGGAGTATGCCAGAAGTTCCGTCTCACTTAGAGGAAACTACCACAGCAGACGGTACGTCGATCGGACGTCCGTATCTCATGTTATGAGCGTTTCAGCTCCGAGGGCCCGGTTGGTTTCGTGTACGAACCGACCCGGCCGAACCCAAAGTCTTCCGAAACCTTGAGTATAAAATACCTAAACGACCGTATCGATCCAAGGATCGCGTAGCCGCTGACGGTTCGTCAATCGGAGGTCTCAGGCCCAAGATATGGGCAAAAGACCGAAGAAGGCCCGAAAAAGGGGGTTCTGGGCCCGGGGCGACCCGGCACGAACCCCCCCTGGGTCGGCCGAACCGGGTCGGCCCGACCCGGCCCGACCCGGCTAGGCCGGGTCCGGTCCGGCCTGGGCGTGGCCCGGCCGAAGGAGCCGCCGCCGCGGGTTTGACCCGCGGCTTGGAGGAGAACGCGGCCCCACGGGGGCCGCCAGTCACGCGGACGCGGCCGGGCCGCCGCGTCCCTCCTCGGTTCCGCGCGGCCGCGGAACCGGCCGCCGCCGCCGCGGCTTCAGCCGTGGCGGATCTTCTCCACGGCGGCGCGCCGGGAGCCGCCGCCTTCCGCGGGCCGCCAGAGTTGCTCCGGTGGCCCGTTTTGCCTCCCGTCTGCGCCGTTGCTCCTCCCGGGGGCCGATTTTCACTACGGAATCAACAGATCGCCCCTGCCGCGCGGTTCGTCGTCGTCTGCCAAATCCGCACAACAAAAGATTGGCGGAGGGTTGCCGGGTCTTGTTCGTTAGACCCGCACCCTCCGCGTTAGTCATAAACAACGGGAGGAAAAAGATAATAATCAACAACAATTTTAAATAAATTAAAATTGTCGGTGATCATGTTCTTTACTTTAAAAGAATAAACACGGGGAATAAAATAATTCCAACAACCCTTACCTTGCAGCTGTCGTTGCCGAACGAGGGATCGTCGCGGGATTGCTCGTCGCGGAAGAAGGGGGATCGTCGCGTCGTCGCGGTATCCGGCGTCGCGTCGCCAATCTCCGGATCAAGATCAAACGGATTTAATTAATTTAAATCCGTTGATATCGAAATTAAAAAGGGAGAATTAACGATCCGATTCTTACCTTAGTTGCCGAACGAGGATCGGCCGCGGAAAAAGTGGCGTCGCCGAAGAACGTCGCGGGTAAAGCTCGTCGACGTCGCAGATCTCGGTGTGCGTCGTCGAATTCCGGTCGCCGGCGTTCTTCGCGTTCTTCGCGTTCTTCGCGTTCTTCGCGTTCTTCACGGGGAGATGAAGAAACAAAGATTCTCTCAAATCCTTTCAAAGGATTTTTTTGGTTGGTCTTATTTTATAAACATGCCAACAAACGAAAAAGCGTAAGTAACGACCCATCCGTTCGTTGAATTAATTCAACGAGCGAAACAGCCCATTTAATTCACGAAAGAAACAGCCCATTTAATTCACGAAATAAACCGCCCAATTAAATGGTCTGTTAAGAATTAAAGAAAACGCGTCGGTTGACTTTTCAGTTACTTTGACGGGTTTTTCGCGGGTGCGTTACTTAGCGAAAGAAACGGCGGGGCTCGTGCGGGCCCCACCGCACAAATATCCTACCAAGGGGTAGGATATTTCTGGATAGCATCCTATCCAGTTCAACTCAGCTCAAGCCGCCTTTGAGTGACTTCCAAGCAGCTTAAGTGAAATAAAATAAAGTTGTCGCACAAACTTTATTTTATTTCTGACTTAAAGCCCCAAAAATTAAAAACCACGTCTGAGCAAACAGAACTCCGGAAGAGGCGTTTCTAAGCAAATACCGGCGCTGCGATTTCATCGGTGCCCTCAGAATTCGATTCCGGGCACCGGTTCAAAAGATAGAAAAACCCGCTCGTCCGTTCACTGAACGTACCTGAGCCAAACTTCGGAAATTGATTCCGGGCACACCGGGCCTCGGAATCAGGTGCCGTCTGAAGCTGCGCTCTTGAAAAATTCCAAAGAAAATTAAGAAAAAAATTTCCTTGAAATTTGCGGGTCTTTACATTACTCCCACCTCAGGGCTTTACGTCCCCGTAAAGATACATCAAAAACTAGGGGAACAAATGGGGGTACTGATCACGCATCTGAGCCTCCCGCTCCCAAGTGCTCTCCTGGAGGTTCCCGTGCTGCCATCTGATGCGCACAAGAGGAATCGACTGCCCACGTAGGACCCGCTCCTGTCGATCCTCGATCTCCACTGGGACCTCCGCAAAAGTCGCCCCATCGTCCACGTCTAGCTCCCCAAAGTCGATGATGTGCGTCGGGTCGTGCACGTATCTCCTCAGCTGAGACACGTGAAAGACGTCGTGCACCCGGTGCAACTGAGGTGGTAGAGCCAGGCGATAAGCCACCTCTCCTATCCTGCTGAGGACCTGTAAAGGCCCGATGAAGCGTGGAGACAACTTTCCGCCTCGGCCAAATCTCCGTAAACCACGTCGAGGTGAGACACGCAAAAAGACGTGGTCGCCGTCCTCAAACTCTAGTGGCCTCCGCCTCCTGTCAGCATATGACTTCTGCCGGCTCTGAGCTGTCCTCATCCTCTCCTGGATGATCTGGACCTTCTCTGTCGTGGCTCGGACCATCTCTGGTCCCACGAGTGCTGACTCCCCAGGGTCTGTCCAGCACAACGGTGATCTGCAGGGTCTGCCGTACAACGCCTCGTATGGTGCCATCCCGATGGTGGAGTGGTAGCTGTTGTTGTACGCGAACTCCACCAAGGGTAGGTGGTCCTCCCAGCTGCGACCAAAGTCGAGAACACATGCACGGAGCATGTCCTCGAGTGTCTGTATGGTCCTCTCAGTCTGACCATCCGTCTGAGGGTGGAAGGCTGTGCTCAGATGGAGCCGCGTCCCGAACGCCTCCTGCAACCCCTTCCAAAGCCGGGAAGTGAAACGAGCATCTCGATCGGAGATGATAGACGATGGCACACCGTGAAGCCGTACGATCTCCTGGACGTAAAGACGTCCCAAGCTCTCCACTGAGCCCTGCTCTCTGATGGGTAAGAAGTGTGCCGACTTGGTGAGTCGGTCGACAATCACCCAAATGGAGTCGTGACCTCTGGAAGTGCGTGGAAGTCCAGTCACGAAGTCCATAGATATACCGTCCCACTTCCACTCCGGGACCTCCAAGGGCTGTACTAAGCCTGCTGGTATCTGATGCTCTGCCTTCACCTGCTGGCAGGTGAGGCATCGTGAAACGAACTCAGCCACAGCATTCTTCATGCCCGGCCACCAGTGCTGTCGTCTGAGATCCTGGTACATCTTCGCCACTCCGGGATGTACCGCCAAGGGAGAAGTGTGAAACTCTCTCAGCACCTCCTCTCGTAAAGCGACTGGTACGAAGGTACGTCCTCTGAAAAGGATGTCGTGCTCTGCTCCAAGGGAGAAGCCATCAGGCGCCTGACCTGAGGATATCAGTGCACGCCGGGTCTCACAGTCAGCGTCCCCACGCTGAGCCTCTCTGACCCGCTGTAGAAGTGGAGGAGAGACTGTGGGAGACTGAAGAAAGGCTGCTCCGTCTCTATCCACGAAGGATATCTGTAAGGAGGCTAGCTGCTCCGTCGCCTCCTCAAGTAGCTGAATGCCCATCCTCCTGCTGAGGGCATCGGCTACCACGTTCCCCTTCCCAGGAGTATAGACTATCTCAAAGTCATAGTCCTGGAGGAACTCAAGCCATCTCCGCTGTCTCAGGTTCAGGTCCTTCTGAGAGAAGATATACCTGAGACTCTGGTGGTCAGAAAAGACTGTGAAGCGCTCGCCCATCAGATAGTGCCGCCAAGTCTTCAGAGCGAAGACCACTGCTGCTAACTCCAGGTCATGAGTGGCGTAGTTCTGCTCATGAGGCCTCAACTGACGTGATCCGTAGGCGATCACGGCCCGCTCCTGCATTAGGACGCACCCGAGTCCAGTCCCTGATGCGTCGCAGTAAACTATGTATCCAACTCCCTCCTCAGGCAACCTCAAGATAGGTGTGCTGGTCAACCTCTGCCTCAGCTCCTGGAAGCTCTGCTGACATCTGTCTGACCACACGAAGGGTTTCCCCTTCTTCGTCAATGCTGAGAGTGGGGCCGCAACTCTGGAGAAGTCTGGCACGAATCTCCGATAGTATCCCGCTAGGCCCAAGAAGCTCTGCACCTCTGTCACGCTCCTGGGTGGCTCCCAAGCTAGCACTGCCTCGATCTTCGCGGGATCCACTGCAACTCCCGCCTCAGAAATGACGTGCCCCAAGAAATGGACTTCACGTAACCAGAACTGGCATTTTGAGAGCTTGCCATAAAGCTGGTGCTCTCGGAGTGTGTCTAGCACAACTCGCAGGTGGTAGGCATGCTCCTCCTCAGTCGTCGAGTATACCAAAATGTCGTCAATGAAGACCACGACAAATCGGTCGAGGTATGGCTGGAAGATCCTGTTCATGAGGCTCATGAACACTGCTGGAGCATTGGTTACGCCGAATGGCATAACCAAGAACTCATAATGGCCATACCGACACCTGAAGGCTGTCTTCTACACGTCCTCGTCTCGAACTCTGAGCTGATGATAGCCTGACCGGAGGTCTATCTTCGAGAACCACCGCGCTCCCTTGAGCTGATCGAAGAGGTCATCAATCCGTGGCAGCGGATAATTGTTCCTCACTGTCACCTGGTTCAGGCGACGATAGTCGACACACAGTCGCAAGCTCCCGTCCGCCTTCTTGGCGAACAAAATCGGGGAAGCCCAGGGTGAAACACTGGGTCGGATAAACCCTTTGCTCTGCAAGTCCTCCAACTGTACCCGCAGCTCCCGAAGCTCAGCGGGGGCCATCCGATATGCTGGAGTAGATATCGGGGCTGTCCCGGGGTACAAGTCGATGTAAAAGTCTACCTCTCTACGAGGAGGTAGCCCTGGAACGTCGTCGGGAAAGACGTCCACGTACTGGTCCACCACTGCAGGAAAAGTTGGACTCCGCACGTCCACTGCTCCTAGGATGAGGCTAGCCAACCGATGAGAGATGGGCTGCACTCTCCTCCACGGAAGTCCATCCTGTGCTGCAAAGGTTCCCTTCTCGCCGGTGAAGGTGAACCTGCTCCCGTCGGTGCGAACACATCGCACCTTGCGCCTAAAACAGTCGATCTGGGAATGAACTGTGGATAGCCAATCCATGCCCAAGATGACGTCGTAAGGCCTCGACGCCGCTACAAGGAGATCCCAGCCGAAGCTCTCGCCTCCTAGAGTAAGCTCACACTGCCGGCACCAATGCGTAATCGTAGAGTCTGCTCCCGTATGAGTCTCTAGCCGTAAGGATCGAGCCAACGGCTCAATCGGAATCTCCGAGCTCCGAACAAGGGAAGAGGCTATGAAAGAGTGACTCGCTCCTGTGTCTATAAGTACTGCAGCAAGGGTGGAATAGACACAGATCGTACCTCGAATCATCTCTGGCATGTCGGGGTCGTAGGCCTCAACTGCCTGGAGCTGGGCCTGTCCCTGCCCGCCAGCTCCCTGTGGTCGAGGTGGCCCTCCTGGTGGTGGTGGGGGTAGAGCCTGGAAGCGTCGCCCACCACCCGCTGCTCGGCCAGCTCCTCTGCCTCGTCCGCCTCTTCCCTGCGGACCGCCACGGTCGACCCTCTGCCTCTGCCGGGGTGGCCTCTCCACCGTCTGCTGCTCCTCTGATCGGCGGGTCGGGCAGTCACGAGCCATGTGACCCTGCCCGCCGCAGGAGTAGCACAGCCTGCCTCTCGGAAGGCTGGCACTCCGCTGTGTGCCCCGTACTGCAGAGCCGGTGTCCTGAGGCCGTCTGCGTGGGGGTCTGGTCTGCCTGGACCCAAGAGTCATCTGTCGGCTACCTGCTGCCGAAGACTCAGCTACCTGCCGCCCTGCGCTAGGTCTCGCCGCTGAATAAGGCTCTGCCAGGAAGCTCTCGATCAGGAGGGCTCGCTCCAGCACTCCCGCCTGGGTCGGAATGCTGAGGGAGATCAGCGACGCGCGAATCTCCTGTCGCAAGCCCTGCTCGAAGGTCCGGGCCCGGAAGAAGGGGTCCCGTACCATGTCGGTCGAGTAGCGAGATAGGTCAGTGAACCTCGCCGCGTACTGAGCGACCGTCATGCTGCCCTGGCGCAGCTGGAGAAGCTCCTGGATGCGCACCGCTCGGAGGGTGGCCGGGACGAACTCAGAGCGGAAGAGGCTCTCGAAGTCCGCCCAGATCAAGGATGCCTCATCATGAACCTGGAGCATCAGGCTCCACCATCTTCCTGCCGCCGCCTGCAGGAGGCTCGCCGCGAGAATCACCATGAGATCCGCTAGTGTCCTCACTAGCCTAAAGATCCGTACCACCGCCTCTAGCCAGTCCTCGGCGGCCTGGGGGTCCGCCTCACCGCGAAACCTGGGCGGTCGCTGGCTCTGAAACTCATGCAGTGCCCTGAGGCGACGTGCATCGTCAGCGTCTGGTACTGGTAGCATCGGTGGCTCGGCGGGTAAAGCTACCGCCGGTGCCACTGCTGGCAAAGGGCCCTGCACCGAGGCCTCGTCGCTCGGTGGGCTGCCGTCGCGCCCTACACTCGGAACCCTAGCTGGCTGTCGTCGCGGGGCCATCCTGAAAAGGAGAACAAGAGCACCACAGTCAGAACAGTATACCTGGTGAGCTGGCACAAGTAATCACAAGGAAAACTTGAGACTTTCATAAAGCAGATCAGTATACCCGGTGAGCTGTCATAAGTAATCACAAAGAAAACTTGAAACACACACGCAATCAATGTTTTCATGCATTAAGTCGGAAATCAGGAGTCAGGGACCTGGTGTATGGATACGTCGGCCGCCGCACCAACACTGGGCTCCCTGAACTGATAACCACACTCAATACACTAAACACTATTGCTTCATATAGAAAGAAAAGACGATCAGAGTCTGCGGTAGAACCGACCACCTCTGATACCAATTGTCACGACCCGACCTCGGGGCCCGTGCCGTGACTACCCTAAGCCCGCCTTCCATAGGCCAGGGGCTGGCGACTAGCACCAAGGCGTAAAATCCCGGTAAACAGGGAAGGCATTGCCTTTATAAGTAACAACCACCACAGAGTCAGCAAGCGGAAAGTAAAGTGCAGAAAAGTAAAGGGGGCCAGAATACAAGCCCAACTGAAAGTACAACAGGAAAAGTAAAGAACAGCAACTGAAGAAAAGACGGCGGCCTCGTGTCGTCCACTGGCAATCCCACCTGAAGGGTGGGTACAGATAGCCTCCAGGCTCCTCGGGTCCCGCGTCAGCTCTGAGCACGTCCCGCCCAGTGGTCCACCTCCAGGTACCGTCCTGCTCCACGCCCCAACCGTGATCAGCGCTGTCCGTCGTCTGCAACCAACACAACAAGGTGCGGGCATAGCCCGTGTAGGGGTGAGTACAAGCTACTCAGTAAGGACCCCGAGACCCCCGAAGGTCTCCCGAAGTCCACAAAGGATATAGCACAAAAGAAAGATGCAATCACGAAGTAACATCTGACTCGACTTAGGTATATGCCCATACATATACCTAAGTCCCCAATTCTAGCTCTACTCACGAACTCAAGAACAACTCAATCCACAAAGGAAAGCAAGACTCAAATCCACAAGGAGAGTAAATAGTAAATCCACAAAGGATAGTTCAACACAATCCACAAAGGAGAGTAACATAAGATTCAGCTCAACCAGGTATACCTTTTCAGATGACGTCAGTGATGATCACTGATCCATCTAAGTCGTCGGACCCACGAAGGATCGATAGGTACTAACCCCCGCAAAAGACCCACACAGGATCGGGCTCACACAGAACCTGTAGGCAGTGGCTCACACAGAACCGGTAGTAAGGACCCACATAGGATCGGGCTCACACAGAACCTGTAGCACTGATCCACGTGGGATCGCTGAGTGCAGTAGTCGATGCAGTCTACTGAGGATCTCTGCATAGTCGTTGCCGCAGTCCACGAAGGACCTCTGCTCTACCGTCGTCGCAGTCCACTGAGGATCTCTGCTCTGCTGTCGTCGTAGTCCACGGAGGATCTCTGCTCTGTCGTCGAAGTCACAGCCAGCGCTAGGGTTCCCGCACATAGCGAGCTCGTTTAGGAGGGTCCGCCCCACGAGCCGAGAGGCTGATACATCAACTGACACGTAGTCTGAAGTTGATGTATCCAAAAGTTCCGTATCGACAACAGGATCTCAACGCAACAGACGGCGCGTCAATCGGACGCCCGGTCTGAGAGTTATTGGCATTTTCGTCCCAGGGGCCCGGTTGGTTTTTAGGGCAAAACCAACCCGACCGTACTCCGCCTGTATCCGATCCTCGGGCGGAGTATGCCAAAAGTTCCGTCTCACTTAGAGGAAACTACCACAGCTGACGGTACGTCGATCGGACGTCCGTAGCTCATGTTATGAGCGTTTCCGCTCCGAGGGCCCGGTTGGTTTCGTGTACGAACCAACCCGGCCGAACCCAAAGTCTTCCGAAACCTTGAGTATAATATACCGAAACGACCGTATCGATCCAAGGATCGCGTAGCCGCTGACGGTTCGTCAATCGGAGGTCTCAGGCCCACGATATGGGCAAAAGACCGAAGAAGGCCCGAAAACGGGGGTTCTGGGCCCGGGGCGACCCGGCACGAACCCCCCCTGGGTCGGCCGAACCGGGTCGGCCCGACCCGGCTAGGCCGGGTCCGCTCCGGCCTGGGCGCGGCCCGGCCGACCGGACCGGCCAGCTCGGCTTCGGCCGAGCGGCCGAAGGAGCCGCCGCCGCGGGTTTGACCCGCGGCTTGGAGGAGAACGCGGCCCCGCGGGGGCCGCCAGTCACGCGGACGCGGCTGGGCCGCCGCGTCCCTCCCCGGTTTCGCGCGGCCGCGGAACCGGCCGCCGCCGCCGCGGCTTCAGCCGCGGCGGATCTTCTCCACGGCGGCGCGCCGGGCGCCGCCGCCTTCCGCGGGCCGCCAGAGTTGCTCAGGTGGCCCGTTTTGCCTCCCGTCTGCGCCGTTGCTCCTCCCGGGGGCCGATTTTCACTGTGGAATCAACAGATCGCCCCTGCCGCGCGGTTCGTCGTCGTCCGCCAAATCCGCACAACAAAAGATTGGCGGAGGGTTGCCGGGTCTTGTTCGTTAGACCCGCACCCTCCGCGTTAGTCATAAACAACGGGAGGAAAAAGATAATAATCAACAACAATTTTAAATAAATTAAAATTGTCGGTGATCATGTTCTTTACTTTAAAAGAATAATCACGTGGAATAAAATAATTCCAACAACCCTTACCTTGCAGCTGTCGTTGCCGAACGAGGGATCGTCGCGGGATTGCTCATCGCGGAAGAAGGGGGATCGTCGCGTCGTCGCGGTATCCGGCGTCGCGTCGCCAATCTCCGGATCAAGATCAAACGGATTTAATTAATTTAAATCCGTTGATATCGAAATTTAAAAGGGAGAATTAACGATCCGATTCTTACCTTAGTTTCCGAACGAGGATCGGCCGCGGAAAAAGAGGCGTCGCCGAAGAACGTCGCGGGTAAAGCTCGTCGACGTCGCAGATCTCGGTGTGCGTCGTCGAATTCCGGTCGCCGGCGTTCTTCGCGTTCTTCGCGTTCTTCGCGTTCTTCACGGGGAGATGAAGAAACAAAGATTCTCTCAAATCCTTTCAAAGGATTTTTTTGGTTGGTCTTATTTTATAAACATGCCAACAAACGAAAAAGCGTAAGTAACGACCCATCCGTTCGTTGAATTAATTCAACGAGCGAAACAGCCCATTTAATTCACGAAAGAAACAACCCATTTAATTCACGAAATAAACCGCCCAATTAAATGGTCTGTTAAGAATTAAAGAAAACGCGTCGGTTGACTTTTCAGTTACTTTGACGGGTTTTTCGCGGGTGCGTTACTTAGCGAAAGAAACGGCGGGGCTCGTGCGGGCCCCACCGCACAAATATCCTACCAAGGGGTAGGATATTTCTGGATAGCATCCTATCCAGTTCAACTCAGCTCAAGCCGCCTTTGAGTGACTTCCAAGCAGCTTAAGTGAAATAAAATAATGTTGTCGCACAAACTTTATTTTATTTCTGACTTAAAGCCCCAAAAATTAAAAACCACGTCTGAGCAAACGCAACTCTGGAAGAGGCGTTTCTAAGCAAATACCGGTGCTGCGATTTCATCGGTGCCCTCAGAATTCGATTCCGGGCACCGGTTTAAAAGATAGAAAAACCCGCTCGTCCGTTCACTGAACGTACCTGAGCCAAACTTCGGAAATTGATTCCGGGCACACCGGGCCTCGGAATCAGGTGCCGTCTGAAGCTGCGCTCTTGAAAAATTCCAAAGAAAATTAAGAAAAAAAATTTCCTTGAAATTTGCGGGTCTTTACAGTACTAATGAAGAAAGCGTATCATTCCATTGGAAAATCCTCAGATGAGGATTATGCTATGGGCTATTAAAATAATTCTTGTATCATACCTCTAAATAATGTTGAAGATGAAAGTCCCATGGAGGTTCCCTCTAAGGAATCTGAAAATTGGTTATTTTCACAACTTGCAGGTATTTACATAATGATGTAGATGAATGTTTTGGTGATTGAGGGTTATATATCTATTTAAAAGTGTTTATCTTCTAATATTGAAGATGAATTCCACACCAATCTTGAGATGAAATATTGTGACCGTTTTCTAAATTTCTGTTCCAATATAATTGAACGGGACACATCATCAACTGATAAGGATCACGAGCCTCCAAGCAAGGTCAATACATGGTGGAGAGGACAATAACCGAAATTTAGTGGAATGTATCCCGATAATTTGAGATTTAGAAGAAATTTACCTTCTAGTTGTTGTTATTTTATTACAGGAAATTTATAAATGGTTTGACCTCTATTTACATTGTATGATTCTATTCTTTTAATAAATTTGGGATCATGTTATTTTTCTCATATTCCATGAATGATCCATTTTTAGTAAAGGATATATCAAAACATGCTAGTGAGCCTACTACATTTGTAGGAACATAGAATGTGTATGATAGGTTTTCTCCAAAAGACGGTCTAAGTTACACTATTGAGGAATGGAAACATTCACGTAGTTTGAATAATATTTTAAATCGATCCAGATGCAGATATTTTTTCACAAAGGAATGTGTTATTTACAATAGAATGTTCACTGAGACTATCAGATAAAGATGTGGTTTTGACCTCAAATCTACATTGGAGGGTTATGACATGGATAGTGAGCCTGATGACAATCCCAATAATATGGATGATGATGGTATTGGATACACTAAACCCTAAACATAGAGGTGGGTCCCCCATTTGATGGTATGTGGTACTTTTCATCTTCATTCTACAAGATGATATCATGGAATTCATGTTGGGGAGGATTTTTTTTATGATTTTTAAGACCACAATTATTTAATAAACTGACCCATGTTTCTTTTAATCCTGGCACCAAACCTGATCATCCACTTACCTGAATAGAGTTCGTGATCCCCACGTGCTGGCGACAAGAACCCAGGACTCTAACGACAAAAGAGAGGGAACGATTTCTCCCCACTAGAACAACTATAAAACACACACACACACACACATATATATATAATGAAGAAATAGTGGAAGAATAAAATATATATATAACAAAACTGTAAAGAAAACATCAGAAACTGAACAACTATAACAAAAACTAAAAGTTCCATAGAAAAGTCTGACTATAAAGGACACAAAACCAAAAAGCTAATCCAATGATGGCATAGACGAACACCAACCATCTCACCATTATCTACCCATCCCAACAGACACGACCCTCGCTGCCTCACTGCGGTGCCTGGAATTTCCCTATAAAAGAACACAAACAATGGTCTAGGCACACTTTAGCAGTGTGTAGGGTGTGAGCTTGTAGGCTCAGTAGTATCCCACCCAGGTACTCCATAAGAAGTCTATGTATAACAATATTGTATCCTCATTTAAAAATAATAATGGCATCATAAGTAGTAAATTATTTTTAATGAAAACATGGTAAATTTCCCATTTTCTATAGTTCTAGACAAATACTGGTATAATAGTTTCAAGAAATGATTGAATTAAATCATTCACGAGAATCAACATGCATATCAAGGCTAACTCAGAAATACAATCATTATAAAACAGAAGCACATGAATCACACACCATGAAATACTGTAGGTCTAGGCATCAGACTACTCATACACAAATAATCAAGTTCACAAAATTTATCGTAGAACAACGATCTGAGGACATAGAGAAATACCCCATGAGCAAACTCCCCCCAAAGTCACGATTGGTCCCCAAGAACAACAGGCCTAGGAAATAATGGAAATTACAATAAAAAACCTCCTTGATATTAACAACAATGAACAATGTCCTCAAGCTAACCTTCCACCTATGTACCCACAGTAACCCATGTTCTCTTTTTCACAAAAGAAATAAATGATTTGAAAACCATTCAAAACCATTTCACTATCCATTTCAAAATAATTGTAAAAACCATGTTTCAATCGTAAACTCTTTTTGAACACACACGAATAACCATGACTATTTTATAAATCAATTTGTAATGGAATAAGAATTAGTCTCATTAATATATGCTTATAGATGGAACCACCTACCTTAAGGTACCATGTCCCAGACGCCTATAGTGGAATCAAAAACCAAGAATGAACCCAAAAAACACTAATGAAGACCCTATAATACAATCCCCAATGAGATTTATTAAAATCTAATCACGAATGGTTGGATGATGAGGTGAAACCCACATACCTCGAAGAAGGGAATCTGTCACACCACAACCAACAAAGGGGAAAGGCCTACAGAATGAGATATCACAACTGATCTAGAGAAGACACAAAAGATCAACCAACATATATCAATGGATCCAATAATGCAAGGAAAGGGCGCTACTATGATCAATTGAAAATAAGAACCACAAATAACACTTACTCAGAGAGACGCACCATAGAAGCATCGATGAAACAGAGAGGATCAGATCGATCTAGAAGGTGATACATCTTTGAAGAAAGCATAGTATCTAGTTTGGGTTGATAACCAAGAGGTATGGGAGAAAAAAGAGAATTCAAACAAAAAAATTCTTCACTTAAACCTGGTTGCGGGTTGGATCACGATGTGTACCCCTTTTTCACGAAGTGTAGGAATTTATAGATAAGTTATGCTGAAAACCCATCTCCTCAGGTTGAAAATATGATCTTTTTTCATTACACAATGTGTACCAGATCACAACATGATATTCTCATTCATGACATGATCTCCCAGTCCTCAACATGCAACCAGAACCATGTATATGGTGTGTACCTATTCAGTAGTCTACAGTAAACCTAGATAAATCATATAAAAAGATTTTCAAAACTAGGAGGGACGTCATGAGAAAGATGTAGTCCATGGAAAAAATATGAGGTCACTGATCACCCATCAATGACTAATGTTCCCAAGTCACATGAGAATATGATCCTTATTTCCATAACTCTGACCAATAGAATTGAAGTCCCATGCAAGACTTTTTCTTAAGAATCAATAATCTCAACTAGTTTCTCCAGAACATATGCATCCGACTCTAACTCAATTTTTCCAATCTCCGAATAAGAGTGGGATCAGGGTGATACTTCTTATGCAATATATATGGAAGGCATCTTGAATTCCCATCAACTAAATCAAAAATGATAACCGATAATATACCTTCTTGAACGGTTCAATAATCTCCAGCCGTCCAACAAATCTCGGTGGTAATATTTCTTTTTTTCCAAGCCGATAGAAACCCAACCATGGAGAATCATTCCAGAAAAACCATCCACAAATGAGAAACTCCAAAGGATGATGATGTCGATCTGCATTCTATTTTTTTCTACTCTCAGATGTGACAAGATTTCATCGTACATCCTAGATCTATGTCGGCATCTCCTGAACTAGACTTTTTACAACAAAAGCTACTTCGCCCACCTCCTCCCAACATATAGGTGATCTACACGAGTAACCATAATTCTTCTTAAAGGGAGCCATTACGATCAACAAATGCTACCTATTTTTGTAAAAAAACTCATCCAGTCCCAGATTGATATTCCAAGATCCAGTAGAATACAAGACAGAGGCACAAATCATATCTTCTAGGATTTGAATGACACACTCTATCTGGTCATCTATCAGTGGATGGTAAGCTATGATCAACATTACATGATTCCCTATTACCTCTTCAACCTTAGTGGTGTCTTTGATCAGAATGAAATGTGAAGACTTCGTAAAATGATCAAAAACCACCCAAATATCAATTTTCCCATTGGTGAGTCTATAGAAAACTAATAAAAAATCTATGGACTCCTCATAGAATTTCCAAAATGGCTTCAGATTTGGCCGAAGAAAACCATAGGGTTTTATGTGCTCTACCATTATCTATCGGTAGGTGTAATAGCGGGACACATAATCTGCAATGTCACACTTCATTCTTGGCCACTAGAATCATCATATCATGTCATAATACTTCTTCTTCGTGCCTAGGAGAACGAACCATGAATATCTATGACAATCATGAAAAAATGAGGTCCTCACAAAAGCTGGGAAGACAACTCACATTCTGATGTGAAGTATTCCATTAGAAGAAAGAGACAACCTAGGAATAACCTCTCCACTATAAAATAATTCCATATTATTCTAAGACTCATCATCCAGCTACTGTATTTTCTATAGAGACTCCAACAGAGATGATGATAACTGAACACTGTTCGGAACCATAACTGATGAATCCTATTGAGCTTCCATGTTCAAATGAGCCAAAAGCAGCATAATATTACACTCCTTTGACTCTAGAACAACATGTGATGGTACCTTCCTTCTTTGAGCATCAAAAACAAAATTACCTTTCCATGGGGTGTAACTGACATCAGAGTCAAATTTCTAGAGGTATTCTACCCATCGTCGCAATTTGATATTCATGCCTTTCCCAAAGAATTTATAGCTCAGACTCTTATGATTATAGAACACTATGAACCTTTCCCCAAAGAGGTAGTTCAACCAACAATTAAACACAAGAATCATCGCACCATGCTTTATATCATGAGTGGGATAGTTCTTCCCAGGATTTTGGATCTGATGAGAATCATAAGATACCACATGATCATCTTGAATGATCACACATCCCAAACCAGCACCAGATGCCCCACAAAAAACCACATACCCCATACCGGGATCAGGTAAGATCAGAATAGGCACCGATGTCAAAATTCATTTCAATTATTCGAAAGAAGACATAAACAATGAATCCCACGAGAATCTCTCTACCTTCTTGTTAAGAGCAATTATAGGTGAAAAAAGATTAAAAATCCTTGATGAAC
This sequence comes from Viscum album, assembly GCA_963277665.1. Lineage (NCBI taxonomy): Eukaryota > Viridiplantae > Streptophyta > Magnoliopsida > Santalales > Viscaceae > Viscum > Viscum album. Next base: position 814,219,576 of record OY728165.1, read on the forward strand.
CATCGGTAGTATCCATCAAGACCAAGAAAGCTAGGTATATCAATGAATTTATATAGTTCCTTCTAGGGTAACAAATATTTTTCCATCTCTGGATCAATTATAATGATTTGCTCCAAAATTCTATACACTAAAAATTTCACTTCCCAAATCCAGAAACTAAACTTCGAATGATTTCCATAAATTTGGTGATTTCTGAGAAGATCATGAACTAAAATAAGATGGTGCTTGTTCCCAAGCTCAGATTCAGAATAAATCATAATATCATCCATGAAAACTTCCACAAAATTGTCCATATACTATTCTAATATCAAATTCATTAGTCCCAAAAAAATTGTAGGAGTGTCGGTCAGGCCAAAAGGCATCATAAGGTATTAATAATGGCCATACCTACTCCTGAAGTCAGCCTTCAGTATATCTGACTCTCAAACTATAAGATGATGATAAAATGACCAAATAACAGTCTTTGAGAACCACTAATCCCCCTTTAACTAATCAAACAAATCATACACAAAAGGCTATGGATATTTGTTCTTACCTGTTAACCGTTTCCACAGTCGATAGTCCACATACAACTGAAGTGAACAACCGGATTTCTTGGCAAATATCACAAGGGATACCCAAGGATAGACACTAAGGTGAATGAAACCCTCCTCATACCGGTCATCCAACTTAATATTGAGATGTTTTAACTCTTATAGTTCTATATGATAAGAAGTCATCAATATCGATTCCACACCTGTGATTAGTTCAATCGTAAACTCGACATCTCTCTCTAGAAGAAGACCAGAGAAGACATCTGGGAAAACGCCATGAATGTCTCAAATCAAAACTTGAAAATCACCAATAGAAAAAAATGCATCAATATCAAATGCAACTGCAACAAAAAAACTCTGGAGTTATGGGCGAGAAGGTCCCGCACAACCAGACATGGGGTCCCACTCTCCCAAAAAACATGTGAGAGCTCCAATCAGCAGTAAGAAACAAAACACACTAACGATAAAAATCAACCTCAACATGATGAGAGACAAGCCAATCCATACCAATGATGACATCAAACAAATACAGATCAAGTACGAGAAAATCCCAGACCAACTCTGTATCAGCTTTCATTAACGAACAAGAAGGACACTGAAACCCCTGCTCTATCCTCTTTCCATGTGGTGTTTCTAACTCCCCAGCAATGGGAATAACTTCCATTGTATGTTTAATCATATAAAAAAATATGCATATATAAATATGTGGGAGGCACCGATATGAAAAAAAGAATTTGATACTGAAGATGCAATAAGTAGTGTACCACTCACTATTTCCTGACCTACATCAACATCCATTGGCCTCTAATCTACTATGTGTGAAGGATTAAATCCTAAGGAATGTGGCTGGAGTCCTTAAATCATTGAAGATTATGACTGCACTATACTATCCTTTGAAGTTGATGAAGGTTGACCATAATGAGGCTTATTCATACACTGACAAAAATGCTAAAGATGACCCACACATCCATAGTTATTTCATGCCTTATCATGCATAGGATAAGAATGTCAACTATTTTCTTCCATGCCACACTGATATAATTTTATAGGCACACTTCCTGCTACAACGGATTTTTAATTGGAGGATCTCTATTAAGAACAACCTCCGCCACTTCTACAAAAGTCCTACCACATTCTCTTCTCCACATGCATGCCACTAAATATGTCACCTATTAGAATAGAAGTGGTGGTAAAGACTACATTGCCTACCATGTTCATCTCTGCCATCATTGCTTTGTCTACCATCTATGAATTGGTAGAAAGCATCAACATGAACACCTACTATTGAATGTCAGGTCTCAAACCCTACAAATACTTCTGTGTCTTCAGCTCATCATTTTTTAAAACATCTTGTGAAAAGTATAAAATCTCAGTAAAACAGTTTCTGTATGCCGACACTGAATGCTCTACCTACTACAATGACAGGAACCCTAGAGATTTTTACAACATTAGAGACTCTAAACAAATTTTTTTAAAGAATAGGGTCTTGAAGCCCTTCCAATCCATGCCTACATGTCTATCTTTTTGGACCATATGGTTCTACCAATGCTTTGTAGAACCATCGAGTTTGAACGCTGCACACTTCACCCTGATATTCTCAGATGTCTCCAGGATGTCAATTATTTGATTGAACATGTCCAGCCCATCCTACACCTCTTGTGTTTCAGTTATCCCTTTAAAATAAAGTAGAATCTCTGGCAAGATCTCCTGAGATCAATCTATTTCTTCTCCATCTCATGGTTTTACTCCAACTACTATGTTTCGAAGTCATGGAACATCCTAACTGACATCACGAACTGCCCGTATGATTGTCCCGATAAGATTATGATCCATATGTGGATTTACATGTGGAGAATCAGATGAACCCTCCTGAGGAATCGGTGGAAGACTTCTTGGTGGAATAATATTACACATAGAAACATTAAAATGAATAGAAATAGAAAAAATCTAATTTCATGCCAGAAACCCATAAGAATAAACTGACATTATAAAAGAAAAAATCAACATTAGAGACACATATCTCAACTTTCCAGGGTAACTTGAGTCTAGTAACAATAAGAGCTAGACATGAACTCACACTACTGGAAATGGGGTCTATCCCCATGGTTTAAAGAACCGTGGGGATATATTGGTTTTAGTTGCCTACACCCACGGTTTTATTAAAATTGTGGGTATTCAATCTTCCATTGGACCTAAATATCGGGAAGCTCCTCCTCAAACTTCCATCGCGCTATTTGATTCAGCCCTACCCCCCGACCTTCGACTCCCAGCCGTATCCTACCCTCCCCGACCACCACCTCCCGGCCCTCTCCTCCCCTCTCCGACTCCCCTCCCCGGCCTCCAACTCCCAGCTCTGACTCCCGGCTCCAAATCCCGGCGCTGACTCCCGGCTCCGACTCCTGGCCCCGCCTCCCGGCTACCGACCAGGACCTCACGGACTTCACCTCTGCCTCGACATCACAACCATCACCTCATAAAAAAGGTAATATTGTACATCTTACTGTGATTCAGGATGTAATTTTGAAATGATTGATGATCTATTGGTATTTTGTAAACTCCCAGCTAGTTCATCATTTTTGAAATAAGTTATGGAATACACAGAAATTATACAATCAATTATCTAACTTTTAGGGTTTTCGAAACATAAAATTTATCCCTATGGGGCATGGATACTTTCAAATACTATTTTATTCTCATGATATAATTAAAAATGCATGAGTAATTGGATATATTGGGTTAATTCTGTGAATAGTTTTCTTGTAAGAGTGAGTTGATTTAATCCTGTTGAGGTGATGAACTCGAGGGCTTAGTTTTGTTTGGAAATATTTGGTATTTATTTGATTTTATGTCTTAAAAAATCCCTATTAAAGTGATTCTACTTTGGGTGATTCCATTAAAATGGACCAAGAAACAGATGAATCCATTTTTGGATTATATGCTTGTATCTTGGCCGAAGTGAACATAATCCCTTTACATTGAGAAGGTAGCATCTTGTATGCTGGATAATGATTTTGGTTTGAAAATTGAATATGAGGATACCCCACTTTTTTTCAGGGTGTCAAGCCATTGGGATTGTTAAGGATGAACGTCATAATGATTTATGATGATATTTTTATTCTAATAAGAGGAATGATATAAAATATTATTTCATGAATAATAATGGTGTTGAGTCTCTGATAGTTGTCGGATCGAATTAGATAATTGACATAGGTTGTGAGTTAAGGTCACATGGTACCTCATCTAAGGATTCTCATGACTAACCATGTCAGGGGAAGGATATTTCCTTGAGGGGCCAATCTTTTTGAATTGGGGTGGTTTATTATACGGTCGATGGTGATGATACGTTTAGGTTATGGGTAGTTGGAAACTCTTCCATTTCAAGATGGAAAAGTTTGTGGTGAGCATGATGGTAATTTAAACTAGTATTATAAGGATATCATGGTCCTAGATTCATAGGGAATGGATCAAAAGACATGGTATGAAGTAGTGGAGGGGGATTATAATGATGTATAGTCTTGATATAGTAATATTATTGGGTTACTATATTATCATTTTCACCAGTATTTTTAGGTTCTACTTAAGAAAATGATGATGTATTATTTGTTATCCTTAAATTTATCTTACTTTTTACATACTATATTTGGCCTTTAATGGTATTTTGGTGATTCACTTATATTCTCTGCTTTTTATAAGATAAATGATATTTTTCCTCATCATTTGATATTGATGAATCTTCTTCTATGACATGTATACTCTCAACACCTTCATCTCATCACTTGATTGTTATGATCAAGTCTCACTTATTAATGTTCTACTTGTAATTTTTCAATGTAAAATCCCATTTATGAAACTTCACTCCCAAGCTCATATTACTGTGTTTCGAAAATGTTATTTCCTACTAGTTGAGGCCATCATTTACCCAATATATAAATTATCTCTCATCGTTACCCTTATTATGCACCAATTCTAATTATCACATTATAAAAACTACATCTCTAATGTATATAAGGGCCAATGATCATATTATGGACATGTAATGTTCTGAATTTCTAGTAATATATTTTTTATTTTTCTGAAATATCACACATATAATTTATTCAATGGTAAATTCCCATATAAAAAGATGGGGTTATTACAACTATGATGTAGACATGGAATTTGATGGATTTTCTTTATTAAATTTTCATAAAATTATCGCGAATTCACTTATTACCCATCAATGATTATGATTCCAGTAAATAGAACATAAAAATTTCATTCAATATCCCTAAATGGATATTATTCATTTACAATTTCATAGTAATGAAATAGTAAAAATGTTATTTATACACTGAACTATTATAATGAATAACTGTTTTCCTAATTATCTAACGCTCAAAGTAAAGATCAACACTATACAAGAAATGTCTTAATTAAGATTTAATCACCACCTCCTTAATAAATTAACTTAATGTGGGATATTAGTCTCTAAGACATGTTATGTTTTCTAATCATCAAAGGATCTTCAATTTCTTCCTTTTTATTTTTCAAAAACATTGGGAAAAACACATGAACTCTTATCTACGTTTCAACAGTCAACTCCCTAAGTCCCTATAATAAGGAACACTCTCTATATATTCTCAATTTATCATCTCCTATAAAAATAAAAATAGAGTCCATCTCCTGTTTAAAAAATAAAACATTTATATTCTTCAATCCTATTGTATTGTAATTCATTCTCTTCATTCATGCATAGCTAACATGAATTTTCAACATCGCCCAATAGGAATAAATAGCCTCTATCACCCTTATCCTATCTTAACCACTCTTCCATCATCAATGTTCTCAACCAATAACCCATAATTCCTAAAAAATATATTTCCTTTATCATAATGTTGAGAAACACTTCATAGATTGTTTTTTAATCCATAAATAAAAGAGTGTTTTTTTATTTAAAGTTCTCTTTCCCAATAATAATTAAACCAACTCCTTTAACCTTTATTGACCCATCCTTTATGAAGGTAAGTAAGCATCCATTTCATTTTTCAATATATTCCAATGTTATTAAATATTTATCATGTGATCAGAACATCCACTATCCAAGAACCATGGACTTTCACCTTTTGATACTTTGGGTGTAACTTCAACAACTAAATCTCTCTCCTTCACATTTCTATTCTTCTATTGAGTATTTTGAGTATTAAAACTCAAATTTTTTCAGAATGGTGTAATGATGAGGAATTCATTTTCATCATGAATAGGATGTTCACACCATCTATGGACTTATTCAAGAATATCAAACATGTTCTGTGATTTCTATATAGAATTTACAATACATTTCTAACATTTATTCCTTTAAAGGGGTTGAAACCCCCAAAGATTGATTCTTATTACTCCCATGCATTTCATGATGTATATTTTATAAAACATATCATTTATATATGAATAAGTATTCCAAAGTTCCAATAGAATCCATAAAAAGTATATCTTTTAAGTATCATGTTGTACAAAATTTGTAAGATACCTTGAAACATTTTTTCAATATTAATTCCAAAACATTAAAGTTATAACTACTCTATTTTCATTTAATGTTTTATTCCCCATCAAATAACCCCTACAAAAAAATCTATAAAATTATAAATTCATATTATTAAAATAAAATTTCCATCCCATGTGTATAATTCCTCTATATATATAAAGGATTATTTTACAGTGAAATTATATTTTTTATTCCCCATTAATGACCACTTGAAAGTGTCTTTTTTTAATTGGTTCTTTAGTTTACATATCATGGTAGACCTTTTTCACCTTTTTCCTACTTATTAAATCCTGGAATCCTCTTGTTATTAAATATGGTTTGCTAGCTAATAATATGCTTTGATTAATTTAATAATAAAAATGATTGTAATGAAATTTTCAAATATTATTTAAATTTTGATTGAAAGATAATTTTTTAACTTTTTATAGAATGGATAGAAGCTGCATGTATCGTACCGATCGTATTTCAACCGAGTTTCAGAATAATTTTGAGAATTTTTTAGATTTTTCATTTAGCAATGCATCAGATGGAGGTTGTATACAATGTCCCTACTATAATTGTGTTTGAAGACCATGGTTAAGAAGAGAATAATTTAGTTACCATTTAATGAAATTTGTATTTCAGGAAAACTATAATGTTTGGATTCACCATGGAGAGACGAGTCAATCTTCGACTATTCATAAATGAAATGAACGAGGTGACATGGAGAATTTAATATTTGATCTGTTTCCATATGTGCATCATTCCGAGTGAGATAACATGCTGGTACAAGAAGACAATGATATCAGTACACATGATGGAAATGCTGAAGACGATGATGTTGACAGAGTGAAAAATTTATTGGATGATGCTAGAACTCGAGTATATCAAGAATGTACTAAAATAACCATGTTGGAATTTTTAATGCGGTTATATCATGGGAAAACAATGTATGGAATTTCTAACACCACCATTTATTTTATTCTTACATTTTAAGGACTTTATTCTTGATGGTGTAGATATTCCTCAAATCATTACATGGAATGGAAGTTAGTTAAGCAGCTTGGATTTTCTACTAATAAAGTTCATGCTTGTCCGAAAGATTGTAGTTTATTTTTGGAGGAACCAGCTGACCATAATGACTGTAATGAATGTGGTACATCTTGATGGAAGACAGATGCAGATGAAACACCATCTTGTGTGCCACAGAAAGTCTTGTGGAACATTCCCTTGATTCCCAGACATCAAAATCTATTCATGTCTCCAGAACTATCATTCAATATGCGATGACATGATGTTGGGAGAATTAAATGTAATGATGGGCCGGTCCATCCTGCAGATGGATTAGCATGGTGGACATTTTATGCACAACATCCAGATTTTGGTGATGAGGTGTGTAATGTCAGATTGGGCCTATCATGTGATAGTTTTAATCTGTTTGATCAGATGCTTACTAGTCACAGCACGTGGCCGGTTTTTAATCATGTTTATAATCTTCCTCTATGGATGTGTATGAAAAAACTTTTCAATTTCTTATGTATACTAATATCTGGACCTTCGGATCCTAGTAATGATATAGAGGTCGACTTGCAGCCTTTAATAAAAGAGTTGAAACAACTTTGGGATTTAGGTGTGCATACATTTGATACTTCTTAAAAGAATAAGTTTCAGATGCATGATGCCCTTATATGGACCAGAAATGATTTCCCTGGATTTGCAATTATGTCTGGGTGGAGAACGAAGGAAAAACTATCATGTCTCGTTTGAATGAAGAATACACGATCGAGAAGGATTAAATATTATCGTAGTTTCAGTTTCATGGGGCATCACTGATTCTTTCCAATGGATCATCAATACGGGATGAATCATGGATGGTTTGATAATAATGTTGACACTGAATAACCACCTCAATGTATGTCAGGATTTGATGTTCTTGATGAATTGAAAGATTTCATATTTTCATTAGGAAAAGATCATTTGACATCTCGAAAGAGGAATAATGCTGATACTAAAGTCATTACAATTGGAAAAAGAGAAGTGTATTTTTTTTGTTTCCATGTTGGTCTACTAATTGGTTACATCATTGTTTATATGTAATCCATATTTAGAAAAGTATATGTGAAATGTTTCTTTCAATTCTTTTGAATATTAAGTGGAAGACTAAAGATGACTTCCGATCTCGTGGGGATTTATTAGATTGGGGTATTTGACCAGAACTACATCCTGTTTGTATCGGTGAAAACAAAAAAAAAGTACCATGTTCTTCTTATGTGATGTCACCAGCAGAGAAAGATCAATTTCTGGTAGTATTGGAGAATATTAAGGTTCCATATGGCTATTCCAGCAACATATCTAAATGAGTCAACATATGTCACTTGAAATTGAAAAACAAAAAAACTCATGATTATCACATCCTTCATCATGAATTGATTCCAATAGTAATTAAGACTTTTCTATCCAATAATGTAATGGTGGCAGTGATTCAGTTGTGTCATTTTTTAGATACCTTTCTGCTAAAGGTTATCCAAATAATTGTTGATAAAAATGCAGCAAGAGGCACCGTTAATTTTGTGTGAGTTGGAAAAAGAATTTCCTCCATCCTTTTTCACTTGCATTCTGCATTTAACAGTTCATCTTCCAACTGAGACACTTCTTGTGGGACGAGTCGCTTTTCGGTGGATGTATCCCATTGAAAGAAATATGTGCACAATGAAATCATATGTCCGAAATAATAATTATCCTGAAGGTTCTATTGTGATGAGTTATCTGGACCAATAATGTATGGATTTTTGTTCAATGTATTTGTCTGAGGCGAGGAAAAGACCTAATCGACCAATGAGAAACGAATATGAGAAGTATGTGGAAATTCATTCCTCGTTTCCATATCTTCACCAAACTGGTGGAATTGTCGGGTCATATACATTCGTTACATTGAGCTTTGAAGAGCAGAATACGACACATCCTATAACCTTATTCAATTTTGGTTTCTTCAATGCCTATATCAAGTAAGTAATTTGAATATATATATATATATATATATGTTATCTCATATGATATAATGTCACATATAACTTTTACTTTTATTGTCAATATATGTAGAGAACATAAACAAATTATAAGTAGAGTTCATCGGTCTTTGTCGTTGAGACGGAGAGAGGCTATGCATTGCCAAGAGTTCCCAGCTTGGTTGAAATCAATGGTATGACCATTACATTAAATACATTAAAATATAGATATATATTTAATTATAGTACTCATATGTATTCCATGTATTTATTTTTCCTGCTGACTTCATTTCTCAAGAATTAAGAGTGTTCGATTTTCGTCCCGATTCTTTGGATCGTGACTGCAAATCTTTAATAATCAATGGATATAAATTTGTCAAAACTGATAATGTAGTGAAAATGAGAACAGAACATGATAGAATTATGTTAACTGCTAGAACAGATTGTTATGCCAGTGCATCAGACAATCGACCACAAAATGAAGATTTGTATTATTATGGATTGGCTAAGAAAATATTGTTATTGGATTACTACTCTCAAGGTCGAGTCCCTGTGATGAAATGTAAATGGTTTGATTCAATGACTTGCCATGGTAAATTTATTGATGATTGTGGATTTAGAGTTATTGACATGAGTCGATTCCTGCATACCATTGAACCATACCATTTGGAATCAATGGAAAAACACGTGTTTTATGTGAAAGATCATCTGAAACCTGATTATGGTGTCATTAATGAAGTAATACCAAGACATTTTTTTCATGATTTTGGGGATGAAATTGTCACCATTGACGCCCCCATAAGTGTGAGCCAAAATATTGTATTTGATGAAACAAATTGTCCCATTGTGAGAGATGATGTTGAACCTAAGGTAGTGGAGGGTAATATATAAAAGAAACCATATATATCCAGAGTTCATTCAGTTTACCTTGATGTGAGTTTCTCAGGTTGGTACTAATGTATTTACTTTATTTTAGTTTTAGTTTGGAATGATATGTCTATTTTAGTAATGTTTCGTTTCGTTTCATTTAATTATATTTCATTCAATTCAGAAAATTAGGTTTAAAATGTGGTTTTAAAAATTGTATAACTTGGATGTAAATTATCATTACTGAAAGATGTTATGACATTTTTTAAGCTCTATGTATGATTTGTAAAAAATTTTGCTAAAAAATATTTATTTCATTCTTATGCAGATTATGAAGAAAAGTAGAGAAGCTCGTAAGAAGAGATTATATGATATTGATCCTATTAGACGTGAGCACGAGTTTTCTTCAATGATTATATTAATTCTAATATTTATCTTCTGCATTATATATAATATCAAGTTCATATTTTTGATCAAATTTTTTCAGGGACATATAACTCCAGAGTTTCCTCTTCCCAGTATGGGACAGAGTTGGGATCCTCCTAGACCTAGGAAGAGCTCTCATCTTACCACTCCCCACACTGACCCATTAGTGGGCATCCCATCTATCACACATGTTCGTCCTCCGCTTGATACCCCTGTGATGTTCCCATACATGCAGCCATCATCATCCCATTTACCCTCTTTTTTCCATTCCATGTCCACACCGACTCGACCGATGTTCTCACCTGCACAATTTCCATATCCATTCATGTATCCCCAGACCTACTATGCATATTATGACATGTATACGCCACCTCATTTTCCCACCATCCATCCTACAAATATTGGGTCTGTTCTATCAGTGTCCACTCCTGTTCATGATGATCAGCCGAAGCATGCTGTGGAACAGATACTTCCTTCGGAGAATGCTGATCCAGCACATTCCACAGATGACTCAAAGCCTACATCATGTTTTTTATTATAAATGTTTCAAATTATAGAATTTAACTTTTTTAATAATGTATTGTCACTTAACTCTTATATTTTCACATCTTATCTTATTTAGTGGGATCTTCTAGTAGAAGACGTCAGCTCACTCGAATACGGGATGCCTGGAATCGTTAAACTCAGATTATGGTGGATTACAAATATCAAAATCCAATGATTGGTAAAAATGCTCTGGAGTGTAGATGTTTCAGGTCTACTTTAGCCAAATATCATGATATCGTTCTGGTGGAACCGGTCTCATGGACACATATCAGTGCTGACATCAAGGATATGGCATGGGCGCGGATATGTGTATGAAAATTTTATAAATTTATATTTATATTAGTAATGTATTTATATGACTTAACATGTTCGTTTCAGAGTTGATTTAACTTTCCTAAAAGTGAAGCTGCCAAAGCTGCTAGGTTGAGTGATCTTGGAGAGTATTTTCAATCATACATGTATGAGTTACATATTTGTTGGAGGATCAGAGTGGGTACTAAGTTAGAGGGTGTACCCACAACCCTGACTATCTAAAAAGTCAATATCAAAAAATGATCGCACATTGGAAGACTGAACAGTATAAGGTACTACCCATCTTTAATGGGTTTTATATAAAATTTATTTTTTATTAATTGTATTGTTTTTTTTGTTTTATTGAATGTGTCAACAAAAAAAACACAGATGAAATGACATATCTATACAAATTGGGGTGCACTACAATTCCTGACAAAGAGAAGTGGTCGGTACATTCATAAAAATTACAATAATGTCTTTATTTATAACATGTCGTAATAACTTATTCATTCCTTCCCTTGGTTAGTCCATGTATCCTGGAAATCACATCTTATAATAGGAGAAATATTGACTATTTTTCCTAAAAAAATAGTATATTTCCTTTAATCCCCCTTCAGAAAACCATTTCTGAAAACTATTTCAGAAAACCACTAATCGGTTATGATTGTCATTGACCTCAAGGTTTGTAGGTCTTTATTGAAACTAACTTCACTACATTTTTTTCATTTATAATATATGGTTGTAATCCAAATTTGTGCACTTATCATATGCAGAAAGCTGAATTAGGAATTGAAGGTCTTGTACCTCATGCAAAATTATTCTGATTCAGTAGGAAAAAATGATGGAAATGTAGTTAATTCACAAACAAAAGATAAAATTGTAATTTTGTTTATTTATATTTCAAAAATTTATACAAAATTACTATTTTAATATGTTTACAATTTCAACTGTCTGCCATGGAGGCCATGGATGAGAAAGAAGTTGACAACTTAGGGCCAAATGATCATTTGAGTCAGGTGTTAGGTGTGGATCATCCAGGAAGAGTCTATTGTAGTCTAGGAAAAAACATTGCCCCTCTAGATATTGGTCATCATCAGACTCTTGTAAGGCCTCTAAGTTGGAATGTTCGCGTGATGAATTAGCTGCGACAAATAAAATAGTATTAGAGGAGCATTAAAAAAGTAAGGTAATGAATGAACATTTCATGAAAGCTCTGTCAGTTCTGAGTCAGTCACAACCATCAGAGGTTTCTGCCACATTTAATTCATGTATGGAATCAATCATCTCTTTAAATAATGACTCAGGTGATTCCCATGAGGGTCCTAGTGGTGAAGACGGTGGTGGTGATAGAGCTGGAGGGGATGTTGCTGAGGATGTTGTCGGTGGTGAGATTGCTGATGATGACGCTAATGGTGTGGTTGGTGATGTTGTTGTTGTCGATGTTGCTTCTACTGATGATGATGTTGGACATGGGGATGAAAATGATAGCGAGGGGGGCATATTAATCCCCTACATTTTTGACTTAGTAGAGATACTTGTGTTGGAGTTTAATGTTTTTTTGTATTAGTGAACTTCTTGTATGTGAATTTCATTATGCGAAGAAATGCATTTTGGATTATGTTTTCATCAAGGGTGTTATTTGTCAATTATTTAGTTAATGTTCACATGCCACATATTTTTTTATGGTTTGATGCATTTATTATTATCTCACCAACTAATCTTGGCCTTAGCAGTGGAGGAGAGGCCTGGGCCTGGGGGTGGCTATAGTGGAGGGATGGGGGGGGGGGGGGGCTGGGAGGGGACGGTTGGGAGGGGGGAGGGTTGGGGGGATGGGGGGCCACAGTGGAGGGCTGGGAGGGGGTGGGGGTGATGGGATGGGGGCTATAGTGGAGGGATGGGGGCTATAGTGGAGGGCTGGGGGGCTGGGAAGGGGGGTTGGGATGGGGGAGGAGGGGCTGGCCAGGAATATTATGGAACGTACTAGAGTTTTCATTGTTCTTGCTTATAAATCTCTAGATTTACTTGTTTAAATCTGGTATGGTATTGCCATATTACATATTGCTCCTCTGTGTATTTTCATATTGTGGATGATGTTCTTGGGATTAACAAGGAATAAAAAAATGAAATTTTAATAATATAAGAACCCAACATTCTTCAAATTATGTACACAAATAAATTAACTCACTTTTCAATATGACTAAATTCTAATTGAATATATATCAACGAATATTGTTTTAGGAAGATTTCAACTGATGATAAATGGATAATTCCTGATGCCCTCACCGGGCTGACTACTGAAGATATGCGCAAGGTAGTGAATATTGTTGTCGATAACAAATTATGAACACAAATAAATTGACTCACTTTTCAATATGACTGCATTCTAATTGAATATATATGCAAGAATATTGTTGTAGGAAGATGTCAATTGAAGATAAAAAGATAATTGCTGCTGCCCTCACTAGGTTGACTGCTAAAGATCTGCACAAGTTAGTGAATATTGATGTCGATAACAACCCTTGATTTGAAGGTGAAGTATAAGAAGTGGACCCTGACTTGGATGCTCATGTCACCATAATAATTCTCAGCTCAACTCTATTATGAATTAAGATCCTTTATTTATCTTCTATTATACTAAACACAATAACTGCATACTATACATAATTGGTATGTGGGATGCAGAGTGAATCAACATTCTGGAAGCTGAAAGTGTTCTTGAAGGGTGCGCTGGAAACAAAAATCAAGTGTACGGGTGAGGTGGATGTTAACAAAACCGCCCAGAGCAGCCACTTCAACAAGAAAAGGGAAACTAACAACTCTCTTGCCAGGACCGCCAACAAAAATTCTAAAAGCACCTCCTTATGATATTGGGAAGATGTAAATTACTTTTCCAATGATATGCTTACTTTTTTTTGGGATTCATTTGCTTCTCCTCAACTTACTTTCAAATATTACTCATGTCATTTTCTATTGACGGTTCTCCTCAATGTACTCCCCAGGAGATGATGTCCAAATTGTTCATATCCAAATTACTGTGAGTTGGGTCTTCATTTGTAGCTATACTTCTCATATTCTTTGATGACTTCAAGATCTTTTTTAAGTGAAAACAAACTTGTCATTGAAATCATTCTCACTGATAACGTAGAAACGGTTTTTGAATTCATTGATAATCATCTACACGTGTATGATATAAAGAATAAAACAATCAAAATTCCACACTTCATCTTCTAGTTTTTTCTTAACTACCCCTATGTGAGACTTAACCTACCTTGTACATTACTAATGTGGGAAGACACATACATAATATATCATACCAGAAGTTCCCTCGACCTTTCATATAATTTTATTTCACTTTTAATCACATTGCAACTCATAAATTATCACCATTATGTATAAATCATGATTCCCTAATGACACATCCACATATTATATCACAACAACCCTAGGTTTCAAAACTTATTACCACCAACAAGATCAATATCCTAACAAAATCCAACATACAATGACTCATGTTCTTTACCATGACTGACTAATAATCCCCAAACTATAACATCGATACAGTGAGAATCCTACTCTAATCTAGTGGTCTCACACACTCCAATATTAGCCTAATACATTGTATCATCCTTTGAATCAATTAACATTATCATCATATACCCTATGTCGCTTAAATCTGGAGGATACCATCGAAAAAATGGGGATCAAAACAAATTCATGGGACATGAAATTTGTACAAATGACCTCAATGACCTCAGTAACCACAATGAGAAAAATATCTAATAGCCTATTTCCACACCTTTTTCATCACCTCTGATAATGGTCAATATAATATGCATCATACAAATGATCCTCCATATCCATAATCCTAGTGGTAAATGTCACTCATGGTTAGGTGGATTTTCACTCATCATGTTCCCAAATAAGTGAATCAACTAGCACATCCCATGAATCACCACATTAAAACATGTGATATCATTCTCATCAATCCATTAAACCACACCACATAATATCCAGTGTATATAAGGACAAACTATCCATTTTAAACACGATAATACCCCTATTTATCTCTTATAAGGTATGGAAGTTGCATGTTGTTAAGTTCTCAGTTATACATACAAAACCCTACCCTCACCCATTTAATAAACAATATATTTAACACAACTATCTCTTCTGTATACTAAAATACACTTCTTCTAGCATACCTTTCACCTTATTATGTATCCATGTCACCATCCAAAACAAATTTCCCCCTCCAAAATCAGGCATTTGTCGATTGCGTTCCCATTTCCCCCATGCATCCATCCCCCACTCGTCCCTCCATCATAGGGTTTCATTTCATCCGTCACAAGCCATTCACATCCACCACCACCATCATCAGTGAATCCAACAACCGTTTCACCTCCTCCATAATCCATACAAACCTTGCTTCCATTTCCCCTTCAGCGCCCCTCTTATGGTTCACACTACTATTTTCTCTCTGGTGCTACACCTAGGGTTGTCTCTTGCATTTCCCCTCCCATCGCCAATACTCACAAAACACTGAAAACATATTCCTCACTAATTTTTTATTCGTGTACTATGGTTCATCATCCCAAATTTCCTCATCTCCTCATACATTTCCTGCAGTTCCTACTCCTTCAAAGAATTTCAGTCAGAAACCCTCCATATTCACTCCATCTCATTCCCAAATTCCCTCACGATCCTGGTTTCTATCCTCATCTATAACTGTCAACTATTTCTACTCAATCAAATCTTGACCGATGTGTTGTACGCCCCGCAATATGTATGTTCTCGTAATATCATTGAAATAATCTCTTAGTCAATTTTCAGTATTTCCCTTCACATAATACTTTTTCATATGTTATTACGCACATTATCTATTATGATGAATATTGATTATTTTTATTTACATAATGAGGGTGACTCACTCTGCACATGAATAGATCATGGGAATCCTGCACTAATAAGTGCAAGATCTCTACAACAGGTATGTTTTCCTAAAATTGTGGAATTAACCTCCCTACCATGCATCATTTTTCATTTGCATTTAAACACTATATGAATGCACGTTATTGGTCGTAAAATCATGAAGTTAACCTCCCTTTCATCCAACATATGAATGCAGGTGATATGTTTTCACTATTGACTCCAATGTATATTGATTTTTTTGGACTAAAAACCCTATGAAAAAGATGATTGTAATGCTTTTATACAATTATTTTTTCACTATTGACTACAATGTATATTGACAAGGTTGTATTTTAATATGATTATGCTGTGATTCAGTGAGTTTTGTCACCATTATGTTATATTCATGTCACATGAATAGTCAATGAATCTATTGAATGATGCAAAGTTGTAGATTTGTGGGTCATGTCTAAGAGTTTCTAGACATACATTGATTGTTCTCATCCCAGCATAGCGATGAACCTAAATATTGGTGAATGTGCATGTGATGATGGAATGAATGCCTTCAACATACAAGCATAGATAATAATCTTAAGATATGTGTATCATTTATTTCTCAGCGAGTATTGATGCAGGTATTTGTTTTCAACTAACTCTTCAACATGATAGGTTGTATGGAAGTTTATATTGTTTACAACTCAAGAATTAAATGATACAGTGATAACCACATTCTTCATGAGTTTGACTAGTATTTCTTCTGTTATAATTTGTATTGTATTATAGAGATTTGTATTAACTTAAATAAACATACCTTATGGGAACATATTTAGTTGGATATCTGATTTTAGATTTGTTTTCGGTTATAATATGCTCTGTAATAAAGTCAGTTGTAGTACCTTATCAAAAGTTTAGGATGTTTTCTAACAGTTTGAAGTACCTTACCTGGTTGGGTCTACATCCAAATAAAACATGTCATGCATTTACATATTTCATGCATGGAATAAATCTTGTATGTTTTGTGGTCTAATCTATTCTTTATTAAAGTGAGTTTTAGTACCTTACAAAAAACATATCTTAAGGGAACATATTTAGTTTCAGAGTTGAATTAATAATTTTTTTTCCTGTCATAATCTGTTATAATCTATATTATATTATAATGAGTTGTTGTACCTTATCAAAACTGTTATACTATATTCTATGATGTTTAAGTATGCTACCTGAATCGGGTATTCAACCAATAGATGGGCAGTGGGGAGGGAGGGGGAGGGGCTGGACAGGAGGGCTGGGCATGGGGAGAGCTGGGAAGTAGGGAGAGAGGGGGAGTGGCTGGGCAGAGGGGAGGGATGGGGAGGGGCTGGGCAGGGGGGAGGGGAGGGGGAGGGGGAGGGCATGGCAGTGGGGAGGGAGGGAGAGGGCTGGGCAGTGGGGAGGGATGGTCAGTATGGAGGGGGAGGGACTAGGCAAGGGGAGGGAGGGGGAGGGGCTGGGCATTGGGGAGGGAGGGGGAGGGGCTGGGCAGGGGGAGGGGGAGTGGGAGGGGGAGGTCCAGGCAGTGGGGAGGGCTACACAGTAGGGAGGGGAGGGACTGGGAAGGGGGAGGGAGGGGGAGTGGCTGGGCAGTGAGGAGGGAGGGGGAGGGGCTACGTAGTAGGGAGGGAGGGGGTGGGGTGGGCAGGGGGAGGGGGCGGGGAGGGTTGGGTAGTGGGAAGGGCGGGGGAGGGGCTGGGCAGTGGGGAGATCATTGTTTTACTTTGTTTACTGGGACTATTTGAGGAATACAATTTAAAGAAGTATATTTTTCTATACTTGATCAACTCTAAAAAGTAGCATGTGGATGGGGTATATAAATAGTTGTAGGATGCTTTTATATGGGGTATACAACCAATCACTAAAATAGTTTTAAATTTTGGTGTATAACCAATTTTTTAATAAAGGATAAGGTGTATAACCATTTGATGGATTTTTATAGTCTCGGTGTATATCCATTTGATGGATTTCTATAGTCTCAGTGTGTAACGAATTAGTAGTGATATTATTAGAGTATCCATGTTGCCTCATATAACCAACATGGAAAGTAGGATTTTCAGTAAACATTGTAAATCATCTTGTTCTAGTATTGTGTTTTCATTTTCATATGTATGAGGTAAGGATGATATTTTTATATAGAAGATCATGTATTTAACCATCTATAGAATGGATTGACAGTTCTTGTTTAGCTATTTAGATGTTTTGGACTAGGTTGGATTATCGAACAACTAGTTTGACATGCCATGTATATGTGTTACTGCAGGTGAAGAATGGTGGGATTATTATAATTGCAGAATGGAGGTAAAGAGTGGTGGGATGAGGTGTAGAATGGTGGGATGTGGTGCAACTGCCTAGGGAACCAGCCTATACCCATAGTTTACCAAACTGTGGGTAAATGTTGTTGTAATTCTGCAGGTGCAGTGATGCAAAGCTATACTCACGGTTTGACAAACCATGGGTAAATGTTGCAGTACTGCCAATCTATACCCACGGTTTACAAAACAGTGGGTAAATGTGGGCTACTGTGAATCAGCATACCCACGGGTTTGGCATCAATACCTATGGTTTGAAAACCATAGGTATACATCAATACCCACGGTTTATTAAACCATGGTTAATAACAATTTTTCGTGGTCTATACCCATGGTTCTCTAAAAACTGTGGTTATAGACCTATTGCGACGACACTACAACCCACAGTTGTTGAAACCGTGGGTATAGGGTATGCCCACAGTTTCAAGGGCTATACCCACAGTTTTATACCGTGGGTATCGGTTCTATTTCTAGTAGTGCATCACAACATACCTCTCATGTCTAGAGAGTCCTATCTCCAATATAATAGAAGTCCAAAGAAAAATATTTTTCTGAACAGAACATGCCTTTGATGCCAAAATGTTTCAAACCGACCCGTGTTTCCTGGAAACCCGACACCCAACCCGATCCTCAACATACTCGAAGAGCATTCTTGATCCACTCATTCAAGAAAAAATTACGTATTCATCTAACGACAAAACTGGGAGAATTATTTCTCCCAACCTTAACAACCAAACAAAATATATATATAGAGAAAGATGAAATAGTTGAAGACTAACAAAAATAAATTCTAAAACTGTATGGAAAAAATTAGAAAAGAACCACTATAACAGCATCAAAAAGATACAAAGGAAATTCCTACATCAAAGTAATCAAAACCAAATAGCTACTTAGATGATGGAATGAACGAACTCTAGCCATATCACCACCAACTACCCATCCTAGCTAACATGATCCTCACAACCTCATTGCGGCGGATTTACTTTCCCAATACTGGATGACCAACAAAGTTCCATTAACCATTATAGAAGTGCATAGGGTGTGAGCTAACAGGCTCAGTAGGATCTCACCCAAGTTTTCCATAACAAATCTCTGTATGAAAATCAAGCATGTTCATTAAAAAAACATGGCATGATAATCAGTAACTAATTTTTATAGAAAACACTGTAAATTTACCTTTTTCCACAGTTCTAAATAAAAAGTAGGTATAACCATTTCAAGAAATGATTCTATATAATATTAGGTGAGGATCAACATGAATGTTAAGGCTAACTCACACTGCCATGAAATATGAAACCAAAGCACATGCATCACACACCAAGGAATACTATTGGTCTAGGAACCAGGATACGCGTACCCAAATAATCAAATGCACAAAACTGATCCAAGAACAATGTGCCTAGGTAGTAGAGAAATACCCCATGATTAACCCCCCAAATGTCATGATCAGTCCCCTAGAACAATGGGCTAATAAATAGAGGAAAACCCCAAAACCAACCTCTTTTATAACAACAACAATGGACGATGTCCTAAAGATAACGATCCACCTATGTACCCAAGGTATTCAAGTTCTCTTTTTCACAAACCAATTTTAATACTTTGAAAACCATTCAAAACCATTTCACAATCCATTTCAATAGATATTGATAACCGATTATTCATTCTAAATCCATTTTTAAGCACACACAAACAACCATTCCAATTTCATAAATCAATTTGTAATGAAATAGAAATTAGGATCATAACCATATGTTAGAGGTAGACCCACCTACCAAAAGGTCCATGGTCGTACACAACCACAACAGAATCCAAATGCCAGAACAAACCCAAACCACACCAACAGAGAACCTAGAATCTCATCCATAATGATATTGATTCAAATCTAAACACTAAAGGTCATCAAAAGCAGTGAAAATCAGATACCTCTTAGAATAGCATCAACAGCACCACAATCAACAAAGGGGAATGTCCTCTAGAATGAGATCTCACAATAGATCTAGTAAAAGATGACAAATATCAACCCACTTAGATCAAAGGACCTGATAATACAAGGAAAGGACACTACCGCAATCAACTCCAAAGAAGAATTGGAAGGAACACTTACCCAGAGAGACACACCGTAGATGCAATGATGAAACAGATCCTATCAGATCGATTCATAATATGTTACGTCTCTAAAAAAATCATTGGAGAATGTTTGGGTTGGGAACCAATAGGTTCCGTAGAATAATGAAGAGTGAAACTGAAATATGCATGACTTGAACCTGGGCACGAACCAGGCAACAACAAGTACCCCTTGGTCATGACATTAAGGCCTCGCTGGATATGTTATAACTAAAAACCTATCGCCTCGGTTTGAAAACCTGCTATTTAGTCACAATAGGATTTGTACCTTAGGTACATGATGTGTACCAGCTCACAACATGATCTCCTCATTCAAGACGGGATCTCCCAGTCTCAACATGTAACCAGCACAATGTACATGTCATGTACTTCTACTACACAACATGTATTTGTTGCGCAGTCTGTAGTAAACCCATAAAATTCACATTAACGGAATTTTCAAACCAGGAGGTAACATAAAAAATCGAAGCATACCCAATCTAGGTATTGTTATATTACAAATGTTGGTCTCACTATTTCATTGTCATTTTATCATCATGTACTTGACCATTTATTTAATAAATTTAAGAGTGAGGGATGTGTTTCCAACCCACACACTAATGTTTTGAGTATTTATGTAAATATTTACATTTATTAAAATATAAATATAATTATAATATTATATATATATATATTATTGAAATATATATTTTTAAAATTTTATAATTATTTATATATATATTTTTTAATTTTTAAAATCATAAATACTATTTATATATATATATAGTATTGATAATTAAATATTAAATTTATAAAATTATTAAAATATTCATTAAAATTTAATCAAACAAATAAATATGAATAAATATTATTCTTATAAGTTAAATACATATTGATAATATTATATATATAATAAAAGAATATATTTATAAAAAATATTACAAAATGATTTAATATATTTTTAACAATATCAATGAATATATAATATAAAATTCATAAAATCAATAAAATAAATTAATATAATAATTAATATTGTATTCATAACATTTATGGGAATTAAAAACCTACATATGTACCCATACACATCTACAAAAAGACATATACAAACACAAATGTATATACGCACATACACAGATATATATGTAGTTATACATGTATTTATATATCTTAAATTACATAATATCAATATAGATATACATTTAAATAAATACATTCATTTATATATTATATAATTTTTTAAATCAAATATTTATATATTTTATTTATTTTAATTATATACACATTTTGTAATTAATGTATATAAACAAATAATTAAATTTTCATTCTAATAAAATAATTATAATTTTTTATATATACAATTATAAATGTTATTGTTTATTAAATTTAATATAAATAATATTTTAATATTATTTTAAAATACTTTTATATATACTTATATAATATACATTATATTTTCAAATTTATATATCTGTATATATATTTATAATTATAATTATAAATTTAGGTAAATATTTTTAAATTTTTTTTTATTTAGTTATAAATATAATTATATAATATATTATATTTAAATGTAAATATATATATATAATTGAAAATATATAATTATAAATATTTAAATGTATAACAAATATATATTATTTACATTTATTTACTAATATTTTATAATTATTATGTATATATATATATTTGTGTTTATAATTTTAATTATAAACAAATATAATTATATAATTAGATACATTTATATAATTATAAATTGTTCTATAATTATATTTATATATATAATTATATACATTTATAAATATATATATATATATTTATCAATATATATAAATATATATAATTATAAATAGAATAAAAATATATATAAGTTAAATATATTTTCTATAATTTTATAATTATAATTATATATATATATATATTTAATGTTTAAATATATTTATTATAATTAGATAATTATATATATATATATATATTTATTTTTAATTTTTTAGATATTCTTTTTTAAAATTATATATTTATATTTATATTTATATTATTAAAAAATCTGTATTAATATATCATATTAATATTAATTATAAACACGCATCCTTTAATTAGTGTATATAAATAAATATTAATCTATTAATATAAATATAATAGTTATATATATTGATAATATTTTTATTAAAAGTTTTCATCAACGTTATGAATATCACTCATGATGGTTAGACATTATCAATGCTCAAAATATGTTAATAAAGGGTACACCATTATCATCACTTTTTTAGAGTAGATAAAAGTTACCTTTATCTGTACATTCTGCCAGAACAGATAAAGGTACCCCTTTTACAAATGCTTTCTATTTAACATTGAAAACAATTAGTGATACATATGTACTGATCTATGGTAGTGTCATATAAGAACTTTAATGATTGTATAAATGTTAAATATCTAGTCCATGAATGTTGTAGTTGGGGGTCTTGAGTGATAATTGAAGAAGACAAGTATAAGACAAGTTATTTTCCATAGTGCGGTTCTTTGTGACACTATTCTATATTTCCCAATTTCATATCCAAATAATATCACATTGTTAGGAAACATTTACTCAAATTTTTTGATTGGTGTTTATATCCAACATATATGATTGATAGAGAATAAATGGTTGTCTTTTCTATCTCCCCCATTATCCCTTCATAAGTAGTTATGAGTAGGCGTATCCCAGTATATAGTGACTTACTGCATATATTAGTTTCTTATAAGGACTATAATATATTTCATTCCTAAAATAAATTCATGTGAGAGATGTGATGGATGTAGATATATCACATATTTTTATCTATATGTATTTCTTATGGAGCCCCATGGGTTAATGTGAAAGGGTTACGGTGGCCAAAGATATATTAAATTTACACTGGCAGCAGTTTCTTCATGGAATACACATATTTAAAAAAGGGATGAAGAGAGTGACAAGGTTTATATGAATATTGATTAAAACTTGAAAATTTTGTCCATTGGTAGGACCAACGTAGGTAGATCCATTGGTCGACTTATGTCAATGATTACTTTAATTATAAAAGGGATGAAAATAGTGTGTGTGGCCTTAATGGGTGTGTGTGAAAAGAAGTTGCGAAGTGGAAGTGAATAACCATTACATATATATATTTATTTATATTCTTTTGACATAAATGATTTTCTTCAATTAATTACTGGTGAGTTAGATGCGGAAAGGATGAAAAACTATTATATCAAATTTATGTGGTAAATTATTTTTTTAGTCAGTGGGATTTAGTATGCTTCATTTAAATTTTTCATTAGAGTTTTCATGTATGACCATACTGAGTATACATGTTATTGTCACCCTATCTGTATATATAAACTATTTTCCTTGTCCATAAGATCTTGTTTGTGATAGATCTAGGAATCACTATCTTAATGGGTAATTTGATTGTAATTGGATCCTCATGGTAATAATCAAGTGTTTTTTGGAACATTGGGTTTATCTTTTTAGTTGTATTAGTTTTTTTATTCCATTACACGTATATATGTTTCTTATTTATATATTTTTTAGATTTATTTGTGCATTTACTTATTATTTATATTTATATAAACTATATGAGGTTAATTTATCCAATGTTGATGACTTATATACCCTATGTGTGGGTCTTGAACCTGTGGAAAACTAAAGGTGGGATTCAAAGGTCACTATGTATCATTCGGAATTATTGATCTATGTTGTGAATATTTTGAAGGATTAGGTCATGGAAATTTCTTATCAAATATGATGCTGAGAGATATGATTATTTGTTGATTTAGGAAGTAATTAGGATTCATGGGTTGGTAGAGATACAATATCAACTAGACTTTGTAAATAATGGTTACTAGCATGGAAATTTAACTGTATGGATTCTTATGATTTTATTCAAGGACCATAAAAATTACTAAACATGCAAAGAAATGTGATTCTATTTGTGGGAATGAGACATAGAAATAGATCATGTATCAACAATATTTATGATTATGTTTTAATTGGGTATACAATGGGAAATTTGTTAAAATGAAATAAATTTTTTAACCAGAAAATGTATTGGGTCTTACATTTATGAGTTCCTAATGGTTGTACCCTAATATATATTTCATGAAGTCCACATACCCATGTGGTTAATAAAAATATGTTTAGCAGTATATTTCAGTTGATATATACAAAGTTAATATTGTTGATGATGAAAAATGGAGGACACTTTGAGATTTCCAACACAAAGATTTGAATAATTATAAAGGCTCCATTTATGATTGGGATATAAATTATTGGATTAAGGAGGTGGAGATAACCTACTTTTTAATTAATTACCAAGAATAGAATTTTGTTTCTTCACCCAAGATGATACTGCATGGGTAGTTTGAGAAGTAGTGGATTTTTTCATTGAGGATTGAGAGGAGTATGTCATTTTATGGAACATGTTTATGGATATTTTTCAAGATAAAATTTCACTGTCTCTATGGAATGAGAACATTCCCCTTTGATTGGGTAGTAATAGTGTTTTCAAATTAATAATCATGTACAAAAACATTTTGTGTTATTATTTAGACATTATTCCTGTTTATGATTCTAGATAGAGGAATTATGATAAGTCTTTTTATCCATAAATCTAGTGTTAGCTCACCTGATTTATACTGAATGCATATTATGAGGTATTGGTAATGTAGGGGCTTAGCGAGATGATGTTGTCTAGGACCAATTCATTGTGATATGGTAATCACTAATATTTCTTCCATAGTATAGTTGTGACTTGGAGTTAGTTCTTTCATATCTATAAAAAGAAGCATCAATTAACATGGAGTTATTTTGGACTCCTTCAAATCATTTCTCTAGAGCTAGAAGTACTTAGAACCTTTCTTGTGGACAAGTCAATATTTATTTCTCTTATAGAAGTCATGCTCAACCCTATAGAGTGATTTCAGCCATCACTAGAACTATATGTATAACAAAACATCTCTTTATAAGAGATTATTACTTCATTAATCGTCTAATATTGCACATAATAAAACATTGAAGATCAATAATTCTAGAGTCTTTGAAAACTATGTACATTTCAAAAAAGTTTAAACATGAAAAAACAAAATCTTTATTCAGAACATCTTTATCATGTTGGCACATAAAACTGCACAATATAAGCTATGGAAAAGATATGAACAGCATGAGATATAAATCCTAGAAAGGGAATAAACATTTCATAATGTGATACATGTTATACATTAAGCATATTAGTGTGGAGAAAAGGAGATGTAATCATAAACATTAAAAATGAGACTTGAAATAATTTGAAAATCATAACATGGTAAATGTAGAAACAATTTAAAGAGCTCTATCAAAAACATATGTCAAGGATAAACCTTCAAACATCATTGTGAAAAAATTACCACAAAGGAATCAGGTTTACTCCCTATCCTGACATGATTTATCATGATACTAAACATTAACCAATGCATTGGAGCTCTATATTATTTTGGGTTCACCCATAACATATGATTCATTCTCCTTCTATACTATGCCATATAAATCATACAATGTGGTTTCATTCATCATAATATTTTATTAAATGAAAATTTAGATTGGAATAAGTATATGTAAATCCAAAATGAAAAGTATATTCTCATACTGGTCACCACCCATGACAAGAAATGAGTATGGTATTTACAACACAATTTGTTTGGTCTGAAAAATCATAGTTATATTTCAACAATATCACCACTTAATATAATTTTTAATATAAAAAGTGATGTTGAGGGAGAATACGATCTATCATTACAATGAAATTATTTTTCCCTTAATAAGAAATTTGAAAAAAATATCGCAACCTCAGAAATTGGAATCAAAAGGATTGAGTTATTAAAGAAACTATAAAAAAGGAAATAATTCTAGGTTTATTTTGTCATGGTAATAAGGGTACATAATGGATCATGGGAGGATTGATGATAGTGGAAGGGGGATTTTATAAATTATAAAGAAAATTGATAATAAGGGGAATATTTAGAAATATATACCAACATAACAAATTGGAATTTAAGAGACATAACATAAATGATGTTTTTCGTTGGAAATGATAAGAGAGAAATCCATTTTATGAGTATCTTCAAATTCATATAGGGAATTATTGTGAGATTGGGGGTGACATGGTAGGACTCTAGAGAGTGAAATAATGAGTATAATTGTTCTAAAATTTATTTTAGTGATGAGATGTGGGATCAAGGTTTGGATTATATAGGAAAAGGGTGGGATTTCCTTTTTATATTGGTTTTGGACTTTATAAAATAAAAAGTCCAAAACCAAAAAAATATCGTTCTTTAGGGCCATTTATTTTTTAAAATGGGAATGGAATCCATTATTTTAAAATAAAAATAGCCAAAAATAATAAAATAATTTCCTTTGTTAGGTAGAGGTTAGTCACACTATTGAAAAAATGATTTAAAAAAAATAAATTATGTTAATGGTTTTGGAGGATACATGTTGACCTTTTAAAATAAATAATATATTAATATAATCTCTTTTAGTTAAAGGGAAAATAAAAATATGGATATGGATACCATTTATATTGTTTTTTCATTACTTTTTGTGTCATTATAATTTCATAATAAACAATGTATATTTATATGGTATTTTATTTTTACTCGAAAATTCTACTATTTCAGAATATTATGATGAAATTCATAGATGGATAATTTCAAAAATTTGATTCCAAAAATATAATAAATTTTATCTAAATATTTTTATAAATATGTTAATTTTTACTTTTAAAATATGAATCATAATTTATTGTTAAAAGATAGGTTTTTTTTGAAATTAAAGTTTTTTAAAAACCTATAAAAATTAGATTTGACATCATTAAAATAATATCATTATATATATATTTTAAAAATTATCTGATCATAATTTTTTTCATGATTATATATATTTAAAAAATTAATTAATTCATAAAAACAATCTTTTAATTGAATTCCAATATAACCTATTATATACTTTATTTGTTTTACCATATCAAAATATAATTTTATCAAACTGGTTACAAGATCATTTATAATTTAAACAATAAGAAATAATTAAACTAAAATCTTAATTGAAAATAAAATGTAAATAATAATAATACTAGGGTAACATTGTTTCTATACTTCGTGAAATTATTTTTTCCCTTAATTATTATATTTTCCTTCTATTGTGGTAATAATGTTTTGTTATATTTTCATTTTATGTAGTACAAAAATTAACTCATCCTTATTACCAAATATTAAATAGGATTATTCCAAATATTTAATCCATTTTATAAAAATAAAATAACATAGTTGGATGAAATTAATCTAATATAAAATCTACAGACATGAAATAAATCAGTAATGTGAAAAATACATTTTCAATAGAAAATATGAATTTACTTTTACTCTACAAATAATATTCTTAATTACAAAAATTTTAGTTCATAAAGATAGATATATATTATAAAAATATAATTTCTCATAGTGGATTTTTTAAATTAATTATAAATTTTATAAATTATTCAATTCAAAAGTCATTTCAGAAAAAAACCGCACTTAATCCTAAAAATAAACTTATAATAAAATATGGTATAAAGATGATTAAAATATACTTAATTGAATGAAATATAACTAAATTATACTCATTTTACCTTGAAATAAAATTAAAATTTTCATTTTCATTTTAAATTAATTTTTTTACGAGAAATGATAATAATACATAAAAACAACTTTGCTAATTATTCAAAGAAAATAATATTTTTTTAAAAAAATCAAAAAAAATTAACCGAAGTTATATTTTTATATGATCATATGAAAAATGTATATTTTTTTAGAATATAATTTTTTTAAATATTATAAAAAATAATTATAATTTCATATAATAAAATAAAAATCAATTTTTTGACCAAATAATATTTTGACGAATGAAAATACATTATAGAACAATTGATTTATTATTTACCACGAATTTAGAAATAAATTTATAACACACACAGACACATATATATATATTTCTTAAATCAATTAAAAGTATCCAAATATTAAATTAAATTCATAGATTAAAATGGTAATATTTAAATAATCATTGTGTTTCTGGGTTAGTTATTCTGTATTTCATAAGCTTTCAAACATTTCGTTGTCTTTAAAAATATTATTGGAATTACATGATTCCCCTATTAATAAATTGCATCCTCCCAATTAAACATGAAATTGGTTTTGTCTATTTTGAATCATTTACCATAATAAAGGTAAAATATTTGATTAATATTTTTAATCCATTAAACACATAAACTGGGATTTAATTACTTTAAAAGTATAACTTATAACATACATTTATTCCATTATCTTAGGAATTTCAAGGATTCGATATATGTTATCCATGATCTATTTCCTAACACATACAATAAATTGTTTTTTTGTTCCCTTAATATTTTTCATAACAATCTTATAAATGTACCTAAGAATATCCTTTGGGAGTGTCAAACTAGTTGCACAGTATGTCTAGTTTTCTTTTATCAATTTACACCGAGTCATCCCGATAAAAAATATCAGAGTTTCTACCCCTAGTTAAATCAAGCCTAAATCTATGTCCACTTGTAGCATCCAAAAATGGATTTATTTTCTTGATAAACCAATTATTATAGAATTACCAAAATTTTGGGATGTTTTATTATACAAAGTATTATCTCTAGAGATTTTGAGAGAGTTTTACCATCATAATCCTAAAATTAACTAAAATTTTCCTCTCATAACAACTAAAACGAACCTTATCATTTTTATACATTACTATGTGATTTATTATATAATATTAAACAAAATAAAAACCACAATATTTATAATTCTACTACCTTTGAGAATTATGAACATTAAATAATAATTTAAATAGGAAAAATATTATATTTATTGAAAACATCCTTAATATTCTCGCAATTAAAACTGCATGGGATAACCTGGGGAAAAAATAAAGAATTGGTGACCAATAAATCACATTAGGGAAATAAACATGGAATATGGTGATACAAGTTAGACATTGGAAATATCAAGTGTTCATATAGATAATAGGAATAATAATCTTTATCAATGAGACATGATATAGCATGATAATTCTAACATGGGAAATGTGGAAACAATATAAAACACAACATCATAAACACAGGTCTAGGCTAAAACTCCATGAAATAATAGTTGAAAATTACGATAAAGTAATTTTGATTACTTCTTATCCCAACATGAATTGTCATGATACTAAACATTAACCAATGCATTTGACTTCTATATAATTCTAGGGACGCCCATCACATACATTTAATTCTCATGCATAAGTAATTCATATAGATCATAAAGAATGGATTCATTCATAGTAATTTTTTATTCTGATATCAATTAGTAGGTAACTTGTAAAGGTAAATCCATAATAAAAATCAAATGGACATAATGGTGGAATCCCTTGATATGAAATGAGTACGGTATTCACTAGACAATTCGGTTGGTATGGAAAATCACAGTTATATTTTGGTAGCACAACAACATCACACAAAGATTCATTCAAATGGGTTGATGAGAGAGAACAAGGTCTCTAAAAACCTAAACATCAAATGTTATATAATAAGAAAATGCAAAAAATATCCCAAAATTATAAATTGGAAATATAAGTTATGATTTGATGAAGAAACATAAATAAAGGAAAGAATTGTAACCATATATTGGCATGGTAACATGTATACATAAAGGATCATGGGAGGATTAATTAGAATGAAAGTGGATATCATAATTTATAAATTAAATTGACTGGAAGGATAATATGTTGTAACATAACCCAATATTAGAAAATGAAACTGATGACACATATAATAAAAGTAATGTTTTAATGAAAATGAGATGAGAGAAATAACATTCTTGGGTGTGTGACAACAACTTCATTAAGGGGATTATTAACAGCTTGGAGGAATCATAGGAGGACTCTATACAGTGTAGGTGAGAGTATGGATGTTATCAAAGGAGTAAATATGAAGCGAAATGGTAGATTGAGTGAATTTATATAATAAAAGAGGGGGATTTCTTTATTATTTTGGTTTTGGGCTGTACATAATAAAATAACACAAACCAAAAAAATCCCCTGAGTTTTCAAATTGTTTAATTCAAATGGGAGTTTTTCTCAGTATTTTATAAGTCTAGGGGAAAAACATAATACAAAAATTCCTTTGCTTATGCGGCAGTGAGTCACACTCTTAACAAAATGATTTTAAAACCTTATAATATATTAATGGTTTTGGAGGATTTATAATGGCTTTATAAAATAAGTCAAATAAACATAAAATATCATTATATTATAGGTAGAAAACATAATGGGTCAAGAATTCATTTATCTAATTTATTGAATCACTTTTTAGTCCTTGTAATGTCATATACATGACATATAATTATACAGTATTTAATTTTTATGTGAAAATTAATTTTTCTCTAAAAAATATTAAAAGAAACTACCTTTGGATAATTTAGAATCTATAATTCCAAATATAATATTCATTTTATCCCAATAATTTTCTAATTCCTTTATTTTTAACTTTTGAAATAAGAATCATAATTTATTGAGAAATACTGAGTTGTTTGACAATAATAGTTCTTTCAACCCTTATACAAATTTCATTTGACTTCCAAAAATTACATGATAATTTAAATTTTAATAAAATAATATTATAATATTCTTTTAATTATTTTTAATTCCAAATATTCTTTAATTATTTAAAATAAATTCATTAATTCAATTTTAATATTAACCAAAACATAATATTTTTGTTTTTTTATAATGATATATAATTTTTTTCAAACTCCTTACTTGATCATTTTTAAAGTAAAATAATAATTAATAATTTTAATAATGATTTCATTGGAATGTAAATATAAAAATTAATAATATTAGGGATATAAGTTTTTTGTCTCTTATTAAATTACATTTCCCACATAATTAACCTATTTTCCTTTTATAATGGTAATAAGTAATTATTATATTTTCTTTTCATATTTTACAAAAGTTTAGATAACAATATCAACTAATATTATTTTTTATTTTTATAAATATATAATCCATTATATAAAAAACAAATAACATAGGTGGTTTAAATTAATTTAATATGAAACACGCAAGCATGATGAAAAACTGTTTTCTAAAAATATATTTTTTAGGTAAAATATTTTTTTACATTAACTCTATTTCCTTTAATCTAAATTAAATGAATTAATATTAATATATATATATATATATATATTATACAAATTTAATTTATATCATTTGTAATTGGGGAATAATTTAATTAATTAAAATAGAGATACATTATTAATTTTTTAAAACAGTTTTTAGAACAAACAATTTTTCATCCAATAAATGAATATCACTAAAATCTAGAGTAAGGATTCCTAAAATATTATTAATTGAATTAAATATAGCTAAATCATAATCCAGTTACATAGAAATATATTTAATATAATAATTGGAGTTTTAAATTAATTTTAAAATCAAAATAATTAAATTTTTTTTCTAAAACCTGAATTTTCACTACTCCCTAAAAATTTATATTTATGGAAAAATAGAAAAAAATTTAAAAAATATATATTTTTTTATGATGATATCAAAAATGGAGTTTTCTATATAAAAATAAAAATTTTAAATTTCCTACAAAATAATGATAATATTTAAAAAATTAATTATTTTTTTGATGAAAAAATATTTTCAAAATTGTAAAGACATTAAAAATCAATCGATTGATTCTTTAATATGTCTTTTTAAATAATAATATATATATATATATATATATATATAATATTTTCACTAAAACTATTCATATATGAAATTTAATTTCTAGAATAAAATGGTAATATTTAAATAATTCCAATTTTTTGGGTTCGTTGTAGCGTATTGAAAGTAATATAAAACAACATTTTCACATTAAAAAACTAATGGAATTAAAAATGTTATATCAGTGGGAGATTTTAGGACAATACATTCAATAGTTTTAGCCAAGTTAGTAGTAATATATTTGAATTTTGAGTAACAATTAGTACAGAGGGGATGGGGAAGGTAGATGGATACCATTTGACAACCTTCATCCCTAGGGACATCAGGGAGCATGTGATAATAGAGGTGGTAACCATCAATAAAGAGAGTCTATGAAGTTGAATGCGGACAGATAAATTCCCAAACATTTTCAATATTATGTGAGCTCAATATTTTATGATGTAATATCTTACAATTCCATAAATTTTTATTTATTTATTTTATTTAGGAGCTACAAAATCTGTTGTTTCACTAAATCTATCCATGATTTTGGAGTTATGGAATATTGGATTAAATTTCCATTAGTATTGACTACACCATTCATTGTTCATCCATACTTATATGTTTTTTGTAGATAATATGATTTAGTGTTGTGGAAAAACCACTATTCTAGAGACTTCCTATGTTTATGTATACTTCCAAAGAATATCATCCATGGCATGTATTAGCTATATTCTTTTTAGGCTATCATGAATTTCATTAGTATGTGATTCGTATTATTGGAAATTAATAGAGATTTTGTGTTGTTCGTTAGTGAGATAGACCCCCAAATTTTCTGAGGGAATGTTGGAATCTATAGTTTTGGATGCCCAGACTGATAATGAGTTCTCTGAATGATCATTTGGTATTTTTCCCAATGGTGGTCGAAGAATAACCAGATTTATTTATGGAAGTGTTTGCAACGCAACCCCCAAAATGAGTGATCCTATATTTGAAATATCTATAACCAGGTGCTTCTATGGTATTAATGTATCTATATCTGATATCCCCATATGATTTGATTCTTATAGTGTGTATTAATTTGGCCCACTCTATCTCCATGTGGAGCTCCTCTTTTATATGGGGATAAGGAAGATAATAATCTACAATTGTATTTTTATTACCATTTATGAATTAGTTGACAATATGTAATCGCTACTCCACCACATGTACTGTTGATTTACTTGATCAATTTTAGGGAGATAACTAGTTCTCAAAGATTTAATTTTAATATGGATATCATACTCTATTAGTTAAATATGTATATTTCCCAAATGATACATTAAAAAATCTTTATGGTAATTAAGAGTTTATTTTGATTTTATTCAGTGTGATGAACACTGTAGTTATGTTGCACGGATCAATTAATAATGTGTTCCATGTTATTATAGACCTATTTTTTGAGGCTGTTACCATCAACATCCTTTTATTATTAGTGTCTTAGGAGGATCAAGTAGAACATATGTGAGCAATGTTGGGAATTTTTCCATATTATCATTTATTTTAGAATATATAAATTTTCATGTTCTGGGCCTATGTGTTCTATTTATTGATGAATTTTGTAGCTAAAATATGCATATCCAAATACCATATGAATATTTATAAAGTGGGTTCATCATTATCACCCAATAATATAATAGTGGTTTAGATTTTTAACTGTAATTATGGTTATTATAACATGTTCATGTTAAAATAATCATTGATTAAAAATAATTTGAAAATATTGACTAAAAAAGAACAAATATTCTTGTAGATATATCAATTTTATTCCTCTATGGAGTACTCATTGGATAATCTATCTTGGATCCAGTTCCCTGTCTACCTGAGGAGTTCATTATGATTATAGTTTACTTTGATGATTTAAGATTGATTTTGGTAAGTGTGTTGACTTTGTAGATAGAGGTTATATCTTATGAGTATCTATAATTTTGGACTCATGAATTCTAATATGGAACCTTTTACATTGATATTTAAATAGTTGTGTTTTCCGATAAGTTGTAGTATCTCTACCTTATCAATGAATTTTTTCTATCAAAGATCATAAGATTATGTTTTCTATCACCCCCATGTGACATAAATGTGTAGTAAAGATGGTTTTTGTACTTCTAATAGGATAGAGACATTGATATTTCCTTAACCAATATAAAAAGGGATTGTCGTATTAGATTCCATGAGAAGGAATTCATGTGTTTGTGTGGTGTATGAATCTAATGACTATTGGACTGTGATGGAAGAGTTGGAAGAATTACTCATTAATTTGGTATCATTTTATGGAGTAATTTTCCAATATAATATGATTGTGGAATAATAATTAGAGTAATATTTGGACGATTCTGAGTAAAGGGAATCTAAGGAATTGTTTTTGAATGATCATATATTTTGTGGCGATGCTCATGAGGGGTGGTCTGAGGATGAACAACATCATGTTTTCTCCATAAAAACAACCATTCCTTCAATGATTCTTGAGATGGATCTCATGAAGTACTATATTTAACCATTCATGGTATATCCTACTATGAAAATTCTATATCATTTTATTAGAGACCATTTTCAGGGGTCTAATATTAAACAATCAGTTGATGATATTTTTTTACTATTTGGATTTATTGAAGGCGGCCAATAAGCATTATGTTCCTAGTGGTTTACTTCAGTATCTTGAAGTTACTCAATGAATGTGTGAGAATAATTCAAAAGAAATTTTCTCTAGTTTACCTATATCTTGGATTGGTTAGGATTCAAAATGGGTTATCTTGGCCCATTTGAAAAATTAAAATCATGTAATAGTCATTAATGAGTCATGTCTAGTAGTGGTTTTGTCAAGGTAGTATATAGATGAGCGAGTGAACCTCAATGGTGTTTTTAAATCATTCATCTCTAATCACGATCCTCGGTTTAATTCCATGTTTTTGGGAGTTTTTTGTAGTTCATTATGTTCATACTTATTCTTATGAGAATCATTTCATTTGAATAAATATAGTCAAATAGGGTGGACAATGCATACATTATCGGTCATGTTTCTTGCATGGATTATATATTTTAGAGGGTTGTGGGTGGGGTAGAAATCCATGATAGATTTCATTTAAAATAATTGATATTAATCTACCATTCATATTGAACGATTTGATACATTTAATATAAAATCATTTTGACCTACATTTTGGAGGACTAAGGTCAATTACCAAGGAAATCTCATAAAAAATTTGATATAGAGTTTCATAGAGAATGTAAAAGTTACTCCAAATAAATTAAGATAAAATAGGATCTATTGAATTCCTGTATTGATGAAAACATGAGGTCCTTATAATTAGATTTCATATATGATGTTTTCGTAAGGGAATATCCTATCCATGGGAAGTGGTGGTACATTAATCGTAGTAATACTTCTCTTAGTTTTGTAAAAGAATCCATGGTTTTGACCAATTTTGATCCATGTAATATCAATTTAAACATCCCCAATAAGTGATCCAAATTCCTAAATTCATCAATGTATAACATATCATATGAAACAATCATGATGAATCCCAAATAATTTACTCTCGTATGTTAAGTATTGAGGATGGTGCAACATTCTAGGAAATTCATGTTGAGATTTTGGATCTTCTGAAGATGATGTTGCATAAGAATTATACACTATTAGA
The DNA here is from genome assembly GCA_963277665.1 of Viscum album. Taxonomy (NCBI): domain Eukaryota; kingdom Viridiplantae; phylum Streptophyta; class Magnoliopsida; order Santalales; family Viscaceae; genus Viscum; species Viscum album. Next base: position 814,255,547 of record OY728165.1, read on the forward strand.
TCATGTACTATAATGGTCTAATTTTATTGAAGAGATAACTTAAGAGAGGTATTAGTAGATGAAAACTCAGTATAATATGTTTTTTTATGTTTTTATGGATCCTCTATTAAAAGATCTATTATAAATTATTTTAATTTATGAGATAATTTTTATTCTGTGATGTGATTCTTTTTATGTATTTACCATTATTTGGAAGGTTTCTCCCATAAGATAGTGTTTTGAGGTTAGTTTTTGATTTTTCATGGTATTGTACTATTATTCTCAAGTGGGATGGTCTTGTAAATAACATACAAATATCCATGAGAGGTATTATGTTGGTTGGTTGTTCAGACCATGTTCCTTTTTTTCAGGATCTGTTTTAAATTATTGAATAGGATAATTATTTTGGATATATTTGATGTGATATCCTAGTTCTCATAAACCATTATATTATGTATTTTTATTATATAAACATTTCTAATGGATCCAGAGAGTATTTTCATTGCCAGTGGATTTCTCCATACATCATGTTGACGCCATCGAATAATTTCATAAATTTTTAGTTTTGTCCAATTTCACCCTAAAATAGGTGAAACTATATTATTAATGTACTTAATTATATTGAAGTGAATAATGAAGTGGTGATAAAATGATATTTATTTAACACCCTATTAAAAGAGTTTTATTAATTCAGTTCAATTTGTTAAAATAATTTGTTTTAAATGGGTCATTTTCATTAGTTTGTATTTATAACAAAATTAATTCGATGTTTATATAGGTCTATGGTCCAGTTTTTTGGATAGATGGCCAGAAAAATCTATATATTTTAAAATGGAGGATTATCTCCCCTTGATCATTTATCTCTCTCTATATATATTTATACCTATCTATCTATCACTATTGAATCTAGCTGAACCAGATGCTTTCCTCTTAGGGCCATTCAACCATTCAACACATATTCATTATAACTTATAAATTTTCATCCAACCTACATGTTAGTCGTTGTTTTTTGTTTTAGAATAATGTTAAACTTCTTCCATTGGGGGTGGATCTAATTGTTTTATATTCCTCATAAAAATTGTGATTATTTCATGCATATAATTCCTATTTATAAACATGTGTTATTAATCCAATAATGAGAAAAATTTGGTTATATCACATGAATATTGATTATTTTAGTTATACATGAAACATATATAGAAGTAAACAATATGATTACTATATAGGTAACAAATCTAGATTTTTTATATACTAATAATATTATGAATTTCATTCAATAGAATAATGACTAACTTATTATTTTTTTCATTAATTGAAATTTAGTTTTTCACAATATTTCATTGTTTTATTTGTTGAATTTATGCCTAAATTAGACTAATAACATTTTCCTAGAATTTTTTTTGAGGGAATGTAATAAAGAATATTTTTAGTTTCAACTAATTTATATATCATTTAATTATTTATGATTATAATTAAAGTTATTAATTACTTTTAAAGGGTATTATCACCTGATAATGGAAATTAATATTTCATGTTTGGAATTAAATAAATGTTTGTGTTTTTGATTACATATTCCTTATGAAAATTTCAATAATTAATCATTATTTTATTCTATGGTGTGATATATATATTTGGAATTATTGTTTGATTGTTTTTTATCAGGGTTAATTTCTTAAAAACATTATATAACATAAATACTCCATAATGTAATAATTTTAATACAAGAAGCCTAAATAGATTAACTATTACTCGATATAGTATTTATCAAACAAGAAAATTATTATTTGAGTATGTCTATTTATATTTAGATCTATCACTGGATACTACCTCGGTATTACTTTGGTAGAAAAAATATGAATAATAAAGTAGTTGATTCAATAAGGAATTAGAATTTCTATGATCTAATTATATAATGTTTGGGGTTGATAAATTTCATTCATCATTATGAGATGCTTTATTTCATTAATTACATTTTCAAATCCCTTTTCATTTGTGTTAAAAATTAAAATTAATCTGTATATGTTCTCTATGATGATTTTCCATAAATTGATTTGATGTGTTGGTGATAACGTTGATATTTTCTGGAAACATTGATATGAAATGGGATAAGAGAATATGGAAATAGTGATGGTTTATTTAATTAATGGATAGATGTTGTTTTATGTGAAATGGTTTGGGAATGACAACATTTTCATTAGGATTAGTCTAGATCATGGATTGGGCATCAATATAGTTATTGTTTGATTATTCCTTGATTCTCAAGTGGATAAATTTTATTTATAGAATTTTATTCCAACTACATGATGTAGTTAGAATAAACTAAATCCTAGATTATATTGATGAATATAAAATTGAAAATACACTAATAATTTAATATGGATTGATATTTATGCCCATGACTGAAAATGAAATTTTTGAGAATAATCAAGAGAATTTAGTGTGTTTAAATAACTTTATTAGAATATAAAAAATTCAATCATGTAAAACAAATAATGCATTAATATTAATTAATTGATAATTTGTCAGATAATATGGAACCATGATTCCTATGTAAATGTATATTATTTAGAACAGAATAGAAGAAATGATGGGTCCTATAGGATGATAGTTTGGTAGATTAGTTGGGGCTATTAATTTCCCCTAATGAATTTTTGAATGATATTTTTCAATAATTTCTTATTTCATTCAATAATCTACCCATTCATATATAGAAAATGGAAACCAAATGTTTATGGGGGTGTTTTATCTGACTACTAGGATGTTGAGGGAATGGATGGAAGGCATCTCCTCCACCACTATCCCTTCAAATATAGTTATGAGTAAGTGTATCCCTGGTTATAATTGCTTCTAATATATGGTACATTTCTACCAAGATTGTGTTTTTTTTCTACTTTACTTTTATGAATATATTATGAAATATTGATGTATAGAACATTGTTTTACATGGATAGGGTGATTATTTATTCTCACTGGTTTAATTACTTATGTAAGTATGGATTGTGGTATTGTGTATTCTGTATTTACGTAGGTTGTGGTGTATTTTATTAATACATATGGTTATGTCTGGGATAATGATCATGTTTAAGAGGTGGATATATAGACTTATGGAGACCTGAGATGGTTGTCCTTTCATGTGACTGAGGTATTAGTAATGTGGCCTGACTCAAATACAAGATGGCATGAATTATGAACAGTAGAATCACATGACGTGTTGAATTAGGGTGTTAGAGTGACAAACCTACGAGGTAGTATATTTTAGGTACCATCATATATTATTAAATATATATATATCTATTATTTATTTTATAAAAATGTTTTTCTGTTATTAATTACTAGTTGATTTCTCTATGGTGAGGATGAGAAACTAGTATTACATGTTATGTGATGAGTTAGTTACTTTTGTTTATTGAATCTGATTTAGTTTGGTTCATTCAAATTTTTCATGGGAGGTTTTTGGGATGATCCTACTGAGGATATCTTCTATTATCACCTAATATAATAAAAATATTTTTTCCTGTATACATGATTATGTTGGTGATCAATCTGGTTTGTATGAGACTAATGACATTTTTAGGAGCTTTTGGAACATCATTGTCAATAATGATGATTTTCATCATTTGGTAATTTGATTTTATCAGTTATTTATATTTATATATTAAATTTCATGTATTGATATTGATTCATTATTTATTAAGGGGTTATGTTTTATTTTTTACTTCAGGTATCAAATTCATTATTCTATATTATTTAAATTCCACCCATGGAAGTGATATATACATTCGGTTTGGGTCACAAACACATGACCTACTGAAGCTGGGATTAATGTGTTGTTATCTCTCTTAATACATTGTTGGACCCAGACTTGTACCTTTAGTGTGAAGAGATGATGACATATAAATAGGAAATAAGTCTACATTATCAAGTGATTTTTATATACCATGTTCTATGGAAAGATTTTAATATCCAAAATTGATTATGGAATTCCTATACAGGAATCAAGCAGAAAATAAAAACCAATTTTCTTGTATTTTCATTTTTAGGAAACATTTATTAGAATTTGGGAATGATTTTTGGACCAATAATTTCTTCAATAATACCTTTGACTTTTTTAATAATTTTTTCATTGAGGTTTTCAATGATGGTCCCATTTAGTTAGTGTTCTGGGTGTCCAAAAAATATGTAATTTTTTTTATCCATTCAAATAAGAAAATTTAACCTATTAAATACATTTCCCCAAATAGTTATTCTAAAAACCAATTTTTTATTAAAATATGAATAGTTTAATTTGATATATTTAACTTTTGTTATTAGGTTTCATGACAAGGATCAATTTTTTATGTCTTTAAATAAAATACCGGTTTTTCGCACCCACAAACCAATTTGGACTATAAATATCACTATATAACCTTTCCACAATGATTTAAATTTGTAATATTTTTCATATTAATATATAAAACCCCTTTAGGTATCATTATTCATTATATTCTCAAAAATAGTGAACTTAGATGATGGGAAAATTATAATAGTAATAAAAACACACCATCTAAGTAGGGAACTTTATATTACATGTTTAAATTTTTTTTTCATGTTATTGTTTGTTTCCAGTATAATAATAGATTAAAATATATTTCTATTTTAATATAGTAAAGTAATTTTATAATAAAGAACTAAATAATAAATAATTATCTAATTATATAAAACACTATTGTCAAATTTTTTCCAATCAACCCAAAATCAATAATACTTTCCAATTTCAAAAACAAAAATATAGAGAGATATGAATGATGTATTCATATTACTATAGTAGTTCCCAATAATATTGTGAACCACTTGACACATTGAGAGTGAGCTTAAGTATTTTTTATATGGTCTAGTTGCATCATACTAGTCGGACTAAACTGATTTATAACTATCAAGTGATGGGGACTCATATGTATTAATACTTCTTCTAATTTAGTTTTTGCTCATTGATCTTAATCACAAGAGATAATGTGGATTAACAGACCAATAGAACCATCACATATATTAGTTGTCATTGGTTGTTCCTATCTGTGAGCATGTGTTGTGGTCTCTCAAAATATGATCATTAAAAAAATCATCCATTTAATCTAAAAAATTTATTAAAGATTAAAACCATGAAATTTATGGTGTTGTGAGGTTTCTTACACTACATTCCTCATTGATAAAATTAACTTTTTATTTATTCTCACTTTTATAAATGATGAGATTTCTCAGTCCCCATTGACTAGGATGATAATACCATTAATAAAACCATGCTCATATTATAATAAGGTAATTTCAGATAGTAACGTTATAATGTAATAAATAAATAATGGATTAAGGAAGAAATTGTACTCCCTTATTTATGAGATATCATGATGTAAAGAAAATATATTACATGTCGTGTGTTTGTAGGTTCTTATCATTTTAATTACAATTTCATCTCTCCTTAGGGGTATGGATGTGTTAAAACCCCTACTCTAAGTATGTGACTACCATTCACTAATGTTGAGAAAATTTCATAGAGGGACACTCCCAAAGCATATTGAAATCATGGATAATTTTAGGGAATTTGATTTTATAACTTGGTGGAAAATGTTGAAGGGGATATTTAACATCCATGTTTAAATGATCACAAAAAGATAAATAAATTCAATATTATTTAAATTTATAATAATAAATTTCTAATTTATTTACTTATTATATTCATAAATATTCATAAAATTTAAATAATAATTTTAATGTAAATTTAATATTTAATTTTGAGGGATTGTATAATATTATGGTGAGTGGTGAGTCATATTAGTGAATCATATTTAATCATGTAACATAGTATGGATGTTACATGTAAGTCATAGTATATTTATTAAATTTATGACATATTCATTGCATCATATATATAATTTTTTTCAATATCATATATATTATATATTAAAGGGAAAGGTTTAATTTTAACAAAAAAAATTTGAAAATATATTTTTATTAATATACATTTGAGTTGAAAATTTATCAACATGAATTATATATAATAAAATCATCTCTTCTATGTTATATAATGAGTAGAATGAGATTCATGAACCTCGGTACGAGTTCTCCATTATTGATTGAAGAAAAAATGCTCACACAATTGTTGGGACATCGAAAACACTTTTCCCCCAAATAATAATATTTATAGATTGAATATTGATGATGAATTAATATTCATCCCTTATTATGGATGATATATATGAGTTATAGGTTTTGTTCCTTCAAGAAATAATTACCAACAATGAGTGTAACATTACTTTGATCGAAATCGAAGGGGGCGGGGCGCCGGGAGCATGCCGGCAGGGGCGTGGGCCGCTGGGAGAGTACCGGAAGGGGGGCTGGGTGCCAAGTGCATGCCAGCAGGGGTGCGGGGTGTCGGGTGCATGCCAGCAGGGGCGTGGGATGCCTGTAGCGCACCTTCAGGGGGGAGGGGTTCCAGGCAGCACAATGGTAGGGGTGCGGGGCACCGATAGCAAGACGGTAGGGCCGCGGGGGTGTGGGAAGCCCAATGGGGTGCTGTGGGGGTGCGGGCATCACACCGAGGTGCCGCAGGGGCGGCGCAGTTAATGGAGGTCACGGGTAGCATGACCATAGTTCGTCACCTTCATCGTTGTCGAAGCGTGTACCGCCTTTGTCGTCGTTTCTTCTTCGCCCTAGCGTAGGGAGTCACAAAAAAGTTGAACGATGGAGGATGTCCGGCTATGTTAGGTTGCCCCACATCCTCCACGTTTAGAGGTTAAATCAAATTGCTCAACGAGATAAGAATTTGATTAAAACATTCCCGAAACAAACCCTTTCTTTCTGATGAAGGGGATATGAAAATTATAACAACTTCTTGAAATAAAACCCCTACCTTTAATTTTCTAGTAGTCCTTCATTGACGTCGTGGAAGGATGGCTGTCAATATCTGGTAGATGATCACGTCCCACATCAAAGGGGGTCCGAGGAAGAAGTCCGGATAAGAAGAGCGCCATCGGCGTTCTTCGCGTTTTTCGCGTTCTTCATTAGAAAGCATAATCCTCCAAGTGTTGGGTGTCGCGGCACTTTATCTGTGCTTCGTCTCTTGGTGAAACCTTCCCAAATCATCCTCCCATGATCCATATATATAGGAGAAGGGGTATGGTATGTAACAATCATTTCAATTTATGATGGTTCATTTATTAGGATCCTTCCTAAATTCCAATGATAATGTTACTTAATTTAAAAAGGGGAACCCCAATTAATTTACGATGGCACAATGATGCGGTGCATTGGAAAAATTAATTGTGTGTGTGTTGACATAATTATGGTGGAATAGTCAAGAGGGTCTCCCTCATTTATGACTGAGTTGAGAGGTTTCATCCTCCACCATCAATAGGGGTTGGTTGGTCCCCACCCCTATCATTAATAAGGAGGTTTTTGCAGCTCGGGTGGTCCCCACCTCAATTAACCTCACATGGGAGGTCAGTTTTGGGTAGGCCCCACCACCATAACCTCTCATGGGAGGATAGGGTGTGGAGGTCCCACCACCAAATCCCAATAGTAGGTTCTAACTACCTGCACTCACACGGCGGCTGGAATAAGATAAAGTGTGGCTATACTTTATTTTATTATTTTTTTATAAAAAAAGACAAAAACTATCTTTTATTCCCGAACATATGCCATAGAGGTGAAAGTCTTCTTAAGTGAATATCGGTGATGCAAGTTCAACGGTGCCCTCAGTTTTCAATTCCAAGCACCGGTTCAAATGTTATAATATTCCGAATGTATGTTTACTGAACGCACCGGAAAAAAAGTTCGGAAAATTAATATCAGTCACCCTCGACCAATTTCCATCGAGGTTAGGATTTTCCTAGGTGATACATGCACCAACGAACCCAATGGTAATCTCGTATTTTCAATCCGAGTTACCATTTATAATTTATGAATTTTACAATAAAATAATTGTTACTTAAATATTTTATTTGCGGCGAAAAACTAACTTTATTTGGTGTCCGGCACCGGCCAAAGTTAGTATCTGATTAAATAAATCAATCCCTCATCAGTTTATTGGTGGTCTCAGATATTTAATCTGATCTACCTTTGTTAGTTATATGTAATTGAACAATAAAATAATTATTTTTAACTATTTTATTTACGGTTATTCCATTTTTGGTATTTCTCACAGGAGGCCCGCACCGACTAAACTTATGTCGCTGCTAGGGTAAACCGGGCATCCTGGGAACAATGGTGGTCTCTGATTTCTGATCTGAGTAACCATTTATGTGTTATTCTAAATTTTTAGGAAGACTGCTTTCACGGGTTAATTTAATCTTAAAAAAACTTCGACGGATCATTCTGGGCTCTCTGGTTCTCAGAATCACACGCCGTAAGAAATTGGGGACTTGAAAAATTCCCATATATTGAAAACAATTACATGAAAATTCCGGGTCTTTATATTCTCCACACCTAGGGCTTTAATTCACCATAAGGTATAACCCAAACTAAGGAAACAAGTGGGGGCACTGAACACGCATCTGAGCCTCCTTCTCCCATGTACTCACCTAGAGGTTCCTAGGTTTCCAGTGAACGTGCACCAGAGGTATCGACCGTCGATTTAGGACCCGCTCCAGTCAATCCTCAATCTCCACTGGAACCTCCATTAAAGTCGCCCTATCATCGATGTCAAGCTCTCTGTGGTCGATGATGTGGGAATTGACGTACACATATCTCCTCAGCTGAGATACGTGGAAGACGTCATGCATCCGGTGAAACTTAGATGGATGAGCTAAGCGGTAACCCACCTCACCTACCCTGCTGAGGACATGGAAGGTCTGATGAATCTTAGAGATAACTTGCCGCCTCGGACAAATCTCTATAGAACTTGTTGAGGTGAGTCCCATAGAAAGACATGGTCACCATCCTCGAACTCCAGAGGTCTCCGTCAGCACATGACATCTGCCTGCTCTGTGTAGTCTTCATAAACTCTTTGATGATTTTTACATTCTCTATGGTAGCCCGTACCAACATTGGTCAATAGGAAGTGGGACAACTTGGTGATTCGGTCTATGATCATACAAAGAGTGTCATGACTTATAGAGCTACGTGGAAGACCCGTCACGAAATCTAGAGATATCCTATCCCATTTCCACTCGGGAACCTCTAAGGGCTGAACCAGGTCTACTGGTACCTGGTGCTCTGCCTTCACTTGCTGACATGTAAGGAATCGAGAGAGAAACTCTGCTACCCTTCTTCATAACTGGCCACCAGTGCTGTCTTCGAGGTCCTGGTATATCTCTGTCACACTAGGATGTACCGCTAGAGGGGATCTGTGGAACTTCATCATCACTTCCTCCAGAAGTGCAACTGGTATCATGGTATGTCATCTGAATTGGATGATGTGATCCCCACCTTCAGAAAATCCATCAGGTGCCTACACTGTGGGTATCTGAGCAGGTCGTGTCTTACTGTCAGCATGTCCATGTTGTGCCTCCCTGAATCGCTGATGAAGTGGTGGAGTGACTATAAGAGACTGTAGAAAGGCTCCTCCATCCCAATCGACGAAGGATATCTATAAGGTATCTAGTTACTATGTCGCGTCGCCTACCAGTTGTATACCGGACCTCCTACTGAGTGCATTAGCAATAACGTTCCCCTTCCCCGGAGTATAGACTATCTCAAAGTCATAGTCATGGAGGAACTGAAAACTGAAAAATCCTGCTTCCCTGAGGGTAAGGTTGGCCAACTCAAGAGTGATTGGGTGCACCCTCCTATGCATGAGTTTAACCTGTGCTTCCTGAGTATCCTTTTTCTCTAAGTAAGGAAAACCTCATCTCAATGTTGTTGATAAAACATAAACTTTTTGCTTAATACAGTGAATCTGTGTATGAACTATGGTTTCTCAGTCCATACCCAAACAAACAACGTAAGGCCTCGATGCTTCCACCAAGAGATTCTAACAAAAACTCTTTCCTCAAGGGCCAGATCACAATTTTGTCATAAGTGTGATTATTGATTCTCCTCCCAAAGGTATCTCCATACGTGAGGGTCAAGTCAAATGTTTAACTAGAAACTCTAGGTCTGGGACAAGATTTTTGGAAGGAAGGAATTATTAGTACCTATTTCTATTGATATGGAAGCTATTAGTAGACACAATCTATACCTTGAATCATTCCTAGACCCCTTGGGTCACACTATTTGACCGCATGCAACTATTCTCTACCCCTGTGCTCTAGCTCCATGAGCCTGCTAGGGACTACAAAGGTGGGTGGTTGTAACATGTAAAAAGGTACACCACCTCATGCTGCTCTCATAGCTCTCCTTCCAGGTATTCTATCCTCCAGATTCATCTTTCCTTGTTACATCCTCTTCTCGAATCATCTTGCACTCCCAAGTCTCTACGAATCACCTCATTTTCCTTCTTTCTACTATTTACATTCTCTGGCTGTATCCATTCATCCAAAGAACATTCAACCATAATGGTTCTCTCTAGAATCCTAACATAGGTAGGAATGCACAGAGGAAAAAGAATGTGATGGCTCGGATGTACTGAAACACATCTCACTCGAAGGCCCAAGCTCTGAAACACTGATCATATCGTATATATCAAGCACTTAAATGATTGGTATGCCTCGATGAATACCCAGCTACTGACACATCATCCAAGCGAAGCTGTGGAAGTTCAAGGGAACTCTCAGCCAATTCCTCAAGCCAGTCCTTAGCTGCCTGTGAGTTGGGCTTTCCTTGGAACCTCAGGGGTATCTTATGATGATACACATGTAAGGCACTAAGCCCACAAGTGTCCTCTACCGGTACCACCAGAAGAAACTACTAACCAACATGCAGTGATACAGCTGAGACACTACATGGAGGTATTATCTCGGGTAACGGTCCACGTACGGAGGTCTCATCACTATATAGACCAACCTCTTGGTCACTCACTATAAAACACTAGAAATCTCCTCCATCTAGTCTTCTACTACCAGGGAATCTGTATCGCCTCGAAATCTCAGAGGCCTCTGCTGTTGGTACTCGTGAAATACGCTCAGTCGGCATGCATCATCTTCCCATGTGGCTGGTGTCATCTACTGCCCAGTGGGTGGTGGTGTTGCTGGTACACCACCCGAAGGTTCCAACATAGAATGATGGCCCTGCACCGGATCCTCGTCGCTCGGTGGGCTGTCATCGGGTGCTGTAACGAAAATCCAACTAGCCATCTATGTGGAGGCATCTTGAACAGATGCAACACAGTCAAAAGATTATACCTGGTGAGCTGACCTGGTTTCAGATGACTTAAAAGAAAAACTTATGAAAACACACACGCAATCAGTGTTTTCGTGTACTAAGTTAGAAATCGGTAGTCAGGGTCCTGGTATATGGATACGTTAGTCGCCGCACCAACACTGGACTCGTTGAACTGAAAACCACACTCAAGACCCTTAACACTATTACTTCACTGAACGAAAATATCAGAGTCCTATATTCTGCGGTAGAACCGTATCCTCTAATTCCAATTTTTCATGAACCGTCCCCCAGGGCCCATATAATGACTCTCCCAATCCCTCCTTCCATAGTCCAGGGGATGGAGACTAGCACCTAAGGCGTTAATCCCAATAGTTTGGAAGGAATTTCCTTTATAACTGTAAACAAAAACAACCAGAGTCCAAGGGGAAGCATACACTAAGTCAAAACTGTATAACAAGTGTACTGAAAGTAAAAGTGGGGCCAGAATACAAGCCCAACTGTAATGTACAAGGAAATGACAAAAAAGTAAAACTAAAAAGAAAAATGGTTGTATGTTTTCATGAATCTCCTAGATCATCCACCATGGATCCTACCTAAGGGGTAGGTACAGATAACCTCCTCAGTGCTCCACATCCATCTGTCTCCTCCAGGTACCGACACGTCATGAGCTCCACCTCTAGGTACCGTCCAGTCCTTATACACTCTTCCACTATCAGTGTTTTCTGTCATCTACATCCAACACAATGAGGAGCGGGAATACCCCGTTCAGGGGTGAGTATAACGATACTTAGTAGGGACCCCGAGACCCTTAATGTCTCACAAAATCCAACAAGGATAAACTAGAAAGTATGATTTCAATGGATAACCATTACTTAGGTATATGCCCATACATATACCTAATTTATCAAGTAACCCATATCATTCCTGAGGAATACAAAAAGGTCATTGACTCAACACAAACAACGATTTTCATTAATGAATCTCGGTTTTGGAAAATCATCCTCTGTCAAGTACAGTGGCCCTATCGCGACTCTGAGTTGCTACTCACTAACCTTAGACTACTGAGGTACTTCTCCTGTCGTGTACCATGGGAAAACTACGTCACATAGAGATGATTACCACCTTGGGGCTCCCGCCTCCAACAGTTTCACTCCCCCTATTATCCTATAGAGATACTCCTCCTATCGAGTACCACGGGTCTGCCTCCTCATAGTGTGGCTCTCCTATGCCGTGGGTCTACCACCTCAAACAGTGGCGCCCCCCACTGGGCTAGTTGAGTCACTCTGAATTGAATCAGTCAAGTAGTCGGCAGGTCTGAGCCGACTACTAGGTCTCTGTACTCTACTCGCTCGTCTCCGGGAGGGTCTTCTCCACAAGCTACAAGCCGATACTCCACGATCCACAAAGTCCCAGGAAGAAGTATTTCAAATTACTGCAACGTAATTGGGGTCTCAAAGAAACAGATGGCATGTCTGTCAGATTCCTAGTCTATTAGTTATTATCATTTTAGTCCTGGGGGCCTCGTTGGATTTGTGTACGATCCAATCTGACTGTGACTAAACTATACCCCGAACTCTAGTGGGATATACTCAAATGGATGAATAGTCTCCAAGAAAAACGGTTCCATAGATGGTTCTTCAAATGGATGTCTGTATCCAATGATAAGGACCAAGAAATTAATGGGTTAGTAATGGGCTCAGGTCCGGGCCGACTCGGTCGGACCGACTCGGTCAAACCATGTATGGGCCAACCCGGTCTAGGTCGACCCGGTCAGACTCGCTGGGTCTGACCCGACCCATTGGGAGAGTCAGCCCGCTATGATTTGACCCGGTCCGCTGGGCCCAGCCAAGCAGTCATCGAGGGCGGTTAGGCCCGACAGTCACCACGTAGGCACCTCGAAATCTCGGCCCAGGAGACCAGGCTAGTTCGACCAACGAAATCATGGGGGCGACGGGGGTCGACACGACATGCCCGTGTCTGGGAGGCCAGCGGGAAGGCTACGCAAGGCGCGGGCGGGCGGGCCGACTAGACTCCGGGCAGGTCGCGGGCACACCGGGCAGGCCACGACATGAGTGAGGCAGCGTGCCGGTAGGGGGAGCGGGGCACCAGGTAGTGCGTCGGCCAGGGTGCGGGGCACCGGGAGGGCGCCGACAGGGGTGCGACGCACCGGGTACATTCCGGCAGGGGTGCGACAAACCGGGTACGTGCCGGAAGGGGTGCGGGCTGTCGGTTGCTTGCCGGTATGGGTGCGGGGTGCCGGTAGTGCGCAGGTAGGGGCGCGGGGCGCCAGACAGCATGCCGGCAGGGGTACGGGGAGCCGGTAGCACGCCGACAGGGGTACGAGGGTGTGGGTAGCGCACCGGGGTGCTGCTTGGGAGGCACAGTTCATAGAGGCCGTCAGTAGCAAGAACTTTGTTCATCACCTTCATCATCTTCACCGCCTGTACCGACTTTGTCGTCGTCACTTCTTCTCCATGTTTTAGGGATTCACAAGAGAGTATAACGATAGAGGATGTCGGGTCATGTTAGGTTGGCCCGCATCCTCCGCGTTAAGAGGTTAAATCAAATGGATCAACAAGATAACTAGTTGATTAAAACATGCCCAAAACAAACCATTTCTATCCGATGAAGGGGATAAGAAAAATATAACAACTTCTTGAAATAAAACCCGTACCTTTGATTTTTCGGCTGTCATTCATGGACGTCACGGAAGTATGGTCGTCAATCCATGGTAGGCGATCAAATCCCACATCGAATGGGGTCTGAGTAAGATGTTCGATGAAGAAGAGCATCATCAGCGTTCTTTGCGTTCTTCACGTTCATTGTTGGAGAGCGTAATCCTCTAAGTGTTGGGCGTCGTGGCACATTACCAGCTCTTCATTGCATGGTGAAGCCATCCCAAATCCTCCTCCCAACCTCTTAATATATAGGAGATGGGAGAAGGTAGGTAACGATCATGGTTATTTATGACAGTTCATTTATTAGGAACCTTCCTAAATTCCAACGATATTGTTACTTAATTTAACAAGAGGCAAGAAAATTAATTTACGCTGGCGCAATGATGCGGTGCATTGGAAAAATTAATTGTGTGTGCATTGGAAAAATTATGGTGGTGGAGGCTAAGAGGTTTTCCCTAATTTATGAGGGAGTTGAGAGGTTTCATCCCCAACCATCAATAAGGGTTGGGTGGTCCCCACACCTATCATTAATAAGGAGGTTTTTGCGTCTCGGGTGGTCCCAAGCTCAATTAACATCACATGGGAGGTTGGTTTCAGGTAGGCCCCACCACCATAACCTCTCATGAGAGGTTAGGGTGTGGCGGGCCCATGACCAACTCTCAAGTAGAGCCTCTAACTACCCACAATCACATGGAAGCTAGAATAAGATAAATTGTGGCTACACTTTATTTTATTATTATTTTTAAAATAGCCAAAAACTAACATTTATTCTCGACCATAATCCATCGCGGTGAAAGTATTATTAGGCTAATATCGTCGCTGCGAGTTCAACGGTTCCCTCAAATTTCAATTCCGAGCACTGGTTCAAAATTTATACAATTCTGAAAAAACGTTTACTGAACGTACCCGAAAAAAGTTCGGAAAGTTAATATCAATCACCCTCGACCAACTGCCATCGAGGATAGGATTTTCCTAGGTGAAACACTCTCCCAACGAACACAATGATAATCTCATATTTTCAATACGAGTTAATGTTTAGAAGTTATTAATTTTAAAATAAAATAATTGTCACTTAATTATTTTATTTGCGGCAAAAAACTAACTTTTTCTACTAGCCTGCGCCTGCCAAAGTTAGTATCTTCTTAAATAAATCAAGATATCACGAGTTATGTGGTGGTATCAGATATTTAATCTATGCTACAATTTTGAAGTTATAAGCACTTGAAAAATAAAATAATTTATTTAAATATTTTATTTACAGTTATGCAATTTTTGTAATTTTTCATTGGAGGCCCGCACATACTAAACGTAAGTCCTTTATAGGGTAAACCAGCAATCCTGAGCGCAACGGTACCCTCATATTTCTGATCTGAGTAACTATTTAGGAGTTATTATACTTTTTCAGGAAAACAGCTTAACTGAGTTAATTTAAGCTGAAAAAAACATTGACGGATCATTATGGGCTCTCCGAGCCTTGGAATCGAGCTCCGTCAGAAATTGTGGACTCATAAAATTCCCATATATTTAAAAAGAATTACATGGAAGTTCTAGGTCTTGGCAAAAGGATTTACTTCACAATCTCATCATTATTCAGATTTTCTTTATTTATACCTTAGGATACTTTTTTTATATTTATATATTAAACACAATATATTTCATTTTCCTATGTTTATTTTTGAACTTTTTCATATAAAAGTACCATTATGACACTATAATACATAAAATTATTTTAAAAAAAATAACAAAAATCAGGCATTATTTTTCACTTTGGTTGAAAATCATTTTTATTCAAAATATGTTTCATTAATATGTATTACGAAATGTTTTTATTGTTTTAAAAATTATTTATTAATTTTTTTTACCCCTTTTTAAGCTCTAATTTTTTTGATAGGAATCATACTTTGATTTTTATATCATGTTCTCCTCGGATTTTAACAAAAATTCTAATGACATAATTGTATTATTATGTACATGATGGAAAAAAAAATTTGTTTATTACTGATCAACTTTTTAAAGATTAATTTAATATTTTTAAATTATTTTTTTCAATGAAATTCATTGATAATTTTTCTGAAAAAATGTAACATATAATTTTAAAATTCCAAATGATTTTTTTAAGAAAGTTTTAATGAAATTTGTATGTGATTTATATTCATTGATAACGTCAAACCTTTTTTTTATGTGTGATATCTTTTGGATTTGTTTTATTGATATAATCAATATTCCTTACATTTATGGATTATGATTTTTTAAATTGAGTATTTACAATTTTAATACCATTAACCATAATATTATGAATTTTTAAATATTATATTTATTTGATTAGAGGATATATTAACATTTTAGTTTTTAGTTTTTCAATACGAATTTTTAAATTGATTATGTTTTTGACCATTCATATGAAGAATTAATTAGATGTAGTATGTTTGGGGGGTACTGATTATTAATAACAAATTGATGCATTGAAAGGCCCCATGATACAAATTCGATGTCTAATTATGGTGGGGTTCAACCTATATAATTAAAATGTTTTTGGAATGGTATTTATTGTTTATATTAGATGTCTTGCCTTACACATCACATGATTTTGAGATAATTTAATTCCATGTTATTATTTTTTTTATAAATAATATCCATGGATATGTTTCAATACTATGACATTATTTATATTGTTTTTTATCATCATTTATTTCTTCTATATTATGATTAATTTACGATTAAATGACAAGAGTTTTAGTTGTTTTAATTACAATATTGATTATGATTATTTATTCATTATATATTCTACTATATTCTTAATGAGAATATATTCTCACCCATCTATTATGATTTATTTTTACAAGTATATCATGATGTGTTTTGTGATTGATATTTTTAGATACAATAGGATGAATAATGGAATTATCAATAGAAAAACCTTACATATTTAATGTTTTGAATTGTGATATTAATTTCAAATATATATATATATAGGTATATTACCATGACTAATAGAATATTGGGTCCTTAGGAAGTGATTCTGAGTATATTATGATAATTTAATGAGGTAGACATTGTCGATGGGTAACAGGAGTCTGGTATAATAAATTATAGACTTGTACAACTAGGACTAAAGGATTTTTAATGGCCGAGATCCACTTTTATTTTTTTCCCATGTGGGGGTTCTCACTCAACCAAATTAATAATTGTTTTGTTAAGAAATAATTTAAAAATATATGGCCTATCGTAAAATAAAAGAATCTAGGATGCAACATTTATAATATAGGGAAAATGAGAGTGCTTAAATTTTATAAAATAATTATTCATGGAATGTTTGGCAGATTTTTAATGTCTAACATTATATGAATGATTATCCCCCATATGTAATTAAACAATATTCTCATGTATCTTTCGTACAATTAAATTAATAAAAACTAAATCATTTCAATCATTGGTTGTATTAGCAGTAGTATTCTTAAAGTATATATTATATAGGACTGGACACAACATTGTGAAAATAGTGATAGCATCATTTGATTTATGAAGAATCAATGTCAAATGTTTTAGAAATAATGTTATATGATTTAATGGAATTTGGAAGTATGTTTATACAAAATCAAGAATTCATAGATTAATAAATATATTTCCAAAATGTAAGAAACAAATAATATAATGTGAATTAGTGATATAAATTTATTTTTAAATACTAAATGTATCATTACTTCATGTTTAATAAATAATTGTTTATAATTTTCATAAAATAATGGTAAAATATATAATTTTATACAATGTTATATTTATATGTTATAGGCTGAATTATCAAAATATATTAATGGGGTATTTTTTATGTGGGTGTAGTATTGGGGGAATGATGGGAAATTGTTTTAAGAGATAATATCATGAATTGAATCTCCAATGCTGATCAATTTCCTTTGATACCCAAGATATGAATTGCCCATATTTTTTTGGGATGTCTTCTATTATTATTCTGGTGAGATATTTTGGGGTGGTTCACTTTTTTCACTATAAACTATTGACAAGTTGGTTATTATCCAACAATTTCATAGTATTGAACTTCTTTTGTTGTGTGTGATTTTTATAGTGCATTATCATTTTATTTTGTATTCTCAATTTATCATTTCATCCATTTTTTGTTATATTTTATTTGTTAATTTGTAAATATTATCTGTATTGAATGTTGAAATAGTTGTATTAGAAGAATCATTATTGTATTTGATATCATAACAATATTCTTCTTGATCTACTACATTATCCAATATTGTAAATAGTTACCCACTATATAATGAAATAAAATATTTAAAGTTACATAAATTTCAAGTAAAAAGTATAAAAATAAAAATAGGTTTTCATGTGATATTATAAATTGAATCTATTTTAAACTTGTGTTGGACCCATTTGGTTTCTGTGTTTTTTTCCATGGATATGTTCCTTTCATGAATTTTGATTATGATCATCATTTTTTTGTTAAGTAGATATATTGAAAAAATTATTTTGATAAATACTCTATATGATTCCATAATGATTTTTTTAAAATACAGACCATTACAATCTCCTAGAGAATGTGTCTAAAATATTAAATAGTGGAATATTTTTATTATTATTATTAAAACCATTGAATTTATTAGGATGACTTACGACCAGTCATAAAAAATCATTTCTTTACTAGAATGATATAGTTAACAGATTTTAATATATCATTAATAAATGGTTATTACATATATAAATGAATGTTATTATGTTAAATATAAAAAATATTTTGATCCAATGATGAAATATTAGAAATAGTTTTTGTTTGTTCAAAAAATTTTAAATGTAAGTAAAACATAAATTGGAAGTGAATGTAAAATTTTAAAAGTGTAAACATTAAATATTTAAAGCCATATTTTATAGAATAAAAAATATTTTTACTAACCTATTATTTTAAAAGTTTTATAACATATATAAATAGAGTATCATCATTCATGTAACTAATTTATAAAAAAAAATAATTTTTTTTAATTATAATAGAAAATGAAAAATAGATAGTCTTTAAAAATTAATTTTTCATCTAGAGAAAATGAAGAATGTCCTTAAACAAAATATTAGATCTCAAGATAAATAAGTTTATAGATTCATTTATGGATAAATATCCAAAATTAAAATAGTATGTTGTAAAAATAGGTATGATAACCAGACCTGGGTCACATGGTTAGTAGCTGAAAAAAAAAGAACTATATGAGCTCATTAATTCCTCCCCATAAACAATATGATATCATGTAATATCAGGGGAATATCAATACCTCATATAGTGACCACAACCTCTAGTATTTATTTATTTAATGCGAAAAGGATTATAAGACATTAGAACATGCACACACACACTAAATCTAGAGGGTCTCACATGTAACGCCCTGACCCTAGTTACCCAGAGTCGGTGCATTATTACATAACATTGGCATGATCACAAGAAAATCAAATCTTGAAAGACCGATTGGTTTAGAATCCTTGGAAACACTAGATATATTCATAATGTTTTACATTACATCATAAAGTGAAAAAAATACTACAACAACATGTTGTCTCCATATTCCACACTATTATCCCCTCATAATATCCTTGTAGGTCATTCATAATTTACTTCTTCACATCCTGGAAAAAATATAAAATAGAAAAGGGGTGAGCTCAAATGCCCAGTAAGGATAACAATATAGCAGAAACTTTCATAAATAAGAATAAACATTTAAGGCAATGTATAATTAAAACAAAAGCCTTTTAAACATGAACTTCAACATGGTATGGAAAAAA
The DNA here is from genome assembly GCA_963277665.1 of Viscum album. Classification (NCBI taxonomy): domain Eukaryota; kingdom Viridiplantae; phylum Streptophyta; class Magnoliopsida; order Santalales; family Viscaceae; genus Viscum; species Viscum album. The sequence continues at coordinate 814,275,217 of OY728165.1, forward strand.
TAAAATGAAATAATGTCATTTACTTATTCACTTGGATATTCTACTAATCGAATAATCACATGCAATACCAATACCCACTTTCATAATGATGGAATGCATAATGCCAGCCTATCATAACCACATAGCCAAGGCCTCGTGCCAAGAATAAACATATGATTTTTTCCAAGGCCTTGTACCAAGAAACTAGTTTGTCTCATGAGACCTACCAATGCATCGAGGAGCTATAACGGGCTCCACCCATCACATATTAAGTCAAATGCATTCCCATATGAAAAGGTTTAAACATAACATAAACATTCGTATTAAAACTAGCATTCTAAATGTAAATACATAATCCATAAACCATTAATGGTATAAAAATAACACATCTACTGTCAAACATATCACAAAACCTTCAATACAATATAGAAGTTTTGTTTCATAATAAATCAACTTCATATAAGCGTAAAATCCATCAAATGATGTTGACATAGATGAAATCAAAACTCTTTTTAGAGAAATATCTTTTTCTATGTTGAAATCATTTAAGAGTCATATATTTATAAAATAAAACGCATTCTTTGAAAATATTCTTATTATATTGTAAGGGAAGCTTCGACGATTTTATAACGGCAGAAAATAGCTGCACTTGTCGTATATGTTAAAAAAACATTCTTACCTTAATTATGTCGAAAAGGTTAAAAAGCACCTTGTTTGGAAAATGACGGAAAGATTCCATTATAGAACTCTTATAAAATTCCAAACAAGGGTATAAATGTCTTTAACCCATATTATATTAAATAGTAAAATTGTTTTGAAATGCATTTTTAAGAAACATGGTTGTGGATGAAAAAAAGATCCCAGAAGATTATTACGTATAAACAACCTCGAATAATGAAAAGAATGCGAAATAAACCCTTACCTTGTACTTTTCCTTGGTTGGGGTAGGTTAACCTCCAGTATAATGGTCAAATAATTGTTATTAAGTTATAAAATAATCATATACATTAATATGATATCATATATGATCTTTTATTGATTCGTTAATAATATCTTAGTATTATCATTGTTTCGGGTGTTAACTTACTCGTTTTCTTTTATATGTTTTGTTACGTAAGCTATGTTTGTCATGGATAGGTTGTATCTTAATCATATCCAGAATGATATCAAGTCCTTAGATACTATTATTAATCATAAAATGAGAATTATACTTTAATGGATACTATGGAGAATGAATATTATCGCGTTCGTGGAGACGATGGTCCGTACGTACGCACGAGCGACAATATCATTCTTTTGATATTAAAATAATATATAATTGGATGTTATATAAAATATAAAGAATCGTTATCATGTTACATTTATTATTTACCTGAATCACACATCATTATTAGACCCATCCAAATAATAATTTATTGAATGACAATTACACCACGACGTGGAGATGGTAAGCCGTACGTACGCACGTATGGTGACGTGTTATTAAAAGGATGGATAGAATACTGAATATGATTGTACCATATTTATAATAACATCATTTTATATATAAGATACTGGAGTTATTATTTTATAATGGTAATAACAACGATAGAAGAAGTGGAAGAAGAAAGGAACTTGAAAAAGGGTGGTGAATCCATTACCTATTCTTTGGGTTCTTCCTTTTGATATGATCAAAAGGGATTCTTATGTTAGCTTTATGACTAAAGGAATGACTCTAGGATTAAGTGAGGGAAGTTGAGAGAGTATTTGTGAAGAGGTTGGATGAACCAAAATTCATTGAAGGTGTGATTTAATGAGAAGGGAGAGTTCCCTTTTATAAGAGGGGTGAGGGGCACCTTTGGAAAAGCTAGAGATATTATTTTATAATAAATTAATATTCGGTTTCTAATGGCTCCAAAGTGGATTATTTAAATGTTAAGGTTGGTATAGGTCTAAAACCACTCAACCAATAGAATTTATACAGGTTTGGGTAATTATACTAACCTTATCTTTAAGTATTAACTCTTAGTTAATTAGTATCACTTTTACAATGTCTCTTTGTATTTTTATATTATATGGTTAATAAACTTACTATATACCTCCAAACGACCCCCAATTGGTCCATTAATGATAGAACTATAATGATATAAGTTCCTTTTCTGAACCGTAGATTTTTAGGAATTTACTATCAATTAATAATATACTATTTGTTTTAAAAACTCTTTTATGTCAATTTTGACACTATTCGATAATTGATTTTTGTGAAAATAATAACAGAATTATTAGTTCACTAAAAGTAGATTAAATCAATAATAATATGTCATATTATCCTAGAAAATTAGTCTATTTCATTAAAAGCCTAAAATTATATTTATTTGTGTATTTATAATATCAACTATTTTAATTTTTCACTATTATGGTAATTATTGCATCATCATTGTGTCATAAATAAATTGAATTATTTAAAATCTAAAAATTATAAATAAAATATCATTATGTAGGAAATCGTTTTATCTTTATAATGAATATTTATAGTCTAAAATCCAACATATATAACCCTATGTAAAAATTGTTTTTCTAAAGGATATACGCTTTTGTCATTTTTGTATTCATTTTAACTTAATTAAAAATAAAGTGTCCCTATCACTTACAAGTGGAACCATGGGGCCCCAAAATCGACCCAAATATGCCCATGGTCAAAAATGTATCAACCAATAAGGTTAGGACACGTTTATGGTAATTTTTTAATAATAGATTATTAATTTTTTATCCCTTATTTACCGGATTTACCCTTTAACCATGGTAAATAAAATATTTACCGAAATAATTATTCAAAATGTCTAAAAATAAAAGATACCTATTTACACAATTTGAATATCCTGATTAAAAATATGGAATCCATTTTTCCAAATTCAAAACACAGAAGTGGCAGAAATTAATTTAAAATTAATTGTCGCTGTCAAAATAAAAAAGCGTGTTTTTAAGATATAATAACTATCAAAAGATTGATACTTGTTTATGTTTGGTTTAATTGTGAAATTATGTTCAATGACCAACATTGTATTAAATGGTAAAAATATATTCTAAATATACTTTAAAACCACTCAAATTCATAATTTTTCACTATTAATTATTTTGACTAAAAAAGTTGTTTGTAATTAAAATTTTTAATTTTCACTATTCATCAAAATATTAAATTTATCCGAAAAGTTCCAAAATTTCACCTTAGGCTAAATTTGATACTCCGAACCCAAAAATTAAGTCCATTTTGAGAGAGAAAATTTATAAAATTTCAAAAAGTAGGTATTACTATTCATAACGGCTAGTTTGATCGGTTGTGGTGTGTGTTATAACTCGATGTTGCGTACAACACATGCTATTGCATTATTCTAAGAGAAGCGTACCGTAGAAGCTTGGGGTGTTACATTATCCCCTCCTTCAAACAATTTCTTCCTCAAAATTTCTAGAATACTACCGCATGAAAATACATGGGTGGTTCTTTATTATATGTTCCTCTGGTTCCCATGTTGCCTCTTCCATCTTATGGTTTCTCCACAAAACTTTTACCAGATGCGTCGTCCGGTTTCTCAGTACTTGTTCTCTCATATCAAGAATCCTGACGGGCTCTTCGCAATAAGACAGATCAGGTTCCAGTTCTAATTCCTCATATGTGAGTACATACGTTGGGTCAGGCATGTATTTCCCCAATAGAGATACGTGGAACGCATCGTGAACTTTGGAGAGACTTGGTGACATTGCCAATCGGTAAGATACAACCCCAATTCGTTCCAGAATTTCGAAAGGTCTGATGTACCTGGGACTCAATTTACCTTTCTTCCCAAAATATATGACTCCCTTCCATAGATATACCTTCAATAAAACATGATCACCGACTTGAAATTCCAAATCCTTCCTTCGATTATCAGCATAGCTCTTCTGCCTACTTTGAGCTTCTTTGATGTGATTTTGGATTAACATCACCTTTTCTATCGTTTCCTCCACCAGTTCTGGGCCTACAAGTTTTCTTTCACCAACGTCATCCCAACAAGTTGGTGTGTGACATCTCTTTCCATATAACACTTCATATGGTGCCATATGAATACTCGAATGGAAGCTATTGTTATAGGAATATTCTACCAGAGGTAAATATTGATCCCACATACCCTGAAAGTCAAGTAAGAAGGATCTCAACATGTCTTCTAATGTTTGAATAGTTCGTTCTGATTGTCTATCCGTTTGAGGGTGGTAGGCAGTGCTCAGATGAAGTTCAGTATCCAAGGACTTCTAAAAACTTTTCCAGAATCTTGAAGTATAACGGGGATCATGATCAGAAAAAATCGATAGGGGTACTCCATGAAGTCTCACAACTTCATCAATATATAGTCTTGCTAGACGTTCCAGTGGTAGATCTTCTATTATAGTAAGAAAATGTGCAAACTTGGTAAGACGGTCAACAATGACCCATATTGAATCGTTCCTTCTAGGAGTCTTTGGTAGTCCCATGACAAAGTCCATTGTAATATGGTCCCATTTCCACTCTGGTATGGGAAAAGGTTTCATGACTCCTCGAGGCTGTTGCCTTCCTGCTTTCACTTGTTGACAAACCATACATCATGACACAAAATCAGCAATCTCCCTCTTCATGTTGTCCCACAAAAAATGTTCCTTAAAAGATATATACATTTTTGTGCTCCCAGGGTGTATAGAGAAATTGGAACTATGAGCATCATCCAGCAATTCCCTTTTTAGATCAGGTATATCGGGAACAAAAAGTTTCTTCCCGAATTTCAAAATTCCATCTTCATACACAAAGTCTCTCAATCTCCCATCATTCACAGCTTTAATCTTCTTTTGAAATTTTTCATCATCGGTATGAGAACTCTTAATTCTTTCTAGTAAATATGGTTTGGCAACCATTTGAAAAAGCATTTATGTTTCACCTTCCCTGGTTATTCCCATGTCCATATTCACTAGATCCATGAAAATTGAATCCCTTTCAATTATCATATTGTTCAAAACTCCATGGTCTTTTCTGCTCAAAGCATCTTTCACCTTGTTTGCCTTCCCCGGGTGGTAGTGTATCGTGCAATCATAATCCTTGAGTAATTAAAGCCATCTCCTTTGCCTCATGTTGAGTTCTTTTTGTGATAAAATATACTTCAAACTCTTGTGATCAGTATAAATGTCACATTTTTCACCATAGAGGTAGTGCCTCCATATCTTCAACGCAAAGATCACAACTGCTAACTCAAGATCATGAGTAGGATTTTTTTGCTCATGAATTTTCAACTATCATGATGTATAGGTAATAACCCTATCACTCTGCTTAAGGACAAAACCTAGTAATTTCTTTGATGCATCACTATAAATAACAAACCCATCATTCCTCGATGGTAGAGTCAATATAGGAGCATTGACAAATCATCTCTTCAGTTCTTTGAAACATTATTCACACTCTTTTGTCCAAACAAATTTAACCCATTTACTTGTGAGCTTCATTAATGGGTTTGCCAATCGGGCAAAATTCTGGATGAAACGTCGATAATAACCTACCAAACCAATAAAATTGCATACCTCAGTTATACTCGTAGGTGCTATCCATTCTTGGATTGCCATGGTCTTAGAATTATCAACAGAGATTCCATCTTTAGAGACAATATGGCCAAGAAATGAAATATCTTGAAGACAGAATTCACACTTGCTAAACTTCCCATATAATTCATGTCTTCTCAGAGTCTTCAGGATAATGCGCAAGTGAGTTTCATGATCTTCGTAGATTTTAGAGTATACCAAGATATCATCAATAAATACGACCACAAATTCATCGAGATATTCCTTGAAAACTCTATTCATCAGATCCATGAATATAGAGGGTGCATTAGTCAATCCAAAAGGCATTACAGTAAACTCATAATGCACGTACCTGGTTCGAAATGCTGTCTTCAGAATGTCTTCCTTCTTTACACACAACTGATGGTATCCAGATCTAAGGTCAATATTTTAAAAGTATTCATCACCATGCAGTTGGTCAAATAAATCATCAATGCGGGGTAGGTGATACTTTTTCTTTATTGTTATAGCATTGATATCCCTATAGTTGATACATAACCTCATAGATCCATCTTTCTTTTTAACAAAAAAAACAGGGGCTCCCCATGGAGAAACACTAGGGAGAATAAATCCCTTATTACTCAATTCCTCTAGTTTTTTCTTTAGTTCAACTAATTCTAATGTGGCCATTCTATAAGGGGTCTTCGATATATGCCTTGATCCAGGAATTAAATCAATGGAAAACTCAACTTCTCGTTCTAGAGGATGTCCAGGTAAATCTTCCAGAAACACACCTATGTATTCCTTCACAGCAGGTACGTCCTCCATTTGAACATTCCTTTACTCACCCACAGTCATTTCATTCTCTTACTCCCTAATAATTGAATTTAGTTGATCTACTGGGTGTGGATCTAGATAAGAATTAGGTGGTGACGATTCTGCTCTAAAGATAAGGTGTTCCTTATCATCATCATCAAAAATCGTAACCTTTTTCTTCATACAATAAATCTTCACATCATAATCGAAATCCAATACATACCAAGGATTATATCAAACTCAACAATTGGTATGACAATGAGATCAGTGGATAAATAACATTTATGTGCTCTAATGGGGACTGATTCACAAAACTTTGTCGCAATGATACTTCCCTTGAGAGTTTTAACTGACAACTACCTTGTTAAATCAAATTTGAAATATCTAATTTTCTTAGAAAACTACGAAGATATGAAACAATGCGATGATCCAGAATCAAATAATGTATTTTGTAAACTTGAGAAACCATTAAATTACCTGTCACCACGTCTTTTGGAGCTTCTACCTCAGTAGTAGTTATAGAAAAAGCTTGGCCTTGGTCCCTTGGCCTTTTCTAAGGTAATTTCCCCTGACGATTAGGACATTCATTTTCATAATGTCTCATCTCCCTGCAATTGTAGCATTGAATAGTGGTCGCGTCCTTCTTCCCTTTGCATTCACGAGGTTGGTGGCCTTTTTCACCACACTTGTAACAGGCACCCATTCCCTTCAAGCAAGTACCAGGGTGTTTCTTCCCACATTTACCACAGGATGGATATTCAACCTTTCCATTATTCCCCTTATTTCCATGCCCAGATTGATTAGCAGATCTCTTCTTCTCTTTCTTTGCTTTAATGTCATAAGACTTAGAGAATTCCTTTTCTGTCTTGATACCACATGAGACAATGTCTTCGTACGACGAGAAGGATTGTGAGACTAATGCTCGACGGAGAAATGGTTTTAACCCATAAAAGAAACGATCAATCTTAATTCTTCTGTTATGTATATAATCTCCAGCATAACTTACTAACCTTGTAATGTTATCCTCATACATTGCGACATTCTCATCCTCCTTTTTCTAAGACTCAGAAATTGCCCTTTCCATTTCTGCTCGATGGTCATGAAAAAAGTATTTTTCTAAAAATAGATCTTTGAACTCCCTCCATTCAATATTTGATACTTCATCATCTTCTTTCATGTTTTGAATCAATGACCACCATTGATCAACATCTCTAGGGAGGTGGTAAACTGTCATGATAACTTTTTCCCTTTCACTACTCCCCAAAGCCTGAAATATTTTCTCTACGGAATTTATCCATTTCTCAGCTACTAAGGGATTTGTGCTCCCATTGAACGTCAGTGGTTGATGCCTCATTAATCGATCTAACATTGATCCTCCATGCTGTGGATCAGGGTCCTCCATAAGGGTATGTTTATTATTCATAACCTGATTGAGTTGTCCCAGTATGGTGATTAGCTGATCGACACCAGTTGAATCACCAACTCCACTATAATTATCTTGATCAGGAGGGAAATCCCTAAATGGAGTACGTACATTGATACAGTTTCCATTTCAACCACTAGGCACCATTTCTAAACAATGGAATAAACTAGATCAGTTTATGAATCAATGTACATAATTCCATACTTATAAAACACTTAACATAAATTGAACTATTTATGGATATAATCCATAATCATAAAAATGTTTTCTTTGAGTAAGTATATACTCATAAACCTTTCATAATGATTTGTAATGAAAATGAGAGTTATCCTAAGAATATCCCCCAGGAGTGTCGTAACCAAGAGGGCAGCAAGGCCCATTGTCGTGCACTAGTTCCCATTCGAGTCTAGCTCAAAGCAGTGTTTTCGGGTTTTACCCCTAGGTACATCTATGCCAGAGCTACCTCTACCTACTCATATCCAGACAGGGATGTATTGCTCAGAAAAATCACAAAATCTCTACAATACCAAAATTATAGGAAGTTCTTCTATACTAATCCTCAAAGTCCATTTTAGGACTATGTGCTCTAATCAGAGTTTATCTAAATCTAGCTTTCATTTTTTGTACTAAACTTCCTCTGATACCAACTGTAACGCCCCAACCCCAGTTACCCAGAGTCGATGCATTATTACATAACATTGGCATGATCACAAGAAAGATCAAATCTCGAGAGACCGATTGGTTTAGTAGCCTTGGAAACACTAGATATATTCATAAAGTTTTACATTACATCATAAAGTGAAAAAACTACTACAACAACATATTTTCTCCATATTCCACACTATTATCCCCTCATAATAACCCTTCAGGTCATTCATAATTTACTTCTTCACATCCTGGGAAAAATAAAACATAGAAAAGGGGTGAGCTCAAATGCCCAATAAGGATAACAATATAGCGGAAACTTTCATAAATAAGAATAGACATTTCAGGAAATGTATAACTAAAACAAAAGCCTTTTAAACTTGAACTTCAACATAGTAGGGAAAAAATAAAATGAAATAATTCCATTTACTTATTCACATGGATATTCTACTTATCAAATAATCACATGCAATACCAATACCCACTTTCATAATGATGGAATGCATAATGCCAGACTATCATAACCACATAGCCAAGGCCTCGTGCCATGAATAGAAATATTATTTTACCAAGGCCTTGTTCCAAGACACTAGTTTGTCTCATGAGACCAACCGATTCATCGAGGAGCTATAAAGAGCTCCACTCGTCACATATTAAGTCCAATGCATTCCCATATGAAAAGGTTTAAACATAACATAAACATTCGTATTAAAACTACCATAAAAAATGTAAATACTTCATCCATAAAGCATGAATGGTATAAAAATAACACATCTACAGTAAAAAATATCACAGAACCTTCAATAAAACATAGAAGTTTTGTTTCATAATAAATCAACTTCAAATAAGTGTAAAATCCATCAAAGGATGTTGACATAGTGGAAATCAAAACTCTTTTTAGAGAAATATCTATTTCTATTTTGAAATCATTTAAGAGTTTTATATTTATAAAATAAAACACATTCTTTGAAAATATTCTTATTATCTTGTAAGGGAAGATTCTACGATTTTATAACGGCGGAAAATAGCCGCACTCCTCGTATTAGTTAAAAAAACATTTTTACCTTAATTATGTCGAAAAGGTTAAAAGGCACCTTGTTTGGAAAATGACAGAAAGATTCCTTTATAAAACTCTTATAAAAAGTCAAAAAAGGTATAAATGCCTTTAACACATATTTTATTAAATAGTAAAAACGTTTTGAAATACATTTTTAAGAAACATGGATGTGGATGATAAAGAGATCCTAGTAGATTATTACGTATAAACAACCTCGGATAATGAAGAGATTGCGAAATAAACCCTTACCTTGTATTTTTCCTTGGTTGGGGTAGGTTAACCTCATGTATAATGGTGAAATAATTGTTATTAAAATATAAAAGAATCATATACATTAATATGATATCATATATGATCTTTTATTGTTTTGTTAATAATATCTTAGTATTATCATTGTTTCAGGTGTTAACTTACACATTTTCTTTTATATTTTTTGATATGTAATCTATGTTTGTCATGGATAGGTTGTATAATAATCATATCCAGGATTATATCAAGTCCATAGATACTATTATTAATCATCAAATGAGAATTATACTTGAATGGATACGATGGAGAATGAATCTTATCGCATTCGTGGAGACGGTGGTCCGTACATACGCATGAGTGACAATATCATTCTTTTGATATTCAAATAATATATAATTGGATGGTATATCATATATACAGACTCATTATCATGTTACATATATTATTTACATGAATCACACATCATTATTATACTCATAAAAATAATAATTTATTGAATAACAATTACACCACGACGTGGAGACGGTAAGCCGTACGTACGCATGTATGGTGACATGTTATTCAAAAGATGGATAGAATACTGAATATGATTGTACCATATTTATAATAATATCATAGTATATATAATATATTGGAGTTATTATTTTATAATGGTAATAAATAATAAAGAAGAAGTCGAAGAAGGAAGGATCTTGAAAAAGGGTGGTGAAACCATTACCTCTTCTTTGGGTTCTTCATTTTGATTTGATCAAAAGGGCTCCTAAAGTTAGATTTTTGACAAAAGTAAGGCCTCTAGGTTGAAGTTATGGATTTTGAGAGAGTATTTGGTCAGAGGTTGGCCGAACCAAAAGGCATTGAATGTGTGAGTTAATGAGAAGGGATAGTGCCTTTTCATAAGAGGGGTGAGGGGCACCTTTGGAAGAACTAGAAATATTATTTTATAATAAATTAATATTCCATTTTTAATGGGTCAAAAGTAGATTATTTAAATTTTAAGGTGGGGACAGGTCTACAACCACTCAACCAATAGAATTTAGATAGGTTTGGGTCCATATAATAACCTTGTCTTTTAGTATTAACTATTAGTTAATTAGTTTCACTTTTACAATGACTCTTTGTGTTTTTATATTGTATGGTTAATAAACATACTATAAACATCCAAACAACCCCCAAGTGGTCCATTAATGATACACCTATCATTATATAAGTTCTTGTCCAAACATTATATTTTTAGGAATTTACTATCAATAAATAATATACTATTTGTTTTAAAAAATCTTTATGTCAATTTTGCCACTATTCAATAATTGATTTTTGTGAAAATCATAACAGAATGATTAGTTCAAAAAAAGTCGATAAAATCAATCCTAATATGTCATATTATCCTATATAATTAGTGTAATTCATTAAAAGCCTCAAATTATATTTATTTGGGTATTTATAATATCAATTATTTTATCTTTTCACTATTATAGTAATTATTTGCATCATCATTGTGTCATAAATAAATTAAATTATTTAACGTCTAGAAATTATAAATAAAATATCATTATGTAAGAAATATTTTTATCTTTCTAATGAATATTTATAGTAGAAAATACAACATACATAACCCTATGTAAAAATTGTTTTCTAAAAGATATATGCCTGTGTCATTTTTGTATTCATTTTAACTTAATTAAAAATAAAGTGTCCCTATCACTTACAAGTGGCACCATGGGGTTCCAAAATCGACCCAAAGATGGCCATGGTCGAACATGTATCAACCAATAAGTTTTGGACACCTTTTAGAGTAATTTGTTATTATTATAATATTTTTTATTTAACCCTTATTTACCGGATTTACCCTTTAACCATGGTAAATAAAATATTTACCGAAGTAATTATTCAAAATGTATAAAAATAAAAGTTACATATTTACACAATTTGAACATCCTTATTCTAATTATGGAATCCATTTTTTCCAAATTCAAAAGACATAAGTGGCTGAAATTAATTTAAAATTAATTCCCACTGTCAAAACAAAAAGCGTGTTTTTAAGATATAATAACTATCAAAAGATTGATACTTGTTTATGTTCGGTTTAATTGTGAAATTATGTTCAATGACCAACATTGTATTAAATTGTAAAAATATATTCTAAATATACTTTAAAACCACTCAAATTCATAATTTATCACTATTAATTATTTTGATTAAAAAAGTTGTTTTTAATTAAAATTTAGTAATTTTCACTATTCATCAAAAATATTAAAGTTATCCAAAAAGTACCAAAATTTCACCATAGGAAAAATTCGATACTATGAATCCAAAAATGAAGTCCATTTTGAGAGATAAAATATATAAAATTTCAAAAAGTAGGTATTACTATTCATAACGGCTAGTTTGATCGGTTGTGGTGTGTGTTAGAACTCGATGTTGCGTACAACACATGCTATTGAATTATTCAAAGTGAAGTGTACCGTAGAAGCGTGGGGTGTTACATCACGTGTATCCCTACCCACATGGATTAGAAGGAATGTTATTTGAAGAACCCAAATAATTAGAAGGTATTCATGGCCATATAGATTGAACGTACAAAATACAGAGTGTCCCATATACTAATACATTGAAATATCATCAAATTAGAAACATATAAATGGTGGGATGATTTACAATGTTAATATGATAATATTATAAAAAATCGTATGAGTAATAATATAAAATAAAATATCCATTCTAAAAAAGTAATATCTAAAATTCACAAGAGTTAAGAAGACACTAAGAATATTTTCTTTAGGAAATCATAAACAATCCTTACCAAATTTATTAATAATGGATTTAATAACATCCTAATCCCAAGTTCTGACATAGTCATATCTTCTTACTCCAACCAATATATCTAGATATACCACTATAAATTATCATATTCAAAACATGTTACCACAACCCTGGGGAATATTTGGGAACCAATGTGTCGATGCTAATATAATACGATATGAATAAAAAATTATATGTCATGACCCGTCCTCAGGGCTCAATCACAGACTACCCCAAGCTCGCCTTCTATAGGCAATGGGCTAGTGACTTGCACCAAAGAAGTAAATCCTGATAACTGGGAAGTCATTGCCTTTTTAAAGAATAAACACATCCAACCAGAGTACAAGCAGAAGTAATACACTAAGTACAAAAGAAAGTGCAGAAATGTAAAAGGGATGGTATACAAACCCAACTTAAAAGTAAATCTACAACTGAACGAAAGTAAAACAGAAATGAAAAAAAAACTAGAATATAGAAGAATCTCCTAAGTCATCCACCTCGGATCCTACCTGAAGGGTAGTTACAGATAGACTCATCAACGCTCTCGCCCGCCAACCTCCTCCGAGTACCATCTCATCATGAAGTCCACCTCCGGGTAATGACTCATCGTGAGGTCCACCTCTGGGTACTGACTCGTCATGAGGTCCACCTCCGAGAACTGTCCAGTCCATGTACACTCAATCTCTATCAGTGATGTATATTGTTTGCATCCAACACAATGTGGTGTGGGCATATCCCATGTAGGGGTGAGAATAAAGATACTCATTAGGGACCCCGAGACCCTCATGGTCTCACTAAATCCAACAAGGATAACCACAAAGATGGATCTCAACAGATAACCCTTACTTAGTTATAAGCCCATACTTATACCTAAGTTATCATGTAACCCATCTCAATCAAGAGGTAATCACAAAATTTATGAAATCAATGGATAACCACTACATAGGTATATTCCCATACATGTACCTATGTTATCAATTAACCCATCTCAATCATGAGATAAACACAAAGGTCATTGACTCAGCTCAAACAAGGATTTTATTCATGTTTTCAAAACCACGGCTGCTAGAGAAGTCCTCCTCTATCGAGTACAATGGTCTTGTCATGACTCTGAGATGATACTCTCTAACCTTAGACTGCTGAGGTACTCCTCCTATCGAGTACTGTGGGTTTTCTTCCAAATATCGGGCACTTCGTCCGCTAAGGGTATGCGGCCAAATACATGGCGCTCTCCCTAATAGCCTACATAGGTACTCCTCTTGTCCAGTACAGCGGGTCTGCAGCCAAATACCAGGTGCTCCGTACTCCATGGGTCTTCTACCAAATACCGGTCGCTCCATCCACTGGGCTAACCAAATCACTAGGAGTCGAATTGGTCAAGCAGTCTTCAGGTCTACAGCTACTCGGTCTCCGCACTCTGTATGCTCATCTCTTGGAGGGTCCGCTCCACGAGTTACAGGTCGATACTTCCAAGTGTCAAATAATCTCATGTGGAAATATCTCAAAGGACCACCTTTCCATAGGGGTCTCAACGCAATATTCGGCGCATCAATCGGACGCCCAGTCTGTGATTTATTAACATTATCGTTCCAGGGGTCCTGTTGGATTTTGGGTACAATACAACCTGGCCATAATCTAACTGCTTCCAAACCTCAGGTGAAGTATTCCAAAATAACTTTCTCATCAATAGGAATCCAAAAAAGTCGACGGCACATCAATTGGATGTCCATAACTCAAGATATAACTGTTTCCGCTCTGAGGGCCCAGTTGGTTTCGGGTTCGAACCAATCCAGCCATACCCAAAGTTCGCCGAAACCATGAGTGTAATATATAGAAACGACCGTCTCCATCCATGGAACCCTATGAAATTGACTTTGCATTGGTCGGAGGCCGCTAGCCCATGAAATAGATGTTTGAACGAACCTAGTCTGAAAATAGGCGGTTTGGGCACGGTCAGACCCGACCGAACACCCCCTGGGTCAGCCTAAACAGGGCGACCCGACTCGGGTCTGGGTTCGGACCGATAGGGTATGACACGGCTTGGCTAACATGGCCCAGCCTAGCTAGGCTCATCTTTTCCCGGCTCTAGCAGCCCGGCCCAGCGCTGGCGGTCCGGCCTAGCGGTCGGTTGCGGCTCTGCCAAGCGTTGCACCACGGAGTGGGGGGTGATGCCCCTAGCCACTAATTGACACGGACGACGCTTTGTTCCTCCCCGCCGTCCGAGATCATGTAGTCATGTGGGATCTTCCACCTCGCTGCAGCGGCTCAACCGCGACGGGTCTTCTCCGGCGGCTAGACGGCTCCGGTCTCCACCTCCGGTCACTGGCGTGGCGGCACCGGCGGGGCGCACTGCCACCCCCTTCCATGGACCACCAGACGCCCTCTGGTGGTCCGTTTTACCCACTGTCTACACCAGTGGCTCACCCAGGACCCGTTTTTCACTGAGAAGGATTCCAAATGCTTTTGTGGACCTGTTTCATCATCGTCGTCACTCCACACACAACAAATAATTTATGGAGGGCCTGGGCTTGTTCGTTAGCCTGTGTCCTCCGCGTTAGAGGTTTTTAATCAAGATCAAACTCAAATCCAATCCAGAAAATTAACCCTGTATCCAACCCGCATGAACGAGCGATCCGCTGATCAACCGGGCAGAGGTTGGTCTGCGCTCGTCGTTCTTTTCTCAAAAAGTAAAGAGAAAATCAAATATAATCCCCCTACCTTGATAAACTTGTCGGGCGTTCGTTCATCATGTGGAATGAATTACCACTTCGTCAACGCTAAGAAAGAAATATCATTGTTGGCATGTTCCTCGCTGTTGTATTTCCTCCCTTGATGCAAAAGTAGAAAAAGAAGTGCATCTTCGATCTTCGCGGAAGTGGCGTTCTTCGTTGAATAAGAATCATTCTTCGTCAGAGGGAAGTTCTTTCTTATTCACACCAAAGCTCTCCCAAATACTCTAGAACATCACTAATATTTCTCCACACACCCAAATCTCCAACACTAAATAATATCCCTTGATACTATTTTTATTCCCATCACAAATAATTTAAAATTCAAAGACAAACAACTTACTTAATTAAATGAAGTGACTCATCTAATTAATTTGGGAATGTTGGCAAGAATTTAAGAGGGGAAGAGGAGGAGGTGAGGGGTCTCATAAATGGGAGTGTTGACAAAATTAAACAAGGGAGTTTTAATGGGGGTTAATGAGAGTTATGGGGAGGTCACAAATTAAGAAGGGAGGGTTTGAAGAGTTTAAGGAAAGGTGAAGGGTTTGGGCTTGTGTGGGCCCCACCACACATTTATCCTCACATGGGTAGTTAGGTGCATGTGGGTCCCACCCTGACTCCCCCATGTAGGATAAAACCACCTTAGATATAAAAATAAAATTGTTTCACAATTTTATTAATTCCTTATTTAATCCAAAATTTTTCACTTATAAACTCTTACAAACGCAACCACAGAAAAGGTCCGCTTAATCAATTACCGGAATTGCGAGTTTATAGGTTCCCTTGGATTTCATTTCAGAGCACCTGTTCAAAAGTTATAAAAACCCGCTCGTTTGT
The DNA here is from genome assembly GCA_963277665.1 of Viscum album. NCBI lineage: Eukaryota > Viridiplantae > Streptophyta > Magnoliopsida > Santalales > Viscaceae > Viscum > Viscum album. Next base: position 814,291,280 of record OY728165.1, read on the forward strand.
TTACTGAAAGTACCCGAGCTAAACTTTGGAAAATTATTTTGGGCACACCGGGCCTTAGAATCAGGTGCCTTCAGAAACTGCGTACTCATAAAATTCCAAATAAATTAAGAAAAAAATTTCCTTGAAATTTCTGGGTCTTTACATTACTCCCACCTCTAGGATTTACATCCCCATAAAGCTACAACACAAACTAGGGAAACCAGAAGAGGTACCAAGCTCGCATCTGAGCCTTGTGCTTCCTTGAGCTCTTCTAGAGGTTCCCATGCTGCAAAAAAAATACAAAAGAGGAATCGACCATCCCCATAGGACCCCCCTTTTATCGATCCTAATCCTCTACTGGAACCCCTATAAAGTCCCCCCGTCATCGATGTCGAGGTCTCCATGGTTGATGATGACAGATAGGTCATGGAAACATCTCCTCATATGAGATACATGGATGACATCGTGCACTCAGTGCAGATGAGGTGGAAAGGATAGGTGGTAAACCACATCGCCCACTCTACAGGGAACCTGGAAAGGTCCGATGAAATGCAGAGATGACTTACTACATTGGATAAAACTCCGTAGACCCTGTCGAGGTTAGACCCATAAGAAGACGTGGTCGTCACCCTTGAACTCCAGTGGTCTTGTATCATATCAGCATAGAACTTCTGTTTGCTCTTGACAGTCTTCATCTGCCATCGGATGCTCTGTACCTTCTCAAATGTGACCTGAACCATCTCTGGTTCTACACGTGTCGGCTCCTACACTATTCACAAAGGATATCTGATATGCGTCCACCTGCTCTCTCGCAACTCCTAAAAGTTTAATGCCCGATCTCCTACTAAGATCATCTGCTACAATGTTCCCCTCCACAGGTGTATAAACTATCTTGAAGTCATAGTCCTGGAGGAATTCAAACCATCACTATTGTCTCATGATCATGTCCATTTGAGAGAAGATTCACCTGAGACTATTGAGTTAGAGAGATCCTAAAACCGTTCACTCAACGAACAATGGGTGAGACTAGCCAATTGTAAGAACTCATCTCCACCCTTCTTTGTCTACATTCTTCAAGAGCTACTGCTATTTCTCCTCTCCCGAAAAGGAAAATCTGGTTTCATTCCCTAGATAAACCATGTTCTTTGCCTAGTACAGTCAATACTGACATCAATGGTAAAATTCATGTCATGGATGACATCGTAAGGCCTCGAAGCTACTACCAGGAGTCCAACCGTACTCTTGCCTCCAGGGGTTGAGTCACACTGTCGGCATCAGTGTGTGGTTACCGGGTATCCTCCAGTAGGAATCTCAGAAGTGAGGGTCAATACAACAGTTTTAACTAGATCCTCTTAGTATCAACCATACAAAAAAGACATGAAATTAAACATCACCAAAATACGTGTCTTTTATTACTGATGCTCGTAGTACAAAGTCATAATGACAACACAACAATGTCAACATAGAAAATAGAAGCTCCAAGAACAAAGGATTTCGTTCCCGGAACTAGTCCCACTCTTGTACACATGCTATTGGAGCTTCGTAGTCGTATTCTTCAACTTCCTGAAGCTGTGATCTCCCATGTTCACCTGTTCCCAGCGGTCAGGGTGGTCCTCCTAGTGGTGGTGGTGGAAACACCTCGAAGCGTCGTCCACCACCAGCTGCATGTCTAGCTCTTCTTCCACTTTCACATTCTCCTTGCGCTATACCTTGATTGAACCTATGCCTTTTCCTAGGAGGTTCGTCATCTATCTGCTGACTGGCTGTATGACGGGTTGGACAGTCATGTTCCATGTGACCAAGCCCGCCACAGGAGTAACAATGCCTGCTCCTGGCACGACTGGCTCTGACTCCACCCCGGTTGCCCCGCACAACTGAACATGAGTCATGCAGTCGGCCACTGGTGGGTATGGTCGTCTTGGACCCCTATGTCATCTGTCTACTTCCATCTGTAGAAGTCTCCACTGCAAGTCGATAAGTGGTGGGTCCCGCTACTGGAGACTTCTCAACAAGGAAACTTTCTAATAGAAGGGCTCACCCCAACACTCCCATCTACGTCAGAATGTTGTGAGAAACAACTGAAGGTCTAATCTCCCGCCTAAGCCCCTGCTTGAAGGTCTGGGCCCTGAAGAATGGGTCCCATACCATATCTGTAGAGTAGCTCGAGAGGTCCGTGAACCTCCCTGAGTACTGAGATACACTCATGCTGCCCTCCTTCATATGAAGTAGCTCATGTATCTGCACCGCTCGAAGGGTGGCAGTACAAACCCTGCATGGAACAAGCTCTCGAAGTTTGCCGATAGAAGTGATGCCTCGTCATGCATATGGAGCATCAAGCTCCACCATCTGCCTGTTGCTGCCTGAAGGAGGGTAGAAGCAAAGGTCACCATGAAGTTCCCTTGAGTACATACTAGCTTGAAGACTCTCACCACAACCTCCAGCCAATCCTCAGCCACCTGTGTGTCCGTCTCTCCCCGGAACCTGGGTGGCCTCTGGCACCGGAACCCATGCAGTGCGCTCAAGAGGCGTGCATCGCCTGCTGCTGGGGCTGGTGGCATCGGTGGCCCAACGGTTGGAAGTACTGCTGGTGCCTTCGCTGGTTCCTCAACTGGAAGAGAGTCCTATACTGAGGCCTCGTCGCTTGGTGGTATTTCAGTACGTACAACTCTCGGGGCTCTTGCTGGTCGTTCGTGGGGAGGCATCCTGAGTGAAAAGATGCGACATGGTCAAAGAATTTATACCCGGTGAGATGACCTGGTTTGAGATGACTTTTACAATTTTGGAATCACACATGAAATCAGTGTTTTTGTGCAATAAGTCGGAATTCAATAGTCAGGGTCCTGGTGTATGGATACGTCAACCGCTACACTAACACTAGACTCCCTGAACTGAAAACTACACTCGGTATGCTTAACACTATTGCATCATAGAAAATAATTATCAGAGTCCTGAGTTTTGTGGTAGAACCGACTCCTCTGATACCAATTTTTCATGACCTGTTCTCGGGCCCCATGTCGTGACTACCCCAAACCCGCCTTCCATAGACCAGGGGCTGGAGACTAGAACTAAAGGCGTAAATCCTGATAACTGGGAAGACATTTCCTTTTTAAAACATAAACACATCCAACCAGAGTACAAGCGAATGTAATACACTAAGTAAAAAATGAAAGTTCTGAAAAGTAAAAGGGCCAGTATACAAACTCAGCTGAAAAGTATAGCTACAACTGAACGAAAGTAAAACAGAAAAGAAAAACATGTGGAAGATAGAAGAAGCTCATGGCTCGTCCACCTCCTATCCTACCTGAAGGGTTGGTATAGATAGCCTACTCAATGATCTCACCCACCAACCTCCTCTGGATACCAACTCTTTGTGATGTCCACCTCCGGGTACTGACTCGACGTGAGGTCCACCTCCGGGTACTCACTCGTCGTGAGGTCCACCTCCGGGTACCGTCCAGTCCTTGTACACTCGATCTCTGTCAGCGCTGTCTGTTATCTGCATCCAACACAACGAGGTGCGGGCATAGCCCGTGTAGGGGTGAGTATAATGATACTCAGTAGGGACCCCGAGACCCTCATGGTCTCACTAAATCCAACAAGGATAACCACAAAGAAGGATCTCAATAGATAACCCTTACTTAGGTATTAGTTCATACTTATACCTAAATTATCACGTAACCAATATCAATTAAGAGGTAATCACAAATGTTATGAAATCAACGGATAACCACTACATAGGTATATGCCCATACATTTACATAAGTTATCAAGTAACCCATCTCAAGCATGAGGTTAACACAAAGGACATTGACTCACCTCAAACCAGGATTTTATTCATGTTGTCAAAACCATGGATGCTGGAGAACTCCACCTCTGTCGAGTACAGTGGTCGTGTCCTGACTCCGTGATTCTACTCTCCAAACATAGACTGCTGAGGTACTCCTCCTATCGAGTATCGCAGGTCTGCTGCCAAATATCGGGCGCTCTGTCCACTGAGGGTCTGCCGCTAAATACCGGGAGCTCTCCCTAATAGCCTACATAGGTACTCCTCCTGTCGAGTACCACAGGTCTGCTTCAAACTACCATGTGATGCGTCCACTGTGGGTCTGCCACCAAATACCAGCGCTCCGTCCACTGGGCTAACTGAATCACTACGAGTTGAATCGGTCAAGCAGTCATCAGGTCTACAGCTACTCAGTCTTCACACTCCTTACGATCATCTCTGGGAGGGTCCGCTCCACGAGCTACTGGTAGATACTTCCAAGTGTCATGTAATCTCACGTGCAAGTATATCAAAGTACCACCTCTCTATTGGGGTCTCAATGCAACAAAAGTCGCGTCAATCGGACGCCCTGTCTATGAGTTAATAGCACTACCATTCCAGGGGCCCGGTTGGATTTCGGGTACAATCCAACTCATACATACACAAACTACATCCAAAACTAAGGTTAAGTATTCCAAAATAACTGTCTCATCATGAGGAATCCAACAAAGTCGATGGTACGTCAATCGGACGTCCAGAGCTCAAGTTATAATCATTTCCGCTCTGAGGGCCCGGTTGGTTTGGGTTCGAACCAATCTGGACATACCCAATGATTTCCAAAACCTTGGGTTTAATATACCTAAACAACCTTCTCAATCGAAGGATCCCTATGCAACTGACGGGGCGTCGATCGGAGGTCTGTAGCCCATGATAGAGGCGTTTGGATGAACCTGGTCCGAAAATTGGGGGTTTGGGCCTGGTCCGACCTGGCCCAACACCCCCTGGGTCGGCCCGAACCGTGTCGACCCGACTCGGGTCCAGGTACGGCCTGATAAGGCACGGCCCGGCCCGCCTGGCATGGCCCAACCCAGATGGGCGCGGCCTGACCTGGCGCTGGCGACCTGGCCCGGCGCTGGCGGTCCGGCCCTGCGCTGGCGGTCTGGCCTAACGGCCGGTTGCGGCTCGGCCGAGCGGTCGAGCGTTGTGGTGTGGAGTGGGTGGAAATGCCCCACACCGATGATTGACACCGGTTGTGCTTTGTACCAGACACCATCCAAGATCTCGCGGCCGCGCGGGATCTTCCACATCGCCGCCGCATCGGGTCTTCTCCGGCGGCGCGCTGGGACACCGCTGCCTCCAGGCGGCCGGACGGGTCCAGCCGCCGCCCCCGGTCACCGGCACTGCCGCACCGGTGCGGCAACCACCGCCACCTTCCACAGAACACCTGACGCGCTCTGGTGATCCGTTTTACCCATCGTCTGCACTAGAGGCTCTCCTGGGACACGTTCTTCACTACAACGGCTTCCAAACGCCTTTGCAGACCCGTTTCATCATCGCAGTCATTCCTCACACAATAAATAATTTTCAGAGGGTCCGAGCTTTTTTCATTATCCCATGCCCTACACATTAGAGGTTTTCAATCAAGATTAAACTCAAATCCAATCCCGAAAATTTACACCGCCTCCAACCCACATGAACGAGTGATCCGTGGATCAACTCTGCAAAGGTTGGTCCGCGCTCGTTGTTCTTTTCTCAAAAGGTAAAGAGAAAATCAAATATAATTCCCCTACCTTGATAAAATTTTCTGGCGTTTGTTCATCACCAGGAAAGAATTTCCACTATGTGAACACCGATAAATAACCATTGTCATTGGCAAGTTCCCCGCAGTTGTATTTCCTCCCATGATGCGGAGGAAGAAAAAAAATCATGTCGTCGATCTTCGTGGAAGCGGAGTTCTTCATTGAAGAAGTGTTGTTCTTCATTGGAGGGAAGTTCTTTCTTCTTCACAGCAATGATCTCCCAAAAACTACATAACTTCACTAATATTTCTCCACACACCCAAAGCACCAACACTAAATAATATCTCTTTATATTTTTTTATTCCCATCACAATGAATTTAAAACTCAAAAACAAACCACATAATTAATTAAATGAAGTGACTCATTTCATTAATTAGGGCATGTTGGCAATAATTTAAGAGGGGAATAAGAGGAGGTGAGAGGTCTCATAAATGGAAATGTTGACAAAATTAAACAAGGGAGCTTTAATGGGGTGTTAATGACAGTTACGGGGAGTTCACAAATTAAGAGGGGGGGGGGTTGAAGAGTTTAAGGGAAGGTGAATGGTTGGGGCTCGTGTGGAACCCACATAACATTTATCCTCACTTAGGTAGTTAGATGTTTGTGGGTCCTACCATAACTCTGCCATGTAGGATAAAACCACCTTAGATATAAAAATAAAAGTGTTTCACAATTTTATTCATTCCTCATTTAATCCACAATTTTTAACATCTCCACCCGTGAAAATGCAACTACAGAAAATGTCCCCTTAAGCAATTACCGACATTGTGAGTTTATTGGTGCCCTTAGATTTCAATTCTGACCACCGATTCAAATGTTAGAAAAATCTGCTTGTTCGTTTACTGAATGTACTCGAGCTTAAATTCAGATAATTATTTCGGGCACACCGCCCTCAGAATCAGGTTCCGTCAGAAACTACATACTCGAAAAAATCCAATGAAATTAAGAAAAAAATTTCTTTGAAATTTTGGGGTCTTTACATTTTATTCCACCACCAATGGTCTACCAGACATACCTAGTATATTAAATATATGAAAACATGATATGATCAATATAAATAAATAAACTATAAATATAATAGTATTCATGTCCATGGGTGGGATCCATGTCGCGTATGTGAGTTTATACATAATTCATCCAGTGTGGGGGAATCTCTAAACATACCATAATAATATCATCTATGTTTGACTTCAATTTCAATATAACATATTTTACAATATCTAAGCATAAATATATAGTATTTCTAGAGGGGTCAAATCTAAATCACACCATGGTCTCTCTAGAGGCATCACATCTTACCCATGTTATCATATTAATCTCATGAGGCATTATGTAAAACCCACCATATCAGAATCATCTAATGGGTATCCCTTTCACATGTTCCACAAGATTGTTGATGTCGTTCCCATCATAAATTTCAATAAATTCCCATGCAATGAAAAATTATATCCATTACCATCAATCAAACATAATTGGAATGACCACCTAGTCTAATAAATTTATTAAGAAATAGTTGGAGTGATACCTATCTCAACACTTAAAAACACCAATGGTTAGAACAATTTCCCAACCCATATCACAACATCCATTTATTAACTACTCAAACAACATTTTTGTTCCTGAACACCCAATCCATATAACAATCCTCCAATAGTTGTTTTGTTACACAACCCATATCACAATTGATTCTTTACTATCTTCATCACAATGTTGGTCAGGTTCATCTAACAAACCATATCACGAAATCACATGATCATGGTTAGATTGAGAACCCAAACTATAGTGACCCAATGTAAAAAAATATTTATTATACATTTTAACTATAGTTAAATAATTAAATCTCAAAATATAATCTCTCATGATTATGAATGAATGGTTTAGTGAATTTGAGGACTTTAGAAACAATAAAATGATTTTATAATACCACTTAACATATCCTCATAATTGATCCACACTAGAATCATTATACTATTCTTATAAGCTGACGTTAAATTCATTGCACAGGGAATAATGAAATAAGAATTTTTTAATATCAAATTCACATTATGGGGATAATTAGAGTAAAGTATAAAGGTGAGAAATAAATAATAAATTTAGAGGTATAACATGATATCAATAGAATAGACACATGCTCAGAAACATAGTAAAACTTAATGATATCATAAGTTCATAGAATCATATATTGTTTTCAAGAATATATTTTATAGAATCATAATCATATGTAATGGTTTAGTCCCAAGAACATCGTCACATCGTGTCCAAAGGCCCATTGTTGATTATTTTCTCTCCCTAATACTACACATAACATATCATTATATATAAATATTATAATAATTCATTATGAGTCTATACAATTTAAGTACTTCCCATTATAGAATAAAAATCATAATATTTACTTTTATACGCATACTTTAGGTGTACAATAAAACATATATTGTGAAGAATCTTGATAAAACCCATGATAAAGAAGTGGGTTTCATAATATTTCGTAAAATAATAAAAGAAGGTAATATTATATAGATTACCAAGAGAATAATTAATTAATCATTATCAATGTTGAAATTTTAATAAGGAAAGAGAGCTCTTGATTAAAAATTACCAATATAAGAAAATTCTTGCGATGGATTTGGATTTTTATGAAAAATAAATTAGTCAAATAGGTTATACTTTTTAAAATGAAAAATAAAACATTTATTGGAGGGAAGGAGGTATTGTTTTCTATTTTACTAAAATAAAATCCAGAGATATATCCCCAAAAAATAATGTTGTTTTCTAGAGTCTCTTCATAGTGAAAAACTTATATGGGTGAATGCTTCAATGAAATAAGACATTAAAATGTCCCATTATTTTGGGACTACATAAGAGGTAGAATTTCTAAGGGACCATATAATATATATTTTCCCCAAAGGAAAGTTAAATTATAGATCTATATTATTTATATAAATATATTGATAGGTTTATATAAGTTAATTCATTGAATATTAATTTTTTACTATTATGTTTAGTGGACGATATTTATTTATTCTGTATTATTATGTAGTTAAGACATTTGGATAAATATAAAAGAAAAAATATAAATTGATTAACAAAGAGAAACCTCATGTCGTGTCATGAAGCATCATAGTAAAAAAACTAAAAATTAAAAGGACTTGGTTGTTGATGGAAGAATCGAAACAGAATATTGGAGGTTTGTGAGTCTCCAAACCAATGAAAAACAGATAAATAGAGAATCAATTTCTATAAACACACTATAATGATTGTGTAAATTTATTACATGGATAGAAGTAGCAATCCATGAACCATTTAATAGATGTGATAAAAATGAAACCAAAAAGCCATGAAACATTAAATGTATACACATTAACACTCGTGTAATATTTATAAATCTAGTAAGTGTCAATAATAAAATAAAAATGATGATTTCAACCTTATTTTTTATGTGAATTTTACCCTTGATGACCCAAATGACCATTAAAATTTTCTTTAACCCTCATATTCCCATTTATGTCATCATGGATTTTAAATATGTGTTATGCACAGTAGATTCATTCAGTATATTCCATGATTGAGGTTCCATCACTCGGAGGATTTCGTAGTGTCTAACATGACTTTATTTGGAGATATTTTTTTTCTATTTTTCATTCCTTCTCTTTGATTTATAATTGATGGATTTTTTTAACCCCATTTGATTTTTTAATTCCCTTTATCATTCATTCATCCATTGTTGTGTTCCTTCATTATTTCATTATAAAATTTAGTGTTTAATAGATATCACATTATATCAATTTTGTATATTCTTTTTCATGAAATGTTTAATCATTATCTAAAGAATGAAATATTTCTCTACATATTTAATAACAATTATCATGAATCACTAATATTATTTGGGTTAGCTGTTAAGAGTAGATGTAATCATAATAATAATTAATCTATAATGAAAAATTTGTAAACTTAATGAAATAATTATGATAATAATAATTTCTCATAATATTAATTTTCACAAATTTGACCATGGGATGAGAATTGAATGAAGATGACATAATTAGAGTTGAGATAGACTATGACCATTAGCTTCTGACAATTTCTATATCATATCAATGTGTAATGGACCTTGGTTCTCAACTATACCATAACCATGTGATAGTTGCAACATTGGAAGATCCAATTGGTTTAAACAACCCTATTGGAAACATTTGTACTGCTTTACATCCAAATCCATTAGTCCATCCAATGTTATATTTAGATTCAACCTTTGTTTATGTACTAGACTTGACTTTGATCACTTCATGTATATCCTCTTTCATTAATGTTTTTAATATTAATCATTTTTTCATTAAATACCACTAAAATTGAGAGAATTTACCATTGGTTATTAATTATCTTCCACATTCCCATGTATATATGGTATTGAACCCACACATCTTCAATACTAGGCCCTTCTAGTTAGTACAACTCAAGATAAAATAAAATTCTTTTCATTTAAAAGTGTGGAATGTAACGATGTACTTAGAGAAATCTGTTAAAATAATATGGATATATATGAGGAAAATAAATATATAAAATATAATAAATACTTCATAAATTTTTTAATTAAATTTTGAAAAAAGAGATAATACAATTTTTACGTAACAAGGGTTGTTCATATGTTCACTTTTAATGTTAAAAATTACATGTAGTGAAGCCTAGATCATTAAAAAAATAATAAATCATTATGTTGAAAATAATTAACAAGAATTATAGGTAAATTTGTAGATTAAACATATTTATATTCCGAAATATGAAAGGATTACATGAGATGGAATGGAAAAATGTACCTAGAGGAGAAATTTTTTTTAGAAAGGATAATTATTAATTGCAATGGTGTTCCATCATTTTGTATGCAATTCACCAATGAATATATATTATTTTTATAATAATATATTACTCTAATTATAATATTTATTTTTACATATAAAATAGTGAAATGATAAAATAATGGAGCATAGAGAGGAATAATTGAAAAAATTAGCTCATGCCCCAAATAGAATGAAATTGAGACAATAAAGTACATATGAATCATTTATCATTTAAATCGAAACCAAATTAATATATTACATGAGAAATATCTTTAGAACAAATACATTACTTAAAAAGTGTATCAAAAATATATCCAAGGACAGTAATACTATAAAAAAATGTTAATAACGGCAAAATAAAAATCATATATTAATGAATCATAATTTAGATATGGAATCCCATACATTGGGATGCAATTCAATATAAACATTAAATAAACAAAAAAGAAGAATATAATTATGTTTTAAAATACATTACCAAAATCACTATTCATAAATATCTAATTTTATAAGGGCTATATATGATTATTTCTTATGTATTTTTAATAAAATATTTCTTTATTTCATTTACTAATCAGAGTTCTGATAGATTTTTTTGAAACCATTTCAGTTTGTTAACCATTGTAATAGATGTTATAATGAAATTTAATTATAACCATAAATTTTGAGTATTGTTTTATTTATTGTTACTTTATCATAATATTTACACAGTTTCATATTTTATCCTAAAATTAATTGACATTTAAAAAGGATCCTTTATTAGTTAATTTATAGCGGCTAATGGTACTATAAATAATTAGTTTTAATATTACATATATATTGTTAAATATTATCATTAAATGTTTTAATAATGTCATAAATATCATTTGCACATACTAAATATATTTTCAATATCATCAATGTAATTCTTTTATGGAAAAATAAAATATATCATTCTATTGAGGTCGTTGTCCATAGGTAAACAGAATATGCTTCCATTTTTCAGATGAGATGAGGGGGTGGGAATGAAAATGAAAAAAATTAGAAATATTAAAAATTTAATAATTGTTATATTTTTCATCAAATAACTCATTTGGATAACTTTTTCTTCAAAGAGGTGGTCGTCGACACAAACACATGAAAACATCTTCATTTTTTTAATGGTATTGGGGGTATTTTTTTAAGTTAAATTACAATTATATAATGTAATTTATAAATATAAAAAACAAAAATACAATAATAATATCATGGATATTGGAAACATGAGGTGGTAGAAGATGAAAACAATAAGGAATTTTTGGTTGATATCATTACATCTTCCTTAGGAACATCCCCATTGGGTGACTCTTTAAGTCTATTTAGATTGGTGTTTTGGAAATACCCAGGATTGAAGTACATGATTTGGGGGTTTATAAGAGACTATATAATTTTTTATTGAGATATTTCTATGAAATTTATATTTAAATTAATTTTAGGTGATCACATTTTAAATGTAAATATAGTGGCCTTTTTTTAAAATTATACTAATTTTCATTAATTAAATTACATTATTTATATAAAAATTATTTAAGAAAAATAAATAATTTATAAGGGATGATATAAATTTTATAATCAGTCAACCATCCTTATCAAACAGTTTTTTAACATGGATTAGATTTTTTAACTATGTTAAACCCCATTTACAGAAAATTACTCTTACTAGAGTAACTCCATTTTTATTGTAGGTAACTCAATTTAATAACCAATATTGAATTTTTGATTATACTATAATTTTGAAATAATAATTTGAAATTTTAAAAAAAATTATATAAACTAAATTTTATATGGTTAATATATATTAAATTTAGTACGAGTGAACAAAACAAAGACAATATTTTTTTAGAAAAAAAATCATTTTATCCTTCAAATATAATCATGGGATATAATTATAAATGTTTTTTTATTTTCATGAAACAAAATGTTTATTATAAAAAATATATGTTATGAAATTTTAGGAAAATCCAAATCCAAATTTCACCAAAAATGTATTTATATTAAGGGAATGGATAATATAGTTTTTAGTGTAGAATATTACTATTGTTTCCAAAATGAGAAACATGGGTTTAATAAATAAAACAGTATATTTTTAAATTTTTTCTAATTTATCAGTGTATATATTTTAATGAAATAATTTTTCCGAATAGAATTAATCTATTTTTTAATTGTAAAAATTGCATAACATATATTGATTTAGAAAAAATAGTTATTTTCCAATATTCGTCTAAAAATAAATTATTTCAGGAAAATTAAAATAGTTTATCATATGATAATATTATAATTTTATGTAATAAATTAATGTTAATTTTTTGAAATTAAAATTATTAATGCTTTTAATTATATCTTAATTGAAAATAATGAAAACTATTATCCCTAGAAAAAAACTATTAAAATATCAACTCTTCTTATTCTTAGTTTCAACGAATTTGTTACTATAATGTCGTCTTATTAATCATTTAAAGAATATATTTAATATATATTGTATCTTCAAATAATGCATTTAAAATTCCATTTTAGAGGATGAAAAATTATTTATGAAAAAAATGATCTCATTAATTTTATCAATGCATAAGTAAATAAATATATTTTTTTATTAAAAGTAGTAAATTAAAAAAAATTAATGATACTAATTACTTATTAGATTAATAATTGCGAGTTTATAAAATATTAATTTCTTCTTACAAATCCCCTAAATATTTTCACCTATTATATTTGTATAAGATAAGCTCGGTTGAATGTATCGACTGATGAATTACCTAGCAAGGATCTCATATAGATTTCCATGATTTTAAACATGTATTGAATGAAAAAATTTCGCATATAAAATTTATTGAATTTTGGATTACAATCAGTATAAGTAAAATATCAATTAAGCTAATTTATTTCGGTGCTAGAAAATAGGATTTATATGGAACACTCCCGTGACTCGATGCCATTTCTCAACATCATAAAAACTATAATATAGTTTCTTGCTTTTACACTTAAAAATATGACAAATATATTACAATACTACAATTTAATATTTATATATTAATGTAATGAAATTTAATTAAAGTTCTATTTTTACATTTAAATCAATCTATCAACATAATTTTTATTTAATGGAATATTTTATATTCATATCAAATGGCATTATGTTCTACCCCATAAATAAATTACACTATTTAAATTTTAATTACTACTCACTATAGAAATTTTTAAATAAATTCTTAATGTAAACATGAAATTGTATTTTATTTATAGAGATTCATAAACCTTACAATCATAAGAATCATAAAATTTTCCTAAATTAGTTTTAATCATAAATTGTTTTTCCTTCTACCATTTAAACCATGTGTCTATCATTATTCGATATCATGAGCCACAATATATAAATTACTTATATATGGTTACCATAATTATATATTCATTGATAGGACAACATTGGTTAATATAGAATCTGATCGCATTTTTTTATATAATTTTTCACTCTAAATAGATTAAAATAATCCATTTCCTAAATCAAATTAAATTTATCTATAGGATGTATAATAATATTTTCCAAAGGAACTTTCTAATGAACATTAAAATGTGATAAAATAGACACACACAAAAATAATTTATTAAAAATTAAATATAAATACATATATATGATGAGTTTATGATGTTAGAAAACAAACAAGGTAAAAAGGAGTGGGATGAACAACATGAAAAAAATACTCACATTTCTTAAGTTGTTTATTAGAATTACTCAGTACACACCATTTTTAAAATACACTTAATTTGTTTTAATTTCATTTTATTTATCTCATTATCATTTATTAGTATTTTTTGATGCATTTACTCCATGATATCACATGGTTTAATGAATAGATTGGGGTATTTTCTATGTTTCAAACATTTTTGGAATTGAATTTTATGTATTTTCTTAGTTAGAAATCATTTTACCTTCACCATATGGATTGAACACTGAATTTTTCTTCAACGATTATTTTTTAAATTCAATCTATTACCATAAATAATACTTATACCAATTTCTCTTCCAAAAATATTGACCTGAAGGAAGTTAAATATTTTTTCATTTATCATCTTCCTTACATAAATATTCATAGAACTATATTCTCATATTCTTGGTGTGTTTTGAAATTAATCTAAGTCCATATTGTTAACTATAATTATTCATGTCTCATTTTCCACAATCACTTGATTTATGAATCATTCTCTTATATCATTTGATATCTTATTTTTAAAATCTCCATATTGTTCATGGAATCTATTATTAACTTAGTTCCTTTGGAATTAAAAAAATAACAACACAAATAGAGGTTAATGTGGGTGATTTATAATTAAATTCATAATATAATAATAATAAATAGTCATAGAAAAATCTAAACCGAGAGATTTTATACACCTATAAACTATTACATTATAATTTATATCAACCCAACTCACTCTAGGATCAATCTGGGATTCTTTATGTTGTGTTCTATCATATTTTTAACCTATTTCCATAACATAATAAATATGTTATAATTAATTATAAATGGTATTAAAGAATTGAATGTATATCCCCTAGGTGCGCCTTTCTATGCATGAAGTCTCTACCAAACGGATTTTACATTATAATAATGATTGATTTGATATACAATTATACATTTTCAGAATGATTACCTTTAAGTGAAAATGATCGGAAACCACATTAAATTGTTCATACCCATAAAAGAATTTAATTTTTGGGAAACCACATAATCCAAATTTTAAAAAAATGCATGATTTTATCATAAACATGTACTCCTCCTAAGGGATTTATCTAATGTTCTCTATTCGTAATAAGAAAATTAACAAAATTAATCAACAAAAAATAACCAAACTAATCAACAATAATAATGGAATTAATCATCAAAATTTAATAAACCCTGATTTAATGCCTATAAAAATTTCCTAACATTAATATATCATTAATTTACATCATTTATATAATTTGAACATTACATCGGAATATATAATATTAGAGTACTAATAGTTGAAGAATTGTTGAATTTTATCACTAGCTACATAAGTAAATTATTTTACAAAACTTGTGATCATATAAACATAATTGATTAAAAGTAGAAATTTCATAGAATTATCATTAGTTATACCTATATTTACATCCTATGTTTTGGAAACACAATAACATTGTGAGGTAATGTTCTCATTAATGGAATAATATAAGTAAGTAACAAATGTGAGATAATACATAGAGTTTTAGTAGAGTAAAATTTACTGAAAGATAATGGGGATAACCTCCTCAATACATATTATGTGAATGAAATTATAAGTTCATAGATTCATAAAATATGTTTCATCAACAAAAAATGAGTCAATATAATCATGGTATATTGTTCAATACTAAGACCATCATCATATAGTGGGAAAATATCCAGAGGGGATTTCTGTCACTCACTAATCCCATACATGACATCTCACAAAATATAAATCCTTACCTAGTTCGTTGGAGGCAATATATTTTCAATCCCTCCCATAATTTCAATAAAATGAATATATTTTCATCAATACATGTTCCACATGAGTAAAATGAATCATATTAAAACATATTCATAATAAAACCAATGAGAAATAAGTGGTTTACATAATCTCATCTCATAGAATAAAAATAAGATATATTATAATGATTCCCGTGATAATATAAAATTAATTCATCTGTAATTTTCAGATTTAATTAAATAAACAAAGGTCATGAACATTTAGTTCCAATTTAATAAATTCCCTGTGATGGATTAATGAGAACAAAGAAAAAAAATGAAGCACGTAGGTGATGCTTTTCAAAATAAAGATACGATTATTTAAAGCTAGAAATGGCGTATTACTCAACATAAGATGAAAATTGAACCAAAAAGGCTATAAATAAAACTAACTAAATTATTATAATATATATATATATATGGTAAAATATAATTTATTTTATTGACATTTTTCATTGAATAAGAAACTAGTATATTCCATTATCTATTGTTTTTATAAAAGTGGGAATTTTAGTGGGATATAAGAAAATTTGTATTCTCCCAAAATAATGTTAATTAGGACATAATGTATATTTATGTAATATTAATATATAATATTTTTTAAATAAATGAGAATAATATTAAGGAAACAAGAGTAACATAAAGAGAATATGTAACTCAAAAGTAACAAGGATGATTTATAAGACCCCCTTTTAGGTTTTAAATTAATTTCTTTGAAACCCAAATTAATAATGGGATAATAAAATAGTATTTCAAAATGGTTAAAGAAAACTTATAGTATTATAGAATAATAATAATATATTGGTTCAAAAAAGGTAAATGATAACATTGGAGGGATGAAAAAATATGCATATAAATTAATAATTCCATTAGATTAGACAAATGAAACTCAAAACAATTTAATAAAATTTGGAAATATATTAAACAAAACAATTGTCATTTTATTATAATAATTTCATTACTAGTGTGTAAAAAAATAACATACCTTTTATAATATATACATTTTAGAATATGTTAAACTAGAAATCAATATTTTAGAAAAAATAGCATAACACCAAAATAGATACAAAGTTGAGTCAATGAACCACTTTGAATTATTTATATTTACAATAAAAACTCCCAAAAGAAAAAAATGAGATGGAATTTGAAAAAAATATATATATTTATAGTGAAATAATATACGAATATATCAAATGGAAATAATTACATCACATAAATATAAATCTATGTCAAATACCAATCACATCTCAATGAATCATTCATGAGAGGTGTAAACCCTTACCTTTGATCCTGATTCAATCGATGCACTCACCTAACATCATGAATAATCTAATTGTGTTTTTAAAATAAATTATAAATAACATGATACATATATATAATATTTTTTATATTCCTTTTATGTTTTGTTATTAATGTTTTTTAAAATAATTTCCTATTATATCAGTTACATTGTGTTGTCAGGTTAATTTATATGTATCGCTTTTGGGATTATTACAAGGTAAAAGGAGTTATAAAATGAAATCAAGATATTAATAATTTTTGGATTAAAATTTTACATATTATAAAATTAAAAAAATATTTAAAAACAGTTTCATATTTTATCACAAAATTGTCCAAAATTAATAATGTTATTCTAATGAGGTAATTTATGGTGATTAATAGTGATATAAATTTTTATTAGTAATATTAATTATTGATTTAAAAATATTACTGTTATATAATATATATAATTACATAAATATAACTTATAAATTCTAAATAAATTTTTATGTTATTCATGTATATAGGTAATGGAAAAACAAAATAGGTAATTCCATGGGGGTGGTAGTTTTCACATGCATGGATGATGGTCTCAATTTTTTATATGAAGGAAGTGGGTTTAACAATAAAATAATTACAATGTTACAATAGTAATAATTTTTTATTTATTATATTTTTATTAATATGAATCTTTTGGCTAACCATGTTGATATTTTATGAAAAATATAACTTATCTTTCATTGAGGATGTAATCCGCCAAAACGATTGAGGACAAATTCAATTTTTTGATTTGTATTAATGGAAGGTAAAAATGATTATTTAAAGTAATATAATAAAATTTTACAATATTAATAATTAATATGTTATCATATCATTATGAATATAAGGCACTTCATGTGGGTAAAGGAATAAAATACAAAGGAATTTTAAGTAATTATCCCGTCATTTGGAGGTTCTCCATGGGGTGAAAACATAATGCTCCATAATGTGGTATTTTTTGAGATCAAGGAATCAAGGATTTAGGGATGTTTTCAAACAAAGTAAATATAATGGTTTTGGTTAAGCTATATATTTTGATGGATTGGAGAAATATAGAGGATTTGATCTTCTTTTATGAGTAAAGAGAGTGTAATTTTTACAAGATGTAATTACTTTTCAAAAATGTTAATAAAATAATAGAGGAAAATGTCTATAATAATGGTATGTATAATATTTTCGAATAAATATGGTCAATAATCACTCTGACGTCAATTATTTCACATTTTATAATTTTTTTATCATTTTTCACTACACCAAACCCATTTTTCCATAATTTTCCACTTAAATTGGTAGAAATATTTTTACAGTAGGTAACTATTTTTAATAAAAAAAATAGTGAAATTGATATTTGTTCCTAATTTAAACATGAATTTTAAAATATTAATAAAATTTTATAAAATTATAAATATACATTCATAAATATCAATTTTTGTGTTAGAAAACTTATGTAGTGACCAAGAACCATATAACCAAGAGATGGTGTATACATTTTTACATTGGAATAAGATACAAGGAATCACATTAAAAAATGATGAATTGATTAGTCATATTCATAAAATAGATACACCCTTGGAATTTAAATTATATTTTAAATCATAAAATACATAAATATGTTTCTTGGAGATATCATTATTCCATGTAGCATATCCCTCCATCTAATCACAAAACACATCCTTATATCCTAGTGAAAATAAATCATTACAAAAGGGTGAGCAAGAATTATTAGTAATGGTAAGCATATAATTAAGGATATGAATAATTACAAAATAATAAATATTCATATATAAATAAATCCAAAAATTCCATTTAATCCTTTATTGATCAAAATAAGGATGAAAAAATGAGGATCAAATAATATCATATAAGAAATCACATTAGCTTGAGAATTGACTATGAATATTTTATGTAATTGAATAATCACTTTGAATGTCTGTAACTGAATTCATAATGATGGAATTAATATTTTATTACATGTGAATCAAATTTTAAATTCATTTTTCCATGATATCTTTTTAAATTTGTAACGGATTGCATAAACTGAATCAAAATTTTGATATGATACCTACTGATTCTTTAAGGTGCAGTAGCGAGTCTCGACCATCACACACTATTTCCAATACATTAAAAATATGAATGTTGTAACATGTAATTGATATGAAAATTTATATTTAAAATATCATATAAAACATAAAATGTTCCCCACTCAATAACCATTATAATAAACCATCCAGAGTTAAATAAAGTGTATCAACATAGTACTACCCTAGTTAAAATGATAAAAAATTATCATGTGAAATAGAAAGGATAGTATCATTTTAACATATCCATATTAAATAAATAGTTAATTCAATATATTTATTCTTGTATGGAGTATTATTATAAAATTACTCATGTAATATTCTTTTAGAAAAATAAACACTGATTAAAAATGAAGAATTTTATTTTTAAGTAATAAAATTCATAAAATTCTATCGAAATCATTTTTTTTAAATCACATTAAAAAAATGAATTCACAAAATATTAAGAAAAACATTTCATTCAAAAAATACTTTATAAACATGCCAATTATTATTAAAATAAATAATTCTCAGGACAGAGGGTAATTATATACATGTTATTTATGCTAAAAATAACGTTCTTTTTCCCTATAAAATGATTTAAATTTGCCTCATCTATAAAATTACATGATTATCCCATTAATGTTATTTAACAAAAATTTAAAATATAAATAAAATTCATTAATAAATTGTTTGGTTAATGTTAGAACATTTTTAAATTTTTTTAAATATTAATGGATTTGGAAGACCATTAATTTTGCACCAAAAAGTGAAATAAATTTGGATATTCAATAAAAAATTCCTAAATGATTCATAGTTCTAAAGAGTAGATAAATGGTATAATTTCTTAAATAATTTCATAAATAATATATATTAGAATAATATAGATTAATTTTAATATATAAATATCAAATAATACCCCTATGGTAGACTCAAAAAAATCCCCAATCATGATGATAATGTTAAATTATCTATTACCACTTTGGTAACATATAAATCGTAGACCCGATAAAATAAATTACATCAAATAAAAAAATTAAAACACTAAAAATAAATAGATTCTTTATATAATAGATGAAAATAGGATAAATATATATAAAACAATGGGAATATGTTGTGAATATGGTGTATGCCTCATGGATGTAAAAGTGAGATGAGAAATCCTTACCTTTAGTAAAACTCGCAACATACATTCATTATCATCTTGAATACTAAAATTAGGTTAATTATATACCTAATCTGGAAATTTTTTATTTTTTATTATCCATTTTAATTCACCAATAATCATGATATACATAATTACATAAGTAATTAACTTTATTTTTGGGGTTTTGGTGATATTTTTTATATGTGTCTAAAATGACTTTGGTTGGTCAAATATTGATCTAAGAGTTCATTATTTAAACTTCTAAAAAAATAATAAATATGAAAAAATTAAATTATTTATACTTAATCTATTAATTTAAGACCAATCCTGAAACGTGGTTTCAATAAATTAAGTATGTTAGGATCATGGATAAAATATGTTGTACATACGAATGTCTAACACTTCCATTGTTAGAAGATCATTATAGAAAAGAGTAATGATATAAATTACCTTTAAATAATGACAATTATATAAAAAATAACATATTTTTTCTAAAAATATAATAATACATATCATCCATGTGTTTTGGTGATAAGAAGTGAGTAACAGCACTTCATGAAGGTGGTTGTCAACACATACACGAATGATATTATAATATTTATGTGAGGAAAAAGGATAGAATGATAATGATATATTATTTTAAGAATTAAAAATTTATAATAAATATAATTATTATTTATTTTCTATCAAAAATATTCATGTACTTTACCCTTATTACAATACATACAATGCATTAGGGACAAACGAATCACATCGCTTCACATGCTGGTAGTTCGATGTACACACATCTATGTTACCGTATACCCTACAGAATGGATATTAAATGGTGTATATATTATATAATGTGTCCATAGGTATAATTATGCTATATATTTAATTATACATTATACCCATTATCATACCCAACTGGTATGGGTGTTGATGGAAAATGTGTCACATCGGTTCATGAGCCAGTATCCCATTGTACAAATGAGTGACGTTATCATTTCTAATTTGAGGGTAGAGGAGATGGATATATGTAATAATATTATTATAATAATATACAAATACATATTAGATAATTTTTTTTGATATAAAAAATATAATATTCTATTTAGTTTAAGAAGAAATAAATTAAAAGTACAAAGTTAGGTATTTTACTTCTCAGACCGCATCAATTGAATTATAACTAAAGTATTGCTAAAATTATTTTCTTACTTAACCATGTCCTCTAAGATTATTTCATGTAATATTTTATTTTATTTTTATGAGTATTAGATGACCTGGTAATTTTCTTGATATCAAGAAGAGATGATTGTGTGGCCATTTGTAAGAAAGGAGAGTCGCATAGTTGTAAATTTTTAACATAAAAATGGGGATTATTTTTTTACATTTAAAATTGGTCAAAAATGGTGTATTATCTAGATCTAGAAATTATAAGTAATAAATAACTACATAAAATAAATTTTATGAAAATATAATTAGTTGAATTTAACACTTATCCTTTTTATTTGACACATTGTAAACCAATTTTTACAGTAACTAGGGTAATTAATTTTTAATGTATTGACTATTCATTTTGGTAAACAAATGTTTACATTATTAGATAATATAATTTATTTTGACTCAAAATAGTGTATCCATTTTTAAAAATTCAAATAACATGAGGGTAAAAATTAATTTAAAATTATTCCTAAAGAAATGATGAGAAAGAGGGTTCTCAATGTGAAAATGGCCAAAAGTTAACCATTATTTGTGATAAAAATTAAATATTAAAATGTGTTAATGAATTATATTGTATACGTAGATATATACATAACAAAATTTAATTTAACACTTTTTTAATAAATAATTTTTATTTATAAATAATCTAATAAAAATGACGTTTTCAATTTAAATTCAATATCCCTCACTATTAATTATAAAATGAAACTTTTAAAAAAAATCAAAAATATAATTCCAGTGAAAATTTTTTATGACTATTTGAAAAATAATGAATAAATTTTTAATTAAATCTTAAAAACATTGTAATAAATTTTTTTTATTTTATGTTCACATTGCACGATTAATCCACCTTTCAGAAAAATATAGTTTTTCAGAAAATGTTTATATTTATTTTTAGTGATTCTTTTTTATCGTATAATAAATCTAGAACCATAATATTCATAATTTAGTTAAAACAATTAATTTATCCTAATTTAATTTATAGCTTATAATTTTAGGTTATATTATAGTTCATTTATACTTGGTGTTGTGTGTTCAACAATCTATCAAAGAGATTAAATTTAAATAAACATATTGCATGGGTTATTTAGTCTTATTGTTGATCATCATATATTATTTTGAATACAATTATCATATTTTATAATTTGTGGTTGTTAAATTACACCCACATTAGATAAATTACCTCCCAAAAATAAAACATGTAATTGGAAATCAAGGGTTTGATATTTGGAAATATCATTCGGTAAAAAGCACATTGTAAAAGGGGATAGTAAAATATCCACTTAGTAAGAGTAAAATTGGAAATACAGAAACCATATTTTATAAAATAGAAATAAATTTCCATGATGATTGAATATGGTAAAAATTAAAGATATGGAAATGGATGTAAAGAATAAATAAATATTTACAATGATGGTGGTCATTGAATAATATAATTTGAATGATAAATGGAGTTTTAAGGACACTAATAACTTAAATCCTCAATAATTTAAAAGACTCTTAGTTAAACATAAATGAATGTATTAGGGAAAAAAATTCAGCATCATTTTCCCTGATTTGAGTGATTCTTTTTCTGTTAAAAATTATCAGGATATAGAATTTTGAGATACATTTTGATTTAATAAACATAATTTATTCCTTAAATTGAGCTTTGATCAATATCAAATTCATCTGTTACTCAAAGAAATTAAAATATAATGTTGTTTTTTTCTGGATGGTGCACTAAATTCATTTTAAATGGATAATAAAATCCATAAATGTTTGATAATAATTTTTTTGAATAAATATTTATTATTACTACAAAATAGATAAAACATGTTATACAATATGAATAAATATTTATATGGTTATGTAATACATTATTCTCTAAAACCATTATCAATTGTTCGACTTATATAATTTCATAAATAGTTAACATTGTTACCCGACCAAAATATTAAAATCCAAAATATTAGAAATACTGGCACTAATTTCTAAAATTAAATTAACATTAATTCATGAAACAACATGAATTACCTATTAATCAACACATACCAACATGTGAGTACCTTCATCATATTTTTTCTTGAAATATTTTAATAATCTAAATTTACAAATATACATATTGAAAACATACATTCTTATTTATTAAATAATTAAAACCATAATTATTGGATATGTTCATTTAATAAATATAAGTTGTAAACTCAAAGAATGATAGCGTAAAACACATTTTCAATAAATCATTAACTAGTTCCAATGTATTAAATAAAATCCAATTTTCTATATCTAAATTAGTCACCCGTTTATCCCGACATCATTATATAAATATCAGGAAAATATTTATTTTTATATTTCCCCAAAGTATGGTTTTCCTAATAAGTTCATCCTTGTAGTATATAATTTTTCATTGTCCTTGCTACCAATCAACATATGTTTTAATGTCCTTAAAAAAATTTAATGAAGAATAATACATATATAATTAATAATTCATGTAACTATGATATAACTGATAAAATACTAAAATGACATTATTATTGAACATAAAAACAATAATATTAATTTTTCCACTTATTTTTAGGTAATAACATCATCTTAACTGTGATATACATGTTTATTTTGAGGTATATTTCTTTAGTGCTTGGGGAATTTATCAATTGTTTCCCCATCATCTTATATATGAATCATCGAACATTGGAAACGTTTTTGATGAAATATCAATCACAATAATAGAGGACTTTCTATCAAATATTTATAAAAATCCATTTCTTTTTATGAATATACCAGGGTCTTTCCTTCAAAAAGTATAGCATGCCTGATGGTAATTCATTTCCTTCAACATGTATAGCATGCCCGAAATTAAAAATGTCAAACATAAAAAACATACCTTCAATGAATTTTTCAAGACATCTAAATAAATGGAAAATTCCTAATCCAAAAGACCCAATCTATTTTTCCTCATGAGACATATCGATTCATCCATGGGCTATAGTAGGCTTTTCCCATACTTACTATGTTTAATAAATTCCATATACAAAAGTGGTGAAGCATAATACACATAAAAATTATATATTAAAATTTAATATGAAATTTAATTAATTTCCTTAATAAATATAATAATCATAAACCGTCTAACCTAAAATTAATGGTATCAAAATAGTAATTACCCAGTTAAACTAATCATAAACCATCCATAGAAATTAAAATTATTGTATCAATGAATTATATCTTCATTAAATAATATTTCATATTAAATTATTTATTCATATATAGAGTTTTTTTTAAACATCACCTCAAACATTATAAGTGGAAAATAAAATTTCATTTAAAATTAGACATTTAATTTTATAACAATAATATTCATAAAATGTCGTAAAAATGCATTCCATTGAAAATGACTTGTGAAAACTATAAATTTAAATAATACTACGAATTAAAATTTCATTATAAATATCAGTATGACCATTTAAAATAAACCTCAATTAAATCATTTTATTGATTGTGGGTAATTTCATACATACCGTATAAGACAAAAAGATAATTCATTCTGAAATGTAAAAAGGATTAAAAAGTGCCTCATTTGGATAATGATAAGAAAATAAATTCATAACCAATTTTTAAAAAGTAAAACCTATGTTAAAATAAATTTTATAAATAATTTTGGAAATTTAAATTCATATGTTAAATTATTCTAAGAAAACATATATTTGCAAGAAAATGTGGTTTTCTGAAAGGCAAGTAAAGATGGACTTTCTCAATAATATTTTCATAATCATTTTACATACTAATGAGATAAAAATGATAAATTTATACCAAAATGTTCCCAAATATCTATAATAATAAATAAAAGATAATAAAATATATTTATTTTAGGATTAAATATAAAATAATTAATATAAAAGATATATACACAAACTAATTTCCAAATAATAATGGCATTGGGAATCAACCCCTTACCACATTACGATCATTTGAATCATATAAAACAGAAAATAAATAACCTAAAATAAAAAATTAAATCCCATGAAGATAAATTTATTAATGATATAATATAAAAATATTGGTAGTTTATACACCACAGAATGGAAATAAGTGCGGAATATAGCATATGTCTCTCAGAAGTAAATGTTAGATGATAAACCATTATCTTGAGTCTGAATATTCATTTAAAATCATTATCTTTATGTATAAAAAAATTATTTAATTGATAAATTTATCAAGAAAATTTTAATGTTTTTTATTCAATTTATTTAACTCATTACCCTATTATGTAAAATTATAGATTCAATTAAGTTTACATTGGGTGTTTCGATGATATTTTAGTTATGTTTCATAAATTTCTTTGGTGGGTTGACTATTAGTCTATGAGGTTATTATTAAATTATATATAAAATGATAATAAAAATAAAAATATAATATTTATACATAAATTATAAATATAATAAAAAGTAATTGATGATTGAATTTAGGAATGAAGTATGTTATGATCATAAACAATATAGGATTTCTGCACACATGAGTAACACTAAAAAATTTCAATGATAAACATGGAATGACATTAAATGATAATATTTCATAAAAAATGATAATAATATGATAAATAAAATTTTATTTATTTTTGTATATTTATATATATCATCAATGTGGTTGGTGATGTTAAGTGAGGCACATCACATTTTGAATGCAGTAGTCCCCACAAACATGAACGACATTATCATCTGTCAGTGAGTGAAATGGTAAGAATGAAATTGATAAAAAATCATTTGATAATGAAAAATATGTCATTAATATAATAATTATTTCATTTTGAAATATATATTCTTAAAATTTACCATTATTACATTCCTTGTAATGCGTTACTAAAAATGAAGAACATCACTTTGTTAGGTGTAATTCTACCAAACACTCAAGTGATGTTATTGTATCCCCATTGAAACGGAAATTATAGAATTAATAAATGATATAATTACATAAAATGTATATTTATTTAATAAATATGATTTATATTGTTAATATCTATAATAATACCCACCATTGAGAGGTTTATATTGAAAACATGTCACATCAGTTTGTGTGGTGCTAGTTCAACATACACAAAAGCAACATTATTGTTTCCCATATGGGCAAATATGAGATTGGTATTGGTCATTACATTAAAATAATAATATATTAGTCTGAGGCAGACACATTTTTATTTTTTAATAATTAATAAATACCAATTTAAGGAGGTGGGAGAATGATAAAATAAAAATAAACAGTTATTAATTATACCTCTTCTCATACTAGCTCTTTAAGATTATACCTAATTTGTAAAAAAATGGATTTATAAAAATACCATGCATTCTAGGATGAGCTGATTGAATTTTTACTATGATTTAGTTAGGAATATTTTAAATAATTGGGTTTATGGTGTGAAGAAGAGAGGTTAGGGGTGGCCTTTTATATGTCAGTTTAGTGGCACACTTTTAAATTTTTAAATGAATATTATGCATCTTTATTGAAAAAATAGGTCCAAAATAGAGTATTATTAACAATTACACAAGATAAGGTATTAATATGTAATAATAATATCTTATAGATAGTTTTTTGGTAAATTCAATCCTTGTATTTTATTCAAAACCTAACTAAATAGATTTATACCTTTATTACAGTAATAAATTTTTACGGAAGTCACTATTAATTTTGTTAGAAAATAATGATGATCTTATTTGATAGTATAAATTTTTATGATAAAAATTTATAAATTTTTTCAAATTAAATTCAAATAATTTGAAATTTTTAATTTATAAATAATCCCACCGATTTAAAGGGAGACGATACTTTTAAAGATGAAATATTCAGATGTTTACAATGTTTTTATATCAAAATTCATTATTAAAATTATTAAATTGAAAAAAATGGACTAAAATATATATAATTGAACTAATTTTAAATAAAAAAAAATTAATATAAAATTTAACTTTCTAAATAATTTTAATTAAAATTTATCTGTCAATTAAAATTCAATATTTTTTATTATTTATTAATAAATGAATTTTTTATAAATATCCATAAAATACATAGTAAAATAATTTTGTTTAGAAAAATTCAATTAATTTATAAGTTTTTTTCAAATATATACTATAAATTTGGTAAAAATTAATTTTTTATTATGGTCACAATGAATGACTAATCCACCTTCGAGAGAAATACACTTCATCTTAAATAATTTTTTTTCTTTTAAATTATTCTAATTTTATTTCTACTTATTAGAGAAAAATAATATTTATTATTTAGTTTGTTTTTTTAATTACAACCAATTTAATTTATATGATATAACGATATAATATATTATGGTTTTTTTAATGAGGGTATAATATTTCATAAGCAATTTAATAGATTATAATTAATCAAATGTATTTAATGTGTCGTTTAAGATTAGTGTGGTGTGTCACATATTCTATTTAATATAATGTTCTTAATTTTTAATTTTGGTGAGATGAAATATAATTTCTAAATTATGTTTCACAAAAAATTAATTTTTAGCTTCAACTATTTTTGTGGGATGACATTAAAAACTATTTTTATTATCAGGAATGAAAATTTGTTATAAAAAAAAATTATTTTCAGCAACTATAAAAAATGAATTATACTAAAACTTTGATTTAATTGAAATAAGATACAAATTTTTTTAGATTGATATATTATTTATGTTTCCCAATTGAAAAAAATGTATTTTAAAAATAAAAAATAAAAAATAAAAATTATATATTTAAATTTATAAATATATATATTTTTTTAAAAAATTGAATTTAGTAGAATTTCATTTCTTATATATTATGATAATGTCATATATTGAAAATTTTAAGAAATCATTATTTTTTACTATTCACATAAAAATAAACTATTTAGGAATAAGTAACCAAAATTTATACTATGATAATATTGTTATTGTAAATTAGAAAAATGATGATAACTAATTCATTTTAAAATTTAAATATTTTAGAAATAATTTTTAAATTAAAAAAGAAAATATATGTACAACTAATTTCATTGAAAAAAAGAATTTTATATTTCAAACCATTCTTATTTTTAGTTCCAATACGTTACAAATTTTTTTGGTTGTTATGTTATTCATGTCAATAATATATTTAATATTTTAATTTTCATTAAATAGAAAATAAAATAAAATTTTTAAAAAATATTGATTCAAAAATGTTACCCATTAATTTTTAAAATGAATTATTAAATAAACATCCATTTTATAAAAAATTTAATATACAAAATGTGTACAATAATTAAAATTACTAACTTTTTTATTTCACTATTTACATGTTTATGTCATCCAAATTTATAGTTTGGTATCCCCATTGGTTTTTTCTTATGATCCAAACATAATGTAAACTCTTTTGGTAGTTGTGAGTGGTGATTAAACTATCATGGATCTCATGAAAATCTCTCTATGTTTAACCTTTTCTCACATACAATTTCTCTCATATAGGAATTATAGTACCTAGGATTGTGATTGGTTTATGGAAATCCATAGTTAGGGTACATACATTTTATGCAACAAAAAATTAGCTTCATATAGTTTACATATGTTATAAAATTTCATTTATTTCATTCGTATATTTTATAATATATTTACCTTATTTTATAATAGTAATTTAACAAGTATATTATTATTGGAAAATCGGATAAATTTATTTTAAAGTATCATGATATTAATTTAGTTATTTTTTGAGTATGAATAATGAAATTATTGGAGTGTTTAATTAAATAATATATATAGTAATATTTTGGGAAGTCACATAACCCATTACATATTCTAAAATAATTTTTTTAAAAGAAAAAATTGACATTCACATTTTATAACTCAATTAATAATTAGCCACATAAGCTTAAAAAATCCCAAAAACTAACATATGTCACAAAGATAAAAGGTGATAGAAGCTCGAAAAAACCCCATCATATATTTCCATGTATGGTCACTCAATCATTAATCATATTTCCACATCCATTTTAGTCAAGACAACTTTCATGTTTTCCTTATTCCATTATTTATTCGTTTCATGAACAAGACCAGGGTAATTGCATCCCATATACATTAGGTAAGTCCCACAATCATCAGTTACCAATAAATAAACACTTAAGGACCAATGGATCCTTTTCACCTATTTTTTGGGGATTATAATTTATTTTTTAAAATTTATGGCCGATCATGAATAATTGACGGGAATACATACCACATGTCAAAATAAAATTTTAATAAACTATATATATATTTATAATGTCAACAGACCCCATACTCAAAATAGAATCCATTTACATTAGAAAACATCAACCATTGTCATTGACCAATAGTAACTGGCCATCATCCATTAATATGAGGCAATGGATCTAATGAAGGTACAATTTAGTTAATAAAAAAATAATTTCAATTATTTTTATCATTAAAACCATGATTAATATTTTTTACATATATGTGATGAAATTTTTTTTGATGACCTCATAAAACCTAATCTTTTAGTAATAGAGTGTTATCTACCCCCATCATCCTCATAAAACTCTCTCAGCACAAATCCACCAAACCAACAAACAATAAATCAATAAATTCCAAAAAATAATATGTATGAATCAAAGGGAAACATAGGTAGTTATCTTTCAACTAATAGAACTACCTAAAAACTAGAGATCACATGACTACCTTTATCTATACTATGAAAAATCCCTCTTATCTGATCATGATTCAAACATTCCATAGTGAAATAAATATAATATCCCTAATCAAAATCCATGAAAATTAATGTAATGGAACTAGAAACAATATGTGTTATTGAAATAATGATAAAGTATACTTTATCACAGAATGAGGATGAACAAATCAGTCTGAAACTAAAAAAATAAGGTAGGAATATGGAAGGAGAAGGGGGAGATTGTCCCCACATTTGGCCAATTGAATCCAATGAAACATTAATATTCAGTTCTAATTGTAAAATAAAAAATATTAACCCTAGTATGAAAACATTAATATATAAAACTATATGTATGGATGAATTCAAAAATATACCAAGCTTATCCCATGTAGGAAGCATATCCCCTTATGATGGCTGGTCAGTACCTGGTGCACCGGGACTAGGTAACTAATGGGCCTGGACACCGACGTGCCAACACCTTCCATCCTCTAAAACCCATGGAACTGAACTCTTACATTATCTACAAAGGGTAAAGTCTCAATGAACTCAATTTAAGTTTTTCTAAAGTATTTAAAAAATTTAATTATCAATTCAAAAATAAATATTCAGAATAGAATTTGTTAGGATCTATTTGGAACTCAATTCGTTTCTTCCTCCAAAAAATAAAATTTGGTAGGGTCATTATATCCTCCCAAACATATTATTATTTTATTTTATAAGTTTTCGTGTGAATATTTTTTGATCCAAATCAACAACTAAAACCATGCTTCACAGCCCAGTACCATGTCTCCCAATAATAATAGTTTTTCCCATAATACCCCAGAATGCGCCCCACTACCAAATAACCTAGGAGTGTCTCATTCCAATCCCTCACATTATAGGTAGTTTATTTTAAAAAGTAATTTTTATTATCATATGAAAAATAAAACTATGTCATGAATGGAATATTATGGTTAGTTTCCCACTAAGAGGTCTAAATATAGAAATTCAACTCCATTAAATTCATGAATTGATTAATTCTTTAA
Organism: Viscum album; assembly: GCA_963277665.1. Classification (NCBI taxonomy): domain Eukaryota; kingdom Viridiplantae; phylum Streptophyta; class Magnoliopsida; order Santalales; family Viscaceae; genus Viscum; species Viscum album. The sequence goes on from OY728165.1 coordinate 814,322,561, forward strand.
GATTAATGATGATTCTCCACTCCCAAATGAATTTGTGAATTATAAATCCCCTGACATCATAAACCATCTATTGATGTCATTAGTCAACATAAAACTATCAACCACATAAAAAATCTTAAAATCACCCCTAAATCATTTTTCATAAACATATATAGTAACATTAGAGGGATAATAGAAACATGTTGAACCACCATATTGTATTACCAATTCCACCCACATTCCTAAGATATCTGATATTCAACAAACCTAGTCGACCTATTAATTGATTTCTAAAAACTCATTATTAATCATAATCAATAAAAAAACCCCACATCATCTATGTTAATCCCTAAAACATACATAATCTACTTATTAAACATCATATGATATCCATTTCAATGTATTTACATGTAATTTTTTGTAACTAGTACAAATAACGGATTCAATAAGATGAATAACACTATATTGGATCTAGTAACAAAACATATCCAATGTTCACTAAAAAGAACAATGAATTAATTCTATATACATAGAAAATAATGGAACACTTACCACCATAAAATTTCCCATTTCATAAATCAATTAGAATCATCCAACACAACAATCATTGTCAGATGAAAAAAGACACTCATGAGAAAGACTTTTACTTCCATCAAAGGGACTACATCCTTAGCCTCTCTCTAGTGTACAATAATACTACACTTCTATATGAAACATCTTCTTAACAATACTGATAGTAGTTCCTTATAACAATCAGTGTTGGTTTATTTATCTCAATGTTAATGATTAAACCATACCACATGAATCTTAGAGTCTATCACATAATGAACTCCACCAAGTCCCCTTCGAAACTCACTTTTAAATAGTACCCCTACTCACTATTGTCGTGGAACTCTCCTAATTCGTCAATCATAAGGATAATATAATAATCCTGTAAATATCTCATCAGTATTACAATTAAGATGATGAAATTTCAAATTTAAATGAAGGGAATGGAACATCTCTTATGAGATATAATTACTGTGTCATATCCAACATCCAATGACAATTTAAATCATTCCCTTACGGAGACCTTATCTGATAAACCAGTCATATTGCTATACATTGGTTCTCAAATGGTATTCCCACCTTACCATCACCAAAAACCCGCATATCTAATAAATTAATGATATACAAAAGACAGATAAAACCCATTTTCCATTCCATGTTTGTAACAAGGTGTCTCAAGCAATTACATTACCACATCATAACTGATAACATTCCATGAATGGTCATAAACAATATTTACAAATAGCCAACAATATATCCCCATATAGTATGAAAAAATAACTCCAAGACCCCATCAGTATAAATTGGTAGAAAAATAAGTCTCACCCCAAATATGGTTTTATGGGACTGATCAAGGAAATATTATACAACCAAAATCACACACTAAGAAGTGGTCACATTCCATCATTTGAAGTTTATATCATCACTAAGACCTAAAAATCAGGATTCATGTCACCTTTATACAATAATTTACCTATCCCACAGAACACTTGAAATCTAAACATTGACATTACACGCATGACTTCTATGGTTGATCATGCCCAGCTGACCTCAAAGATAATAATTACAAGGTTAATCATATGTATGCTAAAACGATACATAATGTAGTTTCAGAAAAGAAGCAAAACTATTATCTCAATGTAAGAGATAATCAAAAATGAAACTCACAATACTATGCCACAATTACCTTAATAAAAAAACACATTTTCATGTAGTCATACACCATATTACCACCCATTAATCAAACTAAAATCATATAATCGTGATCCAAAACCCCATGGTCAATGAATCGACTAGGGTCATCCCTACAAAACACCAATCCTAGAATAAAACTCGGACCAAATCACATTCTTGATCACCATGGGGGGAAGATAAGTATAATATGTGACTAATTATCTATAGGGAATGGTTATACCATATTTAAATAAGAATAGACCATCCATTAAATGAGAGGGTCACACACATATCATTATAGCCAATAACATGAAATGAAAAATCTATATTAAAAACAATAAATAATTAGATACCAAAAAAATTCACTAACAAAACCTTCTATTACTGAACATATATATTGTACCTCAAGTCATAATCCAAAATATAAAAAAATTATAAAATTTTAAAGAATTCCCAAAAACACCCACAAATACACTCTAATGGTTACAACGTACCAAAATAAAGTACATATATTCCATAACTATCAGACCAAATCTCCTCCAAAAACACCAAATGATGATAATAAAGATGACCCACCAAATATAGTGATTCATATATCCTTTTCTAGATAATTTTAAAAAATTAAATATATTCCTAAAAGAATATGTAGGATATCAAAGAGAATAACTTAGAAGGATACCAATATGAATCTACTAAAGGATTTTACAAATTAAAAACAAAAAAAAGTCTGAAAACAGTTTTCAAATATAACAAAATTGGAAGTATTTCAATTTTAGTTAATAATTTTAAAAACCTTTTAATTATATTTCAAATAAAACATGTTTTTCAAAAAATTCAGACATATGAAAAATAAATAACTATGTTTTAAGGAAATACATTCTCAACACATATAATAAGGAATGTTAATGGTGAGAATAATTATCATCATCATTATAATATATACAAATAAACAAATATGGGAATAACAAAACTCTCCACATCAAGAACAGAACTAAAAAATGGCCCCTAAATGTATAGACTAACCCAATATGTGTAAGTGCACCTAGGGGTCCACCCAAAATATTATAATGTGAGTGAGTTAAAACAAATTATGCTATCAGGGTAAATAATGCGTAATATCACATGTCTTCTCTGATCCCAACACCATGTGCTCTTTGGGTATTCCAAAAACATATTGGATATTGTCATAGTATATCTATACAATGGCTCTCATGGTCCCTTTAGAAAAAATTCTTGTTCTCATATTATTTCTTTTGAAAGGATTTCATGGTCCTTTGGAATAAAAGGAAATATTATTATCTTATCCCCAAATGGCTTTCTTGGTCGCTCAGCTAACCACACACTCACACCCCAACAATTCAATATTCAACGCCATGCCAACATATTCACAAACTGGTTCCATTCCATGAAATTACATTTCCAACGACAAATTTATAATATTGTAATGAAATATACATTAATATTCATTCTACAATGACAAAAAATTCTATATTTAGGTAGAAATATATTTAAAACCATAAAACCCGATTAAAACAATTGTTCAAACACTTCGTAAGCATATAAGATACACCCATGTAGAAAACCCTCTTTAATCACCCAAATATCCCACCATGCCATAAAATATATTAAGAAAGATATTGATATCAACTATAATTTATTAAATTTAAATTTAGATAAACCCATTAAATGATATTATAAATTTTTTTGTAATCAATTTTAAAAACAATTTAAAAGAGACAACTACCCTATATTTTAATACATCCTTATCACCTAAAACGATAACCACCATATCAGGTAGGAAAAGGACTTACACACCTAAGGAAATTAAAATCAAACCAACCCCCAGTCAAGCACCCAATATTTTGATAACACCCCTTCTATGGTTACAAATATTCAGAAAAAGTATGAATATGCTTTAGAAGGGGGAGAAGAATAATAATCCATGAGGATTCGGACTATCCAAAAGAAAAGTCACTATGAATTGAAGATAAATCCACCATGAATGGATAATAAATCTTTCCATACTATGAGTAGTGTGTTCAAATAATGATGGAATAAATTAAGGGCCAAAATACTTATAAATCAATAGGGGAAATGTAGAATAATATAATTTTTAAGTGACATTGATAGGATGAATGGTTTGGATGCACTAATAATCCAACTGTTCACCAACATTGTGGGAAAACTACCTCCCTATGATTTATGATTCACCTTCTCCCCTAGGTGTGACATGGTTTGGAAAACTATTCCCAAACATGAAAAACCCACTACTCCATCCTATATCACCCACATAGTGTAAGCCTCATGTTGAATCAAACCAGACATAAACTATGTGTTGGGATTTTTCCCTCAAGAAATCCAATTTTTGATCCTAATCACCTAAAAACATAAAAAAAGAAAAGGTAAATAAAAATCCTCATTAAATGTACAAGGGACCGATAAGTTATCAAAAATCCACAACAATGCCACTTTCTACCCTGATAAAGTCCTTATGATTCCCTAGAAGAAAATATTTGATGTTATTAATCCCTCAATATTTATTCCTAATCTCTTTTCTAATATATATTGACTCCTGAAATACATGTAACATTTACTAATAGGATCGACTTACTATAGAAAATCTTTTTCTGGTAATCTAACATATGCACCATTTTATCTACAAAAATGGTATCAATATCTGTCTCTATAACATTCTACATTGACAAATGAGATGCTTTGAATGGGTAATATTAATGTGACAAACAACAAAGATAACCTAGATCAGGATCATCTATGGTGAATCCTCTGACTGATAGCTTGCATTCACTAGAATCCCGATAACATGTAACAAACGAACATGAAATTTTCCCATCATTCCCTATATTTCAAAGAGATAATTTCCATGTAAACGATATTCTCTATGAAATAAATGATCACCAACATAAAAATAATGTGGGAAATGGAGAATATTATAATATGGAATCTGGGGAATATGAGACTGTACTATCAATTTGGAATCATCATTACTATTTCAGTCATCTCATAGATGAGGCTTGATCCTACCAAGTTACACTCACCCACATTAGACCAACACAATATGTAATGGAATGGATACCCATAGAATTCCACTAATAGGTCTATCCATATTGAGGATTTGAGAACTATTATTATAATATAACATGGTGAATGGAAGGTTCCATTCCCTTGGACATCAGAAATATAGAAATCACACTCAAAGCCTATCTTCAAGTGTCTGGATGGTTTTCTCAGAATTACCATCCTCTTTAGGTGTATATATAGTTCTCAATCACATCTTACTTATGAAAGAATCAAGTATTCTATTAAAAAATCATAATGTAAAATAGTTATAATGGCCCAAAAGTATCACTAAGGTTACTCCATGAATCCAAACAACATCTCTAACATATAGTAATCTAACATTCATTATCGTGACTAACTACATGATGGGATGAAAATTGGATTAATTCATCAGATAAAAAATAGTCACTTATATTGTATCTATCCCACTCAAAGTATGTGTTAGATTGATCCTGAAATCTAGATAGATCTTCAATTACTTATAACTTGGACTAAGAAGTGGTTTCTATAACCAGGCTATTCATAGATGCTCATTTTGGATCCCATGGTAAGTTATGTATCTAGAAAAACATTTTCTACTACATGTCTCATCTTAAAAAACAAATAACATTCTATCATGATATAAAATAACTCAGTAACTTTGGCGTGCATGAACCAACTAGAATGATGTGCCTCATGTATCACCTCTGGTATCAAAATAAAAATAACTTCTAGCTACATCCATAAATATAGATAACCCTGAAGAGATTGAGGCCAGTCACCTAAGGTCTCCCAATTATTTAAGGCTCTATTTGTCTACTATAACTCAATATCATATACCTTCTCAATCTTAACATGATTTATAAGATATGTTGTTACCTATAAACATTATATGGAAACCCTCTCCCCATCCTCATATTTTTCTATACTCATATCATCAATAAAATTCATAAGACCATAATCATCCTATCATTCTTGATTATCCTTCAGTGTAATATTCTTGGACAATTAAATGATGAACAAATTACCCATTAAATATTAAATAATAAGTAACAAAATCATAAGTATTGATGTATTGAAACTAGTTTATATTCCTAAGTATCAAGTCCCTCTATGTTATAATGTACTTCATAATTATTTGATCTGAGTTATCAATAAAATCCTCCCCAAATAGGATTCATCACCATATCATTAACCCATGCATCCTATAAGGGAATTATAAAACATGATTGTCATAATTTAGTTCATGTTTCCATAGATATAATGGGACATAGGCCACCACACGGTCTTCCTAAATCATCACACTTCTCAACCCCACACTAGAAGAATCATAATTCACAACTTAAGATCTAATAGGAAGATCATGAATAAATGCTGGTGTGGATGTGAAATGGTTATCTAACTATTCATTATAACTCTGAAACATCCTATCCCACAAAACATTCACCACTTTCTTGTTGAATTATTTCAAGGGAGATTCTACCTGAGTAAATTATTGAAAAAAGTTTCTATAATACATCGATATTCCTAGATGGAGGTCAATCTAAATAAATTTATTATGATCCTCCCAAAAATGACTTCTTGGCCTTTCTTAATTCCCAGTTAATCTTATTCCTTATAGATGACATGGCTCTAAAACATCAAAAATTAGATCGAAAACAAGCACTTGGATACCTTGGAATATCGATCGATGTACATAAAAAGTTCCAAAAGACCTCTAGATAGTCATTATGTCCCTCATGCATCTTGGAAGACACAATGATTTCATCCACCTACATGACCGTGAAGAAGTAAAAAAAAGAAATAGAATATCAATATCATCATTTCAATAAATATTATAAAATAATTATTGATCCAAAAAGAAATATAAAATCATTTAAAAGTCTATATCAAATTTGAATGGGTTTTTAACGTCCTCTTCCGAAAAGCATTGATGGTGGTACCCGGATCTTAAGATTATCATAGAAAACCAAATTGTTTCTGAGATGATCAATGAGGTCACCATTTTTTAAATGTGTAATTATTCATCATAGTAATAATGTTATGATTACAGTATTCTATGATTACTCATAGTTCCCCATCCATCATTTTTAAAATTGAAATGTTGATGGTGTTGGTTAGACACTAGGGTTGATAAACCCATTCCCTTAATGAACATTAATCGAAACATTAGTTCCATCATCTCAGATACAACCATTGGATAAGATGGAATGGTAATGAGTCTCATCATGGGAATTATATCAATAGAAAAATAAATATATCAATGGGGTAGAAAACATAGGAAATCCTCTAGAAAAACATATGTGTGCCATTCCATGAACACTGGATGTTCTCCCAATAAACTATACACATCAAAACCTAGAAATATGTCATGAGATAACTCTTAATTAAAAATAAATCAGTCCTACCTTCCCTAATCTTGTATCACACTCACCCTAAAAGACATCATTTCTCTAGAATTATTATGTAACTAAAAATTGAAGAGATATACTTCAACTTGAACCACGAATATTATCAACCATTTCATGCGGATGATAAGTTCAAATATGTCTAGGTCCATGATTAATAATTCTTAGACAAAATCCACATCACCTGTCAAAAAATTTAAATCATGGAAAATGAAACATTTATTCTTAATCCAACACATTGGGGTTAGAATGAAAACAACATAAAGCATTATCTCAGGTCACATACCAAAAACATCATTCAGTTTCAGTGAAATGAATTTATGGGATGTTCTAGTGATAAGAAAATTGGATTCTATGTAAGAACCAACAAACTACTTACCTCTCATGGTGAATGACCCAAAATCTGAGGCATCTATAATAACCTCTTCTGTAGTGATATTTCATCATTCAGATCCTCCATGCACCTTTTTCCCTGGGTTAGAATCTCCATTAATCCCGCCTTTGAAGATTATTAATACTATTGTGATACCTTCAAATTTTGTATCCCAAACTACTCCCTCATGAAACCAAAAAACAAAATCACAAGAGATGAGGTATACACCAACACTTGTGGGACTCCCTCACATACATAGGGAAACATATATTTGATTGTCTAACATTCCAATAATAATAATATATAACTATATTATCCCTGATGAAACCATAGGATCTTAACATGATTGTAGTAGGATAATATTCCTCTTCCCTATAGAGTCTCATCATAGTTTAAATTCTATCATTATGAATCAATCTAGATACATCCCTCTAAAACAATACCATTGAGTCCCTTTTTTCCAATTATATATTCCACGACCATGGCATTCTAATCAGCCACCACGTATTTGGTTGATAAAAATATAATAAAAAAATAGAATGTATCTCTATAATAAACAAAAAGTCAAATATTTGGCCATTAGGTAACCATTCATTCGGAGATATTAAGATACATGAACCAAATATATAAATTTAAAATCAGAATCCTTAATTAAAAAAGAAAATTTCTCCAACGTCAAAAAATATTGTTCATACACCTCCCTCGACGTCTCCCTGTAGAAATAATTGTTAAATTACATTTTTAATGTAGACTATTTGTGATCATCATACCTCTTTGAAAGAACCCTCAACTCCCACCACTTCTTAACTAGTCTCTTAAGGACATACATAGAGAATCCCACTATTAGGGTGTGAAGTGTCATAGAAACACAAATATCAACTTGCTATGATCTAAAAACTTATTAGGACCATGGGGTCCCATGTCTCTATGATTAAATAATGGGATTTCCCATAAACTCATGATCACATTATTAATCTATTTCTCCAATTGTCATCCCATAACCATAATTGACTCGATTATTTCGATCACCGAAATTTCCAATGACAGGACGAGTGAAGGATTTGACTATAGGGTATCCTCCATTGAACAGTCTCCATGCATGGATCAGGTTATTATTGAATAAATGTTTTACAAGATTGAAAAATCATTATCATGAATAATTCCATCTCAAATCAAAGAAAAACATCTAGATGAAACTCTCATCATGTGCATCTATTGGAAACACTAGATTCCTATGAAACTCCAAAATGAAAAATGGAAAAAGGAAAATATTCAATGTATTTTCCATGGATAATGGTTTGGGAACATGGTTAGTACAACCATGCAGAGAACAAGTGGGTTTTATTGGAGATGGTATACATGGCTATATGGGATGCTCATGGTTACTATTACCATTCTCACGAAGAATGAGCCACCACTAAGCCTCCCCGATTCCCCCCAAAACACAAAATAACCCACAATAATTCCCTAAGAGATGTCCTTAACTAGAAAATATCACAAAATATCTTCAAAACATCCCATAACATGGATAATATCCTCACCATAATCCCATACCACCCATATTAACTCATGTTTTGACCTAAAAACGTGATCTCTAGAAACTCCCCTATTCCAAACTCTTTTTTCATGATGATCCAAGATTATCTCTACCACTGAATTGAAATTAATATAACCTCTTATGATAGAATTTTATTATTAACTGAGTAGGGTTGACTAGACCTGTCACCCAATATGGCCTATCACACTAACAAAATCATATTCCCAATCACCACCAGCTGGGGATAAGAACCAGGAATAACAAAAAATATCATATGAAAAAAATTCACCCATGATTAATGAGAATGATGAATCTATGAATTGGTGTAGTGGTATTAATATAATCAAAGTTAACAACACAATGTGAAACATCCAGATTACATAATAATGAAAAATAGAATTCCATAAATAATTATAAATCATAAACAAATCATGCTACAATGGGAAATATTTACGTGGTTCCTCATGATATAACCAAAAACTAAAAACCATGGGAACATTTACAAATAGTTCCCAATAGTACCAATAAATAAAAACCAAAGAGTATAAATTCATAAAATGACTCCTCAGAGGACAACTCTATGAGGCCATGTCTCCAAATAAATAACAGGTGATAGAAATAATGAAGATAAACCGAGAAAAATGTTTCACATGAATTATCTATATTCTATAAAAAAATTATATATATTCTCAAAGGAATATGTATGGTGTGTGGTTTAATATCCCTGTTATTTTTATTAAATTCCTAAATGTATTAATGAAATAAAATTACACATTATAAAACCCAAAAGTACAGAAAAGTAAAGATTCTTGGGAACTTAGGAACAATACATAACAACTTAAAACATGTAAAAAATAATCATTATTGAAATATTCCTTTAAATAGACATTATATTGCTTCATACTTAACATTTCATGAGATAAACTAAAGATACACCTAAGAAAGGGGTGAGCTATAAATCTTATTAACGAAATAAACACGGAATAACATGAGGAAGACAACACTTGTTAGAAAATTAGAATATCAATGGAGCATAAAAGAATCATGACCACTATGGAATGATATAGACTGATAATAATTACATGGAAATGTGGTAACATCTAAAAAAATGCCTCATAGGTCAAGAATAAACATCCAATACATCATAGTAGAATAATTATCATAAAGGAATCAGGTATATACCTATCCTAACATGTCACATCATGATATGAATAATTAACCAATGCATTTGAAAACTCTATAATTCTGGGTTCACCCATCACATAATTTTCATTCTCATACTTATGTGTTCCACATAGATCACAGAGAATAAATTATATCATTTGCATAATTTATTATATGATCAATGGGTGTGGAATTAATACAAGTCTGTCTTAAATAAAAAGGTATATATGTAGAAAATTGAGCACCCTTGAGAAGAAATGTGTAAAATATTCACATACACAATTTTTTTAGAATGGATATTCACAGTGCATTTTCAGCAGCCTAACAAGGTGACATAAAAATTCATAAAAAGGGTCTATAAGAGTGAAAGTTATCTCTCATCATATATACATGAAATTGAAAGAATTTGGGTCCTAGAAATTTACTTCAAATCATAAGAAATATTTAAATATCATGCAAAAATTAAAGAAACTAGAAGAAAGAGGAGACATAGAATAACACATATGAAATATCAGCATAGTAATGGGTGTACAATGGGGGGATTAATGTGAGATAAATGTGTCTCTCATCATTCAAAAATAATATGTTAAGTATGGGGGATGTTTGAAAACATACCCCATCATTTTTAATTGAATATAAAAGGTTGAAACAATATATGAAAAATTGGGAAAAATTGAGAATGTAATGAACCCTTACTAGAGTGTGGGAATTAAAAAGCATGAAAAGGGGTTTCTTGAGAGATGGGGGAACCTTGAGAGGCTTAAATAGAGATGAAGACATAGTAAAGAAGTTCTCCTTGTATTTTTTCCAAAGGTTTTGGAAAAATTATTAGTGGATGATATTATTTTATATGCACATGGGATGAATATATTAATATATTCTCCTTTATTATGTGGCGGTGAGTCGCATTATAAATGAAATGAACATAACACAAAAAAATAAATTATACATTTTGGAGGACTCACTAATGAATTATAAAATAAGTGAAACAAATATAAAATTACATTATTTCAAAGGTAAAACTTATATTTGAACAAATATCCATTTTATAGTGTTTATTAATTTACTATTGGGACATTATGAAGTTGTAAAACAAATTATATATTTATTTGGTATTTAATATTTACCCAAAAATATGAATGTCTCATAAATTATTGAAAAATTCAACATTGGTTAATTTTGACATCCAGACTCTGAAAATAATATTAATTTTATTCAAACTATTTTCTAAATATGTAAATTTTGAATTTCAAAATAAAAATCGATATTTATTAAAAATAGATAGGTTTTGATGAAAATGTTTTTATACCATAATAAAAAATAAATTTATTCAAATAAATTTATATAAAAATTTATATTTAATTAATGTATTTTAATAATAATATTATATCAAAATGTTATTTATTAATTTATAAAAATATATTTTTTTTAATTAAATTTCATTATTAACAAAAAATAAATCTTATGCATTTAAAAATTAAAAAAATAGTATATTCATAATTATATACCAAAATAATGTACATAATTATAGTGGTAGGATCTGGATACATATCCCTTTATTAAAAGAGCATACCCCCTAAGAGTATGGTGTGGGATGGTTTGGATTTTATGGGGTCATTCAGTGACCATGGTTTTGGGCATGATCTCGATGAGCTTGAAATTATCCCATAAATAGTTTCTATAATTATTATGATAATTGATCTAGGCTTGGTATTGGTCTATGTGAATGCCCAGAAATGCTATCTCCCCCACGAAGATCTAATAAATGGGATTCTTAGGAAATGATCATACTAGTGAAGGACATCACCTCTTTTTTTATGTCGAAAGGATTTTTAAAAACACTATATTTATACTAGTAATATGATCACTATTCAATGGCAATATTATCAATTATAATGACACTGAACAATCATTTATTCCCAATTTTATATAATAATGCAATGAGAGTTCATGATTTTTCTATATCTAGTTAACAATATAAGATATTAAATTAAATAAAAATAAAAATATCAATTATAATATTTCAAGTCATTACATGAGGATGATGGACACTTAATATATAACCATGAACCAATTTTAGGGTTTTACTCATTTAAATTTTTTTTTGAAAATACATATCCAAGCTATTCATTTTGAAACAATTTCCAATTCAAAAAAGAATTTTAAATCAAGTAGGATTCTATTTCAAATATAACATGTTTTCTAAAAAAATACTATATCAATAAAATATTCAATTTGATCCCATGGTGTAGTATGCTCAACATATCCAATAATTCATGATAAAGTTAAGAATAAAAATATCATTATAATATAATCATACTGAAAAAATGATCATGGCATATCTCATCACATCCAGCATCAAACTAGTATTTTGAAAATATGCATATATTGCAACTATTAAGGAGAAAGTGATCCTTGGTCTGAACACATATTTTAATATGTGATTAAATATAAATAATACATTGTCTTTGGCTAATCAATTTTGACACTATCATGGTCTTCCCTGAGACTAACTCTACGTGATCTCGTAGTCTCTCAACAACCAAATAAAAGCCCTTATGGTCATCTGACCTGAATGATCTCATTGTACCCTTAAAAATATTAATATATCATGAAATTACTCCACAATGTTGTTCAAAGTCCTTTGAAAAACAAATGGATTCTCTTAATGTATTCCTCCCCAAAGGCTCTTATGGACCCTCACGATACCCCTTTCTCACACCCTGATTATCCCATGCAATACGTCATGCCGAAATAATCAAAAGAAATATCCAATCAATATAAATCCATTTAAATAGATAACTCCATAAATAATAATATCACCTCCCATAAAACACCATTTAGAAGTTAATACCATTTTAAAATCATTATAAAATTCTATTTAAACTAAAAAACCGTTCTAAACCATTTAATCAAAACCTGTGTGGATACAAGAAACATCCATTTTGAAAATACTAATTTTATAACCAAAAATAACAAATAAAACATATATAATATTAAAAATTAGATATATATTATATATAAGTCAAACTACATAAAAATTCAAAAAATCAAACCAATGACAATTATAAATTTAAATCATAGTTATATAAACAAACCTAAATTGAGAAACCAACATCAGATTCAGTTCCAACCTCTTGTACATGATGTTTAACACCAATGAGAGGTCATAAAAGTCCTCACACAACTAATACAAAAGAAAAGAACCCAAAACAATATCATACACTCCAGATTCATACAATTCCATTCTAGTGTTAAACATCTCCATGAAAATTGATGAATATGAATGATAATGGAGAAGGGAAGAAAAAACTTGAAAATTTGGATATATCACATGTAAAATCACAATGAATCTATAAGAAATAATCCTTTTGTAGATAAATTAATATTCCACACCAAGTAGGTGGGAATACACATGATTGGAGATAATAATTAGGTCCCAAATACTTGAAAATTAATGTGAAAAATGTAAAATGTAATTTTTTATGTAACCTAGATAGGATACAGGGTTAGTCAAACCATGTGCCGACTATGTGGTTCTATTGTGTCACAAAAATATTATCTTAATTGATACTAATGGGTATCACAAAATTTAGAAAACCCTACCTCGACAATGAACACCCCCACTCCCCAACCTGTATCACTCTCGTACTAATAGCCACACATTTGGACAAAACATGTAGAAATCCAAGACATATTTTTTTCTCCTAATAACTTAGACTTCAGAAAATTGAAATAATATATACCCCGGAATGACCCAAAAGTTAAATAAAACTCAAAATTAAATATATTATTGACCTGATGGTTTTCACACAAGGGTATCCATCTATTAAGTTTACATTTTAGAAAAAAATGCCTCTAATTAATATCAATCACATCTTGAAACAAGAAGCATAGGTTCATTCACATTTACAATACTCGATACTTCCCCTTTCCAAACCATATAAAAAATCACAAACTATAAGTTATTATATTTTATAACATGATGAATTTATAAATAATTTCTATATTTGAAGTCATTTATAGTATTGAGAATACCCCTATATTTTTTCTATCCAATGTATATAACAAAATATAGAAAAAATTTAGAATATTCCATGAAAATAAATTATAATACACATGTCACAAGTTTCTTGATCTGTATGTGAACAACACTAAGCACGCTTAGGTCTAAGATCACTAACTAACTAATATTCTATCATATGTTATATAAAATGAAAAATAATAGGTAAATATAAACATTTTAGGGTTCTCATATATATTAGGAATCTCATAATAAAAAAACTACCCACATTAGTGTAAAAAACATTATATTAACTAACATACTATAATCCCCCTCAAGGATTTTCCATCACATCCAAAAGTGTATTAATGATATCACCCCAAATAAATTTTCCACATCCTATCCTAGTAATAATTAATGGTTAATGTATTTATGATGTAATATAACCACATCTACATGATCACCATAAAATATATGGGTCTTCCACAACTAGAAAATATCTATAGATAACCTAATTGCTGAAAGAATAATAATTGGATATATATATTATGTTCTTCATCAGTTATTATATTGTTGAATTAATAAAAATTTATGTGTCAATTTAAATTTTATTCGGGAATCAATTTATATTGAAAACGATTCAATAATTTACTAAAAATACACTACATTACTAATATCCATATCATACTCAAGGAGCCAAGTCAATGAAAATCATTTGAATGTCTTGTAAATCCCGTATAGTGATATAATGCATGAACATGTGTCATTTTACACATTAACTGAATATAATGACCAATTTATTTATAGATAAAAAATTGTAGATTGAATGGATTAATATAAATTTAAGATAAAAATGATTAAACTTCAATCTAGACTCCTTAATAACAATAGCTTTGGTTTTCCATGCATAGACATAATGTGAAATAGAATTCTAAACAAACCAATTGCCTATATACATTACAAAAAATAGAAATACAAGGAAACAATGATATGATACCCCAATACAATATACCAATAATAAAAAATAGAATTTTATCCAAAATTGAGTTTTATCTAACATTAGTATGGTCCCTCGTATACCATAGGCAACATAATAGCATCAGGGTCAAATAGTAAATCATCTGAAGACAACTCCCTCAGGTATCATAATAATTTTAAATAATAAATATAAAAAACTATTATGACATACATAACTTTATATTATATTAACAGAAAATTATAAAAGTCTAACTATAGAAAAAAAACATCACCATGATAAAATAGAATGTGTTATTTAATGCCACATGACTAAAGAAAACACAATTATATAATAAGTTTATATCATATTAATTATTTATTCTATGATTATAGAGTGTTGATAAATCCTAAGAAACCAATATTGCGTAGTATATAATAAAATATTAATTAATACCAAGAAACATATCATCAATAATTTCTATCATTAGAATATCATATATAATATATGGAAAAGATACTAAAAATAAAAATAACAAAAACATAGCCCCCAGTCTTTTCATGATTCCATATCCTGACTTTGACCAATTAATCTTAACATAATGACTTATTTTCATCTCCATCTTACCTTTTGATTTTAATCACCATGTATTCAACAATACCAATATATTATGTCAACGTGAGTAGGGTATTAGTATTATTAGGTAGGCCCATAACAATGATTTACCTATTATATCAAGTATATATAGTGAATAGAAAAATTAATAATATCGAAATGAATAAATAAAACAATTTTCAACAAAGTAACAATCCTGAATATCAGTGTAGTCTATGTAACCCTTATGTGTCCTTACTAGCTTCGAGAAATGTTGGGGGTTCTCTAAACATACAAAAATAAAAAAAAATATTTATAAAAACTTGATCCGTACCAAAAAAATTAAACTATCTATAATTATAAGTATCTAGTATCCCAGGATGCACTGCATCTAAGCCACATCATAGTCCCTCGAGAGTCATCAAAAGAAATCGTTGATATTATAAAAATCATTTGAGATATTATTTTTAACCAACCACTTCAAACCATCTCTGGAATAATTATTCTAGGATGTAATGTTAGTATAAAAAAACATATATCATTTACCATAAATAGATCACTAAATGTTTGATCAATTTCTCCACCAAACATTCACACAATGATTGGAGCAGTAGAAAAAGAATACATCTAGAACACCACTTCCCCCATTAATATAATGTACGTGAAGTTGTATATCACTTCACCGTAACCACCAAAAAACTATACCTCACACATAAATCAATCAAAAATAACAAAGAAAATACAAATACATGAAATAGAAACATATCCAACTAAACTCCAAAATTTTGTAAAAGGAAAAAAAATTTAACATGCTTCATTAATTTTTCCTAAATTCATCGATGAAACTACCATAAAATCTAATTTTACTATAAAATTATATATAACAATAAATTAATAAACACCATAAAAATTTTATCATTAAAAAATGATCAATGTTGTGAAAATATCTGTTAAATAAAATATTCTACTAGTACACTATACATGTGTTAGACTCACAATTCATCGTTAATATCCATTTCACTTTATAGAAAATTTATCTTAATAAAATTTTAATAAAAAATTACTCTACTCATTTAGAATAAACTAAATAAAGTGTCATTGAGGAATTACTGTAACACGATTTTCATCAATCTCTTGTCTTAATACACACTTCTAGATTCTTTTTTCATTTTAATCTACGTTTTAATATTTTACAACATTCATGGCCATAATTAATGTCACTAATGTTATGGTAACACTATTTTCATCCACCGTTTCCTTTATTGGTCTCCTAATCCCCTTTAAGGCATGATTTTTCATTAAACATACCAGATATTACATCACGGTGAACATGTTATGCAGATTTCTATTTCTAATGATTTTTAGTAGATTTAACCCCTTATCTACTAGTTTATTTATACTGAAGTGGTACATCTAGTCATTATTCAATGAAAATTCCTATAATACATGATTTTTAGTTAGTTTAATATCACTTTTTATATCATATAAAATAACCCCTTCATAAATTATTCTTAGTTCCATTTGTATTTTGTTCAATGAAACCATCCCCATCCCAACTTCTATTTCCACTCCCAAATCTCCGACCTTTTTAATTAGTGTGGAAATATTCTTTAGTTGCAATATCACTCTAATTTTTATACCATAATAAGTAATTATTGATCTTGTTGTTCGAATACCACTCTCTAGATTTCTTAAAATTTTGACATCAACAAAACCTTATAATGGACCTTCCTCCCAATAAGAAAGACCTTAATCTTCTAATCATTTCATGTACTGAATGGTAAAATTAACAACTTCCCCATATCCATTTCTCTGGTTATACAAAAAAATTCTTAAAAATACCCGTACAAATGGAATTTAATTTCATGTAAACATAATTTCATACAATATACTTCTTATAGCTGAATCATAAGACAAATTATCTATGAACCGAGGCTTATCTTCTATTTATACATCTTTCACCATTGGTAGTTTGATGCATCTATCATGTAGGGAAGACAATAAACCACATTACATTGTGCCAAAACATTCGATTATTTTAGATATATTTCGTCTAAGATAGAACCATATATTGAATATAAATTTTTCTTTCTAGCATCATTTAAAAATGTTCTTTTATTTTTATTGATCTGTCATAAAAAAATCCATAATACATATTATTACATTTTAACATATTTTGAATAATTTAATTCAATTTAAACATAATATATTAAAATAAATATTTTATATGAATTAAATACCTCATTCTATCAATATTTATGTATATGCCTCCAATCAGAATATTTAATTAGAAGGGTAATTAGGTCAGCTAGAAAATATCCTAGAATCCAAACAAATGTTCTCACAAAATAATATATGGAGACCCAATAATAATCAAATGGGATAACTATCCTCAATCCATTTATATTCCACACATCCTAAATGATAACTTTTTCTCATTAGTAATAATATATTCCATATATTATGAAAAAAAATGTTTAATAGTATAAAAAGTATAATAACAGTATTCAAAATATAATTTTCACCAACCTAAGTGACCCTCAAACCTCCTCACGGGGAAACAATAGTGGCCACATATTAACTCACTGTATGTCTGTCACATAATGAAGCTGCGAAATCAAGATATAATGTGTTTGATATTTTTCTGAGTATGTTGAAGGCATTCCAATCACTAACTAATGGGAGAGGATGTGCATCCAAAATATTTTATGAATGGAACTGAAGGGATTATTAGGAAACACTAATGATGTCTACAAGGCAAGGGGAATGTAAACTAGTAGTCAAATACAATCGGTAAATCAAATTTTCTTTGGAAATTAATGCTTTTAAATAAGTGATAACTAGTGTAGATCAAATATTATAATTGATTCATACAAAAATTGTGTTATATAAATGATAACATAAGAAAATTACTGAAACTTTATTATACGTATATATATTAATGAATGAAAATTCACACAAAAAAATAAATCAATTATTTTAAAAAAAATTGATATATCATAAAAACAATTAAATTGGATAAGATTTATAATTTATTAAAAAACAATATATAAAATATGTAGTTGATAATGAAATGGATGACTATGAATATAATCATTTTTTCCATCAATCATTTCATTATTATTCTATATCCAACTAAATTTTATATAATCTTCCCTTATAAGATAGAAATTTCACATATCATGATGAATAAATAAGTCAAGTACTTGTTGAGGATGGGATTTTATGTTAGAGGTCCAATCATCCAGTTCCTCACCCATATTAGTCATGTCTTTTTATTTTTTGTGAACAACTACACTGTTTTATCAATCCATGAAATATTTTGTATAATATTTTTTTTCTATATTATGAAATGATTTATGGAATATGTACATCACCTTCACTGACATCCAACATTGTTGAGTAGATTTTCGAAGTAAATTTTAATGAATCACTTGTCATACCACTCTTAATATTTACCATTTTCATTTGTATAAAACAACTAAAAATGACTATGATAGTTTAATTCAAATATTCTATTCAACATTCAATATTATCCAAATTCATAATGTAAATTTATAAAACTATTATATATTTTTATAATCTCTTCCAAATAACCTAAATGAAATTTTAATACTTTCAGATTATAAGCGTTCAAATTTTTGGAATACTTTAGAGGGACCTGACATAAAAAATAAAAAAAAATTAAACAAATCAACCCAGGTATTTGTATTCCGGATACAAAAAAGTAATTTACATTAGTATATTTACAAAATATTCATTTCAACATAAAATATAGGTTTATTTTGGTATTTATGAACTTATATTATGATAAAACCATTCTACAATATCATTATTATCAATATTTTCAATATCTCTCCCATTTTGTTTTCAAAATATCATACGACTCTTTATTTGTTTCATGAACTCTTAAACAAATGTATCTAATATTTAACAATTCAATATCATGTATCTAAATTCTTGTAATAATTCAATTTCTATTTGTGTAATATCTGAGATCATTCCAACTAAACGTGGAATATTATGAAATATTATGGATTTATAGTGTAATAGAGATTGAGTTATTTTTTTCAACACATCCAAATGGATTGATTTTTATCTAAATAATAACCATGTATCTATAAAAATTCTAATACACTACCCTTCTAGATAACCATAAAAATATAAATATAAGGATGACCATTATTTTTCATGTATTATTTCAAATATCCAACCTATCTATAAATAAAATCAATAAAAAATGATACAAATTTATGAAATATCCATATTTCCTTAGAAAAATATCAATAAATTCATTCTCAAATATATATATATCCATTAATAATGTATTATAGAATTAAATTTTGTTTCTATTTCAAATTCATAGATAATGCATCATGAATGAAAATATGGTGTTGAAAGATCGCATTAATTGCACGATGCTTTAGTGATAATCTATCCAAAATATTTTCTTTCTCAAATGGTTATAGAGTTTTCTTACTTAGTTATCTAAAGAATATAATGGAATCTATTAAAACTACATTATCATTTTCCGATAATAATATATAAAATAATAATTGTATAAATTGGTATAATATAATATATGTATCATGTTTTTTCCATCTATCTAACAAATGAGGCATTAAGTTAAAACAAATTGAGATATTACTTAAATACTCATTAGATTATTGGAAATATATAAATATTTTAAGGAATATATATTTCACCCTAATAATTATTGAAATATTTTTTTGGATCCTAGTTCACATTATAATGTACACATATATTAGGATTTGTATTCATTTTTTTAAGAACATCGAATCATTGATATGGTTCTTTTATTTTCCATGATAATTATGTTATGTAGATATCATATTTCCAAAATAATTCATCTTAATAAGCATAAAAGAATTATTATGTCACCATAAATTTAATTTCTTATATGGAATATTGAATAATATAAATTTTTCATCCATTTTATTCTGATTTCAACTATTGATTTTCTATAAAATGTTTCCCCACAATTATTTAATTGATGAACCTTCCCAAATTCACATTTAATATTTAAATGGTGTGAAAATAGTTTTGGGACATTCGACAATATTAGAGGTGGTCTATGATTGTAACATCCCAGGTAAATGAAGAATATGAGATTTTTATATTTATTAATATTTGTGAATTAAATAATAATTTTAGCTTAAAAGGGTTTTTATGTTCGATAGCATACATGATACGCAACAACAGGTTTCTTTGGAATCTTACGTTGCACACTAATAATATAATATTATTTTTTTAAATGATATTTAACTCCTAGCCATTGTATTGGAGGGAATGAAAAAAACAAACTATAATATTATTATACATGTATTTATATTTATCCAATAAAAGTTGGAGGCTTAATATATGAATGAATCTAATTTTAAGCATAATTTACATTAAAAGGACGATTTACTGCCTTTTAATGGAGAACCCTTTTTTAATCAAGTTTTGGTCACATTAATACATTCTAATTTACCAAATAAAATCCTTCTTTAGAATGGGGACATAAAAATTTACTTTGTGCAATTATTTAGAATTTTTTCGATAAAGATCATTTTTTAATGAATAGAGAAAAATATTGTATTTTAATTCAAAAGTGATTTTTAATCTAATTTATTTGTATGGTTAGATTATATTTTTAATTGGTTTCAAAGTGAAATTAAAATATATTTTTACCATTTAATCCATTGTTGGTCATTGAAATTAATTTCACTTTGAAATTGCACATAAACAAGTATCAATCTTTTGATAGTTATTGTTTCTTAAAAACACGCTATTTATTTTAACAGGGGGAATTAATTTTTAAATTAATTAATGCCACTTATATGTTTTGAAATTGGAAAAACAGACATCATTTTTGAATTTGGAATAGAAAATATATCTTAGGCTTAATTTTTGGTATTTTTCTGTAAAACATCAATTTTTGATGAATAGTGACACCACTTAGTGGTAGTTAAAAAAACTGAATTTTTCATTTAAATGGAATTTTACCACTTCTGTGAATTGAATTTCAAAAAAACTACATACATGTTTGTTATCAAGAAGTAAATTTTGGTTCATTAAGAAGAAAATAATTTTTGGTGAATAATAACTTTTGACTTTTGTTTACCGCGGTTAAACGTAAATAGGGTAATTCAAGGTTAAAAGAATATTATAATCATTCAAAATTACCATAACACTTGTACAAATATTATCTGTTGAATCATTTACGACCATTATCATCTTTGGGTCGATTTTGGGACCCTTTTAAGCCACATGGGTGTGATAATGACAATTTAGACTAATTAACTTAAAGGAAAGACAGAAATGACAAAAGGAAATATCTTTTAATAAATTAATTTTTAGAAGAGGTTATATAAATTATCTATTAGACTATAAGTATTAATTGGAAAGATAAAAATATTTCCTACATCATGGTATATTTATTTATAATTTTTAGACCTTGAATAAATTAAATAATTAATGACACAATAATGATGCAGTATTTACCCGATTAATAAATGATTAAAATAAATAAAATTATAATGATTAAAATATTATCCAAAACATGTCCAATTCTGATTTGATGATTTTATTTCGGTTATTAGTCATCTTATCTTCGACCATAATTATTTTTGGACCATTAAAAATGAATATCATTGTGTTATAAAATAATACTTTCACACATTCCTAAAGAGCCCCTACTCTCCTTTATAAAAGGAGACCACTTCTATGAAATTCCTCACACATCTCAAGCAATTTGGATCGACCAAAATCTACCCAATTATGATCCCTACATCCCTCTCCTCCTCATAAAATCCTTACCTTGGGCAGAAGGCACTTCAAGAAGTCCTTTGGTTCAAACCAAAGGGAGTTACCCAAATTAAAGGTAACAGTTTCTCTTACATTGATTTCTTTTATTTTAATTCTCCAACACCTATACACTTTTTATTTCCTTAATTTGTAACAACAACCGTATCCTAAATATACTAGGATGTTGTCATATGAATAATTATAACTACACTTACACACACCTCCATCTAATGGATGAAAAACTTAATGTTTCTGTGGATGGAAAACTGACGCCTCGCGAAACGATGATTGTTAAATTACATCTTACGACCTCTCATATTGGCCATTATGATGGAACTGTATTTATATATGATATATATTAATTTTATGATTTTCTTTATGCTTCTGTACTTCCATTTTCATATAATTCCGTTATTGTTACCATAGTGGGTAAATACGATAATCTCATTTAAGGAAGTGTGGACTACCGCCCCCTCAAAGTGATGTGATTCGTTAATGCCATATGTGGGATATATAAAGGACGGATTTAATGATATTATATATGATATGATACTGGAATTATAATATACCTATGTATAATTATGTTTTATTTCCATTAAAATAATAAATAGAAATGAAAGTAGCGTTCATGCGTACGCACGGCTTACCGTCTCCATGAACGGTGCATTTCATTTCTTACCTCTAAATGTTATGTACTATTATAAATACATGTGTATACTGGATATATATGATATATATGCTATATAAATCATGAATATAATTTTGGATATAATAAACCTTTGTCAACATGAACAACATGAAATTATAAGAAGTCCATTTTTTACTCAAGTACCAAATATCGACAAAACTAACATTATTAACATACATGATTTCATAATGTTTATAACATTGTAATAAGTGATATAAAATGAAAAATAAACTTGAAAAAGGTTCTTAGGAATGTATAAATTAACATTAGTTTATTATTTATGAGATTAAAGAACGATCGAGTCAAGTCGGACACGAAGTAAGGGATCCGACCTCTCCCTTTCTTTCCAAGTACTCTCTTTTATGTCATTTCATTTATGATCCATATTCATATGTTGGAGGATGTTTTTTTATATTCAACATATGATAATTTGTATTTTCATATTATGAGATACCCTCTCTTACTCTCATCAATTCATTTTAAAAATTTTTAAGTGGCGCCGTTACGCTGCCGAATTTTTGAAAGGGATTTTCTTATCTCACTTTTAATTCCATGAGATTTCCATTATTCGCCACTGATTCATTACATGTGGTGTATTTTTTACTGACATTTTATATATATTATCATGATTCTCATTATTTTCATTGTAATCTTTGATTCATTTGGTGGTTATTAACTTTTTGTCATACGACTCAGTTGATTACAACGTGGTAAAGGGTTTCGTCTCACTTTTTATTCTCGTGATATTCATGCTATACTTGCCACTATTTTCATTGTTTGGTGTATGTACTTCCCATGATTGTACTCTTTGAGTAATATACTCTCTTTTATGAGTATTTACATCTTCATTTTATGATCCTTCTTTTGTGTGGCATATGTTTTGTATGTTACCAAATCGGTAAGGGACTTCGTCTCAATCTCCTTTCATTGAGGCATTTTTAGTTTTATACATGACTTTCTTTTATATGATGTATAAAACCCTTTGAATATTACATCTATTCAAAAGTAATCTTTTCTCTACGGAGAGTTTTACTAAACAACAAAAAGGAATTTTTCATTAACGTAAGCAGGGACAACGACCTTTCCACCGCCGCGAGTATTATTTGAAATTTGACTTCCTTAACAAGTCATAATGTTTTTAAAAGGAAAAATAAATACCATATAATCTTTTTACGTATTTTTGTATTGAAAATGATTTTGAGAATGGATTTATTATTTCAATATATTGAAATGATATTTTATTCTTGCAATGTGGAAATGTTATCTTTCCTTTATGCTTTTGTTATGTGTTAAGATCATGTTATGGTTCTTGGGCATTATTTACATAAACGGGTGGTTCAGTGATAATCCTAGGGCAGGTGAGCCTGAGATAGCTCTCCAATGGATTGGGTAACTTGAAAGAGGTAAACTTGAATGTTTCTCCTAATAGATTTAGGGAATATACTGTGATGGGTATTCCATTGTAACTCCATATATAGCTGTGATAGCCACAATGTAAGTATGGTATGGATGCCGCAAGTTACCTTTATGATTTATGATTTCTATGTGTCTTTCAAAAATCTTATGATTTCATGGGGTAAGTAAAAGAGTTCATCTTTTGAATGTATTTATCAAAAAATGTTTTCATTCACTATTTTATAACCCTTGCTGATCCTTTTATGCTCATCCCAAGTTTTGAAATGTTTTTGACATGAAATAATAATGAATAGGGTCAAGAATGTGATCAAGGAAAAGACATGCTATCTAAAACATCGAACTAGACATGTTTCTTTTTAAGAGTTTTTATATTATGAAAAAATGGGTACTGAGTAGTAGTGTCTATATGTAATATTCATGTTGTAATGTAATAGTTATGGCGTAAATATCTAAATCTTTAAACCTAAAAAGATCCTCAATGTGAATTATTCATTTAATTCAATATTATGTAATGTTTAAGGCCAGGTCCTTATAGTTAGTATCAGAGGTCGGTTTAGATAACTTTAGAGGTTATGGTATTCTTTAAGCATAAGTGACATTACCATAATGGCTATGATTTCAGAAAGAGTCATAGATTTTAGATAATGTTAATGGGTAAGTATATCTTATTGTTTGTCTTCCTCATTAGTACATGATGATTTTATTGATATACTCACAGTGACATTTTTGGTTTTATTAAATGGATGGATCTAGCAGGAACCAAAGTGAAAATGGGTTTGAAGGAAACTGTGGTGGTTCTCTGATTAAGAGTCTGGATGAAATGGGGGATTCAATGAGAAATATCATGGTTATTCTAAACCAACTATCAGGGGTCAGGATCAACCACTTGAACCTTGTTGAGTTCTCTAATGCATAATGTATGAGAGAACCAACTCAACGTGGATGTTTAGGTAATAATTATAAAGGTAACCATTAGGGTTTATATGATCCTTACTTTTGAGGTAATTATGGGTTACTATATGTTAGGATGGAATATGAACGACATGAGATAAACTTGAGGTTAAATTATGTTATTGTTATTTTTGAAGATTTTATCTCTTTTTGGTGAATGTTATAAGAATTATGTAGTTTTGGAAAAAGGATAACACGTAGACCATGTGACAACCTATCGCGTCTGACGAAGATACGGGAATCGAACCAACAACAAAAGTGTGACTGGTATTTATCTCCTACCACTGGACTACGTGAAGTCCCAGGTTAGTTTGACTAATTCTTTTTAGTTATATGATCTTATGAATCTAGAATAAGTTGATTTTGGGTTACCTATGGAAATTATTAACCTATCATGGAGGATATGTGATTAGGTTAATAACTTTTCAGTATGAGACTTTAAGAGTAACTGATGTTATTTGGAGATAAATGTTAACGTTTATCTTGGAAGACTATGTGATTAAATATTTCAGAGATTTGAGTTTTAGTATTAGTTTTGATTAATTTGAATAATGTTAGGGATAGATGTTTATTTAATGGTATTTGTTGAACTTTGGGTATTGTTTGACAAATTTTGGAGATTAATAGATTTTTTTTATAAAGGATTATCCTTTCTGGGTATTATCTGATCACATACTAACCTTTTTGGTTTTAGTTATGGTTAAGGTCTAAAGACATGGGAAGTATATAATTCTATTTTGTGGATTAGGTGATTCTCTAGAAGTTGATTATATCTCTCATAATGTGAACAAGTCATCATAAATACTCATCTTTTAGAGAAAATATGAGTTCGTGTAAGAAATCTAGTAAAAGTTGAAATTCAACATGACAAGTAAGTATATTTCCTTATGTTATTGGTTATAATCATTAATAAATTCCTCAATGAAAAGTAACTTTAAACAAAAACCTTTTATGTTAAATTTTCCTACTGGGGAATCAAAGACAGTTTAACCCATAACAGGTTTGTGATTTTCTGGTGGTTAACTTTCTCATAAACATGTTTTCTTTCACTCTCCATCAGAACATGATGATTTTTTTCTCCTCCATATCCAGGTTTTCCTGGAATCCTAGTATCTTTTGTCTCAGGTAACCTTTTTACTTCTCTTCATTTATTTTAATGTGATAGTTTTATTCACTCCCTTTCCGATGTGGGGATTTTAATGATGTTTCCAAACCCAGTTTTAAAATTGCGAGGACGCAATTCCCAAAAGGGGTGAAGGATGTAACATCCCATGTAAATGAAGAATAATAGATTTTTATATTTATTATTATTTGTGAATTAAATATTAATTTTAGATTAAAAGGGTTTCTATGTTCGATAGCGTACCCGATACGCAACAACAGGTTTCTTTGGAATATTACGTTCCACACTAATAATATAATATTATTATTTTAAACGGTAGTTAACTCCAAGCTGTTGTATTGGAGGGAATGAACAAAACTAAATATTATATGATTATACATGTATTTATATTTATCCAATAAATGTTAGAGGCTTAATATATGAATGAATCTAATTTTAAGCATAATTTACATTAAAAGGCCGATTTACCGCCTTTTAATGGAGAACCCTTTTTAAAAATCGTTTTGGTCACTTTAATACATTATAATTCACCAAATAAATTCTTTCTATATAATGGGGACATCAAAATTTACTTTGGTCAATTTTTTGGAATTTTTCCGATAAAGTTCATTTTTTAATAAATAATGAAATATATTGTATTTTATTTCAAAGGTGCTTTTTAATGTAATTTATTTATATGGCTAGATTATATTTTTAATTGGGTTTAAATTGAAATTAAAACATATTTTTACCATTTAATCCAATTATGGCCATTGGAATTAATTTCACATTGAAATTGGGCATAAACAAGTATCAATCTTTTGATAGTTATTGTTTCTCAAAAACACACTATTTGTTTTAACAGCGGGAATTAAATTTTAAATTATTTAAAGCCACTTCTATGTTTTGAAATTGGAAAAAGAGAAATCATTTTTGAATTCGGAATATCAAATATTGCTTAGGCTGAATTTTTGGTATTTTTCTGAAAAACTTCAATTTTTGATGAATAGTGACACCACTTAGTGGTAGTTAAAAAAACTGACATTTTCATTTAAATAGAATTTTACCACTTCTGTGAATTGAATTTCAAAAATCCGACATAAATGGTTGTTATCAATAAGTAAAATTTGGTTCATTAAGATTAAAATAATTTTTGGTGAATAGTAACTTTTAATTTTATTTACCGCGGTTAAAGGTAAATAGGGTAATTCAAGGTTAAAATAATATTATAATCATTCAAAATTTCCTTAACACTTGTCCAAATATTATGGGTTGAATAATTTATGACCATTAGCATCTTTGGGTTTATTTTGGGACCCCTTTATGCCACTTGGGTGTGATAACAACAATTTAGAATAATTTACTTAATGAAAAGACAAAAATGTCAAAAGGAAATATCTTTTTGTAAATTAATATTTAGAAGGGGTTATGTAAATTATCAGTTAGACTATAAATATTAATTGGAAAGATAAAAAGTTTTCCTACATCATGGTATTTGTTTTAAAAAATATTGACCTCATATAAATTAAATTATTTATGACACAATAATGATGCAGTATTTACCTCATTAATAAATGATTAAAATAAATAAGATTATAATCATTAAAATATTTTAAAAAACATGTACAATTCTGATTATATCATTTTATTTAGGTTATGAGTCATCTTATCTTCGACCATAATGATTTTTTTACCATTAGAAACCGAATATCATAATATTATAAAATAATATTTTCACACATTCCTAAAGAGCCCCTCCTCTCCCTTAAAAAGGAGACCACTTCTATGCAATTTCTCACACCTCTCAAGCAATTTGGCTCATCCAAACTCTTCCCAATTAGGATACCTACATCCCTCTCCTCCTCCAAAAAGCCTTACCTTAGGCAGAAGGCACTTTAATGTGTCCTTTGGTTCAAACCAAAGGGAGTTACGCAAATTAAAGGTAACAGTTTCTCTTAAATTGTTTTCTTTTATTTTACTTATCCAACCCATAAAATCTTTTCATTTCATTAATTTATAATAACAACAGTATCCTAAATATACTATGATTTTGTTATAAGAAGGATTCAAACTACACTTACACACACCTCCATCTAATGGATGAAGAACATAATGTTTCTGTGGATGGAAAACTGACGCCCCACGAAACAATGATTGTTCAATTACTTCTTACCGCCTCTCATGGTGGTCATTATTATGGTACTATATCTATATATGATATATATTATTTTTATTATTAACTTATGCTTCTGTAGTTCTATTTTTATAGCATGAATTTATTGTTTCCATAGTGGGTAAATACGATAATCTCATTTGAGGATGTGCGGACTACCGCCCCCTCAAAGTGATGTGATTCGTTAATGCCTTGTGTGGGATGTATAAAGGATGGAGTTAATGATATTATATATGATATTATACTGGAATTATAATATACCTATGTATCATTATGTTTTATTTCCATTAAAATAATAAATATAAATGAAAGTAGCGTTCATGCGTATGTACGACTTACCGTCTTCATGAAGGGTGCATTTCATTTCTTACCACTAAATGTTATGTACCATTATAAATACATGTATATACTGGATATATATGATATATATTCTATATAAATCATGAATATAATTCTGGATATAATGAACCATTGACAACATGAACAACATGTAATTATAAGAAGTCCATTTTTGACTCAAGTACCAAATATCGACAAAACGAACATTATTAACTTAAATGATTACATAATGTTTATAACATGGTAATAAGTGATATAAAATGAATAATAAACATGAATAGGGTTCTTATTCAAGTATAAATTAACTTTAGTTTATTATTCAGGAGATTAAAGAATGATCGAGTCAAGTCGGACACGAGGTAAGGGATCTGACCTCTCTCTTTCTTTTCATGTACTCTCTTTTAGGTCATTTCATTTATGCTCCATATTATTATGTTAGAGGATGTTATTTAATATTCACAATACTATATTTGTATTTTCATATTATGAGAGACCCCCTATTACTCTAATCAATTCATTTTAAGAATTTTTAAGTGGCGCTGTTAGGCTGCCAATTTTTTGTAAGGGATTTTCTTATCTTACTTTTAATTCTATGAGATTTCCATTGTTCGACACTTATTCATTACATGTTGTGTATTGTGTACTGAAATTTTATATATATTATCATTATTATAATTATATTCATTTTATTCGATGATTGATTTGGTGGTTATTAAATTTTTTTTATACGACTCAGTTGATTACAACGTGGTAAAGAGTTTCGTCTCACTTTTTATTCTCGTGAGATTCATGCTATACTTGCCACTATTTTCTTTGTGTGGTGTATGTACTGCCCATGATTGTACTCTTTGTGTAATATACTCACATTTATGAGTATTTACATCTTCATTTTATGATCCTTCTTTCATGTGGCATATGTTTTGTAAGTTATCAAATCGGTAAGGGACTTCGTCTCAATCACCTTTCATTGATAAATTTTTAGTTTTATACATGACTTTCTTTTAAACGATGTATAAAACCCTTTTACTTTTACTTCCATTGAAAAGGAATCTTTTCTCTATGAAGTGTTTTACTAAACGACAAAAAGAAATTTTTCTTTAACGTAACCGGTGACAATGACCTTTCCCCCGCTGTGAGTATTATTTGATCCTTGGCTTCCTTAACAAGCAAGAATGTTTTTAAAAGGAAAAATAAATACCAAATAATTTTTTTACATATTTTGGTATTGAAAATGAATTTGAGAATAGATTTATTATTTCAATATCTTGAAATGATATTTTATTATTACAATGTGGAAATTTTATCTTTCCTTTATCCTTGTGTTATGTTTTAAGATCATGTTATGGTTCTTGGGCATTATTTACGTATATGGGTGGTTCCGTGAAAAACCTAGGGCGGGTAATCCTGAGATAGCTCTCAAATGCATTGGGTAACATGATGGAGGTAAACTTGAATGTTTCTCATAAGAGATTTAGGGAATATACTATGATGGGCATTCCAATGTAACTCCCTATGTAGCAGTGATAGATACAATGTAAGTATGGTATGGATGCCGCAAGTTACCTTTATGATTTATGATTTCTATGTGTCTTTCAAAAATCTTATGATTTCATGAGGTACATAAAATAGTTAATATTTTTTATGTATTTATGACCAAATGTTTTCATTCACTGTTTTATAACCCTTACTGAGCCTTTTATGCTCATCCCATGTTTTGAAATGATTTCCACAGTACTTAAAGATGAATAGGGTCAAGGATGGGATCAAGTAAAATCCATGCTATCTAAAACATCGAACTAGACATGTTTCATTTTAATCATTTTTATATTATGAAAAAATGGGTACTGAGTAGTAGTGTCTACTTGTAATATTCATGTTTTAATGTAATAGTTATGGAATAAATCTCTAAAACTCTAAACCTAAAAAGATCCTCAATGTGAATCATTGATTTAATTCAATATTATGTAATGTTTAAGGCCAGATCCTTATAATGATCATTGGTCCCATTGAATTTATGATTGATCAATATAAATCTATGACACGTCAAGAAATACACGATGAATAAATAATAGAAATATGTTATTGTAAGGTAGTAATTTATAATAAAAATTGATGCTAGAATGAGGACAATGAAAAAACACAAGTCATTTCAAACTAGATCAGTTCTAAAGTACAGGGATGTCATTATTGGGACATGTTGGTCAGAGTGAGTTTTCTAATGTTGGGGGTTAATTGAGTACTGAATGAAATTTTCAAAATATTTTTCTAAAGATTGATAAGTCTTGGAGGAATAATATAAAATAGTATTAGTGAATTTGAAATTAATACACATGAAAAAAATAAATGAATGGAAATTATAACAAAAAATAAACGTATATATTTCGTTTATAGGAAAAGAAATTTCGTTTTAATGTGGAAATAAGGTAAAAAAAAATTAACGAACCCAGCAAAATGATTCTATAAAATGGGTTAAGTCTCATATAGAGACATATTCCTTTAGACTTGGTGATCACCTACCACCATGAAATTTATATAAAATAGAATGTTTATTTAAAACTAGGAATATGATTGACAATAGTTTACAAACTGTCATGATTACACATGACCACTTTGATAATTATATGTGTGAGCTAAAACAAATAGTCCACTCAAGGAACTCTAGCCCTATTATCCATGGGAGTACACGAGTAAGAAAATAATGGACTATATCTAGGGGTCTTCTAGATGATATCATGATAATTTATGCATGTGTTAATGAAGAGTATGTAAACACACTACAAAAAATGTATTAATGATAGAATGATTAGATAAATTTAAAAGTTTATAGTTTAAAAATGATCTATCTATTAAAACGAATCTTATGAAACTTTATTTCATTTGGAGTGAAGCTTGAGTCTTCTTCTATAGAGAAATTCATACACAATAGATTGTTTTAGACTATTTCTCTTTGATTGGAGGAAATTACTAGATATGATGATTTAGTTTGGTTTCCCATTTGAGTGATTATATTAAGGGATACTTTTTTTATTATCAATCTGTTTATACTTTATATGGATCAATAAGATTCAAATCTCATCTTGCAATCTATTTTTTAAATAATATTTTTTCATTATTTTTCCTGAGTGAATCTCATTCTTATTTTATTAGTAATTCCAAGAATATATTTATTATATTTTCTTCCTTATATTATATGTCTGACACTTAAATAAATCCATTCAATCAAAAATTTAGACACAATCATTTAAATAATAAGGGAACTAATTTTTATAATGTATATATTATAATAAAATTATTCAAAATTATGTATAAGGAAATAGTGGTGTTGGATTTATCTGGAGGTGTATGAATGTTTGGAGGTCTGTTGTTCTAGAATCATGACACTAGAGAGTGTTAGACATAGCCAAAATTTCTTTTCCCAATTGTTTTCTGGAATAGCTGTGTTTAGTCTATTTTTATCATATATTTGGATGAAATTATTTTTTGTCAGTATAACAGTAGCAGTTCCTTATCAGGTGGACTCCCTTACATTGCCAAATTAATATTTTGGTAGCATGACATCGAGATGGTGTCTCATACTTTAAACGTTTTTCACACTAGAATTATGTTGTCTAATAGAATCATAAGCCTAGTGGTATTTCCATGTTTATACTGTGTTTATCTGATGATGCCTTAATCTCAATAAAAAAATATGACTTGGTAGCGACTTAGCCTCAAAGGTGTCCTAACCTCAATGGTGACACATACTTTGGAAATTTCATCAGCTATAGAAAATTTAATAAACTACAAATACAAGACATGAAATTCATTAATAACAATAGAATCTTGATTTTATAATCATTAAAATAAAAAGTTTATCAATATCACCATTTTTATGAGCACTTATCATATCATCAAAGAATATTCTAAATATAACAATAGGTAATAACTGGTAGAATAAATTATGACATTGCATTCACAGTGTTTACAGATGGTTTCAATAAAAAATATGAAAATAGTATGTATCAAAGGTATATATCATGTATCAAAAAGATAAAGACTAAAAAATTTATAGTATCAAACTAACATTGAAACATCATTTTAATAAATCATAAATTCAATAAACCATATTGTTTCCCAAAAAAACCAAAAAAATATTGCACCATAATTCTCCCCCTTTTGAGATTATAAAAAAAGGTAATAATTAGTAGATTATATGACATAATAATAAATATACTATGAGTTACAAAAGCAGTCAAGATGATTATAAATAAGATACAACAAACAATGTCACATTAAAGACATAACGCCTAATGCAACATTGAAAAAATGATTAGGGTTTGGAATATGGGTCGATAGGTTCATTGAACTTAGCCACGTATTTCTATCGATCTATGATAGAAGGTTTATCCAAATGTGATGGAGCTTGAGGTTGAATATATTGAAAAATATATGTTAGTCCAACTATAGCCTTATGATTATCTCGTACAAAATAAACTGGATAGAGCTGTAACAATGTTTTAGGAGAAGACATAGGGAATGTTTGGAATTTAGTAGGTATAGGTGCTAGAGGATCATGATAAAATCTTCTTCAAAGAGATAACTGAGGAGTATAGGGAACTAATTCCCAAGAATGAATTTTATGGAATTAACATAATGAAAAATTATTCATGAGATTTATAAAATCCCTAATAATATGGCCACCTCTTTCCAATGTAGTGAAGAAATTAGCCTTCACTTCAATAATCCAGTTCAATACAAGATTCATCTCCATGAATTTTCTTAACTAATCTTTTAAAGTATATGAAACTAGAGTCATTGATATATTTTCAACTATGAAAATGATGTTCACTTACATATAATTCTTTAAGTAAATCCTACATACATAATAAATATAATATCTTTTGTATTTATTTCTTTGGAAATATCCATATCCATATCATAGGATCAGAACATCATGTTTTCAAGATCTGTACTTTTCTCAAACATCCTCAATATTATTAATTGGATCACTAGTTCTCCACATGAAGTTCCACTAGAGGTAGATGTAACATTCTCTCTAAAAACTATTCTGAATTGATCAACATCCACTATTGGAGCATATGGAGTTGAATTATATGATGATGTATTTTCAAAACATTCTATTATTCTATACATAGAGGAAGAAAAGGTTTCATTTAGGTCTTCAAGAATATCCTTGATAGATTCAAATTCACTTCTAATACTCTTATTCTCAATCTACACTTTTGGGTGGATATTTTGGATCAATAAATAGAAAATATATCTGGAATCCATTTCATTAACATTAGTTGGAATAAGAGACAAGATTTTCAACATCTCATTAATGTATGATATTAACTTTTCACAAAAGGAATTCAAGTATTCTCTTATGATATGACAACAATATCAATAGGATGAGATAGAGAAGGTTTTGGAGTATGAGTAATAATAGAAGAAAAATTATCTTATAATCCATCAATTTCTACTTGAGATATCATGGATCCTTTAAGATATCTTTCATTTAGAACCTCATTTCCGTCATTATTTGATGTAATCCATACACCACGGGTATAAATTTTTAAGTATTATTCCATAGGATTTTCCCATAAAGCTTGAAAGACAACTGAGATAGATGCAGTGGTAGGAGGTAATACCCAGAAGGTATAACTGACACTTCCAGACATCTCTGTCCATCTTATCTCTATGAAGCTTTGTTTTGTTCAACATAAGTAGGTTTACCTTTTATCTATTTATCAACAGGAGTTGCCACTGTCCTTTGAGAGTAATCTTTTCAGGTAAATATATAATACAAAAAATCCACAAATCTATAAAATGAAGGCTCATTAGTATCCAAAACACTAATATTTTCACCAATTATATTCCCAAAAATGGATTTCCTTCTTGTAATTCTCATCTAACTATCATTACACTTAAAAATTTACATTCATTTTCTCACCCAAGAAAGAATATAAAACTGTGAGACTAGTGGTAGTAGAGCTACCCATAAATCCATTAGTCATTAGACCTTCATGAAATGTCTTCGTACTCAATTATGACCATCTTTATCAAAGGAAGTCTCTACAAGATGATATAATTCATATTCTGGGTAGAAGGATCTCCTGTCTGTTTGGAACCAATCTAACCATCCTTGGATCTGGAGTTTATTTAGTACTACTGTCTTTTTTCAAAAACCCACTTCGATTCAAATTCCCTTTTATCTATAACCTCTTTTAAAAAGATAATGATTAACTGGTGCAACCTAAGCATGAAAACTCATCTCAATATTTTGATTCATAGTTGATCATAACCTATTTGGAGAATACATCGAATGGTTCTCCATCATTGTCATATTGAATGGCGTGGATTAATCAGTCAAAGGATAAGACAAATGTTGTAGGTTTGATGGTTAGGAGAAGATGGTAGAGCAAGGATCAAGATAATCATGATGGGATCAAGATATGATGTAAATAGATATATAATTTCTTTCTAACATTTTTCATTTTTGTATATGAAAGAATCAATATTTTGAAACTGATTATAGAACTTAATACATATTATTAATTATGTATATATTTTTTAATAACACGACCCAGGATACTAAAACAAATTACTCATGTTTCTATATAAAATAATAATATGATGGCTGTGAACTATGTTAATAAGAGATACTTATCCTAAAAACAATAATCACACTAATTTCAAACTGGTTAGAGTAATTATCATCTATGATCAATTAATTGAGTATATTTTAAAAAAACCACCAAATAGTAAAAAAATATTTTTCAATGTTCTTTGTAAAAAAATATATTCAATTTTAATTGAGTCAAAAACCACTACATTCTATAAACAAAAATCCCCAACTACATTATCATAAAAATCAATAAATAATCAATGATGTATAAGAATTAATTCATAAACCAAAACAAATAAATATTAATGGAATACGATTTTATATGGGATAGAGAAGTATCTAAAAATGATAATGGTATTAGATGATAAGTGTTGTTAGGGTAAATATGGGTGAAGGGTCATCATTATGATAATGGTATGGGATCTACAGGGGGAAGGAGGAGAGTGGACTAATATTAGACAGAAGGGGGACTAGCGTGATGGAATGGTGAAATGTGGCCCAAAAAGTAATGTTATGAATGGTTATAAGGGAGGAACTGATGAAAATGGGAGTGAGGGATCATATTTGGGGAAGATGGGTGATTAATTAGGGAGGGGAAAAGGGGAAGGAGATTATTTTGGTATCTTAGGTGTGTTTAGTGGTTGTTTTGTGTAAACTACTACAAAATAATTAATCATTATTTAGTAGAGGAATGTAAAACCACATCTAAAAAACAACCTTATTTTAAATAATTTTAGTGTGTTTCCCTATTGTATTCCATCCATATAATGAGTACTTATGAACATCAATGAATCGTTATCCCCATTAATGGATATATAAATTTTTAAATGTAATAAGAGATGTTTCAATATCATGATTTTTGAATTCTCATATATTTTTTAGGAGTTAAATATTTACATCATTCCCAAACATCTTTACAAGGTACGTTTTTTTATAATATCCTAAACTAAATTAGTGAATGTGGACTTCTTGGTTTTAATGTTTTTACTAATACTAGAGACTTGGGTATATATACTATTATAGAATAAATTATAGTACTCCAAATGAATCATCAGCTTCTATTTAACTTATTAGTCTTACCAATAGCCTTACATATACAAATATTATACCTTCAAACCCATTATATGAGTTTGTCATTATTTGTAAACAAGAAGTATCTAGTCAACCTAGGATCTAATATTTATTTTCCATTAAATATATGTTTTCCCTATGTTTTGATCCTTAAATATGAATTTTTAACCAAAAAGATCATTGATTATTTAGATGAACTATTTTTATTTATCATCTAACAAATGATATCCATTATTTGAAATACCATAACCAAGAAAAAAATTTGAATTTTGATTTATTTTTTTCATGGTATTTAAAATTTACATGTACATATGATAAACTACAAAAAATGTTAATATGATAATAATTTTCCATTTTATTGACCCCTTATATTACAGATGTTCCTTCCCAATTGTTATAGTAGACTCCTATTAATGAGATAATACACCTTGATGATTACCTCTTCCCAAATCGAATTATCCAATCATGAGTGTGTCCTAATAATTATGGTTTTCTCTATTGATGATTAAATAATACGTTAAATTAATACATTATTCTATATTTTTATGAGTTCCGTATTCCTTATCCCATACATAATGAAGAAATTATGGATGTTTCTTAATGTATTCTAAATACAGATTTTGGTTCGTATACACTATGACATCTAATCACATTACCTTTCTATAAATGATCAGAACTAAATATAAAATTATAAATCATCATACATATTTGTCACTTGATAAATACAAAAATTTCCATATGATATCTTTATTGAAATGAATAATGTAATGGAATTTTCTATAGGATTGAATAGGGAATATCCCAAAACATCTAAGTGAATAAGATCCAACCTTTTCTCCCTAGGATACAAATAATATATGTTGAAAGATAATATATAATGATTTCATAAAATACAACATTCACACATCATAACATCCATGGCATCATGATTTAGTATTAAATTTCCCTTTAGATCCATCATGTTCTATTCAGTGAGGTGACCAAAACTATATTTCCACACTTCTGGATCATACAATGTTTAACTTTTTATCAATGAATTTCAATCTGAATTTACATTCATATATAGGGTCCAATCATTAACGACATTACCTATCACTAGTTATACCTATGTAACATTTAATATTCAATTTTAAAATCTAGTTATAATGATATAAGTTCCCAATTTTCATATATAAATAAGATTCCTCCTATTGATAGAATTGTGGTAATATTTTGATAGATTGATGGTAAAAATATTCCTTAATCAAATTTTGGCTTATCCTCTTCAAACATCGTTGAGGGGATAACTATAAAAAAGATATAATCCCTCAAAATTATTATATATATAGGTAGTTAATTATATTTTATCACAAGTTGACTAAATTATTATCTAGATTCAAGCCCCCAAAATTCAACCAGTGTGTTGATGCTTAGAAATAACCCCTTATTGAAATTAGATACATTGATTGTACTTGTTAATATATAATAAAATTTGATTATTCATTAATGATATGTAACTTTTCACTACATTTCAGGATGTCCAGACAAGGACCACTATATTTTTATTAGATATTCTCCTAGGACATATCTTTCATTGGTTTCTTTAGAAACATAGGCCGCTGGAGGGGTGACCTGCCCCTTATATTAGTATTAAGAGAACTACCAGAATATACTAGTACATCCATTAGTTGATTTAATTTGTTGATTATCATGTTAATAATACTATAGAACACTAGATCACAAGATATTAAATATTATCTAACTGCAATATTGATTGGATCACATCTTTATTGAATTGATTCTAATAAAAGAAAGCCACATAAATCTTCATAAAAATATTTCATTCCTGGTTGGAGTATCACATGATTAATACTAAAATAATTCATATGATCTTCAAATGGAATCACTTAATATGACCGTAAACTATACTATCATCACAACATGGAAACCTTATTCAATGATATAACTTTTCTTACATGTATTCAAACTCTTTCATAACATTAGTTTTTCTCATAATCCTTTTGTTTTTAAATAATAATATTATCCCCATAAGAATTATTAAAAGTTTTAATTAACTCATATCCATGAAATCCCACTATTTTTTCTCTATTAGTGTTCTCATTATAATAGACAGTGGTTCATCAAAATCCTCATGACTGAATTGTTTTTCATTATCACTACTAGAAATAGCACCTATACCCACGGTTCAAAACCACGGGTATGGACCTTGAAACCGTGGGTATACCCTATATCCACGGTTTCAGCAACCATGGGATGTAGTGCTGTCGCAATAGGTCTATACCCAGGGTTTTCAGAGAACCATGGGTATAAACCACGTAAAACTGTTATTACCCACGGTTTAATAAACCACGGGTATTGATGTATACCTATGGTTTTAAAACCTTAGGTATTGACGTAAAACCCATGGGTATGCTGATTCACAGCAGCCCACATTTACCCACGGTTTACTAAACCGTGGTTATAGATTGGAAATACTACAATATTTACCCACAGTTTATCAAACAGTGGGTATAGATTGGCAGCACTGCACCTGTAGAATTACAGCAAAATTTACCCACGGTTTGGTAAAATGTGGGTATATACTGGTTCCCTAGGTAGCTTCACCTCATCCAACCATTCTTCACCTCATCCCACCACTCTGCACCTCTATTCTGCACCTGCAATAATCCCACCATTCTGCACCTGTAATAGAACATATACATGGCATGTCAAACTAGTTGTTCGATAATCCAATATAATCCCCAACATCTAAATAGCTAAACTATAACTGTCAATCCATTCTATGGATGGATAAAAACATGATCCTCTATATAAAAATATCATCCATGCCTCATACAAATGAAAATGAAAACACAATACCGGAACAAGATGATTTAGAAAGTTTACTGAAAAGCCTTCATTCCATGTTGGTTATATGAGACAACATGGATACTCTAATAATATCACTACTAATTGGTTATACATTTTGACTATAAAAATACATCAAATGGTTATACACCCAATCATTTATTAAAAAATTGGTTATAAAACAAAATTGAAAACTTATTAAGTGATTGGATATATAACCCATCTAAAATCCTCCAACAACTGTTTATATACCCACATCTACAAGCTCGTTTTTATAGTTTATCAAGTATAGAAAATGGACTTCTTTAAATGGTATTCCACAAACGGTCCCAATACACAATGTAAAACAACGATCTACCCACATCCCAGCCCCTCCCCCACCCTCCCCACTGCACAACCCTCCCCCTCCCCCTCCCCCCTCCCCCCTTGCCCAGCCCCTCCCCCTCCCTCCCCAATGCCCATCCCCTCCCCTCCCCCCTGCCCAGTCCGTCCCCCTCCATACTGCCCAGCCCTCCCCACTGCCCAGCCCTCCCCCACCCCCTCCCCGTCCCCCTCCCACCTGCCCAGCCCCTCCCCCTCCCTCCCCACTGCCCGACCCCTCCCCCTCCCTCCCCATTCCCAGTCCCTCCCACTCCATACTGCCCAACCCTCCCCACTGCCCAGCCCCTCCCCCTCCCCCCTACTCAATCCCTCCCCCTCTCTACTGCCCAGCCCTCCCCACTGCCCAGCCATTCCCACTGCCCAGCCCTCCCCACTGCCCATCCCTCCCCCTGCCTAGCCCCTCCACCTCCCTTGCCACTGCCCATCCCTCCCCATCCCACCCCCTCCGCCTGCCCATCCCCTCCCCCTCCCTCCCCACCGCCCTGCACTTGGTTGAATACTCGATTCGGGTAGCATACAGAAACCTATTAGAAATTAGTATAACATATTTAATAAGGTACTGTAACACATTATAATATAAAATAGATTATAACAGATTATAACAGGAAAAAAAATTATGAATTTGACTCTGA
Organism: Viscum album; assembly: GCA_963277665.1. Classification (NCBI taxonomy): domain Eukaryota; kingdom Viridiplantae; phylum Streptophyta; class Magnoliopsida; order Santalales; family Viscaceae; genus Viscum; species Viscum album. Next base: position 814,363,370 of record OY728165.1, read on the forward strand.
AACTGAATAAGTTCCCTTAAGATAACTTTTTTTAAGGTACTACATCTCACTGTAATAAATAACAGATTGGAACACAAAACATACCAGATTCATTCCCTGCTTGAAATATGTAGATGCATGACATGTTTTATTTGGATGCAAACCCAACCAAGTATGGTACTTCAACCTATTATAAAAAATCCTAAATTTTTGATAAGGTACTACCACTCACTGTATTACAGAGTAGATTATAACAGAAAAAAAATCTAAATTCATATGTCCAATTAAATATTTTCCCTTAAGGTATGTTTATTTAAGGTAATACAACTCATTGTGATACAAAACAGATTATAACACAATAAATACCAGTCAAACTCATGAAGAATGTGATTATCACTATATCATTTACTGCTTGAATTGTAAACAATATAAACTTCCATACAACCTATCCTGTTAATGAGTTATTTGGGAAAAAAATACATGCATCAATCCTCACTGAGACATAAATGATACACTTCTCTTAAGTTTATTCCTCATACTTGTAAATTGAAGGCTTTCATTCCATCAGCCCATGCACATTCACCAATATTTTGGTTCATCGCTATACTGGGATGAGAACAATCAAAGTATGTCTAGAAACTCTTAGACATGACCCAAAAATCTACAAATTTTCATCATTGAACAGATAAATTGTGTATTCATGTGAGATGAATATCCCATTATGGAGACATAACTCGATGAATCACAACATAATCATACTAAAATACTACATTGTCAATATACGTTATAGTAAATAGTGAAAACATAATTGTATAAAAGAATTATAATAATTTGATTCATATGGTTTTTAGTCCACATAAATCAATATACAGTGGAGTCAATAGTGAAAACATATCACCTGCATTCATACGATGGATGAAAGGGAGGTTAAATCCATGATATTACGACCAATAAATTGTATTCATATAGTGTGTAAATGAAAATGAAAAATGATTCGTGGTAGGGAAGTTAATTCCTCAATTTTAGGAAAATATTCCTGTTGTACAGATCTGGCACTTATTATTTCAGGATTCCCTTGATCTCTTCATGTGAAGAGTGATTCACCTTTAATATATAAATAAAAATAATCAATATTCATCTTAAAATATGAAGTGTGTAATAACGTACGAAAAAGTATTATGCGAAGGGAAATACTGCAAATTGTCTAGTAGATTATTTCAATGATATTACGAGAACATACCAATTGCGGGGCGAGCAACACATCGGTGAAGATTTCTATTGAGTAGAAATAGTCGACAATTGTAGATGAGGATAGAAATCACGATCTTGAGGAAATTAGTGAATGAGATTGAGTGAATTTGGAGGGTTTCTCACTGAAATTCTTAGAAGGAGTAGGAACTGCGGGCAACGTATGAGGAGATGAGGAAATTTGGGATGATGAACCATAGTACATGACGAAAAAATTAGTGAAGAATACGCCATAATAGTTTTGTGGGTACTGGAAATGGGATGGGAAATGCGAGCAACAACCCTAGGTGAAGTGCTGGAGAGGAAACAACAGTGTGAAACATAAGAGGGGCGCCGAAGGGGATATGGAAGCAAGATACGTAGGAATTATGGCGGAGGTGAAACATGTGCGTGATTCACTAATGAAGGTGAAGGCGGAGGTGAATGGCTCGCGACGGATGAAATGAAACCCAAAGATGGTGGGAGGAGTAGAGGATGGATGCACGGGGGAAATAGGAACGCATTCGATAGATGCCCAATTTTTGAGAGAGCAATTTGTTTTGGTAGGTGACATGGTTTTGTAATAAGGTGATAGGTAAGCTGGAAGAATCATGTTTTAGTATAGATAATAGATAGATGTGTTACATATATTATGTATTGAATGAGTGAGGGTAGGGTTGTGTATTTCTAACCGATAACTGAACCACTTACAACTTCCATAGCTCATAAGATATAAATAGGGTTATTATCTTGATTAAAATGGATAGATTGGCCTCATATACACTGGATATTATATGGTGTGGTTTAATGGATTGATGATAATGATATCACATGTTTTGAAGTGGTGATTCATGCGATGTGATAATTGATTCACTTATTTGGGAACATGATGAGTGAAAATCCACATTACTATGAGCAACATTTACCACTAGGATTCTGGATATGTAAAATCATTTTTATGATGCATATTATATTGACCATTATCAGAGGTGATGAAAAAGGTGTGGAAATAGGCTATTATCGATGTTTCTAATTGTGGTTACTAAGGTCATTGAGATCATGTGTACAAAGTACAGGTCCCATGAATTTATTTTGACACCCATTTTTTTGGTGGTATCCTCCAGGTTTAAGAGAAATTGGGAAGATGATGATAATGTTAACTGATACAAAGGATGATACCATGTATTAGGCTATGATTGGAGTGTGTGGGACCACTATATTAGAGTAGGATTCTCATTGTATCTATGTTATAGTTTGGGGATGATTAGTCAGTCATGGAAAAGAACATGAGTCACTGTATGTTGGGTTTTGGTAGGATATTGATCTAGTTGTTGGTAAAATGTTTTCAAACCTTGGGTTGTTGTGATATAATACCTGGATGTGTCATTAGGGAATCATTATTTATACATAATGGTGATAATTTAAGAGTTGGAATGTGATTCAAAGTGAAATAAAATAATATGAAAGGTCGACGGAACTTCTGGTATGATATATTATGTATGTATCTTCCCACATTAGTATTGTACAAGGTAAGTAAAGTCTCACATAGGGGTATTTAAGAAAATCTAGAAAAATCAGTGGGGAAGTTTGATAGATTTTTTTGTTCATATCATAAAATTGTAGATGATTATCAGTGAATTCAAAAACTGGTGTTAAGTTATCAGTGAGATTGATTTCAATGACATGTTTGTTTTCACTTATATAAGATTTTGAAGTTATCAATGAATAGGAGAAGGATAACTACAAAAGAAGAGCCAACTCACAACAATGTGGATATGAACAATTTGGCTATCGTCTCTTGGGGAGTAAACTGAGGAGAACCTTCAACTGTAAATGATAGGAGTATGCTTTGAAAGTATTTTGATGAGAAGAAAAATAAACCCAAAAAACAAAAAATGAGTATAGCATTGGCAAAGGAATTTACAACTGCCCAATATCAAAAGGAGGCCCTTTTAGCATTTTTGTTGGCTGTCCTGGCAAGAGCATTGTAAATTGCCTTTTTCTTATTGAAGTTGCTTCTCTGGGTGGTTTTGTTAACATCCACCTCACCTGTGCACTTGCTTTTTGTTTCTAGTGCACCCTTCAAGAACACTTTCAGCTTCTAGAATGTTGATTCACTCTGCATCCCACATACCAATTACGTATATTATGCAATTATTGAGTTTTGTATAAAAGAAGATAAATAAAGGTTCTTAATTCCTAAGAGAGTTGAGCAGATAATTATGATGGTGACCTGAGAATCCATTTCAAGGTCCACTTCTTCTACCGCACCTTCAAATCGAGGGTTGTTATCGATAACAATATTCACTACCTTGCGCAGATCTTCAACAATCAGCCTGGTGAGGGTAGCAGCAATTATCTTTTTATCTTCAGTTCTCATCTTCCTAGAACAATATTCATGCATATATATTAAATTAGAATGCTGTCATAATGAAAAGTGAGTCAATTTATTTATGTGCATAATTTGTTATCGACAAAAATATTCACTACCTTGTGCAGATATTCAGCAGTCATCCTGGTGAGTGTAGCAACAATCATCTTTTTATATTTAGTTGACATCTTCCTGCAACAATATTTTTTCATATATATTCAATTAGAATGCATTCATGTTGAAATGTGAGTCAATTTATTTGTGTGCATAATTTGAAGAATGTTTATTTCTTATATTATTCAAATTTCATTTTTTTATTTCTTGTTAATCCCATGAACATCATCCACAATATGAATATACATAGAAGAGAAATACGTAATATGGAAATCACATACTAGATTTAAACAAGTAAATCTTGAATTTTATATGTATGAACAATGAACACTGTGGTACGTTCCATTATATTCCTAGCCAGCCCCTCTTCCCCCCATGCAAGCCCCCTCCCAGCCCCCTCCCAGCCCCCTCCCAGCCCCCTCCCAGCCCAACCCCCCAGCCCTCCACTACAGCACCCCAGCCCTACACTATAGCCCCCCCAGCCCCCCTCCCAGCCCTCCACTGCAGCGCCCCACCCCAACCCTCCCAACCCCCCTCCCAACCTTCCCCTCTTAGCCCCCCATTCCTCCTCTGCTGCCCCACATGCCCAAGCCTCCCCTCCACTATTAAGGCCAAGATTAGATTGAGAGATAATAATAAACACACCAAACCATAAAAAAATATATGGAATGTGAAAATTACCTAAATAATTGAAAAATAACACCCCTGATGAAAACATAATCCAAAATTCATTTCATCACATAACGAAATTCACAAACAAGCAGTCCACCAATACAAAAAAAAACATTAAACTCCAACACAAGTCTCTCTGCTAAGTAAAAATGGAGGGGATTAATATCCCCCCCATCGCCATCATCGTCATCCCCTTGTCCAGCATCATCATCATCAGCAGCAACATCGACAACAACATCATCACCAACAACACCTTCAATATCATCTTCAACAATCTCATCACCAACAACATCATCAGCAACATACTCGCCAGCTCTATCACCACCACCGTCATCGCCACTATGACCCTCATGGGAATCACCCGAGGCATTATTTAAAGAGTGAATTGATGTCATACATGAATGAAATGTGGAATAAACCTCTGATGGTAGTGACTGACTCAAAACTGACAGAGCTTTCATGAAATTTTCATTAATTAGATTACTTTTCTCACGCTCCACTAATACTATTTCCTTTTTCGCAGCTAATTCAGCATGTGAACTTTCCAAATCAGAGACCTTAGAGGATTATGATGATGACTAATACCAAGAGGGGAAAATGTTTATTCCTGTTCTACAACAGACTCTTCCTGTATGCTCAACACCTAACACTTGACTCAAATGATCATTTGGACCTAAGTTGTCAGCTTCATCTCATCCATGGCCTCCATGGTTGACTGTTGAAATTAAAACATATTAAATTATGAATTTCGAATAAATGTTTAAAATATAAATAAAAAAACTTACAATTTAATCTTGTGTTTGTGAATTAACTGCAGTTCCATCTTTTTTTCCTACTGAAGTAGAATATTTTGGCATGAGGTACAGGACCTTCAATAACCAATTCATCTTGCTGCATATAAGAAGTGCACAAATTTCGATTACAACCATATATGATAAATACAGAAAATTGGACTGAAGTGAGTTGCAACAAATACCTACAAACATTGAGGTAAATGATAGTCATAACCGATTGGTGGTTTTCTGAAATGGTTTTCAGAAATGGTTTTCTGAAGTGGGTTTCAAGGAAATATACTACTTGTTTAGGAAAAATAGACAAGCTTTATCCTAGTATAAGATGTGATTTCAAGGATACATGGACTAACCAAGGGAAGGCATGAATAAGTTATGTTGACATGTTATAAATAAAGACATTATTTTAATTCAGATGAATGAACCATCTGCTTATCTTTGTCGGGTATTGTACTGCGCCCCAATGTGTGTAGATATGTCATTTCATCTATTTTTTTCACTAACGCATCCTAAGAGAAAAAAAATACAAGTAATAAAATTTAAATTTTATATAAAAACCATTAAAGATGGGTTGTACCTTATACTGTTTAGTCTTCCAATGTGTGATTATTTTTTGATATTGACTTTTTGGAGAGTCATGGTTTGTGGGTACACCCTCTAACTCAGTACTCAATCTGCTCCTCCAACCAATATATAACTCATACTAGTATGATCTTTAATAGTCTCCAATATCACTCAACCAAGAAGGTTTGGCAGCTTCACCGTTAGGAAAGTTAAATTGACTTTGCAATGAACATGTTAAGTCATATAAATAATTTACTAATATAAATATAAATTTATAAAATTAGCGTACCCATATCTACGCCCATGCCCTATCCTTGATGTCAGCACTGACATGTCTCCATGATACCGGTTCCATCAGAACGATATCATGATATTTGTCTAATGTTGCAATGAAACTTCTACACTCCTTATAATTTTTACATACCATTTGATTTTGAGAATTGTAATCCACCATAATCTGAGATTCACGATTCCAGGCTTCCCACATTCGAGTGCACCCACATCGCCTAGTCGAAGATCCCACTACATAAGATAAGAGGTGAAAAGAGAAGAGTTAAGTGACAATACAATAGAAAAAAAGTGAAATTCTATATTTTGAAACATTTATAATAGAAAACCAGATACAGGCTCCTAAATAAGCTGTGAGGAATCCATGGTCTGTGCTATATCAGCATCCTCCAAAGGAAGTGTCTGTTCCATAGCATGCTCTAGATGATCTTCATGAACAAGAGTGGAAACTGAAGGAACAAACTCAATATGTGTAGGATGGATGGTAGGAAAAAGAGGTGGCGTGGACATATCAGAATATGCATAGTAGGTATGGGGATACATGAATGGATATGGAGATTGTGCAGGTGAGAACATCGATTGAGTCGGTGTGGACATGGAATGGGAAAAAGATGGTAAATGGGGTGATTATGGTGGAATGTATGGGAACATCCCAGGGGTCTCAAGCGGAGGGCGGACATGTGTGGTAGATGGGATGTCCACTAATGGGTCAGTGTGGGGAGTGGTAAGACGGGAGCTCCACCTAGGTCTAGGAGGATCCCTGCTCGGTCCCATACTAGGAAGAGGAAACTCTGGAGTTATATGTCCGTAAAAACATTTGATCAAAAATATGAACTTGATATTATATGTAATGAAGAAGAAAAATACACTACAAAATAAGTGGCATTTACAAACATAAAAATAACGACAGATAATATATCTGTTGGTAAAAATGATTAATTCCAACAGATATTAATTTCGGTTTGTATTAAGTATAGAATACAACAGTTTTTTACCAACAACTGCATTTGTTTATATTAGTAGTTCAGTACCAATAAATCATTTACCAACATTTAAATCTGTTGGATTATCGTAACAATACCAACAATTGATTTACCGATAACTAAAACTGTTATTATCAATTATTATTACCAAAAAATCATTTTCCATTATAAAAATTTGTTTCCATATATTATTTGATCATAAAACAATATTGCACCAAGAATGGAATATATAGATAAATATATTACCCATTAAAAACATATCATTTTGATAATAAGAATACATGATTAATTAAAATATATATTATTTAAAAAAAATATACATAAAAATATATGATATTATATATATAAACATAGTTTGTATTTAATATATTTTTTTATATAAATTACATAGAAATTTAAAACAACATCCCCCCCAAAAGGGCTCTTTCAGCCGACATCCCTGTGACGCCCCTTCCCTAACCCTACCTCCCCTTTCGGCGTCGGTGTTCCTCACTAGCGTTCCTCGCAGGAATCCATTATTTTTCCTAGTTATTTTTCCTCAATCAAATAGTTCCATGAACCCCCTTCATGTTCCCTTTTAGTGTTCCTCATTCAAATCCTCACAACCACCTTCCTATTACAAGTCAATGCCCCCACCAAAAACATTGCGCAAACCCCCCTCTATTCTCATCTGACATCCCCCCTCACTGTTCCTTCCTTAATAGGTGTTCCATACCATCATCCCAGCTCGACCGCCACTTTACATAGCATTTTAGCCCGGTATCCCGGTGTGACCCCTCTGTCCCTAGCACCCCAGCTCGACCATATTCATCCCTGGATCATTGTCTACCACCCACGGGCTTCCCTTACCACTGATGGACCCACTGATGCCCCTGGTTTGAGGGTTTCCCACATCATAATGCTTTGGAGCTATTTCATAGAAATAAATACCCCTAGCTTTTAGCACTAGTGTAGCATTCTGGTTGCAGATTGGTGATGGGTTCGATGTATATTCTTGTTGTTTGCGATAGATAGATCTTCTATACTGTTGGTTTCTATGTTGGTTTATAGTTATCAGTTCCTATTTAGTATTTATTGTTTTTAACAGGATTTAGGTTCATTAATTTGACTATAACACTGACCATTTTTACATTTTTCAATATTTTTACAGTTCTTCTTCAACATTTGGTTTTTGCTTGTGTTCCATTAGGGGAATTAGAGAATACATTATATTCAATTTTGGGTAAGTTAATTATTTATCTGTTGTCCCCATTATTAACACCTAAATGATATTTTGTATTCTCAATAAATATGACAATTATCAATTTTATTGGTTTTCATATCAAATTTGTTTTCACAAATCTGTTGAATTTTTATTTAAACATTCATCATAAGTTCACTTTAGTAATTCAAAATTACATTGACATGATCCTTACTATGTTGGGTTCAAAGAAGGATAATTGTTTCACTCGTGACATAAATTCGTTGTAAATAGTGGAAATAAAACCATCGATATGAAAGTGGTTGTGATGTTGGGGGTCCATTTTATGTGGGTTTTTATATGATTTTTGGACATATACATGTTATATATGATTACAACAATGACACAAGTTGAACTCTAATCTTATGTGGGTAACTCCCAGGCCATCCATTTTACTATAATATTCACTATTATGTATAACTAAATGATCATGTAATTAATCACAGGTCTTCCACTTGAGTCTTCGTAGCATCATCATTATTTCTAGATCCCATTCCCATGGAATGATACACTCTTCATTGCATTTTTTTCAAACAAAATTTTAACTATTATCGTTGCAATTAGAACACTTTAAATAGATAATGTCCAAAACATTATTTTGAATTTCATGCCCATTATCAATGTTGAATGAAATGAGATTAACTTTGACCTATCAAGTCCTAAATGCATTATATCAGCTCTATTTTGGGATAAATAATAGAAATCATAGAATGTTATTATTGTAAAGATGGTAGTGGATTGGATGGGATTTCATATGGTACGGATTTTTAGACCCATGGTTTTTCATATGTCCCATGTGCTTTCTCATATAGTTGCATTGTTAGTATTATCAGCACTGTTTATGCCCTTACATTTGAAACTTTTTTCATATTTATCTGTTGAACTGACTATCAATATAATAGTATCATTCAATATTTTAGTATTTGAAACATTTCCTTAAGTTTCATATAGTGATATACACTTTCTACAGTTAGATTTGTTTTTACTATTTTCCTCTTTTTTGGTTCTACAAATGAAAAAAAATTATTCTTTGGTCATTTCATAACAAATTGGAAATTATAAGATTTATGTTTCCTTTTCAAAGTTCCTCCAATATTCTATGAAGGTGTTTTTTAATAGCATTAATAGTGTCTTCCACTGTTGTTAATCCACCATGGGAACTCATTGAGATTGATTTTGTAGAACTATTAATTTTCTAATATCATGTACAAAAAAGTTATTTTCTAGAAGAGTAGTCATAACATCTTTCATCGTATCAGTTTCATTTAATGGGGGGATAGTTTCTCTTAGCATTAGGATTTATGAAACTTGGTTTTCAAATCCAAAAATTTGAAAGGAATTAATGTTTTTATATCCTCTTTTAAAGAAATTGGATGAGTATTTTTCTTGAGTATTGGAAAAGGATAATGGTATGGACAAGGTATCCATACATCCTAGATTGGTGATTGGTCCTCTCATACATCCCTTGGTTACTTTTAGTGTGTATCTAGTGCTAAACCTCAGAAAAGGAGATGAAACATTTCAACATAAAACAAATAAATTGGTTGATTTGAGATATTCTACTGGTTCCATTATTCAAGTGCATGAAATACCATCAACTAATGGAATATACTGTATTGTACAGTGGAGAATATTTTAGAAACATTAATGATATTTTGTGAGCTATATCCCATCTTCAGACTACCTAAATGGTGCATGGATGATAAACCTTTGTACCATACACAATAGGTGTTCAAAAAGAAATCTAGAATTTTGGGCATCACCTCCACCCCTCTACAGTGGAAATTAAAAGAAATCGCCATCACCCCTCTATATGTCTGGGTATTCCTTCTCCCCTCTAGAAGTCTGAGGAATATTCAGCATCATGTACATATAGTAACTTGTATGGCTTTTTGAAAAACATACGGGGTAAGTTTTCTTTTGAGTTGATTCCTTTTTTTATTTTTTTAATAATTTTTTTTTACAAATATCCCCCATTTTTCTGTATCATCCATGAAAATCAGCAAGAAATTATATATAAAAATTTATGTCACAAATAAAAATATATTTGTTATTATATATCTAATAATTTTCCAATTGTGATGAGATCTTATTATGTTTTCATTACTCTATGGAATTAATTTATTCATTTACATTGTCAGGATTTTGAGATCAGATGGGATAGAGTCATCTATGTTGTAAAGATCATTGCAACATTGACCTGGTATCTCTTTACACAACATGTTTCTCAAATTCATATGGATATGCCAATGCATTCTGACAAAGATGAGTAGTATGTTTTCTATTGAGTTGATCCTTTTTTTGTTTATGTGTATTGTTCAACTTTTACAGCTTAATATGCATTTTCTATAGGTATAAATTCACTTCATTGATTGAATATCTTATCTTCTGTTCTGAAATTTGGTGTTTATCCTATCAAGAATGATCTGGAAAAAGAAAAATAACATTTTTTTGATGAATAAATGGTCCATGATGCAGCATTTGAGCATCTTGTAAGTGAGGTATTGGTTGTATCTTACCACCACCCAACCGGTTTTTTCTTTTTTGGTCTTTTTTGAAAAGATGATTTATATTAAGGATATTTAGACCTGCTATATATTGATTAATTACATTTTCATTTCAATCATAATTTCTTTTAGACCCGTTGTAGATCGAGTTGGAAATTTTTATTTCAATTCATTATTATTTTGATCAAATTTGAAGGAGAACTAAATGAGTACATTCATGAAGAAGCCCCATAGATATCATCCTGGAACTGCCACTCTTCGTGAAATTGGAAAGTACCAGATGTTCACAAAACATCTGATTAGGAAGACTCCATTGCAAAGGTTGGTCTGTGAAATTGCATAGGAAATCATGATCGATTTATTTTTTTAGATCCATGCCACATTGGCATTGCAAGAGGCAACAGAGGCATACCTTGTTGGGCTATTTTAAGATACAAATCTCTATTCCATTCATGCCTAGTGGGTGATGATCATTCCTAATGGACAATCAGCTGGTGCACCAGATCCGCGATGAGAAGGCTTAGTTGTTGATGTCCTGGATGGTTTAGTGTGAGAGACTTGGAATTTATAATCCTATATTACATTTTTTAAATCTTGTCTTAAGAAATATTATTACCATAACATGACTAGTTTTGTCATTCTCAAGCGGTTTTAGTGTTGATGGTAATTGTTGACAAAAATTCATCATCTAATTGGTTTTGTGAGTTGCAGGTCAAATATCTATGACCATAATACACTGATATTTTCATGCTCAATGCCACACTTATTCTATTAAATTTACAGCTTTTACAAATTCAAAATTTTCATTCTGCATTCTGTTATTTTTACTTTTTATACATTTTTCAAATTGAAAGACTGAAAATGCACTAAAAAAATCTTCTAGACTTATTCCATTTCATTTAATTATCATTCATCCATTGAACATAAAATGGTTTATGTACTATCATGTGATTTATGATATGATTTCACTAGTCATATAGAATTTTCAGGTGATTTATGTATGCTTTACTGCATTTTATGATGGGGAAATCCATTTACAAGGAATTATATTTTTTAACCAAATATTTAATTCATTTCACTCTATATTAAATTTATTATGCACCTGTAAATGAGTTAAACAACCCATATTCAATTTATTATTAACCTTTTTAGAAGTTACGGAACCCATATTCCCTTCCCTTCCCCATTAAGGGTCAGGTCCTTTGGAATCATTCTTTTCATGTTACACATCTATACATCCCCATTAATGGTCAGATCCATTAGAATCATTATATTTTTTTTACACAGGTGTACATGTTTTATTTTTTATTGGGAACGTTCATGTTATTTGATCTTTTTTTTCCTCTGAACTTGTAACAAGAGAATGTTATTTTGGAGATGGTATGGTTGTTCTAAATCCCACCAGTATTTGTAAGCATGGTTTTTTATTCTAGGTTGTTTTATAAATATCCATTCTTGAGTTGATAAGAAGTAAACCATTTCTTTTACTTTCATTTATTTATATTTTGGTTTCAATTTGTGTATATATTTCACACTTATTTGTTGGAATGTTCTTGGGTTGTGTGCTGTAGATATTGGAGCTAAAAGGTGACATGACATTGACTTGAGTTTCCTCACTTGTACCAGAGCTGGAATGATTTGTTTCTTTGAGTGGCCTACTGGTGGGGTGTTGAAAGAGATCTTTAACATCTATCCATGAGGATTAACTATTATATCATGGTGTAAAATTCCTAGGTGCAGAGGATTCTAGTCATCAAATATATCAGAGGATTTCCACATACCCTTTTATCATGTGGGATGTGGGGGGCATGGATGAAAGATGAGTTTTTATGAAATTTTTAGGTCTGAAAAAAGTTCAAATATGTTTTGATTCATACTATATTAAATTCCATTATTAATATAATCGATATTTTTCATAAGTTTTAATTTGTGTGGAAATTGTATTTGGAATAATAATTCAAATAGGAGTATTATATATGATTGATCAATAAATATAATATGAAATTTTATGAGCAATGAATTTTTATAATTTATATTATTTAATATATAATAAGATTTTATATGTTGGTAATATTATTACCAACAGAAAAATTTGTCGTATTAATTTGTTGCTAAACACATTAACCAACATATATATTATAAATTGGTAATATTATAATTGTAACAACATTATTTTATCTATCTCAATAACATTTAACGACATTGTTTTTACCAGCAATTTAGTGACATGGACATATTTGTTGGCAAAATGTTTTACCAACAAAAAATACACTTTTACAAATAGATATGCCCCTATTGGAAAAATTGAAATATTTTGTAGTGATATTAGAATTAATATACTCACTGAAGACAACTCGCACTCACGTCTAATAGGATCAACATAAAATAATCTCCTCTTGTGAGCTTCTGTAGTTTTCTTCATAATCTGCATAATATTGAAATAAATATTTTTTTACCAAAAATATTTAGAAATCATACATACAACATAAAAATGTCATAACATCTTTCAGTAATGATAATTTACAACCATGTTATACAATTTTTAAAACCACATTTTAATCCCAGTTTTATGAATTGAAAGAAATATAATTAAATGAAACAAAACAAAACATTACTAAAACAGACATATCATTCCAAACTAAAACTAAATTAAAGTAATTACATTTGTACTAACCTGAGAAACTCATGTCAAGGTAAACTGAATGAACTCTGAATATATATGGTTGATTTTATATATTACCCTACACTACCTCAGGCTCAACATCAACTCTCATAATGGGAAATTTTGTTTCATCAAATACAATATTTTGGCTAACACCATTGGGGTGTTAATGGTGAAAACCTCATCCCCAGCATCAGGAAAAATATGTATTGGGATTACATCATTAAGGACACCGTAATCCGATTTCAGATGATATTTCACATAAACCACTTTTTTTCATTGATTCCAAAATGTATGGTTCATCAGTATGCAGGAATCGACTCAGGTAAATAACTCTAAATCTACAATCATCAATAAATGTACCATGCCGCATTATTGAATCCAAACATTTACATTTCATCATAGTGACTCGACCTTGAGAGTAGTAATCCAATAACAATATTCTTTCAACCAGCCTATAATAATACACATCTTTATATCGAGATCGACTGTCTGATGCACTGACATAACAATCTGTTCTAGCAGTTAACATAACGTCGTCATGCTGTTTTCTCATCTTCACCGCTTAATTAGTTGTAACAAATTTATATCCATTGATTATTAAATATTTTCAGTCACGAACCAAAGAATTGGGACCAAAAGGAGATGCTCTTAATTCTTGAGAAATGTAGTCAACAAGTAAACTAAATACCTAGAAGACATACGAGTAATATAATTAAGTATATATCTACATTTTATGGTACTTAATGTAATGGTCATACATTTGATTTCATCCAAGGTGGGAACTCTTGGCTATGCATAGCCTCTCTCCTTCTCAATGGAAAAGACCGATGAACTTTACATATAATTTGTTTATGCTCTCTACATTAAATGACAATAAAAGTATAGAGAATATGTGATATGATATCATGTGAGATAACATATATATATATTCAAATTACATACTTGATATAGGAATCGAACAAACCAAAATTAAAAATGATTGTACGATGTGCCCTATTCCGCCCTTCAAAGCTCAATGTAACCAATGTATATGACCCAACAATTCAACCTATTTGGGGAAGAGATGGAAATGAGGGATGAATTTCCTCATTATTCTCATCTTTGTTTCCCATTGGTCAATTATGTATTGTGCTCACATCAGAAAAATACTTTGAACAAAAAACCATACATTCATGGGACAGATAACTCCTCACAATGGAACCTTCAGGATATTTCTTATTTCGGACAAATGATTTCATTATGCACATATTTCTTTCAGTGGGATACATCCACTGAAAAATGACTAGTCCCCCAAGAAGTGTCTAAGTTGGAAGATGAACTGTTAAATGCATCATGAAAGTGAAAGAGTATGGAGGAAATTCTTTTTTCCAACTCACACAGAATTAACTGTTCCTCTTGCTGCATGTTTATCAACAATGATTTGGATAACATTTTAGCACAAAGGTCTCTAAAAAAATGACACAACCGAATCACTGCCACCTTTACATTATTAGATAGAATATTCAAAATTGCTATTGGAATAAATTCATGAAGAAGGATGTGATAATCAAAAGTTTTTAGGGATTTCAATTTCAAATGTCTTCTGTTATCTCATTTAGATATGTTGATGAAATAGCAATCTAGAACCTTGATATTTTCCAATACAGCCAGAAATTAATCATTCACTGCCGATGTCATCACATAAGAAGCACATGGAACATTCCTTTTTTTCACTGATTCAAACAGGATGTAATTCTGGTCGAATACCCTAATCCAATAAATCATGAAGAGATCGGAAGTCATCTTTGGTCTTCCCCTTAATATTCAAAATAATTTCAAACAACATTTCACATATATTTTACTCAATATGCATTACGTCTAAACAATGACGTAACAAATTAGTAGACCAATATGGCAACACAAAAAAAATACTTCTCTTTTTCTAATTGTAAGTGACTTCAGTATCAGCATTCTTCCTATTTAGAGATGTCAACTGACCTTTTCCTAATGAAAAGCTAAAATATTTCAATTCATCAAGCACATCACTTCCAGAAATACGTTGAGGTGGTTCTTCAATGTCAACATTATTATCAAACCTCCGACAATTCTTCTTGTATCGATGATCCATTGGCAAGAATCGGAGATGCCCCATGAAACTGAAACTATGACGATATTTAAGTATTCTCGATTGTGTATTCTTCATATAAATGGGATGTGATAGTTTTCCCTTCGTGCTCCTCCCAGACATCATTACATAGACAGGGAAATCATTTATGGTCCACAGAAGTGAAGCACGCATCTGGAACGTATTATTTGAAGAAGCCTCAAATGTCTGCACACCTAAATCCCAAAGTTGTTTCAACTCTTTTACTAAAGGCTGCTAGTAGACATCTATATCATTACCAGGATCCGAAGGTCCAAATATCAGTATAATCAAGAAACTGAAAGGTTTTTTATACACATCCATGGAGGAAGGTTATAAACATGAATAAAAACCAGCCACGTGCTATGAGTAGTAAGCATCTGACCAAATGGATTAAAACCATAAAATGATAGGCACAATCTAACATTATGCACCTCAGCTGCAAAATCAAGATGTTGTGCATGAAATGTCTGAAATTATAGTCCATCTGTAGGACGGACCAGCTCATCATTACCTTTAATTCTCTCAACATCATTCTGTCGCATATTGACTGATATTTCTGGAGATATGGATAGATTTTGAAGTCTGGGAATCAACAGAAAGTTCCACATGACATTCTGTGGCACACGAGATGGTGTTCCATTGACATTTGTCTTCCATCGAGATGTACCACATTATTTACAATCATTACAGTCATTTGATTCC
This sequence comes from Viscum album, assembly GCA_963277665.1. NCBI lineage: Eukaryota > Viridiplantae > Streptophyta > Magnoliopsida > Santalales > Viscaceae > Viscum > Viscum album. Next base: position 814,379,598 of record OY728165.1, read on the forward strand.
TCAAAAAATAAACTACAATCTTTCGGACAAGCATGAAATTTATTATTAGCAAATCCAAGCTGCTTAATTAACTTCCATGCCATGTAATGATTTGAGGGAATATCTACACCATCAGGAAGCAAGTCCTTCAAAAATATAATAATATAATCAATAGCTGTATTAGAAATCCCATACATGGTTTTCCCATGATATAACCACATTAAAAATTCCAACATGGTAATTTTGGTATATTCTTGACATACTAGAGTTCTGGAATCATCCAATAAAATTTTCACTCTGTCAACATCATCATCTTCAACATTTTCCTCATGTTTACTGATATCATTGTCTTCTTGCACCGACATGTTATCTCTCTCAGAATGATTCCCATATGGAAACCAATCAAATATCATATTCTCCAGGTCACTTCATTCATTTCGTTTATGAACAGTCGAAGATTGACTTGTCTCTCCATAGTGAAACCAAACATTATAGTTCAATTGAAATCCAAATTTCATTAAATGGTAACTAACTTCTTCTCGTCTTAACCATGGTCTTCCAACACAATTATAGTAGGGAAACTGTATACAACCTCCATATGAAACATTTCTAAATGGAAAATCTAAAAAATTCTCCAAATTATTTTGAAACTCGGTTGAAATCCAATCGGTACGATACATCCAGCTTCTATCCATTCTACAACAAAACAAATTATCATTCAATCAACAATGTAAATCATATTTAAAAATTTCATTACAATCAATTTTATTATTAAATTAATAAATGAATACTAGTATCTAGAAAAACATATTTAATGAAAAAATGAGTCCAGGATTGAATAAGTAGGAAAAAATGGAAAAATTTATACCCTGAGATTTAAACTAAAGAAAAAAGTTAAAAAATACACTCTCAAGTGGTCATTGATGGGGAATAAAAAGGAAAATTTCAATGTAAAATAATCCTTTATATATATATAGGCATTATACACATGGAAAGAAAATTTTATTTTAATAATAATAATTTAAAATTTTATAGATTATTTGGTAGGGGTTATTTGATGGGGAATAAAACATTCAATGAAAATAGATTATTTATAACATTAATGTTTTGGAATTAATATTGAAAAACTGTTTTAAGGTATCCTACAAATTTTTTACAACTTGATTCTTAAAAGATATATTTTTTATGGATTCTATTTGAACTTTGGAATATTTGTTCATATGGAAAAGATATGTTTTTTAAAATATACATCATGACATACTTGGGAGTATTGAGAATCAATGTTTGGGGGTTTCAACCCCTTTAACGGAATAAAAGTTAGAAACGTATTATAAATTCTATATAGAAATCCCAGAACATGTTTGATATTCTTGAATATGTCTATGGAAGGTGTGACCATCATATTTATTATGAAAATTAATGCCTAATAATAATACCATTCTGAAAAAATTTGAGTTTTAATACTCAAAATACTCAAAAGAAGAATAGAAAATTGATGTAGAAAGATTTAGTTGTTGATGTTTCACCCAAAGTATCCAAAGGGGAATGTCCATGGATCTTGAATAGAGTATGTTCTGCTTACATGATAAACGATTTAAAAACATTGGAATCTATTGCGAAATTAAATGGTTTCATACTAACCTTCATAAATGATGGGTCACTAAAGGTTAAAGGAGTTGGTTTAATTATTATTGGGAAAGATAACCTTAAATAAAAAAACACTCTCTATGTTGATGGATTAAAACACAATATATTATGTTTTTATCATCTTCATGATAAAGGAAATATTTTTTTTAGGAATTATGGGTTTTGGGTTGAGAACATTGAGGATGGAAGAGAGGTTAAAAGTCTATAAGAGCGGTAGAGGCTATTTATTACAAGTTGGTGATGTTGAAAATTCATGTTATCTAAGCATGAATGAAGAGAATGAATTACAGTAATGTAAGATTGGAGAATATAAATGTTCTATTTTTTAATAAGGAGATGGACCCTCTTTTTATTTTTATAGGAGATGATAAATTGAGAATATATAGATAGTGTTCTTTATTGGGGAGGCATAGGGAGTTGTTAGTTGAAACTTAGAGAAGAGTTCAGGTGTTGTTCCCTATGTTTATTACAAATAAAAAGGAGGAAATTGAAGAGATTTTTTTGATTAGAAAACATAACATGTCTAAGAGTCTAAGATCCCATATTAAGTTAATTGATTAACGGGGTGGTGATTAAATCTTAATTAAGACAATGCTAGTATAGTGTTGATCTTTACTCTCAGGGTTAGATAATTAGAAAAACCATCATTCATTACAATAGTTCTGTGTTTAAAAAACATTTTTAATATTCGATTACTATGAAATTGTTAATGAATAAAATCCATTCTGGGATATTGAATGAAATTTTTATGTTTTATTTACTGGAATCATATTCATTGATGAGTAATAAGTGAATTCGAGATAAGTTTAAGAAAAATCAATAAAGAAAATCCATCAAATTCCATGTCTACATCATGGTTGTAACGAACCCTACTTTTCATATGGGAATTTACCATTGAATAAATTATTTGAGTGATATTTCATAAAAAATATACAAAATATTACTAGAAATGCAGAACGTTGCATGTCCATAATATGATCATTGGCCATTATAGACATTAGATATATAGTTGTTAGAATGTGATAATAAGAATTAGTGAATATTAAGGGTAATGATGAGAGATAATTTATATATAGGGGTAAATGATGGCCTCAACTAGTAGGAAAGAACATTTTCGAAGCACAATAATCTGAGCTTGGGAGTGTAGTTTCATAAATGGGGTTTTACCTTGACAAATTAAAAGAAGAACATTAAGAAGTGAGACATGATCATGACAATCATGTTATGAGATGAAGGTGTTGAGAGTATACAAGTTTTAGAAGACGATTCATCAATTTCATGTCATGAGGAACAATATAATTCATCTTATACAAAGTAGAGAATATAAGTGAAGCTCCAAAATATCATTAAATACCGAATATAGTAAGTACAGAGTAGGATAAATTTAAAGATAACAAATCATACATCATTGTTTTCTTAAGTAGAACCTAAAAATACCGGAGAAAATGACAATTTAGTAACCTAACCATATTACTATATCAAGACTATACATCATTATAATCCTCCTCCATTACTTCATACAATGTTTTTTGATCCAATTCTTATGAGTATAGTAGCATGGTATCCTTATAATACTAGTTTCACATACCATATTTCTCACCACAAACATGTCCATCTTGAAATGGAAGAGTTTCCAACTACCCATAACCTAACCATATCATCACCATCGGCCCTATCTTGAACCACCCCTATTCAAAAAGATTGGCCCCACAAGGAAATCTCCTGCCCTTGACCTGGGTAGTCCTGATCATCCATAAATGAGGTACCATCTGACCTTAAATCACAACCTATGTCAATTATATAATTCGAATCAGCATATATCAGAGACTCAGTGCCATTCTTATTCCTGAAATAGTATTTTATATTTTTCCTCTTATTAGAATAAAAATATCATCATAAATCATTACGACGTTTATCCTTAACAATCCCAATGGCATGACACCCTTAAAAAAGTGGGGTATCTTCATATTTAATTTTCAAACCAAAATCATTATCCAGCATACAGAATTGTACCTTCTAAATGTAAAGGGGGATTAGGTTCACATCGCCCAAGATACAATCATAAAATCCAAAGTTGGATTCCTCTTTTTTTTGGTCCATTTTAATAGAAACACCCAGATTAGCATCAATTTCATAGATATTTATTTAATACATAAAATCCAATAAATACAAAATATTATCAAAAAAATCCAGGCCCTCGAGTTCATCACCGATACAGGATTAAATCATCCCACTCATACAAGAACACTATTCTCAGAATTAACACAATATATCCAATTAATCATGCATTTTTATTTATATAATGAGAAGAAAATAGTATGTGACATTATCCACGCCCCATAGGGATAACTTTTAAGTTTCTAAAACCCTAAAAGTTTGATAATTGGTTTACTAATTTCTGTATATTCAAGAACTTATTTCCAAAAGAATGAACTAGTTGGGACTTTACCAAATACCAATAGATCCTCAATCATTTCAAATATTACATCCTGAATTGCAGTAAGATGTAAATATTACCTTGTTTAAGAGGCGATGGCTGGGATGTCGAGGCAGAGGTGAAAGCCACGAGGTCCAGGGTGGGAGCCGGGAGGCGGAGCTGGGAGTCGGAGCCTGGAGTCGGAGCCGGGAGTCGGAGCCGGGAGTCTGAGGCTGGGGAGGGGAGTCGAAGAGGGGAGGAGAGGGCCGGGAGGTGGTGGTCAAGGATGGGAGGACTAGGCCAGGAGTCGGGGGTCGGGGAGGTAGGGTGGAATCTGAGAACGCGATGGAACTTTGAGGAGGAGGACCCGATAGGCAGGTTCAATGAAATATTGAATACCCATGGTTTTAATAAAACTGTGGGTCTAGACAACTAAAACCAATCTATCGCAATGGTTCTATAACCCGTGGGGATAGATACATGGGGATAGACCCCATTTATAGTAGTGTATACAGTAGAAAAATCTAAAATCAAATCCATTTAATTTTTAAATTTTGATAAAAACATCATCTGATTCCTTATCATTTTTTGTCACTGGTGTGCTCACATTGTTCTCTCAACTAAGGCTTTAGATACCATTTTTTGGGGAGGAAATAGTTTCTTAAAAATCTAATTTCTAAATGACAAATAAACCATCAAATGTATGAAAAAAAATCTACTAAATGGCCATGTGAATAATAAAAAATTATATCAATGATCTTCTAGATCTCCACATCCAACGTTACCTTAATGTTCCATTAGTTGGCCTCTAATGAATCTGATCCATGACACATAGTCAACCTCACACACACCTTAGTATAAAACAACATACCCTACATAATACCACTTATTGAGTGACGTAACTGAATAATGAAATATTAATCACATGTAATAAGAATAGTCAATTAGACGTATGCTAGATATATCCACCAAAAAATCATCTGAAGACTAGCAGAATGAAGAAAAAACACTAAAACTCCAATTTCCCCATTAAAAAGTTTTAATAGATATAGGATTTTGTGCACCATAGCCACCATAAAATTATGACCTCACATAAAACATAGTATAAAAAAACAAACATGACTTAAATTAATGAAATGGTAAAACATGAAAATTAATCTTATATTGTAGTAAAAAGACTCTAGTGATGGTACCGTGCCTCAAAGAAATTTCCAATGTGAATGGGAGGAAACATTATGACATATTCTTATTACCATATGTGTAAAGATTTAAATAAACAGACAAACAATATTAGTAATATTTCATTATAGAATGAATAAGAGACATAAATATATTATTTAATTATATATACTAATGGTGTTTTGTAAATGAATTAGACCAATAATTATGGATATTCCCCCATTTCCTTTAAATAAAATTCAGGCAGCTAACTAGGTGATGCCACATTCTCATATTCCTGGAGAAGCAACCAAATGGAATTTCAGTGGTGGTCACATATAAAATAGTTGAACATAACATCTTTCCCAAGGAAATAATTCTAGATCCTTAAATCAATAAAAATCCTTCTATAATATTTCCAAAATTCTAGAATTCCATTGAAGTCATACTAATTAAAAAATATTGATGACTAAAGTGTTACTGATGATAAGACCTCTTATTGCTTATACACCAATCCATATTGAATACCTTTGATAAATTTTTAAAAGCATGTAAATATGATTCTTGACCATCCAATTATTTACACTTTAGATACTATAAACCATGTTTTACATCACAATTGTTGTCATGTCAAACTATCACCATATTTCTATCAACATTATACCCAGCTATGGTTTTTATGAATATTCAACTCAAAATATGCATTAGTGCAAAGTTATCCATTACTATAGTTGGAAAAAAAAATTCCGAAAATATCTATAATGTTAAAGTTGATATGGAACCAAAATCATCTATTAAATAGTCCAAAAATTGTTGTAGTCACACAACCCATATAAAAACACACATTTCATAAGAACTGATTCATTTTTAATTGGAATCACTTTCCATCCAATATCAAAATCATCCCAGGCTTCAATATCTTCAAACTTATAGAATAATTCATTCTATACCATCACAAATAAATATATTAAACATATTTATGTAACCCACATTTTGATTACATCTCATTAATTTGTATGGAAGGTGTTACCAACCCATAACATAATTTATGATAGTTTTTCATATATTATATCAACGAATTTATATACAAAAATATTTTTTCTTTTTAGATTAATATCAAATATATTTCACAAATACACACCAGAGGTCCATAGAGGGTTTGTTTATCTAGTGAATAGATCCTAAATCATATTATTTCATGAATTATCTTCATTATATATCATAATGACCTTTCCAATTTTTAATATCCATATACATTCCCAACATAAAACCTTTCTTTATATCAATCAGAAAGGTATCATAAGAAAGTGTCGGATCAGGTGATCTGTAAGAGTAAAATTGCGTGATATCAATCAATTGTTGTATAAAAGAATAATATAAGAATTAGTGTATGTCATGGTGCACATAAATTAATAATTGCATTCCAAACTTGTGACATATAATAATCTTGTGTCATTGATTAATGATTTATCTTTACCAAAGTCATGTATTATAAAAGTGAGAAAAAATCATTAACGAATCAAGAACCATAAGTTCATGTCATAAATGTGTGGCACCATCATAAATATATAATCCATTTCATATATAGATGTTAACCTATGATACCATCAAATCATATTGGATCTACTATCCCTAAATGTTTTCCATGTCATAATGATTCTGAAATATCCACTTCTATCCTACAATGGATCATGAACGTCAACTTGTTTCCATGAAGTGGTCAATAACCCCAACATGAATGGAAATATTATCAAATGATATTTTATAATTTTCCTAATTAATTAAAGGGATATAAAATTATAGCCCCAAATATACCATTTTTAAAACCATGAATATATATTCCACAAGATAACAAAATATTCCTCCTATCATAATTTATGAAAATGAAATGGGTTTCGTAAACATTTTATTATTGAATGAAACATGGGAAAAAACATGGTTCATAAATGCCTTTATTTTATAATAAAAAAATCTAGATAATGAATAAGGGTAGTATTATTGGATCATAACCCCATTAAAAAATATGTATATTCATGTTTTAGTTTCATTGACAAATTGAAATACTATTAAAATATAACTAAAACATTCTGTAAGAAATATTTTTTCACATTAAATCTACCATATTAAATCAACACTTTCATTTAACACTATGAAAATCATTTTTAAAAAATAATATTTCAATTTTATAATTCGACATTTAAATAATTTATTTTCCCAAGTAGTGGGAAATTTAGTTCATGACGTATACATTAAAATAATTATTACATTCACATTTTCAATAAAAACAAAGAAGTACCTCATTCGGAATAAAAGAAGATTACTTTATAAAATTTTATTCAAAAATTAATAAAATGATGAAAATTACATTAAATAAAAATTTTATTGTATTTAAAATAATAGGTAAATAATTATTACCAAACATGGATATGAAAGAAAATATAATTTTAACCAAAGAGACAAATAAATTGGATTTTTCTTAAAAACATTAATTTGGAATTTTTAGTTCATAAAGAGGGGAAAAATAAATCAAAACATTTATTCTCTATAAATAACCATATAATATTAAAATACATGATTAAATTGAGAGTATGACCATTAAATTTCAAAATTAGAAGCATACTAAAATGATAACCCGATAAATAATGAAATTTTGACATAAATCACTTACCATAAGTCCCAACATTCAGAATATATATTCAATAAAGAAATATAACAAATATAGTATAATTATAAATATATTTTATAATTATAATTTTCTATATCCTTAAATATATTAGTGACATAAACCCTTTTTCACCCATTTATTAACAATTTAGTATTAAAATAGTATTTTGTTTTATAACTTCTTCATTTTTCATTGATTTTTTAGTTCAGTGTTGATTGCCCTTAAATATTGATCATTGTTCCATAATCTCAAGAAACATATTCAGGATATAAATATAATATATATTCATTATATATATATATATATACTTAAGGTCATCATTCAATTTTATATAATTGTAAACGAATTACACCATTCAGGGAGACGGTAGTTTGTATGTACACATGAACAATTTTTTCTTTTTTTATGGAAGAAATGAATGAAGGATAATAAATAATTCAAAATTACCTAATCATCATTGCATTAAATAATTTATATCTATTTATAAATATTTACTTATTATCATCTATATAAAATAAAAATGGAAAACAAATCATATTGCATTGTAGGGGTGGAAGTCCACACGTACGCAAAGAGACATTATTTTTTCCAAAATATTTAAAATTAAGAAGGTATAAGTGATATTAAAACTGCCTAATTTTAATTATTTCCTCAATATGAAATATAAATACATTGAATTTATGTTTTGTAGATGAGTGTTAATGGTGTCACTTTTACAATTAAGGTGAGCGGAATACTATTAATTTTACAATATTTTAAAATATTGTACATTTATATTCTTGAAAAAGAATTCAAAAACATAGATCATATTCATTTTTGGTTTGTTTATGGCCTAAATAATTCCAAAAAATGGGGTTTCTACAATCTTTTCTCTTTTACCCTTATCGTTTTCGTGTAATCCCCGGTAAATCTATTTAAACGTTGATAATGGTAAAAAAAGTACAATTTTAAAATTTATTATGACCAAAAATTATATTTAACATAACAAATAATATTAATTATACTAATTTAAAAAATAAATCCCATTTTATTAAATTCATTTCATAAAATTTATAGAATTTATTATAAATTATTCACATAAATGAGTTGAAAATGGTTTTCCTAAACAATATGTATTCATATGTATAAAAGGTTTTTCTGTAAAAAATGAAATTTATTATAGTGATCTATATTGGATTAAAAATAAATTAATTTAACTAATTAAATTTTAAGAACCATTTTTTAAACAATATTTTTAAATGATTAAATTTAAATTTAAATTTTACTAAAAATCATTTTTCACTATTCCTAAAAAATTTATATTTTAGAAAATTATCAACATTTCACGATATGATAAAGTAACATTGAAAATAATTTTTTTATTCATTCCAATAATTTTTCTAAAATATAAAAATTTAGTTTCAATTTGAATTTCAAAATACTATGAAACCTCTTTTATGAAAAAAATTTAAAATAAAATTTGATTTTTTTTTCTGATTCATATAGAATATTTTAGATGAATTGTAAAATATTTAATTGAATATTTAAATTATATATATAATTTAAATCATTCACTAATTCTGTGAAATTTAATTTAATAAAATAACAAAAATTGCTCACATAAAAATATATTGTTTTGAAAATTATATCCTTTATATCCAATTTTTGTATTTTAATTTATATTAAATTGGTTACAAATGAATATATTTTATACATGTTTAAACCATATATTATTTCATAATTTCTTTCATCTTATTCATACCAACAAATCAAATGTCTACTTAATAATTTTTACAATAATAAAAATATTTTAATTGTGTAGCATGAGATGTTCAAGATCATTATTTCATGTAACATATGCTATCCAGAAGAATAAAATTTATTTGAAAATATATATATATATATTTAAAATCTTTGGGTGTTCAATTCTACCCATTAAAAAAATTTACCCCTCAATATGAATTCAGATTGATTCAAATGAATGAAGAAACATCTACCTCATCATAACATCATGTCACTTGTAGCTTCCACAAATTGGCAGGTTTACCAAAAAAACACTGACCTCGTGAGTGGGTTTATTTTGCAGAAATTTATCGTTACAATATATGAATCCCCCAATTTTCCCCTCTTGTAGAGATCATTCTCAAGTGACATGACTTATTAGTCAGTATATGTGAAAGGTTGCGTATATACATCCTTATTAGAAATACATAAAACATATCTTGAATTTGAGAGAGGATCCATGGAAGTGACAAATAAAAATACACCATCATAACATGATCTAGAATCTCAAAAGGAGATATTATATATATAGGGTAAAACATTAATTTATTCTTGAATCTCTTGAACGTATTCTATAGATAAATTTACGAAAACACTATATCATCAAAATTGAATTCTAATCATACGGATGATTGTCATCATATCGTTTCTATCAACTCTATACCACCCTGCCGAATTTATATTATCATATCTTCCATTTCATTGTCTATATTTAGTCCCAATAGATTCTTTTCTTCATCATTACTCATGATTCGTGGTGTTCAACATTTATTTCTGTAGATGTATTTCAAAGTATCCATCTTAATACTCGACTGAAACCTATTTTTTAAAAAAACATGACTAGAGGAAGGTGTTGATCCCAATAACATTTAAATTATAAATAAAAAGATCCCAATATATCTTCCATAGTTTTAATAGACATCCCAAATTGACCATCTGTCAGGGGATGATATGTAGTTTTTTAACATAACATCATTTCCAGAGCCTACTAAACAAATCACTTGAACATTGAGGTAATTCATAGATCCCGACGAAATACATTAGAATGTGAAACTCAATGGTTTGATAACACAATGTAATATATATTATGGAGAGATGGTCCAGATAGAATACTTCTCTAATATTGATGATGTGTGATAACATAATAATTTGATCAACAATAAACATAATTGTATTATGGACTTCATATGTTATGGGAATTTCAATGATAAAATCCCAAGAGATGTTAACCCATTTCAATTATTTTCTGATTATTTGTTGTAATATATCCTAATAATTTTTGTCTAAGACATAACTTTCGTACATATTAAATAAAGATAAAATTATTTTGCAATATCAATTTTTATGTTTTCCCAATAGAAATCATCCATCAATTCTAGAAACATATTCACACATCTAAGATAAATAGAAAATAATGAACTATTTGATTATCCAATAGCTCCATCAAAAATATTTTAAAAAAATGAGAAATATGTAATTCCAGAATAATATCATTCCATAAAAATAAATATTAAACCCAAGTACATTTATAACTATAATTTTCAAATCTATATCTTCCTTATATGCCTTTTTAATATTTACATGGATAGATGATTTAGCTTTATTTTGATCTAGATATGATTTCTCCTATTTATTTGGTAATTAAAAATCCTTCCATTGCATATCAATAAATACTGATTCTTTTATTATCCTCATCATAGATAATATAGAATAATTTTTTCAACTCTGTGCATCAACCACCCTATTTTTTTTGCCATGTTTGTATTTTATTGAGATATCATAATATATAATCAACTCTAACCATAATCTATTACTCATATTTAGCTCATTTTTAGTTATTATATATTTTATTATTTTTATTCAGTGGTTATATAACATCATTCAATTTAAATATAATTCATACATATCCTTAATTATAAAATCACCACAGCTAACTCAAAATTAAGAGATATGTAATATTTTTCATGAAGCATCAATTATATTGTTACATAATCTATAACCATTTAATTCTATATTTTAATTCCTGTTAGTAAATTATTTAATTAAAAAATATTGATTAGAAAACCTTCTCCATTATAGTTTGATGTAAGAATATGAAAGATATTGACCATTTCATCAATTTCATTAATTTTTCTCACATTAATTTGTCAAAAGGATCATGGTTGTCATCCTAGATATCTTATAGAGTTTATTATAAATGAATTATAAATTATACAAAATTAATCAAAAATATTCATCAAAACCAATAATTTATTAGATCTTAGTAATAGTGGTTTATTTGGGAAAACATTTAGTGAATTTTGTCTTAGACCGATCAACTAATACACAAATGCTTGAAATTATATAAAAAATTATACTTTTATGGTAAAATTAAAAGTTTCTAAATTTTTAATAAAGCATATCATTTATTATATAATTTAGTTCAATACACAAGTTATCTTAACGCTATTTTGTCTTGTTTGTATTTATATGAATATTTCATATAAATACTACTACAAATTGTTCATGTTAAACTCTAAAGACTCTATTCGTAAAATATATGAAGATAACATCAAAATTTGTAACAAATAACTGTATTATTGTACATTAATAGTATATATACCTAAAATGGAAGGTCATATTTGGTATTTATTCTCTTTTTACCATTAAATTATGTTACCCAGATCTAATTACATTCTTGGAAAAGTTTCTGAATCATAATAATTTATAAAAAAAAATCATTAATATGATGTGGAGCTTATTTTTTTCTCAATAAGGATCTTTCTATATTCCCTTTAATAAATGAAGAGTCACATTTATCCATCTTTATCCTTAAAAAAATATCTATAACACCCTAATGAAATAGAAATAAAATAATAAATAACTAATAAATATTCTCATGGAGTTTCTTCTTTAATTATTACTACCCAATTGATGTTATTCTATCCGGAGTCTTTGAAATATGTGTACAAACATGTATGTGTTTTATAGAAAACTCATCTTCGTGACATCGAGGAATACAATTAAATTAGTTTTGAATGAAATCAATAAACATACAAAAAATAGGAATGTTTTTTATTTTATGTTTCTTACTATCCATTTGATTAAAATAAACTTCATAGACACTAATTAAAAACCCTATGGTCGAAATACATTCTATTGGATGTTTTTATTCATCCTCATACTGATAAATGATCATGGGATTATTTTCAATATGAATTTTTACATACATTCTTTGGGAATTCATTTGGGATACATTTAATAACATTAAATCCCTTCCCTAAATCACATAATATTCAATTATTGGGTTAATAACATGTTATTTAGAAAGAATATTCCTAGAAACATCAATCATAGAGTAATTATAGATTTCATATTTGATATTCATATAATTAAGATGTTTCATCGATATGTCAATATAATATAATTTCGATAGGATTTTAATTCCCATTCATATTAATTAGATATAAATGAGAGGCTAAATATTTAATTAAATAATACATTATAGGTTTTAGATTATATAATAATTTTATATTTCACCATGTCATTCTTGTAAATGAATTTGAAAATCATGGTCAAATGGGATTTCCATTTTTCGGTGATCATAAGAGTTTCCTAACATTGATGATCATTAAAAACCTCATGATTCTTGAATTAGTTGTAATAGTTATCTCACTCATTCATTTTATTAATTGAATGATGGGTAGTACATTAGATGGTCTCCTCTTCCATTATATTCCAATAATTATACATTTTATTTCCATTCAAAATTCACATGTGTTTTGGCCCACCTTTCCAAATTCAAATCTCCCTCAGTTCCATAAAATAAATTCAATTGTTAGTTGTTCCTATATTTTAAAATTGTAAATGGATATAATTACACTCCTCCATGTTATTTAATATATTTTTCATGAGACATGTCTTCATTTTATTATTGAACCCATGGGAGTGATGGGAATCTTCAATTTCTATTTCTACCTTGAGAGATAATGAAACAAGTTCCTTGTATTTACTAATGTATTTTATAGATAAATAATTTCTATGTAATGGTTTTAATTTACCAAATAATTGATCATATTCTTAGGAATCATTATTAAACCTGATGTATACATTTCATGACATGTAAAATGTTCCCCCCAAGTACCAATTAATTCATAGTCTATTTGTTTATGCTGAGGGATTTACATCTCTTTCATTATACATAATATATGTTGGCTGTTATTCTTGAAACATATCCTCTTAAACTAATACCATTAAAAAAATTCTTTCACTTGACTCGTATTACTTATATGTTTCCACAATTGATAATGTATTACTTCTAAATAAAAAAATTATAGGACAACCTTTTCTTGTTCCAACCATTATAAAATAGAAAATATCTTTTCAATGTTGTTGATCCATCCCTCATCTACGAGTATATTATAATTCCAGATAAAAAATAGTGGCTGTAGCATCATAAATGACTATATTTATTTTTTTCCCTCTATTTATCATTTACAATATTAGAGTGAATCATAGTCTAATAATGTTCCATTATCATAATGATAAGATTAATCATTCTATCTCCTTTAGAATATAGTTAAAATCAGTTCATAATCCATCACATTTTTTATGATTTCTTCATGTTTCATTCATTTACTAAACCCCAAAAACAAAGTGTGATAAACCATATTCATAGTGGAAAAAGAGATAATCACTGAAAAATAATTAGAATACATAAACATGAAACCTATTTTTCAATCTATGGAAGCATCAGTTTAATCTAGATTATTTGTGGTCATCATTTAATCAATCCTATCTTAATAGTTCATAACGAAAATGTGAATACCCAAAAAAATATCACTTGAAAGTGTTAAACCATGTGCACTATAATACCACACTCACCATGTCCTAGAATTAAAGTTGAGATATACTTGACTAACTCTTTTTAAGGTTGTAACCCCATGTAAAATCTTCTGCAAAACCATATCCACTTATTTAATCCTCACAAGAATGCATTTCTTGGGTAACCACATAATCTCTTTCATATAAAAATATTAGGATTTAATTTTATACATACACTTAAATCACGGTATTTTTAAAAAATTTATTTTAACCCTAATCTTGAATGGTTTACTAAACCCTAATGTAACCCCAACAATAATGGTCTAGGATTTTAAAATTTTGTCTTTTTAGATAAATATTCAAAAAAATTCCCAAAGACACATTTGATGAATATAATGATTTAGAACCTGTGCATATTTGATATAGAATATTATTATTTCCTCAAAGATCATAAATATATCACCATATTATATTCCCATTTATTACTCTTAATATAGTTACCTTACATTAAAAAATTATTCACAACCTGGTGAAATGAATATTAAGAAGGGGTGAGGTTACATTCTACATAAGGGTAAATTTTTTGAGATATCTATAGATGATCGTGTAAAAGAATAATATATGAATAAGGATACGAGATCATGAATATAAGGTAATGATTTCATAAATAATCTTTTAAATATCATAAACATGTGTAATGGCATAAATATTTATCATTTCCAAATAAATGAATTAGAAGAGTGGGAAATCTTCCTATGTTAATCATGAACCATTAGTTCATGTCATAAATTTATAGAACCATCATAAGGGTAGAGACTATTTCATATGTCAATGTTAACGACAAAGGCCATAAAATAATAGTGGATCTATAATCCCTTACTTTATAATATATCATAACAAATAAGTAATCATTAAATCTATCCCATAGTGGTTAATTCCCGTAGACTAGATTCACATTGTAGATCAATAAAATATACGTAAATCCTATTATTATAACATGAGATATATCAATTTACCCGAATCATTATATGAATATACAATTATACTACACCCATTTCATAGTGAAAACTATATATACATTTATTCCACAA
Source organism: Viscum album (assembly GCA_963277665.1). Taxonomy (NCBI): domain Eukaryota; kingdom Viridiplantae; phylum Streptophyta; class Magnoliopsida; order Santalales; family Viscaceae; genus Viscum; species Viscum album. Next base: position 814,395,118 of record OY728165.1, read on the forward strand.
ATTTATAAAACATTTATCATATAACTCAGGGAAAATGGGTTTCATAAACATTTTATCATGACGTGGCCAATCAAAAAGACACATGTTTCATAAATATCTTTTCATCATATTAAAAAAACATCATATAAAAGATTAAAGATATTATAAATAGAATATATACCTACTATAGAATGTTTATATTTTTGTTTTGATGTTTTCTAGAATTCATATGTTTTCTAAAGATCATAAAAACATTATTTGGGAAAATAACCTTTACTTTTTGAAAACCCTGATTTTAAAACTAAAAAATCATAAAGAATTTGTACAAATATGTTTTCCTAGAAAATAAACACCACAAAATATAATTTCAATGTCTAATAATTGATTGGTAAGGATTTTAAGACATTTTCTTTATTCTGAATATGTTAAAATATATTCCTTCTTCATTTTGGTAATAATTTAAATACAACACGTTTGAAAAATAAAAAAGAAGAATAATTTTAGTTTATTCCGTAATAAATTAAATAATTGATAAGGATTAATTTTAAAAATAAATTTAGTTTATTGAAAAAATTCATAGAAACATTTATGGAAAACATGGGTATGGAATAGAATTGATTTTCCAATGAATAATGAAATAAAATAAATTTTCTCTTAAAAAGAACTTTTTCATCTCTTTAGTATATAAATATAGAAAATGAAAGGAAAATATTTATTATAAAAAACTAACTATGGTTTATGAAAATATATTTTATTATTTATAGGTATATAAATAAATCACAACATCATATTCATAATTAAAAAATTATCCCTATAAACAATGAGATTATGACATAATTCTCTTACTACATGTCTTCAATTTCATCATAAACATATAGCCCCATATATAATGAATATTTATTATTATAAATATATTCTAGAATGATAATAATATATATCATACAATATATTATTTACTAATAATGTTTTACCACATCTTTATTATAAATAATTAAATAAATCACCAATCTATGTGAATATAGTTTCTTTTGCATATATTTTTTAGTTTGGTAGTTTAGGTCATATTACCTTTATGATGCTTAAATAATCATAATAATTTAAATATTGATATCAATATCATGTATAATAAATATATACATATTTAAATTTTCCCTTAAATGTTATATGGTGATAAATGAATTACACTGTTCTTGGAAAAGATCAGACGTAGGTACGCAAGAACGTTGTTTAAATTTTTCTATGGATGGAATTAAAGAAATTTTATTAATATGTTACAATTAAAAAATAATCATATATATATATATATCACATATATTAATAATATCCATATTTACTACTATCTATGTAAAATGGAAATTAAAATTGAACCACATCTTTTCATGGAGGTAGTAGTCAACATGTCTGCACAAGGGATGTCATCATTTTTAAAAGGTTTGGAATGTAAGTAGTTTTTTATTATTATTATTATTATAGAAGAATAATTATATCATAATATTAGTTTATATATATATATATATAAACAATATAATTATATCTAGCTATTAGAGGGGGTATTGGAAAACAAAATAAAACTATTCACAAGGCGGTGATTTGATATACACAGAATAAAAAATTTCTTTTCCCATTTTATGGAAGAGGAGATTGATATTGGTTTTTAAATTGACATAATTATATATTTTTAAATGTATGATACTTTTTTTTATTTTTTCATAATATTTTAATATTATTTGGAAGAGGTTTAATAAATAATAAAATGATAACATATAGTTTGGAACTACACCGCCTCTTCAGAAAAATACATTAGGTTTACACTTAATTCCTTACATAGATGGTTTTATGATAAAAATAGTTAATATATGTAATGGTTATGGATTTATAGATGGTATGTTTTTTGGTCTTGTATAAAAAACTTTTTTTATGTGTGGAGAGGATAAGAGTGGGGGTGCCCTTTTTTAATTGAGGTGAGTGTATGACCGATTATTTTACAATGAGTAGAAATATTAAAAAGACTTATTATTTAAAAATATATGTAAAATTTAACATATTCTAAGGTGATAAGTATTATTTATTAATGAAAAATATAAATAGGGTTTTATAATGATTTATGGACATTTTATCCCATATCTTTTGAGTTCAACCCCCGCTAAACATATTTTACCATCAATTGTGGTAACTGATTCTTTACTATTTTTAGTATTCATTATGACCATAATTTTATTTGACCATATTAAGTAATAATTTTTTAATACGATTAAAATATTTAACATATTTTTATAAATTTGATTCATTGAAGTAGAAAAATTTAATTTAATATTAAACCCATAAAAGCATCAAAATAGTGATTCTAAAAAAATTAATCATAATTATAAAATGTTTTTTTATCAAATTTCAATATAAAATTAATTAAAATGATATAAATTATAATAATAAAAACATAGTTTAACTAATATTACTTTTAAAATCATTTAGAAACAAAATGGATGTATTTAAATTTATCAAATTAAATGATAACTTTAATAAAAATCAATAGTTTTCACTATAAATCGAAACATGAATCTATTTGTGAAGATTATAATAAATAACATTTAACATAATACTAAATTAAATGATTCAGTACATCTTTTTAATAAATTTTGAAATGTGTGAAAAAATAATTTCCAAATAAGTGTTCAAAACAAGATGATAGAACTTTTTCGAAAAACCGTTTTATCAATAAAACTAGATTATTTCGTAACCCATAGATAGAAATTATATTATATGAAAATATATAATTTGAATGAATGGATAATATATATATTTATTTCATAAAATTAATTAAAAATATAGGTTATTTATGTTTTTTATGATAATAACACATTGCACTCCAAAAAATAGATTTTCAAAAAAGTAATCATTTTACATTAAAATGTTTTTAGTTTCATTTATAACTAATTGATATCCAAATAATTTATTTCATACATTGGTATGCTGTATATTTTTCATAACTCATTTATTCATATTTATACACACCAATCACATGGCTTAGAGATAACTATATAATTAAATAAAAAATATTTTAATTGAATATTATGGTTCATTTAAACACCATGGTGTGTGTAATGAATGATATAGATGTAATTAAATTTCCCAAATAAAATATTTCATAAAATCTCATGGTGTTAAAAATACTAACCATTACAATTAAATGTTTAAAATCATTTTTTATTTACACACAGATGTAGTAAAATAGATTAATTACGAGACATATATCATGAGTATCACATGGTTTGGATTAAAAAAACAAATATTAAATCACTTCATTGGACTCCCTAGAGAAAAACCTATTCTCACTTCAATTTCATTAAACATTACAACAATATTTTCCAAAATCTAATATTCCATCATCTTTCAAAATGAAACTCGGTACCAATATGATATATTTAGTTGCAAAATAAATGTGATGCCTCTCAAGGATTCTCTTATGGAGCCACCAATATATCTTATTATAATGAGGGAGGAACACTATCCCAACTCATTGATCAAATATATTAGTGGTTATTAGATTACTCAAAGCTTCATATGGACTATTTAAAATACAACGATTCTTAATAATCCAAATCCACAAATTTGATAAAGCTATTGAACCTATATATGAGCCATTAAGTTATAATTATCTATATATATTGATATATAAGGTTTTTATTTTATATGAATCATGATTATAGTTAATCATATGGTCATAAAAAGTAGTGTCATCCATTTTTATTGACCAAAGAGTCCTTTGTGGATATAAATGTAACAAATATGGATTTAACTACCCATTATACATAAATAAAGAAGATATTAAAAAGCCTATCTAATACAATATAATAGAAAAAATGATGTACCATTACATATTTGTAACATTAAATATGATCTTTAAGGGTTAGTCTTGAAATTTGATGTTATAAATTGGGGGCCCCATTTTATTAAATAAATAAACAATTTAGGAAGAAATTACATTTGAAAGTGAAAGTATTCTTTAGGAAAATCATTTTTATGATCTGTGAATGGAGGTAAATTTGATAGGTTTTCTCCTAGACCAATATTAAGTATAAAACAAGAAATTATGATTTGAGGGAAACCGTTTGCATGAGATGTTCAATTTCAAGATGATTTCCAGAAGATCAATTCTAGTTTAACATCCACCAAAAATTGTAACCACGTATTATCTAATTCATAGGGATTATCCAAATATTATAAGGTTCTATTTATGTTGGAATCCATTTTTTATAAACATATAATAAAATATTCATATTCCTATATTTATCATGATTTTTTTCATAATGTTATTTTTTTTCAAAATTATAATTATGTATCAAAAACACATTTTCTAGAAATTTGAATCTTATTAAAAGAAAAAATGTTTTTTATGAATTAAAAAACAACATATATTAGTTTAATGAATTATAAGAAAATGATATATTATTCATTGATTTACAAATTATATACAAAAATCCATTTTCTAATAAAAATCATTGCACTGTATATTATACTATTAAATAAAACTAAACATTTTTGTCTTGGATTTTGAGTTTGAAATAATTAACTTCATATTTATATTTAAAAACATACTATTAATTTTATCAATATATTTGAATTTTTTTATAAAAAATATTATTTAGGTGAATAGTGAAATATATATTTTTTACTAACCTTTTGAATTTTTTACATAATATGCATGAAACTGACACATTTATGAATAGTTTTTATTGGATAAATTTGAATTTAATAAATTAATATATTGATTTTAAAATATATAATATATTTTACAAATATATATTTAATATTTTGGAATATAAGTAATATTTTTAGGAAAACATACTTTAATACATTATATTGTTAATGAGTTAAAATTAATTTTAACTGCATTTTGAAATGGAATCAGAAGAAATTGATTTCAAATTGGGAGCCATTATATCTAAATAATCTAAAAAGGAAAACATTTATTTTTTTGGAATAATTATTTAGTTAACATGGGGAAAAAATTAGTTAATGTGGTAAAATTGATTCTTTCAACGAATGAGACTTTTCAATATGTATTATATTTTTAAACTAAATTGATCTATTTCAAACTTAGGATATAATATGAATTTTAAATGTTTATAAAAATATATTAACACTCATTTAATATAAAATTAAGGATAAATAATATTAAAAACACTTAACAATCAGAATTTTATTTTTCTATAAAAATAGAATTTATACACAATATGTGATATAAATTAAATGTTAATTTCATCAAATATAGAAATTAAATTAGTAAAAATAAAGCCTAAATTTTTATATATAATATAAAATTAAGTGATATTGGTCTTCATATATTCTAATTCAAAAACTAGATACCATCATCAGTATTTAATAAATATTATTAAAGGTATTGTGTGTAAATAATGTATCTCAAAATTTTAAAAATAAGAAGGTCAATTAGACCTTCTAGATATTTTTTTAATTTAATAAATTCATATAAACATGTATCACCTAAAATTTCATTAACTAACTCACCTTACCCCCCTTAAACCCATGTTATATCATTCATAACCCTCACATAATTATAGTTTCAATAAAAATTCATATTTTCACCTATAAAATTATCTCAGTCCCATCTATTGTCTCATCCCTCTCCAGAAATTAGCTGTTTAAGATGAATTATTATTCTAAAATCATCTATAAAACTCTATAAATGAGTTTTAAAAATTTTAATGAGTCCAATCAATAATTGAGAAGAAACTTATTAAGAAGATTCAAGTGATTTATTGGAAATTATGAATTAATGTAAGGTACTTTTTAACTGAAATGTTTTTTGGATTTGTAATCAATCCACATAAATTTTAATATTTCATGAGTTCATTATCATAACCTATTATTATGTTATTCTATAATTACATATCATTTATATGGACATCATGTTTCACACTAAAATATTCTCCCTTGATGAATCTATTATTTCGTAAAATGTATAAATTTTTTAATAATAATTTCAAACTATTTTAATGGATTTTTCTCCTTATGGATGTTTTTAATTCCCTCAAATGTTTTTTATTTTCTATATATAAAGTTTAATTCATTTATCTCAAATGATACTTATATTCCACAATAATTATTTTAATGTAACTTTTTTTAACTATTTAATAAATTGTACATTAAATAATAGTGTTTTAAAGCATTTAAATTGTTATTCCACACACTAGTCATATATTATTCCATTCTATATCACAACATGACATATGATGTATTTATTATAAATTTATCATTTTTATACATTTTTATGTAATTATTTAAAAATTTATCACTATTTGATTTTTTTTTAAAAATAGAAGGTGTCTGGAAAATCGCATTTTTTATGGTTGTATCAAGGAATAATTGTCATGAAAAATCCCTTTTGTGATATTTCATCAGTTTTTGAAAGATGCTTCAACAATATATACGGATCATAAATGATCCAATATATACACTATTTTAACTCTCTTTTTGAGAAATCATATTTTTGGTATCAAATTACCATGTTTATTTTTGTGATACCATTTGGAAACATTTTGAAACCTATTTTTTCTTGTTGTTATTTAGGATAAAATGAATTATTTTATTTTTAGTGGAACTCATATGTATATATGATAATGGACAGTGCCCTATATCATCATCATATAAGTTATTTATGGTTTTAAATATCACAATATATCTATGTGAATATATTATATAATGTTCAATCCATTATGGAAATCATGTGTGGAAGGCTTGCTCTTCTATAAGAATACAGTAAGGATGCCTCCTCCAATGTGTTATGAGAATCTTGGGGTGATACCTTCTCCTATATTAAATAATAAGAATGGTTATTTATGTGCTACTTATTTCATTTATGTCATCTCTTATTTTAAAAATATTACAATTTATCATGATATGACATGTTATATGATATTATTAATCATTTTTTATCAATCCCTGTTTAGTTAGATTACTTATATGATTAAAACATAGATTTGGATAGACTATCATGGGTATTTTTAGGCCTATATCTGTAATTAAAAAACACATTTTATGATTCTCACTTATGTTCCTTTTTTAATGTTTCTGATATATCACAATCACATAATTTTTCTTTCATTTCTTGTGTAACATTAATTATAGGTTGATAATGTTTTATTATAGACAATTTTATAGTACCCCAATATTAATTTATTGTTCCCAGTATTTTGATGATGACTATATCATTTGGGATATCTATAAGTGGGTATATAGGTCACCAATATTAAGTGAATGTTAATAATTTTTATAAAAATGATATTTTTATGTATCTATAGTCAAAGAATCTATGAATTTTGGACTTCATTTTGTTGAAGAATTTCGATATGTATTAATTATAAAACAAGAAATCATTGTAATATTTATTAAAGTTTATCATGGGTCATTATAATTTAAAATATATATAGGTTTTAGTTATTTTTTTACTAGTTTATAGAGAATCAATGAGAAACATATATATAGGATTATATACTAAAATACTGATAAAGACATATATAGGTGGCTTCCATAGTAATACACCATTTTTATGATAATGGAAAGGTTATGTGGTTGTAGCATGAATATACGTTGGGGTAATAACCTCATAAAGGGTATTTTTAGAATTTTCATGATCATCTCATGGATTCAGGTGTTCTTGGACTATGACTATACACTTCGATTTCCACACCAATAAGATAAGATTTGGTAGATCACAAATGTTTTTTGAACAAGCACAATGGATTGATAATCATGTTACACAGATGGATTTGTATTATATTTATAAAACAAATGAACAAAATGTAACCTATGTAAAATGAATATTTATATATGATTTACTGAATTAATTATAGTTCGATGTTATGGTACAGATCAAAGGTTTTCATGTGGAATCCAGTTTACATTATTGACTTTGATAATTCAACATTATCATTAATTTTTTATCACTAATGTCAACCTGATTTAATTTGTGTGTAAAATTTATAAATTATCTTAAAAACATAAATATTGGACATTTAATGTGAAACCATATGATGAGGATAAAAAAATTACATGAAATATAAATAAAAATGAGAAAATATTGGATTTCACAAACACACTAAAAGTATAATGAAGGAGTCTCTTGAAAGACCAGCTGATGAAGTTGATGAATGATAAAATGTTACATTTTCTATATGTTAAAAACACAGAACAATCCACCAAGGGGATTTCATAAAGGTTACCAATAGATGATTTACTTATATAAGATGGGGTTTTCTAGCATCAAACTTCCAAAGGAAAATTAAGATGCTTGTGTAAGATCATGAACTTTTTGGATATGAATCGTTATCATTTTAATTTATTAGTTTTCCCTTGTTTTGATATAACATGTTATTTATTTTATTCATCTCAATATCAAGTTAATTTAATAAAATTTGGAGATCCCTGGGGCAGAACACATTTGGTGAACAGATATAGAAAACCATGCAATTTTCCTTAGGAAAGCATGCCCCTATATTTGGACCAATGGGATGTGGTGCACTATTTCAATAAATTTTACTTCCAACCTCCTAAAACTATTCAAGCATAAGAAAATTGGTGTTTTGAAATATGGATAATGGTTCATTAATCCATAATATTCATAGGGGAAACTACGCAACCTATTACTATGAGAACATGGGAAAGGAAAACTTTTTAGGAAACCGTTTACCTCCACAGAGATAACAATACACATAAAAATTAGTCCCAATAATGTTTTATAAAAAACTACTAAACCCCCTATATTTTATTCACATTTACCCCAGGTTGTCCTAACCTAGATTCCATTGATTTTGGAGTTCCAAAAAAAGATTTTTTGTCTCCTTGAACCCCGTTCATGGAGAACCAAAGATGTAGATGAGGGATTTACTCTTTGTTGATCCACTATTTCTTTCCCTTTTAGATTTATTTCTCATATGTTTCTCTTTAATGACCGAGATAGGTGATTTTCCCTCCATTGGTGATGGTTTATATCTATGTTTTGATAGATATTTATTATTTTGAAAATTTTCATTATGTTTTCATCCATTATATCCTCCAATATTGTGATATTAATCATTAAACATTAAATTGAGGGTTACAGTATGGAGAAAATTCATCAATGATATATTGAAGGTAGTTTAATTGAGAATTCACATTGCCTTGATTAAAATCAAGTCTAAGAATGTTTCCAGTTTAATTTTTTTATAAAATTTATATTTTTTTATATTAATTTAAAAAAATAATTCCCTTGATATTTTGAACCCATAATATATCTCATTTGATCTATTTGAGATGATGAAGGCAAAATATTGGAAACACATTGGCTGTAAAATATATCATCAAATGATAATTAGGATATTTGGAATGGAGGAATAATGGATGTATGTGATTGGTTTAAATACTTCATGAAATGGTCTATAAATGGGATTATGAATATAGTAGAATAGAAGGTTTTTTAAATTGTTGATAAATGGGTTATGAATGTGGAACCATGATATGTGAAGTTTAGAAAAGATGTGATCACAGAGTTTTGGATCAGGAAATGATGGTCCAAATACCCATGGAGTTTCATACAACTACTCTATGACCCTAATATATATATATATATATATATATATATATTCATGTGATCATTGAGTTATGGGATATATAATGCTGATCTGAATACCAACAAGGTGCACGACTGATTCTCTCAGCCCAAAATGTATTATTGTAATATTAGATATTAAATGAACATATGGAATGTTATTTCCCTTTTTGTATTATTTTGAATCCAGCATTGGGCTATGTAGTGAATATTTTTTGGGTTTCACTGTGAACTCGAGGGTGATTTGGTTAGTAAAATAATAATTACATGTAAATCATGCCTACTTTTGTAACAAAATATTTTTTATTTATATAACATTCTACACTATTATAGATGGATATTTTTTAGACACCACCGGGGGTGTCCTAATTTGTTTTATTCACAACATGATAGGATTGAATTAACAGTAACCGAAAAGACGTTATGTTTGTATGGAATGACAAAGTAAATATCCCTATTTAGATGTATCAATTCATATTCATAGAGGAGCATGGATAAGGAAACATGAAATGTTTTCAGAACATTATTGGATGTATTCAATGTGTCTTTATTTTGGGTATGGTTATAATATTTGAATCATATAAGGAAGTAATTATCTACTACTTTTGTTTATGGTAATTTTTCTTTCAAATGGATTCATTATATTAAATTGGATGATTATTTATTTAGGTATTATCTTGTATTCCATTTATTATCATTTGGATGTTTTCTATTTATCTCCACTATTGTGATGCATTGGTAAAGTGGGAATAATAAGACAAAGTTACATATTACTCCCTCCCTAATAGTCGAGATCCTCGGGCACATGGGGATGTTTGCCTTAGGTCATGTGATTAACTAGCTCACGACGCTGACACATGTCACCTGATATAGGATGTTACAAAGTCTTATTAGTGGTTTTTTACTTTATTTTTGGTTATCTTTGTATGTAAGATTCGTATAAAAGAGAATTGGATGACTCAGGCTTTGTCCATAAGCTCGTGCATGGAGTTTATAACCCTTGTACTAGAGAAAACTAGTGTAACCAAGGTGGGATTATTGTTATTTGTCTTTCTATTATTGTATAATGTTATTTCACCTTGGGTGATTCACTTTTTTAGTGATTTTACCTTATTTATGTTATTTATCAATTTCTAGGTATATCATAAGAGTTTTAGTATACATGTATAATTCTTTTAAATAGGATATAATGTGTAATGGAACATTGTAGGCACACATGTAATTGAGGATGTTGGGTGAGTTGTTAAAATGGAATCGTTTTTCTTTAATTTTATAATTCAATAATTGTTTTTCATAATGATAAACTAAAATAAACAAAGTGATGATAAAAGATGAATTTCAGATATTAATAGATGTATTTTTAATGTGAAATGTGAAATATGAATGTGTTTTACCATATGTTTCCTATGACCAGGGTGAGAGAAGGCTAAGGGTAGTTATAGTTCCTTGGCTTTCACTATGTGATGTATCACGGGTGATGAATTGTTTTGAAATTATGTTAATCACTCTTATATGAATTTGTTATTGATGTTTTATGTGTGAAAATAGGATATTCTTGGAATTATATATACTTTATTCTTTCATAATGATTTTTGATAGGACTTCATGTGGATGTAGCTATGAATGATCTCCCAGTTGTGGAGTAAGATTCTTTGATAGTTCTAGATGAAGGAGTCGGATTGTAATTCTGTGAGAACTGTTCGTGATTTATACAGTTTTTGGGAAGATACCTTTGGTGGGTTATACATAATATATCTGACCAGACATAGAAGTACCAATTTCATCACACTTTAACCATCAATAGAGAGAGTGGTCCTATGTTTGATGAGTTATGGATTTAATATATCAAGAAAATCCATCGAAATTTAGATACTCCATTAGATAAGGGATTCAAATTGGATTCATTTATGTTGTGTGGAATATAGAATTTTTGTCAGGGTATTAAGACTCCAGATGAGTATCTTGAAAACATTACATGGAAATGATTTTAGGAAAATTTCATGGAAATGTTTTACATATATTTGTTTATGTCGGAGAGAGGAGTAGATTTAATATGGACAACCTTTAGGGATATGTCTGTGATATACTAAGTTGGTCGATTTAGTGTTTATCACACTTTGTTCCATTAATATTTGTAGATGAGGTAGCAATGATGAAACCTTTTCAGGATAGGATTAAATGTGAGATTTTCTCATAGGATAACATCTTTGGGTTGAAGAAGATTTCTGATGAGGTGAATCATGATCTCATTTTATAGGTAAACTAAAATGAGGTACAAATTCTGAGAGTAAAAATGTTTCTATATGATAACATCAACCATGGTGGTCAAAAGTACAGTGGCTAAGGAGAAGGATTAGTTACACTTAGATGTAACTGAGTATAGTTCAACTATTTTGGAATGCTGGGTCACATTTGTATCCAATTTTCATGAACACTAGTAGAGGGATGAGCCTATAGTAGGATGGGGAATATTCAATTGTATTTTAGAATATCATGAACCAAATCTGGTCACTATCAAAACAGGCTCCTGACAAGGTCTGTACTATGGCCCGAAGGGCGTTCCTAATCCCCATGAGCTGGCATAATTTCCCAGGTATCTTAAAATAATAGTTGGGAATTATTTTCCCATATTTATAAACATAACACAATGAAAATTAATAAATAATGTGAATCATAAAAATTCTCCCCAAACAATCCTTTAATAAAATTCATATTTGAGTAAAAAGGTTCATACAAAGGCCAAAAAAACCACAAAAAAATAAAAGTAAAAAATGACAGCTAAGAACCATCTCATTTAAGTGGGTAGTCCCCCTCAAGACATCTCCATGAAAATGCAGCAAGAAGGAATGCTAGAATACTGAACAACTATCACAAAAGTTGTACCCAAACCTGCAACAAAAATAACCCATTCTACTAACAACCAATGGTGCAAGTAGGGTGTGAGACAATTCTCATTAAGATATCACCACTAAAAGATTCTATGAGATAATCATCTTAAGACAAATAAAACATTGCAGGTGTTATAAATTAGAAATACTTGTGATATTATTTAAAATATGCAACATAAAAACAAAACAGTTTTGAGGTGGGCTATTTTAAAGGAAAGATGATTTTAAATAAAACCAACATGCTACTGAATTTTCCATCCAAACAATCCATATGCCAATGGTAAGCACAAACTAAATAGATATCACAAGAAACATGAAAATAACCCTAGGCACTAGGTCACTGTCAGTCATAGGTACCTCGTATCTCGGTGAGAGTAACCATCATAAAATCTATTCTCATACACATGATCCACTATTAGGGATCATATCAATAACATAGTGGTTCCAAATTATCATCACCATCATAGTTTATTTAGTGTTGTTAGCATCAAACATGCTACGTGAAACTGAGGTGAAACCCCATGGGATCACTAGAATACTATTACACATCCACCCACTAGATATCTAAGATTCCCTCTTTTGATAAAACAAGATTAAAAATTCAAGAAATGAATTTTACACATGAAAATAACACTTCCACAGCACACATTCACCAAAAATCCCACATGTATATCAGAGAATTCATATAATCTACATTTTTATTCAAATTCATTTTGATATCATACTCGCACCAAAATAGCACAAGAAATTTTTTTCATATCATCCACACATCATCAAATCCTTCAACATTTTTATAATGACTTTTCATGATATTGAAAATAACATAACCGCCCACACACAAGTCACATAATACTTCATTCCAACAAAAATCATATTCCACATCATAGCCACACAAAACAACCCTCATCACATTCAAATCTCGCTCACACTTCAGTAAATCCATTAGTAATTTTTATAAAACCTTTAAATATGATACACAATACATAACAACCCCTTTCAAGGGTAAAATGAAATGTTTAAAAATATATACAAACTAATAGAGTTTTCCAATATTTTTTCACCATTCACAAAAACATGAAACCATTCAAAACTATAATAAAACAATTCTAAAGAGTATACCCTGTCTTTTCCCATAAACCCCAATTTAATTCCCTCATTCATGGAATAAATAAAACTAATTCCAATAAAAAATATTATTTTTACACCTAAAACATTTATTAAATCACTTTCAAATATTATCATATCACCACAAATGATTCAACAAATGATACACATGAAAAAACACACATTTTCAAACAAATATGCTACTTTGAAACTAAATGCTAAATTAATACTTACAGAAATGTTTCACTCCCCAAACATAATGTAATATTAACAAGATAAAAATATAAATAAATTAATGATAACTCATCTTAGTATTCCTACACATGAAAGCACATACCTTTTTTGTAAATACCATTAAATCATGGTAAGAAAATTCGACCACACCACCGCCGTACGACAAGGGGGTGAAAACCGACCCTTAACAACAAGAACTAAAATAATATACCATTGCTTAAACCCTACGTATGAACCCTTTATATTGTAAACATTATACCTTCAAGATAAGGGTTAATGAAACCCTACAAAAAGGGAAGAAATAGAATATAGTAAGACTTACTAGTAAGATTGTGATGTCTCCCTCAAAAAATATACCTTCAATGTTGAGGTCCAAGGAAGCGAGAGATACCTTGGAGGATATCCCTGGAGTTATATAACAAAATTGGGAATACTGGTGTTGATTTCGGTTTATTCCGGAAGGGAAAAGATGGAATTTCAATAATTTTTTAATGACCCAGACACCCTTGCTTAGTTTGGATGCACAGATTTGTAAATTGTGCTACTAAACTGTGTGGCCTATTCTGGTGACCCAACAACCTTCCATTCTCTTAAAATTTCAAGAGTGTCCAAGGGGGAAACCAAGTGTGAGAGGTTCTTCGACTATATGGGTGATATTTTACCAAAACAAAGTAATATTCTCATCCAAAAACTAATCAAACTCATTGGTACAACCCCCCTCAACAACATACCCCACAAGTGGTTCCACTATGAGAATCACAAAATCGACTCCAAAACGCCAAAACATAATACCATCCATTTGACAAAAGTAAAGGCCAGGTACCATACTATACCCCCAAGACTAAGGTTATAGATCAAGAATACAAGAGACAAAATATTTTTAAACCTAAAACACCTGGAATCTAAGGGAATGCCAAGAGACAATGAGGATTTGAAAATAAGCATAGAATTGAAAATCTGGATGGAAAATTCTCCCCAACATAATGATTCCCACCCCTGGATAGCCACATCAAGGCCAAAGAACAAACCAAACCTGATTGAGATTCCAATATGTAATTCATTACAAAGCTTCTCCCCCAAAGTACAAAATACCTCTAGTGGTCAGGTAAAGAAGGAATACTATCATAAACCAAAACACAAATCACTTTCCTGAAATGATCGACAATATTCAGAAATTTTTTCCAAAGAAAAATCTTCAAGAATTACTAGAACAAGACTCAAGAAATTTACCCAAATGAACAATACCATGATCAAGGTTACACTTACATTGCATTAACTAAATTGTTGGGTAGTCTCCAATCCCAACATTTACCCTAGGGAGATGTTGATAGTTAGATAGCTCTGAACAAGACTACCTACCACCAAACCAAGAATGAGTAAAAAACTGACTTACTAGTATGGGGAGACATAAATGGGATCCTCACTAAAAGATAAAGCAAAAAATTTCCCGAGACAGAATCAGGACACTAACATGGGAAGGCCAAAACAGATTCCCCAGTACATGGGTTATAATTCCATTCGACCATTCCAAAAGAACACAAATAAGACTCATAGTGGGTCTCCCAGCCATAATAACCAATAATCTAAACCAACTAGAATGTTCCAACATAGAAAGACATGAAAATTTAAAGAGTTTGGATGACCACATGGTTATCCCGCACTATTTGGGAAACCGCGCACTAACCATGTGGATCCTTATAAATACATTGTTCTCTAGAGCATGGTTATTGTTAACTATGAGAAAATAATGCACTTGAACTCTCTAGACATATTTCAAACTCTTCTCCAAAAACTCCATGGAAAACAGAGGGGAAAGGAATGACATTGGATAATATCATGGACTTGAGGTCCTCCCACCTCTTTCAATGAAATATGAACAAAAAAACCAATATGATGACACCTGAGGATTAAACTATTACAATATTTAATAACGAGGATAGGAATTTATATAATAGTTTGAATGACCTTGGGATTTCCACCAACAACGATCCCACTTCTCTCTAGTTCCTATGGTTGGAGATCAAAAAATTGAAGCATCTTCATCCTTGTAGTTCGGTTTTTGAATCCCCAGAATAGAAATTTTCCATTCGGTTCCATGAAAACTATTCCCTGATCCCATATGGTTTCACGAAGACATAACACATTCTTAACTAACTTTATCCTAACCCAACTTCTCAATAAAACAAGGGCTTATAAGATGCACTCACATCACACCTTGTTTCTTTAGGTGAGAAAAAACATAATTAAATGAAACATATTAACACCTTCCTCTAAAATAGAGTATTTTGATGTTCTTCCAATGGAGACATACTACCAACATTTGAGATACTCTCATAGGATTTCGTTTCCTTCACCATGAAAGTAAAATGAGGACACTTCATCGCAGGGTGTCACTGAATATGACCATTATGACTGATAGAAACAACAATTGGAAAGGGACCTTATTCCATGTCCCGAAACAACAAAAAATTCCATAAAGTGTTCATAATAGCCTCTCATGACCATATTTCCCACATTGGTTTTTCAATGTGAACCCCTGCTTCACCGAGACAATGAAGGACCTGGAGGCCCTAAATGACAACATCCACACTGTCAACCCCATGCTACTTCTACCTTCAATGAATCTGGTAACATAAGAAACAAAGTTCTCTTCCAACCTCCCATGAGAACACTCTTAATACGAGAGGATCCAAAAAAAACCAAGAGGGTCAAGGGTTTTGGCTTAATCTACAATTTTTTATAAAAATATTACTTATATTGATCAACAAGACGATTTTCCAATGGAAAAACAATCTGGGCTTCTCTTCAATCATGCATGAACTCTTTAATGGGGGTGTACCTTATCCTACGAGAGAACCCAAGGACCCAACCAAGTTGGTCTACTAGTAAAAAACTTCCAAAAACTAGATCCAAACACCTGAAGGGACCCACCGTAAAGGCATCCTGAAACATTTCATAGAAGATATCACTACCCTTTCCCTCATCCCAACATACCAAATAAACACAAATTGAGAACAGCATTAAACCAAGAGGGGTTCTTGGGATCAAATACTCCCACAACCACAACTTTCCAAAAAACACATAAGACACACCAACCGAAAATAGTAATCAAGAAATTAGGTTTCATTTAAAATCAAATCTTTGAAAATAACATTTCAGTAGTTTGCATATCCACCAATGATACCCCATGGGTCTCACATATGCATGTCTTCGTGCCACAACAGGAACCCTATTCAAATCCATCCTAGAACTCATCCAGTAATTCAATTTACCATCCCTCATCCCATATAATCTCAGACATATGGTTTCTCATGGAAATACCAATGGTTAAACTAAAATTCTTCCCACTTTTCAAAACAAAAACAGTGAACCAATACTTCATTTTCCTCAACACCGTTAACCACGAAATCAAAATCCCAATTTAATTATTTAAAATCATTTGATAAAGACACAATCATTCAAAAAAGAACACACTTTTATGTAATACACGTTAATCTCAAAATATCTCAGCCCATTTCAAAACACTCCAAGTTTTATAAAAACTCCCTTTCATCAACTCCCATTTCTTCAAAAAATCATCTCTTCTTATTTAAAACAATGTTCCAATGATTCATAAATATTTTCAAACAATAAAAAATCATTTACTAAAAACTCACTTTCAATTCATGTACATTAATTTCAAAACATTTTATCCCATTGAAACACCATTCAATTTTTTAGATATCTTAATTGTAAGAAATTTTTCAAAACCTGCATTAACATAGTTCTTTCATTCAAAAGAGGTGTAATCAAACCATGTTCCCTTTCAACACAATTATGAAATTTTAGTTCCACCATAATAGAAATTGTTCCATTCCCTCTTCATTGGAAAATAATTTCTCAAAAATATCGCGCTTCTTAAAACCATGTCACATTTTCTTTAAAATCGAACTTCCAAGATCTCAAAACTAAATGACACAAGACAATGAAAGGGAAAACTAGATTTGGTGGGTGACTTGGAAATATGGTTGGAAACCATACATTAATCACTTCACCATCCCGGATACTGTTTCAGGGAAATATCCATGTCTCCACATGGATTACTAGGTCTTACAAGCACTCTAAGACTATTAACACAACAATCATTTCATTTACCCTAATCAGCATCAAACACAGAATAGTAATGGACTCAGATAAATCCCAAATTCCCGTGGAAACTCGAATCCCTATATGTGGTTTGTTGGCCAAGAACACTACCCGTAATCGGGATGTCAGTTTTGGACATTCCTTTTTCTAGAATATTACAACCCTTCCCCCGATAACATAAGCCAAAGATAGAAAACTTGATCTGATACCATTTTGTCACAAACCGAATTCGGTCGCCATTAAAACCAGCATCCAACACGGTCTGCGATAAGGCCCGAAAGGCATTCCTGATCCCCACAGGCTGGGAAAAGTTCCCAGATATCATAAAATAATATTTGGGAATGAATTAATCATATTTATGAATATAAGACAACCAAAAATAATAAATAAACTGAATCCGAATTATTTTCTCCAAACAAGCCTTCAATAAAATTATGATTTTAGAAACAAGGATCATACAAAGGCCAACAAAAACTAAAAAGGAATAAAACTCAAAAATCATATCCAAGAACCACCTCATGGAAAAGTGTAATCACCCTCATTCCATATCTATGAAAACAAATAAAAAAGGACCGCTAGAAACCTGAACCTCTCGCCCCAAAGATGTACCCAAACCTACGACAAAAATAACCAAGTCCACTTATCCCCGAAGGTGTAAGTGAGTTGTTAGCCAAATCCTTGTAGTATACCATCACTATGTTAATCAACTTGATAATAATTTTAACACTAAAAACAATTCATGTTTTGTAAATAATAAATTCTAGTGACAGTTTCTAGAAATGAATCATAAAAACTAAATAGTTTTGAAGTGGGATATTTTAAAGAAAATAAGCATTCAAATAAAAAAACATCCTACTGAATTTTCCATAACAACATACCATATGCTGATAGTAGGCACAAAGTAACTAATGAGAACAAGCAATGGGAGAATAACCCCTAGGCACTAGCTCACTGTGCGTCCCGGTTACCTCGTACCTTAGGGAGAGTAACCATAAAAATATATATTCTCATGCGCAATATTTCCTAGTATGTATCATACACATAACCTAGGGTTCCCACAATATCATCATCATCATAGTTCAGTTAGTGTTGTTAGAATAAAAATTTCTACGTGGAACTGAGGCCGAACCCCATGGGATCACTAGTAAACTAGTATACGTCTACCCACATAGATACTTGATATTGCCTCTTGGGCTCGAACATGTTCAACAAGTCATTAAATATAATTTTGACATGAAAATAACACTTACACATCACAAATTCACCAAAAATCTTACATGTATATCATATAATTCAAATAATCCACTTTTTCATTCAAATTCATTTTTAAATCATACTCACAACAAAATTTCCCATGACAGTTTTTTGCAAATATATCACACATCAAAAAAACCTTTAAAATTTTTATAAAGCCTTTAAAATAAATTGAAAATAACATAACATCCCAAACACATGTAACATAATACTAATTTCCGAAAAAAATCATTTTTCACATCATACACACACTAAATATCCAACATCACGTTCATATCTTGTTCACACTTCAGTAAATACTTTAAACACTATTATAAAACATTTACATGTTGATTCACATCACATAACATGCCCTTTCAGTTTTAAAATGGACAATTTCAAATTATATACAAACCAAAATAGTTTTTCAATATGGTTTCACCTTTTACATAAAACATTAAAACACTAATAACATTTATAATGTAATTCAATGCAGTATACCCAAGAATCTCACCTAAAACCCATTTCAAAACCATCTTTCAAGGCCAAAATCGCCCCAATACCAATAAAAACAGAATTGGATGCCCTAACAACATGTATTAAACAACATTATAATGTTATCAGGTCACTACAAATGATAAAACAATAGATAAACTATAAATGACACGCATTTTCAAACAAATATGTCACTTTGAACTAAACACTAAATAATTACTACTATAAATGATTCCCTAAACCAAAATAATGTAATAGGAATATGATAAAAGTATAAACGATGAAATGATAACTCATATTAGGATGATTAAAATTAAATCACTTAGCTTTTGTGTCAAACCCCTAAAATCATGTTGTGAAACATCAACTGCGCCACTACCGCAACATAAGGGGGTGAAAACAAACCCTAAACCACATGATTTATCCAAAAAAGAACACTGGTTTAACCCTAGGTACGAAATCTAGATATTAGACAGATTATAACTTCAAGAAAGGGGGAAATAAATCCTAATGAAAAGGATGAAGTCAATGAAAGGAAGAATTGATATAATGATTTTAATGTTTTCCCCATCAAATATCCCTTCAATGTTGAGGTCCAAGGGAGAGTGAGAGACCTTAGAGGCCATCCATGGAGGTAGGGAATGAAATTAGGAAGAATGGGTGGATTTGGGGTTATTCTAGTAGTTCAATGATTTAATTTCAAAATGTTTTTAAAAACATGGACAAACTTTCATGGTTTGAATGTATGGTTTAGTAAACCATGTGGCCAAACCATGCATCCTGTACTAACAACCCAAAAATATTTCATTCTCCTCCATTGTTAGTGGACCAAGGGGGAAACAAAGGGTGAGATATTTTTCAAGGACAGGGGAAAAAGTTTACCAAAACAATGTAATCTTCTCAGCCCAGAACTCATCCAAATCATTGGTACAAACATCCTCAACAACATTCCCTACATATTGTGCCACTATAAGTGTCACAAAATCAACTCCAAAATACCACAACCTAATTCCATCCCTTAAAAATAGAGGAGGTGAAACAACATTCAATACCCCTATGACTAAGGTCAAAGATCAAGAACAAAAGAGACAACAAATTTTCAAACCCAGAACACCCGGAAACCAATATAAATCCAAGAACCAAAAGAGGATTTGAAACTACGCATGGAAATGAAAATCTTGGTGTGACATAGAAGCCCTTGACTGATGGGTAATAATAGAAGGGACATGTAGAGTTAAAAACATGGAGGTGATCTTCTACCATATATCAGTCAAGTAGTTGGATTTAATATGTATGTGTATCTCAAGGTTGTGGTAGTGTTACTTTGGGGAAAACAACCATATCAGAAGTTTGGTAGAGATTAAGGGACTTAGATTATTTCATAAGAAATAATATTAGGAAAACAATATGTAGTTCATCCTGTATTTTTGGATAGAGAGTCTCTTCCATCGATTGACAGAGGTACTATTCTTGTAGCTTTTATTTTATATAGTGCATTATTTTATACGTGATACTCTTGTTCTCATATATATTCTCACCATATGAATGGATTGATTCTAGCGAGGGAGTATGTGAGTGGGGTTTTGATGATCGACACAATGTTGGGTGTAAATTCATGGGACATATGTTTATCTATGGGGTTTTCTCATGAGGCTAGGGAATATTTTTTTCTTTGGTTCCTTTACATACTTTACATGTTCACATTTTCATGATTTTTTGTATATACTTTATAGTATTGTATCGGAACCACATTGACTTTTAATGTTGGAGAGTATCTTTTACATATCTTATAGGTAACATGTACACTTATATTGGAGAAGGGGATATCAAAGAAACCAATGTAGGCCCCATTAATTTTCATGTAGGGGACATCGCCACCTAGTTAAAAGATATTTTGGGATGATATTGGTGTGATTAATTTTTTCTTCCAACCTAAATAAGATCTATTTCATAATTTATTTACCGAGGACATCTCTTGGATGAAACATGAGAGGGATGTTGAGTTTCCAACTGAGATTCAATTGATGAACTCATTCAATAGTTGATAAGAGCCTATGAAATCTCTAAGATGGAATTGAGATTGGGGTATCATTAATTGAGAGTTGACCTTGGGATATACCATTGAATTATTTTAGAATTATATATAGATTATACATACTTGTCGTGATATGATTTCAGATGAAAAACACTATAGATTATTAATGGAGCTGATGAATAATATATTTAACTTATATCTAGATCTGTTTATGGTTTCTTTGTGGTTGAAATACTGGTGTACTCCATGAATCTTGTGGATCTTTCCAAAAATCATGATATTTTCATGAGTATACCAAGAGGGAATCTCTGATATTAATTTCTATCAAATAATCAATCTTGGATTGATTGTGTATATTTCTTGTGTCCTATCATCTATGAGGGTCATTTGTTAGTTATCCCAAAGAAGGTACATGGTGTGGTTTCTTTGGATAATCCCAAGAATATTTTATATATATTAATATTTATAGGGTTGACGATTTATTATTGGGGGTTAATCCAGGATTCATCTGTATTGGAAGCACCACGTTCATAAATTACTAAGAAGGGTGTCAAGATTGAATGGTATAGACATTGGGAGTATGATTTCATGAAGATGAGGAACCGTTTTCTAAAACACCAATTTTGACCCTACCAGACCTAGGTGAGGAGTATAAATCTTTTTTGTTGTGTCTGATATCAAACATGAATTTGATTTCATATAGGGTGATCGATTCATGGATTATGGATTACATATTTTGATTCCAAAAGAACAGAATTATCCTATACATGATCTTGAGTTGGTCACAGTGACTTATTCATTAAGGTGTGGGAAATAGTACATATTTGTATAAAAGTTCTCTATATATGCTAATAAGATGATATTAAAATACAATTTATCACAATGATATTTCAACCTCCAATAACAGAGATGGGTTGATTATATAAAATTATTTGATATTAAGGTATCCTATATAATAGGGAAGAGAAACAATGTTTATAACTATTAAAGAAGGAATACATTGAATCATGCAAACCATAATTCCTTTTTTTGTTTTGAAGGCCATGAACTTATTATTAGGGAAGAATAATGGGGATTAATAGGTTAAGGATCAGTTGACCTTTATGTCTTTATCAGTTGAGTCCACACTTATAAACTAGATCGGGGATATGAAGTATGAAGATCTATATTGGCTATCTATGAGGGGAATCCTTGATGGTGGAGGGTGACCTTCATTTTGTACTATAGAAGAGGGTGATATAATTTATGTTTGCATCCACATTGTTGTGCCTACCTGTATACATGAAGAGATGATTCTTGGGTTTCATTACTTGAACTGTGTGATGCATCATGGTTTGATGAAAATTTATAGTGAACTACGAATGTAGTATTGATTTCCAAGCCTCAAAATGGAGATTATAGGATATTTGACATGTTACAACACCGTATAGAAGGATAATACGAAGAATAAATTACATGGTGGTTTGTCAGTACTGTTAGCCATTCCGAAATGGATGTGGGTCCATGATATAATGTAAATTATTGTTGTATATTCAAGGATCCCAAGAAAAAATTATGTTATTTGGAAAATTTTGGTCCATTTGATAAATTTATCCTTTTTGTACCTATCTTATACATTTTAACATGGACCATTTAAGTGAGATGTATGTTTGGGATATGGAATGTTTACACTGGGTGACATGGATTATAGATTCAGACAAAAATTCACATTTTACATCATTCTTATAGATATTATTACATAAGGAAATGGGTACCTAGGTGTTTCTATGTATGTATTACCATCTATATACCTAAAATTAATCAGAGAATGCTATGTAGGTACTTAAAGAAATGTTAAGAGAATTCATACTTGATTTTAGTGGGTTATTGTCATAGAGATTAACTCTTGTTGAGTCCAGCTAAAACAGATACTACTAGAAGGATATTTTTATGGAAATATATGAGGTTATTTATTGTAGGAAATGTAGTTAACCTCTATTATAGATGGAAGAAGGTGTTTCAAAGTTATTGGGATAGATTTCAATTTATGATAAATATGAGTCGGCCAGTTGATTAGTAAAAGTGTCGTAATGACTCAGAGAAAGAAGATTTCATATGTTGACTGAAATCATAGACCTATTGATTTTCATGTATTAGATCATGTATTCCTTCATGTGTTTCCGAGATTTGGTCACCATAGGATTTAGATGTAGGGAATTTTGGTTTCCAAGCATGTTGGACATTTTGATATTGTGGAGAAGATCATACTGGTGGTGTTCCAAATAGATCTTCAATAGAGGTTTAGTTCCATGAATAAATTACTTCATGTGTCACAGTTAAAGAACTATCACCCATACATATATCTTGTGATCAATGTGGATGATTTTGATTTTTAGGCTGATGTGTCCATAATGGATCACTTCATTAATGTTGTGTCACATAGTGATAATGTGTTCTTGGGAAATACCATGCATATAGTTTTAGTATTGTTTAAACATGAATGTGATCATGAGAAATAATTTGAGCGGTGAATAAATATTTACGCCCCCTGGAATATCATTTTTTACATTAGATTACTAGAGATGCTTGGGAGTATATTATGAGGATCATGTATAATAAGGAAATGATATTGTAAGATCCTAACCTTTCTAAAGATTCCTCGACTCATATTTTGGTATTCATTTACCCTTGTGTTTATATACCTTGGTTGGATATCCATTGGAATTGTTTTAGTTGAATTTATAGAAACTGGGAAGGCACTAGGGATCTACATGGTTGGATAATGGTAATGGAAAACCATGAAGTTGTCCCCAATAAAATGTGTGCCCATTAATGAATCCACATGATGTGGCACACTGTTTGAAAAAACTATGCAGAACCCATCCCCAATCCCTGAACTCCAAGGAAATATGGATATAGAGAGTTGTCACATATGTTATAATACTATGTTCCACTAAAGAGAAACCATTCACCCCGTGAGTAGGGTAGAACCGTTAAGTTGCATGGTTTGAAAAACCATCCTCATCCACTAAGAAAACTGTGCATGTGAAATATAATCCACTGAATATTTTTTATATAATTTTCACACCCCATGTGTTTATTCGAATTTTCATTTACGCAACCTAACAAGATTCCATAAATTTTGGAGGCTCCTGATAGGATTTTAATGCTCCAAAAAACCCTTTCTTATCAAATCAAAGAACCCATTGAAATATAAAATCCTCATTGGAATGCAATTTCTTCCATGTTTGGATTCCTTTCTATCTTATTTCACATCCTTCATAGAGATATATGAATGTTACTCTATTAGTGAGTATTTAGGTCTAGGTATTTATGGATTTTATTTCTTTGGATTTTGGTCAAAATTTTTATCATTGATCTCCTTTGAGATTGTGATTTGACCATACCAAATAAATTATGGGTTGAATTTTGGAAAATATTCCTCAATGATCTTGAAGTGTGTGGTAAATTGCCACATCCATAGTTTTGAATAAAAAAATTTCTATGTGATTGTGAAATTTTAATAGAAATTTTAGGTAAATATATTTTATTTTAAATTGTGTAAATTAATTAATTCCCTTGTGATTTTTATCCATTCATGGATCCTCTTGAAATCATTAATGATAAAGAGAAAAACTTTATGGAGAACCCTAGGGTATTCCAATCATCATTGAATCATAGTCATGAAATTTGAAAAAGGATAATAATGGGTGTATGGGATTGAATAAGAAAAATGATGAAATAGTTCAAAAATATGATTATGAAATTCATAGAATAATGTGTAATGGATTTTTTTGATAAATGGTTCATGAATGTGGAATGATCATATGTAAAATTTGGGAATGCTGTGGACTACGAGTTATGGGTCATGTACTACAACTCCTATTACCCTTGGAGTTCCAAAATGCTTCTCTAGGACCTCAATATATATATATATTTCTATGGATGAGATCACATAGTTTTGAGATATGGACTGGTATTAAAAACCCACGCGGTTCTGAACAATTTCTCTAAGCCCTCAAAGTATGAATTTTAAATTGAAAAATAAAATGAAAGAATCAAATTTGAATTCCCATGGTGTAAGGTTAATTCTCAGGGATGGTCCGAAGAAGGTACAATTGGTTGGGGATTCACTTTGAACTGAGAGAAAATGTTGTTAATTAAAGAATAATTAAATGAGATGAAAGTTTAATTTTATTAATTATTAATTATTATTTATACAACTAAATACTTTGTTATAGACTATATATTTCTCTAGATGATATAGGTTGTGGCTTACTAAGTTTTATTTACACTAGACTAATTCTTCCTAATTGGAACCTGGATAGATATCATGTTTACAATAATGGATAATGTTAACAACCCTATATTATAAGGCAGAGTTTAGATTAATTATGGAGCATTGGTTTCTGGAATAGACATGATATTAGAGACCTCTTGGGATTTTTATTGTTTCATTATTTTGGGATTGAATACATCCCATTGAACTTATATGGCATAAAATTTCAACATCTCTGTTTTGATTTAATTTTTATTATTATGGGTTCATCATATGATGTTGGATGATTATTCATTATGTTATGATATGGGTTGTTGTTTATTGTCATTTGGAAATTTTATATCTATATATGCTTTTGTGATTATTTGATAAAGAAGGTATAGTCACCCCATGTAACATATTGGCTCATTTATTCTAGTCAGAAGCTTCTAAAATATGTGGAGGCATGCTTGAGGCCATGTGAAGAACATGATCATAGAAAAGGAAAGTCACACTTGGGTTTGGATGTTTGAGCTATTCATTATGATGGTACTGGGAGTCTTACATCAAAAGAAACTATGGATGGTCTAATTCCTCAATTATTGAAAATAATGACATTATACATGATTGTATTATAATCCAAGGGATCATTATAATTATAGAAATAAACATCACATATGAGAAATTTAAAAAAGGTGTATCGTATTCATTGAATACTGAAAATATTGATGTTGATTACTAAATCCTATACATCATAATTTAGAGTATGACATCATTACACACTCCACTCTACAGTTCGTTGTTTTATTATGTGTATGACCAATATGTTTCAATTATTAAATAAAAAATTTGTTTTTTAATAGTTTCATTATAATTTTTTTGTGTTATATAATTTAAATATTTGTATGGTTCCTATAAAAATGGTTTTTTGGTAATTTTGGTAATGAATTAATTATTTCAATAGAGACACAATATTCACTAATCATGGTAAGATTACCCACAAGATCTACTATAATGGAAAACAAAAAAGGTTGAAACAACAACTAGAAACCACCATGAGAGATCTGAACTAAAATATAACAACATGTGACATTAATTTATCATCTTCATCATCACAAATTAACAAATCACTGCCATGTTTATTCCCTAATTTTTCTTGAGATGTTGAATCCTCTATTTCAACATTTGATGTATAATACAACTCACCACCACTACCACTAGTAAAACTGGAAATTATAGGATAAAATGGTAGAGTTCCTAAAGGCTGTGGGATAGGGTGCAGTTCAACATCATGGTTCAAAGAACATCAGAATTAAAACCCATGTAGTGTGTGCAGAAAACAGTCAGTGTCTTGGAAGGACGTCTTTGGGAACATGAAGATCCACCCGATGAAGTTATTGATGGGTATTTATCCCCCACAAAACATTTTATGATAAGGTTCTAAATATTTTGAAGTGAATGGACTAGTTGAAAAATTGGGTGAGGAGATAGGATGTTATCTATTAATACAGGTGATGTAGAAGAGTGACAATATGGAGTGGTTGTAGGATAATATAGTAGAGGCGGCTAACCAGGAAGGGTCTAAAGGACTATGAACATGGATATCAATTAGTCTTATGAGGAGGGACATAATTATTAGTCTATATTAAGGTTTATCATTAAATTTCTTGCAGAATTTCTATGATGATGAACTATAGGGGATGTTAGATACGTGTATGTGGTGAAACTACCATTACAACAAGTAATTTTTTAACATAACATAATCAAATTTATCATAATCCTCACAAAAGGTATGGATTACGAACTCAAGGGAAATAATAGGTATTAGTACCCATACATGTGAGGTATATAACTCAAATTATTAGAATGAAATGAAACATTTGGATTATTCCCACTATTTATAAATATATGGTAATCAAAAACACTTTCGAAATTCAATATAGATTCATTCTATACATACACATATCATATGACATATATAAGTAATAATTAAAATTATTAAGATATAATCTATTAATGGGGGAATAATTAAGATTTCATTATGGATTCTCCATAATAACACATTAAATATCATGATTCACACAATATACAAAAATAAAATTAAAAATCATGATTTATTTTGAATATTCAATATGATACATAAACTTTTTAAGTTAAATAAACAAATCTAAATTCACGTACCATATTGAAAAAAATAACAGAAGTAAGATGAAATGGAATCTATATATGGAATTCAACCTTATGAGTGATATTTGTTTTGATATTATAACAAAGGTACCACAACAAGGGTTTTCTAATGATCAATTGCAGGTTTTACTGGAGAATTTATGGATTGATAAAAACTATGTAATGGAAATATTCATGGCCATGGAGAATGCCAAATTTTTGAAGATAGTTGGACCACCATGTGTAATGACAACCTAAGCTTACCAAATTATTATTTATTATTTAGATATCTTAATGGGTCATGTAAGAAGAAATTAAGATTATATGATCATGAACTAAAATATTTAAATTTGTATATATATCATTAATTTTTATTCATTTTGAAAGACTATTTTTTCTCAATTCACTTTTGGTTTGAAAAATGTATTTTCATAAAATTAGTGTTTTATTACATGTAGCCTTGTGGACTATTATTCAATAACCAAATGATACAAAAAAAATTTAAGAATATTTTAATATATGATTAATTAGTAATTTAAAGTTAATATATAAAAATTCAATTTCAATTAAAGAGGTCCTTTCACGATATTTAATAATCGTCAATAAAAATTATATATAATATTTTTTCATCAACATAAAAAAGGAAGATTCAATATTTGACATATCGTGGAAATATTAACATATGATAATATTTTAAAATTTAAAAAAACCTATTTTTTGGGTGAAGAGTACAGTATTAAAATCTTACTAATTCGATAGAATTTATAAAATTATAAGTATGAATTAATTTTGAATGGAAATTTTCTTAAAGGAGGATGTGTTTTATAATAAAAATAATGTATTTTAAATTGTTGAATTTTGATTACAAATATATATTTTGAAATTTTGCAACTCTAGTAATATATTTATTCAAATATTGTTTATATATTTCACATTAAATATTTCTAAAATACATTACAATATTAGAAACAGAATCAGAAGAAATACATGTTAAATTTATATTCTATTGGAACAAATTATCTAGTAAGGGATACCTAATTTTTTTGGTAAAGAAATTAAACTACCACGGGTATAGAAATTAGTTAACATGGAAAAATAGAAAATTTTCAATTAGAGATAATTTTCTATTTATTTTTTATTTTAAATTTAATTAATATAATTTAAATTAAGAACATAATGATATTTTTAAGGAGAAATAAAAAATAGCACTCATTTAGATTATAATTAATGGTAAATGAGATTATGAACACTTTATAGTTAATGCATAAATTTTCAAAAAACTATTTTTTTAATATTATAAACTTTAACATAAAGTTATTTTCATAAATTTTATAAGTTTACTTTTGTTAAATGGATCAAATATTAAAATACATAAAATAAATATTAGGTTTTATTGGTTACCATATATCTATAGTGTTAAAATAATACCATGATTAATTTTAAATCATGTGTAATTTGAGTCATGATAGTTAAATGTGATACCTTTACTTTTTAATAATTAAAAAGTCACTTGTATATTCTTGAATTCCATTTTTTCATGAAAATCATAAAATCACGTATCACATATCATTTCATCACCAAAGAATCATAACTCTCATAACCAACTTAAAATCTATATGAGACCATTCTTACCCTAAACTATACATTAATATATATGAAAAAACACATTCTTTTGAAATATAAAAGAATCACACTCCCACTCATTCTCTCATCCCAGTCCATACAGAATGAAATTATCTAGAATTTAACTCCAATAACCATTTATAAATCCAACCAAATGAGTTCATTTGGTTGTATTATTTCATCCTAATCATCAATAAATTACATAGCGCAGACATTTAAGATCTTATGTGGATGTCAATAACTACGGTAAGGGATGTTATTGACAAAAATATTTTCTAGCGTTATATTTCCTCAAAATAAATTATAATAGGTCAATAATTAATTATCTTATCTTATGATGATGTTGTGTGTTATTTAAATTATTTTTATTTAAAATAAAATTTCACAAAAAATATTATTATTTGATTTATATTTTTAAACATAAAAAAGTTAATTTTGTAATGAATTATTCCCAACTATTTTAGTATGTTTTTATTCATATCTATGTTTTTAGTTATATAATATATTCACCATTTTCCAGTGTAACCAAAAGTTGATATCATCTCCCATTATCTTTAAAATACCCTTTATTCATTTTCATAAAAAATATATAATATTTTAATAGTGCCTTGTTTTAATAATTTATTTTTTAAATATTTAAAATTATTTTCAAAACTAGGATATTATATTCTTCCTTTATTTTAAATATTTTTTCATATGATTCATTTCTTATCAAGGTATTGTTATTTAAAATTTATTTGAAGTAATTTCTTAATATGTTTTCTCTTCGTCTTCTCACAATGTTTTTATGAATGTGACTTGAAAATCACATATTAATAAGGTGATATTAAGAAAATATTTTACAGAATAAAAATTTTATTATTTCTATAAAATTTTTAGAGGATTCTTCACCAATGAGTTATTGGTTCTTAAATAACCCTATATTTGTTCTTTTTTAAATTTAATATTTTGAGATCCTGTTTATGATGTCAAATGATCAGGATTTTTTTTGTGACGCAATTTGGAAAACTTAAGAAGCTCATTTTCTTTTAGATGTTATTTGTAATAACACGAATGATTTGATTTTAACAGGAATAAAATGTATGGATAGTGATGGGTGGATTCATATATCATCATCTGTTGAATAGGTTATTTTTTTATATCTTATCATATAATTGTGTGAATTGATTATGGAATGCTCTCTCCACAGTGAGAATCAGGTATCGAAAGCTTGCTCCACTATGGGAATCAGATAAGGATATATACTCCACTCTATTATGGTAATCTGCTGGTGATTCTTGATCCAATATGAATATCTACCAAACCTTATGTTTAATACATTTATTTTTCCTTATCTATTACTTATTTCCCTATTATTCCAAATTTTTATTATATTATATTTTCTAATTACATTCCCCTTTATTATGTTTAGAATTCATATTTTCCTTTATTTTCATCAGATTATTCTATGAAATATAGTTTATAACCATACTTTGGTATTAAATTTTCATGAAATTATTCCTTTTGAAAAATCATGTTTTATGATTTCCAGTCACAATTCCTTGATATTTTTAACTATTAATTCTCTCTTATTAATTTTTTCAACTTATTTATTGTATATCAATTATAAAAACTCAATGATTTCCTTACGGAGAATTTTATATCAAGAAATTAATATTTTCCCATTCCCCTAGTTAAGAATAGGATTATATAAAGTTATATGGCTAGAAGAGGTTGTAGATGATCTTGGTTAATGTGAAATGTGACCAATTTTTGTAAAATAATTAACTTATATTACTTTTCTCCAAGACATTGAATCATTGTTTCCTAAAGATTGGTGAAAATTTACAAGATTTATTAATTCAACCTTTTAATTATTGAATTTTTTTTATCTTTGGAATCCATATTAAACATTTTATGCCAATCATGTGAGTTATGGATAAAAATTCCTTTTTTAAATTATATGGTTTATTAAATAAATGAAGTGAGACAACCCACCACTAGTCACATAGAAAGATTTAAAAACCATTCAAATAATGTTCATGGACCAAATACCTTAAATACCTATTTTGAATGTGTCAACCACTATCACTGAATAATATCAACCAATAAACATCCATCGACACTGAGATAATACTTTTGTAACATACATATAAATTAAATTATTTTACTTCAATATTCAAAAATAAAACAATAAATTACCCCAAAACAAAAAAGAATTGATCTATTTAGACATTAAATACACAAAAAAATATTTTAAAATATTTCTAAACAAATCTCGTATAAATTATTCCCATAAAATACACTTATAAACACAATAAACAATTTAATCATCTTCATTACCTATGAAATGGAAATACAATAAGGGGTGATCATGGATGATAAGTAAGGGATAATGTGAGAGATATAAATTAAAGATCATAGATAAATATAAGTTTAACATCTATATGTTAGATCATGTTCAATGTACATGAATATTACAAAATTCAATTGGATATAATTGTTGTTTTCTGAATGGGTTATGTATTTATTTTAGAAAAATCTTAAAATGAATTTTTTTATCACATGTTTTAATGAGTTTTTTGAGTTTTAAAGAATGTTTAAAAATTAACTAGACAATTATATGATGATATTGAATTTCATAGCATCATGATGAAACTCATGATCCTGGCTATGTTTGTAAAAATGATGAATAATACAATGTTACGTGATTGAAAATGGATTATTTTATAAAACATAAATTTACTGAAGTCCACGGTATAGATTTTTTGTATATTTTTATAATGGGGAGTAGTAAATTGTGTGAGTTTTCAATGTTCAATGTCATTAAACATTAAAAAGTCATGTTTTAAGGCAAATAGATTGAATATATTGGTTATATCCATATTACGTTCCTAAATAGTCAATGTTTATGACTAATAAATTTTCATGGAAGTTCAAAAAAATGAATATTTTCATGCATGATATAAAAATATAGAAGGTTGGAAAAAAATTCCCTAGATAGAGATGTATATGTTTGTTATCCATAGTTATGTTATTATAAATTATATAGAGGGACACCAACTATTTTAGATGATCACTTGAGGTTCCAAAATTTATACACATTATAATGTTATATCGGTCAAAGGGTGTATAAAGCATGAAATGAGGTTATGATTTTTCATATTGATTGTTAACAAAGTCCTACTGACCAGGGAAGTAGTAAGTACATCAGTTTAAGACAATGGATGGTCAATGAATTCATCTATATGAGTTTGCAAAGTTAATGTTTCAAATGATGGATGAGCATTGGAAAAAAAATTCATTTTCTTCTTCAGACATATAATTCTATAATGATATAAATTTTTGATTTTTTCAATACAATTTATATAGGATGTTTTGGAAGATGATAGATGTTTTTGATGTGGAAATTTCATTTCATCGGTTGAATATTTTTGATAAGTGTATTGATCAGTTTGCATTTATGTTCACCAAACAAATTAAATCAGTCAAAGAAATAATAAAAAGTTATATAATAGTTCAAAGAAGATTATTTCTTCATGGGGTACTCTATATAGTTCACCAAGTAGAGTAATAGTCATAGTTTTGAGGAGTTCCATATAAATGCTTTAGGAAAACATTTTTTTGATGGATTTTTGAGATTTGTCACAAACAAATATCATAAAAAATATATTTTTAAGATTATAATTTCATGTTTTTATTCTAGATGAGATAAATATGATTGAAAAATTCCAACATGATGAGTTTTTAAGAAACATAAATAATTATCTGGATTATGTGAGAAGCATCTAACTTGAGATGGCATGAGAAAAAAATTTAATCCCAGAATCTGGCCTATGAGGGGAAAAAGTTTGAGTTCCCATTTCTTTTCCCCATGTACGTTCCAATATAATGGGATGAAATTACTATAAATAATTTAAATTGTAATATAAATTAAATAGGAAAAGTTATTATTATTTATTAGTAATTTGATTTTCTATCTATGGGAACCATTTGTTAATGCAGTGGCACTAAAAAGGGATTCTGATCAGAGGAATCCAAAAATGGTATTTCAATAAAAGGAATAACAATAAGAGTTACCGAATACTGGAATTATACATTAATTCTAAGGAATGATTTTTTTAATAGATTGTGGGATAATGTATTTGCGTAGTGGTTTGAGTATCCCAGAATAGTGTTATACATGATGAAGACAAAGAACCCCAAATAGACTATTACTAGATGAAATACAAGGGATGAAGAAATTCTTATTGAAATTTCCATGATATTTTAGAAAAATATTTTTATTTTTTCATATAAATTTGATATGGAAACATTATAATTGATTTTATTTATCATCGTTTACATCCACTATATAATAGTTTTCTAACTGGAGTCGGATAAAATTGTAGCCATATCACATTTTAAAGGTTTCCCTAAAATGATGGTAGCTTACCTGGAAATGATGTAGTCCCAAAAAATGGCTGTGATATTTTCAAATAATTATAATTATGAATTAATTTACTAAAATTTCATAAAATGTCTGACTGATATATTTAAATGTTAACATTTTTGAAATTTTTAAAAATTTTAGGTGTTTATTTTAAAAATAAATTAAGTAGGATAAATATTGATTCAACCCCCCCATTATTAGTGGCAATCACAATTCTAGGTACTTTAATTGGTATTAGATCATACATGTTCATTTTATAAGATATATAATTTCCATATCTTGAATAATATAAATATAATGAATATTGGAGGTATTCCAACCTTAGAAAAAAACTTCATTGATGACAATCTAAAATAATAACTTATCTTATACCACTTGTCATGGATGTGATAAATTCAACTACAATACATTTTTATATATAGATAAATATTCACCTATAAAATTTACATAATAAATAAATATTCTTGTTAATGGGATTGGTTCAAATTTAATTTAAAAGTAATTTTGAAAACGTATTCATACAAAGGTGATGGGTTTCCAAAAAACTATGGATACTAGATTTAAAATCAAAATTATCTTCATGAGAAATATAAATGTTTTGGAATCCATTCTATAGAGTTGGATAAGCACGTAAAAAGATATAAGGATAGAATATTATAAATCTATTGATGACTTATTTACTATAGGTAATGATTTTTCCAGCCACATCCGAGAATTTGGGGATGAATTTTGAAATTATGCCACTGTAAAGAATATTTTGAGAAACATTCATGACACATTTAACACTAAAATGTATGCCTTAGAATATAAACATGATTAAATATTCATTAATTGAAAAAAAAATCATTTTTATGTGTGTGAAGGTGATATCTCCAACATTAAAAAAATATAATGGAATAATTATATTTTGAGCTTATAAAGAAGTTTAAAATTGATTAACCAAAACATGAGACAGTGGGATTCAGTTTATCATAAGATAATGAGGTAGATGATAATGAAAATTATTGAATCATTTCTCATATATTTAAAAATTATCATGTTGGTAAAATAAATTAAAAAGGTAAACTCCTACAAAAATGTTTCATGTGGGGACACATTGGAAATTTTTCCATCAATTTTTTAATGAAACAACTCATAGATTATGATGATTATTCTAAACTAAAATTTTTTTTTGAGGATGTCGAGATATAATTCTAAGAAAGAAAATAAATCCATTTGATGATAGAAAAAATTTAATATAATTATAATGACATATATGTTAGATAATAAATTTTACCATGACTGTAGTGAAAATTGTTCTTCATAAGTTGAAATTATGAAGAAGTTTATAAGGTTGTTTTTTATTGTTGAGAAAATGAATGATACATCAAATGGTTGGGAAGAAGAAGAATGTGAATAATGGTAGAAGTAATATTACCTCATTTTATAACTTGATATATTTATTGAGTAAAACACATAATAAAAAATATATAATATAAAATAAAAAATTTGATAAAACTATTGTAGTAATCGAATAAATCCATAATTAATAGTATGTGTACCATTAATAGATTTATAATCTCAATCTAAAAGATATAGAGTAGTGAATGATGGTGGATGATATTGGAAGAAAACTCAATTTCACAAAAGTTGAGCTATGTTAATCTAAATCAATATATCATGAAGATTAAATAACCACAAAAAATATAAGAGATAAATTAAACAATGCTTCATAGGTAACAGATGAATCATCACAAGATGATTAAATAACTCATCCCAAGATTTGTGAAATCTATAATTGCAAAACATAAATATTCACCTAATATAAATATAAATGAATGATTTTGAATAAATATTATGAAATATTCTATTCAGAAATGATGTGAGAGACACATCATATAAATAAAAGTTAAAAATAACATTAGTAAAAAAATTAAGTCATTCCTAGGATAAAATGGTGATAAATTTATATTGAAAATCAATAGAATTATCAGTGGGAATGAATATTTTTCTACTAGAGATCAAGCTTACACGGATATTATTAGTGTTGTTTTATATATGGGGAACGGTGGATAATGGTTTGAACATTATTTCTCTCCATGGATGTAGACATGAATTTAAGTGGAGAAATAGCATCATATAAGAATGTAACTCTATTAAGTTATAAGAAAAATGTAATGGGAAATTTTTTAGATGCTAGAATGGTTCCAAAGAGAAAATGGATTTATTTCATGTAGTATTTTCTAAATTTTTTGTCCATCTAGTATGATATTTAATAAATTATTTTTAATGGTTTTTGGAAAATATTCTACTGTTATAAAATAAAAGGGTGATAAGAAAAAAATTGATGAAAAATATTTTAATTAAGACTACTATAAAAGATAGAAGTATGATCCAACCATGTATTTATGATTATAGTTTTCACTCACATATGATAGTTGATTTAATGATAATGAAATATTCATAATAATGTGATATATGATATATTAATTTCATTAATGATATTGCTATAAAAATAAGAGGAATATGGATGTATTATACTGATGCTCAAATGATAAAAATGATGTAATTTATATTTATTGATGGAAGAAAATAGAACATAAGGTTTATTGTCCTTAACTATGGTGATGTTAAGGAAATTACCATCAGAAAATATTCTTTTGTCATAAGTGTATTGAAAGATGTAAATGCTATTATAAAATGGGAATAAACCACTAACAATCTATCCTAGATTTGAAATCATTGAAACTATTCTTACATTAGTGATTTGGATAAAAAACCATATGATATTAATGAATTTAAATATTGGGTAAAAAAGTATAAGAACACATTTTATGAAATATGATGTAAGAAACTATCAATTAATGAAAAATAATGATGACAATGTTTTTACTGCTATCCTAAAAGCAATAATAGATTGTGATAGAAAAAAGGACATTGAAATAAAATCTACCATACCTATCAAACTCAGAAAATCTAATATTTATGGGATGATGAGACATATATCAAATACGAATATTTTTATTTTGTTACATTCGATGATGAGATCATTAATATTATCAAAAAATTTTTTATCAGGAATATAAAATAGGATAGAGATATTCTATGATGTTTTTAATGTGATGATGAGAAAGGAATGAGTGTATATATAACTATTCTATGTGAATATAATAAAATGTGGTAATTATGTAACTCATTCGATTCATACATGAAGAAACACAAAACCAAACCCAAATATTGTTCTCCATACACTCTATAGAAAATATAGTATCATAAATGAAAAATATTTAGTAGAAATTGGAAGACACATTCTTATTGCATAAAAACGTTTTAAATTATTCTCGATAGAAGTTACAAGTGTATTTATTCTATTTAAAGAGAGATTATTACTATAGAATTATTCTGAAATGAATACAAATATGTCGTGGTGCAAAAAATTATAATTCTTTAGTTCTTAAATTCTTTTAAGCTTCAATTATTTCTAAATTAATAAAACCAGATCATGGAGGGTTTGGAAAAAAATTAAGATGGAATTTTCATGGTATATATATCAAATAGTTGAAGTTACTAATGTGGGAGTAAATTTAAACATAATTTATTTAATTCCTATGATGATTATGTTATTTAAAATAAGAAATACAACATAGAATTTACTGAAAATGATATTGATGTTTTTATGAATGATATAATATTGACATCTAAAGAATATAATGATAGAGATGATTTCCTTGATCCTAAACTGGTAAAAGTTGATTCATAATAGTACAGTGACAGATAAAGTATGACCATAAGCAAGTTTCCAAAGGATCAAACATTAAAAAATAGGTTAAATCCAAAAAAAATATTGGAAATCAAGAATCTCTTTCATAGTAAATGTGTAATTTGATATTTCTGAATCAAAAGCCAATTATCTCATATATGGAAACAGAATCAACTATAGTGGCAGTTGAAAAATAATCTATGGGTGTATTTTATGAATGACAAACCAGATGAAATTATGAAAATTGACACCAATGATCTTTTCTAGTGAACAGGAATAAATATTTTTATTGGAACAAGTATGAAGTTTAGAAATTAAATCAATAATCATGTAACACATTAAATAAAAATATATCTGATTTTTAAAAAGGGTTATTAATAGGTGGAAGACATTTATTTTGACCAAACATTTCCCCCATTATTAGACTTTAAACTGTATGATTTCTTTGGAAATTTTTTCACATATCAATTTGAATCTCAATCAGATAGATGTTAAGTAAAATTTCATAACTAGAGAATCATAAAAGATTTTTTTTATTATCCCAATATTTTCATGCATGGAAAATATATAACCACGTTATGTAAATAAGAAAAACTAATTTTATGGATACCAACCTGAACAATGAGCCTGGTACACAAAACATGAAATATTATTGAAACAATTACTATTTTCTAAAGAAAAAGTTTAATAAAACAAGTATGTAAATGAGGGGAGAAAAAGTACCTAAATTTTCGAATACATTATATGTTGATATTCTTTTTTAAGAGGTAATGATTACATATTTGATGAATTTTCTATGAAAATGAAATGGATAATTGAAATTTTATTGTTTTGTGGGATATATTTTGTTCTGGGATTTGATGATCAAAAAATGTTAGACACATTGTTATTTACTTACAAATAAATGCTAATGATTTGGGGAAAAATATTAGCATTGTATATTCCAAATATTATTCATGTCATATCTTTGTTGTAATGAATTTTATTAAAGTGGAAGCTGGTAAATTTATGAATAAGAAATACTATTGAATGTTGAGAGTAATATTAATCTATATTACTACTTTATGAATTTCAATTGTATATATCGTTTCCTTAAAGAAAAATATATAAATGTTATCCAAAGGAATAATATATGTATGAAATTAATGGAATACTCAATTGTGTTAATGAATCATATAATTATAGCATTCTTTATAAGATATTTAAAGAGGTGAAATTTCATCGGTTTAATGATTCTAACTGGGAAGGAAATCATGATGATAGAAAATCAACATCTCGAGGATCATATTCTTTGGATGAAAGTTCTGTGAGTTGTAATAGTATGAAGATTGATATGTTACTTTTAAAAAAGTGTAAGTAGAATTAGTTTCCAACAACCAAGCTTGTACAGAAAGCATTTTGATAAAATTTCAACAGAACTTTTTAGATTTAATAGTGTTAAACCCTTAAATATAATTTTTTTACATAAAGGATCCATTTATAATTAGAAAATCACATGTATAATGTTATAGATCAATGGACATTAATATTCAGTATAAATTTATAAATTAGATAACTAATGTGGGAGATGTTATTCATGATTATTTTTTTACAAAATTTCATATTGGTGATATTTCAAAAACGAATTTCCAAGGGAATGATTTGATAAAATGATGAAGAACAATATGTTTAGCCTTAACCAATTGCCTTAAAATGTATATAAGGAAATCCACCATGATCATTTGGATTGAATAGTCAAAGGAGGAGAAATATCTTGATTATTGAGGAAAATATATTTTAAATTCCAATATGGTGTTATTATAAAAATGGGGAGTTTATATGAATGATATTAGTTTTTTCATATAATGGTTATAAAATTTCCTATCATAGAGGGAGATAATTTCATCAAAAACATTTCGTTATATATCATTCTAATGATCGGAAATTCTCTATGATGATTTTTGTGGTTTTATAAAATTTGGACAAATGAGTTTATGAAAATATTATTAATGTTGTTTTTAATATTTCTAACTTATTAAAAAGTATGTATTGAAGATCCTTTGGTATTTTTAATTTGTTTTGTATTTTTTGTCCTTACATCTTGTTGTGAATTTTTTTATCTCATATATGAATGGGTTCATGGATTTTTTGAGAGATCATAATTAGGAAGTGATAATGGAAATTGGAATGTTTCCATAACTATGATCAGAAATGTTATTTATAAATTATATGATGTTATGAAGTTCTTCATATTCCAAGCATTATGAAGAAATTGATGATCCTAGTTGATTTCATTTTATAAAATGCTACTGGATTGACCCTGATGATGTTATTTGATGAATAGTTCTATGAATTGTGAAATCCACATTTTTTGTATATTTATATGATGGGTTGAAGTATATTGATAAATATTTAAAATATTGATCTCACTATATGTCATGCATACATTCATATGGGGACAGATCGAGTCTACTGGTCATATCCATATAAAGTTTCCTAGTTATTGAAGAATCTATATAGATATCCAAGATAATGTTTATAAGAAGATTAATATTTTTTACAAACTATAATGATTTATAAGTATGGAAAATGCATCAACCCATATATGTGTGTGAATTGTTGTTACATTTATATATTTTTAATATAACCTATATGGTCCAAATTGTTTGAGATGATCTCATCATGTTATTTCATATAGTAATTTCATGATGTTATAACATTATTCGATTGTATAATGCCGTATATTAAGTGTACTTTTATAATATGGATAGTAAAAAATGTCCTATTGTTTAGATAATTTGGATCTATATTAGCCAGACATAGTGAGAGATTAGTGAATCCACCTATATGAGTTTAAAATGTCAATGTTATATCATACAAAAAACTACCAAAAAAAGAAATTGCAATTTCATTAGATGGGAAATTTTAGGTAGATATACAACACTAATTTTTTAAATCCCGTATCCAGATGAATTTATAGTATTCTTTAAGGGAAATATATGGATTAATTTTGTTTAGTTGGTTAGATGTTACATTAGAAAAAAAACCAAACATAATAATTTTTAGTTCAATAAAATGTTTCAATTTGTCAAAACCATATCTAGGTAAGGTAGATAATAGTTTTGAGATAATTATTTTATGTTTATGAACCCAATAAATTTAAAAGGTAAGAGGAATATTAATTGTTTAGAGTATTTTCATATGAAGTCACTGAAAAACCATTTCTCAGATAGAGTTTATGAAAATATATAAAAATTATAATTCTATTAATAATGATGATACTAAGTTGATCCTTCACTGTTTTTTATATAGAATAGATAAGTAATTTAAAATAATGTTGATTATGTTGTGTTTTTATGAGTGTTAATGAAGGTTCTAGAATGTGTGATAAGTGTCCGGTGGAGTTTTAGAAGAACGAAAGTATGGATTTTAAAATTATGGCTAAGTCAGAATTTTTTTGAGTTTCGATTAATTTGTACTATGTCAAAACCTATATAAAGGGGTGAAAGTAAAATATACTCTAAATCATTTCAAATAATAAAGAGTGGGGAGTATTGTTTATTTTAAATAATCATGAGTTTCTTACCAGGTAAAACATTGGTTAATGAATAGACATCGAACAAAGATTCTTATCAGAGGTAACAGATTGTGGTTTATTACTAAGAGGCATAGTTATTAGATTTATTAGATAGATATAATGGGAAATATTTTTGAGAAACGTTTTTTTATTCATTTTAAAAATTCCTAGATCATAGGATCAATGTTTTTAGGAACACCTTATTGAGTTATTCAAATAAATACCAAGTTCTCCAGATGGATTATTGTAGAAGAATGTAAATGAGATAGATAATTTCTTGAAAAAATTTCAATGAGATGTTAAGTTAAGATTATAATTTTTTAGAATCATGGTTATATACGTAAAAAATTAAAACTAAATGGAGTCATTAAATTACATATCATCTGATAGAATGAGTATAATGGGAGTTTGATCAAATTGTATACACTTCATATTTCCATGGATTTCCATGAAATCACAAGAGTATACATGGAAAGAATGTAGTGACCCATATTGGGGGAGAACCATTTAAATATTTTATTCTCTAATTTACTTCCATAATGTTACAAAAAATGTGTGCCTCGGAAATATAATGTTTAAAATGATAGAAACATTAAAAATATTTAAGGGTTTATTTAATGAAGAAAGTATAATATATAATCACTGAGTCACCCACACCCTATTCCCATTTCTTCTCATTATAAATTATACATAATAAATCATATATAAAAAATCAGTAATTTGGATAAATTAACATTGTAAAAATATGTGTAATGAGGTATAGTAATATGGAATCATGTGACAACTATCATAATACATGGAAACCTAACAATGAATTTTAATATAATGAAGAGTAGTGTAATAAAGATTTGGAACCTATATAAGCATTGAAAATAATGTCTCATATTGAGGATCAATACCATGTCCATCACTGTAGAGTGGATATAATCCTATATTGGGTTATTTTCACCCAAAAATCATCTATATGCCATCACATGAGAAATAATGCTTTGTCACTAAAATTGGGGGATATAAAATTTTGGACTACCTATCATATTGTGATTTTGGTATACTCCCCATTCAGATAAATATTTTTCATAGAGACCTATGGGTGATTGGGTTCTCATAATAGTCTATTATATATTATCACACTATTAATAATTAAATACCAAATTAATTTAAGGGTAATATATTTTATTCATGAAATATAATATATTTGATTAAGTTCACACCCCATTTCAATAAATTTACAGGATATATTTCAATAGTGTATTAGTTTCACACTCTAAATCATTACCTATATAAGTGGAGTGATATATAATTCTGGAGAAAATCATCAAATAAAAACACCATAAATATTTATGTCACATAGTGACATTTATAATTCCATGATATCGTAATTAACTTATGCAAATGAAATGAGTTTCTTAAGAATTGCCACAATTCATATAGATGAATCATCCCTAAATAGAACGTGTATTATTCTAATGAACCCTATATTTAGGGAAAGAAAATAATCATTCAATGACACTTAAATATATAAAAATAATTTTTTAATAGCTATATAAGAATGATTGTAAATATAAGAATACATGTCTTTTACTTTTTAGGAAACATTTTATTTCTACAAAAGAATAATTAATAAAAAAATATTTTTGAAAATAAATGAATATTTTAAAAAAATAAATTAGAAAAACATGAGGTATCATAAAGTAATTATTATAAGGAAAATAAAATAAAATCATTTGGAAACGTGGCTATGTAGAAATCATTAAAAATAATCATTGAATACTATCGAACATAATGATAATATCAATGATGGAAGAAAAAATTCCATCATGGATGTAGGGAATAATATTTAAATAGAGGAGAAATATTCCTAACAAAAAAAATAGAATTGGATAACTCCACATAAAAGAATACATTCACATAAATTGTGATCCAAAGGGCGGGGGGTGAAATGTTATGAATACAAATTAACCCTATTAATAAATAGGGGATATTAAAATAAATATTTTTTTTAACAAATATATTTATAAAGAATGAAAAATGACAATTTTGACAAGGATAATATCCATTTAATTGTAATTTTATTAAATAAAATTTCCAAGGATGTATTAATTTTTTAATAGGATGCCCTTTGAAGAGATAACCTAAGATATATTTGTAAATATTTTAAATTATAAGAATATTATTTTAAAATAAATTCAATGTCTAGTAGATTGTAACACCACAGGAAAATAAAGAATATGGAATTTTTTAATTTTTTAATATTTTGTAATTAAATACTTATTTTAAATGGGATTTTATATTCAAGGGAATATTTTACATGCAACAATGGGTTTCTCTGAAGTCTTATGTTGCACACAGTGTTGAATCATACTAAATAATAATAATATATTATTATTTTAAATGATAGTTAACAACTAGCCATTTTTTTAGTGGTAGTTAATAGAACTGAGTAATATATAATTATACATTATTTAAATGTTTTTAAATTTATCTAATAAATGTTAGAGGCTTAAAATGTGAGTGAATCCAATTTTAAGCAGAAATACTCTAATATTCTTTAAATGGTCGATTTACCATTATTTAATGGAGAGCCCTCTTTAAATCTAGTTTTGGTCAAATTTACATGTTCAGTTTGACAAAATAAAATTCTTCTTTATAATTTGGACATCAAAATTTACTTGGGGTAAATTTTTGTTATTTTTCTAATAATGTTCATTTTTTAATTAATAGTGAAAAATACTGTATTTCAATTCAAAACTGCATTTTAATATAATTTATTTATATGGATAGAATGTCTTTTTAATTAGTTTTAATGTGTAATTATATTATCGTTTT
Source organism: Viscum album (assembly GCA_963277665.1). Lineage (NCBI taxonomy): Eukaryota > Viridiplantae > Streptophyta > Magnoliopsida > Santalales > Viscaceae > Viscum > Viscum album. Next base: position 814,439,370 of record OY728165.1, read on the forward strand.
ACCATTTAATCCAATGGTGTTCATTGGAATCAATTTAACTTAGAAATTGTACATAATCAAGTGTCAATCTTTTAAAATATATAATTTCAAAAAAACACGCGGTTTATATTGACAGCAGAAAATAATTTTAAATTAATTTCGACCACTTCTGTTATATGAATATGGAAAAAGGGATTCCATATTTGGAATCAGGATTTCCAAATTGTGTAAAAAGGTAACTATAATTTTTAGATATTATGAATATTTACTTCAGTAAATTTTTTATTTACCATGGTTAAAGGATATGTCTGGTAAATAAAGGTAAAATAATAATACTATTATAATATAAAATTACCAGACCATGGGTTCTAATAATATTTTATTATAAAAATACAAATATGATCTTCCTTGGGTCAATTTTGGGACCCAATGGGGCCACATGGAAATGAAAATGACACTTCGTTTTAATTAACTAAAAGTAAAGGCAAAAATGGAAAAAACAAATATCATTTGGTAAATTAATTTTTAAATGGAGTTATATAATGCATATATTCAACTATAAATATTAATCAGAAATATAAAAATATTTCCTATATCGTGGAATTTTCTTTAAAATTTTTTACATTAAATAAATTAAATTATTTATGACACAATAATGATCCACTATTTACCTCATTAATAAATGATCTAAATAAATAAGATTATAAATATTAATACAATATTCAAAACATGTCCAATTATTATTTAATGATTTTATTTCAACCATTAGTCATCTTCTATTCTAATTTAATTAGTTTTGGACCTTTAGAAACCGAAAACAAAAAAATATTTTCAAACATTCCTAAAGAGATCCCCCCCCCTTATAAAAAGTAATCACTTATAACTCATTATTCACACCTCTAAATCCCTACGTATCTTCCTAATTCTATCCAAATAATCTCTCTCGATCTCTATCTTCCTCCTAGATGCCTTACCTTAGGAAGAAGTCACTACAAGAGGTCCATTTGGTTCAAACAAAGTGAGTTGCCCGAATTATAGGTAATTGTTTCTATTAATTTTGTGTCTTTTATTTTACATATCCAACCCCAAAACTCTTTTTATTTAAATATTTTATAAAATACCATTATCCTATATATAATAGGATGTTATTATGAGAATTATCCGAACTACACTTACATACACGACCATCTAATGGGTAAAGAACACATTGTATCTGTGGACGGTGAATTACTAATTCACGAAACGATGATTGTTGAAATATCTCATACTGCCTCTCATGGTGTCCATTATGATATAACTGTATTTATATATTATATATATTATTTTTATGTTTTATTTATTATTCTGTATTTTTTCATTTATATCATACCTTTATGTTTTCCATTATGGGTTAACACGGTAATTTCATTTGAGGAAGTGCGGTCTACCATCCCCTCAATGTTATATGACTCGTTCATGCCATATATGGGACATATAAATAATAGATTTAATGAAATTATATATTATATTATACTAGATTTATAATATAACTCCTTATCACTTTTTTTTCATTCCATTAAATATGAAATTGAAATGACAGTAGCGTTCATACGTATGTGCTGCTTACTATCTTCATGAATGTTGAATTTCATTTATTACCTCTAAATGTTATGTAATATTATAAATAAATATATAAACTATATATATATATATAATATTTATTACTTCTAAATCATTGTTATTATTATTTAGATAATTGTAATTATAAGGTGTTCATTTTGACTCTAGTACCAAATATCGACAAAACGTCCATTATTAACATAAATGATTCCATAATGTTCATAACATGGTAATAAGTGATATAAATGAAATAATAAACTTTAAAAAGGTTCTTAATAAATTCTAAATTAACTTATGTTTATTGTTTAGGAAGAAAAAAGAACAAAAAAGTCAACACATACATGGGGAAAGGAATTTCTTATCTCACTTTTAATTCTGTGAGATTTACATTGTTCACCACTTATTTATTGCCTATGGTGTATTCCATACATCCATTTGACATATATTATCATTATTAACAATATATTCATGGTATTATATGATGCATTTGTTGGTTATTAACTTTTTGTCATACGACTCGATTGATTACAATGTGTAAGGGGTTTCATCTCAAATTTCATTCCTGTGAGATTAATGATCTGTTTGCCAATATTTACTTTTTTTTGTTGGATGTACTAAACATGATTGTATTATTTATGTAATATACTTTAATTTATGTGTATTTATATCTCCATTGAATTATCCTTCTTTCACGGGGTGTATGTTTCATAACTTACCAAATTGTTATGGGAACGTTTTCACCCTCCTCTTTATAAAAGACTTCTTTTGGTAATGTCCTTTAATTTAAATTTTCATATGTTGGGATATTTTCATATATATAATTATTTATGTAAAGTTTATTTCCTTGTTATTATATACCCTTTTATCGCTCAACAATTAATTTTTAGAATTTTAATGTGACGGTGTTAATCTGTAAAATTTATATAAGGTAACTTCTTCCCCCAATTTCAATTCGTTGGGTCAAACCTCTACATCTAGATTATTTCATGTAATGAATATATATGAATAACCTATTATTGTTTCAAACTTAATATTCACTTATATTTAGTGTAATAATATTTTTCACTCATTATTATGTAATTGTTTTACCCTTAATCTAAGGATACAGTTTTTATAATGGATTTCATCTCAATTTACATTCTATTGATACTTCATTGTTGTTATGAACCAATTCACTCTTTTATGGTGTATATACTATACATTATCATGTTATATCATGAATCCCATTATACTCATGATATTATAATGTTCTGATTAAATTTTATTCCTCAATTATTTGTATTCATGCGTCTCTCTTTTTGTAGTTGGGGTTTGGCTTAGTGGTAAGCACCCCATAATAATACATGAAAAATGGGGGTTCAAAACACATTGGGCAGAAGAACTGTAGTAGTACTATAGCATAGTGTAGCAGTTATGGCACATTAGCAATGGTTGTCACCATAGCGGTGGTAGGTCACTATAGCGGCGGTGGGTACTGTGTGGTGTTGTAGCAGTTTAGTACAGTAGCAGTACTATTCACAAAATGGGCCTTTGGCCAAAACATTGGGCCTACAGGCCATGTAATGGGATAAATTCCCACCTGGTCTTAGGGCTATGTAATGGGTCTCCCTCTAAATAGTTAAAGAGATATGTTCTTTGATTTATTAATAAATGAAGCTTCAGCCCCAACCTTTTAAAAAAATGGTTTCTATGATTTATTTATTTATACAAACATTAGTGTTTTCAAATGATAATTCATTTAAAATATTAAATGTGGAATGGGAAACATTGATTCAAAAATCCCATTTTTAAATGTTTTAAATGGTTTTGAAAATGATTTGATAAAGGATTGTTTATTTCAATATAATGATTTGATATATTATGATTAGAATGTGGAAATGGTATCATTACATTATTCTTGTGTAATATGTTATGAATATGTTAGGGTTATTGGAAATTATTTACGTAAAATGGTGGTTTCGTGATAAACCTAGGGCGGGTGAGCGTGAGATAACTCTCCAATGCATTGGGTAACATGACAAAGGTAAATATGAAGGTTTCTCTTAATATATTTAGGGAATATTCTATGATGGGTATTCCAAATTTGACTCCCTCTATTGCAGTGATAGCTAAAATGTAATTATGATATAGACGCCTCAAGTTTCCTTATTTATTTATGATTACTATGTGTTATTCAAAAATACTATGATTTCAGAAGGTATGATACGATTGAAAATTATGGTTTCATTGATTAGTATTTATTTATGGGGTAATGTTTCATTTCCTTATTTTATAAAACTTGTGGAAATTTTTATGTTAATCCCAGGTTTTTGATGTTTTTTTCAATGGTTATAAGGAAGGTTAAAAAAATATTTATTCTTGATGACTTATATCAAGAAAAGAACTCTTTTTTTATTTAAGTAGTTTTATTCTTGTGAAAAATTAGTTATAGTAGATGTGTCAACATTGTAATATTCTAGTTGATATGTTGTCGCTATGGGCTATTTCTCTAAAACACTAAACCTGAATAGATCATCAATATGAATTCTCAACATAATTCAAGAATATGTAATGTTTAAGGCTGGTTCCTCATATTTGGTATCAAAGGTAAGTTTATACAGCTTTAGTGATTAGGATTTTTCATTAGACACATGGTTAGTCCCTATCTCTATTATTTTAGTTAAATCTTTCTTTTTGAACTTTTTTAGATCAAGGAAAGTTAATTTCAAATGTAAGGAGGATGATCTCAAATGAAATTCTTATATGTTCCTGATGACTTTCTTGAAATAATTATTACAATGTCATGTTCGTATGATTTTGAAACTTTTTCTTGAATAAAACTAACTTGCAAGCAGTTTTATGAGATATCGAACAACTCCACTATACCTCATTATCATCACGGATCATGGATTGTATTTAAACAAATCGAATTTTCAGAATATTCTCTTATTTTCAAGAAAGGTAAATATTATCAAGGCATTTTCAAATATTTTACCATATCACAAGATTTTGAAGAAAATTATGAACTTGAAAATCATTTTGAAGAAGGAGAACCTTTCACAACATATTTATATTTTCATTTTCAATATATTCTCTCATTACATACCTATGGTATTTTAAAAGATCCATTAATTAAGTGTTTCAACTCCAATTTGGTCAGATTGTTTTATAGAAATCATGTTTTATTAGATGTTTTGAAATTATATGTCATACATGATTACTTTCCAAAACTGTTTCTCTGTGAACACCAATCTTAACCATGTTCTACAAGGTGTATTTTGATGAAGGAATAAAATGATTTTGAAGGATCTCTAAATAATTGTTGCAATGCATGGACCTTCTACCTACGTGAACCAGCTGACGATGAAACCAAATATACACCATGATCTAGGTATGTTGTTATTTATTTTGGGGATCATTTTATTTCATCATATGGTGGTAAAAAAAATAACAACATATATAAGACATCAAGAATTATGATGTTGAGATTTTAATGAATTGGGATGAAAATGAGAGGTATAAGGAAACCATTGAGGTTAAAACATTTTAGTGTTATTTTTGAGTTTTATAATAAGGATAACATGCAGACTATGTGATGACCTGTCACATCGAACAAATCTACAAGAATCGAACCCACAAACAAAGTGCGATTGGGATTTATCGCCAACCACTAGACTATGTGAAGTCCCTGGTTAGTATGTATTATTCTTTTTATATAAAATATTTTATTGATCAAGAATAAGTTTATCTGGGATATTATTTTTTATTAAATGGATATCATTTTTATAAGAAATTTATTTGGTGATTAAGTGATAAAAGCTATTTTGGAAGATGTTCTCTCTTTTGCGAACATTGTATGCTTAATAAAAATAAAATATTATTGGATTACATTGGTGGAGTATTGGTTGAAATTTTATATTTTAAAAATATATGTTCTTATTGAGGGAATATAAATATTTGGGTTATTTATGGAAATGAGTAACCTATCATAGATAAAATGTGATTTGGTTAATTATGCATAAGTATGATACTTTAAGAGTAGTTTATGGTTTAAGAGATAAATGTTAAAATTTACTCTGGAATTTATTGTGATTAAATACTTCTGTGTTTTCACTTTTTATTTTAGTTTGGATTATTTTCAATAATTTTAAGGACAATTGTGTACTGAATGGTTTTTCTTGATCTTTGGGTATTTTTTTTGAATTTTGGAGATTAATTGTAGTATTTCTTTTTATAAAGTATTACCCTTTTGGGATTATATGATCTTATACTAACCATTTTGGTTTTAGAATATGTATAAAGATAAGAGAAATATATAGTTTTTTTGTGTATTATGTGATTCTCTAAAAGATGATTTTATGCATTTGATGGGACCAAGACATTTTCAATGTGCATTGTTTTGAGAAAAGATTAGTTATGGAAGAAACTTATTAAAGGATGAAACTATACATGAAGGTAAGTATATTTACTTATGTACTGATTCGATGTAGTAAAAATATTCCAAAATATTATGAAAAGAAACGTAAAGCATAAATGTTGTTGGTTTTAATTTCCTTTTAGGTAATGATGTACCGTTTAACACATCGTAATTTTCTTATTTTCTAGTGGTTAAATTTCTATTAATCATGTTTTCTATCACTCTCCATCAGAACATGATAGTTTGTTTTCTCTTCCATATCCATGTTTTCCTACATTGAATCCTAGTATGGGTTATCTTGGGTGACCTTTGAAATTATCATTCTTTTTTTTAAAGTGATAGTATTATTTACTCTTTTTCTGATATGGGACTTTCAATAATGTTTCCAATCCCAATATTGAAATTGCAAGGATTCAATTTTCAAGAGGGGGAAGGAGGTAACATCCAAGTAAAATAAAGAATATGAAAATTTCATATTTATTAATATTTTTTAATTAAATATTTATTTTAAAGAAGATTTTATATTCAAGGGCATAGTTGAAACGCACCAAAGGGTTTCTACAAAAACTTATTTTGAGTACAATGTTGAATTATACTGAAAAATAATAACATATTATTATTTTAAATGGTAGTTAACACCAAGTCATATTATTAGCAGGAATGAGTAGAACTAACTAATATATAATTATACATGTTTTTTAAATATTTTTACAATTATGTAATAAAAGAGAGAGACTTAAAATGTGAATGTGTCCAATTTTAAGAACAAATAATCTAATATGTTTTTGAAAGGCCTATTTCCCATCTTTTAATGGGGAATCCTTTTTAAATATAGTTTCAGTTACTTTTAAATGTTATATATGACAAAATAAATTTATTAATTAAAATATGGACATTAGAATTTACGTTGCATAATTTTTTTTGTATTTTATTGATAAAGAACATTTTTTTAATGAGTAGTGAAAATACTCTATTTTAATTCAAAACTTCCTTTCAATCTAATTTATTTATATTTTTAGAGTATATTTATTATTTGTTTTAATGTTTCCTTATATTATAATTTTACCATTTAATACAATGGTGGTCATTGGAATCAATTTCACTTAGGAATTGGACATAAACAACTGTTAATCTTTTGAAAGATATTATCTCGTAAAAACACGCCTTTTATTTTGACAACCGGAATTGAGTTTGAATTAATTTCAACTACATATGTGATTTGAATATGGAAAAAGTGAATCCATATATTGAATCATGAATTACAGAGTGTGTAAATATGTAAATTTAATTTTTATACATTATGAATATTTACTTCAATCAATATTTTATTTACAATGATTTAAGGGTTAATCCGGTAAATAAGAGTAAAAAAATATTAATATAATAATATAAAATTACCAGAACATGTTTCTTAATATTATTGGTTGATAAAAATCCGATAATGAGAATCCTTGGGGCTATTATAGGACCCCATGGGGCAACCTGGGAGTGATAATGACAGTTTATTATAATAAATATAAAGTAAAGGCAAAAATGACATAAACAAATATCTTTTTGTAAATTAATTTTTTCATGAGTTTATATAAGTCATCATTTTGACAATAAATATTCAGTGTAAAGAGTAAACTATTTCCTAAATCATGGTAATTTTTTATAATTTTGAGACATCAAATTATTTATATAATTTATGACACAATAATGATGTAGTATTTACCTCATTAATAAATGATTTAAATAAATAAGATTATTAATATTAGAACAATATCCAAACCCTTTCAAATTATTATTGGATGATTTTATTTTGGCCACTAGTCATCATATCTTCGACTTTAATTACTTTTGGAACTTATCAACCAAAAATCTTTATATAATAAAATAATATATTCAAAGTTTCATAAAGAGTCTATCCTCCCCCTTATAAAAATCCCTCGCTTATAACTCATTCCTCACACATCTCAAGCCCCCTTACTCATGAAAAACCTACCCAAATAATCTCATAATATCACTATCCTCCACCTATAATCCTTACCGTATCCATAAGTCACTTCAAAAATACCTTTTAGTCCAAACCAAATGAAGTTACCCGAATTAAAGGTAACCATTTCTCTTAAATTATTTTCTTTTATTTTACTTATCCAATCCCTAAACTATTTTTATTCCATTATATTATAATAAAACAATTATAATAGATATACTAGTATGTTGTTATAATAATTATTTGAACTACACTCACACACATGTTTATCTAATGGGAAAAAACATACTATTTCTGTGGATGATGAACTACTACCTCACGAAACAATGATTTTTCAAATATCTTCTACTACCTCTCATGGTGGACATTATGATGGAACTATATTTATATATGATATATATATAATATTTTTATGTTTTATTTATTATTCTGCATTTTTTTCATTTATAGCATACTTTTATGATTTCCATTATGGGTAAACACGATAATTTTATTTGAGGAAGTTCGGACTACCGCCCCCTCAAAGTGATATGACTCATTAATGACATACATTGAATGTATGAAGGATAGAGTTAATGAAATTATATATTATATCATATTGGAATTCTAATATACCTATGTATCACTATTTTTTCATTCCATTAAATATGAAATTGAAATTAACATAGCGTTCATGCGTACATACGACTTACCGTCACAATGAATAGTGCATTTCATTTCTTACCATCAATTGTTATGTCGTGTTATAAATAAATATATATAATATTTATATAATATATATGAAATATACATAATTAATATAATTTTGGAGATAATTGAATGTTGACCACATGGACAACTTGTAATTTGAAGGTGTTTATTTTGAGTCTAGTCCCAAATATCGACAAAACGACCATTGTTAACTTGAAGGATTTCATAATTTTAATAACAAGGTAATACGTGATATAAAATAAATAATAAACATGAAAAAGGATCTTAATCGAGTATGTATTAACTTATGTTTATTATTCAGGAATAATAAGGAACAAACAATTCAAGACAGACACGAGGTAAGGGATTTCTAATCTAACTTTTAATTTCGTGAGATTTCCATTTGTTTCCACTTAATTGTTTCATGTGGTGTATTGTGTTCTTCCAATTGAAAATTGTTATGATGATTCCTTTTATATTCATTTTATTATGTTATCCATTTTTTGGTTATTAAATTTTTTTCATATGACTCGATTGATTACCATGTGGTAAGGGGTTATCATCACACGTTTTATTCCCGTGAGATTAATGATATATTGTTCACTGTTTCCTTTTGTGTGGTGGATGTATGGTCCATGATTCTATTACTCAGGTAACATATTTTAATTTATGGGTTTTTACATCTCCATTTAATTATCCTTCTTTCATGGGGTGTTTTTTTCGTTGGTTACCAAATCTGTATGGGAAACTTTTCACCCTCCTATTTTTAAAAGAATTCTTTTTGGTTATGTCATTTAATTTAAATATTGTTATGTTGGGATATGTTATTATATATACTAATTTCTATAAATATTATTTCCATGTGATGATATACCCTTTTCTCTCTCATCAATTTATTTTCCTAATTTTAAATTGAAGTCGTTAGGCTGTCAAATTTTGGTAAGGGAACTTCTTCACCCAATTTCAATTCCCTAGGTTATACTTCAACTTCTTGATTATGTCGTGATATGAATATGTGTTAATAACCAATGATTTTTTCAAACTTAATATCAACTTATATTGAGTATATTATTATTTTTCACAAATTAATATGTAATTTATTTTTCCTTAATCTAAGGATACAACTTTTATAACGGATTTCATCTCAATTTACATTCTATTGAGACATCATTGTTCTTATGCACCAATTCACTCTTATATGGTGTATATACATTCCTTTGGAATATTAAATCATTAATAACTTTTTTAAAATGATATTATTATGTTATGATTAAATTCTTCTCCTCAAATATTTTATTCAAGCGTCTCTCATTTTGATCAGTTTAATTTATTTATATAAAAAGGAATAGTATATAGATAATGAAAATTATATGAATGAAAAACTACATCACTAAAATGTTTGTATCATATCTCATTATAAATAATTATTTATCCTTTGACGGTTACAATTTATCAATCAATAGGTATTATATCCCTCACTAGATATTTTTCAATCAAGTCAAATTATTATATATAAATAATAAAAACATATATATTATGTAATGAAAAAAATTATTTTTATAATAATAAATTTTAATAAATTATTTTTATATTCATTAATTCCAAATTAATTTAATATATTTGATTTATATGTTTTTAATTTATTACTAACAATTACACATCATCAATGAAATTAATGGAGACATTAATATAAAAATACTATATATCAAATGGCCATATATCAAATGACCATTAATTCCAATAACCTTATATCCAACAAAATTATATTTAAAAATAATATTCTTCTTCTATATATACCATTACATACCAATATACAGTAATTAATATTATTTTATTATTTATTTTTTATGATTTTTAATATTATTGAAAAGTTGTATTATTTAAATAGTCAACGTTAGTTGTATAACATTCATAGAAGATCACGATGATGATGATTTAAACATGTATGTTATTTTTATTATTTGGGTTTCATTCATGTAGTAATTTTACAAATTATTTTTCATTTTGATATGTCATAACATATTTCATTTTATTATTATAATATTCTACCATAATAAAATAAAGAAATATTCACTTGATTTTTTCTTCTTATATCACATGATATTGATTATTGAATTAATTTAAATTGTAATTGAAGAAAATAAAGGGGGTAACATTCTAGAGGCCAAAAAAACATTTACATTGAAATTTCATTACAATATTGAAAACTTATGAGGTTAATTTTTCTATATTACATCTTTGGGTTCCCAAATTACATCAATTAAATTATGATTCATTTAATGAATGTTAACTAGGTGATTAGTAATTTTTTATTTTACTCTATCTGTATGATCTAATATTCCTTTTGGTTGTTATTTATAAGGGATATCATGTTTTGGTGCTATTACCATTGAATTCAGAACATGTTGTGGGTATGCAGTGAACTACCTAAAAAGAGATCTGTGGAATAAATATTTCACTTAGGAGTGGTTCTTATGAAGTGAAATATGATAAGATACATCCACAAAATGCTAAGAAATTTCAAGGGGTAATTATTATAGGGTTTAACTCTACATTATTCTCGAATATCATATACCTATTCCATGGTAATATCGGAAAGACATACATTGTCTCTAAATTGAATCAAAAAATAATAAAGATGATTATTAGTATATATATTCTATTTAATTTATGAAGTTTTAATGTTTTCGAGAATAGTTTAAAATAGCTATATTATTTCACGTGAATGATATTGTCCCATCAACATATTATTTTTGAGTTCATCCCAACTTTTTAGAATTATAATAATATTTAGATGTAGTGCTTTTTATGGTTCCATTTGATTTTTATAATTAAAATCATATTTTGTGAGAACATTACATGGTGAATGTGTCAGTATTAACCTCATTTCAATATCATTATGTATGATAGTAGACAATACTAAATTTTTTTGGTGGTCCTTTCAAACTAAATAATATATTTAAGAATATACATAGTGTTAAACCTCATTTCAGAATTGGATTAGTTTTTTAACACTTAATAAGAACATTATTAATAACATTAGATCATGGTTTAATGCAATTTATAGTGGAAATTTCTATATACTTACCAAATAAATGATATATCTCTTTGTATGTTATTGGATTATAAAATCATATGAAATAGAAAAGAATTGCATAGAACATTTAAGGGGATCAACTAATATGAAATTAAAATTATACCATTTAAATGTATTATGATGTCCAACAAATAAATTCATTCTGATTATATCCCATTTTCATATATTAATAATTAATAGTAATATCATCCTATTATACTATTAAAATTTTACATCACAATGTTTTCATATAGTAATCATCATATAGACCTTCCTATCACTCAATTTCTATTTTTAACTTGAAATTATCCTTAATATATCAATAAAAACTTATGATTCCATTATAGATAATAATATTGTCCTATGTGAATCATATAATAACTCCTCCCTCAACTATAGAAATAAAGTAAATATATTAATTTTTAATGTAATTTAATCCCATCAATGTCAACGTTTAACTATAGAATATTCCTAATATTAGGCTATATCCATATTTCCTCAAACACCTCATTGATCATAACATGTATTGATGTTTGAAAAAAATGTTTTGGAAAAAATTATACATCACCTATTTATTTTTATTTTATTTTTCTATCCTTTAAAAATAATTTAGATTTCATCTATTTAAATCCTTATATATGAAAATGTAGTACGGTCCTTACTACTCAAAACATCATACATCTTGTTTCCATTTGAAGGGTGGTAATTAATTTGGAAATCAATGAACACAATCAATTAATACCATATCCTTGGTGTATGTTGATCTCCATTAAAGGTAATATATAATTTATTGCTTTGTGATCATTATATATTTCATACTTTTCAATATAGAGATAATTACTCAATAAAATTAATGAAAATACTACCATTTCTACCTCAAAATGATATTTTGGGTATTTTTCCTCATTAAAAATGATATGAACTAATAAATAATCTACAAAAATATCAGATTTAATGAGGATATATCCCATTAAATTTTTCGATTCATTATTTTATATTAAAAAACACTTCTCCACTACATGGTATTTTAAATTAAGTTAATGTTCCTCAACTCTTCTAAGTCTCATTTAAATGTTATTTAAAATCAGGTTTCTAATGTGAATTTATTACCTTCCATGTTAACAATATTAGTGGATTTTAAAATAATGAGAAATTTCCATCAAATCATCGATAGTATCTATCCAATACACGATAACTATGTATATCTATTATAGTGATTGATATGTATTATTCTTTTATCACCATTATTTTTTTAGTACCCAAATATATACCCTAGTTTATGTTCAAGTGGACCATAAATTATACATTAAATTTCAAATAATAACATGTGATAAATATTGAATAAATTTCAACATTTATTAAAGCCTACATCAGATTCCTCAAATGATATAAATTCAGTCACATTTCCAATAAATATATATAATATCATCTTTAAAGACTACAAAAATTTTTTAGGCATCCTCTAATTACAATATTCATCAGATCAATTAAGATGGTATCATGATTTGTATGTTCCAAAGACACCAGTATGAATTAATGGATTATAAATATTTTATAATTGGTTACCTTGGGTATATACCCACATTAGACACTCAATTGAAAATTTTTATATTAATGGTGTGTTTTTTTATAAGTATTGAACCTCTTATAGTTGATTGATCTATTAATTTAAATGAGGATAAGATATAGTTTCTTGATTATTATCTTATTATGTTCATAATAATCATTGTATCATCACATTTACATGTCAGTATTCATAAAAAAAATTGTCCCAGTACACCTCATAGTGAATCACCAAGGTTCATAAAACCATTATCCATTTTTTCCTATAATTTATATATTTTTACAATAATACAAGAAGTTTTATTCTATAAAAAGTGTTCAATAATTTAATAACACCATGTATGAGTTCTATAGAAAACTAAACCTCAGGGCCTTGGAAAATAAGAGTAATCTGAGTTCAAAAAACATAAACGTTTTCATTAAATGTTAATATATAATAAATATTGATATTTTCTATGACTATTGGTGAAAAATTTCCATCATTATTTGGGATCAAGAACTACAAAAGGGAAGTACCATCCTTAGGGAGTTCATATCCATCCTTGAATATATTAAGGATGAATAGTTGATATTATATATGAAATGTAATTTCCCTATATTTAATATCTTTATTAACATTATATACTATAAGAACCCGGTTCTTATTTTTGAGGTATGAGCTTCTTCTTTTTCCATTTCCTTATGTGTTTTTGAGAAAATATGAAAAATGGGGAAATATCCTAAATTTTGGAAGTACATGCCGTGTACTTTTCCACACGTCGTGTACTTTTGGCCGTGTGGGATGGGTACACGGGGCGTGTAGCCATGTTGGCGATGAGGTGTGTAGGAACCGACTACACACCTTTTAGTAGTCCTCTACACGACGTGTAGTGAGTAACCATGCCTAAATAGTAAGGTGGTGGTATAGCCGCCATCTGGGAAATTGTACACGCCATGTACTTAAAAGTACATGTCATGTACACATGTCGATGGATGAACAATGTGGTGGTGCTGCCAGAGGAATAGTTTAATTAAGGAAGTACACACCGTGGACTCAAAAGTACACACCATGTACTTTGTTTTTCGTCATAAAATTGGAAGTAGCCACCTCATTTGGCATAGGAGGCACTTGAGCCGTTTTGGAGCCAAAGTTGGAGGCCGAACATTTGAAGATTTGCCGAGTGTTCGTATATTATGTGATTCTACCTCAGACAATCTTGTTTGAACAACACGGGAAAGCCCTTTCTTCTCCTTAAGACGTTCTTGCCAATTATTTCCCGAGGGAAAGTTATTTACATTTGAATGGGTTTTCTTCTTCTGCATAACTACGTCATTCGTGGGCATTTCTTGGATCAACGTTCTTGTATAACGCTCGATGGAGTATAATGTAGGTGGCTTGATCTAAATTTCCAACATTCATGCGTTTTTGTGCGTTTTCCTGCCACGAACCCATAGAATTTCATAGGTGATTAAATTGTGATAATAAAATGCTGGTTGGGATTATTTCTTGAATCTGGAACCACCCTGGGAGTGTGTTTCACTGTTTAGCCATTTGGCCAGGATACATGATGGTATGCCTTTAAAGTAGTAATCTTAGAATTTCCTTGAGAGGAATTTCTTGTTTACTGCATTTTGACATGTTGGCCATGTCCCGGTTACCTGTTTAGCATGAGGGCGTTGTTGTGATTAGCCTGTGGGTACTGCACTGTATTAGCCTGAGGGCGTGAATGTATTAGCCTGATAGAAAAATCCTATTTTTCCTGAGGGGAACCTTTCGTGCATGAGAGCTTGTCTTCTATGCATAAGGGTGACACTTCCAACGCCTAAGGGCAATTTCATTTTCACCTGAGGGAAATACCTGCGGGTTGAATTCTTAATAGCCTAAGGGCAAGCCTGAGGGTGTGGTTTTCTATTTTAGCATGAGGGAACGATACTTGTTGGAATGAGGGATTGGTGTTGCTGAGAACAAAAATGTTACTAAATTAAATGAATTTAATGAATAATAAAATGGAAATTTAATTGTTATGACAGTTACTTTTCAGTACTACTTACTTTATTTCATTTTACTATTGCACACTGTTTGTGCATGCTTACACGCAGTTCGGCATTGGCCTTTAGTGGGTGCGTACTGAGATATATTTCTCACACCCTGTTTGGGTCACACTTTTCGGCCCAAACTGATTATGTTTCTTCAGGTGTAGATAGGGGCAAGAGTCCCTATATAGGTACTTGAGTGTTGTTGAGGAGTATGAGGGCATGGGACCGAGCCTAGGCTCACCATGCCACTGCCAGCTATTTGCTTTGATTTGTTGTACTCTACTTTTTGTTGTATCGTATTCATGTATAACATGTTTTGGTTGTTTTCTTAGTACTTGAGACATGTAGAATCACTATTTATATATTGTTGATTTTTTCAGTTGTGTATGGTTTACTGCTTCCGTTGTTTGTTGTATGTTTATTTCAATTCTGTTGCGCTACACTTTGAAAAATGAGGGTATAGTTTCCCCACTACCAGAACTGGGCCCTCGCTATTAGTCGGTAGCCTCTGGCATTTGGGGAGATGTGCTTGAGGTCACGTGGAGAACTAGGTTCAGGGCACCCGTTGCGTGGAACTCGGGTCCGGGACGTTACAAAGTGGTATCTGAGGAGTTATTTTCTTTGACATACTATTTGGAGTCGTAGTCAGGGATAGGACGAAAGGTAGTTGGTAATAAGCTTTGCCCAGGTGTAGCTAACTCGTGTACAGGGAAAAGCCAGTCTCCCTCTTATTTTTGCACTTCATTTTTTTTTTGCAAATTTTACAGTTGATATGTTTTCACCGTTGGGTGACGCACTTGGATTGTGCTGCTTATAATTTATCTATGGGTTATATTTAGTTGCAACCCGATGAGATGAGGGTATGTCGTCTCATGCATCATATAGGCACATGCTAGAAATCACATTCCCTGCATAGTTTTCATGCTGTGTAGGTGCATTAGAAATTTGCATGTTTTTGTGATAGTTGTTCTGTTAGAAAAGCATATTGTTGTGATAGCTGCTTTGATAAAATACAATCTATTTGATAGGGTAATTTTATGTGAGCATGATTATAGAATGGACGCCAAACATTTGTTTTTGGGGATTATGGGCCCCCATTGACCGTAATTTGGTGGATCATTGATTGTTTATTGCTTATAACACATATGAGATGTCAAACTTTGATTCGTGGGGATTGTGGGCCCCCATGGGTCGGAATTTGACACTTTGGTGTTGTTTTTCGGTACTTTCTAGGTTTCGGGGAAGTTTATGAGGCAAACTGTCCTGAAACCCAGTATACACGCCATGTAGTATTTTTATACACGCTGTGTATGTACTTTTGTTCGGGAAGAAAAATGAACTTTTTGAGTACATGCCATGTACCAAGAGTACACACCGTGTAGTCTCTTCCCGTGTCACAAACCGTGTGGGCAGCGACACGGGGTAGGGAACATCTTGGGTAAAACATGCCATGTAGCTTTTTTACACGATGTGTAGTGTTGAACCGGAGTCTGGCCATGTAACTAACAACATGGGTCAGTGAAATCCATAATAGAACATGCCGTGTCAATGATGGACACGCCGTGAAGTGTGACCTGGGGACTCGGCTATGTAACTAACAACACGTGCCAATGTCACCTCCCCTAGAACACGCTGTGTACCTTTGGGACACGTCGTGTAGTCTTGTCAGAGGACAAAATGTGTTGTGTTAGCCGGGTGGCTGGGAAACGGGGTGTTGTACATGCCGTGTATGGGTGTAACACGCCGTGTAGTGTCAAGCCGAGTTGTCGGCCATGTCACAGACGACACAGGGAGTTGGAAAATAACACCGTACACACCGTGTAGATATTATACACGCCGTGTAGTTATGTTCAATGGAAGCAATGTGGCTTAGTCGTGTGTAAGGACCAGGGCAGGGGAAGAGAAGTCAAGTACACGCCGTGTAGTCAGTGTACATGTTGTATAGTCTTGTTTTGAAAATTTTGAAGGCATTCTTCCTCTTGTTTTCTTTGTGGTTCCTTCGCTTTTTCGTTCATAATAATCTTGAATCTAAGTCGTGCTTTTGACCATGTAGTTTCATGCCGCCTAGACCACCACATTTTGTTCGCCAGGTGAGGAGTGACGATTATACTCCAGAGATGGTGGTCCATGGGCTACTAGTTGATCCTCCAGTAGAGCCAGATGCAGCGCCGGATTCTATACCGGACACAGGCACAAAGGCGCAGTTCCGTGAAGGCTTTATGTAGTTCATGCAGACCTTTCAGGGAGCACCGAAGGCTGCCAAATCTATGGTCGAGAAGACACGTATCGTCCAGCAGCAGCATATGCCTACATTTTCAAGGGATGGCAGACCACATGCTGCTAAGTCTTGGCTAGGATCGATGCATACTATTTTGGAGCATCTTGAGACGCCTCCAGGGCGGAGGGTCAAGCTTGTGACTTACATGTTGTGTGATTCTACCAAGAGGTGGTGGGATGTTACCACCCAGTCAGAGCATCACAGAGACATGGCTTGGTAAGATTTTCTGGAAGCCTTCTATGACTTATTCATTCCCGATACACTGAGGGCAGATAGATCTAAGAGTTCATGAATCTGCAGCAGGGCGCTATGTCGGTGATGGACTATTCTTCTCACTTCACCAAGCTTCATCGGTTTGAACCCGTGTTGGTGGGTGATGAGATGATGAGAGCCAGACATTTTGAGGATGGTCTTCGGTATGACATCTGAGAACTGGGGAATGTTTTCAGGTTTCCTTCAGTACATGCTATTGTAAACCAGGCGCTGATTACTGAGAGGAACCTGTGGGAATCTAGTGGTGTGGGCCATGGTGGTTCAGCACTAGTTACTGGTACTATTTCTACTAGCAAGAGGAAGAGACAGATGGACTTCTCTCAGAGTGGCAGTACCAGCCAAGCAGCGTCTTCAGGTGGCCCGATCAGGTGCGACCAGTGTGGCAGAGAGGGGCACAAGAGACCGCAGTGTCCATGAGACCCAGTGGAGTTCCGATCTTGTGGCGAGATGGGTCATATGCAACGCTTTTGCAGGTTTTTTCAACCAGCGGCTAGTGATAGGGGTTCTGTGCAGACTTCGGGTAAGGGAGCAGGACCAATGGCTTCTTACCAATTAGGGAACTAGAATACGTCAGGGCGTGGAGGCAGAGATGGTGGTTGTGGCCATGGTTGCCAGACACCAGGATCTCAGAGGCAACAGGGCAGGATAGCTCAAGGTGGCCAGGCTGTGTTACAGTGTTGCGGCAGTGGGATGGCTTATAAAGTGCAGCAGACCCACCACGATCAGGATCATGTACCTTCTACAGTCATAGGTACTATTTTAGTAGCTTTTGTCTTATCATGAGTACTTTTTGATACAGGTTCTATGCATATTTTTATATCTGTACCCATTGTGGAGAGCCCTGGGCTCTGTGTTTCTACTTATTCCGATATCATGACGCTAGACACTTCGTTGGGGACTAGAACGGTTGATGTGCATCAGTGCAAGGAGTGCCCCCTAGAGGATGGAGGGTGTCACTTTCTATGGGGCCTCTATTTCTTTGAGATGACGAGATATGATTTCATTCATGGTATAGACTGGTTGGTTCCCTATTGAGCCTTTGTAGACTGCTATCGTCACAGGGTGAGTTTCATATCAGCAGAGGGTGGAGAGTTTCTAAACAAGGGAGAGTTGGATGTTCAGGCGAGTTGAGCTGGACCAGAGCATCATGGGAGAGGTGGAGTCACGGCCAAGATTGCGAGCTTGTATCTGGATGACCAGGGGACTTGTCAGACATATTTCCCACCAGTTTTTGATCGTTTTAGGGATGTATTCCTAGGCAACTTTTCAGGTCTACCTTCGAAGCGACAGGTGGATTTCTCTATCGAGCTTTTGCCAGGGGCATCATCAGTGTCCATTCGTCCTTATAGGATGGCTACACCTGAGCTACAGGAGCTCAAGAGGCAGTTAGAGGAGTTATAGGCAAAGGAATTTATCTGACCCAGTTCTTCTCCATGAGGTTCTCCAGTACTTTTTGTGAAGAAGGAGGATGGTTACCTTAGACATTTCGTGGATTATTGGAAGCTGAACCAGTTAACGGTTAGGAACCGATATCCCTTTCTGAGGATTGATGATCTGTTTGATCAGCTTCATGGAGAATGAGTATTCTTGAAGATTGACTTGAGATCAGGATATCATCAGATGCACGTGAGACCATCGGATATACCACTTACAGCTTTTCGGAGCAGATATGGTCTGTACGAGTACTTGGTTATGTCGTTCGGACTCACAAATGTGCCGGCAGTTTTCATGGAATTGTTGAATCATGTGTTTCATCCGTATCTTGATTATTTTGTGGTTGTATTCTTGGATGACATCTTGGTGTACTCTCACACTCGACACGACCATGCCATCCATCTTGAGATCATATTGAGTACACTGAGAGAGCATCGGCAATATGCTAAGCTCTCGAAGTGCCACTTTTAGATGGACCAGATTCACTTCCTGGGTCATATTATCTCAGAGGCAGGAGTTGCAGTAGATCCAGGGAAGGTGAGGGTAGTAGTTCCCTGGGAGCAGCCTAAGAATATGTTTGAGATACGAAGTTTCTTAGGGCTGGCTGGTTACTACAGACGCATTATATAGGACTTCTCCCACTTAGCAGCACCGTTGATGGGACTAACTAAGAAGGGTGTGAAGTTTGTTTGGTCAGAAGCTTCTGTGGTAGCTTTTCAGGACCTGAAGGGATGGATGACCTCAGCACTGATCCTGATACTCTCAGAGCAGGGGAAGAGCTATAAAATTTACTGTGATGCATCAGGTATTGGGATGGTAGCGGTTTTGATGCAGGGCGGCCGAGTTGTTGCGTACGGGTCTCGGCAGTTGAGGCCACACGAGCGGAATTACCAGACACATGATCTCGAGTTGGATGCATTTGTTCAAGTGTTGCACTGTTGGAGACGTTATCTGTTGGGAGAGCATTTTTTGGATTTCACCGACCACAAAAGCCTCAAGTATATCATTACTCAGTGTGACCTGAATCTGATGCAGAGAAGGTGGGTTGAGTACCTACAATCCTTAGATTTTGAGCTTGCCTATACACCTGGTAAAGGTAATGCAGTAGATGATGCAATAAGCCGGAAGACTTAGAAACATGCAGTGTAGGAGGCCAGTGGTGAGTTGCAACACATGGATTTGTTCTCTGAGATGCATCTAGATTTGCATGATAGTCAGGGGTATACTTATCTTCCATCTTTAGCTGTGACATCTACCCTCTTGGATAGAATGAGGATGAGGTAGCTATCTGATCTGGAAGGCCTAGTTCTACGGGAGTCGGTGGAAAGTGAGGACCCTCCTCCTGGTTGGACGATAGGCGATGAAGAGGTCATGTATTTCCATGGATGAGTATGGTTTCCAGTGGATATACGTGAGGATATGATGCGGGAGTTTCATGCTTCGGCTTGGTCAGTTCATCCCGGGGTTACCAAGATGTATCGTGACTTGAGGCATCAGTACTGGTGGCCGGGTATAAAGAGAGAGACGGATGGTTTTGTTACGAGATGTTCCACCTGTCAGCAGGTGAATGCAGAGCATCAGAGACCAGCTGGGCTCTTATAGTAGTTACCCATTCCAGAGTGGAAATGGGATGATGTCACGGTGGATTTTGTGATGGGATAGCCGAGGTCACCTCAAGGCAATGACGCTGTGTGGGTTGTTGTGGATAGACTCATGAAGGTATCCCACTTCTTGCCAATTAAGGATACCTTCAGTGTAGAAGATATTGGGAGACTGTATATCTGAGAGATCATGCGTCTTCATGGGGTCCCTCGTTCTATCGTTTCAGATAGGGACGCCCTCTTTACATTTCGTTTCTGGTAGAGTTTTCTGATGGCACTGGGTACACAGGTGCTTCTGAGCACAACATACCACCCTCAGACAGATTTCCAGTCAGAGCATACGATACAGGTGAAAGAGGACATGTTGCGTGCATGCATCCTAGACTTTGGGGGCTCCTGGGAGAAGCATATACCCATATTAAAGTTTGCCTATGACAATAGTTTTCAGGAAACTATTGAGATGGAACCATATGAGGATTTTTATGGTAGCCTATGCCGATCACCTTTCTTCTCATTAGAGGTAGGTGAGGAAGCTTTACTGGGACCACAGCTCATGCAAGAGACATCTGAGGAGGTCCAGTTGATTCGGAAGCAGATGGCTGCCTCGCAGATTTGACAGAAGTCATATTCTGATCACCGCAGATGACCTTTGGAGTTCGTGGTCAGGGATCAGGTTTTCTTGCGTGTTTCGCTGAGGCTGGGACACAAGCGGATAAGTGGATAGGTTAAGCTTTCACTGAGGTATGTGGGGCCATTCGATATTCTAGATAGAGTCAAGATAGTTGCCTATTGATTGCAGTTACCGTAGTGATACCGAGCCATGCACGTCATCTTCCATGTGTCTCCATTGTGCCGCTATCATTCAGACTCGTCTCAAGTTTTTCAGCCTGAGGAGGTTGAGCGGGAGGCAGATGCGTCCTTTGAGGAGCATCTGATTCGTATCGTTTACAGGAGCACAAAGGTTCTCCGAGGCCGGTCAGTTCCTCTCTTATGGATGCTATGGAAGCATGGGAGAGTGTGGGACGAGACCTAGGAGAATGAGGATGATGTACGTGCTCGGTGGCCAGAGCTATTTTGAGCATTATTTTCACCACTCTTGGAAGGGTAATTTGGGGACAAATTTATATAATGGGGAAGTTGGTAAGAACCCGGTTCTTATTTTTGAGGTATGATATTCTTATTTTTACTTTTCCTTAAAGTGTTTTTTAGAAAATATGTAATATGGGGGAAAATCCTAAATTTTGGAACTACACGCCGTGTGCTTTTGGTCATGTGGGATGAGTACACGGGGCGCGTAGCCATGTCGGCGACGAGGGGTGTAGGAACCGAATACATGCCATGTAGTGGTCCTCTACACGCCATGTAGTCAGTCGGCATGCCTAAACAGTAAGGTAGTGGTGTAAACTCTAGATGGGAGATAGTACATGTCGTGTACATGGAAGTACATGTCATGTACACATGTCAACAGATGAACAGTGTGGTGGTTCCACCAGAGGAACTGTTAAATGAAGTAAGTACACGCCGTGTACTCAAAAGTACACATCATGTACTTTTTTTGGCTTAAAACATGCAGTAGCCTCCTCATTTGGCAGAAGAGGCATTTGAGCTGTTTTGGAGCCAAAGGAGGAGGCCGAACCTTTGAAGATCCGCTAAGTGTTCGTCTGGAATCCGATTCTGCCTCGGACAATCTCGTTGGAATCGCGCGGGTATGACCTTTCTTCTCCTTAAGAAATTTTTAGAAATTATTTCCCGAGGGAATTTATTTACGTTTGAATGGGTTTTCTTCTTCGTCAGATCTACGTCGTTCTTGGGAGTTTTTTGGATCAGCATTCGTGTATAACACTTGTTGGCGTATAGGGTATGTGGCTTGGTGTAAATTTCCAACTTTCGTGTGTTTTTGTGCGTTTTCGTGCCACGAACCCATGATGGGGTGTGATGTGGCTGAGGCTGTTTCAATATATAAAGCCTAGAATTGCATAGGTGATTAGATTGTGATAATAAAATGCTGGTTGGGATAGTTGCTTGGATCAGGAACCACCCTGGGGGTGTGTTTCACTGTTTAGCCATTTGGCCAGGATACCCAAGGGTATTCTTTAAAAGTAGTAATCGTAGAATTTCTTTGAGAGGAATTTCTTATTTACTGTATATTGACTTGTTGTTCATGGCCCAATTACCTGTTTATCCTGAGGGAGTTGTTATGATTATCTTGAGGGAACAACACTGTATTATCCTGAGGGAGTGAATGTATTGGCCTGAGGGAAACATCCTATTTCTCCTGAGGGAAACTTTTCATGCATGAGGGCTTTACTTCTGTGCATGAGGGCGACACTTCCTACGCCTGAGGGAAATTTCTGTTACGCCTGAGGTCAATACCTGCGGGTTGGATTATGTATAGCCTGAGGGAAAGCCTGAGGGCGGGGTTTACTATTTTATCCTGAGGACACGGTACTGGTTGGCCTGAGGTCATGGTGCTGTTGAGCACAAAAATGTTACTAAATTAAATGCATTAAATGAATAATAAAATGGAAATTTAATTGTTAAGTTAGTTACTTTTCAGTGCTGCTTACTTTATTGCATTTTACTATTGCACGCTGTTATTGCATGCTTACACACAGTTGGGAACGTGCCATTGGTGGGTGCCTACTGAGATATATTTCTCACACCCTGTTTGGTAACGCTTTTTGGCCCAAACAGATTATGTTTCTGGAGCTTTAGATAGGGGAAAGAGTCCCTATACAGGTACTTGACTATTGCTGAGGAGTAGGATGGCATGGGATTGAGCCTAGGCTCGTGATGTCATTGTCAGCTGTTTGATTTGTTTTGTTGTACTCTGCCTTTTGCAATACTGTATTGATGTATAGCATTCTTTGGATGTTTTCATATTACTTGAGACATGTAGAATCTCTATTTATATACTGGTGATTGTTTCAGTTGTGTATGGTTTACTGCTTCCACTATTTGTTGTATGTTTATTTCAATTATGGTGCGCTACACTTTGCAAATGAGGGCATAGTTTACCCCCTATCAGACCTGGGCCCTCGCTGGTAGTCGGCAGCCTCTGGCATTTGGGGAAATGTGCTTGAGGTCCCGTGGTGAACTGGGTTCAGGGCACCCATTTCGTGGAACCCGGGTCCGGGACGTTACATATATAGTGATCCAATCGATTTGAAAAATTATAACAAATTACACTAAAGGAATAATTAACCGAATCACAATCCAAAAAAATTATATAAAATATATGTTATAAACATCATATGAAATAATGTCCCCACTAGTATTTTTCAGTATTAATTCAATATTGTATCCTTATAAATATTAATTAATAGCCCTAAGATAATTTCAGGATATGATGTAATCTGTTGAACTACGATCAATTAGGATTATATCTATATTGGGAATACCTTTCACCACACACATTTCATGATTTGGTCTTCATACCTATACTATCTCCAATATAGTTTCTATGTGTATAAATATATAAAAATTACATATTTAAATCATATGATAATGAAATAAAATACTATGATATCCTAAATTATAGCTCCATAATTTCCATTTTGAAAATTTTAGGATAGTAATTACATTTTATATTATGAGATAAAAATATATATCAAGTGCATTAGTTGATTATATATTTCCAGGTCCACCAATTACATGATAGATTGGGTTCACTCACTACTCCCATAAAAATATCAATAATAGTACCATAGTGTATTAGGTCTAATACCCATTCTATAAAAATTCATGATATATATACATGTATACAAATATTTTAACGGATATATAGTTATATGCCCATTTTTTAACAATAAAATTCTATAAATATTTTGTTCAAAAGAAAATATTTTTAATTCCACCACATATTAATTTACAAATGTGAATGACATGGGTGTCATAAAAATCATCATTATGTATAATAATGAATTATTTTAACAAAATATTTGGGATGATACCATTCAAAAATATCACATATGATCTGTAATCAATATTAAAGGATACTAATATAAATGAAAAAAACATTAGTACATTATTAGAAAAATGTATTTCAATTAAAAAAAATTTATATTATTATTTGATTACATATATTATTAAAAAGAAAATATTTTTCATAAAACGGTTTTTAAAAAGAATGAGAATGTATGTAAAAAATGAATTGGATAATTTTGAAAAATTGAAAAGAAACATGACAATGAAAACTAAATAGATTAAATGATTAATGTGAAATTTCAGAATGTATTTCATATTATATACACACATTTGTAACGAAAATCAATGTGAATTGAAAATAACCATATGGAATAATAGAAGGGGAGATTAGTGTTTTCATAAAAGAATATTCTAAATATGGTCATGGAGTAGAAATATCCTTGATATCTATGGGTATATACACTAATATACATAAACAAGGATGAATTGTTAACCATAATATGGTTAAATGGTTAAAAGACATGATAACCCATAAAAGAATCAAATGAGACGAAACGTAAATTGGTTCTGAGATATAATATAAATAAAAAATTCACAAATTAGTACTTATACATTCAAAATCATGATGTAAATGTGTTATTTTAAAACATGAAACATATGGTTGTAGTGAATTTTAAATCAAAATCCTTTAATATAGAGAGAATGAGATTCATTTCCAAATCTATTAATTTAAATGAAAAGTGAGATAAAATACATTAAGGGGAAGTGTATACATAATATAAATGATATTAACGGGTTACTAAGAAGAATATTTCAAAAAAGTAAAACTAATAATAAAAATTAATTCCATTATTGTTGTACACCACAATTGAACTATATCCACTATGATTGATTTGATAGTTCTTGAAAAAAATTAGTATTGAATGAAATTTTTTTCCACCATTCTGAAACTATTTGAAACTAAATATCAAAAAAGATAATAGGATAAGATAAGTGGGATTTTTATCAATATGGAACGAAAAGATATGAGTGGTTTGTATGTGGTTGTGTATTGGTCCTTTTATATGTAAAACTGATGGACATTGTTTGAAAACTTATGTTTTTTGAGGGGAAAATAGGAAATAACATTGGAATTGGGAATGTAATGTATGTATTTTTTTGTGATAATTGTAGGATTGAGTCATATCCCTTAAAATTGTATTTTATATAATGTTTATAATATTTCAATAACAAAAACTTTGTTTCATGTCATTTTCATACCTTTTAAACAATTTTTACAATTTTAATATATTTACAATAGAATGTTTTTTCAATAAATTTAATATAAACTACTATATATATTATTATGGGCATTCAAAATTTAGATTCCATTTAATATAAATTAATCGCTAAATATTATAAATTTAACTTTTACATAATATAAAAAAACATATATAAAAAGCATTTTTCTAGAATATGTATTTTTAAACCATTATGTGTTATTAATATTATTTCACACCAGTTACTAATTAAATGTGTTTTAATTTTTTATGTTATATATAGTAACATTAAATTTTATTATAATAATTTTTTCAAAGTTGATAATTTAATTTATCATTATAAGAATACACAACACATAGATAAACAAGTATTTCAAAAGAAGAACCTAAAAATTAAATGATTCTTAACATATATCATTATGTATAATTATCAATCTTATTACTATAATATTTTTTCAATCCAATTGTGGATGAATCGTTCTTTTAATATTATAAATACATTAATTATTTCCTTAAAAATATTAACTATATTTTAATAATAATAAAACTTATTTCATAATAACTGCATATTATTAATTGTTATCTTTTTTATCTATGGAAATATCTAATATAAGAGATTTATATTATATTTTATTTGTTTTTAATAATTACACAACATCAATGTATCAGTTTTATAAAATTATATACAATGACCATATATCAGGCATCCATATATCCAACATTAATTTTTTTAACAACCATATAGATTATAAACTTATTATATCCAAATATATAGAGTTTCGTACACATGCAATATCATTAATCATATTTAATGCGTTATTTTTAAATTTTTTACCCTATTTTATAGTTGAATTATAAATTATATAGTTATCATCAATGGTATTATCTTCATAATATCGTGTGAGGATGCAAATTTCTACCATGTAGTGGTTATGTTTAAATTTTATTTCATTTATTAAGTAATTTCTGTTTTTATGATTCATTTAGATATATTTTATTATATTTCATTTTTTATTGAAATACTAAACCATAATGAAAATAATAATTATTCTTTTGGTTTGGTGTTGTTTGAATCATAGTCTATCACACAAAATATTCACATAATAGTAAATATATACTAAAATAATGTTGTATTAATAATATGTGAATCTTGATCCATTGGATTTCCACATAAACTAATTTTTTGAAAATTATTATTAATTAGAACATTTATTCCAAAAATAATTCTATATTAAAAAATGAATAATAACATAAAAATAGATCTCACGCTATCTAAATCTTGAGTAACCTGTAATACACTACCAAAGGCATCCACTCGAACCACTATCTCATAAAATAACAAGCAAATAATAAAAATACATAATCAATTAAAAATTAAAAATTGTTAAAAATTAAATTTAATCATAGGATATCATATTACCTTAAATAAACTACCCAAAACATATTATAATCTTCCTCATAGAGCCCTCTCTACCATCTCAATGGACATATGACTTGGCGTAACCAAATTTCACCTTCTATGAGTGGAATTTGTATTATAATTCTTATACTAATGCAAAAATATTATCATATAGGTATGATTAATAATATATGAGGTAGAATAGTTGATAAAATAAATTTAATTTGAAAATAAATATACAGAGATTTTTCCCAGGATAAGAAAAATTCAAGAGGAAGTGGGGAGAAGAAGGTTTAGAACCCCTATAGCCTTTAACCAATTGAAGAGAAATGACACTGAAAACGAGTATAAAATATTAAAGGAAAAAGTCACAACCACAATATTAAGAAATAATTATGAAACTATATAGAACCTATAATATTAACACTTGACACTTAATAGCTTATCGAGTGATGGTTTTAATGCACTGTCCATAGGGTGTCTCCATATAGGGTGAAGATCCACATGGGACCTTAGCCAAGTACCTGGTGCTACCAATATACGTACTTAATGGCCATATATAGACACCAACATACACTTTAAAACATCCCAAAACACTAAATCTAAGCTTCACCATGCTCCAACTAAGTATACTCCTCAACAATCATTATATATCCATTTCAGAAGTAATCAAAAATGTAAATTCTACATTAAAAATATAAAAATTAAACTTCTTAAAAGTTCACTAATTTTACAACATGGTTCATTATATCCTATTGATTTGAATAAGAGATGGTAGTTATAAATTGATTTTATATAACTAAAAAATAAATTGATTCCACTTTTTCATTTTCCAAATGAATTCCTACGGAAATATTTTCCTAATATAATTTTTTGGACTTCATTAATTCTAAATATTATATTTTTATGCTCGTATTAATTATAATAAACTTGAATTTATCAATTTCCAATCTATTTATACGGTCATAACTATATTGGTATGTCACTGGACAAGACACATGATATGATCAACATTTATTTCCCATAATCATCCTTGCTCATTATTAAAAATTCATCTAAATTTAATTCTAAATGTATTATTACTAATTCTTTATTAACTGAATGTTTTGATGGATTTAACTCATAACCATGACATCTTATATAATGTTTTTTCTTTAATTACTCAATAATAACAAATAATCATTTTTTATTCTTCCACAAACCAATAATTGTTTGATTTCTTCCAAAAAAAATTTATATATTAGTACATCTCTTTGGGAATCATAACATGGAAATACTTTTGGTCATCAAGTTTACTCATTAGTTTTAAGGATGGATCAAGTGATACATTAGTTATAGATTTTTCCATTGGTTTCAAAGGGTACAGAGTAAACAAACTAGTGATCTATTCTTATGGGAGATATATTCATTTTACACTATAAAATATATTTGAGAAGGGATTTTATTATAAATTTATACATTGATCATTTTTAAACCATTATATAAGTGTAAATGTGTTCTAGGTACGAATAATTTAGCAATGTACCCACATTTTATATCATATACTTTCAATTTTCCTTTTACAAATATTTTATAATTATTTTTACGATAGTTCAATCCATATGAAAATCTATTATTTTAGATTATATGTTAAAACCATGAGGACTATTTGATCAGTATCCCATAGTTTTACATGATGTTTAAATATTATTATTTATTTCTTATTTCTTATTTATTTATATATTTTAATTATATTATATTTTATTCATTACAATCATTCATTCAATTTATATTCATAACACTCATGGAGTTTCCATAGATTTATATCCAAAATCAATTGAAGAAAATGAAATATTTTCATTATTTACTACATTAATTATCCATTTCAATTGAATGTGAATGTTTCAATTATTAAATAAATTATTTTTGGTTTTTTTCATCTAAATAAAATTAATAGATTATTTTTAAACACTGAAAATTATAATTATTTAATTTATCAAATCTAACAAGAAAAAGAATAAATATGTCACTGGACATAGGGGATCCTATTTGACTAATAATAAACCCATTTAATAATAGGTTCCATCCTTAGTCAATCAAAAGTAATAGATTTGATAAAAATAATAATTGATAAAATTCATTAATATAATAATTCAAGGTATGGAGAATTAATTTTCATATTTTTTGGTTAATCAAGATCATGTTGATGCACATTTCTTCCCTATGTAAAATATTAAAAATCTATCTTATTATGGGAAGATATCAATTTTTTATATTGAAATACACTATAATTATTCCTCTAAATCCCATAGTTTTAACCTTTTATCCATAGAGGGTATGTTTTTTCATGATTTTTCTTATGGTCTATTATTTCAATCAAATAATTGACACCCAAACTTTTTTACATGACCAAATATTCATGTGTTACGAGATATAAAAATTATTAATTTATAGATTTATAAATTAAAATTAAAATATTTCTCTAATTCACATTGATAATTTTAATAATAAATTACCATATTTAGAAAATATTTATGTAAATGTTTGCGATTAATATTATTAAATAATCATGTTAAATTGTTTATATAATTCATTAAATTATATAATGGATACTGTTATGATTTGATAATATTCATTTCTATTAAAGAAGGTAAATATTTGATGTTATATATAGATTTATAAACCCATCCATGAAAAAAGATAGAGTTCAATCCATTAAATGATACGATTAAGCCTAGCCTTTGATGAAAAAATGAGGGATAATATTCACAAAAATATGACTGGTTATAAGTGGAAACAATTATTAAATGTTATAAATAGAAATTACCGAGAACATTAATTTTTGAATTAAATAGTATTTGATAGTTATGATATTGAAATTTTCTCTATTAATATATCTATAATTAAGTAGTGTTGGATTTTTTATATATTAATTTACTATAACTCATAGGTTGTTATACTATTCAGATGTAATATATTAGAATGGAGATTATGTTACTTATAGAAAAAGTATGTTTTATAAAGACATGAAATTTGTTATATTTTTCCCAAGCCACAATAATATAATGACAAAATTCTATAATATGTGAGTTGGGTAAAATATATTAAATAATCCTTTTATCATTAGGGATCCATGATCAAATGAATTTTTATTAAATATTATATTTTTTAATAAAATCACTCTCTGACCACTCAAGATAACAACATTATTCCTTATAAATATTATTTATGTTTCAAATGATACAACTCTTACTATATTTCTTGAAACATTTTAAATTATATATACATAATAAAAAATATATTATGGAATTGTTTAGATTTTAATTGGTGAAAATTATGACTTTTTTATTTTAATAATTAAATTTATATATATATATATATATATATATTTAAATGTTTTGAGAATTTAAAATTGATCATTTCAAGATATAGATGGGGTTATGAAAATGTTTAAGCAGATTTTATAGTTTTTTTCAAGTGAAAATTTAAATCAATGGGTAAAAAGTGGTCATCAGATTCTTAGCAGAGGGATATTGGTTACCTTATTATCCAACATGTGTCAGTGTCCAAATTTTATGTTCATTAACATTATAATAAACTTATATATTAGTTTTGGGTTTCACTACATCTCTTGTATAGTGATACTAGGCATCTGATTGCCTGATACATTTTTTTAGTCTTTAAAAGTGATATTTTATTTCACCCATAAATTTTACCAATGCACTTACTAGTCACCTTTGAGATCATTACCTCTAAACTTGATGAATGAATGAAAGTTATCCCATTTATGTCTATCCATCCCTTTATATTTCCACATTAATTTATACAAAACAAATATTGGTGTGTATCCAGATAATGGTAAGATCAATATTATTTCATATTTTATTCTCTATTTCAATGTATTCATTGGATTGTAGTTGATTTAGTGAAATATTTTAGGATATATTTCACCAGATCATGTTGATATCAGTCTACAATGATTAGTATTTTACATATCCTACATATAGGATTATAAGGATGATTATTTATTTTTATTAGAAGTCTACATAGTAATTTATAGTGATGGAGGAGCTAGATAATGTTATAATTATAAATTGTATTAACAATACACACCCCCCCCCTTAACACCACATCATATCATCAATAACATTTTGGTATGTGTTATTAAATTTTCTTATAAAAATATAATGATAATATAAATTTTTTATTTTATAAATATAAATTATAAATTTAATGGGTCATTCATATGTTAAATCAGGATTCCATTTCGTATATTTTTTTTGAGTGTTGTATATATTTAAATGTAACCCATAGTTTAATGTTTTTATTTATATGTCATATTATGAAATTTTTATTAGTGCTAAGTAAATTATTATTTTTAATTTTATTAAAACCATTAGTATATTGATGAATTAATTGCATTAGTTAAAAGAGAAGATTAATGCTTTGTTTTCATTCTTATCGTGTCCTATATATTTTGAAAAATTGAGTGAATACATTATAGACTATTTTTTGAAATGAAGAAGAAATGGAATTGATTAAACCAATGTCATATTAGCATTTATAAAATTACATTTATACTTCCTGAATCATTAGTGCTTCTAAAAACATTTTTTCAATACAGGTTAAATATTTTTTTTGAAATATTCTCTATATTATATTTTATAAATATTTAGTAAAAATTAATTGATATTAATATCTTCAGTAATATTTAACCCAATATAAAATACCTAACAACTATTTTATATGATGAATTCATGATGATGTAATGACTACACTTTACTGTATAATAATGATAGATTGAATATTTATCCTTCATAGTACTTTAATTAAATATTATCTTCTTAAATTGAACGTTTTCATTATATCAAACCATCTTTTTTTGTTGAGGACAACCTATGTTTAATCATATGCAATAATGAGGGTGCCGTAATATTTTCTTATTAGATGAATTTGAATTACTAATTGGTTAAATATTCTATTCCTTACACTTTATATTTTTTGCAACCTATTTTTATATTCTTAATAGTTATTGATGGTTAATCATGGTTTTAATTTTTTTTCTCGATTGGTAAAATTTATTTATACACATTCCTTTGGATCTTTGATTGTATATTTTCATTAATATTGTTTAAATAATTATGTCGTTATTGATGTTATATATATATATATCACTAACATATAACTAGGATTTCACCACACCCCCATTATCAGCACTTTTTTAGCACTGTTAAAGGGGACACCATTATCAGTGCTTTCTTTTGTAGCACTGATAATTGGAGGGGGTGCATTATCTGCACTTTTTCCTAGTGTTGTTAAAGTTTATTTTAATAAATTAGTAATTTTTCATGAAAAACAATATATTGATATATAATAATATTTATACTGACATAAATAAAATATATATATTTTTAATTTGTTTTAGATAAGTATAAATTGACTATTACATTTCTTATATAAGAAATTTAGTTAAAATGGATTTAAAATATTTTAAAAAATATTTGTAATTAATAATTTTCAAATTATCATATACTAATAATCATTTAATATCAATTTCAATGAACAAAAAATCAAAAAAAGTAATAAAAGATCTAAAATACATTTAAAATGTAACTGAAACTTCAAATGACAATAACTTTTTAACCAGGTGTCCGTTTGAGATCTTCAACATATCAAATCGAAGCCTGCGATGATATTTACGTTCTAGTGACCAATGTAATACTTATGTCACTTTTTTCAATGTGATAAAAGGCCCATATGGCCTACAAAAATGAGTTTTTAGTCGGGATACCCTGATTTTTTAACATTCAAAGAGCTAAAACTTTTGATTTGGATGTGCGCTAAGCCTATACCACATATCATATTGAAGTTATTTTTCAACTTATTTGATTATACATGTTTTGGAGTTGAAAAAAACTTCTATATTAGAAGTTATAGTCATTTTAACATTCTATGTCTTTTCAGATAAACATATATATGTATTTATTCGTAAATGTGTGTGTCTGTGTGCGTGTGTGTGTGTCTATGTGTGTGTGTGTTGTATATATGTATGTATTTATTTATTTATAAACACACATAAAAAAATATTTTATAAATTCATATAAAACTAATATTATATATATTAATATTCAATAAAATATACTGATAAAAAATTGTAACTAAATATATATATAAAATATATATTAATATAAGAATATATATATATATATATATTAATATACGAATAAATATATAAGTTTTAATATAAAAAAAATATATTTATATTAATATGAATCTATATTAATATACTAAAAAATACAACTATATATATAAATAGATATATCATTAAATGAAGGAAAAATCAAATGTCATAGTGGTAAAGGTACAGGCGCACAAGGGGGGAGGTCTTGGTTTCGAATTTCGGTGGATGCAAGGGAGCACGAGTAAGTGGGATCAAGTTTCATGGGAATGTGTAGCGTGTGGTGAGAGGGAGGGGGCTCCACCTAACTCTGATAAAAGGGGTGTCAACAACTGTTAAAAGATACCTGTATTAATATATTCTTTATAACTTTTTTTAGTTTTTATAACTATTATCAGTGCTAAAAAACAATGATAAAAGGGGTCTTTCAACAACTCTAATAATTGATGATAAATGACATTTTTTATCAGTGTATTTTTGCAATGCTAATAAAAGGGTCCTTTATCAGCACTTTTATGAGCGTTGAGAAAAGGGACCCCCTTTAACATCTCCTCGATTAAAAGTGCTTTTTTAGTGTTGTTAGTGCCTTTTTATAGTTCAGATAAAGTCCATATTTGTAGTATTATAAATATATGTGTGTGTTCAAGTTTTCTTATGGATATGGAATTAGGAAAAATATCTAGTTAAAGTTAGGGGCATGCTATATTATTTTAGATAGGTTTAGAAGAATATGTGGGTTTGGTCATAGTTTTTGATGGATCATGTCTTCTACGTCAGGTTGGGGTTTAAGTGTACTTTTCTCCCTTATTTATAAATATTTCAATCATATTGTTTGTCATAGTGTTAAATACTCACGAAATTAAATATTTAATGTGCATAGTTCTTATAATTTAAATTTTCTATTTTAAATTAATTGAACATTTTATCTAAACATGCTGGAAGTCCTTATATTATTTAAATTTGATCATTTATGTTAAGGTATGGTAATTAATATTACTCCCCCTATATAAAAAACAATCTTTTAAAGATTTATCGTGTTGTGATTATTCTAGGAGTTATATCACTCTATAGAGATAATAAATATTAGTTACTATTATTTGTTATTAACACAGGTATCTCTTCCATTGTAAATTTTTTATATGACATATATTATGACACCTTCTATTTTTTTGTAATCTTGGTATGTATATGTTATCATAATTTTTTGAGGAACCCCTGGAAAATGATTTTCTATTAAAAAAATCACAGGTCCATCAGGTTTAAAAAAACTAGTCTTTAGTGAAGTGTTCCATATTGTGTTATACAAGGTTCAATATGGAACTTGATGATCATCCTACATGTTTAAGTATGTGATCGCTACCCTTATATAATACAAGTGTGTCACTAAACTTGATGATCATCCTACATGTTTAAGGATGTAATCACTACCCTTATATAATACAATTGTGTCACTAAAACAAGATACCAAATATAAATGTGTATCCAAACATTATATGTTTATCTATTTCCCTATATAAGAGTTCCAATGTATCTTGGTGATCTTCCATCTTGAGTAAGAACATGATTCCATAATACCTACCAATAAAATTTGACACAAGAGAACACATGTTTAATTACATTGAAATTAACCTCACCAACATATCTTAATAGGTTTCCATGATACCTTTCTATCATGGATATCATTATACCCATGAGACCACGTGTGAAATTTGATATAAAAAATATCAAGGGGTGAATATTTATGTATTTACTTTATAAAAGATGATGATGATGATGTGCATTGAGATATTTCGATGTTTAGAACCAAAGTCATTATCTTCATGATAGTTGATGTTGTGGAGTAAGTAATTTCATATACAACATTTAAGAGGTTCCCATTATGAATATGTTTCCTAAGTCACACCATTATTTAATCATTCCAAATTTATATATGTTACTCTTTAAATAATATTGGTTTCATGGTTTTAATAAATGGTCACCGAGATATATTTCATGAATTACATATAGATGTAATGATTTTAACAAAACATGAAAAGTACATTAAATATTATGATTATTTGGAAGACAACCCAATTTCATATGGTTAGACATGTTATTATGTATTGTTTTGTTATATATTATTAATAGTTATTAAGAATAATATCTATATCTTGTTATCTAAATCGAAGACTTCATATCATCGTCCATCATTCTGTTCGTATACATTGTAAAATGTGAATGGATAATTATCCTCTCAAAGAAAGATGTTGAGTTATCCCTAACCAATGTTTTCCATAGGTTAATTTATATTTTATCTAAATTTATCCTTTAGTATGATCGGGATTTATTATTAATATAATAAATATTATCATGATGATGAAATGTTTTTTATTTTCAGCAAGAATCCCAATGTATATACCATATGGGGTGTTATATTATATGTATTGGATATAGTAATCATTCTGGTTTCATATGTTTATTTCCATATACATGAAGTTAGATATATACCTAGGATAAAAAAATTAATTATGTTATACCTTTCTTACTCAATCCTTATAGACTAGCTAATATTATATGGTTGAAAATTTTGTTGAACACTTCTCTAGTTTTAGTGTAACCATGATATTATTTTTTAACTTTTATAATGATATGAAACCCTATATGTTGATTATGAAAGGTTGGTATGTTTATGATTATACTTGGATATCAAATATTACAACATTATCTATCTATATGGGGGAAATATGATGTTCTCGTATACTAATGATGATTGACATGGGGTGTATTAATTTAATTGGTCAGTCTACACTTGTACAAACTATAATGTATTATTAGCTATACGGGATTGACGGAATATATGTCTCATGATTTCTAAATGTCTTGTAAAAAAGTATAATATGAAACATAAATACAGGTATATGATTTAGGTATATGGAAACATGTTTTTGATAATGATCTTATCAAATCCATTTGTTGTATGTGATCATGGATTCACTGGAAAAATAAAAATATTTGGGTACATTTATGAATTCAGGAAGTAAGATTTTTTAATGATATGTTGTCTATTATGGTCAAACTATTTATTTATGTGAATGATTATAATTTTTATGAATATTTTATGGCTACCAAAAAAGATTCTTTTTTGATATCCATATGGTGTTCTACATGTATTTCTAAGGAAATGTGCATATGTTGAATGAAGTTGATAGAATGGATTCCAGTATTTCAAAATGGTATTTATGATATATCCTAAAAGAGTTTTTTTGGAATTATTTGATGAATTATTTCATATGATTTTACATAACTTGAATGTTCAATAATTCTATGTGGCTTTTAATTAATGTAGTGGATTTATATATCTGTTCACTTAAGGGATAAACATGGCATAATAGTTTAGACAACATTGTAATCTAGCTTTATGTACACAATGTAATTGTGTGAGACACTATATTTTGGTGGATATGTATGCTAATTTTCATATTGTAGACTAATAATTGATTCTCACATAAGAGCATCAACCCAGGCAGTGAGGACTGGGCAATTGGATCCAAGAGACCCGAGTTCAAAACTGGATAGAGACAAAATTATGGGTTGTAGTAGCAAGTACTATAGAAGACATTCTAGAAAGAACAATAGCAGCTGAGACTATTCATCTGATTGGGATTTTGGTCCACCATTTTGGACCTCAGGTCCACCGATGCCTTTAGGCCACCCACGTCTTTCGGGCCACCATATGTCCATCAGGTGACCACAATCCCTTCAGGTCGCCTCAAGGCCTTCGGTCCACCTCAAGGCCTTCGAGCCTCCAGAAATTGGGTTTAACGACCAAGAAGACTATACAAGGAGAAGACTCCAGATGATGATTCATAACAGGCGCATTCACTAGAGTAAGATCTTAAGTGGATTTTTTTTGAAAGATTGGGTATGTAATTTTCCATGAGGACTAGCTTGTGCTTGCATGAGAAGCTTAACCAAACTAGCCATGACAAGGTGGAGAGCTGAAATGATAATAATGAAGTTGGGGAGGAGAAGTTCCATGTTTTTATATCCTGTATATTTCTTAAGACCTATTGGTCATGTAAGATTTATGCCTACGGGCCTTATAAGGGTTTCCCCTCATCTCTAGAAAGGGGAGATATCAAAAATCAATAAAAATTAGGGCCTTCGTGATATTTGGGATTCTCCCTATATCTTATACTTACTGCCTTTTTACTCTATTGATTCATTATGTGATGACGATTTTAGGAGTTTTGAACATCCATATACAATCATTTATGGAATAAATGATTGTTATAATAATATAAACGTGTTCTCTATAGAGATATGAATTTTGAGATTCGATGAAACAACTATTAATTATAGATTAATTATAGAGTTAAAAAAGGTTCTTAAGAAGGATCACTAGTATTAATGATATATCTCAAATTGGGGTTCAAAATTTGTTATTTTATAAATAGGATAAAAATAATTGCATATTAATGATATGAAAACTCACTTGTTCAAAAAAGGGTATTCAACATCAGTTCCTCTATTTTTAACATCATTAATGTCGATAATCCACTGAAAGAATCATTGGAAAATATTGTCTAACATCAGTTATAACATTAACCATCATTAAAACTGTCAAAAACATAATTTTTTATGATTTTTCACATTTATTACTCAACAACCGATGTCAAAAAGATTTTCTCACATATTTTTTATAAAATAATAGATTTGGAAAGTATTTTTTCAAATCAGTTGTTCAAAAAAAAATGTGAATATCTTTTTTTCACATAGGTTATTGAATAACGTATGTGGAAAAATATTTCATAAAAATATATTAAATCAGATGTGCACTTTCATAGATGACCAAATAAAAAACTAGTCAAACACAAAATAACAAAAATAAAAAAGGTAAAATTGTTTAGAAGTAAAATATCATATATATATATTTCAATAGAAATTTTTTATATCAAAACTACATTAAAATTATAATTGTTAATTTATTAATTTAAATATCAAAAAATATAGTAAAAATAACATAAAACCATATCATACCTCTAAAATTTCATTCCCATGATCCTTGTGAATGAATAAGATTTTTTATAGTATAATCATAGTGTCATAGAAAATTAGAAAATTAAGGTACTTTTATTTGACATGTATTATATACATAATTGCTATAAAAGTAAATTATAGGTTACAATAAACTCTAACCTAGTTGATATTAACAACTATCAAAAATGAAATTAATTCAGTAATAAATCTTAGAATAATATTTACACATTATGTTATTTTTTATTGACAATTAATATGTTGTTCGAAAATTATTTTTTAATTGAAAATAATATTTGATTTATTTTATCCAAGATATAGTAATTTCAATTGAATTCGCCTTTTCACAAAAACATATTTTATCTTATATATCTTATTTCCAATATTCTTTGTAATGTAATATCATGCTAGTTTGAAAATTGTATTTATATATTAAAATGAACCTTATTAATATATTTATTTATTTAAATAATCAAACTTAAATCTATAATACTTTAATAACATTTTTATGCACGTCCACATCAATAAAGAAAAAATAAATTTGTTCTTTCTAATTATGAAACAATAACACAAAACCTAAAATATATAAAAATATGAAAATAAATATATTGTTATTTATTATTCTATTAATTAAAATAATACATTTTTTAAAATATAATCTTCATCACCATTAATAATGTAAATAATCCAAAAAAAATTACATCATTCTAAAATATTGTTGAAATATATATCATTCTATATTCATCCTTTATTACATTCATTATCATAAAATTAAATTATGGGTCAAAAATATCTATAAAATTTTATTTTATCATACTATATAGATAATATATAAACATACCAAATAAAAATAAAACATAAGTTTTCTAAAAAACCCAATTCATATAATTTAATTAATTATGACAGTAAACATACTTCAATAATATTTCATAATGTTGATTCCCAACATATATTCATGCACAAGAACCATCAAAAATATATTTCAGATCAACATATTAATATTGAGAGATGTAATACTAATAAACATTAGAACCATAAATAAATCTAACAAAGATGATGAATTTTTTGATAATTTTTATATCCCTCCAAAAAAATGATGTAGCCACGGTCTAAGGGTATTTGATATGTCAATTATTTTTATAAAAAATTCACTTTCCTTTAATGTATAATTATAATAAATATATATATATTAAA
Organism: Viscum album; assembly: GCA_963277665.1. Classification (NCBI taxonomy): domain Eukaryota; kingdom Viridiplantae; phylum Streptophyta; class Magnoliopsida; order Santalales; family Viscaceae; genus Viscum; species Viscum album. The sequence continues at coordinate 814,479,202 of OY728165.1, forward strand.
ATGTTTAAAAATTTTAAATCTAATATTAAAAAATGGATATAAATTAAACAGAACTCATATGTAATTATATAGAAAATTTAACATTACAAATGAAAAAAATTGATATTCTACCTAACTAAAGAGACCTCATCTGTAGGGAGCTACAATATTGTTGATTAATCTGTAAAATCTTGTACTATTTCTTTAATTATATATATCTCTGTCTATTGATGATTTTTTATATACAAAAAATAATACATAATCTTATTTTCTGAAAATTGATAATGGAATTATTTATTGTTTAACACTATGTTGATGAGAAAATGTGTATTTGAAGGTGTTTAATTGGGATATATAGGTAGGGGATGATTGGGATCTCTAGGTAATAGTGAATTTGTGCGACATACAACTGATGCTGGAATGGGATCTACAGTGGGAAACTGTCTCTTCACATTTGTAAACATCGACTGTATTGAAGGTCTAATCCTATCCTTCATCGGATCATCCATATTCCTAATTGAATATTATAATGAATCTATTTTTTATTTATATTTACCATCCATTTAGTGGAATACATACTGAATAGAAAGTGATTTAATCTATACATTGTAATAATTTCTTTCTACACTGCCTAAGTGTTTTGGTTTCCCTAATTAAAATGATAAAATAATATTTCTAACCCCAGGTACGAATGTCTGCTATGTTCTCTTCTACTAAATGGATTCATGTATGGAAAATTTAAGAAAATTACTTATTCAAAAAACATAAATAAACATAATAACACAAATAAATTAAATATATATTGAATTTCTATTATGATAACACCCTTAACCCTTCTATAAAATATGTTCCCTTTTGTCTCATTTGACCCCTCTTCCATTTTTAATGTCTATCTTTATGTAAAAGAGGGATAATATATACATAGCTTGATGGAATGGCTCTAAATGTTTTAATTTTTTATAGTCATATATTCTTCTAATAATATATATAATCTATGATATAAGTTAGGCTTTTATAATTTTTTGGATTTCATTTTCTAATGATATATCCCAAGATCCTACTAATTATGATTAAAAAAATTATTATTATATTAAATTTATGAAACCAAAACTACTAAAAGATGAAATTTAACTTATGTAATGTTATTATTTTCATATAATTTCACAAAATATCTTCCATCTATTTGTATCTAGATAATTATATTTTTACGATGGATTTTAATTTTTTTCATTTAATGGAAAATGAAATTTTAGTTTATTATTGATTTAAAATCCATCAATATCATAGTAGTAAAATATTAACATTTACTCCTTATATATCATATGGTAAGTAATTCCTATTTTCTCAGATGATATGGACAAAATAAAATATTTTTTTAGAAACATGCTAAGATGAGTAAAATAATAATAAATAAGCTTACCAAAATTGTCTCCCATATCTACGAAATTTCTTTCTTTTCAACAATTTTCCAATCAGATATGAAATTGATAATTTTTATTGAGATTTAATATCATTAAAAATTCTATATTGATTTCAATATTGACCACTATGGTTGATATTATGAGATAGGTCAACTTATATCCACTAGTACTTTCTATGAGAAAGAGATAATATTGGTATATGTATAACAACATTTTTACAAAACCTATAATACTTATATTACTCTATGGAAGTTAAATGATCATTAGTAGAAAGATATAAATGTTCCTCTATTAAACAATTTAAAGGATTATCCATATAAGATATGGGTTATTATTATATTTGATCAAAAAATATCTCATAATTAAAATTAATATTAAATTAGTAAAAATTATTTGAATCAAAATGATACATATAAGTATAAATTAAAATAGAAGAAGTCTCTAAGAAAATCTAATCTATACTAAACACATTATTATTTATATGTCTTAATTTTGTTAACTAAGAAATATGTTGACATCATTTATGAGACAAAAATTGAAATAAGCATATGAAAAAAATACATATGTGAAATATTATAAAAATAAATAATTTGAATGTAAATGTGATTAGTTAGTATAAAATGATACAAAAAATTATCTTCAATATATTCATTGTGTATAAAAACTACAAATTATCAATTATTATAAAATAGTAATTTTTGTCTGGCCTCTGGAAGAACATATGAGTTTTCACACTTTATAGGTGTTAGATACACATTTTTAGGTGAATATATTTTTATGATTGTTTTTAATTTTTTATATGGTTTTAGGATGTTTTTGAAATATTGTAGTCTTCATTTATAGGTTTCAGTTTTTTTTGAAATAATATTATGTTCTATATGCTAACTAGGAATTTTAATATATTTATATAATTTATGTAGAAATTTTTTTATCATTATGTAAACAATCCTGAAATTTCATTATGTTTTTATAAGGTAGAAGTAAATTTACATAATTTTATATAGAGTATACTTAATGTTTCTTAAGTGGATTTAGATTATCTGGAAGTTTCTCATTGTTTCTATAGGTTAATTTAAAATTTTATTCAATTTCTATAGGGTAATATAGGGAAAAAAAATTAGCATATTTTTCAAAATAATTTTTAATTTTATAAAATAATATTAAAAATATCATATCTAAAATTTTTAATATATTTATTAGATAAAATTAAATAACAATAATTTTTATATAATATTGGGAGATGAAAAAATTACTTTTTCCAATATTATTTTCATATATTTATTCCATACAGAACAAACCATGTCTATAATGTGGTCTTCAATATTCTATCACAATCATTCAATATAATTAGTGACATCACATATTTCATCATTTATGTCATGTTTTTTATCTCTATAGTTATATTATTCCCTAATAACAATGATAGATCACCGAGCCTTTAATGGTTCAGGAATATAAAAAACATTATTCCATTATAAAAGGGTTATCTTCATATTCAAATAAATTCATATATATATATAAGTGTGATTCTGAATTCATTGAGTTTATTATTATTTTATTTACAACTCACTTATAGTTAAGCACTAAATCATATAATTAAATGTAATCAATCTATAAAATTTCTTAAATATATCAATAATATTTTCTTTATATAAAGATCATTTTTTATCTTTCACATGAAAATTTAATTTTTTCAGTCAATACCAATTAACTATTATTCAAAACTAAAGATTTGTTGACATTATCATTGGTATAAAATGTCTATCCATTTATTTTATACATAGGCCATATTTAAATAAATAAACACAGTCTATTAGATGAATATATGAATTTCTGTGAATCATATAATCTACCATGGACACTCTCTTCAAAACATATCAAAACAATATTATCCTCATTCAATACTCACATCACATTCTTCTTTAGAAAATTTTATGAACACATTAATGTTAACTATTATATAAGACTCAGAATCATATATGTAATTAAATTTTTATAAATATTACTACATTATTTATTGACTTATCAACGATTTTCTATTGAATCCAAGATTCCCTTTTCCCCAAAAAAATCACTAGATTATAGTGTGATGTAGTATAACTAACATACTTCAATGTAGAAAAAAATTCTATAGAGAACTCTACAACCTCCTTATAAATATAATTGTCAATAATGGAGACTTCGGGTAGATATGGATTCTTAGAATACCCCTTTAATGACTTCATATACCTATCAAAGTGATACATCTAATATAATTATACAGGAACATAATGACTAATTTCCCAAACAAAAAAATGTTAAATTCAACATGATATAAAATAAGAGTGTGTAAAATATAGTACTAGTTTAAAATTTATATAATGTACATATATCTTTAAATTTTTTCAAAAAAATCAAATATATCAATTATTTACAAGATTAATTTCAAAACAAATATCACAACATGATGATAATAACTATGATACATGTGGTTTTAAATCCATGAAATACAACAGGTATGATTTTTTGTATTAAAACATTACATTCCACTGATTTCATGTTTTTAAACTTGATAAAATATTTTAATTTTTTTATTCATTTATAAAATAACCCAAGAGACCAATGCTAAATAGAGGAACTAAAAAATTTATTTTCTCATTCTTTAATAAATTTTGATGAGCTACTGTAAATTATGTTCATTTTCCATTAAAAGTGGAATATGACTCAGATGTATTCCGACTAACTATAAATATTAATTTATTATTTAAATAATCCTTTATATTACCTATAATATCTAATAGTGTAAATCCCAATCTATAATAGATATTATTCTCAACATGTTACATGTAAATTTTTTGTTTGATATAATTATATATCTAATATGAAATATTATTAAAGAACTACCAGTTCAACCATATGTCTCTTCCATTACCATATTTATGTGTCTTTCCAAAAATTATATCAATTTTTTCACTCTATCAATATATTGGCCAATTGATGAAGGATTTAATGTTATATACATTTCATGTGAATCACTGAATAAATTTTTTACACTTTTATAAAATTGATACATATATAAAGGCGTTTTATAACTGATGTGATGTATTTTACACCCTTATTGGTGTTGGAAAAAATGTCCCCTCTTAATAAATTAGGAAAGAAATATTCAAATTTAATTTATAGAAAACATAATAATTGGAATAAGTTAAAAATATTACCTTTTATAGGAATCATAAATGTCGATAACAAGGGATTAAAAGTGTTCTAAATCATTTATTAATGGTGAAATGTAAACATTAACATATTTTCTAGGAAATTCTAGTCTACAAATAATTAAAATCAATATGATACATTTCAACATCATAAAAAAATTAGGAGATAAGTTGAAAATTACCATGAAAAAAATCATGATTGTTTTCTGATATTAAGGATTCAATATGGATTCATTCCCCCTGGGGAAATCCTATGTCTTTGATTTCAATGTTGAATTTCCATATTTATGAAATTGTGGAATAATTTTATTCAACAAAAGAAATTAGTTGGATGACGTAGTATTATATTAGACATTCTCACATATTTATGACATAATAATTATTTTTCAAAATTTCTATTTTGAAATAATTGTTTCGTACAAAGAATTTTACAAAGATAAAAAAGTTATCTTAGTATGAGTATTGATGCTGAGATAATAGATGAAGCAACTATGGATTTTTCATTCAATCTATATCAGGTTGTTCCATATTATGGACACTCCTAAATTCCATAGAATTATTTACAATACAACACATCACTATTTCTATAGGCATGTATGGTCATTGGTCAATGTTAATCATCCAATTTTGGTGTTCCTAAGGCTTGAAGATATTAGAGGAGGATTATAGGTTGTTGGAGTAAATCATTTTATAGAGGAAAGAATAAGGAAAATATTTTTGATCATGAAGATTTACATGACATGTATATGGGAATCACATTTTTTATTATTTTGGGGTTTCAAAAATAAATAAAATGAAGAGTTGGTGGATTTAATTAGTGAAAACTAACCTTGAGGAATTACATGATATGAAAGGGGATTTCACGTTGTGTAATTCCCCGCTACCATAATGTTTTCAAAAATTAAATCCACTTTGGTTGCTAAAACCTTTGGCTATAGCTTCCCTCCCTCTCAGCACAGGTGACCTCATAGTCTCCTCCTTCGTGTTTCAGATATCCCTTAAACTGAAATCGATCTCAGGCTTCCATCTTCGATATGTGGTGACCCAACATGATCCATGTTGTGTTTTTTCCTTTATTTTCTATAGGTTTATCCTATTCTAATATCATTCCCATTAGTATATTCTTTTCATTATTTTTTGGTTTCTTACCCATAGTTCTAATGGGGTTTTCTTGGTTGGTGTTGGTATGGTGTTGTCACGATATCCTAAAATGGGTGAAGTTCCTATAGGATGGGTGATCAGAGATCCACTGTGTGGTCGGTTCATGTGTGAGGAATGTTGAAGGACATTTTATATAGTAGATTTTCTTTACTTACCTATTTAATTATGTAAAATATTCAATATAGAATGATTTATCCCCTTGGATTTCACTAAATTTGACTGAATTATGTTCTTAAATCGGATTAAAGAGATGTTATCATTCATATAGTGTTGTTTCTGCTTTATATCATGATAATTGTTGCCTCTTGATTTTCTAGATAGTGTGAAATTTATTCCTTAATTGGATTATGATGTTGTTCTTGATTGAAATTGGTATGTTACATTATGTATGGATTAAGTGATAGTTAATTCGCTAAATTAATTTAGGAGTCATGTTTGATGAATCTGGTTGTAATTTTCATTTAATTCTAATCAAACTGATACAAGAGTTCTTGATTTATGTAAATTGTTAATGATCTTAATTCATGATTATTCTTGTTGATAAAATAAACATATGAACATTAAATTAGTTTTATAACTAATTTGTGATAGATGTGATAGTTTTTTAGGTTTCCCATAAGAGAAAGTAGTGAAAAGGAATGGGTTAATTCAAAATGGAATAAGAACCAGTTGTGTGGAAATTTATAATTTTATTATAGGGACTATGTTTCTCACTTGCATTTAAGGTCCATGTGCCATGGGTTTTGGAGGTGTGAGAGCTAATTGTGTGTGGAGTCAAGATTATTTCTTTAGGGATGAGTTCCCATTCATATGATTGTTTCTTGCTTCTTGTGATGTGACGTTAGCTAGGGATGGTTGATCCTAGAGGTATGTTGGGATATGTGGGGTGGGGATGCCCATATTTTATGTAAGATGAGATGGATGATTCTGGATGAATATTGTGGTTTTAGGGGGAGGGTGGACCAATTTTGGTGGTAGTAGTTAATGTCTGGCATTGTGATATCCATTTTTATATGATTGTGGGTTTTATGGAGGACATCAATGATAATGGAATGGGTCTTTGATGGGCTTACTCATTGATGTGAAAGCTAGTGGCCTCCTTAAATATGTTGTTTTACTAGAGGCTGTATTTTATTATATACCTTACCTACATCTTAATGTACACATATGTTATTGGTTAATCTCTTACCATGTAAGGTGATGATGCACATGTTATGCCATGTGATTTCTGTGTTTAAGACCTTATGTTGAGATGATTTTACTCTTCGACTATAGGTGTTGATGACTTGATGGATACATCATCTACTAATTATATTTTTTCCAATGTGTTTGTGGATCTTATAATTGATTCCCTATGTAACTAGTGATATAGAAAGTAATGTTGTTAAGTAAATGAAAAATGGTTTAAACTATTGGGTTTGTTGCTTTTTGAGATGTAATACTAAGGATGAAATTCTGATAAGTCATGGAATGGGTTTGATTATTCCTAGGGGCATGGATCCTTGATGAAAAGTTAATGTGAAGTAATTTTAAAATTTTTAATGGTTAATAATTAAGCAACGTAAAGTGAAACTGATAAAAAAGGTATAATACAAATTATTATAAATACTTAAATTGTTATGTACTTTTATGATATTTGATCAAAGTATTGGTTGTCAGATGTCCGAGAGACAATAGCTACAATTGTGTATAAGAATAGTATATTTCTTTAGTTTAGTCATGAATATTATTATATCATCTACTTGTTGTGTTTTGTTACTATAATCCACCCTATCATCTGGAAAGCATAACTCCCCGATGATTCTGAGCCATATGGGGTGTTTTCTCAAACATCCTGTTTGGATGATAGATGGCTATCTACCCCCAATCAGCTTAGACTAATTATCTTGGTTTTTACTTTTTCTGGTATGCACGACGGTTAGTTTTCCCCATACAGGTGTGTAGATAGTTTAATGTCTTCTGGTTATTTCACAAATATATATTATCGATATAGTTTCCTATGGACTAAAATATGTATAATGTGTTTAGGATGTTATGGGTTGAGGATCCATACTTAGTGTATGGGTTGGATGCCTTGTACTGTAATACCCAACATATGATATATGTTATAAATGTTGTGGTTGTTTTTTGAAACTACCTGATTACTTTTAGTTTTGTGGATCTAGTGGTGTGTTGCATGAGGTGCAGGTTGTGGTGCTTCTCCCAGGTGTCTACGGGTAGACTTTTTGGAGAGTGATGATCAGGACGTGTGGCATTGGGGCAGAGTGGAAATCTAGTGCGAATGTAGTAGTTGGGTACCCTTTATATTCGTTATTATATATTATTCTCTTATATGCGATACTTTGTTAGATTAGACATGAAGAGGCTGAGAAATTATTATACCTCTTTAGGTGGTGAAATATATTCACTTATATTTCATTGTGATTTAACATATTTTCATTACCTTCTATAGAACAGGATCCGATGAGGATCCAACGAAGTATAATTTTATAAACACCATACATATATATAAACTGTTTTTAGGTCTACAGGAGTAGGATGGATGTCAGAATGGTTATTACATTATTGGTTGTTACAATTGTTTTTTGGTTATTGTGGTCAGTGTTGTCTTTACATTCTTTTGGTACATGTAGTTTTTTCTTTTAGTTTTACTACTAATTTCAGGATATTATATTTTTGTACTTGGATTTTCATTTATATATTATTCTAACTATCAGTTGGTAGATTTATATGTTATCTCTCTATTCTGCATGTGTTTCACTGAATAGATCATGCATCATTATACATTTCTATGGTGTTTGAATGTATATTCCTTGGGATAGGTTACCCTATGTGATTAAAAGAAAACAATTATATAATGTTAAATTATTCCATATTTTATATATAAGAGCTATTATTATTTTTATTTTGAAGGTATGGCTCTTGGTTGACTTTCTTATTAGGTCCACACAAAATATGTTCAACTAGTTACGCTAAAATATTTCCATATGGTAGAGGTTGATGATGGAAACACTTGGAGAAGGAAATTACTAGAGTTTTAGTGCCAGAGTCTGGAGACATATGAGGGATCCATTTTATATACCGTCATAGTAGACTGGTTGGAGGAGGATTAGATAAATATCATTTTGATTTATGCTCGGACAGATCATTATTTCTTGGTTTTCTTTGACGATGTTGTGTGGGTGAGAGAGGTAGTGTGGCTTCGTGTTCCTTTGGTATTGTATCGAGTTAGCAATAACATGGGGAGATTTATGAGAGTAGCTCAGAGATGAGTTTCTTTCTTCGATCATGAAGGAGAAAAATTACCAAGATCTATATACCTTTCTATAGGGGAGCTCTTGTATGTGAGAGTTTGGAATCCATTTCAGGAAGCATTTGTGATATGCTACAGACCTATTTCTAAATGTGGTGGCCAGAGTGAGGCTATTATAGGAGGCTTTGTTTCCAGAGATCTTGAACCAGGTCACCCCATTTATGATGAAGGAATATCTCATGTTTATGGAAAGAAAAACTTTCGTTGATAAGACATTAGAAAGAACCAGATTATCAGAAGAGATGAGTCATCAATATTCCACATGAAGTAGAGCTGTGGTTCGTATTTTCATGTTTTCAATAAAAATAACTTATGATCAACCGATGGTAGTCCCCATCCTTCAATTTCTCATTTCTATAAGGGTAATGGTACTCATAACTATTCTTAGATAACATAGGGATTTTTTTCTGGTGGAGGCTAAGGTCATCAATAGTTATAGTGTTCAACCCATCTCAGAAGTCAGTGTGTTCCAGCTGTTTCGCTACAGGTTCCTTTGTTGAAGCATTTCCAGTCGAGGTAGTAGTAGGATGCTCTAGTATGGTATTAGTAGAAAGAAGATGTTTCAGGTAGAGGATATCCCCAGGATGACCCATGTCAATATAGATCATAATGAATCCATATTTTTGGTCTCCAGTATAGTTAGGGTGGCTATAGAGTTGGTTGTAGTCAGCTTCATGCTTTAGTGTTGCACCACCAGGCGATCCAGACATCGTTCGGGGTACCCTTTTCTTTTTTTCTACTTCATTGCACATTTTTTTGATCCAATCATGACATATTACTTCATATCACATTCCATTTTCAATTCTTTGGTACATGACATAGAGATGTGTCAAGTTTCCTTTGTTTTGACATCTCGAGTTGGTGGTCAAGCTGACATATTTAAATTGTGTAGAAACTTGTGAGCTAGTGATGGGGCATCATATCTCTCGGTACGATTTACTATTCTTAAGAAAAAAACCATATTATAACATCATTAACATGTATTGGATGTATTCAATGCAGGCTATCATGGATTTCTTCAGGAGGAGGGTTGTGTTATTCGATGATGTTGGAGGGACAATAGTGTTTTTGGGAATGAAAGACCCTTAGATGTGCCAGAGGAGTGTTCTGTCCAAATCATCCGTGATGGATGAGATTATTCTTAGTTCATAGTTTTATAGTAGTTAGTGTTTCCTACGATGGTAGTGGAAGAACCATATTTCTTTTTAGAGCAGGTTTTAGCGTTATCCCATCGAAGAGATATATTGTTTTGGACTGAACTAGATCCATGCGTGTTTCCTATATTGATGTCACTGTATAAGATGCTTCCTTTTTATTTTCAAAATATCTGTATACATCTCGATGATATGATGCAATGTGGTTTTGATTAGCCGAGTGTGTCACCATGGGATGTATAATTTTTCTTATTAATTAATGATGATGTTAGTTTGCATTTATTTTATCAATTATCATCTCTTAAACCAAGTGACAATGAAATGAAATTATTTTCTTCTATGGATTGATGATTTATTCAATCAACTAAGGATTTCCTGTTGGTTCTCAATGTTTGATTTATAGGTAGGGTATCATTAGATGGGAGGGATGGATGAGGATATTCTATAGACTGTTTTCTATTGTCATCATGGGAATATTGAGTTCATTGTAATGGAATTCCGTTTAATGAATCCCCAAGCTATTTTAATGGGGTTATTAAAATCCATGTTCATTGAAATAATAGATATGTTTGTGGTTGTTATCATTATTTAAATCCTTTTGTACTTCATTTCTGAGGATGACAATAAAGAATATTTGCATCCCAATTTTTGTGTTCTCCGTCATCATCAGCTATTTGGGATGTTAGTGTAGTGTTAGATTTGTGCTCAAGAATTATGTTTCTCGGGGTTTGTTTTATTCCATATGGGAGTAGTTGTGGATATGGCTATGTTATATGTAGTTGTTTGTTTAGAAACCCCCAAGAAAGTGGTAGAGGTGTGAAGTTTCCATAGTCTTGTAAGATATTATTTGAATTTTGTATATAACTTATCTTGAGTTGTGAATCCAATAATAGTGTTTAATAGAAAGAATCTAGTGTTCTTGTGGACTGATTAGTTTTAGATAGGTTTTGAGTATTTGTAGAAGTTCTTAGTTGGTGATCTAGAACTTTTTCATTTAACAGAATTGGTTTGTTTGTGGTTTTCTAGGATAATTTGGATCTTGGGTAGGTATGTGTTCTGATGTAGTAGAGATCAGTCGTTTTTTATAGGTCCATTAAGTTACATCTACATGAGAATAATTATGCCACACATGATCACGAGTTGGTGGTGGAATTGTATTCCTTGATTTTGTGGAGACATTACATCACCAATAAGAACATTGTTGTCTTCACCGATCATAAAATCTTGGGGAATTTTCTCTTGCAACATGACTTAAACATGTGTCAAAATTGGTGGATGGAGTTCTTACACAATTATGAAATGTAGATTATGTATAAAACAGTAAAGGGAAATGATTTGGATGATGTACTGAGTATGAGATCACATAGTGATTTAGTATGGGAATTAGGTGATTGATGGAGGTTGATAAAATAATATTCATCAATTCATCTAAATATGTAACAAATTAACATAAGAGGTTTCCTTTTTAAAATTATAGTGTTTTCCTCTCTAGTGTAGAAATTGGAGGAGTCCTAGAAGGGGAACATGAGTTGGAGGTCATAGGAGATCAGTTTTTTTTAAGAGAACCAGATGGTTTGTGTGGGAATGAACAACCCTGGCTGTTGTTTGAGGGACGAATTTTTTTTGAGATGCATGGGATGGTTTTCAGAGAGTTTCATAGTTCACCTTCGTAAATAAATCATACAGTGAAAAAGATGTATCGGTCCTTGAGAGGTCACCATGGGTGGTATATATTGAAGCATGTTGTTATAGATTTTTTGTCTCGTTGTTCGGTCTAAAAGAAGGTGAAGTCTGTGCCCCAGGTTCCAAGTGGTTTTCTATATCCATTAGATGTTCCTTAGTGGGAGTATCTGGACATCAATATAGACTTTTTTATCAGTTTACCTAGAGTTCGGGGAGGCTATAATGTTATATGGGTGGTAGTGGATCATTTAAAAAAAATCCTCTCACGGTATAGTGATTTAAAATACAATATTCATGGTGGTTTTTTCAATTTCATATCTAGAGGATCTTGTGATACTCCACGGTGTCTTCAGGATGATCATTTGGGATCGAGATCCTCAGTTAAGTCCAAGGTATAGAGATGTCCCCACATTCTCTTGGTTACCAGCTATGTGTTAGCACTGGTTATCCTCTATATATAGATGGTCATAGAGAATAAGCCATCCAAAATCATGATGACATGTTTCACACTTGTTTCATGGATTTTGGAGGATCATGGATGAGTCACCTTCCCTTGGTATAGTTCACTTACAATAATAGTTTTAACTCCACCATCAGTATTTTTCTATTTGAATCATTCTATGGATAACCCTGTCATTCTCCATTGTATTGGAATAGGGCTAGATTTTCATAAATCCTTAGGACTTAATTGGTGTAGAATGCGACATATATGGTTTAGGTGATTTTCAAGGGGATTAAGGTAGCACATGATCCCCATAAATCCGTTTCAGATCTAAGATCAATACCATTGGATTTCAACATTAAATATCATGTGTTCTTGATGGTTTTTCCCCATTACTGGAATTTAAGGGATTTCCAATACAGTAAGATTTATCCTCGATTGTTTGACCTTTCAAGGGGTTATATTGTGTTTGAGTCATGGAATATTGGATAGAAGTTCCTCCAAAAATGATACACATAAAAAATTTCATGTGTTGCAGCTCCGTAATTATCATCATGATGACTCTAATGTGATCTATTGGTAAAGGATCAATGTTGGAGATGGTTTCACCCTCAAGGAGTAGCTTGTAGAGTTTTAGGACCTCCCAGAAAAGTTTTTTTGTGCACGTGCTATCCCCTTGCTTCATGTATTGTGTTGGTATGGTGGCTTGGAGTCGAGTACCTAAGAATATGAGTCCTAGATATATGCTCTTTACCCTGATCTATTTGATGTTTACCACTTTTGTTGTAAAATTGTGTGTTTTATGATTGATGAAATTTATTGGTTGTGTGATGGATTTCCCTTGTTGATTATGTTGCCTAGATCTCTTATGATAGTTATCTCCTACATGAGAGTTTTGAGGTGCGTTTTTTTGTTTTTACATGGTTTTTTATTGTTCCTATAGTGAGGTGGTTGAGATACTATGGTGAAGAGATCTTTGAGAGGTACCTTGTGGGGTGTGGCTATTCAGAAGACCCCTTTCTCATTTTCCACTATGGGTTGGTTTGGGATTCTTAAGGATGAAGAAGTTTTGAGAGGTTTCTAATGTAAGGGCCAAGATCCACGTAGATCAACCATTTTCATGTTCCTAAAGAATGTAGATCTCAGACGAGGCTCGTAGGGTGTTGGGAGTTGTATGGTGTCTAGAGAATGGATGTGAGGAGGGATTTTAAATTATAAAGAGTTACACAACCAAAATGTGTGATTCATTTTTTGTATTATTTTGAGGTTAAAAAATAACTAAATTTTAGAGGCGATAATTTTTGTAGTGGAAATAGACCTCAAGGAATTACACAACATTAATGGGGATTACATATCGTTCAATTCCCCATGATAGTAATTTCTTAAAACATTCCAACTACTCGGGCTGCCAAACCCTATGGATGCATCTTCCCTCTCTCTCTCTTATCCCAGGTGATCTAGTTGTCCCCCCCTTAGGTTTTTAGATTTCCCATCCATTAGAATTGATATTGAGAATCCATCATTGATCTCTGGTTACCCATATTGATCCAATGTGTTCTTTTCCTTCATTTTATAGTGGTTTCTTCCGATTGGATCTTGTTTCCTATCATAAATTCAGGTATTAATTTGGTTGTTTCTTACCCATGGTTCTAATGGGGTGCCTCTTGGTTGTTTTTCATGCGGTGGTGACGCGACATCCTTGATTGGGTGCAGTTCTTGCAGGAGGGGTGATAAAAGATTCATTGTGTGGTCTTTTCTCATGCAAAGAATGTGGACAATCTTTTGACATAGTTGATTAGATTATTCATTATTTGATTACATGAAACCATATACATATCTTGATTTTATCTCTTTTTATTGAAATTAAATTTAACTAATTAAATACTATAACTCAACTAAATAATTGTTATTAATTGCATATGGATTTTTCTACATTAAACCCTATAAACTACTACCTCTTGATTATATAAATAGCGTGATATATATTCAATTATTTTATATGCACGTTTTTTTATGTAAATTGGTAAAGAAAAAACATTATTTATTAGTTGATAATTAATTTTATAATGGAATTAAAGAGGCATGTTTGATGAAAATGATTGTTGTTGTAATTTGATGTTAATCAAATTGGTACAATTTTTCCTGATTGAATGAATTTGTTAATACGCTTAAAGCATGGTGATGATATTTCATGAAATAATTAATGGAATGTTAAATTAATTGATTAATTAATTTTGATAGCTATGAATGATTATGTCATAGTTTTCCCAATGTTGGAACTTGTGATAATGAAACAGTTAATTTGATATGGACTAAGAACCAACTATGTGAAAAATGATAATGCCTTTGTAGGGATTAATTTTTATTCTTTCTTGTAAATACCAAGTGCCTTGTGATTTGGATACATGATAGATCGATGTGTGTGAAGGCTTTACTCCATTGTTTAGGGATGAGATCCAGTAACTATGTGTGTTTCCTGCTTCTTGTGATGTGATCTATTCCTTGGATGGTTGAGCCTAGGGGGTTGTTGTGGTATTTGGGGCGGGAGGATCGAATGTGAGGTGAGTGTAGGATGGATGAACATGGAGGGATGTTGTGATATGAGGGGAAAGGAGGCATATTTTTGGTGGTATCATTTGATTCATGGAGTGGAGAAATGCATCAGTATAGGTAGGTGGGTCAAAGAGATGACACCCGGGATGATGGAATGTGTAGAAGTTGGGATTACCAATTAATATGAAATTTGGATGCTCGTATGAATCTATTATTTTGATTGCATTAAGGTTGTATGTTTGTCTATATTCCTTTCCCAGATTTTGAGGCATACATATGTTTTTGGTTACTCTGTTTCCTTGGGAGGTGAAGACATGTGGGGTATTCCATGTTCATTACATGAGTAGATCATCATGGTTGGACTAGTTCACTCTCCTAATATAAAAGAAAAAAAGTCAATGATTAGATCATCTAATCGCTAAATTGATCCCCGTGTGTTTTTTGAGAATAGAATTTTTTCCTAGATTACCAGGAGATAAGAAATTTAATGTTGTTAAATAAATTAATAATTTTTTTACCAATGGTGTAGGATTTTACTGGTATGTAATGTTGAGGTTCAAATTTATATAAAACAAGGACTCAGTTTTCTTATACCTAGAGGGAATTGATATTTTTTGAAATGGTAAGGTGATGTAATGTGGACAATTTTAATTGTAAATTTATAGTATATAATTAATTAATATAAATTGAAACTGATATAAAATTGATATGATAATTTAATGTTTTTCATTAAATGGTTGTGTTCATATAGGATAGCTGGTCTTAGTATTGGATTGCAGGCATCTAATAGATGTTAGATGTAGTTGAGTCTAATACTAGTATGTTACCTTAGTGTTGTTTGAAGATTTATTATATCATGTATGTTTTTGTTTCTATAATCTACTACACTCTATCGGTTAGGGAAACTAACAACCTAGGGACTCCGAGCATGGGGGTTTTTTACCCAATATCTTGGTGGGAGGATGGTTGGTTGACTACCCCTTTCGGCTCAATCTCTTCTATAGATAGTTACTTGTGCTGGTATGCACGGTGGTTATTTTTTCCCATATTTGTGTGTAGTGGTATGTTATGGATTGGGATTATTTCAAACGCATATATTCTATGTATAGTTTCCTATGGACAACTAAACATATAATGTGTATACGCTATGAAGGCTTGAGAATCCATAGTCTGTGTATGGGTTGTAATGGAATAAGGTATAATACCTGATGTATGATACTATTTATACGTGTGGTGGTGGATCTTGGTGGGAGGATGGATGGTATACTACCCCCTTTGGCTCATTGTCTTATCTTGGTAGATATTTATACTATTATGCATGGTGTTTATTTTTCCCAATATATGTAGGTAGAGGGAAATAATGGCTAGTGGTAATTTCAAACACATATATTCTGGATATTGATTAATAACGACTACTATAGGTATACCATATATAGGTTATGATGGATTGAGTATCCATAATCCGTGTATGAGTACCAATATATTGAGTTAATATACCTAACATGTGATACATGTTATGCTTCACCTAGGTGTCTATGGAATAAGCTTTATGGAGAGTGAATTTTAGGACATGTGACATTGGGGAAGACTGGAAAAATAATTTTAGAGTAGTAGCAGGGTACCCGTGATATTATTTATTATATTATATGATCTTGTATTTGATACATGGTGAGAGTATCCATAGTGAGGCTAGGAACTTAGTATACCTATTTATGGAGAATGTTAGAATGACCTTTTATATTTTTCTTTATGATACATTCCATACATTTTTCATATGTGGCTCTTGGGGGGTCTACTGAGTATACAATTATACTGACACATCATATATATAAACTATTTTTTAGGTTAGTTGGAGTTGGTTAGAAATCATGATGGTTACTACTAACTTGTTGGTTATAGGAGCTGTTTGGGCTTCTTGGTCGCTGATGTCTTCACGTTGTTTTAGTAGATTCCATTTCCCCTGTCATTTTTAGTAGCTCGTTTATAACCTTATGTATGAGTACATGGATTTTGTTTTATATTGATGTTTGATAAGGGGTTGGTTGGTGTATATCATCTCTATCAATTCTTCATGTTTTTCCTTAGAGGGTAATTCTTTCCATAATAATTTTTATTATACCCTCAGTGCAAGTATCCACCTCGGGTCCTACAGGATGTGTGACTCGGGGGGTCACAATATCTCTTCTTACATTTCTAGACATGGATGGGTACACATTATGTGGAGGAGTCATGAAAAGGAATGTATATTCTTATACATAAATCCCATCAAGCCTAAAATTTCTTTATATTAATAATTTAAATCTTAAAGAACATTTTCTTCTAAAATAATTTCATTCAACAGTTGTTGTTATTCTATAAGACTCATTCCACTTCATCCATTCCATGATTTAAAGTCCAAAAATCATTTTCATGTTGATAATAGTTTTTAATTCTATAATACAAAAATATAATGTTTATATTATATCCATATAAATGCTTTATAAATGTTGTTTTCTTAATTCCACAGAAATCAATGTCAAAAATAATTTCAATAATTTGATTACAACTCTCGTTTTCAAAATATCCAAATTCATTAATTCATTAATTTTGTTCAATTTCACAATGATAACTCAGTAGACTATAAATAGAATTTATAAAATCCAAATTATATTATACTTTATTTTAAATCTTTCGAAATTTTTCAAATTAATATAGTTTGGTAAGTGAAAGAAAAAAAGTCATTTTTTGATCAACTCATTTATAATATTTCAAAATATCATGAACTCCTTTCTCAAATTAATACACATTTCAACATTTATTAGTGTTACTATAACCCATATTAACCTGGTACAATATTCAATCCTTGAATATAAGTTACTATATTTTGAAATTTAATTTCAAATGTTCTATTTAAAATTAAAAATAAATCAAATAAAAACTAAATATTTCAAATATAATATATAGAAATTTTTTTTCATAAAAACGCTTCTCATTAAGCTTTTATAATGATTTTTATTACAGAAATAATTCTAAAAATTATTGATATTGAATATAAATTATTACATTAATTCTAAAATTTTGACCACTAATAAAATATTATTTTTCATCTTTTTATAATTATATATATTTATATTTATATATATAATTTTCAAATTATATAATGAAATAAAAAATTATTAATAGATATTATTTTACATTTATCATACTGTGTGATTAATATAAAGATAATTTTGAAATTGTTATACATTAAAATATAGTTTTGATAATGAAACTAGTGGGATAAGTCACTATTATTTCCCAGAAAATGATGCGGTAAAGGGTAATAGTAGAAATGGATCTTTTGTATGAAGTAAAAATTGAAGAAAACCCAATTTTATAGATGATATTTTCATGAAACACCGTTAAATTAAATTTTTTTATTAAAACACAATGTCAAAATAAATTCCATTATATTTTAATTTCACATAAAACTAAAAGATTGGGATAATAATGATTCATGATATGTGGGAAACACATACATATAAGAAAACAAATCACAGATAAAACATTATAAAAAATAAAAATTCATATTATAAAAAATCAAACTAAACAGAAAATATAATTATAAGAATATAAAATGAAATGTAGAGCCTGAGAGGTAAATAATTAATCTTATATAAGAGTTAAATAATGATAAGTTTTTTTAAATGAATGAATCCAGAAATACTGAAACACCACAAAATAAATAATGATTTCATGGTTTAATAATATTAAATAAATTATTTACATATATTAGATGAAAACATATTTTTTGAGGAACTAATTACCAAACTAAAAAATCCCAAAAGGCCTTGACGAAATCAGAACAATCAATAAAATTAAGGGAATATAACTAATTTATGGGGGAGAGGATAAAAATGGGGATTGGGATTAAGGATATGGTGATGAAAATTTACTGATTGAGGGTTCAGACATGGATTGAGGAACATGAAAATTATAACAAAGATAATGATTCTCAAGAAGAATAAGATAGCTTGGTTATTAATATATGTTTTGGAAATGTAAATGAGTTTTCATCAAACAAGAAATCATGCATTTAATAGAAAAAAATAATGTGAATCAGATATAACATTTTAAAAATATTTCTATTTATGATATATTATAATTTAAGTAGAATGCATCCTCATTTTATTATGTTTTTTATCACTAAATGGATGTAAAAAAAAATTTCCACAGCAATTATCATATTTCCTACATAAAAAACATAATCATCTATTTTTTCATTGGATAAAAAAATATATAAAAAATATTCATTTAAAGACATAAAATCCCTATGCTATAAACCAATTCAACATTCATCATGATTATCATATAATAGATTCATTTCCTTCCTAGCACATGATACGATACTACCCTCTAAAGACACATATCATACTAATGATTATACCTACATAGTAATGAATATAATTTAAGTTAACTTTTATCCCCACTCACACACCATGGGAAACATCTTATGAGATCCCCAATCCATACACTACATAAAGACAATAAGGCTTAACTGTGGAGTAAAAATCATTTTGGCTCTTTAAAAGAAAAATTAAACTTATTGCCAAGGGTCGAATCATTCTTTATTTTTATGTCTCACATTCCCAAGGGGGTAACAGTGCCTTTATCCTAAAGGTACACTATCCTAGTTGTGTAACCAACACATTCAATCCCATACTGATCCACTATACTTGTAGCTATGTACTGGATCTAAAATCATTTTCATTTTCTTTATCCACATACCAAGACATCAGTCAAACAAACCCTTGTGTCTCGTGTTATAGTGACCCATGATTCCCATAAATTTTTATTATATCATTTTAGATGAATATTCATCACAATAAAAATATACATTCCTTTTGAGTCTAATATTTTATTATCATGGGAAACATGAAACATAATCTTCTAACATGGTGAATGATGTTCATTATTTCCAGAAAGGATAATACAATTTAGTATTCTTATATAAAATGAATCATCTGAACCTAGGGAAAGGATATATAAGAAATATTGATATTAAATTCTCAGAAATTGTAAATAATGTAGATACAAAAATATAACAAGAATATAAGGATATTGTAACATGAAAATAACATTGTATGATCATATAATTCTTATAAAATATCCTACACATGAGTCATGGTATAGAGATTAAAAGACCTTAAGACAAGAATCGTATTGTAATAATGATTAAAATCCTTGAGATAAGAAAAAATGAATAAGACATTGGATTGTGGTAGAATCATAATTATATTAAATTATTTCTATGGCTGTAAAGGATCCACTACCAAGGATATCATAGTGCAATGGGTTCACCCCAAACCATCTTAGTAGTAATGTTTTACTCCAAATACCATATTTTTAGTCAATATTAACTTACAATACCATATTATTATTTAATGTTCTCTCTGAAGAACGTCAAAAAGTACCAAGTCGCTTACTAATCCCTGTATACTCCAAATTCCATCCATTTCCATCTCATGAGATATAAATCATTACCCAATGAAATATAGGATGATATTGGTCCTTACCATCGTTTAATGAAATCATAAATATGTGTTTCAAAATATAGTAAAACAATAATTATACGATGAAACATAAACATATATGGGCTTCTTAATGATTATATCAGTTCCCATGAAATTAAATAGGTATCATAAAAATTTCATCATATCATAACTTGTAGAAAATAGTCATGTTTCAAAATAATTTCTACATTTTATGAACTATGAATGTAAACATGTTTCATAATATATTTATCATGATATAACCATTGTAAGAGTAATGTAATTCATAATAAACCTCAAATAATAAGTATATTCCATTAAAATAAAGCATAAGAATAGTGTCCTTGGAACGTATCATGATTAAATAATGAACTATATAAATATATTTCAACATATATGGAGAAGTATTTTGAAGGATAACTTGTATTATTTCTTAATAAAAAATACCATTCATTGAAAATCATTTTTAAAAAATATATAATTTTTGTAATCATTTTCATTAAAAAGCACTTCAAAATCATATAAATAATATTTATAAACAATTTTAAAAAAGTTAGAAAAATATTATTTTTCTACTAAGAAATGTTATTTTGAAATCATCAAAACATTAGAAATACTTTTACTTTGAAAATAAACCTGTAATAATAAAAAAAGAATTCTTTGAAAACTATTTTATAAACATTACAAAAGAGAGAACATTTTTGAAGTTATTTTCATTTAAAGAAAATTTAAAATAAAACACCATCATAAATATTTTGGATTTTTTTAATTTATTAGTTTTTATAATTTAAAATATAATTAAATTAATGGAGTGGTCAAGAAATTAAGGAGTTCTCTAGATAAAGTATACTTAAAAGAAATTTTTACCTTCATATTATTGGTAAAAGTAAAAAGAACCTTGTTTAGAAAATGAAAAGAAGAATCATTTAAAAATAGTTTTAAAAAATTGTAAATGTAGGAAATAAGGTTTTTTAGAAAATAATGAATAATGTTAAATTTTAATTAATTTTTTTTGTAAAATGTGGTTTTTGGAGAAACCAGATTTACAGTCAAGTAAAATAATAAAGTCATATTTTATTAAAAAATATCTTAGTGTATTAAGTAATAATGACTAGAAAATGATAACATTACATGAATATATTATGAATAAATATTGGAGAACAAAATTAATGATTTTTATTTAAATATATATAATTATGTTTCTTCAATAAAAAGATAATAATAAACAATCCCTATAAACTATTAGATTGTAGCAATAAATTCTAATAAAATTTGTAACTTTGAATCATATTACCCGTGAAAATTAAAAATTAAACTAATATTAAAACATAAAAAGATATTATATTAATAATGAAAAATTTAAAATTGGAATTATATACACCTATTAAAATAATATAGGTTCATAAAATAAAATGTGCCTCAAAGAAGGAAAATTGAGATAAAACATTATTACTATTTTGGTATGTTTGAAACTGTAACCCCATTAATGTTCAATCATGAAAAGTATATTAAAATAATAATAATTAATATTAATTAAATAATGAAATTCATAGACGATACGTAGTTACAGTATATAAACTTAATAGGTGGTGAGTATAGCATGTGTCACACAAAAGTAAAAAAGCCAGACAGAAACCCCTTGTTGCTTGAATTACATTTGAATTGTAATTACCAAAAAATGTTTACATAAATTGTAATATTATTTATCATAAAATTATAAATATTAATTATGTATGAAGTCATTGTTCTTATATACCACACCCAAATTAATCTATTAAATTATATACAATAAGTCTCTCAGAAATAAAAGTCAGTGCAAAAATCCCCCCGCCATAAGTATTTACTCCAATCAATCCAGTTCAAAACACTTGTATATAAAATATATGTTTATTATAAATTTTTAAAATAAAAATATTCATATATATTATATCATATATTATTTAGATATGAATTTATATTACCCATTTATTAATAATTACATGTTAATATTATGTTTTGGGTAATAATTTTTTTTTTCAGACATGTTTTGACTTGTTATTCATTTTCCTCTTAATTAGATAATGATTTTATAATTACCATAATAATTAAAACGATATAAATATATTATATATTCATTATATATTTATTTACATTGTCCAATTAAAATTTGTTATAGGAAAAAAACAACATCGTTCATGAAAACGGTACGACATCTGTACCCTTGAACACTATTTCCATTTTATTGTCATATTATAATAATAAATTTTATGTGATATATATATATATATAACTAATAAATTATCATAATAATGTTTTATATATCACATATTTCTATTAAACTCATCCTTACGACATTATGTTCAATGTTGAAATGAATGGAATTGCCATGCTTGGAAGTAGTATGCCGTACTCATAAATGAAGTTATTATATTCTCACTAAATGTAATTCCTGAAGGTATGTTTAATATAAAAGATAAAGAATCATAATGAAATAACTAAAAACATAATTATCATATAAAAATAGTATTTACATCATTATTTCCAACCATGAAATGTGGAAATGAAAAAACAAATGACATTGATTCACAAGGTGGTAGTATGTTGTACACATGAATAGAGATTTCTTAACCCATTTGATAAAAGGGTGTGATTGAATTTTGTAAATTTATCATATCAATATCTCAGTATATATATGACGTTTATATTAATATATAATCATTATATAATTATATTTATTGACATTGATGCAGAAATAAAACATAAACACTTGTTGACGAATGTTACTTCTTCTTTAGGTATCTTCTTTTGTTTTTCAACAAACAACATACTTGTTTGGATTTATTAAAATATTAAGGATTATATGATGATATTAGAAATGTTTTTAGGTGATTTTGTCTGGTTTTGGTCGATAAAAATGGCATGATAAGTTTAATTAATGGGGAGAGTGAAGGCCCTTTTTTAATCGAGAATGGATGGTATTCTTGTAAATACCCAAACGAATTCACGATGGGAAGGTATCCCTTAAATCATGTTACAAAAAAATAGAAAAAATGGAAGGTATGTATTAAATGGATTATAATTAACAGCACCAAATAATACATATTTCATTATGTTATTCCTTAGTCTTTAAGTTTACTAAATTTTATCGTCACAGTTTTTATGAAGGTGACTTATAAAATTTTCTTCAACAATGAAATTAATCCATTTGAATTTTAGTTTGAAATATTTTTATTAGTTAATAAATAACCACTGATTCCAAATATTATATTCAATTTAATAAATAAATTTTCTATGCGTGTTTAAAATTTATTCTAAAACAAACAAATGTAATGCCCAAAACATCATTATAGCCTCAATCATTTCATTTTATTTTAACTCTTTTCACTAACCATTTTTATAAAAAAAATATTTTTAAATTATTAAATAATATAAATATTTATTAATCAAAATATGGAATCCAATTTTCCAAAATCCACTCATATAAGTTTCAAAATGTAATTTAATATTATTCCCACTAACGGGATGAGAAAGCTGGGTTTTAAAGTGAGAATTATGAAAAAATTACAATGTTTTTTATTGAATTTTAATATAAAACATATTACAATAAAATAAATTGTATTAATAGATTTAAATTTTAACTAAATTTACCTCAATCCAATTTAATATATAATTTAACATTATAAATTATTTTGGTTGAATAGTAAGTTTTCTTTTGAAATTCAGTATTTTTCATTATTCATGAAAAAATTTAGTTTCTAAACAAAAAAATTAACCTTATCTAATTTTTTATTTATAATATAAAAAATAGATTTAATTTTAAAAACTATAATTAATAAAATTTTCAATATCATATTTTAAATGATATGTTCCCTTAAAAGGTGGTAAAATAGCCTTTTAGAAAAATACATCTACTTTTGTGTGCAATTTTATTTATTTTACTCTCTTATCTAAAAAAGATTAATGATAAATAGTTTTTTGAATATATAATATATAAATTTCATTAATATAATTTATCAACTGTTTTTTATAATTTATTGGGATGAAATATGTTTGGGAAAATAAATAGAGTTTTATGAATTAGAATTCATTCATTTTGAAATAGTTCTGACATTAATCTCTAATTAGTTTATTTACTAAGAATTTATTTTCTAAATAAGAATAATTGTTTTTTCAAAATTCAGTTAATAATTTAAATTCCCACCATTCAAATGGTTATGTCATAACTCTACTAATAATTTAATAATATTATTGATAGTAAATTCAGGTTCATTACAATTCAGACATCCATGTAACCCAAAATATCAAAAGAGGTATTCCATGTGTGACAAGATAAAATAAATGATTATTGTAGAGAAATATTAACATGGTGTAGAATTAAAAATAATACATAAAATAATTTTAGTTTATTTGAAAATTAATAATTCATAAATACACTGTGTGTTACACTCTACCCCCTTAAAAATAATTTCTCTCTCAAAATTCATCCTGGTCATTAATGTTTTAATAATTGGATGTTACTTTCATAAAAACCCACATAATACAAATTAATAATAAAACATCCTTTAAAGACGTAATATTTTATACATAATGGTTTGCTAATGTAACTCACAATTAGGTTTCGTCTTTTGAGATCGTAGGTGGGATGTTAAAATATTGACTATAAAGAGAAAACTAACTCCAAAATAGTAATTTAGAGTGATAGAGAACATGTTATAAAGAATGATAACGATTAGAAAACCATAATTCATCATTAGTATCATTATAAATGATGATAATAATACAACAATGAATTTCAAGACTCTTTTACTAAAGTCTAATAATATTCATGAGAAGATAAAATGAATTGATTTAATTCCATTCCATAATAAAAATCACACTAATGGGTTGTAGCTAGAAAACCATACATTTTATCTATTAATATAAGAAATGAAGGTGGATATGTTAGGCCTGAGGCAATAAAAGATCATAAAATCCAAAAATAGAATCATTTTTTATTCTATCTGTCCTTAGATATCATAAAAAAATGGTAACCACAAGTTATCAAATGTTTATAAACCATTATATGAAAAAATGATTACATAATTTCTATAACAACATTGGAAGATCAATAAAAACCATTTCATAAATGGTTACCCTTTCGACACTTATGAAATATGAAAATAAAAAAAACTAGAAATAATATCATTAAATATATCAATATAATTTTAACATTAATCCATTATATATCATAAATTATTTCATGATTGATAAATATCAAACATGTTAATAACTTCATCATATATTCTCTTGAAAAATGTTAATAACCTAAATTATCATAAAACATTATATAAAAATTACACTTTTCTTAATTCCTTACATAAATCATAGAATTTTTTATATATTACTTATATCCAAAATATAATTTAAATTTATTCCATGTTAGTATGAACCAAATTTTCATAAAATCATTAATATGTTTCCTGGTAATCTGTACTTTCCTTTTTAATTCATTCACATCTAACATCTCTTAATATAATGATTATTATATCAATATACATAACATATTAAGTGTCATACTCCCTTAATAAGATATAAATTTTTTAGTACATTAGTCTCATTTAATAAATTCAAGAAAATCTATAATTCCTCAATTCTATAAACAGACCTTATATATTTCAAAATTCAGAAAATAAAATACATAAAAAATTATATTATTCAAGCACATAATTAATCGAGTAATTAGGCTTCACCATCTTATTCCTCAATTCCATTTCTCATACATATATCATTTGTAGTTTCTTAATCATCATAAACATAACCATTACACATACCTACTTAATAATTATATTCACAAGTATTCCCTTTTGGACATCTATTTTCATAATTCCTATAATTTCAACATTTAAATAATTCATCGGTCAATTATATAGTATGGAGGATAATATTATCATCCATTATTTTAACTAGACATTTTATTTTACATTTTCAATTACTATATTTGTTCCTTCTTTTCAAAAATTAGAAAATATTCACATTATTATGATACATTCACTTTGGTGTTTATTCCCACATTCTCAACACATATGAAACTAAATCATCATTCCTTCAAACTGGGTGTACAACAAGGTATGTTGTCGTGGACTAGTTCTCGATTGAGTTTATCCCAATATGGTCTTCTCTAGGGTTGTTACACCTAAGTATATATATAATAGATCCATAAACACTGATAGTATTCAAAATGATATTTTATTAGGAATGAAATTTCTCTATCGTTTAGCCAAATTCTATGAAATTATCATATACTTTAACTTTTCCTTATACATATACTTATGAATATGCCAAGGGATCTCACTAAATTCATTACATACTAGTTTCCAAAGGAAGAATTAAAATTTCAATTAATAAAAAATATAGTTATCCATGATTTTCATATATATGTATTACAAAATTATAGATGAATATTTATCCCACTACAAAATCACATGTCAGAGGACCTTAATAGTTTGGTGTGTTTGGAGACTGGTAACACAATTTAATAATATGGTGAAATATCGTCAATGTTTCCCATAATTATATTAAAATTCATTACTCTGACATAAATCCATTATTAATAAACTCTGACAAAACATAACAATGGGTGAGCGTAGAGTCTCGGAAAGAGTAAATAATGGATATGCGTAAGCATAACAAGAATATAAGTTCATGAGAAAATATACATAACATTTAATGATCATACCCCTCATATAAAAAACAATTAAAAGGAGTCATGGGATAATGAATAGTAGATCACAAGACATTAATTATAAGGTAATTATAATCAAGGAGATCATAACATATGAATAATACATTGAACTTTGGAATACACATCGATATATAATATGATTTGAATAGTGGTCAAGGATTACAACAAAGTCTATCCTAGTGGAATGATTTAATTCTCCAAAACATCATAGTTTTCAAGGATCATTACCAAAACCATATTAGTAGTCAAATTTCACTACCAAAACAATCTTAATAGTCAAGGATCACTACCAATACCATCATAGTGGAAAAATTCCCTTACAAAACATTTTTCACTCCCCATTATATCCAAGATTATCTCATAAGATATAAATCAATACATAATGCATTTGAATGAGATATGGGGTTGAATCATAATGAAATTATATCATAAATATACATTCTATAGGATAAAAAATCATTAATAATATCATGACCCATAAAAAGAGATCAGTTTTATAAATATCATATCATATCCAATGAAATTAAATGGGTACCATACAAACATCATCCCAACCAAAATTATGTAAAACATATTGTAATAATTTTCATTTGAATATAGAATGAACCATGAATATAAGTGTGTTTCATAAGTGATTTATCATTATATAAACCTTGGAAGAGAATTGGGTTTCAAAATCATCTTGTTGTCTTAAACATAAACCATTCAAAGAATGAATAA
The DNA here is from genome assembly GCA_963277665.1 of Viscum album. Classification (NCBI taxonomy): domain Eukaryota; kingdom Viridiplantae; phylum Streptophyta; class Magnoliopsida; order Santalales; family Viscaceae; genus Viscum; species Viscum album. The sequence goes on from OY728165.1 coordinate 814,507,029, forward strand.
TAATGGTGTGGTTGGATCATATCCAAAGTAAAGCATAAAAAATGATAAATTATTTTAACATAGAAGGTTAATAATTTTTATTGTTAACTTGATTAATTTCTTCATAAAATTAACATTTCTTTTAAAGACATTATTTAAGATATAAAATATTTTGAAAATCTATTTCTTAGAGAACAAAATTTAAATCTTATGTTGTAAGCATTAAAATTATTTAATAATTTCCATTAAGAAAATATAATTTCAACATGATTTTTTTTAAAATAATATCACTTATTGAAATAAATTTTCATTGAAAATAACTTTGAAAAAATATAAAAGAATATTTGAAAACCATATTAAACCCATTTTAAAACATAAAAAGATCTTTAAAATCACTTTCATTTTAAAAGAATTTTAAAAAAATTATTCCAAAATAAATAATAATTCATTATCATCTGTATATATTTTATTATAATGCGAAAAAGAATATTACACAAATATAATGGTCTTATTAGTTATGAATTATGTACATGATTTATACTTAAAAAGAAATGATCCTTTTATAATTTCAGTACATTTCAAAATATCCATGATCAAAAAATGACAATAAGATGCATTTTAAAACCATTTTATGATTGTAAAAAATGGCAAAAATATATATTAAAACTAAAATAATAATAGTATAATTTGTTTTTATATTTATAAAATAGATGGTTTTGATATAAAACTGATTTCCAGAAAAAGAGATGAATAATGTGGGATTTAATTAAAAACATTTACTTAATTATATTATATTACAAATAGTATAATGATAGAGCCATTAGAAGATTATATAATCAATTACCATATTAAAATAAAATTCATGATAATTTTGGAGATATGGATAATAATATTACATCAATGGAGGTATAATCAAAAACAATACCGATAAATAAAGAGATTATAGTAATAAACTCTTACCACATTAGTAACATTGAATAATATTCCCCTTGAATGAATAAAATTAAAATAATCATAAGGTATTATTAAAAGAATGGAATTAATCATATAACATAACATATGTGTTTTATATACACAACATTATATAATATAGGTGCATAATATTACATGTGACATAAAGAAGGAAAATTGAGAAAAACATTCCGTACAATTTTTATAACAAAAAAATAATATTCCCCTAAAAGTGATATCCTAAAATGGATATTAGAAAAGATAATAATACTAGTATAATATTAATTTAATAAATTAATTTTAATTAAATTCATTACATATAAAAAATAAGTTGTGATTATATTATTTGTCTCACAAAAGTAATAAGTGAGACGGAAACACTTACGCCTTGAGTAACATTATAATCATAATCCACATGAAATGTTATCATCATTAAAAACATTAATTATAAATATATTTTGTATATTCATAATAAATCATGCAATATGAAATTATATACAACACACACAAAAATGAGTGGTGAATATGGAATAAGTCTCAGAAATAAAAGTCAGACTAGCAATCCACTTAACATAAGTCTTCACTGTCATTGTACTTTTTAAAACCTCAAATATATTAAATATAGGGTCCTTTTAAATATTTAAAAGAAACATATTATTATATATAATACCATATTAGATATACTTATTTATCTATATTAATCTTCGATTAAAAATTTCATGATAAATTAGTGTTTTGAGAAATAACTACATTTTTGTCATAAATTTTTTACATGATATTCTTGGTCATATTATATAGATAATAATTTCAACATGTATTGAATTATAAATATTATATTATTATCATATATATATATTTATATATTCATTATATATTTCATTAGATTAACTGATAATATTTTGTGATAGAAAATAAAATACCTAATTCATAGATATAGTAGGTTGTATGTACGCATGGACATTGTTTCTCTATTATTGACATATTTAATGAAAGGAAATTAAATGAAATATATATATATTATCCTAAAATAATAATTTTTACATTATATTTATAAGATATTTATATTAAACCCATTATTAAAACATCCTATATAAAGTGTGAAAGAATTACATAGCATTGTGTGGCGGTAGTCTGAAGTACACACAAAAAACATTATTATATTCTCGAAAATGTAAACCATTAGAGTTTTTATGATATAAAAATACCATAATAATAATAAAAAATATTATAAAAATCATTAAAGTAATATATAAATATTATTTCAATCATTATGTTAATCCATGAATGGTGGAAATGAAAAAATGAATGAGATCGGTTGATGTAGTAGTCTTCCATACACATGAATGATGATTTCCTATATAATTTGTTGTAAAAGTGTGTGGTTGTTGATAATATCCTTAAAATAACTAAAAATAAGAATATATAAGATACTAAGGTTATTATATGTATAATTTATAGATTTTGTGTAAGAAACAAAACAAAAACATTTATTGATGAATGTTTACTATTCTTCAGGTGTATCCTTTTGGGTGGCACCAAGTGACATCCTTGGTTGGATGTCATTATAAATTATGGATTATAATCTGAGTGGGGGGATTATGGAGGAGATTTTGTTAGTTTTTGGATGATAAAAATGGAAAAAGAGTTTAAAATAAGTTGGGAGTGTGAATTCCCATTATATTGGAGGTGGTGTGGCATTCTTGTAGAGACATAAAAATATTCATTTTTGGAGGACTCCCCTAAATACTCCACCACCAAAATAGAAACATAATTTATTTTAGGGAATCATATTTCATAAAATACCTCTACCGCCTAAAATAAATAAAATGTTTACTATGTTATTCTATAGCCTTTATTTTTACTCAATTTTATCTTTATAGTTTTTACCAGGGCGACTTGTATATTTTCATTTACATAACTAATTTATGCATTAATATTATATTTAAAATTATTTTTATTAGATAATTTCATCCCACTAATTATAATCATTATTCTCGACTAATAAGATAAAAACAATATGTCTGTGAAAAATTAATTTTAATCCAAATGCTTCTAAAAAGGAAAACCCCATTTTAACCATATTTACATTATACAATCTTTACCATTCTCACTAATTATTATGGTAGAATTTTTTTTGACCAAATTAAATATTATTATCTATGATGATTCAAAATATTGAATATATGTTCCCAAATTACATTAAAAATTGTGCTATAATTTCATTCAAAAATCAATGCCGCATACGAGAACAGAAAGAGGGGTTTTAAAGACAAAGAGTACAAAACATTACTATGATTTTATATATAAATTTAAAACAAAAAAATACTACAATGAATTATATTGACTAAATAAAATTAAGATTTTAATAACATTACATTAAAACAAATTCAAAATATTATTTAACGTTATAAATTACTTAGATAATAATAAAATTTTAAAATAAATTTTAGTCATTGTAACTAATCATCAAATGACAAAACTTCTCAAAAAAATACCAACAAACTAGATGAAGATAATTATCATTCTCTACTTTTAAAAATTATTATTTTTTATATAATTTATAAATGTTTTCAAATATAGTTTTATGATTATTTTTCCCTTAAAATTTGATAAAACATTGTTTTAAAAAATACATCTATATATATATATATATTAATTGGACTTATTCTTATATACTGTCCCGAAAACACATAAGATGGATGCTAAATAGTTTATTGAATATATAATTTATAAATTTCATTAAAATATTTACTTGAATGTGTTATTTTCAATTTATTGAGTAAAAAATTGTTTGTGCATAGAAAAATATTTTCTCAGCTATGAATTTTTTTTATTTTTAAATAGTTCTTACCTTCAAATTTAATTAATTAGATTTAAATTAACTCATTATATAAAAAATCTTTTTAACTTTTTTTAAAATTTAGTATAAATTTTTTATATTATCAATTAAAATGGTTAGGTGATAAAAATAAATATATTTTATTATACTAATAATAGTATATTAATATTTAATTACTCTACCTTCTATATAATGAAATTTATCCAAGGAACTCAGTATTAAGTGTACAACATGATAAAATCAATGTTGCCTGTACCAAAAAATAACAAGGCATGTTGTGAAATGAAATGGATGAAATAATATTAATTTATTTGAAAACAATTCATAAATACTAATGTGTGTTAAACCAGTAATACATTTGTTACCTTCTATTTACACCACATGGTATTACACATTGAATTTTCATACCTTATTAATGATTATCTAAACTGATTAACTAATTTTGTTTATTTAGGTTTTTCCTCACTCACTCACACCCTAGGAAATATCTTATGATATTACCCATCCTAACACAACTTCAGTACATTCATGCATAACTATGGAATTATAATCAGGTAGTACCAAAAAAATAATGTTCCAAATTGGATTCTTGGGTAATAAAATTTTATTATTATTTTTTGATCGAATTTCTATGTGTTTTAAAATATATAATATTGGTTTTAAAAAAGTTATGTTATTAATAGAAAATACAATTTAATTTATAAATAAGTGGTCTGCTGTGAAAACCCCAATCATGGATGGTTTTTACATCGATCATATCAATAAATAATAATAAAAATACATAAATTATTTTTATTTTGGTAATAGATAAAATTAATGTTAATACCCTTCAGCTTTTTGTTTTTAGGAAGGTTATTTCAATGATTATTGGTAGGATCCCAAACATAGGGGGTATTTATGTCAATTATTTATATCATTGAAACTAATAACCTATATACAACGGGTTTATAACTATGGTATTTTTAAAAAATTATATTAATAAGAATTTATAAATGAGTTTTTACCATTGCATGTTAAAATGAATTATGATAAAAATATAATTATAATAGAAATGTGAAATTATTTCAACTTATTCCATCATAATTTGACTTTCACAACTAGAAAAGTTTCATACTACACATAAAAATTTTGTATTTCTAGATCTCACCCACATAATTTTACTTCCTAAATAGAAATAAATCAATAAATACCTATTTTTTCAAATACACCCCAATGATTTAATTCATAACCCATCTTCAGATATATCATAAACATATGATTCCCATACAATTTTTAAATTCTGATATTTTTCATCATTAATAAATTTCAAATTATGACTAAATATCCATGATAACTATTTATCTATATTGAATCAAGTGATGGAGAGTGAGTAGAGTCAGTTGGGGAAAAAAATTTCATAACTTGTTTTTTCATTGAGGAAAATACATTGAATGTTTTATTTTATTATAATTTTAATATTTATTCTTTTTTTGTAATTTCAGAAATTATTTAAATAATTTCATGAATAATTACTATTTATTTTAGACAATTGATTAAATAAAAAGTATTTTATCATTCAAAATTAAAATTTATCAATGAGACTATATTTGGAGTTGTTATTTCTCTAATCAAATTATGAAAAAAATTCTTATCTCTTGGTTCCCTCCAAATTGATGGAAATAAATATACAATTAAATTTTCTTTCTAAATAACTAACGTGGAAATTTATAATATATTGAATTTGATATTATTTTCAAAAATAATTTATGTTGTAAAAAATGTAACATCTCTTATAAAAGCACACCTAAAATATTTATATATATATATATAAAACAATGCGTGAAAATAATTAACCTAAAAACCAATTTAATGATGCAAAATAACCTTTTTCAGTGCTTTGATTCACATTACTCGATGTACAAACAATATTAATCCATGGAAGTTAGTGTTGATCTCTATTGAAAATACTTTTCAGGTCAATAATTTTCTAGAAAAAATTTTATCCAAATATTGGAGAGGTTTCTAGAAAACCATGTTAATGAGATTAAAAAATATGATATATTAGGTTATTCCCATGATCCAGATACATATCTAGAGGATGGGGACTTTTGGATGCATCTAAGTGACCTCAGTCAAATTCATTTTAAAATAATTGACATCATCAATCAACTATTTTAATGTGAACATATATTATACTTCATATAATTCATTCTAATAATTTAGATTGATTTAAGGTATGTAATATTTTTTAAATTTTCTTCATCTATGTTTATGATATTATAAAACATAACAAACCAATAACTGGTCCTAACTACTATGAGACACAATTTTTTGATTTCCTTAAGCTCATATTCTTTTCTCCAAATTTATCCCAGAACAAAAATTACTAAAACACTATACACCAGGATCACTATTTTTTATTTTTTCCAAAACATTACATATACATTTACTAAGAACATATGTCACACATTCAATGGGCATTTTTCATGAAACTCAACATCCTTTATAGTATGGTCATATCTTGTACCACATATACCATAATTCTGAAAAACAATCAATAAAATTCAACAGAATACCACATCTATTTCCTAATATATAAAATATAGAAAAAACCCCAAGGATATCACCTAATGTTAAACCATTTTTATATATCATGGTAACCTCCCAAATTTATGAAAAATTGAACCATCGAATAAACATTACCTTTAATCCATATATTATCTATATTTATGAAAAACATAGTCAATGAATTCTAAAACTACAATTGATAAACCTAAATTAATACAATAAGTAATTTATAAGAATTACAAAAAAAAATTTCAAAAAAATGACCCAATATATATTAAGGGTTTTTAGTAACATTGAAATTTAAATTACGAACCCCCCTTTCATTATTATTTCATAATTAATTTTATTTTCACAAAAAATTTTTTTTAAAAAGTATACATTTTTTTCCAAATTACACACAATCATGTTCATCTCATGTGAACCTATATTCCATGTATAATGAATTAACACAAATACTGTTTACATGTTAGGATATTTTTTTAAAAAATAATCCATAAATGTGCATAACACATTATAAAATAAGTCATATTTACTAAAAAGGAGAATATTTCCCATCTTAGAACAATGGAAACATTTTCACCCCCATATTGTTGTTTGGGATTAATAATTACATGTTACACCATATATTTTGAATAGAATTATGGAAAATTTCAATTTAATATGTAATTATACTAAAAAAACCTATAGATATCTTATATCATTTGATATGTACCCAACACAATTGATTATAATTGTAACTAAGTAGGGTCACCACATCCCCACAATAATGTCTCCCTATGAAAAATAATAGGTTATTGGTATGTATAATATTAATTATAAATTAATTTTGAGTGAATTTATGGGGTTCCTGGTTTCTGATGTTCGAAACAGGGGGGGTAGGAGAGATATAACATGGAACACGGTTAGGGATAAATTTTTCTATACTTTGAAGTAACCATGTGAGGGGTGTTTTTGTAAATAAAGTGAATACTTTCCTAGTTTTTCATACCATTCTACAACATAGATGGAAATTTGAGGCATATTTTTTTGGGAATAATGAAGCATGAATCGTTGGCACATAAGTTTCTAACCTTGTTTCCAATCCATATGACCATGTCCAAAACATTAAAAACTATATTTTACCAAAATATCCCTATCGTGGTTTTTTTTATTATGGGATTATTTTACATCCCTCAAAGATAAAGACCCTCCTCTAAGGCCTCTAATATCCTTCATATCCTTCATCGCCAACTTCATATTTCAATATTAGTGTTTGGTTTGAGGTATGTTGATTTCCTTCTCTTTTTCTTCTTCCATCCCCCTCTTCTAGCATTTTTCCTATATTTCTTCAATTTGTGGAATCCTAAGGGTGGTGTTTGTAAATTATATAGTAGTAATTGTGGATTCTTGATATGTTTATTATGTATTAGTTGTGTGAGGGTTTTTTTACCTCTTTTGAGTGGTCTTCACTGAGAGAGATGAGAATTAGAATGAATATTTGGTAGTAATCTTTATTTAAGGGTTCTTCTAAGAATAAATTGTAATTACTAATCTATATAGGATTATTAGGACTAGATTGAAACTTATATTATTTAATATTTTTTAAAATTTTAATTATTGAAGTATTTCATGGAAGTTATTAGAGATTTTGGTGTTTAGAGTGGTTTGTCCCATGTGGACGTGTCTTTTATTCCAACCAAGTGTTTTAAAAATGAATCAAATATGTTTTTTTGTGTATAAAAAGATTTATAAAGTGGTTGTAGAAAATTGTTTCCTCTGGGAATGAAGTTTTTGATAAAATAGGGCATGTTTGTTTTTGAAATGGCTTATTACATAGCTTGATTGATATGGTAATGGCCTGTGATGTTTTGCTAGGGATTTGGTCATGGGTTAACCATGGTTTGAGTGAGGGGTCTACTAAAGGGAATGTGTGAGGTTTTTTACGATGGAATATGTGATCCCCCAATTTGGTTTTGAAGGGACCAATAGTTCTTTTGGGTAGGGGTACCATGTAATATTCCATGTTTTACCAGATAAGATCATTAGATATTAGATTTCATAGCTAGCTATCATATTTTTTTACTCACACCTGATAGTTCAGATGGTTAGTTCCCTTATGTGCACATTATTCATACTAGATATGTTTTTCTTATTAATTTGAATAATTCCATTTTGATTTGATGAGATTTATTTTACCCATTTTTGATTTTTCTTATTTATGATAATTTGATTTTGATTTTATGGTCAAATATTTTATCCTATTTGGGTTATGATTTAGAGTGTTTTTCTATGTGTCGTTATATTATCTATTTTAGGAATGATTGAATTTTTTTAAGAAATTTAATGTGGTTTTATTGGTTTACCGAAAATTAGTTTTTTTCAATTATTTTAGTTTTATCATATTAGTTTATTTGTATTTATGGGTAAAATAATTAAAATAATTTATGGTAAAATCCTATTGGGTTTCATAGCTCACACCATCCTAAGGGAGTTTGGGGAATTCACATATATCATTTTGGAGAACATAGGTAGAGGAAATGTAATTGTATGCTAGGGTGGCTCTTCTTGATTTCCTTTTTCTAGTATTTTGAGGGGGTGATGTGGTCTCGTGGGGATGTACTCATGTAGATTGTTTTTTGTAAATTTTATTTATTAGGATGTTTGTTGTTCCTAGTTTTTAATTTTACTATTTTTGAAATTTTGATTGTGTATAGATACAACATATTTGTATATATCATATTATAGAATGTTTTTTATGTAATTTTTCGTTAATGGTATTATTTTATCTTCTACTTCTAACTTTAATTTTATATATGTGTCCATACCATTTTTTGGATGTGTAGTGCTGGTTTTCCATGGGAGATGAAATTCAAAAATGATATTTGGTTATGTTTAGTGCTTTTTACCAACCTATGGTGGTCGGGAATAGATATTGGGTTATATGGCGGGCTACCTTAATTGATGAGTTCGGTTAACCCATGTTGGTTCACTACAAAATGGCATTAATTAGGGTATTTATTTGGGTTTCACTAGTATATATGATCTATGACTATTATTACATGGCAATAAGATATGATAAAGGGCCATGGAATGTCTTATTATTGTCGAACATTCAGTCCTTATTGGCGGTCTTGGGTTGTTTTTAAGTTTTAAACCAAGTTATGTGTTGTTTGGTGATGTTTTTAATCATTCTTCATTGAATTTTTATATGGTTACAATTTTGGAGGTTTTGATTTTGGTAATTGTGATTGAATTTTATGTTTGATTCTTCTTGATGAAACGTATCATCGATGTCTTATAAAGAATGCCTCCTAGAAGGACCTCCTTCAAGTATATAAAGGGAGAAGAAAATAGTACCCCATAGAAAATCCCTCACACTAATAGAGCATTGGTGGAGATTGTGATTTTCATGATCCAAATCATACGTCGTGATGGTGGTCATGAGAAGGAAAATATCATATACCATTATTAATAGTTTTTTAGGAATAATCAATTGATGTTTCATGGAGAAATATTACTCGATGTGGCTGATGAGTGTTTCGATCACATAATTAATATATTTTATTTATTAAATACCTATAACACTTATAATTTGTCTCTTATAATGTAATTTATTAAATGATATGGTTTAAACTAGTCAAAGTTTATTGTTATTTTGTAAAAGTAGGAGGATACCACATAGGGAACTGAAAAATTTTCTTTTAATTGGTTGTTTCACATGGGGATCATAGGTGTGGTTAATAATTATTTTTTTGAAGCTGATGTAGGGTGGTGTTTTAGTTATAATGATTCCATTGAGTTTTACAGATTTTGTTCATTTTTCATTATTTATTATCATGAATGATTATTTTAATGATCTGGATTTTGATGTCATACCATGGAAGAAAGTCATATATATTCTCATTCTATTATGTGTACCAACTGAGATTGAGGTGGAAAGAAAGGTTCTGACAGAAGAGTTATATTGTTCTTCTATGTTGGTATTAGTGGTATTACTTTTATGGGTTGTACCCATAGTTCCTTCTTGGGAATGAAGTAGAATCGAGATGTGTATTAGAGTGGAAGTGGAAGCAGTTTCTAGTATCCATTTTGATTATTTCTTGTGATCTTTTTATGGAATAAAATAGTTTTCTATTATCAATTCAGGAAGGATGGACACACAATTCTAAATTTTTGAGATACATTAAGGGTGTTCCATCAGTGTGGGCATATATTTCATCTACAGTGCTTTCATCAGTTGACATCATGAGGGAACAGTGTAGGATACTATTATTTAAAAGGCTCTTAGGTTTTTTCAGTGGCTTCCTCAGGTGGAGGATCTCTCCACGGTGGAATGGGTGATTCATACTAGGGTGAAAGGGATTGGGTATAGTATAAACTAGGGTGTATCAATGTAGCATAAGTCCTTCCAGATGACTCATATTATGTGTTAGCCACTGTATTAGGTACAATGTTAATTTATTTTTATGGAATTGGTTTTATTTGAAATATTTCCATCTCATTCTTCCAATTCATTTGATATCCTTGATTATTTCGGTTTGATGACTGATTTTACGTCATATGTTATGGAATAGATAACCCCATATGGTCAAAATAAGGAGATAAGTTTCATCAACCATCAGGGTTATATTGATGTGGATGGTTTGGGTGTTATTTGGGACTTCCATATTTTGGGACCTGATTTTTTCAAACGTATAATGATTGTAGATTGGTTGATCAACTTTGAGAAATTGTTCAACTTTTATCACAATAGGGAACAGTTCGTTACTCTTGATAGTGTCTCTCAGATTCTCTAGGGTTAGTGGGATCCATTTTCTAAGACAACATGACTAGATTCTTTATAGTTTGGTTTGTTTTCATCAAAACTATCTAGGTCATTTCTTGAGGATATAGAGCAGGGATAAATGTGTGAACATCTAGTAGCCATAGATAGTTGCATAGACATATTTTTTTAGTATTTAATTGGATTTTCACCGGAATGAGAGGTCAAATTTACCATTTATATGTTCCCTAGGATGATATTTATCTCTCTATCATTGTACCAGATTCCCTCAACTGAGTTTAATGAGTTAAAATTTTCTTATTGGATATTGAGGTTACAAGTTTTATTTGTCCTAGCATGTCACCATGATCTTTTCCAGTGAATTTTTGAATAAGGTAAATGGTATACTCAAAATTTTAATATATAATCATAATAATAATCAAGTAATAATAAATAATATTCCAATTTTTCATAGAATTGATAATCGTTTTGACTAGATATGGGGAACCCATTGGTTTTGAATAATCAATATAGGATTATGGTTACACAAACTGAGGGTCCATGAATCAGATCTTATAAATACTTATTTTCATATTAGATATATAAATTTCAAGTAAGAAATAATTTTATTTATTTTTATTGATGCTTCATCTATTTTAATGGTTCCAAGGAACCATAACATCAATAGATTTCTGGAAACAATCAATGTCATATTTTTAGATGAAATATTTTTGTACTCAATGAAAATGGAGGATCATACTTACCATATTCATGTTGTATTTGGTGTTTTGATAGAGAATCATCTACATACAAAGTTTCCCATCTAAAATTCATAGAATAAATAAGAGAGGTTTTTTTCATGTGATTTGTGTGGAAAATGTTTCTATGCAATGAGTGAAAGTTTGAGTAGTCATTTTATTAGAGTGTTTTAAGAATTTTTTAGAGATCTATAGATTTTTTTTCTTTGATGGTTATTATATAATTGTTTTGGTACTTATCCATTCTAAATTCTCCCTTTGAGATTTCAACAATGAATGGTGGAATGTTTAAGTGGGATGAGAAGTACCATTGTTCTTTTGAATAGTTGTATGATCATAAAAAAATTTCACCTCTTTTGATTCAACCAGATCACAGGATATATAATACAGTTTATTGTGATGCTCCCAGTGTGGGTTTGGGGTGTGTGTTTACGCAGGATGGCCATGTTGTAGCCTATAGATCATGGTAGATACTCTCACATGAGATGAATTACCACACCCATGAATAAAAATCGATACCTATTATGCATTCCCTGAATACGTGGTGACCATAATTCTTGAGGGAAAGTTTTATCTTCTATTCGTAGCATACGAACGTGAAAGAAATTTTCACTAATAAGGACATAAAACATAGGTAGACACATTGTGTATAATACCATAATACATTTGATTCCATGTTTATGTACACATTCTGGAAGGGAAATGTGGTTATTATCACATTTAGTAGAAAGCTTCCTGTGTCGGACAATTGAGAAACAGTAGATGAGTTTTGAATAATGAGCATATTTCTGATATGATTCTAGATTTGAAAGAATATGAAGGGAAAGTTTTCATGAATAGGTTGAATATTATAAACTCTCTCAATGATTATGTGTGGTATGAGAAGGTATCTATTCTTGTGTTTAAGAATATTAGATGTACATTAAATTTTGTGAATACCTCAGGTTGTTGGTCTTAATCTACTGATGGTTTTCCTCTCTTCTGGGGTCACCAAGTAGTTTATTTGAACCAGAGGAAATAGTTGATGCATGAGCTATGTCAATCTAGATGGAATATTTATCCTAGAGTGAAAAATATATTTTATAAATTGAGAGGTAGTAACTAGTTTCCCAGGCTGAGGCATGCAGTGGAAGAATTTGTTTTAAGGTGATTATCCTTCCAGATGGTCAAGGTTGAGCATCAGAGACCAACCTGGTTATGACATCCACTACCAACTCTATCATGGAAGTGGGATGACATATCTATTGATTTTTATTATACGAGTGATTACAGATCATCTGATGAAATGCACCCATTTTCATCCACTAAGAGAATCAATGAAGTTGGAGGACCATGAATTCATGTATGTTCAAGATGTTTTTCAGATTCATGGAGTTCGCTCTACATTATTTATAGAGCATTATTCCTATTTCACATAACTTTTTTTTGGAATGGACTGTAGGATGGTTTGGGAAATCATCTAAGGTATATTTTCATGTATCACTCGTAGAAGAATTGACTATTAGAGTGGACCATATATATGCTTGAGGTTATTTTTCAGTCTTCTGTGATTTATGTTATTGTATGTGGTATTGTTACTTTATATTGGTTGAGTTTTCCTATAATAGTAGTTATAAATAATCAATTATTATGTACCCATTTGAGTAATCATATTAGAGGTTGTTCCATAACATGTAGTTGTAGGATGAGGTTGGGAAACATTCCTTTGTCTGGATTAGACTCATCCGGGATATGACTGATATAATGTGGCTAATTTAGAAAATGTCAGAGAAATCGTAGATTCACCATAAGTCATATTATAATCATCATTTTCAACCATTATATTATCTCATTGGTGGCTATAATATTCATTGGGCATTACATCAGTTGGCTCATCATCATTTGTGAAAGCAAGGGAAGTTAGATCCATGTTGTGTCGGATCATTTAATGGTTTGGAGGGTCTAGAGATGTAATCCTATCTATAGAAACTACTATCATGGTGGATTATAATCCTTGATATCTCTCAGGTCTTCTAGCTAAAGAGATACCATAATGGCCCTTCTTATGCGCTTGAGTGGGGAGATTAAGAGTTAGATCTTGATTCCACTCTTATGGAGCATCCTATATATAGAATTTAGGTAAAAAACAAGTTTCTCATTGGAGATGAGGTCCCATTAGATTGTGTACTCTTTAAATGTGGATGCAATATGTATAATTTTTTGAGTGGGAATATTTGGTGATGGATTAGTGGCCTCATATGTTTTCTTTTAATGAAGAATACAAACATTCTGGGGGAAGGAAGTGTCATTATGGGAAGTTTAAGACACCCAAAGGGATATTGGTACATCTAATTTTTTTACTTTTTGTTATCCTTGTTTGAATTCATATAGTTCCTATGTGTCGGGAGTCAATATTAAGAATTTATGGAGTGATATACCGTGTTGTGTGATAAGCATGGATTTTTTTAAACCTTGAAGTAACCATTTGTGTGGTGTTACAGTTTTGATATTATGGTCTTTCGGGGTTTATAAAACCACGCAGTACCCTAGAGGATATAATGTGGCATTATTTAGGTAGATAGTGTCATCCATGTGGTTAAGACCAGGGTTTTCTAACCATGTGTCCAAAACATATTAATATGTCCAACCCTATTATATTTTATTTTGACCAAAATACACATGTCCGGGTTAAATGGGTTTGCTTTTCATTTTCCTTCCAACACACATGCATCCCCTCTTCCTTGGTAGTGGATCTCCCCCCTCACCTTAGTGGGGGATTTCCTCTTGTATTCTTGGTGTATTTCATGGGTTAAGATTATTTCATACTGTTTTCATCTACCTCTCCCCTGAAATATACTTTCTCATTCATTTATAGTGATGTATGAAAGCCTATTGATATTGTTTTCCAAATATAGTGTATGAAATTGGGGTTTGGTTTGATTTATTGTGGAAGAGGCATGCAAAGCATGGTTCTAACTCTTTCGGTTGGTTTTCATCAAGGTAGATTATATGTGGTCCAAAATTATGGTAGGTGTTTCTATTTAAGGCCATTTTCCATTACCTAAATTTAAACTACATATCATGTTTGGTTGTTTAATGCATTTCCCCATAAATGATTTAGACTTGGTCTGTATTTAACTTTTTATGTTTTCATGGATTAGATAGAAAAATTTTATGTTTAATGTATTTTTTTCAAATTGGGGTGTTTTGTATGCCCACCAGGTGGTTCATAAAATATCGTGATATTTTTTTTGTTAATTAGAATGCATTTATAAACAAGTTGTAAATTTTTTTATAATTTAGAGATGTTGTTTTTGATTAAATTGGAAATGTTTTATTTTAAAATTGATTTTGATATATCTTGATTTTTATGTCAAATATATAGTAATTAGTTGGAACTAAGTATCTCAAGTGTTAAATAGGGTTTGATTGAGGGTTTTGTTTGAGGTAACATGTGAGGAATTTTTGGGAGAACTATACCAGACTTCGATTAGAATTCCAATAGTCCTAGAGGGCTATTGGGTATGAATACCATGCGAGCTCCAATTTTTGGTTCTGGGAAGACCACAATAGCATCCATTAATTATTTGTACCACATTCATGTCAAAAAAATCATGACAGTCATAATGGATAGATCCAATAGGTCTAAAATACATATTTAGATTGATTTATATGCTTTAATCGTTTGACTAGATCAATGATTAAAAGATTAGTTGTATTATACTAATTAGTCATTTTCTATTTAAATGGTTATATGATGTTGATGTTATGATCAAATGTATTATTATTTTTTGGTTATGATTGATCATATTTATCTCTGTGGGACTATTTTTATATTTGAGTCATGTATTGGTGTTATCTTACAATGATAGGTATTTTTTAAAATAAATGCCAAATGGGGTTTAATGGTTTACCTAAAATCAATTTTTTGAACTGTTATTGATTCGAATGTGTTTTCAAATTATTTTATTAGTTTTCATGATGGAAATCAAAAAATAGATTCATTATACTATCCTAATATAATTCATGCATCACATTCTTCTTGTTCACTTTAAAGAATTTTTTTATTTCTTTTTTGAGGACACAAGTAATGGAAAGGGGACCATGTACGCTGGTTTATCTTCTTGATTACCATCATCCTATTTATTGTGGAAAAGTCGTGGCCCCACATTGATAGAGTCATGTGGATTCATTTTTTCTATTTTCTTCCCTCTAGGATGTTGGTTGGTCCATTTGTGTAATTTTCCCTTTTTAGATTGGGTTTTTTTTGAGATACCATGTCTATGTATATATCTTTTTCTGGAATGATTATACTATGATGTATATTTCGGATTGTGGTATCCACTAATCTGAAAAATGTTGGCTCAAATGTTATTATATTGTTCTTAGAATATTATAAATGGGTCATGTAGGTTTACTTCTTGTGAAATTATACCCAAACAATAGTTTCTTATTCCATTTCATTATCGTCACCCCATAGTGATCAGGAACTCTCTTTAGGAAGGGTAGTGAGATGTCTTGGGTGATGAGATGGGTTAAACATGGTTCATTCATTAGACTCTCAATACAAAATAGATTTTAATCATGTAAAAATAATGTAATTCAAATAATATAGAGACCATACCCCAAGTAAAATAACTATCCAGTAATAGAAAATTACTAATGTCATGAACCAACCCGGGTCGACCCTGAACCGATCACTTGACTCGGTCCGTGACATGACCCGAGAGGTGTTCCTGATCCTCCCGGGCTGGCGACATGCACTAGGGCATCAATAGAGGTCAAGTGGGAATTTTTTTTCCTAGTAAAAATACATAAATAAATAAAGTAGTGGAAGGAAAATAAATGACACGAAAAAGGATGAAGGACCAACAAAAACACACTAACCTCGTCCCGACCAAAAACTCTTGCGACTACGAGAGTTGCTCACCAGTCCACAACAAACTCTCACTAATGGTGAGAGAGCTCAAGCCAAACCTGTAGAAAAACTAAAAATAGGAAAATACTATAGGCGTGAGTATTAAAACTCAGTAGGCGTGCCGAACAACTAATCTCAAAGCACTACCTTTAAGTAAATAATTTATCAATTATAGGTTTGAACTAAATTATATAAAATATTGGTTTTTCACACACAAACATTTTCATTTCTAAAACAAGTATTAGTCCATTGCCCATTATAATTTGAAAACAATTTTTAATATTTGAAAGGAACCGGTGCATTGCATTGTGAAACATTTTTGTGAACAATAAAAAAACCAAACGTTAGTTATTATCCAAAAAGGAAAACTACACAAAACACACAACACGCCCCAAGGGAAATGGTAAAAGTGGCACACAGGGGCCAACAACCGAACTAGACCTCTCAATCATCCGCGACATGCAAACAAATACTAAAGAATACATGGGTTGACCCTACGAGATCGTGAACAATACAGACCGTAATATACATCTGACTCATCCTGAAGGCATGCCCAAACTCGATGACGTCATAATTCACTAACGCTCGACATATCACTGCATGGCCTAACTGAGGGGCCTAATACCGATAGAATAAATAACTCGGTATTCCCCTGCTATGGGGCCACTAGCCAGTGCGAAATCTAAACTATTGCAGCAATTGTTCTTAGAAGATTTACTCACTATGCTAGGATCTCATGTCAACACATGCAATAAACAGGGGTGCATCAACATTGTAAATGAATCAGTCCCGATGCACAAACATCACATAAATATCACAAAATCAATGCACACGAAATTTCACCCCTGAGTGAGTTTTCTAAAGTAATTTATTTTATTAAAGTGCCAATCGAGCCTTCACCAATTTTAAAGAAAGACCTCATTTCTCATGAAAACCCGAATCATTTGTTCAAGAGAAATCATTTATCTTTAAAACCAGAACCACATTTGAAATTATTTAATTATGTTTAGAGGGAAAACTTGCATTCTTTCACTACTGGGTGTCTGCTCGCCAGGAAAATATTTCAAGAGTTCAATATAAAATAAACGTCTCTTTTTAAAACAAATAATCATTAAAAAATTTATTATCTAATATTATTTTCTATTTATTAAAATTAATAAAACATCCAGAAATTAATAAATTATAAATTTAAAAGGGAGTGTAGTGGGGGACCTACCTCGACTCGCAAACCAATCACAATGACAAAGCGGAGAGTCTCACACTCGCGCACAAGTATGGGAAATCTGATGACTACAGTACTGCGGAAATACGTTGCCAATGTGCTGCAACACCCGCAAAAATAAATAAAAACACAAACTCATAATAACCAACAAAAAAGCAGCACAAAAGTTACCTCAGCGCGGGGCATTCCTTGACCAACAGGTTCGCACGAAAGGGTGAATAGTCAGGCGCGGTGCTACAGTTCACTAGAAAGGTCACTAACGTCGTCAACGGCAGCACAAAGACTCGGGTGGCTGACGAAAGGCCTGGTCGAAGAAGGTGGGGGGGGGGGGGGTTGCGATGCGTTGCCCGATGATCGAGGGATGGAAAAGGGGTCGTGCGACGGTCAGAAGGCAGTGACGTGCACTGGAAAGAAGGATAGCTGGCCGGGAGAACGTGCATGTCGCAACAACGGGGGCTGGCCAGATAGCAGGTGAAAAGAGGGGCGTGGAAAAGGGTGCACAAGCTAGGGGGAGTTAGTCGCGAGGCTGGTGAGGGGCCTGGCTAGTAGGGAGGTCATGAGATGGGAAGAGGCGGGGTGCGTGATACTGTGCAGAGTAGGCAGAAGGGTGAGGATGATCCCAACAGAGGCTTGACCGGAGTTGTGTGCAGACCGGACAGAAGGGGTGGATAACGGCTGTGGCTGGCACTGCTGGTGGTGCGCGGGTGGAGGCTGTGTGAATTGGATGGAAACATCCTACTATGAAGGGGCGCACCAGCGGACGAGGAGAGCAGACAAGGGGAGAAGGGGTCACCGCTGGTGCAGAACAGGAGGGTGGCTGGAATGCGGAGAGGTCAGTGGCGCTGGGAAGAAGGGATGCGGTAGCCCCTGGGTGCTGCTGAGGGAGAACCTAGGAACAGGGGGCTGCATGGGGGGTTCGCGCGGCTGGATCGAGCAGGGGAAGGAGCAGTGTTGTGTAGGGAAGAGGCTGGGCCACATGCAGGGGGTTCGCTGGGCAGAGAAGGGTGGTGTCGCAGGGTATCTAGGTGGAGGTCGTGCGGGTGGTGGGTTGTCAGTGGCGAGGGTCAGGAGAGCCGCGGGTTGCGTGCGGCGGTGCAGTACAGCGAACGGAGGGAACCGGGGCACTGGGTGCGTGTCGGCCGAAGGCAGCAGGATGGGGCACCATGCAGCAGTGTAGTGTGGCGAACAAGAGGAAGGAGAAGTCTGTGGGAGGAAGGAGAAAAAAAAGAACAAGGGGATAGCCGCGTGGAAGAGGGGGAATCAAAGAAAAAAAAGAAGATGAAAACAAAAAAAAATAAAAAAAATAAAAAAAAGAATAATAATATTATCATTATTATTATTAATAAATTTAATCTATATTAACAATAATAATATTAATATCAACAATAATAATAATAATAATAATATTAATATTAATAATAACCTTAATTTTAACAAATATAATAATTAAAATTAATAACAGTAACCGCAATAAAAAATAAAACTTATTCATTTTAAATTTTTTCTGAAGAACGAAAGATAGTGTCGTTGCCTAGGTGAAGCCGCATGGGGTTTCAGAAATTCTCTCCACCCGTGTGCTCCACGACGTCAATTCAAAAACATGTATTATCGATACAACATAAAAATTGTTGTTCGGTGTTCAACCTGAACCTCGACAGAAATTTTTAAAACCAAGAAAATAATAAAATAAAATAGAAATTACGGAATGGTCGAGGCGTGACAATTCTCCCCACCATAATTCTTCCCATCCCTGGGAAGCCACAATAAGACCTAGACCCAAGAAGAAACATTGTATGTGTCACTCACCCAAAAAGAATAAGCGCCTCCAGTTGATCGATCCACACGAACATCACACTCGCATAACGTGCAACTTATCCGGAAAACACAAACAGTTTAAACACCACCAAAATGAAACCCGAAATGAAACTCTAATACTGACACAGGGAGGCCTGAACGGACTCCCCACCATAGGAGAAAAGCCAATTGAATTCAATGAGACCTACGATGGGTCTCCCCACCATAAAGACTGATGAGGATAACCATGCTTGAAGATTTTCCACACAGTCCAAAAAACCCCCACCACGAGGTGGAGAAGGGAAGCGCCCTACGGATAGAGCATCGAAAATACTGTCATGGTCACTCCAACGATGTCACACCCTCGGAATAACACAAACCATACCACACTAAGGATGATGATTAAACCAAGACCCTTCCTCACCGCTGGGGTTCACCTGACTACGTGCCAGCTTCACTCCGGGATCTATGGCTGGAGCTCTGATGATTGAAGCATCTCCTACCTCGCTGTCAGGAATAAAACATTCCCAATCATAAAACACGAACGAGAATTTTACCAAACACGCATCCATTAGATCAAAGGTTTCAAAGAGGTTCAGCCACAACCATTCTTACAACTGAAATAAAAGAAAAACCAAAAACGGTATAGGTGACAAGCACTACATCCAAGAAACACTATAAAGAGAAAACCCCAAAATTATCTCCAAACACCATCCTACTACTTCGGATGGGCTGAGGTGACCTTCAACGAGCCAGGTATGTCTTTAGCGCACATCTTGAAAAGACATCGACAGAATCATTGTAAGTGGCCCAGACGTCCACAGGTATTGCAGGGTTTCGGAGCATTTGGGGACATTGGCCTCTTGTGCCCCCGCTTACCGCACTAGTGACAGATCAAGGCATTGTTCTATGAGGAAGACGAATTAAGGTCTAAATTCCTCTTGATTCCTCTACATGTTCCACCATCATCATTTTGCTTCCCATTCTTCTTATCGCTATCTTCTGCACTACATCCCAAAGCCGGAGGAGGATTCATCAGCTCATGTCCTCCTGCTAACTCAACTTCAATGAGGAAAGCTTGTCTCACCACATCAGGGAAAGTGATCATGTTAAATTATCCCACCTTCGACTACACCTTAGGATGTAATCCAAGCACAAAATGACGAGCTTTCACGGGATCATTTCCAACATACCCCTGTTCATACAGAGCCAGGTCCAGGAAAGGACGAAAGAATTCCAACACCGATCTGACACCTTCATGGAGACCGCACAACTCCATCCTCTTCCCCACCATTGTCACTTCAGAGAAGTACTGTTGAATGAATGACGACTTTAAGAACTCCCAAGTGAGATCTTTCCGTGGTTTATTTCGAGACACAGACTTCCACCATTTCCAGGTTGGACCTTCAAGCATAAAGGTAGCCAACATCATCTATAACGACTCAGGAACCCCAATGAAACTGAACTTCCTCTCAATCTTCCGTAACCACTCCTCTGCCTCAAGAAGATCTACCTACTCATAAAAGAGGGGAGGGTTCAACTTCTGAAACTCGAGGAAGTAGTCCTTGGGATGATCAACTAGAAGATTTTCTAAGGATTCACCACCTGAAGCTGCACCTTTGGTATCCATCGAACCTCCATGGGGGAAAACACTAAGGAACAAGAAAACCAATAGATGAATCAAACATGGTCATTTTCATTTCAAATACAAAAATAACACTCTTCATAACGATTTTTTTCATAAATAAGGAAAATCCAGACGATTCAGTAGAGGGAAGTTAGTGATGATGGGTGACTCGACCATATGGTTAGCGGCCATACGCCAGTCACACCACCATCACTAAGAGAATTCTAGGGTAAAGTCTCCAGCTCTACATGGCTTTCCAGACCATGCGATCTCACAGAGGTCACATTCCCAACTCTCATTTAATTTCCCAATACCAAAAAAAACAAAAGAATCAAAAGACATCGACAACCCAAAAATCCCATGGTAACCTGAGGTTCGGAACGAGCAAGGGTCCATGATGTCCTTCTCATCCATATACCTCGAGTCCCGACAATCATACTCCTTCTATCATGACAACCCCAAATAATAATGGGTGCTCTGAAAAACAAGGTCCAATCAGGAGCCGACCTGCTCTAATACCATTTTTTCACGAACTAACCTGGGTCGGCCTTGAACCGATCACCCGAGCTAGTCCGCGACATGACCCGAGAGGCGTTCCCGATCCTCCTGGGCTAGCGACAAGCCCCGTGGCATCAACAGAGGACAAGTGGGAATGTTTTCTCCCAGTAAAAATAAATACATAAATAAATAAATAAGCGTAAGGAAAATAAATGAAATGAAAAAGGAAGAACGACCACAAAAACACACTAACCTCGTCTCGACCAAAAACTCTTGCGACTCCGAGAGTTTCTCACCAGTCCACAACCAACTCTCACTAATGGTGAGCGAGCTCAAGCCAAACCTGCAGCAAAACTGAAAACAGGAAAACACTATAGGATTGTGTATTAAAACTCAGTAGGCATGCCAAACAACTATTCCAAAAGCACTACCTTTAAATAAACAATTTATCAATTCTAGTATTGAAGTAAATTATATAAAATATTGGTTTTTCACACACACACATTTTCATTTCTAAAACAAGTATCAGTCCATTGCCCGTTATAATTTGAAAACAATTTTTAATATTTGAATGGATCATGTGCATTGCATTGTAAAACATTTTTGGGAACAATTAGAAAACCAAACATTAGTTATTATCTAAAAAGGAAAACTACACAAAACACACAACACACACCAAGGGCAAAGGTAAAAGTGGCACACAGGGGCCAGCAACCGAACTAGACCTTTCAATCGTCCACTAAATGCAAACAAACACTAAATCAAACATGGGTTGAACCTAAGAGATCGTGAACAATCCAAAACGTACTATACATCTGACTCATCCTAAAGGAATTCCCTAACTCGATGATGTCATAATTCCCTAACGCTCGGCATAGCCCTGCAAGGCCTAACCGAGGGGCCCAGTCCCCATAGCAGCAATAACTCAGTATTTCCCTACTATGGGGCCACTATCTAGTGCGTAATTAAACTAGTGCAGAAATCGTTCTCAGAAGATTCACTCACCGTGCCAGGTTCCCATGTCAACACATGCAATAAAAAGGGGTGCGTCCACAATGTAAATCAATCAGTCACAATGCACAAACATCACATAAAGCTCACACAATCATCGCACACCAAAAGTCACCCATGAGTGGGTTTTCCAAAATAATTTATATTATTAAAGTGCCAATCGGGCCTTCAGCAATTTTAAAGAAAAACCTTGTTTCTCAAGAAAACATGAAGCACTTGTTCAGAAGAAATCATTTATCTTTAAAACTAGAACCACATTTGAAATTCCGTAAATTATGTTTAAAGGGAAAACTGGCATCCTTTCACTACTGGGTGTCTGCTTTCCAGGAAAATATTTCATGAGTTTGATATAAAATAAACGGCTCATTTTACTACAAATAATCATTTAAAAATTAATTATCTTATATTATTTTCTATTTGTTAATATTAATAAAACATCAAGAAATTATTAAATTCTAAATTTAAAAGTGAGTGTAGTGGGGGACCTACCTTGACTCGCAAACCAATCTTGACGACAACGTGGCACATCTCACACTCGCGCACAAGTACGCACAAGTCAACAACTGCAGTACCGCAGAAATACGTCGCCGATGTGCTGCAACACCTGTAAAAATAAATAAAAACAGAAACTCATAATAACCAACAAATAAGCAGCACAAACGTTACCTCGGCGCGGGGCTTGCCTTGACCAACAGGGTCTCACGAAAGGGTGAATGGTCAGGCGCCGTGCTGCAGTTCACTAGAAAGGTCATCGACGTCGTTAACGGCGGCGCAAAGACTCGGACGGCTGACGACAGACCTGGTTGAAGTAGCTGGGGGGGGGGGGGGGTTGCAATGTGTCACCCGATGATCGAGGGACGACAAAAGGGTCATGCGACGGTCAGAAGGTAGAGATGCGCATTGTAAAGGAGGATAGCTATCCGGAAGAACATGCACGTCACACCAACGGGGGCTGTCCAGATAGTAGGTGAAAAGAAGGATGCGCCATAGGGTGCGCAAGCAAGGGGGAGTTGGTCGTGAGGTAGGTGAGGGGCCTGGCCACCAGGGAGGGCGTGCAATGGGATGAGGCGGGGTGCATGGCACTGTGCAGGGTAGGCAGAAGGGTAAGGATGATCTGAACGGAGGCTCGACTAGAGTTGTGCACACACCGGGCAGAAGGGGATGATAACAACGGTGGGTAGCGCTGCTGGTGGTGTGCGGGCGGAGGATGTGTGAATTGGATGGAAACATCCTACTATACAGGGGTGCACCAGCGAATAAGGAGAGCAGACAAGGGGTGCTGGGCTCGCCGCTGGTGTAGGACAGGGGGGTAGCTAGAATGCGGAGAGGATTGTAGTTGTGGGAAGAAGGGATGTGGCAGTTTCTGGGCCCTGCTGAGGGAGAACATAGGAACAGGGGGCTGCAGTGGGAGTTCGCGTGGCTGGGTCGAGCATGGGAAGGAGCAGCGTTGTGCAGGGCGGAGGCTAGGCCGCATGCAGGGGGTTTGCCGGGAAGAGTAGGGTGTTGTCGCAGGGTAGAGAGGCAATGGTCGTGCGGGTGGCGGACCACCGGTGGCGAGGGTCAGGAGAGCAGCGGGTGGCGTGCGGCGGTGGAGTGCAGCGGACGGAGGGAACTGGGGCGCTGGGTGTGTGTCGTCCGAAGGGAGCAGGATGGGGCACCGTGCAACGGTGTAGTGTGGCGGACAGGAGGAAGGAGAAGTCTGTGGGATGAAGGAGAAAAGTAAAAAATGAAAAAAAGAACAAGGGGATAGTCGTGTGGAAGAGGGGGAAATAATTAAAAAAGAAGAAGAAGAAAACAAAACAAAATAAATAAAGTAATCAAATAAAAAACAAAAAAAATAATAATATTATCATTATTATTAATAATAATTTTAATCTATATTAACAATATTAATATTAATATCAACAATAATAATAATAATAATAATAATATTATTATTATTATTATTATTATTATTAAACTTAATTTTAACAAATATAATAATTAAAATTAATAACCATAACCGCAATAAAATATAAAACATATTCATTTAAACTTTTTCTGAAGAGAGAAAGATAGTGTCGTTGCCTAGGCAAAGCCGCGCGGGGTTTCCGAAACGCGCTCCACCCGTGCGCTCCACGACATCAATTCAAAAACACGCATTTTCGATAAAACATAAAAATTGTTGTTCGGTGTTCAACCCGAACCTCGACATAAATTTTTAAAACTAAGAAAATAATAGAATAAAATAGAAATTAAGGAATGGTTGGGGCGTGACAACTAAAACCAAAAATATACATCAAATAGAAATATTAAATTATAATGGAATGAAAATAATAACAAATTAAAAATATGTTGAATCAAATTATACAATTTTTATTTATATAAAAGTTGTAAAAAATATGACTATCCTCATTGGATAAATTATACACCCCTATATACAAAATGGTACATAAATAACCCTTAAATTCAATCTACCAAATAGGTCCTTAGACTTTCCTTGGAACCCACTTGAATCCCAAGTAATAATTCAAAATTCAATCCTACAAGATGGTTCATTCCATAACCTTAAACATAAATATAAGATGTATATAAAAACCATGGTGAATAATCATTTTGTGAGTATAAACTAAAATTAACATCACTAATAAGGATCTAAAGGAATTTCATAATAAATACATTTGATTTCTTGTATAATGTCATTAAAATAGTTTCAACCCACATTGTAATGTTCATATGAAAATATATAATATTCAACCCAAGGAACCATATTGTAAAACTCTACCAAAAACAACCCAATGCCAATGAACTATAAGACACATAACATTCACAATAATAAATTTATCTTATAACTACACATTTTATTGCAATAGTCTGGAAAAATATGTCTATTAGAAGCCTATAGACATGTTTTATTTAAATAGAATATGTAGACCAATATATAGATATAGTTACATGAATCCATGGAAATTGGTTTTGTTCAAAAACATAAAAAATGTGTAATATTGCAGGGAAATGGCTTATTCCATGGTTTATTAAACAATGGTCATAGAAAACTATTAAGACAGTTTAAATCGCAGACATAGCCACATATTTCCATTGTTTAATGTGTGTCCAAAATAATCTATTTCTATGGTTTAAACCATAGAATAATACACCTATTTACCCCATTTATTGAATGAACAAATCCACATAATTAAATGGATTAAAAGGTCTCCATAGAATCCTGTGGACATTGTTTTAAAATTTTCCACAACTACATATTTCCATGGTTTTTACTATGTCCACAACTATATATATCCCTAGTTGAAACCATGGATATATCCACATGTGAACACTATTTCAACAGTGGAAATAGCTACACATTTCTATTGTTTAAAAAATTAGCTATAGCCACATATCTCAATGGTTTGAAAATATCACAACTAGTTTTCTAAAATGATTAATAATTAATATTAAAAATAATTATATGAATATATATATACATATACTAGTGAACAATATAGTGGTATGGGATTTGAAAGATTATAGAAAAGGTCTGATGATCCAAACTCATCATAAAAATCTATACTATTAAGGATACTGCCCTAGTATTCATCATGGATATAGCTTCATATTTCCATGTTTTTAACTTTTACCACCACCACCAATTTCTAAGGTTTATACTCAGGACATAGCAACATGTTTCCGCAGATTAAAATACAGATATAAAAACCAATTTCAACAGTTTAAACCATGGTTGTAGCCACATATAACCATAGTTTAAACTGTTGATATATTCACATACTTCCATGTTTAAAATCTTGGTTATAGCTACCTATTTCCACATTTTTTAATATGGCTATAGGTTGGACCCTATTATAATAGATATGCTCATGGTTTTTCCCTATTCCTGTGGTTTTAAATTGTGGCTATATGATGATTTTTCAGTTGTGATTTAAAAATTAATAAATGTGTATTGATCCTAATCTCATATAACATCAATGATATGAACATATATAAATTATATAATGACTTAACAACTACATGTTATTAGTTAAATGAGGAAGGGATCAATACATACAACAGTTGTAGAAGATTATTCAGATAGAAGATCATGCAATAAAATAAAAATATATTGCAAACCATGGTATAAGTGAAATAATAGTATACTAGAGGGAGAATATATAATGATTAATTATGATGTACCATAAAAAATATTTTTTTTATTCACGAGATAATCCTGATCCACCACACATAAGGAATAAAATACACAATAAGTATTATTTTTCATATAAAATCCACTTAAGAATAACATTCACAACTTATTGAGGAACTACCTTATAACAATCCACTAACGTGAATAAAATATAAATGGATGAACAAGGTCACTTCCATTTTCTGAACACCAAAATATAATTACAATGACAAACAAGAACCTAGGAATTATATTTATTTTACTAAGAAGTCACCCACACCCTTAAAAATCATAGAATTTCATAGTTATTTTTAATCTAGTAAAAAATTATATAGTACTAATTCATCACTTAAATATCACAATCTGTTCCTATATGATCCCCTTGAAAGAGGCCACCCATATCAAGAACAATTCACGTTGATCCCTACCTCCCTTATAATCTATGAAAATACTAAATATCATTTCTCACATAGTCAACTACAATGCATACCACAACCTCAATTCTCATACCATGACTAACATATCAAATAACCTAGAGAAATTAGGTATAGTAGCATACCAATGATAGGTTACGTTATTCAACTCAGTTTAAAAATTATATACTCATTCACAATGAACTATAAAAGAAAGAGCTTATAATACTTTTTTTATATCATGTAATTATTATGTTGGCATACATCTCTCCAAAAGTAAAACCAACATCATCTATATGTATACCATTTTAATTATTCATGACATTTCCTTGTATAATAATTAATCTATTCTTATGACCCATATCGAGAAATTATCATTTTGTAATGATAAAACACATAAAATACTAGTTTGTGTCATTTAATGTGTTATCCCAACTCCTAAAACATTGATACAAACCCTTAAAACATCAAATCAAAATTTGCAAGAACCATTTCTCACTCAATGGTCACAAAACATAATCCTTGTTGGGTATCCCATCTATTTGACCCCAATGACTAAACAATAATCTTGTATCCAATTTCACCCTATAACTCCCCTTTATTTGCCCCATTTTCATCAAATACATATTTCAGAGTGTCACGTGATCTACTTGTTTTATATGACCCACACCTTAAGAACAAAATATTAATTTTACCCTCAAAAGGTTCAACCTATTTATCACACAAACCATAGAATTAAAATTTGTAACATCTTCTCTAGGCTCATTCAACTATATCCTAATCACGACTCCATATTTTATCACTATTTATTCCCTATAGGAAAGATGGTAACGATTAGTATTGACGATCTATGGTCATGTCTTGGGGTGACTATAGACTTATTTTAGTGTAAAAAAAATATTATAAATAACATACAATTTAACATTAAAAACAAAAATGAATAAATAAATATCAAAACCAAAGTATATATCCTACCCCATTTTAAAAAAAATGACATATGAAAAATATTATCCAAGTGAGATACATACCAACAAGATATTTTATGAGAATATCATACATGTCCCTAAAAATAATATGAAAATTTAATCAACCAACTATTCTTGAGTCCTGACCTAGTCCCCTTAACTGGCACCATTCAATCTATCAATATTAACTATAAAATACCAAGCCTTTTCCATACCTATGATTTCATCTATGAGATATTCTCAGATGAAAATGTTTTAGGGCCACCAAGGATTGTTGTGAGTGTAACTCAATAGGGCACCAATAATGGCACTCCTCTCATAATTAATAAATTCAATTTTTTGTGTATTGTAATATAATCAAAATAAATAAATAATAAAATGAATATAAAATACATTTTAGGGTCACAGCTATTATCCATCTTATCTAGGTGTGACCACAATGCATTATAAAAATTTAGAGTTTATCTTTGGAAATAACATAACGAATCAAATTTTCAGAGAATTATCACCTCATAAGACCACCATGTAACAATAAGAGATAAGAAACCCTCCCCCCATATACCAACACATATATATACCAAAACTATATGGGGTACATGTGATCACCTTGGATAAAACATCAATAATCAAGAGGATTGGATTATAAGGTAGATACCACCACTAATCAAACTCATTGTGTATAAGAACGCACTATAGGGATTATGTCATCAAAGGTATGGGTAAATATTCATCCCAAATATAACCATATATAATACTTTTTTAGAGGATATGCTCCCACCTAAAACATCGCATTATATTATAATAATCTGGGGGAAATATGACCCCAAATATCACCATATATCATACTCATCAGGGGAATATGTTTTCACCAATGATATAATAAAATTTCATAATCATATCGAGTGAGTTACACTCCTTATATATCATTTTATATCATACTCTATGGATATACAAGTGCTCACCCTTGATATCAACTGACCATGTTTATAATCACCCACTCTGGATACCAACACATGTCATGCTCATGTGGGGTCAATCACCCATGTCAGATGTTTCCATATATCATACATCACATGTGATAGAAATTTGTCTAAACTAGAGATTAATATTTATGGTTATCATCATAAACAGACACCCTATTCTCCCAAAAAAAAATTAGAGTAGGATATATTTGAGTTCTCACCCTATTAAAACCCTCTCCATGTTGAACATGAGATTAGGGAGAACTATATAGTTTCATATGGAATGTCAAGGTCTAGACATCCCACATGGTTTCACTTATCTCATATAAAAAAATATGATAAAATCCCACTAATAAATTGGAATAAACCAATAATAAAAAAACTATATCAATTGGTCATAGTCATATATATAGGAAACAAAATATAAAAAAATCACAATGGGGATTACATGAAAAGCATCCCACATTACAATGTTATCGAGACCAACTTATTCACTCCATTACTATACATAAATATGTCATGTGATAACCCCACTCAGATGCACAGAGGCACTATTGGTAGAGGAAAAATCAACCCTCACAATAGTCAACAAATCCATATGTTATAAGTTATTTGAATATTTTATATGAACTATGATTTAATAAATAATCCAAAAAACAATCACTATTCATTACTTAGAGGGAGGCTAATAAAACATGTCCCATGATACACAATAATATATTAATAAAATAACACCCTCTTGGTTATTTATATCATATATTATACTTTTAAAATTATGTACATGAGCAGTTGTGATTGTTGAATCAATCTCGGTGGTAAATGGTCATGCATTATCAAAGAAACTATTTTTATACTTAAAGGGATTAAGGGAATAAAATTAATTTATAATTAATATTTTATCACAAAAACTATAGAGTCAATAAATCATATTCTAAATTAAATAATTCATAAATCATAACACAATATTTAGAGACCAATCATGAGAAAAATTATATGAAATATTGACCACCATGGTCGTCCAGGTCCCACTGGACACCACTCAGTAGTGTGATGACCTGACTCTAT
Organism: Viscum album; assembly: GCA_963277665.1. NCBI lineage: Eukaryota > Viridiplantae > Streptophyta > Magnoliopsida > Santalales > Viscaceae > Viscum > Viscum album. Next base: position 814,537,454 of record OY728165.1, read on the forward strand.
CAAAGTAATTTAACATAATTATAATCGCATCATAATCAATTAAACAAAATATTATATTAATTGTGAATTTATAAATACATGATAAGTATTTCACTAGATTATATTAATTACATTAAAACGTCATTAAATGGGTTTTACATCACTCTTGACAATACCCTGATCCTATAAATAAAATCCCCAAATACTAGATATTAATAAAAAATAAGTTAAAATAAATATTTTTTTAAAAAGAAAATATTTTATTATAGTGGATTAAATCAAAGAAGATTCCAATTTTTTTTAAAATTTCTTGTGATCCCATTTAGCTAATACAAGAAGATTATATATTGATTTCGATGAATCCCACATGTCCTAAGGGAATAATCTCTAAACCCATATCTCATAGACACTAAAATTAATAAATAATAGGGGAGAATTATATATAATTTATAATAATAGAATCATACCTTGAATAAAATAGAAAAATTTATTTAATCACAATAGATATAAGAGGTCAATATCGATAAGCATAAGTTAAGAGGATATCATCCTCCCTGTATTATAGAACATGAAAATTGTGAAATTATAATTGGGATTTAAAAATTAATGATTAAAATTCCACTCAATTTTTAGTTTTTAATAATAACTAGAAAATGAACAATAAATACAATATCCCTCTAGACCATGACATAATTTCATAGAATACATCGCTCCTGGAATGGGCCATTGGGTCACGACATGGAGATATGCCTCTAAGTATAACAAAAAATTTCACAACCTAAGCCTTAGTTGAATGGTCACCACATTTATATAGAAAACCCCTCCCATATAATAAGGTCCATGAACCATATTCCCTTTACAAGATGGTCACACACCCCACCCTCATTGGTCATACAAAAGTTTTCATGGCGTCACTCCTATTTCCTAGCCTAAAATCACAAAATAAAATATATTAGGGTTTCGCATAGATATGTAATGGTTTAATGTGTAGTGGATTTACGTTTAAGGGTTGTGACCGCCACATGACCCCATCCACCGTGACAACATACGAAATATGTAAGGGTTTATCAAATCATATATAATGGTTGATTGATATATAATAGTTACTTGACTATGTAATACAATAGGTAAGGGTTTACTATCATATAATGGTTCCCTCTATATAAGAACAAACCTCGCACCCCCTAATGGTTACAGTATGGATGTGATCGGACTCCAATGATACTATTTACACACTATATTGAAATTAATTGTGATTTGATCCCCATTCATCCTTAAAAATATAATCACCAATGACAAACACAAAATTAACACCTTTGGTAATAGTGTGACCTTTTTAGAAACCGGGATAACATAATCTAATATAGAATCCAATCCCTAAGATAAACCAAGGATAAAGGGAATATATTTTACAATAATTAAATAATTAAATAATACATATAACAAATTAATACACAATAACCACACCCAATGGTTTAATGTATTTATATATTTTTTATATAAATTTCACATCACACACTATTTCTCCATTAACTCCAAAACAAATCCCAACACATTACATACTTCTAATCATAATCATGCATATAGTTAGCTAAGGAAATAGGAAATAGAAGAATGGCTATGATACATTGCATTGTACTGGAATAACATATCAATAATTTTTAAAATTGGTTTCATCAATTTTATGTGAGAAATCATGCACATGGGAGATAAATATGATTAAAAAATTAAGGTATAATAATATTTATCAAAAAAGAATGATATAATAAATTATAACCTTAGAGTATCATACAAATTCCATATCATAAGGATGGGATTACATGAGACAATAATAAGGATCAATGTAGCATTTTATACACCTGTGGAATAAAATATAAATGAGTTATACACTATGGTATTGGAAATATTTATATTGTAGGAAGATCTAGCCAACCATCATGTCTATAAATAAGGTTTATAAGTTAAAACCCCACAGTCATTTCCTCACACATGGATGTAACATTGATAAATGAAATCATATCTCAGAAAAGTTATGAACATGGCTAAACACAATCATTTTCATGCATAGTTTTTGAACATAGATAAAAGCAATCAAGACTATAAACATCTCATGTATCTCAGGATATATGTAACTTTACCCGATGAAGTATAGGGATATATAAGACCCACAATTCACATAATGATACAAAAAACATATGTGTGCGACATGAAATCAACCATTCATATTCTCATGAAAAATCGAGGGAAATTAGATGGGTTATATAAAATTTTAAAATTATATCACATACCAAGACATCGAGAATTATATCAGTGGATACCAAAATCTCAATCACATGAAATAATTATATCAAATGATATTATAATGGGTGATCAAGAACATTAAACATAAAATATTGTTTTATCTAGATAGGGTGAATCTTAGATGAAAAATCATAATTTTTTTTTTTAATAATTATTGACTTTATTGAATAAAATATGGTGTTACGTGATACTTTTTAATAAGTAATTTTTGAAAAATTAGATAAGAGAAGTTTTTTACAAAACTATTTTAGAATAGTTTCCAACACAAGATCCTTATAAACAAATAAAGATAATATAAGTTAATCTGGGGAAAAAATCCAACATATATGGAAATAAAGAGAATTATTTTTTAATAATAATATGAAATTTCAGAGAAATATCACAACAATAAATGAGATATAAATAATATTTCTGAAAATAGATAAAGGGGATTATAACATGTACGTTATATAAACTATATTTATTGCTCAAAATAATTAAATAAAATTTAATCGTTTAAAAATAATAATAACTATGAGGATAAACATCTAATAGAGAGGATTAGAATCATTCTTCATAATATCATATATTTCTGAATGATTAAATCCACCAAAGAAGAATACTTTGATATTGAAATGTAAATTCCCTAAATATAAAGATAAAATAAATTATAAAATATTAGAGTAGAAGAATATAAAAAACATTTGAGATTAAATTCAAATAAGAAATAATAGTACCCATGGAAATTGATGTAAAGTAAAAAATTATTTTTAGCATTTTAGGAAAATAATTCATATATCAATTATAATAGTGATTAATTTGGGAAATCATGACTAAATATAGATGCATATTTCTACAAAAAATATTTTCAATTGTGAGAATATGATATCGTGTATTATTTAATGACCCAATAGTTTGTTATATGATTTCCCATAATTAATTCTAACATTTCAGATATATTTTTCAACGTGAAACAACAAACAAAAAAAAGGTGAAATACACAGATCACAAAAATAATAATTGGATTACTAGGTAGTAATATGAGTAATAGTATTATGAAATATATAAATTTATAAATTTGTAAAGGATATTTTATTCAAAATTTCATAATTCATTATTTCTTTTAACAATAAATCTTTTTATGTTTTGGAATTATCCATAAATAAATATATTATTATTATTTTTATATTATTGTTTTAATAAAATATTATATTGATTTATTACGGGAAGCATTATTAGTGTTTTTTTGAAATTATGAATAAGAATCCATAGAATTATAATGAAAATTCACATTCCAATAAAAAAAATATTATCAATGAATTTTATTATTTGAATAAAAATTTAAAAAATGAAATTATAGAATTTAAATTTTCCCAAATTTAATTTAATTTTTAATATAAAAATTATATTTTTATAAATTTTTGTGTTTTTTAAAACTAAAATATTACTAAGTAAATAGTGAGGCATACTAATTTTTTCAAATGTCATCAATTTTATGATATTATGCATTTAATATTTTCTGTAAAATTTTTATTATAAAATTATATATTAGAAAAAAAAGTATCATTCAGAACAAATATTCATGATTCATAATGTAAATTTATAACATTTTAGAAAATTTAGAAATATTTCATAAAAATAATTTCATTCAATTTAATTAAATAATATTAAACATGTGGATAATTAGGTTACATGTTTATTTCACTATCAAATAGCTTTTATTATATCACTAATAATCTTTTTAATTTCATTAGAATCGACAGATTTGGATGTAATTTTTAATAACTATCTTTATTCTTAAAGATACACTTTTCCTAAAAATAGGTTGTTATATATTACAAAAAAAAGAATAAAAAAAAATTTCCATACACATGAAAAGTTAATATTATAAAATTATTCATGTATTTGAGTTATTATCAATAATATTATAAATTTTTTCTAATTTATTTTTTTTGTATAAAAATTATTATTAAGATTACTGATTTGTATAATGATAATGGTGAAATAATTATTTTAAAATTAGATATTTAATTAATATCATGGAATTTAAATTGAACTAATAAAAATAATATCATTTAAAAAAGGACTCTTCTATTACACATAATCGTATAAATACATATAAATAAATGAGTTTAATCATTTATAAATACAAAATAATATTAATAATATGTAATGATCAAAATATATTTTTTCTACTAAAATAGATTTTCTATAGATAACCTATGTAAATTTAAAAGTAAATATTATAGTTTTTAGAAATTTAATTGTATAAATTATAGGACAAATTCAGTTCCATCTAACCTTAATTTGAATATATTGGTTGTGTTGTATATTTAATAAGACATAAATTCACATAGGTAAAAATAGGTTACACTGTTTCAAATTAAATGTGTAAAATGTTACAAAACATAATTGTAGGAACCCTATAACATGTTTACATTTTAACATAATAAAACAATCAAACATGTCTATGACATATTTCTACAAGACCTCAGGTGCACTTCCCCTTTTTAAAGGGGCCTCCAACTAGCAGCGAGGGTTCATTCCATCAGTAGTGAGGCTATGCACTTAATGTCCTGTCATGGGATGAGAAATGAAAATAATTAACAATATAAAAATCTATAAATAAATAATGATATACCATATGAAGGTCATAATATGATGGAATAGAATTTTTACAGAAATAAACTACTCATGAAATGGTGATCTTGTAAAGGGATAAACTAGGGAATAAATAATAAGAAAGTAGTGGGGTCTTTTGGAGTTTTTGTTGGTCTACAACTAGCTTTGTGATACATTGGTCACCAATCCATAGTTTGTCCTTTTTATTTTTCAAATATCCAGTCATGATGTTTTTATGTACACTAAAATTAATGAGTTGGGTTTTAGTATTAGACTTGGTAGGACACTACCAATGTCTTCGTAAGTAAGTCTTATCATTTTTAAAAATGTGTTCTATAAAAATATTATGTGTGTAACAAGAATAAAAATGTAGAACCCAAAACTATCAGGTCATGTTAAAATGAATCCTCCAAAAACGATAGGACGTATCTACTTCCACACCATGATGAAAATAAAAACAAGGACATAGTAAATGTCCATATAATACAACAAGTATATGTTTCATAGTCAGACCAAAAAAGTTTTCATTCCCCATCACTCTCTCATCATGAGTATTGGCCCTAGGCCTCTAGGTCAATCCTCAATCACCCATCCTCATCCATTTCTCAATATAGTGACATTGGCCTTAGGCCTATAGGTCTATCGATTTTAGCCCAAAATTCCCTCTCACTATAAATTTTTTATGATCATATAATCAACCAATCCCCACTTCTACCACATAGGTCTGATCACATTTTATCATCATGCGCCTAGGTTTGAGCACACCATCCCATCATGCCACATAACCTATATTTATATCGTTATCACTTCACATATAGTGTCTGAACATGCCTCGCCAATTAGGATACCAATCTCTGACATGTCTGTCATTCTCTTAGGTACCATACATTAAACAATAATAGCATAGCATATACAGACATGTCTAAAGTAAACAGTGGAAATATATTAAGGAACCCATATCTGGTTCCCAAATCTAACAACATGGTTCTCATTGATTGGATTATCATATCACTCAAAGGGTATATATTTCAATTTTACAAATACATGTACAATCATCATGCATAGAAAAATAAAATGTACCAACATTGAAATCACAACAAGGAAATATGAGTTTACATATTAAGAGAAAATTAGAATATCATCATGATTTATAGCATCTATACATGTGATACACATCATCCATGGTTCTTACAGATTACACAAACATTCAATCCTTGTCCATCAGTGTCCAGATAACATGCTAGCAGATGAGGTCTAATGTGTACCTTGGAATCTTGTATATTTTTTTAACACTATTACTGTAATTAATTAGGATAATTAATTGATTAGATATTATTAATTATATATATCAAAATATGAGTAAATTATCATTCACCAAAACTATATGACCTTAAATCACATTCCCATAAATATGTCAAAAACGTTTTTTGAAGATTACACAAGATAACCTATTTTGATAACTAGAAAAATACCTCCAAAACAAGGTTACACATATACATGATAGAGAATAAATGACATTCAAATAAAAATGAGAAATAAATTAGTATCACACAACCACATGTGACCATTATAAAACATGGAAGCACGCTATTATTTTATTATTAATTGAATCAAATATCACTACAAGTTTCACTGGCTACACACACATGATCATGTGTTCCCAAACATGAATAAATATTAATTATGAAAGTATTCATATTACAAAAACATTGAAACATGAGTTAAAAATCACTAATAGGTAAAAAAATCCTACATGAAATTAATCAACATTAATGGAATGTTCATTGAAGGAATCATCACCAGAACCACATTCACAGACCAATAATATTCTTATTAGAGGCTAAGGATGAATAGAACCGAAAAAGTCAAAAAAAATTACATAATAAATTAAATATTATATCAGTTAATATTTTATCTCTCTTGGATAATTTACAAATTATCATTTTATGAAAGCACGTTTCATAACAAATTTTCTATCATGAATAATTATCTTTTGATATATTATTATAAATTATCTATTTATAATTATATTCAAATAGTTTCTTATAAATTAAACTCTATTTATTATACATTGATAATTTATTAAAAATTATCCCTTTAAACAATGAAAATTTAGTATTAAATGCAATATGGATAAAATTTATCACTTAATTTTAAAATAAAATATTTTCTTATATTACTCTCATTGAGACTAACCCAATGGAACTAACAGTGCATCAATCTGATCCTTATCATACCAGATATTGGTGTGAGATTTTTGGAATAATAATAAAAAAATTAAAAAATGTAATTGAGATGGTAGGTAGAGGAATGATAGTGGGAGAGGATGTATTCCCCTTAGATATTTGGGTTTTATAACGTTCCCAAATTCCCCTTATATATTTTTTCATTTTCATAAATGGTTTTACGATTTATTAATAAATTTATTTTTACATATTTTTTTTAAAACCATCTTCCACCTCACATCAAGTGTTTATATTTTATGTTATTCTACACAATCATTCATCACATTAAATCAGAAATTATTTTTATATATATAACCCATACATGTACTCATTATATATATAGACACCCACATGTATATTCATATATTACCCTAATCGCATATATATATATATATATATATATATTCCCACACATATATAAACATATATATTAATCATTTATATATATACACATTATATATATATACACACAAGTATTATTTTTTAAAAATTAATAATAATAATAATTAGATTAATTTAATTGTTACTAAAACTCTTCCATTATAATTACCATATTTTTTTTAATTATTTCACTTAAGAAATAACATCAATTGTATTACCTAACATCCAAACAAATGTAAACACATGGAGAAACATCTATTATCAATTGAGAAAATTCAAAATTATTTTATTTCAATTTGACATTTTCATTCTAATTGTTTGAGAAAAATAATACTAATAATGTGATTATAATTATTAATATTATTTATAACTTACCAATTAAAATTTATGGTACAAATAATTAATACTCTTATGTGGAATCATAGCAATCTCTCGACTGACAAAATTTTTATGTCATACCGAATGTAAGACAAAAATTCCAGATTTAATGGGGGACACAGATTTCCCATCTAAGACCATGCATACGATATTTAATTATATCAGAGAAATTTATACTAATAATATTAAAAAATTAACATCATATTCAATTTTAAAAAAACATAATGTGTATAAATGTAATATCATTCCTTGTATAAACATTTTATTCAAAATTTAATGGAGGGTTCATATTTATCATTTTAAACAAAGTTGATGAGATATTTCATTATTTCATAAAAATAACATTATCATGGTATAATATAATTAATATTTTTATTTAATCAGCACTGATGTTGTACAAACACTTGAATTGCAGACTACATCAATGCCAGACTCCAAAAATATTCCAATAATCATCCAAATATTTATCGAGAAAAAATAGTCATTTCATTAATATGTCCTTTACTATTATGCAAATTTATAATAAACACAACTACTGAAAATAAAATTTTCACACTAAATTGCATGTAAATTATTATCATATAATGTATTACAGTCCATTAAAATTTAGGATATTAAAATTATCTTCCTCCATTGACCTCTAATCAATAATAAGTATCTCTAAAAGTATAGTTCAAAAAATTTGAACCACTGTTCTCGAACATCAGACAACCTCACTCACATCACTAAAACAAGATGAACATTTTGAACATGAAATGATCATATACATTATATTAGTTAAATCAAGAGATTTTTTATGAGTCTACCCACATCCCAAGATATACCCATCCTATTATTAACCCTGGTCTCCATACGTGCACATTTCTCATTATCATCATATATATACTAATAAAACTATATGATAAATTTAACTATAAAAATCCAATGTAGATATAAATAAAAAATATTCGATCATTGATATATCATAGAAAATGATTCTATCCTGAATAGATTTCACAGGCCATGGAATTTAAATAAAAACAATTATCCATACAAAAAAAGTATAAATATATATATATATATTGAATGGGACCCAAATAACTAGTTATGATACATGAACACACCCAAATACCTTAAATCACATATCAAAATTAAAAGCATCACCCAATGTGAATTTAATAATTAGTAACAATTAAACATAATTCCCTCAAATTTTTGGAACCCATATGTCCACTATAATGTTCTTGACAGAAACTCACATAGTTTTCCTACCTAACTCCCCACTATAATATAAAATTATACCCTATCCAAAATAATGGAAAATAGGTGAAAAAAGTTAGTGAATCATGATTCTCTGATACTATTTTGTAATAACTTTTCTGGAACCGTTTTGTCTGATTCGGAGTTTCACATATCCACTTTCATGCCTCCACATATGCAAGATACTAATGACTAGTAGAGAGGGTCCCATCCATTATGGGGGAGACCATACCCTTTATATCATGTCAGAGATGAGAAAACATAACAAAAAAAAGATAATAAAAAATATAACTAATTAATTATATTTTACAAAGGGAAATTATGTTGTTGAAGTACAAGTCATATAATAATAAACAACTCCCAATGTGGTGATCCTATAATGTTAATATTGTAAAATAAAAATAATGGAATGGGGTTTTATGGAGTTTGAACTGATTTAATACTAGATCCATGGTCCACTACACAACCATTCACCGAAGGGTCGTTTATCTTTACAAGATCTATATTCATGAAGTCTATAATTGCACTGAAATTACCATGTTGGTTGTCAGTGAATGACATAGTAGGAAAACACCGATATGTTTTCAACTATTGATATTGTATAATGGTTCAATCCATGAAAATAATAAATATTTTACAAACATAGTGATATAAAATCTAAAACCAAATTGTCATGCGTTAACAAATCCATCAATAAACCCCTAGGGACACCTGCTTCAGATCCATGATAAAATGTATAAAAATATTTCAATAAATATCCAAAACATACCAAAAGTCTATGAGTCATTATTTAGACCGTAGAAGAACCTATTTACTAATATCTCTCTCATCAGAAGTATATGCCCTATGCCTCCAGGTCAGACCTTATAAGGCCATCATGATACATCTCTCAATATAGCCACACAGTCCCTAGGCGTTCAGATTAGTACAGTATTTTACATAATTATCTATTTTGGTCTCTTCAGTCAGATCACATAGAGTAACATATCCCACTACTATCACATGGTTCTAATCACATTTGACCTCCATGCCCCCAGATTCATCCACAGTAGGCCATCATGCTCTATCATCTACCTTATTCTTGTCACCATATCAGATCTAGTGTCTGAACTCACTCCCCCTCTAGACCTTACATGACACAATGGGTATATCTTTCTCTTTCGTACCATTCATGGAACAATAATTCCACAATATATACTAGAAATATCTTACGGATATAGTGGCATCATATCAGTTTATACATATCCAATTTCACAACATAACAACATGGTTCTCATATATAGGCAGAGCACATTGCACGAAAGGTCTCTATACCACAAATACACATACACATGTTATCATCATGCATAGTCAAACAAACCATGTCATCTTATATATCCCGATAAGGAAAAAAGATTACATATACAAAAATAGCATATAATATCCTTATGTGTAATTTCTGCAACACAAATGATCATTATTAAACATGGGTCTTACATTTTACACAACCACTCAATCTAAAACCATCGGTGATCAAAAAATAAGCTATCACACAATGTCCAATGGGTCTTTTTTCACCTTGTAAAATTATTAGGTGCGTTCCATTAATAAATTATGACATAATGATCATTATTTAATTAAGAAATATAAATTTATCTAATCACTATATTCGTTAATGGTCGTTTACCCAAGGTGAATAACCTCATATTTCAGTCCTAAAAAAATGTAACAATACCAATGGTTTGAGTACACATGAAAAACTATTCTAAGAACGTGGTACTATTCCTTTAATGAAAGGTAAAAAAATACATGATAGATCATACATGATGTTCATATCAATTGTACAAATAAAAAGTTACATGTAACATCATGTGATTATAATCAAACATGGAAACAAACTACTCTTATATCAGTCATGGAAACAGATATCACATTTTTTATAATGGAATACACACACCCAAATCTAGTCACAATAATGAAAGAATGTTAATTATTACATTACATAAATTATACTAACTGAGAAAAATGTTTTATAAAAGCACCAGGTTGTAATGAAATTTCTACCTCAAAGACATCGGTGTTAATCTAATGTCTATAGATGATTTCATCACCAATACCTTGTTCACACACCTCCCCAAATGTGATCACAGTTCAAGGACTCCTATAACCAAACTAGCTATTTTATTTCCTGAAAAATAAAATATTACAATTGATGATACTTTCTCTCCCCCGGATAATTTATGAATTATCATTATAGGCCAATAAAAGTGTATGTAATTTTCCCATCATTAATATTTATTTTTCTATAATTTCTGTTAAATTAGCATTTTATAATTATATAATAATAATTTCATATAAATTATTTTTTTTAATTTTTTTTGATAATTTATTAAAAAATTATCCATTTAAAACATGAAATAATCCGATTCATTTAAATCATTATAAAATAAATTAATAATTTTGAAAATAATCATCGGTCTAAGATTATATCCATTTAGACAATCCCATATTCATTGACAATGAATCCATATAATCTATATTAGAGAAGATATTGAAGATAGTATTTTGGAAAACTTGAATGTAGTGTATAAAATATAATATAGTCTGAGATAGATTCTAGGACTCGTCCCAAGGGGGGCATAGCATGACTCCCCAATCCCTCCGCGAATATGCCATGGGATGATGACTACCACCTAGTAGACTTATCACTAGCATGGGAGGAATTTCCAATCTATCTATACACATGCACATATCTCTCATCCCACAAAATTTAGAAATGTAAAGGAAATTGAACAAAAAATTCATGAATACATCTATATCCCATAACAAAATTAGAACATGAAGTAAATAAGGTAAACAAGGAAAATAAAATCCCACAAAAAAGATTATTTAACACCATTCAAACATGAATGTTATGGTATTTGGACTATAGTTTGATAGCCGCAGGAACACTCATTGGTTTGTTTGGTCCCACTAAGAAGCACTTCGTCCTAGTCTTCCTAGGACTCCATCAAATGGTTTATCGTCTACACAGGACATGACTCATGCAGAAAAATACAGTGCAGGGGTGAGTTTAACAAAAATCAGTAGGACACCTCGAAAACACAAATTATATAACAAGGTAAATGTTCTCATCTCTATTAAGTTATATGTTTGTGACACATATATTAAAAATATCATCATGTACTCAATTAAATAAACACATTATACGAGTAATTCACAACCATAATATACCCATCTTAGGATTCTAGCTCGAAGATTCTGTGAAGAACACATCCGGGAGAACATACTCTTGATTCTGATATCAAAGATGATGTTTGTCTAAGTGGTACATCTTGTAATTTTTCTTCATGATAAACTAACATGCTGATATATCTGAAGAGAAATATGATACCAAGATGGGGATCAGAGAAATGTCCATGGGGTGATAACAATAACTCAATTAGGAATAACATTCTATGTTTAGGATCAACACTGTATAGGATTGGTCAGTTCGATTCAAATAACTCTCCCAAGAGCATGAAGATGATTAGAGGATCCCACTCCAAGACAGTAAGGCGGATTCATAAAAATATATCCATGATGTCCTGCTACAGTTATTTTAGTCCTACGAGTATAAAACAATTATTACCAACCTTCAACGAAATTATAATTGGATAATCCTAATGGAAATTCTCCAGTATATAGAAGAAAAGAGATCAAAGTCACGTATTAGTGTGTACACGCGTTTTAGTATGGTTTCACACCATGTCCCTTGACCTTGGGTCATTCCCATGTAAATGGAAAATTTAAATCAAAATTGTGTCCTTGTTTTTGAGTAAATGTTGTGTAGAAAGGTCGTCTAGTCCAAACATTGTATTTGTATTTTCAATGTAAACCCCATTTATTTGAAGTGGGATAACCCACTGTGTGAAAGGGGTCATATTCTATGTGAAACTAGACTCTATCTCAAAACCATAGCCACCTCTAAGGGAGGTATCCAAAATATTTCATCTAAGATCACTTTCCATGTATATTGGTATTATCTGGAAATAGTTGTTCTTCCTCCCACTTGCAATGATGCCGTCATTGGCTTGAAATCGAGCTACAGTCTCCACAGGGTTAGTGGATCTACCTTGTATGAGCATCAATTTTGAGGATAAAGGCAATATGTCCATGGAATCTAACTAGAAAAACAAAATTGTTCATCTAAATCATCTTCCATGAAGTTAACACAAAAATATATGGATTCCAAACAATTTTTATCTATTCTTTTCTACGACTATTGCAGCTCTTTGGCTTCATACCAACACCAAATCTACCATCTTAGATCATTGCACCATGAAATAGGTGACCAACAATTTATCCATTGGTAAAGTGTCAAATCATGGTAAATAATGAACTCACAAAAAGTAGGATGACTATAGTTATGGAGAGAGGAACAAATAAATCAAGAGGAAGTATCATTGATCAATGTTCATGTCAGCATTTGTTCATTTCAATTAGAACTACAATCAAATAATCAGCAATTAATCACAAATACAATTGTCTTGTAAAAACCCTTCAAATATTATCTCATCTCGCAATACAAACGACACATGAATCAATATTTTCATCAATAGATTCATGTTCATCATAGAAATAATGAATGGGGAAGAAACAACATGCCTAATATTGATTCTATTTGATCACTGATGAAGAATGATACGTCGTCATCATCATTTGGGAATATCCATTAAATTTGTGGTCATCGATGTTTGATTAAGAAATCTATCATTATTCTCTTTAGAGGATACACAAATCCTTATTTCTTATTTTTATCCAAGAGTTTTCAAGACTATGTGGGTAACCCTTGAAATTCTTCATAAAAATCAATTTAAAAACATTTAGTCGTTGTGTCAAAGAATTTGAAATAAAATAATTTTATTAAATAATTTTTTAATTTCAGTGCTCATGATGTCTTTTCCACAAAAGACTAGTAATATCTATTGATAAGTCAATCCTTTGGTAAAATTGACATTCTAAAATTAATTATCCCTTTAATTTATGATCTTGTAATATGTGTAGAAGGTATTTCCCTTTTATATGAAAACTACACATGCAATTTATTTAGTATATTTAACTAATTTATTCTGACCATGTTAGGCATTTTAAGTGCACACTATCCTAGAACCTGGAATTGAAAATAATTTAAATATTATAAAAAATTATTACACATAAAATATGAGAAATTACGTTTCCCCAGATTAGGGCTTTACGACCTTGAAAATCCAAAAAATGGATACTAAAAATGATGTGGGTACTGATCATAAATATAAGCCTCACAATCCCATGTGATCACCAAGATATTCTCATGCTATTACTAGACATACACTAAGGGAATTTATCTCCCATGAAGGATCCCCTTCTATTGATCCTCGATCACCACTGGGTACTCTTCAAAGGTCACAACATCTTGGATGTCGTTATCATCCCAGTCAATAATTTGAAATGGTTCATCCACATACCTCCTCAACTATGACACATGGAATAATACATATACCTAGTCTAACTATAAGGTTATAGGTAAGTAATATTCCACCTCATCACGTCTATGAAATATCTTTAAATGGTTGATGAGAATCAGAGATAGATTGTCTCCCTGACCAAATCTCTATAATGTACATCGAGGAAAAACCCATATGAACACATGATCTCCAACCTCTAACACCAAATGCCTTTATCTCCTATCTTCAAATCAATTATGAAATCTAAATATTGTCTTCATCCACTCTTGGATGACCTTCTGCTTCTAAATTATAGCTCACACCAACTCTGGTCCCATGATAACAAACTCTACTCAGTCATCCCAACAATGTGTTGAATTATATGGTTTCCTATAAAAGGCCTCAAATGGTTCAATACTGATGGTGGAATTGTAGGATTTTTTACAAAAAATATACCAGTGGTAGGTGATCTTCATAACTGTGGACAAAAATGAGCATTCAACCTCACATCGTGTACATCCCGAACATGAATATTATGCTCATATTGGACTTCTATTTGGGGTTGAAATATTGTTCTAAAGAATAACTGGGTCCAAAATGCCTCATTTAATCCCTTAAATAATCACAATGTAAAGAGATCATCATGATTAGAAAGAATCATCAACGAAACTCCATGTAGTCAGAATATCCCTTTATCGTTGAGGTGTCCCAAACTGTTTAATAAACTCTGTTCTCAGATAGATGGGAAGTGGTATCACATGGTGATTTGATCTACGACAACCCCTGTTTAATTTTTTCCCCTATATGTAAATGGTAATACCATCAGGATTTCTATAGATATCCCATCCTAGTTCTTTTATGGAGCCTCAAGGCGTTGAGACAAACTTTCAAGGACTCTTTGCTCACCCTTCACTTTCTGACAAGAAAGGAATCATGTGATGAACTCTATAACTTCTCTCTTTATTCCAAGTCATCAAAACTCGGTTTGGTGGTTGTGGTACATCTTTGAAAATCCCGGATGTTCCACCAATAGAGGCATTTTAATATCACTCAAATCCTCTTCTTGCAACATCATGGGTACCGTTGTTCATCCTTTAAAAAGAATGATATGCTCCACACAATTTGAAAATCTATCAGGATAATTCCAATTAGGTACATGAGAATTTTGATTCTCACATTTTTATCTCCAAGTTATTCCTCCTTGACTCATTGTAAGAGTGGAGGGGTGAAAACCATATACTAGAGGTAATCTCATCCCTCTCTATCAACAAAGTAAGTATGCATTGAGGCAAATTACTATGACTCCTCACTCAGTAACTGCGAAGAGGATATCATGTTATTATCAAAGGTTATAATATCCACCTTCCCCAGAATATAAACAATATCGAATTCATAATCGTGGAGGATCTCAATCTATCACTGCTTCTTCATGTTATGATACATCTAAGAGAATATTTTATTTGAGGCATTTGGGATTAGAGTTGATGATAAGTTCCTCGACCATCAGGTAGTTTCACCCCATATTCAAACAAAAATACTACAATGTCTAACTCAATATCATGGGTAACCTAGTTCATCTCATGAGGTATAAAATGTCATGAACCATATGAAACAACATCTTTCATCTACATCAGAACACATCAAGTATTTATTCATAACGCATCACAAAACACTATGTACTCGATAGCCTCCTTCAAAAATCTCAATATTTTAGTGCTCATCAAACTCTACCTCAGCTACTGAAAATTTTAATGGAACATATCTTCCAACATGAGTGAATTCCCCTTTCTATTCAAACTTGTCATGTGTGATGATATCTTGGAGAAATCAGATATAAATATACAGAAATAGCATACCAACCAATTGAAGCTCCTCACATCGATCATGCTCTTTGGTGGCTCTTATGAAGACATTGCCTTGACCTTGGTTGTGTCGATAGCCACTCCATCCACTGAGATATGATTCCATGAATGTGAACGGCGTAAATCATGAAACGGTACATCGAGGGAAATTCGTAAATCGGTGCTCTCGGTGTATACCCAAAACTAAAATTATGAGTATCATATGCCCATCCTGTGACATTGAATCTACAAGGTTGTCTCCACTGAATACTACCATGAACTATCCTATTTATTGTGGAATATTTGGTTCTTGAGTCTCGTGAACACTTATGGGGTGTTATTCATACCAAATGGCATCATTGAGTAATCATAGTGACCATAGAAACATCTTAATTTAGTCTCAGGTGTGTCCTCACCCTGTAATTTAAACTAGTGATATCCTAAAATTAGGACAATTTTCTAGAACAAAAATCCCCTCTAGACTCATCAAAAGTTCATCGATCCATGATAGTGGATACGTGTTCATTATGGTCAACAGGTTCAAGAACTAGTAGTCCACAATCAAACTCATTCTCCTATCTGCCTTCTAGGAAAATGAAACTAGGGATTCCTAGGGTAATACACTTGGTATAAGAAATCCCTTCCTCTATAATTCCCCCTACAACACCCTCAACTCATGATTCCCTATGGGAAACATCCTATATGCATGAATATATATTGATGTCATCTTGGTGTGTATATCTATGTAGAAGTCTATATATCATTAGGGATGTAATCCTAGAACATGTTCCAGAATTATTTCCTCATACTTTTCCACCACTATAGAAAACTAGAAGCTGATATCATCCATTTCACTATGGGTTTGGCTATCCAACTGATGAGTAATTAGCTTCACCCTCCTATGAACAATTCTGTTATACACTCCCTGGGGTTCCTTTTCACCAACTTTAGAAAACCTAGTTTCGTCGCTCCAAACACAACACACCATTTTCCTAACAAAGGAAATCAGGGAATGAATAATAGACAACCAATACATACCGAGAATGATGTTGTAAGGCCTTGATGGTTCAACTGAGATATTCCAACAAAAACTCTCACCCCCAAGGGCATGTTAACATTATCGAAACAAGTGCATCATCATTGAGTCTTCTTTGGTGTGGGTCCACAAGTGTAAGAGAAGAGCCAATGGTTCAAAAAACATCTCTTTGTCTAATACATGGTATGTGGAAAGAAATGAATTACTAGAACCGTTGAAAATCAATACTGTATATAATGTAAAAAACACACATATTGTAGCGTGAGTCATTTATGGATCTCCTAGGTCATAAGCCTCAACCACTGATAGTTGTCCATGTCTTCATCCCCCACCTACCTGACTCTATATGGGGACCCCCATGGGGAGGTTGTGGTAATAATTTGGAATGTCAACCACCTTCTGATTCTATTCCATCTCATTCTACACATCCATGGACTCAATTGAAATGGCACTAAATCTTTTTCCACAAAAGTGTTATCTCATCAGAAGAATGGGTAACTAAACCCCAACATCACCCTATAGATCCATTATATAGACTTGATACCATGATCACAATCTAATCTACCAGTTTCTTGAAGAGATGGGAAACTCATGAACCTACCACAATCAAGTCCTCAACTTCTCATTAGTCAAGAACATGTCGGATCCTGAGTGGTCTCTCTTGCAGAAACTCACGTGGCACGATTAGTATACTCACCTCATCTACTAGTACTATGGGTACCAGAGTCTGATCTAAATTTGTTGGTATGTCTAGTACACCACATGGTGGTGAAATCTTGGGAATTGGTCCATATAGTGAAGCCTCGTCACGGAGGGGTTTGTATTCATGATCAAACTATTGAATCCAAGCTGGTATATGTTGTGGAGGCAAACAAACTGTACCACAGTCACAATGTATATCTAAAGAGATGAATCAATATGGACATGGAAACCAAAACCGAACCCAATATGATGCATGTACCATTTTTTTCCATGAAACCAATGTTATCATGTACCATCTTAGAAATCATGTGATTCGAGTACTAGTGTATGGATTCCTTGGCCTCCGTATTAACAGTAGTGTCCCTGGCATGAAAGTAGAACCTGAAACACATAACATTATCTCCACAAACCAATCTTACAGAATATTGTTCCTAATTTAGAACCAACCCCTTTAATACAATTTTTTTACCACACATCGTAGTGGTATCTTGTCACCACTCCCCAATCCTACCTCTAATATGCAATAGATAGGTGACTAGCACGAAGATTGAATATCACCGACATCGGATGAATTACTTATGTACCTGCACACACATAGAAATACATCTCCATTCCCTAACTTTATACAATATTAAATTCGAAAAAAGCTAGATCATGTTTACATCCATATCCCACAACTAGACTATACAAGGATGTAAGGAAATAAAATGGGGACAAAAACATGCCCCACAATGAATTAGTTTCACCAGTCAAAACAATATGTAAAGGTATTGTGAATAAAATCTCCAAGCCATTGGAAAAAAACCTTATTCATTATCGTCTAACTAAGCATCCTCTGGTATAGGTCCCCTTAGGAATCTGTCAAAATCATGATCATATGGACAACACATGAAACGTGGGGGAAAATCCAGTGTAGGGGTGAGTATAACAATACTCAGTATAACACCCCAAAAACACACAACATAAATCAATGGAAATATTTTCATCTCTACAAAGGAATAAATCTATATCTTGAATAATAATAATATGCAGGTATACCCATTCCAAGGATCAAATTATAGAGGAAATTTACAACCATAGTATACCCAGCCTATGATTTCAGCTCAAAGATTCCATGAAGCACTCATTTGAGGGAACAGCCTCCTGAGTCAGATAGCACTAATGACTTCTATTTGAGAGGTACTTCTCATCGAGTATCTTCATGAGAAATATAACCATAAAAGTATTTATAAAGAAATATGATACACAAATGAGGATCATCGCCAAGGCCATGGGGTGATTCGAACAACTCACTCTGGATTAACCTATTATGTAGAGTATTGATTCATGGTTGGATGGGTCATGTTGATAATAGCAACTCCACCTAGGGAATGAAGATAAATAAAATACCCCACAACAGGCCTCTCTATGGAATTCAAACAACTCTATCTAGTAAGTAATACATAAGGGATCATAGTCCTAGGATTAGGAAAAAATTTGTACCATCCTTCCAAGAAACGATAATGGGAACGAACCCTAATGAAACATGTCCAATATATAGAGGATAAGAGATCAAATCCATGTATGATAAAGCATATTCTATTTAGTATGATTACATCTTGTTTCCCTTAACCAAGGGTCCATCCCATGTAAATGGGCAATGTCATTAAAACCAAAGTCTATGTAGGGGATTACACTCCATGTAGGATGCCCATGAATTCCACACATAGTCTATGTACTTCTAATTTACATGATGAGTATTCAAGGAGGGATAATATTCCATGTGAGAGGGGACACTTATCATGTGACAAGAATTCTCTCCTAAAACCTTATCCACGTCTATGGGGGACCACATGTCATGTAATCCTATATTACATATAGTGTGTATCAAGATTTTTGAGAAACGCAGGTTCATCATCCCACTCATCCATGTACTTCGGTTTCCTTGAAATCTAGCGGGAGTCATGCTAGGATTCATGTATATGCCTCAGTTGAGGATCACTATTGATAAGAAACGTTCCGTGACAATCTAATATGATCAAAATAATGAAATATTTCATCTGAATCATATTTAATACATCTCAATTAAAAATAAGGGGTTTCCCAAATGATATTATCTGTTAGATGTTGTTACCTTCAGACCTATGTTGCATTATACTAATCCTGGATCCATAATCTAGGATATTTTCACCATGGAATAGAAGCAAAAATATTGATCTGTTCGTAATGCATCAAACCATGGGCCAAATGAAGAACACCTGAGATGAATGATGCACAAGGGGAGAAAAGAAAAAATAAATAAATAAGAAAGAACATCGATCCATGGTCATTTCGATATTCATTTTTTTCCAATAGAACAGAAATAGAATTACAAAAAAATAATGATGAAATTAATTATCTCATAAAACCCCCCCAAATATAATCTTATCCTCCATACACCAATCCACAATTCAATCAATTCATCAATTGATTCACATTTGTCATAAAAATAATGTCATACGGATAAAATCTAAATAAAAAACATTCCATAACTTGATTTAGTTCAATTACAAATGAGGACAATTGTGTTGTCACCTTCATTTGGAATGATACATCGAATCAGAGGTTTATCGATCTTTGATTTTCAAATTCGTTATGATTCTCTTGAGAGGATTCTCTAAAGCTCTTAATCTCGAAACACTCTATAGGATTCAATGGTTATTCTAATAACCATGTAAAATAAAAAAATAATATATATAGAGATTTTTATTTTATTCCACTAAACAAATGAAAAAAATATTTTATTAAATTATTTTATTCATTTCGGTACTCATGATGTATTTTCCACAAACTACTGACGTCGACTAATGTTATGTATTTCATAGGGTAAAACCAATATTTTGAACTCAACAGTTCCCTTATATTTATGATTTAGGAATCCATTTAAATGTTACTCCTCTTTTTCGGGAAACCTACACAATCATGGTATTTAATATATTTAATATACTTAAAACATTTATTCTAGGTACATCAGGCCTAAAAATCTCAAACCCTCTTATTACTAGTGTAAAATGAAATCCATAAAATATTAAAAATAATAAATTGAAAATATTACACATTACATTAGGCATGACAGTGGGAGAGGAATTACCTAGACACATAGTGTCATAGATTTCGCCAATTCTCTCGTGAAGTTTTTCATATTTTCTTAATTGATTCTCTAATTTTTGTACTCAATTTATTTATTTATTTATCATCTTAAAACAATGTTTCAACCCACATAAACTATTTCTTCTTTTGTTCATGATAAACTCACATCCAAATTATTATGGTAGAAAATAAATTACATATAACATACACATATACACATTTTGTATATCTATACACACCATCATATATATATATATACTCACAGACACACATATAGATATAAAACCTCACACATACAACAATATATATATATATATATATATTAAATATATAAATATATATAATAATTATATATATACAAAAACACATATTATTATTTCAAAATTAATAATTAGAATAGTCCCACCAATTTTTATTATTTTTAAATCACCCAAATTTTTAATACCATGAATGATAAGAATTTATTTTAAAAAAGTAGTGACATAAATATTATTACTTAATTTATAAATAAATATCCACTCATAGATAAAATTTATCCACATTTAATAGAATAAAAAATTAATTAATTATTCTTGTATATTCTCATTCTCATTGTTTTGAATAAATATAAATTATAATAATAAAATATTACTTATTATATTTAATTTCCTAAAAAATTCAAATAATAATTAATATTACCCTTATATGTGATCTAACCAAACAACTATCACGTTGAAATGTTATCTACTTCATAGGGTAATACTTGTATTGAATATATAATGGAGGCCTCATATTCAAAATCTAAGACACATTTTAAGAGATATCTTATTATTTTGTAAATTATTCTATAATAAAAAGTAAATAAATTACTCTCAAATGAAATTTAATAAAGAAACCAACATTCACAGTGGTTATTTTGAACATGGGGTAAACCCCACATTCCAAATTTCGTAATGGTATAGTATTTTCCATTGGAAAAATCATTCATGATATATCCCCTTATTTAAAAAAATCATATGCATCTGATATAATATATTTTATATTATTATTCCTTCAAATTTAAGACTCTACTATCCTTGAATCCCTGAGATAACTAAGCCCATAACTTTGTGTAAATTCCAATAAATATTCTAAATAGTTTTGAGGAAAAAATAAGTAAATTTAATTTATAGTAATTTTACCAATTTTTAGATCTATAATAAATAAGAGTTTTGAAAAATTAATTTTTTACATGAAACATACTTTTCATTTTTTAACGAAGTTAATTTTAAAATCACTTAAATTTTTTTATATTATATAAATCTTGTTTTCAAATTAAATGGATGAGTCATTATCAACCATAATGCACCTAAAGATAAAATATTTATAAATATTATAGTGATTTACAATGGAATAGTGTCTAGACAATATAAAAATGTAAAGGGTGTTCCAAAAGGTTCCCTTTCCACTATTATTTTAGGGTGTCATTTACACCCTATCAAACAAGAATTTATAAATAATATTTTCTATAAAAATATAATCAAATATAAACTCCTAGAATTTACTCAAACTATAAAAATCTTATGTTCACACAAATTTATACTAATCCCTGCAATTCCTTGGAGATTCCCATGGAAGGATTATGTCTCCAATATAAGTAAAATCTCCTCGTTATGTTTTTCTCTATAATATTCCTATTCTAAACCACTTATATATAAAATTACATGATTATCATTAATATAATAATCTATAATTATATTTCTTTTAATAATCATTAATTATTCCTCTTTATCATTTAACAAAAAAAAAGTGTCGTTATTGTATTGCAATGATTAAAACCTCCACAAAGTGACACCTTTGGTTTTTTCATCATCAACATTCATGGATGAAAAAAATATGGAATGGATAAAAAAATATGATATCAATAACATAAATATGACTCAATAATTTCAAATTAAAATTTAACTTCTTTCCCACACATTCATTAAAAAAGCGAAACATTAATCATGTGTATGTATGAACAATCACCTCCCCGAGCCGTGAGTTTCTTTTTTCCTCCACACTAAATATGTATATCAATAAAAATATATTTATTATATAAAAAAATGTTCATAAAAATAGTAATATTCAATATATTATCTAACTATTTTACAATTCATTGAACCACAATCCACATATATATATTTAATTATGGAAAAATTTAACAAACAACATAAAATACCCTTAAAATTAAAGAAAAATATATTATTAATAAATAACATATCAAAGATAACGTAATATATAGGAAAAATTTAATTTTTATTATATCAAATTAACATAATTTAATTATTATTGATTTTTGGTAGATGTTCATATCACTTTTGCAATACGGTAAGGGTTTTTAACTAAATTTATTATCATTGGGATGTGTTATAATGCAATAAACTAGTATCATATATTTATGTCTATGTAGGGGAGAAGGATGTAATTTTTTGAAATACGTTATTTAGTTCATTGTATTTATATATCCATATGATTTTCATTCTCCCAATGAAATTTATTCAAAAATTTCTAAAGTATTCAAGGTTTCATCTAAGAATTTTATTCATTGAGAAATATTTTATTTTATGCAACTAATTTAAATTTAATGTTGTTTATACAACCAATTGGATACGTAATATCATTAAATGAATTTATCCATTTTATTTTAAATTAATAAATCTTTTCTATATTTCATTAGGATATATTATAATGTTTCATAAGCCATAAATGTTAGGTATAAATTGTCACGACTCATCGAAAAGGGGACTGGGTCACGAATCCTGAAGACTGCCTCTAATAGGTTCGGGGTTAGTGACTAGTGCCAATAATGCATATCAATTATATTTTCTATCTTATCATATGTACCTATACATTTCCTCAAATATCTAAAAATATAAAATAGTGAAATTTTGAATCAAATGAAATAAAATCCATGAATACATCTAACAACCACAAGTACGATAAGAATTAATGAAATGTAAAAAAGGCCAAATAAAATCCAAAAAATGAGTCTGAAAAACAACACCAATAGGTCATGAAAATCTAGGACTGCATTCAGAATATTACATGAACACTCATTGGTCTACCTGGAATCACTATTAACCATCAGGTTAAGGTCCATCATACACTCTGTTAAAAGTTCAATCATTTATATAAAAAATGGCACTTGTTATCAAAGCCCATGAAATTATGATTATAAAAATTCCTGGAAAGAGACCCTGAAACCAAAAAATTTATATATTAAATGAAAAATAGTAATCTCTATAGATGTAAATTTCCACATAATATTTAACAATAATATTTAGATATACTCAAAATAGTATCATAGACTAAATGTATGTCATTAATATAGCATGCCATCCCAGGATTTCATGCTTAATGGTTCCATAATTAACTCATTCAGGAGAAATCACTACAGCATCTGATAGAACAGATGGTGTCTATCTGAAAGGTAGATCTCATCGGGTCTATCCATTCTGAAGTACATGTGGAAGGTCAAATGATATATGATACATTTAGTTGGATACCTCCAAAGGACAAGGGTGATAATAACAAGTAAATGTGGATTAACTATGTAAGTAGATGATCGATTCCCATCTAGTTTTGGTCATGATGATTCCATGAACTCCACCAAGGGAATAAAGATGAATAGAGGATCTCACTACATACCTCATGGAAAGATTCTAAAAATTCTATCCAGTATATCTTGATAGTTGGATATTATTCCTTGCAGTATGAGATGATTCCATACTAATCCTTAGGTAATAGATATATGGAATGAACACTGGAAAAACATTTCCAAGATATATAGGATAGTGGACACAATCAATGTTTTAGAAAGTACATGGTTTTTGTATGGATACACACGTTTTCATTTGTCCTCGGGTCCTACCCATGTAATCATGTAATGTCTCAAATTGTTTCCATGTATATGAAAATGTAGTGTCAGATCCCCATGTAATCTATTGATGTAAAAGTATATAGCATAACCCATGTACTTGTGCCAATGTACTAGTACACAACGTAACCCATTTAAATTTTAAGGATGTGTAATTCAAGGGGGGTACAAAGAATATCTGACCCATATAGTCCAACCCATGTCTCTGCACCAACATATGTACACGAAATTCCTTTAGGGAGAGACCACATGTCGTGGGACAGAGGTCACACACCATTTGATACTTGTTTTTCTCTAAACCCATAAATGCCAAAAAGGCGACACACATAGTGTCTGGCTCCAGGTTAAACACTATGTTGGATGGTATTTTCTATAATCAAAAATATATAATCTATAATTCCATATACTCATCCCACTCTATGATATTCCACCTTATCCACCAATCACACAGGTAAAACTAGAATCTAAGTCAACTGATGTTGTTCATCTCTATTGAAGTGATTTATGGTGATCTTATTCTTTCAAGTATCATCTCAATCCTCTATTGTGATCATCCACACCCTAAATCCAAATTGTGAGTTTCTAAATGGGTCCAATAAATTTTACCCTACCACCATCAAACCTCATCCACATTGATCTAATCTCATATCTATTAATCAAAATCATTTCACCAAGTAAAGGGTGTGAAGATTTCTATTTTCCAATAAAATATTGAGCCAAGTTACAAAATGAAGAACTGAAACAATGAAAAGAGAAATATAATAGAAACATATGACACATAGAAAAAAGGAAAAAAATTATTTTTGATTGGACTTAATTGATTTCTGAAAGAATTGAAAATGATGTACAAAAATAAAACAATACCACCCAATAAAATCCCAGTAAAAAAATCCATCCTACAGAATGCACGTTCCATAGATCAATACATTAGTTAACTGGTCCTTGTTCATTATATGAATTAATAATTGGGAAGTAAATACAAATAAAAAAATTTCTTACCTTGATTTGGATTGATTTTTGATGAAGAATGATGTTTTATCATCGTCATTGGTGGGATCCATTGATTTAGTTGTACGTTGATTGTTGATACATGATCTAGTAACCATTCACCTCATGAAATCCTCCAACTCTCTATTAGAGGACTCTGCAATAGTTCTAGGGTTATGCACATAACCCTAGAATTCCATCATAATATTTTATTTAAAGATACATAAGTCTCTACATCAACAAAAAAGACATCATGTAATTTATATAATTATTTTATTCACATCAACACCTATGATGAATTTTACACAAATGACTCACACTGACGAATGTGAAGTCATTCCTTGGTTAAAAACATTATTCTAAACTCAAGGATCCCCTAATATTTATAATAAATGACCACTTTTAGAATTAATTCCATAATGTTAGAAAAATTTTAGTGCATTTAATATAATATATTTAATATTTTTCAAACATTTATTCTCAAAAATCCAGAACATCAAATTTCACATCCTCTTCGTGCCTCGTCTAAAAAAATAATCCAGAAAATATAAAAAAAAATGGAAAATCTTAGTCATTCTTTTATAGCCACCTTGGAGATTTATACCTTGAAAATCCATAATAAGGGATACACATATATATCTGGGTGCTAAGAAAAATTCTGATCCTCTATCTCCCATGTTCTCGCCTATAGATTCATGTGCTTCCACTTGACATAAAATAATAGAATAAATCACTATTGAAGGATCATCTCCCACCAATCCTCAATCTCCAAAAGGTACTCAGCCAAGGTATATCTACCTTTGATATCCTTATAACATGAGTATTTATTGTGTGTTGGGTCATGCACGTATCTCCTCAGCTATGATATTTGGAAAATATCATATACCAGGTCTAAATGTAGAGGTAGTGCTAGGTGGTGTTCCACCTCGCAAACTCAAGACAATACCATTAATGGGCCGATGACCATAAAATATTGCTTGTAACCCCAACCAAATCTATGTAACCCACATCAAGGTGAAACTAAAATGAAAACATGGTCTTCATCATAGAACTCCAATGGCCTCTTCCATCTATCTATATAAGACGATCGATGGAACATCATCGTCTTCAGCAGCACCAATATTATTTTCACCTTCTCGGTAGTTTCTCATACCAACTATGGGACCATGAGTGCTGACTCGCCAAGTCCATTCATTGAATGTTGTATCCAATAAGGTCACCCATAAAAATACACTAATGGTACCATAAATGTGGTGGAATTATATATGTTGTTATACTCAAACTCCACTGGTGGTAGGTGAGACTCCCAACTTTAGAAAAACTCCAACAAAGAAGACCGAAGCATGTACTCTAGAACATGAATGGTCTGCTCAGTCTGGCCATTGCTTTGGGGGTGAAATGCAGCGTGATAGTGTATCTAATTTATAAAATCCTCTTCCAATACATTCTAAAAATGTGATGTAATGTGAGAATCACGTTCATTGGTGATTTTTTATGGAACTCCATGGAGTTATACTTTGTCCAACATGTAGAGGCATCCCAATATCTCTAATAAACAATGCTCTTGAATTGCTTAGAAGTGGGATGACTTGGTGAGTCAATCTCCGATCACAATGATAACATTGTTTCCCCAAGAGATATATGGAAATCCTATCATAATGTCCATGGATATCTTATCCCACTACCAAAATGTCACCCTAATGGGTTTATCTAAACTAATTGGAACATGCTAATCATCATTCACTTGATGATAAGTAAGGAATGGAGAGAGAATAATTGAAACTCATTCTCTAACATGGGCCACCAAAATTGATGAAGGAGGTCCTAGTACATATTTTCCACACCTAGATGTACCACCATAGGATACATGTGAAACTGTCTCAGAATAACCTCCCACAATGTCACCGGTACCATCCTGTTTCCTATAAAAATTATGACACCCTACCCACCTTTAGAAAATCAATTCGGGGCATGTCCAGTGGATATATGAGAATGTAGGGTCTCATAGTTGGTATCCCAAATTTGAGTCTCTCTAAATCTATGAAAGTGTGGAAGGGGGAAAAATATCGACCAACATTCTGTAGGTCTGTCTCCATCAACAATGGCTAACATTAATGAGGCTAAATACTCTAACAACTCATTCAGATAATGTGATTAGGATCACTTACTAATAGAATTTTCTACCATTTTCCACCTCATTGGAGTATAGAAATTCTTAATTCATAATCCTAGAGGGGTTATAGCCATCATGACTATCTAAAAATGAGACCCTTCTTAGAAGGATATACATGAGACTCTTGTGATCAAAATTAGATGATATACTACTCACTCATTAGGTAGTGTCACCACATCATTAGTGGGAATACTAGCGCTAATAAATCTTGATCGTGGTAAATGTTGTTTTTATAATGTGGTCCCAACTAATGGGAACCATAGAAAATCCTCATATACATCTACATTATAATAAAACAACGCTTGTTTCCTGATGCATCGTAGAACACTATGTACTCAACACCCTCCTATGGAACCCTCAAGATAGAAGAGATTATAAAAAAAATCTCAAAAACTAAAAAAATTTCTATAACCTCTCCATCTACATATAAATATTCTCCATTATGGTCAAATCTATCATTAGTGTTTATATTCTATAGAAATAGGGTTTAAATATATTTTTATAGCCTACCAAGACAAGGAATCCATGCACCTCTGTCACTCTCTTGGGTGGACCCCAAGATTTCATATCCTCAAACAGGGCCATGTCCACTACCACTCCATCTACTAGGATAACATGTCCTAGTAAGTGGAAATCATGAATCCAGAACTAATAATTCATGATCTTTCTAAAATCCATGTGCTCTTGGTGTAGGTCTGGAACAATAATCAAGTCTCTCGTGTACTCCTCCTTAGTTGTTGGGTACACATGTGTATTGACAATGAATACTATCATGAATGAGTCTAGTAAGGGATTCGATATTTGGAGCATTCATATCATTAATATTGTTGGGACATTCATCATGTCAGAAGGATTCAACAAGTACTCCTAAAGACTTAGTGACATCTGAATTTCATCTTCAATATATCTTCATCCTCTACTCATAGTTGGTGGTTTGCTGACCTAAGATGAACCTTCGAGAATGTTTGTTCCCCTCTAAATTGATCAAAGAGGACATCGATACTTGGTACTAGAACTGTTTTCATCACGTTCTCCTAGTTCAAGATTAGTCAGTCCTCACACAAACTCAAGGTCCAGTTTGCCTTATTGGTGAACAAAACTACAACTACCAAGGGTGAAAAAATAGGCCTATGAAATACCTTTTCCAAATGTCCTTCAACTTCACCCTCAACTCATTATGCTCCTTGGGAGAAATCTGATATGATGGTAGAAATATCATTATCATTCAGGGGTGTAGATAAATTCATAAATCAATCTCTCAGCTTGGAAGAAAACCTAGAAAATCCTTATGAAAGACATCCTTTATATTCGGGCTCCAATATACTAGGTGTTAGGATATTCCACTGATGAGTAATTATCTACATCATTCTATGGATGAGTCTATTCTATGATGCAGAGGTTTCCATATCATTGATAAAGGAGAACCTGGGTCCATCAATATGAACACACTACATCATCCACCTGAGATAGTAAGTCGGGCATTAACTATGGATATCCAGTCCATGCTGAAGATGATTTCTTAACACCCCATTACTTCTAACATATTTTACAATAGAAATTATCACCTCCAAGAGTCAGGTGACACTGTCAGAACAAGTTTTTTATCAATGGTTCTTCTCCAGAAGGATTATCTTTGTGTTCGGATCGTGCCAAGGGCTTAACTGAAAAATATATGTCTTATAAGGGTTATGTGGAAGGAATTGAATTACTAGAAAATGTGTTTAACAGTACTACATATATTTTAGAAAATAAAAAATGCACAATGACTCATTCCCATAGCCAATGTGTTTTTTACAATCAATAACCTATGGCTATCCCCGCTACTATCCTCTAACTCCATGATCCTAGTGTGGGACACTTGGAGTGGTGGTGGTAATAAGTTAAAGCGTCTTCAACCTTATGATACTCTCCCATATCCTTTTTTGTGTCCATAGCCCTTCGAACCTTTATGGTTCTACCAATACATTTTCCGTCAGCTGGTATTTCTGGAGGACGACTCATTGGTTGCTGTTTTACCTTACTGCAGTTGTACTAGCTTTGCAGTTGTACTGTACTTACTATTGAACTTGTATTTCCGGCCCCTTTCCTTTCAGCAATTACTTTTTTATTTAGTGTTACGTAGTGCTTACTTATGTTGCATACTCTGTTGTGTTTTTTACTTTTATAAAGACAATGCCTTCCCTTTTTATCTGTATTTACGCATTTGGTTCTAGTCGCTAGCCCCTGGCCTATAGAAGGTGGGCTTGGGGTAATCAAGGCACATGCCCCAAGGACAGGTCGTGACAGGAATCTCTCACACACTCAAGGAGTGAAGGAGTCAACACCATCTAGAACCACTTAGACCAGGTAAACAACTGTACCCTCCATGTCTTGGTGGTCAGAGGGGATGAAATCGTTGGGATGTATTCCACAAATATACGGTAGTACGAAACCAAAGCAAAAAATATACAATCCACATATGCATTCTTGGGTGGGTCCCAAGAATGAACTACGTCGACCTTCATGGGATCCATGGAAAAACCCTCTTAAAATATTAAATACCATAGAATGTTATCCTTTTGTATCCAAAACAAGCACATCAAAAGCTTTCCATAAAGCTGGGTCTCTTAAAGAAAATCAAGAACCATCCCCATATTTTATTTGTGCTCATACTCTAATACTGAGTAAATGATCGTGTATTATATAAATACAAACAAAAATTAATCCATGTATGTATAGAAGACTTTTTTATTCATTTCCATGTATAGAGAAAGGGTTTCTGTCAAATAGAAGGGAAATAATATGAACTCGTAATGTCCATAGTGACAAAGAAATGATATCTTTGGAATATCACCTTCAGAAACACATAGATGGTGGTAGTTGTATATAAGATCATACTTGAATGACCATCTTACACCTTTTAACTGGTCGAAGAGGTCATCAATCCTTATATATGGGCATTTGTTCTTTATTATGGCCTACTTCTGGTGATGATAATCCACACAAAGTTGCAAACTCCCATATGCCTTTATGAATTGAACTGGAGTTGCCTAGGGGGAAAAACTGTGTCTGATGAAACCCTTCATGTGAATGTTCTACAACTAAAAATGTAGCTCCTAGAGCCTAGTTGGTTCGATATGATATGCCACAGAATATTTTAGGGTGGTCCCCAGTTGAAAATCAATCCAAAACACCAACTTCCACCTCCATGGTTGTCCCGATACATATTTTCGAAATACATCAACATAATCTTAATCAACTGAAGGAACCCTGGTCCCTGAAGAATCCACAGAACCAAGGGTAACACTCACAAACTAATGGGTAAAAGTATTTGGCCTCTTACTCACCACACTCTCCTACCATACTATGAGGAATCATTCACCATGAAAGGATATCCATGTCCCAACAATGTACAGGCATCTGACTAGCCTAAGACAAATGTGAATCTAGGATCAAAAAATGTAAATCTAATCCATGCCAAAAATTAAATAGTATGGTTCCATCATGATGAACAGTAGGTCCACCATGAAAATTTCCCCTCCAAAGGAAATCCTGCACTACTGACAGATAAAAGATATCTAAGAAGAACATCCTATTGGATCCTCGATACAAATTCGCTGTGAAAGAACCTCATCTAGGAGCTCCAACTCCAATAATAGAAGTAATGAGATAAATTAGATGATGAATCTTCTGTCTACCAATACTGATGATAGTTTAGAATAAACACATACTATATCTCATATTATCATGTGTGGTGGATGATCATGGATATCCATATCCTGATGTTATCTCTAGACCTAACTTACATCTCTCCATGCCTAATGTGGGATGCCCGGTGGGGGGGGGGACTCTTAACGATGCCCATAACCTACAACTCCTATTTCTCCTACCCCTCTACAAGAATCACCACCCTGGTGACCACCCTGATCATGGTTTTACCTCTACCGTGATGGTCTTCCCACTACATACCTAGGATGCATAGTTTTTCTGGTTAGGCAGGCCACACCATGTAACCCCAACTATCACACACATAGCATCATCCGTATCTATCCTAAACTATTTATCTTCTCTACCCAAATATAATCTGACTATGTGGATAGCCTAATCATGGAAATGTATTTAGCTTCATCTCTCTCCCAACTGATATTCACCAACCACTGTGTATTTCTCCTATTTGAAGAAACCACAGCTAGTCCCTGCTGATTTGTGTCCCACAAATAGGAAACTCTTCTTCAAGAGAACCTGATCCAACACCCCAGTATAGGTAGGGATACACATGGGAACTATTCCCACACATATCTCTTAGAGGATACCCTCCTTGAAATTCCATGCTTAGAAGTAAATTTCAATCCTGGGAGATTCATCTTATTGTGCATCTGGGTAAATAAAACCCACAAGTGCCCAGCCGGTCAGATAAAAAGGTTGGATGCCAAATCCGTCATCTTGTATATTGGTTTCTACAGTAGCATGAAAATGTAGACTGATGACTCCAACCAGTCCCTTGCCTTATAAGGATCTAGCTCACCTCGAAAACTCAGTGGCATCTTATTCTGGAACTCACGATGTGTGCTCCAACTGTGATTTCCATAATTCTATGTTGTTGAAACTAACTACTTCTTTATAGGTGGATGTCTTACTGTTGGTCCACCTGGAGGAGGGAGATCAAGTTATGGTCGTTGAACTATGGTTTCATCACTCGCAAGGTATTCATCATGATTCGAAGTGGGTATCCTAGATGGATATCTTCATAGAGGCATCCAGAAAATTATCAAAGAGTACCACTATAAGATGAGCACATATACATACATATATACATACATACATACATAAATACATACATAAATATATATATATATATATATTTCAGGAACAATAAAAATGATAGATGACTCAACCAGGACAGTGAAAGGATCAATCCTATATGATGCATGTACGAATGTTCCCTAAAATAATGTCTCAGCCTATCGAGTCAACAAGTGGATGATCAAGGTCTTGTTGAAGGGCTACGTCAGCCGATGCACCATCACAGGACTCCCAAGCCTGAGTGAGTTTCTCAAGACACATCAACATTGTTCCCTATACCCAAAAAAATACTTTTTAAGGATCACTTGAACAACATCCCAAGTATCAAACCCCCTCTGATACATCTTTGTCATGACCTGACCCATACTGGGGGTTGAGCAGTAAATACCCCCACCATTCTCTCATTGGGAATAGGATGTAACTATTTCCACATGTAATACATCTCAGGTAGGCCATTTCCTAAATATATGTACACACATAAGCAATTATATTGATGCCAAATTGAAGAGGTAAAAGAATGTAAAATATGTGACCTAATAAAAATGAACCAAATAAAGCATTGACAACCAAAATAGAATAAAAATGGTAAAGTAAGATAAAATTAAAAATGTAAAAAATACACAACCAAATAAAGATAATTTACAACCTGAAAGAAAATGGATTGTAAAACTTCTAAACAAAACCTACTCCTGAAACACATTTTTAACCACACCATGGGGTCCATGATCCCATGTCCCTGAGGTCCACCAGAGTCATGATCATACCAGTATATCTTCTAAAAAACAAAGATTTATGTGGGAAAGAAACCCATGAAGGGTGAGTATAAACATACTCACTAGGACTTCCTCAAAAGAAGTGGGAAGTAAGAGATACAATAGTAAGAGAATTACAATAGATAGAACATGGTAGTGAAAGAGTGAAGATAAAACCAATAAGAGGGTGTACTAAGATCATCCGAACACAAGGATATAGAATTAGTGAGTAGGTGAACTTCTCATCATGTCTCTACTACTAATTGTAGGAAAGTAGACTCATCAAACCACAATAAGCTAGACACAAAAACCACATGGAATACCAAGCACATCTTCATCTCTCCAGGAATGGGTGTAAACGTAACCCATAGAGTGGGTACTGCAATAGGTTGTATATAGATATATATATATATATTATCAAATTAATGAATCCCAAATAAGAGAGTAAGGGGATATCCATCTCACAGCTCATCCCAAGAAAAGAGTTGCCATATGTCCTAGAAGAAACCACCCTTGATACCTAGTATTCCTCACATCTTCCCTGAACAGTAACTCAAAGGGGCTCAAACACCACACCATCATACTATCCCCTTTGGGTGGATTTGTATCATCTACAAGATTTTAGGTCACATCACAAGGATGTGTCTCGGTGGGGAAAGTGCCCCTCTTATTGGTGAGTCGAGGGTTATTTCAAAACTTACATCATCATAGATTTATTGGAAAATAGAACTGCCTAGCCATACTGTAGGGTAATATGCTAGAGGGTATTCCTTGAAGAGTAAATGTAGAAGGCCTCTTCCTAGCACCAGTAGAGGGTAAGTCCAGAAGATTCAATTGCAAAATCCACTGCCCACTCCCATTGGTGGGTAATTCGGTACAAATTTGTGATTCTAAATACATCACTACCAACGATGAACACTACTAGAAGCGCGTAAAGATCATGACACCTCATATCAAAACCCAAGTTCCCAAACAGATGCATCCCTCACCTTCTATGTGAAAAAAATATAGAATATTTTATTTACTTGCATAAAATTGAAAATCTGTGAAAAAGACAGTTTTCACCAAAAGCCGCTTCAACAAGCCCAATGGGGGCCCGCATTCTGACCATAGACATCAAATTCTCAAATTTATCTTAAAAGGTTCATCTTGAATAGATGGTCACACAACTATAGATGGTGTATTAAATGGGCACCCAATTAAAAATATATGGGTGATTGAGACATCAGAGGGGGGGTTACGGTGCTGGTGGAATGACTCATGGTCCGTCCACCTACCACAGTGGTCCACTACTGGAGTCGGTCCAACCTATAGTTGACCACACCACGGTCGACTGGTGGACAACACCAGCACAATAGAGGCTCTCACAGTGGTCAAATGTCATATGACACATGATCCTACCTAGGTCTGACCTGGGTCTAACCCACATGGTGGGACCCGAAAAACCTTTATGACCTAGACCATCAAGTATGAGCCCATCCTGTTATCCTGGACTTTCCCAATATGAGTAGGTTGGCACATGGTATCCCATCACACTCATTAAAGTTGCCCAACCTACACCCTATAGTGGGTACGGACCGTGTGATAGTTTCAATACTGGTGATTGGTGGTAGCGGTCATCGCCTGGGGTCGCACCGTGAGAGTATATCCAGTCGACTAACTGAGTGACGTGGCCTACCATATCACTACACCACTTAACCGCTGGGCTCAGTCCGGTCACCCAATCATGATTCCATTAGTGGATCGGGATCCCATGAAATTATGGATTTACTACATCTCCCTCTGATCATTGATCCATCCGTGTTTGGATGAACCCAAAAGTTATGGAGAATATCTACAAAGAACAGACAACAAAATATGCATTAAACATAGATCGATGGCCTTGTTCAAGTAGCCATCAATTATTTCATGATATAATATTGAATTTAAACCCAGAAATTGGATACTCAAAGTTGAAATAGAATCATAAGTCAACAATGGTACAAATTCAACCATGATTCTCTCATTCAACGTTGTAAACACATCCATGATGCTCCCTATTCGATCCACTAATGTTTTAGTAAGGATTTATCCTTATTACGATGAAGAATAATGAATAACGGATAGATAATGGGAGAGCACATTGTTTTAGAGAGAGATGGGATTAGGGCTAACCCAAATACAAAATCCCTAATGACATATTTATAAGTCCTCCACATAGCATGGAATCTGAAACAATCATGTACCCACATTTTATGTTGCGCCTTGGAAAAACACCAAATTCAAAACACAATGACTCTCATGGATTTCAAATTTTATCCCCCAATCTAATGATGTAAAACATGACATGAATTTTAAAATAATTATATTCCATTATATTAATTTCAATTTTCCCATCGATATATTTATCCATCGAAGTCCATCATAGATGAATGTTATGCCCCACATAGGGTAAATTCATTGTTCCTGACTCAACTGTGGACTCATAAACCTTATCTATGATACTTTTTGAGAGATATCCCATTTATTATGTGTGTATGGTATAAAGTATACATAATATTTTAATGAAATTATTTCTGGGAACACTGGGCCACATATTTTAACATCGTCTCAACTACCAACTCTGTAATATATATAGAAATATTTCAAAATATTACAATGTGAAAACAATGTCTCCACATATCTTCTCATCTAAGAAACTCCTTTCCCCCAAATACCATTATAGAATTCATACATTGGCATAAATTCATATAGGGATTACACTAGCCCATATGTATCTACATAGACCTCACTCAAAGGCCTTAGACCTAATGAACTGCTCAATAACCATATATATCGAGTACCTAATCTAGTTGGTAAACCAAGATGAATACTCACCTACTACCATTCTTCCATATTGGAGCTATATAAGCTTCTAGATATGTATATCCCTCAACAGATATTGTGATAACTCATATCTAAATACGTTATCAAACTATTTCCATGTAAGGGTCACCTCATCATGATACTAGAACATTACCCCCCACCATCATGCTATTATTCCATGAATAAGGCTTTCTACTCAGACCACTATGTGATTTGTTAGTTTTATTCTCAAATGGAATACTATGGCCACATTTTCAAATGAATCATCGTCCGCCTATGTTTTAGGGTCACCTCAGAACCCGATGGATCAATATAATTTAAACTCTTGAAGTGCACTCAGCATATACACCTCATCTGTAGGTATTCTGGGTACCATGTGATGCTTCATATGTCGTGGTGTAGCTGTTGTACCACCCAGAAGTAACATATTGTGAATGGGTCCACGTATTGATGCTTTATCACAAAGTTTCTTTTTCATGACCATTATGATCAATCTTAGCAAGAATATGTCATAGAGGCATCCTAAAATTATCAAAATGTACCATGGACATTGAATATATATTTATAGATGGCTCTATGAGGGAATGGAAACCACAACCCATTCCTATATTATGCATGTTTCATTATTTTCCATATAACCATTTTTCTCATGTACTGGGTCAAATAGTTAGTCATTAGAGTCTTTCTGTATGGATATGTAGGCCACCTGTACAACACTAGAGTCTATAGCTTTAATGAAGAACTCAAAACACATAACACTGTTGTCCCAAAAAAATATCTGAGAATATTATACTAAATTAGAACCTACATCTCTTATAACATTCTATCTCATCCCATCCAAAATGGGCATGTTCTATGACTCCCCAGGTCCAACCCCAATAAGCTAGGGGCTGGTGACTAGCACTGATTAAGAATATCACTTATATTTTAAGCCTTATCCAGAGTAAATGTACATAGAGACATGCATATACAATCCTATACAATGCTGAAATGTAAAAAAGAATTAAAACCCATGAATTCTTATATCTAAATCCTACAAAAAAATACATTAGTAAGTAAAGTAATAAAGGACAAAATACAAGCCCACGACAAAGAGTCTGAAACAAAAGTCCAACCTGAAATGAAAAATGGTACTACTATTAGAATACCATAGGAACATACCTAGGTATGCCTAGTCCCACTATGAACTGTCTAGTCATATTCTATCTTGTACTCTATCTAAGGTTTCATTTTCTACATAAGACACGACATATAAAAGAAAATACCATGTTGCGGTGAGTATAAAAATACCCAATAGAACACAATAAAACCAAAAAACATACAAAAATAAAATAATGTCACCTTTATATAATTATATGTCTATTTCATATATAATTAAAATATCAATATATAATCAACATAGACACGCTGTCTAATTTTAAATCGCAACCATAGTGTTATAGCCTTAGATTTCAAGTTCGTTGGTTCCATAATGCACTCCTCTAGGAGAAAATACTCTTGAGTCTAATAGCACTGGTGATATCTGCCCATGAGGTAGTTCTCATCATTTTCCACAATTTAGAAATACATTTCGAAGATCTCCTAAGATAAGATAAACATATTAGGATAACTCCTAAAGCCATGGGGGGATACAGAAATCCCAATCTACATTGACTTTCTATGTAGGGGATCAGCACCGACATAGAGATGGTCACAAAAATACTGATAACTACACCGAGTGTATGAATATGAATAAAGTATCTCTCTAGGGGATCATGGGAGGATTCTTACACCATTACCAAAGAGGTTCAAAAAATGGGATCATATTCCAAGGGTATGAGATGATTATATACATACCCTCAAGAAATGTATATATGGAACACCCTCTAATGAATCTTGTCCATGAAAATTAAGATAACAGATACAATACATTTTTTAGAATGTAAATAGCATGTAGTAGGATTACACGCTATGTACCTTGACCCCTCGTCCTACCCATGTAAATGGCCCATGTCTCATGTTGTGTTCATGTAGAGGTTGATGGTGTGTCTGCTACCCATGTACTCGACCCATGTTATAGTACACGACTTATCCCATGTGCATGTGCATGTGTAATCATACATAAATTAGCATGTGTACATGTCTAGGTCATGTTTGTGTAGGAAAGTATATTTCATGCTCCAACCTGTGTACTAAAACCTATTTCCATGTACTCTCTAAGGTACATGCCAAGTCACCTGTGATAGAACGCACACCATGTGGAAAGGGTCACATACCGTTTGATACATATCATTCTCTAAATACATTGATACAACACAGATGGCCACATGGTGTGAGGCTTTATGATACGCATTGTGTAGAATATTATTTTATTCAAACCCAGATCTAGAATCTTTGTTTCTATCTGGTCATCCCACACCCAGATCATCTATTATCTCCCTCAATGAAACTTGTATAACTCATATCTGAGTCACATGTGTTTTTTCAATTCTATATAATTGATTTCATTTGATCGTATTCATTCAATAATCATCATGATCATCCAAAATAATTGTTCCAATGACCATTAAAAATTAGTTGGTTTCCCAATGGTATCAATCCATTCATTGATATAATTGTTGCACCACCTCCATGTCATTCCAAAACCATATCTTCAATTTTGAACTATTGTCCCATGAAATGGGTGTTAATTGTTAAATTTTCTTATAAAAAGTATAACTACATGCCAAAATTAATATCATCCATGAATAATAGTGAAATATGGAGAAAAACCCTGAAATAAGAAAAATAGGAATGAACCTCCGTTGTGTTTGGTTTTCCTCAATTCTATTAAATTGGAATGATAAATGATGTACCAAAATAAAATAATAATACTCTATATAACCACACAATAAAACCTATCCCACAATACATATGATTCAAAAATCAATTTGTTGTGTGATTGATCCAGTTTCATCAAAGGAATTAAAAATGTGGAAAGAAAACCAAATAAAAAAAATTTCAACCTCAATTTGGATCAGTCACTAATGAAGAACAATATTTCATCATATTATTAGGTGAGATACTTCGATTCCAGTTTGTTTAGATCATCAATCCAAGATATAATCATGGTTGATCTAATGGAGGTCCTCCAATGCACCATCCAATGGGTCCAAAAAGGTTCCACAGTTATACAGATAACCCATTAATTCTAACATAGACATTTTATTCATTGCATTAATGAAGAATAAATAAAATATTTTGTCTAAATATATTATTCATTTCCACACATGTGAAGAATTTTCAACAAATGACCTACGCTGACCAAGTTTATGTTGTGTATAAGGAAAATTCCTAGTTCTAAAATAAAAAATTAAATTTATAATTAGGTCCCTCGTAGTTATTTTATTCCTTTTTTAGGAAAACTATGTTCACATACTATTTAATATATTTAACATATTTCAGACATTTATTCTGAGTACAATAGACCTTAGAGTCAAACGATATGTTAGACCCTGATCTAGAAAATAATCCATAACATATATAGAGATAATACATATAAAATATAAGTCCTTGTATCATTCACCCTTCATTGTGAAATATATTGATATAATGAACATATCCTCATTTATATAGTGTTTCAACTTCCCCTTGATTAATAAGATAAAAAATTATTATTGAACATGAAAATTTCGTTTACATTCATTTCATTATATATTGTGGGATATGATTAATTTCTTCCCTAAAATATAATGGGGTTTTATAAATCAATTTCATTTTTAGATATATAATGTTTCTTTTTGTCTTTTAATGTCATTTCATATGGTATACCCTATTTCATTCTTGGGATACCACTTTTGATTCAATTTTTTTCTAATGAGTTCTAATCCTTTATTAAAATGCATCTATATTAAGAATAATTATTTTCTATTTAATTATTTTTTCCCATTATTTTAAATAATTCTCATTCCCCCAATGATTTCATTTTAATTGGAAACCTCATTAAGTGTAATTTGATGTGAAAATAATATTTACCTTCTAGTATTTTAAAAAAAGTGTTTTATTATCTTTTGAAATGATATGGGATTTCCAAAAATGTGGTTTTTATAACAGAATATGGGGTCTCTATGATTTCTCTTTAGAGGACAATTA
The DNA here is from genome assembly GCA_963277665.1 of Viscum album. Taxonomy (NCBI): domain Eukaryota; kingdom Viridiplantae; phylum Streptophyta; class Magnoliopsida; order Santalales; family Viscaceae; genus Viscum; species Viscum album. The sequence continues at coordinate 814,578,214 of OY728165.1, forward strand.
TGATACCAAATTTTTTTTACAATCAAAATATCAGTAAAATGGCTAATTGTTTTTTGGAAAGCCATTGTAGTTAAATTATTGTCTAATGTAAAATTATATGTTATTTACTTCATAAAATATCCAATTCCCATTTTGAATATAATCATCAATTATGTTCATTTCTCTTTGGAATTATTATTAATCATTCACATGAAAGCTCTGCATTAGAGAATAATATTAAAGACATATTTCTCTTTATTGAAATGTGATGATACCAAATAATAAAATTGCATCATCTATTATTATCCTTATGGAAAATCCTTTAGTTATACATTGATACTAGATTCTAAAACATTCTACATTATCATTGGGGATTTCTAGATTATTATTTTGTTATCTATTCGTCTACTAATGTGGACCACATATTTTTGTACATATTGTGATTCTAATCATTTGATTAGTGAAATTTGCATTATATAGCCATGCAATGCATTGAATTTTGTTTTCATATAATGAGATACTATATATGGTATGTTGTTGTTTAATATACCAACATTATGCAATGTGATGGGTGAGCCAAAAATTAAATAGCCCAAAAATGAATTAGGTAATGATTTACATCACAAGAGATGTTATGTAAGGTATTTGGGAGTCATCCAAATCCACGATGGAACTTTTTCCACTATGTTTGTGGGAATGGAGAGCTCAACACATCCACCATGGGTCTGTTTCCACCATATTTATCATAATAGTGAGTTAACCTAGTCTCCCATTGTAATTTGACCACATTATAATGATGATCTTTGGAGTGTCAATTAACATATGTTTATGATGTCATATACTATTTTTTGCATAACATCCATGATTCCATGATCTCATTCCTTTGTATCCTTATTTCGTGTTTAAATAATTATGAACATTCTCCTTATGATATCATTATTGGCCTCTTGAATATAATGTTATGATTTACTACCATGCTTTATTACTAGTTTTTCATTTCAATCTCACCCTATTCTTTATGTATTTTTTCAATTATATCCTATGAATTTTTAGAATAACCTTTGAGTTTAGGTGAACTATATGGAGTTTTAAATATGCATTATTTCTTTATTTTTATAATGATTCATTTTTATGTATAATCATTTAAATAAATATGACTCTATATAATTACAATATATTTTTAGAAAATTATGTATTAATAATGAAATAAATAATATTTACAAATTTTGTTTGAAAATATAAATAAAAAAAATCATAACAACTCATCAAATATAAATTGGATTAATAAAATACTTGTTTGAATTTTGTATCGTTGGAATAATAATAAATTGAATTTTAAAATAAAAAAAATGTTTTTAAATATAATAATTAAATGTATCATTAAGGAAAATATTTTGAGGATTTATTATATAAACATTATGAATGACAAGAATCTAATAATACCAAACAAGAATTATAAAAGGAAACTTGACAAAAAACCCTTATCTTGTATTCATACATCTTTTGACATAATCTATACGCATTATATTTTAAATTTTGTTATATTAATAAGAAATATCAGATAAAAATATGAATTTATAATAGTACATAATAATAATCCATAATTTCTTGTTAACCTTTTATAAATAATTTTCAATAAAAATTAATATTTTGGTGTTAATTTTCATATTTGTTTTTTCCTTGCATCGATATAAAGGTTTTTGTCTTGGATCCTTGATTAACATTTTACCATTAGATAATGATCATAGTGGTCTAATAATTTGTTTTCTTATTGTTAGGAATACTAGTGATAATTTAATAGATTTTATGGTGACATTTCCTAATGAGTTATAAAAATATCCAATTTATGAATTTTTTATTTAATAAAAATAATTGAAATGATTAATGATTATAAATATTATAATTCTTGAATTATGAAAACCTATTATTTTTATAATTAATAAATTATATTACCAGTATTTATGTTTTCTAAATCATTCATGATATAAAAATTGTAGCATCATTTATATATGTGGTAGAACCTAACAAAATAAGAACATGTTAAAATGTATGAATGAATAAAAACATGATGTTCTAGAGATAAAATATATCGTATATATAATAATAGTGTTTAAAAAAAATTAAAATCTTATAAAATATATCTGAGAGGAGTTAAAATAAAATGTTTACAATAAATTATTAGTGATTGGATAATACATACATTGAATAATTACATATCCACCTAGAGGGACTATTAGAAATGAAGTATTTGGGAATATTTCATACACCTAGAAGTTAAAAAATGTTAGATTACTGTTATGGGGATAATATGGGAGGCTATTCAGGAGGAAATTAAATTTTATTTCAATGAGATGTGTATAGAATAATTATATCTATAAGTGAAAGTGATACATATTTTCAAAAATAACATTCCTTAGTGAATAATGAAAGAAATATCTCATGGAAGATAGATCCCAAGTTAATTTTTTCCATATAATATAAGCTGATGTTATGATTTCTGTAATATAGCTGATTTGATATAATGTTTTGTGATATTTTAAATATTCACCACTTAAATTAAGAATTTTATCTTATTTTACCTTTACCATGGTAAATAAATTTTTATCTTGGCAACCTACATTTATGCCAAAAAATGAAATTTAACTCAATAAAAATTATGAAATTTATAATTCCAAATTTTAAATCCATTCAATTCATTTAAACTTATTTATGTTATGATTTTTTATTTTAATATTAAAATGATAACATGGTAAAAGATTTTTTTAGAAAAAAAATACTTTCTCAATCATGAAATTATATTATTAATAATAACTATATTATTAATGTTAATTTATTTTTACATATATATTATAAATAAATTTAATTAGAATTATTCGTTGGATATGATATATTTAATTTAAAAAAATTAATAAAAACTAATAATTCAAAAAAACCTCCATTTTGCCAATAAATGATTTTATTCTAAATTAAATTTATATTTACTAATTATTAATTTTTATTTTATTGAAATATTATTATTAAAAAACATTTATTCTTTAATTATATTCATATTTAAATGTATTATTTATAGGAAATTCATTATGTTTATAAATACATGTTATAATTAAAATTTATGTATCATATATTGAATTCATAATTACAAGTTTATTTTATTATATAATTTACTTAAAAATCCCATTTTTAACTCTATATATGGCCTATGGGTAATCTAGGAATTAGTGTTAGTCATCGGTAGTTATTCACCTAGAATATATATAATAGTGATTTATAGGGTGATAAACATATCCTATCAATAAATTAATTCAAATCATACTTGTTGAAGAATAAGTTGATATTGATCAATGTAAAACCATATCTGTGCCTCTTTCTTTCTATGTTAAAACAAGCAATACTCAATAAATAAAACATCTAATACTTAATGTAACTTCTTCCCATTGTTGAAAAAGATTTCATATGTGGTTACCACTATTTATACACTCCCATGAAATTATTTTCCACTGTGGATATATTTTAATAAAATACTACGTATAATTAATTATTCTTACTCTTGATGATTTTATCTTTAGATATATAATCCCAAAACCCATATATGTAATTTTAATATTAAATTTTTTTATATAAAATATTTTATATCTCTGAAATCATTCATTCTAATTTTATACATTGTTCATAAATTTTCTATTATATTTATAATTTTCATATATCCATCCATATTTGTAAATAGAGTTATTATATTCAAATATAATCATAATGATAAGGATTAATTATTCCTTGTCTTTTTATTTACTTGATGGTATACACCTCTTGTTGTTTTATTATAGATTTTTCATATTGAATTATAATATTTATTTAAGGATTATTTTTTAATTTAATAATTTATATAAATAAAATATATTGTTACTCATTTTAATTTTTTATATCATGTAAAAAAATATATTATTGAAGTAAGGATTAATTTAGCATTATATGTATTTGGTATCAAATTTACCACCATTTAAAAATATTTTAAATCAAAAATTTTAGTACTAAGATAAAAAAATTTGGATACATTTTTCTCATTGAATAGTTTATTGCCCACATAGCTTCTATATACATTAGTATTACCCATATAAAATTTACTAGGTTTGTGCAATTTTTTTAGAATGTCTTCTCTTCAATCCATATTCTCCATTGGTTCTTATTTTTAAGATAGATATTGATCTAATTGTATAGATTTTGAGTTTTCATACATGAGAAGGATCAAGTATGTAACTTCTGAAAACAAATACTTGGAACACATCATGAACCAATAATAGGTATAGTGGGAGTACTAAGTTATAGTATATAGTCTATATACGATTAATCATTTAAAATGATCTAATGTACCTAGGTATCAACATTACCTTTATCTTGAATAACATAACCATATTTAATGTAGGTATTTTATTGAAATAACAAATGTCAAACACCATATATTTTCTATAATTATCATTATATATCTTATATTAGCTTTGAACTACATTGGTATATTATTTAATGGTTGAACATTTTCTGTCATTTGTTAAATATTATTGGGTCATAATAGCTTCTTCTCTTCGACTTCATCTCATAATATTGAAGTTATATATCTATTACCATATAAATAAAAATATGATTCTATTTGGATGTTTTATTGGAAACTATTTTGAAATGATAACTCAACCATACCATGATTTTGATTCCAAATTTCATTGAAATCCATTAGGTAAGGTCTATGTACATCATCCAATTTTTGAATATACTTTTTAGATTGGACATCAGATTAATGAGGGGAAGTTATGTTAAATATCTACATTGTATCTAATGAATTATTATGTATCAGCAAGATGAGTGTTTATGATCATTTAATATCGCTCTGAATCCATTGAATGTGGGACCCCATAAAACCTTACAAATTCCAATATATATAACATGGTATATATAGTAAGGCTGAAATAATATCAGGTATTATAGAAATATGTAAATTTTATAAGGGGATCCACTTATATTAATACGTAATTATATCCTTTTCTGGTTTTAGTTGGGTCAATGATGAAATCTAGAGTGATTTTCTTTGATTCCCAGAATTATATAGGTAATGATTACATCTTCCCATTTAGATTTTTTTCGTTGATGAATTAGCTTATTCCAAATCAAAAATCACTTTATATAATCTATAGAATCACCCTTCAAGTTGTCACACCCATATTGTATCTTATGATATATATACATATTTTTGATCCCTAGGTGAATAAAGAAGGACAATATATATAAATAATATAAATATTCTTCTTTTGTACCAGTACGGATGGAACAAATATATGGATTCTAAAAAATATAAAATTAATTTTAAAAAGTTTGAACTATAAAATATCAACTACTTTTATTTTTAGATACATATATATTTCTAGTCCTCATTGATCACTATTTAAATGGATGATTAATATATAATTTCGAAAAGGTAGGGTTTCAACCCTTTTTTCTGATTTATATGCCTATCATTTTTCAAATCCATTCATATTTTATCTCTCACCCTCATCATCATATATATTATTTCATGATAATTAATACTTAGAACATTACCTATTTTGTTAGTATTTTGAGGGTTGTAATGTGTTGAGGTGTCATAGTCCTTGATTAACAGTAACAATATTCTTTGATATATTTTTAACTATTTCATTTTGAATATATATTGTATGATCATTGGATCAGTATAGATATATAAATCCCTTAAAAATAGTGGTAATTTATTAAAATAATTAAAGTACAAATTAATACATCTAACTCTTGATCAGGTTTCAATTAATATTTCTATTTAAGCATTAAATGACATGAGGTAAAAGTTATCACCTTTGGATTTTTCACTAGGAAAAAAACCAAGACCTTAGTGGGGAATCATTGTATATTAGAAACCATTCTATAATACATGGTAGTGTATGTAAAATTGAAATTAATTAACAATTCGTAATAATATTGAACCTACCAATAGAATATTTCATATTAGGATACATTGATTCCTTTCATGTCAACTTGGAAATGGGTGTTTACAATCACAATAAATTTCTTTTGATATGAAAATAGTACCCCTTTATTCCAGGAAACATACAGATTTAATCAATGTGGTAGGTCTGGGAAATTTTATTATCACATATATCCTTGAATGATCTTCATATATATCATGTCTTAATATTAAATTACCTATGAAGGATAACATTATTATAAAACTTCATACCTCTTGACTATTGCAATGAATTTTCATTTTTCATGTCCTTTAGAAGGAAACTAAAATTATTATACTTTTATCACAAAAAAATTAATTATATATAAATATAATAAATTAATACACCAAAAAATTACTCTTGTTAATCTCTAATGATATTATTTATTACATCCAAGAAGATAATACACGAATTTTTTTTCCAGAATATAATAACTATGAATCTATATTGTCCATATTTTGTGGGGAGAATTTCCGTGGTATATATTATTTCTTTACCCTTCATTAGTGGTATCAAGACAAAATATTAACCTTGGAAATGTTTTTATATAACCTATGTTGATTAATTAAATCATTAATATAGGGTACATAATACTTTTTCTTGATTGTGATCGTATTAAGTTAACATTAATTAATACAACAACAGTTATAATCATTATTATTTCTTAAAAAGGTGACCAATTGACTACCTAGTAAAGAATCAGTCATATTAATTCATGATATATATTTTCTTATAGATTCTTCTTTAATTATTCAAATTTGGGATGGTTTATTCAAAAATTAATCTTGTTTATTTTCATTATAATTAGTATGAGTTCATTTTAAAAGTCAACCTATTATCCTATATGATGAACATGATGTAACTTATAGAATAAACCGATATATTCTCATACAATTGGCATGAATTATACATTAACATGATTATTAGTCATTTGTGATATGTATGCCTTATTTTTCGGTATTAAGTCCCTAATTATGAAATTTGTTTCCTATTGGATCCAAGAATGATATGTGGATTTATATTTGATGTTGGGTTGATATGAGATATTAAATGACATTTTTGTTTCCTTAAAATTGATATGTGATCTATTTAGAGGGAGGTAAAACATTCCTAATGTCACATTAAATTTATTTATGGGATAAAGAACTATATTTGTAGGAAGTATCTTTCCACAAACATCGATTGAAGAATAAATATATAACATGGATGTAACCATTGTACCATTAGGCGTCTCACCTATAATAAATTATCCAATAATTCTTATGGTGATTTAATATTATTATAATTGTTTTTGATATGAAATAACTATTTAAACTAGATTCTTAAAATTTATCTATTGTTCTAGAGTGGATAAACATTGAATCCTTTTAAACATAATTTTCATGATCATATTTAAAAGTATTGATTGCATGATATCATCCTAATTATTCTAGCCTTGTAGGCTTCTATGTTCTAGTATCCTCTTTATCAATATTCATAATTAAATTATTTGTATATTTCACTAATATATTTTATTTGAATAATTAATGTTTGGGTAGTTCATTATTTGTCACATTTTCCTCATCCATTTTATTGGATATATTTATCATCATTATATGATAATCATGAGAATGATGGAAAACCCCTACACATGTGAAACCGTTTCCCATTCCACTAAAGGAGCATCTTGGGTTCTTCTACCCACATCATATGATTATTCCCAGTTAATCATTATTTACTCCTGGTTATTTATCATTTGAGTTTCCACATAACTCTATTTTCATTTCATGTCTACAAATCTATAAGAATAATGAGAGTCCCTAGTTTTAATGTCCACTGTCAGTTCACATCAAACAATTTATTCATAGATACTAAGTTATCTTATAGAGGACACCTTTTAAGGACATTGTTTTATGACTATAAATGATGTTATTGATATTCAATCAATGTTAATAATAAAACACAATGAATAACCTATGAGCTTTAAGGAGTTTTACTCATCAAAACTAATGGATTTAACCTCCATTATCATCGTCTCTATGAACTATAACTCCATTTCAAAGTTAATATCTCTCGGAAAATATTTGGTGAATAATATTTTTTCAACCACCTCTCATTCCAGGAAATCAACTTATTTATTTTTCTCCAAATTTTCATCAATTACCCCCATTTTCTGACCTCAATATTTAAGTGATATGTTGCCGAAACATAATTTTCATGTTTTGATCAATATATAATAGAATATATCATTTTTTACATATATTTATCATCAATTTGAATATTTTAATTCCCACTAAAGTATTGCATATTTTTATACATGAAAGAATTAATAGTATTACTATCCTTATTTGGTGTGTTCAAAATTACAACATGGTTTGAGTTTTTATTAATAACCTACAATAAATATAAAATGATGGGTTTCAAACCATTCCCAATCCTATTGGGTTATTTTTCAGGACAATAACTCCAGATTCCATTTCTCATATTGTGAACTCAATCCCCCAATTCTATCCATTTTTAAAACTGAAATAGGTTTTTGTGAGTAATAAATAATAAATTATTTAAAAAAAATTAAATTAAGATATCATAATTCAACATAAATATGACATTATCAGTGATACCAATATTTTATAGAATAAAAATTTCATATCAACATTATCATAGATGGATCAAAATATAACCCTTTCAATTCAATGATGTTTTTGTCATGTTTTATTGTATTAATATATTTAACATAATCCATTAATGTAACTAAAAAATTATTTAAAACAAACTGTAATAATCTAATAATAAGAAATCGTATATTTTAAAACAATTTTATAATTTAAACATCACATAATAAAAATAATTTAACAATCATAGAATCCATAGTTTTAGTGTTTTTTAGAATAGTTAAATTATTTTCTAATTACATATTATTTCTTTATCATATTCCAAATGATTCCTAGAAAATTAATTCTTTAATATACAATCATTTATATCATTCCACGGGTAAATGGGATATATAATAAGGAGTGGGATAAAATACTCATAAATGGGAAAAATTAATGATTCAATAAGAGGGTAAAAATATAATCTTGTAACAAATCATTGACATATGGGAAATATCTATTTAAAAATAACATAGAATTATAATATTTTTCCATAAATTGGGATTATAGAATATATATCCTCAAATTATAATACATATATTGTTTTTAATGATTTGAAGACATTATAAAACAATCAGAAGTCATGGAATATATCTTCGGTATAAAGAATAATATAGAAATGTAGCATAAATATAGGATTATGAAATCCTAGTATTTTCAACTTATGTACACAACAATCATGACCCCACAAAAGGGTATGAAAATTGATAATTAAAATCTTTTCCATTCATCAAATTTATAATATATCACATTTCAATCATGTCTATTATAACTGTTTTGATCATAGATAAATACAATCATGTCAATGTATATATTTTTGAACAAAAATAATAGAAATCATGTCCACAGACAACACCTTTATCTCATGATATATAAAACCTTATCTAGTTCATTGAAGGAATATATATTACCCACCAATCAAATGATTATATACCATAAACATCTATTCCAAAGAAAGTCCATATTTCATATTATCATAAAGGATCCATGGAAACAACATGGGCCACATAATATTTTAAAAAAAATTTCCAAAAAATGAAATCTAGATTTAAATTGGCTGATACAAAAGACAATTTCATAGAAAATAATTAATTTAAAAGAGAAATTATACGGTGATATGATATAGTACCAATATTAGATTTATCTTTTATTAATGATAGAAAAGTAGAAACAAAATCATAGACCGTTTTCATAAAATATATTTAACGTTATCATAGAAACAATAAAATATAAGTAAATTAAAAATAAATCATATTTTTGAATGTGGCACATAATCATTTTGAAAAAACAATTCTAATATAAATATGATTAATGGAACCTTGAAATAAAATAATTTTCAATTAATAAAATATGGAGTGAAAGAGAAAATATATAAGAAATTTAAATTAAGTTCATTTCAATAACTTATCTACAGTTTTAATGAATACCATTATTGATTAAAGAGTTATAACATTTCATTTTAAAACTGATAAATATAGTTATTAATTTTAAAAAATATATAACCATTATTTTTTCCAAATAAATAAATAAAACATTTATTCAAATAAATTATATGTACATAGATGAGAAATTGATAATAGAGAATATGAAAATTTTTCTTAACAATGTCATTTTTTTTAATAATTAAATCCATCAATGATGAATAGTATTACATTAAAATGAAATTTTTCTATAGAAAAAGACAAAATTCCATGTTATATAGAGTAATGGTATTATATGATAACCTTATAATATCATGGTGAGAGAATTAATATTAGGACCCAACAAAATGAAAATTGAGTTCACTAAAACACCTTCATTTTAATGGAAATACTTTATAAAACTATAAAAATAGTTATTACAATATAAAACCATGAATAAATAAATTGGAACATTCATTTAAAATTTAAAAGTGGATATAGACTCAATTAGATCATGTATAAAGTTTCAAAAATTATTATAACTCAATTAAAGGAAATTCAATTAACAGAAATGCAATATAGATTTCTTAAAATTATAGTTAGAATCCCTTGAATGGTATAACATTAAAATACACATTAAATATTACAAAAAATATTTCAAATATTGAGTATGTATATAAAAAATATAAATAAATTTATTATATGAAATTCCTCTCAAATATGGAAAAGAGATATGAAATACTGTTACCTTGAATAATCTCTTCATCAAAAGTTATCTCACCTTATATATAATAAACATAGGATTATCACACCTCAATATCAAAACCATATTAATATATATTTTATTTTATATCATTCATTTATAATTTATTATTACAAGTTTACCAATCATTTTTCGTTATAATTAATATTAATCTATCAATTATTCTTTTTGTTCATTACATTCATCAGTATAGTGGTTCACATACATGATTATGTCATAAGGATTCATCCCCATGAAAATTTCCATGGAAGTTATAATGGTGTAGTTAAAATTGTTATGAAGTATAATTTTAATTTTATAGATGTTTTGGTGATAGTTAAATTACAAAACCAAAATCAGCCTTTTTTAATATTGGTTAAATAGAAAATCAATTGATATTTTTAATATATAAAAATATATCACAAATACAAAATTATTTAAACATAAAAAATTATAATTATTCTATCTTATCAAAAATATTTACTTTTTTCATGAAAATTCAATTATAAAAATTATAACATCGTTCAGGTAGGTGGTCGAACAAACCAAAATAAGAACACGTTATAAGAATCAAATGAATAAGAATATGTTATTATATAGCTATAATATTACCTATTTAGAATAATATTCTATTAAATTTCATTTTACAAGAATTATAAATAAATTTTTATAATTGCTAGATTAAATATTAATAGAATAAATTATTATGCAGTCAATAATATTTATACTGATGATTCGACTCCTGTCTTAGAGAGCCTCATGGAATTGATGGATTTTAGACTCCTTCTTGTGACCAAAGGATACCAAATGTGAGATATGACTATTATGTAGATACAATGGTTTGAAATTTAAGAGTAAACTAAGGTATTTTTATTCTTTGATGTGGGTATAGGATGATTACTTTTATAGGAGAGTTTCACACACATGTTCAATAATACCAATTTCATAATGAATATGGAATATATTTTCTCATGGAATGTGTATCAAAAGTGAAAATATTATTTAAATAAGATAATATTATGTCTATGATTCCCTTATAAACTTATGTATCCAAATCGTTTGTGATATTTGAGTTATTGATACCATAATTTATCACGTTTTCCTTATTTTGAATATATTGTGATAACTCAATTATTACCATGGTGAATTATTTTCATTGACAAAGCTGAAATTAACCTCATTAATTTTTTTTACTATTTATTAAAATTATTAAATAATCTTAACTATATTAAAATTATAAATTTTGTAAATAATAATTTCAATATATGAATTTAGAACATTGAAAATTACTATTAAATGTATTTTAAATAATTAAATTAATTTATTATTATCCCATTCCCAGATAAAAATTGATATATTAATATTATTTCTTAAAAAATAAATTAACAATTAATTCAATTAAAATAATTATTTTATTCTGATTGATATAAATAATTTTAATAAAATTTTAAACATAATAAAAGACTATATATAAAATCTTTCTTTTAACAATACGTAATTTCATTCCGAATTAATTACTTCAGTAATAAACATTAATTGAATTTTATAAATAAATTCTTTTAGGAACATCCATTGACATTAAATTTCTAGGATTAATTTTTTTAAATTTTCTTAACAGATATAAATATTCATATTAATTACCATATTTTATTTGTTTATGATATTAATAATTACAATTTTGTATAATAAAAACTTTTACATGACCCCCACCCCCCAACACAGACACACAACCTCCTCACAAGTCTAAATGTTATGTTAATAAATTTAAGTTATCATATATCATGATTCAAATAGAATCATTCTCAGAGTCATTTCCATGCGCTTGAATATCCCCTATAGATAAATTTTCAAAAATAATACTTATTCATGTTCAGGATGAGATTGGACTCAGAAAAATATTTTCGTTTTTACTCTTTTTAAAGACTATTAAAATTAACCTCATAAGTAAAACATGTACTAGTTGATTCCATTTTTTCCCATTTTCATCACATAGTTAATAATTTAGATAGTTGTATTTAATCCTTTTAATTCAACTCTATTCTAAGGTGACAATATTTTAATAAATTACAGTAACAAACATATCTCATAAATTATTAATATCCCTAAAAATTATATTTTTATCCATTTACTCTTAATATATATATATATATTGTAAAATCATTTTATACTCTTAAATATAATAGTATAAACATATCTAAAATCATTTATTCTCTTTATTTACATCATTCTCAAAATATCTAAAAATTCTCAATTTTTTTATTTATTTCCATATTTATCATCCATGGTATTTATTTTTTAATCACACCATAAGGATATGGTGTTATTATTCACAGTCATGTTAATCACTTGTATATTTCTTCCTCCCGTTTTTTTCCTAATGATGTTTCTTATTTTTTATCATGATATAATAGTGTTTATCTTACATTATAATATTTAATATTAATAAAATTTATCATGTTTAATTTTAGATTATTTTTTCATGTAAAAAATCACATTAAAGAATAAAATGTTAATTTAGCATCATTTATTTTTCATGTTACAATCATGACACATCATATATGATCATGTTGTTTTTGATCACATGTGGTAAATTTCCTTCCACCTGTACCAAATTTTATACCCCATTTATGAGCTAACTCTACGAACTGAATCCCAATATTCCTACCAACAATACAACAATTCCTAGCACACTAGTACAAAAATTATTTATCACACCAGAAATTTCACGTTGGCTATTTATAAAAAATGATCAAAGACAAATATATTTATTTATAGCTTCGGTTATTCAAAAACTAACATGAAAATGAAATTTCTTTCATCAGTAATAAAATAACCGATGAGGTAAATAAATTTATCACATTGGTTATAAAATTACTGGATTGGTATGTATATTTAAAATTTATTTATCACATTAATTATATATTACCATACATGATAAATAATTTAAAATTTTATAAAATCATATTTTGATTCATTATGGCGTTTTTCGATCAGATGATAGCATACTCTGTAATCTCTCACAAAAAAACCTAATATTGTTTCACGGATCTCATGGCCTCCAAATTAATTTTCATTGATCAGTAATCATTTTTTTTCATTGGCACAACTATCTGATCAACATTAAAACCTCAAGTAATCCTCACCCAACCCTCATTTCATTGTTCAATTTTTAGGCTTCCCTAACTGTCTATTTTTTATTTTATAACTAAAATATTTCCTTAAAATATTTTTTAATATTCTCATGTTATCACATTGCATCTATATAAAGCCGATGAAATTTTCTCTATAAAATTTCATCACATTATGTTATCAGCAAAAATAAATATTAATTGTACCTCTGAATTTCTATTAATGTTCCATGATAATTTTTTCATGGATGAACAATGATGGGTTTTATATGTTTTATTATACAATTTATCATTAACACATTATTTGTAGTTTTAAATTCAATCATGAAATTAATTTTTAACAATTTTATTTTTCGTACAATCTCATATTTCAGTCTCTAGTTTCATATGCTTGTCATAATATTTTAGGGTTTCTCTTACATAGATTTATACATACACCGGAAACATTTTTAAATATTATATTCTTTTCTTCCATTATAAACCTAGTATCTTTTAAAATATACTGATTTCAAAATAAATTTTAAAAAATACAGCAAAAAAGTCTCGTATACCAGTGGAGATATTATTAGATTATCAAATATGAAAAAATTAATCATTTTAAATTATTTTTTCATTGAGTATGGTTCTTCACCCCATTAAATCCATAACCATGAATATTGTAATGATAAATTATCGCAAATGATTTCAATTTTGTAACCCTTGTCTATTATTCATATTCCACATCTCATTGAAACATGTCTAACTATAGTGTGACATAAAATATGATTGAATTATTATATGTCTTCAAGGTATTTATTCTTATGTATCGATTTGACTATCAGGTACAAAGACACAAAAAAATTGATGGTTTAATAATACATCACACTAGTGGATGGTGATTTATTTATACAAAGTGGTTTTTTATATTATTTCTAAAAAACAATATCATTAAAATGAATGTTAACAATTAGAATGAATTATTGGATATAAGGAAATATCATTTAATGTATGATAATTGGCAAATATTTTTTATCCCCACACCAATATCATTTTTGTTTTTATAGTTCCATAACATAATACAACACTGATAAAATAACTTACAACCTTAATGAATGTGAATATCTAATATCCTAATGAGTCTGTATATTAGATTCCAAAATTTAATCTTACTGTATTTTATTTTTTAAATTACTAGCATGAAAATATTTTTATTATAAACTGTTTATATATAAATATATCTTACATTATTGTATGGATTTAATAATTATAATTTTCAAATACTCATATATTTGTTTTGAAATTCAAAATTTTGTTTCTTTCAAATTATGGAATATTTCATATAAATATATTATTGGATTACGTAAAAAGATTTTATTTTATAAAATTATTTATTTTCTTATATTTATAATATTTATCATTTATATTTAGAATAATATTCCATTATTGTATATAATTAATAATTTTAATTTTCAAATATGCATATATTGGTTTTATATTTCAAAATTATGTTACTTTTAAACTATGGCATATTTCGTATAAATATACAATTAGCTTATATTACTTTTATTTATTTTTTAAATTATTTCCATTCACATTGTTTTTTGATTTATCCATTATATTTAAACATACCTTCCATTATATTATATAATTTAAAATCATATTTTTAAAATACGAATATATTTGATTTATATTTAAAAAATTTTCTAACATTAAAATTATGGAATATTTCATATAAATGTATAATAGTATTGTCTTAAGATGACATATATGTATTTGATATTTTTTATAAGTAATATTGATTCGAATTAGGATTATGGCACATCAAATGAGTGGTGAATATAAGGATGTTGTTGATTTTGTTTTGAAAATTTATAAACAAAATATTCCAAAAAATATATTATGTCCATGCCTAAAATATTTAAATATAATGATGTTTAAAAGTATAAAGAAAAAATATTATTTAATTTTTTCTAGTTATAATCCCAATTACAGTCTTTGGATTTTGCATGGTGAAACTGGGCATATTTTTAGATCAATTGATGATGCTTCTTTGCAGGATGGTAACTCTGATGAAATTGAAGAAATGGTCTATGATATTGAAGTAGGGGAAATTGAGAAAAACCAAAATTTTATCATCTAAACAATTATATTTGAGTTATATTGATTTTAAAATTTTATCGTTGGTGTTATGATTGATTTACGTGAAGGATAAACATGGTTGGAGTGAAAAACATTTACGGATTGGCTACAATTGTTGAAAGATATTCATCTTAAAGAAAATTATCTTCCTGATTCACATTATAATGTGAAGAAAATAATATTCCCTATAGAATTATGGTAATAAAATACATTTTTTCCGTAATTGTTGTGTTCTTTATAAGATGTAATATGAATTTCACTCAGAGTGTCCTAAATGTGGTACATCATGGTATAAGTTGAAAGAAAAATCAAAGGCTAATTTGGAGGATATAGAGACCCCTACAACAATATTTTGGTATATTCCAGTAATTAATCATTTGACATTTTTATTTAGTAATTCATGTGATGAAAACTGGATAAGATAGCATGCTGATGAGGCTATATGTGAAGGAAAAATAAATCATCCTTCTAATTTTCCACAGTTGAAGAAAATTTATCATTAGTTTACTATATTCTAAAATGATTTTAGAAATCTCATATTTAGACTATGAATATTTAGAAAGGAATCCACATTTTAGACATAGTATCACATATGGTTCATGGCATATTTTATTGGTAATTTACAACTTATCTCCTAGATTTTGTATGAAGCTCAAATATTTCATGATGGATTTAATGATCACTAGACCAAATCAACATGGAAATGATATTGATGTGTTATTGTCACCAATAATTGATTATTTGAAAATCAAATTAGAGGATGGTATTATGGTGTATTGTTCTTATATAATTGAACATTCTCAACTTCATGAAATGATTATGTTCGATATAAATGACTGCCCAATGTATTGAATATTTCTAGATATAGTGTTGAGGGGGAATAAATGGTGTCCAATTTGTGAAGAGAATACATCATATTATCAATTTCAACATGATAAAATAGTATACATGGTTCATCAAATTGTTTTTATCTATCAATCACTCTTATATAATATTAAAAAATGCATTCAATAGCTCACAATAATTTTATATTGATCCAAAACCATTTTCCACTGATTAGTTTTTTGAGAGCGTGAAAACCCTTTATTGGACATTTGGAAAGACACATAAATCTGGTAATGAATCAAATATTATAAAGAAATGGTCAATATTTTTGTAGATACCATATTGATGATATAATGAGGTGAAACATAACATTGATGTAATGAATTTATAGATGAATATCTATAAGAGATTGATTTAAAAATTATTAGATATTAAAGGAAAGAATAAAGACGGGTTGAATGCTGGATTGGACTTTCTATAAATGGGAATACGTTTGGAGTTAGCTCCCACTCATGATGGAAGGAAAATAATTCTTCCCCTGAAATTTCATAAATTAACAAACATTATTTTTTTTCTTTTATTAGTTTATTTTCTAAATCAAAGAGCTGAAGGGTTATACTTCAAATGTTAAAAATTATGTGCCTTTAATTTATTTGAAGTTTACAGGTATGTAATCTCTGGATTGTCTCTTCATGGTGCAATAACTTTTATTATTTCATTGTATGGAATATTTCACATCTATGTTATAAAGACTATCATGAGGGTGTTTTATTTTTTCAATTCAATTTTTAATAAGGATATTGATCTGAATTCTTTGAAAATTTTGAAAATGAATCAATTTCTATAATTTCTGA
Source organism: Viscum album (assembly GCA_963277665.1). Taxonomy (NCBI): domain Eukaryota; kingdom Viridiplantae; phylum Streptophyta; class Magnoliopsida; order Santalales; family Viscaceae; genus Viscum; species Viscum album. The sequence goes on from OY728165.1 coordinate 814,595,886, forward strand.
TTGAAATTTATTTTCTTCCATATTTTTTTATTTATTACTGCATTTAATAGTTCATTTTGTTTGAAAATAAATCTTTATGTACCTAAATATCTATGTTAGATGTATCCTTTTGAAAGTAATATGATATTATTGAAGTGGTATGTTAAGAATAGACATCTTCTTGAAGCCTCCATTGATGAAAATTACAATTATGAGGAGTCTTCTTTGTTTTGTATAAGATACTTCCTTGCATTTGAGCACACATGTTTTCCACCATCTCACTATGAGTAAGTTAATAATGGGGGACAGGGGATTCAGGTTTTGAAATTCAATCTTTGTTAGGTGAACTGATAAGGAAGATAATTTTTTACATCTTGAATAAGACAGATGATTCTCAACCATATAAAACATTTCATATTAATGTGCGGAAACAATTTCATCTAATAAAGAAATCAATGTTGATTTTTATTGACAATAAAAAACGTTTATTAATTATTTATAAAGACCCGGTTTGGAAGATCATATGCATTAAAAACATTAAAATGGTTAGTGGGTGGTCCATATTTAAATGTGATAACAAGGTCCATTAATGAAATTAATTTCAATACAATTCATATAAATGATAAGGACAACAAATGTGCATTTTGGAATAGTCATGCATTGGTGTTCGCAGAAGTAATGAATTTTTTGGGTTCTAATGAAAAAAACCAATATATGAATAAAGTTTATATTATGGCGTCAATAAGAAAATATGGGAGGTTAGTTACATTAAATTACAGTTCTAGAGTTTTACTACAAATGGATTATCCATAGAAACAGTGTCAGACACAGAGAATTTGGAATGACACATGTTGATCTGCATATATTAGAAGAAATTTTTGATCCTTTTATAATGGAAACACAAGGAAAAAAATTCTATGTTCTTGATCAATCAGATATATAGTGGTCTATGGTTTTACATGGATAAAAAATATGTTGGTGATGATCAACTTCAAGAAGATGCTGATTTATGATAGATCCCTACTACCATGGAAATATTAGTAGATAAAAATGATGAGAACGTCACATATATCATTTGTCCCATAAAAATATCATGATGATGGAATTTTTGAGAACAATCCTTTAATAAATTTTTAATATTACTTTTAACCTATGATAATTTCTCATTTACTATTACAAATTTCATAAAATGTTTTATTTCATAATTTCTTTTCTTTATTAAGGAACATATTTAACCTAATTAGTAAAAATATTTATTTATATTAGTTTAGTATTGTCTATATTACCATGTATACCATTATGTACATTATATATTTATTGATTTTTTTGAAATATAATTAATTTAAATATTATAGGTTAAAAAAACAAAAATATATTATAAGTGTATATTGAAAAAATATACTTTTTTTTCAAAAATTATTTATTAGGTTGGACCATTTTAAATATTCCAACACAAGTTTTGGATCTATTTCCATTCATTTATAGGAAATTTCATATATCATTACTATTCTTATAATTTTAGTTAACTATAAAAAATAGGAATAATAATGTGTTATGTTTTATTTTACTATTTTGCTTGAATTTTTTCCTTTTTATTTTAAATTATTATTGTAATAGTTGAATTTTTATGATTTTTTACTAATTCTTAGTCTCATTGATTTGAAGGATAATAACACATCAAACAGCTGATAAATAATGTACTTCTGGGGATAAACATACTGGTACCTATGGGGAGAAATGTTCACATGCTCTTTTTGATGACCCACATCCTTCTTTACAAGACATATATACTCCCACATAGCCAAAAAAAGATTCTGAGGTTTGGTAAATGTGTCAACACACATTTGGTGAAATTATCAGTTTCTATTAGCCACAACTATGAGATAGTGGTATAATATTATCATAATGATATTCCAATATGTCCTAATAAAAGAAAATAACAATATTTGTATCAGTTTAGAGGAAAAGAAAATTCAGTATTTTGATTAATGATTGGGGAATAGATAAAAAATTAGCATTATCTCAGTTGTGGGAGTCCATTTTGGTACTTTGGTTTGTTATTATTTTATGTAAATTGAAATTTTTCTTGTAATACATGTTTTCCCCTTCTTATTAGATGAAATATTATATACCTGATACTAAGGGTGTTATGAGGATATTTTTATCATTGGTTGTTAAGAGATGGAGGGATTTCACATCAACCCTCGCATATAATTTAATTTATGTGCATTGGTAACATCATAACCAATGTGACTAATATCCTTTCATAGATGAAGACACGGTGAAAAATATTGTTCAATTTAAAAGACAAGAATAATTTGTGTTATGTTTTATTTAATCTTTTAGAATTTTTCTTATATTAATGATCTTATTAATGATATCTTATTCTTAATTTAATGCAATTAAATAGATCTTATTAGGATATCCAATATAGTAATGTATACCATCATACTATATCTCAACGAGGGTATACATTATTAGAAGAACAATTTATGGCTGAAAATTTTCAAAAAATAAGAGTACAGTCTTCAAGATTTGGAGAGGTTTCCCCTCCATCCCATGGATATTTTTTCAAAATGGAAGATGGCTCAGATAATAAAAAAAGGAAGATATCTTATAATAGAATCAAGGGTTCCAGAATATAGGACTGTAAGAATTTCATTCATTCATTTATTTATTTATTTATATTAATTAAATTATTTATATATTATGAATCATTATGGAATTTTAAAAATAATTCATTCAAGATTATCTTGAGGAATAGAGAACATATAGGGTCTTTATAGATGAGGGGAGAAAGAATATTTTAATTTCAGTATTTGGAAAACCCGAACACCCAGGTCATGTATATGGATACCTGGCATGTGTATTTTTGAGAAAATTGTTACCATGTTCTTCATCATCTACACTAGAGGCTATTTATAAAAATAGAATCTTTTGTGTATCAGGTTTAGAATATTACTGTGATGACTGAGGTTAGGATCAGATCACCTTTACAATCTATTTATGCATACATGTATTGAAAATTTAAAATGGTCGCTTAGACTCCTCCACCACTGGCAGAAGCTCACACTACTCTACATCCGCCTATAGAGCCCACTTTTTATCCTACCCCTGCAACCCCTACACCACAACATCCCAATAACTGTGAGATATATTTAGATGATCCTTAGTATCATATTGCTAAATCTGAGATCATATTTTATATTTCAGATATTTTTCATCATCATCATTTAATTATAGAGGATTATAGGTTCATTGAACAAGATATTATAGATATATTAGCTGGAGAAATGATACATATAGATGAGGTTAGGATAGATATAAAAAGGGTCATCCACTTTTTTGTTTATCTATCTAGAATTATATGACATATTAGCGTAGAAGCTTGTTTATATTTAATAATATATATAATTTTTAAATTTAATTTGTTTTAACATTTTAAAGTTAATATATTTATCTATTTATTTTTAAGAATAATTTAATTTTACAGAAAATATATATGGACAAATATAAATACAATGGTCTATGACTTTATATACAAATTCAAGTATAGTTAATATATTGTCAATATATTAAAAAAATTGTTGGGTGTTGATGAGATTCAATAGAACTTGATATTTGTTGGAATGAAAAGGATATGGTGATTTTGGGAAATGATATCCATTATCTTTTAAGTAGAGATACGTGGGGCATCAACATGATTGATTTTTTTCTTCTATGTCTTAACATAAATCTTTCCCTATATTTAATTTTATGAAAATTTATACTTCTTTATAATTTTGTATCTTTTTACGATTTTTATAGAGAATTAGAATACATATGATTATAGATTTATGGACCCATAGTTCATTTCACTTGATGAAATGACAATGACTGAAGAAGAAAGAAGAGTTGATATTGCTGAACGATTTGAAAATAATTTAATTACTCAGTGATTGAGGTTTCCATATCTTCAAGAGTAATAAACATTTATCTGAAAAAATGTTATATATTTTTTAACATAATAAAAAAAACATTAATGTATATTTTATATCAGTGTCCATTAGTTTTTATGTGTTTTGCATCGAAGGGAGAAGATAGTATACTAGGTATAATCCATCCATAACGAAGTGTGACACAAATTTAAGGATGAATTGGAACTATATGTTTGAATTTATTAGTAATTGTTTATATTATATTTAAATATAAATTTATTTCATTTTTTATATAATCTAACATGATATATAATTTCTTTTGAAAAACCATAAAAAAGAGCTCCAATATTATATATGAAAAAGTAACGGTGAATTTTCATTTATTATTAGTACATTTTGGATACATTAAATAAAAATGCTATTCTGAATTGAATAAACCGTTTAAACTATATTTTCATAAACAAGAAGGTGTAAAAGAATGAATATATTATATTATTAGATTTATGTATGAAATAAATACAACTATAACAGTTATGAAATTCAAGGAGTTTATATTTATTTTCAAACTATTGTTTAATAATTTGTTTGTTTTTATTCATTAAACATTTTCTATAAGTTACATTTAATTTTATGATTTTGTATGACTCTCCCCCTTATAGTTCACAAGATCTCACACACTAAAAAGTTGAGTGGAAAAATCAATTTACAGTTTTTGTTCGATTTTAGTTTGAATTTAGTGAATATTGTAATAGTAAATGTGTATTTTCTAGTGGTTTTTGTGGTATTTTGGTTTTCATATAGATAATATTGTAATTTGGAATGTTGTGATTATTAATTTGTATTTGTTAGTTATTTTTTTGCTTGTTCCTATTTGTTTTTTATTTTTGTTGGTATTGGAGGGAATGGTTCAAATGAAATATTTTTTTACGAAAAAATATATCATTTAGAAAATAATCGCCATTAAAAACATATTTTTATGGTTTTCAACATCAGTTATTTGATAACCAACGTGGAAAAAGATTTTTTTATGTCAATTTTAAAATTTCCAATGTAAAAAACCATTAATCTCGAATCTTCTTAGAATATTATTGTAGAAATAGATGTGGAATATGCTTTTTGTGTTTTTGATTAAATAATCGATGTACACAAACCATTATGGAGAAGCTTTTCCATGATGGTTATATTGGAACTAACATTGTATATGATTTTTTATGTCAATTATTAAATAATCCAAATAAAAAATTTGTTCCATTATTCAATTTCAATGTTCATTTTCTACCTAATGTAAATTACATATTCACAACACCGCCTTTGATAACGGAGGCTGGTAACTGACAAAAAAAGAAAAAAATGACATTAAAATTCATTTCATCACTAAAAATAGATGAACATTTTTGACGTTAGGAAAATATATAAAAGGATAATACCTCAACATGGTATAAGGTGTTATGACATTCCCACCATAACTTATATCATAATTAATACATCTCCTTGTTCTTCCTCAAGGAGAAATCTCATTCACCAATCCTCGATACATGACTGAAATTATTTGTTTTATATTGGTATAGTCATCATAACACCACGCCTACACCATCTATAAAACTAAAACCATTGTGAGATTATCATTCTAACCACTCCTAAAGAAAATCATCTATTAAATTACATGATTAACCACTATATAAATTTTCAAAATCATACAATCATGAAACATCCTACATGGTACCTGGCACACCAAAAATTACTCATAACTCTCCCACCAACATATTTGGCCATTGATTAATTCCCAAAGTCTATGATTAATCCATATTCATAGTGGAATCCATGAATTCCCAAACCACACATTCCATTCACTAATGGATGAACATAATGTTCTAGGCTATAATATAACTCATTTGGAGTTTGACTCAAGTTTCATCCAATTTTCCTCTTCAAAACATGTGGTCTTTCTCTCAAGAAAATATCCATAATGAATTTACCCACATCAATATATTTTATGGAGTACATTACATGAGAATAGAAATCCCAATAATATTTTCATGATACTTGATTATCCTATAACCTCATAACTATTTGTATGACCCAACAGTCTCGTAGTATCTAACAGTTGTTGACAAAAAAATTACTCACTATATCCAATCATCATCAATCAATACCCACATCCCAGAATATCATACTCACCAGAGGAAAACTAGGCCACATGCGTACAAGAAACATGATAATAACTAAAACCATGCCTATTTTTTATTCCATTAACACTTCACCCCTAACATAAATTACATAAATCATCTCTAAAAAATTTTCATACTCTAATAAACTATTGGTTGGTTCCCCAACATAATCATTCCCTAATCACTAGTCAAAAAGTAAAATAGTTATTAATATGAACTATTAAATAAATAATAATACTCATATAACCTTGTAATATTTATAAAATTGTTCAACATATTCATCCTTACTCAAGGATCTTATGTCATTTTGGCTCCATACACCACCAATATAAATTACTACTACTAATCCTTCAATATGAACCCAATCTGGAAGATCTAAATCAGAGAGTTTGATGTTTCAAAATAACAAATTAGTTTCATATCGCATCAATCTAAATTCAATACCTAGTCCATATATAAAAAACAATCACATTAGATCCCATATAGAAAAATAGAAGGAACTCATCTGATTTATTACCCACCATGTTGATTTACATTTCCCCTCCATTGATCACTAGGGAAAAAAGTCGTCATACCATTATTAAATATTATAAATGATATCATATTATTCCACACATGATCTATTCATATATATAGATTCCATGTTCTTATGACCATGTGGTGATTCTACTCCTATATTATAAAGATCTAATATCCTACACCATCTATACCCGGATGAAATTGTTACCATCGATCAAACCACAGAAGACAATAACCAAAATAATCATTTTCCTTAACTTACAAATATATTCGCATTGAATCATCTTGGACCCATATTGCACTCAATAGTTCCCCTTTACTAGTTGACCACATGTCCTCAAGCCCATACCCGATGTTATAGTGGTTGTTGTCTAATAGTGAGGGCCTAGGTTTTCTTGTGGGGAGACTATGTCAGCATCACCAGAGTGTAAAAAATTGAAATATAGTAACATATATATAGTAAAGTAGCATAAATTTCTGATGATATATAATAACAAAGACATATATAATAAATAATAATATAAGTAATCTTGTATATAGATGATGATGATACATGTCATACGTCTCTAAAAAATAGCCAAAATATGTATACATGGAATTCAGAATAGTACATGTAAAAAAATAAATATGGCCAAAATCAATCCACATGAATCAGAAGCCTCAGTATAGTTACCTGGTCCCCTAATTCTATGTTTCTATCATGGTATATTGGATTGGATCATTCCCTTTTCCATACCTATAACCATATAGTTGGTTTGGATACTTGTCAATGGAAGAAATTGGGAGTGACAAATAATTATAGTAGGAAGTTGACCAAAGTTCTATTTCAATATAGTCAGTGAATATATAATAATAATAGTGTATATGTATTAATTGGATATTTAAATGAACTACTAAAATTAAAAAAAATGTAATGGTCAGTGTTCTCTTGGACACCCAGTCTCTACTATCAGCTTCATGTTAGTTGGGATGTCTCTGAATACATCATCATACATATATCAATTTATATAAATGATTTTTCAATTAAGAATTTAAATTTAATAAATATTTATCATAACTTGGCACGTATCTTAGTGTTACCAATATAGGTATGTAAGCAATAGATACCTAAACAGGCCATCTATACGTTGAAATTTGCTTTCCAAATCAATGTGTGTGATTTTTCTTGCATAAACATCACATAAAAAATTCCATTATTCATTAAATTATGTACCAGATACCATTCTTGGAATTCATTATTTGGAATTGAAGTATCTCTCCTACTATATCATAAACCAATCACCTTAAAATCCCATCCACATCTATCCTCTAATGAACTCTAGTATCGCTCTAAGTGTTTTACAACATCATTTCCATTCGATTCCATCCTTGGGTGTCCACTATTTGATCCCAAGTATCACCCATTTAATATAAAATGGACATCCTCTTTGATTACAACCATGGAAATCTATAAAGAGTCCTTGTGTCACTCAAGCATGTAGTTGTAATCCCCCCTGAGTTTGTCAATAGCAGTCCACTGGGGAGTCCATGTTTCACTGGGGTGTGAGAAAGTTGAAGCCAAATGAGTCCATCCATAGTGTTTTTATATGAACGCATGTATCAACCAGGGCATATATGCATTCCATAAACATTATTTCACTAATTAGAGGTTTATCACAGTGATCATTTCACTATATAATCACCCTATAAGGTGGCTTAAATCATGGATAATCCTAGAATTCTATCCCCTTAATTTATTCATGTGAAAATTGTATTTTAATGGGGAACTCATGGAAAAATTATCCATTTCATGGTCCTATACTAGTGTAATGGCCATATATTTCCTTCATTTAATCAATCCTATAACAATTATAATTATAATTCAAATATAATTTACAATTTACCATCTAACCACCACTAGAATGGTTTAATGGTCACCTTGAAGGTATTCTAAATCATACGCCACCACCCATGGTGGTCCATTTAATTATTCAACACACCCAATGGGTTACTATAATTCAAGGATCAAAGCCTTAAATAAGTTATCAATGGTCTCATTTATTACATACAACATACCAATCAATTTGAATCAATGATTAAACTGTATTTTATGGGCTTCACTCTGATAATTTGGCTGGTATTACAAAAAAAGTTTGTTAACACCATTATGTTAATGTAAAATAATGATACCATCTACCATAGGTTCATTGTAGAGTTATCATCTAGTATATTCTCCTTATTTGACTCGGATAGTGAGAAAATGAATAATAGAGGAAGACACTAAAAATATGGCATATTAGCTTACCCATATATAGTATATATGATTCCATGAAGAATAAGTAATGACTAAAAGGAAATTGAGATATTAGTGGCTCTGATCCAATGAGATAAATAGTTCATGAATCGAACACTAGAAAGAAGAGATCCTTTAATTCCGAGAATATTCCTCGAGTAGAACTCTTAAAAGGTGAGGCTTATATCTGTTTGATTAAAATATAAATATAAATATAATTAATATATATTTGGGTAAATTTTTAAATTAACTAACAATCATTCGTTGTATGCTCTGGCTTTATGTTTGGACAATCCAATCACTAACCATGAACCCTTTTCTTTAAGAAGGGTAACCCAAAATAGTTTTCCTGAATGGTTCAACTAATCATGCACAAACTATATATTATCTCACTGAAAGGTAACATTATACATGCCCACATAGACATGCACCAAAATACCATGGTCATTCTAATTCTTCATCCTATAGGACTCCATTATCTAGCCTCAAGTGGTTAGAAGTTACCATGCGGCCTGCCCCTCATGGTTTCTACAAACCATTTTCCATGCCTAATTCAACCCAAAAGCAGTGTTCCTAGCTATAAACCATCTTCGAATAGCCATGGTAAATTTAATACCTTTAAAGAAATCTTATTAGGACATATCAGTATTGTTAAACTGAAAATTTATGGAAGAATAATATTTTTACCCCATAAAATATATGGTTTCTTACAAACATCCCCCCTTAAATTAATTCATCAACATGTTTCCATCTTAAGGGTGGTCTAGATTATCTGAGAACAACATCATTCATTGTGCTTGTACATCTACATCCCTCTCCCCTATCTCAACCTACACACTTCCATATTTCTATAACACTCATTGTAGAGGGATTGATCGATCCTAGAGAACCATTTGGCTGTGATCCACAATTCAAATAGGATGATCCTTAAAGGAAGCATCTACCTAAAACATAGCCTCATTGGGCATAAAATCATTATACGGGTCTCAATAATTATGGTGTTGTTGAGACACAACAAAATCATTATCCATGTCTCAGTACCTCTAATGTAAGTTCCAATGATAGGATACATTTCTGACTATCTCTAGAAACTCAAACATCCCGACATATATCTATAACACTGTACAATATCACTTAATACTTCTATGTCCTTACCTTGATGAAATACATAAGAAAAACTGATTCTTGACCTCAAACTCTAGAGGTCTTTTTTGGTGATCAACAAATTATTTCTTTCATGACTTTAGAATATCCAGCCGCTTCTAAATCAACTAAAACTGCTCTATGGTCTCATAAACAAGATGAGGTCCAACCATGGATGCCTCTGCTACATCCTACTAGAAATGGGTTGATCTGCATAGATATAGAGAAACAAATGTTTCTTATATTACTATTTCATCATTTTAAAGATAAAAAAAATAAAAGTGTAATATAACTACGATCTATAGTTTTTGTGTCTTGGGAATACTAGGACGATAAATAATTTTTACATAATAAAACGTAAAAATTTATTTAGATCCTTATTATCCGAGTTCTTATTTTCCCTCATGTTCTCCTTAGTATAAGTCTTCAGCTGAGGATATACGTAAAAATGTGGTGATCTAAAATCCAAGCAAGATAATGAATAAGACAAAATAACATGGGTGAGCCTAAAAATTATACTCATTGTATAATAAAAGGATCATGACCACAATCATGGTTGGAAATTGTAGATAAAGGTGTGGAATGGGGAAATAAAAAAAACAATGAATCATATAATAGTTGTAAAATACCACACATAGTTTTGAGTATAAATAACATCATATTCAAGAATATTACAGTATATCTCATGAGATTCATTACATTACACAAGGAATTAGTGTACTATATTATTCTGGGTGCACCTATCATAATTTTACATTTACATTATCATGAATGCCACATAGAATGTATATTAATGTTGTTCATAAAATAAAAAAATGAAAGGAATGAATTTTATATAACAAACCATACGTTCATAAAGATCATAGTTCCCAATATAATAATGGAACAAGATTCCAGATATCAAACATGATTTAATAAGAAAAAATATCATTATAAGAAATATATTTATTTTAATGAATGTGTCTTTGGGAAAAATATTTTAATTTTTCATAAAATGAGATTGAAACATTTATACCATAGAAATAAATATGTAGGAAAGATGATATTATATTTAAGTAACACAAAATTAACATCCATACTAAAAATGGAGGGAAAGAGAGAAATACCCATGAAAGAGAGTCGATCTTTAGAATTCCCCTTACCATATATCTAAATGCCTTCTATAATTTAATATCCTAGATAATCAAATTAAATACATTAATTTATTAATCCGTAGCTGTAGAGACCCAAAGCATGATGCACATGGACAATACATTATTTTTGCGGAATACTTAGTATATAACCAAAACAGACACACAAGGACCGTAATAGTTTAGTGTCTTTGGAAACTCGGAATAAAATCTTCCTATCATGGTGAAAGATCTTCAACAACTCCCATAACTATCTTTCCCTTTTTTTCCTTACCTAAAACCTTTCTTTACATCCTGGGGAAAGAAAACATACAAAAGGGTGAGCTCAAATGCACAGTAAGGGTAAACAAAAGAAATATCAATCACATCAAAATAAAAACATAACATTTTGGAAATCTTACACTAAAAAAGAGATCATAATTTCATAACATGGGATAAATCATGGTAGTGAAATTTAATCCCAATAATCATAACATAAAACATGAATATTTTTGGCATACACACATAATCATAGATAATCATTTCTTATTAGTCAAGACTCATTACCAAGACTATCTTAGTGGACAAGGTTCATTTATGAACCGAGTTCACTCCTCGTTTCAGTCCTGTTTCACTGAACCGGTTTAACCTGTCATTCAAGCCATGTATATCTCATGAGATATAAAATCTTTACCCAATTCATTGGATGTAGATATAAGTCCCACCCATCTCATAATGATACCATTCATATGTGTGCCATAAAATCATAAATCATACATCATTGCATAAAAAATGGGATTCTTAATCAACATGACATCATAAAACAATTCATATAAGATAAAGGAATTCATAAAAATAATTCCATAACAACATAATCAAATAAATGTAATAATAGGGATAGAAACATAATACTTTATTATCTTATATGGAAAATAATTTTGATAAATCACTTGAACTCCATTCTTGAGGAAAATATCCTTTCTACTTCAAAAACATTTTCCTTTCTTAACTTGTCATACAATTTTAAACTAAAGAATGTTGATTAAAAATAAACATGAAAACTTGTAAATAAATATTCTTGGAAATAATGTTTTAAAAATACATTCATTCCATATAAGTTAAAAAAAACATTATTCCCGTACTTTTGTCGGAAAAGTAAAAAAGTACCTCGTACGAAAAACGACAAAAGATTCCTTTTATATCTTTTACTAAAAACTCACCGAAGGGAAAAATTGGATTTAAACAATTGTAGGTGGATGGAAACAATATTAAATATTGAGGAATCATGGATGTGGATGATAAAATACACCCCAGTAAGTACCAAAGTATAAACACTCTCGGATAAAATGAGATGTTGATATTTTCCCTTACCTTTGGTCCGATTTGATACGTAAGTATCTGAACCTCCTATATAAAGATTTAAATAATTTTATTGACTTATTCCAGAATCATAATTATTTTTATGATATCATATATAGTCATATTATTAGCTTCTTATTAGTATTATTTCATTACTACTTGTTATTCGGGTGTTTATTACTTTTTGATCTTATGCGCGTTTTTTCGAATAAATTCTTATTTTTCTTATTAGGTTATAGATACCACATTTCCATAATGGTATTAGTGTAATATATATCATATTAATTCACTCAATTCATTAATATAATCATTATGCAATGAAGATCATGTATAACGAGTCACATCACATCGTGGAGACGGTATTCCGTACGTACGCACGAGCGATGATATTGTTCACATGATCATGGAATTGTATTGGAGTGTATGTATACTAATTCAGAATCAATATCACTTTACAATAATGATATATAGTTATTATTTACACCATTATATCCATCCAAGTAAGGTGGTGGTGGAAAACAGATTACACCATGGCGTGGAGACGGTATTCCGTACGTACGCACCCATGGTGAATTCATTTTCCGTAGGATGGATAGATGGTGAAATAGGGTTGTTTCATACATATAATAACATATCAGTATATTATTGATACTGATGTTATTACTTCATAATGAAACAACTAAATAAGAATAAGTGGAGGAAGAAATAAAGATGAAAGAATCGGTAATGGGCATTACCACTTCTTTGAAGCGCCTCTTTGAGACCTCCTCTTAGGGCACAAAAATTGGTCTTTTAAGAAAAACGGGACCTCTAGGATGTTTCTAGGGAAGTGTAGAGGATATATTTTCAGGGTTTGGCCGAGATTTAAGGCTCAAAGTGGTGTTAGGAAGAGAGGGAGGCGGTGCCCTTTTATAAGAGAGGAGAGGGGCACCATTGGAATTACTAAATATATTATTTTATTATAAAGTCAAATTTTGTTTTTAATAGCTCAAAATTGATATATTTCGGAGCTAAGGTGGGGATGGGTCTAAATAATCTAATCCAACATAATTTAGACTATTTTAGTATCAATTTTAACCTTATAATTTAGATTTAACTTTAAGTTAGATAATTTAACTTTTACCGTGTCTTCTTGTTTTCTTACACTATAAGGTTAATAAACTTACTATATCAAGACAAAAGAACCCAGATTTGTTTATTATTAATATATATAACCTTATATAAGTCATTTGGCAGAACCTTAGATTTTTAGGAATATAATAACAATTAATAATATAATATTTTTTTTAGACAATTTTATGTCAATTTTGAAACTATTTGTTAATTGATTTTTGTGAAAATCATAACAGAATGCTTAGTTCTAAAAAAGTTAATTAAATCAACACTAACATGTCATATAAAAATATAAAATTATTGGACATCATAAAAAGTCTGAAATTACATTTACATGGGTATTTATAACATCAATTATGTCAATATTTCATTAATATGATAATTACTGCATCATCATTGTGTCATAAATAAATTAAATTATTTAAAGTCAAAAAATTACAAATAAAATATCATTATGTACGAAATATTATTAGCTTTCTAATGAATATATATAGCTGAATTTATCTTATGTATAACCCAGTATTAAAAATTATTTACTTATTAAACATTGATTTTAACTATTTTAACCCTTCTTTAAATAAATTAATAATAAATGTCCTAATCTAATCTAAGTGGGCCTAAATGGTCATATTATATTCCTAAGTTTGTTTTAGGTCTATTTACACTTATCCAATACAATTAGTACATGTGTTAGGGTAATAATAATATCATTTTAACCCTTAATTACCTTATTTACTTTTAACCGTGGTAAATAAAAGTAAAAAGTTACTATTCACGAAAACTTATTTTCATCTCATTGAACCACATTTTACTTACTGACATCATTCGTGTCTCTCATGTTTTTGAAATTCCATTCACAAAAGCGGTAAAATTATGTTTTATGTAAATTTGCAAATTCTTCTAGGAGGTGGGTAAAAGACGGTCAACAGTTCAATAAAATTTTTATATATCTAAAATAATTATAAAATGACTTCAATGAATTAAATTTAACTAATATATTTATTATGTGTCAATTTTGACCAAAAATAAATTTAAATAAAATAAATAATTATTTAAATAAAAAGTCGGTTTTTAAATAGTAACCCAGTGTTTTCACTATTCATCAAAAATTGAATGTTTTCAGAAAAATACCAAAATTTCACCGTAGGATAATTTAGATGTTCCAAATCCAAAATTGAAGTCCATTTTGAAAGATTAAATTTACAAAATTTCAAAAAGTGGGTTTTAATATTCATAATGGCTAGTTTTAATAATATTTTAACCATATATCGTTGTTTAGTGAAACCTGGTATTGCGTACAACACACGCTATTGAGGAAAGTCACGATTGCGTGTAATGCATGCCAAGTTAGGGTTGCGTGTTGTGAAATACTCTTACGTTGTTTTTTATAAGAGAATCCAACCATATTTGATTTATCCATTGAATATATATATATTTATATATATACACTCAATGTTTCGTAGATTAACTATTATCAAAATTGTGTGTAACATGATCCAAGAATAGTGTTGTGTATACTGCAAGCTCATACGTTGTTGCATGTAGTTCAAGGTAATATTTTTGTAGCATACAATAGAAGACATCAATGATATTAAAATAATATTTTTCATAAAATCTCGGGGTGTTACATTCTACCCCCTTTAAAATGAATTTCTTCCTCGAAATTCGTCGGGGTTATAAATGGTTTACTACTCGAAAGTTTGGTTAATAGAAACCCACATAGTAAAAAGGAATACAAAAATTGGCTTTAAAAATTAATGTATGAAATGTAATGGTTACCCAAATTAACTCATCAATGGGTTTCCACATAGGAGAACATAGGTGAAAATATGGATATGGAAGGAAAATCTAACCATCAAGTTCTGATGGAGAGTGGTAGAGAACATGCCTATATAAAATCCATCAATCACAAAGCCATAGATTTGTGATGATCTAAGGTACCATCCGATTCATCGGATATAAGGGCACTAGGACAACATTTTTGGTTTTCAAGATCATTTCCCTAAAGATGATGAAATTGGAAATAGAAGAAATACTTTCGTGAATTTGGTATAGTCTCACCGTTGTTCATTCTTTGGACAATTTTTTCTTCATATCTTAATGAAATGAAGTTGAATTTGTCCTTTGTGAAGTGTTAGCAGATCATGTGATAAGAAGCTGGGTCATTCCATCTGTTTCAAAAAAAAGGTTATCAAAAGTTATCAAATATACATAATTCCATCTATGGTGAGGTTAATCGTATACGATTCCAAAACTGAACTTATAATTCATATATCATACCGCGTAATAAAATGAAACTAGTTTCTACTAACCAGGGACTTCCTGCAGTCCAGTGGTAGATGATAAAGTCAAGTTGCACTTCAGTTGTGGGTTCGATTGCCACAACCTTTTCCGACGCGATGGGCTGTCGCCCGTCCTGCAGGTTGTCCTTTTTCTAAAACTATATTACTATAACATCCCATCAATAATATCGAAAAAAGTTATATCCCTAAAAAATACTATCTTCTGTCCAACATAATTCATTCCAATCATTATGATTATCTAAAATACTTCGGTCCAAGCTCATAGTATAAAGAAAATGATTACTTGAAATGTCACATAACAATCACGCAAATTCCATCATTTATCCCCCATATATCATAAGATATATCTTGTTGGTAAAATTAAAAACATGTAAATACCTTAATCATGTATTCTCTGGAAGAATGAATAGCCATTTAACCTTAGTGAAAATATGAATACAGTTAAAAGTTAACACTTTACACATACCAAAATCCTCAAAATTCTTTATACTCAAACCATGATATCACTTAGTCCTTATATCAATCATGAGCTCATGAATATAATCAAACATCTCATTATCTTCTTATCCCTTCATTATGTGCATATCATCTGCTTACAAAAATTTCTCAATCACTTTACATGGTTACAGGTACCTTAAAATTATTGAAAACCACTATTGACCAATACATAAATATTCCAATATTCCATGATACAATATACATCATTATTTTGGAATCCCATTACATAAACACTTAATCATTCCACCACATTGTTGTCATATTCAACATCACCAATAGTGATCACATGTGACTTCCCTTTGTCCTTTTCCTTAATTGGTTCCTCATGTCGATCATCATTAACCCTTGGATTAGGGCATTGATTAGCATAATGCCTCATTTCATTGCACTTGAAGCATTGAAGTGTTGTTGGTGCATTCTCTGCAGTCTTTTCATTATTCAAACCATTAGAAGCCCTTTTTCCATTAGTTTGACACTCAGCTGCTCGATGACCTTCTTTTCCAAACTTAAAACATTTTCTAATCCCTTTAAGAAAATCTCCACCATTCTTCTTTCCACACTTTGAGCATAAGGAAACATTCATCTTCTTTTCATCATTATTCTGAGATTTCTCCTTGAACTCCATATTTCGTTTCTTGTCAAAACCATGAGATGGATATGTAACAACAACTTCCATTTCTACCTTGATAGAAAAACACACAATTTCTTCATAGCTACTGAAGTCTCTTATAGCTAATTCCCTTCGAATATTTGGTTTTAAGCCACTGAAGAATCGATCAACTTTACTTTTGGGTTGGATGATAAAGCCAGATGCATACCTTGCAAGCCTTGTAATATTCGTTTCGTATATACCAACAGATTCGTCATCCTTTTTCTTTAGTTCAAGAAACACCTTCTCCATCTTTGTTCGAAGAATACGAGGGAAGTACTTATTGAAAAATAAGTTCTTGAACTCGACCCATTCCATGGACTCAATTTCATCTCTTGGCCCCGTATTCTGGATAAGATTCCACCATTGACCAGCTTCACCTTCCAAATGAGATACTGCTAAGATGACTTTTCCATGTTCAGAACATTGAAGAACTGAAAATATCTTTTCAGTGGTACTGATCCATTGTTCATCAAGAAGTGGATCAAAAGACCCATTGACAGAAGGTGGACGTTGCCTCATGAAGGACTCAATAGAATATTGTTCCCTTCTCTGCTCATTTGGAAGTCCAGAATGATTCATAGCTTTTGTAAGTATAGTAATAAGATTTTGCACTCCATCTCTCATAACATTTTTTTGTTCAGGAGGACAATCATTGCATTTTCCATTACATTGATCCACACGGTTCCTTCGGGTTCCAGCCATCGTCTAAAACCCAAAAGAGTAGTGTGAGAGGAAAAAATCATGGTAGGGAAAAAACACAATAAAGGGGGAGTACCTTCAATATCTAACATCTTAGGTTAAATTATAAGATCGTTATAGTAGTTCTAGGACTATATCCTATACGTATACTTATCCTTAGGGGCATCCATAGACATACCTTAGAAATATCTCTAGGGATCTCACTAACGTTTTTGCATCCTAGTTTCCAATGGTTGACTAAACCTCCCTGTGATACCAACTGTAGAGACCCAAAGCTTGATGTACATGGACAATACATTACTTTTGAGGAATATTTAGTACATAACCAAAACAGACACACATGGACCGTAATAGTTTAGTGCCTTTGGAAACTCAGAATAAAATCTTCTAATCGTGGTGAAAGATCTTCAACAACTCCCATAACTATCTTTCCCTTTTTATTTCCTTACCTAAAACCTTTCTTTACATCCTGGGGAAAGAAAACATAAAAAAGGGTGAGCTCAAATACTCAGTAAGGGTAAACAAAAGAAACATCAATCACATCAAAATAAAAACATAACATTTTGGAAATCTTACCCTGCAAAAGATATCATAATTTCATAACATGGGATAAATCATGGTAGTGAAATGTAATCCCAATAATCATAACATAAAACATGAAAATTTTTGGCATACACACATAATCATAGATAATCATTTCTTATTAGTCAAGACTCATTGCCAAGACTATCTTAGTGGACAATGTTCATTTCTGAACCGAGTTCACTCCGCGTTTCAGTCTTGTTTCACTGAACCGGTTTAACCTGCCGTTCCATCCATGTCTATCTTTTGAGATATAAAATCATTACCCAATTAATTGAAGGGAGATATAGGTCCCACACATCTCATAATGATACCATTCATATGTGTGCCATAAAATCATAAATTATACATCATTCCATAAAAATGGTATTCTTAAACAACATGACATCATAAAACAATTCATATAAGATAAAGGAATTCATAAAAATAAATCCATCACAACATAATAAAATCAATGAAAAAATAGGGATAGAAACAGAATCCTTTATTATCATAGATGGAAAATAATTTTGATAAAACACTTGAACACCATTCCTGAGGAAAATATACTTTCTACTTCAAAAACATTTTCCTTTCTTAACATGTCATACAATTTTAAACTAAAATAAGTTTAGTAAAAATAAACATGAAAACTTGTAAAGGAATATTCTTGTAAATAATGTTTTAAAAATCCATTCATCCCGTATAAGATAAAAAAACATTATTCCCGTACTTTTTTCAGAAAAGTCAAAAAGTACCTCGTACGAAAAATGACAAAAGATTCCTTTTATATCTTTTACTAAAAACTCACCAAAGGGTAAAATTGGATTTAAACAATTGTAGGTGGGTTGAAACAATATTACATATTGAGGAAACCTGGATGTGGATGATAAAATACACCCCAGTAAATACCAAAGTATAAACAATCTCGGATAAAATGAGATTGTGATATTTTCGCTTACCTTAGGTCCGATTTGCTTCGTAAGTGTCTGAACCTCCTGTATAATGATTTAAATAATGTTATTGACTTATTCCAGAATCATAAATATTTTTATGATGTCATATCTGGTCATATTATTCGCTTCTTATTAGTAATATTTCATTAGTACTTGTTATTCGGGTGTTTATTACTTTTTGTTATTATGCGTGTTTTGTCGAATAAATTCTTATTTTTCATTTTATGTTATAGATAACTCATATCCAGAATGGTATTAGTGTAATATATATCATATTCATTCACTCAATTCATTTATATAATCAATATGCAATGAATATCATTTATAACGAGTCGCATCACATCGTGGAGACGGTATTCCGTACGTACGCACAAGCGATGATATCATTCCCATGATCGTGGAATTGTATTGGAGTGTTTGTATACTATTGGAGAATCAATATCACTTTACAATAATCATATATAGTTATTATTTACACCATTATACCCATCCAAGTGTGGTGGTGGTGGAAAACAGATTACACCACGGCGTGGAGACGGTATTCCTTACGTACGCACGCGTGGTGATTTCATTTTTCATAGGATGGATAGATGGTGAAATATGTTTTTTTCATAATTATAAAAACATATCAGTATTTGAGTGATAATGATGTTATTACTTCATAATGAAACAACTAAAGAAGAAGAAGTGGAAGAAGAAATAAAGATGAAAGAATCGGTAACGGGCATGACCTCTTCTTTGAAGCGCCTCTTTGAGACCTCCTCTTAGGGCACTAAAATTGGTCTTTGAAGAATACCAGGACCTCTATAATGTTTCTAGGGAAGTGGATAGGAGATATTGATAGGGTTTGTCCGAGCATGAAGGATCAAAGTGGTGTGAGTAAGAGAGGGAGGAGGTGCCCTTTTATAAGGGAGGAGAGGGGCACCTTTGGAATAACTAAAAATATTATTTTATTATAAAGTCAAATTAGATTTTTAATAGATAAAAATTTATATATTTCGAATCTAAGGTGGGGATGGGTCAAAATACTCTCAACCAATAGAATTTAGAAAATTTTAGGTATCAATTATAACCTTATCATTTAGATTTAACATTAAGTTAGATAATTTAACTTTTACTGTGTCTTCTTGTTTTCTTACACTATAAGGTTAATAAACGTACTATATCAAGTCAAACAAACCCCAAGTTGTTTATTATTAATATATATAACCTTATATAAGTCATTTGGCAGAACCTTATATTTTTAGGAATGCAATAACAATTAATAATATAATATTTGTTTTAAAAACTATTTGATGTCAATTTTGAAACTATTTGGTAATTGATTTTTGTGAAAATCATTATAGAATGATTAGTTCGAAAAAAGTTAATTAAATCAACACTAAAATGTCATATAAACATTGAAAATTATTGTAATTCATTAAATGTCTCAAATTACATTTATTTGGGTATTTAAAACATCAATTGTGTCAATATTTCATTAATAAGATAATTACTACATCATCATTGTGTCATAAATAAATTAACTTATTTAAAGTATAAAAATTTAAATTAAAATATCATTATATAGGAAATCGTTTTATCTTTCTAATGAATATTTATAGTCGATTTTATCTTATGTATAACCCTATATTAAAGATTATTTACGAATTAAACTTTGATTTGAACTATTTTAACCCTTCTTTAAATAAATTAATAATAAATTTCCTAATCTAATCTAAGAGGGCCAAAATGGTAATAATTTATTCCTAAGGTTGTTTTTGGTCGAATTACACTTATCCAATAGAATTAGGACATGTTTTAGGATAATAATATTATCATTTTTACCCTTAATTACTTTATTTACTTTTAACCGTGGTAAATAAAAGTAAAAAGTTACTATTCACCAAAAATTATTTTCATCTCATTGAACCACATTTTACTTAATGAAATCAACCGTGGTTCTCGGATTTTTGAAATTCCATTCACAAAATTGGTAAAATTATGTTTTTTGTAAATTTGAAAATTCTCCTAGGAGTTAGTTAAGACGGTCAAAAGTTCAATAAAATATTTATATATCTAAAATTATTATAAAATGACTCCAATGAATTACATTGAACTTATATAGGTATTATATGTAAATTTTGACCTAAAATAAATTTAAATAAAATAAATAATTATTTAAATAAAAAGTCGGTTTTTAAATAGTAACATATTGTTTTCACTATTCTCCAAAAATTGAAACTTTTCAGAAAAATATCAAAATTTCACCCTAGGCTAATTTCAATGTTCTGAATCCAAAAATGAAGTCCTTTTTGAATGATGAAATTTAAAAAAATTCAAAAATTGGGTATTACTATTCATAACGGCTAGTTTTAATAATATTTTAACCATATATCGTTGTTTAGTGAAACCTAGTATTGCGTACAACACACACTGTCGAGGAAAGTCATGATTGCGTGTAATGCAACCATGTTAGGGTTGCGTGTTGTGAAAGACTCCTTCGTTGTTTCGTATAACAGAATCCAACCATATTTCATTCATACATTGAATATATATATATATATATATATTTATATATATATACTCAATGTTTCGTAGAATAACTACTATCAAAATTGTGTGTAACATGATCCAAGAATAGTGTTGTGTATACTGAAAGCTCATACGGTGTTGCATGTAGCGCAAGGTAATATTGTTGTAGAATACAACACAATACATCAATGATATTAAAAGAATATTTTTCATAAAATATCGGGGTGTTACAATAACTGTCTATAATGCCTTGTTATTTATTATAGTATTATTAAGATCAATTATTGGATTTTATATGAGTTATATAGCTCAATGTTATCATTTGATACTGTTTTTTCATGGTTTTCATGATCAGTTTTCTTATATATAATAATGAAAATTCTTGTTCAATATGAATAATTCTTATGAATTTTAATTATTGGTTATTATTTATCATAATTATTATTAAATGGTCATATAAATATCATTTGGTAGCATTTCACGAGGACAAATCATTATATAAGACATTATTGATAATTTTTTAGATAATCAGATGGGTTTTATCACAAAAAACTTGTTTTTTATTATTGAGTTTTATTTAAAAATGTTACATCTAGAACATTATATGGGTTGTAAAATTCACTTTATAATATATTTTAACCATTAAAATATATTTATGACTATCATTAAATGTGGTATAGGAAAATAAAAACATGTCATCCTTGTAAGTGATAAATCAACACCATAGAGATGATGCTTTCATTTTAAGAATAAATGGGATAAGAGAAGGGGTTTTATGATTGATTATTACAATAGCATAATAAAATGGTATTATATGTATGGTACTAAAGTTATTATACCATTTGGATGAGCGTAGGTGAGGAGAGAATAAGAAAAGAAAAGAGCATGGAAATAAATGGAAAACAGAATGTCGATTTTACCTTTTAAATCCTTCCCCTGGAGAATCTCCTTAGGGAAAAGGGATTTGTATTTAAAAGTGGCCAATTTATCCTAGTCATGGGGGAGGTTCTTAAGAAGATTATTGGGTATAATTTAGACAAGGATAAAGGCTTGTAATGTGTGAGGGGAAGAGGTGGTGAGGGGTTGTATTTATAAGGTAAGAGAGGTGTGTTTTCTCATTATTTTATTCATTAGTTTATAATTTGGATGCTTACTATTAATAGTTTGACAATTATGAAAAAATATATTCAAAACTGGAAGGTTAGTTAGAGATTATGGTTCTTAAAACATCCGTGAATAAATTAAAATTGTATTTAATTTATAATGTATATATTATGCAAATTAACATATTTTACTATTCACCAAAAATGCAGGTATTTTGAAAATGTCCCAAAAATTCAGAATAATCATTTTTAGAGATTTAGAATTAAAAAACTCAATTTTAAGAAAATAAATTTCTATAAATAATATAATTAATAATTAATTAAAGTCATCATTTACTCGAAAAATACAAGTTTGAAAATTATAGGTGATTTTATGACACAATTAAAAAATAATTAAGGTCCTATATAAATTTATCTTACCCATAATAAAATAATATTAATTCATGAATAACTTTTATGGAATTAATTCTTATTTTAACTATTTATATAAATAATAAAATTTTAAGGACTAAAAAAATGCCAACACTTGATTAATGATTTATAATATATTTATTTAAATATACTATGATATAATTAGAGCATATTACCATAAATAAGATTCATGATTTTTTTATAATTTCATTGATGAGGTTACTATTCTATTAGATTAATTATTATTCCTAAAGGTCATATTAAAATTCCAATGTTCATGTTACTATTCCATTAGGATAGGTTCCTTATCATCTAAAATGCCTCTTAAACCATTCATACTAAATTTATAAAGATTTTATTTTTTTCATTATGTAATTTTATGGGATTTATATTATATGAAATAATTATAAGAATGAAATTTCCATTTATTAAATTTTAGGTTGTAACATTTTCCCCCTTATGAAATTTCCCCCTCAAAGTATTGTTATAGATACTATGGTGAAAACAATTGAGGGTACTTTCCCATCATAACAGCGTTCAGCTCCCATGTAGCCTCTTTGTACTTATTGTTCTTTTATAGTACATTGACTTGGTGAGTTGTCTTATTTAGTAGAAAATTATCTCTACTGTCAAACATCATCATTGACATATCATCATAAAAGAGATCAAATTCCATCTATATGAAGTCATGATTCAGTACATGTGAGGGATGCAGTATGCACATCCTTAAAAGAGATACGTGGAATACATCATATACTTGAGACATGGTTTGTGGATGTACCAGTTGATAGGCCACAACATCGACTTGATCAAGAATCACAAAGTGGCCACTTTAACTAGGACTCTACTTTCCTTTCATCCCAATTCTCATAATCATCTCTGATTGAGATATACATAGCAATACCAAGTCTACAAACATAAAATCAAGTCCTCATCGATGATTATCTATATATAACTTTTTCAATAATGGGCTCCCATGATTTGATATGAAACAGTTTTTATCATTTCCACAATTTGTTCGACCATTTCTTTTATTAGTATCTTATGTTCACCGACTTCATCCCAAGACACTGGTGTTCTACACATTTTACCATAATGGGATTCATATGGAGCCATTTGGATTTTCGACTAGAAATTGATGTTGTAATAGAACTCAACGAGAGGAAGATGTAGGTTCCATCCTCCTTTGAAGTCCATAAAACATTCCTTCCACGTGTCTTCAAGTTTCTAAATTGTTCATTTAGATTGGCCATCAGTTTTAGGTTGATAGGACATACTGAAGTTCATATTAGTGTTTAGAGAATGTTTGAGACTTTCCTAGAACATGGAGGTGAATCTCGGTTCTCGATCAGATACCATCGACATTGGTACACCATGCAGCCATACCACTATCCTGATGTATATCCCTGAATGTTGATCCATTGAGATGTCCTCTCAAATAGTGATAATGTGATCTCTTTTTTTAGGATTATCAATAACAAACCATATAGCATTATTTCCTCTATATTTTTTCATTGGTCCAGTGACATAGTCCAGGGTGATGTTTTCTCATTTCTATGTTGGTATGGGTAAAGGTTGCAATATCCCATTATAATTTTTTTCCTTCATCCATCACTTACTGATATACAATTCACTTTTATGTATGTTCAATGATATCCTTCTCTATATTTTCCTCCATTATTTCACTTAGATATCTTTATACATCATTTTACTCCGTGGGTGAATATAGAAGGGTGAGCTATGTGCATCATTCAAAAGATTCTTCTTTATCTCTATATTAGATGGAAGACATAATCCTGGGAAAAATAATACAACTCTTTCCACATCAATTTTAAACTCTGAGTATTTTATATTTCTCATAGATTCCACATTCTTTTGAATTTCCAAATAATTTTTATCGGCATCCTTTATTTTCACCATAAAAGAAAATTTTTGAAATCAATTGAGAAAGGATTTATGATTTTCCTTCAGAAATTATTCCCATGTATATCTTTTTATAATCTCAAAAGATTGGATCCTGCCAAATTCTTATCATTGATAATGTTATAGGATCCTTTCAACATACCAAATCTGCCACATTATTTTAATTTCTGGGATGGTGGTAATTGAGGAGTCATAATCCTTGATAATCTATAACCATATTTTTTTGTGTATATTAGTCTTCTTCTACGTCAATATATATTTTTAGATCTTATTATCACTATATATATTTCAAAATTATCCCCCTTGAGCTCATTCTTCCATATTTTAAACATTAAAATCATAGTTTCCAACTCCAAATCATGTGTGGGTTTTTTTTCTCATGAATTTTCGAATGCCTGGAGGTGTAGGCTATCTCATTATCATTTTTCATCCATACACTTCATAATACCATTTTTAGAATGGTTTTATTTTAAAAATAGATAACCAAATTTTATAAGGGTGAGTACTGGCATGATGATTAGACCATTTTTCAACTCTTTAATGAAATATTTACATTCACTGGCCCTTAAAAACTTTTCTCCCTTCCATATAATCAAAGATACTGGGTTTTAAAATAATAAGAATTTCATCACAAATCAATGATAATACCCATCTAAATGATGGAACGTAAATATCTCCATTATACATGTCGGTGTAGGCCACTCCCCATTAGCCATTATCTTGGAAGGTTTTATAAGTATCAATTTTCTTATGATAACATTCCCCTAGAAAGATACTTCCTCCATCTAAATCTCTCATTTAGTTTACATTTCATAAATTCTCTCCCTTCATAATTTCCTTAGCATAGTATTCATATTCTTTTCATCTTCCTCCTTGGACTTGGAGAATATCTGAATATCAAAAAAAATACCACAAATTCATTTAGTAAATCTTTAAAATTCTATTAATTATGCCAATGAATATTATAGGATAATTTCTGATTCCAAAGGGAATCATAATAAACTTCTAATTCTTATACCTCATTTGAAGGTGTGTTGACTTCAAAATTGGTGGCGAAAAAAATATCCTTAAAGCATTAAGGCCATCCTCGTGAAGACAGATCACAAAGCTCGCAGAGCCGTATGGCTGGAACCCAAGAGATCCTTCGTGAGCCCTCGCGAAGCAAGGTGGTTGTACCACTCCGCGATGCTCGCTAACATTTGCATGACCTTGTGATGAAAGGATGTGGTAAAGCTCTATGAAGACCTCTGAAGTTCGCAAGCCTGTGCGATGCAACGAGGTGGGAATGCTCTGCGACGGCAGGGGACATTCGCGACCCGCCTCGAATCTCACTGCGCGGTGAGCGATCGCTTCTTCGCAACACCCCATGACTATAAAAACAAGGATCCCCTTGAGCTAGAGGGAGTATTTTTTCCGACCATTCACCTTCATAGATCCAAGAATCATGAAGCACCTGTGCTCTGCGAACCATGAGCTCCTCTAGGTACTTTTGCACCATGAAATGCCTGCCCCATGGTGTTAATTATGTCCCTCTTCTAAGAGGGATGCTATTCACGAAGGCCATGAGTCTTCATGAAGGAAGGAGATCTTCAAGGGGGCTCGGGTCTTCTCAGATCCCTTATGATTCAAAAATCATCCCCCATGCACATGTGGCCCAAGTTCCAAGTTCGGGTCACTATGCATCATAAATCCCATTGCTTCCCAATGCCCTGCTTCGCGAGACAACCCCACTTCATAGGGAATTGCATTGCAAATGGATTTCTACTTCACCAATCAACCCCCATGCACATGTCTCCCATGTTCCAAGGCTGGGTCACTATGCATCGCAAAGCACATGGCTTCCCCATACCCTGCTTCGCGAGGCAGCTCCGCTTCGTGGGGCACTACTTCGCGATTGTCTTTCCACTTCACGAAGCTCCTACCATATACACCTATGTCCTATTGATATCCTAGGAAACATCACTTTTTGAAGAACAACCCTTCGCAAAGCCCCTCCACTGCATGGAGAACCCTAGTATCACAAGGAATCTACCTATGGCTCCTCTCGCCCTACAACTCTTTTTCCCGTGTGGCCCTTCAGGCTTGCAAGAAGAAACTTCAATGTCCCAGGGACGATACTACCCATTGCGTTGCTTCACCTCATGCTTTTTTAGACATGAATGCTAATGTATATTGATTTTTCACATTTTCATGCTAATGTGGACCCCCCCTATGGTCCGCTCCATGACACCCCCTAGACATGGTGTTGCATGTCCCCTCTCTTCACCAAGGTGCAGGGGGTACCGGTTATGTATGTCATAGGGGTGCAGAGTGAACCCACATCATCCGAGCTGCAGGACGTTAAACTACCAAGAACCCTCGTCCTCAACACATGACGTTAAAATATTACCTTACCTCATGTCCCGCACACAGGGAAAGGGAAACCACCATGGTGTACGTCCCATATATTTTCATTCTGGAGTTAACATCCTTGCCCTTCCTTTCTTCAGTGCCAAATTCCTCTCCCACTGGGATTTGTCACCAACGAGCCTCCATTTTGGATTAAGTCCCAATCTCCATCTCCCTGGGCTACTAACCATGCATAATAACATGTTTCCTCATAGGTCTTCTTACTACATGTAAGCCCCACTCCACTTCCCATGGATACACCTTTCACGATGTGATCATTAGGTCACTGCCACCTCTTATTTTTCACACTGAGCTTGAATCAAATTTGATTAGAGAAAGCACTGACCCTGATCCACCTTGGCTAGCCTAGAGTGTAATCCCCCACACCAATCCTTGAACTACATGGACTTTGATCCTTTCCAAGGTAGGGTACGTGGGAAGCCTCCATAAGGTTCAAGCTGACCAACACCCGGTCATTCCGACCATCTTCACATCAGTTCACCAGACACCTTGGGAAACCTAGATTGTAAGCCCCCACACCCATCCATGTACTATGTGTTCTTTGATCTTTGCCATGGCAGGGTACATAGGAAGCCTCCCTAAGGATCAATCCCACCAACACCTAGTCATTCCGAAAATCTTCACGTCGGTTCACCAAACACCATGGGCAAACTAGAGATTAAGCCACCACACCAATCCTTGAACTATGTGTTCTTTGATCCTTTCCAAGGCAAGGTATGTAGGAAGACTCCCCCAGGTTCAAGCCCACCACCCATTGGTCACTCTGACCCCCTCCACGTTGGTTCCCCAACACTTTGTTCTTCCTTAGGGTGTAAGCCCCAAATGCCCAAAATTCATAAAATAAATGGTCTGGGAGTCCTAGCCACTGGGGTACGTAGGAAGCCTCCCCAAGTTTCAATCCCACCAACCATTGGTCCCAACCATCTCCACGTCGGTGTACCAAGCCCCATATCTTAACTACGAGGAATTTGATTTTTGACAAGGCATGGTACGTAGGAAGCCACCATGAGGTTCAAGACCACCATCCATCTAGACCTCAGGTCCTTATTCACATCGGTTCACCGACTCCTACCCCATACCAGAACTACGTGGACTTTGATCTTTGCCATGGCAGAGTACGTAGAAATCTTCCTTGAGGTTCAAGTCCAACAACCAATAGTTCCGGCCACTTTATGTCAGTCCACCCCCGTCTGGCATGATGTTAAACTGTATTCCGCATTTTTCCCCATTCGACGGCAGTCCATTGTCACTCCATTCAGCGGTATTCTATTGTAAGCCTCTTTCAGTGGTAAGTCGTTGGATCTCCATTTAGCGGTAAGCTGTTGTCACTCAATTCAGTAGTTAGTCATTGTAACCTCATCCTGCGATAAGCCATTGAAACTCCTAATCATTGGTAAGCCATCATAAAAAAACTATTTGGACTTCGATTCCCTGCCACAGGGATACGTAGCAAGTCTATTTAAGGCTCAAGACCAAAAACATTGTCATCCTCGTGGTGTTTTGACCCCATTCACCATCCACTTCCTTCAATTGCTCTATCATCCATCTTGATTCTTACCAGGGACACCACTTCCTGATGGGATCATACCACCTAATTCTCCATTCCATTTTACATCATTAAAGATTCCAACCACACGTTGGCCCCAATATCGGTTTTCCCTCTCGGGGTTTCACCCATCTGGCCGACTTTAGTTAGTGTTCTGATCAGTCTGATTTGTCTCTGCTGGACGTTAAACTTGCGGCATACCCTGTGTTAAACATGTGATGCAGAGGAAAACCTCATATACATTCCCATGGAATATGATTCCCAGCATTCGATGTGGGTTTCCTTGGGATTTTGTGCCCTTGAGAATCCCTATAATAAGGGACAAAAGATAATCGCAACAGTGTCCCATCGCCCAGACACGCCAGTGATGCCCAATGTGACTACTCCACAAATTGAAGGTTACTTCCCTGACTGGACCCCTTGGAATGTCCTGACAAATGAAATGTAATTAACTGGCGTCCATGAAGATATTGCACTAGGAAGAGTTTCACAAACAAAATATTAAATCTATAAGGGAGACACATACTATGTGATGAGTTGACAGGTAGAATCCAAGGAAGGAAGAACCGACATCCCATCATCGCATTTCGGTCATGGAGATAATGCCCCTGAACATGGAGCGGATGCCTCCCACCTTTGGAAAGCGGGAATGTGGGGCAAAAGAGAGTGTCACCGTCCCCACCAAATGAGGTGGACGCACACACCCCAGCAAAAGCGTTGGAAATAGAAATGGTGAACCCAACATGATGATATTCTTCTCAATATGGATATTATTAGTGCTCCAAGAATCAATGGATTGACGTGTCACCAGATCAAATTATTCAGTGCCAGCTCCCACCATGAAAATAGCAGGACTGGCATGAAACTCAGAAGAATTTGGGGCAGTAGAACATTGGACATCGCGTTATGAGATGTTGTCAGCGTGGATCCATCTTATCGGCCACAGAAGATGGGATGGTGATGAGAATTGGTCATCAATTCATTTTTCTTTCAACACTGACAAGTTCAGCTCCTTACATTCAGAAATCATGTTGCTGCTCCACGGACACGATCACCGCCTACCCATCTATGTAGGGGTCGGGGCAACACCAACACAGCTCTCCCATGTGGCATCACATCTTCCACGATGGACTATACATCTATGACCATAGGGTTCCCACGCCACATATCCACATCTGAGGTCATCCAATGAAGGGTGATGAATAACATCGTGTGTCGTTACAAGGATGAGGCATTCATCCCTACGCAGGATATGGCCTTCTTGGAGTTGGAGGCGTCTATGCCTCACCATCAATGCCACCCCTAAGGGTGGCATAGAGAGCCATTTCTCCCCACCCTGACATACAACCATATCAGAAGCCTCTACACAGAACACTTTGACGACTCCCTGCCTTACGCTGATGAGGTAGGAGATGTCCACCCCCGCCTGGTCAGAGTCACATTCCAGTGGATCCCAGCGAGGACTCCCACCCACCCGCGTTAGCTCTACTGGTCGGTCTTGCTATATGAGGAGAAGTTAATCCACATCCCTACGACATGGAATCCGGTTTTTCCGACCCGATGATTGCATCAAGCAAAAGATGAGGACGCCAACCAAGGAGAGTCAATGTCGGGTGCTATTGTGGACAGAGCCATCACCGATGAATTTCAGAAGTTCCTTGAATACACAGAAGATGGGAACTTATACACCCAACCTGGATCGAGGTCCCAACTGCCCCACAGGTAGGCTGGGAAGACTCTCTTGCTCGCTGGCATAGGCAGTGGCTGCCGCGGGCCAACCCGTAGTGATGCTACCTAGTAGAGAGGTTGTCCCCGTACTTTTACCACGGAGAACGCGGGCCTTCCCCACTTTGAGCCTTGGCAGGGAGGTCCGCCTCGTTCCACCCTCAATCCTAATGAGGGCCTTCCCTGCGGCGGTGACACTTGATATAGAAGCCTCACCCATGCCCATTATACTGGGTATGGAGCCATTCCTCCTACCCCCAACCGCTGGTGTAGGGACCTTGACCATCTTATCCCTCTTCAATGTGGGGATACTCCCCATGTCCTCTTAGCATATGGTGGAGGTCCTCCTCGTCTTGGCAACTATAGGGGTGGAGGGCATCCTCGCCACACTAGCACCCAAAACGGAGGTTATACCGATGTACAACTAGACCGGTACAAGGAGACTCCTCATACTAAGGTTGCCCGGGAAAATAAGCGTGGAGATCCTCCCCATGCTTCTTCCAGTTCCAGCGGAGGTCTTGCCCATTCCAGCTCTATCCATGGAGGTCCTCCACATGTCCCCTTTGAAATTTTTCCTAGTGCTCCTCACACCATAGCATACTCAGCTGGAGCCCTCTCTGCCTCAGCACTCGTGTGGCTGAATGACCTATTGATATAAATATACCAAGTCCTGAAGAGACATTCAGGGGCAGGAAGGTGGGTCATCACCGCCACAAGATGAATTCATGGAAGGTCCATATAGAGATCAGACCATTCCGCTTCTCAGAATCTGAGGCAGAGTACGACTCAGTGCAAGAACCCTTTTCTCACTCATCTGAGTCAAGGGATAGGGTAGGAACAAGGTGCATTAGGCTGCAACTCCCAGAATTAAAGTTCCATTGGATTCCTTCCTCCCTCTGTAGGTATATCTACGAGGATGAAAATCTGGCAACCATGCAGGTTACAGCCATTCATTCACCACCGTAGAAACCATAAGTTCTCTCTACCTCGACAAGAGATCACAGATAGCTATTCTAGGGACCAATGGCAGGCAAGCAACAACACAACCTATCACCCGTGGACCTAGACCCTGTGCCAGGAACTGTGTAAATCATCCCATCTTATTGCGGCATTATCTCTAGGTCACTACACACTTCAGAGGACAGCCGGAGATTTGGCGGCCAGTCAGCCAGCTCTCCATACTCTCCATCAGCCAGCCTACTGTCATAGAGGTCTGCCTCAGTAACGCTGCTGGTTCTTCAACCACCCACACTTAACGATTGGGGAAATCAAGGGCCAAAACTTGAATCTGAGCTGAGGAGCTTATTGAACATCCTCGTAGTGGACCATTTCCCTAAGAATTTCTTTTCAGTGGCAACACCAAATTTCTTCAAACTAGAATCCCTCACCCTGGAGGAAGTTGAGTGTTATCACCACACCCTCTGGGCGATTTATTTTAGTCTTTGTCAACAACAAGTGGTTTATCCAATGATCCAAACGCATTTCGAGGATATCTGGGATCAATGTTGTCGGGTCGATTTGGCCGCACTCCTTGTGGCCTAGTGCCTTGAGTCACCAGGCCACCGTAAGGCCCTCCAACAACAAAGAGTTCAAAGTATCAAGGTACTCTACAAAAATTATCAAAGAGGCTACCCCCAATGTGAAAATATGTGGCTGGGAGAAGTATGCTTCCCTTATCTTCCATCCTATCCAGAAGCAGCCTGACTCGCAAGGCGATATCGATGACATGCCCCCATGAAGTCTCACAGTCAACAAGGTCGACATACTGGAGTAGGAGGACGAGCTGGAGCTTCTCGATAGATACTTGACCCCTAAGGGTGTGCCAACACTATTGGACCCATCACGAGGGACTACTCGTCCGTAGAGGAACCTACATAGTCTCTCTATGCCCACTGAGGCATTGGTACTCAGACGGAATTCTGGTAAGGGAAAATTGCAAGTTGGAGCTGCCAAGCACTATGATCTGCCCGCCTCAATGCAGAAGATAGAGGAGGACCCTGAGAAGGCCACATTGCGCCAACAAATTTCTTAGTAGGAGAATTTTGTCGACAACCTTTTGGTTGAACGTGCCGCGGAGTGATGGCCCGACTATGGAAATCCAAGGCCAGTACAGCAGGGGTAAAAACAACATCCCATTGGCAAGCTACCCCTAAGAATCCCTGATCATGCTACTCTCGCAGATAGGTTTGAGGTCAGATATTATGGAAAGAGGGTGTGTTATGTCTCTACAAACCCTCTGAAACGGCGTGTAAATCCATGGAACCCAGTTCGGGTTCCCACAGCTGCCCCGCGGGTCACCAAACAAGCCGATCCACGCGCCACTAAGCAGCCTTACCCCGTTGAAGAACCTACCAATGCACTCGTGGATAGGGATACCCGTCAAGATAGGGAACCCCACCCAGATGATCCAATGGCGGCACTCATTGCCCACCTTAAGGAATTGTAAATGCGACAGGTGGCGATCCGACCTAATGGGAAACCATACCCGGCATGGGTGGATGATATGATGACACCTCCAGGTTTCGGGAATCCCATCTTCTCCCCCGTTCATCTGGTATAGCCAGCACCCTGTCGGATCCATAATCAAATGGGAGGACCATAGCAAGAAATTCATCTACCAGTTCTGCTACACCGCGCGGAAGATAAGCATTGTAGTCCTCTTCATGTGGAAACAAAAGGCCTGAGGAGCGTGTCGTGGACTTTATCGCCCGTTGGAAAGTGCTCACATACTCCCTTTACATGCCACTCAATCAGGAGTAATTACTGACGATGTTCATAGGGAACATCAAGAAAGAACTGGCTCCATCTCGGATAACACAGAACTATAATGGAGGATTCTGAGACTTCTCCGATAAGGCCCAGTTCCTAGAGGAAGCTCTGTAACAGGCCGACCAGGCACGTCTGTTGCCTCCCACAATTCCCATGAGTAGGGCTGTCAAAGCCGAGCCCGCCACGGTGGCCAAAATAGAGGCCCAAAAGAGCTGGAATTATTACTTGTGTGGCCACTTCCCCAGCCTTGTAGAGGTACCCCACCACAGGCGCAACCTCCAGCCCCGCAACGTCAGGCCCATATTTGGCAGGTACCTCTGCGTAAAGCACCACCATAGCCTAGGCAGGGCAATCAGGGTTCACCACATCGACAAGCTCCCCTAGCTCCTCATCAGGGTCAGGACCCAAGGGCCCCCATCTCGTATAGAAGAAATAGGACCCACTTATTCGATGAGAATCAGGTTCACATATATTTCAGAAGTTCCTACGAACAACGGATTGTGCGTTTGCCTGAGTGTAGAAGGCCAGAAGAGACAAGCCTCACTGATCACCCCAACTACTACCCCAATCATCGGATCATGGGAAACACCCTCAAGTAGTGATATGTGTTCAAATATTGGCTTCCTGACTAGGTTGATAACAACACAGCCAGGCTTGGCCCAGACACGGAACAAATGTTCGATGTCTTTGTAAGGTCAGATTGCAACAACAACGACGATGGTGAGTGGTAGTAGGTTTCCAACCGCATGTCCTAGAAGTATGATGACTACATGGCTCAAAAGACGGTTTTCCATTTCCATGGAATCATCTGTGCATGCCTAAATCAGTTAGATCCTTCAGAAGACATAACCACCAATTCTGCATCATCATCTCTACCGGCCTCTTCCAAGAAGAGAAAGCATCGACGGTGAAAGGAGAAGCAACACGCCCTGCAAAAGCCATCTCCACCCCACACTCTCTGTGAATTCATTCCCCCTTAGCTGGGGATTCCTTGTAGAATCTGCCCAGTAGTGTATTACTCTTCACGTTATAATAATTGGTACACTTCGGTCAACACCGTTGGGTTGGTAAACCACTACATGACTCTCGGCGATGGGGAGAGCCCGATGAAACTCCCCAACATCCCCATCCAATACCAACATCGGCGGAGCCATGACCATATGGATCATCGAGGAACATTTGTTTGAACCTCCATCGAGGTAGTTCATGACAGTAAGACCATACAGTAGGCCCAACGTAGAGCTCAACATGCATTGCCTTTTCATCTGGTGTCGTCGGGCCCGCCTCCACCGCCGTTTATACTACTCGATCAAGCAGAGCTATCTCAACTATGCCATGACCAGCCTCAACCTGCTACAGGTGGATCCCAATCATTCTATCCTCATCCAACAACTACTCTTTGGGCTTCAACTAGTGAGCAGTGGTATATGCCCAGCACTAGTCATTCGCCGGCCCGGCCGGCAGGGCCAGCCATGCCTCCTGTCATGAAGCGGTGTTCTCCAAGCTGATGTTCATGCCTGACAAGGAAATATGATGTCCTCAAGCACCTTTCTAGAATCCCAGTGAGTCATTCCATCCAATAGTCCCTCCTCCTGTCAACAGATATGCGTGAGGCCCTCGTTGAGGCTTTAAGAAGCCTTCTCTTGTTTGAGACAGAGGGACCAGCTGCATAGGCTTTTCGTGCTGAAGCGGTTGAGAATGATGAATACCATGCCATAATTTCAATCTCTAGAGAGGATGAAGGCTCTCCATTATTGGTTAATATCATCCTGCTATACATAACTAACCAATTTAATGGAATGGAGGTTTGTCACTGTCATGTTTACAACAGCTCTGGGATTAAGCTTATCCCGACACGAACACTACTGATGCTGGGGTTATCCAAAGATGACATGAACCCCAATGATTTAAGAATCTAGGGAGATGATAGGACAGAGCATTTCCCAATTAGTACGATCCATTTGATGACCCAGTTCAATTGCCTGGTTTCTAGCACTGTGTTTATGGTTGACTCTCAAGACACTGCGTACAATGCATTGATGGGAAGACCATGGAACCACCTACACACTGTGGTCCCCTCATCGTATCACCAATGCCTCAAGAAATCCTTCGATGGTAGAGTTGGTGTTATCCAAGGAGATGTGTCTCCTTTTTCCTCTCTTAATTCCCACTATCTGGTTGTTGACTATTACAAGAGAAAAGATAAACAGATTCAGGCAATTGAGGTTGAGCCCGTCATAGTCACAAGTGACCCCTAGGAAGGTCTGGATGATGCCTACATCTTCCAGATCCCTGAAATGGAGGCCACAACCCCCGAAATGGGGCAATGTTTTTTTTGTCTCTGGTATGATAGGGAATCATATTACCAAGTCCTTGAAATGGGGAAAATAACCTCTTACTCCTACAAAAATTAGGCTCAAGTGATCATGGAGCCTCCTACCCCCGTACGGTATCGGGATGTCTACCCCATGGCAATGTAAGTACATCATACGTTTCTTTTTTTCCAGAATCGATTCAACCGGATCATACCAAAATGCCACTATTTCTTTGATATCATCAATTTTGGCCCCTAGGGCTAAAGACTAGATGGGATCAGGTCAAAAACCTTCATTTCTATGGTTTTGGCAGTACTAGAATCTCCCACTGCGGTGACCACTACCGCCCTGGCCGGTACTAGTCTCGCATCAAAAATTTCCGACATAGAGAAACCTTCTCCTGATGGAAGTCCCTCCACCACAATAGAAGAAGAGGATTTAGAAGAGGCTCCCCTCTCCATTGAAGATGGAATCACTGCCACGGTCGATGAACTCGTACAGGTGAACCATGGTAGCGAGGTTGACCCGAGACCCACATTGATCTGTGTCGCCATATATCTCAAAGAGTAGCATCAGTACATAGATTTTTTGAATCAACATCGTGATGTATTTTCCTAGAGCTATGACCAAATTCCAGGACTAGATCCTCATGTATCCGTCCACCGCCTCATCCTCCCCACAAATCATCGCGGGTTCAAACAACCTCCTAGAAGGATCCACCCTCCTCACAGTGCCATGGTCGAGGCCGAAGTTGACAAGCTCATGATAGCCAACTTCATTATGGAGGTCTAGTACCCCATGTTGGTAGCCAACATTATGCCAGTCAAGAAGAAGAACAGACAGATCTGAGTCTGTATCGACTTCCAGGAACTCAACCACTACTATTCGAAGGATTATTTTCCCCTTCCTGTGACAGAATTGCTGATTGATTCTACAGCCAGGTTCCATGCCCTCTCTATCATGTACGGGTACTCAGATATAATCAGATCTGGATGGCCTCCAAGGATGAAGAGTCCACAGCTTTCAAGGTGCCCCAAGGTACTTTCTGTTACGAAGTTATGACCTTTAGCCTGAAGAATGCAGGTTCCACCTATCAGTGGGAATTGCATTTCATATTTAAGCCAATCCTTGGGACATTAATGGAATGTTATGTGGATATTGTGGTGGTCAAATTTTGTGAGCACCATGACCATGTCAAGGACCTTTAAAAATTGTTCAGCTTGCTCCGTTCCCTCCACCTGATGATGAATCCTCTGAAATGTTCCTTGGGGTCACCTCTAAGAAGTTTATTGGGTTTGTTGTCATGTACCGGGGCATCGGGATATACCTAGTGAACATCAAGGTCATTATTCAGATGTCTCACCCGAGAAATATTCCGGATATTCAAGGATTCCGAGGCCACTTAGCCAACACACGCCGACTCATTGCGAATATTCCTGGAAAGTGTAATCCCTTTTCTCAGCTCATGAAGAAAGGATCCGCCTATGAGTTGGACAAATAGGGCCAGACCACATTTGAGGAAATAAATCACTATCTACTCCAGCCTCTGGTATTAATGCCACCCATCTCTGGAAAACGAATAATCTTGTAGGTGACTGCCTTGGAATGATCTCATGGTTCCCTTCTGGCACATAATAACAATGAGGGGATGAAAAACAGTCTTTACTACCTCAGTCATATGCTCATCGATACAGAGACTATATACTCCCCCATTGAAAAGAGCTTCCTTGCATTGGTATTCGTAGAATAAAAACTGAGACACTACTTGAAGAACCATGAGGTACAGTTGGTGTCTCTGGTAGAACCAATGAAGTACATTCTTAACCACCCCATGTTGACTAGTTATCAAGAATGGTGGGCGGTAATCCTATAATAGTTTTTCAACAGGTTAGTGCCTCAGAAATCAATCAAGGGACAAGCATTGGTAGATTTTTTTTCTGCCCATCCAACCCCCACAGACCAGTCCGTAGACATAGATTTTCTTGATTTGGCAATCATCTCATAAGATCATGTCATCCCGTGTTGGAAAATGCACTTCTATGGTGCTTCCCGAAGCCCCACCGGAAGGAGGCTCAATGATCCCAGGCTTAATAGGGCAGGCATGGGAATTGTCTTTATTACCCTAGAGCAAGAAATTCTGCCGTACTCATTCCTGTAGTCAGAAGGATGCACCAACAACGAGGTAGAGTATTTGAAAACCACAAAGACCATATCTCAAGGAAAATCTATTTTTACCATATTTTCTACTTCTATAAGAAAAAATTTCCTTCCCCAAAGAAATTTATCCTTATCATGTTCTCATTTCTAATATCATAATTTTCCTAAGTGTAAAATTCTGTTTGAAACCAATACCTCAAAATCCTATAAATACCTAGATATGAAGCATTCTATTTTTGGATCTAAATTCTCAGAATTCTGTTTATGAAATTAATGAGTTCTGACTCCGAATTCTGAATACAAATTTTGGTTATGAACTTTTTGAGTTCTGACTCCAAATTATGAATACAAGTTATGGTTACAAACTTTTTGAGTTCTGACATTGAATTCTGAATACGAATTCTGGTTAGGAAATTTCTGAGTTCTGACTCCAAATTCTGAATATGAATTCTGCTTACGAACATTCTCAGTTCTGACTCCGAATTCTGAATATGAATTCTAGTTACGATCTTTCTGAGTTCTGACTCCAAATTCTGAATACGATTTCTGGTTGCAAACTTTATGTGTTCTGACTCTGAATTCTCATGCACTCTGATTCCAAACTTTATATATTCTAGTTCCAAATTTGTGTGAATCTAGATTCCAAATTACTTTGAAATTCATACTCAGGAATTCTATAGAATTCAGGTTCCAAATTCGTACAAAATAGAATTCGAATATCCTTGTACTATAGACTATGAATTAAATATTAGTTTGACTCTGAAAATTCATTTACGTAAATTCCGAATATTTGATTTTATTTATATAATCATATTTTACATACAACTGTTTTGTTATAAAATGATATTGTGGTTTCAGTTATTCACTAACTGTTATTTGAGTGACACATGTACAGGTCCATCCGATATTCAAGTAAAAATATGACCGTTTGAGGAGGGATCTGACCGTTGGAGTTGTGCCTAAAAATAGGATCACATTAGATATAGCTCAAGACTTTTGAGGGACTGAACATTGAAAACTATGCTTACATGTTTTTGAAGTGATTTCTAGAGAGATAGGCTCTTATAAACTCTCCAGCATCGTGCAGAAAGTTTGAACGGCTTGTTCAAACTTTTCTTCATGCAGATTTTCTTAGTGCGTAGGTGAGACTTCCTTGAAATCAGAGACTTCTGGTTGTGAAGTCAGATGTGCTGATTTCCTTACAAATTGAGGTCCTGTGGGGATAGCATGACAGATACCAATCTTTGGATTGGGGGATTACCTAGGATTGGGCAAGAAAAAAATTCATGAAAGTATATCTCAAGGGACCTTTTATGCAGGGTTGTTTGATACCCTTCTCTTTGGGTTAAAAGAGTTAATAATTGTTAATTGTAGTAATTCTATTTTTTCCACAGTAATTTTAGTTATTGAGGAAATAATAATCATCTTATAATTTTAGTTGTTGTAAACTTTTGATAAGTTTCATTTCTAGAATCAATTTTCCAGAATCAAGCAACTTATTAGAGCTTAGAGGTGTTGTGAATTTTTTTAATGCAATGAATTTCCTTAGGGATTTTTAAAATATACAATTCACCCCCTCTTGTATTTGAGAATATCATTTTTTACAAATTAGATCGAACAATTTGTATCAGAGGATGTTACCTCTGAATTAATCTCATGATTAGATTCAGAAGTGAATTATTATTCCTCTTCTTTTTTGGAATCAATTTTTCAGGCTCGTATAGTTCATATTCATTTTTTCTTATATATATTCTTGTTTTATATTTTCCTTGCTTAGGAATATTCTCTATTTTTATGAACATTTTCTATTAACAAGTTTTTTTTGGAAAGAATGTACTTTATAATGGAAAGAATCAATATTGGTTCCATAGACAATCTCCATCCATCTAGACCACCTATCATTGATGGAAATGATTATGAATATTGGAGAGATTAAATGAAGGATTTAATTATCAATATTGGTGTTGATAATTTTTTTTGCTTACTGGAGGATATAAAATCCATGACAGAGAAGTTTGTACACTTACCAATCAAGAAAAGAATGAATATCAACTGAATTATAAGGTACACAATACTTTTGTTTATTCCATGACTAGAAACATATATAGAAAACTTTCATCTTGTGAAGAAGAAATTTTATATGAAATAAACTCTATGTTACTCACATTGATACTCTAAAAGTAATTTAAATAGAAGATCCATGCTCAAAGCATAATATCATGGTTTAATCTTTCCTTTTGAAGAACCCAGATGTATGGTGAAACAAAGATTCATGACTACTGTTAATAGTTTACAATACTTTGGCGAGAAAGTATTAGATGATGAATCTCTTGTTGATAGGATTATAGAAATCATACCGAATGAATGGGAATCCAAAAGGATGACTATTGATGAGAACAGGAAGGTTACTCATATTTCCTTAGATTAAATGTTTGTCACTCTTCTTCAACATGAGACTAGAATGAAGAGAGATTCTCATAATGTAAATAAGAATAATGTAAATCGTAGTGTTAAATTTACTACATCTTCTAATCATATGATAGCTAAGACTATAGAGAGAGTTACTATATCCAAATCTAAGAAAGTTGTTATCCAATTAGAATCTAGTGGAAGTCAATCCTTAGAAAATGAATTATCAAATCTTTCTCTAAGGATTAACAAGATAGTTGGAGAGAGGATCATTAAATATAGATATATGAAAAAGGAAAGGGAAGATAAGAAAGATTCAGAAGTTATATGTTATGAATGTAAGAGAGTTGGACACATAAGACCTGATTGTCCTATGATTAAGAGAAAAGAATGAAAGGAAAAGCATTCAGAGAGAAACAGAAAGAAGTATTATAAGGTTAAATCTAAGAATGTCTTGAAATCTAATGACACCTAGAGTACCAGTGGTGGAGACTCTTCCGATGAACTTTCAGATTATGAATCTTCTGGACAGAAGAATCTTGTTCTAATATCCAGACTACCTATTAAAAATATTTGTTTAGTGGAAAAGGTACACAATGGTGAATAATTTGCCAATGATTATTTAAATTCAAATTATATTAATGATAAATATTATAACTCTTCGGAAGTGGAATCTTCTTCTGATAAAGATAATACTTTACAATACCACGAAGAATTTTCTAGGTTTCCCAAACTTCATGAGTTTGATAATTCAAAACTCATGAAAAAACTTTATTAGGAAAATTCTAGGAATACTATTCTTACTAAGGAAATATCATATCTTTCTAAAGATCTTGATAGAAAAAATGTTGATTTTGAAAGTGTTTCAAAAAAATCTTGAGGAAGTAAATTCTGAGAATAATAAACATTATAATGATCTAGAAAAGGTAATTTCGAAGAAAAATGATTTTGATCCTAGAAGTAGTTGAAAATAAAATGTTTTTTAAGACAATAACATGGTTATAGAACTCAAATCCAGAAATTTTCCTTGAGGATGTGTTTGTCAATCGTTATCTTAGGTCAAGAAAATTTTGATAAAATGTATTCTCAAATCCGACCTCTATGGAAAAGTTCTTGTTTTGGTTATACTAGTTCTAAACCAATTTTTATTAACAATTATTTTGTTCCTCAAAGTGATCCATTATGTACTAAGTTTCAGTGTGGTGGACACTGAAAATAAAATATTCCTTAAACAAAACCCAGTCATTAGGATTTCATAAAGCCTATTTTTCTAAAAAGATGTGGGTGCCTAAAATTTTGCTTTCTGAGATTTTCGGATCCTTGTAAGTTTGGATTTCGAAAACCTAAATTTTTATCATTTTCAGGAAAATAGGGAAGGTACCTATAGTAATACTTGGTACATGGATAGTGGATGTTCCCGACATATGACTGGTAACAAAAACTACTTTGAAAATATTATCAATAAGAAAGGAGGAAAAGTAACATTCGGAGATATTTCTCAGGGAGAAATTATTCATATAGGTAACATCATTCTTCATGGAAAAACGATGATTTCAAATGTTTTATTTGTTAAATCTCAACTAATAATGCATTAATT
Source organism: Viscum album (assembly GCA_963277665.1). Classification (NCBI taxonomy): domain Eukaryota; kingdom Viridiplantae; phylum Streptophyta; class Magnoliopsida; order Santalales; family Viscaceae; genus Viscum; species Viscum album. The sequence goes on from OY728165.1 coordinate 814,638,012, forward strand.
CTAGTGCATGTGGATCTTTTTGGTCCAACACAAACTGGAATCATTGGAGGAAAGTACTATACATTTTTCTTGGTTGATGATTACACTAGATTTACATGGGTATATTTTCTAGAAAAGAAGTATAAGGGCTTCTCGTATTTCAAATGTTTTAGAGCCCATGATGAAATTGATAAAATCCTTCCATTGAAAACAATTCATAGTGATCATGGAGGAGAATTTCAAAATTCTGATTTTGAAACTTTTTTTAGTAGAAAATGCATTAATCATAACTTCTCAGCACCCAGAACACCTCAACGGAATGGTGTTGTTGAAAGAAGAAATATAAATCTTGAAGAGATAACAACAACCATGTTGAGTGAATATTATGTAGCCAATCATTAGTGGGATGATGCTTTGAGGACTTCTTGTTATACTATAAGCTGGGTTTTCAATAGACCATTTCATAATAAAACTCTATATGAGTTATGGAATGATCGAAAACCTAGACTTTACTACATTAATGTTTTTTCTTTCAAGGTATTCATTCTAAATACTAATGTTAATCTACATGAATTGGCACCGATATATGATAAATGAATTTTTTAGGCTACTCCACAACTTTTAAGGCATATAGAGTTTTCAATAAAAACACTTGTACTGTTGAAGATGCAATACATGTTAAATTTGATGAAACTGATATTTTTGTTTTAAACAACCCCAACCTACATCTTCAGATGTTTTTCTAAAAACTGATTATTAACCTGTGTTAGAATATCCTTTTTAAGGAAAATGTCCAAGAAGATACTTTTGAAACATTTACCGCAGAATATTTTCATCCCTTTGTTGATGAACATGTTTTACAAAACCCAAATCATTTTTTTCTAAAGAATAATCCATGTGATCGTATCATTGGTGATGTAAATCAACCTATTAGGACTCGATGTTCCTTAAGAAATAAAGTAGAACATAGAGCATTACTTTCCCAATTAGATCCAAAAAGAACTAATGAATCTTTAAGTGATAATGATTGGATTAAAACCATGCATGTTGAACTAAATGAATACGAAAGAAATAATGCCTGGAACATGGTTTAAACACCTATAGAAACTACTGTTATTGGAGTAAAATGGGTCTTCAGAAATAAGTGTGATAAAAATGGAATCATTATAACAAATAAATCATGATTAGTTGCTAAAGGATATAATCAAAAAGAAGGAACAGACTATGAAAAAATATATGCTCCAGTAGATAGACTTTAATATATTCGTATTTTACGTGCCTTTGCAGCATTATTGAATTTCAAACATTTTCAAATGGATGTGAAATATGATTTTCCTAATGGTTATGTTCAAGTGGATTTTTTTGTTAAACAACCTCTTGGCTTGGAAGATACAAAGCATCATGATCATGTTTTTAGACTTACCAAAGCTCTGTATGGACTTAAAAAAGCCCCTCGAGCTTGGTATGATAGACTGACATGATGTTTTCATCAAAATAAATATTTTAATGGAAATTCAGATCTAACCCTTTTTATAATGATAGATAAGAAAAAAAAATTATTGTTCAAATATATGTTGATGGAATTATATTTGGTTCAAATCATCAATTTTTAACTAATTCCTTTGGAGATCTAATGAAATCTGAGTTTGAAATGAGTATGATGGGTGAGTTAACATTTTTCCTTGGTTTTCAAATCTCTCAAAAAGTAGAGGAAATATATATATCCCAACAAAAGTATATTAAATATCTTCTTAAAAAGTATGGATATGACAACACTATAAGTATTTGTACTCCCATCGGTAACTTAAGAAAACTTGATCTTGATGAAGCTGGGAAACCGGTAGACCAAACAACATTTAGAGGTATGAAATGAAGCTTGCTTTACGTAACAGCTAGTCATCTAGAATTAATGTTTTCAGTATGCTTATGTGCAAGATATCAATCCAATCCCAAGGAATCTCATTTAATGGTAGTGAAAATAATTTTTCACTACATAAAAAGTATCATGGATTTAGGACTATTTTATACTTTTAGAAATGATTTTTTTAAATGTTTTTTAGATGCTGACTTTGGTGGATGTAGAAGGCATAAAAAGAGTATATCCAGAACTTTTCATTTCATAGGACATTCATTATTTTCTTGGTCTTGCATAATGCAACACTCATTAGCACTTTCTACTACTGAAGCTGAATATGTAGTAGCTGGAATTTGTTGTGTTCAAGTGTTGTGGATGCAACACACACTCATAGACTATGGTATGAGTTTTACCAAAACAATTTTTTTTATAATACAAGTTCAATTTCCCTTAGTAAAAACCCTCCACATCACTGTCGTGTAAAGCACATATATATTAGGAATCACTTTCTTAGTGATGCACACAAAAAGGAGTTATCTTTCTTCAATTTATCATAATAGAAGATCAACTTTCTGATATATTCAAAAAATATTTACCCTATGAAAGAATTGAATAAATTAAACAAAAGTTAGGAATGATATCTGTAAGGTAATCCACCTCATTAAATTCTTATTAAACCAATCTTCTTACAGTAATAAACTCATTTTCATAGTGGGAGTAAATTTGATTGATACTTTTTCATATTTTTCCTAATGATGTTTTTCATATTTTACATAATGAAGTGTTTCATATTTTTCGTAATGAATCATTTCATATTTTACGAAATGATGTATTTCATATTTTTCGTATTGAAGTTTCTCATATTTTCGTAATGAATTTTTTCATATTTTTCATAATTTTGTTTTTCATATTTTTTGTAATGATTATTTTCATATTTTTCGTAATGATGTTTTTCATATTTTTTTAATGAAGTTTTTCAAAATTTCTGTAATGATAATTTTAAAATTTTTGGTAATGAAAATTTTCATAATGAAGATCTGCATACAATTTTTTTTCATACTCTTGTTTTTTTTATGAATCTAAAGTCTTTCAAGAACAATTTTCCTCAATAAAAATAATTATCATGACAATACAAATGGTAGGATTATTTATTGAGTTTTCATAATAACATTTTACTAGCTATTAGTTTCTTTTTTTTTAAATTTATCGGATTCTAGTTTCCTTATATCCGAATCTTTTCCTTTAAAAACCTCAAAATATCAGCTCCTACCAAATATTCCATGCAACTATCATTTCAACTGTCAGATCAAATCAGAAGAATTCTCATCCATTGGATTCAGATGGGAAGTTAAAACATCACATCCACACCTATAAAAAGGGGACCCCCGATGGTTGTCCCACATCGGTTTTCAAAGATTTTGCATGTCGAAGCTCTGACCAACTTCAAAAGCCCATTCTGGATTTTCAAATATTTCTCAAGTCCAAATGTCCGCTGAAGTTCCTTCTCAAGAAATGTCTTCTGTCAAGCCGATTTCAGAGTGGAAAATTTACAGGTATAGGTTGGTGCATCTGAACATCATCAATAAGTATGACTCTATTATTTCAATGAATATCAAGCTCAATGGATGGGAGCATGTATCCATATCAAAGACAGGAGCTCATGATATTGTGTATCCAGATCTACTCATTGAATTTTATGAATCAGTTTTCTTTTTCAATGAAGATGGCAGAAAAAAAAATTCTTTCCAGACTTATGGAAAAAACATATGCACTTTCATACACTAAGGATGCTGGCTTGGTAGGGTTATATTATGAAGGAGAGGCATAATTTTGTTCCCATAAGCTACCAGATTTTCACAAGAGTTTTGTAAATTTGAAGGCTATGCAAAGTCTTGGACTTACATATGTCAAGATTGCAAAAATTGTTCACTTGTCTACCAACAATCAGATCCTAGAGTTATGGGTTCAGGACCTTATCATACCGACAAAGGGTGAAAAGGACACTCTTAATAAAAGTGATAAGTATATCATAGATTTTTTGGTAAATCTAAGGAAGATCAATCTGATGAAGCATATTCTCATTACTGTAGAGAATATCAAAAATGGGAATCTGAGAGCACATATAATCATGTATCCTACCCTACTCTCCAAATTGATAGTCTGGTGCCTCCAATCATTCAAGATCCCATGCAGTTCTAAGCCGAGGAATAGAAAAGTAATTCTAATCAGCAATGATACCCTCAAGAAGATGAATGTGGGTTTCTCTAAGGAGTTAGGTGAGTTATATGATCTACCATAGGATGAAGCTGAAGTCGTTCCAAAAAATGTAGAAGATGTTCAACCATCAAAGGAAGCTAGAAAGTAGATGAAACTAAAAGAAGTTGGAGAAATAGAGAAAACCCCTAAGGTCAAATAAACTGAATCCACACCTCTAAAGCCCATGAAATAGAAATCCTATCCGGATGAGGTAGTATCAAAATGGAGGGAGGATAAAAATAATTTGAAGGAAGGGGAGCCATAGTTTGGCCTAGACATTGAAGATGCCAAGGCTTTGAAAGAGAAAGCTTCTAAAGAGATTAAGAAGCAAGCCCAAGAGAATAATTTTAAGAAGAAGATGTTGGAGGCAGATATTGTGAAATATCTTTTAAATGCTACTGAAATTCCATCAGAGAACATTCTCGTACAAAAATAATTCTTAGTATAACCATTACCTGAGACACTGGGGAAGAAGTTCATGACTCAGGAAAAAGTACTAGAGAAGTGTGTTGAAGAAAATGAAGTTGTAGAAGAAGTAAAAAACGATCAAATCACTAAAGATACAACTAATCTAATAAATAAAGTAGATGAATTTCATGAGAAGGAATGTGCTTCCTAAAAATTTCAATCGGGACTTCTCATGCTGGATCTTAAAAACATGCAACTCCTGAAATGGATGATAAGGCTGAAGTGGAACTGAACAAATTATATAAGGAATAGAGTCATAATCCTGACTTTATTCTCTTTTAAGATATTGAGGTAGGGGAGTAGAAAAAAAAATTGATGAAGATAGTATTATTCAGTTCTCTGAGAGTGAGCAGGAATCTCTAGATGAAGAAGCGATTCTGAAAACCAACAAGGGGAAACAAGTGTTTGTTGATACCCCAACCAAAGAAATTATAAGGAAGAAAAAAGTTGGAGGATCATCTAAGAGGAAGCATGTCGAGCTAGTGGAAGAATCACATCCTAGTAGAGTTTCAGACTTAGAGTCATCAGCACTGGGACATGATTTTTTCATTCAGTCCCTGAAGAAGCTAGTAGACACCATTCTGATCTTTCCAACAATTGACTAAAGATCCCAGATGCTCCAACATAGCATGAATCAGAAATTTGACTCTGTATCCATGGGGATGGATAGGTGTGTAAAGATTTAGGCCGACCACAAGAATTTCTTTAACAACTATGAAACCCACATAAAATCATGCAAAAAAATGACCAGCTGGTCATGTCACGAACCATCCTCAGGGCCCGTGCTGTGACTACCCCAAGCCCGACTTCCATAGGCCAGGGGATGGAGACTAGCACCAAGGCGTAATTCCCGATAAAAAGGGAAGTCATTGCCTTTGTAAAGTAAAAAAAACACCATAAAGAAAGCATGAAGTAGAAGTAAACACTATGTAAGAAACTGAGTACAACTGTAAGTGTGGTAAAGTAAGTGGGCTAGTATACAAACCCAAACTGATAGTAAAGTACAAATAGAAAAGAAAAATAGCAACTATAAAGTAGAGCCGCAGCGTCGAGCCGTCCACTGGAAGTCCCACCTGAAGGGTGGGTACAGATAGCATGCACTTCTCCTCGGGTCCAGCAGCCCGCTCCGAGTACGTCCCACCCAGTGGTCCACCTCTAGGTACTGTCCTACTCCGGAAGCCTCAACCACGATCAGCGTTCTCCGTCGTCTGCAACCAACACAATGTAGTGCGGGCATAGCCCATGCAGGGGTGAGTATAAGCTACTCAGTAGGGACCCCGAGACCCCTGAAGGACTCCCAGAATCCAAAAAGGATAATCCACAAAGGAAAGAAACAATCACGAAGTAACAATTGACGCTTCTTACGTATATGCCCATACATATACCTAAGTCATCAATTCTCGTTCAGCTCCAACATCCGAGCCCAAGTACAACCCAGTCCACACAGGAAAGCAAAACGTAAATCCACACAGGATAGCACAACACAATCTACATAGGAAAGAAATACAAGATTCAGCTCACACAGGTATACATCATTTGTATGCAAGAGAGATGATCATATGTATTCACTGATTCATCTTACGGGGACCCACGTAGGATACCAGCACTGTAGTCGTCTCCGTCAAACCCACAGAGGATTCATGTACCATAGTCTTCATCGTTGAACCCACATAGGATTCCAGTACGGTTGTCTTCATCGTCGAACCCACATAGGATTCCAGTACGATTGTCTTCATCGTGGACCCACATAAGATTCTAGTACGATAGTCTTCATCGTCGATCCCACATAGGATTCCATTATGATAGTCTTCATCGTCGAACCCACATAGGATTCCAGTATGATAGTCTTCATCATCGAACCCACATAGGATTCCAGTATGATAGTCTTCATCGTCGAACCAACATAGGATTCCAGTACGATAGTATTCATCGTCTAACCCACCTAGGATTCCAGTACGATAGTCTTCATCATCGAACCCACATAGGATTCCAGTACGATAGTCGTCATCGTCGAATCCACATAGGATTCTAGTACGATAGTCTTCATCCTCAGTCGCAGCCAGCTCTAGGTTTCCCGCACACATCAAGCCCATTCAGGAGGGTCCGCTCCATGAGCTGAGGGGCTGATACACCAACTGAAACATAGTTTGGATTTGATTTATCCAAAAGTTCTGTATCGTCAATAGGAACTCAACGTCACAGACGACGCGTCAATCGGACGCCCGGTCTGAGAGTTATTGGGTTTTTCGTCCCAGGGGCCTGGTTGGTTTTTAAGTCAAAACCAACCCGATCGTACTCCACCTGCATCGAAACCTCGGGTGTAGTAATCCAAAAGGCCGTCTCACTTAGAGGAATCTATCAAAGTCGATGGCACATCATTCGGACCTCCGGAACTCATGTTATGAGCGTTTCTGCTCTGAGGGCCCGGTTGGTCTCGTGTACAAACCAACCCGGTCGAACCCAAAGTACACTGAAACCTTAAGTGTAATATCTCAAAACGACCTTCTCGTTCCAAGGATCGCATCGCCGATGACGGTGCGTCGATCGGAGGTTCGTAGCCCATGATATGGGCAAAAGACCGAAAGGGGTTAAAAACGGGGGGTCTGGGCATGGACCGGCCCGACCCAACCCCCCTGGGTGGGCCCGGACCGGGTGACCCGACCCGTATGGCGCGACCCGGTCCGGCCGGCGCGGCGCGGCCTGGGCGCTACCCGGCTGGCGCTGGCCGGGTGGCCAGTTGGTCGGCTCGGCCGTTACGGCCGAGCGAAGCGGGGGGCGCCCTGCCCCCGCGTGGAGAGACCGCGGCCCCACGTGGGGCTGCCCTTGCCAGCAGACGCGGCCGGTTGCCACGTCTCGGTCTCTCCGGTCCCACGTGGTCACGGGACCGCGGCCTGCCGCCGTGGCTTCAGCCGCGGAGGCTCCTCCCGGCAGCGCATCGGCCACCGCCGCCCACTCCTGCGGGCGCCGCCATGCTGGCGAGGTGCGCCGACGAGCTGCTCCGCGGACCACCGGACGGGTTCTAGTGATCGTAAATGCGTCCCGTCTTTTCCAAAGGCCCTCTCGGGGCCCTTCCTTCAATACTAGGACCTCACATCGCCCGTGCGGCCTGCTTTGTCATCACCTGCCAATCCGCTCACCAAGAACGAAGAGACGGAGGGTTCGAACTTGTTCGTTGGTCCGCACCCACCATGTTAGTGGTTTTAAAAAGTCCTCCGACAAATATTTTAAACATATTTCGTGGGTATAAGATCACTAGATTTTTAATGCACCAAAGAATCCATTCTGAGGATATAATTCACAAAGAATTAAAAGAACCGCAATCCCCTACCTCAATCGGTTGTTGATCGAAGAATGTCGCAGGGAAGGAACGTCACGGAAGAAGCGTCACTGAAGGAGGATCATCAGCGTCGTGTTACACAGCGTCGCGTCGTCGATCTCCGAGGGTTCGATGCTCTTCGTCTCCCTTCTTTGGAGGCCGGCGTTCTTCGTCGGCGATGATGCATTCTTCTCGTTCTTCGCGTTCTTCGCGAAGGAGGATGAAGATCTTCAATCTTTAGAGTTTATCCAAATCCTCTCAACAAGCCACCCTCAAGTAAAATAAGAATTGGTCTTATTTTATTCTCGATGCCAACAATTAGAAAAAAAGATAAGAAATGAATAATTAATTCAATGAATTAATTATAATGAATTAACTGCCCAATTAATAGGGGCGTTTTGAATTTAAGTAGACGCACCAGTTGAATTTATTTAAAAGAGGTTTTCACGGGTACATTACTTAGAGGGGAAGAAACGGTGGGGGCGCGTGCGGGCCCGACCTCACAAATATCCTACCAATTGGGTAGGATATTGTGGGTCCCACCTTATCTGCTTAACCTAGCTTAAGTGGGTTTAAGTGGCTTTATGTGAAATAAAATAAAGTATCGCTCCACTTTTATTTTATTTCTGAACATAACCCCAAAAATTAAAAACCACACCCGAGCAAACGCAACTCTGGAAAAGGATTTTCTAAGCAAATATTGGAACTGTGATTCCATCGGTGCCCTCGAAATTCAATTCCGAGCATCAGTTCAAATGTTAGAAAAAACCCGCTCATTCGTTCACTAAATGTACCCGAGCCAAACTTTAAAAAATGATTCTGGGCACACCGGGCCTCAGAATCAGGTTCTGTCAGAAACTGCGTTCTTGTAAAATTTCAAATAAAGTTAAGAAAATAATTTCCATGAATTTTATGGGTCTTTACATCACTCCCATCTTAGGGCTTTACGTCCCCATAAAGATACATTATAAACTAGGGAATCAAATGTGGGTACTGAGCACGCATCTGAGCCTCCCGCTCCCAAGTGCATTCCTTGAGGTTCATGTGCTGCCATATGATGTGCACTAGAGGAATCGACCATCCACGTAGGACCCCCTCTTGTAGATCCCCGATCTCCACCGGGACCTCCGCAAAAGTCACCCCATCATCAATGTCCAGCTCCCCATTGTCAAATATATGCATCGGGTCGTGCACGTATCTCCTCAGTTGGGATACGTGGAAGACGTCGTGCACCCGGTGTAACTGAGGTGGTAGAGACAGGCGATAGGCCACCTCGCCAATCCTACTGAGGACCTGGAATGGTCTGATTAAGCGTAGAGAAAAATTTCCACCTCGTCCAAATCTCCGTAATCCACGTTGAGGTGAGACCTGCAAGATGACGTGGTCGCCATCCTCGAACTCCAGTGGCCTCCGACTACTGTTAGCATAAGTCCTTTGATGGCTATGAGCTGACATCATCCACTCTTGGGTGACTTGGACCTATTCTGGTCCTACAAGAGCTGCTAAGATTCCTTCTTTGCTGATAATAGAAATCCGGTCTCATCCCTTGGATGAACCACGTTCTTTTCCTAATACAGTCAATCCCGACATGGATGATACTAATCCATACCAAGGATGGCATCGTAAGGCCTCGACGCTACTACCAAGAGATCCAACCGTTACTCTCGCCTCTAAGGTTTGAGTCACACTGTCGACATCAGTGTGTGGTAACTGGGTCTCCTCTAGTAGGTATCACAAAAGTGAGGGTCAAGTCAATGGTTTATAAACAGGAAGATCATTGTATCAACAAAAGAGAGGACATGAAAGTAAAATCCATAAGGAATGGTGTTTTTATTACAACAGCTCAAGTACAAAGACACAAATCATCTACAAACAAACATCAACAAAGCTAGAAGCAACATGAACAGAAGTCTCCACTTTTGGAGCTAGTACCGCTCCTATCCATCTGCTCCTGGATCTCCATGATCGTAGGCCTCAGCTACCTGAAGCTGAGCTCTTCCCTGTCCACCGATTCCCTGCGGTTGGGGTGGTCTCCCAGGTAGTGGTGGTGGTAAGGCCTCAAAGCGTTGTCCACCACCCACTGCTCGGCCAGCTCCTCTGCCACTCCCACCTACTCCCTGGGGACCGCTATGGTCGAACCTCTTCCTGGGAGGTCCCTCTACCGCCTGATGTTCATCTACAGGAAGAGTCAGGAAGTCTTGAGCCACATGACCTTGCCCGCCGCATGCATAGCATCGCCTACTCCTCGAGTAGCTGGCTCTCTTTCGTGTGCCCCGCACAACCGAATCTTCACCTTGAGATTTTCCATATGAAGTCTGGCCCACATGGACCTTTGCGTCACCTATCTACTACTAGCTGCAGAATACTCCGCCACGGGTCGTCCTGCGGAGGGTCCTGCCACTGGTTCCTGCTCGGCAAGGAATCTCTCCACTAAAATGGCTCTCTCCAACTCCTCTTCCTGCATCGGAATGTTGAGGGAGATAATCGAAGCCCTGATCTCATGCCTCAGTCCCTGCTCGAAGGTCTGGGCCCGGAAGAACGGATCCCGTACCATATCTGTGGAGTAGTGCGAGAGATCAGTAAACCTCTCCGAGTACTGGGCCACAGTCATGTTCCCCTGCCGCAGCTGTAGTAGCTCCTGGATGCTCACTGCACTGAGGGTGGCTGGGACGAACTTCGAGCAGAATATTCCCTCAATGTCCGTCTAGATGAGAGATGCCTCGTCGTGCACCTGGAGCATCAAGCTCCACCATCTGCCTGCTTCCGCATGTAGGAGGCGCGCTGCGAGGATCACCATGAGGTCCGCTGGTGTCCTCACTAACCTGAAAACTCATACAACAGTCTCCATCAAATCCTCGGATTCCTGAGGGTCCATCTCCTCACGGAACCTAGGCGGTCGTTGGCGCTCAAACTCGTGTAGTGCACTAAGGTGACGTTCATCGTCAGCGGCTGGGGCTGGTAGCATCGGTGGCTCGACGGGTAGATGTATCGCCGGTGCCTCCGCTGTCAAAGGGCCCTGCACTGAGGCCTCGTCGCTTGGTGGGTTGTCGTCACGTACAACACTCGGAACCCTAGCTGGCTGCTGTCGTGGGGCCATCCTGAAAGAGATAGGTGCGCCACTGTCTGAACAGTATACCTGGTGAGCTGACACAAAGTAATCACATATAAAACTTGAAACACACATGCAATCAATGTTTTCGTGTATTACGTCGGAAATCATAAGTCAGGGTCCTGGTGTATGGATACGTCGGTCGCTGCACCAACACTGTATTCCCTGGACTGATAACCACACCCAATACGCATAACACTATTGCTTCACATAGAAAAAGATCAGATTCCCAAGTTCTACGGTAGAACCAAACTCCTATGATACCAATTTGTCACGACCCGTCCTCGGGGCCCATTCCGTGACTACCCCAAGCCCGCCATCCATAGGCCAGGGGCTGGCAACTAGCACCAAGGAATAATTCCCAGTAAAAAGGGAACACATTGCCTTTGTAAAGTAAACAGACACCACATAGTAAGCAAGCAGTAGAAGTAAACACTAAGTAAAAAAACTGAGTACAACAGTAAGTGCGGAAAAGTAAGTGGGCCAGTATACAAACCAAGACTGATAGTAAATTACAACTGGAAAGGAAAAACAGCAACTGTAAAGTAGAGCCGTTGCGTCGAGCCGTCCACTGGAAGTCCCACCTGAAGGGTGGGTACAGATAGCCTCCACTGCTCCTCGGGTCCAGCCGACCGCTCCGAGTATGTCCCGCCCAGTGGTCCACCTCCAGGTATTGTTCTGCTCCGCAAGCCTCAACCACAATTAGCATTGTCCGTCGTCTGCAACCAACACAATGTATTGTGGGCATAGCCCATGCAGGGGTGACTATAAGCTACTCAGTAGGGACCCCGAGACCCCCAATGGTCTCCCAAAATCCACAAAGAATAATCCACAAAGGAAAGATACAATCATGAAGTAACATTCGACACGGCTTAGGTATATGGACATACAAATACCTAAGTCATCAATTCTCGTTCGGCTCCATCATCCGAGCCCAAGTACAACCCAGTCGACACAAGAAAGAAAAACGTAAATCCACACATGATAGCACAACACAATCCTCATAGGAAAGCAAAAAAAAGGATTCAGCTTACACAGGTATACATAATTTGTAAGCAAGAGAGATGATCAGATGTAGTCATTGATTCATCTTACTGGGACCCACGTAGGATACAAGCACTGTAGTCATCGTCGTCGAACCCACATTGGATTCCTGTACAATAGTCTTCATTGTCGAACCCACATAGGATTCCAGTATGATTGTCTTAATCATCGAACCCACATAGGATTCCAGTACGATTGTCTTCATCGTAGAACCCACATAGGATTCCAGTATGATAGTCTTCATCATCAAACCCACATAGGATTCCAGTAGGATAGTTTTCATCGCCGAACCCATATAGGATTCCAGTACGAAAGTCTTCATCGTCGAACCCACATAGGATTCCAGTATGATAGTCTTCATCCTCAATCCCACATAGGATTCAAGTACGATAGACTTCATCATCGAACCCACATAGGATTCTAGTACGATAGTCTTCATCCTCGAACCCACATAGGATTCCAGTACGATATTCTTCATCGTCGAATCCACATAGGATTCCAGTATGATAGTCTTCATCGTCAGTCGCAGCCAGCTCTAGGGTTCCCGCACACAACAAACTCATTCGGGAGGGTCCGCTCCACGAGCCGAGGGGCTGATACACCAACTGACACATAGTCTGGATTTGATTTATCCAAAAGTTCTGTATCCTCAACAGGAACTCAACATCATAGGTGACACGTCAATCGGAGGCTCGGTCTGAGAGTTATTGGCTTTTTCGTCCCAGGGGCCCGGTTGATTTTTATGTGAAAACCAACCCGACCATACTCCACCTACCTCCAAACCTCAGGTGGAGAAATCCAAAAGGTCTGTCTCACTTAGACGAATATATCAAAGTTGACTGCACATCATTCAGACGTCCGGAACTCATGTAATGAGCGTTTCCGCTCTGAGGGCCCGGTTGGTCTCGTGTACGAACCAACCCGGCTGAACCCAAAATTACACTAAAACATTGAGTTTAATATGTAAAAACGACCGTCTCATTCCAAGGATCACATTTCCACTGACAGTGCGTCGATCGGAGGTCTGTAGCCCAAGATATGGGCAAAAGACCGAAAGGGGTCCGAAAACGGGGGGTCTGGGCCCGGACCGGCCCGGCCAAACCCCCCTGGGTCGGCCTGAACCGGGTCAACCCTACCTGGGTTCGGGTCCGACCAGGATTGCGCGACCCGACCTGGGCACGACCCGGCTGGCGCTGGCCGGGGGGCCAGCGGGTCGGGTCGGCCATTACGGCCGAGCGAAGCGGGGGGCGCGCTGCCCCCGCGTGGAGAGACCACGACCCCGCGTGGGGCTACCCTTGCTAGCGAACGCGGCCGGTTGCCGCATCCCATTCTCTTCGGTCCCATGCGGTCGTGGGACCACGGCCTACCGGTGCGGCTTCAGCCGTGGCAGATCCTCCCAGCGGCGCGCCGGGCACCGCTGCCACCTGCTGCCTGCACCGCCGTGCCGGCGAGGCGCGCCGGCGGGCCGCTCCGCGGACCACTGGACGGCTTCCGGTGGTCGGAAATGCATGTCGTCTTCGCGAAGGGCCCTACCGGGGCCCTTCCTTCACTGCGAGGACCTCACATCGCCCGTGCTACCTGCTTTGTCGTCTCCCGCCAATCCTCTCACCAAAAACGAAGAGACGGTGGGTTCAGATTTGTTCATTGGTCCGCACCCACCGTGTTAGTGGTTTTAAAAAGTCTTCCGACAAATATTTTAAACATATGTTGTGGGTATAAGATCACTAGATTTTAAATGCATCAAAGAATCCATGCCGAGGATATAATTCACAAATAATTAAAGGAACTGCAATCCCCTACCTCAATCGGTTTTTTATCGAAGATTGTCGCCAGGAAGGAACATCGTGGAAGAAGCGTCGCGGAAGGAGGATCGTCGGCGTTGCGGTACACGGCGTCACATCGTCGATCTCCGAGGGTTTGGTGCTCTTCGTCACCCTTCGTCAGAGGCCGGCGTTCATCGTCGGCGATGATTCATTCTTCGCGTTCTTCACGTTCTTCGCGTTCTTCGCGAAGGAGGATGAAGATCTTCAAGCTTTAGAGTTTCTGCAAATCCTCTCAACAAACCACCCTCAAGTAAAACAAGTGTGGGTCCTATTTTATTCCTGATGCGAACAATTAGAAAAACAAAGTTAAGAAACGAATAATTAATTCGATGAAGTAATTGTAACGAATTAACTGCCCAATTAATAGGGGCATTTAGAATTTATGTAAACGCACCCGTTGACTTTATTTAAAAGAGGTTTTCGTGGGTGAGTTACTTAGAGGGGAAGAAACGGTGGGGCTCATGCGGTCCCCACCTCAAAAATATCCTACCAAGTGGGTAGGATATCGTGGGTCACACCTTATCCGCTTAACCTGGCTGAAGTGGCTTTAAGTGGCTTTAAGTGAAATAAAATAAAGTGTCGCACCACTTTTATTTTATTTCTTAATTTAACCCCAAAAAATAAAAACCACACCCGAGTAAACACAACTCCGGAAAAGGCATTTCTATGCAATTACTGGCGCTATGATTCCATCAGTGACCTCGGAATTCTATTCCGATCACCGGTTCAAAAGTTAGAAAAAACCCGCTGGTTCGTTCACTAAACGTACCCGAGCCAAACTTCGGAAAATGATTCCGGGCACACCGGGCCTCGGAATCAGGTGCCGTCAGAAACTGCGTCCTTGTAAAATTCCAAAGAAAATTAAGAAAAAAATTTCCTTGAATTTTACAGGTCTTTACAGGTCAAAAGAAAATCATTTTATATTTGAGAGAGCTTGATCAATTTCAAGAAGATGTCAAAAGAAGCTTTTGATACTGAAGAAACAAAAATCAAGAATCATACAAATAGCTTTGAGGAAAAGATAAATCTTGAACAAAATACTCGGATTCAGGATTTCAAGTATCTGAATGGGAAGTTTAATTATGTTGTCCATAGTTGGAAAATAGAAAGGGATCTCCGAAGTGAGATTCAAGAAATGTTAGTAAAGAAAGATGACTTGCTGAAGGCTTAGGCAGAGGCACTGAATGCTCAAGATGATTAGAACAAAGTCTTAGATAAAAAAGCATAAGAGGATCACAAAGTGCTAAAGATGCTAAAAACCATCATGAAGAATCTGATACCCAAGGAAAAAAGATGAAAAATAGATCCAAATTTGATCTTTTGTTGTATCTATTTTTCCTTGTAATTTTTTTTCTAATATTAATGAAATTGTGGTTGGCTGTTTTTTTATGCTTGTACTAATATTTCAGGTACCATTTTTTTCCATTCCCTCAAAATCATTTTGAAAATCACAAAGGGGAGAAAGGAAAAATAATTCTATGTAAATGAATAAATATCCCTAAGTAAGGGGGAGTTCTCATTATGATGATTTCCATACTCAAGATAATGAAAATTCTCATTCCGGAAATCTAGAATATGATCCATAGTGTTCCAAATCCTAATGGGGAGTTAGTTGTATTCACCATTTACCATGAATAAATGGAGATAAGTTTATTTTCAATGATTTGTAAAATATTTTTTCAAAGTCTTTATATTCTTTTTCGTAAGATTGTTTGTGCTTTCTAAAAAGGGGGAGATTGTTGAGTTAATAAGGTTTTGCTTATGAATTTTCCATTCCATCATATGAAGCATTCTGTTTTAGGATCTGAATTCTCAGAATTATGGTTATGAACATTCTGAATTCTAACTCTGAATTCTGAATATGAATTCTGGTTATGATCTTTCTATGTTTTGACTATGAATTCTGAATAAAAATTCTAGTTACGAACATTATATGTTATCACTCTGAATTCTGAATAAGAATTCTTGTTACGAACATTCTGAGTTCTGAATACGAATTCTAGTTATGTAATTTCTGAGTTCTGACTCCAAATTCTGAAGACGAATTCTGGGTACGAACATTCTGAGTTCTGACTCTGAATTCTGAATACGAATTCTGGTTACAAAATTTTTGAGTTCTGACTCAGAATTCCCATGAACAATGACTCCGAACATTGTAAGTTCTGGTTCCAAATTCATTTGAATCCAGATTCCGAATTTCCTTGAAATTCATACTCTGAAATTCTACATAATTCAGGTTCTGAATTCCTGTAAAACAGAATCCGAATAGCCTTGTATTATAGACTTAGAATTTAATTTTAGTTAGACTCTGAACTGTCATTTACTTACATTCTGAATGTTGGATTTTAATTATGTAATTGTAATTTAACTTACAATTGTTTTGTTATAAAATGTTGTCATACTTTCAGTTATTAACTATCCATTTTTGAGTGACACTTGTATAGTTCCCTCTTAAATTCAAGTAAAAATATGATCATTTGAGGATGCAGCTGACAATTGAAGTTGTGCCTATAAATAGGAGCTCATTTGAAAGAGATCATGTCTTTTTAGGGACTGAACTTTGAAAACTATGCTTACATGTTGTTGATGTGATTTATAGAGGAATGGGCTTATATAAAGTCTCAAGCTTTGTGCAGAATGTTTGAATGTCTTGTTAAAACATTTCTTCATGTAGATTTTCTTAGTGTAGAGGTGCGAATTCCTTGAAATTAGAGACTTCGGGTTGTGAAGTTATTGGTGATGATTTCCTTACAAATCAAGGGCTTGTGAGGATAGCAAGACGGATACTGATCTTCAGATTGAGGGCTTACATTTGTTTGGGTACGACATACTTTCTTGAAAGTATATATCAATTTAGATTTTATCCAGGGTTTTTGGATACCCTTCTCTTTTGGTTAAAAGAGTTACTACTTGTTACTTGTAGTATTTCTATTTTTTTCCTCTATACTTTTAGTTATTTTTGAAATTATAATCTTCTTACACTTCCTTATACTTGTACTCTGATTATATGGGATTCTATATGCTATAAGGTAGAATCCTAGTTGTTGTAAACTTTTGTAAAGTTTCATATTTGGAATGACTTTTCTGGAATCAAGCAAGATTTTAGAGCTTATAGGTGTTGTGAATTTTGGTTATGAAAAAACATTCCCTAGGGATTTTTAAAGTATTCAATTCCCCCCCCCCCTTGTATTTGAGCATCTCATTTTTACATATTTGATCCATAAAAGCTCCCCAATGCCCTCTGGGATTATTGGACGATGAATTGTAATTCCACCCAGGTGACCACATATTCTATGGTGTACATAGCTGAGGCTTTCTTGCCCTTATAGAATTACTAACCTTTATTACACACATCAGCCTATGACTAGAAGGCGCAAGATAAGGTGGCCGAAATTCATCTGGATGAATTGGAAGCACTTGACAAGAATAGGCTTTGTGCCCGACACAATATTGAAAGGAATCAGAATAAGATAGTCAGAGCCTTCAATATGAAGGTTCACCAATACTCATTATTACAAGGTGACTTGGTATTGGCCCTCTAGACACCAATGATCCCTAGAAGGAAACCACCCATGTTGGAGCCCAAATGGGAATGACCATACATAATTCACAGGGTTTACCCCAACGGAGCATAATCTCGGGTGACCATGTATGGTGATCATATAACTCCTCCATCCAATGCCAAGTTCCTCAAGAAATACTTCACTGGAGTAGTGGGGACCCACATGACCATAAAATTTATGGTCCTGCATGTCCTTAAACTATTTGATCCCACATGACCCTAAATTGCATGCGGGTCTAGCAAGACCTTAAACAGTTTGGTTCTGCATGACCCTAAACTTCTTTGTTCCGCAAGACGTTATTATGTTCCATTCTAACTACATATGGCTTGATTCCCATCCTTATGGGATACATAAGAATGCCTAGAAATTTCGTCTGTTGACCCATCCTAAACGCTAGAATCTCGCCTGGGGTCAAGACATATGGTGTGGTTCAGGATTTGTTCCCAATTCACGTCAAGATCATCTCGATCTCATCAAACATCCCACTCTTCGAAGGTGTTAAAATCATTCACAGATGGGTAAAAATATTATTCACCCACTCCATTGATTGGGACTCCATTATCCCTCCAATCCAGAAGTGCCTTCAAACGGAAGGAATGTAAGGCCTAAGGGCTCTCCTACCACTTCGGGCCAACGCCCTTAAGGATGTTGAGAAACAAATTGATACATCCCGCATTGCAAATATGGGCAGAGGTTGATGCTCATTTTTTGTTCAAATTCCAGGTCACTATAATGATGTTGTGTTTCGAATATGGTCAACATCTATCCTTTGTCGTTAGGGCCACCCCATGATGTCCCAAACATTGATTGTAGTTGTTTATTCTACCCCATTGTGTATCAATGCGATGAACTCCCCTCAGGCGATGCCAGCTACAAACCCCTATATGGTAGGGAGAGAGGAATTCCGCACAGTTTTCCCCACACAGAGCACTGCTCACATGGGATTAGGAGTTGTGATGAGGTGGTAATCACACAAGTGGTTGTATGGCTACCATTGGTCGGGATGCCTAGCCCCAATCCCCTTGGCCTTTTCCAGCCCCTGGTCCTTTCTGGCCCCTGGCCCAAGTTCTCATTTACGATTGTGTGGTGTGGAGAGGGCTTATGTCCTCATTCACATCGGACAATTTCTTCATGCCACACATATCCCCTTGATACATCCCTCCCTTCATTTATCATCCATACCATGAGAACAAGCCATGTCGAGCTTTGTGTGCACAATTTCAGTCCCCCAGCCCAGGTTCTCTCTTATGGGATTGTACAGTGTGGTATAGGATTATGTCCTCATTCGGGTCAGGTTACTCGCTGTGTCGTACACATCCCCGGATAAGATAAATTACCCCTTTTCTATCCTCACTATAAGACGTTAAACTGTGAATTGACAGGTCCTTTCCATATGGGGCCCAACCTCAGGCCCCTTGGCATTTTCAGGCCCCCGACCCATGTTCCTATTTAGGGTTGTACAATGTGGTATGGGAATATGTCCTAATTCCCGTCGGGTTACTCATCGTTCCGTAAAGATCCCCTTTTTAGGGTATCCTACCCATTTCATTATCCTAACTAGTACAATTTAAACAGTTAATTGACCGGGCCTTCCCATCCAAGGCCCAGCCTCAGGCCCCTTGGCCTTTTCCGGCCCCCGACCCAAGTTCCTACTTAGGGTTGTGTGGTGTGGTATGAGATTATGTCCACATTCACATCAGGTTACTCTCCGTGTCGTACACCTCCCCTGTTTGGGGTCTCATACCCCTTTCTTCGTCCTCATTTCAAGACATTAAACTGCAAATTGGTCGGGCCTTTCTGTCTGAGGCCCAGCCTCATCCCACTGGTCTTTTCCAGCCACTTGGCCTTCTCTAGCCCCTGCCCAAGTTCTCACTCAGGATTATACGGTGTGGTATGTGATTATATCATCATTCACGCCGGGTTATTCACCACGACGTACACCTCTTGTATGTGGGGTATCTTACACATTTGCGTCCTTACTATATGATGATAAACTGAACATTAATCCCTTCAAGAACTATGTTTTTCTTGATTCCCATCATAATGGGATACATAGGACCACCCGAACGTCTAGACATTGGGTCCAACCCCATCTCTTATAAATTTCCCTTTCACCTTGGCCCCTTGGCCTACCCTTACCCAGGGCAGGGAGTATATGGTGTGGTATCAGACTATGTCCTCATTTACATCGAATTTGTAACGACCACGCCATGTACATCTCCCTCTTGAGAGTTCTCCATCCCCTTATTCTATACTCATCAGTTCAAATCGGTTACTCTCAAGTTGAGAACCCTCCTTGAACTTCTTCGGCGATTCACCAATGTGTCTATGAGTACTCTGGTTCAGCGTTTGGAGTGTCAGATTTTACATGGACATATTTTGGCCCATTTTTCAGGCTTACAGTTCCCCTTCATTTGGGATTATGTAATCATACACACCCGAAGGGACCCCCAAATAGCATGAATTTTATGCCTAAAGGCTCTCCTACCATCACGTGCCAATTCCCTCGAGGGTTTCAGACAAAAAATCGATACAAGTCCCATGTTTCTAATATGGTTTGTGGCCGATGCTCATGTTTTTTGTCCTCATTACATGCTGACATGATATGGATGATGTGTTTCAAATACGGTCAACAGTCATCCTTCATCGTCACGCTATCCCCTTTAGTTCTTGAGTGTTGGATACATGATTCACATCATTGTCCACCCCATCATGTGAAAATGGAATTTTGACACTCCTAACAATATCCCTCAATGCGCAATTGCATGTTAGGAGGAAAAAGGCGTGGTAAAGGCATCATTCAGGGCTCCACACCGACTTTCTTTTGACGTGCATCCCGGGTATTTGAAAAACCCACTTCTTCCATTGTATCGCACATCAATCTTGACTCATGTGGGCTTGGGGATCGGGTTGAGATCTGTGTTTACTTGCAAGGATTTCTCTTCTCCATGGCCTGATCTCTAAGACCATAAACTATGATCTCTATTAGAACTACGTGTGGCTTGATTCCCATTCTCATGGGATACGTAGAAACAACCAAACATCTCATTTTTGGGTCCAACTCAATTGGGATATTGTTTCTCTTACACCTTATCCTCTAATAACACTTGGCCCATTGGTATGTGGTTTCTTTCTCAGAATCTCATACTGTGTGGTATGGGATTATGTCCTCATCCACGTCGGGTATGCTTTATTGCACCGTTTCCATTACCCCTTTAGCCTTTTTTTACAACATTTGTGCCATATGATGTTAAATTAGATGTATGGTCCCATAACATGACCCTAAACTATGACATCATCATCCTGGCCACAAGAAGAAAAACGACACATCATCGTGATATCCTCACTGAATGGGATACCATGTTTGGTATCGGTCACATGCCATACCATTTTTCAATGCATGTGTGTATCATGATTCTTGTGGTGATGATGTGACTGTCTATATTAGGCATGTCAGTTCACAAAAAACATTCACCTTAATGGAAAAACATGATAGATCAGATATCGCTTCATTGGGTGCGAGGGCCACACCCGCACGCCCCTTTTATCCCTGGCACTTGAACCTTACCGTTCCACCCCTAAGAACTATGTACAGCTTAATTCTCATTCTCATGAGATACATATGAATGCCCAGGAAGTTCCCCACAGGGCCAGCATAACATTCATGTTCTATCCCTTGACATAAAAACTTCCTCAAGAAACACATGGTAATTTGGACTCTGGGTTCTTGTTCACGTCTGGTTTCATAATCACCTTACCATGTGTCCCTTGCATTCCTTACTAATCATTGGTCTGAGTTCTAAGACATTAAACTAAGTCCTCTCTTTGTACTATGTATGGATTGATTCCCTTCTAAATGGGATATGTAGAGACACCCAATAATTTCACCTCGGGTCCATCCCCAAGAATCATCAATCATATTGCTCCTCATTTTTGGCCCCTGGCTTGACCCATTGTGGGGATCCGTGTAACTGCAAATTTACCCTGAAAAAGTTCAGGATTCCCCACGATAATGTTGGGAGGTGACAGTTTCCTCATCAGAGAGGTCCTATTCTGAAGAATGTTTGATCCCTAATCAGGTTGGTGTATCCACATAATGCATTTCCACCATGGTGGTGTAATTTCAGGAGTGTGGACTATAGTCGGACAACCCATCACGCCACTAACGATGCCTTTCATGCCCTTTATTCGGATCCTCTCCCTATTTCACATCTAAAGGAACCCCCTAGCAGTATGGATTCTTGGCCTATGGCTCACCTACTATCCTGGGCCACTGTTTTCAAATACTAATGGATGAAATTCTGAGCCAAGAACCCTGTTTTGAACATGGTTAGTGGTCGCCCCTCTTTTTTCATCCCCATTTTAGGATAACCAATAAGGATACTATGTTTCTAATATGGTCAAAAATAATTATTAATTGAAACCCACACGGTGTTCTGAATCCTAGCTATCTTTATTCAAACATTCTATTCCAATCTGTTCAGATTGATTGCAGCACCCCTGGTGTTACCCCATTCATGCACAAGATCACAGTGGGAAAACGGTAATTCAGATGTTCTGAGAGCTTCATTATCCAGTCTGGTCTAACAATTCTCTTCCAAGAAATCCAGATGAGTTGTTCAAATCCCCGAATTCCCAAATCTTTGTTTGTAATCCTACATTTGGATGGAGTGGTAAGGTGGTAATCCATTGATTATCGCATTTTTTCCGACCCCCGTGAGCTTAGGGAATAGTCGTGGATGCTCCCCAAATATCACAAGGGTGAAATAATCCAATACAAATAATGGAACTCATGAAGTCTATAGCATCAAACTATCAAAGCATGAAATAATGTTTGAGGTATTGTAATCATTACTGTACCCGAGGGTTGTTTCCCCACATGAATGGGTTAACCTCATCAAAAGAGAATAGTGGCTCTGCCACCCTCTGGCTAGTGGTGTCCCGGAGTTGCTGCCGCCTATTCAGTTTCTGCTCCTCATCGGTAACGATGGGGCGCAATTTCTTTGCCACAATATGGGCCCAATCCATGTTGGTTTAGATGGAGGGCATCTCCTCAGAGGCTTGCTTCATACCCTCTTCGGCCTTTTCTAGCTGGGCGTTCAATCACAATATTAGCTCAGATTGTACTTTGAGGGAGGTCGAGTGCTCGTCTAACCAACTCTAAAACTACTAAACATCATCCTCAGCCTCCTAGAAACTCTTGATGTTTAAAGCTTTCCTCCTATTCCAGCCCACTCCAATGCCACAGTCATAATCCTAAATCTTTTCCTCCATAAGATTTTGGATGAGTATGTGAGGAAACTGGGAATCCACTACCCTGGAACACAGTTTGTGTAGTCGCAAGCAATGTATGTCCATCTCATCCATCCGTAGAGCTTGGGGGTGTCATCAATGAATCAACTGATCTGCTTCGATGATCGGCGACAGAATATTCAATTGTCCTCTTCATCAGTGGTTGTATCATCTCAGTCATCGTGGTTGGCAGGATCATACACGGGGGATGCCCATAGGAACTCTTCTGTATGGTCTATGTTTGGTGTTTGGTCAGGCATGGTGATACCTAGACTATCAGATCTATCCTTGTCACCTAATCCCCCTCAATGATCTCAGGTTCAACCCCACTGACAGTCCCACCAGTGATCGGGAGCGCTGCCCCTTGGTCGGTTTGAGCCCCCGCCTCCAAGATCACCAACATTCCCCTAGGAAGGATGCCACCGGAAGCCCTGACCATTCTTGGAAAGTTCGACCATGCCATTAGAAGAACAATTCACAAAAAAAAAGGACATGGACATCATTTAACATGTTTAGGGGATGAAAAGCATAAAATTTATAGATGGGACCTACAGTGAACGAACAATCGGTCTCGTTCTTGTGTTGATGTCATTGGGACCCCGAGGCGTGGCCCCTTGTATATTATCATAAGATCTGAATGCTCCGAAGGGATCACCTCAGGTGTCCTAGCCCTACTAGATGTGGTAGCTTATCCAAATGTAGGTGTAGATTCTGAAGGTCCCACATCAGTATTCATTGAGGAACTGGAACATTTCTTATGTTTGAGGTCCTCCTACATAATTCGGATGATAGTATGGAGTTCAGAACAACCTGGGATAAGACCCTGAGGAAAGGGGTTTGGGGTTTTACCTCGAGGGCCACTATGAATTATTCGAGGTCTATGTTCTGATTGCTGACTTCGCCCTCCTCCAATAGACTCCCTCTACCGGCTTCTTCCCCCAAGGATGACTCGTCTGATTCATTCAGTAGAGGGAAGCACTCTCTGATTTAATCGGCCTACAACGGCAGTGGGACCGTGCGATTCACCAACACCTTGACAGGATCTATCAATGGATGAGGTGCACCCTGGGAATGCAAAATGTCCTGCAACTTGGCTAGGTATCTCTCCTCCTCTTCATAGGACAATGCAATGCCAACCCAGATAGGTCCTATTCCCGTAAAATCCATCCTAAGACGGTTTATGTGTTTCCACATCTCAAATGGACTGAGAAATTTCCGATTGACTTACCATATATCTCAGGCCTTAGGGAAGACATCATTCTCTGGCATATCCATATGTCGCATCTACTTTCCCAGAGCCCGAGTAGGTATCCTGAAGAACCCTCTTGGCGGCCTCCCCGCATTATAACACTGCCCTTCTAGAACCACTGGGTCTGCTACCACTGTTGGATCTAGCACCGATTTAGCACCCTCAACTGATGCGGGTCTTACCGCCATGGCAGTACCACCGTCACGAGATGCCATTGCCGCCTTCTGGACGTGACCCCAAGGTTTGGAAGGCTCACCATTACCGACACGAACTGTTTGCTACTTCATCATTTCCCCAGGGTAGGCCTCCTCCAATCTTTGAGCATACTCCTTGACCAACCGGAAGGCAGCAGTGGGCGGAGGTAGCTCCTTACTCATCTTTCCATCCTCACGAGGGAACATGAAACACATCAGCCTCATCATGCATGGATTATATTAAAATCACACCCCTAGGTAAACCTGGGGGGCCAGTCACGACATCCACCAAAATTGTCGAGAAAATTTGTGTGGAGTGTACGGCTAGAAAATCGGCTCACGGTCCACCCTCGCCACCGAGAATACACGTCAAAAGGCCAAGAGATAAGACCGGTGCTCTTTTGTCCCTTTTCCATCATCCGTGAAGGCCCCCGTCGGAAACAGGAACCGAAGGAAGTTGAACAATTCTACTTTCCAGACTTTGTTTAATACCGATGGTACAACCAGCTTAGCCGGGAAGCTCCCTTTCACATTCAGGATGGATTGGAAAAATTCCAATCCTAGAGGATACATTGGGTTTGGGTATTCATGCCCCCCACCTCTCCCCCTAATGTGTGTCACTATCCACCTGTACAGAAGGTGGAATAACCCACAAATCCTACGTTGCCTCTTCCCATCGCTAATGTGCCATAGCATTTTGTACATCTTCTCAAGCATCGGAATACTGAGATTCACCCTCCCTCTGATTACTAGCATGGAGGCCATTATGAATGTTCTTGGTCACACACCCATATTTGTTTCCCCCAATGGAAATATCCATCCACAGATAAGAGCAGTAATGAATGCCGCCAGCCGGACTATCCACTGTTATTTGTGGCTGATGTTGAAGCCTCAGGTCTTCAACTGAGATGTCTCCATTAGCCACTAGTATGAGTACTCCTTTCTTTGTTGATCACCCTTTCAGAATGTTCGAGGCCTCATCAGAAACTTCATGTCTTTTAGGATGTTCAGAAATTTCTTGAACCACTATATGAAGTGGAATTCTCTCACCGCTTCCTATTCCTCTCCTGGAACCAGTCACATCAACACCATTTCTAGTGGCGGAATCTCCTTCGGACCCTCCCATGCACCCATATCAGTGAGGAATTCTTCATACATTGCTCCTAGTATCGGGACGCCTGAGATCTGATGCACATCCCATAAACTGATGCCAACATCCATGTGATGTAGATGAAAGGTGTTGGTCCCCGGTGACCAGTCGAGCAACATCTCTGGAATCAACTGCTTTGACTGGTAGATTTGAAGATGGGAGGCCCAGGCTGCCGCATACATGGCCACTCTCCACAGCTCTGCCATGAACTCTTAACATGAAGCGCTTACCGAGTAGGCCCAGGCCCAGTCATCTGTGAAGATGCCACCTTGGCGTAGTTCACACTCATCAGACCATCCTTTCTTCAAGTTCCTCTATGTCTCCTTTAGGATTTTTGGGTATCGAGGGAGGAAAATCTCCGGTAGTAATGCATTCCCATCAGTATCGTTTAGATGATTTTATAAACAATCCGCAGTTATGGGCGTAATTTCTTCCTGAGCATGGTCGTTGGCCACCCATGACAACTAGCACTATCACAGTGTGCTCTTGAACTAGAAGGTCGGCTCATCCCTACTTTCTTTAGGGATGAAGATGTCGTCCCTTAGTCCAAATCCATACAGGGGATGTCTCTTACACAATGGGTACTCCCTTTGGCTTTCTGACGAAGGTGCACCAGTGAATCATGGTCAGAGTGGCTCCATACCAACACCCCCAGACCCAATTTGTTCGCCATGTCTTCCCTTCAGGAAGCATCCGCATGGACCCCCCTAATGACCTCCTGGTGATCCATACTGTTCATAAAATTTAGATGATTTTCGGGCTCGATCGCGAAGCTCCGTCGCGAAGCTCAATCGCGGAGACCGGTGGCGAAGATCGATCTGGACAGCGGAATCTCAGAACCTTGTACTGACCCTCAGATGAAAGCTACAGAGCACACTAACATGAATTAAAAGTTTCATTCTGTGCTAGGAAGCATAGGCCCTATTCATGGAGAGAAAACATGGAGTTCGCGGAGCTTCGTGAATCGAGAACAACAAAAATTTGAAATCGCAGAGGAGAGAAAAAGAAAAAAGAGAGGTCATACCATCTATTTATTGGCGACAGCCCCAGGTGCTTTACAATGTGTCCAGCTGGGAAAAACTTCGCGGTGCGCCCCACCCACACATTGCTTCTCCGCCTCATGAGCCTCTTTCGTGAGGCCACCCTGCGAGCCTTCTTTGCGAGGCCACCTCGCGCATGACCAATGAATTTTGGCGATGGACCCTCAGAATCATATTATCATTTTATCCTTGATTACCTATCTGAGGGGGGGGGGGCATTTTTTGATCCCAAAATCAGAAGCGAACAGAATATCCTGAAATCTTTATGGCCGACCACATGAAGACAGATCCTGAAGCTCGCGGAACCCTGCGGTCGGCACCTAAGAGCTCCTTCGCTACCCCTCGTGAAGAAAGGAAGTGGTACCGCTCCATGAAGCCCATTAATGTTTGTGGTCCCTCATGAAGCAAGGAGTTGGTAATGCTCCATGAAGCCATCTGACATTCGCGATCTCGTGCGATGCAACAAGGTGAGAATGCTCCGCGATGGCAGGCGACGTTCACGACCCGCCAAAAATCTCATTGTACGCCGAGTGAGTGCAGCTTCACGGCACCCTGTGCATATAAATACAGGTATCCCCTCAATCCTATGGGTGGATTTTTTCTGACATTTCTCCTACCTAACTCCCAAATTGTGATGCACATGTGCTCTACGAACCATGATCTCCTCAAGTTACTTTTGCTCTGCGATGTGGCCACCCCATGGTGTTAATTGATCCCCTCATCTAAGAGGGATGCCTTTCACAAATACCACAGTTCATCGCTAATGAAGGATATCATCTAGGGGACTCGGGTCTTTTCAGAGCCCTTTCGCTTCATGAAGAACCCTTCATGTGCAGGTCGCCCATGTACCAAGGTCGGGTCACTGTGCATCACGAAGTCCACGGATTCCCCTTGCCCTGATTTGTGAGGCATCCCTACGTCATGAGGCCTTGCTTCGTGAAAGGATTTCCACTTTTTGAAGCACCCCCATGTGCATGTAGCCAAAGTGCCAAGGCTGGGTCACTTTGCATCGCCATGCACATGGCTTCCCCATGCCCTCCTTCTCGAGGAAGCTCCACTTCGTGGGGCACTACTTCGTGAATGTCTTTCCAACCCACGAAGCTCCTCACACATGCACTTTTTCCCTATTAAAATCCCAAGAAACTTCACTTTGTGATGAAAAACCCTTCGTGAATCCCCTCCACTACATGAAGAACCAGAGCGTCACAAGGCTTATACCTATGGCCCATATTGCTCTGCAACTCCTTTCCCCGTGCGACCCTTCAGGATTGCACGAAGCAAATTCAAAGTCCCTTGGATGATACTGCATGTTTCATTGCATCGCCTCATGATTCTTTTCATAGGAACGCTAACGACTATTGCTTCTTTGCATATCCACACTAGCGTGGACCTCCCGATGGCTTGCTCTATGAGACCCCCTAAACATGGCGTTGCCCGTCCCCACTCTTCACCAAGGTGCAGCAGGTACTAGTTATTGAAGTCCTAGGGGTGCGGAGTGAACCAACCTCATCTGAGATGCAGTACGTTAAACTTCCATGAACCCTCGTCCCCAGCATATGACATCAAATTGCAACCTCACCTCGTGCCCCGCCCGCTGGGAAAGGGAAACCACCTTGGTGTAAGTCCCATAGCTTTTCCTGTCGAAGGCACCATCCTTGCCCCACCATTCTTCGGTGCCAAATACCTCTCCCGCTGGGCTAAGTCACCCATGAGCCTCCACCTGGGAATAAGTCCCAGTATCCATGTCCCCGGGCTGCTAACCACACATAAGCCAAAGTTTCGTCTTTGTGCTGCTAACTATGTGTAAGCCTCACTCCACATCCCCTGGAAGCACCTTTTGTGACATGATAATCAATTCTCTATTCCCTCTTGTTTCTCATACTGAGCATGACTCACGTGGGCTTAGAGCAAGCACTGACCATGAAATCCACCCTGGGCAGCCTAGAGTGTAAGCCTCCACACCCATCCTTGAACAATGTGGTCTTTGATCTTTTCCATGGTAGGGTACGTATGAAGCCTACCTGATGTTCTATCCCACCAACAACTAGTCGTTCCGACCATCTTCAAGTTAGTGCACCAAACACCATGGGTAGCCTAGAGTGTAATCCCCCACATGCTTCCTTGAACTACATGGTCTTTGATCCCTACCAAGGCAGGGTACGTAGGAGGCCTCGTTGAGGTTCAATCCCACCAACAGTCATTCGTTCCGACAATCTTCACGTCGGTTCACTAAACACCTTGGGAAGCCTTCAGTGTAAGCCCTCACACCCATCATTTAATTGTGACATCTTTGATCCTCTGTATGGCAAGGTAAGTAGGAAGCCTCCACGAGGATCATGTCCACCACCCATTGGTCACTCCAACCCCATACTATTCTGTTCAACAACACTTTGGGATTCCTCAGAGAGTAATCTCCAAATGCCCCCATTCCTAAACTATGAGGTCTTCGATTCTCTTCCATGGGGGTACGTAGGAATCCTACCCGAGGTTCATTCCCAACAACCATTGACCCCGACCATCTCCATGTTGGTGTCCATGCCCCATATCCAAACTACAAGGACTTTGATCTTTGCCAAGGAAAGGTACATATGACGCCTCCATGAGGTTTATTACCACCATCCACCTGGACCCCAGGTCTTTATTCACATTGGTTGACCAACTCCTGCCCCATACAAAAACTATATAGACTTTTATCCATGCCATGGTAGGGTATGTATGAAGTATCCCTGAGCTTCAAGCCCAAAAACCAATAGGTCTGGCCACATCAAGTCGGTCTACCCCATTTTTGCAAGACGTTAAACTTTAATCCATGTTTCGTTCCCCATTCGGCGATAAGCCGTTGTCACTTTGTTCAGTGGTAAGTCTCTGTCAGCCACTTTCAGTGGTAAGTCATCGTCACTCCATTCAATGGTAAGACGTTTTCACTCCTTCAACGGTAAGCTGTTGTAACCCCATCCAGTGGTAAGACATTGAAACTCCCAATGGGTGGTAAGATGTCATAAAACGAACTACACGGTCACTGATTTCCTGCCACGAGGATATTTAGGAAGTCTTTTTGAGGCTCAATCCCAAAATAATTGTCATCCTCATGGAATTTCCACCCCATTCATCATCCACTTCATTCAACCACTCCATCACCCATCCTAATTGTTACATGGGCCGCCACATCCCGGTGGGATCATGTCACTCCATTCTCCATTCCATTTAATAGTATTCAGGAAGCCAACCACACGTTTGCCCTAATATCGATATTCCCTCCAGGGGTCGCACACATCTGATCCACTATTGTCATGGTTCTGATCAGTCTGATCCACCTCCGCTGGATATTAAACATGCGGCATACCATGTGTTAAACATGGTTAGCTGAGGAAAACATTAGATAATGACCATGGAATATGATTCCATGCATTCTATGTGGGATGACTCGGGCTACCGCACCCTCGATAATCACTATAATAAGGGACAGAAGATAGAGACACCAGTATCCCAGAGCCCATACATGCTAGTGATGCCCAAAATGACTACTCTCCTAACAAAAGGATTCTACCCTAACCAGACCCCTTGGAATGTACTGAGAGAAGAAATGCAATTAACTAGAGTCCATGAAGATATGGCACCAGGATGAGTTTTATGGACAACGAATTAAATCTATACGGGAGACCCAGACTAGGTGATGAGTTCTGAGGAGGAATCTATGGAAGGAAGAACTGACATACCATCATCCCATTTCGATCAAGGATAAAATTCCCCTAAACAAGGAGGAGATGCTTCTCACCTTTGGAATGCGGGAATGTGGGGCAACAGACAGCACCACCATCCCCACCAAACAAGACGGACGTGTGTGCCCCGAAAAAAGCGTCAGAAACATGGTGATTATTGGAAATTTATTCCTTCTTCACCTTTAACTAACGATATCCAAAATGAATTTCCTCCTTTAAGAAATAAATAAAACATGATGTTGATCAAAAAAGGCATCTTTTCTATTAAGGGGATTCTGTTTCATTATCCTAGTTTTTTTGAGCTCACTGTAATCAATGAAAAGTAAAAATGACCTATCCTTTTTCATGATGAAGAGGACTCGGGCACCCCATGGTAAAGCACCCGGGCATATAAAACTCTTGATCAGATTCTCGTGTAACTACTTCTTCAGTTCTTCCAAATCAATGGTGGACATTCTATATGGTGTCTTTTATTTAGGAATAGATGTTTTAGTAAGTTCAATTGAACTCAACCTATCATTCAAGATGAAGTCCATGAAATTTTTTGGGGAACACGTAAGTTTATTCCCATAAACTAGGAATTTCATTGATCATGATTCACTACTTTGAATAAATCATTTCAGCCAAATACGATTAGACATAAAGAAATAGTATCCGTATTTGAGATGATGGATCTGATGAAGATTCATCCTCCCCCTACAGGTGTATAAAATTAAAGGATGCTTTGGGATATGAAGAGTGACGTCCCTTTCGTAATAGCTGATGTTGGATTTGTATAAATTTATACAATTGATGCCCAAAAAAGCATAAAAATCCACCAAAGGAAGCATAAAAATATTTTATTGGAGGTTCAATCCACTAACATTAATCATAGAGGTGTTATATTAATTGTATGAAATAATTTCCTCATTCTTAGTCCTCAATGATAATTGAACCTCCAAATTTTGAGGCGATGTTTGAAAAGTTCTAATAAACATGCAAGATATGAAATAATGTATAGAAACTTAATCAAATTATATGAATTCTATTCTTGAATGAATAACCAAAATACATTTTACCAAACCATATTAAGGATCCACATCATAGGTATTGGTGGCATATGTATTACCCTTCTCCTTTAGAATTGGTGGCTGATGATGCTGACTACCCCCGAGGACTCGGTGATTTGTGCACTGGCTTTCATAATTCCATTTCTCTCTATAGATCAACCATTGAACCATGGGTGGTTCTATCCCCCCCCACCCACATCTTCATGGTTTCTCATGTCTCTTGTAAATTCAAGATCATGGTGGCCTTCTCTCCCACACTAATATCATTTCCCCATCTCCATTAACAAATAACCACGATGCTTCTTAACACATTTTTGACAAGGCAATGGTCGTCTTTTATTTAAACCTTTCCAATTAGATAAATATCGTGAAATTTAGTCTATCATTTATTAACAGCATATCTACAAGACGATTCTCCAAAATCCATCTCCAAATTGAGATCACATCGAACAACTTCGTCATAACTCCCAAAGTTTCAAATTGAAAGAGCCTTTAAAAGGCATGGTTTTAAAAAACAAAATAATCTATCAACTTTTCTATAGTTG
The DNA here is from genome assembly GCA_963277665.1 of Viscum album. Lineage (NCBI taxonomy): Eukaryota > Viridiplantae > Streptophyta > Magnoliopsida > Santalales > Viscaceae > Viscum > Viscum album. The sequence goes on from OY728165.1 coordinate 814,669,663, forward strand.
TTCACAACAAAACCCAATGTTTATATTTTTTCCTTGTGAAATTTTCATTGTAGGTAGTGAAAGATTCACATTCCTTTTTCATCATCTCAATGAACTCTGTCTTAATATTTGTACTAGGATTTTGATGGAAATACTTGTCATGAAATATTATCTTAAAGTATTCCCTCTAATTGTCTTCAATTTATTCCTTCAGTTTGGATTTCTTAATAAATTCCCACCATTGGTTTGCTTCTCTATCAAATTTGAAAATGGAAATATTAACCATCTCAATATTAGATTTATAAAGCATGGAAATGATCTTATACATTGAGTTAACCAACTATTCTACGATAGGTGGATATTCAGTTCCACAAAATATTGGAGGTCATTGCCACATAAAATACCTGATATCTAGTCTATCCCTCTTTGGTGAAGGAGGATGTTCCACATTATTTATTTTATTGAAAATATCATGATACATTTGGGTAATAATCACCATGAAATTTTGATCTACACCTCCCAATGCATTGCGGTTGTAATTTGAGAAAATAGTGCATTTTCCCTCACATGGGTTATTGGCCTAGTTTTTCTTGGTTCCCACCATTTCCTATTATAGGTATGGTTAGAAAAAAACATAATTCATCAATTCATGATTAAATAATTTTATTATTTATATAACTTATTCTAAAGTCATATTTTGTGGGACCCATATGTTTAAAATTTTTATAAAAAAAGATTTTTGGGAGATTATATATACATATTATCATTCTAAGGGCTTTCAGTATGGTTCTGTAATCCAGATTCTAAAATTAACAAAACTACGCATTGATACCAAATATAGAGGTCATGATTTTTATTACATTACTATCAAATGATTATAAAGATAAACAACATAACATTGTTACATAAACTTTATCAAATGGATTAGTGTCTTGGGAAACTTAGGACCATTAAAAAATTATGTTATAAAACATAAAAATTAATTTAATTTCTTCTTCTCTAGCTTATTATTGGCCCTCATGTTCTCACTACTACAAATAGGGCTTCTAAAAGCACTAAAAACAACCTTTAATAGTTCTATAAAATTGATGTTAATCGCGGCCATGATAGGGGGTCCCCTTTAATAGAGTTAACAAAGCACTGATTAAGGGTTCCAATTATCTACTCTATTTTGAGCACAAATAAATTCCCCATTTATCAATGCTATTTTGAGTGGTCATAAAGTCACCATTTATCAACGCTCCATTAGCACTGGTAAAGTATCAGTTTCTTGAGAAAAACTAGAACCATCACAACACCTACACACTTGAGGCAAAACCTTCACAAACAGCAAATAAACATAACCTCCACACAAAACATCTTCACAAAACTACATCTACACACAAACAAATCATATAACAATAAAACAAGAAGATGAATTTCACAAAAAAAATCTATATAAATTTACTTGAAATCATATATCCAAAAAAATCACATCACTATAAATATTCACAATAATGTTTTTTATGGTTATAATTACAATTATCCAAAAACCAGTTAAAAATTTACTGTTTAATCCTTTTTGCATCACTGATTCCCTCTCAAAAACTGTCATCTATGGTATTAGTTTCCAAACAAAGAATCCGCACACAAGAAAAAAATACACCTATATAAAAAACAAATATTATGTTAGTAATACAAAATGTAATATATGAAACATTAATATAAAATAATATATTAATAAAATTTATTTTTAATAAAAAAATAAACATTTGGGTAGGTAGGGGCCATAATACTAGATGATACATGATTCCTGACCTTTATATGGGTAGGTAAGCATCCATGATAAGCTCTTAGAGTAATGAAAATAAATATGTCTACAAAGTAAAACAATTAAGGATTTCTTGAGGTTTCATAGTGTATGGACTTCCCCAACTTCTCTTCTTAGTCATATTAGAGGAAGGAACATAAAAAAGGATAACATGAGGTGTGAATGGTGGTGTTGATGGAGGCACAAAGGGTGTTTCCTTTCGATCAGAAACAACAAAATCTATGAGCTCCATTTGACATGGACAACCCAGATCTTCTACCTCTCAATAACATTTTGAACCAACTTTGGCCACCGTGTCCTTGGTAATGTAAACTAGAGAGGTGGGAGGTGACCAAATTTTACTAACCTCTTGAAATATCCAAGTGAAAAGAAAGTTCACCATAGTCCAATTAATTTCAAATAATATATGAAAGTTATGATAAAACATACCTTACCTCTTCACTAGATATATCATAGCCTCCAATTTTTTCACTAGTTACCATTGTTCTAGGAATTATCCTTCTCCAAGCTAGGGTTGTGTAATGGACTTGGATGTTGAATGAATGAATCACCACACTATGTTCCTGGAGAAGTGATTCGACATCAATGGGTTCTTGTTCAAGGAATATTCCTTTGGGAGCGATCACACTCCCAAATCCATCTATCTCTATTTCCACCTGAAAAAACACTATCTAGACCTCTGTGGTCAATGTATTCCTCATCTAGTTGTCCCAGTATTGGAATTTGATGAAAAACACCACCGTAATTAGAGAAGATCCCCCACTGAATGGACCTTATTTCAATGGAACCCCTTACATTGTTACAAAATCCAATGGAACCCTCCATGTTGATGGTGTTAGATCTATGTGCCTCATTTGTTTCTGTGAAATCTAGAGAGATGTGGGTATTCTAGAAGATGTTATTTTCTTCTTCTTTAATATTACTTCTTGATGAATCCATATCCCCTATGTGCTCCTCCTAATCAACTATAAGATAATATATGTGTTTTTTCACTAATGCATCTAACTAACCATTCAGGTATCATCAAACCGAGGTATCTACCTAAACCTTATAGAGGCCAAAATCCACACAATCTAGACGGATCGTCACTCGAACATACTTTTCCTATCTTGTGAACATTATCCATAATTTGTGAGCCATTATGAGATGCATTTCTGAATGGAAGTGGGGGGAAGTGGGGAATTTCATCTGAATTCATTGAAATATCAACCAAAGTGGTATGATGCATACCACTTATAGAATATCATTCAGTTAATCCATGTATATAAAAAACCTTCACATTTTTCTAAAAGATAGGATTTGTCTATAGGATCACCCTTTACATTATTTATAATTTCACAAGTTGGTGCTCCGTATTGTATAAAAAAACCGATCATACCCGTCCACTTTTCTATTGATATCATAGTTCTTTAGTGTGATTAGCTTGACCCCATTGATACTTTATAGAAATTTCTTGAAATGGTAACTTTTAATGTTGTGAGTATTATGTAACTCATATCCACCAATGTGGGCCCCCATCTATCCCCACCACATTTGTAAGGGGATGAATATTATGAACGGACTATACCCCTATAGATGTGGTGAAGTTGACAATATAACATAGACAACATGTTAACAAAAAAGATGACAATCTTACCACCCGAAAAAACCTCTACCATAATTATGGTGGAGACCGTAACTTCACCTTTTTTCTATATTGTGATTAAGTACCTGCTTAGGTAGATTGCTATGAAGATTTCTAGATGAAGAAGGTGATTTTCTTGGGAGGTGCCTGACCATCCCTAGTTAATGAATTGAAACTCTTAAACTATTTTAAAGTGATCATTGTCTTCCCCTTATGATTCTCATGATGTCCAAACCTTGGTATTCTTATTCAGACCCTGATGCAGAGTCCTCTAGATGAACTAGTCATCCCACTTTTTGATGGGGATCTCAACCCCTAGATATTGGTCCATCCCAAGGGATGATCTAGACAAATTGATGAGATACTTCATAATGGGAGGTTTCTATTCCTTTTCATCCCAATTATACGGGGGTTTAGTTTTGTCATCATACTTTTTTCCAAAAATCACCACTCCATATATCATATTAATGTCCCATATAATGATGTCAAACTCAACATACATAAAATAAAATGTGTTCATGTATTATCTTTATAAACTGAAAAATTCTACCATCATAAATTTTTGCAATAACTAATGATTTGTAAGACTAAATAGATTCATAAAATATTATATTTTTCAGCTCAACTACAAACTCTCTGGAAGTACATCGAACCAAGAAGGAACAACCCCGGTTCATCCCAAAGATTCCACCTGATCAAATAACCCAGCCAAATAACCACCCAAACTTCTAATTTGATATATAATTATACATTTTTTATTTGAAAATATGTATTTTGAGCTCCATATCATATTTTAACCTTTTAAAATCAATCCAAATAGGCTTCAAAATTTGGTTCATGACTTTTTCAATGTCATGGGATCACATGACCATAATAAGATCATGTGATCAAATGAACATGGGATATTTATATGATTACATGACCCTTGAATCTTTATGCTATCATGTAGATAAGACAAGAATACATGAATATGGTTAATGTGAATTACATTGAATACATTATTGGTTTATGTGATTTTATCATGTGATGAGATCACATGATCAGTTAACATGAAGCATTCATATGAAGGAGCTTATGTAACACAATCACATGAAGAGGCTTATGTGAAGTATAGAAAAAAACCTAAGAGTTATCGTAGAGATATGTAATATTGAGCCATTAGTGAAATAGATTTCCCATTATTGTTATATCTATATGAAATATAACATAATAACAAGTGTATCTTAGAATACTAAAAGAAAAATAGAAGCCCAAGGGAATCAGTCAAGTATTCTCTTCCTTATTAAAAAGTCATTTTTTCTTCTTCTGGAATTTGTATGTGAGGTGTGTATGCATCTTGGCATTAATGTGATACATCTTCTATATGAGGTGTGTAGGAACCCAGATTTTAATGGTAATGTATATTTATATATGATGTGGGAGTATTTGAGCAATTTTGTAGAAGCAAGATCATTAGAAAATCATTTTATATTGAAAAAATCAAGATTACCTATGTGATTGAGAAGACACAGCGTCATTACTTGTCCTGTATAGGATTATCACATGGATAGAAATCTTCTAAAGTAAACTAACCATGTAAGGAATAATGAAAATCAAATCAATGTTTTATTATAAAATGTTTTTGTCAAAATAGACATATTATATTGTAACACAACCTTTACATCTTTCCAAACGATTTATTTGCATTAAATATAAGCTAATAAAAGAATTAAAGATTATTTGTGGACTTTACTACTATTGGATAACTACAACATAGCATATCATCTGATCTGAACTTCCGATCTGGCATCCCCATAATGCATTCATCTGACACCAGATAGGCATTCAGTAAAAAATTAAACATCTTCCTCAACAATGTATTTCTTCACAATACAACCCTCTAGTAGAAGTTGATTTTTGACATAACCTTTCAAAATCCTCATATAACATTTAACAGGGTAAACCCATATATAATTTACAGGACCACATAGTTGAATATCTCTCACCAATTGAACCAACAAATGAACCATCATATCAAAGAATGTGTGCCGGAAGAACACTTCCAATTCACATAATATGATGGTAAATTATCATTCCATATTTGAATATTTAAATGGGTCTTTAACATTAATGTATATATATTTGAAGAAGAAAAGGAGCTTCGTTAATGTATGGTAGACATTATTCGGAAAAATGCAATGTAAAGATATAGGAATTAGATCATTCATCTAAACATTGGAGTTATGTGATTTTAGATCCTTTAACATTAAATCACTCATTGAAACGATTTTCATTATATTTTATGGATAACCCTATAGAATATCTACATCATTCAAGATGTCGTTGAACTGATATCTCTCCTACTAAGAAAGAGTGTAAGCAGAAGGATGCAGAAATGTTTGTTTTTGAAAAATCACTCGTGATAACTCTTCTCATATTCTCGTCTCAACCATGTCTAATCTAGCCTTAATTCCATATTTTTTTTCCAATTTCATTTATCAACGTGCCGATGACACCATCACAAGCATTTTCTTCAAAATGAAAAACATAAAAAAACGGCTGACAGATAGACAATTCCAGTATGGTAATAAAAATGATCTCCTTTTCCAACTAGTTTTCTTATGGGTTTTCAAAAACAGTTGACCAAAAGTAGTGTCCATGTTATTTAATTTCATAAGAAATTGATCAACTGTTATTGGAGATGATGTTTTACATTATTCTAATATTCCATCGAATGATGTCATCCAAGATTAGTATTTTTTCCGTCGGGGTAGAAATCTACAATGTCCTAGAAACACAGTTTTCAATGAATGTTTCAACCTTATTGACTGTGTACCTTGTTCAAAAATGGGACACCCTTCAGTTCCATTAATTCTATGTCCTGAAAAATTTCCATAAGCAGGAATTTCATTTATCATTGTGTTCAACATGGCTCTCAAAGTGAAATCTTCATTTTTATAAGTATCATACATTATAACACATGAATGCCACAATAATTTTAAATCCTCGATAAATGGATCCAAATGAAAATCAATATCATTACCTTGTTGTTTTGGTCTTGATATTAGCATATATAAAATGATGTATTTTTGTTTAATGCATAACCACAGAGCTATGTAATAATTTTACAACATTACCGGCCATGTACTGTGACTGGTGCTTTGAAAACCAAAAGGATTAACTCCTTCTTTAGATAACGCAAGACAAAGATTTCTCAGCCCTTTTCCAAATTTAGGATACTCATTATCAATTCTCTTCCATAGAGGTGATTCTACCAGGTGACGTAGTTTCCCATCTTTAATTCTTGTATATGCATTCCATTTTAATTGTCTTATAGTCTCCTCACTTCCATATATGAACCTAAACCTTAGAATGATTGGAATGTACCATAAAACATTCATTTGACTGTATAAATCTTTCTTGTATGGAGAAGAACCACATATTGGTCATTAATTATGTGATTGGTGGTTCTTGCGAAAAAAAGATACAGTCAATCGAGCCAATGTTTAGTCTTTCAATAATCAAACCCATCAAGAATATCATTCATTTGAAATTTTATGTTCATCTCAGGAGATCATTATCTTATCAGACATTTCATTCATGAGAGAAAGTATTTTTTTTAAACTGGTGTCACTCCACCCATTTCTTACTTTCAAATTATATAGCTTCTGTATGGCTGACAATGCTGTATATTTAGTGCAAACAACATTCAATGGCATCTCTGCACAACTCTATAATTTCTCAATCAATTTCGGGAATTCATGAAGTTCAGCATCAACTGTCCCTGTAATGTTCTCAATACGATCTTCATAATCATTCACATATGTAATAACATCCTCTATATGACCCTCTTTACTATTCACGCTTGTAATCATATCAGATGATCCAAAAAATGTTGTTTTATTCAAAACACTACTTACATCCGTTTTTTTGCTTCGTGTTTATTCTAACAAGTATCACATCGATCTATTATGTAACAGATCATGTGTTCTTACATCTCCTCTATACTAATTTGTCTTTAATAAAAACTACATAAACACGGAAAAATGATTTGAGAATATTCATTTGTATTATCTTTTACAAACATGATAAACACTTTCACGCCATCTTCATGCTCTTTTTAAACCGATTGGCACTCATCCATTCTTTATTCCTATTCATCCTATTTGATATAGTAATAATAATATTCAACCATGTAATTATTCAAAATATGTTCAAATAGGGTTATCAACCAACTATAATCAAAGTATGTAGTTGTGGTAAACAATACCCTTACCTCTCCGTGCATTACTCAGGACCAAAGTAGATCACACCCATCTTCAAAACCACCCAATCAAAGGAACTTTCTATGAGAATCCCTTGCACTAGAATGTTTTATTATCCCACTAGTAATCTATATGCATTGTTGTAAACCAATTTTTTAGTGTTTCTCTAGAAAAATATGTTCTCTTTTCAAGAACTATGGAAATAAATTAATAGATGGTATGATTTTCAATAGAGTTCTTATGGGTGGAATTATTCATTACATGTGTTGTTATGGTTACATGACTAGGGTTTCCATAATGTGACTCATATAGTCCTCTAATGAAGTTTTTTCTAAGATTAAGTGGAATTGAACTAGTAACAAAGTGGTGGTGCCATTAAAATTGTTAATTTTTGGATTGATATTAAATAGCGGAAGAACTACAACATGGGAAAAAATGTCATACCAGTCACTCCAACAACTGTAACACCATACAAACAAACAATAATGATCACAATCACAACACCATACAAACCAAACAATAACAATTTCAGATTTTACAAATAATCCATTATTCAATTCTGTTTGTGAATTCTGGGGTTATCAGAGAAGTTTTTTCATCCTAGGGAATTCAATTATTAGTCAGTATACGTAAATTACCAATTTTTTTATTCAAATGTTTAACAAGAACAAACCAATAAGAAAATCATTTAGTGCACAAAAAAGGACCACCAAAATCCATGATTTTTATTGGGTTGTTTATCTTGTACATTTCATAACATAACCATCAATATAAAACACAATTAACATGAAAACTAGAGGAAACCAATGAGAAAGATGAGAAAACTCACCATGAAGGTTCCGTTCAATGTGCGGCAGAGGTTCGTTCATGGTAGAGGAGAGGCCCGCGTTAAAAAATATTTCCAACTGAAAAGAAAACATAAAATGACAACTCACATGTTAAAAAATTATATTGGCCAATAGTGGGATTTTATTTTTTATCTATGATATATACATCTTGATTATTTAATTTTTACATATCTACCATTTTCCTAGATGTTCGACTTAAGAATAAGACTTGCATGTTTTTCAATAAAAATATCATTTTTAATTTACTCTAATATAGGGGTAATATATTCCACATTAATTGTATTTTTTTCCAAGGGGATGATTTCTATCCCGTAGGGATCATGAACGACTCTTAGGTTAGTGGAAGGTTAGGTCAGTTATTGGTTATGATACCAGCCTCGGCCGTAACATTACATTTCCAATTTTAGTTCACCCATGTCCATTTTAATAAAGGATTTAGGGGGGGGGGTCAGACACTAATATATATAAGTAATAAGAGAGGTAAAAATTATCATAGGATCTTCAATACAAGTGATAAAATATTAAACAAACATCAGGTGAGGGAGAACCACCCATGAAGAGAATATGGGGAGGTTGTCATAGCGTGGAGGGGTTATAAATAAGAAAAGGGGAAAATCCAGAAAAAACTAAAAGGGTCATAGGGGAAGGGGTGGTCTATCTGGGGGGGGGGCTACAGGTGTGTGGGGGAGAGGGTATGGGCTTTCAAGATGGCGGGGGGGGGGGGGGGGGGGGGGCTGCACTGGTGGGTGGGAGGGGGGGGGGGTTTCCTCAATGAAACAATAATTTGGGATCCTAAATAATTAATTATGAGAGGGGAAAATTATGGGGAAGTGGGGTTTGGGTGATGGGGTCGAGTGACTAATAAGGAATTGGGGAACCTCATTAAAAGACTAAATAAATCTCTTTCCACTTCATGAATAGGGTTCATTATGGTGTTGCCGATGGTTCTATTACATAGTGCACCCTATGATGTCACATTGTAAAATTACCACAAGGCATAGACTATAAAACTCATCCCCTAGGTAGAACCATTACATCATGATCATGAATTTTGATGTGACTATATGCTTCATCGAATAACATCTACCCCCCAAAAAACAGTATTGAGGGAATAACATATCCAACCTCCCACATGATCCAAACCATTAATATATTGCGGGACCCATGAATAAAAGCACATTTATAAAGGAGAAACTAAAGAGAAATAACCAATCTATCCACTAACACAATCTAAATCACTAATACAAGGTATTTCACATGGCTACTAATATATACTAGAAGTGGATCATGAGAAGGTTATAATAAAGCCAATATACTTCCAGATAAGGACTAAAAATGTAAGAAAGATCCCTTGGATAAATGAAAATACACAAAGAAGATCTTAAGGATAGTATAACATAGCTATCATTTAACACAATCTGAACCAATGAAATAATTTCTGTCTTATGGAGAATCTCATTTACCCCATGATGTATAGCCAAACATAAAATTTAAAAAAAAAATCAAATAAATTTTCACAATGGTGGAGTATATCTGCATTGCAATATCAAGGTCTCTAGGCCTCATCCTCATCATAGATATATAATAACGATTAAGATATAATGAACAAGCATTGAAGATAATCCTAATTACAGATCTTTTCAAGCCAGTGGTTGATACCTAGAATCGAGGAGGAGGAGGAGGAAGTTCGTGGTGGAGGAAGAGGAAAAGGCAGCAGCGACGGAGAAGGAGTGGGAAGGTTTTCCCAACACTAAGGTATTATTTCCTTTGTCATGGGATCCCAATAGAATGGGTATATCATCCCTCAAATTCATTACTTTATGATATCAATATTATTAGGCAGTGTATCTCAAACCATATGAATATTTCATAATTGGTATAACAGCTAGGATCACATTATTATATGGTAAGAGGGAAATAAAACTTATACAACACATCACCCTATCAAATCAAGTATATCATCCAATTATTTAGGCATCTTCGACATAAATTTTCATATATTCCCAGTCCATAGGACATGTCGAAGTGATTATGCAGGTCATCCCACCCCCAAACAAAGATATTAATGAAGGGAAATCACTTCCACCACATAAAAATAGAATTACCAATGGGAATCGTGTCCTATATTATATAAACAACATAAAATGGAATGATAAACATCTTAGCAAATAATAAATAAAACATAACCAGGTTTTCTTAACATATGACTAACTCAATGATTAAGATTAGTAGATCCACATATGCCAAACCCATATCCAAATAAAAAACTAGGCTATACCCCACTCGGATATTGTAGTTCAAAAGGGGGCGGAACAATCACCCTATATTTTAGTCAAATAAGTAAAAAAAATCTACGAGGAAACACTAAGTTCCATTTGGGTCGAGGATCACACTGACCTCACATAATCCAAACATCTCTTATTCATTGGAGTCTAAGGAAACCAATTTTGTTCCCTTTATGTTATTTTATACAAAGGAGGAATACCTATTAGTTATATAAAATATAATTACAATTTATTTAATTGTCAAACATGGAACATATTGTCTATTGAATCACTCTACATCACATGTATGGATAGAACATAGCCCAAAAAACATAGGTATTCTTAGGTGGTGACTTAAAAACAACCTTGTAAAAAACTCAAAATAGATTCTCTCAATTATAAAAACTACACAAGGGTGGAAAGACTACATTTCACACAATGTGTGAAACAACACATAAAACATCGGTAATGTATCATAGAGGAGGAGGAGGAGAAGGCTGTGGTGGCAGAGGAGGGGGAGGATGGTCGTGGTAGTGGAGGATGACAAGGCAGCAGTGGTGGTGGAGGAGGAAGAGGAGGAAGAGGGGTTGGAGGAGGGGTCATCACACAAGGTCCACCTTCCATGAAGTCATGAACAAGGGAGATTATGGAGGGGACTATAAGGGTTATTTTATAAAAACCAAAGGAACCATTATCAGCACTAGTTAAAACCACAGATAATGATATGATTTTTCAGTGCTAAAATAATTGTGATAATACAACATACCATTATCAGTGCTTTTTGAGCACTAATAAAGGACCTATTTATCAGTGCTATCATTTTAGCACTGATAATTAGCTATTTTATTAGTGTTTTGTAGTGCTGATAAAGGCACATCTTTATCAGCAGTCAAAAAGATTTGATAAAAAAATATTTATCAGAGATGAAATTATAATGCTAATAAGTACTTAATTTAGTATTCCTTTTTAATAATATTTATATATTAAAAAGTATTATAAATTTTTAAATATAATAAATATATTAAATATAAAAATTTAAAAAATACAGTGAATTAATCTAATAAATCTAATAAATCACTAATAAATATAATAAATATAATAAATATATTTATTATTTAATGTAATTTATTATAATAATATTATTATATAATTATATATAAAACTTTTTTCAATGCTTTTTTAGCACAGATAAAGTGTACATTTATCAGCATTTTCAGCTAGCCCTTATAAAGGACCTCCCCTTTATCAGTGATTTCTTATTAATTATAATAAAGGGAAGCTCTTCCCTTGCCCTGTTTTGTGGTAGTGTCTCATTAGGAAAATTATTCACATTAGGATATACATAAAAAAGGGGGTGAAATAAAATCCGAGTAATAGGATGAATTAGAAACATGAAAATGGGTGAGAATAATTATAATAATAATTATATATGAAATGATTCATAAATATAATCCTTATAGGAAATGATAGATAATGGCAATAATATGGAAATTCATTAAAATGTATCATCATGTCACAGTGGTCAAATTCCATTCCTATTTGGGAACAAATCTAGAAACATGTTCATGAAAATTTCACTTTATATCATGATATTCATCACATTAGCCAATGAATTGGGGCACTATATAAATCGAGTCACATAGTTCACATCATAACATTTACATGCGCGATATAATTTTGGGGCACATGCCACATTTTACCATTTACATTGTAATGCATGCCACATATAACACATATCAATCATGATTATAAAATTAATAATATAAAGGAATTAGTTTCATTTCATAAATCATACAATCATAAAAATTATATTTCCCAAGAAAAAAAGGGAACATGATTCCCAACATCAATCTTTATTGAAGAAGAAACAATCTCATGAGTAGTAAAGGAAGTCTGTTTTTTGAAAATTTTTCTTTTGGAAAATCATTATTTCATAAAAAAAGATTAGAAAAATGTATATCATAGAAAAAATTGGAAATAAAAATTAACTGACATTTAAGGAATTTTAAAGGTACTTTTATACTGAGAAAGTAGTGAAATAGTGAAAACCCAAAGAAAGAGAGTTGGGATCGAGAATCCCTCTAACATTGTTTTTGAATGTTTATTCTCTATTATATGATGAATAAGAAAACAAAATTAATTAATTTACATATATGTAAACTTTTATAAATTATTAAATTTATTATGGTTTTATTAAGAACATTTATATGCTTCTTGATATGTTATAGTGTTCAATTTTATCATTTGGGTGTATTTATTTTCTTGGTTTTCATGACCTGTTCTCTGGTATATAAATATGGTTATTCAGGTTAAATTGGAATAATTCACAAGAATTGAAATTATATGTTATTAATTATTACATGAATGTTTAAATGGTTAAATATATCGTTTGGTTATATTTGTAAAGACCCGCAAATTTCAAGGAAATTTTTTTTCTTAATTTTCTATGGAATTTTACAAGAGCACAGCTTCAGACGGCACCTGATTCTGAGGCCCGGTGTGCCCGGAATCAATTTCCGAAGTTTGGATCGGGTACGTTCAGTGAACGGACGAGCGGGTTTTTCTATCTTTTGAACCGGTGCCCGGAATCGAATTCTGAGGACACCGATTAAATCGCAGCGCCGGTATTTGCTTAGAAACGCCTCTTCCGGAGTTGCGTTTGCTCAGACGTGGTTTTTAAATTTTGGGGCTTTAAGTCAGAAATAAAATAAAATTTGTGCGACAACTTTATTTTATTTCACTTAAGCTGCTTGGAATTCACTTGGAAGCCACTTGAACTAAGTTAAAGCGGATAGGGTGCTATCTGGAAATATCCTACCCCTTGTTAGGATATTTGTGAGGTGGGGCCCGCACGAGCCCCGCCGTTTCTTTCGCTAAGTAACGCACCCGCGAAAACCCGTCAAAGTAACTGAAAAGTCAACCGACGCGTTTTCTTTAATTTCTTAACAGACCATTTAATTGGGTGGTTTATTTCATGAATTAAATGGGCTGTTTCATTCGTTGAATTAATTCAACGAATTTAATGGGTCGTTACTTACGCGTTTGCGTTCGTTGGCAAAATAATAAAATAGACAAACTTGTCTATTTTAGAGGATTGCTATCGTTGTGCAATTCCTATAAACCTCCACCCTCCTCGCGAATAACGCGAAGAACGCGAAGAACGCGAAGAACGCGAAGAACGCGAAGAACGCCGGCGACCGGAATTCGACGACGCACTCCGTGATCTGCGACGTCGACGAGCTCTACCCGCGACGTTCTTCGGCGAAGCCTCTTCTTCTGCGGCCGATCCTCATTTGGAAACTAAGGTGAGAATCGGATCGTTTAATTCTCCCTTTTTAATTTCAATGGCAACGGATTTAATTAATTAAATCCGTTTGTTCTAGATCCGGAGATTGTCGGCGCGCTGTTTTTCCCACGGTGCGACGAACGTCCCTTCCGCGACGAGCGATTCCGCGACGACCTCACGTCCGACGACGACAAGGTAGGGATTTAATTCTTGATGATTCTTTCCCGTGTTTATTCTTTTAAAGTAAAGAACCTGATCTCCGAACAATTTTAATTTATTTAAAATTGTTGTTGATTATTTTCTTTTCCTCCCGTTGAGTTTATGACTAACGCGGAGGGTGCGGGTCAAACGAACAAGACCCGGCAACCCTCCGTCGATCTTTTTGTTGTGCGGATTTGGCGGACGACGACGAACCGCGCGGAAGGGGCGATCTGTTGATCCCGCAGTGAAGATCGGCCCCCGGGAGGAGCATCGGCGCAGACGGGAGGCAAAACGGGCCACCGGAGCAACTCCGGCGGCCCGCGGAAGGCGGCGGCGGCGGCGCCCGGCGCGCCGCCGTGGAGGAAATCCGCCGTGGATGAAGCCACGGCGGCGGCGGCCGGTTCCGCGGCCGCGCGGAACCGGGGAGGGACACGGCGGCCCGGCCCCGTCCGCGTGACAGGCGGCCCCCCGCGGGGCCGCGTTCCACCTAAGCCGCGGGTCAAACCCGCGGCGCTCCTTCGGCCGCTCTGCCGAAGCCGAGCCGGCCGGTCCGGTCGGCCGGGCCGCGCCCAGGCCGGACCGGACCCGGCCCAGCCGGGTCGGTCCGGGTCGAACCGGTTCGGCCGACCCCGGGGGGTTCGGGCCGGGTCGCCCCGGGCCCAGAACCCCCGTTTTCGGGCCTTCTTCGGTCTTTTGCCCTTATCTTGGGCCTGGGACCTCCGATTGACGAACTGTCAGCGGCTACGCGATCCTTGGATCGATACGGTCATTTCGGTATATTATACTCAAGGTTTCGGAAGACTTTGGGTACGGCCGGGTTGGTTCGTACACGAAACCAACCGGGCCCTCGGAGCGGAAACACTCATAACTTGAGCTACGGACGTCCGATCGACGTACCGTCAGCTGTGGTAGTTTCCTCTAAGTGAGACGGAACTTTTGGAATACTCCGCCCGAAGATCGGACACAGGCGGAGTACGGTCGGGTTGGTTTTGCCCTAAAAACCAACCGGGCCCCTGGGACGAAAATACCAATAACTCTCAGACCGGGCGTCCGATTGACGCGCCGTCTGTTGCGTTGTGATCCTGTTGTCGATACGGAACTTTTGGATACATCAACTTCGGACTACGTGTCAGTTGATGTATCAGCCTCTCGGCTCGTGGAGCGGACCCTCCTAAACGAGCTCGCTGTGTGCGGGAACCCTAGCGCTGGCTGTGACTTCGACGACAGAGGAGAGATCCTACGTGGACTGCGACGACGACAGAGCAGAGATCCTCCGTGGACTGCGACGACAGCAGAGCAGAGATCCTCCGTGGACTGCGGCGACGACTGTGCAGAGATCCTCAGTGGACTGCGTCGACTACTGCACTCAGCGATCCCACGTGGATCAGTGCTACAGGTTCTGTGTGGGCCCGATCCTATGTGGGTCCTTACTACCGGTTCTGTGTGAGCCACTGCCTACAGGTTCTGTGTGAGCCCGATCCTGTGTGGGTCTTTTGCGGGGGTTAGTACCTATCGATCCTTCGTGGGTCCGACGACTTAGATGGATCAGTGATCATCTTTGACGTCATCTGAAAAAGTATACCTGGTTGAGCTGAATCTTATGTTACTCTCCTTTGTGGATTGTGTTGAACTATCCTATGTGGATTTACTGTATACTCTCCTTGTGGATTTCAGTCTTGCTTTCCTGCGTGGATTGAGTTGTTCTTGAGCTCGTGAGCAGAGCTGGAATTGGGGACTTAGGTATATGTATGGGCATATACCTAAGTCGAGTCTGATGTTACTTCGTGATTGCATCTTTCTTTTGTGCTATATCCTTTGTGGATTTCGGGAGACCTTCGGGGGTCTCGGGGTCCTTACTGAGTAGCTTATACTCACCCCTGCACGGGCTATGCCCGCACCTTGTTGTGTTGGTTGCAGACGACGGACAGCGCTGATCACGGTTGGGGCGTGGAGCAGGACGGTACCTGGAGGTGGACCACTGGGCGGGATGTGCTCGGAGCGGACGTGGGACCTGAGGAGCCTGGAGGCTATCTGTACCCACCCTTCAGGTGGGATTGCCAGTGGACGACACAAGGCCGCCGTCTTTTCTTCAGTTGCTGTTCATTACTTTTTCAGTTGTACTTTCAGTTGGGCTTGTATTCCGGCCCACTTTACTTTTCTGCACTTTGTAGTTACTTTCCGCTTGCTGACTCTGTGGTGGTTGTTACTTATAAAGGCAATGCCTTCCCTGTTTACCGGGATTATACGCCTTGGTGCTAGTCGCCAGCCCCTGGCCTATGGAAGGCGGGCTTGGGGTAGTCACGGAACGGGCCCCGAGGTCGGGTCGTGACAAATTGGTATCAGAGGTGGTCGGTTCTACCGCAGACTCTGATCGTCCTTTCTTTCTATATGAAGCAATAGTGTTTAGTGTATTGAGTGTGGTTATCAGTTCAGGGAGCCCAGTGTTGGTGCGGCGGCCGACGTATCCGGACACCAGGACCCTGACTCCTGATTTCTGACTTAATGCATGAAAACATTGATTGCGTGTGTATTTCAAGTTTTCTTTGTGATTACTTGTTTCAGCTCACCGGGTATACTGATCTGCTTCATGAAAGTCTCATGTTTTCCTTGTGATTACTTGTGCCAGCTCACCAGGTATACTGTTCTGACTATGGTGCTCTTGTTCTCCTTTTCAGGATGGCCCCGTGACGACAACCAGCTAGGGTTCCGAGTGTAGGGTGCGACAACAGCCCACCGAGCGACGAGGCCTCGGTGCAGGGCCCTTTGCCAGCAGTGGCACCGGCGGTAGCTTTACCCGCCGAGCCACCGATGCTACCAGTACCAGACGCTGACGATGCACGTCGCCTCAGGGCACTGCATGAGTTTCCGAGCCAGCGACCGCCCAGGTTTCGCGGTGAGGCGGACCCCTAGGCCGCCGAGGACTGGCTAGAGGCGGTGGTACGGATCTTTAGGCCAGTGAGGACACCAGCGGATCTCATGGTGATTCTCGCGGCGAGCCTCCTACAGGCGGCGGCAGGACGATGGTGGAGCTTAATGCTCCAGGTTCACGATGAGGCATCCTTGCTCTGGACAGACTTCGAGGGCCTCTTCCGCTCTGAGTTCGTCCCGGCCACCCTCCGAGCGGTGCGCATCCAGGAGCTTCTCCAGCTGCGCCAGGGCAGCATGACGGTCGCTCAGTACGCGGCGAGGTTCACTGACCTATCTCGCTACTCGACCGACATGGTACGGGACCCCTTCTTCCGGGCCTGGACCTTCGAGCAGGGCTTACGGCAGGAGATTCGGGCGTCGCTGATCTCCCTCAGCATTCCGACCCAGGCGGGAGTGCTGGAGCGAGCCCTCCTAATCGAGAGCTTCCTGGCAGAGCCTTCTTCAGCGGCGAGACCTAGCGCAGGGCGGCAGGTAGCTGAGTCTTCGGCAGCAGGTAGCCGACGGATGACTCTCGGGTCCAGGCAGACCAGACCCCCACGCATACGGCCTCAGGACACCGTCTCAGCGGTGCGGGGCACACAACGGAGTGCCAGCCTTCCGAGAGGCAGGCTGTGCTACTCCTGCGGCGGGCAGGGTCACATGGCTCGTGACTGCCCGACTCGCTGACCAGAGGAGCAGCAGACGGTGGAGGGGCCACCCAGGCAGAGGCAGAGGGTCGACCGTGGCGGTCCGCAGGGAGGAGGCGGACGAGGCAGAGGAGCTGGCCGAGCAGCGGGTGGTGGGCGACGCTTCCAGGCTCTACCCCCACCACCACCAGGAGGGCCACCTCGACCACAGGGAGCTGGCGGGCAGGGACAGGCCCAGCTCCAGGCAGTGGAGTCCTACGACCCCGACATGCCAGAGATGATTCGAGGTACGATCTGTGTCTATTCCACCCTTGCTGCAGTACTTATAGACACAGGAGGGAGTCACTCTTTCATAGCCTCTGCCCTTGTTCGGAGCTCAGAGATTCCGACTGAGCCGTTGGCTCGATCCTTACGGCTAGAGACTCCTACGGGAGAAGACTCGACGATTACGCACTGGTGCCGGCAGTGTGAGCTTACTCTAGGAGGCGAGAGCTTCGGCTGGGATCTCCTTGTAGCGGCGTCGAGGCCTTACGACGTCATCTTGGGCATGGATTGGCTATCCACGGTTCATGCCCAGATCGACTATTTTATGCGCAAGGTGCGATGTGTTCGCACCGACGGGAGCAGGTTTACCTTCACCGGCGAGAAGGGAACCTTTGCAGCACAGGATGGACTTCCGCGGAGGAGAGTGCAGCCCATCTCTCATCAGTTGGCTAGCCTCATCCTAGGAGCAGTGGACGTGCGGAGTCCAGCTTTTACTGCAGTGGTGGACCAGTACGTGGACGTCTTTCCCGACGACGTTCCAGGGCTACCTCCTCGTAGAGAGGTAGAATTTTACATCGACTTGTACCCCGGGACAGCCCCGATATCTACTCCAGCATATTGGATGGCCCCCGCCGAGCTTCGAGAGCTGCGGGTACAGTTGGGGGACTTGCAGAGCAAGGGGTTTATCCGACCCAGTGTTTCACCCTGGGCTTCCCCGATTTTGTTCGCCAAGAAGGCGGACGGGAGCTTGCGACTGTGAGTCGACTATCGTCGCCTGAACCAGGTGACAGTGAGAAACAAGTATCCGCTGCCACGGATTGATGACCTCTTCGATCAGCTCAAGGGAGCGCGGTGGTTCTCGAAGATAGACCTCCGGTCAGGCTATCATCAGCTCAGAGTTCGAGACGAGGACGTGCAGAAGACGGCCTTCAGGTGTCGGTATGGCCATTATGAGTTTTTGGTTATGCCGTTCGGCATAACCAATGCTCCAGTAGTGTTCATGAGCCTCATGAACAGGATCTTCCAACCATACCTCGACCGATTTGTCGTGGTCTTCATTGACGACATTTTGGTATACTCGACGACTGAGGAGGAGCATGCCTACCACCTGCGAGTTGTGCTAGACACGCTCCGAGAGCACCAGCTTTATGGCAAGCTCTCAAAATGCCAGTTCTGGTTACGTGAGGTCCATTTCTTGGGGCACGTCATCTCTGAGGCGGGAGTTGCAGTGGATCCCGCGAAGATCGAGGCAGTGCTAGCTTGGGAGCCACCCAAGAGCGTGACAGAGGTGCGGAGTTTCTTGGGCCTAGCCGGATACTATCGGAGATTCTTGCCAGACTTCTCCAGAGTTGCGGCACCACTCTCAGCCTTGACAAAGAAGGGGAAACCCTTTGTGTGGTTAGACAGATGTCAGCAGAGCTTCCAGGAGCTGAGACAGAGATTGACCAGCGCACCTATCTTGAGGTTGCCTGAGGAGGGAGTTGGATACGTAGTTTACTACGATGCATCAGGGACTTGACTCGGGTGCGTTCTGATGCAGGAGCGGGCCGTGATCGCCTACGGATCACGTCAGTTGAGGCCGCATGAGCAGAACTACGCCACTCATGACCTAGAGTTAGCAGCAGTGGTCTTCGCTCTGAAGACTTGGCGACACTATCTGATGGGCGAGCGCTTCACAGTCTTTTCTGACCACCAGAGTCTCAGGTATATCTTCTCTCAGAAGGACCTGAACCTGAGACAGCGGAGATGGCTTGAGTTCCTCGAGGACTACGACTTTGAGAGAGTCTATACTCCTGGGAAGGGGAACGTGGTAGCCGATGACCTCAGCAGGAGGACGGGCATTCAGCTACTTGAGGAGGCGACGGAGCAGCTAGCCTCCTTGCAGATATCCTTCGTGGATGGAGACGGAGCAGCCTTTCTTCAGTCTCTCACAGTCTCTCCTCCACTTCTACAGCGGGTCAGAGAGGCTCAGCGTGGGGACGCTGACTGTGAGACCCGGCGTGCACTGATATCCTCAGGTCAGGCGCCTGATGGCTTCTCCCTTGGAGCAGAGCACGACATCCTTTTCAGAGGACGTACCTTCGTACCAGTCGCTTTATGAGAGGAGGTGCTGAGAGAGTTTCACACTTCTCCCTTGGCGGTGCATCCCGGAGTGGCGAAGATGTACCAGGATCTCAGACGACAGCACTGGTGGTCGGGCATGAAAAAAGCTGTGGCAGAGTTCGTTTCACGATGCCTCACCTTCCAGCAGGTGAAGGCAGAGCATCAGGTACCAGCAGGATTGGTACAGCCCTTGGAGGTCCCGGAGTGGAAGTGGGACGACATATCTATGGACTTCGTGACTGGACTTCCACGCACTTCCAGAGGTCACGACTCCATTTGGGTGATTGTCGACCGACTCACCAAGTCGGCACACTTCTTACCCATCAGAGAGCAGGGCTCAGTGGAGAGCTTGGGACGTCTTTACGTCCCAGAGATCGTACGGCTTCACGGTGTGCCATCGTCTATCGTCTCTGATCGAGATGCTCGTTTCACTTCCCGGCTTTGGAAGGGGTTGCAGGAGGCGTTCGGGACGCGGCTCCATCTGAGCACAGCCTTCCACCCTCAGACGGATGGTCAGACTGAGAGGACCATACAGACACTCGAGGACATGCTCCGTGCATGTGTTCTTGACTTTGGTCGCAGCTGGGAGGACCACCTACCCTTGGTGGAGTTCGCGTACAACAACAGCTACCACTCAACCATCGGGATGGCACCATACGAGGCGTTGTACGGCAGACCCTGCAGATCACCGTTGTGCTGGACAGACCCTAGGGAGTCAGCACTCGTGGGACCAGAGATGGTCCGAGCCACGACAGAGAAGGTCCAGATCATCCAGGAGAGGATGAGGACAGCTCAGAGCCGGCAGAAGTCATATGCTGACAGGAGGCGGAGGCCACTAGAGTTCGAGGATGGCGACCACGTCTTTTTGCGTGTCTCACCTCGACGTGGTTTACGGAGATTTGGCCGAGGCGGCAAGTTGTCTCCACGCTTCATCGGGCCTTTCCAGGTCCTCAGCAGGATAGGAGAGGTGGCTTATCGCCTGGCTCTACCACCTCAGTTGCACCGGGTGCATGACGTCTTCCACGTTTCTCGGCTGAGGAGATACGTGCACGACCCGACGCACATCATCGACTTTGGGGAGCTGGACGTGGACGATGGGGCGACTTTTGCGGAGGTCCCAGTGGAGATCGAGGATCGACAGGAGCGGGTCCTACGTGGGTGGTAGATTCCTCTTGTGCACGTTAGATGGCAGCATGGGAACCTCCAGGAGAGCACTTTTGAGCGGGAGGCTCAGATGCGTGCTCAGTACCTCCTTTTGTTCCCCTAGTTTTTGATGTATCTTTACGGGGACGTAAAGCCCTGAGGTGGGATTAATGTAAAGACCCGCAAATTTCAAGGAAATATTTTTTTCTTAATTTTATTTGGAATTTTACAAGAGCGCAGCTTCAGACGGCACCTGATTCCGAGGCCCGGTGTGCCCGGAATCAATTTCCGAAGTTTGGCTCGGGTACGTTCAGTGAACAGACGAGCGTGTTTTTCTATCTTTTGAACCAGTGCCCGGAATCGAATTCTGAGGACACCTATGAAATCGCAGCGCCGGTATTTGCTTAGAAACGCCTCTTCCGGAGTTGCGTTTGCTCAGACGTGGTTTTTAAATTTTCGGGCTTTAAGTCAGAAATAAAATAAAATTTGTGCGACAACTTTATTTTATTTCACTTAAGCTGCTTGGAAGTCACTTGGAAGCCACTTGAACTGAGTTAAAGCCGATAGGGTGCTATCCGGAAATATCCTACCCCTTGTTAGGATATTTGTGAGGTGGGGCCCGCACGAGCCCCGCCGTTTTTTTCGCTAAGTAACGCACCGGCGAAAACCCGTCAAAGTAACTGAAAAGTCAACCGACGCGTTTTCTTTAATTTCTTAACAGACCATTTAATTGGGCGGTTTATTTTGTGAATTAAATGGGCTGTTTCATTCGTTGAATTAATTCAACAAATTTAATGGGTCGTTACTTACGCGTTTGCGTTCGTTGGCAAAATAATAAAATAGACAAACTTGTCTATTTTGGAGGATTGCTATCGTTGTGCAATTCCTCTAAACCTCCACCCTCCTCGCGAAGAACGCGAAGAACGTGAAGAACGTGAAGAACGCGAAGAACGCCGGCGACCGTAATTCGACGACGCACTCCGTGATCTGCGACGTCGACGAGCTCTACCCACGACGTTCTTCGGCGACGCCTCTTCTTCCGCGGCCGATCCTCGTTCGGCAACTAAGGTGAGAATCGGATCGTTTAATTCTCCCTTTTTAATTTCAATGACAACGGATTTAATTAATTAAATCCGTTTGTTCTAGATCCGGAGATCGTCGGCGCGACATTTTTCCCGCGGTGCGACGAACGTCCCTTCCGCGACGAGCGATTCCGCGACGACCTCACGTCCGACGACGACAAGGTAGGGATTTAATTCGTGATGATTCTTTCCCGTGTTTATTCTTTTAAAGTAAAGAACCTGATCTCCGAACAATTTTAATTTATTTAAAATTGTTGTTGATTATTTTCTTTTCCTCCCGTTGAGTTTATGACTAACGCGGAGGGTGCGGGTCTAACGAACAAGACCCGACAACCCTTCGCCGATCTTTTTGTTGTGCGGATTTGGCGGACGATGATGAACCGCGCGGCAGGGGCGATCTGTTGATCCCGCAGTGAAGATCGGCCCCCGGGAGGAGCATCGGCGCAGACGGGAGGCAAAACGGGCCACCGGAGCAACTCCGGCGGCCCGCGGAAGGCGGCGGCGGCGGCGCCCGGCGCGCCGCCGTGGAGGAAATCCGCCGCGGCTGAAGCCACGGCGGTGGCGGCCGGTTCCTCGGCCGCGTGGAACCTGGGAGGGACGCGGCGGCCCGGCCGCGTCCGCGTGACAGGCGGCCCCCCGCGGGGCCGCGTTCCACCTAAGCCGCGGGTCAAACCCGCGGCGCTCCTTCGGCCGCTCGGCCGATGCCGAGTCGGCCGGTCCGGTCGGCCGGGCCGCGCCCAGGCCGGACCGGACCCGGCCCAGCCGGGTCGGGTCAACCCGGTTCGGGTCGACCCGGTTCGGCCGACCCAGGGGGGGTTCGGGCCGGGTCGCCCCTGGCCCAGAACCCCCATTTTCGGGCCTTCTTCGGTCTTTTGCCCTTATCTTGGGCCTGGGACCTCCGATTGACGAACCGTCAACGGCTACGCGATCCTTGGATCGATACAGTCATTTCGGTAT
Organism: Viscum album; assembly: GCA_963277665.1. Taxonomy (NCBI): domain Eukaryota; kingdom Viridiplantae; phylum Streptophyta; class Magnoliopsida; order Santalales; family Viscaceae; genus Viscum; species Viscum album. The sequence goes on from OY728165.1 coordinate 814,693,022, forward strand.
ATTATACTCAAGGTTTCGGAAGACTTTGGGTACGTCCGGGTTGGTTCGTACACGAAACCAACCGGGCCCTCGGAGCGGAAACGCTCATAACTTGAGCTACGGACGTCCGATCGACGTACCGTCAGCTGTGGTAGTTTTCTCAAAGTGAGACGGAACTTTTGGCATACTCTGCCCGAGGATCGGACACAGGCGGAGTACGGTCGGGTTCGTTTTGCCCTAAAAACCAACCGGGCCCCTGGGAAGAAAATGCCAAAAACTCTCAGACCGGGCGTCCGATTGACGCGCCGTCTGTTGCGTTGAGACCCTGTTGTCGATACGGAACTTTTGGATACATCAACTTCAGACTACGTGTCAGTTGATGTATCAGCCTCTCGGCTCGTGGAGCGGACCCTCCTAAACGAGCTCGCTGTGTGCGGGAACCCTAGCGCTGGCTGTGACTTCGACAACAGAGCAGAGATCCTCCGTGGACTGCGACGACGACAGAGCAGAGATCCTCCGTGGACTGCGACGACGGCAGAGCAGAGATCCTCCGTGGACTGCGGCGACGACTGTGCAGAGATCCTCAGGGGACTGCGTCGACTACTGCACTCAGCGATCCCACGTGGATCAGTGCTACAGGTTCTGTGTGAGCCCGATCCTATGTGGGTCCTTACTACCGGTTCTGTGTGAGCCACTGCCTACAGGTTCTGTGTGAGCCCGATCCTGTGTGGGTCTTTTGCGGGGGTTAGTACCTATCGATCCTTCGTGGGTCCGACGACTTAGATGGATCAGTGATCATCTTTGACGTCATCTGAAAAAGTATAACTGGTTGAGCTGAATCTTATGTTACTCTCCTTTGTGGATTGTGTTGAACTATCCTATGTGGATTTACTGTTTACTCTCCTTGTGGATTTGAGTCTTGCTTTCCTGCGTGGATTGAGTTGTTCTTGAGCTCGTGAGAAGAGCTGGAATTGGGGACTTAGGTATATGTATGGGCATATACCTAAGTCGAGTCTGATGTTACTTCGTGATTGCATCTTTCTTTTGTGCTATATCCTTTGTTGATTTCGGGAGACCTTTGGGGGTCTCGGGGTCCTTACTGAGTAGCTTATACTCACCCCTGCACGGGCTATGCCCGAACCTTGTTGTGTTGGTTGCAGACGACGGACAGCGCTGATCACGGTTGGGGCGTGGAGCAGGACAGTACCTGGAGGTGGACCACTGGGCGGGACGTGCTCGGAGCGGACGTGGGACCCGAGGAGCCTGGAGGCTATCTGTACCCACCCTTCAGGTGGGATTTCCAGTGGACGACACGAGGCCGCCGTCTTTTCTTCAGTTGCTGTTCTTTACTTTTTCAGTTGTACTTTCAGTTGGGCTTGTATTCCGGCCCCCTTTACTTTTCTGCACTTTGTAGTTACTTTCCGCTTGCTGACTCTGGGGTGGTTGTTACTTATAAAGGCAATGCCTTCCCTGTTTACCGGGATTATATGCCTTGGTGCTAGTCGCCAGCCCCTGGCCTATGGAAGGCGGGCTTGGGGTAGTCACGGCACGGGCCCCGAGGTCGGGTCGTGACAATATTGTTGGAGGATGAATCATTTGATAAGGCAGTAGTGATAATATTTTTGATTATTGCGGTGGTTTTTGATAATAATGAACTCTATTTGTTTTATAATTTATTATTATGAAAATAAATTAAATATAGAAAATAATAAGGGCTACAACATACACTTTACAATCATTTTTAATCATTAAAATGGGTTTATGACCACCGATAAAGGAGTTAATGGAAAATGAAGACATATCCTCCTTGAAGGAGATAAATGAACACCTCATGGATGATGCTATCATATTACGATTAAATGGGAGAGAATAAGGGATATTATGATGGATTATTCAATTAGAATAATATAAATCCATTATATTTATGGTAATAGTGTTATCATATAATTTTGATGAGGTCGGTTTGGTAGATAATAAAATAACAAGAAATGAAATTAAATAAAAAGAAAGAGGATTTTACTTATTGAATCCTTCTCCTTGAGAAACTCCTTATGGTAAAACACTTTAGTATTTTTATTAGAAAAAATAATCCTAGAACATGGGGAAGTTATTGAGAAGTGTATTTGGATGAATTTCGACAAGGTTCAAATCTTGTAAGGTTTTAGGAGAGGTTGTTGTGATTGGTGGTATATATAGGGGGGTAGATGGGTGTTTTCTCCCTATTGTATTCTGTAGTTTATTATTTGGGATCAAGAATATTAATAGTTGAACCATTAACCCTAAATATATAAAAATTATGAAGATGGTTTTGTTATTTTTTTTATTACGTAATCCGTTACTCATAGAATATTGTGTCTAATTTATTATGTATATATACTGCATTTTACCATATTTTATTATTCACAAAAATTCATTTATTCTTGGAAGATCCACAAAATTAAACCTAACCTTTTTTTGAAATTTATAATTCAAAAATTAACCCCATTTCATGAATATAATTTTCCAAGTATGAGAAATTAATTTTTTTATTAAAACATACATTTACTAAGAAAATACAGATTTCAAAATTATAACTAATGTCATGATGCTTTGAAAAAATAATTAAGGTATAATAAAATAATATTGTAATAATTATAAAAAAAATATGTTAATTTATGAATACATTTTTTCTATAAAATGTTATTTTAAAACATAATATTATATATCATATTGTAATGACTTACAAAAGAACCAACACAAGATTAATAATTTCTAATAATTTTTAGTGTTTTTTAAAGGTTGGGGCCGAAGCCTCAATTTATTATTTAAAGAAAATACCTCTTTAGACTGGGTACAGGGTGACCCATTACATAGCCCAAAGGACCAAGGCAAGTGGCCTAAATACAAGACTTGAAAGCCCATTTTTCTGGAGCAAAGGACCCCTCAGTGAACAGTACTGCTACAGTAACTGCTAATATATTCTACTACATTTATTTACATATATTATAATATACTTATGTAATATTCTCATTTAGAAGATTCTTAATTTATTTAATACTTTTTTATATGAGGGTACTGTTCTATTTTCCTAGTTATTATTCATTATGGTCACTAAACTATTCCAATGTCCATGTTACTATTCCATCAAGATAGATTCCTTAACTTCTAGAAATAACTTTTATATGATTCAATTTTAATTTTTAATGTTTTTATTCTATTTTATATGTGATTTTATTTGATTTACACAATATGAAATAATTATAATAACATTAATTACATTGTTAAATTTTTGGGTTGTTAAAATTTCATATGATACAAATCCTCACAAAGGCGCCATCTGAATACCATCGTTAAAGCTAATATTTTATGAGAATTTAGAAAAGGGTATGTGAATCTCCAAAGAGCTATATAAATAATGGATTTATTCTCCTAAAAAATATTAAAAACATGTATCATGTGCTCTAATTAGATATCTATCTGAGAATGGTATGTTGTCCAGAATTGCATCTCTGTACCAATAATAGTCTACAACCCTTTCCAAGAGCTTGAAGTAATCTGGGAATGCCTATCAAAAATGATAGTATGTGAGACCATATGAAGTCATACTATCTCATGGATATACAAAATTTCAATATAATATATTTAAAATCTTTCCTTTTTATGATGGAAATGAGAAACCTTCATGTTTCTTTAAACATCAACCCATAATGCATCATTGGCCCCCAACGATCTTAGTATCCTAGTTACTAAATCCATCACAACATCATTCCATTTCAACTAGTGAATGGGAAGATATTATAAAAGTTTGTTTGGTCATTGGTGTTCTTCCTTCACTAGCTGACAGGTGGTACATGTCATAAAAAAACCAACTACTTCCCCTTTTCATAGCGAGCCACCAGTACTTGTGATGTGAATCTTAATACATATTAGTGACATTAGGGTGAACAGCCCAAGATGAAGCATGAATGTCTCTATTTATCTCCTCATGTATGCTTACTAAAACCAATACATGACCATGTAAACATATAATGTCATCATATCCGACTTTCTAACTATGTGGAGGGTCCTTATATATCTCACTCTGCCCTAATACTAGGACCTCAGAATCATATAGTTCCATCAACCTCACAATATCAAGTTGTTTAGAGTTAACAAATAATGATGATAGAAAATTATACCCAAAAATGTCACGTTCCAAAAATTTCATATCAGATAACAAATTTATGAGCTTCCACTCACTACTATGTTGGTGAAATAGCTATATCTGATTTATCCTACTCAGTACACCAAACTCTTCATTTCCCATCACATAGTTTTAGTAATGATCATTGTCGAAAGACTGTAGGTATTGAACAAAACTATTCTACCATTGATACCAATCATACAATGTAAATAATTACATAATGATGTTGTGGTATATCTATAATAAAAAACATATCTCTAAGTAATGTATCCAATAATGCAATCCATGAACAAATGTGGATATTTTGAGATCTTGTCGTAGGTAATTTCTCCTGTGTGGACTCAACAGTCGAGACCTGTTTTATATGACATTGACTATGGGTATAAAAATGATCCTAGGACGATAATTGATGAATCATAGTAAACTTTTTAACTTCTACCTATATTTTAAAAAATTAGTATTGGCATTGTAGTATGTCTCCCTTTCATTATCTGAAAGGTCATCTCTTATGAATCTAACCATACAAACTTCAAATGTTTTTTTATTCGAGATCATGTGAGGCATTGATATGAATTATAAGTATTATATGAAAAGCTTGTAATATAAATATCAATCCCAAATAAACTGCATAATACAATGATGTTATTGGTATAATCCTTGGAAACCAGAGTTCTCTCCTTATTCGGGTCAACTAATACCATTATATCAAAGATTATATGCCCTAGGAAGTGAATATAATCCATCTATTAGAGTGAATTTGTGATATTATCATATAACTTATGATATCTCAATGTATTCATTATTATCTCAAGGTAATTGGAATGGTTGCGTCGAGTGTCGGAATACAAAAAGTTTTCATCTATGAACACCATGAAAAAAGAATCAAGATATGGATAAAAAACACAGATATTTAGTTCCACTAAGACCACTAGTGCATTCATAATACATTAAGGCATATCCAAAAACTAATATGAACTATACCAGCTATGATTGGCCATAAAAGTTACTTCTGATGGTTTTACAAGGACATCATGATAAATATATCTCAAATTAATATTAGAGAACATTCTAAGTCCTATGAGTTGATCAAAAAAGTCATCTATATGTGACAAATGATATTGGTTTTTAACCATTTTCTAGTTTATTTTTTGGAAATACACATATAGCCTAAGAGTTACATCAACAATATATATAAAGGACCAGTGAACCCCATAAAAAAATACTGGGTCTGATAGACCCAATTTCCACTAAATCCTCCAGCTGACACATCTAACCCTTTATCTCAATAGTATCCATATTTGTAAGGAGGAATGTATATTAGTGTAGCTCCTACAACTAGCACGATAGTGAACTCTATCTCTTCCACTGAAGGAAATCATGAAAATTCATTTATTAAAATATCATCGAAATGATCAACCGGTGGAGGGAAATATTCTAAATGTGTTCCACAATCCACAAAATATAAAATCAATATATGAGCTATCATCGCATCCAACCCATGACGATCATGTCTATATCAGGTCATCTGGACATACAATTCACCATTGTGTATATAATCTCCACCCTCTATTGATGTGAATGTCCCCCTTATGTGATAGCATTCAATGAAACCCTGAAATGTGATAAACCAATCCATCCCGAGAATGATGTAAAATAATACAATCTTCAGGATAAAGTGTTCCCATATGAAGTGACACCCCCACAATATCAAGTGTGTACTCCCTACATTTTTATACTTCTACTGATCTAATCCCCCATTAGATTATGAAGCATCATTAATCCATCTGAACACTAAAACATTATCCCAAGGCTCTCCGTGATGGGAATACATATAATGTTATGGAGAGTTTATGTATCAACAAGCGGATTTTCAAATGTAGTGGTTATTAGAATATTAACTCTATCTATTGAGGGTCTGTGATTCGGTTCCTTGGCTGGTCGTTGTATAATGTATATCCGGTTAGATCTACAAACCTATAATATTGCCTGGATACCCTTAACAGATCTGAACTATTGTCCTAGAAAACATGGGGTGTCAATACCACATCCATGACCATGGCCTTATCTTGATAAGCCAGTATTAATCCATCTTCATTCTTGATAAGAAGTTGTTGACGCTCCTCCTGAATATGTATTCAGTGAAGACCCTCCTTACCGGGCTATTGATATAAATATTATAAAAAAAGTGTTATAGATGGCGCATCTTCACACATGATCAACAGTCAACTAGGTCTCCCATGCACTGAGGTCATCTATGTCCCATTATACTACACTAGGGGCATATAACCTATATATATATGTATGTTAAATGGATGCTAATGTCACCACATGGAAGCTCCAGATGATTCTTCCAACTACCAGTTGATTCATTACCAGATCTAGGTATTGAACCGCCCTATCTCGCCCACTTGGGATCTCTCATTTTATGCTCTATGATAAGTGTCTGATTCACTATTTCATTGATTATAGTTATTTAGAAATCATTTACCTAAGATTGGATGTCATACTTGAGACCATCCATGAATCTCATTTCTCTAGATAACTCGTCACCCATTAGAATTGGGGTGAAGCACTAGACCTATGTAAAATTGGTTGAATAATCCATAATTGATAACTCTCATTCATTTTAGTTCATAAAAACATAGGACCTATCATCCCTCAAAATCTTGGAATAGATGTATTCAATTAATTACATATGAAAGTATGACTAATCCATCTCTTGATTGTGGTGCACCTACATAATGAAATCCCACTAACTCTTAGAAGAATAAAAAAGAATATATGTTGTGAGATTTACACTAATATCTTGAGGTTTCTCATGATCCATGAAGATAAATACCATAGATAGTAGACATTACTCTATATTATATGATCTTCCATCCCCAAAAAATGTCGGAAGATGCTACTATTGGAACTAAAGAATCAAATCTTCCATAATCAGGGTTGGTTTTGGTGCTACCCAAATGGTCTACATAAAACACATAAAGGAATCATTGATCTATGAATCAGAACATTTGTTAGGTGTAATAACATGTTATATTGCTCACTCCTGGGATGATCCACTGGTAGGATTTTTCCCACTACCTCCGGAGTAGGATCAACACCACCATACTGTCATGTGATTAGAGGACGTTGTGGTGGGATACCGATAAAATTACCAAGTGCATGCCTTATATAAAGATTCTGAAACCACCTAAATATCATATAATTAAATAGGATAGGAAAAATAAGTCATATATAAGAACAAATTTTTCCTCAAACTCATTGATTTAGGTTTGCTCATAGTAAATATTTTATAAAAGAAAGATATACTTCCTACATCTTGCTACTATGGTTAGTTCTAGAACAGGTTCTATGCTACAAACAATTTTCATTTTTCTTTAATTATTATTTAATTTAAAATTTACCATAATTAATTTTAAATTATTAAAACACTTGGTTCTCAAATTCTAAACCATAAGGGACCGTACACCTTTTGAACTAAATTGTGGTGTCCACTGAATTGACAGCATAACACTTTCCATTCCACATAACATGTGGTCAATGACCCAACATTCCACAATTGGATACATAGGGTGTATGTTATATCATAATCAGAAAAAAAAAATCAGGAACAACCTATGCACTGAGTTCCAACCATTGTTTCCCATTTGATTCCCAAATATTTACACATAGTAATGAGATCGAACCAAGAACCTTTCACAACAACAATAAATCGGGTAGTGCATTATAAATGGAATGGCATGATTCATTGAATGTAAATTTTTAGCGGGTTCTGATGATGAATATTGAGATATCACACCCCTATATAATCAGGAATTATAAAAATAGAACCCATAATCATATCAATAATAACATCACAAATAATGTAAATCACCCAATGGTAGAATCAAATAAATTTTACTCTTCAAAATCATTGAAACATGAATTTTATTTGAAGAATTTTTTTTCTCTTATATGTGGTTTAGCTTCACCTAGGTGAAAATAATTACAAAATATATAATCCTTCATAAAATTTTATATTTTATTCAAAAAACAAAATAGAAAGAAAAAATGTCCAATACTACATTGATACATCCCAGACCTAGATTCCACTCAATAGTTCCCCATGCTTAGTTGTCCACGTGGAACCAAGTTCATCTCCCCAAACACTATTGGTAACCTACTAGTAGTGAGAGCCTAGGTTCACATATGGGGAGACTGTACCCTCATCACTAGAGTGTAACCCCATGGAAATAAAATAATGGATTAATAGTGGAAGTGACATAGAAGTCAGAAAATAGTCAAAATCTAATAAATATTTATTCACAATACCAGGAAAAATATCATATACAAATGATAATGATGGTACATGTCATATGTCTCTTCAATATAGCCAAAACGGGTATACATAGAATTAGTATATTACTTGTAACAGAAGTAAAAATAGTCCAAAAACTATCCAATGGTTTCATAAGTATCAACTTCCTCTAATGATCCCCAACTACTAAGAAAATATCATGATTCTGTGGTAGGTTTCATTCCCTTGTCCACACCTGAAATCGTATAGTTTGTTCGAGTATCCATTAGTGGCACAAATATGGTTTGATATATAATCACAATTGATAACCACTAAAAGGTATACATCCATGTCGTTTTTAAAAATACTATAATAAAAATGTGTAGGTATTAATAGGATATGTAAAATATGAACTTAACATAAACACCTCATAAAGGATCAGGTTTATATTGTCACTCATCCTCTGTTACATACTTGTTTATAGTTGGAAAGTCTATAAATAAATACAAAGACATGTATAAACATATATCTATGATGTTTTTTTTAAATAAACCTCATTTAAAAGGTAAGTATTATAACTTGGCACACAACTCATCATTCCCCGAATTTTCATGTAAGAACTAGATGCTTAAACTGGACATCTATGAGGTGTATGTCACTGACCGAATACAAGCTTCTGCTTCAAAATGTAGAAGTGTCAAAAAAATATTTTCATTAATTATTCAATTATGAAAATGATTCCACTCTTGTACTTCTTTATTTAAAATCTTTTTATCACTCTAGGAACATCATAAACAAATAAACTTGAAATAAAGTCCATCGTGATCCTTATAGGATCCCATGTATCATTTTATGTGTGGTAAAAAATCACTGTCATTCGACTCCTTCCTTGGTAGTTTCAAAAGATTGTAAAAGTATCACCTATGGTTCATATAATCATATTCCCCAAATATTCCATACTTATAAATACATAAGGATTGGAAGTATCACATGATCGTTTAATATTAATCCCCCATGAGTCTGTCCTAATCAGTCCCACTAGGGTGTCCATGTTTCAATTGGGCATAAGCAATGTAGAATCCAAATGAGTCCATCCATATCATTAGTATATGAACCCATGTATCAACCAAGGAATATATTCATTAAAATCAATTAACAACAACATTTATATTATTGAAGGGGGAAGAATAGGAAAATGTTTGGGGGGGGGGCTAAAATGATGCAGACCAAGGGAGTCTCCAATTACATAATAAGCACGTTCTGAGGGGAGGGAGCCAGTTCTGGAGTACACCTTTAGAGAAGTGTCGGAAGGTGCCTAGGAGGTGAGGAAGTAAGCTACACTATTCCTTTTGCGCCATGTGTGAGTAGTAACCATCTTGCTGGTGATGATGTTCTTTCAATTACGGATCACATAAGAAATCTTTCACTATGGTCAATTCAATTTAGAATCATCTTAGAGGGTGGCATAGAAATGGATAAACATAGAAGGATGGGATTTTATTTACTAATATGTGCATTTCATTGAAAATGGAATCTCATTATTAAAAAATACATTACATGGTATTGTCATTGGGTAAATTCCATTAATCTTATTTCATTAATCTATCCAATATCAATTACAATTACAATTCAGAAATCATTTAAAATTTAACATTCAGCATCCCATAGAAAGGGGTAACATGAACCTAGAATGTACTCAAAATCTTATTCAACCCGTGGTGGTCCATTTAATTAATCAACACACCCAGGGGGTGGTTCCCATTCAAGGATCATAACCTTTAATCAATTAGCAATGGTTATATTGCTTTCATATGACACACCTATCAACAAGAATCATGGATTAAAATCCATTTGAAGGGAATCACTTTTTTATCCTGGTTCACACTAAAATGAAATATATATAAATACATTGACATTAAATTAAAATAAGGATACCACCAACTGTAGTTCCATAGTGGAGTACTCATCAAGTATCAACTTCTAATTTGACTCAAATACGGAGAAAATTATAGAATAAAGAAAGGCCTTGAAATTTGGGGATATTATATTAAACCTAAATAACTCAACTGATACTATGAATAATGAGGAATGACTAACATGTATTGAGATATTACTAGGGAGGATCAAATGTAACAAACGGTTCTTGAATCAGACACTAGATGAAGGAGATACTTTGATTCTGAGAATATCGGATAAGGAGAGGTCTCAAATTGTGAGGATTATATCTCTAGGAATAATAGATAAATATATATGGTTTTAAAAGATTAATTAGGGTAATATATGGAAATTCACTAAAAATCCTTGGATTCCTGGTTTTGACACACTGTTATCCAGACCATGTTCCATTTGATGTAGGAGGTCGCACCCAACACAACTTGCATGCATGGTTTGAATACCAGTGTATAAACCGTGTCTCAGCCCACTATCAAAAAAATCTAAACATGCACACATGGAAATGCACACAAAATTGAATAATTTTTCTAACCTTGTGGAACCTAGGACTGCATATTCCATCCTTGCATGGTAATAAGTAACTATATGGCATGCCCCTCATGGTTTCTACAAATTGTGTTCTATCTCTTATTCAACCCAAAAGTCGGGTTTCAGACTCAATACTAGGCTTGAACACCCCGATACCTTTATGACATCTAAGGAATTCATATATAGAAATATTAAAGAACTAAAATTTATAATTTATGGAATAAAAGTTTTTCATAAATCAAAATAGAACTAGGTTCTAACTGACGTCATTGATTAAGTAACCTTTTCTACATCTCAATTGAAATAAGGAACCTAATAGTTCACTACTATCACCTATTACTGGTCACCACCCAAAAATGATCTTCTATTGATTCCTTTTAAAACATATGGCCTAACCGAACATGGTTAAGGTAATAAAGATTCATATACCCCAAAATAACTCAATAGAATCCCTTAGGTTTAAATGAATAATAGTAGAATAAAGGCATCTAAAACACCCTATAATAACATATCCACAGAATTGGAAGTCATTTAATTGAAATACCTTGAATTTTCATCTATCATCATGGACTTATCTAGGGAGTAACATAACCTATAATACACAATCTCAAAAACCATCATATATTTACAAAAATCCACCAAACATTTCTCAAATGCCCTAAATGGTCAATCACACCTACTCAAAATAGAGTTTAGCTATCATCATATTTGATAAATTTGCAACAATCAACCTCCAATATAGGTTGTGAGAAATCTCGTTCTCTTAAAAAATGTTAATATTGATCCCATGAAAGTAATCTAACAACACTTCTCAATAACCCCCCATTTCAAAATCATGATATACCAAATAAATAATATATTCTAGTGAAACATATCCATACCGCAGAACTCATGTGATGTTTGGTAATTTAATTTTAGTCCTAGGCTCATCCAACTAACCAAATAGTTTATCATTCCTCTCATGAAAGTCAATCATATCAAACACACATGGTGTCCTCTGTTCTTTTACTCTCAACATCGTAACTAAGGAATACCAAACATGAAAACAAAAAACACTAATAGAATAAACTGTGAATCAATTTGAAACACAAGAATCTAATCATACACCACTTCTCTAAAGACACTCACAATACTAGTTAACCCCTATCTCATGTTACCCTCACACATGATGATTTTATCTAAAAAATAACCTGAATATGTTTCATTAAATAAACACTGGAATCATATGTAATCAGCCAAACCCTAGATTCCCAGTGCTAGTGGTCACATTATTTTGTTGATACTAGATACAAGAGATCACATCCCAAATGAATTTAATATAATTTTAGTCATTGTAGAGTAGATAAATATTTGAATCATTTATACATATGATAACATAGGATGCAATATATTATTTTCTTTGATAACATCATTTCTATCTACAGTATATCATTCCATATCATTCATAGTACACTACCTATAATCCTGGAAGAAATAAAAAAAATTAAGGGTGATCTCAAATGCTCAACAAAGTTATGTTTATTTTATAATCATGGATGGAATAAATACAACATTATTAATATGGAATAATTAAATAATGATCAAATAATTTGATAAAAATAATCACATTATCTTGAAACACATAAATGGATATGATAAGTATTCATATAATAAAATTTACATTAATTATTGATTCTATAATGATGTAATGTATAATGTTCTAATTCATAGACATATATTAAAGTCCATGTTCCAAGAGGTATATCATTAATGGGTAAGGTATTATCCAAATATCCCAAGTAGTTTGTATAATGATACCTACCAATTCATGAATGGTCTATAAATTTTCCCTTCCATAATATATGGGTACTAATGCATTTATCACATGAATAAATAATACACCTTAATCCAAATTCCTTAATAGTTTAAAACTAATAGTGTTGTAAGAACTCAAATATGAAATTTCAATACTCTTACATGTAATATTTGTCATAAACCACAAAATTATAGAATAATTAGTATATAATTTCTTTATATCACAATTATAGATTCTATAAAATTACCATTTTTTATAATTGATGAACAGATATATCAAAAAATATCAGTAAAGTATACTTGAGGAAAATACCATTTATACTTTGAAATTTTAATTTGTAAAGTAAAAATTTATTGAATATTAGGGAAATATTTTTTATTGAATGGAATACAGGATACGTGAATAGGGAGCCTAAAATCATTGGTCCATCATTATTGTGGGAGATTTTCATTCATTCTTTGTATGTTAAAACAATTATTAACTTCACATTTTCTATATTAAGACAAAACATACCTCTTTAAAAAAATGAAATCATGATTATTTAGAAACCATTTTATATGAATACATAAATGGGTTAAAACTAATTTAAAAAATCATAGAGTAATATTAAAAAAAAATTAATGAAATTATATTCATTGAAGAATAGATTCCCTAACCAAAAAATGAGCACAATCATTCTTCCTTAAAATAATTCACAATACAGACTCCATAAAAGATAAAGATTACATAAAAACACATAATTTTTAGAAAAAAATAGAGTGTATGAAAATTTTTTGTGTCTAAAATAGACATATCATATAATTCCCCCAACGTAGACATAAACATAATCAACTGAGTACAATGATGAGATTGTGAAATGAACCCCTAATGCTTTGGTAGCACTAATATCATTGACTATGTGAAAGAAATAAAATCAAATGAAACATAACATATCATGACTATAAATTCATTCATCATATATCATATCAATGGTAATTTATATATACCAATCTAAATGAGTGGTGAATATTGTATATCACATTGAAATAAAAGTATGGTAAGAAACCCTTACATCTAGAAATACTTTCTTCTTACATGTTTTAATCTCATGGATTATAAATATATATTTATTATAAATATATATTTATTATAAAAATATATTTTTTATAAAAAAATATTTTTTATAAATATATTATTTTACCATAATAATATATTTCATAAAATATAGGATAAGCCTATAGATATTTACCACCCTTTGACTGTCAATACATTATAAAACATATAATTCCATCTGATTAATTCTTCATCTTTTATATAAATTTTTGTCTGCTAGTTCTAGTAAATTAATTTTTATTATGTTTTCATCATCCATTATATTTTTTAATGAAATAAATGTCATATATATTTATTATTTATAAAGATATATAAAAATGGATGACATGAAAAATGCAACACATCGCTTTTTGGGGGTGGTAGTCCTCACGTATACATAAGCAATGTTATAACATTCCAACCTTTGGAAGTGTAATAAGGAAAATGATATATTATATGTCCATAATAATAATTTTTTCATAAATATAATTAATATTAATTTTATCCATATTTATAAAATCTCATGTAAGGTTGTGATTAAAACTGAGTTACATTGTAATGTAGAGATAAAAAGTCAAGCCTTTGCATGAGAAATATTTTTCACTTTTCAAATGATTGAATAGAGAGGGAAAATAGTTTTCCAATAACCATAAAAAAACATAGTTTATTTTTGATAATATACATATTATTTTATTATGGGTACCATAGATTCTAATTAAGTTGAAGAAGAAATAAATATGAAAGTGTTTTAAAAACTATTAAATTTCCTTAGAGAAACCTCAATTGTATATTTTTTTAGGGACCCCACAGATGGTATTTTGGTAATAGTTGTACATATTGAATGCAGATAATGATTTTTGTGAGAATTTGACCCTAGTTTTGGAAAATTAGGATTTCCCAATAGGTGTAATTAAGTAAGGGAATATGATCCCTTTCATCATTTAGGTTATTTTCACACTCATAAATATTCCTCATTTTCAAATATTATTATGTCCATTTAAAATAAAATGGCTCCAAAATAACTCATATTATAATTTTTTATTTTCAATTATAAAATACCAAAAACTATGGTTGTATAATTTTTTTTGGTAATTTCAACCAATAATTATTTTATTAACCCATGGTAAACAAATTTTAAAAATAATTGTGGTAATGAATTTTTTAATATTAAAGGTTTTAAAGTTTTTAATAATTTAAATTTTTTCTCACAAATTTCCAATATATGAAACTTTAGACCACATACCATCCTAATTTTTTCTTCAAATATTTTTATGTTTTATAGAAAATAAAATAAAATATTAGGTTTCATTAAAAATCATCAATGTCATTTTTAAACTATTCATTTAATTTGTCATTAAATACATCAATACTTGTATAGAACTTGAATATAAACATTAAAACATCATGAATATGTTATATGCATCTATAAATTCTTTGAAAAACTATATTTTTAAGAAAATGTATCAATATTAACATTACTAAAATCATTTATTTTATTTTTCTATAAATTGAATAAATATTGTGTTTGCGTTGTCACATCATATAATAAAATTAAACAATCCCAAAAAACATAAATAAATAACCATAGTTTTAATTATTTCATAGTTATAAAAATAATATTTAATATTAATTCAAAATTTATTATTATAACTTTGATATCATGTAAGAGAAATTAAAAAAAGAGTGATGCTTTGAATTTATCATTAATTAAAATAGTATATTTGTCAATTTCATGAAAACATATCACATTAAACATTAAATCTGGAACCTAATGTTATTAGGGTAGATATTACATCTTATAAATAGAATTTAATTTAAAATGGGGGTCATATCACTTAGTTTTAAGCTCGATTAACCCGACTTACCGTTTTTACAATCATAATAGATTTTCTAAATTAAAACAACACATTATGAAAAAAAATTATGTTTAACATATTAACTAATATTAATAATTTTTTCCCAATATAGAATAAATTTTTCAATATTAAATCTTTATAATTTGTTAAAATTCACCTAATAAAAATATTTTAAAGAGTGAAGAGAAATGGTTTTACAGTATAAAAATGACATTTATGTATAAACCTATTTATATAATATGATCAAGAATAATGTCGATTACTACATAAATAATTAGATTATATATAAATAACGAGGAATTATATTAATTTTATATTTAATTTGATATATTATTTGTCATTTTCATTGAAAATGAATGAAATTTTAAGAAATTGGTTTTCATTATTCACTGAAAAAATAAATCATCTCCAAAAAATAATAAAAATCCATGCTAAACTAATTATGATATGTTAAATTAAAAAATTATACAAAAATTTAACATCAAAATTATAAAAATGATCTATATATTTATTATAATATTAACTCACATAAATAAATAATTATATATTAAAATAAAATATATGTTTGAAGAATAAAATGACAAAAAACAGATTTATTATTTCCTAAGATATAATCAATACATTTTTTCAATGATACAATTATACATACTTTATAATGCATGTAAACCTATCCAGACCATCCAATTTAATAGGTATTTTATTATTTTATAATTTACATAATAATATACTAATATTATATCTTTGTACATTAAAACTATGTCTCTTTTGAAACAAAAGCTATCAATGAAATTTTGATTATTTAAATAAGAATATATTAAAAAAAATCAATGTTTTATAAGAATAACTTATTTTGAGTCACATATCCATTTACAAAACAGTTATAACTATCACAAAACTATACCCTAATTTTTCATTTCCCATTGAGAAACATTCATACACACAAATTTGATAATATATGGTAGATAATTGGAAGATATTCCCATTCTACTGATCATATTTATATCATGAATCTCAAACTTGATTTAACTACCCACTATTGGGTATTGATCCTTCTTTAGAATCCTGACACTCAAATACCCTATGATGATCAATATCACAAACATGTGAATATAAATAAAAATAACCAATTGAGATCCAAACAAGGAAGTCATACCCATGCGGTTTGTTAAATTTAATATAACTGATATGTTATATTTGAAAACACTAATTATGTTATCATTGATACGTTAAATAATTGAATCCCATTTTTTTTAATGAACTAGTCTCATACTCACACATAATCATGCATCATTAAGGTTAATCCACATGCTAGATATATTGTGTGACACATGATATTACATTCATATATGACATTTATCATGCTAAATATACTTATTATTTATTTTATATTTAAACAATTTCTCATTTTTTTTGTATTTAAATAATGGTTAGGGTGTTTCTTAATGATTAGATAGGGTGTAGACATGTACTTGTGGCTAATAAAGCTATAAATATCCCACTGAAAAGTAGTTGTGGGCCTCCCACTAGCTACATGGCAAGGATGATGTTGGAAAATTATAATTAATCCTCCTCATAGAAATTATGACATTCAATATCTAAAAAATTTCTGCAGTAGAAACCATATGGTTTATGGGCCTTCAATGGATATCCATTGAGGCTGATTAGGCCTAGGTAAGTTATGATTCTATAATATTTTTATTTTTCAGAAACCCCATTCTTATATCTTAATCCTAGTCAAAGAACCTAATCTTATCCCACTCAAACATGGTAACTCCCATTGTAAATATTTGGCTATCGAAACTTGTATCCTTGACTAATTAAAGTGTCAACATAAGTTATAAACTTATTTTACTAAATCTATCTTTATTTTGTTCTTGTATATCTTTCTTCGTTGCATCCCTCATATCTCTCAAAATGTATCTACTATGAAAATAATGGATTATTTTAATGGATAAATCTAAAATCAATCAAAAAAATTGATCAGTTTTCCATGATACCCAATCCCCTTATTGAGTATCTTTAGAAATATGGTGTAAATTCATTCCTTTATATGTGTTCATTATATAAATTGGTAATTTAGATAATTCTAATTGGAAATTAATGATTTAGGGTCTTCACTCTAGTCCTATGATCCTCCATGTATATTAGAATTTTTTTTCTTCATGTGGGTTTACATGACAAGTGTTTAACTATAAGTGGTTTCATGAATTGGATGTGTTCTAAAAACCTTGATTTCTCATTACATTATGTTGGGTTCTAAATTATTTTTATTAAATGGTTTATTAATTTATGATTAAAATGAATTTTGGAATGTTTTTAAAGGCGTGGTTAGTGAAACATGTTGGGTTAGGTAATATTTATATAAATGTATTCCTACCATTGTGTGTTTAATGTAAAATATTTTAAATATAGTTTTGTGATATAAAATATGAAATTACTATTATTTTATTTTGATATGGTAAACATATTTCTGATATATTATGATGTATATACACATACCTAGGTATGAAATATTACACCATATTCTTTTTTAACTTGGATAATCATTACCCCATGAATCCTAATTTGTGTTATATAGCCACTATGGGAATGAACTTTTACCCCTAGAAATGATATAATAGTTTGATGTTTTCACATGGTTTCCTACAGATCATGATAATTTTTTAAGGACCCTAAATTTCTTAAAAAAAAATCTTATCCCATATTCAATTATTACAAATTTTATTTACTAAAATTCATATTTGGAATATTTAAAGAGATGATTCAAAAATTATTATTATTGTTATGTTTTGATAACATTTATGAAAATGATGCATTCCCTTGGTTTATATTTGCTTTTGTAAACTTTTACCTCATACCTTTACATTTTTTTAAATATTAATTGGTTTATTTTTATAAATTATACCTATGAAACATTCTGTGGTATCCTATCAGTATTGGTTCCTTGCACCTAAAGAACATTATTAATTACATTTAGTTCTTTTTTTGGTTAGATAAATTGAATGGAAAGGAATAATAGGGTTGTGGTGAGTTTTCCTTATAGTAGAATGTTTGATCCTAGAGGTGACTACATTTCCTTCAGAATTAGGGTTTTCCAGTAATTATTCTTTGGTTTTACATAGTTGTTTTTTAAATACCATATTTATTTTAATGTTGTATATTTTCTGTTTTTAACATCTATTGGAATACAATCATTTCAATTATTTTTGTTATCCTTTTTTATTTTTCAATTATGGAATATTTTTCCCCAACATTCGTTTTTTATGCCAGGTCCCTTATCGGTATCCCATGGGGAAAGGTAACATGATTCAATCCAAGTCATGACTAGATCAGATTTAATTTCATTGAGTAACATGTATTATTTGAAAAATTATTATTAAAGTACCATTCATTATTATTTTATTATCGGTATGTTCATGGATAATTCCTCACTGATAGGTGACACGAATGTGGGGACATATGTGGTAGGTTTTGAGAGAAAACCTAGACACACCTCGTCATAAGAAGCATAACGACACCATTGGTGGTATTTAAATGTTTCTTTTAGGATTTAGAGTTTTTGAACCTATCCACTCATATATGTGTATCTCTATAATTTCAATTTACTTTATCTATTTTCGGGAAAAATTTATTCCTGGACCTCTTATTCGTTTTTCTATTTTTTGGTTGATGTGAGCTACCACACCCCTATAATACATCTAGCGAATCCTTTGGATGGTGTAACCGATTAATCAATTTTGACAAAACATCATGTTGATCGTAAAATAATTGAGGTAGTTGAGTTTATAGTTTTATCTATATTCCAAGGTCTGGAACCTTCCCTAATTCACATAAGAGAGGTGTGACCTCAAAGGGACAATGATAAGAATTATCCATATAGCATCATCACCATAAAGTATCTCTTGTCAAAGGGAAAAAAATATTATTGAGAGCTAAAACATTTGTTTGGTTATATTGGAAGATTCTTTGAATTCATGTAGAACCCACATTCCATTTAATTTAGGCATGTTGTCTTCAAGATGGATGTCCCATGTAGAATATTTTGTGACATTGTTTCTATAGAATATAAGCTTACTTAAATGGATTGGAATGAATTGAATTCCGTCATCACGGGGAAATTCAACCATGAATATCTAAAATTTGAAAAATCTTTATAGTTTATCTTCCATGAGAAAGGGAACTAGATAGTGATGCAATATACCAATAACAAGAATGGGATATTTTTATTTTTTTCCTGAGGTTTGGTATAATAAAAAGATGAAGGCTAAGTGGATTCCGATGGATCTTAGACCTTATATATTGTAATAATTATTTATAAAATGTCATTATAAATATTCATAGGTTGTGTATAAGGTGTTAATGGTGGATCTTGGCCTAGTGGGTATGTAAAGTATAAATAGAATTCATCTTACCACTAGTGATAACATTAGTGGTTATTATAAGGGGAAGAGGAAGTGTAGTTGTCTTTATTGGGGAAACAATTTGAGGTGATTCACAAAATCCTTTTCTTGTATCACCATAAGTTATTGTGTAAAACCCCAAAAAATTGAATTAGAATAATATTATTCTTGATATCTTCCATAAAATGAATCAATGAACTTTAAGAGAACATTGATATATAATAAAAATAATATTATTTAAATATGAAATCTTTAACCTTGTTATTACATAGAATTTATGGAATATTAATAACTAAATTATGAATATTATTAATAAATATATTATATTATGAAATTTTATTTATTAATTTATACTAAATAAGTAGTCAATTTTAATTAATGTGGGTTTATCTTTCGAAAATACATTTTCATCAAAATGTTTATTATTTCATTTCATGTCAAAACATTTTAATTAGATTAAAAAATTTATATAAATTTTATTTTTTATAATTAATACCATTTTTTAAATAATCATAACAATATTATATTTTGGTGATTTTGTTTTTGGATTTTTCTAAAGATACTTATTATTTAGTGAATATTGAAAAATAATATTTCTGTAAAGATTTAATTTATTTACAAGAAGAAGTATCATTATAATTTATTTGTATATTCATTCAAAATAAATCACCTTTAATGGGAAATAATATAATTAATTACATAATAATCTTTGATATACTTTATTATGATATGAGTCTATTTTGAGGATTTAGATATAAATTTTTCTAAAAAAGGTTTCTAATTGTAAACAGTGTTTTTATCATGATAAATTAAGTTAATATTTAGTAATTAATGGTAAAAATATAATATTAAAATAAAATATGAATTAATATATTTAACATTAATTTTATGGTTTTTATAATAATTAAATATTGGTAAATTGTGTTTTATCCATAGAAATGTGTTTCTTTAAAATATTTTATTTCATTTTGTGGGCCTATTTAAAATTATATTATTCCACTTATTGAAATTGAATCAAGTAGGACAAGAAATATATTTTAAATAATAATGATTAATATAATTTAATATTTTAAACATGATTTTTTTATAGAGGATATTATAAGACTAAAATTTGGTCACCATGGATGTGGTTAAAACGAGTTTATCGATGGACAGACCGAGAAATAAGAGTAGGAATGCCACACAAACCCTTTTGATTATGATTGATTGAATAGTATGGGACATTATATTATCTTAACATAGATTTATTTCCCATTTGGATCCACATTCTCATTAATTTTCCTTATATTATCAAAATAATTTATGTATTCCCACAAATGTCCCCCTCCCCACATATAAAAGGGGACATTGTCTCCTCCCTTATTAGTGAAATTTTATCATTCTATATAATCCAATTACTACTCCAAAACCATTATATATGTCATAATTTCTTCTAAGAGATTATTTTATTCTCCAAAAACTAATCATTCGTGTCTTAAGGTGTTATTTAAAGGAGTTCTTCATAGAAGAGGTATAAATATTTACTAATCTCTTTCAATTTTATTTATTCTTCCAATTTCTATAAAAAAATATTTATCCATACAAAAATTGTTAGTAAAATTACATAAATATAATAATATTTTATGAATATTATTTCACAACCATTTCACAAATCATCTCTATCAAATGGGGGGTAAACGTATAGCTCATTCGTACATGTGGAAAATCTTCACTACATAACGATATGATTCATTTTCCATCACCATATTTAATGTGTAGTTTCTATGATATATTTAATGATTAAATACTATATATATTAAAGAAATATTTATATAATAATTATAATATCTCTTCTAACTTATTATATTCTGATCTATTAAAAATGATTGTAATAGTCGTGCGTACATGTTAACTATAACCTCCCCAGATTGATGCCATCCAATTATCATTGAAAATTTACTTGTGTAGTAAAAAGGTAATATTATGTGAATATATTTTATATTTATGGTGTAATAATTATTTCTTAATGATGAGTTATCATGTACTTGTATTTTTATCCATCAAAAAGTTGAAACATCACCCGTGTGTACATATAGATTACCATATACATGAAGTGATGAAATTCATTTTTCATCACCACTTTATTTTAATGGATATAATGGATTATATAGTAAAAAAATATACTTTTAAATGAAAATTATACTATTTATTATGGAAAAATAGTCATAATACAATGACGTGATCTTCTAAAATAAAGCATACATGAGAAATAATGAAGTCTACATCCAAAACAAGAACATAAAATACAAATTGTTATAAAAAGGTATTGAAATGTTTTAATATGGTAATATATTTTATTATATGTGTGTAAATTTTAATATTATTAAAATATAATAAATATATATTCGATATCATATTTTATAGTTCAAATAAATCAATTCATTCAAAATGTAATGGGTTCTTTATCTCATATTTGAATTCATTGAGGCATATTTATGTTACACTATATGTGTTATTTATCATGTTGATAATAAAACCCCATTATAATTTTTCTTCATGGTTAAATTATATTTCTTTATTATCTTTGTTTTATTATATTTTCAATCTCTCATGATATTTTGAGTCCAGGATTACAAAATTGGGAAGGGTTCTCCATCTCAATTTTTATTAGTTGTGACATTTTTAATGTATAATATCATATATTATTATGTGGTATATATACAAATAAAATAAAATTATATACCATGCATTATTATTATATAATTTTATTTAATGTTTCAATTTATATTAATAAATCCAATGAGTTTTCATTAAGATGATACCAAAGTGGTTGGGGATTACCGTCTCAAATTTTTTCATCTAGGATATATGTAATGTTATAGAGTTATAATATTTTAAAAGGTATATGTACAACCACATTGATATTTTTATCTTTGATATTGATATTTGAAATGTATTTAATGTTTCATTTGATTTTATTTCTTTCTTTAATGTTATTATTCAAAAGCAATCACGTCGGTAATAATATTATGTTGCAATCTCATATTTTTAATATAAATGAGTGTGATTAAAATATTGATGATGGAATTATATGATCTAACACTCAAAAATTTTATGTTTTTTTATATACAATGATTTTTTTAATATATTACATTTTATATTTTCATTTTCCTCTATTTATTTTATTAAGGGATCAAATGTATGTTTCAATAGAAGACTGAATTTAATTCCTTCTTCAATTTTGAATATTGTTCTTCAAAACCCATATTATCCTTAAACAATTTTGATGAATGTTTTTAAAATTATACAAAGATTTATAAAATTTATACCAATATTTATTAACATTAAATAAATTATTGAAAATGAATCTTAATGTTGTTTTCTGAATGAGGAACTATTAATATTTTAACATATATTTGAAAGGAATTTTTATTTTAACGTACACCACATGAATTGTTTTACCACTATCATTGATTTTCATTACATTGAATCATTCATGACATTATTTCATTATTTTTTTCAAATAAAATATTTCCATAATATTATTGAAATTTCATATATTTTAAAAAATGTATTTCCAATTGAAAAGGGGTTTTCCATAGAAAAGATGTTTTAGTGATATTTTAATGGTATTTTCTTCAACCCCAATGAATTTAATATTTATTATGAATTACTAGGGAAATGATACATTGTTACCATGTTTATTTTTTCACTGGATCATTTATGATAATGATGATGAAATTTTAATGAAACCTATTTTCTTCTTATGAGTTATGAAATATTGAAATGATGAATTTTTTGTGATGTTATGGGACTCATTTGTATGGATTATTATTATGTGATAGGTGATGCCAGTTTTGTTCTTGATGACTAGTGAGAAAGATATATCCCATGATAATAGGTTATTGTGTTGGATACCCCCCCATATAATTACATAATTATGACATGGTGTTGAAACTTATAAGAGATGGAAGATAGAGTAAACTTCATATAGATGATGGAGTTGAGAAGATCAATTTAACTCCTAAGACAATATAGAAAAATTATTGAGATATCTTCTTTATGTTTGGAACTTTCATACAATGATAGTGTTAGATGATAAAATTGACTAAATAAATAATTTTCTTTTCATATGTGTATTCCTAATAACAATTTCTTACTATTAAAAAATGTTGTCACAAGCCATGATTGATTATGGATGATTCCACACACTTATAACTTATATCTATTATTGTGAAAGAGTAATATTCAATGATGTATTATTAATTATATGTGATAGATTGGGTAGAATTAATGTTTTTTCTTCTAATTTTTTTATACCCTTAATCTTATCTTTTAAAGATTTATGAGCTTTCATTGACATCTCTTATGTTTAACTTTACTAAGAATATGGGATTTCACTTTACTATGATTCCTTTCCTATGTTTAATGGGAATGGATTTATGTATGATATGTCTAATATTGGATTCTATTTGATATAATCAATGAGAAATGATATATTATGTAATGTTGTTTAATTATCCAGGATTACAAATAAAATACGCCATTATTGTTCTAGAATTGATCATAATGATATGATGTAAATATTAATCTAATATGATTTATTAATATTAATTTATTTATTGTTCTTGCAGTTAAAGATGGTATTAGATCAAGTATTAGTAATTCATATAAACAGGGGTGAGAAAAATTTAGTAAGAAACCTTACGATAATCCTATGTATATAAGTATATCCAATGTTATGGTAATTAATGGATTGCGGCATTCAAAGAACATACATCCTTGTATGGATAGAGTCAAGATGAGACATCTATCGAACAAATGTGCATAGGGGATAATTATTAATTGGGATGATTGGGTATTAATATGACCATCACTGGTTCCAAATAAGAGGTTCTAAGACATCACACAAAACTTAAATCTCTTGGGTGATACGCTTGGGTTAATTTAAATTTATTTAACGGTCTGTTATGAAGGATATGAATATATAATAACCAAGTTTAAACTAGTTTATGCATATAATTAATATATTGAAAATAACATTTCATGATTTCATCATATTATGAATTATTTTTCATGATTACATTATTAATCAATAACATTATCATTTCCCATATTATGATCTTTGGTTTTAGTCAATACTATAAACCAATTTTTTTTGTATAATGTGGAATGTGATTAATGATTCTTCAATTATAATTATAAGGATCCAAGTGTATTTGGGTATGGAATGAAATATTTTTTTATTATTCTTCACTAGCTATAAGGAAATATGATTAATAACACGTGAATATGTTTTTTTCTAAATGAGGAAAAAAAGAGACAAAAAATAATATTATAAAGGCAATGGATGAATGAAGATCCTACTTATTACATGTATTTAATGTGGAATGAAGGACATGTGGAAATGAATCAATGGATAATCAAGGTGTTTTGGGTGTAGGGGAAAAGGAAATATAGAATGTAACTCAAATTGAATATAATATTTTGGTTAATGCAATGGATAAGAATAATTATTTCTCTAAGGTATCGTCAATTGTTTAATGTTTTAAGTAAAGAAACTACAAAAATTATGAAAATAAATTTTCCAGGTGAGTGAATTAAAAAAGTATTAGAAACATTATATGAGTAAATGATTTACTATTTATGTTGACGAGACTAAACGAACATATGGATGTTAGAAGTAATTTTAATAGTTTTTCATGTAAATTAAATAAAAATAATGATTAAATTGAGGTTTATAAATACTAATAAGTGACTTTTATTTGATATTTTTTGATTCAAGTATTATGTAATTAGATTATGATGTATAATTAATGGTTTATTGTGTAAGATGAATTATTGAATTGTTTTTTACTGTGATTTAATAATTATAGCGTAGAAGTGTTTCAGTAATGGTATTCTTGTTATAAGAGTCACAAAATCTATACGTATTTTTCAATAGTATTTTTTCATTATGAGAGTGAATGAATATATTAAATGGTACTAATAACCTAGTAATGTGATTTAGTGTTATAGTTTGACTTTTAGAGAAAATATAATTCTGTAATATATTAAACATAATACGTCACTAATGTTGATATAATAATGTTTAGTTTGGATAAAGTGACGATTGATGTTGAAAAATGAAAATTTTATAGTGTTGGTGATAATGAATGTGATTGAGAATCTAAATAATAAGTGATTTCTACAATATTTTATAATGGATAATGAATATTAAAATTTGAGGAATATATTCGATTGTTTGTTATTTTTTAATGAATAAAGATGGAGTTAATTTTTGTAATCACATATGTATTCATTGTTGTTTAATTTTAATTTAGGTTTTACAAATATTTTAAGTGTATATATGATCATTGTATTCACATGATTAGTATGTGACTTTAAAATAATTTTTTTTATTGGCTGATTAATTTTATGTTTTCTTCAGAATGATTATGATACTTTTATAATTTTTTCTGTGTTAAGAATTGGGTACCAAATCTTATGGTAGATTCCAAAGGTTATTTATTTGTACAGTGAATTAAGATTAACTTTCGGTCTTATTAATTAGGTTTAAGAGATAATTTATTATTTTATCATATGTATATTTATCCAAATTAGATATCATTTTCTCACCCTTTCAGATTTCTTAAATAACTAGAGACAAATGTAATGACATGTCACCCTTTTATCAATTTAATTTCTTTAAAATATAATATTAGTTCATCTTGATTTTAGAATTCATATTAAATATTCATTTCATGGTGTAAGAGATTATATGGAACTAGAAATTGATCTAATCACATCCAAATGGAATTTTTTTTTATAAAATGAAAATAAATCAAATAAGAATAATTTCCCATGTTATATATTTTGATACTAAGGTAATTCCTAGATTATTAGAAAATGAACCTTGAAAATGAAAATTATTTCCTTTCAGTAATTATTTATATATAATTCATAGTCTTTTCTCATATCATTTATCTACGGTTTTTTATCATTAAAAATCACATTACAATGTATTCTATGAGTATCTATTGATATATTAACGTAATATTTATCCTCGATATTCATATTTTTAGTTCAATGAATTGTTATCCTTATTTTGAGAACCTCATTATGTGTTCTTTTTGGGGACCGTAATTTTTCCCACTTCTCATTTCAATATATTTTTTACCCCATTGTATAATGTGGGTTTCCTATAGTTGTAATTTATAATTATGAGATATTGAATACCATGAAAAAAATAAGCAATGAAACGATTTATTTAATAATTGGAGGATATCATAGCATGGAAATTGGGTTAAATATAATATTATTCATGAAATATTTATAAATATGAAACATTGAGGTTTATGGAAACTACGATATACTATAAAATAATATTATTAAAATTTCACCTCTATAACCTAGCAATTAAATTGGAAGGGTTTAAAATTAATAAACACAGTATAAAAAATATGTGAAATAGTTTTAAATAATTAAAATATATAGATTAATTTATCATAAATAAGTACTCAATTTTAATTAATTACATTTTTTATATGAAAATATATTTTCGTTAAAAATAAGGATTTAATGCATATTTTTAAAGAATAAATAATGACCTGACATTATTTCATTACATAATATTTAATTCTTGTCCGTAAATCACAATCATTGACATTTTCAATCATTGCAAGTTATGAGTATTAAAGAATTAGGATATAATACATATATAAAATTCCACATTTATATAGAGTAGATACGGAAAAAACAATATACATTTCTCCCAAAATAATTAACTTTTCAAATAAAACTTGGTTTCATTGAAAAATATACCTAACAATTAACCTGGATTCCTTCTCTATCTTATATATCCTTATAATCTGTTAAAATAATTTAAACACTAGAGACGTCAACAGAAATCTCACAAAGGGATATAAAAATATTGAAAGAAAACATTAGTCCATTAATACAAATAAATTTATGAAATCATTTTCAAAAAGGGATACTTGTCACCCACATGTACTTAATTTGTGAAACATGATATTTATATTAAATTTTGGAAAAACATAATGAATATAAAAAGGACCATAAATTTATCTTGGGGAATTACTTACATATTCTTGTAACCCTTTTATCTACCATATAATTTTTAACTATCACGACTACTTTATAATGTAACCCTCATGATTACCTAATTGTGTAACCATCGCAATTACACTTGAAGTAACCATATAGATGACATACAACTTACACATACCCAATTCATTTCAGGGAGATATATGTCCCACCCTTCATCATAAAAAAATTCCCATGAACCATAATAGAATCATCAAACAATAATACATGCATAGAACCATTCACCTTGAGTTTTAAAAAACTAAATGTTTAAAGAGGATTTTAAAAGAAATTACCCTTAAAAATATCATATAATTGAAGTAAGAGTTAATATGTTCGATGAAATATTTACATTAATAATGTATACACATTATTCGACATAATAAAAAAATTCAACACAAAAACAATTTTAATACCATGTTATTAATGAAGTAGAAGGTCAACCCAATGAATGGAAATTTGGTTAAGGATTTCGTACCTCGGGTTTGTCTTGCTCCAAAATGTGTTTAATCCATATTTATAATTGATAAAAAGGTTTTATTAATATATTATAAGGACATATTCATGATTATAACACTTTATATTATTATTTAATAACATCATTTCACCCATTAATTATTAGTATTTTGTTTCTTACATTATTTCAGTTGCATTCATTGTATGATATACTTGGCGGGATTTTTTTTATTATCATATGGAAATGAAATTACAGTAATGGAATCAAATGGGATTGAAATGTTTCTATAATTTTAAATTATATCATAAATCATTTTGGTTATATGGTCTGGGGATGAATCCTTATATAAATCTTTACTGATATTTGTTTAGATCCTTTTTGAGGTTCTTTGATAATCACGAACTTGTTTCATCATATACCAATATTATTATGAATATAATTTAAATATAGAACATAATAGAGTTCATGTGATACATATTACAATCTAATTAAATCTCTAAAATGGTTTTACATAAATCATTGAAGAATGTAATGGTAATTTAAAACACATTGTCCATGATTTTGGTAAATCGGCATATCACGGACGATGTTCTTATTTTTAGAATAAGATGGGGAAGGAGAATAAGTGAATTTTTCAATTCATCCATAAACAAGATAACATCTTGAACATATAATAATTTCAATTTATCATGCATCTTAAATTAGGGGAGGAGAATAGATTATAAGAAAATAAAATAATTGAAAAGAAATCCCATGAAAATAAAAAGTTATTTTTTACCTAATGATATCTTCTCCTTGAGATCCTCCTTATGACCCTTGGTTTTGGCCTTTTGGTTAGACCATAATATTTTTGGCGTGGGTTAGTGGCTTGGGAAGAGTATTTGGTATATCATAGATAATGATCAAGGATTGAGTGGTGTGAGAGGAATAATGGGCCAGGGAGGTATTTATAGTGGAGGAGTGGAGGTGTTTTATATTATTTTTATCATTAGTTTAATATTTTTTCTCAAGAATTTGAATATTCTTGATTAATGAGACAAAAAAAAAGTAATTAGTGTGTGTGAGTTTGAACCAATGTTCATTTACATCATCCATGACTCACACATGATTCATAAATTCATATATTTTTTATATTTCATAATTATAGAATTGCACTATTCACTAAAAAATTAAATATTTCAAAAAAATATAAATAATTCACCCTACCATTTTTCATGTGTTTAATTTAACAATAAAATTCAATTATTGAAAATAAATTTCTAAATATGATTATTTTAATTTTAAATAAATTCATATTTTATTCAAAAAATAAAATAGTTTGAAACTATAACTGATTTTATATCACCATGAAAAATTAATCAAAATCTCTATATCATATAAAATTAATATCATTTAATATTCATAATGTTTATATTACTATTCATATTACTTTTCATAAGGGCATGTTACTATCTAACAAAAAAATAATTTGGTTCTATGAGACCCTAAAAAACATTCTAATCACAACCGTAGATTATCATTTTTTAATTCAAGTACCAAAAGGGGAAAATTATGTTTGATTTATAGTTTATAACTATCCACTTAAAATAATGTTTCAATAATTTAAATTTTTTAACAACTTTGGGGTGTTACATTATCACAAACTTATGAAAATTGTTCCATTGAATTTTTTAAACTTTTTATACAAGTGAGGGAGCCTTTACTTTCTATCATTTTTATTTTTTTCTTCTAAATGTACGTGTTTTCTCCAAAAAAACCAATTATCTAGTGGATTTAATTTATTTTTCAATAATTTCTCTCTGAGATAAATAATGTGAATAGGTTTATCTTCTTAACAATGTTTTTATTATAGCTGAATTGATTCTGGACTCAATGAATGAGATGAATCTAGCACATACATTCTCAACATCAACAAATTAAAATTATTGTGTAGCATAGATAAAATCATAGGAAAAGCTACACCATAGGTTATTGGTCCAAATTTTACTATTATTTCATAAGTTCCAAAGATCCATGGAAAATAATTTATTTTGTCATCAAAATGCATAACACTTTTTATGATGAGATTCTAAGTAGAACATGATCACCTACCTCAAAATAAAATTCATTTTTATTATTTTCTCCATAACATTTCTGCACACTCTAGGATTTCCTCATTTGTTGTTGTATCATATTAAATTTGTCAACCACTTCCTACACGGATTCTGGTCCCTTAAACATCCTTTCCCCGAATTTATCTTAACAAGATAGAGTTTGACACCACTACTCGTACAATGCCTCAAAAGGTTCAATCTCTATAGTGGAATTAAAACTGTTATAATATAAAATATAAACTATAGAATGATTCCAATCCAATATTCCCTGGTATTTCATTAACCATGCTCAAAGAATATCCCACAATGTCTGAATCGTTCATTTTGACTACACATATAATTGAGGATGAAATTCTTTATTGAAATTTATTTCTATTCCCAATGACTTATAAAGGTCCTTCAAAATATTAGAAGTTAACAAGGGAACTTGATCAGATACAATGGAAAGTGGCACTCTATGTAACCTGAAAATAACTTTCAGGTGTAATAAAAAAGATGATCCGAAGACATTGTATATCAAATTGTAAATAAATTTGAATATTTAGTTAGTTGATCAATAATAACATAGATTGCATTCCTACCTTGATAATTCATTTGATGTCCCATAATGATGTCCATAGATATATTTTCCCATTTCCACTCAGTACCTAGTAAAGGCTGAAGAATCCCATTGGTTAACTGTCGCTCTGCTATAACATGTGGACATGTCAATCATTTCACTGTAAAATATAAAATATCTCTTTTCAATCCATCCAAGGAGTAATACTCTCAAAAGTCACTATACATCTAAGTACATGTAGGATGAACTAAAAATGGAGAAATCTGTGACTCACAAAATAAATATTCCTTTAACTATAGAGCACTAAGCATATATAATATTTTTCCAATTCAAAACAAAATCACTATCAAGATTGTATTATGGAATCTTACACATTTAAACCAATTATACCTTTTTATGTAGCTCATGGTCTTCCTTCTGTGCTTTCTTAATTCTAACTAATAATGACGACTGCAGTGAATAATGAAACAAAATAGATGTATTTACTGCACCAACATGATATGTGCAAAAATTCACAAATAATTAATCAATGGATCATGATCCAAATGTAAAATGAGTAATGATTCATGATGTTTTTGACTCAAGGAATTTGCAACATTATTTTCTTTTCTAGGATTGTAATTAATCATTCAATCATAGTCATTTATCAGTTTAAGACATCTTCTTTGCCTCATTTTTAATTCATTCTTAGTGAATATGTACATTATAATTTTATGGGTAGTATATATTTGAAATATGGATCTGTATAAATGATGCCTCCAAATTTTCACAGCCAAACCCACTGATAATAGTCTCAAATCATGTGTGGGATAATTTAAATCCTGATTTTTTTTCTTTCTTAATGTATAAGATATTACTTAATCATTATGCATAAAAAACAATGTCCCGTAAATGAAAAATCAATATAGATGACGAAATCACCATTACGGTATAGAAGAGCCAAAACCGGAGCATTCACGAGTCTCTTATTCAGTTCCTAATACAAACTTCATTGGATGGATCGATATATGCGGATGTAGTCTCAAAGGATCTCAATACACCTTTATGCTTGTAATATAGCTTCTTTAAATCATTCATATCTCTCTTTGGGAAGAAAAATGTATAATGACCCAACTCACTATATTTAAAACAAATAATAGTTTTCTTATCAGGATTAGTATTAGGATCATTTTCATTACAATCATGGTCTATATGTCGAGACATACCACATAGAAATGAATTCATAGTTTTGGTAAGACATTATCCAAGGTGATTATTACCACACATTTCAAAAAATTTCAATTTAACATTCATGGCATCAGATTTATTTGATTGATTATTATCCATTGCTTTCCATCTCAAAATCTTCCTCTATTTGTTTTAATGGTACAGTGGTCATTAAAAAACTCTATTTCTACCCTCTCAGAAAATCAATAAAATTTATTACAAATTTTAAACTCATGTGAATCCAATGCCATTCGATATCTTGGATTGAATACTGAGTAAAAATGGCTGATTTTCTATCAAGATCTTGAATAACATTTGGAACATACTTTTCAAGTTGGGTGAAGTTAAATTAATAAACATCCACTGAAACTTATTCATTTTTATTCTATTATTGTAATTTCCTATCCATCATAAGTCTAAACACCTTAGAAAAATAGTTATTAATGAAAATACGTTTACATTCACCCCACTCTAGTGCTTCAATAACCTCTTTAGCCCTGATATTCTTGAACATTGACCACCATTGATTTTTTCACCATGAAAATGATTAATTCAAAGACATAAATTTTGATTATCTGAAAAGATGATAAAATCATATATCCTTTCAAGGGATTTAATCCATCCATCAGAGACTACTCGGCTAGAAGATCCACGGAAAGTAGGAGGGTTTTGCTCATAAAATGTTCTACTATCACCATGTTCCTTTGTGGTAACTTGAGTTATTCTCCCATATGGATTCCACCGACATTTATTACATATTTCATCTTATCCATTAATGTCACAAACTAATTATTTTCAATCCCAACTATTCCAGGCCGCATATTTGGTAGGATATCGTTCTTTTGGTGCATTTCCACTCTTTCTTCCATGATCCTTCTATGGAAAACCTTTCTGAACAAACATATATTAATCAATGAAACATGGTAATCTTTAAATAATATAAAATTTCATATTAACATTAGAATAAAAATAATTTATTTTATTCTTTTGAAATCATCATAACCTCTAATTTTATATAAACCATCCTCTGATACCAACTATTAGGACCCGACTTTATTACATTACATACTATTGAATTCTAATTATGAACTAAAATCCTTTATCATTGACAATATTTTCATGTTTGGAGTTTTAAAGAATTTTTATATAATTTATATACAAAATTAAACATTTATATAGAGTAGATACCATAAAAACGTCTTTATTTCTTCTAATATATAAATCTTTTCAAATAAAACACATTTACTTTGACAAATCATCATAAAATTTAACACGGATTCCTTATTTTTTTAACACATCCATATAACCTGTGAAAATCAACTATATAATGTGATGGGAACAAAATTCATAGAAAGAGATTTAAAAAGATGGAAAGAAAACATTAGTCCCTGAATAATTTTAAACATATGCAATCTTTTTCAAAAATACATACTTATCACCCATATAAAAAATACTTTTTGAAACATGGGATATTGAAAAAATTAAAACAAAATAAAGAACATAAATAAAACCATAATAGTGTGTTAGGAAATTAATTTCACAACATTTTAACCCTCTTTTCTACCTTATAATTTGTAACCCTCATGGATACCTTACAATATAACCCTCACGACTACCTTGTTGTGTAACCATCGCAGTTACACATAGAGTAACCATACAGCCGACCTCTAACATACCCATACCCACTGAATAAGAGAGAGATATAGGCCCTACCCTTCAACATAGAAAATTCTTTTAAACAATAATATAATCATCAAAAAATAATTCTTGGATGAAAACATTCACATTGAATTTTGTAAAATTATATGTTTAAAATAAGAATTTAAAATGAAATGCCTATAAAAATATAATAGAATTTAAGTGGGAGTTAATAGAGTGGATGGAATATGTATAAAACTATAAATACACATAATTAAACATAATATAAAGAAAATACATCACACACTAAATTTTAATACCATGTAATTAATGATGTAGAAAGTCAACTCAAATAATGGAAATTGGGTTGAGAATTCCCTTTCCTCGGGTTCTTTTTTACATCAAAATTTGTTTAAATGACTTATATAATTTTAAAAATAGTGTTATTAAAATATTCAAAAAATATATTCATGGTCATAATGCCTTATATTATCATTTCATAAAATTATTTCAGCCATTAATTATTAGTATTTGGTTCGTTAAATTGTTTTGGGTGTAATCATTATATGATTTCCATGGCCGGTTTGTATTTTATTTTCTTGTCGTATAGAAATGAAATTCAAAAAGTTAAATAAAATGGTATTAATATGTTTCTAGATTACTAAATGATTCCATAAATCTTTTTGGTCATATTTTATGAGAATTAATCAAGAGATAAATCTTTAGTGATATCTATTTAGATCATTTTGGCGGAACATTGATAATCATGAACATGTTTCATCATATACCTTTATCATTATGCATATAAGATTTGTCGAGAACATAAGTGGGGTCATGTAATACACATTAAAATATTATTCAACCATTAATTTTTTTAAAATTACCTTTTATGAATGTAATGGAAATTGAAAACACATCATCCATGATTTTGGTAAATCGGCGCATCGCAGACAGAGTTCTTATTGTTAGGATAATAAAAGGAATAAGAAGTAAATTGAGGAATTTGTTCACAAAATGACATAAACCATAATATATAAAATTTTTGAGCTCTCATTCATCTTTGATAAGGGTAGGAGAATAGAGTATAACCGAAAAAAATAATTTAAAAAATAATATGAAAATAAAAAAGGATTTTAACCTCAAGATCTCTTCTCCATGAGATCCTCCTTATAGCCTTTGGTTTAGGAATTTTATAGAGACGAGTAGGGCTCCGAATTGGGGTAGGGAATTATGAGGATTATTTTGATGAACTATGATAAGGATCATGACTTTAGTGGAGTGAGATGAAGATGGGATGAGTTTAGTATGTATAACAGAGGAGAAGAGGGGTGTTATGTTATTTTAATAAATAATTAAACATTTTTGTTCATGAATATGTATATTCCTGGTTCATGTGCCAAAAAATAGTAATGAGTGAATGTGAGTTCAAACTAATGGACATTAAAATCATCCTTGACTAAATCATGATGTATAATTTCATTTATTTATTATATTTTGAAATTATAGATTTTTACTATTCACAAAAATTCAAATATTTCAAAAAAATCCCAAAAATACTCCATAACAATTTTTCGATGTGAAGAGTTAAAAAATAAACTCCATTTTTTGAAAATAAATAAATATATAATTAATTTAATTTTTAAATAAATTCATTTTTTATTCAAATATAATAATTTTAAAACTCCAACTGATGTTATATCACCTTGAAAAATTAATCAATATCTAACTATCTTATAATAATAATATAATTTAATATTCATAATGGTTATATTTATAACGACCAATACTTTACATACATTGTTAATACTTCAAAATTGAAGCATACTTATTACAACATATGACAAAACCACAAAGGACCGTATAGGTATAGTGTCTTTAGAAACTGGGAAACATAAACAACTGGTTCATAAATCTTCTACAGTGTCTCCCATTTATTTCATCATATCTAGGGTCCCATTTAGCATATTATACTTAATATCCATCTTCCTGACCTGGGGAAAAGAAAACATAAAAGGGTGAGCTCAAATGCTCAGCAAGGGCAAATAAAGGAAATAAAAATCATATCATATCTTTTTGAAAATCATAACCTGCAAAAGAGATAATAATATCTTAACATGGAATAAATCATAGAAGTGAAAATGAGATCCCCATAATCATAACATGAAACTTGAAACTTTGTGTAATTCACACATAATCATGGAAACTCATTTCTTGTTAGTCATGAATCATTGCCAAGACTATCTTAGTGGACAAAGTCCCTTTCTAAACCAAGTTCACTCCTCGTTTCAGTCCTGTATCACTGAACCGAAATAACCTTCCGTTCCAGCCATGTCTATCTAATGAGATATAAAATCTTTACCCAATGCATTGGAGGGAGATATAGGTCCCACCCATCTTATAATGAATCCTTTCTTATGTGTACCACATAATTATAAACCATACATCATAGCGTAACCCATGTAATAAAAATGGGATTCTTAAACAACATGACATCATAAAACAATTCATATAAGATAGAGGAATTCATAAAAATGTTTCCATCACAACATAATCAAATCCATGTAATAATAGGGATAAAAACAGAACCCTTTTATTATCTTAGATGGAAAATAATTTTGATAAATTACTTGAACATCATTCTTAAGGAAAATATCCTTTTTACTTCAAAAACACTTTTCCTTTCTTAACATTTCATATAATTTTAAACTAAAAGAAGTTGATTAAAAATAAACTTGAATACTTGTAAAGGAAGATTCTTGGAAATAATTTTTTAGAAATCCATTTATGCCGTATAAGTTAAAAAAAACATTCTTCGTACTTTTGTCGGAAAAGTCAAAAAGTACCTCGTACGAAAAACGACAAAAGATTCCTTTCATACATATTAATAAAAACTCACCAAAGGGTAAAAATGGATTTAAACAATTTTAGGTGGATGGAAATAATATTACATATTGATGAAACATGGATGTGGATGATAAAATACACCCCAGTAAATACTTACGAATAAAGAATCTCGGATAAAAATGAGATTGTGATATTTCCCTTACCTTAGGTCCGATTTGCTTTGTATGTGTCCGAAGCTCCTGTATAATGGTTTAAATAATGTTATTGACTTATTCCAGAATCATACATATTGATATGACATCATATATGGTCATATTCTTAGCTTCTTGTTAGTAATATTTCATTGTTACTTGTTACTCGGGTCTTTATTGCATTTTGTTCTTATGCGTGTTTTGCCGAATACATTCTTATTATTCTTTTACGGTTATAGATACCTTATATCCAGAATGGTATTAGTGTATCATATATCATATTTATTCATTCAATTCATTTATATAATTACTATGTAACGATGATCATGTAGAACGAGTCGCATCACATCGTGGAGACGGTATTCCGTACGTACGCACGAGTGATGATATCGTTCTTATGATCGTGGAACTGTATTGGAGTATATATATATTATTTCAGTATCAATATTACTTTATAATAATCATAAATAGTTACTCATTACACCATTATACCAATCCTTGTAAAGTGATGGTGGAAAAATAGATTACACCACGGCGTGGAGACGATATTCCGTACATACGCACGCGCGGTGATTTCATTTTTCCATAGGATGGATAGAAGGTGAATTAGGGTTGTTTCATATTTATAATAACATATCAGTATGTAAGTAATACTGATGATATTACTTTATCATGAAACAACTAAAGAAGAAGAAGTTGAAGAAGAATGAAATTGAAAAGATCGATAATGGATATTACCTCTTCTTTGGAACGCCTCTTTGAATCCTCCACTTAGGGAACAAAGATTGGTCTTTGAAGAAGACCAGGACCTCTAGAATTATTATAGGGATGTGGAGAGTAGAAAATGGTAGGGGTTGGCCGAGCTTGAGTGCTCAAATTGGTGTGAGGAGGAGGGGGAGGAGGTGCCCTTTTATAAGGGAGGAGAGGGGCACCTTAGGAATATCTCAAAATATTATTTTATATTAAAGTCAAAATCGGTTTATAATGGTTCCAAAGGGTCTTATTTCGAAGATAAGGTGGGGAAGGGTCGCAATACTATCAACCAATAGTATTTAGACAAGTTTAGGGTATTATTTTATCCTTATCAATTAGATTTAACTCTAAGTTAAATAATTTAACTTTTTCCGTGTCTTTTTGTTTTCTTTCACTATATGGTTAATAAACTTACTATAACATGCCAAACGAACCCCAAATTGTTTATTATTAATATATATATCCTTATCTAAGTCATTTGGCCGAACCTTAGATTTTTAGGATTAAAATAACAATTAGTAATATAATATTTGATTTAAAAACTATTTTGTGTCAATTTTGACACTATTTGATATATGATTTTTGTGAAAGTCATAACAGAATTATATGTTCGAACAAAGTTGATTAAATCAACACTAATATATCATAGTAACCTATAAAATTAGTGTAATTCATAAAAAGTCTTAAATTACATTTATTTTGGTATTTATATTATCAATTATGTCAATATTTCATTAATAAGATAATTACTGCATCATCTTTGTGTCATTAATAAATTAAATTATTTGATGTCTAAAAATTAAAAATAAAATACCATCATTTAGGAAATCTTTTTATCTTTCTAATTAATATTTACAATCGAATTTATCTTATGCATAACCCTATATTAAAAATGATTTACTTATTAAACTTTGATTTTAACTATTTTAACCCTTCTTTAAATAAATTAATAATAAATGTCCTAATCTAATCCATGTGGGCCTAAATGGTCATATTTTATTCCTAAGTTTGTTTTTGGTCGAATTAAACTTGTCCAATAGAATTAGGACATGTGTTAGGGTAATATTAATATCATATTTACCCTTAGTTACCCTATTTACTATTAACTGCAGTAAAAATAGTAAAAAGTTACTATTCACCAAAAAATTATTTTTATCTCATTGAACCACATTTTACTTACTGATATCAACTGTGTCTGTCTGATTTTTGAAATTCCATTCATATAAGCGGTAAAATTAAGTTTTATGCAAAATTCAGTTTTTAACCTACCACTTTGTGGTTTCACTATTCATCAAAAATTGAAAGTTTTCAGAAAAATACCAAAATTTCACCCTAGGCTAATTTCGATATTCTGAATCCAAAAATGAAGTCCATTTTGAAAAATAAAATTTATGAAATTTCAAAAAGTGGTTATTACTATTCATAACGGCTAGTTTTAATAGCATATTGTTGTTTAGTGAAACTCGGTATTGCGTACGACGCAAGCTATTGAGGAAGGTCGCGATTGCGTGCAAATCAAGCCAAGCAAGTGTTGTGTAGAAAAAGATTCCTTTGATAATTTATATAACATAAAAGTCTCGGGTGTTACATTCTACCCCCCTTAAAAAGAATTTCTCCCTCGAAATTCGTCACTTTGTAACAAACAGATGAGGATACTTCTCCCTCATCATATCCTCAAGCTCCCATGTAGCTTCTTCAAGTTGGTGGTTCCTCCATAAAACTTTCACCAATCGAGTGGTCTTGTTTCGTAGGACTTTTTCGCTACGATCCAGAATCTCTATCGGCTGTTCTTCATAAGAAATATCTTGCTCCAGCAGTACAACTTCTGAGCTGAGTACATGTGATGGATCTGGTATGTACTTTCTCAGGAGAGATACATGGAACACATCGTGAACTTGAGAGAGATTCGGTGGAAGCGCCAATCAGTAAGCTACCTTCCCAACACGATCCAGTATTTTGAAAGGACCGATATATCTAGGGATCAACTTCCCCTACTTTCCAAATCTCATAACCCTCTTCCAGGGAGATATTCGTAAGAACACTTTATCACCCACTTCAAACTCTAGGTCTTTTCTTCGGTTGTCGGCATAACTTTTCTGTCGACTCTGAGCTGCGCTTATGTGTTGTTTAATAGATCTAACCTTTCCTGCCATTTCATCAACGAGATCAGGTCCTAATAGCTTTCTTTCCCCAACTTCATCCCAGCAAGTTGGAGTCCTGCATTTCTTTCCATAGAGAGCTTCATAAGGAGCCATCTGAATACTGGAGTGAAAGCTATTATTATAAGAAAATTCCACCAAAGGTAGGTGTTGATCCCAAACTCCTTTGAAATCCATAGAGCAAGCTCTCAACATATCTTCTAGGGTTTGAATTGTTCTCTCAGACTGACTGTCTGTCTGGGGATGATAAGCAGTGCTGAAAGTCAACTCTGTATCCAGAGTATGCTGAAGACTTCGCCAGAACATTGAGGTAAATCTCGGATCCCGATCAGATATAATAGAATGTGGTACTCCATGCAATCTTACCACTTCCTTTACATATATCCTGGCAAGCTGATCTAGAGAGAAATCCTCTCTAATAGCAATGAAGTGTGCAGATTTTGTAAGACGATCAACTATGACCCAGATAGCATTATTGCCATTGGATGTTTTAGGAAGTCCTGTGACAAAGTCCATAGTGATGTTTTCCCATTTCCATTCGGGTATGGGTAATGGTTGTAACATCTCCTTAGACTTTTGTCTCTCAGCTTTAACTTGTTGACAAACCAAGCATCGAGAGACATATTCAGCGACATCTCTTTTCATGCCATCCCACCAGAAGTACTCTTTCAGGTCCCTATACATCTTCGTGCTTCCAGGATGAATAGAGAATGAAGAACTATGAGCCTCATCCAGCAGCTCCTTCTTTAATTCGGGGATGGAAGGAACACAAACCCGATTCATGAACTTTATTATCCCATCACAATCAAGGTTGAATTCAGGAACATTTCTCACCTTCTTTTGTAACTCGACATCTTCTTTCTTTGCCTCTTTAATATTCACATGTATAGATGGTTGAACATTCATTTGAGAAAGATAAGATTTTTCCCCTTCCATTATAATTCCAAGATCCATCCTTTGTAAATCCATAAATATTGGATCTTTTTTGATCCTCATCATGGATAAACTAGCATGGTCTTGTCGACTTAATGCATCTGCCACCTTGTTTTCTTTCCCAGGGTGGTAAAGGATTGAGCAGTCATAATCCTTAATCAGCTCCAACCATCTTCTTTGACGCATATTCAACTCCTTTTGTGTGAAAATATACTTTAAACTTTTATGATCAGTATAAATATCACACCTTTCACCAAAAAGGTAATGCCTCCAAATCTTTAATGAAAAGATTACCGCAGCCAACTCCAAATCATGTGTTGGGTAATTTTGCACATGGATTTTCAACTGTCGTGAGGCATAAGCTATCACCATATCATTTTGCATAAGAACACACCCCAATCCCTTCTTGGATGCATCACTGTAGATCACAAACCTTTATCCACTACAAGGCAGTGTGAGCACAGGTGCACTGGATAACCTTCTTTTCAACTCCTTGAAATTCTCTTCACATTCCTCTGTCCAGGCAAACTTAACTCCTTTCCGAGTCAACATGGTGAGTGAATTAGATAATCGTGAAAAATATTTTACAAAACGTCGATAATATCCAGCCAAACCAAGAAAACATCAGATCTCAGTTAGTGTCGTTGGCCTCGACCATCTTTTGATAACCTCTGTTTTTGCTGGATCCATAGATATCCCCACTTTTGAGATTATGTGACCCAAAAATGCAACTTTTTGAAGCCAAGATTCACACTTGGTAAATTTGGCATAAAGCTTCTCCTTTCTCAGGGTCTTTAATATAATTCTCAAGTGATCTTAATGCTCTTCCTTGCTCTTTGAATAGACAACAATATCGTCTATAAAGACTACCACAAATTGATCAAGATAGTCTCTAAAGACTCTATTCATTAGATCCATGAAGATAGCAAGGGCATTAGTAAGACCAAATGGCATCACTATAAATTCATAGTGTCCATACCATGTACGGAAAGCCGTCTTTGGTATATCCTCCATTTTGAACCTTAATTGATGATACCCTGAATGAAGATCAATCTTGGAAAAATATTGAGCTCCGCGTAGTTGGTCAAATAAGTCATCAATGCGTGGGAGAGGATATTTGTTCTTGATAGTGATCTTGTTAAGTTCTCGATAATCAATGCAGAGTCTCATTGATCCATCTTTCTTCTTAACAAATAGAACAGGTGCTCCCCAAGGTGACGCACTAGGGTGTATGGATCCCTTATCAAGATTCTCTTAGAGTTGCTTCTTCAATTCCTGCAACTCAATTGGGGCCATTCTATAAGGTGTCTTTGAAATATGCAAAGAACCCGGTACGAGTTCTATTGAAAACTCAACTTCACGATTTGGTGGAAGACCCGGTAATTCCTCCGGAAAGACATCATCAAACTCCCGTACAATGGGCATATTCTTAATCGTGAGTTTCTCACCAACCATTTGAGATAAATAACCTTCATTTAGTGGAATCAATACCCATAAGATGGATGAAATTTCCACTGGAAGATTATGTTCATCCTTGCATTGATATACGATCGTAGATTGATCTGGAATATGAAATGTGACTTCCCTTCTTTGGTAATTGATATGAGCTCCATGTAGAGAAAGCCAATCCATGCCAAGAATCACATCAAATTCCACTAAAGGAAGGATCACAAGATTTGCAGGAAGCACGTTCCCACTAACTTCGATCGGAGAAGAATTATAAACTTTTGATGCGACTGTTGTGCCATTAGGTGTTGTCACAGCTAACTCAACATCTAATTGTTGAGGTAATATGGTGATACCCTTAGAAAATTCTTTTGAAATAAAAGAGTGGGTGGATCCAGAATCAAATAAAACATTTGCTACTTTAGAGTGGATGGTAAGTGTACCTTTCACCACTTCGTTATTGTACTCCACATCGCTGATAGAAATTGCATGTGACTTTCCTTTGTCTTTAGCCTTAAGATTTTGTTGACGTCGACCATCATCATCAACCATTGGATTTGGGCATTGATTGGCATAATGCCCCATCTCCTTGCACTTGAAACATTGAAGTGTAGTAGGTTCATTCTGTGTATCCTTTCCTTTGTTTGCATCATTAGACATCTTCTTCCCATTATCGCGGCATTCAAATGCCCGATGACCTTCCTTTCCACATTTGAAACATTTACTTGTCCCTTTAAGACAACTCCCTCCATGTTTCTTTCCACACTTTGAGCATAAGGGAAAGCTCATCTTCTTTTCGGTGTGCTCTTTAGATTTTCCTTTGAATTCCATCTTCCTCTTCTTATTAAACCCATGTGACTGATGGGTTATTCCAATCTCCATCTCGACTTTGAGAGCACATCGAATGATTTCCTCATAGCTATTGAAGTCCCTTATGGCTAAATCCCTTCGAAGACTTGGTTTTAAGCCACTAAAGAATCAATCGATCTTACTCTCATGTTGGATAATAATACCAGAAGCATACCTTGCAAGTCTTGTAAAATTTGCTTCATAGGTACCAACAGATTCATCAACCCTTTGCTTCAGTTCAAGAAACTCTTTCTCCATCTTTGTTTGGAGAATACGAGGGAAGTACTTATTGAAAAATAAGTTCTTGAACTCGTCCTATTCCATAGACTCAATTTCATCCCTTTTACTCGTATTCTTAATAAGATTTCACCATTGATCAACATCTCC
This sequence comes from Viscum album, assembly GCA_963277665.1. NCBI lineage: Eukaryota > Viridiplantae > Streptophyta > Magnoliopsida > Santalales > Viscaceae > Viscum > Viscum album. The sequence continues at coordinate 814,736,624 of OY728165.1, forward strand.
TTCCAAACGATACACTGCTAGGATGACTTTATCATGTTCAGAACATTGAAGAACTAAAAATATCTTTTCAGTAGTACTAATCCATTGTTCAGCAACTAATGGATCAGTAGACCCACTGAAAGAAGGTGGACACTGCCTCATGAAGGATTCAACAGAATGTTGCTTCTTCCTTTGCTCGTTTGGAAGTCCTGCATGATTCATAGCATGAGAAAGTTGTGTGAGCATGGCTACAAGATTTTGCATTCCAGCTCTCATATCGTTTGGTTGCTCAGGGGGACAATCATTGCATTGCCCATCGCATTCTGCATTAACACGGTTCCTTTGGGTTCCATCCATTGACTAAAACCAAGAAGAATAGTGTGAGCAACACTAATTATAATAGGAAAACCACATAATTCAAGAATAAAATTTTCATGATTAAGGTCTTATCCTAGGTTATTCATGGCCATTTCTAAAACACTAAGATTGTGTTCTATGCTTAGACTTATCCTTAGGGTTCTTACTAAGGCTTTCACATCCTAGTTTCCAAAGGTTGACTATACCATTCCTCTGATACCAACTATAACGACCCATACTTTATGTACATTGTTAATACTTCAAAATTGAAACATACTTATTACAACATATGACAAAACCACAAAGGACCGTATAGGTATAGTGTCTTTAGAAACTGGGAAACATAAACAACTGGTTCATAAATCTTCTACAATGTCTCCCATTTATTTCATCATATCTAGGGTCCCTTTTAGCATATTCTACTTAATATCCATCTTCCTGACCTGGGGAAAAGAAAACATAAAAGGGTGAGCTCAAATGCTCAGCAAGGGAAAATAAAGGAAATAAAAATCATATCATATCTTTTTGAAAATCATAACCTGCAAAAGAGATCATAATATATTAACATGGAATAAATCATAGAAGTGAAAATGAGATCCCCATAATCATAACATGAAACTTAAAACATTATGGCATGCACACATAATCATGGAAAATCATTTCTTGTTAGTCATGACTCGTTGCCAAGACTATCTTAGTGGACAAAGTCCCTTTCTGAACCGAGTTCACTCCTCATTTCAGTCCTGTTTCACTGAACCGAAATAACCTTCCGTTCCAACCATGTCTATCTCATGAGATATAAAATCATTACCCAATGCATTGGAGGGAGATATAGGTCCCACCCATCTTATAATGAATCCTTTCTTATGTGTGCCACATAATCATAAACCATACATCATAGCGTAACCCATGTAATAAAAATGGGATTCTTAAACAACATGACATCATAAAACAATTCATATAAGATAAAGGAATTCATAAAAATGTTTCCATCACAACATAATCAAATCCAAGTAATAATAGGGATAAAAACAGAACCCTTTTATTATCTTAGATGGAAAATAATTTTGATAAATTACTTGAACTTCATTCTTGAGGAAAATATCCTTTTTACTTCAAAAACACTTTTCCTTTCTTAACATGTCATACAATTTTAATCTAAAAGAATTTGATTAAAAATAAACTTGAATACTTGTAAAGGAAGCTTCTTGGAAGTAATTTTTTAGAAATCCATTCATGCTGTATAAGTTAAAAATAAACATTCTTCGTACGTTTCTCGGAAAAGTCAAAAAGTACCTTGTACGAAAAACGAAAAAAGATTCCTTTCATACATATTAATAAAAACTCACCAAAGGGTAAAAATGGATTTAAAAAATTGTAGGTGGATGGAAATAGTATTACATATTGATGAAACTTGGATGTGGATGATAAAATACACCCCAATAAATACTTACGAATAAACAATCTCGGATAAAAACGAGATTGTGATATTTCCCTTACCTTAGGTCCGATTTGCTTTGTACGTGTCCGAAGCTCCTGTATAATGGTTTAAATAATTTTATTGACTTATTCAAGAATCATACATATTGATATGATATCATATATGGTCATATTCTTAGCTTCTTGTTAGTAATATTTCATTGTTACTTGTTATTCGGGTCGTTATTGCCTTTTGTTCTTATGCGTGTTTTGCCGAATACATTCTTATTCTTCTTTTAAGTTTATAGATACCTTATATCCAGAATGTTATTAGTGTAATATATATAATATTTATTCATTCAATTCATTTATATAATTACTATGTAACGATGATCATGTAGAACGAGTCGCATCACATCGTGGAGACGGTATTCCGTACGTACGCACGAGTGATGATATCGTTCTTATGATCGTGGAACTGTATTGGAGTATATATATATTATTTCAGTATCAATATTACTTTATAATAATCATAAATAGTTACTCATTACACCATTATAACCATCCTTGTAATGTGATGGTGGAAAAATAGATTACACCACGGCGTGGAGACGGTATTCCGTACGTACGCACACGCGGTGATTTCATTTTTCCGTAGGATGGATAGAAGGTGAATTAGGGTTGTTTCATATTTATAATAACATATCAGTATGTAAGTAATACTGATGTTATTACTTTATCATGAAACAACTAAAGAAGAATAAGTTTAAGAAGAAAGAAATTGAAAAGATCGGTAATGGATATTACCTCTTCTTTGGAACGCCTCTTTGAATCCTCCACTTAGGGAACTAAGATTGGTCTTTGAAGAAGACCAGGACCTCTAGGATTATTCTAGGAAAGTGTAGAGGAGAAAATTTCAGGGGTTGGCCGAGCTTGAGTGCTCAAATTGGTGTGAGGAGGAGGGGGAGGAGGTGCCCTTTTATAAGGGAGGAGAGGGGCACCTTAGGAATATCTCAAAATATTATTTTATATTAAAGTCAAAATCGGTTTATAATGGTTCCAAAGGGTCTTATTTCGAAGCTAAGGTGGGGAAGGGTCGAAACCCTATCAACCAATAGGATTTAGACAAGTTTAGGGTATTATTTTAACCTTATCAATTAGATTTAACTCTAAGTTAAATAATTTAACTTTTACCGTGTCTTTTTGTTTTCTTTCACTATATGGTTAATAAACTTACTATAACATGACAAAAGAACCCCAAATTGTTTATTATTAAAATATATATCTTTATCTAAGTCATTTGGCCGAACCTTAGATATTTAGGAATAAAATAACAATTAGTAATATAATATTTTATTTAAAAACTATTTTGTGTCAATTTTGACACTATTTGATATATGATTTTTTTGAAAGTCATAACAGAATTATATGTTCGAACAAAGTTGATTAAATCAACACTAATATATCATAGTAACCTAGAAAATTAGTGTAATTCATAAAAAGTCTTAAATTACATTTATTTTGGTATTTATATTATCAATTATGTCAATATTTAATTAATAAGATAATTACTGCATCATCTTTGTCCCATAAATAAATTAAATTATTTTATGTCTAAAAATTAAAAATAAAATACCATCATGTAGGAAATCCTTTTATCTTTCTAATGAATATTTAAAATCGAATTTATCTTATGTATAACCCCATATTAAAAATGATTTACTTATTAAACTTTGATTTTATCTATTTTAACCCTTCTTTAAATAAATTAATAATAAATGTCCTAATCTAATCCAAATGGGACTAAATGGTCATATTTTATTCCTAAGTTTGTTTTTGGTCGAATTACACTTGTCCAATAGAATTAGGACATGTGTTAGGGTAATATTAATATCATATTTACCCTTAGTTACCCTATTTACTATTAACTGCGGTAAAAATAGTAAAAAGTTAATATTCACCAAAAAATTATTTTTATCTCATTGAACCACATTTTACTTACTGATATCTACCGTTTCTGTTGGATTTTTGAAATTCCATTCACAGAAGCGGTAAAATTAAGTTTTATGCAAAATTCAGTTTTTAACCTACCACTTAGTGGTTTCACTATTCATCAAAAATTGAAAGTTTTCAGAAAAATACCAAAATTTCACCCTAGGCTAATTTCGATATTCTGAATCCAAAAATAAAGTCCATTTTGAAAAATAAAATTTATAAAATTTCAAAAATTGGTTATTACTATTCATAACGGCTAGTTTTAATAGCATATTGTTGTTTAGTGAAACTCGGTATTGCGTACGACGGAAGCTATCGAGGAAGGTCGCGATTGCGTGAAAATCAAGCCAAGCAAGTGTTGTGTAGAAAAAGATTCCTTTGATGATTTATTTAACATAAAAGTCTCGGGTGTTACAATATTACTATTCATATTACAATTCATATGTGTATGGTATTATTCACCAGAATAAAAAGTTGGTTCTATCAAACACCAACTACCATTCTGATCACAAATGTAGATTACAATTGTTTTGAAATTCAAATCACAAAATTGGAAAATTATGTTTGAATATTAGATTATAACTACCCACTTAAAAAGGATTCATGCATTTAAATTTATTTTTAAAACAATTGGGTTTTACAAAAAATAATTGTAATTAATTTCTATAATATTTAGTAAAAAATTTGTGAATTAATAATATTTTTCAAATATAATTTCAAAATTATCTTAAGGTGAATTTTAAGGATTTTTTAAAAAAATTATTCCCCATAATGAATTAAAAAATATATATTTTTATAAAATTTTCATTAATATTCAAGAAGAATACCCATTATGTTTTCAACTTTATATTAAATAGAAAATAAAATTATTTAAATTGAAATAATATTATTAATTTCATAAAATCATTATTATACTTGATTTTTCTATATGTTAATTTTATGGCTTTGAAATTAGTTTTTATTACAATTGTTTTCATGGACACAATTTTTTACAGGTTAAAAGGTTAAATTAATAATATTAAATAATATATTTTTCAAATTTATAAATTATATTTTCAATAATATTTTTTATCATTCATTTATTGTTTTTTTTTGCAATGGAGTTATTTTTATTATGTTTCATGCTTAAAAATGATTTTTCCTTAAAGTGGGGTTGAACTGAATTTTTCATGCTTATTTAAAATTAAATTCTTCAGCTTATTAAAATTGATTATAATTAAATGGGTTACATATTTTGAATAAAAAAAATTAAAATAACATAATAATGATAGTTTTATTTTTTTTCATAGTGAATAGAAAAAATATCAAAATTTTATTACCATGTTTATGGTTAAAACACGTTTACTAATAGTTTATACCAAGAATTACAGTTAAGAATGATACTAAAATATGTATAGATATTTTTTTACTATATATTTAAAACATATCTTCTCATTCATTAAAATACTTCTACATTAGTATCTAGTTACACATAAAAGTGACCAAATGTTACTGAAACATTTTATATAATTCCATGTGGGTCCCCCTTAGGAAAGGGTGAATCTTCTCGTAACAATAATCAAAAATATTGAGGTTTAGCTCATATAATCCCTAATCCAAAACGTTTATAGCTTGTACTAGTTAATATCATATCTTATGGTCTTCGCCTAAGACTGATATTTCAATACATAAGGTGTAATCGAAATAAGGTCTCAAAAAGACATGGTATAAATATTATATAATCACATTTTATTTTATTTATTCATCTTCTTTAAAAAAATTATTTTACCTATAATAAAATGATTAATCTTTTATCATAAATATACCTGATAACCAATTCCACATAGCGTTAAGATTAATTTTCATTGACCATAATTTTGGGATGATTTTTATAATGGATTTAATTTTTATATATTATATTAATAAAATAATTATGATTTTGGAATTATAGTATATTATCTACCTTATTACCTTATGATCCATTAGAAAATAACAATTCTTCTCGTGTGAACGTGTGGAAAACCACCACCATAGAGAAATGTCATTTAGTTTTATTTAAAATTTATTTGAATGGTAATAAGAATAAATTAATTGAGAATATTAGATATTTTTGGTATCATAGTTATTAAACAATTTTTTATTTATAATTTTCCACACTTTCATTCAATCCATCAAAAAAAAGAAACATCACTTGTGTATAAGTAGATATTAACATATCCACGAAGTGAAGTGGTTAACTTTTTATCACATATTTATATGAATAGTCATAAAATTAAATAAAATTATATTGTATAATAATTATATTTTCATTAGTCATCATTAGATTATGGAACCATGATCATAGTTTAAGGACCCAAATTCCTGAAACAGAACAAAAATGGTAAACATAGTAGTTAACAACCAAAATAGTGACTTTAATTATGAATTTTTAACAAACGTGTGTTTTAATGATATAAGTGGATAATATATAATATTATAATAGTGTAAATTTTTATATTATATTAATGTAATAATTTTAAATTTATTACAAAGGAGGATAGAGTACTTATGATTCAATTCAGACATAATATGAAGCATTATTTATCTCCAATTTCAATTCCATATTACATATTTGTGTTATACCATTGGTTTTTTTAGAGTAAAAAAATTCATTATAATTTAGTATAATTATTGCATTATATCTCATGAGGTTCAATTTTTTATTCAATGTTCATTACTTCATGGCATATTTAATGAATGATTTTGGAATTGGTAATCGTTACTTGTTTCAATTTTGTTTTGTTGATATATGTTTTAAGTTACACACAAATTTCTATTTATAAAATCTATATATGAATATCATGACATATTATATATTTTATCATATTTTATTTCTTTTATTTAATTTTATAATTACATTTATGTCATCCTACGGTTGGTGTTTCGAATGTTACCAAAATAGAAATTGTAATCTTCTCAAATTGCCTTCTTTGAGATATATTTTATTTTAAACAACAATATTTTTTTATGATATTGCTATTCCAAAAAATTGATATGTTTTATCAAGAATATAATTACTTTAATAAATTTGATATTTTAATTTTTTTCATTATTTCATTATGGTTATAATTTTAAATTTACTACATTGATAAGGGTTTTATATTACAATCTCATTTTTCACCTAGAATGTTTATGGATAGATTTCTGATGATGAAATTATTGTATATACCTCTCCAAAATATTATTTCTCTTTTAATTAAATGTTTATTTATATATTTCTCAATTTTTCATTTATCATTTCTCAATTTAATTATTCAAAAGACTGAAATAACATGTTTTAGGAAAACCAAAACTTTTTAACACTTTTTTTGGGAATACTTTTCTTCTATGTTAATTTTTTCTTCAAAATATTTTCATGAATGTTTTTAAATATATAAAAAAATTATTAATTTTATATTTTCGATGTTATATATTATATTATTTTTTAAATGAATATAATTTACATTTTAAATGATGTATTTTAAACTTTTTACATAAAATGTTAGTACGTTTTTTTTAATATAAGCTTCATGAACAATTAATACCACCCCTTAAACATTAATTGTGTTGAAGATTACATTAATATATTACATGGTTATTTTCAATAGAAATTTTTTTATAAAATTATTTTTTATGTTATTTTAAAATAAAAAGTGTTTTCTAAATAAAGTTTCATATGATCTTTAAATTTTTTTTCTTTTATAACAACATCCTTTTATGTATCTTATACGTTACAAAGTGTACAGCCCGGTGTACCACATTTCCACCTTTTCTGGATGGTTTATATATATAATTAAGAAATATATATGATGTTTCGTTATATTAAATATGGTTTATGTTTAATTCCGTCCTAGAATAATTGGTTTATATGTGTCATTTTTTTCTAAAATAGAAAATCTATAAGTTTAAAACTAACAACATATTTTCAAATAGAAAAGTGTATTATATAAAAATAATTTTCATAAATGCCCGATAAAATATTTAAAACGTATGTGGGTATCCTTTTTTGTGACTTTATTAACCCAAATACACCCTGCAGTCTATTATTTTTAAGCATTCAAGACATTGACAAAGAAATATAGTCATATAATTATTAAAATATAAATGTCCCTTTAGTCACATAAATTGAGGTTAATAACAACCATTCAAACACGAATATAGAAATATAAATTTTACTGAAACACTACCCAAATATCCTCTCTTATTTGAACCTCACATGTTACTATTCCTTGGTCACTCTCTCTTAACCAAATCACTTCAATTCCGATGAATTTTTTATAGAATGATCATGTCTAAAAAGTAAGTATTATCGCATTGTTATATTATTATGATTAATATTTATCTACAAAATTTAGTATATAAATATAAATATAATGTTATTTGTATAAATATTATACTGATATATTACTATACTAAAATTTTAACTATTATTTATTACTCTCTATCTTCTTAGAAAAACAGAAGATTCATTAGTGCATTGTGTGGACTACCACCTCCACAAAGTGATATCTTATATTATAAAACATAACCATTCATGGTAGATCAAATGAATGTAATGATTTCATAAAAATAATATTTATAATATATATATATATGATTATAAAATTTAAAAATTTTATCTACCATATTTTATTATCCTTTGTTGACAAATGGAAACATTAACCGTGTGTATGTGAGAACTATCACATCAAAAAGTAATGGGATTTGGTTTTCATCACCACCCATCATGTTTGGGATTAGAAATATATTTAATATTAAACAATTATTATGATAAAAAATTAATATTTGCGATATTATGATACTATTTTACAATTCAATTAATAATGATCAAGAAAAATAAATTATATTCAAATAATATATAATAGTTAAAGGAACATGGAATTTTAAATATATATTCATAATGTTAATATATATATATATATAATAACCTTAATAAAATTATATATAAAGTTTATATAAAGTGTAGAATGATTTCTGACACAAATTAAGGGCTTTCATTTCAATTTCTATTCATCGAGGGGTTCTTTTATATGACACAAAAGTTTCTTATTTATATAGTGTATATACATTATAATAATATATTTTGGAATTAGAAATGATTTATTGAATATTATTAATAGAAACATATTATTTTTATGGTTTCAATGATATTTGATTAAAAATAAAAAATAGTAATGGATGCATATCAAACGTTCTAACCTTGCGGCATGTTTTATTTTATAAACTTGGTTTTATTTAAATGGTGTATATACTAATATATAGAATTATAGTTGCATGAATCATATTTATTATGTTATTTCATCAATAAAATCGTTATTTCTATTTCTCATTGTGATTTTATATGATTGTATCATAAACAATAAGGGTACCATCTCAATAACCGTTCATTGATATGTGTTTTGATATTATGAAATAATATTTATTTTAATGGTGTATATACTACCGCAAAGAATTATTCTAGCATAAATAATTTTTTAAATTATAAAATTAACTTCTATTCATTATATTCCTTGTTTTGGGAAATGAGTGAGTTCTTCCATAAAATACAACAACCCTTCATATCTTAATCTGATTTATTGAGTTATAATGTTTATGAACAAGATTCATATTTAATTTAATATTTTATACACCATTTATATTATGGTATATCACTTTGATACAAATATTCCTTGACGGTGGGATTAAATAATTTCATAAAATTCAAATATGCTCAGAATAATTCTTATCCATTCAAAATAAGGTCTCCCATCATTGTCTCAAATCTCAATCCCCCCATTTTTGTCCATTTTAATTGGATCCCCAATTAATTTTTGTCACATGTGAACATAATATTTAACTTTTCCCATTTTGAAAATAATGTTTTGTTGTTAACTATAATGTGAAATTTTAATAGGATTTGTTTTAAAACCTAGTAAATGATCTCTAGTGGCTACATCCGGAATTGGTTGAGCCCATTATCATTATTTTTTCAATATTATGAAATACCATTCAATAGTTACTCATATATTTTTCTATATATCCATTAATGATATATCTTTTCAAAAAACTTGTAATTTATGTGGTTACTATTAGAACCCAAAATGATGTTTTGAAGGTGAAATATGGAAATGTGGATTTGTTGACAATAAAAGTTTTGTTCGGTAGAATTTTGAAAATTCATAAATAGAATTTCTACTGAAATAAAATTGAAATGCTAGGTAATCGGGTACATGAGAATATTGTGTATGTGGATATAATGAAAAAATGAAATGGCAACATGATCAAGACAAGTCATGTGTGAAAATTACATTTGTGGCCTAAATAGCTACATGAAGTAGTAACATTAGAATATTGTGAATGTAGCGATGAAATCAATGTGGATCAAATATGTGGTGACAAAAATTCCATGAATTTTCGATGTTTCAATAGTTCTATGTGAATTTGGCTATGTGGAGCATGTGTTATTTTAAGATAATTTTGTGTGATACTATATTTCCAAAAAAAATGGATAAACATGTGTTGTTATCTCTAACGGAATGGTCAACCACATTTGATAGTGGTTTTATGATCTTGGACATATCAATTGTTTGATATCAAACCAGTATTTTTGATTTCATGTGAAGATATGGTTTTAAATTTTTTAGGGAAATTCATGTTTTGTTTGTGGAGATATTGATATGAAGTTATTTCCTTCAAATTTATCTTTTTAGATTTTAAATTTATATGAAATGGTACATTTTAGAGTCATTTATGCCTCATAAAATGAAGGATTCATAGGAAGTGATAACGTTATTATAAAATAAAAATATATGGGTTATATGAACATGGGAATTAGGAATATAATAAAAAATATAAATTATGTGAAGCACTAATTGTGGAATTCAAGAAGGTTTTAAAGAATCTCATATCGAATGTTGATTGTCCAAGAATTTATTATTCTAGGAGAAGAATTTAATTTTTTATTATATATAAATAATTTTAAAGAGAAAACCCTTGTTATTGTATATTATTTGTAACTTCATGTGAATAATTTTTAAATAGTTAGAGCAGTGAGTTCATTGTTGGATGAGAGTAGTCAGTTCTCAAATTATTATTGGTAGTAAACCAGGAGGGTGAGTGAGACCACAAAAAATTTTGATTCATGATAAAGTGAGATTAAATTATTTGGGTGCATAGGAACATTATAATTCATTCTTCCTAGAACATCCAACTGTTCTTGATCCTGGTAAATTCCGTAATTTTATTTACTTCATTCATCACACCATTATTGAAATGATAAATATAATTTTAAGCATTTCTCAAGGATGGATAAAATGTTATTCAAAAAAGGGATAATTGGTTTAACTTATATAATCTAATTATATTCTTATTAGAATGTAATCCTAATTAATTTTATAATCACTATACATATATTAAGTTCCAAAAAAAATTAACACTTTTAAATAAACCTAATGTAATGTAAATTTCGTATTTCTAAACTCATTTCATGAATAATCCTCATAAAATCCTTTGAAACTATTAACAGTTTCTAAAAACCATTATTATTTTATAATTAACCCTATTGGTTCAATTTTGGATTATGTAAAATAATATGATTTTTAATTTTTAAATAATATAATTTGGTTATTTCACACAATATTCAGCTATGTTGTTCACTTATATTCATTATTCCATATATATTTCCAATGAATTTTATACAATTGAACTTAATCTTCCGGAACAATGTAATTTTTTAGATTATGAAAGTCCAAAATATATAATGACATATCCTCTTAATAATCCTCATTATTTAACCATTCTTATGATGTGAAATAGTAATCATAAAACCAAATGCACTCTCATGGGGTTTATCATGGTTATGAATTATATATGGCCTATTTTCCCCATGTAGAATGAATATGTGATATTTTTATTATGTTTTAGGTGGTCTCGAAACTTTATATCCCTATAATAAATTGAGTAATGTTTTCCGGAAATGAGATATTATATATGGTGCAAGAGTAGTATGTCTAAGAACACTATGTTATGTGATATATGGGACAATATATATATATATATATCCCTAAAAACATTAGGAAAATATTTATATATCATGATATTTTATTTTATGGATTAAAAAATGAACATAATCCACTAGGGTACTTTGTCAACCATGTTTATGGGAATGGGTAGTGAACCCAATCTACCAATTTAATCTTTATGTTTTATCATAATTTTCTTGAGAGTAATTGTTCACTTATTTTTATGATTTCATGTATTTTTTTGTTTCAATATATTCCCTGATTCCATGATATAATTCTTTAATATCCTTATAACATGTTTATAGGATTAAAATAATTCTTTTTATGAAGTCGTTCTTTCCTCTTGACTCTCATTATTTACTTTATTACAATGTTTATTCCCTTATAGGGATGTCTCAGTCACCTATTCAATTTATTTTCCCCAAGATATTATATAATATTTTAGATGTTCTTGGGGTGTTATGAGAAATATATGGATTGTTACAAGAATTTTTTGTTCTCATATCAAATATGATATATTTGTATATCAAATTTTCCAAAGACACCAGACCATTATATCCATGGAATTAATTTTCAATAAATTATTTCATAAATCATTCAACGGATCATTATAATTGTTTGGTTATATATATTGGTATGTTGACACCCATTCTGCAGTTGATGTCGGAAGAAAATAATTCATGGTGATCATTCTCTCGGAGTCAATTAATATTTTTATGTTTTTCTAGAGGACTTTTTTTTTGTTTTTCTAATGATAAAGGTGGGTTTATCTATTTAATTTTTTAGGAGAACCCATGTGATATCTATTCTATCATTAACATGGCTTCTTCAGAGTTGAAATATCTAAAAGTGTAGTTATATGACTTATGATCAAATAGATTTATACATTTGATTTTATAACCATGGGAAACCCCAATTCTATTTTATATGAAGGAAGATTTAACTCACTTCTTATTTTTGAAAAATTAATATCTAAATTGAGTACTATTCAAAAATAAATACAATACTACTCACATTGATAATTTTTTGAATAGCTAAAAGAGGAAAACTGCTTTGATAAAAATTATCTTTTCCCTAGTTATCATAAATGTAGAATTATGATTTTAGATATTCCAAAGATAATAATTGGGATCTAATATGGTCACTTTCTATACCTTGTGTTATATTTTGGAATAAAAAAACACTCCCACATTCACCATGGTATTAATGTACCATACATTCCACCAATATAAATCCACTTTTATAATCGAGTTCATTTATGAAATTATAGAGGACGTTAAGACTGAAGAAGATTAGGTGTTTCATTTTCGTCATATTTTGGTAATCATAAGGGATCATAACATAAATGTCTAATTTTAAATCATACTATTATAGATATGAAAGTTTATTTTTTTGGGACAAAATATATTAGACCATTGTATCATAGTTGATCCAGAAATAGTGGTCACTTCTATGTCCAAGGAAGAACCCCTGAAGTTATTGAGATTCAAGGATTATTTGGTTGGATTGGATATTATTGGTGGTTCATAATAGCATTCCCAAAAAAGTCATAACCTTTTACTTATCTCACATGAAAATGGGTTATGTTTGTTTTGGAGTCAATGTTTTTGGAACCCTTTAATGATCTAAATAATATTTTAACTGCATCAAAAACATTTATACTTCTAGAGTATGTGTAGGGATTTTTTTGAGGCTATGGGTGGAGGAGTTATTTGTTTTATGAAAGAATCTCATGTAGGGATTTATGTATCACATCATATTCTACCACATGAGAGTAATTATCCCATGCTTTCCTTGGAACATGAAGTCGTTGTTCAGGTCTTTAAATGTTGGTGCCACTACCTTTTCGAGGAGGTGGTTATATTATACACCCATCACAATATTATTTGGGTATATATCATTTAAAGTGTATTTAATCCACTAGTATAGATAATGTGTGATGTATTTTTTGTTATTAAACTTTATCATTTCATATATGCTTGTAAATGGAAATGTGTTTTTTGAAAAAATTATTAATTTTGCACCATCTGATGATATAAAACAGGAAAATGATGAAAAGAAATTAATGGGAATCATAACTCAAATTCACTCGAGAGTAAGAGAGGAGGATTTCGGTATTGTTTTTACTAGTATTTGGTTGACGTAATCTATTTTTAGGATAACTATCCAAGTGATATAACCAGATAATAAATTCAAGAATGTTATTAATATTTTTATAAATAGTCATGCTGTTCCATAAACTATTAGGAAGGATGTGTTTTGGTATTTTTATAATTTTTTTGTTTTTATAACTAGGAACAATGACAATGTTTTTTGATATGATACCTCAGTTCAATTGGCCTAATATAAAATGAGATATAGACAAATTTGTGTCTATATTCTATAGGTACCAATAGATAATGGGTGTGCAGAGAAATCCATTTGGGGTTTTTCACCCTCCCCAAATACCAACATGGAAATTGGATGAGATATCAATGGAATTAATTGTTGGAATATCTCAAACTACATGTGGTAAGAATGTTATATCGGAATTGATTGACTAGTTGACCAAGTAATATACCTTCTTACTGATTTGTGATACCACTGATTTTTAATACATGGATAAGTTGTATGTGCAAGAGATCATAATTTTTCATGGTATTATAATGGTTATTATATTGATAGGGTATTTTTGAACCAAAAAATTGTCCTGGTCCAGAAATGGCTAGTTTTGGAAAAACATAATATGTAATACACCATATAACATCGTTATGAGGTTGAGGAGCATGTTATACACATGTTTAGCAGTTGTTCGCAATGGTGCAGTTTTACACACAAAAGACCAATATACCAAAGGTAGAGAGGAGTTCCATTTAGTAATCTACGTTCGAATGCATACCCATGGTCCATGTTAACATAAGATATGTATTGTGTGAATGGGCATATCATTTCACAAAAAACATTTCTCAAACCATCCAATTATGTGACAAAAGAGTCCTCAAATCTAAAATATTGAATATCTAAGTTCCAACATCAAATGAGAGAGAATAATTCCACTATTATCCTCACCAAATAATTTTCATGACACAATATGAGTTTTTGGGAAATAAATAAAATATCACCATCACCCAGGTGGTGGAGTCCAAAAGATGATGAAAAACTCTCATGCATGACCCCCCCCCCCCCCTCCATGGCTGCACACAACACAAGATACCATGAACCCTAAAAAGTAGAGAACTTGAACAATAGACCTCATGTTGGCCCGGACATGACATTTCATGTGGTTTAGTGATAATAAAAAAACACCACCAAATGATGGTTATGATCACACAAAGAGAAGTTAGAATTATACATACCTAATATGCATGTAACTCAAACACATTCACACCACTATGCTATGAAATTTCATATGTTTCCCTTGATCTATATATGTTTTATAGAATAGGTCCTTTTCCATGAAACCAAATAATGTTGTGCATTTAAACATCCCAGTCACTGATCCTATATCCCCTATCCTCTTAGCGTATCCATATCCCTACATGTTTCTCTTAAACATATGTACCCTAATTCCTATAGCTCATTTGACTTGCTACCCATATATAATACCTCCTAATTTCCACTCCCCTAATAATTTCCCAAAAAACATACATATCCATAGGTGTGTGATTTGTGGTCATGTAAGACATATCGGTTGAATCTATGAGGTACATTATGAACCAATTAGGGACGAGGATCCTTATTCCCAATATTCTTCTCTCCATGACTCGACACCACATGAGGAGCAAGGCCCACAATGTCTGAGCGACATGACATAAAACTACAACGCCCCGCATCCTAGTCATACAATGTTAGTCTACTATACAAAAATCATAGCACATGATGGAGAACTATATCATTATCCTATGAGATGAACACAGGATTCCCCATGTATGAATCACAAGGGATAACCCAACACCACTTACACTCTGTGATTAACATATGACAGCACATGTATAATCCTCATGGGATATACCAATATTCCCTACTATATGATGGTCCTTCATATATAGGATGATTCTTGACATAATCGCCATATAGTTTTCGAAACACTAAGATATTTTTGGAATTAAATTTTTTCAAATTGATTTAACCTTTCAAATATATTTTATTTAAGATATCAATAAAAATAGATCATTTTATATTAATGAAGTATTTTTTTATTGAGTTATATGCAACACCAAGTTAATCATGAACTAAAGACAACATATTTATTATCTTTCACTATATATAACACCAAGGTTAGCTTTTCAATTCATGTATGTTAGATGAAACGTTGACTTAACATACATTACATGTAATGCATTGTTTCTATGAGGAATATTTAAACAAAATAATTTTTTAAATTATATAATTATAATCTATCCATTAAACCAAGTAATATGAATAGTGACAATTAGTTATGAAATATATTTTTTCGATTTATTTTAGGTAAATAAAATATATTGATTATGAATGATATAATTTTTCGTAATGTTTTTATATGATACAAAAGACTATCTTCACAAATAAACAACATTTCATGTCATCCTATAAAAATAATAACATTAATTTTAGAAATAATTAAAATATTTATTTGGTAAATAAAATTTTCTTTTTAAATTTATAATGTCAAAATATGATAATGGTGATGTTTTCGGATTTTTATGAGAAACTTATTTTTTTCCAAATATGGAAAAATATTGAATTTTAATTCGAAACTATCACTTCATCAGATTTATTTTTAAGGTTTAATCATATTTTATTCTTATTAAATAGTTTAATTATATCATATTATTATAAATTAATTTAATCAAGGTAATTATATTCAATTTATTGGGTAAAAAACATAACAAATTTTTTGATGTTTTTATTTTAAAAACTCATACTATTGTCTGGTCAACAAGGTTAATACTAAATTAAATTCTACGGAATATGTAATTATACAATGGAATATTATATTAAAAATTATTAATCAAAGAAATTTAATCTTCATAATATAGTTAACATTATATTTTACCAAAAATATCATAGAAATTAGTTAAAATTAATTACAATATTTAACATAAAAATGAAGCTAATAATTTTCTAAACCATAAATTGAAGACCCAAAGTAACCTAGACACTGTTCAACACGCATTTAATATCCATTATTCTTCCATGAACATTAAATTATTTATTTTGGTTTGTTTTTTAAGATTTTTTTTGGTAAAACAAGGGTTCACCTAAATTATTTTCAAACATTCCTAGTGTGTCCTTTAAATTTCCTATAAAAGACCACCACAACATACTCTTCTTAACACATGTCAAACAACATAAGTTTGGAAACTATCTTCCAAATACACTTTTCGACATCACCCCCTTCATATATGCATATTTACTTTTGGAAGAAAAATTAATCAGAGTAATCCTTTTGAAAAAATATAAAGAGTTTCCAGATTAAGAGTTAGCATCTACTCTTAAGAACCATTCATTTATTTTCTTTATCCACCACCTCCACTCTTTATATTCCATGCATGTATAAAAACACACATATTTTAAATATACTAGGATGTTTTAATGATACTTTTTTTACTACACATACACATGCCTCCACTTATATGGTAACGAACAACCAATTTACACATACAACAATCTACCACCTCACAAAATATTGATTGTTCATTTTTTTCTCATCTCTCTTGGTGGAAATTTTTATGGAAAATATATTTAAATATATTTTATATTTAATTTATTTTTTATATTTTATTTTTTAATTTATTTTCATCAAATTTTTTAATTCATTACATTTTGTGTTGATATGATAAATTCATTTGGGTTTGTTTGAACTACCTCCCCATCAAAGTGATGTGTTTATTTCATAAACTACATTGAATATATTAAAGAGGATTTTAGTGAATATATATGATATATATAATATAATAAAAAAATTTAATAATTATATATATAACGATATGTACATATATTTCTTCTTTAATTATTTCTTTCTTTCAAAAGGAAAATGAAACGAAATTAGTGTTCATGCGTACGTACGACTTACCATCTCAATGATGAAGAATTACATTTAAAACATATATATTAAATTCATTATTATAATAAAAATATAAAGAATATATATTTTATTAATATAATGGATTAAATTCTAGAAATCATGATACATGTATAGGGATCAAAGATAAAAGAAATTAAGACACATGTAAAAAATGAAGAGGATATTAACCAAAGTGAAACCTTAACATGGAAGTGTTTACTAGTGGTAATATAAACCCTTAATGAAACCCTTGATGGTATTATAATTAATAATATGGTTTTTAAATAGATATATAATTTATTTATTTTTTATTATAAATGATTTTTGAAAGAGTGCGGTGAGAAATCAGGGATATTTCATGGTCTGGGTTGAATCTATAATTTAACATTCACCCCAACATCCATCTTCTAGGAAAAAATAATACTATTTGTGTTTTGAAATCGTAGTGACTAAATCTCACATGCTTCCAATATTCCTCCATATGTATTGTATAGTGGAGGATGTGATCACCTCCATCAGGGAATAATTGTGTAGTTATCATCCTCATTTGTAGTATGCCTATATTCTACCTCATCATGAGAAGTCAGGGATATATCATGGTCTGGGTTGAAGCCATTCAATGGTAATAACTATAATCAGATGCTAACTGACACATATAACCGTGTATATGACACGATGGTGATCCATAAATTCTACATGGACATGGTGATGATGCTAGATCCACCTTCAAGAGATGTCCTAGTGTGAAATGGTATTTTACCGACACGTCAATCCCTCTTATGATATCGGAGTTACAATGTATGTTTACATTGGTACTACCACCCATGTTTCATCGTACACTAATCAGTGTTTGGGCCAACCAAGAGCACCGCCCTTCCTCTAAGAAAGAGGGACTGTCTGATGTTCTAGATTTTGACCATCTATCTGTAGTTATTTTCTTGTCTGCTACATTAGACATTGAAATACGGGAGTCCTTTTAAATTGACAAGGATGTCTGTTTCCATCGAATTATATAGGTTATGTTTCACCGACTCAGTGATTGTAATTTGGCCTGACCACGGAGTCAGAAGCACAATGATTCCATCAACTAGTATTTTTGAATGTTTTAGATCACATCTCTCTTAGTTATATTGTTCCCTAATCCAAATGGATACCTATAAATCATTCATAAAACCTATATCAAGGGCCCTATAGTGCTCCACTAAGATATTAGTGAATTTTCTCCACACTTAAATATCAATGGACTATGATATTTTGATTCTCAACATTTTATAATTATATTCTGACATTCCAGCCTATACATCAATGATGAAAGTTCTCCTCTAGATATCATCATGGTTAATATAGTTTTCAACAAGATACTTCTATACTGTTGGAATAATGATGAAAACATCTGGAATTATATGGAAGAACATCCCCCATGGGTTGACACAATACTATTGTAACACCCCAATATGATGCAAATTATTTTTTTCTAATTAATTTAACCTTAGAGATATTTTTCATTTCATATATCACTGAAAATAGTTCATTTTATATTAAATCATTATGTTTATCAACCGTTTTATGAAACACAAAGTAAATCATGAACTACCCAGAACATAAAATTTAGCATTATTTATATTGAACACTAATGTAATCATGTGACTTCACATACGTTACATGAAACAATGTCTTGGCATATGTTACACGCAATATTGAGTTTCTACAAAACATCTTTTTATTATTATATTTAGTTAAATGATATAATTGTAATCTTGAAATTAAACATAGCAATATGAATAGTTATAACTAAATTTAAAATAATTTTTTAATTTTATATATATATAAAACATATTGACGATGAGAGATAATTTTTTTTATAAAGTCCTTATATATTTAAAAATACCATTTTCTAAAATAATATACATTTCATGTCCCAATGTGAAGAACCATAAAATTATTATTAGATAATTTTATAAATTAAATTTCATAAAATAAACTTCATTATTGAATATTTAATTTCAAAAGTATATTACAAAGTGTTTTTGGTATTTTTCTGAGAAACATAATTTTTTAATAAATATTGAAAATAGCATAATTTAATTTAAAACAACCTTTTCATCTAATTTATTTATATAGATGTATTCAATTTTGTTTGTTTTTTAAAGTTTAATTAGTTAATTTTTTTAAAAATAAATCAAATTTAGGTAAATTGAATCAATTTAACTTTCAAACTGCTTATGAAAACATAACGCATGTTTGGGAGTTTTTATTTTAAAAACATACAGTGTCATCCCATCTCCATGATTAATGTTAAATTAATTACTACCAGATTTCTGATAAGAAATTAGAAAACTTTATTCCATACATGGAATCAAGATGATTTATAATTTCTAATAATTTCATCATTTCTTGTGACAAAAAATATTAGTGAATGTGATTAATATTAATTACAATGGTTTAGAGAATATTTTTGTTATGAAAGTAATAAACATTAAATTACTGTCCCAAAACGTCCAAGAAACATGTACCAAAATGATTGTATGCACATTATTCATCTATTAACATTAACGCTTTGATTTTTGTTTCTTTCTTATTAATATTTTTTGGTAGAAACGTGGGTACACCTAACATGTTTTCAAAAATTCCATATGTGTCCTATCCCTTCCCTATAAAAGGCAACCAACTCTTCCTCTTTTTCACACCAATAAAACCAAATAGGGCTGGAAAATATCTACTATATAAAAGTATATAAATCCATATATTATTCCTTGTATCCTCTCATTTTCCAAAAAGAAATCAAAGGAATCCTTTTGGAACAAGCCAAAAGGAGTTACCCGATTAAGAGGCAACGTCTTCCCTAAAGCTCCTTTCTTTTATTTTCCTTATGCACCCTCCACTCTATTTATTCCATGATTGTATAGAAAAATCAGTATCCTCAATATACTATTATTTTAAATTATATTATTTTTACCAACACTTACATATACCTTCACCTAAAGGGTAACAATCATACTATTTACATATGCGACAATATACCACCTCAAAAAATGATGATTGGTAATTATTCCATTTCTACCTATTATAGTGAACATTTTTCTGGAAACTATATTTGTATATATTATATATTATATTTATTATGTTGGTAATATTATTTAATAATTTTACAACACATTTCATTATACATACCATTTTTTGTTAATATGATAATTTTGTTTTAGGAAGTGTGGACTACCTCCCTCTCAAAGAGATGTCATTCGTCCATTAAATACATAGAATGTTTTAATGATGATTTTATTTAATATATATGATATATATATGATATAATAAATACAATTTAATAAATATATATATAAATTTATTTTACACAATTTCATTCAACACGATAATTAGACGGAAATATCATTCATGCGTACCTACGATGTACCATCATGATGAATAGTTTCTTCTGTTTCATAATAATATATTATAAGGGTTATTATAATACAAATATAATGAATATAAACTATATTTAAATCAGGGAATAAATTATTTAAATCAATATATATGTATAAGGACCAAATATATAACAAATTAAGACACATGAAAAAAGCGGATATCACCTGAAATAAAACCATAATATAGAATTTTTAACAAGTAGGTTATGTAAAGACATTATAAAAACCCATATTATATTATATGTAATAATATTCTTACGTGATGTATTTATAATAAATTTACATTTATTGTATTTGAGGATTGAATGAGTACAACGAGAGTCAAGACACATGCTAAGGGGAATTCATGTCAATTTTTATTTTGGTCAGATACAAGATTTATTCACCACCAATTCCATTTATGTGGTGTGTATAAAACAAATGTATTTATTAAATTATTCATATAATTAAATATATGGTTATTTACATATCCATTGTATTATCTTTATTTTTTAGAGTTAATGTTTCAAAATATACCAAATTAGTAAGACAGTTTTGTCTCAATTTTTCTTCATTGGGACACATGTTTTATTATGCACATGCATTCTATTTTAAGGCATATATCCTTCCATTTTACCTTCTGTATCGTATATCTATAGAATTTAATGATAATTTAATATTATTTTTACATCAATTTCTTACATGGGCTTATGTTTCAAAGTAATTAATTTATATGAATTTATTGAAACAATCTCATCTCTTAGAGAGATTATTTATCATTGTGATTCCTTTGTCTGAATATTATAATTAATATCTCAAGAATATTCATGAATTTTCTTATCTTCTATATATTTATGACATATTCATTTATTGGTACCATTTTAATAGTCTTTGGTATATAAGATAATTTATAAGGTGTTTTTAAAAATCTAAAAGTTACCTTCTCTCCGATTTGAAATTTCTATTAATCCAAATATGCCTTTCCTAAAATGGGTTTCCTAGAATATTTTAATATTATACTATAATAAATAAAATAATTTTCGGTCTTGTTTTTCTTTTACCAATGTTTTCAAAGTAATCATCTTATCACTTTCTAAATAAGGGTTTTTATAACAATTAACCATTAAAAATGAATGTTCTTATTAACTCATATGACATGTAAAAATTTACCCATCATCATTTAATTGAATATCACTTTCCTTGTTTGAATGGTTAATTTTTAGAAATTTCTTTTATTCGATTAAATGTTTTTCAAAACGTTTTCATTTTTTCTTTATACATTTTTAGATTATTTTCAAGAAATGTTTTGTTCAAAATTTTTTAAGATTTATTTATATGTTTTTAAGGAAAATGGTTTTCAAAATATTTATATGCTTCTTTTATAAATTTTTATTGATAATTGGTTTCAAAATATTATAAATCTTACATTATATGTTTTCAATGAAAAAGGTTTTAAAAATGATATCATTCCTTATTTATATGATGGGAATATATTTTCAATGTAATATTATTCAAAAAAAGACTAGGAACCTTTTATAAGTTTTCAAGGAAAATGGTTTTAAAAATGTTTTCAAGCCCTCTTTATTTATTTTCAATGGAAATGTTTTGCGAATTTTTTTCAAATATTTCATTATAATCAATCATTTTTATTTTAAAGAAAACTATATTCAAAACGTTTTTATTTTTCAAAGAGCCTTATTCAAATATGAAATGATATTTTTCTCAAGAAATAGTGTCAAAACATGTTTCCATAATATTTTCCATCTAATATGAAATATTTGGATATTACTCAAAAAATTATTACATACAATCCAAAGGTTCCATTAAAAGTTCTTCATGAATGGTATATGTTTTGAATGATTTATGTTTATGAAACTAGTATCTATCTCACATGTTATATGCTTTTGAAACACACTTCTTCTCACAGTTTATGTTAATGATTAAATGATTATGAAACCTATCTATTTTTATACGTTATGATATTATTACATATTTATGACACCCATTACTATAAATGGAATATGATATGATTTTTAATGATCATTTCTAACATGTATGTGTGATTCCATTATGAGATGGGTTGGACATATATATTCCTCCAATGAATTTTGCAATGATTTATATCTCATGAGATAGATTAAGATAGTTGTGGGAGAAAACCTTGACTAATAAGATGAAAATGGGAGTGAACCATGACAACCATTCTGACATGAAGAGTTAACTCAAGTTACTAAGTTCTTCATGGGAGTGAAGCATGACTACCAAGATGGTCAAGGGAGTAAAATCGTACTTATAAGATGGTCTTAGAGGCAATTCCTTGGATACTATGGAAATTGTATTATATTTTTATGTGTCTACCACAATGCAAGGTTTCATTCATATGTCATAGATTCGTGTCGTGTGTTCTTTATTTACATATGATTAATGTCTTATGAATTAGAAATATTTATTCCATGATTCATATATAAGATATCTTATATATAGGGTATGATATTCTATTTCATGATCATGTTTTCATAACCTTATGGTAATGATTATTCTTACTTGTTTCCCTTATTTACCCGTAATGATCATTAGGGAGTCCAGTGTTGGTGCGGGCGGCCGTTGTATCCATACACCCGGACCTTGACAACTGATTTTCGACGTTGTGCATGAAAACACTGATTGTGTGTGTGTTTTCAATGGTTTTCCCATAAAACAGCTCAAACCAGGTTAGCTCACCAGGTATAAATCATTTGACCATGTCACGTTTGTTTCTTTCAGGATGCCTCCCTGCGGACGACCAGCTAGAGCCCCGAGAGTTGTATGTTCTGACATCCAGCCGAACGACGTGGCCTCAGTACAGGGCCCTATCCAAATTGTGGTACCGGCGGAGGCACCAGTAGTACTACTACCCGTTGGGCCACCGATGCCACCAGCCCTAGTAGTAGAGGGTGCAGGCCGCTTGAGCGCGCAACACATGTTCCAGCGCCAGAGGCGACCCAGGTTCAGGGGAGAGATGGACCCACTGGCAGTTGAGGATTGGCTGGAGGCTATGGTGAGAGCTTTCAGGATAGTGGGTACACCAGCGGATATCATGGTGATCTTTTCTTCCACCCTCCTTCAGGCAGCAGCTGAGAGATGGTGGAGCCACTTGTTCCAGTTTTGCGACGGGATGACCTTCACATGGGGAGACTTTGAGACATTTTTCAGGGTGGAGTTTATACGAGTGCTTCTACACCCCGAGCGCATTCAGGAGCTGCTGCCTTTCCATGTGTTTTTCCATCAGTAGCCAAGTTATCTGTAATCAGTAGACAGATGATGCAGAGGTCCAGGAGGACCAGACTAGCAGATGGGCAACCTTGAGTTTTATGATCGGTGGTGCGGGGCACCCAGGGTGGGGTCAGAGCCATGCGCCCCAGAAACGGATAGTGTTACTTCTACGACAGGAAGGGTCACATGGCACGTGACTATCCGATTCCCTGTATAGTTGATCTGCAGGCATTGGAGGAGCCACTGAAGCAGAAGCAGCGGCAGGTTCTTGAGCAACAGCCGAGTAGTGGACAAGGCAGTAGAGCTCCAAAAGCAGTTGGACATGAGCGGAACTAGTGGATTACTTTTGTTCTTGGTACTTGTAGTTCCATAGTGATGTTGTATTTGTTTCTTTTTACTATGACCTGCAATAAAAAAAGACCCTTAAATTTTTGATATTTGATTCCTTCCTTTTTGTGTACTAAGAGGTTCCGGTTTAAACTGTTTACTTGACCCTCACATTCGAGATTCCTACTGGAGGAGACCTAGTTTCCTCACGCTAATGCTGACATTGTGACATGACCCTTAGGGGAGAGAGTGACGGTTGGATCTCTTGGTAGTAACGTCGAGGCCTTACGATGTCGTACAAGGCACGAATACATAATTCATGTCCAGATTGACTGTATTAGGCAATGAAATTGGTTCATCCATGGGATGAGACCAGATTTCTCTTATCGGAAAAGAATAAATCATAGCAACACTTGTGGGACTAGAGATGGTCTAGGCCACGACAGAGAATGTCCTGGTCATCCAAGAGCGAATTAGGACAACTCAGATTCGACAGAAGCCTTATACTGACAAGAGGCAGAGACAACTAGAGTTCGAGGATGACGACCACGTTTTCTTACGGGTCTCACCTTGACAAGGAATTACGGATATTTGGATGAGGCAGCAAGTAATCTCCGCGCTTCATCGGACCCATTAAGGTCATCAGAAGGGTAGGCGAGGTGGTTTACTGCTTCACCATTCCACCTCAGTTGCATTGGGTACATGAAATCATCCACATACCTCGGATGAGGAGATACATGCCTGATACATCACACATCATCTTCCTCAGAGAGTTGGATGTCGATGACAGGGCAACATGCACGGAGATTCCAGTGGAGGTCAAGGATCGACAGGAGTGGGTCCTACGTGAACGATCAATTCCTCAGGTGTGCTTTCACTGGCAGCACAGGAACTTCCAGGGGAGCACCTGGGAGCAGAAGGCTCAGATGCGTACTCAGTACCGCTTTTGTATCCCAAGTTTGTGTTAAATCTTTACGGGGACATAAAGCCCTGAGGTGGGAGTAATGTAAAGACCCGGAAATTTCAAGGAATTTTTTTTCTTATTTTCTTTGAGATTTTACGAGTACGCAGTTTCTGACGGTGCATTATTATGAAGCCCGGTGTTCCCGGAATCATTTTCTAAAATTTAGCTCGGGTACATTCAGTGAATGAATGAGAGGGGTTTTCTCACTTTTTAACCGATGCTCAGAATCAAAATTCGAGGGAACCGGTGAACTCACAATGCCAGTTTTTGCTTAAGAGGACTTTCACGTCGAGGACAGATGATCAGGTTTGAGAGTTGGTTTTTGGGTTTCACGTGGATTAATAAAATAAAATAAGTGACAACTTACTTTATCTTTATTGAACCCACTCCATGTGGATAGTTTTGGTTAAAAGCTCCACATAGGTGTTGGTGGTGGGACCGCCACACCCTAACCTCTCATGGGAGGATTATTAGGGTGGGGACCACCCGAGAAGCATAACCTCCCACGAGAGGTTATGAAATGGGGTCCACACGGGGTTTAACCCCCCATTTAATGGGAGGGGAGGAAATCTCTCAACACTCCCCCATTAATGAGGGAGATCCTCTTTGACACTAACACCCCTCTTAATGGAGAAGAATAAAAGCCTCCTCAAAACCCCCCATTTAATGGGAGGAAACTTCTTGACCCTATCCTTGTTAATTAGGTGGGGACCACCCAGGCCCCTAAACCCCCTCGAAACATCCCAAATTAATTATGTCATCCTCTCGGGCAATTAATTTGGCGGAGCCTCTCCACTTTTTAAATTTTGAATTGTGCCAACCATCATGAACATAATTATGTGGGGTCCACTTAATTAATTTCTTCCACCAAGAATAATAGATTATATTCTATTATTTTGGCACGTTCCTGCGCCATTTGGTGGAGAGCTTGAGAGAACTTCTTTCTCCAGCGAAGAACGCGAAGAACACCGACGAAGCTTCTTCCCCAACCTTCTTCTGCCATCTTCCTCGGAGCCCCCCCCCCTTTTGATGTGGTGCTTCTCCGATGACCCCCATCCTCCCTCCTCCTTGTCAACCCACTGACGCACGAACTCGGAAGTGGAAGCGTGCGGTAAACGATTTCATCATCTTCCCCCACAATGAACGTGCGCCCCGGCGAATCAAAGGTAGGGGGTTTGGTTTAATTTAATTTATGTGGATTATATCCTCGGCCTTTGATTATTTTGTTGATAGTAGTTTGGGCCGAATGTTATCGTAATAATGAGAGGAGGTCGGACCGCACGAACAGGGCCGACCCTCCACCCCCATTGTTGTTTGTACTTGTTGTGGCACGATAAAATGTGGCGCGGTGCCACAGCACCGCTTGGAAACAGGAGGATCACATCGAAGAAGCGTGGCGCCGTCGCGCCTCGCCGTTGAGGTCGAATGAACCTGCGGCGCCGTCGCGCCACGCAGGAAAACCACGAAGAGGCCGCGGTTTGTTTATTTGACGTGAAGATCGACGGGCGACGACGAAACGGGCCGCACAAGCATTTAAATCCCATCACAGTGAAGATCGAGTCCCGGGAGGACCGTTGGCGAAGACGGTAGGCGAAACGGACCACCAGAGTGTTTCCGGTGATCTGCAGAAGGCGACGGCGGCACGCTGCCAGAGTAAACCGCCGCGGCTGAGCCGCGGCTGTGGGGGAAGAATCGGAACGACTTCTCCTGTTCTGGATTGGGGCGTCACCGCTTATGTCGCGCCAGTTCGTCAACCGTGGGGGGTTTTAACCCCCCCCCCACCCTGAACCTGCTGGCCATGCGGGCACCGCGCCAGCGCCAGGCCGGCCGGGCCGGGCTGGGCCACGCCCTATTGGGCCGGACCCGGGTCGGGTCGCCCGATTCGGGCCGACCCGAGGTTATCGGGCCGGGTCGGACCGGGCCCAAACCCCCAAATTTCGGACAGATCCGTTCAAACGTCCATACCATGGGCTTCATACCTATGATCGATGCACCGTCAGTTTCTTTGGGATCCTTGGATCGATACGGTCGTTTCGGTATATTACATCTATGGTTTCGGGGAACATTGGGTAAGGCCGGGTTGGTTCGAACCTGAGACAAACCGGGCCCTTGGAGCGGAAACACTTATAACATGAGCCCCGGACGTCCGATTGACATGCTGGTCAACTTTTTTGGATTCTTCTTGATGATACAGAACTTTTGGCGTACTTCGCCTAATATTTGGATGTAGTTGGACAGTAGCCGGGTTGGATTGTACCTGAAATCCAACCGGACCCCTGGAATGGAAAAGCTGTTAACATTCAGAGTGGACATCCGTTTGAAGAACCGTCAGCAGCGTTGGTGATCACCTTGAGAAAAGGTCCCAATGAGTACACCCTTTCCGAGTCTGGGGTACATTTGAGATATGGCCAAGTTGGTTCGCACACAAAACCAACTGGGCCCATGGGACGAAAAGGCTAATAACTTACAGACCGGACATCCATTTGACGAGCCGTCTTTTGCGTCGAGACCCCTATGACGAGGCGGTCCATTGAGATACTTCTTCGTGGGAC
Organism: Viscum album; assembly: GCA_963277665.1. Taxonomy (NCBI): domain Eukaryota; kingdom Viridiplantae; phylum Streptophyta; class Magnoliopsida; order Santalales; family Viscaceae; genus Viscum; species Viscum album. The sequence continues at coordinate 814,764,889 of OY728165.1, forward strand.
TTTGTGATACTTGGAGTATCAATCTGTAGCTTGTGGATCAGACCCTCCCAAAGATGAGCATACAGAGTACGGAGACCGTGTAGCTGGCTGAGACCTGATGACTGCTTGTCCGATTCGATTCAGAGTGACTAGCATAGCCCAGTGGGGAGAACTACTTTGTGAGGTAGAATACCCTTGGCGGAGGAGCACTAATTTGTGAGGTGGAAGACCTACAGAACTCGACAGCAGGAGTACCTCTGTAGTCTATGAGGGGGAGCACTACTGTGTGAGGTGGCAGACCCAAGGCAGAAAATCACTACTGTGTGAGGTGGCAGACCCGCGGTACTCGACAGGAGGAGTACCTCAAAAGTCCTAGGTTCGTGAGCAGTACCACAGAGTCATAACCGGATCACTGTAATCTCCAGAGACGGAGCTCTTCAGCAGTTACGGTTTCGATAATGAAAATCCTGGTTTGATCTGAGACTATGACCTTTGTGTTTACATCATGATTGGGATGGGTCATTTGATAACATATGTATATTTATGGGAATATACCTAGGTAGCGGTTATCTGTTGATTTCATAACCTTTGTGTTTCCTCATGATTGAGATGGGTTACTTGATAACTTAGGTATACGTATGGGCTTATACCCATGTAAGGGTTATCTATTGAGATCCTTCTTTGGGATATCCATGTTGGATTTAGTGAGACCTTAAGGGTCTCAGGATCCCTACTAAGTATCGTATACTCACCCCTGCACGGGCTATGCCTGCACCTCGTTATGTTGGTTGCAGACATCGGGCAATGCTGACAGAGGCCGAGTGTTCAAGGACTGGACGGTACCCGGAGGTGGACCTCACGACGAGTTAGAATCTGGAGGTGGACTTCACGACAAGATGATGCTCGGAGGAGGTTGATGGGCGAGAGCGTTGTGGAGGCTATCTGTAACTATCCTTCGGGTAGGATCTGATTTGGATGACCCAGGAGATGCTTCTTTTCTTCTAGCTGTTTGTATTTTCTATTGTAATTTCATTCAGTTGTAGTTGTACTCTCAGTTGGGTTTGCATTCTGACCCATTTACTTTTCATCACTTAATTTTGTAATTAGTGTATTACTTCCGCTTGTACTCTGTGGTGTTTTGTTTACTTTTATAAAGGCAATTTCTTCCCAGTTATCGATATTTACGCCTTTGGTGCAAGTCACCATCCCCTGGCCTATGAAAGGCGGGCTTAGGGTAGTCACTGCACGGGCCCCGAGGATGGGTCGTGACATTTTACTCCATACAAATGATGCCACCACATTTTTAAAGCATAAAACAACAACAACTAATTCCAAATCATATGTAGGGTAATTTAACTCATGTGGTTTCAACTGATGTGAAGCATATGAAAATATCTGATCATTCTGCATTTGACACAACCCAGTCCTTTCAACTAAGCATCAATATAGAAAAAAAACTCACCATTTTTGGATGGCAGTTCCAAAACTGGAGAATTCACCAATATTGTTTTCAATTCCATAAAACAATCATCACATTATTTTATCCAGATTAACGTAACACCTTTTCGAGTTAACTTAGTCATTGGACTAGATAACCTTGCAAAATTTTCAACAAACCTCTAACAATAACCTTCCAAACCTAGAAAACTAGGAATCTCGGTTATATTTATGGGTATTTTCCATTCTTCAACAAATTTTGTTTTAGAAGGATCAATAGTTATGCCATTTTGTTAAAAAATGTGACCAAGGAAAGAAATTTGTTATAACAAAAACTCTCACTTTCTGAATTTCTGATACAATGTCTTTTCTTTTAAGGTTATCAAGATAATCCTTAAATGAATTTTATGTTCCTCTATACATTTGGAATAAACCAGAATATCATCAATTAACACAACCACAAACTTATCCAAGAACTCACGGAAAATTATATTCATAAGATCCATGAATGCAGAAGGTGTATTGGTTAAAACAAAAATCATAACTAGAATTTCATAATGGCCATATCTAGTACGAAACACAGACTTCGGAATGTATTCCTCCATTAATTTCAACTGATGGTACCCCAAACACAAATCAATCTTTTAAAAATACTGAGCTCCCTGGAGATGATAAAACATCATTTGATGGCCGAAAATCTACTGAAGTAGTTGCAAAGGATTTCACCACCCCTATCTTCATGTAGTCTGGTTTCTTTCCTTCAGTTGATTTCATTGTTGGACACTCATTTGCATAATGAACCAATTCATTGCACTTAAAACATTTGATTGACTGTAAATGAAATTTTGTCTTATTATTACCCTGATCTTTTTTAGTTAAATTATGAGCCATATGTCCCATTTTACTACATCGGTAGCACTAACAGAATTCAAAAGGCATTCCATAGTTTGATTTTTACCACAATTTTCACAAACTGTAAACTTATGATTCTTACCATCAGAGTTTTTTGAAGAGTTCTTTCCTTTCACCTGCCACTTCGACCTATTATTCTATTATTTTTTAAAAGAACATCTGACCATTAGAAAATTCTATTTCCATATTCTCTGCATAATGAACACAGTTTTCATAACTTTTGAACTCAGGAGAAGGTAAAGCCTTTTGATACTTTGACTTTAATCTTGAGTAAAAATGGTTGATTTTACTATCAAGATATCGTATGAAATTTGGAGCATACCTTGCCAGTCGAGGGAGTTCTTCTTCATAAGTAGCCACCGAGCCATCCTCCTGCCTCAATTCTAGGAATTGTTTTCCATTCTAAGATGAAACACCTTAGGAAAATATTTCTTAAGAAACATACATTTGAATTCATCCCAATCGAGAGCATAAACCTCCTCACTATCCCTGATATTTTTCACCATCAACCACCACTGATCAAATTCACATTAAAAATAGTAAACAACGAGACAACCCATTGGATGTTTTGAACAACCCATGCCATCGAAAACCTTTTCCAGTGTTTTAATCCTCCCTTCTGCTAGCACCTAGTCAGTTGATCCTCTGAATGATGGGGGATGTTGTCTCATGAAATGCTCCACTACTGACATGTTCCTCTGTGGTTGATCTGGATGATCTCGTACATGGATACCACCACCATTAATAGAATGAGTCAACTATTACATCACTTCAAAAAACTATTCATTTCCGATTCTAACCAGCTCATGTTGATGATTTGGAAGGTTGTATTCATCCTGATGTCGTCCAAACATAGCTGCCCAGTTTTCTCTATGAAAATCTATTCTGAACACAAAATTATCTTAAGCGAAGCAACATGGGTATATTGAAATGATATATGATTTCAATATTAACATAAATTAAATTATGGATATTAATTTAACAATACCCTAACTCCTAAAGTTATCTAAACTGACCTCTGATACCAACTAGAAGGACCCAACCTTAGACATTACATAATATTGAATTAAATTAATAATTCACATTGGGAATCTTTTCAGGATTAGAATTTTAGAGAATTAGGACCTAACTATTACAACTCAAAGGATTACAAAGTAGACACTTCTACACAGATTCCATTTTTTTCATAAAATAGAAACTCTTGAAAAAAGAGTCTTGTCTAGTTTCATGTTTTAGACAACATGACTTTTCCTTGATCCCATCCTTGATCCTATTCATCTTTTAGTTCTGTGAAAAAGTTTCAAAACATGGGATGAGAATAAAAAGCTCAGTTATGGTTATAAAACAAAGATAGAAAACATTTGTTCATAAATACATAAGAAACATGAACTCTTTTATTACCTCATGAAATCATAAGATTTTATGAATAAAATATTGAAATCATAAATAATAAATGTAAGTCGTGAAATCCATATCATACTTACATTGTAGCTATCATAGCAACATATGGAGTTACTTTGGAATACCCATCACCGTATATTCCCTAAATCTATTAGGAGAAACATTCACATTTACCTCTGTCACGTTACAGAATGCATTGGAGAGCTTTCTCGGGCTCACCTACCCTAGGGTTATCACGAAACCACCTGTATACACAAATTATTCCCAATAACCATAACATTATCATAACACATAACATAAGCATAAAGGAAAGATAAAATTTCCACATTGCAATAAAAAAATATAATTTCAAGATATTTAAATAATAAATCTAATCTCAAAAAACATTTTCAATACCAAAATACATTAAAAGAGTATATGGAATTTATTTTTCCTTTTAAAAAACATTACGTTTTGCTAAGGAATCATAAGATCAAAAAATAATCATTGCGGTGGAAAGGTCATTGTCACCGCTTACGTTAAAAAACATTTTTTTTCGTTTAGTAAAACTCTTCCTAGAAAAATATTCCCTTTGAAAATTCAAGGGTGTTTATATAGAGTATAAAAGAAAGTCATTTATTAAAACAAAATATGCCTCAGTGAAAGGAGATTGAGACGAAGTCCCTTACCTCGTGTCCGACATGACTCGATCGTTCATTAATCTCCTTAATAATAAACTAAAGATAATCTCTACTTGCTTAAGTACATTTTCCATGTTTATAATTCCTTTTATATAAATTATTACCATGTTAAAAACATTATGTAATCATTTAAGTTAATAACAGTCATTTTTTCGGTATTTGGTACTTGAGTAAAAAATGAACACCTTTATTTACAAGTTGTCCATGTGATCAAAATTCGATTATATCCAGAATGAGGTTCATTATTTTGATATCATATATATCATATATATCCAGTATATATATATATATTTATAACAGTACATATCATTTGGAGGCAAGAAATGAAATGCATCGTTCATGGAGATGGTAATCTGTACACACGCAAGAATGCAACTTTCATTTTTATTTCTTATTATAGTGGAATAAAAAAATAATGATACACAGATATATTATAATTCCAGTAAAATTTCATATATAATATCATATATAATATCATTAACTCAATCCTTTATACGTCCCATATATGGCATTAACGAGTCATATCACTTTGTGGGGGCGGTAGTCCAGACATCCTCAAATGAGATTATCACGCTTACCCATAATGGAAACCATAAAGGCATTCTATAAATGGAAATTACAGAAGAATAAAGAAAAAATAAAAAAATATATATCATATAAAAATACAATTCCTTCATAATGGACACCATGATAGGCGGTTGGAGATATTTGAACAATCATCATTTCATGAGGCGTTAGTTTGGCATCCACAGAAACATTATGTTCTTCATCCATTAGATGGAGGAGTGTGTAAGTGTAGTTAAAATACTTATAATAACAACATACTAGTATATATAGGATACATTTTTTCTTAAAAAAGAATGGAATGAAAAAATATTAGGGGTTGGAGATGTAAAATAAAAGAAACAATTTAAGAGAAAATGTTACAGTTAATTTGGGTAACCCCATTTTGTTTTATCCAAAGGACTTTTTGAATTGCCTTCTGCCTAAGGTAAGTCTTCTAGGAGGAGTAGAGGGGTGTAGGGAGCTTAATTGGATATATTTTGGATGAGCCAAAAGGCTTCAGAGGTGTGAGGAATTGGTTATAAATGGTTTCCTTTTATAAGGGGGTGGAGGGACCCTTTAGGAAAGTGTGATAATATTATTTCATTATATAACAATATTCAGTTTTAAAGGTCAAAAAATCATTACAGTCAAAGATAATATGACTCATATTATAAATAAAAACATCCAATCAGAATTTTTCATGTTTTGTATAATATTTTAATCATTATAATTTTATTTATTTAAATCAATTATTAATGAGGTAAATAAAGAATCATTTTGGTGTCATAAATAAATTCATTTATTTGATGTCTAAAAATTATAAAAAAAACCATGATCTATGAAGTATTTTTATATTTACAATGAATATTTATATTCAAAAATATTACTTATATATTACTATATAAAAATTAATTTACTAAAATATTTTTGTTCATGTCATTTTTGCCTTTACTTATTTTAATTAATCTAAAGTGTCATTATCATTCATATGTGGCTCTATGGGGTCCCAAAATAGACCCAAATATGCCTATGGTCATCCCTTACTCATCCAATAATGTTATGACATTTGGTAAGGTAATTTGGAATTATTTCAATATTCTTTTTACATTGATTTACCTTATTTACCTTTAATCGCGGTAAATGAAATTCAAAAGTTAATATTCACCAAAAATTATTTTCATTTTATTGAAATAAATTTTACTTACAAATAACCACAATGTATTTCAGATTTTTTAAATTCAATTCACAGAAGTGGTAAAATTTCATTTAAATGAAAAAGTCATTTTTTATCTAATACTAAGTGGTTTCACTATTCATCAAAAATTGAAGTTTTTCAGAAAAATAACAAAAATTAAACCTAATATTTATTTGATATTACGAATTCAAAAAATGATTTCTTTTTAGATAAATTCAAAACATATATGTGGTCTTAATTAATTTAAAATTAATTCCCATTGTTAAAACAAATAGCGTGTTTTTAATAAACAATAACTTTCAAAATATTGACACCTCTTTATGTCCAATTTCAAAGTGAAATTAATTATAATGACCAAAATTGGATTAAATGGTAAAAATATATTATAATTACACATTAAAACCAATTATAATATAATCTAAACATATAAATAAATTCGATTAAAAGGCAGTTTTGATTTAAAATACAATATTTTCATTATTCATTAAAAAGTGAACTTTATTGAAAAAATTCCAAAAATTTACATAAAGTAATTTTTTGATGTCCCCATTCTAAACAATGATTTTATTTGGTCATATAGAATGTATTAAAGTTACCAAAACAATATTTAAAGAGGTTTCACCATTAAAAGGTGGTAAATTGACCTTTTAATGTAAATTATGCTTAAAATTAGATTCATTTACATTTTAAGCCTATAACTTTTTTATTGGATAAATTTAAATACATTTAACAAACATGTATAATCTTATTGTAGTTAGTTATGTTCATTCCCACCAATATGTCTGCTAAGAGTTAACTACAATTTAAAATACTTTTATATTATTAGTGTGCAATGTAAGATTTCAAAGAAACCCATTGTTGCGTATCAGGTACGCTATCGAACATAGCAACCTCTTTAAAGTAAAATTAATATTTAATTCACAAATATTAATAAATATGAAATATATCTTAATCTTTATTTACATGGGATGTTACATCAATGATCATCACTCAACCAGAATACAATTTTTCAACATATCGATGATAACATCATGGATTAGTCATCAATATTGGTAAAATATTACTAAAAACACTGATATGATGTAATGATTAGCATATCACTTTCCAAAGTAAGATAACTATTCCCTATCACACCCAACAAGCACATAAATGCCTGTTTATCACCACTTGAAATAACACACACACAAACACACACTAGTATAGGGGTAACAATCCCCCCACCCTAGTCAACCCATAAATAAATTATATAGTATCCCAATAATCAATATAGAATAAACATGTGACATATATTCCAATTTTGTCACTCTCTCATGCTCAAAAGGGAAAAAGGGAACATATCCCTAGTTATACTATACTACAATAATGTATTCATACCCCTCATATGTCTTTATATCACATTTCAAAAATTCACTATGAATTTTGATGAAATAGGTGATAGAGGAACTGATGTTATTGTAAAAGGGTCCACCAAGGATCAAGACAGTATCATTCTACCTATAAATAATAATGAAATATAAATTAAATATAATTCAAAGTGTATCTCACAAAAATTGTGAGACAATTTATCACAATCTATATAAAATAATGCCTAAAAATATGTATATTTTTATGGTCCACATACATTAAAAATAATTTTCATTAAGAAAAACAATAACATTAAAATTAAATAAGAATAATGAACCAATTTCCACTAATATGAAGTCCTAACTCCACAAAATAAATTTCAGTAAATTATAACCTCATAATAATCAATTAATGAAATTATTTAAAAAATTTATCACTTTTGGAATAAGTGATGATTATTTCACCAGATTTAATTATGGAATAAAAACCTCACATTATAGTGTCCAGATCAATCAATCTCAACACACCCATGGTCCCATGTCTGAAAACATAACTAACCTATAACATCATTTCATTAATTAATTAGTTCATATATTATGAAAAACAAAAAAAATGGAAATTACTAACCTCGATTAAATCATATAAAAAGTAGTGTGTTTACCCTCTTGGGATTCCATTTATCCAATATGAGCATATCCCCTAAAAAGTTTAAATTATTCGTTTTTTTTTTGTAATTTCATGTTACATTTTATTTATAAGTTTAATCTAAATATATTGGCCCACAATGAAAAGGATGGAAAATATCTTGATGTCTTCCAAAACACACTAAGCATTTATGATGTGAGAAAATTACCTTTATTCAAAAAAATCCTAGGAAATAAATAAATAAATTTAATTAAATTAATTAAATATATGTAAGATTATATAGGGGGTTGAGTTCACTAGTGACATTAATAATGATGATGAAACTATGCATAATTTAATGGGATACTACTAAATATGTATAAAAAATGATACATTGAAGTGGAATATATAAAGAAATCCAACAAAAATAAATTAAATCTAGTTGAAATTTAATATTTATATAATAAATTTCATGAATGAATAATATATAATTTGAAGATAAAGGTGATAATGAATGTCTCAAAAAACGAAAATAGATAAATGTTCAAAAAATATAATGAATTTTAGTGAGAATATATAAATACATCACAGAAAAAAGGAATAATATTATTATGAAAGGAATGAGGTGACAAATCAACCTCAAATAGTCTATTTAATGAATATTGTGTTGGAAAATTTAGTAACTCTATAGTAATTGTTTTAATTTTTCTTGAAATATAGATTTGAGAGTAAGAAGGAGAAGAAACCTATATGAAACAAATGAAAAAACATTAGTTTTAAGTGTCTCTTGAGATAAACATGAAACACATGAAGGACATACAATGTGTAAATAAATATATTTTAGTGATGAAAAAATAAAAATTTTATTTTCATAAAATTTTTAATTATTATGAGGATAAAATTAATCTTTAAAATGTTAATGATATTGATTAAGAGTTAAGGTTGAAAAAGTTTGAGAAGAATGATATTAAAAATAATAATAGTTGAAAAAAATCAATAATGTTTTTTGAAATTGAGAACAACCTAGAAATAAATTCAAGATGAATATGATAAAGAAATGAAAATAATGTTTGGTTCATCACATTATATATTTTAATATTTCACAGAGACTTAGTTAAAATTTTTACCTATGATAGATAAGAGAAGAAATTTTTTTCATAAAAAATTATTGGTTTTAATAAAAATTATGTGGATATGTGGGTTGATAAAAACTTTTGTAAATACACTCTCACATCTAATGGAGTGGATTAATAGTTAATAATGAATTTTTTTCCATATCCATAGATAAAAATATCTCGAATTATACGATCACAACAAGATATAATGAACAAATTAACTCAACTATTTCTTAAATATAGTAGTTTACAATTCAAAAATTGGTATGGTATAGTATTTTAATATTAAATATTTTATTTATTTAAATATGAAGGCCTTTCCCTAGAGTAATATAATATATTTATTTAGTAGTATCTATCCCATTAATAGAATAATTTAGTCCTAGAAGAATCAACAAGGGAATAAAAATTCATCTTTCTTACCCAAAAAAATATTTTTATTGTTTAAAGTTAATATATAGAATATGTTACTAGAAATGTCACTACATTTATAAATGTATAACCAAGATTCTAGAATATACTATCAAATATATTGATGTCAGGAATAAAGAAATATGAAAAAGAAATTAAAGTCAGTAGTTTTTAAGTATCTCTTAAAGCTCTCAAGAGGAGGAAGACAACAATTGTGAATAAGAGTTACTCTTGAAATTTGATTAAAGATATGAAGATTCTAAAGAATAATTAAGAACAAAATTGTGGAATATTTACTATTTGGAATGAATTATCCATATAAATAAATGGAATTCTGGGAGTATAGATTGATTCCAAAATTAAATGCTTTATATATGTATTGTTTATTGATCAGAATAAAAATAAATTCTTTTGTGTGATTGTACGTTTTGGTGATTAAAAATGAATAAATATTCTAACTAAAAAATTCATCATTAGGTCAATAAAATATGGATGGGTTGTCACAAAATTTTAGAGAAAAAGTGGTAGTAATTGTTTGATGTTTTATCCAATTAATTCTTATTCCCGGAGTATAAAAGAATAAATTAATCAATAGAATAGAATACAATTCCATATCTTCCTAAAATATTACAAGAAAAAATTCACTATAAAATGACATCAAAGATCATCCAAAATTAAATTAATAAAATATATCCATTTCAGTTATATTTTTTTAAAAGAGAAGGATGACACATATTAGACATAAATAAGTGGATGCCCAATACAAAAGGCCACTGGAATTTATTTACTCACACTTCTGTGGGCCCATTGGACATAAATATATTAAAGGTGTTTTTATTCATTACATTTTGTAATATAATTATGAGAATGAACAATCTTATTTTTATGATTCATGAGTCTGAGGAAGTGGATATATTTTATGTATTATTATGGTATGGTGAGAGGGAACAATGTGTTCATATACGAAAACTAAGAATAGATAATATATGATAGTTTAAAATCAATTAGTTAAAACCAAATTTATATATTAATGGGATAAAACATTAATATAATACACCATGTACCATTCAATATAAAAGTGTTTCTAATATAATGAATTTAAGTCAAACGGTAATAAGAAGAACCATACTTGTTGATTTAAACATGACATTGTTTTTATAGATAGTTGTTATATTTTATGATATATTTTCAAAAGATGCATATTTTGGGAAATAATTCAAACATAACCACTTGTGAAATGTGTTATAAAATGAAACCAAATGAGGTCTACTTCAAGGTGTTTCTTATTCATTGTTAATGTATGATTAAAAATAAATATATGGGAATGATCACTGAAAAATATGAAGAAGGTGTATTTTTTGGGTATTTATCAATGTACAATGATTAAAATTACAGAATAATAGGATGAATAAAATGTTGGAATTTGATGATATAATTTTCATGGAACAATACATGACATTGAAGTATTCATTTTTGTAAATTCTGAAAACTCAAATTAAGATAGCGAGTATGTTCCATGAATAATATTGAGGAAATTTCTGAAATTAATCACATGATGTTCATATTAATATTGTAAAGATTAATGATGAATAAAATGTTGGATTGGATGAAAAGATAGAATATTAGAAGATCAAAATTAATATTAAAGTTGTGAAGAAAAAGATATTTCATAAAAACATATACAAAGTAGAAGGGAGTAGTAATTAAGAAAAAAAAAGATATCATCCTTCATATTGAACATACTTAATTGGCTGGTTCTATGAATGTGTAGAAATATCAGTTAAATAAGAATGAAACATGTGTTCCTATTCTAATTCCAAAAGAGAAAAATGTGATTATGACCTTGTGGGTTTTTATAAATATGATCAATGATAAAGGGGAAGATTTAAAGAATAATTATTAGCTTGTGTGAAAAATCATTTTCATATCTTAAAAGTGTTTATTTTCAAGAGACCATTTATTTTTATGGTACAATGGAATCTTTAAAAAAACTTCCATTTTCTATAAATTATTAATATTATACAACTAAATAAATATATTCTAAAAATTCATAATTTAATATAGAACCATATACACATGTTTACATTGAACAACCTTATGTAGAAATTATTCACAATGGTGTATCTAAGCTATGGAATAGGGAAAATGTTCACTATGATATAATATAGGTCCCTGATTCCTTGTATAAGAAACTGAATGGTTATTAAGAATATATGGAATTTATTAAAGTATGGGTTGAAAATATACTTTATATAATGAAATCGAGGCAAGGTACTAATATTACAATTTTCAAAATAGATATCATGTAACACCCCAATATTTAAAAAAAAATTGTTCCATATAATATATGATATGAAATACTGGTCATATATGATAATTTAACCCCCCAAGACTTGATGATATATTTGTTTTTTAGAAAATTCGATCTCATCGATAACTTCGAGAACAAACAAGACAAATCTAATAAAATAGTAGTATAGTATACCATTACAAGATATCCAATAAATTGGTAGGTAGTAATATTAATAACTAAATTATAATAAATATGGTTATATTTTTATTATAAATAAAATTATAATATTTTAATTGATATAATTTCTTTTTAAAAAACCATTATTTTTATAAAAAACTGGTTGCTCTCAGTTTTCTAACTAAATTTAAATATAGTATTATTAATTTTATAAAAAATATTATTTAAAAATTAATTAATATTTTAAATAATTATACCAAAATAATCTTATGGTGAAGTTTAAGTATTTTTCTGAAATGTTTCATTTCGAAATTAATAATTAAAATAATGATTTTTATAGAAAACTCCCTTTTTGTTTATATAATTTTAAAAAAATCAATTTTATTGATAATTGTTTTAAAGTAATATTATATAAATCAAAATATAACAAATTAATATTATTTTATGTAAATCAATTTCATATTGAGTTTCGATATTACAACATTCTATACATATGAGAATTTACTCTTCAGAAGACAATGTTTTCATTGGATTTAACTGTATAATATTAAATTTGGTTCTATAGAGTATATGAACTGAATTCAGAAAAATGGATTACATGTTAGGAATGAAGATAATTTATATTATCTAATAAGGTTGAAATTATTTTTGTGCATAATTATTATTGAATATGTAGTAGAATAAATATCTGGGTTAAGGTAAAAACAGATTTATGAGGTGTTTATCGAAGAATATAATTGTTTGAAATGATCAAAAAAATATATGAAACCAAATATACCACAATATTTAGTCCTAAAAAAACTATAAGATTCATGAATGTATCATTTTGGGAGATTTTTTATTGATAATTTTTTTTAATTGAATCATTTCAAAAAAAATCCATGTTTGTCTTCTCCCCCAATAATAAAAGGCCACCCTATATAATCCACTATTCAGACATCCAAAGCCATTTTTTGGCCAAGACCATACTAAATTACATAAATAATAATATCCAAGAATCTTAGATGCATTCTTTTGGTCAGAAATAATTTTTTATGGATTCCATTGAAAGCCTAAAGATGTTATACAAAGAAGAGGAAACATTCTTAAACGAGATTTTTCATTTTGTTTATTCATCCACATCCTTCATAACATAATTTCATTTTATTAGGTTATGTTAATTATAAATTCTATTTGAAATTATAAGAATATATTTAAAAATAATTTTTACAATCTTATTTTTTGATTCCAGTTTTTATATGTGAATTTATATTTGATATTCATAATCAATCTATTGATTAATTGTCAATTCAATGTAATTATCAATATACGTGGTTATTTCACTATCCCATTTTTAATAAAGAATGTTTATAATAAATTTACATTTAAAAGTTAATAATTTTTTCATTTCCCAATAATCCCTTTTCATTTTAATGTCCAATGTATATTCAAGATCTTTTTAAAATATATTTCAATTTTCATCTCTTTGGTAATAAAATATAATTTGAAACATGTTTTTTAGAAAAATGTACTTTATTCATCTCTACTATCAGAAATAATATTTCAGATAAATCCATGTTTTATTATTTTATGTTCTTAAATGATTTAAAAATTATCTAAATCATTAATATAAGACACTTTTACACATGTTTTACATTTTAGAAAATGTTTTGAAAGACAGATTCATACCAATTTCCAAAGAAATACCATCTGGATTTTATTAGAAACATGAAAGTAATATTTATTTAATGTGTATGTCATGAATAGAATTTTCCATTATCATGGAACATAAATTTATTAAATATTACTTTGAAAGTTTACAAGTTTATTTTTAGAAAATATGATTTTCAATATATTTTTAATTTTTTTTTCGAAAAAATTATTTTTGGAAATGAAATATTGTTTTCCCCAATACTATTTTTAACTAAATTATTATTATATTTACATTTATAAATTACATAAAACCTTTCATTTTAATATTATAAACTATGAATATGTTATATTTATTGAAGTTTATTAATTATCAAGATTTTATATAATCATTTTCACTAGGGAAACTAATGATAGTCTCTTTCACAATTAATTTTTATAATCATCAACTCTCCCTTGACATTCTCACTTCATTGACAGAATTAGAAGTTATATTTCCCTAATATATTCATATTACTTATCATGTATGTACCTATTGTATATAACATATATAATTTATATGTATGGTATTTTACCGTGAATGTTTAATGCTTTATGGGGAAATTATTGTTAATCGGTATGCCATAATCTATATAAAAATTTTTGATAAGTCATATTTTTCATTAATTAAATTTATTATTTGATATATGAAGAATTATTTGGATATGAAGATATGTTTGTATCTAGATTATAGATATATCTTAGGTGTATTGGATGTCTCATGAAATTAATTAGTTGTCTAACCATAGAAAAATGTGTTTCTGGAGTATACCTACCAATAAATTTTAATCTATCTTGTAAGAGGTCATGAGTATATATGTATCATGATTCTTGAGATCATGAATTTCCATATTTAATAATTCAATTCACTGATAATTAATTTATCATTATCCTCAATTATTTCACAATGATACTATAACTTAATACATATCATTCCATGTATATTGATTTGCTGGAATGTTTGTTATTATTTAGCTTTCTATATTGATTATTTAACAACTAATCATGATTTAAAATAATTGAAATGGTAGTTATGTTTAATTATTTATATTTCCTATTTGATTATTCTTATTGATTTATTATAGATTCCATTGTAATTAAAATTTATTGAGAATTGGAGTTCACACTTATTTTTTTTATCCCCAGGAATCCAGAAAGGATACTATGAATAATATACAGGATATTCTAGATTAAATAATTGTATTCTAAAAAAAAATTTATTATTATATTCAAATGTAATATGGAACTCATATTTTTCTCTATTATACCAATAATAGTAATCTATTATTCCCTTAATGATTAAGTTACAAGTATCTTATGCCAATAAAATAAACTATACACTAAGCCTAGGATATTGGTGTAAGGGATATTATAGTTGGTATCAAATGAAGTTTAGTAGAAACCATAACAACTAGATGAAGAAAAACATATATATAAGAGTATAAAACTATGATATAATTTGAGGATATTTATTAGAGAATATAATATTATTTTTTATGGTATTTGTTATGATATTTTTCTTAGAAATGATAAGCTATTTAGATTCTACAAATGGAAATGGTTCTGACACAAATATACCATGGTATAATAACTCAAAAAATGGGCTTCGAGCTTGACTCAAGCATTAACTAGTACATGAAAATGTTCCTCACTTCATACCTTATTTTACACTCCTAGGGAAATTTTTAACACCTCAAAATTTTAAAATAAGTTTATTTTTTCTCAATAGAAAATGAGACACTCAACATCAAGCATATACAACCCATGAAATGTGTTTTACTAAATTTAATCTCATTATTCACATGCAGAAATTGTGATCCAGAGTTAGAATGATCAATAAAATAATATATCATTATAATATATTCTTTAATTTTTAGTTATGAAAAGTTATAGCTAAATTATTACAATATTGGTTATATATATATTAGAAATAAAATAAAAAATATTTTCAAAAATTTTTTTCTGAAAAAAGAAACTGTATTTTTTCAAAAATACTGATTAATCATGCTTTGAAAACATAATATAAATTTTATGTTTACACCTTTATAAAATTTATTGGTAAGTGGAATATAATTTTTGAAGCCATCATATCAAAATTATATTTATATTAATGTTTTTATATTTTTCGGAAATGTATCAATTTTGCAAGAATAGGGGAAAATACAGACATTTATTGAAAAAAATATTTTCTTTTTTAATAATTTAAATTGATAAATTAATTTTTTATATTTCATTTAAAGGAAAACTGATATACATCAATTATTACTTTTTTATTCTGTTTAAATATGTTTCAAATTGAATTTTGATATTAAAACTTTATATACTTATCAGAATTTTCCCTTTGAACACCAGATTTTTCATCATGTAAGTGGGTATAATTTTAGATTAGTTTATGACAGTTCTATGAATAAATTTTTTTAAAAAAGTATTAAATATTATAAATAATAATATTTTATATAATCTAATATGTTAAACATAAATTTTCACCAAAATAAATAGTAAAATATATAAAACATTATTATAGTGGTTAAGGTAACAACTGTTATACCATGTGTTAAACTAAAATGATAATGGTTATAATTACCTGGAGAGATTCCCCAAACCCATTTTATGCGAATATATATACCTTATAACCTATAATGTTCAATAATTACAAATATTTTATCATTTTACAAGATTTAAATACTGGTTTAGTTGAATGTTTTCAAAACAATCCATGTGTGTACTCTCCCCCACTTATAAAGGTTCACCCACTATCCTCCAGACATCACACTTACATAGCCATCTTAACTGCCTAAAATTTCCCAACTATATTACTCAATCCACTAAAAGTATCCAAGATCAATTTTTTAATAATTAATCTGACATACAATTTATTTTGGATCAATCTTAATGAATTTTTTTGAAAGAAGTGATAATATTTTTAATGATTTTTTATTACTTTTATTCTTAGAACTCATTAAAATATTATTAAGAAAATTATATTTACTAAAAAAAATTTACTATATATAATTTTATGTTATCATGTTGATGGAAATAACTATATGCATCTCCTCTTTCATCAAATGGTAAACGACAATATCGATCCTGTGTATGGTAGAATACCGCCTCGTAAACTGATGTGATTCATTTTTTATAAAAATAATTTATTAATGGATATATTGATATATATGAAATATTTATATTATAATATATTTATTATTATAAATATTGAATTATATTATCACATATACCATCTTACATTCCATGCCTATTAAAATAAGATAACATTTATCGTTTTTACGATTGGAGACCGCCTCGAGAACTGGTGTGATTCGTTTTTCACATAAAATTTACTTTGAAAGTAATAAGTAAAAAAATTAATGAATATATTTGATATATATGAAATGAAATTTATTATATAATATTAATATATCACATACTTCCTTTCACCCTTTTATGAAATGACAAGGTCTCTCGTGCATGCGTACAACCTATTGTCTCCACGGAGAGATGTGATCCATTCACTATATCCAAATTTCAATAATGATTATAAAAATGTATCTAAAGAAAAAAATTATATTTATAACAATAATATCATTATGGAGATTATGTAAATATAAAATATTAAAAAGTGTTATATCTTTTAAGATAAATCATGCATGAGAATACAAGGCAATTAAAACCGAAAATAGTGAAAATAATGGAATATTATTATCAAATGAGTGGTCCATTTTAAAAATAAAATCATATATGATATTATAAATATTAATTGGGATATATTATAAATAAATATCATTATTGGAACAGTTATACATGATGATAGATCACATTCAACTTAAAGGAATCATGAGATGGGGGACATCATTTAAATTTCCCTTAATTTAGGCATACTGTAATGTTATCCACCTAATATAATTTATACAGTGTATATAATGACCATTTATTACATAACATAATCATTATGTAATAATTCATGGTATTGTTAATTTAAATTTAATTTTTTTCATCAATGGGGATTTGACTTTATAATCACAAAGTAGTAATTAATTTTAGAAAATAATTTAATTTTAATGTGTTATATTGCATCTTTATTTAATTTGATATTATATGATTTTGTGTGTGATGAAATTTATTTTATCATATTTTTTATAGAAAATTTTTTATGTGGATTTAAATCATATCTACATAAACACTTAATTTTTTTATTCTCACTTCAATGTTATGATATTTGAGAGGGTCTATTTTACAATCTAATTTTAATCATGAGTTTTTATACGTGAATTTACATTAAAGGATATTATTTGTTCATTGGATGAAAATATTATTTCACATTATATGAAAATGGTTATTCTTTAATTTTTCATTTAATATTACCTTATTCTACTATTTGGTACTTAAAATTGTTTTCAAAATGTTTTAATAAAAATTTGACTTCATTTAACCCATTGATTAAAATAATTTTTCTTCCAAAGAAATGAATTTAAAAATAAATTTTAGTAATATCTCTATCCATAAAAATATTACATATTAATGGATTTTTTAAATCATTATTTCCTCAGAAAATTATAAATGTATCTTTATATTGTTTTTTAAATAATTCACATTTGGATTTTTCTAAAAAAGTGAAAGGAATATTTGTTCTATTATGTATGGAATGACTGTAATTTCCATCCATAATTGTAAACCTTGAACCTGCACTTTCAGATTCAGTACTAAAAAATGTAGTTTATTAATTTTTTATAAAGGATATCAGAAAAATACACAGTATATTATACATTCTAGGACTTTTTCTGGTCTAGATTTTTGAGGGTTATAAAAAACATACATAAACATTTACAATATAAAACATTCATTTAATTCATTATTCTCTAGCTTCTTATTGCCCCTTGAAAACTCATTAGTACACATAATAACCTGTGGATATACATCAAAATAGGTGAACTAGACACCCAATAAGAGGTTAGATAAGAACAATATATCATAGGGTGACAAAAATCATAACATAGGCAATAGATCATGAACATGATAGTAATCATTAATAAAATAAATGAAATGTGCCAATGAATAAAAAATGAAACATCATGTATTAGTGGTTAAATACCACACAAACTTTTGAACAATAGTTGAATTACGTTAACACATCATTTCCATTTTACTACTGAGATTCATCACTTTACCCAATGCATTGGAGCGGTGTTTAAATCCGGTCACACGCGTCACATCATAACATTCATTTTGTGCAATATAATCCAAGAGCACTCATCACATCATAAAATTCACATTATCATGCATGGCACTTAGAACATATATACAAAAAATGAACATAAATAACCCATGGAATAGAATGAGTTTTATAACAAATGAAAACAATCATAAACATTGGATTCTGAAATGGAAGAGTGAATAACATAGTTGATACGATAACCATCAACCATGGGTGAGAAGTAAAAGGTGTTTTTTAAGGAATACTTATTTTGAAAACATTTGTTTGACATTAACATCAGTAGAAAAAATTTATATCCAAAAAAAGGTAATACAATTTTGAAAAAATTATTTTTATGGATTGACCATACCAAAAATGGAGTGAAAGAGGGAGAACCCGAAGAAAGAAAGTTGGGTTCGAGATCTTCCCCTTACCATGTATCTGATAGATTTATTCACTTTAAAGTCTTATAAAACCACATTAAATTCATTAATTAACAATTAAAGAACCTTCTTTAAATTAATATGGTGCATTATGGTTTCATTGAGTTATTTTATGGGCCTTCGGATGAGTTATAGAGTATAAGAAAATTTTTCGGGAATGTATATTTTTATGGTTTTCGGGAGTGGTTCAGTTGTTTTCATAAATGAAAGTCCATGTAGAACATGGATAAACATGAAGAAATTATATTTGAGGTTATTTATGTTATTCCAGATGTTTTAATATTATTATAATGAATTATATTATATAACATGTGGATTATTCATTAGATAAGAATTAAATTATGATTGGTTGGGTTAATTTGGGTGGTTTGTTGACCATGACAAATTTTTTTGTTTAATAATTTATTAATTTGAATGAAAGTTAGTTCTAGAACATTAAATATGAAATAATACAAATAAAATATTCTGTTTCAACCATAATAATGGTTTCACAACAAGATCTGAAGGTAGAAATGGAAAATTAAAACATGTTGTTCATGAAGGTTATAGATTAACACCTCACGAACAACGTTTTACTTTTATAAATAAAAGTAAGAGGAGAAGTGGGTTTGATGGTATAATATCCTATTAGTTTCATAACATTACATTATATGTAAGAGAATGGAGTTACAATACCATGTGGATTAGAATAGGGTGGGATATAATAAGAGAAGAACATGAAGTTGAAATGAAATTAAAGGATAAGAGGGGGAGAGAGAGAGAGAGAGGAATTACCTCTGGAATCCTCCTCTAGAGATCCCCCTAAAGGAAGAAAGGATTGGTCGTTTGATGAGACCAGAAGAACATGGATGTGGGGGATGGTCTAGGGAATATGTTTGGGAAGAGTTTACACAAGGCATGAATCATTATATGTGTGAGTAAATGGTGGTGTGAAGGGTGGTATTTATACTAGAGGGGAGAGGGTATTTCTCAGTATAATATTCGTTAAT
Source organism: Viscum album (assembly GCA_963277665.1). Taxonomy (NCBI): domain Eukaryota; kingdom Viridiplantae; phylum Streptophyta; class Magnoliopsida; order Santalales; family Viscaceae; genus Viscum; species Viscum album. The sequence goes on from OY728165.1 coordinate 814,785,288, forward strand.
ATATTATTTCACCACAAGAAAAGGTATAGTGAGTCTTACATGACCATGAATAGTAATCTTTTCATGTGTATCCGAACCAATCGGTATTACACTAGTAGAACATCATATATGACTCTATAATTAGTGTATTTATCTTATTTTGTTAACTATGGTATTTTACTACTCATAAAAAATCATACTATTTCAGAAAAATCACAAAAATTCACTCCAACAATTTTTCGACGTGTATATTCCAAAAATGAAGTCCATTTTTAGAAAATTATTTTTTATATATTATTAATTTAATTTTTAATTAAAATCATAATTTAAATGAAAAATACAGTTTTTAAAACAATTTTTTACTTATTCCAAAACATATATACATCAGGATTACAAATAAATCGTACATATAAACTTTCATAGGTGAGGTTAATATTCATATGGTTTTATAACTATTAATAAGGTTAGGATAATATTCATAAGGGTAGCTTACTATTCAATGGAAATTATATTTGTTCTATTAGAATCCAAACATTTTACTGATCACAACTATGTTTTTCAGATTTTCGAAATTCAAAACATAGAATTGGAAAAATTATTTTTAACATCTTAGTTATAAATTTGACATAGTACCTAGTAGTTAATTTATGCACATAGTGTTTCCTATTAAAATCTTGGGAAGTTACATTCTTCCCCCCATTAAATGAATTACACCCTCAGAATTCGTTCATTGAAAATATATTTTTGAATTTATATATTGATAACAAGAAAATAAATTTTTTTATATTTTTACCTAATTAACTATAAGTTTAAATTTTAGTTTTAAAATGACAATGTCTAATCTCTAAAGTGGTCTAGACTATTACTTTAATACCAATTGTAAAGCCCTGAGCCCGAACATTCAGATTCTGTACTAAAACATGTTGTGTATTCATTTTTTATAAAGGATAGAATAACAATACATTGTATGTTATAAATTAGATGAAATTTTAAGTCTAGATTTAGGAGGGATAGAAAAACCATACATAACATTTACAACACAAACATTTTTTTAATTCCTTCTTCTCAATATTCTTATTACCCCTTGAAAACACATCAGTACACATAATCACCTGAAGTTATACATCAAAATAGGTGAGAAAAAAGCTCAATCAGAGGTTAGATAAGAATAATATAGAATGGGGTGTGGATAATCATAACATTAGAAAAAGTCGATGAAAATGATAAAAATCAATAATAAAAGACTTGAAATGTGAGAATACATAAAAAAGTATCATCATGTCTTAGTGGTTAACTACAACAAATACTTGTGAACAATGCAAGAATAATGTTCTTGCGTCTTTTCTTTATTACTAAGGAGATTAATAACATTACCCAATTCATTGTAGTTCTATATAATTTCAGGCGCATTCGTCACATCATAACATTCATTTTGCACTATATAATTTAGGGTGCATCCTTCATATCATAATATTCTAATTATAATGGATTACACAATGAACATATATAAAAAATTAACACAAATAACCCATGGAAAGAATGGGTTTCTTAACATATGAAAATATTAAAAATCATTGGATTCCCAAAAGGAAGAGGGAATGACATACTTGATATTATAACCATCAACCTTGAGTGATAAGTAAAATGTGTTTTTTTATGGAATAGTTCTTTTAGAAAACATTAATTTGACATAAACATCAGTATAAAACATGTATATCCCCAAAAAGGTATGATAATTATGAAAAAATTATTTTTATGGAGTTATAATACCAAATATGCAGTGAAAGAGGGAGAACCCGAAAAAAGAATGTTGGGTTTGAGATTTTACCCATACCATGTATCCGAACGCTTTCTTCATATTAAATTATTTTATAACCTCGTTAGATTCATTAGTTAAGAATTTCAGAACCTTTTGTAAATGAATATGGTTTATTTTGGTTTAATTTATTTATATTTTTGGGACGTTGAATGAGTTATATAGTTCAAAAACATTGTTTAGGAATGTTCATTTTTATGGTTTTCTTGAGTAGTTCACTTGTATTCATTAAAGAAAGTTCTTATAGAACATATATAAAAATCCAGAACTGACCGTTAATGTTATTAATGATATTACATATTTTTAGATGATCATATAATTAATTAAATTATAAACAATGTGATGAATCATTATATAATAATTAAATGATGATTATTTTGTTTAATTTGGGCGGTTATCTACCAGAATGAATTCGTTTTGTTTAATCATATAGTAATATGTACATAAGATAGTTCCAGAAACTTAAATAGAATATAATACATATAACATATTCAGGTTCAACAATAAAAATGGTTTCATGACCAGATCTGATGGTAAAAATTGAAAACCAATACATGTCATTCTTGAAGGTGATAGATTAACACCTCATGAACAACATTTTCTTTTATAAAAAAGGAAGATGAGAAGAGGGTATGATTATATAATATCCCTTCAGTATCATAAAATAATATTATTGTTATTATATTCTAGTTTCCATACCATGTGGTTGATGATAGGTGGGGATACTATAAAAAAGAATGTAAAATGGAAAGGAAATTAAAGGAAAAGAGAGAGAGAGAGAGGAATTACCTATTGAATCCTTATCTTTATATCCTTCTTAAGGAAGCTAGGCATGGTCTTTTGATTGGACCAGAAGCTATTGGATGTGGGGGATGTGATAGGGTAGATTTTTTGAAAGAGTTTAGTTATGTCTTGATGCTTGGGATGTGTGGGGAAATGAGGGTGTGAAGGATGGGTTTTTAGTGGAGGGGAGTGGATTTCTCAATATAATATTTATTAATATAATATTTCTCCACAAGACACGGAATAATGAGTCCTCCACATACCATAAACAACAATTTTATCATGTGAATCCAAAATAATTGGGATTACCTCAGCAGAACATCATACATGAATCTTTAATTAGTGTATTTAGCTTTTTTTATAAACAATGGTATTTTACTATTCATAAAAAATTCATGTATTTCAGAAAAATCCCAAAAATTCACTCGAATGATTTTTTGACATGAATAACCAAAAATTATGTCAATTTTGCAGAAATAAATATCTAAATATGACTAATTTAATTTTTAATTAAAATCATAATTTAAATGAAAAATATAGTTGTTAAAAAATATGTTTACTAATTACAAATATATGTGAATCATGCTTTCACTAAAATCCTACACATATACTATCATAGGTTATGTCAATATCCATAAGTTTATATTACTACTCATATGGGTAGGATACTATTCAAATAGGTAGGTTACTATTCCCCAAAAATTGAGTATGTTTATCGGACTCCAAACAACTTACAGATTGCAAACATATATGTCATATTTTTGAAATTCAAAACATAAAAGTGGGAAACTTATGTTTAACAATTTGGTTATAAATTTCACATAGTACTCAATTGTTCATTTAGGCACATATTATTTCCTATTAAAATATTGGGATGTTATAATAATGACCCATAAATGTTATAATGACTCTATTATGAGTTTCAAATTTTATTTTTATATAAAATTAATTAAAATTATATTGTGATTTTTGTATTCAATAGATTTCTATTTAATTATTTACTATAATGTGATCATTGGACAATTAATTTCCTTTAAATATCTATAATACTTATAATGGATATGTTTATGGAGTAAAATGTAAATTTTTTATATAATGAGTCTTTAAATTGACTGTTATATGATTGAATATTGAAATATTTATATATTTGTATACACTATTCAATATAGATATAGGTTTATAAGGTGTATTATATTTGGTGGTTAAGGGTGGAGAAACAAACATAAAATTATCCTAGTTCACATGGGGAGGCATTAAAGAGATACTTACCAAACACTACCACAAGAAATAACTAATATGCTACACGCATGGGTATATGATAAAAAATGTTTCTTATGAATTAAACTGGATATTCGATATATGAGAAATTCTTTGGAAATATAGTTATTGGGGTTGATTATGGATATCCCATGTATGCATCAATAGTATCCTGATTTGAATAAGTTGCATAGATTTATTTAAATGTTTTTGGTGTACAACTACCCAACTGCTTTTTACATTTATCAGAAATGTATTAAAAGTAGGTGTATCACATTCCTAATATCATAGTTTCTAATAATAAGGAATTCACTACATCAATAATTCAGTTATCATTTTCTTAATTAATTTCACAATGATATTATCTATTGATTCATTTATTTCTTAGTTTATTGGTTATATAAAATGTGTTTTTTGAAATTTACCATGACATATTGATTTGGCCTTATCATGTCATAATAATATTGTTGTAGATTAAATGACATATGTGTTAATATATTTATATTTCCATATTTGATATTATTTTTTAATGTATTTCAATGTCAAGTGGGTTCAATTATTTTCCACGCCACATTTATTATGCTTAGGGATTTATCATAGATTCTTTTGTACATATCCCTTACCAAGCAGTGGATCTCATTAACATTTGTTTTCTATTCTATGTAATCCAGAAAATATAATATGAATGATATTTTAGGATATTCTAGAAAAAATTTCATATTTTTATTTTTAATAGTTATATGGCTATCATGTATGTATCTAGTTTAATAAGAGTATTAAACTATTTAGTCCTTAGGGATGTGATTAATTGTTTCTTACTCCAATAAATTGATGTAAAAAACTAGAACTAGGTTAATATATTTGGGTTTTACATAGGTTTTATTAGATATAATTTAGTAGAAATATTATGAAAGAGATTTAGAAAAACATATATTATGTGACATAACCCTAGGATACTGTTTGAGGTTCTGTATAGTGGAACATCCTAATGTTTTTTTGAAGAAGTGATCACGTGTCTTTTACTATAAATATATCCCATTGTGGATATGACAAGTTGAAATGGTTTTGTAATAATTATACCTATGTGTAATAAATACACAAATTGTGTTTGGTAATTTACCTAATCATTATATGATAAATGAAATTGTGCTGTACTATAAACTATTTATTTTCACTTCTGGGGGATATAGTTAAAATATTTCACATTTTCCTTTCAAAAAATTATTACATAGTTTAATAGATAATGAATGTAGTGGCCTAGGATAAACCTAAAGTTTCTTATATTGAAAAGATGATATCATTATTTATACATCCAATAAATTATTCATCATGATTATGTGGCTCCCCACAAAGATTATTATTTCCAAAATTAGTTTTTTTTGTTTTAGAATGTGCTTGGAACATAAAGGAATCATCTAAACATTGAATATAAATGACATTGTGGTGACTATGAGAAACAAATTGAGTGATGATTGGGGATAAATATAAAGTTATTTGTCCTAATCATTTATCCTAAAATATGATTAATAACATATAACATAACAAACTCCTAGAAGCACCACATAAGAAACATATAGAGTTATCAAAGATATAATGTGGTGGAAACCATTAATGAAATGAGGATTGATTTCTTTTAGGATATGAATGTGGAAATAGAAACACAGGAATTTGTCTGAATGGAATAAGAAAATGTTTTATGTGTTGAATAAAAGTCATAAAATTGAATTTATATGAAAAAATAATTAGTATGATTGAAGGAAATAAATTTCACACTAGGGATCCATTTATATATCATTGTCATAAATGTGGAAAACCTGGGATTTATATATGATAACAGCTACTTCTAATATATAACCCATAGGGTAAGGACCAATGTTAAATTAAAATTTTTGGATTAATTGTTTGTTTGGATTCACAAATAATATTTTATATGTATTTTTTTACCAATGAGATTTCAGTCATGTGAATTATGTAACCTATAAGGGTTTTGTAAAATTTTAGAATCATATTTTTTTCATTAACAGAAGTGTTACAAACACCATAATAGGTTTATGGAAAAAAGGTTGATCATGAGATCAAACTATTAAACACCCATTTTTTAAAAAAACTTATAGAAATATAAAATGTTTATGTATATTTTTGGAAATAGTTATCAAAATACAACAAATATATTTTGTATATGAAAATTTTATTTTATTCAGAATGGATTGACATTTTATTTTTGTACTTATAATTAATGATATTGGTAAACATTAATATTAGTATAATATTTTATGTTTTAGTAATTATAGTTCATCACAATTGGGGATTTTTTTAAGAGTAAATTTTATATATATTTTGAAAAAGGGGGAACCCACACATCGTGGGAAAACATGTTGCATCCAGTGAAGGATGCGTAAATTAAACCCACAAGTGAAGGGTGATAATATCTTATCACATTTCATTGGCCTATATGATGCACTGGATAATATGTCAACTTTTTAGTTAAAATATTTGATGAATAAATATTAATATTGAACTAGTGGTCTTACTGTTTAGGTTTATAGATTAATGTATTATATATGATGAGTTATACTCACCAGATTGGTTTTGGAAATTATTTAGAGAAAGGTTCAAAGGCTTGTCACCCTTTAATGGATATTAATACGTGTTAAATGAAAATGTTATTGATTTAGTCATAAAAAATCATATTGGATATTAATTTATTGGATCAAGTGATGAATAATAAATTTATTGGTGCATGACCAAAGGATGAAATTGAACTTTCCAAATAAATTAGAATCAATTATGTGTATTTCAATTATATTCATAGATAGTAAAAGAATTACTAAAATATATAAAAATGATCTTGAAACAAAAAAATTATCATCCTATCTTCATGAGAAATTTATCATATGCTATTTAAAATAATCACAAATTTATAGTTTTGACGTTTTAAACATTCTCTATACCATTCACTTTTGGTGATCAATGACCTTAGTCACTCTCTCTAATTATTTATAATTTTCTTCCACGTCCATATCATGAATTTCAACCAATGTTATCCTACATAGAAACCTAGTTATCTGTTATTCCATGTGATCTTTGTACATCCATTTCTTTCTTATTAAGAGGATGTTTATTAACCCTTTTTTAGGATGTGGCTTTTCAACGAAGGAATTTTCGAATACAAAAACGTTGATTAATGAGCATTAAATAATAAATAAAGGAGTCAATTTATATATGGTGGGTGAATATAACAATTGGAGTGTTTAAAATAAGAACATTTTATTTGATATTATATGTCACATAAAACACTAAGATTAACGAAAACACAAAAATATATTTTTCTAAATATAATTTCTTTGAGAACATGAAGCATAAGAAACCCCAAGTCTAAATGAACCATAATATTGTATACCATTATAAAATAGTTATTAAATTAGTGTGAATTAATAGTAAGAAATGAATAATGAAAAATATTCTTATTTATTGATTACAAATAAAATAATAATCATTTAAAGGAAAATAATTTTTTTTATGAAAGCCATTATTTTTTTCTAAAATATGGTATAGTCGTGCTTTCCCAATAAAATATATTTTTTTCCAATTTTAGAAAATTTATCTGATAAAATTAACTTAATTATTGAAATACTCATAACAAAATTATCTTATGGTGATTATTTTTAATTTTTGTGAAATATTTTCATTTCACAGTGAATATCTAAAAATATTGAATTTTATTTAAAACTCTTTTTTTCATTTAAATAATTCACCTAGATATAGAACATTTTTAGTTTCTTTTAATGTTAATTTAGTAAAATTATAAAACAATTTTACTTTTTTATGATATTTTTATAAATTTCAAAATGATTTTGAATTTTAAAAACTTCTATACTTATGAGATATTCCCTTTGAAACCCCTCTTTTCCATCTCATCTGTAGGTAGAATTTTAAAATGGATTATTCCACTTATATGATCTGAATTTTTAGTGTTATATTACATATTTTTAATCAAAATAATATTAAATATCAAATAAGATCAGAAAAGTTTTTTACCATTATGAATAGTAATATTAGTAAAAATTAATTACTACGGTTAAGATAAAAACTCATTTAAAAGTGGTTAAACTAATATTAAAAGGGTCAAAATGACATAAGGACATATTAAAACCAAAATTAATATACATATAATGACCATAAAACCTATAAGTGTATATAATAACCCATTTTAGAGTCATGGGACAAGATACAAATGTTGGTGTACATGAATCATTTCCAAAATTCAAAATGTATCCTCTCCACAACAAAAAAGTCACCCCTCCCCAAACATATTAAAACTTCCAAATGAATTTTCATCTAAATATACATATTCAAATAACTTAATTAATCCAAATAAGAAATAATATATCCCTTTTTTGTTCAAAAATCTACCCTAGGAATAATCTTGGTGAAAACCTAAAGAAGTAGTCTGAAGAAAAGGAAAACTTCTTAACTGAGTTTTTTTATGTTGTTTCGTTTTCCACATCCTTAAATTTTATTAAAACAAGACTATAGAATAACCAAAATTTATTATGTATAATTATATTTTATTATGTTATTTAAATTAACTATATCCATCTCTTCTTCCATCAAATGAAAAATAAAACTATCGATCTTCTGTATGCCGGACTACCACCTCATGAACGAATGAAATTCATTTTTCCTCACCACCATTAAAGGACATAAATAATGATATATTTAGATCATGTAAACGATATTTATAATATTTTTATAATTATTAAATTGTAATATCACCTCTATCTTCATACGTTCTATGTTGTTTAAAATGTAATAACATCGATCACGTTCTCATCGGACTATTATCCATTGAAGTGGTGTGATTTGTTTTTCAATTATTCTGTAGAAGTAAAGTAATAAATATACTTTTAATCATTATATGTGACATATATTACATTATATTTATTCTTTAATATTAATACATCACCCACTTCTTTTCACACATTAAGAAAATGATAACACCGCTCTTGCATTTCCACCGCCTACCGTCTCCACAAAGTGATGTGATCCATTTTCCCTGTTCAAATTTCAATATTCATTATAAATATATATCTATGAAAAAATAATATTTAAAACATTAATATAACTATGTAGATTATTTAACAATAAAAAATTAACAAATACTAGAAATATCATGACAAAACCCGCATGAGAAAACATAGAAATTGACACGTAAAACAATGAAAATAATTCAGTATCATTAAAAAATATGCAGTAGAATGTTATAAGGGGATCATATATAATATTATAAATATTAATATATAAATAGTATAAATTTTTATCATTAAAAAATCCACTATATATTATGTTTAATCTTGTTCAATTGAATGGAATGGTGAGGTAGGGACTTCATCTCAATTTCCATTCATTGAGTCATATTGTAATGTTATGCACCTAATTTTTTTTATATGGTGTTTAGAATTTCACTTTGAATTTTAATATCATTATTAATTAATAATTAATTTTATTTTATGTCTAAATTTTAATTATTTCATCAAATATTACTTGACATGAAAATTACCAAGTTTTAATGAATTTTATACCTCATTTTTTAATCGGTTTATATTACTTCTTTGTTTTCTTTGATATTCTATGACTTTGATTTTAATGAATCTTAATTATCTTATAGTTTATGTGAAAAAAAGTTTTATTTATATTTGATACAAATAATCTATTCATTGATTGATTCTCACTTCCATATTATGATCTTTGTGAGGGATTATTTTACAGTCTCATTTTAAACTAGATTATTTATGCTTGAATTTACATTTAATTAAATTGTTTCTTAATTTGTTAATAAAATAGTAAAATTTTATTTTATTCTATTTATTCATTATTTTTTCATTTAATATTAAAAAAATCAACTTATAGTTTATTAAACAAATTTGTAATTTTTTATGATAGTACACCATAATTTCTCTCTTCAGTCAAAAATCATTTTTTTAAAAACCATATTTTATAAATAATTTTTCAAAAACAAATTCATCATTCAATAAAAATTTGAGGAAAAATTGAATATTTTTTAATTCCAATGAAATGTTTTGAAATGAATCTTCATTTCATTTACCAAAAAATGCATGATTTCCTTTTTCTAAAAAAGCTAAAGGAATCACAAATTTATCAATTATGTGAGGAACATAACTTTAGAAAAAATAATAATTAACATTTTTAAAGATTTTAGTATAGTAATAAAAAGTTATATTTTATTTAATATTATTTAAATAAAGTAGAAATTTTATTTTGTAAATGTGATTATCAAAATTAAAAGTAAATTTTCCTCAAAAATGTTTATAAATATATTTTAATGGTATTTATGTTCATCAGCAAAACAACCATTTATTTTATATATACACCCCTAAGGATATGTTGTATTGATACTATAATTATTTTTTCTATGAATTTTTTATTATTATTTTCAACAAGTAATGTATTGGGATTTAATTTTAATAAACATTTATGAAGTCACTAACTGCCAAATAAAATATCCATGTTCCTGTGATCATTAGATTAAATGTCTTCTTAATATCCATATTATTTATCATCGATATGGTTATTTTGTAATATATATAACATTTCTACATATATATTTTTTTGTTTAATGTTATTTCATTCACTGGTGAAATATTGATAAATTCATATTATTTAGTAAAGAAATATGTTCTATGATTATACATATTATTCTAGAAGTAAATCGATTATTCAATATTAGAGGAATGATTATGACATGCCGATATCAATGAGGGGTCGTTATAGATAGACCCTTAATACATTGATGGTCTAATGAGATGAATAAATTAGATATCCTTAGTTAAATAGTTTTTGGGTGTTTTACTACTCATTAGTTTTATATTTTCTGTATAAATTTTGTTTGTAGAAAATCTATCACATGTCTTAGACCATGAATCTATATAATTAAGAATTTCGTTCATCAAGAATTCAGTTATTATAATCCATGATATTTTTAAAATGATATTATCTTTGGATGTGTTTTATTGTCATTTTATTGTTTAAATTGAATGTTTATTTATTTATTTATATTTCAATATTGAATATGCATGATCTAGTTTTTTAATCATTTTTTATTAAATGGAATGTTTTTTTTTCTATTTACATTTCTAAATTGATTTATCTAGTAAAATAATTGTAATGGACTATGTATTTTTCTATATATGTTTCCTTGATGAATATGATTATTTTTTCATGGATGATTCTGTTGTAGTTAACCCTTAAAAAGAATTTGATCTCACCTAAATTTATATTCCATTTACAGAAATCCATGAAGTGTACTTTGAATGATAAACCATGATATTCAAGGGGGAATATTGATATTATGAGGAAAATAATTTATAATTTATTTTTACAAAATTAATTTGGAAATCAAGAATATATCATGTTTTTAAATACAATTAATCTATTTATTCCTCTTGGAATTGATTCCTTGTATCGAATTCCAATGTAATAAATTATAACACATGTCTTGGTTACCGGGGATAGGGTGTCTACATATATGATTTGTATATTTTGCATTTTTAATAGAAACAATTATAAGGGATTTAAATATATGATGATAATAAATGAAATAATATAATTATACGGTTTATTTTATTGAAATATGGTCTCGTGATTTAGACATATTATAAATATGTCTTCATGATAATTTTGGTTTCTACTATGATTAATGTTTCTCGCAATATGATTTTTGGTTTTAATCAATGGTTGGAACCTAATGGAATTGTGTTAGTAGTGAACATAAAGGAAAATGTGGTGACTAAGAAAAAAATGGGATGATGTATAGAGTGAATTATATCTTGATTATTCCAATGAATTTATCCTCCATCATGATTAACAACTTATACCTTGACTGACTCCTAGTGTCACCAAATAAGAGAATGATTGATTTTACTGAGAGTTACAGGGGTGGAGACCATGGAGGAAAGAAGGATCGATCACATTACTATCATAAATGTGTAACAAGACACCTATTAATGTGCCTTATAGGAAATATAAAATTTATATGCGGGGAAAATAAGGTCATAAATAGATTCCTTCCAAATGATAAATTAATATTATAATGGAAAAATTGAATATTATTTTTAGGATACATTTATTATTCTTCATATTATGTGTGGGGATCATAGAAATTATCCAAGTCAATGAACTATTCTAATGGTTAAACCCTATATTAAGGAATTAAATATGTTGAAATAAAATAAATGAAGTATTAGTGTACTGTGATTCAAGAATCAAATTATAGATGTATTTTTTTACCAATGGTTCTTTGATAATAAGAATAATGAAACTTCTAAGGATTGTGATAAATTTTAGAACCATATATGTCTTCATTGACCTCAGATTTATGGATACCATAATGGTACTTTGAGTTTATTTTGGATTATATGTTAAAATTCATAAACACCCTCTATGAATACTTTATTAGAACGAATATAACTTGAATAAGGATATTTTTGGAAAATATTAAATTGAATATAAAATATTGGCTTTCTATATGAAAAAGTAATTTGAGGAAGAATAAATTTTCATTTATTTTATTTATGATTAAAGTTATATGTGAAGTTAATTTTTTTCTTATATTTTTTATTATATTAATTATTGGTTTTTATAATTTATAAATATTATGGGAAATATATTAATATTGTTTGTGAAAAAGGTAAACCCATTTGACAGGTGACAACATGTAGAATTTGGTGTAAGCCATAGTGATTGAACCCATATGTAAAGGAATATAAGGGTTTAATAATTAAAAATGATGTATGTGGTTTTATAGTTAATATTTAATTTTTCTGAAAGAAATAATTTTATGAAAAAATATTAATTACAAACCATTTTCGTTACTATTGATGTTTATAGATTAGGAACATCTACATATATTTTTATTAAGAATATATTTAAAAATAAGGGGAAAATTTTCATTATTCAATCGATATTATAATTAATGGAAGGTAAAATTTATTTCTTTAGGAATAAGGATTCATTTTCTGTATTCATTTCTAGGAGTAACTCACAAATTAAGAATTTGTAGAAACATTACAAAAAGATAAATTTTTTCTTTTCAAATTTAAACATTTAAAGAGTATATTTTTAATTATATTCATAGAGAGAATAAGTATTCCTCAATTTAAGGAAAATGATCTTGAAATAAAAGATTATTCTCATTACATTAGCATTTGATGAATCTGATGGTCTTTTAAATAATCAACTATTTACACCTTTGAGTTCGTTCACATTATGTTGTTTATTCCCATTTTATCACTCTCTCCCACTCTCTATAATTATTAACCCTTCTATGATGTGCATTTTCTATATAAAATTAATTTCAAAATATAATAAAATTTATTAGCATGGAAATCTTTAAATTTGGAGGAAACAATTTATTGACAATGGGGAGAATGTGACATCCAAGTATTTTAATTGAAGAGTGTTTGTTTTGTATGAATTGTACTAATTATTTAGGTACACAATATTTTTTTCAACCATTATTATTTAGTTTAAATGTTTATTTATAGCCTAATGTGAATACATGTCGGCGTCACCAGAGGTATCGAGGGTGTCGAGTGCTTTCTCAAAGCCTAAATCATATCATTTTTAAAATCATGATAGGTCACACAGTAAATAGAAATTGTGCGGGGCTGGTCTCATGGTTACTACAAAAAATTCAAGTCAGGGAAGAGGTCAGGAAAATAATTCTTTATTTAAAAAACTATGATAATTGAAGGTCTCGGCTAGGGAGAAACCTCTATAATTTTTAAAGTGTGAAGATACATGGATTTTTCATGGGTAGTTAAATTGTTTATATAAATTGTGCATGTTGCGCCATCTTATAATTATGTCTGTATGGCTGGCAAACGGTTTGGCCAACCATGTGGCCAAACTATGAAGACAATAATTCTAGTCTAAATTAAAAAAACTCTATTATAATTCTTATAACATAAATATAATTCTATTTTACCCACTATTTTTTGAATAGGGTTATTTGGTAGATCCCATTCATTCAAAAACATGTAATCAATATATATTCATTGTCCACTCTCATAATAAAGACCCATCAGAAGAATCAGATCTCTCCCAGTAAGGTTTCAATTAATATTATGTATGTATTCATTCTTCATAGTATCAATTGTTCTCTCTAGTTGAATCTTATATTTCATTATTTTTAGTTTTATCATCTTTTCTAGTTTTTTCTCCTAATATGAGTCGTATTAGAAGATACTACTGGATGAGAACTCTATTAGAGACATATGTTATGCGGGCTAGTTCTTTTACCATAATCTTGAAATTTGTATATACTTTTAATTGTTTTGTAAACCCAATAATCAGATCAACACCATTGGAATATAATTTAATCCCTCTTTAAAATGGATCGACATTTGCTTTGTAATAAATGAAACTAGTGATAAATATTAATGGATAAGGACATAAAATTGGAAATATACATTGGTTGTGTATCATAATTTATATACTATCATTTTTGTAATTTAATCCTAAATAACATTCAGTATTTTCATTTACTCCGTCACATTACATGTTTAATAATGAGTAGTAAATTATTGGTGAAATGATTAAAAAAGTGCAGATATTGTGACCATTACCTATCTCTATGGACATGTTATTTCTTTCATAAGAATATTTTCATCCTTATAATGAAATGGAAATATTAGTTCTTTTAGAGACTAAGCCTTTTATGATTATCCCATGCTTTGAGAAACCTTCTATAGTGATATTTTAATGAAATGATCATAATGTTGAATATTGGATCAATTACAAGACAATGATTTAATACATATATGCCTTGGGTGACACATGATTTCATATAAGAATGCAATGGATGGACTTATTTGGATACCTCTATCCTTATGACCACATGATACAATGAATCCTTAGTGTATTTACAAGGGTAGACTCAAAGGCTTTACAATTATACGCTCGACAAAAAAATGGACTCATAATATGGACTACCATGTATAGACTCCTATGGAAATTTATATATATAACTTTGGGGACATTTGGTATCACTTACATGACCTCCAAGGGAGGACTCAGTGAGTGGTGATACTATACCACGGCTATAGAGAGATACCAAGATTCTTATGAAGAATTTTATGTATAGGCTTCTAAGAATCATTATTTATTATACGGCTGGAGTGATTCCAAGATTCATGATAAGGAATTACAAGGATGGTATGTGGTTCTTAATTGAATAATTAGTGAAATGATTTATATGGATCATCATCCTGGATGATGTACAAGCTTGGATTTGGTATTTTTTTCACCTGATTGATGGACTGGTTAGGTATCCATGATCACAGATTTCCACAAGGGTCATTGGGATACAATCTAGGTACCTATAATTATTAATTACATTAACATGATTATATTTTTATATAGTTATTATTTTTTATTCAAATAGTTAATGACTAAAGTTGAAGTGGGTAGAAGATGAAGGGTGTCCATGGGAACCTAGTCCATTATGGGTTGATTACATATAGAACTTAATTTACATATTCTATTTCTACTTGAACAATTTTATTATTATATATTCATTGAATAGATGGAATTAAAAAATTGGGAGGTTACCTACTGAGATTGTATCTCACACCCTATTCAGGTTGTTGTTGGTTAGCTAGACAGACTACATGGTTGTTGGTATGGTCTAAGGAAATCACTCTAAAGTTGGTTCGTGATTTATTTTTAGGGGTAGGGGATAATATTACTGATATGAGGCTCCTGATTATATCTAAAAAGTTCAGTTTTGGGTCATTTTTCTATATTTTTACTTGTATTTTATAGTTTCATAGATGCATGTTTTAGTTGTTTTATATACACATGACATGGAATTTATGATCATAATTTTGAATTTGAAATTTTGTGGTATTTTTTATCTATTTTTTGATGGTTATACTTCATCCACTATTCTTTTAAGGGGAAGTATATTCACCAAAGTAATAAAGAATAATTTTATTTCAAATAAAAAGTGTAAGATGAATAAAAATGAGGGTAATTTACTTAAATAAGTGTCAAAAGAGTTAAAAATATCAGATGGTAAATCATCAGACCATATAAGATCATTATTTATTCCTTTATTTTCAAGACCATATTTTACCATGTTTGATTCCCTATTAGTATGGGTGATAAAAATGTTGAAATCCTAATGACCGGAGAGGTACTTTAACCACCTCAGTTTATCCTTCCATGAATGATAGATAATACCATTCCAACAGTCATTGAAATAATTGGTGGAATAACTTTCACGGAAGAACCAATACCATCCCATTATCCTAAAAAGGCTAGTATTTGTAATTCCTTACATTCTAGCTTCAATAGAATAGGAAATACCACAATAAATATAGTAATATCCCATGAATCGTCCATTGTGTTAAAAAATTCCACTGTTTTATCTTTATGATTACTTCTACTATGTAACACTCTTGTATGTGGGGACAGTATCTCCAATGACATGCCCCAGGTCATCACTGGTAGCTGGAATCCTCTAGCATTGGGGATATGTTATTGGGACTATGTGGCTAACCATGCTCAGGTCACAGATTTGTTCCATCTATGTCTGGATGTTACAAACTCACATCAGAAGAATATTTTCTAGTCTCATTTTTTAAAATAATATAAATTTAAGGGAAAAATTCGAAATTAGTAATGAATAGTTCCTGGGTGTTGTTGATCCACATCTAGGAAATATCCAAATTTCCTTGAATGCAATTGTTGTTTTCTGGGTTCTAACTATTACAATTTTTTTATTCTACTATTGGGTGATGAACGTTAATTATAATGTTAGTATTGATATGGTTATGGGTTTTATATTATTTAAAACTGATAAAATGAGTTTATCCCATCTCATAGATCATTTTCTAGTCAGTTTACAAGATTTTCATGCCAGTCATTTTGACATGCCATTTAGGATTCATTTCATGATTGGATGATGTTGTGATTAGTTCCATGATATATATACCTGATGTGTGATCGATATTTTCTGAAATAAATTGGAAACATGGTTGGATGATAGAGTTATATTCAAAACATAATAATTATATTCTTGATTAGGCTACATCATACATACTTTTTACCCAATTATGTCATTTTTATTCATAGGCTGATAGTTGAATTGACTATAAAATATTATTGTGTCGATTAGGTGGATGACAGATTTTGGTTCATAAAGAGTATTGGCCCTTTTGGATCAGAATATTGTGAACAATTGGTATGTTCCATTTGAAATAAATTTTAACATAATGTAATTGAATGTTAGAATAAAATATAAATTGAAATTGTTATATTAGAGAAATTGACCCAGACCTATCCTTAGTACTAGGTAGGAGGTTGAATATATTACTTTCTTATGAACTATGCATCTACCAGACACAAAAATATTAGGTAGATGAGTGTGTTATTATATTGGAAATCTTGTATTAATCCTATTTATGAATATTATCTTTTAGTGGTTTCTGAATCTTGATATGAGGCATTCTCTCGGATTTTTCATAGGTATGCCACTACGATTTTGTCTAATGGCATTTGAGGAGGGTGGTGGCGATTATGCTCCAGAGGTGGTGGACCATGGGACACCAACAGATCCTCTAGTTGTGAAGGCTAAGGAACCAATGATTTTATCTAACATAGGAGTTGATGGATAGTTTCATGATGGCTTTATATAATTTGTGCAAAATGTTTAGGGAGCATCGTGGCCTACCGTGTCTATAGAACAATTAATAAATGAGTTATTTCATTAAAATATGACCATTTTTTCAGGGGTATGGAAGACCAAAAGTATTGGATTCATCACTAGATGCATTTCAATATATCTCTGATCATTTATAGATGCCTCTTGAGGGTAGGGAAAGGCTTGTAACATATTTTCATCGGGATTCCTCCAAGAGATGATGGGATGTGATTAACATAATGTTTCATCCTTAAGAGATATACTAGAGAGGTTTTCATATGGGATTATTTGATTAATTCTATATTGAGAAGATTATGTTGGATAAATACCAATTTCTAATGCACCTAGAGCAAGAAAATTTTATCAACGGTGGACTATCCATCCTGCTTTATATAGCTCCAACACTTCACACATATACTGAAGGGTGGCGAGTTATCTAAATCCAAGATATTCAAGGATGGTATTATGTACAACATTCGATCACATGTGAATTTATTTGGTCAGGAAAACATTTTTTTAATAGTGTATTATGAAATTATCATTGAGGTTAACCTGTGAGGGGTGGGCGGTGAGGGATAGGGAGGTGCGACCCTATTATTTGGCGCTACATCGACCAGTAATAGGTTGAATTCTTTGGAGGTTCCATACAATGATATTAGTATCCAAATCATATACATCATTATCTAGGTGAGGCACCACCAATTCAGTATACGGGTACATACATGACATCATTTAGTTAAAGACCCATTAGAGTGTCGACCATGTGAAATGATGGAAAATCTATAGTGCTTTTTCAAAACATTTCCTCTAGCAGTCAGTGAGAGACGGTCTACAACAACTCGTTATACATAAGTGGCATTAAAATTAGCTCATTAGGTGGGGGATAAGATACAACTAGATAATTTTTAATGAGGTAGTGGCTGTGGATAGGGAAGTAAGACCCAAGATTTTTAGTGATAGTAGAGCAGATATTCTTAGGGTTTCTAGGTTTTATCACTGGGCCAAGGAATAGTCCCAATATACAAAGGTATATTGACACCTAAGGAGAGTAATACTATACTTTCTATTATGAATGGTCCTATTATAGTATCCCCTCCTTTATCATATATTTTTCTTGATAATAGTTATTCTCGTTCATTTAACATTTTTTCCCATTATGTAGAGGCTTGTGATAAATTTTTAGTGTTTTTATGCCATTATGAAACTTCATCTGCCATTTGGGATTAGAAAGGCGGGTTTTTTTCATTTTAAGGAGTTTCCCATGAGATTGGTAGGTTTCAATTTTTATTAGACCTATATTTCTTCATGATGATAGGATTTGATATCCTTCTTGTGATGGATTGGTCGGTTACATTTCATGGTTTTGGTTTTTTCTATCACAGATTAATGACATTCACATCACCATAAAGGAGAGGGTTTATTCAAAAGGATAAACGGGATTTCTAGAAATTCCAAGGAAGACCCGAGCATCATTCTCTAGGTGGGCGGATAAACCATATTGAATTTTTATATCTAGATGATCAGATAACACATTAAGAATATTTCCCTCCAATAGTTAGTCATTTTAGGTTTGTTTTCTTGAAAACAAAATTAGGATTAAATATTGTGAGAGAGGAAGAGTTCTTTTTTTGTCTAGATCAATGAGATGCACTAGTATCAATTCCTCCTTATAGGATGCATAATATAAAGATAAAGGAACACATGACATTTCTTAATGATTTCGACGAAATGGGGTATATCCTACCTCACACTTATCTATAGGGTTCAGTAATCATTATTTCAAAAAATTATTATGATACCCTTAAGCTATGTATGTATTACAAGAAATTGAAAAGATAATTTTTATGATTTTGTATCCTCTACCATGGATATTTTACACTTTTATCATATCCAGGTATCTTGAGTATTCTATATAATTTAATTGAGATCGAGATTTTATCATGTACATGATCGACCTACAAACATACCTTATACAACATTTTGTAGTAGGTATGGTCTATAGGAATATTCAGTTAGGTGGTTAAGTCTCCCTAATACACCATTAGTTTCCATGGCACTGATAAACTGAGTCTCTCATCCTAATCCGGATTCATTTTTTGTGGTAATCATGGATGATGTATTGGTGTATTCTCAAACATGACACTACCATGCCAAACACATATTTTGATTCTATTGGAAACAGTGGGAGAAGATCAGTTATGTGTAAATCTCACAATGTAACACTTCTGGGTGGATCATATTCACTTCTTGGGTCAAATTATCTCAAATATAATAATATCAGTTGTCCCAAAGAAATTGATAGTTATACATGCCCAAGATTATCCCAAGAATTTCTTGGAGATAAAGAGGTTCATGGTGATGTATGGATATTAAATTTGTATCATAAAACACTTATCACACCTATGAACACACCTTTGAAGAATTATTATTATGGGAGTAATGTTTGGATGGTCATATGCATGATATTATTCTTTTCATGAGTACAGTGGTAGTCTTACATTTTCCCTAATAATGATTTATTCCAAAAACGTGTAGAAGAAACAATATGTTTTGCAATGAATTAGGTATTGGACATGGATTAGTGATGATGATGAGCAATAATGTAATAGAATATGTGTCTAATTAAATGATTCCACATGAGGGGAATTAATAGATGCCTGATATCTTGTTTTCTATAGTTGTTCATTCCTTACATTGTTTGAGACACCGTTTTCTGGTTGAGAATTTAGTGTTGTAGATAGACCAGAAAATCCCCATGTCCATATTTACACTTCATGATATAAATTTTAGGTAGTGAGGGTGCATATAGTACCTATAGTATTTTGACATTGATCATGTCCTAGAGTTTGGTAAAGGAAATATAGTGGTTGATGCACTGACTAGGGTACTTAGATACAAAAAATTTCAACAGGCCTATAGCGATTGGTGGCTTATGGAATTGTTCACTAAGATTCACTTGGAGATGTGGGATAGTTAGGTACTTGTTTTTATTTCATCCTTATTTTTGAACTCTAATATTATAGATATATTGATAATTACACATATATCAAAATCTGACATCCCAGTCATATTGGAGAATGTGATCACTGAGGTCCCTCATTTGGGTTTGACTATAGGTGAGGATGAAATTCTCTATGTAAATAGTCGTTGATGGGTTTGAGTGGACATGTGTGAGGATTTTTTTTGAGTCTTTCATTCTTCATCTTGGAAAGTTCATAATGGTGTCACAAAAAAGGATTAGGATTTACATTGGCAATACTAGTGGTCGGGTATGAAAATATGTGTAGCTCATTTTTTAATGACGTGGTCCACAAATCTACAGGTGAATGCAGAACACCAAAGGCATGTTTATCATTTATAGTAGTTTCAAATTACTAAATAGAAGTGGGTTAAAATTTATATGAAATTAGTTACTATTTTATCAAGGTCATCATGAGGAAATTATTTCATTTGGGTTTTTATTGGATAAAAAAGATTTCACATTTCCTAGATATTATAGAGACCTTTTCAATAGATGAGTTTCATTGGTGGTATATCTCTAAGATATTATGACTTCACGGAGACCCTCATTCTATAATTTTACATTTTGATTATTGATTTAATTCATGTTTCTATAAAGGGTTGTAGAGGGAGTAGGGCACACAAATTCTTTTGAAAACATCATACTCAATGAGAACATTATAAGTTACTAAATAATGTTCACATGCACACGTCTCTGATTTTGGGGGATCTTGGGAGAGGCACATACCCTTGGTTTAATTCTCCAAAAATAATATATTTTAGCAAACTATAATGATGGAATAATATGATACATTGTGTGATAATACATCCAAAACACCCATGTTTTTGATAGAGTAAGGATAAGAATCTATACATGTACCTCATGTCATTGAAGAGACTATATAGTAGGTTCAGTTGATTCAGAATCAGTTGGTTAATTAAGGGTATTGACAAAAAATCATAAGTCTATTATAGCTGTTGACCACTAGAGTTCGAGGTTGTGATTTTTTATTTTTACATGTCTTATTGAGGCCAATACATAAGTGTATTAGTAGAAAGTGTAAAATTTCACCATGATTTGTAGGCTTGTTCAAGATTCTACAGAGAGTCAGGTCGATATCATATCAGTTACAATTATCATATAGGTACTGATCCATGAATGATGTATTCCATGTATCTCATTTTTTTCTTTATCATTATGAAATTTCTCATTCTTTTTATAAAAATTATGTTATGTTATAGGTGGATAAAACATTTGATGAACATCATATTCAAATCATTGACACGAGCAAGAAGGATCTTTATGGATTGTCAATTCCTATAGTGTGGGTGCTACAATATCGTTATTGTGTACTATATAAGACATATGAGAGGGTGTCATGTGTATATGCTCAGTGGAAGTATTAATTATATGGTTATTTTTTAACCACCCTTTGGAGGTAAATTCAAGGATGAATTGATTTAAGGGGAATCTTGTTAAATCATGAATCATTATTAAGGTGAGAAAACATATGAACTCAAAAAAATAAAAATAATTATTTTTGGCCTAATGTGAATACAAATTTGGTTTGTGTGGTATTGATATAGTGTAAGGCTTGTTCAGATCCCATATCCCAACTTTTTTGGATATTAATGAAAGGCCACATGGTTTGTAATAACTATTTGGGGATGATTCCATGGTTACTACTAACCATGAAAGGATTAGAAAATAGAATGGGAAACTCAAAAAATTTGAAATACTATGTTATTTGAGGAACATTCCCACGTGGAACCGTATGTAGTTTTTAACAGTGGTATGAGGAATGATTTTCACGCAGGTTTTCAATGTGTTCATACAAATAGTTTGAGGTACCCCTTCTTACAGTAGTGGTCATACAATTTTTTCACTTTTTTCCAACCTTATGGTATAATATTTTGGGTGAAATTCAAAAAAAAATTCCTCAAAATGATAATAACATAAACCAAATTCTATTTTCTCCTTTATTTCACGACGGTAAGAATTTGAGATATCACTTTGATTCCTAAATGATAAATCAATAGAACTTCTCTATCCGAGCTCTAAATCAATATCCATCACAACAATCACATCCAAATAGGTAACATCTCTATTCATTTTGTCCCATTCTTTGTCCTTCATGGTATTCGTTACACTATCAAGGTGAAAACTATTTTCCATTATTTTTAGGTTTTTCATACGTTCTTCACTGTTCTCCCAACCATAGATGAATCATGAGATAATACAATACAATCACTCTACTAAATACATATGGTAGGTTCTATCATGAGTTTCCCTTAATTTTTTGTTGTTTCAATATATGTTATTCAGTTGTGTGACCAATTTCTGATGTTTCACCCTCGAAATAAAATTTAATATTTTTCTAAAAGGATAGGCTTGACCTATGTAATTAATGAAACCATTAATAATGATTAGAGGTTAAGGACCTAAAATTTGACCAACCCCTTGGTTGTGTTGCCTAATTAGTGGACCACCATTGGAGGAATTTGAACTAGAACACCTTTTAGGTGTTCCATTTACCGCTTTCCATGGGATTATTAGTAATAAATATGAAATTGAACGTTATTTTACAAAAAAAAAGAAAATGAAATGACCATTACCCTATGATTCACCTAGCTTATTTCTTGTATAATCATGTGTTTCTTCTTATAATGAACATACTATGTGAGTTAGTTAAGAGGCTAACCCTCTTAAGCTTTTCCAAATCCTTAATCTACACTTCTAAAGTGATATTTAAATTAAATGATCGTAATGATGACCTTGAATCTATTAAATTTCATTTAATAAATTATTGTATGCCCTTGGGAAACAATGGTTCATATTATAATGCCATGGATATGCACATTTGGCTAATTACTTGCTTATATTGAGTAATACGTGGACTCCTTAGTGGGCTTCCAAGGGCAGACTTATAAGATTTACTTTTACACGACCATGTGACTTTTGGAATCCTTATATGGGCTAATAAAGAAAGAATCTAATAAAAGTTGATTATATACAACATGGGTGAGACTTGGGAACCCTAGTTGACCACCAAGGATGGACTTACTGAGTGGTGATGTAAAAAAATACCAAGTGTGATTTCATGATTCCAATGGGAAATTCCTAGGATGGTATTTTAAGGTTCATGGATTACGATACGCCTAGAGTGATACATAGATTCCAAATAAATAATTAAAATTATGGGATTTCCTTCTTAGTTAAATAATTAATGAAAATAGTTTTATTATGTTTTTTTCAAGAAAAAATAACAATTATTGATTTATTCTTTGTCTTACATGTGAATGATGGCTTGGTTAGGAATCATTGATCACATAACTTAATGAGGGTGTTCGGATGCACACATGGTATCAGGAAGTATTAAATAAATAAAATTGACTATAAATTGATAGTAGACTGAGTGTTTATTTAGAGACTTTCTAGCTATGGACAAACTAGGTAGAACAGGATGGGGGACAATGGGAACCCATGCCTTTATGGGTGATTTACATACAACACATCCTTTAAATGTATTCTTATAACCTACACATTGTTATTATTATATATTCATTGATTAAATAGAATTAGACCATTGGGTGGTCACCTACTATGATGGTATATCTTATGTTGTTTAGGCTACCATTTAGTACCCGAATAGACTATATGGATATTGGTATAGATAATGGAAAGTGTTGTGGTACATGTTTTTATTACTGCTTAGGAATAGCGGAGAACATAACTGAGTTATGACATATGATTCTATCTGAGGATATTATTTTTTGGAATATTTGGTATTTTTAACATGTGTTGTAGAGTTTTATGGATCCATATTTGGGATTCTTTGTATACACATAACGTTATATGTATTATCATCTTCTTATATATGAAATTCTATTGGCATTTTATTCTATTGCATCAGTGTTATAATTTCTCTACAATTTGATCTATTTGATTTTTTCTAATTTGTTATACTTCCCTATAATAACAACCTAATCCCATTCTACTAGCTAGCAACCTCTAGAATTTAGGGAGATGTGCTTGAGGATATGTGTCTAATCAATATCAGGTCACAGATTAGTGGCATTCAGGTATGGAATGTTACATGTTTCAATAGAGTATGTGAAATAAATCACAAATCTTATACAAGAATGTAACAACTTGAAATATTATTACATGTTTTATATAAATTTAATCTCATTGGAAACTTATAAAACACATAAACTCAAGTCTAAATGATCCATAGTATAGTATATAATTATAAAAATGTTTCTAAATTGGTGGGTTTGAATATTAAAATCTAAATTATAAAAATTATTATTATTTATTGGTTATAAATAAATTAAAAACCATTTTAATGAAATGGAAATAATTTCTAAAGAACTATATTTTTCTGCAAAATAGTTTAATGATTCATTGCACACATAATATAACATTATTTTTTACCAATTTATTAATTTTTTTTTAATATGAACTTAATAATGGATATCATCGTCCATATTAATAATATGGTGAATTTCTAGGATTTTTCTGAAATGATTTATTGTTCAATGAATAGTGATAAATAATGATTTTTTCGGGAAACTACAATTTCATTTAATGAAAATTTAAAATTTAAATGTTTTTAAAGGTAAAATAAAATATAAAATATAACAATAAATTAAATTAAGTAAAATGGAAAAAAAAAATTAAAATTTAATTATGATATTATAACATTATATCATTATTAGAGTTTTCTCATTAGAACCCCACTTTTTCATCTCGACTGCAGGTATAATTTTAAATTCAATTTTTCAAAATTATTGATTTCAATATGGAAAAATGGATAAAATATATTTATTCTTCATTATTTATTTTATCTATCAATGTCAACATAATTTTTTACAAATATGAATTGTGAAATTGTTAAAATTAATTACTACGGTTAAGGAAAAAATGGGTTTACCAGGTTGTTAAACTAAGAAGATATGGGTTATAAATATCATAAAACATTTAAAAAATCAATTTATGACTATATATATATATCATAAACCACTAACATTCAATAATTATTGATTTTTAGGCTTTATTCATGATAAAAACATGAGGGTAATTGAGTCTTAAAAAATATTCATGTGTTTCCTCCACCGACTTCTAAAAGGACATCATATATCTTCCCATAATAACCCATGCAATAAATTAATTTATACCAATATCTACTTTAATAAATTCATTACTAAAATAATTAATTTAGTGTTCTTGATTTTATATCATGGACAACCAAGGAAATACTTTTTTGTAAACCTAATTATTTTTTATGAATAGGAGTTGATTTTCTAAAACGTTCATTTTTAAATTGTTTATTATTCAACATAGATAAAATCTTATTAGAAAAATATTATATACTAATAAAGGTCTCTTTAATATAGTTATATCTTATTATTATAAGGTAATGTCCAATATCTAACTATTCTTCCGTCGAATCAGAACTGAAATTGTTAATCATGTGTATGATCGACTGACGCCTCGTGAACCGATGTAATTAATTTTGAATCATCACATTTCATTTTTGGATATAATTATAAATTTAATATATTTATATGATATTTATCAAACTATTATAATTAATTAAATATAATATCACATATACCCTCCTACATTCTATGCCATTTAAAATATGATAACATTACCTGTGAGAATGATAAACTACCACCTCTTAAAGAGATGTGATATTTTGTTCACTTACACATTAAATGGAAATTAATAAGGTTAAATTTAATGAATATATTTACTATATATAACAAAATATTGATTATTTAAGACTAATATTTCACCCACTTTCGTACCGTATAACCCATTAATGATATTATAACATTGATTGCTCATCTGAACGACCGACTATCTCCATGATGTGATGTGACCCATTCTCTTTATCCAATATAAATCTATATTATAAATAACTAACCAATGGTAAAAATGATATTTATAATGTTTGTATAATTCTATATATGATAATACTATATAATATTCTAAATAACCAAAACATTGTACAAAAACACTCACTAGATGACAAGGTAATTAACACCCGGAACAATGAAAATAATGAAATATTATTAACAATGGGTTAGTAATATTTTATTATAGTATCATATATGATTTTATAAATATTAAAATAGTTCTATATAAAAAATAATAAACATTTTACAACTATTATAAAACAGTTAAAATAATGTACAACCTAACAAATGCGTGAGTTAAAGGACTTCGTCAAAATTTCTAGTCATTGAGGAATATGGTAATGATATTCTCCTAGTTTATTTTATATGATATATATACCGAAATATTATAATATAATATCATGAATAAATAATAATTCATTGTATAATACTTTTCATTTATAATTATTTCTTCTACTGATATTTACATGAAAATAAACAAATGGTAAAAAAATTTATATCAAAATTTGTTTTAACTATGATAAATTTCTTCTTGGTTTCAATTTGACTTAAAATATTATGTGTTTAAATAATTTTGAATATATAATTTTGTAATTACACTTGTTTTATGTTTATTTTCATATTATACACATAATTTCTTCATATATTAATTCTCACTTCAATGACATCATCAATTCAAGGGTTTATTTGAAAATCACATTTTAATTAGAATTGTTTATGTGTGAGTTTAGATTGACGGTAATCATTTTTTATTGTCTAATAAACCCATTTAGTTATCCACACCTATGTTTATTATGTAAATTTTCATGATATATTAACATTTTTCCAATTATTTCAATTAAAAATAATGGAGAAAACGATTTTTAATACGACATTATTTTTATCTTCATTAAAAAATCCCTTTTCATCTAATTCCATGTTTTCTTAATAAGTTTTGAAACATGTTTTTACTATAATCAAAATATTTTTTTCAATTCAGAATTTCTTATTTTTTATTTTTTAATTTTTTTAATTAATATTTGTTACATTTTCCAAACAATGTGTGTTCAGATTTAATGAAAATGTGAAAGGAATATATTTTTTAGCCAGTATGGTATGTAAGTTATTTTAAACAATTGTGACCACTCAATGATATAAAACATTATTGTTTGTTTTTTAGAATTATTTTGAAATAAAATAATTTTCAAGATGTTTTTTGAAAAATTATTCTAAAAAATATTTTCATAGTGAAAAAACTATTTTATTCAAAAAGAAATTAAATTAAATGTTTATTGTATTTATATTAATAAATTACATAAAACCATTATTGTTCTTATGATCCAATATTGATATTTTCCATTAATATATTCCTTACTATTTCCTTATATGTTTAACAAACTGTTTGACTATGTGCATTATGGACATTATATTTATTGATTAATTTTTTTTATCACTATCTTTCCATTGAAATATTCATTTTTTAATCATTGGACATTAGATATCCCATAAATACCATATTATTTATCATGGATATTCTTAATATATAAATTTTATATCATTTATATGTATATGGTATTTTAAATTGACTGTTCTATGATTGACTGGGAAATGATTTTAAATTTTTATTCCAAACTCAATATTGAAATTTATTGATAATGAATATTTCTCTAAAAATAAATTGATTATTTTATATCAATAGAATAATTTTTAAATAAACAAATTTGTGGGCCTGAGTATATATATCAACATGAAGATTCAATAATATCATGAGATGAATTGCTTTCTGATCCTCTATTAAGTGGGATTCTATTATATTCCTAAATATCAATTATAAGCTGACATGTGATTGTTCTTGACAGTAGAGGTATTAGGATGCCTAATATAATGATGTACACTAATTGAATCTTTTTATCACTAAGAAGGTATCTATTATTATCCATGTTATCATCACAATGTTACTATCTATGGATGCATTTCATCATCATTATTTTAATTAAATTGATTGTATTTTTTGTTATTTACCTTTTCCATATTGATTAATATTTATCTAATCATGATATTCAAATTATTTAAATGTAACATGGGTTCAGTTATTTACCTTTCCATATAGATTATTCATTTTAATTCATGATTTATTTTTTTGTACAAAACCCTTATTGTGCATTTTAGATCACCATTATTTTGTTTCACTTACCTGGAGTCCAGTAGTATTACTATTAATTATATAAAGGAATATATTACGTGTAATAATAATTTATTGAAAAAAATAATTTTTTATTTTTTTCATTCAAATTTAATATGTTATTCATCTATTTATCTATTTTACCATTAATATTAAACTATGGGGTAACTCAAGTTCTGATTCATGGTATCTTATGCCAATATAATAAAGTAGACACTAGCTCTATGCTACTAGGATTGAGTAAAAGACATGAAATTTTTTTTATATGAGGAAAATAGAGTAAATATATATATATTTCAAAATATATGAATAAATATTTCAACATATCCACCCCGAGAGAGATGGTATATTTCAATGGATTACAAGTTATTCTAAGAGAATAATATATCATTCATTAATTAGAAGAGTGCATGAGTGCACTATTGAATAATATTAGTATGGATGATTCCCAAATAGATTCCACACCAATATTGGATATTATTAATATTATGATGCATTTGAAGGATATAGTTTAAAAGAAAATTAATTTAGAACACTAGTTAGCTACATACTTTATCGGACTACATCAAGACCATATCTTGTACAAACAGTCTCCATGTATGTATAGTGTTAGTGAGATATTATATAATAAAAATTAATAATTGAAAAAATATATATAAATTACAACAGAGGAAGATTCAGGTTCAGTGTGATGTATAAATGATCTGAGAACTTGAATAATTGTGTCCTTTCAAATACTGACCGAGAATGTGACTATTAAGGTTAAAAAAAAAATTTCAAGCTCAATTTATCATTTATGGGGGAGCATTATTATTCAAAATAATAATAAATAGATTTTCTACCTTAGTAACTATATAGTTTAATATTTTTCTACTATAAGTCCTTGTTCCATGATGATTTAGATTAAATAACAGAAAAAGGTTTTGAAGGTGAAATATTTGAGGCCACATATAATTTTAAATGAAAATAAAAAATATATTGACCCCTATTAAAATTCATATTCATATATATGTTATTTATATTGATATCATATTTTGTTTCACCAATTTTTCTTTTTAAAAGGATGATTCAAGGATAGAACTTATTCCCACAAGATATCAACATGCTGATATCTTCATCAAATCAATACCCAATGATGAATTTAAGACTATTAGGATCTACATAAATATTCATCCATTACCATTCAATTGAGGAACTCTTGGAATTACTTAAATATTCGTTATATTCTATTTTCAATTAAAGATATGAAATATATAACTCTATGATTTTTTTGGAGTAGAGAGATATAGATTTTGAACGTGGGGATTTAAACAAGTGGAAGGATTGATGGGAAAATAATACATGTCACCTTTCATAATTTCCATATTATCTAGAGATGAAATTATATAAAATTACCTCATTATCTAGTGGTGTGGTTTCATGATTATTTTCTGTGGAAAAGGGTTCTGAGAAGATATTATCTTATTAAAACATGACTAAGGGTTATCAAAAAATACAAATGGGGGATTTATAAAACATATGTAATAGTTATATATTATTTCATTTATTGTCAGTCGCGATTAAGACATATTAATACATGATATATAATTATTTTTATTAGTCCGGGACTTGATTAAAATGTTTGGATCAAATCTAGAAAATTAGAGTTTGTTTTTAGTTCACATAAAGTGATTTGGAATTCTGGAGTGGGAGAATATTTTAAATGAAATTATTGTGTAAGATAAAACTAGTTTTTCAGAAGTGGAATTTGGAAAATCCATTAGAGTAATAATTAATAAACCCTATTCTTTATAACAGTCATTTTGACTAAGCATAAAAAAATATTTTAAAGGGATTAATATATATGGGACCTTTTATATAAAAATAATTTCAATTTTAGAACCATATAGTTCATTTTAAAAAACATAATCATCATATGAATTTCTTAAGTGTCATCCAGGCTTAACATAAATGTTAGTTTCACATTTTATAAGATCCATTTACTTGTTTGAAGCAATATTGTTAGTGGAGGCTTAGAAAAGTGTTGGGGTCCACATTGATTTTTTAAGAGTATATTGGATTAATATAAGAGCCATTTCGGATCTGAAGAAAGAAAATACAGCTAGATATCAAAAACTATGAGTAACATTCAAATTCTATAAGTGTACATTTTTAATTTCAAAAGGATAAGGTGTTGGTGAATATTGAAAAATTAGAAAACATAATCATGGTTTCATGAAAACTATTTTCTAAAATCTAGATGGTCATTCCTTGATTCCAAATTGGTCATTCATTTGAAAAGGTTATAATAACGTCCAATTGTTATGATTCTGAGATAGAACTCATTTCTTAAAAATATCAAATTAATATTATTTCTCAATGATTCAAGATTAAGTTTCAATTAAGATAAAATTATAATATCATTGTATGATACATATAGTAATCTAAAATTAAATTATTTTAAATTATTTATCATTATTAAGGAAAAGTAATTTTTTGGAAATTATTGACCAGATGATTTTGCTTCCAAAAATCCTTGGATCTTTTTGGTATTAAATATAGAAATATTATTCAAATTATATTGAAAATTTAAATGATATAATAAATGATAAGGTGATAGTGAATTTTGAAAAATATATTACTATATATTATTGAACTTTTTTATTAAGTTATGATGAAAAAAATATAAAAAAATTGATATATATTATTGTATCAGTCATGTTGATGTATGGCATCATGTTTCTAATCAACATGGGGCTTTTTTTCTGATAAATAAAAAGGAAATTGTGTTTTTCTTTCTCACATGTATACATAATTATTTTGAATGTTTGACAAGTAATTTCAATTTTCATTTTTTTGTGGTATTAATCTAGTAGTTCAAGATAAATCCTATGTAAAAAATTCAACTTACTCTTATATATTGAAAAATTCTATAGTGAACTAAATGTATTGTTCACACTTATGAGATGAATAAAATATAGAGATATTTTTTATTCTTTTCTAAACAATGTTAAACATATCATTAGGATATTTTTATCCAGATGTGCTTCATACATTTTATTATCTATATAAGAAGTGGACGATTCATTCATAGACCTTGAGTTCATATTAGAGTTTATGAGTCCTCCACACACAATTATAAACATAAAAATTCTATAGTGATAAAATCCATAATGTGATAAATAATCAAACACAACTTAGAGTAGGTACCCACATTGATTCCAAACATTATATCAATTTTTGGTCACATTGAATATTCAATTCTCAGTTGTGGATGAGTGTCTGAGAGTTAAAATAATAGTATACCATGATCTTAAAAAGTAACATGTGTAAATTTCTAAACAAGTACATGTAATATATATACCACTTATTCCACACTTTTATTACAGGAATATAAATTATCCAAAGGACTTAAACATAATAAATGTGTATATTCTAGAACTTCATTATGAATATATTAAAAACACCAAATATAATCATCAGTCTTATCATATCTCAAATGATATAAAACAAAAGTGACATTATGTTCTTTATATTTTTATTATTTCACCATGAATTATTATTCAATTATATAATTACTACTATATCTTTATGTGGGAATTTTATAAATGCTCCCACTGAAATGTATTAATCTTTTAATATCTACTATGAAATATTTAGTGAATAATAGTAATATTATTTTTAACGGTCATCATATTCAACATTCAAAAATTATATTTAAATTTTATTTCCTCACAAAATAAAATTTCATATTTTTAAAAACATCCATTCCTAAAACCATAAATAATTTTGTTGGATTTATACTGTAATTTTAGAAGAAAATTTTATTTTTTATCTTTGTTTTGGATTATATAATAACTAGACAAAATATAACTTTTTACATTGAAATCATTATATATCACTAGATTATATATTATTTTAGACCAAAAATGATATTGAAATTGAATTTGAAAAGTATAATCATTTATTTGTAACACTTTAAACATATCTAAGATCAAATATACTCCCAGAAGTCTTAAAATTCAATTTTCATAATTAATTTTATACAACAGAATCATTATTATATTAGGATGTGATATGATTTTCTTTACATGGAATATTTAATAAATAGTCTATTGTTGGAAATATATCATATAGATATATTTAAAACAAAATCATTGAAAACAAAATTATTATTGATGAAAATGTTCAAGAATATTCCCACATAAATTGAAAATTTACTTGAATAGAATATTTATATCAAAGATAAAACTTATTCAATATTTTTTAATCCATATTATATAATTTTATGGTTCATAAGTCAAGAGTCTTAAAATTATATACAAAATTCATTTCATAAAAATAATTATTTTTAATTAATTGTTTACAACAAAAAATAATGAAAATGATATAAAAAATATTCTATTTAAATTTATTATAGATTTTATATAATTCATTCCATTTAATTATTAGAAATATTTATACCTTTCAGAATCACATGAAT
The DNA here is from genome assembly GCA_963277665.1 of Viscum album. Taxonomy (NCBI): domain Eukaryota; kingdom Viridiplantae; phylum Streptophyta; class Magnoliopsida; order Santalales; family Viscaceae; genus Viscum; species Viscum album. Next base: position 814,818,400 of record OY728165.1, read on the forward strand.
ACATGATTTACCCTCAATCAAAATATTATTTCCTAATTATAAATATGTATACATTTAAATATTTATAAAATATAAAGTTAGTATCATTTAAATTTCAATATTAAAAAATTGTTTTCAAAAACATTAATATATTTTACTGAATTTATGAAATTTATTATAATACTTTAGGAATTCGATGATTTTCCAAATCCATTATACAAGATCGCCAAAATTCCCCAAGAAATCTTTCATATTTTCAACAGTTTTAGATATATAATTGGTACCCTATCCACATTAGGTGTTTAGTGAAATATTATGTCTATTTAAGGGAATCTCCCAAGGTTTTGATAATTATAACACAAATTCCCACTATTTAAATAACATTGATCAAGGGAAACCTCAATTATAATACAATCATGGAAATTTAAATTTATTAGATATAAAAAATCACAACCATAACATATCTAACCAAAAGAAATTTATAAAAGTTTAACATGACCTTGTGATGTGACATACATAAAATATATCTCATTATATATTTGGTATGAAATTGAAATTAACTATTTTAAATAAATAAACAAAAGAAACATATATTCATAATATAAACACTTAATATTCATCAATAAAATAACGTAAGTATAATATTATATAAAATATCCATTCATAATCATAGAAATGGGAAATTATCTTATAATCATTTCCTAAAAATTAACCACATTGTAATTATAAAATAATTATGAAAATTTAATAATTAATTAATAAACACGAAAAATTCACATTTTTATCAATATAAACCATTTGATATTATAATATTACAAAGTAATAAATATTAAACCCATAATATTTCTAATATATAATATTTTTGGAAGTATAATGATTTTATATTCATTTGAAAAATTTCTTATTTTATTTCAACATTATATGTAATCTAAATATAACTTATTTTATCTTTTTTAAACCCTAAAAAATATCATTTAGAATAATCTAAAATATTTTCAAAGACTTATACTAATAATATTTCATATTTTCATTTATTAATATAACATAAATTATTATAAATTCCCCTAAATTTAGCCTTGATTCTAAATTTATAAACAATTTATATTTTACATTTTAATTTTAACACAAATAAATATTCTTAAATAATAATTCATATTAATTTAAATATGTATTTAAATAAAAGAATTTAAAAATAATATCATTTATTTATTAAAATTTTCAATAAAATTTAATGATCAGTTATGAATATTCATTCATTATTAATAAATTAATAAGTATTTCATAAATTAAATTAAATGAGAAAAATACAATTTTCCATAATTCATACCAATTTTTATAATTTTACATTATTTTCATCAAAATAATTAATGAAAAAAATAAAAAACCAATCGTATTCATTTTTACAATATACTTGATACCATATTTGGTGGACAATGACTAGAAAATGATCAGTTATGATTGAGTTTTATTTTTATCATATTTTTTTTTATAAATCTCTATTTATCTTGATCATCGAATAATGTTGATCCAAATCCTATAATATATGTCCAATTACATACACTATGACATTCTGAAAATCAATGCATTTTGAAAATATTATTGATTATAATACCCTGATTTAAAATAATGAATCACTCATAGTTTACAATAACTTATATCATAATTTTTTGCATGAAGTTCAATTTAATTCCAAATATTCATGAATCCATTCCATATCACCACTTATGATATATCTTTTCATATAATATGATATTAATATTCATTATTAAAAACATTGTTTTTATATAAAATGTAAATTAATCAATTTTAATGTAACTGTTGAGTTTCCATGGGGTTAGACAACACTTATCCATTGGTTGGATAGAAATAAAACCCTTTAGACACTACGATCACACCTGAATTTGAAATGAAATTAAAATAACATAATATAAGAACATATAAATCCACTATTAATGTTGATTTTCTTATTCATATTTCCTTATAGTGGTTATTGAAGAGCACTGAAAAACTAGAATACATCTTCTACCACGTATGTTATCCATATGTATCATAAATCCCACAATAGTTTCAAGTTATTTACATTGTATAATAGTTTTCCATGTTGTTGATTAGTGGAAGGAATTCATGGGATAATTTATTTAGAATTTCAAAATTTAAGACATTCCCCAGATTTTATAAGAATATCATAATGATCTTACCCTCCTTATACAAGTATCAAGGGTTCTCCATGAAGCTATATATATTTATGAAACATTTTACATAAATATTTATTGTATAAAAACATTATAACATTCTAGTCAATCAACCATAATTTACTATACACATTTAATAATTCTTTTGAAACATTATATTAACAGTTTCTCATAGAATTAATATAGAGGATCGAATTACATTGAAAGCCCTAAAATAACAATTCATGGGTTGTACACTATAAAAACACTTTAGTGGTGTGATATCAAATATTTTATTTTATAAAATAGATGAAATAAAAAATATGTCATACCAATAATATACCATATGTTAAAAGCGAATCATATATTATAATTGATCACATTTATAGGAAGTTGGAGCAGAAAATTCATATCAATGCTCTTGGGTTATGTTAGTATGTATAAAATGAATCTTGTTTTTTAATAAATAATTTGTTGTATGGTTTATAGAAATATTGTTGACAAAGGTCTAATAAATTTGATTTTTTTATATAGAAAAATGATTTTAATATTGATAAACATTATTTTTGTGTTTGATGTTAATATAATAATCAAGAAATGATTTATCTTAAACTATTTATTTATGTCGATTTATTCATTTTTAAATCATATTTCTGATTGATCATATGAAAATCATGTGAAAATATTTTTTAAATGGTGTATCTAAGTTGTACAAAATAAATTCAGAGAATGGAAGGTTTATAAAATAGTTAGAATAAAATTCCATATTTTTTCTAGCATACAAGTATAAAAGATATTTTAAAAGATATATTTTATGATTTACATATGTTTAGTATTCCTCTAGGTTAACAATTTTTCTATATATCTACCAATCATCACCTAATAAATATCAAGTATATTATATTAATAGAAATACATATTTTAAAATCGTGGGAAGCATTATGTATGTCATGATTTTAGCATTTCTAGATATTCCTAACTGTTTTCCTATTTTATTTATTTTTTTATCAAGATTTACATTATTAAATTTTCTTATTACTACATTTTTTCTTGTTTTTCTAATTATTCATGTTAGAATAGGGTTTCTTGAATTATTCAGAATAATTTTGATGTGGTTTCTAAATATGTATTAATAAAGTCATACCACAAATATAATTTATTAAACCATGGAAATTTTATAGTTTAGAGATGGAATATATTGAAGACAATTATGAGTTAATGTGAATTTAGGATAATGTAACACTCTAGTATAAGATTACTTAATGTTCTAAATTTTAAAAATATCATAGAATCATATCGATTTTGTGTTAGTATTTTCAAATCATAGTGGTCTTATGTAATCTTAATAATAATATAATGCTAAAATAATAGAAGTTGTTGGAAAATTAATTAATATTATGTTAGGTAAATATTGTTATTTAATGAACCCCCACTAAATCTTAGATAGTTATTTGGGATACTATTTAAATCTATTTTTATTAATATATTAAAAATCATGATATTTTGTTTGGAGATATGGATTTTTTAATGATTCTAGTTTATTTTTAACTAATCACCTATATATTAAGGGATCATAATAGAATGTATATGTTATTATAGGAGATATTTTAGGAGATTTATTATATAATGAAGAAATTTAAAATATATCTTCTCATTGCAACATAATGTTATTCTGTACACTATAATATCTATGATTTTATTAAAATTTATTAATATACTATTGAAAAGTCAATTTTTCTCCTATTATTCTTGAGAGAGAAATAATTTCAATAATTTCATTGTAGAAGGCACAGTTTAATTTTTAATAAAATTTTGTTTCATGATTCCATTTATAATATAATTTGATCTATTATTTTGTTTAATGAGTTCAAATTACTTAATATGTTCTATTTATTAATTCTATATTCTGAACATATCATCAATAAGTATTAACCGTAAGTTCAAATTATCTTAATACAAATATATGATCAAATAATTAAATATTGATTTATATTATGAATGATAGGTTTTATTTTTTTATTATATTTAAATTCTTTTATATACTTTATTATCTCTAAATATTTCAACAAATATGTTATTATAGATAGAATAAAATATGAAAATTGATAAATTCTATTTTGAAGGTAAATATTGATACATCTTATTAAAATAAGATATAGAAATAATTAATCTTATTTATTGTAGGTTTTTTGTTGATAAATAAATTTTATAGTTGAGATTGTATTATTTGTGTCATTATAATAGTTTTTGATTTCAATTTTCTCAATATTTCAATATGTGTTTGGTGGAAGAGGTAGAGATACATACATGGTAATTATATATTCATGAGATCTCACTAGATTCCATGATTTATAAGATAATAAATAACAAAACCTGAGATGGATATTGATGAAGTTTCATGAATACAAAGGCTGGGTCACTTCAAAATATCGTCTTATAAATATTAGGACCGGTGGGATGGTCCAAAAGATAATGGAAAATAATAGTCGTGAGATAGTTTTCTACAATAATACATGCAATAAAAAAGTCATAATTATTGATTTTGAAAAGTAATGAGATCTTTGAGACTGCTCTAGATGATTTGAGATCAATTTTCTACCTATATAATGGTAGAAATTAAAATAAATTACAAATATACAGGTAAATATTGATTTTAATTACCTAAAGAATTGTATTATAAGAACTGTACGAATATAGTAAAAGATCCCTACAGCTATATATGAGATATATGGAAAACCTTGAGTGATATAAAAGAAATTAGTAATTTTTTAAGAGATGGAAATGTAATATTTGTAGATAAGAACCAACATAATGTTGAACCCATCACAATTGATATGTAACAGAAATTTCAGTGGAGCTGGAGAAAGTTAACTATTGACATTAACTAGTTATGAACCCATATATTGAATGTTACATTACTAATTGAATATGATTTTGGGATAGAACATAGATAAAAAAGGTTTCATATAACATGCATCATGGATATAGGGAAGGTAATAAATTTTATCGGATGTTATGAGGTGTTATGTCATGGTAACATGTATAGAGTCTTGGTGAAGCATCATGTCCATAAAGATATATATAGATTCAACGTAAATTTATGTATAGAAATTGTCTATTACCTTATTATCCATATATTTTCCATGTGATTGACCTATATGGATGATTATCAGGGTTACCTGGTAAAGTAGAGCTTCATATATAGTTCATCAAGTGCCATTTGATCTATAAGGGACTACTAAATTTTAGTATAGCTACTTAAGGATATTGAAATTTGGATATTTCATAATATGGAATATTTTAATTTAATATATATTAGATTCATGTGATGTTCCTAATCTTATTATAATATTAATATATAACATAGTAATTTGAAAAATCTTTTATTCATGAAATGTTTTAATTTTATTCAATAATGAGGAAGTTTCATGTTGTATTCCCGTAAATTTAAATATGTGTGAATATATATATATAGATTTTATTAATATATTATGTGATTATAGCGGAATTAATTGAAATAAATACTTGAGTCTTTATAATATTTAAAAAATATGTTTATATTTGGGATTTCAATGAGTTTAAATGAGAATGAAATGAATAAGAAAATCATGATATCAAATATAGGGAAATTTTTATGACCCAAATATATTAATATTGACAAAATGTTATGATAAAAATATTCACATGGTATTATTATCTATGATTATAAATATTCATTGGAATATAATAAAGAATATGGGGATGAATATTGAGAACTCACATACACTATGTGAAAATTTGGGGAGCATGGTACTCTATAATATCAAGGTGATATAGTAAATGATTTGAAGTTGAGAAACAGTTGAGAAGAATTATATTGTATTTTCACTCAATAATTCATGAGTAATAAGAAACATCAACATAAATCATGGTCTGGAGGATGATGTGAGACCATAAGTTCTTCTATAGATCATAAGAAAATATATATGGAGAGTTTTCGATCCATATTCTCGTGGAAGAATCCAGAAATCTAGTGGTGAAGAACTACACGTTGAAGGACGTTCTTTGTTGATCATTTTTTTAATAATATTTATAATTTTTAGTAGAATATGTTTTTTGTGGAAAGAATAGACTAATAGTTGTTCTAAATTATTTATTAAACATATTTTGGAATATATAATAAGAGGGATAACCAAACTGGAAAATGGTAGGTAATTCCACGGAAAATCATAAATTTCGTGTGTTTTTCCCCTACATACTATTACATTAAATGAATTTTGAGATTTGATAAATAATTAAATGGATCATGCACATTAACATGTTATTTACAGTTGATTAAAAGATAATAAATCAAAATATTGAATGTGCTCCCAAATATATCCCTAACCCAATTAGTGATATACTCAGATCTAGGAATAAAATGTTTATCAAAGAATATTCCTTATAATAGTATAAATTATATTTTTGATGAATTTAGAACATGGTTTATATGAATTTTTAAGTACATAATTCAATTTATGGAACATAATATCAAGGTTTGATGAATAAGTTGAAGCCCCACCGCCTTTCACTTAGCCTTTAAGTAAGTTATATGTCTATAATAGGATTTTAAAATATTTATAAAGATGTTAATATAAATCAATAAAATAGTGAATTTATTGTTTATATTGAAAATGTTAAATTATCAACTTCATCTTTCCTATCATTTCCGTCAATACAAAGATATTTGTTCTCCAAATAACAATGTAGATATGGGACAAATAGACAATTATCTATATAGGTAATTTTTAATTCAACGGAACCATTATATAATCCTAGGGGAGAAAATTCGAGTATATAAAATTAGATTATGAAAATAACATTGATGATGTATTTATAAGGTCCAATGATATTATGAGGAATGTCAATGATTTTAGGAATGATATAGATGATTCAATAATTGTTAAAAAACAAATAATTAATTTTCTATATTAGTATGTTTCAAAAATATTATCACTTGAGGAAATAGAAAATTTTAAACTTGATGAGTTAAATAATATATCATTTTTTATGAAATGAGAAGGCTCTAATTATCAAAAATAAATAAAAATACGACATACACTTTATGTACTAGGGTATAGGGAATATAAAAGTGGAAAAGGCTGTTGAACTATGTGATTCTGACGATAATGAGGATGATTATGGATTTAATAAATTTATTTATATTTTATCAAAAATAGTGAAGAATATTCAATGGAATAGAAAAGTTAATAAATTACATATATGTCATAATTTTGATCATATTTTTCACATTGATAAATATTTCCCAAATAAATTGGTGGAATAATAAAAATATTATGATGAATATAATAAGACATAAAAACTAAACAAAGTTTGTAAAATAATAATCAATCAAACATAAAAATAATATTATTTATGATTATGAAAGAAAAGGATGGCTCATCTTGTTGTTTAGATAATGAAAACAATTTATTTCCCCATATTGGAAAATGTGTTAACTCATTAGGTAGTGGTACTAATAGGGAATAATGGACAAAAATGAGTGGGGGAAAATGGACATGAAGAATATTATCTTGAGAAGATTATATATATTTTAAAATAAAAGAGAAATCTGATTAATGAATAAATGATGTTTTTCTGAAGGAAAAAAGGAAACAACATTAAAAATAAATTATCATATTTTGATGAGATCAAGAAGCACAAGAATAGAGAGTCTGAAAAAATGAATATTATCAATTATCTTGAAGAGAATATGGCTATAGGGGAATAAAAAAATTTTCAGACCTAATTTAAAGATATCATAGATAAAAAATCTTTGAATAAATTTATATTAGAATTCACTATATCAGATTTAGTAAAGGAATGATCATCTTCCAGTAATGAAGAGATATGGTCCAATAGTCAAGTGAAATATAGACCAATGTCATATTAAAAGTAATTATAAAAATTTCTAATAGTTCAGGTGGAAAAATAATAAGAGAAATGTTTTCATAAAAAATGATGATATATTTCAAGTACATCCTTATCTCATATTTTAAAGATAACATAAATTATAGTAGAACAAAATAAACATAAATATGGGTAGATTAGGAATCAATCTAGAAGAACAATGTTTCAAGGGTTTATTTAGTGTTTTCAATAGTATAGAAAGAAATCCTATTCTTTCTTCTATAATGTGTCTTTACATTGAATGAGACATAAAACAATGTGAATATTTGGTATAAAAATTATTGATAACACATAACAGAATTTGGAAGTGACTAATATATCACATAATCATTCAATATTACCTAGATTTGAAAATTTGGAAGAGGCATGTGCAGTTCCAAAAAATATAGTAAGGAATACGACATATGGATTACTAGACTCCTTTTTCATGTATCATTAAATGAAAAATGATAATTAATGTACAAGAATGTTTATAAAAAATATAAGAGGCAATAATAATCATACTTAGAATGTTAAGAAATAGTGATTGGTAATTCACCCTGATCAATTGGACAACATTAGAAAAATGGATGATGTTCAGATAATTTCTATTGATAAAGGAATGAATTTTTTAAAATAGTAAATTTTTAATGTTCTCCTAGAGTCATGTAGAATTAGTGAAATAAAAAAAATGTGAACAGTGTGAGTAGTTAAGTCATAGGGAAAAGTATTTTATAACTATCCCCTTTACGTAACTATATTTAATTAAATTATTAATGAATTAAAGGGGATATGAAGTTACATTAGAAATATAAGTGGAGAAACATATCTATGTAATAAAAATTTTCAAAGTATGTATGAATAAAAGAAAATTTTTTAATCTAAAAATAAGAAATTAATTTCAAATAAGTATTCTCATGGTGAGTTTTCATTATGAGATAAGTATACAGTGATATAAAACTCTCATCCCAGTTGTATTTCTATAAAATCATATATGTATTCTCCTAATTTTCAATCATTAATTTTTAATTATGGTAACATGAATGGAATTAAATTATTGGTCTTATTTATGTAAAGTTTGGATAATAAGGATGTTGTTCCTTATAGTTTACTCCAACAATCATGATATAGAGGAATGAGTACATCCTTTAAGGGGTAAAAAACATAGATATGGTGATATCAATATATCAAAAACTACATGAAATTATAAAATTTTAAAAGACCTATTAAAGATAGTGTTTGATGTAAGAACATTTCATTAAAATCCCTTGGTAATGAATTTATTGAATTCATTTATTAAGAGAGAGTAGCAGTTGAATAGTTAAGATAATGTGGGAATTTTTTAAATCCTCATGAATTGTTTTGATGGGTTTTTAGATAGATGTTGTATAACAATTTTATTTTTTTATTTCCATGTGATCATACCGTGAAATGATATTCTAAGTATATATCACATGGTTTTTTAAGGACAACATTTAAAACCGTGGTCAAACCCTCCATTTTTCTACAATGGGTCAACCCATGTAGGAATATATTCCACTAAATAAAAGAAATTTTCAATGAAAAAACATGTGGTTCCATCGTTCCCTATAAAGTGGCTAATTATGTTCTTTGATGGGGGTCCAAATGACTTCAAGATGAGATTACTGAAACCCCATTGAAGCGTTGAATTTGTTTCTCAATAAATTGGAGAAGGAAATGTGATTTGCAATTGACATATGCATTTTATTGATATATAAAATAATTAATAATGGGGGATTTTTGTGCCCAATGGGGTTATTTAATTTTTTGTCTATATGTAATTATGTGTGTGGTAGAAGAAGTTGTAATTCTATTATAATTTTATTAATTAATGACTCGTAATTGGATAACATGGTTGATAAAACAACGAACTGCACAACTAGATACAGATAGAGGTGGTACTTCATGATGATCTGGGTTGGATGCATTCAATGTAGAAATATAAAATTATAATGATTCATGTGTTAATTTTAAATAAACTAAACAATACTAATTATGAGGGGGTTTTAAAACATTTTAGGGAATAAGTATTTAATTGGTATTGATAAATAATGGAATAAGGATTTTGTGAATTACTTGATAATGTTTGTGGTACATTCTAGTAAACTAGAATAAATACATAAAGGTAATTTATAAATTAAATTGTTTATGTAATGGTAAAACATGATTACCAATACTTAATGAAATATAATTCCCTGGTATTAAAATGTTACTTAATCATAGGAAAAGTCGACAATTTGAAATTATTTCACATCCATGATCTTTTCGGGATTATAGTTTTAAATAATTATGCCATTATTAATACATATCATCCCATAAATATACAAGTGGATAGTAACAACAAATTATCCACTTTTTTCAACCAAATAACCCTTTAAAAGACATCATTTATTTTAATAATAAAAAAATTCTTGACTTTTTCCTTTATCAAACTCATTCTTACACCCTGTGAAAACATAAAAAAACATTGGATGACAATAACAACTCAATAAGGGATAAAAAACATAAAGAAAACATTTGTATGTGAATATTTATAATCCCATAAATTCATATGAATCATGAAAACTTTATAGGAATCACAAATCATAATGTTAACTTATTGTATCCATCTCACACTTACATTGTAGCTTTCAGAGCCACATAGGGTGTAACCTTCATGGCTACGTTTGGAAAACCCACCACAATATATTCCCTAAATATCTTAAGAGAAATCTTAAAATATACCTCAGTCACATTACCAATGCACTGGAGAGCTATCAAAGGCTCACACATCTTCAGTGTTTCACTAAACCACCCATATATATAATCTATTCCAATGAACCAAAACATATTCATAACACACAAAAACTCTTAATGGAGATATAAAATTTCAAAATTTAAATCATAGTACATGATTTCAAGATATTGATATATTAAATCTATTCTCAAAATAATTTTGAAAACAAAAATACCTAAAAATTAATATGGTATTTACTTTTCTTTTTAAAAACCTTAATTCTTATAGAGGAAGACATATGTCAAATATTTCTCACAATAGTATATTAAAAGAAAAAAATTAAATTTTTCATTTAGATAATGATTCCTAAAAAATATTCCCTTTCAAAACGAGAGAGTGAAATTAAGATTGAACAGAGTTTATTATGCACCATATAAAAGAATTTCATATAAAAATCAAAATATGCCTCAATGAACGGAGATTTAGATGAAGTCTATTACCTTAAATCTAACTTGTCTCATTCATTCTGTAATTTTCTAAATAATAAGCTTAGATTAATTTATACTGGATTTTAAATTTTTTTAATGTTTATTATTTATTTTATATCATTAATTTCCATGTTATAATATGTTGTTAATTATTTGAGTTCATGTTGTATTTGTTGTCGAAGTATGGTATTTGAGAAAAAAGATAAACTTGTTTTGATATTAAATATCCATGTGGTTGTAATTCCACTACCTCCAGAATGATATCAGTGAATTAAATATCATATATATCAAAAATATATTTATTTATAATAGTCCATAACATAGGAATTTAATTAATTAAATGCCCTGTTTATGGATATGGTATGTTGTAGGTACGCATGAACGCTACTTTAATTTCATTGTCATATTAACAGAATGGAAATGAAATTATACATAAGTATATTATAATTACCGTATAATATCTATGTAATATATATGACATAGCTGAATTAAATCCATCTCTTATATGTTCTATGTATGGAATGAACTCTTTATATCACTTTGAGTGGGCGGTAGTCCTCACTTAATCAAATGAAATTATCATATATGTACATTATAAAAAATAATATAGGTATTTTGAAAATAAAAAATTATAGAATCATAGAGACAATAAAAATAAAATATATATCATATATAAATAAATTTCTATCAGAATTTCCACCATGATACGTGCTATGAGATAATTGAACAATCATCATTTCGTGAGGTAGTAGTTCACTGTACAAAGAAATATTTTGTTCTATATCAATTAGATGGAGGAGTGTGTAAGTGTAGTAAAATGCAATAGAAAAAAATTCCTAATATATTTATTATACTGGTGTGGTTATAAAATAATGGATCAAAAAGTAATATGTGGGATGGAGAATGAAAATAAATGAAAGGAGTTTGAGAGAAGACGTTACCTCTATATTGGGTAACTAACTTTGATTTCAGCCAAAATGATTTCATGAACATCCTTCGGCCCAAGGTAAGGCTACTAGTGGGAATGGAGTGATATTAGGGGGATATTTGAGAGGATTGTGGATTAGTTAAGGGTTTCAGAGGTGTGAGTATGTGGGTAGAGTTGGTGGCCTATTAGAAGTGGGAGGAGGGTCACAATAGGAAAGTCCTAAAATAATATTTTATTATAAATTGATTTTATAATTATTACAGTTCTAAAGTTATATGTTTTATGATTAAGATGATTATGGGTCGAAATAACCTAAAAAATAGGTTTTGTACCTGTTTTGGTCAAAAATTTAATCGGGTCGTTTTTCATTAACCCTTTAGTTAAATAAATTAACTCTTACCATATATCCCTGTATTTTTACACTGTATGGTTAATATGGTTACTATAAAATGCCAATAGAACATTAAGTGGATAATTATTTACATTTTTAACAATTTATATTTTAGTTGGATTAATATCACATTTTTTTGCTATTCAATCATTTAATAAAATAGTAAATTTTTTAAAACTCATTTATGTCCGTTTTGACACTATTTAGTAATTGATTTTAGATAAATTTATAAAAAAAATGATTAATTCGAGAAAAAACCACATTAACTAAAATATAAATGGTAATTATAATCCATAAAATTATTCGATGGCCTGAAATATTCAATTTAAATTTATTTTAATATTTATAATATCATTTATTTGAATCTTTCATCAATAGGTTAATCACTGCATCATCATTGTTTCATAAATAAGTAAATTTATATAATTTATAATAATTATAAATAAATTACAATGACGTAGGAATTATTTTTAAATTTATAATGACTATTTATAGTCAAATAGTTCAGTTATATAACCCCACATTAAAATCATTTTAGCAAAAAGATATATGTTTATGTTATATTTCACTTTACATTAAATTAATTATTATAACTTGTCATTATCATACCCATGTGCCTCCATGAGGTCCCAAAATTCGCCAAAGGAAGCTCATGGTCATCCATATTTCATACAATAGGATTATTACATGTGTTGTGGTAGTTATATATTAATATAATTTTATTGGTCCCCTTATTTACCTGATTTACCCTTTAACCATGGTAAATAAATATAATTATTGAAGTTACTATTCATAATGTTAAAAAAGAAAAGGTACCTATTTATAAAATTTGGAAATTATGATTCCAAAAATAGAATACATTTTTTCAAATTCAAACACAAAATTGGCAGAATTATTTTAAAAATTAATTCGCATTGTGAAATCCTTAAATTTTGTTTCTGAGAAGTAGAAACTATCAAAGGATTGATATGTGTTTATGACCCATTTTTATGTGAAATTACTTCCAATTAACAACATTGGATTAAATTAAAAAACATAATCAAATTAAACATTAAAAACAATTAAAAGGAAAATCTAACTAGATAAATAAATTAGATTACATGCTAGTTTTGGATTAAAATGTTGTATTTTTTACTATTTAATAAAATATGGATTTTATTGGAAAAATGAAAAAAATCAACCAAAGGAAATTTTGATGTCCATATTCTAAAGAAGAATATTATTTTTACAGGTAGAACATATAAAAGTGACACAAACATTATTTAAAAAGTTTTGTCCATAAAAATATGATGAAATGACGTTTTAAAAATATTAGGGTTTTTTTCTTATTATTGGATTCATTCTCATTGTAAGCCTCTAAAATTTATTGGATAAATGTAAAAACATTTAGAAAACATATATATTAATATTTTATTTACTTGATTACATTCTCACCAATACAACGACTAGGCATTAAATACAATTTAAAATAATAATATTATAATGTATTATTTTTCCGTATAACTCAGTCTTGGGTACAACGTATGATTTCAAAGAAACCCATTGTTAAAAATTTGGTACACTTTCAAATATAACATCCCATTTTATATAAAATTGTTATCTTGTTCATAAATATTAATAGATATGAAAATTTATTATTCTATAAATACTGGGATATTACATCCTTCCTCCCTTTTGGAAATTTTATCCCAAAAATTTTATTTGCTTATCAAATATGTGGGGATATGTTTCCCTCATAGCATTATCTATAAGTCCCCGGCCTTAAACCTTACTTAATATTTAATTAAATGAATAATTCACATTGAGTATCTTTTCTGGTTTAGAGTTTTAGAGAATTAGGACATAACTATTACATTTCAAAAGATTGCAAAGTAGTCACTTCTACTAAATTTCGATAAAATAAAAAAAAACTCTTAAAAGAAACATGTCTAGTTCCATGTTTTAGGTAGCATGAATTTCCCTTGATCCCATCCTTGAACCTATTCCACGTTATTTCCTGTGAAAAACATATAAAAAACATGGGATGAGAATAAAAAGCATAGTAAGGGATACACAAAGAATGAAAACTGTTAGTTTTTCAAAACAACAAGTAAACCATGTATACTTTATCAATGTAATATTTTTCACCTTTACAAAGTAGTAAAAACTCTTCACTGAATAAAATTTCATTACTTACCCTTCTGTAACCAAAATATTACCATAAAACCCTTATAAAGATCACATAACATATAATGGTAACTTGGGACAAAAACATACTTAAGTGGAATAACCTTATGGTCGACTTCCACACATATCACTTAATGGAATAGCCATTCGGAAAACTTCCATACATACATAATGGAATAGCCATACTGCTGACTTCCATACCCAATGCATTGGAGGTTATAACGTAACCACCCATCCTGGTATTCACGGCACCACCCTTCATATGGTTTATCACGTAACCACCCGTAAAATGTCCAAGTACCATCATTACACTTAAAATATTGAAAATATAAACATTTCAGTAACAACATTTCATTTTCAATCAAAATAAGTAATTACAAGATATTGAATTAATGAATCCATTTTCAAAAATCATTAAAAGATATTTTTGAATCAAAGTGTCCCATCCCACTTTGAAGCTTTTATTGGAATTATAATTTTAAAACATTAATTTCCATATAAATAAATACTGAAAACCATTTGGAAAACATGGACATTAATGATAAATATTTATAATAATAAATCTATAAAACATTTAAAACGATATTTTTGTTATATAGTTTTTATCAAAATGAGTGACTCTTGAATACAAATAATAGCAGAATAACATGTAATACGAACTTTATAATATCATGAGAATAAAGGGACTCATGGTATAATATGTCAAAGGATAGAATACACACCAAATAAGAGTGAATTGGTGCATAATAACAATTAAGTCTCAATGAAAATGTAAATTGAGATGACATCCATTATAAAGAGGGTATCCTTAAACTAAGGATAAATCTATCACATAATTATGTTTGAGAAATAAAAATACACCCAATATAAGTGGATATTAAGTGTGAAACAATCTAAGTTCATTCACACATATCCATAGGATTACATGTTCATGAAGTACAAGTTGAACCCAAAGAAATCGAAATCGGGTTAAGATGTTCCCTTGAAAAAATTCGACAGCCTAACAGCGTCACTTAAAAATTCAGAAAATTAGACGATGAGAGGGTGAATGGTATCTCATCACTTGGATATAAACTTTACATCAATTAGAATATTTAAGAACATATCCCAATATAATAAGATGTAAATTAAAAGACATAACAAAAGAAGTCTTTTAAAAAGAGGAGGGTGAAAGGTCCCCTTACCGAGTTGGGTAACTTTCGAAACGTACACCCCATGGATGAAGGGTCAGACAATGAAGATTTAAATACCCATAAATGAAATTATACTAAAAAAAGTGTATAATAATTGGAAGTACATACACCACTCAATGGAAATAGTTGAAAACGTAGCATAAATCTCACGGGAATAAAAGTGAGCTGAAAAATCCCTTACGAAAACTCGGCAGCCTAACAGCGCCACATAAAACTTACAAAAATGGATTGTTGAGATCAAATAGTTTATCTCATCATATTAACATAATGTTTATTTAAAGAGTAATATAAAATAACATCCCCCAACATAACAAATAGGAGCTTAAAAGAAGTGACATAATGGAGAGTACTTAAAAAGAAAGAGAGAGGTTAGCTCTCTTACAAAAATTCGGCAGCCTAACGGCGCAACTCAAAACATACAAAATGGATTGATGAGAGAGAATAGGGTCTCTCATCATATGAACATAAAAATTATAGTAAGAGTAATATAAAATAACATCCCAATAACAAGAGGTATGATCTTTAAAAGGAATGACATAAAAGAGTGTACTTAAAAAGAAAGAGAGGAGTAAGATCCCTTACCTCGGATCCGACTTGACTTGATTGTTCTATCACATCCTGAATAATAAACATGAGTTAATTTATACTTTCTTAAGAACCTTTTTCAAGTTCATTATTCCTTTTATATCAATTATTGACATGTTATAAAAATTATGTAAACATTATAGTTAATAATTTTTGTTTTGTCGAATTTTGGTTCTTAAGTCAAAAGTGGGCTTCTTACAATTACATGTTGTTCGTGTGGTCAAAGGTTCTTTATATCCAGAATGAAATTCCTGATTTGGATATAATATATATCATATATATCTAGCATAAACATGTATTTATAATATTACATAATCATTTAGAGGTAATAAAGGAAATGCATCGTTCGTGGCGACGGTAAGCCATACGTACGCATGAACGCTACTTTCATTTCTATGTCATATTAATGGAATTAAAACTAAATGAGAGATGTGTATATTTTTAAATCCAGAATTATATTTATCCTTTATATGTATCATACATAATATATATCCATTATATGTACTTATAATAGTACATTACATTTGAGGATAAGAAATGAAATACACCGTTCCTGGAGACGGTAAGCCGTACGTACGCATGAACACTACTTTCATTTCTTACTCATAATTTAATGGAAAGAAAACAATAATGATATAAAGGTATATTATAATTACAGTATAACATCATATATAATAACTTTAAATCCATACTTTATACATCCCACATATGGAATTAACGAATCAAATCACTTTGAGGGGGCGGTAGTCCGCACTTCCTAAAATGAAGATATCGCGTATACCCATAATGCAAGCCATAAAGGTATGCCACAAATGAAAAATACAGAAGATTAAGTAAAACATAAAAATATTATATATCATATATAAACATAGTTACATATTAATGGCCACCTTTGAAGGTGTTATATGAGTGTTGAACAATCATCGTTTCGTGAGGCAGAAATTCTCCATCCACAGAAACAGTATGTTCATTAACCATTAGATGAAGGTGTGTGTAAGTGTAGCTCTAATAATTATTATAAAAACATCCTAGTTTATTTAAGATACTGTATATGGTTCAAAATAAATGAATAAAAAGAGTTTAGGGGGTTGGAGAAGCAAAATAAAACATAAGAGCACAAGTGAAGACGTTACCTTAAAATTGGGTAACTCTGTTTGGTTTGAACCAAAAGGGTTTCATGAAGAGATTCCTGCCTAAGTTAAGGCTTATAGGATGAGGATAGGGATGTGGAGAGATAAAATGATCAGAGCGTGGCCGAACCAAAGGCTTGAGAGGTGCGGGTAAGGTGGTAGAGGTGGGGGCCTTTTATAAGAGAAGAGGAGGGGCACTCTTGGAAAAGTATAAAATGTTACTTTATTTTCAAATGGTATTCGGATTTAAATGGTCCCACATTGATTTTTTTCGATGATAAGGTGATAAGGGTTCGAAATCCACCCATCCAATAGGTTTTTGACATGTGTAGGTCCTAGATTTTGCATTATCTTTCCATTTTATTTAAATCGTTAAATAACGAGGTCATCGCTGCATCATCATGATGTCATAAAGAATTTAATTTATTTAATGTATAAAAAAAAAAATATATGATGTAGGAAATATTTTTAGATTTCCAATGACTATTTATAGTCAAAATTGTGACTTGTATAACCACATGTAAAATTTTTTAGTAAAACAAATCATGTTTGTGACATTTTTATTTTAACTTTAAATAAATGGCGTAAATGTCATTATCAAACCCAAGTGGCTCCATGGGGTACCAAAAATAGACCCATGGGTTGTATTGGACTGCAATAACTCATCCAATAGGGTTATTACAAGTGTCAATATATTTTTATTTTATTATAATATCATTTTTACCTTAAATCACACTAATTACTTTTAATCGCGATTAATAAAACTTAAAAGTTACTTTTCATCAAAAATTATTTTCATCCCATTGAACCACATTTTAGATAACAATTAAAATCATTTAAATTTGTTTTTTGAAATTCAAATCATAGAAGTGGTAAAGTCCCATTTAAACGAAAAATCAAATTTTGTAACCACCACTTTGTGGTTTCACTATTCATCAAAAATTGATGTTTTTCAGAAAAACACCAAAAATTCACCCTAAGATATATTTGATATTCTGAATTCAAAAATGATTTCTATTTTACCAAATTCATAACATAGAATTTTAATTAATTAATTTTATATTTAAATCCCACTGTTAAAACAAATAGCGTGTTTTTATGAAACAATATCTTTCAAAAGATTGACACTCGTTTATGTCCAATCTTAATGTGATATTAATTACAATGACCACCATTGTATTAAATGGTAAAAATATATTCTATATACAAATTAAAAACAATTACAAAGATAACCTAATCATATAAATAAATTAGATTAAAAAGTGGTTTTGAATTAAAATACAACATTTTTCACTATTCATTAAAAACTGAACTTTTTCAGAAAAATACAAAAAATTTACACAAAGTAAATTTTGATGTCCCGATTATAAAGAAGAATATTATTTTGTCAAATATAACACATAAAATTGTCAAAAAGTGAATTTAAAAGAGGTTCGCCATCAAAATGTAGTTAATCGACCTTTTAACGAATATTAGACCGTCTACACTTAAAATTGGATTCATTCGCATTTTTAATCCTCTATCATTTATTATAAAGACTAAAAATATTTTACAAACATATATAATCATTTTTTAGTTAGTTCGGTTCATTCCCTATATTACAACGGCTGGGCATTAACTACCATTTAAAATTATATTATTTTATTATTAGAGTGAAACGTAAGATTCCCAAGAAACTCGTTGTTGGGTATTGGGTACGCCATCGAGCATAGAATCTCCTTTAAAGTATTATTAATATTTTATTCACAAATATGGATAAATATAAAAATGTCATATTCTTTATTTACCTGGGGTGTTACATCCTTCCCCCTTTTGGGAATTGCATCCTCGCAATTTTAAAATTGGGCTTGGAAATATCCGTGAAAGTCCCACATCCGAACAAGAGGCGGTAAAATAATCACTTTAAAATAAAGAAAGATAAGTACATAGGTCACCTGAGTTAGCCCATACTAGGATTACATGTAGGAAATCATGTACATGGAGGAGAAAACATAGGGTCATGTTCTGATGGAGAGTGATAGAAAACATGTTTAAGAGAAAGTTAACCACAAGAA
Organism: Viscum album; assembly: GCA_963277665.1. Lineage (NCBI taxonomy): Eukaryota > Viridiplantae > Streptophyta > Magnoliopsida > Santalales > Viscaceae > Viscum > Viscum album. The sequence goes on from OY728165.1 coordinate 814,838,129, forward strand.
ATTCACAAATTTGTGATGGGTTAAACAGTATTCGATTCCCCATTTGGAAAAGTTAACAATCAACATTTTTGTTTTAAGTTACTCTTCATTAAGGAATTTATTTTTGAGCTTATCTAAATCATAATGAAACATACTTGTCATATAGACTTCCAACTTTTACTAGATTCCATAATCAAACTCATATTTTCTCTAAAAGACGAGTATTTAGGAATACTTGTTCACATTATGAGTACTATAATCATCTTATAGAGAATAACCTAATCCACAAAAGATAACTATATATTTCCCATGTCTTTAGACTTTAACCAAAACCAAAACTAAAATGTTAGTACAATATCAGATAATCCAGAAAAGGATAACCCTTTATAAAAAGAAAATCTATTCTTAATCTCCAAAATTTTCCCAAAAAAAACCCAATGTTCAACGAGGACCATTCGATAAACAATTTGTCCACAAAATTCTTCAATGTAAACCAAACTAAGATTGAATCCCAAATATTTGAAGGATTTAGTCACATTGTCTTCCAAGTTAAGTCATAACATTTATCTCCAAAAAAACATCAGTTGCTCCTAAAGTCTCACATTGAAAAGTAATTAACCTAATCACATATCCTCTATGATAAGTTAATCATTTTCATAAAAACCCAAAATCAACTTACTCTTAATTCATAAAGTCACCTAACTAAAAAGAATAAGCCATACTAACCAGGGACTTCACGTAGTCCAGTGGTAGGCGATGAATACCCATTGCACTTTGGTTGTGGGTTTAACGAGGACCATTCGATAAAAAATTTGTCCATAATATTCTTCAAAGTAAACCAAACTAAGATTGAAACCCAAATATTTGATGGATTTAGTCATATAGTCTTCCAAGTTAAATCGTAACATTTATCTCCAAACAACATCAGTTTCTCTTAATGTCTCGTATTGAAAAGTAATTAACCTAATCACATATCCTCCATGATAGGTTAATAAATTTCCATAGATAACCCAAAATCAACTTATTCTTAATTCATAAAGTCACCTAACTAAAAAGAATAAGTCATACAAACCAGGGACTTCACGTAGTCTAGTGGTAGGCGATAAATACCCATTGCACTTTGGTTGTGGGTTTGATACTCGCATCTTTGTCCGATGCAACGGGTTGTCACACAGTCTGCGTGTTGTCCTTTTTATAAAACTCTAAAAATAACCCTAACATGTTTTAACCTTAATAGTTTTCTTATACCTCTCATTTTCATCCAAATTTGTTACAGTCTCAACATCTTAATTCTTGAAGTCTTATTTCACCACCATAAGATAAAATAAAACGATTCCCAAAATGAATAACATCATACCATGATCATGGCGTCCACTCGGTTTCATCGTCATCTTGCTCATGTAGGTAGAAGACTCATGCATTACAACAATGATTTAGAGACCCTTCAAAATCATTTTCTTCCTCCATCCAAATACACCTTGTACAACATGGGTCATATGGGTGTTCATAGAAAAACACTTTTGGAAAATAATCATGTATGACATATAATTCCAAAAAATCTGATAAAACATGATTTATATAAAATAGTCGTACAGAATTTGAGTTGAAACTTTCTATTATTGGTCCTTTTTAAATACCATAAGTATGTGCTGAGAGAATATATTTTAAAATCAAATATAAATAGGTTGCGCAAGGGTCTCCTTCCTCAGCACCATCCTTAAAATCATAATATGCTTCAAATTCTTGTGATAAGGTAAAATATTTGAAAATACCTTGATAATATTTACCTTTATTGGAAATATGAGAATATTGTGAAAATAGTATTTTTCGAAAAACAACCCATGATCCATGATGATAATGAGGTATAGTGGAGGTGTTTGATATCTCAAACAACTCCTTGCAAGTGATTTGTATTCTAGAAAAAGTTTCACAATCATCCGAACATGACTTTGCAATAATTATTGCAAGCATGTCATCAGGAATAAATAGGAATGTCGTTTGAGATCCTTCTCCTTACATTCGTAATAGACATTACTTGACCTGAAAAAAAGTTATAAAACAAGGATTTAACAGAAATAATAGATATATGGATTAATCATGTGTCTAACAAAAACTCATAATCCCTGAGGTTGTCTAAACCTCCCTTTGATACCAACTATAAGGCCCCGACATTAAACCTTACTTAATATAGAATTAAATGAATAATTCACATTGAGGATCTTTTCAGGTTTAGAGTTTTAGAGAATTAGGACATAACTATTACATTTCCAAAGATTACAAAGTAGTCACTTCTACTAAATTTCCATAAAATAAAAAAACTCTTAAAAGAAACATGTCTAGTTCCATGTTTTAGGTATCATGACTTTCCCTTGATCCCATCCTTGACCCTATTCCACGTTAAGTCCGGTGAAAAACATTTCAAATACATGGGATGAGAATAAAAAGCTCAGTAAGGGATACACAAAGAATTAAAACTGTTAGTTTTTCAAAAAAACAAGTAAACCATGTATACTTTATCAAAGTAATACTTTTCACCTTTTCGAAGTTGTAAAAACTCTTCACTGAATAAAATTTCATTACATACCTTTTTGTAACCAAATTATTACCATAAACCCCTTATAAAGGTCACATAACATATAAAGGTAAATTGGGACAAAAACATACTGATGTGGAATAACCTTAATGTTGACTTCCACACATATCACTTAATGGAATTGCCATTCGGCCAACTTCCATACACACTTAATGGAATAGCCATACGGCTGACTTCCATACCCAATGCATTGGAGGTTATAATGTAACCACCCGTCCTAGTATTCACGGCACCACCTGTCATACAGTTTATCACGTAACCACCCGTAAAATGTCTAAGTACCATAATAAAATCATAAGACATAAAACAAATATAATGGAAAGAAAACATTTCCACACTTTGATCACAATATATCACTCAAATATATTGAAATAAAAAATAAATTATAAAATCCATTTTCAATACAAAAATACATAAAAGAGTATATAATATTTATTTCATTTTAAAAACATCATGGATTGTTGAGGAATCCAAAGACCAAATAATACTCGTGGCGGCGGAAAAGGTCGTTGTCACCGCGTACGTTAAAAGAAACATTCCTTTTTGTCATTTTGTAAAACGCTTCGTAGAAAAAGATTCCTTTTGTATAAAAGTAATATTTAAAGGGGTTTATACACCGTATAAAAGAAAGTTGTGTATTAGACAAAATATTCCTCATTGAAAGGAGATTGAGATGATGTCCCTTACGAAAACTTGGCAGCCTAACAGCGCCTCATAAAACATACAAAAATGGATTGATGAGATAAAATAGGGTATCTCATCATATTAACATAAAGTTCAAAGAAAGAGTAATATAAAAGAACATCCCCCAACATAACAAAGAGGAGCTTAAAAGAAGTGACATAATGGAGAGTACTTAAAAAGAAAGAGAGAGGTTATCTCTCTTACGAAAATTCGGCAGCCTAACGGCGTCACTCAAAACATCCAAAATGGATTGATGATAGAGAATAGGGTCTCTAATCATATGAACAAAAAAATTACTATAATAGAAATAATAAATTAACATCCCAATAACAATAAATATGATCTTTAAAAGGTATGACATAAAAGAGCGTACTTAAAAAGAAAGAGAGGAGTAGGATCCCTTACCTCGGATCCGACATGACACGATCATTCTTTAACATCCTGAATAATAAACCTGAGTTAATTTATACTTTCTTAAGAACCTTTTTCAAGTTAATTATTCCTTTTATATCAATTATTGACATGTTATAAACATTATTTAATCATTTATGTTAATAATGTTTGTTTTGTCGATATTTGGTTCTTAAGTCAAAAGTGGACTTCTTGCAATTACATGTTGTTCGTGTGGTCAAAGGTTCTTTATATCCAGAATGTCATTCCTGATTTGGATATCATATATATAATATATATCTATCATATACATGTATTTATGATATTACATAATCATTTAGAGGTAAGAAATCAAATGCACCGTTCGTGGAGACGGTAAGCCTTACGTACTCATGGACGCTACTTTCATTTCTATGTCATATTAATGGAATTAAAACTAAATGAGAGATGTGTATATTTTTAATTCCAGAATTATTTTCATCATTTATATGTATCATAAATCATATATATCCATTATATGTACTTGTAATATTACATTACATTTGAGGATAAGAATGAAATGCACCGTTCATGGAGACGGTAAGCCGTACGTACGCATGAACGCTACTTTCATTTCTATCTCATAATTTAATGGAAAGAAAACAATAATGATATAACGGTATATTATAATTCCAATATAAAATCATATATAATAACTTTAAATCCATAATTTATACATCCCACGTATGGCATTAACGAATCAAATCACTTTGAGGGGGCAGTAGACCGCACTTCCTAAAATGAAGATATCGCGTATACCCATAATGGAAGCCATAAAAGTACGCCACAAATGAATAATACAGAAGCTTAAGTAAAACATAAAAATATTATATATCATATATAAACATAGTGACATCTTAATGGCCACCTTTGAAGGTGTTATATGAGTGTTGAACAGTCATCATTTCGTGAGGCAGAAATTCGCCATCCACATAAAGAGTATGTTCTTTAACCATTAGATGAAGGTGTGTGTAAGTGGAGCTTGAATACTTATTATAAAAACATCCTAGTTTATTTATTATACTGTAGTTGTTTCAAAATAAATGAATAAAAAGAGTTTAGGGGGTTGGAGAAGCAAAATAAAACAAAAGAGCACAAGTGAAGACGTTACCTTAAAATTGGATAACTCCTTTTGGTTTGAACCAAAAGGGTTTCTTGAAGAGCTTCCTGCCTATGTTAAGACTTATAGGATTAGGAGAGGGATGTGGAGAGACAAAATGATCAGAGATTGGCCTAAAAAAGGCTTTAGAGGTGTGGGTAAGGTGGTAGTGGTGGGGGCCTTTTATAAGAGGAGAGGAGGGGCACTCTTGGAAAAGTATAAAATGTTACTTTATTTTCAAATGGTATTCGGATTTAAATGGTCCCATATTAATTTTTTTCTAGGCTAAGGTGATAAGGGTTCGAAATCCACCCATCTAATAGGTTTTTGACATGTTTAGGTCCTAAATTTTGCATTATCATTCCATTTTATTTAAATCGTTAAATAATGAGGTCATCGCTGCATCATCATGATGTCATAAAGAATTTAATTTATTTAATGTCTAAAAATTATAAAAAAATACTATGATGTAGGAAATATTTTTAGATTTCCATTGACTATTTATAGTCAAATTTCTGACTTGTATAACCACATTTAAATGTTTTTTAGTAAAACAAATCATGTTTGTGACATTTTTATTTTAACTTTAAATAAACGGCATAAATGTCATTATCAAACCCAAGTGGCTACATGGGGTACCAAAAATCGACCCATGGGTTGTATTGGTCGGCCATAACTCATCCAATTGGGTTAGTACAAGTGTCAATATATTTTCATTTTATTATAATATCATTTTTACCTTAAATCACACTAATTACCTTTAATCGCGATTAATAAAACTTAAAAGTTACTTTTCATCAAAAATTATTTTCATCCCATTGAACAACATTTTAGATAACAATTAAAATCATTTAAATTTTTTTTTTTGAAATTCAAATCACAGAAGTGGTAAAGTCCCATTTAAACGAAAAATCAAATTTTGTAACCACCACTTTGTGGTTTCACTATTCATCAAAAATTGATGTTTTTCAGAAAACACCAAAAATTTAACCTATGCTATATTTAATATTCTGAATTCAAAAATGATTTATATTTTACCAAATTCATAACATAGAAGTTTCAATAATTAATTTTATAATTAAATCCCACTTTTAAAACAAATAGCGTGTTTTTATAAAACAATATCTTTTAAAAGATTGACAGTCGTTTATGTCCAATCTTAAAGTGATATTAATTACAATGACAAACATTGGATTAAATGGTAAAAATATATTCTATTTAAACTTTAAAACAAATTAAAAATATAATCTAATCATATAAATAAATTAGATTAAAAAGTGGTTTTGAATTAAAATACAACATTTTTCACTATTCATTAAAAACTGATCTTTTTCGGAAAAATACCAAAAATTTAAACAAAGTAAATTATGATGTCCCGATTATAAAGAAGAATTTTATTTTGTCAAATATAACACATTAAATTGTCAAAAAGTGGATTTAAAAGAGGTTCGCCATCAAAAGGCGGTTAATCGACCTTTTAAAGAATATTAGACTGTCTACGCTTAAAATTGGATTCATTCACTTTTTTAATCCTCTATCATTTATTGTAATGAGTAAAAATATTTGACAAACATATATAATCATTTTGTAGTTAGTTCGGTTCATTCCCGCCATTACAATGGCTAGGCATTAACTACTATTTAAAATAATATTATTTTATTATTAGAGTGCAACGAAATATTTCCAAGAAACTCGTTGTTGTGTATTGGGTACGCCATCGATCATATCATCCCCTTTAAAGTAATATTAATATTTTATTCACAAATATGGATAAATATAAAAAAGTCATATTCTTTATTTACCTGGGGTGTTACACTCTCAGATTCCCATATTTCCTCTTTAACCTTATTTCATTTTCAATAAAACATTACTAGATTATTCACTTTATTCCACAACACTAGAAATATACGGTTAAGAATCTATACTGTATGTTTTTCATAAGAAGGATTATATTTCAATTAAACAACCTCTATACTCTATGCATGATATGGATCCAACATATACATCCTCAACATTAAAATATGAAAAAGATTGTATATCAGGGATAAACATAGAGGTAAAGACACCCTGTCGGCAACTGATCCAACATTCTCTTGCATTTCATAGGGTCAAATAAACCGTAGACTCAACTTTCTCTTCTTAAAAAAATGCATCCAATTTTTCCATATAGAATCTATAAAAATGACATGATCACCTACCTCAAAAGAATGATCCATCCTCTAATTATCCACTTAAATTTTCTTCCAACATTTATTTCAACTCATGTCCTCATTAATGAACTGAACTTTTTAATTGATCTCTTCTACCAATTCTGGTCCAATCAACATCCTTTCACCTAATTCATCCCAAAAACCTAGAGTTTGACACTTATTTCCATATAATTATCTAAATGGTACCATCTGTATACTGGAATGAAAACTGTTATAACATCAAAAGTCATCCGAAGAAAGATGTTGACCCCAACCTTCCCAGTAATCTATTGAAAAAGCATGTAGAATAACCTTTATGGTTGGAATTATTATTTTTTTACTAACCATCTGATTTAAAATGAAAAGGTGTACTAAAATTTAATTCCGCACCCAACAACTTTTAAAGGCCTTTCAAAATATTATAAGTGAACTGAGGATCATGATCAAATATAATTGATAGATTTAATCCATCTAACCTAACTATTTAAATAAACTAGAACTAGGAAAGTTGATCTATAGATAGAGAATATAGAATAGGAAAAAATGAGCAGATTTTGTCAATCAATCATAAATAACTTAGATTTCATTTGTTTCCATGAGAAGTATTTGGTGATCCTACTACAAAATCCGTGGAAACATTATCCCATTTCCACTCTGGAACTGGAAAAGGCTAAAGCATCACTTTTGGTAATTTCATCATGGATTTAAAGCATTAACAAATCAGGCATCTCAGGTAAAGTCATCCATATATCTTTTCATTCCATCTCATGAGTAATACTATCAAATATCTCTGTACATCATAGAATTTACATGATGAACTGATAATGGAGAACTATGAGCTTCACAAAACAACACATTCTTCAAATTTTAATCACAATGAACTCATAATCCTTTTTAAAATCTAAAAATACAATCTTTATCAAAATTAAATTAAGGTAATTTTCTTTTCTTAACCAATTATACATTTTTATGCAAATCACTATCTTCCTTCTACACATGATTAATTATGTCTGATAGGGATGATTACATTAAAATGAAAAAAATATATTAATTTCATACACCAAAACATCCATGTCCAATGATATCAAATCATTAATAAAAGGGTCACATTCCAAATGTATCATTACTTTTCTAACTCATAGCGTCATCCACTTTTTTTTCAGGAAGGCAATGAATTGTTCAATAATAATCCATGATTAATTCCACCCATATTCACTATCTCATGTTCAATTATTTCTGAGTAAATATATACTTAACCATTTATGAAAAATATATAGTTTACATCTTACTCCATATAGATGATGACACAATATTTTTTAAGAAGACCCAACAGAAACTAATTCCAAATCATATATAGTTTAGTTTAACTAATGAGTTTTCAATTGACATGTATCATAAGCAATTACCTAATCATTTTACATTAAGACAGATCAAGGTCCATTTATTGAAGAATAACTATATATTATAAATTCACCATTTTAGGAAGGTTGTTCCAAAACTGTAGAATTCAACAATGTTCTTTTCAAATCCTGAAAACATTCATCACATTATTTTTTCTAGATGGGATTAACACCTTTTTGAGTTAACATAGTCAGTGGTTTAGATAAATGTGGAAACATTTCAACAATCCTCTGGAAATAACCTGGTAAATATGAATCATTGTTTTATTTTTGGATCATGTACATTCTTAAAAAACATTTTTATGTATGATCTAGATTTATTCCATCTTTATAAACAATGTGACCAAAGAATGAAATTTGATTTAACCAAAACTCACACTTGCTTAATTTCAAAAATAGTTTATTTTCATTTAATGTTTTCAAGAAAACCCTTAAATGACTTTCTTGATCCTCTTAACTTTTTTATAATACAAAAATATCATAAATAAACCTACATAATAACTTATCCAAGAACTCACATAACATTCTATTTATAAGATCCATGAATATAAAAGGTTCATTGGTTAACGTAAAAGGCCTAAATACAAATTCATAATGGCCATATCTAATACAAAACATAGTAATAAATATTTATACATCTGTTACATTCAACTGATGGTACCCCACCCTCAATTAAATCGTAGAAAAATATTGATCTCCCTCGATCAGAAAAAAAAAATCAAGAAGATCAAGAAAAAAATCTTGTTATTAATAGTGAAATTATTCAAGGATCAATAAGCAATTCAATGTCTCATTGAACAGTTTTAATTTTTAACAATCAATACCATAGCACCCCATGGTGATTTCCTAGGTTGAATGAAACCATTATCTTATTACTCCTGTAATTTATTCTTATACTCTAGAAGTTCAATGTAATCCATTCTATAAGGGTGTTTCTAAATTTTGTTAGAATTAGGAACCAAATCAACAGTAAATTAAACTTCCCAATCTAATATTGTACCAGGAATCTCATCATAAAAAACATCATGATACTCATTTACCCCTAGCATGTCATTAATCTAAACAGTTTCATTTTTTCAAAAATATGTTCAAGTTAACATTCCATTCAATATTTTACTAGTTTCTTGTCTTCTTGATAAGTTGTTAACAGTAAGGATTCGTTCATGTATACAAAATGAAATTTATTCTGAAAAGTAACCTCTTTAGCTCTATATTAAATCTTATCATAATAAACAGAAATCCAATATATACAAAACATAACATCAAACACTACTGGAGGAAAAACAATAAGGTTTTTATTTAGATTCTATCTATAGAAGAGGACAAGATGGTTTATACAATTTCATTTTGTCTCAATATTTACCCCAGGTGGTTTAACCATAAGTTCTTGATTTATTTCATGAGTTGGAATTATTAATTTACTAGAAAATTTATTAATAATGAATGAATTTGTAGAACCCGAATAAAACAACACATTGGAATAATTTCAATAGAAAAACAATATACCTTTTACTATGTCATTTGTTGGCCCCACATTTTCTAAAGTAGTTACAAAGAATTCAAATACCCCTTTCTTCTTTTTGTCCAACTGCTTCCCATCAACTTATTTTTTCAAGAGACAATCATTTTCATAATGAACCATCCCAACACACTTAAAAATATTACTAACTGTAAATCCGATTTTGTCTTACCACTACATTGATCATTTTCAGTGAAATTACGAGCCTTATGTCTGCTTTTTCCACTTCAGAAGAAATTACCCAAATTCAAAGGGTATTCCGCTCTGTAATTTTTACCACAATTTTAACAAACTGTAAATTTATGTTTCGTACAATCAGATTTTTTTTATGAGTTCATCCCTTTAATCTGTCACCTCATCCTTTTATTCAGTTGTTTTTTAAATAACATCTGATCATCGAGAAACTCTATTTACACCTTTTATGCACATCAATTTTTTTCCCATAACTTATGGACTCATGAAAAGCTAATTACCATCGATAATTTAGTTTTAATCCTGAGTAAAAATGAATGATTTTACAATCATGATCTTGTATGAAATTTGGAGAATACGTTGCTAGTATAGTGAATTTTTCTTCATAAGAAACCATTGAGTCATCCTCCTGCCTTAATTCCAAGAATTTATTTCTATCCTATGTCTACTATCCTTAGCAAAATATTTCTCATGAAACAAACCTTTGTATTCAGAACAATCAATAGAATCAGTCTCTTTATTTTCCCTGATATTTTTAACCATCGAACACCACTGATCAACTTTACATTCATAACAATAAATAAAAAAACTATCATGTTGATGTTCTGAACAACCAATAACCTCAAAATTATTTTTTAGGGTTTTAATCCACTATTAAGCTAGAACAGGGCCAGGTGAACATTTCAATGATAGGGAAAGTTTCATCATGAAATTCTCCACTACTAAAATGTTCCTATGTGGTTGATCTAGATGATCTCATGTGTGGATACTGCCTCAATTTATAGAATCATTTAATTGTGACATCACTATAAAAAACTATTTAGTTCCGATTATGATCATCTTAGGTTGCTAATTTTGAAGGTTGTTTTCCTCTAGATGTTGTCCCAAAACAACTTTCATGTTTCCTCTATAGAAAACCATTATGAACGAACATATCTTAGATGAAGTAACATGGTAATTCCTAAAATCTATTTCAATTTGACCATAAAGTAAAACTAATTAATATCTATTCAATTAACAATATCCTAAACCTTAATGTTATCTAAACTAACCTCTGATACCAAATATATGACCCCAGCCTTAAAATATTACTTAATCTTGAGATAAGTCAATTATTTAACTTTAATTCACATCAAACATCATTCTAGGTTTATAGTATTAATGAATAAGGCCATTATTATACATATCATCCCACAATCATAAAAGAGGACCCAATCAAAACAATATCAATCTTTTTCACCAATGAGAACCCTTAAAAACTTGATTTTTTTCAAGATAAAAATTTTATAGGATTATTCTTTATATTAATCATCCTTATACCCTAAGAAAACATTTCAAAAAACATGAAATGGGCACAAAAACATATTATGGAATGAAATAAATACAGATGACAATAATTAATGAATATTTATAAACCCATGAAGTCATAAGAATCAGGAATACTTCTTAAAAATAAAAAAAACATAATTCTAACTTATGGAATTTATATCATACATTGTAGCTTCTACAGAAACAAAGAGAGTATACATCATGGTTACTTTCTAAATACCCATAGCAATATATTCTCGAAATATCTAAGGGGAAACCATAACATTTACCTCCATTACATTACCAAATTCATTAGAGAGATATCAATGGCTCACTCACCGTATGATTATCAAAAAATGACCTGTATATATATTCATTTCCCAAGAACAGTAACATTGTTATACCACATGAACAAGAATAAAGGAAAAATATCATTTCCTCATTTCAATCCTAAGAAAACATTTCAAGATACTAATATAATAAATATATTCTCAAAACCTTTTTCAACAAAAAATTATTCAAAATAAATATGGCATTTACAATTCTTTTTTAAAAAATTTACGGCATGTAGAGGAATCAAGATATCAAAAAATTATCATGGTGATGGAAAGCTCATTATCTCCACGTATGTTAGAAACAGAAATTCCCTTTTTATTTTAGTAATACAATTAATAAAAAAATATTACTTTTGAAACCTGTTTAATAAAATTAAATTTCGAAGGTTTTTATTATACACCATATATAAAAGGTCATATATACATCAAAATATGTGTCAATGAATGGAGATTGAGACAAAGTCCCTTTTCTTGAGTCAAAATTCTATTGCTCATTCATTAATTTATTGAATAATAAACATAGGTTAATTTATACTTTCATTTATGTATTATAAAATATTATTATTCATTTTATATCACTTATTACCATGTTATAATAAGTAGTTAATTATTTGAGTTCATGTTATACATTTTGCAGAAGTTTGGTACTAGAGTTAAAAATTACCTTGTTTTGATGAAAATTATCCATGTGGTCCTAATTCCATTATATCAATAATGATAATATGGATTTAATATCACATATACAAAATATATATGTATTTATAATATTCCCTAACATTTGGGTTTAGGAAATGAAATTCACTATTCAGGGAGATGGTAGGTTGTACGTACTCATGAATGCTACATTCAATTCATTGTTATATTAATTGTATGAAAAATAAATTATACAAAGGTATATTATAATTCCTATATAATATCTATGTTATAAATGTTATATATCTTGATTAATTATATACCTTATATGTTCCATGTATGGTATTAATGAATCATATCACTTTGAGGGGAAGGTAGTCCACACATCCTCAAATGAAATTATTGTATTTACACATTATGGAAAGAATAAAATTATGATATAAATAAAAATTACCTAAGAATATAGAAAATATAAATATAATATATATTATATATAAATACAATTACATCATAATGTACACCATGATAGGTGGTAAGAGAAAATTTAATAATCATTGTTTCGTGAGGCTGAAGTTCACCCAACACAGAAACAGTATGTTATATATCCATTAGATGGAGGTGTGTGTAAGTGTAGGTCAAACCCATAGCATAAAAACATCCTATTATAATTTCTATAATGGGGTATTTATAAAATAATTCAATAAAAAGTGGTTATGTGGTTAGAAAAAGAAAACATATGAAAGGAACTTGAGAGAAGACGTTACCTCTTAATTGGGTATCTCCTTTTGATTTGAGCCAAAGGGCATTAATCAATTTCATTGATTCTAATTTATGGATTCTAGGAGGAAGGGAGAGATTTGGTGAGCTTATTCTTGAATAATTTGGACGATCCAAGGTGTTTTAGAGGTTTGAGTAAGTGGGTAGCGGTGGAGGCCATTTATAAGTTATAGGGGGAACTTTAGGAATGTCTTGTTATAATAATTTATTATAAAATTATTTTCAAATTATAATAGAAAATTATTTATATATTTTCTGGATATGATTATTATGGGTCTCAGTCGTCTCATCCAATTGGTTTTATGCAATGTTAAGGAACAAATGTAACCTTATATTGTTTCTTCAACCCTTAGTTAAATAAATTAACTCTTACCATGCCTTTATGTATTTTTACACTATATGTTTAGTATGGAAAATATAAAATTCCAATAGAACCTAAATTTCATCATTAATGAAATTTTGAACATTATCTAAGTTAGTTTTTTGAATATCAGACATATATGACTATTATAACTTTTAATATAAAATAATTTTTTTAAAAAAATTATTTATCTAATTTGTTGAAAATATTTAGTAATTGATTCTGCTTAAAGACACATAAAATTGATTAATTAGATCCAAAATAAATTAAATAAAATATAACATGTCATAATCATCCATAAAATTCTTTTATGGAATCAAAATGTTCAAATTACATTTATGGTAATGTTTATAATATAATTTATTTGAATTTTTCATTAATTAGGTAATCACTACATCATCATGGCTTGCTAAATAAATACTTTTATTGGAATTAAAAAAAAACTTGTTGTACGAAATTATTTAATATTTATAATGATTATATATATTCAAAAATATCAGTTATATAACCCCACCATAAAACCATTTTAGTAAACCGATACATGTTTATGTTATATATCAATTTACATTTAATTAATTATTATAAAAAGCCATTATCACACCCCATGTGGTTCGATGGTGTCCTCAAATCTACCCAAGGATGGTCATGGTCAAACATATATCATCCAATAAGATTAAGACATGTTTTAGTGTCTATTTATATTAATATAATATTAATTTTTACCCTTATTTACCTGATTTGTGCTTTAGCAAGGGTAAATAAAATTATTTAATGAAGTCAATATTCATAATGTCAAAAAATAAACGTTACCTATTTTAAATTTTTTGAAATTATGATTCCAAATATTGCATTTATTTTTCCAAATTCAAAACACAGAATTGAATAAAATTAATTTAAAATTAATTCTTGTAGTCAAAACCAAAAAGAATGTTTTTAATATGTAAAAACTATAAAAAGATTGACATGTGTTAATGTCCAATTTCAATGTGAAATTACATCAAATTACCGTTATTTGATTGAATTACAAATACATAATCCAATTAATATTTAAAACCAATTTAAATTACAATATACATATATAAATAAATTATATGTAAAGGAGGCTTTGAATTGAAATGCACTTTTCACTATTCATTAAAATATAGATTTTATTTGAAAATTACCGAAAATTCAACCAAAGATAATTTTGATGGAACTCTTCTAAATAAAAGGGTTATTTTATCATATAAAATATAGAAATGTAAAAAAATTACAATTAAAAATAGTTCTCCATAAAAAGGTTGTAAAACAACCATAAAACAATATTAGAGTATTTTATGCCTAAAATTGGATTCATTCTCATTTTAATCCTCTAAAAATTATTGGATAAATATAAAAACATTTAAAAATGATGTATAATTATATTTTAGTTAGGATTTTTTATTCCTACCATTACAACATCTAGGTGCTAACTACCATTTAAAATAATAAAATCATTATGAATTATTTTTTAGTATATCTCAGTCTTGTGTACAACGTAATCTTTTTGAGAAACCCATTTTGGCATGTTGAGTTCACTTTAGATGATAGGATACCGTATAAAATAAAATTAATATATTATTTTTAAAAATAAATAAATATAAAAATGTATTATTCTTTAAATACTTGGCATGTTACAACAAAGGTTTCACTAGAACAATGTAAAGGTTTTAGAAACATCCTGTCTCTACATAAGGGTTAGATGAAACTACTTGGGATACATAAACCTGATGGGTAATTTTATAAATCTACATGAATGTAATATGTGAAGAGAAATAGAACATTAAAATTGAAAAAATATACATGGAAGGGTATCCATAATTTTAGTGAAGTTGTATAAAGGTAAATTGTTACTATCACATGTTACCAAATGGTATGCTGAGAGTTATATTACATATGAAAAGATATGTTGAGATAGAAAATATCTATGGTTTTTTAATAACCAACAACTATGTTATGGGGAAATTGTGAAGTTTTATGATTGTATGGAGCCACTTCATCTATAACATCCCAACATAGATTCCACTAAACCAGTGCACTAATATAGTTATCTACACAACATCAATCACACCTCTCAATATCTAGAGGTTTCCAGCTAGAAGTGTGGGCCTATGATGTTTTCATGGAGAGAAAATTCATATCAGTGTAAGAATCATTGGAAATTGATATATATCATCTAATGAAACAAATAGATAAAGTGAGGAAGAAATATATAAACATAAATTGAAATATTAACTAATAATAAATGAAATTATATAAATGAATTTACATAAATGTCATGCATAAAACACTAACCATCCAATGGAATGACCATTCCAGAATGAGTAACAAAAGAATGTTAGATAAATGTAGTTATCCCTCCTAATAACTTCAATCTAGAACACATACCTGATCTCTAAGACAATTTCATGCTAATTTATCCCAATGAAACAAATTCCACATGATAAGATTCACTCAATCATGAATCCTCAGGACTCACCCATATGTATCATTAAATCTTTGGTCACCTTGAAAAGCATTAATATGGTCTACAAGCACAACAATGTGGACATACATGGATGGGAAATATTCTCAGTATTCCACCCCAATGATGATTCTATAATAATTATTCCCTAAGTGAATGATCACGAAACATACTTATCCAATTTTAGATAGAAGAGTATTAATAACGATAAAAAATTGATAAGTAATTAAAAACCTAAATTTGGGACAATGATCCCGATTAACCATACCTAATCCATCTGATGCCAGAAATGTCTCTGAGAAATATTCCATCATGTGTATATATTTATATCTAAATTCTTATATATATATATATATATATATAAATTCTGATATGTATGAGTAATGTGAATAATAAAATTACTCAACCACAAAATTACATCAGGACTATAACCTTGATTATCTCTATATCCCATGAAAAAGGAATTGAGATCGGTTTCGTAACACTCTATCCATGTATAATAAAATTTATTCTTGGGTCTATAATCCCAACCGATGATACCTACATCCAAAAGCACTAGAATTTTTACTGAGAAAAATATGTCACCATATGGGACAAATTTCCTAGACCCAGGATCACCCATAAAAACCTCGAATAAATAAGATAAAGAACTTCCAGTTGATAACTGGACACCCTTAAAACATATAATGGACTTGGATGTCATACCTCTCTATCCAACTGTAATCTTGTATAATGTCAGATTCCTAATCCCCGACCCATAAGAGATCCCAAAATTGCAACTCAAATAATACCTATGAGAAAATTCCCTTAGGATATAATAAATAAATACTCACTGGATCTTGAATGAAAACATATAATTATTAACTAATTTGAAAAATAGCCTCATCCCCAAACATGTATGGATGACACAATAATGTTTTGTCCACCGATCCCAGTGAGAATCCTACGTATCACATGAGTTGATCAATTCCATCATCATTATTGTCATAAATTCCCCACTTCTTAGGGTTAATGCACCCACTACACAACCATTCCCATACCATAGAATTCTAATTTTCTAGAAATTATTTGTGATACCAATTATAAAATGTGTTATGAGACACTCTCAGCATCCTATCTATTTATCCTTGAATGGGAAGGTATAATAGAGAAAAATATAATATTTAATAATAGAAAATGTTGAATTCAATCAAATAGGATAATAAAAAGGTCCTAGTGAAGTAAATCTAACAATCCAGATATAGTATGTCTCAATAGTTGTGTCCCAAGAAGTATATCTCATAATACATATCATATAAACAATTTAAATTGGTCTCGTTGGGCCAAAAACTAGGAATAACCACTCGTAATTATACTTCAATATAAAAATAACCATGTTAAATTTTAAATAAAGAGCGATTGGGGAAATATTAATACACCCCCACTACTATAGAAGATTAAATGATTACACTTTTGAATAATTTATATAATGACACTTGCTACATTCTCTACCCATCACACATGTTTAGAGTTGACTCAACACTAGTGCAACAATTAGGTTCCTAAGGCCAGATCACTTGTGTGAAAACCAATATAGGATCATCAAATTCCATATAGAATAGATGGAATCTTACTTGGTATCCTCCATATTGAAGGTCAAATAAGGAATCCTATATTGGATACATGACTATATCTAAATAGAGGAATCATATATGGGATCCTTGTAATGGTATACATTGGAAGATCCATCCTAAAGAGGATCCTCAAGTAGTATAAATAAATAAAGTGATCCAAAATGGGATTCCGTAGATTAACATGTATGATAGGAGAACCACAAAAAATAGAAAGTTAAAGACAACCTACAAGGTTTCCTTTAGGATGTATCTTATATCGAGGCATCCTATAGGGGATCCATAGAATAATGTTATCTCAAGGACTATTATTCATTAATGGATAATCAAGTGAGGGATATGTCCTCAAAAGATGATCTATGAATGAATTAGTCAAGAGAGATAGTTCATGGAAAATCATAGATCAAGGGTCTCCCCACAGGAGAAATGTAGATTCTATTACCATAGGTAGAACCATTCCTTTTAGTAGTAATACTGAAACATCTCATATGAGTCCTTATATCCCCATAAGGGTTTCACTATCATGATATACATGGAGTGAAACTCAAAATGGAAAACACATTTTTCTAGTTCGGAATATGGAAAAATAAGAGTCAAAAACCCTCAAATGGAATCAAGGGAGTATTACACAATGTGTATGTATTGGTTCCTGGTGTACACACCTAAATCCTCAACTGGGAGTGTACTCCGACCAAACAAGGCATGTAAAACCAACCCACAAAGTGGGTATGTTATGTACATAAAAAGTACCCAAAATGGAGTATATTTCTATATATCTCACATGGATTAGGAATATACTTTTCTTAGTTGAGTGCAACTATATAGAGTGTGACCCACTAATGGTTTGGAAATATACTCTACATGGCCATGTTTCTCTACATGAGTTGTATGACTATGTACTTGACTACAAAGATGAGTACTAGTACAATTTGTGTATACTCAATTCATGGAATGTACTATAAAATATTCAATAATCCCAGAATGAGATAAACACATGGAGTTGTTCCTGAACTACATGAAGTGTAATCGGGATTTTAGACTGAGAAACACCTCAAAACAGTATGAAACCTCCATTTTCTCCTCAAAAGGTTTACATTGACCCTTATGGAATCCTAAGATGTTATAATGGGATTATAAAACTAAAAATAGTGAAATATATAGGTATTTCTTGATTAAATAAAAAAATTAGTATGTTTGGGTAAAATCCACTAAATCTTTTCCCAATCCCACAATCCACGAATGTCGTATGACAACCCTGCTCACCCCATGCTCCTTGAGGGAACCACCAAATCTTCCTCACACCCTATAACACTCCCTATATCACTTATCCCTCAATATTATAATATAAGAGGCCTAATGGGGGTGTATGTGAGATTCAATGGGAGTATATGAAGGATAAAAAATACAAATAAAGGGAAGAAAAGAAAAGAAAATGAGAAAAAATTTGGCATGAGCCCAGCCATAGTTCCCAACAGGATTTCATTCCCTACCAAAAAAACTCACCATTAAAACCTCAATAATGGAGACATAGTATCAAAATAACTCTATTTAAACATGATATATCTAAACGAACTTATGAAAATTAATTAATATTTAATTTTATTTATATTAAATATTAAATATTTCCTATAAATTTTAATAGGTCATTATTCTACAAAACTCTTTTAAAATGGAAAACACACCATTCTGGGAGTAATGGAGTGGTCGTGAAAACTATCCATGATCAAATTATTGGGAGAAATGACCATTTTACAACATACAATCATCTGAAAATAAAAACAAAATTTTCTTATCAATTTCACAGTTATGAAATTTATAGTTCCTTACAGAATCCCCCCCACCCCACAAACTTTCTTCTCCCTAGGAAGCCTTTGATTTATATAAATAATTCATTACCTAATTCCAATAATCTAAGGAACTATGTTATCTTGATTGTCCAATGTATAGTCTCATAGATTTAACAAATCTTGAATAAAGGAAGGCATTTTACCATGACTAATATAAAACTCCCCAACAAATGAATACCCTTATCATCACCTCACAAAATCTATCATTAATTCTTCCCAAGAATGGATTCTATATAATACAATATATTTCAAAACAAATTGATTGTCGACGCCCACATATGGATGAAGGAGAAATCACCACCATTCAGATTACCTTATATTATTCTTCAAGCGTGAAGCCCATTGTATTAACGAAACTCTCCTAGCATAGTTAGGACGATGTAATGATATAGAGAATGATCTTCTATAACTTTGAGTATTCATGTATGTTTCCAATAAGTTTTTATCTCTCTCATGAGCCACACTGATAGGGAAAATCCTATAGATACCTTTAACCAACTCATAACACCACATCCCCCAATAATAGATGACTATGTTTAACAATGGGTTAACCACTACATATAATTTGATTTACTTACAATTTATCCTATACCATGGATGTACAATATTTATTTCACCCCAACTCATTCCTACAATAACTCATTGAGTCCATCGGTCCTCATCACACACACAACCACTCATTGTTATAAGATATAAAATGTACTATACATAACTGACATGTATCATCATCATGTGAATCACTCTCCTATGATTCATAAAACATAAGGACAAATGAATTTGATATATATCATGTTAGCCTCTTAAATATGGAAGATTCCTTGGAACTACTCTTCAAAATCAGGCACCTTACCTATGTTATGATTTATTCCATGAACACCCATCGACTGGGATTTATCTAATATTGAATGTACACCCATGATTTATCTAAATTAGTAAATGAAAATACACTTCTCAATAGGTACAAGAACACAATAAAACCATCTTATAGAAGCTAATTTGTATAAACAGGCACCCCAAATGATTTCTTAGAAGAAGAATTCATCAAATTGACTATATCTAAAAACCCAAACACTGACCACACATTGGTCACTAATCCAGTGTAAAACCAACTCAGTATATATGAAGGAATCTATAAAACCAGTTCAACCACTCTATCATGTTTCCCTTTATCAAAAAAAACATCAATATAAAAGATTCTAAGTAACAACTAAGGGCCTCTAGTCTCTCACCTATCTCGAAATATTATGTCTTATATGAGGGTTACTAGGTATAACCACCTAAACCAATGGTCAAACCACTCAAAGGGGGGTAATGATAACATAGATCCACTAGGGTAAAAGATATCAACTTCATCCTACCAAGCCCTTATCCTATCTATGTATCCTCAAATGGGACTACACTCTGGAGACCAAAATAAGATCATAGAAAATATTCTAAACTAACACTAACCCATAATTTGTGTAAGGTAATACCCCCTCAAGGTTCTAGTTCACTAAAAATACTAGTTTATATATCTTAATAAAAAAACTATGTCTACCATATAGTCATTGTAATGGTACCAACTACCAATGCTGACCTACCATGGTTAAAAGTACTCTCACAGCTCTGTTAATTAGAATGTCATTCCTTGCTATACCGGAAAACAAAATATAGGTCATTATTGAAACTATAAGTATATAATCCAAATAAGAAAACATAAAATATTTCTATTTTATGGGAATAATATTTCTTATTGACATACTAGGTTCATTACACTTCATGAGCATGAGGAATGACTCATCAACCTCACCATATAATTTCTCACCATAGATCCACACATTCTATCATCAAAAAGAAATATATATTTACATTCAAATCGGCTCAACTGAATAGAATGAATCCAAGAACAAATAAGGTAAAACATCATGTAGGATGTTATTGATCTTTTAAAAACTTAGAATCTTTCATCAGAAAAATTAAACACAAGAAGTCGTATAACATGTGGACCCTACATGCCAGATATGAAACAAGATATGCCTCTTACCTTTTCCATCCTAGATTAAAAATAAATCAATAGCCTTTTTATGAAGGGCGAATAGCTATAAATCTATAATAAATAACCACTCGACACAATAGGTTCATTTCTCAAGGTAAAATCTTATTGAATTGTAAAAAAACAAAAAAAAACAACAATACCATATTCTTAGAAACAAGGACATCTTACTACAATAAATATACAAAATTTTCTAGTCTTATATCCATCACAGGTTCCAACACATTATGAATATTTATCTCCACCATATCCCAAATAGTAATATATTAGGAAAACAAATACCTATGATACCACCTTTTAAATTCCTATCCTGGATTCCACTAGATTGGTGCTCTGGAAAGGTTCTTGACAAGGCCTCATGTGTGCCTCTCTATACCCCAAAGTCTACCGAATAGTGGTGAGGAACATTGGTGTGTCCATTTAATGCTTAATATCTCATATTAGAGTGAACATGATATAAAATATCAAGAAATAAAACGTGGTAATAAATAAAAAAATTAAGTAATAAGTAAATAAATATAAATATGAGTATGTCATTATAATAAATGAATTTTTTTTGAAATCCTAAGCCACACTAACCACCCACTAGCTAACCATGAATGCAAGAGTACAAAAAATAATCAAAATTATAATTAAATATATCTCTAACTAGAATCAATAAAAAGTACATACATACTGTCCAATACACTGAGAAGATAATCCATCATGATTATTAATACAAAAAATGTGTGTCTCCACTCGATTATGCATCCATTGGCCTCATCTCTATCCATCATAAAATCAATTATCTCCCTAAAAAGTAGTAATATGTTTTGAATGTACTTCAATGTTAACACAAAGGATTGGGAAATAATCTCAGTAGGCTATAAGAATGAGAAAAAGTAAATATATAGTCATAAGTGAATAGTAATGAAATATGATCAGCCTAGCTAAGACACAACTGGAGTAATAATGAAAACCAATAAAAAAATAATCCATAGTCGATCATTTGGTTTGTGATCCCATTCGACTAAACATACTTCATTTCAAGCCCGAAATGTCTATCGAAAATGTTCCCTCATGTTTATATACATACATACATACATATATATATATATATATATTTTTGTGTGGGTGTGTGTTGATATGTATGTATATGAGTAAGAAGACAAATAACATGATTCAACCAAAAAACATACTTGGGACTCTAAACCAAACTATATGATAATCCAGTAGAAATTGTATTGATATAGGTTTCATAGCACTCAACACAACTATAATAAAGTGGATACAAAGTCCCATAATCCCAATCAATAGTACCTACATTAGCCAACAATGGAAATGTATCTGAGAAAACTACATCACCATAAGGGAGTACATGTCTTAACCCTGAGATCACTTATACTCTCCTAAAATGATGAAGATAAATGAGTCATGGGTGAAAACTCAAAATCCTGAAATTATGTCATATAGATGGATTCCATACCACTCTATCCATGTGTAATCTTGTTTGATGTCATATTCTTAGGTCCCTGCCCATGGGTTATCCCAACAATGTAACTAGGATAACCCATAAGGTGGAAAGAGGTAAAGATATATGAAAGTAATTATAAGGCCCCGACCTTAAACATTACTTAATATTGAATTAAATGAATAATTCACATTGAGGATATTTTCAGGTTTTGAGTTTTAGAGAATTAGGACATAACTATTACATCTCAAAAGATTACAAAGTAGACACTTCTACTATGTTTCCATAAAATAAAATAAAACTCTTAAAAAGAGACATGTCTAGTTCCATGTTTTATATAGAATGACTTTCCCTTGATCCCGTCCTTGACCATATTCCACATTAAGTCCTGTGAAAAACATTTCAGAAAAACATAGGGCGAGCATAAAAAGCTCAGTAAGGGATACACAAAGAATGAAAACTGATAGTTTTTCAAACATCATGTAAACCATGTATACTTTATCATAGTAATACCTTCACCTTCATGAAGTAGTAAAAACTCTTCACTGAATAAAATATCATTACTTACCATGTTGTAACCAAAGGATTACCATAAAACCCATATAAAGAACACATAACATATAAAGGTTACTTGGGACATAAACATACCTAAGTGGAATAACCATACGGTCGACTTCCACACATATCACTTAATGGAATAGCCATTCGGCCAACATCCATACATACTTAATGGAATATCCATACGGCTGACTTCTATACCCAATGCATTGGTGTTTATAATGTAACCACCCGTCCTGGTATTCACGGCACCACCCGTCATATGGTTTATCACATAACCACATGTAAAATGTCCAAGTACCAATACAAAATCATAAAACATTAAGCCAATATAAAGGAATGATAAAATTTCCACATTTAAATCACAATATATCATTTAAATAGATTGACATAATAGAATCATTTATCAAAACCATTTTCAATACCAAAATACATAAAAGAGTATATGGTATTTATTTTATTTTAAAAACATTATGGCTTGTTGAGGAAGCCAAAGACCAAATAATACTAGCGGCGGCGGAAAAGGTCATTGTCACCGCGTATGTTAAAAGAAACATTCCGTTTTGTCGTTTTTTAAAATGCTTCGTAGAAAAAGATTCCTTTTGTATAAAAGTAAAAGTCAAAGGGGATTATACACCGTATAAAATAAAGTTGTGTATAAAATGAAATATGCCTCAATGAAAGGAGATTGAGACGAAGTCCCTTACCTCGGGTCCGACTTGACTCGATCGTTATTTAACGTCCTGAATAATAAACTTTAGTTAATTTCTATTTTCTTAAGAACCTTTTTCAAGTTAGTTATTCCTTTTATATCACTTATTGACATGTTATAAACATTATGTAACCATTTATGTTAATAATGTTTGTTTTGTCGATATTTGGTTCTTAAGTCGAAAGTGGACTTCTTAGAATTACATGTTGTTCGTGTAGTCAAAGGTTCCTTATATCCAGAATGAAATTGTTGATTTGGATATCATATATATCATATATATCCATCATTTACATGTATTTATAATATTACATAATAATTTAGAGGTAGGAAATTAAATTCATCGTTCATGGAGATGGTAAGTCGTACGTACGCATTAACGCTAATTTCATTTCTTTGTCATATTAATGGAATTAAAACTAAATGAGAGGTATGTCTATTTTAATTCCAGAATTATATTCATCATTTAGATGTATCATTCATCATATATATCGATTATATACATGTACTTATAATAGTACATTACATTTGGGGATAAGAAATGAAATGCACCGTTCATGGAGACGGTAAGCCGTACGTACGCATGAACGCTACTTTCATTTCTATCTCATACATTAATGGAAATAAATAATAATGATATAGAGGTATATTATAATTCCAGTATAAAATCATATATAATAACTTTAAATACATCCTTTATACATCCCACATATGGCATTAACGAATCAAATCACTTTGAGGGGGCGGTAGTTCACACTTCCTTAAATGAAGATATCGCATTTACCCATAATGGAAACCATAATGGTATGCCCAAAATGAAAAATACAGAAGCTTAAGGAAAATTTAAACATATTATATATCATATATAAATATAGTGACATCTTAATTTCCACCTTTTAAGGTGTTAGAAGAATATCGAACAATCATCGTTTCGTGAGGCAGAAATTCGCCATCCACGAAAACAATATGTTCTTTAACCATTAGATGTAGTTGTGTGTAATTGTAGCTCAAATCCTTATTATAAAAACATCCTAGTATATGGAAGATACTGTAGTTGTTACAAAATAAATTAATAAAAAGATTTTAGGGGGTTGTAGAAGAAAAATAAAACAAAAGGACTCAAGGGAAGACATTACCTTATAATCGGGTATCTCCCTTTGGTTTGAGCTCAAAGGCTTCTTTGGGAAGACTTCTGCCCAATGTGAGGCTTCAAAGAGTAATAGATGGATGTGGAGAGACAAAATGAGCCAGGGTTGGTCGAGCCAAAGGCTTTTGAAGTGTGGATAATGAGGTAGAGGTGGGGTCCTTTTATAAGAGGAGAGGAGGGGCACTCTTGGAAAGTAAGGAAATGTTATTTTATTTTAGAATTCGTTTCAGTTATTAATGGTCTCAAATTGATTTGTTTCGAGGGTAAGGAGATAAGGGTTCGAAATATACCTATTCAATAGGTTTTGGATATGTGTAGGTATTATATTTTACATTATCTTTCCATTTTATTTAAATCGTTAAATAATGAGGTAATCGATGCATCATCATGGTGTCATAAATAATTTAATTTATTTAATGTCTAAAAATTATAAAACAAATATCATGATTTAGGAAATAATTTTCTATTTCTAATGAATATTTAAAGTAAGAAATATGACTTGTATAACCCCATGTAAATATTGGTTTAGTAAAGCATCTCATGTTTGTGTCATTTTTACATTAACTTTAAATAAAAGGCATAAATGTCATTATCATACCCAAGTGGCTCCATGGGGTACCAATAATAGACCCATTGGTTGTCTTGGTCGCCCATAACTCATCCTATAGGGTTAGGACAAGTGTCAATATATTTTCATTTTATTATAATTTCATTTTTACCTTAAATTACAATAATTACCTTTAATCGCGATTAATAAAACATAAAAGTTACTATTCACCAAAATTTATTTTAATCCCATTGAACCACATTTTACTTAATAATGAAGATCATTTAAATTGTATTTTTGAGATTCAAAACACAGAAGTGGTAAAGGCCCATGTAAACGAAAAATCAAATTTTGTAACTACCACTTTGCGGTTTCACTATTCAACGAAAATTGAAGTTTTTCAGGAAAAAACCAAAACATCACCCTAATCTATATTTGATATTCCAAATTCAAAAATTAACACCATTTTTAAAAATTCAAAAAATATATGTTGCATTAATTATTTTAATAATTAATTCCCGCTGTCAAAACAAATAGCGTGTTTTTATGAAACAATAAGTATCAAAAGATTGACACCAGTTTAAGTCCAATTTCAATGTGAAATTGATTCTAATGACCACCATTGGATTAAATGGTAAAAATATATTATGATTTCACTTTAAAAACAACTCATAAGATAATATAATCATCTTAATAAATTAGATTAAAAAGAGGTTTTGAATTAAAATACAACATTTTACACTATTCATTAAAAAATGAACTTTATCAGAAAAATACCAAAAAATTACACAAAGTAATATTTGATGTCCCGATTCTAAAGAAGAGTTTTATTTGGTCCAAAAGAATGTATATGAGTGACCAAAACTATATTTAACGATGGTTCTCCATCAAATGTTGATAAGTGGACCTTTTGTGAAAATTAGAGTATATAAACCTAAAATTGAAGTCTTTTTGTATTTTAAGCCTTTATCCTTTATTAGATAAATGTAAAAACATTTGACAAACATATATAATCATATTTTAGTTATTTCTATCCATTTCCTCCAGTAGAACGGCTACGAGTTAACTAACATTTAAAATAATATTATTTTATTACTAGTGTGCAACGCACGTTTTCAAAGAAACTATTTGTTGCGTATCGAGTACACTATCGAACATAGCAACCCATTTAAAGTAAAATTAATATTTAATTCTCAAATATTAATAAATATGAAAATGTATTATTCTTTATTTACCTGGGATGTTACATCCTTCCCCCCTTTTGAGAATTGCGTCCTCGCAATTTTCTTCACTTATCAAAATAAGTGGGGGTATTTATCCCTCATAGCATTTTCAAATTCCCATGTTGCCTCTTCAATAATATGGTTTTTCCACAAAACCTTTACCTAATGAATCGCCTTATTCTGTAACACCTGCTCCCTGTGGTCAAGAATCTGGACCGGTTGTTCCTCGTAAGATAGGTTCTCTTCCAGCTGAACTACCTCTGGACTGAAAACATGAGATGGATCTGGCATATACTTTCACAGCATCGAAACATGAAAAACATTGTGTACCTGAGATAAACTCGGAGGTAATGCCACTATGTATGAAAATGATCCAACTCTCTCCAAGATTTCATATTGTCCAATGAACCATGGACTCACCTTTCCTTTCTTACCAAATCACATCACACCCTTCCATGGTGAGACTTTGAGAAAAACATGATCACCTACGTCAAAAGATAGATCCTTCTGCCGGTTATTTGCATACCTTTTCTGTCTGCTCTGAGCTGTTTTCATGTGTTTCTGAATCATTTGAACTTTTTCTACCATCTCTTCTACCAATTATGGTCCCATCAGCTTCCTTTCACCAACTTCATCCCAAAATGCTGGAGTTCGACAATGCTTCCCATATAATGCCTCAAATGGTGCCATCTGTATACTGGAATGAAAACTGTTATTACATGAAAATCCAACCAAAGAAAGATGTTGTTCCCAACTTCCCTGATAATCCATCGAACAAGCTCGTAGCATATCCTCCAATGTCTAAATTGTTCATTCTGACTGCCCATCTGATTGAGGATGAAAAGATGTACTAAAATTTAATTCAGTACCCAATGACTTCTGAAGGCCTTTCCAAAAGTTACAAGTAAACCTGGGATCACGGTTAGATACAATTGAGATAGGAGCTCCATGTAACCTGACTATCTCTTTAAGACACAAACGGGAAAGTTGATCTAGGGAAAAGGTATCTCGTATAGCAAGGAAATGAGCAGATTTAGTCAAGCGATCAACAATAACCCAGATTACATTATTACCTCGAGATGTCCTCAGTAATCCCACAATGAAGTACATGGATATATTCTCCCATTTCAACTCTGGCACTGGTAAAGGCTGAAGCATCCCTTTCGGTAACTGCCACTCTACTTTGACCTACTGACAAGTCAAACACTTCACAGTAAAATCAGAAATATCTCCTTTCATTCCATCCCACCAGTAATACTCCCGTAGATCTATGTACATCATAGTACTGCCAGGTTGAACTGAAAACGGGGAACAATGATCCTCACATAACAACTCATTCTTCATCTGTGAATCACAAGGCACACATAATCTCTTTCCAAATCTCAAAACACAATAATTATCAATGTTGAATTCAGGCAACTTACCCTTCTGAACCAACTCTACCTTTTTCTGCAACTCATTGTCTTGCTTCTGTGCTTGCTTGATTCTGTCTGATAGAGAATATCTCACTGATACCTGAAACAAAACAGAAGAAATTCCTGCACCAACAACTTCTATGCCAAAGTTCATCAAATCAAAAACCAAAGGATCTCATTCCAAATGTAGCATGGTTAATGAAGCATTACTTTTTCGTCTCAAAGCATCGGCCACTTTATTTGCTTTCCCCAGATGGTAGTGAATTGTACAATCATAATCCTTGATTAATTCCAGCCATCTCCTCTGTCTCATTTTCAATTCTTTCTGAATGAATATATACTTTAAACTTTTGTGATAAGTATATATTTAAAACTTTACTCCATAAAAATGATGCCTCCAAATTTTTAAATCAAAAAAAAAACAGCTAATTCCAAATCATGTGTAGGGTAATTTACCTCATGAATTTTCAACTGACATGAAGCAGAAACAATTACCTGATCATTCTGCATAAGGACACAGCCAAGTCCCTTCAATGAAGCATCACTATATATAACAAACTCACCACTCCTGGAAGGAAGTGCTAAAACTGGAGCATTCACCAATCTTCTTTTCAACTCCTGAAAACAAACATCACATTTTTTTCCCGATAAACTTAACACCATTCCAAGTTAGCTTAGTCATTGGACTAGATAACCGTGAAAAATTTTCAACAAACCTTCGGTAGTAACCTGACAAACCAAGGAAACTACGGATCTTGGTTACATTTGTTGGTCTTGTCCATTCTTCAACAACTTTTGTTTTAGCAGGATCAACAGTTATGCCATCTTTTGAAACAATGTGACCCAGGAAAGAAATTTGTTGTAACCAAAACTCACACTTTCTGAATTTTCCAAATAGTTTCTTTTCTTTTAAAGTTTGCAAGATAACCCTTAAATGTATTTCATGCTCCTCTTTACTTTTATAAAACACAAAAATATCATCACTGAAAACAACCACAAACTTATCCAAGAACTCATGGAAAATTATATTCATAAGGTCCATGAATACAGCAGGTGCATTTGATAACCCAAAAGGCATAACTACAAATTCATAATGGACATATATAGTATGGAACACAGTCTTCGGAACATCTGCTTCTTTTACATTCAACTGATGGTACCCCGACCTCTTGTCAATCTTCGAAAAATTCTGAGCTCCCTGGAGCTGATCAAACAAATCATCGATATGAGGCAAAGGATAGTTGTTCTTAAAAGTAATATTATTCAAGGCTCTATAATCAATGAAAAGTCTCATTGAGCCATCTTTCTTTTTAACAAACAAGATAGGAGCACCCCATGGTGATGTGCTAGGTCGAATGAAACCTTTATCTAATAACTCCTGAAATTGTTTCTTTAACTCTAAAAGTTCAACATGATCCATTCGATAAGGGGGTTTTGAAATTGGCTTAGAATCAGGAACTAAGTCAATAGTAAATTCAAATTCCCAATCATGAATCATACCAGGGAACTCATCAGGAAAAACATCAAGATACTCATTTACCACTGGCACATCATTAATCTGAACAGTTCCTTTATTTTCAACAAAATGTGCAAGGTAACATTCATTTCCATCTTTTACTAGTTTCTCAACTTCCTGATATGTTATCAAAATCAAGGGTTCATTCTTGTACACAAACTGAAAATCATTCTGAAAAGAAACCATTTTAGCTCTGCAGTCAATCTTAGCACGATAAACAGAAATCCAATCCATGCCCAAAATAACATCAAACTGTACTAGAGGCCAAGGAATAAGGTTTTCTGGAAGATTCTTTCCACACACAAGGATAGGAAGGTTCTTATAATTCCTATTTGTCTCAACGTTCCCTCCGGGTGTTTTTACCATAATTTCAGGATTCATATCTTGAGATGGAATTTCCAATTTACTAGAAAACTTCTCAAAAATGAAAGACTGTGTAGACCCTGAATCAAACAACACATTGGCATAATCTGAACAAAAAAACAGTGTACCTGATGCCACTTCATTCGATGGCCCAACATCTGTTCAGGTTGTTGAAAAGGATTTCACCACCCCTTTCTACTTGTAGTCTGGCTGCTTTCCCCCAGTTGAGTTCTTCGTTAGACACTCATTTGCATAATGACCCATTTCATTACACCTAAAACATCTTACTGCTAGCTTTTCATTTCCTGCTTGATCATCCTCCTTACAGTTACGAGCAATATGACCAGACTTATCACACCAAAAGCACTTACCAGACTTGGATTAACATTCTCCAGGATGCATTTTACCACACTTCTCACAGGATGGATATTTGTGTTTCTTACCTCCTTTCTTCTTTGATGAATTCTTCCCCTTTGCCTGCCAACTAGACCTCTTATTCCGCTGTTTGTCAAAGAACACCTGATTATCGGCAAACTCCATTTCCACCTTCTCCACACATCGAAAATGTTTTTCATACCTTTTTAACTCACGAGAAGCTAAAGCCCTTCGATACGTTGGCTTTAACCCTGAGTAAAAAAGGTTTATTTTACTATCAAGATCTCGTATGAAGTTTGGAGCATACCTTGCCAATTGAGTGAACTTTATTTCATAAGCAGCCACTGAATCATCCTCTTGCCTCAATTCTAGGAACTGTTTTTCCATCCTAAGATGGGCCACCTTAGGAAAATATTTATCAAGAAACATACCTTTGAATTCATCCCAATGAAGATCCTCAATCTCATCACTATCCCTGATATTTTTTACCATCGACCACCACTGATCAGCTTCACCTTCAAAACATTAAACAGCAAGACTATCCTTTTGATGTTCGGAACACGCCATGACATCAAAAATCTTCTCCAGTGCATTAATCCACCATTCAGCTTGTACGGGGTCAGATGATCCACTGAATGATGGGGGATTTTGCCTCAAGAAATGTTCCATCACTGACATGTTCCTATGCGGTTGATCTGGCTGATCTCGTGCATGGATACCACCACCATTTATAGCCTGAGTCAGCTGTTCCATCACTGCAACAAACTGTTCTATTCCGATTCCGACCATCTCAGGATGCTGATTTGAAAGGTTGTCTTCCTCCTGATATCGTCCCAACATAGCTGCTTAGTTTCCTCTGCAGAAAACCATTCTAAACACATAAATATCTTAAGCGAAGCAACATGGTAATCTTTAAATTTTATATCATTTCAGCCATACCATAAATTAACTTATAATTTAGCAATTTTCAAACTCCTAAAGTTGTCTAAACCGACCTTTGATACCAACTATAAGGCCCCGAACTTAAACATTGCTAAATATTTAATTAAACGAATAATTCACATTGAGGATATTTTTAGGTTTAGAGTTTTAGAGAATTAGGACATAACTATTACATCTCAAAAGATTACAAAGTAGACACTTCTACTATGTTTCCATAAAATAAAAAAAACACTTAAAAAGAGACATGTCTAGTTCCATGTTTTATATAGCATGACTTTCCCTTGATCCCTTCCTTGAACCTATTCCACATTGAGTCCTATGAAAAACATTTCAAAAAAACTTGTGGTGAGCATAAAAAGCTCAGAAAGGCATACACAAAGAATGAAAACTGTTAGTTTTTCAAACATCCCGTAAACCATGTATACTTTATCAAAGTAATACCTTCACCTTCATGAAGTAGTAAAAACTCTTCACTGAATAAAATGTCATTACATACCCTGTTATAACCAAAAGATTACCCTAAAACCCATATAAAGAACACATAACATATAAAGGTAACTTGGGACATAAACATACTTAAGTGGAATAACCATATGGCCGACTTCTACACATATCACTTAATGGAATATCCATTCAGCCAACTTCCATACATACTTAATAGAATAGCCATACGGACAACTTCCATACCCAATGCAATAGAGTTTATAACGTAACCACCCGTCCTGGTATTCACGGCACCACCCGTCATATGTTTTATCATGTAACCACCCGTAAAATGTCCAAGTACCAATACAAAATCATAAAACTAAAACCAATATAATGGAATGATATCATTTCCACATTTCAATCAAAATATATCATTTAAATATATTGACATTATAGAATCCTTTATCAAAACCATTTTCAATACCAAAATACATAAAAGAGTATATGGTATTTATTTTATTTTAAAAACATTACAGCTTGTTGAGGAAGCCAAATACAAAATAATACTCACGGTGGCGAAAAAGGTCTTTGTCACCGCGTATGTTAAAAGAAAAATTCCTTTTTGTCTTTTTCTAAAACGCTTCATAGAAAAAGATTCTTGTTGTATAAAAGTAAATTTCAAAGGGGTTTATACACCGTATAAATGAAATTTGTGTATAAAACTAAATATGCCTCAATAAAAGGAGATTGAGACGAAGTCCCTTACCTCGGGTCCAGCTTGACTCGATCGTTCTTTAATGTCCTGAATAATAAACTTGAGTTAATTTCTATTTTCATAAGAACCTTTTTCAAGTTCATTATTCCTTTTATATCACATATTTCCATGTTATAAACATTATGTAACCATTTATGTTAATAATGTTTGTTTTGTCGATATTTGGTTCTTAAGTCGAAAGTAGACTTCTTACAACTACATGTTGTTCATGTAGTCAAAGGTTATTTATATCCAAAATGGAATTCCTGATTTGGATATCATATATATCATATATATCCAGCATATACATGTATTTATAATATTACATAATCATTTAGAGATAAGAAATGAAATGCACCGTTCATGGAGACGGTAAGTCATACGTACGCATGAACGCTACTTTCATTTCTTTGTCATATTAATGGAATTAAAACTAAATGAGAGGTATGTATATTTTAATTCCAGAATTATATTCATCATTTAGATGTATCATTCATCATAAATATCTATTATATACATGTACTTATAATAGTACATTACATTTGGGGATAAGAAATGAAATGCACCGTTCATGGAGACGGTAAGTCGTACGTACGCATGAACGCTACTTTAATTTCAATCTCATACATTAATGGAAAGAAATTATAATGATATAGAGGAATATTATAATTCCAGTATATCATCATATATAATAACTTTAAATACATCCTTTATACATCCCACATATGGAATTAACGAATCAAATCACTTTGAGGGGGCGGTAGTCCGCACTTCCTTAAATGAATATATCGCATTTACCCATAGTGGAAATCATTAAGGTATGCCCAAAATGAAAAATACAGAAGCTTAAGGAAGACATAAACATATTATATATCATATATAAATATAGTGAAATCTTAATGGCCATCTTTGAAGGTGTTTGAAGAATATCAAACAATCATCGTTTCGTGAGTCAGAAATTTTCCATCCACGGAAACAGTATGTTCTTAAACCATTAGACGTAGGTGTGTGTATTTGTATCTCAAATACTTCTTATAACAACATACTAGTATATGGAAGATATTGGAGTTGTTACAAAAGTAACGAATAAAAATATTATAGGGGGTTGGAGAAGCAAAATAAAACAAAAGGACTCAAGTGAAGACATTAACTTATAATCGGGTAACTCCCTTTGGTTTGAGCTCAAAAGCTTCCTTGGGAAGCCTTATGCCCAAATTTAGGTTTCAAGTAGTAAGAGAGGGATGTGGAGAGACAAAATGAGCAGGGGTTGGTCGATACAAAGGCTTTTGATGTGTGGGTAATGAGGTAGAGGTGGGGGCCTTTTATAAGAGGAGAGGAGGGGCACTCTTGGAAAGTAAGGAAATGTTATTTTATTTTAGAATGATTTTCGGTTATTAATGGTCCCACATTGATTTTTTTCAAGGATAAGGTGATATGGGTTTGAAATATACCCATCCAATAGGTTTTGGACATGTGTGGGTCTTAGATTTTATATTATCTATCCATTTTATTTAAATTGTTAAATAATGAGGTAATCGCTGCATCATCATGGTGTCATAGATAATTTAATTTATTTAATGTCTAAAAATTATAAAAAAATTATCATGATGTAGGAAATTATTTTAGATTTCTAATTAATATTTATAGTAAGAAATATTACTTGTGTAACCCCGTGTAAAAAGTTTTTTAGTAAAACATCTCATGTTTCTGTCATTTTTACTTTAACATTAAATAAAAGGCATAAATGTAATTATCATACCCAAGTGGCTCCATGGGGTACCAAAAATCTACCCATGGGTTGTCTTGGTCTGCCATAACTCATCCAATAGGGTTAGGACAAGTTTCAATATATTTTCATTTTATTATAATATCATTTTTCCTTAAATTACACTAATTACCTTTAATCACGATTAATAAAACATAAAAGTTACTATTCACCAAAATTTATTTTAATCCCATTGAACCAAATTTTACTTAATAATGAAAATAATTTAAATTTGTGTTTTTATTCAAAACACAGAAGTGGTAAAGTCCCATTTAAACGAAAAATCAAATTTTGTAACCACCACTTTGCGGTTTCACTATTCATCGAAAATTGAAGTTTTTCAGAAAAAACCCAAAACATCACCCTAAGCTATATTTGATATTCCGAATTCAAAAATGAATTCCATTTTAAAAAATTAAAAACATATAAGTTGAATTAATTAATTTAATAATTAATTCCAGCTGTCAAAACAAATAGCGTGTTTTTATGAAACAATAAGTATCAAAAGATTGACACCAGTTTAAGTCCAATTTCAAAGTGAAATTGATTCCAATGAAAACCATTGGATTAAATGGTAAAAATATATTCTAATTTCACTTTAAAACAAATTCAAAAGATAATCTAATAATATTAATAAATTAGATTAAAAAGAGGGTTTGAATTAAAATACAACATTTTACACTATTCATTAAAAAATGAACTTTAACGGAAAAATACCAAAAAATTACACAAAGTAATATTTGATGTCCCGATTCTAAAGAAGAGTTTTATTTGGTCCAAATTAAAGTATAAGAGTGGCCAAAATTATATTTAATGACAGTTCGCCATCAAATGTTGATAAGTGGACCTTTCGTGAAAATTAGAGTATATAAACCTAAAATTGAATTCTTTTCATATTTAAGCCTTTATCCTTTATTAGATAAATGTAAAAACATTTGACAAACATATATAATCATATTTTAGTTATTTCTATCCATTCCTGCCAGTACAACGGCTACGTGTTAACTAACATTTAAAATAATATTATTTTATTACTAGTGCGCAATGTACGTTTTGAAAGAAACTCTTTGTTGCGTATCAGGTACGCTATCGAACATAGCAACCTATTTAAAGTAAAATTAATATTTAATTCGAAAATATTAATAAATATGAAAACGTATTATTCTTTATTTACCTGGGATGTTACAGTAATACTTTACTAGTTCGATATGAAAACAATAAATCATTCCATAATGTCCTTAAAATCGTCATAGAAAAAAATGGGAAATACTATAATTGTAATTAAACCATTCCCATGGAGTATCCTAGGCTGGACATGTATGGGTCATGCCATTCCGTTGGGAGCACATAAAAATCCCACTGATTGGGAGAAATTACCCCACCCAACAACTAGTGGAATCACCTAGAATAATAGCTTACTATACATTCCTAGAGATAAATATTATAAGAGGGGTTCTAAGAGATTCATAGAATTCAACCTCGGTATCCCAGAATAGGGAACAATCTCATTGGAAAATGAGACCTATAGTAATAGTAAAATTAACTGTCAATTAAATTGGCTCTTAAGTATAACCTTAGGATGTAAATTAGGAAATACCATAATAGTATGGATCAATGGATGGATCCTAGGAAGTATTTCTAGAAATCATGATTATAATATCACCTAAAATTAGACGTCATAGATTGAGCACAAGGAAAACCCATGGATTATCATATATTCATTAAAAAGTAATCATGTTAAATTATACATAATAAGTAATGGTTTATTATCAAACATACCATAAATAATTTATATTTATCTTATATTACATTTTCATAATGGTTTCAATGGTGATACCCATTATGATCTATATCAAATCCCCAACTCACTAGGTCGACATTGTCTAAAACATGGTCACCCATAGGGACTATATGGTTAAAACACTATGGAGGCATCCAACATAGAATACCTGAAGTCCATATATAAACGAAATATTCCAACATGGTATGATTATAATTAATGGTAAAGGAAGTAATCATATATGGGATCCTTGAATAAATGAAAACAGAGGAATCTTGCATGGGATCCTTGGAACTGTATATGTAAACAGAAGAATCTTTCATGGGGTCCAAGAGAAAATTAAATAGGTATACGATTACTACATGGGATTTAATAAATCAGAATGTAATGGAAATTATCCCACATGGGACCTTCATAACTAGAAAAAGGAAAAGAAATCTTACATAGGTTCCATGAGGTTGAAGTGTAAGAAGATACCTCTTATAAGGGTTCTGTGGAAACATCTAATCTCACAACCTCCTAAGTTAGGATGAAAAATATCACAAGGGATATATCCCCAATGAATGATATACAAAAGCATCAATAATGAGATATAGCTCCTGAAAAATCTTATATCAAGTGTCTCACTTCCAAGAGTTATTTGTTTTCTATTAACGGAAGTAGAACCTGGTTATTTAACAACAATCCATTAACACCTCATAAGAATCCTCAAATCATTAAATGGTTTCACCATCACAAACTATGTGGAATGAAACTCAAAATAGAATAATCATGCTTTTAATTCCTAATTTGGTGTTTAATGATACTAAAAAACACATAAGGTTAGAAAGGGAGAAGTACACAACATCAATACCCTATTACACATTGTGTACCCTCGAAGCCTCACCTAAGAGTGTACTACAACAATAAATTGTGAGTAAAACCAATGTAAACATAGTTTAATTTAGCTACATGAAATATAAACTACATAGGGTATTTTCCCATGTATCTCAGTATAATATCAAAGTACTTTTTTTCACGTGCCTCTACACAATGTGCGACCCACAGGAGGTCGGGCTATGTGCTTTACACAATCATGTACCCATACATGGACATCCAGGATAGGTACATGGATATATATCAGAGTACCAATACATGGATCTTGAACCTATTATAGGGGTTTAACATCTGCGAATATCATATTTCTTAAATAGTATGAACACAATACTTTTTTCCTGAACTACACACCTCCTGATCGTAATTTTCCAATATGAAACTACTCAAGTCATCCCAAAACTCACTTTTCCTCCTAAAAAGGTTTAGATTGACCCTCAATGATTATTATGTAGTGATAATAGAATTATATTAATAGAATCATTAAAATATATGGTTATTTATCTAAATTTATAACAATGGACTGACTTTTGGATGAACTCATTGAAGCATCTCGTGTTTCGATGATCCACGACTACCGCACCACGGTTCGACTATTCTTGAGCAATGTGGTGGAACATCCCTTGCTCCCCATCTCTCACCCCTATCCCTCGCCCAATGTTATATTACTCATGAGATAGAGTACTCCTAAACACTGCTTAATTTGATATGCCAAGGGAGTAAAATATCTAATATATAGAAAATATATGAATGAAAAAAACTGTACAAAGAAAATGGATTCGGGCCCAACCCTTGTGTCGGACTAGAGTTTTTTCACTACCATGATAAAACATCGAATTATAAATTCAACCATGTAAATTAAATCATAATGTGAAACACTATTTAAAATAAATATATGAACAAAAATATCTGAATAAATTAATTTTCATTTTAGTATATTTTAAATATTAATTATTCCATATAAATTTGAACAACTTGTAATTTTACAAATCTATAGTCTTAAGGTAAATACCATATTCCAGGACAAAATAGAGACAATGAAAATTATCATAGATCAAATTCTAGTGTAAAATTACTATTTTATCCTTTATAAGAATCTGATAGAAAAGAATAAAAATTATAATCAATCTCACTTTCCAATGAAAACACAGGTCCTTACAACATCAATGAAACACTTAATTTATTTAGAAAGTACATCAAAGAATTATAGATTAATATTGATTATATGTTATTGAAGGAATCTAAAATGATTTTATACTTATAATAAATTCATGGCTCATGTGACTTTTCCATATGTGTAATGTCTCATGATCACTTGCTATAGTCAATATTCACTTATGATCGATCCATTGGAATAAAAATTTATAGGTCTAAAAAATTTTGGATGGATTCATGAGGGTAATAAATTCTTGATATTTTATAATATTTAATATTCTAATTTAATATTTTTTATAATATTGTTATTGAATGAAATTGATGTACATAAAAATATATATCCCAATAATTCTAGTGAACTATGATTCAAGGAAAAATGTTTTTGATGGTCATAGAAGGAAGTTCTAGGATGCAGAACCTTGAATTCGGTTATCCATACATACA
Source organism: Viscum album (assembly GCA_963277665.1). Lineage (NCBI taxonomy): Eukaryota > Viridiplantae > Streptophyta > Magnoliopsida > Santalales > Viscaceae > Viscum > Viscum album. Next base: position 814,877,040 of record OY728165.1, read on the forward strand.
TGGATGTGTAATTATACTAATATATTGCGAGAGTTGTGGATTAATTCAATGAAATAAATACATAGTTCTTCAGGAGGTCAATGTTTTTGTATTGATTGAAGATTTAAATGGCTATATGTTAGAGTCGTAATATTAAGAAGATCTTGATGTCAAATATCATGTAGTTTCCATTGAATGAATATGGGGATATATACTATGTTATTATGATAATGATATTATAATGGTATTATTATAAGTGAATACAAATATTAATAGGAAGTTACGAAGAATGTGGGGTGGAAAATTGAGAACATGCATATACATTTTGGTAATTATGAGATGGTAAGACTCCATTGTATTTAGGAGAGAGAAAAAGAGTTGAAGTTATATTCAATTGTAGAATAATAATATATTCTCTTTAAATGAGTATCTTGGAAGGGTGATGAATATACAAACCCATAATGATCATGAGGAATTCTTGAGACCAGCACTACTATTGAATATGTTGATGATGTATAATACATGAACTATGAATATATCTTCTCATGAAGGCGGGCCACCGTCCTATGCTGAAGAAAACCCAAATATAGGAATTTCTTTATTGGAAGTTTTATTTAATATTTTTTCCTCTCCTAATGGACTCTATTATTAGTAGAGAATTTTTTTACTCTGTGTCTTATAATATTGATTAAATACAGTGGAAACCCCATGTCAATTAAATAACTAATAATGCTTAGAGTGGTATTTTCAACCAAAATTTTTAAATACTATGTTTTATTCTCTTTGAAACTTTTACAATACAATAAATTATAGATTTGAGGAATAATTCGTAGAACCAATAACCTTAACATGTTTATGTGGATTGATTATAATGGAATAAATTTTGAAAACAGAAAATTTTATTTATTCACACGCTACACCTCTTAGATTTCAATTGATCCAAATTATTGAAATTAAAATAAAAATTGCACATCTTGATATTTAATTATTATTTACATGTGAAAAAAATAATTTATAATATTTTTAATTTATACGTCTTTTGGAGGAAAAAATTATTATGAACATTATTTTAAATTATATATTTTACATCTGAAAACAAGAGAATCAATAATTATTGGGTTTTTATAGTATGAGTTCTTTGGTATGGTTAATTCCAAATGATATTGACAACAAACTTATGCTATAATACACAATTTTAGTTTATTTTAGTTTAAGAAATAAAATTTAAAATGAAATTACACCATGAGAATTAATGATTCATTGTTTTTTTTGTAATCTTTTTGGAACTATTTCTAAATATTTTTACAGACACCATGAAATATATAATGAATTTTTATTCAGGTTATTGATAAAAGTGTTTTTCTAAAATATTTTATTCATTTTTATCTACTTTTGTATATGGTTTTTATCTCCATTGTAATGGGAGATTGAGTTGAACACCTATTACTTCATCGGGGAGTGTAAAATATATAGAAATCTTATATTTTAAACATAAGATTGATAAATATTTTCTGAATCACAAATGGTCAATTATATAAGAGATACAACTCCCAAATTTTAATGTTAACATAGTTTTATATCACATTGAATAAAACCATAACAAATTGATTTAATCATAACAGATTAAAAACATCACTCAATCAATGGGTCTAATAAAGGAATTGTTAGAAATCAAATTGAAGAAATCAATTCTAATATAAATATGTTTTTACATCAAATGATCATAAACATTTCAATTTTTTATAGGGAGAATTTAATGATCATCATAACAAATTATCTAATGGCTTAGATTTTTTTAACAATTTTAGGAAAAATGGCACAAAAATGATATAATATAATGATTTATTATTTATTATTAGGGGATAGTTCTAGATATTGGTTAAAATTACTTTGAATCTACTCGATTACCAGAAGGGATTAACATTCATCAAAATATTTATAAAAGTACTAATCACCATTAAAATAGTCAATCTACATAATATCATTCAAAAATTCACTATAAATTTATAAAAATCTACATTTAATGGATTTCAATACATTAATGACATGTTTTTATATCATCGACGTGATAGACTAAAGTTAAGGGATAAAATATAAAAAAATTATTTTCATATTAAACCAAAATCTAGAGTGGTTGTTAATTTTTATACTCTAGATGGGTTGATGATGATAATGTATGGAGTTTCTTATCATATATTAGATAAATTGTAAGTAAATGTTATCCTTTATTTTGGAGTATGAGGATAACATAGAATAGTAATTCATCAAGTGGAGAAAATTACAATTTTTTATCCCATTATTAAATAATTCTTATGTCATTAGTGAAAATGAAAGTCATTCGATGTATAGAAAAACCATAAAAATTAACCTATATCATTTTATATGTATTTAAGAATAAACATATTTCATAATTTATAATGCATATGTAAGGAAAAAAATGGTAAAATATTATTTCTTTGGTATAACCAGCATCAAAAGGTTTTTTTGAACCAATATGGTAAATTCTATTGTTTAAAAACACTAAATCATTGATAGAATAAATAAAAAGTTTTTAAATCTTAAATAATTGTCATGGTAAAGTGGGAATTCGCTAATTAATTAATTATCCTAACCCTGATCCCCTAAATATTCAACCCCTAATTTCATAATTTAATAATTCCCATTAATATTTTCAATAATCACAATAGTAACAACAATATTTGAAATAATCTCCTAGATGAATTATTATCCAATTTATTTTAGAAAATGATAATCATTTCTCAAAATTATATAATAATATTAAAAATATTGACATATTATTTAATAACCAGCAATCCTCATATTAGGATATGATGCATTATTTGGGATCTCCCTCATGAAAAAATTTTGAGAAATCACATGGTAGATTGCTAGAAAATATTCAGCATTGGTTAGGGGAGTAGATATATATGATACAGAGGATTTTAATTAGATCCAACTATATGTAAACCTAGCAAGAATAGTCAATTGCAGTGGGATATAATTTTGAGATACCGTACAAGGATGTTCTAATGAAATTTGGAGAGAATTTTGAGATGTAGAAAAAAATGAATAGAATTAAAATTAAAAATATCCCCGAAGTAAAACATTATTAGGAATCATTTCTATATCTTGAGAGGATTATCCAAGTATAAATTGTGGCTTTAAATAAAATTTTCATGATTTTATTCTACCAGTTGGGCATCAAAATCACATTAAATAAATGGTATTTACCAAATATTAGTATATAAAAAATATATTTTGGTGGTCTTATTAATAATAAGAAAAGTAGAGGGATGTTTTTCACTTAATAAGGATTTTTTATATTTATTTATAGAAAAAAATCATAATTTAGGACGATTATCATTTACATATACTATTTATTCAATAACTATTAGAAATAAGCCATTTTTCTGGAGGGTTGAGTGTTAATCCTATGTATTAATTTTTTTAAGAAAACTGGAAGCATATCAAAAAAACATGAGAACAGTTTATTAACTTTTATATGATCTGATAAATTAACTTATTTTCATATCCAATTATGTATTTTTTAATTTGGGAATGATTATCATTTAAATTATTTTTCTTATCCAACACATTGAGGTGGAGGGAGAATTAATAATCATATCAATAAACCATTCATTTTCTGTAACTAATGATCTCATTAATTATAATCATTGATGGAAGATCATAAAATATTGGGAGTAAAAAAATAATGTTTCTATCATGTCACGAAATATTGGGGACCATCTCATCATCGAGATGCCGATAATGACACCCCAATCCCATATTATATTTTCTAGGGGATAGAGATAAGTATTGGGAAGGCATATAAAACACATGGGATGACAAATACAATGGTATTTATACACCTACACGCATATCCAAATATCTATATGTTAATTTATGGTAATAAAGAACTGGTATAATAATGTATACATAACATCTATCCCATATTTTACAATGATAAATGTATTGGAAATCATAATGTTCCAAATATAATACCACCTAAAAACTAATAATAGTGTCCAAAATGATAAGTTATAGGGGACTATTATCTAACACATGGCCTTATAAGAAACATAGTCTATCAATCCAAAACTATTATCCACATACTCTAAGTCCTTCTAAGACTCAATAAAAAACAAATCTCCTCTGCAAAAGACAGGACATGTGTAGGCAGATCCCTTGATGGAGTGAGTATAACAATACCTATTCAGAAAACTTGGAATCAAAAAACATAACGAATCAAAATTATATTATTATAACAATAAATATATTTCAATAATAATACATAAAAATACGAAACATTACCTAGATATTCTCCTATCAAACCCTAATTTTCCAAAAGGTCTCAAAAATTTTACCAACCATATAATACTACTCGCAGATTCAAAATAATACCCATATATGTATTATCACTCCATGGTTGATGATATCACTAATGTATATCATCTGATAGGTTGTGGTAATCAAGTCAAGGAGAAGAATATGTACTCACTGAACACAAAATAGATCAATGAACGGTGTTGGATCACACTGAAGGCCATGGGGGACACTACAAAAAGTATTTAGTAGAACTGTTTATGTAGGGGACTATATTATAGATTATTTGGTCATAATAATATATAAAATATTAATTAGGGAAGGATAATATGATAGTGGATCCCACCCCATGCCTCAAATAGGGATACCCTGACTCTACTCAAGACAAACTTGTATTAGAGATCACAATCTTATACTAAGGACATAATTCCACACTATACCCATATACTGATTTCCCAATGGAATGAATCCAAATAATAATCTTATAAACTCATGAGATATAGGGACTCAATTTAAAATGTAAAAACTTAGATGAAATGCAATTTAATACCTTCCATGTCTTGTCTACACTAGGTATGATCATGTCATATTGTATGACACAGAATTTATTTTTATAAATACAAATTTTGTTTCATTGGGTATGTGGTGTCTATACATCGATCTAGAGATCATCTTGTCACATACCGCAGTATTTGTGTGTAGGTATATGACTACGTACATTCTGTCATTGTTTTGTACTCATGTAATGCCTTTATACTTGTCATATCGGAGTATCAGATCATGCTCATTTACTTTTTCTATTCATGTATTCCTGATCATGTCTATTATCTTGTACCCCATGGGTTCATTCCAAGACTCCCACAACATTTCACAAAATATTTGGTAGATAACATATGTCATGTAATATTATAGTTCATCCAAATCTGATGTCACTTTAGTCAGGGTCCTCAAAGATGTGTTTTTTTTAATTACATGTAGTGTCATCAAACAGTTCTCAAAAAATTACAAATTCATCACACATATTACTTCACCACTACGACCTTGGATTTCAATTTCAGTCACCCCTAGAAACATATATATGAGGTTTAATGGCCTAAATTCATCAATAGTTTTGATAATTTATCCATCTATCTTCTTGAAATGAATCTCTAATCTCAATTCCAAACCAAGACACAAAAAAATTCATCCATTATTCTCAAAATAAGAATACAAACCCTCTTCTATACTCAAAAACATTGATCACATCACAAATTAATAATTTATACCCATATAAATGATCCATTACACTAATGAATGAACCCACAATGACCATTTTTTGTTAATTTATCAACCCACCAACAAAAAAGTAATGTTGATGATGAATGTTTATAGAACGAGGGGGGAAATCCATAAAATAAGGACATGTGGAAAAGACCTCAAAAATTATTTGTGTTTATCTATATTTATTTTTAATGGAATGGATAATTAATTGGAAATGAAAAACAATAAATAAATAATATCAATTACTTGAAATCCTAGGTAGACGAGTCAAAACATGGAAGCGTGAATGAACCATGAATCAATCTTTTAGGGCATTTGATACATGCTCATGATGGTATAATCAAAATGGGAAATAACCTAGGGGAAATAACTTATCTAACTTTATTTTATATCAATTATTGATGAAAATGTATTTTGGTACATTTTTATGGATGAGGTTCATGAGCTCTATTGGAATATTAATCATTATAGCATTACCTGTTATTGATCATCCATGAAAACTCCTCCATCAAACCTCTCTCAATCCCCATAGTTGTGTGGATAATCAAAGTTATTTTCTATAAGCATATTTAAAAATAGCATATTAGGATATGGTGATATAATATATAAAATATTTATTTTTTAATTTATTAAATTACAAATCCTACCTTCACTGCACTTAAACCAAATCCATGACTCATAAAAATATTATGTCCTGCCTAGGGTAAGACCCAAATTATGGATTTACTTGTGGAATCATATTTTTTATTTTATAGAGTATTTGAGGGTTACTACATTATTTTAGAAAAATATTGTGTACATGATATAAACTATAAAATATATTTTATTACAATATCATCCCTGCCCATAGCATGAAATCCCATAATATTTTAGAACCATCTTCCAAAAATCGTTGTCAAAATATTTTTGTGATTTATAAGTAAAATATCATTAAATTGCTCCTACTTAATTAATTTTTATCATTAAAATAAAATTCCATGGTAGAAATATTGGGGTTCTAGTAATGAAACTCTGTCTTTTAATTTCGGCTTCCCTCATAAATATTATCAGGTTTCTTGCAGAAACATATTGAGGGAATATCTCACCCATGATGGATCCCCTATTTCCAATCCTAGATCTAAACATAAAAAATCTATTTAGGATACTCTATCCTCAAATTCTATCTCACCCCAGATGATAATGTATGATGATTAGCTCACATACATCATCATATGAAACTCATTGAATACATCACATACCTTTTCTAACCATGATGGTAGGTATGTGGAAAATCCAAACATACACATTATCATCATATCACCATTTAATCTCAAAGATTTCATGCTACCCCACCCAAATTTCTACAATCAATGTTGATGTGAGACAATCTGGAACACATGGTCTCCATCCTCGAAGTCCAATGACCTCTATCATCGAATCACATAAAAATATAATGCCTTTGGGTAGTACTCATCTTCTAATAGATGATATAAACCTTCACTCTCTTTACATTAACTAACTTAGTTCCCATGTGTGAAAATACTCTAAGATCAATCTAGAAAACCAGTGACTTTAAGGGTCTCATGTACAAGGCCTTGAATGGTGCCAAAATGATAGTGGGGTGGTAATCATTTTTGTACGAATACACTAACAGGGGAATGTGATCTACTAAAATACAATAAAATTAAAACGTGATAGCTAGAAAGTTTTCCTCTCGACCCATAAGAATTATCTTAGTCTTACGATCATTCAAGAGGCAAAAGGTCATTCTCAAATTTACATGAATCCCAAAGGCCTCCTCAAATATTATAAAAAATCAAGATGCAGTGTTGGAATCATGGCAAGAAATTATGATAAATGGAACTCCATGAAGATGAACTATATTTTTTGTGTAATTAAATAAAAATATCTCTATTATTATCTACTCTTAAATACCTTGGATATGGATAGTATTCTTGACTCAGTCTATGGTCGATGAGATGTAATTGTGCAACTTAAACATTTTTGGTTCTCCAATCACAAATTCAATAGATATAACATCCAACATTTACTCATTTACCTAAAGTTGTTATGTTAAATGAACTTGGACATGGATATCAGTATTCACCAACATGATAAGTGATGCATCATGATATAAAATATACTTTACACTACTTCTTTTTTTACCACATGAACTAATGTTGATATTATTGGGAAATACATTCCCCGTCAGGATGTACCTCCAAGGGGGAAAATGATAATCCTTAAATAATTCCTCTAATAACATCACGAGTACCATCATTCTTCCCTTGAAAATGATAACAAAAATCCCGCCTTCAAAAAATCCATCAGGTGCACACCCAGTGGATATCTGAATACATAAGGTCTCTCATTTCAAATATCCCAGTTTTTCCTCCTTAACATTATATAAATTAAATAAAATATGAACCATAAACAAGAGGTATGCTACAAAATAATTACTTATAAAGGAAAATTAGAATGATGGCGATAACTCGAATGAAACGATCAACAAATGTGATCAACATCTCCTACTAAAAACATTTTCCTTGAAATCGCCATTTCTGAGAGTATAGACTATATCCATGTCGAAACCCCAAGATTAAATATTTTCATCATCTCATTCTCATGTTATGATCCTTTTGTTTTGAGATATTTTTGAGACTATTATAGTGATAAATGTTGAAAATATTATCACCCAAATGGAAATTTCTCCACATATACATGATGAAGACCACTGAAACGAAATCAAGATCTTGTTTGGGACAGTTTTTTCATGTGTTCCTAACTATTGTGTCCCATATGAAATAACTACCTACTTCATCATTATAAAAAACTAATACTAGTTTGTAATGCATTGTATAACACTAAATTATTGACACACTACTCTGATAGTATTATGATCAGGGTTATTTTCACACATTATCAAAACACTTAAAAATACATTTATAACCTCTTTATCAATATGAAAGGACACTAATTTCATGAAAAAATAGTCTAGGGTGCTAAAATCTAAGATGAATTGAGAATGTTTCTACAATATAATTCTTCTAACCCAATAAGGAACCACAACTCATACATTCTATTAGGTGGATCAATATATGAGACAACCTCATCATTTATTGGGTTCATTGATAGTTCCTCCATTATGATGACCTGCACAAAAAAGTGGAGCACTCTAAAATCCCTTATTTATAGTGTAATAATTTCTCCAAAATATTTTGTTCTCAGATCATGTCTAGGACTATTACCAATTGTCCCATGTGCCCTTATTTGGATGTTGAGTACACTGGAATTTCATCATTGAAGATGACAATAAATTAGAAAAAAATGATGAAGTATTTGCCTCATATCCCCAAGAAAATTTATATGTTGTTATTCATGCAGAAATGAATCACTAATTACTAATAATGATTATATAGATAATGAAAACCCATATGTGGTATATCCACATAACATAATCAGAGAATATTATAACCAAATCCATGTTGATCATTAAAAATGGTGTCACCCCTCTCTACTGGTCGATGATTTATTATATCCTCGATATTCAACACTTATTATTCACATTCACCTTGTTTTATCGATGATAATCCATGCAAAACCTCATGTTTCTAACCTCCATCTTAGAGAACAAGAGTGGGGAAACCAAGGAGAAACACTGTGTCTGAAAATGTTCTTTCATTATAAATAATCCAAAAATAAATACATAAAGAAATGCTTAATAGAATACATATAATATACTAGCTTAGATGTCAAGGCATTAGCTATGATAATTTTTATGAAAAATTGATTCTCTTTGTGGGGTGGAAGGCCAAGAATGTCTGTAGTGAATTAATTCTCATACTATGTCACCGTTGAATGGAACATAATTCTAAGGACATCCATTATTCCATTGTTAATATTATTCCACTAGTGAATAACTTTATGTATACTCTTATTTATGATACAATACTTCTCTATCTGGGTTTCCTCCCCACTATTATAATCAAAATACATTTCTTATTGACTCAGAAATACCACGTCCATTATCTAAGTTATTCTATCTGTGCAGAACACAGGATATCCCATCTATACCAATGATGATTTTTGTGGGGTCTCATCATTACTGAAGAAAATTCTCATGATAATTTATATCCTCTTAGAGTGACCTCACACATTAATAAAATGATTTGTTTAATTTGATATCCTCTAGTATGAATTTACACCATAACTGTTATATCAATATATCCATTTGGATGCTCTAGGAATTTAACAAGAGATATATAATTGAAAGAGCGGATCACAACCAAATTTATCAATACTAAATATAAAGTATAAAATATATTTTTCATATATTGAATCCCATCTAGAGACTCTAGTTTATAATCCTCTAGAACGTGCAGCTTCCTATGTCCATGACCACCATCTCTTGTATCCATGTGTGGACCATCGAGGGGTGTTGTTGGTGGAAGCAAAATGAAGCTCTAGCCACCTCCTATTTCCCTCCCATCTCCTTCATCGTGATTGCTTCCTTGTTGATCTCCTAGCTCCAAGCACTACCTCAAACTAGGTGGCCCATCAACCATATCACTATCTAAAAATTAATGGGTAGGAAACTCTCATGTGATTTTTCCACATCTATCAATTATATAGAAACAAAAAAGATTTAGTGGACCAAGTTATACCTATAGTATTCATGGATGATGTAGTCTAGTGTGTTGTGACCATCATTATGTGCCCTTTATTAGGATTACCATATTACCATAGAATCCTAGTGATTCCTACCTTGTATGTGCATGCTATGATCTCATCCCTATCATTTCATTTCCTTTTCATTCACCATTAGATCCATATATAGCATAGTTTAACATCATGCATCAACTTGAACCACTAGATGTTGGACAATGAACTGATGAGTGGGTGGAGGAACCACCTTCTATCTAGCCAGAAGAAAAAAAATCCATATTGAATGGAAAATTTATGGATGCCTCATCACCCATTGGGTTATACTCATGAATATACTATGGAAACGTCCTTTGATTTAATGATGAAAACATTTTTTAAGGTGAAAATACCTACCATAATCAAAGAATATATCTAGCGAATAGACTCCCGAAGTACAAGGAATCTAAAACCCATGATTATATGATCTAGTTACTAATGTTTTTCCTATAACCTGTGGCTACATGTACTAAGTCCAAAACAATATTTTTAATGTTCTAGTGGATGGATATTTTAGTCACGATACAAAAACAGGTGTTTGTGTCCTGAGAAAAAACACTCAAAATACATTAACTCTATTCTGTATGTTCTTAACCCAAGCATCACGACTAGATAATATCCATACACTTTTACTAGGTTGTAAAAAAACTTTTCCCACTCTATCAAAAGTTTAACCATCAGGTGCTTCCTGGTCAGTGTTGAGATGAGAATAACACTCAAAATCGTACATTTAGAGTACAAGAGCTAGCGACCAATTCGCAGTAGTATTATCTCACCTGTGCAATGAATTAAAATAAGCTACCTGTTCAAAGACACCACTCCTTATACCCATATAATTCTAAAAGGTCAAAATAAACATATACCATAATACATGTATAAAATATATCCCACATAAATGTGTTATGAAATACTAAAAAGTATAATGGTTTAAGTAGAAGCCCACCCAGAAAAGAATAAAATAGTACAACATACTATGAACTGGATGACTAATGTCTACCACAACAAAAGGTATGAACCATGTAAAATTTGTCCAAAACAATTATCATTTTTTTCCTAGTACACAAAGGACTCTACATAATTCCATTGTATCTTTTTATGTTATGACATGTGTGGGTAGAGCCCTTGTATTTGGGAGTATAACAAAACCCTGAAGAAATCCTTGATATTTCCATTAATAAAGAATGAAGTGTATAGTAAAATCATCTAAATTTTTTTAATCAATATATGATTAATACGAATATGAAAAATAACACATATATTCTTACAAAAGACACCATGTCTCAACATGATCTCAACAATATATCTAACCACATGATACTTCTCAAGGAATCAAAGTAACTCTCATTTAGAGAAAATCACATAGTAAGACAAGCTATCACTGATGGCCCTCGTCGAATAGTTAATTTTCATTGGGAATCTCTAAAGAATATTTGATCGCTGAAAGATGGAAGATATTGAATCCTAGTTTGGGGATCACACTAAGGGCCATAAGGGACACCGAAACCCCTATATTGAATAACACTTCATTTAGGGGACCATATAACCATATATGTTTTTCATGAAGAATTCTCACACACCAACTAGGGAAGCAGATAACGATATAGTATGTCACCCCGAGCCTCCCGAAGGGATTCCATAAACTATACATGAGAAAAAACCCATAATGGGATCAAATCCTATAGTGAGTAAATAATTCCACTCTGTTACGTCCAAGTGATAGACCATGGGAAGGAAAAACAATTACAATTATATAAAAATAAATGTGGAGAATCATCCTACATTAGAAAAATATACATTGCGTGTACTTAAAGTACATGACAAGCCTTGTTTCCCTGAGTAGTATCTTGTCTTCCCATCTTACATGGAATGTATTTCTCCCAAAACAAAATTTTTCATCTAAAGGTACATATAATGAATCTGTTATCTTGATTCTCGATGTAAAGCATTATGAATGTCATGATTGACAATATATTCCCACATACTTCGAGTTGAACCTATGTTATTTGGCCATTCACTTATACCTATTCATGCCTCAGTGACAGTTCATGCCCATTTACTCTATCCAAGACCATGTGCCTAGGTGTGATTATACCTATGTACCTTGGGGTACATTCCTAGTCACCAATGATGGGTCATATGCCATGTTGTAGGGACCACACAATGTCTGATGTTTTATTTCCACCAAAACTCAAGACAAAAATTCAACAATACGACATTAAATGTATTCTTTGGGTAAAAGAATCTCAAATCAATATTTATTTTCAGAAATTCCAAAAAGATTCATGTGTTTTCTGACATTACTACAACCTCTTATTCACCTTCCATTATAACTCAGAAACCCATATCTGAGGTTAAATAAGATCAATATATCAGTAGTGACCAAAATATGACCATTAATCTTCATGTAATGAATATCACATATCACCATCTTACTAATATGTAGATACCCACAACTGGGAAACCCTAAATATGAATTTGAATCCTCTTTCACTACCACACACAATGATCACATAACTTATCCAAAATCCAAACCTATATAAGTAATCTATTTATCTAAAGATCAAACATGCAATTATCATATTAAGTATATTTATTGAACCATAATAAAAAAATAAAATTTCATTGATGAACATCCATTGAATTTGGTTGGGTAATCTATAAAGCAAGAATGTGAGGAATGAACCACTGTAATTTATTGGGTTTTTACATGATTAATTATTTTATAACGGATTAAATATGAATTAATAAACTATAATAAACAAATAATATCAATCCAAAAAATATTTCAAAGATAAACCTAAACATGTAAGAATGAATGGAATGTGAATCAATCTATAGGTGTATTTGATTTAAATTTTTCATGGTATAATCAAATAGGGATCTCATCCAATGTAAAAGAACACACTTCTTCAATTTTGGATCAATCATTGATGAATAAAATTTTATACGTTGTCATTGATTGTATCCATGAGATTCATTGGCACAAAATTCCTTATAAGATGATCTTTTATTGATCATATACGAAATCTCCTCTTACATGTCGTCTCTTTGCCCCTTGGATTATTACTGAAAACTTAGGGTCATTCCATCAGATGTATTAAATAGAGGAGAATGGTATTTGTGATAAAATATATAAATAATTATATTATTTTTTTATTAAATTAATCACCATCAAAAGACTATGCATAAAACAATTACGTGACCCATACAAAGATTATATCGTATTTAGAGAAAACTAAAAATTTCATATTTAATGGTGGTCTCAAATTTTCAATAAGTGAACACATTCAAGAGTTATTCCATTATATCAAAAATCATATATATATATATATATATATATATCTGTGTGTGTGTGTGTGTGTGTGATATAATATATTTTATATTTTTATTATATCTATGAAAAGATTACATGAGACTCAAAATCCCATGATAACATGGTCCCTTTCCCAAAAAATATTCTTTAAAATATTGTAATGCGTTATAAGGATGAAACATATTCATTATAGTTTTACATGGAAAAGTTAGTAAAAAATTATGATTACCATGTGTATTACTATGAAGATATATACAATAAATAATTATATATATTTATTATAATTTAGTGTGAATAAGAAAAGAAATTATGTATATTATCATTGTAGGAGTAGATGATAATAATGATGATTCTTACAGAGTGAATGAAAAATATAAGGATTTTAATACAGGTAAATATCACACTAATGTATTGTAGATTCCCTTATATTTATTTCATCCATTACTATAGATTAGGTTTCTTCAAAAAACATGATATTATCAATTTTATAATTTATTAAATATTTTTCATTCATTGTTAGTATTGATCCATCAAAAGAACATGAAAACTAACATATTAGTCTCTTTAATAAAGGAAAATAGGATTGAAATGGGTCATCCCTAACATTAATTTAATTTACCAAAATAATTTCAAACATAATGTGATACTAGAGTAAGGAAGGATGCAATACCAGAAACCATATATTGGTTTAAAATACTTATTGAGGATGTATTAATGAAATAAATTTTCAAAAACAAAGATTATAAAAAAAATTCCATTGTGAATGGGTCATTATTTTCTACTTAGTTCCAAAATAATGTGAAATTATAATAGTGGAGGAGGTGGATTAGTAGAAATATATATGAATATTGATGAGTCAGTGTGTATGAATGTATTTATAGATAATATTGATAATATTGAATTGATGTATCACTAGGGTACAAATGTAAGACAGAAATCACATTCTTCATTGTATTGTTTATCAATAATAATATTTTATTTAGTATTTACAATTATCCTACCAATTCTCAATATTATATGATAATGATATTCCATGATATAAAAAATGAGTTTTTATATCTGTTCATGCTTTAATTTATTATATATTGTTTACTAATAAATAAATGCCTCAAAAAATTTACATGGTTTTAGATATATGTGATGAAATGTACATAGTGCTCAATTAAGAAAATTTTCATTTCACGGTAAAAAATAGAATTTTTCATTTTAATAAAAAATTTAAGGATAGAATAAATGTTGTTCTAGTAAAAATCAATGTGATTAATGTGTTTTGAAACCTCATATAGATTATATAAATAAATATCTTTTTGGGATATGTATGTTTTTAAATGATTATTTTAAAACATTTCACCTAAATTTATAATTCCTTCACATGCTAGTTAGAGATGTAAATTAATTTTTCATTTGATAAAATCTATAATAATGTTATTAATTCATTGAAGACTGGATAATGAATATTATAATTATGATTCCACCAAACATGGTGGATCTCGTTTAATTATATATATAAGTTGAGTGATTAATTTAGTCGATAAATTCTTATACAATCACAACATAATCATTTGAAAATAATTTCTTACGAAATATGAACTCTTATGGATGATCAAATAAATTACATTAGTGAGTAAATATAATATCATGAGTGGGTTAGGGATTTCAATATTCTTATACTATATATTTGTCATTCTAAGGTTGTATTATACAATTATCACTTGGAATCTAAACATATTCTTAATATAATATATTCTAATTAATGATTTATAAGAGGTATTTTTTTCTCTTGGGGTTTAAATTTGAAATCAAGGAAAACCAAATACTGGAAAATGATGGAGATCACCATCATTCATGAGAAATATTTATTTAAATGAGTAGTGATAATGAGATTGAAATATGTGAAGAATTTAACTATAAAGAACTTTTTATAAAATATTTTACAACGTGACCCTAGTTTATTATCTTTGTATACATTTTTTAAACAACACTATCTACATAATGATGCATTTAAAAAGGTAAAAACATTACCATCTAATTCTAATTACGAATTTAAGGGTATTCATATACTTGTATATAATGTATAGATGAGTTAGTTATACATTATTTTGCTAATATCCAAAGACACCATTGTCTATAATTTCTCAGTTCCTCACCAATAATAGGACATTATGGCAAAGAACGAATAATATTGAAGAATATTTAATGGTAATTTTTAAGACCACACTTCACAATGATTCATGGAATTATGTTAATACATTTAATCGTTTCCTAATGATAAGAAATGTAAAAAATAAGAAAAAATTTCCCAATAACCTTTCATGGAGATCAGGGTCATTAAATTTTAGGTATTCCATTTCATGGAATCTTTCCAAATGACATTAATAACACAATTTTTTCATTATGGACTTTTTTCTGAAATATGGTCAAACAGAATCTAGATTTACTAACATTCCCAAAGTTGTTATAGAGAGTAGCTATTATAGGAAAAAAGTGATGAAATAATATAAATTAACAACATTTTGTTTATATTAACATTAATTAGGCTACTGATGAATAAAAGGCTAGAGAGGATGAAAAACTAGAATATTTGATGCAAGAAATGCATATAGAAGTATAGAAGATAATGGTATTCCATAAAAATCATAATCAAAGTAGAAGGAGGTTGTAGTTAAGAAACAAAATAGGTATTATCCCTCATATTGAACATATATAATAGGTTTATACTATGAATTAAGAGATATATATGATATATATGATGGAAACCTGGGTACCTATAATATGTCCAAAAAAGAAAACTATGACTAGGACCATGCGGGTGTTTTTATGTAAAATAAATGATAATGTAGATGATTTACGGAATATTTTTTGGATTCTATGAATAATATATTCACTTCTTAATAGTTTTTTTCAATAGTCCTTTTATTTTTATTCTATAATGTTACCTATAATAATATTTCTTGTTTTTATGACTCATGATTATTATAAATTTAACATAATAGATGCTAACTATGGATTATTGAAAGTGGAAACATATAAGCATGTTTACATTGAACTACCTTGCATATGCATTTTTTAAAATGATGTATCAATGTTATGAATGATATAAAATGTTCTATATGGGATAATATATGTCCCTAACATGCCACACTAAGATTATATGATAATATAATAACCTGAGATATCAAAATATATTTATTTTTAAATAAATTTGATCTCTTCGATAGCATATGGAATAAATAACATGAGAATAAAAAAATTGTAATATAGTATACCATTATAACCTAGAAATTAATGTTGAAAATATTAATAGTAATGACTATATAATTAAAATTATGGTTATCAATTTATTAGAAATAAAATAACAATAATCTAAATGAAAGAGATATTTTTTTTAAAAAAAAACACTATTATATATAAAGAAAATGTTCTGTCACACATTTCTCAAACAGTTTCAAATTATTTTTATCATTTTTTTTCAAGTTTTTTTTAAAAATAACTTTATTTATTTATGTTCTTATATAAAAATAATTTTAGAGATAAATTTATTTATTTTTTCCAAATTTTTCATTTATCAATTTAGAGTGAAAATACATATTTTTATAAGAAACTGGCATTTAAGTTAAATAATTACCATTATTCATTTATATTTTAAATTATTTTTGATGTAAAATAAGCTAAATTATATTATTATAATTAAAATTTATTTTAATTTAATTAATTTTATATGTATTTTTGATATCAAAACATTTTATACATATGCGAATTTTTTCTTTGGTACCCCACTTTTTCATCACATTTGCCGATATAAGTTTTAATTTCATTCTTCACCTTCTATGATTTGAATTTAGAAAAATTGATTTTTTATTTGGAATAAATACAATTTATATTACATAA
The DNA here is from genome assembly GCA_963277665.1 of Viscum album. NCBI lineage: Eukaryota > Viridiplantae > Streptophyta > Magnoliopsida > Santalales > Viscaceae > Viscum > Viscum album. The sequence continues at coordinate 814,894,483 of OY728165.1, forward strand.
TAAGTTCATTTTTATTTTTTACCATAATGAAGTGTGAAAATACTAAAAATAATTATCATGGTTAAGGCAATACAAGATTACTATTAGGTAAGACAAAGATGGTAAGTGTTAAAAATGGAATAAAACTTCTCCAACATCCAATTTATGGAAATAGTTTGACCATATCACCTCTAGGGATCTATAATTACAAATATTGGAAGATTTTAGAGTGATAAATAAATTTTTTAATTAATTCCCTTTTAAATATTAATTTATTCCCTCTCCCCCACTTTTAAAAGGCCACCCATCTCCTCCCCGCTTCCAACACCCAAAGCCAATTTTTTCCAAAACATTACCAAATAACATCAATACTATTATACCAACATCATAGAGGACTTTGTTTATCAATATAATATATTTGGAAGGATTTTTGAGAAAACCTAATGATGTTGTATGAATAAGAGGTAATGTTCAAAAAAATAGTTTATATTTTGTCTCTTCTTCCACCTCCTTCATAAGTCATTTTTTTCTTGGATTTAAATTAATTCTTCATTTTTTGTTACTTTACAATATTATGTTTTTTAATACTATTTACTATATTCTGTTCCAATTCCACTTTTTCTATCTGGATCAACATTTGATATACAAAATCGATTCATGGATTATTTTTTACTTCAATTTCATGAAATTTGTAAGGTTTTAATTCCCAATATCATTTTAATTGGGATTGTTTATGCATAAATTTACATTGAAAGAATTTTTTTTTAATTTTATAATAAACCCTTTACATTTTCTTATCCTCTATTTATTTAATAACTTTTCAAAATATATTACGATTTTTCTCTCTTTTGTTTTTATAAATGATTGAGGTAATTTTTTAAAAACAATGCGGTTTATTTTCACCATATTTTAAAATTAAATTTTTATATAAATCCATCTTTTAAAAAAAATTAAAAAATTTCTGAAGCTAAATAAATTATTTATAAGAAACACTTTTACCTATAATTTTCTTTTAAAAAATGGTTTGGAAATAAATCATTATCTCATTTTCTAAACTAGTATATTTTTTGTTTTATAATAAATTTGTAAATAAACATTGTCTTAATGTGTTTTACATATATGTAATTTAAAATTTTAATTACAAATAATTTTTTTTAATATTCTTTTATAATTTTAATTTTTCATTATCATAGAATATGATTTTCAAAACATTTAGTCTAAAACAATTTTCAAAGTGAATAGATTATTTTCCTCCAGAATGTTTTTAATGAAATTTTAAATAGATTTATATTTATAAATGGAATCAACCATTATTTCACTTATGATAAAATATGATTATCGTGTATTGATAAAATATTTATTATTTATGTGAATGGTATAAGATCAGTTTTACTTGGGATATAATTTATATTCTCTTTTAAGATTAAAATTTTATGACATAAAAATTCACTTCAAATATTCCCTTTCTTCATCATTGTACATTATATTTTCCCAGTATTTATATATTATTGATCATGGATATAATTGTAAAATATACCATGTGTCATTTCTAAATATTATATTTTACTGTCAATGTTTTATGGTTAAATTTGTAAATCATTTTTAATCTGTTTACCACACTTAATATATAACATTTTTTACAAGGAATATTTTTGGAATTAAATTTATTATTTGTTATATATGTGGAATTCCTTGGATATTAATATACATGTGGGAGCTAGTTATATATTTACCCTTTTTATATCATTATTCTAATAAGACGAATCAGTTAAATAACCTTAGTTAAATGATTTTCTGGTGTATATTTACCCATCAATTTTATACTATCATGTGAAAGGTCCTAACCATAGAGGTATCATGATCCCTAAGAACATGAAATATAATTATTAATAATTTCATATATTTTGAATTTAGTTATTATTATCCATGATATTTTCACATTGATAATATATCATAATGTATTTCATTATTATTTTATTGATTAAATGGAATCTGTTTTTAGGTTTTTACCTTTCCATATTGATTATGAAATATCTAATCATGAGAGTAAAATAATATAAATGGAATGTGTCTTTATAAATTAACCACATATTATTATTATTATATAATTATGATAGATTCCATTGTACATAACCCTTAATCCACATTATAGATTTCCCTTATTTTGTTTCCTTTCCCTAGAATCCATGATGTGTACTATGAATTAAATGCTTGATATTTCTAGGTAATAATGGTGTTATTGATAAATATTATGTTATAATTTTTTTATTCAAACGTAATATGGGAATAATGTTTGCATCTAGTATGCTAACACAACAAAACTATGTGGTCCTTTGGGATGAAATTCATTATATCATATGCTTGTATAACTAAGTAGACACGAGATCTAGGCTATTAGGGGTCAAGGTTGTTGTAGTTAGTATCAAAAAAAATTTAGTATATTCCTTGGAAAATAGATTTTGGAAATCATATATTAGATAACATTACCCTATGATAGAATTTGAGGATATATATTGAATAAAATCCTAATGATTTCTTATGGTATACATTATGTGTGTTTTTTAGAAATGAATAACATTCTTGATAATATAAGTGGATGTGGTTCAAACATGGATGTACCTAGGGGTAATAACACCTGGAAAAGTGCATCAAGTTTTCCCAAGTGTTAAGTGGTATTTGAAAATTTCCAAAACATCACACCTAGTTTGTCACTCCTTGTGTATTTTATAACAACTCAAAATTTTAAAAGATTAAATTTTATGTTGATAGTGTATGTGACACTCAAAATAGAGATTCAACAACCCATGAAACACATTTCATTAAATATAACCTCATTGATAGCATGCCAAACCTGTGACCCCAAATCTAAATGAAACATAATATATTTTATCATTATATCCTAGTCGTTAAATTTGTTGGTATGAAATATAATTAAAAAATTATGAAAACTATTGTATATATTTATTAGAAATAAAATAATACTTATTTAATAGAAAAGAATTTGTTTTCAGAAAAACATTTTTTTCTAAAAGACGGTATATTTAGGATTTTCACAGACAATTTAATGTTTATTTTTACACTTTTATAGAAATAATTTTGATTAATTGAACATAATTTTTTAAATAACCATATCAAAATTAGGTATTCTTAAATGTTTGATATTTTATGAATTGTTTCTGTTTTGATGAATTGCCAAAATTAATACATTTATTACAAACATACTTTTTTTAAAATAATTCAAAAGGATAAAGAAAATTATATATATCATTTGAAGAAAAATAATTTATTAATATCAAAATTTAATATGTTTACATCATTATAATATATTTAATATTGAATTTTAATATTAAAACCATCTATAATTATGAGAATAATCTCTTCAAACCCCCTCTTTTTTGTCATGTTTGTGTGTATAATTTTAAACTGAAATTTTCCACATATATGAATAGAACATTAAAAATGGATTAAATAATTTTAGTCATCGTAGATTTTATTATGAAACATTGTAAACTTTATTATTGATCATTTTGAATTGTATAAAAAGTAAAAATTATTTACATCGTTTAAGGTAAAAACTGATTTACAAGGTGTTAAACTAGATTCAATATGAGTTAAAATGAACTATAAACATTATAAAACCTCATTTTACAGATTTATTAAAACCTAATATACTATAAAGGTTGATAATTAATGATTTTGAGGATTATTTATATAGGATACTAATTGAACTTTTTTGAAATGCCATGTGTGTCCTCTCCCATAGTTATAAAAGGACATCCCATATCCTCCCCACTACACACATCAAAAGCAATTTTTCATCAAAAAAACATTCCAATAAAAATTACTTACTCCACTCTAAATATCCATGATCCCGTGGAATGATCATTAATTTTACCTACAAATTCTTCTCGAGAAATCTAAATAATTCATTATAAAGAAGTAATAACGTTCTTAAATGATTGTTTTTATTTTCTATCTTATGGCAACAATTTTAAATATTATTAAAAATTATTATATAACAATATATCTCTATTATATATACTTATATATTATAATTTACATGTAAATAACTATATAAAACTCATCTCTAATTAAATGGGAATCGAAACTATCGATCGTGTGTACAACGGACTACCGCCTCGCAAACTAATGTAATTCATTCTCCATAACCAAAATTAAAGGACATATATAATGATATTTTTAACATATGTATATGATATTTATGATATTATTATAAATCTATTATTATATTGTCTTATATAACTTATTACATTCAATTTCATTTAAAATAATATAACATTTATCATTTTTACGACAGACTGCCTCCTTGGGAAGTGGTGTGATTCATTATTCAGTTATTCATTACAAGGAATATAACATTGAAATTTAAAAACATATTTTTATATATATGAAATGATATTGATTCTACAAGATTAATATATCACCCACTTCCTTTTCACCATTAAGGAAATGACAATGTCACTCGTGTGTATGTATAACATACCGTCTTCGCAAAGCGATGTGATTGATAATACATGTTCAAATATAAATAATTATTATAAAATGTATATAATGATTTAAATTATATTTATAAAATTAACATAATTATGGATATAATAGAACTATATATAATTCTCATGATCGATAACATTCATAAAAAAATATGCATGAACAAATAAAGAAAATTAGAACCCAAAACCATGATAATAATGGAGTATTATTACCAAGAAGGTGGATGAATGTAATAAGAGGATCATATATGATATGATAAGTATTAATATGATTATATTATAAATTAATAACAAGGATCCAAAAATTATACAAGAGATTATATCAAATTCTACTAAAAGGAAGTATGATGTGAGGGGCCTCGTCTCAATTTTCTTCCATTGAGGAAAACTGTATTGTTATTAACCTAATTTCCTTTATATGTTTTCTATACTGAAACATTTAAATTATAACATAATTATTGTATAATAATTCCTGGAATTTTTGGTTTAAATTTTATTTATCTCACTTCAGGGTATTTTACATGAGAATTGAAATGTGGTAAAAAAATTTCATAAAAAAATTTCATTTCAATGGGTTATATTACATCATTGTGGTATTTGATATTCTATTATTATGTTTGAAAGAAATTTTTGTTATATTATATTTTATTTTCACTTTTTTATGTGGATTTTAATTTAATATACATAATCAATTCACTGATTAATTCTCACATCATGTTTATGAACATTGAGAGGATTTATTTATTAATATCATTTTAAACTGTTTTGTTTATGCTTGAATTTGCATTGAATGATATTATTAGATAATTGGGTTGTAATACCATTTCATATCCTTATCCTATGGTTATTAATGATTTTTTCATGAAGTAATTCCATTTTCAACTCTTGGGTAGTTAAAATTGTTGAGGTAATATTATTAATACAAAATGACTTTAATTTTCTATTTAGTCAAAAGTATTTTTTAATCTATGACCATGTTTTATAAAAAATATTTTCAAAAATTTTATAACAATAAAAAAATTATTCATTAAATTATTTTCTACAAAATTATAAATTTAACATAAAAATTAAATGAATCTTCATTTCATTTTCCAAGAAATTACCATTTAGATTTTTCTAAAAAAATAAAAGGAGTTTGTTTTCTAATGCGTATGACGTGAATTAAGCTTCAATACATCAAGAACCCTAACTGAATTAAAAAAAAATATATGTTTCAAAGGAATTTTTCAAATAAACTTATTTTTAAAAAATTGAGATATTTTAGTTTTTAATGGGTATTTTTAAATGAAAATTTTATATTCATAAAGAAATTTTTAATTATCATTTTACGGTATTTCTATTCATAACTGATGATAACCCATTATTTTACTTATAAACAACTATGGATACATTGTATTAACACTATCTATCTTTTTAATGATGGTTTTTTATCATTTTGAAAATGGAAATTATTTACATTCACTTGATTTATTAATATTTATAATCATTAATATTTCCTTGAAATATTCACTATCCCATGATCATTATAAATTAATTTTTCCTTGAATATCAATGTTATTTATCTAGAAATAAATATTTATTAACCCTTATATCATTTCTACAAAACTTGATTTAAATTAAATTTTATTTTATTGGCTAAGGATGTATTTTCAAAATTTTATCCATTACATAATATGGTTATTGGTTGAAAATGAATATTACATTGGTTGGAGAGAGAGAAGAATCAAATGAAAAACTATCCTAGTGCATATGGAGAGGCATTATAGTGAGACCTCCCGAACACTTTCACATGACACAACAACTATGCTGCACCCATGGGTCTATGATTAGTAATATTTTTCAGTAAATAAATTTATTATTTGATATTTGAGTAATTCTTTAGATATTCAGATATGGGTGGTGCCCGATTATCAATATCACAACTTTGAATCTATAGTTTCATGAGATGAAATAGTTTCATGGCCTTAATTAATTTATATTACTGTATACCTGCCCATATTTTTTTAAATTTCATGATAAAGGTGTTGATAGTATATATATTATGTGATTGTGATCATGAAATCCAAGAATAATAATTTCTATTTGAATGAATTCAGTTATTATTATCCATGGGATTTTAAAAATTATATTATCTCTAGGTTCATTTAACTCTCTCTTTATTTCTTTAATGGGATGTTTTTTTAATTATTTAACTTTACATATAGATTAAGCCTTATACAATTATGAAAATCAAGTTATTTATCGAAGGAAATTTTTTAGTTGGTTAACTTTCCATATTGATTATACTAGGAAAAGTATTTAAATGTCATGTAGGTTTAGTTATTTAGATTTCAATGTTGATTTGGTTAATTGATTGATGATTTATTCTATTTAATATAACCCTTGCTGATCAATTTTCTCACACTTTCTTTTCTTTCCACAGGATTCCAAGAAATATAATATGAATGATAAGAAGGGGTATTCAAGAGGTAAAAATGGTATCATTGAAACAAATTTATTTGTTTGTGCTTTTAATTAAAATTTGGTTATCTTGTTTATATATAGTTTAACAATACTAAAAAACTATTTTTCCCTTAGGTAAATGATTACTTATATCTTATTCTAATGAAATAATTAACACACTACCTCAAGGTTACTGAAGTTAGGTTCACTTCAGCTTGTATCATAATTTTTTTTGTATAATCTTTAGTAAATAATTTTCATGGAAACATATATTAGAGAATATAACTATATGATAATATTTGAGGATTTTTATAGATTAACACCCAAGTGTTTTATTAAAGAATTTATCAATTTTTTCATGAAATATAACTTTTTCTATATAATTCCAGTCTATATGGTTCTAGAATAGCTATACCTATTTGTAATAATTACACAAATGTTTCATTGGGATTTACCCAATCATCATATGATTCATGATATTGGTAATTATTGTGAACCTTTTTTGACACTATCAGGGGATATTATTAGTATAGTTTATAATTTCATTACATACATTTAACATAGATTTGTATCGATGATGAAAATGAAAGAACTCGGTTAGAGAAAAATATTTTATTATTAGAAAAAAAATTCATTATCTTGAGAAAATATAAATTATTCATCATGATTATGTGGTTTCCAATTATGACTATTGTTTCTCACATTTTGTTTTAATTCATTATAGAGTTGTTGAAATCTTAAATAATCATGTAAAAAGTGAATATTAATGATAATGGGTTTTACATGAAAATCTAAATTGATTGATGAATGGTATAAATGATTTTATGATTAATCCTAAAAAGTAATCCTAATATGATTAAGATTCAATACTTTAATATACTCCTATAAAAACCAAACATGAGAATGATGTAGTTTTCTATGGGATAAAATGTGGGATACCATGGTTGAAATAAGGCTTGATTTGTAACATGTCATCAATGGGGAGAGAGAAGCTCTGGTTTGTGTTTGAATGGAGTGGGAAAATGTTTTATATGTGTAAGAGAAGGGAATAAATAAATTATTTTCCAAGAAAAATAAAGAATATGATTAAAGGAAATATATTACATCCTAGGGACCCGTTTATATATATATTTATTTAATGTGATGATGCAAAGAATTGGTTATGTTAACGCCACCCTGTAAAGGATAACCCTAATACTAATATAGAGAAACTGTTAAAATAAAATAAATAGTGTATATATGTATTTGGACTCAAGATTCAAATCACATCAGTATTTTTTTACCAATGGTATTTTGGTGATAAGAATTATGAAATATATAAGGTTTGGGATTAATTTTAGAAACATATATATCATTATTAAAATAAGTGTTATGAATACCATTAGGGCTTTATGATTTTAAGGTTTATCATATGTTCAGTGTCTTAACAACCCGTTTTTAAATTTTCTTGTAATATTACATAAATAGTTATATTTTTAGAAAACATCTTTGGGAATACAATATATATGTTTATTATATGAAAATGTTATTTTAGGACGAACGCCTTTATATTTTATTCTTGGACACAAGATTAATGATATTGGAAACCATAATTATTTATCTTATCACAAATGTTGAATTAACTATGGATAATCACAATTTGGTAATGTTATAAGAATTAATTTTTTATATATTTAGAAAAATGAGAAACCACATATCAGGTGACAACATGTCACATCCAGTGAAGGTCGATAGAATTGAACCAAAAACCATAGGATGATAATTCTTTATGACCTACCATCATGATACATGATGTATTGGTTAATATTTCATTATTTATTTAATCTATTTGATAGATAAATATTATTGTTGAACAAGTGGTGTTACTTTTTAGGATTATATATTTATTAATAATATTAGATGACTTTTTCTAACCATATTGGTTTTTATAAATATTTAGAGGAAGGAAGATAGACTTCAAACACTATTAGGGATATTATATTTTTTTAACTGAATATTACTGCTTCGTTAATAAAAAAAATTTATATTTCTTTTTTCGGTAAGGGTTGAAATACAAATTGACCAAATAAAATCCGAAGGATCAAATTGTGATGTTGAAATAGAAATTCTTCAAATATGTATATTTCTTTAAACTAATTGATAGTTAAATAATTATAAACATTTAGGAAAATGATATTGAAACAAAAATTCATTTTATTACCTTTATATCTAATGAATCCAATGGTCTTTTAAATGAAAAAAAAATTATGGTTTTGAGGTCCTTAACATTCTATTCATCATTCACTTTCTTGTAATCCATAGCCTATATCATTGACTATAATTTTTAATGATTTTCATAAATTTCCAGGTCGTATCTATACACCAATTTCCTTTTACATAGAAACCAAGTTATGTGTTTCTACATATGAATATTGTAATTCCATTTCCCTCTCACTACGAGGGTTTTTTATTACCCCTATATATGATGTGGATTTTCATATGAAGAATTATAAAATACCAAACCCCTGATTTATGAGTGCAAGATCAAGTTGAATGTACTTAATATATTTACGGTGGGGAGAATATAACACCTTGGATTTATAAAATAATAATATTTCATGTTATTTATTATGTTAAAAGCAATATCATTATTAAACAAACAAAAAAATGTTTTTTTTAAATTTACACTATTATATCGCTTGCAGAACATGCAACCCGAAGTCTAAATGTATGAAAATATATTATATAATAATAAACTAGTTTTTAAATTCATATGTAATAATAGATCTAAATAAATTTTGAAAAATATGATTATTTATTTATTATAAATAAAATAAATATCATTTAAAAGGAAATAAATACTATCTAACCATCATTATTTTTTATAAAATACTGTTTTGTCGCACTTTTGACACAACATTGAAAATTTATTTATAACAATTTGTAATATTTAATTGATATAATTAACCTGATTTTCTCAATTCTCATAAAAAGTAATCTTTTGGTGAGGTTTTAAATTTTCCTAAAATGTTTCATTTTTTATTTATAATGAAAAAGAATGATTTCTATTTGAATTGATAATATCATTCAAGTAATTCACATGGTTAAATAAAATATCAAATTTGTTGTAAAGTGAATTTTGTTCAAATGTATAATATTTTCATATGATTATGTAAATTTAATCAATTTAATTATGAATGTTTATATTAAAACAATCAAAATCTAAGAAAATATTCTATATAAAAACAATATTTTTCATCGTGCTAACGGATATATTTTTAAATTGGATTATACCACAAATATGAATATAATTTGAAAAAATAGATTCCATATTTATAATAAGAAAAATATTTATAATAAAATAAGGTCAATTTTTTCCATTATGAATATTATAATGATAAAAAAATTAATTAATGTGACTAAGGATAAAACTGATTTTCTTGTGGTTGAACTAAAATTATATTGGCCATAATGACCTAAAGACATTTTCAAATTAAATTTTATATTAATATGATGACCATAAACCTATAAATTTCTATAATTAAGAATTTCATAGGCTTGGAGAATGATAAAAATTTGGATGTAATTGAATCATTTCAACATTTCCTCGTGTGTAATCTCACCATATATAAATGGTCACCTCATATCCCCCCATATTCACACTTCAAAATCAATTTCCATTAAAAAATAATATCTGTATGACTTACTGAAAACCCTAACAACATCATATATCCCTTACATTGATCATAAATCCAACCAAGGAAGGCATTCAGCTCAATCCTAAAGAAGTTGTTCGAAGAATTTGTAACATTCTTAATTGGTCATTTTTATTTTGGTATTCCCAATCCATATAATATTATTGAAACATGAGTATTTAATAACCAAAATTTATTTAACATTCTGATATTTAATTATGTTAGTTTAATTATGTATATCCATATCCCCTTCAATAAAATTGGAAACAAACCATCGATCGTGTGTTCGATGGACTGTGTCCTGGTAAACTATTGTAATTTATATTCCTTCACTACATTTAAAGGATGGATATAATGATAGATTTATAAAACATATATTATATTAATGATATTATCATATGTTTTTAATTACCATATCACATATACCTTAATACACTCTCTGATGTTTAATATATGATAACATCGGTCATGTGTATGACAGACTACCGCCCCATAAAGCGATGTGATTAATATTTTAATAAAAACATTATAAGACAATTAAATAGGGTAAATTTAATGAATGTATAATTTATATATTATTTGATAGTGGTGATTTAATATTAAAATATCCCACACTTCCTTTCACACATTATAGAAATGACAATGCCACTCATGTGTATGCAAGGTCAACCGTCTCCACGAAGCGAAGTGATCTATTTTCCGTGTTTGAATTTCATTATTGATTCTAGAAATTTAACTTTTGAAAAAAATGATATTTATAAAATTAGTATAAATTTATGGATTATGGAACTATATAATTTTCACAACAACAAGAAATTTCATGTCAAACCCTATATGAGAAAACATGGGAATTAACACAAAAAATAATTGAATAATATTAGAAACATTATGGTAATAATTTGTAAGAGGGTCATATATAATATTATAAATATGAATATATTTCATCTATAAGTTAATAAAATTCTTCAATTTATGATATAGCATGTTACATCACATTAAACTGAATAAAATGGTTATGTGAGGGCCTTCATCTCAATTTCCCTTCATTGTGGCATATTAGAATTCTCTGCACGAAATTTTTTCATATAAGGTATATACTACACTACTATCATTTATGGAATTTTACATGAAAATTACCATGTTGTGCTGCATTTCGTGATTTGATTTTGTTCATTATGTTATCTTACTTATTCTTTGTCTTTGATATTCTACGACTATTCGTGTAATGAATTTTGATTTTTTTGTATATATAATTCTTTATGAGTATTTTTTTTATATAAATCAAATAGATAGACTTAGTTAAATATGTTTTAGGTGTATATCTACCCACCAGTTTTAGATTTTCTTTAGAATGTTCTTGACAGTAAAGGTAACAGATGTTTGAGATCATGACCGATAATAATTATTCATTCACTTTAACAATAATTCAATTTTTACATTCCATGATATTTACATAATTACATTATCTTTGGATGTATTTAATTATCAGTGTATTGGTTAAATGGAACGTGTTTTTAGTCATTTACCATTCCATATTGATTATTCCTTATCATGTGATTATGTTCATGTTTTTTTATTAAATTTAATTTTTGATCTATTTTTTACCCTTCCATGTTGATTTTTCCTGTCAAATTATTTTAATAGCATGTGTTTCTAGATATTTACCATTCCATATTTTTTATGATTATTGAATCATGATAGCTTTGTTTTTACAAAACCCCTACAAAGAAATTTATATCACACAAATTTTTATTCCTTTCTAAGGAATCCAGGAAGTGTACAATGATTTATATATTGAGATATGGTATATGTGATATTTATATTCTTATTATTTTTTCATAATTTATCTTTTCAAATTTAACATGTTTATAAATTATATAACTAGTTTAAAAACACCACTTAACTATTCAATCCATCAGGATGTGATTCCTTATATCTTAATCCACTATAATAAAGTAAGACACTGGATTTAGGTTACTGGAGTAGGGTTTAATATAGAAATTCATTGGATAATTCACATTTTCATTACAAAACATTATTAATTATTTGAAAAGATGATGTTAATAAAAGGAATAGGTTAAACTAGGGTTCATTATAATGAAAATATGGTCTCATTATTTAGACCCCATATAAATGATTCTTCGTGACTATGTGATTTCCCATTTTGATTATTGTTTCTCGTGCTATAGTTTTTTGTCTTAATAAATTTTTGTAACCAAACGAAATTATGTTAGAATTGAAAATAAAGGTAAATTATATAACTATGAAAAAAATGTGATGATGACTATAGTGAAACATATCATGATTATCCCTAATAATTTATCTAAAAATATAAATAAAATATATAAATTAACTGACTCTTGGAGTCACTAAAAAATTGAATGATGGAGTCTTCTAAGTGTTAATGTGTTGGAAAACATGTTGTATATAAGGCTTGATCTCTATCATGTAAAATATGTGGAAATATACAACCATTATGGTGTCTAAATAGACTGGTAAAACTATTTATATGTGGAAATATGGAAATAAATCAATGAATTCATTAGAAAAAATTAATTATATAATGGGGGGAATTAAATTTCATCATCGGGATTAAATTTTAGTTCTTTGTTTTATGTGTGGGGAACCTAGAAATTTTCCAAGTCAATGACTTGTTCTAAAGGCTAACCTATAGATTAATGAAGGACCTATGTCAAAATAAAACAAATAGTGCATTAGTGTATTGGGATTCAATAGTTAAATTTTAGTAGTGTTGTATTTTTTACACATGGTACTATGTTTATAAGAATCATGAAACATCAAAATATTCTATTAAACATTAGAACAATATATTTTCTCACTAACAGATTATTTATGGACACCATCATGGTTTTATGAGTTTAATCTTTATCATAATTTTAATTTTTTAAAAACCATTGATAATAAATTTATTACGAATACCACTTTATTAAATATATTTTTTAAAAAATTTAAATGGAATATAACCCACTGGTTTAGTATATGAAAATGTTATTTGATGAATAATTCCCACAAATTTGTTTACTTATGATTATAGGTATTGATAACCATAATTTTTAACTGATATTTTTTTGATTAATAACATGTCATTGTAATTTTGTTACGTTATAATATTTATATTAACTATTACATGCATGTGCTATTGAACGGCGTAATCGATTACTTGTTTTTTTTATAAGAGATTAATATTTATAACAGTTGAGAAGAAACAATAATGTTGAATAATTTTTAATTAGAAGGTAGTGGTTTATGATAATGGAATAAGAGTATATATAATTTTGAGATATCATTTATGTTTTTGACAATGATAAATGATAGAATGAAAGTATATGAATTTCTAAATTTTGATAATGGAAATTTGAATTCATTTTCAACTTCAATCAAAATAACAGTAATGCATGCACTGAAATAAAAACTGAAAGATAAAAAAAAAGAAAATGGAGAGAGGGAGAAACTAAACCTGTCAGGCACATGGAAGCTTCCGGAATAAAAATCTAAAATAAAATCAAGAAGATCACAGCCATAGAATTTAATTAAATGCAAGAAATATGTTACCAATGTTCAACACACATGTATCACTAAACATTACACACATGCTAGGAAATATTAAAAATAATTCAACACACCTTTCAATCAAAATATTCTTCTTTTCTTTACAGGGTATCCTCTAATGGAACAAAACGAATAATAAGAAATACATTGAAATAACATCTTTCCTTTTAATAATAAAATGTGATTAAACCAAGTCATAATGAAAAAGGTGCACAATGTGAGTTTATCCTTTCTAATACCCCTAATTAAATTCTTTCCTAATCACTAAAACATAATTCTCAACCATCATGACAAGAAATAACATACATGTGGAAATAGATATGTTTTGCTACAATCAAAATTTTGGTGTTTTGGGATTAATTGTGATTTGATGAAGGCTAGAAAATTTAGATAAAAATATAACTGTATATAAATAGAACATAAGAAAGATAATAAAAAAGATAATTGTAAGAAGTCAGAAGAAGAATAGGGAAAGGAGAAGTATAAAAGGAGGAAAAATTAAAAGAATGGTTTCAAAAGTTGATTAAAAAGAAAAACAACAATGTGAATTTTATTGAAAAATAGATATCTTTTTAATAACCAAAACACTAGATCCTATTAGCCTGAAAACATTACCCCATTCCAAAGATAGATACAACTCAAAGATGAATTTCATGATCATATATAACTCAATATTACTTGAAAGATAAATATATATACAAAAAACACCACAAACCTCAATAAAGTTAAATGATATTGTATTATTGATAGAGTTAATAAGTTTATGAAATTTTAGAGGAATAAGTTTTTACTAGAGTCAATAGAAATGATTATTATAGAGAAATGAGTATTCACCTGAGATACTGAGATTAATGATACAAAAATATTAAGAGAGTTAATAAATATATGAAATTACTAATGAATAAGTATATAACTAAATCATTAGAATTGCAGATTATAGGGAACTGGGTATTCTTCTGAGATGGTAAGAATAATATACACTGAAAAGTGAATCACATTATAGATAGGAAAGTTAGCAAGTTGGTTAAAATAGAATGGATTAAAAATCCAAATTGAATTAAAGAACATGTTCAAAGTTTATGTGTTCTTACAAGGAATATCAACTAAACCTGCAATATGAAAATCACTACATGAATAAGATTATCTTGGGATGGTAAATTTATGAATCTAAATATAACAATACACAATAAAGAGAATATTTCAGTGAGATTTCATGCTACATAAATGGTTTTAGGTGTATCCAATATCATGTTCAGTGGAAGCCTACATTCACAAAAAATATAATCCTATTAAAACAACCAGCATTAGGTTTAAAAACAACATGTACTAACTTCATGAAGTAGAATAACTCTTGGTAAATAAAAAATATTAATTCATTAACTATAAAATGATAATTACATTGTAAAAAAATATTATGTTTTAACTATATTCTCTAATGAATCTTCAACCATTTCATGCACATTTGGGTTTTTAATGATTAAACATTAGGCACATAATAAGATAAATAAAGGGAAACTGATTGAAATATATAGGAAGTCATAATATATTTGAAATCTTCTATATTGGTCTAATGTATGAGAGAACACTAATCCTATTTTATGTAAGCATCAGAGGTTTTTCATGATTTAAGCACATGAAGCCATAGAATGGGAGAATTCATGCTACATAAATGGTTTTAGGTGTATTCAGTATCATGTTTAGTGAAGGGCTCCAATCACTGCATGTAGAGACCCGAAGCCTGACGTACATGGACATTACATTACATTTGCGGAATACTTAGTACATAACAAAAACACACACACAAGGACCGTAATAGTTTAGTGTCTTTGGAAACTCGGAACGTAATCTTCTAATCGTGGTGAAAGATCTTCAATATCTCCCATAAAGATCTTCCCTTTTTTTACCTAAAACCTTTCTTTATATCCTGGGGAAAAGAAAACATAAAAGGGTGAGCTCAAATGCTCAATAAGGGTAAATAAAAGAAAAAAAATCAATCACATCATATTTATAAGAACATAACTTTTGGAAATCTTAACCTGCAAAAGAGGGCATAATTTCATATCATGGGATAAATCATAGTAGTGAAATGAAATCCCAATAATCATAACTTAAAACATGAAACTTTATGGCATACACACATAATCATAGAGAATCATTTCTTATTAGTCAAGACTCATTGCCAAGACTATCTTAGTGGACAAAGTCCCTTTCTGAATCGAGTAACCCTCGTTTCAGTCCTGTTTCACTGAACCGGTATAACCTACCATTCTAGCCATGTCTATCTCATGAGATATAAAATCTTTACCCAATGCATTGGAGGGAGATATAGGTCCCACCCATCTTATAATGAATCCTTTCTTATGTGTGCCACATAATCATAAACCATACATCATAGCGTAATCCACGTAATAAAAATGGGATTCTTAAACAACATGACATCATAAAACAATTCATATAAGATAAAGGAATTCATAAAAATATTTCCATCACAAAATAATCAAATCCATGTAATAATAGGGATAAAAACAGAACCCTTTTATTATCTTAGATGGAAAATAATTTTGATAAAATACTTGTACTCCATTCTTGAGGAAAATATCCTTTCTACTTCAAAAACATTTTTCCTTTCATAACATGTCATACAACTTTAAAATAAAAGAAGTTGATTAAAAATAAACGTGAAAACTTGTAAAGGAAGCTTCATGGAAATAATGTTTTAAAAATCCATTCATGCCGTATAAGTTAAAAAAACATTCTTCGTACTTTTGTCGGAAAAGTCAAAATGTACCTCGTACGAAAAAACAACAAAAGATTCCTTTCATATTCTTTACTAAAAACTCACCGAAGGGTAAAATTGGATTTCAACTATTGTAAGTGGATGGAAACAATATTAAATATTGAGGGAACATGGATGTGGATGATAAAATACACCCCAGTAAATACTTACGAATAAACAATCTCGGATAAAAATGAGATTGTGATATTTTCCTTACCTTCGATCCGACTTGCTTTGTACGTGTCCGAACCTCCTGTATAATGATTTAAATCATGTTATTGACTTATTAAAGAATCATATTCATTTGTTATTATATCATATATGGTCCACTTATGACTTTATATTACCCTTTCTTTTGTAAATTCATGTTAAAGTAGCGTTTTGGGTAAAATCGTCTCATTTGTCGTTCGTGTTTTTAATTTGTAATTATTCATATGATTACTTAGATCATGATTACTTAATTACAGAATATAAAACATGATTTATATATATATATTCAGAATATAAATATATAATAAATCAGTAAATGGAAAGAAATACACCGTTAATGGAGACGGTAGTCCGTACGTACGCATGAACGCTGTTTTCGTTTTCCTTATTGAATTGAATGGAATTAAGTAGATGATATACATATAAATATAAATAATTCCAGTATCATTATAAGGTCATATATTTCATTAGTACTTATTATATATACTTTATAATCATTCATGAATGGTTAATCATTGAGAATGAATCTAATCGCGTCGTGGAGACGGTAGTCCGTACGTACACACGAGCGATGATATCGTTCCCATGGTCGTGGAATTGTGTTGAAGTGTATGTATACTATTTAAGTATCAATATCACTTTATAATAATCATATATAGTTACTAATTAAACCATTATAGCCATACAATTAATGTGGTGACGGAAAATATATTACACCACGGCGTGGAGACGGTATTCCGTACGTACGCACGCGCGGTGATTTCATTTTTCCATAGGATGGATAGAAGGTGAATTAGAGTTGTTTAATATTTATAATAACATATCAGTATGTAATTAATACTGATGTTATTACTTTATCATGAAACAACTAAAGAAGAAGAAGATGAAGAAGAAAGAAATTGAAAATATCGGTAATGGATATTACCTCTTCGTTGGAACGCCTCTTTGAATCCTCCACTTAGAGAACTAAGATTGGTCTTTGAAGAAGACCAGGACCTCTAGGATTATTCTAGGGAAGTGGAGAAGGGATTTTGTCTGGGGTTGGCCGAGCTTGAGTGCTCAAATTGGTGTGAGGAGGAGGGGGAGGAGGTACCCTTTTATAAGGGAGGAGAGGGGCACCTTAGGAATATCTCAAAATATTATTTTATATTAAAGTCAAAATCGGTATATAATGGTTCCAAAGGGTCTTATTTCGAAGCTAAAGTGGGGATGGGTCGAAATCCTATCATCCAATAGGATTTAGACAAGTTTAGGGTATTATTTTAACCTTATCAATTAGATTTAACTCTAAGTTAAATAATTTAACTTTTACCGTGTCTTTTTGTTTTCTTTCACTATATGGTTAATACATTTACTATAACATGCCAAACGAACCCCAAATTGTTTATTATTAATATATATATCCTTATCTAAGTCATTTGGCCGAACCTTAGATTTTTAGGAATAAAATAACAATTAATAATATAATATTTTATTTAAAAACTATTTTGTATCAATTCTGACACTATTTGATATATGATTTTTGTGAAAGTCATAACAGAATTATATGTTCGAACCAAGTTGACTAAATCAACACTAATATATCATAGTAACCTAGAAAACTAGTGGAATTCATAAAAAGTCTCAAATTACATTCATTTGAGCATTTATAACATCAATTATGTTAATATTTCTTTAAAAGGGTAATTACTGCATCATCGTTGTGTCATAAATAAATTAATTTATTTAAAGTCTAAAAATTATAAATAAAATATCATTATGTATGAAATCTTTTTTATCTTTCTAATGAATATTTATAGTCGAATTTATCTTATGTGTAACCCCATATTAAAAATGTTTTAGTTATTAAACTTTGATTTCAACTATTTTAACTATTCATTAAATAAAATAATATTAAATGTCATAATCTAATCCAAGTGGACCTAAATGGTCATATTATATTCATAAGATTGTTTTTGGTAGAATTAAACTTATCCAATAGAATTAGGACATGTGTTAGGGTAATAGTAATATCATATTTACCCTTAGTTACCCTATTTACTATTAACCGTGGTAAAAAAAGTAAAAAGTTACTATTCACCAAAAATTATTTTCATGTCATTGAAACACGTTTTACTTACTGAAATCAATCGTGTCTTTCGGATTTTTGAAATTCCATTCACATAAGTGGTAAAATTAAGTTTTATGAAAAATTCTGTTTTTTTAACTACCACTTAGTAGTTTCACTATTCATCAAAAATTGAGGTTTTTCAGAAAAATGACAAAATTTCATCCTAAGCTATATTTCATATTCCAAATTCAAAAATGAATTCTATTTTACCAAATTCATAACATAGAAATTTCATTAATTAATTTTATAATTAAATCCCGCTGTTAAAACAAATAGCGTGTTTTTAAGAAACAATATCTATCAAAAGATTGACACTTGATTATGTCTGGTTTAAATGTGAAATTACATCCAATGACCAACATTGTATTAAATTGTAAAAATATATTCTAAATATACTTTAAAAACACTCAAATTAATGATTTATCACTATTAATTATTTCGATTAAAAAAGTTGTTTTTAATTATAATTTAGTAATTTTCACTATTCATCAGAAATTGAAAGTTATCCGAAAAGTACCAAAATTTCACCTTAGGCTAAATTTGATACTCCGAATCCAAAAATGAAGTCCATTTTGAGATCTAAAATTTCTAAAATTTTAAAAGGTGGTTATTACTATTTATAACGGCTAGTTATAATAATATTATAATAGTATATGGTTGTTTAGTGAAACTCGGTATTTCGTACTACACACGCTATCGAGGAAGGTCGTGATTGCGTGTAATGAAAGGCAAGTCAAGGATGTGTGTTGTGCAAGCTCCTTTTGGTGTAGCATACAACACAAGACATTAGTGAAATTAAAAAGAATATTTTTCATAAAATCTTGGGGTGTTACATTCTACCCCCCTTAAAATGAATTTCGACCTCGAAATTCGTCAGGGTTATAAATAGTTTACTATTCAAAAGTTTCTTTAATAGAAACCCAAATCGTAAAAAGGAATACCAAAACTTGGATTTAAAAAACTAAAGCATGAAATGTAACGATTACCCAAATAAACTAATCACTGGGTTTCCACATAGGTGAAAATATGGATATGGAAGAGAAATCTAACCATCATGTTTTGATGGAGAGTGGTAGAGAACATGGCTATGGAAAAGCCAACAATCACAAATCCATAAATTTGTGACGATCAAAGGTACCATCCGATTCATCAGGTATAAGATCACTAGGACAACATTTTTGGTTTTCAAGATCATTTCCCTAAAGTTGAAAATTTGAATTAGAATAAATACTTTCTTTATTTTGGTATAATCTCACTGTTGTTCATGCCTTGAACAATTTCCACTTCATCTCTTAAATAAATGAAGTTGAATTTGTTATTCGTGAAGTGTTAGCAGATCATGTGATAGAATGACGGGTCATTCCATCTGTCTCAAACAAAAGGCTAGCAAAAATTATATACATAAGTCAATCTATAGTGAGATTAATCACATATGGTTCCTAAAATGGACTTATACTTCATATATCATACTGCTTAATATAATAAAACTAGTTTCTACTAAACAGGGACTTCCTGTAGGCCAGTGGTAGGCGATAAAGTCCAGTCGCACTTCGATTGTGGGTTCGATTCCCACAGCCTTGTCCGAAGCGATGGGCTGTCGCCCGTCCTGCAGGTTGTCCTTTTTCTAAAACTACATTACTATAACATCCAATCAATAATATCGAAAAAAAACTTCTATCCTTAAACAATACTCACTTATGTCCAACATAATCCATTTCAATCTTTAGGCTTATCCATAATACTGCAGTCCACTCTCATAACATAGTGAAAACGATTACCAGATATTTAATACCATCGTTGATCCCCATATATCATAAGATATGTTTTGTTGGTCACATTCCAAACATTCAAAGTCCTTAATCATGTATTCTATTGAATACCTTAGTGAAAACATGAATGCAGTTTAAAGTTAACACTTTCCACATACCAAAATCCTCAAAATTCTATATACTCAAACCATGATATGACTTAGTCCTTATATCAATCATGAGCTCATGAATACTATTAAACATTTCATTTTCTCGGTTTCCCATCATTATGCGCATATCATCTTATTTCCAAAAAATATATCAATCACTTTGAATACCACATCAATAAATATTGCAATACTCAATGATACGACATTATTTTCGAATCCCATTACATAAACACTTAATCATTCCACCACATCGTTGTCATATTCAACATTGCCAATTGTGATCGCATGTGACTTCCCTTTGTCCTTTGCCTTCAGTGGTTGCTCATGTTGATCATCACTAACCCTTGGATTAGGGCATTCATTATAGCATAATGCCCCATTTCCTTACACTTGAAGCATTGAAGTGTTGGTTGTGCGTTCTCTGAAGTGTTTGCTTTATTCACATCATTAGAAACCCTTTTTCCATTACTTCGACACTCAGCTACTCGATGACATTCTTTTCCACACTTAAAACATTTTCTAGTCCCCTTAAGAAAATCTCCACCATGCTTCATTCCACACTTTGTGCATAAGGAAACATTCATCTTCTTTTCACCATTATTCTGAGATTTCTCCTTGAACTCCATCTTTCGTTTCTTGTCAAAACCATGAGATGGATATGTAACACCAACTTCCATTTTTACCTTGATAGCACAACGCACAATATCTTCATAGCTACTGAAGTCTCTTATAGCTAATGCCCTTCGAAGACTTGGTTTTAAGCCACTGAAAAATCGATCAACTTTACTTTCAGGTTGGATGATAATGCCAGATGCATACCTTGCAAGTCTTGTAAAATTTTCTTCGTATATACCAACAGATTCATCATCCTTCTGCTTCAGCTCAAGAAACTCCTTTTCCATCTTCATTCAAAGAATACGAGGGAAGTACTTACTGAAAAACAAGTTCTTGAACTCGTCCCATTCCATGGACTCAATTTCATCTCTTGGCCTCATATTCTTGATAAGATTCCACCATTGATCAGCTTCACCTTCCAAACAATATACTGCTAAGATGACTTTATCATGTTCAGAACATTGAAGAACTGAAAATATCTTTTCAGTGGTACAGATCCATTGTTCAGCAACAAGTGGATCGGAAGATCCACTAAAAGAAGGTGGACGTTGCCTCATGAAGGACTCAATAGAATATTGTTCCCTTCTCTGCTCATTTGGAAGTCCAGAATGATTCATAGCTTGTGTAAGTATAGCAATAATATTTTGCACTCCATCTCCCATAACATTTGTTTGTTCAGGAGGACAATCATTGCATTGTCCATTGCATTGATCAACACGGTTCCTTCGGGTTCCAGCCATCGTCTAAAACCCAAAAAGAATAGTGTGGGAGGAAAAAATAATGCTAGGGAAAACAACATAATAAAGGGGGAGTACCTTCAATATCTAACATCTTAGGTTTAATTCTATGATCGTTAGCGTAATTCTAGTACTATAACCTATACGTATACTTAACCTTAGGGACATCCCTAGACATACCTTAGAAATATCTCTAGGGATCTCACTAACGTTTTCGCATCCTATTTTCCAAAGGTTGACTAAACCTTTCCTCTGATACCAACTGTAGAGACCCGAAGCCTGACGTACATGGACATTACATTACATTTGCGGAATACTTAGTACATAACAAAAACACACACACAAGGACCGTAATAGTTTAGTGTCTTTGGAAACTCGGAACGTAATCTTCTAATCGTGGTGAAAGATCTTCAATATCTCACATAAAGATCTTCCTTTTTTTTACCTAAAACCTTTCTTTATATCCCAGGGAAAAGAAAACATAAAAGGGTGAGCTCAAATGCTCAGTAAGGGTAAATAAAAGAAAAAAAATCAATCACATCATATTCATAAGAACATAACTTTTGGAAATCTTAACCTGCAAAAGAGAGCATAATTTCATATCATGGGATAAATAATAGTAGTGAAATGAAATCCCAATAATCATAACTTAAAACATGAAACTTTGTGGCATACACACATAATCATAGAGAATCATTTCTTGTTAGTCAATACTCATTGCCAAGACTATCTTAGTGGACAAAGTCCCTTTCTGAATCGAGTAACCCTCGTTTCAGTCCTGTTTCACTGAACCGGTATAACCTACCATTCCAGCCATGTCTATCTCATGAGATATAAAATCTTTACCCAATGCATTGGAGGGAGATATAGGTCCCACCCATCTTATAATGAATCCTTTCTTATGTGTGCCACATAATCATAAACCATACATCATAGCGTAATCCACGTAATAAAAATGGGATTCTTAAACAACATGACATCATAAAACAATTCATATAAGATAAAGGAATTCATAAAAATATTTCCATCACAACATAATCAAATCCATGTAATAATAGGGATAAAAACAGAACCCTTTTATTATCTTAGATGGAAAATAATTTTGATAAAATACTTGAACTCCATTCTTGAGGAAAATATCCTTTCTACTTCAAAAACAATTTTCCTTTCATAACATGTCATACGACTTTAAAATAAAAGAAGTTGATTAAAAATAAACTTGAAAACTTGTAAAGGAAGATTCTTGGAAATAATGTTTTAAAAATCCATTCATGCCGTATAAGTTAAAAAAACATTCTTCGTACTTTTGTCGGAAAAGTCAAAATGTACCTCGTACGAAAAAACGACAAAAGATTCTTTTCATATTCTTTACAAAAAACTCACCAAAGGGTAAAATTGGATTTAAACTATTGTAAGTGGATGGAACAATATTACATATTGAGGGAACATGGATGTGGATGATAAAATACACCCCAGTAAATACTTACGAATAAACAATCTCGGATAAAAATGAGATTGTGATATTTTCCTTACCTTAGATCTGACTTGCTTTGTACGTGTCTGAACCTCCTGTATAATGATTTAAATCATGTCATTGACTTATTCCAGAATCATATTCATTTTTATTATATCATATATGGTCCACTTATGACTTTATATTACCTTTCTTTTGTAAATTCATGTTAAAGTAGCGTTTTGGGTAAAATCGTCTCATTTGTCATTCGTGTTTTTAATTTGTAATTATTCATATGATTAATTAGATCATGATTACTTAATTACAGAATATAAAATATGATTTATATATATATTTTCAGAATATAAATATATAATAAATCAGTAAATGGAAAGAAATACACCGTTCATAGAGACGGTAGTCGTACGTACGCATGAACGCTGTTTTCGTTTTCCTTATTGAATTGAATGGAATTAAGTAGATGATATACATATAAATATAAATAATTCCAGTATCATTATAAGGTCACATATTTCATTAGTACTTATTATATATACTTTATAATCATTCATGAATGGTTAATCATTGAGAATGAATCTCATCGCGTCGTGGAGACGGTAGTCCGTACGTACGCACGAGCGATGATATCGTTCCCATGGTCGTTGAATTGTGTTGAAGTGTATGTATACTATTTCAGTATCAATATAACTTTATAATAATCATATATAGTTACTAATTAAACCATTATACCCATCCAATTATGGTGGTGACGGAAAATATATTACACCACGGCGTGGAGACGGTATTCCGTACGTACGCACGTGCGGTGATTTCATTTTTCCGTGGGATGGATAGAAGGTGAATTAGAGTTTTTTAATATTTATAATAACATATCAGTATGTAAGTAATACTGATGTTATTACTTTATCATGAAACAACTAAAGAAGAAGAAGTTGAAGAAGAAAGAAATTGAAATGATCGGTAATGGATATTACCTCTTCTTTGGAACGCCTCTTTGAATCCTCCACTTAGAGAACTAAGATTGGTCTTTGAAGAAGACCAGGACCTCTAGGATTATTCTAGGGAAGTGGAGAAGGGATTTTGTCAGGGGTTGGCCGAGCTTGAGTGCTCAAATTGGTGTGAGGAGGAGGGGGAGGAGGTACCCTTTTATAAGGGAGGAGAGGGGCACCTTAGGAATATCTCAAAATATTATTTTATATTAAAGTCAAAATCGGTTTATAATGGTTCCAAAGGGTATTATTTCGAAGCTAAAGTGGGTATGGGTCTAAATCCCATCATCCAATAGGATTTATACAAGTTTAGGGTATTATTGTAACCTTATCAAATAGATTTAACTCTAAGTTAAATAATTTAACTTTTCCGTGTCTTTTTGTTTTCTTTCACTATATGGTTAATACATTTATTATAACATGCCAAAAGAACCCCAAATTGTTTATTATTAATATATATATCCTTATATAAGTCATTTGGCCGATCCTTAGATTTTTAGGAATAAAATAACAATTAATAATATAATATTTGATTTTAAAACTATTTTATATCAATTTTGACACTATTTGATATATGATTTTTGTGAAAGTCATAACAGAATTTTATGTTCGAACCAAGTTGATTAAATCAACACTAATATATCATATTAACCTAGAAAATTAGTGGAATTCATAAAAAGTCTCAAATTACATTCATTTGAGCATTTATAACATCAATTATGTTAATATTTCCTTAAAAGGGTAACTACTGGATCACGGTTGTGTCATAAATAAATTAATTTATTTAAAGTCTAAAAATTATAAATAAAATATCATTATGTAGGAAATCTTTTTTAGCTTTCTAATGAATATTTATAGTCGAATTTATCTTATTTACAACCCCATATTAAAAATGTTTTAGTTATTAAACTTTGATTTTAACTATTTTAACTATTCATTAAATAAAATAATATTAAATGTCATAATCTAATCAAAGTGGACCTAAATGGTCATATTATATTCATAAGGTTGTTTTTGGTCGAATTAAACTTATCCAATAGAATTAGGACATGTGTTAGGGTAATAGTAATATCATATTTACCCTTAGTTACCCTATTTACTATTAACCGTGGTAAAAAATAAAAAGTTACTATTCACCAAAAATTATTTTCATGTCATTGAACCACATTTTACTTACTGACATCAATCATGTCTTTCGGATTTTTGAAATTCCATTCACATAAGTTGTAAAATTATGTTTTATGAAAAATTCTGTTTTTTTAACTACCACTTAGTAGTTTCACTATTCATCAAAAATTGAGGTTTTTCAGAAAAATGCCAAAATTTCATCCTAAGCTATATTTCATATTCCAAATTCAAAAATGAAGTATATTTTACCAAATTCATAACATATAAATTACATTAATTAATTTTATAATTAAATCCCACTGTTAAAACAAATAGCTTGTTTTTAAGAAACAATATCTATCAAAAGATTGACACTTGATTATGTCTGGTTTAAATGTGAAATTACATCCAATGAGCAACATTGTATTAAATTGTAAAAATATATTCTAAATATACTTTAAACCACTCAAATTAATGATTTATCACTATTCATTATTTCGATTAAAAAAGTTGTTTTTAATTATAATTTAGTAATTTTCACTATTCATCAGAAATTGAAAGTTATCCGAAAAGTACCAAAATTTCACCTTAGGCTAAATTCGATACTCCGAATCCAAAAATAAAGTCCATTTTGAGAGCTAAAATTTCTATAATTTTAAAAGGTGGTTATTACTATTTATAACAGCTAGTTATAATAATATTATAATAGCATATCGTTGTTTAGTGAAACTCGGTATTTCGTACTACACACGCTATCGAGGAAGGTCGTGATTGCGTGTAATGCAAGGCAAGTCAAGGATGTGTGTTGTGCAAGCTCCTTTTGGTGTAGCATACAACACAAGACATTAGTGAAATTAAAAAGAATATTTTTCATAAAATCTCGGGGTGTTACACTGCAATTAGAAGCCTATAAAAACAACATGCATTAGGTTTAAAAACAACTTGTTCTCACTTAATGAAGTAGCATAACTCCTTGTGACTTAAAAACAATAATTCAGTAAATATAAAATGATAATTACCTTGTAAAAAATTAATATTTCAAAATTACTATAATGACCATGAGGTGGGAATAACTTGTGGGCACTTGATTGGACATAGAGTGGGTATAATGATCTTAAATGAATGAGTAGTATAAAACATACTCATAAAGTAACTCTACATACCTTGATTCTCCATTGAATCTCTAACCATTACATGTGCATATGGTTATAAATAAATTAACATGATTAGCATTACAATGTAAAAAAGGGAAATGATTGAAATATATTAGAATGCATAATATATGTAAAATATTCTCTTTTGGTGTACAGTATGCGAGGATAAAAATTCTATTTCATTTAAGTTTCATAGTTTTTTCAAGATTTGTGCTGGTGAAGCCATGGAAGTGGTGAACTCAAGCTACATAAATGGTTTCAGGTGTAGCCAATAACATTTTTAGTGTAGGGATCCACTCACTGCAATTATTAGCCTATAAAAACAATATGAAGTAGGATTAAAAAAACCTTTTATCTCTTCATGATGTAGCATAACTCCTCGTATCTAAAAAAACATTAATTAATTAACTCTAAAAGGATAACCCGACCAACTACGATCAGATAATACACATCAAATTTGGTACACTGAAGTTATAGTCACATTAATTAGGGTTCACTATAGGTATAAAAACCCTTCAAATCATATATTTTGTTGACTCTTTAGCCCATCTAAT
The DNA here is from genome assembly GCA_963277665.1 of Viscum album. NCBI lineage: Eukaryota > Viridiplantae > Streptophyta > Magnoliopsida > Santalales > Viscaceae > Viscum > Viscum album. The sequence goes on from OY728165.1 coordinate 814,922,303, forward strand.
CATGTGAAACATCAAACTGTATATTTCACTAATATATATATATATATAGTCAATATATTTACAATAAAATTAGTAAAACCTTAGTATTTATTTTATATCATTAAATATCATCAATGAATAGTGAAATATATATACTAAACCTGTAAAAGAAAACAACTTCAATTTTTTAGAACACCATCCATTTTCTAAGGCATCTAAATTGAAATTTTAGCCTCTCAATATGTTTAATGAAATATAGATAATACTCTAAGATTTCTGATATAACAGTCATCAAAATATTATGAAGTATATAATAGGTGTTATTAAGAAAAAAATTTGTATATTTATAAAATTCTAGATTTCCTGAACAGTTGATCTGAAAACAGAGGAACTCTAAGACCACTTAAAAAGGGATTTCATGAATCAACATAGTTTAATGAAATATAATCAAATCTATTATCAACCTAACAAAAAAATTGATGATAATTTGATCCATTGAAGTAATATTATAATAGAATATCTAATTAAAACTATAAACCAAAAATTAATGATGGATCCAAAATCATAGAAACAAGAAACATATATCGTGATTACAACAGACTAACAGTGAAGATGATATAAAAATAGTTAATAGAAGTAGATATTGTTGAAATAAAATGAATGAAAGTGAATATATTATGAAAAAATTATGTGATACAGTGAATTGAGTAAATAATAATGCATGGGTACTCAAGACTCTCAATGAAACCCACATGAAACACATTGAACTATGATATATTAGGTGTTTCCAACTGTCATTTATTTGGATGATATCCTATAATCCTTCATGGTGACTAGTATAAAATTCACATTCATCAAAAACCATATATTTTTTAAAGGATATATATTAAAAACTCATACAATGTTTAAGAGTGAAAATAAAGGTATACCAACCTAGGAACTAGTAGTTGATCATCAACGGTTTAAGTACCACATATCATTACTGGACTATCTTCCTCATTTACATAAAAACAAATTGAATGTATTTATGGCTGTGATGTGATGGAATGAAAAAAATGTAATCTAAAATAAAAAAATAATTACATAGACTATGTAATATAAATTAATTAAGAGAAAATAAAAATAAATATGTACGGAATCAAGAATTGTATTTTTCCATAATATAAAATTCAAAACAATGTTTCTAGAGCCTAGAAAATAATGGGCAGCGATAAAGCCGAAATAGTAGACCTTGGTCATATCTTGTTTCCTGAATGAAAAATACACCATAATTAATCATTCCAATAAGTTGGGAGCACTATATTTTCATTAAGATGATAAAATATGATCAGACACATACCTCACTTCCAACAAAAACAATGTCAGAGAACTTTGTCGATGCAGATGATGAACTACTCTAGGGAAGAGAACTAAATCATTTAAGAAAGAAATTCAAGAAAATGACTAAAATATCAAATCAGTAGTACTACAATACATTGTGGAAGATATTTATGAATAGGTTTTAATGGATAATTTCGAGTAAAAAATACCACTGTCACATAAATGGACATCTATAATTTAAAAAAACACAAAGGCCATAACATTAATTCACCCAAAAATAGATAACAATATAGAATAAGAATGATGAAATCAGACAATGAATGAAAACATTTAAACATACCAGTAGGATGTCATATGAAATAAAACACAGTAAATATGAAAGTTAGATTTTAGAAAACTAGTCGAGAACTGCAATCAATTAAAATGCCTCTAATGAAAATTGAAATAAACCGCAGCCAGAGAGAAATTTAAATAAAATAAAAATTTGATAAACAAGGAAAAATACATTTAATACAAAGAAATCTTAGACCATGGAAATAGAAAATTTATTGTGAGAATATTTACTGCATAAACCATACAAGAAGACTGAATTATAATGGATAATAATGATATTTCCCAAAACCTTGGTTATGTGTTTGAGATCTGAAGAAGTGGTGTGGGGGTTTGTTCGGGCATGGAGGAGCAGTAGGTGGAGGATATGCTATGGTAGGAGTTGGAGGTGGAGGAGCCATGGTTGGAGAAACTGGAGGTGGATCAGTTGCCTACGTAGAACCTGGAAGCAGAGAATCCATAGGTAATAGTAGGGTATTGTCCATGGAGTATCTTGGGGGATGAACTAAAGTAGTAGTAGATGGATGCGAAGTAGCCGTTGATAGAGGATCTGGAGACATAGGAGTCAGATGCGGAGTATCTAGATGTATTCGCGGAGAAAAACCTAGAGATGTACATATATAGTGGTGTTGGGGAGCCAGTGAAATCAACTAGGAACCCTAAAAAGTGTTAAAATTAGATTGGGGGAAGTAATTAGAAGGATAAAATGAAACAATTAACGGAAACTACAAATTAAATGGATTTGTTAGCAGATTTTTGCTGGAACCATAGGTCGAGAAGAGGTTCTACTGGAGCTATGGGAGAGACCGATGGAAATCATCGTGGATGTGAGGAAAATATCATGCAAATGAAGGACGAAATCCACATGCGGAAGAGGGATGGAAGGGAACCATAACTACAAGGGAGACGATGACTCGGGTTTATGGGAATCACGGTTCGATGCTTAATGATACCTATTTAGAACGAGAACCCTTCGTCGATAGATTGAGCAGAAGAAGACAGTAAGGACAACCTCATACAGAATATGGAGAGAGTGCCATTAAAGGTTTTACAAAGATGAAAGATGTGGAATAGAGTCCATGTGTAAGCATGGAGTTTCATAGGGAGGACTTGTGGATGGGTGGAAAACATAAGATTATTATAGTTAGTAGATATTGCATTGGAAATAGGAAAACATGCAAGATGTGTGACAACATGTTGCATCCTATGTAGGCTACGGGTCAGGAAGCCACAACTGATGAATGATAATTTTTTTATTCTTAACAATGATATATAGGATGTTCTATTTAATATTTCATTGTTATTTCTAAATGATTTAATTCTATGTAACCATCATACCTCTCTTTCTCCCATAATACTATAAGTCTGGTTAACCCTTTTTTGATGTTGGTTTTTCAAAAATGGTATTTCTAAATATAAACGCATTTCCTACCAAGATCATGTTAAAATTTGGAGTACATAGATTATTCAAGGTTGGTAGAATATAAATTCCTGATATTTTAAAACAAGTATGTTAGTTTTGTAAAAACATGATTCTTTCTTGAGGTATGTAATATTTTTTTATCCATCAATTTTTGGTTTAATACTTCTTTATGGCTTAATTTGAATACCCATTGGGATCACTAGTGTATCGGTGTGTCTGGGGCTTGTTCAAAGCCAAGATACTTGATTTTTATAAAATCGAGGTATACCTCAAGGTTAGTAGAAACCATGTAGGTATGGTCGCTTAGTTTCTACTAATAGTGAAAGGCTAGGAAAAGAGTATGGGAAGCCCACATGGTTTGATAAACCACATGATTCCAGGCTCACTCTAATGTGACACCCTTTGTATTTTATTATAGTGGTATGAAACATGGTTTTCTCCCAGTTAGTCACATCGTTCATAAAAACTGTATAAGATTCCCGTTTCTATGGTAGTGGGAATATGGTTCGTGCAGTATTTAGACAAATATATAACCAAATCATATGATCTTGTATTTTTTGTGAAATTAAAAATTATCCCATAAAATGTTTATAACTAAGAACTATTTCTATATTCTGCATTATTTCATGGACATGGGAATTTGAGAGATGTACTTTGATACAAATACTATGAATCCAGGGATCTTCTTCATCTGATCTCAAAATCAAGATCTATTATAAGTGTTAGATCCATAATAGTGAGCTACTCAATCATTATGTTTCCTTACTCTATATTCTTGGTGTCTTATACACTATCAAGGTGTAAGATATTTTTCCTTATATTTAATATTTTTTTAATTATTTGTTTTTTCCTTGATCTAAGTCGATTCAAGTAATGTTAATAGACAAGAACTATACTACGGACCTTTGGAAGGTGGTGTCATTATTTTTAATTAAATTAGATGTGTTTATGTATATATATGTCATTTTATTGCTTGACTAGTTACCAGAGAGACTTCATTGAAAATGAATTTAATCCTTATTAAAAATTTATAATAATTACCTACATAATTAAAAATATTTTATAATGATTCAAGGTTAATGACATAAAATTAAAACCACCCCTTGGGTATGATGCTCAAGTAATGGACCACCATGGGTGGCATTTGAAACTAGATACCATTTTGGTGTTCCCCCCTACCCATGGGATTTTAAAAAATGAATTTAAATTTTCAAGTGAATTGATTATAAAAAGGGAATAAAATTACCTTGAACCCTAGATTTGTCCATGTTCTATCTTTCTTAAGCATATGTCTCTACTTATAATGAAAGGCCCATGTGAGCTACCTAAGAGTCTAATACTTCTAAGATGAGCACATGCCATGAGCCACCTTTTGAGGTGAGTTTTAAATAACAAGACCATAATGTTGTGTCTTGAAAGAATTAAATGATATTTATTGAATTCTTATAATCCTTTAGTTAAAAATGGTTTCATATAATAACTTCATGGATAAAATCATTTGGCTACCCCCTTTCTTATGCTAGAGTGGTACATGGACTCCTTAGTGGACTATCAAGATGGACTCAGAGGCTCTACTGTTATACACCCAAGTAACAATTACACTCATTATATAGAATTATAATGATATAATTAGAGAAAAGTTGAATATATATGCTATAGGTGAATCATGGGATCCGTTGACGGACTGCCAAGGACAGACTCATTGATTGGTGATTTTATACCACATCTTGAGAAAAACCAGGACTCCTATGGGGAATATCATGGATTGGATTTTAAGGTTATTAGTTTATGATATTCTCGGAGTGATACCAGGAATCAAATTAATTAATTATAAGGATGGGGATAGGTTCATAATGTAATAGTTAATGAAATGATTTATAAGGAATTTATTCTATGAAAAAGAACAGAATTTTATTTGGACATTTTCTTAGACCTGAATGATGGACTATATAGGTATCTATGATCATGTATCTTTACGGGGGAAGAAAGGATATGTTCTAGGTCTCGGGACTTATTAATGAAACGAACGTTATTATAAATTGATATTTGAGTGACTATTTACTTAGAGTCATTCTGGCTATGCCTGAAGCATGTAGTAGAGGATGAGTGTTTGTGGGAACACGTAACATTTAGGTTTGTTTAGATAAAACACTTCTTCTAAATATTATATTACATAATACATAATAATATTATTATATATTCACTGATTGGATATAATTAGACCTTTGTGTGGTTACCTAATAGGATTATATCTCACACCTTGTTCAGGTTGTCGTTGCATACTGTGGTAGTCTATATTATTGCACGTATGGATAAGGGAAATCAAACTACTATGGGTTTTTTATTATAGTTTAGAAGCATACGAGCATGGGACTGAGCTGAGGCTCATTATGCTCTCTGGATAAAATAATTTTGACCTTTTTTATATTGTCATACATGTACTGTACAGTTTCATGGATAATTTTTTTTTGTTTCTATAAAGATACAAGAAATGGAATGTATGATCATCATTTTGTGTATGACATTATGTTGTATTTTAAATATATTTTCTAACTATTATACTACATTAACTCTTTATTCAATATGAGTTATTATACTATTATACATTCTTTTAAGAGAACATATTCTATTGAAAGGCATAAACATGGACCTCTCTTCTAGTTGTAGGCCTTTGGAATTTTGATATATTTTCTTGAGGTCATGTGGTCAACTAGACTCAAGGTACTGATGAGTGAATTTCAGGACCAAGACATTAAAATGTGGTATCAATTGATTCATTTATGGTTTGATTTACTATTTTTATATAGTATATAGGGAATAGAAGAAATATGAATTTGGTAATGAGTTATTACTATGCATAGATAACCCATATATAGGAAACATCTAAATTTCCTAATATTGAATTAATGTTTTCTAGTTGTTGACTATTACATGTCATTTGATTCCACTGTTTGTTGATTCACATGAATTGTGATGTTATTATTGAAATAATTGATGGTTTTACTTTGTTTCACCCTAGTGATATTAGGATATTCCATCTCATTCATCATTTTAGAAACATGATATGAATCACATTCCACACATTATTCCATGTCATTTAAGATGCATTACCTGATTTCATTCTATTGTAGTAAGTTCCATGATTGATATACCTAATGTGTGATATATATTTTGTATAATAAATTGAAATCATGGTTGGTACATAGTATCTATGTTGTAACCAATGAATTTTTTCTTCATTTGGCTACAACAGTCACTGAATGAAGTATATTGTGGCATGTTGAGTCATGGGAAAAGAGTTCTATAGTATAGAATCTATAGTTGTGTGTATTAGGTGGACATCATATTTTGGTTCATAAGGAATATGGGATCTTATGGGTAAGAATTTGGTGAACCATTTGGTCTAAAAATTTGAAATTAAGTGTGATATAATGAAAATGAATATGAAATAAATAGAAGAGTGAAATTTATAAATTAGAGAACATGACCCAAATATGACCTTGTAGTGGGATGTTGGCATTATATATTTCTTTCCCACGATCTATTAGTATCCCTAACCAGAATTAATGATTAATAAGAATAGTATGTTCTTATATTGGAATTATTGTACCTATTATATTTAAATATTTACACTTTTATCCATTGAACTATCTTGATTTGAGGCATATACATTGAATTTTTATATGTATCCAAAAATGAAATCCTCTAGTCACAAGCCAGGAGGGTGGAAATGGTCAATCTCTAGAGGCGTTGATCCATCTCCTAGCAATAGATCATCTAGTAGTTCTATCCAAGGGGTTAGAGATTGTATGGAACACAGGTGATCAGTCATAGATTCATTAACGCTCTCTGTATTTCATGAAAACCGTTCATGGAGCATGATGTCCTACCATGAATATGGAATTATTGACTTATGAGTTCTAGTAGTAGTATCTTCCCTTGTTTTGGGGGGATGTAAGAATATAGGATTCGAAATCATGGGAAAATGCCATTTTATCTGTCTTCGAACATTTATATATTCCTCCACTAAAGACTGTATATCTCACTATGAATATATTTTGTTATTAGGAAAACAAATGGTGGGATGTCATTACTTATATTCATAGTCATTGGGAGATGGTTTGGAGGGAGTTTAATATAAATATATATTATTACTTCGACCCTAATATAATGAGGGATGATAGAGATCTATTGTTCAAACACATATATGATGTTGTGTTATCAGTTATGGATTATTCTCCCTCTCTTGTAGAGATGCAATCCTTTGCACCTATTATGATGGGTGAAAATTTACCTAAAAATAAGATATTCAAGTATGGTATCATGTACAACCTATGATTGCATGTGAATTTATTTTTTATTATCTACCATATATATAATATTTAATTTGGTTCTTATCATATAGTGTTACTTGATATTGGTTGGGGATTTATTCCATGGAGGTTTGATGCCAATATCTAGTGCTACATCGACTTGTAGTCGGAAATGTCATATAGAGATTCTACATAGTGGTATTAATCCCCACAACACACACTCAGGTAGATAGGCGATGTGAAACTGGTGTAGTGTGCCAAGATATATGAGACCTTAGTGCTTGATATACCTAACTGAGTGTCGATCTTGTAGTAAAATATTACATATATAGAGCTTTTTTAGAACATTTAATTTGGTACCCAGTGAGAGATGGTTTACTCTGACTCCATATGTAGTAGTTTTGTGAGACGCTTCTCGTCAAGATGGGAGATGGAGTATAGCTGGCTGATTGGGAAAAGGATATTGTCGTGGAAATGGTATTTGGACCCCATATTGGTAGTGACAAAAGAGAAGATATGATATAGGTGATAGAACCATGGACTTCTATGCATGATTTGGTGTATGGTTTGTGTTTGTTATCAATCAGCAGTGGAATTTTAGAATGTGTACCCACAAAGAGATTATACAGTTCAAGCAGACAGCAGTATTGAAGGTGGTTCCATTTCTCAGTGTTTGCTAAATTTTTGGGCCTGAAAATCGACAGATGGAGAAAAGTGTTTTTGGCAAAGAGACTTGCGTGGTGTGTACTGGATGAAGAGGAAACATGTGCTCCATATGTTTTTCAAGATCATAACATGGGAAAATGAAAATGGAATAAGGGCCGCGCAAGTTTTGGTCTGGTCACGCAAGTTTTGGTCTGGTCGCGCAAGTGACCTGCGTGCCGTGAAGAGATATGGGCGCTGATGCCTATGAAGACTGGAAAAATGTGCGGCTATTGTTTTTCAATATCATAACTTCAGAATATGGTTAAGGAAAGAATGTCATGCAAGTATTTGTGTAGGTCGTGCAAGTGAGTTGTGCGACAGAGGCTAGGGTGGATGAGCTGCGCGCCGAGGGAACCATTGCGCGCCACCGCACAGGGGATACAGTTTTCCTATAAATAGATTACCCCCCTCCTCATTGGTAATGAAGTTCAAGACTCAGAGATTTTTCGAGCACTCGTCATGCAAGTGGTTGAGTCGCACAAGTGGTTGTTGGGTCGCGCAAGTTGAGGATGTGCGCCAATTCATGGCTGCGCGACCAAGGCAGTTGGGGAGTTAAATGTGCAACGTCGCTCAAGTTTGGTATTGAAGGAGTCAGGGTCGCTGAAGTTTTTTGGTGTCACCTGTGCGATGTTTTTGTACCGCGCAAGTGACTTGCGTGCTGGGATTGTGACTTGCGCGCCGGGCTTGGATAAGCGCGCTAGGTTTGTTAAAGTTCATTTGTCCTTTTCAGGCTGCACGAAAGATGGAAGATTGCCCGGTACCCTCAGCACAAAGTGAGATTCATCTTCTGGTGAGAGTTGGACATCAACAGAGCATCTACATATGACAGAGCATGCACTCTTATGTAATGATGAATAGAACTTCACGTCTATAAACTGAGTGGGACTTCACCAACGGCAGTGAGCAAGGGGGAGTCAATGGGAGTGACCCTAGTGAAGTAGTGATCTATCCATGAACCTTTTTAAAGGAAGTGAGCCTGGGACAGAGTGATTGTGCCCAAACATTTGTAATCCATAGCTAGTGAAGATTGGTGGAATTTGGTACGACCGACAATTTGTCGGCGTATGCTCCTTGGACGTAGCCCTTAGTGGTGAACCAAGAAAAAAGTGCTATGTTTTCTCTATGCATGTGAATGTTTACTTTCTAATCATATTCATCATATAGGTTCAACAAGTTCCTACCAACGTGGGAACAAGATCCATCACATTAAAAGTAAAAGTTGTCACCCGGATTCACCCCTCCCCTCCCAGGGTGTCCCAGGGTCCTTCAAGGTGTATCAGAACGTAAAGGTTGCTGGTGTTGAATCTGTCCTTTATCGTCATGGAGAATACAGTCAATGTCAGGGGAGTCCCTCACTTCAATGGAAGTAATTTCTAGATCTGGAAGAATAGAATGGGATCCCATCTAAGATCTCTTGGAATGGAATTTCCCTTTTCTACTATCCAAGGAATACAAGTCACGGATCCAACAGGCCTAGCTATGACTGAAATATACAAGAAAATTCTTGATGCAAATGCTAAAGCACAAAATGCACTCACTGCATCCCTTTTTGATCAGATCTACCTAAAGGTGATGAATTTCACATCAGCAAAATCCATGTGGGATAAACTCGATAATATTTATGACGGAGATAGCAAAGTGAAGGAGGCGAAACTGCAAGTGTTGCCCAATCAGTTTGATGATCTGATGATGCATCCAGAAAAGAATGCAGACTCTTTCTTCAATCGAATTACTGATGTGGTTGGAGAAATTCGGGGTCTAGGAGAAGAAAACAAATACATTGATATTGTAATGAAAATATTAATAAGACTTCCACCTCTGTACAATGCAATGGTGTCAGGTCTTGAGGAATGAGATATTTCCAAACTTTCTCTAGATGATTTACTGAGCAGCATGGTTGCATATGAAATGAGAGTCAAACCAGAAGATGCTACGACTTTTGTGAGAAAGGAAATTGAATTCAAATCCATGGATAAACTGAAAATCTCAAAAGATAGTAGCAGTGAAGATAATTAAGAAAAAGAAATTATTTCTCTCATTACAAAGAAGTTCCATAAGGGGAAAGGGAAATTCAAAAGAAATTTACCTCTCGCATGTTTCTGTTGTGGAAAATTTGGTCACATTACCTCTCAGTGCATAAGAAAGACCAATGATGAAGATATTGAAGATGAATTCTTCGAGAAGCCTTAGAGAAGGTTCTTCAAAAAGAGAAACTTCAAATCTGGAAAGAAAATGCAAAAGAAGAGTTTTGTCTATGAAGAGGAAAAAGATGATAATGAATTCTGTGATGAAGAAGAACCAGAATTCAAAAATGGGAACCAAGCTTCTATGATGGCCACTGTTGAAAAGTTATAAGATACTGGTGGAGAAAAACAACTAAGAACTTGTGTTGATCCCGAGATTCAACATAAGGATGTAGTTAGTAAGATTAAGATTAAATGTAGGAGTTTCAATAAGTGGAAATCAATTGTAGAGGAATCAACTGAATACGTTGATCAACTTGAATCTGAAATTGAACGACTGGAAGAATTTTTGAAGGTACAGTCTAAAATTATTGAAAGAAGTGATGATGTAGTAGATCTGAAGCTGAGAATTGAAGAGAAGGCAAAGGTCATAAATGACCTTACCTCCAGACTTGATAAAAAATACAAGACTACTGAGGGTCCTGAGGAGGAAGTTGTTACTCTACGGATTAAACTGGGGACTAATTAAATCCAAAAAGAATCGAGGAAAAAAATACAGTTTGGAAGATACTCAGATGCAGAATTACTAGCAAGAGCCATGTGTGGTTCAGATGGGGTTGGAAAAATATTGAGTGATCAAAGACCCGCTTGCTTGGGAAAGAGTGGAATTGGCTGTGAGGCTGAGACATCAACTGCTAGAAGTGAAAAGATCCAAAAGAAAGATAAGATGAAAGTTGAACATGTTGAAATGTTACCTAAAGTGCCAAAAATGGAACCCTCAATCCCAACTAAAAGGAGAACTGAAAATTATCCTCAAACATTCATAAATGGCAGACAGTCTAACTATTCTCCCATGGAAGAAGGTATAAGGAGAAATTCATGTGAGAAGACATTTCCTCTCATGAAGTGTCAGTTCTGTGGCTATCTGGGCCATACCATGTCTTATTGCGAAGAGGCAAGAAGCTATCTGAATGGAGAAGATATAGAAGTTCAACAAATGAGAACAATTTCATATCCTATTACTTATAGAAGAATCAATTTCTATGGATATTGTTATCGTTGTTATAACTTTGGTCATAAGGTCGCTAATTGCAGGAAGAGAAGGGACATGGACACCTCATACCAGAGTTCAAGACAAGTCATGTCTCGTCAGAAATATAGTGTTGCTCTTTCAAACAGTTTTTCTCATCTCAAAGAGGATTTCGACTATGAATAACCTGGGTATGCAGAAGAGATAATTGAAAGGCCATCGATTCTATACACTCAATCAAATTTCTCTTGGAAGGAAATGAAGAAGATTGAGAAATTTAACCTTGCACATATGGCGCTCAGAGCTACAAAGGACAACAGTACCAGGATTCTGGATAGCGGTTGATCATCTCATATGACAGGTAATTCCGGCCTGCTAACGAATATCATATGTAAGGTTGATGGTACCGTAAGATTTGGTAATGATGGGGCTCTGAAAATCAAAGGGAGTGGAAGTACCGAATTAACTAATGGAGAACTAAAGAAGACTGAAGTCCTTTACATAGATGGACTATGTCATAATCTCCTCAGTATGAGTCAACTCTATGTCTTGGGACTTATAGTTACTTTTAATCAGAAAGTTTTTGCTATCAAGGGAAAGACAGACAATTCACTTATGAAGGGGTGCAGAACAGGAGGCAACTTGTATCAGGTTGATAGTGAAGAAAATGTATGTTACATGACTATTAAACAAGAAAACAATTTTTGGCATCGAAGACTGGGACACATAAATCAACAAGACATGGATAAAATATCAAAATTGAGAATTTTCATGGACATTCCAAAACTGAAGCGTGAGAGTGAAAAATCTTGTGATGCTTGCATTCGTGGGAAGCTGGTCTGCAGTTCATATCGGCCAAAGAAGAGAAGGGTATCTACCCTTCTTGATCTGATTCATACAGATGTATGTGGGCTGATAAATGTTTCATGAACTCATGGAGAAAGGTACTTTGTCCTTTTCATAGATTATTATAGTAGAATGGCATGTGTGATGGTCATTCACAGGAAACGACAAATCCTTGACTGCATGAAAACATATCGGTGAATCGCCGAGAATGATACTGGACGAACAATCAAAGTTTTGCGATCTGACAATGGAGGAGAATACATGTCCATTGAATTTTAAAATTATCTGGAGAAGAATGGGATACAACATGAGGTAGCTGCTATGAGAACTCCACAACAAAATGGAGTTGTTGAATGTAGGAATCGACATGTGAACAACATGGCATGAACTATGCTGATTGAGAGTCGTATTCCTAGACATTACTGGAAAGAGGCTGTTCAAGATACAGTGCACATTCAAAATCGAACAGGACTTTATATGGGTGAGATGAAGACACCATATGAATTGTGGCATGGACGAAAGCCTTCTTTAAAATAATTTCATGTCTTTGGAAGTAAATGCTTCATCATGAACAAAGAAGGAAATCAAGGGAAATATGGAGAAAATGAAGATGAATGAATTTTCCTGGGTTACTCAATGAACAGAAAAGCCTACAAATGTTTCAACAAGCGTTTAGGAAGGATTGTGTAAAGTAGTGATGTTATGATAGTTAAAGATAAAACCACAAATGCTTCAAGGACGTCATATGCTGATGTGATAGAAAGCCAGGAAGAAAGTGAACGTGAAGAAAATACCAATGCAGAAATAGAGGAAGTTCTTCAAAACACTCAGCAGTCACATCATGATGTTGACTCAGAAGAAGAATCTGAAGAAGAAACTATGGCTGAAGAGAATGCTACTGAACCTCACAGAAGAAATCGAAGAGCTGAGATTGATCCATCCAACATAATTGGGGACAGGAGTGCACCCACTCAAACAAGAAGGATGAGGAATAACACCCAATCTGCATTTATATCAGTTGTAGATCCATCCTCAATTGAAGAAGCTACAAATGATGAATCCTGGGTGAAATCCATGAATGGCGAATTAGATCAGATTGACAGACATGGGATCTTGTCCAAAGACCTGAAGGTCATAATGTGATTGGTACCAAATGGATCTTTAAAATAAGTTTGATGAGCATGTAAGTGTCATCAGATAAAAGGCACGACTGGTATGTAAAGGATACTCCCAGATTGAAGGCATTGATGTTGATGAAAACTTTGCTCCAGTGGCTAGACTGGAGTAAATCCGGCTTTTCCTTGCCATGGCACACCGAATAGGATATAAAGTATATCAAATGGATGTCGAGACAATATTCTTGAATGGGGTAATCAAAGAAGAAGTCTACATTGAACAACTAGTAGGCTTTGTTTTGGGTACTGATGAAACAAAGGTCTGCAAAGAGAAGAAAGCTCTATATGGTTTGAAGCAGGCACCACGGGCGTGGTACTCACGGTTGGATTCAAATCTCAAGAAGTTGGAATTCAAAAGAGGAGGAGTTGATCACAATCTCTATGTGAAGAATTCTCCACAAGATCAATTCATGGTTGTAGTCTACATTGATGATATCATATTTAGTGGCAGCAGACAGAAATCAGTGGACGAATTTTCCAACAACATGAAATCAGAATTTGAAATGTGTATGATTGGGGAGCTCACATATTTCTTGGGGCTGCAGGTTATTCAAAAGAAGGAATGCGCTTTTATTTCTTAGGAAAAATATGCAAGAGAGCTGTTGAAGAAGTTTAATATGCAAGACTCCAAACCAATGTCAACTCTGATTGCAGTTGGAAGTAAACATAGAAATCATGAGGATGGGGACTCTGTTGATCCAACCATATATAGGAGGATCATTGGAAGCCAACTATACCTGACAACAACATGACCAGATATTGTCTTTTCCACATGCCTTGTGGCCCACTTTCAGAGTAATCCAAAGGAGGAACATATGGCGTCAGTAAAAAGAATCAGGAGGTACATTCATGGTACACAAAACATAGGGTTATTTTTTGCTGCAGGCAGGGACAATGAATTATCAGCGTTTTCTGATGATGACTAGGCTAGTGATGTAGTTGAAATGAAAGTCTACTAGTGGTGGAGTTTCGATATTGGGCAGAAATGTGTTGGCTGGTTGAGCAAGAAACAAGAAAGTGCTTATCTTAGTACTGCTGAAGGTGAGTATTTCTCTGCCACAAAGGCGTTCACTCAACTGCTATGGATGAAGTAACAATTAACAGATATTGGTGATGAGTTAAAGCAACCTATGGTGATTTACTACGATAACAAGAGCGCAATTGATCTTACGAAGAATCCTGTTCAGCATTCCTGTATGAAACATATTGAAATCAGGTATCACTTTATAAAAGAAAAAGTGGAACAAGTGATGATTAGAATGGATCATGTGGGAACTGATGAGCAAGTGGCTGATATCCTAACCAAACCACTCTCCGCGACTGTGTTTGAGTAGCATCGGTTGAACCTTGGTGTTCAGTCACCTCCAAGTGCATAAGGAGGTTACACATTAACCCTCTCCCTATTTGTTCTAACTGTCTTATCTGTTTATGTCTATGATGCAGGTTTATGGGGGAGATACTATCTAGGGGAAGTATGGTTTGAGCTGAATGTTTCACAAATTACTGGCCTTTGGATTTATTGTCAATGGGGGAGAAAGGAATAAATTCAGGCATGTAATACTTCTGTGATGAGAAGAATGAGAAGGAAAACATTGGAACCCAATTCAAGCATCCTCTCTTGTTTTCTAAACCAAGCATTGATCACGTAGACTTAGAGTGTTGGCTGAGTTGATTCTTGCGTTTTTGGTTTTCACATGGATGGAGCTCTATTGAATTTATTTTCTGATTTCCAACAAACCCAAAGGGGGAGATTGTTAGAACCATGGTCTTCTATGCATGATTAGGAGTATGGTTTGTGTTTTTTGTCAATCAGTAGTGGAATTTCAGAATGTGTACCCACAAAGAGATCATACAGTTCAAGCAGACAACCGTATTGAAGGTGGTATCGCTTCTCAGTGTTTGCTAAATTTTTGGGCCTGAAAATCGACAAATGGAGAAAAGTGTTTTTGGAAAAGAGACTTGCGTTCCATGTACTGGATGAAGAGGAAACATGCGCGCCATATATTTTTCTAGATCATAACATGAGAAAATGAAAAAGGGATAAGGGCCGTGCAAGTTTTGGTCTGGTCGCGCAAGTGACCTGCGTGCCGTGAAGAGACATCGGTGCTGATGCCTAGGAAGACTGGAAAATTATGCGCCTATTGTTTTTCAATATCGTAACTTCAGAGTATGGTAAAGTAAAGAAGGTCGTGCAAGTATTTGTGTAGGACGTGCAAGTGAGTAGTGCGACAGAGGCTAGGGTGGATGAGCTGCGCGCCAGAACCTGCGCGCCGAGGGAACACTTGCACGCCACTGCGCAGGGGATCCAGTTTGCCAATAAATAGATGACCCCCTCCTCATTGGTAATGAAGTTCAAGACTCAGCAATTTTTCGAGCTCTCTTCATTCAAGTGGTTGAGTCGCATAAGTGGTTGTTGGGTCGCGCAAGTAGAGGCTGCACGCCAATTATCGGCTGCGCGACCAAGGAAGTTGGGGAGTTAATGGCCCAACATCGAGCAAGTTTTGTGTTCAAGGAGTCAGTGTTGCGCAAGTTGTTTGGTGTCACCTGCGCGCCATTTTTGTACCGCGCAAGTGACTTGCGCGTTGGGATTCTGACTTGCATGCCGGGCTTGGATAAGCGCACCAGGGTTGTTAAAGTTCATCTGTCCTTTTGAAGCTGCACGAAAGCTGGAAGATCGTCAGGTACCCTCATCGCAAAGTGAGACTCATCTTCTGGTGAGAATTGGACTTCAACAGAGCATCTACATATGACAGAGGATGCATTCTTATGCAATGATGAAGAGACCTTCACGTCTATAAACTAAGTGGGACTTCACCAACGGCAGTGAGCCAGGGGGAGTCAATAGGAGTGACCCTAGGGAAGCAGTGAGCTATCCCTGAACCTTTGTAAAGGCAGTGATCCTGGGATAAAGTGATTGTGCCCAAACCATTGTAATCAACATATAGTGAAGATTAGTGGAATTTGGTATGACCGACAACTTGTCGGCGTATTCTCCTTTGACGTAGCCCTTAGTGGTGAACCAAGTAAAAAGTGTTGTGTTTTCTCTGTGCATGTGAATGTTTACTTTCTGATCATATTCATCATACAGGTTCAACAAGTTCCTACCAACGTGGGAACAATATCCATCACATTAAATGAAAAATTTGTCACCCTGATTCACCCCTCCCCTCTCAGGGTGTCCCAGGGTCCTTCAATAGGTATCTAGGATATTAACATTTCACTGATCGTGCCTGATATAGGCAGTGCAATAATCGCCTATGTTTTAGAATCATGCACCTTCTAGAATGAGGATTACTATTCCATTAGCCTCAAAATTAGTATCTTCTCATTTTTATATAGTGGATTCCCATCTATTTAATTTTTTTCAATTTTGGAGAGGCTTGGGTTTATAATTTTCTCATTCCATGGAATTATGATGCGTGATACTCCATTTGGGATTAAAACGGAAGATGTACATCAGTGAAGGTGTTCCCCTTGATATTGGAAGGTTTCACTTCATATGGGAACCCATTTTCCATGAGATGATGGTATTTTACACCATTTTTATGATGGAATGGTTTGTTCCATTTAATACTTTTGTTGATTTCTATTTCTGAAGGGTGACATTGACATCACTTGGATGTGGGGAGTTTATTTACAATGGTAAATGGGAAGAACAAATGAGCCAAGCTAGACCTATGAATCATGGGTTGGGTGGGATAACAACATGGATTGTGTGTTTATAACTTGATGATCAAGGAATGAAACATGAATATTTCCCACTACTGGATGATCATTAAAGAGTTGTTTTCTCAGATGAAATTTTTGGAATACTTCTAAGGATAGATGTAGTTTTATCCATTGACCTACTTCAAGGTGTTGCACCAGTATCAATTTTTCCTTACAAGAACGATACTACTGAGTTGCAAGAGCTCCAGAGGATGATATGGGATTTAGATTAAATGGGATTTACCCAAAAAATACTTCTATTTACGGTTCTATTGTCCTTTTTTAAAAAAAGAGGTAGGTACTTTAGGATATACATGGATTACCAAAAATTGAACTACCTGATGGTTATAAACTATTATCGTTAGCTGCAGAGAGATTTTATTTTTGAGAAGATCTAATGAAATTGGGTATTTTCAAAAATTAATTTGAGATTGAGTTATCATCAGGTTTGTGTTTTACCTAAATACATACCTCTTTATGAATTTCATAAAAGGTATAGTCTATATAAATTTTTTATGTCGTTATATCTCATGAATTCTCTAATAGTTTTCATGGAATTGACTAACCAAGTCTTTTATCCTAATATTTATTTATTTTTCATGGTAATCATGGATTACATCTTATTGTATTCCCAAATATTAAAAATCCTTGAATAAAATCTTGAGATCATATTAGATACATTGAGATAGCATCAGTTATTTGATAATCATAGAATGTTCCAATTTTTGATGGCCCGGATTCACATCAGGGGTCACATTATCTCATAGACAAATGTATTAGTAGTCCCAAATAAGGTGATACCATTAAATTCATAGAAAAAACTATGGACATATTTGAGATATGGAGTTTCTAGGGGAAGATAGGATATAATATTCATTTAATATAAGACTTATCATTCATAGAAGATCCACTAATGTGATTGACTGTGAAGGGTGTGATGTTTTTATGGTCAGATTCCTATCATTTATCCTTTTATGAGCTGAAAGGAAGATTAACATCCTCACTGATAATGATTTTTTCAGAATAATGTTGAAGCTACATTGTGTATTGATATGAATAGGGTATCAGGAAGGGAACAATATTGATACTGAGGGATAGGGTTGTAGTGTATGAGTCCCAGTAGTTGAGGCCACATGGGAGGAATCTTATGATCCAAGATCTCATGTTTTTTGAAATTGATCATTCTTTGTTTTGTGGGATAAAATATTTATTGGGAGAGTACTTTGTGATGTAAACAGACCAAAAATCATCAAGTACATATTTACACAGCATGATTTGAATTTGATCCAATGATGGTGGGTTGAGTGCCCATATTGTCTTGACTTCAAGCTTGTCTCTTCTCCTTATAATGGAAATTTAGAGGTCAATGAACTGAGTAGGAGGGAAGAGATATAGGTAGTTCTGCACGCTAGTAGTGAGTGGTACGATACAGATTTATTCACTAAGGTCCACAGGGGGGTGTATGATAGTCAAGGGTATGATTTTATTTCATACATAGTTGGGACCTATACCCTTATGTATATAGTGAGTATAGGAAGAAATAAAATTATTAATTCCTAGTCCTATGAGAGAGTGTGGCATGTGAGGATCCTCCTCCAAGTTGGACCGTAGTCATGGAGGAAATTATTAATATTCATGGTTCCATATAGGTTTCAACAAACATACATGGGGACCTAATGTGATAATTTCATTCTTCTTCTTGGGAAGTCAATCCTAGTGTCATCAATAAGTATCAAGATATACATCCCCAATACTAGTGACATGTATTAAAATAAATATATCTATATTTTTTCATGAAATGTTCCAATAATTTGTAGGTGAATGTGGAACCCCTCAGACCCATCAAAATATTACCCCAAATTCCCATTCCAAGATGCAAGTGGGTTGGTGTTGCAATGTATTTCACAACCAGCTTATCGAGGCCAACATGAGGAATACATTTAACGTGTTTTTTTGTAAAAATACACATAATTTTTTTCTAATTTATAAGATAATAAGGATACTTATTTTAGTATATGATCTTGGTAGGTTGTATTTTTATGAGATAGTAACACTTCATGGGTTCCCTCATACTATTTTTTGGATTTGGATTCCCGATTCACATCGTGGTTCTAGAAATGGTTGTAGATGGAATTGGGTACATAGGTGCCTCTGATCACATCATTCCCCTCTCCAACAGATGTTTTGTTATAGTACATGATAGAGGTTCCGGAGGATATGTTGTGTACATGTGTCAGATATTTGGGGTCTCCAGGGAGAGGAACATACAACTGGTTGAATTCTAAAAATAGAATATCTTTTGATGCTACAAATATGGCTCCCTATAAATCATTATATTGTAGGACAAGCTGATCACCCCTATGTTTGTCAGAGTTATGACATGCATCTATTCGTTGATCATGTATCATTTAGGAGACTATAGAACATTTTTAGTTGACTCGGATATAGATGGATACTGAAAATATTTGAAATAAATATTATTCTAATGAACTCTAGAGTTTGAGGTCATGGGTCGTGTCTTTTTACATGTCTCGCTAATGATAGTATGTAAGAGGATCCTAAGACAAATCAAACATTCATCATGATATTATGTGTCATTATAGATTCTACAGAGATTCCGGTTGATTTCTTATCAGTTTTAGCTACCTCAAAGGTACCAAGACATGCACAAACCCTTTCATGTATCTCAGCTACACCATTA
Source organism: Viscum album (assembly GCA_963277665.1). Classification (NCBI taxonomy): domain Eukaryota; kingdom Viridiplantae; phylum Streptophyta; class Magnoliopsida; order Santalales; family Viscaceae; genus Viscum; species Viscum album. The sequence continues at coordinate 814,942,016 of OY728165.1, forward strand.
TCATTTAGAACCATATTATGATTTAATTTCAAGGAGGTTGAGTTCTAGGTAGATGTAACCTTTCTCGATCATTCAATTTATATCATTGACTGGATCATGATGGTTCTCTATGGACATTCATTTCCTCTAGTGGATGATCTATGGTATAATGGATGTGTATAAGAGGATAATTGGGAGAGGGAAGTCGGAATACAAGCTTAGTGGCTAGAGTGAATCTCAAGAAATGTCTTCTACCAGCCTTGATAAGGAAATTCATGGACATATATATCTATTTAGGGATGTTTGTTAGAACCCATTTCTTTCATATAGTACATAATATTTTTTTTCATTCCAGCAATTTTTGGATTAAATTCATATTTATGGCCTAATGTGAATACCCATTTTGTCAATTGTGTATTTGGGGTGTCTCGGGTTCGTTTAGAGCCCATATAACAACTTTTTAGAAATGATAGGTAGGTCAAAATGATTGTATAGACTATGTGGGGAAGGTTTCATGGATACTACATACTCTTCCAGGGTGGGAAGAGAGCATATGAATCTTTCAAGTTTAGAAAAACCAGGAAATTTTTGGTGATTGCCCATGTGGAATGCTCTTCACTTATTGAATGTGGTATCAGACATGGTTTCTACACTATTAGTCAAACTATGCTTACAATCCATGATGGTTTCCCATTATTATACTATTGTATGTATGGTTTGATACATAGTTTGGCCAAATGTGGGAAAAAACAATGTGGCCATGTATTTTATTTGGATTTAAATAAACTCCCCTAAAAAGTTTATAACATTAAACATATTCTCTTTTCTGATCCCTTACCATCCTTTGGGATTTTATATCTTACCTTGGATACATATACTAGGAAATAATAGTTTATCTCATTTCAATCTCAGAATCAAGATCCATTAGAAGAATCATATGAAAATATGTAGGATATATTTTTATTTTTTTCTATTCCGTATTCTTCTTGGAAATAGTTGTGCTATTTAGGTGCAATCTAATTTTCCCTATTTTTAAGGCTTTTGTCCATTGTTTGTATTTCTCCCGATCTTAGTCAAATCGGAGGATGATATAGGGTGATCACTATTCTACAAACATAAGTTAGGTGTTCTCATTATTTTATCTTAAATATGAGGTGTTTAAATATATATATATATATATATTGTTTAGTTTCATGTTCCCAATTATCATAGATATTCCCTTGAAATTAAATTAAATCCTTTTTTAATATGGATAGGCATGACCCATGTAAATAATGACACCATTGATAGTCAATAACGGTTAAGGAAATGGAATTAAAGTCACTCCATGGGTGTGTTGCTTAATTAATGGACCCCCATGCGTGGAATTTGAACCCAGACACAATTTTGGTGTCATGTTTACCCCTTGGCATGGGTTTTTTTATAATAATTTTAAAATTAAAAGTGAATTTATTGGAAAAAGGAAATTATTTGGCCATGAAACCAGGATTTTACCATCTTATTTATTTCTTATGAATATGTTTCTTCTTAAAATAAAATTCCCACATGATTTAGTTAAGAGGGGGGGCCTTCGGAACATAGCCCGTGACTTTTTATACCTTCTGAGGTGATATTTAAATGAATTGGTCATATTGATAACCCTTGAATCAATATAATGATATTGATTGTATTTTAATATGAAATTTGTGGCAAATTGGTTCATATATAAACATCATGGATGGAACCATTTGTCTAATTCCTTTCATATGATTGACTGATACTTGGACTCCTTAGTTGACATCAATTGATGGACTAAGAGGATTTACTATTATATGTTTGAGTGAAAAATTGACTACTTATATTCACTTACAAGGATAAAATACAAGATAAGATTATTATATATTCCATGGGTGACACTTGGGCTACCATAGCATACGTCTGAGGACAGACATAGTGAGTGGGGATATAAAACCACACCTAGAGCAGAACCAGGATTCCAATTGGAAATTCCTATGATGGGATTATAAGGTACTTGGTATATGATAAACATATATTGATCCCACGATTCCAAATATGTAATTCCAAGGATGGGTTCGGGTTCTTAATTTAATTATTACTGAAATGATTTATATGATGTATCTTACAAGCCCATGAACAATCATAGATTCAGGGTTTATCATACACCTGATTGATGGTTTAGTTAAAAATCCAAGATCACGTATCTTCACAGGGGACATTGTCATATGTGAGAGGTCCTGAGACTTATTAATTAAATTAAAATAGATATAAATTTACAGAGGAGGTACTATTTAGTTAGATACCATAATGATAAGGCCAAAGGTAGTAGTAGTGAACAGATGTCATTGAGAAACTAGACCATTATGGGTTGTTTGTGTACATCAATTTCTTTACATATTCTATTAATTAATGTAAATTTTTATTATTAAAAATTCACTGACTGGATGGAATAATTCCTTCAGGTGGTTAAGTACTATGATTTTATCTCACACCCTTTTTGGGTTGTCGTTTGGTACCCATGAAAACTATATGGAATCTTGTATGCACAAGGGAACAATCTATGCTACTGAATTTTGATTACTTATTTGGATTAGAGGTGCATAGGACCAAGCTATGGCTCTTGATGTTATCTGGAGATATCAATTTTTTTCATTTTTGGTATTTTGTTACATGTTCTATATAGTTGTATGGATACAAATTTTGGTTTCTTTGTAGACACTTGACATGAAAAGTATGATCATTATTTATATGAAATTATGTTGTACTTGTTATCTATTTTATGTATGTTATAATGCTTCATCTATTTTGTCTGTATTATTTATTATATTTCTTTACACTCTGGTAAGAGGTAGTAATCTCCCAAAAACACACGATAGGCCCTCGATGCTAGTGGGTAGCATCAGCCATTTGCGGATATACACTTGGGTCCATGTGCCCAACCAGGATAGGGGCAGTAATTAGTAGTATCCGGGTCATGGATATTATATTTTACAATAGAGCTTATGAAGTTATAAACTAATCTTAGAAAATAATGTAACATCATGAAACTCTATTATATATTTCTCTTTAGATAAATTCAATCAATTTGATATAATATGAAACACGCATCCTTGAATCGAGATGAACTATACTATTTTATAGTGTTATAACGATAATATTAAATTGGTGGATATTAATAATACTAACTAAATTAAGAATAATAATTTCATATATTTATTATAGATAAAATAATAATCAATAAAAATAAAAATAAATATTTTCTAAAAAATATTATTTCACTCAAAAGAGGTTTAGTCATCCTTCGCACACATTATTCAAAAGTAATTTTTACCAATTTTAGAATGAATTTTATAATATGAACAAAATATTTGAAATCATCATGCCAAAATTATAATACGGTTTTTTTGGGATTTTTACGAAATGATTAATTTTTTTATGTATATTGAAAAGTAAAAATTTTTATTGAAAACTATCTTTTCATTTTAGTAATTTAAAAGGATAAAATATATATTTAATTGTTTTAAAATTAAAATTAGTTAAAATATATATATTAAATAAATTTTTGGCCAATTAAATAAATTCAATATTGAATTTCAATATTATATCTTTCTATACTTATGAGATGTTTCTCATTGGATACCTGATTTTGTCACACCTATGTGTATAATTTTCAATTCGATTATACTAGTTATTTGAATTGAATTTTGTAAAATGAATTCCATATATTGAATCATCATAATTTAAATTATCTATTAATTTTAAATTATGTTTTTACTATAATGAACTATGAATTATTAAATTTTAACTATCAATGTTAAGGTAAAATGGGTTTACTATGGGGTGAAACTAAGAAGATATGGGTAAAAATTGGAATAAAACTTATAAAATCCCATTTATGGAAATATATATAACTTATAACCTCTTTTCTAATAGTTATAAATTTTGGAGGTATTATTCATGATAAAAACAATGGTGTAATTGATTCTTTTCAAAAAATTTGTGTGTCCTCTCCCCCTTTTATAGGAGGTTGTCCTCTCTCCTCCCATATTCATGCATCCAAAAATCAAAATTTCTTTCAATATATAAAAAAATCATTTTTCCTCACCAAAAATACAAGAGGCCATGGTTTTATATTAAATCCAAAACTGGGAAAATTATTTTGTGCAAATCGAATAATTTATTCTGAAGAAGTGTAAACGTTCTTAAAAACGCGTTTTTAAAATTTTCTTCTTCTACCTCCTTAAAATATTATTAGATCATTTATAAATAATATCCATAGGGTAACTAAAGTAATTAATTTTTTTTATATTTTAACTACCTATATCCATCTCATCTTCTATCAAATCAGAAATAAATTGCCAATCGTGTGTACGAAGGACTACTCCCTCACAAACCGATATAATTAATTTTCCATCGCCGACCTTCCTGTTTGGATATAATTATGAATTTAACATATTTATATGATATTTATGAAATTATTATTCTTCCATAATTATAATATCACATATTCCTTCTTAAATTCCATTCTATTTAAAAATTTATAACATCGCTCGTCTGTATGGAAGACAAACACCTCACAAAGTGGTGTGATTTTATTTCACATAAACCATAAATTAAATGTAATATGAATAAATAATATTTATATTATATATATATGATATTGATTCATTGATACTAATATATCACCATATTCCTTATCCTTTTACTCGGTAAGGATATGATAACATCACTCATGCATACAAATGACCCACTATCTCCATGTAGCGATGAGATCCCATCCACGTTTTCAATTTAATTTAGGATTTAAATTTGTATAAATTGATACAAATTATATTTATAAATTTAATATCATTCTAGAGATGATTTAACTATATAATATTCCAAATAACAAGAACATTCTGGAAAAAAACTCACGAGAAAACATGGCAATTAACAATCGAGACTCAGAAAATAATGAAATATAGTTAACAATAGGGTGGTAAATTTTTATAATTGGACCATGTATGATATTATAATTGTTAAAAAACATTGGTGAAAATTATTAACCTGATTAAAACCATTATACCATATTTTAAATAAATTTCATCTAAATAGAAGCACGTGGTAAGGGACTCATTCTCAATTTCCCTTCATTAAGGAAATCTGTAATGTTATGCACCTACTTTTTTATATGATTTATATACTACACCATTCTCTTATAATATCATGAATACCAAACAATTAATTTATTTTTATGTTTTAATTTTACTAATTTAATCTAATGGAATTTTATATAAATATTACCAAGTGGTAATATCTTTTAGAACTCGACTTCTTTTCATTCTATTAATTACATCTTCATTTTTTGGAATTAAAAAATTATGTCTTTAAAAAATTTTGAATACATAATTCTTAATTCCACTTGTTCAATTTTTATTTACAGATGGTATACATAATTTATTAATGGACTAATTCTCAATTCAACATGTTTATCAAAATAATGTATTATTTCAAAATCTCATTTTAATTAGAATTTTTTATGTTTTAATTAAAATTGTAGGAAATAATTTAATTATTTTCTAATAAACCCATTTATGTTTCTAAAAATATTTTTATTCATGATATTTTCATGAAATGTTTCTATTTACTTCTCTCTGTCACTTAAAAGAGATAGAGAATATGTTTTGAAAAAAAATTCAACTCCATTTCTCACTTCAGTAAAGAATATTCCTGCATAAATGTCCATGTATTCTAAAAAAATTAAAAAATTATTTTAACATCTTCCAAAAAATTTATTAAAGGAACTATTACCCATGTTTTATTTTTAATTTTTTTAAATGAATCATAATTTCATTTTTCATAAAAGGTCCATTTTTATTTGATTAATATATAAAAGAATTTTTGTTTCTACATGTATGACATATTTATAAGTTTCCACCGTCATGAAAATGCAATGTTTTAAATATAAATTTATGTGTGTAAAATATTATTTTAATAGAAAACTATATTCAAATTATATTTTTAAATTTATGTTTAAAAAATATTTTCAATGTGAAAGGATTATTTTTTTCCATAGTGTTTTTAATGAATTTTTTTACATTCCAACTAATCAATGAAATAAAAAATTTATTATTCTTATTATATATTTTTTATATTTTGTATTGATAAAATCCTTATTATTTATCGATATGGTTAACAATCAGTTTGACCAATGAATGTATTGACATTTTATTTCTTGATTAATTTTTTTAATCATTAAATTTTCTTTGAAATATTATGTTTTATTCCATCATTGGACATTAAATATACACTAAATATCCTTATATTTTACCATGGACATACTCATTACTTAAAATATATATCATTTTTATATACGGTATTTTACCTTGATTATTTTATGATTCACTGGGGATATTATTATTAATTTTTATTTCCTACTCGATATGAAATTCTTATTTATATTGAATATTTTTACCAAATTAAATTTATTATTTGATATATAAATAATAATTTTATATATAAATGTATGGCTAGGTACTGGTTAAATATATCCCCTTAAAACCTATTAAGTCCCATGAGATGAATCAATTGAAAATCCTTTGTTAAATGATTTTTTTATTTATACCTACCATCTATTACAATAATTCTTGGGAAATTTATTTTCTATATAGGTATCATGATTCCTAAGATCATGATGTCAATTAAATATGAATTCTATTTATTTATAAATTAGTTATTATTATACATTATATTTTCAAAATGATATTATCTCTTATTGCATTTCATTCTCACTTTATTAATTAAATGGAATGTTTTTAGTTATCAACTATTCCATGTTGATTATTCATTATCTAATTATTACATTAAAATTTTTTAAATATAATTTTCGTTCATTTCTGTACCTTCCTATATTTATTATTATAATTGATTCATGATATCTTAACGTTTACTTAACCCTTACTAAGAATTCGAGCTCACTCTTATTTTGTTTCATTTACCAGGATTCCTAGAAGTATAATATAAATGATATGAAATGAAATAGTTTAGGTAATAATAATATTATCTAAATGTTTTATTTTCTATTATTTTATGAAAATTTAATATGGGAATCAGGTATGTGTCTAGTTTTCCATGACTACTTTTCTATATAGACTATAGAGATGTGATTCCCTATATCTTATGCCAATGCAAAAATGTAGAAGCCATATCTAGCCTATTGAGTTCGGGTTCATTAAATGAAATTCCTTTTATCATATTAAAATAGTGTAATTTTTATGATTAATAAATATACATGTTTTTTTTGAAATTTCAACACTATGAGAGATAAGATATTTTAATGGATTACAAGTTGTTCAAAGATAATACTATATTTTTCATTACTAAGAAAAGTATATGAGAGAACTAATGAAGAATATTTGTATGTATGACTCAAATGTAGAGTCTACACCAATATAGTATAGGATGAATCATTAAAAATATTTTAATGGTTATAGTGTAAATCAAAATGTGTTTTAAAGAATAATTTTTATTTTTTTATCTAGCAACATCAATACCTTATTTTTAAATATAATTAAATTTTCTGTCTGTTTTATATGTGATATTATATAATAGCAATCGATTAAAAAAAAATTGTTATAAAATACATTTTAGTAATCTTTAGTTTTGGGATGATGTATAAAATATGTGAAAACTGGAATCTATATGGATTTACTAATACTAACCGGGAACAAGGCAATGATAGTATAAAACAACATGAAGATCAATTTTTATTATAATGGGAATAATTTTTATCAAAAAAAAAATTAAAATTAATTTATCTACCTTAAGAACAATGGAGTTTGAATATTAATGTACTGAAAATGATTTTTCTCTTATGATATGGATTAAATAAAAACTAGAGGTTTTCATGGTGAAGATTGAGAGGACACATAAAAATTAATATGACATAAAAAATTAAACATAAACCTCTAAAAAATAATTTTAAAACGTTTTTATTATTATATTTTTTTCTTCATATTTCATATTATCAAATAGTATATTGGAAATGATGATTTAAAGATAGAATTTATTTCCACCATGAGATCCACTTGTGGATGTATTCATATAATCAATTCAAATGATTGATATTTTGATGATCAATATAAATGTTTTCTGTCCCGTTTCACTTGATGTCCATTGGGATGAAATCCAATAATATTTATATATTCTATTTTAAAAGGGTGATTTGAAATTACAAACTCAATAATTTTATTTCTTCCAATTCTAGATCTATTATTTTATGATAAATGTATAGGGATATTTAAATGAGTTATAATATTGAATGAAATAGAATATATTCCACTTTTCATATTTCTTCTATACTCAATAAATGAAATTCTATAAAAACACTTCATTATCCACAACTTTGGTGTCCGATTATTTTCTATTGGAAAGGGTTGTTTGTTGATGTCACATTAGTGAGAATAGATTAAGAGTTATTAAAAAATAAAAAGGGATATTTAAAAACCATATGTAACTATTAATTATTATTGGATTTATTTTCAATCCTGATTGAAAAATATAATATCATGATATAAAATTATCTTTAGTTATCCAGGACCCTATTTGAGTGTTTGGAACAAATTTTATGAAATTTTAGTATGTTTAAATTTCACCTGAAGTGGTCTGGAACTCATAAGTTGGAGAAAATTGGGAAAGTAGTTTTTTTATAAGCAGTATACTATTTTTTTCATAAGAGGCATCTATAAAATGCAATACAGTAAAAATAAATTCAGCATGTAGTGTATAACATTCATTATTACTCTTCTTACAAAATATGTTAATGTTATGAATTTGTAATGGGCATGTCCAAATCATGGCCATTTTATTTTTAGATCCATATATTTTATTTTCAAAAACAAAAATATCACATAAATTAACTAAGTTTCATTGAGATACAACATAATAGAGAGAATTACATTTTTTAAGAGTCCTAAATTCTTATGAAACAATGATTTATGTGTAATATTGGAAAAATGTGGGGATCAAAATTGAGTTTTTTAGAGTCTCTTGTATTTATAAAAATGACATTTCATATATTCAGAAGAAGAATACAGTTATATAACAAATAATATTTGTAACATTATAATTCTATATTGGTAAATTGGACATTTTATAAGGTTTAGTTGTTGCTGAATATTGAAAAATGAAAATGATAACCCATGATTTATAAGGATTATTTTTTGAAATATTAATAGTCATATGTTTATTTCAAAAGAGATATTGAATATAAAAATTGTAATAAAATCCATGTGTGATGATGCTAAGATGGACCTCATTTTTAAAAATTCCACATTGATATTATTTCTCTAGGATTTAAGAAGAATTTCTAATGATGATTAAATGAGAATATCAGGTTTTGAAAATAATAGAAATATAAAATTGAAATATTTTAAATTTATCAATGTGATCATGCAAGAATATTTTGTGGTAGTTACTGAATGGAAGTTAGGCATTCCAAAATACAAATTTCGTTTTAGTATTGAAATATTATTCAAATTAATTTGTGAATATAAATATTATAATAATGAATAAGGAGATAGAAAATTTTGAAGGGTATATTACATTTTATAACTGAATAGTTATAATATTTGTTGACGGAAGGAAAGTATCAAAAAATGTGGTATATTATTGAATAAATCATGTTGAGTAATGTGATCATATTTATAATAATCTAAAGGTTTTATTTTTATAAATAAAAAAGACCCTCGTTTTCTATCTTTCTTTAATGTATATATCATTTCATTTGAATGCATTCTAAGTAATTTTAATTTGAATATATTCTTTGGTGGTATTCATTGTGTAGTTTTTTATCAATATTATGTAATAATATCTTACTCTCAGATATATATATATTCTAATGTACACTATCTTTCTTCTTCGCAATAAATATATGATGAAATAATTGAGATATTCTTTATTCTAGTGTACACCACATTGTACTTATCATCTGGAGATTGTTCTCTATATGTGCATGAAAACTTACATTATCACCATAAGTAGTGGATGTTTATTTCTTATAAATTGTTTTTATTGTAGATTTTATTACCCCTTTACAAACATTTATTGAAAATTTTATTGAATAGTTATTAAATCTATGACGGGATAAATAATTGAACAGAACATAGAGTATGAACCCACAATGATGCCTAACCTTATAACAATTTTTTCAGTTTGAATATTCTAATCTCAATTGTGAATAGTTCTGGGAGAGTATATATAATAGTGGATCACAACCTTAAAAAGTAATATATTTTAACATCTAAATAAGTTCAACAAAAAACTATACAACTGATTCTACCCAATGCATAATTCTATATCAATGATTCTAGACACATCATCATTAAAAAAATTTATATTCTTGAACTACTATAAGAATTTATTAACAAAATAATTTATAAAAATAAATATTATCACATCTAAATTCATATAGAAAAAAATTTACCCTTTTGTTCTATATTTTAATTATTTCATTAAAAATTTATTATTCCACTATATATTTCCTACCATATCATTATGTGATAATTTTATGAATCCTCTTACTAAAAATTATTAAAATATTAATATATACTAAAAATATTCTTTGAATAATAGTGAGATTATGATTAATTATCATTATATTAAACATTTTAAAATTATATTCAAATTTATTTTATTCAAAAAATCTAGTTTCATATGTTTAAAAACATACATTGTTAAATCCAAAAATAATTTTCTAATATTTATACTATCATTATCTTATACGATTCTAATTTATAATTTTATTTTAAATAATTTAATAAGAAAAAAATATAAATATTTACATTAATATCATTATTTACCAACATATTTTAAACTCCTTTATAAATTAAATGATATTCTATTTGAATTCAACTAGTATAACCATTTTTTTACATTTTCAACATATCTAATTAAAATTAATATCTCAATAGTCTTTTCAAAATTAAAATTTTTAATTATTTTGATAAAACCCAAACTCTATCATGTTGGGATGTAATATGTTTTCAATAACTAGAATATTTATGATGTAAGATATTTATATATACATTTCATAGATATTTTCTTTGAAAACTATCATTGAAAATAAATTCTTATTATCTAAAATGATCAAAAAAATTCTATCAAATATTGATAAACGACATGGGAAAATACTTCTGTCAAAGATGAAACTTTTTTATTCCTTTTTTAACCCCTAGTATTGAATTGGATGGTTTATAAGTCATGTGTATTAAAATTAAAAACATAATATTAATTTAAAAAGAGCATTCTTTATTAATATTTGTTTGTTATTATACTAAATTATAACGATATATGATTCACATATTATATTTAAATATACTACATATTTTAAATAATTGACAACATTAACTTATTTGAAATAATTTTATTTTTCATCATCATGTGTATATATAATTTACACTTTATCAATAAATTCATTCAATGTTTTGATTTTTTATAGTTATAATAATTATAAAATATAAATTTGGTATCATTTAAATTTTGACAAAAAATATTTTGTTTTAATAATATTAATTTATATATTAGAATCTATGAAGATCTATACAATCCTTGTGGAATTCATGGATTTTTAATATCCATTGTACATGATCACATAAATTCCCCAGAATGGTTTGTATGTTTTCTACTATTATAAAATATATACATGGTACCATATTCACTTTTTTTATTTTTAGAATTCATGTGTTCGTTGAAGTGGATCCCCCATGGTTGTGACATGTATAACATAAATTACAACTTTTCAAATATCATTATTTATGGGATATCATAATTATAATACAATCTAGATCATCAAATTTATCAGCTGTAAAAAACCATTACCATCACATATAAAACCAAATGAAACAATAGAATTTTTGAACATAACTAAATCATGTATCATACATAACATAAAACTAATTATATATATGGTATGACTTTTAAAGTAACTAGTTTAAAAATATAAACTAATTATTACATTCATTCAAAATATAAATACATAATATTAATCAATAAAATAAATAAAGGATAAAACTAGATAAATGGTAATTTCATAAACCTAAATACATAAAAAATGAAAAATTATAAACACACTGTAATTATAAAATCATTTTTAAAATAACATAATAAATAAATAAGCATGAAAAATTAACATTAATTTTAATATAAACTATTTCGTATTTTCATTTTAAATGTATTCAACATGAACCCCATAATATTTCTAATATATAATGTTTTTGGAAATATTAATATTTCATAATCCTTGTCAATGTTTCATATTTCCTTTCATCATTTAATGCAATCTATATATAACTTAATATATCTTATTGAAACAATGAGAAATTTTCATTTTTGAATTATATAAATTATTTTCTATGACTTCTACTATTAATATTTCTTATTATTATTTATTAATAGTACATAAATTAAAATAAATTCTAAAAATATAAATTTGATTCAAATATTTTTAAATTAAATAAGTTACTTAATAATTTTAATACAAAAATTTCACCCAAAAATTACTTTTATGTTCCATTTAAATGTGTATTTAAATTTTATAATTTAATAATAAGTTTAATTATTTATTAATTTTTTCATTAACGTTTTATGATAAATTATAAATAGTTTTTCATTATTAATTAATATATAAGGATTTTATAAATAAAATAAAACGTTCTTAATATAATTTTCTATAATTTTAAACATATTTCTAATGTTTTTCATTTTTTCATCCCATGAATGAAGAAAAAACCCAAAAGATAAATCTATTACAATGGTAGTTATAATATATATGATTTGCTAAGTGGTAGTTAGTGACTGAGAAATCATCAATTATGAATAAGTTTTATTTTCATCTTATGTATTTTATGAAACTCTATTCATACTGATCATGGAATGGGGTTAATCCAAATACCAAAAATCTATTCCAAATGGAATGCATTACAACATACTAAAAATCAATGAATTATAAAAATAATATGGATTATAATAAATATATTCAAATGTATAAATCAATCATTGTTTAAAATAACATTTATCATAATTTTTTGCATGGAGGACATTGTTAATCTAGATTCTCATAAATCTATGTTATCCTTAATTATGAAATATCTTGTCATACAATGTGATATTAATATTCATTATTAAAAAAATCTTATTAAAAAATTGATCAATTTTAAGGTCACTACTGAGTTTAAAATGGGTTTAATAACAGATATCAAAGGGTTGATAAAATATAGAAACCCTTAAACACTAATATCACCCATGAATTTTAAATTAATATACATATAGCATAACAGAATAATATTACATTCAACTTATGAAGATGAGATCCCTTTTCTTCATTCATTATAGTGGTTATCGAAGAGAAATAATAAGATAACAAAGGACTCATTGTTTATTGGTTATCCACAAGTCTCATAAATCCCAAAATTCTTTCTAATTATTTATATTACATAAATTTTTTTATCTGACCTTTATGAGAGAATGGAAAGCATCAGAGCATTGATTTGGAATTTCCAATTATAATTCATTCCCATGATTTTAGATTAACATCATGATGGGCTTAGCCTCATTATATATATATATTAAGGGTTATAAATGATTATATCAATCCTTATAAAAAATTTATATAATGTGGTATGATATAAAATGTTTCTAATATATTATTCATTCATCTTTAAATGATTTAACACTTCTAATAATTCATTTGATACACTTTGTCAACTATTTATAAAAGAATTTATATATAGGATCAAGTTTCTATATAAATGATACAATAAAATATCATGTATTTTACTATATAAAAATAATTCAGTGGTATGATATTGAATAATTTATTTTATGATATGTCTGAATGATGGAATATTTCATACCCACAATATACCATAAGATACAAATGTATCATACTTTATGATTCATCACATTGAAAGTCAGTTGCAGGAAAAAATTTATATCATCCCAATATTTTATATTAGTAAGTATAATATGAATCATATTTTATATAATATAATTCATTGTATGGTTTAACGAAATATTATTCGCAAAAGAAAAATAAATTTGATTTGTTTATATCCAAAAATGGTTTTAATATTGATAAGTTTTGTGTTTATGCTCATTTTAAATCTATTAATCAAGAAATGATTTTTCATCATCTATTTATTGATGATATGATATTCATTTTTCAATCATATGTCTGATTGATCATATAAGCCTATAAAGCCAGACAATATTTTAATGGAAATATCATAGTATCACTAAACCATTTCATGGAATGGAGGTTTTTTTAATAGTTAGAATAAAATTTCATATATATCTCATCATACCTTGAAAAAGTATTATTTAAAATTTATTTTTTTCATAATTTAAAACTGGCTAGTATTCATCTGAGTTTACACTTTAACTATACATTTCTTAGTAATTACCTAATAAATCAAAAAAATACATTATACAAAAAAAATTTGCTAATATAGTACGAAGAATTATTTATGTCATTATTTTATCATTTCTAGATATTCCTAACTATAAAATTAATTTTTTCTATACATTTTCACATATATTTACATTATTACATTATCATATTACTTTATTTTACGTGTGTATGTAATTGTGGGATTCTGTGACCTTGAAACCGAATTATTTGTACTTTATGATAAACATGTATTTATTGGATGGATATTAATAAAATCATTATCACACCATGATTATTCGTATGTGTGACATATTATGTGAAAATGTCCTAATATTAGCTGTCGTACTAAAAGGTCATAGTGGATCCCTTCTATTATGTGACTTTATAAGTTCCATGACAATGTTCTTGAATATATGTTCTATAGTCGGATGATATCATTTGATGGGACACAATTGATATGGGCTATCAAAGACAGGGAATCATAAAACATTGAGGCACCTTTTCCCGGTCTGCCCCTTTAGTAATATCCTAGAGTAAATTATGAGAGCAATACCTGCCTATAAGAAATCCACTTTGATAAGTGTCATTGTATATTTGTATATGAGGATGTGTGAGTCGGTCCTCAAACTTTATGATTATTATTAATTGGTATTATGACTCATGCACATATATGTATCGATGACAACTGTGATGATAAATGTTCATAATGATGGAGGTTATATTGTGTGTGAATTGAGTAATATGGCATTAATGAATAATTCAAGAAAGGATTTGACACTTCTACGAAAGTAGATATCTCAGGTCCTTTGATGGAAATGATATAGCTTAACTAAATCCATGTCCATGGTTCTCTCTGGGCATGTTAAATTCCATGAAGTCAAATAATGAGAAATAGAGAACATTGGTTGATGGCACTAGCATGCAACCTACATGATTAGAGATATTAGGATAAAGGGATTACATTACACAGTAAGAATTCTTATGAGATGACATGTCGTTGTGACATCAAATTGTTTCTCTTGGGTGATTTGAACCATTACTAGACAGTAATCTTGGAAATTAGGTAAGCCCACCTAATTCCTATGGGTAAGAGGCCTAGAGGGTTACATACTAAGTGTAGTAAATATCTTAGTGAAATAATTTTTTTATTTAACAATTTGAAGAAATATTAATCCTAGTAGTGGTTTAATAATTATTAAAGTATGCTTGATCACAAATATTACATCGATAGTTATTTGATAGAATATACTGTGGATAGAGTATTTATTTACCAGTGAATAACATTGTTATATTTATTTAATAAATAAGTATTCATTATTCCAGGCCTGGTAAATATTGAAGAGGGTTTGTAGACCAAGTTATGGGTCCGAGGAGAAATAGTATTATAATTTATTTTATTAAATAATATTATAATATAATGTTAAAGTTATTTACTTTTCATGGAAATAATAAAATTACTACTGTTATTTGACATAGGGTTTCACATGGAATAATAAATAATTAAATGGAAAATGTGTTGATTATTTGTTATTACATGTTGAATTAAATTACCCATTATTCATTGATTCTCTATATTGTCCAAGGGGTCATTACCCTAGATAATTAATCATTTTTATACAATATCTGTGGAGTAAATCTCTTGAGCCTGGAGAACTCTTTCCTCTCCAAGAACACTCTCATGAAACAAAGAGATCATCCTCCAAAAAATCAAGGAAAACACATTGGAAGTGATTCTCAGGGCGATCGAAGGAGGATAACATATGCTCATGGATCATACATACTATAACCTGGAGACTCCTTCAGTGACATCCATAGATACGTGGAGTATGTGTGGATTACCATTAGCATATTCTTTATCTTTTATTTAACATTGCAATGAAGCCCCAACTCATACATGTGGTCACACACATCAATGAAAAAAGAAACAACGATGATTTAATTCTATTATTTGATGAAATTAAATTATATAGACAATATTTCTATCCTCTCTTCTCAGTTTTAGGTTCTCCCATTTAAATTTTTTCTTTGATTCAATTCTTTGGAGACTAGAATTCTACCTCATATTGATCCCATATTAATCATCTGTTCTGAATATTTACAATGTTGTGTACATGACCATCTTGTGGTACCGCTACACAATGAAACTACAAATGGTATCAGAGGGAGGTTATTTTAGTTTATAATTATTTAAATAATTCATTGATGATTTCCAATTTAATAATTTAGTATTTCAATTTATGTTTAGTCATTCATGCAATCTGAATTTCAATATCTTTTCCCCCCTTATTGTTTATCGTAGATCTAATATAAATGAATAAATTTATGATTAAAATTATGTTGAAGATATCATCAGGAGGAACCGATGGTTTTTTCTAAATAACACGAGGATACACAGGTTGTAGTCGGATCTAAATGACGTGTATTTTTGTTCAATCCATCAAGAGTAATTCATAAATTACTAAAGCTGTGTGCATTAATGACACATGGTGCAGATGTTTCTTACACAACATGTTGGCTAGGATAGAATGGCACGTTATTATCTAGAAAACATGCCATGTGGCCCATTGGATATGACATTTATTCCATTTGGGTTAGGGTAAAGTAATGTATCCCACACACTTCATGCCCAGCTGGTGACTATGTAATGGAGATTCTGCACAGCGTGTGTCCCACTAGACATGCATTGTACACTAAAATTTCTAAAGTAAACCTCACACATCATTTCCCAAGGCATTTACATCCGATGGATAGTGAAGAGGGTACATGCTGTGAATTCGGATCTACATGTCATGTATTGTTTCCAGATTCATTAGATTTAAAAATTTATTATCATATTTTGTAAACCCTTGAGACATGTCCCTTAATGAGGGTGTAATTCTTGGACACAACATGTGATATGTTTTTGATATATATATATATATATATATATAATTAATTAACATATGTGTATTGTTTACTAATTTGAACATCATGTATGTGTTGTATTACAATTATAATTATACGTGCATGAAACATGTCACCAAGAATAAATTGAATACAAGTATAAATACATGCTGGGTATTTTTTGATGGGTATTCACCAGGTTGTCTCTAAGTTACAAGTTATGTACAAGGTTATTGAAAATAATGTCATGGAAATTAGAAAAATATTATGATAAAAATGATTGATTAATTAAATATAATTATTAATCGATTAGAGCATAATTTATCTTAATAAGAAGAATTAAATAATTGAATACAACTTTATTAAATTCATAATTCATTCTATGTATGTGGATAATTGAGATATAGATCATATCGTTGTATGTGATTGGTTCTATTTTACATTATTTATTAAATTTTCATTATCTGACGACATGCCTTCTCCCCGTTAATTTTTAGGGCCTATGTTCCCATGGTTTCTTTTATGTAAACCCCATTTTACCCCTCACCTTCACATGAGTGAAAAGAATATGTAATGGATGGATCTCCCAAGCTAGTGGAGGCAGGACATGTTAGGATCCAACATGAATCCAATCCAAGGAGACACAAAGGTGGATAGGTGGAAAGAAATAAACATGAACCTCAAACTATTCATGGTGTTTATCCCCTTGTTTAGTGTTATATTATCAACCACTAGATAAACTAACCAATAGTAATGCTCATGATCATACCCTTATTTTATTTTGGACAATTGTATGGTTATTTATTATGGTTATTTGACGTGATCACAGAATTAATGAACTATCAAGAAAACAAGATGGAACTATAATAAAAGGATTATGGGTAAATATTATCTATAAATTATTAAACACATTATTATATCACACGTAAAATTAAAAATCATGTAAAAAGATAATAAATTGAAATTTATTAATAAAGGATAAAATCCATCAATTAAATATTAAGTCGATATAGACTTCCATTACATTAGTTAGAGTCAAAACGTAGTTTGAAGCACTTGAAAACCCATAATTTGGGTGCTTTAAATTATTAGGGAATTATAATTTGATGTTTGGGGTGACTTAACATAGTTTACATAAAGGTCTGACTTCCCTAGTTGGACTTCGTGTATCTGAGAGGGAAATGTTTAGGAAATCCAAAATTAAGGATTTCAGGATTCGGGAGTCCACACAACTGATCAAGGAACTATGAGTTAATGTAGTTTATATTTTTAATACCTACTTAAAACCATTGTTGATTGTTGACTAAACATATTTGGAGTAATATAAAGGTAAATATGGATCATTTATGCTAGAATGTCCATGCAATATGATATTCTAAAGCCAATGGTGATGGCTATTGGGATTCAACAAAAATAGTGGGAGAGTAATAAATAATAATTACTTTATTTTATTATATTTATCATGATAATAAGAAAAACTATGTTCATTATAATTTGTAGAAATAGAAATCAAAATTACCTCAATCTTATCATTATGATTCAAACTCGAGAAAGAAAACCTTCTCAACCGCACTAATTTCCAGGAGTGGCAAAGGCGATGTCGGGTAATATTTCGCCATGTGAGGAAACATTATGTGTGGGAAGTTCCTTTACCAGTTTCACCTCGAAATGAGGTGAGTGATGAGGAAATATCTATGTACGAGAAACATCTGAATGATGTTATGGATTTTTCGTGCCCCATGCTATCAGCCATGACCAATGAGATCATGATGAAACATGAGCAAATGGATTCTTATATCATGATGTCTCGCCATTAGGATCAATATCAATAGATGGCGATACATGACAGGTATGAAATATACAATGCATTGTTCACTACTAAGATTAGAGAGTCCGCACCAGCTGGACAACATGTAGTCAACATGTTGGATATATTGAGTGTTTTTACATATTAGGGATTAAATTCCCAGATGCGTTTCATAGAGACCTCATATTATCATCACATCCTAAGACCTTATCATGATTTATTTTAAATTATAATATGAGTGATAATGAGAAGAGTTTATCAGAGCTTATTACATTGATTCTCCATGTTGATAAGGACATAGGGATTGAAAAACCTGAATTTATTATGGTGAATAGGAAGAGGAAGGTGAAGGAAAAGGGTAATTATTTTTATAAACAATATAAATCCTCCATGAACTATATGAATATGAAGAAGAAGATCCATAGGCTGATCCATGAAAAGGAGGCAGTATGCTTTTCATGTGGAAAGTCAAACCACTGGAGGAGGACAAGAGATATAATAGAACCATAGAGATATTTTTTCCCTATCACCAAGTAAGGTGAATAGTTATTGTTGGAAAATGATGAACCTTTAACCTATAGGGGAGTAGTTTAGAGATCATATTATGCTATATTGTTGGATGTTTTGAATTATGAGATGGATTCCACAAATCAGAACAACGTATGGGTTCTACAAAATACACCAGTTGATGTAAATCTTGTTGGATTTAAATGGGTATTAAATAAGAAACTAGATGTAGAAGGTTATGTTAGAACCAATAAAGTTAGTCTAGTGGATAATGGTCTTAAAAAATGTCAAGTAAATTACTATGATAAGACCTCTTCAACAGTTTTTATATTTAAATCCATAAAAATCATACAAGACATAACAGCTTTACGTGACTATGAGATTCGTTAGATGGATTTCTAAACTAACCTCCTTAACCAGAACCTTTAAGAAGATTTGTATATGAGACAACTGAAAGGTTTTGTGACACCAGGTGATGCTAAAAGTGTATGCATGT
Organism: Viscum album; assembly: GCA_963277665.1. Taxonomy (NCBI): domain Eukaryota; kingdom Viridiplantae; phylum Streptophyta; class Magnoliopsida; order Santalales; family Viscaceae; genus Viscum; species Viscum album. The sequence continues at coordinate 814,962,110 of OY728165.1, forward strand.
TGCAGATTTCTATTTATATATTAAATAAACTATTTAGATCATGGAACATTCAATTCAATGAAGCCATATGATAAGTTGGATTCATTAAGACTGAATGTGAGACATGTCATTATAAAGAGTTTAATAAAAATTTGGCAGTTATCCTAGTAGTGTATGTTGACAACATATTTCTTATTTGAAACAACATACAAGTCATGCAGTCAGTCAAGGACATGTTGAAAAAGTGCTTCCTTATGAAGGACTTAGTCGAAGTATCCTACATTATAGGTATCAAGATCATTTGTGATAGAATCAAGTGGCTTCATGGACTATGTAAAAGTAACTAAATTTATCAAATAATAAAGAGATTTAGTATGGATCAATCCAAGAGGGGATTTGTTCTAGTGTAACACGGTATACATCATTCTACAAAAATGTGTCCCTAGACACAAAATAAGAAATATATGATTAGTAAGATTCCATACACTTTAGCGACAGGATATATCATGTATGAAATGTCATGTAACATGCATGATATTGCCTATGCACTAAGAATGGAAGGTAAATATAAACAAGATCAATGATAAAAGTATTATAATTTTGTCAAGAGGAAATTTATGTGTCTCAGATGAACTAATGATATTTTCCATTTTTACGGAGGAGATGAGAAGATTATCATCAGTGGGTATGGAGATTCTAGTTTTTGAATATATTAGAACGATCTTATGTTCCAATAAAGATATATTTTATGTCTCAGTGGAGGATCTATGATCAGGAAGAGTTCAAAGCAGACAGTTGTTGCTAATTCTACATCGGATTCCTAATATACAACTTCTTTTGAGGCCACAAAACAATCCATCTAGATTTTAAACAATTTACAAGATCGTGAGGTTGTACCTAGATGTAAGGAGCCCATTACATGGTATTTTTTTAATAATACAGTGGTGGCTCTTTCAAATGAGCCAAGGTCAAATCAATAGACAACGAAAAAGCTCTAAAAGTATCAACTCTTGAGTGATTTCTATCAAAGGGGTAAAGCTGCAGTGTGCAGATTGTCCACCAAAGAGAACATTGTAGACCCCTTGACTAAAGGCATATCTCAGTAGAAGCCTGAATACCATGTTAAAGCGATTGAACTGAGGGTTGTTAGTAATTGGAACTAGTTCTAGGGGGACTCCGTTGGAGTTGGTGACCTAGAAACCAACTTCGTTGTAATTTATGATAAACCTGTATTCATTGGATAGATATTAATAAACTCTTTATTACATCATGATTATTCTTATGCATGACATAGTATGTGACAATGTCCAAAGAACAGGTATCACACAAAATGTTTATAGTAGATACCTGCTATTATGAGAACCTAGAGGTTCCATGACATTGTTCTTGAATATATTTTCTACGACTAAATGATATCATTTGAAGGGACAAAAATGATATATGTTATCAGGGGTGGGGAATAATAAAACATTGAGGTGCCTTATAATGGTGTGTGACCTTAAAAATGTCAAAGAGAATATTATGAGTACAAGAACGGCCAGTTGGAAATTCACATTCATAATTGTCCTTTCATGTTCCTATATTTAGATGTGTGTAATGGTTCTTATACTTTATGATTATTATTAATGGGTTTTCTGACATACACAATTAGATGTATTGTCGAAAACCAGGATGACATATATTTATGGCGAGGTAGGATATGTAGGGTGAATCATGAGTAATATTACATTAATTAATAATGCAAGAAAGGATTTTCCACTTCTATGGAAGTAAAAATCTTAGGCCCCTGGACAGAGATGATAGAGCTTAACTGAATCAATGCCAATGACATTCTCTAGAAATGTTCAATTCTAGGAAGTCAAATAATGATAAATCAAGCACATGGGGTGATAGATCTTTCATGTAACTCACTTGATTAGAGATATCAGAAAAAATGGATTATATTAAATGGTTAGCATTCATATGAATAGACATGTCGTTGTGAAATCAACTTATTTCCCTTGGGTGCATTAACCCATTGCTAGATAGTAATCCTGGAATTTAAGAAAACCCTCCAAATTATAATGAGGAGGCCTATAGTGTCACACACTATGTGTATCCAATATCTCAGTTAAATATGCTATTTATTAATCATGATGAAAAAATAATAATCTCGGTTGTGGTTTAATTGTTTTTCATGTATGCCTGATAAAATTGTTTTCAACCCTACATATTTTAGAGAATATATTGTAGAGCAAATATTTATTTATCGGTGAATAATGTAGATGTATCTATTTAATAAATAAATAGTAATTATTCATGGCCCAGAAAATATTGATGAGGATAGACAAACAATGTTATGGGTTTGGTGAGAAATAATATTAAATATTATGTGGTTAAATAATATTTAAATATAACATGCAAGTTAATATCATGTCATGGAAATAATAGAATTGAACTTATTATTTTACTTGGGGTTTCAAATGGAATAATAAATTATGTAATGACACACGTACTAATTATTTATTATTAACTAGTGAATTAAATTCCCTGTTATGTTATTATTCTCTATATTATCCAACAGTTCATTCCCGAGGAAAACCAATCATTGTGTGCACAACATACCTAGAGAAAAGATCTCGATCCTAGATAACTTATCCCTCTCTAAGAACGCTCCCAAGAAAGTTAGAGATACTCCTCTACATGATCATGGAAAATGCATTGGAAGCTATTCACAAGGTGATATATAGTGTACATCACAAGCACAAGGATCTTCCATGTTAGAGCCCGAATAATCTTTTGGCGAAGTATAGAGATATGAGAATAATATGATTATCATTGCTAGAGGAATTCTATCCTTGGATTATACATCCAAAAGAATATTCACCTTTAACCATTGGTCACATGCATCAACGAAGAATGAATCAGCTTGGATTTTATTCGTTAATTTAATTAAATGATTTAATAATCGAATATATCGATAATCTATTCTCATTCATGTGTTCTATCCTTTTATTTTTTTTAAATCAATTCTCTGAATACTTTTGTTTCATCATCTTATTGTTCCTGGATTAATCATCAACAAAAAAATATTACAAATTTGGTTACATGGCCATCCTACACTTCCATTGTGCCTAGAACCTACATTAATTACTCATGGTAGAGTAGGGTTTAATAAGGAATATAAATAATCATTAATGTTATCACTAAATATTTATGAGTAAAAAATAAAAAAAATTAAATTTATAAATCAAGGTTATTTTAGATATTAAAGTTGGAATTTATTAAAAAAACATATAGTTTATTGTCAATTTATCAAATTGTAATATTCACATGTTATAGTACCTAATGTTCTAAATATTTATAATATGATGATATATAATAGATATTGTGACATGATTTCCAAATCATAACAGACTACATAAATCCGAATAATATGGTTATAATAAAATAAATGGAAATTTGGAAAAGTTAACGAATAGTTTTTAGGGGAAAATTCATGTCTAAATGTCCCCCCATTATATCATACCTACATGTTTGTGATAAAATATTAATGTATTTATATGAATACTATAAAAATCAAGAGATATATTTTTTTGGGGTATGGATTTGTATTTTTTGATTCTAGAAAATTATTTCATAATCACCAATATATTATGGGGTTAAAAAGAAAATTTATATATTTTGGTTAGAGAGATTTAATGAAATTGGATATGTTATATAGGCATTCTGAAGATATATTCTCACTACAACATATTTTTATTCAATACTCTACGATTATCAATATATTATTACAATTTATTAATTTTTTTAGGAATAATATAATTTTTCATAATTGATTAATAAGAGTGATACAATATTAGGAATTTCATTGGGGAAGGTATGGTTTTATGTCTTAAAAAATTTCACATTTCATTATTCCTTTCATTTTATTTAGATATTTTATTTTTTTAGTATATAAAAGTAAAAAATATGTTATCATTATTAATGAAATATGGTTTATATATCATGACTATGTATTTTACTTAAGGTATAAAAAATATGTATAGATAAATGGTTTAATAATTGAAAATAGATTTAATTAGTGATTGATAGTGTTTAGATTGTTAATAGTTTTAAATAATTTTAGGTACAAAATTATTTATTAATTTTTCAAGAAATATGTTTTTGTATGTGGAATACCAATATGAAAATTGAATAATTCAGTTATGAAATTAAATAAAGGTACTTATTAATCGAACTAGATATGGAATTAATGCAACTTAGTTAGTGTATATTTTTTTGTTCATAAACACTTTTAATAGTTGATATTGTGCTATTTGTTATTATAAAAGGGTTTGATTTCATTTCATTCAATATATCAATATGTGTTTGGTGGAAGAAGCATCGATACATAGAATATTGTTATAGAATAATTATTTTTCATTAGATATCATGCTTGATAAGATAACCATGAACAAAATTTATGATGGAAATTGGTGATGTATCTTAAAGACCATAATTGGACAGATCCAAAATAGCATATTGTAAATATGATGATTGATGTGATGATCTCCAAGATAATTTAAACTACTGATTGTTAGGAAGTTTTTTACATTATTAAATGGAATAAGGAAGACATCCTGACTTATTAATATAGGATACATATGTTTGAGAAGGATCGGGATGACATTGAGTGAAATTTTCTACATATGTTTGGCCAAATAATGAATTAAATTACATATATAAAGGTAAATATTGTTTTTCATAACCTAAATAAATTTATTATAGGAACAATGTAAATTCTGTAGAATATTCCTATAACTACATTAGGGGAATATGGAACTCAACAAGCTAAGAAAAGATAAGGATTAATATTTTGATGTACTAGAAAGGTAATATTTATAGAGAACTACCCACATTATGGTGAACTAACAACTAATGAAAGTTACTTTGAATTTCAGTTAAGCTACATAAAGGTATCATATAGCTTTCACCAGTTATAGAAACATATTTCGAGAGTCAAATTACAAAATAAAAAGTTAACTTGGGGTTGAAAATAGCTACCTAATGGATTTATATAATATGCATCATGGTCATGGGAAAAATTAAAACTTTATTTGATGGTAAAGATGTGTCAGGTCAATGTAACATGCATAGAGTTCAGGAGAAGTATCAAGTTCATAATGATAAAGGTAGATGTTATGTTAAGGTATGTATAAACAGAGTCTATTACTATATTATTGATCCACCAAACTTGTTGTTGACCCATAAAGTTGATGCATCAAGGTTACATGGTATGATTTATCTTCAAATATGGTTGTTCCATTGACAAGAGATGTGTAAGGGCTTACTGAATTTCTATAAATCTATATAAGGGGAATAAATTCTTGATTTTTTATAATATTGAGTATTCTAAATTTAAAGAGATTAGAATCATGTGATGTGCATGAGATTATATTAATTTAAATCTTGATTATAATAATTTAAATAAAATTTTATTCATGAAATATGTGACTGATTATATAATAAGGATGTTCAACATTGTAGACCCATGAATTTCGATATGTATAAATATATGAATCATGATTTTATTATTATTATTTGAATTTTTGGGTAATTAATTAAAGTAATAACTCAGGTATTTAAAAGATTCAAAAAATGTTTTTATTGGCATTTTAAATGTCATTAAATGAGATTAAAAAGAGGAAGAAAATCATTATACAAAATACTGTACAGTTATTATAACAAAAAAATATGAATATTATTATGATATTATGAAAATAAAATTCACATAGTATTATTATATGTGATTTTGTATATTTATATGAATGTAAATAATAATATCATGAAGACTACTAAGAACACACATTCACTATGTGAAAATTCAAATAGCATGATACTCCATTTTATTAAGGTGATAGACTGAATGAGTCAATGTTGAGTGCCACATAAGAAAAGGATATCTTATATGAACTAAATAATTAATGAAGTATAAGGAAGATAAATATCACTCATATTCTGTAGGAAGTCTCGATACAATAATTTTTGTAAAATATTCTATAAAAAATATATAAAAAGTGATAATCATCAATCTACTAATGAAAGAAGGAAAATATCCAGCAGTTTAGAAGTACGCGTCAAAGGTCATTATTTGATGGATCATTTGTTGAAGAATCATTTTATTTTTTAGAGTAATATAGTTGAGGTGGATATAATAGAGGACCCATTGTTTTAAATGATTGATTGAGGATAGTGGATAATCTATATTGGAAGGAATAACAAACATGGCATGTCATAGGTATTTCATCCAAACATTGTAAATATTTTTTTTTTGTTCTCCTTCAAACTATTACATCAAATGAGGGATTGGATTTGAGAAATAATTTACTTGATCATGAACATTAAACTGTTATTGAGTTTTGGATAAAAGGTAATGAATCAAAAAATTAAATTTGATCAGTGATTTACACACAACCTGTCAATGATCAACTTAGATCTATGAAACATAGATTATATCAAATTTTGTTTCCTATAAAGATCGAAATGACGTTGTTGAGTAATGAAAATCATGAATTCTAGGAAAATTTTATGAATTACTACCATTTATGGACAAAAATATCATAGTTGTATGAATAATATTGTGCGCTTCAACCATTCACATGGCCTTGATGCTATTGATATTGCTACAATGGGATTTTCAAAAATTTCTAAATATTCAACTATTAATTCAGAAACTAATAGAATTTAGTAGATATATGAAATGGCTTAAAATTACATCTTGATGTCCCTATTGTATATTTTTTATACAATGTTAATGGTTCGTTAAATAGAAAGGTATATATGGGATAAATTAAGAAGTAGATATGAAAGTAATTTTAAATTCAATATAGCCATTGTATATATCTACTGAAGAAAATTCAAGAAGATTAAAATGGTTGATGAAATCACCATTGAAGATTTATTAATAAGGTTCCATGATATTGTGATTAATATGAATGGTTTCAATGATGATATTTAGGATTGAATCATTTTTAAAAACTAATGAGGAATTTTATTTTTCAGTATGATTTAAAAAAATAATCACTTGATGAAATAGAATAGTTGAAACAGGATTAGTTTTATAATATATAATTTGAAATGAAATGAAAAAGGCTCTAACATTCAATAATAAAGAATCATATTTGATATAAATTCAATCCTGGGGAATAGGGAATGCCAAAGTGTAAGTGTTCCTTGAACCATGTGGTTTAGATGATAATGATGATGATAAAGGGTATAAAATATTAATTCAATTTTATCAAAAATATTCATGAAGATAAAATAGTATATAAAAGGTATGAAATTCAATTGACCACAAAATTTGGATAATATGAATAGTATTAAAAAATATATCCTATATAATTAGTTTGAAGAATCCAATTATGATGAGGGTGATGAGAAGACATAATAACATAAAAATGTGATAGTGAAATTATATTCACTAAAACCTAAAGTGAATAATATTTATGACTATGATAGAGAATGATGACTCATCAAGATGTTTATATAATGCCGATACTTTATTTTTCCCATGTTGAGAAATGTATTAACTCCATATGTAGTTATAATGATTGATAATAATGGACATAATACGAGTGGGGGCTAAAAGGGAATATATAATCTTTTTTGAGAATAATAAATTTCTTATGAAACAAAGTAGAAATGTGATCGAGGAAAAAATAATGGTGTTTGAAGAAAATGGTAACCACATTAAAAAAAGGTATCATAAGATGATGAGATCAAAAAGAGCATGGTTAAAGAAGCTGAAAACGTTAATATTATAAGTGATATTGAAGAAAAGTTGTCTGTATTGAGATAAAAATAGAGAGAGACCTAATTTACATATCTCATAGTTGAAAATTATTTGAATAAAATCATAGCATAATCCACTATGTTAGTTGAGTTAAATTTTTAATCATATAAAACTACTGAAAATATAAAATCCAATAGTATTTTTAAATATACACATAGATCATATCAATGTAATTATCAAAATTTCAAATAGTTCAAGTGATAAAAATAAGAAGAATGAAATTTTCATATAAAAAACTGACGAAATATTCCTAGGATATCCCTACCACTAAGAAAGAAGATAAAATAAATTATAGTAGAAAAAAATTAACATAATTATTGATATATCTAAAATCAATCTACAATATCAACGGTTTATGGGTTATTCTAGAGTATTCAATGGTGTAGGCACATAGATAATTCTTGTCATTATAATATATCATTTCTAGGAATGAGAGAATAATAAAGAGCGATTTGGTAAGAAAAAATATTGATAACTCATAAATGAAGGAGGAAATTACTAAGCCATCACTGCATATTTCAAGAAAAAATATATTTGAAAATTTGGAAGATGTATGTGGATGGTGTGGACATGATGGAAACAAAGATCGTGTATGAATGGCTAGACTCCCTTTGAAGGTTTTATTAGATGAAAAATATAAGTCTTGTAATAGTTTTTTTATAAAAAAGAAATGGGATAAAAATAGTCATGTTATGTATGTTATTAAATAGTTCATCATTATTTGGCCTCAAAACTGGAAAATGTTTGTGAAATATGTGAAGCCTGGATGAGTGATTCTGATAAAGGAACTAATTTTTTGAAATAATAAAATGTTCAAAGTAATTATTAAGTCATCTAGAAATGGTGACATAAATAATATAAGTGAACTATGTGAGTATTCAATTCCTAATACAATGGTTTGTATGGTTGTCCTCCCAACCTACCAAGAATTAATGAAATTTTCAATAAAATCATAATAATATGTGGCTTCATTTGTAATAGAGGTGGATAAAACCAATTCGTGTAAGAAAAATGTTAAAGGGAGAGAAGATGAAAATAAAATTATTTAACCTAAAATATGAAAATAATTTCATATAATTCTTCTCATGTGGAGTTTTCATGAAGAGAGATGTTATTAGTGATACAAAACTCATATGAAAAATATTTTTTTAGAAACAAATAATTATATTTCTTATTTTCATTTATTCTTAATAAATTATCCTAACATGAAAGGAATTATATAATTATATTTTTTATATATGAATTGCATGGTAAATAAGTAGTTCCTCATAATTTCCCCTAATTACCATGATATATAGGAATGAATGAATCCCATAAGGGTGTGAAATCATAGAAATGATGCTATTAATATAGAATTTTTTTTGTGAAAATAAATATTACAAACATCCCTAAAAATATGGAGTTTTGGTTTGAAAATCACACATAAACCCCTTGGTAATGATTTTATTGGATTTATTTTGTAAGGGAGATTGATGATTTAATAGATAAGGTATTGTGGGAGTTATTTATCATTTACACGAACTGTTTTGATATTTTTCTGAGCTCTATATAGGTTACTCATATTATTCTTGTAAATTTATATGATAAACCATTAAAATGAGATTCTAAGTATATATGATAGGTTATCTTATGGAAAAAACAGAAAACCATGGTTAAATCATGAAATTTTTCTATACTAGGTTAGCCCATGTAGACATAGAGTACACTAACAAAATGTAATTTTTAAGGGAAAACATGAGATTTCTTACATCCTGTATAAGTACATCATGGTGTTCTTTGACTGGGTACTATACGTTTTTCCAATACGATAAGAGAGCCCCATTGAAATATTCCATTTTATTTTCAATAATATTGAGAATGAAATGTGGATAGATATTGACATATTAAATTTTTGTGGATATTTAGAAAAATTTAAAAGTGGGAGATAGTTTTTTCCAAAGGATTTTGTTTCATTTTTTTGTCAATATGTCATTAGGTGGGTGGTAAAAAGAAGTGATAATTATAATAGGATTTCTATTGATTCATAAGTTTTCATTGGATTATATGGTTGATACTATAACCAATAAGAAACCTGATATGGTTATTGGTGTAATTCATGATGATCATGGGTGTATAAATTCAAAGAAGCTGGCTAAAAATGTGACGAATATGGATTTTTTGTTTATGAAAATGAAATTTTATAATGGTGATAGTGTTTTCGTGAACATTTTATGGAATAAAGATAAAAATAGGATTTTATAAGAAATGAATAAGGTGTTTTTGAATTATTTGAGATGGCGTATTACTATTTTGAGTTAAATCAGCTATATATTTAATAGTAAATTATGAATTTAAATACCTATTTAAAAGAAACACAAGATTTTTTACCTAAATAAAGGTGTCATAGTCAAAATGTAATGGTAGTATAAAATACCTCTAGCTACATAATAGTTATATAAAACTTCATAAGATATATAATGTTAATGATTAATTTTAAAAAGAAACATAAAAGCAATATAAGAATAGAACTTCCAATTTAAAGGTGAAACAATATCCCAGTAAAGGAATCTTGACTTATAATGAATCTGAAAAAGTAAAATTGTGAAGATCACATGTTAAAAAAATTTATGATAAGAGTTACATAACATATATAATGCTAATTTGGGATGGAACATATATATGGAAAGTTTAGTAATTACCTGGATCAAGGTTATGGGGGAAATTATGATGTTGTTTGATGGTTAGGAGGCACTTCATCTGTAACATCCCAACCCAGCTGCCACTAAACATGTTCTCTATGATACTTATCCATATGGTATCAGTCAATTGTATCCTTCTTCCATAGGCTTATATCTAAAAGTGAGGGCCTAAGTCATGTATATGAAGATATTATTCATTCATATCAAAGTAAACATTGGTGTAAATTTCTAGATATTGTCTATGTAAATAGAAAAATAGATTTTGTAAGTAGTAAATAAATAGAAATAAAAGAAATGTTTAATACTAAATGAGTGTCTATAATCTCCTGAGAATTCATGTCATACATAAAAAACTAGTCACCCACTGGAGTTACAATACAAGTAGGAATAATAAATGAAACTAAAATAGATGTACAAGGTTCTTCTCCTAACTTCTTACTAGACCACATACACGGTGTCCAAGAAAACGTTGAGTAGCTCTAGAAATATCAAAATAATTGGACATTAGGATATTAAATCGATCATGAAACCTAGGACATCATCCATATCAATCAAGAAACCTTTGGATTCCTAAAATAGATCCATACATTATTCATGCTCAAAGAGGTGGACATTCATGGGTGAGAAATAATCATAGCAGGCCACCCAATGATGAACCTATAAATCGAGTTTCACATGTTCTTTCGCAAGAAACATACTCAACCTATCTAAGACAAGAATAGAATAATAATGGTGACAAATAGATAAATAATCCATAGTGAATCGTTGTGTCAGTTATCCTGATTGACCATACCTTTTCCGTCCAAGGCCATAAATGTCTCTGAGAAATGTTCCATGATTTGTCTATATATATATATATATTAATATATTCATATATGGGTAAGGAGACAAATAATATATTTCAACTACAAAACCACCCGGGGTTCATGGCCCGGGTCATCTAGACATCTTGTGAAAATGGAATTGATATGGATGTTATAACACTCTATCCATGTATAATTAAGTTGATCCCTAGGTCTATAATCCCAATCAGTAATACCTACTTCAAGAAAACACTAGAAATGTATATGGGAAAGCTACATCACCATAGAGGGATTCATTTCTTAGCCCTAGGATCTCCCATACTCGCATCCAATAACTATATTGAATTAGTCCCTTGTGTTAAATGGATATCCAGAAAATATGGAAGGGGTTGGATTTCATACCACTATATCCATGTTTAATCTTGTGCAATATTATATTCCTATGCCTCGACGAATAGGCACTTATAACATTCAACTTGTGTAATCACTAAGGGGGGAATTAGGGGATATAAATGCAATACACTCTTGATCTGGTATAAAAACATTGAATTGTTATATAACTACATACATCGCCTCAACCCCAAAAAATTATGGGTGATACTAAAATGGAGTGTCCATTGATCATAGTGTTCATTCTATGTATCTAATTAGTATATAAATTACATCATAGAGAATATCATCATCATCTCATTTCATAATGTAAATGCACCCACTCTAAAAAAATTATCATCCCTTGGAATTATTGAAGTCTAGCCATTCCTAGAGAAACCCAGTATAAAAATGGATCTTAGAAACTCTTATTATCCTACCTATTAATGCCAAAACAGAGAGGAATCCCTATGAAAAATGGTACTTCTCATAATCATAGTATCAACATTCAAAAAATAGACTCATAATATGGACCTAGGAATGTAAATATAAAAATCCCATAATATCATGTCTCAATAGTCATATCCCAAGAAGTGTTTTTGGAAATCCTCATTGTAGAAGCACTTAATATTTGACTATATGGGATGAAAACCATCAATCACCTCTACTAATCATAGCTCAAGAAAAGTAACAATGTTAAATTATAAATAAGGAATTGTGGTGGTCTAATTCTAAAATCCACCACTACTGCAAGAGCATGTAAGATTATACATTCAGCATGAATTCTAGGGTGACTCTCACAACAATCCCATCCCAAACCCCAACCACACTTTCTCATAGTTGATCAAACACCAATGCAACCACTAGGTTCATATTATCCAAATACTGCGGTGGATTCCTACTTAGGATCCTCAAATCCCATACATAAGTGAATGAATATTACTCGAGATCATCAGTACTGAAGCTAAAATTAGTAATCTTACATGGGATACTTGATGGTATGTAAATAGATGAATCATACATGAGATACATGAAATGGTATATGTCTTCGGGTTCTCAATTAGCAAAAACAGTTAGTGGGGTCCAATATGGAATTCATTTGATCATCATGTAAGATGATGGGACCCTCGAAAATAGAAAAAGGTAAATTCAACCTATATGGGCTCCTTTAGGATGAATCCTTATTAGAGGAATTATATAAGGGATACATGGAAATAACAAATTTTAAACCCTCATAGCCCATAGGGGAACATTTTTTATGGTATAGATCTTCAATGTAAGTTATATGAAGGAATATTTAAAGGGAGATAGATCATGGCCCATCCTAGATCAAGGCTCTCACTCTCAGTAGATAGATTCATTAAATTACAAAAGGTAGAAACTCTCATTTTAGTAAAAATACCAAAACATTTAATATCAGTCCCCAAGTCACCAAAAGAGTTTCACTATCATGATCTACATTGTACGATACATAAAATGGAAAAAACATGTTTCTAATTATGAATATAGGGTGTGGAGATATGAAAACCGTCCATAAAAAGGTATTATGGGAGGTGTAGATGGTGTTTATATCTTGATACGTGGTGTGTACCATTAAATACTCACCTCAGAGTGTACTTCTATTGGACATGGATTGTACAATCCAATTATATGTTGTGAAAGTTTGGTAAACGCCATATAAAATACATGGATTATGTTTTTGTGAGTCTCACATTGATTATCCATGTACTTTTCCTGGATGTGTACATCTAAATGGAATGTGACCCACACGAGGTCTATTCATGTACGCTACACAACCTTGTGCCACTACAAGGGTTGTATTAAAAGGTACATAGAGACATGGTTTAGTAATAGTAAAAGGGGGTTATACCCTGTACATGTTTTGTACATTGAATAATTCTATATTCCCCAAATGGGAAGGACACATTGAGTTGTTTTGAAACTATATGATTTTTGAAAGGATTACTAAACGGAAAACTGCTCAATTCAGATTAAAACCCCCATTTTCTCTTCAAAACATATATATTGACCGTTAATGGGTCCAAAAATTTGATCGCAGTTTTAAGAAACAAGAAATAACAAGATCTATAGGTAGTTATGTAAAAACCTAAAAAGTACTACCTTTGAGTGGAATCAGCCGAATCATCAACTGATTCCATGATGCACACTTGATACATCATGGTATAGCACCTCCCAAGCTCCATAGTGAAACCTACCTTCTTTCCTCTATCTCAATATCTCCCTCTTACACATCTCCCTTGATCATAAAACAATAGATTCCCAATGGGGTGTATGCAGGAAGACAAGGGATGAAAATAAAGAAAAATGAAAAACAAATGGGGGAAAATAAAATAGAAAGAAAATGAAAAAGGGGATTGAGCCTCACCCTAGTTCCCTATACGAGTTTATGCCCTTCAAAGGAAAGAATCACTATCCCATACTCAATGGTGGAGACATAATCTCAATATGACACACTCTAAAAAAGATATAACTAAATGAACATATCTGAATAATTTAATATATATTAAAACATATATTAAATATCATGTAATCAACAAAAATTCGAATGGCTTGGGATTATACCAAACTCATATACTATAGTAAAAACCATATTTAGGGACACATTTTTTAGTAATTAAAAATTATTTATTATAATATTCTAGGTGAAAATGATGATTTACCACTTACAAGTATCCAATATATAATAATTTAAATTTCACCACAATTTCACAATCTGCAAAAAAATAGGTCCTTACAATCTACCCACCAAAAACATTTTCATCCCCATGAATACATGGTTGTACAAAAAGAATCAGTGCACTCAATCTGAGAATCTACGAAACTATGTTATCATGATGTTATAACGACCTGTCTCAATTCTCCAACAACTATTTCATCATGGATGAAATTTAACCCAGACTTATCTGATACTTCCCACCATAGGAATAACCTTATCATCACATCAAAATGTATCCCATTCCATCTTCTATAGGACAATATCTATGTAATAAATCATATTTATGTTAAATATTATGGTCACAACCCAGAAATAGATGAATGAGAACTACCAAAAATTCTTAATACCTTATACTACTCCATCAGAACAACCTCAATAGGTTTCAACACCAAACCACAAAAGAAAATTTATTATAATAATTTTATGAAATATTCTCCCCCAAAATACCCAGGATGATGTCAGGATATAGATCCTGATCATATGTTACATTAATTACACTAAGATACCATATATACATTTTTATCTTTCTCCTAGGCCATGCTCATATTAAATAGAGTATTCTTACCATTAACCAAATCCTCACACCACATCTCACAACAATGCGTGTCCAGGGGAAACCATGAGTTATCCATTTCATATATTACAATTTATTTCCAATGTATTTTCTATCATGGATGGACATTGCTAATTTCACCCCAATTCTTAAGAAACCATGCCCATGGTAATTCTTTGAGTCAATTGGTCTTTCTCATGCACACGACCACACAAAAATATAATATTTAAATTGTACCAAGTATTACTGATTTGTACAATCATCACATGGATCATGATCTAAATATTCATCCATTATAAGGCATAGATAACCATTCTAGTCTCACAAATATTGATTCACCCTTTGAACTCCTATTCAAAATTAGGCACCTATTCCATGCCAGGGTTTATTCCACAACAACCCATCACCTGATGGATTTCTAGTCACAAGTGTCTACCATTGATCTTACTACATTAGAAAAAGTAAAAACCCTACTCTATAGGTAATAGAACACATAAATGTCTTCTTATTGAATTGATTATTGAAAATGAAGCACCCCATGTACTTTATTGGAAAAAAATCCATCACCGTGACTATATCACAAAACCCAAGAACTAATCATGCATTTGTCTCTATGTGATCATAATAAAAAACACTGTCATATATGAAATATATAAATATGGGTCAACCTATCTCATATGTTTCCCTATATCATAAAATTTCAACATACAGGGATCTGAGTCACAAATAAGAGCCTATAGGTATTCCACCTAGACCTACCGATCATATATCATATGAGGTTGACAAGGTCTAACCAAATTCACCAAAGGTGAAACCACTCAAATGGAAGTAGTTATTACATTGACCTATGATGTTCATAACTATCAACATCACCCTATAAATCCCTTATCATCTCGGTGTATCCTTATAAGGTATTACTATCTAGCATTCACAATAAGAGCACGGGAAATTTAACGAACAGACACTCACTGGGAATCTGTATAAGGTATACCCCCCTTGAGGTTCCAGTTCACTACAAATTGTTTGGTATATATCAGAATCGTAAAAAGAAACTCAACTAGATAACCATACTGAAGGTACAAACTTCCAATGTTGAACTATGAGGATCAACAATACACTCATAGTTTGGTTATGTATAATGACATTTCAAGCTATGCTGGAGAGCACCATATAGTTTGTTATGAAAACTTTTTATAACTAGACCTAAGAAAAAAATCCTCAATGTTTTACATTATATGGTAATCATATTATCTATCAACCCATAAGGGTTATTCCAACTCTTGTGTAAGAGGACTGACCCATCAACATCACCCTAAAATGTATCATCGTAGATCCAAATTACTCACCCTTAGAAAGATATATATATATATATATATATATGAAATTCAGATCAATTTGGTATAATACATTCAAGAACTTGTATAAAAAACATAATATAGGTAGTTATTGACACTTCAAAAAATTGGAATATTTTGTTAGTAAAATTACACATTAGCATGCAAGTAGAATTTGGAACCTACATGCCAGATATGACACATGAGACTCCTCGTACATTAGTCATCCAAGTGTAAACAGAAATCAATTTCCATTAAATGGTGGAAAACGATTCCGAAATATATAATAAATCTCACTCCACTAAACATTTTAATTTATCAAGGTTAAAATCAAATAGAATTGTATAGTCACGTATCGGAACAACAATCTTGTATCCATAAAAACCATTAAATCATACTTGAAAAAGTAGTCATGATTCACTAGTATGATATACATCATAGGTTCGAATACATTCCTAATACACATGTCTACTATATCTCAAATACTAATTAACTATGAAAAAAATAACATTGATAGCACTTTGTAATACCCTGAAACATATTCCACTAAATTATTTCCCTAATAAGGTTCTCCACATAGACTGATGTTCACCTCTCTAAATTACATGGGATAACGAATGGTAGTGAGGTTATAATGTCTGTCCATTGAATGATTATTCCCTACCATTAGAGTAAACATCTGAAAAAATAGATATATCAACCCTGAAAATAACTAAATTGAGTCGGGAAGTAGTAATTAAATATAAATAAAAGCATTATGTAATAATAAATGAAATTATTTAAAATAACCAACTTCACAAATCAGCCACTGGGTAGACTATACAAAAAGGACTATATAAAAGAATGTAAATTAAAATTTTATGGCTATCCTAATAATGTCAACATAAAAACGTACATTGACTCCAATGCACTTATGATCTGATATATCCTAATCATAAGAAATACTAATGAGTAGATTCAATCAATTAGGAAAACCTATTCTAAAACCCTTTCCATCATGAAATCTATTCTACCCCTAACAAGAACTCATAAGGTTTGAACAGACTTCATGAAGCACATAAATGTGTGAGAAATAATCTCAGTAGTATATCCCAATAATTAACCTATAAATCTATAGTCATAAGTGATTTATAATGAAATAATCCTCTCATAGATGAGAGATGGCTAAAAAAATAAATATAAAAAAATAATAATAAATCTATTCTGGATCCATGTTTTTGTATTCCCAATCGAGTATACAAACTTTAGTCCAAGCTAGACTTGTCTCTTATAAATGTTCACTAAGGTTTATATATATATATATATATTTGTGTATGTGTGTGTGTATTCCCATATTTAAACACACACGTACACACACAGATATATAAATATATGTATTTGAGGAACATGAAAAATAACATGAGTCAACCACAACTGATCTTTCGGTCCATAACCCCGACAGTATGGAAAACCTGTGAAAATGGTAATGAGACAGTATTCATACCACTCAAGCCTAGTATAATTATGTCGATCCCATGTTATGTAATGCCAATAAATGATTCCTACATTGTCCTGCACTAGATATGTATCTCAGAAAACTACATCACCACAAGCGTATACATGTCCAAACCTTGAGATCATGAGTACTCATCTCAATTAACTAAGAAAGATGATTCAAGAGTGTCAATATGACATGGTGGAAATATTTATTAGAGATCGATGCCATCCCATTCTATCCTTATTTAATCTTGTTAGATGATAGATTCATATTTCTTGACCCATAAAAACATCAAAATTACAACTCATATAATCCCTATGTTGGATTACCTATAGAAGATATGAATTAAATATCACCATAATTCAGTATCACAAGATAATATCATTCAATAACTTCCTCAACAACCTCATCTCCAAATAATTCTAGGAAATACTACAATGATATAGGCTCGGATCCCATATAGACTTCCTAGACTCAAACATTGAGTCAATGTTCGGCCTCAGGGAGGTCATCAAAATCCCACTGCATGAGGGAAATGGAGCCCCCTAGAAACTTTTTTAACCCTTAGAATACTAGAAGACTAGTCATTCCAACATAGACTCATTATAATTGGAATTATAATAAACTTTTGGAATCGTACTATGATATCCTATAATATGGAAAAAACCAATAGAAAATGGTAATTATAGTAAAATTAAAATTAACATTCAATTAAATATTCTCACAAGTCATCACATAATAAGTACATTTGGGAATACCAAAATAGTTTGACTCAACAACAGAATCAGAGGAAGTATGTTTGTAAATATTTATCCTAGTAGAATGTTGAATCATAACCCATGGGTTGAGAACTAAAAAGAACCATTTATAGTCATTTCATCTTAAAAATGTAACCGAGTAAATTTATAATGAATTAGTGATGGTTTTTTGACACCAAAACCCACCCCTATTGCGAATTCCTATTGGCCTACCAATTCAACATGGATTCAAGGGTTACACCAATATAACCCATCAAAATCACTCAGCATTGGAAGAAATGAAGGTACAAACTAGGTCCATACGGTCAAACACTAGGAATACATCATTTATGGGATCCTTTAATTTCATACATCAATGAAATAATACTTCTCAGGATCCTAATAAGTGAAGGTAAAATAATGAATCATATATTGGATCCTTGAATATAAGTAAACATGGGCATCTAACTTGGGATCCTTGGAATTTTATACTTATGTAGTGGAATCCTACATGGGATCCTTGAAAAGAGTAAATAGGTATACGGATACCACATGGGATTACCTAGATCATAATTTAGGGGAAGGCATCCCATAGGAGACCATTATGAAAAGAAAAATTAAAAGACATCCTACATGGGTTCTATTAGGTTGATGTGTAAGAAGATACATCCTCTAAGGGACCCTTGGAATCAACTAATCACATGGAATTATAAAATAAAATATACCACATCACATGGGGTACTTCCTCCATAGATTATCTACAAAACCATCATTAAAGAGAGATATCTTGTGGAACATCTTAGATCAAGGATATCATTCTTAGGATATATGTGTTTTATATTAACAGAGTTAGAACCATTATATTTATTAACAAGCTATAAATGCTTCATAAGAGTCCTTAAACCGCTCATGGGTATCACAATCATGGTCTATATGGAAATATATTTAGAATGGACAACTCTTGTTTACAATTATGATTATGGGGATAAAGATGCTAAATCCCAATAAAAGGTTGGTAAGGGATGGTTACATGGACTGTATACCCTTCTACACATCATGTACTCTATATGGGGTACCATCTCATGTCTATCCCATGACATTTCCATATATTGTTTTAGTCATGTTACTCTACATGGTGCCTGTCCCACACAATTTTTGGTCGTGTACTCTTCAAGGACATGAACCCATACACTGGATATTTGACTGGGTACATGGCTACACAACCATGTACCAGTAAAGTGATTATATACCCCATATAGAGAGGTAACTTCAGTAAAGTTCATATTCCACACAAGTGAATAACAACCATTATGTCTTCCTAAATTACATTCCACATGATCACTATTTTTTAATGATAAACCACTCAAATATGCCGGAAACCCCTATTTTCTCATCAAAAGGTATAGATCTACCCTCAATGGGTTATAAATAAATATAGTAGCATTATAAACTAGAAATATGTAAATATATATGGATATATGGAAATAAAATTCCCCAATTTTAGGTGGAATATACTGAAGGTTCTATTATTTTTCTGATCAACTACTGATGCACGATGGTTCTCCTCCTCTTGAGATCTGCATTAGAAGATTTATTCCCCCATATATCTCACAATCTCTCTCTCACCCTCTCCCTTATCGATCTCTATTATGATACATAGGAGGCATAGGGGGTTTATGTGATAATAAAATGGAAGAAAATAAATAATTGATGAAAAATAAATGGATGAAGAATGTCAAAAAAAGTGGTGCGGGCCCATCCATAGTTCTCGAAATGAGTTTTTTTCACTACCGTGGTAAAACTACCCATTGTAGACTCAACATTGGAGACAAAATATAAATATTATGGACCATTTAAATGAAATATATGAAAAAAATATGTGAATATATTTATTTTTAATAAAAAATATATGAAATATTAATTACTTCATATAAATTCGAACACCTTGTAATTCTACAAAACTCAAGTCATTTGGTACATGCCATATTCCAAGAGAAATAGAGTGTTCATAAATATGATCTGAGATCATATTATGTTGTTAATTTGAATTTTACCCTATTAAGGCATCCTATATACAAAAAAACAAATTTCAAATCGATTTCATTAACAAAAAACATAGGTCCTTACCACATCAACATAACATACCCCGAGTTCAAGAAATATGTCATAGTTGTAAGGATAATTACTAATATTATGCTATGGTCAGAAAAGGCATGGATGATTTCTATACAATCAATCCACTGGTCATGTGATATATTTATTTGTCTTATCTCTCATCATCACATGGTGTTGTCAATCTTAAAAAATGGTTAATCTATTAATATAAATAGTGTCCCAGTCTATAGAATGTATGGATGCCTACATGAGGGTAATGAATTCTTGAGATTTTCAAATATTGAATATTGTAATGTAATATTAATTATAATTATTTTATTCACTGAAATATATCTATATGGAAATATATATCACACTAATTTTAATGAAATATGATTCAAGAAGAAATGGGATTTATGATCAACGGATGATCTTAAATGTTATAGACCAATGTATTCAGTTAATATTTCCAACTTGGATAATGAGTTTATTAATATACCGAGAGAGTTTTGGAATAATTCAAAATAATGTATAAACAGTTATTGAGGAGATTAAAATGTATGTTCTGATTGAGGATTTAAATGAGTTTAAATGAGATTCAAAATATGCATAAAACCATGAATTAGGATATCATGAAGATTCCATAACATAAATTTATGGATATGGACTATGATATTACAATAATAATATTCAAATAATATTACAATATGTGATAATAAATATTTTCAAGAAATGATTTTTAATGTATAGAAGAATATTGAAAGTATGCATCTACTTTGTTGGAATTGAGAGAGCCTGATACTCCATCACATTGAGGGGAGAGAGAAAGAGTCAATGTCTTATTCCATTGTAAAATTCTGAGATATTTGGTGCCCCTGATTATTTGTTAAAGAAGATGAATTTCAAATTCAATAAATAAGTTGAGTAATTGTTGAGACCAAAACTAGTGATGAATATGTTGATGGTGTACATAGGAATACCTATGGATCTATCTTCTCAAGAGCAAGGACCAACATCTAGTGGTGCTAACGAACTAGATGAGTGTAATTTTTTTTTGATATTTTCGTGATGAATATTTTTTACATTGTAGTGGAATATATATATCATACAAATCATTTTGGACTCTATGTTTTATAATATTTATTAAATATATTGTATTATCCAAGTGGGGGAATAACCAACAGTTCATGGTGTTGTATTTTCAACCAAAACATTTAAATACTTTGTGTTATTATATTTATAACTATTAAAATACATGAAAATGGGGAAATGATAAATCCTTGAGTGGACCCATAACTATAATAAGTTCAATTGGATTGATTATAAGGTAATATATTATAAAAGGAAATGTGTTTTTTATTCACCCATCCACATATATGAATTAAATTTATCCAATGAATATAAATTGATGGAAAAAAATTCAACATGATATATCATTATAATTTACAGTTGAACAACAATCCTTTATAAAAAAATAATAGATCTTTCAAAAGAAGGAAATTATTAGGCGACATATTTTAAATAATCTCTTTGACAATAATGATTTATTAATTCAAAAACTTATTTTTTTTTTCTTATAATATATGACATATGGATGGTTTATTTTACATGATAATGATCTCATACCATTGTTAAACTATACCATTATAGTTTATATTATTTTATGAAATGAAATTTAAAAAAATCCACCATAAAAATTAATGATGCATCATTATATTGTAATCTTATTTCCAAAATTTCTGATGATTTTCACACACTAAAAAATAGATAATTTATTTATTAGTTCATTGATTGATTCAATTATATATTATTTCTTATGATATTAATATTGATATACTCTATGAATAGGTTTTTTATCTATAACTTCATGGGAGTATCAATTGAAAACATATTTCTAGATCATGAAGTGTTGAGTATACAAAAACCTTAAATTTTCTCCATGAGATTGATAAATATTTTTTTGATTAAGTAATGATATATTTTATAAGAGATAAATCTCTCAAAAGAAAGTGTTTCCATAGTTGGATATCACATTGAATAAAAGAAAAAAAATATTAATATATTTGAGGATAATGGATTAAAAAATTCACTCAATCCCGAGGGATAACATATGACTTGATAGAAATCAAGATAAAGGAATTATTATATATTTATGAATGGGTTCACATCAAATTTTCCAAAACATTTCGATGATTTGTGGTGAAAAAATTAAATTTCATTATAACCACTTATCAAAGGTTTTAGAAATGTTGTATGAATTTATGACAAGATGTGACCCAAATGATATAACATATGTAAGGACATTTTTTTAATTATTAACGGATAGTTCTATAGATTTGTTAAAATTACATTCAATATAATTGATTAAAATTAGGGATCAACTTGTATCAAAATATATAATAAAGTACTTACCACATTAAATATTTTGAATCTTTAAAATACAATTCAAAAAATAACTCATAAGGACAGAGACTCTTCGTTTAATGAAGTTAAATAATTTAAAGATATATTTTTATAGTGTCCACATGATTTATTAAAGGTATATAATAAACTCTAAATATTTTATTTTTATATTAAACCTAAATATATAATGGTTATTAAAATTTATACTATAGATGGGTAGATTAAGATAAGTCTATGATTTTATTAGGATATGTTATATAAAGTGGAAACAAATGTTATCCTATGTTTAGGATTATTATAATAACATAGAATAAATTTTCATTGAGTGGATAAAATCGTAGTGTGTGTTACTATTGTTTAGAAAAAATTTATGTAGTTAGAAATAATGTAAGTCCTTAAATGTATTGAAGCATCTCCCAAAAAATAACATATATCATCTTTTATGTGTTAATGGATACACATATTTGATCATTTATTATCCATTAAAAAAGAAAACAAATTTGGTAAATTATAATTTTTTTGGCAAAACCAACATTAAAACAATTTCCAGAACCCTTATAAAAACACATGATTCCCAAAACCCTAAATCAATGATTGAAGAAATACAGAATTGTGAAAATGATAAATCATGAGCATGGTAAAGATTTAATTTACTAAATAATACACTACCATCACCTGTATCCACATAATCATCAACCACTAAGGCCATAATTTAATCATGACTATTAATATTTTCAATAATTAGAACAGTATCCAAAATATGGGAAACACTATTTTTAATGAATTATAATCCAATTTATTTTAGAAAATGATATTAATTTATACCAATTAATGAAAAATATGAAAAATCAGGACACATTATTGAATAACCATCAATCCTCACATTATAATACCAAAAATTATTTTGGATAGATATTATTAAAACGTTTTTATGAACCACATGGAACATTAATAGAAAACATTGATCATCAGGGATATAACAAGAATATATGATATAGTGGATTGGAATGGATCAAATTGTATGGAATCCTCCCATAATTGGTAGTTTATATAGGGAAATAATGTTGAGAAATAAATAATGGATTACCCAAATAACTTTGGAGAGAAAGATTATATGAAGGGAAAGAGTACTAAAGACGATATCACAAATAAACCCAAAGTGTAAATTTATTAGAAAACTTTTATATATCTACACAGGATTATCTAATGTAATGTGAAATTTTAAATTAAAATTTTCATGATTGAATTATATTAGGTGTTCATAAAAATCTCATTCAATAAAGGGATCTTACAAAATATGGAAGACAAAAAATAACTTGATCCTATCAAAAAATAAAAAACTAGAGGAATCTCTATTTATTTCACATTATGAGGACTGTTAATTTTCAAGTCTCACCTAAGCCAAATAATTTGGGATGATTCTCATTTATATGTACATTCAGTTCAAGAACTATTATAAAATACCATTTTGATATAGCATTGATTGCTAATTATATGTCTTCAATTTTTTTTATAAATAAGGGATCAAAACCAAAAAATGATGAAAACACTATATTAACTTATATATTATTCTATAAGATAAATTATATTCATATTAAATGATGTAATTGTTAATAGGGGAATTTCTATCATCCATATTTATTTTCATATCCAAGTGTTAGAGGAGGAGGGAGAATTTCTATGCATCCCACATCAACCATACATAGCCAAAACTAATGACCCCATTAATGTTAATAATATATGAATGATCTGGTTATTCAGAGAGTGAAAAATTAATTACTTTTTCATGACCCAGCTAACTATTGCATGTCTGGTTGAAGATAAACTGAGTGTGAAATGCCTATCTAGCCATTAATTGTCTAGAGTCTAGAGACCAATGTTGAGAAGTCATATCCTACATATGAGAGGACCTATCCAAATGAACCAATACACCTACACATATCTCTAAATACCCATACAATAATTAAGGGTAAAAACTGATATAATAATGAATCCATAACATATACTCCATATCAGTGTGTGTCAAATGTGTTGGAAATAATAAAGGGATAAATATAAGCCCAGTGAAAAAACTGACAAATGTTTCCAAAATAATTAGATAGAGGGGACTGTTGTTGAACACAACATCTTATAAGAACCATGGTATGTATATCCCAAATTAGGATCCACCTACACTAATTCCTCCTAAGACTCCAGAAAATAGGCTTATCATCTGAATTTGACACAAAACATTTAAGAAGATTCCATGATAATGTGAGTATAACAATACCTAGTATGACACCCTAAAATCACAAAGCATAATGCACCAAGATACTAGTCATATCACAAAAAAGGTATGAAAATTTATATACAAATGATTAAGAATAATAACACATATATATTCATAACATACACCAATTCTCATAGACTCTCAACAATACTACTTACCAAAGGATACTACTCAATTATTCAATGTATTTATCATATAGGGAAACTCATTCCATGATCTATCTTATCACTAATGGCTCTCATTTGAAAATTTGTGCTCATCGGGTCTTGAAAAAGAATTTGAACTCACTAAAACATAGAAAAGATTAATACAAATTTAAGACATCACATACATGGCTGTGGGGGGTAATATAAAACATATTTAGATGAACATGCTTTGTTGGGGATAATATTCTTGGGTATTTTGGTCATAATAATTTCTCAAAACCAATATAGGTATGGAGTTGATGATAGAGGATCTCACCCCATGCCTCAAAGAAGAATTCCACACACTCTACTCAAGAAAAAATAGTAGAGGGTATCATGATCCTATGCTAAGAATATAATGCCACATAATTCCAATATAGGGATGTACAAAGTGAAAAAAACCCAACTGATATTGATCTATACTCATGATATAGAGGGAATCAACTTATAAAGGAAAATATGAATATTATGTGAACATGGAGTACACTACATGCCTTATATTCCCTGATTCTCCTCATGTCTTATCATCTCACAAAGAACTTATTTCTCCAAATACATTTTATTCCCACATGGGTTATGAATTCTGTTTAGGTTATTCTTGCACTCAGTATGTCACATACCAATGTATGTGTACGTTTGACCACTCCTATATACATTGGGTCATTATTTTATACACAAGTCATCCTCATATACCTTGTCATATCTGAGTATTGGGTCATGATTAGGTGACCAATATATACCCATGTGTCCGATCATGTACCCCACATACACATACCTATTCTCTAGCCACAGGTCACATGACATATGGAGGGGAAAATATTCCATTTGATATTGAATTTACACCAAAACCCTAGCTTTCACATCCATGTGTAGTCTGAGAAGTTTTAGAAAATCTAGATTGATTTTTTCGTCTTCCCACACCACATCCACCCTAGATTCTATGGTCAATATCTCATGCAAACCCATATCTATGGTTGAACAACATCATTCATCACCAGAGACCTGAATTTATCCATTGATCCACTCAAAATTCATCTTTTGTCACAATTCTTTATAGATAAAAAAAATATTAACCAGAAATCTCTAAATATGACTCCAAACCCTATACCACTACCATACACCTCAATAAATTAATAATCTAGAATTTGGGCCCATGGAAATGACCCATTTCACCAATCATTGACCACATAATTATGTGTCCCCATGAATTCATCATACACTGATATTAAAAGAAATGTAGATGATGAACATGAATGGAAGGCGGGAAAAATACATAAAATAAGAAATTGATGGAAAAACCTCATCAATTATTTGTTTTAAATGACATTAATTTTCATAATAATAATAATTTAATTTCCATTCAAAAACAAAAAATAAATAATATCAGTTCACCAAAACATAAGAATTAAAATTAGAAAATTCATGAATGAATAACCCATGAGTCATTTTTTTTATAATTTGATAAATTTTCATGATGGGATTATCAGATCTGAAAATAGTCTAATATAAAACAACTTATATACCTTGATTTTAGATCAATTGTTTATGAATAATTTGTTTGTGTCATTTTCATTAATGAGATCCTTGTTCTTTTACAGCACAATAATCCCCAAAACATGATATATTGTTGATCATACATAAAATATCCTCTATGGTAACCTTCCTCGATCCCTAGAGTTACTATTATAACCATACATATTTTTATATGAAGTTTTAAATACAATATATTAGGCCATTTTGAAATAATAAATAAAATATTATTTTGTTCGTTTATTAAACTACAAATCCTATCATGACTTCACATAATCAAAATAAATTGCCCATAAAAATAATATGTCATATATATGATAAAACACACATTATTGATTTAATATTGGACTCAAGATTCTTATTTTCTATTCCATTCATGTGTTATTCAATAATATTAAAGAAATTTTCTATATATGGTATAAAATATTGAATATTTTTTATAACACAACACAGTCTCCCCAAGCATTAAAATATCACACTAACTTAGCTCCTAACATAAAAAATATTCCTTAAACTATTATAACAATTTAAAATTTAAACACGAAATTCTTTAAATTCTCCCCACATAAGTTATTTTCCTCCCGAAAAAAAACCTCATACTAAAAAGATGAGGTTATTGAGCTATCATATGGGCCTCCCAATATCATGTGATATCCAGTATATTCTCAAACAACCACCAGAAACACACCAAGGGAATCCGTTATCCATAAATGATATTATCTTTTTAATCTTAGATATCTAACTGGAAATCTATGAAGGTAATTCAAGCCAAAAAATATTGTTCACCTCAGAAAATAACAAATGTTGAGTCATTTACAAACATCCTTATCTACAACACATGGAAGAAATAATATACCCAATATAACAACAATGGTAGTTTGATGAATTATTCCACCTATACAATCCTACATAGAATATATATATAGTAAATGAATTTGTGATATTTATTGAGGCCTCATTCATATATATTTATTCCATGTAGATGAGAGACCATTTGGAACACATGGTCCCCTTAATAGAATTCCAATCTCCTCTATAGTTAGTCCACATAAAATTTTTTATTCCTCTTGGTAGTCCTCATAAAATCCTAGAATATATACATCTTCTCTATCATCACTCAAGGCAACTTTGGGGACATGAATTTAAGTTTTCATAGATCAATCCAATTACTGGTGACCTTCAATGTCTCTAGAAAAATGACTCGAATGGACCCATAATGATAGTGGAGTGGTAATTGATTTTCTTGAAAACTCCACAAATGGTATATTATCCTATCAACTATAGTCAACATCCAATATGAAATTGAAAAAAAAATTCATCGAGAAATAGAATGGTTAGCTTAGTCTGGTCATTTTTCTAGAGGTGAAAAGTAATTATAAAATGTAATTAATTACCAAAGGCCTTATAGATTATTCTTAATAACCATGATGATAATCAAGAATCAGAGTCTAAAAAATCATAAAGTTTAGTCCATTAATCACGATAGTTTCTTACACATAAAGGAGTCATAATCTCTCAACTAAGATCTACTCTCATACAGCTATAAAGTGGATCGACCTATTTATTAATAATATGATAACCTACATAGATTCTTTAATTTATAAATATTTGGGATTAATATTAATAAATACATAAATATACCATTCCACTTACACATTTGTACCTCAAGGGGTTGAGTTAAACCATTTGGACCATAGTTCTCATCCTTCACTTACATGACAAGTGACGCATCAATCTATAAAATCTACTACGCACTACTTCATTACAAACCGCCCAAACTAATGTTGATGTTCATTGAAAATATTTTTGGCATCAGGATATACCACCATGGGTGGTATATGAAAATCCCTTGACAAATTTTCTCATCAAATCACAGATATCATCTTTTGTCCTCTTAAAGGGATGACATTCTCCCAACCTTCAAAAAAATCATTAGAAGCACACCCAGTGGATACTTAATACACATGATCTTAATACTTGAATCACAAAGATGATAATCCACAAAATTATAAATATTTAAATTAATAAATACCATAAAATAGATGTATGATACACCATAATCTTCATTAAATTGAAACTGAAGAGATTCTAACTATTTTGATGACTCGATAAACAATTTTCATCAAGATATCATACATAGAAAATTTTCCACCAAATTTCCTTTCCTAAGAGTGTATATTATCCCCAAGTCAAAACCCGAGATAAACCACATCTATATTCCATTCCTCAAGATAAAATTATTTTGTTAGAATATTTACATGAGACTATTGTGGTGATAAAATATGATAAACTCCTCACCCATATTGTATTGAGGCCACATCTTCCTGAATAAGACCAATACATCCAACTCTAGGTCATACATGGCATTGTTTTTTCTTGTTTTCCCAACTAATGGGTCCCCTAAAAATTACTACGAACCTCTTCATCAGAACACAATCGATTCTAGTCCTTAATTCATCGTAGAGCACTATGTTCTCGACACCATCTTATGATTTTCTCAAGATAATGATTCTTTTCAAAATCAATTAAAGCTACTAAAAATCCATTTGGACCCACTCCATCAAAATGAAAGGCTTTGAAATTTTTGAAAAATTAGTTAGGGGAGATTAAATCATAGGTAAATAAAAGAAAATTATCTAATATAATCCTTCCATCCCAAAGAAGAACCACACCTCAAACATGATCTTTGGGGGATCTCAAAATAACGCTGCCTCAACATTGGTTAGGTCATATAATACTCCCTCCTTTGAGATGAAATGTCTCAAAAAGTTGACCAATCAAATATTGAACTGACACTCAGTGAGTTTATCATAATTTTTGTGCTCCTGAAGGATTTTTATGGACCATCCCCATGTGTCCCAAGTGCCCCTATTTGGATAATGAGTATACTAGATTGTCATTGATGAAGACGAAGACAAACCAAACAGAAAAAGGATGTAAGATTTGATTCCTAACACCCATGAAAATGTCTATGTTATTATTCATTCAAAATTCCTTGTCACATATTACTAATGAATGTAGATACATTAAAATACTATCTCTAGTATATCCTCATCATGCACTCAGAGAAGGTGATAATCTTATCTGAGGTAAATTTTAAATATTTATGGCATCCCTCTAAATAGGTATAAATGGTACTACATTCTTTGTAGTATAAAATTATTCTTCACCTTAAATTAGTTTTTTATGATAATCTATACAAACCACAAGAACCTAACTTCTATCATGGTGAGAAACATCAGGGCTACCATGGGGGGAACATTGGTATTGACAAAGCACTTCCTTTGTAAATCATCAAAATTTAACTTATTCTTATAAAGATCAATGGGATTTGTATGATATACTATAATTGACATGATGAACAAATATGGGTAGAAAATATATGAAAGGTTATATCTCTTAGTGTGGTAGTAATCCTAGAACATCCGTAGTGAAGACAATCTCAAACACCTCCACCATTGTATGGGAATTACAAGATCGAAACATCTTATATCTAAAGGGTAATACTCCCCAAAAAGTGAAAAATCAGTTGTATCCACCTACATATGAGACCATATGTATCAAATTGGTTTCCTTTTCTCTCTTATAAATGAAATACTTGTCTTATCAACATGGACACACCACATCCTCCATGTAATACAATAAATAATCACATAAAAATTTTAGGGCCCTCCCATACCAAATATGATTTCATATGGTCTCATAATTAGTACAAAAATATCTCATGAGAATTTAAATCCCCTGAGAGTGAGGTCACACATTCATAATATGGTTCTGGATATTGAAAACAATCCAATAGAAATTTACAAAATTAATGTTTTTTTCAACATATCCCCCGGAAATTTAATCATCACAAACAATATATGTATTATAAAAGGATTGGATCACACACATGTTTCTCAATAATAAATGAAAATTAAAAAAATATAATATTCAAACAATGAATAACTTCATAATTCTCTAGTTTAAAGGACTCCAACACCTGTAGATTCCCATGTCCCTGACCACCATCTCATGGACCCTAATGTAGACAGTCTGGGGGTGTTGGTAGTTTTAATAGATCAATGTTCTAGAAAACTCCTATCTATATCACATATCCTTCATCGCATGTGTTTTCATGAAGAAGTCCTTACTCTAACCGTTACCTCTTCCTAGGAAGTCCATCGACCGTCTCTCTTTCTACAATATGATGAGTAAGAAAATCTGAGGGAATATTTCTACATCCTCCACAAGCATAAAAACACTTCCCCCTCAGTGGACTAATCTATCCCTAAGTAATTATAGAGAGATGTAGTCTCTTGTTTCAAGACCTAAATTTCACCAATTCTACCATCAGCTCCTTATTACACTATAGTTATGGTATGTTTTGCATTAGAAGTTCACAATATGATATCATCTTCCTCTTTTCACAGCCTTACACCATCTAATCCATCCATGGATTAGTCTGACATCATTCATCCACTTGATCCACTATAGGTTGGTCTATAAACTGATCAATAGGTGGAGAAACCACATTCTATTCGCCCAAAAGTAAATAAATCCTTGTTAATATTCCCCTCCATGAAGAACTCATCACCCACAGGGTTATACTCTCGACTCTATTGTGGGAACCACATTGGTTTTAATCATGAAAATATCATTTAAGAAGACAATATGTTCAAAAATCAATGTGATTATCTGGGGAGCTGACTCAGGAAGAGCATGGAAACTAAAACTCATTAATATAAGATGAATGTAAAAATGTTTTCCATAAAACCAATTCCTATATGATCAATATCAACAACTAGATTTTCATAGTCCTAGTAAGTTGATATGTAATTATCCACATCAAAAATGGATCCCTTGTCTTTAGAAACAAACTCAAAATTCATTAACACTATTTCCCAAGTTCCCAAGCCAAGCCTCACAACTAAAAAATACCCAACCTCTGGTCCAAGGATGAACACTTATCTAAGACACTATATCATAATCTAATCTATCAGGTATCTTAGAATCACTGATGAGATGAGTGTGACATGTCATACCTACCATGAATAGGATAGGGGATAGAATCGAGTTCCAAGAAGTAAAATTTCACACTTGGAATGCCTTTGAATAAGGTTCATGTGCACACACCCACACATATCCAAATTGCTGAATCATAATAAAAGGTATAGTAAAACTCATACCAGAAAACCTATAAATCATCTATCCCACACCAATGTTTAAATAATGTACTATTAACATAATGAGTTAAATAAAATCCAACACAAAAAATGATAAAATAGTACGACCAACTAATAAGGGGGGACTATTGTTGAACACAATACATTATATGAACCTACTATTATTTATCCCAACCTAAGCTCCTCCAACTCCTAGTCCTACCATGAGTCTGTTAAATGGCATTATTTCTCATGAAGGTATCAAAAGTGCGGGTAGAGCCCCTGAAGAGTTGAGGATAACAATAACTAGTAGGACACACTAAAATCAGAAAGAAATATTAATCAAGATACTAGTAAAACCATCATAAAGGTATGTTAATAAGAATATGATAAAATTGAAATTAAAACACTATCCCTAATATACTCACAATAGATAGCATGTGTCATAGTGGTCTAAACCATATGTCCAACAATAGGGTATTAATCCAGGAAACAAAATAATACACATTCGAGGAAACTCACTCAGCCATCCATGTTATCACAGATGTAACTCATCCAAGAGGTAATTCTCATTAAACCTATCCGAATAAAATTTACTCACTAAAACATTGAATATATCTATTTATAGATGGGGGATCACACCATGGACAATAAACGACCCAAAAAACACAATCTAAAAAACTCTAAAATTATTTGATCATAATCCCATGTATTCTGGTTATAAATATTCCTCAAACCCCACCTTGGGAAGGATATTATGATCGAGGTTCCCACCATGATATTTCGGATGGGATTAAACAGTCTTTACATTAAAACCTATAGAGTGGATGAAATCTTATACAGAGGAAACAATTCCACATTATTCCCATATAGTGATAGACCAAGGGAAAACCCCCAACTAGTACTATTCTATACTGAAGAGAGGGAGGCCCTCATCTTCCCTTGGAAAAATGTATTTCTAGTGTTCTAGGAGTATATGACATATCTTGTTTTCCTCAAATATTCTATTATCTTTTTATCTAACATGGCTTTTATTTTTTCAAATACATTGTGTGTCCTCTTCAGTGACATTTATTTAAGATAAAAACTTAATTAATGGTGTGCAACATTCTAAATTTTATATTTGATAGCTCGTTCCCATGTATTTTGGGTTTTACATGTGTACTTTGGCCATTACCATGTAGTTTGTCAAGTCTGAGTGTAATTTCATGCCAATTTACTCTATCCATAACTATATTCCTAAACATATACAAGCCAATTTACCTTGGGGGTACATGCCAAGTCTCTAGTGATGGGTTACATGACATGTGATAAGGACAAAAAATATCTGATATTTTATTTCCACCAAAACTATTACTATTTCATCCATAGTTCGATAAGACATGAATTATTTGGATTGCAAGACTGATAGTTGGGATTTTTTTAGAAACTGAAAAACGACTTATGTGTTTTCTCACATTACTATAGAATTTGATTCATTAACCATTCTCACTTGAAAACCAATATTTGAGGTTTACTAACATCAATATACCACTATTTATTGATATCTGACAATCAATCTTCCTAGAATTTATCTCCCATCTCACCATATTTTTGCGATGTTGATATCCATAGATAAGAATATTCAAATCTAACTCCAAACCCTCTATCACTACCACTATAGTTGATAAGATCACTAATCCTAAGTCAATACCTATTGAAATAGAATTTTCTTATAAGTATCTAACATTTAATGATCTTTTTCAAAGTAATAATTGAACTATTAGGGAAAAATAATTTCATCCATGAA
Source organism: Viscum album (assembly GCA_963277665.1). Classification (NCBI taxonomy): domain Eukaryota; kingdom Viridiplantae; phylum Streptophyta; class Magnoliopsida; order Santalales; family Viscaceae; genus Viscum; species Viscum album. The sequence continues at coordinate 814,996,004 of OY728165.1, forward strand.
CACTTTTTTGGTTTTTCCCCAATTCAGTGTGGTAGTAATGATGAACTAAGTGGAAGGAAAAATTTTAAAATTCTTAAAATCCTTGGGAGATAAAACTGAACCTAGAAGATTCTATTTCATGTGAATAATTCAATAGGAGGATTTGATTTTCATTCATCATGATATAATAAAATAATGAACTATTAAATCAGAAAACCAAAACACACTACATCAGGTTTGGTTCGATCGTTGGTGAATAAAATTTCTAATTTTAATGATATACCTGAGCTCTATTGAAAAAACAATCCCCAAAGCATGCCATTTTTTATAATCCATGAAATCACTTCCAATGGATCCTCTCCTAACACCTCAGGTTATTAGGCTAACCTTTTGTACTTTCTATAAGTGGGTTTAAATATAAGATATTAGGTTATGGTGATATAATAATTAATAAATTTATTTATTTATTTATTAAATTACTCATCTTCTAATGACTTCACTTACTCTAAATACCTGAAACATACAATGATTATGTCATTGATAGGTAAAAACCAACATTTAATACTTAAAGGCGTTATCAATTTTTCATGAATATAATACATCCATGAATTATTCCTTTACCTAAAAAATATATATGTGTGTAATATAATATATTTAATATTTTTATTATATCAATTCCAAGGATCCTCATGCATCGAAATCCCATGTTAACTCATCAACTTTCCCCAAAAATATTACTTTAAATATTCCTAATCATTATAAGTATGTAATTGATACATTATAGGTGTACATGATGAATCTATTAAAACAAAGATATGAACAAGTAGAATTATATGAAATTATATCAACTAAATAATAGTATATTATTATTGTAATTTAGTTAGAATATGACAATAATATGATATATATTCTCATTATATAAATTGAAAATAATAATGAGGGTACCTGTGGATACCATGAAAAATATGGAGGTTATAAAATAATTATTCATCACACTAGTGAACTATGGATTTCCTTATATTTATGTAATACAATACTTGATATTAATTCACTCCCTCACAAAATGAGGAGCAACTTTTTAATATTTCTCAAATATTTCATTATCATTGTTAGTTTTGATCTATCAAATGAACATTAAAATTCACCTGTTAGTTTTTTTTAGTAGAGTAAATGGGTATTTAACTAATTATCACAAATAGTATTTTTATTTTCCCTTCTCTTTTAACACATAATGTGATGCTAGAGGAAGGAAGGAATAAATGTAACAAATAAAAATATTTTTATTTAAAACATCAATTAACGATGTATTAAAGACATAATTATTGATAAAATAATATTCTTGAATTATTTACCATGGTGAATGGTTCAATATTTTCGTATTAGTTCCAAAAAATGTGGAATTATAGTAGTGGAGGAGGATGATGACTTCCACTATATAAGAATGGTGACCTTTTAGAGATTATTTATTATCTTAATAGATAATATTGATATGATTAAATTGAGGGTTCACTAGTGGACCAATGTAAAACCAAAAATCAAATGCTCCATTGGAAAATTTAGTTAAGAGAATATTTTTTTATCTTTTATAATGCACATAAAAATTCTCAATATTATATAATTAAAATATTCCATGGTATAAAATAATCAAAAGGGTTCATGGATGAATTATCTATATATGTTTCTCAATCAACATATGTATCAAAAAAATTGACATTGATTAATAAATATCCATGGAAATGTTCATAGTACTGAATTGGGAAATTTCATTTCAATATAAAATATTGTATTGTAAATTCCAAAAAAAATTATGAAAATAGATTAAATATTATTCTAGAAAAACTAAATTTGATTAATAATTTTTAAAAATTCACATTGATGAGATAAATACATAAAATTTTAGTATATGTTTGTCTTCTTGAGATTATATTCAAATATTTCCACCTAAATTATAATTCCATCACAAAATAATTAGTGAATTAAATTGAATTTTCAATTGATAAATTGTATAAGAATGATATTAATGAATTGAAGAAGTGGTTAATGAATATTATAATTATAATTCATCCAAAAATGGTGGAACCCTTTCATGTATTATTAGTTATTAATTCATTGGATAAATCCTTAGAGAAACACAAGTGGGACTTCTGAAAATCATTTCATATGAAATATTAACTCTTATAGAAGATAATATGAAAAACATCAATGATGAGAAATAATATCATGAGGGGGAATATATTTTTTATGTTTTTATGTTGTATATTGGTCTTTCCATGGTGGTATTATACAATGATAACATGAAACTACTATATATAAATAATATAAATTATTCTATATATGGGTTTATATAGGATATTTTATGTCTCTTTTGGTTTTACACTAAACTCAATGACAACCACATCTTTGAAGATGATGTCACTAACTATTTATCATGCATTATATTTCCTTTCAATAGTAGTGATATGGATATTATGTTATGAGATGATTTTATAGATGAAAAAAATTTTAATTTATAGATTACAATATGGAATTATTTTATTGAGATTACAATATTTTTTCCAACAACATGATTTACACAATGATGTAACATAAATAAGTAAAAACATTTCGAGAAAAAATTAAATGAAATTTTTTGGTAATCCCTATAATTTTTATACAATATAGAGATGAGTTAGTTAGACAATTTGTGATTGAATAAAAAGACACCATTGTGCTCAAATTTTTCCATTACATGCCAATATTATGGCACCATTTCATATAATCAATAATGAATAAGATACTTAAAAGTGAATTTTTAAGACCAAACATCATTGAGATCTATGGAATTATGTTAAAACATTTAATAATTTTCTAGAGATAATAAATTTAAGAAATTGAAATGAAATCTCACAATAATCCATCATTGAAATAAAGTTAATTAATGGATTGGGAGTTAATTTCATGGACCCTTTCTAAATAACTCCAATAAAGATTTTTTTCATTACTGATTTTGTTTCAAATTAATGTGACACAGAAATTTTATATACCAACATGCCCAAAGTGGTGATATTTTTTCAATAAAACAATATTTTTTAATGGTTTGGGGATCCTAAAATATCAACTAGTGGTCATAGAAATCATTCAGCATCATATTTCGAAGAGGTGTACTAGAATTAAGATAGAGTAAAATAAAATATGTTAAATCTATACCAACCTCCAAAAAGTGGTAAATTGGAGCTCTAAAAATTTGATAAAAATAAAATTATAGAGAAAATTTTTTATTAAAGAAAAAAATTTATAGTTCATAAATGATTGATTATTCGTTACATTTCAACCATACAACCTATAAAACCGTATTTAAATTTTAACATTTTGGGCTATGATTAACCATATCATCTTCTAGTAGACATGTCCTTCTAATAGAATGCAAGGGATGTCATGGTGTATTATTGAAAAGAATGAAAAAAATGGAAATAATATGTTATCGCAACATGATGATATATAATTGATCTGTAGGGGATATTATTCCCATTTAAACATTTTATAGTATTGAATATATTGATTTTGTAACTATGAAATTAAAATCATAGAGGTTCACCTAATGGAAAAGGTATTGATTTTTATTTTACATTTCTTTTGTTCCTATGAAATTTTATTTCATAATTTTTATGTATTTTAATGGTTGTATTATTCTATAAACATAGATATATATATATTAAATGGTTTAAAATTCATTATATAAAATTAATATAATACAGTTGAAAAATTTAATTATCTATTCTCATATTACGTTCTTTTTCTCCATGAAATATTATTATAGAAATATTTGGTGAATTGATATTTATAATTTAAATATATAATTAAATATGGGTATTCCATGGTTTTTCATATCAAATGTTTCATAATTTCAATTTTATGTTGCGTAAATTAATTTTAAAAATTATTATTTTTAGTACCACCAAATATAAGCCTTAAAAACAATTTTTTAGGATCTTTAAATCCATTATATCTTAAGAGAAATGTAAAATATAGAAAATAGAAAATGGTAGGAATAAATGGCTAATGAAAAATATATAATTTTAGAGATACCATAATTATCAATGTTATTTTTTTCATTCTACATTTTTATAAAACATTAAAACCAAATATGTAAAAATTAGTTTCTAATTATATTGAATGGTAAACCATCTATGACCATTTAATTCAAAGAATCCCATAGAATCTATTTATAACTCAATGTTCATATTGTAATGGATATGTTAGTCTATTGGAACATTATGTCATAAACCTAGGATAAACAATCACTCCAATTAATAACATATTAAGAAAATAAAAATTAATGGATTAACATTATATTATAGTGAAAAAATATTAATTATCAACATGGTTAATGAAAAATAAACCCTATATAATACTCTAAAATTAATATAACAGGTGGGATAAAAAAATTCATAATATAAATATTAGGGATTGAAATTAATTGGTAAGGCACAAAATTTAAGGGAACATCATGAAACAAAAAAATTTAAAGGATCAAACCTAGTTACACATTTTAGAGTAATATTTTCTCCTTAAATATCAAAATATTTTAAAAATATAAATATTGGGAAATTCATTAATAAAACCACTAACATGGTTTCTAAAACTGTTAAAATTCACAAAATTGATGTAAATTCCCAAATACCTCAAATATTAATAATGAATCTATATTTTAATGTTAGATATATCATTATGAGTTCGTGAAACAAACCATAATTAGGTTGTTCCATCTCCACTATAATCATAATGATTCATCTACTTCCACAATACCCACCTGAAAACCCATGGTTATCTAATTCCAAATAAATACATTTTGGTTTTATAATACATAATTTCAAGAATTTCAAATTTCTTATGCCCATTTCCTAAATAACAATTATCCCATTTTTTCAATCCCACATTTCCCCCATTATATAGCGTTGATTGAACATAATCATTCCAAAAAATCTACAAATAAACCATTAATCTAACCAAAACTACAATTTATCCTACATTCCACGTCACTAAAACAGTATGGGTAACATAAATTATGTCACATCATCCTTCCAAAGGAAGTGACCTTCTGAGTTCCCTCAAAAATATTTTTCCAGACATAGAAAACCACAATATAATATTATTCTTAGTATCCGAAATAATAAATCAACCGTCTATAATTCATATGAATAATAAAGATCAAACATATAATATCATAGGATAATTGTGTTTTTCAGTAAGACATCACACACTTTATCTTGAAGATATGAAAAAATACAACAAATAAAAAATGAAAATAGAATAATGGAAGTATCAAACATACATTTTTAGTGAAAATGTTATTTAATATGTTTTGAGAAATTATATATTTCTATGAAGAAATAATGTTATTCAATAAAATATGTAATAAAGTGAAATTATTGAGTTATATGAAATATCATTAATAAACACAAAAATAAAAAAATTACAATTTATGCACATCCATTTAGAAGGCATATTTCTATGGAATAGTATTATATACATTTTACAAAAATTACTAAAAACATAAATTACATCTTCAGAGAATATTTATTTATTATTAGTTACTACCTTAACAAAATTCATCAAATTTATAGCTAATATAATGTAAATAAGGTCTTCAAAACCCCACTGAATCCAATAATTGTTTAAATTTCATTCCTCCAACCAAAAATGACTTATAACTAACCATCATGTTCTTACTGGATATTATCCATGACCATGTCGCTATATCTCTAATTGACATATTGACTCTCCAATCATGTCTATCTCAAGAAAGAGGCTTAATAGAACAACATTACCCCCTTTTATGACTGTTTCAAAGGATCATGTTCTTTTATTCATTGAATATATATCTATCCACTATGCATTATTGTAATTATCCTTCAATCAAAATTCATTTATAAAAGTATAATTGAGTAATGGAACCACTCTATAGATTCATGGATATTAGTATTCTTCATCTTCTTCTATATTTTCACTCCAACTATTATTCATTATTTCCAACAAATTTCCTTAATGATTACTCAGGATGAGGTTATAATTCATCTATGTATCTCTCTCCCTTGAATGAATTGTTAAGTTGTATTCATAATTATTTCACTCCAAATGTCATAGATTTAAAATTTTCAATTAATTATTCATAATTTCTTACATCTATCCCTTTATCAAAATAAAATCAGTCTTTCCCTCCACTACCACCACATACTCCACATAAATTTTCAAACATATGACTCAAAATTATATTCAGGATATCCATAAAACTATCATTCATATACAATAGATCACATATATTGTAGTACTTAAACAATTATCTATATTTCCACAAAATTAAGGCATATATATCCATGTAATGGATCATCTAACAAAAAACATAAAGACAATTACATGATTATATTGTTATATTAGTGTATAAAATTAAAAGTTTACCTCCATTATATCCATGTATTTAAAATTGAATTTCTAAAAACTCATACTACAATGTAAATGTATAGTATGTTAGAAACCATAACATTAACCATGTTTTAAACAACCGATGTATATAGAAATATTACAATGAATTTTCTTCATTTCATTTATTCATGGATCATTGATGTTGGGTAGTTTTAAATGGAAAGGTATTGGTGTTGAAATAGCAATTCTCCATGTTATTATACACCATTATAAAACATTAAAGATATAATCAAACTGAGATAATATCATAACTACTATCTTATAAACATTACTAATCCTTATTCCAAAAACCCTTTTTCCTCCTATAATATTATTCATTTCAATTATATTATTCAATTCCAGATTTATCACTACTTTATGTTATTTTATTGGACCTTCATATAGTAAATCTCCCAAATAGAAGGGATGTGTGATGAAATACCCAAAACTTATACACCATAATTTAACAAAATTGATCTATATTAAACTGAACAAAAAATTAACCTTTAACAAAGTAATAAAATCAATTATTAAGTTATTTAGATGTAATTTTTAGCTCATAAAAAAAATGTTGGATCAGGCACAATATATCAAAAGTTTAAATTTATTTGAATCTTACAATTTTCTCCTTGAATGATTATATTTATAAGGATGGAATTTCATCTTCGAATAAAATTTCTCAATATATAGAACTCATCATGTAATAATTTCCTGAATAGTCTAGGTAGTTATATGATTTATAATCAAATAAATTATTCCACTTATGTTAATACCATACTCTATTTAAATCCATTCACTACCAAACTCCTCTTATAGATTTTACTATTATATTCTTATTTTTTTAACTAATATACCTATTTATTATAGATTATTCACTTCCTTATAGTTATATACTTTATCTCTCATGTTCTATTTATATATAGAAATAAACATTTTCCTTCATTTTTACTATAAAATAGTATTTCCATCACATATTTTACTATTTTAATAATTTTTATCTGTACTATAATTTATAAATAAAGAGTTTAAGTTCAATTTAAACCTCTACATAAACCTTCTAATTTTATAGACCTCGATAACTGTACATGATTATTAACTTTTTATTCTAAAACACTTATTGTTTTACTATAGTATTACATTATTATTTATCATTATTTTGACTTCTCTTTACGTTAGGATCCTAAACATCATTCATAATTTTGAAACATTTTTCTAAATCTGTATAGATAATAATAGATGATAACTTTGGAAATTTATTAAATTCAATATAGTCATTATTCTTTGATAATTTCCCCTCAATAGTAACATCATCAAAGTATCAAACATTATATAAGATAACACTATTTGATAATACATTATTAATTCCAATTATCTTACATTTTTCATTATCCCATAGTTAATATCCAATTTTTTAATTTTCATATCCTAAAATGTAACATGAATATGTCTTAATTATTAGTTTATCACGTTTATATAAATCTTCATAGGCACATGTTATATATCTGAATTCAATTATATGTGAGATATCCACCATCGTATAGGTCCAATGTATATCAAGATACTATTTACCCATTTGGGTTGATAAACTTACTATATACATATGACATAGGAAAATAACTACATGTACTAAAAATTCTCTATGAAAACTACCATTAATCTATATTCACTTGGATCTATCATTAAATTTCGAGTTCATCAACTAAAAAAACTATTTAATTTTGGTGTCTTGGTCAATCTTAAAAAACATTATTAATTTGTTCCAATATAATTTCCTGAAATAGTTTTTGTTATAATCAACATTATTAACAGGCCTCAGGAATTCAATATTTAAGCCTCTCTATTTGTCCACTAAATAAATCCATCTAAAATTTATTATGATGACTTATATATTATGGTTAGATTTCAATCAGAGGTATTTTATATAACATATTTGATAATGTTACTTCATTACAGTGAACCACTATGTGGTATTGACTGATTTTCCCCTATATATCCACACACAAAATACCAAGAGTTTGAAAATCATGGATTTATCCTTTCATAGAAATAGAAACATCTTGTACATTATATGTATTCAATACTGAAATGATCCATAATTAAAGTTCTTTTGTTTTACTATTATTTTAACATCCCAAACTCACATATCATTATCCCTTGTATGAAAAATAAAATAACACCAAAATAGCCATATTTGATTAATGTATCAATAAACATTATGCTATCTGATAAACTCTTCAGATATAATTTCTCATATTTTACACATTATGAAACCATCATGGAAAATAACGTGATTTTCAAAAATTACATCATAAAATAACTCATATCATTTTGATAACCTACCAAAATAAAATATTGTATTAATAGTAGTATGTTTTTAATCCCTTTGATGTGTATTTAGCTTTTTTAAGTAATATCAACATAAAGTTTCCCCAAAAATATATATATTTAATTATAATTGTGATAGTCCTTAAAAAATTCTTGATATATATTTCTTCATGAATACTCTTTATGATATTGAGTGAATTATTGCATCAGATTCAATGATTGGTGACACTAATAGAAAATTGAAAATCCAAAGAAAAATATTATCATCTTTTATAGTTATTATATTTATTTATAGGCTTCTAGAGTTTAACATCCAAACATTGTAAAATTTTACTAAATTTTATTTCTCCATATAATTCCAATATATAGTAACAAGAATAATTAGTTTCAAAAATATGAATTACCTTGATCCACTTCTATATTGATAAAATCTTTGTTAACATATTCATCCCTTAACATATATAATATATTATATTCAAATGGAGTTCTAAAATTCCCTATATATGATCTCTTTATTCATAATTGGATACTAAATCTCCTAAAAACTGCTTTTATACCACTTAATATGAATAAATTGGTAACCATCACATCCAATGATGTTGAATTTTTTTATAACAATATCAATTCTCACAATCCATTATAGAACTATATTATGATGATATTTAAATCATTCACATTATATTACACTAAACCACTTCTAGTAATATTTATTCAAAATATCACCATATCAACATAATCATTCTTATTATGAAAAAATAATCATACAAGTTTGGAAGTGTAGATATCATCTCAACATGGGTCTTCATCTCCTAGATATTGAACGAATCATACTATGATAACATCATCAATACATGTTTTTATTCCATCCATTATATTTATATCATTCAATTTTCACCACCATCTGATGCTTCAAAACCCTGAAATGATCAATTAAACTCCCTATGTTATGTATAATGATATATATAATTCCTTAAGATATCATAAATATTTCTTGAAAACTTGTTGACCATTACCTTGACTTCTTAAAATATTATGGCACTCATATTAAACTCTACAATATAACATAAAAAATATAGTACAGAAACACATGTATGATGTCATTGACTCTATAAATAGGAAAATGGAATCTGGATATAACAAATCTAATATCAATTGTTATTTAAACCAAATATTTATATAATAACATATTAAAAAGTTTTTCTTTCGATACAGATCAAATAAATAGACATAAATTGTTTAAAAATTCAACAAACTAAAATAAAAAACATCATGGTGGATTAAAGTATGATTTCATGCACAATATTAGTCAACCAAGATAATATTTTATGAAAAAGGATAAATGACAATATAAGAATAAATCTGTTCAAAGACAATTCATGATACACAAGGAATATAATATAGTTAGAGAATCTATCTATGTCCAACGTGAAACCAAAAAATTAACTAATATAGAGAGGAGATAGAGGGACTCTTCATTTATAAGTTATATAACTAATAAAAACCCAATGAAAAATTTTCATATTATAAAAAACCTCATGGGGAAGACTATTTATTAGAAACCATTAGATAATTTATCTTGTAACAACCTGAACATTTATAAATTAATTCCATTAATTTCGATGAAAAAAATCATTAACAAGTAATGTATTTAGAGAAAATACATGCACTAATTTGGATATTTTGGATTGTTATATGGTCTGTAAATTTTTTAAAAAAAATAAACATTATAATTATCGATAATATAGTTATTTTGTAGTGACCATTTAGGTAAGTATATTAAGGGTTATGATAATGTAAATTTGACATTTATATAAGAAAAAATGACCTCTCCCATTAAGATCATCCCAAATGAGGCCCATCTATCTAATATTTGAATGGAGATAGCCCCAATGGGAATTTACCTCGACCATGACCAAGATGACACTCAAAAAAAGCATGACTGAAACCCATTATGGGTTAATTTCAAGCTCATCAAGTGCATATCCCAATCCATGTTCCCCAAAAAACCCCATTAAAATATTACCATCTCACAAGTTACACCTAGATAATGTTATGATGTAACATAAATATATGTTTTTAGAACCTAATAATATGAATTTTTAGAATTAATTTTAATTAAAAAATGATTATATTTAACCCTATTTTAGATTACTCTTTATATGACTAAATTATAAGATTTATAAAAATTATATTTTGATACAATGTAATAAAATGTATATTTTGGGGGTAATTATTTAATTTCAATAAATACACTCTTCTTGATTAATTGAATATTTTATTGAAATAATTAAAATTTAATAAAATATTATTATATAATCTGTATTATCTTTTAATTATATTATTATTTATGAATTCAAGTTTAATTATTATAATGGTCAGAATAATATTATTTTCAAAAAATATTGTTTAATAAATAGCATTTTATTTTGATAGAAAAGTGTAAATTACCATATTTAATGATTTACTAAGACAAAATAAATATTTTTAATGAAATAAAAATGTTGAAATTATCCAAAGGTGATTTTTTCAAAATATTCTAAGTCAATTGAATTTACAAGTAAAAATTAAATACATTATACATATCTAAAATGTATTATGACATCATAATAAACTAATTGGGATAAAATATATATCAAAAACGTGTCAGTATGAAAATAAAAAATTCCAATTTAATTAAAATTTTCCTAAATTTTTTCCATTAATTTTATAAACCCTTAATGAATCCTCTAAAACCAAAATTGTATTATATAGTGTAAAAAAATTTTGTAAATATTACTCATTAATTGTTAGAAAGGTTATTATATTAATGTGATATGTACATAGAAAAAAATAATAAATACTACATCACTTTTTTATAAACCATGGGAAAAACTCGGGTAATGTTTTAGGTTTTTTTCTGAAATATAGTCTTATACATCAGTTAGGATATTAATAGAGCATTATCCCTTATTTTGGTATATAAACCCCTGAAAATTCACCTTAAACATAAATAAAAACACTTATATCCTACAATTAATCTTCTCTTACTTCCCTAGTTTCCTACCGTTGTACCCTCAATCTCTTATGAATCCCCTTCCAATATTTTAGAAAAACCCTCAATTGGTAAGTGATCCTATCCTTCATTATTATATTCCTAAACATTATTTATATTATGAATTTTTATTTCTAATTTCTCATGGGGGATGTATTCATATAAATACATACTAATTTTATTATGATTTACAAGTGATGAGAAACCCCTTTATCAATAATTAATCCCTCCATACATAATTATGTACCCCTATTATGATATCAAAAATATTTTTTTTCTATTCCAAAATTTTTTATTGTGAATATTAATCCACATCTCTACTAGGTGTATTCATATATATGTACCTATCCTTTTTTTATTATGAACATCCATGTTTGTATCCCATACTGTTTAATCATGGAATTAATTTCACTAAAATTTGATCCTCTGTTGAATGATATACGTGGAAGACTTATTCATCAAAAATATATGAATGTGAAATGTTGGACCAGAGTTATATACCCAAAAAATTAACATGGAAATGTTTTAATATCCTTATATTCATCATATAATTCATTAATGGTTATCATAATCAAATAATATTTTGTTTTCTTTCTGGTCATCCTTGAAATATTTTTATGATTCCATGGTTTAAGTTGTTTGTACATTCCTATGATTCCTTTATATGATCATTTTATATCAATAATTTTTATTGAGATTATGATTCTATCACATATTATGTTACCTTTATATGTCTCATGTATTACATGTACTAATTTACATTATGCTGTTATTTTACTCCCTTAAAAGGCATTATTTTCCAACCCTTTCTTATATACAACCCTAAGATATCCCATGAAATTTTATAAGATCCAAGGGAAATTTTTGAATGATATATAGTTTTTTTATAATGATGTTATATTTTACTTATGTGTTCTTATATCATGTATATAATTTTTGATGGACACTAGGCCTCATGATCGTGTGGGTTTGTATATTCTGTACCTTTAGGTAATAAATCCTAAAATAATGTTTATTAAAATATGATTTTGCATATAGATGACCACTAATAATCACATATACTGAATATTACAACAATATTCTTTAGTAGTGTTTACTTCTTAAATAGTCTATATCATCATTCAAAAAAAAATTTGAAAATTTGAAACTTCATCATTCAATAACATCCTTTCAATGTTCATCATTCTATCCAATAACCAAAAGTTCATTTAAATTTATCATTTTCTTTTTCTTGGTCATCATCAATGATTTACCCCACCAAAGAAGCAGTTATCATACTATCTATACAATATTCTAAAATATAATAAGTAATATTTACATCTAAAAACCAAACTACCCATCTAACAATCCATCATGAAAAGAAAAAACTATGACTCACCCAAGACATCTATAAAATCCCACACTACTTACTTAATAATATTCCAATCCAAACTAGAATCCAATCAACACATAAAACATTTATAATCCAATAAGTATTATTGTCTATCCCACCTTAACCCCATAATATGGTATCAACCCATTTATAACAACACTACGCTAGATATGGTGGTTGGTAAAAAGGTGTCACCAAGACTACCAAGTTCATGATAGATTAAAATATTCTCTATTTCCTTAAACAATTACATTTGGACCATATCATGGATGTCAGAGTAAAGTGATATATAGATATAACGATAGTATTTGTGGAGATATTAAGGTATTTTCCTAGATATTTTTACTTTATTATTGGTGGAATATTTTGCATTAGAAAAATATCAATATTTGGATTTGTTATTTAAAAATATTATGTTGATTTTGATGAGAAAAACATGTACTCTAAATAAGAATAGCACAGAATGAGTGAATTAGAATTTTAGATTAGTTGTAATTTGGTCAAATACCTAATACGTATACATGATTTTTACAAAAGTAAAATTACCCAAAAAATAGCCTAATATTTTTAATACTTATGTAGTAAATTTCCCATTATTATACAACAATGGGTGATCGCCAATGAATCATTGGGTGACTTAATAAAGTCATCCTTAAATTAGATTAAAGTAAACAAATATCAATATAAAATATATTTTTTCATTATTTTTAATTCATATGAACCATGAATAAGTGTATGTTAATGGTTGGAATCATTATCCATTATTTTCTAACCCCTTAGGGATGTTTTCATATTCATTTTCACTTGTATTTTTTGTAAAAAATTAGTTTTTAGACATCGTATAGTAAAAAATAATCCATTTAATTCAAAATGAGTGAATCATTTATAAATAAAAAAGAAAAATATATAGAGGATGATCAATAGGAGGTTGAACAATCCAATTCCACAATAAAAACCCAACTAACACCTTCCATAAGATCCAAAAAACCCACCACTACCAGAAAAATTTACACTTCTCTAGAAAAACCAATATTTGATTCCATGTACAAGTTTATATGGAATTGTTTTATTTATTTTATAGTGACAATGTGAATTATTTTTTAAAAACATGATATCCCAGTTGATAAAACATAGATTCATCCACATTGACCAAATATAATACCCGCATACTCTCTCGAGCCTATCACACCACATGTGAAACCTATAAAAAATAATTTAACTCTATTATATATTATTATGGATATAACATCTATGAAATACCTAGTTCCATATCATCATTTTCTCTATAGATCACACAAACATTTTGTTACACATAAACTATAAGTGAAACTACATCGATAGAAAACATTTTACCTTTGCAAGAATAATTTAATTAACAAAATAACCTCCCTTTGATATGTAAGGGAAACTGGTTAAAACATATAAGGATTTTATATTTTCTGATCCCACTAAATATATTTATACCCCCCTCTATAAGGTAGAAAAATTTTACGAGATTAATATTTTATGATAATATTATACATGTGTATGACATAGTAGTGATCACCGAGGTTGGCCAAAAAACCCATAATTCTCCATAATCTTATTCCCAATAAACAATTTCACCGGTAGTGGGGGTTTGTATTGGTATATCATCATAGGAGACTAAAAAATCATAAAATCATTAGTGATGAATATTTGAACTAAATATTTTAGAATAAAAATTATACCAATACTAAGAGAAATTTATAAAATTATTTGGATAAAGGATAAGTAAAATAACCTTGTCAAGGTTATTTGTACAGTATAAGAATGGCATAAAATGTTATATACTCAATATTGAGCCCAAGCCATACTCCAGAATAGGCCCTTGTCCCACCATCAAAGAAGAGAAAACATTCCACTACTAAGACAATAAAATAATAGCTCATTTCCCTCTAAACTTACCCTTTATCTTAAACATTTGAAATTTGTAAATTTGAACCAATAGATATATGATTGTATAGAAAAATACTGAACTTATCATGACTAACATACATTAACATTAATGGTAAATTTACATAGAAAAGTGAATTGAAAAATGAACGGAAATGGGAAATTTTGAGGCATTTTATATTTTTGTACATATTACCTTCATGGAATCCCACACTTCCTAGGTCGGATGTCAAAATATTGGGGAAGGAAACCGGTCTATGAGATTATCAAGGTTGGTGTAGAGAATTGTAACCATGATCCTATAAGAATATAAATGCTTAATCCAACCATTATTTAATAAAATTCTCCATAATTATTCCCTAGTAGAAAATATTGGGGATGCCTTTTCATTTCTACTATGTGGACCCTCTAACCTGGATTACTTCCTCAGAACTGAGTCTTTCTCAGAAATGCTAGTTTCAACATACCCTTTAATTATACAAATAAAACAAAATCATTAGATTAATTCATTAATTGATGTGGTAAATAAGATCATTCAGTCCTTTTATAATTTGTATATCAATTCATTTATAAGATATAACCTATAGTTTTCACATTCCTACTATGGATCCTCAATGGGTGTACAATCATGCATCCATTTGATAATATGGATCCTTTTATTGAATAACACATCAACCACCACCCATACTCTAACATTGGTATGATCACTGAGGTTAAAATAAGTATTATAAATCTTCATTTCTTGAATATTAACCAAACAATATCTTATTCACAACCCAAACACATTTTAGTGACTTCTTTATTTGGTTTCCTCCCACAGAAGAGTTCCCAATGTGGATCTTTATAAAAATTATGTTTCTCTCTAAATTACATATAGTCTTCTTAAATTATCCCTTACACTAGTTGGGATCATCTAATGGTGTTGACTTCCAAGGACGCTAATGCATAATTCCCACACTTAATTAATTACTAGGAAACTTTTATTGAGTATCCATAGTAACATGAACATAAACTACAAGGGGTGGTTTTCTATGTTTTCTTTCATTAAAATTCATAACATTATCCTGGTTTTTATAATCTCAAAAGATAATTTTTTTTTGTCTTTTCCTAAAATTAAAATTAATTACGTTGGTCCTAGTTTCAAAAACATGAAAGTTTCAATATTATCTTATATTGATGAATATAAATAGTTTGAAAATATTAGATAATATCTAACTAAAATGAATATTGTGCCTTCTTATTCTTCCTAAAATAGGAATCCTTATTCATCCATGTGTTACACCTTATCATATGTCATAAAACTATGACATTAAATAATTTTGGATTTGATTAAATGATTAGGAAGGTGTAAGAAGATATTTATTAACCAAATCCCAACACTAAGATATTTTCCACTAATTTTTAAGGACATTTTCATCCCAATATAGTGTTAAATTTCATAGTGTATTGTTATATGTCTTTAAATTATATATAAATTATTGATAAAAATATACATGAATATAAAAAGTAGGATATAAAAATATTCATTATGTGGTGTATTTTTAAACATCACCTGTTATAAATAATCACTTTCAGTAAAAAAAGTAACCATTTTCATTATCATTTAGGATTCTAAGAATATTATTAATTAAATAAACAAGTCGCTAAAAATATAAAATACTTCTTTATGTAATTAGTTCCCCCTATATGCTCTTGTTTTCAATATACTTCCCCTCAGAAACACTAATAAACGAGTTCCAAATGAATGATAAAAATACAAAAATATTTGGATTGGCATGTAATCCATTTCCTTTAAAAGATATTGATTATCCTTTAATACTATATTAATGATATTGTATTATTAGGTTTCATAATTTTATATTATAGACAAAATCATCAAACAGAAATAGTTGATATAATGTGTGGTTTTAGATTCATTTACTATATTATGGGAAACTCTATGTAAAATATATATTCATTTAATCCCTAACTGGTTATATTATCAAATTATGTTAATTATACTTCCACTAAAACTAATTTTTCTATAAGGATCTAATATACACACTCATCTATGAAAAATGTTCACCACTATAAGGATAACAAGATGGCGGTAATGTACTTTTTTTATGACATTACATCAATGTAAACAACATTCTATTAAAATACAGAGGTTTTGATTCCATAAAATATGATTTTATATAGAATATTGTTTAGGGTAAGGTGGCCCCCATTGAAAAATAAATCAATTTGAAGAATCTCTACATGGAAAGAGACATTGATTTCTGTTTTCATTTAGAATAATTTGAAATGAACAATTCATAAATCTCTCTTTTTATCCATGGGACTTATAGGACATTGTCCAGTCATTGTCATTTACATCACCACATGACCTCATCTTACTAGATAATTTATGCGGTGATCCTCAAACCATCCATATGAAATGATACACAAAGATGTAAATCCAATTGTGTGTATTCATCCAACACCATTGAGTATAATATTTATAGTTTTGACATAATGGTTACCCCTAAACCTTACTCTAAAATCCCAATAGTAACTCAAGTAGATTTATATAATACCATGATATGAAATTCACAATTATTATACTGATGAGAATTATTGATGATAGGATCAGTATAATGAGTCTGAACATTGAGATATAGTATACAATGTTGAAAATGTTTTCTTACAAAAATAATAATTAGTCATTATATGTTAAGGAAAATATATTTCTATCTCACTTGGCACATGAAAAAATTAATAGAAAAACAGATTTTTAACATTTTCACTCACAAGGATTGACCTAATAATTCCTTGTATTTTTTTATCTACCAACACAATTTTTTATTTTATTATAATTTTTTTTAAAATGTATAAGGAATTCCATTAAAACATACACAATATTAAAATAGTAAAGATTAATAGGAGTTGAATTTTTAAAATGAACTAACAAAAACCAAATTTTGGGTATATTAGACACCTTGGAAATCAAAATTCACTATTTAACTATATATACTTAATATTATTAATTTATTACACATCAATAACTACACATATGTCTCTAAAACACAAAAAATCATCTAAAATAAAAATTTGAAAATAATCAATAATTTCCTCAAAAACTCCAATCCCATGACTCAAAGTGTATGATTATAACTTATTTTTCTATACTCTATGAATATTTCAATTGGAAAAGTTGTTTTTCTATCCCGACACACATACCTATGTCCATTTATTTTCACAAATCTTTAAATACCTTATCCAAATTTTAAATTAATGTGAATAATTACTTTTTCAAAACCTCATTCCACAATGGTGTGAAATATCCCTAAAAAACACTATTCATAATCCATTTAAACAACCTACTTATTTCTATATGACATGTTTTCCCTATATTAACACATATCAAATCCATTAAAATTATTTATTCAAACAATATTTGGAAAAACCCATGGGGAAGAAAGCATAGGAATTTTTCATGGTTGTTTTTAAAATGAAATAAATTTTGGAATGGATTGTTCCTTGTTATTTCCTCTAAAAACAAGTTAGAACATTGCATATAATTCTATTTCATTTACATACAAGAATTCCAAAAAGTAAAATATCATGAAAATTCTTATAGACTTCATTATACTAAAAATTTTCTAACTCACCATTGCATATTAATTTTATAAACACTTGTAGTGTGATATTCATTCGCTGAACATCATGTATTTTTCTTCAATTGTAACTATGTATTTTCACAAATTTTAAGAAACAAAATATTCTCTAATAAACACATAATCCCCCATTCAAAATAATTCAAAATGGTTTGAATTTTAAAACAATCCCTAATAACAAATAATACATCATCACCTATGGGACTTCTAGTCTCCCCATTTGGATTTATTATCATTAATAATCAATATTTGAATTTAATATATTATCACCCTTTACCTAGTAGATCAGGGTATCCCTACATTTTTTATAAAAAACAAACTCAAGAATAGAATTGAAATTTCTATCATCCACCCCCTTATTAATAGTAAGTAAAATATTATATGGATATGGTTAATACCATAATTATAAAAGTAATTTTCCATGAATAATAATATCTATATTAAAAAATCTAGATAGATTTAGAAACTAGTAGAGGTCAATCCAGATGTCAATGTTATATATAAAAACATTATACATGTGATACAAACTATTAATTTATATGTTTAGGAAAAAACTTGTGTATATATCGATGTTGTTTAACTCATATTTCAGAAACAATATTCAAGAACATGTATGTTTCTCTCCATATAGCTTATATATAAATAATTTTTCTAATGAACATGCGATTAATGGGGTAAATGAAAAAGAAGGATGCCTTAGGAACATTAAAAGAATAGTTTACACACCTATTTTCGATCAAATCTTTTGAAAAGTAATATTTATTGAATTGTTTGTGAAAATATTATATAATTCACCCCTAAGAGGAATATACACCAGCTTCAATGTTCTTACACCCACATTTTTCATGTAAAAATTTTATTTCATAACTATATGATTTTGTCATGAATATTGCATTGGATTCTTGGAAAAAGTAATCGATCCTTGATTGTCACAGCCAATAACTAGTTGGTATATATCAATAACATGCATATCTTTAAGTTGTTCTATAATCCAGGACACATTTCAGCTGGTTAGGATTCATAAATATATACAAAATTTGTGGTTCTCAATGTAATAGAGGATTACTTATTTTTTCCCTACCACACATCTTTTTCAAATTATTGTTAATCATCCTAATATAGAGTTATGATAATTAACACTACCATCCTACAATATATCTATAAAATAATGAATTCAAAATACTTCATTAATCTCATTAAATAATTCTCAATTAGTTTTATTATTTATATTAATTTCAATTCAATTATATTTCATTAAGTGTTCCTTCTTTGGATTAGATTGTAATGTAGTACAAATAGTTATATAAAAAAAATATTTTTCCTTGAAGTAACTAACCAATGATGAATACCAAAAAATTTCCTAAATTATTTTTACTTGATAGATTTTCCTTATTGTTAATTACTCAACTTTGTTCCTACTATAATTGGTGTATACATTCATCCAAGTCATTATATGTCAAATATTTTCAGTATCCAATTGCAATAAATTTCTTGAAAGATAAAAACACGTCCAATAACATTTTTAATATTTGACCCCATGAATAAATTAATCTCAATGAGAATGGTAATTTAAAATAATAATTCATTTGTTTGGAAAATTTTTTAAATAACATTTCTCAAACACTGGAATAATATCATCATCATACAATTCTTCATTAGTGATATATTGTTGAAATTCCTTATAAGAAATTATCAAAACATTATTTATTTTTAAATTTAATCCTCTAAAAAACTCATATGACATGAAATACCATGCTATTCATGGTTATATCAACCTATATTGAACCATTTTGAATTTTACAACAATTATTTAGTCTTTTTTCTAGAAAAAAATACAAATGTTTCAAAATATAAAAGTGTTCGTTTTTCTCACCATTAATGAATTTAAATTTTATACCTATTTAATGGATTTTATAAATTCTTAATTTAATAATTAAAATAAATAATTTGATCATGAAATGTATTTTCAGTAGACAAAAAATTTCATCATAGTCTACCCCTTCAATTTTTTAATAACCCTTTAAATCAAGGGATTTATTTCATTCATCCCCTCCTTTATCATTTATCGTATTTTAATGAAACAATTCATTTTAATGATGTATTTCTTTTCAGGTATTTGTATATGATACATGTCACGTTATTCTCAATTTTATTTATCTGTTAATTCATAACCTAAATATATGCATTATTCCCTAAGTATTATTTTTTTTCTTTTTTTTTCTATTGAAACCCAACAAGTAAAACGAGTGATTATGATATTTTTTTCTTGTTTGTACCCCATAGTTCTAATCACGAAGGGTAATATCAATAACAAAATTTTTTCATTATAGCATTTCTCCCAATGATCCTCTAATTTATTGCATTATTAATGGTATTAATAGAATCTACATCATTGACATGTATATCTATATTTTATTTATTTTTTAAAGTCATTTTTTTATTGATTTCTTTAAAATCATCACCATAATCCCTGATTGATTTTCTATGGTCTTCATCATTTACAAATATTATAACAATTTAAGAGCAAAAAAGATTATTATTTTTCTTATTATGATATTAATATGATATTTTACTTTTGGTATACAAATAAAAAATATCATATACATATCTCTAATATAATTTCCCATAACTATTTATTGTTAACATAAATAATCATGGGATATCTCCCACACTATAGAGTTTCATAATTTTTTTCACTCATGAGCCATATTTTATATAGTGTTATATCTTAGTTTGGACTTGATAAACACCTATATTAAATAGTTTTAATATATTTCATATTAAAATACCTTGATGTATCTTTCTCAGATATTAAGGTCATAACCATATTAATAAGAGTCAAATTCATCCTTCCAACTACTCTATTTTTTGACATTTTTATGAACAAAATCATGATTTATTAAATGTTTTTCTCTATAATATTAGAATTTATTATTGGGGTACTCACTATCACTACTAGATCACAAACTTTTTAGAGAATAAACTATTTATTTATCAACTAGTATCTTCAAACATTCAAACGTTATCAAATATTTGGATTTTGGAAAAGTAATCATTATATATGACTTTTTAATTAAAACACCAATGGATTTGATGAAATACTCTTCTCCCCTTGGATCATTCATGTGTATGGTTCAAAAAAATACAAATGTAATAAATCCAACATTATTTTGGTTTTACTCGTAACACATTATCAAATTCTATCCATAATCTGGATCATCTGATATTGTGTTCACAGTTTTTTAGGGAATTTCATATAGGATATAAAATCTCCTTAAGACTATATTTTAATTCAAAATCACTTTTTCTTCCGGAAAATTAAAACCAAATAATCAATGGAATTTTTTTACAAGCTGAATACTTGTGTATAAATCATATTTAGCATCTAAATACTTATATAGGTTATTATAAAACATTATCCTACTTTAAACTATTTCTCCAATTTCATCCATCTCCCTAAGAAATTTTTATTTCTAAACCTCACCTCATTAAAATAATGAAAAAATTTCTGAATGAATCACTATATTTTTATCAATCCATCAATAAATAGGATATTGTAAGAGTTTATTTTATTTTAGTGCATTTTTTGTTCATAAGTACACATGATCGTCAATTAGACACTATTACCAATGGTAAAATATAATCTATAAAACTTATACCTATTTTTAATTTTGTTTGTACCACCTATAATGTGTGATGAGAAACTGTTATATAGAATACATGGATTCTTAATTTTTTAAACCCTAAAAGAAACTACTAAATTAAGATTTTTAAATTTCTTTTATTCTTCTTGTAAATTTTATTTAACTTCTTGTTCTGGCTTAATTTAACATTTATATTGGTAATACACCCATTTAAATTATTTAATTATTATTCAAACCATCCATAAAATTATTTCATTTTTAAATTTCTCTATCACTTCATTTATATATGATCATTTTCAAGACTATTTTGTGTCTTTTTATTATAGCCTCCCTCATGGATTATGCTTTCTCAATTTTCATATAGAGATATTTTTTACGCAGTATATTATATGTTTTGTCACCAAAAACCTCACAATGTAAAAAAAACCCTAAAATATCTTTCTATGAAAAAATTACACATCTATATTTGTTTTCATTAAATAAACATTTTAATTTGTTCATGTTATGGTATAAAAAATTCTTTTTTCGTAAAAACAATCTTTGGTATTTTTGTATGACAAAAATATTTTTCATAAATTTTTCTCCCATTGGATGTCAATATATTTCATGTTGTGTTTATAATCTATAGTTGGAAACATAATATATACTTTATATGATTCACTTAAAAACATGATCTTGTTCTGAAATTTTTACTTAGTAGACTCTCATTATTTAAATAAAACACCTTATGCCCTAAAATGGATCAGTAATTGAGATTGTTTCCATTTATTCGACCAATCATTTACATTGATTTTATGATCATAAATTTAGTACATTTTTTTACTTTTTCAAAAAAAATTATTTTAATTGAACATTTATTTATTTATGTTTTAACTATATTTAACATTTGTCGTTTTTTTATAAACATTCTCATATGTAATGATGATAGTAAAATTTATATCATTAATGGACTTCTCTATATTAAAAAATTAATAATTAACATATTTTCACCCTTGAAATGATAAGTTTTTTCAATTTATATTTTTCAACCTTCATTGTATTTTTCATTGTGACCAAAATATTTATTTTCTCAAAATTATATCTCATTTAATAATATCTTGATCTCAATTATAATGGTTTCTTTTATTATATTTACATTCATCAACTTCTAGTTCACCATCAATTAGAATATCATCGTATGATGATGTATTTTATTGTCTTGTTTTGTAATTAGAACATACTGATCTCTTCCAAAAGAGAGTTACACTTCATTAATACTATTATCACTAAAATAAATACTTTCTTAATGATATATAATTTTGTATCTATTGAATTTGGATGACATATCCATCGTCCCATTTGATTGATAAAGATATATTTTGAATATATCTCTATACATGGAATAAACAATGGGTGTTTTAATAACTTCATCATTATCACTTATTCTCAAAGGTCACAAGTTATAAAAATAACACATTTTATACTAATTATAATATTTTAAATAAATATTACCATGAAACATAAATGTCCCACTTTACTTGTTTACTGATTGAAAAGAGTGAATCTTATCAAATCCTTCTGTGTTATCATTTTCATCTACATTAATATAATCACATTTAATCATAAAATATTAAAATTCATTAAATTAAACATCCTTATCATTATTAAATTTTAATTTATGGATTATTATCTTCTTAACTCATTGGACACTAATATTCTATAAATATATATATTTTTGAATAATTTCATATCCATGTCTTAATGAAATTATATCATTCTATAAAATATATATTGGATAATGATCAAGATTTTCTTTACTATATTTGACATTTAAATTATTTCACTATATCCAGTAATGGGTAAAATTAATTTATTTAATGAGTTTATTAACTCTTCATATGATTTATCTCAATCAAATAATACACCTTCAAACTGGCAATTGTAGTGTAGTAATATTCTTATTTAAAATTATTATCAACTATATTGATACTATCATATTATTTTTTGAGATTTCCTAATCTACATTTCAACCCATGACTTCGGAATAATCATTCCTATAGAATAAAGTCATCAATTCCTTATTTCCTTCTCACCACCCCCAATAAAATTATTTACAGATTTTGACAAGTAATAACTCTTATTTGGAACTATGAATCTATGAAGTGTATATTCAATACCATAAATTCCAAGAGATATAATATATGGTATAATTCATTACTTATACGTATGAATTCCATTATCATCGAATTATGTATTCCCTATATTGTCGACAGATTTTCCAGGTTAAATTGTTCCTTCAATGAGAGATTATTAAGCGTAACTTTTTTCACTAAAATAAATTGAAAGGATCACATGAATGAGTGATAAATACATATGGGGGTGAATTTATTTTAAAAATATAACTTAATAAAAAATATATTTTCTCACATTGGTTTGGTAATAATATCTCTATATAACTCAATGTAATAAATAAATGACGACTATAATTAATTTCTACAAGGATCACCCATAATTAGTTAACTTATCCTAGGATTATTTTGATTGTAACATAATAAAAAACATTGCTTATATTTTTTAATTATGAAAAAACCAATCGAATGGTAGTTTCATTAAACTACATATAATATATTCAAAAATTAATTAAAAATTATAGACATGTTTTAATTAAAAAATAAATAATATTATTCTTATAAAAATATCCCCAAGGAAGGGATATGCCTCTACTTAACTATTTAATCTTAAATTATTCCAATTTTTCATATAAATCAATTCACTTCTTTTTATCAAACTCAAAAAATCATATACCCTAAAACCATTATTGAATTTTTCAATATGTTCCTAAAAATATCAAACACCCCTAATTTAACCCATAAGTCTATCACCCATTTCTCAAAGATCTATGATCACACCAGGTGTCCCACATTTTATATAAATTATAAAACATGTCCACAAATGTCACATTTGTTTTGATAATAATCTATCTAATTTATTCAAATTTTATTTCAAAATTAATTAATTATTCAACAAGACACTATTACACCCTAGTGTTCCATATCATTGAAACATCCATTTAAACATCCATCCAGGTAATATAATCTTTGATCCAGTACATGTTCTCTCCACATAACCTTATATCTCAGTAATTACCAATTTCAAATCAAACCATATCATGATTTCACATGGAATAGATCTCACAATACCATTAATTAATTCCTTTCTAAATAAAATGACTTATATAATGTCGTGTTCCTTAATAGATGTAGAGTTTAACTTTCTTTCAAGAACCCAATGATAAAAATTCATTTCAACATGGTGTGGTTAGTGTTAAACTCAATTATTGATTTTTTACTTATGTTTGGGCATCATGTTCTTTAAATATACCACTTCAAATGAACTATTTCTGATATGGATTTCCTTACTGAATAATGAAAAGGGTTTTAAAATGGTAAAAATCATGTTCATGTTTTCCAATGAACCATCCACAACATGATTACATCACATCTTATACCATTAAAACAATTTTCTCACCTTGTAACTCATTCATAATAGATTTGAAATTACCTTATTAGATACTTTATCTTTTCATTTTCACATATCAAATTCCTTATAAACCATAATGACGACAAGTCTACTCAAATAACCTTGATTTTTAACTTACTCTATGAAATGAATCCCACTAAAAAAAATCTAATATTTTTCTTAATCAAAAGTGTATTGGTTAGTAAATTATTTATATCTCCTATATAATTCTTCACACATGTTGATTACGTACCTAAAATGGCATGGTAATTCTCCAAACCATTATGGTATTTTCTTCCTTCACCAAACATCATCTATCATTCTCCATGTTCACCCATATAAGAGCATACTTATCTAAAAACCAAAATATAAATAAAAAGACTCTTAATTAATCAAGAAAAATTCATTAAAATTGTCTAAGTCTCAAAGAATCTATTTATAAAAAATATATCATCATCTATGCGACTAATAGTTGATCACATTAGTAGATTCAAACTAAATCGGGGTGGGATATCAATTTTATAAGTCCACAACACAACAACTTAAAAAACCACCATAGATGTCCTCCCAGTGAAAATGCAAAATACAGTCATGGAGGTCCTCATAAGGTATCTAATAAATGAGAAACCCATAGGCATCCTCCATAAAAGTAAATATCCCCATAACAATGATGTATTCTCTATAATTTTCGTAGATAAAAAATACTGGTCTTCCCATTTTGCAAATCAATGTGGAAACAATGATGGTGGTCTTGCCTATTGTTCCTATTAGGGAGAACATCAAATGATCATTTATTTATCAAACATAAAGGTACACATTGTACCAAAATTAAATACTGCATAATCCTTGGGGGACCATTCAATGGTACCCAACCAAGTTGATACCCCCATTATTAAACATCTAATTAACACATAGGTTTTACTTGTACCACTAATCAAGAATGTAGAACCCATATAGGTCCTCTCCGTGGTCCACATAATAGAGATCTTATACGTACTGATCAAGAATATATCTATAATGTATGTTTTAATAATAATAATAATCCAGAAATTATCAACCATAGAGTTTATCCTTACAGTACATTGCCCAATGTTTCTCTATGTGATGATTAAGAATTTGGAGAATATATTAGTCATTGATGCATTAAAAATGATGAAAAAAGAAAGCATTGATCCCCAATCTATGAAACCAGTCATAAAGGTCCTCCATATAAAACACAATCAACTCATCAACATTTTCTAATCCAAAGTTACTAAGAATCTATTTAACAGGAAGGTCATATATCTGTTGATAATGAAAGTTAGAGGACCCCTAGAGGCCTTTCCCATGATACCCACAATTAATATCCTCATAAAATTGAAATGTACACTCAATATGGATGTTATGTTCATATAAATAAAGAATCCCTCTAATTAAACATTCACCCACATGATAGTAATTATTGTTTCATCAACAATAAGCAACACCATTTTGGTACCCATTATAGAGATTATTCCAATGATTATTGATCCTACTAATAAAGATTTCATCCATTTTCCAAAAACCATGAAGCCACAATCCATAGAGATCTTCCACATGGAAGCCATTATGGAGGTTCTTATCATAGTGATACATCAAAATAAAATTCCAAAACACACCATAATACATTTAATTCTAAACTAAACTCATTACAAGAGTTTATCTTCAAATAAATATCAACATATTCAATGATTATATAATCAATTACTAAAACATCCTTTCTATATATGGAAGTTCAAAAACATTATCACAATTAGTCCTTATATTGGATCATTTTATTTTTTTAATGAAGATAAAATCTCATTATGGAAGGATATAATCCATGTCACCATCACTATTTATGGATGATGTAGAATAGATTACATTTTTTTACTTACCATATAGAGTGTGTGTTGACCATCTTAAGAAATTATACATATAATGGTAATTGGATATATTATACACCCTCCTGGTTGGATGGAACCCAAAATAATGAAAACCACTTGAGTGGAACAGTTGGGAGTGCCTTAGTAAGCTTATGACATTTCACCAAATTATTAAGGTGACTTACCCATCTGTATGAATCAGAGTCCTAGGATAATTGGTGGAATTTTATTTTACCCTTTAATTTTATGATGATATTAAATTCTTATGATGAGTTAAATTTCTTTTACTATGATTTATTTACCAAATAAGATATAAATTTCTCTAGTAATTTATACAATGGTACAATTTTTTATCTGTTTTTTAATATCATGTAGACATTAGGATTGACATACTGATGCAAACATTAGTATTGAAAAACTGATTTTTATATTCCATAGGATTCTAGGAGAGTTAATCTTGTGTAAAACATGAGTTAGTGGGAATATATAAATGTAAAAATATATTATATATATAAAAACTCTCAACAAATATTTTCATAGGATACACGACTTCTATATCTACTCAAAATAAGAGTGTAGTAGGTGAGATTAGTTGAGTAAATATCAATACTATCACAAGTTAAACCACAACCAATAGGTATGGTACAATGTTTATGACCAAAATATCCCCAATTGTCTTCATTAATTAAAGATAAATTGATTATTATTTCAAATATAATTTTAAATTTTTTATTTCAAATTATTGGATAGAATAATAGATAGTTTTATAATAAATTCCTCATCCTAGAGAAAACATAGTGGTTGCTACCATAAATTACCTCATAATCACTTGTTATGATTACTCAATTATTTTATATCAAAAAGATTATCAAAGTGTTTATTAATCCCTATGTCTCTGTGATATGCTAACAGTATTGCTTAATTACCATCAAAACCATGATAGTTTCTCTGATGTTGTTGACTCTCTCTTATTCCCAGAAGTAATGGAAGATTTGGTCTCGATAATAGTCAAATCAGTGAGATTAATTTAAATTGTTCCTATAAATACAAAAAAACATTATTTTAAAATTTATGGTGTCTAAAATGATGGATATATAGATAAATATATTTATTCTAGAATGTGTGAAGACGGGGAATGTATTTAATATAAATTAATGACCCAATAATTAAGGTCCCCACCAAATTTTACACTTCTAGTTGCTCAATATGATTTGGAAAAATTTAATTTCATCATAAATCATTATAAAAACGGCTTCCTAAAACAATAGATGTTTTCTATACTAAATAATATATTTCCTATATAAATTCTAATCTAAAAAATAGAAAAATAAAATTGAATTTATTAAGAAAAACATAATTTCATTGGATATTTTATGCCTCCATTAGTCAATCGTAATCAAAAAGTGTAATTTTTTGAACTATATGAGTGTAATCAAGTAATCCAACTAATTTTATACCATGTTATATTGTATCATTAATCAATATACCTATATAAAATAAGGAGCTTATATAATTTAGAAACTACCAATCATGGTATTATGTGATCTACACACCAGAAACCTCATCTCATGAAATATAGTCCCAAGTAGATATAATAGATAATATTATTTCATGTTTAGAGTTTTTAAAAACACATTATTGACATATAAAATTAGGAAAGGGGTGACAAATTTAGGGGAAGGACTTGACTCCCCGACCTACTAATATTACAAATGAATAAATTTCATCATTTTGTGGAACTAGAATCTCATTAAAATTATAGGAAGACAAGATCAACAATTTTTTATACTTTAAAGGACCAGTAATTATTTAGTACATACATTTGGATATCAGTGTCATCTCTAGTTTAGATAATATCTAAATAATTTTCCTCTATCAATTGAACTTCTCATCAAAGATAAAAAGTATTTTCAACCACTGTAATGTCAACAAATAGAAAAATTAGTCATTTATTAATAACATTTCTATATTTAAGGGAATATTCAAATAAATATAGATATATATTCCACTAGATAAATTAATTTCAACATTGGGAGGGATATATGATGATTTGGATAATATTATAATGCCATAGAAATATCATGTAAGATTCTATAATTTTATTGAATGAGTAAATAATATCATGGAACTAATTCAATGCACTATAATTGAATAATAATAAGTGGATCTATCTAAAATAAGGAGGTCTAAAAATGAAAAATTATTTGTTGTCACTATCAATATCAAAACATTATAGGCTTCATAATTTAATATAATAATGTTCAATGAAGTTATTTATCCAGAAATACAAAATAACTGACCTAATAAATACAAAAATTATAGTAATAAATTGAATATTTACCATAATTTTCAATACATTAAAACAAGGTTTTATGATTTATGGAAATATTTTATTAAATGGAATTTCATTTATTCCTTACAAAATAAATTATTCAAATTAAAAATAGTTATAAAACCAAGTTAATGATGGTGAATAATGACTTAATATATAATTTATGAAGTCAAATTTGAGGTTATATGATTTATTATTTCTTTGACATAAAATAATTTTCCAATAAAATGATAGATGGTTGCTATGTAGAGTTTGATAATCTCAATGAACATTTGATTTCAGTCTCTACCATGTTACCTAAAAATAAATGTTAATATTTAGAGTTTGTTAAAAATAATGTATAGATGTTTGAAAATTGGATTACATGGATGTTAGTAATGCATTTTCTAATAATCATCATGGAATGAGTAAATATACCAGACTGACCCCAATTCCATCTATATTATCACTTTTATATCCCCAATATTCTTTATATACTTTAATAAATTAGTGTAACCAACACCAAAAAATATGAATTAGAGGAAGAACTCTCATGGGGATTATATGTAGTCTATGCTCTTGTAGAATGTATACCCATATAATTGGGATGAAAGACACTACCCACCAAAATAGTACTCATTTCCAATAGATTACATGAATTGATAGATATTAATGTAACTTGACTAATATAAATTTTCATCGAAAAGGAGGGTTTTTATGACATAATTTCCCATTGAAATTTATTTGAAAGAATTTATTATAGAGGAATAAATACTTCAAGATTAAACTAAGGCCATATAGTGATCAATGATAGTATAATACATCGTGTTAAGACCCTGGTGATGTAAATTTTAAAATATGTATAGAGCATTATTTTATATTATATAAAATAAAATTTATGCCCATACCATATCAGTTTACAAGATCAATTAGCTGAAATAAGGTGAAATTTTGAACCATTGAACATAATAAGATCAACTCATACAAACCCCCATGAAGTAAAAACACCCCCAAATTTTAGACTATTAATTTTTTCTTTATATATATTTTATCCTTTTATGAATCTATCATGGAAGGAATCAAGTGGTAAAAATAATATCCCCTTAGAAAAAAATCATATTGTCTGGAAGCATCCCCTTATTTCTTAACCATACTCTAAATCCCTAAATCCCACCAGTATTCTAAATAACTCAAAGTGGGACCTGTAAATTCGTTATAAAATCCAAATGTGTTAAAATGGAAGTTACTAATTATAATAAATATCATCTAATGTTTTTACAAAGTAAATTCTATGAAATCACCTCAATTATGGTATAGGACAATGAAAAAACCATGTAAGGGAACAATAGACCCCAATATTTATATGGAAAACCCAATAATAAACATTTATATAAATCATTGTTGAAAGATAGTATAGGGATTAAAATTATTATATCCCCAACCCTTTATTTATTTAATAATAATTAAGAGAATATGTATCCAAATGATTTTTAGAACCATAGATTAAAAAATATTCACACAAACCCTTGGGGAATATAAATTCATTTAACCTGTTAATAGAACATTTATCTAACATTGGCATCATTGACATGCATCAATAAATAACCTTCACTACCCTATTTGGATATCCATGGACTCATAAACATGTTTAATCACCCTTTTTTAATTATTAATGTAACAACCCATGAAATTTAAATCGTAATTTTATTTATATTAAGTATCAATTTTATTATTTGATTCTAATTTAAATAAATAATACGCAATTTCGGTTATATGTTAAGAATAACTATGTAAAATTAAATAATAATACTTATACATAATATTACATTACATAATTTTCAATAACAATAATTTGAGGATATAAATTTAATAAATAATTCAAATTATGATGACTCTCTTAAAAAGAAAATTTATTAAAGAAGATTTCTATCAATTAAATTTATCAATTAATACATACAAATTTTATAAATAAAATTTCATTAAAAAAATATATTTTTATATAACAAATAGTTTTTAATACAATAATGATTTTAAATTTTGCTTATATGTTAACTTATTATTATTGAATATTTGTTATAAAATAGTACATTGTTTTAACAAATATTAACAAATAAAAAAATTATAATTTATAATTATAAAAAGACTTATATTCACATAAATGAATTGTAACAACTAAATTTTGAAAATAATATTATAAAAACTTTTATATGAAGTAATTAAATTAAATGTAGTTACAAAAATAATAATTAAATGTAGAACATCATAATAATAATAATAATATATTAAAATTTTAAGACATATTGTTTTAAAATATATGAAATAATTAAAATTTTGAAAATTTGGTTTATTTATTTTTTATAAAAAAGTATAATGAAAGGGTTTACTATATATATATATGTGTATATATATATATTTGAAACTACAAATAAAAATAAATAAAAATAATTTTTAAAATAAGAATATTAATAAAACATATTTCTAATCAAATCTTAAATATAGATAATAAGATATATATATATATATATAAGAATTTATTTTCAAAAAAGTGAAATTATGAAATTAGAAAATTAGAAAATAAGTATATAGTAAGTGGGGCTTGAGCTCAGTAAATGGGAATCGAGTGAATTTTGGGTCAACCCCTTAATGTAATGAAAGGGTTTCACCAAGTATTCCAGAGATTAAGACAAGGGAAGGTCAAATGAAAAAGTAAGGATTCAAACATGGATGAAGGCTCGATCATAGATCTGACATGGAAGGGGAGGCTTGAACATGGATCAAACCTCATTGGAATGGATTGATCTCATAATATGTACTTTAACAATGTTAGGGTCTCAAACAAGGATGAATGTTTCAATTAAAGGAAACAAAACATGGATATGGGGATTGAAGTCAGTTTCGACGACCAGATGGGGAGATCTAAACTGTGAATTTAGGTTTTTCTACAGTTTGAGGAGATTGAGAACAAACCCTCATTTTCATTAGTTCTACAGATCCATTGAAGTAGGTTTATGTATTTTTATGTGTTTTAATCTCATCATGTAGTATCTACATATTATATTGTTTGATTTTTCTACACTACTAAAATTAGAATTATCCTTGACTATCATTAATATTTTTTAATAATTTTTCACTGTTACTCTTTATTACTATTATTCCCAAACTCCTTGTATAATTCATAAAATTTCAATATTTTGGTGATTTTAAACAATATTTTTTGTGTCATTGTTTTATTCTTACATAAATTAATCTATTAAATCTCAATTAATTTTTTATTTTTACATTTATTTTATGGAATCTATCGACTTGTTTTATTTTTTTCCCAACGAACCACATATTCCAAACATTAACCACCATGTTCCTCCTCAATTAATAATGAATGATCAACTATTTGTTGAAAATATTGGTCTCTATAACCCCATCTCCTTATATGTCATACTAATAAATATGTATCAATATAAATTTGTTTTTAATTTTTTAGTATATATAATTATATGTTTAGCGATGAGTCTGGCGGATGGTGAGGTAGAGGGTCAAAGACTTCTTTTTTCTTTCTAATTTTTTAAGAATAAGAAATTAAGGGAGGATATTAATATATACGATAAATTAATATTACTAATTGGTTTCATCACAAAATATTTGATAAGAGAAATTATTTAATGATTTTTTGAAACATTTATTTCTTTTATTTTTTTCCAAGTATGTCAATACCAATTGAAATATTTAATTTTTTAAATGAGTAAGTTAGTATTGATTGATTGATTTATTTATTTTTAAAAAATTTGTTTTCCTGTAAAAATTTATTTATAAGGGAAAAGTATTATTTTCATAATTAATATATAAATCTATATATTTTCTAAAACTATGTTTTATAAATTCCTTATTAAATAATTTATTTTTAAATTTTAAATTGAAGTAATGTTTTACTAAAATGAATAATGGTGTAATAAATTCTTTTATATACTTCATTCAATGATTTTCATGTTATTCAATTAATGGCATCAAATATCCAATTTATATATAAGTATGATTATATATTACATTATCATTTCAAGTTAAAATTATATTCAACCATATACATATATATATTGTATTCAATTTTCATGTTCAGTTATTTTGAAGACTTATATTTTTAATCTTATGGTTATGTAATAGAATTTTAATTTTTTATTAAAAAATCAAATTATGGTTACATGGTATCACTATTAAATGTTATCATTTTCAAGATCTTGTATTTTATATATTCATACAATCATATCAAATCAAGTTATCATTTAACATACATGTCATTCATGATTTAATTTATGGACATATTTATTGATTATGCATTACACTATATACATTAATATATATGTATATATATGTATTTTATACATATATAAGCATGTTATGTTTAATTTTTTTTCTATTATAGGAACTATTTTCAAAATAAAATTTTTGAGTATTATAACCAAATTATATTAATGTTAATTATTGGTTCATTAAAATTCCATGAATTAATGAAATATCTACAGGATATGAGATTTGGTTGTTTAAAGTCTAACAGATGTCTTCCAGTATATATATAAACATATAAATGTATTGAATATATAGCCATATTTTTAATGAAAAAACTATAAAGAGAAAAAAGTAAATATAAGTAAGGAAAGCATAAAATGATTCTATAAAATTAGGATATTGAAATTTGTAAACATGATAGGGACATGTGAAGAAAACCCATAACCCAGGAACGTTAGTATGCCTCAATATCATTCCTTGTTTCAATTAGAACCTTTTCTTCTTTTCAAAATCCTATATAATTGTTTCTAAAAAATCACTTGATTATTTTAGTGTATATTCAATATAACAACCCTACTCTTTATTACACACATAAACATGGTTCATTACAGAAACATGCACATAAGACAATTCTGAATATCGAGAGGTCTAGTGTCTTGGAAAAATAGGAACATTACATAATTTCATAGAACATAAAACCAATCATCATTATTGAAATCTTATTTACATGACCGCAACATTCCTTCGTACTTAGAATAACAAGGGATAACCTCAGGACATTCATAAGAAAAAGGGTAAGCTATAAATCCCAGAAAAGGAGTAAACAAGGAATAACATGAGGAATAAATCACATATTATGAAATAGTCATGTCAATGGTGATTAAGAAATACCTAAACAAAAAGTTGTGATATACCATGATTATCATTACATGGAAATGTGGCATCAACATTTAACATTATATTAGTATTATCCAATGCTCATTTCACATGGAGAATGAGTAAACCTTCATTCATCTTGAATTATTATATGTAAACCCTCATTTCACCTGATGTATCATGAAACTAATGTTTACCCAATGCATTTAAGCGCTATCAGGGAGCACTCTTCTTAATGATTTAATTTCATGCATAAGTGTGCCACATTGATCATATAACAGGTATTCATTAAACATTATCATTTACTTCACAATAATGTAAAGTAAAATTTATACATGAATCATTTTAATTAATAAGAAAATGTTCATAAAGGTTAATACCCTTGATAGAGAAATGGACATGGTATTCACTACACAATGACTTTGTCTTGGAGAATAGCGATGCAATTTTGGTAGCATAATGGCGTGATATAAGAATTCATAAAAATGTTTGATGAGATAGAAAGGAGTATATCATAATATATATAGGAAATGGACTGTAATATGGTCATATACATACATGTCCCAACATACGTAATGGATTTTAGATGCATAATATAAACTAATTTCTTGAATGCAATTGAGAATAGAGAAATTATTTAAGAAATTTCAACATGGAAACAAGTGTTAATGGGAGGAATTAATGATAGAGAAAGATGTTTCTCATCATTCAAACATGTGGATGCAAATATTGGGGAGTTGAAAAATTATACCCCAACATTTTTAATTGAAAAAATGATGTAACAATATAAATAAATTTGGACAAAAATGAGAAAAAATGGAATCCATTAATTGGAAGTGTGATACCAAAGGATTAGGAGAGGATTGAGAGAGGATTATTAGGAGATTTTGAGGATAATATTTAGATTAGGGTATAGTTTGGTCAAGATCTAAGGTTTTGAGTGAAGAGGATGTGCGAGCTTGGGTGGTTTTATATAGGGAATGAGAGGGAATTATTTATTATTTAGGTTTTGGACACTAACTATTAAACTAATCCAAACCACAAAACATCCCATTTTTTTCAAATGGTATTGGAAAACATTTTTTAATAATTCCTTGTTCAGAAGTTATTATAATATTGGTCTTCCTTATGTAGAGGTGAGTCACACTCCCAAGGATATTATTTTAAATTTTAAAATGTTTTATAATCCTTGGAGGGTCCTCTAACACTATGAAAAATAAATAAATAAAACTAAAATCACATAATTTTAATGTTAAAACATATATTGGCTGAAAATATCTTTTATTGTATTTTATTACATCACTATTGGCCAATTATGATGTCCTAAAATTCAATATATATTTAAATGGTATTGAATTTTTAACCAAAAATTCGACTCTAAGAAAATTATGAAAAATTCACTGTTAGATAATTTTGAAGTCTATATAACAAAAATAATATTCATTTTTTCTAGATAATTTTCTAAATATGGGAATTTTTACTTTTAGAATATAAACTGACATTTATCAAAAAAATCAGGGGTTTCGAAAAAAACATTTTTCAAGCACTAATAAAAATAAAAATTTTATTCATAAAAATTATACAATAATTTGTATTTTATAAAAAGTAACAGAGTAATAATATTTTATTAAAATATTTTTGAATTCAAAAATCCATTAATTCATCAAAATATATTTCATAGTTTAATATTAACGAAAAAATAATATTTTACATTAAAAACTATTCATAAAGTAAAAATAATAATATTAATGAATATTACTTATTCTAAACAAAAATAATGAAAATAATAATAGTACTAGGGTCGTGTTACATTACCCAGTATAAAACCCACATATGACCTATTTGTATAGTGTTTGATGGTGGTAGACTCTTGTGGAGGCTCAGATGACATCACTCAGGTGGTAATCACTATTAAGCTCCAGTTCTCCCATAGGCGGTTCCGTTCAAGATTAACATGTTGAATCTTGACTTGGGATTGGTCAAGAGTGAAGCCTAGTGATTCTACCTCTTAATCGAGCTTTGAAAAATGGGCTTTGTATGGTGAAATTCTACTAGATGTGGCCATCGCTTTCTTTTTCGGAGTAAATTGGATTTTTTAAAGAACTATATTTATACTAATCATGTGATCATTGTTCAAAAGCAGTATTAAAAAATGTAAAAATTCATAATGGTATTTTAAATCCAAAAAATATAAAAAAAAGGTTTTCAGATGTTATATAACCATTTTACATAATAATAAATTTTATTATAATAAGAGTAATTTTCATTAATAAAAGGTATGGTCATTACAATATTCCCCCTTAAGTAATTTATACTGAAAATTTCCTTTTCTCACACTAAAACAGATGTGGGTAACTCTACTTCATCACTTCCTCTGATTCCCATATTTCCTCTTCAAACTTGTGGTTTGGAAACAACACCTTAATAAGGGGAATTATCTTATTTTGTATAACTTTTTCTATGCGATCTAAGATATTCACCAACATCTATTCACAAGAGAGGTGATTATCCTCTGGTACCACCTCTATATTGAGTAAATTTGATGTGTGTGGTATATAATTTCTCAAGAGTGATACTTGGAATACATCACTTACTTGAGATAGGTTCTATGGGAGTGTTGGTCTATAGGCAACTACTCCAATGTGATCAAGGATCCCAAAAGAGTGGATGTACCTTGGACTACGAATTCCCTTCCTTAATCTCACAACACATTTCCACGGTGACATATAGAGGAATACCATATCTCTAGCATAAATATAAATGTATCATTGTTGATTATAATCATATATCTCTTGTCATCTCTAAGTAGATTTAATGTGTTGTTCGATGGTCTTAACATTCTCCACCATCTCTTAAACAATTTCTAGACCTAGGTGTTTTCTCTCCACAACTTCATCTTAACATGTATTTGTTCTGCACCTCTTCCCATAATGTTCTTCATAAGTATCCATTTGGATGCTCGAGTGGAATTTGTTAATGTAATAGAACTCAACCAATGGAAAATGGTGATACCATCCTCCTTGGAAGTCCATTGACCATGCTCTCACCATGCACTCAAGTGTTTGTATAGTCCCCTTAGATTGGCCATCAGTTTGGGGATGATAAGATATATGTAAGTTCAATTCAATATTCAGAGCACGTTAAATACTCTTCCAGGACATAGAGGTGAATCTTGGATCTCAATAAGATACAATAGATAGTGGTACTCCATGCGGCCTTACCACTTCTCGGATATATATCTATTCATGTCGATCCAATTAGAAATCCTTCTGAATTGAAATTCAGAGTGCAGTCATTGTAAGATGATCCACAACAACCTAGATAGAAATATTTCATTTATATTCCTTCATAAGTCTGGTGAAAAAGTACATTGTGATGTTCTCCCATTTCCATGATTGTATGGGTAATAGTTGCATCATCCCCTTAGACTTTTGCCTCTCAGCCTTCACCTGCTGACATTCCAAGAACATTGATTTATACTCAGCGATCTTATTCATTATGTTATCCCACAAATATTACTCTTGGAGTTCTCGATACATCTTTATATTTTCTAGGTTAATAGATAACTTTGAACTGTCTGTATTATCCAAAATTTCTTTTTTTAAATTAGGATTTGATGAAATTCATAGTCGTGATATAAATATCACACTTCCATATTCACTAACATTGAACTCTGAGGATTTCCATTTTCATATAGTTTCCACTTTATTCTGAATTCCCACATCATCCTTTTGAGCATCCTTTATCTTTTCCAAAAGAGATGTTTGAGAAATCATTTGTGAAAGGATTGATGACTTTCCATTATTTATTAATCTCTTGTCCATCTTCATCAAATCTATAAAAATTGGGTAATTTTCAATTCTCATCAATGATAGAATCGTTGGGTTCTATAAACTCATAGAATCGTCCGCCTTGTTCTCTTTCCCATGGGGGGTAATGGATTAATCATTCATATTCATTGATCATCTATAACCATCTTCGTTGGAACATGTTCAACTATTACAATGTGAATATATACATGATTTTTTTGTGATCCGTGTATATTTCACACTTCTCCTAAAAAAAATTCATCAAATTTTCCAAGTTAAGATTACTGCATCATTCTATAGATCATGTGATGGATAGTTTTTCTCATGAAACATCAATTTGCTTGAATCATAGGTAATGATATTGTCATTTTTCCTCAACACACAGCCCATGCGCTTCTTTAAAGCATCACTAAATACCACATAATGTTCTCCACTTATGGGTAGTGTTAGAACAGGAACATTGTTAAGCCTCCTTTTCAACTCAATTAAGTTGTCTTCACATTCATCACTCCATGAAAACATTACTCCCTTCTGAGTTATCTTGTTAAGAGGGTTATAAAATCATGTAAAATTTCTCATAAATCGGCGACAATATCTAGCAAACCCAATAATGCTATGGATATCTATCACCAATGATGGCCTTATCCATCTCTATTTTTCAGCTTTCAAGGAGATATCCCTAGATATCCCATTTCATGTGATTATATGACCCATTTATGATACTTCCTTCAATATGATCTCAAACTTTATGTACTTTTCATAGAGCTTATCATTTCAGAAGGTCTTTAATAAAATACCCAGATGCTACTCATGGTCCTCCCTGGTTTTAGAGTATATTAGAATATATTCTATATATACCATCACAATTTTTTAGAAGTAGTCCTTATAGACTCCATTCATCATGTCCATGATGATTTCTGAAGCCTTAGTGAGTCTGAAAGCCATTAATGTGAATTCATAGTTCTTGTACCTTATACAAAAAAGAGACTCGTGGATATCCACCATCTTCACCCTACTTGGTAATAACCCAACAACAAATCCACCTTGTAGAAGTATTAAGATACATTTAGCTGATCAAAAAATTCATTAATTTGGGGAATATGATACATGTTTTTTATCATTATTTTTTTTGATTTCATGATAATCAAAGCAAAGGTGCATTGAACAATCATTATTTTTGACGTAGAGAGATAGTGCAGCCTATGGTGAAGCACTTGGGCATATAAACACTGTCCAGATTCTATTGTAGTTGTTTCTTCAGCTCCTCAAGCTCCACAACAACCATTCAATATGGAGTCTTGGATATTGGAAATTCCCTAGTTATATGATCAACTGATAATTTAACATCTCTTATATAAGTAAGACTACCCAATTCCTCGAGAAACAATTCAGCGAATTCCCTCAGAATAGGCATGTGTTCAAGGATGGTGGCTTCTATAGAGACAATGACCTGAGCAAGATATGCCTTCTCATAGAGAAGTAATGTCCACGCTTGATATGATGGTGCTAAAGAAAATTCTTCCTCCTCCATTCACATAAACATAATCTGGGGGCAATTCGTTTTATGGAGAGTGATTTCCCTCTCATGTAAATTTATGTAAACTCTATATAAGGAAAGTCAATCCATGCAAAGAATTGCATAAAATTCTTGTATAGAGAGTATAAATTGGTTCTCTAGGAAGTAAAATCCACCAATTATGGCATGGGATGAATAATTTTCATGGGATGAAATGATTCCCCCATTTTTAGTTCTCACCAACATTTTTACTTCCACAATTTGTAGTGGTGTTGGGATTGTTCTACTAAACATTCGGGATATAAAAGAATACATAGAACCGGAATCAAAAAGTATGTTCACTATTATTGAATGGATAATGATTTTATGTGTAACCACTTTGTTTTCAAGGTTATCTTTAGTGGTACTGATGGAAAAATCTCTCCCTTGCTACCTTGGAGGTTGTTGGTTGCCTCTGAAAACCCTTAGAAAAAGGAACTGGTTGGAAAAGTGACCTAGTTATTTGAATTTTAAGTAATGAACAATGCATTGATGGTAAAATGTAGTGTTCCTCTCCTCTATTGCAGTCGTTGGTTTTTCTTGTCAGCAATTAATGGCCAGATTCCATTCTCTTCCACACCTAAAGCATTTCCTTGTCCCCTTTAAGAAATTTGTGGGGTTCTTCTTTCAACACCATTGGAAAGTGTGGTGCTAGAATTTCATAGCATCATTGGATTTATCCATCAGACCATCTGAATTAATGTCCACATAATTCTTCTTATCACCATGATTCCCCTAAGATTCACCAATCTCTATTTTTTACTTTGAGGAGACATCACAAAATTTTTTCATGGCACTCAAAGTCATAGATCGTTAGGGATTTCTGTAGGCTTGGTTTTAGCCCAACAGTGAAATGTTCAACCTTGCATTTGGGCGTAATGATGAAGCCAGATGAATATCATTAAAACCATGTGTACTTTTTCATGTATTCTCTGATGTATTGTTCATATGTTTTCTTGAGGGAAAGGAAATACCTTTCCATCTTAGGTCGAGTTGTTCGAGGAAAGTATTTATCAAAAAACACTTTCCTGAAATCTTTTTATTCCAACACCTCGATATCTTCCTCAGGCATATTATTTTTTTATCAATGTCCACCATTTATCAAATTTACCCTTCATAAAATAACCATATCTAATAACCTTCTCATTTTCGGAACAATGAAGGATACTAAAGATCATTTCAGTGGATTTGATACATTAAAATTTTGAGACCTTTGTATCATGAATCTCTAAATTTCAACTTGTTCATTCATATGAGGTTGTAAGATCATCATGACCCTTGTTTCTATTCAAAAATTGATTTAACAGTGAGAGTATTGTGTCAAAGATCATGATTTATTCTCCCATCGGATTAGGCAGCGCATTAGAACAGTCATCATATTTATCTTTGCATCTGTTGTTAGTCCAACTTCTACTATTACTAGTATAAGGCCCCGGTCATAAACCTTACTTAATATTGAATTAAATTAATAATTCACATTGAGGATCTTTTCATTTTTTTAGTTTTAGAGAATTAGGACATAACTATTACATTTCAAAATAAAACAAAGTAGTCACTTCTACTAAATTTCCATAAAAATAAAAAAAAATTAAAATAAACATGTCTAGTTCCATGGTTAAGGTAGCATGACTTTCCCTTGATCCCATCCTTGACCCTATTCCACGTTAAGTCCTGTGAAAAACATTTCAAAAACATGGGATGAGCATAAAAATCTCAGTAAGGGATACACAAAGAATGAAAACTGTTATTTTTTCAAAACAACAAGTAAACCATGTATACTTTATCAATGGAATACTTTTCACCTTTTCGAAGTAGTAAAATCTCTTCACTGAATAATATTTCATTACTTACCTTTCTGTAACCATAAGTTTACCATAAAACCCTTATAAATATCACATAACATATAAAGGTATCTTGGGACAAAAACAAACTTAATTGGAATAACATTAAGGTCGACTTCCACACATATCACTTAATGGAATAGCTATTCGGCCAACTTCCATACATACTTAATGGATTAGCCATACGGATGACTTCCAAGCCCAATGAATTGGAGGTTGTAACGTAACCACCCGTCATGGTATTCCCGACACCACCCGTCATATGGTTTATCACGTAACCACCCGTAAAATGTCCAAGTACAATAATAAAATCATAAGACATAAAACAAATATAATGGAAAGAAAACATATCCACACTTTGATCACAATATATCACTCAAATATATTGACATCAAAAATCCATTATAAAAACCATTTTCAATACCAAAATACATAAAAGAGTATATAATATTTATTTCATTTTAAAAACATCACGTCTTGTTGAGGAAGCCAAAGACCAAATAATACTCAGGGCGGTAGAAAAGGTCGTTGTCACCGCGTACGTTAAAAGAAACATTCCTTTTTTTCGTTTTGTAAAACGCTTCATAGAAAAAGATTCCTTTTGTATAAAAGTAAAATTCAAAGGGGTTTATACACCGTATAAAAGAAAGTTGTGTATAAAACAAAATATGCCTCAATTAAAGGAGATTGAGACGAAGTCCCTTACGAAAACTCGGCAGCCTAACGGCACCACATAAAACGTACAAAAATGGATTGATGAGATCAAATAGGGTATCTCATCATATTAACATAATGTTTATAGAAAGATTAATATAAAAGAACATCCCCCAACATAAAAAAGAGGATATTAAAAGAAGTGACATAATGGAGAGTACTTAAAAATAAAGAGAGAGGTTAGCTCTCTTACGAACATTCGGCAGCCTAACGGCGCCACTCAAAACATCCAAAATTTGATTGATGAGAGAGAATAGGGTCTCTCATCATATGAACATAAAAATTACAGTAAGAGTAATATAAAATAACATCCCAATAACAAGAAAGATGATCTTTAAAATGATTGACATAAAAGAGCGTATGTAAAAAGAAAGAGAGGAGTAGGATCCCTTACCTCGGATCCGACTTGACTCGATCGTTCTTTAACGTCCTGAATAATAAACTTGAGTTAATTTCTACTTGATTAAGAACCTTTTTCAAGTTCATTATTCCTTTTATATCAATTATTGACACGTTATAAACATTATGTAATCATTTAAGTTAATAATGTTTTTTTTGTAGATATTTGGATCTTAAGTCAAAAGTGGACTTCTTACAATTACATGTTGTTTGTGTGGTCAAAGGTTTTTTATATCCAGAATGACATTCCTGATTTGGATATCATATATATCATATATATATCCAGAATATACAGGTATTTATAATATTACATAATCATTTACATGTAAGAAATGAAATGCACCGTTCGTGGAGACGGTAAGCCGTACGTACGCATGAACGCTACTTTCATTTCTATGTCATATTAATGGAATTAAAAATAAATGAGAGATGTGTATATTTTTAATTCCAGAATTATATACATCCTTTATATGTATCATAAATCATATATATCCATTATATGTACTTATAATAGTACATGACATTTGAGGATAAGAAATGAAATGCACCGTTCATGGAGACGGTAAGCCGTACGTACGCATGAACGCTACTTTCATTTATATATCATACTTTAATGGAAAGAAAACAATAATGATATAAAGTTATATTATAATTACAGTATAACATCATATATAATAACTTTAAATCCATCCTTTATACATCCCACATATGGCATTAACGAATCAAATCACTTTGAGGGGGCGGTAGTCCGCACTTCCTAAAATGAAGATATCGTGTATACCCATAATGGAAGCCATAAAGGTATGCCACAAATGAAAAATACAGAAGTGTAAGTAAAACATGAAAATATTATACATCATATATAAACATAGTGACATCTTAATGGCCACCTTTGAAGGTGTTATATGAGTGTTGAACAATCATCATTTCGTGAGGCAGAAATTCGCCATCCACAGAAACAGAATGTTCTTTAACCATTAGATGAAGGTGTAGCTCGAATACATATTATAACAACATCCTAGTATATTTAATATACTGGATTTGTTTCAAAAGAAATGAATAAAAATAGTTTAAAGGGTTGGAGAAGCAAAATAAAACAAAAGAGCACAAGTGAAGATGTTACCTTAAAATTGGGTAACTCCCTTTGGTTTGAACCGAAAGATATTCTTGAAGAGCTTCCTGCCTGAGTTAAGGCTTATAGGATGAGGAGAGTGATGTGGAGAGACAAAATGATCAGAGCTTGGCCGAACCAAAGTCTTGAGAGGTGTGGGTAAGGTGGTAGAGGTGGGGGCCTTTTATAAGAGGAGAGGAGGGGCACTCTTGGAAATGTATAAAATGTTACTTT
Source organism: Viscum album (assembly GCA_963277665.1). Classification (NCBI taxonomy): domain Eukaryota; kingdom Viridiplantae; phylum Streptophyta; class Magnoliopsida; order Santalales; family Viscaceae; genus Viscum; species Viscum album. The sequence continues at coordinate 815,040,851 of OY728165.1, forward strand.
ATTTTCAAATGGTATTCATATTTCAATGGTCCCACATTGATGTGTTTCGAGGATAAGGTGATAAGGGTTCGAAATCCACCCATCCAATAGGTTTTTGAAATGTGTAGGTCCTATATTTTGCATTATCTTTCCATTTTATTTAAATCGTTAAATAATGAGGTCATCGCTGCATGTGTTGTCTTGGTCAGCCATAACTCATCTAATAGGGTTAGGACAAGTGTCAATATATTTTCATTTTATTATAATATCATTTTTACCTTAAATCACACTAATTACCTTTAATCGTTATTAATAAAACTTAAAAGTTATTTTTCATCAAAAATTATTTTCATCCCATTGAACCACATTTTACTTAACAATTAAAATCATTTAAATTTGATTTTTGAAATTCAAATCATAGAATTGGTAATGTCTCATTTAAACGAAAAATCAAATTTTGTAACCACCACTTTGTGGTTTCACTATTCATTAAAAATTGATGTTTTTCAGAAAAATACAAAAAATTCACCCTAAGCTATATTTGATATTATGAATTCAAAAATGATGTCTATTTTACCAAATTCCTAACATAGAAGTTTAATTAATTAATTTTATAATTAAATCCCGCTTTTAAAACAAATAGCATTTTTTTATGAAACAATATCTTTCAAAAGATTGACACTCATTTATGTCCAATCTTAAAGTGATATTAATTACAATGACCACCATTGGATTAAATGGTAAAAATATATTCTATTTACACTTTAAAACCAATTAAAAAGATAATCTAAACATATAAATAAATTATATTAAAAAGTGGTTTTGAATTAAAATACAACATTTTTCACTATTCATTAAAAACTGAACTTTTTCGGAAAAATACCAAAAATTTAAACAAAGTAAATTTTGATGTCCCGATTATAAAGAAGAATTTTATTTTGTCAAATTTAACACATAAAATTGTCAAAAATTGGATTTAAAAGAGGTTTTCCATCAAAAGGCGTTTAATTGACCTTTTAAATAATATTAGATTGTGTAGGCTTAAAATTGGATTCATTCGCATTTTTAATCCTCTATCATTTATTGTAAAGAGTAAAAATATTTGAAAAACATATATAATCATTTTGTAGTTAGTTTGGTTCATTCCTGCCATTACAATGACTGGGCATTAACTACCATTTAAAATAATATTATTTTATTATTAGAGTGCAACGTAAGATTCCCAAGAAACTCGTTGTTGCATATTGGGTACGCCATCGAGCATAGCATCCCCTTTAAAGTAATATTAATATTTTATTCACAAATATGGATAAATATAAAAATGTAATATTATTTATTTACCTTGGGTGTTACAACTAGACATTGGCTAGAATAAAAGGAATGTTATGGGTTACACCTAAAGGGTAATCCAATGACAAAAATAGATAACTTTTAAATTACTTTTATTCATTTAACTTATCTATATTATCCATAATCTATATCCCAACATATGTTCTTTGGGGGATTTTTTTAATTCCCTTAAAAATGATTCATACTAAGCTTATGAATTTACAAAAACATATCCCCTAGGAGAGTCATAACCAAGAGTGAACCAAGGCCCATGGTTGTGCACCAGTTCCCATTCGTGTCTAGATCAAATCGGTGATTTCAGGATTTACCCCTATATACATTTTGCCCTAAGATACCTCTACATACTTGTATCTAGATAGGGATTTATTTTCTTGATAAAAAATTTACTATATAATCATTAAAATTTATGGATTTTTTTAAACATAGTCTTATGCCTAAGGCTTTCACTGGGGTTTTCTAATACAAAGCCCAAAAATAAATAAATATCTCCTCTGATGCTAATTGTAACAACCATGCACTTTATTACACATGTAAACACGATTTAATAAAAAACATGAAGTTAAGACAACTCTGAGGTCCAGTGTCTTGGGAAATTAGGAACATTACATAACAACATAGAATATAAAACCCCACATCTTTATTGAAAACTTCTTTTACATGAAGACAATTTCCTTCGTACTTTGAATTGCATGGCATAACTTGAAGACCAACATAAGAAACGGGTGAGCTATAATGCTCAGTAAGGGACTAAACAAGGAATAACCTGAATAATATAGCACATTTTAGGAAATATTATTATCAATGTATCATAAGAAAAACATGAACATGAAGGCATGATATATCATGATTATAACAACATTGAAATGTGGAATTAATATTTAACAAGATATTAACATGAGCTAATACACATTGCATATGGAGCATGAGTAAACCCTCATTACCCATGAAGTAGAATGATTAAACCCTCATTGCACTAGAATTATCATGATACTAATATTTACCCAATGCATTAGAGCACTATCAGAGCACACCCTTCATAATCATTTAATTTCATGAATTGGTGTGCCATATTGATCATATAACAAGGATTTAGTAAACATTATCACATATTCCATGATAAAGGAAATTAGAATTCATAAATGATGCTATATAATCAATAAATAAATTTTAATGAAGGTGAATACCCTTGATAGTAAATTGCGTGTGGTATTCACCACACAATTACATTAGTTTGGAAAATTACAGTGCACTTTCGAAAGCATAACGGCCCGACATAAGAATTCAAAAAAACGTTTGATAAGAGTTGAAGGGGTATCTAATCGTATTTACATAAAAAATAAAATAATTGGGTCATATAGATACGCATCCCAACATATGTAATGGAATTTAGATGCATAATATAAAATAATTTTATGAATGCAAATGAGAAGAGAGTAATTTCTTATGAATTTTCGGTATGGTAGCAAGTGAGAACGGGAGGCATTAATGAGAGTGAAATATGTATCTCACTATTAAAACATGAGGATGGAAGTAAGGGGGAGTAGAGATATTATACCTCAACCTTTGTATTTGAAAAAAATGCTTTAACAATATAAATAAATTTGGAAAAAAATTAGAATGGAAGAAATCCCATACATTGTAGTGTGATCCCAAAGGAGTGGGAGCATATTAAGAGACTTATTGGGAGATTAGGGATACTTGGGAAGATTATATTTATATTAGGGAAGAGGTTGGTTAAGATCCAAGGGTTTTTACTGAAGAGGATGTTGGATCATGGGTGGGTTTATATTGGAAACTAGAGGTAAATTTTATTATTTATGTTTTGGACACAACATATTAAACTAATCAAAACCACAAACCATCACATGGTTTATTCCTAGGGATTTTTCAAAAGTGGAGTAGAAAAAATAATTTTATAAGGCTAATGGACGAAGTTATAAAAATATTATCTTTTATCATGTGGATGTGAGTCACACTCTCAAGGAAATCATTTTAAATGTTAAAATGTTTTAAAAGTCTTGGAGGGTCCACTAAATATTTTTGAAATAAATAAAAAATTCCTAAAAAAAATTTATTTTAAATTTAAAACATATATTTTCCAAAAATAACTTTTATAGTATTTTATTACATTAGTATTGGGTCATAATGATGTCATAAAATACATTATATATTTAAACAATATTTATTTTTTACCAAAAAATTAAATTATCTAAGAAAATTATGAAATCATTACCATTGGATAATTTCAACATCATAATTCCAAAAGTAATATTTATTTTTTCTAAATAATAATCGAGATTTGGGAATTTGTACTTATACAATCAAAATCTGACATTTATCAGAAATTCCTTGGTTTTGAAAAAAACATCATTCAAACCCTATTACAAATTAAAATTGTATTCATAAAAATTATAAGATCATTTATATTTAGTAAAATTTAATTTAGTAAAAATATTTTATTAAATAATTATTTAATTAAAAACTCTATTAATTCGTCAATATAGATTTCTTATTTGAATATTAACTAAAAATAGTATTTATGTTTTAATACTATTTACAAAGTAATAATAACAAAATGAATTTATACTTTTTATTCTATAAGAAAATAATGCACATAATCATAGTTCAAGGGTCATGTTACATAACCCTTTATAACCCCTGCATATGACTAAGGGTATGGTTTGCAATGGTGACAGACTCTGGTAGAGGCTCATATAACATCACATGGGTGGTAATCTCTATTATCAAGCGTATCGTGTTGAATCTCAGATTGGGCTTGGTCAAGAGCGAAGCCTAGAAAAGCTTCCTCCTTCCATGCTCTGACCAACGGGCTTCGTATGGAGAAATTCTTCTTGATTAATCCATCACTTCTTTTGTATGGGTAAATTAGATATGTTAAATCACTATATTTATAATTATCATGTGATAACTAGTAAAAGACTATATTAACAATGGTAACAACTCATAACAATATATTAAAATACAAAAACGTAAAACCAAGGAAGTGTATATGTTATATAACCATTTTACATAGAAAGACATTTAATTATATCAAGAGTAGTTTTCAATAATAATAGTTTGGGTCATTACATTCAGAGCAACTGTATTTTCAAGGTATTATAGTATTTTCAAAACCATCTTTATTTTAAAAAAATTTAAAAAAAATCACAAGGAATGTATTTTAAAAAGAGTTTTTCTAAAAGGTTTTTCAGTAGTTTCAAAACCCCTTGTTTCTAAATTTCCTTCCCAACTATTATTAATAAAAATTGTACAGGACATTCATAAATTATAAGATGGATTTATTTTTATTAATGAGTGGGTTCATGTATAGAGGAATATTTATTTTATAATATTTTAAAACTATGTAAAATTTTATGTTTTTTTCTACTTCATTATAACCTAGATTAGAAATGTTATTAAAAGTTATGATGTATTGCGTATTTGTTTTAGTTATATTTGTAAATGAATCAAATGTATTTCAGTACTAAATATAGAAGTGTGAGTTCAGGGTCTTTAAATTTGATATCTGAGAAATAGTCAAGAAGGCATTGGAGAACCAGATTTTATTTTTGAGGAAAAAGAAATATATGAATTAGTTTTCATTAGATAATTAGGTTATTTTTGAAAGAAAATTTAATTTTGAAGAAGTAAATTCATAATTTTTATTAGTCTGACGAAAAAATTGGGAGGAAAATTTTCATTTTAAGGGTGTTCAAATATAACATCCAAATAAATAGAATGAATAATTTAATTTTAATTATGTATTTATTTAATATTTTGTTCATAATTTTAATAAATTAAAATATATTTTGATTATATGTTAATATTAAATATGGAAAATTATATAAAAAAACTTTGAAATAATATTAAAATACATTTTCAGAGAAAAATATTTTCATGAAAGAAAGAAAGTAAATAAATATAAATATGAAGGCACTCTTAGAAGGAAAATTTATTAAATAATCCTTCTATTTATTAATTTTATCAATTAATACATAAAAATGTTATATATAAAATTTAAATAAAAAATATGTAATATAATAAATAATTTTCAAATCTAAAATTATTTCCAATGGTAGATATTAGATAACATGTCATTACATAATATTGGTTATCAAATAATACATTTTAAAAAAATTAACACATAAAAAATGGTGACTTAAAATTATGAAAATAATTAAATTAATATTAATTAATTGTAGTTTCGTAATTTTTTAAATATATATATAAATATATAATCTAAAATGTAAGCAATTAATGGAAATTTGATAAATAAAAATAGCTAAGTATTTTTGATAATAATAATTTAAACTATTTGTATTACAAATTATTTTAAAATATAAGAAATTAAAAAAATAATTATAGAAAATTAGGTTTATTTATTCTATATAAAATTGATATTAAGAAATTAAATATATATATATATAATTGTAAATATATATGAATTATAATAAAATTGAAAATAATTTTATTAATAAAATAACTTTTTTAATAATATCTAAAAAAATATTTTTAAATATATATAACAATTTTGTTTAAAAAGAAGTGAAATGATGAAATAAAAAAATTAATGATAAGGTCTCCAATGATCAAAATTGTTAAATGGGAACCAATAGAGTTGTGGTCTTATCTCTTAATAAAAATCCAAGGGATCAATGAGTTTTTTGGTGCTTAAGTCAACCAGAGGTTGAAAGTGAAAGGAAATATTCAACCTCACACGAATGCTCGAGCATAGATAGAGTGTGGAAATGGAGACATGAGAATGGATTTAATGTCGAAAGAATGGATTGATCATAGAATAGGATCCTTAACCCCAAAAGAGTATCAGACAAGCATGCAGGTTTTGATTTCAGGAAACCAACTATTGATATGGGTATTAAAGTCAGATCTGACTACCAAATAGTGAGATTTGAACCGCAAAAGGGGGATCCGATATGGTTAGAGGAGATTGAGTGAAAAATCCCTTGTCTTCAGTTTCTTAGATCCATTTAGATAGGTTTATAATTTTTTTCATTTGATTTAGATCATGCAGTAACTGTTGGTTTCATTCTTTCATTTTTCGTCCAAACTAGAAAGTGGGTTATCTATAACAATCAATAATAAAGTTTTTATTATTTTTCATAATGAATATTGACTCTTCTTCTTCCCATCCACCTTGATTAATACATCAACTTTCAATGTTTGAATGGTTGTAAAAAAATCTGTAGGTGGTAATTGTTCTTAAAATTCCTTTTAAAAATCAATTCAATTTCAATCAATTTCTTATATATTTATTTATTTCATGATATAAATCTGTTGGTTTAATATTTTTCCTTGGTAATCCTATAGTAAAAACCCGAATTACCTTTTTCCACCTCTTTTTAATGATTAATGGTGATTTTATTTTAGTAGATCATTCTCTAAAACTCTATCTCCTTCTATGGTGGACTCAATAAATGTGTACCGGTCCACAATTTTTTTTATTTTGAGTATATATACATTGTGTTTGGTGAAGTTTCTAATTGATAGTGAGTAAATGGTTCGAAGACTAATTTTTTTGTTTCTAGTCTTTGATGAATAAGAGGGTAAGAGATGTTCAAATGATATAAAATAAATTAAAACTACCAGTTTCCTTCTTCACTAAATAAGTTGTAAGGTAAATTGTAACGCTCCGACCCTAGTTATCCAGATTCGGTGCATTATTACATAACATTGGCATGATCACAAGAAAGATCAAGTCTCGAAAGATATATTAGTTTAGTGGCATTAGAATAACTAGATACATTAATAAAGTTTAATATTACATCATAAAAATGAAAACAAAAACAACATAGTCTCCATAGTACACACTCTTATCCCCTCATACTATCCCTGCAGGTCATTCATAAATTACTTCTTCAAATCCTGGGAAAAATAAAACATAGAAAAGGGGTGAGCTCAAATGCCCAGTATGGATAACAATATAGTGAAATCTTTCATAAATAAGAATAAACATTTAAGGCAATGTATAACTAAAACAAAATCCTTTTAAACTTGAACTTCAACGTATTATGGAAAAAATAAAATTAAATAATTCCATTTACTTATTCACATGGATATTCTACTAATCGAATAATCACATGCAATATCAATAACCACTTTCATAATGATGGAATACATAATGCGAGACTATCATAACCACATAGCCAAGGCCTCGTGCCAAGACTACAAATAAGATTTTTTCAAGGCATTTTTCCAAGACACTAGTTTGTCTCATGAGACCTACCGATGCATTGAGGAGCTATAGCGGGCTCCACCTGTCACATATTAAGTCCAATGCATTCCCATATGAAAAAATTTAAACATAACATAAACATTCATATTAAAACTAGAATTGGAAATGTAAATACTTAATCCATAAAGAATGAATGCTATAAAAATAACACATCTACAGTCAAACATATAAAAAAACCTTCAATACAATATATAAGTTTTTTATTATAATAAATCAACTTGAAATAAGAGTAAAATCCATCAAAGGATGTTGACATAGATGAAATCAAAACTCTTTTTAGAGAAATATCTCTTTCTATTTTTGAAATCATTTAAGAGTCATATATTTATAAAATAAAACATTTTCTTTGAAAATATTCTTATAAGCTTGTAAGGGAAGCTTCGAAAATTTTATAATGGTAGAAAATAGCCGCACCCGCCGTATAAATTAAAAAAATATTCTTACCTTAATTCTGTCGAAAAGGTTAAAAAGGACCTTATTTGGTAAACAACGAAAATATTCCTTTATAATCCACTTATATAAGTCAAAAAGGGTATAAATGAAATTAACCCATATTCTAGTAATTAGTAAAAATGTTTTGAAATAAAATTTTAAAGAAACATGGATGTGGATGATAAAGAAATCTCAGTAGATTATTACATATAAACAACCTCTGATAATGAAGAGATAGCGAAATAAACCCTTACCTTGTACTTTTCCTGGGTTGAGGTTAGGTTAACCTCCTATATAATGGTGAAATAATTGTTATTAAATTATACAATAATCATATATATTAATATGATATCATATATGATCTTTTAAGATTTCTTTATTAATAATATATTAGTATTATCGTCATTTCGGGTGATAACTTACTCATTTTCTTTGATATGTTTTGTTACGTAAGCCATATTTGTCATGGAAAGGGTGTATCTTATTCATATCCAGAATTATATCAAATCCTTAAACATTATTTTTAAATCATCAAATGATAATTATACTTGAATAGATACGATGGAGAATGAATCTCATCGCGTTCGTGGAGACGGTAGTCTGTACGTACGCACGAGCAACAATATCATTCTTTTGATATTAAAATAATATATAATTGGATGTTATATCATATCTACAGAATCATTATCATGTTATATTTATTATTTACATGAATAAAAAATCCTTAATATACCCATTAAAATAATAATATATTGAATAACAATTACACCACGACATGGAGACGGTATGACGTACGTACGCACGCATGGTGACATGTCATTCAAAGGATGGATATAATACTAAATATGGTTGAACCATATTTATAATAATATTATAGTATTTAGGAGATACTGGATTAATTATTTTAGAATGGGAAATAACAAAGAAAGAAGAAGTGGAAGATGAAAGGAACTTGAAAAAGGGTGGTGAAATCATTACCTCTTCTTCAGATTCTTCCTTTTGATTTGATCAAAAGGGATCCTTAGGTTGGATTTCTGACTAAAGGAATACCACTAGGATGATTCGAGGGAAGTTGAGAGAGTATTTGGGTAGGGGTTTGCCGAACCAAAAGGCTTTGATGGTGTGAATTAATGAGAAGGAGGAGTGCCCTTTTATAAGAGGGGTGAAGGGAACCTTTGGAAAAGTAAGAAATATTATTTTATAATAAATTCATATTCGGTTTATAATGGCTTCAAAGTGGATATTTTAATGTTTAAGGTGGGGATAGGTCGAAAACCACTCACACAATAGGATTTAGACAGGTTTGGGTTATTATAATAACCTTATCTTCATGTATTAACTCTTAGTTATTTAGTTTCACTTTTACAATGTCTGTTTGTATTTTTATATTATATGGTTAATAAACATACAATATACCTCCAAGAGACCCCTAAATGGTCCATCAATGATACACCTATCATTATATAAGTCTCTTGGCCGACCCTTATATTTTTTTCAATTGAATATCAATTAATAGTATAATATTTGTTCTAAAACTCTTTTCTGTCAATTTTGACACTATTTGGAAAATTGATTTTTTTTGAAAATCATAACAGAATGATTACTTAGAAAAAAGTCAATTAAATCACTCCCAGTATGTCATATTAACCTATAAAATTATTTTAATTCATTAAAAGTCTCAAATTATATTTATTTGGGTATTTATAATATCAATTCTTTTAATTTTTCACTATTATGGTAATTACTGCGTCATCATTGTGTCAAAAATAAATTAAATTATTTTATGTTTAAAAATTATAAATAAAATATCATTATGTAGGAAATTGTTTTATATTTCTAATGAATATTTATAGTCAAAAATCTAACATATATATCCCCTTGTAAAGATTGTTTTTCAAAAAGATATATGCTTTTGTCATTTTTGTATTTATTTTAACTTAATTAAAATAATGTGTCCCTATCACCTACGAGTGGATCTATGTGGTCCCAAAATCGACCCAAATATTTACATGGTCAGATATGTATCCCCAAATAATGTTAGGACACATTTTAGGGTAATTTAGTATTATTATAATATTATTTTTTAACCCTTATTTACCGGATTTACCCTTTAACAGTGGTAAATAAAATATTACCGAAGTAATTATTCAAAATGTCTAAAAATAAAAGTTACCTATTTACACAATTTGGACATCCTGATTCCAAATATGGAATCCATTTTTCCAAATTGAAAACACAGAAGTTGCAGAAATTAATTTAAAATCAATTCCCGATGTCAAAACAAAAAGGGTGTTTTTAAGATATAATAACTATCAAAAGATTGGAACATGTTTATGTCCGGTTTAATTATGAAATTATGTCCAATGACCAAAATTGTATTAAATTGTAAAAATATATTCTAAATATACTTTAAAACAACTCAAATTCATAATTTATCACTATTAATATTTTTGATTAAAAATATTTTTTTAACTAATATTTAGTAATTTTCACTATTCATCAAAATATTAAAGTTATCCGAAAAGTACCAAAATTTAACCTTAGGATAAATTTGATACTCAGAATCCAAAAATGATGTCCATTTTGAGAGATAAAATCTCTAAAATTTTAAAAATTAAGTATTACTATTCATAACGGCTAGTTCGATCTGTTGTGGTGTGTGTTAGAACTCGATGTTGCGTACAACACATGCTATTGAATTATTCAAAGGGAAACATACCATAGAATCTTGAGGTGTTACATTCCCCCTCCTTCAAATAATTTCATCCTCGAAATTTCTAGAATACTACCGCATGAAAAGACTCAGGTGGTTCTTCATCATAAGTTCCTCGGGTTCCCACGTTTCCTCTTCCATCTTGTCGATTCTCCACAAGATTTTTACAAGATGAGTCGTTCGGTTTCTCAGTACTTGTTATCTCATATCAAGAATCTAGATGGGCTCTTCAGAATAAGACAGATCGGGTTCCAGTTCTAATTTCTTATAGGTGAGTACATGCGTTGGTCCAGGCACATATTTCCTCAACAGAGATACATGGAACACATCGTGAACGTTGGAGAGACTTGATGGTATTTCCAATTGGTAAGCTACAACCCCAATTCATTCTATAATTTCAAAAGGTCTGATGTACCTAGGACTCAATTTACCTTTCTTACCAAAATGTATGGATCCCTTCCATGGATATACCTTCAGGAAAACATGATCACTGACTTGAAATTCTAAATCCTTTTTTCGATTATCGGCATATCTCTTCTTCCTACTTCGAGCCGCTTTGATATGGTTTTGGATTACCTTCACCTTTTCCATCGTTTCATCCACCAGTTCTGGGCCTACAATTTTTCTTTCACCAACGTCATCCCAACAGGTTAGTGTGCGACATCTCTTTCTGTATAACACTTCATATGGTGCCATCTGAATACTCGAATGGAAGCTATTGTTATAGGAAAATTCTACCAGAGGTAAATATTGATCACACATGCCCTAAAATTCATGTGTTCAGGATCTCAACATGTCTTCCAAGGTTTGAATAGTTCGTTCTGATTGTCCATCTTGTTGAGGGTGGTAGGCAGTGCTCAAATGAAGTTCAGTATCCAAGGCTTTCTGAAGACTTTTCCAGAATTTTGAAGTAAAACGGGGATCACGATCAGAAAAAATCAATAGGGGTACTCCATGAAGACTCACAAATTCATCAATATATAGTCTTTCTAGACATTCTAGTGGTAGATCTTCTCTTATAGCAAGAAAATGTGCTGATATGGTAATGCGATCAACAGTAACCCATATTGCATCATTCCTTCTAGGAGTCTTTGGTAGTCCCATGACAAACTCCATCGTGATATTATCCCATTTCCACTCAGGTATGGGAAGAGGTTGCAATACTCCACCGGGCTGCTACCTTCCAGCTTTCACTTGTCGATAAACCATACATATTGACATAAAACCCGCAATCTACCTCTTCATGTTGTCCCACCAAAAATGTTCCATCAAATCTATATACATTTTGGTGCTCCCAAGGTGTATAGAGAAATTGGAACTTTGAGCATCATCCAGTAATTCCCTTTTTAGATCAGGTATATCGAGAACACAAAGTCTCTTCCCAAATTCCAAAATTTCATCTTTATACACATAGTCTCTCAATCTCCCATCATTCACAGCTTTAATCTTCTTTTGAAATTCTTCATCATAGGTCTAAGAACTCTTAATCCTTTATAGTAAAGATGGTTTGGCAACCAATTGAAAAAGAATTGGTGTTTCACCTTCCCTGGTTATTCTCATGTACATCTTCACTAGATCCATGAAAATTGGATCCCTTTCAATTATCATATTGTTCAAAACTCCATGATTTTTTCTACTCAAAGAATCTACCACCTTGTTTGCCTTCCCCGGGTGGTAGTGTATCGTGCAATCATAATCCTTGAGTAATTCATGACATCTCCATTGCTTCATGTTGAGTTCTTTTTGTGAGAAAATATACTTCAAACTCTTGTGATCAGTATAAATCTCGCATTTTTTACCATAGAGGTAGTGCCTCCATATCTTCAAAGCAAAGATCACAGCTGCTAACTCGATATCATGAGTAGGGTAGTTTTGTTCATGAATTTTCAACTGTCATGATGCATAGGCAATAACCCCACCATTCTACATAGGGACACAACCAAGTCCTTTCTTTGATGAATCACTATAAATAACAAACACATCATTCCCCGATGGTAGAGTCAATATAGGATCATTGAATATTCTTCTCTTCAGTTCTTCGAAACATTATTCACACTCTTTTTTCCAAACAAATTTAACCCCATTACTTGTGAGTTTTGTTAATGGGTTAGCCAATCGGGAAAAATTCTGGATGAAACGTCGATAATAACCTGCTAAACCAATAAAACTACGTACCTCAGTTATACTCGTCGGTGCTGGCCATTCTTGGATTGCCTTGGTCATAGAAGGATCAACATATATTCCATCTTTAGAGACAATATAGCCACGAAACGAAATCTCATGAGGCCAGAATTCTTACTTGCTAAACTTCCCAAATAATTCATGTCTTCTCAGAGTCTTCAGGATAATGTGAAAGTGATTTTCAAGATCCTCGTAGCTTTTGGAGTATACCAAGATATCATCAATAAATAACACCACAAATTGATCGAAATATTTCTTGAAAACTCTATTCATCAGATCCATGAATAAAGAGGGTGCATTAGTCAATCCTAAAGGCATTATTGTAAACTTGTAATGCCCGTACCTGGTTCGAAATGCTGTCTTTGGAATGTCTTCCTTCTTTACACACAACTGATGGTATCCAGATCAAAGGTCAATCTTTGAAAAGTATTGAGCTCCATGCAGTTGGTCAAATAAATCATCAATGTGATGTAGGGGATACTTGTTCTTTATTTTTATAGCATTGATCTCCCTGTAGTCGATACATAACCTCATAGATCCATCTTTCTTTTTAACAAAAAGAACAGGGGCTCCCCATGGAGAAACACTAGGGCAAATAAATCATTTATTACTCAGTTCCTCTAGTTGTTTCTTTAGTTTAACTAATTCTACAGTGGAAATTCTATAAGGGTTCTTCGATATAGGCCTTGATCCAGAAATTAAATCAATGGAAAACTCAACTTATCATTCTGGAGGATGTCTGGGAAAATCTTCCAGAAACACATCTACATATTCATTCACAATAGGTACATCCTCTATTTGAACATTCCTTTCCTCACCCACTGTAATTTCATCCTCTTCCTACCCAATAATTGAATTTAGCTGAGCTACTATGGGTGGATCTAGATAAGAATTAGGTGGTGACGATTCTTCTCTAAAGATAAGGTGTTCCTTATCATCATCATCAAAAATCGTAACCTCCTTATTCTTACAATAAATCTTCGCATCATGGTACAAAATCCAATCCATGCCGAGGATTATATCAAACTCAACCATAGGTATGATGATGATATCAGTGGATAAAGAACATTTATGTGCTCTAATGGGGACTGATTCACAAAACATTGTTTCAATGACTCTTCCCTTATGAGTTTTAACTGACAACTCCCTTGTTAAATAAAATTTGAAATATCTAATTTTCTTAGCAAACTGGGAAGATATGAAACAATGCGATGATCCAGAATCAAATAATGCATTTGATAAACTTGAGGAAACCATTAAATTACCTGCCACCATGTCTTTCGGAGCTTCTACCTCAGTAGTAGTGATAGAATAAGCTTGGCCTTGATCCCTTGGCCTTTTCTGAGGTATGTTCCCCTAATGCTTAGGACATTCGTTTGTATAATGTCTCATCTCCCTACAATTGTAGCATTGAACATTGGTAGCTTACTTCCTCCATTTCCAATCACGAGCTTGGTGGCCTTTTTCACCACACTTGTAACAGACATCCATTCCCTTCAAGGAAGTACTATGGTGTTTCTTCCCACAATTACCATAGGATGGATATTCAACCTTTCCCTTCTAACCCTTATTTCCATTCCCAGATTGATCAGCATATCTCTACTTATCTTTCTTTTCTTTAAAGTCATAAGACTTAGAGAATTCCTTTTCTGTCTTGATAGCACATGACACAATGTCTTCGTATGATGAGAAGGATTGTGAGACTAATGCTCGACGGATAAATGGTTTTAACCCATCAAAGATATGATCAATATTAATTCTTGGGTTACGTATATAATCTTCAGCATAACTTACTAACCGTGTAAAGTTAGCCTCATACTTTGCGACATTCTCATCCTCCTTTTGTCTCAGACTCAGAAATTACGTTTCCATATCTGCTCGATAGTCACGAGGAAATTATTTTTCTAAAAAAAGTTCTTTGAACTACTTCCATTACATATTTGATACTTCATCATCTTCCTTGATGTTTTGAATCAATGACCACCATTGATCAGCATCTCCAGTGAGGCGGTAAACTTCCATGATAACTTTTTCCCTTTCATTACTTCCCAAATCCTGAAATATTTTCTCTAGGGAACTTATCCATTGCTCACCTACCAATGGGTTTGTACTCCCATTGAACGTTGGTGGTTATTTCCTCATGAAGAGATCTAACATTGATCCTCCACGCTGTAGATCAGGGTGCTCCACATAGGTAAGGTTATTATTCATAACCTGAGTGAGTTGTCCCAGTATGGTGATTAGCTGATGGGCACCAGTTGCATCACCAGCTTGACTATAATTATCTTGAGCAGGAGGGCAATCCCTACATGGAGTGCGTGCATTGATACGGTTTCCATTTCTTCCACTAGGTTCCATTTCAAAACAATGGCATAAACTAGATCAGTTTATGAATCAAAATACATAATTTCATACTTATAAAAAACTTAACATAAATTTAACAATTTATGGATACAATCCAAAATCATAAAAATGATTTCTTTGAGGAATTATATACTCATAAACCCTTCATAATGATTTTTAAAGAAAATGAGAGTTATCCTATGCAAATCCCTTGGGAGTGTCGTAACCAAGAGTGCAGCAAAGCCCGTTGTCGTGCACCTGTTCCCGTTCGAGTCTTGCTCAAAGCGGTGTTTTCAGGTTTTACCCCTAGGTACATCTGTCCTAGAGCTACCTCTACCTTCTTGTATCCAGACAGGGATGTATTGCTCAGAAAACTCACAAAATATCTACAATTCCAAAATTATAGGAAGTACTTCTATACTAATCCTAAAAGTCCATCTTAGGTCTATGTGCTCTAATCAAAGTTTTTCTAAATCTAGCTTCCAAGGTTTGTACTAAACATCCTCTGATACCAACTGTAACTCCCTGACCCTAGATACCAAGAGTCGGTGCATTATTACATAACTTTGACATGATCACAAGAAAGATCAAGTCTTGAAAGGCCGATTAGATTAGTAGCCTTGGAATAACTAGATACATTAATAAAGTTTAACATTACATCATAAAAATAAAAACAACAAAAACATAGTCTCCATAGTCCACACTCTTATCCCCTCATACTATCCCTGTAGGTCATTCATAAATTACATCTTCACATACTGGGAAAAATAAAACATAGAAAAGGGGTAAGCTCAAATGCCCAGTAAGGATAAAAATATAGCGGAAACTTTCATAATTATGAATAAACATTTAAGTCAGTGTATATATAAAACAAAAGCCTGTTAAACATGAACTTCAACATAGTATGGAAAAAATGAAATGAAACAATTCCATTTACTTATTCACATGGATATTATACTAATCGAATAATCTCATGAAATATCAATAACCACTTTCATAATGATGGAATGCATAATGCCAGACTATCATAACCACATAGCCAAGGCCTTGTGTCAAGACTACAAATAAGATTTTTTCAAGGCCTTGTGCCAAGACACTAGATTGTCTCATTAGACCTACCGATGCATCGAGGAGATATAACAGGCTCCATCCATCACATATTAAGTCCAATGCATTCCCATATAAAAGGTTTAAACAAAACATAAACATTCCTATTAAAACTAGCATATGAAATGTAAATACTTAATCCATAAACCATGAATGGTTTAAAAACAACGCATCCATAATAAAACATATCACAAAATCTTCAATAATATATAGAAGTTTTGTATCATAATAAATAAACTTCAAATAAGCATAAAATCCATCAAAGGATGTTGACATAGATGAAATCGAAACTCTTTTTAGAGAAATATCTATTTCTATTTTGAAATCATTTAAGAGTCATATATTTATAAAATAAAACATTTTCTTTGAAAATATTCTTATAAGCTTGTATGGGAAGCTTCAATGATTTTATAATAGTAGAAAATAGCCGCACCCGCCATATACGTTAAAAAAACATTCTTACATTAATTCTATCAAAAAGGTTAAAAAGGACCTTGTTTGGAAAACGACAGAAATATTCCATTATAAACCACTTATAAAAGTCAACAACGGTATAAATGACTTTAAACCATATTCAAGTAATTAGTAAAATTTTTTTGAAAAACAATTTTTAAGAAACATGGACGTGGATGATAAAGAAATCCCGATAGATTATTACATATAAACAACCTCTGATAATGAAGAGATTGTGAAATAAACCCTTACCTTAATTTTCCTTGGTTGAGGGTAGGTTAACCACCAGTATAATGGAAAAATAATTGTTATTAAATTATACAAGAATCATATATATTAATAAGATATCATATATGATCTTTCATCATTGCTTTGTTAATAATATCTTAGTATTACCGTCGTTTCGGGTGTTAACTTACATGTTTTCTTTGATATGTTTTGTTACGTAAGCCATGTTTTTCATGGATAGGGTGTATCTTATTCATATCCAAAATGATATCAAGTCCTTAAACATTATTTTTAAATCATTAAATGATAATTATACTTGAATGGATATGATGGAGAATGAATCTTATCGCGTTCGTGGAGACGGTGGTCCGTACGTACGCACGAGCGACAATATCATTATTTTGATATTAAAATAATTTATAATTGGATGGTATATCATGTATACAGAATCATTATCATGTTATATTTATTATTTATATGAATTAAAAATCATTATTATAACCATCCAAATAATAATATATTGAATAACAATTACACCACGACGTGGAGACGGTAAGCTGTACGTACCCAAGTATGGTGACATCTCATTCAAAGGATGGATATAATAATGAATATGGTTGTACCATATTTATAATAATATTATAGTATATAGGATATACTGGATTCATTATTTGAGGATGGGAAATAACAAAGAAAGAAGAAGTGGAAGATGAAAGGAACTTAAAAAAGGGTTGTGAAATCATTACCTCTTCTTCGGGTTCTTCCTTTTGATTTGATCAAAAGGGATCCATAGGTTTCCTTTCTTACTAAAGTAAGGCCTCTAGGATGAATTCAGGGATGTTTATAGAGTATTTGGGCAGGTTTTGGACGAACCAAAAGGCTTTGATGGTGTGAATTAATGATAAGTAGGAGTGCCCTTTTATAAGAGGGGTGAGGGGACCTTTGGAAAAGCCATAAATATTATTTTACAATAAATTAATATTCGATTTCTAATGGATAAAAAGTAGAATATTTAAAGTTTAAGGTGGGTATAGGTTTAAAACCACTCAAAAATAGGATTTAGACAGGTTTGGGTTACTATATTAACCATATCTTTAAGTATTAACTCTTAGTTAATTAGTTTCACTTTTACAATGTCTCTTTTTATTTTTATATTATATGGTTAATAAACTTACTATATTCATCCAAGAGACCCCAATTGGTCAATTAATGATACAAATATAATGATATAAGTCTTGTGTCCGAACCATAGATTTTTATTAATTGAATATCAATTAATAATATAATATTTGTTTTAAAAACTCTTTTATGTCAATTTTGACACTATTTGGAAAATTGATTTTTGAAAAAATCATAAAAGAATGATTACTTCGAAAAAAAGTCAATTAAATAAATCCTAATATGTCATATTATCTTATAAAATTAGTTTAATTCATTAAAAGTCTCAAATTTTATTTATTTGGGTATTTATCATATCAATTATTTTAATTTTTCACTATTCTGGTAATTAGTGCGTCATCATTGTGTCATAAATAAATTAACTTATCTAATGTCTCAAAAATATAAATAAAATATAATTATGTAGGTAATCATTTTATATTTATAATGAATATTTATAGTCAAAAATACAACATATATAACCCTTTGTAAAAATTGTTTTTCTAAAAGATATATGCTTTTGTCATTTTTGTATTTATTTTAACTTAATTAAAATAATGTGTCCCTATCACATACAGGTGGCTCCATGGGTTCCCAAAATAGACCCAAATATTCCCATGGTCGGACATGTATCAACCAATAATTTTAGGACATGTTTTATGGTAATTTAGTATTATTATAATATTATTTTTTAACCCTTATTTACCGGAATTACCCTTTAACCGTGGTAAATAAAATATTTACCGAAGTAATTATTCAAAATGTCTAAAAGTAAAAGTTACCTATTCACAAAATTTAGAGATCCTGATTCAAAATATGGAATCCATTTTTCAAAATTCAAAACATAGAAGTGGCAGAAATTAATTTAAAATTAATTCCCACTGTCAAAACAAAAAGCGTGCTTTTAAGATATAATAACTATCAAAAGATTGGTACTTGTTTATTTCCGGTTTAAGTGTGAAATTATGTCCAATGACCAACATTGTATTAAATGGTAAAAATATATTCTAAATATTATTTAAAACCACTAAAATTCATATTTTATCACTATTAATTATTTTTACTAAAAAAGTTGTTTTTAATTAAAATTTAGTTATTTTCACTATTCATCAAAATATTAAAGTTATCCGAAAAGTACCAAAATTGCACCTTAGGCTAAATTCGATACTCCGAATCCAAAAATGAAGTCCATTTTGAGAGATAAATTTTCTAAAATTTTAAAAAATAGGTATTACTATTCATAACGGCTAGTTTGATCGGTTGTGGTGTGTGTTAGAACTCGATGTTGCGTACAACACACACTATTGAATTATTCAAAGGAAAATGTACCATAGAAGCTTGGGGTGTTACATAAATAGTTTTTCAAGGTTTTAAATCATTTTTAGGTTTAATTATTTCAAATTTTGTCAAAAAAAATTAAAATGTTTTCTTCAAAATTAATAAGGGATTATTTATAAATTTATTTATAGATTTAAAAGTTAATTATTATTATATAAGAACTTATTTATAAATGAAAAATTATTATTTTCAGAATTAATATGTATATATATATATGATTCCTAAAACTATGATTTAAAAATTATGATATAAAAAACATTTTAAAAATTTATATTGAAGTTATTTTGTACTAAAATTAGTAACGGTGTAATATATTCCTCGGTATACTATTTTCAAAGAATATAAAATTATTTATTTTAGGGATTATAATTTCTAATATATATATAAGTAGGAGTATATATTATTTTAAAATTTCAAGTTTTAATAATATTGATCATTGTATAAATATATGTATATTATTATTATATTTTTATGTTCATTTATTATTAAAATATCTAATTTAAATTTCATGGTTATATAAGTGAGTTTTATTGTTTCATATTATAATTTAAAAATATTGTTACATTTTATTATTTTTTAAATTTATTATTTTCTATATATTTTATTTTTTGTATTCGTACAATCATATCATTTCATGTTCTCATTTTACAAACATGTCATTCACGATCATATTTATGAACACAATTATTAATTATGCATAAAACTCTTTACATAAATATATATGTATGTATATGCATTTAATAAAAATATAACCATGTGCAATTGAATAAATTTTTCATTTGTAGGACCTACTTTCTAAATGTATTTTATTAGTTTTGTAAACAATGTATGTGGACATTTATTAATCTTTCATTAACATTCCAAGAATTTATACAGTGTCTAAAAGAGATGAGATTGAGTTGTTTAAGGTCATCAAGATGTATTCCTAAGGGTATATATATATATATATTTGAAAATATAAATGTTGTAAATATATTTACCTTTATTTATATTAAGAACATTAATGGATGAATGTATATATATTTTTGACAGGCTTAAAATTATTTCATAAAATAAGGCCCGTAAACATTATAATCATGAGATGAATGTGAGGAGTAAACTCCTCTCTCAAAAAAAGTGGGTAAACCAAGATAGCCTTCAATGATTCTTGTGGACCCATAGTGTTTTTGAAATCATTTTGAATATTTTATGAAAAATTAATATATTATTTTTTATTCATTTTTAGTGAATATTTATTTTCAAAGTATTATAGTATTTTAAAAGTAGTTTTTATTTTAAAAAGTAGTTTCAAACATATTTTCAATTGGAAATTATTTTCATGAGTAGATTTAAAAATTGGTTTTGAATAGTTTTAAAATCCCAAGCTAGGAAATTTTATATGTGTCCCTTGTATAATTTTTTTTTCATAGTTGTTTTTTATAAATTCTAAAATGGACTGGTTTTCTTTAGAAGATACCACATGAGAATAAAAATACATAAATTATTTATTTTCAACTATGATAAATTATATGGTGTTGTCTAATTCTCTATAACATAGACCAAAAATCTTCGTAAAATGTAATATGTACTCCTTATTTTTTTCATTTATCTTTCATAAAAATAAATACATATCATTTTTAATGGAATTCGAAAATTCAGTTTTACCTCATTTATAATTAATTCTCAAATTATTCTCCTTGTAGTCCAAAATGAATTAATTATTTTTAATTATTTTATTTTTACTCATTACAAACTGAATTTATTGACCTTGAATACAATATATGATATGGGAAACAACTATATTTAGAAGGGATGAAATGGGTGGAATGAAAAAATGGACTACAAACTACCACTATTAGTCCTTGGTATAATTTTGAATATAGTCCCCCCCCCCCCACACACACACACAAACACAATAAATCATATTAAACCAACAAATATGGAATAAGAAATATTTTTTTCTTCCATCCATGGAGAAAGATCCTTAGATTAAATTCTTCTATTATAATTTTTAGAGATATTAATTGTTTGAATAAACTCATTCTATAACTAAAATATTGAATAATTTATTGAAATCATTGAAAATTGATCCTAGCTTTGATTATATATACCAAAATATATGTTTTAATGATACTCAATGGAGAAGGAAAAAAAATTTAAATAATAGAAAACCTCTAATTGTAGACACAAGTATTTCGTAACAGAATTATAACACACAAAAACAATTCTATGTATTTTTATTTTATAAAAATATTGAATTAAATAAATTTTTTTAGAGGAAACACTGAAATAAAAAAACCCGGATTAATTTTATTATGGTAAAATACTATTACTCATGTTAACATTAGTACAATTTGAAAATTCAATATGAATCATCATTTAAAAATGTATAAGTGGAATAAATCCGTAAGTAAATCAAAATTACAAGAATATAAAATCACCATTACTGTGGATTTCCATGAATATCATAACCCCAATTGAATCTAAGTAAATAAGTAATAGAATTAGAAATATAGTATATATATTTATTGATAAGTAAACTGAATAACATAGATTATTCTATGAATTTATTAATGACTATATATAGGAATAAAATTACAATATTATATATATGGTTTTGGTAATTATTCTCATTATATATATAGTCAATTTAGATATAGTTATTAGATATATGGTCATTAGGTATATCAAAGGGTTATGTTATTTAAATTAAAAAAATATATTTCAAAATAATATACAATTAACCAAAACTATAATATTTTATTAAAATAATGTTTTATATGGATATATTAATTATGCTTCACAAATTATTATTATAATTATTATTATCATTAAATAATGAATTTTTACATTAATATTATACAATATAATATTAAAATACCAATGTATTGATAAAATTAAATGGTTATAGTGTGAATAGTTCAAATTAGTGAGATATTGTTAAAAAAAATTAAATGTTAAAAAAAGATATTTTAAAACACACAGTTTTTTAAGTATTGTGTATTATTATCTTGTATTAGTCACTTTTAAATCATGAATCTAATGTAATGTATCAATTTATAGAAATTGTTTTGAAACTTATTTGATATCTTATTGATACTAAAGAAGATTAAGAACACCTAACTTTTAAAATGTAATATCTCCATAAAAATTGTTTTTCTATATATATTATATAGATATTTAAATGTTGATATTATCATATATTGAAATTGAATTAGAAAAAATGGAGTCCAAATTTTGAATCCTTTTATCAACATTGGGTAATAAGTGTTATCTTATATTTTTAGTAAAAAAATAATTTTTGTAGTAAAAAAGTATCTAAGTAAAAAAAGTAGTAAAAAGGTAAATTAACCTGGATCGGATTTTTGATAATTTTTATGATATTTAAAAATTATATAATTTCATTTTTAGGAGTGGGTTTTGAATATTGATTTATTACCAACATTTCATCAATCAAGCTACCAAAAACTCATGTATTTCCAACATCAACATTCAGTTAACATATGTTTTAAAAGAAATATCCCCCATTTTGACCATTAAATTTAGTTATGCTAAGAACCATTCAAACAAATGTATTCCATTAAAAATATATAAAATAAAAAACTATTTTAAATATTTTCAATCCTTCATTGATGTTTTGTGAACTCTATTTATAAAAAATAATTCGATATCGCTTATTCTAAATGAACCCATTAGAATATAGAGAAAATTCATCGAGTACCAATGTTCTTATCTTCTTTTCTCAATAACCTTATACTGAAGATTTATTATAAACATCATTCTTTAATTTAATAATGCCATGTTTACTTCAAAAATATTTTAATAAAATGATAAAGTATTTATATAAATCTTAAAAATTACCCATTCACTACTATAACATGTTATTTTTGGATCACTTTAATCGCTTACATTGATGATGCCATTCAAACGTCACCATTTTCAACAACGAATAAGTTTAAATAAATTAATAATGGTAATATAGTATATTAGGTATTAATTTATTTTATGAATTTTTTTTAAAATTGGTTATAAAATTCACCATTACAACTTAACCTATTATGATCGATAAATTACCTGTATCATGATTGTCATTGGTTCCATTATCATGTACCATACCCACAAGATACGTCAAGAAAACATTGGAATGAATAAATCATTAGACTGCAATGATCCCAGTAACATTAATGTTCTAGGAATAATGAAATTGGTTTTAAATACTCATTATTTGTATGACAATTTTGATACCATTATGAAATTATAAAGAAAATAACCTCTTACGATTAAAACAAACAATATATAAGTAATATATGAGTAATAAATTATTATATATAAATTTTATGAAAGTTAATAAATATTTATAATTTTGTTGGATAGATAGTTATATGGTAGTGAATAATATATATGAGGTTAAATCACCTTCATGAATGTGAGCAATAATGTTATTGTTTTTATATCAATATCATTTTAAAATCAATATTATTTAATCTTGAACAAAAATATAACTATGTTAAAATTTATAATATTACATTACTATCAATTTTATTCCTCTATATTTATTATTGGTTTTTATATGTCTTCTTACCATTCCATATCCCTTTTCCTTACATGTTGATGGAATGAATATTTGAATGTAAAGTTATCCATATCATTTCTTTTAAGATGGGAATATTTCTCTTACATGTCGTCATTATTTATTATGATTTATGTATGTTCATATCTATTATTATATTAATTATAAATTACTTTTTCAATGTAATAGACTTTTTTAGGCACATAAATATTCTATTAACATTTTTAATACTAATTTTTCTTCTTACATTTTCACCCTTTATAAAAGTGTGAAAATAATATCAATTTTTTCTCATTCCACATGAAAATAATTTCACATGTTTTTGAACATTATAAAAAATGAATTTCACACACTATGTTTGCATGTTTTTTCAATTTAACATCGATACCCATTTTAGGATGGTTTATATGTAAAATTGATCAAATGATAATTTTATCTCATCTTTTTTTTTGAGAAATTTTTTAATTCATTTATTAATGTGTTTTTATATGTTGAAAACTAGTATTATTTCTTCTTCTTCTTCAGAAGATATATTCTATATCAGTATCATCCAAACTATTTCTATAAATATATTAATATTATGTAGTTTTGATAGTTTCATGAATGTAATTTCTATCCAAGGGTTAATTAATCCATGGTGATATTTTAAATGTATTTTTATTCATACAGTAAATTTTTTGGATTATTATTATCTAGAAAGTGGTCCACTGTAGAACTCCATGTAATTTGGTATTATTTTAAAATCCATGGGATCGAAATTTTACATGGGAGATCATCCTAGGCATATGAGTACAAATTTGATCAGCCCATTCCTACTTATATATGGGTAGTCATCCCAAGACCAATGGTATATGGGTTGTTATATGAAGCCTAATAATGTACACATGTGTTTATCATAAGGGTATAATACTATTTACTAATGGGAGGCTTATTCCTTTATTTAAGAAATGTCTGTCGGGTTTACATTAACATATGTTTTTAGTTCATTTTTAATATTCATTATATCTTACTATATTATTCATTATTATTATATAATGACCACATATATTTTACTCATGTTTCTTTGTTTCCTCTACTAATGTTTTATATTATTAAAAAATCCATATGTTTTGATCCATGATTAATTTGGTATGATTTTCCATATAATATGTTCATGTAATTTTACTATTTTATCATTCCATAATTCCATTATAGTATCATACCTAGGTTTTTAGCTTATATCATTTATGTTATTCAATTGGAGACACTCATGATTAACTTTATTCAATATTTATGCTCACCATTTCTTATGTTTCCATTCCCTAGGTTTTTAATAATGAATATTATGTATAATATATCTATGATAGTAATATATATAGGATTATTTCTATGATATATAAAATAAATTATATAAAATAGTTTTTTTATGTATCTCTTATCTAATGAAAAAAATATCATAGGTTATCGTATGTGACTTATTCTAATACGTAATGAATATTTTGTTAATGTAATGTAGTGTGTACCTAAATTATACTTGGGTCTCCTTATTTTGTATCAGAGAGGGTATTAGTTGATATAGGGTTATATTATAAGACTAATACTTGGATAGATCATAAAACAACCTAGGATGAAAAAAATTTGTTTTACGATGACCCAATTATATCCTTGATTGAAATAAAGGTTTCATAATTTAGGATAACATAGGACTAGTTTTACATATATGATGATTACCTACATTGATTATTATTTTTTATTATCACAATAATATTTTTTGTTTTAGTAATTTGATATAGATATGAGGTATTTAATAAAAAATTAGTTCATTAAATAATGAAACATATTTCCCAAACCATAATAAGCAGGGATCATAGATAAAGTGAAAATTAGCATCATTATGTACAAAAATATCCCTTGACATGTGAAATTAAATTTTAATCCTTTTAAAACCCCAAAAACACCATGGAAATAATAACTCACTATTTATTCCATCATAATTAATCCACTTTTACATATACATATGTTTTTTTCAATATCTCATAATATTACCTATATTTTGATTCCTTCAATGTCTTTGCTTTTTTTTATATTTGTATCTTATATATTTCAAAAAAATATCTCATATTCCTAACAAACATGAATTTTTTTTTGTTTTCATTGAAAAAATTATTAAGGAAAATATCATATACATTTATATTTACCTTACACACTAATGAATTATCCTACAGATAGCCTAATTTCTAGCAGTAAAAAATTCTATTTTTATGGACATTATGATTCATAGTATGTTCAATCTCATAAATATAATGAAAATCAATATAGAGAAAATTATTTTCTCTCACCCATATAATAATTTATATTATAAAAATTACATTGTAACGATATGATATTTAATTTTAGAAAAGTTAATGTGATTATAAATCTTTTTTCTTATAGATTTTGTTCAATATTATGACACAAAAATTATCTTATATGAACAATTCTTCAATTATTTTATTTTAAAAATATCAATTATCTTATAAAGGATATTTTTCTCATTTTCAGTTTTAAGGTATCATTTAAAAACAAACTTTAACACTATTATATCATTAAAAATGTAGACTTATTTTTTATTCATTATCATAAAATAAGAGTTATAATTATAGAAATACTAATATTGAAAAAATAAACTATTTCCAATAATGAAATCTCTGAAGAATATGAAATCTACTGAACCTAGAATCTATGTTTGTGTCATATTTAGATATGAAGGATTAATACATATTATGATCTTATCACGTCATATTTTAAAAATGGTTATTTTTATTGACTATTAGATTAGAAATTATTTTTTAGTTCCAATTAAAAAATATGAGTTATAAAAATAATAACACCTGTATGCATGTATTGAGAATATATCCGTACAATAGATGCATAATGATTCACAAACATAGCCTTATTCTATTGAACTATAAATGACACATCATCTCAATTAAAGTATATTAAAGTATAACCCTTGAAATAAATGAACTACCAAAGCTAATATTTGAAGATATTATATCTCTCTAGATATTTCTTCTTTATCTGTCAGATGTTACTTATAATAGTGTGTTGAAGATACTTCCATATTCACTTTTAATATTTGTAATAATTTTCTATGATTCTAGAGTGTATTAAGACCAATGATATGTCTAATAATGGTACATAATGGTTGAAATCTCTTTCACCTTTATAAAAAGTGATTCTTTTCTACACTAAGTTTGGTTGTCCAAGATACAGGGATTGGTGTCCTAAAAATTATTGAACTTATAGAGTAGAGTATTTTTAGAGTGTAATAGAGGATCATTTTACCTTTAACTAATATAAATTTTTTATCCTCTATATTTTGCTAAATTTTTTATCCCATTTATTATTTTTCATAAGATAATATTATAATGAATTATACCTTTTGAGAGGGTGGTTTTATGTGAAGAAAATTTAAATAACTCAATTCCCCCCATCCCACCTCCATCTTGATTCATTATGAAACTATTATACAACCAAAAATTGGTATAATATGTTTTTAATTCTAAACTTATAACTATAATTAGTAGATGTTTAATGATCCAATTAAAATAGTGGAAAATAAAAAAAGAACGCATATTTGTGATTAGGGCCCTATATTTCAATGAAAAAACTATTTATTATATAATTATTTTATGACTATCCAAAATAAAGACCGTGGTATAATGGTTTTCAAAAATCCATTAGGACATATAAGTTTCCTGAAGGAAATCTATAAAAATGGTTTCATACTTCTGAAGATGATTATGATCAGATCTCTAAATTTATTAATGTAATCATATGTAGACATGATCTATATGAGTTAAATAGTGTTTCTCAAAGTTAATAATCACATTAGATGTGGAATACCATTTCTATATCTTATTTAGAACCAAAATTGTTTCATAACATAAATTAAACACATCAAAACCTATGTTGGACACCTTAAAATTGGTTTAGGGAGAAATAATAATTGAATTGAATGAAATATTAACTTGAATTTTTAATGATTCTTTCATATCAATGAACTATTTTTCTAGAACTTTATAATGAAAAAAATGAAAAGAATATACGACAAAAATTCAGTGAAATTTCAGGTACAATTAGTAAAACTAATTTTGTAAAATATTATGAAGTAAATGATATTATTTTCAAATCTATTATGTATAATTCGAAAAAGGATACTGAGGATGGAGACAATAATCGATTTAACAAAGAAAATATTTTTCTAGTTAAATATTTTTCAAATGATGAAAACAATTCAAAAGAATTATCAATATCTAACACATCCATTGAAGAATACTGAACCAATTTTTATTATTATGGTGAAATATCAAAAAAAATTCATAGAATATCAAAATTTCATTTAATAAAATAAAATTATTTTATAAATAATTTTACAAAAATAAATATGTTTATGGGAAACATGATGAATTTAGATAATATGAGTATAATAATATTGGGAATATCAAGCCATTACACCCAAAAATAAAAGAAAAAATATTACTCTCAAGATGTATTCAAAACATGTTTTCTATAAGAAAGAGTAAAAAATATAAAAATTATTCCTGGAAAGTATAAAAATACTCTAGTAGTGAATTACCTTATACATCCAAAAATTAACTCTTAATTAAAAATGATAAGATATTATTTATAGCTTAATCCCTTGTGGAATATTCTTTTTCTTCTTTTGAGAATGTATATAATTTTGAAAAAAAATATTATCTTTTGAAGATTTAAATTAATAATGTAATACATTTGAAGATAAAACTGACATTTTGACAAATTAGAACAAAATTATTAGAAATTCTTTAGATAATTTCAAAATATAGAAAGTAATTCATTGCAAAAGAAGATTATGATTTGAAAAAAAAAGACTAGAAAAATAATTTCTCTCTTATTTTAAAGATGATGATGAAATCTTTGTCATTGAAAATCCCACGATTGAAAGTAGATAAAAATATTTTTTATGTTTTAAATTATATTATACAGTGATAAAATGAAATTATTTTATACCAATTTTAATGAAGAAAACCCCGCATAAAGTATCCAATTTTCACTATATAGATATCAAAAATTAGGAATAATTTTTATATTAAAAAACATTTTAGTGGTGTTAATAAATCCCTTATTTCAAAACTAAATGTCAAAATTCAATGATAAAATTTCTATTCATTAAACAAAGTTTTGATTTATAAATCCTTAGTTGTTAACATTTTGAGGACTTGGGAGTATATGGGTTTCAAAACATATTCTTATTTTATATATTTTGATTGAAAAGTTTATAAGAATATAAATGATGAGTGTTACAAGGAAATGGTTTCTCAATATATATAACTAAATATTATTTATCCATTCAACCATTGACTAATATTTATAGTGTCATTTCACGTTTTGTTAAATTTTTATTGAAATTTTTTATAGTTGGTTATGTTGGAATTCTAAACAGATTTCTCATCAAAAAAATTCATATGAGGATGTCTTGAAGAATAAAATGATAATAATTTAAGAATATTTTTAATGATTTAATTATTTTTATTTTTATAAAAATTAATGTTCTATTTTAAAATATAATTCCCTTAAATTTAATTCACCAATAATGACAATGTTTACTCTGTGTTTCATTATTAGTTATGTAAAACGATTTTAAATATTGGAAGTATAGAATAAATACATAATTCATTTAGAATAGAATACGTGGAAATTGTAAATCATAATCCTTGATTAACATTTCCAAAAAAAAATTATTTCACATTTTCCTCAACTTAAGAACATTCAAGAGTCTTTGGGAGTGCGAGATCCATGTTTAAGCTCAGTATCCTGAGTTGTTTTTTAGTTTCTTTTTGGAATGAAAAAATTGAATGAGGGAATTATTTATAGTCCCTATTTTTTCATTGTAATATGTGTGCCCAAAATTAATTATATAAAAATTTAAAATATATTTTATATTGTCCATGTGTAGGTTCAAAAAGAGAATGTGATATACCTTAAACATAATTTCTTATCAGAAATTGATGAACATGGTTGAGTCCAAAATAGGGCATTTATGCTACATGAGACCTAAAATAGATAAACAAGGGATGTTCAAACACCTCACTTTTTTGCAGTAAATTCAATCGATTAATTACATAATTCATTCATTCATTCATTTTTTGGTAATGAAATGCCAATATGTATACATCCATGGTAAATTGTCTTAGGTTAGTTGCATAACCATGGAGAATTCTAGAGCATCTCCTCCCTCCCTCATTGGAGAATCCCCTTAAATGATGAAGAAACAATATATTGGAGAACATCTGGAGGAAACAAACACAACAAAAATGTCAATAATTTGTGGGTGCATTCTTCGATGATAAATGGTCCAATATTTAGGTAAATATCGTTAATTTTTGTTTTATGACTTTTGGGGTAAATATATTTATTAGATCAATCCCTCTTATCGACCTTCACTAATTACAGAATTAATAAGAACATATATTCTAGATTATATGGGTTATTTATTTTTTATATGTCCTTGGTATAACCATTCCCAATTGTTGGTGAACAATGCCTAGACAATGATGGTTAAACCTTTGTTAAAGTGGTTTTCTCATTTGTTTCCTTCACATTCTTTACCAATTTGACCCCAAGGTCCTAGTACAATATTTTCGGTTGATACTGCTTCTGATAGGACCTCCAAAACCATGAAAGATCTACAAATGAGGCTTTGATCGATGACTAGAAGTTAGATCAGGATCATTTCATGGCACAAATGATATTTTTGATGATTTATGGTCATGAAATAAAATGTGTAATCATTAAAAACTTACATGATGAATGAAGAAACATCCTATGAACCACGAGATCCAATTTTTGCTGAACAATGACTACAAACCTCGATCCATAGCCAGATCAACTAGTTTTTGGATTGAGATAGGGTCAAATGTGAAGCAAGGAGGATTAATTTGTGGTTTGGATCAAGGATATGAGATTCTGGAGAAACATTAACTACATTCAATTTTTAAAGATTAACACATGACATGTATCCCTTGCAATATGGTGGTTATGGTTTCGGAAATAATAAGGATAACATGGTGTGAAGCACTCTTACACGGCATTTACCCCTTCCATGGATTAAAAAATCATGTGGATGATCCCTCTGGATAGATCCCATGTGAAAATATTAGACTAGGAACATAGATCAATACCTGGGTACATAGACCTAAAAATATGACATGGGTGGTGCCATGTGTGAATAAAAATGCCATGTCCCAATGTACATGGACACGAGGTTAGTACACAAACATAACATGAAGGAGACAACTCGATCCCATTTAGCTTGGACACACCATATAGTCCACCTGAATGGTGTGTACTACTATAACCTATAAACCCCAAAAATATCTCCCAGGATTTGTTCGATCCTACTTGAAAAACAATACATGTTAGTAAGTCATTTTTTATGTTATATTTAATTATTTTTCTAGATTTATAATGTTTTACAATAAAAACATGTGGATCATTTTCATTTTTCATCATTTTTTTCAAACATATACAAAATGAAAAAGTTTCATATTTTGTGACATTGAGGAATGATCTTGGGGGGGGGATTTGAGAATCCTAAATTAAATTCATTTTTCAACAAATAATGAATTTAACATACATTCTCTTCCATAGAAAACATCCATAAAATATAGTTATTGAAAAGAGTAATTTTATATTTCTTGAAATTACAAGAAATGTGTTATGTGAATATATAATGACAATTAATATTTAATCAAAATTTATTAACACAAGATTTAATGATATTAATAGAGTTATGATAAGGCCTATAATAAAAAAAATTATCTTTCTTTATGAGGAATAATAGGAAACCAAATGTTGGGTACTTAAAAAGATTTGGTCTTAAAGTGAACATATTGAGAACTAAGAAAAATATGGGTAATTTCAATCCAAATAATGATGAATTAATTTTCCTATGACATTCAATTACTTCCAAATCTTATAGAATTTTTAGTAAGAATATAACTATTATTGAAGAATAAACTCTTGTTAAATTGTATAAAAGTGATAATTTTTATCAAAAAAAAACAAAAATTGATAACATTAGTGATTAAACTTCCAACCTAAGATGTAAACCATTATTTAATTATAAAAATATGATGATTTGAAGTATGATCAATAAAATCCAGCACTGAATAAGGTCTTTCTGAAGAATGTGTTTGTTTATTTCCATGAAAACCTATAACCAATAAAATCTATTTGTAATGAATTGCCCTTCGGAACAAAGATATAGTTGTATAGACTGGAATAATTAATGTCATCCTAATTAAATTTCCTTCATTTCATTCCCCTAATGAATCGAAAACTATAGAATAATCACTAGAAAATGAAAATTGGGTGGCTTTAATACAAGAATATCTAAAAAAGATTAAAGGGGAAAATGTATGAGAATTAGTTTACAGGCCCTCTGACTATCATGATATTGGAACTAAATGTGTATTTGGGGAAAACTTGATAATCATGGTGTAATCACTAGAAGTGAGGCTATATTTTTTTCTAAAGTATATAGTCAAGAAGAAACAATTTATTATGAGGAAACATTTCCCATTTTTCATGATTAAATCAATTAGAATCATCTTAGAATATACATGTCATATTAATTTTAAATTATATAATTCATATTTTAAATATAATTCAATAAATATATCTTTAGTGGAGTAATTATATTTTTTTACCGCCTCTAGTTTTCAAGACACTCATTTTTATAATTTTATTTTCTTATTTACCAAATCATTAATTCGTCTTAAAAAGAGTATAGAGCTTAGTATATAAGAATATGTTATTTTATATTGTAAAATGATTTTAACATCGGATTTAACTACCTAAATCATTTCTGTAAAACCTTATTAAAATACAATTTTCATATAAAAATTTGTGTTGATGATATTATTTTTTGGTCAAAAACCTAAAATATGGTTAATAATTTTTTAAAACTCATGATTTTTTTTAAATGAGAATGATGTGGGAGTTAAAGTATTTCATTGGATTTATACTTTTGAAAAATATCTTTGTAAATATTTTGAACCAAGGAATATATATATGTGATTGGAAAAAAAGATATGGGCATGAAATCAGGAAGAGGTTTTCATGTACTATAAAATTTTATATTAATTATGACATGGATAAATATTTAAAACTAGTTTATAAAAATATATATAGAGGTATAATTGGGAGAATAATTTATATAAGTGTGTTTAGTTTATATATTATGTTTCTAGTGTTTTTTTGTGTTAATTTTCTATCAAAATAAAATGAATCTCATTTTATTTTTTCATAAAATATTATGATATTAGAAAGGAACAATTTTATTATTCTTTATTATTCCAAACATCTTAAATTATTTATATTCATATTTGAAATCTAATTTTTTGGTGTACAATATATTGATTGAGTATAATAGGAACCCTTCACTTTCTGAAAAAAAAATTGATTCATTATCAAGGGATAAATACATTTTTTGGCATTCTAACCAAAATAAATTGTCTTTTGTTGTTATTTTACATAATTATTATCTATGAAGTACATCCTAATAGACATTGGATTAAATTTTTATCATATACCTTTAAAATGTGATAACAAAAGTGACATCAACATTTCCAAAAAAACAATAAACCTTTCAAGAAAAAACCAGATAGATGGAAGGAATCACTTCCTATGATATCATTTTAAAAAAGGTGGATTCAACGATGGAATTCACTTTTATATAAAATCAAGCAGTGGAAATTTTCATTAAATAATTTCTTTTTTGATCGATGTGATTATATAAAATCTGATGTTTGTTTGTTTTCTTTTAAATAATAGTATCGTAATTATATGATTTATGTTTCTCTATATGGATATTTTTTTTCTATGGTCTCCTATATTTAATTATGGTTTCCTATTTTTGAACGTGATATGTAATCAAGTTTAATTTTTCTAATTTTTTTTATTATTACATTTCAATACACACTCTGTGATTTTTCATATATATTGAATGTGAGGGAGTATGTCTGTCTTCACATGAAAACAACAGTCCATTGAAAATCTCAAAGCTCCCTTACTTTGTTTCTCAAACTATTATTCCCCCAGAGCCTATAAACCTTGTTTCTTTTCAATTCATTGATCATTTTAAAGGTAATAAAAATTAACATTTTTCAATTGATTATCTCGAAAATATCGAATACATTGAGAAAGGTGCTCAGTTAGAGAGAAATAGACTCTGACTGTTTGGAAAGAATTGATATTCTATGGATCAAGGTAGTGACCATTATATATGGGAGTATTCTTATGATGAGAAGCATATGGAGTTATTATTTTACCAATAAAAGAAAAAATATGATCATGTAGTTTTTCATTTTGGAGTAAATAAATACCTGATCACATCATTATTGAATCAAAAGGAATTCTGGTTGTCTTCTGTGGAAATGGTTGTTGTTTGATGAAGCCAACATAAGGGAAATTTTCAGTCAATATCTATATTAATTTCTTTACATAATTAATCCCTACAATGATTATGAATTTTTTTGGACATTTTGATAATAAAATGAATGTTATAAGAGGCCTAGAGATATAAATTATGGTTTTAAATATGTTCTTTCAATCAAAAATATCATAGTTAGGTGGGGAGTTCAAAAAGATCTTATTCTATGATATTTGAAGGATGAATTTTTTTCCATTGATAATAAAAACAATTTTGTTAGATATATTATATGGTATATGCGTTATTTTTAGAACAATGTTATAATAATAACACTTAATAAGAATTTAATTATTTTTTACTTATGGTTTTAAAAATTTTAGAAACAAATTTGAAATAGTTTAAAATATATTTCCTTAATTTTGGAATAACGAAATTTATTTTACATAACATTCACAGTTTTGATTATTTATATTAAAATTCCTATTTTAATATGTTATTATATAATCAAAATTAATAATACCCTAAAATTAATTTCACTTATAAATATGTTTATAATTTCAAAATATTCTTAAAAAATACGTATTGGCATTATATATTTCATTTTATATTACCTTGAATTTTAAAATAGGTACACATAAATATTTTATATAACTTTATTATAATTAATATAACTTATTTATTTGCATTCAAATAGTATTTAGAAATATAATATCATGAAAAAAATATTTATTTTTAATTTTTGTAATTTATATGATAAATGTTATTTAATATTGATTAATTATAACCATTTCATTTTAAAAACCATATATTTTTTTCAATAATAATCATATAAATATATGTATATTAAAATTTTATTTTAAATAATATCAATTATTAAAAAAAATACATAATTGTTTATAATTTTAAATTATTATAATATTAACTTATAATAAAAAATTAGTTCAATTTAATTTTAAAAAATAGATATTAATATCTTGGATGTTTAAAATAATCACTATGGCATTGTATTATGTCCATTAATGAATTTTATGTTCAGAGAAGTGATAATGTAAACTAATAATGTGATTTTGTGATCATTCCATCAAAACATTGAGATTCTGAGACATAAGTCCATTCAATAGAATGACATACACTAAGATTATTGGGTGCTTAATATGTCTTTTCATAGTATGAACAACATAAGAGAGAATGTATTCTCATCTATAAAGATAGTGGCATGGACGAGGTTACTACTACCCATTGAGAGATCAAGATAATCTATTGAAATATTATCATTCCCATGATTCATTAGAGAAAAGGGAGAAGAAGCGTAAATGGTCCAATCATGAGTAGGAGTATCTCAAGAACCTCATAGGTTATGTAAAGGAGGATTATGTGTGAACCTATTCATGTTAACTATAATTCATGAACATTTTTTTCATCCAAACATACAATACAATACCTGAATGATATATATAAAATCACATACACAACAGGTATCATGAAAAGATTATCTTTTTAACCTTTTGGGTTATACAAAGTAGTTGGGAATATCTTGTTGATAGAACATGGAATCATATGAAAATGTTGGACAAAAATCTACAGAAAAACATCTTATCAAATGATGAAACTCATTGGATACAACCATTGTCAAATAAAGCACCCATAAATAGTTTTTTAGATATTTTAAAGAAGTATATTGTTTTTTGGAATACACTTTATGATTCGTGAATGATTTTATTTTTTTAGATAGGTCATACACATATCCTAACAATATAAATTTCATGTTCACAGCATAACTGTGGACAAGTCATTCTCTTTACAAAACCATGGATAGGTCATGCACATCACATGCAACTGTGAAATTGTTGATTGGAAAAATATTCCTTGAAATCCATGAATGCTTGCAGGAATAAATGAAGGAATTGTCAAGAATAAGAATTCCTAAATGCATATTTGAATGCATCATTACATAAGTGATAACTCAGTTGTGTAAATAAAAAGTGCAGATAAATATAATTTGATTTTACACATAAATAATAAATTCAAAATTATTCTATGGGAGGGTTTTAAAAGTGATTATTTAGTGCTTCAAGATTGTGAAAGGAACAATGTGATATGATTTACATTAATAGGGTGCAGTAAACTCAAGATAGAATTCAGGAAGAAAATCATAAGATATAATATATGATTTCACAATGAGTTAGTGTAGAGGTTGTATCTTCCTCTTATTGAAGAGTACTAAGCAATAGTGCATATAAAATTATAGATACACTAGTAGTTGAAGACCTCATTATAGGAACAAGAGTATCAAGTGGAGACGATGTCTTCTAGTGTAGTTGAGAGACCGAGTTTAGAGTGTTTATTGAATATATATGAATAACTAGAGGTTCCTGTATAAATAAATCCATTGATTACTAGTTGTACTAATACAAATAATTCCCCAAACATAGAAATATTTTTTAGTGTTTGCTTGAATTTTTTACATAAATTCAAATTCTTTTTAGTCGCTTAAAATTTATAGTGTTAGGAAAATCCATGTTACAACACTTAATTGATCCGATTAAGGAGACGATTCTCACATAGAGACCAAAACATTCATAAACTTTTGTGTGATAATGTTTCATTTATTATCTTCATTTCATGTTTATGTTATTTTTGAGAGTTCACAATAGATTCATTCCTCCAAACTACGGTAGTTTTTCAAGAGTAAGAGGGTCTAATTGAAAAGAACAAAATTTAAAAAAAATGGTACACTAATTAACCCCTAGTGACCTTGTAGGATACATTTTGGATATACATGTTCACCAGTCATAATAGTTCACATGTATTTAAAAAAATATAATAGTATCCTAAATATTAATTAGTAATACACCCTATGGATTTTTCTTAATACATAAGACTTCTCTCACACTCATTAATTTTGTTTGGGACCAGTGTTTCATTTTTATAAATGATGTGTCAATATGTGTTCAGTTAAATTGGATGAATTGATGATTCCTATATAATTTTAATGGATTCGTCTAATGTTCTTGTACGTTACTATGGTAAAATTCTCCCCGGTTGACTAAGATGATTATTGAATTGGTCTTTAACGATAAATGACATGTCTAAAGGATTTAGAACATTATTTACTATAATTAATGACTATGAAAGTATTTATTTTCATAATTATGTCAAAATTTCCATAAAAAAATTCTGAATAACATGATACTTATTATTTTTCATGTTGATCCATGAAGAAAATAAATAGAATTTGTCTTCAAATCTTAATTAAAGAAGCTTTTATATCCTTCCATACATATACTTTTCTATGTAATTTAGATAGTGGAATCACAAAAAAATATTTGGGACATACCATGTGAGCCACAAATTCTGGCCCTCAAACACTCTTAGGGGACCCATGGGGTCAACCCTATGGGAAGTCCTACAATAATTAACCCACATGGATGATGTTTATTGAACTCCCACATATAAGGTACTCCTGGTTTTTCTATTGTCCCGCAATGGATTTCAATTCATAGTGCATGCCCAAATGTGTCAATGGGATAAGGCCCATGATGGGCTAAAGTGTAGTGTGATTGGGTGTTGATCCCCCGTATATAGCCCAACTATACAGCATCCTAGATTTTTTAATAATGTTAAGATAACCCACATTGATATCTCATTGTGTGATAACATAATGGTCAGGTACTTCCCTTTCTTCATTTAGAATATGGATAGAATGAGTGATGCTCAATCGTTTGATCAGAGATGTCCGATCATTTTATGAAATCATCTCCTACTTCTAGATTCATGAAGCATATCTAGTATTCCATAACACCTGTTGAACCGACAATGATTAACCTAATGATACCATTCTAATTATAATCTTTTTTAATGAAGTGATGAGTCCATAAAAAATCATTCATGAATGATAAACATTACGTGCATATGAGAACATAGGGAAAAAGTTACTTCCAAATAAGAAATGAAGTGGTAGATAAATGTTACCCATATCTCGTGAACCAGATGATATCACTAAAAAAAATTAAACTCATGTAGGATATGGTGACATGGTTTTTTTTGGATATACCTAGTTTGCATTATGATTCCACAAACTAGATATCATAAGACATTTAAAATGTTGTGACTGAAAGTATTTGAATGGATTTGAAGGATTCCTCAGTATGGATTAATAATGGATCTACGATGGTGAAATACTTGATTATCATTATCTATAATCCTATAAATTATGATACTAAGAAGGATTATGAGATAACTGATAGAGATCTTATTTTCTAAAAAAACAAAACATCCACATAACTTAGTTTTGAGAGAATGAGTATTCATATTGCTCTTGATTCTGTAAAGGATGACACCACAAACATTCAAATTTTGAATAAAACAATGAATGGATTTATGAAGAATATCGTTCAATGAATACATTTGTAGTCGTATTATCCTTATTCACATATCCCAAGATTATCTGAATGATCTGATTCACCAAAAGATAGTTTCATATATGCTTTATTTTTTTGTGAATATAGAGATAATTAAGTTTTGGTGAAGCCTACTTGGTTTAAACTAAATTATTTAATGATGGATATAGAACATGGGAAAGTATATATTATACTTTTACTTTCATGAATAATATCATGTTATATCTTGCACAAAGGGTTTTGAGAAGTCCATGTACACTGTTAAGCATAGAATGAAGTGAATTTTACATTCATGCTTCCATTCATCCATCAATGTACATGCATTAAGAAACAATAATCAATAGTGTGGTGAATAAAAAGTGTGTGTGAAGAATGTGAGAGGAATAAGATAGGGGAAAGTGCATGCACATTCATATAAAGGAACATGCACATCGATATACTCATAATAAGAACATTATGTTCTATATAATCTATGAATGTTGTATACATGAAGTAATTTGTGTTAGAATATTATTTCATAAAATATATCAAAAGAATTTGGGTTTAGAAATTTCACAAATATTAATGAAGCTAGAACTTCATCGATCAGAAAAATGATTTTCATGATAATTTGTCTTACTAAGGAAACTAGTCATCAAAGGTGACCAGAATTATTGAGCAAGACAAGCAGAACCAACCAATTCGTTTTAAATGTACTTAAACAGATACATGATAATGTCATATTATACATGTTCATGAAGGGTGATCATACAATTATCCTTCATTAGATCATTTTTTTAATAAATGTGAAGGCTTATACTTAGTGTCGTGATTAGGTTAAGTCCTATGGATAGAGCCATAAAAAATGAGTCTTCTAGTTAGAGCCAAAGGAAAAGTATTTTGGTCAGAACCATAATCAAATGGGGTCTATACGTTGGAGCTATATCAACAGTCTTTTAGTGGGAACTGAATGAAATTTTGATCACTTGTTGGATAGTGGAGAATTTATAATATGGGAAAATAATTGGTTGATGTATGGAGTAGGATTTTTTGTTGAACCTTTTAAATCTTTTCTACTTCTCTATCTCCATAAATAAAAATAAAAATCAGGTGATAAGGAGAGATAATATTTGTTTGATCAATAACCTAAAAAATTATAGGGGGATGAGTTGGATTGAGAAGAAATTTGTTAAAATAAACCATTGAATCACCATTCCTTTATCAATGTTCAACCAATCCTAGGGAACTAAAAGTTGTATCATAGGGAGTTTCCCACTAAATATCCAATATTCATTTTGAAAAATTGAGAATTTTTATTTTTTTCATAGTTGTGGTGTTCCCACATATTATGGGAAGAAATATCACTATTGGAAGAATAGAATGTTACCCAATCTCCAATCACTCAGCCATGAATTGAGAGATGCTACAATAGTGGGTTTTTTCATCCATTGTTGATGATTCTTCAATTATATTATATTATAAGATACATATGGATTTATATGTAAATGGTCAAATTACATCTTGATGGATCAAATATAAATGCTCAACACAAAGTTCATGGGTCTACAAACTGCCAAGAAGATCTGGGATAAAATCAAAAACAACTCAGAAAGAAATTTTAATGTAAATGAATCCAAATTAAATGTTTAGCAGAGTATGTTTGAGGATATTAAAATTTATGATAATGAAAATCTTTATAACTATTTCAACATATTGAATGAGATATTCAGAAACATTTGAGGATTTGGTGTGAAGATGGATAACAAAATCATTGTCAAAATATTGATGAGTAATTTCCTAGGACATTTTGTTTCAAATATCTCAAACCTGGATAAAAAAGATGATATTCCACTTGATTAACTAACCAAAATTATCATAGCTTATAAGATTAGAAAAATAATGAATTTCAAGATGATATAAAACAATGAAATGTACATTGATTTCATTTAAAATAGAAAATTCAGAGATGAATAGGTTAAGGAATTTTAATATTTATATAGTGATGAGGATGATATTGACTTCAATCACATGTTTTCCTTTTTATAAAATGTGTCCATGAAAGGAAAATGATGTCACTATAATAATAAACCACCAAAATTCTTCAACTGTGGTAGCTACGATCATTTTTTCATGATGTTTCCAAATAATATGTTTCATGATTCTAAATAAGATAATGAAATACCACCTAAATAAAAATGGGATAAGAAAAAGAATAAATGGTATGATATTAAAATTAAAAATCTTATAATCATGTATAAAAAATATCCCTCATCATTTTATTATAAATATAATGAATTTAGTTTCATTTCTCACATAAATATAGGAACCAATTCATCATGTTGTCATGATGATGAAGAGGGAAGACCATGAAATGAGTGGAAGCTGAAAAAAATTAGAATTTATTAGGTAATGGATATAATATCTCAAGAATGAAATGAACAATCTAAAGAAAAAAAATATAAAAACTTCTGAATAGAATATGGGATAAATTTTTCATTTTGATAAAGAAAAAGAGGAGCTGATTAAGAAGAATATTTTTTGAGTAAGATCAAAATGAAAATATATATATATATATATAAGTTGATTTGTGACCATGAAGAGAAGTGGGATTATATATAATAATATTTGTTTGAGACACATTCCATATGTTTCATAATTGGACTTGAGTTATATAGTGAACCGTACTTTACATACATGGTTATTACTTCAGAATTGAAGCATAATTATTACAACATATAACAAAACTGTGATTGGACCGTATAGGTATAGTGTATTTAGAAACTGGGAAACATAAACAGCTGGTTCATAAATCATCTACATTGTCTCCCATTTATTTCTTCATATATAGATTCCCTTTTGGAATATCCTACTTAATACCCTTCTTCCTGACATAGGGAAAAGAAAACATTCAAAAGGGTGAGCTCAAATGCTCAGTAAGGGTAAACAAAAGAAATATCAATCATATCATATTCATAAGAAGATAACATTTTGAAAATCAAAACCTACAAAATAGGTCATTATATCATAACATGGGATAAATAATAGTAGTGAAATGTAATACCAATAATCATAACATAAAACATGAAACTTTGTTACATACACATATAATCATAGAAAATCATTTAATATTAGTCAAGGCTCAATGCTAAGACCATCATAGCAGACAAAGTCCATTACTGAACTGAGTTCACTCCTCGTTCCAGTCTTGTATCACTAAACTGAATTTACTTGCCAATCCAGCCATGTCTATCTCATGAGATATAAATCTTTTACCAATGCATTGGAGGGAGATATAGGTATCAACCATCTCATAATGAAACCATTCTTATGTGTTCCACAAAATCATAAATCATAGCATAACCCATGTAATAGAAATGGGATTCTTAAACATCATGCCATCATAACGTAATCCATATTAGATAAAAGGACATCATAAAATTGATTCCATAATAAAATAATCAAATCAATTTAAATATATGGATAGAAATAGAACCATATATTATCTTTTATGGATAATAATTTTGATAAAACATTTGAACTCCATTCTTGAAGAAAATATCCTTTCTACTTCAATTTTTTTTTTTAATTTATTAACATGTCATACAATTTTAAACAAAAATAATTTGATTAAAAATACACTTGAAAAAGTGTAAAGGAAGCCTCATGGAAATAATGTTCTATGAAATCATAAAAATCCATTCATGTCGTATAATTTAAAAAAAAACATTCTTCTCGTACTTTGGTCGAAAAAGTCAAAAAGTACCTCATACTAAAAACGACAAAAGATTCCTTTCATATATTTTACTAAAACACCCCAACGGGTAAAATTGGATTTAGAACATTGTAGGTGGATATAATTAATATTATTTATTGAGGAAATATGGTTGTCGATGATAAATATTCCCCAGTAAATTCTGATGTATAAACAATCTCAAATAAAAATGAGATTGCGAGATTTTCCCTTTCCTTAGGTCTGATTTATTTTGCACGTATTTTAACCTCTTGTATAATGATTTAAATAATGTCATTTACTTATTACAGAATCAAATTAATTGATATGATATCATATATTGTCATATTCTTATCTTCTTATTAGTAATATTTCATTTCTACTTGTTATTCGGGTGTTCATTGCTTTATGTTCTTATGCATGTTTTGTCGAATAAATTCTAATGATTATTTTTAGTTTATAGTTACCTTATTTCCATAATGGTATTAGAGTAATATATATCATATTATTTAATTAAATTCATTTTTATAATCATTATTCAATGAAGATCAATTAGAAGGAGTCGCATCACATCGGGGAGACGGTAGGCCGAACGTACGTACGAGTGATGATA
Source organism: Viscum album (assembly GCA_963277665.1). Taxonomy (NCBI): domain Eukaryota; kingdom Viridiplantae; phylum Streptophyta; class Magnoliopsida; order Santalales; family Viscaceae; genus Viscum; species Viscum album. The sequence goes on from OY728165.1 coordinate 815,084,095, forward strand.
TCGTTCCCTTGATCGTGGAATTGTATTGAAGTGTATGTATAATATTTCATAATCAATATTACTTTAAAATAATCATATATAGTTATTCTTCACACCATTATACCCATCCAAGTAAGGTTGTGGTGGAAAACAGATTACAACACGGCGTGGAGACGGTATTCCGTACGTACGCACGTGTAGTGATTTTGTTTTCCATTGGATGGATAAGAGGTGAAATAGGGATTTTTCATATTTATATTAAAATATCAGTATATGAGTGATACTGATGATATTACTTCATAATGAAACAACTAAATAATATGAATTAGAAGAAGAAATAAATTTGAATGAATCGATAACGGATCTTACCTCTTCTTCCACACACCTCTTTGAAACCTCCTCTTAGAGAAGTAAACATGGTCTTTTAAGAAAACCATGCCCCCTAGTATGTTTCTAGGGAAGTTGAGAAGGGAAATGGGCATGGGTTGACCGAGCTTTAAGGCTCAAAATTGTGTGAGGAGGAGAGGGAGGAAGTGCCCCTTTATAAGGGAGGAGAGGGGCACCTTAGGAAGAACTTAAAATATTATTTGATAATAAAGTCATATTCAGTTTATAATAGATCAAAATTGATTTATTGCGAAGATAAAGTAAGTACGGGTCAAAAGCCTCTAAACCAATAGGCATTAGACATGTTTAGGTTATTATTTTAACCTTAACATTTAGATTTAACTCTAAGTTAAATAATTTAACTTTTACCGTGTCTTCTTGTTTGCATATACTATATAGTTAGTAAATTTACTATAACAAGAAAAAAGAACCCCAAGTGGTTAATTATTAATATATATAACCTTATATAATCCATTTGGCCGAATATTAGATTTTTAAGAATAAAATAACAATTAACAATATAATATTTGTTTTAAAAGATATTTTATGTCAATTTTGAAACTATTTGGTAATTGATTTTTGTGAAAATTATAACAGGATGATTATTTCAAAAAAAGTTTATTAAATAAATAATAACATGTCATATTAACCTATAAAATTATTTTAATTCATATAATGTCTCAAATTACATTTATCTGGGTATTTATAACATCAATTATGTTAATATTTCATTAATAAGGTAATTATTGCATCATCATTGTGTCCTAAATAAATTAAATTATTTATTTCTAAAAATATTAAATAAAATACCATTATGTAGTAAATCTTTCTAAATTTCTAATTAATATTTATAGTATAATTTATCTTATGTATAACCTTATATTAAAAATGTTATAGTTATTAAACTGTGATTTTAACTCTTTTAACTCTTCTTTAAATAAAATAATAATAAGTGTCCTAATCTAATCAAAGTGGACCTAAATGTTCATATTTTATTCATATGGTTGTTTTTGGTTGAATTAAACTTATCCAATAGAATTATGACATGTTTTAGGATAATAATAATATCACTTTTACCCTTAATTACCCTATTTACTTTTAAACATGGTAAATAAACGTAAAAGGTTACTATTCACAAAAAATTATTTTTATCTTATTGAACCAAATTATACTCCTTGATATTAACTGTGTCTCTCAGATTTTATAAATTCCACTCATAGAAGCGGTAAAATTATGTTTTATGTAAATTTTCAAATTCTCCTAGATGGTGGGTAAAAGACGGTGAAAAGTTCAATAAAATTTTTATATATCTAAAATTATTATAAAATGACTCCAATGAATTACATTGAACTTAGATAGATATTATATATCAATTTTGACATAAAATAAATTTAAATAAAATAAATAATTATTTAAATAAAAAGCCGGTTTTTAAATAGTAACTTAGTGTTCTCACTATTCAACAAAAATTAAAAGTTTTCAGAAAAATACCAAAATTTCACCCTAGGATAATTTCGATATTCCAAATCATAAAATGAAGTCCATTTTGAAAGATAAAATTTATTAAATTTCAAAAATTTGGTATTACTATTCATAACGGCTAGTTTATATAATATTATAATAGCATATCGTGGTTTAGTGATACTCAGTATTGCGTACAACACACACTATTGTGGAAGGTCGTGATTGGGTTTAATGCAAGCCAAGATAGTGTTGTGTGTAATGAAAGAATACTTTGATGTTTTATATAACATAAGACATAAAAAAATATACTTCTCATAAAATATCAGGGTGTTACATTCTACACCCCTTAAAAGGAATTTCGCCGTCAAAATTTACCACTTCGTAACAAACAGATGATGATACCTCCCTCTTGTCATACCCTCAAGCTCCTATGTAGCTTCTTCTATTTGGTGGTTCCTCCATAAAACATTCACCAAGCGAGTGGTCTTTTTCCGTAGAACTTTTTCTCTTTGATCCAGAATCTCTATCGATTGTTCTTTATAAGAAAGATCTTGCTCCAACGGTAAAACTTCTAAGCTTAGTGCATGTAAAGGATCAGGTATGTACTTTCACAGGAGAGATACATGGAACACATCTTGAACTTGAGAGAGATTCGGTGGAAGTGCGAATCAGTAAGCTACCTTCCCAACATGATCCAGTATTTCAAAAGGACTGATATACCTAGGGCTAAGCATTCCCTTCTTTCCAAATCTCATTACTCTCTTCCAAGGAGATATTCGTAAAAACACATTAACACCAACTTCAAAATCTAGGTATTTCCTTCGGTTGCAGGTATAACTTTTTTGTTGACTCTGAGCTGCTCTTATGTGTTGTTGAATAGATCTGACCTTTTCTTCCATCACATCAACAAGATCAGGTCCTAATAGCATTCTTTCCCTAACGTCATCTTGACAAGTTGGAGTCTTACATTTATTTCCATAGAGAGCTTCATAAGGATCCATCTAAATACTGGAGTGAAGGATATTATTATAAGAAAATTCCACCAAAGGTAGGTTTTGATCCCAACCACCTTTGAAATCCATAGAGAAAGCTCTCAACGTGTCTTCTAGAGTTTGAATTGTTCTCTTAGACTGGCCGTCTGTCTGAGGATGATAAGCAGTGCGGAAACTCAACTCTATATCTAGAGTATGCTGAAGAATTCACCAGAACATTGAGTTAAACCTCAAATCCCGATCAGATATAATGGAAAGTGGTACTCCATGCAATATTACCACTTCCTTTACATATATCTTGGCAAGCTGATCTAGTGAGAAATCATCTCTAATAGTAATGAAGTGTGCGGACTTACTAAGACAATCAACTATGACCTAGATATCATTATTGCCTTTGGATGGTTTAGGAAGTCCGGTGACAATGTCCATAGTGATGTTTTCCCATTTCTATTCAGGTATGGATAATGGTTGTAACATCCCATTAGACTTCTGTCTGTCATATTTAACATGCTGACAAACCTAGCATCGAGAGACATATTCAGCAACATCTCTTTTCTTGCCATCCCACCAGAAGTACTCTTTTAGGTCCCTATTCATCTTTGTGATTCCAGGATGAATTAAGAATGAGGAACTATGAGCCTCATCTAGCAGCTCCTTCTTTAATTCTGGGATGGGAGGAACACAAACCCGATTCTTGAACCTTATTATCTCATCATAATCAAGGTTGAATTGTGGAGCATTTCAGACCTTCTTTTGTTACTCTACAGCTTTTTTTGTGCCTCTCAAATCTTCACATGTATAGATGGTTGAAAATTCATTTGAGAATGATAATATTTTTCCCCTTTTAATATAATTCCATGTTCCATCCTTTGTAAATCCATAAATATTGGATCATTTGTGATCCTCATCATGGATAACATAACATGGTCTTGTCGACTTAATGCATCTTCCACCTTGTTTTATTTCCCAGGGTGGTAATGAATTGAACAGTCGTAATACTTAATCAGCTCCAACCATCTTCTTTGGTGCATTTTCAGCTCCTTTTGTGTGAAAATATTCTTTAAACATTTATGATTAGTATAAATATCACACCTTTCACCATAAAGATAATACCTCCATATTTTTAATGAAAATATTACCGCTGCTAACTCCAAATCACGAGTTGGGTAATTTTCCTCAAATATTTTTACCTATCGTGATGCAGAAGATATCACCATATCATTTTTCATGAGAAAACACCACAATACCTTCTTGGATGCATAACTGTAGATCACAAACCTTTCTTCACTATAAGGCAGTGTGGGCATAGGTGCACTGGATAACCTTCTTTTTAACTCCTTGAAATTATCTTCACACTCCTCCATCCAAATGAACATAACTCCTTTTCAATTTAACCAGGTGAGTGGATTAGATAATTGTGAAAAATCATTCACAAAACGTCGATAATATCCAGCCAGACCAAGAAAACTTTGGATCTCAGTTACTGTTGTTGTTCTCGACCATCTTTCAATAACCTCTATTTTTTCTGGATCATATGATATCCCCTATTTTGAGATTATGTGACCCAAAAATGAAACTTTTTGAAGCCAAAAATCTCACTTGGTTAATTTGGAAAAAAGCTTCTCCTTTTGTAGGGTCTTCAATAATATTCTCAAGTGATCATCATGTTCTTACATTCCCTTTGAATAGACAATAATATAATCTATAATGACTACCAAAAACTGATTAAGATGGTCTCTAAAGACTCTATTAATCAGATCCATGAAGATAGTAGGGGCATTAATAAGACCAAATGGCATCACTATAAATTCATAGTGTCCATACCTTGTATGAAATGCTATCTTTGGTATATCCTCCTTTATGACCCTTAATTGATGACACCGTAAATGATGATTAATCTTGGAAAATTATTGAGCTCTACGTATTTCATCAAATAAGTCATCAATGCGCGGGAGAGGATATTTGTTCTTCATAGTGATCTTGTTAAGTCCTAGATAATCAATGCAGAGTCTCATTGATCTATCTTTCTTCTTAAAAAATAAAACATGTGCTCCCCAAGGTGACTCACTTGGCCGCATGAATCCTTATCAAAATTCTCTTGGAGTTTCTTTTTCAATTCCTTCTACTCAATTGGCGCCATTCTATATGGTGTCTTTGAAATAGACATAGCACCCGGTATGAGTTCTATTGAAAACTCAACATCACGATTTGGCGGAAGACCTAGAAATTCCTCTAGAAAGACATCATCAATCTCCCATAAAATGGTAATATTCGTAATCGTGAGTTTCTCTCCAACCATTTGAGATAAATAACCTTCATTTATTGGAATCAAGACCCATAATATGTACGAAATTTCCACTGTAATGTTATATTCATCCTTGCATCGATAGATCAAAGTAGATTGATAGGGAATATTAAATATGATTTCCCTTATTTGGAAATTGATATGAGATCCATATAAATAAAACAAATCCATTCCAAGAATCACATCATATTCCACTATAGGAAGGATCACATGATTTACAGGAAGCACTTTACCACAAACATCAATCGGAGAAGAATTGTAAACATTTGATGCGACTATTGTGCCATTAGGGGTTGTCACATCTAACTCAATATCTTACTGCTGTGGTAATATGGATATAACCTCAGAAAATTCATCAGAAACAAAAGAGTGGGTGGATCCAGAATCAAATAAAACATTTTCTACATTAGAGTGGATGGTAAGTGTACCTTTCACCACTTCGTTTTCATACTCTACATCGCTGATAGAAATTTCATGTGACATTCCTTTGTCTTTGGACTTAAGAGTTTGTTGAAGTCGATCATCCTCAACAACCCATGGATTAGGGCATTGATTGGCATAATGCCCCATTTCCTTTCACTTGAATCATTGAAGTGTAGGAGGTGCATTCTATGTATCCCTTTCTTTATTCGCATAATTAGACATCTTCTTCCCATTATTTCGACATTCAATGGCTCGATGACCTTCTTTTCCACAATTAAAAAATTTACTTGTACCTTTAAGACAATTCCATCATTGTTTCTTTCCACACTTTGAGAATAAGGGAAAACTCATCTTCTTTTCAGTGTGGTCTTTAGATTTTCCCTTGAATTGCATTTTCCTCTTCTTATCAACCCTATATCATTGATGGGTTACTCCAATCTCCATTTAAACCTTGAGAGTGCAACAGACAATTTACTCATAGCTATTGAAGTCCCTTATAGATAACGCCCTTCGAATACTTGGTTTTAAGCCACTAAAGAATCGATAAATTTTAGTCTCAGGTTGGATAATAATTCCAGAAGCATACGTTGCATGTCTTGTAAAATTTTCTTCATAGGTACCAACATATTCATCGTCCTTTTTCTTCAGTTCAAGAAACTCCTCAATATTTGTTCGAAGAATACGAGGGAAGTACTTATTGAAAATTAAGTCCTTGAACTCATCCCATTCTATGGACTCAATTTCATCCCTTTTACTCATATTCTTAATAACATTCAAACATTGTTCAGCTTCACTTTCCAAACGATATACTGCTAAGATGACTTTGTCATGTTCATGACATTGTAGAACTGAAAATATATTTTCAGTGGTACTGATCCATTGTTCAGCCAATAATGGATTTGAAGACCCGCTGAATGAAGGTGGACGCAGACTCATGAAGGATTCAACAGAATGTTGCCCCTTCCTTTGCTCGTTTGGAAGTCCAGAATGATTCATAGCTTGAGAAAGTTGTGTGAGCATGGCTACACGATTTTTCATTCCAGCTCCCATAACATTTGGTTGCTTAGGGGGACAATCATTTCATTTCCAGTCGCATTCAGCATTAACACAATTCCTTCAGGTTCCAGCCATTGACTAAAACCAAGAAGAATAATGTGAGAAACACTAATCAAAATAGAAAAACCACATAATCAAGAATAAAATTTCAAATTTTAGGTCTTATCATAGGTTTTTCGTGGCCATTTCTAAAATACTAATATTGTGTTCTATGTTTAGACATATCCTTAGAGTTTTTACTAAGGATTTCACATCCTAGTATCCAATGGTTGACTATAACCTGCCTCTAATACTAAATATAATGACTCATACATTACATACATGGTTATTACTTCAGAATTGACTCATACTTCTTACGACATATAAAAAACAATGATTGGACCGTATAGGTATAGTGTCTTTAGAAACTAGGAAACATAAACAACTAGTTCCTAAATCATCTACATTGTCTCCCATTTATTTAATCATATCTAGAGTCCCTTTTGGAATATCCTACTTAATACCCTTTTTCCTGACCTGGGGAAAATAAAACATACAAAAGGGTGATATCAAATGCTCAATAAGGTTACAAAAATGAAATATCAGTAATATCATATTAGTAAGAGCATAACATTTTGAAAATCATAACCTGCAAAAGATATCATAATATCATAACATGGGATAAATCATAGTAATGAAATGTAATCCCAATAAACATAACATAAAACATGAAACTTTGTGGCATACACACATAATCATAGAAAATCATTTCATATTAGTCAAGGATCGTTAAAAATACCATCCTATCAGACATAGTCTATTATTGAATTGAGTTCACTCCTCATTCTAGTCTTGTATCACTGAACCAGATTAACTTGCCGCTCTAGCCATGTCTATCTTATGAGATATAAATCTTTACCCAATAAATTGGAGGGAGATATAGGTCTCACCCATCTCATAATGATACCATTCTTATGTGTTCCACAAAATCAAAAATCCTAGAATAAACCATGTAATTAAAATGGGATTCTTAAACATCATGCCATCATAACATAATCAATATAAGATAAAAGGACATCATAAAATTAATTCCATCATAATATAATCAAATCAATGTAAACAAAGGGATAGAAAAATAACCCTATATTTTCATCTAATAGGTTTCATACACGTTTAGGTTACTATTTTAAACATATCATTTAGATTTACCTCTAAGTTAAATAATTTACCTTTTATCATGTCTTCTTGTTTTCTTATACTATATATTCAATAAACACACTATAAAAAGACAAACGAACCTCAAGTGCTTCAGTATTAATATATATAACCTTTTCTAAGTCATTTGGCCAAACCTTAGATTATTAGGAATATAATAACAATTAATAATATAAAATTTGTTTTAAAAACTATTTTATGTCAATTTTGAATCTATTTGGTAATTGATTTTTGTGAAAACCATAACAGAATGATTAGTTCTGAAAAAGTTTATTAAATCAATACTAACATGTAATATTAACATATAAAATTATTGTAATTCATATAAAGTCTCAAATTACATTTATGTGGGTATTTTTATCATTAACTATGTTAATATTTCATTAATAAGGTAATTACTACATCATCATTGTGTCATAAATAAATTAAATTATTTAATGTATAAAAATTATAAAATAAAATACTATTATGTAGGAAATATTTTTATCTTTCTAATAAATATTTATAGTCTAATTTATCTTGTGTATAACCTTATATTAAAAATGTAGTAGTTATTAAACATTGATTTTAACTCTTTTAACTCTTCTTTAAATAAAATAATAATAAGGGTCATAATCTAATCCAAGTGGACCTAAATTGTTATATTTGATTCCTAAGGTTGTTTTTGGCCGAATTAAACTTATCCAATAGAATTAGGACATGTGTTAGGGTAATAATAATATCATTCTCACCCTCAATTACCCTATTTACTTTTAACCGTGGTAAATAAAAGTAAAAAGTTACTATCAACCAAAAATTATTTTTATCTTATTGAACAACATTTTAATCCTTGATATTAACCTTTTCTCTTGGATTTTCAAAATTCCAATCATATAATCGGTAAAATTATGTTTTATGTAAATTTGCAAATTCTCCAAGGAGGTGGGTAAAAGACCATGAAAAGTTCAATAAAATTTTTATATATCTTAATTTATTAAAAAATGACTCTAATTAATTACATTAAAATTATATAGGTATTATGTATCAATTTTGACCTAAAATAAATTTAAATAAATGAAATAATTATTTAAATAAAAATATTGTTTTAAAATAGTAATCATGTGTTTTCACTGTTCATCAAAAATTGATTGTTTTTAGAAAAATACCAATATTTCACCCTATGAAAATTTTCATATTCACAATCAAAACATGAAGTCCATTTTGAAAGATAAAATTTATAAAATTTCAAAAAGTGGGTATGACTATTCATAATGGCAAGTTTATATAATATTTTAATAGCATATCATTATTTAGTGAAACTTGGCATTTCATACAACACACGCTATCATGGAAGGTCGTGATTGCGTGTAAAGAAGGCCAAGATAGTGTTGTGTGTAATGAAATATTCCATTGATGTTGTGTATAACATAAGGAATAAAAAATATATACTTATCATAATGTATCAGGGTGTTACAAGTTGAGTAAGGATATATAAAATTTTAGTAAATATTTTTTTGTTCAATGAATAATCATCTCAAGATAGAGAAAATAAATATAAAAGTAAGCTCAATCGTTTTTTTGAAATGTTTTCGCTAATTTTTTTTTGTGTGAGATCTTAAAATAGTGATATGATGGGCAATAATAATGGGAGGAATTATTCCACATCCATGGAAGAAAAAAGTTCAACGAAGAATATGACCCTCAATGAAAATAGGGGAACATTTTACAAAAAGGCATTAACAAAAAAATATATGGATTAATCTAGAAAAAATATAATAGAATAATTTTTCAAGGCCTATGTTGGTGGTGTAGTAATTTTGGTCACAAATCCTAATATTTATGGTTCAACAAGCCTTTACTAGGAATGATTCAATAATCAAGGGGTAGTTTTAATGATCATTTAAGGATAAGAACTTAGAGAAGAAACATGTGAACATATCTCCATCATAGAAATATACACAAAAAAATATCATGATATTGAATAATTATTTGATAGCTGATGTTTATAATATATCAATTTTAGGTGTTCATGAAAAGACTTGAAGAAGTGGTTCACTATTCTATTAATGGGAAGAGGGTTTAAGAGAAAACTAGTGGACTATCACGTGAAAATGTTTGGAAGTGTAACAAATATTGTGAATTTTTTCTAGTGTTTTGGCCAAATCAATTGAAATTTTTTAAATAGATGGAAGAGTATGAGAGACTTCTTAAATATAAATAAAATAAAGTGGTCTCAAAAATTGAACAGGAATCCGATGATATGTTATCCACAATTAAAAACATATTGATTTATGGGAGAGATGTGGATAGAGTTATTACAGAAAAAGATGATGTTCATGGGAAGAAATGGTATAGTCAAACATATAAGACTCAAATAAAAAATAATAGTCTAAATAAATAATCCCATGCTGAGATTGATAGAAAATAGTGACCCCTATTGGGACGAAGATCCCAATCAAAATGTTGATTTTTATAAACCAAGAGTTACCTACATATTCCTTATTATTTTATACGTTTTGAAATATAATTTAAATTAACTGAAGGGTATGTTAGTGGTTTCTCTTTTGGATAGCATGATTATATTTTAATCCATGGATTCAAGTGACTTCCCTAAAATTGAAGAAAATTTTACATCCCTTAAAGGGGAGAAATGTAAAGTACCTATCACTAGTTACCTAGAACCGGTGGATTATTTTATAACATTTTTATGATTATAGGAAAGTCATATCCTGAATAAATGAATATTTTAGTAGTTTCGGAAAACCAAACAAAAAAATTAGTTTTTCATTACAATATTGAATGGAAAAAAAATATTGAAATTACTATAGAATATTTTCAACTACTTGATTATTCTTAAAATCCATTCATAGTATTCATCTTCATATCTTGGGTAAACATACCCAAGTAAGGGGGGAGATCATATTATCATTAGGTGTATGTAATATAGTGTATATTATCATATGCATTAACGCTATGCATGGTAAGAAACTTAAAACGCATACCTTTAAAACATAATCTTAAACATAATATGGAAGGAATAAAAAATGATAACATAATTCCATAATAAATAATAACCATTTATATTCTAGTAGTTTAAAAATAACATGTACTATCAATTACTAATGTAAAAATGAGAGAATACATATGCAGATAATTATGAAAGATACCATTTATGGCCTCTTCCAAGACATATGAAAATGATTAAGGCCTTGCCCAAAACCATATCTAAAAATGGGAAGGGCTTCCACTATGTCCATATATGTTTTTCTCATGAGACCTAACGATGCATCAAGAGACTATAGAAGGACCCACCCATCACATTCTATGTCTAATTCATTCCAAATATGAATGGGGTTAAACATATACCTGATATTTAAATGAAATTTAAATACATTTCCCTAATTTGTAAACATAATTACAAACAATTCTGAGCAGTATAGCGAATGATATCAATATACAACATCCATGGTCAGAATAATCATAAAAAATTTAATAAAATATGTTAGATGGCATAATAAATTCATAATCCCAATTAAACATAAGAATCTACAAGTTTGATTAAATAGATGAAAATATTGTTATCAAATCATCGAGTAATTCATGAGAGAAATACTCATTTACTTTGCAAAAAAGTGTTATTTTGGGAAAATCCATTTATAAAACTAGAAGGGAAATTAGTTAGAATTTTCATAATAAATTTTTTTCTTTTATGATAACAATATTGGATTAAAAAAAATATAGTTCACATGAAAATAAGTAAGATTTTGGGAACATCCCTTGAATCGGGCTTGTTTGTTAAGAAGAATTTGAGAAATATCTTTTTAAAACATGTAACTCCTTATAAAATAAAGAAGAATCAAAATTGGTACATATATATATATATATAGAAAATTTACACAAAATTTACGATTATTACATAATAATAATTAATAATTTAATGGGGTAAATAGAGAAAAGTGAAACACAAAAGAAAATGGAGATTTAGGTAGAAAACCCTTATCTTCTGTCTAAATAAGTTCTTCACAAGACCTTAAAATCCTATATAATTTAATTAAATACATTAATTAATTAATATTGAACCTCGTATATAATTATTTTATTTACAATAATGTTATTAAGTTAATTTATGGCCATTTTAAAGATTTATACTATTCAATTTTATCACTCAGGAGCGTTTGTTTCCTTGGTTTTCACGATGGGTATACTTGTATATGATTATGTAATTTCATGTGGAATGGTTATAATTATCTTGGTTGGAATTTAAATGAAATTAATGAACATACCTAATATTAAATGGTTATATAATTCATTTAGTTATATGGTATAAATATGATTTATTAGATAAAACATTAGTGATCATCATTTAGACAATTATTGCGGCATTTCGATCATCTCGAACTAGTTTTATCATATGAATTAGTGTTATATATATACTAGATTTAGAACATTAAATAAGGCATGATAAATATTTTATAATATGGTTCAACCATAAAAATGGTCTCACGACTAGCCATGATGGTGAAATTGATGATCGTGGTTCATTGTCCATGAAGGTTGAAAATTGGGACCTCGCGGGTGATGATTTCATTTTCAAAATAAAAGAGAGACTGATATTATTTTGATGAAGAATATTACATTAACATAATATATTTCCCATATATATATTATAATAGAGTTATCATGATCATTTTGACAGATAATGTTAGTACAAGATATGAAAAAAGAAAATTGGAGATGAAATTAAAAGAAAAAATAAGAGGGTTTTCATCATGAATTATCCTCCTTGAGAACCTAGTAGGGGTAGAGGCTTTTTTATTTTTTTACGACCAAGAGATCTTGGATATGGGGACATACTGGGTAAGAACATTTTGGATGAACATTGACATGATTCAAGGCATAGAGGAGTGAATCGAAGTGGGGGTGAGGGGTGGGATTTATAGCGGAATAGAGGGGCGATTTCTCATTATTCTATTCATTATTTTATTACTTCTCCCAATAAAACCAATAATTTTGATTATTGTGACTAAATAAAAAAATATAATGTCAGTTCAAACCAAAGTTTCCTACATCATCCATGACTCATGGAATAGTGTATTCATCTTATAATGTATTTATATAGTAAATTAGCATATTTTACTGTTCACTAAATATTCAAGTATTTAAAAAATTACCAAAAATTAACCAAAGCCATTTTTATAAGTCTATAATTCAAAAATAGACTTAATTTATCAAAATAAGATTCAAAATTTGTAAAATTTAATTTTTAAATAAAAGAATTTTTTACTTGAAAAATAAAGATTTTCGATATAAAACTAATTTCATAACTCTTTCGAAATTTAACTATGGCCTCATAAAATTATCCTAAGATCATAAGACAATACAATTTAGATTTATTAATCCATTTTATGTAAAAAAAAATTCAAAAAAATTATTTACTTTTAAAATTGTATTAAAATATTTATGAGTTATATAAATATTCACACCTAAATGTTAAATTTTATATTTTTCATTTAATTACTGTATGATTTAATTATATCAAATTTTCATTTATAATATGGATAAATTTTATTTATATAATCATTGTTAAGGTTATTATTCTATTGTCTGGTTTACTATTCATAATGGTCACATTACTATTCTAAAGGGATTGTTACTATTTCATCGGTATAGCTTCCTTAACTTATTAAAATACAACTTATTTCATTAATTCTTCATTTGTGATATTTTTAATGTGTTAAACAAGTGATTTTATATGATTTTTAATATATGAAATAAATATTAGAATGGAAATTTCATTGATGGAATTCTTGTTTATTACAATCTCCCCTCCTAAAAAAAATTCTTCCCGAAATTTCCCGATTGCCACCCCATAGAAATATTTTGGTTGTTCTTAATCAAATGATCCTTAGGCTACCATGTCGGCTCTTAAATTTTATTATTTTTAAAAATAATTGTTTCTAGCCAAGTCATTTAAATTCTCAACACCCATTCCATAGTGTGTATAATCCAGATATGATCTTCCAAATATGATAAATTGGTTATATATCTATATTAACATAAGTGGGTACTTATGCTAGGTCTGACATGTATTTCCTTAACAAAGCGACGTGGAATAGAATGTGATCTTTAGAAATTCTAGGAATAATTTACAAATAATAATCCATATTTTAAATGGTCCAATGTACCTTGGGCTTATTTTCCTTTCTTCTCAAAGAATATGACACCCTTCAAGAGAGTTACTTTCTGGGAAACATGATCTCTCACTTAAATTCCAAATCATTCATTCGGTTATTGGCATATGTATTTTTCCTGCAATTATATACATTGATATGGGTTTGAATATTCTTTAACATCATTTTCCCTTATATAGAATCTGTGCCCACAATCTTCCTTTCACCATCTCCATCCCATCATGTTGGGGAATGATATATTTTTCCATACAACACTTCATATGGTGCGATATGAATACTAAACTGGAAACTATTATTGTAGGAAAACACTAAAAAAGGTAAATAATTATCCCACATACCTTTAATGTCAATTAAACATGATCTAAACATTTCTTCTAAAGTCTATATCATTCTTTCTAACTAACAATTAGTTTTAGGGTTATAAGAAGTACTGAAACAGAGCTCAGAATCGAACTCTTTCTAAAGAGTATTATTGAATTTGGATGTAAATAGTGGATCACAATCTAACACAATTGATAGAGGTTCTCAATGATGTCTTAATAATTTATTAATATATATTTTTTCAAGGTGATATAGTTAAAAATTTTCCATTATAGTGAAGAAATGTTCAGATTTGGTAAGTCAGTCAACAAATACCCATATTGCATAATTCAATGTTGATGTTTTTAGTAATCTGTTGTCATAATTCATAGTGATTTCATCCCATTTCAATGTAGGATTAGGAATAGGTTTCAAGCTTCCTCTAGGATTTTGTCTCTCATCACTCACCTATTGATAGAATAAATATTTTGATACATAATTAGCAATTTAATGCTTCAAAATATCCCACCAGAAATGTTCTTTCAAATATCTACACATATTCTTGCTACCTGGGTGTATAGTGAAATTCAGGCTATGGAAATCTTCCAAAAAACACCATTTTTATCTCAGGGAAAGATGTAACACATAGCCTCCTCCCAAATTTCAGAATTCCATCCTCATACAAAGAATTTTCCGAATTCCCATCATTCATAACAATTTTTTTTGAGATTCTCATCATTGGAGAGAGTACTTTTAATCATTTATAATAATTATTGTTAGGAAACCAATTGAAAAATAATTGATGATTCACCATCAATGATAATTCCCATATCTATCTTTCTATGATCCAAGTACACGGGGTCCTTGGATATCCTTATTATGTTTACAACTCCATGATTATTCCTTCTCAATGCATCAGCGACCTTATTTACCCTTCTTGGGTGATAGTGTATTAAAAAAAATAATCCTTGAGATGTTTATGATTCCTCATTTTCCCCATGATGAGTTCATTATGTGAAAAGATATATTTCAAGATCTTTAAATTCATATATATCTCACATATTTCTCCATAAAGATAGTGTATCCATATTTCCATTGTCAATATTACAACTGATAACTCAAGATCATGAATTGGATAGTTCTATTCATTAATTTTTAACTGCATTAATACATATATAATAACTCTATCATTCTGCATAAGGACAAAACCAAATATTTTCATTGATGCATCATTAAAAATCACAATTCCACCATTTCTTGATAGTATAATTAAGAATGGATCATTCAATAATATCTTATTCAATTCATCAAAAAAATATTCAATTTATTTTTGTCTATACGAACTTATCCCTTTTACAGATAATCTTGGTTAACGGGATAGCTAATGGGGAAAAGTACTAGACTAAATACTTATAATAACCTTCTAAAACAATAAAACTATATACCATAGTTATGTTCATTGCTGTAGGTCATTAATGAACTTCCTTTTTCTTCATCGGATCAACAAATATTCTTTCATTATAAAAAATATTTCCATGAAAATAACTACATGAAGACATATTTCAAATGCTCTAAACTTATTCTATAACAATTTTAATTTTAGTGTTTTCAGAATAATGTACAACTGATTTTCGGGATCTTCATATATTTTCAATTATACTATGATATCAACAATAAATACTAAAAAAATCATCAATATTTTACATGAAAACTTAATTCATCAGATCCATGAAAACATATGGGGAATTAGTCTGTCCAGAAGGCATTAGTTAAATCTCATATTTCCCAAACCTAGTTCAAAATGATATATATGGAATATCTTATTTCCTCACATGCAACAAATAATTGTTTTAATAGAATTTATTTCCATATAGTAAATGCATAGCCTTATAGATCAATATTTCTTCTTAATTAAAAGAACAAAATCTTCCCATGCATAAACACTAAGGAGAATAAAACCATTACTACTCAAATCATCTAGTTTTTTCTTCAGCACCGATAGCACCATAGTGGATATTAAATAAGGATTATTTGATTTTATCCTTTTATAGGGTATTAAATAAATAGAAAAATCAATTTCCATCTTTGGAGGATGCCCAGGTAAATCCTATTAAAACACCTCAATATATTCATTCAAAATATGTACATCCTCAATTTGAATATTTCCTTCCTCACCCATAGATTTTGAATTCTCATCATACCCATAAAATGAATTAAGTTGAGTGATTGGTGGTGGATATAAATTAGAACCAGATGAATATGCATATTCTATAATGATGTGGGATTCACAATCGTTCTCAAAAATTATATCTTACTTTTTCTTATAACAGATCTATGCATCATAATTTTAAATCAAATTAAAAAAAATTAATATAAATATAAATCTTCAGTATGAAGATAATTTTAGAAACTAACTCATATTTATGTATTATAATGGAGAAATATTAACATAACTTTTTTGTAGGGATACTTCCATTAGAAGTCATGACTGAAAACTCCTTTATTAAATCAAATAGTGAAATATATAACATTCATGGAAAACTGGGAATATATAAATGAATGTGATTATCCAAAATCAAATAAATCATTTTCTATATTTGAGGTTATTATTAATGATCGTGTCACCACATCTTTAAGAATTTCAACATCAGCAGTTGGGATCACATAATCTTGGCCCTACACCCTTAGCCTTTTCTAAGGCATGTTTCCATGAAGATTTTTACAATCATTAGAATAGTTCCCCATTTCCCAATAATAATAACATTAAACAGTTATAGATTATTTTTTCCCTTGAAATCATCAGCTTGATTTACATTCTGTCCACACCTGTACTTCAATCATTTTTCTTTTAAGCAGGCACCATGGTGTTTCCTTTTGCAAGTATCACATGTTGGAAATTAATTTTTTTATTCTTCCCTTTATCAATTCTATCCTCTGACACCCTCTTCTTCTCTTGTTTTTACTTATATTCATAAAACATAGATAATTATTTCTCTTTCTTTATAGCACATGAGATAATATTTTCATATGATGAGGAACATTAGCTGACTAGTGCCCTCTATAAGAATTATTACAAACAATTTAAAAATCAATCAATCATACTCCTGGTATTTTGTATGTAGTTTATGAAATTCCTTCATATCCTTGTAATGTTGGATTCGTACTTCACAACATTTTCATCATCTTTCTTCTAAAGACTTAAGAATCGCCTCTCTGTATCCTCTTGTTGTTCGTGATGAAAATAGTTTTTTAGGAAAATTTACTTAAAATCCATTAATTACATATTTTCAATCTCTTCATCCACATATGTGTTTTGAATTAATGACCACCACTGAGACATATCTCTAGAGATATGGTAATCATCCATAATAGCCTTCTCCCATTCATTACATCCCAATGTTGGAAATATATTCTCTAAATATATTATCCACTTCTTCACTATGAAAGGATTTATAGTCCCATTGAATGATGGATGATGTTCTCTCATAAAGAAATATAACATTTCTCCTCAATGTTGTAGATAGGGATTCTCGATACGGGTAATGATTTTGTTCATAAATTGAGTTAGTTATCCTTATATAGTTATAAGATTCTCAACAACAGTCATAGATCCAATAACGATATCATTATCTTGAAAAGGATGGAAATCCCTACGTGGGATACATTTTTTCATGTAGTTTCTGTTTCGTCTACTAGGTACCACTTTAAAATAATTTGACACACTAAAATTGGATATGAATTATAATTTATAATGTCGAACTAGTAAAATATTTAACATAAATCAAAATCATATGCATGTCTAATCTAAAAATCATAAGCATGGATTCATTGTTGTCATATTTAAAAGTATATAGTTCATAATGTATTATAATAAAAAAAATCTATTATCCTAATCAAATAACCAATGAGTGAAAAACCAGGTGCATAATAAGTATTGTTTTTGTGTACCAGGTTACCCTATGTTTGGACCAGAATACCTTTTCATAGTTATTACTCCTTGATACATCTATATCAAAACCACATCTACTCATAGTACCTAGATTCTGATATACTTTCTTGGAAGATTCACATAATCTATACCTCCGAAAAAATCTAGGATTTTTTGTATGGTTATCATTAATTTCTATCTCAGGGTTTTATTCCCTAATATATGTTTTATAAATATAGTTTCCATGGATTCTAATATACTTTCTTTGATACAAAATGTAATGACCCCAACCCTAGTTTCCTGAAGCCAGTTTATTATTTTGATATATTTTCATTTTTCCAAGATAAATGTATCCTAAAGGAATGAATACATTAGTAGTTTTGGAATACAATAGAAAAACATACATTTTATATTAAATCATTTAATGAAAAAACAATATATAAATTTCTTTAAAATATCCAAAACTCCTATATTTTTTCGACAATCCATTCATAATATGCAATTGTTTATCCTAGGGAAAATAAAACATAAGAAAGAGGTTAACATATATTCTTTGTAAGGTTATGTAATTCAATGGAAGTAATAATATACATAAACACTATGTATGGTGAGAAACTAAAAAGACAATCTTTTAAAACATAATCTTCAACATAATATGACATGAATAAAATATGAATAAATAATTCCTTAAAAACATAACTGTGGATGTTCTACTAATCGAAGAATCACATAGGCTATTAATTAATAACATTACAATGAGTTAATTCATATTACATAAATTATGAAACATATCATCAATGCCTCGAACACGAAATCTTAAAATAATTAAGGCCTTATCCAAAACCATATCTGAAAATGGTCATGGCCTCAGCCCAGTCCATATCTATTTTGTCTCATTAGTCATATTGAAGCATCGAGGGGCTATATCAGTCCCCACAAATTACATTGTATGTTAAATTAATTATTCTTATGAATTGGGTTAATCATAAAAATCATAGACAAATGCAATGTGAATATGTTTCCCAAATCTATAAACATAATTACTAACCAATCTGAGTAGTATGTTGAATGGTATCAAGATAGAACATCTAATGTAAAACTGATAATAATAATCTTAATAAAACATGGTAGATGATATGATTAAATATTATCCCCATTAAATATAATAATCCACAAGAGTGTTGAAATAGATGAAAATACTCTTGTAAAATCAACGAGTAACTCTTGAGAGAAACACTCTTTTACATTTCAAAGAAGAGTTCATTTGAAAAATAAATTTATAAAACCATAAGAGAACAATGAGAATTTTTTCATAATAAAATTAGTGATTTTATAAAAAACTATTATGTATTTAAAATATATATAGAGCACATTTCAAATAGATAGGAATTCAGGAAGATCCCGTGAATTGGGCTTGTTTATCGAGTTGAATTTGTGATAGATATTTTTAAAAAATGTAAATACTCATAAAATAAATAAATGATTATTATTGGAAAATATATATAACATTTAACAAAATTTATGTGTAGTAAATAAAAATAATAAATTATTTCATGGAATAAATATATAAAATATTAAACCGAATGAAAATAGATGTTCTGGTAGAAAACCCTTAACTTATGTCTGAATGGGTTTTGCACTTGACTATAATGTCTTCGATAATAAAATTAAATACATTAATTAATTAATTAATAACCATATCTACATGAATTTTTTTATTATAATTTTATTAGGATCATTTCTAGCCATTGTAAAGTGTTAAAAGATACACATTTATCGCTTGGGAGTTTTCGTTTCCATGGTTTTCTGGATCGGTATACATGTATATCAGTATAGAAGCTCATGTAGTATGGGTATAATTATCCACGATTGTATTTATATGATATTAATGAACATATAGAATATTAAATGGTTATATAATTCATTTTTATATCATAAAAATGAGATTTATTAGATAAATGATTACTGATAATGTTTTAGATTATTACCACGGTATTTTAATCATCGTAAACTAGTTTTTTCATATGAATTAGTATTATTTATATATAATGGATTGATAACATTACATAAGACATAATGAATATTTTATAATATTTTATACCCATAAAATGTTTTCATGACCATCTTTGAAGGATAAACCGAATAAATAAGGGTTTTCATCCAAGAAGGTTTGTAAATTCGAAGCTCAAGGACAATGATTACGTTTTCAAAATGAGAGAGAGAGGGAGAGAGAATATTTTGATTTATAATATTAAATTAACATGATATAATTCCATTATATAGATGATATAGTATTTATCATTATCATTTAGACTAAGGAAGTGTGGATAAGATAATAAAATAAAGTAAATTTAAAATGAAATTAAAAGAAGGGGGAAGTGGGTTTAACTCTGGAATTATCTTCATTGATAACCTCATTTGGGAAAGTGGTCTTTTGGTAAAACTAAGAGATCATATATGTGGTGAGATACTAGGGAAAGGTATTTTTGTAGAAATTGGATAATATTAAAATCTTAGAAGAGTGAAGAGAAGAATGGGTGAGGGGTGGTTTTTATAGTGGAGGAGAGGGGTGATTTCCCATTATTCTAATCAATATATTATTATTCTTCTCAAGACAACCAATAATATTTATTTTTTTGACTACATATAGTAATAAGTTAATGTGATTTTGAAACAATGGTTCTTACATCATCCATGACTCAAATAATTCTGTATTTATATTATAATGTATTTATGCTGTAAATTACTGTATTTTACTATTCACTAAAAACTAATGTATTTTTATAAAAAACCATGAAATCACCAAAAACAATTTTTGATGTGTATAGTTCAAAAAAACTGACTATATTTTATTAAAATAAGTTTATAAATATGTGAAATTTAATTTTTAAAAAAAAATCATTACTTACTTAAAAAATACTGATTTTATACTCAAAACCAAATTTATAACACCTTCAAAAATTAAAAAATGTCTCCTAAAATTATCATAAAATCATAAGATAATGAAATGTTGACTTACGAATCCTTTTTATGAAAAAGAAATTTATTTTAAATAATTTTATTAATAATTAAATTGTATTTATATTTTTATGACTTATAAAAATAATCATGCTTAAATATTAGTTTTTTAGATATTTATTTACTTACTCTATGATATAATTATACAACAGTTCCATTTATTAGATAGAAAAAAATTATTTATAAATTCATTGGTGATTTTACTATTCTATTTTCCAACTAACAATTCATATGGGTCACATTAAAATTCCAAAATTCATGTTTCTATTTCATCGGTACAAGTTCCTTAATTTCTTAGAATACCTCTTATTTCATTAATTAATCATTTATCATGTGTTTATTGAGTTCTATAAGTAATTTTATATGATCTATACAACATAAAATAAATATAATATGGGAAATTTCATTGATATAGTTCTGGGTTGTCGTAATTAACCTTGAGAATAAATATTAAAACGATAGGATAGATTCAAAATTAATGGTAATGGTAGGTCAATAACTCATTAATTCCTTATGATTAATTTTATTATCTTATTAATTTAAGAGGATGTCTTGGTTGATTACAAAATAAGACAAGGGTATATCTTTTCCACTTGAACATTCTAATTCTTTTGCAAAAATATGTGCAGTATTTAACATTTCTTTGATAAACATGATTATCTACAACCCCTTTTGACGATAATTGAAAAATTAAAAACCTGATTTCACATATAGGGAATGTTAGGGATATCATATACAATCCTGGTTGTATATGTGTTAATTTATACACATTATTATCCCACATAGACATAACTATTATTAAATTAAGGATATTTTCTCAAACAACCATGTGACATCATTCCTATAAAAGAAGTGATAATGTAATTTTCATATAAATGGGATGTTCATGTTTTAGAAGAAAAGTAAAATAAGAAAATGACACCTTAACCTTTTCATTTTTATTTCAAATGGATACAATGATTTCAACACACATATTGACCTTTTAACATGTCAAAACAATAATGAAAACAAAATAAAAAAGTGAATATTGTTATGTCCTAGTGTTCCATTTGTTTTCAATGATGTTCCAAAAACATTTTGGTGAATTTTGATAAAGTTATGATGCTTAGATAATTATTATGGATTA
Organism: Viscum album; assembly: GCA_963277665.1. Lineage (NCBI taxonomy): Eukaryota > Viridiplantae > Streptophyta > Magnoliopsida > Santalales > Viscaceae > Viscum > Viscum album. The sequence continues at coordinate 815,106,437 of OY728165.1, forward strand.
ATCAAATATAATTGGATGTCACACTTGTAAAAATAACCTTCTGAAACCCATATTATAGTTAAACTGGTCATTATTTATAGAATACATGTACAATGGATCTTTGTATATTTTTTACTAAATGTGATGACCATGAAAGTATTTATTTTCAAGACGATTTGAAGAATTAAATGAAATATTTATGAATATAATGAAAAATATTATTTTTCATGTTTATAAAAGAAAAAATGATGAAATGTTGGCTTGGAATTTTAACTGATAAATATCATATTTCATTTGACATGTGTGTTTTTATAAGTAATTTATAAGGTGGACTAATTAAAAAATGGGCTAACCCATGTATGCCACGAAGGTTATCCCTCAACCACTATTAAGGGTCATAAGAGGTCAACCATATTCGAGGGCCTAGAATAGGTATCCTAGAAGGATGTAGTGGAGTTCACAACCATGAACAAGGAAATATTGGTCCATTTGTAGGCCCATAATATTAGTGGCAATATGGTGTGTGCCTACATGTTCTAGTGGGCCAAGGAATATGATGGAATGTAGTGCACTATGAGTAGCTGCTATTACCGTATGGCCATCTTGAACATCTATAAACACATAATAGCTAATTACATGTAGGGAATTCCATTTGAGAATTTAATATGGGACAATAGAAATTAGGGGAACTATTCCTCCATTACTAAGAATTCTATCAAAGTGATCATTTATCGATTATTTGATCTAAACCATCCAATAATTTCAAGTGATCATAAATTACCTATGTAATCCTCTATAACTTTACCAGAGCACTAATTTCCCATCAATGGTCAACTAGAGGATACCATGATAAATAAATGATTGAGTTTAGGAATCTATGAGTCCATGAATCACCATACATTCATGCTAAATGTTCATGAATACGGTAAAACAGAGAAAGATCTATTAATGGTTAAGAAATGGAGTTATAGGTATATGTGATCGTTATTACATGTACATGGTATATCATTATTAAATTAATAGACCTTACATAAGAGGATGGGACTTGATATTCGGTGTCACCTATTTCTCTTAAAGATTAAAAGAGCCAAGGATCTTCAACATTTAAAAGTCATTGACTCAACATTATTTGCAGGTATTTGAAGGATTCCTTAGTGTATCTTAAAAATTGGATCTGATATGGTTCAAGGAATGATAATATTCTCTATAAAAGGAATACTTCTGTAGATAAGATGTTTTCGTAGATAATTGAGAGTGCACATGCTTTTTTGAAAAACATAGAATCGGAAAAACTCAATTTTGAGAGGAGTATCTGAGTAACCCCTACTTCTGTGAATAAGGATTATGAATGTATTCAATTTTTTTAAATTACACTTAATATATTTGATAATGAAAATTTTTTGTGAATCCATTCAGGAGAAAAATAACCTTAGGACCATCTTCCTTGTTTACACGAATGATCTGATTCACCATATCATAGTGTCATATACACTGTATTTTTAATGAATAAATACGTTTTGTGGATTTTTAAAACACTCCATGGTTTGAATTAAATACCTTCATTATGTTGAGAGAACATGTGATATTTCATATATTATCCATATTTTTATGAAGAACATCATTCTACATCTTGTGTGAAGGGTTTGAGAAGGTCACATACATTGCTACGCTGATAAAGTGGTGAGCATTACAAGAATTTTTCCACGAATACATGACTGTACATGATTTTAGAAAAAATAGGGTATAGTGTGGTGAATACAAGGTGTGCAAAAAATTGAGAATAATATGATGGTGGGACATGAAATAAAATTCAAGTAAATGCACATGTCCATTGAGATACCCAAAAAAAATGCTTTATGATTCCATGTAATTCAAGAGTGACATATGATTGAATAGAGTTTTAAAATACTATTACTGTATAAAATATCATTAAATAATTTTTCTACACTATGTGAACACAACTTAGTGATATGGTTCTTAATCCATCAGAAGAAATATTTTTTGAGCATTTTTAGCTCTGAGGAAACTGGTCATTGTAGGTGATTCAAATTATTCATAAAGACCATTAGACTCATCCAGTGGTTGTTAATGGTGCCTAAAAAGGTACATAATAATGTTTAAAAATCATCAAATAGTAGATAAAAACAAGATAAGTTGTAAATACTTATGATTAGTTTCTAGAGCTAGTGATGTATTCTAGTTTGAGCTATTATTAGTTGGATTCTCTCAGCTTGATTTGGAGATGTAAGTCTTTTGGATGGCTCCATAGGAAAATAGAGTCTATCAGTTTGATCTACAAAGTAATTCATTCATTTGGGGCTGAAGGCAACTGTATTCACTTGTATGATATCAAATAATCTGAAATTGGGGTGAATAAATAGATACAAAAATATGTATGCTTTCTGTTCAACAATTTAAATCATTTTTGTATCAATATCACCATTATTAAAAATAAACATGAGGTGAGATAGACAGATAATATTTATTGAATAATGAAAATTAAATATTTAAATAGTATGAATTTAAATATAATGTAATTCATAAAAAGAAACCATTAATTCACCTCTCCCCACATAGTGGTCAATTCAGCCTAGGGAACTACAGAAAAACCAATTTAAAAATTTACACAATGAAAATAGTCTCAATGAAATATTCTTGAATATTATTTGAGATATATCTTTATAGAAAAAAATATTTCTTAAATTAATCGTCTATTTTGTTTACAAAATAACTCATCTCAACACTATCAAAAAACCACTCATACACAACAAAACAATTCAGTAATAGATTTCCTAGATTCTTTTGTGCATAATAGAGAACACATATTAAACTTACTGATGTTTTAGGAAACAAATCTATCCCTCTTTAAACATCATCAAATCTATAATTATATCATGTGTTGATATATAATGATTCTTAAAATAATGATATAACTCAATAAGATGGGGTGTAATTCATTTTCATTTATAGATTTATCTTCTTGAACTATTCATTTATGATATGTTTGGTAATAATATATATAATTTTAACATTACAGAAATTAAATTATAGCCATTGGATACCTTTTTCTACCTTCTCATTAAAAAAATGTTAGCATACCACGATGTGGATTAACCTGGATTGTTTTTATTGATTGTTGGATAGGTTTGTGGAACTATGATTGTCAGATACTATAACATGATGACAAGTTTTTCAACACCCAATTCTATTAGTTGTGTCTTTGACTATATCATATATATATAGATTCTTATGAAGTCACCATATATTTAGACATAGTATATTATAGTTTCACTAATGTTTCCTTCATTGAATTCAAATAAATGTGGCTTATTCTAATAAAAAAACATCCTAATATGTATATTTCCTATTATCAACTACCACCACCCATTTATAATTATTAAATCCCCTTTATTCCAACTCATGTGTCTTATTATAAAAAACTATGAATGATAGTGTATAATATGAATCTCAAGATCATATTTCCTCCCAAAATATGTGTTTCCTTTACATTGGACTAAAAATAAGCAAAATTGATGGTATCCTACGTAGTGGAAGTTCAAAACAATGTACATAACATAAGACTTACGATAAAAAATTAATGGTCCTCGATATATGGTTTCCCTTCATTATCCCTAATCAGCTTCATTCCCCCTAATTTTTTGGGGAAACCCTTCTAACATCCTATATGTAAAACATCTATAATAGCTCATTTTTATATTTTTATTTTGATAATAAAATATTACCTACTTCTTACATAAATTTTATCCCCATGAAGAACACAATTTCCACCATCATGGACATATTAAACCCTTCATTCATGTTCTTGGGAAATCCTCACATAATATTTCTTCATTAATTTAAAATATTTTTCCATTAAGGTAAACAGTCACATAGAGTCATGTGGTGTTGGTTTTGTTCCAAAATATATTTTTTTCTACAATTATATTATAATAAATAATGATATATATATATATATATATATTAATCATTATATACATTACTATTAGATCCTTTTATAACCCATAGAGATATTTCATCCACTTATATTCATTTGTTCATCTTAATCGAGCACAAATATGAATGTTTTTTCATTAAAAAATTATCTTCAATATCACCAAATAGAAAATTTTACTCAACATCTATCTTGATTAATTTGAATATCATCTTTGATATTATGGAAAGGAATATACTAATAGACATATATATTACCATTGGGATAAAGGATTCATGAACTAAAACCCCCTAAATTTGTAACTATCCCTTCGATATTATTTTTTATTTATTTAAACTACATCACCATAATTATTATTTATAAAAAAATATTTTACATTTTATTGCATTCTATTCAGCAGGTCTACAAATAAGTTCCAAAGTTTCATTATTTTAAATATAATCTAATTCTTAATTTATGAACTAACTTTTTTCAATATATACATGATAATCCTCAACTATCTAAGATTCATTTTTAAGAAAATATTGGTATAGATAGTTTCCATGATCATATTTATTGTTTTCTAATATTGATTTTGATCCCCATTAATATTTTTATTATCAACATTCTTTCTCGTCCTTGTATTTTTCTCTTTAGGATTCAATTATCCATCTTTATCATGGTAATAATATATTATTCATATTTAGTTTTAATTTTTTGTGTATCATAGTTTTCTTAATGAAATGAAAATATCATCATTATTATCTAAATGATAATTTTCATAGTTCATCATTATTTTTTAAAATTTTTGATATCATAAATTTAAAAAAATTATTTAATATATATGGATTTAACAAATGAAACTCTTTTTATTTTTTCTGTACCCATGAATGATTCCATATTCATCCTTATAATCAAACTTTCATCCAATTCTTTCTTATTAAATAATCAAAAAATGAATTCCAAAACACCCTAAAATTTTTAACATTTACATTCCTTCCAAAAGAAAAATAATAGAGGTTAATGTCTCATTTTGTCCTTAAGATATATATATTATGTTATCCCAGTAATTTTGATGCCATGTAACCAGTAATACTTAGTGGTTTTATATTCTTATACATAGTTCAAGACATATAAACTAGATTCATATTATTCCTTACATAAAATAAATTTTGTAAGGAGTATATAGGTCACTACATTGATGTTTTAGTAAATTATTTTTTAGATATTTAGTTGACTAAATTTTGGAATATTTTCAACCATTTCCAAACCATAGTCTCATTAATTCCTACTCAGTTTTACTCATTTTAATTCTTCTAATTCATTTCAATTTTTTGAATGCCAATGATTTCTGTTTTATAAAGACAATGAATGTAAATATTGTAAAATCTTCTCTGAAAGTGATATGATTGAATTCTCCACTTGTAAACCTCATAATTATTGGACCACATACATCAAATTGAATAATGTAAAGATTTATTAACATTTTAATTAAAATTCACATATGTTTTTTCTCACTATTTTCCCTATTATAAATATTTATCATAGATTAATGGTGTATTATTTTAGTAATTGAAATTTTTTCATTGCTTCAATATAGATCATATAATTCATATACAATTTTTTTATGTGATGAATACTTACATTCCACAACCCATTTTCTTCTTATTTATTAATGCATGTGCCATCATTTTTTCTACAACAAGATACATATTTCGTTAAGTTATTAAACTACTTATAATAATATCAATCTATTTTTTTTATTTTAACTACACATCCATTTCCATTAAAAGATAATCATTTTTATTGTCACATATTTTTAATACACTCAAAATATTATTCTTTAGTCCATCATCAAACAACACACTATCTAGACTAAATTTACTTTTTCCAATGTTCGTTGTCTTAATACTTTGGATATTTCAAGAAATATATTTATCAAATATAACACATCAATCATCAAATTTTATTAATATTTTTTATGTTATTAAGATCTCTTATGTTATATTATCATCAACCACTCATTATCTTGGTATTTTCATATTTACAAACCCAAAATGAACCTGTAATTGTATTTACTTATATCCCAACCATAAATTGACACTAGTTATTATTGAAACATTGTAATGTTTTCATATTATTTGGGATAAAATTGAAACATATTTATATGTTGTTCACTTGTTGATCAAATCTTTCACAAATTTCTTTCAATTATTCAAAACTATTTATCAATTTAATCGTTATCCTAAATGGATTATACCATCGATGAGTTCTCACATGTTCTTATTGTATCCTCATTGATAAATTTCCTATTATCAATCTAGGAATAGAAATATTATACCAAAACCTATAATACAAATAATTAAATGTGCCATAATACCATCAATACCACTAAAATCTCATGTTCTGGTAATAATTTGGCTACATAAAAGGTTATTTTTTACCAAATATTCATATCTTAATTAATTAGATATAACCATTTCTTTTTTTAAAAATCATTTTTTTTGTATTTTTTCCTAATAAATAACCTTTTATGTATTTAATTCTTTCCATTTTTAAAATATTAAATTCTTTATTAATACTTTTTAGTTATTCAAGATTCCATTATATAATATACTTCTTCTATAAAAGTAGTATACCCTTTCAATAAAATATATAGAGACATTCAATTTTAATTTATCACATATTTATAAGAGTAGTTAACTGATATGGTATTCTTAGAATTGTCTCCATGTTTCCAACTGATTTTGTTATTATCTTATTTTAAATTCTCATCTATCTTTTTAGTTTCAAAATTTTACTCAGGCGTTTTTCAATTTTCTTATCCCTTATAATGACGGTGGAATGCTTATCTAATATTATTTTTCATTTTTTAAAATATTTATATTCAATATCTCAGTTTCTCTAACAAAATCCCTTATTTTTTACTATTCTTTTTGTAATTATTATTCATATGAGTGTTTTACACTCGCACTCTTCTAATTTATTTCAAACACATCTCGATCTGTATTCTGATTTTGTATTCCTTTATTGTCTCACCTTCCTCTTAGGAAAACTCATCGTTATATTGAGATTAATCTTTTTATGGGTTAATATCTTCTTTGAACTATTCCATGAGTTCTCATTGAGATAAATCTCAAGGACCGTACTTATTAATACACTCTTCACTATTCGGTACACCTTCTTTAAGAAAAAGAAAATTACTTTTGAATGTTCATGGTGGAGCCTTTTTCTTTCATTTAGATTGAAAAAATGAGATATAAATAGTAGGGTTTTTTAAAACAACCTCATTATTATTTTCTATTTAAAATTTCATAAGATTGTTAGAAAAGTGGGAAATTAATCCCCAATTAAAACCTTTGAATGAGTGTCTACCATTATGCATACTTCTTTCATCTATTAAAATTATTATTAACAATATATAAATAGATTCATTATTATATTTCATGATATATCCTTTATTAAATTAGTTATATTATCCTCATCCATCATACTCTTAGAGATATAAATTAAATTTCAATTTATTACTTTAATTTTCTCTCAATTAAAGGTCAACTTCTCATTTCATAGTTGATGAGAGTATTATAGAGTCCATAAATGTTGTAGTTATTAATATTTATATCTTATTGATCTAAAATATTTTCATAAATTTTATCATATAGAATCCTCATTATATTTTTTACTACATTGGAGTGTTATATATTTTCTCTAAACCATCTGATTATGTTGAATACAAGATTTTATTTTTTAAATAACTCATTAGTAGTTTCATCCTTATGAATTTGCATGTCACCATGATATTGTTTATTTTATTACAGATTTGATTGTTTTACCTATTAATTTCCATTATAAAATTTTTGAAAACTATTTATAATGTCATTAGTATCACTCTATCACATTAAATTTGTGAGATTATTTTTAGATAATGATGATGAAAAATAATTCATAGAAATAAAATAATTTTAAATATTTCATCTATTAGTTAGGGACCATGTAGTTTCATTATTAGTCACAGTGAATTTACACAGACCTGGATTGAGAACATTGATCCCTATAGAGAGATAATAAAAGAACCATTATCTCTTTCCATGAGTGAAATCCCTTTCCATGAAACATTGGGCTGGATTTTCTATTAACAAAATTTCATTTATTTATCTTGTTCACTTGAGAAAGACACTAGTGGGATTAAATTAATTAATACTAATTTTTTAATCATCTGAGGGGTGATACACATTGAGAGGAAATGTGGATTATTTTGTAATGTAATTTTAACAACCTTTTAATTTTATTATTATTAAAAAAATCTCCATCGCATAATGCCCAATATAAATGTAAATATAATAATTTCTTAATTTGAATAACATAATTTATGCATGTTAATATCCTAAATGTGTCTTTGTAACTATCTAACATTCATAGTCCCCTTATTATTATTTGAAAGATCCCAAGCAAGGGTGTTTCCCTGAACACATAAAACTATTATCCCTAACTAGCTACAAATGTTCATAAATATAAAATAAGTCCTTTAAGAAATATCACCAACTAATTATATATCTTCTATGTCGACTCTATGATGTTCGACCCTCTTATTCCATTCATAGAAAACTAATCAAGATATTCTCAATCATTTTTTTCTCATAGAATAGTATATCACTTACAATTTTAGAATTATACTGAAATTTTTCCATAAAGTATATTTCATGAAAATGGTTTCTTTAATGATTATATTAATCTACTTGTATTTTTCATGCTGCTATTCATTCAAACTTAATAGTTTCGAGTCAAAGATCCATTCAATTGTTTTCCTAAAAGTCCACATAATGTCTTGATTCATTCCAACATGTGATATATGAATTATTGTAGTCGTATATTTGTATTCAAAACATTTTTAGTTCCCATTCATAAAATATTTTTAATCTCCATAATTAATGGGATAATACCTCCAACCATCATTTTAATAATATCAATCCCATAATCTTTATTGATCTCATATCATTATTCCCTTTGAGTATTTCCATAGGATAATAGCATGTGTTGTTTCCATGTGGATCTCTTGATGGATGTGTGGATCTCCTCTAATAATATTTTGATATTAATTGAATCATAATTAACATTATATTAATATTTAATTATGATGAAAATTTCAATATAATTTACTAAAAACTATTTCATTATAATTTATAAATTTTTAAAACACAAATTTTCATATAGAAGACTCCATTAAAAAACTCATTGAGTATTGAAATGACCCTTCCTTTAAGTATAAACTATTTGAAGAGATTATTACCTTTAAACCATGTGATGAAACAATTATAATATAAGTAATACCAAAAATTCCATCTCAATATCAATCAAAATCCAATATTGAATTTATAAAGAACATGACTGGCCTAGAAGATTGATTGCATGTGAAACTCAGGATCGACCATAAGTTTGGACTACCAATTTGAAAAATCTATACTAACCATGAAGATAAATTACATGATAAACTAGATCAGCCATGAGTTTTAAGTCATCATATGATATATAAAGTCTGTGAATTGATTGTATAAAAATATTTCATGGTTTGCATGGGATATTATGAAATATTAGCATTTCAAAGAGTGGAATCTTTAAACCATCTATAAAACATATAACAAATTCATCTAATGGAAATATGGGACAATCATCAGTTGAAAAAAATATTACATAATTGGAAATATATATCATCTATAATATATTTAATATAGTTCTTCAACTTCATTTGTATATGTCTTTAAAATGAAGATAAGTTCACAAATTCCCTTACATAACATGTATTTATAGAAACTAAAAAACCAACCTCAAGAGGTTTAAAATAAATCCATTTAATTTCGTGAGAAATATGATATAAGTTAATTAATTGTTTGTATATACACTAAAAAATATAATAAGAGGTGAATTTCAAATATTTCTAAAATAAGGAAAATTGAGATGAGAAAAATATGGAATTTTACACTTGACATCCATAAATGAATTTTAACATATTATGTAATAAAAACATACCATTTAAAGAATTATTTAATAACATATTAATATCTATTACATTTTAAATTATTCTATTATAATCATTCAGTAATCATATATTAGTTAGTTAATATATATTTTCATCACTAGATGATAGTGATTTTCATTGATTCGCTCATGTTGGTAATGGAAATATAGAAACCCATTATTTGATACTACATTCATCATTACAATATTAGAAAATATATTCAAAATTTTCTAATTATTTAAGATTCCCATTTTCATTTGACATAAACTATGGTCATGGTTTTTCATAATGACATCCATGATTAACTTGTTTCAGGTAATTTATTATTATCTATATATTACGTCATTATGATTATTAATTTTTATTTCATCTCCTAAGAATCATATTCTTGAAAAAATTACTCATTATTATCATATATATAAATTAATTATATTTTAATACTATCCATGTAATATACTGATAAAAAATGGAATGTGTCACTCATGGAGGTGGCAGTCCGCACATAGGATGAGAAAAATTTTAGTTTTTGAAATGGTTGAGAAGAAGGTTTAAAATAATTATTAAATAAACAAAATAAAATGTAATTATAATTATGATAATAATGTAATTATGTAATCCAAGTTATATTTTATTTGGATATTTTTTAAGAATAAATAAAGGAATATAAATAAAAAATGATTGATATTGATTCTTTTATTTACTCTTTGGGAATACTCATTATCCATCAATGAATGGTATTTCAGTGAGATCAACACCTATAAAACATAAGAGAGATATTTCTGTAATGATTTGGGAAGAATTTGATTAATTTAAAATGATTTTTTTGTGATAAGAAATGGGTTCATAAAGGGGTCATTTATGATTGAAATTGGTAGTATTTTTTGTACATAATAATTAGTGTATATTAAAGGATTTTATTTTTCAAATAATTGTTCAAAACCCCTATATTTTAGAATATATTTCTATTTGACAAATAAATTATTTCAATTTACTCTGAATAAAATAACCCTAATCTTTTGTGAATTATTTTTATAAATTATAAAATCATTGACATGAAATGCATTAAAATGAATTATAGTTATGAAAAATAATTACAAATTCACTTATTAAATACTATTAATCCTAAAGAACTGATTTGGATAATTTTCTTATGAAAAATATTTTTATCATATATCATTTATTTAAAAATTAAATTATTATTATTAAAATTATGAAATATAATTGTTTACGAAAGTATAAAATGAATTAATTTGATATTAAAATTTCAGAAATGAAAATAAAAACTTTCTAAGGTAAAAATCGATGTTTTATAAATAAATTATATTATACTATTTATACTTTTTTTATTACTAAATTAATTTTATAATTATTTATTAATAATTTTATTTTAATTTTTAGATAATATATTCAATGAAATATTTTAACATTTATTAAATAGTTTTTAATCAAGAAGTAGTGACAATAAATTTATTTTTATGCTTAAAAATGAATTTTACGAAAAACAATGTTCCTTGTGATTTATAATCTTATTTTAAAATTAATTTCTACCAATGGTTGAAATTTAATATATTAAATTGGGTCACATGTATTTAATCATATTTTTCAAATTTTGTAATAATTAAAATTTCATTGTTTTAAATTTAGAATGGCTACTATAGTAAAAATATTATAACCATTGTGAGGGTTAAAAGTGTTATTAAGGGTAAAACAAGATATATGGTTTATTATATAACATAGACATATCTAAATTTTATTTATTGAATGGATTATAAAGGTAAAAATAGATTATTTTAACCTTTTTTATTAAGATCCAATTTACAACAAAATGAATTTATATTATTTTATAACTATGAATAATTAAAAGTGTATCCCTACCCTCACATATAAAAGGGAGCCTCATAACTTCACTTCTTCGTGCACATTATGCCACATTTCTCGGAAAATCCCTACACAAATATCTTCTTAAATTCCCTCTCCATGTCTTATATTATTTTCGAAAAAAGTGTACCTTCAGTGGAATATGGTGTAATCCAAAGAAGGATTCCTAAAGAAGATGTAATCTTCATCACAGACCCATTTCAAATTTTCAACTTCTTATAAAACCTTAAAATATATTTATGTAACATCCTGAATTTTTAAAATTAAACACTATAATTGATAGCGTACATGATATGCCACATCAAGCCTAAAGGCATAACTAAAATTAATTTGACTGTTAAAACCAAGAAGCTAGAATGGAGATAATGAATAGTATTAACTGAATTATGAAAATATGGGTTTTCATATATGTATATATATATATAATTAATTAATTGTGGAATAATTAATTATAAATTAATTTATGGCCCTTTTAAAAAAAACTTGTAATATTTTTCAGAAAAACAATATTAATGAAAGTGAGTCTTTTTTAAAATAATAAAATAACACATTTTTTTATTCTATTAATGAAATATATATATATATATATATATTTAAAAAATTATTCTAAAAATTCATCATGTATGGTTTCTGTACATGAAAAAATAAAAAATTAAATTTTATGGATAAAAGGAGTATTTATCATGAAACACATTTTTACTGCCTTTTGATGGACAACCTATTTTAAATCAATTCATTGAAACTTTAATAATTTATATTTGATAAAATAAACTTATTAATTTGAGTAATAGTATGAATTTTTACTTTGGTATAATTTTTTGCATTTTTTCTGATAAGCTTCTTGTTTTAATGAATACTGAAAAAATAATTCTTTTTAATTGAATTATACTTTTAAATAACATTTATTTATAGTGTTGAATTACTTTTTTGAATGTATTTAAGGTATAACAAGATCAGGTTTTTATTATTTAAACCAATTTATTTCATTGTAATAAATTTCTAATTGAAATTGGATTTAAAAACATTCATAACTTTTGAAAGTGTTTACGTTAATAAAATTTCTTGATCCTTAAAAGGGTTTTATTTTAAATAACTTTTAGAATCATCAATGTTTTTAATTTTGGAAAATATATTACATATATTGAATATGATTATCCAAATTTATAAAATATATCCCTTTCATTTTTTGAAATATATGAATAGAATTATTAGTAATTATTTTTTTATCACGATTAAGGGTAAATCTGTTAATTTTGGCTAAAAATAATATTATTAAATATTATTAAATTACCCTAACACCTATCCTAATTTCATAGAATAGGTGATTTTCAACCAAATTATTGTTGGGTAGATTTAATGATCATTTTAAGCCACTTTAATGAGAGTATGACTTTTATTATATTGTAATCATAGAAATGTTCATTTAATCACACATTTGTTTTTAAAAAGAGAATTTTTTTTAATATGAGGTTATACTGAAGTTAAATTTTATTATTAATATTTATAAGATTTCCAAAAAAATATTCTCCAATATGAATGTTTATTTTGAATTTTTAGACAATAAATAATTAAAATAATGTCTTTCTCAGTGACGACGTAGTAATTTTTTAATTAAATGAAATATCAAATAAGTGACATTATAAATATTTAACAAAATATAATCTGAAATTATTGATTTTGTCCACGAATTTTATGAATTCTTTTGAAATTTTAGGGAAGATATAATACAGGTATTTTGAAGATATCATGTTTTTATTCAATTTTAAAAAAAATTAATATAATGAATTGTGTCAAAATTGATATTAATGATATTATAAAATAAATAATATTTCATTAAAAGATATAAAATTTATAAGAATATATAATTCAAAAAAATTAATTTATATAAGTTCTAAATTTTTTATGTTTCTAATTCATTGGTTTTTTTTTTGGAATGTTATTGTAAATAAATCAACCCTCAAAGTGTAAATTATATGATAACACAGAAAGAGTTAAAAGGGTAAAATAATGGTTAAAATAAAAACCTAAGGATTTAAAAAATAAAAAACTATGTGTTTTTCATTGGATAATGGCTTTTGACCCATTATCATCTTATATTCTACGAAACTCAATTTGGATCCAATTCGACTATAAAATAATTTTATAGTGATTTAATATTTTTATTAAATCTATGAGTGCCCCTCCCCTCTCCTATAATAGGACACCCATTATTCTAATTTACTCATGAAAAAAATTGGTTTAGTAAATCTCTACCCAAATACCTTATTATAATCTATCCCACATTCTAGAGGCCTAATTTTAGGCATATCAAAAAACATAAAGGTGTAACGGTTTTAATTAAAGGAGGTCATCCGAAGAAAAGGTATTGATTTTAAATAAGTATTCAAATTTTATTATTCATCCACATCCTAAAAATGTTCTTAAAATATTATGAAATTATAAAAAAATACTAAATATACTAATATATTATTATTCTAATATCTTCACCTAAATCCATCTTTACTTCAATCAAATGGGAAAAAATTAATCTTTTTTGTGTATGTGTGAATTATCATCTCCACAAACCAATATAATATGTTTTCTATTACCCTCTCTCAAGTAAATTTATAATGATTTAATTAATTTCTATATATTATTTTAATGAAATAATAATTATTATACAGTAATAATATATCAATTATCTAATTACCTTCCATGCTCATAAAAATGATATCGTTCGTTGTGTGTACATGTGGATTATCACCTACACGAAGCGATGCGATCAGTTTTTAATCACCACCTCACATGAATAATATGTAAAAGTATATTTAAATTATTAATAATATATTAATAATATTATTATCATTATGTAATGAAAAAATAATGCATTCTTTCATTCCAAAATGATCATTGAAAAATGGTAATGTCACTCATGTGTAAATACATCTTTTCATCTCAATAATTATAATGTAGTTCATCGTTCATATCCATAATAAATGGTCTGATTTAAAATTATAATGTCACACCCCAATTATTTAAAAAATAATTGAAATTAATGTAACATTTTTTTAGGTAGGTATTTATAACTTTCCATTATTCTTAATTTTGATGCTTCTATATTTAGAATTTTAAAAAAACGATTTTCTACAATTGTGTTCAGTAAGTTATTTGGAGTCTGATTAAACCAACTTGTTCTTTTTTTGTGTGAATACTAACATATCCTTATGAATAGTACTACCAATAGTAATATGACAACAATGAATAGTAAATTTTATTATTTTTTTAATTTATTAAGGATTCAATATAATGACATCATGGTAGATTTTTAAATGTGATATAAAAGTAGTTACAGAATTAAAATTGTTAATTATTTAATTCAATATGATTTTTTTTAAAAATTATATTATTAATATATAAAAAATTATTTTCAAAAAAGGAGTTCATATTAGAATTATACACATCAAAAACTAGTTAGGGTGAATTTTTGATTTTTTCCCAAATTCTAGAATTTTTTATGAATAGTGAAATATCGTAAAATACCGCATATTCAAATTATCAGTAAAATACACAATTAATGACATCATAAGTGATGTTATTCCTCTTGTTTAGAAATCACATTCTATTAGTACTATTTTGGTCACATAAATTATGACTATTCATTGTCTTGAGAAATAATATAATAATAGTGATTTAAAAAATGTAAAATACCTCCTCTCCCCCCACTATAAATACCACCCTAATTCCCTTATTCCTCCCACACTGCTCAATCCTTGAGAATTACCAATCTCGTCCAAATCCCCCCCCCCCCAATCTCCTTCCCCACGCCCAAGACCTTCTTGTCTCACCAAAATTCCAAAATCAACGGCCTTAAGGAGGATCTCAAGGAGAAGAGATCAAGAGGTAATAGATCCTCTTCCTTTTCATGTGTTTTCATTTCCTTTACTTCTATTTTACAGTCACTTCCACTCCTCCTATCAAAGAGGCATGAAATATGAATAAATCGTGTATATTCTAGATGTGCTCATTTTAATGGAAAGTTCATTTTCATTTTCCTTCTCCTCTCCCACTAAGTCAATGAATAAAAACATTATTGTGATGTGTTGAAGTACTGACATCTTGGATGATGTGATTTAAATTTGCATTAATTCCTTAAATTATAAACATGAAACCATTTTTATGGTTGAAACAGGTTATAATATTTGTACTATGTCTCATACAAGGTTCTGGAATTCTTTTGTATACATGGTTTTAATTTATAAAACAAAATGATATTTTTATTATCAAAGAACCACTAAGATGATCCAAAGGAACTACATTAATGTTTTAGTTTATAAATCATCCTCATTTCAAAATTCAAGATGTTAAATGGTTTAATTTATTGTTTTAGAAATATGTAACTCCCATTTCGTTCCAATTAAAGATTTCCACTTCCAATTGACAAAAATATCCATCATGAATCGATCATTGAGACCATGTAAAGAACTCACCCAACAGAATGTAAAAAAATTACTAATAAATGTTTCGATTGATGTTGTAAAATGATCATATTATAAACATGAATATGTTTCATTAAGATATTAAAAACACTCTTTTAACCATTATAAAGGAGGATTAAACACATTTGAATTAAGGAGAACACGGGAGAAGGTAATTCTCAACCCAATTTCCATTCATTGGGTTAACCTTATACTTTATCCATTATGTTTTATTAATAATATTGGTGTGATGAATTTATGTTTGTATTATGATTTATTATGTGTATTTACCATGTTTACACATGTCTATTCCACTTTACTAATTATCTCTCAAATTATATTTTAAGGGACTTTCCTTCAAAAATATTTTTTTCAATTATATTTAATTAATTTCAAAAAGAATTGTTTTTTATGTGCATGGAATAAGAGGTCTATCCTTAATTAAAGATACTTTATTACTATTATATGTTCCTTGGACATTATTTATTTTGGGATGAGACCATTATAGCTCAAGATATGTTTGGTTGAGCCCATTGTAGCTGATGATATGACCAGTGATCCCCATTATATCTCTCTAATGCATTGGGTACTCCAGATATGGAAGTTAACCAAAAATGTTATTCCTTGTGTAAGGGTGAATGTAAGAGTGATATGTTAAATATATACAATCGAAAGAACATGGTGTTTCTATGCATATGAGTTTTTTGGATTGTGGGTTTTTATGGTTTTTATTTTATCACATAACTAATGATTTCTTTATTTATATCCCATACTAAGTTTTGTACTCATCTAATGTTTTCAAAAACAATTCACAAGATATAATAATGGGTAATATAAATAATAGTGTCTTGATGTTTGTAATTAATTATTGTTAAAATTAATGTTATATGTTTTAATGATTTATATTTTGAATAAAATGGATACTGTTTTAGTAGTATCCTCTTTTATGAATGTGGTATGTCATGTATGTAAGATATCCTAATTATTTAAAACTCTAAACAATAAAAGATTTTCAATGTGTAATAATATATAGTCTTGTGTAAAGTTCAGGATTATGTAATGTATTAAGGCTGGGTCCTTATAGTTGTTATCAGAGGATGGTTTAGAGAACTTTAGGGGTTGGGATGATATTAAAATAATACCATAATTAATTTTTACTCCTTGGTAATTTTAATTGTTATTGAATTTAAGGATTACAGTGTTGCATCAAAAAATAATGTTTGTACAAAATGGTTTTCTGTGGAAGAAACAGTGAAGATGATGTAGTATTGCACCAAGAGGCTGATGTTTGTCTGAATGTGTTTCCCAGAATGGTGGGAATCAAAAATTTGTAGTTAGTGATAGCAATGGATCATTTGAATAAATCAACAAATGGGCGTGGTATCAATGCTAGAGAGGTACATTAACTACCACAAAGAAACATGTCTTCTTTGGAGCATTTTATGAGGCAACATCTACCGTCATTCAATGGAACCATAGATCCAGTGATTGTCGAAGGATGTATCAATGCTATAGAAAATATATTTGATGTCAAGGGATGTTAATTATGACAAAATTTAATACTATTCATTTATCATTTGGATGTAGAAGTCGATCAATGGTGGACTATAGTTAATAATATGAGGGAAAGAGATTATCTTGACAGTCTAGAATGGGATGATTTTAAGAGTCTTTTTCTTGAAATTTATTTTCCCTAAACTGTTCGACTCAGAATGGAGAAACAATACTTTGAATTGAAGATGGAAGATGATGATTTTGTGGCTGTATATGAATCCAATTTTACATGAATGGCTAGGTATGTATCGAATTTTACATGGGATTTTGAATGTAAAAATAATATATTTTACTTTAGTTTAAATCCATTTTTTGCGAAGAGTTTTGGCTTCACGATAGTTTAAAAGCATTAAGAAGGTTGTTCGTTGTAATGAAAATAGTTGAGATAGAGTTTTTTGAGACATATGTGACTTGTGATGACATGAATAAGAAGCGTTCTGGTTGGTAGACAATGGGGAAGAACTCATCAAAGATGTCTGGAGGTATGAAAATGAATTACCCTTCTTGTAAAAAGTGTGGTAAAAGGCATCCTGGTGAATGTATTGTAAATTCAGGGAAATTCTACTAATGTGGATGTTTTGGAAACATGTCTCCTGAGTGCAATGAAAATGACCCAAAAATTAATGACAAGCCTATGGTGAGATGCTTTAACTGTCAAAAAGTGGGTAATTTTGTTAATGTTTTTCTGAAGAATGTCACCAAAGTAGGGAATCATGAAGAATAGAAGCAGAAGGGTTTGGTTACATCATTCAAAACCACTACAATAGGTTATGACCCATAAAAAGAGGTATTATCAGGTAAATTACATGTTTTTAAGTATTTTTCAAATGTGTTGTTTGATTCATGTTTTATACATTCCTTCATTTTGAAGAAATTTTTAAAAAAACTTGGAATTCAACCTCATTAAATGAAACTAGATATCATAGTAAAAACACCTGGAGGAAATATTGTGGCAAAACGAAATTATAATAATATGACTATCCTTTTCTGTTGAAATATTTTACCTACAATCCTTGTTTTTCCCCCTCTATTATAGGTTGATGTTGTTCTAGGTGTGGAATGACTTTCTTTTTATCATGAACTGATAGATTTCAGAGAAAAATAATTTCTTTCAGAAAAATTTTTAGTTTGTGTTCAAGAATGAACCCTTACCATTATTAAAAAATCAAGAAGATAAGCATCTGGTAATGGATGTAAATGAAAGTTATATAGCTCATATTATTGAAGATAAGAGAACTATCCAGATTAATGATGTACCAGTAGTAAATGAATACATGGATGTTTTTTCTAATGATTTGTGTGGAATTATTCTTAATCGAGTGTTTTAGTTTAATATTGACTTAGTTCATGATGAAAAGACAATTTCCAAACCTCCTTATCGAATGATCAAATAAATATTTTAGAATAAAAAAAGTAGTTACAAGAATTATTAGAAAAAGGATTCATCTGACCCTGCACTTCACCATGGGGTGGTCCTATCTTTTTGTTATGAAAGCATATGGTTCAATGGGACTTTGAATCTATTATGGAGCCTTTAATAACAATACAATTAAAAAAATTATCATTTTTCTTATATCAATGATTTTTTTGTGTCACGACCCATCCCCCAGGGCCCATGCCATCACAACCCAAAGCCCGCGTTTTATAGTCCAGTGGCTGGCAACTAGGACCGGAAAGGTGTATCCCTAAATTGGGAAGACATTGTCTTTAAACCTATACAAACACACAAACCAAGAACAAAACAAGAATCAACCACGATGTAAATAGCTACAGTAAAAAGTGTACTGCATGTAATGGGGCCGGAATACAAGACTTTATAGAAGGTACAAGTTCAAGTAAAAGGATAAAACAGTTCATGGATCCTCCTTCATGGACCCTACCTAAAAGGTATGTACAACTCACGATCAGTACTCACAGAAACACATCGAGTCAAATGGTCCACCTATCATAACCTTACATTCATGTCTCCCTCATCCTCGATCAGTGATGTCTGTTGTCTTTACAACACACAGTAAGGTGCTTATATAGCCCATTTAGTGGGGAGTATAAAAATACTCAGTAGGGACCTCGAGACTCCTGAAGGTCTCCCAGAGTTCCCCAAAGGATACACACCAAAGAAAGACCATAAACACAAAGCAGGAAGGTGTCATCAAATCGAATTAGGTATATACCCATACATATTCCTATGTTATCAAGATATAATCATCCCATGCATGAGAAAATATGAGGATCCAACATTTAATCCTTTAGCACAACTAATCCATGAGCGAAAAATACCACAATGGTGACACCATGAAGGTAACACCACGTAGGTAAAAGTACCACAATGGTAACACTATGGAGGTAAGACCACGATGATAAAAGTACCATAAAGGTAATACCATGAAGAAAAAACAATGAAGTTAAATGTACCACAATGTACCAGATCACATCATGTATTAAACTCATGTACTTAAGTACATAGTATTGGTGGTAAATATAAATTATCTTATTCTGTCGAGAGGCTCAACTTCTGACCCACACCTAATCGATAGATTCTGACCACACAGGATCCCTATGCACTGACCCACACTTGATTAATAAATGCAGACTCACATAGGATCGATGTTCTTTATTCATGTTATATCCAGCCATGAGATTATTGTACTAAGAATACTTGATTCTGGTAGGGTGCTATTCTCAATCCATTGTTCATACCTCAACCACCAAAATGTTCCACTAAGAAGTATCCCAAAGAAACTTAATGTTGAAATGGTTCCAACACGATAGATGATGCGTCAAACAGATGCCCGGTCTATGACTTATAAGTGTTTTAGTACTACGGGCCTGGTTGGATTCGGGTTCGATCCAACCTGGCCAAACTCCAACCATATACAAAACACAAGTGGGGTATACCAAAATGACTGTATTGCTCCAAGGATCCCAACTCCATAGATGGTTCGTCAACAGAATGCATGGTTCACAAGTAATGGCTCTTTTAGAGAAACTGGGCCTAGAAGGGTCTGGTTCTGGTCTGACCTGGTAGGACAGACCTGGCCCGACCTAGTCTTTGCTGACCCGATCTGGGTTGGGCCACAGTGGGCGCAGCTCGTTGGGTCGACGCAACTCGATGCATGGAGGGTGTGGCCTTCTGGCTCGTGTGGCCCAGCCCGTGGAGTGGGTCCTGCCCTAGCTGGCCCAAGGGGGCCTTTCTACCCCATTTGGAGTCAGAGCGGCAGCGCCAGAGGGCACCACCAGGTCACCCACAGGGAGCAGGTCTCAGCCCTTTGTCATGGCATCTGAGTTGTGTTCATCTTCAGCAGAGCGTGATGGCATGCCACACGCCTCCACCCGTAGCCAGTCGATGTCGGCCACCACTATAGCATCCCGTCTTTTTATAACATAACTTTCATTTCATTACATGGACTTGAGGATCGTTAAGGTTTAGTGTCTTGGAAACAAGGAACATAATACATGAAAAAAAAACATAAAAAAGTCTTCTTAAACACTTGAATGGATTCTCCTTTAGTTCAACCTAGGTTCATTACTGCATCTCATAACCTGGGGACATACATCAAAATAAAGGGTGAGCAGAAGTCCCAGTAAGGGAAACAAGAGAAACGTTTTACATGTGAACTTGAGATGCTTCAATTAGGACATGAAAAGAACTTTAAGGCATGAGAAAGAAATCATGAGATAAATCATAATAAAAATAACATTTTTCATAACTTGAATATGTGGCTGCAACATTTAATATTGACAATCGTTTCGTTTCACCAAGGTCCATCCCAAAGGTGTCGTTAAAAATTACCATGGTTATTCATCAAGGCGTCGTTAAAATGGTCATCTCTAGAGATTAAGTCTTTACCCAATGCATTGGAGAGCTATCAGGGCGCACCCTTAAATTTGCCTTTATTATCATGCGAGCCACATATATCATCATCAAAAATTTCATAAATAACCCATATAGAATAAAATAAATGGGTTTTATTTCATAATCATAACGTTTTAAAAACTGCTTTAAAGACATGATCTTTACGTTACTTTAAACCCACGGAAAGGGAAAGAGGGTATCATGTATGTAAATCCTAGAATTTAAAATAGAACATTTTGATATATATGTGAATATCCTTGTATAAATAAGATCATTGAGTATTCACTTTATAACATAATGTGATTTTGAGAAAAGAGAGGCATTTTGAGACGAAAATTCTGCAGCATAACGGCTATGTTACACGGTTTTAGAAAACTTTGAAAAGAGAGGGAACATGGGTTGAACAATCATAATTGACCCATAAAAAAGTATAGGGATAGAAGAAGAAGGATATATGGACATGGTGATGAAATTTCAAGGACATACCATTTGAAATGAAAAACATGGAAGGAAGACAAAAATTTGATTTCTCTTATGAAATTTCAGCAGCCTAACGGCGTCACTTAAATCTCAACAAAAATGAATTGAACAGATAAAATAGGGTCCCTCATCATATGATCATAGGATATTAGTATTATAGATATAGAGATCATACCCCAACATAATAAAAAGGAACTTGAAAGATTTGACATGAAAATCGAACTTGAAAAAAATGAGAAGGGTGAAAGAATCACTTAAAAATTCGGCAGCCTAATGGCGTCACTTAATCTTTCATAAAACAAAATGATGAGAGTAAGAGGGGATCTCTCATAATATAAACATGAAAGGGAAGTAAGAGGAATATAAAAGAACATCGTCTCACATAATAACATGGAGCATAAAAGGAATGACATAAAATAGATTACATGAAAAGAAAGAGAGAGGTCAGATCCCTTACCTTAAAACGTGACTCTTGAAACTCAATGTTTTGGACCTTGAGGGCTTGGGGGAACCTTGGGAGGACTCCTTGGGAGGTAAGGAGTCCAGAACATTGTTGGGGGAGTGTTGGGAGTGAAAACTAAAGGAGGAAAGGGTGGGTATTTATAGGGAGAGTGAGGGGAGAAGGCATTAATGGCCAAGGGACACCTCATTAGTGGTTTTGGAAAAACCATGGGCTTGCCCATGGTATTTGCCCATGGTATTGGCCACTTGGGAAACCTCATACCTTATATTACTATTCATCAGTCGACCATATTTATTACATACTTAATACATCATTTAATGATGTCATTAAACACCCGTAACTTAAAAACTAACCTTTCACTATTAATCGAAAATTCAACTTTCTCAGAATAATCCCAAAATTTCACCTTAACCAAATATCAATGCTTTTATTTCAAAAATGAAATCCATTTTATAAAAATCATTTTCTAAATATTTTTAATTAAATTTTTAATTAAGAACACTATTTACCGAAAATTCATTTTTTTCAGAAAATTCCCCAAAAATTACCTTAACATAAAATCGATGCTCTGAGTTCAAAAATAATGTCCTTTTTATAAAAATAATTTTCTAATTATTTTTAATTAAATTTTTAATTAAAAACACTATTCATCTGAAAAAACTAATACTTGACTAATAATTTATGAAACCGTTATTTACCCATTTTATTGAATCACATTACTTAATCTAGGTGTCCAAATTATATTAAAACTTTCTTTGAGTGAAATTACTTATCCATTTGGTCACATTACTAATCCTAAGCGTAAAATAACTATTCATAATTTACTATTCATCAAAAATTAAATTGATCTTATTAGACTCCAAATTCCTTACTGAACACTTTTGTAGAAGACCATTTTTTGAAAATAATTACACATCATTAATTATTTAGGTTTTACATAAATGTTTTAAAATATCCCTTTTTCAAAAATTCATCAATAAAATATATCCTAAAATTATCCAGACAAAAGAAATTCCACAAACATCACTAAAGGAAGAGATCTCAATTTATTCACCCGAAAGTATTACACAAGGAAGATAGGGTCTCATCACATAGCCCCTTATAACACCAGTATAAGACCTAAGTGTGAGGTGTGCTATGGTGAGAGAATCTGAGGGAGGATCAGATAACATTTCCCTAGTAGTAATCTCTACTAACTTGAAATTCTCCCGTAGGCGTTTCCGTTCAAGCTTGACACACTGGAGTTCGGCTTGGGCTTGGTCCAAAGCGAAGCCCTCAGATGCTAACTCCTTCCCAAGCTCTGATAAGTGGGATTCATAAGGGTCAAGTCTACTGGATGAAGCCATCGACTCCTCTTTCTGCATTAACCATTAACATATTATTAAAACATTAAGAGTAAGTTAATATACTACTCAAAAAGAATAGGTCGTTACATTCTTCCCCCCTTAAGAAATTTCATCCCCGAAATTTTTACTTGAGGCCTAGTCGAAAAGGTGAGGGTACTTTTGCTTCATTGTTTCCTCAGGCTCCCAAGTCGCTTCTTCATATTTATGATTCCTCCACAACACTTTCACAGGGTGGGTAGTCTTGTTTCATAGGACCTTGTCTCTAAGGTCCAAGATCTCCACTGGCTGCTCCTCATAAGAGAGGTCATGTTCCAGTTGTACCACCTCTAGGTTCAGTACATGTGAAGGGTCGGGTATGTACATACTCAAGAGAGATACATGGAAGACATCATGAAATTGAGCTAGGTTCGGTGGAAGTGCTAGACGATAGGCCACTGCTCCTATGCGATCAAGGATTTCATAGGGGACAATGTACCTAGGGCTGAGCTTCCCTTTCTTCCCAAACCGCATGACTCTCTTCCAAGGAGAAATTCGAAGGAAGACTTTGTCACCAACACCAAACTCCAAGTCCCTTCGACGATCGTCAGCATAGCTCTTCTGCCGACTTTGAGCAGCCTTTATGTGTTGTTGGATGGCATGAACCTGTTCTGTCATCTCTTGCACAAGATCAGGCCCAAGAAGCTTTCTCTCACCAGTTTCATCCCAACAAGTGGGAGTTCTACATCGCTTTCCATACAAAGCTTCATAGGGTGCCATCTGAATACTCGAATGGAAGCTGTTGTTATAGGAGAACTCAACTAATGGGAGGTGTTGATCCCATCCACCTTTAAATTCCATTGAGCATAATCTCAGCATGTCTTCGAGTGTCTGAATAGTCCTTTCAGATTGTCCATCGGTTTGAGGATGATAGGCCATACTAAAATTTAATTCAGTATTCAGAGCATGTTGATGACTTCTCCAGAATTTTGATGTGAATCTTGGGTCACGATCAGACACGATGGATAGTGGTACCCCATGCAGCCTTACCACTTCCTTCACATATATCTTGGCATGTTGATTCATAGAGAAATCTTCCCGAATAGAGATAAAATGGGCTGTCTTGGTGAGACGGTCCACAATAACCCATATCGCATTGTTTCCTTTGGATGTTTTCGGGAGACTAGTTACAAAGTCCATAGTGATATTATCCCACTTCCATACTAGTATGGGTAGCAGTTTTAATACCCCCTTAGGAATTTTTCCTTCTACCTTTACTTGCTGACACACCAGGCACCTTGTAGTGTAATCAGCAATCTCCCTCTTCATGTTATCCCACCAATAATGAACACGGAGGTCTCTATACATCTTAGTGCTACCCGGATATATAGAGAAAGTAGAGCTATGAGCTTCATCCATCAGTTCTTTCTTTATCTCTAGAATAGATGGAACACATAGTCTTGTACGAAATTTCAATACACCTTCTTGATCAATATTGAAATCAGGGAACTTCCCATCCTTTACAGCCTCCAACTTCTCCTGCAGCAAAGGATATTCTTTTTGAGCCTTCTTCATCTTCTCTAGTAATGAAGGTTGAGAAATCATTTGGGATAGGGTTGATGATGTCCCTTTCCTTACAATTCCCATTTCCAGTTTTACTAGATCATTAATCTAGGTATCTCCTAGGATCCTTATTATTGCCAGAACAACAGGATCTTTCCTGCTTAACGCATCCACGACTTTGTTTGCCCTTCCAGGGTGATAATGAATTGAACAATCATAATCTTTAATAATCTCCAACCATCTCTTTTGTCTCATGTTCAATTATTTCCGTGTGAAAATATACTTTAGACTTTGGTGGTCAGTGTATATATAACATTTCTCCCCATAAAGATAGTGCCTCCATATCTTTAGAGCAAAAACAACTGCCGCCAGCTCTGGATCATGCGTAGGATAATTCTACTCATGAATCTTCAACTGTCGAGATGCATAAGTAATTACCTTGTCATTTTTCACGAGGACGCACCCAAGTCCTTTCGGAGATGCATCGCTAAAAATAACGAATCCTTCTCTGATAGAGGGTAGTGTTAACACAGGTGCAGTAACCAATCTCTTCTTCAGCTCTTGGAAACATTCCTCACATTCCTTTGTCCAGATGAACTTAACCCCTTTTCGAGTCAACTTGGTTAGTGGATTAGAAAGCCATGAAAAGTTTTTCACAAACCTCCTATAATATCCTGCTAAACCAAGGAAACTACGAATCTCAGTTACTGTTGTGGGTTGAGGCCACTCCTCCACAACCATTGTCTTTGTAGGGTCAACCGAGATTCCTTCATTGGTTATGATGTGCCCAAAGAAATCAACTTTTTGTAACCAAAACTCACACTTGCTGAACATCCCAAAGAGCCTCTCCTTCCACAGAGTTTTCAATATAACCCTTAGATGATCTTCATACTCCTCACTACTTTTTGAATATATCAAAATATCATCAATAAAAACTACCAAAAAGTTTTCAAAGTAGTCCTTAAAGACTCTATTCATCAAATCCATGAAAATAACAGGAGCATTAGTCAAGCCGAAGGGAATAATAGAAAACTCATAATGCCCATATCTTGATCGGAAGGCAGTCTTTGGAATATCATCCTTCTTCACCCTCAGTTTATGATAACCAGATCGAAGGTCAATCTTAGAGAAGAATTGAGCACTGCGAAGTTGGTCAAATAAATCATCGATTCTTGGAAGAGGATATCTGTTCTTAACTGTGATCTCGTTCAGTTATTTATAATCAATGCATAGCCGCATTGATCCATCCTTCTTCTTCACAAAGAGAACTGGTGCTCCCCAAGGAGACACACTCGGTTGGATAAACCCCTTCTCCAACAAGTCTTGGAGTTGTTTCTTTAACTCTTCTAGCTCCACATTTTCCATTCTATACGGAGTCTTTGATATCGGTTGAGACCCAGGTACGAGTTCAATGGAGAACTCTACCTCTCTTTCTGGGGGAGTTCCAGGTAACTCCTCAGGAAATATATCCATGTATTCTTGAACAATCGGAACATCTTCAATTTGTATGCTCCCTTTTCCTTCATCATCATCACCGATTAACTCCCTATAGAAAGCTATAGGAGGTGCTTCTAGATAGGGATCAGTTCGGGATATCTCTCCTCGGAAGATAACTGTAGGTCGTTCATTCAAGACTACTAAGTTTCCTTACTTCTACATTTGATCTTAGCATTATACTTTGAGAGCCAGTCCATCCCTAGTATAATGACGAATTCCATCATGGGAATGACTACTAGATTTGCGATAAGATTGTGCTCACCTAAGTAAACACTATAGTCTCCAAATACTGTTGATGCAAGGATAATACCACTTGATGTCTTGACTGACGACTCTACCTCTAGTATTTCGGGGATTGATTCTATATTCCTTGCAAACTTGGAGGAAATAAAAAAATGCGTAGAACCAGAATCAAATAAAGTACTTGCTAGTTTTGAGAGGACAACAAGAGTACCTGCTACCACATCGTTCGGAACTTCAACTTTAGTTGTTGTGATAGCAAAAGCACGACCTTTCTCCCTTGGCCTCTGCTGAGGTTTATGGTGATTCCCCTCCACCACCCTCGGATTTGGACATTGGTTAGAAAAGTGCCCATGCTGTCCACACTTGAAGCATGTGACTTCGGGTAGGGCCAGAACCATCTTTCCTCTGTCGTTAGTGTTGGGAAGCTGAAGCTTCACCTCACTATGACAGTTTCGAGCAATATGGCCTCCTCTTCCACACTTTTAGCACTTGCCACTTCCGTTCAAGCAGTTACCCAGATGATTCTTCCCACATTTATTGC
The DNA here is from genome assembly GCA_963277665.1 of Viscum album. Lineage (NCBI taxonomy): Eukaryota > Viridiplantae > Streptophyta > Magnoliopsida > Santalales > Viscaceae > Viscum > Viscum album. The sequence goes on from OY728165.1 coordinate 815,134,208, forward strand.
ATGTGGTAAGTTGCATTTGCTTTCCACCTCTTCCCTGATCAAAAGACATCCCTAAACTGGGCTCCAACGATCTCTTCTTTTCATTTGGTTTATGAGACCACTGTGTCTCAACAAACTCTAGCTCTACTTTCATAGCACTTCAAACTATTTCTTCATAGCTATCATAGTCCATGTTGGCTAGATTCTTCCGCAGATGAGGTCGCTGTCCACCAAAGAATCTATCAACCTTCCCATTAGGGTCCATGACAAAGCTTGAGGTATAACGAGAAAGCCTTGTGAAGTTCATCTCATAGCTTCCGACAGATTCGTTATCCTTCTACTTCAGCTCGAGAAACTCTTTCTCCATTCTCCTTCTCATGGAACGATGGAAATACTAGTTAAAGAAAATTCCCTGAAATTCTTCCCACTCCATAGCTTCCATCTCTCCTCGTGGCTTCGTGTTTTTGATCAGTGACCACCACTGATCAGCTTCTCCCTCTAGGCAGTAAACCGCAAGGGTGACCTTTTCTTATTCCGAACAATGAAGTACAGAAAAGATCTTTTCAATGGAGCTTATCCATTGTTCCGAAACCAATGGGTCAGTAGATCCACTGAATGTTGGCGGTCGTTGACGCATGAAGGGCTCAACAGAGTGTTGTTCCCTTCATGGTCAGGTCGGCCTCTCAGCTTGATTCAAGTTATTACTCATAACTTGAGTCAGTTGGTTCATCATTCGCATGAATTTTTCCATTCTGGCTTCCATCGGAGGGCCGTCAGCCATTGGTGCATTGTGGTCACCATCGGCACGGTTCCTCCTATTGCCCGCCATTTTCAAAAAGAATAAAACCTTAGTAAGAATCTTATTTCATTTATGAATCTTTTAACTAAGACTTCAAGCTTAGACAATTACACTTTTCTATAATTCCTTCATAATGATTCATAAAAATCTTGTGGTTAACCAAACATATCCCCCGGGAGTGTCGTAACCAAGAGTGCAGCAAGGCCCGTTATCGTTCACCAGTTCCCGTTCGAGTCTAGCTCAAAGCAGTGTTTTCGGGTTTTACCCCTATGTACATCTGTGCCAGAGCCGCCTCTACGTGCTCGTATCCAGACATGGATGTTTGATAAACCACTTACTCAATACTTACCAAAATACCAGGAAGTTTTCCTATATTTAAACATGTCTATAGGGTTCTTCCTAAATTTTTTATATCCTAATTTCCAAAAATAACTAAACCATCCTTTGATACCAACTATAGAATCTTGTCTTTTTATACCATAACTTTCATTTCATTACACGGAACTGAGGATCGTTAAGGTTTAGTGTCTTGGAAACAAGGAACATAATACATGAAAAAAACATAAAACAGTCTTCACAAACACTTGAAAGGCTTCTCCTTTAGTTCATCCCAGGTTCATTGCTGCATCTCATAACCTGGGGACATACATCAAAAGAAAGGGTGTGCATAAGTCCCAGTAAGGGAAATAAGAGAAACGTTTTACATGTGAACTTGAGATACTTCAATAAGGACATGAAAAGAACTTTAAGGCATGAGAAAGAAATCATGAGATACATCAAAATAAAAATAACATTTTTCATAACTTGAAGATGTGGCTGCAACATATAATATTGACAATCGTTTCGTTTCACCAAGGTCCATCCCCAAGGTGTCGTTAAAAATTACCAAAGTTATTCACCAAGGCGTCGTTAAAATGGTCATCTCTAGAGATTAAGTCTCTACCCAATGCATTGGAGCGCTATCAGGGCGCACCCTTAAATTTGCCTTTATTATCATGTGATCTACATATATCATCATCAAACATTTCATAAATAACACATATAGCATAAAATAAATGGGTTTCATTTTATAGTCATAACATTTTAAAAACTTCTTTAAAGACATGATCTTTACGTTACTTTAAACCCACGGAAAGGGAAAGCGGGTATCATGTATGTAAATACCAGAATTTAAAATAGAACATTTTGATATATATGTGAATACCCTGGTATAAATAAGAGCTTTCATTATTCGCTTTATAACATAAAGTGATTTTGAGAAAAGAGAGGCATTTTGAGATGAAAATTCTGCAGCATAACGACTATGTTACATGGTTTTAGAAAACTTTGAAAAGAGAGGGAACATGGGTCGAACAATCATAATTGACCCATAAAACAGTATAGTGATAGAATAAGAAGGATATATGGACTTGGTGATGAAATTTCAAGGACATACCATTTGAAATGAAAAACATGGAAGGAAGACAAAAATTTGATTTTTCTTATGAAAATTCAGCAGCCTAACGGCGTCACTTAAATCTCAACAAAAATGAATTGAACAGATAAAATAGGGTCTCTCATCATATGATCATAAGAGATCAGTATGATAGATATAGAGATCATACCCCAACATAATAAAAAGTAACTTGAAAGAATTTACATGAAAATCGAACTTGAAAAAATGACAAAGGTGAAAGAATCACTTAAAAATTCGGCAGCCTAACGACGTCACTTAATCTTTCATAAAACGAAATGATGAGAGTAAGAGGGGATCTCTCATTATATAAACATGAAAGGGAAGTAAGAGGAATATAAAATAACATCCTCTCACATAATAACATGGAGCACAAAAGGAATGACATAAAAGAGATTACATGAAAAGAAAGAGAGAGGTTGGATCCCTTACCTTAAAACGTGACTCTTGAAACTCAAAGTATTGGACCTTGAGGGCTTGGGGGCACCTTGGGAGGACTCCTTGGGAGGTAAGGATACCGGAACTTCGTTGGGGGAGAGTTGGGAGTGAAAACTAAAGGAGGAAAGGGTGGGTATTTATAGGGAGAGTGAGGGGACAAGGCATTAATGGCCAAGGGACACCTCATTAGTGGTTTTGGCAAAACCATGGGCTTGCCCATGGTATTTTCCCATGGTATTGACCACTTGGGACACCTCATACCTTATATTACTATTCATAAGTCGACCATATTGATTACATACTTAATACATCATCTAATGATGTCATTAAACACCTGTAACTTAAAAACTATACTTTCACTATTAATCGAAAATTCAACTTTCTCAGAATAATCCCAAAATTTCACCTTAACCAAATATCAATGCTTTGATTTCAAAATTGAAATCCATTTTATAAAAATAATTTTCTAATTATTTTTAATTAAATTTTTAATTAAAAACACTATTCACCGAAAATTCATTTTTTTCAGAAAAATCCCCAAAAATTACCTTAACATAAAATCGATGCTTTGAGTTCAAAAATAATGTCCTTTTTATAAAAATAATTTTCTAATTATTATTAATAAAATTTTTAATTAAAAAACACTATTCATCTGAAAAAACTAAAACTTGACTAATAATTTATGAAACCGTTATTTACCCATTTTATTGAATCACGTTACTTAATCTAAGTGTCCAAATTATATTAAAACTTTCTTTGAGTGAAATTACTAATCCATTTGGTCACATTACTGATCCTAAGTGTATAATCACTATTCATAATTTACTATTCATCAAAAATTAAGTTGATCTTATTAGACTCCAAATTCCTTACTGAACACTTTTGTAGAAGACCATTTTTTGAAAATCATTACACATCATTAATTATTTAGGGTTTACATAAATGTTTTAAAATATCCCTTTTTCAAAAACTAATCAATAAAATATATCCTAAAATTATCCGGACAAAAGAAATTCTACAAACATCACTAAAGGAAGAGATCTCAATTTATTCACCCGAATGGATTACACAAGGAAGCTAGGGTCTCGTCACATAGCCCCTTATAACACCGGCATAAGACCTAAGTGTAAGGTGTGCTATGGTGAGAGAATCTGAGGGAGGCTCAGATAACATTGCCCTAGTAGTAATCTCTACTAACTTGAACTTCTCCCGTAGGCGTTTCCGTTCAAGCTTGACATGCTGGAGTTCGGCTTGGGCTTGGTCCAAAGAAAATCCCACATATGCTACCTCCTTACTAAGCTCTGATAAGTGGGATTCATAAGGGTCGAGTCTACTGGATGAAGCCATCGACTCCTCTTTCTGCATTAACCATTAACATCTTATTAAAACATTAAGAGTAAGTTAATATACTACTCAAAAAGATTGGGTCGTTACAACCACTGTCTGTCACAGCTATATGTAGTGGCACCCTTCTATGGGGGTGTGAGACGGCGTGTCACCACCTCCTTCATGGTCGGCCGGAGTTGGCCGCTATCTTCGCCTATTGAGACTATAGTTGTGGCATTCTCTGCCTGTAGCAGGTAACAACACTCCACTATCTCCTCTTCCACAAGCGCCAGTTGTCGATGGTCTTCTCCTAGTCATCGGGTGAGATCTAGTGGCCTCTTTTTTCATCCGAGGGTGCTAACGAACTCCATGGGACACCCTCTTCATCACTAAACCCATTGTTCCAGGTTCTGTCCATCCCGAATAAATCTCTAGAAAACAACAAATCAAATTTCAACAATTTGTGGAGGGTCTGTTCCAAGTTAGTTGGGCAAGCATCCTCTGTGTTAGCTTGATATTATAGGGGTAGTAAACTGATTCCAAAACTCTTTAATTTTGAAAACAAATAAACAATACCTCAAGATCATTTGAGAACGTCTGCATTTGAATTAGAGTCGATGTTTGTCGTATTGTGATTTAGTGGTGCTTGTCACAATTTACTGGAACTTGTATCATCCTCCAATTGGTTGGCATCATGGTATTTTACCAGAGTTTCATCACTTGGTGAAGTTTTTCCAACACCCCTCCCCATCCTCCAAATAAATAGGAGGGGAAAGGTGGGTAACTCCATTGGGAATTTATGAGTTTCATTTAAAAATTAACCTTCCTAATTACAATGCAATAGTTACAAACATTAAGGATTCAAGGAAATTAATGGCTTGACATGTCGTTGGTCCCTCCGCTACCGCTCTTCCATTGGAGGAAAAGAAAAGGGAGAAATAAAATAGCCTTTTATTTTATTATTCATTTAAAAGTTCAAAAATCTATCTTTTCTCCCGACCAACAACGGTTGATGGGAAGTCTCCCGTAACTGAATCCCAGTGATGCGGATTCAACGGTTCCCTCTGATTTTTAGTCTGAGCACTAGTTCAAAAGATAAAAAATGTTACTCGAGGGTTTACTGATTGCACCTTAAAAAAAGTTCATAAATTCATTCTAGGCACACCAGGCCTCGGAATCACTCCCCGTCAATTTTCACCATCTTTTATTAATTCCATATAATTAAAAAAATACATGGAAAATATGGGTCTTTACATTCTCCCCACCTTAGGAATTTTCATCCCTGAAATCCACAATATAGACCAAGGAAACAAATTGTGGTAATGAGCGTGAATCTGAGCCTCATGCTCCCATGTCCTCTCTTGGAGGTTCCCGTGCTCCCAGCAAACATGAACCATACGGATTGATCGTCCATGAAAGCCCACTCTTGTCAATCCAAAATCTCTAATTGAACCTCTATAAATGTCTCCCCATCCTCGATTTCTAGCTCGCCCCAGTCAATGACGTGCGATGGATCATGAACGTACCTCCTCAGCTATGACCGGTGAAAAGGTCAATCACCCAGTACATCTGTGGGGGAAGACCCAGGCGATACCCCACCTCTCCAACTCTATTGGGAACCTGAAAAGGTCCGATGGACCTCAGATATAACTTGCCTCCCCATCCCAATCTCTACAAACCATGTCGAGGTGAGACCTATAGGAAGACATGGTCTCCATCCTCAAACTCCAAAGATCTTTGTCTCCCATCTGCATAAGACTTATGTATGCTCTGTGTAGTCTTCATCTACTCCTGGATGATCTGCACCGTTTTAGTGGTTGCTCGTACTAACTTTGGTCCCATAAGTGTTGACTTCCCAAGGTCTGTCCAGCATAGAGGTGACATGCAAGGTCGACCATACAAGGCCCCAAATAGTGTCATACCTATAGTGGAGTGCAAGTTATTTTATTAGGATAATTCCACCAAGGTCAAGTGATCCTCCCATATATGGCCAATATCTAGGACACAAGCATTAAGCATGTGTTTGAGTGTCTGTATGGTCTACTATGTCTAACCATCCTTCTAAAAATGAATGATATTTTTCAAACATAGCAGAGTCCCAAATGCCTCCTGTAATCCCTTCTACTACTGGAATATAAAATATGTGTCACAATTATAGATTATTGTCGATGGAACCCCATTAAGTCATACAATATCTTGTATGTATAGGCATCTTAATCCCTCTACTAATCCCTTCTTTAGGATGGGTAGGAAGTGGGCTGACTTTGTGAGTCTGTCAATGATCACCAAGATGGTATCATGTCCCCATGATGTACATGGAATCCATGTCACAATGTTGATGGAGATACCATATCCCTTCCAATATGGCTCCTCCAGTGGTTGTTCTAATCCTGTTAGAACGTGATGGTCGTCCTTCACTTGCTAACAAGTGAGGTATCATGAAACAAACTCTGCCGCTGCTTTCTTCATCCCCAGCCACTAGTGCTGACACTAGAGGTCCTAGTACATCATTTCCACACCATGAGGCACCACCATAAGGGATGTATGGAACTCCCTCAGCACCACCTTACGTATTTCCATGGGTACCATGGTGCGTCCTCTAAAGAGAATGGTGTGCTCTCCAACCTTAGAAAATACATTAGGTGCATGTCTTGAGGATATCTATGAACATCTATCCTCAAATTCAATATCCCCAAGCTATGCCTCCTGAACCCACTGAAGATTTAGGGGAGTGACTATCATAGACTGGTGGTAAGCTGCTCCATCTCTATCCACAAAGGATATCTGCAATGCGGCTAGTTGCTCAGTCCCTCACTCAGTAGTTATAAACCAGACCTCTTGTTGTGTGTGTCTGCCACTACGTTATCTTTCCTAGGAGTATGGACTTCTCAAATTCATAGTTCTAGAGGTACTCTATCCAACATCTTCGTTTTAGGGATAGGTCATTCTATGAGAAGATATTCCTAAGACTCTTGTGATCTGAGTAAATAATAAATCGTTCACCCATCATGTTGTGTCGCCACATTTTCAAGGTGAAGACCACTACTAATAACCCCAGGTCATGGGTAGAATAGTTCTACACATGCTATCATAGATTTCATGAACCATAATTGATCAATTACTACTCTCGCATCAGGACACATCCATGTCTGGTCCTTGATACATCGCAGTAGACTACATACCCAACACCCTCTTCTAGTGGCCCGAAGATGGGGACAGTCTTCAATCTTTGCCTCAACTCCTGAAAACTCTGATGGCATATCTCCGTCTGTATGATGGTTTTTCCCTTCTTCATCAATGATGAATAGGGTTCATCAACCCTAGAAAATTTGGGTATAAATCTCTGGTAGTAACCATCCAATCCCAGGAATCTCCTCACCTCTATCACACTCTTGGGTGGCTCCCAGGAAAGAACTGCAATAATATTTACCGAATCTACCACAACTCCAGCCTCTAAGATAATTTGTCATATAAAGTGGTCCTCCCACATCCATAACTAGAACTTTGAGAGATTACCATAAATTTCGGGCTCTCAGAGTGTATCCAGAACTATATTTAGATGACTGGAATGCTCCTCCTACGACGCCGAGTATATCAAAATGTCGTCGATGAAGACCACCACAATGTGAAAGTGGTATGGATGAAAGATCATGTTCATGAGCCCCTCTAAAATTTCATGGGGATTGGTCGTGTCTAATGGCATAACAAAGAAATCATAGTGTCCATACTGACATCTGAAGACTATCTTCTGTGCATCCTCATCTCGTACCCAGAGCTAATGATAGCCTAATATGATGTTTAACTTCAAAAACCATTGATCTCCCTTCAGCTGATAAAAGAGATCATAAATCCTTGGAAAAGGATAATAGTTCTTCACAGTCACCTGGTTCAGGCACCAATATTCCACATATAGTCTCAAACTCCCATCTAACTTCTTTGCGAACAAAATCGGGGCTGCCCATGGAGAAACACTGGTCCTTATGAACTCTTTTCTCTACAAGTCCTCCAGTTGTACTCGTATGTCACTAATCTTTGTGCGAGCCATACGATATGATAGTGTAGATATTGTTATTGTCCTAGGGTACATGTCAATATAGAAGTCCACCTCTCTGTGAGGATATAGTCCTGGAACATTATCAGGGAAGGCAACTGCATACTGGTCCAACACTACAGGATAGCTTGGACTCTCAACCTCAACTACTTTGAGGGAAAGGCTAGCCAATTGATTTTTGATCAGTTGCACTCTCCTTCGGGAATTTCCATCATGTGATTCAAAGGATTTAATCTCACTAGTGTAGGAAAACCTTGTCTCACCCTCATTAACACACTTCACTTTACGCCTAATATAGTGAATCTGAGCATCGACTATGGATAACAAATCTATACACAAGTTGACATCGTAAGGCCTCAAAGCCACTACTAGAATATCCTAGACTAGTCTATTTCATCCAAGAGTAAGATAACACTATCTAAACTAGTGTGTAATCATCGAATTTTCTCCCGTAGGAGTCTCTAATCGCAAGGATTGAGCCAACGAAACCACCGGAATCACCGAGCTTTAAACGAGAGCCACAGAAATGAAAGAGTGACTGACACCTATGTCTATAAGTACTACATCCGAGGGTGAGTAGACATAAGTTGTACCTCAAATCATCTTAGAGCACCATTATCATCGGCCTTATCTTCTGGGAATTGAGCTCGTCCCTGTCCACCTAGTCCCTATGGTTGGGGTGGACCACCTGGAGGTAGTGATGGTAGAACCTTGAATCACCGCCCACCACCTATTACATGGCTAGCTCCTCTACCCCGTCAGCTTCCATGTGGACCTCCTTGATCAAACCTTTGCCTCTTCCTCAGTAGTACCTTGAAAATTTTTTGTTCATCCAAACTGCGGGTCGGGCAGTCATGATCCATGTGACCCTACCCGTCGCACGAGTAGCATTGGCTACTCTAAATTTGCCATCCTCTATCCTATGAGCACCTCACCACTGAACCTGTATATTTTGGCCATTCATTAATAGTTCTAGCCCACATGGGGCCCTTTATCATATGTCTACTACCTGTTATGGATAACTCCTCTACCTGACGTCAGGTGGTGTCTTTCGCTGTCGATGCATGCTTAGATAGGAATCTCTCCACCCAAAGTTCTCACTCTAGCACCCTAGCCTACATCGGAATGCAAAGTGATGTCATAGATGCTATGATCTCCCGTCGGTGACCCTAATAAATGGTTCATGTTGTAAATAATGGTTCATGTAACATGTCGATGGATTAGTGGGAGATATCAGTGAACCTCTCCGAGTACTGGGCAATGGTAATGATGCCCTACTGTAAGTCCATAATATTCTATATATGCACTGAGAATTGGGTTGTTGTACCAATTTTTCCATGTAATGGACCTCAATGTCCACCTAGGTGACAATTTCCTCATCGTGTATCTGAAGTGTCAGACTCCACCATCTCCCAACTGCTCCCTAGAAGAGACTACCAGCTAAGATCACCATAAGAATTGATGGTGTCCCAACTAAGCGTAAAGCACTAACCACAACCTCCTACCATCCCTCAGCTGCATTCGGATCTATCACACCATGAAATCTCATAGGCCTCATCCACTAAAACCCATGAAACGTGCTCAGTCGACGTGCGGCCTCTACTAGTGGGGACAATGGAAATAGCGGCCCAGTGGGAAGTGCTACTACAAGTACAACACCTAAAGGTTTTAACACTGTTAAGGGGCCCTACACTGTGGCCTCATCTCCTGGTGGTCTGTCATCATGTACTCTCTTGAGATTTTTTGCTGGATTTCTACATGGAAGAATCATGAATTAAAATAGATTCCCCATGGTCAATAAGTTATACATGGTGAGATAACTCAAAGAAATCAAAAGAAAATCATTTCAAAACTCGCATAATTATTTTTTCGTGCACTGAGTCAGAAATAATATTTTAGGGTCCTGGTATATGGATACGTTTTCGATCGCACCAACATTTGATTCCCTAAACTAAAACCAACAGCCATATCACTTAACACTATTTCCACATAGAAAAGGTCAAAGTCCTAGTTCTTTGACAGAATTGACTCATCTGATACCACATTGTCACGACACATCCCCCTGGGCTCGTGCAGTGACTACCCAAAGCCCGCATTCAAATAGTCCATGGGAAAGAGAATAGAACTGGAAAGATGTATCCCTAAAATGGGAAGGCATTTCCTTTAAATCAGAAGAAACACAGAAAAACAGATCAAGAAGAAATCAGTAAGTAAAATGTTGTAGTAAAAAGTGTGCTAAAAGTGAAGGGGCTAGAATACAAGCCCAACTGGAAAGTACAGGTATAACTAAAAAGAGAAAATAGCTTCTGGATAATCCACTAAGGATCCTACCTGAAGGGTAGGTACAACTCATGATCAGTAGTCACAGATTAACGTCGCGTCAAATGGTCCACCTTTGAGCACCTTCCAGTCTTGGCTTCCTCAACCACGATCAAGTCATATGTCATCCTCCCAATACATAGAAATGTGCGGGAGTATCCCAAGCATGGGTGAGTATAACAACACTCAGTAGGGACACTAAGACCCCTAAAGATCTCCTAATGTTCCAAAAAGGATAAACAAAAAACTAAGATCTCAAACACAATTCATGAAGCAGTCATCAGATCTACTTAGGTATATGCCCACACAGATAACTAAGTTATCAAGATATACTCATCCCATATATCAAAAAACATAAGGCTCCATTTTTTAAGCCTTTAGCACAATTGATCCAAGAGGGAAGAATACCACAAAGGTAAAACCACGAAGGTAAAAGTACCACAAACGTAATACCATGATGTTGACACCTTGAAGGTAAAAGTACCACAAATGTAAAGATCCAACTCACACAAGGTATATAACTCAAGTACAGAAGTACATATGATTATTCGTAAAACCAGATCATCTTATTCTGTCGAAAGGCTCTGCTACTAACCCACACAGGATCAATAGATGCAGACCCACACTAGATCACTAGGAGCTGACCCACATAAGATCGATAGATACGGACCAACACAGGATCTCTAAGAACTAACCCACAAGGGATTGATATATGATAACACACATAGGTTCAATTTTCTTTCTTTACATTACAGCCAACCACAACATTGCCGCACTAAGCATTCTTTATTCAGGGAGGATATGATCCTCATGAAATCGGTCATCCCCTAAACACCATGAAGTTCCACAAAAAAGTATCCCAAAGGACCTCTATGTTGTAGAGGTTATAACTTGACAGAGAGTGCGCCAATCAGATGTAGGGTCTGGGACTTATAAGCATTTTAGTACCGAGGGCCCAGTTGAATTCAGGTTCGATCCAACATGTATGTAGTCCAACATTCTCCAAAACTAATGTGGAGTATTCCAAAGGACCATGTCACTCGAAGGATCTTAGTACCATAGAAGGTTCATTAAACGGATGCATGGTTCACAAATTATGAATCTTTTAGCGAAACTAGTCCTAAAAGTGTCCGGGTCTCGTCCGACCTGGTCGGACCAACCCAATTTGGGTCGTCCTGATCTGGGTGGGGCTGTGGCAGCCTCGACCTGCTGGGTCGCGGACCGTCCTGGCTCGCCTGGGTGGTGCAGCCCGCTAGGCTCACATGGACCTGCACGTAGAGAGGGAACCAACCTAGCTAGAACAGGGGGGGTTCCTCATTTGAAGTCGGAGCGGCATCGCCAAGGTGTGCCGCCAGGTCTCCTATGGGTCCCGGTCCACCGTTGTGGCTTCCGATCCGCGGCCATCTGTAGTGATGCACGACGGCGTACCACTCACCTCTACCTACAGCCGGTCGATTCTAGCCTCTGTTTTCCATCGTCTCTATATATATGTGGCCCCCTAATTCGGCGACGCGTGACAACGCGCCACAACCTCCTTCATTTTCGGCTAGAGTTGGTCTTTATATTCACTCATGATTGCAATGAGTGCAGCGTTCTCTGTCGGTGGCACATGATGGCGCACCACCATTTCCTCTTCTGCCGGCGTCGGTTGCCGTAGGTCTTCCACGGGACACCCGATGTGCTCTGGTGGCCCCTTTTATCATCCGAAAGAGCTAACAGACTCTCTAGGATGCCCTCTTCATCGTTGAACCCACTGTTACATCTTTCGTCCAACCCAAATAAATTGATCAAGAAAAACATGTAAAATTTAAACAATGGAGGAGGGTCCGGGCCTTTTTTTGGCCCACTCCCTCCATATTATCTTGATAGCAAGAGGGTAGTAAAGTGATTCAACAACACTTGAATTTAGACAAGAAATAAACCCTACATTAAGATCATTGGACAATGTCTGTGTTTGACGAAGAGTCTATGTTCATCAGTTCGTGATTTGGTGGTTCTCGTCATCATTCTATTGAATCAGTATCATCCTCCATATGGTTGACATTGTAGTATCCTACCATAGTTTCATTGCATGATGAATTCATGTCAACACCCCTACCCATTATCCATATAAATATGAGGTGGAAGAGGTGGGTAACTCCATTGGGAATTTATGAGGTTCATTTAACAATGAAACTTCATAATTTTAATGGTATGGTTACAAAAAATGAGAAGTCAATCCAATTAATGGATTTTCATATCATTTGCCCTGCCACTTCTTCTTTTCCATTGGAGGAAAAGAATAGAGTGAAATAAAATAACTTTTCTATTTTATTATTCTTCTAAAATTCCAAAAATATATCTTTTTCTTCTAATCTACTACGGTTGAAGTGACGCATGTCTTAGGCGAATCCCACCGCTATGGATTCAACGATTCTCTCAGATTTTTAATATGTCCACTAGTTCAAAAGTGATAAAATGCCAGTGGGGCGTTTAGTGAATGTACCTTAAAAAAGTTCATAAATTCATTTCAGGCACACACGGCCTCGGAATCAGGCACCGTTAATTTTCGAAGATACGTAGTAATTCTATATAATTTGAAATAATTACATTGAAAGTTTGTGTCTTTATAGTTTGATCAGATATCGGGACCGCAGTATTTTTCAACAGTTGGCCTGAGGTTGGGGTACTATCAGTTGAATGTAAAGGATAAATACATCCCAATAACTGTGTTCCGTACAATATATGGTCATTATGAATTTGTATTTTTGCCTTTGGGGGTAACTAATTAACCATATTCATTCATGGATATTATGAATATAATATTTCATGAGTTATTTAATAATTTTTTGGTTGTGTATATTGGTGACATTATGATATATTCTATAAACAAAGAGAAGTATGAAAAACATATAAGGTTTGTTTTGAAAACCTTAAAAGAAATGAAACAATATGTAAAATTCTGAATGTGGGATTTTTTGTTGCAAAAAAATTTACTTCCATGGGAACATTGTAAATAAGGATAGAATAACATTTTATTTTTCCATAGAAAAGTGGTTGATGATTGGGAAATACGTACAAATGTTACAAAGATTCGTAGTTTTCTTAGACTAGCAGGTTATTACCTATGGTTAGTTAAAAACTTTATACGGTTATCTAGCCCGCTAACTATGTTAACACAAAAGTGTTTAGATTTATTTGGACAGAAGAATGGGATGTTTTTTTAGGAACAGAAGAAGATATCGGTGAATGCTCCAGTTTTGGCCTTGCCTACACAAAATAGTGATTTTTTCATCTATAGTGATGCTTCATTGAAGGGACTTAGATGTGTTGTGATGTATAATGATCAACTAATTTCTAATGATTCAATACAACTAAAACCTCATTAGTTAAATTATCCCATGAATGATTTGGAATCGGAAGCAGCGGTTTTTTCTTTGAACAATTGGAGGAATCATTTCTACAGAACCAAATGTAAAATATATTTTGACCATAAACCTTTTTAGTATATATTCACTTAGATGAAATTAAACATGAGGAAAAGAAGATGGATTGAACTTATGAAGGATTTTGATCTCACGGTCAATTACAATCCCAAAAAATCTAACAAATCCGAAGATACATCGAGTCAAAAACATCATGCATCATTTACCATGTCATGTTTGAAACATGATCCCTTGATTAATGATTTCATGAAATTTGGCTTAGAAGATGTCGATGTAGGGAATACATCAGTTATGTTTTTGGTTTCAATGTAGTCATCTTTATCAAAAAAATGAAGAAATCATAGAAGGAATACCATGAATCACAAAAAATGGTATCATTGGTTAAAATTGGTATGTTTCAAAAATTTAACCTTTATAAAGATTGTGTTTTATGACTTGGAAGAAGGTGGTGTGTGCCTGGTGATTCATAGTTAATGAAATATTTGTTCTGTGAAGCTCATAGATCTCTATTTTTTGATCATCCTGGAAAAACTAAGATGTACAAGGACCATCAAGAGTATTAGTAGTGGGATGGAATTAAAAGGGATGTTGTAGAATTTATTGTGAAATGTTTGACATGTCCACATGTTAAAGATGAGTAGAAGTTACCAATGTGTATGCTTCATCCTTTTCTAGTTCCAGAGTGGAAGTGGGAGAATATATCCATGAACATCATGGTGGAACAACCTAATACTTATCAAGGTATCAATGTAATTTGGGTTATGTTGACCGGCTAACCGAATCTGCACATTTCCATTCCATTCGAGAAACAATGTCGTTGGATCATCTTTATCGACTGTACATCCATGATATTGTAAGGTTACATGGAGTTCCTATTTCTATTTTATCTAATCGAGATCAAAGGTTCACTTCTATCATTTATAAGGGGATTCAGAAGTTGTTGGGTAGAGAATTAAATTTCATTAAAGTTTTTCATCCTCAATCAGATGGGAAGTCAGAATGAACGATTCAATCCTTGGAGGATATTCTTAGATCTTGTAAAATGGACTATCAGAGAATTTGGGAATAGAATCATTCTTTAGTTGAGTTTTCATATAATAATAGTTTTCATTCTAGTATACATGTGGAACCTTTTGAGGGATTGTATGGGAGGAAGTGTTGAATATCATATTTTTTGGATGAAGTCGATGAATGAAAGTTGATGGGACTTGAATTAGAAGAGGAAGTGGCTGAGAAAGTGGAGATGATCTAGCAGCACCTGAGAAGAGCATAGAGCTGGTGAAAAAGTTATGTGGATAATAGAAGGAAAGACATGCCTTTTGAGATAGGAGACTATGCATTCATTAAAATCTCCACTTGGAAAAGATTTATGTGTTTGGGTAAGAAAGGTAAGCTAAGTATGCGATTCATCGGTCATTTTGAAATCTTATAGAATGTTGTTCCAGTTGCATATTGAGTAGCTCTTCCTCTGAGTTAATCATTGGTACATAATTTTTTTCATGTTTGGATGTCGAGGAAGAATGTTACGGATTATTCTCAATTCATGAGCCTAGAATAAGTTCTGCTAGAAGATAACATTTCTTATGAAAAGAAACCGGTTTAGATTCTTGATCGAAGGGAACAAGTACTGTGGAATAAGGTAATCAACCAGGTATATTTTTGTGGAGAAACCACATGGTCAAAGAAGCAACATGGGAATCTGAAAATTCTATGATGGAAACGTTCCCTCACTTGTTTAATGAGTAAATAAAATTGTGAAGATGCAATTTCTAGGAGGATGGGATATTGTAACACCCCAAGGTTTTCAAAAATAAATGAAATTCATGAAACATTGTTTTAACTAGAAATATATAACTAGCCTTTCATCATAATTTTTCTGCTTCTATGTTTTGAATTTCGAAAAATGGTCATCTACAATTGTGTTCAGGTTTTTATTTGGAGTCTAATGGAACCAACTTATTTTTTGGTGAATAGTAACATACCCTTATGAATAGTAATACGAACTGAATGAATAATAAATTTTATTATTATTTTATTTTCATAAGGATTCAAGATAATGACATATTGGTTATGTTTTCATTGTGATATAAAACCAGTTATAGAATTAAAATTGTTTATTATTGATTTAAGTATGATTTTATTTTATAATCAAATTCATAATATTTGGAAAATTATTTTCAAAAAATGGAGTTCATTTGTTAGTTATACACATCGAAAAATTGTTTGGGTGAATTTTTGGTATTTTTTGGAAATTCATGAATTTTTTATGATAGTGAAATACGGTAAAATACAGTATATTCAAATTATCTATCAAATACAAAAATTTATGAAATCATAAGTGATGTAACACCACGTGGTTCGTACTTTAATTCCATTAATACTATTTGGGGACAAATGAATAATGACTATTCATAGTCTTGAGGAAAAGATAATAATAATTATTTAAATAATGTGAAATACCTCCTCTCCTCCACTATAAATTTCACCATCAATACCCTCTTCATACCACACCTCTCATGCCTTGAAAATTGCCTAATTAATACCAAATTACTTCCCCAAAATATTTCCCCACGTCTAAGACCTACTGGTCTCACCCAATGTCCAAAATCAAAGGCCATAAGGATGATCTGATGGAGAAGATATCAAGAGGTAAGAAATCCCCTTCTTTTTCATGTGTTTTCCATTACATTCCTTCTCATTTATAGTATATTACACTCCTCTTATACAATAGGAATTAAATCTCCATAAATCTTGTATATTCTAAATTTTTTCTTGTTCATCGAAAATTCATCATCATTCTTCTTCTCCTCTCCCACTTATTCAAGGAATGAAAACATTTTCTATGAGGTGTTGACTTACTAACAATGTGGAAGATGTGATTTCAATTTTCTTTAATTTATTCAAGTCTAGTCATGAACCATTGTTACAGTTGAACCATGTTATAATATATGTACTATGTATCATCCATGGTTTTGGGATTCTTTGCAACACTTGTTTCTAATTTACAAAACAAAATGAGGTCCTTATTATCAAAGAACCACAAAAATGATATAAACGAACATCATTAATTTTTTATCTTATGAATCATCCCCATACTGAAATTCAAAATGTTATATGGTATAATTTATGCTTATGTAAATATGTAACTACCATTAAATTCCAATTCTGGAGTTTCGCTTCCAATCGACAAGAATATCCATCATGAACTGATCATGGAGACCTTGTAAAAAATGCACCCAGCACAATGTATATAACAAAATATAACTAAAAATTGTGTCAAATGATGTTGCAAAAAGATGATATAAGGTGTTATAAACATTAATATTTTTAATAAATATATTAATAAAACTCTTATAACCATTATATAGTATTTTTAAACACATTTTAAGTAATAAGAACCTGGGGTAATGGAATTCTTAACCCAATTTCCATTCTTTGGGTTAACCTTCTACTTTATCCATTATGTTGTATTAAGATTATTGGTGTGAGGAATTTTTGTTTATATTTTGTTGTATTATGTATATTTACAATTTATACACATTTCCATTCCATTCTATTAATTCTCACTCCATTTATATTTTAAGTTACTTTCCTTAAAAAATCCTTTTACAACTCTATTTAATAAATTTCAAAAGGATTTTTTTTATGCGTATGTTCCATAGACATTATTTATATTGGTTTGAACCCATTATATCTAAAGATATGTTAGGTTGTGCCCATTATAGCCCAATATATAAAGGGTGATCACCATTATATATCTCCAATGCATTGGGTACTCCGAAGATGAAAGATGACCAAAAGGTTATTCCTTGTTTAAGGGTGAATTTAAGAGTAATATGGTAAATATTTCCCAATGAAAGTAAATGGAGTTTATAGGAATATGGGTTTTTATGATTATTGGGTTCAATTGTTTTTATGGTATAACTTGACTAATGATTTCTATATTTATATCCCTTACTATGTTTTATAACCATCCCGATTTTTTGAAATGTTTTTCACAGGATATAAGGTTGGGTAAGACAAAGAAGGGATTTGTGATGTTTGATATGAAGTAT
Source organism: Viscum album (assembly GCA_963277665.1). Taxonomy (NCBI): domain Eukaryota; kingdom Viridiplantae; phylum Streptophyta; class Magnoliopsida; order Santalales; family Viscaceae; genus Viscum; species Viscum album. The sequence goes on from OY728165.1 coordinate 815,152,053, forward strand.
TGTTAAATAAATGATTTTTTAGGTTTTAATGTTTTATATTTTTTAGAAAATGGATATTTATTTAGTAATATCCTCTTGTATGAATGTTTTATTTCATGTATGTATGATATCTTATTTCATTATAACTATAAACCCGAAAAGATCCACAATGTGTAATAATGTATGGTCTGGTGTAAAATTCTTGATTAAGTATCATTTTATGGCCATTTATTTATATATAATTTATTCAAAAAAATTATATTATTTTAATTAATATTACTATGGAGATGTTGGAATAATGAACACTTTTACCACTAACATCATACCAAAGTCATTTTCAACTCAATTACTGAATATCGAAACAATTTCTGACCTGAACATAAATAATTAAGTAATTGATAAAATATGATAGTAAGTAATATAAATGTGATGATAAATTTTAATAAAAAATAAAGCGTGTAAATAATTAACATATGTTTATTATTTCGGATGATATAGATTTTATGTGAATATTCAGACTCATGGTAAGAGACTCTTTAACCAAGACCACATTTTAAATGTATTAGTGATTTATTCTTTTAAACACTTCTATTTCGTTTTTTTGTTTTCAAAATGGTTTTTATTAATGAGTTTATGAGTACATGAATATTTTAAAATGGTAATTTTTGGTTATTTCAAATGTAACAATGTGTTATGGGAGACTTTGAATTATAAATATCTTTTAAATTGTTTTAAAGAGTTTTCCAAAATAGATTGATTATTTCTTTAACATGAAATGTATTCATATAAGTGAAAAAGAAATATTAAGAGTGAAATATTGAATCTTTCAAGGTCTTATCTGTAATTATTATATAATGGTACTTAGAAAATTGATGTTGGGATATATGGATAGCCTATGATGGGCGGTTCCATGATTAACATAGAATAGGTGGTTACATTATAACCACTAATGCATTGGGTGTAGAAGATGGGAATTTTTATATTACATTTTTATGAGTGACATTTATAGAAGTTGATAGCATGGTAATTTCATTTAATTATAACTATGCTAAAATTTAAAATTATATGTAATCTATATTTTCTATGGGTTTTATGGAATTATGTTTATTTCAAAAAGGGTAAGAAATTCACTTACATTCATTGTAAACTATTTACTACTTACTATTGGTAAAAATACTTTAAGATAAATTCTTCTTGGGTTTCAATGTTTCAAAATGGAGAAATAGTTCCCTTATTTTTACATCAATTACTGGTCATTTTAGTATCATCCCATTATATTTAATGTTATTCAAATGACATAAGGATGTGTAAGGATTTCGATATGTAATTTTGAATGTCTTGAAGAGTTATAATAAAATAAATTATTCTTTATTTAGAATGTTTTATAATATGAGAAAATATATACTATTTGTAAGTGTTCAATTTATATTGTTATGATTTTGTTATGTATGACTTATGGCCATGTTTTCTAAACAATAATCCTAAAATGGTCTTCAATTTGAAATAATGTATAATTCTTGACTTAACTCGTGATTATTTAACATTTAAGGATGAGTCTTTATATTTTGTATCGAAGGAAAGGTTTAGACAACATTAGGAATTATGAGTTTTGGTTAAACATATCTTATGTTTCTATATATATTATTTTAGTTAAATCCATGTTTTATAAATTTTTCATATAGATTGAATTGAGTTACAAAAGAATGTAGAAGGTTCTCGAGCAACATTTATATCCCTTCGAGATTATGTTATTTCAATAATTATTGTAAATTCAAGCCCTCATGATTCTTAAACATCTTATAATAAACATATATATTTTAAATAGTTGTTGAAATATCAAAAACCTACTCTATACATCAATACCACAAACGGTCATATATTATTTTAATCAATTCATTCTATTATTCACATATTTTTAAAAAAGGTAAATATTATTTAAGATTTTTTTTATTTCAAATTTTCATAAGATTTAAAATCATATTTTGATTTTTCTAATGTTGTCGAAAAATGAGGCCATTGCACATCCTATTTATATGTGGTTTGAACTTATAGGCATTGAGCACATACTTACAATATTTAAAAGGATACTTTATTGAAAATCTCATTTTAAAATTGTTCTGAATGTCTTATAAAAATATAGTTTGGTCAGATATTTTTAAATTATAAGTTATACAAAAAGATTTTTAAATCCTATTTCTTTGTGAACACCAATAACACCAAATGTTTACAATTTGTGTTTGGAAAAATGAATTAAGGTAAATTGAAGAATCTCTAAATAATTATTGTAGTGTGTGTACCTTCTATCAAAGTAGACAAAATGGAAATAAAACCATGTAGACACCATGATCAAGGTACAAAATTCTTTCATCTTGGAATATTTTTATTAAATCATACTGTTATTAAATTTCCAATTTAATGATATATAAAGACATCATTAATTAATATGTTGAGGTGATTTTGTGTTGGGACACAAATGAGAGGTATAAGATAAACATTGACGTTAAAACATTATATTAAAGGAAGAAACTAAAAAATTTCAAGATATTATTGATCCTTATATTGTTAATCCATGTAGTAAAAGAATTAAACAACTATATGAAAATTATTTTAAAGGAGAAACCTAATTTTTTAACTTTTCAGACTAAGTAATCTTTAAACTTTTAACAAATTATAGATTTATGGTAGTGGAATTGGTAACATTATTATATCCATGTTCCATATCACACTGCATCATAACATAATGGTTTATTTTCTCTTCCATTTCCATGTTTTCACACATTAAAACATAGTATGTGTTATCACAAGTGACATTTTTACCATCCTTTCATTATTTTAAAGTGGGTGTTTTGTTAATCTTTATTTACATTTTGGGATTTCCACAATGGTTTTTAGAAATTTAAAACACAAATTTTTGATCCCAAGATAAAATTATGAGGATAAAATTTATAAAAGGTGGATAATGTAACATTTTATGTTTTTAAAATGAATTATTATGTTCAATAGCTTATGTGATATGCCACATTGATCTTGAAAAATATATATAATTTAAATGGTACCAATCAAATATATCCATTAGAATGGCGGGAATGAAAATTATTAACTAAAATATGAAAATATTTTTTACACACACATATATATAATTAATTACGTGTTAAAAAATTAGTTATAAATTAATATAAGACCCATCTTAAAATTAAATGTAATGTTTTTTTGGAAAACTATTTAAATGAAAATATCTATGTATTTAAAATAATAAAATCACTATTGTTGGATTCTATTAATGATATATATATAAATACTTATGTTTAAAATTAATCTCATTTTTTACTAGACATGATAATTAACATATTAAATTTTACAGAGAAAAGGAGTATCATTCCAAAAAGAAAGTTCTACCAACTTTTGATAAAACACCTATTTTAAATAATGTTTTTGACAATTTTATACATTTTATTTTATAAAATAAAAGTTTTCATTGAAATAGGGGTATGTAAATTTACTTGGGTTGAATTTTTGGTATTTTCTTTATAAGTTTCATGTTTTGATGAATAGTGAAAAAATAATGAATTTTAATTGAAAACTACATTATCGTAGGATTTCATTAAACCATTAAATGAACCAATTTAATGGTTTTAATGTATAATTAGATAAAGTTTTTTCTTTAATCCAATTTGGGTCATTTTAATTTTTTTTCATTGAAATTGGATATAAAAACATTATGACCTTTTGAACAGTTTTACATCAAAAACATGTTATTCTGATTTATCAATAAGATTAGTTTTCAATTAGTTTTACCCACTTCAATGTTTTTAATATGGAAAAATTGAGTATATATCTTGAAAAATAATTTCCAAATGTAGTTAATATTTCCCTTTCATATTTGGAAAATGTGACTAGTAACTTTAGTAATTATTTTTACTACCGTGGTTAATGGTAAATTGGGTAATCACTACTAGAAATCCTACTTTTCCCAACACTTGTATACCAATGGTTCAAAATAACCATTGGTATAGGTGATATTTAACAATAGTTTGCATAAACTATTGGTAAAGACTGAGTTTGAGGGAGTTTTCTCAATGGTTTCATTAAATTGTAGGGAAAACATTGATTTCCCAATGGTTTATAATAACCTTTGGAAAAAAGATGCCCCAAATTCGACTAAGGCAGGAGACCCCCACCCCCCACCCCCCACCCCCCCCCCCCGATTCCAGAAGTATTGTGCGGGTCTCCCAGAAGCGATTCCTGACTCCCAAATGCCATTGAGAAGCCCTATCAGAGGTGCACCTCTTCCATCGGATCAGCTGCCAGGGTAGACCCCTTCCACCTCTTCTCAAGGATATCCTTCCACCTCTTCTCAATGATATCCTTCTATTCTCAAGGATATCGTTATTCCCTATTTCTAGGGTTTTTGGAAAATTTTATGATTCACTACTCCACGAAATGTGTACTCAAATCACTAAATCCACGAATTATATAGTCAAATTACTACATTGGTGAACACATTATCCAATTAATGATTTCATTACATGTATACATTTATAAGGGAATGGTGTATATTTATTTTGTTCTAATTTTAAATATTCATAGTTTTTTTAATCTCAATGCTTCAAATATTACAGCTTCATGTATATGAAATCATAAGAAATTGTTTGTAATATTTATTCATATTATTTCTACAAAATCACTCCATTCATTAAGATCATGTCAAACATGGAGATCTTATTCATCTTAATTTTTTTACACTATGTGTATTAGATAATAAGTATATATCATGTTTCTATCAAAATATATATATATATATATAATTACATAGTGTTCACTTATCCTTTTCACAATAGAACATGTGGAGTATCTTCTTGAACATTGAAAAATAGTATTTGGTCTTTAATTATTCTTCATAGAAGAAATAATAAATACTTTACCATACAATCCAATGTTTTTTAGGAATAAAATATCTATAAAGGGAACTCTCGGTTGGTCCTCCACTTTTCCCATGTAGTATTTCTTCCTTCTTTATGAAACTAATTCAAAAAATGTCAAATTCGCAATATTAATGAATATTTTCTTTCCTAATATAACCATTAATCATTTTTCCTTCAACATTATAAATGAGTTATTCCATCACATTTTTAAAACACAATTAAAATTTTCACATATTTGGGGTTCCTCCAAATGCTTGGGAAAATTATAAAAACACATGTATGGAATCGTGTTTCTCATATGGTTTTATGGATACAAGTTCATCTCAAAAATCATGACTTCATGGTTAAAATATCAAGAGGACCATGGGATTATTATTCCTCACACAAATGAAGTTGTTTTCTGCAACTATGTGTTTTTCTATTCACTTATGATCTGGATGAAAGGGGAGATTTGTGGTCGTTAATCATGGTTGTGGGTGGTCATTCAGAATGTAAGATAGTATAAATTAATTTTACTTGATATATCCAATATTATTGTTGATTTATGTTCAATTTGATTAAGTTTGACAAGTGATTTTGTTTAATAAGTTGTTATTAATGGTTGTAATAATGACGATATGGTAAAAGGGTTAACATGGTGTGTATAATGGTTGACATGGTGTCTACGATAATCTAGTGTCCTGGGAATGTACATGTGAATGTACACACCGTACATGACTTGTTTATCCATGTAAATATACATGGACAATCCCTTCGGGTGAAAAGTATGTTTGGAGAAATGGGGTGCTAAAAACATCCCATTTACACATCGCTTTGTTTCATGGGTATTCCCATATGATGTGTTGTCCATACTATAGAGTTGGTAGTAATTAGCTTAGTCAAAACACTTTCATCCCTAAAATTCAAGACTATATGGTGAAATGAAAGAGACAATGTTCTAATGACATGCATAACATGGTTTCTAACTCACCTCACCTAAAATTAAACTATAACCCTGGTTAAATGCATGAATTCATCCTAAACATACACTATAACATTGATTAAATGGAAGAAATCATCCTCGTTACTGAATTCCATACATATTTGGGCAAAAAAACAATATTCATGAACATCATTGTAATGTATAGGCTTTTCACAAAACACATATTGCTTAAATGTCCTAAAATTATAGTAGGCACTCATTTAAATTTGTCACGTTTACAGGTGGAATCTGTGTGGATTTGTATAATAAATTTGTAGAACTATAGAGTGGAACCCCATTTGGTGTTTTAAGGTCCACCCAAGACAACCCACCTCCTTCCTAGACCCAAGACAACGCCCTCCTTCCAGGACCCTACACAGCCCCCTTCCCCCCACAATCCTACCTTGACCTCGGACATCCCCCCACCCTCCTTCTTGGACCCTGGACAAACCCCCCTCCTCCCTGGACCCCGGACAACCCCCACCCACCTTTTTAGGCCTAGGATAGCCCTCCTCCTTCCTGGAACCTGTACAGCCCCCACCCTCCTCCCTAAACCCCAGACATCCCACCACCCTCCTCCCATGACCACAGACATCCCAAAAATCAGTATTAGTATGTGAGATAAAACACAATAGAACTTTAATGTCCCTCTCTAATGAGTGGACATCAGGGTTCGGGTCAATAATGAGTGGCATCCTGGTTTGGGAAGTCACAATTCTAGGATATCCTTTTTATAGGTGTTTCTAATCAAATCCCTACCCCTAACTATTGAAGCTCCCTCTCCCAAATAAATTGGGACATGATTCAATGAATACACCCTACCAACCTATGATCTATGGCCCCAAACCTAGGATCCATTTATCCATGGTTAAGTTGAAACATGATGAGGCCATAACTACTTTTGATGTGATCCTCATCCTACTCCTCATCTTAATCTCATTGAAGAAGTTAATGTTTAAAACTCATGTACTTCCAACAAGACCCTTAATGTTTATGTATTCCTTGATCAACTTCCAATATCTTACTGGGAAATCTTTGAATATAGGCATTATAAATTCTGTATATTATTTTCTTATATACACTGTATTTTGTTTTATTTCATAATATGATTATAATATAGAGTAATGTGTCAGTTATGCTTTTATTTAAAGTAAACAATTTTCATTTACCTAAATATTTTTTTGATTGAACTTCAATATTATTTAATTGCTTTGAAATGACTTATTGAAAAAAAAATTAGAATGTATAGAAGTTGGATGTAACTGATCAGATTTCAACTGATTTTCAAAATAATTTGAATAACTTTCTATATTTTTCATTTCACAAGGCTTCAGATAGTGTTCATATACACTGCCCATGTTCTAATTGTGTGGGAAGACCTTGGTTGAGTCATGAAGTAGTTAGCTATCATATTACCAAATATGGTTTCCAAAAAAAATATTATGTGTGGTATCACAATGGAGAGAAAATGGAATCTCAAAATTTTGATGATCCAAATGATATGACTAAATTTGAGAGTTTGATATATGATCGATTTCCATTTATTCAGCATCATGCGAAGGAAATTATGTCCTGCCAATAAGATTTTTATACAAGCACACATGATGTGTCCAATGAAGATGATGATGTTGATAGGGTGAAAAAATTAAATGATTTTGCGACGACTCCAGTATATTGGTAATGGGGTAAAATGAAAAGGATGTAATTTTTAATCTGATTTTTTCATGGGAAAAATATGTATGGGATTTCAAATACTGTAATTGATTACATTATTACCTTCTTTAAGGACATTAATTTAGATGATGCAGATCTTCCCTCAAACCACTATATGGCTTGGAAGTTAGTTGAATAACTTGGATTCTCAAAAAAAATCATGCTTTCCCGAATGATTGCAGCTTATTTTGGGAGGAAACTCTAGAATGAAATAATTGAATCAAATGTGGAACCTCCCGATGGAAGTTAAAAGATGATGGAACACCAACTCGTGTTCTGCAAAAAGTAATGTGGCACATTCCATTGATCCCCAGATTATAGAACCATTTCATGTTTGATAAAATATCAGTAAAAATGTGATGGCATGACACCAAGAGAAAAAAGAATAATAAAGAGTTTGTTCACCCTAAAAATAGATTTTCATGGCAGAGATTTGATGCTCGATACCCTAAATTTGCAGCAGACATGCGTAATGTGAGACTGGGTCTTTCATGTGACGGTTTTAATCCATTTTGGAAGATTCTTACTTCGCACAGTACATGGACAATTTTCATAAACATTTATAACCTTCCACCATGGTTTTGTATGAAAAGCCCTTACACTTTCTTGAGTATACTGATATCTGGACCTTCTGATCCTGTCAATTATATATATGTGTACATGTGACCTCTAATAAAATAGTTGAAAATTATTTTGGATGTGGGTGTGCCCACATACGATGCATGTTCGAATGACATATTTCAGATGCGTTATGCGCTTATGTGGATGATCAATGCTTTTTATGCTTATGAAATGATGTCTGTATGGATCACAAAAGGAAAATTGTCATGTCCTATTTGTATGAATAATACTCAATCGAGAAGACTAAAATATTGTCATAGTTTTAGATTTATGGGACATCGACGATTCTATCCAAAGAACCATCCATATAGAAACAATCGTCAATGATTTTTCAATACCATAGAGACGGATGATCCCCCTCAGTGTATGTCTAGAACTGATGTGCTTAATGAATTGAAGGATTTCAGTTATTCATTTGGGAAGGGTGTAATGAAATATATAAAGAGGAAAAATGTTTCAAATGATACCTGTTACAATTGGATGAAGAAGAGTATATTATTTGAGTTTTCATATTGGTCAACCAACTTGTTATGTCATTGCTTAGACATAATGCACATTAAAAATAATATATGTAAAATGTTGCTTTCTATTATTCCAGATGTCAAGCGGATGATAAAAGATGAATTACGATCTGGGCTGGACTTGGTAGATTGGGGGATCAGACCAGAATTGCATCCTATCTTTATCATTGATAATAAATGGAATGATCCATGTGATTCTTATGTGATGACTCATGCTGAAAATATTAAATTTCTGGAAGTACTGGAGTCTATTAAGTTTCTTGATAGATATTCAATGAATATATCAAAATGGGTCAACATAAAAGAGTTGAAGTTGAAATATTTGAAGACTAATAATCATCATGTCCTTTTTCATGAGTTGATTCCAATAGTAATCCATCATATATTGTCCAATAATGTAAGAGTCTCAGTTATTCGGTTGTGATATTTTTTTAGAGATCATTGTGTTAATAGGTTTTCCAAATCCTTCTTGAAAAAACTATAATCAGAGACACCATTAATTTTGTGTGAGTTAGAGAAAATATTCCTTCCATCATTTTTTACATGCATGTTTCATCTGACTATCCATCTTCCGACCGAAATACTTCATGGAGGAGATTTTGATTTCTGTTGGATGTATCCAACTAAAAAAACAAGTTCACATTGAAATCATATGTTCAGAACGGGAATTATCCCGAAGGTTCTATTGTGAACGGTTACTTGGCTCAAGAATGTATGGATATTTTCTCAATGTATTTCTCTGATCGTACTACGATAATAGACATACCAATGAGAAATGAAGAAGAATAGTATGAAAATATTGAACCCATTTTTCCATAACTTCCTCAGATAGAAGGAATTCTGGGATCATATACATTGACGACATTAATCCTTGAAGGTTGAGAGAAGGCACATCGCATAGTGTTGTTCAATTGTGATTTGTTCGATGAGTATATCAAGTAAGTAAATTTTACATGTATCTCTTATATTATCTCTTGTAATTTTATATATTTGTTAAACTATTATTATTTTTATCTGCAGGGAACATAAAGAATTGATATATAGAAAGCATCGTTATTTATTTTTGATAAGGAAACAGACTTTTCATAGCAATGGGTTTTCTGCTTGGTTGAAATTGAAGGCTAAAATATTTCGGTAAAAACTAAATAAAAATACTATATAATTAAGTTTACTATTTGTTTATATTTCAACTTTCGAGTGTGCCTGCAGACTCTGTTTCTGAGGAAATAAGAGCTTTGGCTTTTAGTCCTAATACCATGGTTCGTGTTTGTAAATCACTTGTGATCAATGGATACAAATTTATTATCACTGAATGACAAAAAACATGAGAACACAGTATGATGGTGTTATGCTAACTGCCACAAAAGATTATTATGTCGGTTCATCAGATAATATACGTCGTTCTAAAAATATAGCTTATTATGGAGTCGTGGAGAAAATAATAATTTTTTATTATTAATCGCATGGTCGAGTCACGATGATGAAATTTCAATGGTTTTATTCAATGACAAGGCAAGGAACCTTTATTGATGATTGTGGATTTCGAGTTATTGACATGACTCACACACTTTCCACTGATGAACCATATGTATTGGAATCAATGGTGAAACAATTATTTTAGGTCAAAGATCATCGTTATCCTAAATTCAATGTAATTATTGATGTAAATCCCAGGCATGTTTTTTATGATGGTGATGATGAAGTTGACATTATCCTACTGCAATTGGAAGAAATCCATTTAGTACTTATGATGACTCCAATAGCTCAATTTTCATAGTTGATTGTGAATATAATGTTGTGGTGGGAAATATATAGAATCATACAGTCATGTTCTCATCTACATGTTTCACTTACATCATCCAGAGTATGTATCCTAGTACTTACCTTCAAACCACCATAAATCTTCTATTTCTTTATGTTTTTTTTACAGAATGGTTTTTCAATATTTTGTTTTATGGGTTACACTTTAGTTATCTATTTCTAATTACTTCTATATTTGTTTTCACTATAGGAAATGACACCCATTGAAGAGAGGCGGCGGAAAAAGATGACAGAAAATAATCATCGCATGACACAGATGTGCATTCCTCCACTCATCCCTATTGTGAGTATTTTATTTCAAATATATATATATTTCAATAACATATAATATCATTTTTTTACTTTTGTGTTAAAAAAAACTCAGGATCCACCCCCTAGATTAGAGATATCTGAAGAGGAGCCTGATATTGCTCCAAGTACAGAGGTTGGTGGAAGGGGGGTTGTGTCAGAGTTAGAAGATCAACTGGTGGTCCTGTTACTGAGGCCAGTGGTATGGGGGGCTCTTTGTGTGAGAGTTAGACGATCCACTAGACGTACCTGATTGGACTATGCCTCTACCACATGCGTATCTTATACGCCACATTTTGATCTTGGTGTGTTTTTAGGGACACATGGGATATTTAGGCCTCAGATGTGTACACTACCAGGTGGCCAGTCGTATGTGCCATCATCTTTTTCTTCTGGTTCATTATCTTCGAGCTATTATATTCCACCTTCTTCGACTCCTGCACCGTCATAGTATGTGGCTGAGGAGCGTACACTGAGGGTCACTCCACCTGTATAGGATATTCCTTCAACTTCTGCACATCCAGTGATGCCCATTGATCCGACTACAATAGGTATATTTATATAACTGAAAAAAAAATTAAACCAATATTTATTTTTATTTTAACATGTACTGGTGTTTTTTTCTTTAATAATATATTCATCTACTAATAGGAGGTAGGCTAGGGGGCGTACTCGCTTGTGTGCGATATGGAACCACCAGACACAGTTGATCATCGAATACAATGATGATGGACAGATTATTGATAAATCTGGGCTAGAATTTCGGTGTTTTTTGGCAACGCTACCCAAATACTCTGACATCATTCTGGTTATCCATCTCTCTTGGATACATCTACCACACTATGTCAAGGATAATGCCTGAGCACAAATATGGGTAAAAAACTATTGGATTTAATGTAGTATTTTTTTATTTATATGAATTAATCTATTGGGTGTCAGATTCAGTATAACTTCTCGGATATAGAAGGTGCATGACTAGCACGTTTAAAGGAGCTATAAGAGCTTTGGAGAGCTTATAAACATGAGCTATTTGATGTATAGTGTGATAGAGTGGGCATGGAGTTGTAGACATTACCTATTGTGGATGACTGCCTGAAAGAGAAATATCGCCAAATGATTACCCATTTGGAGACTGCCAATTTTAAGGTATTAATCCCATTTGAGGTATTTAAATGAATTTTTTCATATTTTTAATTAGTATTATCAAATTTAATATTAAACATTTTTTAGGAATCTTTTGAAAAAAACAAAAAAAACATTGATTCAAAGTAATAACTCCACACTTCGGGGTGCACCGCTATGTCAGATCATGAGAGGCAGCTGGTACGATATAGTTCTTTATAATTTTTATTCAGGACATTCTCTTTTTATTGTTTCCTACTTAAATTATGTGATTTATTGAATATTGAATATATGATTATACTTTCACTTTATATTGATTCAACGTCAATATAGAAGCACAAATTTAATATTGAAGGATGTATCCCTCAAGAATTTTTTTTTGCTCGAGTAGAAGGAAAAAAGACCGAACTGCGCTTAATGAACATACATAAGAAAATATTTTATGTTTTTATTTGTTTATTTCAAAGTTTAATATATATTTTTGAAATTTAATAATATAATAATATTTTTTACATTCTACTTTAGAGGCTCTTGATGCCTAGGAGCCTGACAATTTAGGTTCACACAATCATTTATATCAGGTTTTGGGAGATGAGCACTCTGGTCGAGTACGCTGCTAACCTGGTAAGAATATAGTCTTGATGAGGTATTGGTCCTCTCCAAGTATCCATTCTATTACCATCGAGTTGGAAAAGGTGAAGTAGCATGCAAGAAAGTCTGATAAAAGGGTCACAGAGTTTGAAGTACAAGTTCAAATGAGGTACAAAGAATTTATGAAACTAATGAAATCATTATCTTCATCATTTCCACCAGAGGCCAGCACGACTTTTCAGACATATATGGCATCGATGGGTGCATTATACAATGTACCTGGTGGAAGTTCTCATGGCGGTCGAGATGATGATGTTCTTGGTAATGACAAGGATGCTGAAGAGGCCGAGGACGGGGATGAGGATAATGATGAGGGAGAGGATGAGGATGAGGGAGAGGATGCGGCCGAGGGCGAGGATGGGGTCAAGGATGAGCATGGGTATGATGAAGAGGATGATGAAACGGATAGAGGTGGTGGTGAGGATGAGGCCGATGATGATAGTGGTGATGGTGATGGTGATCAGGGGTAGATTGATCCATTACATTTTTGATTTCTATATAACTCGTTATTTTTTAACATGGTTTTTCATTCTGGTATGGAAATTTTTGAATTCAGCATAACTCTTTATTTTCGACCAAATATGGAAGCCTAATGATGTAATAGGGTTTTGGAGGTGAGTGATGATATATGAGATTTTATGGGTTATTGTAAGGATTTTATTTCCCTTTAAATGATTGGTTCACAAAACATAAGTTGGTGCGACATATATTTTGTAATTGGAATTGGAAAAGTAAAATGTTGGTCGCATATTATCGAGTAGGTTATTTAGATGGTATTATTTATCAATATTGTGTATATCTATATTGATTATGAGTGTATTTTATAACAGACTAATGTATTTATTAAACTGACCTTTCAATACACATTTCCCACAATATGGAAGCACTAAAGAAATCATTGATAGGCACTACACTCCACAAGGAACCCATGGGAGATGCCCTGTTAGGTAGATTCCATCATGTAGCCTCTTTAATTTAAGAATGAAAAGGAGAACTACATAGGATTTCTTTGGAATCCTGGCCAGAAGATGCAACCCCACGGATGTCGCTGGAATGGGCCAACATGCCGCGGTCACACCACGGTCACACCATGGTTATGTCGCGGCCACGCCGCGGTCACGCCATGGTAATGCCATGATTTGGCCTTGCTATAGGACGACACCCTACGGTGGTTCGCAGTCCTGTTGGAATTTGATGTGTGATACCTAGATATGGTTTTAGAAACATTACCCACCCTCCTCTCTGGACACCGGATAGCCCCTCCACCCTCCTCCCAAGACCCCGGACAGCCCCCCCACCATTCTCTCTAGACCCCAGACTACCCCCCACCCCCCAACCCTCCTCCCAGGACCTCGGATCCCAATCTAATCTCTCTTCAATATTCACCCTACATCCCAACAGAAAAGAGGGTTTTAGATCTTTGGAAGAAGATGAGAGAAGAGTGAAACCCCTATTCGAAAATAGGAATCAAGGAGAGGATTAGACTCACCCAGATCTTTAATCCACACATAACGGCACTCGAAACGCCCAAGTGACATGTATGAGTCAACCCCTCCTCAATCTGAGTTGTGGTGTGGCCGTCACCACTCAAAGTGTCTCACTTTTCATTTAAATGGACAACATTTTAAGTGAAAACAATAAATGACACATGGAAAACCGACCAAACACATTCGAACTCTATTGATACATTAGGACAAGGATCCATGGGTAATTTTGGATCTGTACGAGTCAACCCCACCTAATTACGAGGCACAGTGTGGCCAGTACCACTCAAAGTGTCTTTATTTTGTTTAAAATGGATACGCTATTATGTAAAAACAACTAGCATATAGAAAACTAACCAAACACATTTGAATTATGTTGATACTTTAGGAAAACGATCCATGTGTAATTTTTGACGTGTATGAGTCAAACCCGCCTCAATACAAATGCAGTGTGGCCGGCACCACTCAAAATGTCTCTCTTTTGATTCAAAAGGACATCATTTTAAGTGAATACAACAACTGACATACAGAAATCTGACCAAAGGCATTCAGATTCAATTGAAACTTTAGTAAAATTATCCATGGGTCATATGTGACATGTACGAGTCAACCCTGCCTCAATCCAAGGGCTGGTGTGGCCGACACCACTCAAAGTGTTTCTCTTTTGTTTGAAATGGACAAGATTTTAAGTGAAAACAACAACTGTAATACTTAAAACCAACCAAACGCCTCCAGATTGTGTTGATATTTTAGGATAATAATCCATGGGTCATTTTTGATTTGTATGAGTCAACCCCATCTCAATCTGAGGCGTGGTGGGCCGACACCACTGAAAATGTCTCTCTTTTGTTTAAAATGGACATCATTTTAATTGAAAAGAACAACTGACATACGAAAAACTGACCAAATGCATTCAGATTAGAATGAAACATTAGTAAAATGATCTCTGGGTCATTTTTGACATGTACGAGTCATCCCCGACACAATACGGGGTGTGGTGTGCCTGGAACCACTCAAAGTGTCTCACTTTTCTTTGAAATTGACAACATTTTAAGTGGAAACAAAAACTAACATACAGAAAATGGACCAAACACATTAATATTCTGTTTATACATTAGTAAAATGATCCATGGGTCATTTTTGATGTGTAAAAGTCATCCATGCCTCAATCTAAGGCACGGTGTTTCCGGTACCACTCAAAGTGTCTTTCTTTTGTTTAAACTGGATATGTTTTTAATTAAAAACAATCGGCATACAGAAAACCAACCAAACGCATTCGTATTGTGTTGATACTTTATAAAAACGATCCATGGGTCATTTTACATGTGTATGAGTCAACCATGCCTCAATCCAAGGTGTGGTGTGGCCGGAACCACTCAAAGTGTCTATCTTTTGTTTCAAAAGGACACCATTTTAATTGAATGCAACACTGAAAAATGTAAAACTGACCAAAGGCATTCAGATTATGTTTCAACATTAGGAAAATGATTCATGGGTCTTATGTGATGTGTATGAGTAAACCCTGGCTCAATTTGAGGGCTGGTGTGGCTGGAACCACTCAAAGTGTTTCTCTTTTGTTTGAAATGGACTAAGTTTTAAGTGAAAACAACAACTACCATACTTAAAACCATCCAAACACATTCATATTGTGTTGATATTTTAGGAAAATTATCCATGGGTTATTTGTGATGTGTAAGAGTCAACGGTGCCAAGATCTTATGTGTGTTGTGGCCGACACCACTCAAAATGTCTCTCTTTTTTTTAAAATGGACATCTTTTTAAGTGAAAAGAAAAACTCACATACGGAAGACTGACCAAAGGAATTATTATTCTACAGAAACATTATTACAATGATACATGGGTCATTTTTGACGTGTATGAGTCAACCACTCCTCAATCTGAGGCGTGGAGTGGCTGGTACCACTCAAAGTGTCTCACTATTCTTTGAAATGGACAACATATTAAGTGAAAACAACAACTTACAGAAGGAAAACTAACCAAACTCATTCAAATTATATTGTTACTTTAGGAAAAGGATCCATGGGTCATTTTTGACGTGTATGAGTCAACCTTGCCTCAATCTGAGGAATGGTGTGGCCGGTACAACAAAAAGTGTCATTGTTTTGTTTAAAATGGATACGCTTTAAAGTAAAAACAACTGTCATATAGAAAACTAAACAGACACATTCAGTTTCTGTTGATACTATAGGAAAACGATCCTTGGCTCATTTTTGACATGTAAAAGTCAAACTTTCCTCAGTCTGAGGCATAGTGTGGTTGGCACCACTCAAAGTGTCTATATTTTGTTTCAAAAGGACATCATTTTAAGTGAATAGAACAAATGACATATGGAGAACCAACCAAAGGCATTTGGATTCTATTGAAACATTAGGAAAATGATACATGGGTCATATGTGACGTGTACGTGTCAACCCCGCCTCAATATGAGGGCTGGTGTGGCAAGCACCACTCAAAGTGTTTCTCTTTTGTTTGAAATGGACAATATTTTAAGTGAAAACAACAACTGGCATACTTAAAACCACCCAAATGTGTTATGATTGTGTTTATATTTTAGGAAAACAATCCATGGGTCATTTGTGACGTGTTCATGTTAACCTCACCTCAATACGAGGAGTTGTGTGGCTGACACCACTCAAAATGTCTCTCTTTTGTTTAAAATGGACATCATTTTATGTGAAAACAACAACTGACATACCCAAAACCGACCAAATGCATTAGGATTCTATTGAAACTTTAGGAAAATGATCCATGGTTCATTTTTGATGTGTACAAGTTAACCTCGCCTCAATCCTAGGTGAGGCGTGTCCAGCACCAGTCAATGTGTATCACATTTCATTTAAATGGACAACATTTTAAGTGAAAACAACAACTGACATACGGAAATCTGAAAAAACACATTCAAGTTCTATTGATACATTAGTAAAAGGGTCCATTGGTCATTTTTTATGTATATGTGTCAACTCCTCTTTAATACGATGCACGGTGCGTATGGTACCACTCAAAGTGACTTTCTTTTTTTAAAATGGAAACGCTTTTAAGTAAAAACTACCAGCACACGGAAAACCAACCAAACGCATTCATATTGTGCTGATACTTTAGGAAAATGATCCATGGATCATTTGTGATTTGTACAAGTCAACCTCGCCTCAATCCGAGGCATGGTGTGGCTGGCACCATTAAAAGTGTTTGTCTTTTGTTTTAAAATGATATCATTTTAAGAGAATACAGCAACTGACATACAAAAAACTGACCAAAGACATTCAGATTCTGTTAAAAGTTTAGGAAAAAGATACATGGGTCATATGTGATGTGTAAGAGTCAACCCTGCCTCAATAAAAGGGGCGGTGTGGCTGGCACCACTCAAAGTGTTTCCCTTTTGTTTTAAATGGACAAGATTTTATGTGAAAACAACAACTGGCATACATAAAACTGACCAACCAAATTCATATTGTGTTTATATTTTAGGAAAACGATCCATGGGTCTTTTGTGACGTGTAAGAGTCAACACTGCCTCAATCTGAGGTGCGGTGCGGCCAACACCACTCAAAATTTCCCTCTTTTGTTTAAAATGGACATCATTTTAAGTGAAAACAACAACTGACATACGGAAAACTGAACAAATGCATTCAAGATCTAGTGTATCTTTAGGAAAACAATCCATGTGTCATTTCTGATGTGTAAGAGTCAACCCTTATTCAATTTGAGGTGTGGTGTGGCCAGCACCACTCAAAGTGTCTCACTTTTCTTTGAAATGGACAACATTCTAAGTGAAAACAACAACTCACATAGGGAAAACTGAAAAAAAATGAATTTTTATTCTGTTGATACTTTAAGATAAGGATCCATGAGTCATTTGTGACGTGTAAGAGTCAACCCTGATTTAATCTGAGGCACAGTGTGGCCAGTACCACTCAAAGTTTATTTCTTCTGTTTAAAATGGATACGCTTTTAAGTAAAAACAACCAGCATACGGAAAACTGACCAAACACATTCGTATTGTGTTGATACTTTAGGAAAATGATCCATGGGTCATTTTTTATGTGTACGAGTCAACCCCGCCTCAATCTAAGACACAGTGTTTCTGACACCACTCAAAGTATCTCTCTTTTATTTCAAAAGGACATCATTTTAAGTGAATTCAACAACTGAAATTTACACTCATCAATGATAGTCACAAACCCTTTTTCATGAGTTGGGTAGATTCACTCATGGGGTCATAAGTGACGGACTCCTATGAAAATTCCCTTTCACCATATATTATAAAAAATACAAGTCCAATGCAAAATGCCTCACAAATCATTACATACCCAAATCTAGGATCAGAATAAAAAGGGATTTGAGCCAATTTCAAACTATTATTCAAGTCTAATAAGTATTTCTCAGACTATTCTGCCTATTAGAATTTGATGGGGAGGTGGGGGGCTATGCTGGTTGGGGGCGATGTGCAGGGATGAGGTGAATTACTACTGGAAGAGTGGTTGTCATATCAAGACTGAAATGGGTGTAAATAATGTTTGAGTTATTGAAACTGTTATTAACTCTATGGATGATTGTTTTCATATGAATATTTAAATATTGAATTGACATGGTTGGAAGAGTTTGATGGTTTTATGTGTATTTTTTGTGCTATTGTATGTGTTTTTATGCTATTTTAAGTCTGTTTGTATGTGGTTTTTGTGCTATTTATTATGCAGGTGTATACTAGAGGGGCTACAAGAGGGGATGATGTGTAATAGTTCTGGAAAAACACAATACCAACGGTTTTAAACCACTGGTATACTTTGAGATAGATTTGAAAACTATCCCAATGGTTTTAAAACCATTGGTATAGTGTTTAGTATTCAATATATACAAATGTTTCTTGAAACCGTTGGTAAGAATGTTATACAAGAATATACCAATGTTTGCAGGATAACGGTTGGTAAATTAATAAATACAGTGGGTTATACCTATGGTTTTGATCAAACCATTGGTATAGGGATTTCCTCAGGGTTTACTACCCTACGGTTTGGAAAACCATTGGTATAGGCTACACCAACGGTTTTCCAGCATATACCAATGGTTTAAAACCATTTCTATAACCTTCTTTTCCAGTATTGAATTATAGGTAAAAATAATAACATAAAATATTACTAAATTTCCCTTAATGTTTTCTTAATTTGATTGGATGATTTTGTTTCACCGAAAAGAATATTTGGTCCAAAAATATGCCCTTTGGAATCCACTTGGATGATAGTATGACATTTATATTATTATATTCAAATTAAAGTCAATTTTTTCATATATTTGTTTTTTACATGTGGAATATTTTAATATGATGATATAAAAAAGATTAAATATAATATAAATAGTAATTTTAAATATAAAATATTTGTATTCATCTTGATAATTTATTTCTATTTTTTAGTGAACAAATAATTTAATTGAATTCTTGCACAATGACGATGAAGTACTTGTTTAGTTAAAGTAAAATCCAAATAAATTATATTAAAAATATTAAAATAAATATAAATTGAAATATTTTAGGTCATAAAAAATTTAGTATTATTAATACATGTCAGTAATGGATTAATATTTTTTTAACATATAAAGATGTTGTGATATTTTTAAAATTCAAATAATGAATACTGTCCAAATTGATATTAATGATATTTAAAAATAAATAATATTTCATTAAATAAACTAAATTTTATAAAAACCTAAAATTTATAAGAATAGTTAGTATAATTTTCTAAATGTCTTAAATTAATAATTTATTGGTCTTTTATCATGTTATAGTAATTATATTAATGCTCAATGTGTACATTTTATGATAACATAGTAAGACTTAAAATGGTAAAAATAAGGTTAATAGAAGACAAGGATTAAAAAATTAAAACCTTTCTAATTTTCATTGTATCAATTTATTTCAACCTATATCCATCCTATATTTTACGTATCTTAATTTTAAGAAATTTGGAATTGAAAAGTAATTTATATTAATTTAATATTTTCTTGAATTCTAAGAGTACCCCTCCCATCTCCAATAAAAGGGGACCCATTAATATAATTTTATAACACATCAAAACCTATTAGGATCATAATATGTCTACCCAATTCAATTTTTATATTCCTTAACCACATTATAGAGTCCTTATTTTAGGCATAAATCCATTCCTAGAGGTGTTAAATTGTTAGTTAAAGGAGACCTTCCGAGGGAGAGGCATAGATTTTGACAAAGAATTTATATTTTATTTCTTCATCCAACTCATTAAAATCATTCAAAAACATGATGATAAAATAATAACTCATTTTTTCCAAGTATAATGTGATGTTATTATGTTAATAAACTCACCAAAATCTATCTCCACATCCATCAAATTGGAAAATAATTAACTGTTTGTGTGTATGTGTGAACTATCACCTCCATGAAACGATATAATTCATTTTCCATTACTGTATCTCATGACTAGTTAGAATGATTTATTTAATGTATATATATGTTATTAATGAAATATTTGTCCTTATAATAGAATAATATATTACTTATTATATTACTTCCATGGACATAAAAATGTTAACTTCGTTTGTCCGTACGTGTGGACTATCTCCTCCACGATGCATTGTGATTCATTTTTAATCACCAAATAAAATGAATAATATATATATATATATAATTATATTTAAATTATTAATATTATATTAATTATATTATTATAATTAGGGAAATATAAAATAATACTTACCTTCATTCCACAATTATCATTGAAAAATGGAAATGTTACTCATGTGTAAGAATAACATACCGTTCCAATGATTATAATGTAGTACATTTATCTTAACCATACATAATTGTTCTATTAAAAAGTATAATTGATTTATAATAAAAGATAATAATTTCATGAATGTTATCCTGGATATAATGGACTAAAGATTAATTGAATTATTGACATCATACCAAAGTCATTTTCTACTCAAGAACCGAATATGGACAAAACAAATGATTATAACTTAAATAATTAATTATTTTTTATAACATGATAATAATTAATATAAAAGGAATAAAGATGTTTTTAAAAGGATATAAATAAAATAAATAATTAACTTATTTTTTTTATTTATGATAATAAATATTTAACATGATGACTGAGACTCATGGTAAGGGAATGTATATATAAAATATCATTTTAAATGTTCTAGTGATTTATTATTCTAAATCATTCACTTTAATGTCCATGTTTTAAAAATGGGTTTTATGAATGAATTTATATGTACTTTAATGTTTTAAAATAGAAATTTCGAGTTGATTTTGAATTTTTTAATGTGTTATGGGACACATTGATATGAAAATCTATTTTTAAATATTATAAATGGTTATTTAAGATGGAATGATAACTTATATAACATGAATTGTTTTATAATTAGTGAAAATGAAATTTTTAGAGTGGCATGATGAGAAATTTCATCTATTATATGTTATTATTATATTATGGTACACGAAAAATTGATAGGTGGTTATGTGATAAACCAATGACAGGTGGTTCTATGATAAACTAGTTATGGGTGGCTACATTGTGACCTAAAATGCAATGGGTATAGTAGTCTGTCATATGGATATTCCATTTGTAAGAGTGGCATGTAACACCCTGACCCCTCTAGACCATAGTCGGTGCATTACTTGTCATATTTCCATCGTTAGAAGGAAATAAATCTTAAATGATAGATCAGTTTTGTAGTATTGAAGAAACAAGATACATATATTTAATTCAAATTACATTGGAAAAGGTGACAAAATACAATACATAACAAAACAAAAAACTGCATCCGCAGAAACTCAATAAATGATCTTCTCTTCCTCATCTATTAATGGTAAAAAATGGAAGGGGTGATCTCAAACTCTCCTTAAGGGTTAAGAATAGATAAATAAAGAATCAATAGTAATTGAATCATAAAAAATGTGGCAAAGTCAATATGGCATGGTGAATAAATGAGAAACTCACGTCATTAATAAACTAGGAATGGAACTGAAACCATAGATTTGTCATGGTGAAAACATAATGGATAATAATAAATGATAATAAATAAGTATATTTATATAATTTTACTTTATTTATCTAGAAAACGATACCATAATACCATTAAAATGGTTTAGTTCTGTGGGAAGAAACCCATCTGATTTTTGGAAACAAACTCGAAGGGTTTGTTGCAAACAGATTTGACTCATGCGACCTGTCAATGCATCAAGGGGCTGTAGTAGGCCTCACATGCCAATACAGGACTAAATAATTCTTTATAAATTGATTTAATACAAGATTAATGTTCCTTTTCAATATTTGTATAGTGTAGATAATACAATTTCATAAATATTTCCATAGTTAAAATAACATTCCAAATAAACACCCTATGAAAATGTAATATGGGTTTGACAATAAACATATCCGTGATTTGAGATTATGGAAATTAAATAGAAATATAATTTCAAATGAAAAGTGAACTCTAATTTTTAGTCGGTACACCACATATGGATTATAAGGTACACAATACAAATCTTGTCACAACAAAATGGTAGTTGAGAAAGAGTCCCTTACCACAATGTAATCAGCTGAATCATATGACCAAAACTTATTAACCATAAAATAAATCATTAAATACACTGAATATAAAGTTAATAATGATATTATATTAAATTTTAGTACACATATACCACATATAATAAATAAGTGGTTAATAATGGAAATCTCATAGAATTAAAAGTGAGATAACAAACCCCTTACCTTATGCTCGATTGTGTTCTTCGTGTGTTTTGATGACCTGAATAATCAAATTTAGATTCATTAATTAATAAGTACACAACCTCCTGTAAATTTTATTGATTTATTATTACCTAATTAGGTTCATTCATGACCCTTTTTAGGGATTTAAGACGTTCAATTTTATTGTTTTGGAAGTATTTTCTTCCATTGTTTTCATGATTCGTTTACTTGTATTGAGGAATAGAATTCCGTTTGAAATGTGGATAAACATCCATAATTGTTAATATTTTTTTTTGAATTTAAATCGATTTAAATTATCTTATAATGAATATGGGTTATATTCTTTAGGATGAATCATTTTTTAAATTTTATTGATAAACGCTTGTATTTAGCATGGCTGTTTTGTGCACAATGAACTTGTTTTGTATTATTATTCCATTTTATGAGTGTATAGAGTTTACATAACAATATTAAGATTAAATATATATAATCTGATTTGTTTTTTCTTGGCTAAAATTGAAGATGGTAACAAAAATTGAGAACCCTCCATCCTTTAATGTGATAAATTAACACATCTCGGACGGTGTTTTCATTTTTCATATAAAAGGAGGGGGAAATAGAGATGATTATGAAATATTATATTATCATAATATAATTCCAGTTAAAGTAAGTTACTAGAAATATCATTGAACATGGATGATGGGAGATTAGTAAAGAAGTATAAAATAAAGGAACTCAAAATAGAAGAAAAATTGAGAAATCTCTAATAAACATTCAGCAGCCTAATGGTGTCACTTAAAATTTAATAAAATAGATTAATGAGAGAAAGGGGGTATCCAATAAATCATAAATAATATGGTAAGTAAATGTAATATGAAATTACATAAACAAACATAATCCAATTGAAAATAAATGGGAAAAAATACATGATCTCTTTACGAAAATAGAAGGGTGGTTGATTCTCTTTCCTTGAAGAGAAACTACCAAAACATGAAGTTCTGAACCTTGGTGGATTGAGGACTCTTAGAAAGGTAATAAAACTAGAGAATCTATTATTTTGAGTTTAGAATGAAGGAAAATGAAGGGGGTGAGTGGATATTTATAGTAATTGAGAGGGAGTTTTTTATTAATTAAAAGGGACACCTCATTAGTGGTTTTTACAAAACCATGAGTTTGACCATCATATTTGCCCATTTTTTAAGCCATGTGGGACACCTCTTGTCATATGATTCTTTAAAAAAGCCGAACATCATTTTATATTAATTATTATATCATTATGCTGTCATTAAACTACCAAAAACTAAAACAGCATTTTTACTATTCACGAAAAATTCATTTATTTTAGAAAAATCCCCAAATTTTACCCTAACAATTTTTCGACAAGTAGAATTCAAAAATTAACTCCATTTTTTGAAAATTATTTTCTATACTTTTTAATTTAATTTTTAAATAAAATTATTATTAATTACTAAAATAAAAATTTTAAAGGTATAATTAGTCTGATATCATATTGAAAAATCAATTAAGATCTAATTATCTTATTACCTTATGAAAATAAAATATTATCACTATTTGCTTTTCATAAGGGTCATATTACTATTTATATTTCTATTAATAAGCGTATGTTAATATTCATCTAAAATTAAGTTGGTTCTATCAATTTTCAAATGACTTACTAGTGACAACTCTAGATGACCATTACTTGAAATTCAAAACACATAATTGGAAAAATTTAATTTTAATGGATAGGTTATGTCTATCACCTAAAGGATCAAGTGTTGTTTCAAAATAACACAGTGCATTATGAAATATAGGCTACGAATAGAATTTTTTTAAGAGATACATACCATAAAATGTATGGGGTGTTATATTATTCCATCTTTCGGAAATTTCACCATTCAAATTTTATGTATAAATCCCACCAAAAAGAAGTGTGTGGTTCTTCTTCAAAAAATTCGCCGTTTCCCATGTTGCTTCCTCTATATTTTGGTTTCTCCATTGACCCTTTACTAGGAGAGTTGTCTGATTTATCAATACCATCTCCCTTATGTCAAGAATCCAGACATGTTCTTCACAGTAAGACAAATCAGGTTCCAGTTCTATTTCATCATATGTGAGTACATACATTGAGTTTGGCATGTATTTATTAATCAATGACACATGGAACACATCATGGACATCAGAGATAGAGGCATTTCAAAATGGTAAGCTATAGCTCTTATTCTTTTCAAAATTTCAAATTGTAGGATGTAACTAGGGATCAATTTCCCTATCATATCGACCCTTAAGACACCCTTCAATGAAGATACTTTTAGAAAGACATGATCTCTCACATGGAATTCAAAATCCTTTCTCCGGTTGTTAGTATAAATATTCTTCCCACTTTGGTATGCCTTAATATGGGCGTATATTGTCTTCACCATTGTCATGGTCTCTTCAATATGTTCCAGGCCTATAAGTTCCCTCTCACCAACTTATTCCCAACACGTTGGAGTTCATCATCTCTTCCCACATAATTCTTCATATGGGGCCATTTGAATACTAGAATGGAAACTATTGTTACAGGAAAATTCCACCAAAGGCAAGTATGGATCCCACATACCTTCAATGTCAAGAGATCATGATCTCGGAATGGCCTCCATAGTTTCAATAATCCTTTTAGACAATCCATTGGTTTGGTGGTGATAAGAAGTACTCATACGAAGCTCAGTATTCAAATAATTCTGGAGAGATTTCCAGAATTTTGATGTAAACTGGGGATCTCGATCAGACACAATCGATAGTGGTGAACCATGAAGTCTTAAAACATCATTAATATAAAGTTTTTCTAGGTTCTCAAGTGGTAAATCCTCTATTATTTGAAGGAAATTTGCTGATATGGTGAGATGATCAACAATTACCCATATTTTATCATTACTTCTAGGTGTCCTTGGTAGTCCAGTGACAAAATCCTTTATAATGTTATCCCAGTTCTACATAGAAATAGGTAGAGGTTTCATCACTACTCTAGTATGTTGTCTCTCTGGCTTCACTTGTTGACAAACTCGACACCTTGACAAGTAGTCAGCAATTTCCCACTTCATATTATCCCACCAAAAATAGTCTATCAGATCACTATACATGTTTTTTCTACACTGGTTTATAAGGAAATTTGAGATATGTGCATCATCTACTAGTTCCCTTTTTAGCTCAGGTACTGATGGGATGCATAACCTCCTCCCAATAGGCAAAACTCATTCCTCATGCACAATGTCTTTGAATCTCCCATCCTTAACCGCAATAATTTTTTGGTGTATATTTTTATCCTCAGATTGAGATATTTTTATCTTATATAATAAAAATGGTTTAGAAACCATTTTAAAGAAGAAATATGTTTCCCCTTACTTAACAAGTTACATATCCATTTTTAGTAGATCCATGAATATTGGATCTCTCTCAATCCTCATTTGAGTCAGATGTCTATGATCATTCATGTTAAATGCATATTCCACCTTATTTTCCTTTCCTGGGTGGTAGTGTATTGAACAATCATAATATTTGAGTAACTCGGGCCATATCTTTAGCCTCATGTTGAGTCATTTTTTTTTGTGAAAATGTATTTCAAACTCTTGTGATCTTTGAATATCTCACATTTTTCACCATATTGATAATGTCTCCATATTTTCATTGAAAATATTACAGCTGCTAACTAAAGATCATGTGTTGGAAAATTTTTCTCATGAGTCTTCAACTACCTTGATGCATAAGCAATAAGTTTACCCTTTTTCATAATGATGAAAACCATACCATTCTTTGATGCATCACTGTACATTAAAAATCTTTCACTTCCAGAAAGAAGATTCAAAAATGTATAATTTACCAATCGTCTTTTCAATTATTAAAAGCGTTCAGTACATTCATTTTTCAACACAAACTTAACTCTTTTACATGTGTGCTTGGTTAGTAGGTTAGGCAGTCAGGCAAAATTCTGAACGAAATGCGGATAGTAACCTACTAATCCAATAAAAATGCATACCTCGGTTATGTTTTTTTGGCACGGGACAATCTTGGATTGCCTTTGTTTTTGCAGGATCAACTAGGATTCCATCCTTGTAGATAATGTATCCTAGAAAATAAATTGATTGATGCTAGAATTCACGCTTGCTAAACATCCAATATAATTTATTTCTTCTATGAGTTTTCAGAATAATTCACAAGTGATCCTCAGGGTCTTCATATATATTTTAGTATACTAGGATATTATTGATGAATACCACAAAAAGGTTATCCAGATATTCCTTCAGAACACTATTTATTATTCCATGAAAACAGAGGTTGCATTAGTCAGTCCGAAAGGCATCACAGCAAACTCATAATGCCCACACCTGGTTTGAAATGTTTTCTTGGTAATATCTTCCTTCCTCACACGCAGATGTTGATATCCCAATCAAAGGTCAATTTTCGTAAAGTATTGACCTCCATGAAGTTTATAAAATAAATCATCAATCT
Source organism: Viscum album (assembly GCA_963277665.1). NCBI lineage: Eukaryota > Viridiplantae > Streptophyta > Magnoliopsida > Santalales > Viscaceae > Viscum > Viscum album. The sequence goes on from OY728165.1 coordinate 815,179,377, forward strand.
AAGGCAGAGGAAACTTATTAATTATTTTAACAATATTGATTTTCTTGTAGTCAATGCATATCCTCATGGATCCATCTTTCTTTATGAAAAACAGGACTAGGGATCCCCATGGAAAAACACTAAGTTGAATAAATCCTTTGTCACTCAACTCCTCTATATTTTTCTTTAGCTCTACTAACTCCAAAGTGGCCATTCTATAGGGGGTATCTAATATAAGACTTTCACTAGATATTAAGTCAATGGAAAACTAAATTTCTCACTCTCGAGAATGTCTAGGTAAATCTACTAGAAATACATCAATGTATTCTTCCACTATATGCACATATTCAATTTGAAGATTTATTTCCTCACCCATAGATATTTGGTTCTCTTCCACTCCAAGAATTACATTCAATAGATCTATTGGGGTTGGGTCTAGATAATAATCATATGGTGAGGTTTCTGCTCTAATTATAGGAGATTCTACACCATTTTCAAAAATTGAAACTTCCTTTTTCTTTCAATTAATATTTGCATCATATTTTGACAGCCAATTCAAATCTAGAATTTTATTAAAGTCATTCATTGGTATGATGATATGTTTAGTAACTAAATCACATTTCTGTGTCAAAAGGGGGACCAGTTGACATTAATTTGTGGCAATGATGCATCCCCTATGTGTTTTGACTGATAAATCATTTATTAAATTAAATTGAATATGTATAATTTTCTTGGAAAACTGGAAAGATATAAATGAATGCGATGATGCATAATCAAATAAAATGTTATCTAAGTTTGAGGAAACAATTAATTTACCTACCAGCACATCATTTTGAACTTCAACCTCTATGGTTGAAATCACATAAGCTCTCCCTTTCTCTCTCGGCCTTTTCTGAGGCATGTTTCTATGGCACTTAGGAAACTCATTTGAATAGTGCCCCATCAATTTACAATTGTAGCATTAAAAATAATCAAATTGTTTCTTCCCCATGCATTCATTAGATTGATGAACATTTTCACACCACATATAACATAATCCCATTACATTCAATCATTTCTAAAGATGATTCTTTCCAAAGTACTCGCATAATGAAATTTTTTTAATTCCCTTGTTATTCTTTGGCGCTTCACCTTTCCCTTATTTATCATAGTACCTATTATTATCTTGGTTTCCCTTGAACAAATTTTATCAAGTAAATTATATCTTTGTTTTGATGGAACTTGATACAATTTCATCATATGATGAAAATGTTTGAGAATCCATTGCCCTTCGATGAATTGGCCTAAGACCTTAAAAATGATCAATCATGTTTGCCGAGTCATGTACATAACCTATGGCATAACTGTCTACCCTTGTGCATGTAGACTCATACTCTGCAATATTTTCTTCTTCCCTTTTCTTTAAGCTAAGGAATTTTCTCTTCATTTTGGTTCGATTCTCACGAGGGAAATATTTTTCAAAGAATATTTCCTTAAAAGTACTCCATTCAATATCTTTTATTTCTTCTTCCTCAATGGTACTCTGAATCAAGGACCACCATTGATTAGCATCACCCTTGAGACAATATACTGTCAGTACTACCATTTCATTCTCATTGTATCTTAATTCCATGAATACATTTTCAAGGGACTTGATTTATTTCTCAGAAACCAATGGATTATTAGTCCCACTAAAATATGGGGGCTTCTGCCACATGGAACGTTCCAAAATAGGTGTAGAATGGTTTCTAAGTACAACTTGAGTACGTTTTCCCAATACAGTCATGATCTGGTCTACTCCAACATTGACTGTTTAGACTTGATCAGTGGGGAGATCCATACATTGCCCATGAGTATTGATTCCCCTTCTTCAATTAGACACCATTTCTATATAATGGAACACACTAGATAAGGGTGTGAATCATAAGGTATAAACATAACTTAAAAAAATAATTATCATAATTTGAGATCCAAGGCATAGCTAATCCCTTATTCAGAAAAATGGTTTCTTTGAGAAATAATTTACATTTCAATCCTTCATAATGGATTGTAATGAAAATATGAATTATCCTAATCATATCCCCAACGTGTTTTGTAACCTAGAGTAAAGAAAGGCCCATTTTCATATTTTAGGATACCCCGGGTGAAGCCCGATGCACTTTGTTAGGACTTTCAGTCCTAGGTACATTTGTGCCACAACCACCTCTACCTGCTTGTATCCAGAGAGGGATGTATTTTCTAGAATTATTCACATAATCTATTCCATACCAAATTATCAGGAATTTATTGTATGTTTATCCTCTAATACTTCCTTAGTGATTTGGTCCCTACTATACATATCCTACTCTATTTTCCAAATATTCTACTAAAATTCCTTTGATACCAACTGTAACACCCCGACCCCACTAAAATAGGATCGGTGCATTAAATGTTATATTGGACTAGTTAGAAAGAAATAAATCCAAAAGGATTGATCAGTTTAGTAGTCTTGATGAAATTAGATTCATATATGTACCTCAAATTACATTGGAAAAGGTATAAAAATAAAATACATAACAATACTAAAAACTGCATCCATAGAAACTCAATAAATGATCTCCTCTTAATCACCTATTGAAGGTAAACTAATAGAAGGGTGAGCTAAAATTCTCAGTAAGGGTTTCAAATAGCAGAAGCATGAATCAATAATAACAGAATCATAAACAACTTGGGATAGTCAATATGGCATTGTGAATAAATGAAAAACTCCTGCCATAAAAATGAGAATGAAACTGCATCCATATATTTTTTTCATAGTAAAAACCTCATGGATTGTAATAATGGTAATGAATAAAGAGAATTATTTTAATTGGACGTCAAGTATCAATCAAATGATTCAATAATACTGTTAAAATGGTTTAGTTCTGTGGGAAGAAACTCATCTGAATTTTGGAAACAAACTCGAAGTGTTTGTCACCAACTGATTTGTCTCATGACACCTGTCGATGAATTGAGGGTCTGCAGAGGGCCCCACCCACCACTAAAAGTCCAAATAATTCTTTATAAATTGATTTAATCAAATATAAATATTAATTTTCAATATCTGTATACAGTTGAGAATATAGATTAATTAATATTTCAATAGTTAAAATAACTTTCCAAATAAACATCGTATATAAAATGGTATATAGTTTATAGAATAAAAATATCCATAATATGAGACTATGAATATATAATAGAAATATAATTTCAAAAAAAAATTATATCAAATGAGAAGTAGGTACACCACATAAAGATTTTTAGGTGCATAATACAAAGTTAGTTACAACAAAATGGTAGTTGAGAGAATGACCTTTACAACAATGTAATATGTCGAATCATATAACCAGAACTTATTAACCATAAAATTAATCACTGAATACCATGAATATAATTTGAATAATGATATTATATTAAATGGAAATAAACATATACCACATATAAGAAATAGGTGGAAAATAATGGAAATCTTGTGGAATTAAAAGTGAAATAAGAATCCCCTTACCATATGCTCGAGGGAGTTCTTCATTTGTTTTAATGACCGTAATAACCAAATTTAGATTCATTAATTAAAGATTACAGAACCTCCTATACATGTAATAGATTTATTATAACCTTATTAGGTTCAATCATGGCCCTTTTTATGGGTTTAATAGGTTCAATTTTATTGTTTTTTAAGCATTTTCTTCCTTGGTTTCCAGGATTCGTTTACTTGTATTCATGAATGGAAGTTCATTTTAAAATGTGGATAAACATTGAGAATTGTTAATATATATTATTAGGTTCATTAAAGAGTTATAAAATATCTTATAACGATTCTTTGTTATATACTTGAGGATGAATTATTAGTTAAAAGTTCTTGATAAACGATTGGATTTAGCTTTGTGGTTTTGGGCATAATGAACTTATTTTTATTATTATTCCATTTTTTGAGTTTTTAGGGATTACAGAACATTACTGAGATGAAATAAATATATTATGACATGTTTCAACCATAAAAATGGTTTCATTACCATAATTTAAGATGGTAACTAAAATGGATAACTAGTCGTCCTTGAATGTGACAAATTAACACATCTCTGACGGTATTTTCAATTTTAGTATAAGAGGAGTGGGAAATAGAGGTGATGATGAAAAATTACATTAGAATAATATAATTCTAGTTGATGTAGCTTAATTTAATTATCATGGAATTTAATTCGGATGAATGAAGTATAAAATAAAGGAACTAAAAATTGAAGAAAAATTGAGAATTCTTTTATAAACATTTGGTAGCCTAACGACGTCACTTAAAATTTCATAAAATAGTTTTATGAGATAAAAGAGGTATACCGTCATTAATAAATTATTTGGGAAGTAAATGTAATATTTAATGACATATCCTACCACAATTCAATTGAATAAAAGAGAAAAAAAGAAATGAATTCTTTAAGAAAAAGGAAGGGGTTTTGATTCTCTTACCTTGTAGAGAAACTCCTAGAAAATTACAGTTGAGACCTTGGGGGTTTGATGACACCTTGGGATGACACCTATAGAGGTAATAATACCAAATATTCTTGGATAATGTGTTTTTAATGAAATAAAACAATGGGGGTGATTAGATATTTATAGTAATTAAGAGGGAGTTTTTTATTAATTAAAAGGGACACCTCATTAGTGGTTTTTTAAAAACCATGGATTTCCCATGGTATTTTCACATGGCATCAGCCACTTGGGACACCTCATGTCATATTTTATGGTACACAAGTCCAGCCTTTTATATTAATTAATATATCATTATGATTTCATTAAACTACCAAAAACTCAAAACTCTATTTTTACCATTCATAAAAAATTCTTGTATTTTAGAAAAATCCCAAAAATTCACCATAACCATTTATCAACGTTTATAATTAAAAAATGAACTCCATTTTTTGAAAATAATTTTTGGTGTATTTTTAATTTAATTTTTAAATAAAATCATAATTAATTCGAATAATAACAATTTTAAAGGTATAATTAGTTTTATATCACATTGAAAGATTCATTCAGATCGCATTACCTTATTACCTTATGAGAATAAAATATTTTCCTTATTTACTATTCATAAGGGTCATATGACTGTTAATATTACTATTCATGAGGGTATGTTACTATTCATCCAAAATCTATTTGGTTCTATAAGTCTCCAAATGACTTGCTGGTCACAACTCTAGATGACAATTTTTTCAAATTTCAAAACATAGAAGTGGAAAATTTATATTTAATGGATAGGTTATGACTGTCTCTTATATGACCAAGTGTTGTATGAAAGGAACACATTGTTTTATGGAATATAGGATATGAATAGAATATATTTAAAAGATACAGACCATAAAATGTTATAGGATCTATATGGCATATATTGAATTTGACCACATGGTTATTCCATTTAATTATATTATGTCCCATGTAACCTTTATGTGTTGTCTTTGATTTAAATGGGTTTTATGGAAATATTTTTATTTAATATAGGGTAATAAATGATATTACTTTCTTAGGAAATTATTTTCTACATATCAAGTGTTAAAAGCATTACTTTATCATAATTTATTTATGGGATTAAATATTTATAAATGGACTAACAATTTTCTAATTTTTAATATCATACTAATATTTTTAGCCAAATACCATGTTTTTTAATGTTGTTCAAAGGACATAAGTATGAGCATGTATTCAAAGATTCCATGTTTAATTTCTTGAATAGTTTTTATAAAATTTATTATTCTTTATTTTAAATGTTTAAGATTATGGGAAAATGGATATTGTTTGAAAGTGTCCACTATGTATTGTTATTTTTTTGTTATGTATGAGTTATAGCCTAATTACCTAAAAATGTAAACCTACAAAGAATCTCAATGTGAAATAATGTAAATTTATTGACTTAACTCAATATTACGTATCATTTATGGTCAGGTCCATACGATTGGTTTCAAATGAATGATTTAGGAAACATTAGGAATTATGAATTTTGGTTAAACCTAGGTTAAGTTTATATATATTTTATTTTACTACAATACTTAATCTATAAATTTTTTTGATTGTGGAAATTTAGTTTCAAATTGAAGGAGGAGGATCTCAAACCACATTCTTATACTTTCCCGAAGACTTGATTGCGGTCATTATCGTAATGTCATTTCCAGGGGGTTTTGAAACATTTTTTATCATTCAAATCTCTTGAAAATAGTTTTATATAATGTTAAACACCTCCTCTAAATTCCACAATAGGTCATTGTTTATTTTTTATGAAATATTATTTTCCCAATATTAACATTTTTTACAAAAAGTTAAGTATTATCACGGTATTTTTAGAAACTTTACCTTATCCCAAGATGTTGAAGAATATAATGATATTGATAATGTTTTCAAAGAAGCATATCCTTGAGAATATTATTTTTATTTGGTTCTAACTTTATTTTATTCAAGATTATTGTCATGATACTATAAAAGGACCCTTGATTGAAATTATCAAATCAAAATCGGTCCGATTGTTTTGTAAAAATAATGTTTTATTAGATATTTAGAAAGTATTTGTTATTTAATATGATATTATAAAACTACTTCTATACAAACATCCATAAAACCAAATTTGTACAAGGTGTAATTGAAAGGAAAATAAAAATGGGACATTGAAGAATTTATAAGAAATTATTATAGGGTATGGATCTTTTATCTACGTTAACAAAATAAATATGAAACATGATGGAAACCATGATCATTGTAAGAAATTACATATTATTGGAATTTTTTTATTAAGTTATAAAGAGATAAAATTCCAAATGTAAATATTTATAAAAAATTCATTAATTAAAAAGTTGAGTTAATTATGGGTGGGAATTAAAATGAGAGGTATAAGATAACCATTAAAGTTAAAAAATTCTATTAATGGATGAAATAATAATTTTCAAGTATGTTTCCTACAATTCCTTTTCCAAGTAGAAAAATAATGTTTCAACTCTAAGAAAAAAAATTCATGTAAAACATTATTTTTTTTACTTTTCATACTATGTAATCAATTACCATTTAACCCATCATAGATGTATAGTTTTATGATTTTTAACTTTCTCTTAATTGTGGTCTCTATCAAAAATCATCAGAACTTGATGTTTTGATTTCTCTTACATGTCCATATATTACTAAATTGAGACATAGTAGGTGTTATTTGAGGTGACCTTCATTATTTTGTTTCTTTATTTTAAATCGTATATTTCAGTAATCTTTTTTCAGATGTGGGATTTCAACAATGGTAACATGAAAATTCATATACATATTTTTTTATCCTAAGTTAAAATTTTGAGTATGTAATTTGTTAAATATGTGTAAAATGTACCATTCTGAATTTTTAAAAGGAAACACTATGTTTTATAGCTTATATGATACACCACATCGAGCTTATGTGAAAAAATAACTATTATTTAAATGTTTATATTAAAACCTAGCCCTTAGAATAAAGAAAATGAATAGTATTAACTAAAATATGAAACAACTATTTACATATATATATATGTTTAATTATTTATTTATTTTGAGAACAATTAGTCATAAATGAATGTGAAAATCATTTTAAAATAAATGGTAATGTTTTTCTGAAAACTATTTAAATACTAATAAGATTGTATAAAATAATAAATTTTATTTTTCTATTATATTAATGAAATGTATATATATAACCAATTTAATTCTTAATATCCATCGTATATATTCTCTATACATGATATATTAAAAAATTCAATCGTACAGATAAAAGGAGGGTTTTCCTAAAAAGGCAATTTTATCACATTTTGATGGTGCTCCTTTTTAAATATTATTTTCTATGCATTTATAAGTTATATTTATCAAAATAAACTTCTTATTTGAAATACTAGATACTGATTTTACTTTGGTAGGATTTTAGATAATTTTTTGGAAAGTTTCATGTTTTTCTGAATAGTGAACAAGTAATGCATTTTAATTAAAAAATATTTTTTCATAAATTTTATTTATAGTGTTAAATTATATTTTTTAATTGTTTAACAGTATAATTATATAATTATATTTTTCATTTAATCATATTTAAGTCAATGGAATCAATTTCTCATTGAAATTGGTTATAAAAACTTCTTGAATTTTTAAACGCTTTTACATTAAAAACCCATTTTCTCGATCCCTCAAAGGGATTAATTTAAAATTAATTGTAACTAATTATATGTATATGATTTGGAAAAATGGATTCAATATATGGAATCATATTTTATTAATTTAGTAAATATGTCCCTTTAGGTTTTGTAAAATATTAATAGTAAATTTAGTACTTATATTTATTACCACGGTTATATTTGAATTGGGAAATTAAGGGTTGAAATAATATTATTAATAATTATTAAATTAACCTAAAAGATGTCCTAATGTCATTTTATGAGTTTTTTTCAACCAAAATATACCTTCATCCAAAACTATGACATATGTAAGACACTTGGATGAGCATATGGTATTTATATTATAATATTAAAAGAAAAGCCCATTTAGTCACAGTTTTGTTTTTAATAAGATAAATATTTTTAATATGAGTATATATAGAATATAAATTAGAAAATAAATATTAATTTTAAATTAAAAATAATCCTATTGATGATTATGGTTTATTTTTAACTTTTTTAGAATCAATTATTTTAGTAAATCCTTGCACAATGATGATGCGTTAATTATTTAATAAAGAGAAATATCAAATAAATGATATTAAAAATAAAACAAACTGTAATTTCACATAATTGATATCATCCAAAAATTTTATGGATTATTTTAACATATTTTGGATTTTTATTAGAATGTTTTCTAAGATATCAAGTTGTTATTATATTTTTAATGAGCCAAATAATGAATATTATAAAAATTGATATAAATGATATTTTAAAATAAATAATTTTTTATTAAATGATATAAATTTTATAAAAATAAAAAATTCAAAAAAAAATTATTATTAGTCCTATAATATCATAAATGAATCATTTATTTGTCTTTAAGGCATGTTATTGTAATTACATAAACCTGGAAATTGTAAATTACATGATAACATGACAAGTGTAAAAAGGGTAAATAATGGTTAAAACTAAAAGATAAGGATTAAATAAATAATAGAAGACATTAATAATTTATTATTGGAATTTATTTCAACACATACTCATTGAATTTTATAAATAACTCAATTTGGATCCATTTTGAATTGAAAATTAATTTAATATATTCATGAATTCTAAGTGTGCCCCACCGCAACCCTATAAAAAGAAACACATTATTCTCATTTACTCACTCATAGAATGCTATTTGGTTCAGCATATATCTTTTATAATACCTTCATATAATCCATCCCATCATTCTGGAGGCCATAGATTAGGAATAACACCCTTTATAGTGGTGTTAAGGTGTTAATCAAAAGATATCATCCAATGAATAGGTCTCATTTTTAATTATGTTTTTCTATTTTATTTATTCTTCTACATCCTTAAAATATTCTTTAACCATGATGGAATAATTAATCAAGATTCCTCAGTATACAGAGATGTAATTATGTTGATATCATCACCTAAATACATCTCTTATCCCCTCGAATAGGAAAATAATTAACCGTTAGTGCGTACGTGTGAACCATAACCTCCACAAACCGGTATAATTTGTTTTCTATTACCATCTATAAGGACTTGATATAATGATGGAATTAATGTTTATATATTATATTCAGGAAACATTTATCAGTATAATATAGTAATATATTTTTTACATTCTTCCCTTCCATGCACATAAAAATGACAACATCGATCACATGTACAGGGGTACTTTGACCTCCACAAAGAAATGAGATTCATTTTTAATCACCACATAAAATGATAAATATCTAATAATATATTTAAATTATTAATATTATATTGATTACATTAATATCATTTTTTATTTTAAAATGATACTTACCTTTTTTCTAAATTGATCATTGAAAAATGGAAACATTACCCATGTATACGTACAGCTTGTCGTAATGTAGATAATTATTCATAATCATAATAAATGGATTCATTTAAAATTATAATTGATGTATATAAATGATAATAATTTCATCAATATTATTCTAGATATGATGAAAACTATCACGTTGACTATTGAAATCATACCAAATTCATTTTCCTCTCATGAACAGAATATAGAAAAAACATCCGACATGAAATTAAATAATTCAGTAATTATTATAACATGATAATAAATTATATAAAATAAAAAATAAATTTTAAAAATGATATTAGAAAGTAAATAATTAAACTTAGTTAATTATTCAGGATGACAATGATTTAATTTGATGATTCAAACTAATGTTAAGAGACATTTTAAAAAAACATCATTTAAAATGATTTAATGATTTATTATTATGATTATTTATATTTCATGTCCATGTTTTCAAAATGGGTTTTAATGAATGTATTTATATGGAAAGTAACGTAATAAAATTGTAATTTTATGGTTATTTCAATTGTTTCAATGATTAATGGGACACATTGATTTAAAAATAACTTTATAAATATTTTATTTGGTTTTTAAAAATGGATTGATTATTTCTAAAATACAAAATGTTTTCTTATCAGTGTAAATGAAAATTTAAGAGTGAAATGTTGAAAATTAAAAGAATTTATATGCTATGATTGTATAATGTTACTCGAAATTGACGTGTTGTTACAAGATAAATCAATTATGGGTGGTTCTGTGATAAACCAAGGACTTTTTTAGGTTATAATCTCCAATGCATTGATTATGTTAGTTGAGCGGATGACTATTTCATTAGTAAGAGTGAAATGTATGGAATTTGACCACATGGTTATTCTATTTAAGTAATACTTATCCTAAGATTCATTTATATGTTATCTATGATTTCTACTAGTATTATTGTAATACTTTTATTTCCAAAATGATAATAAATTATCTTATATTAAAAGAAAATTATTTACAACTCATTAAGGTTCCAATGTTATTCTCTATGATACATTTTTCATGGGTTTTTTGTAGTTATCAATGTACTATTTGTTTACGTATTTTTATATGACTTACAGATATTTTTAGGCGAATCCCCCATTTTTTAATTTTTTTATAAGTCATTGTAATGTGTATGGAATTGGAGATATCATGTTTAATTTCACGAATAGTTTTTATTAAATTGATCATGATTTATTTTAAATGTTTTAACTTACGGGGAAATGGACACTATTTGGAATTTTAAACTTTTTATTATTGTGCTTTTCTTATGTATGACTTATGGACTAATTATATAAAACTATATACCCAAAATGATCCTCAATATTAAATAATACAAAATTCTTGACTTAACTCAATATTTTGTAATTTTCAAGATATGTAAATATAGTCTGCATCAGTGGAAATGTTATTAAAAATTAAGGAATTCATAATTTTGGATAACCATTTTTAGGATTATATATATATTATTTTAGTTAAATTGTTGTTCTATAACTTCTTTAGATCGAGTGAAGAGATTTACGAATGGAAGAAGGAGGATTTCTAACAATATTCTTATCCCTTCCTGATGTCTTGATTGTAATAATTATTACAAAGTCATGTATTGTTGATTCTGAAACATTTGATAACATAAAACCCTCTTTCATATAGTTGAATGAAATAAAAAACACCTCCTCTATAACTCTACACTATTGTGGGTATTCAGTTGCTTTTAATCAAATCATATTTTCCCAATATCTCATATTTTCAAAGTAGGTCAATATTATCACAAAATTTTTAGATATTTTACCGTATCACAAGACGTTAAAGTAATTGATTTTTTTATAAAACTATCAAATAAAGAGACCCTTAGACATCCCACATATATTTGATTTTAACATATAGATTTTGATAACATACTTATGGTATTTTAGAAGGAACATTTATTTAATGATTCAAATAAGAATTGGTCTGAATGTTTTATAACAATCACTTTTTATCAGATATTTTGAAATTTTATGTTACCACAAATGATTTTAGAAAACTATTTCTATAAGAAGACTCGTACTACTAAACTAGAATACAACGTATTTGGAAAAAATAAGCAAGGGACATTGAAGAATCCTTAAATAATTTTTGAAACATGTGGAACTTCTACTAATGTGAAAAAATGGCGATGAAATTTGGTGGACACCTTGTCAACTTATGTCATTATTTCATCATGCTGTAATTTTATTAAATAATAAAGATTTTAAATTTCAAATATCAAGATATATAATGACTTCATGAATTAATATGTTTATGTAATTATGGGTTGGGATAAAAATGAGAGGTATAAGATAAACATTGAAGCTAAAACATTATAATAAATAATGAAACACTACTTTCCATGTAAGTATGTGTCCTTACATTCTTATTACATGTATTAAATGAATTCTCCAACTCTGGTAAAATTATTATTAACAAAAAATATTATTCATTTACTTTTCTTACAATGTAATCAATAACATTTTAACTCGTCGTAGATTTATGGTTTTGTAATTGTTAATTTTAATCTAACCATGTTATCAATCACTCTCCATTAGAACATGTTGGTTTTTTTCTCTTCAATTTCCATGATTTCTTAAATTAAAACATAGTCTGTTTTATCTTATGTTACCTTCGTACTTCCCTTTCTTATTTTAAAGTAGATAATTCATTAATCTTTTTTCCAAAATGGGGTTTTAACGAAGGTAATTTGAAAATCCACACACATAGTTTTCGATCCTGAGATCGAATTTGGAGGAAAAAATTTATTAAATGGGGGAGAATGTAACACCTTACATTTTTTAAAGTAAAAACTATGTTTTTATAGTGTATATGAAACACAACATTGAGATTAAGTATTTCATTATATATAATTTAAATATTAGCCTTAGATACTAGTCATTCGAATAGAAAGAAAAAACAATTTTAAATGAATTGTTATAAAATGGTTTATAAATATAATTAAATATTTGGTGAACAGTTACTTATAATTGAATGTAAATGCCTTTGTAAAATAAAACTTAATTGTTTCTAAAAAACTATTCAAATAAAATATGTTTGTTTATAAAATTATAAAATAACTCTTGTCAGATTTTATTATTGAAAACTATTTATATATATACTATATAAAAAATTTAATGTTTAAAATTCTTCTTATATATTTTCTAGTCATGATATAATAACAAATTCAATTTTACAGATACAGGTAATATTTTCCAAAAAAGGTCATTTTATAGCCTTTTGAAGGAAAAAAATATTTAATATTGTTTTTGACATTTTTAGGAGTCATATATTACAAAATAAACATATTTTTTGTATGATTAGTATCAAAATTTAAATTGGTTGAATTTTTGGAATTTTTCTGATATGTTTCATGTATTATTGAATAGTGAAAAAATAAATCATTCTAATTTGAAATTACATTTCCATAAAATTTATTTATAGTGTTAAATAATTTTTTGAATGGAATTAATGTATAATTAGATACTTTTTATAATTATATCCTATTTAGGTCATTGAAATTGGATATACAAACATTGTGAAATGTTGAAAATTTTTATTTTAAAAACTCATTTTATTTATAAGTCAAGAGGGCTAATTTTAAATTATATTTCTCCACATATGTATTTTTTATTTTAAAAAATGGATTAAATATTTGGAATAAAAATTTCAATATTTATTAAAATATTATCTTTAATATTTGTAAAATATGGATTGTAACATTAGTATTTATTTTTATTACCACTCATGAGGGTAAATCATGTAATTAAGGGTAATAATAATAGTAGTAAATATTAGTAAATTACACAACCATTTTTTAAAATTTTATTTTATGAGTGTGGTTCGATAAAAATCATCTTTGGAAAAAAAATTATGACTTTTTTAATCCACTTTTCTGAGAGTATAACATTTATAATTCTATATTTAATGAATAGTCAATTTTGTCACACTTTTTTTGACAACTGAAATATAAGAATCCAGATATTCATTTCTGGTATGGATCTTGATTTTGATTTGTTTTGAGGAAAAAGGAAGAAATGTGAATTTTTTGATGTACACAACGTGTACTTATGCATACATGTTGTGTACTCGGTTGCAATGTATAGGCATGAACTGGTTGAGTAACGACAGAGTATAGGGTTGTGTAACGGCTGAGTATAGGGTTGTGTGATGACCTAGATGACCCGCTTATGTTAGGAGTCAGTTGAGTCTAGTACACAACATTTACATTAAAGGAACAAGTTGTGTATGTTTTTTTGATAAATCACAGTGGTGTCATGTATTTTCTTCAGAAACAAATTCTTCTAACCTTGGTTTATATAGAAGCATCACAGAATGACTAATTAACTTTAATGCCCTCCGAATTCCTTGTCCGAGCATCGATTCATACTTCATCAGGTGTGTTGGAATCCCCTCAGTGAGTTGTCAATTCCCCTAGTACATTTCTTCCTGATTCTTCTTCTCTAGTGAGTTATTAAAGGCTGAATGTTTTCATCTTTTTATAGATCTACACTATTATACGTCAATTAAAGGGCGGATGTTCAAGAATATTGATCGTATGACATTAATGTAGGTGGTTTATGCCATTCATTGTTCTTATTTGGATTTTATATGATAAATGTGACTCATACCAACATTGGGGTACTTCATGATTGGGAAATTTACCCAATTATTTACCTATTATGGTTTAATTCATTGAAAAAGTGGATGTAGCGTATGTGTAAGGTTAGATTCCCTGTTTAAGGGACCCCCCATGGGTGTGTTTACCTAGTTTAAATTTTTATGTCTATTTGGACTATGTTTCCTATGAGGCGTACCATGTTTCTATACATTCAATTTATTAGGATGTAGATTGATTGATTATATGAATTTCAGGTGTTATTATTGTGAAGTTTACCCATGTTGTAGTTATAGATTACATGTGATGTGTTGTTATGATATCTGCATTATTTTTCCAATGGACTATGAGAGACTTGGACTAGGAAAACGATAATGGTTTCCATGTTTATTTACATAGGCCCTGGAAATCCTTGTTGTAGACTTTGAACCAATGGTATTGATCATGATAGCTACCCAGGAGGTCATTTATGATTTATATATGTTGTTTTGACCAAGGGGTATTGACCGTGAAAGATACCTGGAGGTTGTGCATAAATTTTTGATGTAATATAGACCTAGGGGTATTAACTCTGAGAGAAGCCCATGAGTTCTTTATCATTTCTCTATATTTTGTAGAACCATAGGGGTTAGGCTATGAGACCTTTCCTAGACGATCATTTGTGGATGATTGAATGATTGTGACCAGTCTAATAGGCCAAATCACAACCTTGGACTCAGTCTTACTTGGTTTTTTATATGGTTTTCTGAGACGTCTATTTTTGTACTCTTACCCGGGAGGGTATATCGAGCATAGTCTTGATCCTGAGATTACCCATTTCAATGGTTGAATAATAATATAAATGAATGTAATCCAAAACTATATTCTTTTTTACGTTGGAGAAATTCCTAGTTTATGGGTTCATTTATGTATATATATATATCCACTGAATGTTAGGCACATATATTTTGGTGGTTTCCTAGTGGGATTTATCTCACACCCTGTTTAGTTCATGCTTTTGGACCCAAATAGATTATATGGTTGCACGTATAACTAGGAGAAATAACCCTCTTTCATCAGGTACTTGATAACTGTTGGAGTTGGAAAGAATGGGACCATGTAAGGATTGTGATGCTTCTAGAGTTTACATGGATTCTATTTTACTTTAGATTATATATTATTTTCAGCATTATGACTTGTTTGGATACATTCCTTGGAACATGTGATATTCATCATTTATATATTCTCTAGTTGTTATATTCATATCACTCTTCATATTTTTACTTCGTTTATTTGTATTACTGCTTCTTCACTTGTTTACTATTTTTTATTCTGTTGTGTACACACTACCAATGATGGAATTGTTTCCCCACTATCAGACCTTGGCCCTCGCTTCTAGTCGGAAACCTATGGCATTTCCAGAAATTCACTTGAAGTCATGTGATCAACCGGGTATGGGGCACCATAAGGCGGCACCCAGAACCAAGATGTTACAATGTTGTATCAAAATAGTTTTCTATCTTATTTGTCATACTATTTCGATCCAATTTACCTGTATAAGAAGGGATAAGTAGTTGGTAATAAGTTGTTCATGGATGTATCTAACGTGTGTGCATGGAAAAGACAATTTACCTTGTATATTTCAATTTTTTAGTTTTTGAAATTGTTATTGTTGATTTGATTTCATAGATGGGTGATTAACTTGTTTTGTGTTTTTCTTATTGATATCATTTTGGTTCTATTTCTGTTTCAACCTGATGAGATGAGGGTATTCCATCTCATGCATCATGTAGGATCTTGCTTGACATCACAAGTCAGGATTACTTGTCATTCCATTTAGGCTGCATTTTTGATTTCTTGTTGTTGTGATAGATTTTGTGGTAGATATTCATGTTGTTATGATATATATCATGATAGTAATACCTACTATTTTGATATGGTATTAGAATATGTAATCTTTCATTTGGATGGATGCCAATATTGGTTATCAGGGGTGTTATGGGCCGTTTTGAATCGAAATTTTTTGGATCGTGTTTGAATTTTAATTCAATTTTTTTAAAGTTATTATGCGAAAAAGGATGCCAAAATTGATTCTCGAGGAGTATGGTCTCTCACGAGATGGAATTTTTCATGCCTTGGTAAAAAAAATTGATGGTTTCAGATATGTTTCAAAGGCTTACTAATTGGAAACCTAGACAACCTGGCATGTGATGTTATGAACACATGCCATGTATTCTTCTATTCCGGACGAATGACCTTCCTTAAGTACATGTGGTGTAAAGTGTGTACATTTCATGTAGTGCTTGACCATCTGACTGATTGTCTGAATAGAGATATGGGGTTGGGAAATCGTTTTGTATAACATGATGTGCCTAGATTGTACAAAGCGTGTTGTGAATAACCAAGTATTCGGATGTGTGACCAAGGAAAATGGTGGATGAAACGTAGGTTGTACATGACGTTTATATATTGTACACACCATGTAAATATCAACCATGTATCCGGTCGTGTGGCCAATGACATGGGTGGATTTCACTTAACTGGTACACTATAATTCTAGGGTGAACACGTTGTTTAGGTTTATACCAGGATAAAGATGTGTAGTTCAATCCATGTATAAGAACATGGGAATGAGGGAATGTTCAAGTACACATCGTTTCTATGGAGGAAATTGTCATGTGTATGGGTGTTACATGATCAGGTTGGAAAAGGAACATGCCATGTTAAAAGCTTAAGGGAACACGCTGTGTATCCATGTTTTTTGAAAACCTGAATACTATCCTTCTCATATTCTGTTCATCAACATCTAAATTGTAGTCATTGATAATATTTACCTGTGGGGTGTTCTTGACCTTGTAGAGTCATGCTGCCGAGATGTCCTCTGATTGTACGCTAGGTACAGGGTGAGATGATCAGAAACCTGAAATGGCAGATCAGGGAATACCATCATATCCTCCTGTTGTGCCCGTCTTGGCCCCAGCTATTATACTAGATGTAGGTGCTGATGCATAGTTCCATGAAGGATTTTTGAAGATGATTTAGACATTCCAAGGATCCTCACATCCTCCCCCAACGGTGGCAGAGTTGAAGAAGGTGTTCCAGCAGTAGCATCCTCCGACTTTTTACAGGTATGGAGGACCACAGGACGTAGATTCATGGTTGGAGGAAATGACATCTATCTTTGAGCATCTGGATATTACTCTGGAGAGGAGGGTTAAGCATACGACATACATGCTACGAGATTCATCCAAGCGATGGAGGGATGTAATCTCATAGTAAGGACATCATCGAGATATCCCATGGGGAGAGTATCAGATAACCTTCTATAATTACTTCTACCCTGAGACGTTGAGGTCCAACTGATCCTGATATTTCATGCATGTGTAGAATGGAGCTCATTAAGATATGGATTATTATTCTATCTTTATAGAGCTACAATGATTCGAACCAGTTTTGGTAGATGAAAAGTAATCATTTTCTAGGCGTATTGAGGATGGACTCATGTACGAAATTTTATCGTAGTTTAATGTTTTCAGGATGAATTCGGTGACTTCTATAGTAAATCGGGCTCTAATAACTAAGTGTAGTCTTAGGATGTTGGGAGCTACGAGCTAGGGTGGTTCAACATATAGGGCCGGTACTCATTCATTTGATAACATTAAGAATCATAATGAACCTTCGCATGGTGATTCTAGTATATTGATTTTATCCTTAGGTAGCCTGTTGAGGTGATACCTATGCAGGAAGTGTGGGAACATAAGACCTTAGATACAAAGAGACCTAGTTGATTGCCGATCATGTGGAAATATGAGTTGTCTTCAGCTTTTTTTCCTGTTTTTCTCTCCAGAAGCTGGTGAGAGTGGATATGTTATGACTCTACGTTTAAGAGCAGGACCACCAGTTTTTTATCTACCAGGGAACTAGAGTTTGTCAGGCCATTCACTCTGAGGAGGTTCTCATGGCCGGGATAGCCAAACGATAGGATTTTAGTGAAATCGGGATGGATCCACTCAGGTTTTCCATGTAGAATATTGGTCTGTAGTATAGGTCAGACCTTTGTGATAGAGAAAACCTAGTGGGAGCAGGATCCTGGACCCTTTATAGTTAGAGGTATGATTCTAGTTGCCTCCATTTTAGATTCTGTTCTTTTTGACAAAGGGGATTCCCATAGTTTTATATTTATCGTTGTTGTGGAGATCATTCATCTCTGCATCTTTACTTCTGATAATGTTATGAATCCAGATACTCAGTTGCGGATGAGGATGGGTATTGTATGTTAATGCAAGGAGTTCCCTCCTGAGGTACGCGGGTGTCACTTCTTGTGGGACCTCTATGTCTTAGATATGATGATTTTAGTGTCATTATGAAAATTGACTAGTTGGTCCCTTTCTAGACCATTGTTGACTGCTATCATCATCGGGTGAGTTTCACATCACTAGAGGAAGGGACTTTTCTATACGAGGGTGAATGAGATGTCGAGGAATGTAGAGAAAGACCCAAAAATTATTTTTTGGGAGGAATTGCATCCTATATTTCTAGTTTATATCTAGATGACCATGGGACTTCTCAAATAGACTTTCCTCTAGTAGTGGATCATTTCAGTGATGTCCTTTGAGAGGAATTTGTTGGTTTACCTCTAGAAAGAGGGTTATATTTATTTATTTAACTTATTCAAAGAGAATCATTGGTGACCATTCCTCCTTATAGGATGGCTACACTAGAGTTATACGATATCAAGAAGTTGTTGGAGGAGTTTCAGGAGAAGGATTAAATTCGATCTGAAACTTCTCCTTGGCGTTTTCCAGTAATTTATGCAAGGAAGGTGGATGATACCCTCAGACATTGTATGGATTATTGGAAGCTGAACCAGTCAATAGTTAATAAAAAATATCATATGTCAATGACTTATTACATCTATTATCAACTTTGAGGATCCAAAGTTCCCTCGAAAATTGACTTGATATTCGGTTATCATTAGTTTGGAATTAGACCATTAGATATACAACTTACAACCTTTTGTAGCAGGTATGTTCTATACCGGTATTTTGTTATGATGTTATGTCTCATGAACATGCTACTAGATTTCATTGAAGTAGTGAACTGACTTTTCCAACCTTAATGGATTATTTTGTGGTAGTCTTTGGGGACTATATCATGGTGAACTAACTAAATTGATACGACCATGCTATCCATCTTAGGATCATATTGAGTAAAATGAGAGAGCATTAGTTATATGATAAGATATCAAAATGATACTTTTGGATGGACCATATTCACATCTAAGGCCATGCTATCTTAGATACAGAAGTATTAGTAGACCCAAAGAAAGTGAGAGAAGTAGTTTCCTAGGAGAATATAAAGGGAATTTTTGAGGTACGGAGTTTTATAGGGCTTGCAGGTTACTATAGATGCTTTGTTTTAGACTTTTCACTCTTAAAAGTGCCACTGAATTCCTGACTAAGAATGGTGCAAAGTACTTTTGGAAAGATTCTTGTGATATACCCTTCGAAGAGCTGAAAGGGAGATTGACTTCAACATCACTACTGATTTTTCCATATCTGTGAAAGAGATAGACCATATTCTATGATGCATCAGATATTAGGCTGGGAGTAGTTATTATGTAGGGGGAAGGAGTTGTTGTGTATGAGTCTCAGATGTTGAGTCCAAATAAGAGGAATTGTGCAAGGCACGATCTCAAGTTGTCTATAGTTTTGTATGATTTACACTATTGGAGACATTATCTATTGAGAGAGAATTTTTAGGTATACACTGACCACAAAAACAAAAATTATATCTTTACTCATTATGAAATGAAAATTAAGATAGTGAAGGTGGGTTGAGTTCCTTCAGTATTTTGACATTGAGATTTCATACAACATTGGGAAAGGTAATGTAGTGGCTGATGAATTGAGTATGAGGACTCAGATATAAGTAGTTGAGGAGGCTAGTAGTGAGTTGCAGCTTATAGATCTATTCTCTAAGATCCATTTAGAGGTTCATGAATGATAGGGGAAGATTTTTCTTTCTTCGTTATCTATTACCTATACTCTTCAAGAACAAATGTGAATGAGTCGGCTATTAGATTCTAATTTCCTAGTCTTATGAGAGATTGTGTCAGGGGAAGAAATTACTCTTGGATGGACCGTAGGTGAAGATGATGTTTTTAATTTTCATGGGCATGTATGGGTGTCAGCAGAGGTACATGAGGAGATTTTGTGATATTTTCATGCCTCATCATGGGTAGTTCATTCTGTTGTCACCAAGATGTATCAAGATCTATATCATCTACATTGGTTACTAGGAATGAAGGGGTATGTTTCTGGTTTTCTTATGATATGTTACAAATGACAGTAGGTGAGGGCCGATTATCAGCGACTGGAAGGGATTTTACAGCAGTTACTCATTCACGAGTAGAAATGGAATGATGTCGTGATGGATTTAGTGATGGTTTTACCAAGGTCTCCTCGAGGTAATGATGCAGTTTGGGCTTTTTTTTTCACAGAATCACAAAGGTTCCAAATTTCTTTCCGATTTAGTAAAACATCTGTGTTGATGAGCTTGGAATGTTCTTTATCTGAGAGATTGTACGTTTGCATGGGGTTCTGCACTCTATCGTTTCAAAATGGGACACATTCTTTACTTCTCATCTATGTCTCGGACTATAGAGGGATTTGGGTACATAGGAACTTCTGATTAAATCATACCATTTGTAGAAAGATGTCCAGTCTGAGTGTACAATTCAGGTTTTGGAGGGCATTCTTCGAGACTGCATCCCAAATTCAAGGGGCTCTTGTGAGAGACACATACCCCTGGTGGATTTTTCTAACCATAATTGTTTTTGAAAAATGATTCTGATATAACCTTTTGAGGCTTTGAATTGTAAGCCATTTTTATCACCCCTATGTTGGATAGAGGCTGGAGAGGCAGCTATATTGGGATATAGTCTTTTCTAGGAGACCACGAAGCTAGTGGAGTTGAATTGGAAGATGATGGTTACTACAAAATCTCTCCAGAAGTATTATGCTGATCAATGGAGATGGCCTTTGGAGTTAGAGGTCGAAGATCTGGTTTTCATACATGTCACACCAGGTTGGGACACAGGAGGATTAGGAGGCAGGGGAAGCTTTCACCGAGATATGTCAGGCCATTGGAGGTTTTGGAGAGAGTTGGGATGGTTTCATATCAGTTGTAGTTACCTATGAGGTACTATGCTATTCACAACATATTTCATCACATTTTTTAACCAGAGGTGGTTGACTTGGAGGTGGATGAATCCTTAGAGGATCACCCTATTTGGATTTTGGATCACATCATGAAGGTTCTTCGTGGCTGATATATTTCTAAGGTACGGGTTCTATGTCAAAAATGTGAGTGTTGGACGAGAATTGGGAGAGGGAGGCCGACATATGGTCATAGTGTAGATATTTTTTTGAAGATTCTTCTTCACCACCCTTTTAAGGGAAATTCAGGGACATATTTCTTTAAGGTGGAAATTTTGTAATAACGTTGATCTTCATTTTTAGTATGGATCTTGATTTCGGGATGTTTTGAGGAAAAAGTAAGAAATGGGAATTTCTATAAGTACACTTTTGTACTTATGAGTACACAATATGTACTTGATTTCAATGTATAGCCAGGTATTTCCTATGTAACAGCTGATTACATGGTCGTCTGATGACCTAGCAAACCCACAAAAGTCAAGAGTTAGTTGAGGTTAATACACGGTGTGTACAATAAATGAACATTACATGTACATTTCTATTTATTTTTTAAATCAGAGTGGGGTCCCGTCTCATCTTTGGAAACACTTTCTTCTAAACATTGATCATACAATAGGGTCATGGAAGGACCGATGAACATCGAACCAATCTTGATTATCTGTCATAGATCTGATTAAGACAGCATTTAGTGCATTAGAATCCCACAGGCAAGTTCTAAATTCTCCCAGGTCCTTTTTTCCTGAATCATCCTCTCTCTTGAGTTATCCAGGGTTTAACTTTTTCACAATCTTGTAGTTATATGTCTTTCTAGTCCAATTCAAGGGCTAACGTTCAAGATTATAGATCATACGACATCAAGGTGGGTGGTTTGTGCCTTTCATTGTTCATATATGGATCATATATGATAAAAGTGTCACATACCCACATTGGGTTTTACATGATTAGGAAATTTACCCTATTGATTACCTTTTATAGTTTAACACATTTAAAAGAGGTCGTAGCATATGATTATGTTTCGATTCCTTCTTTATGGGACACCCCATGGGTGTGTTTCTCTAGTCTAACTATTTATGGTTGGTTGGCCTATGATTTAGATGAGGCATACCTTCCTTCCATGCATTGAATTACATAGGATGGTGTTTTATTGATTATGTGACTTGCATGTGTTATGCCTGTTAATGTTATCCATGTAGTAGTTATAAATTACATGTGTTTCCATGTTATGATATGCATGTTGTTTTTTCAATGGACCGTGAGAGGTTTGGACTAGGAAAACTATAGGGGTTTGAATATTTATTTACATGGGACCGTGACAGCCTTGGTTTATACTTTTACCCAGGGGTATTGACCATGAGAGCTACCCAAGGGGTTGTTTTTTATTTATTTATGATATGTTGACCCGGGTGGTATTGATTGTGAGAGCTACTTGGAGGTCATCTACAAATTATTGATGCAATATAGACCCAAGGGTATTCACCGTGAGAGATACTCATGAGGTCATTATCATTACTCTATGATCTGTGGGACCACATGGGTTAAACCATGAGAACATTCCTAGAGGGTCAGTTGTGAATGATTGAATGATTGTGACCAGTCTGCCACACCAATTCACAAGCATGGACTCAGCCTTACTTTGTTTTTTATATGGTATTTTGAGATTTTTATTTCGGTACTCTTACCTCTGGGGATATAGAGTTTATGTTAGATCCTGAGATTTCTTATTTCAAATGTTAAATAATAAATATAAATGAATCTAACTGAAAAATGTATGATATTTTACATTTGAGTACTTCCATATTTATTGATTCATTTCTGAATATTGCCTCCTATATATATCCACTGACAGTTAAGAATAGGTCTTTTGGGGGTTTTCTAATGGGATTCATCTCACACCCTATTTGGGTCAGGATTTTTGACCCAAACAGATTATATGGTTGTAGGTATAGATAGGGGCAAGCGCCCTTCTTCATCAGGTACTTGATTTTTTTCAGACATGGATAGCATGGGACAAAGCTGAGGTTTATGATACTATTGAAGTTTACCTGTTTTCAATAGTACATTGGTTTCATTGTTTTTTTCTAGAATTATTAATTGTTCGGAAGATTTCCAAAACACATGTGACATGCATCATTTAAATATGTTGTAGTAGTTATTTTCCTATGAGGCATCTGTTGTTTGCTTCTTTTGTTGGTATTACTTATTCCACTATTGTTTTCCATTTCTATTTCATTTTGTATATTTTTCTAATGAGGAAATAGTTTCCCCACTATCATACCTTTTCCATCACTATTATTCGGCTACCTCTGGTGTTTTCGGAAATGCCCTTGAGTTCATGTGACCAACTGGGTATGGGGCACCCTAGGGCGGCACCCGAAACTGAGACGTTATGGGAAATATTTTTAATTTGAGGCTATATAGAAGATAAATTAGACTATAAATAGTACATTCAAATGTCAGTGATTTATATCAATCATTATAATTTATTCATAATTTTTTAAGAAAAAATAATTTAATTACATTCATTCATAATGATGATGCAATAATTGTTTAATTTAAGGAAATACCCAATAAATGATATTAAATATATGCAAATAAATATTATCTGAAATAATTGATGTCCTCCAATAATTTTTGGAATTATTTGGATATGTTAGGGATGATTTAATTGAGTATTTTAAGCTATCAAATTTTTATAAAATTTTTATACTATAAAATAATGAATTCTTACAAAATTGATATTAGGGATATTTTTAAATTAATAACATTTTATTAAAGGATATAAAATTTATAAAAATATAAGATTTAACCTAATTAATAAGATAAGCCCTAAAATTTTATAAATTACTCATTTATTTGTCCTTTTCCTCTTATTTTAATAATAGTAACCGTCAATGTGTAAATTAAATGATGACATGGTAAGAGTTAAAATGGTAAAATTAGGGTTAAAATAAACAGTAAGGATTAAAAAAATAAAAAAACATATATAATTTTGATTAGTTTAATTTATTTCGACCCATACTCATCCTATATTATACATAACTCAATTTTGTATCATTGGGAATATAAAAGTATTATATATTACTTTAATAATTTTATAATTCAAATAGTAACCCTCCCCTCCCCTTTAAATGGGCCCCCATTCTTCTCATCTCCTCACACTTGAAAACCTATTTTCTCTTAAAATATCTTCCAAATTACCTTATTATAATTCCTTTCCACATTATAGAAGCCTTATTCATGGAATAACACCTTCAATAGAGCTGCTATACTGTTAAACAACAGAGATTTTTTGAAGGAGATGTGTCGTTTTAATTTAGGTATTTCTATTTTATTTCTTCTACCATATCCTTAAAATATTCCTAAACAATGATGATATAATCAAACCAGTACCATAAATATACTAATATTTTATTATGTTAATATCATCACCTAAATATATCTCCACTAGCATCAAATAGGAAAAGAAGGAATTTTTTTTCTGTACATGTAAACTATCACCTCCACGAACCGATATAATTTGTTTTCCATTACTATCTCACAAGATTGGTTGTAATGACGGAAATAATATTTATATATTATTAATTAAATATTTATAATTATAATATAATAATATATCAATTATTTTCTTACCTTCCATTCACATAAAAATGATAATGTTGTTCATGCATACGAGTGAACTAACACCTCCACGAAGCGATGTGATCCATTTTTAATCACTGCATTACCTAAGTAATATATATAAGTGTTTTAAAATTATTAATATAATATTAATTATATTATTATAATTATATATATGTAAAATAATACATACCTTTTTCCCTAATTAGTATTGAAAAATAGAAACATTACTCATGCCTATGTACAGCTAACTGCATTAATGGGTATAAGGTAGGTGATTTTTCATAACCATAATCAATTGATTGATTTAAAAGTATAATTTATGTATAAAATTGATAATATGTTCATGAATATTATTATGGATATGATTAACTAATGAACTCTTTTTTATTGACATCATACGAAAATCATTTTCAACTCAAGTATCGAATATGGACAAAACATCCAATGTGAACTTAAATAATTAAAAAATTGTTAGAATTATATGATAACTGATTTAATAATAATAATAATCATTAAAAACTTATCTCAATAAATTAAATATTTTACTTAATATTATTATTTATGATGATATAGATTTTACGTGATAAGTCAGACTCGTGTTAAGGGACTCTATAACTAAAACATCATTTCAACTGTTTTAATAATTTATTCTTCTAAATCATTATAATTTATTTCCATGTTTTCCAAGTGGTTTTATGAATGTATTTATGTGGACATGAATGTTTTAAAATGTAAATTTTTATTTTATTTCAAATGATTCCATGTGGAACGACACACATTGACTTAAAAATTATTTTTAAACGTTTTTAAATGCATTTTAGAAATGTATTGACTATTCTATAACATGAAATGGTTTCTTTTTAGTGTATATAAAATTTCTAGAGTAACATGATGAAAATTTCAATATTTTATATGTTAATATTATAAAAATATTCTTGGAAATTTGATGGTTTGTTATGTGATAAACCAATGGAAGGTGGATTCATAATAAACCAATGATGGCCGGTTACGTTTTAACCTCTAATGCAATGGGAATGAAAGTCGGTTGTATGGATATTCCATATATAAGTGTTACATGTATGGAGTTTGGTCGCATGGTAATTCCATTTGAGTATAGTTATGTCCTATGTTACCATTATATGTTACCTTTGATTTTAATGTGTTTTATAGTAATATTTTTATTTTAAAAAGGGTGAGAAATTTTATTACATTCAATGGAATGTATTTAGTACTTATTAAGGGTGAAAAGTTTTATGTTTTGATAATTTTTTCATGGTTTTTAATTTCTGTATATGTAATAAGGGTTTACTTCTTTTTATATACCTTACATATATTTTTGGACTCTTCTCACATTATTTAATTTTGTTCACAGTACATGAGGATGAGTAAGGATTTGTAGATGTCATGTTGAATGAAGTAAAGTTTTTTCATAAAAGTGATCATGATTTATTTTTAATGTTTTAGACTATGGGTAAAATTGATACTATACTTAATTGTACACTTTGTATTTTAATTTTTTTGTTATCTATGAATTATGGCCTAACTCTCAAAAACTCTTAACCTAAAATGAATCTCTATGTGAAATAAAGATAAATTATTTACATGAATAATTATTATATAACATTTAAGAATGAGTCCTTATAGTTTAATCAACACCAATATAATTTAATCAGTTTCATAAATAAAACTAATTTTTAATATAATGATCTAACAACCATTTCATAACTCATTCCTGTCCAATGGAAAGTGATGTTGATGCACGTGCGAACATGCGAACTACAGACCCCATGAAGCGATGGGTTTTCATTTTCATCACCACCACATAGATACATATAATTATCGATATACTTAATATATATTAATTATTATATAATAATAATTATTCAATGATAAGATATAATCTAATATTTTTCCTTTTTCCTCAATAGAAAATGAAAGTATCGTTCCTGTGTACGTATGGACTACCATCTTCATGAGAAATAGATTTCATTTTTCATTATCAGAAATTCATGGATGGTTGTAATTTTCTAAAATTAATATATATGTTACCTATTAAATTCATATTAATATGAAAAACAATTATTATGAGTCAAAAAAAATGTTTATACTCATTTAGTATTTATAGCACCTTCTTATTTGGGTCAGTTTTACCACCTATGTGAATGATGTTATAATGTTTATGACATGAATGGTCATGTAATATTATAATATGGTGATATTATGAAAAAATATGTTTATATAATTATTATTATAATTCTATTTAGGTTTTAATAATCATATAAATGCATAGAACGAGACTTCCAAAAAGAAACAGTCATGAAAAACAAAATGTCTAACTCCTGGAATGATGATTTTATGATGGAATTATTAATTAATAGGAAATTTGAAATTATATGTTAATATTATCGGGTAGGATAATAATTAATATGGTCCTATAATAGATTTAATGTAAATTTGAACTACTTATCTTTTACTTTTGAGCACTTATAAAGCATGTATTAACCTGATGTAAGGGTTTATGTTACACTCTTATTTAATCTTATGACTACTTTTGATAAATTTACAATTTCGTAATGTATAAGATTCTTATATTTTATACCTAATCTATTTTCATATGCTAATTTTATTTCTAGAGTTTATATAATTTTTTTGACATTTTTTCTATTTGGAAATCAAGTATTGAAAGAATTTATTAAAAATAAAAACAACCTTATTTCTTCTTTGGGGTCAGGAATATTATTCCTCCAGGTCAAACATTTATAAAATGATTCGGTAATGGTAATTATATTAATATAATTATTGTGTATATTCATTTTCAAATATAGTTTTCTTTATGTAAATTGTTTTGAAAAGGAATTTTTTTTTTTCTAAAAATGATGTTTTAGAAATTCATTACAAAAATGTGAAAGGAATGTTATTTTAAACATATACATCATGATTGGATATTTATATCATCAATAAATTCATTATTAAGAAATATTCGTTAATATTTTTTGAAAAAATTAATAATAAAATTATACCTTAATATTTTATTGGATTTTTAGTTTTAACAAATACGAAATGTAATAGTATTTTTATCTCGATTTTAAAACCATGATTCAAATGATTTTATGATGATATTTTCATATATTTCAACATTATATATGGATTTATATTATTCACTAGTGATATGATCATATGATATCATCCACTTTTTCCTTTGATGGATTCTAATAATGATGATTTGGGGATAATTTCATGAAACCCATTTCTTTCTCATGGTTTATTTATTATATGACAAAATGAGAAATGTTTGTGTGATCTTGTGCCCCACATAAGTATAGTATTATTTATTTTATTGGGGGGGCATAACTATATATTTCTCCTATTCCTTGTGTAATGACTAATATCTTATTAGATAGAATAATAGAGGATATGGAGTGAATCCATTCCAAGAAAGAGAAGAGGTAGGGGTAAAGCCAATGTAATATGGGATTTTGTCAAGTATATGATGTTAGTCTTATTTTTGAACCTTGTATAATGAAATTATTTCTATGATTATGGTTACTCCAATTTCCTATGATAATTTTTCATGATTATGATATTATCTCGTGTTTCATTATTGATTATTGGGGAACCCTCACAATTATAATTCAAGACATATGAAATGAATGACTTTTATGACATGAATCTTGTATTATGATCCATGAATCACTGGGTATGAATTTCCATTGGTAGTCTCATGTACATTGATTATTCTCTCAGACCCTTTTTCTTATTCTCAGTTATGATCATTTTATATATCCCATGTTTACACATAGTGAGCATTTGAGCTCACCCATTCTTATGTTTTAATTTCACCCAGGTTATGAAGTAAGGATTTAAGAGGGGTATGTCTTAGAATAGTAATATCTGAGATGAACATTATGGGATAGTTTAAATATCATTAATGAAATATTTTTATTATTGATCTTGACTTATAAAAATATTAAACCTTTTTGATTATTTGGTGTGTATTGTTATGATATGTGTAACACGCTGACCCCAGTTACCTAGAGTCGGTGCATTATTATGTATCATTTGCATAATAACAAAATATCCTGTCTTGAATGACCGATTAGTTTAGTAGACTTAGAATCACTAGATACATTCATAAGTTTTACATCACATCATAATGTGAAAAACTACAACCACATCTTGTCTCCATAGACCACACTCATATCCTCACACTATACCTGTAGGTCATTCATAAAATACTTCTTCACATCCTAGAAAAAATAAAACATTGAAAGGGGTGAGCTCAGATTCTCAGAAAGGATAAAAATATAGAAAAAACATTCATAAATAAGCATAAACATTTAAGGTAATGTATAACTAAAACAAAAGCCTTTTAAACATTAATATCAGCATAATATGGAAAAGATAAAATGAAATAATTACATTTATTTATTCCCATGGATTTTCTACTAGTCAAATAATCACATGCAATATCAATAAACACTTTCATAATAATGGAATGCATAGTTCTATAGTATCATAACCACATATTCAAGGCCGTGTTCCAAGACTACAAATAATATTTTTTCAAGGCCTTGTACCAAGACACTATTTTGTCTCATGAGACCTACCGATGAATAGAGGAGCTATAGCGGACTCCACCCATCACTTACTATGTCCAATTCATTCCTCATATGAAAAGGTAGAAATATAATCTGAACATTCATATTAAAACTAGCATATGAAAGGTCATTATTTTAACCCCAACCCATGAATGGTATAAAAATAGGACATCCACATTCAAACATAACTCATTCAATACTATATGGATGATTGTATTATAATAGATCATCCTCAATAGATAATAATGAATGATATTGACATAGATGAAAATAATCATCAAAACTATTTGAGATAAATACCCCCCTTTTTCTTGAAAACATTTAAAATTCTCACTATTTATGAAGAATCCGTTTAAAATAGATTTTTGAATCAAAGTATCCCATACCACTTTGAATAGAAATAATTGAGGTAATAAAAACTTTGTAATATCATGATAATAAATGGATTCATGATATACTATGTCCATGTACATTATATACACCATATAAAAGTGATTTGGTGTATAACAACAAAGGAGTCTCAATGGAATGGAATTGAGATAAAATCTCTCAAAAAGACCATATAATTAGGTTAAGGATAAATCAATGACATAATTATATGTGAAAAATATAAATACACTCAATATGATTGGATATTCAGTGTAAAACAATAAAAGGACATTCACCCATATTCTTGTAAAAACAACACCAATGAATTAGATGTTTAACTCAATAAATAGAGATTGAGTTA
This sequence comes from Viscum album, assembly GCA_963277665.1. Lineage (NCBI taxonomy): Eukaryota > Viridiplantae > Streptophyta > Magnoliopsida > Santalales > Viscaceae > Viscum > Viscum album. The sequence continues at coordinate 815,210,130 of OY728165.1, forward strand.
AAATTACTCTTATAAACATCATATAGATGACTTGAGAATTTATCAATAGAGTGATTATGTGTATAAAAATTATATCCATAAAAATAGGAGTGGAAATTACGACATAAGAAAATAAATAGTGATTCCACACATAATCTTGGAGTAAAATAATCAATGAAGTATGCATAAAGTCGAATGAGTGGAAATTGAAATTTCAAATTCCATTATTGATTTGGTAACATATGAAAAATACACCAATGAAAGATGTATCATTCAATGATGATGTTAATATCCATAAATTAAAGTATATTACATAATGAATACAATCATGGGCAGTACACACACCACATGCAATAAATTAGTGTTGAACAATGGAAATCTCACAAAATTAAAAGTGAGATAAGAAACCCCTTTGTACTTTTTCCTTGGTCGATGGTATGTTAACCTCATTTATAATAGTAATATAATTTTTATTTAATTATAAATGAATCATATTCATTAATGTGATATCATATATGATCTTTTAACATTGATTTGTTGATAATATCTTATTATTATCGTCGTTTTTGGTGTTAACTGATTCTTTTTCCATAATATTCTTGGTTATGTGAGCCATATTTTTTATGGATGGGATTTATCTTATTCATATCTATAATTATATCATGTCACTAAACATTATTTTTAATCATCAAATGAAATTAATTCTTGAATGGATATGATGGGGAATGAATCTCATCGCTTTCGTGGAGACGGTAATCTGTACGTACGCACAAGCGACAATATCATTCTTTTGAGATTAAAATAATATATAATTGGATGGTATATCATATATAAAGAATAATTATCATGTTATATTTATTATTTACAAGAATTAAACTTCATTATTATACCCATCTAAATAATAATATATTGAATAACAATTACACCACGACGTGGAGACGGTAGGCCGTACATACGCACCTATGGTGACATGTCATTCAAAAGATGGATAGAATAGTGAATATGGTTGTAACATATTTATAATAAAATCACAATATATAGAAGATACTGGACTTATTATTATAGAATGTAAATAAAAAATAAAGAAAAAGTGGAAGAATAAAAGAACTTGAAAGAGGGTGGTGAAATCATCACCTCATCTTCAGGTTCTTCCTTTTGATTTGATCAAAAGGACTCCTTAAGTTTCCTTTATGACCAATGCAGGGCCTCTAGGTTGAAGGGAGGGATGTTTAGAGGATATTTGGGCAGGATTGGGCTGAGCCAAAAGGCTTTGAATGTGTGAATTAGTGATAATGGGGAGTTCCCTTTTATTAGATGGGTGAGGGGCACCTTAGAAAAAGATAGAAATATTATTTTATAATAAAATCATATTCGGTTTATAATGGCTCCAAAGGGGATTATATAAATTTTATGGTGGGAATAGATAAAAAAAAACTCAAAAAATAGGTTTTAGATTTGTTTGGTCACTATATTAACCATATCTTTTAGTTTTAACTCTTAGTTAATTAGTTTGACATTTACCATGACTCTTTTTATTTTTATATTATATAGTAAATAAACATACTATAAACTTAAAAGATACCCCCAAGTGGTCCATTAATAATACACCTATCATTATATAAGTCACTTGACCGAACCTTATATTTTTAGCAATAGAATATCAATTAATAATATAATATTTATTTTAAAAACTCCTTTAGGTCAATTTTGACACTATTTAATAATTGATTTTTGTTAAACTCATAACAACTCTATTAATTAAAAAAATCATTTTAGAAATCCTAATATGTTATATTAACCAATAGAAGTTTTTGATATCATAAAAAGTTTCAAATTATATTTATTTTAACATTTATATTATAAATTATTTTATTCTTTCATTAAAAAGGAAAATACTGCATCATTATTGTATCATAAATAAATTTAATTGTTCAATGTCTAAAAATTATAAATAAAATAAATTAATGTATAAAATTATTTTATCTTCTTAATGAATATTTATAGTCGAAAATATAACATATATAATCCTATGTAAAAATTGTTTTGCTAACAGATATATGTTTATGTCATTTTTGTATTTACTTTAACTTAATTAATATAAAGTGTCATTATCACTTACAAGTGGTTCCATGGGGTCCCAAAATCGACCCAAGTATGCCCATGGTCGGACATTTATCAACCAATAGTGTTAGGACACGTTTTAGGATAATTTATTATTATTATTTTATTATTTTTTACCCTTATTTACCGGATTTACCCTTTAACCATGGTAAATAAAATATTTACCGAAGTAGTTATTCAAAATGTCTAAAAATAAAAGTTAACTATTTACACAATTTGGACATCCTAATTCTAAATATGGAATCCATTTTCTTAAATTCAAAACACAGAAGTGGCAAAAATTAATTTAAAATTAATTCCCGCTGTCAAAACAAAAAGCGTGTTTTTAAGAAATAATAACTATCAGAAGATTGACACTTATTTATATCCGGTTTAAATGTGAAATTATTTCCAATGACAAAAATTGGTTTAAATTGTAAAAATATATTCTAAATATAATTTAAACCCACTCAAATTTTTAATTTATCACTATTAATTATTTCGATTAAAAATTTTATTTTTAATTCAAATTTAGTAATTTTCACTATTCATCAAAATATGAAAGTTGTCAGAAATGTACCAAAAATTTACCCTAAGATAATTTCAATATTCCAAATCTAAAAAAAATTCCATTTTGAAAGATAAAATGTATAAAATTTCAATAAGTGATTATTACTATTCATAATGTCTAGTTTGATTGGTTGTGGATTCTGTTAGAACATGAAGTTGCATACAACACACACAACTGTATTATTCAAAGTGAAGCGTATCATGGAAGCTTGTGGTGATACATTATCCCCTCCTTAAATAAATTTGATCTTAAAAATTTTAAAAATTGGGCTTGTGAATATAACGGAAAGTCCCACATCATAAAAAGAGTCAATAAAACTATCACTTAAAAAAAGAAGGAGAAGTACAAAGGTCACCTGAGATAACCTATACTAGAATTACCTGTAGAAAAACATGAATATGGAAAATAAAAAAAGTGTCAAGTTATGATAGAGAGGGATAGAAAACATGATCAGGAGAAAGATAACAACAAGAATACCACAAACTTGTGATGGGGCAAATGGTTATAAGTTTCCTAGTAGGAAAGGTAAACAGACAACATTTTTTAAGATACATTACATAAAGATGAGGAATTCATTTCTGAGATTGACTACGAACATAAAGAGATATAATTAATTTTTAAGTAAAGTTTCATTCTATAATAAATTTATACTACTAACTCATTTTTAAATGATGAGTATTCCAGAAGACTTGGTCACACTAGAAGAGCATGAATAAACTTCTTATAGAATCACATGATCCATGAAGGATAAAATATATATTTACCTTGTCATTAGAGATTAATAAAAACAAAAATGGTTAGTATATTATCTGATGATCTGCCAAAAGGATATTCCATTAGAGAAAGAAACACCAATCCTAATTTCTAAAATTAAACGAACAATACCCAAAAGTAAAATTAATAAAATTTAGTAAATAATTGTCCTTAAAATCCTTCAATATAAAGAAAAATAATATTGAAACCCAAAAAATAAGAAAAAATTGGTTATGTAGTCTTCCATGTTAAATGGTATCTCCAAATGACATCAACTACTCTTAAAGTCACACACTTAAAATTAATTAACCTAATCACAAATTATCTATTATAGGTTAATCATTTCCATAAATAACATAAATCACTATAAATATATAATAAAACCATAGATAGAAATACACCACTAACCCTCAAATGAAATCCCATAGTATTATATTTTCCTTAGGAATATAGTTTTCCCAACAAAACGAACATATTCCAAAATAACATTTATCACTTAATCACCAAATCATTTTCCTATACAAAAGGTATTCATTTTATAAGACAAAATAGCCCAAATAAACTTAATATTGATCAATAAAATCAGTTAAGTAAAAAATAATTACTCACACTAACCAGGTACTTCATGCAGTCCAGTGTTAGGCAATAAATCCCAATTGCACTTTGGTTGTGGGTTCGATTCCCACCGCTTTGTCTGACGTGGCGGGTTGTCACGCAGTCTGCGTGTTGTCATTTTTTAAAAACTATATTTTATATCATTACCAAAATGAGGTAAATTTCTCAAAATAACTATAACATAATTTAACCACAAATTTTATCTCATACTTTTCATTTTCTTCCCAAAATATAATAACATGTAATTGCCTCAAACACAAAGATCATAAAAACAAATCGTTGTTTATAACAATATCCACAAGAGAAATGATAAGTATTCCTCAAATATCATTCTCACATGGACAACTGCAGGGTTTCATAATAATGGAATGCATAATTCCAGACTATCATAACCACATAGTCAAGGCCTTGTGCCAAAACTACAAATAAGATTTTTGTCAAGGACTTGTGCCAAGACACTAGTTTGTCTCATGAGACCTACCGATGCATCGAGGAGATATAGAGGGCTCCACCCATCACTTACTAAGTCCAATGCATTCCTCATATGAAAAGGTTGAAACATAATAATAACATTCTTTTTAAAACTAGCATACGAAATGTCAATATTTTAACCAGAAACCATGAATGGTATAAAAATAGCACATCCATAGTCAAACATAACTCATTCAATACAATATGAAAGATTGTAATATAATAGATCAACTTCAATAGATAATAATGAATGATATGGTCATATATGAGAATAATCATCAAAACTATTTGAGAGAAATATCCCCCTTTTTCTTTAAATCATTTAAAAGTATCACTATTTATCAAGAATCCGTTTAAAATAGATTTTTGAATCAAAGTATCCCATAAAAATTTGAATGTTTTAAAAGGAATTTTAATTTTAAAACTTTAATGTCTATATGAATATATCCATAATACCATTTTTCAAACATGGACAATGATGAGAAAACTTTAGAATAATAAATCATTAAAATATTTTAAAATAATAATTTATTTATTGTTACTAACCAAAAGAGAGACACTTGAATAAAAATAATTGAGTTAATAAAAACCTTTTAATATCATGAGAATAAATTTATTCATGAAATAATATGTCAATTTATATTATATACACCATATAAATGTGATTTGGTGTATAACAACAAAGGAGTCTCAATGGAATGTAATTGAGATGAAATATCTCGTAAAGACCATATCCTTAGGTTAAGGATAATTCAACGACATAATTATGTGGGAAAAATATAAATACACTCAATATGATTGGATATTCAGTGTAAAATAATCAAAGTACATTCACTCATATTATTGTAAAAACAACACCGATGAATTAGATGTTTTACTCAATAAATGGAGATTGAGTTGAAATTACTCTTATCAAGTTCATATCGATGACATGAGAATTTATCAATAGAGTGATTATGTGTATCAAAATTATATCCACAGAAAGGGTATTTGAAATTATAAAAAAAATTAGTGATTCCACACATAATCTTGGAGTAAAATAATCAATGAAGTACGTGTTAAGTTAAATGAGTGGAAATTGAAATTTCAAATTCCATTATTGATTTGGTAACATAAGAAACATAAAAACATGAAAGAAGAATCATACAATTATGATGTAAATATCCATAAATTAAATTATATTACACAATAAATATAATCAAGGGAGGTACACACACCGCATGCAATAAATAAGTGGTGAACAATGGAAATCTCACAGAATTAAAGTGAGATAAGAAACCCCTTACTTTGTACTTTTTCCTTAGTCGAGGGTAGGTTAACCTCGTGTATAAGGGTGAAATAATTTTTATTGAATTATACAAGAATCATATTCGTTAATATGATATCATATATGATCTTTTTACATTTATTTGTTGATAATATCTTAGTATTATCGTTGTTTTGGGAGTTAACAGATTCATTTTCCTTTATATTCTTTGTTATGTGAGCCATATTTGTTATGGATGGGATTTATCTTATTCATATCCATAATTATATCATGTATCTAAACATTATTTTTGATCATCAACTGAAATTTATTCTTCATGGGATATGATGGGGAATGAATTTCATCGCGTTCATGGAGACAGTATTCTGTACATATGCATGAGCAACAATATCATTATTTTGATATTAAAATAATATATAATTGGATGGTATATCATATATAAAGAATAATTATCATGTTATATTTATTATTTAAAATAATTACACTTCATTATTATAACCATCCAAATAATAATTTATTGAAAAATAATTACACCATGACGTGGAGACGGTAGACCGTATGCACGCACGTATGGTGACATGTCATTCAAAGGATGGATAGAATAATAAATATGGTTTTAAAATATTTATAATAACATCACAGCATATAATAGATATTGGATTTATTATTTTATAATGGAAATAGAAAAGAAAGAAGAAGTGTAAGAAGAAAGGAACATGAAAAAGGGTGGTGAAATCATTACCTACTCTTCGAGTTTTTCCTTTTGAATTGATCAAAAGGGCTCCTTAAGTTGGATTTATGTCCAAAGTAGGGCCTCAAAGATTAAGTGAGGGAAGATGAGATGATATTTGGGTAGGTTTCGTCTGATCCAAAATGATTTTAAGGTGTGAATTAGTGATAATGATGAGTTCCCTTTTATTAGAGGGGTGAGGGGAACCTTAAGAAAAGCTAGAAATATTATTTTATAATAAATTCATATTCAGGTTATAACGGATAAAAGTGGATTATTTAAAGTTTAAGGTGGGAATAGTTTGAAAAAAACTCAACCAATATGTTTTATACAGGTTTGGGTCACTATATTAACCTTATCTTTTATTTTTAACTCTTAGTTAATTAGTTTGACATTTACCATGTCTCTTTGTATTTTTATATTATATTTTCAATAAACTTACTATAAACTTTCAATAGACCCCCAAGTGGTCCATTAATAATACACCTATCGTTATATAAGTCCCTTGGCCTAACCTTAAATTTTTAGGAATAGAATATCAATTAATAATATAATATTTGTTTTAAAAACTCCTTTATGTCAATTTTGACTCTATTTAATAAATGATTTTTGTTAATGTTTTAAGAACTCTATTAATTCGAAAAAAATTAATTTATGAAATAATAACATGTCAACTTAACCAATTAAATTTTTTATGTCATTAAAACTTTCAAATTATATATATTTTAACATTTATAATACTAATTATTTCATTCTTTCATTAATAAAGAAAATACTACATCATTATTAGGTCATAAATAAATTTAATTATTCAATGTCTGAAAATTATAAATAAAATACCATTATTTTGGAAATATTTTTATTTATATAATTAATATTTATAGTAGAAAATATAATATACAAAGCTTTATGTAAATATTGTTTTTCTAAAAGATATATGCTTATGTGATTTTTGTATTTACTTTAACTTAATTAATATAAATTGTAAATATCACTTACAAGTGGATCCATGGGGTCCCAAAATCGACCCAAAGATGCCAATGGTCGGAAATATATCAACCAATAGAGTTATGATACGTTTTTGGGTAATTTATTATTATTATTATATTATTTTTTTACCCTTATTTACCAGATTTAACCTTTAACCATGGAAAATAAAAAACCGAAGTAATTATTCATAATGTCTAAAAATGAAAGTTACATATTTACACAATTTGGACCTCCGGATTCTAAATATGGAATAAATTTGTATAAATTCAAAACACGAAAGTGTAAGAAATTAATTTAAAATTAATTCCCACTGTCAAATCAGAAAGCGTGTTTTTACGAAATAATAACTATCAAAAGATTGACAATTGTTTATGTCCGGTTTAAATGTGAAATAATGTCCAATGACCCAAATTGTATTAAATGGTAAAAATATATTCTAAATATAATTTAAAACCACTGTAATTTATAATTTATCATTATTAATAATTTCGATTAAAAAAATTGTTTTTAAATAAAATTTAGTAATTTTCACTATTCATCAAAATATGAAATTTATCAGAAATGTACCAAAAATTCACCCTATGAAAATCTCGATATTCCGAATCAAAAAATAAAGTACATTTTGAAAGATAAAATGTACAAAATTTCAAAAAGTGGGTATTACTATTCATAACGGCTAGTTTGATTGGTTTTGGATTCTATTAGAACTCGATGTTGCGTACAACACACGCTACTGTATTCTTCAAAGAGTAGTGTACCATGAAAACATGGGGTATTACAAGATGTATTGAATATTCATCTAGAATAATGTAATATTAATTTTATTTATAGATGTTCCATAATAGATGTGGATTAAATATTGAATAATAATGGGAAAGGTTATATTTTAGTCAAGAAAAATCATATCTACATAGAGAAGGGTTAATTTTAGAGATATTCTAGGCATTTCCTTAATATAGTTTTTTTACAATAATTTAATTTTACCACATTAACTCATTTTTTAACAATTGTAACTAATTATTTTGATGAAAAATTAAATTTTCCTAATTATTTAGTATGGACATATTGATTCAAAAAATTTATAATATTAAATTTAGAAAATTTGAAACAATTAATATTTTAATAATAAATTAAAAACTCAGAATGAATATTTTTAGACAAAATATAAATTCAAATACAAGGTTTCAAAAATTGGTTTTTAATTTATCAAAAATATTTTTTAATGTATAGTTTTACTTATTATATACAAATTTATTCATTTGAAATTTTTTATAAATTTTCAAATCAAGTTTATATCCTAATGATTTCATAAAATTCAAAGTATTTGTAACAATGATATTATATATTATTCCCCTATAAATAAATATTTTCAAAAAAATCCCAAAATTTCATCCTAATATAATATTTTATTTTAATTAAATAAATAAAGACAATATGGTAAAATTAAAATTCTCAAATATATAATTTTATAATTTAAATGGAAACATGGAATATAATGAAAAAAAATATAGGGAAATGGCTCCTTAAAATATTCAACATTATTTTTTTATTTCATATCAGTAAAAAACTAACTTCTTATTAATTTATTATTAATATGAGAAAAAAAAATTCCCCCATTAACCATACTATATTTAGATTATTAAAATTCAAATTCATTGTCCATACAAAGTAAAATTTCAAAAAAAATACATTTTTAAGTATCAAATTATTTTATTCTTACAACTTCTATAGTATTAAATATTGTATGGGGGCATATATTATCAAAACTATTATATTGAAAATAACCATTATTTTCCATTAAATTTATTAATTCAAAATATATAACAATACTGGAGACATATATATATAAGTGGTATTTATTAAAGTGATAAATACATGTTCATATCATCCAAACATCTATTACATAACCCCTCCAAATATCATCGTATAAACTAATAATAAGATAATATTTTATGGTTGTCATGAGTTTTTTTGAAGTTAACATGGATAATTTTGAAATTTCCAAAGCTTCAGCTTCTCCTACATTCAATTTCACTCAAGCCACACTTATTGGTTTTTAGGTTAGGCTTGATCTTGGGAAAATCCCAGAGAATATTTCTACATTATAAGCTAGTAATGTGTTCTTAATATGGAATAATTCAATAATTTAATTCTATTTCATCAAAAAAATTCATTGATTTCATATAATTGATACTTCTATTAATACCAAATGATTCAACGGCTATGTGACAACCATTATATTTCAATTATAACATGGTTCATTTTCATTTAATAATTATATAAAAGATGTTATCATAACATTATGGTATTATAATTTATGGGTTGTTACATTCTACCCCTACCCCCTAAAAGAATTTCTTCAATGAAATTTTTTAACTCTATATGAAAATAAATGTATGTATTTTTGACACATTACATCTTTTTATTCCAATGTTGTTTAAAAAAACTAGTGTTTTCTCCATGAAACATTGACCGAGTAGGGGGTCTTATTCGATAGAACCATATAAATTTGATTTAGGATGTCTATTGTATATTATTAATAAGATATATCAGGTTCTAGTTCTATTCTATCTGTGTTTAATATATGTTTCAAATTAGATATGTATTTCATGAAAAGTAATATAATGAACTCATCATGTACTTTGTGAGGTATAGTGGAAGATGAAAACATTTCACTACCTTCCTCCAATGATAAAGTATTTCAAAATAATTGGTGAACTAGTGATTAACTTCTCCATCATTTAAAATGCCCTCCATTATTTTATTTGGATATTTAGAGGAATACATTATCTCATACATCAAACTGAAAATCTACTCAATAGTTATCAGAATATCTCTTTTGTAGATATTACACTATTTTAATATATTTTTGAATAGTGGGGATATTTTTTCATCTCCCGATCAAGTTCTGGTACCAAAACAAATTTCTCTATGACACCTTCCCATCATTTTGGAGTTCTACACCTTTTTTCATACAGAGCCTCATATAGTGTCATTTGAATGCTTGCATTAAAGCTAATATTGTCTAATAATTATACTAGGGTGTGGTTTTGATCCCAAGATACCTTTAAATCCATCTAATAGGATCTATTTATATCATTTAGATTTATAATGATCATTTTTTATGGACCAACATTCAATGGATGATAAATAGTACTAAACCATAGATTTATATCCAAAACATATTTAATACATTTCCAAAACATCGAGTTAAAACATAGATCTTGATATGATACAATTGAAGTGGAACCCCTTGTGACATTACAACATTTATTGTGTATATCATGTAATATTTGATAAATAAAGAAACCTTCATTGATATAAATGAAATTTGAAAACCTTATATGTAAATAGACTACAACCTAAATATCATTTTTAACCTTAGATTATTTGGGGAATACTATGAGGAAATCCTAGTTATGTCATACAATTTATATATCAATAGGGTTAATGGTTACATTATCCCATTGTACTTTTATCATTTATCCATATCTTTTGACCTTAATAAGGATAAAAGTACATATAATGCATTCTCACACATATTTTTATCCCACAAAAAATAATCCTTGATATCTCTATAAATTTTTATGTTTCTATGAAATATATATATTGATGATCTATGTGCATCACCTAATAACACATTACTCAATTTGGATATTGATTGAACACATATTCTTTTGAATCACATAGTTTTATCAATTTCAATGTTGAAATTCATAACATTCCACATGATCTTTTGTACATCCATTTATTCAATATATTTCTCCGTAATTTTTGCAATGATGGATGTGTGAGCCATTATTTCAGAAAGATGATATTTATATACTTCATATATGACATCAAGTTCCAACGTTTGTAAACATTAGAAAATTGGGTCTCTTCGAATCCTCATCAAGGATAGGGTAGGTGAGGCTTTCTTATCAATGTGTCAATCCCTTATTTTCCATCATTGGGTGGAAATGTTATGAGTATTCATTGTCACTGATTGGTTCCAACTATCTACTCTAGGGAATGTTAATCTCATATAGTGCTAATATATAATTTAATCTCTAATGGTCAGTACATATATCATACTATCTACCATAGAGATACTTCTAAAAAAATAAATTCAAATCCAATCATCAACATCCCTATATGTATCATTTGATAATTTGGAATTTGAATATTCAATTAATATGATCTATAAAGAATTACATTTTATTTTTCATCAGGACACATACCTGACTTTTTATTGAGGAAACATGGTAAATTATAAACTCTTCTCCACTATAGTATAATGTGAGTATTGGTGTGAAAACTGTCCTCTTATTAATAAAAATTATTATTTCCTCACATTAATTCACCCAAATTATCTTTATTCCCCCCAATTTAAACATGGTTACATGGATGGAAAACAATGATAAGTTTTCCACAAATTACTGGTAGTATCTAGATAACCCAAGGAAAATAAATATTTATAGCACATTGGTTTTTCTCTTACATTCCCCAATCATATGATTCCTTGATGAAATCATATATAAACTATTTCTTATGATCACATGACCTAATAAAAAATCTCTTTGTATCAAAATGTGTACATGTTGAACTTGGCATATAACTTCTCCTTCCATAGGATCATTACAAAAATACTAAAATTATCTTCAAGAAAATACATTATCTACGAATATATGATAATATCTGTGATAAATTTTCCAATAAATTTTTCAATGTAATCAATAAGTATACTATTCATCAAATATATAAATATTATAGAGTAATTTTGGACTCCAAAATTCATTATTAGGAATTAATAATGTACATACATTATGCAGAAGTATCTATTGGGAATTTATTATATATTTCCCCTTATTTAATGATTTCTAGATCAATGTTCTATCGTTTATGAATATTATTAACCTCAATGTTTATCAAATAGATCATTAAATTCAAGAAGATGATAATTATTATTCATCGTAATCTTTTTATGATATTGATAATTAGTGAAAATTTTCATTGATCCATCCTAATTTTTTAAAAATATGAATGTTGAAACCCACTACGAGGCACTTAGTAAAATAAATCCTTTTTTAAAAATATCTTAATGCTTCATTTATATGCCATTCAATTAAAAAAGAGCATTTTTAAGGACTCTTTGATATATTTGTAAAACTATGCATGAGTTAAATTGAACATTCAACCTCCAATTTTAGGGGATCTCTTTAGTAGAACCCTGAACCAATTTATTTTTTCATAAAAACAAATATTTTTTTGTTTTATCTCAAATAAATTCATTACCACATTGAATTACATATTTATTAAATTATTCATAAATTTATGCTTATTATAATATTTATTTTCATAAAAATATTATTATATTTTATTTTATGAATAGTCATAACATTTTATACAAGTTTTAATATTATTTTGTTGGAGAATAATCTATATGGTACCTTTAAATATCATTTAGGGTGGTTTTTTACTATTCTAGTGTATAAAAAGTATAGTACACCACGTAGCCAAATGCTTCCCCAAGTAGCTGATTTGTGAACCATGTAGCCATTTTGAAATCCACATAACCAATTTTCCTTAGTCTTTTACCATATATATTTCAAAAACAAATTTCTATAGGGCATAAAAATTTGAGGGGATATTTTATAAAAAAAATAATATTTTCAAAATTTCAGTAGAATAAATGAACTTCTAGGTCGATCTTTATCTTTTCTGAAATTAGTCTATAAGTTACAGAATATTTTTAATACATTTTCTATAGTTTTCCAAAATTTATTTTCTTTTATTTATTATCATAACATGAATTATAATATTACGATAAAGGTGGTTTTTTATTATTTGGAAAGTTGATGACTCTTTATAAAAATAATTCAAAAGGGACCAAAACTTTTTCCTCCATTTATATGGTATTTTTTAGGCATTAAATTTGAAAATCCATTTTGTTTAGAGTTTTCAAGAAATCAGAAGCCTGAATCACTAACATGTTGGTCTCTTACATGAATCTATTACATGAAATTCCTACGTCAATTTTCCTAAAATACTGAGTGATCTTGACTTTGGGATCAGCACACCCCTGAGAATTGACTAGAGAATGATTAATATAGACCTGAGACTCTATGCCAGAGTTCTGATAGAGATTGATATGCTTTCCTCTCCTCTTGGGCGTGTTTTACTGGATGTCAATGAACATCTTACTGAGGTCAAGTTTGAATTTGATAACTTGCCTAAATATTGTGAGAATTGCAGGATGGTGGGAATTTCATTGAAAAATGTCATGTTGTTAAAAATATAGTCCAAACTAAAACAAAATATACCTCATGGAATGAGTTCCCATGAAAGGAAATCACTACTACAAGGATATATGTTTGGAAATCTGAAACTGGGACTTCGAATCTAGATGTATTTAAACAATCAGATGAGGCTCGCTGGTCCTGGTCTGACCTTTCTGAAGAAGAAGAAGAAGAAAAAGAGAATGATTTCCTCAATAGAGCCCAACAAACAAAAGGTTCATCTAAACAAGATGATATCGTTGAAAAAATGGTCTTCTCAGATGGAATTTTTCATGAGGTTATTAATACACAATATGATGATTTAACATTGGAGATAATTAGTGAAAATATCATTGATGACTTAGATAAAGACATTTTAGACATAATTTACTATACAATTTTTCCATGGATGACATAGAATGAACTGATCCTACAAGGAAATTCAAGCTGATAGAGAATACAAACATTAAAATTGAAATCGGAGATACAGTTGAGAATTCTGTTCCAAATTACACAATAGCTACCCCACAGAATACATTGCCTCTTGGTTCTTCCCAGAACACAAAGATGAGAAGATCCAAAAGGAATATATTTTTAAAAATATCAAAAATGGGGGCCACACCCCCAAATAGAAATCATAATGAGGATTTTATTTTAGATCTGTGAGGGATTAGCTAATCCTGGCACTTTATGTTAACTTAGTCTACTGGAAAGTTAATATAAACCATGTTTTATTGGCATTTCTGAAACAAAAACCAAAGGATCCAGATCTTGTCTTACTCTAATTGGACATGGCTATTCACTGTATAGCTCTTTACAAGTTATTGATCGGGACAGATTATGGATTCTGGTACATAATAATGTTAATAATCCTACTATTATATCAGTGGAAAAGTGGGTTATCACATGTATGATTTATAAACTTTTCCCTACTACCATCTTCTCTATGATATATGCCTCCAATAACAGTTCTAATTGAAGGTCTCTCTGGAAATGCATTCTAATTTTTTTCATCTTTTATCTTTGATGCTTGGGTGATAATGGTGGACTTCAATGACATACTCCGTGAAAATGAATGTCCTAGGAATGATTCTAGTGTCATGTCCATGAGAAATTTTATATCCTATATTTATGAGTCAATTCTAACAGAAATTAATCTACAGGGGGCCAAGTACACTTGGTATAGAAAATATTTGAACATCATGAGAGCTAGTAAGATTGATCAAGCCTTTGTTAATGAGAACATTCTTAATAGATGGAAAACCATCTCATGTGTCATTCTAGTAAGGCACAACTCTGATCATCAACCAATTATGACAAACATTATGGAGAAAAGTGAGATACATCCTCTCCCCTTTTGGTTTAACAATTCTTGGACCACTATTCCAGAATGCTTCCAACTTGTTAGGGATACATGGGCCACTGAAGATTACAACAACAATCCATTTTCTTGTATCCTCAAGAATCAAACTATTAAGATGAAAATTAAGCATAGGATTAAGATAAAGTTTATTACTCTTGATCATTAAATTGATGCTCTCAAAAACACAATACATGAAATACAAAAATCAAAGACCACAAGTGATTTCTCTGGTGTTGATGATAAAGAGGCTAATGTTTCTTCAAAGAAAAAAATTTTCTGGTTCTTAGGGAAAAGATTAATAAAGACGTATTCAAAGTACAATGGCTTACAGATGGAGATAGAAATACAAAATTATACAATGCACTTCAAAGAGACAAAATTTCTAATAGACTGATATAACTCTTAAAGGATGGGAATGTTATCTTGGATTACAGAAAAGGTCTCTCAAATCATATTGTCTCCTTTTATAAAACCCTATGAAAAAGTTCTAGTAGTACTGAAAAATTAATGGAAGGTATGATCCCTAAACATTTCACTAAATCAGATAACACCCTCCTCTCGCAAAAACCAACAGATATCGAAATCAGGGATGTTGTGCTGTGTCTCCAAAAAGGAGGCTCCCTGGGACCAGATGGACTCACCAATCACTTCTTTCAATTTTATTAGGATGGCATTCAAAATGATGTTTGAAAATTCGTGAAGCATTTTTTCACTGATGGATCTTAAATTCATGTCCTCAATGCTCAATTCATTGTCTTAAATCCTAAGTATGAGAATGAAAGTGACATCTACTAATTAAGGCCAGTTTCTCTGATAAATATTGTACATAAGATCATTGTAAAAATTCTGTCCAATAAGATTGCACACATCTCCAATAAAATCTTCTATTGGCACCAGTATGGATATGTCAAATGAAGGATGATACAAGACTGTATTCTTACTACCTTTGAATGTATTAATCTTCTTCAGAAGACTATAAGAGGAGGGAACATTTCTCTTAAGCTAGATATCAATAAATCCTTTGACACCATTGACTGTAGTTTTATTTGTTTAAATTTTCAAGAGATTGGATTTCACAAAACCTTTATATAGTGGAGTTATAAGCTTCTCAGCTCTGCTCACATCTCCATCATTATTAACGGATCACCAAAAGGTTATTTTAAGTTCTCAAGAGGCCTAAGGCAGGGAGACCCTCTCTCTGGAATTAATTTTTCTATTACAGAGGACTATCTCAGTAGACTCATTACTAACAATGTTTATAAAGGAGATATCAAATCAATTAGATCATTTAGAGGGATATATGACCCCTCTCAATTAATTTTTGGAGATGACATTATTCTCTTCAATCAGTGGAACAGTAGGAACATTCAACACATTAGGAAAACACTCATTCATTATGAAAATGTATCTGGACATGATGTCAACTAGAGAAAATATTTCATTTATTTTGGGAAAATATTGATGCACGTAGGAAGCAATACAAGATGCAAGATCATGGAATAAGAGAGGGGTCCCTACCTTTCAATACCATGGGGTCCTAATGTTCCTTGGAAGACATCATTCCTCCTACATTAATTATGTGGTGAGTGGGGTTAGAATAACCCTCTCTACATGGAAAGGAAAATCTCTATCAATGGCTGGAAGGATTGTTCTTTTTAAGGTTGTGATTGTTTCAAAATTGGTTTACTCATTCATGGTGTATCTATAGCCTGTCTCCATCATCAAAACACTTAACTATCTTATGAGGAATTTTGTGTGGAGAAGTAGCATTCTGGAACAGAAATTTATTACTACACATTGTAGGAAATGTTTTTTACCACATGTGATGGGAGGATTCGACATCAAAAACATTGGGCTCTTCAATTAATCCCTCCAGGGTCAATTTTTTTGGGAGGATGATCAAAGAAAAATCTCACTCCCTTGGTTTCCTCAGAGATAAACTTCTAAGAAAACAGCTTGAAGGGAAGATAAGGTATATTCAATCCTCAGTCTGGCCAAGCCTAAAAAAGGTATTACAAAAGATTAATATGCACTCACACTAGTTGTTTAGTGTTAATTACCCTTCTTGATGGATAATTGGACTGCCTCTCCTTTGATTAAAAATGTCGATATCACAAATATTGACATGGACTATGATGACTCTATTCAAATGGAGCTTCAGCAGTTCAATACGCTACCACATAAAATTGCAATTAATGTCTCTGATTATGACATCCTTAGAAATGAAGATATGATTATATGGGAACTATGAAAAAATGGAAATATTGATTCCAAAATTTTTTATAATCATCTCTTGCAAATAAATAGCTCTGGATTTATGAACTGTTACAAATTGTTACTCCAACCATTCTGATTTAATGTTATATAGAACTTCAAACTGAGAAAGATTCCAATCGATAATAATTTTCAGAATGTGGGCATCTCCTTGTGATCTTGGTGTCCACTGTGTCATTAGCACCAGGATGATATCAATCATGTATTTCTATCTTTCAAGACGGATTCATCCCTCTAGACCATGGTCTTCAATCTCTTTTAAGATCATCTATTGCAATTCCAGAATATTATGGTCCCTCTAGACTTTGGTCTTCAATCTCTTTTAGCATAACTAAATGTTGACATAAAAATTCCATTTTCAATTACAACTATGCTTTCTCAATGATTTTTCAGTGACACAACTGGATAAAAACATCCATTCTACTGACTGTGTTAACTCAATTAGAGTCTTATTTGCCTTATAGAAATTGCAACTACAAGGAAATTATCCTAAATAACTATGCACCATTGAAGTCCTATGTATTCCTCCTTTTGTAGGATGGATCAAATGCAATGAAGATGGTGCCTCACGAGGAAATCCATGACTTACTGGATATGGAATTGCTTTGAGGGATTATAATTGTGATTTCTAGGATGGGATATTTGAACCTTATGGATAATTCACTGCTCTGGAAGCTGAAATTATGGCTCTTATTACCGTAGTGGATGTGGCTCAGCAAAGAAATCAGAATAGAATATTCTTTGAAAGTTACTCATCCATAGTTGTTCAAGCAGTCAGAATGGGGTAGATTCATCTTGAATGGAGACTCACATCCAAATGGATTAAATGCCACAAAATCCTTGATTCAAAGTAATACATCATAAATTATGTCTATCGGGAGGCCAACTGTCTTGCTGATAGCGTTGATAACATGGGAAACTCTACACACTCTCGTACTCATATCTCTAGCATCACAAGCGATCTTATCACTATTTTTCAAATAGACTAATGTTAATTTCTTATCTTTAAGAATTTTTAATATTTTTCTTTCTCATTAATGAAGCTTTGCTGCTTTCTCTGTTAAAAATATTATCTCTATTCTCTCTCTTTCTGAAAATTTATTTTAATTATTTTTGAATTTTACATTTTCTAGCCTCCCTCAGCTATGTTTAGTTTATTTTTTTATGAATAGGTTTAAGCCTTCTAGTTGTAAATGGTTGGTGACTAGAAGAATTGTAATTGAATAATTTTAATGGGATATTTCATAATTTTCTATTGATATAGTGAAAAGAGTGATGTGGTATTGATACTATCATGTTCTATATATTATACCTATGATGAAAATTTATCACTACTGTTAAAAGATATGTTAAGGGATAAACACAAACATTTATGACTTTTTATGCTTCTGTGAAAAGACAATCAAGATGATAAAATAATTATTAACTAGTACTTATGTTTTATATTCTTCTACATATTTTCTTATCGTTTCATGAGTTTATAAAACTTCTTCCCATCTCTCACATGTTTTAACATTTTATTTTCACTATTATATGAAACATAATTTTATATATTTGGGTTGTGACTCTCATATTCTAAATTCATCATTTTTTTGGGTTTGAGTTATTGTATTTAAATTCATGGTTGTAATTGGGTTGTGAATCCCCTACATAGGTAAGGTGTCATTTTTTTTATAATTACACTAGATTGTTTTTAAAAAAAATTGGTTTATGATTTCGATTTTAAAAACAATGTAGTGCATAATGTATCTCTCATTGAGTATAGATGTATAAGAGTATAATTGTCCCCCTTTAGGTAACACTATTATAAAACCATTGTTTTGTTATTTATTTTTTCCAAATGTTAATTAACTATTTTAATAAACTCTCATAATTATAAAAAATAATTAATCCTTCTCCTTAAAAAAATTTAATCTATTTTGTTCACGCC
Source organism: Viscum album (assembly GCA_963277665.1). Lineage (NCBI taxonomy): Eukaryota > Viridiplantae > Streptophyta > Magnoliopsida > Santalales > Viscaceae > Viscum > Viscum album. The sequence continues at coordinate 815,229,430 of OY728165.1, forward strand.
CCACCCCCTCTAGACAAGATTCTTATACCATATCTGAATCATTAATTGGTATCTGAGGATGGATATATTAGTAATCTATTGTTTTATATTATATTTTCACAACCCATTCCTTGACCTCAAAGTACATATCAATGATCAATAATATGGTCGGAATAAATGTATAAGATGCATGGATTCATCAAAATCCATCTCACATAGATGGGTAAAATTATGGACACTAGAGATCTAGAATGGAGAAATACCTAATGTTATTTGTATTAGATGAAATGTATATCATAGAAAATTAGTACACACTATCAAAATCTATCCCATAAACTCTTACATGAAATATGTATCCTAATATGTTTTAAATTTAATGTTGTGTACATTTTATATTTTTGGATTAGTAGACTTTTTTTTAGTCATGTGTCTTCCTATATGAAAGATCATGATATTCAAAAGATTCTATAAGATAATCGCCTAATATCAAATAAATATCTTTGAACTAAACATCTAATACTTCAGGCTAAGTAACAAGACATCAATATGGGGGAATATGAATCTATGAAACTGATGTTCTACTAATTCAAAGGATTGTTGAATTCAATGAATTCTATTAGATAATATTTTGAGAACCCCATACTTGTGGAAAATTCATATGAGATCTAACAAATAAATTTAATAAAACGAAGTTCATAATTAATGAAATCAAGAACTTCAAAGAGTACACTATTGAAATGTTTATTGGAACACTTATTTAGTATAAACTATAATTAATGAAAATCAAATTAGGGGAGACCAAAAAGAGAATAGTTGTAGAATATAAATCTCTGAATATTATTTCTGTTGAATCTTATGATCTTGAAATAAAAAATAGTGAAAATGAATATATGGATTAGATTATGACTGGGGTCAATAAACAAATGATAAACAAAGCTTTCAAAAACCAATTTAAAAGAATCCCCCAAAATGAAAACTTTAATGGAGATAAAAATTTTCATATAATTTATAATATTTCAGTTGATACTTATTTTGAGTAAATACATAAATGGAATCATAAACCCGACTCTTCAAAATTAATGTATAAATATTATTACAAATATAAAAATAAATATTAATTTTAAAGAATTGATATTGGTACAAAAGAATCTTATTCTTGTGATGAATCTAAATATGATAAAAATATTATATCATGTGCTTCATAGATTCAATGAATGTGGTTATTGATTCAGGTTTTTATTTGAAATTTTATTTTTTTACTATGATTTTCAAAATCAAAATGTCGATGTGTTAAATGAAAAAATTTAAATTTTGAGAAAAACATTCAAATATACTGATTTATATAATATAGATAAAGAAAATAATGATTGAATAGTATCTAAAAAGAAGATTGATTTTTCACGAGAATAAAAAAATAAGGAATACTATCTCAACTTCTCATTCTGAAATTTATTATAATTTAAATTTTTTTATGATTTGAATTAAAAATTAAAATAGTATGTTAAATGTTTAATGAAAAATTTACCCACTTTTACTTACATTTTTGAAAATGATAAGAAAATTATTTCATTGAATAAGATTAAAAAATATGGTAATAGATGTGATAGGAGAATAGATCAAATATATATATATATATATATAATTTTGTTAAATGTAAAAATTGTTACACTTATATTGTCACATGTTTTCAATGTTGCATGAATGGACAATACAAAAATGATCATTCAATTAAACTCATAAAATCATTGGTATTTATGAAGACTCATATTTTTAATTATTTTTTATCAATAATTTAAACAAATAATCGATAAAATTATATACGTTTACCAATTTTAAAATACGATTAGACCCAAACTATATTGGGTTTCAAAATCTCATATACTATAGTTATGTTTGAAAACCCCATTTGATTTCTCAATAAGGTAATTTGTTTTATAGATAGAGAATTATCTTCGAATATATCAATATATACATCAAATTTAAATATATCTAATAAATTTGATGAAGGAGCTATTACATTTTGAGAAAATTACAAAGGGAAAGTAAAAGGTTTTGGTAAAGTTGTTTTTTCTAATTTACCTTAATTTATAATGTTTTATACGTTAAAGTTTTAAAATATAATTTAAGTAGTATATATCAATTATAGGAATGTTTAATAAAATTTTTGTATAAAAAATATAAGTTCTCAGTTTTTAAGGATGGTTCATTATTATTCCACGCTATTATAAACAAAAAGTATTTATACTAAAGATTTTTATGAACTAATGTTTTAAGATTTTATGTGTTTTAATGATGAAAAGAGTGGTAAAATTATTTTGAATCAATTATTTTTTCATGTCAATTTAAAAACAATTCGTAATCTCTCAGAAAAATGGAATATGTTATAGTTACCAACCTTAAAGAAAGATCATCTTCATGTTTGTGACTATTTCAAGAAAGCAAAACAAAGTTAATATTATTTTAGACCTATCAATCAAATCGATAATAATAGACATTTACAGTTAATATATATATATATTTAGAAATAGTAAAATTTATAGCCATAGAAAAATGATATATAATTTATTTATTCTTTATTATTATATTAAATTTTCATTGGTCTATATTCTCATATATAAAATTAAAATTTTATCAATATTTTTTTTCTTTTTTAATTTCTTCCACAATAAAAAGACTTGTATAATTGTTTCTATTCATAGTGATAATGGATTTGAATATCATCTTTATATTTAAAAAATTCTTTTAATATAATATATTATTTATCATTTTTATTCTTTGAGAACACCATATAAAAATGGTGTGGTAGAAAATAAAAATATAACTCTTACTAGAGTATCCATAACTATGTTATGTGAATATAATCTACCTAGATTTTTTGGGAAGAATACATTTTTTATGCTTCTTATATTTGGAATATAATTCTTGTTATAACATTATTGAATAAAAAATTGTATGAATTGTTTAAATGAAAATATAAAAAATTAGTTATTATAGAATTTTTTGTTGTGATGTTTTTATTTTAAATATAAAATATAATTGTGATAAATTTGATGCTAAAATTTTTGAAGGTATCTTTCATAGTAATTATAGTGAAAGTAAATATAATATAGTTTATAATAAAGGAAATATGATTATTGAAGAATCTATTCATATAATATTTGATGAAGATAATGTGAAATTAATTTATAATAACTATGTTTTTGTTGTTGAGTATAAAGATTTTAACTTTGTTGAATACATAATCCAAGTTAAGTATGAATAAATTAAAGGAGAGAATACTCCTTCTCAACATGGTCCAAAATCAAGTAATATTTATAAGTATCATTATTTTGATAATGTTCTCTTTAATATTGATTCTTTTATTGAAACTAAAAATTATATTTTATTTTCCATTTTCCAAACTCGGCTATTATTTATAATCATTTTTAGAATAATATTGTTGAAGATTTATATGATAATAACAATATTACTTCTATGAAACATGATATTAATCAATTTATATAACATAATTTTGGTCTTTTAGTTTAATTTCCTTGGTATGTGTAGATCATTGGAACAAAATGAATCTTTAGAAACAAGATAGATTGATTTGGATTGAATTTCAAATATATATCTAGAAATATTTCAGAAGGATACTCCCAATAGAAAGGTATAGAAATTTATGATTCATTTGATCATATTTCTAGTTAATAATATACTTGAATATTGTTATATATTTTAATTTTTAATGTTTTATGTTTTATCAAATAGATGTAAAACATTTATTTCATAAATTGATTCATAAATGATTATGTTTCTATTAATCAACCAACTAGTTTTGAAAATAAAAAAACTCACTAATACTGAATTTAAATTATCTTTATATTAGTATGGTATCAAAAAATAAAATCATGCTTAGAATGATGGTGTTTATTTTTTCTGTTGGATAATATATTAATGAATGGTATTGTTGATCATAGTATTTTTTCCAAAAAATTTAGAATAAAATTTTATTTGTGAAAGATGATTTTGATGATATAGTTTTTATCATTCCGGTGAGTTTATTTGTAATAATTTATCTACTTTGATGTCAACTGAGTTTGAAAATATCTTAATAAGATATTTAAAGTTGTTTCTTGAAATTAAAATTTCTCAACTACAATTTGGGATCTTTCATAATCAATCTATATATGATAAATAGATCATTAAATGGTTTTGTTTTGATTCTTATAAATCTTTGAAAAATCATTTGAGTTCTAGTTGTAAATTAAATGTTGATCCATCTGGTATATCTATTCATACTATAGTTTATTGAGGATTTATATGTAGTTATTTATATTTAGCAACATCTCGATTCGATATCATGTTTAATAATTATCTATGTGTAATATTTCACGATAATAATAAATATTACTATATTAAATATTTGAATATATTAATATGATATGTTAATGTAATTGTAAACATTTATTTTTTAATTATCATTATAATTTGTTTTATTTAATACCATAATTTGACTCTAATTTAGGTGGTTATTTAATTGATATAAAAAAGACATCACATATGTGTCATTTTATTTGAAAATTTTTAATTTCTTTTTCTTCTAAGAAGAATATATTTTTTCCTTATCTAATATAGAATATAAATATATTTCTATTATTAATTTTGGTGATCAAAATTAATTAACTAAGCAAACATTATGTTACTTTGGTAATTATATTAATAAATTTCCTATTTATTTCAATAAAAAATCTGTAATTTCTATTAATATAAATATATTATAACATTATTGAAATTTTTAATCCGATGTAAATTTTCCTGTTATTATAGTTCATTTAAATAATGGTGATATTATTTTAGAGTTTAACCCTATAGATAAAAACTTACAGACATCTTTACTAATAAATTTGGTTTGACTAAGTTTGGAAATATAAAATTTGACCTTGGAATGTGGGAATATTAATATATTTTTGTTTCCTGGTGGTTAGTGGGGGTTTTAAAGCTTATATATTCATAATGATTCATATTAACATAAAATATAAAAAATATAGAATATATTTTCCACATTTATTTTAGTTAATTTATATACATATTTATATATTATATAATCGTTTTATGAATTCTCATAAATATTATAGAATATTAAATTATTTCATAAACCTTTATTTTAAAAAAACAATATATTTAAAATATTTCACATTGTTTTTCTCAGTCTACTTTTGAAAAATTATGACCACTATATTTAATTGTACATTTTAGCAGTGTATTTCATTATCAAGGATCTTAGTTAAATATTTTACTAATGATTTATAGTGACTCTATTTAATATGGTTTTAAAAATATTCATATTTAAGAACACTCGATATACTATTTACATTTCATTAATGAAATAATTTTTCTATAAAACCCATAAAATTATTATCATTTTCAAAATGGGGGGATATTTTATAGAAATATTCATGGTTTTCTAGTTATATAAAAGTGGGGGAATATTGAGTGTCTACATTTACAATTTATGTTTTCATAATTAAAAATATTATTTGGTTTAATTATATTCAATTAATTTAAACATTTATTTATATAATTATATAACAATGATTAAATATTATTATATCAAAATATTTCATAGCATAAAAATCATTAGATTTCATTTTTTGAATGGTTATAACACATTCGAAAATTTTTATTTTTGATAAGTTAGGATAAATATGTCATTTGGACAATAAATTTTTATTTAGACATGTTATTTACAATTCACATTCTACAAAATTGTAGTTCACCACCAAGTCAAATGGTAAACCTCATAGCTAATTTTTGAACAATGTAGCCATTTTGGAATCAATGTTGTCGATTTCCTAGATTTAGTTACCCTCTTTATTTTGACCATATCCAATGATATATTAAACCAAATTGATTCATTAATTTTTTTTGGAATGGTATGAAGACAATATAAAATTAATTATAACATATGAACATTTGAATCAATCTATATCAACCTTAAAATTATGTTATATATTACTGAATGCTTTTAGTCTATTGGCCGTAATTTTTCAGAACAAATTTTCTATTATTTTTTTATCAAAACATGAGTTATATAAAATGCTATGTTTCATATTTTCTTTTATATTTCTATTTTCTAAAAATGTTCATTTAACATATTAAATTTTTTCTAATGACTCTATAAATTCATATTAACTTTGTAGAACCTCTGATATTTTTCTTCATTAATTTAAAAAAGACCTTTAGAAGATCAAAGGATGCTTTATTTTCACACATGAAATATACAACTAGAATCTCCAGAATAATAACAATTAAATTTATTTTTTTCTAAATATGTATTTATTAAAAATAAATATTAGTTAATATTAAAATAATTCAAACTCCTATTTATATATTTATTGTCGTGTCATTATTTTTTTAATTCCCACAAATAATTAATTCTTATTCTAAAACTGAATATTTTTGAATTTCATATTTCAAATTTAAACATTATGTTTTCATGGGATCTACTAAAGACCTATTATTACTAAAGTATTTTAAACATTTCAATCATTTTATTTTATATTTTCTTAAATTATTACTCACTATTTTTAATTTGATTCGGAGTTGAGTGATATTTTCATAATAATAATTTCTCTCTTTTCTCATTCTTTTATATAATTCAGTTTTATCATTTTCGAATTTTATATTTTACTGCCTCTATCAACTTTGTTGAGTTTATTTCTTCTACAACGTAGTTCATTCCTGATTTTTTACAAGTTAGAATAGTGACAAAATTCCGATATAATAATTTTCAATGAAATATTTTATAATTTTCAAGTGATACAATGTCAAGGGTGTGGTAGTGTTGATACTTTGATGTGTATTATAGTTTATATGTGCTAAAACATTCTCACCACTAAATTATTATCTCCAAATTTGTGAAAAAAAATTTATATATTTTTATACTGCATTAATAAGATAATCATGATGATCAAACACTTATGAATGGTTTATGTGTTTTATTCTTCTTCTACTTATTTCATTCTAGTTTCATCATTCTGTAAAACTTCTTCCCATATCTTACATGATTTCTCTTTCTCTTTAATTTTTTACACAAAAAAAATCCTTTTATATTTTTGGGTTATGACTCCTTGATTTAAAATTAACGATCATTATGGTTTTGACTCTCAATGTAAGTTCTTTACCTTTTTTAAGATGTTTCAAACCAGTTTCTGGGTATTGTTTACACTAGTTTTGATACTTACTTGGTTGGGTCTCAGTTTGGGGTCAATTCAAGTGAATTCTGATAATTTTTTATCCCATTGGTCTATTCATATTTGTCACATATTTTGGTAAAATTTTATAGTTTTCCCAAGAAATCCATGTGCCCCATCACCTAATTAGAGACGAGGTTCACAAAATTGGAACAATGTTTTTTAAAATGTGTGGCCATCCCATGAAAACTGGGTTCCTCCATCACCTTGGACATAGGGGTGATAGAATATTGTCACACTATTAATGTATTCATGAAAACCAATCTTTCACCCCAAAAATAAGTTCTGTAGAGGCCACAATATTACTTCTAACTGTGAATCCCATCTAAGAAATTGGAAATGTGAACATTTAAACAAAAGAAATGCTAATTAAAATTTATTAATCTGTGGTTTATATCCCTATTCACTAATTTTTTTTCCTAATATTGTTTTGATTTCACTTTGAGGATCTCTATATGATTCCTCGGCCTCCAAATCTGTTTATCTTATAAAATTAGGATCTAGGAGAAGTAGGTCAACTCCTCTCTGCTATGTGATATCTTCTATGGTAAAGTTCCTATCAATCCTCGATCTTCCTCCTTTTAGAGTGGGATGAATTTATCCCATTTCAGATGGTTTAGTTATAGGTTTTAATAGATCTTGTTTTATTGTATCTTGACCATAGGTTTTTATCCTAGTTCATTTTTTTCATTGTGATTTCTTATGTTCTACATTGAAATAAGTTTTACTGTTTGGAAAGTGTTCATCCACGATTATAAAGTAGATGTTCTACATGATATATCTGATTGTATTGATACCTTTATATTGTATTTAATTGTTCAATTATGTTTTGTAGTTGTGTAATTGGTTTTTGATTAAGAAATGTGACATGAACCCTATCCGAATAATGAGACTAATTGAAAACACCATTGGATTTGTTGGGGATTGTGAGACCAGGCTTGATGGAAAACCCTAGGGTGTGCCTATTATCATTGAAATAAAATAAATGAAATAAAAAAATGGTTTATAATCAGTTTGTGGAATAAAACTAAATATTGTAACTTGGTTTGATAATGGGATTTAAAGGCTTTTTTGTGTTACCCTTTAATGGCTAATTAGTTATTTCATCTACAATGTGATGAGTGGTTAATTGGGAATTTATTATATTGATTATTATGTTGCAGGTAAGGAACCATGGTTATGATTGACATATAAAATTGTAAAATATATTGAGAAAGGTTGAAAGGTGTGTTAATAATTAGGAACCATGATATATCTCTCTCTTTGTTTGTGTAAATGTGAAAAAAATATGGAGATGGTTTTTGGAATTTTCTCCAATTGTAAGTGGGGTGTTAGACTACTAATCTAGGCCCTCGATGCAGCATATGAATTTCTACTAAACTGGTTCTCCGAGTACCTAATATTTTTCATCTAGAATGGTTTTCAATGTACCTATGATATTTATGTTTAACTAATGCTCTATGTAACGAAGATAATTATAATGGACTGACACTATACATATTCATGATAATGGTACTCTGACTGACACTCTAGGGAATTAAAATGAATTTAGAATAATTTTTATTAATGAATCTGCTTGAATGAATAAATTGTAACATCCATATGTGTTTGGTTTAGAATTTGGAATGATTAGAAGTATTTATGATTGGTTTGGGGTAAATTCTGGACTCCACACCCAATGTGGTTGAATAAAGGATAAAAACTGTCGAAACAGTTTAATATTTTTATTTTTGTATTTTATTCCGTTCACAGTTATATAAAATATTATAGATTTGATATTTAATTAGACATCATTTTTGGTGGACAATTGAGTTGTATTCACACCCTACTTTGGATTTAATTTGGTATCCAAATAGACTTCTTGTTTATTGTATAGTATAAGGAAAACAACCCTATGTTAGATTGTTGTGTTGGGAATCAGTATAGAGCACACATGAAGTAACATGACATGATTTCAAGACCCAACCAAGAGCTATTATTGTGTCTTGTTTTTTATTTCCATTTACTACTTCACACTTATATGTCATTACATATCTTCTAGTTCAATGTATAGGCTTTTACCCTATTTTTGGATTCCTCATGTGATGCTTTTTCTTTAATGGTTATTGTTTTTTATCATTTAATAATTGTCTATATTGACTTATCATATATTATTAATTACATAAAATGGTCATAATATCCCCACATCACATGTAAGACAATCACTACTAGTTGGCATCCACCAGCATAAAGGGATGTGTGCTTGTAGTTATGTAATGAACTATCTCAGGGGGACCAGTATGCGGAAACTATGTCGAAATAGTACAACGTGGTATACACGAGTATTTGTTTTGTTTTTATTTATATTATTATTATTATTAAATGGTAAAAAATATACAATAATCAGTTAAGACTTGGACATGAGCTCGTCAATGGGGGTAAATAACCCATGTGCAGAGGAAAAACCCATGTTCCTAGGGTGGGATTGTTTTTCATCTTTTTTTACCATTGAATGTTATTTCAGCTTGAGTAATTTATTTTTTTAGGATGTTATTTTTTTCTTATATTTCACTCATATCCTACAATGATATGAGAGTTGAGTGTCTAGTTATCGTTCTAGGAACAAATAATTTTATGTGACATTCATCAAATTAAGCACGCATGGAATGAAAGTCAAGAGTGTGTTTTTGGAAATTAAAATGATTATATTTATTTTTTATATTAAAATAAATGGTTTATAATGATGATATTATATGTTTATGTAATTTCAAATGTGGTAATTTAAAATTATTAAAAACTAATGACTAATGGTAAACTTATAAATGTGAATGTTTGTTACCATGTTTTATCCATGGCCAGGTTATGAAAAGTTGAGAACAGAACCAGTGACATGTCTTTTACCATAGATTAGTGAATGTGGGATAATATTTTTTACATTCATGTGAATACCTATTATGTAAATGTGAAAATTATTTGTTAGGGGTTCAAATATGTGTGTTTGTAACTTTAGATACAAGCCTCTATGATGATGTTTTTTGGTGGGATGATAGAAGGACATTGTAAGAAATGATCTTCCAACAGTGGGAAAAGATACCCTAATAGTTCTAAGTGAGGGATTATATGAGCATTTTCATGGGAAATTCACTCTCTTTGTGCAGTTCAGGGAGAGACATCTAGTTCAGACTATGTCTAATATTTTTTATATGAAATGGGAGTTCCACTTCTAGTATACATTGAAATTCACCAAAGAGGGTGTACCTGAGGTAGCTAGTTTCTTGATTGAGTATATCCTAACAATTATTTACCATTTATATAATCCTCTAGAGAATCAATTCATGTCAGTTTCTTGTATGTTATGAGGCCCAAAAATGTATTGTTGGGATATCTATGCCCAAGAGGAGGAATTGGAAGGCATGGTAGGACTTCCAACATAAGTTTCTGAAACACTTTTACCCAGAGACACTGAGGAAGGGGATGGAATAAGACTTTATGTGGTGAAACATGGGAAGTAAGTATTCGATGGACTATGATGGTCACTTCATCGACATAAAACAACTTTTCCCAGTGATGGTAGATGATGAGGAAGTTGTGGGAAGAAATTTTCATGATAAACTTAAATATGAGATTATGTATCGGGTTAATATCATTAAAATGATTTTGTGTTCTAAGGTGTTGAATAGAAATATTATTTCTTTGGGGAACTTGAAGGGGCAATCCAGTGGAGGAAATATGGTTTTTTCTAGATGACTAGGAGGTACATCTTCTAACGGATAGAAGAGTAATTATGAGAATTATTCACAACAGTGGTGGATGACATGGTATACAAAGGGAAGAATCAGTTACTCAAGAAATTAATCTTGTTTTCTTCCGTCAATGTGGTAGGGAAGGTCCCATCTATAGTTATTAAACCTGACCACTGGTGTAGTGCTGATCTTGCGGAGGGATGGGAAAATTAGAGATGTACTATATGAACACTCAACCAATTGGTAGTGATAGAGAAAAAAGGTCGAATCATAGGACTGGAAGGTCATATTTTACCACATAATAGTGGGGGTATTATGTTTCTTCTAGCCGTTCCATTCAGGGTGGTATAAGTGGTGCATTAGGGTAGGAGCACCTGTATCAAAAGAACATTACAGAGTGGGTGACTCAGCCTAGAGCATAGGGCATAGGGATATGTGAGTTACATATTTTATTGCCTACCGTTTTTTATAGTGATGTTGGGTCATCGATAAGAAGAGGTAAAATTCTTATAGATTCTATAATTTTTATCACTGTATTTGATACATGTGCTTCAAATTATTTTATATTTGAACATGTTTTGAATGGTTTAACTGTGATGGTGGAGTTTTTTTGTGGGGTTATGATGATCAACACATCGATGGGTGTATAGTCTAAGTAAATTTATCTATTCATGGGGGTTTTCCTCATAGTTGGTGAGTATTGTTTACTTTGTGATATGTATATATTTTTTATGTATTTTTTACATGATTTTGGCTATGTATTGGTTCGTATAGTTCTAAAACCACCATGATTGTTATCATAGGAGAGTGACCTTCAGGTCTCATGAGGAAAAAATTTATTTTCTTTATAGAGAATGGGATATCTAGGAATGCCATGTATGTATTGTTCATCAAAAAATATGGGATTTAACCACCTAGGATATGATCCTAAAGTTGGGTAAATTGGGTGGGGACAATTGTGCATTTTACCCGTAGTTGGTAATTTTCATGACGAGTTTCATGAATACATTATACTACTAACACCTAAGAGAGATAATGACTTCACAATTGATATAATTTGTATAGTTGAACCAATTTTCATTCCTACTTAATGAATTGAACCATCTAAGCTTTAATAAAATAAGACTCATTTGAAATAATTGTTGGATAAGGGATATATCTATCTGATTACATACAACATGGAGTTCCCCAGTGTTTTTCTAAGATCGTTGATGAGATTTTGTGTCTATGAGTCAATTATATATTATTGAACAAAATAAACAATAATAACTAGTATCCTATTATTGATATCAATGGACTCTTTGACTAGATATGTGGTCATTTTGTATTATCTAATATAAATTTGATGTCAAGGTGTCATCAACTGATAGTGAGATCTTTTGATATACCATAGAGTCCATTTAAGAGTAGGCATGGCCCATGTTAGTTCCCTGTAATGCCGTTTGGATTAAAAAATTCCCATTATATGTTTATATCATTGATGAACTATATATTCTACCAATTTTATGTCAATTTTTTTCTTTATTGATTGCATATTGGTAAATATATAGACTCATGAAAATCATTCCCAACATAATGACATCATCTATGGTACATTGAGAGATTATAGGTTATATAAGAATCTATCTAAGAGTTAATTACATATCAACAATGTAAATTTCATTGGTCACATAATATCTGAGGATGTTGTATAAGTGGACTTTGAGAATGTTCAAGTTGTCTTTTCTTGGGGGAATCTCTATAATGTTTTTGATATCAGATATTTTCTAAAATTGGAAGACTATTATCAAAGATTCATCTGAGGTGTTACCTTTTTGGATTCAACAAATTTATTACTAACAAAGAAGTTTATCATGTTTTAATGGGCTTGGTCATGTGAAAATGACCTATAAGAATTGATGGTGTGTTTAACCACTACACTAATTTTAATCCTTTCAAATTTGGGTAAATAGTATAAATTATTTTATGATAGATCCAATATTCGACTTGGGTAAATGATTATGAAGATAAATAAATTCATAGAGTATAAATCATGGTTGTTTAGGGAACATAAATGGACTTATGCTAAAAATTATCTTGACTCTTCCGAAGTGGTTTATTATTTAATTTTTTGGAGTGATTACTAATTATGGGAATTTTTAATTGTGTATATCGTCCCTAAAATTTTAAATAATATCATTTCACAGTGATATTTATATATCTATTTTGGAATATTTGCTAATAATAAGTATTTTTTTTGATATTGATCTAGCCTATTTGATAGAGAAAATGAATAGTGTAACTGACACCTTGAGCTAAATGTTATAGAATCAAACAGTCTAGGAAGCTTTTTCAATGAGGAAGATGATGTATCTTATATTTGAGATGCATATAGAGTATTATGAGGTCCATGAGAAGTTGATCCTCATGTCATTATATGTTTAGTTCAAAATTTTCGTCAAATTCACAAAGTGGCTATATGAGGTTCCAGATTCATTATCCTTGAGGAAAATACTTGATGGTGGAGAGTCAACATATTTTTGAACTATAGATGAGGATAAGATCATCTATGTCTAGGGATGTGTTGTTGTTCCTATATGTGAGTGATTGGAGTTTATGTGTTCCTTATATGTATCGAATAGGGAAATGCACTTTGTGTTGAAAAATATGTACCCTGATCTCCAGAGATAGTTTTGGTGGATGGGATAGAAAAAAAAAAGATTTCAGGTTGAGTGACATGATTCAACACCTAACAACATGTAAAGGCTAAGCATCAATGACCTAGTGATTTTTTATAGTCATTTCTTATTGCATAATGGAACTGGGATTCCATTAATATTGAATTTCTGGTAGGTCTAACCCTCATAATAATGATAAGATATGGGTGGTTGTGTATTAGATGAAAAATATAGATAATTTCATCAAAATTTATGAAATAGTAATGGTTAGTATTTTGGGATATTTTTATGTTTGAAATATAGTATTATTTCATGGGTTGTTGTGGAGTATAGTATTAGATAATGATCTGTATTTTACTCCATGCTTCTGTAAAGGATATTATAAGGTGATGGGTACTGAGTTTTTTCTACAAAACTCCTTTCACCCGTAAATATATGGTAAATTAGAATGTTTTATTTGGTTGATGGGGGAATTTCTTCGAGTATGTTTCCTATACATTATGGGATCTAGGGAGAAACACTTAGCATTGGTAGAGTTTCTTTATAACAATAGTTTTCTAGAGACTATTTAGATGAAACGCTATGAGGTTCTCTGTGTTAGGCTATGAAAATCACCATTTTTATTGGACGGAGAAATGTGAGTTAGAGTTTTTGGAATTTAAGGTCATGAAGGAGATTTCAAAATAGGATTACTTGATTCAGAAACATATAGATATAGTGATGAGTGGATAGAAACTCTATGTTGATCGACATATTCAACCTCCTATGTTTTCAATTGATGAACTTGTATTCCTGTAAGTGTCATCAAGATTTTGTTATTATCAGATTCAGAATCATGATGAGTTGGTTCATTGGTTTTTTAGAGCATATGAGAATTTATAGAGGATCAGATAGGTTTCATATTGATTGCACCTTACACAAAGGTATAGTGCTATGAACGTTGTTTTTCATGTGTTGTAGCTTTATGAGTATCCCCTTGACCCTTGTCATGTGATCAAAACTGATGATGTTAAACTTTAGTTTTATTCATCCTTTAAAGATAATCCAATATGAGTTGTGTATTACAGTGAAATAATTTTGTGGGGAAAGGTAGTGTAGATAGTCTGACTGTTGTGGTTGTATTTCCATGTTTAGGAGGAAACATGGGAGAGGAAAGAAGATATACAGGCTGAGTGTCCTGATATTTTCACCTTGTAATCATAATGATGCATGGGTGTGTAGCTCGAGGATGATTTTTTATATGGTGTGGAAATACCCTGATATTTTTTATAAATGAATTGGTACACTATGCTAAGATTTGTTGATAAATGTGTTGTTAATTTGTAACCATAATGTGTGTGTGTGTGTGTGTGTGTGTGTCTCTCTGTGTCTGTCTTTGTGTGTGTGTTTTTAAATGGTAAAAAATTAGAGAGGGTGTTGGATTGATGCTCTAAGTCTCCATGGGGTTCCACACTACTGCACTAGGCCCATGATTTATTCATCTAAATTTGATCTGGATTTACGTTCCATGTACCTGAGCTTTTTATTCTAGAATGATTCTATAGGTAACCAATATATTTGTGTAGGACTGACTCTCCAAGTACCTCAGATAATTATACTAAACTAATGCTCCAACTATGCATGATAATAGTACCCAGAACGAGGCTCTAGATTATTGAAATGTAGTTAGAATTAATATGAATAATGAAACCCCTTAAAGAATAAATTGTAACATCCATATGTGTATGGTTTCAACTTTGGAAAGGGATGAAGTATGTATGATTGGTATGGGTGTTATAATGGACCCTAGATCTAATGTGGTTGGATAATTAATAGTACATTTGGAACCTATTTATTTTTTGTCATTTTGTTATTTTATTCCATACAAATAGGGATAAACTATTATAGAATGGATATTTCATTAGATGTAATTGGGGGTGAACTATGTAGTTGTACTCATGCCCTACTCTGGAAACTATTTGTTACCCAGATATAATTATTGTTAGTAGGAAAGATTAAAGGAATGATCCCTATGTGATATAACTATGTTGGGAATCAATATAGAGCATGGATGAGTGAATCTAACGTGATGTCAATACATTCTTGGGTGTTTTTAGTGTGTCTTATTTTGGTTTTTCATTTTACACATGACACATTAATGTAATGACATATCTAATTATTATGTTTATGGTCTTTTCCATAGTTTTGGGATTCCTCATGTGATGATTGGTCCTTATTGGTTATTTTATATAATCATTTTGACTATTTTAAAATTTATTTCCCTTATTTTTTTACTTTTATAAAGTGGTTATAGTCTCCCCACATGGCATATTATAACTTCACTTGTAGTTGGTAGCCTATAAAATATAGGGAGGCACACTTGAGTTTGTGTAATGAACCATGTCGGGGAACTGGTATGTGGCACCTGGGTTGGGAACCTACACCCAGAATCTAAAGTCATGTCTGTAATTGGATTATGAATTCCTATACACAGGATATATGAATTGTTTTGTTATACATCCACTAGAATGAATATTATTAAATCGGGATACGATTTGCCTTCAAGAATATTTATAATTCAAAATTTATATCTCATTAGTTAGAAAGATATAATAGTAGAATATGTCTACTTTGGACTGAACAACTATAAAAAATATCTTTATGTTCTTTCTTTTCTACTTTTATAATTAATACATTTAATTAATTGTAATAATTATATTAATCATTTAACATTATTATTTAAAATTTTGAATCTTTTCTATTCACCCACACCCCTAGACAATCTATCATTACTCTACCCACCCTAATAGTCGAGATATTTCATTGTAAAAATACAGCAATATATTCCCAGATAATAAGCATGTATTAAATGATGGCTTCTTCCCCTATCATTTTTAATAAATATGCCTCTTTGGATATTAGGACCAATATAAAGGTTTTCTCTTCAATTGGGATTTCATAGTAATCCTTGCATAGATATTTTTTCATAAGATAATTGTGGTTTTCAAATTATATTTCCTTGTCATGGAAATTTATATGATATTTTTAATGTAAAATACTGTATATACACAATATCAAATCGAATTACATTGGTTCATGGACAATTATATCCATAGAAACTACCTTCTAACTAACTCATTTTAGAGAGGATCTATATACCACATATTTAATAAACACACCACTTGGGGTTTTCAAATATAATTACAAATTCATGGTTTTAGGTGGCCAATCATCATTATTAAACAAATTTTATCATATAAAATAATTTGGGGAACCACAATCCAATAATAATTTTTCATTTATATATGATAATAAGTGTACCTTTCACTACTTCATTATTGTGACCCACTTAAGTTGTAATGATTTAATAGTCTCTTCCCTATTCCCTTGGTCCAAGAGGATGATGATTTCTATTATCCTTGTTATCCCTTTGGTTAAGGATTTGACATTCACAAATCCCAAACTCCATGAATTTTTAGAATAAATTGTTTTGGGAGAATTATCTCATACCTTCTTCTCATCTATTTCATTCACCAAACTATTTTCCTTTTTTGAACAAGCATTTCCTTATTGACCCACTCTACCAAAGGAAAAACATTTTCTAATTCATTAAGATAAATTATCAGATACTTCCTCTCATACATTTAGAATATAGGAGGTTAGAATTTTATTCCACTTTATTATTTCTAATATTAGATTACATAAATTACCATTCTCAATTTCTTATATATAAAATAAAGAAAGCGTCGAGTTTTTATTTCCTCCATAAGTGTGCATCAATCAATTTTCTCATCACCATCAAAGTATCTTATAGTTAATTACATTAAAATACTTGGTTTTTGTCCAAAAAAATAATCATTCAAACATAATCTTGAGGTCAAGAATAAAAAATGAGGTGTACATCAAGAATCTCATGAAGTATTATTTATAAGAACCCACTAATTCCATCTCCTTTAATATCAACATTCGTAATTTCCTATTCATTTCCATGTAAAAATTATGAGGAACATATTTAGCGAAAAATATTTTCCTGAACACCTTTCATTCCACATAATAAACATCATCCTCATTTATCGTATCATTAATTTGGGTCGACAATTGGCCAACCTCACCTTCAAGATAACAAACAACTAAAATAAACTTCTTGATATTTTATAATTGAATGATGGAAAATAACCAATCAATTTAATTGATTAATTTCTTTGAAATTAATGATATGGAAGGCTCACTGATGTAGGATGAATATAAATACATAAATAGGTCAATAAAAAGTTTCATAGTTCATTCCAAATTCTAGATATCAACATGGTTTACATTTTTTTCATTCTTAGAATAGTTTTTTGACCATTTAAACGAGATTTTTTATTTCTACCCTAATCTTGTTAGGTTTCTTGCTGGGACAATCAACACATTATCCAAAACATAAACTATTCATTCGGTTTCCCTTTTCTTAAAAGCATTAATTGAATAAAAAACTGTTTCTGATTATAATTGAATTAGAATATGAGTAAATGGAAAAAAAATTATTAAACCAAGGATCATATGTCACAAATCACGTATCCTTTTCCTTGTATCAAAAAAATTATGTCATTTCAATAGAACAAAACACAATATTATTTTCCCAAATTTTGGTAGTTTTTTATATATTTATGCTTTTAAATTATTGATTCACTAATGTTCTATAGTTATAATTCCAA
This sequence comes from Viscum album, assembly GCA_963277665.1. Taxonomy (NCBI): domain Eukaryota; kingdom Viridiplantae; phylum Streptophyta; class Magnoliopsida; order Santalales; family Viscaceae; genus Viscum; species Viscum album. The sequence continues at coordinate 815,247,699 of OY728165.1, forward strand.
ACAAAATAACTAAACTAATCATTGAAACCATCTAAACTTCCACAGACCCACACTTTTTGATCTAATGAAAAAGAAATTCATTAAACACTGGATTTTCTACAAAATGAGGTAAACCAATAACACTTACATAATTTATAATTAATTAAACACTATATATCAAAATAATATCACAATCCTTGGATCCAAAGGTTTAGTGTCACTAAAGACTTTGATGTTTCTAATGGACCATGTAGTCACACTGAGAGGGGGTGAATCGGGTGTGACATGATTTAAAAAATTATTTTCGCATTTTAATTCAAACCTTTGTCACCTATTAAAATGATTGAATCTTGTATTCAATGAATAAAATAAATTGAACATATCACATGAAATTTTTACAGGGTCTGATACTAGGACCTACACCTTTGAATATTTGTTGGACCCCCGACATGGATTATCTACTGTAATATTTTTGTCAAATGTAATGGTTTATGAAGAAACTAGTTATACACCCTAGTATTCAATCCTCTAGTTGATCCTAGTTATACCATAATGTGATCCAACTCTTCTTCCTTGATTGGTTAGAAACTCAAACTGTTAAACTGGTTAGACTCCCCAGTCTCTCGAGCCTCTTCAGCAATTAGTTCGATTTCCTATTAACAAGCTTCTTATTATACATAATTTCATATCCACTGATAGAATGATCTATTGATCATCCACCTTATGAATTTTTGACCACGCTAGACTATATAAAATTCTTGTAACATTTCATAGATTCTTGTCTTCTTCAAAAAATTATGATCACCTATAGATGGTCATCTTTATCTGTAAAACACTTCTTGGGAAATTTTTCTTTTTCCTACTATGGAACTGACCTCATAGAAATAATGAAAACTCATAGATTAATTATTTTTAGAATAATTCTACATCATCATTCTAAACACCCTTCACATAGATCATTGAATTTATATTTCGTGTGAACATTATTCTAACTCCATTAATTAATGTGACACACCACATAGTCCACTCAATAATATATTTGAAACAATACAAGTGAATAAACACTTCAAAATTCCTTGAACCTATTATATCATTTGAATTAAAGAGATGAATTATGAATGACCATATAATATACATCAAATTTATTACCTTCTTGTTTCATCGATTGAATAGGTAATCATGTGTGAATGAGTTTACATATATACATTCACACGTTGTTTTTTCATCACATATGTATGTCTCCTAACTAGCTCAATTTTTTCAAGAAAACTATATTTACACAATATATGAAACCCATATGTATATAAAATTTAACTTCTCCTCTTCTCAGAAGATTGTCATGTGATACGATATTATTGTTCCTTCTCTAAATTCAATCTTTCACAAGACCTAAAATCCTTCACTCATTGGTGGCAAAAGTTCCTCAAATCATACATGCAACATTATAAACTAGAATAGTTCATCAAAAATTATGCATGTACTTCATAAATTCAATGTATTTTTAATAAAAAAATGTATGTGTCATCTCTTCCTCATAATAAAATTTGGTTTTCATGTTCCATATTCGCATGAATGATCATGTTAACATAATTCTCTATCATGTTACAACTTTGGTCATGAAATATTTCACAACACCCAAGAAATCATCATATGATCTTGGGGGTAGAAACTCAACATAAATTTATATAACCCTCACAAAGAATATATATTTTTTCCTCTAATCTATTAAACTCTTAGAAAAAAAATATTGGATGTGAAATAATTTCTACAAAATAAATGATTCATTATGAGGTATTTATAGAAAAACCTCCTTATAATCAATGCTTTGTAAATCATAGAGAGGAATTTATTTCTCATATTTACTCCACCATGAATAAAGCTTCATAAAATAATGAAAATAACCATCTTCAAGACACTATTTTACTCCACAATACAACTAATTAGTTTGATCATTATTTTATACATGAAAATGAGGTTTCATGTGAACTCAATCATATTCAAATGATTGGTTGGTCTAATGTATATTGGAAGTATTTTGAATGATTAATCAAGCATAGATAAATGAATGAATACAACATAAAAACTCTACATCATGATTGATGAATGATAAGATATTTATTGAGATAAAAAGTTCAAGATCAAATTCCATGGTGGGATGAATTATTCAAAAAATTTAAAGATGAACTATAAAAATGTGATGAACTAAATCCCATGTTAATTTAAATCTTATTCTCACTGCTTATATTATGTCAATGTGCACCCATACACCACTATATGTGATTATAAAGTACACTCAAATTGTTATATTAATAACTCATCAGAAATTATGATATTCTTAAGAAATCAAATGAGTGGGGATATCTGGTTGTTGTTCTTCTAGGATCCCCTTCAAGAGGGTCACTCAATATCTTCTTTTTCAAAATTTTTAATCCTAAACATTAAACATCAATGACTTTCATAATTTTTTTAAAATATTGAAAAGGGGATACATAATGCCTATAGTCTACAATTATGGGAAACTTTTGAGATGTAAGATATTGACATATTTTATAAATTTTAGGACAACCCATAAATATATTCTTCTCCTTAAATTCTGTGTATAAAGAACGGAATGTGGGTGTGTGTGTGGAAATAAGGTTGTTATTAAATTCTCCTCGGTTATGGAATTATGGTCAACAGTTTCTTCTCAACCTCGTAATATTCTTTGATAAAAATTGATTCTATATATTTTCTTGAAATTTTGATTTAGTTTTCTCTACTTTTTCCATCATTATTGAGTCTTCCATCTATTCTAGTAATATTATACAACATTCGTTAGGATCATGACCATTATTCACTTTTTTGCAGAATTATTTTTCCAAATATTAGAAATCATCGGTTCTTTCCCTTTCTTCATAAATAGTTATTATTATATATGTAACAAAGACAAATATTTTTAGCAAAATTTCTATATATATTAGATCATTAACACACAAATATATCAATCATTGTGTTACCATTTTTAGGAAACCATTCAGATTCTTTATGAAATATGTATTTCATCCTATCAATATTATTGTTTCTCTTTCATATTGATTTTTTATTTGATTCCAGTTTTCTTCGATTAGTATTGAATTTTGATGGAAAATTAACAATTGTCCATGATGTAACCATTTGTAAAATAGTAGAAGAATTTTTTTGTGTGACATTCTTCACATCATTCTTCATAAACTTCTTGGGAGCTTTTTTTTTTAAATCCCTTCTTCTATTTTCAACATCCAATGGCTGAAATAGAATCTTTTCTTCTCAAATACTTCATTTTTTTGTATCCTATTCACATAAATAGATGATTTATACATGATTGTTATATACTAGAACTCATCATAAAAATGACCAGTTCTGATGTAATAATCAAAGAAATTTTCATTGTCATGAAGTTTTTCCTTGATATACTAATTCTATTTCATTGTGTTAAAATTCTATTTTGCAGGTTTAAAATTCTATTGAAATTTAATCCATATAAATTAAAGTATTTTTATATTTTTTGGTAATGAAATATTATTTGAATAATTCTTTTCATGATTCTAAAACATCCAACAACACCAAAAAGTAGCAAGAAAATAATGACTTAATGTTTCTTAAATCATTCTAACTATTTTTGATAATTTGATATTTTTGGTAGCACATTTCTTTCTATGTGAATTGTTTGGGGAAGATTAATTTCTTCAAATCCTCACGTCAACATTTGAAGATGTAATGGATTCCTAAGAATATTTCTTCACTGATATTTTATCTCATTTTAATGTTAAATCAATACTAGTCATCAAAACATCATTAATAAACATAGATTTATTAGAAAAAATGGTTAAATTATTAAATTAAAATTCAATAAATTTGTCCTTAAACAATTGTATGCTCTTATTTCTACTATATTGAATATTTTCAAATCTAGGATTTTTATCATATGTATCTTGGGAATTATTTCTTTTCTCAGCACATCGGGATGTCTAATCTTGATCATTTTCCATATTTCTCAATTTCACTTCTAATTAAAGACATTTCATGTTCATAAAATTCTTATCATCTTTAACTAATCCAATGTATTCTTCTCAATAAGTCTTTATCTTCTGAATCTCATCTTCATGCTACTTATATCCCTTTAGTGAAAAACTATCAAGCTCCTTGATTTTTTATTCTAGAAAATCTAACTAAGGATATTTAACATTAATATAAATATTCTTTCCCTTTTAATGTACATATATAACTTATGTAAACACAATCTCATAATCATATTTCTCACAAACATTACTTTTCAATTCATCAAAATATCCAGCAGAAATTTTCTTTACAAAGATATATTTTTTCTTCCATTTATTTCACATGTTTTGTGAGAGTATGGGATATTCCATCCTTTTTATGAAATTATTCTTCTATATCATTAACTTGATCTTCTAGATGTATTTTTTGTCTTGAATTTCCTTGAAAACTCTAATCATACATGTGAACACTTCTTGGGGAATATTCTTTAGATGGCCCAAAATTTATGAATTGAATAAATATTACTCACATCTTAAACTTGATTCATAATAATTATAATCAATTTACCTTAATAAAAAATTACTACCCTGATTTATATTTTCTTACAGTTGATCTTCATTTATCTTTGTGTTATTCTTCAAATTCAGTTCCACTCGTTTTTTCCTTCAATACTGAGTCTTGAATGAAACATCAAAATTTCTATGGTCATGAGTTGATATAGGCTTTTCCATTTGAATATATTTAAAATAATATTCAAACTAAAATCTTTACTTCATTTACTTATAATATAATCGATTAGAAAAGTAATGTAAATATAATAGGAGGTTTCATTTCCCCTAATAACAATTAGTGTGTCCAGTGGATCAGGTGGTCACACTAAGAGGGGAGTGAATCAAGAGTGGAATGTTTTTCTGAATTATGTTTCACCTTTTAATTCAATGATATTTGACATCTTAAAAAGAGTGGATCATGTATACAATGAATAATGTAAATAAACCACATCACACTATATTTTTACAATTTTTGGTATTGATAACTACTTCATTCCAGGTTTTTTTAACCTCCCAACATGAATTTTCTACTATGATATTATTATCAATTACAATGGTCCATGAAAATAATGGTTATACACATTCATAGTTGATCCTCTAGTTGATCTTAGATAAACCCCCCATATATCCAACTCTTCTACCTTAGTTGGATAGACACCCCAGTTGTTCGATAGGTTAGACCCCCATTCTCCTGACCCACTTCAACATCTAGTTAAACCCCCCAGTCACAAGATCCTTCTTCTTCTTATGATGTTTTGATCCTTTAGTAGGATGATCTCTTGATTTTACTCCAAGATATTTTCATATCACAGTGGCTTGTTTATAATTCAAGAGTCTTTTCACTAATGTTGGTCTTTCTCAAACAATTCTAATCACATGTAGATGGTCAGCTGCCTTAGAATAAGATTACATGGGAAAATTTTTTTTCTTATACTAATGACTCATCCCCACTCAAAAACTAAAAACTCTGATATGAATACCTCGAGAAGTAATACTTTAACTTCAAACTAAACATTCTTCACATTGATTATGCAATGTATATTTCATGTGAAAATTCTTTAAATTTCATGAATGTATGTAATACACTTCATTTTCTTTTGAATGTAATATGTTATATAATACAGATGCACAAACACTTCATAATTATATTAACATGTAATATCATTTGTATGAAAATGAGGAATTATGTAAGAACCTATAAAATTCCTCAAGTTAACCTCCCCTTTGTTTCATTGTGAGGTTAATTAATCATGTGTACAAGAGTTTACTAATATTCATGTACACACTATTTATTTATTGTGTAACAATGTAGCCTTTTCAACTCAAGTGGTTCATGAAAAATGTATATACACTTTTTTTAAAACATTTTTCATTACCAAGTTTAACTTCTCCTCTTCTCACAATATTATCATGTAATACTACTTAACTATTCATTCTATGAAATAATTCCATTTATGATCTTAAATCCTTCTATTGTGTGGGGCTTCTCTTCCACAATTCATATATTTTATCTTCTTGATTAAAACCATTCATGAATAAAATATGAAAGTTCATCATTAACACAATATATCTTTACCTAAAACAAGTCGTACACACTCTCTTCATCATATCAAAGATGGTTCACATGTTCTATTTTTTCATGAATAATCATTTGAACATGTATCATTGTTTTGTAACAAATCTATCAATATAATGACTAGAGGCACTCAAAACATCATCATGTGATAATGAGGAAAAAATATCAACCTGAATTCATAAAACCTTCTATGATAATATAGATCAATTCCTTTACTCTTCTTCTCTCTAAAAAATCATTCTTATATGTATGATAAACTCCATACAAGAAATGAGTCCCTCAGAGTTATTCATAGACACAACTCCAATGACTCACTACACCTTATATTATAGATTTCCATATGTTTCTCCTCTATAGTCCATCATGATATATCATTATGTGACAAAAAAACACTTTCATTATAAAAATATTTGAATCCACATTTTTTACTCATCATTTTGATCTTCAATTTATACATGAAAATAAAGTTTCATGATAATTAAATGATATTAAATTCATTAGTTTATCAAATGATGCTCAAAATGTTGAGGCTCGATTAGTTGAATGTCTCTACATTAACGAATCCTGACGCATAGAAATCCAATACGATAATGAGGTAGAAGATGATGTGGATAGTTATTAGATTGTTAGGATCAACATCATCAGATGACTGATGTTCATTCATTATATTTATATATGGAACTCCATTAAGGAACTGAACTAAATCCCACATTCGTTTCAATCTCATTCATACACTCTCTTATATATCAATCCATTTCGATACACTTCCAGATGTGATTATGTTGTACGCTCCCATTACACGCTTGAACCAACCAGTGTCGGCACACTCTTCCACCTATGTGACTCCCTGCATGGTAGATTTATTACTCCCTTGCACATCAATTTTGGTTCCCTATGCATGCTCATGCCACCATGCTGGCCCGGTCAAGGTTTTTCTATCATCCTTAGTACTATTTGTGGGTCCCTCATGGTGGATGGTGTGGTTTACCAAAATAATTTTCAACACTCTCAAATAGAGTTATCCAGTTTTTTGATACCCACAACCAATTTAAACAAAATAAATTATTTTATATATTTTACACAATATTTTCTTATTGATTAATTTCATTTACATTAATAAAAAAAATTAATCATAACAATTACAAATCATTGAATTTTCATCTTCTCAACTTATTAATAACAATTTCAACATCAATAAAAAACCACTAGTTCTCTACATATCTTTGAAATAAGAATTTTATTTCACATAATTGTGAAACTTTTTCTTATAAATTGAACCATATAGACCACTATCTATATGTCCTATAAGTTATACTCATATTAATAACCCAGGAAATTAAAAGAATGATAAGGGCTAATCTCAAACACTAGGTAAGGGAAAATTATCATCGATTCATAAAAGGTTAAGATTATAATTGTCCAAACAACATAAAAATGAGGGTAATATCTAACAAAAAGTATCATAGAATAATAATATTTGTTCATAAGTCATTATACATGAACATATAATCATATTTTCAAGATTATACTATAGCATGAGGTTGTATAAACATCATCAAATAAACATGGTACATGGAGAAAAATCATAGACCTAAAACATAAAAATGGAGGAAAGCATAACAAGGAACTAAGGAAAAAACATAATCATAGGGAAAATAATATATAATGTTTCTGGAATCACAATACATTGACCCATTATATTTTTCCTCTAAAATCACTCCATGTATCCTTCTAGGGACTCAATCATCATATAAAGTCTCCTATTAATGACTTGAGCATAACAAACTGTGACCCATTTTATGTCATGAGATATAAAACCTAAATAAATGTATTGGAGTGATATATAGAACCCCAGTCATAAAGATCCATATATATATGTTCCACGAGAAAATATTCTTATATAATATAATGAATAACAAATGTAAATAAAACGGGTTTAAACAAATTTCTAAATTTTATCAAATAAAATGACCTCAAGAATTTGACCAATTAATATCCAAATTTATATCACATAAAAGGGGAATTTCCTAGAATAATTAAAAAGGTTATTTATAATACAAAAAATCTATTGTAGATATATCTTTTAAATAGTAGAATGGACAAAAAACCGAAAAAGACTATTTAGAAAGCATTTCATAACATTATTGTTAAGAGAAAACATTACTTGTCACAATAAAATGTAATTTTTGAGAAGGTAACATGGAATTTTTTTTATTAAAATGCATTAAGATAAATTTAAATAATGGAGCCTTTAAATGATAAAACATGTAATTCAACCACTGTTAAGAGGAAGATTAAAGACACAATCAATAAAATCATTTTTAATTTGTTAAAATGTATTTTTTGAATCCCACATCATATAAAGGACATTCAAACATACATTTAAAAATGGTAAAGAGAAAAATTAATACAACATTAAATAATATATATTTGGTGTTCTAAATTAATAAAGTAGAATAATAATGTTAATAAATAGTATGGATATAAAGATAAATAACTTCTTAAAAAGGATATAAATAACTCTTATCTTGATATACTATTAAAAGAAATCCATAAAGGAATAATAATTGTATTAAAATTTTCATTTCTTCTAGATATAGAGATATATTAAAATATAATAAAAATATATGGTAGAATAAACCAACATAGAATAAATATGTTCTTGAATAAATCCTAAAACTCAACAGAGGTGAGTTGGGTTAATAGAAACCCTTTTTCTTTTGTATATTTTGAATCAATATCCTTTTAATGAGAAAAAAATATATAGATAATCCAATCACTTTAATTTCTGATAATTATGATATAAATTCATATATGGGTAGTATATACACCACAAAATGTAAAATAATTTGTTAATATATGAAATGTCTCAAAGAAGACAAAATGATTAGAGAAAATACCTTAAATTTACTCTTGAATTCAACCAAATAACTTTAAAATCATGTATAATAATCGTAAACATGATTCAGAGGTGGTTATATAGGGAGATTAGTTCCAATAACAGTAGTCTCAATTTTAATGATTTATTAATTTATCTATATCTGCAATGACCTTTTGGATTAAACATTTATGTTATCCCACATTCTACACCAAAGTGTTTCTAGAAAAAAATATTAAATTTATATGTCATTTATAATCATTCACTACATGAATATTTATCATTTAATGTATATTTTAATTATATAATGTTATTTAATTCAATTGTTTCAGTCTTTTTTGTATAATAGTAGGGAGAAACCCATTCTTTGATACCGAGTTAATCATTTGTAGATTTACAAAGATATAGAAATAATTTTTTTATCAATGATTCATACATCCACATTTTCATTTGATGCAAACTATGGTAGTGGTTTATGAGAATGGGATCTATGATGAGATTGTTTTGGATAAATTATTGATATCAACATTTTTCAATATAATGGTCATTAATTTTTGTAGCATATGTTCAAAACCATATGTATGATATATATTACTCGATAATGTCATATATATAGAAAAATTATTTTTTATAACCATCCATTAAAGGTTGTGATGAAAAAACTAATGTGTCATTCAAGGAGGTGGTAGTCTACACATACCATAAGAGGTTTTTAAATTATTGACATTATTGGAAGGGGGGTGGTAGGAACTGATTATTCCATAAACCTAATAAAATATAAATTTAATTGTGGAACAAATGTATATATTATATCATAGGAATAATATATTTAGATGAATTAGAAGAATAAATAAATGAATATAAATAAAAAATTAGTTATTATGAGTTCTTACCTTACTCCTCAATAAAATTCCATATGCCATCGTGGAATGGTTCTTTGGTGATAATAGTATGTAGAGAAGATTGGATAGAGTTGTGGTGAGATATTTGGTAAGAATTTTGTTGACATAAATTCTTGTGTTGTGAGTTGAAATGGGGTGATAAAGGGATACATTTATAATTTAAATTAGTAGCATATTTATAAAATATTTGTTACCATATTTTAAATGAATGTCATTTTTAATATAGAGAGGCTCCAATATTGAATAATAATGTATAGGGTTAATTATTAGTCTATTAAAATATAATTATGAAAAATAAGGAATATTTTTTTAGTTATTTTAGTCCTTTCCATGTTAGTTTAACATTTTACCATGGTAACTCATTTTTTAACATTGATATCTTATTTATATTACTAAAAATTAAATTTACATTATTACATAATTTTTTATTTCTAAGTCCAAATAAAAAATAAAATTTATAATATTATAATTAAAAAACAGGAAAAAAATATTAAAATACTTAATGTATTACATATGAAAATAGTTTTAGAAAAACAATATATTAGGTTCCAAGAAGTCAAAAATAAATTTAATTTAAAAATATTTCTTTAAAATGTATAATTTTCCTTATTAAATTCATCTCTATTCTAGAAAAAAATTTCATAATTTTTTATGTCATGATTATACGCTTGTTATATCATAAACATAAAAATATTTATAAAAACATTATTTTTTATTATTCACCTTCAAATAAGTCTATTTAGAAAAATATTAAAATTTCATAAAATGTAATATTTTCATTCTAAGTTTAAAAATGTTCTTTTATTTCAAATTAAATATCTAAGAAAATTAACTTTTAAAATGAAACATGAAATCAAGAAAAACATATTCTATATGAAAATGACTAATTAAAATATTAATTATTCCTCTTCTTATTTCTTATGAATTTCATATTAGTTTAGTGTTAATATATTATTCCTATTATAAATATATTTTATCATCATTTTATTAAAATATATATTATTCTTTAACACAAAATGACATAGAAATTTAAAGGTAGTTTTTATAAAATAAAATTTTAAGCCAAAAATGAATTTATTCTTCTTACAAACCTTGTAATAACTATTGGATTGGTGCATATATTATAAATAATTTTTTTTATAAATACTATAATTTCATTTCCTTTAAAATTTGGAATAAAATATATATAAAAATCATATTATATATATATATTCTTTATTTCATTAATAATAACAAGTTTATATCATCCAAAATTATACTTACATAACACATCAAAATATCCTTTAAGACCTAAGAATAAGATAAGAAATAGTAGTTTTTTGGGGAAGTGCATTATAAAACATGGATCTCAAAATTATTTTAATGTTGTTGAACTTTTCCTACAATTGTTCTTTCATAGGCCACACAAGTTTGAGTTCAACATGGGATTAATATAATGAAGTCCCTATAGAAACTACCTCCATTAGAATCTTGTAAAATAGAGCTCAATATGGAAGAATTATACAATTTTATTCAAATTATTCTATATTATTTATTGATTTAATAATATAATTACTTCTATTTATAAAAACTTATTCAATGTTTAGGTTACAATGGTCATGTTTAAATTATAATATGGTTCATTTTCATTCATTATTGTCTATAAAATAAGTTATCATAAAGTTAATGAGTTATTATTTTTGATATTTTCACCTTATGTTCTATGAAATTTAATTAATTATAATTTATTCATATAAATATTTATAAAATAATGAATTTTTCTTATGGGGGTTTTGTAATTTAGATGAAATTCAATGTATATATTTTAACATTGATTGATGTGATGTTCGTGTGACGTGATTATTTTCTAACCTCCGCATGACTGATTGCAAGGGAATCCTAGGTATCTAAGTGAGATACCCCGATTTATCCTATAATTTTTTAGATTACTCAATTTCTATTTTTCATATTTTTTATGTTTCATCCTAGATAGGTAAGTTCTTTTAATAGAAAATGAGAGCGACTTTGGAGATTTTATCTCTTAAAAATTCTACATAGGTGGGTGGTTGATTCCATTTTATGTTTTTTTTATTTTTATTTTAAACACTTAACACCCCAAAAATTTATTAAAAAAACTACAATAGAAACACGAGGTGTAATGTACTTACACAAGTAGGGAATTAATGTAGGGTACAAGTAAATACTCAAACTGCACCATACCAATACATGAAACCAAACAGCATGCGATCACCCTTCCTTCACATGCAGATTGCAAAGCATCAACCATTGTAAACTTGATCTATCATCAATAGATGAGTACTGCATCAAGAGTTTCTTCCATTTTATGTTTTCTAGGATTTTCCATTGATAGGACATAGTAAGTTTCCCATGATTCATTATTGATGATTCTATTTATTGGAATTAAATTTTTTAATTTCTTACAACCCCTTTCTATCGTTATGGTTTGTGGCACTATTTTTGTGAACGTCATTATTCTTTTCGTGCATCATTAAGATAATTTTCCCTTATTGATTTTATATTTACACTACATCAAGGTATGGAATATTTTATACATTTTTTCTAAAATGTTGTTTATAGTATTTTTATATAGAAAAAATTAGAACTCTTTGATTCACGTTATGGTTTTCAAGAATGTTTTCTAAATGGGGAAATTGAATTTTTTTGTTTTCATAGAATCAAAAGTATTCGTTTTCAATATTAAATTTTTTTTTATTTACTATTTAAAAATCCCAAATATTTTATATAAAAACATTTATTGTTTATTTTATGAGTAAAATTGTGATTTTTTATTTTCCTTATGCTTACTTATGTGGAGAAACTAGTTTCTATTTTATTCAAAATACCATTTATAAAATGTTTTATAAAATATATTACATAAACTCTCTAGTGAAATACTAATGGGATTTTTTATATAAAAACCTGTATAAACACCAATAAATATCTATTTAGTCATTAATATTTCTCTCAGGTTCCTAGGTTATGATCTATTGTGGTTATCAATTGTGTTTTCATGTTTTTGAATGAGTTGGGTTGTTCTGAGTGACAATGGGTCACATAGAGTTTTCAACCCAATAATTAAATTTTTGTTTTATGTTTTGTATTATTGTATATCATAAATTTCATATCCCACTTTATTTTTGGATTCATTTATAACATTCTTATATATATAACTGCTTTTAGTTTATATCGTGGCATTTTTTATCCAATTGTGTTATACACTATTTTTTGGTTTTTTTATTATTGGATATGCTTATTTATGTAAATGGAATCCCAATGTATGGATATGTCATGTTATATAATTTGGTGGAGTAATTGATGTGATTTACATGACCTTAAGGTTGAATACATCAAAACAAGTTTAACATAGAATTCTCAGGCAGTAGCTGCCAACCCATAGGGTCGAGAATGAACTTCAAGCATTGAAATAGAGATGTCTGGGTGACGTGTCAGGTCATCCTAAAATATTTTATTACAGAATCACCTAGGGTATTTTACAAATAGAATTATAAGTTGTTTTATGTGTGATAAAGTAAATAACCAAGATACTAATTTTTGAATAAAAATGATTGTTTCAATTATCATGGTGGAGGAAAATAATACCCCTCATAAGGAACTACTAAATAGTCAATATTATAAATTTGAGGAATTTGGGAATAGTGTAAATGAATAAACCACTTCAATTTTTAATAAATATAATAACTTGTATAAACCACATAAGCCTAGGGAAAAATAGAAATACTATGATTTACCAACATTTGAAGTGATTAAGAAAATAAATTGGTGAACATTACACTCATCAACCACTCAAGAACTAAAAATTTATTACATGATTCTAGTTCAACCCCACAAATTCATACTTGGAAAATTTATTAATATTACAAAAACACAACCATAATGGATTGATAGAGAATTATTAGCAAAAAGTATTTATTTTAGGTTCATTTTAACCATATTCGATAACTTCACTATGATAGTGGTTTAAAAGGTTGTGCTTCATTTAAATATTATCATTATCCATTTAGTTGAATTTTGTGTGATTTTAGACATGGATTGGATCTCTCAATGCACATATCATTATAATTATCAGGATGGGAAAATCTTATTTTATATCCCTATTTAAATACAATATCTAATATCAGTGCAAGGTTTTATATAGACTCTTTTTGGGAATTACTTTCATAATGAAAGATTAATACCTAATAATGTGGGATATTTATATCAAATATTTAGGTTGGAACTCAATATTAAGGATATAAATATTTTAATAAATAAATTTATTCTTTTTCAATGGATTTTTTTTGTCTTCCAAAAATTTTGGAGGTTGATATTTCATAAAATTTATACATGTTTTTATATGAAATGAAAAATTATTATAGAATAGTCCTGATTGATTTATAATCATTCTATAAGATGCTCCAAGAATATTGATAAAATGATTTTATATAATATAGGGATTTACCATGGATTCCACCAGCCCTTTTTTCTATGAATAAGGATAGATCAATGAGTCTCTTCATTTATTATCTTGAACATAACAAGATTGCTATCAAAATAAGGCATGTTTTACCCTATATTGATTAATATTTTGATAAATATTCATGGGATGAATATTTATGAAATTTTGACCATCGATCTAGATATAAACAATTAATGTTTAAAATAAGGGATGTACCCAAAATAACTTTTTGCATAAGATATTAACACACTCAATTCATAGTGATTCTATTAGAACAAAAAAAAATTCCACTACAAACGTCATGGATATTATGAATAGAACCCTTAGAGATTACCTCAATCTGTTTTTGGTAGTCCCTATATATAATATTCTTATAAATCTCCAAAATAACATGACTCTATGAATATTATTTGAGGATTAATATAAATATCAAGAGAAAGGTGAAAATATATTTTAAAAAATAAGTACGAATTATTACTGCAAAGAGTGTCATTCTTGGGTCATTAATCATAAGTGACATATATCTATGAATCCTTCAATGGTTGAGATAATTGAAGAATGTCATATACCAACCACTAGAATATAAATAAATATTATTATTTGATTATTTAAATATTAATGATGATTTTTTATAAATTTATCATGATAATCAAATCCACATACCATGTTATGTCTTGTGGGATTAAAGTTCATATGGATAGATGAATGTGAATAAAATTTCATAGAGATCAAGAGAACATTATTTACTACAGCTGTACTTATATTATTTTTCAATTTACATGGTTTTATAATACAAATTGACACATCAATTAAGGGATTGGGATGTGTCCTCCCAATAATTAACATGGAGTCCATATTTAAATTAATGTTACATGAGATAAACTACCTAAAAAATAATCTAGAACTCTCAGTTGTAATATTTTCATTAAATTTATGGTGGAATATTTATCAAAAATGGATATGATAAATAAAAATATTTAAACATTTATTTTATAAATGAATGTATGTGATTGTTACCCTTAAATATGATATTAAAGTATATATATTATAATAAGTTATATCTCAAGTCATGACTAAATTGAGAATACCCTCTTCTATATTCATCAATGAGAGAAATTAAAATAATTTGGGAGAAGTTTATTTAAGGTATGAAACCTAAAATACTAGATTTATGTAAGAATATTATTTCCCAAAGTTACTTGTTTTATTATTTATAATGATCCAAATAATATGTAATAAATAACTCATATAACAAAAGAATCTAATTACTAATAATTTATCAATCATAATGTAACAATAGAATGAATGAAAATAAATGAATATATTACATGAAATGTATAATTATATGCATGAGGGATGATTCAATCCCTTAAATGGTAAAATAATAAAATGTTTCAATAAATAGAAAACAATGATATCTTAATAACTAGTAAATCCATGTGTTTTGCTTTACCCATGAGAGTCATTTTTACTAATAAAATTATAATCATAAAAAACATCATGAAACATGAAATTGTTTTAAAAAACTAATATAAATAAATTAATTATTATTATTATTATTTTGGAAGGTGTAATGGAATTAATTTATAGGATTCAATGTGGGTAATATGTTCAATTTATGACTGGTATATAAGTGTATACAACTGTTGGGTATAATAGTAATAAACATATTACCATTTTTAAAATTATCATTATAGAGTTTATATAAATAAATTGTATATAGATGTAACAAATATGTATTATAATTAAAATAATTGAAAAAAATTAATGATTTTATAAAACAATTAAGTGATGTGTAATCAATTTTAAAAAAAATTTATTCTAAATAAAATATTTTTCTGAATTATATATTTTTCTATAATTTATAACCATTGAGTAATGATATCAACAATATGTATTCGTATATTTAAATGAATTATTACTGAAATCAACTAATATCATCCATGTAAAAATTGTGTATCAATAATGAATTTTAATTTAATTTTTCACCGTAAAAAATTATTTATCTAAAAACCCATTTTTATTTATATTATATATTTTTCGTTAAAAGGTAAATTTATCATATTTTCATAAATTATTTTAATGATTTTTTTGTTTATTTAAAAATAGAAATTTTAATAATTATTCAACAATAGGTTATTAATTATTTTTTAATAATGTTAAAATAATTTTGTGATAAAGACTTGTTTTTTAAATATTTTCTTTTCTATATATTCTTTATTTTAAATCTACAATTTTAAAATGATAAATATTAAAGAATAAATTTTTTGTAATGTACTGTTTTTATATAGAAATAAATTTAAAATCCATAAAATTACTGTTACCTGGTAATTAATATGATTACATTAATTGTTTTCATAAAAATACATTTTTTTATAAAAAAAAAATATGCTCTATGTTCATAAATAAAAATAAATTCATAGCACCATTAAAAAAATAAAAATAAATAAAATGTGTTTCATGTTTTTAATTAGAATCTTTAAATTATTTAATAAGATGAATTTTATATTTAGGCTAAAAATTAGGTTACCGAGTAAAAAAATTTAGTCTTCACTGTAAAGGTAAACTAAGGTAAAGGATTTAACTAAGAATTAAATAATTCAAATAAAATAATTAATTATCTACAAAAGTGATTCTGATGCAGTAGTAGACCTCCCATTTTTGTATCTTCGTTATTTATTCACTTTGATTACACTTTCCTTGTAAAAAATCATTCCGTACACATTAAGATATGAATACTTTTGAAAATGAATCTCAAGATCTCCTATAGAACGACCCCACATATACCCACATAATTAAAGGAATTTCATATATTTTACACTTTAATACTAACCCAAATTATCTCCCTAAAAATTATTTATAAATTTTGGGAACCTCATGTCATAAGAAGAATTCCTTAATTTCCCATTTCCAAGAGGCTCTCTAGGAGAATATTCTTATCTTCTATGTAATTGTAATTCATTCCTTAATCATTATTGTTCATATTTTTCATCCACATATTCTCAAATCTAGTTTATTACTTAATTAGCATTTTTTGATCAATGATATTCTATTACAGTTATATTATTATTATTAAATAACATATTTCTTCTAATTCATTTTTTATACAATGTTCTTATTTTGGTTTGTTTTTTCACCTTCATGAATAATGCTATAATTTTTAAAAAATAAATATCTAGTAGATATTAATTACTTGTAATATATATTAATAATTGTTTATTTTATATGTTTTTTTAATTTATCAGTGGAAATATTGAAAATTATATTCACCAATAAATTCAATTAATTAGCTAATTCAATACTCAACCAAAAGGATATTTTATGTACTTTATGACAAAAATTATCATAGGATACATGAAATAACCATAGGAATATTGAAATATATAAAAAATTTACAAAATCTTTATAAACGTTGTGGAGGTTATGAACCCATGATCAAAGAGCAAGGACCAGAACTGCAATACCAAAGTACTCATGGAAAAACATAAATAGAGTATTATATCAAAAAAATATGAATTATGGTATTTTATATATGGTAAATAGAAGTAAATTTATTATAAACTTATTTAGATTACATCGAAGATACTAAAAGTATGGGGTAAGGGTTTCTTTCAATTCTCACTTTGAAATAAAGATTATTTTTTACTAAATTTATTATGTTGTAAATTTGGTATTATTTCACTATAAACCCAAATATGTTTTCATATCATCTTATTATTTATTTATTTTACATATATCATTACCATTTCACCTCTATTTAGTTCTAAGTCAACAAAAATATTACTTTTTTGTGTAGATGACCTTATCTCATGATTTTTATCATGGATCTTGATCACCTGTCTCTATATATTTAATATTTTTTAGTGGTGGACATTATGGATAATAATTTTATTAATCATGTTTATTTTATATTTACATAAATATTTAAAAAAAATTTAGGGGGATATCATTTAACATTTTCCAGAGAGAATTTTTTCTATCAATTTTCTTCAATTTACATTACAAGGAATCATTTATATGATATATTTTTTTTTCTTTTTTTATAAATTATTTAGTTTTTTAAATAAAATTACTAAAAAATAGAAGGAATTTTTTTTTCTTTATAATTACTTTCCTAATGATATTATATTGTTTTTTCATTTATGTGAATATCCTCTAATGTTTTATATGATTCAACATGGTTATTTTTCAATAGAATAATCCATCTCCCTTCCCTTGATGATTCATTTTTTTGAATATTGAGGATTCCTATGAAACCCATTTAATTCTCAGATATTAATTTTTCAATGATGAAAATATCAATTTTTCAATGTTCATGTGATGTATATATGTATGTTTTTTCCATAAAGTAATGGATTGACATTAAATTATATAGGTATATAATTCTTTGGGTAAATATTTATAACTCTTGAGTTAAAAATTAATGATATGTGAATTCAACCCCAAAGTTATTCTTTCAACTCTTTCAATTGGAATGAGGTATGAACCAAAACACTTAAGGGGATATTTCCACCAAGTATATAGGAATGTGGGGTTAATAAAAATATTTAAGAGGATATATACTCTGTATTTTTGGGAAATATGAGTAAACTGAAACCCTGATAGGGAATATTTCTAATGTGTGAATGGGTATTAGAAGTGAACCCAGACCCTTAAGGGACTCTTTCCACTAGATATATTTGAATCGGGTGTCAACTCAAATCCCTAATGGACTTTGTCCCTTATATATATAGTAATGTAGATTTAATCCAATCCCCTAAGTAATTATTCCTAATGTGTATAAGGGGATGGTGACTGAAACCAAACCCTTAATGGATTTTATCCACTATGTATATAGGAATTGGGAGTGAACCAAAACCTATACTATATGTTTTCCACTATTTTCCAAATAATAGGGACTGACATATATCTCTAATGAGGTATGTCCACATTGTATATAGAACTAGGGAGTGATCCCAAAACCCTAAGGGATTCATTACTCTATGTATATGGAATAGGGAGTGAAACACCTTTATGGTTTTTTATTGACCATGTTTATAAAATGATAAGTGATCCCAATCCACTATAGGATTATATCGCATATATAATGATAGTCTTAGTACAAATCCATCATAAAAGAAATGATTTTCTATGCTTATTTAAATACCAAAATCTTTTCCAATGACTATTGGTTGCGAAATATTCTTTTGTTTGTTTTCATGGTTCATAATTTTTGACTCCTATTTTCATACTCCAATAACATATATGATATGTCAAAATCCTTATGTCATGAATCATGATTTATTATATATGTTTTTAGTAGTTATTATTTTATTATTATATGATCATGAACCCAAATTATGTTCTCATAACCATCTATTAATAATATGATAACTTATTATCATTGATTGAAATCTTTTATGTTCACCCCTTACTGATCATTTGATCTCTTACCTTTCTAGTTTTTCATTTACTATGTAATGAAGAATTGTATTATATATGATGTGTAGGAAATAATGTGAGAAAATTAGTTGTGGGAGATTTTGATTACAGATATTGAAATAATTTGTCCATGTTTCTAATATCCCAAGACACTAAACTAATATGTTCATGGGTGTGATTTGTTATATGATGTAATGAATATTCATATAGAATAATGTTGTGTATATGTAAGTTAAGCTTGAGTAATCTCATTGATACCATATAAAAGGTTGTGCTTTATCCCTTAATATCACATATGTGAAATAAATAAGATATTGGTTTTCCATACATTCACATTGGTTTTGTTGTACTTCATCGATTATATTATAGACATAACAAAATCAATTTTTCTAGAAAAACATGGGTCTCGATTCCTATTACTATAGGATATATAGTGATGCACAAACAACTTTTCCCATTAATAATGATAATGTTTTCTCTTATTTTATATCACAATCCACCATCATGTTTGAGACCCCATAAATTCAGATTGGGTTTATCCTTTTACTCAATTTCTATAGTACCACTATACTCAACCCCATTTTATCATATCACATGTCTATATTTCAATTTCCATTCTTTTCACACTAAGAATCTCATGTCACATTGTACTTCATAATTCTGTTAGGATGAATTATTTTTACCATTTTATACATAGATATTTTTATACATTATATCCCAGTCGAAGACATATTATTCTTTAATAATTCAATTCCCTATCATTTAATCCACCCTGTGGTTCGACCATTCCATTTCCCATCATGTTTCCTCCACCAGTCCTATAATATGTATCTTACTTTTCAAAAACTATGGGTTGAATGACTCTTGATATCAGACGATGTGTATTGAAGAATGAATATTCGAACCTGGACCAAAATAAAACATATAATCATCTTCAACCTTATTTTTCTTGCTCCCTCATTATCCAATGTTTTTTTTAATTTATGTCTGCTCATAGGCCACCTATATGGCACTGAGATCCACTTCTCAAAAAGTATCTAGCACTTTGTTTTAATTATATTTGAGTGATTTTAATATATAATATTTAAAATATAATTATGCAATTTACTACTGTATACCATACATCAATAAATAAACATTTTAATAACTATCAATATAACATTTTGATGATTTTAGAATATACTTTTCTCTAAATTATAATTATGTTTGATATCTTGTTTCAAAATAATCAATAAGGTAAAATGATTCATGACATATTAGATTACTTTTGTTCAGGTAATTTGAGAATAATGAAACCTAAAGAAAAAAATGATTTTAATCGATAATAAATTCATCCATAACATGGTTAATAACACCTAATGTATTAATGGGCATTTTTTCAAAAAAATAATTTTTTATTCATATATTGTAATTTTATTTAAAATATAAATTTATAATTTTTTGGAATTTTAATTTTGATAATGTTTTTTATTTCTTTATTAATCATGATAAAATTATCTCAAGATAATTCTTTTATATTTTCATCTAAAATGTATTTTTAGGTGAATTATAAAAAACACAGATTTTGCAAATACTATTACTTGTATGACATTATCATAATACAATATTGAATTGAAGTTTTTGAGAACTTTTTAATATAAATATATAAATAAATATTTATATATATATATATTAAAACATTTTAAAAAAAATACTATCTTAAATTTATGGAAACTGTGTTTAAATAGTTGGAAGTTTATGTAGTAGTTTTTTTTAAAAAATTATTCACTTATTTTAAAAATAAAATTTAAATATTAATATAAATCAAATTTAGTAAATTTTATTATATATTACTGATAAAAATTATCATATTATTAAATAATTTCAATTATATTATTAGGAATAAAAGTGTTATTTCTATGATTAAATTTATTAACCATGATAATTGTGAAGGATTTATTCCCAAATAATTGTTTTGTTAATGTTGAATGAAAAATTTGTATTAAATTTAATCGAACTATTTTATATAATTAAATTTATATGATGTTTACAAATATCTTATCACTCATTTAATTTTTATGAATTTTTATACGATATTAGGAAAAATTTACGGTAAAAACATCATTTACTATATAATAGTTTTTCTATATATGAAATATTTTAAACTAAAAGTCAATTTTATCTTTTTTGGTAATTTAATTAGACAATATAGAGCCTAAATTTGGATTTAGAACATAATTATTTTATTATTATTTTTGGCTTATATTTATTAATAAAATATAAACTTCTTGGGTAAAAACAAGTTAACAAGTAATAAGTAAATTGTTAAAATTTAAAAAATCATGGTCTGAAAGCCATGAGACATGTTTAAAACATGTGGTAAAATGAGTTGTACATGATTGAAAAACATTAAATCACCCCAAACAATATTATTTATCAGTTTTTTAACCATTTACTTTGAATAGTGACATTTCATTATTGAGTAATAATGGGTGTTCAAAAAAGATCTATTTTAATCACCCATAAAAGTGGATAAGATGAACCTTCTCAAGGTAACACCCCCCATTCAAAATTTCCATAAAAGAATAAAACTATTCCTCTATCATAATTCCCACCCATGTCTTGTAGCCTCATGTTAACATAATTTATCCTAACACAAACATTTCCAAGGATACATTTTAGAGATAGTTCAATGTTCAGAAGTGAATACTACATAAACCTTATCCCTTTCTCCTAAATATTTCTCATCCAAAGCTGTCCAAAATAAAGTAATATGATTACCTCAACATCATTAGTATACTATATTTTTATTAATTTATTGGTAGATAAATTATTTTTTCTTTTACATCCACTAATAAAAAAACATTAATCATGCATATGTATGGACAACCACCACCATGAAGTATTGTGATTTTTTTTCATCACCACATAACATTGATGACGTCAAAATTTTATTTAAGGTACAAAATGAAGTTAAAAAAAGTTACTACTATAAATTTTTTAGGTGATATCATAATTGGAAATTGAAATATTTGGGACATGTTATTTATGACACGATCCCAATGTAGACAACCTATGGAAAAATGGCATGAGAAAAGATTTTTTCTATGGAAGTTCCCCCCATCACAATAGTTTTCACGAAAATTAAAAAGGATTTTTTTTATATTTTTTGGAATGGGATTCCTATTTCAAGAGGTTATTTTAAATGTAAATAAATATCAATTACAAACAACTTATTTTCATAAAACCCTATAACTTCATAAATAAACTCAAAAAAACCAATAAAATTGAATTGAATTAAAAAAATTAAAAGGTGGGTTTTTTTTTTGAAAATGGAAAAATTGTAATATTAATAAAACATGAAAGACATTATATATATATATATATAATAGAATAGATATATGAATTATTAATCTAATTACACATATTATTTTTATCCAAAACACATAATAATATGTTCCTCAATAAAATATATCAATCACTAAGGAGGTGGTGGTTCATCTGGAGGACTCAATGGAGAGAACACTATCATTATACCCAACACAAGTTGTCATGTGTACTTAATCATAAACACATGTTTCTTAAACTTCCATTGACATTTTTTATCCTCCAGTTACTAAATTCCAATGAAGCAACTCCTTCCCTCTATGCATGCTCTCAATAACCAAATTATGAGCTCACAGATTCTCCTCAAAATTTAAAGAGGATGATGATGACTCTTCATTAAATGGAATAATGAAATATGAAAACTATAAAAAATTTCATAATAATTGGAATGGTTAAATCAAGAATTGATTCCAACAACTTGGTCATTACTGGTACCAAACCGAGTCACCTTCATCCAAGCTTCCTCATCAACTCATGCAACACTGGTGTCCTAAACTCAAGTCTAAGCTCGACTCTCATCATGTGTGTGGGAAGTATAAGCCTCATATGACTCCTTAAAATGTGATTTTATATTAATATATTTAAAATATTAAATTCAATTTATTTTTAAAAAGGAAAACAATATTTACCACAATCTAACATTTCCATCCAGCGGTAATCTCTCAATTAGTTAGGTCATTATACATCTCCTTAAAAACATAAAACTGTATTTGACCAAGATTATCAATTTCCCTTAGGAATTTAAAATAAAAAAAATAAAGTATATATAAATTATTAAATAACTATATTTACAATAATTCATCAATGAATACTAAATTTATAACTACGAGTTGTATGTGTGACCTCATTTCCCCCTGTTCTACTTACCTGAGGATGTTCCCATCTGAAAACTACCTCCCAAAAAATTGGAGTACAATACATTCAAAAAATGAGATGATATTTAAACAGGTAAATAGATGATGTAAGACTAATAAAAACTATTGTACTAGATTTATCTATGGATATATTTCTCGATCACGCAAAAATTGATGATAATTATCATGCATACAGATCTCTCTGGACTCCCATGTAGTGGCTCTAATGATATCATCGAAGGGAAACCATAAATCCTATAAATAATTAATAATAGAAAGATAATAATTAAATGAATTCCCAAATAATTATAATCTATTTATTTACAATCCAATTATCAATCATGTTATGAAGAACATCAATGGGAATCTAATCTCATGTCACCCATGGTTTGTATAGACAGTTATATAAAATCATATCTGCAAATCTAACACCTATATTTGAAAAACAATATGAGAAAGGAACTAATAATCAATAATTTAGTAAGTAAATAAATTAATGATAATTAAAGATAATGAATTGAAAATTATTAAAATACACAACTAAACATACCTCCATATATGTGGATCAAAATAAAGAGGTAGACACTGCTCGGATGTAGGTTCGGGGTTCATAAATATTTCCTAAACATTACCCATCAGAGTCAGTGATCAACTAGAAGAATCATATGGGTAAGATGATGAGGAATAAATCTAATAACAGGGAAGAAAATAATCTTTGATGGTATCGAATATATCATTGAAATTTTCACCATGCATATAAAACATGAGAAGATTGTTACCAGAAAATAGTTGAAAATTGGTATTATATATTAATTATGACTATGAACAGAAAGTAACTGAGTCATTCTTAATCTTCATACTCATTATCATATTGGATGGTGTAAATAGATTCATCTTCCTTCTAAAAATCATTAATTTCAATATAAGCTTCAGCATCATCATCAAATTTTATTTCAAATTTATTTTTTACATCATCAATTTTTTCAATACCATTGGCTGATAACTATAGTAATTCATCTCAGTATCTGTTTAACTTTGTGTAAAATCTATATTTAGTGTTCTATATTAAAAAAATTTATTTCTTTGTGCTTCAAAATAACCATTATCACTTACTATAAATTTATTTTCTTGAGATTTCATATTTATAATGCTCCACTAGTTAATTGAATCTCTTGAAGCAGCATAGTAATTTACATAATAATTTTTATATGCTTAATGAGGTAGCATAATTGGTATGTCTACAATAAAAGGGATATTATTTTTAATGAAAATATTTATATAGAATTGAATAATGTGAAATCCTATTTCCGTACCAAACAAATGACATTTAAACATTTTTACAAAACCTTGTAGAAGATAACAAAAAAAATTATTTCATTCATCATTCCATAAAAGTCAACTACACTTTTCTCTCTGATGATATCCTTTCAAAAAACACCACGGTTCATTATATTTTTTTCCATATTCACATGTATGAAATTTAAAACCATTCACTAAATATTCTTTATAATATTTAACTAATTTGGATTGTGTGTTCTTTAATACACATAATCGAATATAAATTTTATCTGAATGTTGTGATACCTAACAAATAAATAAAATACCAATCAAACAAATAATAAGTTGATTTTATATATTCAACCATAAAACATATATGTTACTATTCTTTGAAAAAACTAAGCAAGATTATGTTGTCTATTATAGTCATGAGAACATAGTGTAATTGGTGGGAACTATTTATTTATATGATCATCATATAATCTAAAAATGAAACAACATTAATATAATTAAAATATATAAATAATAGTTGAAAGTTTAACTCACTTTAAAAATCATGTCATTTATTCACAAATGATCATAATATATATATATTTTCTTTGTGTCATTCATCATTTGAATGTTATCATTCATGAACTCCACCAACATTGGGAAAAGAGTTATTTGTGATGGGGAGGACCCCATCACAATTAAATACTTATATATTATTATGTGTGATAGAATTATATTCTTGTCGAAAACATTTCAGTGCAGATGTGATCTATATCCTAATTTGTGACGAAAATCATATTCCTTTCACAACTAGTAATTTATATGTCATCCATTTATATAGTTATTTGCAACAGATGTAATTTCCATCACAATTAATATATCATGGGTGAAATATTTGCAACGGTACGGTAGAGAATGTTTTTTATCACCCTATTATTTGTAACAAGAGTCATATTCCCATCCCAAATACTTTTTTATACCTCTAACATATCTATGGTTATATTCAAATACATTTATTTTCATCACAAATAATATTTCACCTGAAGATAACTTTCAACAGAACCCATCATAAATGTTTTCATTTCACAATCACAATTTTTTTTAGGTTTTTTCGGAAGAGTATCCTATATGATGTGTTATATCTTACATGTTTTTATATATCCATTATACGTATTTATGGTTTGTGATATATGTGACTGAACTCATCGCAAACATTCTCATTATAACCAATCTAACTTATATATATGGCTCCAATAGAATTTTTATAGTATAACACTTTTACTCCTTTCATTGGCCTCTATCTGGTTTCTCTATATAAAACTTTTGATTTCTTCTGGGATCTGATGCTTTCAGCACCATGTCATTGTTTTAATTACGGAAAAGTGCTGTTTTTAGGATTTTATTTTATTCACTCTAATTATCATATTTTTTATTTTATTATATACTAGAATTGTTTTGTTGTAATTAACAATAATTAGTTGTAATTAGTCACAGTTGATATTAATTATAAAAGTTAGATTAATGACAATTAAGGATTACAATAATAATTAAAATAAATATGGAAAATTAGTAAATACTTTTTGATAATTATTAATAATAAATTATAATTATTAATAATTAATAATATTTATTAATAATTGTTGATATTTAGTAAAAAATTAGTAATATTTTCAGATAATAAATAAAATTTTGGAAAGAATTCCAAAAATAGAAATTAATATACATAATTTGTAAAAAGTATAAAAAGTTAGTTAAAATAGAAAAAATACATATAGTTGGGAAAATATTGTAATAAGTTCAAACATTTAGTAATAATTGATGATAATTCGAAAAAATACTACAAATTGACGATAATAAGTGATTAATAATAATTTGGATGTCATTAATAATAATAATTGATAATTAGAAATAATTAATGATAATTAGTAATTATTAATGATAATATAAAATAATTAACGACACTTAACAATAACTAATAAAAATTAATGACAACTAATGATAATTATTAATAATTTATCATAATTATAAATAATAAACTATATTTTGAAATAAATAATCATAATTAGTAATAATTAATGATAGCTCGATATATGTTATGATATTTCACAATAATTTAGGATAATTAGTGATAATTAACAATAATTGGTACTCATTCACAATAATTTTCAATAATTAATGATATTTACTAATAATTAATGATAATTAAGATTACATTATGATAATTAAGATTAAATAATTATAATTACCAATAATTAATGATAGTTAGAAGTAATTATCAATAATAATCAATAAATAATGATAATTTAAGATAATTAGTAATAGTAAACAATAATTATTAATAATTAAGGATAATTTGTAATAAATAATGATAATTAGTTAGAAGAAATGATATTTCGTAATCCATAACTATAAATAGTAATAAATAATTAATATTATTAATAGATAAAAAAACTATTAATAATCAATAATAATTAGTAACAATCAATGATAATTAAGAATAAACAATTAGAATCAATAATAATCAATGATAATTTCCAATAATCAATTATAAACAATAATAATGAGTGATAATTATTAATATTGAATAGAATTAGTAATAATAAATTATATTATTTATAATCAATTATAATTAGTAATAATAAATGATAATTAGTACTAATCAATAATAATTATTAATAACCAACAATAATTAGTAATAATCGATGATACTTAGTAATAGTCAACGATAATAAGTAATAGTCAATGATAACTAGAAATAATCAATGAAATTTAGTAATAATAAATTATAATTGTAGAGGACCCCATGAAACCCAGATTTAGTGTCTACATTATAACATTAGAAAAATACATTAGGAATTGTATCATGAAGGACTTAATAGTTTAGTAGTAATTCTACACAAGATTCATACACGAAATTCTTAATATAATTTAAAACATAAAAAACACAAATAATTTACTTTGAGAATGTAATTATTCTCGTTAGTGTATCCATCTATATCAATCAAAAAAAAATTTCATGTATCCTTGGAAATAAGAAAAAAAATGGTGAGCTCAGATTCTCAGTAAAGGGATGTGTACATTCAGAGCTATTAATAAATAAGGAATAATCGATATGGAAAGGTAAATACAGGAATCACATTCCATTTAATTAATAACGTGATAACAAAATGGTAGAAATAAATGATGATCTAATAATTCCTTATAAATAATCACATGTTCTAGAGAGCTTAACCATGGATATTCTAACTAATTGAATAATAATATGTAATATTAATAATGGTTACAACCCAAGGATTTAAAAAAATTAATATATAATGCATCCAACATTGAGTCTCTATGAAAAAAACACTTTGTTATTGGTATGAGATAATTATAACCTAGCTATTAGACATAATTTTTCCTCTTCTGTATTTTTAATTTCAAAAAAATGGACATACATCATTGCGATTAGTACGATATTTAGTGTTTAATAGGATCAACATTCATTTTTTAGTGAAACAGTATCTTGACCCTTATGAATAGTAATGTACCCTTATGAATAGTTAATTGGATTAGCAAATAGTAATAGAACCCATGAAAGTATAAATAAATTTAAGCACCTCACAAATAAAAGTATAATATAATTATAACAGAGTACCCGTAAGTTCATATTTTAGATATTAATAATTAAGTATATGTATTTTTTTTGATTAATGATGATTTAAAAAAAAAATTTGAAAGAAAATTAATTTTCTGAATAATTATAAATAAATAAATATTTTGTTTTCTTATGCTTTTAAGATAATTTTATGAGACCTATGATGGATTTTCAAAGGGTTATAAAATAACTTATAATTAAAAACAATATTTTTCAAGTAAATAATTATTTGAATTAAAAATTAATTTTATCATATTAATATAATTATTTTCATAAATTTGAATTCATTTTTTTAATTTTACACACTGAAAAATGGTTAGGGTGAATTTTTTCATAGTTTTCTAAAATACTTCAATTTTGTGAATAGTGAAATATGATAATTACTTGTATGAAAACATTAGATGCTAAATACACAATTACATGAGTCATCATATATGTAATCATAGATGGTTATAATTCACATGAACATATTACAATTTTTGGTCACAATAATAAAAAATATCTCTTGTCTTATTGAAATTAATAAAATGATGAATAAGATATTCAAAAATCACCTCTCTCATCCACTATAAAAACCACCCTCACTCCCCCCTTCCCCTGAATCACCTAACCCTTTAATCTTACCAATGTTCCCCCCAAATACTCTTCCCTAGTATCTTCACACATCTAGGAGATATTTTTCTGGACAGAATACCCAAACCCCTTCCCTTAAGGAGGTTCTCCCGGAGGACATTTCAAGAGTTAAGCACTCTACCTTTTTATTTTAATTTCATTTTTAATTTATTTTTTTTCTTTTTCTTATCCTCACCTTGTCAATATAAATGATATTGATAAATACAGTATCATATATATACTATACTTATATCATTTTAATGGAAATCTTTACCCAAACTTATATCTCTCTCTTATTTCACTACTAAAAAAATGGGAAAGGGAAGTGCCACCTTATATCAGCGATAAAATTTTATCACTGATACTGGGAATATTTATCAGCACTTTTCTAGCACTAATATAGAAGAGCCTTTATCCGTGCTAGAAAAGCGATGATAAAGCTTCCCAGTAACAGTGCTAAAATTTTCGCGCTGATATAGGGTAATCTTTATCAGCGCTAAAAAAGTGATGATAAAGAGAACATTTATCAATGCTAGAAAAGCGCTGATAATGAATGCATGTATCATCGCTAAAATGTTAGGGATCATACCTGAAGGATTTATCAGTGCTTTTTTGGGCTCATAAATGCTTCCTTTATTAGCGCTAACATTTTAACGCTAATAAAGGTAGCCTTTATCAGCCCTTTTTTAGGGCTCATAAAACTATAGTCCCATATTTTATAAAATCGGTGGCACAGTTTCCTCAGTTTATTGTGACCTAAATCTCTCATGGTACTATAACCCTGCGCTCCCTGATCTTCACATTGTCGGGCCTCTACCGCTAGCCCTTATCTTAATCTTCCCACTCGAACCCATCCGGCGGATCCTACTCCTCACAAACCCTACTTCAACTCCACTTCGCGCGACCCTACTCCTCATGAACCCTACTCCTCCATTTCTCTTTGGTTGGATGATCCTTCAGTGCACCTCCACCTCTAGAAGTTTCCAACTTTGATGTAATTGATTCAATGATTTTACATTATTATATGGTTTTGATATGCTTTCTGAGTTTCAATATTGTGTTCTATGGATTACTTTTTTGATGGGAAATATGTTTTGGAAAGTTTTTGAGATCCACATGTGATGAAATTTTTTTCTAAAGGAATATTTTTATGTTTCATTTTATCTTTTTTGAGGTGTTTCTTAAATATATTTTATGTCTTCTGTGAATGGTTTGAAATGAAATCTATTTTTAGAGAGAATTAATGGTTTGAATGTGTTGAATGTAGATTTTATAAGAGAAATTCATTTTTTTCATCTTGTATTATTTTTGAACCTGATATGTGTCTCTGAATTGTGAATGTGATTTGAAACATGTTATAAAATGAATTTTATGTGACTATGAATTTTAAAGGGGATTTTCGCATGGTAATGGTTGGATTACAAAGCATTATTGCATGGAATCATTGAATATTTACATCTTTTACAGACATTAAACCAACTTGAAGAGGGTTTTACATGTTTTTACTACCCTGTGTAGTGGAATGGAATCATAAATATTAAGAGGTAAAAAATCATAGTAATATTATTCAATAACAATGGGATCCTAGAAACATGTATTATGAAGGAAACAACTTCATGTCATGGATTAATTTTCAGTAGGAACTGATGTGGGTCATACGATTGTGAGAGGCACCATTTCCATTTCTTTTTCGTTACTATATGTTTTATTTGATATTGGTTCCCATCATTATTTCATATCAAACCTCAATATAGAACCACTGAAACATATAATAGAGCTCATGGATTATGTTTTAGAGATTATATCATCTCTTTGGATAAAGAAAGAGTAAGGTCTCTAATTCCCCATTCATGCTTTCTATTTTTCAGATATTTAGATCTTATGATATTTGTTTGGTTCCTAAAATGATTCCCCTATATGTTATTCTCAGAATAGACTCACTAGTATCTAATAAATCACGGATTTACTATTATCATCAGTGGGTGTTCTTCACTTCCCCTGATGGGGAATTCCATATTTTCTATAGAGAATCGGACCTGAGGTCTAGTCGATCTAGACCTCTTCTTCTAGAGTTGAGTGGGATGATATCCTTTTATGCTATTGAATAGGATTAGTAAGCCTATTATAGTGAACTTCCCCTGGTAGCTATTGAATTTCCAAAACTGTCTCCTTTAGTCTTTTTTGGTCTACCACTAGAGAGGGAGGTGGATTTCTCTATCAACTTGGTGATGGGTAAAAACCCAATATCTATTCTATCTTACCAAATAGAACTATTTAAATTGAAGGAACACAACAATCAGTTGGATGAATTGGTTTCCAAATTCCTTATTTAACCTTGTGTGTTGCCTTGGGAAGAACTGGTGCTTTTCACTAAGAAGTTCATTGAAACCCCTATCTTGGGCGTTGATTACCATAATCTCAATTGAGTTATGATCAATAAAAAGTAAATGTTGACCTTTATTTATGATTTATTAGATCTTCTAAGGGGTGGGGTAGTTGTTCTCTAAGATCGGTCTTTAGTTTGGTTAACACCATCTTAGGATCATGGAGTTTGAGATTTATGTGTGACTATATACTTAATATATTTTCTTATTATTTCTGACACACCACCACTTGAGTCAAGTAACCTGATTGAAATCCATATGGGTACTTTGGTTCTGATGTGGATATGGTTTTTTATGTGTTTGTGATGTGTATGTGTGGATATATTGGTATTTAAGCATGATGGCATTGAATGTAGGGAAGAGACCTAGGAGTGGTAGATGTATCATTCTTGATTATTCATGTGTTTGGACTAGGGTGATTTGAGGAAACTATAATTAATCTAATGTAATTATATTTAATTAATTCCATATTGTCGCGATTATGAGAATCGTTTCTTTACTTATAGAGTTGGCTACTAGATTTTATCCATTTGTATTTTAGGTTTTTGAGGTATAAAAGGATGGACTAGTTAACCATAGAAGGGTTGACCCGATAGAGGAGGATGATCCCTAGAGGATGATGCCGTGTGAGTTTTACCATCTATGACATATGTTATTACCCTACGAACCCCTTTGTGTTTGGAAACCATGTTGATTTTTATGGGGGTGTATCCTGGATCTATTTATTTCAAAATCTTTATTAGAAATGGTTGGGCTCTATTAATCTATATTTTTATAAGGATGTGGTTCTCTTATACTATATTTGGAAGTCTTTTTTTGTGTACTTGAACCATAAATACCAATATTTGAGATTCAAATAGGATGAAGATGAACAATGATTGGATGGATGCTAATCGTTTGACAATAGAGTATGAGAACAGAGTGAAAGTGTTCATCATGTTTTCAAAGGATCACACAAATGATCCTTGTCAAACCCTTTTTCCATGTTTACGTTGTTGTTTTTCTAGACTACTTACTCCAGAGGAGTTGGAAGAACATTTGATATGTAACAGAATAGATCGTAGTTATAAATGTTGTAATATACATGGAGAAAAAGTGAATGTATCTACTGGATGGATAAAAGTGCATTTTATGGATCATCATATTTGAATACAAATATGGATAATGAAGAAGACCGTATGGAGGATGTGATTATAGATTTCAATGATGATGAAGACCATATTGAGGAAATGACAAAGGAAATTAAAGATGAACTTTTTGTTTGCCCAAAATTGTTTGAGAAGTTAAATAGTTGTGCAAAGATGCCATTGTTTTCTGGTTGCACTAAATATACCGCATTGTTAGCTGTACTGGAGTTGTATAAATTGAAAGTGGGCAACAGATGGAGTGATTTCAGATTTACGGAACTGCTTTCTCTCTTGAATGACATGCTCACGGAAGATAATGAGCTCCCAAGCTGGGAATATGAAGCTAAATGAATTCTATTCTCTATGGGTATGATTTCTGAAAGAATACATGCATTCCCAAAAGACTATATATTTTTTCACAAGGAGAACAAATCACTTACAGAATTCCCAAGGTGTGGTTCTTCTCGATACAAGAAAAATTAATCCAATACTACAAAAGTTTTAGGGAACTTTCCAATCATTCCAAGGTTTAGGCGTCTATATGGAAGTGAAAAAACTGCAAGAAAATTATCGTGGCATGCAGATAAAAGAAATAATGATGGGAAATTACAAAATTTGGATGACTCTCCTTAATGGAATAAAATTTATCTTTAGTATCCTGAATTTGGAAAAGAGCCGAGAAACCTTTGTCTTGCGTTATTTACAGATGGAGTGAATCCTTTATGTTTTCAAACTAGTACTCATAGTTTATGGCCTGTTATGTTGGTAAATTATAACATTCCACCTTGGTTATGCATGAAGCATAAATTCATCATGTTATCTATGATTACATTAGGACCAAAACAACTAGGTAATGATAATGAAGTTTATTTGGCTCCTTTGATCGAAAATTTGATGTTATTGTGGGATTTAGGTGTTATGTTGTATGATGCTTATAAAAGTGAATACTTCACATTGAGAGTGATGTTGTATGTGACAATAAATGATTTCTTTTCTTATGGAAATTTTTCAGGCTATAGTATTAAAGGCACTCCTGGGATTCCCATGTGCGAATAAGATACAAAATCAATTAGGCTGAAACATTCATCGAAATATGTGTTTCTTGGAAATTGTAGATTTTTACCTCATCGTCATAAGTACCTATCTTGGACGACATCATTCAATGGAAGTTCAGAACAACGCACAGAACCATCTCCACTAACTGGTGATCAGCTATTTTAGAAAGTAAAATATGTGAACACTATTTTTGGTAAACCATTTTTTAAAAACCATATGAAAATTGGTTGGAAAAAAGTTCAGTTTTTTTTTAATTTTCATACTGGATTTGTTTGTACGTCATAAATTTTCTTGATGTGATTCATGTGGAAAAAACATATGTGACAGTGTTATCGGAACGTTTCTAAATTCCCATGGAAAAACAAACGGTGGAATTAATGCAATCTTGGACATGGTTGATGTGGGAATATGAGAAGAGTTGGCTCCTCTGAAGGGTGAAAATAGAATTTTTCTTCCTCTAGCTGCTTATACTCTTTCTAGGGATGAGAGATATCAGTTTTACAACTTCATCAATGATGTAAAGGTTCCAGAGGGGTATTCATAAAATTTCAAGAACATTGTGTTAATGAATTATTTGATGTTAAAAGGTTTGAAATCACATGACTTCCATGTTTTGATGCATGATCTAATTCCTATATCTTTACGGTGCATTTTCCCAAGAATTTTCGTCCGACATTAACCAAACATTGTTTCTTTTTCAAATCTATATGTAGAAATGTTTTAGACCTGGGGAAATTTCCAACTATGGAAAAAGGAATTGTCATCATATTATGTGAATTATAAATGTTCTTACCACCAATATTCTTTGATATGATTGTTCATTTTATGATTTGCTGGGTGAGAGCGATTTGACATTTTGGCCATGTTCACTATAGATGGATGTATCCTGTTGAACGGTATATGAAGATTTTGAAAGGGTATGTCAAAAATTGAAGTCGTCCAGAGGGTTGTATAGTTGAGTGATATATTTTTGAGGAATCCATAAAATTTTGTACCTAATACCAATCGGATGTGGAAAGAATTGGTCTCCCGAAATCTCATCACATTGGACACATTGAGGGTGAGGGAATTTCTAGAAGAGATGTTGTGAAAATCAGTATTATAGATTGAGAGATGTCCCACCTTTATGTTTTGCATAATAGTTGGGAGGTTTCTCCATATATTGAAACACAAAAAGAAATTATTTGGCAGTTGAATCCATCAAGTTTGGAAAATTCTTATCAAATACACATAATCTCCAGTTTATAGAATAGTTTCAGGACTATATTGTTAAGAAATTGGATGAAAATCCAAATTCAATTTCAGAACAACTTCGATGGCTAGCCTCCAGACCATGTGTGTATGTATTATCTTACAGTGGTTATGTAATTAATGGTTATACATTCTATACAGATAAACATGATGAAGATAGTACAATGAAAAATAGTGGAGTTACACTAGTGGATGAAGCGATGCATGTTTCTAGTATTAAGGACATAAATCTAATTTATGCAAATATGTCATATATTGGCATTATCAAACTGATATGGGAGTTGTATTATATGACATTCCAATTTATGATTTTTCGATTCAAATGTGTTGATAACAATAGTGGTGTTAAAATTGATAAATGCGGATTTATGAATGTTGATTTTAGTAAATAAGGGTACAAAGAAAAACAGATTATAATGGCATCACAAGCGGTACATGTTTTTTATGTTCAAGATCCCGCGAACCAAAGGTGGTCAATTATTTTGTAATCGTCCAAAACTACTGAATGGTCTGATGAAAATTCAGTTGAGGATGATCCTTTGAGTGGTACGTCGAAATCATTTCGTAGTGGTCCCAATGTAGATGATGTTTTGTATGATAGAGTTGGCAAAAATGATTGGAATTTGATAATTTATAGAGGTGTCAAATATATTCATCCATTGAAAAAAAAGAAAAAGAGTTCAATAAACATGATATGTTTTGTTTGTAATGTAGATCTTGTTATCTCATGTTATTATCTTATCATTACTAAATTTATTTAATCTAAATTAGTTGTTCAACCACTTTTGAAGATAATGACTTCTACACATTCTGGTGCTCCTAACCTTGAGGATGAACAAGTCTCTAAAGCTGCTACTACTGCGGCTGCAGCTGCTCCGGTTGTGGCTGCTTACAGTGCAGAGCAACATCAAGTTTCTGAACATGTTGTTGCTCCTAGTTTTGAGGTCCAACAACCATTAGCACATGTATTTGCTAACATTTCAGATGAACATATAGATGATGTTGATATTGATGAAATAGTCAGGAATTAAGGACCGATGTCACAGAAAACACAGGTGAATTGTAGTTTGACGGTGTTAGCCAAAGTTCATAAAACGAAAAGAAAAGGCATCAAATTTGATGTCGGGTGGAATTCATGAGGCCAACATGTGAATCCAAAAAAGGATATGTTTAGTAGTTACATTGGAGTTGTCTCTTGGAAATGCATGCTAATTGTCATAGATTCATGGCACCATGTTGTGTCCGGGCTGTAGGCTGTGATCTGGGAAGAAATTATAGTAACATTATTAATTTATTTCTTTAATTTACAAGAAAATAAAATAATGAATCAGTGTCTTACTTTTCTCAATCTCTTGAAGATTACATTTATAGTAGACAATTCACACAAGGATTGTCTAGAATGGCTTGCAGGAAGGATTCATCGAGGTTTTCGCACTATTTTAACAAGATATCACCTGAAATATTCCAAAGTTTAAATAATCCCACACCCACCCATTGTCTACACTCACCTGATATCCCAAGAAGCATGGGATGAATTAGTTGGCCACTATGGGGATGAGAAGTTTCAGTTACATTGTGGGTGATAATACGTTGTTTGAGGATACGTGCATTCATTACATAGATTGTCAATATTTGAGTTATGAAATAGCAACTTTGTACTGAAAATAAAGAACGTGCATCAAAACCAATATACCCCTATCATAAATCAAGGATGGGTTACACTTTACTAGAAAAGAAAATGGTATGTATTTTAAATTTATAGTAATATTGTTAGGTTCCAATAAACAACATCATAATTATCTTTCTACATTTATATGTAGATTGATGAGTCTAAAACCAAAGACACTTCCATCCGACTTCATGTGCTATGGAAGGAGGCACGTGTGAATAAGGAACGGAAGCTATTAGATGAGAATACACAAAAAGTGTGGTAAATATTTGTAAGTATGACATGACGATAAAAATACTTGTTTTAAATTGCAGTTACATAAATATAATCATTTATGTTCCTATATCTGGCATTCACAGGAATCAGCTACTTCTGTAGCGGGTGGAGACCTATTATCGATGGATTTAAAGCAGCCAGAACAATACGGTCGTGTTAGAGGTGCGGGGTTTGGGGTGAAACCCCGAGTATATTTTGAGAATAAAAAAATGGATTATAGAGATGAAAAATTTAAACAAATGAGTAAAAGAATAGAAACCCTTGAAGAACGATTGCAATGGTAGGGAGAGTTGCTAGAAACTTATATGGGTGGGAAGAGAGGAGAAGACACAACTTAGGAATAACCAACGCATAAAGATCCCCCCCACCCCCACCATCATTAACGTGAGACATTCCCCTTAAAGAGCTGTCTTAGCCATGGTAATCAATATTCTAATAATTGTTCTCATGAAATTTGAATCAAAAAAATACTGACACTTTTCTTGTAATGATCTTCTACAGAGTGATAATGATTCTTATTTATATCTATCAACACCCACCTATCACCTTGTAGCGAGGGATACAATGTTCAACATCCCAGATGACACGCTGCATAATAGACCACTTCAGAAAAATCATCTTAAAGTGACGATTAATGTAGCTCATGAGCCAAATGCAGAGCTACCTATTCCACTTGATGACGTTGATATTCATATGGTCGAAAAGGCTATTGGGGCATTCATTTCATGGTCATCACAAATTGTAAGATTACATGTGGTCAAAGTGGTATTAATATCATTTTTTTCAAGCTAAACCTTGTAATAATTAATGAAAAAAGGTTCTGAACCAATGAATGTTATTATAGATGGAGAAAGGGAAGGGGTTGACAAACTTCAGCTCAAAAACATCTAACAGATTAACCAAACTATCACAAAGAGCTTTTGAAATCACAATAACACCACATGTTCTCTATCCACATTTACTAGCATTAAAGACTCATGTGGATACGAATCTAAGAGGTGGTAGTAGCCATATAGTGGTTTTTGAAGAGAATATATATGGAGAGGAAAGTCAAGATTTTTTTGCTGGTGAAAATTTAAATGATATCCTTGAAAACGGTTTGCTAGGAATCAAAGTTGTAAATATATATATGAGGTATGTTTTCATGA
Source organism: Viscum album (assembly GCA_963277665.1). Taxonomy (NCBI): domain Eukaryota; kingdom Viridiplantae; phylum Streptophyta; class Magnoliopsida; order Santalales; family Viscaceae; genus Viscum; species Viscum album. The sequence continues at coordinate 815,286,128 of OY728165.1, forward strand.
ATTGATTTTCTAAAATCTGTTCTATTGTGCAACTTATGAATAAATGTATTTTATTTTGTTGACAGACGTATATATGAAAAACAGTTGAAGGAATTTTCTCTTGAGCCAAAATTCAGACTTGTTATTCCACATACCACATCAACACATCTAATGAAATTAGAGCCATCAAAAAAGAATTAAATAGTAAAAAACTTGCCAAAAACATTTGAAAGAAAGATTACAGATGACAGACTCTTCCTAATACCAACCATGCAGGGGTAAAACTCTACGATTAAAGCATATCAATTATATTTTCACTTCTTTTATTACATATTAATTTTTTTTGTTTTTAGGCAAAATTGGTTGCTATTTTTGGTGAACTTGGATACACCAAAGATTTATTTTTTGTATTCAAATCAATGATATCCATCAAACTGACCACACATGATGGATTTTGTGAATCTGTAAGACACTAAATCCTAAGTTTTAGGTCTGAACATCATGTAATATAATTTATATTACCTTTTACTAAGAATTCTGTTATGATAGGGTGGTGTATCATTATTGCTTAAAAAAGGAATGAGGAAAAGAGATAAGTATAAGGAGGCGAGGAAGTACTGTGTTTAGACCAATATCAGGGTATATAAAAAAAATTTCACTATCCAAACACATATCAACATAAGTTACTTATTCTCCTAATGAATAATTTTTTTGTAGTGTACAAAAAAACAAATGATAATGATGGCGGTTATTATGTTTCAAAATTTATGAAAGAGATCATTCTTCGTCAACAAACTAGCATCCCTAAAAAGTTATTTTAAAAAAAAAAAGTTCATTTAATTTATTTGTTAATTCGTTATTTTTCTATTTTTCAGTACTACTCTGATTGCCGAAAATCATCAAACTAACAAGATGATATAAATTTGTTCAGAAATGTGTAGGCTACATACCTGATGGTAGATTTTACACAAATATCATGATGATCTGACTTGGGGTCCTATACAATCGGCAGTCATTTTTGAGAGGGGTCAAGGGGATCAAAAGATGAAACATTGTTGTATGTAAATGTTTGTAGGAAAATTTTAATTGTTATTAAATAAACCATCCTTTCTCTAATGAGTCATTTTCCCATTTTAACAGATGATATTCCCCAGTAACATGAAAGAATGATGAACAACTCAAAGTGCCTCTCTTTTGTTTAAAATGATAATATTTTTAAGTAAAAACAGCAACTAACGTACGGAAATCCAATCAAAAGAATTCAAATTAAATTGTTCCTTTAGGAGAACTATCCATGGGTTCTTTGGGACTTGTACGAGTCATCCCAACCTCAATCCAAGGCACAGTGTGGCCGGTATCACTCAAAGGGTCTCTCTTTTGTTTAAAATGAACACTATTTTTAGTGAAAACTACAACTGACCTACAAATACCCAACCAAACGCATTTGGATTGTCCTGATCATATATTAGTATGATCCATGGGTGCGTTGGGGATGTGTACGAGCCAACCCCGCCTCAATCTGAGGCACGGTGTGGCCAGTATCACTCAAAGTGTCTCTATTTTGTTTAAAATGGACAAAATTTTAAGTGACAACAAAACTGACCTACGGTAATCTAATCAAACTCATTCAGATTATGTTTATATTTTAGGAGAACGATCCATGGATCCTTTATGATGTATATGATTCAACCCCACATCAATTTGAGGCCCGGTGTGTCCAGATCACTCAAAGTGTCCCTCTTTTGTTTAAAATGGACACAATTATAAGTGAAAACAACAACTGATCTACGAAAATTTGACCAAACACATTCGGATGCTCTTGATCCTATAATAGAACGACCCATAGGTCCTTTTTAATGTGTAAAAGTCAACCTTGTCTCAATTTGAGGCACGGTGTGGCCGGTATCACTCAAAGTTTCTCTCAATTTTTTAAAATGGACACAATTTTAAGTGAAAACAACAATTGACATACGGAAATCAAAAAAATGCATTCATATTGTGTTGATCCTTTAGGATAAGGATCCATGGGTGAATTTGGGACATGTACGAGTCAACCCCATCTCAATACAAGGCACGATGTGGCTGGTATCACTCAAATTGTCAATCTGTTGTTTAAAATTGACACAATTTTTTGTGAAAACAACAACTATCCTACAGAAAGTAGACCAAACGAATTCAGATTGTCTTTATCCACTACGATAATGATCCATGGGACCATATTGACGTGTACGAGTCAGCCTAGCCTCAATCCGAGGCATGATGGGGCCGGTATCACTCAAAGGGTCTCTCTTTTCCTTAAAATGGATACAATTTTAAGTGAAAACAACAACTGGCCTACGAAAATCCCACCAAACGCATTCGGATTGTCTTGATACTATATGAGAACAATCCACGGGTGCATTTGGGACGTGTACGAGTCAACCCCGACTCAATCCGAGGCACTGTGTGTCCGGTATCATTCAAAGTGTCTCTCTTTTGTTTAAAATGGACACAATTTTATGTGAAAACAACAATTGACCTAAGGAAATCTGACCAAACCCATTAGGATTGTGTTTATCCTTTAGTACAATGATCCATTGGTCCTTTGTGATGTTTTAGAGTCAACCTCGCCTCAATTAGAGGCATGGTGTGTCCAGTATCCCTCAAAGTGTCTCTCTTTTGTTTTAAATTGACACAATTTTAAGTGAAAACAACAACTGACCAACGGAAATCTGACGAAACACATTAGGATTATATTCATCTTTTAGGAGAACTATCCATGGGTTCTTTGGAATGTGTATGAGTCAACCTTGCCTCAATCTAAGATACGATGTGACCGGTATCACTCAAAGTGTCTGTCTTTTGTTTAAAATAGACACAATTTCAAGTGAAAACAACAATTGACCTACAAAAATCCCACCAAACGCATTCGTATTGTGTTGATACTATGGGATAACAATCCATGGGTGCATTGGGGATGTGTGCGAGTCAACCTCGCCTCAATCAGAGGCACGTTGTGGTCGGTATCACTAAAATGGTCTCTCATTTGTTTAAAATGGACACAATTTTAAGTGAAAACAAAAACTAACCTACGGAAATCTGACCAAAGATATATGGATTGTATTGATCCTATAGGATAATGATACATGGATGCGTTGGGGATGTTTACGAGTCAACCCTATGTCAATCTGAGTCACGGTACAGCCGGTATCACTCAAAGTGTCTCTCTATTGTTTAAAATGGACACAATTTTAAGTGAAAACAACAACTGACCTATGAAATTCCAACCATACACTTTCATATTGTCTTAATATTTTGTTATAATGATCCATGGGTCATTTTTAATATGTAAGAGTCAACTCGGCCTCAATCAGAGGCACGGGGTGACTGGTATCACTCAAAGGGTCTCTAATGTTTTTTAAAATGGACACAATTTTAAGTGAAAACAACAACTGACCTACGGAAACATAACCAAACGCATTAGGATTGTGTTTATACTTTAGGATAATTATCCATGGGTGTTTTGGGGATGTGTATGAGTAAACACCAACTCAATATAAGTCACGGTATAGCCGGTGTCACTCAATGTGTCTCTCTTTTGTTTAAAATGGACACAATTTTAAGTGAAAACAACAACTAACCTACGAAAATCTGACCAACCACATTTATATAGTCTTGATCCTTTAAAATAATGATACATGGGTCCTTTATGACATGTAAAAGTCATCTTGACCTCAATTCAAGGCATGGTGTGACCAGTATCACTCAAAGGGTCTTTCGTTTGTTTAAAATGGACACAATTTTAAGTGAAAACTGCATCTAACCTACATAAATCCAACCAAATGAATTTCGAATGTGTTTATCCTATATGAGAATTATCCTTGGGTTCTTTGAGACGTGTAGGAGTCAACCCCGCTTCAATTTGAGGCCCTTTGTAACCGGTATCACTCAAAGTGTCCCTCATTTTTTTTTAAAATGGACACAATTTTATGTGAAAACAACAACTGACGAACGGAAATCTGACCAAACTCATTCGAATTGTAGTGAACCATTAATTGAACGATCCATGGGTGCATCGAGGACATGTACGAGTCAACTCTACCTCAATCTGAGTCATGGTTTAGCAGGTATCACTCAAAGTGTCTCTCATTTGATTAAAATGGACATAATTTTAAGTGAAAACAACGATTGACCTACGGAAATCTGAACAAAAACATTTGGATTGTGGTGATCATATATGAGAACGATCCATGAGTCCTTTTATCCGTTTACAAGTTAGACATGCCTCAATCCAAGGAATGGTTTATCTAATATCACTCAATGTGTCTCTCTTCTATTTAAAATGGACACAATTTTAAGTGAAAACAACAACTGACCTATGAAATTCTGACCAAAATCATTCAGATTATATTGATCCTATAAGAGGCACATACATGGGTCCTTTTTGATGTGTATGAGTCAACCTTGCCTCAATCTGTGGCACGGTATGGCCGATATCACTCAAAGTGTCCCTCTTTTGTTTCAAATGTACACAATTTTAATTGAAAACAACAGCTGACCTACGAAAATCTGACCAAACGCATTCGGATTGTCTTGATCCTATAGGAGAACGATCCATGGTTCCTTTTGGATTTTTTAGAGTCAAACCCGCCTCAATCTGAGGCATGGTGTGGCCAGTATCACTCAAAGTGTCTCTCTTTTGTTTAAAATGGACACAATTTTAAGTGAAAACAAAAACTGACCTACAGAAATCTGACCAAACGCATTCGGATTGTATTTATCCTATAGGAGAACAATACATGGGTCCTTTTTGATATGTACGAGTTGACCCCACCTCAATCTGAGGCACTTTGTGACCGGTATCACTCAAAGTGTCTCTCTTTTGTTTAAAATGGACACAATTTTAAGTGAAAACAACAACTGACCTACGGAAATCCAACAAAACGCATTCATATTTTATTGATTGATTAGTAGAATGATCCATGTGTCCTTTGTGATGTGTAAGATTCTACCCGACCTCAATCTGAAATACAGTGTGTCCGGTATCACTCAAAGGGTCTCTCATTTGTTTAACATGGAAAAAATTTTAAGTGAAAACAACAACTGACGTACAGAAATACAACCAAACACATTTGGATTGTGTTTATCCTATAGGATGACGATCCATGAGACATTTTCGACATGTAAGATTAAACCCCGCCTCAATCTGAGTCATGGTGTGTCTGGTATCACTCAATGAGTCTCTCTTTTGTTTAAAATGGACACAATTTTAAGTGAAAACAACAACTGACCTACAACCTGGACACCCCCACCCCTGTGGACACCCCCACCCCATGGAAAGCCCCCTCAACCCCCTGGAAACCCCCACCCCCTAGACATACCCATGGAACCCCCCCCCCCCACCTCGGACATCCCCCCCCCGGACACCCCCACCCCTGGACAACCCCCACCCCTGGACAACCCCACCCCCTTGATAGAACCCTACCCCTCATAAACACCACCCCACCACCTGGATACCCCCCACCACCTGGACACCCCCCCCCACCACCCATGTACGGCCACACCCACACTCGCAGGTACCATCCCACCCCCTTGCGAAGCCCCACCAACCCCTTGGAATGCCCCTCCCCCAACACACAGGAAAACATCCCACACCATAGAAACCCCATAGACATCCCCCCCCCACTCAGACACCCCCCTCCATGGACACCACCCCACCCCCATGGACACCCCCCCAAACCTCTTGGACCACCCCCACCCCCCGGACACCCCCACCCCCTGGACACCCCCTATCCCCCTGGGCACTCCCATCCCACCCTCCTAGACACCACCCCACCCCCCTTAGATAGCCCCACCAACCCCCAGGACCTCCCTCAACCCCCGGGACACCCCCACCCCCTGGAAATCCCCCCCCCCACACCCTGGACACTAGCCCACCCCCCGGGACACGACCATGGGCAGTCCCCTTCCTCACCTGGACATCCCCACCCCCTGGACACCCCCACCTCCTTGGAAATCCCCCCAAACTCCTGCACACCCACCCCCCGGACACCCCTTTCCCCCAGAAACCCCCATCCCCCTAGACACCCCCTACCCCCCCTGAACAGCCACTCCAAACCCCTAAACAGCCCCCATCCCCCTGAATTCTGAATTAGATTCTTTATGTACTTAAATAACTTATGAATTATGTGTTAATAGTGTACGAGTATAATTGTTGTATGGGTATATATGGTCTAATTAGTTTATGATTTATGTGTTAATTTGGTATGGGTATACTTGATCTAATTATCTTATTGAGATGCTGAATTTTTTGCAGGTGTTTGGGTGTGCTGTTGTAGAATTTTTTGTAGCAGTAGGCAGGGCATTTATAAGCGTTTTTTAAGCTGATAAAGGGAGCCTTTATCAGTTCTAAAAAAGCACTTATAATCTACACCTTTATCAGTTCTAAAAGAGCACTGCTAAAACACACATTTATCATCACTTTTTTAGCACTGATAAAGGGGTTTTTATCAACACATTTTTAGTGCTGATAAAGTTCCCATTTATCAGCGTGTTTTTAGCGCTTATAAAGGTTTCCTTTATCAGAACCTTTTTAGCATTGATAAATTACCCCTTTATTAGTGCTCAGTAAGCGCTGATAAAGGGGAACCCCACCCCCCTATATCAGCGCTGAGAATTACAGTGCATTTTTAGCACTGATAAATCCCGTTTTGAGCACTGATAAAGAATTTTTTTGTAGTGGTATTTTAAAAAAATGAAATTATCACCTTGTTGGTATTGATTTATAACCTTCGAGAATGACGAACATTCTTTCTTCAATTTCTCCATCATGTCAGGTCATGAAACCATTTTTATGGTTGAAAATGATTATAAAATATTTATTATGTATGATTAAATGCTTTTAAACCACTGTATATACATAATAATAATTCATTGGACAAAACTAGGTCATAATAATCAAAATATTGCCAAAATAATCTAAATGTTTCCCACTAATGTTCTATCTAGAAACTCATACATGTACCATATGAACAAATGAATTATATCACCATTTAATCTTTTGTATTTTCATTAGTATCATATAAATTTAAATCTTGATATATATACCAATTCTAAATGAACATCAATATTCATATAAAAGTATACCGATCGTGAAAATCGAGGAAATGAACACTCCCAGACAATAAAATCGTATCTTATAACTCATCAAAGAGGCGGAAAATGAAATTAATAAACTTATAATAAATAAAATACGTGTAGATAAAGATATTAATTAATTATTTAATGGATTTAATTTTATTGTCTAGGATGTTAATGTCATGTGAACACCACATTCAGACATAACGTATGGGTTTTCAACCCGAACATCCAATTTCTTTCGAGTTTCTCATTCTCTCTATTTACTAAAATTAAATTCTTGATTATTATTATTTATTCCAGGTAAATTATTTATTAATGTTCTATATATATTATCCTGGAATAATCATTCTTTATTTTATGTGTATCTAAATGTTTTAAAAGGATCTTTTTCAAATTCTTCCAGATAAACAAGGCATATTCAGGGGAACATCTACAATTCCTACCAATTTCAAGTGAACTATATAATCTATTTAAATGCAAAATTTCTTTTCTAAAATAAATCATTTTATTATGAAAAAACCATTTTGTTCACTTCTAGTTTTATGTAAATATTTTTTTAAAAGAACACTTTATTTTAAAGTAAAAGAGTGTTTCAATTAAGAATTATATGATGATTCTATAAGAGTATTTTCATATATATCAAACCATATATTAATTATTATGTTCAATTGGGATTATTATTTTATGATATCATATACCATATTTTACATAATGGTTTATGATTACTTTTATTGTGTATGTTTTATATTTATAACATTCACAAGATTATTAGTAGTGGTTAGTGTTTATGTTTACCTATAAGGGAATGTTATTTATATTTCAATTTTTGTCACAAAATGAATTTATATTTTGATTAAGTTTATACCGTTCCATAACAAGAATGAATTGGAAAATTTAAGTGACGTGTGGATCCTGATATATATTCTCGATGCCTCAGTAGGTCTCATGAGACAAAATATAATTTGCTTTTGGATGAGCCATTACCCTTGTATATTTAGACATCCTGGTCGAGGCCTTGAAAATATATTTCAGATGTTCGACATTATAAATTCCTTGTTATGTTATTAGTAATATATAAACCATGTTATTATTAGATAAGTGTAATATCAATAATTATGTTTCATTCTCTTGTGATTATTTATATGGCCTTATTTAATCAGCTTTTATTTGTGCCATATTATGCCCAGGAAAATTTTGAAAGGCATGTGTTTTTAGTTGATCATCATGCCTTGTGTTTCTTTTTATAATAAATTCCACTATAATGCATACCATTACTGAGCATCTGAGATCACCCCATTTTTTATGTTTTATTTCACCAGGTTATGATGATGATTATTATGAATGACTTAGAGTGATAATCTTGGAGTCATAGATGTTTCCAATGGAATTTCTATTATGTATTTCATTTCCCGCTGTAAATTAGAATTGAGTATTTTTTTCAAATATACAAAACTATTTGTTCATTTAGGATACCAATTTATTGTAATCATTCCAATGAATTAATATATGGAATTGGATCTCGAAAACTAGGGTCTGGGTCCGTACAGTTGGTATCAAAACATATTTAGTAAAAAATATGAAAACTATATTTAGAAACATTGATTTAGGGGAAACCCAAAGTTATAAATTCAGGATATGTATACAAGAATATCCGAGAATTTTATTATGGTATATATTATGTGGATATTTCTAGAAAATATATCCATGTTTGGGTAATTCATGTGGATGTGGTTCTAGCACAGATGTACATAGGAGTAAAAACTCCAATAATGTGTTCTAGGCATGACATGGGGTAACCTGGTACAAGACAACTGCCTTATTATACACCTAGTTAGACACTCTCAGTGGATATTCATAGATAATTCAAATTTTATTTATAAAATGTTATGAAGGATTTAAATGTAAATATGTCCTCAAAGTGATGATTCGTATGATTATGATATTATATATGCCTAAAATTTCAATTTATGTCAATTATTTTGTTAGTTCGACATATACATTATGATTCATAACCTTATTTAGTATATGAAATTATTTAGAAATGGAACCTTGTGGAAGGAATAGAAATAGCATGAATGCATGTTTCCTATGTAAGGATTTTCCTCTTATGTAAGATAATGATTTTGGTGCTAGATCTGTAATTGGGGAGAAGCAGCTTATAAATATACTGGGATAGCTCACTCAGGTTGTGAACAATAACATTACCCATATAGAAAATCTCGATCCACAACATATAGAAATGATTCCAGACCAATTTTTGCAGAAATAATGTCCGTCATTTAGTTGTACTATGAACCCATTCCTAGAAAAGAAGTGGATAAGATCCTTAGAGAGGATATTTCTCACATTGTGAAGAAACAAAAGGCAGAATGATGTCATGTGTGTTTATCCTCTATCTGGAGATACGAATCAATGGTGGTCATTGATTCAAAACACAAAGGAGGAATAAGATATTTAAAATATGAAATGGAGGGATTTTAAGGATATATTCATAGAAAATACTTTCCTCATGAATAGTGAGAAGATATAGAAAGGTAGATTTTGAATTTCAATGGAAAAGAGGAAGAGAATGTTACATAGTATGAATCTAACTTCACAATGTTAAAAATTCAAGTCGCGGACTACATATAAAATCCATAGAGAAATATTAATTGATTATTGTATGGTTTAAAACTATTCTTATAAAGGCAAATATTCTACCAATGTTTCTCATCTGGTGAAGATATAGTCTCATGTGTTATCAAGACAAAGAATGAAATCTCTAAGTCTTATGAATTTAGGGGAAAACAAGATAAGAAGAGGGTTGTGGAGGAATGAATTGAAGAAGCAGAGAATAAAAAAAGAGTTTTTCAACATGCGATACTAGGGGAAAAACACCCTAGAGCCCATATAAATAGAAATCTAGCGTGTTACCAATATAGAGAAAGAGACCGTTAATCTGAATATTGAAATGGAAATAAAGAATCCACCAATTTTCAATTATAAAAAATTAAAGAGATGGTACATTATGCCCATGATGGTCATATGTGTCAATGAAAAATTTCCCAGAGAAGGTCAAGGGGGCATGGCCATGTTTATGTGATCACAGGTGCTCAAGTTGAAGTTTCTAATGATGTGATGGCAGGTACAATAATCATTTCCTCAAACATGACCAATGATTTATTTGTTTTTATATCATTTCATTCCTTTATATCTTCCCAGTTTTATTTAAAAATTAGATATTTTAAATTCTCCATAATATGGGAGTTGTTAGTCATAACCCCTAAGGGAAGTTTCATTATAAAAAATATGTGTCAGGCAGTCCCCATTATGACATATTAATGTGCATTATCTAATGATTGTATCATCTTACCTATGGTATAATTTGAAATAATCTTTGGCATGGACTAGATTTGAAAATATGAAGTGAAAATATATTTCTAGAATAAGGAAATTACAATTTATAAAGAAGGTGTAGAATCCATTATCTTTAGAGAAGAAACATCATTATCTAATTCTTATCTTGATAAACCCACAATCGCTCTACTGAATTAAATTCTCTAGGAGAAATAGAATTAAATATATATGGTGGAGGGAAGAAATATTCAAATTGTGGATGTACCTATTGTGAAATAATACATTGATGTATTTCAAGAGGATTTACCCGAGCATCCTCCAGAATGGGACGTTGAGTTCTATATTGATTTAATTCATGGTTCAAGACCTATAACAATGTTTCCTTATAGAATGGACAGGGTGGAATTGTTATAATTGAAGAAAAAAATATATGAATTGAGTGATAAAATATTTATCCACCCAAGTGTTTCTCAATGGGTAGCCCATGTTCTCTTTATCAAGAAGAAATATGGATCCATGAAGCTATGTATTAAATATAGAGAAATCAATACTATTATGATAATGAAAATATATCCCATAACTCGCACAGATGATTTATTTGATCAACTTCATAGGGCTCGATGTTTTCTGAAGATTGACCTTCGATCTGGATATCTTCTGTTGAGTGTGAGGAAGGAAGATATTCCAAAGACAGCATTTGGAAACAGGTATGGGCATTAAGAGTTTACATTAATTCCTTTTAGGCTGAATAATACAACCTATGTTATTGTGGATATAATGAATATAGTTTTACAATAATATCTCGATGACCTTTTTGTTGTATTTATTGATTATATCTTGGTATACTCCAAAATATGGTAAGATCGTGAGAATTACTTTTCCATTATTCTGAAGATTCGTATAAGAAATGAGTTATATGAGAGGTTTAGTAAGTGTAAATTTGGGAATCAAATACTTTCTTTTCTTAACTGTATTGTCCCAAATGACAGAATCATAATTTATCATGCATATACAATGGTTTTTTAGTAATCGCCTACTCCAATTAAAATAACTAAGGTTTTTAGTTTTATTTTTTAAAAGGTTATTATCAATATTTCATTTAGAACATCACCTGTTTAGCTAAACCTTCATCCAAGATAACTCGTAAAGTGAATAATTTCTTATGGAAAAAAGAATGTGATGAAGGATGTCGTCGTTGAGTTCTTCTCCTTTGTGATGCCCTTGTTTCATGCTGCCGAGATCGCTCCCCCTCCCTATCAGAGGGGGGAGATTCGCACCTGTTGCTGCCTGCAAGGGAGGTTTTTCGCCATTGTCCTTCTCTACCTTCCCCTAATATTTCAATTGCCCCGAATGTGCTGAGTCTATTTCAGGAGGTTCCCCAACTATCTTTTCATCCATCGGAGGTTAATAGCGTTGCGGATCTGTGTAAGTTCACTTTGGTGGCCCGCTTTCATCCTCAATGGCCTTCAGTGGATGCGTTTGCATAGTTCATCTCTAAATATTGGGTGTTTCGTAAGAATGTGGTTGTTGGGTTGCTTGATAGGTGGAACCTCATGGTTCTATTTGGCTGGGTGGAGGATATGATCATTTCCTGGTCAAGCTCTCTAAGAAGGTGTGGTTCTTCATTCTTTGATTTCTTCCACTAGAGCTTTAAGTTTCATATGCAACGTGACCCCTCCTTGATCGCGACATGGGAAAGCCTCCCCAGCCTTCCTCTACCTTTTCAAAATCCCTCAATTTAATGTGCAATTGGTAACATGGTTGGCCGGTATCATTGTTCTGATCAATGAATGGGATCTGTGTCTCATCCAACTTGCCTGAGGATTTGTTTTGAGGTTGATATTGTGAGGCCTCCAGTGCGTTTTGTTTGGATTACTGATGGGCAGGAGTTTCGATGGAGGTAGGAGGTTGTTTCTGAGTCTTGGATGAAGTTCTTTGTGCACTACAAGAGGTTTGGGCATCTGGAGTCTGTTTGTCGTAATGGAGGGAGGAGTGGTGGACCGTAGGTGATGGAAGGGAAGTGTGGAGAAGTATGTGTTGTCCGTGATTATTTGAGCCCGGTTCAAGAAGTGGCGCAGAATGGATTTGCAAATATTTTCATGGGTTCCGTTGTTGCATCTGAGGTGTGTATCAGAGATGAAGGTGTTTCTGGATAGGGAGGCCGGATGGGTGCCTCTTGCAGTGAGGCTAGCCTGGTCGATGCTATACTGACACTTTCATATGGTGTGAAGGAAACTCAGACACCCTTGAACCCATCAGTGTTATAATTGTATGATAGGTTGAAACATGATATTGCAGTTGAGTCTGGCCCCACTACGGAGGGGTGTGCTTGTCATCTACAGGAGGTTACTTCCACTAAGGAGAAGTGGGTCACTACAGTTGGATATCAGAGGGTTTTGAATTGGTGTATTGCAGGAATTGAGGAGGAGGTTTTAGAGAAGGGTTCTGCTAAGGAGACTAAACTCTCTTCCGAGGAATTTCTGAACATTCAAGAGGGGGATACTAGTCTTGTTGTGGTGGAGGAGAAGTAGGAACCAGGCCCTTTGTAGGGGGTGAGTTTTGATTCTACTGCATTGGTGTCCTCTGGACAGTCTTTGGCTGAGGGTGTGGGTTTTTCTGGTCACCGGACCAATTCGTCGGAGGTGACTTGCAAATTAGTGCAGCCAGAATTGGTGTTTGGTTCTATTTTTGATTCGGATGCTCAGGTCGTGGGGGATGTGGAGTTTTGTGTTCCAGAAAGGCTGATTGGTGATAATGGGGAAGTGGATATCATGATCTCCACTGGTAATAGTTTTTTGGAATTGGAAAATGAGGGCTTACTACATGACAAGGAAACTGATGTGGGGCAGTAAAGTGGTATTTTGGGGGCTGTTGTTGACCAATGGATGCTGCAAATGGGGATGGTGTGATAGACCTGGTGGATCGGCCACAATGTCTTGCTATATATGTCAACAATCTGGTCATACAGGATTGTGGTTTGGAATCTGGTTATTAAGATGTGAAAATACTGGGAAATTGGGGTGATATCTTGGATAGTGATAGGGAAAAGGATATTGGTGTGCTACGGCCTTCATACAGTATTGTTGTTCAGTGTGCAAGGATGAAAGTGCAAGAGGGTGAAGGTGCTAATATTTCCCCACCACAAAGAAGAGTGAAGGGATATTCTTATCTTCCAAGGCCAGTGTCCACTAGATCTTCTGTCAAGAGGGACAGTTGGGATATGCAGTCCTTAAAGGAATTTCTGGCCTTGGAGAAGCTGAATCTTAGATGGAAATATGCAAAGGTTCTTAAACATTATGAAATCTCTGAGTGGGAGACAGATAAATCAAGGGACTTAATCTCTAAAGAGGGTGGTGATTAGTCTAATTTTTATGATATGTAGTTGTTCTAGACCTCTTGTACCTGTTTTTCTTTTCGTTTATTAATAAATGGCCAGAGGCTTGCTTCGGGATGAGCATTTCTGGTATGGACAAAAGAATGTGAATAATTTTTTTAATAATTGAATAAAATATCAGTGAATTCTCAAATATTGAATATTGCATAGGGAAATGGTGGATTTTTTATTTATAGGGATGCACCAAAAAGGAATAGGTTATGTATTTAGGTAGAGTTATAGTTTTTTTCAAATGAATCATGACAATTAAAAAATCATGAACATAATTATCCAACTCAGGATCTTGAGTTAGAAGATATAATCATTTCTAAGAAAATATGGATACATTATATCTATTAGGACAGACGAATATATATACTGATCAAAAAATCATGAAACAAATATTCTCACAGAAATAACTCAACATGATGAAAAGATGTTGTCTCGAGATACCCAAAGTTTATGATTGTTGCATTCACTACCATCCAAGGAAGGAAAATAAGGTGATAGATGCATTAAGTGGGAAGGATCATGGGGTTCTGAACAAAATGATAATTGATAAAGATCCTATGTACAAGGATCTAGTGAGGTTGGTTGTGGGAATTATTAATAAAGGTTATGAATCAATACTATTTCAATTGGTTTCCCAACAATTATTTTTGGAATTAATAAAATGTTCTTCATCTGGTGAGCAGAATATTCAAAAGAAAGTTAATGGTGTGAATGAAGGGATGTTCCTGGATTTTCTATGTGAGGATGGAATTCTGAAATTTAGGTGAAGGAAGGAGTTTTTGGATGATTCCCATAGTTTTAAATTCTCAATACAATGCGGTATCACTAAGATTCATATAGATATGAAATAAAATTTCTGGTGGCACAACATGAATCTTGATGGTACTGATTATTTATCAAGATGTTTATTTTTTCCTCATTTGAAAGATGAAAAACAACATCTTAGAGGAGTCATGAAACCTCTACCTATTCCTACATGAAATAGGGATTAAATTATTGTTGGTTATGACACTAATATACCCAAAAACATCAAGAAATAATGATTTTATATGGGTAATTAGTGATTGACTTACCAAATATGCACATTTCTTTATTATAAAGGAAGATTTTTCAATAGAGTGCCTTGAGAAAATCTATATTAGTGAATTTGGAAGACTTAATGGGATCCTCTCTCAATTTTTTTGATCATGATCCACAATTTAAATCAAAATTCTTGAAATGTATTCAAAAACAATTGGATATTGAGCATTGATTGACTATTGCCTATCACCCTCAAACTGACAATCAATCAGAAAGGATGACCTAAACATGGGAAGACATATTGGGATAATGTTCACTTGACTTTGATGGTATGTTGGAATAATATTTACCTTTAGTGGATTTTTTTTATAATAATTGTTTCTATTCAAGTATTCAAATGGCCTCATTTGAGGCATTGAATTGAAAGATATTACATACACCAACATTTTGGAATGATGTTGGTGAAAAAAAATATTATAGGCCTAGAGCTCGGGGAGGAAAAAACTGTGTAGGTAAAGATTATTCAAACCCATATCAAAGTATGTCAATGCAGGAAAAATATCTATGATGATAATTGAATGAAGGATTTGGAATTTCATGTGGTAGATCATTTTTTTGTAAAAGAATCTATATGGAAGGGTGTTATAAGATTTGGGAAGAGAGGGAAATTGAGCCCCATGTACATTGGTCCTTTTTTAATTCTATAGATAATATGAGCTATGGATTATTGTTCAGAAATACTACCTAGCCTCTCTAATGTAAACAATGTGCTCCATGTCTCTTTGTTAAGGAAGTGCATTTCAGACCAAACACATGTACTCACATTTGATGATATAGAATTGGAACTTGACTTATCAAACTGTGAGGATCTTATCAAGATTTTGGACACAAAAGAATAGGTGTTGAGGAATTAGACAACTCGACGGGTAAATGTACATTGGAAAAATTATAAAATTGAAGAGTAAATGTTTGATCTTGAGTAACCTATGATGAAGTCTTAACCACATCTTTTAATGAGGTAACATTTTTGAAATTTCAAGTTCGAAATTTTTTTAATGGAAATAGAATGTAACACCCCAAGGATTTAAAAATAAATTTATGAAAGAATGAATGCAATATTGAGTCTCTCTTACTTTTATTTATATATAGGAGATAGTTATAAGCCAGCCATTATACATAATGTTTCTTCTTTAATGATTTGAATTTCAAAAAACTGACATTAACGGTTGTGATTAGTAAGATATTTAGAGTCTCATAGGATCAACATACATTTTTTGGTGAATAGTTACTTGACACTTTTTAACAGTAATATACCATTAAGAATAATTAATCATCCTAATAAATAGTAGATGCTCGCATTAAAGTATAAATAAAATTTAGGCACCTTATAAATGAAATTATGATATAATTATGTCATAGTACAAGTGAATATTTGAAAAAATAATAATTATGTTTTGTTATTTCTGTGAGTAAAAATGTTGTATAAATTGATTTTGAAAAAAATATTTTTTTAAAAATTATACATAAATATATAATTTTTTGTCTTATGATTTTAAGATAATTTTATCGGAACAAATTTAATTATTGAAAGGGTTATAATATTAGTTATAAATTTAAAACTATATTTTTTTGTAAAAAAATATTTTAATTAAAAGATAAATTTATCATATTTAGAAACTTATTTTCATAAATTAAAGTTATATTTTTAATTCTATGTATTAAAAAATTTTTACAAAAGTATTTTTGGATTTTTCTAGAATACGTGATTTTTTTCTGAATAGTAAAATATGGTAATTTATAGTATAAATATATTAAAAGTTGAATAAACTATTCCTTGAGTCATCGCTGATGTAAGAACACTTAGTTAGAATTCACACGAACCTTTTCCTATTTTTTCACAATAATAAACACACTTTATTCTCTTTAAAAAATTAATAAAATAATGAATAATATATTCAAAAATCACCCCTCGCTTTTACAATAAAAAACCACCCCTCAATCCCTCTTCTCCTCAATACTCTACTACTTGAAGCTTCTCAAAGTTATTCCCAAAAAATCCTCCCAAGTATTTTCCCACTTTCAATATCTCTTGTTATTTCCAAAAGACCAAGACCCCTACCCTTAAGGAGGTTCCTGAGGATCACATTTCAAGAAGTGATCACTCTTCCTTTTTTATTTATTTTCATTTTCAATTAATTTTCTTTCCTTATCTTCTCCTCACCTCCTCTAAATAAAAAATATTGATAAATCCATTATCAAATATATAATTGAATTATATCATGTTAATGGTATATACTTCCCCAAAATATTATCACTCTCTTATTATAAACAAATGAAATCATCGTCCGGGAGCTTCTGATTTACAACATTTGAGGATGTTGAAATATTGTTCCTCAATTTCTCTTTAGAGGCTGGTAATGAAACCATTTTAATGGTTGAAACATATTATAAAATATTTATTATGTTTTTTGTAAATGTTATAAAAATTATATATATATATATAATACTAATTAACACAATAAAACTAACTCGTAATAATTGAAATATCACCATAATTATCTAAATGATAATCACTAATGTTCTATATAATAACTCACCCTCACACCATATAAAAATAAATAAATTATATCACCATTTAATCTTCAATATTTTCATTTGTATCGTATAAATTCAATTCCATGGAATTATACCAATTCCTCAAGTACTTTAATACTCATATACAATTATATCGATCGTGAAATACAGAGAAATAAACTCTTCATGGAAATAAAATCATATATTATAACTCAGAAAAGAGTAAAAAATAAACATAATAAAATTATAATAAATCAAATACACATTTATAATGTTATGAATTAATTTATTAGGCGATATAATTTTATTATCCATTATTTTAAGGTCATGTACAGAACACATTCGTACATTGTTTAAGGGATTTCAACCAGAAACTCCAATTTCTTTTAGGTTACTATTTTTCAATCTTTACTTCAATTAAATGCTTAATTACTCTAATATAATAGTCATATATTATTATGGAATTATTTTTATATATTTACAAATCAATATAATTCTTTAATTTATTGGGATATACATGTTTTAAAATGATCTTTCTCAAATTATTACTCACAAACAAGACTGATTTAGGGAAACATCTCGAATTCTTACATATTTTCATGTGAACTATATAATATGTTTCAATATATCATTATTTTTCTAAAATCACTCATTTTAATATGAAAAAACTATATTTGGCCACTTCTAGTTTTATAAAAAATATCAGAAATATCTCTTCTTTTCAAAGTAAAAGAGTATTCCTATCATGAATTACATGATGATTTAATAATATTATTTTCATCGATTTCAAAAATCATGATGATTATTAAATTAAATTTGGCATTATGTTTTATGATATAATCTACCATATTTTATAAAATGGTTTATGATTATTTTTTATATGGATGTTTAATCTTGATACCATTCACATTTTTACTCTGAATGATTACTGTTTATGTTTACTGAATACGGAATGGTATTTAAATTTCATATTATAGTTTCAATATGAATGTATATTTTGATTATGTTTATCCCATTTAATATGAGGAATTCATTGATAATAGTAGATGATTGTTGGGTCATGATATATCCCCTCTATGAATCATTAGGTCTCATGAGACCAAACAGTATTGGGTTTTGGCTCAGCCCTTACCCAAGAATTTTCAAACACCTTGGTTGAGGCCTTGAAAATATGTTTCAGATGTCTGTCATTATGAATTCCCTAATTATCATATTAGTAATTGAAAAGTCATGTTGTTATTAGACTAGTATAATATCAATTGTAATTTATCATTCACTTATTATCATTTATATACCCTTGTTTAATCATCTTTCATTGCTAGAATATTATGCAAAAGTACATTTTTAAAGGCATGTGTTTTTTGTTTTTCACAATGTCTACTATTTATTTTTTTGTTAAATTTTATTGTATTACTAAACTTTACTAATCATCTGATCTCAACCCTTATGTTTTATTTTCACCATGTTTTGAAGGTGAATATTATAATTACTTGCTGGGATAATCTAGGATTCATAGATATTTCCAATGGAATTTCAATTATGTATTTAATTTCATGTTTTAATATCGATCTTTTGATTGAATGTTTTTTTTCAAAACTATTAAGCTATATATTTCTTCAGAAGACATATTTGTTGTTATCATTCCATTATATTAATATAAGGCACCGACTACAAGCAACTGGGGTCAGGATCTTCACAATAACTGAAATTATGATCATGGAAATAGTAATGTTATACATATGAAACATAACATCGAGTTATTTCTATAATACTTCAAATTAAATTGGTAAGGTCTCATCCCAAACCCAATCTATTTTTTCCCATGAGAGATATTGATGCATCGACAGCATATACAAGTCATCTCTCATCATATACTAAGTCCAAACATTTCCCCATATGAATGGGGTAAAACATAATCCACATTAATAGTAATATTTATACTAGAATAGGATATATAAATAATTTCCCTAAATATTTAAAAATATCAAAAAAAATCAGAGCAAATTGAATGGTATCAGTGGAGGTACTGCCCGAGTTAATCAAATCAAATACAACAGAAGAAAATAATTAGGATGAGGTTATCAGAGTATACCCCCATTAAATATTAATTTACATAAAATATGTCTTATTATGTGGAAAATTATATTTAAATACCACTTGGGACATTTCATGAGGAAAATAACCATCCATTGAAAATCACTGATTTTCTTATAAGACTAGATAATATATACAATCTTTTCAAAATACTTTTACTTGAAATCAATTTTAAAAACCAATAAATTATACAATATTCAGAAAAATAATTAATGTAGAAATGCCCTTGAAAACATTTATAGTAATCTTCAATTAAATTAATTTTTTTTATGGGGAAAAATTCTTCACATTTGATAAAATTAAAAATGAATATTCATTTATTCCTATAAAAATATTACACAAGGTCCTCTTCTAGAAAATGATAAGACGATTTCTTTCTAACGGTTTTGTAAAAAGTAACACATAGTTAAAAATTTCATTAGTAAATAATTTGGACTGTAGTAAAATATTTTTTAAAATAAATAGAAAATATAGATATTTATGAAAAAATTATTATCAACCAAAAGTAGAAATAATGTTAAATTTTATGAAAAAAACGTTTTATTAACTATTTTATGTACTAAAGAGTGGAAAATGGTAATATTACATGAAAAATATCACAAAAAAACTATAGAAAAATAAAATATATTTATTTTTAGATTAAAATGTTAAATGATTCACTCAAATGAGACTTATACCAAAATAATCCCGAATAATAATGATATTTTGGAATAAACTTGTACTACTTTTGTAACATCAGAACAATTATCCCCCTTAAAAATAACATCAAATTAGACTTTAAAAAACATGAATATAAATATATTCAATATTTAAAATAAAAAAATGTGAATTTTATTCACCACACTATGGAAATAATTGGTGAATTTGTTTCATGTATCATGGAAGTAAAAGTAGATGAGAAACTCTTAACTTGAGTCTGAATCATCCTGTATATTTTTTTATCTTCATTAAAAGAAAATGTATAATAATTGTTTACTTTATTAATATCCTTTTAAAATTTTATTATACATTTTAACTAAATTATTATCAATATTTATACAATTATATAATCAATTAATTTTACATTGGGTGTTTCGATAATATTTGACATGTGTGTCAAAAATGATTTCAGTATGTTGAATGGTGGTTTAAGAGGTAAAAATTTGAACTTATATAGAATAATAATCATTAAATAATAATCATATTTATAAAAATGATATACATATAATACCAATCTTGAATATTGGTTTTTAGAAATTAAGTATGTTACGATCACGGAGATGGTATGTCTTATGTATGCATGAGTAACATTTTAATTTATCATCAATCATTATGGATAGGAATTTAGTAATAATTTATCATTATATAATGATCATAATATCATAGATATCATATTAATTTTTTAAATATAATTATATATATTATCCATGTGGTGAGGTGATGAAAAGGAGAGTTTCATCTCTTTATGAAGGCAGTTGTCCACATGTACACGAATGAAATTATCATATTTTTTGGAGTAAAAATTTAAGAATTAATATAATATATTATCTTTTAATAATGATATTTATTAACTAAATATCATAATTATAAAATATTTAATAAATATATTCTTGAAATTTATCTTTATTACCATTTATTTGAAGCATTAGTGAAAACCCAATTACATCGCTTCACAAGGCGGTAATCCTCCATACACATTAGTGAAGTTATCATATCCCCTAAAAAATGGAAAGTAAAATAGTTATATAAGATAAAAATAATCCAAATTTATAATTATTTTATAAATATAATATATTTAATTTATTTCAATCATCATATCCAACTGTAATAGTTGTTGATGGAGAATATATCACATCAGTTCACAAGGTTGTTGTCTATCGTAAAACCCCTATAATCTTCAAAAATAACCACGTGTAATAGGGTAATTTTTCGTAATTTTGGTTGAATTTTTGTTATAAAAATATCAATGTGATATATCTCATGGGGATTTTGTTTTGATCCATTTCCATATGAGCATGGTTTTTCATTCTTGAGGGTGATAATTATTTGAGAGGTATCTAATGAAATGGTTAGTGCCTTCACAACCTATTACAATGTTGTTTTTGGGTTTCTGAGGAGTTTTTGAGGAGGATTAAGAGTGTCACATGGTGTTTGGTTTTTTAGAGGTATATAAATAGGAAATTTATGTTGTGTAATTTTTACACAACATGAACTGATTGTTCACAAATTGTGTATTTGACTAGTTCACATCTTGTAAATCAGCCAAGAGGTAGCCTATAAAATGAGTACACATCATGTAAGTGGAATTCATGGAATGTTATAAATAAATACTAGGGTGATAATATTTTTATATAATGTATGAATTTTTGTAAAACCCAAGAATTACACATTATGTAAAGATTACACAATCTTAAACCAAGAAGATTCTTTGTTTTATGTGATATTACCAGTCAATTTTTCTTTCATTCGGCCATGGATTCCTTCTCCATCCATTTTGGTGAACCCTATTTTATTTTTAGGGATATGATATCCCATATTTAATTTTTATGATCTATTTATTCAGTTGGTTTTGGTTTAGATATTTTTTGGGAGTGCATTCTCCTTTCTTGGTATTTTTCATTTATTCTTCCCATAAGGATTCACTAAGGTGATTTTGTTTTCATTTGGGCTATGAATTGGGATTTTCTTATTCCTTTATGTGTTGTTTGGTGGTCTATATTTTCATAAATGTAGTTTTCATTTTTAGGTGTTTCTTCTTTTCTATTTCTTGTGCACCAATTCAGAAAGTTTTCTTTATTGTGGGGAATCCGTTATTTCTCATTATTGTGTATCATTAGGGAGAGTATTTCTCTTATTTATCTATGGGATATTTTTGTCCTGTTATAGTCAAATATATATTAATTTATTAATTTAAATTTAATAAAGAAGTTGATGTATTCTAATTATTCAATATCTTTGATATTTTTATGATAAGATAGATTGTATGGGATTGATCCCTTTATAAATATTATGGTCGTTGAGAACTTTGTTTATGTTGGATGATATGTGTTGTGACTATTGTGTATTTTTTATTATTGTGAAATCAACCTAAAATTTAAATTTTGTAACCACTAATAATTGAAAAATTAAATGGTTTCTCCTTGATCGTGGCTTGTATGATAATCCACTAAAAAGTGAAATGTGATAAAAATTCCTTTTATTACACCTGTAAAATGTTCTATGTTGTGTTGTGATGTTTTGATGTGATTATGATGTGCAAATTGTTTTTTATGATGGGATGTGTGGAGGATGGGTGAGTTGTATTAATAATTTTGAGATATTGAGGTGGTTTTTGTTTGGTATTTCTTTTCGGATGGATGGGTGGTGGCTGTTTGGATGTGATTTTGGGATGACAATGTGGTTGTTGTTGGAAATGTTTTTTATAGTAAAGGGGATGGTTTTTTGTTTTTCTATTAGGGATATGAGGTGATACTATGAGAGGGATAATGATCTTCTTATGATGTCTGGTTTTTTTGGGCTATGTTTCTTGGTAGTGTTGTGATAATAGTTTAATGATGCTTGAAAGTGGTAGGGTAAGCTTTCCTAAATGGGATGTAACTGACTAATGAACTAATAAATGCTGTATTGTGTTGTTAAATATGGTTTATGTAAAATAATGAAATTAATTTGCCGGATAATGGAATTTTTTAGTGGAGTGTTTGGTTATGTGGATCGTGTGGTGTTATACAATTAGAGGTGGTAGTGAAGGTGGGTATGTTGTGAGTTGTTTATTGTTTTTATTATAAATGCATAGATTGGGATTGTGTGTCCCTATATATATATACTTTTATATTTTTTTTATTTCTATAT
Organism: Viscum album; assembly: GCA_963277665.1. NCBI lineage: Eukaryota > Viridiplantae > Streptophyta > Magnoliopsida > Santalales > Viscaceae > Viscum > Viscum album. The sequence goes on from OY728165.1 coordinate 815,309,463, forward strand.
GAACCCTGCCTGCATTACGAACTATGTGTTGATTCCCAAATCATTATATACGGGTGTTTTTTCTAATATCGCGATTATGAGGATAGATGGATGGCTACCCACACTATTCGGATATCTATTCCATGTGATTTTATTCCCATAGGATATGATGGTTGGAGGTTATTTAGTGAACTATGTTCTGGATCATCTTTCTTCTAGTAAAAAGATATGTGGTCCTTTTGTGGGATAGTGTCCCAAGTGTCTTTGCATGAGATGTGATATGATTGTGTTTTGGGGTAGTGGACCATGTGTTTTCGAGTGAGATGTGATATGATCATTCCATGGGGAAGGTTATGGTGGGGTTTTTTATGTTATGAGGAGACAAGAATGTTTATTTCCTTTATGGTCATCATAACCTTCTACACTTGTCATGATTTTGTTGTCATGGCCCAAGTTTATGGGGGGAGGATAGATGTGAAGATCCTATGGTGTGATGACTCGGGTGTCTATAAGCATGATTGGATGTTTTTTTGTTGTGGGTTGGTGGTATTTTTCATTCAAAAGGGATGAGATAACTAGGACATACAATGCTGGGTTTCAGAGAATAATATCATTGGGAAAGAGGGACAGGTTACCATTCGTCGATATGATTCTTATTATGTTCTTATACTTGTCATGTGTTATATTTTAAACAAACCTTACAATGGTTGGGATGGATATTTAACATGTTTATGTGTTGGTTATGTTGTTTTCTCACTGGTGCATTAGTATTCCTCTTTCACATTAGCATGAGATACATTGGTTTTCCAACTATGTATACTTTTTTTCTCACCCTTGGTGCTACCTTCCAACTAGGGGACTGCTATGGGTGTGAATCAATTGTAATTATCTATCTCCTTTAACTGAACTATTTTATTGGGAGGGGGTCGTGACATGTATTCCGCAACATTCCTTGATAGTCTCATAATTATGGTTTCATATTTATCAACATTTTCATATTATTTCTATCTTAGACTCAACAACATTCTTTCCATAACATCTTTTTTCTTAGAATGAAAATATTTTTCAAAGTAGAGTACCTTTAAATACTTACACTTCATTCTCTTTATTTCCTCATCCTCCATAGGGTTTTGAATTAACGGACACCATTGATATGCATCTATTAATATATCCTAAAAAATCATGAAAATATTATCCCTTTCGCTACTTCCCAAAGTAAGAAATATCTAATCAAAGGAACTTTCCCATTTCTCACATAAAAATTTATTTTTAGTCCCATTGAATGATGGAATTTATTGACACTTGAAGCGATCTAAAATCATTAAATCACGTTTTTCATTAAAAGGCTCCTCTATAGGAATTGTTTTTACCCACAACATGTGTCGTCTACCAAATATGGATATAGTTTGATCTGTTCTAGCTAAAATTCTATCTCCATCATCAATTTCATTTTTAGGATGGAAATACCTACATGGAGTATTTTCATTGATACTATTTATATTCTTTCTAATATTAATCATTTTTAAATTATGAAATACACTATATTAGATCATAATATAATGAATCTTATTATATAATCCCAAAACTAGTGAAACATACAATATAAATTGAAAATTTTAGGCATAGATAATGTCATAATAATACACATGGTTTCTTTTTGAATGATATGAAATCATAAAAATATTTTCAATTAATTTATAATTTTTTAAAAATATGATGTGATTAACCCAAGCATCTCCCCCAAGAGTGTCAAAATATGTGTGCATTAAGGATCATGGGTGTCCACCAGATGATGATTGGGTCAATCCAAATGTGCCACTTTAGATTTATAATCTCGGGTTACATATTTATCCGAAGCACATCTACTTGTAGTATCCAGATAAGGATATGTTTTCTTGGAACACCCATATAATCCCTTCCAAAAAAAACATTATGATTTCCTTCTGTACTTTTCTTTAATGTATATCATACTGTTATGTTCAATATTCTACGTTTTAATAAATCTAGTTCCCAAGGATTCCACGAAACATCCCATTGATACCAACAGTAGCGAATGTGACCCCAATAGCCCAAAGATAGTTCCTATATTATTACAAAAGCATAAGATATAAGTAATCGCTTCCTGAAGGTCCGAATAGCTTAATAATCTTGTTAAACTAGATACATACTCTATATTCGAATTACATTTCAAAAAAAAATAGAATACACAAAGAGTTTTGTTTCAAAATTTCAATATTCCCCTTAACATATCCCTTCATATCAGTCACAGAACACTTACTTGTATCCAATAGAGAAAATAAGAAGTGTAAATCTTAGATACTCAGAAAGGGTAAGCGTAAAGTGGAGGCTATGAATAAATAAGTAATAATCAATATCAAAAGGTCAATAACTGATACATATGCCATTTAATCAAATATTTGAGCATAATATGGTAGGAATAAATGATGATCAAATAATTCCATCTAAATAATTACATAATCATGAATGATTCACCATGGATATTATAATTAATCATATAATCACATGGAATATCAATAACTAAATTCATAAGTATGGAATCCAAAATTCTAGACATATGAAACATATTCTCAGGTTCTTCATCCAAGATATCTAAAAAATGGTCAATCCTCATCCAAAACCAAATCTATTATTTCTCATGAGACATATCGATGCATCGAGGTTCAATAGTTGTCCATGCCAGTCACTTACTAAGTCTAATGCATTCCAAATATGAAAGGGGTTAAACATAATCCATTTAAACATTCATATTTAAAAAATAATATGAAAACTTAAATACTTTCCCTTATCAAAAAACATTATCATAAAACATTCGGAGTAAAATGAATGGTATCTATATAGTAATTCCACAATTAAACTGATTATAAACAATACAGCGAAATAATAATCATAATATCATTTAATTATATAAACATTAATGAATATGATACATAAAAGTCTATATTCTTAGATACAAAATTATTCTTAAAGATAACATGGAACATTTCTTGGTGAAAATTACCTTACTTTAAAAATATTCCATTTATAGTAAAACATGAAAATTCAAAAAATATTTTCAAAATCATTTTCATTAAAAATAACATTCAAAACATAAGAATTTATAGAATATTAGGAAGTAACTTTCATTATAAATAACCCTGTAAACATGCAATGTAAGATTCAAATAAATCACACTCATGTCGGTGGGTAATTTTGTACATGTCGTATATGTTAGAAAACATTCCTTTTGCATTGTAAAAATGTTATAAATGTGACTCATATGAAAAAAGATAAGAAAATTATATTCAAACCATTTTTGAAAAATTAAAACAAGGGTAGAAGTTTTCTTAATAATTAATTTGGAGACTGTTAAAACACATTTTCAATAAATTTAAAAAATATTGAATTTCAATAAAAGGTACTTTTAACTTAGAAGAGAAATAATGTAATATTTTTATAAAAATATTTTCTTAATCATTTTAGGAACAAAAGATAGAAAAAAGTAATTATTATTTTTAAAAGTTCATTAATAAATATTGTATAATAATATATATTTATTTTATGATATAAATATAAAATCATTTTTCCAATGGAGACTTATAAATAAACAATCCTGAATAATGATGATATTGTTAAATGAACTCTGACCACAATTGTAGCTTTTTAATAATAATCCCCATAAAAGATATAACATCAAATGAAACTTTAATTTCCATTAATATAATTATTTCATTATATAACATATAAAAAGGTGAATTATATACACTACACAACGTCAATAAGTGGTGAATATGGAAAATGCCTCCAAGAAGTATAAGTGAAATGAGAAACCCTTATCTTGAGTACGTCTCATTAAGTATCTTCTTTATCTTCCTGAGTAATAAACTTATGTTTATTATTTAATTTCATTAGAAAAATTTTCATTTTTATTTTTCCCTTTTTTTAATTATTACCATGTTATATACAATTATATAATCAATCAAATTTACATCGGGTATTTTGGTGACATTCGATATATGTGTCAAAAATGACTTCATTGGGATGACTATTTGCCTAAAAGGTCATTATTTTAACATCTCCAAAAAAATAATCAAGGCACAATTATCATATTTATAAAAAAATTATATATTTATTACTAATAAATAATTATGGTTTTGAGAAATGATATATGTTATGATTATGGAGACGGTTAGATGTACATACTCATAAGTAAAATTTGTATTTTTCAATGATCATTATGGTAAGCATTTATGTAATAATTTATCTTTATATATTTATAATAATATCAAAAATAAAATATTATTTATATAAATATACATATATATATCATCCATGTGGTATGGAGATCAAAATAGAGTCACATCACTTTGTGAAGGTGGTAGTCCCCACATAAAAGAACGACATTATCATCTTTTGGTGACTAAAATGGTAGGTATGGGAATGATAAATATTATATATTGATAATGATAAATATTTAATTAATATCATAATTATTTCATTTCTATAACAATATTCATGATCTTAATCTTAATTACCTTACATGTAATGTGTTAGTGAAAAATGAATCACATAGTTTCCCGAGATAGTGGTATGTCATACACACGAGTGACATTATCATATCCCATATGGAATGGAAAGATAACACATTATATATGAAATAATGATACTATAATTATATAATATGTTATCAATATTATATATATATATATATATATAATTTTTAGACATCATAATACTAAACTGTGAGTGTTTTTGATCGAAAATGTGTCCCATCGGTCCAAGATGCGGTAGTATGTCGTATGCATGATCGACGTTATTGTTTAATATATTAGAAAACTCAATATAGATATATATAATTACCAAAAAATAATAAAATATAATTTTATTGTATATATTTCTGTTTCCATATAAGCATAAAATAATGATATTTTAAGGAGGTGTAAGAATGAGTAAAATAAATGTTCATAGTTTGGAAATTTAACTCTTCTCAGGCCACCACTTAAGAAATTTTCCTAAATTATTCCTAAAATAGATTTATAAAAAACCAAGGATCCTAGAATGAGTTGAAGGTAGTTTTAAATTGATTTGGTTATGTTTTTTCTAATAAAAATGAGTTTATGTTGTGAATAATAAAGGTTTGGGGTGGCCTTTTATAGTAGAGGAGAGTGTTATACTTGATGGTTTTGAAAATAAATAATTGTATCCATGTATTTTACTTAAATAATGGGTCTAAAATGGATTTTTATGGAGACTTAGATATTATATGGTCTAAATATGTTCCTAAAATATATTTAATGAAATTTTTTAGGTCAATTGAATGCTTGGATTTTTTGTTTAACCATAGGGTAAACACATTTTTTCTTCAATCGTGGTAATAAATTATTACTTTTTGTCAATTCATTTTATTCACACATAATGTTTTCTTCATTAGATAATTTAGATTATGACGATTGAAAATATTAAATTCTTTTTCCGAAATTCCATTAACAAAATTGGAAAAATTTAATTAAAATAAATCCCACATATGCGATGAGAAACTGGGTTTTCAAAGGAAAATGTTCAGAGTTTAAAATGTTTTTATTTTAAAATTAATTATTAAAATGATTACACTGATCCAAATTAATATAATAGATATATAATTGAACAAATTTCACATTAAACCATGTTTAAAATCTAATTTAACTTTATGAAAAATTTAAATTAAAGGCTATTTTCAATTAAAATTATATATTTTCACTATTAATCCAAAATGAATCTTTTCAGAAATATCCCAAATATCCACCCTAAAATAATTTCTATATGATTATTTTAAAATTTATTCTTATTTATTAAAATAAATATTAAAAAATTAGAAAAAATAAATTTTAAATTATATGCACAATGCCCAGCTGTAACACCCTAACTAAAATCTCTAGATCCAAGCTGCAATGTCAGGTGACCTCATTAGAGTCTTCCTATATTCCAGAGAACTCTGACAACCATTAATGATCTGATAATGAAAATTGTGATACTATACACTCATTATCATGTCATGGGATAAATAAAAAACAATAATTAACATAATTAATCATCCGAGTAAACAAATAAATAACTGAATAAAGGGAAAATATGTCAAAAAAATAAAGAAACTCCCAAAATTTGAAAGCCTGGAAAGGGTAAATAATGCACTTAAAAAATAACAAAATAACTTTATGTCTTATTTTTTTCTTCTCATACCACCACTAGCTCTACACTCCTCAACTTATTAGTCTACCACAAGGCCCTTTCCCTTCTCCAAATCCCACATTAAATCTAAAATCGCACCAAAATTCCCAAGTAGGGTGTGAGTACAAGACTGAGTAGGGCACCACCAATGCATGATTAACCTACTTTTCTCAAGTATAAAAGGGTATTCTATAAAAATAATAATCAATTAAAAATAATAAAATAAGAATTCAATCCTAAATTGATAGGTGATGTGCTAAATAATTGGCCACAAAACTCTAGTTGTGCCTACTTCAGATCCTTGTCGGAACAATTACAATAGGATATTAGAAGTAACCAAAAAAAAGACATGGTGACAGTGCACCAATTTCATTACAACAACAAGGAATTGTACATATATATGTATCAGATATCTGATGGGCCTCATGTTTGGAATGCTACATGAAAATCATCTATGCATTGAGTACGCTGACTGCAAATCAACTAGGCATCGAGTATGCTTCCTCAAAAATAAACTATGAATAAGGAAATTGATAGTTGTCTTGCCATAATCATGTGAATCTACAAAATGGATTTCCATAGTAATATCATATCTCTAATCACATGTTTCTAATGTTCCTCATAGATCAACTAAGAATCGAATATGTCACTCACAAATCAACTAAGCATAGAGATTTATTCCTACAATGCTTCTAGGTATCGAGTGAAATACTTACAAATAAACTAGTTTTCAAGAAACCCCATACATAGAAACTAGTATTCTAGTGCATATAAAAAGAATAAATCCATGTTAGCATCATAAATTTGGCCTCAAGTACAAAATGTTTTATGTAAATAAACATGGCATCGAGTTCCTAATATACATCTTGCAGCTCGAATGTCAACTAGGAATCGAGAAGCCCAATACATTAGAGTTGATCAGACCTATAGTTAGGAATTTAGTACTTAATCTGCACATAATTCCATTTTATATCCACTATGTTCAATGATCTATAATTCATATCATCACAAGTGATGCAGAGTGCCTCTCTGATGAAAAAATATGTCATGACGGTTCACCTATCTTAATTAACAATAAGAAACCCCCAGTCATGATACCATACACATAGAATGAGAATAAAACTAAGGCATAACACAATATATCTGTAGGATCGAAATAATGATGTAGATGATCAATATACAAGAGGGGGGGTGAATTGTATACTTTAAAAATTCCTTTGGAACCCTTAATGTTAGTTACGATTAACTATGTTTTCCTTAAGCAAAGGAAAGTGCTAGGTTTAAAAAAGTTAAACTTAAGAAAATTTGCAACACCTCTAATACCAAATGAAAACATGGAATGAGATTCTGAAATTAGGTTCCGGAAATATGATTCCGGAAATTGAAACGTAACAAAAGATTACAATATGAGATTCTACCTTAAAGAGTATAGAATCTAAATGAAACAGAGTACAAGTAATGAAGTATAAGAAAGTTATACTTTCCTTATAATACAAAATGCAGTGGAAATAAACGAGTAGTAAAACTACAAGTAACAAGATATAAGTCTTTTAACCCAAGGAGAAGGGTATCCAACAACCTTGGATAAAGGTCCCTTGATTTATACTTTCAAGCAAGCATGTCTTACCCACACCAGGGTAAGCCCTCGATACGAAGATCGGAGTCTCTGTCTTGCTATCCCCGCAATCCCTCAACTTCAAGGTAGTTGGAAACCTCTGTCTTCCTCAGTAAGGAAGCCCTCAACTTCAAGGTGTTGTAAACCTCCGTCTTCCTATCCCTGGAAGTCCTTGAATGTAATTACCAACATTCGGAGTCGCACAATTCATTGAGATTTAATAAGAGCCTCTCTCTCTAGAAATCACTTCAAGCATGTAATCACATGAGTCAAAGATCAGTCAGCCTTTCAGCCCTGAGCTCTTTCTAATGAGCTCTTATTTATAGGTAAGGGTGGCCTCCTTTCCAACGGCCATATTTTCCTTAAAAATCGTAGGGACCTGTACAAGTGTAACTTAACCAATGGTTTGTTCATAACAGAATACTCGACATCGTTTTATAAAAAAACAAATGTAACAGAATGTACGACATCGTTTTAAGTCTTAATAAGAAAGTTCGGAGTCTAACCAAAATAATTTTCGGAGTCTAAATAAATTCGGAGTGTATAAAACAAAAGATGATCAGATTTTGTTTAATAGGTGAATTCGGAATGAGAATTCGGAATGAGAATTCGTCATCAGAATTCGTAATGACAATTCGTCATTAGAATTCGTAATGAGAATTCGTCATTAGAATTCGTAATGAGAATTCAATGTCGAACTTCATAAGGATTCGTATCCTAAATCTGGAGAAGAACTTAATTAGAGTTCGTATCCGGAATTCGGAATGAAACTTTATCATAGTTCTCATCTGGATTTTGGAGTGAAACTCTATTACATTTCTTATCCAGAATTCGGATCCAAAAACAGAATACTTCATATCAATGTTTCAAATAGATCCGAGAAAACAGAAATGAATCCGAATTTTAACTTAAGAAAAATATGGATGAAAATATGATAAGGATAATTTTTCTTACAAAAGCGATTTTCCTTATAAAAGCAATTTTTCATATAAAAGCGATTTTCTTAAAGATAAGGTGTTTGTGATTTTCAAAACAAGAAGGAATGGAAAATTCATAAGGAAAACCTTATTGAATCAACAATCTCCCCCTTTTTGGAAAGCACAAACATCCTTGAAAAAGAAATTCTAAGAAGAAAGAAAAACATTAAGTCTTATCTCCCTTTTCTTTAAGGATATTGATAAATACGACTAACTCCCGCTTAGGCTATGAAACTATAAGGATCGTATTCTAGATTTCCGGAGTGACATTTCATTACAAATAAGAAATTCTTCTTTAATGAAAAACTCCCCCTTAGATAATCTCTTATTAGAGTTCTTTTTTTCTTAAGGATCTTTTCCTTCTCCCCCATTGTGATTTTCAAAAACAATTCAAGGGAATGGGAAATATAATAATGTACCTGAAAAATTAGTAGTAACAAAAAAATGGACAAGCACAATTTCTATTAAGTTTGAAAATTTCAACAACAAAAGAGTTAAGGTACAACAAAAGATCAGATCTGTCTATTTGGGATCTTTCTCCTTCGCCATGAGACCTTTTAGAATAGTCTTTATCTTCTTTAAGTCTTTATGATCTTCTTCAGCTTTCTTCTTTAAGACAACTATTATTGCAGATTGAGCTTCAATCTTTTCTTTATGAGCTTTAATCTTTTCTTCCTGGGCTTTAAGCTTTTCTTCTTGAGACTTCACCTTTTCTTAAAACTCAATCCGATGATCTCTTTCAAACTTCCAGTTTTGAGAAACGGAATTCAGATTCCCATTCAGATCTCTGACTTCTTGAATCCGGAAGTTCTTTTCATCTGTCAGCTTCTCTTCAGAGGAATAAGTCAGCTCATTAATTTTCATGTCCTTAGTCTCAAAATCATCTTTAACATTGTTTGGAAATTCATCCAAGAGTCTCATCACTTCTACAGTTTTCCTCGACCAAATTTTCATCCTCTTGTAAGATCTTCTCTGGGCTTCATAGCCGACAAATAATGTTTTGAACCGAGCCTATATTTCAACACACTTTTCCATAACCATAGATACGGTGTCTGATTTCTGATTCAAATCATGTTGGAGCATCTGACATCTTGAATCAATACTTGAGAAAGTTGGAATAGTTCCCACCAACTTCTTTAAAGACTGAACAACAATGTCAGGCCCCAAAGAAGATGACTCTGAATCCGAAACTTTTCTTGGAGAATTTTCTTCTTCAACAAGTTTAGGCTTTCTCTTTGAAAAACTACCAACTTCCTTTATCTTCACCACTACTAAGCTCGGAGTATCAGCAAGAATTCGCTTTCCCTTGTCTCTTTTCGGAATAGAATCATGTTCCAGAGTTTTCTTTTCACTATCAGAAACTTGAAAAATATGGTCTTCCTCATCAGGAACTTTCTGAGCACCAACCTCTACATTCTCCATTTGAGAAAAATCATGTAGAAGTTGTTCTTCTTCTGCATGATAAGCTACTTCTTCTTCTACTTGCTGCTCATCATTTCCAGGAGTGACTAATTTCAACGATTCGACTTCTGAAGTTCGGAGCTACAGATGTTTCGATGGTGGTCTCTTATAATCACCTACTTGCTTCAACACATCTCTGGTTTCACCACTTCCTTTAGCAACAGTTTCTTCTTCTTCCACTTGCTCAATTTTCCCTACTTCCTCAGCAGTCTTAGAAACATCTTCTTCCGGAGCAACAAACTTTCTTCCTGGATTCTCAGGAAGAGAGTCCAAGGAAAAAGATCTCGAAATAGGAATATTTTCTGAAACCATCCCATTGAATTTCAACAATGCCTAAGCTACCTCTACTTCAGTCATCTTCTTCTAGAACTTCTTTTCTTTTGCTTGTTTTTCTAGCTCATCTGCAGTTCTTTCTTTCAAGGCCTTATCCTCCGCAGGGTCCAAGCCAAACTGAGGCTCCCCTTGCACTCTTTTTTCTTTGATCTCCCTCCATTTAGCAACTACCTCATCTGGGTAAGCTTTCTTCTTCTTTGGTTTTGGAGGTGCGGAATGAACTTCCTTAGACTTGGGATTCTCTGCTTCAACTTCAAATTCTTTCATCTTTCTCTTTCTCACTGTCTTAGAGGATTCCGGATCAACAACTTTCGGAACTGTTTCTTCTTGAGCCGGTGAATCAACAGACTGACCAGTATTCTTGTCAAAAGCTACATCCATTCTTTTAAGTGTACCATCACTCACCAGCATAATCTTGAAAAATCTTGGCTTAGACTTTCAAGCTTCCTTGAATGACTCAAGGCACCGAACAATCAACTTCAAGAGGATTGTTGGATACATTAAAATCTGAGCTCTCAGATTTCCATTCTTCACATTCTCAAGAGTGATAAGAATGTTCTTCATCAAATTAAACTTCCTCGGGTTTATCAGAAAATCTAGGATGTAGATCTCACTCCTCTTTAAGATATCTTTGTCACCCTTCCTCTGTATGATAAGGCCTTGTACCCATAACTCTAGAATCCGGAAATTTGTAGATAGAGAAGAAATCTTTAGAGCCTTGTCATCTGCCAGTCCGAGAGTTTCTAATGCTTTTTCCTTGTCGAAGCTACCCTTTGAATCCGGAAACACATGAGATATAAATTCAGTTTCTCCTTCATTATTCAGCCCTTCCAAGATAGCTTCCATGGCATATGAAAGCTTATAAGCCTTACCATAAAACATAAAAGACAACTTTTATCTTCCATCTTCCTTAAGAAAGGAGAGTGTCTCATAAAACTCTATAAGCAAATCTGAATATACTTCATCTTCATTCCCGGTTTTTGACACCGCAAAATCTTCCCAACCATTTAGCTTAATATTCTTGGAAATAAGAGAGTCATACTTTTTGAATAAATCCAGATGAACCAGCCTCTCTCTATATACTAAGCACTTCGAAATCGGCTTAGAGGAAGACATGTCTTGAGAAGCTGCTTCCACAGACATTCATATCCGAAGACCTCTGAGAAGTTCAGAACGAAAAAAGCTGAGGTTCGGAATGGTCTTAAAAGAGAGAGGTATAGCTTAGCGATGCTGGAGCTTGAAAATCGAAGTGGGACAACCGTTTGGGGTCCCCTTTTATATTGGCAACGAGAGAACGGTTCAACATCCATGGTTGATCGAAAGGTTGTGACAAGTTGAGATCAGATCTGACGGTCTAAAACCAATTCTGTTGAATCTGATCTTTTGAGGTTTTTATTAAAACAAAGAATTGAGAAAATTATAATCCGAAAACAAAATATAAGAAAATTCCAGCAAGTAAAATATGATTACGAAAACTTGAGTAATTCAATTATACCTTTCGGATTGGCTTAGGAAGATTATTCGTAATTGGTAACATTATTATGAAAACTACAAAAAAAACATTTATTACAAAAAGACAAATTTAGGAAAACTCACTACGAAAAACAAACTCAGTAAGAAAAACTCAGTACGAAAATTTCATTACAAAATTTGAAAACGAAAAACTTATTATGAAAGATTCGGTGGGAAAATGTCGTTATGAAAACACCAGTATGAAATTTTCCATTTCGGAAGTGTTCAATACGAAGTCTTCGATTCCAGAAGTCTTCTACATGAACATATCCATTCTGGAAATTTTAGTTCCAGAAATTCCATTCTGAAAATGTAGTTCCGAAAAGTTTGAAAACAAATTTTGAATAACATTGCTAATCTAACAATCAAATGTACTCCCCCTATGAAAATGAATTTATTGCTGTAAGGTGATTTTTTTTCAACAAAAAGTTAATTAAGAAATAATACCTTACATTTATCATTCCTAACTTCTGTTTAATAAATTCAAATCTATCAGAAGGCAACGATTTTGTGAAAATATCAGCATGTTGATCTTGTGTTCCGATAAATTGAAGAATAATATCTCCTTTAAGTGTGTGATCCCTAAGAAAGTGATGCCTAATATCTATGCGTTTTGCACGGGAATGATGTGTAGGTTTCTTACTAAGGGAAATGTCACTTGTGTTATCAAACAAAATTTGAGTTTTAGTAAAACTCAAGCCATAGTCTGTGAGTGTGTGTTGCATCCACAACACTTGAGCACAAAAACTTCCAGCTGCTACATATTCAGCTTCAGCAGTGGAGAGTGCTACAGAATGTTGCTTCTTGCATGACCAAGAAACTAATTAATCTCCTAAGAAATGACATGTTCTTGGTGTACTTTTTCTATCCATTCTACATCCACCAAAGTCAGAATCAGAAAATCATTTTAGGATAAAATCATTTCCAGAAGTATAAAATAATCCTAGATCCATGGTTCCTTTAAGGTAGCGAAAAATTCATTTTACTGCCTTTAAGTGAGATTCCTTATGATTGGATTGATATCTTGAACGTAATCATACTGAAAACATTAAGTCTGGTCGACTAGCTGTTATGTATAGTAGGCTCCCTATCATACCTCTAAAAGATGTTTGATCTACTGGTTTCCCAGCTTCATCAAGATCTAAAGAGTTTTAGGTACCAATGGGAGTACTAATACTCTTAGTGTTTTCATAACCATACTTTTTAAGAAGATCTTTAATATACTTATGTTGAGATATGTAGGTTCCTTCTGGTTACAGTGATCTAGTCTTCTATGCCATAACCAGGACTGATAGTCCATTGCACTTAGGCATGGTAAATATTGGCTTCTAAGGTCTTCTAAGTGTAAGGTGTAAACATTATCATGCCTATTAGCAGAGAGAATAAATTATTCCTTGGAATTTTGAACTAAGCACTTATCATTCCTAAAATTCACAAGGTAACCTTCATCACATAACTGACTTATGCTAATGAGGTCGTTCTTAAGACCCTTAACAAAAAGAACATTTAAAATTAAGGTTTTACCTAAAAGAACAATATTACCAATACCAACAATCTCTCCCTTAGCATTGTCTCCGAAAGTTTCCTTTCCTCCTTTTGTTTTGATAATCTTTTCATAATAGATTTTGTTACCAGTCATGTGCCGGGAACATCCACTATCCATGTACCATGTATTGTTGCTGGTACACTCTTTATTTTCCTTAGCCATAAAACAATGATTATCAATAGGTAATCTGGCTATAAGACCGAGATTCTTCTGTTCTGAAGGTTCATAATCAGAAGATTCATCTGAAGAGTCACCACCACTGGCACTCCAGGTGTCATTAGCTTTCAAAACTTTCTTAGCTTTGGCTTTATAATACTTCTTTTTGTTCCTGTCTGAATTCCTTTCTTTCCTTTCATTCTTTTTAAGCAAAGGGCAATCTAGTCCAATATGTCCATCTCTTTTGCATTCATAACAAGTAACTTCTCCATCTTTCTTATCTTTCTTTTCCTTTTTCTTATACTTGGATTGGAAACTCCTTTGGCCAGCTATCTTCTTCATCCTTCGAGCAATATTTTCTAATTCATTTTCTGATATTTCACTCTCACTAGATTCGGATTAGAAAATAACTTTCTTAGATTTGGATCTGGTTAATCTCTCTGGAGTCTTAGCTTTCATCTGATTTGATGTTGTTGTAAAAGCAACAGTACCATTTCCATTTTTTTTATGTTGTCAGCATCTCTCTTCATTCTGGTTTCATGTTGGAGAAGAGTTCCAAATAGCTCATCAAGAGAAATTTGAGTGACCTTCCTGTTCTCATCTATAGCAGTTCTTTTGGATTCCCACTCATTAGGCATGATATCAATTATCTTATCCACAAGAGCTTCATCATATAAGCCTTTATCACCCATAGACTGTAGACTGTTGATGATAGTCATAAATCTCTGTTGAACTTTACAAATTGGTTCACCATAAGGAAAGTTGATGCCATGATATTCAGCTCTGAGCATAGCTCTCCTAGTCTCAATCTCCTTAGAAGTTCCAAAGTGTGTATCCTCTAACTTCTTCCAGATACAATTAGCCACTTCACAAGAAGAAATTTGGCTATATATATTTCTAGTCATTGAACAAAGTAGAGAATTGCATACCATATAATTGAGTTGATATTCTTGCTTTTCCTGGTTAGTAAAAGTTCTAACTTCCTTGTCAGGAATTTTATAATCCCCAGTGAGCATAACAAAGTTGTCCACTCCAGTATTGATAACAAAAGTCTTCATTCGATCTCTCAAGTATTCAAAATCATTACCATCAAATATTGGTGGTCTTGAAGGATTTATATTATCAATAGAACCAACATTAATTCCTGCCATACTTATAAACCTTTGGCACACAAACTTGTTAGTAGAAAAGATTCGTAATAACAAAGTTCGGAATGAGAAATTTCGGAATGGGAATGTTTGGAATGATAAAGTGAGCAAGAAAAACTTATACGTGAGTACAACTATTTCAGATACCTTCCTTTGATACCAATTGTAGGATCGAAATAATGATGTTGATGCTCAATATACAAGAGGGGTGGTAAAATTATATACTTTAAACATTCCATTGGAACCTTTAAAGTTAGTTACGATTAACTATGTTTTCCTTAAGCAAAGGAAAGGGATAAGTTTAACAAAGTTAAACTTAAGTAAATTCACAACACCTCTAATACCAAATGAAACCTTGGAAAGAGATTCCGAAAGTAGGTTCCGGAAATATGATTTCGGAGACTGAAACTTAAAAAAAGATTACAATATGAGATTATACCTTAAAGCGTATAGAATCTAAATGAAACAGAGTACAAGTAAGGAAGTATAGAAAGTTATACTTTCCTTATAATACAATATGCAGCTGAAATAAACGAGTAGTAAAACTACAAGTAACAAGATATAAGTCTTTTAACCCAAAGAGAAGGGTATCCAACAACCTTGGATAAAGGTCCCTTGATTTATACATTCAAGAAAGTCTGTCTTACCCACACTAGGGTAAGCCCTCGATATGAATATCGCAGTCTCTGTCTTGCTATCCCTGCAAGACCTCAACTTCAACGTAGTTGGCAAACTCTGTCTTCCTCAGCAAGGAAGCCCTCAACTTCAAGGTGTTGGAAACCACTGTCTTCTTATCCCCGGAAGTCCTCGAATGTAATCACCAACATTGGGAGTCGCACAAAACTTTGATAGTTAATAAGAGCCTCTCTCTATAGAAATCACTTCATGCATGTAATCACATGAGTCGAAGATCAGTCAGCATTTCAGCCCTGAGCTCTTTCAAATGAGCTCTTTTTTATAGGTAAGGTCGGCCTCCTTTCCAACGGTCATATTTTCCTTAGAAATCGGAGGGACCTATACACGTGTAACTTAACCAACGGTTAGTTCATAACAGAATACACGACATTGTTTTATATCAAAACAAGTGTAGCAGAATGTACGACATCGTTTTAAGTCTTAATAAAAAAGTTTGAAGTCTAACCAAAATAATTTTTGGAGTCTAAATAAATTCGGAGTGTATAAAACAAAAGATGATTAGATTCTGTTTAATAGGAGAATTCGGAATGAGAATTCAGAATGAGAATTAGGAATGAGAATTCGTCATCGGAATTTGTAATGAGAATTCATCATTAGAATTCGTCATGAGAATTCGTAATGAGAATTCAATGTCGAACTTCATAAGGATTCGTATCCTGAATCTGGAGAAGAACTTAATTAGAGTTCGTATCCGAAATTCGGAATGAAACTTTATCACAGTTCTCATCTGGAATTCGTAGTGAAACACTATTACATTTCTTATCCAGAATTCGGATCCAAAAACAGAATACTTTATATCAAAGTTTCAAACAGATCCGAGAAAACAGAAATGAATCCGAATTTTATACTATAGAAAAATATGGATGAAAATATGATAAGGATAATTTTTCTTACAAAAGTGATTTTCCTTTTAAAATAAATTTTTCTTATAAAAGTGATTTTCATAAAGATAAGGTGTTTGTGATTTTCAAAACAAGAAGGAATGGAAAAGTCATAAGGAAAACCTTATTGACTCAACAATATCATCATGAAAAATAAATCATAAAACATAACATCAGGAAATAACAATAAAACATGGAAAAGGCTTCAATAATTATCACTAATGGAATCAAAAGAGATATCACAGAAACACACACCCACATTTTCTATATATTTCTTCATGGAACCACCTTCATTTATTTATTTTTTTAATTATTATTTGTATTCCAACTTCTTAATTCTATTTATTCATTCATTAAATATATAAAATTCATCCATACATATACATATACATATATTTATTTATTTATTTATTTATATTTATTCTCATAATATATATGTGCATGTCATCGTATATATTTATTTAACCCCAACATACCCACACCGAGATATATATATACACACAACCATATAAATACACTTTCATTTTCCAAATTCCAAAATATAGTTTTATAAAATATAATATTAATAATAATAATAACAAAAACAATATTTTTCATTATTAAAAAACTAACTTCATTTAAAGCATTAACATTTTAAAATACAACTTCATTTAAATCCCATATAGCTAATAAATTTTTATTGACCACATAATTGTATTTATTTGTTACGAGTAATAATATCATTATTATTAACTAACTTACCAAATAAAATATTACAAAGGTGTTAACTGGGATTTTACCCCTATAAAAATCCTTTAATTTATTATTTTTTTTTGAATACATACATTTATCATATAAAAATACTCATAAATTATTTCAAAAGGGGATTTTATTATCCGTAAAATTATGATAATGTTACACTTCTCCCCCACTATAATCTTATTATCCCTGATAAGTATCTCTAGTGGTCTTCCTAAAACTTCTCAAACTAATAAGATTTAACATAGAACTCCCACCCTCACATCTCCATAATAGGTCAGATATGAGGAACATAACCAAATCATAGTCAGTCTAAGGTATCACATAATGTTCTCTTAGGATTCTACCCTTAACCCAAGGGATAACTCTCCTAGCTGTAAACATGGTTTTCATCCTTTGAAATTAATCATATTCATCATATATATAGAATAATGGAATTATTATTATATCAATTACAATTAAATATATATCACAAAATCATAAAACACAAATGTATCACATGAGGATAGGATATATAAAAAATATGGCAGAAATCATGAAATTTAATTAATGAACTATTATACAACACAAAAACATGTATATATAAGGCATGTGAACCTATGTTCATAGTCATGAAGAATGAATGTACTCAAAATCTCTTAAATCACATATAACATCATGGGAATCACCCTTGGTGAATAAAATAAATGATAATGTAAAATCATAATTTCCCCCAATTTATGGAAAACTTGGACATCCAGTATACAATGTTGGCCAAACACTAATATAGTTCTCTTATAGGTGTCCTAACCGTCGTAACTTCTATCAAGATTATCCCAAATAAAGGTAATATATGTAGAATGTTAGTAAATCAAGTGCTCTATTACCATTTCATAACATCCCGAACTGAACCACTATGTCTAAGTAGTAATTCTACATAACCTTTTTTCCATATCTCCATATAAACGAGGATTCTGACTAGAATCGAGGGTCAGAGTCTAAAAATTAGGAGCCTATACCCTCAACAACATGTCCTATGATTAATAATAAAAAATTATTAACATAATAAATCATCAAAGTTAACAATAGAGATACATGGATTATATTAATAATGTTCATATCTAATACTATTTTCTATAGTAACCTAATATCTCTATCCTTAAGTTCGGAATGATACTCACAAATCAACTATGTGTTGAGTGCCTCATATACATCATGAAACTCATAAGTCAACAAAGTGTTAAGCAGCCTGATACATAGGATTCAAGAATCTCACTACTTAGGCATCATATGTATCCACAACACAGTATTCCACCATATCTTTATCCAATTTTAGGTTCCATCATCGCAATCATTACAATTCAAGCACACTCGCCCTCTAAGGGAAAATAGGCCATGATATTTCACTTGTCTCAAGTACCACAAACAACCACCAAGGAATAGTAAAATATATATAGGCTGTGCACATAAGTACACATAACAAAAAATATCATCATGAGAAATAAGGAAGAAGATATAAAATCATGTGATAACAATAAAACATTGAAAATGATACACTAATATCACCCATGGATCCAAAAAAGATATCATGGCTACATACACCCACATGTGTTCACAATCAATAATAATATAAAATAATCCCACACGTAAATCATGTATGGAAACATATGTAAATGAGATCCCAAAATGGTAAGGCTCTTCCCACCTCATAGTTTTTTAAGTCAACATTGAGGTTTTACAATGTATTTCATCACTTAGACCATGTTTTCACATAAATAGAAGACAATCACACACTGGAGAATCCATGAACCATCTCTATTTCAATATAATAAATTGGCTGTTTCCATTCCATTTTCCACAACTTCTAATATTTCCATCAATCATTTCCCATACTATATTCAATTTATTATTTATTATCTCCCACTCTCTCCTCAAGATTTACACAAAATACCATAATACCTCTCCACATTCTTTATGTTGTGCCTTGTGGAACAACCTTTATTTATTATTTCTTTTATTTATTTATTTCATTCCATCCACTAAATTCTATTTAAACATTGATTAAATATACATATATATAACATCAATATATATACATATATATATATACACTCATAATATATATATATATATATCAGCATATATATTTAGTTGACCCTTACAGATATATATATACACAATCACTTATATTTATACATTTTAGTTCTCCACACACTAAAATATTGTTTTCAATGTTTAATGATAACAACAACAACAATAATAATAATATCAACATTTGATTTTAATAATAAAAAACTCACTTCATTTCCATCATTAACATTTTAAAATACAACTTTTATTAAATACAATGTAGTAAATAAATTTATGTTAAAAAAATTCATTTATGTGTGACAATTAATAATATAATTATTATTATCAAACATTAGAAATAAATGTTCACCCATGCTAAAACATCACTCATAAATTAATAGAATTTAATTACACATGTAATTTCCATTATTTCCATAAAAAAAATTTATTATTATAATTATCCTTTTGTATGATGTAACCCAACAGAGAAAAAAGACTATGTTTATAAAACAACTGGGGTAGACCCCACATCCCTGATCTAAAGGTGGTCTCAATTTTAACAATTTTCACTAGTTGGGAGATATAAATTATTTTCATAAAAAATAAATAAAAATATAAAATAAGTTATATACGCATATTATATTACCAAATGCCTAATAAATTTAGTTATTTAGTAATAATTGGTAATAGCTGTCAATAATTGAGAGAAATTTTTAATTTCTATTATTTATCGATATTTGGTAATAATTTCAAGTAATTTAAAATTTTCAAATATATAGTCGTAACATAAAATAATTCCAAATATTTGATAATAGTTACAAATAACCTTTCATTTTCTGATTTTCTAATTTTTTTTCTAAGATCATATATTCCTTATATTATATAAATCATTACTAATTTTTTTATTTCTAATTTTTTTTAAAATATGAAATGAGGATGTAGACAACAGTCTGTATTAAAAGATCGCATTTTGGAAAATTATCATAGAAATCCAAACGAATATAATATAAATCATGTATATATTGAGGGTGATGAAATCTTTTAATCATATTCATCATCAAAACCATATTTTTTCAGAATGGAAAATTACATGTTCATGTAATAAATGTGATCTAACCATATTTTAAACATTTAACAATGCTGGGATCATCTATTTCCTTTTTTTCATGGAATGATAGTGTTTTTTTATACCAACATGCTGAACATAATTCATAAGATACAAATAATTTGGTTCTTGATCTATCAACATCTCAAACATTAGGACATGATTTTTATTGTCTATCTTTATAACAAACAAGAAACATTAGGTTATTATTCAACTCTCTTGTTAGAACCAACTCAGTATTTTTTGTTGATGAAGGCTTTTTTGGATTTATTATATCCCAGTTGCAATATAAAAATGTATAAAGTTTTTATTAAATTTTTTCTATTAAATCAATTAATGGAATTTCAAATACTTTTGATATGGTATTCACATTTAGTTAAATCACATTTACCTAAGGAAAATGTGATGACTGCAAATTTCTATGAAAGAAAAAGTCTAGTCTTTAATTTACATATTGTTTATTAGAATAGGTATGCCTATTCAAATCAGTGAATCCAATATAATGCTGAAAATGAGTCATTAGTTAATTTTACTTCATGTGAGTAATTGATGTTCAATGTGGAATAGTAAGGTAAGACTAGATTTATTACCATTATGTAGTTGAGTTTCTTCCCACTAAAATCTAAATTTAATGTTTATTCATGTCTCATAAAATTACATCATTGTTGACATGTCACAGATCCATTATTTTTACCCATATAAATAAAATAATCCTTTTAATTGTGATTCATGGAAACATTCTGATACGGTGTTTCATTATTTTCTTCATAAGCCCGTAATGTGCAATTATGTATTTTAACTAATTTTTTTCTCATTTAGATCTTACAGAATTCAATATTCTCAGTGTTCTATATTTATAACATACCTCTTTTTATGATGGGTAATGAACCATATATCTTTATAAAATTACAATTCTAGGACATCCGAAAAATAATATTGATTTTTATTAGAAACCATTAAATAATGAGTAAAATTTATTAAGCAGTAATTGTTTCAGTGCATATAAAGTTGTTATAGAATAGAATTTCATAGTTAATGTTGCAATAATGTTGAAACTTAGTGACTTTCTATTGTATTTAATGTTATCTAGATGGATTATACTTGGTATAAATTATTATTTGTAATTTATGAGTGATAATAAATATTTTATGCACTTCAATGGAATAAAACAATGTTTTTTTACTGTCATCACAAAAAATTTCCCTACAAACCATCATTTACTAACAAATGGAAATAATTTTTTAAAATGTATAAATATATGGACCTCCTGTAATGATCTCATGTATAAATTAGAAATATATTTTCTCATCATTGCATTCTATTACATTTGGATTCACTAGAACACAATAAAATAGATGGCTTTGGGAAAGATTAATGTGTGGTAAAAATATATAATCTTTTTGGGATATTTTATATTGTAATGAGTTTTTTGGTTTTTCTTATTTTATATATAATTCATATTGATAATATCTATTTTAGTAATATATTTTATATGGTTTTGGACACACATATTAAGAATAAATATAATGAAAATGCATGATTCGATCTTTCCAAAATTTAAAGTCGTGCAAAACTTGAGTTATTTTTAAATGATAGATCACTAATTTTAATGAATCCAAAATATGATTATATAGTTTCTAAATAAAATAATTTATTATATTCGGATTGGATTACAAAGTTGAGGTTTCTAGATGTTTATGTTTACAAATTTTTCTTTATGTGTCTGAAATGGTCATATTACTACATTAGAAAGTCATGATTATTATGTTATAATATAAATAATTCCACTGATTAGATTTTGAGGTTTGTTGAATTATTATATTTGGGATGAACTAACAAAAATATCATTTTTATCTGATTCATTTTTGCAGTGATAGAAGACTATGATGTACTGTGTAGGCTTCAAGAATATGTAGTCTAAATTTTATGTACATTGGGGAAAGAATCATCCATATTTATTCAATTCAATGGAATGTTTAATATTACATTTGATGCATAATGAAACATTCTTAAGACCTATATGGTTCTGATAGATATAACTATATATGATATTCATGTAGAAATTGAATACAAAAGTATGTCACAAAGCATATATTTAAGGGCTAATTAAAAACCCATATTTTCAATAAGAAATTTATTTTTTTGGATATAATTATTTTCAACCTGAATATCCTTCAAAAAATAATTGAATGGGTTATAATATGGGAAATTTTATGATTTAATGAATCATAAATTATCATTGTTTAATCATCCTGAACTTGGATTTGGTGGTATTCATGAAAGATGGATTTAAAATTATAGAAATCATAAGGCTCATACATACGTTCTTCTCATTTAGAATAAATGGCATGATTTGTATATTGATTAATACATTCAGCAAATATTTATATTTTTTAATGGTAAGAAAATATTATTTCATTTTTAGATTTTATGATGATCATATCAAGGAAAAGTCTCCACAAATGACATTACATTCTCTTGTGGAACGTTAGCAGAATAATTTTGTAAATAATTTTTTGAGATAGGTATGGAAAATGTTTTGTTGTTTAATATATGAAAATAATTTATTAATAGTTATATCACTTATTGTTTTTCAATTTTTTTGGAATCACAGAATGTCGATAAAATTCATAATGAATTTATTTAATTTTTTGAGTAACCCCCCATCCAAATTAGTTAAATATTATAATCCAGACACATTGATTGGTTTTATATTTCATAAAAATTCACATGGAAAAGAAAAAAAATAATTAATACTGTTGTTTTCCTGTGATGATCACATCACAGAGAAAGTTTAGTCGACATTTATTACATACTAGATAGAATATTTGATCTTTTTTATATAGGAAATAGTTATGTAACTATGTTTAAATTTCATTTAATAATACTAATAATTTTTTTTGTGTTCATCCATGCTAGGGAATTGTTGAGATTAAATATAAAACCATTTCTGAAGTAAATGAACCATTTGTGGTGCAATATCAACCACATTAAATTTATATTAAAATTATTTTGATTCATCAAGAGAAGTAATACACTGGGGGAGAATTTTATTATTGAAATATAAAAAAAATTAGTTCATGAAAAGTGAAAATGTATTTGTTGAGGTGCAAGGAATTTAAATTTTTCAAGAGAAAAATCCAAATACATCATTTCCATGGATAAAACCAAATATTGATTATGTAAGATCAAAGTTAGCAACTGATAGATATTATAATGTACCAAATGAATTTTAAATATAAAGAGATCATAAATTTTATAATCCTATTGAAAATAAATATACTAAGGAGGAAAATAAATATATTTAAATCATCAAATATTAAAATTATGCTGAAGATAAGGAATAATGAAATTACATGCTGGTTATAGTTAAAGTTAATTTATATTTCATTTTTCAATTATTTCTAGATGTCATTCTATTTATGTTTCTAATTTCTGGTGACAATTTTAATGAGATGTTCCCTAGATTTGATGACTCGGTGCTTCCTTGTTCTTGTCTTAATGTGTCATCACCCATCTTGTAGGTTGCTTCTAGTTCATAGTTGACTAAGAGGGGTCATGGTATAGAAATACCGATGATTCCCAACCCTTTTCATGAGTGGTGAACAAATATTAATTTTGATCCATATAGGAATATGTATTTTCAGTGTTCATTTTTGTTAATTTTCACTAGTTATAATCAGTTTTGATTAATTTATTTTTATATTAATTATTTCATTATTTGTTTTCCCCCAATTTTTGACATATAGTTTTTGTACATGGGGAATTATTCTGAGGGATTATTCTACTATACCATGGGTGATATGGGATCAAATTCTCAATGATGTTCATTGTTGGAGGTTTGATCATTAGATTGTATGTAAATATCTATTAAATATTTTTAAATTTATCTAATTGTTAACTTTATAATATTAATAAATTTAGGGTTTATGGTATCTCACTGAAGATATCATTAGTGCCCAAATATGAGGGACATGTGAGACCGATTTGTGTAAGCAATATCTTTAGTTTTTATATAATTTAAGGAAGAGGTCAATGGAGAAAACTGGATCCATAATGTTTTATTGGTCTTTCTACAAACCTCAACTTGATTAATTATCATCTCGTATTTGGATTGGATAATTATCCTACTATATGGTAGATAGTTTTCAAAGAAGATCCTAATCAGGCTAAAAGAACTGTAGGTGGTATGAGGCTATGCAAAGATTTGGTAGTCATACATTTATTACTCATCATCTACATATGGTAATTAATTGTAATTAATAATATATATATATATATATACTTTAGATGTAAAATTAAAATTATATATTAATAAAGGAATTTGATCATTATACTGTTATAATGTTTCGTTCTTTTAGGAGGATGTATACCGATCCTTCCACTGGAGAGATTATTTGTGGCTAATAGAAAAAAATTTGGGCAGTATAATTTTTTTGATTTTTCAAATTATTTTTAAAAATTGATATTTTAACTATTTTATTTAAAATGTCATTTTAATGATACATGTGAGGCCATGACTTCTAGAACACCTGATGAGTGTTATGATAAGAATGAGGATCATGAGAACAATTCTTGCGAATTTTATGAGGTACTGTAGATGTAGATGACTCATTATGCTATCGAGAAATGATTTGTGGTTGGAATAATATGTCATTCGTTTATTCATAACGTTGTATACTATCTTTAGTCATTTTCATGTAAAATTGAATAATTAGTCTGAAATACCCATGTTTTACTACTAAATAAAATTTTTGACCATTATTTGCATTTATCCAATCAAGTAAGTTTAATGTTATAATTTAAAATAATAACCTAATTATTAAAATATTATTATTATTGTTTTTTAGGTTACATAATTAAATTCAAAACATATTATTATAATGATTTTTTTGGACAAATTGTCCATTTGAAGGGTCATATGGGCCACATAAAAAGGCCCAAAGAATCTGGGATGCAACTGGACCATCCATGAAGATTGATATTTTGGGCTCAATACAGATGTCCAAAATCATTGATTCTCTAAAAAAGTATGCGGAAAACAAAATCCATCTTGGATAAAAATTTCAAGGCTTAACATCACCAAAATGGGGCCCAAATGATTCTATGAAGTCCAACCCACCATTCTGTCAGAGAATTAAAACAAACAAAAAATTATGGAATCTTCTCTTAACATAGACATAAATATGAACTGATATTTTTCAGTTTGAAACAAAATATAAGTTGAATAAGTTTTAGAATACATTATTTTTATTTTATGGAATATTAATATTCAAAAATCTATTTACATTTTCTATTTTGAAAAAGTATGGATTGAAATAGAAAGATTAAATTTTTTTAATCAAAATGACATAACATTGGTTCATTAAGTCCAATGGTCTCTAAATTTTGAGTTTATACATTCAAAATTAATATATAAAACTCTGAAGAAAATAATATCTTGATATTCAGCTTCTTGGATGACCAAATTGGAAAGACAGGTGGATGGGCATATTTGGAATGCAAACAGTCCACCACCTTGGGCTATAATGGCTTCTCCCTCTTTTCCTTTCAAGGATTTGGAATTTTATAGGAATTTAGGATATATTGGAATGACCAAGGCCCTATAAAATTCTTGTTATGATCTTCTAAAGTCATGTTTTCACTAGGGATACCCTTCCTCTTATCTTTGTTTTCATGTTCTTTTCTGTTCTTCTAATTTGTAATTGTGTATGTTTATTTTAATCTCAAAATAATTTTTACTCATGATTCTTATTATTCATATTTTTTTATCATCCACACTCTATTATTAAATATTAATTACCTCAAATTAGTTTAAATCAAGTTTAAAACCATTTCCTAATATTTCTTCCTCATTCAATTTAATGTCCGTTTTTATTTATCATCATCATTCGTGTGTCTCTTCGACGCACAAATATTTCCTTGTCCTATTATTTTCATTATATTTATAATTAATAACCATAAAGACATATTAATTTATTAATAACCATATCAATGGATGAGTAAATCAACCACTAATGTGAGTCATAATTTTTTCATATGAAGTGATTGATAGATTTTTCTCAATTAATATTCTTTAGGTTAACATTACGTACATAGAACATAAAATGTCATGGATTAATGAAATATTTTGTTGAACATGTGTTTTCCATGGATTATTGGAACTGTAAATACACTACCATAAACAATTAATGGTCATTATTAGAACCCTAGTTATGTTATGTTTGGGATTAAAGCCTTAACACTTAAGAATTCTAATCAAAGTCATCTTGTGAAGTTGGTTTTAACTTAATACAATATAAACCAAAGATCAAAGATATCAAAAGAATAAATCCCCAATAATCAACTTACCCCAATCTTAGTAAATATGTTAAATCGGTCAAAAATATTCCATTATTAAATTTAATTAAGCTTTGGAACCCCCACCCCTACTATTAAAAAGATAAATTACAAAAAACAATCCACTATAAAAAAGTACCATCACCGAGGATTCAACCTGAGTGTCTCTATACACATTAGGAGAGCTCCAGACTCTTGAAAAGTCAATAGGTGCAAATTTGTTACACTATTAATGAAATATTTTTTTAAGATGGTTCCTTAGTATATCCATATTTTTTAGTTTTTGAATGAAAATAGCAAAAACATAAAAAACAAAAAATTAAAAAATCAGAAAAAGAACAAAAAAAAACCCTACTTTCCTCATAAAAAAATAAATAAAAAGCCTAAAAAACCCAAATTCCTAATCATTAATAACATATATAAATGACCTATATCCTCCAAACTATACCTCATATATATTTTACCTTGAAATTGAGTGAACTCTTCACCAACATAGGAGGAACAATACGGATAATCAAATCACTAAAAATCCAATCATTGTCTAACCAATTGAACTAGATATGGCCAATACTAGGGAACAAATCCTTAATGAACTCACGACTTCTAATTACAATTACCAACCCCTTGGTATTCAATATCCAATCATGTATGATGACATAAAAATCACATTTGGTTTGATTCATCTTCTACCTCATTTCCATTGGTAAGCCAGTGAGGATCCACATATTCATCTCAAAGAGTTCCAAGTTTTCTGCTATACAACAAATCCCCAAAAGGTTTCTAAAGAAAATATTAATCATAGACCATTCCGTTTCTCCATAACTGACTCTGCCATGTCATGGCTCTACTACCTCCCACCTAGTTCAATAAACTCATGGATTGACTTGAAGCGACTCTTCTTAGAGAGAGTTTTTACTTCTTCTCAAACTACTTCAATCCAAAAATAAATAAGTGGTATCTTTCAATTCCGTAATGAATATCTATATGAGTATTGGTATATGTTCAAATATCTTTTGGAAACCTACCCACACCACAAAATCTCTTACCAAATCTTGATCTAATACTTCTATGAGGGGTTATTTTCTATAGTGAGAACACTCATTGATGCCTCAAGTGGTGGTTCTCTTTTTGATAAAACTCATTCCCATGTATGTGGTTATATAAGAAATATTTCTTCAAACACAAAACAATTCCACTCTTGAGCACATGATCAAGTCAAAAAAGTCCAAGAGAATCAATCCATAGAACCCAATAAGATGCCTGAGTGGATTAGTGAACTTACAAGTATTGTGAGACAACTAGCGGTGGCTGCCAAAGCACCAACATCATCTTCTCCATAATCTCTATTCCCTTAACCTAACACAAATTGTGGAATCTATATATCACCATATCATCCAACTAACACATGTTTTAAAAAATCAATAGGATCCATCTATTTCATTCGGACTAATAGAGCTTAATGTTGTATATACTCAGAGGAACACCAACCCTCAACAATTTGGTCATATCATTAAAATATTCAACCAACCCCACTATAATCCATACTCTTCTACCTATAGCATAGGATTGCGCTATAATAATCCCTTCTCTCATCCCCCTCAATTATATCCTGAAAACCCAAACCAATTCTAATATGGTCAAGGTGTGGGTAACTTATAAAAACGTTACCCTTTTGTTCCTAAACCTAAAAGGATCAATCCTCCACTTGGTCCCCCTAGATTTAACTTTCTTAATGAGCCTCCCCAATTACCAACCTAATAATAGAACATTCACACAAATTTAAATCAATTCAATCCCAATTCAGGAAAAGACCTATCTTCCATAATGCCATGGTAAAGTGCAGCGGATGATCTTTCCTCTATGACCCGTTCTAGTCTCAAAAACATTGGAAACCAAATTGGTTAACTTTCATCCCACCTAAGACAGCAGTAGTAATCAAACTATTCCCAACACCCAATGAAACCATTACCTATTACTAGGTTAATGAATGTTCCATTTCACTTAGATCAGGAATATAAATATCAATGCCTCGTGATGATTCATCTAAATCCCCATTAAATGTTGAGCTGGATAAAGGAAAGAACGAAAGGCCAAAAAACAAACTTGAATCCACTACCTCACCTCCTTTCATCACTCTAAGGAACCAAATTCTATTTCCTCAAGCTATCTCTAATCCAATGAAATTATTTGATTCTGATCCTGAAATCCATGACTTGTTTAGACACTTTGAATTGAAAATCCCCCTCTTAGATTCCATAAAATAGATACATAAGTATGTGAAGTATCTTATGGAGTTGTGCACACATAAAAGACAACTTAGGACCATTAATAATGTTTCAACCCATAATTCCATACCCATGAAGTTGAACGACCAAGGTAAAATTAATGTTCCATGCCAAATAGGGAGTTCTGACTTTGATGATGCACTCACTGACCTAGGAGCCCTGATAAATTTCATTCCCAAATATATCTTCTCCACCCTTGATCTAGGTCCCTTAAACCAATGGGTGTTGTAATATAGTTATCCAATCAAGGCACAACCAGTCCTAAGGGAATAATTGGGGATTTTCTTAACTGATCTAATGATTTTATCTTTCCAGCTGATTTTTATGTCCTTCAAATGGAAGGTGAGAAAAATTCCTTCTAATCTACTTTTATTTTAGGAATTCCTTTCCCCATGACATCTAGAACAAAAATTGATATCCATGATGGCCTCTTATCCATCGAATTTGGTGACCAACCAGTCAAGTTCAATATTTTTCAATCCATGTGATACCCATTAGAGAATCAATATGCACTCTCCATCCATTCTTCAGAAAGTATCTATGAGAGTATCTTGAACCTTAATCCATCGTGTTCTTCCTGAATTAATGACTGTAGAGTTTTACGATATTTAATCCTCATAAAGAAAGTCATAAATCGATAAGTTTATGTTGATATTTAAAATTTAATCTCTATTGAAATAAATGATCTTGAATAATAATGGAATGACATATCACCTATGATATCAACTACTCCAACATAGATGGTTATGAGGAATATAAACAAGAATGATAATTTTATGATTCTAATACGATTATCTAACACTCATCATTTCCCATCCATGATTATGAAAATTTTCTTATTTGTGAGATGAACCCTAAACCAATGTGATTATCTTGAGACAATGGGAGTGAATGTTGTGAGATTTTTTCCCTAATTATTAATGTGATCACTGATGGGGTTGAAATTCTCCATTCCTTAGAAGAAAACATTGATGTATGGGATATTAAAAAATTTATTCAGTCTTATGACTCCACTGATCCTCATTACTATAAATTGATAAGTTATGAAATAAATGAGTTAAAAATAATAGGGTTCTCATAATCTGATTTCATATTATCTGAACCTTACATAAATGCACCTTCAGAATAGAAACATCTTCCTAAACTTCCCAGCATAGAAATCAGACCTCAATGGGCTGCATAATTCTTCAAGTATAAGACCAAGTAGTGAATACCAAAATTCTATTTCAACCCTCATTGAATTCAAATCCCTACAACAAGGAAGAGATCAAATTATGTCACGAACAATCTGACATCCCAAAGAATAGGTTTTTCTTAAAGAACACTAGAGATGAGAAAATATGATTCCTACCATTAGATTATGGGTAGTCCAAAACAAATGTCCATATTTTAATAAAATAAATGTAGTGCTTCTTGGAATGAAACCCAAGTTTTATTTTAATTTTATGAAATTATAATTTAATTTTAGTTATTCATTAAATAAGTAATAATTTTTTTATTCTCTTTTAGGTAATGGTTATTTTCCAAATCATCGCCAAAGAATCCACACATGTAACACCCCAAGATTTTATGAGATATATTATTTTTAATTTCTTTTATTTTCTATATTATACACTTCGACATGACTAGCTTGTACTATACGCAACACTGTATTAGCTTACAGTATACACAACACTATTCTTGGTTCGTGTTACACACAATTTCAAGTTCGTTTTGTGGAAAATATTCTACGCAACATTAAGAATAGATTTTTTTATGTATAAATAAAATAAGTTTTGATTATGTTATACAAAACACGAAACATATTTTTCACTGCATGCAGCCTTGACATGGCTTTCATTACACGCAATCACGACCTTCCTCGATAGCGTGTGTAGTACACAATAACGAGTTTCACTAAACAACGATATATTGTTATAATATTATTATAGACTAGCCATTATAAATAGTATTAACTACATTTTGAATTTTATAACATTATTAATTATCAAACATATTTCATAGAACATGGTATGAGAACTAAATAAATTTTTCGGGTAAAATAAGTATATTAAAAAAATTCCAGTTTTGTTGCCTTTTGATGGAATACCCACTTTAAATCTAGTTTTTGACATGTTTATAAGTTCAAATTGAAAAAATAAAATTCTTCCTTGGAATAAGGACATAAAAAATTAATTTGGATAAATTTTTCATATTATTCTGATAACTTTCATATTTTAATGATTAGTGAAAACATGTTACATTTTAATTAAAAATAACATTTTTTATCGCAATAATTTATATGGTTAGATTATCTTTTTAATTGATTTTAAAATGTAATTAGAATATATTTTTACCATTTAATCTAATGTTGGTCATTGTAATTAATTTCACTTTGAATCTGGACATAAACAAGTGTCGTTCTTTTGATAGTTATTGTTTCTTAAAAACACACTATTTGTTTTGATAACGAGAATTAATTTTAAAATTAATTACTGCCAGCTGTATGTTTTGAATTTGGAAAATTTGAAAGCATTTTTGAATTCATAATATCAAAAATAGCTTAGGATGAATTTTTGGTATTTTTCTGAAAACTTCAATTTTTGATGAATAGTGAAACCACTTAGTGGTAGTTAAAAAACTGACTCTTTCATTTAAATAAACTTTTACCACTTCTATGAATTGAATTTAAAAAATCAGACATACATGGTTGTTATCAGAAATTTAAATTTGGTTCAATAAGATGAAAATAAATTTTTTTTAATAGTAACCTTTGACTTTTATTTACTGCGATTAAAGGTAAATAGGGTAACTTAAGGTTAAAAGAATATTATAATAATTCAAAATTACCATAACACTTGTCCTAACCTTATTGGATGAGTAGTGGCCGACCATGGACATCCTTGGATCTATTTTGGGACCCCATTGATCCACATTGTAGTGATAATGACAATTCAGATTAATTAATTTAACGTAAAGACAAAATTGGCGTTAACAAAAATATTTTATTAATTAATTTTTATAAGGGGTTATATAAATTATATTTTAGACTATAAATATTCGTTGGAAATATATAATGATTTCCTAAATGGTGGTGTTTTTTTATATTTTTAGACATCAAATAAATTAAATAATTTATGACACAATAATGATACAGTATTTACATCATTAATAAATGATTTAAATAAATAAGATTATAATGATTAAAATATTATCCAAAATATGTACAATTCTTATTGGATGATTTTATTTGGACCAATAGTCATCTTATCTTCATCTTTAATGATTTTTGGACCTTTTTAAAACCGAAGATCAGTTTATAATAAAATAATATTTTCACACTTTCCAAAGGTGCCCCTCTCCTCCCTTATAATAGGGAACCTCCTCCCTCTTCTCTTTACACCCTTTTGTGCCTTGAAGCTCAGCCCAAACCTACCAATTACTATTCCCAACCACTCAAGTTATATCAGATAGGTTCTGTTCTTCTCAAAAGACCAACTCCAGTGCCCTAAGAAATATTTTAAAGGAGGTTCGTGGAGGAAGAGATAATCTCTTCTACTGACTCTTGCAAGTTTCTTTCTTATTATACTTCCTCTTATTTAGTTGTTTCATAATAAAGTAATAACATAAGTATTAATTATATACTTATATGTTATTATAAATATGAAACAACCCTGTTTCACCTTCTATCCATCCTACGGAAAATTAAATCACCGTGCGTGCGTACGTACGGAATACCATCTCCACGTCGTGGTGTAATCTGTTTTTCCACAACCACCTTACATGGATGAGTATAATGGTGTGAAGAATTACTATATATTATTATTATAACATCATACTGATTCTAAGATATTATATCAGCCACTCCATTTCCATTCAATAAATATGGGAAGGATATCATCCTTCGTGCGTACGTACGGATTACTCTCTCCATGACCCAATGAGATTCATTTTCCATGTTAACAATTCAAGAATGACTATGAAGTATATATAATAAGTAATCATGAAATATATGACATAATGATTCTACTAGAGTTATGTATAAATATATGTATGTCATCTACTTAATTCCATTCAATTCAATAAGGAAACGAAAAACAGCATTCATGCATACGTACGACATACCGTCTCCATGAACGATGTATTTCATTTCATTTATCTATCTATTATATATATATATATACTGAATATATATGATATATAAATCATGATTTACATTATGGAAGTAAGTAAACCATGATATAAGTAATAATAATATCAATAACAACAAGTCCAAACACGTATGAAAAATAAAACGATTTTACCCAAAACGCTGCTTTAACATGGAATTTACAAAAGAACAGTTAATATAAAGTCATAAGTGAACCATATATGATATCACAACAATGAATATGATTTTGTAATAAGTAAATGACATTATTTAAATCATTATACATTATGTTTGGATACGTACTAAGCATATCAGACCTAAGGTAAGGGATAACGTTTTCAATCTCTTTTTTATCTGAGATTGTTTATTTGTAAGTATTTACAGGGGTTATATTTATCATTCATGTCCATATTTTTTAAAAATGGTTTCATGTATGTTTAAATTCCTTTTTACCCATTTTTGGATTTTACTACATGGTATGTCAAGAATCATTCTTTTGTTTACCATACAAGGTACTTTTTGACTTTTCCGTCAAAGGTACGAGAAGAAAGTTTTTTTAACTTATACGGCATGAATGGATTTTTACGGTTTTATAACGCCTTATTTTCATTAAGCATACACTAAAATATTTCATGTCTATTTTCAAAAAAATCCATTTCTTTTTAAATTTTCATGGCATTTTGTGAAATGAAAATGATTTTGAAAAAAGAAAGGATAGTTTCCTCAAGAATTAATTTCAAATGATTTATAAAAACCATTTTCCATCTAAGATGTCATTATTTAATATGTTTATATTTCAAGTGTTGAGTCAATAAGGTTTTACTTATGACTTTTACATTCCTTCTTTTTTTTAAAAATCACAAACACCTTATCTTTAAGGAAAATTTCTTTTATAAGGAAAATCGCTTTTATAAGGAAAATCTCTCTTATATGGAAAATTATTCTTATCGTATTTTAATTATCTATATCCATATTTTTCTTAAGTATAAGAATCGGATTCATTTCTATATTCGCGAAATCTTTTAAAACATTGATATGAAGCATTCTATTTTAGGCTCTTAATTCTAGATGAGAACTGTAATGAAGATCCACTCCGGATTCTGGATACGAACTCTAATAAAGTTCCACTCCGAATTCTGAATATGAACTCTCATGAAGTTCGACACCAAAATCTAATGACGAATCCTGATTCCAAACTCTCATTAAGAATTCTGATGACGAATTGTCATTCCGAATTCTCATTCCGAATTCACCTATTAAATAGAATCTGATCATCTTTTTCTTTATACACTTTGAATTTATTTAGACTCCATATATTATTTTTTCTTAGACTCCATACTTTTATTTTCTTACTCTTTTATAATTTGTATACTCTTTATTATTTTACTTACACTCTGAATCATCACTCTGAACTTTTTATCTTATCTTGAAATGATGTCATACTTTCTGTTATACTTATTTTGTTATAAAATGATGTCGTCTATTCTGTTATAAACTAACCGCTGGTTAAGTGACATGTGTACAGATCCCTCAGATTTTTAATTAAAATATAACCGTTGGAAAGGAGGCCGACCGAGCCTATAAATAAGAGCTCATTTAAAAGAGCTCGAGACTGATCTTAGAGACTGATCTTTGACTCATGTGATTACATTCTTGAAGTGATTTATAGAGAGAGTAGATCTTATTAACTCTCAATGATTCGTGTGACTCCGAATGTTGGTGATTACATTCAAGGACTTCTTGGGATAGGAAGACAGAGGTGCCGACTACCTTGGAGTTCGAGAGCTTCCTTGCTGAGCAAGATAGAGGTTCCAACTACCTTAAAGTTGAGGGCTTGCGGGGATAGCAAGATAGAGATTCTGATCTTCGTATCGAGGTTTTACCTTGGTGTGGGTAAGACAAACTTGCTTGAAAGTATAAATCAAGGGACCTTTATCCACGGTTGATGGATACCCTTCTCTTTGGGATAAAATAATTATATCTTGTAACTTGTAGTTATACTACTTGTTTGTTTCCGCTGCATATTGGGTTGTAAGGAATGTATAACTTTCATATACTTCCCTACTTGAACTCTGTTCCATTTTGATTCTATACGCTTTAACGTAGAATCTCATATTTTAATCTTTAGTTAAGTTTCAATTTCTGGATCCATATTTCTAGAACCTACTTTCGGAATCCCTTTCTAGTTTTAAGAAAGTACATAGAACGTGATGTTTATAACTTCATTCCTTATTCAAAGTTTTCAGTTGGTGTTAGAGGTGTTGTGAATTTTCTTAGTTTAACATTGTTAAACTTAGAACTTTCCTTGTCTAAGGAGAACATAGTTATTCTTAATTAACTTTAAAGGTCCCAAAGGAATTTTTAAAGTATACAATTTACCCCCTCTTGTATATTGAGCATTTACATCATTATTTCGATCCTACAATTGGTATCAGAGGAGGTATCTGAAATACTTATACTCACGTTTAAGTTTTTCTTGTTCATTTTTCTTTATACTTTGGACTTGCTTAGAAAGTTATTCGTCATTTCGAACTTTTTCATTCCAAACATTGTGGTTATGAACTTTTTTTACTAACTAGTTTGGTTTCCCAAGCTGTTTTAGTATGGCAGGAGTCAATGTTGGTCTTATTGATAATCTAAATCCTACAAGACCACCAATCTTTGATGGTAATGACTATGAATACTGGAGAGATCCAATGAAGACTTTTTTTATCAATTCTGGAGTGGACAACTTTGTTATGCTTACTAGAGATTATAAAATTCCTAATAAGGAAGTTAGAACTTTCATTAACCAGGAAAAGCAAGAGTATCAACTCAATTATAAGGTACGCAATACTCGACTGTGTTCAATGACCAGAAATATATATAGACAAATTTCTTCTTGTGAAGCAGCTAATTATATCAGGAAGAAGTTACAGGTTACTCACTTTGGAACTTCTAAAGTGATTGAGACTAGGAGAGCTATGATTAGAGCTGAATACCATGGATTAAATTTTCCTTACGGTGAAACAATTTTTAAAGTTCAACAGAGATTGATGACTATTGTCAACACTTTACAGTCTATGGGAGAGAATGGGTTAGATGAGGAAGCCCTTGTAGATAAGATAATTGATATTATGCATAATGAGAGTGAATCAAAGAGAAGAGTTATAGATGAGAACAGGAAGGTCACTCAAATTTTTCTTGATGAGCTATTCCGAACTCTTCTCCAACATGAAACAAGAATGAAGAGATATGCTGACAACATCAAGAAGAAAAATGGAAATGGTAATGTTGCTTTTTACAACAACATCAAATCAAATGAAATCTAAGACACCTGAGAGAGTAACCAGATCCAAGTCTAAGAAAGTTATTTTCCAATCCGAATCTAGTGAAGGTGAAGTCTCTGAAAAGGAGTTATCAAATCTTTCTTGAAGGACGAACAACATAGATGGCCAAAGAAATTTCCAATCCAAGTATAATAAAAAGGAAAAGAGGGAAAGGAAAGATGGAGAAGTCAAATGTTATGAATGCAAGAGAGGCGGACATATTAGACCAGATTGCCCTTTGCTCAAAAAGAAAGAAAAGAAAGAAAGGCATTCAGACAGGAACAGAAAAAAGTATTATAAAGCCAAAGCTAAGAAAGTCTTGAAAGCTAATGACACCTGGAGTGCTAGTGGTGGTGACTCTTCAAATGAATCTTCTGATTATGAATCTTTAGGACAGAATAATCTTGGTCTTTTAGCCAGACTACCTATTAACAATCAATGTTTTATCGCTGAGGTACGAAATGTTGAATCATTGACCAATGTATCTTTCAATTCTAATGATAGTAAGTATTATAACTCCTCAGATGAATAATCCTCTTCTGATGAAGAAAATACTTTACCTACTTATGAAGAAGTTTCTAGGTTTGTTGAACTTCTTCAAATTGATAATTCCAAACTCAATAATAAACTAGATAAGGAAAATTCTAGGAATAATATTCTTACAAAAGAAATATCATATCTTTCTAAAGATCTTGATAGAAAAATGATTATTTTTAAAGTATTTAAAAAAATCTTGAGGAAGTATGTTCTGAGAAGAAGAAACTTTCTAAAGAGTTAGAAAAAGTAATTTCTAAGAAAAATGTTTTCGAGCCTAGATCTAGTTCTAAAACTAATGATTTTGAGGATAAAAACCTGGTTATAAAACTCAAGTCTGATATTTTTTCCTTAAATAAGTGTTTATCAAACTTTACCCATGGTAAGGAAAATTTTGATAAAATGTATCCCCAAATACGACCTTTAAGAAATAAATCTGGATTTGGTTATACCCATGCAAAACCAATTTTTAGTAACAATTATTTTTTTCCTCAAAGTGCCCCATTCTGTACCAAGTGTCAATGTGGTGGTCACTAGGCAAACAATTGTTCCTTAAAAAAAACCCAATCTCTAGGATTTCACAAATATTATTTCTCTAAGAAGATGTGGGTACCCAAAATCTTGTTTTCTGGAAATCTCGGATCTAAACAAGTTTGGATTCTGAAGGTCTAATTCTCTTCTTGATTTCAGGAAAATAAAGAGAGTACCAGCAGCAACACATGGTACATGGATAGTGGATGTTCCCGATACATGACTGGTAACAAAATATATTTTGGAAAATATTATCAAAACAAAAGGAGATATTATTCTTCAGTTTATCAGAACGCAAGATCAACTTGCTTGTATTTTCACAAAATCATTGCCTTCTGATAGATTTGAATACATTAAACAGAAGTTAGGAATGATAACCGTAAGGTAATATTTCTTAATTAACATTCTTTTGAAAAAGTCTCCTTACAGTAAGAGACTCCTTTTCATAGGGGGATTACATTTGATTGTTAGAGTAACTAATTTTTTTTCTCAAGGTTAGTTTTTCAAACTTTTCTGAACTAAATTTCCAGAATGGGAATTTCCGGAATTGAAATTTTCCAGAATGGATATTTTCAAATAGAAAACTTCTGGAATAGAAATTTTTGTATTAAAAACTACCGGAATGGAAAATTTTGTACTGGTGTTTCCGTAACGACATTTTCGTACTGAGACATTCATAGTGAGCTTTTTGTATTCAAACTTCTGTAATGAAATTTTCATGTTGAAAATATTGTAATGAATTTTTGTTTTCATTGTTGAGTTTCTCCAAGAGATTTCTGCGAGCTATGTCTTTTCGTAGTAAATATTTTTCATAGTTTATTTTTTCTTCAAGAAGAATATTACCCATTACGAATAATCCTCCTAAGCTAATCCAAAAGTTATGATCTTTTTAATTATGTTTTCATAATCATATATATTAACTGGTGTTTTCTTATATTTTTTTTCGGATTCTAGTTTTCTTAAATATTTGTTTTAATAAAACATCAAATGATCATATTCAAGTTTTCTTGAGAATTGGTTTTCAACCGTCAAATTAGATCAACGATTTTTCAACCGTTAGATGGATTTGGAAGACCAACGATCAAATTATTTGCCTATTTAATGGGGACCCCAAATGGTCGTCCCACATCGGTTTTTCAAGCTCCAGCGTCATGAAGCTCTGCCTCTCCGATTTAAGGCCATTCCGATCTTCAGTAATCTTCGTTCCAAAATTCTCAGAAGTCTTCAGATCCGAATGTCTGTGGAAGTAGCTTCTCAAGACATGTCAACCTCTATGTCGATTTCTCAATGGTTAGTATATAGAGAAAGGTTTGTCATCCTAATTTCTTCAACAATTATGATTCTCTTATATCCAAGAACAAAAAGCTTAAAAATGGGAAGATGTTGTTGTGTCTAATCCCAGGAATCAAGATGAAGTATATTCGGACTTGCTTTTAGAGTTCTATGAGATAGTTTTCTTCTTTAAGGAAGATTCTATGGAGAAATTATCATTTAAGTCTTATGGCAAGACTTATAAGATTTCTTATGCCAAGGCTGCCAGCTTGGTAGGGCTGAACAATGAAGGATAAGCCGAGTTCATCACTCATGTTTTTCCGGATTCAAAAAGAAGTTTCAACAAGGAAAAGGATTTGGAGACTCTCGGACTGTCAGATGACAAGGCTCCGAATATTTCTAGTCTATCTACAAATTTTCGGATTCTAGAATTATGATTACAAGGCTTTATCGTACCGATAAAGGGTGATAAAGACAGTTTGAAGAAGAGTGAGATCATTATCTTAGATTTTTTGATAAATCTAAGGAAGCTTAATCTGATGAGACACATTCTTATTACCATTGAGAATGTTAAGAAAGGGAATCTGAGAGTTCAGATCGTAATGTATCCAGCAATAATCTCAAAGTTAATAGTTCGGTACCTTGATTATTTCAAGGAGGTTTGCAAGTCTATGCCAAGAGTTTGCAGAATTATGTTGGTGAGTGATGACACCCTTAAAAGGAATAATGTTGCCTTCGAAAAGAAGACTGGTGAGTTCTTTGATTTACCTGTTCAAGTAGAAGCGGTTCCGAATGTTGGTGAACCTGAATCTTCTAAGACAGTGAAGAAGAGAAAGTTTAAAGAAGTTGAAGTTGAAACAGGGAATCCCAAATCTAAGGAAGTTCATTCCGAAACTCCAAAACCGAATAAGAAGAAAGCTTACCCTGATGAGGTAGTTGCTAAGTGGAGGGAAATCAGAGAGAAAAGAGTGTAATGGGAGCCTCAGTTTGGATTGGATCTTGCGGAGGCTAAGTCCTTGAAGGAAAAAAACGGATGAATTAGAAAAACAAGTGAAACAAAAGAAGCTTAAGAAGAATATGTCTAATGCTGAGATAGCTTAGACTTTGTTGAAGTTTAATGCGATGGTTTCTGTAGAAATTCCCTTTCCGAGATCTTTTTCTTTGGAATCTCTACCTGAGACTCCAGGAAGAGACTATGTTACTCCGGAAGAGACAGTTGCTAAGAATGTTTAAGAAGATGAGAAGTTTGAGGAAGTGCAAGAGGAAGAAGCACTTGCTGAAGGTAGTGGTGAGACTGGTGATCTATTGAAGCAAGTAGACGATTACAAGCGGTCACCATCGGGACATTTGTCGCTTCGAACATCAGAAGCAGAGTCCTCTAAGTTAGTCACTCTAGGAAAGGATGAGGAGAAAGGAGAACAAGAAGTAGCTTATCATATAGAGGAAGAACAACATCTACATGATATTACTCAAATGAATAATGTAGAGGATGGTGCTCAAAAAGATGTTGATGATATAGACAATGTTGTTCAAGGGTCTGATAGTGAATAGAAAACCCCAGAACAGGAATCCATTCCGAAAAAGGACAAGGGAATGTAACTTTATGTTGATACCCCGAGCTCAGTGGCTGTAAAAACAAGGGAAGTTGGTGATTCTTCTAAGAAGAAGGATGAGAAATTGGAAGAAGAAATTTCTCTAATAAAAGTCTCAGATTCGGAGTCATCTTCGTTGGGGCATGACATTGTTGTTCAGTCATTAAAGAAGTTGGTGGGTTCTATTCCGACCTTCTCAAGTATTGATTCAAGATTCCAGATGCTCCAAAATTCTTCGAATCAGAAAACAGACTCTATATCCATGGTTATGGACAAATGTGTTGAGATGGAGGCTCAGTTCAAAACCTTTATTGTCTGTTATGATGCCCACAATAGGTCTTGTAAGAAAATGACTAGTTAGTCAAAGAAATCTGTAGAAGAGATGAGGCTCTTGGATGATTTCCAAGATAATGTTAAAGATTCTTTTGAGATAGAAGATAGGAAGATAAATGATGTTACTTCTTCCTTTGAAGAAAAGTTGACAGCTGAGAAGAATTCCCAGATTCAAGAAGATAGAGATCTGAATGGGAAGCTGAATTCTGTTGCTCATAACTGGAGGAATGAAATGGATTGTTGGATTGAGGTTGAAGAGAAGTTGTTAAAGCAAGAAGAAATTTTGAAAGCTCAGGAAGAAAATCATGATGCTCACGAAGAAAAGATTGAATCTCAAAGTGCATGAATAGTTGTGTTAGATAAGCAAGCCGAAGAAGACCATAAAGACTTGAAGAAGATAAAGACTATTCATAAGGGTCTCATGTCGAAGGAAAAAGATCCAAAATAGACAAATCCGATCTTTTGTTGTATCTTAGCCTTCTTGTTTTTGAACTTTCAAACATAATGAAAATCTTGTGTGCTCGTTTCTTTTGTGGTTGTTACTAATTTTTCAGGTACTTTGTTATATTTTCCATTCCCTCAAATTTTCTTTGAAAATCACAAAGGGGGAGAAGGAAAAAGAACCCTAACATAGGGGGAAAAGTAAAATGAACCTTAACAAAGGGTGAGAATGAAAAAAGAACTCTAATAGAGTTTATCTAAGGGGGGTTCATTAAAGAAGGAATTATTATTCTTAATGAAAATCCATTCCAGCTATCTAGAATACGATCCTTAGAGTTTCAAAGCCTAAGGGGGAGTTAGTCATATTCATCAACATGCATAAGCAAAGGGAGATAAGCCTTAATGTTTTTTTCCTTAGTCTTTCTTTTTCGTAAGGATGATTGTGCTTTCTAAAAAGGAGGAGATTATTGAGTCAATAGGGTTGTCCTTATGAATTTTACATTCCTTCTTGTTTTGAAATCACAAACACCTTATCTTTAAGGAAAATTGCTTTTATAAGGAAAATCGCTTTTATAAGGAAAATCGCCCTTATAAGGAAAATTATTCTTCTCATAATTTAATTATCTATATCCATATTTTTTATAAGTATAGGAATCGGATTCATTTATATATTCTTGGAATCATTTAAAACTTTGATATGAAGCATTCTGTTTTAGGATCCGAATTCTAGATGAGAACTGTAATGAAGATCGAGTCCATATTCTGGATATGAACTCTAATAAATTTCCACACCGAATTCTGAATATGAACTCTCATGAAGTTCGACACCAAAATCTAATGACGAATCCTGTTTCCAATTTCCCATTACGAATTCTGATGAGGAATTGTCATTCTGAATTCTCATTCCGAATTCACCTATTAAACAGAATCTGATCATCTTTTTCTTTATACACTTCGAATTTATTTAGACTCCAAATATTATTTTCTCTTAGACTCCTAACTTTTATTTCCCTACGCTTTTATAATTTGTCTACACTTTAATATTTTACTTACACTCCAAATCATCACTCCGAACTTTTTAGCTAATCTTGAAATGATGTCGCACTTTCTGTTATACATATTTTGTTATAAAATGATGTCGTCTATTCAGTTATAAACTAACTGTTGGTTAAGTGACACGTGTATAGGTCCCTCTGATTTTTAAGGAAAATATGAACGTTGGAAAGGAGGCCGACCAAGCCTATAAATAGGGGAT
This sequence comes from Viscum album, assembly GCA_963277665.1. NCBI lineage: Eukaryota > Viridiplantae > Streptophyta > Magnoliopsida > Santalales > Viscaceae > Viscum > Viscum album. The sequence continues at coordinate 815,351,879 of OY728165.1, forward strand.
CATTTGAAAGAGCTCGAGACTGATCTTAGAGACTGATCTTCGACTCATGTGATTACATGCATGAAGTGATTTCTAGAGAGAGAGGCTTATATTGACTCTCAAAGCTCCGTGTGACTCCGAATGTTGGTAATTACATTCGAGGACTTCTGGGGATAGGAAGACAGAGGTGCCGACTACCTTGGAGTTCGAGAGCTTCCTCGCTGAGGAAGATAGAGGATCCAATTACCTTAATGTTGAGGGATTGAGGGGATAGCAAGACAGAGATTCTGATCTACATATCAAGGGCTTACCCTAGTGGGGGTAAGAAAGACTTTCTTGAAAGTATAAATCAAGCAACCTTTATCCAAGGATGTTAGATAGCCTTCTCTTTGGGTTAAAAGACTTATATCTTGTTACTTGTAGTTATACTACTTGTTTGTTTCCACTGTATATTGTATTGTAAGGAAAGTATAACATTATTATACTTCCCTACTTGAACTCTGTTCCATTTAGATTCTATACTCTTTAAGGTAGAATTTCATACTGTAATCTTTAGTTATGTTTCAATTTCTGGATCCATATTTCCGGAACCTACATTCGGAATCCCTTTGTAATTTTAAGCAAGTACATAGAACCTGAAGTTTATAACTTCATTCCTTATTCCAATTTTTCATTTTGTGTTAGAGGTTTTGTGAATTTTCTTAGTTTAACTTTTTTAAACATAGAACCTTCTTTGTCTAAGGAAAACGTAGTTATTCGTAATTAACATTAAAGGTTCCAAAGGATTTTTTAAAGTATACAATTCACCCCCATCTTGTATATTGAGCATTTACATCATTATTTATATCCTACATCAAGTATAATGTCTCTATGATTTACATGGTTTCAATTTTATTATGATGAAATGATATCCATTTATTTATATGGATTATGTTATGATGGGATGGTGTTTATGAAACTCATTTTATTCTTTGGGTTATGATGAATGATTTATGTTTATGTTGTGGCACACGTAAGAATGATTTAAATATGAGATGGGTGGGACCTATATCTCCCTCAAATGCATTGGATAAAGATTTATAACTCATGAGATAGACATGGCTGGAATGGTAAGTTAATCTAGATTAGTGATACCGGACTGGAACGAGGAGTGAACTCGATTCCGAAAGGGATGTTGTCCACTATGATGGTCTTGGCAGCAATGCCTTGGCTACTATGGAAATCATATCATGTGCTTAATTTTTTTCCACAATTACATGTTTTATTCCCATTCTATATTATCATGAGTAATGTTTCTTTATGATCTATTCCTTACGTACTGCAATGTTTTATGTCATTTCTCATGATTTTGATGGTTAAACATTATGTTCATGTGTTTAAGTTCAAATGTATATGATTTTTTTATTTTCACCATGCTTAACCTTAGTGAGCATTTGATCTCACTCTTTATATGTTTTCTTTTCCCCGTGATTTAAAGAATGGTTTTAGGTAAGAAAACAAAATGGGAAGACCATTATGGGAGATGTTGATGATCTTTTACCATGATTAGAAGATTATGTTACGAGCTTCCAAAGACACTAAACTATTATGGTCCATGAGTGTTGGTTATTTTTATGTATTAATTATTCCACAAAAGTAATGTAATTTCCATGTACATCAAGCTTTGGGTCTCTACAGTTGGTATCAGAGGAAAGGTTCAGTTGACCTTTGGAAACAAGGATGTGAAAACTTTAGTGAAATCCCTAGAGATATTTCTAAGGTATGTCTAGGGATGTAACTAAGGTTATGTATAAGTATAGATTATAGTTCTAGAATTACGGTAATGATATTTGAATTAAACCTAAGATGTTGGATACTGAAGTTACTCCCCCTTTATTATGTTGTTTTCCCTAGCATGATTTTTGCCTCTCACACTATTCTTTTTGGGTTTTAGATGATGGATGGAACCCGAAAGAAACGTGTTGATCAATGTAATGGACAATGCAATGATTGTCCTTCTGAACAAACCAATGTTATGGGAGATGGAGTGAAAAATATTATTGATATAATTACACAAGCTATGAATCATTCTGGACATCCAAATGAGCAGAGAAGGGAACAATATTCTATTGAGTCTTTCATGAGGCAACGTCCACCTTCTTTTAGTGGGTCTTCTGATCCACATGTTTCTTAACATTGGATCAGTACCATTGAAAATATATTTTCCATACTTCACTATTGGGAAAATAAAAAATTCATTTTGGCTATTTATCGTTTAGAAGGTGAAGCAGATCAATGGTGGACTCTATTTTAGAATACGAGGCCCCGAGATGAAATTGAATCTAAGGAATGGGATGAGTTCAAGCACTTATTTTTCAATAAGTACTTCCCTCGTATTCATTGAACAAATATGGAATAGGATTACCATGAGCTTAAGCAAAAGGATGATGAATCTGTTGGTATATATGAAAATAATTTTACAAGTCTTGCAAGGTATGCATCTGGATTTATCATCCAACCTGAAAGTAAATTTGATCGATTCTTCAGTGGCTGAAAACCAAGTCTTCGAAGGGAATTAGCTATAATAGACTTCAGTAGCTATGAAGAAATTGTGCGTTATGCTGTCAAGGTAGAAATGGAAGTTGGTGTTACAAATCCATCTCATGGTTTTGAAAAGAAACGAAATATGGAGTTCAAGGAGAAATCTCAGAATAACGGTGAAAATAAGATGAATGTTTCTTCATGGACAAAGTTTGGAAATAAGCATGGTGGAGATTGTCTTAAAGGGACTAGAAAATTTTTTAAGTGTGGAAAAGAAGTTCATCGAGTAGCTGAGTATTGAAGTAATGGAAAAAGGGTTGCTGATGATGTGAATAATGAAAAGACTATAGAGAATGCACCCCCAACACATCAATGCTTCAAGTGCAAGGAAATGGGGCATTATACTAATCAGTGCCCTAATCCAAGGGTTAATGATGATCAATGTGAGCATCCTCTTAAGGAAAAGGATAATGGGAAGTCACATGCGATCACTATTTGTGATGTTGAGTATGATAATGATTTTTTTTTAATGATTAAATTTTTATGTAATGGGATTTCAAAATAGTATCATGGAATCTAATTTATGGTATCGTGGAATTTCCGAATATCTATGTATTGGTTTTCAATAATAATATAGTACCGGTAACCATGAATATTAATTGAAATATTTTTGGAAAGCAGATGATATGCGCATAATGAAGGGATAAGGAAAAAATTATATTAATGAGATCATGACTGATATAAGGACAAAGTGATATCATGGTCTGAGTATATTCATATTTTGGGATTTTGGTACGTTGAAAGAGTTACTTTTAACAGCATTCATGTTTTCACTATGCTTCTATGGTAATTCATGTTATAATAGAATACAAGATTAAGGTATTCACATGTTTGGAATGCGATCAACAAGATATATCTTATGATGTATGGGGGATAAATGATGGTATTCACGTGCTTGGTTAATGACATTTCTAGTAATCATTTTCTTTATACTATGAGATTGGACAGATGTATTTTGGATAAGTCTAAAGACTGGAATGTATTATGTTGGACATCAAATAGTATTGTTTAAGGCTATAACTTTTGATTTTATTTTTGGAATTTTATAATAGTATCGTTTTAGAAAAAGGACAACCCATTGGACGAGCAACAACCTGTCACATCAGACAAAGTTGCGGGAATCAAACCCACAACTGAAGTGTGACAGGCCTTTATCACCTACCACTGTCCTACATGATGTTCTTGGTTAGTAGGAACTAGTTTTATTTTATTAAGAGGTATGATAGAGGAAGTATAATTCCATTTTTGGAATCATATATGATTAATCTCACCATAGATGGACTTATGATATTCTTTATGAGATAGAAACGGATGGGTTGACTTATCATTCTATCACATGACCTGCTAACACTTCATGAATGAAAAATTCCGCTTCATTTCTTTAAATAGAGATGAAGTGGAAATTGTTCATGGAATGACCAAAAATGATATTACACTAAATTCAAGTAAGTATTTCTCCTTATGTAAAAGTTCATCAATGTTAGGGAAATGATCTTGGAAACCAAAAATGTTGTCCTAGTACTCCCATATCTGATGAATCAGATGGTACCTTAGATCATCACAAATTTATTGCTTTGCGATTGTTGGCTTTTTCATTGCCATGTTCTCTACCACTCTCCATCCGAACTTGACGGTTATATTTCTCCTCCATATCCATATTTTCACCTATATTCTCCTATGTGGGAACCCAAGTGATGAATTAATTTGGGTATCCATTTTGTTTCTAACTTTCCTTTTTAAAATGATGATTTATTATTCCTTTTTACAATGTGGGTTTCTATGAATGAAACGTTCATGTAGTAAAGGATTTATAACCCCGACGAATCTCGAGGGCGAAATTCATTTTAAGGGGGGTAGAATATATCACCCCAAGAGTTTATGAGATATATTTTTTTGAATTTATTTTATTTCTTCAATTACACACTACACCAAGATTAGATTTTACTAAACGCAACACCGTATTAGCTTGCAGAATACGCAACACTATTCTTGGCTCGTGTTACACACAATTTCAAGTTTGTTTTGTGGAAATTATTATACAAAACATTAAGTATAGATTTTGTGTAATGTATAAATGAAATAAGTTTTGATTATGTTATACGCAACACCAAACAGAGTTTTCACCACACGCATCCCTGACTTGGCCTGCATTACACGCAATCGTGGGCTTCCTCGATAGCGTGTGTGGTGCGCAATACTGGGTTTCACTAAAAAACGATATATTGTTATAATATTATTATTGACAAGCAGTTATGAATAGTATTGACTAAATTTTTAATTTTATAACATTATTATTCATCTTACATATTATTTATAACATGGTATGAGAACTAAATAAATTTTTCAGGTAAAATAAGTATTTTTCAAAAAATGCAGTTTTGCCGCCTTTGATGGTGAACCAACTTTAAATATAGTTTTTGATATGGTTATAAGTTAAACTTAAAAAAAATAAAATTCTTCCTTGGAATCGGGATATAAAAATTTAATTCGTATAAATTTTTCATATTATTCTGATAACTTTCATATTTTAATGAATAGTAAAAACACGCAATGTTTTAATTAAAAACAACTTTTTTCATTGCAATAATTTATATGGTTAGATTATCTAATTAATTGGTTTTAAAGTGTAATTAGAATATATTTTTAAATTTTAATCCAATGTTGGTAATTGGAATTAATTTCAATTTGAATTTGGATATAAACAAGTGTCGATCTTTTGATAGTTATTGTTTTTTTAAAAACACACTATTTGTTTTGATAATGGGAATTAATTTTAAATTCAATTTATGCCACTTCTATGTTTTGAATATGGAAAAATATACATCATTTTTGAATTCAGAATATCAAATATATCTTAGTCTGATTTTTTGATATTTTTCTGAAAAACTTCAATTTTTGATGAATAGTGAAACCACTTAGTGGTAGTTAAAAAAACTGACTCTTTCATTTAAATGAAATTTTACCACATCTATGAATTGATTTTCAATAATCTAACATACATAGTTGTTTTCAAGAAGTAAAATTTTGTTCAATAAGATGAAAATAATTTTCGGTGAATAGTAACTTTTGACTTTTATTTACTGCGGTTAAAAGTAAATAGGGTAATTCGAGGTTAGAAGAAAATTATAATAATTCAAAATTACCTTAATACTTGTAATAACCTTATTGGATGAGTAGTGGCAGACCATGGGAATCCTTGGGTCGATTTTGGGACCCCATTGTGCTACATGGTAGTGATAACGACAATTTGGATTAATTAATTTAATGTAAAGACAAAATTAATATTAACAAAAATCTTTTATTAATTAGTTTTTATAAGGGGTTATATAAATTATCATTTCGACTATAAATATTAATTGGAAAGCTGAAAATATTTCCTACATGGTGGTGTTTTTTTTTAAATTTTTAGACTTCAAATAAATTAAATTATTTATGACACAATAATGATGCAGTATTTACCTCATCAATGAATGATTTAAATAAATAAGATTATAATGACTAACATATTATCCAAAACATGTCCAATTCTGATTGGATTATTTTATTTCGACCATGAGTCATCTTATATTTATCTTTAATGATATTTGGACCTTTTGAAACAGAATATAAGTTTATAATAAAATAATATTTTCACACTTTCCAAAGGTGCCCCTCTCCTCCTTTATAAAAGGGTACCTCCTCCCTCTTCTCTTCACACCTTTTTGAGCCTTGAAGCTCAGAAAACCCCTAAAAATTCCACTTATAAACCTCTCTATTTATATCATAGAGGTTATGGTCTTCTCAAAAGGCCAACTCTAGTGCCCTAAGAAGGAGATTAAAGGAGGCGTGTCATGGAAGAGGTAATCTCTTATACCGACTCTTCCAAGTTTCTTTCTTCTTCTACTTCCTCATATTTAGTTGTTTATTTATAAATTAATAACATCAGTATTAATTATATACTGATATGTTATTATAAATATTAAACAGCCCTGTTTCACATTATATGCATCCTATGGAAAACGAAATCATCATGCGTGCATATGTACGGAATACTGTCTCTAGACCGTGGTGTAATCAGTTTTTCCACCAACACCTTAATTGGATGGGTATAATGGTTTAAATAATAACTATATATGATTATTATAATATAATATTGATTCTAAGATATTATATCACCCACTCCAATTCCATTCAATAAATATGGGAATGATATCATCGCTCGTGCGTACATATGGATTACCGTCTCCACGACGCGATGAGATTGATTTTCCATGTTAACAATTCAAGAATGATTATAAAGTATATATAATAAATAATAATGAAATATATGACATAATAATTCTACTGGATTTATGTATAAATATTTTTATGTCATCTACTTAATTCCATTCAATTCAATAAGGAAACGAAAAACAGCGTTCATGCGTACGTACGGCCTACCATCTCCATGAACGGTGTATTTCATTTCATTTATCTATCTATAATATATATATATATACCGAATATATATGATATATAATTCATGATTTACATTCTATAAGTAATTAAATCATGATATAAGTAATAATAATATTAGAAACAACAAGTCAAAACACGTACAAAAAATAAAACAATTTTTCCCAAAACTCTGCTTTAACATTGAATTTACGAAAGAATGGGTTATATAAAGTCATAAGTGAACCATATAAGATATCATAACAATGAATATGATTCTGAAATAAGTAGATGATATTATTTAAATCATTATACAAGAGGTTCGAAAACGTACGAAGCATGTCAGACCTATGATAAGAGATAACATTTCCAATCTTATTTTTATCCAAGATTGTTTATTCGTAAATATTTACTAGGGTTATATTTATCATTCATGTCCCTGTTTTCTAAAAATGGTTTCATGTATGGTTGAATTTATTTTTAACCCTTTTGAACTTTTACTACATTGTATGTATGTAATATTTCTTTTGTTTACCATACGAGGTAATTTTTTACTTTTCCAGCAAAAGTACGAGAAGAATGTTTTTTTAACTTATAGGGCGAGAGTGGATTTTTACAGTTCAATAACTCCTTAATTTCATGAAGATTAATCTAAAATATTACATGACTATATTCTAAAAAATCATTTTCTTTTAAAATTTTCATTTCATTTTGTGAAATGAAAATGATTTTGAAAGAGAAAGGATATTTTCCTCAAGAATTCATTTCAAGTGTTTTATCAAAACCATTTTCCATCTAGGATGACATTATTTCATATGTTAATGTTTCATGTATAATTTCTCTATGATTTTTATGGGTTCACTTTTATTATGATGAAATGATATCCATTTGATTTATATGGATTATGTTAGGATGGGATGATGTTTATGAAACCCATTTTATTCTTTGAGTTATAATGAAAGATTTATGTTTATGTTGTGGAACAAGTAAGAATGACATCATTATGAGGTGGGTGTGACCTATATCTCCCTCCAATGAATTGGGTAAAGATTTATATCTCATGAGAGAGGCATGTCTGGAATGGTAAGTTTAACCAGTTCTGTGATACAGGTCTGGAACGGGGAGTGAACTCGATTCAGAAAGGGACTTTGTCCACTAAGATGGTCTTGGAATCAATGCCTTGTCTACTATGGAAATCATATCGTGTGATTAATGGTTTTCCACAATTACATGTTTTGTTTCCATGATATTTTATCATGATTAATGTTTCTTTATGATCTATGCCTTAGGTACTGCCATGTTTTATGTTATTACATGAGATTTTGATGTTTAAACATTATGTTCATGTGTTTAAGTTCAAATGTATATGATTTGTTTTATTTTCTCCATTCATAACCTTACTGATCATTTGAGCTCACCCACTATATGTTTTCTTTTCCCCAGGATTTAAAGAAAGGTTTTAGGTATAAAAAATATGGGATGACATTTATGGGATATGTTGAGGATCTTTCACCATGATTAGAAGATTGTGTTCCATGTTTCCAAAGACACTAAACTATTATGGTCCTTCAGAGTTGTTTTTTGTTATGTATTAAGTATTCCGAAAAAGTAATGTAATTTACATGTACATCAAGCTTTGGGTCTCCAAAATACACCCTTGTAACCTCATTACCTTCAAATGACCCATCACTAGAAGGAAATTCCAGCACACCAAATCCAAAGCAAGGGGAATCTATTTCCCTTCAATACTGACTTTCTTCTTCTTCCTCTCTCTCTCTCTCTCTCTCTTTATTTTCACCAATTTCTTCATCAAAAACTTTTTTTTCTCATTTGTGTGGGTGTGTATTTATAAAAAAATGATAAAAAGTGATAAGAAAAATACAAAAAAAATTATTAAAAATTATTCACAATCCCCCTTTAAAAAATTTCCAACCTTTTTGGGGAGTCAAATGACATGTTGTAATCTCAAAAAAAATTGTATTTTCAACATAAATAGAGATAAAAATATTTTTGTAAAGATTAATAAATTTGGAATGCTTGGTTTTTTATTTAAAAAATTATTCCTTCCCAACCACGATGAACAACATTATCTTTTATTAGGAGGACAACAATGTTCATATCTTAAAAAATCTATTTTTTAACCCTGTATGTGAGTCTTGATTTTGTGGAACTTCAAGATGGATTTCATACTTTAGTGTACATCAATATGATATATTTATTTTCTGAACCACATGAGAATATCAATATCCAAATAGCCTCCCATTACCCTTAAATTAATCATTCTTTTGAAATCCCCTTAGATCATACAAAAAAACTATATCCACATTACAATCCCAATAACTTTTCCCACCCAAAATCTATCTGAATTTTCACTGCATAATTGATTTAAATTTATGTGTGGGGGGAATAGATATCATTTTTAGTATCCAATTCATTCTTTTAATCATGTAATCATATAATTGAGGGAAATAATCCATTTTATTATGGGGATATGTTTTAATTCAGTGATTTTTAGGAATGTATATAAATTTATGAAATCTTGTACAAATTTTATTGAAAAGTGTTACAAAAATTATTACTGAATAAAAAAAATGCGATGTGGATTTGGCAGGTCAATAATCATTCTTCCTCAAACTTTAATCTTATTATAAATATTACAATTAGTGTTCTGAGGAGACCAAACATCGGTTTTGAGATGAGCGTGATATCTATTTCATGTTCAACATTTGAAAAAAATACAAAAAATATAAAAAGTGAAAAAGAAAACATATCTCATTTGGAGAAGTTTTGTGTTCTTTAAATATTTTATCTTCTCATCCCCTATAAATTTTATTTATCTTTTATATCTTTCCTTAGACAATCATACACTTTTAAATATGTGTTTCCATTTCCCACTATGTTTTATTTCAAATGAAATTGTGTATTGTTTTACCCATGCTAGTGTTCTACCCCTCCTTTTCACTCTTTCATGCATTAAAATCCTACCATCTCATAGACACAATAAACCCATAAAAATACCTCTAGATTATTGTGAACATTAGGATAGTGAGTGGAAGTTGAGATCTCTTTTAAATTATATGATTTTCACTTCTTTTGGTTAATGAGTAAACCTCTGTAAATAAATTTTTATCATCTTGAGAGGAGTGATTTTTGAGTGTCCACGTTCTCCATTTCTAAATTTGATCATGAAAAATGAATTTTTTTAACATTATTCCTATAACAAGTTGTGGTGGAATTAAATATAGATGACCGATATTGTATAAACATCCCCTGATTGGGGAAAACAAAATTTTCCAATTTTTTGGCTTTTGGGAATTATTTTTTTATATTCTATTATTAGTTTCACATGTGGAAATTCACATGACTATGTTTCTGGAAGATGATTTCATTTATTTATTCATTACTTTTTTTCTACTCCCTTTGGTAATTTTCATGTAAAAGTGCACAATTATTGTGAAATACCCATGTTTTATTACTAAATATAATTTTTGAGCATTACTTGAAATCATCAAAATGATTCAATTTAAAAATTAAATTATAACTCTCACCATAATTATCCAAATTGTATGATTATTGTTTTATAGTGTTCTTTATTCAATTTCCATTTTATCATTAGCATGATTCATTGAACAACTCAACCATTTAATGGGTCATATGAGCCACATAAGAAGGCCCAAAGATTCTTTAATGGAAATAGATCATCCATGTAGATTGAATTTATGGCCTCAATCTAGAAGTATGAAATCGTTTATTTTCTTCCAAAAGACATCTAACAATAAAATCCATCTTGGATAAAGATTTTAAGGTCCAACTCCATCAAAAAGAGGCCCAAATTAATCTATGATGTCTATCCCCCATTCTTTCTAGGAAAAAAACCATTACATAGTGATGGAATTTTCCCATGATATAGACATCAATTAGAGCTATGATTTTTCAATGTGAAGTCCAATAAATTGTAGGCCAACTTTGTAGAATAAAGTATTCATATTTTATGGAATTATCTTATTCAAAAATCCATTCATATTTTGGCCTTTGAAAACGTCTAGAATAAAAATGTCAAAATAATGTTTTTTAATCAAACATCAATAACACCGGATCCTTATGTAAAATGTCCACCAAATATTGGAGGTGTACTTTAAATGTTAATATATACAACTTGTAGAGGATTATATCTTGAGAATCAGCTCTCTGGATGGAAAAATTTGTGAGACAAGTGGAGGGTCATATTTGTAATTCAAATAACCCACCACCTAGGGATATAAATTCATCCCCCTCTTATCTGTGCACGGAGTTGTAAATTAAGAAAAATTAGAATATATTGGAATGAAAAAGGCCCTTAAAAGGCTTGGGGGGATCTGAACACTCATGTTTTCACATGATATACCATTCCACTTCTCTTTTCTTTCATGTTCTTTTGTGTTCTTCTTATCTGCAAACTTGTAAGTTTGTTTTCAGTTGAATAAAATTTTAATTTATTTTTCTTCTTATTCATATCTTATAATCATACAAAATCTATTCTTAAATATTAAGTGATTGAGATATTTTTCTCGATTAATATTCTTTTGGTTAACATTGTGTGTTTTTAACATAAAATGTCATGGATTAATAACATGTTTTTATAAAATTTTGATTATATGGATTGTTGGAACCATAAATAAACTAAAATAAATAAGTGCTAATTATGATTATACCAATAGTTAATTTATGTCTTGGATTAAAGGCTTAACAATTGGAAATTTTGATCAATGTCATCTTTTAAAGTGGGTGTTAATTTAATTTAATGGAAAGAAAATATCAATGATACCCTAACATTGAATAACTAATAATGAACTCTCATAATCTTTATAAAATTTTTATATAAATAAATCATCATTCTTTAATCAATTTAATTATGACATATAAACAAAACCCCCCATTAAAAAGACAAATCACAAATACAATCTACTATAAAAAATTACTATCAACAAATATTTTAATCAAGTGCTGCTATACACATTAGCAGAGCACCATACCCTTGAATAGTTGATAAGATACAATCATTAATGCTTTAGTATAGATTCTTGAAAGACAGCCTTGAGTTATTATGGTACTATTCTGTGGTCTTTATCGAGCATCTGAGTATCTTGTGTAGTGTTATAATTATCATCTATAGAGTATAAGGTGAAGCTGCGAACTTTGAATGAGGATAGAGAGACACTGTGTATAGTAGAATAGAATCATTGAACCCAATATCATTATAAGAAGTAGTAGTGTTGATGGTATGAGGAGAAGAGAAAGAAGATGAAAGAGTAAATTAGATGAATCACACAGGGTGTTGGGATAGATTTCACTCCACCAGGTACTCTAGATGTCTCACTACCTCCTTGGTGATTGAAATATTTTTTTACAAACATATAATAATTATTTTTAAAAAAACATATCATTTTTAATATTTCTATAAATTTATATATATACCATTTTATATATTTGTGTTTTAGTTTTTTTGGGTTAGTTTTAAATTTTTTTAATTTTTTATTTTTAATTTTTTAAATTTTTTATGCTTATATATGACTGAATTAAATATCAATCACAATAAGATATTTATAGTGGATATTTTATACTATTATAAAAAAAACTTTTCCTAATAAATATTTAATTATGTCATAATTAATAAATTATATTGTATCTTTCCAAAAAACCATTTCTGATGGATGTGTATCCAATCGAAAAAACAAAAATACAACGTCCCATCAAATATATATATATATATATAAATATATCTATATATATATATATATGTTAAATTTTATTTATGATAATGGGGAAATGGATATGGGATCCCTTTGAAATTGTCTATTTTTATGGGATATGATTTTTATTTACCCATCAAAAATAAATTAATTTCTATTAGTGATCAATTCCATGTTTAGGCTGATTAAAAACAGATAATTGATGGTTCGATATATCATCATGATTTCTCTCATTATATCCCATTCAATTATGTTTTTAATAATATTCATGATCAAATTAATGAGATCATAAAAATGAAATTTCTTCTTGGAAATATGGTTCTATAGTTAACCCTTTGATGAATGTATTTTTATATACATTTTTCATCAATTTCAACATAAATCCATAATATTAGTAAATCAATCAAAACAGTATTGTTTCTTTGAATATTTATTTATTTGGTAATTGTAAAATTAAATATTCTATTGAATCAAGCAAAGTTAGTATAAAAAATTTCCATTTTATATAATATTAAAACAATATCTTGTTCAAGAAAACTCAGTGTATCAAAGTTTACTATCACCAAACAAATGTCATGGAAAATATTAAATTTTATCATTAAATATATAATAAAAGAATTTAACAAACCAATAAGGACGCTCATTAGTAGTCTTTCAATTATTACATGACAATCATGACTTTTTAATCTATCAATATGACTATTTCTGCAACATTTGTCCAAATTGGAAACATAACCATCTCATTGGTTTGAGTGAGTATATCAAGAGGGGGGTTAGTTTAGTAACCAATATATTTTTATCTAAAATACTATTAAATAAAATCCCCAAATTAGATAAAATAGTCCAATTAATAAAAATATCATATTAATAAAAGTTCTGATCTTTTAAAAATTTCATAATGATTGATCAAGTCTCAGTAAAAATAATTATGAAAACTACATTAACATTTGAAATCAATTTAATAAATAAAAAACTTATATAAAGTCTAATTACGAATAACAATAAAATCTATGGTTTTTTTATAGTTCAAAACTAATTCAATTTAATGAAATAAATAAGACAAAACAAAACATACAATGAAATAAATACAATTAGTTCGGTCTGAAGTTGGGACACAATCCTCTCCACATAGAATTCAACCTTGCAAGAAAGATTATATAAAATAATATATGATCCACAACCTGGATTGGGTATTCAATAGAAACCAATACTTCTATACCACACAAGGACTTCTTCAACAAAACTATGGGAACAAAAACAAATACAGGACTCATAGGGACCTCTTAAACAACATGTGGGAAACTGGAGTAATAATAGTTGAGAAGATATCATGTATCCTCTAGTTAAGGTATAGGAGATAGTGTGTGTGTTAATAATACCAAATGAACACACACTGCACATAATATAAAAATAATAAACATAAAGAGAATGTAAAATAATATAGAAAAGATTGTGTTACTCTTATTAAATAAGATTTGAAGATTTGAACTCCAAGATTGTAGATCGAATATGTGTCTCTCATTATATTAAATTATGTGTGTCTTCATATATTCTCATATATGAATTAGGTATCATACATTTTTTAATAGAAGAATTCAGGAATATCCATTATAAGAACAATAATATGGATCTACACATCATATTGAGATCTAACATGAGACTTAATGCTCTCTGAAATTTGTTTAGAAATAACTATTAAAATAATAAATTGTATTATATTTGAAAAAATATCCCTTAAATTTTTTTATTAAAAATAATGAAAAATAGTTATGGTGACTCCTTTGAATAAGGACACAATCTCTATCAGTGAGTCATGCTAACTGTGACTTAATCTGGTGCTTAGACATCCCAACAGTGATTAGGGTTGATGGTAAGTCAAGTTATTGGTGACTCATATAGATGGTAGATAATTCAAATAATATTCTATAATTACACTATAATGGTAGGTAATATAAATACTTATCAAATTTTATAAGTTCAAATATATGATATTTAGTCGTGCTTTGGTGGTAGGGCTTTCTCACACTTATCCGATTTTTCATCCTGGTGGTGACACATTGTGGATGGTAGGTCTTTTACACACATTTTAAATATTACATGTGTCAACTCCAATAGTATGTATTTTCAACACATATCCAAATTTATCATCCTCGATGGAAAGTCACATCTGGTGGTGGGTGTTTCCAACACTTTCCAATTTTCCATTCCAATGGTGAGTCTGCCTAGTTGTGACTCATCCTTAATAGTTATTCTTTCCCAAACATAACAAAAAAATTTCCAATGTGATTATTATATTATAAAATGTTTCCATATAATATAAAAATCATTAATAACATAATAATATTTATTTTTTGATCATGAAAACAATGGTGATATCAATCTCCCCTTTTTAATGATCTGAAATCCTAGCATTTTATAAACCATATTGTCAAAAGGTAAAGGATGGAAAATTATATCAAATGAAATTATATAGGAGATAGAGATAATAATAAATATAATATTATAGGAAATTTAAAAAAATTCCCAAAAATCTCCACCCCCTTTTGGTATTATCAAAAATTGAAAATAAAAGAGAAGATTCAACAAAAAAAAATAAAAGAATTTTTATTAAAGAGTATCAAAAATAAGAACAAAAACAAATGATGAAAAAATATTCCCATCAAAGAAAAAAATCACAACTCAAAGCTTATTATGTTAGCTTGAAAGAAAATCTATGTCATTTCCCATCCCTTTATCAGAATATGAAGGATGAGCAACAAAGCCTGGGGTTACAATAAAAAAAAGTTGTATGAACATTAGTAGGAGAAGGAGTCTCTCTGTTGATGATGCGACAAACGTTTTATACTTCTTCTCTATAATAGAGAGATAATAATGAAGGAAATGAGATGAAAGAGGTGCATTATGATCTCCAGTGACATCCTTTCTAACTATCTATGGATCTGAAGCGAGAGGGGTCAAATGAGCAGTAACTTGAATAGCATCCTGAGTCACCACTGCAGTTCAAGACACATAAATAAAGGGCTTCTTAAGATTTAAAAAATATATAAAAATGTTTCAATCTCTCCATATCACTGAATAAATATTTCTTCTCTCCCATAAAAATATTTAACAATGGATTCATCACCTTTAGCTGATTAACTTTCCCATTAAATGCATGAATAATTCGATTAATCAATAGATTTTATTGTAGAAATATGAAATAAGAATTAAACTCATTCAAAGTATATATCCTAGAAATATTATACTTTATATATTTTGTAATAGTAACGCTATTACCCATTAGGTATTTCATTTACTCCCTAACCATCATATTCACATGGTCACTATTATGTTTGATTTTTCATTATGTTTCCAGAGGTAGGTCCAGAAATTCTATCAATGAAAGTTGAAGATATTCTATCACAACCTATCAAATCATCTCAAGATCAATATAAGGATTAGGAGGTGAACTATATTAATAATCCCTAGAGGTAATATTTTACATCATTTCTAGCAATGCAACCATCGAGTATATGATAGAAGACCTTATCTCATCCATTGTGGATCTCATAGCTTCAATTTCATTTTCTAACCATCTTATTTTCCATCTCCACTTCTCTAATTTGAATCATAATATTCGGATGAATATCATGAATCAAAAGGGAAGAAATATGTCTTTCATCCTTATCACTGATCATGGTAACCATAATTGGTTGATCTTTCAACAAATAATCAAAATTTAAATTAATATTTAATATAGGGAATTCAAGATCATCCTTGGTGACAACATAAATATGAATAGTGGGGACAAAATGATTAGGAAAAGAAGAAACCAAACTCAACATCTCTCCATATGTATCAATTTGATCACCTAAGGATCGCTTAGGGTCCATCACATCTCTACTAGAAGGTCCACCATGATTTGGTGGACTGTCATTCTCATTCACATTTGAGTAATCCATTCCTAACCTAAAATGTCTAGGATACCTATTCCAATCCTCAAATATGGGATCCATAAACCTATTATAAGGAACAACAGAATATTTATCAATAGATGTGACCCAAACTAAAGGTTAACTAATAGTTAGTACCACAATCAACAACTCAATAGTTCTATGGACATCACCATATTTCATAACAATAGAATACTTAACATTCATCTACTCAACAGTTGACCGATTAACCTCTTTCTTCCTACCATCCTTCTTTACATCAACTAAAAACAAAACCATATATCCAATAACAACAGGACCAACTAGTTGAATATCCAAACATGGGGATTCCTTCCCCTCAACTGATTGTTCTTTTATTTATCTAGTAGGTAGATCCAAATCTCTAACAAGTCTAGGTATTTCTTCTGGTCTATATAAAGATACTTTTGGATAATGAACCAATGCCTAAGGAATTTTCATATCCCCAACACCAGTTGTTCCACATTGGTCATTAGGGTTAGAATCTCCATCACTATCATCTTTATCTCAATCACCATTTCCTTCTCCATTTTCAGCACCATTTACATCATCATTGTCTTCTTCTTCGTCTCCACTATTTCGATTTTACTCAAAGGATTTGAAGGAACACTAGAATTTCTCTTCACCAGATATTCAGGCTTCTTCACCACCACTACCTTATTTCATGATAGTATCTCTAGAAGAGAGAGACCTGGGTGAAATAGGAGCACCATATGATATGGAATGATAACATCATGGTAGTTATGGATCACATCCTTCTTTAGTAGGAAACTCTTTCTCATCATCATCAAAGGTAGGAGAAACATATTACTCATTAGAATATTCAAAAAATTAATCTAGAACCAAGAAAGGGACCACAATATCCTTTGGTATAGATACATGGTCAATTGGATTAATGTCATCACAAAGCCTCTAACCATCCTCCACCCACTTCTTCTAGATTCTAGCTAATTATTGTCATTTTACTTCACCCCCATGACACAAAATCCACCACAACTCACTACATCTCATTATCCTTATTTACCCAAATTATTTGAATCAAGCATGGTTGAGATGAATTTAGGGTATTTCAAATAATTTTACCTTAAATATGGCTTGAAAATTTCCCTAATATAAGCCATCAAGTATCTGAAATGATTCATATTCTCTCCTATTTTCATTAGATACATTAGATACAAATCATGATACCTCTTGCTAGAATAGTCACCCATCCTTGAGAAAAATTTATATTGGATAAACATAAAATTCAACTAGCATTCCACCAGAAACTTTTGTATCAACATGCCTTATCAAACCCCATATACTATTAACTAATAAAAAGCATCTTCCTAATCAAATGTCACACTAGACTCTGGAATACTCCATTGATAAGCATTCCAAACACCCTCATGAGGAACCTTTAAAATTCATGCCCTTTGGATCGAGGGGAACATGACAGTATGATCATTTACGCCACATATCAAGTAATCTTATCCTTTTTATAAATCGTACTAAATAAATAGGTAAAACTCATACACCAATCTAGGATAAAAGGGTCACTCATTTGAATAGAACCATTACGTACATCACTAGATTTGAAGACCTTTATCACTAAAGACATGGTAGACACTAACCACTTAGACTAATGATATTTTTCAAGTATCACAACCTTCTTCACAATCTTGGGATTCACCAGTTCAATAGTAAAACAAATTTCATCCCCTTTCTGCTTCTTTAAAGAACATGGCTCATCTACAGAAGATTTAGTAGCTCCATTCATCCTAACCATGGAGATAAGATTAGTTGGTTTAGGCGACGAATGGAGAAGGTCAAATTTCAAGAGAGAAAGGGTCACAATATGATTAAGATAAGGTTGTGAGAAATGATTTCATTTCAATTTAGATATATTTCTATCATTTAGTAATTTTATGGACTCAAAAAAAATAATCAAAATTAAATTTCAAATGAATAAAATAATTAAACATACAAAAAAAATAGTTAAAATTAAAATAGCTATGTTTGTTTAAAATTGACATAAAGAAATTTATGAATTAAAATAAATTTCCCTTGGTAAGTAAATATCAATGGTCAGTAAAAACACCACTATGAGTAAAAACACAATTGTGAGTAAAAACACAATTTGGAAAAATATAATGGTGAGAAAATTGAACGGTGAGTAAAAAACAATGGTGAGTAACCATAATGGTGGGTAATACTAAATGGTGGGTAAAACTCAATAGTGGTTAAAACTAAACAATGGTTAAAACTCAACGGTGGGTAAAACAAAATGGTTGGTAAAACTCAATGGTGGGTAGAACTCAACAATGTGTAGAAATCAAAACTGCGTCCAAAAAAATAAATCATGAAGAAAAATTTATAGGCTAATTCCTGTTTCATGTAGTACATTCAATCATAATTCAAGAGCTTAGTGAAGATACTGTAAATCTAGCATTTTCTACCAATGTATTCAAAATTTAAATCACCCTTTAGAGAAATGATCTCTCAAAAAGAGATGTCTTATATCAATATGTTTTATTCTAGAGTGAGGTACATGTTTTTTAGAAATATTTATAGCACTAGTATTATAAAAAAATGAGAAATATCAGAATTGATATCCATATTCTAGTAATGCGTGTTTCATCCACAATATATCTGCCGAACAACTGCCAAAAGCTCTATATTCAACATCAACAGTAGACAGTGCAACATAATTTATCTTCTTACTAAACCAATAACCTAGAGAATTTCCAAAAAGATGACATGTTATAGAGGTTATTTAAATTTATAATATTCAACCACCAAAATTAGTATCTAAATAACTCAGTCAACTGATTTTTCTCTAGGGTGGAACAATCCTAAATTAGTTGTATACTTGAGGTATTTAAAAATAATTTTTATATAAACTATGTGTGACTCTATTGGGTTTTCTTGAAAATGAGCACACATACCCACACTAAATATAATGTCAGGTCGGTTAGCATTTATATAGAGAATACTTAAAAACATACCTCTATAACTACTTTGATCTACTCATTTAATAACTTCATCAATATCCAACATACAGTTTGTCCTCATAGGAGTGTCACTACTCTTAGGTCTATCCAAACCAAAAAAAAGTTATTTAGTATATTTACATTGATTTAAAGTAATTCCTAATTTATTTTAAAAATATTAAAACCAAGAATGAATTTCAGTTCACCCATTAAACTCATTTCAAGCTCATTATGCATCATTCTTGAAAATTCAATACATAGAGAAATTTTATAAGAATAAAAAATTATATCATCAACATAATTTTGAATAAGTAAACTATATTTTTAAATTATTTTAATAAAAAGGTTGGGATCAGTTTCATTTTTGTAAATCCTTTTGAAATTACAAAAGTTTTGATCTTATCACACCAAGATCTAGGAGCTTGTTTTAAACCATATAAATAATTTGTTAATTTGAAATCATGATTTAGAAAATGATGATCTTTTAATCTAGGGGTTGTCCAAAACAAAAATCCTCCACTATATAACCATTCAAGAATTAACTTTTGGTATGTATATTGAATATTAATAAATCTAGATGTGTTGTATTAGAATGAAGTATTATAATGGATTTAAATACGGATATCAGTGAAAAGTTATGTTTATATTTGATAGCCTCTTCTGGACTATAACATTGTGAAATTATTCTACCCTTTTTCCCAACAATAGTTCTATATTCGTCAGCCTTGTTTCTAAACACCCATTTAGTGATATAGTTATGGTCTTTATGTGTCTATAAACATATACCTATATATTATTTATTTCAAACTGATCTAGGTAATAATAAACATACATTACCTACAATTATTCAATAATTTCATCATTGATGTTATTGGATTCTAGTTGTGACAATAATTCATGATGTTCAGCCATGTTTCTTATAGAATCTCTAGTTGTGTAACTCTATCTAAGTCTCTAATAAAGCATATAAAGTGTGGTATTTAATAGTTCTAACAATTATAGAAAATGAAGTGATAATCACCTCAGGTTCTTCTATAGGTTCTTTATGTTCCTTTGAACTTGATGATTTTTTTGTATGCTTCACAACAGAATTAGAAGGTTCGGAATTTAAGTTCATAGTAGAAAATTTATCCACAAGTATTTATAAAAGGGGTATTTGGCTCATGTCAATCTATCTCATAAAATTTGACATGAATAGAATCATACATAGTCTTGGTTCTCCAAATAAAAACACTATAGGATTTACTGTAGTTTGAATAACTGTGCAAAATTTCCTCCTCACATTTGGATGAAAAACATTTCAAGATATTCCTTAGTATTGTGAAAAAAAATCATCTAGAAAATCTAAAGTAATTAATATTATGATTTATATTATTCCAATGTTCAGGGGGGTTCTTATTCAAGATAGTTATAGTTAAACATATTTTTATTATGTATAGGGATATATTAACATCCTCTTCCTAAAAGTAGACTCGTAATTCATATTCATTAATTATAGATTAGGATATCCCTTGAAGTGTTCTCTTTCTTCCATATATTACTCTATTCTGCTGAGGGGTCCTATTAGAAAGAGATATATGAATATATCCATTTTTGGAGAAGAAATATTCAAATAATTTATCTTCTATCTCATATCTATGGTCACTTATTAAGGTCTCAATTATCTATCCATTTTGGTTTTCTATAGATTTAGCATACATGGTAAAATAATAACTGGATTCTCTTTTATGATCCAAAAACAAAACTTAATTATGCCAAGAAATATCATCTACAAGTATATTAACATGATGATTTTTATTTAAATTGGAAACTCAAGATGGTCCGAACTGGTCCAATTGAACTAAATTAGGTGGTTGATAATTTCAAACTTCTTTTGTTAATTTAAAAATTAATCTTTTGTTGTTTCCCTTTTTGAAATGGATTAAAGTTGTTATCATTTGGGAATTCATGTTAGGTTATATCCCTATGTATCCCTTTCCTAGTATTCATTATAAGTGATTGATTGTTATATTAATCTAGCCTTCTATGGAAAATAAAAGATTCTCTATGAAAGAAACTTATGAAAGAAACATTTTAAAAAATCATTGAATCAATATTAACAGTTTAAAAATTATAATTTTTCAAGGAAATAAATAATAAATCATTATTGAAATTAAAAACACTAAAAGAATTGCATTCAAATTTTACAATAAAAACATCATCACATAATTGTGATATACTAAGAATATTGTTTTTAAATCCATCATTATAATATACATTATAAATTAAAACTAAGTTAGTATAACTAATTTATCCCAGGCCAATGATATTTCTTTTAGAATTATCACCAAAGGTGACATGACTGTAATAAACCTTTTTGAAGTTCATGAAGATCGAGTAATATCTTATCATATGTTTGGAGCAACCACTATCCATGTAATCAACATTCCTACAAAAGATATTCAAATATAATATCACAAAAAAAAAATATTAATCATTAAATGACTTTAGTGACAAGATATTCTTGGGTCCTGATATGTTATAAATTAAATAGTTTGTAAATCACATTCTTTTTATAAGATTCCAATAATATGATCACAAACTATTTGTATTAAAAAACATTATTTTTTCCTTTTGAATACCAACTACTATTAGAATTTTTAGATTTTGAATTAGGAACAATTGTGATCTTAATTTCTCTTCTCTATCCAGGTTAACAACCTATGCCTATAATGTACATAAGATAATTTTTTGTTCGAAATATAAGTTATGTTTTATCTTCCATTTTTGAATCATTCTAAATATTTCTATAGTATCTCATTTTATTGACTCAATTTATTATTTCCCTTTAGTAATGGGACATTTTTTTCTTTTTACACATTAAGATAATATTTAAAATTTATAGGCTAATCATGCTTATTATTCATTAAATTATATTTTTATTTTAGTTTATTAAATGTATCTTAAAGAATGTTTCAGTAATCAAACATTTCTTCTCAAGACATATCATAATCATTTTCATTGAACAAAATTAAGTACTGAAGATATAGTAGATACCACATAAACATTTATCATGAAGAACATATTAGCTATGTATAGATTTTCATCATGTGTATAATCTGAAACACCGGATCTATCCTCATAGGCACTATATGGGGATTTCATTTCTTTCTAATATTTTCTATATTTTTTCCTTATACATTTTCTTATATTTAAAATTTGTACATTCAATATTTACATGTATATTTCACTTACATTCCTAATAGGTAAAGTAATTTGATTTTTTATCTCTTTTCCATTCCTTTTCCCAAGTTCATGTACTATCATAATTTCCTTTGTTATTCAGTTTCCAGAAGAAATTTTTCTTTTTTATATAACATATTAAACATTCTTTTTGGATGGGACATGTATTCATCATATTTATCTGGTGATTCTTCATCACTGGAAATTTCATCCTGAAACATTTATTTTCATTTTTCATTGGATGTATTTGACTTGAAATCTATTGAATTTCTATTAGGTTTATCATCCTCTTCATAACTGACTTTATACTCTTTTTCATACATCATCAGCTTCCCAATCAATTCCATGATAGGTAACATAATAATTCCACAAGATTCTTTTAATGACTCAGATTCCTCTATCCCTCTCTATGGAACACATCCCATCAGTCCAATGATTTGGTTATATCTGACACTAGATTCACAAAGAAGATCATAGTATTAACAATCTCATTGAACCTAAGATAAATATTAGAAATTGGTTCATTATGTTTCATAAAATAATTATCATATCTAATTTCTTAATAGTTATGTCTCATTTACTAAGAAACCATATTTCTTTCATGTTAATTATCTAAAGTAACCCTAATTTCACAAATATTTTTTCTATTAGATATCCTATGGAATTATTCATATTCTTAAGTGTAGTAAATGGAATTTATAGCTTATTCATTTCTGTAATAAGTAAGAATATTTGCATCATCCCATGAACTATTAGTAGTGATAGGTAACTCATACTTATCCACTATAGCAGACAAAATTTTGAAACTCATGCATTCTATATGAATTTTCATTTTCATCTTCCAATGAGAAAATTTATTTCCATTAAATAATGTAGGTATGTTAGCTAGAGAACACTTTTTTCTATTATCCATTTAAAAAACTATATTTAGATATGAAAAGAAATTAATATCATTAAAATACAAAAATAATCATAGTTGAGAGGTTTCTTTAAACCTTTAATACCAAATTTTGTTCAGATATCGTATCTCAAGAGGGGTTGAATTGAGTACCTAATAAATAAATATCTAAAAAGGTTTTCATAAAATCCACCAAATAGTTAAATTGTCCTAGTTAATCAAAATAGAAGATCAATATAACTTATGATCTTTTAAATGATTTCTCAAAGGTTGATTGAGTCTCAGTTAAACGAATTATGAAACTAATTTAACTTTTCAAACAAATTTTCTTAATCACATACTTATATAACCATTAATTGAGAAAAACTATAAAAGTTGTGGTTTTTTTATAGTTTAAAATAGAATCAGTTTAATGAAAATAAATGAAAAAAACACATAGTAGGATAAATACAAGAGGTTTCGTCTCATGTTGAGACTTAATCCTATCTACTTGGAAATCCCCTAAATCCAAAAATATTATAGAAAATAATACATGATCCAAAACCTGGATTGGGTATACAAAAACAACCAAGTTGTCCCATCAATATAGGGATATCCTCTAGAAAAACATCGGAAATAAAACAAATATATTCCTCATATGTAACTCTTTAATAACATGTGGGAAACATGAATAATAAGAGTTAAGAAGAATTAATATATCTTTCAGTTAAGGTACCGGGGACAGTGTGTGTTAATAATACAGAATGAAGACACACTGCTAATAATGTAAATGTAATAATCATAAAGAGAAGGTAGAATAATTTTTAAAATAATGTGTTTCTCAAAAATGATATGATCTAAATCTTTTGAATCCTCGGATGGTGTTTCAAAAGGTTCCTGAGTCAGGTTTCTCAAATTGACAGTGTAACCTAGCATCATATTCTCCCTTTGTTTTCATGGTATGAGATGATCTGAGTGATTATGAAACTCCAACTTCTCATAGTAGACATATAGGCTAGATGCATCAATTAATTACTCTTTTTTATTGTTTCATCAATTTTATCTTCATTTATTCATGTATGATTGTCCTCGTATATTCATATATCATATTAGGGAGTCTGGTTCTTTTTAAAAGCCCCATATAGACATATCCATTTGAAGAAAAATCATTTAGATCAACACCTCATACTGATATCTAACATACACATTAATTTTCTTTCAAGGGGTTTTGAAATGAAAATTTAAATAATAAATTTCATTAAATTATAAAATATAGAAATTAGAAATATTTTTTTCAACATATTGAATAACAGTGACAGTGAATCCTTTGAATGCTAAGACACTCCCTGGAATGAGTCGTTTTAATAAGGACTTACGATGGTGGTGAGGAATCACAATGAAAAGTTATAATAATAGTAGGTCCCCTCAACAGTTACTAATATCAGTGGTATCTCATTCATGTACATTACCAAAATTTCACAGTGATGGTAATTCATCACAGTACATAACCAATTTTTTATGTTCTAAGATATGAAAGTGATGCAACCTATGGTTTTAGATCTTTCTGACATATGGAATGTTATTCATCCTAGAAATGAATCGTTGTTGGTGGTAGTTATTTTCCATACCATGTCAAATTTCAATGGTTCGGCTCTAATATAGGTGTTTTCAACACTTATCCAAATTTCACATCCTCAAAATTGACTCGCATATGGTGGTGAGGTCTTACAACACTTTGTTGATTTTTTATTCCAACGGTGAGTTAGTCTTGAAGTTTCTCATATTTAATGGTGAGTATTTCCCAAACGTAACCAAATTTTCACCAATCTATCTTATATTATAAAATGATTCCATAAAACATAAAACTCAATAATTACACAAGAATCATGATTTTTTGACCCTTTAAACAAAGATTTCGACACATAAAATAATCTCAAATCTAGAATAAAATGGAAAAATAATAAATATTTTCCATATAAACAAAATGATATTCTTTTGGATTCATTAACATAAGTGATGTGTCATTTTAAAATAACCCAATTTTTGGAAACCTAAAAATTTTGGTTATATCCTATCATGCCTTTACATTTTCTTTATAATTACAAGGCATGTAGAAAACATTATATAACTTGTTATTAAAAAATTTATTCTCAATATGCATGACATCTAACATATAATTGATCAAAAAATAAGACAAAAATGGTTAATCCTAAAATTCGCTATTTTATTCAGGTGTTATCTTCCCAAAACCCAATTTTTTTTATAGTTGGTTCAAAGGTAATGCGAGGTAATGAAGAGACAATATATTTTAAATCAATACATGAGATCATTGTTGGATAATAGTCTCATTCAACTGTACCATATTGATAATAATTTATATTTATTCGAAATGGATTGTCTATAGGAATAACTCTTCAATTATAGTTGAAAAGGCATTGTTTTCATCAATTAACAATAGAAAATACTATATTTTCACTTATATTTTACTGGTATGATTTTGGACAATGATTACACTATCTAGATAACATTTCATATGATGGGAACTCGCAAATTTTCCACATTAATTATGCCTTCATTAAGAAATTATATTTTTCTACAATATCATATATACTAATACAATTTCATCCCAATAAATTTGACTCATCAATCAATAGATTTAAATACACATCAATATTATTTCATAGATTTTTAGGAATCACTAATGTTAAAAAGATATATATTTCATTCATCAATATCCATTAAAGTATGTTTTATATTTTTTAATGATATTCCAACAATAATAATAATTACTATAAGATCTAAATAGATAGAAACAATAAGTAGAAATCCCCAATAACATGTTATGATCTAATTATTAAAATAGTGGATGCACCTAATCAAGCTTTTCCTAAAATCACCATCATATGGATGATTTATGACTTTAATAGTTGAAAAATTACATTTCTATCATGTCATTAATGATGTCATCTAATGAGAAAAAATAAACATTGTAATCTAGTTGTAAGTGGGAAATAACTCAACTAATTAATGTGAACGAATTTGTACATCCTTTATTGTGCCTCTTTGTACCTCAATTTTTCACTTGTTGGAAAATTAACTAATGGAATATTTTCACCATAATATATGATGAAATCATTTGAACATGAATAATTCTTATGATAACTAGGACACAAATTATAGACTAGCCTGTTATTTCATGAAAAATTTATAGGCAACACAGTTTCATTAGATAGCAGTTATTTAACCAAAGATAATATATGATAAAAATAATTATTTTTCATTACGTTGCCTAATTTAAAAGTGATTAATTTAGTAATATATTCAATTTATATTATCTTTAAACCAAGATATATGGAATCCCTATCAGACCATAGAAACTCAATAAAAATTGAGACGGTTCTAACCTAGGATTTGAATCATCATTATGATATCTCATTTATTACAAAAAAAGGACTATCAACCTCATGTACTATGGTTTTAAATTTTGATGGATCTGAAAACAAATTATTTGTTCTGTATCCTATATTTTGTTCAATTTGTTGATACTATAAAATATTCATTCTGAAAAAAATGTAATAGATAAAACTCAAAACTGTCAAATTTTTCAAATCTCCACATATCACATTTCATTCAAGGACACTTTACTGTATCTTGTAAAATAAATTCTCATTTTGATGATGCAGATGATACAAAAGTTTTAACACATTCTATATATATGGGATTTAAACTAGAATTGTTTGGATTTCTCTTATGATTTTCCAATAATGTTCTTGTAATAAAATGTTTTATATACATCTGTGATGAATATTATTATTCAAAAATAGATAATTAAAATATTTTGTATGACTAATCTAATTAATATAAGTGATTATCTGAGAAAAATATCATAAATCAAAAAATTAAAAATTTCTTATAACCATTTCAAAATATTAATAATTATTCATAATTTAAACTAAATATTGATAAAAATACTAAAAAAATATAATAGTGGATATAAATATTTCATAATAATTATTATAAATTAACAAAAATTATTACAAATTTTTAAAAATTACTACTAATTATTGGAAACTATAACTAATTATTACTATGTGTCACAATTTATTTGTTAATCCTACTAAGTATTAACAACTATTACTAATTATTATCGATTATCTATAATTAATACCAATTATGAGTATTTATTTTAAATTATCGATAATTATCACCAATTATTTGTAATTTTTCACAATTATTAGTAATTACTGGTGATTAGTGATAATTACTGGTAATTATTTGTAATTATCAGTAATTATTGATAATTATTGTAAATTATTATTTATTTTCGGTTTTTTTGTTAATTATTACTAATTATTTCTAATTATTGGAACTTATTATTAACTATTAATAATTATTACGAATTGTCACATATTATTGGTAATTATTATTAATTAATAGTAATAATTACCAATTATTATTAATTATTTCTAGTCAATATTAATTACTTTTAATTAAGTCTAATTATTTTTAATTATTAATAATTATTTGTGATTTATAATTATTATTACAAATTACTTCTAATTATTATTAATTATTTACAGTAGTTATTAATTATTTGTTGTTATTAATAATTATTCCTAGTTATTGGTTATTATTACATATTATTAGTAATTTTCATTAATTATTAATAATTTTCATTAATTATTAATAATTTTCATTAATTATTACTCATTATTGTTAATTATTTTCAATTATTACCAATGATGATTAGTTATTACTAATTATCATTATTAATTACTTATTATTGATAATTATTATTAATTATTAGATTTTATTAGTAATTAGTATTAGTTATTACTCATTATTGTTAATTATGATTAATTATTACAATTTAACAGTAATTATTACGTATTATTACCAATTATAGGTAATTATTTGTAATTATTGCAAATTATTGTTAATTATTTTGAATTATTACAAATTATTGGTAATTATTACAAATTATTGATATTTTTTTTTAATTACTAGTAATTATTGGTAATTATTACTAATTATAACTAATTATTATGGAATACTATTGATTATTTGTAATAATTTATAATTATTGGTAAATATTTCTCATTTTCTTTAATTATTGAAAATTTTCATTATTATTACTAATTGTTACTCATTATTTGAACTTAATTCTAATTATTGTCAATTAACATTATTTATTTTCAATTCTGATTAATTATCGCTAATTATCGGTGATCATTACTAATTATTACCAATTAATACTAATTATTAGAAATTTTGAGTAATTGTTTGTAATTATATCAAATTATTAATAATTATTTTTAATTGTTATTAATTATTACTAATTATTACTAATTATTACTAATTATGTGTACTTATTACCAATTATTACCAATAATTGGTAATTATTAATAATTTTTTGGATTTATTGTTAATTATTTTCAATTAATATTAATTAACACAATTTATTACTAATTATTTTTAATTTTTTGTAATCATTACTATTTATTTTTATTTTTATTTTATATTACTAATTTTTGTTAATTATTATTAATTATTACGACTACTTGTTAATTATTCTTAATTATTTATAATTATCACTAATTATTAAAAATTATCACTAATTATCGCTAATTATTGGTATTTATTATTAATTATTTCTATTTATTTGTATTTATTTCTAATTAGTAGTAATTATAAAAAAAATTTACAAATAATTAACTATTATTAAAAACTATCAATAATAATTACTAATTTTTACAAATTTTTACAAATTATTACTAATATTAGATAATTGTTACTAATTATGGGTAATTGTTACTAATTATTACTAATTATCAGAAATTGCAACTAATTATTCGAGATTGTTTTGAAATATTACTAATAATTTCTAATTATTGGTTATCACTAATAATTACATACAATTATTTTAAATTATTTCTAATTATGTGTAATTGTTATTAATTATTTACAATTTTCATAGATTATTACTAATTATTAATTTTTTTTCAATATTACTGATTTTCTATAATTATTAATAATTTTTACTAATGTTCATTAAATATTTTTCATTGTTACTAATTATTAATAATTGTTTCTATTTTTCGTTAATCATTATTACACCTTGTTAATTATAACTAATTATTATTTGTTATTGCTAATTGTTAATAATTATTTTTATTTATTACTGATTATTTACTTATTATTACCTATTATTAACTAATTATGATTAATTATTGTTAAATTTTTATTAATATTACAAATTGGTTGTAATTACCTGTAATTAAAAAATTAAACTAAATAACTTAAAATGATGCTTTACCGAAATGTAAACAATGATGCAACTCTAAAGATGTCTCTATGATAATTCTCTATTAAAATTAAAACGTATACAAAGAAAAATTGAAGGGAAACCAGAAGAGGAGTTCCCAACATGTGAAGGGTGAATAGTGGTTGGGGCCTTACATAGGTAAGATTATTTTGGATGGACTATCTTCAACATAATTTCCATTGCAAATTATATTATTTCTGATGGATCATTTCAAAAATGCTTCTCACTAGAAATACTTATGGTAACGATTTAAAATGGCATTTGTTGTGGATTTTGAAACCCATAACAAATACTAGCCACCATAAATACCAATTATTTACATTGGCGACTGTTTGTGACATAATGCTTACATCCTTCACAAATACTATTATTTCTCATTGAAATTATACTTTTTTTATTAACAACTATTTTTGGCAGGAGTGGGTCACGTCGCGAAAAAACATTATTTGCAACAGAACTTTGAATTCTGTCACAAATATTTCTTTCCAGCATTTTTCTGCACAGTCGTGCAAAAATCTTTTCTCACGGTCCTCATATCTCATTGCAAATGATACCAAATTTATGGTTATTTATGACATCATAATATTCTCATCATAAATAACCTATAATTTTTTATTGTAAGCAACAAAATCCTCTTCCATTGCAAATAACACACCACAATATCGATTTATTTAATATATTAATAATAAATGATCATGGGAAATATAACAACGTAAAATGAACATATCATATTACTTTTCCTCATTTGATTTCATGTAATAAAAATCTATAAAACTATAAAAAATTTATTATTATATAATTATGAAGCATATACACCACTATAATTATGGTGATTACGAAGTTATTGTACAACACCTTTGACTATAGTCAACATACCAAAAGAGGTAAGTAGAAATTGACCAAACTACCTCAAATAACCCACATAAGAAAAAAAAATGTTTAATAAATAAATAGATAATGACGATAAAGGTTTTTTAATAAATTAAATGTAGATGATTAGGATTCCTAAAATTTTATTTAATAAACAAAATTTCATTATTCTGAGTGTTGGGCCCATGCATAGAACAAATCAAGACCAAGGGAAGGTTTGTGCCTCACTAGATTTTCATCCATTGAGTTACAAACATTCTTATTTAACCCTATTTCTCCAGGATTTATTAATTAAACCTAATGAATAATATTTTTCATATTTCCTCATTTTTTGGGAATCTACAAATTTTATCTGTAACTTCATTATCAAATGATTCTTACATAAAATATTATGTTACTTGTAAGGGTTTCTTGTCTTGAATTTTCACCCATTCAGATATATTTCGTAACATACACCTTTTTTTATTTAGAATTTTGTATCTAATGTACCTTTAATATTTTTAATCATGATCCTCTAATTATTCATGGGTGTTAGTGTTTTATTTTAAATCATATCTTTCAAGGGGTTTTTATTCGAAAATTTATAATGTCGCAAGAGGTTCTTTCAACTCAATTTCAATTGATTGGAACATATTTCATATCACACACCATGATATCATTCCTATATTTATATTACTACCTAAAAAAATTCTTTTTCTAGATTTAGGAAATTTATGGTGGTTTAAAGTGCATATCAATTTCTTTATTTAAGTGTCTTTTGACTCAGAGGAGACCATTTTGGTAATGGTCTTTGTTATCTTATCGCCCATCATGGAGTTATAAAGCTTCTTCTTGAACATCTTCATTTCCAAACTGGTTGATTCCACCCTAAAATTTTATTTCACATTAATTTCTCTTTCTCTATAAGTAATTTTATTTAATATCATCTTTAACTTTATCTTTTACATGTATGGTATAAACATTTTCGAAAAACTCTCCTATGATTTCTCCCTTTATATTCCCGTTACTCTTTGACAAGATTCAATTACATGGTTTAAAATATTTCCCCAAATTGTTTTAACTCTTTATTATTTCGAAAATAAAAAAGAAATATTTTTATATTTTCTAAAATAAAAATTTTATTTTAAAAAAGAATTTATGATTTCAAAACGAATTTTAAATTATTATGTTTTTTTTTAAAAGGATTCATGTGTTTTTTATATCTTCTCAATAAATCTTTTTGAAAGAATCATTTTTGTATAATTTGTTTTTCTGAAAACTCGCTTTTGTTTTAAAAAAAGTGTATTATATAACTGGTGGGGTCCTATATAACCCTAAAATGTTTCGGTTAAGGATTTATATCTCTTGATATGATTATGAAAATCATGTATTGATGCTCACTCCACTATGAGAATAAATAACTGATTCCCACTCAACTATGTCTACTGGAATCTAGAAGTAAAATTTTCCCCACTATGTTTATGGGAATCATGATGTTTTGTCTTCTCCAGTATATTTATTGGAATTATGAAGTGATTAATGATCCACTCTATTTATGAGAATCAGTATGTTATTCCCACTGAACTGTATTTATTGTAATTATCTTGTAATGTCTCCTCTATTTTGCTTTTGAGAATCAGGTAGTGATCCCTACTTCATTATGGGAATCATGTAGTTATTCCTAGTCCACCATGTTATTGTAAACAAGTAGTGATACCTACTCTGATATTTTATTATTTCTATTCCTTTTTTTTTATATTGTTTATCGTTATGCTATATTTCCCAAATATTTCAAATCATTGTACCTGTGATTATGATCCATTGATCATATCTGTTATCACAGGTTTCAAAACACTTTTTTACATGGTATTTGTTTACTCATTTTATATTACGTGTTCATTTTTCGAGACTTGTGAACTGCTCTTTATTTTTCATGTTCTTTTAATATGATATTTCTCCCATGTTTTTTTTTATCATTTACATTTTATGTAACCCTTTATGACATATTTATTTTTCCCCCTTACTAAACATTCAATATCATCCCTTTATTATGTTTTCATTCACACTGTTATAATGATGAGTTTAACCTAAAAGATTTCTATAAAATGATATTGTGTAATTAAAATATAAATAAAGGTTAACATGTATCATAAAGAAATTTATTATGTAACTAATCCTAAAAATCATTAAACCATAAATTTTGGGGATTGAGTGATTATTTATGATATTAAATTTTTAAATTAGGGAAGTTCTATACATTAAGATTGGTTAATCTCAAAGAGTCTCAAATCTAATGTTTAAAAAATGTTAATTTAGCACCAGACTTTGGAGTATGATTATGGGGTTCCAGAATTGGTATCATAGTCAATTTTAGCTATTAATGAAGTTTAGTTTATATTTTTGTTGATTTGAATTAGAAAACATTACGGAAAATCCTAGGGTATGTCCAATAAATATTTCTATGTATAAGATAACATACTTGAATTTTTTTATATAGAGATTGTTTGGATTCCATGATGTAATATCCCTTCCAAGATACTAAGAAGTTGATGAGGCTATACCACAAAGGTTCCTATAGGTAATCAACCAAAAAATTAACAATTGAGTATCAAATCAATGTTCACTCTGTTTTATAATGAGTGGGCCTATTAATACACACCTTGCTAGAAAATCCTGGGCGATATTCTTTGTTTGATCATATTCTCATTGCAAATTGATATGAAAGATTAATTTTCTAATTAATTTAAGGAATAAGATTACGAAAAATTTGAGAGAACAACCTCAAGAAACCTAGAATGATTTAATAGTGAGTAATGTTTATAAAAAAATAATTTTTTAAGAGTAAAACATTTTGACGTTCAATTTGTAATCTTAAAATAATTATCTTATGGTGTTAATTTTTAATCACTCAAAATTAAATCCTTTTAGTTTTAGTATTGTTTGAAGCCTGAAAACCCTTATTAATAATATATTCCATGGATAATACAATGATTGTCCCAATAACAATCTAATTTGGATAGAAGTTTGTGTCTCAAATATTTTTTCCCAGATCACCCAACTATATTGAGTTTTGTTTAAAAATATGAATCATTTGGAACACCTAAACACAAAAATGGATAAAACGATATAGATTAAGATTTATATGGTGATGACGGGGATGAAAAATTTAATATTAATATTCTTATATGTTAGGAATGTTGTAATAAGAAAACAAGAGAATGTATCAAAGGAACAAGAAAAAATTTCATTTGTAGAAGGATTAATTATTGAGGTCGTTATTTTCAAAGAGAGGTGAATAGGATAACCAATAACATGGATGATATTAAAGTCCCAACTAATACAACATCCAAAATTAAACACTAAAAATAAAAAGAGTTTAAAAATTATGAAAATTATTTCACAAATTCAACATTTATTAAGGATTATAGGTATAAAAACCTCCTAAAAAAGTGAAATCATATAATATGAGTACTACGGAAGTTGAAACTTGTAATTAGGTGGTGTAAGGTATTCTTCAATCTATGATTTTTGATTTATTATTTCATGTTCACTCCACTAACTATGAGATATCAAATTCCTGGTTTCGGGGGTTATGATTCATGAAATTATTGTTATATATCCTTTAAATGAATTTTATGTGATTTTAGATATGGCATTTCTATCATCACATAAAAACTAGATTATTTACCAAACAAGGATATCACATTTCCAACTTAACTATAATCACACATCAATGTCAACATGATTAAGATATGTCTTAGAAAAATAATCTTATTATAGGAGTTATGTTACCTAATCATGATGGAATTTTAACTCAAATACTGACTGACAATTCTTTTTTTTTTTAATTTTCATAAGCCGGTTTAAAGGGAACCGGTACCCAAGCATACAACCTCAAGAACCAAACAAGAATAAGACAAGAACAACCCACAAACACAACTTACATGTCTTCAAATCCAAGCTCCTCCCGGCTTCCCTAGCCAGACTCATCTTCTCCAGTGGAAGAGGTCGTTTCCCATCCTAAAGGCCTCCAATAGTGAGCACTCTGAACCCGATCCCTAAGCTGATCCAATACTGGAAGGTCCGTCAATTCCCTTTCTATCCCGATATTCTTCACAAAAGAAACTGCCACCTTCTCTTTACTCTTAGAGGAAGAACGGGTCTTCATCGGCCGCGGAAGACATGAGTAATCCTTCCTTGGACGGTGTCTTGGGGTTGCAGAAATAGGACCTTCTAAAACCACCAGATTCTTCTTCCCATTCTGCACAACATCGCTAAAGGACCGACCAGTAAGTCTGCTTACATTCTCTTTACCGCCCTCGGGGATCTCCCTTTCTTTGCCACCTTGTTCCCACAAAACTGACTCCGGAGCAGTGTTCTCCCTCAAAGGCAGCAGCACCCCCACAGGGGCAACATTGTCCACAGGCATCATTGAAACCTCCATCACGTCACCTGCAACCTTCTCTTCCTATATCGTAACAACTTCCACCTGATTGCATCTCCTGCCCTCAGGACAATTTCTAGCCTCCAAAGCCTCCTCTCTGACCAAACCAGCTTCGGTCTCCAAACATCCAACTGGCTGAGCCTCTAAGACTTCTTCACCAATCATCTCACCTGAATTACCATCCTCTTCCAGGAAATCATTCATTCCATCATCATTCAAGCTCTCAAATATATTACTCCAAGATATAAAAGGAGGAGCCAGAGGATCCAAACCCTTGAGCTCCCTAGCACTATCCATTTTTAGGATAGTCTCAACCTCTTTCTCAACTGGAGTACTAGTCCCAATATTGTCCTCACCAGACACCTTACAGGCCTGATCTGAATCACCATCCACGGTAGAGTTAGCCACCTCCGAGTGCCTAACTCTAACCTTAGGTTCCCTCGGCCTCGGTTCAGGACCCCCCTCTTCCTCTGAACGATAATTCATATCCCTCTACAAAGGGATATTCTTCCCTTTTCCAGTGACAACCCTCGGTCTAGGAGGAAGTCCCCTGCGGCAATTCTCAACTGAATGCCCCAACCTTCTGCAAGAACCAAAAAAGTCTATCCAATCCTCATAAACAACACGCTGTTTACAGTGATACTCTTCACCAATAGTAACAAAATCAAAATCAAAAGGAATACGAGATGCATCAATCTCTACGCACACTCTGGGATTCACAGGGTGACAAAGTGCCTCAGTTCTACTATTGGAACACAGATAGCGGTCGACCATGTTCCCAAGCATCCTAATAATTGAAGGGTTTTGAAACGGTAGTGGGATCTTAGGGAGACTTTCCCAAACCGCAATTGAAGGGGGATCCCGCTTCATGTGTAGGTCGAAGGACCATTGCAGGAGAAGAAAGAGAGATCCCTTGTAGAGTCGAGGAGCCCTCGACCATGCTTGAATGAGATCAGTTTCCGACTTAAAGCGAATCATTATCTGCCTGTTGTCGAGCAAACCTTCCACCGTGTGCTCCTGGAGGTCCCATGATCCAAAAATGAAACGGTCAAACTCATCCACAGATGGTCTCCAGTCCTTGAAATGAGCTACCAGAGTAAGCTTCAACAGGTTAGCGGATTCCAAAGACTCAGACGATGGTAAGGGGAGATTCGGCACCCCATCAACCAAATTTGGGACTTTAGGGTTTAATGAAACTTTTGGAAAGGGTGGGAGGAAATCCGGATTGGAGAAACGAAGGAAGGTCCCCACTCTCCCACGAGACGACGATTCTCCGTCCCCCATCAAAGGGGGAGGGACCGGCGCGGTGGTCGTCGCCGTCACCGCTAGAGGAAAGCCATCGAAGGAAGGTCCTTCCGACTTTTAGCTCAAATAATTAGTGGAAAACACAATATTAAGTATAATAAAATTTTATGTAATATATTTTTTCTATAAGTTTGTAAGGTTGATATTTGACGATAACTTCTACCATGAGTAATTAATACCTTTTTTATTTCCTTATATATTTTCATCAATATATGATAACTAAAATTTTGAGAGTGAAATTTAATTATGTTGGGAGAAAGTAACACCATAATATCATGGAATTTATTTTTAAAAAAATTAATAATATCTTCGATAGCTTGTTTCAAACACAACAACAAACTAAAATAGGATGAAAAAAATAATAAGAATATTATTATGAAAATTTAATATTAACAAAACTACTAAGAAATAAAATTATAATAATAAACATTTAATTCATTAAAAATATCATTTAGAAGACTTAAAGTAGTAAAAAAGAAATATTTTCAGTAAAAGTATATTTTTATTATGTACAATAGTTTCACTTATAATATAAATTTATAAATTTTAGAATTTGAATTTTTAAAAAATTATTTCATATTTTAACTAATCATTTCAATATGTTAATAAATAAATTTTTTATATTATAATAAAATAATTGATTTTTATGTGAATGATGAAAAGAAAATAATTTTCTAATATCAATTATTTTATGAAATTATTATAATACAATAGTTACTTTAAATTTTTTTCGTATCCTTTTTTTATAAAAATATACATTTATAAAGTAAAATAAATTTTAAAAATACAATATGTTAAATTAATGAAATCTATGATTAATTTTTTGGAAACATATGTAATATTTTAGTTTAAATACTATTTTTATTCTCTTATATTAAAAATATATTTTCCTAAATTGTGGAAATTGAATCTAAAAAAATGGATTTTCTATTTTTGATCCACATATATATATTATTTTATAAGGAACACTTCTTTTTTTAGGTATAAAGGCGTGATTACCAATATCAATGTTAATAACCCTATTTATGGTGAAATTATTATTCAAAAAAATTATCTTATTAATGTTGAAATTTTGTTATATAATAAATTCAAATTACCTACTTTATAAACTTATTTTTTTTTTGAAAACTACACATATATTATCACTAATTTAATTGGTAACAAATGTTATAGGATATTAAGAACAGGTTTTGGAAAAACTACATTCTTCTATAAAAGAGTTTTTCTATGTGTTAAATGTTTAAGATTAAAAGTTAATTTTAACTTCTTTTCAAATTTAATTTGACTATATGGAGTATAAATTTAGTTTTTTAACATAAATATTATTTTGGATGGTTGCCTTATATTTTATCATAAAATATAAACTACTAGGGGAAAACTAGTTACCAAGTTAGAAACCAAATAGGTAAACTATAAAAAAAATACTAAAACATGTTTTAAACATGTGTGAAAATGAACTTATGTGGCCCCAAACTCCATTAATACTGTATTTTTTAACAAATTTACATTGAATGATTTCAATCCATTTTTTGAAAAATTGTTTATGCTCAAAAAAACACCATTTTCACCCTTTAAAAAATTCAGTCACATCCACCCACTAAAAGCTAAACATATCATTCAAAATTTCAGTGAAATAATTTCCATTATTAATCTATTATAAGTCCCTTTCATTACATAAATCCCATGGTTACCAAAATTTATCCTAAATACATCATTTTGAAAGAGACATTCAACATAAATTTCAAGGTCCCAATGTGGGCATTACATAATCCATATAATTTTCTTCATATATTTCCCTTCCAAAACTATCGTAACCCTAGTAATATAATGAACTGGGTATAATTAATATACTAAATTGTTATTATATTGATGATATAAACATTAATTATTCTTTTATATCTAATAAGAAGAACAAAGGAATATCGGTCATGCATGCGTGCAGACTACCACCAACATGAAGTTGTGTTCTTTTCATTCATAACTACATTATATAGATGAATTTATATATGTTTTTAAGATAATTTTGTGTATTATAATATTAATTTTTATAAATTTAATATTAGACATTCTATAGTAAATTTTAATAATAAACAGTCATAGTAAACATAACCACCTAAAATGAATAAATCAAAGTACTTTTCCTAATATGAGTTCATTTTATAAATACCATTAAAACATAAACAAATTATTCTATGAAAATTATAAATTACATAAACATCTAAAATTATGGTTTTTATGAAGTTATTCGAAAACATATTTAACCATATTAAACATACCAAAATATTTATGTAAAAATTGACTGAACAACTTCAAATATATAACATAAGAAAACAATATAATAAATAAATATAATATGATAATAAATATTCCTTATTAAATGAAATATATATGAATAAGAGGTATTTTAATAGTCCAAAAGACCTATAATCATTCATGAAACCCATGATAAAATCATGATAGAGGAGAATTTTCAAGATAGAGTAACATTACTGTAGTATATAATATAGCGGTAATATAGCAACGAAACTATTCGTAAGATTCAGATCTTCAAAAAACTAATTTTGGCTTAAGGGATATAGGGACTATAGGCCATAGGGCCTTTAGGGAACCTGAGTAATTTTCTTCATGGGATTTTGGGACATGGGGCCACTAGTCCAAGAAGCAGTTTTGTTAGATGACACAAAAGCGGGCCCCCATAAGAAGAATCAAAGAATGTAGTTTCCACCAAAGCATAGATAACAATATTTGTAATGAAAAAAGGGTGTGAAAATCTCCATATGTACAAGGAAATTTGAATCTCAATATTAGTAAATATACTTTAAAATTTTTTGAAAAGTGGGTATCTAGGCGCCATCAATGAATCATATGTTAAGGTGGGATAGATCTTATGTATTTGGGTTTATGGGCCATCAAGTCATGTATTGGGATTTTTTCCCTAGGGCTTAAAATTAATGTAAAGGTTCCCTCTAAATCTGGTAAAAAAGGGTATTATCCAAAAATAAATAAAAAATAAATCACTTTAGGCCATTCAGACAAGGAACACGTGGATAGAAAATCTAGAACAAGGTAAGGGTTTCTACTAACTAAATTTTCATATATTTAGTTACAAATATTCTTATTTTAATCTATTAGTACATGTTTGACTTATTCATACAAATCAAATACTTTTTATTTTATTTTATAATTATTTAAAATGAATTTATAATTCTTATAGATGACCTCAATTTTTAAATTATTCTTACCTAAAAGATTATGTTACTTGTTAGGGTGTCTAATCTCAAATTTCCACGCACTAAGATATATTACTTATTATACAAAATATTATTTAGAAAGGCTCAGATAAAACCCATTTAATATATTCTATCATGATCCTCTCATTATAAATGGAAATTAATATTTCATTTGAACTTATATCCTTATAGGTGGTTTGATTCTTTGCTTTCTAATGTCGTAAGGGGTTCTTCAACTCCATTTTAACTCAATGAGACATATTTATTATTTGAAACCATAATATATTTGAAATGGTTTTATTACTTCATGATAAATTTATTTTATTATATTCATGAAATGTGTTGGGTTTGAAGAGACATATCATTATCTTTGTTTATGTGTTGTTTGACTCAAAGTATACTAAGGTTGTAAGGGTCTTCATTAACTCTACACCCTTCATTGATTTATAATGACTATTCTTGAACTTATTTTATCCAATATTTTTTGATTTAACATAATTCTTTTATTTCATGGCACATTATCTTCCACTAATGGAAAAATTAATTTTAAATATGACCCATAAATTATTATTTTATGATAATGGTAAAACCGTTTTTAGAAGACTTTTTTACAGTGTCCATCGCCAATGAGAATTATTCATTATAAATCTTACAAATTATGCGTTAAAATGGATTTCCAGGTTTTTTTAACTCGGGATAATTTTTTAAAATAAATTAAAATATTATTATTTTTTCAAAAAATAAGGGTCTAATTTGAAAAAATGAATTATTAATTTAAAAATGGATTTTAAACATTCACTTTTAAATAGAGGGAATTCCTGTTTTTTTATATACTCAACGAATATTATTGAATGTTTATTTTTAAAATATATTTTTTAAACCCTATTTTAGTATTGAATAGTGATTATTACATGTTTGTAAAGAAATTTTATCAACCTCAAAATCAATGTTTAAGGATTTATTTCTCATCAGATTATTATGGTAATTCAGTAGTGATTATTACTCCAATATGGGAATTGGGAAGTGATGTACACACCACTATTTTTATGGGAAAAACAATTGATTCTTTCTCTTTTGTGTTTTTTTTAATAAATAAGTTACTTTTGATCCATAATATTTGGAATAATTAGTAGGTGATTCATACTCCCTAATATGTATGGGAATCATGTGGTGATTTTTCACTCCACTATGGTTATGGGACAAGGTGGTGATGCCCACTCTATTATAGGAATCAAATCATGATGGATTCTATACCATGTTTTTAGAAATGGTTAGTGATTCTCATTCTAATATTTTCTAATTTATTCAGCTATGTTAGTGAAATATTTTATTATTATGCTACATTTTCATGGAATTACACATATTTATGAGTATTATTATGCTCCAGGTATCATGTTTATTATGAAAAGTTTCAAACCACTTTTCACATTGTATATATTATTCAATTTTACATTAAATAGTCTTACATAATTATTCATGAATAAATTTTATGAGTATATGGTTTTTTGAAAATTAATTCCTCTACTACTAATGTTTTCTAAAATTATTTTTATTTTACCCTTTATAAAAATATGATAATATTTCCCTTACTTGGCATTCGACCATCAACCTTTCCTATGTTGTATTTACATGGGTTATAATGATTATTATTACATAAAATATGTATATAAGTGGATATAGTTCTATTAGAAAAGTGATAAATGATCAATTATCATAAAATAGATTTCCTATGTGGCTAATCCTTATAGAAATTAAACCTTTAATTCTTGGAATTGTTCGATTATTTATGAAATTTAATGTTTAACATTGGGTAATGTGGTAAAAAAAGAATTTCATATCAAATTATATGTAATCTATTGTTTAAAGAATTTTTTTATCCTTGAACCTAGGAGTGTGGGTCTAGCTTGCCTCAACTAGTATCTGAGTATGTTTTATAAATTTTTTATGATTAGCTTAGTTATTTTTGGGGATTAATATTAGATAACATTAGGGAAAACCTAGTATAATTATAAGTTTTGAATAACATAATCATTTATAGTAAATCATATATTGTGTTGATTGCAAGAAATTAAATCACTATCTAAACATAGGTAAGTAGATACTATTATGGAACTAATGAACCTAGGGGTAATCACCCCAAAAAAAATCTAGTTATGTATCAACTTAATCTTGGCTCTGGTGCATGATAATTGAATATTAATCTACACAACATTATATAATCTCATAGGGGATAAGATTTAGTTGATCATATTCACTTTAAAAACCATTGTAAATGATTTATTTCCCAATTAAATTAAGTAGTTATTATAAGTAAAATGATACAACCAAAATATAAGAAACCTATATTGAACCTAGAGTTACTTAGGGTTAACAGAATGCTAATGTAATAATTTTTTAGAGAAATTAATTTTTTTTTGAATTTTTCATCTTACAATAATTCCACTAAGGTGTTAATATTTTGTCACTCATGATTAATTCCTCTTAAATTTTGCAATGGTTGAAGCCTAAACAGACCAAGTTAACCATGGATATCATGTACTATGTGAAGATTGTCCCTATGAGTAACCATGTTGGATAGAAGTTGGTATTAAAAATAATATGGTTATTCTCACACAACTATCTCAAGTTATGATTCAAAATTGATTTTTTTTAAATAAATACGTGAACAAAATAATAAATGGTTGGAGTTTTAATGTTTATATGGTAATAAAAGTGATTAAGGAATTAAGATTAAAAATTCTAGGTGTCAAGAATGTGGGAAAATGTACCTAAGGTATTGTCTCAATGTAACAAGAAACATTTTTAAATGTGGAATGATTAGAAATAATTATTTTTATTTTCTAAGAGAGATTTAGAGGTCAACCAATATAATAGATGGTATTAGAGTCCCAACTAATACACCATATAAACATTAACACTTACAATATAAGGATTTTGGGCATTATGAAAATTTATTCTCTAATACAAGGTCTAATAAGGATTATATGTATCTGAAACCTCCGAAACAAACAAAAAAATTGATAGAATATTGATTTAATCATATATGGTGCCTGATTTTTAGGTCAATTATAGTTTATTAATGTGTTTTTATGGTTAAATTTTTATAATAATTGCGTAATATTAATTTATTGATTTTTTTTATTTAAATATTAATTTTATTAAATAATATTTAGATACAAAAAATTTTATTCCTTAGTTCACTTTATGTTATTTTTTTATATATCCCACAAATTTATGAGAGTATAATTTTATTTGTTTATTATCTGAATATTTAAATCATTATATTCTTGGAAATAAGTTTTGTTTTTCTATATAAATTATTAATTATTTTATTCATTAAATATTTTATTTTGATGTTTTATTTCAAATTTTAACTTTATGTTTCTCAATATATTATAGGTTATTATTTAATTTTAACCTAATAATGTCCATTTTTAATCAAATTTTTATTATTATTTTTTTATTATATTAATAATTCTTTCTAATTAATGTTTCTTGAATATGGAATTTTTTAGTTTACAATGTCAACTTATTTTTAAAATTATGATTTATTTATTTATTTAATTTTTTAATTTTTTTTATTTTACTTATTACGATGCATGACATTAATTTATGTAAATAATTTTATGTCCTTATAAAACTCCCCGACCCTAGATACCCAGAGTCGGTGCATTATTACATATCATTGGCATGATCACAAGAGATCAAGTCTTGAAAGATTGATCGGTTTAGTATCCTTGAAAGTACTAGATACATACATATGTTTTATATTACATCATGAAATAAAAAAACAATGTGTCCCCTTTGAACACAATTATATCACATAGTGTATTCCTCTAGGTTAATCATAATATACTTATTTGCATCTTGAGAAAAATAAAACATAATAAATGTGTGACCTCAGATGCTTAGAAAGGACAAAAAAATAGCGGAAACTGTCATAAATAAGCATAAACATTTAAGGAAATGTATAAGACTAAAACACAAGCCTTTTAAACATAAAATTTAGAATAATATGGCAAATATAAATCAAGTAATTCCATTTTCTTATTCAGATATATATTATACTAGTCAAAAAATAAAATGTAATATCAATAACCAATTTCATAATGATGGAATGCAAAATGTTGGACATCATAACCACACAGTTAAGGCCTCATGCTATGACTATAAATAAGATTTAGTGAAGGCCTTGTGCCAAGACACTAGTTTGTCTCCTGATACCTACTGATTCATCAAGGAACTATAGCGGGATCCACCTGTCTCTTACTAATTCCATTGCATTACATATATGAAAAGGTTGAAAATAACATAAATATTCATATTATAATTAGCATAAGAAATTTTAATTATTTGAACATAAACATTGAGTGGTATAAAAATAACTTATCCAGAGAAAAATATATACCAAAAACCTTAAATACAATATGGAAGATTGTATCATAATAAATCAACTTCAAAAAAGAGTAAATTCCATTTCAAAATGTTGACATATATGAAACCAAATCTATTTTAGAGAAATATCTCTTTCTATTTTGAAATCATATAAAAGACACATAATTATAAAAGAAAACCTTTATTTGGAAAATATTCTTATAATCTTGTGAG
Source organism: Viscum album (assembly GCA_963277665.1). Taxonomy (NCBI): domain Eukaryota; kingdom Viridiplantae; phylum Streptophyta; class Magnoliopsida; order Santalales; family Viscaceae; genus Viscum; species Viscum album. The sequence goes on from OY728165.1 coordinate 815,396,362, forward strand.
GTAATCTTCCAAGGTGTTATAATGTAATAAAATATCCAAACTCGTTGTATAAGTTAAAAAATATTATTTCCATAATTTTGTCGAAAAGGTCGTAAAGGTCCTTGTTTGGAAAACAATGGAATGATTCCTTTATTAAAATTTTATAAAAAGAAAAACAATAGAAAAAATGACTTTAACACATATTCTAGGAAATATTAATAATGTTTTTAAATATATTTAAATGAAATACATATGTTAATGGTAAAGAAGTCCTAGTAGATACACAGGTATAAACAACCTCGGATAAGGAAGAGATTGTAGAATTAGCCCTTACATTGTAATTTTCCTTGATCGAGTGTAAATTGACCTCCTGTATAATAGTTAAATAATTATTATTAAATTATATAATAACCACATGAATAAATATGATATCATATATGATCTTCTAATATTTCTTAGTTAATAATATTTCAGTAGTATCATTGTTTCGGGTGTCAACTGATTCATTTTACTTTATATGTTTTTTTATGTAAGTCATGTTTATTATGGATAGGATGTATTTGAATCATATACATAATAATATTAATTTTTTAAACCTTATTTTTAATCATAAAATGAAAATTATTCTTGAATGATTAAGATGGGGAATCAATCTCATCACGTTCGTGGAGACAGTAATCTGTATATACGCTCGAGCAACAATATCATTCTATTGATGTTGAAATAGTATGTAATTTGTTGGTATATAATATATACATAATAATTAAAATTTTATATTTATTATTTACATCAATTATACTCAATATTATACCCATCCAAATAATGAAGTGTTGAATAAAAAACTACACCGTGTCATGGAGATGGTAAGCCATACGTACACACGTATGGTGGCTATGTCATTCATAGGCTGGATAGAATAATGAACATGATTGTACCATATTTATAATAACATCAATTTATTTATAAGGTATGTTAGTTATTAATTTGTTTTTGAAACAACAAATAAAGAGGAAGTGTAAGAAGAAAATAACTTTCAAAGAGGTGATGAAATTATAGCCTCTTCTTCAAGTGCTTCCTTTTTATTTGATAAAAAGGGATTCTTAAGTTGTATTCTGATCAAAGTAAGTCCTCTAGGTTGAATTAAGGGAAATTGGGAGTATATTTTTTTATTTTTTGGATGATACAAATGTCTTTGGAGGTGTGAATTTGAGAGAAGGGGAAGTTCCCTTTTTTAAGAGAGTTGAGGGTCACTTTAGGAAAAGCTTGAAACATAATTTTATAATACAATAATATTAGGTTTATAATGTCTCCAAAATGATTTATTTCAAGGATAAGGTGGTGTTGGGTCTAAAATATCTCAACCAATATGTTTTATATAGGTTTAGGTCAATATATTAACCTTATATTTTATATTTAACTCTTAGTTAAATTGTTTAACTTTTACCACGTATTCAAGTATTATTATAATAAATGGTTAATAAACAAACTATAAAAATCCAAGAGAACCCCAAGTGGTTAATTATTAACTTAAAAACCCTTATCTAAGTCCTTTTGAAGAACCATAGCTTTTAGGAATATTATATCAATAAATATTTTAGTATTTGTTTTAAAAACTCATTTATGTCAATTTTGACACTATTTAGTATTTGGTTTTCGTGAAAATCATAACTTTTTCACATCGAAATTTTTTTATTTAACCCAAAATAACATGTCATATTTTACTAGAATATTATTTTAATGATTCAAAAGTCTCAATTTCAAATTATATTAATATTTATAATATCAATTGTTTTAATCCTTTAATAATAATATAATTATTTCATCGTCATTGCATCCTAAATAAATTTAATTATTTAATGTATAAAAATTATAAATAAAATAATTTTATGTAGGAAATAATTTTATATTTCTAATTAATATTTATAGTTTAATTTATCTTATGTATAACCCTATATAAAAAATTTATTATTTATTAAACATTGAATTTAACACTTTTAACACTTTATTAAATAAATTAATAATAAATGTCTTAATCCAATCCATGTGGATCAAAAAGATCATATATTATTTATAAGGTTTATTTTGGTCGAAATACACTTATCCAATAGAATTAGTACTTGTTTTAGGTGAATTATAATATCATTTGTACCTTTAATTACCCTATTTACTTTTAACAGTGGTAAAAATATTCAAAAGTTACTATTCATCAAAAATTATTTTCATCCTACTAAACAACATTTTACTTACTGTTGTAAATTGTTTCACTCATATTTTTGAAATTAAATTCAAAAAAATGGTAAAATTACATTTTATGCATATTGTAAAATGTGTCTAGAAGGTGGGTAAAAGATAATAAAAGTTTAATAAAATTTTATATATCTAATCTTATTATAAAATGACTCCAATGAAATAAATTAAACATATATAGGTATTATGTATCTATGTTGACCTAAAATAAATTTAAATAAAATAAATAAATATTTAAATAAAAAGTGGGTTTAAACATTAAAGTAGTGTTTTCACTATTCACCAAAAATTGAATATTGTTATAAAAATACAAAAATTCACCCCAATCTAATTTTGATATTCCGAATACAAAAATGAAGTCCCTTTTGAAAAATAAAATTTGTAAAATTTTGAAAAGTGTGTATTACAATCTATAACATCTAGTTTGATAGGTCGTAGTGTGCTAGAACTCGAAGTTCCGTACAACACATGTTATAGTATTATTCAAATAGAAATGTTCCATTGAAACTTGTGGTGTTACATTATTCTCTCATTTAAATAATTTTTTCCTCAGAATTTCTATAATAATACTTCTTATAAAGATTTGGGTTGTTCTTCATCATAAGTTCCTTGGCTTCCCACGTTGCCCCTTCCATCTTATGGAGACGAGTCATCCAGTTTCTCAGTATTTGTTCTCTAGTATCAAGAATCTTGACAGGGTCTTCACAATAAGATTGATCAGGTTCCATATCTATTTCATCATAGGTGAGTACATGCATTTGTTTAGGCTTGTATTTTCTCCACAGTGATACATGTAACACATAATGAACTTTGGAGAGACTTGGAAGCATTTTCAAATGGTAAGTTACAACTCCAATTCGTTCTAGAATTTTGAAAGGTATGATGTACCTAGAACATAATATAAATGTCTTACTGAAATGTATAATTCCTTTCCATGGATATACCTTCAAGAATGAATGATCTTCTATTTGACATTACACATCCTTACTTCGGTTATCGGCATATCACTTTTCACTACTTTTAGCTATTTTTATGTGTGTTTGGATAATCATCACCTTTTCCATTGTTTCCTCAACATGTTCTTGTCCCATGAGTTTTAATTCACCAACATCATCCCAACAAGTTACTATGCGACATATATTTCCATATAACACTTCATATGGTGCCATTTGAATACTTGAATTGAAGTTATTGTTACACCAAAATTATACCATAGGTAAATATTGATCCCACAAACCATGAAAGTCAAGTGAAAAAGATATCAACATGTATTCTATGGTTTCAATAGTCTGTTCTGATTTTCCATTAGTTTTAGGGTGGTAGGCAGTGATCAAATGAAATTCATTATCTAGGACCTTATAAGGATTTCTCAATAATCTTAATGTAAAATGGGGATCATGATCAGAATCAATTAATATGGTTACTACATGAAGTTTCACAACTTCATTAATATATAGTCTTGCTAAATGTTCAAGTGGTAAATCTTCTCTTATATAAAGAAAATGTGCTAACTTGGTAAGATGATCAACAATTACCCATATTGCATCATTCATTCTAGGAGTCTTTGGTAGCTCCATGACAAATTCCATTGTAATATCATCCAATTTCCACTCAGGTATGGGTAGATGATGCATGACTCCACTATGATGTTGTCTTTTAGCCTTAAATTGTTGACAAACCATACATCTTAACACATAATCAGCAATATTCCTCTTCTTGTTGTCCCACCGAATATGTTCCTTCACATTTCTATACATCTTATTAGTACTAGGGTGTATACAGAAATTGGAGCTATGATCATCATCCAACAATTCCTTTTTTAGATTAGAGTTATCCAGAACACAAAGTCTCTTCTCAAATTTCAAAATTCCATATTCATATAATATTTCAATTAATCCACCATCATTCACAGCTTTTATTTTCTTTTGAAAATCCTCATCATCAGTTTGAAAACTTTTTATCCTTTCTACTAATGATGGTTTTACAACCATTTGAAGAAGTATTGATGTTTCACCTTCCATGATTATTCCCATATCTATCTTTACTAGATCAATGAACATAGGATCCCTTTCAACTCTCATATTGTTCAAAACTCCATGATCCTTTCTGGTCAAAGCATATTCCACCTTATTTTCCTTCCATAGGTAGTAGTGTATACTGAAATCATAATCCATGTGTAGTTCATGCCATCATCTTTGCCTCATATTGAGTTCTTTCTGTGAGAAAATATACTTCAAATTATTGTGGTCAGTATATATATCACATTTTTTCACCATAGATATGCTAACTCAATATTATAAGTGAGATTGTTTTGTTCATGAATTTTTAGCTATTGTGATGCATAGTCAATAACTCTATCATTAGTCATAAGGACAAAACCATGTCCTTTCTCTGAAGAATAACAATAAATAATAAACTCATCATTCCCCGATGGTAGATTCAGGATATTATAAATGACTAATATTCTCTTAATTTCTTAAAAACATTCTTCCCAATCATTTGTCCAAACAAATTTAACCCATTTAAATGTGAGCTTGGTTAATGGGTTAGCCAATCCGAAAACATTCTAGATGAAATGCCGATAAAAACCTGCTAAACCAATTAAACTACGGGCCTCAGTTATACTTGTCAGTTCTTGAAATTCTTGTATTTCTCTTGTCATAGAAGGATCAAAAGAGATTCCATCCATAGCAACAATGTGGCCAAGAAAAGAAATCTCTTGAAGCCATAATTCACAGGTGCTAAACTTCTCAAATAATTCATTTCTTCTAAGAGTCCTTATAATAATGCACAGGTGATTTTCATGATCCTCCTATAATTTTTATTATACCATGATATCATCAATAAATACCAATACAAAGTCATCAATATATTCCTTGAAAACACTATATAATAGATCCATGAAGATGTAGGTTGCATTAGTCATCCCAAAAGCCATTACTGTAAACTCATAATGGTCATACCTGGTACGAAATATAGTCTTCATAATGTCTTCCTTATTCACACATAATTGAAGATATCTAGATCGAAGTTCAATATTTGAAAAATATTGAACTCTATGAATTTTATCAAATAAATCATCAATGTGAGGTCAAGGATACTTGTTCTTTATTGTTATAGCATTGATCTCCCTATAGTCAATGCACAACCTCATTGATCCATCTATCTTTTTAAAAAAAAGAATAGGGGATCCCCATAGAGAAACACTAGAGAGAATAAATCCTTTATTACTCAATTCCTCTAGTTGTTTCTTTAGTTTCACAAATTCCACAGTGTCAATTCTATAAGGGGTCTTCGATATGGGTATTGAACTAAGAATTAAATCAATGGAAAACTCAACTTCTCGTTCTAGAGGATGTCCAGGTAAATCCTGTGGAAACACATCAACTTATTTTTGAACAATAGGTACATCCTCTATTTGAACATTCCTTTCCTCACCCTTAGTTATTTCATTCTCTTGATCCACAAAAATTTCATTTAGTATAGCTACTGGCGGTAGATCTAGATAAGAATCGGATGGTGACGTTTCTACTCTAAATATAATGTACTATTTATCATCATCGAAAATTCTAACATCGTTCTTATTAAGATAAATTTTTTCATCATGGTCTGAAATCCAATCCATGTTGAGGATTATATAAAATAAAATCATGGGTATGATGATGAGATCAGTAGAAAAAGCATGTTTATATTCCCTAATGGGAACTGATTCAAAAACTTTTGTTACAATGATACTTCCCTTAAGAGTTTTGACCGACAACTCCCTTGTTAAATCAATTTTTAAATATCTATTTTTCTTAGAAAACTAGGAAGATATGAAACAATGCGGTTATCTAGAATCAAATAATGCATTGGCTGAATTTAAGGAAACCATTAAATTGCCTACTAACATGTCAGTCGGAGATTCAACTCAGTAGTAGTGATCTCAAAAGCATGGATTTTCTCCCTTGGCCTTTTTTTAGGTAAGTTTCCTTGGCGCTTAGGAAATTAATTTTCATAATGCCCCATTTATCTACAATTTTAGCATTCAACATTGAGAGCCGCTTTCTTCTCCTTGAAATCACGTGCATGGTGGATTTTTCATCACAATTGTTACAGACTCATTTTCCCATTAGGAATGTTCCAGGGTGTTTCTTCCCACATTTACTATAGGATTTATAATCAACTTTTCCCTACATCACCTTATTTACATTTCTAGAGTGTTCCACATATCTCTTCTTCTTTGGATTTGCTTTAAAGTCGTATGACATGGAGAATTATTTTTATCTCTTGATATCACATGATACAATATATTAGTATGATGATAAAGATTGTGAGTCTAATGATTAATGGAGAAATGGTTTTAAACCATCAAATCGACCAATCTTACTCCTTGGGTTATGTATATAATCAGCTTAATGCCTTTTTAACCTTGTAATATTAGCCTTGTACTTTTTGACATTCTCATCCTCCTTTTTCCTCAGACATAGAAATTGTCAATTCATATCTTCTTGATGTTCATGGGGAAATTATGTTTCTAAGAAAATTTCTATAAACTCCCTCCATTCCATATTGGATACTTTTTCATCCTCCTATCTGTTTTGAATTAATGGACATCATTGATTTGTATCACCCATGAGGAGATAAACTTCCATGATAACTTTGTCCCTTTCAAGGATCCCCAAAATCATGAAATATTATCTCTATGAAACTTATCCATTGTTCAGTTATAAATGGATTTGTAGTCCCATTGAATGTTGGTGGTTTTTTCCTCATGAAGCGGGCTAACATTTATACTCCGCGTTATGGATTAGGGTGCTCCATACAGGTACGGTTATTATTCATAACCGTAGTTGCTTGTTCCAGTATAGTTATAAGTTGTTCAACACCAGTTGCATCACCAGATCCACTATAATTATCTTGATAATCAGGAAAATCCCTACATGGATTACATGAGTTGATATGGTTTTCATTCCTTCCCCTGGGCACTATTTTTAAAAAATGGAAAGCACTATTGTCAGTTTATGAATCTCAATGCATAATTCTTATCTTGTGAAACACGTAAAATCAATTAAAAATTTTATGATTATAATCTATAATCATAAAAAAATTCATTGAGGAAGTATTTACTCATAAATCATTCATAATGGTTTGTAAATAAATTGTTAATTATCCTAAGCATATCCCATAGGGGTGTTATAAGCAAGAGTGAAGCAAGGCCCGTTGTCGTGAACCAGGATACCCCAGGTCAATCCTGAAACTCCTTGTCAGAGTTTTAACTCCTAGTTACATCTGTGTTTGAGCCTCCATTGCCTTCTTTTATCCCGATAGGGATTAATTTCTTTGGAAATTCATAAAATATATACATTACCAAAATTATAGGAAGTACTTTTGTACTATTCCTCAAACTCTATCTTAGGGTAATGTCTCTAATCATAGTTTTTTAAAATCCAGTTTCCAAGGTTTTTACTATACATCCTCTTGTACCAACTATAATACCCCGACCCCAGTTACCCAGAGTTAGTGAATTACTACATAACATTGTCATGATCACAAGATATCAAGTCTTGAAAGACTGATTAGTTTAGTATCCATAGTAGTAATATATAGATACATAATTTTCACATTATATCATGAAATAAAAAAATAACATTGTGTCCCCATTGAACACACTTATATCCCTTAGCCTATTCCTATAGGTTAATTATAATATACTTCTTCGTATCCATGGAAATATAAAACACAATAGAGGGTTGAGATTAGATGCTCAGTAAGCACAAAAATATAGCAAAAACTATCATAAATAAGTTTAAACATTTAAGGCAATGTATAAGACTAAAACACAAGCCTATTAAACTTAAACATCACCTTAATATGGAAAAGATAAATCAAATAGTTCCACTTAATTATCAACATGGATATTCTACTAGTCGAATAATCCCATGTAATATTAATAGCCAATTTCATAATGATGGAATGCATAATGTCGTACATCATAACCACATAGTAAAGGACTCGTCCCCAGACTACAAATAAGATTTTTTTCAAGGCCTTATGCCAAGACACTAGTTTTTCACATGAGTCCTACCAATGCATTGAAGAGCTATAGCAGGCTCCACCTATCACTTACCAATTCTAATGCATTCCTCATATGAAAAGGTTGAAACATAACAAAAACATTTGTGTTAAAACTAGCATACGAAATGTTAATAGATTAACCATAAACCCTGAATGGTATAAAAATAACACATCCACAGACAATCATAGCACATAAACATTCAATAAAATATTTAATATTGTATCATAATAAATCTACTTCAAAAAAGTTTTAAATCCATCGTAGGATGTTGACATAGATGAAATCATAACTATTTGAGAAAAATATCTCAATATGTTTTGAAATAATTTAAAAGTCCCATAATTATAAAAGAAAAAAATTTATCTTTAAAATATTCTTCTAAACTTTTAATGGAAGATTCTATGATTTTATAATGGAATAAAATAGACACACTTTCCAAATATGTTAAAAGGCATTCTTTCCTTAATTTTGTCGAAAAGGTCTTAAAACACCTTGTTTGGAAAATGACGGAAAGATCCCATTATAAACATTTTATAAAAAATCAAACAAGGGTAGAAATGAATTTAAGAGATAGTCTAGAAAATATTAAGAATGTTTTGAAATACATTTTTAAGAAACACAGATGTGGATGATAAAGAGGTCCTAGTAGATACTCATGTATAAACAAACTCGAATAATGAAGAGATTGTAAAATTAACCTTTATTGTGTACTTTTACTTGATTGAGGGTACGTTGAACTCCTATATAATAGTTAAATCATTTTTATTAAATTATATAAGAACCACATTCATAAATATGATATCATATATTATCTTCTAATATTTCTTAGTTAATAATATTTCAGTTGTATCATTGTTTCGGATGTTAACTGATTCATTTTCCTTTTTATGTTTTATTATGTAGGTAATTTTTTTATAAGATATATTTGATTGATATTAAGAATGATATTATGTTCTATAAACATTATTTTTAATCATAAAATGAAAATTATTCTTGAATGATTACGATGGGGAATGAATCTCATCACGTTCGTGGAGACTGTAATCCATACGTACGCACGAGCGGTAATTTCATTCTATTGATTGTGAAATAGTATGTAATTGGATGTTATATCATATATAAAGAATCATTAACAAGTTATATTTATTATTTACATTAATTATACTCATTATTATACCCATCCAAATAATGAAGTGTCAAATAACAAACTACACCACGACGTGGAGACGGTAAGCCGTACGTATGCATGTATGGTGACTTTGTTATTCATAGGATGGATAGAATAATGAATATGGTTGTAGCATATTTTTAATAAAAATAAAATAGTTATAACGTACTAGAGTTTTTATTTTGGTGTGTAAACAACCAAGAAAGAGGAAGTGGAAGAAGAAATGAACATTGAAAGAGGTGATGAAATTATTACCTCTTTTCAGGTGCTTCCTTTTGATTTGATCAAAATGGCTCCTTAGATTGGATTATGATCAATGTAAGGCCTCCAAGTTTAAGTGAGGTAAGTTGGGATGATATTTTATCAAGGGTTGTCTGAGCCAAATGGATTTGGAGGTTTGATTTTGAGAGAAGGGAAAGTCCCCTTTTATAATAGAGGTGACAGTCACTTTAGGAAAAGATTGAAATATTAATTTATTATACAATAATATTCAGTTTATAATGGATCCTAAGGATTTATTTCTAGGATAAGGTGAGTATGTGACTAAAAACACTCAAAAAATATATTTTAGATAGGTTTAAGTAACCATATTAATCTTATCATTTAGATTTAACTCTTAGTTAAATAGTTTAACTTTTATCATGTATTCTTGTATTATTATAATAATTGGTTAATAAACATACTATAAAAAGTGAAAAGAACCCCTAGTGGTTCAATATTGACATATATAACCATATCTAAGTCATTTATCTGAACAATAAATTTTTATGAATATTATATCAATTAATAATATTGTATTTTTTTTAAAACTCATTTACGTCAATTTTGACATTATTTAGTATTTAGTTTTGGTGAAAGTCCTAAAAAATTTATCACTTAGAAAGAAATTATTTAAAAGACCATAAAATGTAATATTAACCTAGAAAATTTTTTAGTACATTAAAAGTCTTAATTTACAATTATATTAATATTTATAATATCCATTATTTTAATCCTTCAATAACAAGGTAATTACCACATCATCATTGTGTCATAAATAAATTTAATTATTTAATGTCTAAAAATTATAAATATACTGAAATTATGTAGGAAATATTTTTATATTTATAATGAATATTTATAGCCTAGTTTATCTTATTTATAACCCAATATTAAAAATGGTTTAGTTATTAATCATTCTATTAATCACTTTTAACTCTTCTTTAAATAAAATAAAAATAAATGTCCTAATCTAATCCAAGAGGACCAAAAGGATCATATTTTATTCCTAAGGTTTATTTTGGTATAAATAAACTTATCCAATATAATTAGGACATGTGTTAGGGTAATTATAATATCAAATTAATAATTAATTATACTATTTATTTTTAACCGTGGTAAATAAAATTCAAAAGTTAATATTCACCAAGAATTATTTTCATCCTATTGAATCACATTTTACTTACTGATTTCAATCATGTATCTCTGATTTTTTAAATTCAATTCATTTAAGTGGTTAAATTATGTCTTAAGAAAATTTGAAAACGTGCCTAGAATGTGGGTAAAAGACGTTAAAGGTTCAATAAAATTTTATATATTTAATATTATTATAAAATGACTCCAATGATTTACATTGAACATATATATTTATTATGTAACTATTTTTACCTAATAAAAGATAAATTAAATAGCTTATTATTTAAATAAAATTTTGATATTAAACAATATCACAATGTTTTTCACTATTCATCAAAAATTGAACATTTTCAGAAATATACCAAAAATTCATCCTAATATAATTTTGATATAACAAATCCAAAAATTAAGTCCATTTTGAAAAATAAAATTTTTATGTTTTCAAAAAGTGGGTATTAATGTTCATAACGACTAGTTTGATTGGTTGTGGTGTGCTGGAACTCGACGTTGCATACAACACAATCTATTGTATTATTCAAAAAGAAACACATCATTGAAGATTGGGGTGTTACACACTATGAATCATTTTATGAATCTATAGTGCATAGTGTTAGATAAATATTTTGAGTAGTTAGTAAGATATTTAGAATATGCTCACACAAAAGAATTATTTTTAATATTAGAGAATATATATTTTTTGATCTCTCTGTAAGATAATATTTTCATTGTATAATTGAGTAAATCTACGTAAGAGTATGGGGTGTATTGGAGATTTAGATTAGGTTTAAGATAAATTTTCTCCCTCTATCAAATATCATAAGATACTGTGATTGTGGGCCACATGTAAGATAAAAAACTAGAAATATCACCTATGTCCACAGTTGGGAACAGTGGTTATAGGCCCAAAAAACCATGTTAGTAGCCTAGGGCCACGGTTTCGTAAAACTGTGGCCGTTATCGCCTTGGATATACGTCTTACCTATGGACACAATTAAAACTAAGGAGATATTATTTATATGGTATAAAAAATAAATTTAGTGCCCCATATATAGCCCACTAGAACCCCCTAGGAAAACCCAATGACCCCCCCCCCCCAATAGCCCCTTTCACCCCCATGCCCCTCCTAGACAGCCCCCTTGCACCCCCTTGAACACCCCATGCACCCTCATTCACCCTTGGACAGCCCCCATGCACCCCCTAGACAGCCCCTTGAACAGCCCCCAAACACCCCCATGCCCCCCATAGATAGCCCCTTGAACCCCTTGGACAGCCCCCTACACCCCCTTGAACATCCCCTTGAACACCCCCTGGACAGAACCCTTGTACCCCGATGGATAGCCCCCCCCCCCCCACACACACACACAACTCCCGGAACACACACCCCACTACACCCCCATGTCCCCCTGGATAGCCCCCTTGAACACCCCCATGCCCCGACCCCCCCCCCCTCCTGGACACCCCCTGCACACCCATTCCCCTTTTCACACCCCCCCCCCCTCAGGGACACCCCCATTTCATGCCCCCCCCCAGTACATCCCCTTTCCCCCCATGAACACCTCGTAGCACCCCCCCCCCACCACCACCTACAATAGCCTAACTGGGACAATCCTCTTGCACCCCCCTACAGAATCCCCCCTCCCCTACCAGTTTCCCCTCCCACCTTCCAGTTCCCCCCTCCCCCTAGATATCCCCCTTTCACCCCTATGGCATCCCCCTTGAACACCCCCCATGCCCCCGACCCCCCCCCCCCTCTTGGAAACCCCCTTCACACCCATGCCCCCTACACCCCCCCCCCCCCCGCCACAGTATCCCACCCCCACCCCTATAGTACCCCCCCCCCCCCATGAAGCCATGGCACCCTGCTAGTCCCCATTCCAGTTCCCCACCTCCCCCTGCCGGTTCCCCCTCCCCCCTGCCTGTTTCCCCACCCCCTGTCATTCCTACCCACCAACCCTGCCAGTTTCCCTTCCCCCTACCCATGCCAGTCGCCCTAAAAATCCCCCTTGCAGCGCCTTGGACAGCCCCCTTGAACACCCCTAGGCCCCCCTTCTAGACACCCCCTCCCACCTGTACAACCCCCTACACCCCCTGGGATAGCCCCCCTGCACCCCCACCTTAAAGCATCCCCCCTACAAAGCCCCCGACCCCCTTCTAGTCCCCCTACCAATTTCCCCTCCCCCCCATCCAGTTCCCCCCTTCTCTCCCTACGAGTTTCCCCTCCCCCTGCTAGTCCCCCTCCCCTACCAATCCCCCTTTTACCCCTGTTATTACCCACCCCTACCACTTCCCCCATCTCCCTATCAGTTTCCCCTCCCCCTACCCATTCCAGTCCCCCCAACCCCCTGGCTAGCCACCCCCCCCCCCCAACCTTCCAGTTTCCCCTCCCCCCCAACCACTACCAATCCCCCTCTACCCTTCTCCTACTAGTCCCCATCCATACTAACATCCCAACACATTTTCTTGTATCAGTTCAGAGGATCTACTAACCATTGGTGAAATTTCCCAGACACTAAATATATTTCATGGGTTTAAAAAAATGTTACGAAATGAGAATGAGTTACTCTATTTATCACACTGAATATCAAAGTGGCACTTACTATAAAAATTAAATTATACACTAAATCTACTTAAATACTAAGAAATAAACCACTCCAAATATAAAAAACACATAACTTCACTAACATGAGTGTCTATATAATAAAAACTATCAAAGAAGTCTGGAACCATCTCACAATTACATACAACACAATGTAGAACATAGTAGTGCTCATCCCCTAAAATCATGGTAACACATAACATCTTAGAAAATTCACAAAGATTATAACTCAATAAACATGAATAGTGTAGTAATATAACAAACAATAATAAAATAAATGCACCAAGTATAGGAAAAAAATCGGTCCCCAACTGAAATAATGTGCGGTAGATAAACAATATTTAATGTTTCGATCAATATATATTTATGCGGCAGGTTCTCATTTGGAGTTCCATTGAGATTTTCTTTAAATATATACGATGAATTAATTCTGACAAGGTTTATCCAAGTATCATTGGATGAAGTTATAAATATGAAAATTCCATGTTAAATAATCTTCACACTCAAAAAAATCAGGATTGGTTCAACATGAAAGAATTTCATTCCAAAAGAAATAAACAGACTATTTTTGGTCATGGTGAAGATGGAGAAGTATCCAAAAAGTCCACACCCAACAATGAAGGAATTATGATTGTCATGATGCAATGATCATGTTTTGGTGTTAATAAACAAGTCTAATATAGTCGTGGTAGTCTCTATTGGGATCATCTAGAATAATTGTGTGAAGCATCCTCGGCTAAAAAGGCCATATAATATGACATGGATTGAGTGGAATATTTCATTGAAGATATATAGTATAAGAAGGATGGTATGGGAAGTTAAAAACAATAATTTTGTTCTACTAGATTTTATTTTTTAGTATGTTCATCTTATTTAATTTACCTTTATTTTTAGTTTATAGAGGTTTAATAATTTTAAATGTTAGGGAATTTTTCTTCTTTTATTCTTACTAAATCCACATGGATTTTTCAAACCATTTTGCTAATATGATTAGACAATATTTTGGTGCATGATATTCTTTATTCTTGATTGTATATTTATTCTCTGTAGAAACTATTTCTGAACACCGACATCCATAACACCCCCCTCCCGGAAAACCCCCCACCACCCCCATCCCCCTGCCCCTAGACACCCCCCCCACCAACACCACTACAGTAGTGCCCACACCCTACTAAAGTAGGACCCACACCCCACTGAAACAATACCCACAACCCCCTAAAGCAGCCCCCACAACCCCCTACCACCCTCTAACCACCACCCACTACAGTAGCCCCCCCCCCCCACACCACTGCCACCCCCAGCCACCAGCCCCTGGACACCCCCCCCCCACCACCTCCAACACCCTACAGTAGCCCCTACAACCCCCTGCCACACTCCACCCCCCCCACTACAAAAACTCCCACACCCCAATGTAGTAGGCCCCACACCGCACTACAACTACCCCCCACAACCCCCTTCCACCCCCAACCCTACACCACCACCCATTATAGCAGCTCCCACACCCCATTGCAGTAGGCCCCACACCCCGCTTCAACATCCCCCACAACCCCTTGCCACCCCAAGCCCCTACCCCTGTCCACCCCTTCCACCACACTACAACATCCCTCCTTCCCTTGGCCACCCCCCCCCCCCAAACCCACACAACCCCCTTCTGCCCCTAACCTCCTACAGCAACCCCCCTGCCCCTACAAAATCCCCAACCCCCAACAGCATCCCCCTTCCCCTGGCCACACCCCCCCCCTCCCTGGCCCCACCTCACCCAAATAAAATAGCCCACACAGTGGAATAAACATATACACATCTTATATGGATAAGTAAATAGTTGTAATACTTCATTGAATTGGTGAAATATCCAATATTGATTTAATGAGACAATAAAAGTGCTATTGAAATAGAAAAAAAAATCTGTTACAACACTCACAAGAAACACATTGTGATCCAACATAATTTTTTAGAGGATAAGGTGTATAATAATGATATACAACATAAATTTTTTGGTAGTCAAGATCATGTGTTTGATATCCTCACCAAATAATTGGGTTGTATTTCTTGAATAGTATGCTACAGAGGTATCATAATAAGAAACACTGTCATTAGAAAGGCATGAATGAGTTGGATTTTTTTTTCATCTTTGTATACCAAGGAGAAGTTTCATTTTGATTCCTATATTAATTACACAACCATAAAAATGAACATGAGCCTATATATGGCGGATGGGCATGGGGAAGCCACTTTTGAGATAGAATCCCACAAGTTTTAGACAGGTACTGTTATTCCATGAATTGGGAATACATGATTCAAAAAAAAGAAAATTCCCTACTTTGTAAGGTTAATATGAATATCCTTAAGGGTTACAAATATTTTTGTACAATTTATTTTTAAGGATATTAGTCAATCTGTGAGGATAATGACCACTTCATGGAGAGATTATTTCAATAATTCAGTGTCACTCCCAATAGGAAGGAATATCATGAGATGGTGGTGTTACACTGTGAAGACTCGATATACATAATGATGATTTTGAGGGATCATGAAGTCACACTGTGAAGACACATGTAATTCCATGAATCAAGGATAAGGAAAATTTTTTAGTTCTATCATTTAGAAGTTGCAAGCACTATGAAGTTAGTGATGCATTTTGATGGGTATTAAAGGGGTATAGGTTGTATTTTTGTCTATATTTCATTCCATGAAGTAGGATATAATCAAATTGTAGTTTTTCTATCCATTTACACATCACATCATGGAGGAATAGATCATTCCACAAGAAATATTTTGAGTCACTAAAGATTAAAATATCCTCCTAGATTTTGCGGGGACATAAATAAAAGATATAAACCAAATTTCTTGAATCTGGTTGTTGAATCAGAATTAAATGTAAAGGAATATCTCTCAAAATTAAAGGATATAATTTTATAAATGGTGCACCGTGAATAAAGGTGAAACACTATGACAATAATTATTCTAAAGTCCTGTATAAAAATGATCATAGAACAATACAAAGGAAGAGACACACAAAGGACAAGAGGAAATACTAAAGTGAAAAGAAGGAGTTCTAGGTGACTAATGGAAATAAAATGAATATTAAAAATGCAATCAACTACTAATAACATGTATGTGGTTAATTGACCAGGATTAATCTTGTGCATCGGTAAATGATAATAGATTTAGGTGGGATGGAATGAGATCAACACACTTCCAGGAGCCAACACCATTAGAAGAAAAAACCTTTCATGACCATCATCTTCTAACTCTAAAACATCATTCTATATAATTTTCCAATCAAACAACATAATAAATTGAATAAAAAACCAAACAAAAACTAAAGAACATCACCACCACCAACAAGAAAAAACTCGACACAAATAAATATTGATCAAACATGCATGAGAATACAACCACCACCCTACTAAATTATTAGGCCCACACGATGGTAAAAAATGTTATCAAGCCTAAATCTAAACTGCTTAATGAATACATCAACCAGGTGGTTCTTGTTGACTAGATTGAGCGCATTTTTTTAATCCAATGATGTACAAGCTATTGTAAGGAAGTTTTCTGGTTTGAATTTACATAAAAAGAAACTGTTTTTTCTTTTCTATAGAATTACCATCCTATGTTAATAATCATGTGCCAAAGTTTATGCATGGGTTGTGGATCCCTATTTCTCTGATTTTTTAGATAACACCAGTGTTCAATTTTTCCAAGAAAGGGTTAATATTTATCATCCTAGTAATAAAATTTTGCTCAATGGACCCAGGTAAACCCTTAGTATATTTGTTTGTCTTGAAAGTGTCCACGTTATAAAATATTACTGATATTTATATTTTTCCTTATCTTATGTTTTTTAGTAAAAAAAATTCATCAACAATTCATATAATCGTATTTGTATTTTTGTATTATTTAAACCATTTCATGACAAGGTATATCATACTTCACAATTTTTTAAAATCCTTGATGTTAGGCTCCTACCAAGGTTTATAATTATTTTATCCATTTCATTATCAGTCCATTTGTATTTATCATTTTAAAAAATAATTTCTCAACATTGGTCACTTATATAGACAAGACCACATAAGAATACACTACTGTTGGGAGAGAATGAACTCACCAAAATTTTCAAATTTACTCTTGAAAAGTCCAAAAATTGAAATACAATGGCTATTTAGATCCATGAGGGATATAGTTGGCATGTGACTCATTATATTCATTATTTTCTTCCTCATCTTCAGATTAAAAATAATCTTCAACCTTTTTATCCGTGGTTTTGAGTTTTCTCGTGTCTTTAAAAACCATATCCTCCTCTAACATCTCTATCTTCTAATTTAGAAATTTTTGGATTAAACATGTCTGGAAAATTCCTCCTCAGTTTTCTTTAAAATAGTTGTTTATTTTATCTTTTCTCCATAGCCTATGATATTGCTGACTATTTCATTAACTCTTGGGAAATAATCATAAATTGCTTCTTCTTCATCCATATTTACATTCTCAAATCTATTTCTCCATATTTAAACATTTGTTTCTTTGACTTTTACATTTCCTTCAATGAGATATTCCATATTGTCCCAAACATCCTTTGTTGTTTTTAGCCCCATAACTTTTCTATACACTTCGTCTGATATTGCTCTGAGAATGAAATTTCTAGCATTTCCATTAACCTCGATATTCTTCTTATTATAGAAAAAGACATTGGATCATCCTTTTCAACTGGTGGAAGTCCTATAGTAATTGTATCCTGAAATTCCAGGTCATATGATAAAAGATAGAGTAAAATCTGAAATGAATTTTTTTCCATCAAATGTGTTATGAATAGGGGAGAGGGCTTCCCATGTGTTCCATTGTTGCTGTCAGGGATGATCTAGTTTGGGCTGTTGTGCATGGGGCTGCTAGTGGAAGTTCTATATTTTGTAGCCTTAGTTGTTAGGGTTGGGAAAGTAGGCCCTGATAGTAGTTATTAGGGTAATAAATAGGGGAGAGGTGGTGTAGGGTGTGACATGATTCAATTTCATTTCTGCTTGGTAGCAATTGGGGTTAGACGTTGGGAGGTTCTGACCATCATCCTTGGGTGAGTGGTATTATTCTGGGTGGAGTCTTATGTCATTATCCTTCTTCTTCTTCTTCTGGTAACTTACTATACTTCTCAATTTTGTAGTTAAAATAATTTGAATATAGTGTTACTAATCTGTTTCATCACTCTCTCACTCGAACCTATGAGTCCTATCAAAATGAATGAATACATTCGTTGTTTATCGGGTTTAGAATATCCACATTTAGTAGGAATATGATCTAACAGAGGGTACATAGGTATGATTTGATACCACATGATGTGCTCTAGAAATAGGTTTCACTACTGAGATTCATGGGTTGAATCAGTAGTACTTCGTTTATGATTTTTTATTTAGAAATAAACCTCTTTGTTATGTTAGGATCTGATCCACTCAAATTTAAATCTCAACCTTACCCAATTGGAAAATAAATTAAATAAACACAAGACACATACAATTTTTACTAGGTTCAATTCCAAAGTGGGTACCTACTCTATGTTGTGTTTAGTTTTAGTCCCAACCATTTATTTTTCACTAGAATAAATTATCAATTACATGTGATACGAGAGGTATCATCCTCTACCCAAAGGCAGTGTACAATGTAAAACATAACTTGGTGAGTAATATCACTTTAGATTCAGAGCAATTTCATCCGTTATTGATGATCTTTCCCACCGAACCTTTAAATAAACAGAATCATTATGTGATCATATATTCAAGAACCTCAACCATTTATATTCAGTTTTGAACCCAAATTAGTCAGTATTGCTCATTGCTTCTAGAAAATAGATGATTTTCTTCTCAATTTCAATTAACTAAATACTCATTCTATAAAGATTTATCTTCACACATCTAAACATCCCAATCCCAACCTCAATATTTTTTCTTCGTCTCTCAATTTTTATTTTTAACCAATATACTCCTTAATTGAGCATTTATAAATAATCTAGAATAAATAAAATTTAGAAAATCAATTGCCAACTCATATTCCAGAATATTCCCAAAGTTGATTTTTACTCCATCATCTCCTGTGAGTATCCTCAATAAACTGTTCATGTGGATCTATTACCCATATTCCTAATCTCAAATTCCAAAAATACCCTTCCACTCAATTCATATTTAATAAAAATTATTGTGAATTCAAATTTTGTGATCACAGTTTCAAATTTTCAAATATTTTTATTTGAAATTCTAGAATATTAGAGCAGTGGTCTCTTTTAATTATCCACAAAACCATCTTTAATCACCCCATAATCATTAGTTCGTATTTTTTATAATTTAGAAAAAACAAAAAATCATCCTTGTTATGTTTCAAAACTATCTTTGGGAGAGTCATATTTTCGAAAAAAAATTCTACTAAGTAGTTGAACCTTAAAAAACATCCTATATCAACAAATTAACTCTTATGATTTGTTAAATGACTTGTGAATTCAGATTAATGACCCTTATGAATTTTCAAATGAATTTTACGAATTATTTTGGCTTCCTTCCTTTCAAAAAAAATCATTTAATGCATGTAGCATATGACTCATATGAAAAATCAGAGTTAATCATACCCACCACCATGTCATAGCCAAATTTCAATCATTTTAACTTCTGAACCATTGAAATCTATCATTTTTGAAAAATACATAGAAACTTCTCAAACACATCATGAAAACAAACTGTAATCAACAACAACCCATTATTGACAATATCCCTAGTATCTAATTAGAAAAAGAACCTACAATGAAGAGCAGTTATGCTGTTATCCTATTTCAAGTCCACTATTCAGCTAAGGAATACATGCATTGCCACTATTCCTAACACTGTAATGACCTGCATCATTATGGGTTGGTGAAACAAAAAAAAATATGACTTAATTATATTTGGATCACTATGGTATGATTGTTGTGTCGGGGGATGAATATCATTGCAGAGGATGGGCCTCGATAGGAACCACGCATAGAGGAACGCCAGTGGAGAGGTGGGGTGACTGCATCATTATAGGAGAATCATCCCAAGGTGGGTTTCTGCATCAGGGGAGTAAAATGGCCAAATTTTTGGGTGATAGTGATGGTCAAGGAGGGTGGAGAGGAGTTGGGAAAAAAGGGAGGGTGGTGGGGGTTGCTAGCGAATTTTAGGGAAGAAATGGGGTGGGAAACACGAGCACACTTGAGGAAGGAGGTCAGGGATTATAAGAGTATTTGAAGAATAGGGGTAAATCCATCGTTATTTTATGACATGTGGAATTACCTTAACCTATATCCAATGTTTTATTAAACCGTACCTGTATAAGTGTGGATAAATCTTTAATTTCTAGTAGTGATAATTTTTTATAAGATAATTTATCTTAAATAATTTATGACCTGAGGATGATGTATGGATCTAAAAATGAAGTGGAAATGTTCAATTCTACACTGAGGATGGGATTCTCTAGAAAAATGTATGTGAAAGAATAGAAAAAATGAAAATTGACCTCCAATTATTAGGAATATGCATAAATGTTGATGAAGAGATAATCCATGACTAACTGCATATTTCAACACTTTGTAAACTAAAATCTAACAACAATGATTTATAGGTATTCGACGCTAGAGAACATAGAATAATAATTGTGATCATAAAATTATATAAGTTTGTATTGGGGAAGGTTTTGTGGTTGATGAATTAGTTGTCACTTCATCAGAGAATTAGAAACATATCAAAAACATATAACGATATTATTAGGTTTGAAATATCCTATTTCTAAAATCGATGAGACTTACAAATTCAAATAATTTTGAACTAGTTTCTTCAAAATGAATAACATACATGAATAGATACATTTCAAGCCATAATAAAATATAAGGATGAAGAAAAATCTAAAAATATATTCAGATTCAATGTGATCAAATAAACATCATGCTTTATATTTGTCTATTATCTTCAAATTTGAGTCTTTTTAATGATGGAATCTTATTTTTTCATCATATTCAATGAAGATGATATAAAATGATATAATGGTGAATGAATCTGATTTTGTTGTTATATACACTTTAATGAACTGTAATGGAAACATGATTTTGAACCATATATTCAATATATCATATTATACATGTATTCCTAGAAATAAATTTTTAGAAACTGATTATTCTTAATTGATGGTGATCTGAGTAGGTGGGAGATCGAGCCATGAGTTTTTTGAATTAGAGTTGTTGATCTATTTGGGAACTAAACAAAACTGAATCTTATCAATTTTGGAGATGGTTTGAGGGTTCTCAATTTTTTGGATGTAATTTCATGGAATGTTTCATTAGACAGTTTCATAACCTAGTCCGGGTGAATATTTGTTTAATATGAAAATCAATATCCACCTATTATTAAGTAAATATCCAGGTGTCGATGAATTTGGTTCACTTTGCTTATTTTTTGGTTAGATATTTTAATAATGGGACGTTATGATTCTATAGTGCTACTATTGTGAGTAAAAAATTGATTTCATTTTATCCATTTGATGTATTTCTTGATTGAATTTCAATCAATGAAAGAGGATCTCATGATTTGATTGAAGCAATTTCTAATGCTTAGAATTGTAATTAATTGGATTTTAATTTGGGGTCATGCTATATGCATTTATAATGACTGAGATCCCAAATTTTATATTGGATATTCAATGGTTCCATGATCTAGACTATATCTAAATGACTGAGTAAGAAAAGTTTGGTGATTAGTAGAGGCTATGTGGCCACGAGATAGACCTACATGTTAGATATTATGTCATATTATAGAAAAATTGCATCACTATATTTTTATTATCATGTAGTCATTTCAAATTCAGGATATTAATTTGAGAAATGATATTTTTATAGTTCCAGTTATTCCCAACACATGGGGTAATAGAACTAAGTTTATGATCATTTGGGGGAAAAATAAAAATGGTTTTCCATCATAGGAAACTGAGAATAGATGTAGTGAACATGTGGATATGACTAGAGTGAAGAGCACCAAGAGTATAACCATTAGATCTTATGCAGAGCTCAAATATATACATTTTTTCAATCATGATTATAAAGAACGATATTAAATTTTGATCTAGAACCTCAATCATTATTGTATATAGTTAAAATTGACAGAACTATTTCATTCTATGGGTAAATGTATTCTGGATTTTATCTCTTTTATTTCACAATTATAAATCCCTATATATTTTTTAATACGAAATTATGATTAATGGTTTTTGATTAATGTTTTATTCTTCTTTCACATAATTTATTTTATTATTCCATTTTCAAAATAAAACATTAATTATTAGCATGTGATAATCTATGAATTTAGTTTTTTAGTTCACGGGGTGTATTATTTTGAAGTGGATTCTCTCTCTTAGTCATCATTCATGTATTGTGACTAGACATGGAGTTAATGATGTCATTTCACTTAGTGATCATTGAGTTATTTGATAATATCCCATAAAAAGGAGATATATAGCCGATATTTTGGTTATATACTTCAATTTAATGAACTAAATTAGATGCATGACGAGATAATTAAATCTATGAATTAATAGAATTATGGTTGAGAAATACATTATGAATGATAAATAAATAATGGTTCAAAAGGATTTCTATATTTTTCATTGTTTCTTAATTATTTTAGCTTCTCTTGTGACTATCTACTTTTATTTTAATTTCCAATAGTTTATATTATTTCTAAAATAAATATCTCATATAAATATAAAAAGTAAAAAAATACTTAAAATCATTACTAAGAAACTCCTTAATATCAACCTCATATGAGACATCCCTAGATTCTTATTTAATAAAGTAGTTATATTAAAACCTGATATAGGGGAAAAAATGAAAAAATAATCACTTTAATTACTGATATTATTGGGTATCCTTCTAATTAGTTTTTAAAAAAAAATAAAAAAACATTATCATAATCATATTGTTAAAAAAATTAAAACATTATTCTTAAAAAATATAAGAATTAATATTCTGTTGACTGCCATATAAAAATGATGAAAATTTCAAATCATAAATTTCCTAAAATATGAGAACTGGAACTATAAAAAACAAAAAAATAAATATGTTAATGAATATGAAATTATTGAAAAATTTGCAACATAAAAAAATAATCTTCCAGAATCGATATCTTAAAAACATAACACATTTTAAACATAGAAAAAATGAAATAACAAACAACTTTGAAGGAGGTTTCTACTCTTGAGTTTGAGAACAAGAAAAGATATCTAGGTTACATGGACAATGGACTATGATTTTATCTAACTTTAAAATGATTCCACACCTACCAAAAATTTCATGGTTCTCCAAGTGAGGATCCCCAAAAATACTCACAAAAATTTTACATGGTGTGAACTGCCATGAAACCAAAAGATTGAGTGTAGATAAAATAAATATAAGAGACTCTGCCTTTTATAATAAAATGTTGGACAAGAAGTAATTCTAATACACACACCCCACCTCAATAGGAATTTATCATCAGTATAACAATATCTTATTTGAAAAATGTTCCAAACAACTATGGCTCAATCCCTTAGGAAATACATATGTTTCATTAGGTGGTTGGAATGGGATACTCTGTATGAGGATTGGGAGAGGATTATGAAATATTTTTCTAAATGGACTTGTCACTAGATTTATGATCATTTATTAATCCAATATTTTTATAAGGGGTTAGAATTAAGGTATAAAATCATTTTAGATACTACTACAAGAGGTGATATGGTGAATAAAACTCCCATTGATGTTAGAAATATCATTTCCAATATAGCCAAAATTAATTGTTTTTTTGTACTAAGGGATTAATCCATGTTAAACAAGATTTGGAAGTATCTAATTCAAATTTTATGCATGTCTAAATTTAAAATCAATAAAGCGATATTACCATTATGATGAAAAATTGTGTATCTAACTCTACCCCTTAAAAAATTCAATATGAACTAGTTTTTCCCATCCATATGAAAATTTGAATTTTCTTAGCTACTTATCATTTTAATGATCAATGTACCCAACTTCAAGAAGAACCTAGATCCATTAAAAGGAAATTTCCTAGAATACCTTTCCTCAAAAATCAGAATAATAAATTTCCTAACCAGAACAACCAATTATAGCCATTTTAACCCAACCATAATATCAATCAAGGATGGAATAACAAAGAGAATAATTGATTTAGGCCAAATGATCAAAAAATAGGTAGTTTCATCCCCAAAACATTAAAAAAACCTATTTATTGTGATGATATATTTTATAACTAGCACGGTGGGAATTTCCTATCTTTCATAATGAAGAAAATAAAAAATAGTAAAATAATAAATGAAATTATCCACATCCTTAATAAATGGTTAAAATGAAAAAAATAAATATATCAATAGTAAAAAAGTGTTTTTATAAAACATGGTAACTCAAATAGATTAAATGGAAATATATATTAGTGGTCTGAAAAATCTATAAAATGGTAGTTTTCCACCATAATTTGATGTAAATCTAAGAGTGATAGAGATTATAAGTGTAATAAATATGAGAAATGAAAATAAAACTCTAAATCAAAAAGAGAAAATTAATGTAAAATAATATAAAAAATGTTGTAACCTTTTGAAATAGATGAAAAAACACATGAACAAGTCACACAACATTTTGTTGAACTGTTTTTTGAACTTTCTAAATATGTAACTGAACTGTTTGTCTAAAAACCATTTAATAAATAAAAAATAAGAAAGAATAAATCAAGTTTAGAATAAAGTTTATGGATTTTATAAATTTAATGGGATTTTGAAAAAGGAATAAAAAATTTGTTGTTGACCTAAAGATATATATAGTGCCATTGTGTAACCTAATTGGAAGTCATATTAAAAACAATATTGAAATTGAAATGGATAAATAAGTTCTTGAAAGTATTAGGGAATTACATATTAACATAACTTTTATTAAATGATGTGAAACATATCTCTAGATAAGTTCAATTTATTAAGTAAATTTTCACTCACAAAATCTAGTTCAAGGGATGTGAAAAATTCAATTTGGAGAGAAATGTTTCCTCCATAATCCAAAATTTACTCCCAGTTAATGTAAGAATATAGTTATATTTTATATTCATTGTGTAGTTGTTAATAATAAATTCCTGAATAATATGTTATATTGGATAAAATTTATAAATTTTATGCCTTATTAAGTATTTCAATCTATGCAGGTTAGAGAGCTATAGAAATCGACTATTATGATCAAGCTGGCTAATATAAGTTTAGCTAAGCTAGATCACGTCATTGGGGATGTTTTATTAAGGGTTAAATGTTATGTTTTTGCTATTAAGTTTTATGTTTCATAAATGGATGGTAGAAATTTTATCACACATGAACCTTTGATATTAAGGAGACCGTTTTTGGAAACTAATAAGGTAATTATTAATATGCATAAATGGACGTTATATTTATAGTTTAGAGGTAATATGGTTATTTTTCAAATATTTTAATCAATGAATCACCCTAGTAAACCATTATTAAAGAAGTTAATATGATTTAATGGTTTCCTATAGAGTTGGTTCCTAATTTTATTCAAGATAAGAAACCTCAAAATAATTTGGGAGAACAATGTTTTTCTAATAATAAAGATGCTGGAACTGAATTTTTGAAAGCATGTTATGATGAATCTAAAATTGGATCTATTTTTGAAAAACAATACATTCTATTTAAGAATTTTTGAACATGATATATATAAAAAAATTATGAAATTAATTGTGGGATAATGGAATAAATTTATAAATTCTTTGAAACAACTGTTTCTAAATAAGAATATGTAATTTTGTGTGTAAATGAGCCCAAAATTTTTGAAACTGAATTTGAATCTATTATACATGATAATATTATGGTTATTATTTATTTCCATTTTAATGTTTATGTCACGAACCATCTTCGGGGCATGTGCCATGACTACCCCAAGCCCGCCATCCATTGGTCAGGGGTTGGTGACTAGCACCAAAGGCATAAATCCCAATAAAAGGGATGGTATTTCCTTTATAATAGTAATCAACACAACAGAGTACACAACATATGTAATAAATATGTGATACTAAATTCAAAAGTAAGGGCTGAATGGTAAATGGGCCAGAATACAAACACAACTGAATAGTACTGTAAAACTGAAAAGCTAGTACAATTGCAGTAAAGTAAATCAGGAAACACTAATTCTTCCTTTGGGAATCCCACCTGAAGGGTGGGTATAGATGGTCTCCTCAGCACCTCAGATTCATTCGTCCACTCTATGTACCTCTCGCCGAGTGGTCCACCTCTGGGTACCGTCCATATCAATAGGTCTCCCCCACGATCAGTGTTGTTCATCGTCTGAATCCAACACAACGTAGTAGAGGCATAGCTCGTGCAAGGGTGAGTATACGATACTCAGTAGGGACCCCGAGACCCCTGAAGGTCTCCTAGAATCCAATTTGGATAAACCCAAAAATGAAAGATACAATCACTAATTATCAACCAACTCTACTTAGGTATATCCCATACATATACCTAAGTTATTAATTCCAGTCTAGCTCCAACTATCAAGCCCAAGCACAACCCAGTCCACACCGGAAAGAAGTCAAACAAACTGATTGAATGTCAAGACTCAGCTCACACAGGTATACATCTTTCATAAAGTGATAAAGATGACCAGATGTAGTCATTGATTCATCTAAGTTGTCGGTCCCATGTAGGATACTAGACCAGCTAAGTTTTTGGACCCACGTAGGATACTAGACCAGCTACTCTATTTGACCCACGTAGGATACTAGAACAGAAGTCAAACTATCAGACCCATGTAGGATACAAGAATAGTAATCATTGTCATCAAACCCACAGGGATTCCAGTATGGTATTCATCATCACTGAACCCACGGACGATTCTAGTATGGTAGTCATCGTCGTCGAACCCGCGGAGGATTCTAGTACGTTAGTCATTGCAGTCACAGCTAGC
The DNA here is from genome assembly GCA_963277665.1 of Viscum album. NCBI lineage: Eukaryota > Viridiplantae > Streptophyta > Magnoliopsida > Santalales > Viscaceae > Viscum > Viscum album. The sequence continues at coordinate 815,423,786 of OY728165.1, forward strand.
TCTACGGTTCCCGCACACAGCACGCTCGATTCTGGAAGGGGCCACTCCTCACGCAAAGGGGTTGATACATAAACTATCACGAAGTCCAGATTTCATGTATCCCACGTTTCTGTCTCGTCAAAAGAAACCCAACGTGACAAACGACGCGTCAATCGGACGCCTGGTCTGAGAGTTATTAGCATTTTTTTCATTGGGGTTCCAGTTGGAAATACTCTCATTCCAAACTCGTCCATCTTCCAATGTTGTCCAAAACTCACTTAGAGTATCAAAAAAGGAACGCTTCGTCACAGGGGTCCCAGTTCCATAGACGCTGCGTTGATTGGACGTGCGGTCTTAGAGTTATTCATGTTTAAGTGAAAACAATCCCAGCCCGTTAAGCCCAGTGGGATGTCAGGTCGGGTCGATCTGATTTTGGTGGGGCCGACCCGGAAGAGAGTTGGACCAGCTCGGTGAATCATGGCCCGGCCTGGCACAGCATGGCCCATTCCGACAGTGTGCGGCCCGGCTAGCCACGGCTCGGCTGGCTGGTCGAGCGGCTCACCCCGGGTGGCCGATCAGTCCGAGGGGGGGGCACAATCCCAAACCGGCGGCGCCGAGCGGCGCAGGCCTCCAATCCAGTTGGTCGAAGCCGGTCGGGCTTCCCTGTGCAAGAGGCCCTCTAGGGAGGGTCGCGGTTCTGCTGCATGGCACCTTCACCCGGTCGGCCGATGATTTTCTGGTTCGCCGCCGAAGTGGCCCACGGAGTGTGGAATGCGGTCCTCCACAGCGCGGCTCCCCTTGTAGCACCGCGGTCTTCCTTCAGCCTGACCGGCTTTAGCCGGCCAGTTTTTCTTCGACCGAGCGGCCCACAGTTGATGGCCGAGATTCTACCACAGGCGGTCGGCCCATGGTCTCCGCCTTCATTCGTCACCACCTTCCCATGATGATCTCCATCGCAAGTAAAAGATACTATGAAGGGTTGTCGATCCGTGTGTGTTCGACCCACACCCTCCGAATTAGGCGGTAAAAATTGGCTATAAACAACCATTCTCATTCAACAACGATATGTGTATAATTTTATCAAACTAAAATTATACAATTCCCCTACCTCGAAATAAGATTCGCAGTTGTCGGGCGTCACGAAAGATGGTGTTGCAGGGAGGCGGCATCAACTCGTTGACGCCGGGGAATAATGAGATGAGGATGGAGTGTTTTCGGCGTTCCTTGTGGGTTTCTCCTACTCCTTTGGCTTGGCCGAAGATCGAAGTAAGTGATCATCGTTCTTCAGTGGTTCTTCGTTGGAAGGATGGTGTTCTTCGTTGAAGAGAGGAACTCCTTCAAATTCTCAAGAGCTCTCCGAAAATATTTTCCAATAAAATATTAAAATAAGACCTTCCCCAATTTTAAAATATTTTCCAAATAATTCAATGTAATTCAAAAAAAATTATTTACACCCAAGTTATTTCAAGTACATTAACTATTTCGTTTGGCAGAAATTAAGAGAGGAGGTGGCCTCATAAATGCTTGGGAGGTGAAGAGGATATGCCTTAATGAAGGAAGGAGTTAAAGGGGGGTTAAGGAAAGATGAAATGGTTAGGATCATGTGGGCCCCACCTCATAAAAATCCACTCATGGGAGGTTATGTGGGTGTGGACCCCACCTCTAACTCCACTTGGGAGGAAATAACCAACGTCTATAAATAAAATTGTGTTCCACAAATTTTATTTATTTCATTCTAAATCACTAAATATTAACTCTCAAACCGCATAAAATGCAACTGCAGTAATGGTCCCCTTAAGCAAATACTGGTGCTGCGAGTTCATCGGTGTCCTCATATTTCAATTCCGAGCACCGGTTCAAAAGATAGAAAAACCCAGATTTATGTCTACTAAACCTACCCAAACAAAACATCAGAAATAGATTCTAGGCACACCGGTCCTCAAAATCAGGTGTCGTCAGAAACCACACACTCATAAAATTCAAAAGTATTTATGAAAAAATATTCCTTGAAATTTATGGGTCTTTACATTACTCCCACCTCAAGGGAAACAAATGGGGGTACTGAGCTCGCATCTGAGCCTCCCGTTCCCAAGTTCTCTCTTGGAGGTTTCCATGCTGCCAACAAATGCACACAAGAAGAATCAACCATCCACATAGGACCCGCTCCAGTCGATCCTTTATCTCCACTGTGACCTCCGCAAATGTCACCCCATCATCTATGTCTATCTCCCCGTGATCAATGGGGTGGTTCGAGTCATGCACGTATCTCCTTAGATGAGATACGTGGAAGACGTCATGCACCCGGTGCAACTGATGTGGAAGGTCCAGGTGGTAAGCCACCTCGCCGACTCTGGTGAGGACCTGGAGAGGTCCGATGAATTGTGGAGATAACTTGCCGCCCTGGACAAATCATTGTAGACCTCATCGAGGTGAGACCCATAGGAAAATGTGGTCGCTATCCTCAAACTCAAGTGGTCTCTGTATTTTATCAACATGGGACTTCTGTCTGCACTGTGCAGTCTTCATCCTCTCCTTGATGATTTTCACCTTCTCCGTCATAGCCTGAACCATCTCTGGTCCTACAAGTGCTGACTCCCCAGGGTTAGTCTAGCACAAAGGTGATCTTCAAGGTCAGCCATATAGTGCCTCATAAGGGTCCATCCCGATGGTGGAGTGGTAACTACTGTTGTATGCAAACTCCACCAAGGGTAAGTGGTCTTCCCAGCTATGACCAAAGGTGAGGACACATGCATGGAGCATGACCTCGAGAGTGTGGATGGTCCTCCCAGTATGACCATCCATATGAAAATGGAAAGTGGTGCTCAAGCGAATTTGTGTCCCAAAGGCCTCATATAACCCCTTCCAAATCCATGAAGTGAATTGAGCATCCCGATCGAAAACGATAGTTGATGGAACATCATGAAACCGTATGATCTCTTGAATGTAGAGGTGTCCCAAGCTTTCTTTTCAGCAATTCTCTCTTATCGGTAGTTAGTGGGCTGACTTGGAGAGTCGATCTATGATCACCCAGATAGAGTCGTGTCTTCTGGATGTACGTCAAAGCCTCGTCACAAATTCCATGGTTATCCTATCCCACATCCACTTCGGAACCTCTAAGGGTTGTACCAAGGCTGCTGGTACCTGGTGCTCTGCCTTCACATGATGACAAGTGAGGCATCGTGAAACGAACTCTGCTACAGCCTTCTTCATACACGGCCACCAATGTTGTCTTCTGAAGTCCTGGTACATCTTTTCCACTCATGGATGTACCGCTATAGGGGAAGTATGAAACTCCCTTAGTACTTCTTCCTACAGTGAAATTGGTACCATAGTACATCCCTTAAAGAGGATGATGTGCTCCCCTCCATTAGAAAATATATTAGGCACCTGACCTGTGGATATCTTTGCACATTGTATCTTACTGTCAATGTCCCCATGTGGTGCCTCTCTGACTCACTGAAGTGGTGGAGGAGTGACTATGAGAGACTGTAGAAAGGTTGCTCCATCTTTATCCACAAAGGATATATGCAACGCGGCTAGCTGCTCTATCGACTCTCCTAGAAGTTGAATGCCCGATCTCCTGCTGAGAGAATCCGCTACAACATTCTCCTTCCCCGGAGTATTGACTATCATAATGTCATAGTCATGGAGGAACTCGAGCCATCGATGTTGTCTCGGGTTCAGGTCCTTCTGCAAGAAGATGTACCAGAGACTCTGGCTGTCAGAGTAGAATGTAAAGCACTCGCCCATCAGATAGTGTCGCCACATCTTCAAGGCAAATACCATTGCTGCTAACTCCAAGTCATGGGTAGTGTAGTTCTGCTCATGCTCACATATATCTGAAAAGACGAAGGGTTTTCCCTTCGTCTTCAAGGCTGAAATCGGTGTTGCAACTCTGGGGAAGTCTGGCACAAATCTCTGATAGTACCCAGCCAGACCTAGGAAACTTTGCACCTCCGTCACGCTCTTGGTGGCTACCAAGAAAGCACCACCCCAATCTTCATGGGATCCACAGCAACACCCACCTCCGTGATGTCGTGTCCCAAGAAGTGTACCTCTCGTATCCAGAACTGACACTTCAAAAGCTTACCACAAAGCTGGTGCTCTCAGATTGTATACAGTACAACCCGTAAGTTGTAGGCGTGCTCCTCCTCAGTAGGTGAGTAAATTAGTATTTCATTGATGAATACTGCAACAAAATGATCATGGTAATGCTGGAAGATCATGTTCATGAGACTCAGAAACACTGCTGGAGTGTTGGTTATGCCGAAAGGCATAACCAAGAAATTGTAGTGGCCATAACGACACCTGAAGGCCATCTTCTGCACATCCTCGTCTCTAACTCTGAATTGGTGATAGCCTGACCTGAGGTCTATCTTCAAGAACCATCGTGCTCCCTTGATATGATCAAAGAGGTCGTCAATCCTCGAGAGTGGTTACTTGTTCTTTATGGTCACCTGTTTCAGGCGAAAATAGTCGACACACAATCGCAAGCTCCCATCTACCTTTTTGGAAAACAAAATCGGAGAAGCCCAGAGTGAAACACTGGGTCGGATGAATCCCCTTCCCTGGAAGTCCTCTAGATATACCCGCAAATCACAATGCTCAGTGGGAGCCATCTGATATGCTGGAGTAGATATCGGTGTTGTCCCGATGTATAAATAAATACAGTAGTCTACCTCTCTATGAGGAGTTAGTCCCAAAACGTCGTTCGGAAAAACGTCCGCATACTGATCCACCACAACAGGAAAACTCGGACTCCACACATCAACTCCTCCAAGGATGAGACTATCCAACTATTGTGTGATCAGATTCCATCTCCTCTGTGTAAGTCCATCCTGTGCTACAAAGGCTCACTTCTCGGTGGTAAATGTGAACCTGCTCCCATCCGTGCGGATGCACCGCACCTTGCAAGTAATGCGGTCGATTTGAGAATAGACTGTAGACAACAAATCCATACCCAAGATGACGTCTTAAGGCATCGACCCTGCTACAAGAAGATCCCAGTCAAATCTCTCACATCATAGAGTAATCTCACACTGCTAGCACCAGTGTGTGATCATCGAGTTTGCTCTGGTCGGAGTATCTAGCAGTAAGGATCGAGCCAACGGCTCCATCGGAATCTCGGTGATCCGAACAAGGGAAGCAGAAATAAAATAATGACATGCACCTGTGTCTATAAGTACTATAGAAAGGGTGGAGTACACATAGATAGTACCTCAAATCATCTCAGGTGCACCGTGGTTGTAGGCCTCAACTACCTAGAAATGAGCCGGTCCATATCTTCCATCTCCCTGTGGTCGGGGTGGTACTATTGGTGGTGGTGGTGGTAGAGCCTTGAAACGTCGTCCACCACCCGCTGCTCATCCAGCTCCTCTGCCTTGTCTGCATGCACACTGCAAACCACCACGGTCGAACCTCGGCCTCTGCCTGGAAGGTCCCTCTACTATATGCTTCTCATCTGCACGGTGGTTCGGGTAGTCCCGAGCCATATGACCTTGCCTGCCGCATGCATTGAACTGCCTCCTCGTATAGCTGGCTCTGTTTCAGGTTCCCCACACAACCGAACCTGTATGCTAAGGTCGCTCTCCTGATGGTCTGGTCTGTATGGACCTCTGTGACATCTCTCTACTTCCGGCTGTTGAAGACTCTGCAATGTGTCTCCCTGTGATGGGTCTCTCTGCTGGTGTCGGCTCAGCGAGAAATCTCTCCACAAAAAGGGCTCACTCCAGCACTCCCGTCTGCGTCGGAATGCTGAGGGAGATCATCGAAGCCCGGATCTTGTGCCTCATTCCATGCTCAAAGGTCCAGGCCCTGAAGAAAGGTTCTCGTATCATGTCCGTGGAGTAGAGCGAGAGGTCAGTAAACCTTGCTGAGTACTGAGCTACTATCATGTCGTCCTACCGTAGGTGAAGTAACTTTTGAATCTTCACCGCACAAAGGGTGGATGGAATGAACTCCGAGCAGAATAGACTCTCGAATTCTATCCAATGTAGAGATTCCTCGTCATGAACCTGGAGCATCAAGCTCCACCATATACATGATTCTACATGCAGGAGACTCATGGAAAGGATAACCATAAGGTCGGCTGGTGTCCCTTCCAATCTGAAGACTCTGACGATAGCCTCCAGCCAATCCTTGGCTGCTTGGGGGTCCGTCTCTCCATGTAACCTGGGTGGACACTATTGCGGAAACTCATGCAACGCACTCAAGCGGCGTTCACTCTTTCATGTTGGGGCTAGTAGTATCGGTGGCTCGGTGGGTAGGGGTACGACTAGTGCCTCCGCTGTGATGGGGCCCTACACTGAGGCCTCATCGCTCGGTGGGCTGCCATCTCGTACACAACTCAGAACCCTACCTAGATGCCTTTGTGGGGATATCATAAAAAGAAACAAGTGCTCCACGGTCAAAAAAGTATACCTGGTGAGCTGACAGAAATTAATCACAAATAAAACTTTGGAAACACACATGCAATCAGTGTTTTTGTGCACTGAGTCGGATATCAGGGGTCAGGGTCCTGGTGTATGGATACATCGGTCGACGCACCAACATGTACTCCCTTGACTAAAAACCACACTCAATACTCTTAACACTATTGATTCACAGAAAGGAATGATCAAAGTCTTGAGTTCTGCGGTAGAACTGAATCCTTTGACACCAATTTTTCACGACCCGTCTTTGGGGCTCATGTCGTGACTACCCCAAGCCAACCTTCCATATTCCAGGGGCTAGCGATTAGAACCAAAGGCATAAATCCAAATAAAAGGGAAGGAATTTCCATTATAATAGTAATCAACACAATAGAGTATGCAACAGAAGTGATAACAAAGTGATACTGAATAGAAAAGTAAGTACTGAAAGGTAAATGGGCCAGAATACAAACACATGTGAATAGTACTGTCAAACTAAAAAGCTATTACAACTGAAGAAAAACAAATCAACAACCATCGAGTTGCCCTCCGGGAATCCAACCTGAAGGATTGGTATAGATGGTCTTCTCAGCACCACAGATCCACCTGTCCTCTCTGTGTACGTCTCGCCAAGTGGTCCACCTCCGGGTACCGCCCAGCTCAACAAGTCTCCACCACGATCAGTGTTGTTCGTCATCTGCATCCAACAAAACGTAGTGTGGGCATATCCTGTGCAAGTGTGAGTATACGATACTCAGTATGGACCCCGAGACTTCCGATGGTCTCCCAAAATACACGTAGGATAAACCACAAAAGTAATGAAACAATCATGAAGTATCAACCAACTCTACTTAGGTATATTCCCATACATATACCTAAGTCATCAATTCCAGCTAGGCTCCAACTCTCGAGCCCAAGAACCATCCAGTCCACACAGGAATGAAGTCAATCACAATGATTGAATTTCAAGACTCAGCTCACACATGTATACATCTTTCGTAAAGTGATAAAGATGATCATATGTAGTCACGGATTCATCTAAGTTGTCGGACCCACATAGGATACTAGACCAGCAAAGCTGTCAAACCCACGTAGGATACTAGACCAGCTACTCTGTCGAACCCACGTAGGATACTAGAACAGAATTCAAATAGTCGAACCCACGTAGGATACAAGAATAGTAATCATCACCGTCAAACCCATGGTGGATTCCAGTACGATAGTGGTCTTCACCAAACCCACGGAGGATTCCAGTATGATAGTCGCCATTGTCAAACACAAAGAGGATTCCAGTACGGTAGTCATTGTAGTCGCAGCCAGCTATAGGGTTCCCGCACACAGCACGCTCGATTCCAGAAGGGTCCGATCCTCGAGAAAGGGGTTCGATACATCAAATTTCATGAAGTCCAGTGTTGATGTATCCCGATGTTCCGTCTCGTCAAAACAAACCAAACACAATAGATGGCTCGTCAATCGAACGCCCGGTCTGAGAGTTATTAGCATTTTTTTCTCCAGGGGCCTGGTTGGAAATACGCTGATTCCAATCCCTTCCATTTTCCAATGTTGTCTAAAACTCACTTAGAGTATCGTAAAAGGACCGCTTCGTCACGAGGGTCCCAGTTCTGCAGACGGCACGTCGATCGGATGTGCGGTCTTATAGTTATTTACATTTAAGTGAAAACAGGCTCGGCCCATTAAGCCTAGCGGGCTGCCGGTTGGGTCGATCCGATTTTGGCGGGTCCGACCCAGAAGAGGGTCGGACTGGCCCAGTGAATCGTGTGGCCTGGCCTGGATCGGCACGGCCTGGTCCATCTTGGCGTGGCCTGGCCCAGCTCAGCGCAGCCCGACCCTCCGCTTTCCTGAACCGGAGGCGCCAAGCAGTGCCAACCTACAATCCTATCGGCCGAAGATTGCCGGTCTTCCAGGCGCAAGTGGCCCACTCAGGCAGGTCGTGGTCCTACTATGATGCCCCTTTAGGTGTCGCAGCTCCTTCACCCGTCAATCTGGTTCACCGCCGATGCGGCCCGCGGAGCGCCGTCCCCTGTCCTCCACAACATGGCGCCCCTTATGGTGTCGTGGTCTTCCTTAGGCCCCACCGTCTTTAGCCAGCTGATTTTTCTTCGGCCAAGTGGCCCGCGATTACGTGCCGCGATTATTCCACATATGGTCGGCGTGCGGCCACCGCCTTCGTTCATCACCACCTTCCCAAGATGATCTCCATCACATATAAAAGATATATACTAAGGAGGGTCGTCGGGTCGTGTTCATTTGGACCGCACCCTCCGAGTTTGGCGGTAACAATTGTCTATAAATAACCATCCTCATTCAACAACGATAAGTGTATAATTTTATCAAACTAAAATTATTTAATTCCCCAACCTCAAAATAAGATTTCTGGTAGTCGGGCATCGCAGAAGACGGCGTCGCGGGGAGACGACATCAACTCGTTGACATCAGGGAAGAAAGAGCCAAGGATGGCGTGTTGTCGGCGTTCCTTGCGGGAGGCTCCTTCTCCTTTGGCTTTGCTGAATATCGAAGGAAGTGATCCTCATTCTTAGGTTGTTCTTCATTGGAAGGACAATGTTCTTCGTTGAAGAGGGGAACTCCTTCAAATTCTCAAGAGCTCTCCCAAAATATTTGCCAAGAAAATATTAAAATAAGACCTTCCCCAATTTTAAAATATTTTCCAACCAATTCAAAATAATTCAAAAAGAATTATTTACACCCAAGTTAATTCAAGCACATTAACTATTTGGGTTGTCACAAATTAATAGAGGAGGTGGCATCATAAATTCTTGGGAGGTGAAGAGGTTCAACCTTAATGAAGGGAGGACATAAAGGGGGTTTAAGGGAAGATGAAAAGCTTAGGCTTGTGTGGGACCCACCTCACAAAAATCCTCTCATGGGAGGTTATGTGGGTGTGGGCCCCACCTCTAACTCCCCATGGGAGAAAATAACCAACGTCCATAAATAAAATTGTGTTCCACAAATGTTATTTATTTCATTCTAACTCCCCAAATACTAACTCTCAACCCGCATAAAACGCAACTACGGTAAAGGTCCCCTTAAGCGAATATCGGCGCTGCAATTTCATCGGTGTCCTTGGATTTCAATTCCAAGAACCGGTTCAAAAGGTAGAAAAACCTGCATGTACGTTTACTGAACGTACCCGAAAAAAACTTCAGAAAGTGATTTCGGGCACACTGGGCCTCGGAATCAGGTGCCTTCAGAAACCACAGACTCGTAAAATTTCAAAGTATTTAAGAAAAAAAATTCCTTGAAATATCCGGGTCTTTACATTTTAATTTAATTAAATATTTCTGAAATTTAAAACTATTCCTCATATTTGTTTAGAGTAAAATCATGTTTTTGAACCTAAATATGAAATTTATGTAGAGGATGAAACATATTAATTACTTCAATATAAATTAACTACTAGTATAGAAGTTTGTAGTTATACGATAATGAAGATGAATTTAGTGGTGAAAATGATTTAAAAACCATAGAACCATTTCTCTATTATTTTATATCTCAAAAACACATGAACTTTATGACTTTCCTAAAAATTTCAATTATTCCTACTTGGAAGAAAAACAAAAAATCATTTTTATAACTATAAGTGGATTTTCTAATAATATAGAGAACCAAAGTTTAACATTCCTTTTGGGAAATAAGAAGTATATAGATATATCAATAGATTATTTACTCTAAATTACTTCATCAATGTGTATATAAAGGATTCCTCAAGAGGTTAGTTATAAAACTGTTAGATAATTTTATAAAATATTAAATCTTACCCTTCTTGAAATTCTTACAAAATATAGGACATCCTTGTTGGTTGTGGTTATAATTTACCCCAATTCTGATACTAAATGTAAAAATCTAGTATATAATGTTTCTAAAAAGTGAGAATTCATTCTTCTAAAGAATAATTTTTTTAGATTTATTTTCATCATGGTTTTCCAATATATAGAGAGTATACATTGATTATTGTTGGATGAACATTGTGACTTGGAAGGAATACTTTCCCTTTCTTATTATTGATCATATCTTTTAATTTTTAGCTACTGAATATCATCATTACATCTCATATGGATTTTCAGGTTATATTTAAAATCATATAGTTCTATAGGGCCAAGATGAAACAAAATTTACACATCATTTTGGTACATTTTCTTATTAGATATTCCATTTAGACTATATAATTCCCTTATCACCTTTTACTGATTCATTATAATAATTTTTTATGAATTTCTTAAGAAATTTATAATGTTTTTTTTGGAATATATTAGATTTTATAGCCTATATTTTGATATCTATTTTAGAAGTTTGGGGGATGTAATTAGAGTTTTTGTTCCAAAAAACATTGTTCTAAATATTATGAAATTCCATTTTATGGTTTAGAGTAGCATTTTTCTTGGTCATTAAGTGTCTAGGAATTGGATTCAACTGGAAAAGTCCATTCTTGACATTATCTATTCATTTATTTTTCCTATTTCAATGAAGGATATTAGATCTTTTAATGACTATGAAAAATTCTAGAGGAGGTTTATAAATGTTTATAATTAAATTTCATTGAATTGACATGAATTATTCATAAATATATTCCATTTTCCTTAGTTTAAATTGTAAAAGGGATTTTAATGAACTTAAATGGAAGATTTTGTCCCCACTAGTAGTTCTACCACCTAATTATGACTTTTTTCATAATTTAATGACTAGTGATTTAGAATTATCTTTTCATATTTTCTAGGGAAAATAGAAGAGATGAAACAACATGTAACTTCATATGATTCTATAACTCCAGATTGTGCATAGTCCAAGTATTCCATAATATAAAATAAATTGTTTTCCAATTTTTCACTATGAAATTTTAGGAGCCATATTTTGGGGTATAAGTTAGTGGGTATCACAGACCAGTAAAGTATTAACTATCCTATGAAAGAATCAGGATTCTTAACCAAGGATGGTTTAATGGATCATATTATGTTGGGAATTCAACATAGAAAATCATGATAGGAACTGGATTGAGAACATTGTGGCTATTCATTTGAGTATGACACCCACTGAGCTTTGTCTTTGGAATTTTTAGGTATAACCTATTGTGTGATTTTCCCCTATTGAGAAATTTCATTATTCTTATATTCACAAGATACTATTGAATTTGTAATTACTGAATTACTTATCTACTGGAGTCATTCCTCCCCTGTTTTACATGAATTATATTGAAAATTTAATTAGTGATATGGGAAATAAGTTTGCAGTGGTCCTTAATTTTAGAATATAGTAAGTGATAAGGTTATTAGGAAATGTATCCCAAATTTTGGTATATCTTTAGTGATGAAATTGTGACATAGTTTAAGTAATGGTGGCCACATTGGGCCATAGATGACTACTAATATGTTTTTAGATTTAGGTCCATTTTGGCATATCATTTTCAAATATTCACATGAGTTTTTTAGGACTTATAACGATTTTCAATTACAAGATAATATTTCTCAAAGACATGATATTCAACAAAAAATTGTTTTTTTATTTATTTAATATTTTTAAAATAGTTTTTATCACCCTTTTACTAATTTCATTATATGTTCTTACATCCAACATGTTTTAGACTAAATTTCATAGTGGATTAAAGGTATACCAACTAGAATTGATTTCTAAGATTGGTGTCCTAGTTTTTGAAGAGTAATCAGTTTTTTAGATATATCCTTCAAAGGTACACTCTCATAGATTAATGTAATCATTTTTTAATAGGTCATTGGAATCTTTGATGAAATATTTTGAGGTTATTAATAATGTATTATCACCATATAATCTTCAATCAAATGGTATGGATGAAGTTTCAAATTTATAGATTAATCCTATTCTTGATAAAATAGTATACCCCAACAATAAGGATTAGATTGTAAGGCATGAGGATACTATTTGTGTGTATAAAACATCCAATAATTACCTAATATATTTGAAAACATGTATGATAGTTTATTTAAGAACATATCATTTTACAATGAAATTAAAACATAGATAATTTTAGACTATCAATTCATGAAAATTGAATCTCTTTGAAGATGCAAGAGAGATAAATATTTGGTTATAAGAGTTGGGAGAATTAAGGAACAACACCTATGAAAATGAAATGGTTTTTATAGTGAAACCAATGGTTGTTAATGAAAAATTATTTTTAATAAATAACTTTAGATTGGTGATAATATGTCCTATACAAATATAGGATCAATCTCTTTCAAGGTAAATATCATTCTAAATTGTATGAACCTTTTATTAGGACTTTTGTTTTCACTTTTTATATAGTGAATAATAGTGATCCTAGGAAGGATGTTTCATTCGCTATAAATAGACATAGGCTCAAACTATTTTTGGAATAGATTAAGGAAGATCAATTGGAGGATTTTCCATTGTTAAACGTTGGACACCACTGAATAATCCATGTGGTATCTTCTATTACTATTTTTTACTATTAGTTTGGGAAGAGGTAGTAACCTTTGTTTTTCTGAGGTTCTTATTTTTTCCAGAGTTTTTATTTATAGACAATAATGTGATTTGGACAGAAATATTTATGCACATTATTCACCATAATAAATCAATGAGGGGATTCGGTATATCATTCATAGATTACACTTTACAATCTACAATAATCATGATAATCTACAAGTTGGAGAATTTTGATTCATCTTCCTTATATTATGAACTATAGTTACTTCGTACATGGGTTGGAATTTATAGAATCTAATGTCAATTTATTTCTACTTTCAGAATATTGGATCAAAACAGAGGGAATTATTAAATGATAATAAGTGGAGGATTCAAGGGAATAAAATTGGGGAAATATTCTAATTCGGGAAAGTAATTAGTTTTTAACTCTACTGATTTTAATTCCCTTAATATTTTATTTTATTCTTCGTATTGTTTCCACTTAATAATTTAATATTTTAAAAAATTGAAGTTGAAAATCTTTTTCATTCTAAAATTCATAGAGCATTATATTAGTATTTGTTATTTAAATTTGTTGTTTTTTATTTTTGTAAAAGATATATATCATGACTAACAATCTTTGTTTTGTTGGAAATCATTTTTCCATACTTCCTTTAACATTAAATATTTTTGAGAATTTACATTTTATATAGATTGTTGATGTGGTAACTTGTAGTATCCATTTATACATGTTGTGAGTAGTTGAATATCTATATTATGAAGAAAAAATGGATCTTTCTTTTCACACATTGTACATGATTTTATTGTACTTAATTGATAAATATTTTTGAACATTGAATTGAATTTATATATTTCACCACCTTGAAATTAGAAATAGGGAAAATGCTATTTTTTAAATATAGAAGAGGGATCTAATTTATGCTAAATTGTTCTTCACAGTTAACCCATAAAGAATAAAATGAAAAATTCTAAGACTTCAGGTATCACTTAATAATTTTCACAAGATAAAAATGTTTATTTAATATAAAGGTTATGATTCCACATTTTGGAATTTAATTCTTATTACCTAATTGATTTAATTGGGTAAATAATTTTTCTTTCCGTCTTTAAAAAAATATGTTGGTTTCTTGTTTTCAAAAAAAAATCAATAATTATTGACTTTGAATATTTTTAATTTTATTAAACTCATATGATATGAATCCAAATGGATAATGAATTTAAAATACTAATCTAGGTTGAGCTCATTATTCTTTATCTCTTTATTCATTTACTAATAAATGGGTTGTTTATTCCAATAATAAATTTTCACCCCAACCCATTCAATAGAGTGTCTATTTATTTTTAATTTTTAAATTATTGAAGTCTCCTGTCCTATTGTAAATTTTATTTTGGTCTTCCAATTTGATGTAAATTTATTTTTATTAAATTCACTTTAAAATTTAATATTCCTAATGCATTTTATAAAATAGAAACCAATTAAGAACTCAGATCATTCAATTTTATAAGTAAACTCGTATTTTTCTACTAAAGATAATCCATAAAAGAAGTTATTTATGTAAATAAATCCATAGCTCCATTTAATTTGTTCAGTCATGAAATTTATTTTCATTCACTAAATTTCACTAAAGGTTTTCTTGAAAAAAAATCAATGTTTTACTATAGGGGAATTTGATGCGGTCATATTTGATTCATGATTTTCAAATAAATTAATGTTTATTAAGGTGTTTTTAGGTAGAAAATGTTCTTATACTGGATTATTTTTAATTAATTTAAAAATTATTATTGAAATGTTACTTCTATTACAAATATTTGGAAATAAATGTTTTTGTTTATTAGTTGAAATGGTGATCAATGACTAGTACTTCCCATTAATTGTAGAGAGAATCATTTCATTTTTTTGTTTTTATAATAATTATATCATTGAATTATTTACTTTTTTTATTTAAATTATTAATTACTTCATTCTTTGAATATTAAATTTCTAAGATTCATTTTATTTTTAATTTTTATGTCTCTCTTTTTCTTATAGGTGTATTTTAATTTAAATATTTTGATGAATATTCTTCTTAAAAAATTATTTATTATTGTTTTAATTCAATATTCTGACCTTTCAAGTTAATTTTGTATTTATTTTTGAAATATTTGTTTATTGTGTTAACTTATTTTTAGAACTAAACATTTTTTATTCATTAAATATATTATTTTACTTATTGTGGTACAGATATTCATTTACATAATTAATTCTAATTCTACTAATAATATTATTTGATTCCGTGGTGCGAAATATAAGATAATTTTTTTGAGGATTTAATAAGATATTTTTTAGTTTCCCATATAAAGTAATTCTTGCATGAATAAGAGGATCAAATTATGTGGAGTTACAGATAAGATAATTATGGTGTTATATCACTATGGAAATACTTGTAAGATAATTGTGTGCTTAAGAAATTTAGATTAGGTGTATAATAAATCATCTCCCAATATCCATGACCATAAGTTAATTTGAAGAGGGGTATGCATAAGATAATTTCAGATCGGAAAATTAATCCAAAGTGATTTATAAACCAATGTCAATGTAAGGATATGAAATATAATAGGGAGGTTTGGACTCTACATTGAGGATGATATTCTATAGGGCACTATGCATGGAAAATGAACCAAATCAAATATTACCTCAAATTATTTTAAAGATCCTTCAATTTTAATGAAAATAAAAGTTGTGATGAACCAAAATTTTCAATCCTTAAAGAATAGAAAGATGAATGTGGGGATATAGTGGAAATCCAATCATGAGATCAATAAATAAGAATTGATATTGGAAAAAATTATTTAGGTTTATATTGCAGAATATTTTGAGGATGATACGATTAGATATCTCTTTTTCCAAGAATTTGAATCAAGATAAAAAACCAATAATCATATGAAAAATCATGACATAACATGTTTCTGTCATAGATTATGCTACCCAAGTTTTATCAATACCAATGTAGTTTCTTCTAACTGATGAATAACAGAGAACAGATCAACATCGAGTGTTCCTCAAAGCTGAGGATGAAGACAAATATGAGATTGGATTCGGATTCATTAATACCAGAGTATGTTGTTCTATGGTCCAATTCACTTTTTATGTTTTCAAACAGTTAAATTTAATTATTGAATAATATTTTACAAATAAAAAAGATTTGGATCAAATGATGAATGAATTCGATGTAACTATTGTTTGAGATTAAATGAATGATGTTAGAGTTATGGTTTTAAACTAGATCATCAATGTATCTTATGATTTTTAAAACCTTCGATGAGGACGGTTGTATATCAATCATTCTTAGTTAATGATGATCCTATTATAAGGACGGTCGATCCATGGGTAAATTGGATTGGCATTGGTGATTTCTTTTGGAATTAATGGAAACAAATTTGTTGAAATTTGGAAAATAATCCAATGATTCCACATGTTTTTTAAAATGTCAAATAGTATATTACATTGGATGAATTCCAATCATAGTCTGGGAGGATATTTTTTCCACCTACATTGAGCTACTCCTATGATCAATTTCAGGTCAATTTTTTGATGAGTTTGGTTCACTATTTTAATTTTTCAATTACCACGGTTGAAGGATGGGACATCATGGTATTGTTGTGAAACGATTTGATATAAAAAATTTAGTGCATGACACTCATTTGAGGTATTATATGACTGATCCTAAATTTGGGAATACAAATCACATGATTAGTATTAAGCTATATTTGGGTGTATAATTGTATTTATATTTGATTTTCTTTTAGGGTCATGATATAAAATTTTGTAGAGCCTAAGATATAAAAATGGAAAGTAGAATTTTTATTGGTCCAGGATCAAGGATAAGTCAATATTATTGAGTTAGAAAATACCATTTATTATTAGAGGCTAGTAGGGTAAGTGATAGTTCTATTTGTCAGATATTTTTTCAGAGTACTGATAAACTGAATAACATTCTTTTGATAGTCATGTTTTCATTTTAAATTCTTAAGATTAAATAGGTAATGGATAGGTGTATAGTGCTCATGATTCCCAACACATGGTATTATAAAATTATTTAACTGATCTTTTTATGGGAAATCAAAATGAGTTTCTAGCACATTTGAGTGAGCATGGACGGATAGATCACACAGAGACCATTAGAGCAGAGATCATGGAGCGAAGAACATGGAGATATTGAAGAGAAGTCAAAGTGGACTTTTTACTGAGTTTGATAATAAATATGGAGATTGAATTTCTCGCCATCACAAAAATCATGTTCACCTATAATTCATGTGGTCAAACTATTGGATTCAAATGGTGAAGTCCTTCTTATTTTTCCCTATTTTATTTCACAATTTTTATTCTGTCCAAAATATCAATAATTGAAATGTAATCACTGATTAATGTGCAATTATTCTATCACATAATTGTTTTTTTATTCCATTTTGATAACAACACATTTTTAATTAGATTGTTTCGATCTATTAATGTGGATTATAATTTCAATATGAGTAAATTTTTTAAGTTTATTATCTATATTTAAAATCCTTAATCATTAATCGATGATTGTGAATACAAAGGGATTTGATTATTTTATTACAATCAGTGATAATTTATTTCATTGATAAGATCCTATAAAAAGGAGACTTATAACTAATATTTTGGTTTTATAACTGAATAAAATAATATAAATGATATTCATGATTATATATTCCAATCTATTCATTGAGAGAGCTATAGTTGTAAAATCATTTAAGAATTATGTAGAAGGATATGTCTATGAGAAATGATAGATAGGTCAGTATTTATTCATTCTATTAGCTTCTCTATGTTTTTTATAATTCTATTTTAATTTTCAATAGTTTTGTATTATTTATGAAATAAATATCCAATATAAATATAAAAAGGAAATATATCATCAAAATTAGGATAGATGAACTTTTTAAATGAAACCACATAAGATAAAGGCCTAGGGCCCAATTTACTATATTAGTTAGGTAAAACAATAAATTATATTTAGAACAACTAAAATCCTCATCACTCCACACATTAAAAGACAAATATTGATGTATATAGTGGTAATTAAATGGTTCTAGGTAATCTTCACTCTACATTTGTGGATGTCTAATTTCGTGTGTGTTCTACCAACAATTAACTATCTAATTCATATTTTTTGGGATTATTATTCATGAAATCCTTAAAATATTTCATTTATATTAATATGATTGATTTTTTAAATGAATGTTTTATTATCATAATGACACTTTATTAATTAAAAAATAGTGATATCACATTTCAAACCACCCTATGATAAGTTATCAGTGTAAGGATAACTGTGATATTTCATGAAAAACTAATCATATTATAGTTTTTATGATACCATATAATTAGGTACATTTATCTAAAATGATTAGATAAAATAACTATACCAACAATAATCTAGTTTTGAGGAAATATTATACTCTTTATGTTTTAAAGGTTGATATTTGTCTAAATATTATACCATTAATCTGGAATACCTTTTTTATTCCATTAGTTTTTATCATTAGTATATTAGAAATTAAATTTCTATGATGGAAGTCATATAATGGTGGAATGTTAGACCCTATTAATTTGGAATAAATTTCTCTTTGAATTGATAGTATGAGTTGGGTCACCAAGTCATGTTTGAACCTTTTCCTCACACAAAACACTAAACTAAAATGATCGACAATATATTAGATGAAAATTAATTAGAAAATTTAATTATAATAGAACCTCAAGTAAATAAAAATAGGTTAATCAATTAAAAATTAAAAAAAATAGAAAATAATAACACTTAATGTAATAAAGGGGAATTTTTCTAGTAAAAATTATTTTCCCTTATATATATTATTTTCATTTAAAATATAAATTTTAAAATATTAGAATTTAAATTCGATGGAATTAATTTCATATTTTTAGATTAATCATTTAAATATTTTTTGAGGATTAATTTTTCATTATTTTAAAAAATATTTTATTATTAGGTTAATAGTGAAAAAAATAATTAGTTATATAATACCATCACTTTTATAACATTTTCGTCATAAAATAATTATTTAGGAATTTGTGAAACATTTTTTATAAAAAAATAAACATTTATAAAAAAAATAAGACATTTAAAAATACACTTTTTAATATATAAAACTTATGTTTAACATATTTGAAACTAAAGTAATATTTTACATTAAAAACATATTTATTACCATATATTAAAATAATAGTTAAATATAGATATGAAATATAAAATATGTACATTGTATTTTTGATAATTATTCATATATTATTTAATAAGATCAATTTAATTTTTATGCATAAAGTGTGATTACCAAGATTAAATTTATTTACAATGATAATGGTGAAGGTGTTATTTTCAAATATTTGTTTAATTAATATTGTAAAATTATTATATAATAAATTAAACTCACATAATATATATAATTATTTTATGAGATTTTTATATTTATATGATTTACCATTTAATTGGTGACAAATGTTATAGTAGTTTAAGAACACTTTATAGTAAAAACAATATTTTTCTACAAAATAATTTTTTAATAAATTAAATTTTTTAATTTAAAATATGGTTTTATATTATTTATAAATTGTATTATACTATATGGAAAATAAATTTAGTTTTATAATACAAAAAAATGGATAGTTACATGGAATTTTATAATAAAATATAAACTACTTGTGTAAAAACAAGTTACCAAGGGGGAAAATGGTAAAATATAAATATAAAGTAATAAAGGGATTGAAAGTGTTTAAAACACATTTTTAATTGAACTTATGTAACACCAAAATCCATTATTTCTATATTTTTGAATTTTTTACCCCTATGTGGGTTCATTTCATTATTGAAATATAACGGTTGTTCACAAAAGAATTATTTTATTCATATATATAAGGTATTCAATTCCACCCACTCAGAGTTAAATATATCATTCAAAATTTCCTTCAAATCATACACAATGTTAATCTACTATAATTAACATTAATTTATAAGTCCCATGGTCACTATATTTTATACAAATCCCATCAGTACCATGGATACTTTTAAGAAGAAATTCAAGGTCCCAAAGTTAGTATTACTTAATCCTGATTCTTTTCTTCTTAATATTTCCATTACAAAACCATCCTAACAATTTTAATATAATTACATACATAAAATTATTATACATATTTATTATCATTTTAATCTAACATGCATTATTTATTCTTCTCCATCCATTATAAAAAACAAAAAAAATCCTAATAGTGTATACGTATGAACTACTACCTCCCTGAAATGTCATGTTTTTTTCATCACCGCAACAAATGGTAAACAATAAAAAAGAAATTCAGGTAAAAAAAATTTAATACATTATTCATATTATATAAAGATTATATTTGAAATTATATAGTTTAAATTAATAATAAATCATCATAGTAATCTTAAAAATATAAAATTATCATATCAGTGTAATTTTCAATATATGAGTTTATTTTATAGATACCTCTATAAATATATAAATTTTATTCTAACAGAGTAATAATTTTAAAACACCCCTCAAATTTTGGATATTTTGAAATTATTCTAAACCACTTTTATACATGGTAAACATACTGAAAGATCTAGGTAATAATTGATTGAACCACCTCAAATAACCAACATAATAAAAAACTATATAATAAATAAATATAATATGACAATAAATGATCCATTGTAGATGAAATATTTATGAATAAGGTTCTTAATAAGGTATCGAATAAAATTAATTTAATTATTCAGGATCTAAGGAATACGCTCGTAGAAAATCATGACCAGTGTAAGGGTTTGTTCACAGTAAATTTTATTCCATTGAGTTTCAAACATTATAATTTGTGTCTAGTGTTATAAGTTTTATTTATTATTCCTAATAAATAATTTCTATTTTATTTCATCATTTTATTTTGGTGAATTACTACCCTCATTAACAAATGACTCTTACCACAAATATTATGTTACATATAAGAGTTTTTTTTTCAAATTGTCACCCCTTGAGACATATTTCTTATCTTATGCCCTTTTTTATATTGAATGGGGTAACTATTACCCTTAAATATTTTGTACCATGATACTATAATTATTCTAGGAATTTAATTTTTCATTTTAAATTATATATTTCAAGGGGTTTTGGTTTTATAGTTTATAATGTCATAGGGGGGTCTTTGTCACAAATTTAATTCCATGAGGAATATTTCTTATAATGCATCATGATATATTTTTTGTGGTTTTATTACAACAAAATGAATTGATTCATCCATTTTCTCAAAATTTATATGGTTTTAGATCCATGTCATGTTATTTCTTTAAGTTTTATCTATCTTAAAGTATACCATGTTGGTAAGTATCAGTTGTTAACTTAACTCAATTCGTTGAGTTATAATTATTATTCATGAATTTAATTCATCAAATACTACTCTCTTCCACCCCTAGGATTTTATTTAAAGGTTATTTATCTTCGTATTTGATTGAAATTGCATTTGAATGTGACATGTACCTTTTTTATGTGTATAGAAATATTATTTTCTAAATAATATTTTGCAGTTTCCTTCACCTTATAATAATTATACTTTACAATGATTCCTTTAAATGGTTTAAAATGGGTTTCCAAATGGTTTTAAATATATACGATTTTGAAAAAAAATAGAATTAAAATTTTATTTTGTAAATGATTTTTTGGTTTTTAAAAGGTATTTAAAAGGAATATATTTTTAAAAATAAGTTCTCATGTTTTTTAATGTACTATCAAAGAATGTTTTTGAAAGAATATTTTTCAAATAAAATAGGTATTTAATTTTTCAATCTATTTTAGTTTAAAATGATAATTATTATGTATTTTGTGGGATCATATATCAACCACCGAATTAAATTTTATGGATTTATATCTCATGAGATTATTATAGTAATATATTATTTATTCTCACTTCACTATATGAATCATAAAATAAATTATACACCATTATGTTTATTTGAATTATGACATTATTTATAATCCATTATGATTATGGGATTCAGAAAGTTATTCCTTATGAATTATTTTGATATTAATATGGAAGTGATTCTTACACTACTATACATATGTGAATCAAGTAGTGATAACTACTCTACTGTGTTTTTGTGAATCAGGTAGTGACGTGTAATTCATTATAGGAATCAAGTAGTAATTCATTCTATACCATGTTATGTTGTATGAAAATAATATTCAAATTTCAAAAATAGGTGGGTTAGAATGTTAATTAAAAATAGAAACATATTTTAATCCCCCACAAGAGATAAAAGTATTAGTATTATGAAAATATAATTGTCCCACGATGAGTGTATCGATATATTATACAGAAGATAAACCCATAGGAAAAAATTAGATTAAAAAATATTTATAATTATTATTTTAATTTACCAATAAATTTAAAATGTAGTAGAAATTTAATCAAAATAACTTACCAAAAAATTAATATTTACTTATTTATTAATTAAAAATATGGTTTCAATAAAAAAAGGAATAATGGTTAGAAAATAAGGTTCAATTTTTAATGATTATGATTAAATCGGTTTTTGTAACTAAATTTAAAGGTTAATCTATAGAACAGATTTTAGTTATCCTAAAAATTAAACTGATAAAAATGCATCCACTTCTTAATGTTTGAATCAATACATTATATTCCTTACCGCAAATTCCATCGACCACCCTAATTGACATTTCCCTCACAGCTATAACCACCAGCTAGATTTACCCATAATAGTGATTGGTAGCTCAGCGATTACACTACAAAATGTGGTTGCATGATACTTATGCTACATAAATAGTATCATGATTATCATCATACTATGATCAGTATATTTGTTTTACCCTACATTATTAGTAACATGGGGAAACTAACTCAGCTGAAATTATAAGATCATTATACGGACAACCTCACAACTGGAAACAATTAACAGAAACACTCTGAAATATAAAAAATCCACTAAGTGGATGAACATAATAAACAAGAGATTATAAAGTTTTCAAATGATAATTAACTTTTATAATTCTCAATGTTATATTTAATATTGTTCATTTGATCCATGATTTATAGATCTATTCATTTTAAATCTTTTAATGAATAGATTCTATATTTCTCAAGGGTATTTACAATGGTATAGGAATAAGATAATTGTTTCTCGTTCGTTGGACATGTATTTTTTCTATATCTACTAATAGGCTGGTTCACAACCACAATAATAATTTTTATGAATTCCTTAAAATTTCAATATAATAAAATTCCCCAGTTTATCTGATTTACATAGATTAACTCTATCAGTACTTTGTTAAAAATTGATTTATTATTATTCCATTACACAATTTTAAACAAAAAAACATCAATGTTGAAATAACTATATTAGGATATAATAATCACTAAATGAATATAATCATTGGTTTTTAAAAAAATAAAGTGATGTTAGAAATAGACTCAACAAACAGAATATTTTTTGAAAATAAAAACACTTAGATAAAAATGAAAATGTACTAAAAATACTTCATGTTTACTTAAAGATGAAAAACTCTATTTTTTCTCCTATATAAAATCCTTCCAAATAGTTCTACTAATTAAACAATTCCTCTCCCTATATGAAACAAAATGATTTTCCCCTTTATAAAACCCTATCCCACATAGTGTAATAATTTATACTTTTTAAATCTCTCCCTAAGAGAATAATTTTAAGGAAATAATTTTAATTCAAAGAACACTCTCCCCTTTTGGTTATTGGAAATAAAGTTATATGAAACAAATTTATTTTTAAGACCATTTTTTATTATAATAAATAAATTATAAAATATTAGAAAGATAATTTAAATGGTAAATCATATATCATATAATATTTATTAAAATATTAATAAAAGAACTAAAAAATTAAAAAATAAAGAAAATTAAATGAGGATAATTATTTGTAAATTTGAGTTTATAGTTATAAGAAAACAAAAATTAATGAAAAAATCAATCCTTCTTAATTTATTTTTCTACAATGTCTTTCAAATTACTGATATACTTGTACCATACTACTAGCATCTCATCTTATGTCTTGAAATTATTATTAAACTCAGTAATTTTTTCTAGATTTCCTACTTCCTAGGCTTTTAACAACTAATCCTACCCTCTGAACATTTCTTATAAGGAACTATTTTTATAGGCATGGTCTTTAGTTTTTAAATTATAATGAAAAAAATGTTATATTCCACCCTTCAAAATAATAGTTCTATATTATTGATAGGTTCATAAATTCTTCAATTAATGATTATTTTTCATAGAATTTCCTTTTCAAACTATTTAAGAAATCTTCAAGAATATTTTTCCTATCAGAAAAAGTGCAATAATTTTGATAAATTGATATTTTTCGATCTAATATCATTGACACTCTTAACATGAGATCTAAAAAACTTTATTTATTTCTTAAATTTACATTCACAGTGTTCTATTTCTTGTATAAATTCCTTTAAAATATCTCTTATATTTTCAATGGATGGTATTAGCTAAATTTCATCTTTGGGATTCATGACATGAATCATCTGATTTTTTAAAACTCTCATTCTTACATAATGCTCTCGGATCATGATCATATTTTGGGTCATCCTCAATTACATAATTAAAATAGAATCTAACTTCCAATAAAAAATTATATATTTTATTGAGGATGTGTAGTTTGATAAAATATATTTCATATTATTTTAAAATCTAGAAACAAATAGTTCATCTTTATGTAAGATGATATTATCAACTGAGGAACCCTAGATATTATGTGCTTCATTATTTCAAAAAGTGCATTCACCATATATGTCTCTTAGATAATATGAATAAGAACTAAAACTTGAGGTTTATTTAGATGAAACTAATTTTTAATCAATTTAAATTTAGGGTGAATAAATAAAAATAATAGAACTGTGTATAGATGATAGAATATTGGATAGATCTTCTACTTCTACTTTCTTTGGTTGATCTTCATTATTCTTTTTAATTGATTTTGAAACTAAAACTGATTTCATAAAATCTTCTTCAAAATTATCTTCTTCTTCAACATGAACTTGTGATGGAGTTTTATATGATCTTTTAACATTATGAGGACAAACTATAGTTATCTTAAAAAAAATATGTTTCCACTTTAGAATTATTTAAAACTTGAATTGTTATTACACTATGTGGTGAAGATAAAGATCAATATATTTCTAAAACTTCTGAGGAAACCACTTTTACATTACATTTAAAAACTAATTTCCTTTTAATAGGAATTTTAGGAATATTAGGCTCTTTGATAGTTACTAATGGAATGATTTATTAAACAATTTTTGATTAATACTTCTTTAAAGTTCACTTATTCTTTTTATTTTATTCCACCAATATCTCTTCTGTATTTCCACTTAATTTCATTCACAAAGAATCATCCAAATGAAAATGCAGTATCAAGGATTACCCTCCCACATTATTTTTCTTACTTTAAAGGGATTTAAATTTTAGAATAAACATTATGGGCATCAATTAATCTATATTTATGAACATCTGAGGATGTTATTTTCTATTCAAGAATATCTAATTTTGATTCATTCTCTTTATTATTTTTAATGGATATGTTTTCAATTGTTTTAGGCTTCTTTTTAGGAGCATTATTAGTGGTAAAAACATTATATTATTTTCTTTTTTCATGAAATTGAACTTCTAGAAAATGATCTTCTCTTTCAGGTGATTTTTGAATAGCTATAGAAGAAAATTTAGATCACTTTTAAATGGGTTTGAAGAGACTTACAACACAATGAATCGAGATGATGTTAATTGAGTTATTGAAATTTACTTGACATAGAAAACCACCATCTTTAATTATTTTATTAACTTATGATATATTATTAACAAAAGAATACAAATGAAATAAAATATAAAATAATAGAGATAAAACACTAATGATTTAAATTGATTTAGGTAACATAAATTCCTAAGTCCACTCCTCCAATTCTCGAATCTAATATCTTTGTGATTATCACTACATAAGTCCTTTAACTGGGTACTTCCAATCCTAATCACACGGACTACATGACTGAGTGAAATTAATAGAGACTTGGTATAATTTCAAGATATTTTAATTATTATCCAATAAATATTTACCAAAAACTGTATTTCAATTTCACGTTTCCATGAACCTTAATGATAAAATAATGGGTAAATAGAGATTTTATATATAAGACTCATATTTTTATGATAAAACATGAAAAGGAGAAGAGATATCTAGGAGAGATGATATAAATTTAATACAGCTTAAGGGGAGTCTTATAATGCACAACAAATATGGACATGATAGAAAATATGTATATTTGAGTCTTTATTTGCATCCTCTTATTTACATAAAAAGTGTAGCATGAAGAGATCTTTGGAAGAATTATAAGATGATAGTTGAAGTAAATTTGTTATTCACGATATTCACTTCTTCAAACAACTTGAATTTGCATTAAACATGTCTCTTTTAGTCTTATATAATAAAAAATAAAAAATATTTGGTTTTTATTTAAATTATACTCCTCTTAGAAATTCCTCTGTTATAGTACTAAACATTAAATTATCGTTAATATTTTTCATCTCTCATTACATATATCTTTTTATAATAATTTTTCCATAAAGTTAAAATAAAATTTTTCAAGCCTTAATATAATAATTAATTCCCACTAAAATTACATCAATGAAAATAATTGTAACAAACTGATGTTTTTTGTAATATATTTTTGGAATTAATTTAATATTTTTGATATTTTACATTTCTCACAACACATAAAATAGTTTTTTATTAATGAACTATGTTTGTGTTATGTTTTACACAATTACAAGTTAATCATAATATACACACAACATAATTTTATCTTTCTCTACATCTATAAAAGAAGTTAGCTCATGTTAAACTTAATACTAATTTTAATTGATGGTTTTCTGACACGCAAGATTGAGTATTACCAAAAAGTTATATATTATTAAAAATATTATTATTTAATATAATAATATGTAAACTAAACATTTAAATAATTATTATAGGATTAAATAACTTATGAAAATATATAGTTGAATTCATTGTTTACCAATTTAATAGAAATTAATTTTGAAACCAAATGTATATAAAGGGAATGATTTTGTAAAGGACTATTTTTATGTGAAAAATGATATTTTTTATGAGAAGTTAAATTAATTTATATAATTGAATTATTTTAATTCAATTTATATGTTATAAGTTCAAAAAAAAACAATTTTACTGATCAAATTTATGTTATAGGAATAGGATGAAAATAGACACTATAATACACATAATAGATAATATTTTAATAAAATCAGTTTTCCATCCATTTAATAGAGAACTTATTTTAAATATAAATTTGGTAATTTTTATAAATTTTATTTGTGAAAATAATAATAATTTTCTAAATAGAAACATAAAATTTTAATTTGTGTGAATTTTGGTTATTTTCTCTGAATATTCATTTTTAATGAAAAGGGAAAAATAATGAATTTTATTTCAAAAATGATTTTTTGTTTA
The DNA here is from genome assembly GCA_963277665.1 of Viscum album. Lineage (NCBI taxonomy): Eukaryota > Viridiplantae > Streptophyta > Magnoliopsida > Santalales > Viscaceae > Viscum > Viscum album. The sequence continues at coordinate 815,451,213 of OY728165.1, forward strand.
ATTTATTTATAAGGTTAAATTATATTTTTAAATGGTTTTAATGTTGATTATATTAATGTTTTTATAAATCAAACCAATTTATGTCGTCGAAATCAATTTCACATTGAAATTGAACCTAAAAACATAGTAAACTTTTGAATGTTTTGCTTTTAAATACTTGCATTGTCGTCCATTTTTTGGAATTAAATTTAAATTAATTTCTGCCACATAAGTTATTGGAATTTTTAAAAATGGGATCCATCTTTCGAATTATAAAAATCCACAATATATAATAAGTTCGTCTTATTTTTTTACCAAAAATATTACAGAATGTAATTAAAATTAATTAGATGGATTAAGGTAAAATCAAGATTAATGGGGGACTAATTCTTAAAAAGTATGAAAAAATGACCTATAAACTTATAAAAACTCCATTTTCTGTCCATATTTAGACCATATACTCACTTTTATGTAACATTGGTAAATATTTTATCCACTTGACACGGTAAAAACATGGGTAGAATTCCTTTTCCTAAAATTTACCATAGTTCCACTCCTCCTACACAATAAAATATCAATCACACCTCCCACTTCCTCACACCTCTAAAGCCAAATTATCACAAAAAATAATATTCCCAAATATCTCCTCAACATAACTGCCCTCAACCTAGAATCCTTACTTTGGGAAATTAGGTCATCCAAGAAATCCTTTGGGTGAAAACCAAAAGTAGTTACCCGAAGAAGAGGTAACATCCTTCCTCAAGCTTCTTTATATTATTTTATTTTTCCACCCTCTAAACCCTCCTTATTCCGAGGTTATATAATAAAAAAATTATCTTAACTACAATGATATTTTTTTATGTGTTGTACCTACACATACACACACTTTCATCTAATGGGAAACGAACTTACCATTCTTGTGTAAGGCGAACTACCACCTCATGAAAAGATGTTGGTCATTTAACCTTTACTAAATTTCATGGTTTGAAATTATGATATAAAATTTGTTTATATATTTTCTATATTATATGTATTATATATTTATTCTTCTTTATTTCTTTTATAACACATGTTGTTATACTTTCTATCTTGTGTAAATACGATAACATCGTTTGTGGATGTGTGGACTACTTACTCTTTAATGAAATATGATTCATTTACACTCAACATAGAAATTTTTAGGGATTGGTTTAGTTAAAATATATGAAATATATATATATATAATAATTCTTCATGAGTAATTATATATATATTTATTTATTTATTTTATTTATTTTATTTATTTTATTTCTTTTAACATGATAATAAAATATAAATAGTGTTCATGTGTCAGTATGGTCTACCGTCTCCACGAACGGTTTATTCCATTTCATACTTATATTTTCAATAGATTATTATAATACACATATACTGAATACAAATGATATTTATGTTATTTTTTTATTATGAAAATCATGATATAACTATAAATACTGAAGATATAACAAATTAAGACACTTGCAAAAAAATGGATATTACCCAAATCATAACCTGAACATATAATTGTTAATAAGAGAGTAATATAAATTCTTAATAAAATAATACATTATAATGGATATAATAATATAGTTCTTTAAATTATTAATAATAAACTTAATTTTATTATATAGTAATATTTTATGAGTATGATGAGAGTTAAGACATAAGGTTAGGGGTTTTCATCTCACTATTTACTTTCATGAGATACATTCCTTATTCACCACTATTTTTTGTTTTTGTGTATATAATTAACCATAATGTATTATATTAATATTATACCTTATATTATGGGTATTCACATATTAATTTTATGATCGTTCTTTTATGGAGTCTATGTTTCCGAAGTTACCAAATTGGTAATGTAATTTTGTCTCATTTTTTCTTTTTTGAGACACAGGGCATGTTATTTAACTATATTTTTATATGGAGTGTATATAATTCCATTTAAATGATAGATCATGAAAATTAATATTTTAATGATATTTTAAGAATTATTTAATTTCAATTTCTTACATTGGCAGTAAATTTCAATTATATAATGTGGTAATATTTTATTGAAACAATATCATCGTTTATCAAGATTTTTTATGATTATGCTTCCCTCAATGAAATATTATGATCCATCTCTCAAGAGAACTATAGAATTTTCATACCCACCTATATATTGCATATTTCTTAATGTATTATTACCGTTTTTTCATTATTTTTTTCCTAATATTGTTAAGAAACTATTTTTAATATATTTTATTTTTACCACTCTCTTCAGTCAGAAATCAATGTTCTTTCAAAACCTAGTATTCTAAAAAGGTTCTCAAAATGTTTTCAATATTTTGTTATAATTTTTCAAATTATTTTCAAATAATTATTCTTCAAAATTTTATCAATATTTATTTACATGTTTTAAAATTATTTTCACTTAAAATTGGATTCTAAAGGTTTAATATTTTATAAAACATTTTCAAAGAATAATTGATATTTTCCTCGAGAATATTTTTTAAAAGATCAATAAAATTATTTCCCATATAATAGTAAATCATTTGGTGTTACCCATGACATAATAGAGAAATTATTCAATGTTACCATTCATATTATTTCCATGATTGGTTTATTTTTTAATTTCATTATGTTTCTCATTGCCCTTTCATGGGTAATTTGATTTATAAACCCACTTCCTTTAACCGGTTATTATTTTAAATAAATGTATATAAAAATATCAAAGAATTTGGGTAAATAATAGAGTGAGTGGTTTCCTATAAATACATATGTATATTTATAATACATTTGGATGTGTTTTTCATACAGACATACCTAAGTGTAACATCTCTGAAAAGGTGTGTCAGGACAGACTCGGTGTAACCTAGTACAGAACAACAGATCTTTTTGTTCACCTGGTTTGACACTCTCAGAGGATATTCCCTCGGAATTGAAAAACAATTCATGAACCATAAAGAAGTATATAAAAATAATTTGGCTATTAAAATCCTATGATAAACCTATGGTGTCATATATTCACGAAGGTTTCATGATTTTGAAATCCTATAAGTAATTATTTTTCATGATTATGTGGTCTTACCCTATGATAAGTGTTTCCCGCACTATAAATTATAGTTTTAGTAAATGTAATGATCTAGAAGGAAATTTGTTGATGTTTAATGTGATAGGAAATTTCCTAATGAGTATTCCAATAGGAATATCATAGGAGTAATGAGTGTTTTGATCATTCCTAACTAGATTTCATGGAACATGGTTAAAAACATGTGCCTTAACTGACTCTCAGACTCACCAAATAAGAGGAAAATTGATTTCACTGAGATTTCGGTTAATAGAGACCATATAAAAAAATGATTCAGTTTATCACTTATTAATAGTGTGCAAATAATTTCCCAAGTGGCTGTCATATAGGAATAAGAATATGGGTTGACTATAGAAAAAGGACACAAATAAAGTGACTTTAAAGGAAAAATAAATATTTTTATTAATGAAATGGATGGGAAAATTTTCCTCCCTAATACATCATCAAAGGCTGAATTTTTATGTGTGGAATGATTTCCCATTATGAAAATAAATGTCCCAAGTTGATATCTTCATAAGAGAATCATCAAGGTAGTATGAGTAATGGTTATGTTTCTGATTATGATCAAACAATAAATTAAATGTGCTTGAAATAGGTATTTTCTAATAGGATGATATATCACTGTCAATGGCTTAAGGATCAAGTGGAATAATCGATGTTTTTCAGTATTTAGATTCCATAATTATGTTAAATAAATGTTGTAATATATTAGGATTGTTCATTTCATTTTTTTCCACTAAGTATTTGCAATAATACATTGAATGGTTCCAATGGAATAAGAAATTTGATTTAATGGAATGGTGATTTCCATTGAAAACACGTGATTATGGAAAATAAGCCCCTTTATATGTTCTTTATATTAAGATAATTTTGATTGGATAAAGATATGTTGGATTGAAATAAGTAAATTGGATTGTACTAATTACCTTGTAAATAATTAATCGCCTATTGGCATTCAGTTTTTTCAATCACTGATAAAGTTTACAAAATTTTTAGATTTAAGAAATATATCAAATAAACACTGGAATAAGGAAACATGCATGTTTTAAATAAGGATTTTCTCTAATTCAGGTTATTAGCATGTTTCAAGGGAATACATAAATAATTTATTCACATGTTTGATATGTAACAACTAATATATATATCATGATACATGGAGGTCAATGCTAAGATGTTTTTTATGAAATTTAGTGACCTTATTTATTAATTTTTTTCCTTCAGTCTTTCAGAATAGTGATATGGGTAACCATTTAAGGAATGGATTTTTTTAAAACATTAAATATCCATATAAATATTTATGTATATTTTATATATTATGAAAACCATTTTTTATAAAGATATATTGAATGGCCTATAATTTTATTTATGGATCTCATGATCTCTTAATGCTTCCAGAATGAAGAATTCCCCTTGGTTTTTCAGAATAATAGACGAGGTGGTAGTTTATCAAGGCATAATAAAGGGTATGATTGTCCTAAAATCATGTAATTATTTATTTTAATTAATATTATTTAACTGTAGGAAAAAGGATATTGAAACCCAAAATGTTATCAAAGTACTTTAATTTTTGATGATTTTGATGGTTCCTTCGGTAATTGTAGATTTATGACTTTGTGGTTGTTAACTTTCCCCTGGCCTTTCTCTCTGTCATTATCCATCAGAATATGATGGTTATATTTCCCTTTCATGTCCATGTATTCCCTTCCCACGTATGTTCTACTGTGTGGAAACCTATTTATATGTTTGTTTGGGTAAATGTTATGTTCCCAAAATTCCTTTTTTTAAAGGAAGTTTTCATTTTCGTTTTTATGATGAGTGTTTCTATGAAAGGAACTTATAAATATTAAACCTCTAAATTCCAAAAGAATTTTTAATGAAAAATTCATCTTAAGGGGGTAGAATGTAGCACCCTAATATTTTTTAAACATATTTTTCATTTTAATTTAATCTTTTTGATAGTTTTTATTTCACATACCACAGAAAATAGTTTATTTTTATTAATGAACTAAGTGTTTGTTGAATTATATGTAACTCTAATTTTATCATTCACTACACATAATATAATATTTATCTTTCTAGAAATTTAAAACTTAGGTTATCTTAAGATACATTCAATATTGACATTCTATGGTGGTTTTCATAACAAGCAACATCAGGTTTTACGAAACAATAATATATTTTTAAAAATATTATTATTTAATATAAGAAGATATAACTATCCATTAAAATTTAATATTATAGAATTAAATAACTTCTACAAATATATGTTTTAATTCCTTGGATACCTTTTAATTATAAAAGAATATATAATTCAAATGAATATAAGGGGAATGATTTTAGAAAAGACTATTTTTATTTGGAAAAGGAAATTTATCATAATAATTGAAATGAATTAATATTATTGAATGATATTAATTATATTTATATGTTATATATTCAATAAAAAAATTGGTATTCATAAAATTTATTTTATATGTATAAGATGAGTCAAATATTACACATAAAACCCAATATTTTTATTTAAGTAATTTTACCACCTTTTAATGGAGAAACTATTTTAAATATAAATTTTATAAATTTTATAAATTTTTTGACTAAAAATAAACTCTTTTTTTAAATATAATCATAAAATATAAGTTATGGTTAATTTTTTGTATTTCTCTGTAAAATTTCATTTTTAATAAAGAGTGAAAAATAGTGAATTTTTATTCAAAATTTCTTTTTCATATAATTTATTTTTAAGCTTATATTATATTTTTAAATGTTTTTAAATTTTAATAGATTAATTATTTATCAATTAATCCAATTTTGGTAATTGGAATCAATTTCACTTTGAAATTGAATATAAAAACATTAAAAATACATTTGAACATTTATACTTTAAAACCCAAATTATCATCCTATTTGTAGGATTAAATTTAATTTAATTTCTACCAATTTTGATATTTGAATTTCTAAAAAATAATTATATAATTTTATTCATCATAATTTATAATTTATAATATGTTTAACAATGTTTTTTACCAAAAATATTAATGGAATTAATTAAAATCAATTACATCGATTAACATTAAAACATGCTTAACATTCTACTGAACCTTAAACATAAGGGCCAACATGACCAATAATATTTTATAAAATCCATTTTATATCCATACTTATATCCTATCATATATTTATTATAATTTAGAAAATTATTTATCCCACTTTACATGGTAAAAAATGGGTGGAATTCTTTTTCCAAAAGTTTACAATAGTACCACTCCTCCTCCAACATAAAAAAGAACTCACCCCTCTCAATTCATCACACCTCTCAAGACACTTTTTCTAAACCAAAATCGACACAAATATCTCCTCAAAATACCACCACTCATCCTATAATCATCCCCTTTTGAATAATTTCATCCAAGGGAACCCTTTGGTGAAAACCAAAATGGGTTACCCAAAGAAGAGGTAACATCCTTCCTCAAGCTACATTATTTTATTTTATTTATACACACCCTAAACTCCACTTATTACAAGATTATATATTAGAACATGTATCTTAATATATTGGGATTTTTAATATTGAATTTTTTACTTTAAGTTACACACACTTCCATTTAATGGGTAATAAACTTACTGTTCTTGTGTATGGAGAACTACCACCTCATGAAATGATGTTGTTCGTCTTAACTTTACCACATTTCAGGATTGGAAATTATGATGGAAAATATTTTTATATATGATATATATAATATTTATTTTTTATTTTTTCTTCTGTAAATATTTTATAACTCATACCATAATACATTATATTTCATGTTAATATGACAACATCGTTTATGGATGTGTTGACTACCACCTCCTCAAATCAATGTGATTCATTCATATTCAACATAAAATTTATTAGGGATGGGTTTTCTTAAATTATATGATATATATATGATATAATAATTCTACTAGAATAATTATATATATACATATATGTCCATTATTTTCTTTTTATTATTATGATAATAAAACTGAAAGAGCATTCATGTGTTCGTACGGCCAACCATCTCCATAAATTATGTCTTCCATTTCATACATCAATATTATATAGATTATTATCATATAAATATAATTAATATAAATTTTATTTATATTAGGGTTTACATTATTGGAATCATGATAAACTATAAATATAAAATATAAAAAAATTAAGACGCATACGAGAAACAAAACAGATATTACCCAAAGTGTAACCTTAATATGGAACTGTTAAGAATAATGTATTTTAAATTTATAAAAAAAATAGTCAATGGTATATGATTTAATAATATTTTCTTGTAAAATATATATAATAAACCTACAGTTATTATGAAGTAATCTTGTATGAGTATGACAAAATTCAAGACATAATGTAATGAAATTTCATCTAACTTTTTATTTTCCTGAGAAACTTACCTTATTCACCACTCATTTCTTTTGTATGGTGTATATACTACCCATGAATGTATTATATTATTATTAGACAAACACTTATGGGTATTTAACATTCCATTTTATGTTCTTTCTTTCATGGAGTTTATGTTTCAAAAGATACCAAATTAGTAAAGTAATTTTGTCTCAAATTTTCTTTCTTTGAGTCACTTTCAATGTTATGCACCTATGTTTTTCTATGGGGCGTATATACTACCTTTGAAGTGTTAAATAATGAAACCAATTATTTTCATTGTATTTTAAGCTTCATTTAATTTCAATTTATTACATAGGTAGTATATTTTATAATTACCATGTAGTTAGAGTTTATTGAAACAATCGCATTGTTTATCATGATTGTTTATGATTGCACTTACATAGAAGAAATATTATGATCCACATTTGTAGATAACTCATGATTTTTCTTTTCCTATGTATATTAATGATTTATTCATGTATTGGTAACATTTAATCCCACTTTGTTGTCTATTATTATTAATAATGTGTTTTTAAGAAAGTCTGTTTTTTCCTCTGTTCGGTCGGAAATCTATATTCTCTCGAAACAATGTTTTTTAAAAAGGGTTTCCAAAAAATTTCAAGGTTTATTATTATGTATTAAAACTATTTTCAATGAAATTGTTTTAAGATAATTCTCAATATTTCATTTTAATTTTCAAATTATTTTAAAGGAAAATGGTTTTCTAAAGGTTTCATGTTTTAGAAAGCCATTTTTAAGAATAAATAATATTTTCCACAGGAAATGTTTTTATAATTTATTTTTAAAATTATTTTCCATCTATGATGTCATTCGTTAGTATTAATCTTTCCTTTATAGTTAAATGACTCAATTCTCCAATTAATATTCTATCTCCGAATGGTTTATGTTTTGATGTCATGATGTTTATGAAACTCGTTTCACTTTCATGGGTTATATTCTTTTTAAACCCACTTCTTTTCATGGGTTATTATTTTGATGAAATTATTATGAAACCTATATAATTTTTCATAGGTTATGATACGATTACATTTTTATGATACTAATTCGGTTTCATAGTTTATTATGTGATAGTTTATTATCTTCTAGAATACGTATATATGGTTTAATTATGAGATGGTTGGGACCTATATCCTCCTAAAACGAATTCTATCATGATTTATGTTATTTGAGATATACTAATATTGTCCTAGGGGCGATCCTTGATTACTAAGATGGCAATGGGAGTGAATCATGGCTACCAAGATGGCATGGGAAGTGAAATCATACTACTTAAGAAGGTAATGGGAGAGAACCTGACTACCAAGTTAGTTTTTGGGGTTAACCCATACAACTAATATATCCTTTGTAGTTATTCCTTGACTACTATAAAAATAATTATATAGTTTTTTGTGTCTTTCATAATTCCATGTCTTATTCCATTATTATGGTTTCATTGATTAAGCTCTTGTTTCCCTTATGATTATCATCTTATAAACATCCAGTATTTAATCCATTACTCTGGTTTATGATCTTTGAAATTAAGGGTATGATATTTTATTATTATAATCATGTTCTGGTACCCTTATGTTCAGGTTATGCTAATATATTTCAGTTATTTTCCCTTATTGAGCATTTGAGCTCACCACTTTCTTATATTTCCTATCTCTATGTTATGAAGAATTTTTTTTAAGTTGAATTACAAATTGGTATGTTATTTGCAGGAAAATATTAAGATCTTTTACTTTGTTAGAATATTTTTCTTCTAACATTCCAAAGGAAATAAAATAAAACAGTCTTTGGGTGATTTTTATAATATTTTAATTATTCTAAAAATGTGATGTAATCATAATGTAATAAAAGAGGATGTCTCTATATAAATTGTATGTTGTAAAATTATGTACTTAACTATAGTTCCCAACATATCCAACTTTCAAATATTTTAATTCACATAGAAGAATTGATTCACTTAGTCATTTTTCATTTATCTGATTTATCCATGTAGCTAAATTGTGTAAGCCTCCATTACATAGTTGAATTTATTCACATAAAATTATTTATCACATAAAATAATTTTCATATAGTAAAATTAATTTCATAGCTCTTGGGAACCATATATCCTATTTCAGTATGTTTTCTACAAATCCAGATATCCAATTCATATAGATGTATGATCTATAAAGATGATTTCTCACATAATAGACTCAGCAACATATTAAATTATATTTTATATGATTTCACAATTTAACCATTTTACATGGTTGTTTCCATTCCCTATATTATCGATTGATGTATACATTTCTCCCTATAATTGAATGCCTCATGTAGCTGATTTTCCACACATATGATAACTTTCAGTAAACTTCCCAAACATGCAGATTGTAGTAGAATGACCTAATGAATTAATAATAACTAAAGAAGAAACTTACAAAACCAAAAGATCTATAACATATAAAGATAATTTTAAATCATCAAAAGAAAATGTACATGGGATATATAAGAACAAACTTATCATCACAAAATTCTCCCCCTTTTTGATGATCACAAAATCCATTTGACAATAAACATAAAATTTTTAAAGATTTTCACGATTTTATAGAAAAATATAAAATTTATATATTGATTTTAAAATATTTTATTTATCCTTTTCTTATCCCACTCAATTTGAAACTTATTTCAATTTTGTGTAATTATTTTTAAAAGGGTACTTCTCCACCTTTTTAATAATTGGTAAACATCTTCCCCATTTTATTTCATTTAATTGGAAGATAATCGAGATGAAAAATACTTTTAATTTATCACATAGAGTAATGAACTACTTAATTATTATACTGAAACTGGATTTGAAATTATTTCAGGAGTATTATTTTGTGATCTAAATATAGATATTATAAATAATAAATAATAAATACCTAAAACAAGTAAAAATATATATCAAATTAAAGTGATCACTAAAACTACATAACAAATGGATAAATAAGGTTTTCATTAATTGTTAATGTTTATAAAAAAATATCCACTCACAAAAAAGAATAAATATATAAAATACTAGTCAAAATAAATAGAATTATAGAAATGGTGAAACTAATAAGGTGGTTTTTATATAAATATTTTAATGGATGGAGAGGTCTGAGAGGTGGTATGATGGTTTATCACTTGTGGAAACACAAACATCCCAATATCAATAGTAGCTCTATCTATAGAGCATCCGGTTGATCTGTATCTTAGTTATTGAGTTGTTAGGATGATAAATCCATCAATATTACATACATAAAATAATGAGATCATAGAATCTAGTAGGGGAAAAGGAAAATTTACTTGAAGAGTTTGAGGTTTAAGCCTTTTTTCCAAAATTTCTCATCATCTATGGTAATATCAACCTTAGATTTAAATTTTGTGTTGATGTTTGATAGATCATAAATTGTATCAGCTCTTTATCTAGTTCCATGAATGGTATCTGGAGGACATAGACTAAGGTTCATTATCCCTTTAGGAAGAAAAAATTTATCTCTATACAAGCCAATTTTATTGACGACATTTGGCTTCTAGAAATATATAATAGCATTGTATTATTGTATATACATTTGAAAAATTTAGAAAATGCCAATTTTCATAATTCCATTGAAGGATTAAATCTATCCAGAGGATAAATTATAAGGATCATTGAAAAATGGAGGAGGTTTAGAACTTAATGAATTAGTATGTTTAAAAAAAAGTTATTCATAATATGATCAACTAAACCTTACACAATGACCAGTCTTTCATTCATAGATTGTGGCTTCCTTTACATATTGGATACGTATTACTATAATTATTGAGCTACCACTTGAACATCACTACAATAATGTTGATACACTTGAAATCTATTAATAGAAAAAATAAGAATAGGTTAAACTAGAGAAGGTTCTTTATAGGTAAGTGGTTTCACTAAATTTATAATTCTGAGAGGCTTGTAAACAAAAAGCTCTTACCCTTTAGTAGAAACTATAACTCGTGGATTTTTTTTAGTCTATAAAATAGGAATCCACTTTTGAGTACATTCCTTTAACTTCCTCATAAATATTTACTAGAAAAGTTGTAATGAAGTAATTATTTCAAGTAATAGGACCAATTAACATAGATATAATCCATAGAATATCTCCACATGCTTCTTATATTTCATTCATCATTCCATCCATAGATTCTTTAAGAAACCCTACCATTTCATTAATGGATATGTCAGTTCCAACATGGATCTTTATAATCAGTTATCGGGTGTCCTCTAAATCACCCAAAATATCATTCTTGAAATATTGAATCAGGGTTGGTGTAACGTCCTGACCAAGAATCCACTAAACTGGTGCTCTGAGCCGGTTCCCCACAAAGGCTCAAGCGCGCCCCCTCGTATGCCAGAGGCTGCCGACAAGCAGCGAGGGCCTAGGGTGTGATAGTGGGGAGACAATGCCCTCATACCAGAGTAAGAAAACTGCAGATATAAATAAGTATCATACACAGAAAAAAGTAAATAGAGTGCAGAAGAAATAAACAAATTAAATAGAATAAGCAGTAATAGTAAAATGTTGTAAAAGCCCGAACAGCTATGCAATACAATATAACACTGGTCACCCACAGGGCCGACAATATAGATACAAGTACAAAATAAACTGAAAGTTAAAGTGTAGGGCTCTGCTACTAACTTCGAGCCAATCCACGTACCTGATCTCCAAACCCTGTCGAACTGTTGCATCCCGATCAGTAGAACCACTCGAGCAGCTTTGCTTGATCATGCAACACTCGGCCTCAACCCTATCCACCATGCAACTCGTTCTCAACCTGAAAATCAGACATAAGGTCTACATGTACACCGAGGTGCATGTTAAGGGGTGAGAAGTAATCTCATTAGGTCACTCCAACAAGCTACCTATAATTTTTCTGCTATGTGTATGCGACAACAATTTGCTCATCATATCTGGAACACAACAAAATGAAGTAAACTAAACATTCAACCACAGTCAAACTCATGGAATGAAATCCCTGTCGACAGGGAAAGTTTCACCATGGATGTACATATCTATATACATACACATGTATAGTCTCATACCTATACACATATACATAAATATGAATATTCATGATTAAGTGATTCAAATAACAAGAAACAACATCAACAGTCAATCTTTGGGACCATAAGCCCGATCTCCTGGACATCCTATTTATGTTCATTGAGGTGGACGTAGTGCCACTCAATCTGTATATCAAAAAATCGATCTCTGGGTCTGTAATCCCATAGATATGTACTTACTTCTGCAAACGCCGGAGATATGCCTCTGAACAAGCTAAACAAAACAATCCACCCTCTAGTTCAACAACGAAAACACAAGCAAGAAAATAACACAACATGTAACCCTCTGGGTTGTACTCACAGCCATCCCCTCTGGTCCTACCTAACAAGTACAAATCATCCTCTGGGTAATACACTCATCCAAACCCCTCTGGTTGGTCATATGAAAATTAAGACTCTCTGAGGAAGCATGCTCAGTAAATTCCCCTTATAGTCTATGGTAGTCAGGGACTCTCTGAGGAAGATCATGCAGTCAATTCCCCTTATAGCCCCATGGTCTAGAGACTCTCTAAGGAATCTCACTCTGCCAATCCCTCTTATAGCCACAGGTCGATCATAGGCTCTCTAAGGAATATCACTCAGTAAATTCCTCCTATATCCTGGAATGGTTTAAGTAAACTAATCAAGATAAAGACTCTCAGAGGAAACTCACTCGGTCTACCTCCGTATAGTCTATAAAGCTCAAGACTCTCTGAGGAAGCTCATCTGGTCTATCCTACTATAGTCTATAATATCCAATACTCTGTGGGATGCTCACTCGATCTATCCCCTATAGTATATAATGTCAAATACTCTCTGAGGTAGCTCACTCGGTCTACCCCCTTATAGTCTATAGCACCAGGTTCTCACGGCTCCATGCCAGTCGGTGCAAAATAATGCTATAAATCCAAAGTGAACCTACAAAGATACATGGATAACTAGTCCACAACATAAAAAGCATGTCATAATTATAACCACCCAATCCTAACAATAATAGGTATGGAAACAAGGAAGCCTAACAGGAAAGCTAGACCCAACAGTCAAAATCAAGTAACATGGAAAAACACATCCACAGCAAGGTAAATAACCCCATTTAAAATAAAACCACCTCTACTCAGGAACACAAGGAATATTAGGTATCCCAAAAACCAAGAAAGGTCCCTCATGTCAGGCTCAGAAGCCACCAACCTAGAAGCACCTCTGGTAAACACTACAGCATTAGCAACCCAACTCAGATATAAACAAACAGTGAGGGTGGCCCGAACACCCAACCCAACAATACCTAAAAATCCTAAAGGAATTACTAGTTTGTTACGGGTTCTAGGTGACACCTAATCACCGTATCCAAACAATCCCAACATAAGAACTCAGGGTTGCTCGAACAACAGGCACCTGATGGGTCCATGAAGTCAAACACAGAGGAGGCATCATACTTTGGTTCCTCTAGGTAAACACAAGCGAAGGCATCCAATAGGGGATCCTTAGCAATGAGTAAGGGATGAATCATACATGAAATCATAAAAGTGAGGACAATATAGAAATTCCATAACATGGGTTCTATCAAAGGAAGAATAAGAGAGAGATAATACAAGGGACTCCCTAGGTTAGAACACATGTAAAGGCATCCCTTAGGGGATCCTTAGAAGTAACCAGTCTCAAGGCCTCACAGTCCTGAAGGAAAAATCCCACAATGGGAACGTCCTTTAAATAATAGGTTATGATAGATAGAACATATCTCATATATTATTAAAGGTCTCAAATATGTAGGTCGTAACACCCAACCTATCATCCACACCATGTCTCACTCTTAGGTGACAACTGAACTCGATAATTAAAGGAAGAACCCATCCATTTAGATAGAAACCCTAAAACCCCCTTTATATGACCTATAAAAGTAAAAAGGATTCCACTATTGCGATCTATGTCAAAAAACTCTCATAGTCGACTACTCACATGCCCAATTCTGACTTCCAGAGCATAAGATATCTCAAAATTACTAATTTGAAGTAGTATATGGCCAGAGCACATTGGGTCTGCCTGTGTAATAGTACACGGTGTGTACATTTCTTTACACATCACATACTTTTCACCAAAATTTATAGCTTGTACATTTTCACTAAAACACATGCCCAAGTACCACTACACGGCGTGTACTTATCTGTACATGGCGTGTACTCCAAAAAATCACTATTCCGTGTTCTACTCCACACGACCAGCCACACGGCCACCCACTACACGGCGGGTAATAAAATTACACATAGTGTACTTAAGAAAACTTATTATTTCCCAAATGAGAAGAACACATGGCATGTACCCCTAGAATACACGCTGTGTATTCTGAATTTTCCGACGGGAAAACCCTGAAAACACCCGAAACGCCCGTTCTCATCCCTGAAACATTAGATCCGGCCTTAAGAGGACAAAAGAAAAAAATATGAGGCTTTCAAGATATAAAAAAATGTTTAAAGGGGATCTATGGTGAAAACATAAACAGACCAACCTTCGGGCGGAAACCTCCGAAGCTTCGGTTGATTTCACGGCTCATGGTTGTCGCACGCCGACTCACCGCGTCGAGAGCTTCGAATCGGTACCCCTTTCAACTTCCTTCTCTCCCATTTTCTCAAACTCCAAATTCTATCATATGTCACTACCAAGGAGGATCAGGGTAGGATATGTGAGCAATGAGGTGGAGGAAAGAAGATAGTAGAAAAGAAAAGGAAAGAAGAAGAAAAAGGATGAAAAGGGGGCTCGGGCAGGCCCTGGAGCCCGACATGAGTTTATGCCTCCCCTATGCTAAACTCCCCATTCCGGACTCAACAGCACAAACAGAATGTCAATCCAAAAATCCTTTTATAAGTTATTTCCAAACAAACTTACGAGAATAATTTTATATTTAATTTAATAATATTAAATATTAAATTTTCTGCCAAAATTCAAACAGCTTGGATTTCCTCCAAACTTCTGTCCTAGGGTAAACTTTATATTCCAGGACCAACGGAGTTTTCAGAAAAATTATACCTAATCATTTGGTAGGGGAAAATGACCATTTTACCCTTCACGAGCATCCAATAGCAAAAAATCAAATTTCTGCTCAAAACTGCAGTCCGAAAAAACACGGGTTCTTAAAAACTCCCCACCATAAACCTTCTCGTCCCCGAGAAGCCCCGTGAAGGAACCAGCAACCATGCTCATAACATGAGCATCTTCACAACCAAGCTATCTTGATTGTCCAATGAACAGCCTTATAGCACTAACAACAACCTTCTATAAAGAAGATATTCATCTATAACCAAACTAGTACTCCCCACCATAGGAATACCCTTGTCGTCATTTTAAAAAAAATCTAATCTCAAATTCTCCTGGAAAACACCGAAGTTTAACCTAAACAAGGAAAACCGCTCTCAAAGGGCCAATGGCTCACTCCCCACCATATGACATTCCTTACCCCGCTCCGAGAGCACAAATAGAACATGTTCCTTCCTCAATAGGGTTGAACATTAAGAAAGAAAAAGGAGCTCGATGTAGGGTTGAAGCTCTCTCAGTATACTCAAGATGAATCAATATATAACATGATCATCTCTTACAGGAGTACACTAATATTTCACCAAGGGAGTGTCTAGCTCCCTTCGAGCCACCCTAACATCCTGCAAAAACCCGACTAGGATTCAAGCATGGGTCAACCATTTCACGGTAACCTGAGATTTCAGAAAGTCACCTATACAACATAAGGACATTTCAACATAACTTTTAGGATATGAGTCCACAAAAAGTCTTGAAACATCGGTCCTCAGCTCTCACTCAGCCACTCACCGATCTAGATTCAAACGATGCCACCTCCAATAGCAACATCAGAAACACTGGTGGACCAAGCCAGGCATTTGAACATGCCTGCTCATTGAAACCAATCACGAAAACAAACACCACCAAAAGGAATGGGAAAACGTTGGACAACCTTCTCACACAGGTTTCCCGAGAACGGAATAGACATCGATCTATATGGGTTCTAGTCAAAACCAAGGGTCTCTATGTCTTTCTCCAATACCTACATA
This sequence comes from Viscum album, assembly GCA_963277665.1. NCBI lineage: Eukaryota > Viridiplantae > Streptophyta > Magnoliopsida > Santalales > Viscaceae > Viscum > Viscum album. Next base: position 815,467,829 of record OY728165.1, read on the forward strand.
AAAAGTATAACACCAAGGTCACAAGGTCTAACCACCTATCCCAAAAGATCCCAAACCTCTCAGAAGACGGAAAAGATCACAATGACCAACGAAAGGAAAAATTGAAACACAGCCCACAAGGGCCCTGTTTCTCTCGGAAGATCCTCAAGAGGAATGACTCCTTGGAGGTCACAATCAAAACTAAAGAAACAAGGTGAGCTAACACCCATTGGGTATCTGTATATAGCAATACCACAAGGAGGTACAGTTCACAAGAAAAGCCTTGGTATCGATTGACATCATTCTCAACGATCCAACTAGATAACCACATACCTGAGAACAACTCCCAATAAGGGTTGAACAGAACAACATCACGTTCTACAAAGACCAACTGGGGTCACTGCACCACCTATGCACAAGGACTGAGTCATCAGACTCAACAAAAATGCCTTAATGTAGATCCACGTAACCTGCCATCAGAGTAAAAAGTATCTGTAAGAAGACCAAAAGGTCTCAGTCGTCAGTAAAAACACACACTACAAGGCCTATATGATGTGAATCTTATGTGCCTAGTATGATTCATGAGATGCCTCTAGCCTTTGTCGTCCAAGATTCAAAATCCATTCTTGGAATTTTACCGATGGACAAGAGCCAGAGATCCATAGTAAATCCAAAAACCACACAACATGTGCGTCACTCTAGGCGAAAATCATATACAATTGTAACATCACAAAATTAGAACAGCAATCCCAAACCCTGGCAACCCAGACTTCTTACCAGGACAATTGTTCTCGACAAACCAGCCCGATATCCATCACAGGTTCTGAAACATTCCTAATAATTCTATCTACCATATCCCAAATAGTAAAGACCAGGAAAGAAAACCCCGGTGATACCACATTGTAACGTACTGACCGAGAAGCCACTAAACAGGTGCTCCGATCCGGTTCACCACAAGGCCTCAAGAACACCTCCCCATATTCTACAGGCTGTCGATAAGCAGCGAGGGCCTAGGGTGTGCTAATGGGGAGACTATTCCCCCATACCAGAGAAAGAAAACCGAGGAAATAACTAGGTATCATACATAGCAAAAATTAAACAGATTTTTGAAGAAATATACAACTGAAATAGAACAAGAAGTAATAGTAAAATGCTGTAAAATCCCGAACAACTATGAAATACAATACAACACCGGTCACCCATCGGGCTGACCATACAGTTACAAGTACAAGAGAAACTGAATGTAAAATTACAGGGCTCTGCTACTAACTCTGATCCAATCCACGTACCCGATCTCCAAACCCTGCCGAACTTTTGCAGCCCAATCAGTAGAACCACTTGAGTAGCTTCGCTCGATAATGCAACATTGGGCCTCAGCCCTATCCACCATGAAACTCATGCTAAACCAGAAAAGCAGACCTAAGGTCTACACGTACACTAAGGGGAATGTGCAGGAGTGAGAAATAATTTCATTAAGGCACCCTGACAAGAAACCCATAACTGTGTTGCTATGTGTATGCAACAACAATGTGCTCAGCATAGCTGGAACACAACAAAATGAAGTAAACTATACGTTAAACCACAGTCTAACTCTGGATATAAAATCAATGTCGAATGGAAATGTGCCACCATGGATGTCCATATCTATATACGTACACTTGTATAGTCCCATACCAATACACATATACAGAAATATGAATATTCTAGATTAAGTTATTCAAATAACAATAAACAACATCAGCAGTCGATCCTTGGGACCATAAGCCCGATCTTCTAGACATCCTATTCAAGGGCATTGATTTGGACGTAGTTCCACTAAATCTGTATCTCAAAAAAGTCGGTCTCTGGGTCCGTAATCCCATCAAAATGTACCTACTTCATCCAACACCATATATATGCCTCTGAACAAGATAAACAAAACAAGCAACCCTCTAGTTCAACAAATTAAACACAAGAAATTACATAACACAACAGGTAACCCTCTGGGAAGTACTCATAGCAATCCCCTCTGGTCCTACGTAATAAGTTCCAACAACCCTCTGGGTGGTACACTCAGCCTAACCCCTCTGGTTTGGTCATATGAAAATTAATAATCTATGAGGAATCACGCTCAGTCAATTCCCCTTATAGTCTAAGGTAGTCAGGGACTCTTTGAGGAAGATCACGTGGTCAATTCCCCTTATAGCCCTAAGGTCTAGAGACTCTTTAAGGAAGCTCACTCGGTCAATCACTCTTATAGCCTCAGTTCGATCACAGACTCTCGAAGGAATCTCACATGGTCAATTCATCCTGTAGCCTGGAATGGTTTAAGGAAATTCAAACAAGACAAAGACTCTCCGAGGAAGCTCACTCTGTCTACCCCTGTATAGTCCATAAAGCTCAAGACTCTCTGAGGAAGCTCACATGATCTATCCGCATGTAGTATATAATATCCAAGACTCTCTGGGAAGCTCACTCATTCTATCCCCTATAGTCTATAATGTCCATGACTCTCCGAGGAAGCTCACTCGGTCTATCCCATTATAGACAATAGCACCATCTTATCACAGCCACGTGCCAGTCAGTGCAAAATAATGATATAAGGCCTAAGTAACCCTCCAGAGCTACTTGGATAACCAGTCTATAGAATAACAAGCATGTCATAATTACAACCACACCATACTAACAATACTAGGCATGGAAATAAGGAAACCAAACATGAAAGCTAGACCCAACGGTCAAAATCAAGTAACATGGGAAAACACATCCGCAACACAGTAAACTACCCCATTTACAATCAAACCACATCTACTCAGGACCACAAGGAATAGTAGGCATCCCAAAAAACAAGAAATATGTCTCATGTTAGGCTCCACAGCCACCAACCAGGAAGCACCTCTGGTAAACACTACAACATCAGCAACCCAATCATATATAAACAAAAAGTGAGGGTGGCCCAAATGCCCAACCCAAGAATACATCCAAAACCCAAAGGGATTACCAATGTGGCACAGGTTCTAGGTGACACCTGATCACCATCTCTACCCAAACCTAACATAACAACTCAGGGTCGGTCAAACAACGGGCACCTGATGGGTCCCTCAAGTCAAACATAGAGGAGGTATCATAATTGTGATCCTCCAGGTAAACCCAAGCCAAGGCATCCCACACGGGAACCTTAGTAATGAGTAAGGGATGAATCATACATGAAATCCTCAATAGAAGGAAAACATAGGCACTCCATAACATGGGTTTTATCAAAGGAGGAACAAGAGAGAGATCCTACCAGGGACTCCCTAGGTCTGCACACAAGTAAAGACATTCCTGTGGGGATCCTTAGAAGTAACTGGTATCAAGGACTCATAGGTCATAAGGAAAAATCTCCCATGGGTAAAGTCCTCTAAATCATAGGTTATGAGAGATATCTCATAGCTCATCTCCAATTAAAGGTCTCAACTATGTTGTTCTGAACACCCAACCTATCACCCATGCCATGTCACACTCTCAGGTGACAACTGAACTCGATAATTAGAAGAAGAACCCCTCCATTTAGCTATAATCCCGCAAAACCCAATTTATATGACCTCTAAATGTCAAAATAAATTCCACCATTTCAATCTAAGTGGAATAGTGCTCAGAATCGACTACTCACATGCCCAAATCTGACTTACCGAGCATAAGATATCCCAAAATTATTATGTTGAAGTAGCACATGGCTAGAGCACAGTGGGCATGCCTGTGTAATAGTACATGGAATGTACTGTTCAAGAAAAGTTACACAGTGTAAGTTTTCACTAAAACGCATTCCCATGTACCACTACACGGTGTGTACTTTACTGTACACGATGTGTACTCCAAAAAAACAATTATTCCTTGTTCAACTCCACACGGCCTGCCACACCGCCACCAACTACAGGGCATGTACTCAAAATTACATGGAGTTTACTTAAGAAAACTTTGTCTTCCTTGAAAGGGAAGAACACACGGCATGTACCACGAGAATACACAATGTGTATTTTGGGTTTTCTGATAGGAAAACCCTGAAAACACCCGAAACGCCCGTTTTGACCCCTGAAACGTTAGATCCGGCCTTAAGAGGCCACAAGAAAGAGATATAAGTATTTAAAGACTTAAAACAACATTTTTAAAGGAGATATATGGTGAAAACATAAATGGCTCAACCTTCAGGCAGAAATCGTCAAAGCTTCGGTTGATTTCACAGCTCACGGTTGCTGCACGGCGACGCAACGTGTCGAGAGCTTCGAATCGGTACCCCTCTCAACTTCCTTCTCTCCTGTTTTACTGATCTACAAATATTCCATTAGGTCACAGCCAATTAGGATTGACGTAGGAGACGTGCGCAAGTTGGAGGAGGAAATGAGAGAGTTGAAAAGAAAATAAAATAAGAAAAGAAAAGGAAGAAAAAGGGGCTCGGGCCGGCCCTGGTGCCCGACATGAGTTTATGCCTCCCCTAGGCACAACTCCCTATTCCGGACTCAACGATGCAGATGAAATCTCAACCCAAAACTCCATTTAAAATTTATTTCCAAACAAAACTACATGAATAAATTTAATATTTAATTTAAAAATATTAAATATTAAATATTTTGCCAAAATTCGAACAGCCCAGATTATCTCCAAACTTATGTACTGGGGTAAAATCCCTATTTCGGGAACAACGGAGTTGTCAGAAAAATTATCTGAGATCAGATGGTAAGGTTAAATGACCAGTTTACCCCTCATGATTATCCAACAACAAAAATTCAAATTTCTGCTCAAAACTGCAGTCCGGAAAAACACGGGTTCATACAGTTGGTGTGAACATACCACACTATAGATATTGAATTTGAGAGGATACATAATTAAACTGAAAAATATTATAATATATCTCATTTTTAATTTCAGAAACCATTAAAGATAAAAATGAAGAAGATGAATTATTTTCAAACCAATTAAAGAACTCAAACTAACATTCCACTACACTCTTCAGGGTATAAAATCATTCCTTCATTTTATATTTACAGCTTTGAGTAGCATCCCCTACATCCAAGACATATCGTATTATTCTATAGGATGATTTTAAATCATATCTTATTGGGATAAAACTATCACCCCAAGTTTATTGAGCTCGAACTAGGTATCCTAGACATTTTTTAGTCCAACAAATTTGGCTTTCAACTCCTCAATATATTTTTTCACTCATCTTAGAAACAACTTGTTGCACTGAAGGTATTTTATATATATTTTTTATCAAGTATTTTTGGTATTACATTATCCCAATAAAATTTTGATAATTATAATTTTAAATATATCTTTTATCATATTACATAATCTCATACTTAGAGGATATTAATTACCTCAAAAAATCACTGTAATCTCATTAGATATTATCAAACTCTATCATTAAAGAAGAAGTGGAGGTTTTTATTTAATAAATATTAGAAAAATTACATATAGAAGGTGAATAAATAAGAAAAAGAGGAGATAATGGAATATGTGTTGTATGAAAATGATCAACAGTCTCAATAACCACATTGCCATCTCCTTCTCCACCTCCAGGTGATCCATGAAGAATTGGATCAACCATTTGATTCTCAACCTCAACTTTTGGTTTTCCTTTAGCAATCTGACACACTATGAATAGCTTCGACTAGCCTTTCATCTGAAACTACATTAGTTTTCCAAATAGTTATCACAACATGTGGAAAATATTCATCATCCTCAACTACTTCAGCTTCTCATCTCAGGACATTTTCTGCCATAGTGGGACTGACTCCTCAAAATTGAGTCTCTAGTCTATAAACTACTCTCTCCTGCACCTCCCAATTAGGCACCATCATTTAAGGTCCAACATACCTTGGTTATATTTTTTTATGGATACCCTTGATCCACACCATTCTATTCAAATCGGTTTCAAAGTGTTTAAATTAGTGCCTCAGCAGTATCCATTTGTATTTAAGATAATTGTAAAAAGAGAATTACTTGTATGGTATTTCACTGTAACTTCCTCATTAAGAACCATCACCTTCTTCTTTAGACACATGTAGATAATCCTATTATATGGGTAATAGTTCAAATTTTCTTTTCCTTTACAATATTTATATATACACCGTATCATATACCCTGGAATATTTATCTTCCAATTTCCAATCTGGATATATAACAGATGCATATCCTAAAATAATAACTTATCAATTTTAATGTCTCTTTGGGAAATAATAGTCTAAAATAACTTGTAATGGACCATAAATTAAAATTATAAATCTATTACTAGCTTCTTCTCAAAGGAATTGGTTCCAAACTAGAACTTGAAAATATCAATTGGTCCTACCAAACATGGAGCAACCAGAGTCTAACAAAAACCATACTTCCCCAAATGAAAAAAATGAAATATTCAAGCCATTTTCAAGGATGAAACTATCACACTGTTCACATTTACATTTGAAAAAATAATATCCTCTATTTTATGGAACTACAACTTGGCCTTCATCATTAAATCAATCATTTCTTCCTCAAATAAGAAGCCTGACCATTTCTCATAAAAAAACAACCCTCGTCCCCAAAAACTGAAATAATTTCATTAGTAGTATCTTTTTACACATAAACCAAGCCACATCCATGTATTTTCCATCTAGTACCCTTCGTGGTGAACCACCCAATTTCACTTTCTTGTATGAACCTGAGTTTATATAATCTCCATGGTTGGAATTTTACATGGAGGATAGATCAGTTTTGAGAGGGAATTAAGAGATATATTGGATGAAAAATAGTGATGGTTCATCATTAGATATAATAAAAATAGGATAAGTGAGATGGAATTGATGATTGATTGGTAATTAGGCCACAAACCCAATTTTTTAAAGGATTGTATACCCAATATTGGAATTTAGGTCCATTCTAAATAAAATAATAATAAAATAACATAAGAACTAAAAGAATGAAAATTATTTAAAAAAACACAGCATGATTAATTTAAATAATAAAATTGAATGTAATAAATTAATTTCCTTAAATATTTATAATAAAAAATTAATAAAATAATGTCGAGATAAAAATTTAAAGAAATAAAATAAAATAAACTAATTTAAATTAAAATAAAAAAATTATATTTTAAAAAAATCAAAGAAATAACACAAGGGTGATTAGTAAATACATCTACTAACTAGTTCTCATGAGAGATAAACTCAAGATTAATATCACCTTTTAAAGTAAGATCTCCCAATAAAATATTCCTTAGGTCAAAATGATTTTTTTATAATAATTTATCAAATTCATAAGAACATTTAAAACATTAGTATCACTACTATTGATTGAAACAATATTATAATTAAATCCAAAATTCATCAAGATATGTTTCATCCATAATATGTGTCCACTAAAATTACTATGAAAATAAACGGTTCTTAAAATAATCTGAATATCTAGTCTATAACAACCAAAGTTGGCATCCAAATATGAAGTCATAATAAAATAATACGTTTTAAAAAAAAGTAAGGAAATATAAATTTTTCCTTTTAAATAACGTTAATTTTTCTTACAGTTTTAAATTAGATTCTGTGTAATTAGCTTGATATCTATCAAAAAATCATTTTACAACATAATTTTTGTCCTACTAGAAGACAAATATAGTTAACTCAAAATAATTTCTCTATATATCTTATTTTCAATTGGTTTCCTAGAATCATACAATTCAATTTTCACATTATAAAATTAAGGAGTCGCTTGTAATTTAAAAATATTGATTCCAAATATTTCAATTAATCCATGAATATATTTTATTTGAGGTAGAAAACATCCAATTACTTTTAATAAATCAGAAATCAAGAAGGAAAATTTAAATCACCCATCATGCTAATCTCATATTCTTTTTCAATTAGTTTTTAAAATTCATTACGAAAGTTTTTTATATGTTTAACCAAAAAACCCATCATTAATATATATCTAAACTAATAAAATATATGAAGATGATTTTTTCAGGAAAAGAGTAGGATCTTCCACTCCCACTAAAAATCCATTTGATTAAATAATTCATAAACATTCATTACAAGTTCAAGGTTCTTATTTAATACCATAAATAGATTTTTTAATTTTTAAAATTTTATTTGTAAAATGATTATTTTCATAACCAATAGATTGTTCATCATAAGATTCTTCAATTATAAAACCTTTTAAGAATGATTATTTTACAATCATATGATATAATTGTAAATTCATATGTAATACATAGTCTATATGTATTTTAATGGCTTCTTTTATAGATACAAGTGAAAAAGTATCTTTATAATCTATACCTTCTTCTTATTTATACCCTTTGGAAAGTATACAAGTCTTATTCCTAGTGATCACATCATTGTCATCCTATTTATTCCTATAGAACCATTTTTCCCTATAATTGGATGGTCATAGGGTATATCAGCTTATTCATGTACTATGTTCCTATTGAACTGGTTTAACTATTCTTGAATTACAAAAAACCAAATCTCATTGTCTTAGTCTTTTACAATATATTTAAGTTGTAACTGTGATGAAAATTCATAGATTTCTATAAGATTCTCTACACTTCTTCTACTCCAAATTTCATCATCTGAACTTCTTATAACATTGTCTAAGGTATGATTTTTTTATGTTCTAGTATATCTAGGGAGAACACTCTCTAGATTAATAGCATCCATCGTTTCAAGATTTGGATCTTGAAAATCATGTTCCATATCATCATCCTTTTTGTGGTGAAGTTGATAATCATGTATCCTATTTTAAATTAATATGTTATCTAATCAACTTGAATCATTTTGTGATCAAAAAAATAAATTTAATAAAATTTCACATGTGTTGATTATTTAACAATATTTTACCTTTCATTAAAATCTCTATATTTTTTGGTAGTAGTAGAATAGTTGAGGAATATTTCTTCATCATTATTTAGATCAAATGTAATAAGATTTTCCAAATTATTTAGTGTGTAAATAATATATATATATATACACTTTTTAAAATTCCTACATTTGGATTTCTATTATTTTTTATCTCATTGGTTTTTTCCTAAAAAAAAGGCCTTATTAAAACTCTGTTTATGACATAACATGTTGTATTTACATATTCATCCAAAAAATTAGTGGGTAAGTTATATTCACATAAAATTGCTCTTAAGAGTTCTTACATAGTATCATTCCTCAATTCAATAAAACAATTGTATTTGGTTGTACTTGGAGTAAAAATTATTCTTACTACCATTTTTTGAAAAATATAAATTGTACTTCTGGTTTTTAAATTCTCCTCCACGGTAACTTCTTGATGTAATAATTTTTCCATATTTTTTGATCTAGGCCATTTAAAAAAACATTATAAACATAGGGAAATTTTCACTCATAACACTTAAAAATAAAGTCTAATTGAATATATAAAAATAATAATTTTACACATAAACAAAAGGTTTTCCACATAGTATTATAGTTCTAGAGATCCCAAACAAATCCATATGAATTTTTTTAGAATTCTAGAAGTAACACCTTCATTAATTGGTTTGGACGATCACTTTTGTTTCTTCTACATTTGTAATGCATCAAATAGTTTATTTTTTTGAATTTAATATGAGGTAGATCCCAAACTAAAATTTCTTTATACTATTTTCTTAAAGAATATACATTACAATATGTTAGTCTTATATTCCAAATCTAAGATTTATTTTCTTCAATATTTAAAAAGTTTTATTTTTCCTACTAAAATAATTAAGATCTATAGTATATAATTTATCCATTTTATGTTCATTTATTTTAAGAATTTTATTTTCCATAATAGAACATGAATTATTTAAAAAAATCAATAAGATAACCTTCTCAATAATAAACTACCCATATACCATTTCTCATTGATCCACTTGGACAATTTTCCTAAATGTACAAATCAAACAATAAATTATTTTTCTTACCCATATTTTCATGGGTCCATAAATTATAGAAACTAATGATATGGTAACAAAAATATATTTTTGGGGCCCAAAATATCCATCACTAAAATTTAAATAATATTTTTAAAGAATATCATGTTTTAATTCACAAAATTGCGGATTTATTAAAATAATATTATTAACACAGTGCTCTAATTACCCACAATGAAAAAAGAAATTTTCAATAGGTTTTTGTTCTCAAAACAATGAAAAAGTATTTTTTATAATGTTTTAGTTTTTTCCCTTATCATATCAATATAAATTCATTTTTTTAAACACATGAAGCATATTAAACTATTGACCTTATATTTCAATTATTTTAATTTTTTCATCTTGTTTGGCTGATGAAATATTAAAAATTTTCAACTTGACCTTCATAACAAAAACATGTTTATTTATTTCCTCATTTTCAATTACAAAATCATTATAAGAATTTTAGAGAGTTTTCTTTTTATTTTTAATTATTTCAAAACAATTCCCAGCACGGTATGATATTCATTTCATTCTTTATAAGATAAGATTTAATTTTTGGATTTAGATTCATGTTCTAGATAATTTTAATAATGTACCTAACTTTTTTCTTCTATAAAACACATTTTTCATTTTGATAAGAAGTTTACACTTAATAATTTAAAGATTTTTTATCACTATAATATTTATAAAAACTCTGTAAAACTTTCAAGGATTCCTTGTCCTTATTAATGTATCTAAACTCGTTGAAATACTTTTTATTATACTTTTTTCTGTTCTGAAGATGTGTAAAATATTTTTTATTAGGTCCAAGATTATTACATTCATAGTATCATACTTATTTAGTGTTTTCTTAAAGATTATTAAACTTATTGAAGGGTTTCTATAAAATGCTTCTATTATTAGATAACATTTGAGTTTTCTATAAAACTATGTAAGATAATTATCTAAAGAGGGACTAATTGAGTTTTATTCATTTGATGACGTTCTAATTTGTATCTATTTTCTTTTCTGGTCATATTTTTAAGTTAAAAGTTTTAGATCTTCATTATTCTTCATAACCAATCTATGCTCTTTGGATTCAGATTCCATCTTAACTGCAAGAATTATAAGAGTTCCCAAAAGATATTTTTTTAAAATTCATGACCACAATAGATTTTCTTCTTGTATTAAAGATTAAACTACATCTTGGTGTTAGAATTTTTTGGATTTTTAAATCTTCATTCGTTTTGAGAATGGGTGTTGCTAAAGTAGAAACATTATTTACAAACTTAGTACATCTTCCATTTAGTTGGGCGATGCATTCTATTTACATCATTATGAAAGTACCAAACCAATTCATGGAAGTATTATGTATAATATCTCTCACATTTTTTGTACCTTCAAAAGTTACTAAGATAGTAGTAAATATTTAATGCACTATTTCACATTATAAAACGTGGTTTAACTTACCAAGATCTAGTCCACATACTATAACATTCATAAATTTAGATTTTAAATCATTATTTGATTTAGTTTCATTATACCATGTATCATGTTCATTATATGGATTTTAATTAGGCTTCATGGATTTTAAATAAACCAATAGACTAAGGGTTTTTAGATAAATGATTATCTTCACCTCCCAAAAACCATAATTATCAACATTAATGCAAGGTTCTCTTACAATATGCACACGTTATCTATTTCTAGTCAAAGAAACCCTCTTGAAGATAATATTTAGATCCTAAACATTGAAATTTGAGATCCAAAAGTTCTTATCACTGATACCAATTTTTGTCCAAAATTTGACTCCACAAAGACTCAAGAATAGGTGAATTTAGTTCTTGAAATTTTATTAACATAGAAAACCATCCCCATGGATGATATGATTAAATTTAGTTATCTTCTTATGCAAATTTTGTTACTGTAAATAAAATAATAAATAAAATATAACCCACACCAAAGATTTACATTGGTTTAGGGAATAGAGATCCCTTACTCCACACCACCATTGATCAACTCCAAAATCATGGTGAATTTCCCAAGACCTGTCCTTTTATAAGGGAATGTCAGTCCACTTCCAAGGGACTGCATGAATTATTGAAAGAATTTAAAAATAGTATAATATCAAGATCTTTCAACTAGGCTCTGATAAGGCTTTATAAGAACAATCCTTAAAGGTTAGTTTTTTATGGCCCTTCACAGCAAAAGAAAGTATAAAAATAGTTTATATATGGGGAAAATGTTATAATATAAATCTATAATAAGAGATCATAACCCCAAGAGAGAAGATAAGAATGAAATGAAGCTCCTAGAAATTCTATCAAAGAATAAAAAACCTGATCTTCATAGTGTAGATGTAGAGTAAAATATTCTTCTTCTTCGTGTAAGTTGGAGCATCATGCAAAAATCATTTTTATGGTTTTGAGATAATAGTTTAAGAACCTATTTTTTTCATTTTATTCTATTATTCAAACTACATGAATATGTATGAAAATAGTCATTTTAATCACATAGCATCAGATCCATAAAATATGGAGTTTGGAATTAAATTCCACTACTTTTCTTGGAAATTCCTTAGAAATAGTAATGGACATTAAATTTTCATTATACATACTTCTACTCTTGGTAATTGTATAATTTTATAATAATTTTAATTATAATGAGGAAATAAATCAAATAAATCATGTATATAAGAATTAATGTCCACATAAACTACACGAATGGTAAAAAATAGAAGGTTGTAGAATGATGTAGCAGATTTCATATCACCACAATGTAGAATTACACATAATTTAATTCATATAGTTGAATTGACCCATGTAAACATTTTTCATGTTATAAATTTATCCATGTAGAAAAATGTCCTATGCCTTACTCATACAGTTAAAATTCATCATGTAATCTAGGTACTCACGTAACTGAGTTTTTATGTAGTTGAAGGCATTACATGTATATTTGGAACCACATAGCCTATTTCACCATGTATCCAAATCACAAAATTAATTAATCCACATAATTGATTCATTTAGCTTCTTGATCATTGTTTAATATTCTTCATATAGGAAATTCCTAAACAAAGGAAACATTCACATAGACAATTTCATGACGTTTCCATTTCACATTGGAATTTCCTTCACATAACCTATCAATATAGCTGATTAATCAACATTACATTTCTCTATATATTAGAATGCCTCATATAGTCGAGTTACTATACATAGGGGAAACATTTCAAATTTCAAAAACAAAAATATTTCAATAGAATAAGCTAAAACAAAGATAAAACCGGGAGAAAGAAACTAAAAATCAAAGGCATCAATAATATATGTGTGGTATTTGAGATCATTGTTTCGGTTCAGTCTCGAAACGCGCAAAACATCTGTATCCGATGACACGTGGACCTGTTTTCCAAAGGCAGGCCTTCGCCAGATGGTTTGACCAGCGATGCTTAATAACTCACATTGGTTGAGAGGATGGGAAGTCAGGCTCATCACACCCTTTTGGGGGGAATTATTGCATGTTCTGGGACTCTCTAATAGATTTAAGATGTATTCATATGTTCACGAATCTTTGGTTTATACCCAAGTATAGTATCCATGGATTTCTCCTGGTTAGAAATATTTAGCTGAACGCAGGGGTTCAGAATCATTTAGGCTTGAGGTTTACCATCCCTCGTTGGATTAATGACCCCGTGGAGTCGGGAATAATTTAGGAAGCACTGGGATTGGTGCGGTGAACCGATGTGAAGATAGTCGGATTGACCAGTTGTTGGGATTGATTCACATTGAGGCTTCCTACGTACCCTACCTAGGGGACATGGACCAAAGTCGGCATAGTTCGAATGGAAGCGTCAGAGAACAGACATGAAGGTGGACTCGGGGGTTCGCTGGTGATCGGGCTTGAACCTCATGGAGGCTTCCTATGTATCCATGTGGTAGGGAATTAATGTCCTCATAGTTCGCATTGGATTGGGACTAACGCTCTGAGGCCGCCCAGAGTGATGGATTGGGGCATACACTTTGAGGAGGCCTAGGGCGATGGATTGGGACTTACACTCTGAGGAGGCCCATAAGAGGATGTCATGGTCGATTCTTACTCTAAGCCCACGTGAGTCATGATCGGTGTGAGAAACAAGAGGCAGTAGGGACCAGACGATCACATCGCGAAAGGTGTTTCTGTAGAAAGTGGAGTGGGGATTATGCATAGAGGCGGCCCATGCGTGACAAGGTGCAGAGGGAGAGGGAAAGGTGTGCTCCTGTGCCCATCTCCTCTCTTGCAGTGCATGAGGGATTCCTTCTGATGGGTATTTTACTACCCCCGAGGAGCCCTTAACAAGTGTAGGGGCAGAAAGGGGACTCCCGAGCTTAGACTCCACATTAATGTGGGTAAGTGAACCAGGAATGCTTCGGGAATCTTCCCAAGGGTCGGGTAAACCCCTTTAACCTTATTTACCGTGGGTATGTGAACTCAAAACGGCGCGCTGATGCACCTGAGGGTTACACTACACGGATCTGGTGGCTCTGGGGGAGGCCTCATCTAACACCCCGAGATTTTATGAAAAATATTCTTTTTAATTTCATTAGTGTCTTGTGTTGTACGCTACACCAAAACCAGCGTGCACGACACGCAACTCTAGCTTGGCTTTCTTTACACGCAATCAGGGCCTTCCTCGATAGCTTGCGTCGTACGCAATACCGAGTTTCACTAAAGAACGATATATTATAATATTAGCCGTTATGAATAGTATTAACAGAATTTTAAATTTTATAACATTTTAATTCAACTTACACATTTTCTAGAACATGGTATAAGAACAAAATAAATATTTTGGGTAAAATAAGTATTTTTCAAAAAATGCAGTTTTGCCGCCTTTTGATGGCGCACCATCTTTAAATCTATTTTTTGACATGTTTATAAGTTCAATTTTACAAAATAAAATTATTATTTTTAATTAGGATATAAAATTTTACCTTCGATAAATTTTTCATACTATTCTGATAACTTTCATATTTTAATGAATAGTAAAAGCACGCTATATTTTAATTAAAAACAACTTTTTTCATCGTAATAACGTATGTGGTTAAATTATAATATTTAATGGTTTTAAAGTATAAATAGAATATATTTTTACCATTTAATATAATTTATGTCATTATCATTGATTTTACCTTGAATTCGTAGGTTAAATCAATTCAATCTTTTGCAATGTTTTAAACAAAAACCCGTTTTCTTTCGACAACGGGATTAATTTTAATTTATTTTCTGCAACTTCTATGTATTGAATTTGGAAAAATGGATTCCATATTTGGAATCAGTAGGTCCAAATTATGTTTATAAGCTACTTTTTATTTTTGGGCCTTATGAATAGTAACTATGGTAAATTTTATTTACCTTAGTTAAAGGTAAATCATGTAATTATGGGTAAATATAAGATTATAAAATTAACCTAACACCTTACAAAATCCTATTGTATGACTATAAGTCGACCCATATCACCTAATGGTCAGATTAGAATCATTTAATGGACTTTTGTCCATGAAAATAACTTAATTATTATTAAAACCAAGGAAAGTGACAACATGTCACTCCCTTAAATATTATAAGTATATTAATTTTAATTTAGTGATAAACTTCATGAAACTTCGAACATTAATAGTCTCCAGAAAGCTAATGAAATTATCTACATCATATAATTTTATTTATAATTTTTAGGTATTAAATAATTATCATTAATTTTGACACAATAGGGATGCAGAAATTATTTATTTAGTGAAAAATCAATAATATAGTTTTTATTGAAATATTAATACATATCAAAAGGCCCAAAAATCTTCGAACAAAACTTATTATTAGTGTATATATAAACCCTAATCATCCATTCGCTGAATTTTTGACCATTTGGATCCTTATTAAGACGATTATGACACTTATATTATTTTATTTTAAATGATTCCAAAGTTGTCACCTTCATAATTTAATACAAATAACAATTTAAATATTGTGATTTTAAATGATAAATTCAATTAAAAGTATTATTGTGAAGTTCAGTAGATTTAACTTCATAATAGGATTTTATTTTTAATTTTTATGCAACAAATTAGTGTATTAAATAATTATACAAAAAATGAGGTAGTAATTCTTTTATTAAGAGATAAACCAAAGAAATGGTTTTAAAATTAATAAAATAAATATTATATGATCTATATAATGTGCTCCACTAATTTTCTAGATACATATTACCTTTTATTAATCTATTAAAGCTTTTATTTTGAACATATCATCTGTATATATTTTATTTAAATTCAAATAAATGAATAGTGTCAAAATTGACACTATTGTTATTTTATAAAAATAATATATTATAAAATTGTTTAAAAATCACAAAAATATTTAAAAATTATGAATTCAAATTTATATGGTAGAAAATGTTATAAATTAACCAATTATGGACAATTCACAACAAATAAGTAATTATTTGTTCTAATTTTAAATTTAGAATGTTATTACCACAAATAAAATTAAATTGATTAAATAAGGATAAATCAAGTTCATAATGTTTAAAATAAGTTCCTAACATGTCTAAATTTGATTGGTTGATGATATTACAACCCTATATCATCTAATCTTCGGATATGAGTCATTTTTGGATGTTTTTATGTAAGGTTAGATTTATTATAAATTAATATTTTTAAGAATTCCAAAGGTGCCCCTCTCCTCCCTTATAAAAGGGCACCTCCTCCCTCTCTTCCTCACACCACATTGAGCCTTCAAGATCGGAAAAACCCTACCAAATTCTCTTCTCCACTTCCCTATAAACATTGTAGAGGTCCTGGTATTCTTCAAAGACCACTTTTAGTTCCCTAAGAGGAGGTCTCAAAGAGGCGCTTCAAAGAAGAGGTAATGTCCATTACCGATTCTTTCAACTTTATTTCTTCTTCCACTTCTTCTTTTTTAGTTGTTTCATTATGAGGTAATAACATCGGTATCAATAATATACTGATATGTTATTATATGTATGAAAAACCCATATTTCACCATCTATCCATCCAACGTAAAACGAAATCACCGCGCGTGCGTACGTACGGAATACCGTCTCCACACCGTGGTGTAATCTATTTTCCACCACCACCTTACTTGGATGGGTATAAGGATGAAAGTAATTAATATATATGATTATTTTAAAGTGATATTGATTCTGTAATATTATAAATACACTTTAATACAATTCCACGATCTTGGGAATGATATCATCGCTCATGCGTACGTACGGACTACCGTCTCCACGACGCGATGAGATTCACTCTCCATGTTAACCATTCATGAATGATTATAAAGTATATATAATGAATAATAATGAAATATATGAAATAATAATGATACTGGATTTATGTATATATATATATATATGTATGTATGTCATTTACTTAATTCCATTCAATTCAAAAGGGAAACGAAAACAGCGTTCATGTGTACGTACGGCCTAACATCTCCATGAACGGTGTATTTCATTCCATTTATCGATATATAATATATATGTATATGATGAATATATATTATATATAAATCATGTTTTACATTCTGAAATTATGTAAATCAGGATATAAGTAATAATATCAAGAACGACAAGTCGAAACACATACGATAAATGAAATCATTTTACCCAAAACGCTGCTTTAACATTGAATTTACAAAAGAACGGGTCATATAAAGTCATAAGTGAAACATATATGATATCATAACAATGAATATGATTCTGTAATAAGTAAATGGAATTATTTAAATCATTATATAGGAGGTCCGGATACGTACGAAGCATATCGGACCTAAGGTAAGGGATAATTTTGCAAATCTCATTTTTATCTGAGATTTCTTATTCGTAAGTATTTACTGGGGGTTATTTCTATCGTCCATGTCCATGTTTTGTAAAAGTGTATTCATGTATTTTTAAAGTCCTTTTACCCATTTTTGACTTTTACTACATGGTATGTAAGGAATCTTTCTTTTGTTTACGTTACGTTGTACTTTTTGACTTTTCCGACAAAAGTACGAGAAGAATGTTTTTTTAACGTATATGGAATGAAAGGATTTTTACGGTTTTTATAAACCCTTATTTTCCTGAAGCATGCTCCAAAAGATTTCATAAATATTTTAAACAAAGTCATATTCTTTTCAAATTGCATGGAATTTTGTGGAAAGAAAATGATTTTGAAGAAGAAAGGATATTTTCCTCAAGAATTCATTTCAAGTGTTTTATCAAAAACCATTTTTCATCTAAGATAACATTATTTTATATGTGTATGTTTCAAGTATAATGTCTCTATGATTTACATGGTTTAACTTTTCTTATTATGAAATGATATCCATTCTTTTATATGGATTATGTGATGATGGGATGATGTTTATGAAACCCATTTTATTTATTGGGTTTTTATGAATGATGTATGTTTATTTTGTGGAACAAGTAAGAATGATTTCATTATGAGATGGGTTGGACCTATATCTCCATCCAATTCATTGGGTAAAGATTTATATCTCATGAGATAGACATGGCTGGAACGGTAAGTTAATATGGTTCAGTATTACAGGACTGGAACGAGGAGTGAACTCGATTCAGAAAGGGAGTTTGTCCACTAAGATGGTCTTGGCAGCAATGCCTTGGCTAATATGGAAATCATTACATGTGCTTAATGGATTCCACAATTACATGTTTTATTCCCATGCTATTTTATCATGGTTTATGTTCCATTATGATCTATTCCTTATATACTTCCATGTTTTATGTCATTGCTCAAGCTTTTGATGTTTAAACATTATGTTTATGTTTTTATGTTCAAATGTATATGGTATGTTTTATTTTATCCATGCTTACCCTTACTGAGCATTTGAGCTCACCCTTATTATGTTTTCTTTCCCCCAGGATCAAAAGAAAGGTTTTAGGTAAGGAAAAAAAATGTGGAAGATCTTTATGGGAGATGTTGAATATCTTTCACCGCGATTAGAAGATTAGGTTCCAGGTTTCCAAAGACACTAAACTATTACGGTCCTTGTGTTCCTATTTTTGTTATGTATTAAGTATTCCGCAAAAGTAATTTAATGTCCATGTACGTCAAGCTTCAGGTATCTACACCTCAGAATCGGTGCCGATGAGTATGCCAATGAGGAGGTTGCGAAGGATCAAGCCGGATAGGAATTGGAAGGATTTTATATGGCTCGGGGAATGGGAACTCCGAAAGTTTTGGCAGGCCACACAGGGGTATGGGTGGTGACACCCTTAGCATAGGGAAGTGCTACGCAACTGGAGAGGTTGTCCGCGAGCCAGGGTGGTCTGTGGACTGATTGGCTGTCCGCAAACCAGGAGGGTCCACAGACTGATAGGCATCCCGTGAACCAAGAGGGTTCGCGGCTTCGGGTTCGGTCAATATACAAGGTTGGTACGCGGAGGGGTCCACGCGAGCAGTGGCTGCCAAGGGCGGCGCCGGCTGGAGGCTTGTCAGTCGGGGCTTCGCCCGTGGAGGAGGGTGCTATGCGGTGCGGTGGATCGAAAAAGAGTCATAAACTCCCTGGTCCGTGGGGAGTACATCCATAGAGGGACCCTGGTTCGTGGTTTTCTCTTATTTTTTAAGTTCGCGGTTCACAATGTTATTATGTGTTTTTTGGTTCCTTATTATTTGGTTCCCATGTTCATACCTACTCTGGTTCACAAACTGGAATTTCAAAAATCCTAAGCCTTCCTTTAAAATCCTTCCACCTGAATCTGACTGATCTCGTCTCCTTTTTCCGTTCTTCTATCTTCTGAATCATCCCTCCCTTCACCCCTCGGTCTCCTTTTATAGAGTGCGGAAAGAGTTTTATTTTTGTTCATATGGCACCTTTTGCGGAGTCCCATGACCGAAAACTCGGTTCACGGATGACTTGGTCAATCCGCAAATCACGGGGAATTAAACACTCCTCCTCCGCGAACTAAACTCGGGGAGTGCTTCATGGAGGCAGAGGGTTCCGCCTCCATTTCGCTTATTACAGTGGAGGCGGTTTGGTCCGGTTGACACGACTCATGGCTGGGGCAGTCAGGAATGGTTAACTGGGTTGTTTTCTGTCCCTCCTCACGACCGCGGAGGATTTTCGCCTCCATCTCGCGAATGATGACGGTCCTTGGTGGAGGGACGCTTCGTGGAACCGACCGTGGGTTGCTAAAATTAAACTGGTACGCGGTCCGGTTCGTCCTTCTCCATCCTTGAGTATTCTCCACATTTTTCCATTCCTTTTTAGGGGAAATTGGGTAGAATATCCCTTGAGCTAAAGGGGATCATCATTCTCCTTTGCGGATTTTTTAGGACCCTACAAATGCACCCCATCAGAATGGGGTCCGATCGGAACGAAAAGGAGGCTATTCTAATGTCGATTGGTCCTAAAACTCAGGTAGTTCATAGTAGAGTGGTGGACCTAGTAGGGGACCACTCTTATAAATACAGAGGGCCCTTCATTTTTCTTCTACCAGATTCTTTACGAATACCAGCACTCCTTCTCTTTTCTACCTCCACGTGCTTGTTCCTTCATGAAACGCTTCTTCCGCGAACCAGGTGCTACTTCCACGAACCATTTCTCATTCGCGCTGTTCTTCATCCGTAGTTCAACATCCCAGCCATGAAATAACACTTTTAATTATTAAAAACTAAGTCACGACGGGCCGCGTAGGAACTCTCTTCATGGTTTTGGTGTTTCGCGGTTTCGATGCTCCGTGGACTAAAATCTTCTGAACTTTAAAATTTCAAAGCCTTCCGAACTTAACCAATTAAATTCGGGATTAAAATTCCGTGGAGAAACCTGGTCCGCGGTTTTCTGGCCAACTCTCTGTGGGCCAGAGTATCGAGAACTACTTCCCCACAGGGTTGGTTTGTGGGATGTCGTCATCATGAACCAACTTTCGAGGTCTCCTCGTGGATTTTGCTATGAATCTTGGATGGAATCCTCTGCAAATACTTGTTATTTTGTACAAGTTTAATTATATTTTGGACTATCCATTTGTTGGCTTTCATTGTGAAGTGAAAAATTATGGTCCCCCCCCCCCCGTTCTGCACCTAGGCATGCCGTCGAGCCTCTCCCAATTGGTTCAGGGAGACGTTTAGCTATGATTCACATAGTGGAGAACATCTAAGAGGACCCTAGTCGGTGCATCATTCCTAATGAGGGTGTCTTGAAGGACTTTCTCCCTCTTATGCTCCGGGATTATCCACTATCAACTCTTCTTCCGCTTTATGAATTCGTTCATTAAGACGATGTCCCTATTCCCCCCACTTTCTCAGGTCTTCCTTCTCCTTTCTTGGAAGCGTCGTCAAAGATTATTCAGGCAAACCTTACCCAATCGGGGGAGATGGTTTTCGACTCTGACCAGAAAGACACCTTCATTTTGAGAGGCTCTGTTTGGACCCAAAGTGATTAGCATGCCCAAAACTTTTCTCAATAATTTGTCTTCAAGATTTTCCCTTTTATTATCAACCTTTCTCGAGTAGATCCTAATGCGGGGAGGATTCCTAGGTGAGATCTTCGGTCCGGAAGGATCTTCTCAAATGACTAGGCCTAGGATTTCTAGGTCCATCATCACTGCTGGGAGTCTACCGAGTCGTTGGAAGCAATCAATTTGTACTCTGCAGTGTGGGCTTCCCAATTTTCTGTTTACCAACCATCCTTGATCCTCCCAGACCTACTCAGTTTCTAGTGTTCAAGCCCTAATACATTCCACCTTGTCCATGGTGAAGTTGGCATTAGTCTATGGGACATCTATCAATTAGGAGGGCTCCTGATTATTGGTGAGATGTATGACTAGTTTCTTCCCACCCCTAACGCATGGGACGACGTCGAACAAGTTCCTTCGTTGGTGAAGGATCTACTGTTTATGGCGGAGCAATCACTGGTTCAACCCTTGCGTGCCCGCTCTCTAATTCTCTATAGTACCTGGATAGGGTTATTTCTAAACATCGTTGGTCCTGTGTTGAAGATCAAGCACCCCAGGACTCATCCTTCTCAACAATCACGAACCACCCCCAAGTTCCTACAGGGCAGTTCTGGAGGCGAGCGACTACCTTTTATGGGGTTATGAGGTGCACCCCGGTCTGCTGCCTATGATCAGGCTAGCAGTTTTGTTTGCTATGTTCCTGAGCAGGTGGCTATTCCCTTCTCGGGATATTAATCATGGCGTCGGGGCTTGCACCCTGATGATGGCAGTTGAGCTGGCAGAGAGCCGCCTGGTGAATTTAGTCATACCCACATTGGCTCATATTTATGAACTACTGGTTCACGTGCAGAAGGGCAGTTCACCCTTCCGTATGAGTGGGCTATTTCAATTTTTTTATGGACGGGTAGCGGATCATTGTCACTGTTATGAGTATCTTCACAACACGGTCATCACGCTTCCTACCTTTCGGCCTACCCTGCTTGATATATATAGAGTTCTCTTGAAATCCCTCATCTCTGGTGATGTCCTCGAGATTCTGAGTGACTTCTCCCAATTTTCATTCACTCCCTACCCCACCCCTCATGGCCTCTTAGTTGAAAACCGCCGGGGGTGCCTGGAAAAGAGTTCTTACATGATCTCTCTGTGGGATGGATTTCTGTCTACCCAAATCGATGGGGTTTCTCTGTGTGAGCTGTCTGTCCCGTATCATTTTTCTCTCTAGTTTGGGTGCATGCAAGTCCAAGTATACTTTCCCCCTCCTCGGGCTCAAGGACTGCACCCAGCCATACTTCGTCAATGGTGGTTGATTCTGACACGAGATGGATCTGACACAAGAATTCCCCTACCTGTCCTGGGGATGGCTGTCGGCCTTTCCATGGAGTATGAAAAAGCTTGCGCAAAACACTATCCTGATGGGATCATAGGGAAGGATGTTTGGCAGGTTCCCAAATCTGGAGGTACTGCGGCTGTTGCGTCCATCGCGCCTTCCTCATCAGTTCTAAGGGAGGATTTACTGATGGCTCGTCGATCAAAGCGACTCGGGGGATTTTCCTCTCCAAGCCCTGCTGTGGCCGAAGTTCAGACAGGTTCATCCTTCTTGGATGTGGATGAGGATGACCTTGTGGTTCTGATTCCCAGTGATACAATCCCGGAAGTTTCTCCAGTCAATATCGGGCTTAGCATCTTGATCCCCAAGCCTGAACTGGAGTTAGAGGCTCCAGACATTCCAGCTTCGGAACCAACTTCTAGTGAGCACATTTCTGCACTGGTTGTAATTCCATATTTCATTCTCATGTTATCCCCTGAGAATAACAAAGATCCTCGTCTCATGGTGGACCACTAAGTTGTGCATAGGTGGGCTGGCCCCAGATTTGCAAGATCGTTGCCGAAACACCTCTAGATGGGATGGAAAGTAAAACCGAAGCTCTTCGATAGCTCTTCCTGGGTTTGGGGTCGGGCGGCTTTGACTATTGGTAGTTCCATTCTCTTGCTTGCCAAGTTGTCATGGCCCGTGAGGAAGTTTCTACTAGTGAACGCAAACTTTCTCACTTTGCTGCCACTCATTGCGGGACTCGAGCCTTGAAGGAAGCCACGATATAGCTCCATCAACTGATAGCACAGGAGGCGATCTCTCCAGATAAGACGGTCGTCCTGTCCTCTGAGTTGCATGAATGTGATGAACGGGCAGCGATGCTGAGGAATCAGATGTCAGCAATGACTGGTCGTCCTGAAGCCACCAGGAAAGTGTTCAATGATCTCCGAACAATAGTGGAGAGTACTCATCCGGTGGATGAGGTTGAAGTTAGGGAGACGACCATGTTGGAATAGTCTTGCAACGACCTCCACCGCACGGTCTCTGATCTGGTGGAGGGAGCGAGTTAGGCTCCTTTATAACTATTAGAGCCACTCTTGTACTCTCTGTTTTACTTACCCCTTTTTTGTGAGGGAGAGACCCCAGCTTGTGGACGTATTCCCTTTTTGTTCAAACAAAATACAGTCTCTGTTAATCACTTCTCGCTGTAAAATTTGATTGTTACTAAAACAATTGTTGTGTAAATAACATATCACTAAATCAGAATTAATCATAACTTAAGAAAACAAACTTTAACATTTGCCTAGACCATGGGGTCCAGTGAGCATAGTTCGACTATTGCAAGGGTTTTGTAGAAAAACCCTACAAAAGTTTTTTCTTTTCTTTTAATGCCCTAATTTAGCCTGGGCTTATTTAGTGTGAACCCAGCGGGTATGGCCTGACTTTTTCTTAGGTCGCCCTTTTCGGGTTTTCGGCCTAACAGGCTTTGTGCCTCTTTTCTTGGGTAGTTTAAAGTCCCACCATCAAGACTATCATTACTAATGTTTTAGGTCGAACATCTTTGACCAAGTATGGTGGGGCAAGGGCCCCAATGAGGGTTGGATGATTAAAATATGTCTCAATGTCTTTTAGACGCATGTAAAGGGAGTGTGTTTAGATTTGAACGACATGAAGGGCTTGTCTCAAGGCATGGGAGTTGTATCAGTGTGCAGAGGTGGGAGGAGCATTGCCTAAGGAAATCTTTCCTTTGGTAGATAGGCCACGGGCAATCAATATGTAGAGCTGATGAGGGCATGGTATGCATAGTCGTGCAATGGTGTCCTTAAGTCGGTGACTCCCCATTTCTGTTGGCCATAGGACTTCGTGAATGTCTGGCTTATGGAAACCACCATGGGTGGCTTGGAAAATTATGAAAACCATCGGGGGTGTCTTGGAATGGGAATGTGACTTCTAAAAGGTTTTGAGAACATCTGTATGAATCAGGAGTGTGGAATCAAGGTTTTTGTCCTACGCATTTATCTAGCATAAAGGATGGTTGAAACTTGGCACAGTTTAAATTCATGCAGCTGGGAAATAATCTAGAATGGAACAGCTTCTCCTAGTCCTCTATAATCTTGTCAGAGACGTTCCACCATATTCAGGAAGGGTTTTGATAGAGGTTGGTAAACTATAACTTAGAGCGTTTTTGAATCCTGAGATAGACATGGGGGATTAGAGGCCAAGAGGCGTACGGAGAGAAGCATTGTCTAAAGAAATCCTTCCTTTGGTAGATGGGCCAGGGGTGATCAATATGCAGAGCCACTGAGGTCATGGTATGCATAGTCGTGCAAAGGTGTCCTTAGGTCAATGATTGTATTCCCCCGATAGCCGAGAAACTTCAGGGAAGTTGAGATTTGGGACCACCATGGGTGGGATATGAGAGTCCGGCTTTTTCTGAGTACAGAGTATGGATTATGATGAGAGGGTTCATGGATATGGGTTAAAAATCAAGACTAAACATCCCGAAAATTGATGAAGTAATCCCTTCTCACGCGGGTGTGAGACGGTGGCTTGTGCCAGTCTGACCCGTGCACTGAATGATAGAGAAAATCCTTTGTTCCTTACTGAACCTGTGATGGGTTTGACCGTGAAGTTTAGCATCATGTGGTAAAGATGAAGAGAATTATTAAAGGATGATGTGCAGTTTAACATCATGCAGTGAGGATGGGGGGAATTTTTCATTCCTTTTCCAATGTGGTGCTGTTTAACATCATGCAGCAAGGATGGGGGGAATTTTTCTTTCCTTTTCAATGATGTTCAGTTTAACATCGTGCAGCAAGGACAGGGGGAATTTTTCTTTCCTTTTCCAATGTTGTGCAGTTTAACATTGTGCAGTAAGGATGATTGACCGTGCAGTTTAACATCGTGTGGTAAGGAAGGGGAGAATTATTAAACCAGTGAAAATGCTTTTTTTGGACGCATTCCCCTGGATGTTTAATGCTTATTCTTTGCAGCCTTACACTAAGTGGCCAAGGTGTGATATGTGGCGCTTGACGTCATGCGACAAGGACGTAGTTAAAAAGGCCGCTCTTGATTAGAATGTAATTGGGCCCGAGTGTCCTGGCATATCCAATACGTGGAGGGGTTTGATGGTGTAAATCATGGTTCTAGGGTTTCTTGGATCAGGAGAGACGACATGGAGGCTCTGAGAACGGTAAGAGTACGGATCTTGGAAGAGTATCGCCTGGGGAAATCTTGCCTTTGGTAGACGAGCTAGGGGCTATCAATATGTAGAGCCGCTGAGGGCAGCGTATGCATAGTCATGAAAAGGTGTCTCCGGGTTGATGACTTTCCACTTCCGATGGCCATGAATGGTTATAAAGATCAACAATTATCTGGGCCACGAAGTGTGTCATCGGGGAAGGAAATGTCTGGGCATGTCAGGGATATTCGTTCCTGGTTTCTTTTAAAGCTTAAAGATCCCCCTACGCTGATTTATTTTGTGCACGAGGGTGTACCTCTACAACATGAAGTTTAACGTCATGCGGTAAGGACGAGGCACTCCTAGTTTAGCGGTCATAGAGCTCGGACCATTTGGTGAATATTGCTGCAGTCACTCAATGGATAACTGGGTAAACACGCTCTAATATACATGGAAAAAGGTGGGGGATGAAGGTCGTAAACTGTAACTTTGAGTTTTCCTGGATCAGGAGGTGTGGCATGGGGGCTCTGAGATGGTAAGAGTTCAGAGCTAGTAAGAGTATCACCCAAGGAAATCTTGCCTTTGATGGATGAGCTAGAGGATATCATTATGCAGAGCCACTGAGAGCATGGTATGCATAGTCATACAAAGGTGTCCCTGGGTCGATGAATTTCCACTTCCGATGGCCGTGAATGGTTATGAGGATCCGTGATTGATCACAGTG
Source organism: Viscum album (assembly GCA_963277665.1). Taxonomy (NCBI): domain Eukaryota; kingdom Viridiplantae; phylum Streptophyta; class Magnoliopsida; order Santalales; family Viscaceae; genus Viscum; species Viscum album. The sequence continues at coordinate 815,494,351 of OY728165.1, forward strand.
TAGAGTTTGGCATGTGGAGATAATGGTGTCCGAGTATACAAGAAAAAACTTCACTGTAACTATCCGTTGAGTCAAAGAAGCCTAGTCCTGGCTTGATGTTTGTTGTTGTAGGTCGCTATGTGAACCACTGGTGGAAAAATAGGCTAGCCATATAGGGATACCCTAGAAAAATTTGGATGTGAAAAGGGGAATGAACTTGTAAACCATTCCTCCATAAATTTTTGGATCGGGAGATGTGATACGTGGGCTCTGAGGCGGTAGACGTACGAGGCTAGGATGAGTGTCGCCCGAAGAAATTTGGCCTTTGGTAGATGGGCCAGAGGCTATCAATATGCAGAGCCTCTGAGGGCATGGTATGCATAGTCATACAAAGGTGTCCACGGTTCGATGACTTTCCACTTCTGATGGCCATGAATGGTTATGAAGATCCATAGTTATCCAGGTCGTGGAGTCTGATGTATGGAGAGGATGCATCCAAATGTGCAAGGAGTATCTCTCTCTCGTTTCACCATGTGTCTTGGGTGGGATGTGACGATGTTCGTGTTGTTTAAAATCACGCGGTGAGGACAAAGTTCGTGCATTTTAACGTCATGCGGTAAGGACAAATTTCGTGCAGTTTAATGTCATGTAGTAAGGATGAAGTATGCACCCCGTGTGGCTCTGGTCCATACACGGTGTAAGGGTACATTGTCTAACTTTTATTTTATTTCATTTGGAGGTGGCTGGTCCAGGATGGGGAACCCTAGTGTCACTACGTATCCTACGAGGGTAGGAATCAAGCCATATGTTGTTCTCTGAAAAAATTACACCCTGTGCAGGTCTGGTCCATACACGGGGCGAGAGGGGAATTGTTAAAACTTCTTGTTCATGCATTTTAACTTCGTGCAGTGAGGACGAGGGATACACCCCGTGCAGGTCTAGTCCATACATGGGGGGAGAATGCATTTTTAACTTTCATTTGGGAGTGATTGGGCCATGATTGGGGATACCGGCGTCACTACATATCCTACAAGTGCAGGAATCAAGCCGTACGTAGTTCTCTGAAATCCGTGTAGTTTATCATCATACGGTGAGGATGAGTAATACACCCCGTGTAGGTCTAGTCCATACACGGGGGAGGGGGAATTCTTAACTTTTATTTGGGAGTGTATGGGCCAAGATAGGAGATCCCAACATCACTACGTATCCTACGAGGGAAGGAATTAATCCGTACGTAGTTCTCTGAAATCCGTGCAGTTTAACGTCATTCGGTGAGGACGAAATCCATACTGTTTAACATCATGTGGTTAGGACGAGGGGTATTATTAGATTTCGTGTAGTTTAACATCATGCAGTAAAGATGAAATCCATGCAGTTTAACTTCATGCGGTGAGTACATAAGCCATTTTTAGTTTCTATGTGAATTACTTCTTTAGGAATCTTGCATTGGTAGGAGCCGTGGTGACTTGCCCGTTCATGGAGATCAGGGTATATTCTCTGTTGGATTAGACATTGTGTATAACATATGGTCCCTACCATTTGGGCTCTATCTTTGGAGGCTTCTTTCCATGTATCATTGGGTTCCGGAGGACCAGTACCAATTCTTCTTTCAAGAAAGACAGAAGATGAAACTTTTTGTTGAAAACTCATGCGATTCGGTTCTGGTATACTTCTAGATGGTGAAAATTGTGCAACCTCTTCTTGTCTACCTATTCCAATTCAACTATCCACTTTTCTGATTGCTCATCGTTGGATAATTGATCATAGATGGCAACACGGAGTGAGGGATGTTGGAGTTCAATGGGCAGGACCGCCTCTGTTCCGTTCACCAATGAGTACGGGGTATCCCGAGTGGTGGTGCGGATTGTGGTTCGATAAGCCCACAATGCATGGAGGAGTTTATCCAGCCATGAATTCTTGTCTTTGTCCACCATTTTCTAGAGAATATTGGATAGGGTCTTGTTGAAAGCCTCTATTTGTCTGTTGGATGCTGCATGGTAGTGGGATGAGTGGTTAGCCTTGATACCGTATTCTTGGTATAATTTCTCTAATTCACTAGATAATAAGTTGGTGTCGTTATCCGTCATTATGGTATGAGGGACACCAAATATGGTGATTAGATTGGTCTTCACAAAGCTGACAATATTTCTTGCCCTGACTTCCTTAAGAGGTATGGATTCTTCCCATTTGTAAATGAAGTCAGTTGTTGTGAGGATATACTTTAGTTGTTTGGTCGTGGCGAGAGGATATAGTCTCACGATGTTCATCCCCCAGACGGAAAATGGCCAGGAGTACTTGGCTTGATGAAGTACCTCTGGGGGTTGGTGTATGAAGTTGTCCTGAATCTGGCATGAGTGGCATTTTGCAGTAAAACGCCTGCAGTCTTGTGCCACTGTGGGCCTGTAGCACCCAAGCCTTCGAACCTGATGGGAAAGCTTGGTCCCTGGTTGATGTGATCCACGTGCTTCTTAATGTACTTCATTCATTACGGCAGTGGTTTCTTCTCCATCAATGCATCTGAGGAGCACTCCATCGAGGCCTCGTTTGTAGAGGACCTCTATTTGACCTGTGCCGCCATATAGGACAAAGTTGATTGCCCTTCGCAGTATTTTCTCTCGTTCCGCCCTGTCTGATGGAATTTCTCCCCGTTGATGGTAGTTTTCAATGGGGGTCATCTAGCCGGTGGTAGGAGCATATGGATCTGGGACGTGATTGACTTCGTGGGTTTCTTCCTTCTTATCTTGAACAAATGGCAATACCATTTGACAGTGAGAAATACTGATAACCGTTTCATCCAGGCCTGTGTCGGCTAGGGTTGTGCCTGTGTTGGCTAATGAATCAGCCTGAGCATTCTGAGACCAGGGAATATAGGTCAATGTTGGTTCTGTGGAAAATTTCTCCATTAACCCTCGGACATGGTGAAACAGGGGGATCATCTCCGGCTTTTTAATAGCATAGTCACCATTGAATTTCTTGATGACCAGCTCCAAGTCACCTTTTACCTTAAGGTGTTGTACTTGTGCTTGGAGTGCGAGCTCCAGGCCTACAATGAGAGCATGATATTCAGCTTCCTTGTTTGTACATCACTCTGATAGGAGGAAGGAGTATGGAAAGACTACCTTTTCTGGGGACACGAGTATTATCCCCAAACCCACTTTGTTGAATCTGGGATCCTTCATCCTCTTCCCGGTTGGGCTTCGGGATGCACCGTCGAAGTACATTTCCCATGCTAGGAACTCCTCTCGAACTGAGAAGATTTCTTCATCAGGTAGCTCGGTGTCTGGTGTGGCAGTCCCCACTGAGGGGTGCTCTGCCAGAAAGTCTGAAAATTCCTGGACCTTGATGGATTTCTGAGGCACAATCCGGATTTCAAACTGTTGTAGGATGACCGCCCATCAGGATAGGCATCCAGTTAGCATCGGGCGACTGAGGGTGTACTTGAGTGGGTTACTCCGTGAGATCAATTGGACTTCATGATGCTTCAGATAATGTCGCAACTTTTGTACTGTGAATACCAAGGCCAAATAACTCTTATCGATATTTGAGTATCGAGTCTCAGCATCAATCATGGTTCGACTAAGGTAATAGAGACTTTTTCACTGCCTGCGTCATTTTTTTGTGCGAGGAAGGCTCCCAGTGATCGCTCTAGGGTTGTCAGGTAAGAGATGAGAGGTCTTCCTTTAACCAGGGGCATGAGCACCCATGGGCTTAAGTGGTACTTCTTCAAGTTTTCGAACGCCTCTTGGCAGTCATTCGTCCATTGGTACATGACTCCCTTTTTCATTAACCTGGTGAAGGCCAAACATTTGCCTGCCAGGTTGGCTATGAACCACCTAATATAGGCTAGGTGTCCTTGGAATGCCCTCAACTCAGTGAGATTTTTGGGAGGTGGTAATCCAAGGATAGCCTTTTTCTTCTCAGGGTCGACTTCGATGCCACTATGGCGTACGACGAAGCCAAGAAATTTCTCTGAGGTAACCCCAAAGGCTAATTTCAAGGGGTTCATCTTCAAGTTATGCTGTCGGAGATTGTTGAAGACAATCCCAAGGTCTGACAGGTGATCCGAGCACTGTCTGGAATTGACCAGCAGATCATCTACGTAAAATTCAATGAATTTCCCCAGGAATGGTTAAAAGATACGATGCACGGCGCATTGATATGTGGCGACATCGTTCTTTAGACCAAAGGGCATAACCCTATAATAGAATACTCCTTGAGGGGGCCTGAAGGTAGTGGATTCTTCATCTTCTCGGGCCATCCTGATTTGATTATATCTATAATATCTATCCATGAAGGATAGAGCCCCGTACTCGGCCTTCGCATCGATTAATAAATCGGTGATCGGGACCGGGAAATCATCTTTCGTACCATGCTGATTGAGATCTCTAAAGTCAATGCAGATGCGGATTTTTCCATTCTTTTTCTTGACAGGGACGGTGTTGGCCAACCAAATGGGGTACTAGACCTCCCAAATGAAGCCTGGTTTAATGAGAATGTCGACTTCAGCCTCTATTTTGGCAGCAAGTGAGGGATACGTTCTTCTGGCGGCCTGTTTATAGCCCTGGTGGTCTTCTGGAAGACCCAGGTGATGCATCTCCACTTCGGGATTGAGTCCCGGCATTTCTGTGTAATTCCAGGAAAAAAATCCCAATGTTGTTTTAAGAAGGAGGTATATACCTCATACTCTTCGGCAGACATGGATGTACTAATTAGAGTGGCCCGCGGGTCTTCTTTGGTACCCAGGTTTATTTACCTGAGCTCGTCCACCATGGTGGAGATACCCTCCTCAAATGCGGGAGGTGAATCCCGAAGATATTCCTCCTCTTCTTCTCCCAAGTACTCAACTTCTTTATCTGACGGGGGGAGAGTTTCCAGTCTGAGCCTTCAAGGGTTTGAGGGAGATGCATCGTGGGCATTCTTGTGTGAGTATTCATCCCCAGATCGAGGGTTGTCAGACGTCCCTGTATTGTCGTGCTCATCCATCATGGATGAAGTCATGAGGAAATTCAAGTGCATGTCCGTACTTGAACTCCTACTCTCAACATGGTTGATGGGCAGGACATATTCTCTACCAAGCTGCCTGATGGGGTCATCAAGAACCATTTCCAAGCTATTTGGAGTGGGGATCCAGTCGAAACCATCGACCAAAGGCTTCTTTTTCTTTTTCTCATAGAACCCGACATCAATGTATTGTGACTCGGAGAGCTCGAAAGGGGCCTTGTCGGTGTGAAATGTTCCACTTTGTCCATTGACGCAATAATTGATACACTGGTGATAGGATGAAGGAATGGCCATGTACTTTTGGATCCACGACCTTCCCAGCAGGGAATTGAATGTTGTGCTCTACCGAACCACCAGGAATTCCGTGTAGGCTACCAAGTCACCAAAATGGGTCTTTTGCTTAATTTTTTCCATTGGTTTCTGCTCACTCTTGTTGTAACACAACAGAGTTGTGGCCGAGGGAATTAGGTCGTCCTCACTGTAGCCCAACATACGGAGTGTTTGTAGGGGAAGGAGGTTAACTCCAGATCCATTGTCTATAAAGTCTTTCCAGATCTCAATACCATTCAGTGTGCCAGACACATATAGTGGTCTGATGTGTCCTTGCATGATGGCATATTCATCATGATCGGTGAAGGAAATCACTGCATTGCCTTCAGTCGGGTCAGTCTCCATCCGGTAAATCTCAGCGGAAGCTACCTCAGCTTGAAACTCCTGGGGCCTGATCAAAAATTCTATAAGCACCTCCTTGGGGCCTGCTGATAGACTTCGGGCATCAAGGATTGATAGCTTGGCTGGTACCGATGCCAGCTACTTAAGGATATCATATTTTTACTTCAGTGGCCGACGCTTCTCCGTTGCTGGGAGAGTCTTAGCGGGTGCTTCAGGGAATGGAACATTTGATGAGGAGTGACCCATCTGTGGGGTCGGATATCAATGGTGTTCCCTCATTTTGAGGACTTGGCTCGGCTAGTCTATTTGTGCACACCAGGTGGCCAAACACTTGCTCCTCCTCTCGTGGGTATCGTAGAAAAAAAAGGCAAGAGTGGCTGCTTGTGGAGGTGGAGGGGTATTCTTTCTCCTGCTGAGTTCATTGAAGGGCTCTCCCATGGGTTTCCATGATATTAACGGTTTGGGACGGGGTCCAACCATAGGGTTGGTTTCAGTCGTGGCTGCGCCTCCCCTAGTTTCCCCTACCTCTGCGGTTCCTCCTCCCGGCTCCTTTTGCAGGGAACTCGGGTTCGTAACCATACCCTTCATTAGGGAATGATTCCATAAGATGGATGACGTTAATAGAACCAAAGATTGGCTCTCCATCCTCTGACAGATCCACCTGGTCGGTAGTCCCTGATGGTTCCATTTGGTGGGTCGGTGCCCGTGGTGCCAAATTCGAGGGCATATAATCTGCCAGGGTCGGGACGAACGTTGGCCCCGTCACAGACTACTCCTCTTGCGATTGTTTCCTCTTTCTTTGATTACGCCCGGATGACCAGCTCATGGAGGGTTGTGGTGCCGATACTGTTGACTATTCAGCTTCAGGGGCTGTTGGTGGAAACACCGGCTGTTGTAGTTGAGCACGGAGTATTCCTTGGGATTGGTTGATAGTCTTCCGAGTCATCTAGTTGCCAAGTTTCTGCCCCTGCTTGCTGGTGACTTTCTGCCACCCCTCCTCTTTTTTGGAGTCGGTGGTAGAGATACATGCCACATGTGCTGGGGGTGGTCCCAGCTCGATGTGTCCGGAGTCTACCATCCTCCACAGGAGGTCCTTGAAGGCTAAGCATTCTCGGATATTGTGCCCCAACATCCGATGGTAGGGGAAGTAGTATGTCCTATCATCTCAGCCGACTTCTTTAGGTTTCCTCAGCTCCGGGAGGTGGAGAAAGTTGCAATCCATGGCGGCAATGAAGTATCCGTGGATGTGATCGTCTCGGAATGAGTATACTTTTTGTCTTTATTCCTCAAACTGGTTTCGCTTCAGTCCTCTCTGATCGTTCCGTTTAGGCGGAGGCGGCCGCTGATATGCTGGAGGCCCTTGACGATTTGGTGGAGGCCTAAGCGGTGGAGTGGGCACAGGGGCCGGGTTGAGTGTGACGGTGGATGCTTCATCTCTAGGGGATCTTTTCGCAGGATCCTGCGAGGCTATTCGGGACTTCGAATTAGTCTACTGCAGGGAGTCCTCAATTCTCTGGGCAATGGCTAAGTGATGGCGGAAGCCAGTGGTGCACTCCACTGGTATGATTGGTGTTCACAGCTCATATTGAAGATTATCGATTCATATGGCCAGCATCTCATCTTGAGGCATTGGCCTGTTCAAGGAATAGGTTCGTCCTTTCCATCTGGCAATGAAATTTGAGACCCTCTCATTCTCCCTCTGTTTGCAGTTCATGAGGTTGTTGGTTGTTCTCTTGGGCAACGTTGAGCTGAAGTGGAATAGGAACTGCTATCGAAGGTCCTACCATCTCTTTATTTACTGGGCTGGTAGACTCATATACCAGACGAAGGCAGATCCATGCAGGGTCCGTACGAAGCATCTGAGTTTCATTGCTTCTTGCTGTTCTGGATTCCCCATCATAGGGCCGCAATAAGACGAGTAGTACATCAAATGTTGTTTCGGATCACCTGACCCATTGAAAACAGGGAATACCGGGATCCCAAAATTGGGTGGAGGTGGTGTGTTGCTCGCCCAATCTAGGTAGGGTTTCCGCTCTGGCTGTATCGGAACGTGTCGACCTTCCATCACTTCTAGTCGAGCTGTTAGTGCCTCGATGGTGTTGTTGAGACCCTGGTTTACATCCAGATAGGCCCGGTCCTAGGAAGGCATAGCCTGAGGCATTACCTGAGGATCCAGATTGGCCAGCACCAGAGGTGCATGTGCCGTTTTTGGCACCTTCGTAGGGTTCAGGCATACTCGCTCCAGTTGCTTCTGGAGTGTAGGGAAGTCTTAGTATTCATCTGAATCTATGTTTAGGTAGTTGGATGGGCTGGGTGCCTCGTTAGACGGGAGCCCTGACCATATTTCATTTTTTGGGGCAAACCATAGTCTTTGTGTTTCACTTGTTGGTAGTGCATGATGTGGCTCCTCCTGGGACACAGTTTCAATAATGCAGTTCCTCTGGAGTATCTCGGCGTTAAGACGCCTCAGTTCTTTCATCTCCTCTTCCTACTGAGTGAATCTCTCTTTGAGCGTGAGTGGCTTGTCTTTGTCAAGAGAAAGAGACGGGTTAAGGGTAACTAGTCCTTTATTCTTATCCTTATTGGAAGCTCACTGTGTACGCGGAGGAGGGTTGGCTGGAAGGATGGCCATATTTAGGTTGGCCCTCTAGTTTCAGGTGTGCACACCTGGTGGTTCGTTGTGAGTCACAGCCTGAATGAAACTATCATCTCATGATCCCTCCTAATTTGCAGTATCTTTGGTATAACCCGTGGGGTTAACCTCTATGACTTTGATAAATTCATATTGCAGGGCGGATAAGATGTCATCTTCCAAATGGGAAGAGAATCTCCCTCATCTTCTGCTGCCTTCCCTTTCATGACCTGGGATTGCTTTCAGACTTCTTGATGAAGGGTGACACAGAGAGTTATTTGATGCGACCTTATGGTGCGCCTTCCTCTCAGAGGGGATGAAGATTCAAATGATGGGATAGGATGGGAACCACCTCTTATGATTTTCCTCCCGAGATGAGAGAATACTGACTCTCGTGGGGGAGGTTGTTGTTGAGGGGGTAATAATGCCCCCAGCCCTAAGGGCTGGGGTTGGCTCCGTTCCTTGGACATCGAGTCTATTTCCGGTTTTATTCGTCTTACGGGGGCATTTGTTGTTAAAAATACCCCCATCCCTATAGGCTAGGGTTGATCATGGTTTGTGGCAGTGGTTGCGGCTATCGGTTCCTGCTTGATCTTGTATGCCCCCATTCAGGAGTGAACTTGTTTTGATGCCGAGTTCTTCTGTGAACCTATCCTTTCTAGGGAGGTAGGAAAAGATCACTGATTGGCCTCTATTAGGTGAGAGGAATGTTGTATGCTCTCGGTGGCTATATTCAAGAGTTCTTTAATGGATTGTTCCCATTTGGCCTAACGCTTCTGGGACATACTCAAGGCCTGACTCTCTCGGGTGTGTAGATTTTCCTGAATAGGGAGACCACTCGATTGACGTCTTGACATGATGACGTTGCAAGACACCATGCTGAACGGGTTCGTCTGGGTGAGGAGCAGTGTGAAATGCAGAGCTACATGTTCTCCCCATCCCCTGATATGGACTCCCGTTGAAGCATCACTGATGAGGCGGTGTAGCTGCTGCAGCCCACGGAGGTAGTCAATCTCCATGTTTCCTTTACGCCTCTTGGACCCCTGTTACCGTACTGAAGGAAGAGCTTCTAGGTCAATGTGACGCAGGAGGTCTCATATTGTCTTGACGTGGTCTACATACCTGTCTTAGGGCAGGAATCTTGATTTCAGTCAGCATATGGTTGTCCATATATTATGGCGGCTGCCGTGCACGCATTCTTCCGAAAACTCTCTGGGTATGTCAAACTGAGATGTGGTCGTATTCCAAAACATAACTGCTATATCATCCCTGGACAGTCATTTCCTGAGGTGCGGCATATTGAAATACACCTCCGCTAGCGACTCCTCTACCTGGTCGGCCCAACTGAAATGCTCGCTGCCAATGTGGTCAGAGGCAGTGGGACCGGTAGGTGCTGAATCATTATGTGGGTGATTCCGAGATGGTTCATAGGATGAACGCGACCCTGGAACATCTCTTTATTGTAGAAGGATGTCTTCGGCGACCAACTGGGAATCTGACATGCTTGATCCCGTCCTTCTGAGTGCCTCGGCTTACGAGGGATTTTCTGTGCTTGATTCATTAGGGGGAGGGCCTTCCTGCTAAAATGATATGTCATCGCGGGGAGGACCTCCGCAATGGAGGCCATAATAGAGAGGACTACCAATAATGCTTGATGCTTCACTGCATAGAGGAATTTTGCAGTGCACACATTGGGGAGACCTCCAAAGAATGTCACAGAAGGGGAGGACCTTCTGGCTACGTAGCGTCATCACGGGGAGGGCCTTCTCAACAAATACCATCATGGTGAGGATAACTATCATGGCTTGACGTTCGATGTGCATCCTGGGGAGGACCTTCAGGGAACACTGTGACAAGGGGAGGACCTTCTTGTTGTTTGGGGCCAATGTGGGGAGGACCTTCGCAATTGCAATCGTGGGGGAGAGGACTACCATAACAGCTGTGGTAATGGCGAGGAATACCATTACTGCTGCTGCAGGGAGAATATCTGCAGGATGCATCCTGGGCAGGGCCTCTAGAATGTACCGCAACAAGGGGAGGTCCTTCTCGTTGCTTGACGTCTCTACAAGGAGGACCTCCGTTATCAGGGTAGAGAGTACTACCACCGTGATCTGATTCCTGGCTACGTGGAGTGTCATTTCAATGTAACCACTAGGGAGGACCTTTAGGGAAGGCCACGAAAAGGGGAGGGCCTTCTTGTTGAGATGAGACGTCACTGCAAAGAGGGCCTCTACAGTTGCGACTATGATAGCAAGGACTACCATTATAATCTGTGGTCCCACTGCATGGAGATTTCTTGCAGTGTATACCCCGGGGAGGACCTTTAGGGTGGACTGCAGCAAGTGGAGGACCTTCTTTCTACTCGATCTTCTGGCCACGTGGAGGGTTTCTGTGACTCGCATCAGAAGAGGAGCTCTCGTGATCGATCGTTATATGCCCGCAGGGGAAGCCCCTGCGGGTGCTCTGGGGAGGACCTTCAGAGATGTTGGTAGCAACATTGCGGGGAGGACCTTCGCAACTGCTACTGACACTCCCATAATATGGTAATGGATGGGTAGGGTTCTGATCCTACAATGTGTGCTTAGCCGCATTGGGAACCCCGGTTTTTAGAAGATCAGAGTCATGAACTCCCTCTTTATTTTCTGGCTGCCTTGGGCGCGTTGAGGGCGCTCTCTTACGGGCAACGAGGACCGTCTGTTGTTGAAAACTACCATCACCTTTGGATCCTGGTCTAATTGGGTCCCGTGATGCTGCCAGGATATGCCAAAGAACATCTTGACATTCAATAGGGATATATGCCTACTCTTGATTATCCACCGTGATGGATGGGTGTCCCCCAGTTGGAACGAATGAAGCTACTCGATCCGGTTTCCCTTGCATCGCAGAATATGGCCGGCGACCCACCTGGGTAGAAGCAGGGATGTCGATATGCTCCGAGGAAACTATATTGTCTCTTAGATGAGTCGCCTCAATTGTGGAGACGGGCTCACAGGCACGAATCCTTGTTGTTTCTGCTGATGCAATTACATTCTTGAAAGTCTGCAAGATATGATCTGGGATCGATACCTGTTCCTCCATCATTTCTAGGATATGAAGAGAGACATATTTGGTTGGAAGGGGTATGAAGGCTCATTCCGGTATCAGAGTAGGAATATCCTGCTCTGGTCCTCCAGTTGTCAGTGGGTACTAACAATTCTGTTGTGTCGGGGTAGGTGAACGTATCTGCCCCTGTACCGGGATATGCTTGTTTATCTCTCTATTTGCCGCCACATCGGGATGGCGGACTTTACTTGAATCCACAGAAAGGTGGCCCTGCATATATTTGTTTCCCACTGTATCAAGTCGGTGGCCTTTTTTGGCGGGGAGACGTGGCCGCCTATGGTTTGCCGCCACATATGGGTGGCGGGCTTTGCTGATCGCCACCATGTCAGGATATCGGGCGTCAGAAGCATCTGCTAGGATCTGGTCCTGTAGGCGCCGGGTCGCCACCACGTCAAGCTGGTGGGCTTCATGACCCTGGGCAGGGAGAGGTGCCTACCAGGTAAGTGTCGTCCTGTGTGAGCGACGGGCTTGATGGATCTCGATGGGGATTCACGCTAGCTTGTATGATGTCGTCATGTCTGGATGGTGGGCTCGGGAGGAGCGAACAGGTGTAGGTTCCTGTTCGTGGTACGTCTTCGTGGCTGGGCAGTGGAGCTCCTCCTCAGGGACCAAGGTGATGAATAGTCCGTAATTGTACATCTTCCACCCTCGTTGGGTGGTCCGAGGGGACGGAGCTTGAGGAGCGTGGGCCTGAATCCTCGGGGATACATCCTCCTCTGCGCAAGGATGTTCAGTTGCAGCGTGACCGCGATGACGCCTACTGGAGCGGGCCATGAAGCGGAACCCCCGTTCGGTGGGGATGAAGTCCTCAATGTTGACCACATCCGCCTCTCTAAGATAAGGGTGGTATGCTTTGTCCCGTTCCGTGGAGAGACTCTTGAAACGGTTAGAGATAGCAATAGGGGCTTTCTGGATCTGCCTTTGTGGCCACTACTAGCCAGGCGACCGACGAGTTCAGGCAGATTGGAGGGCGTGCATGGCTGCCTCCACCGTTGGGAGAGTACGGTTCACGTGGTACTCTCAGATCAGCGCGTCAGAGACCCAACGTTGAAGATGCTGGGTGGGTGACGGGGTCCTCTGTAGGTGAGGACATCCAGTCATTGCGTTGTTGGAAGAATGTTCTTGTGATTTCCTTCAGGATGCCATTGGATCGAAGGGAGTTCTGAAGGTAATACCTATAAAACATTTTAGCAAATACAAACAGCAAACCCGTCAAAGTAGTATCTCATGATTCCATGCATAATTAATGACCTTGCTTGGACCTCCTTGTGAGTAAAAGGGGGTATAGGGCGGGATTAAGTTAAATTCGTCATGCTTGGTTAAAGATTCACGTTGGGTTCACCATTTTTGTTTCAGTTCGGTCTCGAAACGCCCAATGGTTCTATAACTGATGACACGTGGACCTACTTTCCAAAGGCAGGGATTCGCCGGATGGTCTGACCATCGATGCTTAAGAACTCAAATTGGTCAAGAGGATGGGAAGTCGAGCTCATCTCACCCTTTCAGGGGGAATTATTTCCTGTTCCGGGACTCTCTTATAGATTTAATACAAATTCATATGTTCACGAATCTTTGGTTTATACCCAATCATAGTATCCATAGATTTCTCCTGGTTGGAAATGGTCAGCTGAACGTAGGGGTTCAGAATCATTTAGGCATGAGTTTTTCCATCCCTTGTTGGATTAATGACCATGTGTAGTTGGGACTCATTGAGGAGGAATTGGGATTGGTGCGGTGAACCGTTGTGAAGATAGACGGATTGACCGGTTTTTGGGATTGAACCTCATGGAGGTTTCCTATGTACCCTGCCTAGGGGACAAGGATCAAAGTCCACGTAGTTTGAATGGGAGCGTTGGAGAACCAACATGAAGGTGGACCTGGGGGTACGCTATTGATCGGGCTTGAACCTCATGGAGGCTTCCTACATATCCCTGTGGTAGGGAATTAAAGTCCTCGTAGTTCGCATTGGTTTGGGACTTACGCTCTGAGGTAGCCCAGAGTGATGGATTGAGGCTTACACTATGAGGAGGCCTAGGGCGATGGATTGGGGCTTACACTCTAAGGAGGCCCATAAGAGGATGTCATGGTCGATGATTACTCTAGCCCACGTGAGTCATGATCGGTGTGAGAAACAAGAGGCAGTAGGGACCAGATGATCATGTCACGAAAGGTGCATCCGTGGTAAGTGGAGTGGGGCTTATGCATAGAGGCGGCCCATGCGCGACAAAGCACTGTGGGAGAGGGGAAGGGGGTGCTCTTGTTCCCATATCCTCTCTTTCAGTGCATAAGGGCTTCCTTCGGTGGGTATTTTACGACCCCCGAGGATCCTTTAACATGTGAAGGGGGAAAAAGGGGACTCCCGAGCTCAGACTCCACATTACCGTGGGAATTTGAACCCAGGAATGCTTCGGGAATTCTCCCAAGGCTCAGGGCAACCCCTTTTTCCTAATTTACCGTGGGTATGACAACTCAAAACGGCGCGCTGATGCGCCTGAGGGTTACACTACATGGATCTGGTGGCTCTGGTGGAGGCCTCGGCTCGGGGCGGATGAGTAGGCCAATGAGGAGGTTGTGAAGGATCAGGCCAGATTGGAATTGGAAGGATTTTATCTATCTCAGGAAATGGGAACACTGAAGGTTTTGGCAGGCCACACAGGGGTATGGGTGGTGGCGCCCTATGCGTAGGGAAGTGCTACGCGGCTGAAGTGTTCGTCCGCGTGCCAGGGTGACCTGAGGACTGATGGGTCATCTGTGAACCAGGAGGGTCCACGGACTGATTGGCATCCCTCGAACCAAGAGTGTTCAAGGCTTCAGGTTCGGTCCGCGTACAATGATGGTATGCGGAGGGGTCCGCGCGAGCAGCGGTGGCCAAGGGCGGCGCCCTCCGGAGGCTCGTCGGTCGGGGCTTCGCCCACGTAGGATGGTGCTACATGGTGCGGCAGATCGGAAAAGAGGCATAAACTGCCTGGTCCGTAGGGAGTACATCTGCGGAGGGACCCTGGTTCGCGGTTTTCACTTATTTATTAAGTTCACAATTCACCATGTTATTATGTGTTTTTTGGTTCCTTATTAGTTTGTCCCTAGGTTTATACCTACTCTGGATCACAAACTGGAACTTCCGAAATCCTAAGCATTCCATCGAAATCCTTCCACCCGAATCTGACCGATCTCCTCTCCTTTTTCTGTTCCCCTATCGTCTGAATCCTCCCTCCCTTCCCCCCTCGGTCTCCTTTTATAGAGTGGGGAAAGAGATGTATCTATGGTCACACGGAACCTTTTTCAGAGGCCCATAACCGAAAACCCGGTTCATGGATGACTTGGTCAATCCGCAACTCGCGAGGCATTAAACACTCCTCCTCCATGAACCAAACTCAGGGAGTGCTTCGCGGCCGTGGAGGGTTCCGCCCCCATTTCACGAATGAAAATGGAGGCGGTTTGGGCTGGTTGATGCGGCTCGCGGCTCGAAGCTAGGGCGGTCCGGAATGGTGAACCGGGTTGGTGCCTGTCCCGCCTCGCGACCGCGGAGGATCTCCGCCTCCATCTTGCGAACGACGATGGTCTGCGGAGGAGGGACACTTCGAGGAACCGGTCATGCGTCACTAAAATTAAATCGTTCCACGGACCGGTTCATCCTTCACCATCCTTGAGTATACTTCACATTTTCCCAATCCTTTGGAGGGGAAATTAGGTAGAATCTCCCTTGAGCTAAAGGGGATCATCATTCTCCTTTGCGGATTTTTCAGGACCCTACAATCATCAAAACTAAAATTACATGGGTTATGTTGGATCAAAATTATTAGTTTAACATTGACTAGAATATTATCTTTGTAGGCATACACTAATCTCATTCTAGAGATAGTCTCTGCATTGATAGGACTTTTCATCGTCATTTTAGGATGTGCTTCATTTTTAAGATCCTCTTCCATTAGTAATGTTACTAAAGCTCAGTTTAGAAGTATCTCATAGTTAATATTTTTATCTCAAATTTACCATTCAAAATAACTTCAATATATAACCAAACAAACCTATAAATATTTATCTTAATAACTATTATTATACAATATAATATATTTTCATCCAAGATTTTTATTATATACTTCTCTAATTTTCACTGAAGAATTAATGATGAGAACAAATGAAATAAAATCCTTACTTCAGGATTATTATTTCCTATATTATGAAATTTTTCATTGTTTATGAATATTTTATTCTTTGTATGTGATTTTATTTAAACTTTATAAAATTTAGGATGCTTATGAGATAAAAAATAACTCAACCTCTGATAGTATATCTAGAAATTTGGAAAACAACCCTAGAATCACGGTGAACATATGAACAAAATAATGAAGGTTACCTTTGTCATCCCTTCTTTATGATAAAACATTGACAAAACATAAAACAATATAACTAACAATGCATAATACATATAATGATTTTATATAGTTAAGACCGGTTTTTTCCATCCATGATACATAACGATATCTTTTAGCATGAACTCATATTTCCCCAGAAGATCAGAGTCTATCAGCCTCAATCTAAGGATTTATATCCACATCAATTTTATATTTTATTCTATTTTGAAACCCATACATGGATAAAATCTTTTAAATATTGATATAATTATTTGAAAAAAATCGATAGATTTACTTCTAATCATAAACAATGCATCCAACCAACATTGAGTCCCCCTCTTTTGTAATGGTATTAGGAAGTGAAAAATGTAACTATAAATTTTCTTGACATAACATCTCATATTACATTCTACCATAAATACAATAAGTCATATATATTTTTAATAATTTTTTTAATTTTTTAACTTTCTTCTATTGTATCATTTTGTATAGAATTTCGAGAATCTATTAAATAAAATGTATTTTAAAATTAATATACAAAATTAAATAAATATATATAAAAAATATTTAATAATATATATAAGGATAAAATACTAAATAAAAATTATTATCAAAATATAAAAAATATTTTACACTTCCTAAAAAACCAATAAACAGAAATTTTTTTCTAAATATGTTTGGATGGTATCATCCATTAATGAATTACATGATCTGTATGTTTTTAATATGGTTACCCACAAAAATTTACATAATTTTTATGTTCTTTGTAAAATTAAACAAAATAAATAAGTTATACATAAATTATTAAAAAAATTATCCCCCTAAAGAAAATAAATAAATGAAAAAAAATATGGAAGTTTAAAATAATATATTTACATAAATGTAAATAAGAAAAACTATAGTGAACTAATTTTCAAAAATATAAATAATAAATAACATAGGTATTGATGATAAGTATTATGATACTGATTCATAGAATAATTGTCACGCCCATGACTTATTTTAAAGGTAAATTTCATTTAATTTCCATTCATACTTTGTTTTGGGGGGGTTCCCAATCTTTTATGGAGGAATGAGAGAGTGTTCATTAATTGGGCCAAACCGTGAGCCCAATTCCAGATTTAAAAACCAATTTTGTTTCTTTTATAACTTTTTCATTTATTAATATTTTTCACCCATTAAACTTCCCAAATGACCTCCCCTGACCTATTAACACCACCATTTCAATTTGGAGCTTTTATAAATCCATACCCAGGGTTTATTTTGGTTTTTAACTAAGGGGTTGGGCCAGCCCGAAAGCCCAATTCCTGTTTTAAAAATAAATTTTGATTTTGTTATAACTTATTCAATTGTTGGGATTTTTTGGTGATTCCAAATGGCTCCCAACCCAAATGAACCCAGACGCGCGACCATACCCTCTCCCACCTCTTGGAAGCTCTGGTAAATCGCGATTTGATGCCGAACTTCAGAGGGTTCCTCAAATCGCCCAGATTTGAAGAGGTAAAGTATTTCTTTCATAACTCTCACAATTCTCAATATTTTTCCTCCATTCCAGTTTCTAAATGACCTAATACATCTTGTGCGTACGAAACCTAAATTTTGGATCTTTTAAATTTCATATACTGGTGTTTTGGAGTGATTACTTCACGATACTTCAAGTAAATGAGCACTTTCCTTTCCTCTTTCAAATTACTTTGGGTCTAACTCATTGTTCTTTGGGTATCTTTGGTTATAATTGAGTTTAATAATGTCCCGAAACTAGGTTTTCAAACATAGGGTTTAACTTTGGGTTTCTTGGCCAATTTATGTGGTTTTAGGTCTGATCTAGTTGTCTCTTGGTGCGGCGGGGGTGTGATTTGATTTTCGCACGGAGATTCAAGGGTTTCCTTGGTTTTGGTAGGTGATTCCATTGTGTGTGAAATTTTTGTGAATTAGCTTGATGTTTTAATGGTAACTTAATGTTTATTTCACTTGAATGTTTCTATAAAAATTGGTTTTAGTTTCATTTATAATGCAAATGAATTTTAAGTTCCATTTTTTGTGAGATTGGGAGTTTTTCATTCAAATATTTTATTGGTTCATTTTGGGCTGACCTATAAGTAATTAGTTGATTTTAATGAACTGTAATAGGATTGAAAATACTGTTTTGATGATTGTCCCATGTGTTTGATGCTGTGAAAGTTGGTTTTAATGGTGTCTGTGAAACACATGAATTTCTAAGATCCGTGTTGTGTAAAAATGGAGGTTTTACAATGATGTCACTTCTTGAACCATATGAGGCTTCCCAGAAAATGATTTGTTGTTTTAATTTAAATGTATTGGGATTCCATTTATGTTTTGGTAATTCAAAAATGTGCCCTTAGTGTGCAATTGGTGTTCTCAAGGTGTTTTTTTCTGCAAGACACTACGTGATTTTGAAGAATTGTTTTATTACAAATCAAAGTGTTTTATTGTGTGTTTTAAGTGGTATAAAAATGTGATAGATACTGTATTGATTTTGTGTGACCAGTATTGGTGTTTTATTTGAAAATGGATTTATGTTGCATGCTGAAATTCTTTGAGCACAATAGGGGAAGCTCGGGTACTTAGGTGGGCGGATTTGTACTAGTACGGCTAGTGGACCGGATGGGTGTTGTCCCTGTTTCACTTAGCATTTGGATAACGACAACTCTAACTAAACTATGTGGATGATGATTGTAAACCACTATGTTGTGGTTATGATCCCTACTAGTGGCTCGTGCACGAGAGTGGATTTTACTATGGATGCTTTACACCGAGGTACAAGGTACATAGGGCCCGAGACAACCTAGTGCCTAGGGGTGTTCCTGGTTTGTTGCTCACTGTATTTTTAGTATTTACCCATGTATTTGGGTGTTTTTTTAGTACTTTACAGTATCTATCATTTCCATTTAGATATTTTAACATTCTGGAAATTCTAGTTTGAAAACTTTTCTTTTAAATGAAAGTTGTATTTCTTGGAATTTCATCATCGTTTTTCCTTACAAATTAAAAATATTTTCTTCTTCACCTTATATTGAATGCACTTTGGAATCATTGGGTGGTATCATATTGGGCTTAGGCTCACACCCTACTTACACCCCTTGGGTGTAAGTAGACTTTGTTATGCTTGACTCAGGTAAAGGGAAGGATATGGGCGATTGCAGTTCAGGGTGTTAGTCCTCATCGTTGGGGCGGAGTTGCGGAGAAGTTTTGTGGGTGATGACCCCCTTGTAGTGTGGAGTCCATGGGGATTTCATTATGTTTTCCTTATTTGTTTGTAGACCACTTTTAGTGTCTTTAAACATATGTATTCAGTTCTGGTTTTTGTGTAAACATCATTTGGTTTACATTTTTTCAGATTCAGTTTATTGATTGTTTTTAATGTTTTATGCCTTCATATTCGGGTAAATCGTTCCCAAACAAAAATAAATGATACCCGGGCACTTGTGCCAGCCCGTGGGGATAGGGAACGCCCTTCGGGTCTTGCCATGGACCGGGTCGG
This sequence comes from Viscum album, assembly GCA_963277665.1. NCBI lineage: Eukaryota > Viridiplantae > Streptophyta > Magnoliopsida > Santalales > Viscaceae > Viscum > Viscum album. The sequence goes on from OY728165.1 coordinate 815,513,591, forward strand.
GTGCCGATTTTGAAGGCGACCAGATTCGGTTCGTGACAAAATGGTATCAGAGGAGGTTCACTCCTTGGGTCATGTTATTTGGGGAAGAGTTAGGATAGTCTGGAGCTAGGATTGTTGGGACTTGACATTTCAGTCATGGGTACTGTGCCTGGCCAGCACACCTCAGGACGAGATTCAAGTCCCTAGGGGATTTATGGATTTATCTGATTCATTTGGTTTTCTTGGTTTAATGATGACTATGGGAAATGAAAAGAGAGTTGGGCGAATAATCTCAGTGAGCTCGCAGGGCCTGGCAAGCCATGTGGAGCCGTGGATATTTCCCTAGAATACTCTCTGTGACGGAGAAGTGATTGGAATATGGCAGCCAACCATATGTCCAAGTCACCCATCGAAACTAGTTTCCTCTCACATTGTCTTGTGTCTCTTTGTTTTGGAATCTTGGAAACATTTATTTTAAGAAAAAAAATGACTTCACATTAAGGACTGTGAATTTTTGTGAAGTTATTTTCTAGCAAAGTGAAAATGGTTTTTTTAAAGTCTATAAATGAAATATCAGAATTATTTCAAAAGGTTAAATTATATGTTTTTACCTCTTTTGAAAGTATGAATTATGTTAATTGGGGTTTTGAAAATATGTTTCTAGTGGAATTTTTTTTAAACAGTGGAAAAGTGTTTTGGATTGAATTAAGTGTTCTATAATTTTTGTGTGGGGGTTGAATATGGATTTTGGGTTTGGTTACTACTGAACAAAAAAGATTATGAACTTTTAGAACCTTGTCTTGAAATGAGAAGAGTTGAGTTCTTAATTAAATGGAGATTTATGAAATGGTGTTTTTCATGAAATTAAAATTGTTTTGAAATGGGTTGAAATGTTTTGAAACAATTGTGAAAGGCATGAATATGTAATTTTATTTAATTATTCATTATTTTCTAAATTGTTCTGTGAGATTAAAAATTTTGTATTGATATTATGGTTAGTGTTTTTGAGAAAGGAAAATTGTGGTTAAAGTTTTTATTTTAAAAAGAGGAAAGGTTTAATTTTTGGTAATTGGTGCTCTCAAGGGTGACCACATACATAGGTTTATTTGGGAATATGGATGGATATGAGGTGGTTTCCTAGTGTGGAATGTAAACATGCATGTGTGAGGCTCATGAGATACCATTGGTAAATGTGCAACCCACCAACACTGTTTTTTTTAAATAATTTTTTTTGAAGGAAAGTGTTGTGATTTGATAATGTATGGTTGGGAGGTATGGATTATGTGTTTTCAGGATTATTATTGTGGGATGTTTCGAGTTCAATAACCCCTCTTGTTTGAACGATGTTTTGGTTTGGTGTTTCATTGATAAGTTGGAATGAAGTGTCGGTCAGTGGTCTCTTTTGAGGAAAAGTTTGGGAGGCCAACGTGGTGGCTCCCATCATGTGTTCGGTTCAGGTTTGTGGTCTTTTGTGACCAAATGACCAGTTTGGTTTTTTCATTGGGTTTTCCTGTAGGCCAGGGTATGCCCCCATAAAGTGTTAATGTATGATTCATGTTTGGACTATGGTGATTCACCGTTGGATGATCCTCCAGTTGATCAACATAAGGACATTATTCTTGAGGTTTGGAGATTGTGTTTACCCCTCTTCTTTTTCAATTATGCAGATCCCCCTATAGTGGGAGAGTGTTTGTGGGAGGTTGAAATAGACCTTAGTTTCTTATGTTTCCTATGTTGTCTAAGGTCAATGACGTTCAGAGTTGTCAGTGTAGAATGATGTCTTAAAGGGCCTCTGGGTCTTTTGTCAGTCTCATTGAATCAAGAGTTCATGTTAGGCCACCGGTGAGCAAGATCTGGCCAAGAGTGGCTATTATGGACACTTGATGGAATCATGTGCTATTTTGGACTTAGTACAAGGTCCCTCTATTTTTGTTTTCTTTTATCCACAATGGTTATGTTCGGTGATTCCTTGCGATGTCATGTGTTCATTTGACTATAAGGGTGAAGATTGTGAAATCTTATGAGAGTCACTATTTTTTTTGTTGGATGTGTGTCTCCCTATAAGGAATTCTAAATCCTATGTTCCAGAGGAATGTGTTTCTATATTTCCTTTCATTCTGTTGTTTAGAATCCGAAGAAAAAAATGGGTGATGTGTGTGCATCCTCTAAGTTCTTGTTTTGGTAAAATGATGGGTTGTGGAAAAGCGGGTTTGAAGTGTGTCATGTCTCAATGAGACCATATGAGATTATAATATAATTGTTTTTGGCACTGGAAGAAGATGTTCAGTTTAGGGGTTTCCAAATCCTAACATCGAGGCCGAAGATGCTTCAATGCATTGAGCTCCAGCCATAGGCCTCGGAGAGAAGCTGGCGCGTAGTTAGGGGAAATCCTAGAGTCGTTCAAACTTTTGGTCAAGGTCATATCCTCAATATGAAAGATATGAATAGTTTAAACCTCTGGTGTCGTCGTCTTCTTCCAATTTCTCACATTTGGTGGAAAGAGGTGTGAGTACCTTGTTCCCATGTCATACCCTGAGTTGTTTTTTTCCCTTTTGGGGTCCCTTGTGTTTTTGGAGAAAAGTTTAAAATTTGGGTTAGGCAGGTTGAAGTGCATAGTTTGTACGTGGTTAGAAGTAACCATGTGCCAACCCAGGGGATCGTGTGATAAGAGACAGTAGCTAATGCATGGTCTCCACACGTCCATGATCCTTGGACAAGGAAACTGTGTGAAGTTTCCTCTTTGGATAGAATGATCCGCACAGTTAACTTCCGGTTTCCCAAACCGTGTGAACCAACTATGCAGCCATGCCAGCTCCTTAAAATTATATTGTTTTTGTTGTTGTTATCCCATAATATTTAGTTAATATGGTTGGGTTTTGTTTGGGGTATACCCACAATGGGACTCATTTATGTTTTATTGGAATAATTCTGATATTAATCTACCCCTAATGCTGGGAATTCCGTCCGAGGCCCCCTGTTAGTGTCTTGATTTTGTCTTAAGGAACGTTGTGTTAATTATTATGGTGGGGAGACCCATCATGGGTATCGTGTATGTTCTCTTGGAAAAGGAATAATTTTAGTTTAACCCTTAAGATGGGGAGACCGTTTGTTCCTTCCCCAATTGTTATCCTTATTCTATCTAAGAAAATTGAGTTGTCCCTGGTGGTGGGATGTCCCGATTGGGTCACCCCGTACTAGTGACTCAGTTTTCTACTTGGTGTATTCTAGGTAGGAGGTAGTATCGTTCAAGTCTATCTATCCAAAAATTTGTTAGTTGGGTAATTTTGGGGTTGGAGAACACCCAATGGTTTTATTTATGTAATGTTGTGGTAGCGTTATTCGAGTTCGTTGTTCGTTTCAAGTGGATTGCTTGAGCGTGGTCTTGTAGTATTTGAGGTGTTTTGTTTTGAGATGTGTTTTTAGTGTTTTTCATAATTTTATGTAAGTGGGGTACTTTTTGGTTGGTGATAGTATTATCTTACTTCATTTGATCAACTGGAGATGTTCGTCCTTTTTGAAGCGGGTGAAAACGTGATAAGGAAGTCTGTCTTGGTCTATCGTTTGGGCTTTGCTTTTGCATCTGGTGTTGTTGTGGCATTCCGGGGGCGGAATGTTTTATGGTGGGGAGAATTGTCACACCCATGACTTATTTTAAAGGTAAATTTCATTTAATTTCCATTCATACTTTGTTTGGGTGGGGGGGGTTCCCAATCGTTTATGGAGGAATGAGAGAGTGTTCATTAAATGGGCAAAACCGTGAGCCCAATTCCAGATTTAAAAACCAATTTTGTTTCTTTTATAACTTTTTTATTTCTTTATATTTTTCACCCATTCAACTTCCCAAATGACCTCCCCTGACCTATTAACACCACCATTTCAATTTGGAGCTTTTATAAATCCATACCCAGGGTTTATTTTGGTTTTTATCTAAGGGGTTGGGCCAGCCCGAAAGCCCAATTCCTGTTTTAAAAATAAATTTTGATTTTGTTATAACTTATTCAATTGTTGGGCTTTTTCGGTGATTCCAAGTGTATCCCAACCCAAATGAACCCAGCCGCGCGACCATACCCTCTCCCACCTCTTGGAAGCTCTGGTAAATCGCGATTTGATGCCGAAATTCAGAGGGTTCCTCAAATCGCCCAAATTTGAAGAGGTAAAGTCTTTCTTTCATAACTCTCTCAATTCTCAATATTTTTCCTCCATTCCAGTTTCTAAATGACCTAATACATCTTGTGCGTACGAAACCTAAATTTTGGATCTTTTAAATTTCATATACTGGTGTTTTGGAGTGATTACTTCACGATACTTCAAGTAAATGAGCACTTTCCTTTCCTCTTTCAAATTACTTTGGGTCTAACTCATTGTTCTTTGGGTATCTTTGGTTATAATTGAGGTTAATAATGTCCAGAAACTAGGTTTTCGAACATAGGGTTTAACTTTGGGCTTTATTGGCCAATTTATGTGGTTTTAGGTCTGATCTAGTTGTCTCTTGGTGCGGCGGGGGTGCGATTTGATTTTCGCACGGAGATTCAAGGGTTTCCTTGGTTTTGGTAGGTGATTCCATTTTGTGTACAATTTTTGTGAATTAGATTGCTGTTTTAATGGTAACTTAATGTTTATTTCACTTGAATGTTTCTGTAAAAATTGGTTTTAGTTGCATTTATAATGCAAATGAATTTTAAGTTCCATTTTTTGTGAGATTGGGAGTTTTTCATTCAAATATTTTATTGGTTCATTTTGGGCTGACCTATAAGTAATTAGTTGATTTTAATGAACTGTAATAGGATTGAAAATACTGTTTTTATGATTGTCCCATGTGTTTGATGCTGTGAAAGTTGGTTTTAATGGTGTCTGTGAAACACATGAATTTCTAAGAGCCGTGTTGTGTAAAAATGGAGGTTTTACAATGATGTCACTTCTTGAACCATATGAGGCTTCCTAGAAAATGATTTGTTGTTTTAATTTAAATGTATTTGGATTCCATTTATGTTTTGGTAATTCAAAAATGTGCCCTTAGTGTGCAATTGGTGTTCTCAAGGTGTTTTTTTGTGCAAGACACTACGTGATTTTGAAGAATTGTTTCATTACAAATCAAAGTGTTTTATTGTGTGTTTTAAGTTGTATAAAAATGTGATAGATACTGTATTGATTGTGTGTGACCAGTATTGGTGTTTTATTTGAAAATGGATTTATGTTTCATGCTGAAATTGTTTGAGCACAAAAGGGGAAGCCCGGGTACTTAGGTGGGCGGATTTGTACTAGTACGACTAGTGGACCGGATGGGTGTTGTCCCTGTTTCACTTAGCATTTGGATAATGACAACTCTAACTAAACTATGTGGATGATGATTGTAAACCACTATGTTGTGGGTATTATCCCTACTAGTGGCTCGTGCACGAGAGTGGATTTTACTATGGATGCTTTACACCGAGGTACGAGGTACATAGGGCCCGAGACAACCTAGTGCCTAGGGGTGTTCCTGGTTTGTTGCTCACTGGATTTTTAGTATTTACCCATGTATTTGGGTGTTTTTTTAGTACTTTACAGTATCTATCATTTCAATTTAGATATGTTAACATTCTGGAAATTCTAGTTTGAAAACTTTTCTTTTAAATGAAAGTTGTATTTCTTGGAATTTCATCATCGTTTTTCCTTACAAATTAAAAATGTTTTCTTCTTCACCTTATATTGAATCCACTTTGGAATCATTGGGTGGTATCCTATTGGGATTAGGCTCACACCCTACTTACACCCCTTGGGTGTAAGTAGACTTTGTTATGCTTGACTCAGGTAAAGGGAATGATATGGGCGATGGCAGTTCAGGGTGTTAGTCCTCATCGTTGGGGCGGAGTTGCGGAGAAGGTTTGTGGGTGATGCCCCCTTGTCGTGTGGAGTCCATGGGGATTTCATTATGTTGTCCTTATTTGTTTGTAGACCACTTTTAGTGTCTTTAAACATATGTATTCAGTTCTGGTTTTTGTGTAAACATCATTTGGTTTACATTTTTTCAGATTCAGTTTATTGATTGTTTTTAATGTTTTATGCCTTCATATTCGGGTAAATCGTTCCCAAACAAAAATAAATGATACCCGGGAACTTGTGCCAGCCCGTGGGGATAGGTAACGCCCTTCGGGTCTTGCCATGGACCGGGTCGGGTGCCGATTTTGAAGGCGACCAGATTCGGTTCGTGACAATAATAATCATCATATTTATTTTCTTGGTGGATAGACCTCATTGAGTTAATAAGAATTAGAAAATAGATACTTTACTACCCAAACATGAGTGTATCTGTTATTATTATATGTAGAATGTTATGATGATATGAAGGATATGTGTTTTCTAAAAGACTTATCCTTTAAATGGAATTGTTTCTCTTTAAATTTATTCCTTTATGACTCATTTTAAATAATGTTTCTCTCCTTGGGACATAGTAAATTTTTCAATAGAGTGTACCCCCATTGTATCTACTCCCTAATCCAGATATAGTTATGATAAGTCTCATCTGTCTAAACATATTTTCAAATTCATTCCTTCTATAATTACACTTAGTAAATAGCTCATTTATGCTTTAATGTTCTGGATTATGATTTATAATCAATTTCATTTTTGAAAAAGCCACATTTTTAGACTTTTCATTATTCATCAAAATAAATAATTTTTTATCTTCCTAGATATTATCATTTCTTTTCAGTTTACCACTATGTTTTCATATTTTCTCTTTAAAATTTTTAATTATGATATATGTTTCTCACACTTATTTATTACTTATATTAGCATCCTATCAAATATTATAAAGTTATACTTTTTAAATTATCCTTTAAGACCAATGTACTTCCTAAAGAGGTTTTAGTATATAGATTTTTCATTCAATATTATAGGCACTCCTTTCATCAAGATTATCATGAGATCTTTCTTCATTTATACTATAATAATTATCATCTTCCTTATTATATTCACTGTATAAGTCATAAAAAAGTTAATCAATAGATGGATTCAAAATAGACCCAGTATTTGTTATACCCATCCATAAATATTATGATTTATAAAAATTATCAGAAAATCCATCAAATATTCTTACCTCATTGTTATATTTTTGTGAACATTTTGAAGTATAATCACTATAATGTTCACTCCCGGTATCATATTTTTTATCTTCTCTTTCATTTATTCTTTGAATGTTTTCTATAAACCTTTCTATCTTTCTTCTTAATCTCATTATATTCAAGTCTAATATGAATTTTATTTCTATATTAATAGAAAATTAGATCATAGGTATCTTTTTTCCCTATTATATCCTTAGGACAATTTAGTCAGGAAATATTTATTAATCATTTTCATTTGAATATTTGAAAGTTCAACATCTGTTGGTTAATTTACTCTTTCTTTTGAAACATTTCATGATATTTTCTTGGATGATCATTCATTAAAATTTTTTTATTTTAACTTATGATTATTGTAAAAGAAACTGAATTTATCTTTTTATCCTTTTATAAATATCCTTTTAATAGATTTCATACGACATGAGTGTTAAAATTAAGACTTTAATAATTAACATAAAAATATTATTAATATTATATTTTATGGTTCTTTTAAATTATTATTCTTTTATAAGTTAACTAATAACATTATCTAAAATCTGATCATTTAATAATTACTTCTCTCTAAAATAATGAAAAATATTTATGATTATTATAAATTTTCGACACATTAGGAAACTATTTAACCATATCGAACATAAAATGATTGATAGTCTTTTCATAGAACATCTCTTTTTGTTTCATGAAATCTTATTGTTTTGAATGGTGTAACTTCAAGTTTCTTCCATGTCCCATAAGTATTTTAACATGAATATAGGTGGATGTAAATATTTATATGAATATAACATTGAACAATATTTGTAAATCTGAAATATTTCTAAACATTATTATTCTATTCTCTTGGGAAAGTAAAAAACTACTCTCTCTAGTATTTTATATCATCTAATATTAATGAGAGAGTTTTCAACACTAGTGTTCATAATGTATATTTCCTTTCCATATCACCAATATTCATAATCATTAATATAAAAAAATATGTCTATTTGGACTAATATTTTTGATTGGACTGTCATGTAAATAAGTATTAAATAAAAAACCTCTCTACATACTTATTAGAGTGCAAGGAAACTGAAATAAAAAAATATGAATAGAAAAATGAAAATCCAGAAATATTATGTTCATTTCATAAGGTTGAAATCTCCCCTAATACCAAATTTTAGATCAAAATAATATGGAAACTAATAAAATAAGGTTTGAATTGTAGTTTAAAAATAGCAATAGATTTTCATCCTCATCAAGACATAAAAATATTGATATTATGAATATTTGATTATCTCGTGATGAATATATCATTATTACTAATAGAAAAAAAATTAAAATGATAAAAAAAAAGTAACAAATATTTTCGATAGGTATTTAAATTTACAGATAAATTTCAAATGCCAAAAAATTTTAAAAAAATTGAATTAAAAAAATATAATTAAGATTTATCTAACTGGTAATTCAAAACACAGTTTAAACTAAGTAAGGAGAAATGTTTAAAATACCAACTACACTCCTAAAATGATATTATTAAAACTTGATTTTAGACTAATGTGAAGGTAGATCTATATAATTGATCCAAGGTATCCCTGACTTTAAACATTTCCAAATGTATCTTCCTCTTAAGGTATAAAACTAGAATTTGTCTTCCTTTCCCTAAAAGCCCTCAATCATCCTAATAATAATTTAATCATATAATATAACTTGTATCTTGTCTTAACCTAATATAGTGACCGATATCTCAGTGCTTTAACTAGTAAAATGGGTAGGGTAGTACTTCCAATAACTAACTAGTCCTTTCATGATCCTATGACTACAACAGGTAGTTCATTCTTCCTACTACTAAAATGATAACATTTGGAAAAACATATATGACTGAAATACAAAGAAATTTATAAGGTAATCATCATAATCAATATCTATGGGTAGAAACATTCATAAAGAAAACAACTAAACTAAAAAGAAGTTCTCAGTAAACAGTATATTTCAAGGATTCAAGACAATTAGTAAATTTCATAATGTTCAATGTTTTGTACACTATTGTTTTCCTAATCTATAGGGTTTCTCTATATTTATAATAAATATTATATCTATTGTATTCCTTGTTTATTGGTGTTAATTTAAATGGTATCTGCATTATCTCATTGTTTATCTTCTAATTGACTTGAATTCTTTCTATATATACTGATAGGTCAGTTCTACATTGCTATAATTCTATTTTATAGATACCATAAACTTTTTTGTTTTATGAAATTACCCAGACTGTCTAATTTACATAAATTGGTTCCATTTTCATTTCGTTAAACCCTAAATTTTCTACATTTTATTTAATGGTTTTAAATTACATAAAACATCAATGTTAATAGAACTATCTGATGTTTTATGAATTACTAAATTAAGTGTTTCACATCATTCAAAAACAAGAAAAGTGAAGTGAGTCATATATTCAACGTGTTATAGGAAATGGGTAGTGATTCTTAACCCAATATTTTTTAATATTATTCCAATGTTAGCACCATATTTTATTTTTATTCTATATTTTCATGACATACCATATCTTCATTCCTATTATTTTGATCAATGGATCATGATAATTATCAAATGTTACCACACTATTTTTCCATGGTATTTGTTTTTTGATTTGAGATTACATTTTCATGTATCATGTATTATGAATAACTCTTGTTATGTATCATTATTTTAATAATATATTTCTTTCTTACTCAGGTTTCTTTATATACATTTGATATAACTCGTAATGACATGTTTATATGATTTCCCTTACTAAGAGTTTGATCTTTCCCAATTATTATGTCCTCTATCTAAAAGTAATAAAGATGAGTATAACCAAGAATATGTCTATAAGTGGACATTGAGTAGTTCAAATTTTTTGAATTTTCATGTATAATAAAAAATGTTTCTTCGGTAGATGGCCCTTAAAAAAACTAAACCATATATTCTTCAAATTCTATGATTAATTATGAGATATAATGTTTATAATAGGATAATATTGTAATTAAAGATAGGTTCATCTCCCATTATATCAGATACATTGTTTAAAGAATGTCTTTTAACACCATGAAGAGGAGTCTAGGTCTAGGATTCCTCAATCATCCACATATGGATCTCGATATTGAGTGCATATGATTTAATGGTATTCTATGTGTCATGATAAAGAAACAAGATCCACATATATGAATTGAATATACCCATCCATTGTTATACAATTGTTATAATGAATATATTCTATAATCCCATATCCATTTGACAACTACTAATTCGGAAACTTTTATTCAAATGTTATCAATAGTCAACCTCGGTTTACCTATCTAATGTTAACATGATTAACCCATTATTTGAATGTAGTAAGTAGTTTTCTAAGCCATTATATTAACATTTCACCATATCAAATTAATATTTTTCAATCTATAATTTATATCTTCAATTGTTTCTATTTACAATGGATTGAATATGCTTATAGATTTCAAATCTTCACACAGATTGCACATAATCAAAATAAATTAGTATTAAATTTGCAATAAAATTTTCAATTCTATAGTTACTAATTACAACTATATTCTTCTTTCATGTCAGGATAATTTAAATTTTTGTGTTAAATATCCATCCAACCATATAGCTTAATGTCATATGAGTATAAACTCTATGAGACTTTGATAAAATATATGTGACTTTAAACTCTAGATGTTCAATATGATCAAATTTACCTGAAATTAAACTATATGAATCCAAGTTCTAAAAAGTTGTGTGACCATAAAAATCATACCCCCAATATTATCTAATGTAAACAACTTTAAACTATAATAATCCTCTTTTAAAAAAAATGAAATTAAATTTTAAACCCCAAATATGCTCCTTACCATTAAAATTTATACATGTTTTCCCTCATGGTTGACTGTCATAAAATTTGGTGTATTATTACCATTAGATTTATTTAACCCTTTATATAGTGTTATAGAAATATTGATGGTCAAATATAAATAGCCTTAATCTTTAGCAACCCTTTTGGTTAAATGTTTATGAAATTAATCTTCAAGGATATAATTCATATCATATATTCAGTGATATTTATAGCATAGTTTGATTAATAATTCATGTTAAGATTTGTATTTATACCAATAAAAACCATTTTTATGTCCATGTAGGGTAATATTAATTTCAATCCCCTAATTTGGTCAAATATTTATGATCTTAAACTTTAGATAGCCAATATGTTCAAATAAGTATAGCCACAAACTATTTATACATTGATCTTATACAAAAATTAATATTTCATACACTAGATTAGTTATGGTTTGACTAGTAAATAAACCCCATTTTGGTCTATGTTCAAGTTTTTAGACATATATTTTTATGTTTCATCAATACTATATTATCGTAAACTATATGTATCATTTTATCTAAGATGAATGGCCTTAAACATGGATCCGCCCTTTTATCCAACTATATATTACCTCAAACATCATGAACTCTTGGTCATATTTGTTTTATCATAAACTCTAAACATCAAAATTTCATCCCAATTGTAAGAAAAAAAATTAAACAAAAAAATACACAATGTTTATTGGGTTAAAGCCCCCAAATGGTGGCCTTATAAAAAGTGAAATATTTTCTCACTAAACAAAACAATTTCATCAGTAAGAAAAATGTTAGAGTGAAAAAAAATTTAAATTAAACAAATATTATTAGGGTAATACCACACAGAAGAATAAATAAGAAAAATTCATTTATTCAATCATTGAGCCTAAAAATTTCATTGATTAGAAAAATTAATAAGCATAAAAGAAAAAACAAAAATATTATGGGGAACAATACCTTTCCCTAGAAAAAAATAAAAGATGTGATCATAGGGTATATGGGTAAAAGAGAAAATTATTCACCTTTATATTCCTTGTATATATTATTTCAATTATTGTAAAAATAATTTATTCAATATTTTATGACTCTCATCAAATATACTTCATGGTTTTATGTTCCTCAAGTATCTCACATTCTCTTATCCAAACCGGTCGAGGATGGTTTATAGTGAAAAACATGTGACCCACGTATCACAGAAATATATATATCTAATATGACACATCCCAGATGAAATCAAATTATTTTCAACATTTATCTAACTTACTAACCTTGGTTCATAGTGTTGGCGCATGTGTTAAATATATATTCCATATAAACTGTAACTGCCTAAGGTTTTAAGTGATGGAGTTTGAGACATGGATTAGTCCAACCAAGTGAGTTTAGGTGTTTTATGGTGTTTAATGGGTCTTTGATGTCCCTTAGGTTGGGTTTAATAAATTATTTCAGGATTAAAGATCAATATTTTTAATGCAGTTGGATTTAGGTAATCAATTGGAAAGAAAAATTTTCACAACAAGCTTAAATAGGGTGTAGGTGGCCCTGTTAGGTCTACTGGCCACCGGTTGAACTAAGGGATAGTACCTGATGGATAGAAGATACCAAATGGTCTATGACTAAGTACCTAGTGGGTGAAGTGAGGTTCTATTTAAAAATTCATTTACTTAATTATATTAATTATTTTAAAAAATGGGGAGACCCTCATTTAAGGTCCAATTGTCTAGGGGGATATTTTTTTACCCTCCATATCATTCACTCATGTACAAGGCTAGATAATCCTAATCAATTATATTTTCATAATTTCATCTATAACAACGGGTCATCATCTATGAGTCCTATCATCCTTGGAATCTCTTTATCATTTGTTGCATGTTTATTTTCACATTTCATTGATTTTCATCTAATATTTTAAATTTAGATTTTTTTTCTCTAATTCATTGATTTATCCCTTCTTAAGTCAAATAAAACCTTGATATTCGATGTTATGTCCTATCCTAGTACCATGTAGGTTTTTATAGAAACTGTTTCATGTTTTACATATGTTTATGAAGTCTGTGAAATGAATGTATTGGTACGGTTATGTATGAATCATTATTTATAACCAATCATGATCTTTAGTATCCTTGAGTTATGTTCTAGGATGGTTTAGGTAAATTTTATGTGGTTTTGTAATGATCTATATTTATGGGGTTTCAAGTGGTGGTCATATAATAATGGTTCGATTAGGTATTCACCTTTAAATGACTTAGATGTGATTTTGTTTATCCAGCTTATATGGTCTGTGGACATGTGTGGTGTAGGATACCTTAATAGAACATTATTATTGTGGATCCCTAGTGATGGGGTAATGAATTTTATATAGATGTGGTATGGATATAGGATTCTATTTATTTCATATCACCATGTTTATTAAGGTAGTTTGGTTCATGTGTTCATAAAATAGGTCTGATGAGGTAGTTTTGAACAAGGTTTTTCTCAACATATTTTGTTGATATATAGGATTAGGGGTGATATATGTACCATTTTTTGAAATGAGGGATACATCATAAGTTTCCATGTGATATTAGTGTGACTTAGATCATAGGTTGGTAGAGTGATTCTCACCATATTTATTTGATATATTGAGGTTGATGGGGTAAACTCGTTGAAGGGAGGACATTATCTATGCATTGGTTTTCATCAAGCTGTTGAGTTGAATATTTTGGTAAAGGGGTCTAAGGACCATGAGATGTGGGTTTTGGTTTTTTGATTTTCATTTAGGTAATTGTCAATGGTTCAAAATGAATTTATTATTTGTAGATGTAATGTCAGGTCATGTGATTTACAAAACGTTAGAAGGAAATGGATCATTTGACATAACATAACATGGTTATCTCTACCTACTTCAACAATATCCAATGTAAGTAATACCTCACCTATGGGTAGAAAATAAATGTTAGGGTAGGTTTATATGGTTATCATTTACACATTTCAAGAACTTTTATACCTATTAATGTTTTCTAGGGATATCATTGGTGGTGGCCTAACAAGTTTATATTAACATCCTAAAAAGGACACCAAGTATGTGTGAAAACATTATGTTCACATCACAAGAAAGGGTAAGATCTCAAAATATATTTCTTAATAACTCTAGGTGAACTAACTATTTATATTCTATTTTCATGGTTACGCCTAGATTGGGCAGATCCATGATACTAAGATGGGATTCCCTTTAATTATTTTGGGCATGCCTATGTATGATAAACCTGTCGGAAACCATACTAATTACTATATGCCTTACATGTAATTGTAATTAATATTCATTATTACCATTTGTATGTTTTTGTTTGTTGTATTGAATATTTATTGAAATTTTTTATAATGGGGTTTAATTTTATATTCATTTAATCCGATGGGGGCATAGTCCTCCCACTATAATCCCTTAGATCATTACTTCTAGTTGGCTACCATTAGTGTTTTATGTGATGTGCTTCAGGTTAGGGGGACTCCTTACTAGGTGTCATTTTGGTAGTTAGTGTCAGGGATTATAAAAAGTGGGATCTAATCAAGTTGAGATATGGTATATTGATGTTTGAGAATATACTAGGACTGGGGGCGGATTCCATGTTTTATACCTGACTTGCACAAATTCAAACTGAAGTATAGGTTTCTAGGAGAATCAAGAATTCTATTTTTTATTATCTAATATTTAGTTATGTTATTTGGATAAATTTTGATTTTATGTTATTGAAATATATCTCAGAATCCGGGTATCAAGAGGTGATATATAGTACTCAAGCATCAGTATAGATAGGTAGGTCTCAGATAACATGTTTTGTCCTTATTTTGGTATATATTTCTGTTCTAGTTATGGAATTTGATGGGTTTTTGGTATTTAATGTTTTAGTAACAACATATATATGGTTTTCCCATATAGATTCTAAGTATGATTATACTCAGCCATACTAGGGATGGGATTCCTACTATTATTAGCATGTGGATCCAATGTGATGGTGGTGTGTGAAATACCTACCGCTTGAAAGGGGTAGTCACAACCTTGAGGCTAGATGATATAATCCTTTAGTGAATGTAGGGAAGTTAATGGGATGGTGTGATTTTTATTTGCTTTCATATTTCCCTATTTGTGGCATCTAAACCATTATATATATTTTTAGAATGGTATTCGGTTATTAGTAATAAACAACCTCTATTAAGATAATCCAAAAATGGAAAAAGAGTTAGAGAAGTTGTTTGATGAGATGATTAAGGAGATCTCGGTGCTGGTTATACTGGTCATCAATTAGGGATCTCAAATATAAAATACATCCATGATATATTTATAAGAGAGTTTAGTAAAAACAACCACTTTTGTTTCATGGAGAGGATTTACCCCATGTAGTTTACTAATGTATTGAGTCAGTACATATAATTTAGATTATATTGACATTCCGTGTGGGAGGAGGTTGAATCCATATTCATATATCCATTGGGGAACATTAATACATTTGTCGGGATATTCAAGTCAATTTAGGTAGGAATAAAGGGATGACTTAGAAGGAAATTGAGTTGAGTCTCTTTGAGAACTTATTCCCTAAGATGGTGAGGGTGGACTGAGCTCGTGAGTTCAAATAACTTTGGTGGGGATAGATTTTTGTCTTGGAATATTTTATAAGATCCACATACATAGTGTGATTATCAACAAAATTGAATGGATATAATCTCACTAAGATGTATATATTTTAGGATTGTTTATAGCATGTTATCTGGGACCATGTAAATATATTCATGTTGACCTCGTTTTTTTTGTAGTGAACTAGGTGTTGATAATGGGGTGGAACCTAATGGATTAGAGTATATTAATCTATAATGTGGTGTAAAGTGGTATAGGTTGTGGATATTTATTTATCTATAAGTATGGGAATAAGGTGACCCAATTGGGTCATCATATAAATGATTCTTTTTTTTCACTATAATATGGGTTATCATCAAAGTGTTTTCAATGTGAACAAATTGGCCATATTTAGGCATAGTGTGATCAACTGCTAAAGGATTTTATATCTTATTTTTAGATGGATAATTTATAGATTTTTTATAACAACACAGTCATTTATAGGTCATGAATTGGGTTAGAATCTAGTTTCTGAGGATGGAACAATATCTATTATAGAAATTGGGAGTTGGTATTCATTTTGATGTGTGATTCATGGTAGTTTATGGGATACCAAATTGTGTGGGAAGTGGTTGAAACTGTTTGTGATTCCATATGGAGTTAATTCATTGGATATTTAGTCTTTGGTTCAGTTTTTTGGGATTGGGATAATATATTTAAAGTAAAATGGATACTCTTTGAATGTTATAGTTTACTATGAGCATGTTGGTTTTGAGTTTTTGGTGATAGATGCTAATTCGTGGTGTGTGTTTGTGTGTGTGTTAAAGAATGATAAAGTGATTGTATATGTATTTAAATTGAGTATGAAATGTGGTGATTGTGTGTGATGGGTTGTACATGTGAATATAGGTTGATGATAAAGTGTGGTACCATAGATGTATTAGTTATCTCATGTGTGGCCTGATTAAGTAGGTGAATCATATAGTGAGGATTTAACATAGAATGTATCGGTCCCGTTCAGTTATCTGTTCATGGTAATTATGATGAGATGAATATATTTGAAATAATATTGATGTTTTAGAGGTGTGGTGATCAGGATGCTCAAGTTTTGGGTAAATCTAGTTAATTTCAAGGTATAAGATAACTTTGTGATGAGATTTCATATAGTGGGGTGTTTATAAAATCATGAATTATGGAGTGAGGCTGTTAGTTCCACTAGGCTATATACCCCAATGGGTGGTGAGTCGGGGTATGATAGATTAAAACAACTTCCCCTTTGATCTGGTTTCATCATTTGACAAAACTATTTTCTCTCTTCTTCCCAGTGCAGAGTATGAACAACAAATTAAAGCATGCACAGTATACTGCAATTTTACATGGTTCACCCTCACTGGACGATGTCTAGAGAGCATTCACCAATGATGTGCGAATGTACCAAATCCAATAAAATCACACGACTGTTTACAAGTTCGAAGTGGGCTCACTGTCCCTCCTAGATTACAACCACTAAAAATTTGAGAACTCACATCTCTATCAATTGATGTGAGCTCACTGCTTCTTCATAAGATCCACTCATAGTTTATAGACCTATAGGTCTCTTCATTATCACAAATGAATGCATCCTTCAATATATGTTTATGCACTATTTAATTCCAACATTCATCCAATTATGAATACCCCCATTCCACAAATTACTGGGCAACAACCTTTAAAAATACCTTCGCAAAGAACCCTACTTCGCAAAGCTCCCAATTTCAAAAAGCTCAAACAAGCCTTCGCGATGTCTCAGCCTCTTTGCAAAGCAGACTCCATCACAGAGCTCACTACTTCAGAGAGAAATCTTCATCATAGAGCTCAAGCCTTTGAAAAACCCAAGCCTACTCCAATCTTAGGTTGTCGTAGAGCTCACGACATCGAAAAGTTACTTCCTTCGTGAAGCTCACTGAGCCAATGCATAACAAACATCTTTCATGGATCTAGATTAGCATTCATGAACCTCATGTCTTTCCATTTGATACCAATTGTTAGTTCCACCAGTCTAGATACCCTGAGAGAGGGGTGAATTAGGGTATGATATATTTGAGAACTCACTTCTCTCTCAACTGAAGTGAGCTCACCGATTCTTCATAATATCCACTCACAGTTTTTATAGACCTATAGGTCTCTTCTTTATAACTATTGAATGCATCCTCTAATTTATGTAGATGTAGTCTCAATTTCCAAGCTTCATAAAATGATGAATACCCCTTTTCCACAAATCACTGGGTAACAAACTTTGTAAATACCTTAGTAATGAACCCTACTTTGCAAAACTCCCAACTTCATGAAGCTCAAATAAGCCTTCGCAAAGTCCTTGCATCTTCATGAAGCACAAAACTTCGCAGATCTCACTACTTCACAGAGCACACTGCATTATAGAGCTCAATCCTTCTCAAAATCCAAGACTTCTCAAAGCTTAGGTTGTCTCAGAGCTCAAGCCGTCCCCAGGAGACTTCCTTCGTGAATCTCACTGAGTCAACATAGAATACACCTCTTTCATGGATCTGGATTAGCAGTTGTGAAGCTCCTGTCTTTCAAAATGCACACTACCCCCATTAACCACCTTCGTGATTTGAGAGAAACAAATTTTTCATGGAAAACTATATACTTTTCTCGAAGGGTTCGAGGCCTATTTGTAAGTTATTCTACCGACTCAATAACCTTCCGCACGAAGTCAGCTCCACGTCAGATCAAATTGCAATGCTCCGAAAGTACCATAAAAAATATCTCTATATCGTGAACTACCATGAAAATTCTCAGATCGTGGAGCGCATTGTAATCACAGAGCGTTCCATCAATTATTTTTCTCCGATGTCGCAAAGTTTTACCGTAATGCTCTACACCTCTACTATTATCAAAACTCATTGTAATCGCGAAGAACACTGTCAACAATCATCATGTCTTCGTGAAATCCAAATCATGAATCCCGTATTCATGAAACTCATGAATTTTACATATTTTGATGAGATATTCAAGGAAATCCATATTTTGTGATCCTTATCAAATCCCAAATTTTGGACCCCAAAAATTTGGCAAAAACTAGAAAATGGTTCCACCTTGTATCTGTTCTTTTGTACCGCCTGCAGATCTTCTCTTCTTTTGTCGTTGTAATTTTTTAACATGGATTATCAACAACATATCTAGAACTCTAAAATTCACCATGAAAACCAATATTGTCAACAAACATATCCAACCCAAAAATTTAGTAATGTTACCTTGGGAAATACTTTTCCCAACAGAGGTAATTATAGGTCAGGAGTGTACAACCACTTACGTTTAAGTGCTTTGGAGGTTTTAAAGGGGTTAAGAATGTTCTGGAAGTCAGTTTTAAAAAAACTACTAGGTATTAGTCTCTTTCTTTTAATGGTAGAGGGTATGATGTACCCAATGGTTAAGAAACCCTTTAAAGGTCAGATTGACATGAGTGTAGGTGCCCATGTGAGGTTCGTCGACCACCCAGTGGACATATGAAGGGTAACCAGTTTCTATAGACTACTCAATGGATAGTAATAGGGGAATCAGTGGGTTATAGTAGGGTTATTAAAAAACATACAATAGTTATTTTTTATTAATCTTATAAAATTGGTACACCATTTTTTATCATCGAAAACTAGGAGTCACTCACTTTATCATGAATTTCATAACATCGACCTCACGTATTCAAACATATGTTGATTTTGATATAGAATAATTTAAATTAATAAAGAAGAATAAAATGGGATCTATTTGTGTTTCATTATTTATCAAACACTTATATATGAAGATTCCTCAAAAACAGCACACAGCCTAGTTAAGTGGTTATGAGAACCTCCCACAAAGAGCGGGTTGTTTATTCTATAAATTGTATATCAATATGTTCTTTATGAATTAAAACACATTTTTAATGGCCTTTTAGACAATTTTTATAAATTTAAAACATATTCATTAAGATGAACCAAAAATCAAATGGTGTACATAGTTTTATAGAACTCAATTTAACTACTCCTAGAGAAAAAACATACATACAGATCAAAAGTATTATTCATATTATGTTGGGATTTTTTTAGTTCAGATTGATTTTAATAAAGGAAAAACTAATCTGAAGGAATAAAATTTATTTGTGTTCTGACAGTGTACATCCTTTATAGGCCATCTACTTCCTTCACAAACCGTGTATATCATTTTAAGACAATGTACTTTCATCACGGATAGAACTCAGTTGTGCAATCTCATGAAATTACATCATGGAACATGAATATCCCACATCATTATGCACTTATTTCATTCAAAGAGATAATGTATTGTGTATTTAAAAAAAATCTGGTCTATTAAATACTTTTTTCTCACATGATTAATGTTGTAGTGATCATTACATTTTTATGAGATGACTTAAAGCCTTTGTACCTACATGTTCTATTTGTGATCACACAATCACTTCACCTCCATATACCATAGAAAGGAGTTTACACAATTTTTCCTATAAATACTAGAACACACTTTAAGGATAAAGGAATTTGGGTAGTATATATTTATAGGAATCAAATCACAAACCAACCTGGGTCGACCCCAAACCGGTCACCAGAGCCAATCTACAACATAGCCCGAAGAGCGTTCTCGATCCCCATGGGCTAGAAACTAGTACCGGTCATAAACCAAGTAAACAAAGGGAAATATTTATGCCAATAATAAATACATATAATAAAAATGGAATGATAAACAAAGAAACCTAATATCTATATATCAATATCCAAACATAACTTATTTTATACAAAACTCAAAATACAACAATGTTATACAACATAAACCAAACTGAAAACTGACAACATAATATTTCCATGTTACCCTGAGGTTCACTCTCTAACAACATGACTAGTCATATCCCATGGTAATGAAGACCGTGATAATACCTACACTTCTAGCTAAAAATTGGAAGAAACTATAAGCATGAGTATTAAAACTCAGTAGGCATGCCATAAATAATCTATTCCCAATGCACATTCTTTAAATTAAAGAACACCAGCTTCAAGTTTCAAATACTATATATAAATGTAAATTTTCAAAAAAAAATTCACTTTAAAATAAATCATGGTTTATTTCCTCTATTACCATTAAAATCAATATTCCTTTTCCAAAAAGGAACTATTAGTGTTTCAAAGAGAAAGGATGAAAGAATGTGAAAAACGTTTTTCAAGACATTATCCCATAAACACTAGAAAACTAATTTATTATTTTAAGGAACCATTTTACTCAAATAAACAAGACAAAATACACAAAAAGGGAAATGAAAATATCATATAAGAGTATCCAACAAATCTTGCATCTTAATTAACTATGTGACAATATTAATGAGAGGAACCTGGGAGCTCGTGAATAATCAAGAACATACTAACACATATTTATTCATCCCAAAAATCATGATACACTCAATGAAATCGAAGGACCCTAACACTCTCGGCCAAACCTCACATGGAATATACTCAGGGGCCAATTCCAAACCTATAATAAAAATATATCACCCTACTATGGGGCACTAGATTATTCGTAACCAAACTATTGAATCAAATTTTATCAGAAAATTCAATAGTTATGTTATGTTCTCCATGTCAAGATTATAGAAAAGGGTGATCCAAGAAATTCAGTTCATTTATCCAATCAAATAAACATATATAATAACTAATACATGGGCATCACTAGAATCACCCTGAGGACCAATCTCATTACATTTAACAAATATATCTCATAAGAGTCCATATTGAGGATCTCCCATTATCATAATGAATCCAAATGATTCTACAACTAGTATATCCTATCTATGAAACAAAAACAAGGAAAGATGATCACCCAATTGTGGTTTTTATAATAAAAACATTCACCACTTTCATAAAAGCTTTAAATGGGCCTCAATCTCCTTTCACCAAACCATCACATTCAAAAGAACCTAAAATCATCCTTTAAAAAGAGGTGTAAACACTCCATCTCGCATATCAAAACCATTTTAAAAAATAATCCATTTGAAATACCACAACACATTTATTATCCAAGATGTCTTCATTAAAAATGTTGAACATTCCATTTATCACCTTCACATGCCAATCCATTTTCAAAATCCAACTAATCATTTATTTTAAATATGAAACCACCTTTAAACCCAATTTAAGGAACACAATTTATCATTTCACATGCCAAAAAATTTAAAAATCCAATCCGTGATATTGATATCAAAAACTATTCATAAAATCCAACTGGGCATTTTCTCAAACACATGGTGTTAATAATAAAACCAAAACAATAATAATTATCAAAAAAGAAGTTATAAATCATGACTGTGGACACCAGAAAAATATTCCAAAGATCATACATCATTATTTAGCACATAAGAAAAGTGAAAAAACATGAAATCAATTATTCATAAATTAAAAATGTTAGTGTAAAGAGAAGCCTACCTCGAACCACAAGAACATCAATAATGCACACTCAAAACAACCCTTCCAAGGATCAAAAATCCATGATATACCAAGAATAACCTTAAACAAACAAAATACCCACACATAAATCAAGGGGAACATGAAGCCTTGGTCCAATATACCATACGAAGAGAAGAAACCAAGAGTAAATGAAAGAATGAGAAAGATGTATTAAAGAGGAGATGGTTACCTTGATAAATCAGGAACCATACTTAAAGAATCGCCTTATATCTACCATGGAAGTATGGGTGGAGTCATTTTGAAGGATGGAGGATACTCCTTTGGGTCGCACGTACTAGGTGGAGAAGAAAAATGTCATATTGGGGATAAAATTACAAGATTGTAGTTTAGGTATTTCATAATGTTTATGTTAGGTCCATTACGTCCAATACCCTGGGAGGGGGGTGAATCATGGTATGATAGATTAAATATCCTATTGATTTTAATCTTATTTCTTCATTAAACAAAACACACTTATATCATTCTCTCATAGAAATATATAATCCAAACTGAAATCATACACACAATTTATTAATTTTACATGGTTCACCCTCACCGTGCTATGTCAAAGGAGCATACAATAGAGATGAGATGATGTACCAAATCCACTATAGCTCACTGCCAATTATAAGTTTTAGGCTAGATCACTTCTATTCTCAAGCTCATTGCCTTTGAAATGTTTAGGTTCTGATCACTGTATTCCCACAGGTCACTCCCTATGTCTCTTTCACTAGCTCAATACTAGTGGAAAGGGTCATCATCTTCCTATTTCTTTGCTCACTTCTCTTTAAATCGATCCACTCACAGTTTATGCACTAGTAGGTCCCTTAATTTTCATGAATGCATGCATCCAGAACTATAGGTAGATTCTCTTTTGATATTAATTTTTCACCTATATACTAATTCCACTTTTCCCCGTACTATTAGGTTAGCGGAAATTGCCTTTGCGATCTATTTTTTGTGCTTTTTCTAACTACCTTGTGTCCTCTGTGAACCACAAAGCTTCCTCTGCATACCACCGTGCTTCCTTGTGTAAAACCATGATTCCACACATACTGAGTAGTAAGTATGATATGTGGAGTTCCTCTTCTATTTAATGAATCCTCTTCCAAGAACTGAAATCCTTTTTAGATTACTTATCCTCTAATTCTGTGTACTGGGTTTGCTTTGTAAATTGTCACTACTTCGGCAGACTATCTCTAATCTGAAAACTATCTATACATTGAAGACCAACTCTTCTCTGTGTACGATGTGTTCCTCCACTTCGTACCATGTATTCCTCCTCTGTATACCACATTATTTTCACTCTATAGTTTCCTATAAAAACATATGCTGGAATTGATTCCTCAAAAACTAGTTCACCTTTCGTGGAATTCTCCCTCGTGAGCCTCTTTAAGACTTCACCGAATACCCGGAGAAAAGCTATTTTCTTATGAAAATTGCTCTAACTTAATGATGGGATTATAGATCCTTATATAGTAAATATGATCTAAAAAATCTACTAATCTGATATTTACAAAATTTTCAATGTGGTATAGCCTTCACTGTATACCGCTTCACCAGAGAACCGTTCTTCCTTATGATTTCCATGTACGGTCTCTCCTCCTTCACGGAACCCCAAATCACCATCACAGTTTTCCCAATTATGCCCTTCACAATTTATCAAAATATCTCCTTGTTTATTTGAATGACAATCCATCCCATATACCACAAGCCTTACATGTTCTGTAAGCCTTCCTTATACCGCATCCGCAAACACTTCACATTTTGTGAATCATTCTGTGTACCTCCTTTGCAATCCCTGAACCGTGAATCATGGTCTGCGTACCATTATTGATACATGGTACGTGGTCTGTGTCCCATTATTCATGGTTCCATTGTTTTTTGGATTTTCTTTGTCATTCTGCATCTCGTTCACTCCTATGAATAAATTCATCCATTTCCAAGAACAAACTCTCATATTTGAGGCCCCAAAATATAGAAAAAATTGGGAAACTATTCCACCTTAAACACCTATCTTTGGGAAACACTAACCATACTCATTTATGGTCATCTATATTTTTCATCAAACACAATAAAACCCCAAACATACTGGGAATACACTTTGACAAATTTTTTCCCAAGATATTTTGTTCTTAGTAGATTTCATGGTTTGGATGCATGGATTACCAAATTGTGCACCTAGCATGTAGCCCTCACTGGACACACAATACACCCTCGATAGTCTAGTCTCATTGTGTCCAAACTATGTGAAAACCATTCCCAATGTCACTGTCCTAAGACAGAACCTTCCTACACACATAACCCTCTGTTTGAAAAATTAGGTGCAAGTCATGAGCCAGGACTCTTCTAGAGTCACATAAGTTGCATTGTTACCTATGTTGAGCCACATGTTTTACCAAACATTGTGCCAATCAGGTGCAGGATACTTCCAAGACCCAAAAAATTAACCCTTCACCATGTAATCTTGAAAAACTGAGGAATAACCACAAGGTAAAAATAAAGAAAGAGAAACCTCACATTTGAAACCCTATCACACCTAGAGCTCAAGATAAAAACTGAGATCAAAAAATGAACCTAAACAAAGGGAAAAAATAAAAAACTATGTGTGGCATGTAACACCCCAAGATTTTATGAAAAATATTCTTTTTAATTTCACTAATGTCTTGTGTTGTATGCTACACCAAAAGGAGCTTGCACAACACACATCCTTGACTTGCCTTGCATTACACGCAATCGCGACCTTCCTCGATAGCGTGTGTAGTACGAAATACCGAGTTTCACTAAACAACGATATGCTATTATAATATTATTATAACTAGCCGTTATAAATATTAATAACCACCTTTTAAAATTTTAGAAATTTTAGCTCTCAAAATGGAATTCATTTTTGGATTCGGAGTATCGAATTTAGCCTAAGGTGAAATTTTGGTACTTTTTGGATTACTTTCAATTTCTGATGAATAGTGAAAATTATTAAATTATAATTAAAAACAACTTTTTTAATCGAAATAATTAATAGTGATAAATCATTAATTTGAGTGGTTTTAAAGTATATTTAGAATATATTTTTACAATTTAATACAATGTTGTTCATTGGATGTAATTTCACATTTAAACCAGACATAATCAAGTGTCAATCTTTTGATAGATATTGTTTCTTAAAAACACGCTATTTGTTTTAACAGAGGGATTTAATTATAAAATTAATTAATGCAATTTCTATGTTATGAATTTGGTAAAATAGACTTCATTTTTGAATTTGGAATATGAAATATAGCTTCGGATAAAATTTTGGCATTTTTCTGAAAAACCTGAATTTTTGATGAATAGTGAAACTACTAAGTGGTAGTTAAAAAACAGAATTGTTCATAAAACTTAATTTTACCACTTCTGTGAATGGAATTTCAAAAATCTGAAAGACACGATTGATGTCAGTAAGTAAAATGTGGTTCAATGACATGAAAATAATTTTTGGTGAATAGTAACTTTTTACTTTTTTTACCACGGTTAATAGTAAATAGGGTAACTAAGGGTAAATATGATATTACTATTACCCTAACACATGTCCTAATTCTATTGGATAAGTGTAATTCGACCAAAAACAACCTTATGAATATAATATGACCATTTAGGTCCACTTGGATTAGATTATGACATTTAATATTATTTTATTTAATGAATAGTTAAAATAGTTAAAATCAAAGTTTAATAACTAAAACATTTTTAATATGGGGTTATACAAAAGATAAATTCGACTATAAATATTCATTAGAAAGATAAAAAATATTTCCTACACAATGATATTTTATTTATAATTTTTAGACTTTAAATAAATTAATTTATTTATGACACAACGATGATGCAGTAATTACCCTTTTAAGAAAATATTAACATAATTGATCTTATAAATGCTCAAATGAATGTAATTTGAGACTTTTGATGAATTCCACTAATTTTCTAGGTTACTATGATATATTAGTGTTGATTTAATCAACTTGGTTCGAACATATAATTCTGTTATGACTTTCACGAAAATCATATATCAAATAGTGTCAAAATTGATACAAAATAGTTTTTAAATCAAATATTATATTATTAATTGTTATTTTATTCCTAAAAATCTAAGGTTCGGCTAAATGAATTAGATAAGGATATATATATTAATAATAAACAATTTGGGGTTCGTTTGGCATGTTATAGTAAATGTATTAACCATATAGTGAAACAAAACAAAAAGACACGGTAAAAGTTAAATTATTTAACTTAGAGATAAATCTAATTGATAAGGTTAAAATAATACCCTAAACTTGCCTAAATCCTATTGGATGATGGGATTTCGACCCATCCCCACTTTAGCTTCTAAATAAGACCCTTTAGAACCATTATAAACCGATTTTGACTTTAATATAAAATAATATTTTGAGATATTCCTAAGGTGCCCCTCTCCTCCCTTATAAAAGGGTACCTCCTCCCCCTCCTCCTCACACCAATTTGAGCACTCAAGCTCGGCCAACCCCTGAAAAAATCCCTTCTCCACTTCCCTAGAATAATCCTAGAGGTCCTGGTCTTCTTCAAAGACCAATCTTAGTTCTCTAAGTGGAGGATTCAAAGAGGCGTTCCAAAGAAGAGGTAATATCCATTACCGATCTTTTCAATTTCTTTCTTCTTAAACTTCTTCTTCTTTAGTTGTTTCGTGATAAAGTAATTACATCAGTATTACTTACATACTGATATGTTATTATAAATATTAAACAACTCTAATTCACCTTCTATCCATCCTACGGAAAAATGAAATCATCGCGCGTGCGTACGTACGGAATACCGTCTCCACGCCGTGGTGTAATATATTTTCTGTCACCACCTTAATTGGATGGGTATCATGGTTTAATTAGTAACTATATATGATTATTATAAAGTGATATTGATACTGAAATAGTATACATACACTTCAACACAATTCCACGACCACGGGAATGATATCATCGCTCGTGCGTACGTACGGACTACCGTCTCCACGACGCGATGAGATTCATTCTCAATGATTAACCATTCATGAATGATTATAAACTATATATAATAAGTACTAATGAAATATATGACCTTATAATGATTCTGGAATTATTTATATTTATATGTATATCATCTACTTAATTCCATTCAATAAGGAAAACGAAAACAGCGTTCATGCGTACGTACGGACTACCGTCTCCATGAACTGTGTATTTCTTTCCATTTACTGATTTATTATATATTTATATTCTGAATATATATATATATATAAATCATGTTTTATATTCTGGAATTAAGTAATCATGATCTAAGTAATCATATGAATAATTACAAATTAAAAACACGAACGACAAATGAGACGATTTTACCCAAAACGCTACTTTAACATGAATTTACAAAAGAAAGGGTAATATAAAGTCATAAGTGGACCATATATGATATAATAACAATGAATATGATTCTGGAATAAGTCAATAACATGATTTAAATCATTATACAGGAGGTTCGGACACGTACAAAGCAAGTTAGATCTAAGGTAAGGAAAATATCACAATCTCATTTTTATCCGAGATTGTTTATTCGTAAGTATTTACTGGGGTGTATTTTATCATCCACATCCATGTTCCCTCAATATGTAATATTGTTTCCATCCACTTACAATAGTTTAAATCCAATTTTACCCTTCGGTGAGTTTTTAGTAAAGAATATGAAAGGAATCTTCTGTCATTTTTTCGTACGAGGTACATTTTGACTTTTCCGACAAAAGTACGAAGAATGTTTTTTTTAACTTATACGGCATGAATGGATTTTTAAAACATTATTTCCAAGAAGCTTCCTTTACAAGTTTTCAAGTTTATTTTTAATCAACTTCTTTTATTTTAAAGTCGTATGACATGTTATGAAAGGAAAAATGTTTTTGAAGTAGAATGGATATTTTCCTCAAGAATGGAGTTCAAGTATTTTATCCAAATTATTTTCCATCTAAGATAATAAAAGGGTTATGTTTTTATCCCTATTATTACATGGATTTGATTATGTTGTGATGGAAATATTTTTATGAATTCCTTTAACTTATATGAATTGTTTTATGATGTCATGTTGTTTAAGAATCCGATTTTTATTACGTGGATTACGCTATGATGTATGGTTTATGATTATGTGGCACACATAAGAAAGGATTCATTATAAGATGGGTGGGACCTATATCTCCATCCAATGCATTGGGTAAAGATTTTATATCTCATGAGATAGACATGGCTGGAATGGTAGGTTATACCGGTTCAGTGAAACAGGACTGAAATGAGGGTTACTCGATTCAGAAAGGGACTTTGTCCACTAAGATAGTCTTGGCAATGAGTCTTGACTAACAAGAAATGATTCTCTATGATTATGTGTGTATGCCACAAAGTTTCATGTTTTAAGTTATGATTATTGGGATTTCATTTCACTACTATGATTTATCCCATGATATGAAATTATGCTCTCTTTTGCAGGTTAATATTTCCAAAAGTTATGTTCTTATGAATATGATGTGATTGATTTTTTTTCTTTTATTTACCCTTACTGAGCATTTGAGCTCACCCTTTTATGTTTTCTTTTCCCCAGGATATAAAGAAAGGTTTTAGGTAAAAAAAGGGAAGATCTTTATGGGACATATTGAAGATCTTTCACCACGATTAGAAGATTACGTTCCGAGTTTCCAAAGACACTAAACTATTACGGTCCTTGAGTGTGTGTTTTTGTTATGTACTAAGTATTCCGCAAATGTAATGTAATGTCCATGTACGTCAGGCTTCGGGTCTCTACAATTGGTATCAGAGGAAAGGTTTAGTCAACCTTTGGAAACTAGGATGCGAAAACGTTAGTGAGATCCCTAGAGATATTTCTAAGGTATGTCTAGGGATGTCCCTAAGGTTAAGTATACGTATAGGTTACAGTACTAGAATTACGCTAACGATCATAGAATTAAACCTAAGATGTTAGATATTGAAGGTACTCCCCCTTTATTATGTTGTTTTCCCAAGCATTATTTTTGCCTCTCACACTATTCTTTTTGGGTTTTAGACGATGGCTGGAACCCGAAGGAACCGTGTTGATCAATGCAATGGACAATGCAATGATTGTCCTCCTGAACAAACAAATGTTATGGGAGATGGAGTGAAAAATCTTATTTCTATACTTACACAAGCTATGAATCATTCTGGACAACCAAATGAGCAGAGAAGGGAACAATATTCTATTGAGTCCTTCATGAGGCAACGTCCACCTTCTTTTAGTGGATCTTCCGATCCACTTGTTTCTGAACAATGGATCTGTACCACTGAAAAGATATTTTCAGTTCTTCAATGTTCTGAACATGATAAAGTCATATTATCAGTATATCGTTTGGAAGGTGAATCTGATCAATGGTGGAATCTTATCAAGAATATGAGGCCAATAGATGAAATTGAGTCCATGGAATGGGATGAGTTCAAGAACTTGTTTTTCAGTAAGTACTTCCCTCATATTCTTCGAACGAAGATGGAAAAGGAGTTTCTTGAGCTGAAGCAGAAGGATGATGAATCTGTTGGTATATACGAAGCAAATTTTACAAGACTTGCAAGGTATGCATCTGGCATTATCATCCAACCTGAAAGTAAAGTTGATCGATTTTTCAGTGGCTTAAAACCAAGTCTTCGAAGGGCATTAGCTATAAGAGACTTCAGTAGCTATGAAGAAATTGTGCGTTGTGCAATCAAGGTAGAAATGGAAGTTGGTGGTAGATATCCATCTCATGGTTTTGACAAGAAACGAAAGATGGAGTTCAAGGAGAAATCTCAGAATAATGGTGAAAATAAGATGAATGTTTCCTTATGCACAAAGTGTGGAAAGAAGCATGGTGGAGATTGTCTTAAAGGGACTAGAAAATGTTTTAAGTGTGGAAAAGAAGGTCATCGAGCAGCTGAGTTTTGAAGTAATGGAAAAAGGGTTTCTAATGATGTGAATAAAGTAAACACTGCAGAGAACGCACCACCAACACTTCAATGCTTCAAGTGCAAGGAAATGGGGCATTATGCTAATAAATGCCCTAATCCAAGGGTTAGTGATGATCAACATGAGCATCCACTGAAGGCAAAGGACAAAGGGAAGTCACATGCGATCACTATTGGCAATGTTGAATATGGAAACGATGTGGTGGAATGATTAAGTGTTTATGTAATGGGATTCCAAAATAATGTTATATCATTGAGTATTGCAATATTTATTGATGTGGTATTCAAAGTGATTGAGATATTTTTTGGAAATAAGATGATATGCGCATAATGAAGGGAAAACGAGAAAATGAAATGTTTAATAGTATTCATGAGCTCATGATTGATATAAGGACTAAGTGATATCATGGTTTGAGTATATAGAATTTTGAGGATTTTGGTATGTGGAAAGTGTTAACATTAAACTGCATTCATGTTTTCACTAAGGTATTCAAGAGAATACATGATTAAGGACTTTGAATGTTTGGAATGTGACCAACAAAACATATCTTATGATATATGGGGATCAACGATGGTATTAAATCTCTGGTAATCGTTTTCACTATGTTATGAGAGTGGACTGCAGTATTATGGATGAGCCTAAAGATTGAAATGTATCATGTTGGACATAAGTGAGTATTGTTTAAGGATAGAAGTTTTTTTTTGATATTATTGATTGGATGTTATAGTAATGTAGTTTTAGAAAAAGGACAACCTGCAGGACGGGTGACAGCCCATCGCTTCGGACAAGGCTATGGGAATCGAACCCACAACCGAAGTGCGACTGGACTTTATCGCCTACCACTGGCCTACAGGAAGTCCCTGTTTAATATAAACTAGTTTTATTATATTAAGCAGTATGATGTATGAAGTATAAGTCCATTTTAGGAACCATATGTGATTAATCTCACTATAGATCGACTTATGTATATAATTTTTGCTAACCTTTTGTTTGAGATAGATGGAATGACCCGTCATTCTATCACATGATCTGCTAACACTTCACAAATAACAAATTCAACTTCATTTATTTAAGAGATGAAGTGGAAATTGTTCAAGGCATGAAAAACAGTGAGATTGTACCAAAATAAAGAAAGTATTTATTCTAATTCAAATTTTCAACTTTAGGGAAATGATCTTGAAAACCAAAAATGTTGTCCTAGTGATCTTATACCTGATGAATCGGATGGTACCTTAGATCGTCACAAATTTATGGATTTGTGATTGTTGGCTTTTCCATAGCCATGTTCTCTACCACTCTCCATCAGAACATGATGGTTAGATTTCTCTTCCATATCCATATTTTCACCTATGTGGAAACCCAGTGATTAGTTTATTTGGGTAATCGTTACATTTCATACTTTAGTTTTTTAAAGCCAAGTTTTGGTATTCCTTTTTACGATTTGGGTTTCTATTAAAGAAACTTTTGAATAGTAAACTATTTATAACCCCGACGAATTTCGAGGTCGAAATTCATTTTAAGGGGGGTAGAATTTAACACCCTGAGATTTTATGAAAAATATTCTTTTTAATTTCACTAATGTCTTGTGTTGTATGATACACCAAAAGGAGCATGCACAACACACATCCTTGACTTGACTTGCATTACACACAATTGCGACCTTCCTCGATAGCGTGTCTAGTACGAAATACCGAGTTTCACTAAACAACGATATGCTATTATAATATTATTATAACTAGCCGTTATAAATAGTAATAACCACCTTTTAAAATTTTAGAAATTTTAACTCTCAAAATGGACTTCATTTTTGGATTCGGAGTATCGAATTTAGCCTAAGGTGAAATTTTGGTGCTTTTCGGATAACTTTCAATTTCTGATGAATAGTGAAACTTACTAAATTATAATTAAAAACAACTTTTTTAATCGAAATAATTATTAGTGATAAATCATTAATTTGAGTGGTTTTAAAGTATATTTAGAATATATTTTTACAATTTAATACAATGTTGGTCATTGGATTTAATTTCACATTTAAACCAGACATAATCAAGTGTCAATCTTTTGATAGATATTGTTTCTTAAAAACACACTATTTGTCTTAACAGCGGGATTTAATTATAAAATTAATTAATGCAATTTCTATTTTATGAATTTGGTAAAATAGACTTCATTTTTGAATTTGGAATATGAAATATATCTTAGGATGAAATTTTGGCATTTTTCTGAAAAACCTCAATTTTTGATGAATAGTGAAACTAATAAGTGGTAGTTAAAAAACAGAATTTTTCATAAAACTTAATTTTACCACTTCTATGAATGGAATTTCAAAAATCCGAAAGGAACGATTGATGTCAGTAAGTAAAATGTGGTTCAATGACATGAAAATAATTTTTGGTGAATAGTAACTTTTTACTTTTTTTACCACGGTTAATAGTAAATAGGGTAACTAAGGGTAAATATGATATTACTATTACCCTAACACATGTCCTAATTCTATTAGATAAGTGTAATTAGACCAGAAACAACCTTATGAATATAATATGACCATTTAGGTCCACTTGGATTAGATTATGACATTTAATATTATTTTATTTAATGAATAGTTAAAATAGTTAAAATCAAAGTTTAATAACTAAAACATTTTTAATATGGGGGTATACATAAGATAAATTCGACTATAAATATTCATTAGAAATCTAAAAACGATTTCCTACATAATGATATTTTATTTATATTTTTTAGACTTTATATAAATTAATTTATTTATGACACAACGATGATGCAGTAATTACCCTTTTAAGGAAATATTAACATAATTGATGTTATAAATGCTCAAATGAATGTAATTTGAGACTTTTTATGAATTACACTAATTTTCCATGTTACTATGATATATTATTGTTGATTTAATCAACTTGGTTCGAGCATATAATTCTGTTATGACTTTCACAAAAATCATATATCAAATAGTGTCAAAATTGATACAAAATAGTTTTTAAATAAAATATTATATTATTAATTGTTATTTTATTCTTAAAAATCTAAGGTTCGGCCAAATGAATTATATAAGGATATATATATTAATAATAAACAATTTGGGGTTCGTTTGGCATGTTATAGTAAATGTATTAACCATATAGTGAAAGAAAACAAAAAGACACGGTAAAAGTTAAATTATTTAACTTAGAGTTAAATCTAATTGATAAGGTTAAAATAATACCCTAAACTTGTCTAAATCCTATTGGATGATGGGATTTCGACCCATCCCCACTTTAGCTTCGAAATAAGACCCTTTGGAACCATTATAAACCGATTTTGACTTTAATATAAAATAATATTTTGAGATATTCCTAAGGTGCCCCTCTCCTCCCTTATAAAAGGTTACCTCCTCCCCCTCCTCCTCACACCAATTTGAGCACTCAAGCTCGGCCAACCCCCGACAAAATCCCTTCTACACTTCCCTAGAATAATCCTAGAGGTCCTGGTCTTCTTTAAAGACCAATCTTAGTTCTCTAAGTGGAGGATTCAAAGTGGCGTTCCAAAGAAGAGGTAATATCCATTACCGATCTTTTCAATTTCTTTCTTCTTCAACTTCTTCTTCTTTAGTTGTTTCATGATAAAGTAATAACATCAGTATTACTTACATACTGATATGTTATTATAAATATTAAACAACTCTAATTCACCTTCTATCCATCCTACGGAAAAATGAAATCACCGCGCGTGCGTACGTACGGAATACCGTCTCCACGCCGTGGTGTAATATATTTTCCGTCACCACCTTAATTGGATGGGTATAATGGTTTAATTAGTAACTATATATGATTATTATAAAGTGATATTGATACTGAAATATTATATATACACTTCAACACAATTCCACGACCATGGGAACGATATCATCGCTCGTGCGTACGTACGGACTACCGTCTCCACGACGCGATGAGATTCATTCTAAATGATTTACCATTCATGAATGATTATAAAGTATATATAATAAGTAATAATGAAATATATGACCTTATAATGATACTGGAATTATTTATATTTAAATGTATATCATCTACTTAATTCCATTCAATAAGGAAAATGAAAACAGCGTTCATACGTACGTACGGACTACCGTCTCCATGAACGGTGTATTTCTTTCCATTTACTGATTTATTATATATTTATATTCTGAATATATATATATAAATCATGTTTTATATTCTGGAATTAAGTAATCATGATCTAATTAATCATATGAATAATTACAAATTAAAAACACGAACGACAAATGAGACGATTTTACCCAAAACGCTACTTTAACATGAATTTACAAAAGAAAGGGTAATATAAAGTCATAAGTGGACCATATATGATATAATAACAATGAATATGATTCTGGAATAAGTCAATAACAATATTTAAATCATTATACAGGAGGTTCGGACACGTACAAAGCAAGTCGGATCTAAGGTAAGGAAAATATCACAATCTCATTTTTATCCGAGATTGTTTATTCGTAAGTATTTACTGGGGTGTATTTTATCGTCCACATCCATGTTCCCTCAATATGTAATATTTTTTCCATCCAATTACAATAGTTTAAATCCAATTTTACCCTTCGGTGAGTTTTTAGTAAAGAATATGAAAGGAATCTTTTGTTGTTTTTTCGTATGAGGTACATTTTGACTTTTCCGACAAAAGTACGAAGAATGTTTTTTTAACTTATACGCCATGAATGGATTTTTAAAACATTATTTCCAAGAAGCTACCTTTACAAGTTTTCAAATTTATTTTTAATCAAGTTCTTTTATTTTAAAGTCATATGACATGTTATGAAAGGAAAAATGTTTTTGAAGTAGAAAGGATATTTTCCTCAAGAATGGAGTTCAAGTATTTTATCAAAATTATTTTCCATCTAAGATAATAAAAGGGTTCTGTTTTTATCCCTATTATTACATGGATTTGATTATGTTGTGATGGAAATATTTTTATGAATTCCTTTATCTTATATGAATTGTTTTATGATGTCATGTTGTTTAAGAATCTCATTTTTATTACGTGCATTACGCTATGATGTATGGTTTATGATTATGGCACACATAATAAAGGATTCATTATAAGATGGGTGGGACCTATATCTCCCTCCAATGCATTGGGTAAAGATTTTATATCTCATGAGATAGACATGGCTGGAATGGTAGGTTATACCGGTTCAGTGAAACAGGACTGAAACGAGGGTTACTCGATTCAGAAAGGGACTTTGTCCACTAAGATAGTCTTGGCAATGAGTCTTGACTAACAAGAAATGATTCTCTATGATTATGTGTGTATGCCACAAAGTTTCATGTTTTATGTTATGATTATTGGGATTTCATTTCACTACTATGATTTATCCCATGATATGAAATTATGCTCTCTTTTGCAGGTTAAGATTTCCAAAAGTTATGTTCTTATGAATATGATGTGATTGATTTTTTTATTTTGTTTACCCTTACTGAGCATTTGAGCTCACCCTTTTATGTTTTCTTTTCCCCATGATATAAAGAATGGTTTTAGGT
Organism: Viscum album; assembly: GCA_963277665.1. NCBI lineage: Eukaryota > Viridiplantae > Streptophyta > Magnoliopsida > Santalales > Viscaceae > Viscum > Viscum album. The sequence continues at coordinate 815,549,127 of OY728165.1, forward strand.
AAAAAAAAGGGAAGATCTTTATGGGAGATATTGAAGATCTTTCACCACGATTAGAAGATTACGTTCCGAGTTTCCAAAGACACTAAACTATTACGGTCCTTGTGTGTGTGTTTTTGTTATGTACTAAGTATTCCGCAAATGTAATGTAATGTCCATGTACGTCAAGCTTTGGGTCTCTACATGGCAATTCTCCACATCATAACTCTTTCTACCCCCAAAATTCCATAACATCTTCCACTTGATCTATAAACAACTAGGGACTTCAAATCCATATAATTCGACCTCCTCAAACCGAAAACATATCAATACAGCCAAAAAAACTTACACATCTTCCCCAAAATAGAACAAAAACCAGAACCACATCTCAAAAAAATAGGAAACATCATGCTACAACATTCACACTCATGATCAAAACCAATCTATTGGGGACACTCCAGACACCCAACATCACTCAAACTGAAGGAGAACTCAAAATTAGATAACATTAAATGAAACAATATAATGAAAAAAAACACTAGAAACTAAATAAAATCACCAACAAGGGGGGTATTAAATGGAATAACCACCATTTCACATAACCTAGCACTAATTTATCACAAATGAAATTTCAATGAGACCTAAGGTGGGTCTCCCTACCATTAAGAACCAACTTGATTAAGAAAACTCAAAGACTTCCCCACATGAACCAAAAACCCTACCACAATGGATGGGAGGGGAGGCTCCTAATGAAAGGAACCCCAATCCAAAATAAAACTAACTCATGATTAAAACCCTATAAATGAAAAAAAAATGATTCCACACCCGATCCACATAGGCAGTCCAAACAAGGAAAACTAGTCAGAAACTTGCATTTAGGAAGGAAAATTCATAGGCATTTCATGAGGGATTATTCCAACAGTCTCTTTGCAGAAAGAGGCAATTCCCAGCAATTGAGATACCGCAATAGGACATTAAAAACTACCTCACTATAATGATGGATACATGAGATGATCTAAACTCCCTTCACCACTAGTGATTTATTTATTGTGTGAAAAGCTTCACATCGAGGCAAGTGGATGGAGCCATGATGTTTGAAGAATCTGATACGTCATAGTTTGTAGTAAATGACCCCCAAGTGGAACATCTTATTTTGGTACCATAAGATTCCACACAACACCCAGGCAGAACCAAATAATCTTGACACACCACAAAATTAACTTTCTCAAACAAGACACTTTTACCCAAATAGGTACTTAAAAGATACCCAACACCATTCTATCTCACTCCGAATAAGGAGAGTAATATAAAAAGTCACACGATGAAAAACACCAAACACTAATGGGAACAACCACTCTAACTGAAAGAATCATTATAATAGAAATAGATTTAAAACTACTCTTGAAAATCACCTTACTTCTAAAAATGGAATTTGGTGTCCTTTTAAGAGGTGTATTTAACAATTGAAAATCAAGAACAAAATCCTTAGGTAGATGAACCAAAAATATTGCAAATAGTTAATCAATCTTAGCTGCACCAAAAACATCCATCGATTCACTATAGGGGGTGAAAAATGTGCATCATGAAAACAAAGATCTCTATCAAAACTAGCTTAGTAACTCAAACTCACCTTGAATAGATTCCAACCCAAAGCGAAACCAACTCAACGATTCGACAAAACTTTTCTAGAAGTCCACTAAACACTGATTCAAGACCAAACTACCAATAAGATATCAACTCTAGACACAATATGAACATCACATCTAAATCACAATAATTTATACAAAATAAAAAACATCCAAAACATAGAAAAACAATCTACACAACAATTGGCTAACAAAAAAAACCACAATTTCCTACATAAAAAACTTTTGAAAAACAAAAAAACGTGATGTATTTTCACACTCATCAATTGTATTCCGTACAGTATCACCCAAATGCACATTTACATGCAAATACAGAAACATATCCACTCATTCCATAATGGGAACTCATTATCCATGCCAATCTCAAGAATTCTCTCCCACCTCAGCATCCAACTACTTCCCATACATATCCATGCATGTGATCACTCATTTATTGCACCCAAGTTCAAAGAAAAACATTATAATTTTCCAAAATAAATCATGAAATGAACTTTAAATCTCAGGAAACCTTTCAAAGGATTACTATCCACTAATTCAAATACCATTTTCATATTCCGGATTTTAATCCATGTCATCATGCTCAAAAAAAATTCCAATATACTTCCATCCAAAATTCCATTTCATCAAATTCGATTACAAATTCTAGAAATAAAAATAAAAATCCTTTAAAAAATTTCCAAATGCCCATTTTTTTAAATAATATTCCACTTTCCAAAAAAACAATTTCAAAAAATCCAAAAAATAATTTAACAAAAATCCTATTTTCCAATGCATTCTTAAAAACTAGACTGAAAACTCATTTTCTATATTCCAAAATCCAAGCCATTTTTTTTTAAATCCAGTTTTCTCTATTCCAAAAAAATATTTCCCCAAAAAATTAAAATAATGAGGATCTTTAAGATACTCACAAGGGTAACTAGTGTTGATGGGTGATTTGGCCATATGGTTGGAGGCCATATGCCAAACGCACCACCATCACAGGGAATATTCTAGGACCATATCCCAAACTCTACATGGATTTTTAGGCCCTGTGATCTCACTAAGACCACTATCCCAACTCTACTTTCATATCCTAAAAACTAAACAATCCTATAGAACCAAAAGAAACTAAAAATACTAGAATTCCCATAAGAAGATGAGGATCATAATGATTAATGGTTCATGAAGTCCTTCCCATTTCTGCCTCTCAAGTCTCGATAGTCCAAATATACAATCTACCTCAACATACCAAATAAAAATTGGTGATCCAAAAGAAATATCCTTCAAACAATATCCTCCTTTGATACAATTTTGTTCCAAACCAATCTAGGTTGATCGTGAACCAATCACCCGAGACGATCTGGGACATGTCATGATGGGTGTTCATTATCCCCAAGGACTATAAATTACTATCGAGCATCAACAAACTAAACAAAGGAAATTATTTCACCCAATAATAAATAAATAAATAAATAATATAAAGATAAAAAAAAGTATCCTAGTATCTATATGTCAATATCAAAACTAAACATAATTTATACAAAACTAAAAATACCACAATGTTATACAACAGAACCTAAACTAAAACTAGACAACAAAACATTTCTGTGTGACCCTAAGGGTCAATCTCCAACACCAAGACCAACCATCACCCATGGAATTTAAGACCAAGATGATACCTACACCATAATCTAAAAACAATATAAAACTATGGGCATGAGTATTAAAACATAGTATGTGTGCTCGAACAAATCTATTCCAAATACACTTCCTTTAAAATAAAAGAACATCAACTTTAATTTTGAAATAAATTATATAAATGTAATAGTTTAGACATTTTTTTCCACTTTAAAATAATTCATGGTCTATTTTCCATTTTTCCATTAAAATTTACATTCCTTTTCAAAAAATGAACTATTAATGTTTTAAAGAGAAAGGATTAAAGAATTTGCAACATGTTTTCCCAAACATTTTCCCATAAATTATGGGAAACCAATTTATCATTTTCAACATGGAACCATATTTCTCAATGAAATAAGAACAATAATTAAACGACAATAGAAAAGGAATTATCAAATAAGAGTAGACAACCAATCATGTATCGTATGTAACTAAGTGCCAATAGACATGGGAGGAACCTTGGATCGCATGAATAATCTAAAATATACTAATACATATTGACTAATCTAGGAAATCATGCCTCACTTGATGACATCAAAGTAATCTGACACCCTCTATAAGGCCCCAGCCTTAAACCTTACTTAAACTTGAGTTATTACAAGATTACACATTGAGGATATTTTCAGGTTTAGAGTTTTAGATAATTAGATCATGAAACTTGCATTACATTCCACATTTAAACAAGGTGGTTACATAAAAGACAATATTCATTCTTCCCATCAATGGAAACCTATTTAAAATAAAACACGGATACTTTCTTGACACATCCTTGACAGTATCGTCACATCATGTACCTTTCCCTTGGCCTGTGAAAAGCATTTCAAAAACATGGGATGAGCATAAAAAGCTCAGTAAGGGTTATAAAAATATGGAAAGGAAACATGAGTTCATAAATATATAAGAATGAAATCATACTTTACCCATAAAACAAAGGCACTTTAACATACCTCATCAAACCATGAATAAATCATAGAAAACATAAGACATAAAGGTAACTTGAGGCATTCATAACATTCTTACGTAGGGAGTAACCCTCTTGGTTACGTTTGGAATACCCATCACAGTATATTCCCTAAATCTCTTCGGATAAACCTTAACGTTTCCCTCCTTCGCGTTACCCAATGCATTGGAGAGCTATATCGGGCTCACCCGCTCTTAGTTTATCATGGAACCACCCGTTTTCATAACAATGCCCAAGAACCAAAACATAAATGTATCACAGAAAACATGCATAAAGGAAACATAACATTTCCACATTTCAATCACAATATAACATTTTAGTATATTGAAATAATTAATCCATTCAAAAAGAAACCATTTCCAAAACCATTTAAAACATTTAATAATGAGATTTTTGAATCATAGTGTCCCATACCACCTTGAAGCTTAAAATTTTAAACCATTAATATCCATATAAATAAATCCTTAAAACCATTTTGAAAACATGGATATTAATAAGAACAAATAATTAAAACATTTAAAATGATATTTTGGTTAAAGGGGTTTTACCAAAATTAGAGACACTTGAATACAATAATTGAGGAATAACATTTAGTCAGAACTTTATAATATCATGAGAATAAATGGATTCATGATATAATACTCCAAAGGACAGTATATACACCATATAAGAGTGAATTGGTTCATAACAACAATGAACCCTCAATAGAAATGTCAAATGTTATGAAATCCATTATAGAGAAGGTATCCTTAAATTAAGGACAAATCAATATCAAAAATATGTGTGAAAAATATAATTACACCCAATATAAGTGGATATTAAGTGTAAAACAATAAAAGGTCATTCACACATATTCAATGGATGACATATTCAATGACTACATGTTGAACCCAAAGAAATCGAAATTGGGTTAAAAAGTTCCCTTGACAGCCTAACGGCATCACATCAAAATGAGTTGATGAGAGATAAAAAGTGTATCTCATCACTTGGAAATAAAATTTACATCAATAAGGATATATGAGAACATATCCCAACATAAAAATATGTAAATTAAAAGACCCAACAAAAGAATTCTTTTAAAAAAGAGGAGGGTGAAAGGTTCCCTTACCGACTTGGGTATCTTTCAAAACATACACCCCATGAAAGAAGGACAATAGATCATTGATGTAAATACTCATAAACGAAAGTATGTTACACAAATAGTATAATAATGGGCAGTACATACACCAATCAATGGAATTTGTGGCAAATGTAGCATAAATCTCACGGGAATAAAAGTGAGATGAAAAATCCCTTACGAACTCTCGGCAGCCTAACGGCGCCACATAAAACTTCCGAATATGGATTGATGAGATAAAATAGGGTATCTCATCCCATTACAATAAAATTTACAGAAAGAGGAATATAAAAGAACATCCCCCAACATTACAAAGAGGAGCTTAAAAGAAGTGACATAAAGGAGAGTACTTAAAAAGAAAGAGAGGTTAGATCTCTTACGAAAGTTCGGCAGCCTAACAGCGCCACTCAAAACTTCCAAAATGGATTGATGAGAGGGAATAGGGTCTCTCATCACATGAACATAAAAATTACAGTAGGAGTAATATAAAAGAACATCCCAATCATAAGAAATATGAGCTTAAATGAAATGACATAAAAGAGTGTACTTAAAAGAAAGAGAGTTGTAGGATCCCTTACCTCGGGTCCGACTTGACTCGATCGTTCTTTAATCTACTGAATAATAAACTTGAGTTAATTTCTAATTACTTAAGAACATTTCTCAAGTTCATTATTAATTTTAAACCACTTATTACCATGTCATAAACATTATGTAATCATTTAAGTTAATAATATTTGTTTTGCCGATATTTGGTTCTTAAGTCGAAAGTGGACTTCTTACAATTACATGTTGTTCGTGTGGCCAAATGTTTATTATATCCAGAATTGTATTCATTATGTAGATATCATATATGTTATATATATCCAGTACATTCATGCATTTATAACATTACATAATCATTTAGAGGTAAGAAATGAAATGCACCGTTCATGGAGACGGTAAGTCGTACGTACGCATGAACGCTACTTTCATTTCTATTTCGTATTTTATAGAATGGAATAATAATGATATAAAGGTATATTATAATTCCAGTATAATATCATATATAATATCATATTTCCATCCTTTATACATCCCACATATGGTATTTAACGAATCATATCACTTTGAGGGGGCGGTAGTCCGCACTTCCTTAAATGAAGATATCGCGTATACCCATAATGGAAGCCATAAAGGTAAGACAAAAATGAAAAATACAGGAGAATAAATAAAAACTAAACATATTATATATCATATATAAAAATAGTGACATCATAATGTCCACCTTTTAAGGTGTTAAATGAGTATTGAACAATCATCGTTTCAAGAGGCAGAATTTCGCCATCCACGGAAACCGTATGTTCTTTAACCATTTGATGTAGTTGTGTGAGAGTTTAGCTAGAATAAATCTTATAAAAACATCCTAGTATATTGAAGATACTGGTGTTGTTACAAAATAAGAAAATAAAAAGAGTTTAGGGGGTTGGAGAAGCAAAATAAAACAAATGAACATGAGAGAATGAATTACCTTTAAAAGTGTAACTCCTTTTGATTTGAGCCAAAAGGCTTCCTTTGAAAGGATTCTGCCCAAAGGGAATCCTCTAGGATGAGGAGAGGGATGTGGAGAGAGTAAATGGGTAGGGGTTTGACAATCCAAAGGCTTGAGAAGTGTGTGGAATGAGGTAGAGGTTGGGGCCTTTTATAAGAGGAGAGGAGGGGCACTTTTGGAAAGTAAGGAAATATTACTTTATTTGAAAATGTGCTTCGGTTTTAAAAGGTCCCACATTGATATAATTCGTGGATAAGGTTATAAAGGTTCTAAATCCACCCATCCAATAATTTTTGGACATGTGTAGTTCATAGATTTTACATTATCTTTCCATTTTATTTAAATCGTCAAATAATGATGTCATCGCTGCATCATTATTATGTCATAAATAATTTATTTTATTTAATGTATAAAAATTATAAAAAAATTACTATGATGTAGGAAATCTTTTTATATTTCCAATGTTTATTTATAATCAAAATTTGGACTTGTGTAACACCACTTAAAAACTGTTTTAGTAAAACAACTCATCTTTGTGTCAATTTAATTTTAACATTAAATAAAAATATATTATTGTCATTTTCCAACTAAAGTGGATCCATGGAGTCCCCAAGTTGGCCCATGGATTGTCTTGTTCGGCCATGACTCTCCCAATAGGTGTAGGACAAGTGTAATGGTGTTTTCACATTCTTATAATATCATTATTACCTTAAACTACACTAATTACCACTAATCGCGATTAAAAACATAATAAGTTACTATTCACTAAAAAATTATTTTTATCCCATTGAACCACAATTTACTTCTTAATGACAACCATGTATGTCGGATTTTTGAAATTCAAAACACAGAAGTGGTAAAATTTCATTTAAACGAAAAAACAGCTTTTATAAGTACCACTTAGTGGTTTCACTATTCATCAAAAATTGAAGTTTTTCAGAAAATTACCAAAAATTCACCCTGAGCTATATTTGATATTACGAACTCAAAAATGAAGTCTGTTTTAAAAAATTCAAAACATATTAGTCACGTTAATTAATTTAATAATTAATTCCCACGGTCAGATCAAATAGCGTGTTTTTATAAAACAATAAGTATCAAAAGATTGACACTAGTTTAAGTCTGATTTCAAAGTGAAATTAATTCCAAAGACCACTATCGGATTTAATGGTAAAAATATTTTCTAATTTCACTTTAAAACCAATTCAATATATTATCTAATCATATAAATAAATTAGATTAAAAAGAGGTTTTGAATTAAAACACAACATTTACACTATTCTTTAAAAAAATGAACTTTATCGGAAAGATACCAAAAATTTACACAAAGTAAATTTTGATGTCCCGATTCTTAGTAAGAGTTTTATTTGGTCCAAAAGAATTTTTAAGAGTGGAAAAAACTATATTTAATGACATCTCTCCATTAAAAGGCGATAAGTGAACCTTTGGTGAAAACTAGGGCATATACGCCTAAAATTGAATTCTTTACATATTTTAAGCCATTAGATTTTATTGGATAAATGTAAAAATATTTAAGAACATATATAATCATATTTTAGTTATTTCTATCCATTCCCACCATTACAACGGCTACATGTTAACTACCATTTAAAATAATATTATTTTATTATTAGAGTGCAACGTAAGATTCCCAAGAAACTCGTTGTTGCATGTTGGGTACGCAATCGAGCATAGCGTCCCCTTTAAAGTCATATTAATATTTTATTCAAAAATATGGATAAATATGAAAATGTCATATTCCTTATTTACATGGGGTGTTACATCCTTCCCCCCTTTTGGGAATTGCGTCCTCGCAATTTTAAAATTGCGCTTGGAAACATCCTTGAAAGTCCCACATCGGAACAAGAGTCGGTAAAACAATCACTTTAAAATAAAGAGAGATAAGTACAAAGGTCACCCGAGTTAACCAATACTAGGATTCCAAGTATGAAAATATGGACATGGAGGAAAAAACAAAGGGTCATGTCCTGATAGAGAGTGATAGAAAACAAGTTTAGGAGAAAGTTAACCACGAGAAAATCACAAACATGTGATGGGTTAAACGGTGTTGGGTTCCCCAGTAGGAAAAGTGAGTAGACAACATTTTTGTTTTAAGTTACTTTTTATTTAGCAATTTATTAACAGGGAAACATAATCACTTATCATGTTGACTTTCTACTCATATTTTCTCCAAAAGGCGAGTATTTAGGAAGGCTTTTTCACCTTAAGAGTACTATAATAAACTTCTAGAGAATCACCTAATCCACAAAAGAGGACTATATACTTCCCATGTCTTTAGGCTTTAACCAAAACCAAAACCAAAAAGGCTAGTACAAGATCAGATAATCCAGAAAAGGATAACCCTTTATAAAAAGAAAATCTATTCTTAATCTCCAAAATTTGTCCAACAAAACCCAAAGTTCGACGAGGACCATTCTATAATCAATTTGTCCATAAAATTCTTCAAAGTAAACCAAACTAAGATTGAAACCCAAATATTTGAAGGATTTAGTCACATAGTCTTCCAAGTTAAATCGTAACATTTATCTCCAAACAACATCAGTTGCTCCTAAAGTCCCGTATTGAAAAGTAATTAACCTAATCACATATCCTCCATGATAGGTTAATCATTTTCATAAATAACCCAAAATCATCTTACTCTTAATTCATAAAATCATATAACCAGAAAGAATCAGTCAAACTAACCAGGGACTTCACGTAGTCCAGTGGTAGGCGGTAAATACCAGTCGCACTTTGGTTGTGGGTTCGATTCCCGCAGCTTTGTCCTACGCGACGGGTTGTCACACGGTCTGCGTGTTGTCCTTTTTCCAAAACTATATAATTCTTAAAACATTCCCCCAAAATGAGATAAAATCTTCAAAAATAAACATAACATATTTTAACCTCAAGTTTATCTCATGCCTTTCATTTTCCATCATATCATATAATAACCCATAATTACCTCAAAAGTAAGGATCATATAAACTCTAATGGTTACCTTTATAATTATTACCTGAACATCCACATGGATTGGTCATCTCATACATGATGCATTAAATATCATACCAAGGTTCAAGTGGTTGATCATGAATCCTTGATATTTGGTTTAGAACAACCACGAGTTTCCTCATTGAATCCTCCATTTTATCTAGTATCTTAATCAGAGAACCACCACAGTTTCCTTCAAACTTGTTGTCTCTTTGGTGCCTGCTAGATCCATCCATTCACTAAAAATAGAAATGTCAGTGTGAGTATATCAACAAAACCATCATGTACTATTGAGGAAGGTAAACACTAAGATACACTTACTCATTCACTTTATCTAAAACTAGGACTCTTTCTAAAATCCTTACCATTATGGTAATGTCACTTATGCTTAAAGAATACCCTAACCTCTAAAGTTATCTAAACCGACCTTTGATACCAACTATAAGGCCCCAGCCTTAAACCTTACTTAAACTTGTGTTATTACAAGATTACACTTTGAGGATCTTTTCAGGTTTAGAGTTTTAGAGAATTAGATCATGAAACTTTCATTACATTCCACATTTAAACAAGGTGGTTACATAAAAGACAATATTCATTCTTCCCATCAATGGAAACCTATTTAAAATAAAACACGGATTCTTTCTTGACACATCCTTGACATTATCGTCACATCATGTACCTTTCCCTTGACCTGTGAAAAGCATTTCAAAAACTTGGGATGAGCATAAAAAGCTCAGTAAGGGTTATAAAAATATGGAAAGGAAACATGAGTTCATAAATATATAAGAATGAAATCATACTTTACCCATAAAACAAAGGCACTTTAACATACCTCATCAAACCGTGAATAAATCATAGAAAACATAATATATAAAGGTAACTTGAGGCATTCATAACATTCTTATGTAGGGAGTAACCCTCTTGGTTACGTTTGGAATACCCATCACAGTATATTCCCTAAATCTCTTCGGATAAACCTTAACGTTTCACTCCTTCACGTTACCCAATGCATTGGAGAGCTATATCGGGCTCACCCGCCCTTAGTTTATCACGAAACCACCCGTTTTCATAATAATTCCCAAGAACCATAACATAAATGTATCACATAAAACATGCATAAAGGAAACATAACATTTCCACATTTCAATCACAATATAACATTTTAGTATATTGAAATAATTAATCCATTCAAAAAGAAACCATTTCCAAAACCATTTAAAACATTTAATAACGAGATTTTTGAATCAAAGTGTCCCATACCACCTTGAAGCTTAAAATTTTAAACCATTAATATCCATATAAATAAATCCTTAAAACCATTTTTAAAACATGGATATTAATAAGAACAAATAATTAAAACATTTAAAACGATATTTTGGTTAAAGGGGTTTTACCAAAATTAGAGACACTTGAATACAATAATAGAGGAATAACATTTAGTCAGAACTTTATAATATCATGAGAATAAATGGATTCATGATATAATACTCCAAAGGACAGTATATACACCATATAATAGTGAATTGGTGCATAACAACAATGAACCCTCAATAGAAATGTCAAATGTGATGAAATCCATTATAGAGAAGGTATCCATAAATTAAGGACAAATTAATATCAAAAATATGTGTGAAAATAATAATTACACCCAATATAAGTGGATATTAAGTGTAAAACAATAAAAGTTCATTCACACATATTCAATGTATGACATATTCAATGACTACATGTTGAACCCAAAGAAATCGAAATTGGGTTAAAAAGTTCCCTTGACAGCCTAACGGCATCACATCAAAATGAGTTGATGAGAGATAAAAAGTGTATCTCATCACTTAGACATAAAATTTACATCAATAAGGATATATGAGAACATATCCCAACATAAAAATATGTAAATTAAAAGACCCAACAAAAGAAGTCTTTTAAAAAAGAGGAGGGTGAAAGGTTCCCTTACCGACATGGGTATCTTTCAAAACATACACCCCATGAAAGAAGGACAATAGATCATTGATGTAAATACTCATAAACGAAAGTATGTTACACAAATAGTATAATAATGGGAAGTACATACACCACTCAATGGAATTTGTGGCCAATGTAGCATAAATCTCACGGGAATAAAAGTGAGATGAAAAATCCCTTACGAACTCTCGGCAGCCTAACGGCGCCACATAAAACTTCCGAATATGGATTCATGAGATCAAATAGGGTATCTCATCACATTACAATAAAATTTACAGAAAGAGGAATATAAAAGAACATCCCCCAACATTACAAAGAGGAGCTTAAAAGAAGTGACATAAAGGAGAGTACTTAAAAAGAAAGAGTGGTTAGATCTCTTACGAAAGTTCGGCAGCCTAACGACGCCACTCAAAACATCCAAAATGGATTGATGAGAGGGAATAGGGTCTCTCATCACATGAACATAAAAATTACAGTAGGAGTAATATAAAAGAACATCCCAATCATAAGAAATATGAGCTTAAAAGAAATGACATAAAAGAGTGTACTTAAAAGAAAGAGAGTTGTAGGATCCCTTACCTCGGGTCCGACTTGACTCGATCGTTCTTTAATCTCCTGAATAATAAACATGAGTTAATATCTAATTACATAAGAACCTTTTTCAAGTTCATTATTAATTTTATACCACTTATTACCATGTCATAAACATTATGTAATCATTTAAGTTAATAATATTTGTTTTGCCGATATTTGGTTCTTAAGTTGAAAGTGGACTTCTTACAATTACATGTTGTTCGTGTGGCCAAATGTTTATTATATCCAGAATTGTATTAATTATGTAGATATAATATATGTCATATATATCCAGTACATGCATTCATTTATAACATTACATAATCATTTAGAGGTAAGAAATGAAATGCACCGTTCATGGAGACGGTAAGTCGTACGTACGCATGAACGCTACTTTCATTTCTATTTCGTATTTTATAGAATGGAATAATAATGATATAAAGGTATATTATAATTCCAGTATAATATCATATATAATATCATATTTCCATCCTTTATACATCCCACATATGGTATTTAACGAATCAAATCACTTTGAGGGGGCGGTAGTCCGCACTTCCTTAAATGAAGATATCGCGTATAACCATAATGGAAGCCATAAAGGTAAGACAAAAATGAAAAATACAGGAGCATAAATAAAACATAAACATATTATATATCATATATAAAAATAGTGACATCATAATGGCCAGCTTTGAAGGTGTTAAATGAGTATTGAACAATCATCGTTTCAGGAGGCAGAATTTCGCCATCCACGGAAACCGTATGTTCTTTAACCATTTGATGTAGTTGTGTGAGAGTGTAGCTCGAATAAATCTTATAACAACATCCTAGTATATTGAAGATACTGGTGTTGTTACAAAATAAGAAAATAAAAATATTTTAGGGGGTTGGAGAAGCAAAATAAAACAAATGAACATGAGAAAATGAATTACCTTTAAAAGTGTAACTCCTTTTGATTTGAGCCAAAAGGCTTTCTTTGAAAGGATTCTGCCCAAAGGGAATCCTCTAGGATGAGGAGAGGGATGTGGAGAGAGTAAATGGGCAGGGGTGGGCCGATCCAAAGTCTTGAGAAGTGTGTGGAATGAGGTAGAGGTGGGGGCCTTTTATAAGAGGAAAGGAGGGGCACTTTTGGAAAGTAAGGAAATATTACTTTATTTGAAAATGTTTTTCGGTTTTAAAAGGTCCCATATTGATATAATTCGTGGATAAGGTTATAAAGGTTCTAAGTCCACCCATCCAATAATTTTTGGACATGTTTAGTTCATAGATTTTACATTATCTTTCCATTTTATTTAAATCGTCAAATAATGATGTCATCGCTGCATCATTATTATGTCATAAATAATTTATTTTATTTAATGTCTAAAAATTATAAAAAAATTACTATGATGTAGGAAATCTTTTTAGATTTCCAATGACTATTTATAATCAAAATTTGGACTTGTGTAACACCACTTAAAAACACTTTTAAGTGGCTCCATGGGGTCCCCAAGTTGGCCCATGGCTTGTCTTGGTCGGCCATGACTCTCCCAATAGGTTTAGGACAAGTGTCATGGTGTTTTCACATTCTTATAATATCATTATGACCTTAAACTACACTAATTACCACTAATCGCGATTAAAAACTTAATAAGTTACTATTCACTAAAAAATTATTATTATCCCATTGAACCACATTTTACTTCTTAATGACAACCATGTATGTCGGATTTTTGAAATTCAAAACACAGAAGTGGTAAAATTTCATTTAAACGAAAAATCAGCTTTTATAAGTACCACTTAGTGGTTTCACTATTCATCAAAAATTGATGTTTTTCAGAAAATTACCAAAAATTCACCCTAAGCTATATTTGATATTACGAACTCAAAAATGAAGTCCGTTTTACAAAATTCAAAACATATTAGTCACATTAATTAATTTAATAATTAATTCCCACTGTCAAAGCAAATAGCGTGTTTTTATAAAACAATAAGTATCTAAAGATTGACACTAGTTTAAGTCTGATTTCAAAGTGAAATTAATTCCAAAGACCACTATCGGATTTAATGGTAAAAATATTTTCTAATTTCACTTTAAAACCAATTCAATATATTATCTAATCATATAAATAAATTAGATTAAAAAGAGGTTTTGAATTAAAACACAACATTTACACTATTCATTAAAAAAAATGAACTTTATCGGAAAGATACCAAAAATTTACACAAAGTAAATTTTGATGTCCCGATTCTTAGTAAGAGTTTTATTTGGTCCAAAAGAATGTTTCAGAGTGAACAAAACTATATTTAATGACATTTCTCCATTAAAAGGCGATAAGTGAACCTTTGGTGAAAACTAGGGCATATACGCCTAAAATTGAATTCTTTACATATTTTAAGCCTTTAGCTTTTATTGGATAAATGTAAAAATATTTAAGAACATATATAATCATATTTTAGTTATTTATATCCATTCCCACCATTACAACGGCTACATGTTAACTACCATTTAAAATAATATTATTTTATTATTAGAGGGCAACGTAAGATTCCCAAGAAACTCGTTGTTGCGTGTTGGGTACGCAATCGAGCATAGAGTCCCCTTTAAAGTCATATTAATATTTTATTCACAAATATGGATAAATATGAAAATGTCATATTCCTTATTTACCTGGGGTGTTACACCCTCAGCCACATCCCACTTGGTACAGACCTAGGGTCTTAATGCCATAGAAAAAATAACAAAATATCCCTATGATATAGGCTACTATCTGGGGTGTAACCTAACTAGTGTAACCACCATTATCATAAAATTAAATATCTATGATATGTTCTTCATGTCAAGATTATAGAAAAGGATGATCCAACCAATTCCATCCAACCAGGCAATCAAAAACTCCTATATAATAACTAACATGCAAGCATCACCTGAATCACCATAAAGATCAATCTCATTCTATAGAACAAACATATCTCAATGGAGTCCATAATGAGGATCTACCATTTTCATAATGGATAACATGGATTTCCCCACATGTAAATACCTTACATTAAACATAATCAAATCAATAGGATCATCCAATTGATATTTTTATAGTATTTACTTTCACCACATTCAAAAAAGTTCCAAACATGCCCCAAGCTCCTTTAAAAAAACAACACATACAAAAGAACCTAAAAGCATCCTTTAAAAAGAGTTGTAAACACATAATTTCCCATATTACATCCATTTGATAAAATTCCATTTAAAATAATCACACCATAATTATCAACCATGACATCTCCATTTAAAATTCCAAACGGGCCATTTATCACCATCACATACCAAACAATTTTCAAAAGCCATGTACAAATTTTTTTAAAATATAAAACCACTCTACAAAACCATTTGAGGAACCAAATTAATTATTTAAAATTCCCCAAATAAATTAACAAATACAATACATTAAATAGATATCAAAAACCATTCATAAAATCACACCTTAAATTTTCTCAAACACTTGGTGTACACAATAAATGAAAAAGTTCTATTCATCATAAAATAAGGAATAAATCACCACTTTTCACACCATAAAAATATTCCAACTATCATACATCGTTATTTATCATATAAGGGAGGTGTAAAAATCATTAAAACAAGGATTCATAAATTAAATAGGTCTGTTAAAAGAGAAACCTACCACAAACCACAAGTGCTTCAATAACACTTGCCTGAAACAACCCTTTCAAGGTTCCAAGAGCCAAGATCTACCAATATCAACCTTAAAAAAATAAAACCCCTGATAAAACCCAAGGGTAACATGAACCCTCAGTATAATAGGCAATAGGAGGAGAAGAACCCAATAGGAAATGAAAGAATTATATAGATTGAGATGATTGGAGGGGGTTTCCTTGAGAAATATGACCCCAAATATAAATAATAACCTTAGATATACCATGGAAGGAGGAGTGGAGGCTTGGAGGAGGAGTGAGAAGCCTCCTTCGGGTCACATAAATCAGGGGGAGAGGGAAAATGACTTATTAGGGCTTAAATACTGGGAGGTTAGTTTATGAATTTCAAAAAATTTATGTTCTAAGTAGATCCCACAGTTTTGTCGCACGTTTACAAATTGTGCACCAATCGTGTGCCCCTCACTAGACACACAGGGCACCCAACACAGTTTGGCCACATGGTTTTCGAACTATATGCAGACTGTGCCAAATTCCATTTTTCTGAGATAGATCCTTCCGCACACTTACCACATGATTTGATAAACATTTTTTAAGTAGTTTTCTATGCCACTTCCATAAACACTTAAGCCACATAGTTACCTGGGTTGAGCTTCAAGATTTACCCAATTGTGCTCCAACCATGTACATGCAACTTCCAAGCACAAAAAAATAATTTTTCACCAAGAAGTCTTAATCAAACCTAAGAATAACATCGGGATAAAAATAGAAAAATAGAAACCTAAAATTTGAAACCCTATCACACCCAAAACTGAAGAGGAAACCTGAGATCCAATAATGGACTTTGACAAATTCAAAAAATAAATATGCAGGTGTGCCAAATCACTTCTCCGTGATAATTTCCTATCCCAGATAAGTCTCATTCATGAATACCTATTATGAGGTCCCTTTGTAAAGAATCATCCATCTTTCACCTTTATGAAGTGAATTATTTAAGTCTCCTTAACAAGGATCCCTTATAAATTATCATTCATGATGTGCCTTCATGCGGTCCCTTAGTTGACATACCTATGTAGTCATTCGCAAAAATTACTTTAAAAATGTCCTTAATTCAGCATCCCTAAATGAAAATACCTTATTGAACTTCCCTTTATGAATATTCCATTTTAAAAACCCCTTAATATAAAATCTTTTACTGACATACTTACATGAAAATCCATTCACATATATCGGAAAAAATCCCTAGGCCAGAATCCCTACATAACCAATCCCAATATGAGGACCGGTACATGAACACTCCTATTTGAGAACCCATTTCTAACTAAGCTCCTCTAAATTCTATATGAAATTTAGGATTGCCAAAGTATATTTGGACCTCATTCAAAGGGTATATACCCTATGGAATCCACCCCTACACCCCCAGTTAGCATCACTAGAGGAATTCATTCCTTCCCCTTTGGTCCAGTCCATTCATTTCCATCACTGAGCCCCATAAAAAAATTATGAGGCATTCTAATTACTTTTCAGTCTCGTTCCTATCTAATTTTGGTGACAATACCTAAAACCCCATCCTTTTACTCAAAAATACCCTAAGTCATTATACTCTTCTTGTATTCCTCATTAATATCACATTCTTGTAACTTTATCAATGAGTAATATATATAATATATGGGTATCCACTAATATGTAATCCCCAAAAAAATCTGTCATCTAATTCATCTACCATGCCTATAATTTTTTGGGGTAACATAATTTGCAAGCCCCATTCAACCAAATTTTATGCACTCTAATGAGATATTCTTCATCTTCCATCATCTCTTTATTCTCACACTGAGCATGACTCATTTGGTATTAGAGGTTTTAATTGACATTTTTTTCAATATTGAGATGTATCATTGTTTAAAGTATAAAATAACTAGTACTCCAAACTATATGACTAAAAAAATTAAACCACATATATTTATCACATTATGTTAAAATACATTGACTGGTCATACCATATAACCTTAATCAATGAAAATTGATCTATATAGTATTTGACTAATATTAAGAAGAATACAAAGGATGTCTCTGTGACGTTCAATACTGTAACGCCCCGACCCCAGCTACCCAGAGTCGGTGCATTAATTACATAACATTGGCATGATCACAATAAAGATCAAATCTCGAAAGACCGATTAGTTTAGTAGCCTTGGAAACACTAGATATAATCATAAAGTTTTACATTACATTTCAAAGTGAAAAACTACTACAACAACAAAGTCTTCATATCCACACTATTAACCCCTCATAAAATCCCTGCAAGTCATTCATAATTTACTTCTTCACTACCTGGGAAAAATAAAACATAGAAAAGGGGTGAGCTCAAATGCCCAGTAAGGATAACAATATAGCGGAACATTCAAAATAATCATAAACATTTAAGGCAATGAATTACTAAAACAAAAGCCTTTTAAAATTAAACTTCAACATAGTATGGCAAAAGTAAAATGAAATAATGCCATTTACTTATTCACATGGATATTCTACTAATCGAATAATCACATGCAATATCAATAACCACTTTCATAATGTTGGAATGCATAATGCCAGACTATCATAACCACATAGCCAAGGCCTCGTGCCAAGACTACAAATAAGATTTTTTCAAGGCCTTGTGCCAAGACACTAGTTTGTCTCATGAGACCTACCGATGCATCGAGGAGCTATAGCGGGCTCCACCCGTCACTTATTAAGTCCAATGCATTCCCATATGAAAAGGTTTAAACATAACATAAACATTCGTATTAAAACTAGCATACGAAATGTCAATAATTTCACCATAAACTATGAATGATATAAAAATAGCACATCCATAGTCAAACATATCACAAAACCTTCAATACAATATAGAAGTTTTGTATCATAATAAATCAACTTCAAATAATCTTAAAATCCATCAAAGGATGTTGACATAGATGAAATCAAAATTCTTTTTAAAGAAATATCTCCTTTTATTTTGAAATCATTTAAGATCCATATAAAATAAAACATTTTCTTTGAAAATATTCTTATAAGCTTGTAAGGAAAGCTTTGAAGATTTTATAACGGCGGAAAATAACCGCACCCGCCGTATAAGTTAAAAAAAACATTCTTACCTCAATTCTGTCGAAAAGGTTAAAAAGGACCTTGTTTTGAAAACGACAGAAAGATTCCTTTATAAACCTCTTATAAAAAGTCAAACAAGGGTATAAATGACTTTAACCCATATTCTTGTAAATAGTAAAAATGTTTTGAAATACATTTCGAAGAAACATGGATGTGGATGATAAAGAGATCCCAGTAGATTATTACGTATAATACAACCTCAGATAATGAAGAGATTGTGAAATAACCCTTACCTTGTACTTTTCCTTGGTTGGGGTAGGTTAACCTCCTGTATAATGGTGAAATAATTGTTATTAAATTATACAATAATCATATATATTAATATGATATCATATATGATCTTTTAACATTGATTTGTTAATAATATCTTAGAATTATCGTCGTTTCGGGTGTTAACTTACTCATTTTCTTTATATGTTTTGTTACATAAGCCATGGTTGTTGTATCTTATTCATATCCAGAATGATATCTAGTCCTTAAAAATCATTTTTAAATCATCAAATGATAATTATACTTGAATGGTTACGATGGAGAATGAATCTCATCGCATTCGTGGAGACGGTAGTCCGTACGTACGCACGAGCGACAATATCATTCTTTTGATATTAAAATAATATATAAATGAATGGTATATCATATATACAGAATCATTAACATGTTATATTTATTATTTACATGAGTTAAACATCATTATTATACCCATCCAAATAATATTATATTGAATAACAATTACACCACGACGTGGAGACGGTAAGCCGTACGTACGCACGTATGGTGACATGTTATTCAAAGGGTGGATAGAATACTGAATATGGTTGTACCATACTTATAATAACATCACAGTATATGTGAGATACTGGAGTTATTATTTTAGAATGGTAAGAACAAAGGAAGAAGAAGTGGAAGAAGAAATGAACTTAGAAAAGGGTGGTGAAATCATTACCTCTTCTTCGGGTTCTTCCTTTTGATTTGATCAAAAGGGCTCCTTAGGTTGGCTTTCTGATCAAACTAAGGCCTCTAGGTTGTAGTGAGGGATGTTGGGAGATTATTTGGGCAGAGTTTGGCCGAACCAAAAGGCTTTGAAGGTGTGAAGAAATGAGAAGGAGGAGTGCCCTTTTATAAGAGGGGTGAGGGGCACCTTTGGAAAAGCTAGAAATATTAATTTATAATAAATTCATATTCGGTTTCCAAAGGCTCCAAAGTTGACTATTCAAAGGATGAGGTGGGGATAGGTCGAAAACAACTCATCCAATAGAATTTAGACAGGTTTGGGTACTTATATTAACCTTATCTTTAAGTATTAACTCCAAGTTAATTAGTTTCACTTTTACAATGTCTCTTTGTATTTTTATATAATATGGTTAATAAACTTACTATATACATCCAAGCGACCCCCAAGTGGTCCATTAATGATTAACCTATCATAATATAAGTCTCTTGGCCGAACCTTAGATTTTTAGGAATTTAATATCAATTAATAATATAATATTTGTTTTAAGAACTCTTTTATGTCAATTTTGACACTATTCAATAGTTGATTTTTGTGAAACTCATAACAGATTGATTACTTAGAAAAAAGTCAATTAAATCAATCCTAATATATCATATTATCCTAGAAAATTAGTTTAATTCATTAAAAGTTCCATATCATATTTATTTGGGTATTTATAATATCAATTATTTTAATTTTTCACTATTATAGTAATTACTGCATCATCATTGTGTCATAAATAAAATAAATTATTTAATGTCTAAAATTTATAAATAAAATATCATTATGTATTAAATCTTTTTATATTTCTAATGAATATTTATAATCGAAATTCCAACATGTATAACCCTATGTAAAAATTGTTCTTCTAAAAGATGTAAGCTTATGCCATTTTTATTTTTATTTTAACTTTATTAATATAATGTGTCATTATCACTTACAAGTGGATCCATGGGGTCCCAAAATAGACCCAAAGATTCCCATGGTCGACCATGTATCAACCAATAGGGTTGAGACACGTTTTAGGGTAATTTAGTATTATTATAATATTATTTTTTTAACCCTTATTTACCGGATTTACCCTTAACCATGGTAAATAAAATATTTACCGCAGTAATTATTCAAAATGTCTAAAAATAAAAGTTACCTATTTACACAATTTGAACATCCTGATTCCAAATATGGAATCCATTTTTCTAAATTCAAAACACAGAAGTGGCGGAAATTAATTTAAAATTAATTCCCGCTGTCAAAACAAAAAGCGTGTTTTTAAGAGATAATAACTACCAAAAGATTGACACTTGTTTATGTTCGGTTTAATTGTAAAATTATGTCCAATGACCAACATTATATTAAATGGTAAAAATATATTCTAAATATACTTTAAAACCACTCAAATTCATAATTTATCACTATTAATTATTTTGATTAAAAAAGTTGTTTTTAATTAAAATTTAGTAATTTTCACTATTCATCAAAATATAAAAGTTATCCGAAAAGTACCAAAATTTCACCCTAGGATAATTTCGATATTCCGAATCCAAAAATAAAGTCCATTTTGAAATATAGAATATATATGATTTCAAAAAGTAGGTATTACTATTCACAACGGCTAGTTTAATTAGTTGTGGTGTGTGTTAGAACTCGAGGTTGCGTACAACACACGCTATCGCATTATTCGAAGGAAAGCGTACCGTGGAAGCTTGGGATGTTTCATTTTAATTTATTTTTGATGTCCCAATTTAGTCAAAAAGTTTAAAATATTGTATTTAAAAAGGGTTCAATATTAAAAGTTGATAAAAGTGCAATAATGAAAATGAATTTGTTCTTGCATTATATCTAAGAAACTCATAATATGGATTCTAAAATTATAAGGATTATATAAAGTTTAAAATTTAGTTGACACTATTCATAACGTCTTTTGAACATCTTGTTTGGTAAGTCATGGTGCGATTGAACTTGGTGTTGCGTGTAGTGAAAGTTATTGAATTATTTTGAAGAAATAACACACTATAAAATCTTGGGGTGTTACATTCTCCCCTCCTTCAATAAATTGCGTCCTCGCAATTTGAAATTGTTCTTAGAAAATAAAAGGTTGAAAATAGAAAATACATTTGTGGGAAAACCCACATCGGAAATTGGTTTACTAAAATTTAGTCTTAATATGAGGAAAAGAGAAATGAAAGGGTCACCACCAAATTATGATCTCGATTAGGAGAACATTGGTGGCAATTAGAGACATATAATTGGAGGAAAAATTTAAATATTTATAGGTAGTGATTGAGGTCATCAATCACAAACAAGTATAAAATTGAGGTCCTTAAACTCATCAATCTATGATGAATTGAAATACCATCGGTTCAACAAAACATAGGGTATTAGGATAACACATTTTTGACGTTTCAAAATATCTTAGTTGAAATCCCACATCAAAAAATGAATTAATGAGGCCTCTATTTTAAATAAAGAGTGGAAAGTATGAAGATTAACGAAAATAACACATACTAGGGTTCCATGTAGAAAAATATGGATATGGAAGAAAAATATAACCATCAATTATCTGATGGAGAGTGGTAGAGAACATGGCTATGAAAAGGCCAACAATCCCAAAGCCATAAATTAGTGATGATTTAAGGTACCATCTAGGCCAACATTTTTGTTCTAAGTTCCTTTTCTTAATGATGAGGAATTTATTTATGAGATTGGCTAAGATCATAAGGAGATATACTTACTTTAAAATTAGAGTTTTATCCCTTAATAAATTTCTACCAAAAACTCATCATTCACTCGTAAAAAAATTCTGTTTATATTATTCATAGAGGGTTCCAAAATAAACGAATTTATAATTCATCTACCAGATCATTTAAAAAAAACTACTTTATTTAATCCAGGACATCTCGTGGGATAGTGGTAGGTGATACACCCTTGTCGCCCTTCGGTTGCGGGTTCAAGTCTTGCGGCCTTGCCGGACGCGACGGGTTGCCGCCCGACTTCCGGGTTGTCCTTTTATGGAAATCCAAAATAATACAAACTAGAACTGTCCAAAATACTTCTATCCAAACTCACAGTTTAACATTTATAAGGAAGTTAAACATAATATAGATCCTTTTTACCCTGTAATATCATATGAATACCTTCATCATGTATTACCATATTCTTTATTGATTACATTCATGCTCCCTTATTCCATATAGAATGCTGGATATACTTCATCAATCCAAAAATGTTTTAAACCCCAACAATGATGGAATATACAAATCATTAATCAGTTCCAAGGTAGTCAAGAATATCCAATATAATTTTTCCAAAATAATCATGTATTATTCGAAAATCACTACCTCGGTATCAGAACTATATTATGGTTTATCATTCTCTCAACCATATATTTTCCAAAAATTTATCCTGCTATTGAGTCACTTTTCTTTGTTCCACACAATCTCAAGTCCTTAATGAAATAGTACTTCAGTACAATCCTTATATACTCCATAATTATTATAACAAGTACATTGTTGATACAACACTCAATTGACATAATCAAAATAAGAACTCTAATCATTCCTCTTTATCTGTGGTAGTATCATAACTTGATTATTATCCAATAGCATCATTTGCGTCATAGTCTGATGACTGGGACATAGGTTCGCATAGTGTCCAAACTCCTTGCAAATGAAGCATTGTACATTTGAAACCATTTTCTTACCCTTGCAGTCACGTACTTTGTGCCCTTTTCCTCCACACTTATAACAAACTCCCATTCCTTTCATGCAAGTTTCAGGGTGTTTTTTTCCACAGTTACCACATATGGGAAAATTCTTCTTTTCCCTCTTCCCTTTATCCATCTTTCTCTCTTCTATCCTTTTCTTCTCTTGCTTCCCTTCAAAGCCATAGGACTCAGTAATCTCTTTACTTATCTTATCAATACATGATATTATTTCTTCATATGATGATAATACATGGGAGACTATTTCTCTTATAAATTCTAGCTTAAGACCATGAAAGATATGATCCTTCCTTCTCTTTGGATCATGTGCATTTCCGGAGTTCTCATTCCTTCTACTGGGCGCCATTTCTAAACAAAGGCATAAACTAGATCAGTTTATGAATCAAAATAGATAATCCCATACTTATAAAACACTTAACATAAATTGAACTATTTATGGATATAATCCATAATCATAAGAATGTTTTCTTTAAGGAAGTATATACTCATAAACCCTTCAAAATGATTTGTAAAGAAAATGAGAGTTATCCTAAGCATATCCCCTGGGAGTGTCGTAACCAAGAGTGCAGCAAGGCCCGTTGTCGTGCACCAGTTCCCATTCGAGTCTAGCTCAAAGCGGTGTTTTCAGGTTTTACCCCTAGGTACATCTGTGCCAGAGCCGCCTCTACCTGCTCATATCCAGACAGGGATGTATTGCTCGGAAAACTCACAAAATCTCTACAATACCAAATTCTAGGAAGTTCTTCTATACTAATCTTCAAAGTTCATCTTAGGTCTACGTGCTCTAATCAGAGTTTATCTAAATCTAGCTTCCAAGGTTTGTACTAAACTTCCTCTGATACCAACTGTAACGCCCCGACCCCAGCTACCCAGAGTCGGTGCATTAATTACATAACATTGGCATGATCACAATAAAGATCAAATCTCGAAAGACCGATTAGTTTAGTAGCCTTGGAAACACTAGATATAATCATAAAGTTTTACATTACATTTCAAAGTGAAAAACTACTACAACAACAAAGTCTTCATATCCACACTATTAACCCCTCATAAAATCCCTGCAAGTCATTCATAATTTACTTCTTCACTACCTGTGAAAAATAAAACATAGAAAAGGGGTGAGCTCAAATGCCCAGTAAGGATAACAATATAGCGGAACATTCAAAATAATCATAAACATTTAAGGCAATGAATTACTAAAACAAAAGCCTTTTAAAATTGAACTTCAACATAGTATGGCAAAAGTAAAATGAAATAATGCCATTTACTTATTCACATGGATATTCTACTAATCGAATAATCCCATGCAATATCAATAACCACTTTCATAATGTTGGAATGCCTAATGCCAGACTATCATAACTACATAGCCAAGGCCTCGTGCCAAGACTACAAATAAGATTTTGTCAAGGCCTTGTGCCAAGACACTAGTTTGTCTCATGAGACCTACCGATGCATCGAGGAGCTATAGCGGGCTCCACCCGTCACTTATTAAGTCCAATGCATTCCCATATGAAAAGGTTTAAACATAACATAAACATTCGTATTAAAACTAGCATACGAAATGTCAATAATTTCACCATAAACTATGAATGATATAAAAATAGCACATCCACAGTCAAACATATCACAAAACCTTCAATACAATATAGAAGTTTTGTATCATAATAAATCAACTTCAAATAATCTTAAAATCCATCAAAGGATGTTGACATAGATGAAATCAAAATTATTTTTAAAGAAATATCTCCTTTTATTTTGAAATCATTTAAGATCCATATAAAATAAAACATTTTCTTTGAAAATATTCTTATAAGCTTGTAAAGAAAGCTTTTAAGATTTTATAACGGCGGAAAATAACCGCACCCGCCGTATAAGTTAAAAAAAACATTCTTACCTCAATTCTGTCGAAAAGGTTAAAAATGACCTTGTTTTGAAAACGACAGAAAGATTCCTTTATAAACCTCATATAAAAATTCAAACAAGGGTATAAATGACTTTAACCCATATTCTTGTAAATAGTAAAAATGTTTTGAAATACATTTCGAAGAAACATGGATGTGGATGATAAAGAGATCCCAGTAGATTATTACGTATAATACAACCTCAGATAATGAAGAGATTGTGAAATAACCCTTACCTTGTACTTTTCCTTGGTTGGGGTAGGTTAACCTCCTGTATAATGGTGAAATAATTGTTATTAAATTATACAATAATCATATATATTAATATGATATCATATATGATCTTTTAACATTGATTTGTTAATAATATCTTAGAATTATCGTCGTTTCGGGTGTTAACTTACTCATTTTCTTTATATGTTTTGGTACATAAGCCATGGTTGTTGTATCTTATTCATATCCAGAATGATATCTAGTCCTTAAAAATCATTTTTAAATCATCAAATGATAATTATACTTGAATGGTTACGATGGAGAATGAATCTCATCGCGTTCGTGGAGACGGTAGTCCGTACGTACGCACGAGCGACAATATCATTCTTTTGATATTAAAATAATATATAAATGAATGGTATATCATATATACAGAATCATTAACATGTTATATTTATTATTTACATGAGTTAAACATCATTATTATACCCATCCAAATAATATTATATTGAATAACAATTACACCACGACGTGGAGACGGTAAGCCGTACGTACGCACGTATGGTGACATGTTATTCAAAGGGTGGATAGAATACTGAATATGGTTGTACCATACATATAATAACATCACAGTATATGTGAGATACTGGAGTTATTATTTTATAATGGTAAGAACAAAGGAAGAAGAAGTGGAAGAAGAAATGAACTTAGAAAAGGGTGGTGAAATCATTACCTCTTCTTCGGGTTCTTCCTTTTGATTTGATCAAAAGGGCTCCTTAGCTTGGCTTTCTGATCAAACTAAGGCCTCTAGGTTGTAGTTAGGGATGTTGGGAGATTATTTGGGCAGAGTTTGGCCGAACCAAAAGGCTTTGAAGGTGTGAATAAATGAGAAGGAGGAGTGCCCTTTTATAAGAGGGGTGAGGGGCACCTTTGGAAAAGCTAGAAATATTAATTTATAATAAATTCATATTCGGTTTCCAAAGGCTCCAAAGTTGACTATTCAAAGGATGAGGTGGGGATAGGTCGAAAACAACTCATCCAATAGAATTTAGACAGGTTTGGGTACTTATATTAACCTTATCTTTAAGTATTAACTCCAAGTTAATTAGTTTCACTTTTACAATGTCTCTTTGTATTTTTATATAATATGGTTAATAAACTTTCTATATACATCCAAGCGACCCCCAAGTGGTCCATTAATGATTAACCTATCATAATATAAGTCTCTTGGCCGAACCTTAGATTTTTAGGAATTTAATATCAATTAATAATATAATATTTGTTTTAAGAACTCTTTTATGTCAATTTTGACACTATTCAATAGTTGATTTTTGTGAAACTCATAACAGATTTATTACTTAGAACAAAGTCAATTAAATCAATCCTAATATATCATATTATCCTAGAAAATTTTTTTAATTCATTAAAAGTTTCATATTATATTTATTTGGGTATTTATAATATCAATTATTTTAATTTTTCACTATTATAGTAATTACTGCATCATCATTGTGTCAAAAATAAAATAAATTATTTAATGTCTAAAATTTATAAATAAAATATCATTATGTAGTAAATCTTTTTATCTTTCTAATTAATATTTATAATAGAAATTCCAACATGTATAACCCTATGTAAAAATTGTTCTTCTAAAAGATGTAAGCTTATGCCATTTTTATTTTTATTTTAACTTTATTAATATAATGTGTCATTATCACTTACAAGTGGATCCATGGGGTCCCAAAATAGACCCAAAGATTCCCATGGTCGACCATGTATCAACCAATAGGGTTGAGACACGTTTTAGGGTAATTTAGTATTATTATAATATTATTTTTTTAACCCTTATTTACCGGATTTACCCTTAACCATGGTAAATAAAATATTTACCGCAGTAATTATTCAAAATGTCTAAAAATAAAAGTTACCTATTTACACAATTTGAACATCCTGATTCCAAATATGGAATCCATTTTTCTAAATTCAAAACACAGAAGTGGCAGAAATTAATTTAAAAATAATTCCCGCTGTCAAAACAAAAAGCGTGTTTTTAAGAGATAATAACTACCAAAAGATTGACACTTATTTATGTTCGGTTTAATTGTAAAATTATGTCCAATGACCAACATTATATTAAATGGTAAAAATATATTCTAAATATACTTTAAAACCACTCAAATTCATAATTTATCACTATTAATTATTTTGATTAAAAAAGTTGTTTTTAATTAAAATTTAGTAATTTTCACTATTCATCAAAATATAAAAGTTATCCGAAAAGTACCAAAATTTCACCCTAGGATAATTTCGATATTCCAAATCCAAAAATAAAGTCCATTTTGAAAAATAGAATATATATGATTTCAAAAAGTAGGTATTACTATTCACAACGGCTAGTTTAATTAGTTGTGGTGTGTGTTAGAACTCGAGGTTGCGTACAACACACGCTATCGCATTATTCGAAGGAAAGCGTACCGTGGAAGCTTGGGATGTTTCATTTTAATTTATTTTTGATGTCCCCATTTAGTCAAAAAGTTTAAAATATTGTATTTAAAAAGGGTTCAATATTAAAAGTTGATAAAAGTGCAATAATGAAAATGAATTTGTTCTTGCATTATATCTAAGAAACTCATAATATGGATTCTAAAATTATAAGGATTATATAAAGTTTAAAATTTAGTTGACACTATTCATAACCTCTTTTGAACATCTTGTTTGGTAAGTCATGGTGCGATTGAACTTGGTGTTGCGTGTAGTGAAAGTTATTGAATTATTTTGAAGAAATAACACACTATAAAATCTTAGGGTGTTACAAATACCATCATATTCAAACATACATTTCCCAACATGATGAGAATATGATTACTTATGTGAATATAATAATTTAATTCTTTTATCCGAGATACTCCTCCAGGGTTTCTTACACTCACCTTGAGATGACATATTCCAAATGGTTTTCTCATATGTGTTCCGCTTGCTAGTTATAATCCCTAACCTCTCCATCCTTATTTTCTTGTCATGTTACCAATATATAAGCTGTTCAAATATATATTTGGGCCTTGTAATTTGTGTAAGACCTAATTTATATTAGTATTCATTCCACATTTAATTATCAATGTATAGTGTGAATACATCCACATAAAGGTATCTTACTATGTGTTTGACCCAACCATACCTTATCCAATTTATTTATTAATAAACAGGTGAACCAAAAATGGTGGCCTATATATATGTCCCACACCATCCATCTCTAGGAGCCTCCAGCCTAGTCTTTCATTCTTTATGAATTTAAACTCCTCGGAAGGGGTCATGGATGAATAACATTAAATAAAACCATAATTGTTCTAGTAAAATAACCTTAAACGTAAAAAATGTCTCATTAATTAGCACTGAACTATATGGGTTCTTATTCCCTATGTAGGGATACATAGAAAGCTCCTATCATGGGCCCAATCCCAACATCACAACACCTTCCACCATCTTGGATGTCAATAGACCCCAGAGATCCCAACTATGGCTATAAATCATAAAATCACTAATTAATAATGGAAATAATGATAAACTATTATATTAATAGATTTTTATATCGAAGATAGATATATTCAAATCATTTTCATTGTGGTAGCTAGTTTCATGCTAGGATTTGGTAGGGATTCTTGAATTTATCTTAAATCTAAAATTGAGTCATATATTTTGAAAACATTACCCACTAAGTTGTGTGATGATGCCAACCACACATCCATTCAACCAAAATGTATTCCAAGGTGTCAATGTTAACGTCCCAATGACCACTTACCTTTAGAAGGTAATTTTTTTAATCAAAGTGCTAGGGTCAAGAAGAATATTGGGGTTTCCATTAAAAGCACTCTCATTTTCAATGAATTTATTCAAGGATCTCATCCCCCTCCCTCTAATTATCACATATCCAAGGGAATATCTACCCCATCATTAATCTATTAATTATTCTATAAGTTTTAGTGGTTCACCCCATATAATACATACCATGATTGGTTGTTCTTTAGTGTTAGTTATATGATTTGTTTCCACTGTAGAAACTTTTATCTTATATTCCCTTTATAGGTCATTTTATCTATTTCGTCAATTTCCCTCCCATCTAGTTAAATAAGTCCATGAGATTTCATGTGAAATACTCTATTAGTAATAGGTAGGTGGTTCATAGTTACTTCTAAAGTAAAACATGTCTTTATATATCATAAAAAATGTGGGAAATTATAGCTTTGTATGAAATAATGGAACCATAACTAATCATGGTATTTAAGATTATCTAGGGTTTTATTATAATGGTGTAGGGATATTTCATTGTGTCTATGGTATGAGCTAAATTTATAGAGCTTCATGTGATGGTTCTGGACCAATGGTATGAATATGAAGTCAACCTTGAAGAACGTATATTGGATTTGGCTACTTGTTCTATTGTGGTATGAAGAAATGGTCGACATAGTATATGCCGATATGACATGGAATGTGTGTAAAACCAGTGACAGGGTGATGAAGGGTTTTTGGATGAGTTGTGGTTATAGGTTATTAGTGTTTGCTGCTAACCATGTGGGATGAAGATGTTGGTGTCTTTTTCACACATAATAGGGCCCATAAGGTGGTTTTAACCAGTAGATATTTTTTGTATCCTCAATATTCTGAGGATAATTTAGATCACCAATTAAGATAAGAGTTCTCACTATATATATGGGTTATTTTGGAGCTAATGGGATAGGTTTTGTGAATTATGGAAGTTATATATTCCATGGGTTTTGTTTGGTTGTTTATCTAAAGGATTAGTAATGTAGTCTAAGAACCATAAGTTTTGGGTTTTGGATCATATAGGTTCTTTCGAGGGATTATAAATAGTTTGAAATTGTCTCACAAGTAATAGTTAGGAAATAGTTCCTTGTGATTCCAATAGGGTTGGATAGCGGTACGATCTTACCATGTGATATATGGTTTGTAACTCATCCCACTACAATGAAAACTGAATTAGTTCAAGCCTCACTCCTAGCTCATCGAGTGTAAGTGGACCGGGATGAGTGGTTTTCATTGTTTTTAATAATTTAAATTTGGAATACCCTCATTATTTTTAGATGTTGTCTCTTAACACTATTGGTGTGGGCCTACTCTATTTATAATCAAACCAAACATAGGGAATCCAAAATGTGTTTATAATTTAAGCCTCATGACACAAGAAATGGTAATATATCAGAATATATAGATTAGTAGTTTTAGGTATACTCTAATTTTTGGTTGGATGTCATATTGAGAATACTCATGCACAATCCTTCTAAAATGAAATAAAATTTAGTCTTTCTAGAATCACTTTGGAATATACAGATTCTAGTAAGAAATCTATAACATTTAACAATATAGAATCTAGAAGAAATAAATTTCACCCAAATCAATTAATTTAGTCAAAACAAATTTAGTATTATTCGCTCCAATTGATAAACAATGTTCATTAAATGAAATTACATGAAATAAAATAAAAATAGTTTGGTATTTCATGGTTTGGACATTAATGCCTATGTCCAAGTTAGAAACATTGCAACATTTCATTTCCCACAAAAGAAAATTATACAAATTTGTTACCAATAAGTCACCCAGATTACTAAAATACGTAATAACACTCTAACATTCAATGATACTCTAAAAAATGTGGACATTGTCCCAATTTATAGAGAGTGCCTCCTAGTCATCTGATTGTAGAAACCGTTGAGAAAAATGGGGTCCATCCATTTGATTTTTTCAAATGCCAAATTCCTATTGAAATCATTAGCAAGACGAGAACTGTCATTAATCCAGTAACATAAATAGCATATTGAATGTATTCTGCTTTCTAGAAGGCCTAGCTGAACTATATAACCAAGACCACCATCTGAATAAAACATTATAATAACCACATTTGGAAAAATATATTTATGGAAACCTCCTTTAAGAACACTAAAGAAAAATATTGATGTTTACATTACATCAGTGAACCAAAAATATTCAAAAACCACTCCTTATTGTTGAGTTATTCTGATCAGAAAAAGTAGAATTTTCACATTCACAAAATTATACCACTTGAATACAACTTCAAAAAAACTATTGTAATACCATAAACTTATATTATATATAATTTTTCTCCCCCTCCATTCATTTACCCAATCCCAACTGAGGATTTATATCGCCATTGTATTTCTATAACCAAACACCTATTGAAAATATCCACATGAATCATTTTTATAGATTTATTCCATAATTTAAACTCACCGTCTTCAAATATTTTATGGATGAAATGGTACTTTAGATCTGTGGATTTACATATGGAATTAAAAACTAGATACATAACCAAATGAATTTCACTGTGACTATCACAATAGATAAATTCATTCCCCTAAATATAACCATGTTATTCAAATAATTACCTCAACCACGCTAATTTTTTACTTCATTAAACTACGACCACATAGTCCTCTTCTATTTTAGAAAGTTAAATAAATTATTGTTTCTT
This sequence comes from Viscum album, assembly GCA_963277665.1. Taxonomy (NCBI): domain Eukaryota; kingdom Viridiplantae; phylum Streptophyta; class Magnoliopsida; order Santalales; family Viscaceae; genus Viscum; species Viscum album. The sequence continues at coordinate 815,581,666 of OY728165.1, forward strand.
AAACATAAAACTGGCCAGGATTTGGATGAATGTATAAAGATGTCAGTTTATTCTGTTATGGGAATTAGAATCACCCCCAAAGTGTACATCTATAAACCTAGGTAATGGTTCATCATCTCTAAAAAAAGATTTATTACTTTTTTATTTGAGATTCAAAATAATCCATGTTAAGCTTCCTAGTGAACGTTTTGTAAACTTTCCTTGAATCAGTTTACCACTCCCATTGAATAAAAAAATTTCAAACATGTATGCATATTTCATACATAAATATTAAAATTTATAAATCATTCAAAACATTTCATGTGTACTTATTTTCTACATACCTTTATGGTTCTTGATACATAATAATTTTAAAGTTACCATTAATAATATATAAAATTTGTTTACATTCACTCATTCTAAAACTCTCAATGATTCTATATATATGACCCTTTTTTAATAAAACCAAGCTCTATGTTTTCCTATCACATTCAATATTCAATACTAAGATCTTCATATCCTCACCAAGATCTTTCACCTCAAACATTCCAGAAAATACCTCCTTCAAGTTCATAGTGGTCAGAAAATTCATACCTACCAATACTATATTTTCCACATACAAAAGTAATATTATACGTTAAATTTTATTAAATTAATTCCATAAACTATAATTATTAGACTTACTCTATTTTAAAACTTTCTCTTTCTTGAAGTAATCAAATATATGGTCCCACCACATTTTTTAGTTTTAAAACTATAAAGTCTGATTTTAAATTTTCATACCAGTCATTTCTTGTGATTTTATATGAAACAAATTGGTCACTTTATACAAAATTAATCCTCTAAATATCTACATAAAAATATGTATTTACTTTAATTTGTTCAAGATAAAAAAAATTAAAAGAAACCAAACATAAAATGATATGAATGGTATATGTTTAACTATAGGAGATAATAATTTATAGAAGACAATACCTTCCTCTTGCTAAAATACTTTCACAACCATCGTTGCCTTATACCTCTTCTCTTTATATGATTATTATTTTAACTGGAATTCCATCTCGTTCACAAGTACTTTCATAAATAGTGGTAATTTTTTTAGATCCTAGGTTTTATTCACTCAATGTGAATCTAACTCCTAATGAAATTCTAACTCCCATTTTTTGAAATCACTCAGTGTCGTCACATATTTCAGATTCAATGGTTCTATAGTATATATTAAACATAATAAAATTAGATCATATCTATAACCTTTCACTGGTCATATTTTCCACGAGGTTCTTCACTTATTAACTTCATATATATCGTCTTACAAACCTGTAACTTATATAACTTCTCCTTTTTTAACTCTTGAATGATCTTACACAATTCCATAGATTTTATGTTTATATTCCACTCACTTAAATTCCAAGATTTATTGAAAATCCTCTAAAATTACTTTTAGGGAATTTTTATTCTGGTAGAATTAGATAAATCAAGACGTTCTAGAACTTGTGATCTTTCAAAAATACCATTTATATTAACTTGGATTTTATTTGAATCTTTATTCTCAGCTTCATTCCGCTTAAAGTTCTTATTTTCGAACAATAAGTTCTCATAGAAGAGAACATTACTAATTATAAAAATATTCTTCTTTGTATCAAACCAAATTCAAAAACCAAATCCTTTATTTCCATAGACTATGAAGAAGTATGTTCATGATTTTTCTATAATTATATATCTGAATTTTTCATCCACATGCATGTAGGATAAACATCTAAAAACCCTGAGATTACCAACTTCTATAATTTTTAAAGTCCATTTTTCTTTTGGTAAACATTATATAATTTTTTTTATGCGATTATATAGATTAAGTAAGTTTTTGTGCCCAATTATTCAACCAAATACTCCTATGGCATCCCATAATGTAGCAACATACTTTTTATTATCTATATCAATGTATGATTCATTCTCTTAGCAACACCAATTGTTTAGGTGTACTTTGAATAGTATTCTTATAGAAAATTATTTCATGTCTACAATTGTCCCAGAAACTCCTTCTGGTAAACTCACCATCATTTTTAGATCTCAAATTTTTCAACTTTATTCTTGTATCTTTTTTCTACTTATGCTTCCATCAAACAATGGTTTAAACACTTTACTTTTTCATTTTAGAAAATATACCCCTTATTTCCATTAGTAATCATAAATAAATTCAAGAAAGTACATAGATATGGCATGATAATAAACTGGGGTAGGTCCCCAAAAATAATTATAAACCAATTATAGAAACATTATTTTTGGATTTATTTCAATAAATTTGAGATACACCTTTATTTTCTTCATGATTCCAAAACACTGACATCTTATGAAGTATGAATGATCCATCATAAATAAGCCATTTTCTACTAGAATCATTATATCATTCTCATTGGGATTCCAAAACTGATTATTTCAAAATTTTCAATTTTCCAGAAGATGTATTTATGGAAACTATAGCTCCTAGTGCCCTTTCAATTAGATATAATGACCCATTTTTACACTATTTGATATAACAAGATACATACATGTAATATTCCATACACCTTCTAAAAAACATGTTATGAAGTGTGATTTATCTAGTTTACCATCAAAACCCATGTTTTTATAAATACATGGAACATTTCATGCTTCTATTAGTGAAAGAAAACTCTCATTATTTAAATAAAATTTCACTTGTCTCATTATCATAATTTGAAGATATTTATCATTATCAAGATTACGTATACTAAAATTTCCCAATATAAAATTTGAAAATCATTATTTATCCCTTGTGGAATGGAATCTAGATCCAAAATCTAAAATCAAAAAATACATTAGATAAGGGACACTAAAATTTAGGTTTATACTACACTCTATAATAATATTTATTTCTCTAAAATTATTCATTCTAAATGTTTCCTTCCTTTTATGAAATTATTTCTTGAGGTGACCTTTCTTTTCACAATTCAAAGAAACATGACCACTTATGGAAGACTTCCATATGCACCATTCCCTTGATTTCCTCTCTGATAAATTCCAATTATTATAATGAGGTTAGAATCCACTTCAATATCTATTGAATACATCACTCCTAGAAGAAAATACTCTATTATTTAAATATCCTCATTGAGAATCATGTACTAAACATCAAGGAACACAAATTTATTCTATATATTCAAGCTAATAACAATTTTTACCATGGATTTAAAATATTATGATAGGGTTTATACCAACAGAATCACATAAACATTATCATTGAATATAACCTTCACCAACTCCCAAAATATCTGAATTAAGTTGAAATTATTTAATAGATCTGTTACAGATCTTCGTTTTGATAACCTCGTGTTGAATAACCTCATCATCATCCACACAATATTCAGTATTTTGGGTTTCTCATGCATAGAATCAATATTTAACTTTATCCCATTAGATTTGTATTCCCTTGAATGTTCAAAGTCACGTTTTGGACAAAATACATTTGTATCACATTAAGTGAATTTTGATCCTTCAAATATCATTCACCTTAATCCATTGAATTAATTTTGAAACACTTAAATTGAAGCTCTGGATCATTATAAATGAGATAGTACAGAAAATCACACTTTTCATACAAATATATTGTATCTTACTAGATGAATATTATTTACATAATATAATGATCCTCACCAGAATTGTGTAGTTCTAGTTCAACGTGAAACTTAGATGCATAAAAAAATTTTCATTTAAGTTATATATTGTTTTCTGCTTAATTTCTGACAACATTTACACTTATTACACATATCATACATAAAAAAATCCTTCCTATCCTAGGTAAGGTAAACATAAAAAATTTTGGGCTTAGATGCAATGTAAGGGTATTCAACATAGATATTAATGATAACAAACGAAAAGCATGAGCATAAGGTTATTAAAACAAATGATTGACTTTTGCAAGCCATAAATTGTATATCATATAAAATAATATTGATCCATGTTATAAATCATGGATGTTCATATGATAAGGATCATAAGGTAATCAATGAAAAGTATCCAAGATATCATAAAATTGGAATAAATCATATATCTATGGCATAAAAAATTAATTAAAATAGTTTCCTTATAAGTAAAGGGTCACTGCCAAGAATATCATAATGGATTGGGTTCACTCCCCATTCCACCATATGATTCATGCTTCACTCCTAAGACTATCATAATGGAAAAATTTTCTTACTAAACTGGGTTCACTCACAATTCTTTCCTGGTTTATCTCATGAGATATCAATCTTTACCCAATGCATTTGAGGGATTCATAATTCTGACCCAACGCATCCGATAAAAAATAATACATATGTGTTTTGTAAGACCATATAAAATCATCATATCACAACTACTGAAAAAGAAACAAGTTTCATAAAAATTTCATCAAGTTATAACCCAAGGATAAGAAATGGGTTTTATAAATATTTCATCAATTCATTATAGAATATCTCATAAAAAATGAATCATTTTTATAAACATCTTTTAGAAATAAATAAAAGCATATAAAGACATAATAATTATGGTATAATTTCATCATATCGTTATTAATGATTATCTAATATCAAATGTTTCCATCATTGATGAAAAATTACTTTAAAAGATTACATGGAAGATTTCATGGGGAAAATGGTCTTTTAAATTTGAAATCACTTAATTAAAATCTAAAAAATAAAAAATATTAACAAAAAAATCATTTGAATAGAAACTTAGAAAGAAGTAATTGAGGATTCAAAGTAGCGAGTGGTCATGATTTTAGTAATTTAATTTCATTTTGTAGAAGTTAGAAACAAACATTCCTTTCAAACTTTTGTAAAAAAATACCTTATTCAGAACACAACCTGAAGATTTATTTTAAAAAGTTTCATAAAATTTCAATCATGGTTAAAAATAAATTTTAAAAATAATAGGATAATATTATAAACATTATTGAAATTATTTTTAGATAACATCTATTAGAAAAAAAAATGACCAAGGAGATAAATAAATTCATATTTCCTTAAAAATATTCATTTAGTATCATGAGTACTTAATGTGAGGAAATTGAATGTAAAACTTTTAATTTATTAAAATAAGTAGAATTTAAAAAAAAAATTAGTTTCTTGAGAGGTATAAAATATTTACCATCATCATAACTTAATCATAAACAATCCTGATAAACAAAAAGATTGAAACATAAAACTCTTACCTCAAGTCTAATATTTCTTTGTATGAATTCAAAACGTCAGTTTAATAATTATACATTTATTATTAATTTATTCCAGATCTACACTCATATATATCATGCCATAAAATATTTTATTATAACATCTTATCACCCATTTTATAATATTTTTTTAATTCATTGTTTTGGGCGATAATTGTTTCTTTTTTAATGCATGTTTGGGTTTTTAGTATTGATCTTTATACTTATGTCATTTTTACATAATATAAGGAATTTTTATCATGAAATAGGTATCAAATATTATATATATATGTGTGTGTGTGTGTGTGTTCTCCCATAACTGATATTGATAAAAAATTATTACACCATTCAAGGAGACGGTTGGTCGTCCATATGCATGAACGTTGTTTCCATTTTTCAAAAGATGGAAGGAAATAATTGTAAATAATAATTCACCTTTACATAATAATAATATAATAAACTAGATATATATTTATTAAACTCATCATTATAACCATCAATTTAAATTTATAATGAAAATTAATTTCACTACTACGGGGAGACGGTAAGTTGTACGTACACACTAGTGATGTTTTTTATTTTCGTATAATGGAAATAAGGTGTATAATAGTTGTTACATTATTATAATAAAAAATAATTCTATTAAATACACTCAATTAATTATTTTATAATAAATACCATTTTTATATAGTATGTTGAATAATAATAAAAATTTCAAATGCTTAGATAAGTGTTATACCTCTTCTTTGAGAACCGTATTTAGGCATAAAACATAATCCTTTAAGGGATGGACATTTTGAATAAAAAATATTATCTACGATATGTTAAAAAAACATAATAATGTATTATTTTAGGGTTTTTATAATATAGATGGCTTTAATGGTGTGATGAAGAGAGGATAAGAGGTTCCCTTTTATAAGAGAGGGGATATCCACTCTTGGAATTAATAAAAATATTAAAATATAATTGATTAATTATTATGAAAAATGAATCAAAATAGAAATATATTTACTGAAAAGGAAAAAAATATAAATATAATCAACTAATTAAATTTTAATTTTTTTCATCTTAAGCATTATCTTTTTTATTAACCCATTTTTTAACTAAATTTAACCTTAACTGAAGTAAAAAAGATCAATATTAAAGGGTTATAAATTTGCTTATAAGGCTAAAATTGGATCATTATTGTACAAGGAATTACATTTTACACCATATAGTATCCATTTTCCTTCTTTCAATACTTTTATGATTTTAAAAAATATTATTTTCATACAATATCATTATTTTTGTTTTTGACACTATTCATTTAATTTGACCTTAAAGGAAACATGATAGAAATGGAAATTGAATATAAAACTTTCACACAACTATAATATTTTATATTAAAACATAAACATCATGTAATATAGTCATTAATCCAAATTGTATTAATTTTTAATTTTCAAAATCATATATTTTTTCTATTAATTGAAAAAATATAGTGTCCTCATTGTGTAAGAATTTAAGGTAATTATTAATATAAAGGTCATAATAAAAATATAAGGCATGAAGTGACTATATATTTGTTACTTGGATAGGAATGGTCCAACAAAAATCAACCAATAGGATAAATTTAAGTATCCCTAATATTTTAAAGCCTTTTATAAATTTTTTAGCACTGTTTTTACCTTTTTTACAATACCGAAGTTACAAAAATTTACTATGTTTATTATTCAAATTGAACAAAACTAAAAGTGAACTATTTAAAACCCATTATTATCCTAATTCTAAAAATAGGTTCCATTAATATATATTCAAATTCTATGAGAAGTATAAATTTATTTTAAAATAAGTGAACAAAACAAGGGGAAATACATTTTTTATAAAAATACATTTTTAAGCATAAAACTAGATATATATTATTATTCCATAGCTAAAAAACTAGATAAATGTAAAAATGTTTAATTAATTATATAATATAAAAATTTAATTTAAATGACTTAAAAATAGTAATTTATTTGATTTATTAAGATAAAACACATTGTTCATAAAAACAATATTTCCAAAAAACACTCTTTTACTTTCAAAGGATTTTTATTTTATCTTTTAATCAACTGATAGATAATGAATTAATTTTAGACATGATTAAACCATAAATGTTTCATAATTTTTTTATTCCAACTCATATCCTTCATTCCAAAATCCAAGTGATAACTATCACATAAAATAATAATATTTCAATAGTATATCATTATATTTATGAACTAATTTTTACATGTAAAAAATGATATCAAGGAAATAAAATATATATATATATATATAGAAAACTATATCATAAAATCTCATATTGTTAAATTTTAAACCCATTAAAATGAATTTCACCCTCAAAATTCTATCCCTACAATATAAAAATGGGGATACTTCTTCCTCATCATATCCCTGAGTTCCTATATAGCTTCTTACAAATTTCTAATTCATCCAAAGAACATTAAACTGGTAATTAATCTTGTTTTGTAACACTTTATCTCTAGGGTCCAAGATTTATAAAATTTTTAATTTATTGGAAACATCATGATCTAGTAGTGTGACCACTTATTTTAGTTCATGTGATGGATCAGGTATGTATTTCATCAAGATAAATGCATGGAAAACCTCATAAACTTGAAAAAGGTTTGGTTGAAGTGATAAGCTACCATCCCTACTAAATTAAGAATCTCAAAAGGTTCAATAAACCTAGATCTCAGAATTAAAATCATTTCAAATCTCATAACATAATTTCATGGAAAAATTCATATCAATACCTTTTCACCAACTTCAAACACCATATCTCCCCAAAAAATTCCCATATAAATTTTCTTCCAACTCTTTACTACACTTATGTGTTGTTGAATAGATGTTTATTTATCTATTATTTTCTTATCTATCTAAGGTATTAATTGTTTTATTTCTCTAATTTCATCAAAATAGGTTTGAGATATACACTTCTTTCCATATATGTATTCATATGATCCATTTGAATGCTTGAGTGAAATCATTAGTTGTATGAAAAGTTAACTAGTGGAAGGTATTAGATCCAACCACCATTGAAATCCAAAGAAAAACATATTAGTATATTCTCTTTGGTTTTAATGGTTATACCAGACTTTCCATATGTATGAGGATGATAAATCTTACTGAAACCCAACTTTGTATCCAGGTCTTTTGAAGACTATCATTTAACATCGAAAAAAACCTAGGATCCCAATTACATACAACAGAATGTGTTACTCCATAAAACATTAACACTTCTTTAATATATATCCAAGAAATATGAGACAGATTGAAATCTTCTATAATGTAAATAAAGTGTTCTGACATTAAAATGAGATAAACTATATCCCAAATAGCATTATGGCCTTTAGATGTTTTGGTGAGTCCACAAAAAAATTATATGGGGATGTTGTCCCAACAGAAATACTCTTTCAAATAAATACAAATATTTACACATCTAGGATGAATAGAAAATTCTAAAATGTGATCTTTATCAAATAGATCCTTATTTAAGTATGGTATTTATGATACACATATATGATTCTTGAAAATTATAATTCCATCACAATCATTGTTGAACCATGGAATATTTTAGACATTCTTCTTTAATTACACATATTTCTACTACACCTATTAAATCATCACATGGATAGCTGCTTGTAAATTCATTTGAGTATGATAATATATATCATATTCCTTTTTGTTTTCATGATACATCCTTTGTAAATATATATATATTCAAAGTCTTGTGATCCTCATCAATGATAATTTATCACTACCCTTTCAATGTAGATCATCTACAACCTTGTTTTCCTTCCTAGGGTGCTTTCCTAGGGTGGTAATGTATTGAAAAGTCATAATCATTAATTAACTCCAACCAAATTATATAGTACGCATTCAATTATTTCTATGTTAATACATATTTTAATCCTTTATTATTGGTATATATATTAAACCATTCTCCTTCAAGATAATTCTTCTGTATCTTTAATGAAAATGGTACAGTAGCTAACTATGAATAATGAGTTGGGTAATATTTATCATGAACCATAACTTCTCATGAGGCTTAATCAGTAAATATATAATTTCCCTTGGGGAAAAAATCTAGTCCTTTCATTGATGAATCACTATAGATCAAAAACCCTTCTCTACTATAGGTTTTTGTAAGAATAGGTGCACTAACTAACCATTACATTAGTTCCCTAAAATTTCCATCACATTCATCTATGTAATGGAACATGGAACCCTTTCGAGTTAACTTTTTAATTGGATTAGATATTCATGATAAATTTTCTAAAAATATTTGATAATATATATCCATGCCAGGAAAACTATAGATCTCATTCATGATGGCTGGTCTGATCCAATGTTAAATAACCTCAAAATTTGATGGATCCACCAACATACACTCACATGAGATTATATCTCATGAAAATAAAAAAATTTAATAAATATTTTCACTTGTTAGAGTTTTCAAACATCTTCTCCTTCCATATGGTATTTAGTAAAATCCCCAATTTATCATTATTCTCTTAATTCCACATTGAATATATAATAATATCATTTATAAATACTTTTATAATCACATCATGCTAATCTAAAAATATAGTATTCATAAAATCCATGTAGATATCAGTAGATTTATCTAGAACAAATAGAATCATTATAGATTAATAGTGTACATGACTTGTATGGAATTTTTTCTAGGGTATATCATCCATCATAACCCACATTTCATGAAATATAGAATGAAGGTTAATCTTGGAAAAGTATTGAGATTTTCATAGTTGATAAACCAAGTCATCAATACTGGGTATAGGATACTTGATCTTTATATTGATCTCATTATGTTCTCAATTATGAATATATAGTCACATAGATCCATATTTACTCATAAAAAATTAAAATATCACCCCAATAAGATTCAGTTTTCTGAATGAATGCCAAATCAAGATTCTCCAGGAGTAGTTTATTTAATCCATGCTACTCAATCAGGACCATTCAATATGGATTCATTAAAATATGTTTACACCAAGTATGAGTATTATCGAAAAATCAACTTCACAATTTGGTAGAATACAATGAAAATATTCCAAAAAACATCAACAAAATCCCACACAGTATTCATATCTTTGATGTTGAATTTTTCTCCAACCATGTGAGATAATAACACCTTTTATATAAGAATCAGGACCCATACAATATATGAAATATCAATTGAAATTTTATATTTATCATCTAAATAATAGACTATCATAGTATGATTCATAATATCAAATTTGACTCACCTTACTTGGAAATTGATGTGGGATTTAGGTAAATAATTCCAATTCATTCCTAAAGTACCATTAAGTTCAACTAGGGATAGAATAATGAGAAATACTAGAAACACATTCCCACAAACATCAATTAGAGAAGAATCATATACTTAATATTAAATATTCATACAATTATAATTTTTCTCTATTAATTCAACATATATTTTTTGGGTTGGTAATGTGATACCTTAATAATATTCTTTTGATATAAAATATTATATTGATCTAGAATAAAATAAGGCATTAGTAGTTATAGAGTGGATTGTAATTGTATCTTTCACTACTTCATTATCATACTCCACAATAGCAACAGTGATCATGTTAGATTTTTCTTTCTCTCAAGGATTAAAAGGTTGTTGATGTCGATTATCATTATTAACATTTAGTTTTGAGCACCAATTATCATAATTTTCATACACCTTGTATTTGAAACACTGGAGTGTGGGTGGTATATAATTTGTTTCATTATCTCAATTGATATCTAACTTATTCATCCGATAACTTTGTAATTTCATTTCTTAATTACCCTAATTTCTACACATAAAAATTTTACAAGTACCCTTAAGACAATTTCCACCATGTTTCTTTACACACTCTGAGCATAAGGGAAACCTCAACTTCTCCACTCTATAGTCTTTATAATTTTCTTTTAATTCCAACCTTATTTTCTTAACAAATCTATTAGATTGATGGGTAACTCAAAACCCTATTTATAAATTATTGTAACATAAAATGATTTATCCATATCTATAAAATTCCCTTATAGCTAATTTCCTCAAGATACTTGGTTTTAATCCATTGAATTATATTTCAACCATAATTTTGTGTTTGATGATAATATCATAAGCATTCCTCGCAAGTCATGTAAAATTTACCTCACAAGTACTAATGGATTCATCATCCATTAGATTTAGCTCAATAAATTCCTTCTCCCTTTTTATAAGATGAATATAGGAAAATTACTTATTGAAAAAGAAGCTCTAAAACTCATCCCACTCCATTGATTAAATATCATATTATTGCCTTGTGTTCTTGATAAGTTTCCACCATTTATCTGCTCTGTCTTCCAAATGATACAAAGTTAAAATTACTTTTTCATCTTCAAAAAACTAGAGAATATGAAATATATTTTCACTAGTACTGATCAATTTCTTAAAAAATACTGGATTAGTTGAATTACCAAAATAATTTTAATTTTAACTCATTAAGGACTCAACAAAACATTATTCCCTCCCCTTCTCTTTTGAATGCTCAGTATGTTTCATAGCTAGAGATAGTTGTATAAAAATAGCAACAAGATTTTTAATTAAATATTCTATAACATTTCGTTTAATATAAGGTAATCACAACACTGATCATTACATCTATATTTTACGTGGTTTATTTTTCTTTGATCCACTGAAAGAAAAATTAGTGTGGGAAACCATAATCGTAGTGTAAAATAATGAAAATCGTGTTTAGGATTTCTAAATCATTGCATAATTTTTTTCAATCTATGAAACCATGGGTTTAAACTATGTTTTTCATGGTCATAATCTATTTAAAAACATTATAATGGTTCATAAATAAAATTTTAATCAACCAATTAATATCCCTTGGGAGTGTCAATCCTAGTGCATGGTAAGGGCACAATAACTATGCACCAAAATTGTACCTAATATAGACTTAGACAACTATTTTGTGCGGTTATTACCCCTAGATGCATGTATTCCAAAACAAAATTCACATGTAATGTCCATACATATATATATTACTCAGTAAACCATATTCTTTTTTTACCATAACTATATATGATCTCCTTCACATATGATTATCCTACAATTTCATTCTAAATTTTTTGCAACCAGGTTTCTAAAGGAAATTAAACCTTGCTATAATACCAAAAATAGTGAATGAAACGTTTAAAATTTAGATATTACATATTATTATATTATTATTCAATACAAAAATTTAATATCCACACCATAATCGTACAGGAATAGTTTCTTTCGAAGCATGGATACATAATCTACATGTTCATATAAGATCTATATAATTTCCCACTTGATTATTCACAACATTCACCCTTTAAATACATATCATACTTAAAATAATCCTTCATATCCAAGGTAAGGTAATTATAATAAAATATTGTCTCAAATACTCAATAATTATAAACAAGGGAGATATCGATGATCATATAATCATAACATGAGAATAAGGGTACTAAAATTAGATATTAAAAATCGAAAACCATACTCTACTTGGTATAGATCATAATATTGAGTCATGAAATAAATATTTTTATTTCAGAAGAGATTAAACCTAAATTAATAAAAATACATTAGTCATGAGAGTATAAAATTGGAATAAGACATAGATTTTTATAATAAACATAATCATAGAAAATAATTTTCTTTATAGAAAAAGATCATTTCCCTGACTATAATAGTGGATTATGTTCACTACCGATTCCATCGTATTGGTAATGTTTTAATCCCAATACTATAAAAATGCAAAAATTTTCTTACTGAACTAGGTTCACTCCTCATTCTGGTCTTAAATATCTCTTGATATATCCATATTTACCCACTACACTAGAGGGTAGTATAATTCTGGGACCACATGTAACATAATATAAATAATTAAAATGTGTGTTATATGATCATAATATTCTCATCATATCATAACCTTTGAAAAAAAATTAGGTTTCATAAACATTTGATCAGGGAATAACCCATGGAAAACAGGTTTTATAAACATTTCATTAATTCATCATAACATAACTCCATGAAAAGTAATAGATTTCATAAAAATATTATTATGGTAATCATAAACCATCCAAAGAAATAATAATATTGGTGTCATTGAATCATATCCCCAATAATGATTATGTATCATCAAATTATTTCATCTTTTATGAAAAATGCCTTTAAAAGAACAATAATAACATTTCTTGAGAAAAATACACATTTCAAAGTGAAATTACATATTTAAAATCAAAAATTTGAAAAATATTATTGAAATCATTTACTTTTAAGAGAATTGTAGAAACTTATAAATTAATATTCAATGCATTGAGTGTTCATTATGGTAGGAAATTATGTTCATTCTATATTAGTTAAACTAAAACATTCCTTTCATAATTTAATAACAAAATAAAAGTAACTCATTAAAAAAATGACAATAATATTCCTTCTAAAATATATTTAAAAAATTAAATCATGGGTTAAAATGAATTTGGAAATAATAGGAAATATCAAAAAATTAATAAAAATAATTAAAGAAAATGGATATGAAAGAAAATGGTTTTTTAACTGAAAAGAGAAATAAAGTCTGTTTTCCTTATAAATATTCTTTCAACCTCTCCACTAATAAATGAAGCATCCCTAAAACTAGTATCCTTGATCCAGTTTCTGATTTTTTATAGTGTAATAAGATACAAGTAATCAACACATGAAGGACTGAATTTTTTAGTAGTGTTGGTCAACTAGATACGTATTTGAGACAAACATTTCATTTGAAACACAATTTACAACATAATTGTTTTTCAAGAACATAATTATTATCTCAATCATGTCATTGTATATCATTCATATTACACATAAAAAATTTCTTGTAAATATATTGAAATTAGGGTGAAATTAAATTCTCAATAAGGTTTAATTATAGTGAAAGTTATCATTAATCAGTAATCATAATCAACAATGAAAGTTAAATATCTAAAAACAAATTTCATTTTATAAATTAACTAGAATAATCAATCAGGATTGAAAAATATGGAAAGGTAAACATTAATACATCAATTACCATTAAATAATTGATTAAAATAATCAATGTCAAGTAAAATCACTGAAAACACATGTTATTTAATCAATAACATGACCATTGTAACTGGATAAGGCATAATCAATATGGTAGGGTAAATATCTAAAAACATGTACAATTCAATCAATAATATGATAATTAAATTTATCCATAGATATTATCATTGTGAAAATGTCATGGATAAAAATAAAAAAATTGTTGATTAATAAAATGATTCATTATTGGATTTCATGATCTTAGGCCTCAAGAAAACATCTACCATCAAGATCTTTCCTCATGATGGTTTAAAACTATATCTATAAACCTGTTTAACTAACTATAGACAACTAATTCATCTCATAATACTTTTTATGCATTTAAGGGATAACTATAACCTAGAACCACTCATAATTTATTGTCAAAAACATTTTTTCTATATCGAATAGTCAATTAAATTCATGAGAAATGTGTATTATCATCAAATATCTCTATTGAGTAAATAATAGTGATTTATGAATATTTACCTAGATAAATAAAGAACATTAAATATATAAAATTTTATATATAAGTGATATATGATTTAATAAATAAATAAATCCATAAAAAATATTATGGTACTTTAGGGTAAATTTAGAGTTTAATGATAACACGTAAGTGAATATTTCATGGGGAGGATAATGAATAAAAAAATTAATCAAGATAGTGAATGTCACTACATTCCTTAGTCAAAACAATCATAAACCACCCATATAAATAATAAGCATAGTGTCGATCCAACATAAACCAATTGATTATGAATAAAGGGTTGCTTTTATTTATGAATAATAATACCATAAAAGTTATTTTAAACATTCTTGAGGATAATATACTTTTCATTTTGAATATTAATTATTGAAACTAAAAGTTCACAAATTATTTTAAAAATAACATACATTTAAAATAATATTTGAAACATATAAATGTAGCTTTAAAACATTAACTTTTCGTGATGGTAGGATGTTTCTTACAATCTAAGTATATTAATTTAAAGAGTACTTTCACATTATTGATAAAATCCAAATGGTCCTTATTTTGAAAACAAAATGATTATTCCTTTCCAAAAAAATTTTAAAAATTAAAAATATATAAAATTTTATTTAAAAAAAAATAAAAGGTTAAAATATTTTTTAAATAAATTTTCAAAAACATAGTTTTGCTATAAGATGGATTTTCAGCCAAAGAGAGAAATAAAGTAAGATTTTATTAAAAAAATTTATAAAATTTTTTAAGAATAAAAGAGTTGTAAAAATGAAATATTACTTGAAAATTTCATGATTAACCATAGGATAATAATATTAAATTTTTTTATTATAAAATTATCAAATAGTTTCCTTCAACTGAAATTCAAGTACAAATAATCTCGATTCGAATTAGATTGGGAAATAAACCCTTATAGTGGTCATAATATTGAAGTAAGAATTACCAAATGGATCATTAACGTGTATAAAATTTAAATATACATAAAACAAGTATAAAACAAGTATAAACACATTAGGCTTGCACCAAAATCCATTCAGTGTTGGATTCCTAACAAAACAAAGGATTATAATAAGGCATGAATAAATTTGGGAAGTGATTTAAGGAATTATTTTCCAAATCAAAAGTGGTTGAATTTGTGAATAAGAAAGGATATGAGGTGGCCTTTTATAAGAGATGTGAGTGGAATGCTTCTAATTTTTTAGAAGAAAAAGGTTTCCTTGCATTTTTCACATTCCAATTGTGTCCAAAATGGATTATTCTATATATTTATACATTATAATTTCATATTATGTTGATAAAATAGATTTTTGATAACCTTTTCAACCATTTTAACCCATATATTTTTAGTTTAACCCTCTTTTAAACAAATTTTTACCTCAAACACAATAAATAATTTTTCCTATTTTTATGATTCATTATTATTAGAAATGAAGTTGAACATATTAGAAAAAATAAATTATGATTATTCAAAATATTTAATAAAATTTTCAAAAAAAGTATCACATAGGTGAAGATTTTTAATTTTTAATTAATCCTGCAGATGATATGAGAATGTGGGTTTTCAAAGAGAAAATGGTTGAAAGTTTATAATGATTTTATATCGAAACAAAACATGAAAATTCATAAAATAAAAAAATATATTAATAGATATATAATTTAGTTAAATTGAATTTAAACATAATTAAAAATATTATTTAACTATATAAACAATTTCAATGATAGTTTATTTTTTCAATTAAAATTTTTTATTTTTTACTATTTTTTGAAAAATGAAACATTCAATAAAAAACATAAAAATTCACCCAAAGATGGTTTCGATACCCTAATATAAAAATGTAATGTTAAAATCCACCAATTAAATGTCTAATTTAAAATTAGATATTACATTACAGTTCATTAAGACTCATGGTTGTGTGTTCTCCGAGCTATCAAGGAGATTAAATTTAATGAAATATATTTTTTGGATTGTTTAAGCTCAGTTTTGTGTGTTGCATACGCTATCGAATAAAATTTTATTCTTTTATATTTTTATAGTGTAAAACATAAATATATTTAATTTAATTTAAAAAAATTAATTTATTTAAATAACTGTAATATAAAAAATTCATGAGATTCTTGAGAGGTAATATATTTTATCTCATCATAAGAAATTAATCTTAAACAATTATTATATACAATGACACTGTGACATAAAAATATTACCTAAAGTCTCTTACTTATTCATAATCATTCTTAAATACTATATAATAAATTGGGATTTCTTATAAATGTATTCTATAACCATAATAATATTTTTCATACCATATATGATTTTTTTATAACATATTACCACCTCTTTATTACTAATTCTTTATTTAAATCACTCTTAAAGGTGATAATTGAGGATTTTTTATCCATGTTTTGGTTAGAAAGGCTTGGTATTAATAATTTTACCATGGTTAAATCATCTCAAAAAATTTAATCATTATATAAATATCATATATAATCCTTATAAATATATTTAGAGCCACCCATAAAGGATTGAGACAGAAAAATAAAATACACTCTTCTTGGAGATGGTAGGTCATAGGTATGCTTGATCATTGTTTCACTTTTTCAAAGGATGAAACAAAATAAGGGTAAATAATAATTACCCATTATAGTATAACTATAATATAATAAATAACATACATATTTATTAAATCCACTATTATAACCATCAATATAATGTGGTAATGAAAAATGAATTATACACCTCTGTGGAGATTGTTTGTCGTACGTACGCACAAGTGATTTTGTCACTTTTTGTAGGATAGAAGGAAGGTGGATAATGGTTTCTATATAAACATAATAAAAATTTATTATACATAAGATATGTAATTATTTATTTTATAATGGATAACATGGCTTTATAAGGGATTGAATAAGAAATTAAACTGAAAATTATCAGTTTAGAGTTATACCAGTTTATTAAGTACCTGTATTTGGCTTAAACCTTAATCCTTGACGGGGTGGTTGATTTGGGATTTTATAACATCTAGTGTTTTTTATGGTATATAGAGAGGTATTATGGTAGGACATGTACATATAAAATTCTCAAAACATGTAATAAAGAGAGGATAATATGTACCCTTTTATAAGTGAGGGGAGGGGTACTCTTGGAATTAAAAAAAAGATAAACATTTAGTGGAGTTATGAATAAAAATGATTCAAAATAGAAATATATTAAAATAAGAATATAACAGGGCCAAAATATCATCAAAAATTGAAATTTAAATAGGTTTTGGTTTTATTTTAAAATGCATCTTCTTAATTAAGCCCTTAGTTAACCAATTTTAACCATAATCACATTAACAAGTTTTTCAATATTAAAGGGTTATAATTTAACTTATAAGTTGAAAATTGGATCAAAAATGGACAATGGATAAAATTTTATTCAATATCTTATCCACCATGCCTACTTTTAGGATTTTTTTGATTTTCAAAAATATTATCTTCATAAAATGTCATTAATGTCATTTTTTGACACTATTTATTTAATTTGACTTTAAAGAAAAATAATATCACAATATAATTACAATATTAACCTTTAAAACAAATATAATAAGTTATATTAATCTATAAAATTCATGTATCGGGGCAATTCATTAAAAAAATTACTTTTAATATTTCCAAAATCATTTATTTTGTTTTTCTATTTATAGAATATATATTATGTCAACATTGAGTATGCATTTATAGGAATTATTCAATCAATAAAAAAATTAAATAAATTACTAAGATAAAAATAATACTTTCCATTTAAATAAAAATTAATAACAACACATATCCTCTTTAATTCGTAAGTAGAAATTCTAGAAATATTAAAATCAAGAGAGTAAAATGTTGTATTTATTTTTTTAAAATAAATATAAAGTTCATAATAAAATAAATATTACAAAAAGTGACCCTATATTATAGTATTGGAAATAAATTTACAAATTATACACAAGAAATAGGGTAAATTCAGAATTTAGATAAATTTGAAGGCCTTATCTCAAAGTTTTAATCCTATTTTTCCCATTTTAACAAAACTAGTTGACAAAATTTTAAATTGGGTGTTATTCGTAATATCTAAAAATAAAAGGATCATATTTAACCAAATTGATTCTTTTGATTCCAAATATTTAATCCATTATTAAATATACAATTTCTATAATTTTTTGATATTCATTTTAAAATATCTTTACAAAATTCACTGAAGACCGTTTTTTGAAAAATACATTTCTAAGAATAAAATTGAATATATATTCTTCTAACATGCCTAGAAAAAAATATATGAATGGTAAAACAAATTGATTGAATATATATTATATAAATTTCATTTTAATTATTCCCCAATACTAATTTATTTAATTTATTATCATAAAAACACATTGCACATAAAAAGTTTTTTTAAGAAAACATCTCTTTTAATTTCAAATGATTTTTTTTATTTTTGACTAATTGATAAACAATAAATTGAATTTATAATTTTGTAAAGCATACATTTTAAAATTTATTTCCTCCTATTTATACACATCAATATATTTTTTAGGAAACAAATATCATCTAAAAAAATGTTTTCAATAGTATATATCATTTTTTAAAACAAGGTGTTGAGTGTAGAGAAAGGTATCAAAAAATAAAATTAAATTATTTAAATATATATCATAATATATTATGGTTGTTACTAATAGTATTCTATATACAATTTTTATAACCTGAAATCTATTCCATTGAATTTTTATATATGAACTATTCCGTATTTTGATGCCATTATTCATAAAAATAATCCCACCCACTAAAATTCAAAAAATCTACAAGTGAATGTTACCTTAACTGAAAGGTGAAATCTTGAAACAAAAAATAAACTTACCTCGAATACCACATATTGAGAATCCATTTTCATGATACTTATAAAAGAAATCAAAATAAATTATCCTATTATCACTTCAGTGGAAACAGATTCTTATAAGAACTCACCAATGCTTAATATTCCAGAACATAGAAGAAACATAAGTTCACAAAAAATCGCCAAATTAATCAAAAAATTCATCAATATTCACTCCAATAGATAAAAAATTTTGTTATATAAAATTAAATATAATAAAATAAATATCACTTTGGATTTACATGGTTTGAACTGAAAGTTATACATCAACTAGAGAAACATTATCATATTCTGTTTCTCCTAAAAGAAATATTACATATTTGTGACTGATGTGTCACCAAGATTAATAAAGAAGTAAACTCGTTCATACATTCATCAATAATCTAAAAAACAATATTTTTCCAAACTTCGATTTATATATATTTCCTCTAATTATCTTATTATTACGTCCTCCAGGAAAAACAAGTGTCTATCTCTTCCATTATTCCCAATACCAATCTCTTATAGCAATCTTTAGCTTGACTAATACTCTTGGAAAAGCAGTAACCACAAAAAAACTAGATTATTTCCACCTTATAAATGTCCTATATTAACTTCCATACATGACGACCATCTGAACAGAACATCAGACGAAACCCTTTTTGAGCAATATCCTTCTGGAAACATCTTTCTATAATGTAGAAATAAAACATAGTCACTACCATTTCATTAAAAACCCAAATATCCTCTACAGTAACTTAATTTGGTTCAAATCATCATATAAATGTAATTTCAATTTAAAAATCTCATAATATTGATGTTCAAAGTTGGATTGGGTGGATTCCTGATGCCAGGTTGGGTTAGTATTTTACTATTTTAGACTCATTAGTATATAATTGGACTTTGGGTGATCTTATGAGATATTTCATACTGATCATGGTATTGTATCTATTTTTATGAATTTCTATATATATTATATGAGTTTTTGTTTTAATGTTTTATTAATATTTACTTTATAGTATTTTTTTATAATTTCAGAGAGTATATTCTCCCCACTATCACCCCTTAGACCCTCCCTTTTAATTGGTTTCCTCTTGAATATGGGGAGGAACACTTGGGATTAGTGGGTCTCTAGAACAAGGGTAATTTTGGATATCTAAATAAATGATTCTACATATACCGATATGAAAACAAAAATATGAGAAGATAATCGACCAATAAAATCCTTTTAACCCTGAAATATGGGTACCCAAACCATTAATTATAAAAAACCATCACCCTTTCACGTTCATGTAGATTCAACTACTTTTGATATTATTCATTGTTCATTTTTTAGAAATAATTATGATTGAATCCAAATTACCAATTATATAAAATTATACTTGTGTAAATAATTCAAATGGTTTATTTATGATTCCAGTCAGACTCTCATTATATCTCACACAATTGGGAAATGGAGAATCATGTGTAAATAAAAAAAAATATTTCAAAATGAAAATATAATTATTAATTAACCATGTAATATGAAACATCCAAATAAAAAAACCACCTCTTAGTTAGACTACCATGGTAAAAAAATTAAATTATGATGATATTAATGGTCATTTATTATTGGAATAATGAAAAAAAAGAACTAATGTATTGAAGGAAGTATTAATCAGATAAGGAATATCAATTTTTTTAGTAGTCTCTATGTAACATCCAAAAAATATAATTATATATTTCTCTTTAATATTATGAAAAAAAATTATATGAAACATCAAACTAAAACAATACACCATATAATTTACTGCGATAAAAAGTTTAAATGTCATAAAAACATTAATAAATTATGAAAATTCAATATGAAACATTATTTAAAACATAATGAGGTATAAAATTTAAAGTAAATAAAAATATCAAGAACATTAAATAATCATCCTTTTTCTTTAAATATAGATTATATGACCAATTATAACTAATGAAATAATGGAAAACATTATAAATATAATTGAAACTTTTGAGAATAAAGTAAATGAATATAATTAAATGTATTAGAGATGTATGTGAAGTTATATATATATAGTATAAAAATTAAATATATATAAATATCAATTGTGGTTATACAGATAGTTGGCTTAAGAATAATTATTGAGATAACTAAAAAGTGTTGTTTTATTAAAATATAGCCATTATAGCATAACGTTGAATTGGTGGGTATAAATAAAAGTAAACTCATTATGAAATCTATGTAGAAGAGGGGAAGAAATTGAATCATGTATTTGGAATTATCCTTATAAAGATCATATTTTTAATCATGGAATGTTATTGGTATAACGAGGGTTTTCCCTAGATAAATCCCACATTTAATTTTAATAATTATTTCTTGAGAGAAATAATATATGGGGGTTCAATATCATTAAAGTCACTAAAAGATCCATGTAAGCTGAATCACCCCACCAGCTACCATTATTTCATATTTTACCCTTATGTCATAAAAATGTCTTAAGGGATTTAATTAGTAGA
This sequence comes from Viscum album, assembly GCA_963277665.1. Taxonomy (NCBI): domain Eukaryota; kingdom Viridiplantae; phylum Streptophyta; class Magnoliopsida; order Santalales; family Viscaceae; genus Viscum; species Viscum album. The sequence goes on from OY728165.1 coordinate 815,603,855, forward strand.
GGTTGCTATGAAATAATCAAGCAGTTGTAAATGTAATAAATTATTTATATATATATATAAATATTCCCTATTATGAATATTCATATACATGAAGAATTTTATTTAAAAAAATCTTTTAAAAATTGAATTCAATTAAATGATAAGTGCTTTTATTAATAAAATATTTTTATAAGATACAATTATTGGTCATAAAATATATAATCAAGTTAGAATAGAATCAATTATTATTAATAGAAATATTTTCCAAACAATGTTTTTTATATATAAAATATTTATTTCAAAATTCATTAATTTAATCATTAAAAAATAATTTTAATGAAATATATTTAATATATATATATACATATAAACATTAATATATCGATTATCACTAGTAATGGTGTAACATCCTATGTATTTTTATAACAATGAATTTTAATATTTATTAATATTTCTGAATTTGATATTAATTATAGTTTAAAGGGAACATTATGTATGATAGATTACCTGACACACAACAACATATTTCTCTGAAAACATACGTTTCACACAACACTAAGTTATACCGAAAAATAATACAACAATAATATTATTATTTTAAATGGTAGTTAATGTCTAGCCGTTGTTTTGGAGGGAATGAAAATATATTATGATTTTATATATTTTTTATATGTTTATACAATTATCCAATAAATTTTAGAGGCTTAAATTGATAATGAGTCCAATTTTAAGCATAAAATTCTCTAATATTTTTAAAAGGTCATTTTACCACATTTTGATGGAGAACACTTTTTAAAAATATTTTTGGTCGCCTTTAAATGTTCTATATGATAAAATAAAATTCTTTTTTAGAAGAGAGACAGACAAATTTACTTTTCATAATTTTCTGATAAAATTCGTATAATAAAAAATATGGAACAATACTGAATTCTAGTTCAAAAATGCCTTTTTGTCTAATTTATTTATAGAGTTAGATTGTCCTTTTAATAGTTTTTTAAGGGTAATTGGATTATTTTTATCATTTAATGTAATTAAGTTCATTGAAATTAATTACACATTTTTATAGGATATAAACACAGGTCAATATTTTGAACGATTTTTCTTCTTATAAACCTAGTTTCTGGTTTTCACAATGGGAATTAATTTTAAAATAATTTCTCAAAATTTTATGTTTGGAATTTGGAAAAGTGGATCCCATATTTGAAATCACAGGCTCCAGATTATGTAAATAGGTAACTTTAATTTTTGGACATTATGGTTAGTACCTTCAATAATTATTTTAATTTATCATGGTTAAAGGTTAAATCAAGTAAATAAAGGAAATTTTTTAATAATAATATAAAACTTCCCTAAAACATGTCCTAATACAGTTTTATGAGATATTTCCAACCATGAACATCATTAGGATGGACTTTTGGCATTTGGGATCCACTTGGGTGTGAAAAATACATTTTATAATATTTAATTTTAAGAAAATGTAAATATAACATAAACAAGTATCTTTTAATAAACAAAGTTAATATAGGGTTATATAACTGATCTATTTGACTATAAATATTAATTTGAAATATAAAATGATCTCTTAAATAATCTTAGTTAATTTTAAAAAATTAATATTAAATAAATATATTTATTTGTGACATAATGATGATGTAGTGATTACATTATTAATGAAAGATTCAAATAAATGATATTATAAATATTAAATTATATTTAATTTGAACATTTTGATTCCATACATGAATTTTTTCGATTAAATGGACATCTGAGGTCTGATTTAATTCCTTTATTTATAAGTAATCGTGTTGTTAGAACTTTAAAAAATCAATTACTAAATAGTGTCAAAATTGGCATAAACGAGTTTTTAAAACTAATACAATTTTATTAAATGATATAATAGTCTTAAAAATCAAGGATTCAGACAAATTAATTATATAATGTTTTAAATGTCATTAATGTTCCACTTTTGGTTATATTGGAATTTTATTGGAACTATGGTAACCATATATTATGAAGATAAAAGAAGACATTGTAAGAGGTAATGTTTTTAACTAATGGTTAAAGCAAAAATATAAGGTTAATTTTGTGACATAAAATTGTCCAAAACATATTTTTTGAGATTATTTAGACCCATAATAATATTATCCTTTAATTATATCAATTTTATACTCTTATAATTTTAAAATTATTTTATAATAATATAATATTTCTAGTCATTCCAAAAGTTCCCCTCCTCCCTCTTATAAAAGGCCACCACCTATACCCACTTACTCACACATTAAAAGCACATTTTCTCATCCAAATTTTTATCAAGTAATATCCCAACAACTATCCCTTTCACCTAGAGTCCAAACATTGCGGAAAAAATCATCCTAATGATACCATTTGTGAAAGTTAAAAAGAGATACTCAAAAAAGAGGTATTTGTTTTATCACCCCTTTAAAATTCTTTTCTTCTTCTAATTCCTCTTCTTATGTCGTTTCCATACTAAAGTAATAAATAATTTATATTCTAAATTCTTAAATTTTATTATAATTATGCGACAACTGTATAGCTCCTTTTATCCATCCTATGAATAACAATATAACCATGTGTGCGTACGTACGGCTCACCTTCTCAATGCGTTGTTGTAATTTGTTATTTTATAAGATGTAATTTGGAGGGGTATCATTATGATAATAATGGATATAAAAAATGAATATTACATTATAATTATTCTGTATAATTAATATACCATCCAATTATATACTATTTAACCAATAAGTGAATGATATCATCGCTTGTGCATATGCACGACCTACCGTCTCCACGATGCAAAGTGATTAATTATGAATGATATTAATTAAACCATGATTATATAAATTAGTTGAAGTAATAAATATGATATATATATATATATCAACTCAATGCTTCTATAATTTTTATTTACAACATACCTTTATAATTTCCATAACGTGTAAGTATGATAATTTCATTTCAGGAAATGGGGACTACCACCCCCTAAAAGTGATATAACTCATTCATGACATATATAGAATGTATAAAAAATGGATTTAATGAACTTATATCAAAAATATAATATATATATTAAATTTTAATTATTATATACAAGTTTATCTTTTAGTTTTCACTCCTTTAATATGCCCAAGAAATGAAAGTAGTGTTAACGCGTACATACGACCTACTGTCACAATGAATGGTGAATTTCATTTATTATCTCTAAATGTTATGGACTATTATAAATACATATATACATTATATATATGATATTTAAATCATTAATAATATTTTTGAGATTATGGACTTTTGACCACATGGACAATATACATTAAACAGGTTTATTTTCAACTCATGTACCGAATATCGACAAAACGACCAATATAAACATAAATTATTATGTAAGTTTTATAAAATTGAAATAAGTGATATAAAAGGATTAATAAACTTGAAAAAGTTTCTCAAGAAAGTATAAATTAACCTATTTTTATTATTCGGGAATGTAAAAAACGAATGAGATAAGTCATATTCGAGGTTATGGAAAATGAATAACTTGAAAATGGAATATGTATAAATACACCTAATAATATTTATGAATAACTCCTAGAAATCAATAATCATAAAGTTAAATTTTGGAATCTATAACAAACTTACATTTTATCTTTCACAACAACATAGGGAGTAACCTACATGATTACATTTGGAATACCCATTATAGTCTTATCCATAAATATCTTAGGAGAAAACATAATATTTACTTCTGTCACATTACCCAATGCATTAGAGAGATATCATGGGCTCATCCACCATCAATGTATCATAGAACCACCCATATACATAAGAAATTCCCAAGAACCATATCATAATCGGAACATATGAACAATTATAAAAGAAAAATAACATTTCCACATCACTATCATATGAAATCATATCAAGATATTAATATAAACAATCAATTATCAAAACCATATTCTTTAAAAAATACCAAAAAATGAATCTGGTATTTACTATTATTCGTAAAAATATTAGGGATTGTAGAGGAATCCAAATATCAAATAATATTGGTTGTAGCAGAAAGGTCACTATCATCGTGTACGTTAAAAAGAAACATTATTTTTGTCATTTTGTAAACACTTCATAAAAAAATATTTCTTTTAAAAACCATTGAATAAATTTAAAAGTCAAAGGGGTTGATTATACACCGTATAAAATAAGGTCGTTCATACACAAAAATATTCCGCAATAAATATATATTGAGATAAAGTCCCTCAAAAAGATCATGTCATAAGATTAAGGATAAATAAATGACATAAATATTTGTGAAAATTATAAATAGACCCAATATAAGTAGATATTCAGTGTAAAAAAATATTAGGTCATTCACACATATTCTTGGAACCATTCTGGAGAACCATTCTTAATAACCTTTTTTTATCTCATTCATTTTTATGATTTCATGAGGTAGGTTAAATATATTATTTTATATGATTGAAAGGAATTATTTCATTTAATTATATGTATTTATCGACTAATGTCTTCTTTACTTATTTTATATCACATATTGATATTTTTATGCTCATTCCATATTTTTGAAAAACAAATCATAGGGTATAAGGAATGGTAAGAGAAGGGAATAATTCAAGAAGATTTTTATCAAGAAAATAATTTGTTTTTATGGAGTTTTATTGTTATGAAAAAAATTTAATAGAGTAGAATTGTATACTTTGTAATATTTGAGATGTAATGTAATAGTTATTTTCTAATTCTCTAAAACTCTAAACCCGAAAGGATCCTTAATGAAAAAGAAATTAAATTATAGAATAAAAATAAATATAATGTAATTTTTAAGGTTGGGGTATTGCAGTGTGTTTCTAGGGAAAGTTTATATAACATTAGAGGTTAGGGTGTTATTTAATCATGAGTTACATGTTATAAATAACCACTGTCATTAGAATATTATAAAGAATCATAGTTATTTTAGATAAATTTAATGATATTTTGATAACATTAATAAGTATAACTTAGTGTTTACGCTCCTCATAAAGTAGTATATGATGATTTTACTGATACACTCACACTGAACTTTTTTGTTTGTGTAAATGGGTGGATCTACCAGGTTCCAAAGTAACAATGTATATGAAGGAAACTGATATGGTTTTCTGAATAAGAAACTGGATGGAATGGGATCTATAATAATAATTATTATGGTTATTCTTAACCAACCATCTAGAGTCATGATTGACCACTCAAACCTTGGTGATTTTTTTAAGGAATCATATATACAAGAAATGAATCCCTATGTATTTTTATCTAAAAATCATAAAGGTATGTATATTCAACAACCTATGTGTCAAGGATGTGGAAAGAAACACCTAGGAAATGTTTCAAAATGACAGGAAGATGTTATAAATGTGGCAATGAAGGTCATAAAGCAATAACATAACATAGAAGAAAGAAGAATTCAGTTGACTCTAGGAAAGGGAATGAAGTTATTTCCGAGTTATTAATTGAATGTTTTAAATGTGGGGAGTATGGTCATTGTGAAAATAGATGTCTGACGAAGAATTTTTAGGAATGGGATCAGCAGGACCCTAAAAATTTATGTTTAAAAATACCTAATGCTATTCCAATTGAAGATTAGGAAACTGGAAATTACATATGAAAGGTATAGATTATTTCTCGTCTAATGTTTTGAAATTATTGAATCTTAGGAGAGGATTCGTGATTTTGTTTGTAGGAAAGAAGTATTATAGAATAAGTTGAAAAAATAGGGTTAAGAGATCATGAGGAATGTGGGATGATTAATATGTCTACATTTTAGAAATTCAAGAGTTATATTAGATCTATATGTGCTGAAATTCATAAAATTATGAATTCTCTTTTGTTGATGGGAATAACTTTGAATACTTTTCTCTAGTATGTGTAACCCATAAGTTTTTTATGAGAAAATTATATTTGATGAATAATTACATTTTCTTTTGTCGATATAATTATAAGGATTCATTATGGTTTATATGATCCTTTATTTTTAAGTAATTATGGTTTATTACATTTTGAGATGAAAAATGAATGGAATGAGATAAAATTGAGGATAAATTAAGTTTTTTATTAAATATTTTATCTCATTTTGGAAATGTTTTATGAATTATTTATTTTTAGAAAATGGAAAGCCCATAGGAAGGGAGACAACCAATCACGTCAGACAACGCAATGGGAATTGTACCCACAATCAATGTGTGATAAGGATTTATCGCCTACCACTAGCCTAAAATATGTACTTGGTTATTACGACTTATTCATTTTAGTTAAAATATTTTATGAATAATGAATAGGTTGATTTTGGGAATATATGTTTTATCAAATGGATATCCTTAGTATTGGAAAATGATTTGATGATTAAGAGATAAATTTTATTTTACCAGAGGTTCTATCCTTTGGGAACACCATATACCTGAGGAAAATTGAATACTATGGGATTTCATCAGAGGATTAATGGATGAATATAATTTTAAAAGAATATATGTTTTTATTATGTAAATATTTTGATTTGGGTAATTTATTGAAATTATTAACCTATCATGGAGAACATGTGATTATGTTAATTAAATTTAAGTGTGAGACTTTAAATGTTGTCTATGTTATTTAGAGATAAATGATAAGATTTATCATGGAAGACTATGTGATCAAATTCTTATGACTTTTGGGTTTCAATCTTAGTTTTGATTATTTTGATGAATTTTAACAAAAATTGTTTACTGAATGGTCTTTGTTGAAATTTGGGTATTGTATGTTGAATTTTGGAGATTAAGATTAGTATATCTTTTTATAATGAATTATTATTTTTGGGTATTATCTAATCTTTTACTAATTATATAGATTTTAGTTAATGTCTAAAGATAGGGTAAATATAAAGTTCATCTTTTTTTGATTATGTGATTCTCTAGAAGTTCATTCTAGCACTCCAGGTGTGACTAAGTCATCTTGACTACACATTTTTTGGAGAAAATATGATTTTTTGGTAGTTATTTATTAAATTATGAAACTCAACATGATAAGTAAGTATGTTTCCTTATGTTCATAGTCAATATCGTAAATAAATTCCTCATCATTATGAAAAGAACTGTAAAACAAAAATGTTTTCTGTTTAATTTTCCTACTAGGAAATCAAAGAATGATTAACCCATCATAATTTTATGGTCTTTAGGTTGTTAACTATTTTATAATAATGTTTTCTAATACTCTCCATCAGAACAAGATGGTTAATCTCTTTTCCATATACATGTTTTCCAATATGGAATCCTAGTCTATATTATCTCAAGTGACCACTGTAATTATATTTATTTCTTTTAAAGTGATATTTTTTTTGACTCTTTTTCAGATGTGGTATTTTCAATGATGTTTCCGAGCCCAATTTTGAAATTTTGAGGATGCAACTTCCTAAAAGGGAGAATGATGAAACATATCAGGTCTTTATTGAATAATACATTTTTATATCTATTAATATTATTGAATTTAATATTAATTTTAGTTTATAAGGGAAACTATGTATGATAGTGTACTCGAAATGCAACAAGGGGTTTCTCCAAAATCTAACATTCCACACAACATAGAGTAATCCCGAAAAATAACACACCAATAATATTATTAATTTAAATGGTAGTTAATTCCAAGTCATTGTATTGGAGGGAATGAATATAATTAACTATATTATTATTTTACATATTTTTTAAATTTTTATACATTTACCTAATTAATTTTAGAGGATTAAAATGATAATGAATCCAATTTTATGCCTAAAATACATGAATATTTTTAAAAGGTCATTTTACCACATTTTGAGGGTAAAACCTTTTAAAAATATATATTTTATCACTTTTTTATGTTATATATGATAAAATAATATTCTTTATTATAAGTTGGACATAAAAATTTACTTTGTTTATTTTTCTGATAAAATTCATTTCACTAATGAATTGTGAAAAATACTGGATTTCAATTCAAAACTGCCTTTTTATATAATTTATTTATATATTTAGAAATTCTCTTTAATTGGTTTTAAATTTTAATTGGATTATTTTTTTAACATTTGATCCCATTATACTCTTTGGAATTAATTTCAAATTTTAATTTGACATAAACACTTGTCAATCTTTTGATAGTTTTTACTTCATAAAAACCCATTTTCTGGTTATGTCAACATTAATTAATTTTAAATTAATTTCTTCTAATTATTTGTTTTTAATTTAGAAAAGTGGATTATATATTGTTAATAAGAAGTTATAAATTATGTAAATAGGTACCTTTTACTTTTGGACATTATGAATAGTAACTTCAGTAATAATTTTTATTTACCATGGGTAAAGGGTAAATCCGGTAAATAATGGTTAAAATAATACTATAATAATATTAAACTACACTAAAACGTGTTACAATTTTATTTTATGAGATTTTTACTACCATGATCATCCTTAGTATAAAAAATTTGGAATTTTGGAGCCACTTGGTTGTGAAAATGACATTTTATAATATTTAATTTAAAGAAAAGTAAAATATAACATAAACAAGTATCTTTTAATAAATAAATATTAATATAGGGTTATATAACCAATATATTTGACTATTAAAATTAATAGGAAATCTAAAACTATTTATTACACAATGGTATTTTATTTATAATTTTTAGGCCTTAAATTAATAAATTTATTTCTGAAACAATGATGGTGTAGTGATTACATTATTAATAAAAGATTGAAAAAAATGTAATTATAAAAATTAAATTAAATGTATTATGAACATTTTTATTCCATGAATTAATTTTTTTGATGAAATTTACATGTGAGTGATGATTGGATTACTTTTTTTAAGGAATAAAGTTTTTATGAATTTAACAAAAATCAGAAACAAAATAGTGTCAAAATTGACATAAATGAGTTTTAAAAAAAATTATTTTATTAAATAATATAATAGTCCTAAAAATATAATATTATTCCAACTGACTTATATAATGTTATAAATGTCATTAATGATCTAATTTGGTTTCTATTGGCATTTTATAGTTAATATAGTAACCATGTATTAGGAATATACAAGAAGACATGGTAAGAGTTGATGTTTTTAACTAAGGGTTAAAGGTAAATGATAAGGTTAATTTTGTGACCCAAACATGTATAAACCATATTTTTTTAGAGTATTTATACCAATACTCATATTATACTCTAAATTTATCAATTTTTAACTATTATAATTCAAAAATCATTTTATAACAAAATAACATTTCAAAATATTCCAAAAGTGGCATTCCTCCCTCTTATAAAAGGAAGCCACATCTACTCATTTACTCACATATCTCAAGACACATTTATCTTCCAAATTCTAGTAAAATAATCTCAAAAAATACCTCCATTCCACTTAGATTCCAAACTTTTGGCAGAAATCCACTCTAAAGAGTTTTTTTGTGAAAATAAAAAGAAGATACATGAAAACAAGGTATTTGTTTTACCACCTCATTCAAAATCATTTTTTCTTCTACTTTCTCTTATTATTTAATTTTTATACAAATTAATAAATATAGTATCTTATACATTATGAGATGTTATTTTAATTATGCTAAAACCTTATACCACGTTTTATCCATCCTAAAAATATCAATATCACCATGTGTGAATATGTACGACTTACTGTCTCCACGTTGTGGTGTAATTTTTTATTTAACAAGAAATAAATTGGATGTGAATAATGATGAGTATAATGGATGTAAATAATTAATATAACATTATAATTATTCGGTATAATTAATATACCATCCAAATTCTATACCTTATAACCATTAAGTGAGTGATATCGTCGTTCGTGGGTATGTACATCCTAATGACTCCACGATACGATGTGATTCATTCTACATGATCTTCCTTAAACTACGATTTTATACATGAATAGAATGAATGAATACAATATATATTATATTTATATTTACTCTATTTTAATTTAATTTTTATTTAAAATACACCTTTATAATTTCTATAATGTGTGATTATGATAATTTCATTTGGGGAAATGTGGACTACCGCCCCCTCCAAAGGATATGACTGATTTATGCCATACATGGAATGCATAAAGTATGGAGTTAATAAACATAGTTAATATATATAACATATATATTATAATTTAATTATAATATACCTATGTATCATTTATTTTTCATTCCTTTAAAATGACAAAGAAATGAAAGTAGTGTTCATGCATACGTGTGGCCTACCATCTCCATGAACGGTGCATTTCATTTATTATCTCCAAATGTTATGGAATATTCTAAATAAATATATATTGGATATATATGATATTTAAATAATTAATAATATTATATAGATTATGTACTTTTGACCATATTGAAAATTTATATAAAACATGTTTATTTTTTACTCAACTACTAAATATCGACAAAACAACAAATATGAACTTAAATAATTATGTAATTTTTATAACATTATAATAAGTGGTATAAAATTCATAATAAACATGAAAAATGTTATAAATCAAGTAGAAACTAACCTAGGATTATTAATCAGGAATATAAAGAACTAACGAGACAAGTCGGATTCATGGTAAGATAAATCTTGACTCGATGTTCTTTCATTGAGTTAAATATCCATGTCCTCTATTTTGTTTTTCCAAAAATATGTTTCAATGAAATATTATATTTTTACACTAAATAACCACTTATATTCAGTGTATTTATATTTTTCACACATATTTATATCATTTATTTATCATTAATCTAATGACATGATCTTCGTAAGGGTCATCGTCTCAATTTCCTTTCATAAAGCATGTCTTGGTTTATACACGACCTCCGTTTATACGGTGTATAATAAACCATTTGAATTTTAATTTTATTAAATGGTTTTCAAAATTAATCTTTTTTATGAATCATTTTACTAAATGAAAATATTAATGTTTCTTTTTAACGTATAGGGTAACAACGACCTCTCCTTCATAGTGACCACTATTTTATATTTGGATTCCTCTACAAGACGTAATGTTTTTAAAAAGAAAAGTGAATATCATATTCCTTTTTAGGTATTTTTTATTGAAAATGGTATTTATAATGGATTTAATATATAAATATCTTGATCTTATTTCTTGTTATTGCAATATAGAAATGTTATTTTTTCTATATGCTTGTTCATATGTTATTATTATGTTATGGTTGTTGAGGATTTCTTATGTATATTGGTGGTTCTGTAATAAATTGATGGTAATTCATCTGGTGATATATCTCCAATCAATGCGTAATATGGTGAAGGTAAACGTTAAGTTTTCTCCTAAGAGATTTTGGGAATATACTATCATTGGTATTCCAAACATAACCATGAAAGTTACTCCCTATGTGGTTGTGAAAGCTATAATGTATGTCTGTTATGGATGCAACAAGTTACCATTATTATTTATGATTTCTATGATTCATTCATAAATATTATTATTTCATGTGGTTGGTTAAAGAGAGTATGTTTTATGAGTAAAAAAATATGATTTCATTAATTTGTAGGTATTCATGGACTGATGTCTTCTTTCCTTATTTTATATCTCTTACTAAGATTTTTATGCTCATCTCAAGTTTTTGAATTGTTTTTCATAGGGTATATGGAAGGTTAATATAAATTAATAATTAAAGAATGTTTTTATCAAGAAAATAAATCCTGTTTTATAGGGTGTTTTATTGTTTTGAAAAAATTGAATAGAGTAGAAGTGTTTTCTTTGTAATATTTGAGATGTAATGTAATGGTTATGAACTAATTTTATAAAACTCTAAACCTGAAAAGATCCTCAATGTCAAAGAAATTAAATTCTTGATAAAAATCAAGATTATGTTATGTTTATTGTTGGGGTGTTACAAATGGAATAAGAAAAAAATTATTGTATGTATAAATACATATTTTTTCTAAAACTGGTTTTTTTACATAAAGTGTTCATATATTAATAAAGTTTTCTTTTAGTAGTTTAAATTTAATATAATTAAAATGAATTTATATTTAGAATATGTATATCCATATTATTTAATGATTTAAATTTCGTTTTTAGGAATGAGAGAAAAGAAACTGAGGTAAAAAATTGAGTTACCACTATAAAGGTAAAATAAGTTAAAATGGAAAAATTAAGGGGTAATGACCTAAAATATCATAAAAACAATTGTCTCTAAATTAGTGTATGAGGAAAAATTAAACCTATCATTATAATATATCAATAATTTATCCACATTTTATCTACATTACATGAGATATTATATTCCTTATTCTTTAAGAAATGGGTATTTGTGAAAATCCTACTCAAGTTTTCCTATAAAATGAACCCTAATATACCCACCATAAATCACACATTTACTTTAGTTTCCTCTTAAATACCACCCCATATTATATATCAAATAATATTATCTCACATTTTTTATCATTTTTTCCAGTATGGAGTCCCAAATCCTTTATTTCTATGAGGCTCCCAAAGTGAAGATTAAATCTTCAATGTAAGTATAATGTACTTCCTAATCATTTTTTCTCTAAATTTTTAATCTACCTCTTATACAATATGATTTATAAAATTATTAACATAATTTAAAACAATATTCTATAAAGATCAATTTTTTTATAAAATAACTTTTTCAATTTCATTCATTCATTATAACGTGCTCTTCCTTGGGTCTGTTCAACCGCCTTCATGAACGATATTATAATTTTAACATCATGAATTATTAAGTAATCTTATATACTTTAAAATATTATGTAATGATGAATAATCTATTATGATTTAATAATTATATAATTATAATATATATGTGTGTGAGATAGAGAGAGAGTATGTATACATATATATGTTCATTAATAAAATCAATTCTTTTTATTAAATAAAAATTCACAAAAAAAAGGGATTCTAACCGCTCAATATGAACTGTCACCATAAATTCCCAAAATTGATGATTTAATATTAAAATATATAAAACACAACTATGTAACCTATATTAACATTATATAGGTTATGAACATGTAGCAACCAAGATTATATGAAATGTTACTCTTCAAATAAAATTTATTTGATAGCTTTCGAAACACAAAACCCTGAGTCTAAATGAAATATAATGTAGTATAATATTATAATCTATTGTAAAATTAAAAGGTATCATTAGTAATAACTTAATTAGGAAAATAATATCATTTACAATGAATTATCTGGGTATAAATATATTATAAAGGAAAATAAGAATCATTTGATAGTAAAAGAGTTTCTTTATAAAATAAACTATTTTAATGTGTGCAATGAATTTTTATCTTAATAAATTAAATTAACAATTATTATTTAATTATTTTATTTGAATTCATATATTATATACTCAATAATTTATTTTAATATTCATCTAATTTTTTTCTAGTCATGAGATAAGAATATATATCCAATTTTATGCTTAAGATGTATTTTTCAAAGAAAATATCATCGCATTTTGGGTATTTAATCTAAAATTATTTTCTACCAATTATATATTTTTAAAATTTAATAAAGGATACATATTTTTAATAATTTGGGTAAAATTATTCACTTTATTCTTTTTTATCAATAAGAATAATAATCATAGTAAATTTTTGTTACCTCGGTATGAGTAAAATGGGAAAAATTGGGTTAAAAATTTGGGATAATTATTTAAAAAATTTATAAAAATTTACGTTAAACTATTTTATGACTGTATTCATTCCATTTATTTCCAATTGTAGAATAAATTCTCACCTTGTTCCATATTTCATTTGTTATGATGTTTATATTGATTTATGAAAATAATAAATACAAAATGTCACTATATTGAGTTAAATATCAATAAAATATTTACATATGGATAAAAATAGGATAGGTTCAGTTATAAATGTTTATTTGAAAGTTGAATTAATTTTCTATCATAATAATTTATTTATATATTTTAGTAGTTTAATAATTTCCTTAAATTCTTACACAACAATGACACGGTATTTAATCAATTAATAAAAAAATAAAATAAATTATTTTAATAAAATTAAAAGTAATATAAGTTTGATGAATTGTTGTTACCCTAGAATTTTATAGGTTAATATATCACATTAGAGTTTTTTAAAGTCGTATATGGGAATTTAATTTTTGAATTGTTGTCTATAATGTGAGATGAAATGAATAGTATCAAAAATGTCATTAATGATATTTTATGAAAATAATATTCTTTTAAAACATATAAAAACAGAGAAATATTTAAATAGGAAAATTTTTATATGATTTTTCATAAATTTCATTCCTTTTCAATTTTTAATCCAATTTCCACCTTGTAATTAAAATGAAAACCCACTGATATTTAAAAATACATTATCGTGGTTAAAGTTAAAATTGGTTAACCAAGGGGTTAACAAAAATATAAGGATTAAAATGATAAAAAACCAATCAAAATATGATTATATAATGATATTTTGACCTTATAATATTTTTTTAATCTATATCTAGTTGTACTCATTTTCATATATAATGATTAAATTATATTTTTATCTTTTTTGTAATTCCAAGATTGTCCCTCCCCTCACTTTTAAAAGTCTCCCACATATCATATCTTCCTCTCACATTTTTAGCCGTATATATTAGAAAATATATCCCATAATAACATTCTATATTCCTTAAACACATCATATATATTATTTCCTTTCTTGAATACTATAACTTAAAGGCATAATGTCTAATCCAAATGAGGGTTCTCAACAAATAGGTACAACTCTTAACCAAATGTTTTCAATTTTATTTAGTCTTCAACATATTTTAAATCAATGATATCCATTATAAAATAATTAATTATTAATATTCAATCTACTTAATTGTTATTATGAAGATTCAAAAATCATTATCCACCTTCTTTTCATCCTATATAAATTAAAAACATCTCTCATGCATACATATGACTTACCATATCCCTGTAGTGTTGTAAGTTGTTTTTAGTCACCAATTTTCATGGATGGTTATAATTATGGATTTAATATATATATATATATATACTATTTTTTATCTTATTATTATTATTTAAATTTTTTTATTACCTCATTTTCATTAGAATTTTCCATAAATGGAAACAATGTTCATGTGTTATGACCCATTCTCTCCATTAACGGTGTAATTCATTTTTCTATCTTTATATTTAATGGGTGAATATATATTTATATAATACATATATATTATATAAATATTAGAGTTAATATTATTTATATTATGTAACCATGAACAAAGTATAAATAATGAGAATTCCAAAATGAAACATGCATGAAAAATGAATCAGTTGTCACCCAAAATAGTGATATTAATAAAGAATTATTAATAAAAAGTTGATAATATGGTGTAATAAAATAATATGCGGATTGATATATATAATTTTTTTTCTATAATACAAGTATAATAAGCCTATATTTTCTATATATTAATTTCAAATTCATATAAAGAAAGAAGAGACTTCATGTAAGGGTTTTATATTACAAGATCATTGTTTACCGAGACTATTTATGATTAATTTACCGATGATGAAATTTCCAGATATGCCTCACAAGAATACCATGAATTTTATTCAATTATATTTATTCTATATATTACATTTTATACGTTCATTTTACCCTCTTTATATACACAACATACATAAATATTTTTTTAAGGAAACATGACTAAGGTTTACTATTTGGTCAGGATTCTTTATCTTCCATGCCCATATTTTTTAATAATTTTATTACTATTCTCTTATGATTATTTATACACAATTTTAAATATTTTTTAATTTTAAAAATATAAAGGAATATTTTTTTTAATTTTCTAAATGAGGTACTTTTGGACTTTTTACTAAAAATGTAAAAGGAGTGTTTGTTTTACCATGCATGAAAAGAATAAAATTTAATGTTTTCATGACTGTTTGCTGATTTGAAATTCTATTTATAAGTTTCCATGGTTATTTTTAAATAAACTCTTTTCCAAAATATTGTCTTATTTTTTATATTTTAAATAAGTTATTGAAAATTGAAAAGGGTATTATCTTAAATAAATATACCAAGTAGTCTTTTAAAGGAATTTTAAATTATGATAACATCCTTTGATGTCACTTAATATTTACAAGGGTTATTATCCAAGGATACAATTCTTAATGTTTATTTATATGATTTATGATAATGATGAGAATATTTTTATAAAACTCATTACTATCACTTCTGTTATGCTACCATGAATTGATGAAACTTTTATGAAACCCATTTCTTTTGAACGGGATAGGCCCTAATGAATTATTTATGATAACCATTTCTTATTCAAAGGTTATGATATGATGAGTGCTTTATGATCTTGATGAAAAAATCCCTATTATTATCATTATTTTATGGGTGGTATGGGAATTATATTTCCCTCCAATTCATTGTGTAAGTATTGATATATAATTAGATAAAATGGATTGTAATGGAGAGTGAACCCAATTCAATAAGGGAATATTTCCACTATGATGTTATTGGGAGTGAACCATGACTAACATGATGGGATTTTGAGTGAACCCAATCCGCTATGATAGTGTTGGTAGTGTTCCCTAACTACTAATGGAATGATTTTTTATGCTTATCTATATTCCATATATATTTTCCTTATTCTAACATTATGGTCTCATAAATCATGTTCTTTGGTTCATTTGGGATTCATATCTTATAAACTACCAAGATTTATACCATGACTAAATATTATGATCTATGATATACTGGGAATGATTTTAAAATCTCCATCTCATGTTTTCAAACCATTATAATCATGTCATGCTTATGTGATCATTAATATCTCCCTTTTTTACCCTTAATAAGAATCTTAGACACCCTTTATTATGTTTCCATTACACAGGATATAAAGGAAGTTTTTATGTTTGATATTTATAATAAGGGTGAAATTATTGATATTTTAGTTGGAGATGATGAAGATATTATATGAAAAAGTTGTTTATATATCTAAATTTCCACAAGGAATGGACTTATAAAATTCTTTTTGGAGCATTATATCATATAATAAATATTCATCTAATAAGATTTTTTGATTATATTTGAAAATAATGGGACATTACAGTTTGTATTAGAGTAGGCTTTAGTTACCTATAGAAACTATGATGAGAAAACTTTATTGAGAACCATTAGGATAATTCTATGTATAGGATAATTTCCTATGCTATAGTAATGAAATAAATGTTTTTTTCTGTGAAAACATTACTCTCAAGAAACTATAAGTGGACATGGTTTGGGAATAAATGTTTATATTGGGTAATAACCTAGAAAAATGTTAGTTGAGTATATCATATCCATCATTATGGGGCAAGGTTAGTGTTCCTTTACTATGAACCTAACTTGACATCCCCAAGGGATATTCATGGGTTACATCACATTATAATTAAAAACCATTATAAAAGATTTTAATATATGATGACCACGATTGACCTATGTTAAACCTAATGTGTCCTGATTTTGTCATCCTATAAAATATTTTTCATGGTTATGTGGTTTCCCACTAGGATTATTTTTTATCAGACAATTATTTTTAAGTTTACTCATGAACATGGACCTGAAAAAACCATGATAATGTTGAATGTGATGGAAAATTAAATTATTTTGTACCCTAAGAAAATAGATTTTATGAATTCTATACTAAAAGATCTTATATAAGGATTACACAACATTCTCAAGCTATTAATTATGTAAATATTCCAAACATGAAAAGTGGGGAACAACATTTTTGAGTAATTAATTGGTCAACATCCACCCTATTTTAGTGTGCATATTGATCCACCT
This sequence comes from Viscum album, assembly GCA_963277665.1. Lineage (NCBI taxonomy): Eukaryota > Viridiplantae > Streptophyta > Magnoliopsida > Santalales > Viscaceae > Viscum > Viscum album. Next base: position 815,621,659 of record OY728165.1, read on the forward strand.
ATTTTTTGGTAATGGATCTATACCAATGAAAATATATTTTCCATTATCTAGTGTTCAGAATAGGAAAAACTTATTTTATCTAATTATCATTTGGAATTAAAGCAGATCAATATCGAACACTTATCAAGAACTCAAGGAAATGATAATAAATTGACTCTATTAAGTGGGATGTGTTTAAGAGTTAATTTTTCAATAATTATTTCTCCTATAATTCTTAAAATAAAAATATATAAGTAGTTCCTTGATATAAATCATAAGTATGATGAATCTATTAGTTTCTATGTGAAAAAAAATTCAAGACTTAAGAGGTATGAATATGTTGTTATCATCCAACCTAGATGTAAGGTTGACCTATTCTCCATTTTCTTAAAACAAAGTCTCTGAAAGGAATTATCCATAACATCAATCAGTATCTATGAAGAAATTATTTGATGTTATATCAAGGCATAAATAGAGATTATAGTTACTCACAAATATCATCATTTTGATTGGAAAAGAAGGATGGAATTCAAATGATATTATAATAACCATAGAGAGAAGAAGATGTTATTTCCTTCATGTTTTAAGTGTGGAATAAAAAGTGGATGAAATTGTCTTAAGGGAACTGGTAAATGTTTTAAGTGTGGGAAGCAAGGTCATTGGTCAATAGAATTATGGGGTGGTGGGGAGAAGTTAGCTAATGATATTAATAGACAAAAATCTCCACATAATCACCTCCCATACATTTGTGCTTAAATTTATCGAATATATGAATTATACTAACATGTACTAAAATAACAAGATTAATAATGATGACTGACATTAGTAACCTCTTAATCCCAAAGAGAAAGGGAAATCTCAAGTGATCCCTATTGCGGAAGTGGGGTATGATAATTAACTGAGGAAATGTACACATACCGTCTATTATTGAATTTCTAATATATCAATTCATTCTAGATATACACGCTCATTTATATCTAAATAATTCATTATGTGTATCACAATACCACCTCAAAAATTAGATATTGAATTATTATTGAAACCTCTAAATGGTATAATTATTTCATCACAAGTGTATGATTATTCTATGATTGAAATTTTTTGGAACTTGTTCATGAAAATATAATTATTCCCCCTCTAGTTGAAATTTATGATATTTTCGGCAGGGATAGTCTTTTATTGCATAAATCATGCATAAATGCTAAGAAAGGGAAGTAATTTTCTATTTTCAGAACCAACATATGATCATGTATCGGTGTGATGATAAATAAGAAACTCCAGAAGAAATTCTATCAATTGTATGGTTCCCCAAACCTGTTCAACAAGGATTTTGTATCTCAAATGGTTGGGTAGAAACTCAATATAGAAGATATTCCTATTATGATGATTTTTTTTATGTTTTTCCAAAAAATTTCCATAGTATTCCACAAAATCATTAATTTTTGTTTTCAATAAAACATAGATCTAGATCTACACCTCTTTAAAACTATCCATGTATAATGGAATCAATTAAGTTTTAGAAATTGATGAAACTACTCTAGGAGAATCTTGATAAAGGATTAATTCAGTCATGTTTTTCCCTATAGGTGCACATGTTATTTTTATTAAGAATAATGATGGATAAATGTGACTCTATTTTGATTATTGAGAACATAACAAGAACACTATCAGAAATAAGTATCATCCACCCTATATTGATGAATTTTTTGATCAACTATTTTGAGCTTAATACATTTATAAGATTAATCTTCGTTATGGATATCATTAATTGATGGTAAAAATGAAGTATATTCCCAAGACAACAATCCTTACAAGGTTTTGGAACTATGAATTTTTATTGAGGTCATTTGGTCATATTAATTACACCATTATCTTCATGTATTTAATGAATATATTCTTTAGATAATAGAAAGATCGGTTTTTCATAGTCTTTACAGATGATATTCTTATATATTCAAAGGGAAAGTAAGATTGTGAAGATTAATTGATGATTATAATAAAGACCCTAAAGAAGTAGTATTTTTATTAAAAAATTACCAAGTGTGAATTTAGACTATAGAAACTTTCATTTTTTGGTCATATAATCTCATGTAAGGGTATATCGATGGATCCATCAATGACTAAAGTAATTGAACATTGGCCCAGAATTACTGCTATGAATAAGATTAGTTATTTTATTGGATTGAATGGATACTATAACAACTTTTTTTATAATTTATCATTCTTTTCTAATCTAATATCTATGTTATCTTTGAAGGTAGTAAATTTATTTTAGACAGTCGAATGTGAGGAAAAATTCATGGAACTTAGTAGAAGGTTAGTCATCTCTCATGTGACCATACAACCTTATAGTAGATAAGTGTTTTTGATCTATAGTGGTGCATAAAACAAGGGTTAAAGATGGATCCTCAAGTAGAGTGATATAGTTTTAGTTTATTCCTCACAAAAATTGAATGTCCAGGAAAAAAATTATAAAAAACATAATTTGGAGTTAGCTACAATAATTTTTGAATTAATGATATGGAGGGACTGTATTTATAAATAATGGTATTGCATATATATTGATCATAAAATTTTAAAGTATATATTCACATAGAAGGAGGTAAATATGTTCTAGAAAAGATGGTTGTAATTGACTAAATATTATGACTTCTCAATATATTACCACTCTAGGAATGTGAACAATGTGGTTGATGCATTTATTTGAAATGATATTGATAGCTTCTCCATGTTGAGGATCAAAAATGATACAATATTTCTATATTTTTTAAGGATGGATCTGGGAATATTTAAGTAAGGGAAGAAATATTATTTTTCTAAAATGATTGTTCAATCATCTATCCTTGTGATGATCAAAGAGGCGTAGAAGGAAGAAGTGAAATAGTAGAATAATTTAAAAATGATCCTAAGTTCAAGACCAATTGTGAATGAATGATATGGTTCATTAACAATTTATATGCTCCATCCATACTAAAGATAATAATGGATTTTTTTGATGAGGCTCATATTTCATCATTCTCTATTCATCATTTAAGAATGAAGATGTATAGAGAAATAAAGAGTATTTATGGTGGGGAAATTTAATGAAAGATATTATAGAATATGTATCTTGATTCTTAGTATGTCTGAGAGATAAGGCTAAGTGAAATATTTATTTGGTTATTTTACCAAACCCCAAATATAAATGAGAAAACATCCACAAATATTCTGTCATCGGACTACCTAAAAATACTATAGTACATAATTCTATTTGGGTTGTTGTTGATTTCCATACAAATTAAAAAAGTCATTGATATCTAACAAGATTTGTCTCTTGATAAAAGTTTCAGAATATACATTAATAAATTCGTAAGTTTTCATGGAGCACCACATTTTATTATATTTGATTGGGATTTGAGGTTTACCTTAGAGTTCTGGAAAACTATTTAGCAGGTTCTAGATACATGGTTGATATTATTTATTGTTTATCATACATAAGAAATGGTTTTTAAAAGAAATATTAAAACTCTAGAAGATATTATGATATCTCATTATTTGGATTAGATAGGTGGTTGGTATCAACATCGTCCTCTAGTTTAATTATCTATCATAAACAAACTCCCTGGGGAAAGCATGACTCGTTATAAGCCGAGTGTGACTTACATAAGTCCATATACAATGGGAAATGGGTTAGAGACCTATGCTGAGTAGGTATAAAGTCCCATGATACACCTTAGCCTAAGGTAATTATATATACACAAATATCTAATCCCATTCAACGATTAATTGAGAAATGAAACTGATACCAAATGCATGCATACATCTAAAAATCACAATCAGAGTATGAGAGTAACACTAGAAAGAATAAATGGACAAATAAAAGACCACTAAATATATATTTAATTCCAGCCTACAATAAAGATGAGAATATAGTCAAATGTAACTTCTAGTGTGAACCAATGTCTATCTATCCCAATATATCAAATGTCTTCTAAAGGTCTATCCAGATACCCATAGTACGGTTGGTCATTTGGATAAGACATTATTGACACTAAGGTAGTTCTTTACTATAAATGGATTCTTTTTTGTGTTTTTTCTTCAATACACACTTGGATGATCATAGAGTTTTTAATTAATGTGGTCTTGCAGAACAAGCTGACTACAATATTGAAGGTGTCATTATTTTCTAGTGTTTTAAAAAATTTTGGGATCGAAAACTATAGGAAGAGGACATCATCACAAAAGGTTATTTTCTAGAAACAAATATTCATAAATATGGTAAAGGTATGGGTTTTGTGAAGATTATGTTTGTAAAAGGATTATCTTCACGAAGGTATGGAGCTTCACAAGTGCGTGATGAGTTGATGGTGTTCTCCATGACTACGAGAAGTGGATCATTACGAATGCATGTTTAGATTGTGGTAATCTCTACAACTATGACAAATTTCAATGGAGATTCATGAATGGAGGATGTTTGTAATGATTTTTTTTAAATTCCACAAAAAATTCACTGGAGGTATGGAAGCATCGCGAAGGGCTGAGCCTATATTTATGAGGCTGCCCATACTTTATTTGACATGAAAATAGTTAGAGAAAATCCTGAATTGCCCCAATTTTGTGAAGGCTGGGAGATTCATGAATCTTGATTTCTTTGTGATATTTATAATCATGAAAAGAATATTTATGTATTAAATAATTCCAATACTTCTGAGAAATAGGATTTTTGTGATGACTATGTATTCTGCAATGACTCAGTTAGCATCATGTAGGGATTTTGTTCAATGAAGGAAGTTTTCTTTATGAATGTTGTGAGATTCATGAAGTATCTCTGTGAATGTAAGTATTGAACATCACTTCTATGTGAATGGTGCCTTCCAGAGCATCAACTCAAGACTTTGATGAAATCAGAGTCTCTTTCTAGTTAGGTAAAAAACATAAATTTCAATCTAATAAAGAAACATTTATATTGATAAACTGAGTGAGACTTCACCCAAAGTAGGGAGCTAAGTGGAGTCAATGGATGTGTTCTAAGGGAGGTTGTTATATATACCTAAATCTTGTAAAGTTAGTGTTACAATAATATATTAACTGTGTCTAGACTTCTATTTTCCACATCTAGTGAATATTAATGTATTTTGGTATGACCGACACATTGTTTTATTTCTACACATTTCCATCAGAATGTTTTAATAGGTTATTTATTATGTGGAAACAAGATCAAACACTTTTGAATAAAAATTTGACACCTTGATTCACCCCTCCTATCTCAGGGTGTTTTGGGGTCCTACAAGTCATATCAAAGCCTATAGGATATTGGTGTTGAATTTCTCCTCTTTTTTATCATAGAAAATTCAAAACAGATAGGGGAGTCCCCCTCTTAAAAGAAATTTCCATATTTGGAATAATATGATGATATCTCATCTAGGATATCTTATAATTGATGTTCTTTCTTCCACTACATAGGGTATTCAGGTACCTAAGGAAAAAGACTTTCCTTGACATAAACAGAAAAGAAAATTCATGAAGTGAATGCCAGAGAAAAAAATCCCTTAATGTAGCTCAATTAGATCAAATATATCTGAAGGTGATGATTTTCACTTCATCTAAGTAAATGTGGTAAAAACATGAAAATATATGTGAAGGAAGAAATAAGGGTAATGGGACTAAACTCCATGTTTTTAATAATAGTCTTGATGATCTAAAAATAAATCCTAAGGAAAATATAAATACCTTTTCTAAAAAAATTACAAGGGATGTTGGAGAAGTACGAGGACTTTTGTGAATAAATAAAAGACATGGACATTGTCAAGAAAATATTGAGAATCCATCCACCTATTTACAATATAAAATTATCATCCTTTTGTAATGGAATCTTTCTAAACATTCCCTTGATGATCTACTAAGTAATTTGGTGGTTCATGAAATGAGATTCAAAGCTCAAGATCAAAAAACACATGTAAGAAAGTAAATGGAATTCAAAGACAAGAAAAAGCTAGAGGTTTATAGTAGTAGTATTGATGAAGATAATAAGTATTATGAACTTATATCCACCTTTACAAATAAATCCATGAAACAAAATGTAAATTTGAAGGAAATATTTTTGTAGTACATTTTCGATGTCATGGATTAGGGAACATTGTGTCTCGCTGATCAATGAAGTTTCATGATTAGGAAAGTGATGTTATAAGTATAAGGAAGCCTCAAAACGTTTTCCCTAAAAGGGATACCAAAAATCAAGAAGTAAATTACAACAAAATAGTTTTGTTTATAAATAAGAAAAAGATGATAATGAGTTCCTTAGGGATGAAGAACCATATTTTCAATCAGAAATACAAGATTCCATGATGTCTAGATTTGAAAAGAAGGAACCTTTAAAAGATAAAGACGATTAGTCAGTTGATGTTTTTAATCTTAAGGTGGAACATTATTGTGCCCATAAAAATTTTAACGATCAAATAAAAAGAAATAAAAATTGCCATCCATTCTGGAAGACTCGTCAGAGTATGTTGATCATATTGAATCGAAAATATGTTGACTAGATGTAGAATCAAAATAGAATTTCATAAATTTTGGATGCTTAGAATTTTTTGGGTATTTTGAGCTTGGGATTGATGATCAAGAAAAATTCATCAATAAAATCACATTCATATTGGAGGATAAGTCCAATACTATTGAGGGACATGAAGAAGAAGTTGTTACTTTAAAGAGTAAACAAGAAATAAAATAAAATTAAATTGAAATGGGGAAGAAATTACAGTTTTTAAGATCCTCATATGAAGGTTTATTAGATAGATCTAAATGTTTTTTTAAGGAGTATAGAAGGATTTAAATTATTAGTAATCCACATGAATCGGGAAAAGTTTAATTGGCTATGATTTTGTGGAATCAAAGGCTAGAAAATGGAAGACTCAATATAAAGGGAATCATAATGTTTGAAGTATCATAGAGGCACCTAATGTCCCAACAAATAAAGTTTCAAATCAAATATATTAGAGAGAAAAAAATTACTCCCAAATAACCTAAGATGATCACCAATAAAATTCTTTTACAAAATAAGGGTATATAAGAATGAATCAATGTGAAAAGACATTTCCTCTTACAAAATGTCAATTATGTGGCTTTTGGTCCATAACATACCATAGTGTGATGAGGTAAGTATCTATCTGAATGGGGAAAATCATTGAATTCATAAAAGGAGAATAAAACAATATCCTTCATCATATAGAAGAATTAGTTTTTATGGATTATGGTTTCACTGTTTAAACTATGGTTATAAAACTATTCATTAAAAGAAAAGGAAAGGTGATAACATTACATATAAAACATAAATAAAATTCAATACCCATCAACCAGTAAGAATTGATCTTGTAAATATAATTTCTTCTTTGGAAGAAAAACATGAGTATGATGAAACCATTAATTTATAAAAGATATTGAAAAGTAAACCACTAGCCACTACCTAATAAAATATTTCATGGAAGGAAAATAAGAAGATCAAGAAATACAATATTTCACAAATAGCTCTAAAATAAAAAAAATAACAATAGAGCCTAGATTATTGATAGTGTTTAATCATTCCATGTGATAGGAAATGCTGATTTATTCAATAATGTTAAGAAAAGGGTTATTGTAATAGTGAAGATTGAAAAGGATGGTGCCTTAATGATAAAAGGAATTGGATGTATGGAACTGTAAAATGGTGATATTAGGAAGACTAAAGTTCTATATTTTGACAGACTAGGTCAATATCTATTAAGTGTGAGTCAACTCTGTGAATCAGGACTAATAGTGACATTTAGTCAAAATGGATGCACTATCAATGGAATGATAGTGAATTCTCTCTTGAAAAGATGAATAATATATTCCAATTTATACCAAGTTGATTGAAATGAAAATATTTTTTACTTAACTGTTGAAAAGGAAAATAAACTTGTGGTATCGAAGGTTGGGTTACAGTAATCAAAAATTCATGGATATTATATCTAAGCTGAAGATTGTCACCAACATCTCCAATCTGAATTGTGAACATTAAAAGACATGTAATGATTGTGTATGAGGAAAGATATATTGTAGTTCTTATAGGAAAAAGAAAAAATGATTTCAAATATAATTGATCACATTCAAAGATATGTATGTGGTCTAAAAAATGTGGTTGGCACACATAGAGATATGTACTTTATTCTCTTTTTCTATGATTATAGTATAATGGCTTGTGTAATGGTTATACACAAGAAATATCAAGTTCTTTGTTATAGGAAAAGTTACCATCAAATAGATGAGAATGATATTGGGCATATAATCAAGATTTTACGATCTAACAATGGAGGAGAAAACGCATCTATTGAATTTTAAAATTACCATGAAACACATTGAATAAATCATGAGTTGCTTATAGTAAGAACCACATAGAAAAATGAAGTTTTTTAACACAAAAATCAACATGTGAAAAATATGGCTATATCTATGATAAAAGAGTTGTTTATTTCTTATCATTACTAGAAATAGGATATTTAAGAAGTATTGTATGTGCAAAATCGAACAATGATTTTTCTAGGTGAAACCAAGACACCATATGAGTTATGGCATGTAAATAATCCCTCTCTTAAGTGATTTTATGTTTTTTGGAGTATATATTTCATTCGAAATATAGAAGGAAATCATGGTAAGTATGGTGACACAATGGATAAAGTAATATTCCTTGGATATTCAATGAATATCAAATCTTACAAATGTTACAGTAATCATCTCCAAATAATTGAGCAAGGTAGCGATGTCAAAATAATTTAAGATATAACTATAAATACCTCAAGCACATATGATTATATGATAGAATATGAAGAAGAAAGAGGTAAAGGGATAGATTTTAATGTAGAAATATATGAAGTCTTATAGAAAAATCAATTCTTGTGAAATGATCATTATTTAGAATAAGAATAAAAAGAAGAACCTTTGACTGAAGAAACATTATCAGAACCTCAAAGAAGAAATATAAGAGAATAAATTGATCAATACAAAATCATTGGGGATTAGACATCACCCACATAGACAAGGATAATTAGGATTCAAGAACATTCTTTCTTTCTATCAATTGTAGAACTAGATTTTTTTAAGAAGAAATAAATGATGAATCATTGGTTAAATCCATATTGTAGAACTTGATCAGATCTATAAGAACTAGACATGGGATCTTGTCATGGGACCTTAAAATCACAATTTTATTGGTAACATGTAGATATTTAAAAATAAATTCAATGAGGATGTAAATGTGATCAGAAACAAGACACACATAGGGTGTAAAGGCTATATATACATTAAAGGAATTGGTGTAGAAGAAACATTTTCTCTAGTAGTGACACTAGAGTTGATCAGGTTTTTCCTTGCTATGGAAATACAAATAGGATAACAAGTTTATCAAATTCATTTCAAAATATCATTCTTAAATGTATTTCTTTAAGAATAAGTCTAAATTGAACAACGGGTAGTATTTATGATTGGAAATTATGAAGCAAAGGTTTATAAATTAAAGAAATATTTCTATGGTCTAAATCTGGCATCACATTCATGGTATTCTCAATTGGATGCATATGTGAGGAAGATTAAATTAAAAATAAGAGGTGGTATCATAATATTTATATGAATCACTCAAATTAAGATCAATTTATGGTTCTTGTGTATATGAATGATATCGAATTTAGGGGAAGAATGCATGGATTAGTGGAAAGAATTTTCAAATCATGTTTAATTAGAATTTGAAATGCCTATGATTGGTGAACATGAATAATTCTTGGCGTTTTTACATGATTCAAACAAAGTATTACACATTCATTTCTCTGGTGAAACACGAAAAGGAGATCCTGAATAAATTCAACATGCATGACTCCAAACCAAGGTCAACTCTGATTTCAGTTGGGGAAAAACCTAGAAAACATGAGGATGGGGCTTCTTTGGATCCCATAATTTATAGTATAATCATCATAATCTTGTTATACATGATGGAAACATGTCTATAAATTGTCTCTGAAACATTCTTAGTGGACTTCTTTCATTGTAATCCAAAGAAAAATCATTTAGAAATACATAATGAAATCAAGAGGTACATTGAAGGTACTGTCAATTTTGTCTTATAAATTGTAGTAAGAATAGATAATGAATTGCAATAATTTTTAGATTCTAATTGGGCTTGATATGTGATTTATTTAAATTAAACTATTTTTTCTTCATTTTTCATTGGAAAGTAATTCCTGGGATGGTTGATCAAGAATCATGAAATCACTTCTCTTAGTACAGATGATGTATAATATATCTTTATACAAGGGTGAGGATTCATATATTATGCACAAAGAATAAACTATATGATATTGGTGATGAGGTTAAATAGCTGATGGTGATTTACTGTGATAATAAGATCATGATAGATCTTATGGAGAATCTAGTTCTTTACTCTCATAAAAAACATATTGAGATTAGAATCACATACTCAATGAGAATTTTGAACATGTAACGGTTAAAATGGATCATGTTGAAACTGATGACCAAGTTGATAACATTTTGACTAAGTCACTAGAAGCACATGTTTTTGAGAAACATCAGTTGAACCTAAGTTTTAAACCACCTCCCAGTGCATGGGAATCTTATGAATAGTCACCCCTAGTAGTGTTAACTATTTCAATCTATTTGTGGATGCGATGTAGGTTTATGGAGGATATAGGATCCAAGGGGAGTGTGTTTTGAGCTCTATAAGTACAAATATTTTTCCATTTGGTTTATTAACAAAGAGGTATAATGGTTAAATTCAATATCATAAAGATTTTGCGGTCATACGATTTTCAAAAACTATACAATGAATCTATAACACAATGAAAATTTGGTGTTATAAGGAAACAATTCAGAGAATTATAGTCTTTTATGACATGATCAGAGCATATCTCATACATCTTTAAGAATTCCAAAACAAGAGAACAATATTCATGCTTCCCTTCTTGTTTTTAACACTAATCTTTTCTCACATAGACTTATAATGTTATATGATTTGTTTCTTGCGTATCTAGTCTTGGGAGCATCTGCTGTTTTATTGAATTTTTCTATAGATTTCCAATAAACCCAAAGGGGGGATTGATGGAACTAAGGGTATTCTTTTCTGTAAATGGATTTTCGTTTTTGTTGTTCTTAATCCATACATGGTTATATTAAAAGTGATCGTATATTAAAATCTGACAATGGTATTGAATATGGAATCATTTTCCAATGTTTTCATAAATTTTGGGCTCAAAACTGGAGGAAGGAACAAGTATCTTGAATGGTTTTTTCTAGAATCAATTCTTTATAAATATAGGTAAGGAATGGGTTTCATTAATACTATGTTTGGAAATGTTTTATCTTCATTTATTTATAGAACATCATGAATTTTTGATGAGTTGATAGTGTTCTCCATGACTATGAGAAGTGGATCGTCAAGAATGCATGATGAGTTGACAGTAATATCTCTCACTACAAAAAATATCACTAGATCTTTCTGAATGGAGGAGCTTCAAAATGATATTTTTCAAGGTTCATGAAATTTTTTTTGGAGGCATGCGAGCATCGTTAAGGGACTAGCCTATATATATGAGGCTACCCCCACATCATTTGACTTGAAAAGAATTGGAGAAAAGTCTAAATTGATCTGATTTCATGAAGTCTAGGAGCATCATGATTTTGGTTTTCCATTCAAGATTGAGCATCATGAAAATACTAGTTATGTCCTAATTGATGTCAATTATTCTAAGAAATTGGAGTTTGATGATGAATGGTTATTCCATGATGACTCAATGAGAATCGTGAAGGCAGTTTGTTCCAAGAAGGCAATTTTCTTCAAGAAGGTTTTGAGCTTTGCAAAGGAGCTTCATGAATAGTAGTATTGAACATTAGGTTTACGTGAACAGTACTTTCTAGTACATCAACACAAGACTTCGATGTAAGTAGAGTATAGTGAAATTGAGGGAAAAATACTTATATAATAATTTACTAAATAGACCTTCATGTTAATAATCTAAGTAAGACTTCTTCCAAAGTTATGAGCTAGGGGGATTCGATGAAAGTGTTTCTAGGGAGGTAGTCTATTATCTATAAAATCTTTTAATGGTACTATTCCTGGAACATAGTGTCTATGTCTAAACTTCTATTTTCCACAACTAGTGAATATTAGAAGATTTTGGTATGACTGACACATTTTCAGTGTATTCCCTTAGACTAGCCCTCAGTGGAGAACCATGTAAAATTGATGTGTTATTTCTTTTCATATTATTGTATGATTTTTTCACATATAAATTAGATAGGTTTAATAGATTCCTACCAAAGTAGGAACCAGATTCGTCACTATTGAAGAAAAATATGAAACCTAGATTCACCCCACCCCTCTCAGGCTGTTCCAGGGTCCTAAAGACATGATGTGTGTGGGTCGAGCCCATATATGGGTGAGTATAACAATACCTAGTATGAAACCACAAAATTATGTGTGTGGTTTGATCCCATATATGGGTGTTTTATTTTATATTATACTAAAAATAACTATATCCTTTATTAATGAAGTGATTATAATCAGACCGTTGGGTTTCTACTATTATATGATCATTGGAAGCTATAATGTTATGATTATTGTTTATAAATACAAATGATCATGGCTAATTAATAAAGAAAGAATATTTTATGGCCTCATCCAGTAGACTCTGGCTATATGAAGCCCATCTATCAGAGCTTTGAAAGTAGGTTGCATCACTGGGCTTCGCTCTAGACCAAGCCCAAGCCAAACATTAACATGTAAATCTAGAAGGGAATTTCTTAAGGGAGAAGTTCAAACTGATAGAAATCACCACTTGGGCAATGTTTTCGGAGTCTCCCCGGGATTCTATCACCATTTCACACCTCAATCTTAGGTCCATTATAGGTATTATAAGGGGCTACGTAATGAGGGCTTTGTTACTTTTTTTAATCCATTGGTTTAAATAAATTTTTTGATTATTATTATGGTAAAAGTTCTGAAATTCAAATATCAAAATAAATATAGGATGAATTTATAGAAATTCAATATTATTGTTTTTTTTTGAAAAAGGGTATTCTAAAATATTTTTTATACATTAAATACTTAATATTTTGAAATGATTCTCAAAAAATTCTCTTCTATAGTTGTGATTAGTAAGAAATTTATTATACAATAATATAAATTTCATTTTCAGTAAATAGTAATTTATGAATAATAATAACTCCCTAATGAATATCAACGTAACCAATATAATATTAACATCATTTAAGAAAGTATAAATACAATTTAGGCATCTTGTTTGGTAATATGATATTATAGCATTAGTAAATAACTATTTCAGAAATTATTAGTTATGTATTAGTATTTTTGGGTAAATAGTGTTTTTACTTAAAAATTAAATATATCATAATTCGAAATTTATTTTCCTAAAATGGAGTTAAATTTGGAATTCAGGGCATCGATATTAGGTTAGGGTATATTTATGATATTTTGATAAAATTTTTTGTTTTTCAGTGAATAGAAAAAATATAGCTTTGAGTTTTGGTGTGTTTAATGACATCATTAGTATTGTAATCATGATGTAATAATTATGGTCGAATTTTTAATTCTATGATATGTTATGAGGTGTCCTATGTGGCCAATACCATGGGAAATCCCATGGTTTGGAAAATACCACCGATGAGGCGTCCCTTGGAAATTAATAAAATATTCCCTCACCTTTTCAAAAAATACAAACCTATTTCTTAATTCCATTCATCACAAAATCCAACTCAATAAATCTATAGACTTTTTACTTATCAATGTGTCCTTTTAATATTCCCTCAAGCCTCCCAAGGCCTCAAACATTGAGCTTTTGAAGTTACTCTTTAAGGTAAGGGATCCTTTCACCCTCTTCTTTTAGTCAGGACTTCCTTTATGTTATGCCTTCTTGTTTCCATTTTATTATGTGGGGGTATGTTATTATATATCCTAATTAATTTCAATTTTATGTGAAATTTATGAGATACCCTTTCCAATCTCATAAACTAATTTTCTTAATTTTTAAGTGACGTCGTTAGGATGCCGAGTTTTTGTAAAATAAAGCACATCTTCTCTCTTCTTATGAGATTCATTTTCATGTGGTATGTCATTAAAATATCCCTAACATATTTTTATCTCAATTTTATTCTATCCTTATACATTATTGTGAGTCTTTTTTGAATGGGTGACCTCTTTCCACTCTCTTTTTAATGGTTTCTAAAACCTTGTTGTATAGCCTTTTTTCTGTAGAATGTTTGTCACAAAATATCTCTCTTTTTCTCATGAAATTATCTTGTTTTAATTTTGTGAATACCCAACCCTATTTCATTTATATGGGTATTAATAAAAACATAAAATTTATGTATTTGATTCTGGAATTGACATACATATAACCATAACTTCCTTTCTATGGGTTATAAATTACATAATGATCTTGTTTTTAAGCACCTTTTAAAACGTCGCGATTTTGATATGAAACCCATTTATTTTATTCTATTTGGATTATTTATGAAGTTTTTTATTATGATATATGTGGATCACATGAATATAAATACATCTTATGTGTCAATCTTGATAGAGCTCTAATGCATTGGGTAAAGAATTTATTCTCTAGAGATGACAAGTTTAACGATACCTTGGTGAATAACCCTGGTAATTTTTATGAAACATTGGGGATGAACCTTGGTGATATGTTCATAAATATCTAAAAGAAATTTTATATACAAATAGTCATGTTATGATTCAGGTTCTTTTTATTATTATATTCTTATTCATCCATTTCTCTTTTCTTTATGTTTTTCATCAAGTTCTTATTGATAACACAAGTAAATTGATTCCCTTTCTTTCCTTACTGGGTTTCTACTCACCCATTCCTTTAACGTAAATATCTAGGTTACGAGAAGTAGTAATTTTACGTAGGATGAACTTTTTGAGAAGGTTTTAAAGGGGATTTAAAATATTGTTTTCAGTTTTCATGTATTATGCTCACGATTTCCAAGATACTAGACTTTAAGGATCCTCTATTTGTATAATGTAATTGAAAGTTCTGTAATAAAAAGGAAGGATACCAAAGTTGTTATCAAAGGATAATTCAGTTATTTATGGAAATTAGGCTATGAAAACTTTAGGAAGAACCCGATAGAAATTTTTAAATATAGGAAAACTCCCTAGTATTTTGGTGAAATATTAAGAAAGTGGTTTCCAAAAAAATAAATTCCTTTATGGATATGAACCAGTGGATGTGGATCTAGAACTGATGTACCTAGGATTGAAAACACTGACAAGGAGTTTTGGGCTTCAATCGAGGTATCGTGGTACACAAAAATATGCATTTCTGCACTCCTTGTTTGACACTCCCAAGGGATATGTTTGGTTAATCGCAAGGTTTTTATGAATCATTTTGAAGGATTTATAGAGAAATGTAATTGTATTTAATGAATAATTTGTTTAAGCATAAATTTTTAAGACATAAAAATCCTTTATAGTTAAAATATTCATGAATGAAATAAGTTTCTTACTCAGATTTTATTCTTTTAGAAAATGGAGGGAAATAGGAGGAACCGCGTTAATGGTGACTGCAATGGACCATGCACTGACGACCCTCCAATGGAATCCGGAATGGAAACTGTCATGCGAATGATGAACCAACTAACTCAAGTTATCGGAAATAACTTGAATAAAGATGATAGATCCATCTCACCATGAAGGTAACAACATTATATTAAGTCCTTTGTGTGCCAATGACCACCTACCATCTGTGGATCTACCAACCCCTTGATTGGTGAATAGTGGATCATCTCTATTGAGGAGATATTTTTTATGCTCCGCAATTCAGAACAAGATAAAGACACCCTGGCTATTTACCACTTAGAATTAGAAGCTAAATAGTAGTGGGATTTGATTAAAAACGTGTGTCCTAGAGTGGAGGTTGAAGATATGGAGTGGTCAGAGTTCATAAGGATCATCTTCAATAAGTATTTCCCTCATTTTATGAGAACAAAAATGGAGAATGAGTTTCTCGAGCTGAAGTAGAGGGAGAATGAATCTGTTGGAAGCTATAAGATGAAATTCACGAGACCTTCCCTTTATACCTCAAGCATTGTCTTGGATCCTATTGGGAATTTTGATAGATTCTATAGTGTATTGAGAATTCATCTGTAGAATAATATAACCAACTGAGACTACGACTGCTATGAGAAGATCGTACGGAGTGCAATGAAGGTCGAGCTGGAGTTTGGTGAGATGCAATGGTCTCATAAATCCAATGACAAGAACAGATCAATGGATCCATGCTTGGGGAGGATCTTTGATTAGGGAATAAGATACAATAAAGTGAAAGGTACCATGTATAATAAATTCGGGAATAAGAATTCTGGGAACGACCTTCTCGGGATCGGGAAGTCCTACAAGTGTGGAAGAGTTGGTCATATTGTGTGGAATTGTCATAGTTAGTTGAAGCAACAACTTCCCAACACTAATTTCATGGGGAAGATGGTGCAGTCCCAACTTGTTGCCCAATGCTATAAGTATGGACCACTTAGTTACTTTTACAATCACTTTCCAAATCCAAGGGTAGTAGAGGGGAACCACCATCAACCATAGAAAATTCTAAGGGACCAAGGTAGTGCTTTTTATATCACTACGGCTAAAGTTGAAGCACAAAATAATGTGGTGGTAGATACTCTTGTTGTTCTCTCAAATCTAGCATGTACTTTTTTATAATGGTTCTACGCATTCCTTTATTTCCTCTAAGTCTGCAAATAATTTATAATCAACCCCTGAATTGATAAAATTAGACTTATCAGTCATGACTTCTAGAGGGATTATCCAAGCATCGTCAATGTTTATAAACTTTGGTATTTACTTTAGTGAGCACAATCTTATCGTAAATCTATTAGTCATTCGCATGATGTAATTAGACATTCTTCTAGGGATAGACTAGTTCTCAATGTATAATGCTAATATCAAATGCAGAAGCAAGGAAATTTCAGAAGTCTTGAATGGAAAACCAACAGTTATCTTCCAAGCTGAGATGTCACAACCTAATATTTGTTTAGAAGAACCTACTATATCCTTATTTATGGGGTTAATTGATGAAGAAGAATGAAATGAGAGTATAAAGATAGAAAATTTCCCCATCATATAGGAATGCATTTTCATATTTCCTGAGGAGTTACTCAGACCTCCCCATGAAAGAGAGGTAGAGTTCTCCATTGAACTCATACTTGGATCTCATCCGTTATCAACGACCCCATATAGAATCGAAAATGTAGAGCTGGAGGAATTAAAAAACAACTCCAAGATCTTTTGGAGAAGGGTTTTATCCTATTCATTGTGTCTCCTTGGGGAAAACCTATTCTCTTTGTGAAGAATAATGATGGATCAATGTGGCTATGCATTGATTATAGAGAACTGAATGGGATCACAATGAAGAACAAATACCCTCTTCCAAGAATTTATGACTTATTTGACAAAATTCATTGGAATTAATTCTTTTCTAAGATTTATCTCTGATCGGGTTATCATCAATTGAGGGTGAATAAAGAAGATATTCCAAAAACTGCCTTTCGATCAAGATATGGGAATTGTGAGTTTTTTATAATGACCTTCATACTGACTAATGGGACTTCTGTTTATATGGATTTGATGAATAGTGTCTTTAAGGACTACCTTGATAACTTTGTGATAGTTTTTATTGATGATATTATGATATATTCCAAAAGTAAGTAGGAGAATGAGGATCATCTAAGGGTTATTATTCAAACTCTATGGAAGGAGAGGCTTTTTGTAATGTTTAGAAAATGTGAATTTTGGTTACAACAAGTTGCTTTTGGGGGAACATTGTAACCAATGAAGGAATCATAGTTGACATTTAAAAGACAAAGGTTATAGCAGAGTGTCCTCAGCCTACAATAATAACTGAGATTCATAGTTTCCTTGTATTAGTGGGATATTATAGGAGTTTTTTGAAAACAAAAATCACAACTTTATAATCCATTAACCATGTTAACTCAAAAAGGGGTCAATTTCATCTAGACACAAGAGTGTGAGGAATGTTTCCAAGAGCTGAAGAAGAGATTGCTTATTATACCCATGTAAACTCTTCCCTTAAGTGGAAAAGGATTAATTATTTTTAGTGATGCATCCTTGAAAGGGCTTGGGTGTGTCCTCATACAGAATGAAAAATTCATTGCTTATGCATCTCGATAGTTAAATACTCAAGAAATGAACTATCCTACATATGATCTGGAGCTGGTTGTGATCGTTTTCTCACTGAAGATGTAGAGGCATTGTCTTTATGGGTAGAAACGTGATATATACACAGAACATCAATTTTTGAAGTATATTACCCCACAAAAGGAATTTAACATGAGAAAAAGGAGATGGTTGGAACTTATTAAAGACTATGATTGTTCAATTCATTATCATCCCGGAATATCAAACAAATTTTGTTGATGCATTAAGCCATAATGGCCCGATTGTTCTGCCCATGCTGGGGATTCAAATAGATCCTTTAATCAATGACCATGTAAAGCAGAAGACGAAAATTATAGGGGAAGGTAAATCATCAACCCAAACCCAAATTATTTCTCAAATGTTGTTACTATATAAGATCAAGAAATGGTTGAAATAAGATCCTTTGTTACATAAGAAGTTTGAGGCAGTGAAGGATGGGAAGTTTCCTGAGTTCAATATTGATCAAAAAGGTGCACTAAAATTTTGTACAAGACTATGTGTTGCATATATTATAGAAATAAAAGAGGAGATGATGGATAAATCTCATAAATCTATGATCTCTATACATCCTAGAAGTACAAAAATGTATAGAGACCTTCGTGATCATTATTGGTGGGATAATATGAAAAGGTATATTGCTGACTATACTTCAAGGTTCCTGGTATGTCAGAAAGTGATGGAATAGGAAAAACTTCCTAAAGGGGTATTGAAACTACTACCCATACCATCATGTAAGTGGGACAGTATAACTATGAACTTTTTCACTGGTCTCTCGAGAACATCCAAAGGAAACAATGCGATATGATTTATTTTGGACCGTCTCACCAAGACTGTCCATTTTTTATCTATTAGGAAAGATTTCTCTCTTAATAAACTTTCCAGGACTTACATGAAGGAAGTGGTAAGGCTGCATGGAGTTCCACTTTCTATTGTATCTGGTCATGATCCAAGGTTCACATCAAAATTATAGAGAAGTTCTCAACATTATCTGAGTATGAAATTGAATTTTAGTATGGCCTATCACCCCCAAACTGATGTCCAGTCTAAAAGGAATATTCAAACACTCAAGGATATTCTGAAAACATACTCAATGGAATTTAAAGGTCGATGGGATCAACATCTCCCATTAGTTTTGTTATCTTACAACAACATCTTTCACTCGAGGATTCAAATGGCTCCCTATGAAGCTCTATATGGGAAGCGGTGTAGAACTCCTAATTTTTGGGATGAAGAAGGTGAGAGAAATCTTATTGGGCCTTATCTTGTTCAAGAGATGATTTAAGAGTTCCACGTCATCCAACAACATATTAAGGCTGCTTAGAGTCGGAAAAAGAGCTATATCGATAACCTTCAAAGGGACTTGGATTTTTTTTATTGGTGACAAAGTGTTTCCTCAAATTTCACCTTAGAAGAGAGTCGTGAGGTTTGGAATGAAAGTTTAGATCAGCCCTAGGTACATTGTACCCTATGAAATCCTTGATCGTGTAGAAGAAATAGTCTATCGGCTTTCACTTCCTCCATATCTAGCACAATTTCCTGATGTCTTCCATGTATCCCACTTGAGAAAGTACATACCTGATCCTTCACATGTACTAAATCTTGAGGTGGTACAACTAGATAATAACCTCTCTTATGAGGAGCGGTCGGTGGAGATCTTGGATCATAGAGACAAGTTTCTACACAATAATACTAACCTCCTTGTTAATGTGTGGTGGAGGAACCAAAAATGAGAAGAAGCTACGTGGGAACTGTAGGAGTCTATATGGTAGAAGTACCCACACCTATTCTCTTCAGAGGTTAAGAGTTGAAATTTCAGGGAAAAAATTTCTTTAGGGAAGAAGAATGTAATGACCCAAACTTTTGAATAATATTTGATTCCTAAATTTGTGTTTTAATATTTTTATACTCAACAAAACTATATCCTTTAATTAATGAAGTGGGTATAATTATACCATTGGGTTTTGACTGTTATATGACCATTGGAAACTATAACATTATGATTATTGTTTATAAATAAAAATGATCATGTTTAATTAATACAGAAAGAAGAGTTTATGGTCTCATCCAGTAAACTCGGGCCATCCGAAGCCTATCTATCAGAGCTTGGAAAGGAGGTTTCATAAATGTGATTTTCTCTAGGCCAAGCCCAAGCTAAACTCCAACATGTGAAGCTTGAATGGAATCACATTAGGGAGAATTTCAAGCTGATAAAAATAAACACTCGGGCAATTTGTTCTGAGCCGCCCCTGGATTATATCACCATTGCACACCTCAATCTAAGGTTATATGCAGTAGTAATAAGGGTCTATGTAATGAGTCCGTTGTTACTTTGTATAATCCTTTTTTATAAATAAAATTTTTATTTCTTATTATGGTAAAATTTTTGAATTTAAAACATCAAAATAAATATAGGATGAATTTATTGGAGTTCCGTATTATTTGGAGTTTTTTGGAAAATTGGTATTCTAAAATATTTTTTGTATACTTTAAATAATTAAAATTGTGAAATGATTTTAAAAATGGTCTTCTATCGTTATTATTAGTATGAAATTTAGAGTATAATATGATCAACTTAATTTTTAGTAAACAGTAATGTATGCATATTAATTCAACCCTTAGGAATATTAATGTGAACAATGGAATAATAACCTCACTTAATAATGTATAAATATAATTTCAGCATCTTGTTTGGTAATGTGATATTATAGCATTAGTAAATAACTATTTCAGAAATTATTTGTTAAGTGTTAGTATTTTTTTCAAGTAAATATTGTTTTTAATTAAAAATTAAATATATCATTGTTAGAAAATTATGTTCATAAAACGGAGTTAATTTTTGAATTCAGAGCATCGATATTAGGTTAGGGTGGATTTATGATATTTTTATAAAATGTTTTTTTTTGTGAATAGTAAACATACAGTATTGAGTTTCAGTGTGTTTAACGACATCATTAGTGATGTAATCATGATGTAACAATTATTTTATAATTTTTAATTGTAAGATATTTTTTGAGGTGTACCAAGTGGCCAATACCATGTGCAATCCCATGGTTTTTCCAATACCACCAATGAGGTGTCCCTTGGAAATTAATAAAACATTCCCTCACTTATTCTATAAATACCAACCCCTTATTTATTTCCTTTAATTAAAAAATCCTCATCAATTAATCTCTGGCCTTTTAACCTCCAATTGAGTTTTTTCAAGGTACCCCCAAAGGTCCCAACCTTGGAGCTTTTGAAGTTACTCTTTATGTTAAGGGAAGCTTTCACCCTCTTCTTTTAGTCATGACTCCCATTATGTTATTTCTTATAGTTTCCAATTTATTATGTCAGGGTATGTTCTTAAATATCATAATTACTGTACATTTCATGTCAAATTGATGATATACCCTTTCCAATCTCATCAACTGATTTTATGAATTTTTAAGTGCGGCTGTTAGGCTGCTGAATTTTTGTAAAAGAAATTGTATCTTCTCTTTTCTTTTGAGATTAATTTTCATGTGGTATATCATTGAAATATCCATAACATGATATTATCTCCATGTTATTATGTATTTATAATGTATCAGGGCTCTCTTATGAATGGGTGACCTATGTCCCCTCTCTTTTTAATGTTTTTAAAAACCTTGTTGTATAGTCGTTATGCTAGAGAATTTTCATCTCAAAATCTCTCTCTTTTTCTCTAGAAATTCTCCTTTTTTATTTAAGTGAATACCCAAACCTATTTCATTTATAGGGGTATTAATAAAGTCATAAAATTTATGTATTTTATTCTGTAATTGAAATAAATATAACCCTCACTCCATTTCCATGGGCTATAAATGACATAATGATCATGTTTCATAGCACTTTTTAAAAAGTCACAATTTTTTTTTGAAACCCATTTATTTTATTCTATTTGGATAATTTATGAAATGTTTGATTATGATATATGTGGATCAAATTAAAAGAAATAATTATTAAGTATGCACCCTGATAACACTCTAATGCATTGGTTAAATAATTTAATCTCTAGAGATGAGTAGTTTCACGATTCCTTGGTGAATAACCCCTATAATATTTATGACACCTTGGGGATGAACCTTGTTGATATGTTCATGAATGTATAAATTAAATTTATTAGCCAAATATTCAGGTTTTGATTAATGTTCTTTTTATTATTAAATTCTTTTTATGTTGTTGTTCATGTCTTTATGATTTTCATCAAGTTCTTATTGATATCACAAGTAAATTGATTCTCTTTCTTTCCTTACTGGGCCTTCTGCTCTCCCTTTTCTCTGATGTATGTCTCTAGGTAATGAGATGCAGTAATTGTACATAGGTTGAACCTTTCAAGAATATTTTCAAGGTGATTGAAAATATTTTTTTTTATGTTTTCATGTATTATGCTCTTGATTTCCAAGACACTGGACATTAAAGATCCTCTGTTTCAAAAATGTAATGGAAAGTTATGTAATAAAATGGTGGGATTCCATAGATCACACCTAGGGACATGGGGTATAGAAATAAACCAATATGAATTAACCTTCTATATAGGGTATCAACGGTTGGGTAAAGTTGGTCACACCAATTCCAATAACCCCACTCATGACAGAAGACGATAGTGTATTCTGACTGGGGAAATGGGGGATCCTGAAAACACTATCCAATACTAATTCTCTTATTGGGGATCACAATCTCATTATCAGGGAATAAATTTATACTATACGCTCATGGAATTGATTGAGAGAACACACCCTAAAAAAACCTATCCATGTTGAGGGCACAACCGATGCAATCCATATTTCAAGATGTAAATTGTGTGTAAATTTGGTAGAATGTATATGCCACTAATCCCACACCTATATGTTTCTATTCCCATGTGACTTTTACTATTCCCATGTACATATTATTATGCAATGTATCTTGATCGTGTCATGTACCTAGTCATTTTTTAGTATCATATCATGCATGTGGACTCTTCTTGTTCCCATGTACCTGGCCATATCTAGGCCCATTTATCCTCTATGATAAATCTTAATACACTAGGGAGGGGTCACACATAATGTGGGCCATGTCACATGGATTGTGATATTTTTATACTCCACAGAAATCCTAGCACCTTAGTTAGGGCCCCACACCTTGTGTATCTTAGGATTACATGGTGTGTAGTGTGAAAATTTCCATAACCTATAATTTCCTCTTTTGTTGTCTTTATACACCACTATAACCACTAAATATTCCACAAATACCTCTTATGGATTGTAAATATAGGTCAACCATACTTGATCATCACTAGAGGATGGATTATGGCCATCCAAATTGATTGGGAATCATCCCATATCCATTTTGTTTCTGCACAACCAAAACCAGTAGGAAGAGATCTAATATGAACTATTTTCATCACCATTGTTATAGAATCTCAACCCATCATAAATACTAAACCTAGATCCATTATATCAACCTATTTTTTCTAAGAAATTGGGTTTAAAAATTTATTATCAGGTTTTTTTTAAACCATTGGTCAAATGAAGACATCGATGATGAATGCATCATGAATGGGGAAATAAATGCAAAAACGATGAACATGAGGAATAGGCCTCATCCAATGTTCATGTTGGAAATTATTCATTTAAATTGTAATTAAAAATTATGAAATATAATTTTTCAACAATAAAAATACCTAAATCCTAGGTAAAAAAACTCATAGCCTCAACAAGATCATCCTATAAATCAATCTTTTGGTTGATTGATTTTTGTTCATCATGGTACAAATCAAATATGGGTAAATCCACAAAAAAACAAACATCTTCACTCAATATTGGGTCAATCATTAATGAATAATGGTTTAAGGATGTTGTTTTGGGCATGATCTAAAGGTTTTGTTGGTGTATTTATCGCCAAAGCACAATGCATCAATGATCATCCACAAAGCTCCTCCAATAGTTCATCTATCAAATTCTAGGATTATGTGAAAACCCATAAAATTTGGTAATAATGAGTTTTATATATATTTTATTTACATTGTTTCATCTTTGATTAATAAATAAATAAATTCAATTAATTTATAATATATTATCACCTGTAATGACTTTTTAACAAATGGGTGATGCTCAAAAATATTGTGTCATACATAGGGTAAGGAATTCATTCTAAAATCAACGATAGTATTATATTTACAATCTAATACTATGTTTAATGTTTATTTAAAAAAATTAGAAAAACTATTAATTCATAATATTAATATATTTATTGATTTCAAATATCAATTTTGGGCACACCTAGCCACAAGATATCTCTTCGTCTCATCACATGGATGTGAAAATATTACTAGATATATGTGAAAGATTAATATGGCAGAAAACCGAGACATTAAATTATTCCCACCGTAGGGACTTTCATCGTAAAAGGAATAATAATAATAATAATAAATTTATGGATAAAAAGACTGCATCTGAGTCTCCCACTACTAGGTTCCCTACTAAAGATTCTTGTGTTATGACTAGACATGCACCAAAGGAATCGCTCACCCACAATGGATCTTCTCAAGTCTATCCTTAATCTCTATTGAGTACTCGAAAAACATAGATCCATCCTAAATTTATAGCTTTCCCCAGTTGATAAGATGTGATGGGTTATGCACATATCTCATTAGCTGTAACATGGAAGGCATCGTTTTCCCTATCTAATTGTGGTAGTAGAGAGAAGAAGAATGTCACCACATCAACTCTGTGTTGTATCTGAAAGGTCCAGTCAATCAGGGATATGGATTTCCACCCTATCCAAATATCCTCAATCCATGTAGTAGTGGTACTTTGGGAGCACATTTTCTCCCTCCTCAAACTCCAATTGTCTCCTTCATCAGTCCATATAAGACTTATTATGACTCTTCAGAGTCTTCATCTTCACTTGGATAACCTGTAACATCTTGGTTGTATCACACACCAACACTAGTCCAATGACTATATATGCTCCTAGATTAGTCCAACATAGTGGTTACACACATGGTCACCCACAAAAATCCTTGAATGGTTCCATTTTGATGTCTTAAGGGTAGCTATTATTATATGAAAACTCCACCAAGTGTAGACGATCCTCCAAAATACATCCAAAATCCAACAAGAAACCCCATATCATTTCTCAAAGACTTGAATTCTCAACTCTTTTTTCCATCATTATAGGGTTAAAATGTCGTGTTCAAAATTAACTCGGTCCCAAATGACTTCTGAAATCTTATACATAATCGAAACATGAAGATATCAATATGATTTGAAATGATCATTGAGGGAAATCTGAAGAGATGAACTATATCCTACATGTAAAGGTGTCTCTAGAAATTTATTAAACCCTACCCTCATATATATATAAGAATCATTCAATCTTTATGATTTAGTGTATGATCATCTAGATGGAATCATATCTTCTACACATTTGTGGAAGAACAGCCGTGAAGTCCATAAATATCTCATCCCACATCCACATTGGAACCTCAAGTGGTTGAGATAAACCCTCTAGAACATGTTGGTCAACATTTACCGAATTAAAAGTGAGGCATCGAGAGACAAACTCTTATACATACTTCATTATTCTTAGAAATTGTAACAACTATTGGAGGTCCTAGTTCATCTTTTCCACACATAGACATATCACCAAATGGAATGTAGGAAACTCCCTCATCATCTCCTCCCAAAACATCACTGGAATAATAGTCCATCCTATAAAAAGTATTACATGATACCCAGATTAATAAAATCTATTAGGAGCACATCTTGTGTAAATTCGATCACACATAGTCTCGTAGTTGGTATCTCCCTATTGAGCCTCTCGATAATGTTATAGAAACAGTGGGGTAACAACCATAGATTGTAGATATTAAGCACCATCCTTGTCCATGATGAACAACTTCAATGAGGCTAAATATCATGAAGCCTCATTCAACAACTAAGAATAAAATCATTTAATTAAAGAATCTAATACCATATTCCCCTTCCCATGAGTGTAAACTATCTCAATGTCATAGTCATGGTGGAAATATATCCATTGCCTTTGTATCAAGTTAATATCCTCCTGAGTAAATATATACTTGAGACATGTGTTCTTAGAGTAGTGGATAAATTTATGGACCATAAAGTAGTGTCACGACATATAAAGTGTGAAGACTACCACTTCCGACTAAAGTTCATGTTTCGCATAGCTTTTCTTGTGAGGTATCAAATACCTATACCCATATGAAAACTCTACCTACCTTTTCATTAAAACATAACCATGTTTAGTCCTAGAAACATCATAAAACACTACATACTAAACACTCTCCTCTGGAAACCCCAATATGGGGGAACTCATCAACCTCTACATAAATTCTAGAAAATCCTACTAACATCTTTACATACACATGAATGTTTTTCCCTTCTATGTCAAATCATTCAATGGTTCTGATATCCAAGAGAACATGGGAAAGAATCTTATGTAGTATCCTACCAAACCAATGAATCTAAAAACCCTCACCAGACTCTTAGATGGATCCCATGCAAATAATTCCTCAATGTTTGTTGGGTTCACTAAAAAAATCACTACAAAGATAACATTTCCTAGATTGTGGAACTTCTAAATCCAGAACTAACACTTCATGTTTCTACCATAAAGATGGTACTCTTAGATTATGTCCAAGACTATCCTCAAGTGTCAAGTGTTCTCTTCCATGGGCCCTGAGTACACTAGGATATGATAAAAAAGTACTACCAAAAACGGATCTAAGAAAACATGAAAGATCTAGTTCATGAGTCACATAAATGATGTTGGGGTGTTTATCATACTGAATGGAATCACCAAGTATTTAAGGTGACAATAGTGATATCTAACTATATTATTCATTATATCCTAATCCCATACTCAAAGATAGTGATATACAAATTTGAGGTCAATATTTAGGAATCATCACACTCCACTAAACTAATTGAACAGGTCTTTGATCATCAGTAGTAGATACTTATTCTTCATGCTCACCTAGCTTAGGAACTGATAATCCATTCAAAAACACATTCTCCATATCATATTTTTAGAAAACAACCTCAGAGATACCTATTAGGAAACACTGGGTATAAATATCCCTTCCTCTATAATTCCTCTAAATACACCCTTAGTTCGTGATGTTTCAAGAGATCCTTATGGTATACAGGTGAAGATATTAGGTTCATTCTTGGGTGTAACTCAATGGAGAAATTTATCTCTTGATGGGGAGGTAATCATGGAATGTCCTCAGGAATGATGTCTTTATACTCAACCACCATAGCAGGAAACTGATATCCCATAGAATCTACTACTCCAAGATTCATGTTATCCAATTTTTAAGTAATCAGTTTCACCCTCCTATGTATGAGTTTATCCTACTCCTCATATATCCCCATGTCTCTGATGAAGGAAAACTGCATCCCATAAGTGAAGACACACCACATCCTCTTCCTAAAACGTTCAACATATACATGAAATGTGTATAGCCATTTCATGTCTAAGATGACAAGGTAAGGCCTCATTGCTGCCATAATTGGATCCCATGAGAAACTTTCTCTCCCTTAAGCGTCATATTTCACTATTGGAAAAAAAATTGATCACTGATTCATCTCTTATTGGTGTCTCCAAACATAAGGGTCAATCAAGGTAAAAACTGGAATCTCTAGGTCTTAAACTAGGGAACTAGGTATGTAACATCAAAAGAGTGGATCAAAACTATGTCAATAAAAACTGCAAATAAGGTATAAAATATACATATTTTTCCTCAAAGACTATAGATCATATGCCACTATGGAATGAAACTTCCCACACCCCTATCCAATAATTTAGTAAAAATGGAGGATACTACTTCAGGGTGGTGGTGGAAACAAGTAAAACCTTATTGTACATCTAGATTCTCTCCCTACTCCTCTATCATGACCTGACCCACTAGGGAATTCCTGGTAAGGGGTAAGTCGAGTGTGACAACCAAAATATGACTTCCAATAGGCCAATGGTTGGTGACCTGCCATGAGATGTAATATTACTCACATTAGATTACTTAGCCAAAGGTACATGTGTTCACACTGACATATTCAAGCCTATACATTGCTTAAATGAAAAATTAAACTTATTCCAAATGATTCCATATATCTAAATCCCACAATCAGAATAATTTCTAACCTGAAATGAAAACTCATTACACTTAACATTATTTCCATAAAACCTAAATCAATCGCCCAACTAGAAAAATACTATAATATCTACTCCTAATATGGAACTTCTCTAATACCATTTTTTCAAATGAAAACATAATTGATGAATGCACAAGGAATGGATAAAGAAATTTACAAACCAAAAAACAGGAGGAAATATCCTCAACCAAAGTCTTTTTAGCCTCAAATCATTTATGTTAGAATGATTAATGAAGAGAAAGGATTATTCAAAAATAAAAAATCTCAAATCCTAAGTAAAACAAACCCTTACCTGGAACATGATTGACCCATGAATCAATTTTTTGGTTGATTGATTTTTTTCATCATGGTATATATAAAATGGGGATAAATCTACACAAAAAAACATCATACCTTGATATTGTATTGATCCGTAATAAAGAATAGTTATGGTCCATTATCGTTGACATAATTCACTTTTTTTGTTGGTGCACTGATTTACAATGCATGATCTGTCGATGATCATCTATAAACCTCCTCCACAAGTTCCTCTTTAAAATTATAGGATTATATAGAAAACCCTAAAATTTGGTTATTGTTGGGTTTAGGTAGAGTTTAATTAGATTTTTTCATCATCGCATGATAAATAAATTGATTAAATTTATTTATTTATTATTTAAAACCATGAAATATTTTTTAAAAACTCCCAACATTGAAAAATATTATGCCACATCAAGGGTAAAGATCGCATTAAAAAATCATTTGTGGTCTCAAATTTCTGATCTGAGGACCAATTTATGTGTTATAACCCTTTTTCAGAAAACCAAATATGTGTGAGATTGGCCTATTTAATGTATTTCAAATATCAATTCAAGTATCACTGAGCCTATAGTGACCCTCAATTAACATTCATATACATTACATCATTTTTCTTATAATACTTAATACATTACACAAACATAATCCTAAATACTGTATTAGTTTAGTGTCTTTGGAAACATAGAAACAAAAACACCAGTACATAAGTGAGCTAAATTATTTCTCATTAAGTTCTCCATGACTATCACCCTTATTAAACACATCATATATGATAAATATCTCCATAACCAGGGGAAAGGTAACATAAAAAATTTGTGAGATTAGATTCTCATTAATGGTAAACAATGGTGATACGTAATCATAATCTTGTGAATTTCAATATGATAACATGATTATAAAATTATAAAATCATACCCTGGATATCAATGATCATAATCAAGAGTCATGGAATAAATATTAGATGTTAATAAGACAGAAATCATAAGGGAATGGATTCTATAATCCATGAATTCATAACATGGTAATAATACATGCAATTGTGACAGACACATAAACATGTAATATCCTTCCATATAAGTCAAGGTTAATTTCCAAAACATATTAGGGAACTTCATGGGGTCTACACCAACTGGGAAAAACGCAACACCATCCCCAGTCATAATACATTTCGTATAGTGGATCAAGTTACACCTTGTTACCATAGTGGATCATGTTTTCCCTTCTTCTTATAGTGGATCAAGCATGTGGACTTGTTTCCCATCATTATTTCATGATATATAAATCATTACCCAATGAATTGGAGGGATATATAGGTCTCACCTATCACATAATAAAAATAGACATATGTGTTCTACTATATCATAAAAATTCATCATATCATAACCCATGAAATAAAATGGGTATCATAAAAATGTCATCATATCATAATCTATAGAAAATATATAGGTTTCATAATCATTTGATCAAAGCATAAGCCATGAAAATAATAGGATTTCATAAGTATATAACTTGTGGAATAGAAACTAGTGTCATAGACATCATTCCATAAAAACATAAATCATTTAGAGAAATAAATTGAATGTCACCCTTGAATAATATCCCCATAAAGGTATGAGTAACACCAATGGATGTCATCTTATATGTAAAAATAATTTTGAAAGATCATTTAATACATTTCTTGAGGAAAATATCCTTTATTTCTTAAAAAATTTTAAATCTTAAAACATTTTGTAAAACCTTTTCATTGAAAATTCATTTTAAAACTAATAAATAAATATTTGAAAACATTGAAATAATTTGATTTGAAAATAATTTTAAAATATCTCTTAAATAAAATTTAAAACATTTTTATAAATCATGGTTTTTGGATAAAACAGATTTCAAATCAAAGAGATAAATAAGGTTAGGTTTTAAAAAACAATTTCTAAATTGTCTAAAGTACCAAAGAGTGGAAAAATGGTACCATTACATGAGAATATCATAAATAACCACATTAAAAGAAAATTCATGAGTATTCATGAGAGGTGTATCATAATATTTTTTCAATGGAAGCATAATTGTAAACATTCCTGAAAAACGATGAGATTATAGTAATAGACTCTTACCACTTTGGTAACATTGAATCATAATCCCTAAAAGAGAATAAAATTACATGAGGCTTAAAATATCATGAAAATAATTATATTCATGATAAAATATTTCAATGGAAAGTATATAGACCTCATAAAATAATATAGGTTCATAAAAAAAATGTCTCACAAAGAAAGGAAATTAAGACAAAATTAACTTATTTATTTGGTATGGTTTGAACTGTAAAACCCACAAAATAGGGATAATAAAATGGATTTATAAATACCCATAAATTTAAGAATAAAAATCATATAATAGATTCTTGGAAATTGTATACACCAAACAAAAATAATGGGCTTTGAATATGGAAAGAGTCTCACAGAAATAAGAGTGGGACTTTAAATCCCCTTACCTTATATCTTGACTCTCATCATACTCGTTCAAATATCCTGTATAATAAACTTATCTTTATTATAAATTTATCATATAAACGTTTCCAATTATATCATACCATATATTATTTACTTATTCCCTTCTATTACATGTTAATTACCAATTTCAGGTTAATGTTATGTTTCAGGTAATAACCCCTTTTTTCACATGTGTTTTGATTTATTATATTTTTTTCATATAAAATATATAATGATATTAAAAGTGTGAAACATGATATAAATATCTTATATGTTCAGTATATATTTATATATAGTAATATATAAAATATATAAATATGAAATGGAATACACCATTCGTTGAGACAATAGGTCGTACATACCCATGGAAGTTATTTCTGTCTTCTTATCGTATTGAAAAAAATAAAGTAAATGGAATATATGTAGATATATATATATATCATTATAGGAGAATTATTATTTTATATATATCATATACACTTACTAAACACATAATTAATACATTCCATCTAAATTTTGAATGAACATCATCGATTTGAGGAGGTTGTAGTCCACATGTCCACATATGAAGTCGTCATATTCCCAAAAATTAGATGCATGAAGATATGTGTAATATAAAAATTATATATGCATAAATACATCATAAATATCATATATATAATATTAAAATAGAAATTACTTTATTATTACCAACCTTGAAAGGTGTTCATGGAATAATGAATGACATCAGTTTTTGTGGCGGTAATCTGACATACGCTTTGATGGGGATTGTGTATCCCATTTGATGGAATTGTGTGTGAGTGCAGCTAAAACCAATATCATAAAAAAATATCAATATATAGAGGATACTAATATTATTAGGTAATCATGGAATAATAATAATTGAGTGGATGGAGAAATAAATAAATCAAAAGTGCTTATTGAAGGATGTTACCTCTTCTTTGGGTAACAACATATTGTTTTTGCCAAAAGGTTTACATGGTTTGTTTTTATCCCAAGGTAAGTTATCTAGGCTTAAGGTAAGGATTTTAAAAGATATTTGGGAAGGTTTTTTCTTATCAAAATGGATTTATTTTTTTGATGATATAGAAAGAGGTGGTGTCCTTTTTAAGTGGGGAAAATGGAACACTTAGAATTTTTGAAAATAATTGTGTGCTCTCCATGTTTTACTTGTCCAAATAAGGTTAAAAAAAGATAATTATTTGTAATTATAAGTTTAATGGTATAAATATGGAAATTAAATTCTATTTATATAACTTTAGATTAATTTTAACACTTTATATATTTTGTTTTGTCATTAATTGTTGTTGTTTTTACCTTAATTACAGTATTTTATTTTAATTACATTCACTAATATTTTCAGTCAAAAACTAATTTGACATTAATATGAAATGTAAATTATTCTTATTCAAAATATATAATACATTTTTTACAATTAAAAATTCATAATTGGTATACGTTAATTTAAAATCAATATCCCAAATGTGCCATGAATGCCGATTTTTAAAGTAAAATGTTAAAAATATTGAACTGTTTTTTATATAATTTGTAACGCCCCGACCCCAGTTACCCAGAGTCGGTTAATTATTACATAACATTGGCATGATCACAAGAAAGATAAAGTCTCGAAAGACCGATTAGTTTAGTAGCCTTGGAATAACTAGATGCATTAACAAGGTTTACATTACATCATAAAATGAAAACTACAACAACATTTTTTATTCATAGTCCACACCCATGTCCCCACAGACTATCCCTAAAGGTCATTCATTAATTAATTCTTCACATCCTGTAAAAAATAAAACATTGAAAGGGGTGAGCTCAAATTCCCAGTAAGGATAACAATATAGTGGAAACTTTCATAAATAAGAATAAACATTTAAGGTAATATATAACTAAAACAAAATCCTTTTAAACTTGAACTTCAACATAGTATGGCAAAAATGAAATAATTCCATTTACTTATTCACATGGATATTCTACTAGTCGAATAGTCACATGCAATATCAATAACCACTTTCATAATGATTGAATGCATAATGCCAGACTATCAAAACCACATAGCCAAGGCCTCGTGCCAAGACTACAAATAAGATTTTGCCAAGGCCTTGTGCCAAGACACTAGTTTGTCTCATGAGACCTACCGATGCATTGAGGATCTATAGAGGGCTCCACCCATCACATACTAAGTTCAATGCATTTCTCATATAAAAGTTTTTAAACATAACATAAACATTCATATTAAAACTAGCATATGAAATGTCAATACTTTATCCACAAACCATGAATGGTATAAAAATAGCACATCCACAGTCAAACATAACTCATTCGATACAATATGGAAGATTTTATTGTATCATAATAACCTCAATAGAGAATGATTAATGATTATTGACATAGATAAAAATAATCATCAAAACTATTAGAGAGAAATATCCCCCTTTTTCTGGAAAACATTTAAAAGTAACACTATTTGTCAAGAAGTCATTTAAAATAGATTTTTGAATAAAAGTGTCTCATACCACTTTGAAACTTTTAAAAGGAATTTTGATTTGGAAACTTTGATGTCCATATAAATAAATCCTTAAAACCATTTTTAAAACATGGACATTAATGAGAAATATTTTGAATAATCAATCTTTAAAACACTGAAAAATGTATTTTAGTTAGAGTTTATAACCAAAAGAGAGACACTTTAATACAAATAATTAAGTTAATATAAACTTTGTAATATCATGATAATAAAGGGATTCATGATATACTATATCAAAGTGTATTATATACACCATGTAAAAGTGATTTGGTGTATAACAACAAATTAGTCTCAATGGAATGTAATTTGAGATGAAACTTCTTATAAAGACCATATCCTTAGGTTAAGGATATATCAATGGTATAATTATGTGTGTCAAATATAAATACACTCAAAATCATTGGATATTCAGTGTAAATCAATCAGAGGACATTCACACATATTCTTCTAAAAACAACACCAATGAATTGTATATTTAACTCAACAAATGGAGATTGGGTTAAAATTACTCTTATCAAGTTCAAATCGATGACTTGAGAATTTATCAATGGAGTGATTATGTGTATAAAAAGTATATCCAGAGAAAGGGGAGTGGATATTATGACATAATCAAATGAATAGTGATTCCACACATAATCTTGGAGTAAAATAATCAATGAAGTATGATTAAAGCCAAATGAGGGAAATTGAAATTTCAAATTCCCTTATCGATTTGGTAACTTATGAAACATGCACACATGAAAGAAGGATAATACAATGATGATGTAAATATCCATAAATTAAATTATATTACACAATGAATACAAATATGGGCAGTACACTCACCACATGTAATAAATAAGTGGTTAACAATGGAATTCTCACAGAATTAAAAGTGAGATAAGAAACCCCTTACTTTGTACTTTTTTCCTTGGTAGAAGTTAGGTTAACCTCCTGTATAATGGTGAAATAATTTTTATTGAATTATACAAGAATCATTTACATTAATATGATATCATATATGATCTTTTAACATTGATTTGTTAATAATATCTTAGTATTATCATCATTTCGGGTGTTAACTTACTCGTTTTCCACTACATTATTTGTTACGTAAGCCGTGTTTGTTATGGATAGGTTGTATATTATTCATATCCAGAATTATATCCAGTCCTTAAACATTATTTTTAATCATCAAATGAGAATTATACTTGAATGGATACGATGGAGAATGAATCTCATCACTTTCGTGGAGACGGTAGTCCGTACGTACACACGAGCGACAATATCATTCTTTTGATATTAAAATAATATATAATTGGATGTTATATCATATATAAAGAATAATTATCATGTTATATTTATTATTTACATGAATTACACATCATTATTATACCCATCAAAAAAATAATTTATTGAATAACAATTACACCATGACGTGGAGACGGTAAGTCGTACGTACGCACGTGTGGTGACATGTTATTCAAAGTATGGATAGAATACTTAATATAATTGTACCATATTTATAATAACATCACAGTATATATATGATACTGGAGTTGTTATTTTAGAATGGTAATAACAAATATAGAAGAAGTGTAAGAAGAAAGGAACTTGAAAAAGGGTCGTGAAAACATTACCTCTTCTTCGGGTTCATCCTTTTGATTTGATCAAAAGGGATCCTTAAGTTGGCTTTATGACTAAAGGAAGGCCTCTAGGATGAATTTAGGGAAGTTGAAATAGTATTTGGGCAGATTTTTTCCGATCCAAAAGGCTTTGACGGTGTGAAGTAATGAGAAGGAAGATTGCCCTTTTATAAGAGGGGTGAGGGGCACCTTTGGAAAAGCTAGAAATATTATTTTATAATAAATTCATATTCGGTTTATAATGGCTCCAAAGTGTATTATTTAAGGTTTAAGGTGGGTATAGGTCTAAAACCACTCAACCAATAGAATTTAGACAGGTTTGGGTCATTATATTAACCTTATCATTAAGTATTAACTCTTAGTTAATTAGTTTCACTTTTACAATGTATCTTTGTATTTTTATATTATATGGTTAATAAACATACTATATACATCCAAGAGACCTCCAAGTGGTCCATTAATGATACACATATCATTATATAAGTCTCTTGGATGAACCTTATATTTTTAGGAATTTAATATCAATTAATAATATAATATTTGTTTTAAAAACTCTTTTATGTCAATTTTGACACTATTCAATAATTGATTTTTGTGAAACTCATATCAGAATGATTACTTCGAAAAAAGTCACTTAAATCAATCCTAATATGTCATATTAACCTATAAAATTAGTTTAATTCAATAAAAGTCTCCAATTATATT
The DNA here is from genome assembly GCA_963277665.1 of Viscum album. NCBI lineage: Eukaryota > Viridiplantae > Streptophyta > Magnoliopsida > Santalales > Viscaceae > Viscum > Viscum album. The sequence continues at coordinate 815,657,691 of OY728165.1, forward strand.
TATTTGGGTATTTATAATATCAATTAGTTTAATTTTTCACTATTATGGTAATTACTGCATCATCATTTTTGTCATAACTAAATAAAATTATTTAATGTCTAAAAATTATAAATAAAATATTATTATGTATGAAATTATTTTATCTTTCTAATGAATATTTATAATCGAATTTATCTTATGTGTAACCCTATATTAAAAATTTTTTAGTAAATAGACTTTGATTTTAACTCTTTTAACTCTTCTTTGAATTAAATAATAATAAATGTCCTAATCTAATCCAAGTGGACCTAAATGATAATATTTTATTCCTAAGGTCGTTTTTGTCGAGATAAACTTGTCCAATAGAATTAGAACATTTGTTATGGTAATATTAATATCATTTTTACCCTTAATTACCCTATTTACTTTTAGCCGTGGCAAATAAAAGTAAAAAGTTACTATTCACCAAAAAATATTTTCATCTCATTTAACCACATTTTACTCCTTTATATTAACGATGTCTCTCGTATTTTCGAAATTCCAATCACAGAAGTGTTAAAATTAAGTTTTATGAAAAATTCAGTTTTTTAACTACCACTTAGTAGTTTCGCTATTCATCAAAAATTGAAGTTTTTCAAAATAATGCCAAAATTTCACCCTAGGATATAATTGATATTCCGAATTCAAAAATGATGTCTATTTTAAAAAATTACAAACATAAAAGATTCATTAATTAATTTTATAATTAATTCCCACTGCCACAACAAATAGCGTGTTTTTTAGAAACAATATATATCAAAAGATTGACAATTGTTTTTGTCCAATTTCAAAGTAAAATTAATTCTAATGAACACCATTGGATAAAAAGGTAAAAATATATTCTAATTATACTTTAAAACCACTCAAATTCATAATTTATCACTATTAATTATTTTGATTAAAAAAGTTTTTTTTAATTAAAATTTAGTAATTTTCACTATTCATCAAAATAATAAAGTTATTCGAAAAGTACCAAAATTTTACCTTAGGCTAAATTTGTTACTCCAAATCCAAAAATGAAGTCCACTTTGAGAGGTAAAATTTCTAAAATTTTAAAAAGTATGTATTATTATTCATAACGGCTAGTTTGATTGGTTGTGGTGTGTTAGAATCTCGAAGTTGCGTAAAATGCACGTCATTGCATTATTCAAAGGGAAACGTACCGTGGAAGCTTGGGGTGTTACATTCTCCCCTCCTTCAATAAATTGCGTCCTCGTAATTTTTTTAAAATTGGGCTTGAGAATATAATAGAATGTCCCACATCAGAAAAAGAGTCAATAAAACTATCACTTCAAAAGAAAGGAAGATAGGTATAAAGGTCACCCAAGATAACCCATACTAGGATTCCATGTAGGAAAACATGGATATGGACGATAAACTAAGTGTTTAGTTCTGATGGAGAGGGATAGAAAACATGAGCAGGAGAAATCTAACAATAAGAAAATCACAAACTTGTGTTGGGACAAACCGTCCTTAGTCTCCCAGTAGGAAAAGTAAATGGACAACATTTTTTGTTTTAAGTTACATTACATAAGGACAAGGAATTAATTTATGATATTGACTAAGAACATAAAGAGATATACTTAATTTTTAAGTAGAGTTTCATTCTTTAATAACTTTTTACCACTACCTCATTTTTTTTAACAATGAGTATTCAAGAAGACTTGGTCACAATGGAAGAGCTAGAATAAACTTCTATAGAAATACATGATCCACGTAGGTTAAACTATATATTTACCTTGTCCTTAGAGATTAATCAAAACCAAAATGGTTATTATAATATATAATGACCCCCCAAATGGATATTCCATTAGATAAAAAAACACTAATCTTAATTTCTAAAATTAAACCATCAATACCCCAAAGTTAAATAAATACCATTCAATAATCAATTGTCCTTAAAATCCTTCAATATAATCCAAACTAATATTGAAACTCAAAGAATGTAGTCTTCTATGTTAAATTGTATATCCAAACGACATTAATTACTCTTAAAGTATCATACATAAATGTAATTAACCTAATCATTTCCATAAACAACCCAAATCACTATAAATGCACAATAAAAACATAGATAAAAATCCATAATTACTCCTCAAATGAAATCCCATACTATTCAATTTTCCATACAAAAAAGTGAACAACTTCCAAAATAACATTTATCACTTAATTACCAAATCATTTTCCTATACTAAGGGTATTCATTTAATAAGACATAAGATCCCAAATCAAATTATTAATGGTAAATAAAATCATTTAACTAAAAATAATAGTCACACTAACCAAGGACTTCACGTAGTCCAGTGGTAGGCAATAAATCCCAATCGCACTTTGGTTGTGGGTTCGATTCTCATAGCTTTGTCTGATGCGACGGGTTGTCACACGGTCTGCATGTTGTCCCTTTTCAAAAACTATATTTTATAACATTATCAAAATGAGATAAATTCCTCAAAATAACCATAACATAATTTAACCCCAAATGTTATGTCATACCTTGCATTTTCATCCCAAATTATAATAACTTATAACTGCCTCAAACCCAATGATCATATAAAACCAAATGGTTATTCATAACTATATCCACGAGAGAAAAGATAATTATTCCTCAAATATCATTCTCACATGGAAAACTGTAGCGTTACAAATTCAAGAGAAAATTATTCCAAAGTAAACCCATAAACAAGGAGCACTAACACTTTTTAAACATTTCTCCAACCATTTATTTCCACATAGCTTCTTCTTTGACCACGAAAATATCCTATATAATAGTGCATTCACTCGGGCAATGGTCAGGTCCCCTACATTTACGGCAAATGACTATAAATGGATTCTTGGGACCATTTTTATCTTCTTCCATATTACTCTTCATTTTTCTTTAGCAATTCTTCACTTTATGTCCTTCCTTCCCGCACGTAAAGCATTTCCTTGTCCCTTTGAGACACTTTCCTGGGTGTCTCCTTCCACATTTCCTGCATGATGGAAATTTAGGATTCCTTTCTCCATGGTCTACACTGCTGGAGCTCTTATCATTCATCACCTTTCTTTTATTTGTTGAGTCTGGGAATTGGTTAATATATATATTGTTGATACTATTTTTGGAAAATTAATTTGTCATAAAGATGTTATCTATTATGCCTATCAACATTACATTTTGTTGCTCATTACCACCACCGTTCCCACCTTGTACATCATTCTCAAAGTTACTATGACTTCCTTGGAATCCAGTCATTGACTAAAACCAGAAAGCATTGTGTGAGTAACAGTAGTCATAAAATCATTTAGAGATTAACATGTCACCATATTCTCAATTTGAAACACATTAGGATTAACCGAGGTCATTTACTCCCATATTATATATATAATACCTCAAATTGGTTTTTAAAGAAAATGTAAATTATCCTAAGCATATCCTCCGTGAGTGTCGTAACCAAGAGTGCAGCAAGGCCCATTGTCGTGCACCAATTCATGTTCGAGTCTAGCTCAAAGCGGTGTTTTCGGGTTTTACCCCTAGGTACATTTGTGCCAGAGCCGCCTCTACCTGGTCATATCCATACAGGGATGTATTGCTCGGAAAACTCACAAAATCTCTATGATACCAAAATTCTAGGATGTTCTTCTATACCAATCCTCAAAGTTCATCCTAGGTCTACATGCTCTAATCAGAGTTTATCTAAATCTAGCTTCCAAGGTTTGTACTAAACTTCCTCTAATACCAACTGTAACGCCCTGACCCCAGTTACCCAGAGTCGGTGCATTATTACATAACATTGGCATGATCACAAGAAAGACCAAGTCTCGAAAGACCGATTAGTTTAGTAGCCTTGGAATAACTAGATACATTAATAAGGTTTACATTGCATCATAAAATGAAAACTACAACAACATATTTTCCTCATATTTTACACTCATGTACCCACATAGTATCCCTGTAGGTCATTCATAAATTACTTCTTCACATCCTGGGAAAAATAAAACATTGAAAGGGGTGAGCTCAAATGCCCAGTAAGGATAAAAATATAGTGGAAACTTTCATAAATAAGAATAAACATTTAAGGAAATGTATAACTAAAACAAAAGCCTTTTAAACATGAACTTCAACATAGTATGGAAAAAATGAAATAATTACATTTACTTATTCACATGGATATTCTACTAATCGAATAATAACATGCAATATCAATAACCACTTTCATAATGAGGGAATGCATAATGCCAGACTATCATAACCACATAGCCAAGGCCTCGTTCCAAGACTACAAATTAGATTTTTCCAAGGCCTTGTGCCAAGACACTAGTTTGTCTCATGAGACCACTTGATGCATCGAGGACCTAAATCCAGCTCCACCCGTCACTTACTAAGTCCAATGCATTCCTTATATGAAATGTTTTAAACATAACATAAACATTCGTATTAAAACTAGCATACGAAATGTCAATACTTTATCCACAAACCATGAATGGTATAAAAATAGCACATCCATAGTCAAACATATCTCATTAGATACAATATGGAAGATTTTATTGTATCATAATGACCTCAATCGAGAATGATGAAGGATTATTGACATAAATGAAAATAATCGTCAAAACTATTAGAGAGAAATATCCCCCTTTTTCTTGAAAACATTTAAAAGTCACACTATTTGTCAATAAGTCATTTAAAAAAGATTTTTGAATCAAAGTGTCTCATACCAATTTGAAACTTTTAAAGGGAATTTTGATTTGGAAACATTAATGTCCATATAAATAAATCCTTAAAACGATTTTTAAAACATGGACATTAATGAGAAAGATTTAGAATAATCAATCTTTAAAACACTTAAAATTGTATTTTAGTTAGAGTTTATAAACAAAAGAGATACACATTAATACAAATAATTAAGGTAATAAAAACTTTGTAATATCATGAGAATAAAGGGATTCGTGATATACTATATCAAAGTGTATTATATACACCATGTAAAAGTGATTTGGTGTATAACAACAAAGGACTCTCAATGGAATGTAATTTGAGATGAAACTTCTTATAAAGACCATATCCTTAGGTTAAGGATATATCAATGGTATAATTATGTGTGAAAAATATAAATACACTCAAAATGATTGGATATTCAGTGTAAATCAATCATAGGACATTCACACATATTCTTGTAAAAACAAAACCAATGAATTGGATATTTAACTCAACAAATGCAGATTGAGTTAAAATTACTCTTATCAAGTTCAAATTGATGACTTGAGAATTTATCAATGAAGTGATTATGTGTATAAAAATTATATCCAGAGAAAGGGGAGTGGAAATTATGACATAATCAAATGAATAGTTATTCCACACATAATCTTGGAGTAAAATAATCAATGAAGTATGCGTAAATCCGAATGAGTGGAAATTGAAATTTCCAATTCCTTTATCGATTTAGTAACTTATGAAACATGCACCCATGAAAGAAGGATAATACAATGATGATGTAAATATCCATAAATTAAAGGTTATTACACAATGAATACAAACATGGTCAGTACACACACCACATGTAATAAATAAGTGGTGAATAATGGAATTCTCACGGAATTAAAAGTGAGATAAAAAACCCCTTACTTTGTATTTTTTCCTTGGTAGACGGTAAGTTAACCACCTGTATAATGGTGAAATAATTGTTATTTAATTATACAAGAATCATTTACATTAATATGATATCATATATGATCTTTTAACATATATTTGTTAATAATATCTTTATATTATCGTCATTTCGGGTGTTAACTTACATGTTTTCCTTTACATTCTTTGTTACGTAAGTCATATTTGTTATGGATAGGTTTTATATTATTCATATCCAGATTTATATCAAGTCCTTAAACATTATTTGTAATCATCAAATGAGAATTATACTTGAATGGATATGATGGAGAAGGAATCTCATCACGTTCGTGGAGACGGTAGTTCGTACGTACACACGAGCGACAATATCATTCTTTTGATATTAAAATAATATATAATTGGATGGTATATCATAAATAAAGAATCATTATCATGTTATATTTATTATTTACATGAATTACACATCATTATTATACCCATCAAAATAATAATTTATTGAATAACAATTACACCACGACGTGGAGATGGTAAGCCGTACGTACGCAAGTATGGTGACATGTTATTCAAAGTATGGATAGAATACTTTATATGATTGTACCATATTTATAATATCATCACATTATATATAATATACTGGAGGTATTATTTTATAATGGTAATAAAAAAGGAAGATGAAGTGGAAGAAGAAAGGAACATGAAAGAGGGTGGTGAAAACAGTACCTCTTCTTTGGGTTCTTCCTTTTGATTTGATCAAAAGGGATCCTTAAGTTGGATTTATGACTAAAGGAAGGATTCTAGGATAAATTGAGGGAAGTTTAAAGAGTATTTTGTCAGAGTTTGGCTGATCCAAAAGGCTTTGAAGGTGTGAAGTAATGAGAAGGAGGAGTTCCCATTTATAAGAGGGGTGAAGGTCACCTTTGGAAAAGCTAGAAATATAATTTTATAATAAATTATTATTCGGTTTCTAATGGCTCCAAAGTCTATTATTTAATGGTTAAGGTGGGGATAGGTCTCAAACCACTCAACCAATAGAATTTAGATAGGTTTGGGTCATTATATTAACCTTATCCTTAAGTATTAACTCTTAGTTAATTAGTTTCACTTTTACAATGTCTCTTTGTATTTTTATATTATATGGTTAATAAACATACTATATACATCCAAGAGACCCCCAAGTGGTCCATTAATGATAAACCTATCATTATATAAGTCTTGTGGCTGAAACTTAGATTTTTAGGAATTTAATATCAATTAATAATATAATATTTTTTTTAAAAACTCTTTTATGTCATTTTTGACACTATTCAATAATTGATTTTTGAGAAACTCGTATCAGAATTATTACTTATAAAAAAGTCAATTATATCAATCCTAATATGTCATATTAACCTATAAAATTAGTTTAATTCAATAAAAGTCTCCAATTATATTTATTTGGGTATTTATAATATCAATTATTTTAATTTTTCACTATTATGGTAATTATTGCATCATCATTGTGTCAAAAATAAATTAAATTATTAAAGTCTTAAAATTATAAATAAAATATCATTATGTATAAAAATCTTTTTACATTTATAATGAATATTTATAATCGAATTTATCTTATGTGTAACCCTATATTGAAAATGTTTTAGTAAATAAACTTTGATTTTAACTCTTTTAACTCTTCTTTGAATTAAATAATAATAAATGTCCTAATCTAATCCAAGTGAACCTAAATGATAATATTTTATTCCTAAGGTTGTTTTTGTTCGAGATAAACTTGTCCAATAGAATTAGGATATGTGTTATGATAATATTAATATCATTTTTACCTGTAATTACCCTATTTACTTTTAACCGGGGTAAATAAAAGTAAAAAGTTACTATTCACCAAAAATTATTTCCATCTCATTGAACCACATTTTACTCCTTGATATTAACCGTGTCTCTTGGATTTTAAAAATCCCAATCACAGAAGCGGTAAAATTAAGTTTTATGAAAAATTCAGTTTTTTAACTACCACTTAGTAGTTTCACTATTCATCAAAAATTGAAGTTTTTCAGAACAATGCCCAAATTTCACCCTAGGATATAATTGATATTCCGAATTCAAAAAGGATGTCTATTTTACAAAATTACAAAAATAAAATTTGCATTAATTAAGTTTATAATTAATTCCCGCTGTCACAACAAATAGTGTGTTTATAAGAAACAATATATATCAAAAGATTGACAATTGTTTATGTCCAATTTCAAAGTGAAATTAATTCTAATGAACACCATTGGATAAAAAGGTAAAAATATATTCTAATTATACTTTAAAACCACTCAGATTCATAATTTATCACTATTAATTATTTTGATTAAAAAAGTTGTTTTTAATTAAAATTTTGTAATTTTCACTATTCATCAAAATATTAAAGTTATCCGAAATGTACAAAAATTTCACCATAGGCTAAATTCGATACTCCAAATCCAAAAATGAAGTCCACTTTGAGAGATAAAATTTCTAAAATTTTAAAAAGTTGGTATTACTATTCATAACGGCTAGTTTGATTGGTTGGGGTGTGTTAGAATCTCGAAGTTGCGTACAATGCACGTCATTACATTATTCAAAGGGAAACGTACCGTGGAAGCTTGGGGTGTTACATAATTTCAATGTTAAATTACTTAAAATGACTAAAATTGGATTAATAGATGTAAAATTTGTATAATTATACAGTAAAATAAAATGAAAATTTAATTTAACTACATAAATAATTAAGAAAAAAAATCTATTTTCAATTAAAATTTAGTATTTTACACTTTTCATCCAAAAAAATGAAATATCTCTAAAAATTCCAAAAAATGCACCCTAATATAATTTTGGAATTTTAAATTCAAAAATAAGTTTTATTTTATCAAATTGAATTTCTATAAGTTTCTCAGATTATTTTTATTATTGTTCATAGAATAACAAAAAAATGAAGTTCTTTTGAGAAAATAGTATTTTTTTTCAAAACATATAGTATTTACCAAAAAATTATATATTTCATTATCAATATGATTTATTTATATGAAACCATTAAAAAAATAAAAATTAATTATTCATATTCATATTACTATGTTTAATTAGTAGGTTATAACTATATTGTTAAAATAAATATTGTAATAAAATGTTATTTCATAAAAACTCATCATTGTGTGTAATACAAGCTAAGCCAGTACTGTTTGTAGTAAAATCATAGCTTGTTGTAGTGTTCAACACAATCCATTAAAGAAATTTAATTTATTTAAAAAGATAGTTCATTAAAACTCATGTTGTTATTGATCCTCAAATTTTTATGTCATCTCAATGATTTACTTCGAAAATATTAGTAGATATATTTCCAAGATTTACAAGGAAAAATCCAAGAAATAACATTTTTTTACAATAATACCTTTCAATCAAGATTTCAGATGCTTCCCTACAAATAAAATTATGGAAAGAGTATAATAATAAAATTTATTGAGATGAAGTTGAATTAATTATGTTATTTAGACATGATACTACTGAGAAAATGGTAGATAAAGTTGAAAATATTTAGTGACACATCAAGGAAGCTTAGAGTCAATAGAAAAGTTATGATGGAAATTATCAGTCAAATTTGGAATTTTGATTTAGTGAAAAGGTATTTCTATTAATATATCCATGTGATATTTTAATGTTATTTTAAAGGATGGTAAAGTTGATCCCTAGGTATTATAGCATCGTTTGAATTCTTCATCGAGTGGGTATGGTAGCATTCTGTTTGGTACTTCCACCAAACCGCTCTTAAGTTCATGATGTGTTCCATGTGTCTCTGATTGGGAGTTATATACCTTATCATTAAAATATACTAAAATAAGAGGTCTTACCATTGAATACTGATCTTTTATAAAAATAAAAACTATTATAAATATTGGATTTTAGAGATAAAGTTTTATGGAAGAAGATTTCTCAATGGGTTAAAGTTCTCTGGAGGAATCAGAAATTCAAAAAGCTACATGGGAATGTGAGGATTTTATGAAACACATATAATTTAATTTTTTTATGTCGTAGTGATGTAATTTCAAGGTTTACATTCATTTTAATGGTGGTATAATGTAACACCCAGAGATTTTACGATAAATTTATCTTCAAATACAATTTATTTAATGGCTTGTGAAACATGAATCCCAAGTATAAATGGATAATAATATAGGATATTATTATGACCTTCCCATAAAAGTATAGGGTATGAATATGACTTGATTAATTATGAATAATTTATGGATTACAATAAATCCATTATTTATCAAAAAATAATAATTGAAGCTAAAATACATATGAAAATGAAAGAGGTGTTTTCTAAAAAATTGTTTTTATGCGCACAATTGGATTTTATATTAACAAATTAAATTAATCACTATTGGTGAATGATTTTAATGATATTTATATATTATAAACTCAATAAAATGTTTTACATTCATCAAACAATTTTATACTAATGAGAAAATAAAATAAATCCAATTTTATGATTAAAATGTATTTATATAAAAAATGGTTTTCATAACATTTTGCACACTGATTTTAAAATATATATATATATAAATTAAATAAATTTAATATTCAATAATTGATTATATTTTTTAAATCAGTTGAATAAAATTTGGTAAATAATTCCATTTTATTTTTTGTTAATATGAATAGTAACCATATTATGTTTTTATAACCCTAGTAGGGGTAAAATGGGTAAAATATGGTTAAAACTTTTGGATAAGGCTTTAAAAATTATCTATCACTTTCCTTTATCCTATTGGATGAGTTTTGTTCTTCTGTTTCTTTCTAATAATCAAATATATGGTCTCTTTGTTACATATTAATTTTATTATAATCTTTATATAAATTTAAGAAAAGAATAAAAAATAAATGTCACTCTCTTGATTTTAGTATCTCTAAAATTCTTAAATAAGGATAAAATAACGATAATTTCAGTTACAAATTTTGATATTAATTATTAATTATTTTTTATCAATTTTTTTATTTTTTTTATTAATTAAATAATTTCTTTAAATTCTTACACAATTATGACACAATATTTATTAGACTAATAAAAAAAGTATTATATTTTGGATGGATTATTATGACCCAGAAATTTTATAGATTAAAATAACATATTAAATTATTTTAAAAATATTATATTTTAATTCCATTATTTTCTTGTTGTCCTTAAAGTCAAATTAAGTGAATAGTGTCAAAATGACATTAATAATATTTTATAAAAATAATCATTTAATAAATTGTTTAAAAATCATAAAATTATTGAAAGAGGACAATTTGGATAATATATGGTGTAAAATTTCATCCCTTATCCATTTATGATCCTATTTTCTCCTTATAAGTAAAATTATAACCCTTTAATATTGAAAAAATCGTTGGTGTAGTTAAGGTTAAAATTGGTTAGCCAAGGGTTTAATAAAAAATATGGTTAAAATTAACACAAAAACATTCCTAAATTTCATTGGTTGATTATATTTCTACCTTATCCAAAAAAATTAATCTATTTCCTTGTTTAATCATTTTTCATCAGAATGACTCAATTATATTTTAATGTTTTTGCTAATTCGATGAGTGCCCCTCCCCTAACATATAAAATGGTACATCTTATCCTCTATTCATAACACCTTTTGAGCCCTTTAAATTAGTCTATATCTACCATAATACCATACTATAATCATCCATCATATCCTATATATTTTCTTCTTTCCAAAATACCATCCCTTTAAGTTTTAATGTGTATCCCAAAAAAGGATTCTCAATGAATATGTGTAACACTTAACAAAATGTTTTCAATTTTATTTCCTCTTGAACCTCCACTAAATAAATTGTACCAATTATAAAATAATTAATTAATTTTATTCAATATAATTAATTTCTATAATGATTATTTAAAAACCATTATCCACCACCTTTACATCATATGGAAATTGTAAACATCACTCGTTCAAATGTATGGCTTGTCGTCTCCACATAGTAGTGTAATTTGTATTCCATCACCACCTTACATGATGGTTATAGTGATAGATTTAATATATATATATATATATATATATGTATTATTATTTATTATATTATTACCATTATGTAAATTATAATTTTTATTTACCATTCTTTCACTCCATCTAATGAAAAATGAAAGAAATGTTCATTTGTAAGTACGATTTACCCTCTCCATGAACAGTGTAGCACATTTTTCTATCATTTCCTTTTATGGATGACTCTAAATATATATATATCAATATATATAAAGAATATATATGACATTTTTATCATTTTTAATATTATATAGATAATTGAACCAAGGTCAATGTATAATGACCGAGACTACTGAACCAAAACATGCATGAAAAAACAAAGAAATTATCACCTAGAATATTGACTTTAAAATAGAATTGTTAATAAAGAGCTGGTTAGATATTTTAATAATATCATATATTGTATAATATATATTAATATTATTTTTTATTAAATTAATAATAAATCTATATTTATTATCTGATAATTTTAAATGAAAATGAAGAATGAAAAGACTTGATGTAAGTGTTTTATTTTACAATCTCATTGTTTACCTGGATTGTTTATGATTCAGTTTCTGGTGATGAAATTTCCTAATATACCTTTCATTAATCCCATGAATTTTTTTATACGTTGTGTATTTCTGGATATTATATTCTTTATTTTCATTTTATTCTCTCTATGTACTCGGGATATCGAAATACATTATTTTAAACTAACTATGTTTTACTATTTGGTTAGGAGGATTTTTCGTCCATGTCCACATTTTCTAAAATTATTTTGGGATGTTTTTTTATTATTAATCATTGATTTTTTAAATTCATTTTTCCCATGATTTATATTTTTTAAAAAAATTATAATGATTCTTCTTTTCATTTTCTGAATGAGGTACTTTTAGATTTTTTACTGGAAAATTAAAAATGAATATTTGTTTTAACATAAATGGTATGAACAATATTTTATCCCATCATGAACACTCAATGATTAGATTATTATTTGAAAATTTTATAAATATGTATTCAGAGAATGTTTTTTCATAATATTTTGGAAATTTTAGATTTTAATTATGTGATTTTAAAGTGAAAATGGTATTTGACTCTTAAAATATACCTAGTGATCTTTTAAATGGATTTTCAATTATTATAAAATAATTTGATGTTAATAATTATTTATTGGGGACATGATCTAATTATATCATTATTATTCTTTATATGTATGGTTTATGATTATGATTAAATTATTTTTATCAAACCTATTACTTTTTCCACAGGTTTTGCTATAATGAATTGAAGGAATTTTTATGAAATCTGATTTTTTTCACAATATATGCTATGTTTAAATGTTTATGAAACTTGTTTATTTTCAATGTTTAATGATCTTATTAATGATTTATGTTCATATATAACACATCTATATACTTCTTATAATGAGATGGGTGGTTTGGGAATTTTATATCCCTCAAATTAGTTGGGTAAAGATGGATACCTCATGAGTTAAATATGACTGGAATGGTAACTGAACAGATTTAAGTAAGGGACTCTATCCTATATTATAGTAATGGGAGTAAACATTGACTAATAAAATGTAATAGGCTTTGGACTCAATACACTATGAAATTCTAGACAGTAAACCTTGACTATAAAGGAAATTATTTTTTATGCTTATGTGTATGCCAAAAATCTATGTTTTATAACAATTTTATTCTCTCATTGATCATGTTTTCTAATTCCTATATGATTAATGTCTTATTAACTGCTGGTATTTATGAAATTACTTAATATTATTAATTATAGGTTTGCATGTTAGGATTTTCAGATGTTAAGATTAGGTTTGTATTCCCTTATTGTGATGTTATTTTAATGTTATCATTGATATCTCCATTTTTTAACCTTACTAAGAATATAATATCACCCTCTATTATGTTTAACTTTTATGAGATATGGAGGAAATTTTTAATTATTATATTTCTAATAAGGGTGAAATTTGTGAATAAGTAGGTGGGATATGATGTAGATTTTATATGAATAGGATATTTTTGTATCCATGTTTCCAAAGGCACTAGATCTATATGATTCTGGAATAGATTATTATATTATGTAATGAATATTCATATAATAATATGTAATAAAGGATCAAGTACTAAAATCCCCATACTGAGGTAATCATTTAACTAATGGGATAATTAAAACCTAAATATTACTTTCTACAAAAAAATATTAATAAATGTATATTAAGAAATTATGAATAAATGGTATCAAGTTTAATAAATATAAATATTTTTTATAAAAATAAATATCAAACATAAATTTATTATATAGGTGGTTAGAACTTGTCCAACGAAGAGGGAATCCATAGAAATGTTTTCCCATTTTAATTTTACTTATTTTAGATATGTTTTTTATTAAAATATTATTTATATTTATATAGTAAAATAATACCAAATTCAAATATTTTTTATAATTATATTTTTATTAATTTTATTTAAATTTCCTTTTTCTAGTTATATATTTTAAGGTATTTCTATTCAAAAGATATCAAATATATAAGGGGTTTTTGTTAACGCCATTTACATTCATTGAGTATAATAGTTTTTAACTATTTAAATATGATTTAATCTTCCAACTATCCACTTTATTTTTTCTATGATTTTTAATATCTAAGTGTTCATGTTTTTTAAATTTTATCTCTTTTGGAATTTTATAAAAATTATTTCCTTAAAAGTGAATGTGTTTTTATTAACTCAATTTTTATTTCACTAGGTTGTAATTATTCTTCTTTTAACATGATTTTCTATTTTTTTTATTATAATATCATATTTTTTATTTTTTATTTTATCTTTCCCTATATTGAAAGTAAAATTTCATATAAAAATATTCCACGTTGATGGATTTATTTCTTTAGGAAAATTTGAGATTGTTATAAACAATTCTAATCCTCCCTACATCTCCATATTCATTCTTACCACCAATGTATTATTTTTTATTTTTAATTATAAATATATTTTATCTATTTTAATATTAATATTTATGTTTATTTGTTTTAAAATTAAATTTTATAACACCATCATCAAATTATATTTTATCTAAAATTTTCTAAAATGATTAAAATGTATTTATTTTCACTTTGGAATATTTTGTATCTTGCACTCCGTATTTCTTTATATGGTCTTTATTCCATTTAAATTCATCCTTATTTTGGATTATTTTAATAAAATTATTTCAAAAATACTTCTATTCATATTCTCAAAAAATATTTTTCTTAAAGTGATTTGTAACTTTTTTTTGATAATGATAAAAATGTTTTATGAAAACCATTTTTAAGATTTAGCTTCCACTTTCCTCTCTATCCCAAAAGAAGTATATATTATTATTAATTTTTGTGATCACCCTTAAAATTATATTATTGTATAATTCTATTTGGTGATTTCGTTTTTGGTATCAATCCATCAAATTCTTGATATCATTTTAGCAGATTCCATTTGAAAATGTCATATAACCAATCTTCATTCCCTATGTATTTTGGTGATCACCCTTAAAATTATATTATCATATAATTATTTTCAATGATTGAGTTTTTGGTATCGATCAATCAAATTCTTAATAACAGATTATCTGATACCATTTGAAATTTATATATTATACATATGTGTTACATCATAAATCAATCAACCTTCCTCTCTATCCCAAAATAACTACATCTTATTTGTGATTTTGGTGATCACCCTCCAAATTTTATTATCTTTTAATTATTTTCAAGGATTGATTTTGTGGTATAAATCAATAAAAGTTTTGATAGAATATTAGATGATACCATTTGAAAATTTTTTGTAACCAATATTCACTCCATAGTTATTTGATGTTGAGATTAATGATTGATTTATGATAGAACACATATGTAAAGTATAACATTATATTATATGTGGTTATAAAATATACCTCTAATAGACTGGTTTTTGTTTTATATCTCATTAGATAAATGTGTTGTTTGTAGAATGTTTGTTTTCAAGATATGTTCACAACTCTATCCAAGGAGATGATTCTATTTAGCAATGTTCACAACTTTGTACATGGACATGGTTTCATTCAGTTATGTTTATGACCTTATGCATGGAAATTATTTTAGTTATATTTGTAAACATACATGTATGTATACATGATTATATATTTTCTATGTTCACAATGTTAGGAGTTCTTATGCCTATGTTTATGACACATTTCTATGTTACACAACATGACTATGATATGATTCATGTATCATGATAATTTTCTCATGTATTATCATTATTACATCGTGGTATATGGATGATACTTTGAGGATATATGATCTCCAATCATGCTTTATATAAAACTCTTATTATTCCATGTTATATTTGATCATAAATTTCTAACATGTTCATGTTTTCTCGCATGATTATTATCTAACACCTTTTATGGCCCATTGATATGTTTTTTATTTACTGAGAATTTTTTCTCCCAGCTTATGTTTTCTATCTCCATATAGAATTATATGCAGGATTATTTTTAGAACAAATTCATGGGTGGAGAATTTTATGAAATATGTTGAATAAATAATATGAAACAATACATTTATGTACCTATTATCTAAAGACCCCAAAACATTGTGTTTTAGGATTGGGTGTTTATTTTGGAGTGTTAATGTTTACATTATTTAATTGATATAAATATATTTATATGATTATAATTATTTATTTTTCTGAGTTGGTTTTAGAGTGAGGCTTAGTTATCTTTCATAATTACTTTGTAGATATTGAGAGGATAAAACTTTAACTATCCCAAGTTGAACTGAAAGGGTTATAGTTCGATACGATTATGTTACTATTAAACCAAAAGTATCATAGGGAAAAATAAATGTGTCATAGAGTATGGAATTAAGATGTTGAGTGTTTATATGATTATATACATTGATTTTATTATGATATTATATTTTATTACTCACATTCACCCCTTATAGATTTAGTAATTGGTTGGAACCAAGTCAAACTGAGTTAATAATGGGTACAATTAAAAATTTGGTAATTTCACTAATAAGAGGCCTAATGGGATGGGTTATTTAGTGAAAATACCTATCCCAATGTTTTCTTATGTTATGAATAATAACCTAAACCACATCAAACTTTCAAATGCACCAAAAAATGAGAGGCATAATATTGATTTTTCATGTGTTATTGATCACTAACCTTTAGTGGGATTTATAATATAATATATTCTGAGTAATAGATCAATATAAAGGAAACGATATTTTATGTTCTATAATTCTTAGAACATGAAATGGTTGTTTTAGTTATTTATCATTTTTAAGGTGAAGTTGACCCACAATAGACTCTCATTCAGAATATGAGGAAAAATAAAGAAGTTTACTCATTAAAATGGTATAATTGAAAGAAAATATTCTTCATCGTATATTTTCCCCATACTATTCTCACAAATATAAACATATAATTCTTATATATGAATAAAATGAAGGATGAATCCACTGATACATGTGAATAAAAATTACTGAGACTCACAAGGTATGCCTCCACTTTTATTATTTACCATAAAATAAATATTTATCATTTATTTAGTGGCATAAAACCAAGTATTATAAATTCATTATCTATAAGAGATTTTTTATAGCTATGAAAAAAATTATGTGAACTAAAGGTGCAAACAAAAACAAGTGAATATCCTTACTCTGATGAATTTAAAGATAATAAAAATAAAATGGATTTTAATGTAAACTCAAATGATAAATCAAATAGAAGAAACGAATTTTATCCTCTTAAATGTGAAGAATAAGGATGGAAGCACCCTAGAAATTTCTTTAAATGAGTAGAAAAATGATTCGAGTGTGGAAGGGTTGACCGTAGATCTCTTGACTATCTAATAAAATTAAATAATTTTTCTTTTATGATGGAGGAAAAAAAGGTCAAAACTAATTATCCTCCCAAACTTCAATGAATCATTTACAAATAATTTTATCAATATAAAAATAAATTTCCCATTCTTATGGATAATGATGACAACAGAGATTAAAACCCTACAACACCAAGTAAATAAGGAGGATCTTATGCAATCATTGTCATTCAAGTGGATTTTGACAATTAATTAGTGGAAGGTATACTTATTCTTTACTGAAAATCATCGAATATATTATATGATCCTAGTTCTCCAAATTCTTTCATATCATATATATTTTCCAAGAATATTGATTCACCACCTCAAGAATAAGATATTTTATTTTCATTAAAAGAAACTTGTCGTAAAATGATTTAATATATGGTACATAATTATTATCCAAATGATTATTGTAAGAAGATACATCCTATAAATATAGTTATTCTTACATTTGTAGAATTTGATATGATATTAAGAATATATTAGATCTACCTAAATAGATATCATATCAATTTTTAGTATAGATAAATATAATTTTGTATCCCAAATCAAATCTTGATCAATTATCGAAAAATTTATAATGACTAAAACCCTTTGAGAAAAATACTTAATATGGGTCTTACTAACAAAAAATAAGGGATACATGTATAAAATGACTATAGGGGAACTCAATACTATGGAAATTTCTATTTTACAACAATATATGTGTGTAATTCCAAATGAACAATCTAGTCTTCCCCTGGAACATGTGGTTTGGTTTCTAATTAAAACCATACTAAGTACTATGACAATATCCAAGTTTTCATATAGAATGTCCCACCTTGAATAATAAAAATTTAAGAAGTAGCTACAAGATAATGCAGAAAAGAGTTTTATATTCCCAATTCTTAATATGTGGGTAAAAAGTTTTGTTTTTTCAAAGATATAGATTGTATAATATGTATTTTAGTTTATTATTATAAACTTATTATGATCCTGATCAAGAAAAATTAACCTTTACCCTATATTGATGATTTTTTTAATCAAATTTGAAGATTGAAATTCTTATCAAAGGTGGATCACTAAACTGGATACAATCAATTTAGGGTAAAGAGAGAGGATATACCTAATATAGCCTTATGCACAAGATATGAACACTATATATGGATATTGATTCTGTTTAGACTTATAAATTCACCTTCCATAATAATGGATTTTATTAATACAATTTCTAGATATTAACTTGAAAAAGAATTGGCGGTATTTATTCATTATATTTTAATATCTTCTAAGAGAAAGTAAGAATATGTAATAAAAAATTTAATACCGATTTTTAGATCATTGATAAAGACCTATAAATACCCCTGTTATCTTAAAAAATTCCCTACTATCATTCGGGATTTGATGATTTTTATTAACAAATATATAAAAGGATAAATTTAATTCCATGATCAGATTTTGTGATGTTTGGATTTGAAATGTATATTCAATAGGTCATGTAATCCCAAGTGAATATATATCAATGGATCCTTAAAATATGGACGTGTATAAAGAATGTACCAAACATACCACTATTAGTCATATAAGTATTTTTCTTGGATTAGATTGATACTATTGACATTTCGATAGAAATTTACCACAATTTTCAAAACATCTTAGTAAGCCTAAATGGAGTGAAGTTTCTATAGAAAAAGTAATGTTAATATAGCTTCAAGGTTCTTATGAAGTGGTTGGTCAGTGAACCTATAATTCCATTTCTCTATATTATAGAAGTATTGTTTTATAAATATTGGTTCATCAAAGAAGGTATTTGGATATATCCTTATTAATAATTAAAATTTTATATCTTATGGATCATGTCAATAAAATAACCATTAGAAAATTTATACACCTCATGATCTAGTTCTTACAGTTGTAAATTTGACATTAAATATTTAGAAGAATTATCTCTTGAGTGAGAACATCCATATATATAATGAACATAGGATCTTAAATTACATATTCACAAATAAATAGTTTAGTATATTCCAATGGATTTGGAAGATTTAATCGAGGGTTGAGACTACTCAATAAATTACCTCAATGGAAAGGAAAATAGTTTGGTTGATTCTCTAAAGGGGAAGGATTATGATACCTTATATATGATTAGGAAATAAATAATTATATTATATATATATTTTCAAATGATGTAACTATGAATCAAAATCGTATTAAATATTACCCTCCGAAAATGATTTTTCAACAACATATCTATGTGAAGATCAAGGAGGCCTAGAAAGATGATATAGAGATACAGAAGTTGAGATAAATTATTTGAGAGTTCAACCATGATATATATGGAATTATAAGTTTTGGAACCTAGATATGTGTTCCATACATACCATAACTAATGAAGGAACTATTGTATGATACACATATCTCATCTTTCTCTATTAACCTTGGAAGCACATAGATGTGGATATATTAAACATCAAACTTACTTATATCTATATAAGTATAAGAATGATAATAAATTACTAAGGACATCATTATTGGACTTCCTGATACCTCTATAGTCTATAATTACATATCCTTAGTGATATATTGACTTAAAAAGTCCACACACTTAATTGATTTTAGATAGGAATTATCACTCAATAAACTTTCCAAGTTATAAATAAATGAATTTTTATGGTTGTATAGGGTTACAAATTGAATTTTATTTGATTGATATCCAAGTTTCACATCAAATTTTGGTATGATAAATCAGTAATAATGGATGAAAATATGATCTTTATCACAACTTATCATCCTAAAATAGATATCCAGTAAGTATTGACCATTTAAAATCTAGAAGATATGTTGAGATATTTCTCAATTGAGTTAAATTGAAGTTGGGATCAATCTATTTCTCTAGTTGAGTTCTCATATAACATTATTTTCAACTCTAGGATACAAATGGTGCCATATGAGGATTTATATGGGAATAGATGTTGAACTTCAACCAAGTGGGATAAAGTTGAATATTATAAGTTGTGAAGACACAAACTTACTCAAGATATGATAAAAAAAGGTTTAAACCATTCAACAATATGTCAAATCATCAATAAATCAACTAAACATATATTTTTATAATCATCAATAATATCTGTAGTTTAGATTTTTTGGACAAATATTCCTTTGAATATCCTCTTAGATGAGGGATATGCGGAATAACAGAATGTTTGACCCTAAATACATTTTTTTATATGATATTATTATTTATGTATTGACTATAGAATATTTCTTAAAACATATTCCACTATAATAATAGGTTATTTATGTTTTCTATTTGTCTATTTTGAGGAATTAAATACCATATTCATCACATATTCTGAACTAAAAGGTTTTCAATTTGGAAAATGATATATCTTATAACAAACAACTGGTGGAGATCATAGATCGAAGAGTAAAGTGACATGGAATAATACCTCCCACCATTTCAAATGTTTATGGTAAAACCGTAAGTATTATTAAGCTACATGATAACTTGAAGATGTAATGAAAAAAAATACCTTCATTTTTTATTAAGTTAATAAAATTTTGATGGTGAAATTCATTTACGGTGGGTTGAATGTGACACCCCAAACTTATAATTCTAAATTATCTTTAATTCTATGATATTTTATTTTACATCTAACACAAATCTAAAAATAACATGATACAATTTATTGAGATAAAATATTATAATGAAATATAAACATTAATACATTAGAGTAATGTAATATGAAATATCATTAGGAGAAAAACATGTGGAATAAAAATGAACATAAATAAAAATAACATGAACATGAAAACCTCAGCCTTTTGGTTTAATTTTAAGATCATGCCTCAAATTATAACTATGAAAATAAATCAAAATAGTATAAATATATTTAACCTTCTGATAATGATGTAAAAGATTAAAATGAATTGGTTTAGAGTGGTATGTGAGATTATATATAAGAATATAATATAAGTATTATATATATGGTTTTCGGGTTTATATGGATAGAGATACCAATATTGATTATATGAATAATATATGAGATAAATTGTAAGAATTATTTTATTATAATATAACCATTATTATATAGCATTAAATTGGATGTTATAAAAAAAAGAAACTGCAATATGAAATTTATATAGAAAAGGTGAAGCAATTGAATAAAGTATTAGAACTTCTCCTTATGAGGCTAATTTTTTTTATCATATAAAATAAGTAGCATCAATATGGTTTTCCGAAGACCAATCCTAAGAATAACCTTAATAAGTACAACCTGAGAAAATTATTTTTGGGAGAAATTCAAGATCATGAAAATTAATATGAGATTCAAGCTAGTTAAATCACTACCCATGACTACCAACATTTATTATCATAACCTTAAGAATTATAAATAGGTATTAAAGGGTTTTGTTAGTATATGTTAGTATGATATAAAAATTTAATTATTAATTAAATTACTGATACATGTATTTTCATTATTAGGTGTATTTCTATACATTAAGAATTTGTTAAAATTATTAATTTTAAAAATTATTTTAATGAAATGATAAGGGTATTTTTAATAAAAAATTATGGTAAGATTCAATTACTTGTGTGTAAATTAATAATAAATATGGAATAAAAAGTCATTTTATATAAAAATAATGAGTTTCAATAGAATTGTATTTTATATATAACATATTTTAAAAAAAAAAAAATTAATCACTGCCGAAGGACTATTTTAATTAAATTTATTTATAATATAAATAAAAATTCATTTAATGATTATTATGAGCCATAAAATAAGAATAAATTAATTTTATGCTTAAAAATACATTTTATCGAAAAATTTATTTTTTGTGTTATGATTTCTTATAATAAAATACATTTTTATCACATTTAGAAATTTAGTTTAATAATATTAATTTCATATTTTAAATCATCATGTAAAAATTAGTTAATGAGTTCAGTTTCATTTTTAGGCATTGAGAATAAGTTACCAATGTAAAAATTGAGTTACCACTATAAGGGAAAAATAAGTTAAAATTGTTAAATTTTGTGATAAAGACTTAAATATCATTAATTATTATCTCTAAATTAGTTTATAATAAAATTATAGAACTCTCCTTATATTATATCAATAATTTATACAATTTGGATCCACTTTCTATCACAAACCGACCCTGGTCAACCCTGAACTAGTCACCCAATATGGCCCATAATAAGGCCCAAGAAGTTTTCTCGATCCTCTCGGGCTCGAGACAAGAACCCATGGAATCAATATATTGACAATGGGAAAGATTTATCCCAATATAAGTAAACAAAATAAATGGAATAATAAAAGTACCTCCCAAAACAAATAAACCAAATTGAACAAATAAGTAAGAACTAAAAAATAAAGCTCACTGAACCTGATAACTACTAAAACACCATGTGACCCTATGGGTCACTCTCCAATCCCAATACACAATATTTTTCACAAAAATTGATATCAAGATGAAATCTACACCTAGAACTAAAAATAACAATGAACTATAGGCATGAGTATTAAAACTCTTTAGGAATTCTCATGTAATCTATTCCCAAATTCAATTATTTTAAATAAAGAAACATAAATTTTAATTTTGAAATAATTTATATAAAAGTAATATTTTCACACATTTTCCTTTCAAAGAAAACCACAGTCCATTTCATTTTTATTTTTAACCTATTTTCTTTTCCAATAAAAAAGCTTTAACCTTTTAAAGAAAGAGTGATAGAGAGGAAGGAAGTGTAAAACATTTTCAAAACATTTCTCCCCAAAAATTTGAAAATCATTTTATCACTTTTAGAAAAGAGATTCACCAATCAAGGAGGCCATGAAATGATCACACAATGGGAATAGAAAATAGTAACCAAGAGTGACCTACCAAACAATGCACCTCAATCATACATTGTATATAACTATGTTCTGAAACACATGGGAGAACCTAGGAGCTAATGAATAATCTTGAACATTTTATACATGTGACTCGACCCAAATGTGTTCCTTACCTGATGACATCCTAATGCCCGAATGCTCAATCATAGCCCTACCGGGCCCGACTGAGTTCCCCAATCCCAAAGCAGACAATCTATATTAAGGTACACTGGCCAGTGCATAATCTAAACTAGTATAGTAATCATTCACCGAAAATTCGCTTGTTATGTTATGTTATCTTGTTCAGACTAAAAATAGGGATGGGCCAACAAAGTCAAAAAAGTGTCCAGCCACAAACAAGTTCCTCGCACACAATTAATACACAAAACAAAGTCACCCCTAATCCATCCCAAGGAACATTTCACTTTCATTTCAACCATCTGATCATAAGGGAGTCCTGTATGGTGGACCTCCCACAACATACAATATAACCAGGTAAATAGGACCATCCAATGATAGTTTTTGAGATAACCAATTTTTCAAAAATGCCAATTGGGCCTCACATGATATTCACATGCCAAGATATTTCTAAATTAATAATCACATACAAAATAATTTTAAAATGAAAAAAACACTGGGAACCCCATTTTAGAAACCTGAATCTCCATTCTAAATTCAAAACAAATTTATAATGTTCAAAAGGGCATTACATAAAACACTTTTTATGTACATTCAATTAAATAATTTCATGCCATTGAACAAAAAGAGGAAATTTCATTATTTTATATTATAAATTTATTCTAAATACCTTATGTCTCTGAATATTATTAAATAAAGATGAAAAAGACAAGAAATAAATTTACACTTAAATTTAAAGGCAATGCAAAGGGAACCTACCACAAAGGGATAGAACTAAGCGAATCAAATTGAAACTCAATGCCTTTGATAATGATCTCTCAACAATTGTGCTCACATACACTCATTTCTATATACCCCTTAATCCAATGCATATAATCATAATTCTATGAGGGAATATGTTCCAGTCGGATATATATATATATATAACTACATGTGTATGTGTTTTGAACTGTTCGAGGAGCTACTGAACAATCTAATTAACCTATAATGACCCAAAAATCATCAAAGCCTATAAAAATTTTAAAAATTAAAAATATATAGAATAAAACAACCTCAAACTATGGAGGATAAACTAAAATGGTCTGAAGAACTTCACAATCAGTTGTGGATTCCAAAACATAGAAGAAGATGTATCGAGAGACCAGCCTCATTCCCTAAAAATGGAAGAAACAACAAAAATTTGATCAACCCACAACCTAGGGTTTAGCACAGAGAAGAGGGATGATGGATTGGGGGAAAATCAATTGAAAAAAGTAGTAGTAATCTTGTTGATGACATTCCAAGGTGAGCCGAGTAGAAAACCTGCACAAATCGGGTGGAATCGCAGAGAGGGGATGCTTGCCGAAAGGGCGGATCATGCATTGACGAGAGGTCCAGGGGGGTCTGTGTCGTGTGACCAAGGGAATGGGGCTACATGTGAGGTAAGGTGGGAGGGGGAAAATATTAGGCTATGATTTTTTTTATTTAATTAGTTTTATTTTATTCGTATTCTAATTTCATTAGTTTAATTTTAAAAAAATCACTCGTCGGTGCATGGTTTGGGTCGCACGGTTTGGAAAACAATGCACCGCCTACCGGGATTCTGGATCACCTTGCTTGGGATGGCCACATGATTTGGGAAACCATACACCAACTATGATGGTTGGTTTTGTCAAATAATATAAAATATGACTCATGTTTACTACATAGTTTAGCACATTGTGCACCTTAACCGTGGGACATGCTCTGCATGCCCAAAAAACACTTAGAAAGAAATAAAATTAAATTAGAGATCAAAAATAAATAAAATAACTATAAATTTTTGGTTCAGAGTTTGAAAATTCACCCCAACATGACACTTTCTACACCTATAAAGTCCCAATTGATTTGGTCGATCAGGATTAAAGTGAGGATGAACTCCAACCCCTAGAAAAACCTAAAAAATCGTAGACTGAAGAAAAAAAACTCTCTACCATTCAAAACACAGAACAAAATATTCCCAAAAGAAACTATAAGACCATCCTCAAAAGAAAACACACATCCACGGAAGACATTACACAAAACAGAAGAGTTCGAACAACAATGAATAGATTATGAAAAAGAGACTCAATATCTTCTAAAAACAACCCAAAAATGAACACCTCGACCCCTAACATAGAAACCACCAAAGAATATCATCCTGATATGTTTGAGATCACCATGAGAATTTATTATATGACCCACTATCCAAGTAAACCAATTACTTTGATTGGGGTCAGGCGGAGTATAAACAAAAAAGTGGTCCATTAAGAAAAGTAGGATTTTGGATTCATCACAAGTTCTCCCCATGGGGGCCTCCCCACTATATTATAATTTCAGAAAAAAAGTTATTACTTTGGCAGAATAACTATCGAATACAAATTAAATCCGAAAAACCCAAAGAGACGAAGCATGAGACATAAAATACCATCATTCTACATTAAAAACAATAAGAAATGTTTCAAAGATAATCCCCATTAAATTAGAGTCTCCAAAAGACATACAACATCATTATTTGAACAAAAAATAATACAACCCCACATATTAAATTAATTACAACAATAATAGCATTTACGAAAAAAATCTTCTGATTGAGATTGTGTCAGTGCTATGTTCATCCAATTGTGTGGGAAGGTTCTCTAAGGGAGTGGATCTGGATCCATGTCACTTCTGAACACTACCCTGAAAAAAAACTTTAGAAATTACATAAATAGTCAAAGGTATGACAGATCTTAGGTTATTTGTGGAAAGAAAACTTCGTATTACCATGCCTCCAACACTAAAAATACAACCAAAACTTACTCTCGGATGAATCTAGTGAGCTAGAAAAAAAACAATTGTGTACCTCTTCTCAACTGGCCAGACGTAGAAAAACTGGATTTGAACTAAACAAATTACCTCACTAATTGTTCATAATAAAAATGGAAGGAACCCACTTCCTAAAAGAATTTTAATCGAACACCCCTTTCAAAGATTCGAATGTTCAAAAATTCATCCTCGTTGAGGTTTGGGAGATATGGCACCAAATCAGCGAAAATCTTAGCAAACTCCAACACCATTTAACTTCCATATTTGAGACAATAAAACCATCAACCCATTGACATCCTCACATCATCAAAGAAGTAATATTGGATGAACAAGGATTTAAAGCATTCCTATGGGTAATATTTTTATAGTTTTGCATGAAGAATGTATTTCCACCATTCCCAAATTAGTCCCTCCAACATGGAGGTGTAAAGATCAATCTTGATAGGTTTAAGAGATTCAATATGAACAAATATCTTCTCAATATCTTGTAGTTATTCCTCAAAATTCCCTGGTTCCAAATACCTAATGAATTTAGGAGGGTTTGAATCTCATAACCTCTCGAAAAAATTATGATATTTAGAAAAATTAGGATTCATATCTAAAACAGATAAATAAAATTTCTAAAAACCTAATTTGTTAACTTAAAGACACACGATGAAAGAAAAAACTATAGATGATTCTCAAAATCCCTTAGAAATCATTGGGTATATAATCTAGAAATAGGGACCACAAAACCATAAAAAACATATCATAAATCAAAATTCCACACCTCTTATTAAAATCAAAAAACCAAACTCAAAATATCATTTCAATCAAAACTCCAAAACATCAAAGACAAATCACAAAAAAGGAAAACTCAAAAAACAAAAAAAAGGAAGAATCATGATATCATGATTTTTAATGCTTCGAAATGTGCTTTTTTGAAGAATAGTTTTTAGAAAACAAAACAATACTTAAAAACCCAACACCACCATTGGTATTACATCTAGCCTCACATATATACATTCTCATGCTAGGTTAAGAACCTGTACACTCATACCAATAACCATCCCCTTACCACATACCTGAATCTATATACATATATTTGAGAATAAGTAGGAATGACTAGATTTAGATAAAAGAAACATTATCAGGTTCAAAACCACTTTAAAAATACCCCAACCAATTTTAAAACCACCTTGTCATGAAAGAAAAAAATTCAAATTGCAAATACATTTTCCAATTTCACATTTAAAAAATATTTTTTAAAAACCAAAAATCATTTTCCAAAATTACTCTCATTTTCAAAACAACCCATTTCTCTCTCCAAATGATTCAACGTTTGGTTGTTGGAAGTCTCATTTTTTATAAACCAATCACTAATTTTTTAAATCAAACATCATTTTTAATAAAAATAAAAACACCCCTAAACCATCTTAGGTGAACCTTAACTAAAAAAATGAAAGAAACCTACCACTCAGTTAGTCAAAAATCCCAAAATATCAAAAGAAACTAAAACCACTCGATAGGGGAAACTAGTGTTGATGGGTGAATTGGCCATATGGTTGGCGGTGATACGAAAATCAAACCACCATCATAGAGATCCTTCCAATACCATTTCCCCATCTCCACATGGGTTTCGCAGCCCTGTGAGCTCATTGTGAAAACTGGTCTGACTATTATTTCATTTCCCAAAATATCCAGTGACCCATAATGACCAAACAAAAGAATAAAAATTGGACTTCCCATAAAAACTCAAGGTTCAGTCCAGAAGTTATTAGCCAGACACTCCCCCATACCTATACCACAAGATCAGATATTCCTACTCTATCTTCCTTGATAACCCAAATAATAAAGGGTGCTCTAAATGGTGGGTCCTCAAATAAAATATTCTTCGATGCCATTTTGTCATGAACCTACCTAGGTGTACCCTAAACAGGTCACCCGAGCCGGCCTGTGAGAAGGCCTGAGAGGAATTCCCAATCCTCTAGGGCTAATTAAAAGTGTCAAGGTCATCAAAATAGTGACTATTGGAACAATTTATCCCAATATAAATAAATAATTTAGTGGAATAATAAAAGAGTCTCCCGAAATAAATAAACCAAACATAAGAACAAAGTAAGAACTAAAAAATAAAACTAACAAAACCTGATAACCACTAAAACTTTATGTGACTCCAATGGTAACTCTCTGATCCCAAGACTCAACATCTCCCATAGCAATCTTGATCAATTTGAAACCTAAACCTGAGACAAAAGATAATAATTAATTATGGGTGTGAGTATTATAACTCATTAGGTGTTCCCAAGTAATCTATTCCCACAGACATTTCCTTGAAATAAATAAAAATAAATTTCAGGTTGGAACAATAGTATATAAAATTATGTTATTCACACATTTTATCTTGAAATAAAATCATGGTCCATTGTTATTTTTATTTTAAACCATTTTCTGTTCCAAGAAGGAAGCTTGAACCTTTTAAAGAAAGATGGATATAGAAGATGGAAGTTTAAAACATTTTCAAAACCTTTCTCCATAAAATTTTGAAATAATTTTATCTATTTTATAAAATATATCCGCAAATAAATGAGGCAATGTAATGATCACACAAGAGAAATGAAAAATAGCAAGAAAGAGTGGCCAAAAAAAACAATGAATGTCAGTCATCTACTATGGATAACTAAGTGCTGAAACACATGAGAGAACCTAAGATATCATGAATAATCCTGAACGTATGATAAAAATGACTCATCTCGAAGGCATTCCTAACCTAATGACATCATACTGCCCAAATCCTAGATCGTTTCCCTAACTGTCCTGACCGAGTGGCCCAATCCCAAAGTAGATAATCCATACTAACGGCCACTAGCTAGTGCGTAATCAAAACTAATGAAAAAACTGTTCCTAGAAATTTCACTCAATATGCTAGGTTACCATGATCAGACTAAAAAATGGAGTGATCCAATAATGTCAAAAAAGTATCCATTCATAAGCACATTCATCAAACAAAATCAATACACACAACAAAGCCACCCCTGAGTCACCCCAATGAAAATTTCCTATGTGTTTCAATTATTTGATCGCAAGGTATTATTAATGGTGGAACTCCCACAACATAAAACATAACCAATGTAAGAGTAACATACAAGGATAGTATTTGAGATAACCAGTTTTACAAAAATGCCAACTAGGCCACACCTGATTTCCACATGCCAAAATATTTCTGAAAGAATAACACGTACACCACTTTGAAAACTAAAAACACAACTGGGAACCCTTTTAAAAAACCTAAATCACCATTATAAATTCAAAAAACATTTATAAGGGTTAAAAGGTAATTTCATCAAACACATAGTATGCACATTCAATTAAGTAATTTCATTCCATGAAACAAAAAGAGAAATTTAATTTATTTTACCTGAGACGTTTATTCTGAAAACCATATGTCACTAGCTAGTATTAAATAATGGTGTGAAAGGCAAGAAATAAATTATTTCTTAAATTTAAATGCAATAAAAAGGGAACCTACCTCAAAAGGAGAGAACCAAGCCAAGAAAATTATCACTTAATTCCTTTGATGGAGATCTCCCCACAAAATGGTTCTAATCACATCGCCTTCAGTGGATGATTCCAAAATACAGATAAATTTATCCCGAGAGAGACCCTGTACTCCCTAAAAATTAAGGAAACAACCAAAATCTGGTCAACCCACAACCTTCGGTTCGACTGAGAAAAGAGTGGGTGATGGAATGAGGGAAAATCACTAAAAATACATAGGTGGAAGTATGCAGATGACATACCTAGGTGAGATGAGAGGAAAAAATTTAAAACTTGGGTGTAATCTCAGAGAGGGGATCCTCATCGAAAGGGGGGAGCACGTGTGGTCAAGTGGTCTGGGAGGGTATGCATCGTGTGACCTGTGAAGGGGGAATTCATGTGAGGTAAGGGGGAAGGGAGAAGAATAGGGTTTTATTTTTTATTTACTATTTGTTATATAATTAATGTTCTTTTTATTTTAATTTAATTAATAAATTTTTTGAAAAAGTAATTGGTGGCTCACGATTTAGGTCACATGATTTGGAAAATTGGGCACTGACCGTGATACCACTACTGATATTCTAGAGCACCCCACATGTGTTGGATGCACGATTTGGAAAAATTTGCACCAACCATGTGGAGGGCTCTATAAAATACTATAGAAGTTGTCGCAACGTTACCGCATGGTTTAGTAGATAGTGCGAATTAACCGTGTGACGTGATTTTTATACCCAGAAACACCCAATTCAAGAGAAAACACCTAGAATGAAATAAAATTAATCATGATCTTAAAAATAAATAAATTAATTGAAAATTATCGGGTCGGGGTGTGACACTTTCTGGGAGAAATTTCATTCATTTTTATTAAGGAATTTGTATTTACAATAATTCCACTCAATATAACCTATAAAAGGACACATCCTCCACCCTCATAAAATAACACCTTACCTTTTGTTTCCAATTTAATATGATCCCATATTTTCTCAATTATATTTCTCCATCACTTTTGGTAACTGAATCTTCTAGAAATGTAGCACCACCAAGAAAGGGGGCGAATCTGTGGTGATTTTTTACCGCTTCTCTCTTTATAATATAACTCTCCAACTTGTTTGAGTTCTAATCAACTCAAATATATATCACATAATTTACCATATATAAGTATATGAAAGATAAAATTATTGGTAAATAATGTTTACAAGGTATGGTAACAATGTGTATACCTACTCTTTTTTATGTTTATAATCACCGAAGAAATATAATTTATACTGAGCTCCATCACATATGAAAATGTGGGTAGGGAAGTAATCAACATTAATACAAATAATATACGGAAGTAATCTCCCTCAACCTAATAATATTTTTATATTGGTTCCTCTAGTTTATAAAAGTTACACTTACAAGAATCTCAATTATCAACCTGATAAATACCACTTGAACAACTAGATTATTCATCTATAATAAAGATCTTTCTCTCAAAAATTATATTAGGGTTATGACAGCTTCTGTTACAAACTCAATCTTCAAAAATGTTTCATTTATAACTTCTTCATACAAAGAATTGTTCTTTTAAAACTCTTTCTTCTGATATTATACCTATAATATCATTGTTCTCAATATTTTCAAAAATAATGAAAGGATCCTTTCACGCCTTTATATATTCAACAGCCCTACGATAAATAAAGAAAAATAATGAACCAAGAATTTCAAAATATGACTCAAATCAATCTTTTTTTTACCACCTAAAAAGATATTGATTTTTTCTGAGTTAGAATTCTTCGTAAAAATTTCCTTAAATATTGATTTTTATTAACATTTAAAAACTTCCTTAAATAATGGTGTGAATCATGAAATTATTTAAAGAATATTTAGTCATTAAACATCAATCACAACATCATCATAATGTTTAGAGAGTATAAACATGAAGTAAAATCCATCTAGTAAACTTTATTTTCCCCATCTGTTGATCTTAATAAGAACTCCTCCATCTAGAAACTCTATATTAGGTTATTTTTTGACTGAATCCCCTCTTTCTAGAAACCTTTATCCAATGAACATACTATTGAATTTTATAAACATGAAGGTGGTTCCATATGATGAAATTTCATTTCACAATCCTGAGATCTTCATTGTTTTCCTCTATATGATAGACTCACAAAAGAATGTCTATTGACTTTTATCAATTTCTTCATTCAATTTTTCTCTATCTGATGGATTAAATAAAGTTCATATAGTAGACAATATATTTTTCTCTATCCAATGGAACTTTTCATTTTTCTCCATCTAATACAACTTTTTATTTTTCTCTACCTTGGTTAATTTTTTATTTTCCTCAATCTAGAAAAAAAATTATATTTTTCTTCATACAATAGTACTTCATATTTTTTCTCTATCTTAAACAACTTTTTTACTTTTATCTATCTAATAACATCATGAAAAAACTTAGTTTCAACCATGAAAACATTTATTAATCATGATTTTAGAAACCATGAGGAATAAAAAAGAATCGTCTTACATAATATCCAAACCATTTAAAAATAGTGGCCCTAAAATCCTTTATTTAGAAAAAAACCTAAAACACTTTTAACAAAACTGTGGCTTCTTCGATCTCCCCTTTTGTATTTTTTTTAATGTTAAAACAATTTTGTTTTCAACTCTGCAGCATGCCATGGACTTTCTTAAATAGAATATTCCTGAAACCAAGGCTATATAAGGTAATTTTTTCTAGATAAATTCATCCTTTAATGAAAAGAAAATTAGTGGTCATGATATTTATATTCCTCACCTTATTTTTTAATATCCATAATTTTAACTTCCATAACCTTTACTTCATATTTAAATGATAAATCCATGTTCAAATTCATAACATGTAAGGAAAATAGTAATAATTCCCCCCCCCTTAAAACCAAAAACCAATGTAACATGGTGGTTACAAAAAACCTTCATTGAGTCAATTGAGGAGGAATAAAAAGTAGTTTCAACTTAAATTCTTCATACCAATCCCTTATAAATTCATTAGTGAATATATTTTTAGTTTAATATTTTATGAAGATATACTCCAACTTTGAAAATCCTATTGAAATATTTTCTTTCATAAACTGATTCTTAATATCAATTTTCTTGGATTTATAATATTGGATAATATTTTAGAGAGGTAATTGGAACATTGGTTATTATAAATAATCTTTAATGTTTTTCCAACTTTCACCCTGAAATCTTTAAGTTGTAATTTTATCAACATATTTTAACTACATGGATGAGTTCGAGAAACATATTTGGATTCAACTATACTTAATGTTACAGAACCTTTTTTATTCTTGTGGAATAAACACATCGCTCTCAAAAGAAAAATGAACCACCAAATGTTGATTTTTGATCATTATAATTATTGTCCAGATCAATATCTGTGAACCCAGGTAAGTTTAATTTATTAGTTTTTTATAAAAAAAATTGATTACTAATTTTTTTTGACATTCATCAATATTATCTTCTAAAATTAAATGTGAGACTTTTTTGCAATATTTTTTTTACTATAGAATAAAGTTAAGACATAAATAATTTATGGAAAAGATATTGTAAGATTGAATAAACTTCAGATCATATTTCAAAATTTATTCTGATTCATACTTTAACCATATTTATCTTTTCTAATTTTTATACAAATAGAAATAGGTACAGTGGATTCCTTTGAATCTGATATTCCAAAAAAATTTAATAATTTAATGAAATACATTTCATGTGAACTAAATATGTAGATTTCATTTTTCATGGCCTATATCCCAAGAAATCATTTAATTTCCCTTAGTAAATACATCTCAACTAACTTCGTCATATATTTAACGAAGTCTTCAAATATATAATCTACATCGCCTGAAAAATTAGTTCATGAACATAAACTCAAAAAATCAATGTTTTAGAACCTGTTACCATTACATAAATGTTTCTATCAACCTTTCCTCTAAAAAAGTTTCATGTTTGTAAGAAATTATCAATTTTTGAATACCAGACTTGATGATACTTATTTAACCCAAAGAATTATTTATTCAACTTAAAATGTACTCTTAAATTATTTTTAAGGAGTAATCCACTAGATTGTTCAATATAAGTTTCTTCTCCCAATACCCTATTCAGGGATGGTGACTTAATATCCATCTAATAGACCTTAAATTTTCAATGAGAAGTAATTCCCAATAACATTATAATAGTTTTGAGTCTTTAAACAGGGGAGAAATTTCCTCAATATCAACACCTTAAACCTATTCTTACCCTTTACTGACTTGCATGTATTGATTTAATTAAACCACTACCTTTTATTTTAGTTTTTTTCAAAACACTGATTTAGTTCCTATGAAATTATTATCTTTTGGTCTTGGAAAAATTTTCCAAGTATGATTATTTTCAATTTGGTCTAACTATAAATTGATATATTCCATCCATTATTAATGTTCAGTGTCTTCTAATAGTGATCGTGATTATATTTTAGAAATGAGTACTATTTTATTCTCCACTATTTGATTTCTTCTCATCTGAACTGGATATTTTCTTATTATTATAATATTGGTTGGTTAAACCTATTTTTATATCTTATAGAGTTTAGAGTATTTGTTTTCCTTAGTTTCATTCGAATCACTAAAACCTCAATCAATATTTTTCGACTCATGTATACTTATTTAATTTTTCTCTTTAGTTCATTCAAAAGGTTATAAGACTCCTTACATTATAACTATATTAAATTCATTTTCTTTTACATATTCTAGTGAACATATTTTAAAGATACTTAACATCACATGATTCCAAAAAAAATTATGACCATTTATTCAAGAACTTATAGATTCTTTCTTTTGTAGTATACCCCTAATAAAATTCCTTCCTTGTCCCTTTCATCAAATTTAAAGATAATTTTATTTTGGACATTCATCTTGTAGGTAAATCAAAATAACTTTAATTATTTAACATTATACCTCTTTTTACCAAATTTAATAGGGATTTTATTCTTCTTAAGTCCATTTAAAACATTTATATTGAATATGTTCAGTCATGAAAACTATTTCCCTCTAGAATTATTTTGAGAGTTTATTCTTGGAAAGTATATATCATACAATTTCAACTTAATATTGGTTCTTAAAATATGATTCTATATTCTATTTTAGAGGGTAAATAAAACAATATTTAATTTTAATATAATTCCTTGAAAAATAAGATTCAAATTATTTACATGTAAACTTGTTTCTATTGTATATTCTTGGGTTTTTTAATATAAACATCTTGTTATTTCTCAAAATCCTTCTAGAATATTTTGAAAATTTATATAGCAACATACTTGTGTTTCATAAAAATTAAATAATTCTTTAATATAAATCAATTAATGAAATTTATGAATTATAAATCATGTTTGGTGTACTGGTGCCTCATTGGTTCATGGAGATCAAAGTTAATAAGTTCAATAGGTTGAGCAGACTGAATATCTACCTTCATATGACTTGTATTGACAATTATATCTTTTTAATATGTATCAAAAATAATATCTCGCTTATTATTATGTTGAGTAGGATCCCTAACATATTCTTTCATAGATATTTTACTCATATTTCTTTTACTATTATGTCCAAGTCTCTTGTAACACAATATTTTTTCATCTTCGGTACTCAAATAATAAGAATTAATTGGATCTATGATTTGGAAACAATTACCACTATTTTTATCTCCCATGGTAATAAAATTTACATATTCTAAAAGTTTTATAATTATATAAAATATTTTGAAGATAAATTGATTCTCATCATAAAAAATTTGGCTGAAAGTTAGTAAATTTTTTTTGATCCATCAAAAAACATAACATCTTTAGAATTCAACTTTTTTTATTCAATTTTAAATGTACCAGTAATTTTGATTTTTTTGGGAATATTCATTTAAAAAAAATAACTCATCCAAAATGTTCTTTTATTGTTTTATGATATTTTTATCACTAGACATATGGTAAGAGAATACACTATAGAGATTCCAATCCTTTCCCATTTTCTAGATTTTAGCACAGCCTTAGCTAAAAACGTTTTTCATTCAGTATTACCATTACCAAGTTCCATTTCATTCATTATGAATGGAACATATTTGGGAAAATTCGTAATATATTTTTTTAAATAATGATTATATTGATCACACCTTCCACATACCTCAATAAGATAATCATGACTATTTTTTCTTTCAAACTGGTTACCTTCCAAATTTTCTTCTTAATATGTTTTTCAAACTTCCAAACATTGTTATTAATATGATAGAAATTTATCATTATTCTATAATTACTCAACATTAACTCATAACTTTTCCAAGTAAGTGACCTATTATAACCTATAGTTATAATATTTATTCACAAATACTACAAAATACTAACAAATACCATTGAATATTGGTCTTTAATAATGATATATATAGAAACCCAATCCTTTTACATATATTATTATATGATATTTAACATAAATATCCAATAAATACAATCTAAAGATCATGAGGCCCGATGTCTTTGAAAGACTGCATTCACAAAACACCAAATGGAAATTAAAATATGAAATAATTATTTTATTATTCAAAAAGAGGTCATAAATACTTTTGAGATTCTAAAACAACATAGGATATTCTGCAGAAATACATAAAAGAAATAGGTGATAAAAAATCCCTGTAAGGGAATAAACATTATAAGAGAACATAACATGTGAGTCAAAGGTATAACATGATATCATAAAAGAGAAGGATAATCAACCATTACAAAGAATCATACCATAAAAACATGGTATCATTTGATCATAGAAACATTTGAAGTGTGGAAGAAACATAATATATGAAATAATCATAATTCTTTGATAACATCCAAAAAACTATATAATGGACAGATTCCTAGAGTGGATTAAGTTTACTCTATAATCTCATATTGAACATCTCATGGGGAAACAGTTTTACCTATTTTATTAGAGCACTATCTAGGAACAACCATCATAACAACTTCATGACTATGTTTTCCAAATAATTAAATCAATCATAATTCATTAACATAATCCTTACACATGAAAAGAAAATGAGTTTCACAATCTTTCCTCGTATCATAATCAAAAGAAGTTTTATAATGAAGGCATTTGAGAAATGAACATACGGTATGTATTACCTCAATAAGGTAAGGTATAATTATCTAGGTATATATGTGAGATGAATACATATATATATATTATAAAAATTATATAATTTTAATGAGAGAGATAAATTTATTTAGGGAGGGAATTTTTATAACCTACAGAAAAGGTTTTTTTAGAAAGATCCCTTACCTTGAGTCTAACTTATCATGTATATTATTTATATTCATAAATAATAACATAAATTTTATTATTTTAATTATTAAGACCTATTTTAAATTTTTTAGTTTTTTATTTAATTTATTATAATTATCTTATATTGAATCACTTAATAATTTAGGTTCATGTTATATATTTTGATGATACTGAACTCATATATCTAAAATCACTTCGGTAAGATGATGAATGTCAATGAAATTATTAATTAAAAATATCCAAAATAATAATAATGTCATAATTATAATTTTTTAAATTAATTTTTCACTTAAAATAAAAATGTAATAATATGGTTTTCAAAAATGAACTATGTTATAATCAGGGAGATGGTATTCCATACATACTCATGAGTAACGTTTACATTTATCAGTGATCATGATAGAAATAATTTAAGTGTTATTTTATATTTTAATAATGGTAATTATATTATAAATATAATTTTTTTTCTTTAGATAAACTTATATACACCAAATATTTTTTAGGGTAATGAAAAATTAATCACATCACTTCCTAGAGGTGGTAATCCACATGTGCACACAAAGGATGTTATCGTATTTTAAGGAATATAAAGTTAAGAAAATATATGATATATTACTTTTAAAAATTGATAAATATTTCATGAATATAATATATATATATATATATATGTTAAATAAATTGGCATAAACCTCCGTGAGAGAGGATTATGGAAAATGAATTACATCATTTTATGTGGTAGTAATCCACTATACACATAGAAAATGGTTTTGTTTCACATTTGAGGGAAGAGAAGATATATGTGGGTTATACCATTAAAATAATAACATCTAAATATATAGCAGATAATGATGTTATAATATCATAATTGTTGAATAATATTGGAAGGATATAGAATAAGAAATAAAAAAAACATATTTCATTAATAATGACACCTCTTCTTTAGAATAAGTCGTTAGATTTCACCAAAAGACTTCTTAGGATGGTTTTCTAATTAAACCAATTCTTCAACGATGTGGTAAGGGGAGTAAGGATTTTATTTTTTTTTATTTTATGAACCAAAAGGTTTTTAATTTTTTTGAGGATAGAAGAGGAGGTGTCCTTTTATAAATGGTGGAGAGGACCCACTTGAATGTTTTTTAAAGAATAAAATATATAAAATCCTTATTCACATAAAATGGATCCAAAATTAAAATTAATAAATATTATATTACATAGGTTATAAAGACAGCCATAAAATATAAAATTTACAGGTTTTTTTATTTTAACCCTTATATATTTAGTTTAACCCCCCCCCCACACACACACACACACATTGAAAAACCTTTTTTAACCTTAAATGTGGAAATAATTTTTTTCTGATTTTACTATTCATTAAGAAAAACATTAAGTTGACCTTAACAAATAATATTTATTTTTAAAATTATTAATATGGAATCCATTTTATCAAACTAAATTAATTTTATTTTAAGAGTTTAATTGAAAATTAAACCAGAAAAAATAGATGCAAAAGGGTTTTTAAGAAATTACATTTTTCAAGCAATAGGTGATATTATGTTAACTCAACGACTAGATATAATCATTATATTAACTTAAATTGATAAAAATATATATATAATATATAATTTTAATTTTAATTTTTTCTTTATTAGGTTTTATTTTAATTAACTAAAATTTACAAACTTTATGCACATAAAAATAGTTTTTAGATAACTATATTTTTAAGCATTAGAATAAAATTATGGAAAAATCATGAAAATTGATGATTAAAATGAAATTAATTAGATTATTATAAACAAAATGTAGCACATTTCTCTTTAATATAAAGTCTGTAATATAATGGTACTTTTAAATTTCTTAATTTAATTATAATAAATTAAAGTACTTGAAAATTCTGAAATTTTCACTGTTCACAAAAAAATCTATCAATTGAGAAGAATCACAAAATTTCAACCTAAGTTAATTTTAAGATTGTAATTTAAAAAAATTCATTTTATCTAATATATTTTCTAAATTTTTTAAATATTAATTATAATAATTACTCTTAAAAAGTAATAAAAATAATTCTTTAAGAAAATATATTTTTTGAAGCATAAAATAACTTTATTATAAATTAAATTCTTACATAATTAGAATTTATTAATGAATTTTTATTTAGTATGAAATTTATATGTAATTTATAAATTAGTTAATCCTATTCAAACCTTCTAATTTTATGGAAAGTTTATAATAGTAATATTTAAATAATCATGGTTTCTTGAGGCTTGGTGTTGTGTGTTGTATATGCTTTCAAACATATTTTTCTTTCAAAAATCTAGGGGTTTTAAATTATTAACCCTTAAGAAATTTTACTTTATAGTTTTTTTATTGTATACTATGGTTAAAATAGTTGAGGGGATTTTTTCATCATGGAATCCTTAGGTTCATAAGCTTCCTCTTCATATTTATTGTTCCACTTTAGTACTTTTACTAGGTGAGTTGTCTCGTTGCATTTAAAATTATCTCTATGATCTAGGATATTTTCCATATTATCCCCATAAAAGCTATAATTTTTTATCTATACCATCTATGAATTCAATATAGGTGGTGTATCTTTTATTTTCTTCCTCAGAAGGGATGCATAGAATATATCATGAACTAGAGAATGGGATGGCCGGTTTTCTAGTCTATAAGTTACAATTCTTATGTGATTGTGAATTGCAAAGGGTCCAATGTACCTGAGGCATAGGTTTCCCTTATTCCCAAATCTCATGACTCTCTTCCATATAGATATTAAGAGAAAAATTTTATCCTTTACCTCAAACTCTAAATCTTGTTGTTTTTTGTCAGTATAGTTGTTCTATCAAATATGGGTAGTCCTATGGTTTTGTTGAATGGTCTTGGACTTTTCTACCATTTCCTTATCCATTTCAGGTACCAAAATATTATGTTCACCCACTTCATCCCAACATGCATGTGTTATATATATCTTCATGTAAATGTAAAGACCCATCATTTCCATGTAATTTTTTTAAAATATATGGGAATTTTACGAGTCCGTGAAAATTGACGGCGCGTGATTTCGAGGCCTGGAGTTCCCAGAATGAATTTTCTGAACATTATTTCATGTAAATTCAATAAATGTGCGAGCGGGTTTTTCTAACTTTTGAACCATTTCTCAGAATTGATAGATGAGGGCACGGTTGAACTCGAAGCACCGGTATTATCTTAAGAATACTTTCACCTCGATGGCAGTTGTTCGAGGGTGAAAGTTAATATTTGGGCTTCTCGTGGAAATAATAAAATAAAATAAGCACATATTTTTATTCTATTTTGTTAAAACCTCTAAGTGAAAGTTGAGAAGTGGTGACCACCCAAGCCTAACCTCCCATGAGAGGTTATGGT
The DNA here is from genome assembly GCA_963277665.1 of Viscum album. Lineage (NCBI taxonomy): Eukaryota > Viridiplantae > Streptophyta > Magnoliopsida > Santalales > Viscaceae > Viscum > Viscum album. The sequence continues at coordinate 815,698,258 of OY728165.1, forward strand.
GGTGGGGACCACCTGAGGCCTAAACCTCTTGAACTCCCCTCTTAAAGAGGGAGAAACCTCTCAACCCCCTCATTAATGTGGAGGAGCCTTTTCAGCTTCCTCTAACCTTAATTGTGCCAACCCATCAAACAATTAATTATGCCGACCTATGTGATTAATTATCCCAATTTGAATTATTCCATCATATTCTATAATGTTGGATAATTCATTTTTGGTGGAATAGGGGGAAACTATTGGAAAAAAGGAGACCACTTGGAGAAAGCTCACCAACAAAGAACTTCTTCTACGAACGAATAACACCGAACTCGACTTCGACATTCTTCCTCGAGACATCCTCCAATGGTGGACATCATTAACAATAAATAATCACTTCCATCAAAAAACATTAATATGACGAATGAGCTCAGGATCGGTTGCGTGTGATGGGCGCGACAAACACCGACTTCGACTTCTCTCTTCATCATCAACAATCGAACAACCCGTGGTAGGGGTTTATTTCTATTTTTATATCACTTCCCATGTATTCCCCTTCTATTTCTTTTGTGGGGTGGTAACAAACTTTGTGGGAGGATAGAATTTGATGTTTATGTTCAGGTTCTTTATTATCCATATACCACCACCCTAACGCTGAGGGTACGGGCCAAACCAACATGGTCCGACCCTTCAGCAAATCTTGTGGTGTTCTTTGCGATGTAGAAGGATAGAAACAATCCATGGTTGGGGAACAACAACAGTGGTTGGAACCACCATCGGCCGTGAAAAAGGCGAAAGTGCAACAGCGCTGCCTCGTGGCCCCCGCCGCCACCCCGCGGCCTCCGTGCCGACCGTGTCCACCGCCGCCGTCCACGGCTCTGCAGCGCCCCGTGGCTGAGGTGTCGCCCTATGGCCGAGGCGCTGCCCCACTATAGTATTGTCACCCCGTGGTCGGACTGCTGCCCCACGGCTGAACCGCCACCCTGTGTGGCCGGACGGCCGCCCTGTGGCCGGACTGCTGCCCCGTGGCTGGACCACCGCCCCGTGGCCAGACCGCCTACCTGCGGTTGAACCACCCCTGCGGCTGAACCGCCGCCCCAAGGTCGGACCTTCGCCCCGCACCCGAACCATCTTCCCCGTCTGAGTTTCCCCATGGCGTCGTGCCCAAATGGCACTATATGCGGCCCCTTGTAGCCTGCCAGGCCGAACCCAGTGGGACGGGCCTAACCCAACGGGCCAGGCCACACTACGGGTCGAGCCAACTACGACCCATTTACGTTTTTTAGCCATAACTTTGGAATTGAACGTCCGTTTGATGAACCATCTATGGTGTTGGAAATCTTGGAGCGAGACGGTCCCTTTGAGTATATCCCACTGGAGTTTTGGATTGAGATGCGGTACGATCATGTTTGATCGAGCACGAATCCAACCAGGCCCCTGGGACTATAAAGGCTAACAACTCATAGATTGGGAATCTGATTGACGCATCGTCTGTTACATTGTGACCCCTATGATGTGGAGAATCTTTGAGATACTTCTTCGTGGGACTTCAAGGAAGCTAGAGTATCAACCAGTAGCTTGTGGAGCGGATCCTCCTAGAGAAGAGCGAGAAAAGTGCGGAAACCCTGTGGCTGGCTGAGACTTGATGACTGTTGACCATTTCGACTCGTAGTGACTCGACTCGCCTTGTGGAGAGCACCATGGGGACGTGGAAGACCCATGGTGGGGAGTGCCTTGGTGACACGGCTGACCCACAGTACTCGATAGGAGGAGTATCTCAATAGGCCGTGAGGGGGAGCGTCTCTGTGTGACGTGGCAGACCCAGGGTGGGGAGCGCCTCTGTGTGACATGGAAGACCCATAGTACTCGATTGGAGGAGTACCTCAGTAGTCCAAGGTTAGTGTGAAGTGCCTCTTTTTGATGCGGCAGGACCACTATACTCGATAGAGGATGAGTTCTCTAGTAGCCGAGGTTTCGACGATGTGACTGGGAATGTTACATGGTACTATCACTTGAACAAATCCTAATGTGAGTTGAGTTAATACCTCTATGTTTTTCTTCATGATTGATCTGGATTACATTATAACTTAGGTATATGTATGGGCATACACCTATGTAAGGTTGTCTATTAATTCCATACATTTTGACTTATCCTTGATAGATTTTGTAAGTCCTAGAGGGTCTCGGGGTCCCTACGGAGTATCGTTATACTCAACCCTATACGGGATATGCCTGCACCTTGTTCTGTTGGATACAAATGAAAAACAATGTTGATTGAGGATTAGAGTACCAGGAATGGATAGTACCTGGATGTGGACCATACGACGTGTCGGTATAAAGAGGATATGGGTGTATGTGGATTGATGAGGAGTCGATATATACCTAACCTTTAGGTAGGAACCTCATAGGACGATCAAGTAGTTGACTCTTCTCTTTCATCAGTTGTATTGTATTTTATTTGTACTTGTACCTTTACTGTTGGTCTTGTATTCCGTCCCCCTTTTTACTTTCATCACTCTTTTGCTTATACAGTTTGCTTGTGTTCTTATCTTGTTGTGTACTTGGTTACGTGATTTTGCAGGTCATAAAGGCAATACCTTCCTAGTTTTATGGAATACGCCTTTGGTGCTAGTCTTCAGCCCCTGGCATATGGAAGGAAGTCTTGGGGTTAGTCACGGCATGGGCCCTGAGGGACAGTTCATGAAAAATTGGTATCAAAGGAGTCAATTCTATCGAAGAACTTTGACTCTGATCTTTTCTATGTAGCAATAGTGTTAAGGGTAATGAGTGCGGTTTTCAGTTCAGGTAGTCCAGTATTGGTGTGGAGGCTGACATATCCTTACACCAAGACCCTGACTTTTGATTTCTAGCCCAGTGCACAAAAACATTGATTGCGTGTGTGTTTTCAAAGGTTTTCTTTGTGATCTTTTGAGTCATCTCACCAGGTATAACTTTCATCTCACCAGCTATAACATTTTGACTGTAGCGTACCTATTTCTTTTTAGGATGCCTCCATGCAGACAACCATATTGAGTTTCAACAGTTGTACGCACTGATAGCCCATTGAGCGATGAGGCCTCAGTGAAAGTACCATTTCCAGTAGAGGCACTAGCGAAGGCACCACTGGTACCTTTTCTAGTTGGGCCACCGATGCCCCCATCCCCAGCAGCAGACGGTGCACTTCACTTGAGCGCATTGTACGACTTCTAGTGCCAGAGGCCACCCTTTTTCAGGGGAGAGACAGACCCACATGCAGTTGAGTATTGGCTGGATGCTGTAGTGAGAGTCTTTCGACTGGTAGGGACACCATCAGATCTCATGGTGATCCTTGCCGCCAGTCTTCTACAGGAAGCATCAAGCAGATGGTGGAGCATGATGCTCCATGTCCACGATGAGGTGACGCTTCTCTAGGCAAACTTCGAAAGCCTATTTTGGGAAAATTTTGTCGTAGAGACTCTTCACGCAGTGCGCATATAGGAGCTTCTTCATCTACAGTAGGGTAGCATGACTTTAGATCAATACTCAGTGATGTTCACTGACCTCTCATGATACTCCACCGATATGGTGAGGGACCCTTTATTCAGGGCCCGGACCTTCGAGCAAGGACATAGGAAAGAGCTCAGGTCTTTGATGATCTCACTAACCATACCGATGTAGGGGGGTGTTAGAGAGAGCCCTCTTGGTGGAGAGTCTCCTGGACGAGCAGTCACCAGCGGCAAGACCCACTACGGGTCATCATGTAGCAGAGTCTTCTGCAGATGGCATAAGATAGACGTCATGGAGATCCAAGAGGACCAAACCTACAGGTGGACGACCGCATGACTCAGGATCAGTTGTGCGGGGCAACCGAAGCGGAACCAGTCAGACAAGGATCATACAGTGTTACTCATGTGGTGGGAAGGGTCACATAGCTCGTGACTGTCCGACCCATTGTGCGAATGATCAGAAGATGATCAAAGGAACGCCTAGGCAGAGACAGAGGTTCAAGCAAGGAGGTCCATAGGGAGTAAGTGGAAGTGGAGGGGGAGTTTCTCGTGCAACTGGCACTGGGAAATGATTTGAGATGTTACCAATGCCACCACCAGGAGGTCCACCTCAACCACAGGGATTAGGTGGACAGGGGAGAGCTCATCTCCAGGCAGCTGAGGCCTATGATCATGGTGCACTGAAGATGATACGAGGTATGATCTGTGTCTACTCCACCTTAGCAGTATTACTTTTAGACACAGGTGTCAGTCACTTTTTTATTGCCACTTCCCTCGTTCGGAGCTTGGATATTCCATTGGAGCCATTGGCTCGATCCTTATGGCTAGATACTCATACGGGAATGGATTTGATGATTAGGAAATGGTGACATTAGTGTGAGCTTACTCTGTGAGGATAGTGATTCGGCTGGGATCTCCTAGTAGCGGCGTCAAGGCCTTACGACGCCATCTTGGGTATGGACTGGTTATCTATATTCCATGCTCAAATTGACTATATTAGGGGCAAGGTGCAGTGTTTCTGTAAGGATGGGACCAGGTTTAACTTCACCTGCGAGAAGGGAGCCGTTGCAGTGCATGATGGAATTACCCAGAGGAGAGTACAACCAATCACTCATTAGTTGTCTAGCCTTACCTTCAGAGATGTTGATTTGAAGATTTTGAGTTATCCTGTAGTGGTGGACCAGTATGTGGATGTTTTTACTGATCATGTCCCAGGTCTACCTACTTGTAGAGTGGTGGACTTTTACATTGATTTGTAGTCTAGGATGGTACAGATATCTACACCAACGTATCAGATGGCTCTCGCGGAGCTTCTTGAGCTGTGGGTACAGCTAGAGGACTTTTAGGGGAAGGGATTCATTTGGCCTAGTGTTTCTCCTTTGGTATCCCTGATTCTATTGGACAATAAGGAAGAAGTGAGCTTGAGGCTTTTTGTTGACTATCGATGCCTGAACTAGGTGATAGTGAATAACAAGTTCCCACTCTCGAGGATTGATGACCTCTTTGATCAGCTAAAGGGAGAATGGTGGTTCTCGGAGATAGATCTCAGATCAGGATCTCACCAGCTCAGAGTACAAGATGAGGATGTGCAAAAGATGGCTTTCAGATGTCAGTACGGCCATTGCGAGTTCTTGTTTATTCCATTCAGTGTAACCAACACTCCAACAGTGTTCATGGGACTCATGAATATGATCTTTTAGCCATACCTTAATCTCTTTGTAGTATTCTTCATCCACAACATTCTAATATATTAGGCTACTGAGGAGGAGCATGCCTATCATTTTTAGGTCGTACTAGACACAATCTGAGAGCACTATCTTTATAGTAAGCTCTCAAAGTGCTAGTTTTGGATCCGATAGGTTCACTTTTTGGGGCACGTCATATTGGAGGCTGGAGTTAGAGTAGATCCATCGAAGATTGAGGCGTTACTTTCTTGGGATCCACCTAGGAGTGTGGGGGAGGTATGGGGTTTCTTGTGTTTGGCAGGATATTACCGAAGGTTTGTGACAGACTTCTCCAGAGTTGTAGCACCACTATCAGCCTTAACGAAGAAGGGGAAACCCTTTGTTTGGTCGAAGAGATGTCATCAGAGTTTTCATGAGCTATGGTTGAGGCTAACTAGTGTGCCATATTGAGGCTTCTAGAGGAGGGATTAGGGTACTTAGTCTACTATGATGCATCAGGGACTGAGATTGGATGTGTCCTGATGTAGGAGTGAGTAGTGATCACATATGGTTCTCAATAGCTGAGACAACACAAGTATAACTACACTACCCATGACCTGGAGTTAGCAGTAGTGGTCTTCGTCTTGAAGATTTGGTGACACAATCTAATGGTAAAGCGTTTTATAGTGTATTCTGATCACAAGTGTCTCAGGTATATCTTCTCTCAGAAGGACTTGAACCTGAGACAACAATGTTGGATTTAGTTCCTCCAAGACTATGACTTTAAGATAGTCTATACTCCTTGGAAGGAAAACGATGAAGCATATGCATGCATCAGAAGATCTGGTATACAACTCCTTAGTGAGGTAATGGAGCAGTTGGCTGCCTTGCAAATATCCTTTATGTATCAGGATGGAGCAGTTTCTCTAATGTCTCTTACAGTCACTCCTCCACTTCTTCAACGAGTCAGAGAGGCGCAGCGTGGGGACGCTGACTGCGAGGCTCGACTTGCTCAGATATCCATAGAGTAGGCACCTGATGGATTTTCTGAAGGTGGGGATCACTTCATCCTCTATAGAGGACGTACCATGGTACCATTGTTGCTTCAGGAGGATTTGTTGAGGGAGTTCCACACATTTCCTCTAGGAGTACATCCATGAGTGGCAAAGATGTACCAGGATCTCTGACAACATCACTGGTGGTTGGGAATGAAGAAATCAATTGTAGAGCTTGTCTCTCAGTGTCTCACCTGTCAGCAAGTGAAGTCAGAGCATCATGTACAAGCAGGCTTGGTTCATCCTTTAGATTTCCTAGAAATGAATTGGGATGGGATATCCATGGACTCCGTGATAGGACTTACACGTACATCAAGGGTTCATTACGATATCTTGGTGATCATCGACCGACTCACCAAGATGGACCACTTCCTACCAATCATAGAGTAGGGTTTAGTAGAGAGCTTGGGATGCCTCTATGTGTAAAAGATTGTGAGGTTACATGGATTATTGTCGACGATTTTCTCCAATCGTGATGTATGTTTTACTTCTCGGCTATGGAAAGGGTTGCAAGAAGACTTTCAGGACGCAGCTTCATTTGATCACCACCTTCCATCCTCAGACGGATGGCCAGACTGATCGAACCATTCAGACCCTCAAGGACATGTTGCGAGCTTGTGTCCTCAACTACAGTCGCAGCTGGGAGGATCAATTACCTTTGGTGGAGTTTTTCATACAACAATAGCTATCGCTCCACCATTGCGATGGCACCTTTTGAGGCGTTGTACGGGCGACCTTGCAGATCACCTTTGTGCGGGACTGACCTGGGGGAGTCAGCACTAGTGGGACCAAAGATGGTCCGAGCTACCACAGATAAGGTGAAGATCATCCAGGAGCAGATGATGACTCCACAGAGTAGGCAGAAGTCGTATGCTGACAGGAGATTCAGACCTATTGAGTTCGAGGATAGCGACCATGTCTTTTTTCGGGTCTCCCCTCGACGAAGTTTGTGGAGATTTGGAAAAGGAGGCAAGTTATCTCCAAGGTTCATTGGACCATTTGAGGTCCTCAAAAGATTTGGCAATGTGGCATACCTCTTAGCTCTTCCAACTCAGTTGCACTGGGTGCCTGACGTCTTCCACATATCTCAGCTGATGAGATACGTGCACGACCCTTCACACATCATCGACCTTGGTGAGATGGACATCAATGATGGGGAGACTTTTACGGAGGTTCAATTAGTGATTGAGGATTGACTGGAGTGGGTCCATCATGGATGGTCGATACCACTAGTGCGCATTCACTGGCAGCACGAGAACCGCCAGGAGAGCACTTGGGAGCGGGAGGTTCAGATGTGTGCTCAGTACCCCCACTTGTTCCCTTAGTTTGAGTTATGGATTATGATGAAGTAAAGCCCTGAGGTGGGGAGAATGTAAAGACCCAGAATTTCCAAGTAATTTTTTTTAAATATTTGAGAAATTTATGAGTCCGTGAAAATTGACGGTGCATGATTCTAAGGCCCGAAGTGCCCGAAATTAATTTTCTAAACATTATTTCGAGTACGTTCAGTAAACATGCAAGCGAGTTTTTATAAATTTTAAACCGGTGCTCAGAATTTAAATTTGAGGGCATCGTTGAACTCACAACACCGGTTTTGCTTAAGAAGAATTTCACGTCGACGGTAGTTGCTCGAGGGTGAAAGTTAATTTTTGGGTTTTTCATGGAAATAATAAAATAAAATAAACACATATTTTTATTTTATTTTATTAAAACCTCCATGTGGATGTTGAGAAGTGGGGACCACTATACCATAACCTCCCATGAGAGGTTATGGTGGTGGGGACCACCTGAACCTAACCTCCCATGAAATGTTATGGTCATGGGGACCACCCGAGGCCAAAACCTCTTGAACTCCCATCTTAATGAGGGAGAAACCTCTCAACTCCCTCATTAATGTGAAGGAGCCTTTTGAGCTTTCTCCAATCATAATTGTTCCAACCCATTAAAAAATTAATTATGACATCCTATGTGACTAATTATCACAATTTGAATTATGCCAACATATTCTATAATGTTGGATAATTAATTTTTGGAGGAATTGGGGGAAACTATTGGAAAAGGGAGAGCTCTTGGAGAAATCTCACCAACGAAGAACTTCTCTGAATGAAGAACGCTGACCTAGACTTCGACCTTCTTCATTGAGACATCCTCCAATGGTGGACATCTTAAACAACGAAGAATCACCTCCATCAAAGAATGATAATCCAAAGAACGATCTCGGGATCGGAGGCATGTCACGGGTGTGACAAACGCCGACTTCGACTTCCCTCTTCTTCATCAACAATCGAACAACCCGAGGTAGGGGTTTATTTCTATTTGTTTATCACTTACCTTGTACACCCCTTATATTTCTATTGAGGGTTGGGAACAATCTTTGTGAGAGGATAGGATTTGAAATTCATGTTCATGTTATTGATGAGGCATATGCTACCACCCTAATGTGGAGGGTACGTGCCAAACTAACGTGGCCCGACACATCCGTAAATCTTGTGGTGTTCTTCACGATGAAGGAGGATGGCAACCAGTCATGGTTGGGGTACGAGAATGGCGGTCGGCACCACCTCCAGCAGCGACAAAGGTGACAATGAAACAAAATCACCCTGCGGCTTCCGCCGCTACCCTGCGAACAAACAGCCACCCCGCGGCCGGACCGCCGCCCCGCGGCCGGTCTGCCGCCCCGCGGCCTCGAGGCGTCGCGACACTCTCTACGGCCCCTCGCGGCCTGTCAGGCCAGACCAAACCCAACGGGCTGAGCCACACTCTAGGCCAGGCTGACCTGAACCGGTTTGGCCCAGGCAGGGTCGGACCGGACCCGGGCCCACTACGACCCATTTACTTTATTTTGGCCATAAATTTGGCATCGGGCGTCTGTTTGATGAACGATCAATGGAATTTGAAATCTTGGATCGATATGGTCCCTTTGATTATACCCCACTGGAGTTTTGAATTTAGATAGGGTATGGTCATGTTGGATCGAGCACAAACCCAATCTGGCCTTGGGGACTAAAAAGGCTAATAACTCACAGACCGGGTGTCTGATAGACGCACCGTCTATTACGTTGAGACCCATATGATGCGACGGGCCTTTTAGATACTTCTTAGTGGGACTTCGTGGCAATTGTAGTATCAACTAGTAGCTTGTGGAGTGGATCCTTCTGGAGACGAGCGAGCATAGTGCGGGAACCAAGTGGATGGCTGAGACTTGATGATTACTGACAGTTTCGACTCTGAGTGACACAACTGGCACATTGGGGAGTGCCTTGGTGATGTGAAAGACCTGTGGTGGGGAGCGCCTTGGTGACGCGACAAACCCATGGTACTCGATAGGAAGAGTACCTCAGAAGGCCATGAGTGGGAGCACCTCTATGTGATGCGGCAGACCCATGATACTTGACAGGAGGAGTTCCTCAACAGTCCAAGGATAGTGGGAAGTGCCTCTTTGTGACATGGCAGGCCCACTGTACTCAATAGAGGAGGTGTTCTCCAGTAGCTGATGTTTCGATGATGTGAATGGGAATTTTACTTGATACTACCCCTAGAATAAATCTTGGTGTGAGCTGAGTCAGTACCTCTGTGTTTTTTCTCATGATTGAGATGGATTACTTGATAACATACGTATATGTAAGGGCATATACCTAAGTAAGGTTATCTATTGATTTAATTCTCTGTGATTTATCCTTGATGGATTTTGTGATACCTAGAGGGTCTTGGGGTCCCTACGGGGTATCATTATACTAACCCATGCATGGGTTATGCTCGTACCTTGTTGTGTTGGATGCAGACAATGGACAACACTGACTAAGGCTAAGAGTACCAGGACTGGATGGTACCTAGAGGTGGACCATACGGCATGTTGGTACGCAAAGGAGATGGGTGGACGTGGAGTGTTATGGAGGAGATATGTACCTAACATTCAATTAGGAACCTTGGAGGATGATCTGGTAGTTATCTCTTCTCTTTCTTCATTTGTATTGTATTTTAGTTGTACTTGTTCCTTTACTGTTGGGCTTGTATTCTGGACCCCTTTTTTACTTTCAGCACTCTTTTGGTTATACAGTTTTCTTATGTTCGAATCTTGCTATTTCCATTTTTATGTGAGATTAAAGACCCGAAAAATTCAAGGAAATTTTTTTCTTAATTTTCTTGGTAATTTTACAAGAACGCAGTTTCTGACGGCACCTAATTCTGAGGTCCGGTGTGCCCGGAATCTTTTTCCGAAGTTTAGCTCGGGTACGTTCAGTGAACGAACGAGCGGGTTTTTCGAACTGTTGAACCGGTGCTCGAAATTGAATTCTGAGGGCACCGATGGAATATCAGCACCGATAGTTGCTTAGAAACACCTTTTCCAGAGTTGTGTTTGCTCTGGTGTGGTTTTAAATTTTTGGGGTTAAGTTAAGGGATAAAATAAAAGTGGTGCAACCGATTTTTATTTTATTTTGCTTAACCTAAGTTAAGTGGATGATGTGGGACCCACAATAATCCTACCCACTTGGTAGGATATTTGTGAGGTGGGCCCACACGAGCCCCACCATTTCTTTTCTTCCTAAACCCCCTCCTTTAATTAAGTAACGCACTCACACCCCCCTTTTAATGAAGTCAACCGTTGCGTTTATTCTGGTTAATAAATGCCTCATTAATTTGGAGGTTTAAATGTTGCAATTAATTCACTTGATTGATTGTTTCTTTATTTTGAAATTAAATCATTGGCTTGTGTGTTAATAAAATAAGACAACTCTTATTTTATTAATGTTGTTGGATTGTGAGAGGCTGGGGAAAATTCGCTCAGGCTCTTGAAGTTCTTCCTCCTCGATGAAGAACGCGAAGAACGCCGACCTCCGACGAAGGTCGACAAGAACACTAGATCCTCGGAGATCGACGATGCAACGCCAATGAATCCTTTCTCCGCGACGCGACGATCCCACTTCCGCGACGCCTTCTTCCGCGACGTGAAATTCCGCAACAAACCCTCGCTCGACGAAGCTTGAGGTAGGGGATTTGGTTCAATTAAATCTAAGTGATTTATATCCTCGGCATGTGTTTAAAATTTGTCAGAAACCTTTTTAAACCGCTAATGCGGTCGGTGCAGACCAACAAAAAAGTCTGAACCCACCGTTTCTTCGTTCTTGGGGTGCGGATCAGCGGGCGACGACGAAGTAGGCTGCAAGGGCGTTTTGAGGTCTTCGTAGTGAAGAACTGGTCCCGGGAGGGCCGTTGAAAAAGGTGGCAGGAAAAACTGACCACCGGAGCTCATCCGGTGATCTGCAAAAAAACTCTGCAGGCGCACCGCACCGGCACGGCGGCACCCAGCGCGCCCCCAGGAAGAGCCGCCGCGGTGGCAGGCCGCTGGTCCCGCGACTGTGCGGGACCGTTGGAGGCGGGACGCGGCGCTCGGCCACGTCCATTGGCAAGTAGCGGCCCCCCATGTGGGCCGCAGTTATGATACAGGGGGGCAGTGCCCCCCCCCCCCATCCGCTCAGCCGAAATGGTCGAGCCACCTGGCGACCGGGCCGCACCCAGGACGGGCCGGGCCGGGCCGCGCCAGCGGGGCCGGGCCGCGTCCAAGAAGGCCGGACCTGGACCCGGGTCGGTTCGACCCGGTTCGGGCCGACCCAGGGGGTACCGGGCCGGGTCGGACCGGGCCCGAACCCCCTAATACCTGACTGTTTCAGTATTTTTCCCATAACATAGACTACGTACCTCCGATCGATTCATTGTCAGCTTCGATGCGATCCTTGGATCGAGACGGTTGTTTCGGTATATTATACTCAAGGTTTCGGAGTACTTTGGGTTCATCCGGGTTGGTTTGTACACGAAACCAATTGGGACCTCGGAGCGGAAACGCTTATAACTTGAGCTCCGGACGTCCGATTGACTTTCCGTCGACTTTGTTGGATTGCTCTTAGTGAGACAGACCTTTTGGCTTACTCCGCTCGACATTTGGATGCAGTTGGAGTATAGTTGGGTTGGTTTTGATTTAAAAACCAACCGGGCCCCTGGAATGAAAAAGCCATTGACTCTCAGACCGGGCGTCCGATTGACGTGTCGTCTATGACTTTGAGTTCTTGTTGACGATACAGAACTTTTGGATACATCAACTCCGGATTATGTGTCTGTTGATGTATCAGCCCCTCGACTCGTGGAGCGAAACCTCCCGAATGAGCTTGCAGTGTGCGGGAACCCTAAAGCTGGCTGCGACTGCGACGACGATGACAACTATACAGAAATCCTCCGTGGATTCGACGGCGACGACTACAGCACTCGGCGATCCTACGTGGTTTAGTGCTACCGATCATGTGTGGGTCAGATCCTATGTGGGTCAGCGCTCAGCGGTACTGTGTGGGTCAGCGCCTATAGATCCTATGTGGGTCTGATCCTATGTGGGTCATTGCAGGGGTTAGTTACCTATCGATCCTATGTGGGTCATTGCAGGGGTTAGTTACCTATTGATCCTTTGTGGGTCACTGTGGGGGTTAGTACATATCGATCATGTGTGGGTCCGATGGCTTAGATGGATCAGTGGCTACTGATCCTGTGTGGGTTAGATCCTGTGTGGGTCAGTGCTCAGCGGTCCTGTGTGGTCTAGCGCATACTGATCCTGTGTGGGTCAGATCTTGTGTGGGTCATTGCGGGGGTTAGTAGCTATCGATCATGTTTGGTCATTGCGGGGGTTAATACCTATCGATCATGCGTGGGTCCGATGGATTAGATGTATCAGTGGCTATATCTGATCATCTCTGTCATCTTACGAAGAAGTATTCCTATGTGAGTTGAGTCTTGACTTTCAATCCTTATCTTCGATTAGATTGACTTGATATCCTGTGTGGATTATGTTATGCTTTCCTGTGTGGATTGGGTTGTGTTTTCGTGTGTGGACTGGGTTGTACTTTGGCTCGGATGTTGGAGCCGAACTAGAATTGATGACTTAGGTATATGTATGGGAATATACCTAAGTAATGTTGGATGTTACTTCATGATATTATCTTTCCTTTGTGGATTTTCCTTTGTGGATTCTGGGAGACCTTCGGGGGTCTCGGGGTCCCTACTGAATAGCTTATACTCACCCCTGCATGGGATATGCCTGCACTACGTTGTGTTGGATGTAGACGACAGACAATTCTAATCGTGGTGGAGGCTTGTGGAGAAATTCAGTACCTGGAGGTGGACCACTGGGTGGGACGTACACGGAGAGGACGGCTGGACCCGTAAAGCTGAGGAGGCTATCTGTACCCACCCTTCATGTGGGACTTCCAGTGGACGGCTCGATGTTGGGGATTTACTTTTCAGTTGTTGTACTTCCTTTCCAGTTGTAATTTTCTTTCAGTTTAGGTTTGTTTTCTGGCCCACTTACTTTTCCGCACTTACTATTGTACCCAGTTCTACTTAGTGTTTACTTCTGATTGCTTTCTCTGTGGTGTTTGATTACTTTATGAAGGCAATGCCTTAACTTTTTATCGGGAATTACGCCTTGGTGCTAGTCGCCAGCCCCTGGCCTATGGAAGGCGGGCTTGGGGTAGTCACGGCACGGGCCCCAAGGACGGGTCGTGACAAATTGGTATCAGAGGAGTTCGGTTCTACCGCAGAACTCATGACTCTGATCATTTTCTATGTGAAGCAATAGTGTTAAGAGTATTGAGTGTGGTTATCAGTCCAGGGTGTCCAGTGTTGGTGATGCGGTCGACGTATCCATACACCAGGACCCTGACTTCTAATTTCCAACATAATGAACGAAAACATTGATTGCATGTATGTTTCAATTTTTCTTTGTGATTACTTTTTGTCAGCTCACTAGGTATACTGTTCTAACCATGGAGCACCTGTATCTTTTCAGGATGGCCCCACGATGGAAGCCAGCTAGGGTTCTGAGCGTTGTGTGTGACGACAGCCCACTGAGCGACAAGGCCTCGGTACAGGGCCCTTTGAAAGCAGAGGCACCGATGGTACCTCTACCCGTCGAGCCACCGATGCTACCAGCCCCAGCAGTTGACGATGCACGTTGCCTTAGTGCACTGCACGAGTTTCAGCGTCAGCAACTACCCAGGTTCCACGGGGAGATGGACCCTCAGGTAGCTGAGGATTGATTGGAGGCAGTTGTATGAGTTTTCAGGTTAGTGAGGACACCAACATACTTCATGGTGATCCTCTCAACGAGCCTCCTGCACGCGGCAGTTGGAAAATGGTGGAGCTTGATGCTCCAGGTGCATGACGAGGCATCTCTCCTCTAGACGGACTTTGAGAGCCTCTTCATCTCGGAGTTCGTCCCAGCCACCCTCCGTGCGGTGCGCATCCAGGAGCTTCTACAGCTGCGGCAGGGCAGCTTGATGGTCACCCAGTACTCGGCGAGATTTACCGATCTCTCGTGCTACTCGACAGACATGGTACGTGACCCATTCTTCCAGGCCCAGACCTTTGAGAAGGGACTGAGGCATGAGATCAGGGCATCGCTGATCTCCCTCATCATTCCGACTCAGGCAGGGTTACTACAGAGAGCCCATTTGATCTAGAGCTTCCTTGCTAAGCCTTCATCAGCAGCGACACCTACCACAGGGCGGCACGTAGCAGAGTCTTCTACAACAGCCATTCGACGGATGGCTCATGGGTCCAGGAAGACCAGAACCTCAGGTAGATGACCTCAGGACACTGTCTCAGTGGTGCGGGGCACATAGCGCGGAGCTAGTCTTTCAAGAGTCAGACAGTGCTACGCATGCGGTGGGCAGGGCCACATGGCTTGTGACTCCCCGACCCGTCTTGCGGAGGAGCAGCAGATGGTTGAGGGGCCACCCAGGCAAAGGCAGAGGGTCGACCGTGGCGGTCCGCAGGGAGCAGGAGGACGAGGCAGAGGAGCTGGTCGAGCAGCAGGTGGTGGCCGACGCTTTGAAGCTCTACCACCACCACCACCAGGAGGCCCACCCTGACCACAGGGAGCTGGCGGGCAGAGACAGGCACAACTCCAGGCAGCGGAGGCCTACAAACACGGCGCGCCAGAGATGATTCGAGGTACTATCTGTGTCTATTCCACCCTTTCTTCAGTTATTATAGACACAGGAGTGAGTCATTCTTTCATAGTCGATGCCCTTGTTCGGAGCTCGGCGATTCTGACAGATTTGTTGGCTTGATCCTTACGTCTAGAGACTCCTAAAGGAGCAGACTCAATGTTTATGCGCTGGTGCCGACAGTGTGAGCTTACTCTAGGAGGCGATAGATTATGCTGGGATCTTCTTGTAGTGGCGTCGAGGCCTTACGACGTCATCTTGGGCATGGATTGGTTATATGCATTCCATGCTCAGATTGAATGTATTAGGCGCAAGGTGCGGTGTGTATGCACCGACGGAAGTAGGTTCACCTTCCTTGGCGAGAAGAGAGCCTTTGTAGCACAGGATGGACTCTCGCAAAGGGGAGGACAGCCCATCACTCATCAGGTGTCTAGCCCCATCCTAGGAGCGGTTGACATACGGAGTCCTGGTTTTCCTGCAGTGGTGGATCAGTATGCAGACGTTTTCCCCGACGACGTTCCAAGACTACCTCCTCATAGAGAGGGAGACTTTTATATTTATCTGTACCCTGAGACAGCCCGAATATCCACTCCAGCATATCGAATGTCCCCCGCTGAGCTTCGAGAGTTACAGGTACAGTTGGAGGACTTGCAGGGAAAGGGATTCATCCGACCCAGTGTTTCACCCTGGGCTTCCCTGATATTGTTCGCCAAGAAGGTGGATGGGAGCTTGCGACTTTGTGTCGACTGTCGTCACCTGAACCAGGTGATAGTGAGTAAAAATTATCCGCTATCAAAGATTGATGGCCCCTTCGATCAGTTCAAGGGAGCATGGTGGTTCTCAAAGATAGACCTTAGATCAGGCTATCATCAGCTCAGAGTTGGGGATGAGGATGTGTAGAAGACGACGTTCAGATGTTGGTATGGACACAATGAGTTCTTGGTTATTCCATTCGGTGTAACCAGTGCTCCAGCAGTGTTCATTGGCCTCATGAATAGGATCTTTCAGCTATACCTCGATCGATTTGTCGTGGTCTTCATTGACGACATTTTTATATACTAGACCACTGAGGAGGAGCACTCCTACCACTTGCGGGTTGTACTGGACACACTCTGAGAGCACCAGATTTATGGTAATCTCTCGAAGTGTCAGTTCTGGATACGTGAGGTCAACTTCTTGCGACATGTCATCTCTGAGGTGGGAGTTGCGGTGGATCCTGAGAAGATCGAGGTAGTGCTATCTTGGGAACCACCGATGAGCGTGACGGAGGTGCGGAGTTTCTTGGGACTAGCTGGATACTATCGTAGATTTGTTCCAGACTTCTCCAGAGTTACGGCGCCACTGTCAGCTTTGAAGAAGAAGGGGAAACCCTTCGTGTGGTCAGACATATGTCAGCAGAGCTTCCAAGATCTGAGACAGATATTGACCAGCACACCTATCTTGAGGCTTCTGGAGGAGGGATTTGGGTACATGGTTTACTGTGATGCATCAGGGACAGACTCGGATGTGTCTTGATGTAGGAGCGGGCCATGATCGCCTATGGATCACATCAGTTGAGGCAGCATGAGCAGAACTACGCTACCCGTGACCTGGAGTTAGCAGTAGTGGTCTTCGCTCTGAAGATGTGGCGACACTATCTGATGGGTGAGTGCTTTACAGACTATTCTGACCATCAGAGTCTCAGGTACATCTTCTCGTAGAAGGACCTTAATCTAAGACAGCGTCGATGGATCGAGTTCCTCCAGGACTATGACTTTTAGATAGTCTATACTCCTGGGAAGGGGAACGTAGTCGCGGATTCTCTCAGTAGGAGGATGGGCATCCATCTACTTGGGGAGGCGACAGAGAAGCTAGCCACTTTGCAGATATCCTTCATGGATAGAGATGGAGTATCCTTTCTTCAATCACTCACAGTCACTCCTCCACTACTACAGTGGGTTTGAGAGGCACAGCGTGGGGACGCCAACTGTGAGACGCGACATGCGCAAATATCCTCAGGACAGGCACCTGATGGTTTCTCCTTAAGAGGAGAGCACGACGTCCTTTTAAGAGGAAGTACCTTGGTACCAGTTGCTTTACGGGAGGAGGTGTTGAGAGAGTTTCACACTTCCCCTTTGGGGGTATATCCTGGAGTGGTGAAGATGTACCGGGATCTCAGACGACATCACCGGTGGCTGGGCATGAAGAAGGTTGTGGCTGAGTTCATTTCTCGATGCCTCACCTGCCAGCAGGTGAAGGCAGAGCACCAGGTACCAGCATGCTTGATGAATCCCTTGGAGGTCCGTGAGTGGAAGTGGGATGGAATATCTATGGACTTCGTGATTGGACTTCCACGCACTTCTAGAGGTCACGACTCTATTTGGGTAATTGTTGACCGACTCACCAAGTCGGCTCACTTCTTACCCATCAGAGAGCAGGGCTCAGTGGAGAGATTCAGACGTCTTGACGTTCAGGAGAATGTACGGCTTCATGGTGTTCCATCTTATATAGTCTCCGATCGAGATGCTCGCTTTACTTCCTAGATTTGGAAGGGGTTGTAGGAGGCATTCGGGACGTAGCTACGTCTGAGCACCACCTTTCACCCTCAGACGGATGGTCAAACAGAGAGGACCATTCAGACTCTCAAGGACATGCTCCGCGCATGTGTCCTCAACTTTGGTCGCAGTTGGAGGACCACCTACCCTTGGTGGATTTCTCGTACAACAACAGCTACCACTCCACCATCGGGATGGCACCATACGAGGCATTGTAAGGTCGAACTTGTAGATCACCTCTCTGCTAGACATACCCTAGGGAGTCAGCACTTTTGGGACCAGAGATGGTCCAAGCCATGATGGAGAAGGTCCCGGTCATCTAGGAGTGGATGAGGACAGCTCAGAGCCGGATGAAGTCTTATGCTGACAAGAGGCGGAGGCCACTGGAGTTTGAGGATGGTGACCACGTCTTCTTGCGGGTCTCACCCCGACGTGGATTACAGAGATTTAGTCGAGGCGGCAAGTTATCTTCGCGCTTCCTCGGACCATTCCAGGTCCTCAGCAGGATAGGTAAGGTGTCTTATCGCCTGGCTCTACCACCTCAGTTGCACTGGGTGCACAACATCTTCCATGTATCCCAGCTGAGGAGATACGTGCATGAAAAGGTGCATATCATTGACCATGGGGAGCTGGACATTGATGAGGGGGCGACATTTGCAGAGGTCCCGGTGGAGATTGAGGATCGACAGGAGTAGGTCCTACGTGGAGGGTCGATTCCTCTAGTGCGCATCAGATGGAAGCACGGGAACCTCCAGGAGAGCACTTGGGAGCGAGAGGCTCAGATGTGTGCTCAGTACCCACATTTGTTTCCCTAGTTTTTTATGCATCTTTACGGGGACGTAAATCCCTGAGGTGGGAGTGATGTAAAGAACCGAAAAATTCAAGGAAATTTTTTTCTTAATTTTCTTGGGAATTTTACAAGAATACAGTTTCTGACGGAACCTAATTCCGAGGTCCGGTGTGCCCTGAATCTTTTTCCGAAGTTTAGCACGGGCACGTTCACTGAACGAACGAGCGAGTTTTTCTAACATTTGAAACGGTGCTCGGAATCGAATTCCAAGGGCATCGATGGAATCACAGTGCTGGTAATTTCTTAGAAACACCTTTTCCGGAGTTGCGTTTTCTCGGGTGTGGTTTTTAATTTTTGGGGTTATGTTAAGGGATAAAATAAAAGTGGTGCAACCGATTTTTATTTTATTTTTCTTAACCTAAGTTAAGTGGATGATGTGGGACCCACAATAATCCTACCCACATGGTAGGATATTTGTGAGTTGGGGCCCACACGAGCCCCACTGTTTCTTTTCTTCCTAAACTCTCTCCTTTAATTTTGTAACGAACCTGCACCCCCTTTTAATGAAGTCGACCCTTGCGTTTATTCGGGTTAATAAACGCCTCATTAATTTGGCGGTTTAAAAGTTGCAATTAATTCACTTGATTGATTGTTTCTTTATTTTGAAATTAAATCATTGGCTTGTGTGTTAATAATATAAGACAACTCTTATTTTATTAAAGTTTTTGGGTTTTGAGAGGCTGGGGAGAATTCGCTCAGGCTCTTGAAGTTCTTCCCTCTCGACGAAGAACGCGAAGAACGCCAACCTCCGACGAAGATCGAAAAGAACACCGGATCCTCGGAGATCGACGACGCGACGCCGAAGAATCCTTTCTCCGTGACGCGATGATCCCCCTTCCGTGACGCCTTCTTCCGCGACGTGCAATTCTGTGACGAACCCTCGCTCGACAACGCTTGAGGTAGGGGTTGTGGTTCTATTAAATCTATGTGATTTATATCCTCGGCATGTGTTTAAAATTTGTCAGAAGCCTTTTTAAACCGCTAACACGGTGGGTGCGGACCAACGAACAAGTCCGAACCCACCGTTTCTTCATTCTTGGTGTGCGGATCGGTGGACGACGACGAAACAGGCTGCAAGGGCATTTTGAGGTCTTCGCAGTGAAGAACTGGTCCCGAGAGGGCCGTTGACGAAGACTGTAGGCAAAACTGAGCACCGGAGCTCGTCTGGTGGTCCGCAGAAAACTCCACAGGCACGCCTCGCCGGCACGGTGGCCCCGGCAGCCAGAGGTGGCGGCGCCCGACGCCCTGCCGGGAACAGTCGCCGCGACTTCAGCCGCTGGTCCCGCGACCACGCGGGGACCGACGGAGGGGAGACGCGGCGCTCGGACACATCCATTGGCAAGGAACGGCCCCCCATGGGGGTCGCGTTATGAGACAGGGGGGCAGCGCCCCCCCCCCCCCCATCCGCTCGGCCGAAATGGCCGAGCCACCTGGTGATTGGGCCGCGCCCAGGCCGGGATGGGCCGCGCCCAGGCCGGCCCGGGACGCACCCAGACCGGGCCGTGCCCAAGAGGGCCGGACCTGGACCCAGGTCGGTTCAACCCGGTTCGGTCCGACCCAGGGGGTACCGGGCCAGGTCGGACCGAGCTCGAACCCCCTAATACCAGACTATTTCAGTCTTTTGCCCATAACATGGGCTTCGGAACTCCGATCGACGCACCGTCAGCTGCGATGCGATCCTTGGATCAAGACGGTCGTTTAGGTATATTATACTCAAGGTTTCAGAGTACTTTGTGTTCAGACAGGTTGGTTCGTACAAAAAACCAACCGGGCCCTCGGAGCGGAAACGCTTATAACTTGAGTTCCGGACGTCTGATTGACGTGTCGTCGACTTTGTTGGATTCATCTTAGTGAGATGGGCCTTTTGGATTGCTACACTCGAGTTTTGGACACAGTTGCAGTACGGTCAGGTTGGTTTTGACTTAAAAACCAATCGGGCCCTTGGAATGAAAAAGCCAATGACTCTCAGACCGGGCGTCTGATTGACGCGTCGTCTGTGACGTTGAGTTCCTATTGATGATACAGATCTTTTGGATACATCAACTCCGGCCTATGTGTTAGTTGATGTATCATCCCCTCAGCTCGTGGAGCAGACCCTCCCGAACAAGCTTGCTGTGTGCGGGAACCCTAGAGTTGGCTGCGACTGCAACGACGATGACGACTGTAGAGAAATCCTCCTTGGATTCAATGGCGACGACTACAACACTCAGCGATCCTATGTGGATCAGTGCTACCGATCCTGTGTGGGTCAGATCTCGTGTGGGTCAGCGCTCAGTGGTCCTGTGTGGGCCAGCGCCTACAGATCCTGTGTGGGTCCGATCCTGTGTGGGTCATTGCGGGGGTTAGTTACCTATTGATCCTGTGTGGGTCACTGCGGGGGTTAGTACCTATCGATGATGTGTCGGTCTGATGGCTTAGATGAATCAGTGGCTACATCTGATCATCTTTATCGTCATATGAAGAAGTATACCTGTGTGAGCTAAATCTTGACTTTCAATCCTTATATTTGATAAGTTTGACTTGATATCTTGTGTGAATTACGTTATGCTTTCCTGTGTGGACTGGGTTGTACTTGAGTTCGGATGTTGGAGCCGAACGAGAATTGAGGACTTAGGTATATGTATGGGCATATACCTAAGTAGGGTCGGATGTTACTTCGTGATTGTATCTTTCCTTTTTGGATTATCCTTTGTGGATTCTGGGAGACCTTCGAGGGACTCGGGGTCCCTACTGCGTAGCTTATACTCACCCCTGCACAGGCTATGCCCGCACTACGTTGTGTTGGTTGCAGACGACGGACATCGCTGATCGTGGTTGAGGCTGGCGGAGTAGGTCGGTACCTGGAGGTGGACCACTGGGCGGGACGTACTCGGAGCGGATGGCTGGATCCAAGGAGATGTGGAGGCTATCTGTACCCACCCATCAGGTGGTACTTCTAGTGGACAGCTCGACGCTGGGGAATTTCTTTTCAGTTGTTGTACTCCCTTTTTCAGTGTACTTTACTTTCAGTTTGGGTTTGTATTCTGACCCACTTACTTTTCTGCACTTACTGTTGTACCAGTTTTTACTTAGTTTTTACTTCCACTTGCTTTCTCTGTGGTGTTTGTTTACTTTACAACGGCAATGCCTTCCCTTTTTACTGGGAATTACGCCTTGGTCCTAGTCGTCAGCCCCTGGCCTATGGAAGGCGGGCTTGGGGTAGTCACGGCACGGGCCCCGAGGACGGGTCGTGATAGTGAGTTTGTGGGTAATAAAGGCAATGCCTTCTTAGTTTTATGGAATACGCCTTTGGAGCTAGTCTCCAGCCCCTGGACTATGGAAGGTGGGCTTGTGGTTAGTCTCGGCATGGGCCCAAGGGGACGGGTCATGACAGTAAATGGATTTATAAAGATCTATTTGGATTCTTGAGTAGAATCTATTATTATATGAGAACTTAATTATAAGAAGATGTTGATCCCATAATCCAATGAAGTCCATTGAGAATAATCTCAACATGTCTTCCAGTGTCTAAATAGTCCACTAGGAATATCCTTTCGTTTATAGGTGATAATTCATATTTAATTTTAACCCAATTTTGAGATCATATTGGTGACTTTTCTAGAACACGGTGGTTAATATCAAATATTAGTCAAATAATATCAATATTGGTGTTCCATGAATACTCACAACTTATCTGATGTTTACCCACACAATTTTAAAGTGTGATAAGTCCTCTCAAATTTCAAATAAGTGATAGACTTTCTAAGATGATCCATAACAACCCATATGACATTATTTCTTCTAAATGTCTTTGTAAGACTAGTGACAAAGTATATAGTGATGTTTTCCCGTTTCCATTTAGGTATGGGTCATGGTTGAATCATCTCCTTAGAGATTTTCCTTTCATCCTTAAATTTATGAAATTCTAGATTCTTTGATGTATATTTTGTGATCTCCATAATTATATTTTCCCACCAATAGGGCTCTAATAAATATCGATTTATCTTTATACTCCCTTGGTAGAGGGATAAGTTCAATCAATGTACATCATTAAATAACTCTTTCATTATATCATTATTTTATGTAACACATTTTCATGTCCTAAATAATACAAACCCTTCTTCATTAAAGTTGAACTATAAGGATTAACCTTTATTATAGCTTCCACATTCTTCTGAATTTCCACATCAACTTTATGAGAGTCCTATAACTCCTCTAGAAGTTATTATTGAGAAATAATTTGAGAAAGGAATGACGATATTCATTTATTCATAATTCCCATGTCCATCCTTTTCAAATCTAATAATATTGGATCGTTCTCAATTCTCATTAGTGATATGGTCATCAAATACTTTCTACTTATATAATCTACCTCTTTATTTTATTTTACACGATGGAAATGGATTAACAATTCATAGTCCTTGATCATCTATATCCATCTTCAAGGGTGAATATTAAGATCATTTATTGTTAATATTTATTTTAGGCTCTTATGATTCGTATATATTTAAAATTCTCCCCATAAAGATAATGACTACATAGTTTCGAAAAAAAGATCAATAGAGCTAAATAAAAATCATGTTTTGGATAGTTGAATTTAAGAAAATTCAAAATTCCTTTATTTTTAGGCTATCTCATTATCATCCTGCATCAACACATAGCCCAAAACCTAAGTTAAAGCATCAATATATACCATAAAATTTACCTCGCCTGATGGAAGTGTGAGAATTGATGCAGTGATAAGACTCCTTTTTAACTCCTTAATGTTGTCTTTATATTAACTATTCCCTAAAAACATTACCTCTTTCTAATTTTTCTTGGTTAATAAGTTTGTAATTTGTGAGAATTTTCTCATAGAACATCCATAATATCTAGATATTCCAAGTAAACTACGAATATCTATTACATAACTAGGTTATTTCCACTCCTCAATTACCTATTATTTAAAAGGCCCGTATATATCGCTTTACAGGTGATGATATTTCCCAATAATGATACTTCAATTATCTAGAAATCACATTTATTTTACTTTTCATATATCTTCCCTTTTTGAAAAGTATTTAGAACAATATTCAAATGTTTCTCATGCGTATCCTTCCTTTTAATGTATATCATAATATCCTCTATAAAGACTAAAATGAATTTTTCAAGGTAACCTTTAAAGACTCTATTCTTTAATTCAATAAATATTATTAGAGAATTAGTGAGTATGAACGGCATCACTATAAACTCATAGTGTCCATACCTTATTAAAAAATCCATTTTGGGAATATCTTCATTCATAACCATTAATTAGTGATATCCTAAGTTAATTTCCACCATAGATAAATACTAGGGGAGACATAGTTAATTAATAAATTCATTTATCCATGGAATTGGATACATTTTCACTATCATGGTTTTTTTGAGTTCCCGATAATCAATGTAGAGGCACATTGACTCATACTTCTTTTTGAGGAAGAGGACTAGTTCACCCCATGATAAAGAACTTGGATGTATAAAAACCTTCTTCAGATTCTCTTATAACTTTTTTATTATCTCTTCCAACTCAACATTAGACATTATATTTGGAATAATTGATATAGGAAGAGGTATATGTATAATTCTGATCGATAATTCAACCTCTTAGTCAAGAGTAAGTGCAGGTAAATCTTCAAGGAATACATCAGTATAATCCCTCACATTGGTAATGTCTTATAGAATGATTATATCATTTATATAAATCATTTGGGATAGATATTATTTCTCATTAGGATTTAGTATCAATGCTAAAAATAGAATATTTATGGGGAGATTCGTCCTCCTCCTTACACTTGTATAAAATTATAGGATCACTTATGTTGTAATTATTGATCATATTATCTCGAAGATTGATGTTTTATTTATATAAATATAGAAAATCCATGCCCAATATAGCATCAAAATACCCAAAAGGATGTAACATGTGGTTTTTGGAAGATTCATTCCACAAACATTGACCAGGGAGAAGTTATATACTTAGGATGAAACAATTTCTCTATTTTCTATTCTCATAGATAGCATAACCCCCATGTTTTTAGGTGGTGGTTAAATAGTTCTACTAAACAAGAAAGATATTAAGGAATTAATAGAATAATAATAAAATGGTACATTCACTTCTATTGAATGAATAACCAGTGTATCTGTCACCGAATCATTGTTAGTATCCACCTAAGAAGTAGCAATAACATATTCGCTTCCATGATATCTTAGAGTATGGAATTTTTTTAATTTATTTTCTAAAAAAACCCTAGTACTAGATAATTCTCTTTCATAATGTCTATGTTTTTTTATTTTAATCACTGTATCGTAGGTTGAGTTTTGATATGATCCATATTTTCTTCTTATGCATTAGTGGGCTTCTTTTTTTCCATATTCCCTTTTTTACACATTTAAAACATGTCCATGTCCCCTTAAAATAATTTCTAGGATTCTTCTTCCTACACTTTTGTAAAGTTTTATGTTGGGTTTTCACCCCCCCCCCATGGGATTTATTAATCTATCCTCCTGAAGAAAACATCACTTTACATTGTTTATCTTCAGTCTCATAAGACCATTAATATTAACCAATATCCATCTTAGACATGGGATAATAATGAGAAATATATTCATATATATAATGTCATGAACCTAAAAATATTTTCATAAACTTATAATTAGTCTATTAAAGTATCAGTCCATTTTACATTCAAAATTGATGATAAATTTAGAGTCATACCGTGAAAACCTTGTAAATTTTTCCTCATACACCCCAATAGACACATCTTCTATTTGTTTTAATCCAAGAAATTCTCTCTCTAATTAGACCTAGAGAGTTTATGAAAAATATTTATTGTAAAATATTTCTTAAAACCTCCCCATTCCATGAAATCAGTATCCTCTTTAGACTTTGTGTTTAGGATCATCAAACACCACTTCTCACCTTCCCCCTCCATATGATAAACTAACAGTACAACTTTATATTAGTCTATGAAATATAGCAGAGAGAATATATTATAAATTGAGTTAATATATTGTTATATAATTAGTGGATTAGAATATACACTAAATTTATGAGGACTTTTCACATGAAATAATCGACTACAAATTTATCTTTATTAGGAGAAGGAGAGCATTTTGCATGCTTCAATTTATTATTCATAACTTGAGGCAGTTGAGCCAGTACTAATATACATTTATAATATCCCACTATTATAAGGATGGGCATATAATTTTGGAAATCAACACATTGATTATCAAGTTTTATATTGTAATGGTTTCTTAAATTTCTCACATATAACTATAAAAGAAAAAAACAATATGATAATAAATTAACTAATAAACATAAAAAAAGGGAAACTCATAATAACAGAAGGAATAAATTATAAATGATAAGTATATCCTAACATATGAATTTATAATTTTTAATCTATCTAATCCAAGGTAATGTTTTATATTATATTTTCTAACCTGAATTTTTTTTCAATTCCTTTAATACAGTTCATAAAGTGTTTATGAATTTCCAAAGCATATCCATTGAGAGTGTCAAAATAGGTGTTCATCAAGGCCTCTTTACCATGCACTAGGGCTTGATTGATTCAGATCCCAATGCAACATTTTCAGATTTATTACAACTAGGTAAAACTATGTGAGTGCTATATCCACTTTTAGTTTGTAGAAAAAGGATATAATTACTTGGAAAACACCCGCTCTATACTTCATCCAAATTATGGGATATTTTATTATACATTTACAAATCCCTATGATTATCATGAAACTAATCAAGTCCTAATAACCATAAATAATTATAATATGAAATGATAGCAACTATAGTAACCCAAACTTTTTACATATATTATATAAAATAAAAAAATAATTATCCAAGAAGTAATACCCAATGATTATGATTCCCAATGTATTTGGCAGACAATGTTTTTAATACCTAAAAAGTAAAATAAAATATTAAATAATTATTTTATTCTTCATGATTAGATCCTAAATGAATTTTAGATCCTAATATTTAATATGATAACCAGGATAGATAATTAAATTAAAGTATTAGCCAAAATCCTATTAAGGTGATAATCGTGATACAGAAGCATGACGAGTGAGTCAAAGGTATAACATAATGTCATAAAAGAGGAAGATCATGAGTAATCACATGGAATCATAACATAAAAAACATGGTATCATAATATAATATAAACATGGGTAATATGTAAGCAATAAAAAATCTGACATAAACATAAGTCAATAAAATTTTCTAAGACAACATCACATGGTGGAAGGATCCCCATATAGGATTAGGTTTTCTCCCTAATCCCCTACATAATTCCTCCTGAAACAAACAAAAAAACTTCCCAATACATTGGATAAATATATTAGTTAAACTACAATAACATGTTCATGATCATGTTTTCAATGAAAATGAAATCAATCATAAGGCATAAACATAATAATTACTTGTGAAAATTAAATGTGCTACATAATCATGACTCATATCATAATCAAAGGAAATTTCATAATGAAGGCATTTGAGAAATGAACATATGGAAAGTATTAAAAAATTAAAAGAATATAGAATGAGAAAGGTATATATGTGATAGACATAAATATATATATATATATATATATTATTTATAATAATTCCATAACTTTAAAGTGATATATAAAGTGATTCAGAGAGAGAATGGTCAAAACCTAAAGAAAATGGTGGTTTTGGGAGATCACTTACATTAATTCTAAAAATTTATATATTATATATTCATCCAAATTTTTTGACACTCATCCAATATATTTTATAGGCATAAGATAAGAATATATCTAATTTTTTGAATAAAAGATGTATTTTTATAAAAGGTAATTTTACTCTCTTTTAATGGAACACCTATTTTCAAAATATTATTTTTAAAACATTTAAAATTTTTTATTTTTCAAAATAAAATTAATTTTTTAAAAGTAATTTCAAAATTTACTTTGGATGGATTTTTGATATTTTTATGAGAAATTTTAGTTTTTGATGAATAGTGAAAATGCTGAATTTTAACTGAAAAATACATTTTTTTCTTACTTATTTTAATATTTAAATTATAATTTCAATTGGTTTTAAAATATAATTAGTTAAATAATACATAAATAAATCATTTTAGGTTATTTTAATATATTTCACATTGAAATTGGTTATAAAAAAATTTCAAACTTCTGAACTTTTGAACTTTAAAAACTTATTGTTTCATCTTGTCTGTGAGATTAATTTTAAATTAATTTCCGCCACATGTGTGGCATAAATTTGGAAAATGGATTAAATATTTAGAATAAAAATAATTTATAATGTATAATAATTTCAACTTAAATTTTTACCAAAAATATTAATGAAAAAAATTAAAATTAATTATAGTGATTAAGGTAAAAACAAGATTACTTAGTGGTTAAACATAAAACATAAGGTGTAAAATTGGACCTAAATTTTTCCACCACCCATTAGATGGAGATATTTCAATAAAGTTACCTATTTTATCAAAAATGGACCACTATTGGAAGAAAATGTTTCAATTAAGACCTCCCAATAGTGTTTACCTTTTTATAATTACAAGACTGTCACTCCTCCACTATACAAGGAACCTCACCCCCGCCCCCACTTATTCACACCTCTCAAGACCTTTTGTTCACAAAAAAACCTATCAAAATAACCTCATAAATCTTATCCCATAACAATATAATCGTTTATTTGGCCAGAAATCTAACCAAGGATGTCCTTAAGTTCAAACCAAAAGGAGTTACACAAAGAAGAGGTAACACACATCAATAAGCACTTTTCTTTAATTTATTTCTGCACTAAATAAATTATTATTATTCCATGATTTTATAATAACCACATTATCCTAAATATATTGAGATTTTTTAAGTTTATGAGCTACAATCACACATGCAGACATTAAATGGGATACCCAATCAGTGTTCGTGTGTATGGTAGACTACCGCCTTGTGAACTGATGTCGTTCATTCATCCATTACCACCTCTGAAGCTTGTAAATAAAATAGTAAATTATGTTTTTATATTATAGATATGATATATAGTATGTATTTATTATTATATAACAAATACAATCAATCTTTTCATTTTTTGGGGAATATGATAACATCATTTTTAGACGTGTTGACTACCGCCTTCCCAAATTAGTGTGATTCATTCACACTTTACCTAGATTTTTTTAAGGATGGTTTTAATAAAAATATGTGTTATATATGAAATAATCATAACATAACAATTCAGTTATTTATAAAATAATACATTTTTATATCTATTAATATTTATAAATAAGATATTAATTTTATGTTAAAGAGGACACTTTTTCTGATAGTGTCCTCAACACACAATAATGTGTTTCTTTGAAATCTTACATTTCACACAACTTTAAGGTATACTGAAAAATAATATAATATTATTATTATTATAAATGGTAGTTAGCACCTTGTTGTTGTATTGGAGAGAATAAACAAAACTAAATAAAATATTATTTTACATATTTGGTAAATGTATTTAAATTTACTTGATAAATTTTATAGGCTTATAATAAGAACGAATTTTATTTTAAGCATGAAATGGTCTAATATTTTTAAAAGGTTGTTTTACTACCTTTTTATGGAGAACCCCTTTTAAATGTAGTTTTTATAAATTTTATATATTATTTCTGAAAAAATAAAATTCTTATACAGAATCAGGACATAAAAATTTACTTTGGATATATTTCTAGTAATTTTCTAAAAAAGTTCATTTTTTAAATGAATAGTGAAAAATACCGCATTTTAAATCAAAACTTCTTTTCCACCTAATTTATTTATATAGTTAGATTATAATTTTAATTGGTTTTAATGTGTAATTGAATTATATTATAATATTGTAATTTAATGGGGGTAATTTTAAGTAATTTTACATTTTAATTAGACATAAACACATGTTAATATTTTCATAGTTATTACTTCTTACAAACTCGCTTTTTGGTTTTTAAAATAGAAATTAGTTTTAAATTAATTACTTCAACACATGTATTTTGAATTTAGAAAAATGGACTCCATATTTGGAATCATAAGGTTCAAATTTTTTAAATAGGCACCTTTTATTTTTTGACATTATGAATAGTAAATTCAGTAATTATTTTATTTATCATAATTAAAGGGTAAATCTGGTAAATTAAGTTAAAAATTAATATTATAATAATATAGAACTACCCTAATACATGTATAGAGTTTTTCTTTTTGAGATATTTACTAACATGGGCATCCTTGGGTCGATTTTGGGACCCCATAGAGCCACTTTGATGTGAAAATGACATTTTATAATAATTAACATAATGTTAAGAAAAATGTAACATAAACATCCATCTTTTATTAAAACAATTTTTATATGGGTGTATATAAGTGATATCTTCAACTATAAATAGTAATTATAAATATAAAAATATTTCCTACATCATAGTAGTTTATTTATAATTTTTAGACATCAAATAGATAAATATATTTTGGACACAATGATAATTTAGTGATTGCCTTATTAGTGAAAGATTTAAATAAATTATATTATAAATATTAAAATAAATTTATTTTAAAACTTTTTATACCATCATTTAATTTTATGGATTATTATGACTTTTTATATTTTAACTAATGAAGTTTTTTTGAAATAATCATGTTTTTATGTATTTTTATAAAGTCATAATATGAAAAGTATAAAAATTGACCTAAATGAGTTTTTAAAACAAATACTATTTTATTAAATTATATAATAGTCTTAAAAAATATTATACCAAATGATTTAGATAATGTTTAAAATTTCATTAATGAACC
The DNA here is from genome assembly GCA_963277665.1 of Viscum album. Classification (NCBI taxonomy): domain Eukaryota; kingdom Viridiplantae; phylum Streptophyta; class Magnoliopsida; order Santalales; family Viscaceae; genus Viscum; species Viscum album. Next base: position 815,728,629 of record OY728165.1, read on the forward strand.
ACTTTAGGTTCTATTGTCATTTTATTGTAACTATATTAACCATATAGTATGAATATACAAGAAGATATGTTAAGAGTTAAATTAGTTAACTAAGGGTTAAAGCTAAATGATAAGTTTAAATTTGTGACCTAAACTTGTCTAAAACCAAGTGGTTAAGATGTTTTTGACCCAAAAGCCTCTTATATTTGAAATAAATTACTTTTAGACCTTTTAAAACCTAAAATAATTTTATAATAAAATAATACTTTCAAACTTTCCTAGAGTCCCTCCTCCCTCTTATAAAAGAGTATCACCTGTTCCCATTTAATCACACCTTTCAAGTCCATTAGATCATCCAATATCTGCCCAATTAATCTTTTAACATACCTCTATTTCTTCTAGTAGCCTTACCCTAGGCATAAGGCAATTCAAGAAATCCTTTTGGCTCAAATCAAAGGAAGCTACACATTTTAAGAGGTATCATCTTCTCTAAAGTTCCTTCCCATTATTTTACTTCTTCACTCTCTATTATATTATTATTATTTTATTACATAATAACCCTAGTATCCTCAATATACTAGGATTTTGTTATGATATGTATTTTAACTACACTTACACACACCTCCATCTAATGGATACGAATATACTGCTTCTGTGTACGGCGAAATACTGCGTCACGAAACAACGATTGTTCAATTTTACCCTAAAACCTCTCATGATGTCCGCTATGATGGTAATATTTTTATATATGATATAAATTATATTTATATTGTCTATATGCTTTTTTTCTTGTATTTAAATCATACCTTTATGTTTTCTATAATGTGTAAATACAATAACATCGCCCCCTAAAAGTGATGACTTGTTCATTCCATACATGGAATGTTTAAAGAATGGAGTTAATGAACTTACGTAATGTATATAAAATATGATATTATACTAGATTTATAATATACCTATTTATCATTTAGTTTTCATTCCTTTAAATATAAAAAAATAAATGAAAGTAGCGTTCATGTGTACGTATGACTTACCATCTCCATGAAAGGTGCATTTCATTTCTTATCTCCAAATGTTATGTACAATTATAAATACATATATATACTGGATATATATTATATTTAAATCGTTAATATAATTCTATAGATAATATACTTTTTACCACATGGACAATTCTTAATTATAACAAGTTCATTTTTTGAGTGAAGTACCGAAAACGGCTAATATTTACTTAAAAAATTTTGTAATTTTTATAACATGGTAATAAGTTTCATAAAAGATATAATAAACATGAAAAATGTTCTTAAGCCAGTATAAATTTTCTTATGTTTATTATTAAATAATAACAAGGAACATATGTGATGATTCAGACTCAAGGTAAGGTACTTTGTCTCAATCTCCTTTCTTTGAGGCATATTTCGGTTTATACACAAACTTTTGTTATAATGTGTATAATTAAACCATTTTTATTTTAATTTCATTCAATATATTTCAAAGGGAATCTTTTGATTTATGAAGTGTTTTGCTAAATGACAAAGGTAATGTTTCTTTTTAACATACATGGTGACGATGACATTTTCGCCATGATAATTATTTGATATTTGGCTTCCTTAACAAGTCGTAACATTTTTAAAAAGAAAATAAATATGAAATACCCTTTTTAAATATTTTGGTATTCAAAATGATTTTAATAATGAATTTATTTTGTCAATATACTGTAATGATATATTGTTTTTATAATGTAGAAAAATATCTTTCATTTATGCTTGTTTTATGTGTTATGAATATGTTATGGTTCTTGGGAAATGTTTATGTATACGGGTGGTTCCATGATAAACTAAGGGTGGGTGATCCTAAGATATATCTTTAAAGCATTGATTATAGTGATAGAGGTAAATTTTACTTTATCTCCTAAGATATTTGAGGAATATATTGTGATGTGTATTCCAAACATAACTCCCTATGTGGCTGTGAAAGCTAAAATGTAGGTATGTTAGGGATGCCACAAGTTACCTTTATGATTTATGATTTTTATGTGTTATTCATAAATATTATTATTTCATGAGTTTTGTTAAATATATTTTGTTTTATGAGATAAAATTATGGTTTCACTGATTTCTATGTATTCATGGACTAATGTTTCCATTCCTTATTTTATAACCCTTACTGAGCTTTTTATGTTCATCCCAATTTTATGAAATGTTTTTCACATGATATAAGGAAGGGTAAGATAAAGGAAGAATTCAAGAATAATTATATCAATAAAAGAATTATTTTTTTATTTAAGGGGTTTTATTGTTGTGAAAAAATTGGATAGGTTAGACGTGTATACTTGTAATATTTGGGATGTAATGTAATAGTTATAGCATAATTCTCTAAAACTATAAACCTGAAAAGATTCTCAATGTAAATTCTTGACATAACTCAACACTAAGTAGTGTTTAAGGCTAGGGACTTATAAATACTACTATAATTAATATATATATATATATATTTGTTTGTGTGTGTGTGTGTGTTTATCATTTAATTTTATTTCTTTTAATGTGATAAGAATCTAGAAAAAAAATTCATCCATACGTACATCCTACCGTCTCCATAAACAGTGTATCAAATTTTTTATTTCTATATTTTATAGATTATTATAAATTCATATATTAAATATATATATATATATGATATTTATATCTTTATTTTCATTTTGGATATGATCAAATCATGATATAAGTATGAGAATCAGAAATATAACAAATCAAAACACATACGAAAAACAAAGCAATTAATAGTTGAAATGAATTTTTAACCCAGAATTGTTAAAAAATAGGTAATAAAATTTCATAATAAAATAATATATTTTGTGATATAAATTAATATTTTATATGTATAATAAACTTAAATTTATTATATAGGATTATTGAACAAGTGTGATGGGAGTTAAGAAATAAGGTAAGGGGATTTCAACTCTCACTTGTATTTCCATGAGGCTTACGAAATATTCACCCATTATTTCTTTTTTGTGGTGCATATATTTCCATTTAATGTATTCTAATATTTTTATCCTTAAATTTATGGTTATGTTCATATCAATTTTATGGTAACTCTTTCATTGGTTTTATGGTTCAAATGTTACCAAATTGGTAAGGATGCTTTATCTCAATTTCCCTTCTTTGAGAAACATGTTATGTTATGAGCCTACATTATTTTACAAGGTGTGTATACTACCATTTCACATGTAATATAATGAATATCATTATTTTAATGATGTTTTAAATTCATGTAATTTTTTTTATTTCATGGTGATTTTGATTCAAAGTTTTCAAAGTGTTAACAGTTTATTGTCACAATCTCATTGTTTATCAGGAATGTTTATGATTATTCTTCCATTCATGAAATATTATGATAAATATATTAATAATTCCTGTGAATTTTCTTCTCCTATTTTTATTTATTATATCATCATGTAATGCTACTATTTTTTCCTCTTTGTTACTTAAGATAATTAAGAAAATGTTTTTATTAAAATCTGAACTTATTTCTCACTTTGAACGGAAATATATTTTATTCAAAAACCATGTTTCTAAAAAAGTTTGCAAAAAATTTTTAAATTAGATTTCAAGATAATTTTTAGTTAAATTTATTTTAAAATTTTATTATGTTTTAAAAAAATTTAAATTGGTTTTCAATAATTTCTTTATAAGTTTTCAAGGTTGTTTTCAAAGAAAAATGTTTCATGTATAAATAAGTATTTTAAATGATTTTAAAATATTCATTTATAATATTTAATATATATTTTCAATGAAAGAGTTTTTCAAAGAAAATTATGTTTAAGAATTGTTTTAAATGATTTCAAATCTTTCCTTCTTTGTTTTCAAAGCTTGTTTTCAAAGAAAATGATTTCAATGATTTCAAAGATTCTTTTATAAGTTTTGAAGGTTATTTTTACAGAAATTGATTTTCATAATGTTTTATAATTTAATAAAAAATAATGTGTAAAAGGTATTTTCCTAAATAAATGTTTTAAAGTATTTATAAAATATTTCCTTATAAGTTTTTCAAGTTGGTTTTCAAATAAAATTGTTCTGAAAATGTTTCATGATTTAAAAAGAAATTTTAAAAGAATGGTTATTTTCCTTAAGAAATGTTCCGAGTAATATTTCAAAATATTTCTCCATATATGGTGTCATTAATTAATAATGTTTTTGATTTAATGGGGATATAATCCAAGGTCACCATTATTAATATTTAATTGAATGGATTATATTTGTGATGATAAGTTGTTTATGATATCTATTTCTATTCCACTTATTATATCGTTATTAATCCCACATATTTTCATAGGTTATGCTCTGATTAAATGACTATGAAACCTATTAGTTTTCTATTGGTTAAGATATGATGAAATTATTAGGATAACCATTTTTCATTTCATGGGTTTTGATATGATGATTTTTTATGATCTTGTGTCACACGTATGTATGATTTCATTATGATATGGGTGGGGAATATGTATATCTCATACATGGATTCAACATAATGGTTCCCCATGCCCAGTGGGGCATAAGAATCAAGAACATCTCCCTAAAATATAGAGACCGCTAACTAAAAGCAAGGGCCTTATTGTGTCAGTTGGGAGACTATTCCCTCAACAGCAGATTGTATAAAAATGGAATAAAAATAATATATGAGATATACGAAGTGCTAATAACAATCAGACAATAGATCGATAGAAGGAATAGATAATAAAACATGATTAATACTATACAAAAAGATGATGATACATATCATATGTCTCTAATAAAGCATCCAAAACATGTATACATAGCAGGTGTACAACACATGGAACAAAATTACAAAAAGTAAAAAAGTGTCCAACTAGCATTGTGAACCTCATCTTGGTCATGTGCTCCCTTAATCCTAAGTAATCTTTTAGAACCTATTGTAGGGATCTTCCCCTTATCAATATCTACAATAATATAATCTTTTTGGGTACCCAAGGTGGCTCATACTATGTGTGAGAATCAATCCTAGTAGTCAACCATCCAAGGTCTTTTCTATCCAATCAGTGAATATATATATATATATATAACAACCGTTTATAGGTAAAATATAACAGGTAAAGGAAGTAATAAAAAGTAAACATCCTTTCATTTTATTTTACCATTTATAATCAATTTTATTTAATATATTTCATTTAGAAGTTAAGTCTCTGATTAACAATCAATAATGTAACATTTAGAATCATGGAAAATTAATGATTCAATTTCATTTAGTCAATAACTATTGTGACCCAGATCGTATCCCAAAATCTGCCATGATATCATGATCAACGGATTCCTAAATTGTCCATAAATAAATTTTAATACAAATACTGAATCTAAGCATGTTCTTTTTTTTGGCATATGCATCATATAACTCATTTCATTCATTAATTAATTTATAACCTCAACCAGCCCGTAGAATTACCAATTTGGAATCCATGTATCACTCTATGTGTAATATAAACCAACACCCAACAAGACCATCCATGGAGAACCTCTCAGTAACCCTTGATCACTATAGGTGTGGTATAAAGTCACATCCATTCGATTTTGTCCTTGGAGGTCTACTAAGGAATCCCAACTATCACCAATGGAGATATAAAAAAAGCCTCCTGAGTTTGTCCATAGAATTCTCATATGACTCCATGTATCACTCAACATATAATTCAATCCTCAATGATCCCTTCCATGGCATTTTTTAGTTTAATTATGTATCCCCAATATCATGTAAGCATTTAGTTATAATATCATTTAATAAATTCATTTATACCTGTCATGGTCAAAACCAAGAACATTGAAATTAAAAACTCAACCTAAAGGTGGCTAAGGGAACTGGATAAGCTTAGAAGCCTTGTATATTAAATACTCACATGGTAAGAATCATTATAACTATTATATCATTCTTAAAAAAACTATTCAATTTCATAGACTCTACTTAACTCACAAGGTAATATCAAATAAAAGTAAAATTCATTATTACTCAAACATTTACATAAGATGGGCCAGGGGGAATGGTAATCTATCCCTTCCAATTAATCAATTTAATATGTGATTCACAATTAATATTTATATTCAATTCACAATTCGATTCATAATCCAATTCAGAAATTATTTTTAAAATTTCATTTACAAATTACATCACAAGGCAAGGGGGAAAGGCCACATCTAAAGGTATCCATTTCCAAGAGGCACCCATGGTGGTCTATCAATATAACCATCACACCCAAAAGGGATAGTTTCATTTAATTCATGGTTCTCATCCTACAAAAAATCATTAATAATCCTCTTTAATTACACAGCTCATTCCTCGAAACTCAAGGATATCATTTTGTTTAAAAGTGACACCAAAAAAATTGGGTTCATGGAACAAAGGCATATATATACACTTAGAATTTTAACAAAAGGCACGAGAACACATACCTTAGGTACATAGAGGATAGCTCATCCATTATCAGTCCCAGATTCAGCCTATTTGGTATAAAATCAAAGAAAATATGAGAACTTAATAACATGGAATACTACCTTCCACCAAAATAATACAACTGATGTCTAGAAAAATGAATACTTGATAAAAAGGAATTGTAAACTCATTGATGCGGGTCCAATTATATGATTGGTTCTTCAATTAGGGTCTAATTGGAGGATTGGGATCAAAACCAAGAATATACACAAAGGGAGAGTTCTCAAGGGGGCTATTGTGCATGAGGGTGAGTAAAAATAGACTGGTTTTAAGAATAAATTAATGGAGAAATGTTATTTTAACCCAAATATGAGGCCCACACGGCTTAGGTGAATGGTTTGATCTAATTTTTCATGGTATGTTGTAAGGATGGGGTGGCCGCACTATTTTTCTGCATAGACTAACTAGCCACACACAAACATGCCAAAATTCACTATAAAAATTGTATACATGGTTTTATGGCCATTTTCCCCCAAATTTCATATTTTGTTTTAACAATTCATCCTTACCCTTTTGATTGTCCATCCTCATATGTTTTTATCCAGTTATGTGGCTTGCCCTATATAGTTTTAACTAACCATGTACTAGGATTATTTGACCCCCAAAAGGTTGGGTTTCGGGCTCCAAACCAACCCCAGACACCCCCGACACCCCTATTGCCTTGAAGGGAATTTACATTAGGTCATAATTAAACATTTAAACTTTGAATTGATAGAAAATAAAAGATTTATGCCTCAAAAAAGAACTATTTTCTTAAAAAAATCCCCACATATTGAAATCCACCCTCGAATTTCCCTTAGAAGGGTGGTGAAGCATGATCGGATAATAACTTTGGCCACTATGATCATACATTAGTACCCTACTCCTAGGTATCATATTGTAATTGGTCGTGCTTCCATAGAAAATGAACTAATGTAACTGACTGGCCTCAAAGAACCTTCTTCCTATGATCCACAACTTGTATAGCATGGTCCTCATAGAACACATCTACCTGTAACTCAACCTCCTCGGGATGAAGGGCGTGAGATAGGTATGAAGAATAGAGGAATAACTAAGATATATGGATCACAACTTGCATGGAATGGAACCTTTGAGGTAGCTAAAAAAATATTCTGCCATCCTGAATCTCTCCAGAATCTCAATGTGGTGACAGCTTACCAAGTCTCCTGATTATCCTATTTCACTACATTGATGAAACATGTAAGAAAACATGATCCTCGGACTCGGACTCTATAGGTAATCTAAGGGGATTGGTGTAAGATTTATGTTGAGACTATGCATTATTCATATTATTTTGAATCAACTACATCTTTTCTATGGTCTCCTGAACAAGACGAGGTCCAAGCATAGCCACATCTCCTTCCTCCAATCAACACAGGGTTGATCGACATGGGCTACCGTAAAAATCCCAATATGGCTCTATCTATATAGTAGACTAAAAGATATTTTTGTGGGAGAATTCATCTAGGGGTATATACCTCTCCCAAGATCACCTGAAATATAGGATGAATTCTCTTAGTATGTCCTCAAGCACAAAAATAATGCGCTCTAATAGGCTATATGTTTGGGGGTGTTATGTTGTGCATAGAAGCACCTATATAACCAATGACCTTAGTAGCCCTTTCCATAACCATAAAGTAAATCGAGCATTCCAATCATAAATTATATTATTTTGGATCCCATAAAGTCCTAATATATCATAGTTATACAACATTACAAGTTTATCCACATTGATGGTTTCCATGATATATAGGAAATGTGAATCATTGGTGAACCTTTCAACAACAACCAATACAGTTCATTACTTTTAGGTGACTTAGATAAACATGTCACGAAATCCATTATTATGTAAACCAACTTCCACTTAGGGATGGGTAAGTACTATAATAGTTCATCTGGTAGCTAATGTTCGACATTCACCTGCTGATATGTGGAACACCTCATGAAAAAAATAGCTACGTATCTTTTCATACCATTCCATAAGTACTAGTGATGTAAATCCCAATACATCCCGGTCACACCCCGTTACACTTCCCATGATAATTCATGAAAATCCTACATTAGTTCCTCATGCATGACTACTAAAACCCATACATTAACAAATACTCATATAATTTCATCCTTTCCTACGGTCTAAACAGGTGAAGGTTTCTCACCTACCACACTATCCCATAGAACTAGGCCCTTTGATTCTGACAGTTTCTTCATCCTAACTCTATCCAGATGGGTATAGTTAATATCTAAGGTTGAAAAAATAGTGTACCCATAACTGTTTTGTACCTCTAAGTGAATCTCAGTTAATAAATCCATAAGCAGTCACTCACTACTAGAGTACCAAACTTCTTGTATATAAGTCCTCATACTCAATGTAATGGCCATAACATTACCTTTATTAGGCATGTAGTAAATCTTGAAATGGAAAGACTATATGTATTAAACAAACCTTCACTACCTCAAATTCAGATCATTCTATGTAAACATGTACATGAGGATTTTGTGGTCTATGTACACCACAAAACACTCTCCAACTAAGTAATTTTTCCAATAGAGAAATTCATTAACAAGTTCTTCTAACATGAGATTATGTGTTGGCTAATACCTCTTGTATGGTCTCAACTATCAAGACATGTTCACCAAGACTCTATATTTATACATAAGAACTACTCTTATCTAGATAACTAATGCACCATAGTACATAGTGTAACCCCTTCCTGGCTATGGAAAAATCGGTATAGGCACTAATGTCAATCTCCCTTTCAGCTCTTAAAAGTTCATCTCATAAGAATCGGACCATATGAACTGCATGACCCTCTAAGTCAAGACCATAGGCAGTGCTACTAAGCATGAAAATCCGGCATGAAATGTTTGTAATAATAGGCTTTCACTAACAACCTCCATACCTCAAAAACATTCTTGGGATAATCCTAAGAAACTATAGATCTCAACTTCTCTAGGTCATCTAATACTCTTATATCTGAGATGATGTGACCTAGGAAGTGAATCTGATCCACTTATAAGTGGAACTTTAAGATCTTAGCATATAACTAATTCACTCTCAGGGTATTCAATGCAATCTCAAGATGATGGGAATGGTCGAGATGATTATGATAATACACTAAGATATGTTCCATGAAAATCACAAAAAATTAATCAATATAAGGGTAGAACACTTGGTTCATTAGTTCCATGAAGACCACAGGAGTGATCATGAGAACAAATGGCCTAATAAAATACTCATATAGACCATATCTATTATGACATGGTTTCCGAGGTATGTATGATGATCTAACATGCACATCACGATAATTAAATCGCAAATCAAACTTTAAGAACACCTGAGCTCATTAGAGTTGGTCAAAAATTTCATTTGTACATGGAAGAGGATACTGATTATTAATCAAGAACTAGTTCAATTTCTAGTAATCCACACATATCCTAAGGGTTCCATCCACCTCTTTCAAAAAACGGACCGGATAATCATATAGATAAGTAATGGGTTCATCTATAAATCCTCTATATGCCTCTTGAACACTAGAATCATAGTAGTATCCATTCTGTAAGGAGGAATGGATAAAGGTTCATATCCTAGCACTATCTCGATAGATAAATATACCTCTCTCACTAGAGACAATCCTAAAAATTCATCTAGGAAAACATCTCTGAAACAAATTACCACTAAAGGGAAATCTACCTGTTGTGTTCTCTGATCATCTAGATATAAACTATCAATCTATTTTGTAGTCCCTCCCATCCCATGATCCTCAGGTCCATCTCAACTCTCCTAGACATCTCATTCACCATTGTGAATAAACTCTCCACCCTATGGTGATGACAAGGTCACCATGCGGTGATAGAAATCAATGATAACACGAAAGGTGACCTACTATTACATCCCAATAATGATGTAAAAACCCATCGTCTTGAGGGAAAATCGGTCCCATACAATGTGACACATACCGATCTCAAGAGGGGATACCCTGCACTGAAGTACACCCTCTATTCTAATCACTAAGGGAGTGTTAAGAGTCAAAAAATCTTCTAAGAATTGAACACAGAGCCCAATGATCTCCACAATAGAAATAGATATAAAACAATTTGATGATCTTGTATCAAAAACCACAGAAGCTAAACTATACATAACTAGAATATTAACATTGGAAGTAGAAGGTATGGCATCCTGATCCTTAAGGTTTTGGTGCACTACATATATCTGTCATAAAATATAGCCATATGATATATTCTGGCTACCCTGATTACCTATCATATACTTTCCCTATAAAATTGGGGTCTTACTACCATACCCAGAACCACCACCTCAGCCTAATTGACCATATATACTCCATCTCCCTACCTGATGAGAAGAAACTGACCCTTCCCCTGAATCTGGTGTTTGTGCAAACCCTCTCTTATTTAATTTTATTGAAACATTATAAAGAAAAGATATAGATGGATCATATTTCTTTATGATGCGCACTCTACTGAATCCATTATACATGGAGGCCTTGTATGACCCAGCCTACCCTACTAGTAGCACCTCACCTGGCTACCTATGTATGTGTAATGACTTCTAATATCACTTTTTGGAAGATTCAAATGATGTTTCCTACTACTGGTCAATTCAATTCCAAATATAGATGTCAAAATACCCCATCTCACACCTCCATCCTCTCTTAGGTTAAGCTATATTATAAGCTCATGATTCACTATTTCAAACACTGTAGTCATTCGAAAGGAATTCACCTTTGATCAGATTTCATACCTAAGACCATCCTCAAATATTCTAGCTTTAGATAGCTCATCATCCATCCAAATAGGTGTGAAGCACTAGAGATCTATAAAATGGTCCAAGTAATCCATAACTAAGAGTGCACACTTATCTAAGTACAATAACTCCTAGGCTCTATCATCCCTCAATGTCTCAAGATAGAAGTAATCATGGAAGGCCATATGAAAATCCCTCCAAGCCATCTTCTAATAATGATCTGTCTGAGTGATAACATCCCAACATCTCTTCAAGGAATCATGAATCTTATATGTAGTGATATAGTACCTCCTCTCAGAAGGTGTATCATGATGTTCACTGATATATAACATGGCGTCTACCCATAACTCCTCAGCTTGTGGTCCTCTATCCCCCAAAAATATGGGTAGATGCTTCAACTAAAACTCATTTGTCAACTCTTCTAGAGTTAGGGATGGTTGTGGTCCTCCCATAATGGCATACCGGAACCACATAAATCCTTACCAGAACTATTCCTCAACACTTATGTCCAATACATCAACTGGTTCCTTAGTTGACACTACTGGAGGATCAACTGGTATCCCCTGGCCCCCTACCTTTAGAGTTTAGACATCACCAACTTTCTAGAATATGAGTGGAGGACATCACAGAGGCTAACATCTAAAATTTCCAATTGCATGCCTCATTTCAATAACATGATCAAATTGCATATCTCAAAATCATAGATATTTAAGAAGGATAGGGATAATCCTTCAACTATAACAACACACCCATATTACTAATCCATGAGTCAGGTCTGGGCATCTCATATATTATATATAAGCTAGACACACAACCTACTACCCACTACTAAGGTTGTTTTTGGTTCAAGTTCACTTCTCTAATGATTTTCAGCTCCCATTTCATTTTCAATTGAATTCACATATTCAATTCCATTTGAATTCAATCTCATTTTACATTTATATCACAATTCATTTTTAAATGTTGAACCAATGGTTCAACAAATTTTAATCCATGAGGTCCCATACTACTTTGAAATAAAAGTATGGTGTCCACTTAATTAATACCATAACACATTCCATAATACCTATAAAAATAATCAGTATAACTATCATAAAACGTATCACAACAGCATGAAACGAGTAATGTATCCAAAATGGTGTGTAATAAATCATGGCATGTGATTCCTTTAAGGTTCCTAAATGGTTCATGATATGGAATACCCTCCTCTCATTAGTTTTCAACACAATATAACCCATAATAATATCAATAAAAACATCACAATTCAAGGGTATCACCCAATGGTGGAATCACATAAACTATAATAGTCAAAATCCAAGAAATACCAATTTCATTCAAGGAAATTTAGATTTTTCCTATTCATGGGGTAGCTACTCCCGAGGACTTCTCAAAACCAAATTTTGTTTCCTTTCTATCAAGTTATATTATTTCCAAACAAAAAATCAAACTAGAAAATAAACCCTTTGATACAACTTTCTAACATCCCATACCTGGATACCACTCAACAGTGCCTCGGTCCGAATGGGTCACAAGGCCTCAAAAACATCTCCCCAAACTCTAGAGACTACTAACTAGTAGTGAGGGACTAGGTGTGTCAGTGGGGAGATTATTCCCTCATCACTAGAATATAGCATAGTGGAATAACAATAACAGATGAGATAGTAGAATCAGTAATAACAATCAAACAATAGATACAGAGTAGGAATAGATAACAAAACCCAAGAAAGATCATGCACAAAGATGATGATACATTTCATATGTATCTAATAAAGGATCCTGAAAATTCATACATAGCAGGTGTACAACACATGTAACACAGTTAAAAAATGAAAAAGTGTCCAACTACAATCTCAAGCCTCAGTTTGGTCTCTTTCTCTCCTAGCCCTAAAAAATCTTTAAGAACCTATAGTAGGGTGCTTTCCCTTATCAATACCTGCAACGATTTCATCTATTTGGGTACCCAAGGGGGGGAAAATAGGGAGTGATACTTCAACCTAGTACACAACCACCCAAGGTCTTTTCCATCTAGGTAGTATATATATATATATATATATAACAATTTTGTGCAAGAAACGTATAACAAGTAAAGAAAGTACTCAAAAGTTAACATTCTATAAGTCTATACTCCCATTTATAATCATGTTCATTTAATGAATTTCATATTGAAGCTAAGTCTCTAATTTAATAGTTAGTCTTGTATCTTTTATAATCATGTTCAATCAATGATTCGATTTCATTTGACCAATAAGTCTCACGATTGGGCACATAGATAGGTGTCCTAATGGTATTGTGATCAAATGATGACTAAACAGGTCGTCTATAAGGTGAAATACAAAGACTGAATCCAATCTTGTTATTTGGTTTGGAAGACTCCTCATATAATTCATTTCATTCATAGATTAATTTAAAACCCCAGCCAATCCATGTCATTCCTAATTTGGAAACCTTGTATCACTATAGGTGTAATATAAACCAACACCCTACAATCCCATCCCTAGGAAAACTATTAGGAACCAATCTATCACTCTAGGTGTTTTATAAATTCCCATTCATTCAAGTCCATCCTCGGTGATCCACTATGAAATCTAAAGTATCACCCATGGTGATATAATCAAATTCCCTCTGATTACATCCATGGAATTCTCATATGAATCCATGTATTACTCAACATTTAATTAAATACTCAATGAGATTTTCCTTGGAATTCTTAATTTGAATCCATATATCACCCATTGAATATAATGAATTAGCAACAATCTCATTTAATCAATTCAATTAATGATTTCATGGTCAAAACCAAGAACATTGTAATTAAAACCTCACCCCAAAGGTGGATAAAGTCACAGGCCATGCCTAGAAGGATTTCCTCTCAATTACTAACATGGCCAAAATCATTATGACTAGAATATAGTGCTTAAGAAAACTATTTCATGGAATAGATTCCACTTGACAAGCATGGGAATATCAAATAAAATAGAAATTCATGCTTACTCAATAATTTACATTTCATGGGAAAGCGTCCATGGTCATCTATACTTTCTCATTAATCAATTCAATGTGCGATTCAAAATTAATATTGAAATTCAATTCATAGTTCTATTCATAAACCAATTCATCAATTATATTTATAATTTCATTTACAAAATAGATCCTGATGTAAGGGGGAAAATCGCACACCCAATGGTATCCATTTCCAGGATCTACCCATGGTGGTCCACCGATATAACCATCACACCCAAAAAGGGGTGGTTCTATTTAAATAAAGGTTTTAAACCTATAAACATTCATTAACAATCCTATTTAATTTCATATTCCAAGTCTAGATACTCAATGATTTAATTTCTTTTCTAAGTGATGCCCAAAAATTGGGATCATGAAAAAATGGCATATATAAACACTTATACTTTTAACGAAAGAAATGAGACTACCTACCTTAGGTCCATAGAGGATATATCATCCAGTATCATATTTTGGTTCAACAAAGATTATGAGAAAATTGAATAATTGACAAAGAACATAATAACTATATATATTTTCTTACACTTAAATTACAAAGCCGATATTCAGAAGAATGAAGAATGGTTGAAGTGGAATTGAGAACTCACTGATGTAGATCCAAGAAAGAAGAGTGGTGCTTGAATCATAGTTCGTATGGAGTATTTAGATCAAAACCAAGAATATAAACTAAGGTATAGCTTTCAAGGGGGCCACTATGCATGAGGGTAAGTGAAAACAGAATAGGTTTTAAGAATTAATTAAGGGAAAATGGTATTTTACCCAAAATATCTAGGCCACATGATTTTGGAACATAGTTTGATCTAACCATGCACAAACTGTGCATGGTGTGCTATAAGGAAGGGGTGCCTACACAATTTTTCTTCTTGGTTTTACTAACCGTACATAAATCATTCTAAACCCACTATCAAAATTTTATACATGTTCTCATGGATATGCAACCCAAATCACATGGTTTGATCTAACGATGTGGCCTTCCCCTACTCATTGTCCAGCCTCTCACAATTTTATCTAACTAAGTTTCCTACCCTGTATAGTTTGAAATAACCATGAACCATGATTATTTCACCCCAAAAGGTTGGGTTCAAGGCCCTGAATCATCCCCAGACTTCCTGATTCCTCCACTACCTCAAAGGGCATTCACATTAGGCCATAATTAAACATTTAAACTTAGAATTAATTGTAAAAGTTATTTTAACCTCAAAGAATAATTTATTTCTTACAACATATATCTCTCTCTAATGCATTGGGTAAAGATTTATATCTCATGAGATACACATGGATAGAACAGGGAGTGAACTCAGTTCAGGAAAGGACTATGTCTCCTGAGATGGTCTTGCAAGTGAACCTTGACTTCTAATATGGTTTATTTAGAGAACCCATTCTACTAATATGGCCTTTTAAATAAACCTTCACTACTATGGAAATCATAATGTTTTTTTATGTGTCTACCATAATTCTATGACTTATTTTTATGTATTCTTTCTTTACCTATGCTCTAGATTTCCTTATGATTCATGTCTTATCAACTTCCAATATTTATACCATGATTCAATTTTATAATCTTTGATATGAAGTGTATGATTATCCAATTTTATTATCATGTTCTCATACCCTCATGCTTATGTCATGGTTGCATATATTTTTTGCTTACCCTTACTAATCATTTGAGATCACAATTTCTTATTTTTACTTTCCATAGGTTATAAAGAAAGGTTTTAAGTAGGGTATGCTTATGAATATTCTAAAGGGTAAGATCTTTACATATGATGTATAATATATTTCACCAATTTTAAATATTTTTATTCAAGTTTTTAAATGCACTAAACTGTTACATACCTTGGGCATATTGTTTTCAATTTTTTAAATATTTATCTAAAATGTTGTAATATCCATGTGTTTTAGTCCTGAGTCACTATAAAATTCATTCATATAGAAGGGTAAGCATTAAAGAGTGTGCATCTTCAAGGCACAACCATAGAGGTAACAAGAAAATGAAACCATCCACATGATTATAACCTAGGGAAAATAAATCATTCAAAAATATCACAAAACAATCCACTAATATCTCTAAAACAAAAGAATTCCAAAAAATATACAATCCAAAATAAGGGAAAAAACTCAAGTTGTTTCCACTATAATATATGAAATAGAAAGATAGAACAACATAAAGCTATGGATGGAGCCTTATTATCTTGAAGCATATTCTACCCAGAAGTCAAAATTTGATGATCCCAAATTGAAACATCGCTTTCCGGTATCCCAACATATATAACCTCTTAACTTAACCCAAATATCCACACCATTTACAAAATCTTTGAGATTTTGAACACAACTTCTTAGAATGACTAGGTGCTCCAAATGAGAAGCATAAGATGTTTCTCTTCATTCCATGGGAATAATATCCTTTATCAATGATGAATGAGTAATTCTTACCTTCATGTCATTTCACTATCTCTATTGTAGCTAAAAAATCCATATCGAGTGTCTATATATAAGAAATCATCCAGGACACTAGTATGGTTGTCAAAAGGTATGGGTGAAACCTTATCTAGAACATATTTCCAAGCTGAATTCGTTACCAAAAATCTTAGGTAAGAAACATATCAAACATGAGAATTTATTTTAAACTCTAAAATTGATATCTCATCATGGAAAAAACCCAAGAACTTGGTAACTTTCCCTTTCTTCACTTCCTTAGGATACATCTATTAAATGAATACTGACTTGAAAAATTCCCAAGTCATTCCTTCATGAAAACAAGAGGTAATAACAACTTACTAGAACTCCTTTCTAGGTCCATTAAACAAAGAATTGACCAACTTGACTATTAGAAAATTTATAGTCTTGAGAGAATCAAATATCTCATCAACTTCTTCAAGCCACTTTACTTCCTCTGTAGAACCTCATTCACCTTTATAAGAAGGTGGATGATAATACAAGAAATAAAAGATGGGGTTCAATGGATGGAAAGTCTATGGATCTACCACTTGATATAGTGTCTTGGTAGAGTCTTCGACAAGGGAAGACACTTATATAAAACATGAAAGACCAGTCCGAAAACTGGGACGAATAATGGATGTTTTATCAATATTGAAGGATTTTTTGGGAGAAATCTCTGAATATCACAAAACACAGTTATATCAAATTAGACCTTAAATAAAACTCAAACGGAGATAAAAAAATTAAGTAAAGTCACAACCCACTTTTATAAAATCATCTTAGATATCAAAGCACACAAAATCTCCCCATTTTAAAACATTTCACTTTTCTTTAAAATTTTAAATCCTTATATAAATAAATTATAGTTTTCAAAAATCCATTACGAGCTCATGTAAATTATTCCATGGTTTTGAAAACAATAATCCCATTTTTCAGTTATCAACCCCATTTCTATTTCAATATCATTACTTAAAAAAATTCTTATTAAAAATTTTCTTTAACACATAACCCAATATTATTTTGAGGACCATTTTTTTAAAACCAAACTTTTTTTAAAACTCACTCATCATTAATTGAAAACATATCTAAAAGAACTCAATAAAAACTTGTTTTAAGACAAAAATTTAGTTTTTTTAATGATTTAAAATCAACAAATGGGCGATTAAAGATGAAAAAACCACCCAAGAGTAATAAACAAACCACGTCCATAACCCACTTACTAATCTCACACAATTGGAGTCACTTGGAAGAAAACGTATAAGTTTTCATGTTTGAAACTGGGTTATAACTATATGTGGCTTGGTCATATGGGATGATAAACCACACATCAACAATATAACTATTCAAAGATATATTTCCAGATCAATCACATTGATTTCTCATAGTTTATCATACTGTGAAGACATGGTGTGATTATGGTCATCTTTATGTTCAAACCCAAGACTCATAAGACATTCCAAAAAAAATATAATATCATTGTGTGTCTAAATCAAATTTTTCATTAGAAAAAAACTAAAAAGAAATACTCAAATCCCAACATCCCCGGTAATGCAAATCTCACCATGAGGAGGTGGTGATAAAGAACCCGCTCACGAACTACCTCTTGAGTCAGGACTCGTCCTTAATATCCTTCCTACCATGACTCATACTAGATAACATGAGGTATTTCAAGAAGATAAAATTGCATTCAATAAACACCTCCCTCTCGTACTATTTGTGACAAACCAATCCAAATTATCATCTAAGTTGATCCTCTACTTACCCAAAGATCGTTCCCGATCTCAATGGGCTGTAAACAAGCACATGGGCATCCAAAATTTAACTTTGGGTATGATTTCTCCCAAAAGAGAAAACAATAATAAAAGTACACTATGGAAACATCATAATATACATGTATAAGTATAATCATACTAGGTACAAGGTCATGATAAAAAACTGAAAATAATAAAGACACCAAAAACCCATCTCCTAATAGTCCACGACTACCAACCATGTCCCAAGTCACCCACCCTATATCACCCAAACACAAACCCACAATGGAAGACGAGATCGTGAGAATCATATATAAGATCATAAAGGTTGAAAAAACCAAATTTTATAAGTACTTTGTGAGATATGGAGCTCAATAGTATTCCACAAGAGATTATATTTTGTTGCTTTATATGGTAATTCAAATACTATAAAAGATGATTACAATAAAGAGAGTGTTGACCTTAGATTAAAAATAGAGTTTTAAACATATCAAAATTATTTATCAAACCAAACATTTACAGCTTTCAATTTGACCATTTGAAAACTAAACATATTCTTGAAATATTTTATAAACTTTTCAAAAGTTAAATTTATATAATCTTGAAAAGTTTAGAATATGCACATGATATCAAAGTTTTATAAAAGTATATAAAATATAGTCAAGTTGCATCATAATAATAAAATTATTAATCAAGATCAACAATCAATCAATATAGGAATCTTGGTTTCTAATTAGTGATAATGAATTATTTCATGTATCAAGTATCGAGTATATGGATGTCAGGGGTACAACCTAAATACAATAGTGAGTCGACCATAGTCAATATAATCAAAAATACACCATGACTAATCATCAGGTTTATATCTAGTATCATGGTTCTCAAGAAAACTAGTTCTATGCACACCCACTTTCCTGTTTGAATGTCCATATCATGAACCATTCATGTTCTCCATGGAATAACTAGATGTGGTGTGTATAGTGACCCTACTTTTTCTTACATAACTATAGCATCATTTTAAAGAAAAATATCATATTAACATTTCAAATATTGGATCAAATAGTTTAGAGCCTTCGGAAAATAAGTCTTATACATCACATTTATATAAAAAAAATAAACTTTATTTAATTCCTTATTCTCTAGATTCTTAGTGTCCCTTTTATTCTTATTAGAACATGTTATCACCTGAGGATATATATGAATGAAAGGGGTGAGATAAAAGCCCACTAAGAGGGTAAATGGGGATATAGATCAATATAACATGGGAGAGCATAATCATCATCATCATAACATATTCATTAGATCACTATCAAAATTATGAGAGGAATTATTAGGAAAAGGCATGAAATATGGAAATGCATAAAAATTAAACATCATGTCATAGTGGTCAAATACCATGCATAGTTATGAACAATGCTAGAATCATTTTCACGAATGACATATGTGAATAATCATAAAATCATAATTATAAAAAAAAAATAGCATAACATTCAAGAATATTTCAAATTATCTCATGAGATGAATCACATTACCCAAAGCATAACAATGATATATAATTTCATGTGCATAGTTTATAACATAACATTAACATAATCATTCAGGCCACATAGAATCTATATCAATATTAGAAATTAAATAAACCATAGAATGGAATGGTATTCATTTCATAAATAATATATTCATGAAAAAACATTGGGTTTCCCAAAATGGAATTAAATTCTTGTTATAGGAATAATCAATATTGACTAAAGAATAAACAATCTCAAGAGAAGTAAAAGATATGGTTTTAGAATGAAGAGATATTTTGTAAAGTACTTGTATTCATCTTAAAACCAGATTTGAAGCATGTATATCCCAGAATATAAAAGGGTTGAATAAAGTCATTATATTTCTAGAATATTGAAGGAACTATCCGCCTTGAAATTGGGAAATGAAGAGTGATAACCCAAAGAAAGGGAGTTGGGTTTGAAAATCCCCTTACCTTGTGTCCAAATTATTTTATTCACATTCATATCCTATATAATCATACTAGATTAAATAATTACTAAATAAAAAACACTTTCTAAAATTATTTGATAAATTATAATTTTCTTTAGTTCATTTATGGCCAATTTAATTAGTTATAGAGTTCAATTTCATCGTTCAGAAGTGTTCATTTTCATGGTGTTCATGATCGATTCAGTTGTATATATGAATGGTAAATCATGTAAAATGAGAATAAATAACAAGAATTGAAATTATATGTTATTAATGGACATAAAAAACTTTAAGTGGTCTTGAATATTATTATTTTTTCTGTATATAAGGATGATTCATTAGATAAAATTTTAATGATAATAGTTTAGATTAATTTGGCGTTTTTTGATCATCACAAACTAGTTTTGTTTTATTTTTTAATATTAGGTATATATATTAGTTACATAGAATAAAAAAGGTTGTAAAAGATAATTTTTCAATATTTTTCAACCACTATAATTTTTTTATGACCAGACTTGAAAGCGGTAAAAAAATGAAAACTTTTCATCCTTAAAGGTAATAAATCAACACCTCACGAATGATGTTTAAATTTTTAGAATAAAAGGAGGAGGAGAAGAGGTTTTATGATGGATTATTACTTTAACATAATAGAATTAAAATACATATAATATAATAGAGTTATAATTCTACTTGTACGAGGGGTTGGGGAGAGAATAAGAAATGAAAATAAATTGGAATGAAATTAGAAGAAAATGAAATATGATTTTTCCTCCTGAATTCTTCTCCTTGAGAACCTCCTTAAGGAAATTGGTTTTGGTCTTTTTTTGAGAAAAATGATATTGGATATGAGGTAGAAACCTAGGAATAGTATTGGGCATGCATTGAACAAGATTCAAGGCTTGGAAGGTGTGATGAGAATATGTGGTGAGGGGTGGCATTCATAGTGGAGGAGAGGGGTGTTTTTTAATTATTATATTCATTTTATTATTATTTTGGCTGAAGAATATCAATAGTTATGATCCTTATCACTAAATATATTAAGTAATTAATTATAGTTCAATATTATTGGATTACATCATCCATACATCATCTATTACTAAATAATTCGTGTACTTGTTAAATACCATAAATTATTGTTTTTCACTATTCCCCAAAAGTTCTACTATTTTATAAAAATCCCAAAAATTAAACCATAACCTTTTTTTATGTGTATAATTAAAAACATAACTCCATTTTTTTAAAATGATTTTAAAAATATGAGAAATTTAATTTTTAATATAAATATTCATTTATTGAAAAAATACCAATTTTAAATTTTAACATATTTTATGACACTTTGAAAAATTAATGAAGATCTCATAAAATTATATTATAATAATAATAATAAAATATATTAATTTATGACTCTATTTTATGAAAATAAATTATATTTTAAATCATTATATTTATTATAAGATTCTAAATAAACATTTATGTTTTACAAAAATACCAACACTTAATTTATCATTTTTATAAAATTTATTTACTTATATTATGTTATAATTATATCAAATTATCATTTATAAGATAACTAAATTTTACTTATTCTTTCATAGGTGAAGTTAATATTCTATTGACCATATTACTATTCTTAATGGTCATGTTATTATTCCAAGGGTCAACTTACTATTCTATTGGTATAGGTTTCTTAATTAATATGAATATCACTTATTTCATTCTTTATTTATGAGAAAAAAGTTTTTATTAGTCTCACTATGATATGAATGTGTTTTATACCATATAAAATTATTATAAGAAAGGAATTTTTGTATTGATAATAGTTTCGGTCATTACATTCTTCCCCCAATTTGAAATTTCTCAATTGAAATTTTGTTTCACATACTAAGGTTATAACAGGTAAGGGTAATTATCCTTCTTTTGTTACTCTAGTTACCATGTTTCCTCTTCATTATTTTTGTTCTTCCATAGTTATTTTACTATGTGAGGATTCTTGTTGCGTAGACATTTATCTCTAGGGTCCAAGATCTTCACTGGCTACTCCTCATAAGAGAGATAATTTTCCAATTGTACCACCTATGAATTTAGTACCTGTTATGGATCTGGTATGTACTTACCTAATAGGGATACATGGAATACATAATTTTCTTGAGACATGGTTTTTGGAAGTTCTAGTAGATAAGTTAAAGCTCTGGCATGATTAAGAATCTCGAATGGGATGGTGTGCCTAGGACTTATCTTTCCTTTCTTCAAAAATCTCATAATCGTATTCCATGGAGATATATTGAGGAATACCATGTATCCAACCTTAAACTCTAGGTCTCGAAGATAATTTTATTCATAGATTTTTGTCGACTTTGGGATTCCTTCATGTTATACTGAATGGTTTTCACCTTTTCCATAATTTCTTCAACCATTTCATGTGCTAGAAACTAACATTCACTGATTTTATCCAAGAATGTCTATGTTCTACATCTTTTCCCAAAAAGGGATTCATATTTATCTATATCGATGCTCGATTGAAAATTATTGTTGAAAGAGAACTAAAACTAATGAAGATTTTTTTCATACACATTTCAATTCCATAGAACATGATCTCAACATGTCTTCTAGTGTTTGAATAGTCCACTTAGATTGGCAATTAGTTTAAGGTTGATAATCTGTAATGAAGTTCAGTAGAGTGTTTAGGGAATGTTAGAGATCTTTCAAGAACTTGGATGTAAATATTGGATCTTTATTGGGTAAAATTGATAATGATACTCCATGTAGCCTTAACACTTCTCTAATTTATATCCATCAAAGGTTATCCAGTGATAAGTCCTCTCAAATTGTGATAAAGTGAGTTGTGTTTGTAAAATGATCAACAATAACCCATATAGAATTGTTTCCTTTGGATTTTTTTGGAATTTCAGTGACAAAGGCCATTGAGATGTTTTCCCATTTCCATATTGGTATGGGTAATGGTTTCATCACACCCTTACACTTTCCTATTTCATCTTCACTTTTTTACATACAAGTAACTTTAACGTATACTCTGTAATCTCTCTCTTTATATTATCCCAGAAATAGTTCTCTTATAGATCTCAATACATATATGTGATCCCATGGTGAATATAGAAGGTTGAGCTATGTGTTTCATTCATATGCTCTTTCTTTATCTCTATATTTTATAGTACTTATATTCGGGACACAAATCTTATGACTCCTTCCTCATTAATTTTGAACTCTGAGGATTTCTCTTTTCTGATAGCTTCTTCCTTCTTCTGAATTTTCATGTCATTTCTTTGGGAATCCTCATTTTATCTATTAGGGATGGTTGAGAAATCATTTGATAATATATTGGGGATTATCATTCCTTAATTATTCCCATGTCCATCCTTTTAAAATATAAGAATATTGAATCTTTCTCAATTCTCATCATTGATAAAATTTTAGGATCCATTCTTCTTAGAGAATTTGCTACTTTCTTTTCCTTACCTGGATGGTAGGGGATTGATAATTCATAATCCTTGATTTAATATAACTATATTCACTAGTATATATTAATATCATTCTATGTGAATATATATTTTAGACTCTTATGATTAGTATATACCTCACACTTCTCTCCATAGAGATAATGTCATTGTATTTTCAATCAAAATATCACATCTTCAAACTTTAGATTATGTGTGGGATATTTTTTTCATGAATTTTCAACTACCTTGAGTTTTATGATATAAAATTTTAATTTTTCAATAGTAAAAATACTAATCCCTTCTTTGAAGAATTATTGAATACCACAAAGAGTTCCCCACTTGTTAGAAGTGTGAGTACAGGTACAGTGATAAGACTCTTTTTCAACTGTTTGATGCAGTCTTAAAATTCACTAGTCTAGAAATACTTCATTCCCTTTTGAGTCATCTTGTCTAGTGGGTTTTAAAATAATGAGTAATTATTCACAAATCATCAGTAATACCCAGCTGGACCATGAAAACTATGGATCTCCGCTACAGATATTGGTCTATGACACTCTTTGATTTCCTTTATCTTAAAATGGTCCATATATATTCCTTTTAAGTTAATAAAATTCCCTAATAATGACACTTCTTCTATCCATAACTCTCATTTATGTAATTTTGATATATTTTCTCCCATTATAAGGTCTTTATCACAGTTTTCAAATGATCCTCATGTTCCTTATTTCTCTTAGAGTATATGAGAATATATTTAGTAAACACTACCAAAAATTTGTCAGGGTAATATCTAAAGACTCAATTCATTAAGTCCATGAATATTGTTGGAGAAATACTAAGTATTAAATGCATCGCTATGAAATAATATGTTCTATACCTCATTCTTACATCAATCTTGGAAATATCATCTTTCCTCGCCTTTAATTAGTGATATCCTGATTGAAAGTCCACCTAGGAGAAATATTGGGCCCCAAGATATTGATAAAACAATTCATCTACACGTGGAAGGGATACTTGTTCTTTATCATGGTTTTTATATCTCACTATAATCATTAAATTGGTTCATTGATCCATCCTTCTTCTTGATAAAGAGGACTAATGCACCCCATGGTGAAGCACTCGGGCATATAAAACCTTTTCCATATTATCTTATAACTACATCTTTAGTTCCTCCAACTCAATGGTGTCCTTTTTATAAGTTTTATTTGATATAGGTAGAGATCTAGGAATAAGGACTTTTGATAACTCAACATCTCATTTAGGAGAAAGACCGGGAAATTATTTTGGGAAAACATTAGTTTAGTTCCTCACAATGGGCATGTCTTCGAGAATGATTTTCTCGTTTGTATAAATCATTTGAGCTAGATATGTTTTCTCATGAGGAAATGATATACAAACTTGATAAAATAATTCTAAAGGTGATTCAATCTCATCCTTACACTTGTATAGAATTGTAGGATGCCTTTAAATGTGAAGAGTTATCTCCCTTTCCCAACAATTGACGTTGGACTTGTATAAAGATAACCAATTCATGACCAATATAGTACAAAACTCAACCAAATGAAGTAAGACAATATTTTTTGAGAGGTTAAATCCACAAAAATTAACCAGGTATGAGTTATATAATTTGGATGTAGTAATTTCACCATTTTTTATGCTCATAGACAACTCAACCTCCATATTTTGAGGTGGTGTTTTAATAGTTCAACTAAACCTAAAAGATGTGAACGAATGTGTAGAACTAGAATAAAATACTACATTTGTTATTATTTAATGAATAACCAGCATACCTATAACCACATAATTGTTGGTATTTACCTCATCAATATTGATGACATAATATTTGACTAGATCTTTTGGATTTGGTGGCTGCTAATGATGACTACCCTCAAGGATTCTAGGTTTAAGGAACTTCCTTGAATGGTTCTCTTACTCCCTATAGTTTAAGCATTGAACAGTGGGAGGTTATCTACTTTACTCTATCATATTTTCCAGATTCTTCATTTATCTCCAAAATTCATGAGCTTATTGTCCTTTTCTCCCACACTTGAAGCATTTACCCATACCTTTGAGGTAGTTCCCATAATGTTTCTTCCCATATTTTTTACATGTGATTGGTTGAGTTTTCTTTCCAAATTTTTCGTTAGATACTCCGTATTAAAACTTCATATTTCATTTATTATCTCTATATCCATGGGACCATTCTCCAAACTCTATATCAACTTTGAGATCACATCGAAAAAAAAATATTCATAACTACAAAATTATTGAATTGATAGCGAATTTAGAAGGTATAGTTTTAAGATACATAATAATATATTATTTTTTCTATCATTGTTGATAAAAAACCTAATTTTTATATTTCAAGCCTTGTGAAATTTTCTTCATATATCATGATAGTTTCTCCTTCCTTTTCTTTCAGATCTATGAATCCTATCTACATCTTTATATGAAGTATTTTAGGTAAGTACTTGTTAATAAATATTTTCTAAAATTATTACCCCTACATATCTTGTATTTCATCCTTTTGATTGGTGTTATTAATCAAAACCTACCATTGATCAGTATCTCTATCTAAATGATAAATGGAAAGAGCCACATTCTCTATCTCTGAATAGTAAAACACTACAAAGATATTTTCCCTTGAGTTGGCCCACTATTTCACAACATGTGGTTCGGAATACCTACTCAATGTTGGAGGTTGTTGCTATATAAATGATTTGATAGCTAGTTTATACCTATTAGGTGAAGGATTATGTTTCACATTATTTAGGTTATTGATCCTAGCCTGAGATATATGGGTAATCTTCGACATGAAATTTTGAACTACACCTACTAATACATTGGGTATGTTATTTGGGAAATCACTGAATTGTCCCTCACATGGGTTTTTGGCTTGGTTTCACATGGTCCCCACCATTTTCTAAAATATAAAAGGATTTAAAAAACATAAGTTAACATGTCATGAATAAATAATTTATTCCTTTGTGCAACTAACTCTAAAGGCATATCTTGTGGGAACCCTATGTTTAGTATTTTTCTAAAACAAAAATTCATAGATTCCAACATATACATAGTCTTATACTAAGGGTTTTCACTAATATTCCCTAATATTAATTCCCAAATTAACAAATATGTGATTTGATACCAACTATAGTGACCCTACTTTTCTTACATGAATATTACATCATTTTAAAGATAAAAACCATAATAGTATTATAAATCTTAGATCAAATAGTGTAGTGACTTGGGAAAATAAGGCTCATACATCAAATTTACATAATAAAAATAAAAACATTATTTAATTCCTTCTTCAATAGCTTCATAGTGTTCCTTTCATTCTTCTTAGAACAAGTACTCACTTAAGGATATACATCAATTAAAGTGGTGACCTAAAATCCCAGTACGGCAACAAATAAGGACATGAATCAATATAACATGGGTGAAAATAATCATAATCATCATATATTAATCATTCTATCACCGTAATAAACATTATAGTAAGCATTAAATAAACTCATCAAATGTGGCAATCCATAAAAACAAAACATCATGTCTTAGTGGTCAAATACCCCATATAGTCGTGACCAAAGCTAGAATCATGTACATGCATAACATATGTTCATAATCATAACACCATCATTATGAACAAATATATAATCATTTTTACACATATTTCACGTTATCTAATGAGATGCATCACATTACCCAAAAGGTAATAAAATACTTAGTATATAAATCATAAATCCTGAGTGAATAAGAAACAATCTCAAGATAAGTAAAATATGTGTTTTTTATAAGAAGATTAATTTTGTAAAATATTTTTATTTTTCATAAAACCATATTTGAAACATGTATATACCAAAAACGAAAATGGTATAATAAATAAATTATATTTAAAGATAATTTAAGGAAATATCCACAATGAAATTTGGAATGAAAGAATGATAACCCAAATAAATGGATTTGGGTTTGAGAATCCCATTTCCTTAGGTATGAAGGATTTTATTCACTTTAATATCCTAGATAACCAAATTAGATTCATTAATTACTAAATAAATAACCTTTTATACATTAATTTGATTCATTATAATTTTTTAAGTTCATTTATATCAATTTTAATGAGTTATGGAGTTCAATTTCATCATTTGGGAGTGTTCACATTCTTGGTTTCCATGACTGGTTCATTTGTATATATGTATGGAAGATCATGTAATATGGGAATAATAATCCAGAATTGAAATTATTAGTTATTAATGTACTTATATAAGTTGTTATGGTCTTATATATTATTTTTTAAAGATATGAGGATGATTATTTAGAAAAAATGTTAATGATAATCATTTAGATTAATTTGGCGGTTTTTCAATCATCACAAACATGTTTTATTTTATTATGAAAGATAATGTATATATATTAGTTACAAAACATAAAAAAGGATGTAAAATACATTTTAAAATCTTATTCAACCATTATAATGGTTTTTGACCATCATTTATGGTGATTAAGGAAAATGAAAACTTTTTTCTCGAAGGCAACAAATCATCCCATCATTGATGATGTTTTTATTTTTAGAATAAACGGAAGGGGAAAGATGTTTGATGATGGAATCTTCCATTAACATAATAAAATTACAGTATATATAAGATACTGGATTTATAATTTCACTTGGACATGGGGAGGTGTGGTGATAATAAGAAAAGAAAATAAATTGAAATGAAATTAAAAGAAAATGAAAGAGAATTTTACCTCTTGAATTCTTCTCCTTGAGAACCTCCTAAGGGAAATTAGTTTTGGACTTTGGTTCAGACCAAAGGATTCTTGATGTGGGGGAAAATTTTAAATAGCATTGTCTATAAATTGGACAATATTGAAGGCTTGTAAGGTGTGAGGAGAAGAGGTGGAGAGGTATGGTGTTTATGGTGGAGGGGATGGGTGTTTTTTATTATTATATTCATTATTTTATTATTTTGGATCAATATTATCAATATTTATATCCTTATCACTAAATATAATAAATAATTAATGATATTTCAATATTATGGTATTAAATCTTCCATAAATCATCTATGATTTAATAATTTATGTACTTGTTAAATACCAAATATTGTTGTATTTCATTATTCACCAAAACATCGACTATTTTAGAAAAAATCCAAAAAAATCACCCTAACCATTTTTTTTACTTGTAAAATTTAGAAATGAACTCAATTTTATGAAAATAATTTTCAAAATATGATAAATTTAATATTTATTTAAAATCGACATTTATTTGAAAAATACTGATTTTAAACTTATAGCTGATTTTATAACACTTTGAAAAAAACATTAAGGTCTCATAAAATTATTTTATAATCATAAAAAAACTAATTATTAATATATGAATCTATTTTATGAAAATAAATTATATTTTAAATCATTATATTAATTATAAAACTATAAATAAACATTTATGTTTTACAAAAATAACAACACTTAATTTTTCATTTTGAAAAAATTTATTTATAGACTATTATATAATTATATAATATTATTATCTATAGTATGCCTAAATTTTATATATACTTTCATAGATAAAGTTAAAATTCTATTGGATAGATTATTATTCCTAATGGGCGTGTTACTATTCCAAGGGTCAAGTTACTATTCTATTGATATGGGTTTCTTAATTTCTATAAATATCACTTATTTCATTCTTTATTTATCAGAATAATTTTTTTATTGGGATCTCTTTTTTTTTTGCATGTGTTTCATACCATACAACATAATAATAAGAAGGGAAAAATTCAATTCATTAAATTATGGTTTTTTACAGTGTGGGTCTGGTAGAAAAACAAATATATATATATATATATATATATGTCATCTCATCTAACTACCAAGGTTTGGAGGACTAGTCAAAATAGGTTATTGAGTTAATAAAGTTTCTTGGATAACAATGGTGATCCATATCAATATCAATCATATGATCATGCCCTCTCATTTTAATCATTAAAACATTCCCCTAAATCATATGTCACTCTCGCCCCTAAGCTCCCTCAAATTAAATAATACCTTTTTTAACACCCATAAATGTGAATTAAAACAATCAAGAAAATTATAATAAGGTATTATTACAAGATAAGACCATTATAAAGTTATAATCGGGCTTTCAAAAATCATCAATTTAATTCAAAACCTTTTCTTCAATTCAACCATTAAAAATGGTAAACATACCCACTTCCTTTTTCAATCGTCATAATAATTCCGAAAAATCCTTTAAAATAATTATTTCTTTCAAAATAGGCCAAATCCATCCAAGGAACCTCCTAAATTTAAATACTTAAGGTCAAACAAAAAAAATGGGTTTACACCCACTTTACTTGTGAATAAATCATTCATTTCAATTACCCAAGAATCCAAATATCAAAAAAAAAGTTTAAAATCATTCAAATAGGGTTCTTGGTCATTTCAAAAATTCATTCATTTGAAACTATTTATTAAAACATAAAATAGTTCATCTCATTTCATTAAAATCAATTTATATCATTTTAAGATCAAAACCCGGATCCAAATCTCTCACTTTAATCAAATTATCCTTGAAAATTACTTTGAAAATAAATTTAAACAAACATTTCATTCAATAATTCAAAAAAATGTGAGAGAGATTAAGATCATATTTATTAAATTTTTACCATATCAATTCAAAGAGAAGAATCTCAAATAATCGTTCATAAGGTATTGTAAGAAATACTTCCACATAATATGTGTTGCAAATTAAGAAATATTTATCTATGGATTATTATGTAAAAATGGATTACAAGATGAAGGAAAATAAAATAAAAACTTACCTATAATATTTTTTAATTCAACTACAATAGGTCTAAGATGTGCCTCCCCCATAGGTGATCACTGAATCTAGGAAGAGAGGTCTCAATAGAAGAGATAAAAGTAAGAAAATCCATAATTCCACATAAATAAACCATGGTCTAATGGAACATAAGTAAATCATGTCCTATGGGAATAAAGAATCATAATAATAAGAGAGATTGAAGGATACAAGGAGAAGAACTTACCAGAATAGGATCATTGCTTCGATTAGAACTTAGATCCATTAATATATGATGTTTGGAGGGCCAAAATGCCTCTATATGGCTCCCAAAATCCAAAGGAACAGATTATCTTTTAGTGGGATGAGATCCTGGTTAGTAAGGTTGGTTTGGGTTTAAATTAAAAAATTAAGGCCATTAAAATCCATCTACATGGTTTGCAAGGATAGTTTGTACATTTAGTACTAATTTGGAACCCCAAATAGAGACACTGGAAGAGATAAATAGTTTGAATTTATTGTTAGTTTAACTATGAACCAACCATGTGACTCCTTCTATTCAGATTTCATAGTTTGGTTCTAGGGTTTTTCCAACTATGTGCTAACCATGCACCCTAACCTTGGCTACTGGAGAGGTTTCACATTTTGGTTTCATGGTCTGTCAAACCATGTTCCAACCATGCCCAGACCCATAAACCTTTAAAAAACTAAAAAAACATAGGAAACTATCCATGAAGAGATCCAATCAAGGGACACTCAAATATATGGTTCAAAAAAAATAATGTAATGTGATGTTACATCTTGGATGAAGGTCCACATTAGAGAATTATCGAGCTCCACATAACTAATCAAACAATTCATCAATATGTGGAAGTGGATACTTTTTATTTATCATGACTTTTTTGAGTTCATGATAATCGATATAGAGATGCATATAATTGTAATTTTTATTGAAAAATAGGATTGGTTCACCCCATGTTGAAGCACTTGGTCATATGAAACAGGTGTCCAAATGTTCATGAAATTTGTTCTTTAGTTGATCCAGTTTAATGGGTACATTTTATATGTAGTCTCAGATATCAATAAATTTTACACCCTGACAAGATTCATCAGGTTTGATTCAGAGTTCTACCTAACCTCAATCATGCCTCCCCATATGATGGAGGTTTCCAACTAGAATCTTGGGTTTGAATTCTGTTAGTGGGGAGACTATACACATCCTATCACTAAAGGCAAACATAGATAATTTTACCAATAAACACAAAATAACAAATAATCGATGCAATAACTATTGACATGGAATGTACTTAAAATCATAAAAAATAAATAACAAAGGAAACCCATTGTGGTAGGATAAATAAGAGTAAAAGTAAGATATGAAAGTAAACAAAAAACTATAGAATCTCTTTAGAGTCTTTCCTGGTATGAACTCCAAAAAAACACACTTCATCTCATAGCTCCCTATCACAGGGACTTTCCCCATCCCTGGTTCCTGGTCTTGAATTCTTTATGTGGATAAGGTTTTTTATACAGTGTGTGAGTATAAAACCAATTATAAAATAGCATGTTTTCATTAATATAAGTTCACATTAATATAAAATTGTGTATTTCATGATAAAATGTAAATTCTCAAGTAAGAAAAAATCAACACATTTATTGAGACACTATATGATATCCAAGACCCCATGAACCTCAGTCCCACCTACATCAACATGATATTAGTAAGGATATAAATGTATACCTCAATGCAGGAAAAGACATGCCATAATTCCCACTATTTGTCGGAAACCAATGCTTGTTAGTCATGTCCCCATGTTTCACCATTAAGGAAACTCCCCACACCCCACACTGATGGTGGTCATTATTAAGAACACTGCTCAACATACCCTGATAGTGGTTATAATCCATTGATGATGGTTACTACCACCTTTCATGTATGAAATATATATATATTAAAATCTCCTCTAGATGTAAGTTTCCCATATCATCCTACAACTGAATGATTTTCAACTTCCAGGCATGGTCTACTCCAATATCAATGGACCTGTTTTTGATCAAACTAATACCATCAAATGAGCCATAGTTCAGGGAAATATTCATATAATCACGCTCCTATTAAAATATTTTTCTACCAAAATTGATAAAATTATTCACAATAATAAGTAAAGTAAGGTTCCACAGGCTATTCAGTACTATTATAAAAATATATAATAGTAAGGAAAAATTACTCATATTAAGAATATTTCCCAAGAGGCTACACACAAATCATATGATCATATATCATGTAGGGGTATCAAATTCTACTCAATAAAACACATGAAGACACGTAAAAATCATTTTTTGTCAACAATAATCAAACATATCATAATAACACCATATATATGTCCCTAGTCATACCACGATTCACTATTTTATTTCACCCTTATACAAATGTATTAAACTGATTTTGTATTGAAAATTAAAATTTTAATAACAAGTTTTTCATAATTTTTGGTAACATAATTTAATTATTATCACATTAATAAATGTATATTTTACTTGTTTTGATGTTTTTGTTATAGGTGGAGGTGATTTGGAGGGCCCATGATGAAGTTCAAGAAAATGGGCAAATCTGCACAAGATCCAAGAACACCAATGGACTAATCCGCACAATTTTACTAAACCATACATCCAAATGGGATGAAATTTTGTGAGATGGTCCAAAATTTACGGGGTACATTTCATAGTAAGTAAAATAAGCCCAAAGAGGCCTCTAAAATTCCCATCCAAACTGATCTCTCCAGGGAATCAAATCTGCACAAGTCAAAAGCGTTGTTCTGTATTTTATCAATATCTTCGGATGTGATTGGCCAAATGAAGACAAAAATTAGGTGTAGATATTATTGATGTGGTTATACTAATTTATAGTTTTTTTAGGGATATTATATAGTCTAGTGGACTAAAACTACTATCTAAGTCATTTTACACAATCTGTGTGCCCAAAACCACCTTCCAATTATCCTATAAAAGAACACCTTGGGAACCACATTTAGGAGTTAAACCAGGATGAAAGGTGTTGCCATATTGGAGCCCCAAATTATTAATCTAATCATCCCTAGAAGTTATGGAGGCTATGGGAAGTACAACTTCAACATCTTCCTCTTCTGCCCCTCCCATGAATTTCTAAACCCCTTGTGATCACCCGGGGAGGAACGTGATCTAATCCCAAGCTTTGTTCATGTAATATTTGGATTGTATTTTAAATTCTATGTTTTTGTTTTATTCTTAATCATCATATATTCTTATTTTATTGATTTATATACTTTTATTTCATGCTCAACTCATATGATCATGTTTGGGGGTACCCATTCATGTGATGTTTCACACACCGTTCACCACTCCCCCCCTTAATTGTAGTGTTTGTGTGGTTCATATTTTTTAATTGAAATCACATAAAAAATATTAGGGGAAATGTACTTTAAAATCATGGTAACGCATTGAAATAACATAAAACCTGGACATCACATCGAGTTCTTCGTGTGTTGCCTCGGTGAGTTTTGGTTATGAAGTCGAACACAAATCACCCAATCATCAGTGGTATCTGATGAATCATTGTTTTTTTTCGACTGAAACATAGGAGGAATCCTTTTATAAACTCCATAAAATTATGGTTCTAGGTTTTAAAAACTGTGGATTAAAATATCATAACCCTATCTCTTATAGCGATGAAGTATGAACATCACAAGATTTCCCCTCGTTGATCACATTTAATTAATTTTGTTTAATTCCACTTTGTTTTTATCACTTTCCTCTATCTTTTGGTGTATTAAATCATAAAACTCCAAGTTTTATAAAACCCAATTAACCTTGTAACATTAATAATCAGAACCTAATTTTGTAATTAATGATATAAGGCTTGTTTGATAGACAACCTAGGGTTGCTGTTATACTTCATAAATTCTAGTAAAAACTAAACAACTAATTGGACGTGCTCGGCAATGTGAACAAATTTTTCCATTATTTCTTGGGAGTCAAGAATTTTTTTTTCTTTATTTACTTTTATTTATTTATTTTAATTCATAATTATTACTCCTTTCAATACCCCACCCCCATTTTATTGTTTTTGTTTTGGGTTTTTGTTGTTATTTTTGTTTGTTTTTCTGTGCTTTCTCTCTCTATCTCTCTCTTCTTTTCTTTCTCTCGGTCTCTTCTTATCCATTTCACTATATATAATTCTATACTATAAAATTATATGTCACCTTCACCATTATTTAGTGATTTTATTCAATTTCAATCATTGAAAAACAAAAAACATCACTACTTATTTTCATGAACTGATCAGAAAAAGAAAAAATACTTAAATTTGACCATAAAATTGAAAATAAACTTCACTCAAAAATCAGGGAATCCAGATTAGTTCAATAAATTAATACTGAGTAAGATATTTGGGATCCTCAAGTGTTCCTAAATCACTCAAAATTGAACCCAATCAAACCCCAGTAATCATGGCTGCAAATAAACGAACTTTAAAAGAACAACCCACTCCAAATGTGGAGTATCAACCTGCATACATCAAATATCCTAAGGAAGTATCCAACTTTAAGATGAGATCAGGCCTCATCCACCTAATTCCCAAATTTCATGTCCTTTTTTTTAGGACCCTTACAAACATATCAAAGAGTTTCACATAGTCTGCTCCACCATGAAACCCCAAAATGTGCATGAG
This sequence comes from Viscum album, assembly GCA_963277665.1. Classification (NCBI taxonomy): domain Eukaryota; kingdom Viridiplantae; phylum Streptophyta; class Magnoliopsida; order Santalales; family Viscaceae; genus Viscum; species Viscum album. Next base: position 815,764,015 of record OY728165.1, read on the forward strand.
GACCAAATTAAATTTAGGGTCTTCCCTTTCTCCCTTGATGGTGTAGCCAAAGATATGATATACTATTTTCCTACTACAATTGGGGGTTGTAATGACCTGAAAAGACACTTTTTGGAGAATTTATTCCCTTCCTACCAAACTACATCAATTAGAAAAGCAATTTGTGGCATTAGTAAATCACAAGGAGAGACCCTTCATGAATACTGGGAGAGATTCAAAAGGCTTTGGTCAAGCTGCCCCCACCACCAGATTAGAGAAAAAATATTAATCCAATACTTATATGAGGGTCTTATTCACATGGATTGTGGAATAATTGATGTTGTAGCTGGTGGTTCCCCATTTTATAAAACTCATTTCGATGCCTGTGACTTAATAGCCAACATGGCTCAAAATGAATAACAATTTGGTACACGAGCTATTGCACCAACCCGAGGAGTTCATGGGGTAAGTCATTCAACCCTATAAAAAAGTTATATAATAAACTCGATGATATTAATACGCTTATAATGAAATTATCTCAAACACAAGGTAACTCGCAATCTTCTTCAATTCCATTACATTGTGGTATTTGTTCGGAAAATACTCATTTTTCTGACCGGTGCCCACAAAATCAAGATTCACCTGAGTCTTGTATAGCCATGTTCCCAGGGCGTCCATTCCAACAAGAACCTCCCTTCAAGAAATAACCATTCAAGACACATCCAAACCTTTGGTGGCAAGCACAACCCGAATACCAACAAGGAGGCAACCCGAGCTACCCCAAGAAAAATTGGTATCAATAAGGACAAGGTATGAAATCTTCTAATCTATCAACTTCTGGGAATAATCTTCATCATCCTCCAAAATTTTAACCAATCATCAAGTACATGGTGAAGAAAATGGAATCCCAAAATCTCCAGTTCTAAAAAATCACATAATCATCAATTTAATACCTATGAACTCAAGTGGGGCAATTAGAAAACACCATCAGTGAGCTTAAGATGCAAGGTTATGGACAAATACCATCCCAACCCATTTCCAATATGAAGGGAAAAGGTAATATATGTGCAGTTACAATTCATAGTGGTAAAGAAGTCTCTCCTTCTACTGATTCTGGACAATAGGTATGTCCCCCTCTTGAAAACTATCTTTCCCAACCCTCAAAAATTTCAAGTAATGAAAATCAAGACAAAAAGGGTACTCAAATTATCATTGATGATTCAAATGAACAATAAATTACTCTTCCTTTCCCCTAAATACTCTCTAAATCTAAGAATAATTTTGATAATGAGATTGATAAATAAATAATGAATAGAATTAAAAAGGATCAATTTAACATTCCTCTATTGGATGCAGTTAAATAAATCCCTCAATATATTAAATTTATTAAAGAACATTGCACCCATTGTAACATCCCAATTAAGTAATGAATAATATATATTATTATCTATGTATATTTATGAATTAGATAGTTTTTTAGAGGCTTAAAATGAGAATAAATCCAATCTTAAGCATGGAATACACTAATATTTTTAAAAGAATGTTTTACCGCCTTTTGTTGGAAAACCATTATTAAATCAAAATTTTGACAATTTTATAATCTCTATTTGTCAAAATAAACTTATTATTTATTTATGGGACATTTAAATTTACATTGGATAATTTTTTGGTATTTTTATGACAATGTTCATTTTTTAATGAATAGTGAAAAATACTGCATTTACATCAAAACTGATTTTTCATCTAATTTAATTATATGGTTATATTATCTTTTTAATTGGTATTAAAGTTTAATTAGAATATATTTTTACCATTTAATCCAATTTTGGTCATTATAATTAATTTCACTTTGGAATTTGGCGTAAACAAGTGCCAAACTTTTCATAGATATTGTTTCAAAAAAAGCCGCTATTTGTTTTGACAACGGGAATTATTTTTAAATTAATTATTGCAATTTATATGTTTGGAATTTGGTAAAATTGATTCCATATTTGGAATCATAAATTCCAAATTATTTAATTAAGACACTTGTTTTTTGTACATTATGAATAGTAACGATGGTAATTATCTTTAATTAGCGTGATTAATTAGTAATCGAGTAGTTAAGGATAATAAAATAATATCATAATAATAACAAATGACCCCATAATGTGTCCTAATGCTACCTTTTGTGTCAATTCCGACCATGGGATGCCTTGTTCCAAACTTAGGGACCCCATGGAATCACTTTTGGGTGAAAGTGACACTTTATCATTTAATTTTTAAAAAAGGAGAATATCACTAAAGAATGTATCACACGAGTAAAACATTTATAGTTTTGTCTTTGTAAGTGATCAATTAGGCTATAAATATTCATTGGAAATATTAAACTATTTACTATATCATATTATTTTTTATATAATTTTTAGACATTAAATAAATTAATTTATTTATGACACCATGATGATGCAATGATTACCTCATTAATTAACGACTTAAATAAAATGAAAAGATAATGTAAAATCTAAGACTTATACTTGTCAAAGACCTATTGTATGAGTATATTTCGAACCCTTATAACCTTATCCTAGAAATATATCAATGTGGGACCTTTTAAATCCGAAACTCATTTTAAAATAAAGTAACATTTCTTGGCTTTCCAAGAGTGCCCCTCCTCCCTGTTATAAAAGGTCCCCACCTCTACCTCCTTACCCACACCTCTAAATCCATTGGATAGGCCAATATCTGCTAATTTTATCTCTCCAAATCCCTCTCTTCATCCTAGAAGTCTTACCTTAGGTAGAAAGCTCTTCAAGAAACCATTTTGTTACCAACCAAGAGGAGTTACCCGATTTAAAGGTAAAGTCTTCTCTAATGTTCTTTTGTTTTATTTTGCTTCTCCATCCCCCTAAAATCTTTTTATTCATTTCTTTTGTAACAACACCAGTATCCTAAATATACTATAATGTTTTTATAAGAATTATTTGAGCTACACTTATACACACCTACATCTAATGGTTAAAGAACATACTGTTTCTGTGGATGGCGAATTTCTGCCCCACGAAACGATGATTGTTCGATATTCTTCTAACACCTTCAAAGGTGGCCATTAAGATGTCACTATATTTATATATGATATGAAATATGTTTTTTTCTTAAGCTTCCGTATTTTTCATTTAAGCCATACTTTTATGGTTTCCATTATGGGTAAACGCGATATCTTCATTTTAGGAAGTGCGGACTACCGCCCCCTCAAAGTTATTTGATTCGTTAATGCCATATGAAGGAAGTATAAAGGATGGAGTTCATTGATATTATATATGATATTATACTGGAATTATAATATACCTTTATATCATTATGATTCCATTCCATAAAATACAAAATAGAAATGAAAGTAATGTTCATGCGTACGTACGGCTTACCGTCTCCATGAACGGTGCATTTCATTTCATACCTATAAATGTTATGTAATATTATAAATGAATGTATATACTGGATATATATGATATATATGATATCTAAATCATGAATATAATTCTGGATATAATGAATATTTTACCACATGAACTAATTGTAATTATAAGGAGTTTATTTTTTACTCAAGTACCAATGATCGACAAAACGACTATTATTAACTTAAATAATTACATAGTGTTCATAACATGTGAACAAGTGATATAAAAGGAATAATTATCTTGAAAAAAGTTCTTATGTAAGTATAAATTCACTCATGTTTATTATTCAGGAGATTAAATAATGATCGAGTCAAGTTAGACACGAGATATGGGACTTCGTCTCAATCTCCTTTCATTGAGGCATATTTTGTTTTATACACAACTTTATTTTATATTGTGTATGAAACCCTTTGAATTTTACGTTTATTCAAAAGGATTCTTTTTTATATGAAGCGTTTTACTAAATGACAAAAGGGAATGTTTTCATCGTACGTATGCGGAGATAACGACTTCTCCGTCGTCGTGACCATTATTTGAGTTTCAGCTTCCTCTACAAGACATAAATTTTTTGAAATGAAAAATAAATACCATGTTTTACTTTTATTTTATTTTGGTATTGAAAATGGTTTTGATAATGTATTTATTATATCAATGTGTTGTATTGATATCTTGTGATTGAAATGTGGAAATGTTATGTTTCCTTTCGGCATGTTTTATATGATATGATTATGTTATGGTTCTTGGGAATTGTTTATGAATACGGGTGGTTCTGTGATGAACTAAGGGCGGGTGAGCCCGATATAGCTCTCCAATGCATTTGGTAACGTGAAGGGTTTAAACGTTAAGGTTTATCCGAATAGATTTAGGGAATATACTATGATGGGTATTCCAAACGTAACCATGAGGGTTACTCCCTACGTAAGAATGTTATGAATGCCTCAAGTTACCTTTATGTCTTATGATTTCTATGATTTATTCATGATTTGATGAGGTATGTTAAATTTCTTATGTTTTATGAGTAAATTATGATTTCATTAATTCTTATGTATAAATTGACTAATGTTTTCATTTCGTACATTCATATCCCTTACTGAGATTTTTATGCTCATCCCATGTTTTTGAAATGTTTTCCACAGGTCAAAGGAAAAGTACATGATGTGATGATAGTAGCAAGGAATTGTCATGAAAGAATCCATGTTTTGTTTTAAATATGTTTCCTTTGATGGGAAAAGTGAATATTGTCTTTAATGTAACCACATTGTTTAAATGTGGTATGTAATGCATGATTTATGATCTAATTCTATAAAACTCTAAACCTGAAGAGATCCTCAATGTGTAATATTGTAATAACTCAATATTAAGTAAGGTTTAAGGCTGGGACCGTATAGTTGGTATCCGAGGTCTGTTTAGATAACTTTAGGAATTATAATTCTATTAAATGATTATCCAAAAATATTTTTTTATGGTCAAATTGAAATGATATAGCATTTGAATATTACCATGTTGATTCATCTAAGACATGTTTGATCAGAATGGTTTTCTGTAGAGGAAATAGGGAAGCAGTGCTAGGAAGGCATATAGAAGGAAATGACCTTCCGAATCAGCATCCTGAGATGGTTGGAATTGGAACTGAACAGTTTGTTGCAGTAATGTCACAATTGACTCAAGCGATAAATGGTGGTGGTATCCATGCACGAGATCAGCCAGATCAACCGCAGAGGAACATGTCAGTGTTGGAACATTTAATGAGGCAGCATCCCCCATCATTTATAGGATCATCTGACCATGTGCTAGCTGAAATGTGGATTAAATCACTAGAGAAGATTTTCGATTTCATGGGGTGTTCAGAAAATCAAAAGGTTAGTCTTTCAATTTACCGTTTTGAGGGTGAATCAGATCAGTAGTGGTCGATGGTTAAAAATATCAGGGACACTAATGAGATTTATGCTCTCAACTGGAATGAATTCAAAGGTATGATTCTTGAGAAGTATTTTCCTATGGTTGTTCGACGTAGGATGGAAAAACAATTCTGGGAATTGAGGAAAGAGGACGACTCAATGGATGCTAATGAAGAAAGGTTCACTCGATTGGAAAGGTATGATCCAAAATTTTATCCAAGACCTTGATAGTAAAATCAATTGTTTTTACTCAGGATTAAAGCCAAAATATCAAAGGGATTTAGCTTCTCGCGAGTTCAAGAGTTATGAAAAGATTTTTCGATGTGCTGAGAAGGTGGAAATGGAGTTTTCCGATGATTAAGTGTTCTATAACAACCAACAGAAGAAGAGACCGAGGTGGCAGGAGAAAGGGAAGAATTCTTCAAAAAGGTCAGATGGAAAGAAAACTAACTTTACAGTTTGTGATAAATGTGGTAAAAGGCATGCTGGGGAATGTCTTCTGAATTATAGAAAGTTCTACCGTTGTGATAAGATGGGACATAAGGCTCATGATTGCACTGAAAAAGATCAGGGTGATGGTAAGAACAAATTTGATTTACAGTTAGTGAAATGTTTCAAGTGAAATGAGATGGGTCACTATGAAAACGAGTGTCTGACAAAGAGCTCGAGTGATGGGAAGCAGTTAGACTACAAGAAGAAAGGGGTGGTGAAATCCTTTGCAACAACTTTATTAGATGTTGGGCCATCAAATGAAGTGGTATCAGGTACTTTGTTTGTTTTTTCAGATTATGCCAGTGTGTTGTTTGATTCAGGGTCTACACATTCCTTCATCTCTGAAAACGTTTCTAGTAAAATGGTAATACCATCTCAATAAATTACTCATGAACTTGTGGTAAAAACACCTGGGGGAAATGTTGAGGCAAAAAGAATTTATAAGAATCTTCCTATCCTTATCTGTGGAAATAAACTACTTTCAAACCTTATTGTTTTACCTCTAGTAGAGATTGATGTTATCTTGGGTATGGATTGGCTCTTTGTTTACCATGCTAAGATTGGTTGTAGAGCTAAAGAAGTTTCTTTTCAGAAAGACTTTCAGTTTGTGTACAAAAATGAACCCTTACTGTTGATAACATATCAAGAGGCTGAGAAACTTGTAAAAGATGGAAATGAATGTTACCTTTCACATATTGTTGAAAACAAAGGAACCAATCAGATTAATGATGTGCCAGTGGTAAATGAGTATCCTGATGTTTTTTCAGATGAGTTGCCTGGAATAATACCAGATGGGGAAGTTTAATTTACTATTGACTTAGTTCCTGATGCTAAGCCAATTTCAAAACCCCCTTATTGAATGGCTCAAATTGAACTTTTATAGTTGAAGGATCAATTGAATGATTTATTAGAGAAAGGTTTCATTCGACCTAGAACATCACCATGGGGTGCTCCTGTCTTATTTGTTAAAAATAATGATGGTTCAATGATACGTTGCATTGATTATAGAGCCTTAAATAACATCACTTTTAAGAAAAAATATCATTTGTCTCATATAGATGATTTGTTTGATCAGTTCTCGGGAGCTCATTATTTTTCAAAGATTGACCTGAGATCGGGGTACCATCAATTGAAGGTAAAGGAAGCAGATATTCCGAATACCGTGTTTCGTACAAGATATGGCCATTATGAATTTGTGGTTATGCCTTTTGGGCTAACCAATGCACCTTCTGTATTCATGGACCTTATAAATAGAATTTTCCATGAGTTCTTGGATAAGTTTGTGGTTGTTTTCATTGATGATATTTTGGTGTTTTATAAAATTAAAGTGGAGCATGAAATAAATTTAAGGTTTATTTTGAAAACCTTAAAAGAAAATAAATTGTATGGGAAATTCAGCAAGTGTGAGTTTTTGTTGCAACAAATTTCTTTCCTTGGTCACATTGTTTCTAAAGATGGGATAACTGTTGACCCTACAAAAACAAAGGTTGTTGAAAAATAGCCAAGACCCACAAATGTAACCGAGATTAGTAGATTCCATGGTTTGACAGGCTATTAATGAAGGTTTGTTAGAAATTTTTCTCGGTTATCTAGTTCAATGACTAAGCTAACTCGGAAGGGTGTTAAGTTTATCCGGACAAAAGAATGTGATGATTGTTTTCAGGTGTTGAAAAGAAGATTTGTGAAACCTTCAGTTTTGGCACTACCTTCTAGGAATGGTGAGTTTGTTATCTACAGTGATTCTTCATTGAAAGGACTTGGTTGCATCCTAATACAGAATGATCAGGTAATTGCTTATGCTTCATTTCATTTGAAAAATCATGTGGTAAATTACCCTAGACATAATTTAGAATTAGCTGCTGTTGTTTTCACTTTAAAAATTTGGAGGCATCATTTATATGGAGTAAAGTGTGAAATATATACCGATCACAAAAGTTTAAAGTATATATTCACTCAGAAATAATTGATCAGGAGAGAGAGGAGATGGCTAGAATTAATCAAGGATTATGATTGTACAATTCATTACCATCCGGGAGAAGCAAATAAAGTGGCTGATGCTTTGAATCAAAAAAGTAATGCTTCATTAACAATGTTGCATTTGGAACATGATCCTTTGGTTAAGGATTTGATGAACTTTTGCATAGAAGTTGTTGGCGTAGGATGTTCTTCTGTTTTGTTTCAGGTATCAGTGAAATCGTCTCTGTCATACAGAATTAAGAAAGCCCAGAAGCAAGACAGTGAGTTGCAGAAAAGGGTAGAGCTGGTTGAGAAAGGTAAGTTGCCTGAATTCAACATTCATAATGATTGTGTTTTGAGATTTGAGAAGAGATTGTGTGTTCTGTGTGATTCACAATTGAAGAGAGAGTTGTTATGTGAAGCTCATAGTTCTCCGTTTTTTAGTTCATCCAGGCAGTACTATGATGTATAGATATCTTCGGAAGTATTACTGGTGGGACGGAATGAAAAGAGATATTGTTGATTTTACTGTGAAGTGTTTGACCTGTCAACAGGTTAAAGTAGATTGACAGTTACCGAAAGGGATGCTCCAGCCTTTACCAGTGCCAAAGTGGAAATGGGAGAATATATCCATGGACTTCATTGTGGGATTGCCAAAGACACCTCAAGGTAATAATGCAATCTGGGTTATTGTTGATCTCTTGACTAAATCTACTAATTTCATTGCTATACGAGATAATTTTTTCCTAGATCAAATTTCTCTTTTGTATCTTAAAGAGATAGTTAGGTTACTTGGATTTCCCTTCTCAATTGTATCTGATCGTGATCACAGGTTCACTTTTAACTTTTGGAAAGGCCTTCAGAAGTCAGTGGGTACTGAATTAAATTTTAGTACATCTTTTCATCCTCAATCAGATGGGAAGTCAGAATGAACTATTAAGACTTTGGAGGATATTCTATGTGCTTGTTCGATGGATTATCAGGGAATTTGGGACCAGCATCTTTCTTTGGTTGATTTTTCTTATAATAATAGTTTTCATTCTAGTATACAGATGGCACCATTTGAGGCATTTTATGGGAAGCGGTGTCAAACTCTATCTTTTTGGGATGAAGTGGGTGAAAGGAAGTTGGTGAGACCGGAATTGGTAGAAGAATTGGTAGAAAAATTTCAGCTGATACAGAAACACATGAGAATAGGTCATAGCAGGCAGAAAAGTTATGTGGACAATAGGAGGAAGGATCTCTCTTTTGAGGTAGGTGATCATGTCTTCCTAAAATTTTCACCATGGAAAAGTGTGATGTGATTTGGTAAGAACGGAAAACTGAGTTTAAGGTTCATTGGACCATATGAAATTCTGGAGAGAGCTAGATCAGTATCATACCGAGTGGCTTTACCTCCAAGTTTATCTTAGGTACACAATGTTTTTCATGTTTCAATGTTAAGGAAGTACATGCCAGATCCATCTCATGTTTTGAGTCCAGAGGTAGTTTAGCTGGAAGAGAACCTACCTTATGAGGAACAATCGGCCCAAATTCTTGACCACAGGGAGAAAGTGTTACAGAATAAGGTGATTCATCAAGTAAAGGTTTTGTGGAAAAACCACATGAGTGAAGAGGCAACATGGGTATCTGAAAATGCCATGTGGGATAAATACCCTCACTTATTCGATAAGTAAATAAATTCCGGGGATGCAATTTTCTAAGGGGGGGAAGGATGTAACATCCCAAGTATGTAATGAATAATATATATTCTTATCTATGTCTATTTATGAATTATATAGTGTTTTAGAGGCTTAAAAGGAGAATAAATCCAATCTTAAGCATGGAATACACTAATATTTTTAAAAGATTGTTTTACTGCCTTTTGATGGAAAACTATTTTTAAATAAAACTTTTGAAAATTTTATAAGCTCTATTTGTCAAAATAAACTTATTATTTATGATTGGGACATTTAACTTTACATTTGATAATTTTTTGGTATTTTTTTGACAATGTTCATTTTTTAATAAATAATGAAAAATACTGCATTTTACATCAAAGTTGTGGTTTCATCTAATTTAATTATATGGTTTTATTATCTTTTTAATTGGTCTTAAAGTGTAATTAGAATATATTTTTACCATTTAATACAATGGTGGTCATTATAATTAATTTCACTTTCGAATTGGGCGTAAACAAGTGTCAAACATTTCATAGATATTGTTTCAAAAAACCTGCTATTTGTTTTGACAACGGGAATTATTTTTAAATTAATTATTGGAATTTATATGTTTTTAATTTGGTAAAATGGATTCCATATTTGGAATCAGAAAGTCCAATTTATGTAATTAAGACTCTTTTGTTTTTTGGACATTATGAATAGTAACGACGGTAATTATCTTTATTAGCGTGATTAATTAGTAATCGGGTAGTTAAGGATAATAAAATAATATCATAAAAATAATAAATGACCCCAAGATGTGTCCTAATTCTACTGGTTGTTTCAAGGCCGACCATGGTATTCCTTGTGCCAAACTTAGGGACCCCATGGAATCACTTTTGGGTGAAAGTGTCACCTTATCATTTTATTTTTAAAGAAAGGAGAATATCACTAAAGAATGTATCACCCGAGTAAAACATTTTCAGTGTTGTCTGTATAAGTGATCGATTAGACTATAAATATTAACTGGAAATCTAAAAATATTTCCTACATAATACTATTTTTTATATAATTTTTAGACATTAAATAAATTGATTTATTTATGACACCATGATGATGCAATGATTACCTCATTAATTAATGATTTAAATAAAATGAAAATATAATGTAAAATCTAAGACTTATACTTTTCAAAGACCTATTAGATGAGTGTATTTAGAACCCTTATCACCTTATCCTCAAAATATATCAATTTGGGACCTTTTAAATCCGAAACTCATTTTAAAATAAAGTAACATTTCTTGGCTTTCCAAGAGTGCCCCTCCTCCCTCTTATAAAAGGCCCCCACCTCTACCTCCTTACCCTCACCTATCAAGCCATTGGCTTGGCCAATATCTACTCATTTTATCTCTCCAAATCCCTCTCTTCATCCTAGAATTCTTACCTTAGTCATAAATCTCTTCAAGAAACCCTTTTGTTACAAACCTAGAGGAGTTACCCGATTTAAAGGTAAAGACTTCTCTAATGTTCTTTTGTTTTATTTTGCTTCTCCAACCCCCTAAACTCTTTTTATTCATTTATTTTGTAACTAAACTAGTATCTTCAATATAATAGGATGTTTTTATAATAATTATTCGAGCTACAATTACACACACCTACATCTAATGGTTAAAGAACATACTGTTTCTGTGGATGGAGAATTTCTGCCTCACGAAATGATGATTGTTCGATATTCTTATATTACCTTCAAAGGTGTCCATTAAGATGTCACTATATTTATATATGATATATAATATTTTTTTTTCTTAAGCTTCTGTATTGTGCATTTATGGCATACCGTTATGGTTTCCATTATGGGTAAACGCGATATCTTCATTTTAGGAAGTGCGGACTACTGCCCCCTCAAAGTGATTAGATTCGTTAATTCCACATGTGGGACGTATAAAGGATGGATTTAATGATATTATATATGATATTATAATATAATTATAATATACCTTTATATAATTATTATTCCATTCCATAAAATACGAAATAGAAATGAAAGTTGCATTCATGCGTATGTACGACTTACCGTCTCCATGAACGGTGCATTTCATTTCTTACCTAAAAATGTTATGTAATATTATAAATCCATGTATATACTGGATATATATGATATATATGACATATACATCATGAATATAATTCTGGATATAATGGATATTTTACCACAAGAACAACTTGTAATTATAAGGAGTTTATTTTTGACTCAAGTACCAATGATCGACAAAACGACCGTTATTAACATAAATAATTACATAGTGTTCATAACATGATAAAAAGTGATAAAAAGGAATAATGAACTTGAAAAAGTTTCTTAAGAAAGTATAAATTAACTCAAGTTTATTATTCAGGAGATTAAATAACGATCGAGTCAAGTCGGACACGAGGTATGGGACTTCGTCTCAATCTTCTTTCATTGAGGCATATTTTGTTTTATACACAACTTTCTTTTATATGGTGTATGAAACCCTTTGAATTTTATGTTTATTCAAAAGGAATATTTTTTATACGAAGCATTTTACTAAACGAAAAAAGGGAATTTTTTCGTCGTATGTATGTGGCGATAACGACTACTCCGCCGCCGTGACCATTATTTGAGTTTCAGCTTCCTCTACAAGCCATAACTTTTTTAAAAAATAAAAAATAAATACCATGTTTTACTTTTATTTTATTTTGGTATTGAGAATGGTTTTGATAATGTTTTTATTATATCAATGTGTTTTATTGATATATTTTGATTGAAATGTGTAAATGTTATGTTTCCTTTATGCATGTTTTATATGATATGATTATGTTATGGTTCTTGGGAATTGTTTATGAAGACGGGTGGTTCCCTGATAAACTAAGGGCGGGTGAGCCTGATATATCTCTCCAATGCATTGGGTAACGCAAAGGGGTTAAAAGTTAAGGTTTCTCCGAAGAGATTTAGGGAATATACTGTGATGGGTATTCCAAACGTAACCATAAGGGTTACTCCCTACGTAAGAATGTTATGAATGCCTCAAGTTACCTTTATGTCTTATGATTTCTATGATTTATTCAAGATTTGATGAGGTATGTTAAAGTGATTATGTTTTATGAGTAAAGTATGATTTCATTAATTCTTATGTATACATGGACTAATGTTTTCATTTCGTACTTTCATATCCCTTACTGAGCTTTTTATGCTCATCCCATGTTTTTGAAATGTTTTCCACAGGTCAAGGGAAAAGTACATGATGTGATGATACTGTCAAGGAACTGTCATGAAAGAATCCATGTTTTGTTTTAAATATGTTTCCTTTGATGGGAAAAGTGAATATTTTCTTTAATATAACCACCTTGTTTAAATGTGGAATGTAATGCATGATTTATAATCTAATTCTCTAAAACTCTAAACCTAAAAGGATCCTCAATGTGTAATCTTGTAATAACTCAAAATTAAGTAAGGTTTAAGGCTGGGGCCTTATACCCATTGAAGGAGACTAAAAGGAAATGGGAGTGTCAACTTGGGAAAGAATTTCTTAGCCTTGATTCAAACAGGAATTCCAACCAAATGCAATGATTGAGGAACATTCACGATACTGTGTACCATAGAGGAGACCTTATTTTCTGATGCCATGCTAGATTTAGGTGCTTCCATTAATGTAATGCCTCACTCTGTGTATACTTCTCTATAAGTTAGAGAGATTCATCCAACAGGAATTGTCATACATATTTCCAACCAAATATGCATCCAATAAGAGTGATTGAGGATGTCCTAGTAAGATTGAAGAATCGCATATTCCCCATTAATTTCTACAATATTGAGATAGAATATACCCGAACACAATGACATGATCCTCTCATAAATGGAAGGTTATTACCCAAAACAGTAAAGACAATCATCAACATTTACAAAGTTACATTGTCCATGAAGTTCGTAGGAGAAAAGGTAAGTTTTAACATCCTTGAGGCTATGAAACACCCTGTTGAAGACCACTCCACTCTTCTCGCCTATTCGATGGAAGTGCTCTCAAATAATGCACACACACACAATTCTATCCTAAAAACATACTCTGATTCATGTTTCTATTCTTTAGCCTTTTAGGATTTGAGTTTTTATTCAAGTTTTGAGTGTTTTGTGGGTCCTTAAAATTGTAAATTTTGTGCTATAATTGATGAGTGTGTTCATTCTGAGGTACCCATGACCGTCGATGATTCTGCAAATCTCATTTCAATAGATTCTTTATCCTTGGAGAATAAACATGAGTAGATATATAGTTTCATGGAACTCACTCCCCCTAAATCCCCTCCCTCAATCAAAAAACCCCCGATGTTGGAATTAAAACCCTTTACTTATAATTTAAAACATGCTTATCTTAAGGGTATTGACAAACTGCCCGTCATTATTTCCAATAACCTCTCTCAACAGTAAGAATCAAAACTGCTCAACCTTTTTAGAGAGTGAAAAATGGAATTAGATGGACATTGGATGATATTCCCAGGATTATCCCATCTATTTTTTTCACCATATAATTTTGGATAATGAGGCAAAACCTGTAAGACAATCTCAACACCATTTGAATCCCACTCTCCTTAAAGTGATAAAATAGGAAGTAAGTAAATTAATTGCTGTAGGGATAATTTATCCTATATTTGATAGTAAATGGGTTATCCTAGTGAAAATTGTCCCTAGAAAAATAGGAATAATATTTGTGTCAAATGAAAGGAGTGAATTGGTTCCAACACATGTGCAAAACAGTTAGCAAGTCTGTATTGACTACCTTCGACTAAAACAGTCAACACGGAAGGACCACTTTCATCTAACTTTCATTGAACAAATGGTAGAATGATTGGATAGTAAGCCCCATTATTTTTTCCTTGATGGCTATTCAGGTTATTTTCAAATTCATATAGCCCCTGAGGATCAAGAAAAGACAACATTTACCTGTCCATTTGGCACATTTTCATATAGAAGGATGCCTTTTGGTCTATGTAATTCTTCCGGTACTTTTCAATGATGTTTGTTGAGTATTTTTTTGAGTACCTAGAGAATTGCATGGAAGTTTTTATGGATGATTTCACAGTTTATGGAACTTCCTTTGATGATTGTTTGGCTCACATAGGTTATATCCTCCATCGATGCAGAGAAAAAGATCTTGTATTAAATAAGGAGAAATACCATTTCATGGTTGAATGGGGGGGTAGTTCTTGGGAATTTTATTTCAAAAAGATGGAATTCAAGTGGATAAATCAAAAATTGAATTAATTTCAACCCTTCCATATCCAAAATGTTTTCGTGAGGTGTGATCTTCTTCGGGTCATTATGGTTTTTAACGCCGATTCATTAAAGACTTCGATAAGATCTCACTTCCCTTGTCCCGGTTATTATAATAGGATTCTGAGTTTGTGTTTGATAGATATTGTGATCATGCTTCTAATTCGTTAAAAAATATCCTCACGTCACCTCCCATCATCCAACCACCATAGTGGGATATCCCTAACTTTACAGTTGGGCTGTTTTATCACAAAGGGTTGAGAAGGCTCCTCAGGTCATTGTGTATGCCTCTCGTACCATTGAACCTACATATCCAAACTACAAAAACACTAAAAAAGAAATTATTTCTATTGTTTTTTCCTCGGAAAAATTCTGTTCATATATTATCAGGTCAAAATCATTGTCTTTTCTGATCATGATTCCCTTCATTTCCTTCAAAATAAACTTGAAGCTAAGCTCCACCTCATTCGGTGGATGCTCATCCTCCAGGAGTTTGACATTGAGATTAGAGATAAGAGAGGAGTGGAAAATGTGGTAGTTGACCACATTATCTAGATTTCCACACCATTGGACCATCATGTTGACCCACCCCTACCCATTGGAGAATTCTTCCCACATGATAACCATTGTGATATGGTGGACCTTACCCCCTGGTATGCCGACATTGTGAATTTTCTAGCAACATCTAGGGTCCCCACTGATTTCATCACTTCAAAATCCCAAGGACTTAAGCATGATTCTCGGTGGTACATTTGGGATGACCCATACTTGTGGAGAATTTTTAGTGACCATGTTGTTAATAGGTGGGTCCCTGACCATGATTTCACCTCTTTTCTGACCTTCTATCACACTTTGTCTTGTTGGGGTCACATTAGCTCTCAAAGTATGGCTCAGAAGGTCCTTAACTCAGGTTTCTATTGTCCAACATTATATAGTGATTCCCATAGATTTTTCAAGTCATGTATTCATTGTCAATTCATAGGGAATATCTCCAAGAGGAATGAAATTCCACAACAACCCATGTTATTCTGGGAAATTTTTGATTCATGGGGAATTGACTTCATGGGGACTTTTCCAAATTCATTTGGCTTTGTATACATCTTATTGGCTATTGAATATGGATCTAAATGAGAGGAAGCAAAGTCCAGTAAGACCGATGACTCCATAGTGGTTTTTGATTTTGTGAGGTCTCAAATTTTTAGTAGGTTTGGTTTATCGAGATTCATCATTAGTGATCAGGGTTCACATTTTTCCAATCGCAACATGAAAAATTTTCATCATAAGTATGGTTTTGAACATAAAGTATCTACTTCATCTCACCCCCAAACTAACAGACAAATAGAAATATCAAATTGTGATGTTAAAAAAATCTTGGATAAAATGGTACAACCCAATAGGAAAGATTGGAATTTGCACTAAGATGGTGCACTTTGGGCATACCGTACAACTTTTAAAACACCAATCAGAATGTCACCATACAGGATTGTATTTGGAAAGACTTTTCACCTACTGGTGGAGGTAGAACAACATGCATATTGGGATGTTAAACAATGTAATATGAATCTTTTATATGCAGGTGAGCATAAAGAGCTGCAGATTTAAGAGTTGGAAGAAATTCGACATGATTTATATGAGAACTCCCAGATCAATAAAGAGAATACAAAGACTATCCATGATAGCATGATTCATCAGTAGAAGTTCTATATTGGTGAGAAGGTCCTCATGTACAATTCCAAGCTAAACCTTCACCCAGGTAAGCTTTGTTCCCTATGGCTCAGTCCTTATATTGTTACTGATGTTTAACCTTTTGGTGCTATATAGGTTTTGTGTGAGAAGAGTGGATAGTAAATTACTGTAAATGGGAAGAGGCTCAAGCACTTCTATTAGGATTTTCCAAAGCATCTTGTTGAGGAAATCAAACTGATAGATACTGCATATGACACCACTTAGCAGGTTGTCCCTTCTCCCTAACATTATTTATTGTCTATTTATTTAAAATACTTTCATTGAGTACAATGTAAATTTTATGTGTGGGGGAGGGTGACATGACATAGTTAGAATTAAAAAAATAAAAAATTAAAAAATTAAAAAAAATGTATTTTCATTTTTGATTTCTTTTTCCTTATTTTGTGTTTTTAGATGAAAATTGATCTTAAAAATAATATCCAAAATAATTTTTCATGCTTGAGTCGACTATGTGGAATATTCATTTGTTTTTTGAAAAAAAAATTAAAATTAATTCTGATATGAAATATTTTTCTAGAGTTTTTATTTTCAAATCATTATTAGGTGTTTAATGGATTTTTGAAACCCTTGCCTCATTAGCACTGACCGATATTTTAATTCATTTCCTGAGAGATATTCTAATAACATTATTGCATATTCTTCCTTTTAATAATTTTCTTGAGATTCTCGAGTCATGTAGAGAAACTAGAACTTTCCTTGATTCTATTTGAATCCATAAGATTAAAGTATGCTACATTCATGATAGAGACAATTGTTCATTGAAAATACCTTTTTAAAAATATCCTTTATTTTCAACAACCTTTATATTTTATCCATCTTAATCCTTAGAGACTATGAAATGCCTATTATGTAGCCAGATTAAAATCTAATTTATCCCTACCTACCCATATATTGTGTATGTTCTTGTTTTATTTTCAGCAAGTGTGGGAGAGAGGGTGTTTCCATGGGAATTCTAGGAAGAAAATCATTGTTATGGGATGATATAAAGGGTACCTATTTTTTCCTTGGGAAATGGGTTCACAAGCCATATTAGATCTTTTTTTTTCACATTTTTTCCTCTTTATATCCAAAAAACTATACATTAAAAAATAGTTTTGTACATTAAAAAAAATAATAAAATGGAAAAAAGAGGATGTTTACTCATTATTATTCATTGCTTGGTTGTGACTCAAATAAATTGACAATGGGGATAGTGAGTTGGAGATAATACACTTTGTGGGGGGTTAAGAGTGTAAATTTATTGTGAACACTTGATGAATTTTGACATGTTTTGTACATAAGAGATTAAACACTCCTCTTCGGCCTCAAATTTTTATACATTAAATCCTACCAACCCTTGAACCTCAGAACAAACTGTTGGAAGTCCTCTTGAGTAGAACACTAGTTTTTTTTGGTAGAGAACAAAGAATCATAGAAAGAATATAGTAAGATCACATGAACTCTAGGAAAAGTTAATAAATCCACATTCATATGTTCCTAGAGTGAATAGGGAAAAAAATTTGGTGAGGCAGGTTGCGATATGGTTCATGGGTGAACAAATGAATCTGAACAAATTTGAATGAGAGTAAAGAAAAATAATAGAAAATTTGATTGCATAAACAAGACATGATGAATTTCATTTCAGAAAAATATTTGTTGTTTTCACACCATTTATTTAGGAATGGGACGTGATTAGAATATTATACTTTTCCCCAGAGTGCAAAGGTTTAGGTGTGGGGGTGTGATCATACCACGATTCACTGTTTTATTTCACCCTTCTACCAATGTATTAAATAGATTTTGTTTGGAAAATTACAAATTTAATAACAAGTTTTACTTCATATTTTGTTCTATAATTTAATTATTATCACTTTCACAAAGGTCTATTTTACTTTTTTTGATTTTTTTGTTATAGGTGGAGGTGATTTGTAGGGCCCATGATGAAGTCCAAGAAAAATTGGTCAATCTGCATATGATCCCATAATGCTAGTGAACTAATCCGCACATTTCTACTAAATAGTGCATCCCAATGGTCTGCACATTTTTTGGGTTGGCCCAAAATTTAATTGGATACATTTCATATGAAGGAACACAAGCCTCATTAGGCCTCTAAAATTCTCATCCAAACTGATCTGTACAGGGAATCAAATCTGCACAAGTCAAAAGAAGTGTTTTGTATTTTATCAATGTCTCAAGATGTGATTGTCCAAATAGAGCCAAATATTCTGTGTAGATATCCTGATGTGGGGATACATATTTATAGTTTTTTTCAAATGGATATTAGACTCTCTAGTGGATGAAAATATGATCCAATTGGTTTTACACAATCTGTGTGCTCAAAACCACCTTCCAATTGGCCTATAAAAGAACACCTTGGGCACCTCATTTGGGAGTTAGACATAGAGGAAAGGTGCAGCCATTTTGGATTCCCAAAGGATTCCTCTCATCGTCCTTAGAAGTTCTGGAGGCTATGCGAAGTGCAACTTCAACATCTTTCTCTTCCTCCCCTCCCATGAATTTCTAAACCACTTAGGATCACCCGGGGAAAAACGTGATGTAATATCAATCTTTGTTCATGTAATATTTGGATAGTATTTTAAATTATAGGTTTTTGGGTTGTTTTTCATCATCCTCTATTATTATTTCATTGAGTTATGTCCTGGTATTTCATGATCAACTCATATGATCCTGTTTGGGGGTACCTATTCATGTGATGTTTCACACACCATTCACCACTTATTTTACCCCTTTTAATTATAGTGTTTGTTTGGTTCATATTGTTTAAATGATCTCACATAAACACTATTATGGACATTTAATTTAAATTCATGGTAACACATTGAAATAATATACAATCTTGGATAACACATCAAGTTCTTTGTGTGTTTCCTTAGTGAGTTTCGGTTATGAAGTCGAACACAAATCACCCAATCATCAGTGGTATCTAATGAATAATTGTGTGTTTCCGACTGAACCCTAGGAGTTATCTTAGTATAAAATTTGTAAAATTATTGTTCTATGTGTTACAAACAAGGTATTAAATGATCATAACCCTATCTTTTAAGTGATGAAGGATAAACATCACTAGATTTCTCCGGGTTGATCACATTCAACTACTTTTCTTAACTTCCACTTTGTTTTTATTAATTTCCTCCTTATTTAGGCATATTAAATCATAAAACCCCATTCTGCTTTTTTAATTTAACAATCAAAACCTCATTTTGGAATTAATGATTTAAGGATCCTTTGAAAGATAACCTAGGGTTACTTTTATACTGTGGAAATTCCAATAAAAACTAAACAACTAATTTAAAGTGCTTGATGACACGATCAGTACTTATATGGTAAGGAACATCCATACTCAAGGATGTCAATGTAAGCATTAAGGTTCTTCCAGAGTGTCATCACTAGAAGAATGTTCTCACAACAACTAGAAGGATTGCATGTTAATAACTCCTAGAACTCATTCCAATCTAATAGAATAATTTTTCTTCATTAAGTTGGTGAATAAGAATAAGACAAGGGTAGAATAACTACTTAGCCTATGTTAAATAGTATCAATGGTATTATTAAAGTCTAGTTGAAGAAATCAAAAACTTCATCACTCATGGATAGTGACATGTGAAGAGATTATAGGTTCATATGAGTCTGAATCAATGATAAAAACCTCAATATTCCATGTTTTGGTTCCTACAACAAATTGAGTAAGGAGATAAAGAATAATCAAGACCAATAAATAGAACTATTAATTTAAAGATGGCTTCCCAAGCTCTTCTAGGAGCATCTATAATTTTTCTAGATCGAAGGAATCAAAAAGATAAGGGTGTGATTCAATTAATAAAGGTTAAAAATGATTAATAAATTCATTTAAAACCTAATGTTTAATCAACATTTATTTCCCCTAAGTTTTGGTAAAAACACAAGAATAAATCTGGTCTTTCCATCTATTTTTAAATCCATCCCAACCATCTCCATTACCTCTACCATATCCTGGTCATTTTCGTGGTGTTCTTGATAACTCCATCCAAAATGGCTTACACCAGTGCATGCTTCCCACACCAAGGGAGTTTTTACCTCATCAAATCCTCTAAAATGGCTTGACGAAGTCATTTTCCCTTCCCTATTTTAAACAGGATCATACCAAATCCAAAACAACTTTTACCTAGAAATGGTGTTGGTTTTTTTGAACCAAAAACATCTAAAAAATTTAAGATTCTCAACCCCTCCAAAAATAACCGTACTACAGTATTAAACATTAAAAGTTTATAAAATAACACTTAAGGCATGATAGTTCTTACATTTACATAACCACCCACAATGAAGGTGTTATAAATCTCCCCCTTTAAGGAATTATCATCCTCGAGATATATCTCCCAAGTAAACCTCAAACAATTTGGTCATTAAACCCGAACATTAGTCTCATACTACCAAATTTCATCTTTTACCCTTCCATCACTCCATAAGATCCACACAAGTGGCACCATTTTCCCCCATTGAACATTATCACATGGGTCTAAGATCTAAATAGGTTTCTCCGTGATTGATGTGTCATGTTCCAAACCAACGTCATCGTATTCTATAACATGTTTAGGATTAGGCATGTACATCTAAATATAAGTTACATGGAACACATTATGTAAAACTAAATAATCCTAAGTAAGATCCAAATAATAATTCATTATCCCTATACACTCTGTAATCTTGAATGGTCAAACAAATCTAGGTGCCATATCCCCTTTCTTTTGGATATATTGAATCCCCATCTACGTAGTCACCGAAAAAAACTTTGTTTCCCATAGGGAACTACAAATGACTCTTATTATGGTCATAATATGATATATCTCTACTTTGAGTAGTGACCATCCATTGATGGATCAACTTAACTCTATCTGAATTCTCTTACACTATGCTCAATCCCACAGTAACTGCCAGACTGGTATCATTCTAGAATAATAATGGGTGAAAAGGTCAACCATAGAGGGACTAATAAGGTTTCAGTTGGAAACAATCCTTGTAATTTTTATTATAAGGAAACTCCACCAAGCCTATATGCTCATCCCCATATCCTCAAAAGTCTAGGATATAGTCATGATGCATGTCCTAGAGAATCTATATTTTCATCTCATAATATTCAAATGGATGGGGTGATATATCTTCCTCAATCGTAGCTGAGTTCCCAAAGAATTATTTAAGCCCTACCAAAACCATGACTTGAAATTCATGTCTGTATCAAATACAATTATCAAGGGAACCCTTGATGGAAATAAAATATCATGATAATATATCTTTCATAACCCATCTATAGAAATAGTATCTAATATCGACAAGAAATATTCCACTGTATTCATCTGATCCAGTATCTACCAAAAAACATCATGATTCCTTGAGGTCCTTAGAAACCTTATCACAAAATTCATCATGAACTCAGCCCATTTTTTACATGGCCAATATAAATGTCTGGAATAATCCACCAAGAAATTGATTCTCATCCTTTACTTCATGCAAGGTGATACATCATGAAACAGAACCAGTGATATCCATCTTTATACCTTTCCACGAAAACTAGCGTACGATGTCAAGATAAATCATCCTAGAACTTGGATTCACTATCCACTATGAGTAATGGGAGTCTCTCATAATACCTTCCCTAATTTAAGTAGAAAATACAACCTTCTCTTGGATATAAAGCACACCATCATTATTTAAGTACCAACCTAGTACTAGATCATCTCCCGCCAACTTTTTTCGCATTATAGAACACTGGAAATCTATATCCTAGATAGACTTTACCTGGTACACAAAACAAAATTTCGTAACCAAAGGTTCACAAGTCACTACCCCTCGTGCCCTAAAACTCCTCAAATTTATCTATCCTCAAATTATCTAACAAGCACATCAGACACCACTCCTTCTATGTGGTTCGTTCTCTAAGCTCCAGGTCATCATATATCTTCCTACTAGGAGCATCTACAATAATAATTCCTTATTTGGGTGCATAATACATATCTAATTTGAATTTATATAGAGACTATACTGATAAACTATACTTAAAATTTTGTTCTCTGAAGAGATAATGTGTCCTAAACTACAGAGTGTGGACCACGGCTTCCAAATAAAAGTCATATGCCAGGTAGTTCTAATCATAAGGTTTCAGATAACATGACACATATGCTACTAATTTGTCCATATACAATAGAACATATAGAAAAAAAATACCTAAGGAATTATAGTAAATTGAATATCTAAAACCACATTTTAGAAAAAAAACAAGACTAGAGTTATCGTCAACCTCATCTTTAGCTTGAGAAATACTTCCTCACACTAATCTGCCCACATAAACTTCACCCATTTATTGATCAGATTTATCATGGGGGTTACTAACTGTGATAATTACTAGATGAATTATTGTTGGTGCCCTTCTATACTAAGTAATATCCTAATCTCAAATACATTCAGATGGTGAGTCCAAGACAACATCACCTCTACCTTCTCTAACTCCACAGAAATTCCAACCATTTTCACCTCATTCCCAAAGAAACACACCTCTTGAATACAAAAGTTATATTTAAACATATTTTCATAAATCTGGTGTGATTAAAGTGTACTAAAAAATAACTTGATATTCCTAACAAGCTACTCTATGGTGGGCGAATATATGAGGATGTCATTAGAAAACACTACACTAAATGGGTCAAGATATGTGTGAAAAATATTGTTCATGATGGCCATAACACCAATAGAGCATTCATCAGACCAAAAAGAATCACTAAGAACTCATATGTCCCATATATACTCTTAAACTCCATATTTTTATGTCTTTCTCAATGACATGAAGATGATGGTATCCTAAATGCAGGTCGATATTAGAAAACCATTGTTCTCCTCACAACTGATCAAACAGCTAAATAGTCCAAGGAAAATAATACATATTATTCATTGTCACCTAGTTTAACTTTCCATAATACACATAGATAAAAAGAGTATCATCTACCTTTTTGGTGAAAATAACTACATAATCCCATGGGGATATGCTCGGTATAATAAAACTCTTCCATTAAAACTCATCAAGTTTAACTTTGAGTACCTTCAACTTAGTAGACGGTATATGATAAAGAGGTAAAAATATAGTTTTTCCCCTACCAATAGTTTTATTTTAAACTAAATCTATCTCTAATGTGGTAGACCATAAAATTATTCTAGAAAAACATCCTAATAAAGAACAATAATTGGATGGAATGATAAGGGGGCTAATTTTGATCCTATATAAAGAGTCAAGCCTGCAACTCGCACTGTAAGAGCCCTAATTTGACTCAAATATGATCACACTCTACAAGATACAAATTCTCACTAATAGATCACCAAAAAAATTCTCCCATTTAAGAGGGATAAAGGATACCCATCTTCAATAGCAGTTGATGTGTTTGCGATATCTTTTAATCTAGTCCATCCAAAATACCAAATTGATGTTAGTCATCTCTAGGATCATGAAATATGAAAAATTCATGTAGCTATAAATCACTACATGACATTATAAAAACATCTGAATATAGTCTAGTTTTGTCTCTAAGGGTGTATTGATTAAAATAATCTATGAAAATGTTCTAATTGATAATTCTAGGGAATATACTACATTATCCAAGATAAAGGAATGTAAAAAAAGTATTAAACAAATTAGTAGATAGATTAGTGGTGATAAAGTACATAAAAATAAATATAGATAGTCCCTCACTAGAATTAGATGGATATTGTTCCACTATTAAAACCTAGCCTAGTTCAACTCTCTACCCTTTCCTTTAGTTATGGAAGTTTGGTGATTTTTAATCCTCTGTTAAGTTCTTCTGCCTCTAGCTTACCCATATCTCACTAAACTCCTCCAAGAATCCCATGAAAAAATGATTAATATTACCAACCCTTCTACATCATTAGAATTCCATAAGAGTATTCATAAAATCATTGCTAGCATTTGGTCTTCGACCACAATTTAATAACAAGTTTAATCACTTCTTGTAGTTGACACTGAGGAATTCCTACTATGGCCCATATTTCAATTTCCCTACCATTTCTGATTATGTTTCCACTTATAACAATCAAAAGATACTCTAATAGTAGTAAGATAATTCTAAATCAATAGTCTACTAGGAACTAGAAGTAATCCTACAACCCTTTCCTCCTTTAGTCCCATATAAATGGTCTTGTAATTACACATATAATTTGGGTATGATTTTAGATCAATGATCCTAACCAGTAGTGATCTTATAACGAATCCATATCTTAGTATTTTGGGACATCCAAGCCTTTTTCCCTTCCAAAAGAGGGTTGAAATGTAACCAAACCCTAAATGAGTATAATACATAGTGATAGACATAGATCCATGCTGAAACTCCAATAACTTCTAGTTAGGGTTCATCTTTATCACTTTAGGAAAATACTTCTTGAGAAATAAATCCTTAAAGGTCTCGTAAGTAATAAACTCCTTTCAATCAACTTGATTCATGGTTATCTATTTTCTACTATTAGATACCTGGATAATGAAGGTATTGATCACCACTTTACCATCAATAGGATTCTATACAAGATAAAAAATTCTCTTGATGATGTATATTTTTCCATCTAAATAATTTGGGCCTCCAGTACCCTAAAATATCATTGGATACTGAGATGGAAGTCTCAAGAATGATCATTCATGGTCTTATAAAATTTTCCTCCTAAAATGGGATTAATATAAAAAAATTGTAAAATTAGATCTACATCTTGGATAACTTGAGCTGGTATAGGATCATTCTAGGGTATATCCTACTTCACCACTGGTGGTGGTACAGGCACATTTTTTTAATGAGAGCGTTATGGGAATCATCTTTTATTGGTCCCATAAAATGTCTTCATGCAAGAATTTATAAAATTCCAAAAGATATTTTAAGATTATTGAAGCTATTAATTTCTAATAGATCCTAACAATTATATGGATAACACAATGGTTCTCTTATAATGTTTCCCATACCCCAAGGAATAACCCTCTAAGTACTACCCATAATCTAATATAAGTGCTTCATAATTGAATTTTAATCACAATCATATATACAAAAAACATAATAACATGATTAAGTTTAACTAATTAAGTCAAAATATAGGTATATTACAAAATCAGAGAATATATGTATATCTAATAATAGATAAAAATAGTCCAATCCCAAAATGATAGTAGAAATCAAGTCAATCAGTTAAATAACTATTAGTAATCACACAATAGGTATACATATATGAAATTTGATATTACATTCCTTATAATGACACACAAACACACCCAAATACCATAAACAACCACAATATAATAATAGCAACTCATACTTTTTATACATATATATTACATCGTGATAGATGAATATTCAATACATAGCATTGTGATCCATGCTATAATCATAAAGATTTACTATATTTGGAAACATTTATAAATAAACAACTAATTCATAATATATATAGATAAACTCTCACTTATTTCTTCACAACTAGAACCCTTCTTAGACATATCATACTTAAAACCCTTCATCACACCCTAGGGAAAGAAAACAGAAAAAACAAAAAAAATAGTGAGCTCAGATGCTCAGTAAGGGTAAACAATGAAAATATCAATGATCTTAACTATAAAATGAACACAAGGGTTTTATAACATGAGTTTAAAATTTGGAAACCATACCCTATATATCATATATCATAATCGTGAGTCATGGCCTAAATCTTGGCAGTTCATAAGACTTAAATCATAAAGGGGTCAAAGAATATGTTCCATGAGAACATAACATTGGCATAACATCATTTCCTAAATGGGTGGAATAAAGAGAATAATAATCATTATAATAAAAATATTATTTAAATTATACCCACCAATTCATTCAAAACATGTTAGGCTTCATCTAATCGCCCATGTACCGGCTTCAGGCTTGGGAAAACCTCTTACGCACCCTCTTTTTTTGGCTTGTGATAACCTCAAGTGTACCCTATTTTGGGATTAGGACAACCAATTATATACCCCTTAATAAAATAAAACATTAATACTTACCTAATTCATTGGATTTTTATATCATTTTGGGTCCACTCATCACATAATCATAAATTCAATCATATGAACACCACTGGATCATAAAAAATCATTATAACCTAATTTGTGGAAAATAAAATGTTTTTCATAAATTTTTCATCATATGGTGACAAACCATCTAGATAAATAATAAATATAGTATCATTTGATCATATCCCTAGTAAATCATAAGTAACATCAAAGGATGTAATTATAGATGAAAACTTACTTTAATATATCACTAAAATATTTCATGAGAAAAATACCCTTTTTAATTTTAAATCAAATGTTCAAAATATAAAATTTCAAAAATATCAGGGAAAACATTTTATTTTAAAATAAACATGGAAAATTGTAATGTGATATCCAAATCATTGAGCTTTCATGATGGAAGGATTCTCCATTCGTGTCATGTATATAAAAATAATGATCCCTATCACATTTTTACTAAAAAGTCAAAAGTCCCTCATATGGAAAATGAAAAAAAGATTCAACTAAAACAATTTTCAAAAAAATTAAGCATGAGTAAAAATATATTTAAATAATAATAGTTTAATGTTAAAAAATTATAGAAAACAAAGACATGGAATAAAAAAATTGACCGAAGAGATAAGTAAAGTCAATTTTCCATAAAAATTATCTTTTGATCCCTTGAGTACCTAAAATGTGGAAAATGAAAAGAAATATTTATTCTCAAGAAATAAATAGAGGATATGAAAATTCATTATATTATTGCTAAATGGATCATTAAATTTCATCATCGTAAACTTAATCATAAACAATCATGATAACTAATGAGATTGTAACATAAATATCTTACCTTGGGTTTGACTTTCTTCAAAATCATAAAATATGAAAATTTCATGTTTTAAAAGAATTTTTATTCCTTAACCCATTTTTTAACCTTATTTTACCCATTTTACTCTTACAAAGGTGACAAACTTTACCAAGGTTTCTATTCTTAATAACCAAAAATAAAAGAAACCTCTTTACCAAATATTATCATCCTAATTAAAACTATGGAATCCATTTTTGATAATTTAATATCTTTAGGTGACATAAATTAATTTAAAAATAAGTACGCAAATCACGAAAAAACCCATTTTTTTTTGTAAAAGTACATTTTTAAGCATAATTATGGATTTATTATTATATAATGCTTGGAAAAATAATTATATGAATATTAAAATATTTTATTGAATATATAATATATAAATTTTATTAAAATCATTCACCAATAGTAATTATATTTTTTTAAATAAAAACACACTACATGCATAAAAATGGTTTATTTAGAAAAATAACCATTTTATTTTCAAATGATATTTATTTTAAATTATAATTAATTGATAACCAATGAATTCATTTTATACATTTAAAAACCAAACATTTCTCACAGGTTAGTTAGACCTTTTAATACCCACAAATCCAATATCAAGTTAATATCTATCCCATAATAATATTTCAATAGTATATCATGGTATGTTTAAAATTTGTGTTGCGTGTAAAGAAAGATATTAAATAAATAAACTTTATTTGAAAATAAATATATCATAAAATCTAAAGGTGTTAAATTCTACCCATATTAAAATTAATTTTTTACCTTGAAATTATATCACAATGATGAAAAAAATGAGGATATCTCTATTTCACCTCATCCTCGGGTTCCCAAGTAGCTTCTTCGAATTTATGGTTTTTCCAAAAAAACACTGACCAAGTAAGTTCTATTGTTTCATAAATATTTATCTTTGTGATATAGAATCTTTTCCTATAGTTCCTCATAAGAGATATCTTTCTCCAGTGGTATGACCACTATGTTCAGTACATGCAAAGGATCAGTTATCTACTTCTTTAGGAGAGATACATGGAACACATTATGAACTTCAGAGAGATTTAGGGGAAGTTCCAAGAGATAATATACCATCCCGATAAGATCCAGAATCTCAAATGGGCCAATATATAAAGGGATCATCTTTCCCTTATTTTTTTAATTTCATTATCATCTTTTATGGAGAAGTTTATAGAAATAACTTCTCACTAACTTCAAACTCTAGATCTCATCAACTATTGTGTGAATTGTTTATTTTTACTCTGAGCTTCCCTTATGTTTTGTTTAATGTCTCTAACCTACTCTAACATTTTCTTAACTAGATCGGTTCACAATAGCTTTCTTTCTCCCACATCATTTCAAAACATTATAGTTTTATACTTCTTGATATAGAGAGCTTCATAAGGATCCATCTGAATACTTGAGTGAATGAAATTGTTGTAAAAAATTAAACAAAAGGAAGTTGTTGATCCCAACCACCTTTGAAATCCATAAATAAATATCTCAATATGTCCTATATAAATTTAATGGTCCTATCAGGATGAACATCTATCTGAGGATGATAATATATTCTAAAACTCAACTCTATATCTAGAGATTTCTGAAAAATTTACCATAACTTTGAGTTAAACCTTGTATAATGAGCATATAAATTATAATATCGAACTCCATGAAACCTTACCACTTATTTGATATATATTATGGAAGATTAATAAGAGAAAAATATTATTTGATACAAATAATGTGTGCTAACTTCATCATGTTTTCTAAAATAAACCAAATAGAATTATGGACTTTATATATTTTTGGGAGACTAATGAAAAGGTCTGTGGGGATCTTCTCCCATTTCCATTGTGGTATGGGTGATAGTTATATCATCCATTTGGAATTATGTCTCTCAACCTTAACTTTATGAAAAATAAAGGACTGAGATATATGCTCTAAAATATCTCCCTTCATATTATCCCACTAAAATATTCTTTATGTTCTCTATACATCTTCAAACTTCCAGGATTAATAGAGGGAGTTGAACTATGATCTTCATCCAACAGAGCCTTCTTCATGTCTAGTATTGTTCGGAATCATACACGGTTCCTAAATATTATCATTCCATATCAATCATGGTTGAGATGAGAAATATTTGTGACTTTATTTTATAGTTTCAGATATTCCTTCAACTCCTCCTTAATCCTCACATGGATATATTATTTAACACATATTTGAGTAAGATAATATTTCTCCCTTTCCATCATGATTTATAGATATATCTTTTGAATATATATAAATATTAGTTCTTTTTTATCTGCACATAGATAAGAAAGAATTATCCTTTCGACTCAAAGAATCATCCAACTTGTTCACTTTCCGATGGTGGTAATTTATTGAGTAGTCATAATATCTGATCATCTACAACCATCTTCTCTAGAAAATATTCATATCTTTTTTGGTGAATATATAATTTAAACTCTTATGATTAGTATATATATAAAACTTTTCACCATAAACATAATTCATCCAAATCTTTAATTTAAAAATTACCTTAGTCAACTCTAGATCATGAGTTGGGTAATTTTTCCCATGTACCATCAATTATTATGAAGTATAATACATTATTGTATCACTCTATAAGAGGATTCATCTTAGTCCCATATTTTATGATTCACTATAGATCACAAACCCCTATCAACTTCAAGGTAAAGTAAATACTGGTATGTTGACTACCCTTCCCTTTAGTTCCTTGAAATCTTCTTCATATTTATCTTTCGAAGGGAACTTGGCTCCATTTCAGTTAACATGATGATAGGATTAGATATACATGATAAATTCTCTACACAGTGTAAATAATGTCCATACAAACCATGAAAACTATAAATATTAGTCATAATGGATGTCCTAGGTCAACATTTAATAACTTCTATCTTTTATGGATCCACTAATTTACCTTCACTTGAGACTATATGGCTCAAAAATGAAAATATATAGATCTAAAATTTACTCTTTTTAAATTTCTCATACATATACTTCTTCCTTAGGGACTTTAGTACAATCCTCAAGTATTCTCCATGCTCTTTCTTATACTTGGAAAATATAAGGATATCATTTATAAATAATACAATAAAATGATCAATGTAATCTCTTAAGACTCTATTCATTAAATCTATAGAGATATAGGGGATATTAGTAATACCAAATGGAATCACTATAAATTCATAGTTTCTACACCATGTACATAATGATTCATTGGGAATATCCTCTTTCTTGAACCTCAATTGATGACATCCATAATGAAGGTTAATATTTGAAAACTATTGTGCCTGATATAGTTGACCAAAAAGATTGTTAATATGGGGTAAAGGATATATGTTAATTATATTGATCTGTTTAGGTTTCAAATAACTAATATAGAGTCATATAGATCCATATTTATTATTAACAAAAATAATTTTATCACACCAAGGAGTTGGGCTTGGCTGAATGAATCCCTTCTCAAGATTATTTTGGAGTTTATTCTTAAATTCTTGTAACTCAATTTGGGTCATTCTATATAGAGTCTTTAAAAATGTTATAGCACTAGATATGAGTTATAATAAAAACTCAACTTTTTTATTCAGTGGAATAATGGAAAACTATTTCAAAATACATAAATGAACTCTTTTGCAATAGTCATGTTTTTTATGTTAACTTTATATTAAACCACTTGAGATAAACACCCATTTTGAATAGGAATCAAGACCCATATAATGCATGTTATTTCCATTTGATTTCCATATTTTTATTAGACTAATAAATGATCATAGGTTGGTTTGGAATATCAAATGTGACATCCAATCAATCAAAAATTATATGAAAATTATGTAAAAAACCCAACCCATATATAATATGACATCAAATTCAACTAGAGTTAGAATAACAACACATATAAGAAGTAAATTCCAAAAAAATAAGTAAGAGGAGAGTCATAGAATTGATATTTGATCATCATACCATTGGAGGTTTTAACATATAATTCAAAATATAATCATTGAGGTGGAATTGTGATACCCTTATTAAATTTTTCAGATATAAAAGAGTGGGTAGATCCAAAATCAAATAATACATTTCTAGTACTAGAGTGGATGGTAATCTTACCTTTCAGCATGATGTTATCATAACCCTAATTAATAATTTTTATTTCATTATATTTCCCTTTTTATTAAGGATTAAGGTGTTTTTAATATCAATCATCATCATGAAACATCATATTTAATCAGTCGTTCTCACAATTCCCATACTCCTTGAATTTGAAACACTAGAGTATAGGAGATGAATGTTGTGATTCAATCCCTACATCATTGGAAAAATTATTCCCATCCCTTTGGAATTTTATTTCTATATGACCTCCCTTTCTAAATGTATAAAATTTATTGGTCCCCTTGACACAATTTCCTCCATGTCTCTTTCAATGATTTAAGCATAATGGATGTCTATATTATTCCCTGTGTGGTTTTTATTATTATAATTTCATTTTAATTCCATATTTCTTTTCGTATAAAAACCATGAAATTTATGGGTAACCCCAATTTATATTTCTTACTTGGTTGAACATTGAATGATTTATCCTTAACTATTAAATCTATTTATGGATAACACCCTTCTGAGAAATTTTTTAAGCTAATGAATAATTGATCAATCATACTTTATCATTCAATTATAATTCTAGAAGTAGACCTTGAAAGTCTTGTAAAATTTAATTCATAAGTAGTAGTGTATTTATCATTATTTTTCTTTATCCCAAGTCATTCCTTCTCTATTTATATATGAACAATATGAGGAAAGTGCATAGTAAAAAATAACCATCTAAACTCATCCCACCTCATGTATTAAATTTATTCCAACTGCCTCATATTCATGATCATATTCCACTATTGATATTATTCTCCCTCCAAATAATAGGAAACTAAAATGAAATTTTCATACTCTGAACACTGGATAAAGGAAAATATCTTTTTAATGGTACTAATCCATTTCTCATCAACTAGTGGATCTATAGAACCACTAAAAAATGGTGATATTTACATAAACAGGACTCAAAGGAATGTTGTTCCCTCATTTTCTCATTTTAAATCTCAGCATGATTCATGGATTAACAAATATTCATAAGCATGGAAATTGGATTTTTCATTCCAACTCCCATAAATTTTGGTTGCTCGAGAGGAAAATAATTTCATTTCTTATCACATTAATCATTAAAATGGTTCCTTAAAGTTCCATCCATTGAATAAAATCAAAAATCATAGTGTGAGTAATAATTACCATATTGGGAAACCACATAATCATAAAATAACATTTATAGGATGTATAAATATGGATACCTTATTTTAAATCCAATACACCATATATTTAACCTAGGTTATCCATGATTATAGTCTATTCAAATCCTTTATAGTGGTTCATAAGGAAAATATTTATTAACCCAAGAATATCCCATGGGGTGTAAAACTAGGTTCAAAGTAAGGGTGAACTCACTATACACCAGAGTGATGGTCAAGATGCAATCAACTAACACTTATTGTGGTTATTACCCCTAATATACATCTATGCCAAAACCATGCCCACTTGTAGAATTCAGAAAGGTATGTTTTGTTAGGAAAACCACACTCATTTATTTATAATAACTTAAGACATTATCCTATACATATGATTATCATAAGGGTTCTCATTAAAGTTTTCTCAGCCTAGTTTATAAATTTACTAAAGTTTTATCATCCTTCTATAATATCAATACTTTTCATACATAGATATTAAATCTTAATAGATAAATATTGATTACATAACATTACAAAACATGATTTAATCATAAAGTTTTAGTGTATTTTCAAACATGGATACATAAAGAACCGATTAATAATATATCTACATCATCTCCAACTTAGTTCTTTAAAAATAGAACCCTTTTTAGACAAATAATACTTAAGACCTTTCTTCATAACCTTAGGAAGGGAAACAAAATAAGGAATGTGATTAGATGATTAGTAAGGGTAAATAAGGAAAATATCATTGATATTAAGAATAACATGAGAAAAATGGTATGATAACATGAGTTTAGAATTTAAAAAAAAAATACCCTTCATATTATAGATAATAATGTTGAGTCATGTAATAAATCATGGTAGTTCATAAGGCAAGAATCATAAAGGGGTTAAAAAAGGAGCAATGATAACATAAAATTGGTATTAGATCACGCCATAAAAGAGAGGAATAAAGTTTTTCATAATCATAATAATAGTATTATTATGACAAGGATACCCACCAATACATTCATAACATGTTAATCTGGGGATAAAAACGTATGTACCTTTGTTGGGATTGGTAAAACCTCTCTTGTACCCTCTTTTTTAGTCCTGGGATAACCTCTCATATACCCTATTTCTGTATTGAGATAACCTCACATGTACCCTAGTATTTTTCAAATGCATTGGAGAGATATATAATTAAAATCCCACTAAACAAATAATCATAAATCCATTCATATGTATGCCACAAGATCATAAAAACATTCATCATAACATAACTCGTGGAAAAAGAAAATGTGTTTCATCGATATATCATCAACATAACTAGAAACCATTTATAGAAAGCATAAATTTGGTATCATTGTATCATATACCATGTAAATAATATGAAACATCAAATTCTGTAATTATATATTAAAATTTACGTCAAAGATCATTGGAATATTTATTGTTGAAAATACCATTTTCATTCTTAAATAAAATATCAGAAATCTAAAAAATTTCAAAATATTTGCATGATATTTTATTTTAAAATAACCTTTTAAAACATTTAATATAATATTTAAATCATTGATAGGACATGATGGTATAAAGTTCCATTCATGCTGTGTATGATAAAATAAAGATTCCATTCACATTTTCCACAAAAATTAAAAAGTACCACATTCAAAAAATGACAAGATGATTCCTTTATAGACATTATATAAAAACTAAAACATGTGTGAAAATGAATTTATGAAATCATATTAAATTATTAAAAATATTCATGATAATATTTATAAAAAATAGGTACATGGAAGAAAAATTAATTTTGAATGAAGAGAGAAATAATGTCGGTTTTCCATAAAGAAAATATTTTGGTATATTGATTGTCTAAAATGAGAAAAATTAATGAAAAAATTTAAATATAAATAAAAAACCAAATGAGAATAAAATTAATGAGATTTTTGAAAAAAAAAATTATGATATTTCATCATTGGAAACTTAATCATAAATAATGAGATTGTAACATAACTGTATTACCTTGAGTTTGAATTGTTTTAAAATAATTTTAACCTCATTATAATAAATTTAAATTTACTACAATTCTATACCAGATTAAATAACATATTTATAATATAATATATCATCTATTTATAAAATTTTAACACCCATTTATTAAAAATTCCTTATTAAAATTACCATTTTCTATTGTTAACTATTTTTTTTCATGAGAATTTTTGTTTGGTAGTTCCTATATTTGTAATTTGATCATGGTTAAATAATATAAATAACATAAATAACATATATCTTTATTATATATATAGAGAGAGAGTTATCCATAAATTATATATATTGAAAAACTAATTACATCATTCATGGAGGTTGTAGGTCATTCGTACGAATAAATGATATTTTCATTTTTTCAATGGTTGAAATGAAAAAAAGGTAAATAATAGTTACCCATTATAGAAGTGTTTTTATTTCATATATATCACATATATTTATTAAATATATCCTTATTACCATGTATATAAATAGTAAATAAAAAACGAATCGCATCACTTCGTGGATGTGGAAATCCACACGTACGCACGAGCGACGTTATCATTTTTCAATGGGTGGAAAAGAGGGTGGATAATGGTGGTTTCGTAATCATAATAAAATTTTCAGTATATTTATGATAATAATGTTATTATTTTATGATAAATAATTTACATTTAGATCATTTAAAAAAATAATTAAAAAATGAAAGTGATTTGCTAAGGCAATTACATCTTCTTTAAAATAACTCCATTAGATATCCTCTTAAGCACACTAGGTTGGGAATTTTAGGATGAAAAAAAACCTATATAATGTGGATAATGATGTTGGGAAGGTATTTTGGTATGGTTTTGGAAAGATTTAATGCTAAAGGTTTTGTAAAGAAAATAGAGAATGGGTGTCCTTTTATAAGTAAGGGAAATGAAACACATGGAATTACAAAAAATATTAAAATATAACTAATTAATTATAAAGAAAAATACTTAAAAATGGAAATAGATTCAAATAAAAGGTGGATAAGGTATAAATGTATTTATAAAATTCAATTTAGAGAGGTTTGGTGTTATTTTAAACCTTGTATTTTGGTATAACCCCTTGGTTAGCCAATTTTAATCTTAACTGTGGTAAGGAATTTCTAATATTATTGGGTTATAATTTTACTAATATGTTAAATATTGTGTTGGTCGGAGTGGATACTCAACAGGGGGGTGAATTGAGTTCCAATTAAAATTTTCTATTTAAAAGATTTGTATTAAAATCCCCCAATTCGTAAAACAAGTTAAATTTTAGTGAATTTATAACGATTGTAAATGTTCGATTAGTTTTTCAAATATTGATTATTTCTCAGTTAACATAATCTAAAGATTAAGTCATCTTTTGAAACTAACTTACTGGTTCACAATAACTAAAAACAGTTTCTAGTTCAACTATCAGGGTGACTTTAAAATAGATTTATATTTAAAGTACTCATCAGCGGAATATTCAAAATAGTTTTTAACAAAGAAAAAATGCACAACAGTTTTAAAACAAGAGGTCCAGTCTCAAGCTAAGAATTAGTCCTCTCAAACAGTTTATATAAACTATGATTCACACCATGGATCGAGGGTTTACAATAGTATTTAGACTGTTCAGGTCCTCAGACCTCTACCAAAAATCTACAAGGGTAAACAACAACAGCAGTACTCAGGTTGTCCAGGTCACACTTGACCTTTCCATAATTCACAGTGGGATAAAATAAGGTGTAAAAGGTTTGGTGTGAGGATTTAGTATCCTTCAGTTCATCCCATGATTCAGTGTGTGTCTAAATAGATAGATCCACCCACACTACTCAAAATGTTAAATAAAGGTACACTATACTGGAAATAAATTGATAATGAGTTTAGAATGATCTGAGTGATTGCAGATGATCTCTGGACTCGTTTGGATGTTGCAAATGTTATTCGAGTCATTTCTGGTGAAGATGATACAAAACAGAGTGTCTTTGTTCTTCCTAGCTACAATTACTCAACCTTGTGCATATGATGTTTAGTGAGGAACATTTACTTAGCCTTGCTACAGTTACTCAGCCTTGTGCATATGATGTTCAGTAAGTCACACACTAGATCGAGGTTTTACAACAATATTCAGACTGTTCAGGTCCTCAAACCTATACCACAACTCTACATGGTTAAACAACAACAAAAGCACTCAGGCTGTCCAGGTCACACTTGACCTCTTCCACAATTCACAATGGGATAGAATAATGTGTAAAAAGATTGGTGTGAGGATTTAGTATCCTTCAGTTCAGACCAGGAGTCAGCGTGTGTCTAAATCGACAGATCCACACACACTGCTCAAAATGTTAAACAAAGATACACTAAAGAGCAAATAAATTAATAATGAGTTTAGAATGCTCTGAGTGATTGCAGATGAGCTCTAGACTCATTTGGATGTTGCAGATGTTATTCGATTCCTTTCTGGTGAAGATGATACAAAACAGAGTGTCGTTGTTCTTCCCAACTACAGTTACTCAGCCTTGTGCATATGATTTTCAGTAGGGCACAAAAATTTGGCTTTAGTGTTTTGTTCCAGGTAAATTATCTTCTTGAATCTCTCTAGTTTTCAAAGGTGTTCTTCAAGTTCTTATTTTGTTTCGTGGGCCTCCACACACATGTACGCTCTGTTTCTCTTTGTGTGTCTCTGTCTATATATTTTTTTGTATCGTCGTGTCATTCACTACAGATAGATATTCTTTTTTATTCCTTGAGATCTAGAAAAAACAATGATTTCTTTTTGACAGATACAAAGTATGATTCCCTGACATCTAACAACCAACATTAATTAATAGCATGTGCATTAAATTAAGAAAATATGACTGTTGGAATTAAATAATAGTTAATAAAAATTCAAACAGCTTTCATGACTATCAGTGAGTCATGAGATCGGTAGTTTATTTGAATTTTCATAGGTTTCGGTAGGTCATGTGATCATCATCGGCTTCAGTAGGTCATGTGATCAGCATCGGCTTCGATAGGTCATATTATCAGCATCGGCTTCGGTAGGTCATGTGATCGTTGTCATCGGTGAGACCATTGTCATTGGGGAAATCGTTGTCATTGGTGCGACCATTGTCATCAGTGCGATATTTTTCATTTGTATGACTGTTTTCATCGGTGCGACCCTTGTCATTGGTGTGACCGTTTTCATCGGTGCAACCATTGTCATTGGTGCGACCGTTTTCATCGGTGAGACTGTTGTCATCGGTGCGACCGTTGTCATTGGAGCGACCGTTGTCATAGGTGCAAACATTGTCATCGGTGAGAATGTTTTCATCAGTGTGACTATTGTCATAGGTGACTCATCCATCAGTTTTTCACATCGGTGTCTCATTCCTTTAACTATCAGTGACTCAAGAATATAACTAACGGTGAGTCAAAAACATAAAATTCTCAAAAACTGTCTGTTTAATCCGAAATACTTCCAGGTCAATAGTAAACCATAAATAATCATAGATAAACATATGTAGACATGATTTAAACATATATAAACACATTTATAAAATATTTAATAGTTTACTAAATTTTCTTATAAAAGAAAACAACAATGATTTGTGATTATTAAAATAATTATCGCACATAGGGTTCAACAATCTCCCCCTTTTTGATAATCACAAATCAATAAATGAAGAGGGAAGATGATATAACATTAATTATGCTCACCCTATGTAAATATAATATAATTCTAAAGGTAAACATGTCATTATAGAATGGAATCAAAGTATTATAACTAAGAATAAATCATAGCTATATGCTTATTGGAGCTTTTATAATATATATCATGGCATTAGAGCTTAAATCTTATTTAGAGCTTATATATTATTCTCCCCTTTCTTATACTTAAATATACAGTATTCTCCCCCTTAGATATATATAAATATGATTTTCCCCCGTTGATATATATTTATACTTGTCTCCCCCTTTGGGATTATCAAAAAGAAAAATAGAAAGTAGAGAGAGAAAAAGAAGGTTCCATTGAAATAACATCTAAAAAGATACAAGAAAAATACACCCTATCAAAAATGACACACGGCTATTTCGGAGGGTGCAGAGGTGAATTTTCTTTATCATAGGGAGGAATGGATGGGCCTGAAGGTGGCTTGGTGGAAGATTGATCTAGCCGGATGGAAAGAGGAGGTAGGAAAACTCTGGCTGGAAGCACCCTGGGTGATAAGGTTACTTTTTGTTGGCTAGAAGATCCTCTGGAAGGTGGCTGCTGAATGACTGGCTGAATATTGGATAAATCTTGAGAAAATGATATCTGACCAGGAGCAACACTGGATGGACTAAGAGGATCAGCAGTAGGAAGAACAATGTCCTTTTCCTGCACATGAAGATATGTTTTGACCAGATGGATAAAATCCTGAATTACTTCACCACCATATTTCAGGGCCTTCTCAAAATCATCCATTTTCTGCATGAAACTCTCTAGAGTGGGAGTAAAATCCTTCAGATTTTGGACCTGATCCTTAAAGGATTGAGTTACTGGAGGCGGCTTCAAATTCTCAACCAGGACTCTAAACTCATGGTTCAACTCATGCTTGGTATAAATTTTAGAAAAATAGTGATCCACTTTTTCCTTGATCTCTTTCTGAGTTTCAGTAGCATCATCCAAATACAATTTCACCATCTTGTGAATATGATCACTATTTTTATTTCCTCTTTTTCAAATAATCCAAGTCCGAAATTTATCAAAGGGTTGTTAACTCTTCTTTTATAACATCTTTTAAGGCATTAATCTTAAGTCCAATGATCTTGGTCACTTTGGAGGTGTTATCCTGAGCAACAATCTGACTTATCTCCACCTTCAATATTCTTAAATCAGATTTATTTTGGTGTTCTATAAAATTTCTAAAAATATCCATTATACCAGTGATGGTTGATATAAATTCTCCTGATAGAGATAATAAGTCACTGCTCAAATCCTTGAGTGCTTGATTTAGAGAGGAAATGTGCCTTCCAATCATCTCACCAGTATTGCACAGGTCTGGCTTAATAATATTTACCACTCTTTGAGTTATAGCATCCATAGCAGCCTTAGTTAGATTCACAAGAGAAGGATCGGTAGAATTAGATAATTCCTCTTTCATTGTTTCTCTGACTGCATGGATCAACTCATCTTTGAACTTGGTAAAATCAAATTGAGAAACAGAAGAACCAGATTTTTCTATAGTCACTTGAATTTCCTCAGCAACTGGTCCAACCTCAATTGGATGGATTACTCTTAAGATATTCACTTCTTCTTCCTCTTCCTCAGAATAATCCAAACCTAGAACTGCAAAACATGGGTGTTCATCCCATGCAACTTTACAAGAGGTATACCTAGTCTTAACAAAATCAGCTTACTAGAATTTTCATGAGAGTCTTCCCCATCTACATCAATCACAGTCAGCACTGTCCTTTCAGCCTTAGGAATAGTTTCTTGCTCATCTGATTGTGGTTGAGAATCATCTTGAATCATATCGTGACCTTCCATTGGTCGATTACTTGCATCATCATCATCACCACCACCATTACCATTTCCATTATTGTTTATCGAAGTCTCATTGGAACTGTCTTTGTTACTGGATTCATACTAATCAGAATTTTATTCCTCGGTGTCAATTTCTTCTTGATCACCTAGAAGGGGTTCTGACTCATGTAACTTAAGGGGTGGACTTTCTAGTAAAAATTCCACTATTTTCTTAGGAAATATTGTATCAGGGTCACTCCTATCATTAGAAGGTGACTCAGGTTCCTTTTTAGTATCAACATCATCATCAGCTTCAACTTCCCCTATTTCCTTCCCACTAGA
Organism: Viscum album; assembly: GCA_963277665.1. Classification (NCBI taxonomy): domain Eukaryota; kingdom Viridiplantae; phylum Streptophyta; class Magnoliopsida; order Santalales; family Viscaceae; genus Viscum; species Viscum album. The sequence continues at coordinate 815,804,451 of OY728165.1, forward strand.
CTCTCCAGTATCCTTAAGAACTTATGTCTCTTCTTCCTCATCAGAATAGACAACTTCCTCATCATGTTTTAAACCGGGATCTCTCATCCCCTTTGGTCTCTTAGAGTGGTTAGTAGGATTAAAGGATTCATACAACCTATCTTCATCAGCAACCCATGTCTTCTTCCATGGATTCTAGTTAATTTTCGATCTTTTGTAGATATCCTTACTAATACAAAAGCTACTACTAGATGAGATACACTCATCTCCATCTTCAACATATCCCAAAAACATTAGCATGGGAGAGACTTTCTTAGAATAGAACAAGGTTGTAACCTTCTTGGATGGCTTTACCATCTCAGCAATATGAATAGTAATGTATCTACACAAGTTGATCTTCTCATCATTAAGCAATAAAAACAAAAAAAACATATTGAAACTTCACAGAAGAAAAATCACCCTTTCTAGGATAGATTCGGTGCAGAATAAATTTAAACAAGATTCCACTTTCTCTATCTAACTCAGCAGTTGTTATTCTTCTGGATTCAGATTTTCCAGTCAACATCCCAAGAGCATACTCATACGAAAAATATTCATTGGTAGGAGGAATATTACCACTATAATCCTCATATCTACCATTATGTTCAACCCCCAAATATTCATCCCATTTCTTCGATGAAAAAGTTATCTTTTTGCCTTTGATCACTAAAGATAATCTTGCAGCTTCTGCTCAATCCAATGAATACTCAAATTAAAATAAAACTCATGTAATAGATTTGGGTAGTAGACTCGGTTATTATTACATAACCAGCCTTTCCATCCTGGAATCCCCAACAATTTTATAAGCATAGGCTTACTAGATAACACCCATTCGGAACTTACTTCCTTTTCTGCGGTGACCACCCAAGTCTCCAAATTCGGGTTCACAGACTTTTGAATCGTGCTGCTCGATTATCCTCGAGTGTGTTTCAGAGGTGAGGAGCTTTCATATTCCTTGTCTTGTTGCTTTTGATTTTCCATTTGGAGGTTTGAGAGATTTTAGTGGTTCGAAAGTTCAGGATTCAGAAGATGTGGAGTTCGGCGAGGGATGGAAGTTCAACAGTCCTTAGGAATTGAAATAGTCGCGGGTCATTAATTTTATCATTTAGTGTTACAATTTTAAATATAATATCGATTAAGTAAAACAACTTCATTTTGAAAAACACTAATGGTTTCATATACTGTATAATTCAATCAGTAGTATAGATCAGTTTCACTGATCGGTTTCACTGATCGGTTTCACTGATCGGTTTCACTGATTGGTTTCACTGATCGGTTTCACTGATCGGTCATACCTATATCTTGTTTAATAAAATCCAACTTTTAAGATTTTAAGGGATTGGTGAAAATATCATCCAATTGATGTTCAGAGTCAATAAATTCTAGAGAAATATCACCCCTTTGATAATGATCTCTCAAAAAGTGATGTCTAACATCAATGTGCTTAGTCCTAGAGTGAGACACTAGATTCTTAGAGATGTTAAAAACACTAGTGTTATCACAATTTATAGACATGTGTCTAAATTGATATCCATAGTCCAATAAAGTCTATTTCATCCAAATAATCTATCCACAACAACTACGAGAAGAAATGTATTTTTATTTAGCAGTAGACAATGCAACAGAGTTCTATTTCTTACTACACCAAGATACCAGGTACTTTCCCAAAAGATGACATGTTTCAGATGTGCTCTTTCTATCTAACTTGCTACCAGCAAAGTCAGCATCTGAATAACTTATTAAGTCAAATGGTTGTCCTTTTGGATAAAATAATCATAAATTGGTAGTATGTTTAAGATATTTGAAAATACTTTTAACATCAAGAAAATGAGATTCTTTAGGATTATCTTGAAATCTTGCACACATGCATACACTAAACATGAACATTGTCATCGGTGAGACCGTTGTCATTGGTGAGACCATTTTAATTAGTGTGATTGTTTGAATCGGTGCGATCATTTTCATTGGTGTGGTCGTTGTCATCAGTGCGACCATTCTCATTAGTTTGACCGTTGTCATCGGTGAGAGCATTGTCGTTGGTGCGATCGTTGTCATCGGTGAGACCGTTGTCATCGGTGCGACTGTTGTCATTAGTGCGACCATTGTCATTGGTGTGACCATTGTCATCGGTGCGAGCATTGTCATTGGTGAGACCATTGTCATCAGTGCGACCGTTGTCATTGGTGACTCGTCCATCAGTTTGTCGCATCGGTGTCTCATTCCTTTAACTATCAGTGACTCAAGAATATAACTAACGGTGAGTCAGAAACAAGAAATTCTCACAAAGGGTCTGTTCAATCCGAAATACTTCCAGGTCAATAGTAAACCATAAATAATTATAGATAAACATATTTAGACATGATTTAAACATATATAAACACATTTAGAATAGAATGAATAATTGACTAAATTGACTAATAAAAGAAAACAACAATGATTTGTGATTATTAAAATAATTATCGCATAGAGGGTTCAACATATTGTCTTATAAATGAACAAGATGCGACATGTTAGAAAATTAATTAATCTATTTTTCTCTAATGTGATTTTTATGATTTTAAAATAATTTAATAAATTATATTTATCATAAAATACTATTAATTTAAATTTAGGAACTATTCAAATAATTTCACTTTGAAAAAAACATAAAACAAATTTAGTTAGAATATAAAACTTACACAAATATATAATATGTTCTTTTAGTTAAAAAATTATTTTATTATAATAATTTATCAAAATTATATTACTTTTAATATTTTTAAAATCGTTTATATTATTTTCAATTAATTGAAACAATATTTTTTCTATTTTGAGTAACAATTTATGGTAGATTTTTAATCAATGAAGTTTAATAATAAATTTCCATGATTAAAAATAGTCATTCATTGTAACGGCAGAGATTTTTATGAGTAATATTTTGTTTTTATGTTATATATATATCATCAAAGGAATCTTTCACTATACACTAGCTTGGCTTACTTTACACGCAATCGCGACCTTCCTCGATAGCTTGCGTTGTACACAATACCGAGTTTCACTAAACGACGATATGCTATTAAAATATTATTTAAAATAGCCATTATGAATAGTAATAACCACTTTTTGAAATTTTATCTTTCAAAATGGACCTCATTTTTGGATTCGGAATACCGAAATTAGCCTAGGGTGAAATTTTGGTATTTTTCTGAAAACTTTCAATTTTTGATGAATAGTGAAACCACTAAGTGGTAGGTTAAAAACTGAATTTTGCATAAAACTTAATTTTACCACTTTTGTGAATGGAATTTTGAAAATCCGACAGACACGGTTGATATCAGTAAGTAAAATGTGGTTCAATGAGATAAAAATAATTTTTTGGTGAATAGTAACTTTTTACTTTTTTACCGCGGTTAATAGTAAATAGGGTAACTAATGGTAAATATGATATTACTATTACCCTAACACATGTCCTAATTCTATTGGATAAGTGTAATTCGACCAAAAACAACCTTATGAATATAATATGACCATTTAGGTCCACTTGGATTAGATTATGACATTTAATATTATTTTATAGTTAAAATAGTTAAAATCAAAGTTTAATAACTAAAACATTTTTAATATGGGGTTATACATAAGATAAATTCGACTATAAATATTCATTAGAAAGATAAAAACATTTCCTACATAATTATATTTTATTTATAATTTTTAGACTTTAAATAAATTAATTTATTTATGACACAACAATGATGCAGTAATTATCCTTTTAAGGAAGTGTTAACATAATTGATGTTATAAATGATCAAATAAATGTAATTTGAGACTTTTTATGAATTCCACTAATTTTATAGGGTACTATGATATATTAGTGTTGATTTAATCAACTTGGTTCGAACATATAATTCTGTTATGACTTTCACAAAAATCATATATCAAATAGTGGAAAAATTGACACAAAATAGTTTTTAAATCAAATATTATATTATTAATTGATAATTTATTCCTAAAAATCTAAGGTTCGGCCAAATGACTTAGATAAGGATATATATATTAATAATAAACAACTTGGGGTTCGTTTGGCATGTTATAGTAAGTGTATTAACCATATAGTGTAAGAAAACAAAAAGACATGGTAAAAGTTAAATTATTTAACTTAGAGTTAAATCCAATTGATAAGGTGAAAATAATAACCTAAACTTGTCTAAATCCTATTGGTTGATATGATTTCTACCCATACCCACTTACCTTCTAAATAAGACCCTTTGGAACCATTATAAACTGATTTTGACTTTAATATAAAATAATATTTTGAGAAATTCCTAAGGTGCCCCTCTCCTCCCTTATAAAAGGGGACCTCCTCCCCCTCCTCCTCACACCAATTTGAGCACTAAATCTCGGACAACCCCTGCATAAATCCCTTATCCACTTCCATATAATAATCCTAGATGTCCTGCTCTTCTTCAAAGACCAATCTTAGTTCCCTAAGTGGAGGATACAAAGAGGCGTTTCAAAGAAGAGGTAATATCCATTACCGATCTTTTCAATTTCTTTCTTCTTAAACTTCTTCTTATTTAGTTGTTTCATGATAAAGTAATAACATCAGTATTATTTACATAATGATATATTATTATAAATATGAAACAACCCTAATTCACCTTCTATCCATCCAACGGAAAAATGAAATCACCGCGCGTGCGTACGTACGGAATACCGTCTCCACGCCGTGGTGTAATCTATTTTCCACCATCACCTTACAAGGATGGGTATAATGGTGTAATGAGTAACTATATATGATCATTATAAAGTTATATTGATACTGAAATAGTATAAATACACTTAAATACAATACCACGATCATGGGAACAATATCATCGCTCGTGCGTACGTACGGAATACCGTCTCCACGATGTTATGCGACTCGTTCTACATGATCATCATTACATAGTAATTATATAAATGAATTGAATGAATAAATATGATATATGTTAAACTAAAACCATTCTGGATATAAGGTATCTATAACCTTAAAATAAGAATAAGAATTTATTCGTCAAAACACGCATAAGAACAAAAGGCAATAAAGGCCCGAGTAACAAGTAACAATGAAGTATTACTAATAAGAAGCTAAGAATATGACTATATATGATATCATATCAATATTTATGATTCTGGAATAAGTCAATAACATTATTTAAACCATTATACAGGAGCTTCGGACACGTACAAAGCAAATCGGACCTAAGGTAAGGGAAATATCACAATCTCATTTTTATCCGAGATTGTTTATACTTTGGTATTTACTAGGGTGTATTTTATCATCCACATCCATGTTTACTCAATATATAATATTATTTCCATCCACCTACAATTTTTTAAATCCAATTTTACCCTTCGGTGAGTTTTTAGTAAAGGATATGAAATGAATCTTTTGTCGTTTTTCGTACGAGGTACTTTTTGACTTTTCCGACAAAAGTACGAAGAATGTTTTTTTAACTTATACAGAAAGAATGGATTTTTAAAACATTATTTCCAAGAATCTTCCTTTATAAGTTTACATGTTTATTTTTAATTAACTTCTTTTAGTTTATAATTGTATGACTTGTTAAGAAAAGAAAAGTTTTTTTGAAGTAGAAAGGATATTTTCCTCAAGAATGGAGTTCAAATGTTTTATCAAAATTATTTTCCATCTAAGAAAATATAGGGTTCTTTTTTTATCGCTATTATTACATTGAAGAAGTCATTTACCTTATATGATTTGTTTTATGATGTCATGATGTTTCAAGAATCCCATTTTTGTTACATGTGTTATGCGATGATGTATGATTTATGATTATGTGGCACACATAAGAAAGGATTCATTATAAGATGGGTGGGACCTATATCTCCCTCCAATGCATTGGGTAAAGATTTATATCTCATGAGATAGACATGGCTGGAACAGAAGGTTATTTTCGTTCAGTGATACCGGACTGAAATGAGGAGTGAACTCGGTTCAGAAATGGACTTTGTCTGCTAAGATAGTCTTGGAAATGAGTCATGACTAACAAGAAATGATTTTCCATGATTATGTGTGCATGCCACAAAGTTTCAAGTTTTATGTTATGATTATGGGGATCTCATTTTAACTTCTATGATTTATTCAATGTTAAGATATTATGATCTCTTTTGCAGGTTATGATTTTCAAAAAGATATGATATGATTTTTATTTCCTTTATTTACCCTTGTAGAGAATTTTAGCTCACCCTTTTTTGTATGTTTTCTTTTCCCCAGGTCAGGAAGATGGATATTAAGTAGAATATGCTAAAAGAGACCCTAGATATGATGAAATAAATGGGAGACACTGTAGAAGATTTATGAACAAGTTGTTTATGTTTCCCAGTTTCTAAAGACACTATACCTATACGGTCCTTTGTGGTTTTGTCATATGTTGTAATAAGTGTGCTTCAATTTTGAAGTATTAACAATGTATGTAAAGTGTGGGTCGTTATAGTTGGTATTAGGGGAAAGTTATAGTCAACCTTTGGAAACTAGGATGTGAAAGCCTTAGTAAGAACCCTAAGGATAAGTCTAAGCATAGAACACAATCTTAGTGTTTTAGAAATGGCCATGAATAACCTAGGATAATACCTTAAGTGTGAAAATTTTATTCTTGAATTATGTGGTTTTCCTATTATAATTAGTGTTGCTCACACTATTCTTCTTGGTTTTAGTCAATGGTTGGAACCCGAAGGAACCGTGTTAATGCGGAATATGATGGAAAATGCAATGATTTCCCCCCCTGAGCAACCAAACGTTATGGGAGCTGGAATGCAAAATCTTGTAGCCATGCTCACACAACTTTCTCAAGCTATGAATCATGCAGGACTTCCAAATGAGCAAAGGAAGAAGCAACATTCTATTGAATCCTTCATGAGGCAGCGTCCACCTTCTTTCAGCGGGTCTACTGATCCATTAGTTTCTGAACAATGGATTAGTACTAATGAAAAGATATTTTCAGTTCTTCAATGTTCTGAACATGATAAAGTCATCCTAGCAGTGTATCGTTTGGAAGGAGATACTGATCAATGGTGGAATCTTATTAAGAATACGAGGCAAAGGGATGAAATTGAGTCCATGGAATGGGACGAGTTCAAGAACTTATTTTTCAATAATTACTTCCCTCATATTCTCCATACAAAGATGGAGAATGAGATTCTTGAACTGAAGCAAAGGGATGATGAATCTGTTAGTACCTATGAAGAAAATTTTACAAGACTTGCAAGGTACGCTTCTGGTATTATTATCCAACCTGATAGTAAGATCGATCGATTCTTTAGTGGCTTAAAACCAAGTCTTCTAAGGGCGTTAGCCAAAAGGGACTTCAATAGCTACGAGGAAATCGTTCGATGTGCTCTGAAAGTTGAGATAGAGATTGGAGTAGCCCACCAGTCATATGGGTTTGATAAGAAGAGGAAAATAGAATTCAAAGGAAAATCTAAAGAGCACACTGAAAAGAAGATGAGCTTTCCATTATGCTCAAAGTGTGGAAAGAAACATGGAGGGAGTTGTATTAAAGGGACAATTAAATGTTTCAAATGTGGAAAAGAAGGTCATCGGGCATTTGAATGCCGCGATAATGGGAAGAAGATGTCTAATGATGCAAACAAAGGAAGGGATACCGAGAATGAACCTACTACACTTCAATGTTTCAAGTGCAAGGAGATGGGGCATTATGCCAATAAATGCACTAATCCAAGGGTTGATGATGATGGTCGACGTCAACAAACTCTTAAGGCTAAAGACAAAGGAAAGTCACATGCAATTACTATCAGCGATGTGGAGTACGATAACGAAGTGGTGAAAGGTACACTTACCATCCACTCTAAAGTAGCAAATGTTTTATTTGATTCTGGATCCACCCACTCTTTTATTTCTAAAGAATTTTCTAAGGGTATCACCGTATTACCTCAACAATTAGATGTTGAGTTAGCTGTGACAACACCTAATGGCACATCAATCGCATCAAAAGTTTATAATTCTTCTCCAATTGACGTTTGTGGGAAAGTGCTTCCTGCAAATATTGTGATCCTTCCTTTAGTGGAACTCTATGTGATTCTTGGCATGGATTGGCTTTCTTTATACGGAGCTCATATCAATTGCCAAATAAGGGAAGTCACATTTCATATTCCAGATCAATCTATGATCATCTATCAATGCAAGGATGAACATAACCTTCCAGTGGAAATTTCTTCCATTTTATCGGTATTGATTCGACTAAATGAAGGTTATTTATCTCAAATGGTTGGTGAGAAACTCGTGATTAAGAATATGCCCATCGTACGGGGGTTTGATGATGTCTTTCCGGAGGAATTATCGGGTCTTCCACCAAATCGTGAAGTTGAGTTTTCAATAGAACTCGTACCGGGTGCTTTCCCTATTTCAAAGACACCTTATAGAATGGCCCCAATTGAGTTGCAGGAATTGAAGAAGCAACTCTAAGAGAATCTTGATAAGGGATTCATACGCCCTAGTGTGTCACCTTGGGGAGCACCTGTTCTATTTGTTAAGAAGAAAGATGGATCAATGAGACTCTACATTGATTATCGAGAACTTAACAAGATCACTATCAAGAACAAATATCCTCTCCCATGAATTGATGACTTATTTGACCAACTAAGCGGAGCTCAATACTTTTCCAAGATTGATCTTCGTTCAGGGTATCATCAATTAAGGGTCAAAAGGGAGGATATACCAAAGACAGCTTTCCGTACAAGGTATGGACACTATGAATTTATAGTGATGCCATTTGGTCTTACTAATTCCCATGCTATCTTCATGGATCTGATGAATAGAGTCTTTAGAGACTATCTTGATCAATTTTTGGTAGTCTTTATAGACAATATTCTTGTCTATTCAAAGAGCAAGGAAGAACATGAAGATCACTTGAGAATTATATTGAAGACCCTGAGAAAGGAGAAGCTTTATGCCAAATTTACCAAGTGTGAATTTTGGCTTCAAAAATTTGCATTTTTGGGTCACATAATCTCAAAAGAGGGGATATTTGTGGATCCAGCAAAAATAGAGGTTATCGAAAGATGGTCGAGACCAACAACAGTAACTGAGATCCGAAGTTTTCTTGGTTTGGATGGATATTATCGACATTTTGTGAAAGATTATTCACAATTATCTAATCCACTCAACAAGTTGACTCAGAAAGGAGTTAAGTTTGTCTGGACGGAAGAATGTGAAGAGAATTTCAAGGAGTTGAAAAGAAGGTTATCCAGTGCACCTGTGCTCACACTGCCTTGTAGTGGAGAAAGGTAGGTGATCTACAGTGATGCATCCAAGAAGGGATTGGGGTGTGTTCTTATGAAAAATGATATGGTGATAGCTTATGCCTCACGACAGTTCAAAATACATGAGCAAAATTACCCAACTCATGATTTGGAGTTAGCTGTAGTAATCTTTACATTAAATATTTGGATGCATTACCTTTATGGTGAAAGGTGTGATATTTATACTGATCATAAAAGTTTAAAGTATATTTTCACACAAAAGGAGCTGAATATGCGTCAAATAAGATGGTTGGAGCTGATTAAGGATTATGACTGCTCAATCCATTACCACCCTGGAAAAGAAAACAAGGTGGCAGATGCATTAAGTCGACAAGACCATGAAAGTTTATCCATGATGAGGATCACAAAAGATCCAATATTTATGGATTTACAAAGGATGGATCTTGGAATTATAATGGAAGGGGAAAAATCTTATCTTTCTCAAATGAATGTTCAACCATCTATACATGTGAAGATTAAAGAGGCACAGAAAGAAGATGTCAAGTTACAAAAGAAGGTGAGAAATGTTCCTGAATTCAACCTTGATTTTTATGGGATAATAAAGTTCAGGAATCGGGATTGTGTTCCTCCCATCCCTGAATTAAAGAAGGAGATGCTGGATGAGGCTCATGGTTCTTTATTCTCTATTCATCCTGGAAGCACGAAGATGTATAGGGACCTGAAAGAGTACTTCTGGTGGGATGGCATGAAAAGAGATGTTGCTGAATATGTCTCTCGATGCTTGATTTGTCAACAAGTTAAAGCTGAGAGATAGAAGTCTAAGTGGATGTTACAACCATTACCCATACCCGAATGGAAATGGGAAAACATCACTATGGACTTTGTCACAGGACTTCCTAAAACATCCAAAGGCAATAATGCAATCTGGGTCATAGTTGATCGTCTTACAAAGTCTGCACACTTCATTTCTATTAGAGAGGATTTCCCTCTAGATCAGCTTGCCAGGATATATGTAAAGGAAGTGGTAAGATTTCATGGAGTACCACTTTATATTATATCTGATCGGGATCCGAGATTTACCTCGAAGTTCTGGCGAAGTCTTCATCATACTCTGGATACAGAGTTGAGTTTCAACACTGCTTATCATCCTCAGACAGACGGTCATTCTGAGAGAACAATTCAAACCCTAGAAGATATGTTGAGAGCTTGCTCTATGGATTTCAAAGGAGGTTGGCATCAACACCTACCTTTGGTGGAATTTTATTATAATAATAGCTTTCACTCTAGTATTCAGATGGCTCCTTATGAAGCTCTCTATGGAAAGAAATGCAGGACTCCAACTTGCTGGGATGAAGTTGGGGAAAGAAAGCTATTAGGACCTGATCTCGTTGATGAAATGGCAGAAAAGGTCAGATCTATTCAACAGCACATAAAGGAAGCTCAGAGTCGACAGAAAAGTTATGCCGACAGCCGAAGAAAAGACCTAGAGTTTGAAGTGGGTGATAAAGTGTTCTTATGAATATCTCCCTGGAAGAGGGTTATGAGACTTGGAAAAAAGGGGAAGTTGAGCCCTAGATATATCGGTCCTTTCAAAATACTAGATCGTGTTGGAAAGGTAGATTACCGATTAGTGCTTCCACCGAATCTCTCTCAAGTTCACGATGTGTTCCATGTATCTCTCCTGAGAAAGTACATACCTGATCCTTCACATGTACTCGGCTCAAAAGTTGTACCGCTGGAGCAAGATCTTTCTTATGAAGAACTACCAATAGAGATTCTGGATCGTAGCGAAAAAGTCCTACGAAACAAGACCACTCGATTGGTGAAAGTTTTATGGAGGAACCACCAACTTGAAGAAGCTACATGGGAGCTTGAGGATATGGTGAGGGAGAAGTATCCTCATCTGTTTGTTACAAAGTGACGAATTTCGAGGGCGAAATTCTTTTTAAGGGGGGTAGAATGTAACGCCTGATATTTTTATGAGTAATATTTTGTTTTTATGTTATATATATATCATCAAAGGAATCTTTCACTACACACTAGCTTGGCTTACTTTACACACAATCGCGACCTTCCTCGATAGCTTGTGTTGTACGCAATATCGAGTTTCACTAAACGACGATATGCTATTAAAATATTATTTAAAATAGCCGTTATGAATAGTAATAACCACTTTTTGAAATTTTACCTTTCAAAATGGACCTCATTTTTGGATTCGGAATACCGAAATTAGCCTAGGGTAAAATTTTGGTATTTTTCTGAAAACTTTCAATTTTTGATGAATAGTGAAACCACTAAGTGGTAGGTTAAAAACTGAATTTTGAATAAAACTTAATTTTACTGCTTCTATGAATGGAATTTCGAAAATATGACAGACACGGTTGATATCAGTAAGTAAAATGTGGTTCAATGAGATAAAAATAATTTTTTGGTGAATAGTAACTTTTTACTTTTTTACCGCGGTTAATAGTAAATAGGGTAATTAAGGGTAAATATGATATTACTATTACCCTAACACATGTCTTAATTCTATTGGATAAGTGTAATTCGACCAAAAACAACCTTATTAATATAATATGACCATTTAGGTCCACTTGGATTAGATTATGACATTTAATATTATTTTATAGTTAAAATAGTTAAAATCAAAGTTTAATAACTAAAACATTTTTAATATGGGGTTATACATAAGATAAATTCAACTATAAATATTAATTAGAAATATAAAAATATTTCCTACATAATGATATTTTATTAATAATTTTTAGACTTTAAATAAATTAATTTATTTATGACACAACGATGATGCAGTAATTACCCTTTTAAGGAAATGTTAACATAATTGATGTTATAAATGCTCAAATAAATGTAATTTGAGACTTTTTATAAATTAAACTAATTTTTTAGGTTACTATGATATATTAGTGTTTATTTAATCAACTTTGTTTGAACATATAATTCTGTTATGACTTTCACAAAAATCATATATCAAATAGTGACAAAATTGACACAAAATAGTTTTTAAATAAAATATTATATTATTAATTGTTATTTTATTCATAAAAATCTAATGTTCGGCCAAATGACTTAGATAAGGATATATATATTAATAATAAACAACTTGGTGTTCGTTTGGCATGTTATAGTAAGTGTATTAACCATATAGTGTAAGAAAACAAAAAGACACGGTAAAAGTTAAATTATTTAACTTAGAGTTAAATCCAATTTATAAGGTTAAAATAATAACCTAAACTTGTCTAAATCCTATTGGTTGATAGGATTTCGACCCATACCCACTTTACCTTCGAAATAATACACTTTGGAACCATTATAAACCGATTTTGTCTTTAATATAAAATAATATTTTGAGATATTCCTAAGGTGCCCCTCTCCTCCCTTATAAAAGAGGACTTCCTCCCCCTCCTCCTCACACCAATTTGAGCACTCAAGCTCGGCCAACCCCTGCCAAAATCCCTTATCCACTTCCCTAGAATAATCCTAGAGGTCCTGGTCTTCTTCAAAGACCAATCTTAGTTCCCTAAGTGGAGGATTCAAAGAGGCGTTTCAAAGAAGAGGTAATATCCATTACCGATCTTTTCAATTTCTTTCTTCTTCAACTTCTTCTTCTTTAGTTTTTTCATGATAAAGTAATAACATCAGTATTAATTACATACTGATATATTATTATAAATATGAAACAACCCTAATTCACCTTTTATCCATCCTACGGAAAAATGAAATCACCGCGCGTGCGTACGTACGGAATACCGTCTCCACGCCGTGGTGTAATATATTTTCCACCATCAGCTTACAAGGATGGGTATAATGGTGTAATGAGTAACTATATATGATTATTATAAAGTTATATTGATACTGAAATAGTATAAATACACTTAAATACAATTCCACGATCATGGGAACAATATCATCGCTCGTGCGTACGTACGGAATACCGTCTCCACGATGTTATGCGACTCGTTCTACATGATCATCATTACATAGTAATTATATAAATGAATTGAATGAATAAATATGATATATGTTAAACTAATACCATTCTGGATATAAGGTATCTATAACCTTAAAATAAGAATAAGAATTTATTCGGCAAAACACGCATAAGAACAAAAGGCAATAAAGACCCGAGTAACAAGTAACAATGAAATATTACTAATAAGAAGCTAAGAATATGACCATATATGATATCATATCAATATGTATGATTCTAGAATAAGTCAATAACATTATTTAAACCATTATACAGGAGCTTCGGACACGTAAAAAGCAAATCGGACCTAACGTAAGGGAAATATCACAATCTCATTTTTATCCGAGATTGTTTATACTTTGGTATTTACTGGGGTGTATTTTATCATCCACATCCATGTTTACTCAATATGTAATATTATTTCCATCCACCTACAATTGTTTAAATCCAATTTTACCCTTCGGTGAGTTTTTAGTAAAGGATATGAAAGGAATCTTTTGTCGTTTTTCGTACGAGGTACTTTTTGACTTTTCCGACAAAAGTACGAAGAATGTTTTTTTTAACTTATACGGCAAGAATGGATTTTTAAAACATTATTTCCAAGAATCTTCCTTTATAAGTTTTCATGTTTATTTTTAATCAACTTATTTTAATTTATAATTGTATGACATGTTAAGAAAAAAAAAGTTTTTTTGAATTAGAAAGGATATTTTCCTCAAGAATGGAGTTCAAATGTTTTATCAAAATTATTTTCCATCTAAGAAAATATAGGGTTCTGTTTTTATCCCTATTATTACATTGATGAAGTCATTTACCTTATATGATTTGTTTTATGATGTCATGATGTTTCAAGAATCCCATTTTTGTTACATGTGTTATGCGATGATGTATGATTTATGATTATGTGGCACACATAAGAAAGGATTCATTATAAGATGGGTGGGACCTATATCTCCCTCCAATGCATTGGGTAAAGATTTATATCTCATGAGATAGACATGGCTGGAACGGAAGTTTATTTCGGTTCAGTGATACAGGACTGAAACGAGGAGTGAACTCGGTTCAGAAATGGACTTTGTCTGCTAAGATAGTCTTGGCAATGAGTCATGACTAACAGGAAATGATTTTCCATGATTATGTGTGCATGCCACAATGTTTCAAGTTTTATGTTATGATTATGGGGATCTCATTTTCACTTCTATGATTTATTCAATCTTAAGATATTATGATCTCTTTTGCAGGTTATGATTTTCAAAAAGATATGATATGATTTATATTTCCTTTATTTGCCCTTGCTGAGCATTTGAGCTCACCCTTTTTTGTATGTTTTCTTTTCCCTAGGTCTGGAAGATGGATATTAAGTAGAATATGCTAAAAGGGACCCTAGATATGATGAAATAAATGGGAGACACTGTAGAAGATTTATGAACTAGTTGTTTATGTTTCCCAGTTTCTAAAGACACTATACCTATACGGTCCTTTGTGGTTTTGTCATATGTTGTAATAAGTGTGCTTCAATTTTGAATTATTAACAATGTATGTAATGTATGGGTCATTATATTCATATTCCAAATAAACATTTATAAGAGAAATTATCATTTTTTATCCCTATATAAAAAATTTAGAGATATTTAATTCAAAAGAGAGAAATTTTGTATTTATATTTTATTAAAATAATTAAAATCCCATAATCAAATAAAAATGAAACTAATTGGACATATATTCAATTATTTTTTGGACATGGTAGAACTCAACTAATAAAATTGGATAAATTCAATTTTTAGAGGAATTTTTAATCTATAACCCAAAGTTTTGACCCTGTTTTACCCATTTTACACTTATCAATGTAAAAACAATTTACCAAGGTTTCTATTCAAAATAATCAAAATTAAAATATTTATATTTTAAAATTTTTATCCTCCAAATTCCAAATAAGGAATAAATTTTATAAGATTAAATTTCAATAAATTCATTTAAAAATCGGTGTGAAAAACGCGTTTTGAAATGTTTTTTAGAATAGTGTATTTTTTAGCATTAAACTATGTTTATTCTAATACCATTACTAAAAAATTATATGAATATTAAAAAATATAATTGATTGTATAATAAATATAACTCATTATAATTGTTCAATAATATTCATTAAGATAAGAACACAATACATGAATAAAAATTATTATTTTAGAAAGAAATCTATTTTTATTTCAAAAGATTTTTTTATTATAAGTCATTGATAAACATTGAATTAACTTTATACATTTATAAAAAATAAATTTTTATAATTTATTTAGTTTCGTTTATACCCTCCAATCCAATGGTTAGGTGATAATTGTCATGTAATAATATTTCAATAGCATATTGTGGTTCGTTTAAACTCAGCATTGTGTATAAAGTAATCCATCATAGAAATTAAAAATATTTGAAACAAAATATATCATAAAATATTAGAGTGTTATAAAAATATATTATATATTATAATTAATTCAAAAAATCATAACTATAATCGCAGTCCCAACAACGGTAACTTAAAGGTCTGTTACACATGTGTTGGATAGGCACATATGAAACTCCCCTACCAGAGTATCATATAACCAAAATCATTACTAACCTTACCTAATTCAAATCCAAGAAGAAAGAATGGTGTAAAACTCCTCTAATACAATTTTTATCACCCTAGATGGAATCACCAAGTTCAATTTGGGTGGTTTCATGGCCACATGTGTGTCTCCCTATAAACAAGATGTTTTCGACTGGTAGCTAGGGTCTGAATGTCTTCAGTGGGGAGAATATACCCTTAGTATCAATAAATAAAAGCATGAATAATATCACAAATAAACATAAGGGAATAAATAAGTGATTCAATAACTAATGACATGGAATGTACCTCAAAACCTATTGAATAAATGATCAGGTACCCCCAAGGTGGTAGGTCAAAGAAGAGCATGAGTAGAATAGTAAATTAAATAATGCACTAAAACAACCCTCTAGAGTCTTCCTCGGCACCAACTTATAAAACCTTAATCAATCTACTAACTCCATATCATTGTGAATTTCCCTTCCCTAGGTCCTTGATCATGAATACTTCATCTGTATCAAGTTTTCCATGAAGGGTGCGAGTGTAAACCCATTCAGACACCACCAATGCATCCTTAAAATAAGTGAACATGAATATATATTATAGTGTTTGTAATGATATAATGTAAATTATCAAGTGAACATATAGCTACACATGGGATGATTTATCATGGACTAACCAATCCACCATGAACTCCCTCCCCACAAATTTTGACATGATGTCGATACAGATGTTGATGTATATCACTACACATCACAACACATGACACAAGTCCCAAGGTTGGATGGAACATTATTATTATAATTCATATATAAAAGATCCATATTTAATGAAACACTACATGCCCCCCCATGGTGGTCATGATTAGTAACATCACTCACCCCACCCTAATGGTGGTCATAATCCTTGGATGATTGTAAGTCATGCCTATCATGTATGATGTATATAGATATTCACATCACACCTACATATCATTCTCCCATATCATTATTAAACAAAATGATTCTCAAAATCCCAGGATGGCCTACTCCCACATCATCATACATGTCCATTATTCTCTTTATACTATCTAATGATCCATAGTATCTTGGCTTTTCCATATCATCATGCTCCCCTACAAAGGGTTATCTACCAAAACAGAGAAACCTATTCATCCTGATACATGATGAAAGGTTCCTCAAGATATGAAATACTATAATAAAAATGTATTATTTAAAGGAATAATAAATCCTATTAAGATTAGTTCTTTAGAGGTTGCATATAAATTATGTGATTATATATCAATCATGTGTGTAAAGGGCCACTCACTGAACCACATGAAATACATATCAAGAATGGGTAATCAGTCATAAAAAATATCATGATAACACTATATAAAAGGACCAATATGATAAGGAACATATTAGTACACTTTTTTTGACATCAACGTCAAGGCTCATCAAAAGAATCATCACTCGAACCATGCTATCACACGAATCAGACAAGTTTCATGATAAGAACTCATATAACTAGTTTTAACCCAACATGACAATGTTTCTTGTGTAAGGTGTGTGGAAATAAAATTTCAAGGTTAGAACAACTACTTACCCAATGAAAAATATCATTAATGGTATTCTTAAAGTTTGGTTTAAGAAAGGAGAAAATTTTTTGCTCATGGATAGTGGTAAGTGAATATATTCAAGGATCCTATGATTTTGAATAAATGGGAATAGACTCTAGATTGAATATTTTGATTCATTAAATAATGATAAAGGATATCAAGAATAATCAATACCAACCAATAATTCTAGGAGCATCTGGAATTTTTCTAGATTAAAGGAATCCGTAACTGAAGGGGAGATTTGATTAATTGGGTTTAGAAATGATTAATAACCCCTTTTAAAACCAAAAAATCAATCAGTATTCATTTCCACTTTTACTTTTTCAATATCTAAGAAGAAATCCATCCATTCTGCAAATTCCAAACCATTCTAGTCATCATCATTCCCTAAATCATGTTCCATGCATGATCATGGTATTCTTGAACATGTCTTCCAAAAATAGCTTGCACTAGGGTGTGTTTTCCACACCCAATGAATTTTTCCCTCACCATAACCTCTAAAATTAATTTACCAATCCATTTTTCTTTTCCCATTTTTCTTAAGATCATACCAGATCCAAAATAAATTTCACCAGGGCATGGTATTACCTATTTTGAACTAAAACATCAAAAACCCACTTTTAAGATTCTAAACACCCACAAACATATCCCAAGTCTTAACCATTCCAAGGTTCATAGATATCTCGTAAGGAATTTTGGTTCTCACATTAACATAACCACCCAAAATGATAGAATTACAAAAGATATATAAGTATAATTTTATTTGGGAACTCAGCCTCTTGGTTAGGAGTAATACTATAAAATTATACTGTCAGTATAATCCATTACAATGGGAATGTCCTAAAGATTAGTCAACTCCGTCGATTCATTCATTTTGTATTGATATAATTTTTCATAAAGAAATAATTTATAATCTTATGAAGAATATTCAAAATGGGGTTCATAATCCTCCATACACTTAAATAGAATTAGTGTATAATTCAGGATATATAAGGTGGTTTCTTTCATGCTGCTTTTGATGTGGGTTCTATAAAGAGACAACCAGTCTATTCTTAGAATATGATAGATTTTATCTAAAAGATTTTTTACAAGGTTCACTAGGATATTCGTCCCAAATATGTTAATTAGAGAGATGTTATGTACTTTAGATTCAACAACCACTCCACTATTGGTTTTAAATGATAACATAACCTCTGTGTTTCTTTATGGTGTTTGAGTAGTTCTATTAAATTTTCTTGATATGAAATTGTGGAAAAACTATAATAATATAATAAATTATAATTTCATCAAAGGATAATGAGTTCACCTTTCACTATTTGATTCTGGGTCTAGTCATTTAATATATATAAAATAAACATAGGGATGAGTATAATTTCATTAATAAATTTATAAAAGGTAAACCATAAATATAGAAAATGTAACTAATACATGATGTGATAAACCTAATTTATGAAACACTAAGATTCAATCTATGTTATCCAAGGTCATTTTCCAATTAGGTTTTCAAACCAAATTAAGTTCAATAAAAAAATATGTTTAAGTCTGGCATGATGGTTTTTAAAGAGCATATGAATACCCAAATAATATTCTACAAGAGTGTATCTCAATTTTTGATATTATCCCTCTTCATTGTACACTATTTAATGGTTGATTAAATACCTAGAACCCCCTATTTATGGTAATTACCCCTTGTTCCAACAATTCTAGAGCCTATATACACTTTCTAGAATCTATATATGGATGTAATTATAATAAAAATCACACATAATATCTACTTTACAAAACTTCTAGGATATTATACTAAATTTAGGCTTATCCCTTATACTTCCAAATAGGGTTTCACTAATTTTCAGTCGTCATAATCTCCAAAAATAAATATAGATTCCCTTTACACCAACTATTGATACCTAATCCTTAAACAAAAATTTTTCATAATTCTAAACATACTTTCCAATAAATACAATTTGGGGATCCAGACATACAAATATATCATTTTAAGCATGATAACAACATATTTATTTGAAATTCTACATAATTCTTCTAAGTACAATATATCTTCTAAAATTAAATAAGATATCTTAGGAAAAGGTATAAAGAAAAGTGTGAGCTAGAAATCCCAGTAAGGGAATAAAAATGGAAATATAGCATAATGTGGGAGTCATGCGACATAACAAGATATCATAATTTGGATGATCATAATCATGGAGACATTTCATAAGTAAATGATTTCATAATATAATAAACAAGTGGAAAAAACATAAAACATGACATCATAAACATAATTTAAGGATTACTCCCAAGATCATCATCATAGAGTTGACAAAGTCTCATGGTGAACTAGGTTCACTCCCTAATCCCTTACATAACAACTCATGATATATAAATATTTATAAAATTCACTAGAGGGATATATAATTCTAGGACCACATATATCATAAATAAAAATCATACATATTCATGCCACATGAGGAAACTAAACCATACGTAATACATAAGAATGATCAAACTAATGAGAATGAAGTAGGTTTCATAATTCTGATTCATAGAATAACCATAGGATAAATCATAAGGATTACCAATAGAATAAGGAACTAAATTTTTTGGATTCGGATAACTAAAAAAGTTACATAGGTCATAAATATAGAGCTATAACATATAAAATTCATGATAAATATCTATGATAAGAAATAATAATAACTAATAACATGGGCGATGCTTTATAAAATAAGTAAAGTGTATTTTTAGTGAAGGAAATACCTTATTATTTTTGATAAAAAAAATAATTGAACTGATGTTGTTATATATAAAATAATTAGGTCTTTCAAAATATACTAATGGTTTAAAAAAATTCATGGGGATGATGCTTGACATGAGACAAGAAAAATGAAGGTTACCTTGAACCGAGTTTACTTAAATGTGAGAATTTTAAAGGGAACAAAAAATGTATAACCCAAACAATTAATGGGATATTTAAATAGGTACATATGTAAGGCAAGTATATATATAAGAGGTACATGAGAGTAATATTTATAAAATCAAGAGTAAAAATATAACTTGTAAATGATAAGTCACAAAGGAGGTACAAAAGATCTCTTAGCTTGGGTTCCAGATTCTTTATGTGCATGTGAAAAAATCTCTTAATATGAAATTAAGTTTATTAATTACTTAAAAAATACCTTTATTAAAATATATTTCATATTCCAATGTCCTTTAATTATTATATATTATTTATTTATAATATCTTTTTATTGCTTTTGTCAGTTACTTGAGGTTGTTTGGTAAATTTTTTCCCAACTCTTTATGTATGTTTACCATGGTAGAAAGCATTATAAAATATTTTTATAATGTCAAAAATAGAAATTTTTTTATGAAAAAAAAGTTATATATTAAATATATTTTTAAATCCAACCATGAAGGGTTATCATGAAAAATGAAATACATTTCTCATGGTAGTGGTAGTCTGCATATGTGTGTGATTAATGTTTCCATTTCTCAATAAATTAGAGGGAATGTGTAATTTATAATTTTGACATTTACTAATATTATTTTATTATATATATAATATTTAGTCCTAAATTACACCCTTTTTATCATCCATGAATTGAAGTGATGAAAAATGGAAGAAATTTCTTTATGGAGGTGGTAGTATGCATAACGCACTAATGACACTTTTTCTTTTCATGTCAGATTGAGGGGAATAAATAATGGTTATTTAATTAATATAAAATAATCACATTATAATAATAATTTTTATTTAATTATAATTTTTTGGTTATAGTATATTTGTAATAAAATTATTAAGGATAAAAAGTTATAAAGATAATAATACTTTAGTTCGGTACTTGATCTTATCCTAGAGATTTACTTAGAAGTGGTGGAATTAAGAAAAATTCTAGAGAAAAACATTTAATTAAGAGAAAGAAAATTATAGGAGAGAAGGTTTGTAAATATTTTCAAGGTAAATTCAAAAGTGAAGTTCAACCATGAAGGGGTGGAAGGGGTCATATCTTATAAATGAAGAAATTTACTCTTTTGGGAGTGCCCTTTACACTTCTGTTATATAAATACAATATTACTTGGTCAATGAATCCAAAATTTATTTATAATGAATTTTTTGGTGATATTGGGTCGTGATATCCTCATCCAAGACTTTATACGTATATTTCAAACATGTTTTAAGTCTTTTGCCATAGGTTTTAATATTTTATTCTTTTTTATTTTTACCTTAGCCACTAGATTTTTAACTAACTAACCTATATTTTGTAACATCTGGTTACCTTTATTGGGTAAGTTTCTTCCTTTTTATAAGTTCTATTTTGGTTCAATGTCCTTAAAAGTTGTTTTCTGGATTTTTTGTAGTTTGTAGGGTAGGTACACGTTGTGTACTATAGGTACATGTCGTGTACTTGTTGTTGGATACAAATTGTGAATGGGGAAATCATGATGTGAGTAGGTACATGTCGTGTACCTAAGGTACACATTGTGTAGGGTTTAAATGTCAATTTTAAACCCAAGGCAATGGGTCTTTTAGGTGTAACTTATCCTCCATGGAATACATGTCATGTATTTGAGGTAAACATCATGACTTGGACCGTTACCAGTTTTTAGTCATGTATTTGGAAGTTTCCCTTGGTCTATTCTTTACAGGCCTCTTGGATCTCGAATCAAAACTCTCCCTTTGGGATTTTCAGAGGTTCCCCTAATTCCAGATTGATTTAATTGTCTTGGTTTCCTTATTGTGTATGTGTTGTGTCTCTCTAGGTAGGTTTTCTTTTCAGTTATTCATTATGAATGATCTCAATAGCACCCTAGCTTTGCGTTGTCTGATCTGTTGATCTATGTTGGTTGTTTCTTCTTGGTTTATTCTAGATCCATTGTGAGAATTTGTTCCAAAGTCCTTTTCCTTTTTTGTTTGTGGTGCATTGGTAATTCTTCCTTGACATATGTGGGTTTACTCTCTTCCATCGACCTCTTGTGTTTAGATTTGAATCAATCCTAAGATTTCTGGGTTTGATTCTAGGTCCTTCTTAATCATCATTGGGTTTTCATCATTGTTGGGATCCCATTATAGGAATGTACGACATGAGTTCTAAGGTCGGTGGTTCTGTCCCTATCCTATGATCATGAGCCTGATTTATATATCTTTGTAAAATGATTTAGGAAATTGGAATGAATGATTTTGTGTATTGAAAAGGGTTTTTAAAAGAAAAATGGTTTTCCCTGGATTTTGATAAATGGATTGTGAAATGGTTTTGAATGGATTTCAAAGCATTGAAATTGATTATGAATGGTTTTTAATGGTTTTAAAATCATTAAAATAAATTGTGAATAAGAGAACATGGGTTACTTTGGGTACTTAGATGGATGGTTTAGCTGGACGTCATCGTCCATTGCTTTGTGATTATCAAGGAGGTTTGTCTTTGGGATTTGCTCTATTTCCAAGGCCTATTGTTTTAGGGGAACGATTGTGATTTTTTGGGGGTTTTACTCAAGGGGTATTACTCTACTTCATAGTAATGTGTTCTAGGATTAGTTATTGTACACTTGATTAGTATGGTATGAGTAGTCCGCAGCCAAGACCTGTAGTATTCCTTAGTGTTTTGATAATTGTGATTTTGTTTTTTATTGATTGGATTTCAAAGTTAGCCTTGATATGCATGCTTATGCTTGTGAAAAATGATATCAAATATATTCTTTGAAACCAATATACCTTATTTTGTTTATAATTGTGTAAAAGGGTAATTCTTACATTGTTTCTATAAAACTACTTCACTTATTATCATGGCATGTTTTATTTTAAAATGAGAATACTAGATTTGTTATACAGAGACTTCTTATTGAACACCTGGGTGGGATCCTACTAAGCATGTTAGCTCCACCCTGTACACTTATACAGTGGTGTGTAGATCGTTGTTTTTCTTCCAGTGTAAGAAAAGTAAAGGCATCATAGTAAGTTGGCGAGGTTTGTGTCAGTTGGTTGGGTAGTTGGTGGTGAGATGGTGGGAGTTTTTCATGACATCATTTGGATTAATTTTTTCTTGTAGTCCTTTGTAATTGGACTTGTAATTTGGGTTTTTTTACTATAACAGTTGTTCTTTTTTGTTTTTTTTCCTTAAAATTATGGAATATATATTTGTTAGTGTTCTGTTGTTCATTTCTTGATCTATATATGTATGCCACGTGGTTGTTCAAGTTGGGTGAAATTGTTCCCACCCTTTAGTTGTTCGATGCTTGGGTTCTTGTCGCCAGCCCATGGGGATCATGAATTCCCTTCGGGTATGTGACGGGTCGGTTCGGGTGTCAGGTTTGAGTGTCATGACCTGTCCCTTGGGTCCCATGTTGTTACAACCCCAAGCTCGCCTATCCATAAGCCAGGGGTTGGCGACTAGCACCAGAAAGGCATATCCCTAAAATGGTAAGGCATTTCCTTTAAACCTATACAAACACACACCCCAAGAACACAACCAGATGTAACCACAAAGTAAAACTATAATAGTAAAAGTGTGTACTGAAAGTAAAGGGGAGTAGAATACAAGCCCAACTAAAAAGGTACAACTTCAACTGAAAATAGAAAATATCTCTTGCGATCGTCCACCAAGGATCCTACATGAAGGGTAGGTAAAACTCATCTCCACTGCTCTCCACATCGACCAGTCACCTCTATATACCACTTGGTCTGGACTCCAATAATATCAGTAGAACCACTCATCGTCTGCACAAGACACAACAAGGTGTAGATGAATCTCAGGCAGGGATGATTATAAAAATACTCAGTAGGGACCCCGAGACCCCTGAAGGTCTCTCATAATTCCACAGAGGAATAGCATCAGCATGATCTCAATCACAAAGAAAAAATCAATAGTCACGTATCAATCTAGGTATAAAAAAAGTATAGTATTACTGATGATTATTTGTAGTACTAGATCATATTACTCTATCAAGAGGAAATGCTACTGACCCACACAGGATTGATAGGTACTAACCCCTGCAAGACCCACACAGGATCAATCGGTGCTGATTCACACAGAATTGTTGGGTGCTGATTCACACAGAATCGATGGCTATTGATTGACACAAAATTTATAAGTACTGATTCACACAGAATATTTGGGTTATAATTCACATAGAATCCATGGGTGTTGATTCACATAGAATCGCTCGGTGCTGATGTGCACAGAATCGCGCTTCACTCTTCACGTCTCAGCAAGACACCGGATTCCCGCTCATAGTATTCTTGTTTCTGGGAGAAACAACTCCTTAATCCATCATTCTCATTTCAACTAGCACGAAGTCCCACATAGGAGTTACCCAATCATCTATCGTGTCATAGGGGTTCCAACGAAATAGACGGCGCGTCAAGAGAACGCCTGGTCTGTAAGTTATTAGAATTTTAGTACTGAGGGACTAATTGGATTTGGGGTCGATCCAACCAGGTAGTACTCCATATTTCTCCAAAAACCTTGTGGAGTATCTCAAAATTACTGTCTCTCTCCAAGGATCATAGCTCCACAGATGGTTCTTCAAATGTACGTTCAGTTCGCAAGATACGGTCATTTAAGCATAACTGGGCCCGAATAGGTCCGAGTTTGGTCCGACCCGGTCAGACCGACCCTATCACAGAACAAATATTTCAAATTATTTTATTCTGAATTTTATTTTTTTTAATCCCACAATGGTTTTATTTAAAGGTAAATTGTCACATTTTATGTTTTCGGAGAATTTTTTATTCTAATTGGAAAAATGGCTTATTTTGGATTTGAACAGTTTTGAATTATTTCAATGTTTAGGCTATACCATTTTCTTCACTAATCCAAATTGAAAAATTATTCTTTAATAGGTTTATATGTTCTATGGGATTCATTGTATCCTTCTAGACTCAAAGCTAAATCCATCATTTGGAGGCTCATATTCAGCTCACAAATCAGGCCTCAAAAATTTTTCACAGAAATGGAGAATTGTATTGTTGGGCCCATATATCATAAATTGATGAACCATTGGAGTTGAAATTAAACATGGAGAAATAATAAATCCATTGGAACAATGATAATTAATATTTCCACACCTAATTTCCTCATTCTCAAGGCCATAAATGCGTTGGAACTCGGTGCATTGGAATACAGAGAGTCTGTTTGGAAGAATTAAATTTGTGGAGTAAATCGGTCATAACGCTTTCATTACATGTCCAATGAAGCTGAAATTTATTTAGTAGATATAGCGGAAATATTGTAACAACATTCAATAAGTAAAAGTTCCCAAATTATGTTATTAAAGATGTCTACCATGGGATAAATTTCAGAGGATGATTTTGGATCCAAATAATTCACTCTCGTTGCCCATAAAAGTGTATCCCTCTTTCAATTCAAAAGGATAGAAACTTAGGGGTTTCCATTGTTGTATATTTTATATAGTTTAGTGTTTTATTTTATTTTACTTTCATTCTGTAATTTCATTACATATTTTAATTTAAGACTTCTCATTTCTCTCCATTTCATTCTCCCTTTTGTTTTCTTCCCTCATTTTCTTTCGACTGTAAACTCTTATGCTCGTGATCATGAGTAGCTAACCCAAGGAAGTTCTCGGAAGAGTAATCTAGTGATAAACCCAAGACTTTAAACATTAATTATTAATTTTTCTTATTTTCTTGGAGTTTTACTGAGGGGGATCTTAGTGGTAAAAGAACCTTTGTTTCTTAACTTACCACCTGAGGTTTAGCTTTCACTTCTGCAATATTTACCCTTGATTGAGGAGGTGGATGTGTGGTCTCTCAAAGATTATTGAGAGTACCATATATTCAGAACCATATGCAGAGGAGGATTCTCACAAATATTATGGAGTTTTTTCATTAAGTAAATTAGAAACTAATAATGATACGATGAAGATTCATTTTGGACAATGATCTCAGGAATGTCTCCTTTCTTTTAACATCATTCTATTTATATTCATTCCATTCGCATTGCATCTCCATATTTAATTTTATTATTTCATTATCATTTATAAAATCTAAATTTCTGGTTATTTTATTTCATACATACATATATATATAATGTGAATTATAATTATTGAGTGATTGACTGTGAAAGCTCCTAATGAGATTGACCTAGGCCAGCCATTGTGTTTCACTTAGTATAAATATTTTTGAGAGTGTGCACGACAACGCTCCATTAAATTGGTGTCATTTCTAGGGATCCAAGTTGTCTTCAATCACTATTTTTATTCACATTTTGTAAATAATTTTTCTTTCATTTAAAAAAATTAAAATTTTCAAAAACTAAAAAAATATCCCTTTGTTCATGAGGTCTTTCAATTCATATTTTTATACATGGACTGGAAAATATCAGGTGACAGAATATATTTTAAATGATCTTGATGATAAGTATCCAATGGTTAGTAATTTAGTGGAAAATTTTTAGAGACAAATATAGTTGATTTCTGAATATGTGCATGCTTTTCTAGAGAAACCTGAATCGAAACCTGAACCAGAATGAGTGGTGGAAGATATTTCACCGATCATTTTTTATATAAAAGAACCTAAGGAGGGTGAGAAGGAGCTACTAAAGGAGTTAATAATATCATCCCATACTAAACAATTTCTAGAGGATTTCCCTGATGTACATATTCTAGTTGATTCACTTATGGAAGATCAACAATTTTTGGATGAATCCTGAAATCACTTTGTTGAAGATAACCTGAAACTTGATCTTCCCATTATTGATATTGAAAAATCAACACCTTTTGACCTCTATATTGCTTTGGAAGATGATAAAGAAGATACACCTACTGAGATTGAGTTTCCAATCATCCTACCTGAAGATATCAATTTACAGGCTGACTTACTTAAAAGGGAAGATTTCGTGATGGATTCATCATGTTTTAATCTTATTCAATTTAAACTATTTTCTGACATCCACTTTTATGAAATTTATGATACAACACAAATTGAGAAGACATTGGATGACACAAAGGAGACCACCCATGTGTTGGAGATCAAGGAAGAAGATCTGGAGAAGATGGTGGTGGTGTGACTACCTCCTCTACAACAACTTTCATACCATTTGGAGCAGTACACCACATAAGTGCACAGGGATCACCCCTATATTCTATTCCCTCCCACTCTGGACCGTAAATTATCTATGTATTATTTCTTGGGGTTGGGAATTTTATTATATTCTATGGGGTTCTCCATTATCGATGTCTACTCATGGACACTAGTAAAAGTCACATGCGGTGGTTCATCTCAAAGAAACTACATCCAACTTCGGATTGGGGATAATTTGTTGCAACTACTTGACTAGGGGAAGTAAAAACCTATCACTCGCTTGGGGGGTCAAACCAAGCATTATCTCTTTTCTATCCCTTTCTTCTTTATTTTTCTTTATTTTTATTATGTTTTTTCATTTTTTCCCTTATAGTTTTAAAGTGGTATCATCTAAGAGCTTATCTCAAGGATACCACTGAAAAATAAATCAGGTTGTGTCTTTCCTTTTCTATATTTTGTTTACTACTCAACTTAAATTTGATGTGAAAGTATTTCTTGATCTGATTTGAGGTAAAAAGAAGGTAGTAAATGGAATAAGTTTGGGGAGTTATTTCAACCTATTTTTAGGAATTTTGTGTGTGATTTCATTTTATTTTTCATGTTTTTTTAAAATTCTTGTTTTCCTTTTTCTTTTTCTTTTTTGTGTGTTTTTAGGATTCTTGAGATGAATTGAACACTTTGGTAAATTCAAAACATCTTGGAATTTTTTTCAGATTTTTTTATTTGAATATTTGAGGATTTAAATGATTATTGAATGGATTTTTTTTGATTTCTAATATTTTCATTTGAAGAAGTTTCATTGATTTTGAAACTCATGTGCATTAATGTTGTCCAAATTGAAAATCTTGCCAAATATGAGAGGTTTCTAAACCTTTTTGACATATTATTACATTTATATTTTTCTTAAGAGTATTGAGACATGTTTTGTGATCCAGAACATGATGTTTTTCTCTTTTTTAAAGCAGATAGAGTTCATGGAATGTGTTAAGTATGATTCAGGCATCACTTTGAAAACCCCATTTTTAATTGAACTCCTATTTTGGACTACCTTTTCATTTGACCTTCATTATTCCCCTAGTATCCATGAAATAATTTGTTATTCTTCCACATTATAATCCATTTATACCTTTTCAACCTATTCTAGATGTTAAATTCATGATTATTTTTGAAATCAAGTGTGGGTGAGGTAGAAGATGGTTTGTATTTTTCTTTCCTAAAGAATCTTTTTGAGCTAAATTAAAAGTTTTTCCATATTAATTTCTGATTGGGTAGAAGAAATGTTAGTATGGGAAGATGTATGGTTAGACCAAAATATCATTACAAATATGGGTTGGGTGTTCGCCAATATTTGAAGATCAATAGCTGCATCTCTTTTCCTCAATTACATGATTCTGAAGAGAAATCCATATTTGAATTCAAGCTGAAACAATGCTATAATTGGGGAAAAGAGGGATTAAATTCATTGATGCTAAAATTACATGTGTGAACTTCCCAAAGAAAGAGTTTTTTGAAGGTGAATCATTTTCGATCTCATTGTTTTTAATCCCACCAATGTGTTATTTAAAGTTCAATTGTCACATTTTATGTTTTAGGAGCATTTTTTAGCTTAATTGGAAAAATGTCTTATTTTGGATTTGAACAGTTTTAATTTATTTCAATGTTTCAGACATTACATTTTATTTACTAATCCAAATTGAGAAATTATTATTTTATAGGTTCCTATTTTTTATGTGCATCATTTTATCCTTCTAGAACCAAATCACAGTCTGTCATTTGGAAGCCCCAATTCAGCTCCCAAGTCATGCCTGTAAAACGGTGCACAGAATTGGAGAATTGTATTGTTGGGCCCATATATCAAAAATGAAAAAACCATTGGATCTGAACATAAAAATTGATAAATAATAAATCTGTTTGAAAAAATTTCATTAAGATTTTTGTGCCTTCTTCCTTCATTCTCAAGGACATAAATTCGTTGGAACTCGGTGCATTGGAATACGAAGAGTCTGTTTGACAGAATTAACGTTTTAGATTAAATCATCTATAACTACTTTATTACATGGCCAAGGAATCTTAAATTTCATGAGTCTATAGAGGAGAAACATTTGAACAAATTTAAATAAGAACTTGTACCCAAATTATGTCATTAATAAGGTCTATCATGCATTAACTTTCATAGGATGATTTTGGAGCCGAATAATTCACTCCCTTTTCCTATAAAAGTGTATCACTCTTTCATTTCAAAAAGTTGGAAACTTAGGGTTAGACTTTGTTGGATATTTTATATAGTTTAGTGTTTTGTTTTATTTTAATTTAATTCTAAAATTTCATTACATATTTTTATTTAAGTCTTCTCCTTTCTCTCTATTTCATTCTCTCTTTTGTTTCATTCCACCATTTTCTTTACACAGTGAACTCTTATACTCATGATCATGAGTAGCTAACCCAAGGAAGTTCCCAGGGGAGTAATCCAGTGATGAACCCAATCCATTGAACATTAATTCTTAATGTTTCTTATTTTTTTAGAGTTATATTGAGGGGGATTTTTGTGGGAAAGGCGCCTTTCTATCTCCAATTACCACCTGAGGTTTAGCTTTCACTTCTGCAATATTTTCCCTCGATCAAGGAGGTGGATGTGTGGTATCTCGGTGATCATTGAGAGTACCATATATTCACAAACATATTCCTAATATGATTCTCACACATATGATGGAGTGTGTTCATTAAGTAAATTAGAAACTAATAATGAGATGATGAAGGTCCACTCTTGGCGATGCTCTCGGGAATGTCTCCTTTATTCTAACATCATTTTGTTTGTATTGAATCTGCATATTTAATTTTAGTATTTCATTATCATTTATCAAATCTATATTTATGGTTATTTTATTTCATATATATATTTATATATAAAAAAATGAATTATAAGTAGTTAGTTATTGACTACGAAATCTTTTCGAGAGATCAATATAGGCCATCCACTGTGCTGCACTTAGTATAAATATTTTTTAGAGTGAGCATGACAACACTCTATCACTTGGCATGATTCGACATGGGCCAGCTCGGCCTACCTCGGCAGGGCTGGGCCACGGTGGCTCAGCCCTCCAGCTGGCGCGACCCATGTGGGGGTGCGATGTCCGCCTGCCGAACAGCTCAAAGGAGTCATTCGGCTCCTTGATTGGCGACGCCAGGTGGCACCGCCTTGTCACCCACAAGACCCATAGGGTTCAGGTCCCTACCTTTTCTATGACTTCGAGTCATGACCTATCTCACCGCGGTGCAGGACGGTGCGCCACCTCCCATTTCCACGGTCGGCTGTTGTCGACTGCCTGTCCGACCGCTGCGGCACCGAGCAGTGTCGCCCTCATCCATGGACGGTGAGTGTCAGTCGCCGATGTTATGCTAGAGGATCTTCTGCAGGCCACCGGGTGAGCTTCAGTGGTCTTTTCTTCCTTCCGGACGTGCCTACGGTTCACTTGGGATGCTACCGCCATTGCGTGCCTCCTAGTTTCAAGGTTCTGTCAAGTTTGAAAAACCCACCTCTGAAGAATGCAATGAAAAACAAGTGGCGGAGGGTTCAAGCCTTGTTCATTTGGCCCGCACCCTCCATGTTATAATTATAACAAGTGGGAGTAATTTTTACATGAAATTAAAAATAATGATAAACCTCTTTCAAATACCACCGCAATGACCACCCGCAAATTCAAGAACGAGGAGAAGAATTGTGGGAATTTCATGAATTAAATGACAACCCCTACCTCGAGAAACATTGTAGTCATCGCGGTGGTGCAAGGATAATTTGCGCTTTAATGAAGCTTCTGGTTTTTGTCTGTAACACCCCAAGATTCCACGGTACGTTTCCCTTTGAAAATTGCAATAGCTTGCATTGTATGCAACTTTGAGATTTTAACACACCGCGACTAATCAAACTAGCCATTATGAATAGTAATACCCACTTTTTGAAATTTTATAAATATTATTTTTCAAAATTGAGTTCATTTTTTAATTTGGAATATCTAAATTTTCTTAGGTTTAATTTTTGGTATTTTTCAGAAAACATTCATTTTTTTGATGAATAGTGAAAAAAATACGTTATTGGTTAAAATTAAATTTTTATTTAAATTTTTTTTAGTTAAAAATAGATTCATAATACCTATATAAGTTCTATTTAATTCATTAGAGTCATTTTATAATAATTTTAGACATTTAAAAAAATTTATTGAACTTTTTACCGTCTTTTACCCACCTTCTAAGAGCGTTTGCAAATTCACATAAAACTTAATTTTACCTCTTCTGTGAGTTGAATTTAAAAAATCCATGAGACATAGTTAATATCACTAAGTAAAATTTGATTCAAAAAGATGAAAATAATTTTTGGTTAATAGTAACTTTTGAATTTTATTTACCACAGTTAAAAGTAAATAGAGTAATTAAGGGTAAAAATGATAACATAATTACCCTAAAACATGTCCTAATTCTATTTGATAAGTATAATTCGACCAAAAACAACATTAGGAATAAAATATGACCCATTTGGTCCACTTTTATTTGATTAGGACATTTATTATTATTTTATTTAAGGAAGAGTTAAAAGAGTTAAATTCAAAGTTTAATAAAAAATCCATTTTTAATATAGGGTTACACACAATATAAATTTGACTATAAATATTCATTATAAATATAAAAGGATTTCAAACATAATGGTATTTTGTTTATAATTTTTATACATTAAATTATTTAATTTATTTATAACACAATGATGATGCAGTAATTTCCTTATTAACAAAATATTGAAATAATTGATATTATAAATATCCAAATAAATTTAAATTGAGACTTATGATGAATTAAACTAATTTTTTTGGTTAATATGACATTTTAGGGATGGTTAAATAAATTTTATTCGATGTGATAAATTTTTAATGGCTTTCCAAAAAATAAAATACTAAATAGTGTCCAAATTGACATAATTGAGTTTTTAAAATAATACTTTATTGTTAATTGATATAACATTCATAAAAATATAATGTTCAGAAAAAAGACTTATATAAGGTTATATATTTTAATAATTAACCACTTGGTGTTCTCTTGGAAGTTTATACTAATTTTATTGACCATATAATATAAAAATACCAAGATATATGGTAAATGTCAAACTATTTAACTAAGAGTTAAATCTAAAAGATAATCTTAATATGGTGACCTAAACCTATATAAAACCTATTTTTTTAGAGGTTTTAGACACATACCCACCTTATACTCTAAATAAATCATTTTTTATCCATTATAAACCGAAATTTATTTTATTATAAAATAATATTTCATGATTTTCCTAAAGTGACCCTCACTTATCTTATAAAAGGGCACTTCCCCTTCTATCAAAATCACACCTCCAAAGCCATTTGGATCGGCCAAAATCTACCCAAATATCCTCCCAAATTTCCTAAATTAATCCTAAAGGCATTTCTTTGGTCATAAATCCAACCTAATAAGCCCTTTTGATCAAATCAAAAGGAAGAACCCAAAGAAGATTTAATATTTCATAACCTCTTTCAAGTTCTTTTCTTCTCCCACTTCCTCTTTCTTTTTTGTTTCCATACCAAAATAATAAATACAGTACCTTATACATAATTTTATGTTATTATAAATATGGTAGAACCATATTCATTATTCTATCTATCCTATAAATGACAAAATCACCATACGTGCGTACGTACGGCTTACCGTATCCACGTCGGGGTGTAGTTTGTTATTCAAACAATTCATTATTTTGATGGGTATAATAATGAGTATAAATAATTTAAATAATAAATATAACCTGTTAATGATTCTTTATATATGATATACCATCCAATTAAATACGATTTTATTTGTCAATATAATGATATTGTCCCTCGTGCGTACGTACGTATTACCGTCTCCACGAACGCGATGAGATTCATTTCCCCATTGTAACCACTCAAGAATAATTTTCATTTGATGAATAAAAATAATGGTTTTGAACATAATATAATTCTTTATATTAATCAAATACATCTTATCCATAACAAACATGGCTTACATAACCAAGCATATAAAGGAAAACGAATTAGTTAACACTCGAAACGATGAAACTACAAAAATATTATTAACAAATCAAAATTAAAGAATCATATATGATATCATATTTATGTGTATAGTTCTTTTATAATTTAATAACAATGATTTAACTATTATAAAAGAGGTTAACATACCCTCAACCAAAGAAAAGTACAAGGTAAGGTATAATTTCATAATCTCTTTATTATCCGAGGTTGTTTTTACGTACGTATCTATGGGGACCTCTTTATCATCCACATGCATGTTTTCTTAAAAATTTATTTCAAAACATTTTTACTATTTACTATACTATGGGTTAAAGTCGTTTATACCCTTATTTGACCTTATATGTTTTGAAATGAATCTTTCTGTCATTTTCCAAACAAGATACTTTATGAACTTTTTGATAAACATAAGATAAGAATGTTTTTTTAAATTATACGTCGAGTGTAGCTAATTTTCCTCCATTATAACATCATTGAAGATTCCCTTAAAATATTATAAGAATATTTTCAAAATAAATGTTTTCTTTTATAATTATGTGACTATTAAATGGTTTCAAAATAATAATAGGTATTTCTTTCAAATAGTTTTTATTTCATCTATGTCAACATCCTTTGATGGATTTTAAACTTGTTTGAAGTTGATTTATTATAATAACAATCTTCCATATTGTATTGAAGGTTTTGTGATGTGTTTAAATATGGATTTGTTATTTTTATACCATTCATTGTTTATGGTTAAAGTATTTACATTTCATATTATATTTTTAATATGAATGCTTATGTTTTGATTCAACCTTTTAATATAAGGAATGTAATGGACTTAGTATGTGATGGATGGAGCCCGCTATAGCACCTCGGTGCATCGGTAGGTCTCATGAGACAATTATAAGTGGAATTGGTTGAGGCCTTTCCCAATTTGATATATGGTTTTGGCCGAGTCATAAATCATTTTTAGAGGTCTTGGTCAAGGCCCTGAACAGATGTTTCATAATTTTTGGCATTATACATTACCTCATTATGAAAATAATAATGATGGTTCATGTGGTTATTTGACTAGTAGAATACCCATGATATGTTTTATTATGGAATTATTTACTCATCTCATATTCCTTCCATAAATTGTTCATGTTTATTATTTGTAAATGCATGTGTTTTTTAATTATTCATCATTCCTAATGTTTATATTATTTTCCATTATATTTCTTACCCTTACTGAGAATTTGAGCTCACTCCTTTCTTATGTTTCATTTTCCCAAGATATGAAGAAGTTAGTTATGAGTGACTTGCAGGCATAACCTAGGAGGCTTGGAGGTTTCTAATGGAATAAATTAGTGTTTTATTTCCTTTCAATTGTAATGTTGAACTTATGTTTGTATCTTGTTTCCAATAATACTAAACTTATCGGTCTTTCAATACATGATTCATTGTATCATTCCAATGTTATCTAATAAAGCACTGACTCTAGGTAATTGGGGTTGGGGTGTTACATCGTCGCTCTCGGTTCGTTGCCGCCCGAGCTTCTATCTCCATTAGTAGAAGGTGTCGTGTCACTTTTCCAGAGGTTCCTCGCTTGATGTAGCTGTGTCAAAAACTATACCTCGAGCCCCATTTAAATAGAGGGTTAAAGGGTGAGTAACACATTGAGGAATTAATGAGATTCATTAATTGAATAAATTAATGCGCCACGTTAATTACTCGAGGGGTGGTTACACATCAAAAGTGTAACTGGGCATTAAATATCCCATATTTAAATGTCTGACCACCTTCGTGGTCCCCGCCACCACCGCTCAATAGGTGGTAGGAAAAAAAGAAATAAAATAAAAATTCATGTGTTATTTTATTATTTCTCTAAAAATTTGTAAAAACTAACATTTTCACCCGACCAACTACGGTCAAAGTTAAGACTCCCTTAAATAAAACTCGGCACTATGGATTCAGCAGCACCCTCGTATTTTTAATCTAAGAACTGGTTCAAAAGATATAAAACCCTACCCACGTGTATACTGAACATACCATTAAAAAAATTCAAAAAATCATTTTGGGAACACCGGGCCTCGGAATCACGCACCGTAAATTTCCATAGACTTGTAATAATCCCAAATAATTAAAACAATAAATGTAATTTTTTCAGACTTTACATTCTCCCCACCTTAGGGATTTTCATCCCCAAAAGATACAACAAAACTAGGGGAACAAATGGGGGTACTGAGCATGTATCTGAGCCTCCCGCTATCATGTGCTCTCCTAGAAATTCTCATGCTTCCAACGAACTCATACTAGAGGAATGGACCACCCATGATAGAGCTGCTCCTGTCGCTACTCTATCTCCACCGAGAACTCCACAAACATCGCCCCATCGTCGATTTGCATCTCAACCTAGTTGATAACATGTGATGGATCATGCACGTATCTCTTTAGCTTCGACGAGTGGAAAACATTATTCACCCGCTGCATCTGTGGGGGAAAAGCTAGACAGTATGCCACCTCACTTACTCTAATGAGGATATGGAAAGGTCTGATGAACCTCTAAGATAGATTGCTGCCCTAGACAAACCTCAGTAATCCTCATCAGGGTGACACCCATAGGAAGACATGGTCTCCCTCTCCAAACTCCAAGGGTATCTATCTCTTGTCGGCATAAGAATTTTGTTGGCTCTGTGTAGTCTTCATTCGCTCCGAGATGATATGTACCTTATTTTTGATAGCCTTCACCAACTCTGGACCCATGAGTGCTGACTCCCCTGGGTCTGTCCACAAATAGGTGATCTTCATGGTCGTACGTACAAGGCCTAAAACGAAACCATGTCGATGGTTGAGTGATAACTATTTTTTTATATAAAATCCAATAGGGGTAGGTGGTCCTCCCAACTGTGGCCAAAATTGAGGACACAATCATGAAGCATTTCCTCGAGTGTTTGTATGGTCCACTCTATCAGACCATCTGTCTGAAGGTGAAAGGTGGTGATCAAGAGTAGATGAGTCCCAAACGCCTCTTTTAATCCCTTCCACAAGCGGGATGTAAAAAATGTGTTGCGATCTGAAACGATCATTGATGGTACTCTGTGAAGTCGCACAATCTCTTGCACGTAGAGGCATCCCAATCCCTCTACTGATCCCTACTCTCGGATGGGTAGGAAGTTATCTGAATTGATGAGTCGGTCAATGGTCACCTAGATAGAATCATGTCCCCTAAACGTATGTGGTAGACCTAACATGAAGTCCATGGAAATACCATCTCACATCCACTCTGGTACCTCAAGTGGCTGCACAAACCCCACTGGTACCTGATGCTTGGCCTTCACTTGTTGACAACTGAGGCATCAAGATACTAATTCTGGCACTACTTTCTTCATACCTATCCACTAGTACTGACGCTGGAGGTCCCGGTACATCTTCTACACTCCAGGATGTAACACTAAATGGGGTTTATGAAACTCCATCAGTACCTCCTCCAACAACATCACTGGTACAATGGTGTGTCCTATGAAGAGAACAATGTGATCCCCACTTTCAGAAAATCTTTCAGGAGCCTGTCCTGCAGATATCTTAGCACGTCGGGCCTCGCAGTTAATGTCCCCAAGTTGTGCATCCCGAAATCACTGAAGAAGTGGGGGAGTGTCAGTCATATATTTGAGGTACGCAGTTCCATCTCTATCCACAAAGGATATCTTCAACACGGATAGCTTCTCTATCACCTCACTCAGTAGTTGTAGACCATACTTCCTGTTGAGTGCATCTGCTATTATGTTCCCCTTCCCAGAAGTATAGAATATCTCAAATTCCTAGTCCACGAGAAACTCTATCCATCGTTGATGTCTTAGGTTCAATTGATTATATTAGAAGATATACCGAAGACTCTTGTGATCATAGTAGACTATAAAATGTTCACCCATAAAGTAGTGTGGCCACATCTATAGTGCAAAGACAACAACTATTAACTCCAGGTCATGGGTAGCATAGTTCTGCTCATGTTTTCTCAACTATTGTGAGATTTGGGTGATCACAGCTCGTTCTTGCATCAGGACACAACCCAGTCTGGTCCCGGATGTGTTGTATTCGACTACATACCCAACACGCCATTCTGGTAGCCTCAAGATGGGGGCACTCATCAGTCTCTGCCTCAGCTCTAAAAAGCTCTTCTGGCACTTATTTTTCCCCAAGAAATGCTTCCCATTCTTCATCAAGGGTGACAAGGGTGTCGCTACCCTAGAGAAGTTAGGTACAAATCTCCATTAGAACCTGGCCAATCCTAGGAAACTCCACACCTTGGTCACACTCCTAGGTAGCTCCCATGCAAGTAATTCCTCTATCTCCACCAGATCTAATGCGAATCCAGCCTCCAAGATTACATGCCCTAGGAAGCGGACTTCCCATATCCAGAACTAGAAATTCTAGAGATTTCTATAGATTTGATGCTCTTGGAATGTATCCATAACTATATGAAAGTGTGCGGCCTTATCCTCCTCTGATACTGAGTATATCAAGATGTCTTCAATGAAGACCACCACAAACCAATAGAGGTATGGCTGAAAGATCCTATTCATGAGACCCATGAATACTGTTGGAGCATTGTTCATGCCTAAAGGCATCACCAAGAACACCTAATGGCCATACTGACATATGAAGGCTATCTTTGGTATGTCCTTGTCTTGTACCCTGAGCTGGTGATAGCCAGATCTGAGTTCTACCTTCGAAAACCAACAAGCTCTCTTCAGCTGGTCGAAGAGATCATCGATCCTTAGCAGAGGATACTTTTTCCTCACGGTCACTTGGTTCAGGAACAGATAATCCACAAAAATATTTATAATCCCATCTTCCTTCTTGGAGAACAAGATTGGGGATTCCCATGGAGAAACATTGGGCCATGCGAACCCCTTTCTCTTCAAGTCCTCCAACTGTACCCTCAGCTCACGAAGCTCCATAGAATAAATCTGATATGACGGTGTAGATATCGGTGTCATCTTGGGGTACAGTTCGATGTGAAAGTCTACATCTCTATGAGGAGGTAGTCCCAGAACATCATCAGAGAAGACATCAGCATAATGGTCCACCACTACAAGATAACTCAGACACCTCACTTCAACTGCTTTGAGGGTGAGGCTATCCAACTGATGAGTAATCAGCCGCACCCTCCTCAGAGATAGTACATCCTAAACTGAAAAGGTTTCCTCCTCACACGTGAAGGTAAACTCGTACCCATCCTCACAGACACACCACACTTTGTGCCTAAAACAGTTGATCTAAGCATGAACTGTGGATAGCAAGTCCATACCCAAATCATAAGGCCTCGACGCTGCTACTAGGAGATCATAGCCAAAGCTATCATCTCTTAGAGTGAGCTCACACTGCCTGCACCTGTGTTTAATTGTCGTATCTTCTCCCGTAGGAGTCTCTAATCATAAGGATCGAGCCAACAGCTCCATCGGAATCTCCGAGCTTCGAACCCGTGTCATGGAAATGAAAGAGTAACTAGGACCTATGTCTATAAGTACTATAGCTAGGGTTTAATAGAAACATATTGTACCTCTAATCATCTATGAAGCACCATGGTCATAGGCCTCTATTTCCTGTAGTTGTGCTCAGCCCTGTCCACCTACTCCATGTGGTCATGGTGGACCACCTGGGGGTGGTGGTGGTAGAACCTCAAACCGTCATCCACCACCTGCCGCATGACCTGCAACTCTTCCACGTCTTCTACCCTAAAGACATCCTTGGTCGAACCTCAGCCACTACCTCGGTGGTTCCATGATTGTCTGCTGATCATTGGTATGGCGGGTCGGGCAGTCTCAAGCCATGTGGCTCTGCCCACCGCAAATGAAACACAGTCTTCTTACCTAATGACCACCTCTGTCTTGCGAGATTCACACTTCCAACCCTATTTCTTGGGGTCACCCTCTGGAAGGTCTGGTTTGCTTTGACCTTTGCATCATCTGCCTACTGCTTTTTGTAGATGACTCGTCTACCTGTCGTCCGATGGTGGCTCTCACCATTGATGCCTGCTCAACAAAGAATCTCTCTACCAATAATGCTCGCTCAAGCACTCCAGCCTGCATCAGAATATTGAGCGATATCATCGACACTCTTATCTCCCACCATAGACCGTACTCAAAGGTCCGAGCCCTGAAGAATAGGTCTCGCACCATGTGTCGGGTGGTGTACGATCAGAACCGCCACTGATAAGCTTCTCGGCTATAAGTGCAGCAGCTCCTGAATACACATAGATCATAGTGTCGCTAGGATGAACTCCTCCCTGAAGAGTCTCTCAAAGTCTGCCCAGGTGATTGTCACCTCATCATGTAACTGGAGCGTCAGGCTCCACCATCTTCCTTCTGTACCAAGGAAAAGATTAGCATCTAGGATAGCCATCTGCTCTGTTAGTGTCCCAATAAGGCAAAAAACTCATGCCACAGCCTCCAGGTAGCCCTCTGCTACCTAGGGATCTATCTCACCTCGAAACCCCAGAGGCCTCTACCACTATAACTCGTGAAACATGCTCAGTCAGCATTAATCGTCCGCTAGTGGGGTAGGTGGAAACTACTACCCTCCAAGCGGTGGTTCTGATCATACACCACCCGAAGGTTCCCACACAGTAAGAGGGCCCAGCACTAAAGCCTCGTCACTCGAAGGGCCTTCATCGTGTACTCTATCGGGAATCTGGCCTGGTTGTCTATGCAGCGGTATCCTGAAAAGAAACGGGTGTTCCATGGTTAATATGTTATACCTAGTGAGATGACTCAAAAACGATCAAAGTAAAAAACATTTCCAAAACACACGCAATCATTGTTTTCGTGCACCGGGTCAGAAATTAGAATTCAGGGTCCGGGTGTATGGATATGTCGGCCGCCGCACCAACACTGGACTCCCCAAACTGAAAAAAAACACTCAAAACACTTAACACTATTTCTCCATTAAAAAGATAAGATTCATAGTTCTTTGGTATAACCGACTCCTCTGATACCACTTTGTCACGACCCATCCCCCAGGGACCGTGTCGTGACTACCCCAAGCATGCCTTCTATAGGCCAAGGGTTTAAACTAGCACCATAAAGGTGTATCCCTAAAACGGGAAGTCATTGCATTTAAACCTGTACAAACACACAGCCCAAAAACACAACAAGATGCAACCATGAAGTAAAAAAACAGTAGTAAACGTGTGTACTGAAAGTAAAGGGGTCCAGAATACAAGCCCAACTAAAAAGGTACAACTACATCTAAAAATATAAAACAGCTCCAACGATCATCCACCAAGGATCATACCTGAAGGGTAGGTACAGCTCATCTCCACTTCTCTCCATGTCGACCAGTCACCTCTGTGTACCTCCTGATCTTGGATCCTACGATCTTAGCTGAGCCTCTCGTCATCTGTAGAACACACAACAAGGTGCGGGCAAAGCCCATGCAGGAGTGAGTGTAACAATACTCAGTTGGGACCTTGAGACCCCCAAAGGTCTCTCATAATTCCATAAAGGAATAAAATAATCATGATCTCAACCACAAAGCACAACGAAATACTCACAACACAAACCAGGTATAACAAAAGTACAGTAGTACAGATGATTAGTCATAAAACTATATCATCTTACACTGTCAAGAGGCACTACTACTAACCCACATAGGATCGATAGGTACTAACCCCCACAAGACCCACATAGGATCAATAGGTGCTGATTCACATAGAATCGTTGGGTGATGATTCACACAGAATCGTTGGCTATTGTTTCACACAGAATCATTGGGTGCTGATTCAGAAAAAATTATTCGGTGCTAATTCACACAGAACTGTTGGGTTCAGATTCACATAGAATTCATCAGTGCTGATTCACACAGAATTGCTCTTTATTCTTCACATATCAGCCAGACACAGGATTCCCACTCATAGTATGCTTGTTCCTATGAGAAACCACTTCTCAATCCATCGGTCATATTTCAACCAACACAAAGTCCCATGAAGAAGTTAACCAATGATTTTTCATTTCATAAGGGTTCCAACGCAATAGAAGGAACATCAACCAGATGCTAGATCTTTATGTTATTTTCATTTTAGTGCTGAGGGCCCAGTTGGATTCAGGGTCGACCCAACCCAGTCATACTTCAACTTTCTCCAAAACTCTCACAGAGTATCTCCAAAAGACCTTCTCTCTCAAAGGATCTCATCACTGTAGACAGTTCATCAATTGGATGTCTGGTTCGCAAGATACGACCATTTAAGCGTAATTGGGCCCAAATGGGTCCGGGTCCGATCCGACCTGGTCAGCCGACCTGACCCGACCTAGATTGGGTCAGCCCGGTTGGGCTGGGCCACATACCAACCCAGCTGGACGGGGCCACGGTGGCTCGGCCCACCAGCTTGTAAGACCCGTGCGGGGGTCATGCGGTCCGCCTGCCGAACGGCTCAAAGGAGACGTTCATCTCCTTTATTGGTGGCGCCAAGGGGCATTGCCTCATCACCCGTGGGACCCGCAGGGTACGAGTCCCTTCCTTTACCACAGCTTCGAGTCACGGCATTTCTCACAGCGGCTCACGACGGCGCATCGCCTCCCCTCTCTAGGGTCGGCCATTATCGGCCGGCTGTTTGACCGCCGCGGCACTATCCTCATCCGCGGTCGGTGAGCATAGGTTTCCACCTCTGCCACCGGCCCTGGTCACTGGTGTCACACTACCAGATCTTATGTGGGTGACCGGGTGAGTTCTGGTAGTCCATTCTTCCTTCCGGACGGACCTACAGTCCTCCCGGGATGTCATCGTCATTGTGCGCCTCCCGATTTAAAGGTTACGTCAAGTTGGAAAAACCTTCCTCTAAAGAACGCAATGAAAAACAAGCGACAGAGGGTCTGGACCTTGTTTTTTTTGCATTCTCCCTTCACATTACCATTATAACAAGGGGGGTATTTTATACATAAAATTAAAAATAATGATAAACCTCGTTCAAATACACATACAACGACCATCGGCCAATTCACAAAAGAGGGGAAGAATCTTTGGAATTTTTGAATTAAATGACAACCCCTACCTTCAGAATCATTGGATCCATCGCGGTGGTGGAAGGAGAATCCGTGCTTTGATGAAGACATCGGCGTTCATCTCTCCTGGTTCCCTGCTACCCGAGCTTCCGGCTTCATCAGTGGAAGGTGTCGTGTCACTTTTCCGGAGGTTCCTCACTTTAGGAGGTCGTGTAAAAAACTCTACCTCTAACCCCATTTAAATAGAGGGGAAAAGTTTGATTAATGCACCAAAAAATTAATGAGATTCATTAATTTACATAATTAATATGCCACATTAATTACTCAAGGGGTGGTTAAACATCAAAAGTGTAACCGAGCATTAAATATACCATATTTAAATGTCTTACCACCTCCGTGGTCCCTGCCACCGCCGCTCAACAAGTGGTAGGAAAAAAAAGATATAAAATAACAATTCATATGTTATTTTATTATTTTTTTAAAAAGTCGTAAAAAATTAACTTTTTCACCCAACCAACTATGGTTAAAGTTAATACTCCCTATAGAGAAACTTGGTGTTGTGGATTCAACGACGCCCTCATATTTTTAATCCAAGCACCAGTTCAAAAGATATAAAATTCCACCCACATGTTTACTGAACATACCTTTAAAAAAATATCAAAAACTTATTCCTGTCACACTGGGCCTTGGAATCACATGATGTAAATTTTCACATATTCATAATAATACAAAATAAATTTAAAAAAAAAGTACATGTAATTTTATGGGTCTTTATATTGTGGGAAACCCGGGTTTGCTCGTTACAATTTGGTATTAGAGGGGGTATGTCCTCAAGAATCTTTTTCTTGGGTCATATTTTAGACTGGAGATATGATTTTTGAGACTTTAGAAGTATGTTGAAATTAGTTCCTAGACAGATCTTATCGTAATGTGACTCAAGTTACCATGGGATGTTGGGATATGTGTTTTTAGTGTCTGTTTTTTTTTTAAAAAAATATCAGTTTTTTCTTATGGGTGTTCTGGTTTGAGCTACAATTTGTTTTTAAGTCTGATCAATATGATGTTTCTGTGTGCAACAGTATGCCTTTGAGATGTCTTCCATGAGTTCCTCAGGAGGGTGTAGCTGATTCTACTCAAGGGATCCTACCTATAGATTAAAATCTTATCGATACTATCATATGGATAGTCTATTCTATTGATCATGATATACCACGAGTTCAGAACGTTGTTGTTGAGGTACAACCAGGAGCTGGAGGAGAGAGAGATTGATCATAGGATTTCTTGCTTGAGAAGACACCATCCTTTAAAAAGACAAATGAGCCTCAGGAGGTGGAGGATGCTCTGGACAAGATCGATCAAATCTTCTACTTCTTGGAGACACCTGAGAATATCATGGTGAAGTGTGTAGCATTTATAATTGAGGGTTCTAGCAAGAGATGGAGGGATTATATGGTTCTAAAACGTATACATGTGGGATTAGATTGGAACAGTTTTAGAACACTATTATTTTAGATGTTTTTTCCAGAGTCTTTGATGTTAAAAAATTATATGGAGTTCCAGTCATTACAGTAGGGATAGTGTTTGGTCTCGAAAAACACCAAATGGTTTTCTAAGCTTTTCCATTTTTCTCTGGAAGTGGTAAATAATGACCACCTAAAGGATCAGAAATACCTGTAGGGTTTTTGATCAGACATCATATCATAGGTGTTAATATTGGTGCTTTCAACCTATGTGTAGATGGTATACATAGATATAATGTCAAAGATGAACATGGTCAGCATGGTCAGTGTTACCACCTCTTCTCTTACAAGTGGTGATAAATTCAGTGGTGTGTATGGGAAGAAGAGGATGCGGTAGGACCATCGCAAAAGTGGTGGAGTTGGGTCTCGGTAGCGAGCCTCCTCTACACTATCCTTTATAGCTAGCAGTATGCCTTTGACTCTCTTTTAGTGTAGAAAGGGAGTACACACTAGATGTTCTTGGCCTATGACTAAAAATATGTGCAATGGATATGGACGTGTTGGTCATCTACAGTATTTCTCTCAGGCTATGAATATGCCTTTTATGGTTAGGGTTTTTTTCTCTAAAAGCTACTATGGT
Source organism: Viscum album (assembly GCA_963277665.1). Classification (NCBI taxonomy): domain Eukaryota; kingdom Viridiplantae; phylum Streptophyta; class Magnoliopsida; order Santalales; family Viscaceae; genus Viscum; species Viscum album. Next base: position 815,849,063 of record OY728165.1, read on the forward strand.
ACAGTTAGAATCTTTAAAGACTATAGGGATTCATCTACATGCCTCAAGAGTGAATCATTTACATGTATTAGATGATTTTCTAATCGAAGTTGATGTATGTCCATTAACAAAGAGAGGTACACTTCTTATTTAATATTTAGTAGCAGCTTCTTTATTTGATATTGGTGCCTCCCACTCATTTATATCTGCACTCTTTTTTGATGTGCTTAAACTTCCAATGAAACTTATTCCCTTTAAAATTGAGTTAGAAAAACCTCTTAGAAAGTGTAAAGATCATGGGTTTCGGTTTCCTTCATGTTTGTTGATGGTTGCTGATATGGAGTTGGTCTAGAATTTTCTTGTTATTGATCTGGATCTATTTGATATCATCATAGGAATATACTGGCTTGTCACTCATCGAACTGAGGTTGATTTTTATCATCGATGTGGTTTTTTCTTGATGCTGATGGGAGAGATGATGTGTTTTATGGAGAGTGGGACCTTAGGTCTAGTCGTGCAAGACCTTACCACCCAGAGCTAAAGAGTTTTTTGGTTTCTATTACATTTGAACCTGATGAAATTTCTTCTATTGATGATCTTCTTGTTGTTGTTGTTTTATATTTCTATAATGTTTTCCTAGATGATTTCTCTAGTATTTATCAAGAGAGAGATAGGTAGAGTTTATGATTGAAATAATTCCAGGTATGCAACTGAAATCGACGTCTTCTTATCACATGGAATCTTTGGAGTTTAAAGAACTCAAGATTCAGTTAGATGACCTATTAAAAAAGGATTTTGTTCACCTTATTGTTTTTCCTTGGGAAACCCCTATACTCTTTTCCAAGAAAGAAGATTGTTCACTTCGGTTATGTGTGAACTATCAGAAGTTGAACCAGGTAAAAGATAAGAACAAATACCATTTTCCTTGTGTTGATGATTTGTTGGATCTATTGAAGGGGGGAAAGTGGTTCTTGAATATTGATATTTAGACGAGTTATCGTCAGCTCAGAGTTTGAGAGTCTGATATACCGAGGACAGCCTTCAGGAGTAGTTATGGCTGTTATGAATATCTTTTGATGTCATCTCGTCTGACAAATTATCCTGTAGCTTTTTATGTCCTTGATGAATCAGATATTCCACAAAAATATTGACACCTTTCTGGTAGTGTTTGTGGATGATATTCTGGTTTATTCATAATCTGAGCATGAGCACGGGCACCATCTGAGTTTGGTTTTGGAAATTATGAGAAACCACTACCTTTATGGAAATATTTATTAATGTAGTTTCTGGATTCAATAATTGTAGTTCTTGGGGCACAAAATTTATGATCATGGCTTATCAGTTGATCCAGATAAGGTTAAGGTTGTTATGTCTTAGAAGGAACCTCACAATGTCCTTGAAATTAAATGCTTCCTTGGTCACGATGGATACTACCGATGGTTCATCAAGAATTTTTCCAAGATAGAGTCACCTTTGACTACTCTTACCAGGAAAGTACTAAAATTATCATGGGATTAAAATTTTCAATACTCTTTAAATGCAATGAAATGAATTTTTATATCGACACCTATTCTGATCTTACCTGAGCCTAGTAAAGGGTATGTGGTGTTTTTTAATGCATCTGGTGCTGGTTTGGGATGTGTTATGATACAGTATGATCATTTAGTAGCCTGTGTATCTCTTCAGCTATAACCACATGAGAAGATCTACCCCACTTCTAATTTAGAGATTGTTGCGGTTATTCAAGTGCTAAAATGTTTGTGGTGATATATCTTTAGGGAAAATTTCATGATCTTCTCTGATCATAAGAGTCTAAGATATATATTTTCTAAAAAAGACTTCAATCTTAGATAGAGATGATGGTTAGAATACCTTCAGACATTTGAGTTTGACATTTCCTACACCCTGGGGAAAGGGAGTGTTGTTACAGATGTTCTAAGTTAGAAGTTACAGTCACATACTGTTTTGGAATAAGAGGAGTGGAATATTATGGGGATTTTTGCTCAGTCTCACTTGGACGATCTGGAGGATATTTCATGTATGGTTCTAGCCAGTGAAAAATTATCATCATCTCTCCTGGAGTCTATTTTTCCAAGTCAGCAGTAGGGTGGTAATTTTTAGAAGACTCGAGAAAGTCTTTTTGGTGGAGAGACCATTTCTAGTTGGTCTCTTTTATCCAATAGAATACCTCACTTTGGGAAGTGAGTTTCCGTCCTAGCACCTGATAAAATTCTATTATTTTTTGATTTCCATAACACATCATGGGTCATTCATCTAAGTGATAAAAATATGTATTATGACATGAGAAGAATATTTAGGTGGCCGGGTATGAAGTGTGACTTTGCAGATTATGTGTTCTGCTACTACACTAGCCAACAGATAAAGGTAAACAATTTGAAACCTTCTCATTTACTTAAACCTCTTTAGCTGATGGTTTGAAAATGGGACAAGGTATCCATGGACTTTATTATTGGATTTCTATGGACACCCTGAGGGAAAAATGATCTCTAGGTGGTTTTTGATCTGTTGACAAAGTCTGCTCATTTCATTCTGATCAAAGACACCAATAAAGATGAATATCTAGGTATGTTTTATGTGTAGGATATATTGAGGTTACATGGGAGTCCTTATGACATTATTTCAAATAGTGATCCTATATTTACCTCTAGTTTCTAGAGTTTTCTTCAAGAGGCAATGGTAACTCAGATCAAGTTGAGTACAAATTACCATCTAAAGATAGATGGTCAGATAGATCATATAATTCACATCCTAGAGGATATAATTCATGCTTGTTTCTTGGATTTTAGAGGACCGTGGGATAGCCATCTCTGGTTGGTTGAGTTTGTTTTACAACAAAATTTATCAATTGTCGATAATAATTTCTCTTTTCGAAGCATTGTATGGTTTCCCATGCAGATCACCTATTTTGTGGGAATAGGTTGGTGAAGTAGCTTTAGTTGCACCAAGTATGGTTCAGGAGATGTATACGAAGACTCAATATGTGGGAAAATGTCTGGTTATAACCCAATGTAGATAGAAATTGTATGCACATAGGTGGAGTCATCCTTTGGAGTTTTTAGTAGGTGACTGATTTTTCTTGAAATTTTCTCCTCATTTGGGTCACAGTCAGCTTGGAAAATAGGGGAAGTTGGCTCTGAGATATGTTGGACTATTTGAGATCATTGAGTTTCTTAGATATGTTACTTATCGATTAGCCTTGTCAGCTCAGTTGATGGGAATCCAGGATATTTTCCACATATTTGAGCTCAGAAAGAATCACACAGATTCTGCTCACATTTTGAGTTCGGAAGAAATTGAGTTAGATCCAGACGCTTCTATTTTTCAGAAACCAATTGAGACCTTTGACTCTGAGATAAAATTTCTACATGGGAAATAGATTTCGTTGGTCATAGTTCTATGGAAACAAGGATCAGATTCTCATGAGACTTGGGAATATGAGTTGTTGATGGGGAAATAGTGGCCTCATCTTTTTTTAGGAGTTACATCTTCCACATGACTTACCAAGTATGGAAAGTATTTATGGTGGGGATTTTGTAACATATTTATACCTTGATCGGGTAAGTTTTTTCCTTTTTCTAAGTTCCCTTTTAGTTAAAAGTCCATAGAACTAGTTTTCTGGATTTTATGTAGGCTGCAAGGTAGGTACATGCCATGTACTGGAGGTACGCATCGTGTACTTGTGCTGGATACAAGTTGTGAATGGGTAAATCATGTTTTGAGTAGGTACACATCGTTTACCTAAGGTACACATCGTTTAGGATTTAAATGTTATTTTTAAAACCAAGGCGACGGGTTTTTTAGCATAACTTATCCAGTGTTGACTACACGTTGTGTACCTATGTTACACGTCATGACTTAGACCGCACCAAGATTTAAGTCATGCATTTAGAAGTTTTTCTCAGTCTATTATTTCTAGACCTCTTAGATCTCGAACAAAAACTCTCCTTAGGTAATTTTTAGAGGCGCCCCTCTTTCCAAATCGATCTGATCAGATTGGGATCATTGTTGCATCTGCAGTTCATCTCTCCAGTTGATTTTTCTTTCCAGTTCTTCGTTGTGGTTGATCACGATAACACCCTATATTTTCATTGTAAGATCTTTTAATCTAAGTTAGTTGTTCCTTCTTTATTTCTTCTAGACCCATTTTGAGATCTCATTCTAAACGAATTTTCCTTCATTTGTTGTTTTGAGGTGGTCGTTCTTCCTTGAGGTATGTGGGTTTTCTCTCTTTTTTCGACTCTTGGGTTTTGATTTTAATCAATCCTAATATGTATGGGTTTGATTATAGGTCCTTCATTATTATCACTGTGTTTTCATCAATGAGGGATCCAGTTGAGGGCATGTGCGACCTGAGTTCTTGGGTAGGTGGTTCTGTCTCTAGCCTATGATAATGAGCCTGACTGCTATTTCTTTGTAAATTTATTTATGAAATTGGCATGACTATTTGTGTGTGTTGAAAAATTATTAAAAAAATGGTTATTTATTACATTTTGATAAATGGATTGTGAAATGGTTTTGAATGGTTTTAAAAGCATTGAAATGTATTGTGAGTGGTTTTAAATGGTTTTCAAATCATTGAAATGAATTTTGAAAAATATTATATGGGTTACCTTGGGTACTTAGGTGGAAGGTTTAGATTGAGGTCATCATCCATTGCTTTGTGATTATAAAGGATGTTTTCTTCGGTATCTCCTATATTTCCTAGCTCCGTTGTTCTAGGGGAACAATAGTGACATTTTGGGGGGTTTACTAATGGGGTATTCCAAAAATTCCAATGCCTGGGTTCTAGGATTGGTTTTTGTGAACTTGAATATTGTAGTACTAGTAATATGCGGTCATGACCTATAGTATTCCTTGGTGTTGTGATACCTATTCTTTTGTTTTGTATTTCTTGGATTTCTTAGTTACCCTTGATATGTATGATTATACTTATGAAAAATGATATGGAATATATTATTTGAAATTGATATACCTCATTTTATTTAGAACTATGGAAAAGGGAAATTCTTACCTTGTTTTCTATCAAACTACTTAAGTACTTATCTTACCATGTTTTATTTTAAAATGAGTATAAAAGATTTCTTATACATGGAATTTTTATGGAATGCCTAGGTGGGATCCTGTTGAGCATGTTAACTCACACCCTCTACTCTTCTTTGGTGGTGCATACACCTTTGTTTGTCTTCCGGTGTAGGGAAAGGCAAGTCATCGTAGTGAGGTGGAGAGATTCATGTCAGCTGGTTGGGTAGCTATTAGTGATATGGTGGGAGTTTTCCTTGTAATCATTTGGAGTATCTCTTACATTTAGTCCTTTGAATTTCGATGTGTCTTTTGGGTTTTTCTACTGTTATAGTTGTTCTGTTTCCATTGTTTTCTTTATAATTATGGTATATATATTTGTTAGTCTTATATTGTTACTTTTTTTCTATATATATGTATGCCATGTGGTTTTTCAGGTTGGGCTAAATCATTCCCTTGGTTTTTTCATTCGATGCCCAGGTTCTTGTCTCTAGTACATGGGGATTGGGAATGCCCTTCAGGTATGTGATGGGTCGGGTTGCGTGCCAAGTTTGAGGGAAAGTCGGGTCGGTTCATCACATATTTTATTTAAGAAAATAAGGTAACCCCTATTTCTAAATTTTTAATTTTTGAACCTAAATTTATTTTCCATATAATTTAATTCAATATATAAAAATGATAAAAATAAACTTTTAAATTAAAATTTATAATATATAAAAATAGTTTTGGTAAAAAATTGACTTTTGACCATTATTTTTTCTTCAATATTATTTAGTATTGACTAAAAATGAATGAGTTTTAATATAGATATATATATTATTAAATTTAATATTATATTCATAATTTAATTTAGATAAATTTTATTGATTAAATAAAGATTACATTATATTAATGAAATAATTATTTTAAAAAAAAATTTACAGTTATCATTTTAATTAACACTAATATTACTAATATTATTTGTACACCTAGAAATAAAATAAAAATTTTAATATAATATTGTAATTTTGAAAGAAAATTGGAAATTAATTTTTTAATATTTAATTTTCAAATGTCATAAGGTCTATCTTTTACTATTATAGGGTAAAAACGGATTTTAGTGTGAAATATTACTTAAGTTTTAAAAATGTAAACCATGTGATTTATAAATTAAAAATATTATTTTTAAATGACTTATATCAGTTATTGAATATAAATTTTTTATAAAAAGGGTTTATTACACTTTTAAGTAATCCTTTTATTATAAAAGTGACAGATTTTTCAAATTTGGTATTCTTACTATTCACCTAAAATAGTTATTTAAGAAAAAAATATTTAAATTCATGTTAATATAATATTGTTATAATAAATAAAAAAATGAAGCTAATTTAATAAAATTAAATTATAAATGTTCTATAGATATAGTAATTTGAAATTTAGTTAATATTATCTATTGCCACCAATTTAACTATAATAATGGTCATCTTGAAAAATATAATTTTATTAAAGTTTCACTTTTTTTGGCTTAGTATGTTATTGTATGTAATATATGAAACTCAAAAAAATTATTAAGGGTAAATAATCTTTAATATTTTGGGTCATTAAATGTTTGATCTTAACATTTGGAGTGTATAAACATGAAGTCAACTCTGTCTAGTAATCTTGGATTTCCCTTTTTGAGGATCATTGAAAGAACTCCACCATATAGTAACTCCCCATATAGTGTTTCTTTATATGGAACTCATACATCCAGAAGTCCATGTCTGATGAACTTAAGATTGAATTTTACGGACATATAAGATGAACCATATAATGAAATCAAATTTCTCCATCAAGTTCTCTACGCAGGTTCCATCGATCTGATAAACTCCCAAAAGTCTGTCTGGTGACCTTTATAGATTTCCTCCATCTAGTTTTCTTCGTCTAATGGATTTAAGAACCATCATATAGTATAATTTTATATTTTTATCCATCTACTATAAATATTCATTTTCCTTTATTTGGTACAATTTTTTTCTATCTCTATCCCATATACATTTGTATTTTCCTCCTTCTGGTATAATTTTGTATTTTCATCCATCGGGTAAAACCTCTTATTCTTTTCTTTACTCGGTGTGTATTTGTAATTTTCTCTATAAAATATATATTTTTACTTTTCTTCATCTGATAACTTCATAGAAAACTCAATTTAAACCCTGAAATCTTTTAGTAATCATGATGTTAGAAACCTTTAGGAACAACAAAGAAACATCTAACATAACATCCAGGACATCTAAAAATGGTGGCCTCAAACTCTTTTATATTGAGGAAAAAATAAAATTATTTAAACAAAACTATGGGTTCTTCAGTTACCTATGGTTACATGAATTAGTTCCAAATCATTTATTTCCATGAGGATATCTATGATAAGATTAAAATAATAAAAATAATTAATATCCACATCTCAATTATTTTTTCTCATCCTTTTTCATCAGCCACTTCTTGAATATGATTTGTTACATTAGTAACATGTTTCTAAAACCACCTCAAATAATAAATTCCATTTGGTTTTTTCTTTAATAATATCCTATATTCTCTCTCTTATAGTCTTTCTACATTTTGGTAAACTATTTCACATAATCAAGTCACAAATACTTGATTTCCATGAGGCAGGTGAAGATAAGATTCAAGTTGTCAATGTTTGTATTATACACACACTAATCATTAATTTTCTATATTTTTCATATACCTATTATCAAATATTATTTTTTTACTTTAGTAATATTATTTTAAAAAAATAGGGATGAATTTATCCATCACCAACATGGTTTAACACATCATCACTGTCCTACTTGAATTAATAACACTTTCCTTTATACAAGTCATATCTTCATCCTATTTTATTTTTTTCAACATTTTAATCCATAAATTATCTATATGATACTTTTACATCCTTAAATTCTTCATTCAGAACCTCAATTCTTCATCTGGTACTTCGCTACTTCTTTTGGTAACATTTCCATCTGGAAACTCTCCCTATGTCTAGTTCTTCTTTGCCCAGAACCCTATGTCTAGTTCTTTGAAAAAGGTATCTCTCAAGATTATTTGTTTACACCTTACTTCTTTAACAGAAACTTCATAATTCACATTCTACCTTATATAAACTCGTAGTTTCACTAAAAAATAATTGAAGAGAGTCAATTTAGAATTTTAATTTTCTACTCTATGTTTTAATTTCCCACTCAACTATTTCTTCAGTTGACCACCTTCAAAGCCTTTAAACAAGTTAGAGTCAGTAAAATTCTTAATAAATTTTCCTTAAATCTATGTGATAGTGATATTCAAAGATATATAATATACTGGCTAGAATAATGATCTTTCCTTAGTAATTAATATGCCATTCAATTTCCATCTCATTATCATCACCATGTATAACTTTAAGAAAAAAAATCAAATATCCTCACACCTTTATCTAGTTCTTATTCATAATAATTCATTTATTTTGTAATTCATCTTCTGGTGTTCCTGCATAAGGTTATTCATTTACTAGTTCCCCTCCATATATCAACCTTTTATCTGATACACTCATGTATGTCCATCTTGTAATATTTTTCTGATGAACTCATAAATGCCCAACTAGGTTTCTCTATCTGATAAAATAAAAACTGTTCAATTTCTAGTATATTTACCATATTTTCTCTATTTGATACCCACTATATAGAAAACCCTCTCTAGTAGACTCACAAATTTCATCTAATGGACTTTATAAATCTCTCCATCTGATACAATTTCATCTAATAGTCTCATTATGATAAAAATTGTCTTGTAAATTCAAGAATAGTATCATCTTGTACTATGATAACTTTTAGTAATCATGATGTTTGGTTCCTTAAATAGTATAAAAGATTCGCATGATTTTCCTTATATGAAAAACCTAGTTTTGTGTCCTTGAGAGTACCTGTAGACAAACACTTTTTTCATGTCTTTCGTATGATAACCTTCATCCACTAAACACCTTCCAATCACCTTGGTATACTAGACTCTACCAAGAAAATTTATAAGTAAGACTCAACTTTTTCTAGTGATTTATAAACCAATGGCCTAACTAAAACTAAAAATCTCTTGAAAAAATATACACCTTTTTATTTTTTAAACCATGGAACATAAATCATATAATCTCTAAAACGCAAGTAATGGAGACTATCCAATAATTTTAATCTTATGTTAGTGAGATATATGGTAGAAACAAGATTCATTAAATAAAAATACCATGATTTCCATAAATAATTGATTATAAATCATTCAAAACTCAATAATTAATCATTATAAAATAAAACTTCAACCTATAATAAAAATTTCCTTAATTCACTTCAAATAACTATAAAAATATTTCACACATACAAACATTACATCTTAACACTTTTAAATAATCCCCCTAAATATATGATCTCCCTTGAAATGTAATGAACATATAAATGGATAGATTTATTTTTTATATATTTTATACCCCTCTAATAACACTATCTAAAGAAAAGAAAAGATAGGGGATAGAGATCACGCACATTTATTTTGAGAAGAGTGATGTTAACACCCTTAATCTACCTTATCTTTTGAAATGTTTCGTTAAATAGTGGTTTAGTAATTATATCAGCAACTTGCTTCTTTGTAGGTAAAAGCTCTATATTTATTCCATTTCTTTCCAAAAGTTATTTCATGAAATGATATTTAATATCAATGTTCTTTCTCCAATAATGGTGAAAAATATTATTGGATAAATTGATGGATCTCTAATTATGTCAACCAAGAGGAAGTTATAACTTCACTTCTAATTTCGAGTCTTCTAACAAAATTTTCATCCTTTTTAATTGGGTTTTCACATTAGTTTTTGTAACACCCGAGACTTTTATGAGAAATATTTTGTTTTTATGTTATATAAATCATCAAAGGAATCTTTCACTACACACAACACTAGCTTGGCTTGATTTACACGTAATCGCAACCTTCCTCGATAGCTTGCGTCGTACACAATACCGAGTTTCACTAAACAACGATATGCTATTAAAATATTATTAAAACTAGCCATTATTAATAGTAATACCCACTTTTTGAAATTTTTTAATTTTTATTTTTCAAAACGGACTTCATTTTTGGATTCGGAATATCGAAATTAGCCTAGGGTGAAATTTTTGTATTTTTCGGAAAACATTCAATTTTTAATGAATAGTGAAAACATTGAGTTACTATTTAAAAACCAACTTTTTATTTAAATAATTATTTATTTTATTTCAATTTATTTTTGGTCAAAATTGATACATAATACCTATATAAGTTCAATGCAATTCATTGGAGTCATTTTATAATAATTTTAGATATATAAAAATTTTATTGAACTTTTCACCGTCTTTTACCCACCTCCTAAGAGAATTTCCAAATTCACATAAAACTTATTTTTACCACTTCTGTGAGTGGAATTTTAAAAATCCGAGAGACACTGTTAATATCAAGTACTAAAATGTGGTTCAATTAGATAAAAATAATTTTTGGTGAATAGTAACTTTTTACTTTTTTACCACGGTTAAAAGTAAATAGGGTAATTAAGGGTAAAAATGATATTATTATTACCCGAACACATGTCCTAATTCTATTGGATAAGTGTAATTAGACCAAAAACAACCTTAGGAATAAAATATGACCATTTAGGCCGACATGGATTAGATTAGGACATTTAATATTAATTTATTTAAAGAAGGGTTAAAATAGTTAAAATCAATGTTTAATAAGTAAATCATTTTTAATATAGGGTTATACATAAGATAAATTAGACTATAAATATTCATTAGTAATCTAAGAATATTTCCTACATAATGGTATTTTATTTATAATTTTTAGACATTAAATAACTTAATTTATTTATGACACAATGATGATGCAGTAATTATCTTATTAATGAAATATTAACATAATTGATGTTATAAATACCCAAATAAATGTAATTTGAGACTTTTTATGAATTACACTAATTTTCTATGTTATTATTGATTTAATTAACATTGTTTGAACTAATCTTTCTGTTATGATTTTCACAAAAATCAATTACCAAATAGTGTCAAAATTGACATAAAATTGTTTTTAAAATAAATATTATTTTATTAATTGTTATTTTATTCCTAAAAATCTAAGGTTCGGCCAAATGACTTAGATAAGGTTATATATATTAATAATAAACAACTTGGGGTTCGTTTTTCTTGTTATAGTAAGTTTATTAACCTTATAGTGTAAGAAAACAAGAAGAAATGGTAAAAGTTAAATCGGCTAACTTAAAGTTAAATCTAAATGATAAGGTTAAAATAGATACCTAAACTTTTCTAAATTCTATTGGATGAGATTATTTCGACCAATCCCCACCTAAGATTAGAAATAAATCAATTTGTAGCTATTAAAAACTGAATATGACTTTATAATAAAATAATATTTTTAGTTTTTCCAAAGGTGCCCCTCTCCTCCATTATAAAAAGAAACCTCCTCCCTCTCTTCCTCACATCACATTGAGCCTTCAAGCTCGGACAACCCCTTCCAAATAATCTTCTCCACTTCTGTAGAAACATTTTAGAGGTCCTGGTCTTCTTCAAAGACCAATTTTAGTGCCCTAAGAGGAGGTATCAAAGAGGAGCTTCAAAGAAGAGGTAATGTCCGTTACCGATTCTTTCAACTTTATTTCTTCTTCCACTTATTCTTATTTAGTTGTTTCATTCTGAAGTAATAACATCAGTATCACTCATATACTGGTATGTTATTATATGTATGAAACAACCCTATTTCACCATCTATCCATCCTACAGAAAACGAAATCACCGCGCGTGCGTACGTACGGAATACTGTCTCCACGCCGTGGTGTAATCTATTTTCCACCACCACCTTACTTGGATGGGTATAATGGTGTAAATAATAACTATATATAATTATTGTAAAGTGATATTGATTCTGAAATAGTATACATACACTCCAATACAATTCCATGATCATGGGAACAATTTCATCGCTCGTGCATACGTACGGAATACCATCTCCACGATGTGATGTGACTCGTTCTACATGATCTTCATTGCATAATGATTATATAAATGAATTGAATGAATTAATATGATATATATTACACTAATACCATTCTAGAAATGAGGTATCTATAACCTAAATAGAACAATAAGAATTTATTCGACAAAACACGCATAAGAACAAAAAGTAATAAACACCCGAATAACAAGTAGGAATGAAATATTACTAATAAGAAGCAAAGAAAATGGCCATATATGATATCATAACAATGATTATGATTCTGTAATAAGTCAATGACATTATTTAAATCATTATAAATTATGTTCGGACATTTAGGAAGCAAATCATACATAAGGTAAGGGAAAATATCACAATCTCATTTTTATCCGAGATTGTTTATACTTTGGTATTTACTGGGGTGTATTTTATCATCCACATACATGTTTTCTCAATATGTAATATTATTTCCATCCACCTACAATTTGTTAAATCCAATTTTACCCCTAGGTGAGTTTTTAGTAAAATATATGAAAGGAATCTTTTGTCGTTTTTATTACGAGGTACTTTTTGACTTTTCCGACAAAAGTACGAGAAGAATGTCTTTTTAACTTATACAGCATGAATGGATTTTTAAAACAGTATTTCCAAGAAGCTTCCTTTACAAGATTTCAAGTTTATTTTTAATCAACTTCTTTTATTTTAAAATTGTATGACATGTTAAGAAAAAAAATGTTTTTTGAAGTAGAAAGGATATTTTCCTCAAGAATGGAGTTCAAGTGTTTTATCAAAATTATTTTCCATCTAAGATAATATAGGGTTATGTTTCTAACCCTATTATTACATTGATTTGATTATGTTGTGATGGAATTATTTTTATGAATTCCTTTATCTTATATGAATTGTTTTATGATGTCATGATGTTTAAGAATCCCATTTTTATTACATGGGTTATGCTATGATGTATGATTTATGATTTTATGGCACACATAAGAATGGTTTCATTATGAGATGGGTGGGACCTATATCTCCCTACAATTCATTGGGTAAAGATTTATATCTCATGAGATAGACATGGCTGGAATGGCAGGATAAACCGGTTCAGTGAAATAGGACTTAAACGTGGAGTGAACTTGGTTCAGAAATGGACTCTGTCAGTTAAGATAGTATTGGCAATGAGTCTTGACTACTAAGAAATGATTCTCTATGATTATGTGTGTATGCCAAAAAATTTCATGTTTTAAGTTATGATTATTGGGATTTCATTTCACTACTATGATTTATCCCATGTTATGAAATTATTATCTATTTTGCAGGTTAAGATTTCCAAAATGTTATGTTCTTATGAATATGATGTGATTGATATTTCTTTTGTTTACCCTTAGTGATCATTTGAGCTCACCCTTTTGTATGTTTTCTTTCCCCAGGATAGGAAGAAGTATATTAAGTAGGATATGCCAAAAGGGACTCTAGATATGATGAAATAAATGGGAGACAGTGTAGATGCTTTATGAACCAGTTGTTTATGTTTCCCAGCTTCTAAAGAAGCTATACCTATACGGTCCTTTCATGGTTTTGTTATATGTTGTAATAATTATGCTTCAATTTTGAAGTATTAACAATGTATGTAAAGTGTGGGTCATTATAGTTGGTATCAGAGGAAAGGTATAGTCAACCTTTTGAAACTAGGATGTGAAATCCTTAGTAAGAATCCTAAGGATATGTCTAAGCATAGAACACAATCTTAGTGTTTTAGAAATGGCCATGAATAACCTATGATAAGACCTTAATTGTAAAATTTTATTCTTGATTATGTGGTTTTCCTATTATAATTAGTGTTGCTCACACTATTCTTCTTGGTTTTAGTCAATGGCTGGAACCCGAAGGAATCGTGTTAATGCGGAATGCGACGGGCAATGCAATGATTGTCCCCCTGAGCAACCAAACTTTATGGGAGCTGGAATGAAAAATCTTGTAGACATTCTCACACAACATTCTCAAGCTATGAATCATACAGGACTTCCAAACGAGCAAATGAAGGAGCAACATTCTGTTGAATCCTTCATGAGGCAGCGCCCACCTTCATTCAGTGGGTCTTCTGATCCATTAGTGGCTGAACAATGGATTAGTACCACTGAAAAGATATTTTCAGTTCTTCAATGTTCTGAACATGATAAATTCATCTTAGCAGTGTATCGTTTGGAAGGAGTTGCTGATCAATGGTGGAATCTTATCAAGAATATGAGGCAAAGAGATGAAATTGATTCCATGGAATGGGACGAGTTCAAGAACTTATTTTTCAATAAGTACTTCCCTCGTATTCTTCGAACAAAGATGGAGAAAGAGTTTCTTGAACTAAAGAAAAAGAATAATGAATCTATTGGTACCTACGAAGAAAATTTTACAAGACTTTCAAGGTACGCTTCTGGTATTATTATCCACCTGATAGTAAGATTGATCGATTCTTTAGTGGCTTAAAACCAAGTCTTTGAAGGGCGTTAGCCATAAGGGACTTCAATAGCTATGAGGAAATCGTTCGATATGCTCTCAAAGTTGAGATGGAGATTGGAGTAACCTGTCATCCATATGGGTTTGATAAGAAGTGGAAAATGGAAATCAAAGGAAAATATAAAGAGTACATTGAAAAGAAGATGAGTTTTCCCTTATGCTCAAAGTGTGTAAAGAAACATGGAGGAAATTGTCTTAAGGGGACAAGCAAATGTTATAAGTGTGGAAATGAAGGTCATCGGGCAATTGAATGTTGAAATAATGGGAATAAAATGTCTAATGATGCAAACAAAGGAAGGGATACACAGAATGAACTTAATACACTTCAATGTTTCAAGTGCAAGGAGATGGGGCATTATGCCAATCAATGCCCAAATCCAAGGGTTGATGATGATGATCGACATCAACAAACTCTTAAGGCTAAAGACAAAGGAAAGTCACATGCAATTACTATCGGCAATGTGGAGTATGATAATGAAGTGGTGAGAGGTACACTTACCATCCACTCTAAATTAGAAAATGTTTTATTTGATTCTGGATCCACCCACTCTTTTATTTCTAAAGAATTTTCTAAGGGTATCTCCATATTACCTCAACAATTAGATGTTGAGTTGGCTGTGACAACTCCTAATGGCACAACGGTTGCATCAAAAGTTTATAATTCTTCTCCGATTGAAGTTTGTGGGAAAGTGCTTCCTGAAAATCTTGTGATCCTTCCTATAGTATAATTTGTTGTGATTCTTAGAATGGATTGGATTTCTCTATATAGATCTCATATCAATTTCCAAATAAGGAAAGTCACATTTCATATTCCAGATCAATCTATGATCGTCTATCGATGCAAGGATGAACATAACCTTCCAGTGGAAATTTCTTCCATCTTATGGGTCTTGATTCCACTAAATGAAGGTTATTTATATCAAATGGTTGGAGAGAAACTCACGATTAAGAATATTCCCATTGTATGGGAGTTTGATGATGTCTTTCTAGAGGAATTTCCGAGTCTTCCACCAAATCGTGAAGTTGAGTTTTCAATAGAACTCGTACCGAGTGCTTTACCTATTTCAAAGACACCTTATAGAATTGCCCCAATTGAGTTGCAGGAATTGAAGAAGCAACTCCAAGAGAATCTTGATAAGGGATTCATATACCCTAGTGTGTCACCATGGGGAGCACCTGTTCTGTTTGTTAAGAAGAAAGATGGATCAATGAGACTCTACATTGATTATCGAGAACTTAACAAGATCACTATCATCAACAAATATCCTCTCCCACGCATTGATGACTTATTTGACCAAATACGCAGAGATCAATACTTTTCTAATATTTATCTTCATTCAGGGTATCATCAATTAAGGGTTAAAAGAGAGGATATACCAAAGATGGATTTCTGTACAATGTATGGACACTATGAATTTATAGTGATTCCATTTGGTCTTACTAATTCTCAAGTTATCTTCATGGATCTGATGAATAGAGTCTTTAGAGACTATCTTGATCAGTTTGTGGTAGTCTTTATAGACGATATTCTTGTATATTCAAAGAGAAAGGAACAACATAAAGATCACTTGAGAATTATATTGAAGACCTGGAGAAAGGAGAAGCATTATGCCAAATTTACCAAGTGTGAATTTTGGCTTCAAAAAGTTGCATTTTTGAGTCACATAATCTCAAAAGAGGGTATATCTGTGGATCCAGCAAAAATAGAGGTTATCGAAAGATGGTCAAGACTAAAAACAGTAACTGAGATCCGAAGTTTCCTTGGTTTGGCTGGATATTATCGATGTTTTGTGAAAGATTTTTCACGATTATCTAATCCACTAACCAAGTTGACTCCGAAAGGAGTTAAGTTTGTTTGGATGGAGGAATGTGAAGAGAATTTCAAGGAGTTGAAAAAAGGTTATCCAGTGCACCTGTACTCACACTTCCTTGTAGTGGAGAAAGGTTTTTGATCTATATTGATGCATCCAAGAAGGGGTTGGGGTGTGTTCTTATGCAAAATGATATGCTGATAGCTTATGCCTCACGACAGTTGAAATTGATGAGAAAAATTACCCAACTCATGATTTAGAGTTAGCTGCGGTAATATTTTCATTAAAGATTTGGAGGCATTAACTTTATGGAGAAAGGTGTGATATTTATACTGATCATAAAAGTTTAAAGTATATTTTCACACAAAAGGATCTGAATATGCGCCAACGAAGATGGTTGGAGCTGATTAAGGATTACGACTGCTCAATTCATTACCACCCTGGGAAAGCAAACAAGGTGGCGGACGCATTAAGTCGACAAGACCATGCTAGCTTATCCATGATGAGGATCAAAAAAGATCCAACATTAATGGATCTACAAAGTATGGATCTTCGAATTATAATGGAAGGGGAAAATCGTATCTTTATCAAATGAATGTTCAACCATCTATACATGTGAAGATTAAAGAGGCACAGAAACAAGATGTAGATTTACAAAAGAAGGTGAGAAATTTTCCTGAATTCAATCTTGATTGTGATGGGATAATTAAGTTCAGGAATCGGGTTTGTGTTCCTCCCATCCCAGAATTAAAGAAGGAGCTGCTGGATGAGGCTCATATTTCTTCATTCTCTATTCATACTGGAATCACAAAGATGTATAGGGACCGGAAAGAGTACTTCTGGTGGGATGGCATGAAAAGAGATGTTTCTGAATATATCTCTTGATGCTTGGTTTGTCAGAAAGTTAAAGCTGAGAGACAGAAGTCTAAGGGGATGTTAAAACCATTACCCATAGCAGAATGGAAATGGGAAAAAATCACTATGGACTTTGTCACTGGACTTCCTAAAACATCCAAAGTCAATAATGATATCTCGGTTATAGTTGATCGTCTTACAAATTCGGCACACTTCATCGCTATTAGAGAGGATTTCTCTCTGGATCAGCTTTCCATGATATATGTAAAGGAAGTGGTAAGATTGCATGGAGTACCACTTTCCATTATATCTGATCGGGATCCGAGATTTACCTCGAAGTTCTGGCGAAGTCTTCAGCATACTCTGGATACAGAGTTGAGTTTCAGCACTTCATATCATCCTCAGACAGACGGTCAGTCTGAGAGGACAATTCAAAATCTAGAAGATATGTTGAGAGCTTGCTCTATGGATTTCAAAGGTGGTTGGGATCAACACCTACCTTTGGTGGAATTTTCTTATAATAATAGCTTTCACTCCAGTATTCAGATGGATCCTTATGAAGCTCTCTATAGAATGAAATGAAGGACTCCAACTTGTTGGGATGAAGTTGGGGAAAGAAAGCTATTAGGACCTAATCTTGTTGATGAGATGGCAGAAAAAGTCAGATCTATTCAACAACACATTACAGCAGCTCAGAGTCGACAAAAAAGTTATGCCGACAACCGAAGAAAAGACCTAGAGTTTGAAGTGGGTCATGAAGTGTTCTTACGAATATCTCCTTGGAAGATAGTAATGAGATTTGGAAAGAAGGGAAAGCTGAGCCCTAGATATATCCGTCTTTTCGAAATACTGGATCATGTTGGGAAGGTAGATTACCGATTGGCACTTCCACCGAATCTCTCCCAAGTTCAAGATGTGTTCCATGTATCTCTTCTGAGGAAGTACATACCTGATCCTTCACATGTACTCAACTCAGAAGTTGTACCACTAGAGAAAAATCTTTCTTATGAAGAACAGCCGATAGAGATTCTAGATCGTAGCAAAAAAGTCCTACGGAACAAGACCACTCGATTGGTGAAAGTTTTATGGAGGAACCACCAATTATAAGAAGCTGCATGGGAGCTTGAGGATATGATGAGAGAAAGGTATCCTTGTCTGTTTGTTACAAAGTGACGAATTTCGAGGGAGAAATTCATTTTAAGGGGGGTAGAATGTAACACCTGAGACTTTTATGAGAAATATTTTGTTTGAATGTTATATAAATCATCAAAGGAATCTTTCACTACACACAACACTAGCTTGGCTTGCTTTAAAATCAATTGCGACCTTCCTCGATAGCTTGCGTCGTACGTAATACCGAGTTTCACTAAACAACGATATGCTATTAAAATATTATTAAAACTAGTTGTTATGAATAGTAATACCCACTTTTTGAAATTTTGTAATTTTTATTTTTCAAAACGGACTTCTTTTTTGGATTCGTAATATCGAAATTAGCCTTGGGTGAAATTTTGGTATTTTTCTGAAAACTTTCAATTTTTGATGAATAGTGAAAACACTGGGTTAATATTTAAAAACCGACTTTTTATTTAAATAATTATTTATTTTATTTAAATTTATTTTAGGTTAAAATTGATACATAATACATATATAAGTTCAATGCAATTCATTGGAGTCATTTTATAATAATTTTAGATATATAAAAATTTTATTGAACTTTTCACCGTCAATTACCCACCTCCTTGGAGAATTTCCAAATTCACATAAAACATAATTTTACAGCTTCTGTGAGTGGAATTTCGAAAATCCAAGAGACGCGGTTAATATCAAGGACAAAAATTTGGTTCAATGAGATGAAAATAATTTTTGGTGAATAGTAACTTTTTAGTTTTCTTACCACGGTTAAAAGTAAATAGGGTAATTAAGGGTAAAAATGGTATTATTATTACCCTAAAACATATCCTAATTCTATTGGATAAGTGTAATGCGACCAAAAACAACCTTAGGAATAAAATATGACCATTTAGGCCCACATGGATTAGATTAGGACATTTAATATTAATTTATTTAAAGAAGGGTTAAAATAGTTAAAATCAATGTTTAATAAGTAAATAATTTTTAATATAGAGTTATACATAAGTTAATTCGACTATAAATATTCATTAGAAAGCTAAAAAGATTTCCTACATAATTGTATTTTATTTATAATTTTTAGACATTAAATAATTTAATTTATTTATGACACAATGATGATGTAGTAATTATCTTATTAATGAAATATTAACATAATTGATGTTATAAATACCCAAATAAATGTAATTTGAAACTTTTTATAAATTACAGTAATTTTCTATGTTAGTATTGATTTAATTAACTTTGTTCGAACTAATATTTCTGTTATGATTTTCACAAAAATCAATTACCAAATAGTGTCAAAATTGACATAAAATTGTTTTTAAAACAAATATTATATTATCAATTGTTATTTTATTCCTAAAAATCTTACATTCGGACAAATGACTTAGATAAGGTTATATATATTAATAATAAACAACTTGGGGTTCATTTGTCTTGTTATAGTAAGTTTATTAACCTTATAGTGTAAGAAAACAAGAAGACATAGTAAAAGTTAAATTATCTAACTTAAAGTTAAATCTAAATGATAAGGTTAAAATAGATACCTAAACTTTTCTAAATTCTATTGGAAGAGAGTATTTCGACCCATCACCACCTTATCTTCAAAATAAACAATTTGGAGACATTAAAACCAAATATGACTTTATAATAAAATAATATTCTTAGTTTTTTCAAAGGTGCCCCTCTCATCCCTTATAAAAGAGAACCTCCTCCCTCTCTTCCTCACATCACTTTGAGCCTTCAAGCTCGGCCAACCCCTGCCAAATTCTCTTCTCCAATTCCCTAGAAACATCCTAGAGGTCCTGGTATTCCTCAAAGACCAATTTTAGTGCCCTAAGAGGAGGTCTCAAAGAGGCGTTTTAAAGAAGAGGTAATGTCCATTACCGATTCTTTCAACTTTATTTCTTCTTCCACTTCTTCTTCTTTAGTTGTTTCATTATTAAGTAATAACAGTAGTATCACTAATATACTGGTATGTTATTATAAGTATGAAACAACCCTATTTCTCCATCTATCCATCCTACGGAAAATGAAATCACCACGCGTGCGTAAGTATGGAATACCGTCTCCACACCGTGGTGTAATATATTTTCCACCACCACCTTACTTGGATGAGTATAATGGTCTAAATAATAACTATATATTATTATTTTAAAGTGATATTGATTCTGAAATAGTATACATACACTCCAATACAATTCCACGATCATGGGAATGATATCATCGCTCGTGCGTACGTACGGAATACCATCTCCATGATGTGATGTGACTCGGTCTACATGGTCTTGATTGCATAATGATTATATAAATGAGTTGAATGAATGAATATGATATATATTACACTAATACCATTCTGTAAATGAGGTATCTATAACCTAAATAGAACAATAAGAATTTATTCGACAAAACACGCATTAGAACAAAAAGTAATAAACACCCGAATAACAAGTAGAAATGAAATATTACTAATAAGAAGCTAAGAATATGGCCATATATGATATCATAACAATAAGTACGATTCTGTAATAATTCAATGACATTATTTAAATCATTATACAGAAGGTTCGGACACTTACGAAGCAAATCGGACCTAAGGTAAGGGAAAATATCACAATCTTATTTTTATCTGAGATTGTTTCTACTTTGGTATTTACTAGGGTGTATTTTATCATCCACATCCATGTTTCCTCAAAATGTAATATTATTTCCATCCACATAAAATTTTTTAAATCTAATTTTACCCTTTGGTGAGTTTTTAGTAAAAGATATAAAAGTAATCTTTTGTCATTTTTCGTACGAGGTACTTTTTGACTTTTCCGACAAAAGTACGAGAAGAATGTTTTTTAACTTATACGGCATGAATCGATTTTTATAACAGTATTTCCAAGAAGATTCCTTTACAAGTTTTCAAGTTTATTTTTAATCAACTTCTTTTAGTTTAAAATTGTATGACATGTTAATAAAGGAAAATGTTTTTTGAAGTAGAGAGGATATTTTCCTCAAGAATGGAGTTCAAGTGTTTAATCAAAATTATTTTACATCTAAGATAATATAGGGTTCTTTTTCTATCCCTATTATTACATTGATTTGATTATGTTGTTATGGAATCATTTTTATGAATTCCTTTATCTTATATGAATTGTTTTATGATGTCATGATGTTTAAGAATCCCATTTTTATTACTTGGGTTATGCTATGATGTATGATTTATGATTTTGTGGCACACATAAGAATGGTTTCATTATGATATGGGTGGGACCTATATCTCCCTCCAATTCATTGTGTAAAGATTTATATCTCATGAGATAGACATGGCTAGAATGGCAGGATAAACTGGTTTAGTGAAACAGGACTGAAACAAGCAGTGAACTCGGTTCAGAAATGGACTTTGTCCGCTAAGATCGTCTTGGAAATGAGTCTTGACTACTAAGAAATGATTCTCTATGATTATGTGTGTATGCCACAAAGTTTCATGTTTTATGTTATGATTATTGGGATTTCATTTCACTACTATGATTTATCCCATGTTTTGAAATTATGATCTCTTTTGCAGGTTATGATTTCCAAAATGTTATGTTCTTATGAATATGATGTGATTGATATTTCTTTTGTTTACCCTTATTGAGCATTTGAGCTCACCATTTTGTATTTTTTCTTTCCCCAGGTCAAGAAGAAGGTTATTAAGTATGATATGCCAAAAGGGACTCTAGATATGATGAAATAAATGGGAGACAGTGTAGATGCTTTATGGATCGGTTGTTTATGTTTCCCAGTTTCCAAAGACACTATACCTATACGGTCCTTTCATGGTATTGTTATATGTTGTAATAAGTATGCTTAAATTTTGAAGTATTAACAATGTATGTAAAGTATGGGTCGTTATAGTTTCAGCAACATATTCTTCCATATAAGTTATTAAATTCGTTAAATTGTGTTTCTTAGTTTTTCAGCACACACACCTTTCACCCAAGATGATAACTCCACCTAAAGTGGATCAACTATCATCATAAATAAAATCCAAATATGAACCATTATAACCAAAGATATCAATCATTCCTATGATGTAATATTTCAACCCAAAATAAATCTTGTCTTTAATATATATTAGGTGTAATTTTTCATCCAAAAGATGATATTATTTTAGTTAACGTTAATACATTCCACAAAGTATAAGAACATACACTAAATTTTTCATTGAATCTATTATATATAATAAACATTCAATTAACTTCCTAAATACATTGGGATTAACACCCTTTCCTTGCTCATCCTTTAAAAAAATTCAATGAAATAAAGTTGTAAATAGGCTTCAAATTTTCCATGCCAAATGTTTTCACGAACTAATCAACATACTTCTATTAGTAAATGAACAAATACCTTTTATTTTGAGATATTTTCAAGATAAAGTATTTAATATCAACAAAAATAGTCATTTAAAATAAATATTTCATTTCCTCAGAAAAACATTCACATATTTCTTCATCATTTTCAGAAAATATGATGTCATCTATATAAAAAAATAACAAGGATAGATAAATATTTTTAATTTTTGTTATATAGATTGTTTTCAAATATTCATTTTCTAAAATTCAACTTCTATAAGAAACTATCCAATATAGAATAAAAATATTTTAGAGCTTTTTTCACCCCTCAAAAATTATTATTCAACTTGTAAACATAGTTTTTATCTTGAATATTAATGATTTTACATGGTTTCTCAATATAAAATTCTTATTCCAGCTCACTATTAAGAAAAGTAGACTTTACATCCATTTAAAACATATTATATATCCATTTTATAGCAATAACAAAAAATATTATTATGGATTAAAGTCTTTCTATTGGGGAAAATATCTCATCAAAATCAATGCCTTAAATTTATTAGTAGACCTTACAAACTAATCTTTCCTTTTTTATTATCACTTCACCAATTTTATTTAACTTGTTCTACAAAAAAAAATTTATTCCAATCACATTTTTATCTTATGGTTTGGGAACTATCCCCCATGTATTATATTTCTCAATCTGATTCAATTCCTCATTCATGGAAAAAATCCAATCTTGATACTCTAAAGCCTCTTCAACATCACCTGGCCCAACCTTTGATAATAATGTGGTATGTAAAACTGTTCTGAATGTTATTCTAGTCTTAACCTGTTTTCCTTGATCTCTGTTTATATTTTTTACCTCTATTTTCTTCATCATCCTTGGATAAGAAGAAATAAATTTACCCTTATCATTTTAAATGGATGAATCAATATATTAATCATGTAAAAATTATATATAATCACTTATATTATAATATTTATCATTTTTTTAATAGAGACGACTTCATCTTTTCTTCTGCTTATATTTTAATTTGACTGTGAACCCTTCCTACCAGAATGTTATAACACTGGAAAATATATATATTAATCAAAATTTATAACTTCTTTGTTATAACACATGTATCCTATAATATTCATAGGGTTTCCTAGGATGATTCCATCAATATCACTTCACTCAATCTTTCCCAAACTCTCACTTTTGATATTGATAATACAGGGGCTATGAAACACCCTTAAGTATTTCAAACTTGTTGAATAATTTTAATACATCTCCAATATATTCATATCAGAGTTTAGAATATAGAAACAATGATTATGTATGTGAACTTCTAATTCAATATCTTGTCTCTAAAAGAATCTAGATGTATCATGTTCATTCAGGATGGTTTAATCCATCGCAACTAGACATATATTCTTTCCTTTAGAAACACTATCTTATTATAGTGTGTAAGGTTCACCAAGTTCATAGTGAATTAGAATATTTTCAACGTCATTTTAAAATTCCATTTTTTTATTTAGTGCCATTATATATTCAAATATTCTTCATAGATTATACAAATTCTTTTTCAGCACCTCTCTTTAAACTCTTAAAAACTTTTAAATCCTTTTGTTTGTGCTTTGAAAACATTTTACATAAAATAGAAGTGAAATCAAAAAAATGAAATAAAATAATTATCTACATTTTTAAATTACTTTCTCATAGGCCCACATATGTCAAAACTAATAATCTCTAAGTGATGAGTTTTATGTATCACAACATTCTTATGTATTGAATTTAAAATATTCCCTTTCTATCATATCAAAAAACACTAATCTCTTTTTATTATCATGTCAAGAACATCAGGAATAAATTATATATTTTTAATATTATTCATATTCCTCTAGCATATATTCTCAATTATTTTATGCCAAAATTTATTTCCTTCTATATTTCTCAGATAGAATGAAACCAATGCATCTCTAACCTGAAATAGATTTCCCTTGGTTAATTTTCCTCTCATTACAAATTTCTTAAATTCAATCCTTTTAAAAATAAATCCATATATTCTAAAAACTAATTTATTTCCATTTTCACAATGTTTTGAAACACCCAACCAATTGTGTTTAAGACCATCAATAGAGAAGGAACTTCTGGATTTATATATTTATTTTCCAATGATAGTAGATTATGTATTTTATCATGAGTTACTCATCATTTACAAAATTCATTGTCCCCTTATTATAGTCTTTCAAATTTTTTAAAAAAATCAAATATATAGTTATATGTGAATAACACCCATTATCCAAAATCCAATTACGTTCTCCTTTTGTGGCCTTAAGATTATATCCAAAAACTAATTCCTTCTATTTTCCGTTTTACTCATTCACGTGAATCTTTTGAGACTATTTATAAAAACATTGTTAATATAGTATCATTACAAGGATTCCATTGGCAATATTTTTGGGATAATCATATCTTTCACAAATAGATTCAAGTAGATGAAATATATTTTTAGTTTTCAAACTTGATTTTTCTGGTTATTTTCTTTGAGTTTGTTGATTCCCCCTAAAATTATTCCTCAATTACCTCTATTATTAATTAAATCCCTCATTATTGAACCAATATGTCTTCATTGTATTCCCAAAGCCTCTTTGGTACTGGGAATATCCATATAAATTATATTTCCCATTGTAACCTACATTATATCCAAAAATGTGTCCCTATATTCTAACATCTTTATGACCATCAACAATGGATCCATGTTTTGAGGTACAATTTTTATAGACACATAGTATCATATTCTTCAAATTAAACTTCTTATCATCATTAAAAATCTTTATTTGTAGTGTTTTTTCCTCAAAATTTTATTTCTCCAAAATTATATAATTTTTTAATTCACATATTTTGTCTACATACATGGTCCTCTTGAAATTATTCTTCTTTAAAACATCAAACCCCTTGATGTTAACCTATGAGGAGGATATTTGGTCATCCTTTAATTATTTACATATCTTAGAGTATTCACCAACTTTTATAAAAGAGTTTCAGAAGGTTTATATTCCTTATTCAAATTCAACTAATTTATATTTTAAAAGGTCGTATTATTTATCCTTCAACCTTATCTTTTCTTAAATCATGATATTAAATATTTTCTCTTCATCAAGTAACGTATCCAGGCTTTTAATCTATTTTAACAATCCAACTTTTTCTTCTTCATGCGATATTTTTTATTTTCAATAGGATGACCACCTTTATTTAACTTTATATTAT
Organism: Viscum album; assembly: GCA_963277665.1. Taxonomy (NCBI): domain Eukaryota; kingdom Viridiplantae; phylum Streptophyta; class Magnoliopsida; order Santalales; family Viscaceae; genus Viscum; species Viscum album. The sequence goes on from OY728165.1 coordinate 815,874,979, forward strand.
ATTTATCAAGTTTAGAAATTTATAGAATATATTTATTGAATTATATTTTAATAATAAACTCCATCAATGATTCATATTCTTCTTCTTCTTTAGTTTTTCTAATTTTATTACTAATAAATCTCTCATCTTTCACTTTTGTAATAAGCTACATCTTTGCACCATCATCTCTTGAATTTTAATCTTTCACTTCATAATAATCATCTATCACAAATTTGGATAAAAAATTATATTTTTATATTTATATTACGTGTTCTACTTTTATTTTGAATAATAATTTTATTTTTTTGTATTCTTCTTCAGTGGTTTTTTTAATTTTCCATCTTATTCATCTTCTTTTAGTCGTGGACAATTTTTTCTGAAATATCAATTTACTCATTAGCTAAATAACTTAAATGGTAAATTTCCTACATAATTCTATATGAAAATTATCATATTACTATATAATAAAGACATAAATTAATCAAACTTTTTACTCATTTTATCTTTAGTGTCAGAGTCACTAACTTCTTCCTCAAAAAACTTCTTACATTTTCTATTCATATTGGATTTTAAATAGATTTATTGAACAATTATTTCCTTATTAATGACATATTTTTCAATACTCATTTCATAAGTGATGATAATACAATAAAAATCATACAAATTGGCAATTTCAGGACCTATATCTTTTAAAGATGATAAATTGGTATCAAACTTCTCATAAATAGTTATTAGAATCTGTTCCACTATAATTAAATCTTCCAATTTCACATCAAAACATATTATGATTCCTATATTGACATTAACCCTTATAAATAACTCGCCAATAGATTAAAAATCTCCCATATTAAGATCTTCATACATAAATATCAATATCTGTAACTTGGATTTCTTCACTTTATTATCTATTTCATAAATATTCTTCAACTTTTCCAAGATTCCTTTCAGTGTTCTAATTCATTTACCCTTAGATTTCCTCTTTTATAGGGAGAATAAAGTTCTGAATTTATGGAATTCCATCACTCTCCAAATTCTTCTTATCAATTTTTGTTAAGGGGGAACCCATTGCATGTATAATGGTTTTTTTTATAAAAACTTCTAGAAAATTTTATCCCATGGATAAAATATAGGGAATCATCCTACCCTTCTGGATGTGATAGTTTTTACCATAAAAAATAGGAATTAATTTAATATTAACTAAGTTCGAAACATCTATATTAAACTTATTCTTCAATCCATACACAAACTAGAGTTAACAAAAAAATTTAAGGATGAGTAAGGATATGTATGATCATTAAGAGAAGGGGTGAATCTATGATCTACACCTTTTATATTTTTCTTCTTTAAAATATAACGGTACTCTAGTTAGTGATAATTGAATTTATAAAACACAATACATAATAAAAACAATGAGAACATAATAATTTAAAAGTTTAAATTCTAAGTAAGGGTAGTTAGAAATTGGCATGATCTTGAAATAATTCAAGATCACACATACCCTAAAAACAGTCCTTATGGTAGATATAATGTGGTGTATATCAATCACATTCATATCACTATAGTCCTTTGAAATTGAATTTTAGTATTGCATAAATAATATGATAAATAAATTTTTGAAACATCAAAATGAACCTTCACCAAAAATATTAAATACACAATCACTATATTGATTGAATTCTTCACATTTTCCTTTCTACAAGTAAAATCTTCTTTCTCTTTGATCTCTTCAACAACAGTGAGTAAGAACCTCATTTGGGACTATATTTGTATGAACTTGTTCATCTGGAACTTCTCTATCTAGTAACTATACATCTACAATTACTTCATCTGGAACCTAACTTCCCTATCTTGTTCCTCACTGCTTCCTATGGTAACTTCCTTATCTAGTGATTCGTTGTTTGGTACCCTATTTTTGGTGATTCTCTATCTAGAACCCTATGTATGGTAATTTGACAAAATTATCTCTCAATATTATCAATCAGAACCTCACTTCTTCAATAATAACTTCTCAATGCACCTACTACCCTATATATACTCTTACTTTCTCTAAAAATTGTGGAAGGAGAATTAACATCAAATTTTAATTTCTTACTCAAAACATGAATTTTTAGCTCAATAATTTCTTTATTTGACCACTTCTAAAGTAATTGAACAAATAATTGTCAAAAAAATCAGAACATTTCCTCAAATCATGAAATCATTGATCTTCATATAATTTTGAAATCATGGTTATAATCAAGATCTTTCCTTTATGATTATTTAGGTGTTTAATTTTTAACTCATCATCATCATACTGTATGAAGTTATAATTACCTTACAATGATCCTCAAACCTATTAATAGTTCTTTTTTTTTAATAGTCAGTCTGATATTCCTTTATAATGTTCTTCTACATATAATTCCCCTTCTTCTGAAAACCCCTTGTTTGATTCACTCATGTTTTTCCATTCGATGTTCTTTATCTGATGAACTCACAAATTTTTATCTATATTTATATGTTTGATGGACATGCTAATATTATTTTTCAAGTGGACTCTCCATCTTTTCTCTATCTCATAATAACTTTCCAGAAAACTATGTTTGGTGGATCCACAATGTTCATTCCGGAGGCAACATAAATCTATTTATCCAACACAAATCCATCTGATTAGATCAGTCTTCTAAACTTGGTCTGGTATAAATTCATAAATAAACTTATCTTGAAACATAATAAGTATTGGTTTTCATGATTTTTAATAATTTTCAAATTATCATATCAACACCTATTTTATTATTTTGAAAAAAATCAATCTGGTGTCTATGTGAGTAATTTCAGACAAACACTTTATCATATATTATATATGATTACCTCAGTCTAATAAACTCTTTATAGTAAACTTAGTCTAATAAACTATATCGAATCACCATAATATTCTAGAATATGTCTTCTAGACTCAATCTAGAAACTTTATAATGTAGGCTTAACTTTTTCAAGTGTTTTATGAACTAAAAACAAAAGACCACACTAAAAAAATTCGTCAAATTAACCAACTTATTTATTAGCTTAAAAAAAACAAAACACATCTTAGTCTCAACACTATTATTATCTAAAAGTGATATTATAGATATATAATAACATGTTTCTATTGATTCATTCCTTATAACATGTTTTTATTTTGGTCGGTTCTACCACATATATAAACAATGTTATAATTTTTTGTATCATGGATGGTTAATAATAATTAAATACTAGTAATATAATATAGTAGTGAATAATTAAATATATTTTTATAATTATATAATTCTAATATATATAACTATATTAATTAAAAAAATTAATTCTTTTTATTAAAACAAAATTCACAAAAGTGTATTTTAACCATTCTTTACAAATCATAACCCATACTTATATAAAATAAACATAGGACTATATAAATATATCATACAAACCTATGTGACCTCTATCACCATTATGTATGTGATGTACACAAAATCAAAAATCATGGAATGGAACCATGGTACTGATGTAAGAATAAATTAAGTGGAAAAGTTATTACAAGAATATTAATTTTAACAAAAAATGATTAATAAATGGGTAGTAAGAAATTATAAATGAATGGTATTAAGAAAAATAAATATAAGTAAGATTATAATATAGATTTATAATGAATAAAATTTTATTATATAATGGTTTAGGGTTCATTTTACCAAGAACTAATTCAAGGTAAAGGTTTTCATCTTAGTTTTCCTTCTATAAAATATGTTTCACTTTAGGTACCCATTATCATTAATATAGTATATATATTTCTTATTTAATACATTTTTCATACTTTTATTTTTATTAACTAATTTTAAATTTCCATTTGAATTTCAGTCCTTCAAGGTATTTTAATTCAAAGGTGACTAAATCCCTAAGGGTTTTTTATCTAAATTTACTTTCAATGAGTTATAATCATTTTTAAACACTTTTTGTGTGATTTCATTTTATCTACAAAGATTCCAATAAAGTTATTCATTGTTTTCTAATTTAATAGTTATTCTCACTTTTTTATAAATTATTTCCCTTAAAATGTAAAGGTTTTTGTTGACTCAATTTATATAAATTTTTATCATAAAATTTGTTAACTATGAATCTTGTAATTATATTATATTATCCCATTCTATATTTAATTTAGTATTTTATCTGTAACTATTTTAAAATTACAATTTCATGACCAAATATTCTCATTTTATGGATTTATTTATTCTTTAAAATATAATTGTGTTAATAATAATTATCATCCTGAGTATTAGTTATAGTCATCCATGTCCATATTATTTCTTACATGTAATGATATTTTATTGTGAAATCCATATGTGTTTTATATTATTTATTCTTCTTATTTCTATTTATATATTTTCAAAATTAATTTTTAGAACTCTTTTATCAATGTTTTTTTCTCTAAAACTTTCTAAAAATATTAATAAGTCATTTCCTTTCATTTTAGTATATTTTGTATCATCTACTCCATATTTATATGCTTGACCTTTATTTTTTATTCAATTTTCCATTATTAGAAATTATTTAAAAATAATTATTTAAAAAATTCATCTTATCTCTCTTTCAAAAGTGATTTTTTTTAAAGTTACTTGTAACTTTATATTTTTATGATAATGTTTAAAAAATATGAAAAATTATTTTATAATTTTCTTTTACTGCAAACTCTATCCAAAAAAATTTATCTTTTATGGGTAATGTTTATGATCATCCTCTAAATTTACTCTTAATCTGCATATTATTAGTGATTTATTTTTATTATTAACTGATCTAATTTTTTATTTAATTTTATGAAATACAATTTGAAAATGTTATGCAACCCATCTTTTTCTATAGTTTTTTCATGATAAGATGAAATATTGATTTCACGTGTCATGCATATGTAAATTATTTCAATATATAATTGGTAGAACCTATATATTTATCTAATTATTTAGGTAAGGTTTTATATCTCTTGAGATAAGTTTTTTTTCATGGAAATGATGGTTTTTTAGTTATATTCATAAATCCATGAATGGAACAGATTGTGTTTAGCTTTGTTCATAACTTTGTTCATAGACATGATTACATTTAGCTAAGTTCAAAACCTACTGAAAGTACATGATTATAGTTACCTATGTTCACTACCTTGTGTTTTTACATGACTATATATTATCTATGTTCAAAATATGATGATTTTTTATTCCTATGTTTAATCCATATTTCTATTGTATTATATATGCATGTGATATACCTCATGGATCATGATTGTTGTCTTATGTATTCCCATTATTAAGCCATGGTATATATATATGATTATTGATGATATATTTTCTTTTTTCATTCCTTATGACAAATCTTGTGATTACATATTATTTTTAACCAAATATTTCCACCATGTTTTTATTTTATCATATCTTTATAATCTAACCCCTTTAAAACATATTGATAAGATTTTCCTTTACTAAGAATTTTATCTCACACATTATTATGTTTCCTATTTAATAAGGAAATTCAATACATGATTATATTTATAAATAAGTCCTATGTACAGAATTTTTTGGATGATTTTTAAGAAATAATGTATGATAGTGCATTTATGTAACTTACCTCTAAATACATTAAGCCTTTAGGTTCTAGGATTGTGTATTTATTTGTGAGACGTAATGGGTAAAATATGGGGCTGATGTGAAATATTTATTTTTATACTTGTACCATATCACTCTAATTAATCTAATGCACATGGTATCTAAATAACCATATCATACTCCTAAAACACCATTTGGATACTCTGAAAAGAAGACTCTAACTTTGAATGATTTTTCTTGATCATCTCCAAAAAAATCAATAAATTGTATTTTTTTCACCAAAATAGTTACCCAATATCATATTTTTGACTCTTAATACTCATATATATCATATTTTTAGGTAAACTTCTTCATGAATATAGTAATTGTAATCTATAACCATAGTCATATTATGGGTTTCCTACTAAGTTGCCAATTTTTTCTAGGTGACTAGAATTTCATGTATAATAGTATGTAGTACTCGAAAGTAAAAACCACCTACGCTTAAACCATTGAATAGCTGGGGGAGGTGATTTTATTTTCTACTTATCTCTATCTATGGGGAAATAATAATAAATGCATGGATATTTTTATATGATCTATTCTACACTGTTTAGATTTCAATGATGGTATCGGGGATAAACTTTTTCTTATCATTCAGGACTGAAATATATAATATAATGATATTGGTTATAAAAAATTGTTTTGTTGTAATATGATTCATTTTAATTAAAATTAGATACATTAATCTTACAATAAAGGAATATTAATCTAAATATTTATTCTTAACAAATTCATCATTGATATATTTGGTAGTAAGATTCTACACATGGATGTATTTTTCTAAATGCTCATAACCTGTGTTATAATAACAATATGTTAGAAGTTGGTGGGGTATAAACATTAAACCTAAAATAATAATAAATAAAACAAGTTTCAATGCCTTACTCAAATCGTCCAAGTTTCCTTTAAGAATAAATAACTTTAGCATTTTATTTAATGGACATTGGATAAGTTTAAATAATTTTACTATCCAAATATATTATTTAAAAATAATGTTGTGTGAAGTTATCTTACATCATCTTTAACAATTATATGGGTTGTATTCATATAATATTATTAAGATTGTTATAATGTTACACATTTGTTACTATGTGAGATCTATCCTAGTCATCTATGTTACCATTCATTTAAATATAGTGTTCAAATATCACAAGAAGCATGTTTGATCACATTCTATATATAGAATAATTTCGGTAGTGGTAAATGAAATAATAACTAGGAAACTTTCATCCTACCATCCTATAATTAGCCAAAACATCCATAAAATCATTAAATTTAGTTCAGTACAAACACTACAATAATGTGATAGGTTAATATTTTTAATAGGCTTAAACTATCCTTTAAACTAATAAGGTGTATAAAGTTTACAAATGGTAATATTTTTGAACTAATTTGTGAGAACCCTATATCATACTGAGATTATATAAGTGCATCAATCATTAATACTATGAGTGTTATTTACTAATATTCAGGAGGATCCTTTATATGAGGATAATTAAAAATAATAATGTAATCTTATTGGGTTAGTTTTTTTAATCTATAACCACTTTTTGTACATATATAATATATGTTAGCATTGTTCGAAGAATAAAACACTGAATATACCTTTGGTTTTAGATCTCACAGCCTCTAAGATATATCTCCATCCATCCATATAGAATTTAAATTAGATAAAAAAATAATAGTGGGGCCTCTCTATTAGATGTAACCTAGGGTTCAATAAATCTTCATAATATTTACACAATAATATTGATTTACTTCCTTAGTTCCATGAATGATTCCATTTAAATGTTAGTTACCCTTTCCCCTGTGTCGGTAACTTGAGTTAGTAATAAATATCTAATGAGAACCAATACTAGTATTCCAATTAGTTAGATATTGGATTCCACTTCAATACTTTCCTCGTAACCCCATTATTTAAATTAACCTTCTTTTAAAATGGATAAGTATGTTCCGTTATCCCAAATAATGTATCAATATAGACAATTTTTAGGTTTCATGGTCTTTGGTTTTGTCCCATGAGATGTTAAAAAAATTGAACCTATCTTCTAAATCAAGTTATTTTGTAGGTTTTAATATATGGAACTAGTTGTTTCTTATTAATCATCAATAGATCTTTCCCCAAGAATGAAGTTTTCCATATTTTCAAGAAATAATAAATTCACCATAAATCACAAAAAATATCAAAATAACAAGTATATATATATATATCAAAGACTGATTTTTATTTATCTATGAATTAAGTTAATGGTGTTGGTTTTTCAACACTATTGTTTAATAAATTATGTAATGAACAATAGGGTTAACATTAACTTATATAAATCATATATTTCAGCCTCGATTCAGACAATATGAAAATGGGATTAACCAAGTAAGCTCAATATTACCCCTTGAAAAAAATTCACTAGGATGAAGCTCCCATTAGATACCTCATCTCTTCCCCATATTATTTTTTTAGATAAAAATATAGTTGTATAGTTTAAGATGTTGGGAGAACATACATGAATCCTATTATACCTATAAATAAGGGAGGATACTAAACAATATGATTACAAATTTTTATCTTCTAGAAAAATTTTCCCTCCAAAGGATTTGTTTTTCTGGATACAATCCTAAGAAGATGTATACCCATAAGATTATATCTTTTTATTCAAATATATAATTATCACATCATTGAGTTTACCAAATATATATAAAGGGTGTCTATCATTTAAAGGATAGTTTAGAAACAATGATTTCAAAAAAATTCAAAGCCCTAGGTGATGAGGTAACACAAATCTCTATGGATCTTCCTCAAACTTTTCAACCATATAAGTATTCATCTTTCCAACATCCTTGAGATCTTAATAGGAATATATTAGATTTATTTTTTTATTAGATCAAGGTATAACCATGTATCAATCCTAAAAAGGTTAATAAAACATAAAAACAGCATGAATGTGAAAAAAAATGAAATTGTTTCAAAGTAAAAAACATCACTAAAGCTAATATACTCAATATATTTAACTCAAACCAATTATCCATGGACCCGTTGTGACAAATTATTTCCCTTAAACATGTTAAAAATAATTTTTCAATGGTTAAACCATATAAAATAGAAATAATGATCTATAGTATTCACCAAGGTGAGTAGATAATACCTCAAAAATTGGTCCCCTAATTTATTGGATGAAGGGTGATAGATCACTTAGAACCTTTAAACCAAACAGATATACATGTCCAAGTCAATTATTTTTCCAATAATTTGATCCTTTTGATTGTAAATGTTTCTAATTTTAAGAGGGGTTTTTTAGATATCATGAATTGTAAAACAGAATTATATTAAGTCTAAGGAAAAATATAAAGAGTTTTTTTATTAAGGAAATTTCGTTTAACATGTACAAGTTTATACACATAGCCTAGTAAAGGCTAATTGTGTACCTTAATCAACTTGAGTTTGTGTATGGAATCAATATAAGAGATATAATCATCTTCAATGTATAAGTGGGACTCCAAGATTATGGTTTGGTGACTGGAGAACCTTTTCTTATAAATATAACATTTTGTATCCAAACTTGATAGAGAGTTGATGGAGGACCAATAAAGTGGTCAAAGGACTGAAAAACTATATACCTAGTTAATATAATCTTCCTGAAATTCTTTATGTGATTTCCAAATAAAAAATAACATAAGATGTGAGTAATGGGTTAAATTCTACTCATCCAAAGATTTTATACATATTACTTTCAAGCCCACTTCACCTTGTTATAAAATCTCCACATTCTTGATGGATACCCTTCCATAAATATTTTAATGAATACAAGTAGAAGTAAATTTGAACTATAATTATTTTTATATATGTATTTTTTGCTAAGGATATATGTATTAACATGTTCTCAACCTTAACACCTATTACATACCTAGGTGAAACCTTTCCATTTCACCCAAGTATCCCTTCTATGATTGATGGGTTTATTTCTATTAGACCATGAAAATAAGAGGATTTATTTTCTTATACCTTCACCTCTATAACTATACTCTCGTAATTATAATATTTTTAAAATTAATGTTTCCTATATAATGATATATTCATTTGATAATGTTAATCTTAAGTCCTATAAATTATAAGCATTGTCGTGTTCCTCTTTCTAACATGCATCCTTAAAGGGTGGTCAATAGTGTATCCATTTGAAAATGATGATCCTTCATCTTGAAGAACCTATAACACCACATAACCTTAAATTTTATAATGGTTGATGAACTATAAATCACTATTCTATGTATTTTATTTTTCTATAAGACCCATAATTTGATTAATCTCCCACTTTGACTCATTTTATATCTTTCTATCATTGGGTTTGTCTCTTAGTATGGATCCCAATGCTATCATTTATAACTTAAACTAGGCTCTAATCATTATTAGTAGTCTACTTGAAATAATCTAGGCACCTTATTTAAATAAATCTGATGAAATTAACTTCCTTTTCAACTCATGTATAACTCCCACATTTAACCCATTTTTAGACGCATTTCACCTAATGGTCCCAGTTATATAACTATAAAAAATTAAAATCATTAGTCTTAAGTGAATGTACTTAAAATACATAAAATTTGTGTTTGTTGAATTAAATTAAAAATAATGAAATTGGTATTGGTTACCTGACCATAAAAAGGAAAAAACAATTCAGGTTGAATGGACTTAAAAAGAAAAAATATTCATTATCGCACCACCGTAAACTACATAATAATACATACTCATATAGCTCTAAATTAAAATACATAATTTTAAAAAGGTAACTGGTATTATTTTCAGAAATCATTAAATTAAAATGATTAAATATATAATAAAAACACAAACTATAGAATATAAACCTTTTTTGGATGATTAAACCTCATGTCCTGACAGTTTTTATATTATATCCCTAAGAAACCAAATAAAAAAGTGTGTGAATAATGTCAAAAATATTGACACCACCTACTAGTAGGTCCCTCGCCAATCAAAAGTAATTTTAGTATATTCATTCAATGGATTTGGAGTATAAAAATATGTTTTGTAATGATACCCCTATTAATGAGGAGTTTTAGGGTTAAGATATAAATTATGATAAATCCTTTAACGATCCCTAGGATGATTCTTTTTTGATGTTTCTATTATCATTTACTATCATGTGTGATTTATTTTAATTTTGAGTTGACTGAGTATCTCATTTTTCATACCTTAATAATGAAATAGATGGCATTGAAATTACTTTTTGATATGGAAACCAAAAAAATTTATAACATTTCATATTTTTTTCTAATATTCCATTCTTACTAGTTTCCACTTATGAAAAAATTTCATTATAATAATACACCATATTTTTAAGCATGATAATTATGTATATAAGTTTCAGAGAGAATTAATTCCATCTAATTCATTGATCAAGGAATAAAATCTTGGTTAAATAAGGTAATAATGTTTTATTTATTTAAATATTATTCCAATAATCCATTCCATTATAGAATATAATTTATTATATTGTGTGTCCCCTTTAATTTGGATAAGTATTAAGGTTACAATTTATTTAAAGTATAAAGGAGGGATATTTAGAACCCACGTGATTCTTTTTATACTATTTAATTAAGATACTTATAACCTTGGAATCAAATTTTTCTAATTTTTTTAAATATAAAATTCATGAAGAAAAGGATTAGAAAATATAGGAGGGAATTTTTGAAAATCATAAATTTATTTGATAAATGAAAAAATATTGAATAATTGCGAGGTTTAGTAATATAAAACTTGTAATTCGTTATCAATCCAAAAAATTGATAAAAAATACTTTCAAGGGGTAATTTTTTAACAAATTAATAAATTTATGTTTAATCTTTTATTTTTGGAAATTTTATGAAAAAATATTGTGTGTTTTGAAAAAAAAATTAAGAGAGAGAGACTGATGTAAAGTATAATAAAAAATGGGGTTACAAAATAATCAAATTACCTTTGATTAACCTATAGGTTGAAAAATTATCAATTATTTAATTATTTATAACAAATAGTGTCTAAAAGATATTGATAGTGGGTATAAAGGAGTTAGTTTTGGTTTAGTATATAAATATTCTCTATTGATGGTTATCGATACTCAACAGATGATAATGGCATAACTAGTATAATTAGTGATGGGATGTGATAAAACAAAGTATGACTGGTAAATTTGACACTTGTTATATGTATTAATTCTATTGAAAAACATGGTAAAAACGTTTGAGATAGTTCCCAAGTATATATTGGAATAGGAAATCAAAAAAAACATACCTAATTGAATAATTGGATGTTTGGATGTGGGTTATTAGGTAACACGTGAAATATGGTTGGATGTATAATTTATTTTATTACTTTATTGAAATTTTGGAAACTAATAAGATAATTTTATCTACTTTTGGCTTTTGTAGTTACAAAATTTTTTACATTGAAACAATGAATAATAATTTCCCCCAACAAAATCATGCTTCATTTACGATTAAGTGTTGGAATTTTTCTTGTAGACATAAAAAGGTATAAATGTAGGGGATTTGATAACCAAAATTTGTACATTAAATTTCATCTTGAATTAGATTTTTAAATGAGAATTTTACTACATAATTACTTTTTTTTATTAATTTATTATATAATAGAGCATCAATATGAATTTATATGAGTTTATATGTTTTTTAAATACATTATGAAAAAATCTACAATGAAAATTAATAACAGAACAATTATTTTGGGGTTGAATTTGGAATTTCATGAAAAAAATTATTATACGAAAAAAAACTTATCATATTTTAATCATTAAGTAAGATAGAATGTTAAAACAAAATGAGTAATATTATGATGTAATGGAATGTTTATATAGCATGATTTTTACAAAATATTGAACTTAAATAAGATGAATAAAAAAGATATAACATAATAAAGGAAGTAGTTGATAACGTAATTCACAACACTATAAGGAAGAATTCAGGTTGGAACATCATGGCCAATATAGTGTAAGTAGTTAAAATGAATTTTGTTTTAAAGGATGTCTCTGGATAAGATAATGGAGCATGTGTTTGATTTTAGAGAGACCCAAATTTGATTTTGAAATTTTTTAAAGAATATGGAATAATTACTAGCATGGTATATTTCAAAAAAGATATAATTTTTTTTGAAAATGGAAACATAAGGAGATCGTTTAAGGGAAATAGTTGAGTTTAAGGAGATCTTATCATTATAGCATGACATTATTCATTACACTTTAATTTTATAAACAGTATTTAAATTTGTTATTTCTTGATTATTAGGAGATTTTTTATTAAAAAGTTACTTTTTAGAGGGAATTTATTCATTTCAATTTCACTATTTATTCATTGAATTAAAGTTTTTTGAAATTTAAATTTTCTTGATTCTCATTAACGTTTTTTATAATATATTTATTTACTTAATGATTTATATTATTTTATGATGATTTATTAATTGATGGTCCCTTATTTTTTGAACATGTTTCAGTATCCCCCTTAAGGGATAGTAAAATAAGAGTAAAAGTATTGGTACATAATTGAAGATTGGGTTTGTATGTGAATTATAGATTTTAGTTTAATATTGTATTGAGATAATTTGATATACTTCATTCATGAATAAATATTTGATACAACTATTAATAGAGTATGAACATAGATATAGTAAAGGATTATTTTGGTTATGAAAGTAATTTTATATAATTTTCTTATATATAAGATTGGAAATAATTTTACTGTAATTAAAATATGCTCAAATTTCAATAAAGAATTGAAATTATTTAGATTGTATGCGGTAAAATTAATATATTGAATACTAATTATTATAAATGTTATATCAAATAACTAAATCATTTATATTTATAGGCTAATGAAATAATATTTTTATCCAAACTATCCTTTTAAATTAATTTATTATCTACTATTACTTTTTTAGAATTAAATCATTATAAAGATTTGTTTTATTTGTTACCTATAATTTAATAATTAGGATATTAAATAATTGATTTATTTTTATAATATAATATCTTTTTTATAGTGAATTACTGATGGAATTTACCTCATATATTTTTTATAATACAATATTGTAGTAATGTTATTTTGAGAAATATAAATTAAATTTCTTTCCACCATGAGAATTAATGGTTTCTCATGATCCAGTTAATTACATTATTTAGCTTTGTGTAGGTTTATGAGTAATATTAGGAATCCTAATTGGAATGAATTGAAATAAATAATTGGTTATATTACAATATTAAGTTATTTATGTGTATATTATGGTAATAATTTCAATTCCGAGCATAAAGAATTATGTTATGTTGACTCTGATTATGTTGCTCACATAAATACACTTAAATCTATCACTAGATATTTTTTTACTATATATAGTGGTTTTTTTCCCCAAAATGAAACATGTATTTTACATTTAATTTTATAAAATATGGATTTTTATATTTCCTTAATGATATCATTTAAATAAACCATTTTACTGAAAGGATTAATTGATAAAATATCTCTGAATTTATATAATATTGATAATTTATTTGATATTTGGTCATCATTACATTTATCTATGAATAATTTTTTTAGTTTAGTCTTATTATATAGATATTATATTGAATTTTTCTTAGAGTTATTATTGAATTTTTTTATAATATATGTTAAGAGGATATATACAAGTGACAGACCAACCTATAGTTTTAATAAGGTTATTCCATTGTCAAATTTAGTCACTGTTTAGGAATTTAAAATATATGACTTGTAAAATAACCCAGACTCTAGAATATCATGTGAAATTTTAAGGTGGTCATTTTTAATTTTCAAGTATAGATTTCTGAAAATAGTCTTTCAATTAATTGGGAATAAAATTGTTCTTAATTATATTTTGAATTTTTTAATTGATTTCCCCGGAAAATATTGTTAATGGATAATTATTTATATATATATTATCATGAATATTATATTAATTATGTCTATATTACTTATTTATCATTGGAATTTATCATGGTTTCAGTCTATTTACTAGGACTTTCCTTTTTCTGGAGCTGATTGGTAATTTCTCATGCATTGATCAACTTCTAATTCTTAGATTCATCTCTGACCTTGGATTATAAATTAGATAACGTGTTATTTTACATATTCTATTTATATTTTTTTTTACTAACTTAATATGATTGGGATTTTTTATCCCCATAATAATATATTAGATGGATCCTTATGTACTTACTTAGGTGAAAATGAATTTCATTCATGATTCTTATACTCATGTAACTATGATAAATCATTTTCATGGATTGATCCTGACATTTGTGTTTGTTATATCTTCTTAACAGGACTACATCCAATCATTGGGATACCTATTCAATTAAAGGGAGAGTTCAATTAATTAATTTAGATCATTTCAAGAGAGGATATAGAATTTAGAGTGATCCAATATTTTCCATAAGCAATGTTTCTGCTATTATTTCATAGGTTTCAACCTCTGGTTACATGTAAAAATGGGGATCAATTGTTCATTACTTTAAAACTACATTTATGATGGGGTTTGACGATAAAATTATACCATTTATGGTTTCTATTTTTATTAACAGTTCAATAACTATAACTGAGTCACTAATAAGAATAAATCAACTCTTTAACAGTCATTCACATCTTCTATTTTCATTTTAATAAACACCATCAACTATAATGGTGTCTTTGTTCTATGTTTATCATGTGACTCCATCTGATTTCATAGTACATGCTAACTCGGTATGGAAGATTTGACCAATATCTCCTGTTTGGGCCAAAACATTCCTTTAGATTCTTTTATTGGGTTTTTATTGTTCATATATGCTTTTTATTGATCTCATTATTGTATTTTTTCATTATTTTCTTCATTAATAATAAACAAAATATCAATAGTTCTTTTCTTATCATTCACATTGGTCCAAAAGTGACCAAATCATGTAAAATAGTTGTATTTTTTAGCTATTTCCTTTTATATTTTCATATATAAGGTTGATTGCATCTACCACCGTGGAACACAATGCAGGGAAATAAAACTGTAGTAAATACATAGTCCCAAGGACTTGACCCAATGACCTACCCCTCACCCCAAACCCTAAGAACCCCACAATAATGGTGGGGATTTATTTTTCCATATATTTTGAATGTTTTAATTATTGACTGAATAATTTATGATTTTTTTGGTTTTCTATATTTAAAAAATTTATTGTTTTTTTATACACTCTATTTTATTATTTTCAAAATTGATATAAATTTAAAAAATAATAATATATCCAATTGCAATTGTGTGTGAATTCGATGTTGTGACCAATAAAATTCACACAACATGTAATTCAAAATATAATGAAAATTATAATTAATAATAGTTATATTGATTAAAAAATATGAAAAAATCAACCATTAGGTTCAACCAAAAAAACACATGTAGTGCACCTAAAAATACATTTTTCTAAATTTACTATCATGTATCTACTACAATTTTTTTAATAAATGTAAATTTTAAATTTATAGATTAGTAAATAACTCAATAATTTTAAAACTATTGAAAATTTGATTATATAAATATTTTTAATATCAATTTTATTTAAAAATAAAATTATCAATCAATTTATTCAAACTAAAATATTTAAAAATAAATAAATATTAACATTTAGATACTAAAAAAATTATATACAAATAAAAACAAAATAAAATAAATTATACAAGAAGTTAATTTCATAAAAACTATTAAAAATAATAAAACATGAATCCAATTTATATAACATGTTTATATGGTTAAAATATTATTTTCAAGAAGATTAAAAAACATAGAATATATGGTTTGGGTTAAAAATATAATTTAAAAATAAAAAGTATCTTCTAATATAAGAAACATGTGTTTTATATTGAAAAATATAACATTTAATATTTTTCATACACACACACATGAATCCATGTACTCCCACACACAAAAGGTATATATATATATATATTCTACCAATATAAAATAATGGACATAAAATATAAATTCCCATAAGAAAATTATATATAATTGTTTTTGTGTTTGCTATGTTAATTTCCTTTTTAGTGCATAGGATGGTTCGATCACAGATAGGGGTCATGGTGAATCAGTGGTCTCTTTTTCCATTTATGAATTCTTCCTTTAAATTCATCCTCTTGGATCGTTATAGTCTCAATATCTCTTTTATTTTTTTTACTTATCTCCACTTTAATTATCCAATAAATAAATTTATATGAACACATTTATTTTCATGGTTTAACCTTGAAATCCAACACCCAATCATGATTTTTTATTAATAACAGTCACAGATTCTATGTTATTTCATGTGAAGTGGTTATACGACATGGTATTGTACTAAGATTCCATAACATCCTATCATGGTATCTAGTGTCCCAATAGGAAGTCTTTACACTGATTCATAAAAAATTCACCATCTTCCCGCTAGATCACATTTTTTTCAAAGTTTTTCCCTTGTGATTGATCTTCACTACCTCACACAGTCCTTGAGTTGATATTCCATGAGCTAGAGAGTAAGATTTTGACTCACTTTTTCTTCTTAGATATTATTTTATTAGTCATTATCTTATTCTCAGTGAGATTTGGTAGATTCTCATAGATGGGTCTTCAACCACTAAGAAGATGATCACTAACTCTGCATACCTCATTTCCATTATCCTTCCTTTAAATGAATTAAATCTATGTTATAGGTGAAATATAGTCCAATTTCTTCTTCTCTTACCCTTTCTCCTTGATAAAGAAGGTTTTATTCTATAGATATAATATCGTGTTCTTCTTAAAACTATGACTAGTTGTGTTTCTTCAGGGAATAAAAATGTTGAGATATATTTATTCTTCTTCTCTTATAATCCATTTTTTATTTTCAAGTGTTATGAAAAATCATTTCAATTATTTTGAACACCTAAAATTTTCCTACAATATCAATCGTTAATCTAATTTAAATAATTGATAAGTTAATCTATAACAACTATTTAATACTATGTTAAGAACCTCCTTGTTGTTTTTAAACTACTATGGAAGTATCGTCTCCATGAATCAAATGACATTTGAGATTTTCATCCTTATAAAATAATCATATGGAAACATGAAATGTTCCATGATGTGGATATCCCCATACTATACCTTTATCTACATCCATTGTCAATGGATTCCCAAAGTCGTCAACCATAGTATGCCATGATTTGGTCTATGCCATATTAATATCCAACATTCAACTATTATGAAAGATATCAAAATTTAGACCACAACATACACCATGGAATAACCATGCCATAGTTTTTTATATGTGAAATTAACACACAAAACACATGTAACCACATTATGTTATTTATGGTCTTCATATTTCCACTTAACTATCGGAACACCCATTTTGCGTGTTCCCCATAGTGACCAAAACACCCACTCAAAACTCAATATAAAATGGTATTATCTTCATTATTCCTACACCAAAACCATCCAATTTCAGTATCTATAGGTATACACTATGTTTTGAATTGGACCTCTCATACTTAAACCGGCTTTTGTCTTGATTCAATAACTTAGTTTCAATAAAAATTACTTGAATTAATTATGATATTATCTCCATTAATATTTGTACATATAAATCACCTAAACTAAATTTACATTAATAATAAAAATTGTATAATTCTAAAACTTTTATAGTGATAAATAATCCCATTTCATGAATATCTGACTATGAATCCCCAAACATGGAGGACCCACTGATGAATCCCTTATATCGATGATTTTGTAAAGAATCCCTTTACATATTTACCAATAGATTTATATCCATATATGAATCCATATACATGGTACTCCATACATGGTGTCTAATATGTGAATATCCTTGTGTGTTGTATCATCCCCTTGTGTTTTGGATCATCCCTTTATACTGACCACCCTTACAATAAATTAGACTTAAACATTTTTCTATATTTTACTCAAACCATCTCTAATCCTTTGAAATCAACTCATGGATTTCTCAATCTTTAAAAAAACTCATAAACATCATATAAAGATACTCCTTCACCTAATACACCTATTTCAATGTTCTTCACTCCTTGGATGGTTTTTTTGTCTTATTATCCATCTAAAAAACTTGAATATTCATTATTCAATCTCCCATAAGATGTTGTGGTAGATAATTTCTACTTCATAAGTATGAGTCTTTAAATTAGTGATCATAACACCAATCATAAAATATAAATTATTTTTTTTCATTAATATGTATAAGTTATAACTTTAAGATGTAGTCTCAAATCATATACAACATAACACGATGACACCTTTATCAACTCTTTATAGCTTCTCAACACCTATTGACATAATCTTTAATCATCAAGGCATATTATCTTATTCGAAAAAATAAAAATAAATATAACTAGTACTTTAATCATCACCTTGGGATTTATTTTCAATACAACTAAATATTTTTCTAGGTAAATATTTTTTATTTTTGTTTTCTCCCCATTATTAACAAGAAGTGCAAAGGAAAAGTGGGGGATATTCTCACATCATCAATTAGTTTCTTATCTCTTTTTCCAAATGGGAAAAAACACTATTCACTCATCAGATAAGGATGATATCATATGATTTTCTATGAAAAGATCCTTCATTTAATATATTCTAAGTCTACATGGTCTAACATGGTATGGAAAATATGATTTTATAATCAAGGTACTCAATTTTGTCTAAAAATAATCATACATGTGACACCAATCCCAAAATCTTATTCAAGGGTTTCTTCAAATATATTTTTTTAAATGAATATAACTTAAAATCAACATAAAATTTTATTAAGTGATGTATATAAATTATATATTTGTATATAAGACATGGTTTTGGTAGTTTCAACTCATTTTCCACCCTATTAAGGGATGATCTTAACCCCTATTCTTTAAGGTAGTTGGGATTACCCTTTAAGATAACTAACCTGTATTCCCAATAGTGATAGCCTTTATACTTATCCTTCAATTAACATAATGTTAGAATAAATAAAAAATCTATAGAATAAAGAGGTTTATCAATTCGTACATTGGTAAAAGTAGAAGGGATAAGATTTTTCTCTTAAACTAGGACTTATTCTCATTATGGATCCACATTTGGAAAAAAATAATTCTTTTACCAGACTATTTATATTAAAATTATGAATTTCCTTGGGAAACAGAGATTTTATATTCTTTTTGACTTTATCCTTTTATATAATGGTATTTTTTATATTTATATAAAAGAAATAATATTCAATGGTTATTTTTATTTTACTTCAATCATTTTCAATAGTTTATCTTCTTATATTAGAAGAATAGTTACCGAAATGTATTCATTATGACTAGCTTACTTACACACTTCATATAGTCCACTTGGAACCCTAGGGTTATAAATCATGGATAGAGTCTATTGAAATTTGATTTCATTTTCATGTGAACCAACCTATTTTGATTTTTCTCTTAATTATACTCTCTCAATATATTTATACAATTTTAGTTGGTTTAGACAAACAATAAATCACTCCTTGAAATATTTTTATTCCCTAGATCCTTTGCATGTATTCATCACATTATTTATGTTACCCTTTTTAGGTAACTCTCCCACTACTTTCAAGATTTAATAAATCAGTCTAATATTATTTTGAATTTCTTATATAGACTCCCTTTTCAAAATCATTTTTCTTTCATTAATTTTAATTACAAATTCTTATTTGTAATTATCCAAGGTGTGGCCTTTTTCCCATAATATAACCACCTTATTTTTTCATTTCCATCCTCTTTATATTTAATTTTAAACTTATTAGTATATCCTTTATTATAATTATTCACTTTCTATTCTATAAAGGAAGGCTCAACTTTCTTTTTAACCTACTTTTGGATACCAGGTATTCTTTCTATTTTAACTCCTCTCCCACTTGCTTGTGTCCTTATATGATAATCATACATTGACATGTTATGAAAACATTTATTTTCCCAATGTAGAAACCTCCAATAGCACCAATATAATTCTATAAATAATCATTTACCTTATAAAGATAAAATCCATCCAAAATATCACTTATTATCTTTTGATAAAACCAACACCCTTTTTGGATCATCTAGAGGGGATGCTCTTATTAGATGTGTTAACAACAAACACTAATTTTATGGTGAATTTTTCATATTTTTTCTCTACAAACTTATTATTAGATTTTGATTTTAAATTTGTACAAGATGATGAAACAGAATTAGTACATTCAATAGTTTCAAGGTAGGGTGTTTCATTCTTTTGGGATCTTGTTGAAACTTGATTAGAGAATGATTTCATGTTATTAATGACATTGATAAGAGGCCCTTTAGATCCATGTATCTTATTAAAAAAAATTTGAAGAATATTATTTTTTAATTCAGTGGTATGGGAAGTTTGTAACAACCCTTACAAAAGTAACCCAGAGCTGACATCTATTTTATTATATTATCAGACACAGGGGGTAAATCATAAATTACAGACTAGTTTTTTAGTTTTAGTGAACCATATACACACATGATACCCATTTAACATTACTAATTGAAAATAAAACATATTAATGAAAAAATTAGCATCCTTGAACTCATTAAAAGAATTATTCTTCATATCTTGAGGAAAGGAAACAAAATAAGGGTGATATCAAATACTCGAAAAGGGTTACATACAGTGAAATATGTCATGAATAAATAAGGAATAATCAATATATAAAGTTAAATAACTTAACATAATCCATTCAATCAATAAAATGAGAATTAAATGTATCCAAAGATAATATCAAAGTGAAAATGTCATGGATAATAATAATAACTAAACTATCAGGGATGTAAATTATTAATTATTAGATTTCATGTTCTTGAGTATCATGATACATCAACTATCAAGAGAAATCATAGGATAGTTTAAAACTATGGGTAAAATCCTATTTAATTTGGCCAACTAATTTGTCTCATGAGACCTATCGATGCATTGGGGGGATATATAATTCTATACCACACACCTCACTATATCTCTGAATCATTCCTTATATATCAAATGATTGATTTATTTCATAAATAAATATTCCTTATAAATAAAATCTATATTTGGTAAAGGATATAGATTTATCAATATTTCCCTTGTTAATCAAATAACTTTCAAAGTTAAAAACATATGTAAAAATGGTATATGGTTTAGGAAATAATCATATCCATCATAAAATAATATGGATATTTAATTGAAATGAAATATCCAAGTATAAATTATCAAAAAAGTGATTGTTTCAATCTAATGTTAACAATCACAAAAGATAGTGAGTATGTATAATTATTTGTACCTATTTGGTAACTATTAAATTATAAACCCTTAATTAATAAACATGAAAAGAATCATTAATAATCATTATGTAAAATTCATCAAAGGGGTTTTATATACACTGTATAAAATTGAATAGGTTCATATTAATAAATATTTCTCAATGTAATGGAAATTGAGATAAAAATCCCATATAATGATCATAATATTGAAGTCAAAAATAATCAATGAATAAATTATGTGTTTAAAATGTTAATCCAAATGAATTATAAATATAAAATAATATAATCATAAATAATTACACAAAAAATCTTGCAATATCAAATACAATGAATAATTAATATAACCCAATAAAATGAAAGTTAGTTATAAAATTGTTTACGACATGTTAATTTTCGAGTCAAATTACCTTGGATGAAATAACTAAAATTAATATTTTAAATACCATTAATTATAAAGGATTAATGATATTACATTATAAAGTATAATTATATAATTCATATAAAGATATTAGGTGTACAATAACTAATATGTCTCAATGGAATAGAAATTGAGGCGAAATCCCTTACTCATGATTTCATTTAGTTAAATACACTTTAAAATAATTTATAATTGTTTTAATCATGTTATATATTTATAAAAAAACAATATTCATATTTATAATATCATATATGATCCTATTATAACATTTTACCACCGTTTGTTAATAATATTTCATTATTTTTATTATTTCAGCTGTTAATTGTCTTTTTTTCTCTTGCTGGGTTTGTCGTGAAAGTTCTAGATCTTGAAAATAAGATATACTTACATCATCTCTAGAATGAGATTAATTATATAATTTTTTCATTAGATACATATTTTATTCCATTTTTGAAAATTTTACATATAAAATTAATAGCATTTCTTTATGGAGATGGAAATTTGTATGTACGCACGAACGATGATATCAATTTTTAATGGAATAAAGGGTATGGTAGTGGGTGATATATTAATTTTATAGAATAAATATCATGTAATATATATCATATATATTAATTAAATTTACCCATATTTCCTTTCATGTAAATTATATGTAAAAAACAAATCACATAGCTTCATGAGGTTGTAGTCTGTCATACACAAGGGCGACATTATCATATTTCAAACAGAATAGAAATTAAGAAGTTATATGTGATATTATAATTCCATAAGTATAATTATATAAAAAATAATATATATATATATATATTAAATCTATAATTATATCCAACCAATGTAATTATTGATGGAAAATTTCTTACATCAGTTCGTGAGGCTATAGTGTACCGTACACGTGATCGATGATTTTGTTTCCCATTTAACAGAACATGAGATGTATATAGAATATTAAATTAACATAATAACATATAAGTATATGGGAGATACAATTATTTTTATGTTATCATTATTTAACCATGTTTTAATTAGTTTGAGGAAGAATTAAAGTAAAAATTCTCATTTAAGAACATTACCACTTCTTCAGATGACCTCTTTATGTTTGCACCAAAATCCTTCTTAGGTGGGATTTATGATTAGAAAAAGGCCTCTAGGATACTTTTATAGAAGTAGGTAAGGTAATTTTTCAAATATTTGTTAAAATAAATATATTTTAATGTGTAAATAGTGGATGATAGTGGATGTCCTTCTATAACTAGTGGAGAGGACACACTCAAAATTTTTCAAAATAAGGAATTACACCCATGTTTTTACCAGAAAAAAGGATCCAAGATGGAACATTATCAAACCTTATAAGAGATAATGTCTAAAAATGTCTATATAATAATTATTTGACAAGTTTCAAGTCATTTTAAACCATTATCTTCTTAGTTTAACCCCCTATAAACTCATTTTCACCATAACCATGATAATTAAATTTTATTATTTTCACTATTCATAATGGTGAAAAATTATGTTAAAATTATTATAGAATATTTATAATGTTTATTCAAAATATGGAATCCATTTTATCAAATTAAACTTGTAGTAGTTGTAAAATTTAATCTATAATTATACCTAAAAACGCATTAAAATTTTGATTTTCCAAAGAAAGTCTCAAAGGTATAAAAAATTAAACATATATTTTATTATAATGAAATAAATTGGATCAATTATAATATAATTGAACTATTTTTTATTTTAAAATAATATTTTTAAAAATAAATTTTAAATTATTTAAAATAAAATGAAATTTTTTATAAAAATGGTATTTTTCACTATTCTCAAAAATGAAAATTTTCAGAAAAATAAAATAATTTAACCCTAATATAATTTGGATATTCTTATTTAAAAATGGGGTTAATTTGGTCAAATAAATTTTCTATGCTTTTCAAATATTAATGTTAACATAAGTGTGCAAGATGTGGTGAAATAGTATTTCAGAAAACATTTCTTTTTTTAAATGATTTTTATTTTTATTCATCATAAATAAATACCCAATGAACATGTTAAAACCATATATTTTTTATAATTTAGTTATTCCTATTCATACCCACAAAATTAATGACAAAGTTATAACTTCTATTTTTAAATAATACTATTTTAATAGAGTATAGTGTTTCGTTTAAACTTGTTGTTGTGTATATTGAAAGATATCTATGAAATTAGATTTATTATAATGGAAATATATTATAAAGTATCAAGGTGTTAAATTCATAACTTTAATAAAAATATCATCCTAGAAATTTTCTTGATAATTTCCTTATAAAAAATGAGGGTATTTCATCTTCATAACATCCACTAGATCCCACTTGCTTCATCCATTTTATGGTTTCTATAAACTACCTTCATCAATAGAGTCATATGATTCCCCAATACACACTCTTGAGTATCAGGAATTTGAGTGGCTTTTTCATATTAAGAAAGATAACGTTCCAATTATTTCTCTTCATAGGTGAGAACATGTTTTGGGTCTGGCATGTACATCCTTAAAAAGATATTATGAATGCATAATTTACATTAGCGAGGCTTGGTGGCATTTCAAACTAGTAAGACACAACTCTGAAACCTTCCAAAATTTCAAAGGTTCTGATGTACCTGGGGATCATCTTTCCTTTCATATTGAACCTTACGACAACCTTCTAGAGATATAATTTTAATAAAACAATATCCCCCACTTGGAATCCTAAATCCTTCCTATAATTGTAGGTATAACTCTTTTTCCTACTTTGAGTCTATTTAATAAGGACCTAAATATTATTTATTTTTATTGTTGTCTCATCAACAAGTTCCGGGCATACAATTTTCCTTACACTAAATTCATCAAAACTATTTGGAGTATAAAATCTCTTTCTATATAATGCTTCTTACGGAACTATTAGACTACATGAATGGAAAATATTATTATAGGTAAACTCTATCAAAGTTAAATATTGATCCCTCATACCTTGAAATTTAAGTGATCATGGACTCAACATGTCTTAAAAATGTGTGAAAAGTTATCTTTGGCTTTCTTTCTGTTTGAGGATGGTAGGTGATGATCAAATGAAGCTCGGTATCAAGAGCCTTAGGATGTCTCTTCCATAATTTTGATGTAAAATAGGGATCATGATTGTACACGATTAAAATAGGTGTTCTATGAAGTCATACAAATTCATTAACATAGAGCCTAGAAAGGTGATCAAGAGATGAATCTTCTCTTATAGGAAGGAAATGTGTATATTTGGTTACGTGATCAATAATAACCCATATTGAACCATTATTTATAGGGGTATTTGGTAGTCCTATGAAAAATTCTATTGTAATGTCATCCCATTTCTACATAGTAATAGGAAGAGGTTGCATAACTCATCTTGGATGTTATCCCTAAGTTTTCACATATTGAAAATAAAAAATTTGGACACATAATCAATAATTTCCTACTTCATGTTATCCCAACAAAAATGTTCCCTGAAATCCCTATACATATTGGTGTTACCAGTGTGTAGATAAATTAGAGCTATGAGAATCATCAAAAAAATTCTCTTTTTATCTCAAGTAAATATTGAACACAAAATCTCTTTTTAAATTTTAGAACTCCATATTCACAATGAAGTCTGCAAATTTCCCATCATTCAAAACTTTAAATTTATTCTAAAAATTCTATTAATCAGATTGATAACTTTTTAACTTTTTCAATAAATATGGTTTTGAAATCATTTGAAAAGGGATTGATATCTCCCCTCCTTAATAATTTCCATATCCATCAATCATATTTCCTTGAAAACCGGATCCCTCTCAATCCTTATTTAGGTCAGAACTCCATGATATTTCTAACTCAATGAATCTTCTACCTTATTTCCTTTCTTTAGGAAATAGTGTGTTGAGAAATCATAATCCTTGGGTGGCTCGAGTCATCTCATTTGCATCATATTTACATATTTCAAGATCATGGGTTGGGTAATTCTCTTCCTTGTCTTCAACTTCCATGATTCATATGAAATAACAATATCATTTTTCAAAAGGACACAACCAATTCCTTTCTTCTATGCATCACTATATAACACAAACCCATCTTTTCCTGATGGTAAAGTCAAAATTAGAGCATTTAATTATCTAATATTTATTTATTCAAAACATTCCTCACATTCCTTTTTACAGGTGAACTTAACTCCTTTATTTGTAATATTGGTTAACAAATTATCTAATCAGGAAAATTTATAATGAAATTTCTTATAGAAACCTATTAAACCACTGAAACTATATACCTTAGCTATGTTCATTGGTGTAGGACATTATATAACTACCTTTTTCTTTATAGGGTAAACTGATTTTCCATACTTGGAGACAATACGGCCAAGAAAAGAAACTTCTTAAAGCCAAAAATTCCACTCAATAAATTTACCAAATAACTCTTTCCTTTTAAGAGCCTTAATAATATTCAAAAACTGATTATCATGGTCCTCATAACATTTAAAATACACCAAAATATCATCAATTAATACCAAAAAAACGTTTATATATTCCTTGATTACTATTTTCATTAGGTCTATAAAAATAGATAGTTTATTAGTCAATCTAAACTAAATTACTATAAAATCATAATTTTTATACCTCATTCAAAATCATGTCTTCAGAATCTCTTCCTTCTTTAATCTCAAATGATGATACCTATAATAAAGATAAATCTTGGAAAAAAGTTATCTTTATGAATTTCATCAAATAATTAATCAATACAGGGTAGAGGATACTTGTTCTTTATCATAATAGTATTGATTTTCTTACAATTAATACACAGCCTCATGAATCTATCTTTCTTCTTAATAAAGAGAATAAGGAATCTGCATGGTGAAGAACTTGGAAAAATAAATACCTTATCACACAACTAATATAGTTTTTTCATCAAATCCACTAGTTCCATAGTGTCTATTCTATAAGGAGTATTTGATATTAGTCTTGCATCATGGATTAAATCAATGGAAAAATCAGCTTCATGCTCTGGTGGATATCCATGTAATTCTTCATAAAATATATCAATGTATTCCTATAAAATATGTATATCCTAAATTTGAATATTAACTTATATATCCATATATTTTGGTATCTCTTCTTCCCTAAGAATCTTATTTAGAAGTTCTATTGGGGTTGCTTCTAAACATGACTCAAATGATTAAGTATCCACTATAAACATAAGAAATTCCACATCTTCATCACAAATCATTATTTCATTCTCCTTATAATAAATATTTTCATCATATTTTGAAATACATTTCATGCCAAGGATTATATAAAATTTCACCATTGGTATAATAATAAAATCCAAAAATAGAGAACATTTTGTGTGTCATAGTGGGGAATTCCTGACACATCCTTATTGTAGTGTGACTTCCACTAGGAATTTTTACTAATAACTCACTTCTTATGGTGCTAGAGAAATATCTGATTTTCTTAGTAAACAATGAAGAAATAAAAATGTGGGAGGATCCATAATCAAATAAATAATTGGAAAATTTTGAGGCTATGAACAAAGTACCATCCGCCACATCATTGGGTACATCTACCTCAGCTATAGTTATTGTATAAGCTTGTCCTTCTCCCATTGGCCTCTTCTATGTTCTTTTTCCTTAAAACATGGAGAATTGGTGTGATTAAATCCCCATTTATTTATAGTTAAATCGCTATACGTCATTTAGATTGTTATTCAACTTGAATTCATGATTTAAATGACCCTTGTCTCCATATTTGAAACAATATCCCATGCCCTACAAATAATTTCTAGGATGTTTCATTTTTCAATTTTTACATGATGGAAATTTCTTCAACATTATATTCTTTTTTTATGCATTCCATTTTTCTTGGTGTTCAAATGACCTCTTATTATCTTTTTTCCCTTTGAATATAAAGGATCTAGATAATTAATTCTCTATTTTGTGGTATATAAAATTAATTCATTATACGATGAAAAATGTTGAGAGACTAAATCTCGTCAGATACATGGCTTAATCCCTTCAATTAAATATTCAATCTTGTATTATATATTATTCATGTAATATTTAGAATAAGATAGACTCCTACTAAGAAACACATTCTTCTTTTTTTTCTTCAAGATGAGTAACTTTATATTCATTTTAGTCCTTTTCTCCAGAGGGAAATATTTTTCAAAGAATATTCCTTTAAAATATTTCAAATATATATTCTATTTCCTCTTCCTCCTTATTATTATAGATTAGTGACAACAATTGATCATAATATCCATTGAGAAAATACACTGCAAGTACAACATTTTCCTTTTCACTACATCCCAATACTAGAAATATATTCTCAGGGGATATAATCTATTCTTCATCTACCACTGGATTTGTAGTCCCACTAAATAATAAGGTATTTTTTGCATGAATTGACCAAAAATAGGGGAATTGTGTTGTGGAACAATAAGTTTCTCTATATAAGAAAGTTTATAGTCATAACCTGAGACAGTTTCCCAAAAATGGCCAAGATATACTCATTTCTAATACCATCTGTATTGGTTTTATCAATTGGGATATCTATATATTGTACATGAGTATTCATACCATTATTTAATCAAGCATCCAACTCTAAATAATTTCATATAATGTATTAACTCATAAATTTGTGAATTTTTAATCATACTGTCTAATTCTAAATCTAGTGTAACACTTAACAAAAATTAAAAATTTATTTATTTTTTATCTCAGAATCTTAAACTTCATCTATTTGGGGATGTCTCTATTTTAAAATCATTCATAATAGTCTATAAATAAAATTTTAATTATACTAAGAATATCCCCTAAGAATTTAAAACCAGGTGTGAAGTAAGGAACATTGTCATGTACCAAGTGATGATTGATAAATATCCAAATAAACCCTTTGTAGAGTTATTACCCTTGGGTACAGCTATTCTAAAACCCTGCCAACTTGTACTATCCAAAAAAGGATGTATTTCTAGTAAAAACCACATAATCTCATCCATAACTAAACTTTATGATGTTCTTATAAACTTATCGTCAGATTCTAAAAAATATCCATATTCCCTAATCTATTTTGTCCTTAATCTAATTTCCATTATTTCTACTAAACTTTCTATGATACCAATAATAACAACCCTAACTCTAGTAACCTGGAACCAAAGTCTACTTTATTAAATTAGCGTAGATACAAAGTGTCAAATACTAAAGGACTGATCTGTTTAGTAGTTTTATAGAACTATATACATAACTTATTTCCATTTTTCATTAGGAATGTAAAATAAACATAGTAATGGAAATCATTTGGAATCCTTGAACCTATTCAAATAATTCATCTTCATATCCTGGGTAAAGGAAACAAAATATGGGTGATCTAAAATTCTCATTAAGTGTTACATACAATATAAGATATCCTGAATAAATAAAGTAAAATCAATATTAAAAGGTAAATAACTAAACATACATGTAATTTAATAATATTTCTATTATGATTATATAATAAATAATCAATATGAAAGGTAAATAAGAGAAAAAATAAGTCATTTAATCAATAAACTGAGAATGAAATTCATACAGTGATAATATTAATGAGAAAATATCATGAATAATAATAATTAATGGATTCTCAAAGAAATAAATTATTAATTATTGGAAATCATAGTATCATGAATCTTGATGCCTCTATTATTAAGACCTTTTACAAGACAATTTAGAACTATGTGTAAAATCTGATTTAATTTTTCAGAATGGTTTTTCTGATAATACTTTCCGATGCATCAAGGGGATGTATAATTTCAATATCCACACATAAATCCTTTTAAAAAAACATTCATTATATATTTAATTATCGATTTAATTTATGAATCTTTGTGCCATATCAATAAATATTCATATTGAGTTAAGGATACATATTTATCAATATTTTCCTATTTATTTAAATAACTTTCAAAGTAAGAACCATTTGTAAAAATGGTATATGGTTTAGCAAATAATCATATACATCGTACCAGAATTTTTATATTTAATCTAAATAATATTTCCAATAAAAATCATCATAATAAAGTGATTGTTTCAATAGAAAATTAATTACCTCAAAAGAAAGTGAGATTTCACAATAATTTTTACCTTTATGGTAACTTTTAAATTGTAACCCCTTAAATAATTAATGTAAAATAAAACATTAATCATCAATGATAAATAGTTATTCATGATAAATACATCAAAATGATACCATATAAACCACATAAAAGTGAATAGGTGTATATTACCAAATATGTCTCAATGGAATGGAAATTGAGACGAAATCCCTAACAATGATCATAGTGTCGAAGTGAGAATTAATCAATGAATATATTATGTACATAAAATTTAAATCCACATAAACAAATTTTAAAAAAAATAATATAAGAAAAATTCATTAAACGCATAATATTATAATATCAAATATAATGAAGAAGTAATATAGCTCAATGAAATGAAATTGAGTTATGAAATTCATTACCACTTGGTAATTTTCAATCCAAATACCCTTGGATGAAGTAATTAAAATTTAAACTTTAAATACCATGAAATAAGAATGATTATTGATATTACATGAGAAATGGGTATTATATATTCCATATAAATAAATTAGGTGCATATTAAAAAATATGTCTCAATGGAATGGAAATTATGATGAAATCCCATACCTCATGCTTTCATTTAGTTAAATGCACATTAAACTGATAAATAACAGTTTTAATATTGTTATTAACTTATCCAAAAACCATATTAACATTTATAATATCATATATGATCCTATTATTAAAATTTTCCACCCATTTGTTACAAATATTACATTATTTTCATAATTCTGGGTGTTAATCTTCTTGTTTTCTCATGCATGTTTTATCATGTTCTGAATCTTGAGAATAGGATATAGTTACATCATATAAAAATGATATTAATTTTACAAATATATTTTTTTCATTAGTATATATTTTCTACCATTCTTTAAAATTATACTTAGGAACTTAATCGCATCGCTTCATGGAGACGGTAAGCCATATGTACCCACAAGCAATGATATCATTTCTTAATCAGTGAAAGGATAAGGAAGTAGGTGACAAATTAATTTTATATAATTAATATAATTTCATATGTATCACATATATTCATTAAAGTTTCCCTTGTTACCTTCCATGTAAGTTGTAAGTGAAAAATGAATCACATCGTTTCGTGAGGTGGTAGTTCACCATACAAATGACTGATGTTATTGTATTTTAAACAGAATGGAAAATAAAAATGTATATGTGATATTATAATTACATAAGTATAATTAAATCATAAATATTATATATATATATAATCCATAATTATATCTATTCATGAGTAGTATTTATGGAAAATGTGTTACATCAGTTCATGAGGCGGTAGTCTTTCTTACACACGATCGACAATTTCATTTCCAATTTTATGGTAGAGGAGATGGATATAGGTTATTTAATTAAAATATTAACATTTTTTTATATTGAAGATACTGGTTTTAATATATTATCTTTATTTAATAATATTTTGAGGAGTTTTAAGAAGAAATTAAATAAAGACGCTTGTTTAAAAATATTTCCTCTTCTTCAGAAGACCTCTTTAGGTTTGGACAAAAAATCTTCCTTAGATGGAATATGATCAAACCATGTCCTAAAATATTTTTGGAGGGAATTAAGTAAGATATTTGGGTATATTTTGGCTAAAAATGTCTTTGGAAGTATGAATATAAGAGGAGAGGGGTGACCTTTTATAAGTGGGTAAGAGGACACACTTGGAATTTTTGACAAGAATAAATTACACCTATGTTTTTTATAATAAAAAATGGATCCAAAACAGACCATTATCAGAAATTGGTTAATATAAGGCCAAAATATGAACATAAAATAAAAATTGGAAAATTTTTAGGTCATTTTTAACCCTTATCTTCTTATTTTAACCCCTATAAATCTGTGTTTACCTTAACCACAGTAATTAATTTTTACTATTTTAAATATTCGTTACAGTAAAAAATTAGGATGGACTTATTATAAAATAATAATTACTATTATTCCAAATATTGAATATGTTTTACCAAATTTAAATCACATAGGTGGCATAATATAATTTCAAATTAAACCCACAGTCGATATGAAAAATATATTTTTCCAAAGGAAAAGTTTTTAAATCAAAATTGAACTTATAATTGATTAAAGTGGATTAAATTGAATTAATTATAATATAATTTAAATAATCTTAATTTAATGAAATTGTAAAAAAAACTTTTAAATCCTTTAAATTAAAATTAAATTTTTAACAAAAAATAGTATCTTTACTATTTGTTGAAAAATGAAAATTATCAAACAAAATCACAAAAAGTTAATCTAATACAATTTTTTTATGATGATTAAAAAATGAAGTTATTTTTATCAAATAAATGTTATTAACTTGTTAAAAAATATTTTTTATTTAAGTGGGGAATAAGGGATGAAAGAGTTTTTTAAAAAATATTTTTTTTTATTTCAAATGATTTTTATTTTTAATCTTGATCAATAGATACCCAATGAACATTTATAAGCCATATATTTTCATAATCTAGTTATTACTATTCATACCCACTAACTTAACTAATATTTTATAATGATGATATTTAAATAATAATATTTTAATAGAGTATTTTTTTTCATTTAAACTTAGTGTTTTACATATCTCAATTTATCAAAGAAATTAAATTTATTCTAAAATAATTATATTTTAAAGTCTCCAGGTGTTACAAAGATATATCCAATACTAGTTCCAAATTTATAAGTATAAAATCATTATCAAGAGACTTATTATTTAGGGTGTTATTATTATCCAAAATTTTCCCAAGGATATCTACCCAATAAATCTTCAATTTCTTAATTTTTTATTCATGGTTTTTTCTGGATTTTTGGATATTTATCAAGATCCATTATTTTTTCCTTAAATTTCAATTTGGTCATTTTAACATTGATTGAGGAATTTGTGAAATTAATCAAGTGCATGAATGGAGTAAATAAATACAATCTTTTATTACAATTTCTCATAAACATAAATTTGAAATTCTTCTTCAACTAGGGAAAATATTTAATTACAAATTGTTATCACTTGTTCCTTTTATTTCACAAGTTCTATGGGAGAAATGAACTTTATAAACTTCTTTCTAGTGGTCACCCTGTTTTTTCAAATTTATATTGTAGATATTTATTTTCATTAATAATTTCTTTGATAGAATTAAATATATATGTTACCAATTATTTTGGAACTTTCCTCAGATGATTTTTTATTTCATATTTGATTCCTTTAATTATTTTTGTGGACTCATGTTTATTATATTATCAATATTTTTAAAATTCTTATTTAACATGATCATTATTAGTATTTTTATTAGTTTAATAATTATCAATTTGAGAAACCTCAATTAGTGACAAACCTTATTTTTTAATTAATAATTTTCTCAATTCTCTTACCTCTATTTTCTTCATATTTTTATAGTCTTAGATTAAACCACCACTTTAGCTTCAACTAGGATAAATTATGTTTTCTATATCTAAGTAACATTATTATGTTCCAAAAATATAAATATCATATATATATGTTAAAAACATGAATATTAGATCCAATAAAAGGATACCTAGATAGATTAGATACCACTTGTAGTGCTTATGATGGTTGGATCATTAAGAGGGGGAGGATTAAATCAGTTATCACTTTTTTCTTTTATGAATTACTCATTTTAGTTCAAACCTTTAGACCAGTTAAATTATCTATACATATTTTATTTATACATATTATCCTCTATAGTATTATTTAATTAATAAATATATAATAACACAATGATTTACAAGGTTATTCTGTAAGATCCTACAAATTATCATGATTTATTAGTCCCCTAATCAAATATTATTCCATTATTTCATGTGAAGTGGTTACACTGTAAGGGAACACATTACGCTTCCATGTCATCCCATCAAAGGATATAGAGTCCAACTAAAGGGTCATTATATAGATTTACATAGTATTTTTCATCTTTACACTATATAACATTTTCACTTATAGCTTAGTCCTCGCAATAGATCTTAACTCACTCACATAGTCCATGAATGGATCATCCACAAACTGATGAGTATGACTTAGTCACCCTTTATATTATTTTATAATGGTGGGTAATATTTTCTATTCTCTTCACTATACACTAATATATTTTTACAGAAAGTTATTCAAACACCATGTATATGATAAGAAACTTTCATGTGTGTTAAACATAATAATTTTCATTGATTACCAAATTCAATACCAGTGTTTCATGGGAATATTTCATTTTATATTCTTTTTCTTCCTTGATAAAGTAGGTGTTATTCTATAGAAATGGTATCAGTCTCTTCTCATAACTTTATCTAGTTAAGTTTCTTCAAGCAATAATAGTGTTAAGAGGTATTTTTTTCTCTTCTCTTCTTCTCTATTTTATAATCTAATGTATCATGTGAAATAATTTACATTTCTTCACTTTAAATCCTCATGGAGTTTTGGTATTTAATTTCATTTAAATTAAAGATAAATTATACTTCAAAAAAAATTTAATACACATTCAAGAACCACCACATTGTATTTGAGTTACCACATCTTTATCTTCTCAATAGATTGTATGGGATTTGATTTTTTTCCATGTCTTCATGCATGATTCAATAACACAATATGTTCTATTATGTGAATCTACTCAGGAAATAACCTTATCTACTTTTAGCATGATGGGATTATCAAAATGGTTACCTAGAGTATACCACAGTTTGGTCTATACTATTTAAATATACATCCTTTAAATAATATTAAATACATCAAAATTATAACTATGGATTGTACCATATCATAACTAGGTCACCATTTCTCATAGGTGAACCTTACACATGAATCACTCATCACTTCAGTGTGGTATTCGTAGTTATCCCATTTCCACTAAATTATCATAACTACTATTTTTATATTCTCCACAGTGACCAAAATGGTTGCTCAAAACTCTACATGGCATGGTCTCATCTTCATTTTATATGAACCATACATTCATGTTTCAGTATCTCTAGGTATTTACTATGTTTCAATGTGGGCCTCTTATAATTTAATCATCTTTCACCTTAATTCAATAACTCATATTGAATCACAGTTATTTTAATTAATTGTGATAATAAATCCCAGAATATTAGTATATATACATATCTTGAATTAAATTTATCTATAAAAAATAAATTCTTTAATTCCTAGTACTATTCAAGGATAAATAATCCAATTACATGAATATTTAAATTTGAGTCTCCAAACATGGATGGCCTAGTGATATATCCCTTTATGTCAAAGATTATTTGTTGAATCCCTTTATGCGTTCACCCTTACATTGATCCTCATATGTTAATCAACATACATGAATCTTCTTATATGGTGGATCTTATGTGAATCACCTAACATGGCTTCTCATCCCCTTATATGGTAGATCATCCCATTATGTTCATCACTCTTACTTGAAATGGGACTTAATGATTATTCCATATTTCACTCAAACCATTTTAGAACTTTTTCAACTCAATTGGAGGCATTCTCAATCTTTAAAACTATTTAAAAACATCATCCAAATATATTCCATCACTAGATAAACCAACATATAAGTTCATAACTCATTAAATGTTTCATTTATCTTATCATCTTACTTTAACTCTTGAATATGAATTCTTCAATATCCTATAGGCTGATTTAGTATACAATTTATTCTTCATCATCACAAGTCATCAACTTGATGATCATCAAATCAATCATAATATATAAATTTTAAATTTTTCTTGAATCTGTATACGTAATAACATTATGTTGTACACAAAAATTCTTTACCACTTAACATAGAAACACATTTATCAACTATCTATATATTCTTTTATTATATTTAAATCATCTTCAATCATCAAATCATATCATCTTATTAACAAACATTACAATTCAATACAATGGGAAATTCGTCTTACTTATTTTATAAAACTATTTTTAATTAATTATTTGTTAAATTTTTTGAAAATTTGTGTTATATATTATTTATTATATAATACACTTACACGTGTATATTGTTAAATGTTTTGTGTTCTATATTCATAAAACACTTATATGAGTTTTCATGTTTTTTTCTATGTGTGTGTCAATATGTGTGTATTTGTATGTTTAGTGAATAATTATACAAAATGTTTTTTGGATTTATATTTCAAATTCTTTGGTGGTGGTGTTGTGTGTGACTCTTTTTGATTGGTGGAATTTTCTTATTCTACTTTATTTGGTATTTTTGGTTCTCCCCTTTATGGTGGAGGCCCTTTCTCTTAATCAGGGATTGGAGGAAACTTTTTTAAGGGAGATATTTATCTATGTCTCTCAATTATAAAATTTTATACATAAATCCTATAAAAATTTCTCACTTCTCCCCAAAACACCAACCAACTAGTCCTATATAACATAACATGTGTGAAAGCATCTTATTTAGGAGGACAACTTAGTTGTCCACACATGGTGAGTGAAAAACATATTTACTAACATTCTTTCTACCATTGGTCTTACTTTACTGATCTTTTTTATTTAAATTTTCATTGTTCTATTCTCTTTCCATGTAAAAGGATAATTATTATTAATATACTTATGTTACATCACTATTACATTCCTTGATGCTTTTTTTAATAAATGGTTTAATTAATTTAATAAATTATATATTTTAATAAATTATATATAT
The DNA here is from genome assembly GCA_963277665.1 of Viscum album. NCBI lineage: Eukaryota > Viridiplantae > Streptophyta > Magnoliopsida > Santalales > Viscaceae > Viscum > Viscum album. Next base: position 815,912,077 of record OY728165.1, read on the forward strand.
AATTCTAAATGTTTTTTGTTTTATATTCATATAACATGTAATTATAAATATATAATCTGAGAAGAGATAGTGAAAACAAAATATCATATAACAAGAGGTCCAATGCATTTAAAAAACTATCCCTATAATTAATTTATGGAATAAAACAAATGTATTTAGTCTCATTGATAATATGTATTCTTTTACAACCCATGTTTTAAAAGGTGTTATCTTTTTATAAATAAAATTTTTGTTTTGTAAAATTGACTAATAACTCTATCCTAGTACAAAAGGATTGAATATTATTTCATAACATTACTTTCCAAGTAAATAATACATTCTAAAAGATGAGTGCAAGAAAAAAAGAGGATATAATAACAAGTAAAACAATTATAAGGTAATCATATGCATCATCATGATCTCACATAAAGATGATTCCCCCAAAAATGTTAATTGAAAGAAGGTAAATAAGAACAAATATTGAAATAATTTTGTTGTTGTAGTGAGTGAATAGAATCTGTGTTTATTTATAGGAAAAAAATGACTTTTGTAGTTAGTCGTTTTATATCTAATATAGTAGTAAATATGATATTCGTGAAAATAGAAAATAATATCTGATTAGGTATAATATTTATATAATTAATAGATGATATTTGGTTAGATATTTTAAATAAATCAATTTAATGTTTCATTTATGAATTTTAAAATGTATATGTTTATTTTATTACCCAAATGATTTAATATAGTCAATTGAATAATAAATATGCATTTAAAATTATTTTCTTTACATTATGAAAAAAATAAATATTTAATTTTAAGGGCAACATGATTTAAATTTTTTTATTTATTTAATATTAAAATTTATATAATATGTTTTTAAATAATAATTCAAAATAATAAAATGTTATTTTTTTATAGTTTAATTTTAATAAAAGAAGTATTAAATTCATCTTTATTTTATTTTATTCAAGGGATTTACATTTCTCAAATTAATTGGTTATTATTCTTGTTATTTATTTATTATTTATCATTATATAGGTATTTCATATTTTCAAGTTGACGAAAATATTATTATATTAAAAAACAAACAATTTCATATTAGAACTTTAAAAATTTACAATTTTAATTATGCATAAAACCATACATTTGGATTAAAATGTATTATGTATTGATAAGTATCTAACATTTGGAAAAAAATCTATTTACAAAAATATCCATATAAATTTAAATATCCCACATTGTTAAATTTTGGAAGTATACTTTATTCAAGAATCTTATGTATGAATGTTGAAGTATATTTCGTATGAAGATCGTGGGAATTTTCTTCAGTATAAAAATTTACATATTATCAAAAGTCAAAAAATATTACTAATGGATTTTATAAAATTGAAATATATTAAGTATTATGATGATTATCTCTAAAAAATATATTTCATGACATGATTATATTACATCTTGATAATTTAGCAAAGGGGATTATATTTACCATTAAATAGTATTTGAAGAAAAATTGGGTATCAATTCCTTGTCTAGGGAAAATATATTATGTATAAATTAAAATTATTATGTATCAATTTAAAATGTTATGTATCCTATAAATATTTTTCCCTTTAAAATATTTTAACACTCTATATAATATTATATATTTTTTCAAATTTATTATCTATTCCTTGAGTATTTTTCCATCACCACATTTTGGTATTAAGAAAGTATATTACATTTCATCATATAAAAAGTTAAATATTTTGGGAATTTTTTCCTTCATAATATTGCAGTAATATTCAACTTCATACATGGTCATAACCCTCTCTTTGATTTTGTGTCTTACTTCTATAACTTCTAAAAACTTCTTAATGAATTGTATTGATCTATTTAATTTTTTATTCTCTTCAACTTTTGATATACATTGCTTTGTCAGTATTTTTTCACATAGCTCATATGTATTATCCTATGATTTGATATACTATTCTCATAAACTATTGTTAATCAAGATTCAATGTTATCTTAAGGTTTAATTATTTTTAAACTCTTCTAGGTATGTATTATATGATTTCTATACTACATTTTTTTCTAGTTTATGAAATATAAATTATTTTTGCATATTCTCTAGCGTGTAATAACAACACAATTTTTTTACTCTGATAACTCTTATATTTTCATAGATAAACCCTTATAATATGTGAATATCATATCATATTATTTCAAATCATTTTTTATTTGGGAATTAAATTTCATTTATGTTATAAAGGACCCAATTTTTTTATACAGACTACTCAACTCAACTTATATATATATATACATATATATAAATACAATAATTTCAAAACCTAATTCCATTGTTGTTTTTTTACTTATGCTCAGTTTTATCTATATTTATTATAGAGTTTATTTTATGTGATTTTCTTTAATATTTAATTTTATAAATGAAGTAAATCTTGTTGGATAATTATTTTTATAGGGAGTAACTGGAATTGTATTTTTTTAACTTCCAAAGTACTATAGACAAGGATATATGATTAGGAAACTTTATCATAAATAATGGGGTAGTTTTAAAAGTTAAGATATAAAATTCAAACTAAAAGGATATTTAAATATTATAAGGTAAGAACTAAATTATTGTATGAATCAAAATGGAAGATAAAATTTATTATTATAATAAGTAAATCTTTAAATTTTAAACCCATGTCATAAGAAAGTGAAAGATGAATGAAATTTTTCTATATAATATTTATACTTATTTTGGAAAATTTATAATCTTATATTAAATAATATATTAGTAGTATATCCTTATTGATAAAGTAATAAGTATATTGGTGGTCAGGCCTATCCATGCATGTGGATAGCTATATTTTTAGTGATTTCAAGGTATGGTTTATACAAACAGTGCAGTACAAGGTGAGATGGGAATGGATTAATTTGTATAAAAACCTTATTAATAATAATAAAATATATTTTTACAATTAATGAATATTGATAAAGGTTGTGAACCATTCCTAAATTTAACTTGATAATATTTTCATTCCATGCATAATTTAATTATTGAACTTCCACTGATGTTCAACCTACAAAAGTGTTACTTTTTTCATAATTTTCCCAAAAATATAGGTGTAGTTTAATATTTATACTATTTATATACTTATTATACTATAATTTAAATACCCAACATTTGGTTTCTAGATGCAAGAGTACTTAGGTTTTTGAGGTAATCTTAAAGTAGGATTAAACTCTACTACAGGATTCAATTTAGGGGGGGTTTTCTTTTAAAATAAATTGTTTTAAGTTTTAAACTATATTCCTAACAATATTTTTGGTGTTTTATAGGAATTTTATTTGCCTATTATTTTAATAGTTTTTTGTGAAATATTTTAAGTTGGTTTCCTTTTTATGGGTTTGTTTAAATTTTTATTTTTATAGATTAGAAACTAATTTTAAATGGGTTTATGAAGAAAAATTAAATATATAAATGTTATATCAAATTATAATACATGGGAATTATAGACGAAATATGGGTAAGCCCAATATATAGCTATCTGATGCATTGGGTATTGATTTATTTCAAGATAAATGATGTTATAATTAACTCACAAATTTATTCTATTATAAGGGTTATTATAAGGGGGATTAGTAAGAGTGACGAATTTAGGGTCCCAGTATGAATTCATGTTATTATTATGATTTCTATGAGTCTTAATGGAAATATATGATTATCATAGAAACATTATAATTGTTCTATTTTTTCAATACAATATTTATTTAATGAATATTTTGAGCAAAGAAGTTTATTTTAAGTGTAAAAGTAATTTTAAATGAGCTAAATGTTTATTGAGTAATGGAAATATTTTTTCTATGGTTTTTAATTAATTTAATATCCTAATGGGTTTTTTATTTCTTTTATATTCGTTAAAGAGATTTATATTCTCATCATAATTTTTCAAATGATTTTACATGGCTTAATAATGAGTTTTAATGATTATAAAGTCATGGTTACAATTATGTGTTGTTAGATTTGTATGAGTCAAGTGTATCATTTAATGTCTTTGGTTTATTGGAAAAAATGTTCATTTTTTGGAAAAAATACTAGTTTTTTATGTAAATATTTTCCAAATAATTTAAGACTCTTAAACTAAATGGTTAAGGGTTTCTATGTAATGTAGTATTTTGTATAAATCGTGTAATTATGGAATGGTTTTTTCTAGGCTATTATAGGTTGTATCAGGGCTGGGTTTAGATAAATTTAGATGTTTGGATTTTAACAAATTAGGATAATTTAAGAGCTATAGATTCCACTATAAAGTAATAATTTTGAGTGTGATCATGAATTCAAAGGCATAAATACCCATATAAGGCATTATTTGATTGGATATTATGATGATTAATGATATTTTGGGATAAATTTATAGGGTTTTAGGAAGAATTATTTATTGGGGTATAGATAAACATTAGGTTTGGAATGTTATTTAATATTGAGTTAATTGTAGTTTTTTATGAAAAAGGATTATTTGAATTTGGGAATATTATTTGAGAGGTATAGATAACTTTGGGGATTGAAATTTAATTAGGTGAAAGGAAGGTTAAATTTTTTTGGAGGAAGTTTGCTATATTTTTCTGAACACTACATGACAAAGATAAATATGTATAAAGAGGAAATTTTCTGCATGTTATTTTATGTCTATGTGATTTTTCATGACCCGACCTGTGTCGGGGCTCGAGTCACAAATACCCCAAGCCCGCCTCCATAGGCCAGGGTCTGGAAACCAGTGAAAAAGGCATAACAAACTCAGGTAGGACTTTTCTTAAGTACCTATACACACACACATAGTCAACTCAATGAAAAAGTGAAGAGGAAAAGAAAAGATACAACACTACTATATATAAACCAAAAACATATGCATCGGCCACTAAACAGTACAAGTTCAGTTGTTGTAAAGTAAACTGAAAGGAAACTTGAAAAAATACATGCATAACTAGAAAAGTACCGTAACCTGGGAACAAGTGGAAAAGTAAAATAGATAAGAGATCCCCACTCCTATATCCCAAGCTACGACCACAGTACGCGGTCTAAGAACTATGTATCCCTATGCTCAATGATTTCAAGATCAACCTTGCAGTTGTCTTGAAGGGCATAGCAAGTGCAGTAAAATCCCATGCAGGGGTGAGTACAAAAAACTTACTAGGAAGCCTTGAAGGCTCAAGGGAGCTGAAAAAGATGTACTGAAGGGGGAGAAGTAGATAAAATAAGGTACAGTAAATGAGTGTAGCTCAACCCAACAAGAGAGTGAAGTAAGATCATCCAACCACAAGGATCTAGAAGGGGTGAGAATTTGAACTTATCATCGAACTTTCACTACCTATATTAAGAGACTAGAATCATCTAACCACAAGAATATGTACAGGGAAAGCACATGGAATACCCCACGCATCTTCACCTCTCTTGGAAGGAGAGTACCTAAGACCCAAGGAGCGGGTACTAAAAAAGGATTAATATATATATATATACATGTATATATATATATATATATTCTTATTCAAAGAAACCCAAATGATAGAGAGTAAGGGGATCTCCATCTCACAGCTTAGCCCAAGAAAAGAATCCCCAAAAGTTCAACAAGTAACCACCAACGATGCCCAGCAACCCTCATGTCTTCCCATGACATGCAACTTAAAAGGACTCAATTACCACACTGTGATATTATCATATTTGGGTGGGTATGTCTAACCCACACAGTTTTAGGTCACGTCACAAGGAAGCATCTTGGTGGGGAAAGCATCCATCTTTATCATGAGTCCAAAGGTACCTAGAACCACGTCACATCACTTATCTGTATAGTCAATAGGTCGTGCCTCAAGGTCAAAGACCCACTACCCATCCCCATTGGAGGGTATGCTCAGAACTATCACCGTTGGACGCCACTGCCTATCCATGTTGAAGGGTAATACGCTAAAGGGTAAGCCTGAATGTGTCATAGGTGAATGCCACATCCCAGCCCAGCTGAACGGTAATCCTGGAAGTATAAATGGATAACTCCACTACCCAGCCCCACTTAATGGTAATATGCTAGATGGTAAGCCCTGAAGATTCAACGATGAATGCCACTACCTAGTCCCACTGAAGGGTAGTCCAGTACTACTCTATTTATCCATAATAGATGGTACCTCTTAGAAAGCATCGAGGAACTACGCTATATTCATTGGGTATCATCATAGATAGTCATCACACCTCAAACATCCCATATCATATCTCTAAAGGCACTACGATGGGCACCATCATGTTCTACGTAGAAAAACACTCAGGATAGGCAACTCACATGCCAAAATCCAAGTACAAAAGAATGGGATATGAGAGGTAGATGATTCATAGAGTGGTATATGGTGTGTGTGTGTGTGTGGCCCACATGATGTGTGACCCAAACGCATCGCATATTCGTGTACCAAGCCATAATCAGGTACTAAATTGTGAACAAATACCTCATAGGTGTGTTAGTATACTCCCAAAGTACATGGAACTTTTGACCCAAAAGGGTGATGAGTGCATGATGCTCATTGTTTGATATAAAGGGTGAAAACATAATTCTACTAACATTCCTCTTCAAACGGCCTCAGATAATCAAATGGATCACACCGTCAAAATCCTTGTGGAAAAACGCACTAGATCGACTATTCATTCGCTCGAATCAGACTCCCAGTAAAGAAACCCTGATCCATAGTATTGTGCACAAACGGTACTTCATGGTTCCCATACCAGGATACCAACACACTTCAAATAGATTGCATTATTATGATCCAATCAGAAAGGCACACATGATTGCATATTCATTCATCCCAAAAGGACACCCAGTGAAAATACAACATTTCACCACCAATGACCAAATTGTGACTTGTGGGGAATGAACCACCATTTTGGTTTAAGAACCACAAATCAGTCTTGAAACATTCACCTCAACTCCAACGTCGCAATTCAATGGACAATGCATCAATCAGACATCGTATGGAGAAGATACGTCTGTTACAAGATTCGCAAAATAAGAATAATCATATTATTATTATTTAAATTTTACATTTCATGCCACAAAGAATTGATCCCAAAAAAAGTTCTCTAATAAGTTTCAAAAGTCCATCCTTGATAATACGGTACTTTTTCCATAGACGGTGCATCAAACGGATGTCTGGTTTGAAACATATAGGTGTTTGAAGATTCCCCAGCCCGAAGGCCCGATCCAACCGGTCGGCACCAAATGGGGATACCTTCTCTGCTGTCCCAACCCACTAAGGTAGTCTACATCCCATCCATGCCATCCTGACCCCACCGGCTGGCATCCAAGCTCCACACCCAACATTCCACGCACATGTCGACACCCTACCGTTGCGGCCCTCTATCTGCAGCCTCCACCACGTGGCGACAACACCCCGGTGTTTGAAAACCCGACCAGGGACCAGATATGAACTCCACAAGATGCAATCTTCCTAGTGCCAGCCTCCACTTGACGATCCTTCAACATTTTGGTATTGTGAAAAGTATCTAAAACTTTTTCTCTCCATTGCACGTCCTCCAGTGCCTGAAATGAAAAATGATCATAGATCTGAAATCCTTGGATCACGCCGTTCCCAGAACCATGCCTCGCTCGATTATTGGATGTCGTTTAAGCAAGTAAAAAAGTAGACCAACAAAGAACGTCAAGAACGAATGAAGAACATGAATAATTTTCAATCAATATATCAATTGAAATAATTCGTTGTTAGTTTTTTCATCGATAAATATAAAAATAGCTGTGTAAAATACTAGAAATAAAAACGACAACCAAAACTTCAATCGGGAAGAAGTAAAATACTAAAGAATGATCATACCTTGATTTTGGATCCGTTGTTGCTTTTGTTGTGCTATGATCTGTTAGGATTTAAATTTTCATCATGATCCGTCAAGAATACAACTTTGATTTACTAATCGGTGGGAGAGAGGAGTTCCGCTGGAGTTTGTGTGAGAAATGATCCAACCATTCCACGTTTCTCTTAAAAGACAATTTATAGAAAATCACCAGAGGTCACAGAATCTGAACCTCTTGTGCCCTCTCACTTTAGGTCATTCTTAGGTAAAACACCTCATTACAAACTCAATGACGATCTTATATTTCCAATTCGAGATCACATTCAAGAGTTATTCAAATTAACGTCTAAGATAAAATAGTTAAATTTAATTATTTTATTTATTAAAATGCCCTCCGTGGCTTTTTCTGTAGAAGACCCACACTAATAAAAGTTTTGTCCCACCTTAGGTAAATTCCACAATCCATAATAAATAGAGGCCTCAAATTTTTTATCTGAGTTTCCATTTTAGGGTTATTCCATTTCCTTCCCATTCAAAGTATAAAATATACTTAATATTTTTGTATAATTTATATCGGGCACACCGGGTCTTGGAATTTCATGCCATCTCAGCACCTAACTCCGGAAATATATGTATAAATATTCTAGAGTCTTACAAGGAAAAAAAATGAGTCTCCACATCATTCCCTCCTTCAATATTTTCATCCATGAAAAGAAAAAATAAAGAAATAACTCTGGATACTAAGATCACACTTGGTTCTCCCACTACCAAGAAAACATGCACGTTTCTGTGCTACCATAGCACGTGAACCAAAAGAATTATTCATCCTCATGAGGTCTATTTGTGAAAATGATGTGCATAATAACATGAACTTATCTCCTCACTTGTGACATATGGGAGAAGTTGTGCACCCACTCTACCTATTCGGAGTAGGGAAAGGCAGTAGGAAAATTTGGTTACCCTCTGCATGATCTTAAAAGGACCAATAAAACCAGGGGGATAGTTTTCCCCCTCCTCCCTGGCGGAACCTCTGCATACCTCATCGCAACTAGAATCACCACTTCTCCCTCGAATAGGGTCTCCTGATTCCCTCCTTTATAATATCCATAGGTAAAACACCCAAGGATATTGGGTCACATAAGATTTCTCAGTCGATGTCTCAAAATCGATACTCTCTTACATGATAGAGAATCGAAGGATTCAACACCATCGACTAAAGAAAATTGTACCCTCATTCTCCACTAAGGTCAGTTGTAGGGAAGCTAACTACTCTAAAATATCCCATACTAGGTGAGCCTGGGACTTCATATAAAGGGAATCTACTACAACGTCACCATTATTTCGGAGTATAGACTACCTCAAAGTCGTAATCCTGCAAGAAGTTCATCCAGCATCACTACTTTTGGTTCAAGTATCTCTGGGTGAAGACGTACCTAGGACTCTGGTGGTCTGAATAAACCACAAAGCACTCTCCAGTATATAGTTTCTCTACATTCTCATGGTGGAGACTACCACTGCCAGCACTAGGTAGTGAGTCACGTAGTTCCTTTCATGGGGTCTCCATCACCTTATCCTATACTTGATAACTGATTTATCAAGGTTGATGTTGGGTATGCAATTGTACCAACAAACATTGAAGGTGAGTAAACTCATTCAACCGTAACAAGGTAGACATGAAAGCACATGGCATACATCATGTGTCTTTTCCTCTCTTGGAACGAGAGTAATCCCCAAACCAGGCACTCTACCACTTCCGCTAGTGGAATTCAAAGAAAAAAAGAGGTCAAGAAAAAAAGAGGTCAAGAAAAAAACTCCAGTGGAAAAGCTAAGGCCTTCTTTGACACTCCACTACACAACCCTTCCATGAATGCACAAGTCAGAGGGACTCATTCACCACACCTCAATATTATCCACTTTGGGTGGCACAGACTCATCCTCATAGTTTTTATCATGTAAAAAAATGTGTCTCTGTGGGGAAATAAACCCTCTCCCATATTCATTCAAGGCAACGTCGAACAAAACCAACACAGGGTTACACTGACGCCCTGCATCACCATAGTACAACCTCAAGCAAGAAGTATGGATAAAATAGTACCACACCTAGTGTCTAATAAGTTTTACTGAAAAAAGGTATAAAATACATGGGGTGTACCAATTATAATATCATGTGATGTAGGATTATAGACATCAATAACATACAGCTACTCGCGGCCCCGGCCACTATCTCCCTGAGCCTAACATAGGCCACCTGGTGTGGTGGAAGGATCTTGTAGCATCATTCACAAACCAAAAATACACATGCTCCCCTGTCTACACCACCTCCCCATATACCACCATGTCCCTACCTAGGAGATCCCTGATCACGGTGTCATCTCAACCATGGTGGTTCATTCACTATTTTCTTGGAAATCTCAACATGTATGGTTAGGAAATCTCATGCCATGTGACCTCTCCTGTCACAAGCATGACATCATCCCTCCCCAGGCTATCCTTGTGTGTTACTCTACCTTGGACCTATAAGACTATGTTCCTGAAATTGATTATAGGGAGGCGTCTTTTGTTAAGATCTTTTCATCTGACGCCTTCTATCTTAGGCAGATGTCTCAGCTCTATTTCACTCACTGCCACAACCAACTGACTGGTGTCACAATGATAGAAATTTCTCCTTTAACAGTTCCCACTCTAGCACCCTAAAGTAGGTGGGGATGCACAATGGCACTATTTCGACACAAATTTCTCTGTGAAGTCTCTTCTCAAACTTTCAGGCCTAGAAGTAGCTGTTATGGATCATGTCTAGAGAGTATAGTGTAAGCTCTATGAACCTAGTCATGTAATCAGTCGCTGTCATCCCTCCCAGATGAAGCACAATAATCTCCCTAAATTTGAGAAGATAACAAGAATGAGGGGTATTACTCCTCATGGAATAGTAGTTGGAAGTCATCACATGAGAGTACCAACTCATCATGCATCTGAGTAACAAAACTCCACTAATGTCCAGCTACTTCATGGAAAAGGTTGGATTCTAAATCCACCGACTGATATTTCAGTGTCTGAACAAGCCTAAAGAGGTGAACCATTTATTCTATCCAATCCACTACTGCCTGAGGATTTGTCACACCGCAGAACCTTAGAGGTCTCTGATGATGGAAATCATGGAGTGCACTTAGCATTCACACAACCCTAGCCTACTCTTCTGGAACTAACTACTTCTCAATAGGTGGAGTTGTTGCTACCTGCCCACCTGGAGGAAGGGGATCACATGATGGATACTTAATTGAGGCCTCATTGCTCACAGAGTCTTCGTCACAAACCGAAGATGATATCCTAGATGTTTTTCATCTTGGAGGCATCCCAAATCCATATAGGAGTATCGAAGTCAAATGAGCATATATATATATATATATATATCAACAATGATGGGGAGCTAAATCAATAAGGACAGTCGAAGAATCAATATTATATGATGCATGTACCATTGTTCCCTGCACCAGATGTCACAGCATTCCTTGTCGAGAAGTGGTTAATCAGGGTCCTAGTGAATGGTTACATCGGTTGTCGCACCATCACTAGAATCTCAGGCATGAGAGATGCTCTCGAGACATGTTGACACTATTTCCACAAAACCCAACCAATTCCTTTTTAGGGAACATATAAATAACATCCCAAGGAATGAACCACCAATGATAGCACTTTGTCACAACCCGACCCGTGATGGGGCTTGAGTCGCAACTACCCTAAGCCCACCTCCATAGGCCAGGGGATTCTGACCATTGTCAAAGTCATAACAAACTTGAGGATTCCTTTTCCTAAGTACCTACACACACAGCCAACTCAATGAAAAAATACAGAGGAAAGTAAAAGATACAACACTGCTATATATAAACCACAAAATATACGTTGACCTCTAAACAGTACTAGTAGAGGTGTTGTAAAGTAAACTGAAAGGAAAGGGTGAAAAATACACACCCAACTAGAAAAGTGCCATAACCTGATAACAAGTGGAAAAGTAAAACAGCTGAGAGGGCCCCGCTCCAGGATCCCAAGCTGTGACCACTACACGTGGTCCAAGGACACTATATCCCTAAGATCGTCTGATGTCAAGATCAACCTGTCTGTCGTCTTAAGGGGCACACCCGGTGCATCCGAAGTCCAAGTAGGGGTGAGTATAAAAATACTCAGTAAGAAGCCCTAAAAGCTCACAGGAGAAGAAAAAGATGTACTGAGGTGGGGAGTAGTAGATATAATAATGTATATAAAAGGAGTGCAGATCAACCAAATAGAAGAGTGAAGTAAGCTCATCTTGACAAAAAGAGCTAGAAATTGTGAGAATGTGAACTTCTCATCGAGTCTTGTCTAACTATAGTAGTATAGTAGACTCATCCAACCATAAGAAGCTAGACATAGAAAAAACATGGAATACCATGTGCATCTTCGCATCTCCTAGATGGAGAGTAACCAAGACCCAAGGAGTGGGTACTGCAATAGGACATATATATATATATATATACATATATGCTTAGTCAAAGAATCCCAAATGAGAGAGAGTAAGGGGATCTCCATATCACCTCTCATCCCAAGAAAATACTCACCAACAATTCGATAATTAACCACCAATGATGCCCAGCATACCTCACATCTTCCTTGAACATGAAATTCAAGGGGAATCAATCACTATGCCTTGATACTATCTCTTGTGGGCGGGTTTGTCTCATCTGCATGGTTTTAGGTTGCGTCACAAGGACGTGTCTTAGTGGGGAAAGCATATCTCTTTCTCGTGAGTCCAAAGGTACATCAAACCATGTCACATCACCGGTCTATATAGTTAAGAGGTCATTCCTCAAGGATGAGGACCCACTGCCTAGCCTCACTAGAGGGTATTCTCGGTACTGTTGTCGTTGAACAACACTTCTCAGTCCCATAGAAGGGTAATACAATGTAGGGTAATCTTGAAGGCATCATAGGCGAACACCACTGCCTAGCCTAGCTGGAGGGTAATCCCAGAAGTGTAAAAGGGGAATGACACTGCCCATCCCCACTGAAGGGTAATATGCTGGAGTGTAATCCCTAAAGAGTCAATGAAAACCCCCACTACCCATCCCAGCTGGAGGGTAATCTGGTACTGCTCTAGCAAACCCAACTAGAACGTACTTCTCAAAAATAATTGCATAACTACACTAGAGTCATTGGGTATCACCCTGGATAGGTTTCACTCTCAGAACATCTCTTATAACATCTCGAAATCCACTACGGAAGGAACCATAACCTTCTACGCAGAAAAACACTCAGGATGGGCTACTCACATGCCAAAATCTAAGTTCAAAAAAGGAGATACGAGAGGTATAAGATTTGTAGTGTGGTACATGGTGTGTGTAGGTCCCACACAATGTGTGAACTCGCCTCATCACCTATTCATGTACCAATCCATACTCGAGTACTAAATTGTGAACAAGTACCCCATAGGCATGCCAGTGTACTATCAGAGTACATGGCACTTTTGGACCAAAAGGATGATGAGAGCACGATGATCATTGTTTGATATGAAGGCCAAAAATATAATTCTACTAACAGAACTCTTCAAACATACTTAGATAATTAAACATATCACACCATCATGATCCTTCTGAAAAAACGTACATGATCAACTATTCATTCACCCCAATCGGACTCCCGATGAGGAAACATGATTTCACAGTATTGTGAAAGAATGGTGATTCATGTGGCCCATTCCAAGATCCCAAAACACATAAAATGGATTAATTCATTTCAATACTCTCAAAAAAGCACATGGGGTAGGCTATTCACTCGTCTCAAATGGACACCAAGTGAAAAAGCTACACTACACCGCAAACGCCCAAATCGGGCCTCATGGGGCCCACACCACCATTTCAGATTAAGCACTCGAAATTAGTCTTGAAACATACATATCAACTCCAGTGTTTTAATTTCGCTGACATCGCATCAATCAGACATCGGGTGCAGAAGATACATTCGTTATAAGATTCGCCAAATAATAATAATTATATTATTATTAAAATTTGATGTTTTTTATAAAAATCATTGTGCCTAAAAAATTATACAACTATAATCAAATGTTCTATCTCGATAAGAGGGTAACATGTCCATAGACAGTACATCAAACGAACACCTGGTTCGAAAGATATAGGTGTTTAAAGATTCCCTGGCCCAAAGGCCCGTCCCAGGTGGATCAGCCTCCTCTGACTGGTCCGCAACTCATGGATCAGCCCGCTCTCGTTGGCCTTGTCTGCTCTAGCAGCCTGTGACCCAATTTCACTAGCCCAGGCCTCTGTCCCACCAACCCACTGGTACACCCTGCATGAGTCGTCACCCTACCGTCGCTGATACCTAGCGGCGCACCTCCGCCACCACCACCGGCCATCGTGGGTCTTCTGCGGCCACGGGGAACACCCTGGTGGTCAAAAAACTGATATGTGGCTATATATAAACTCCATGATATGGGATATTCATAGATACATACTTCACTAGATGATCTGTTGATGTTTTTTCATATATAAAATTAGTCACCACATCTGCTCACCATTGCGCTTCCTCCAGCGCCCGAAATGAAAAACCATCTTAGATATGGAATCCATTGATCATAACCTTCACATAAGCATTCCCTCCTCAATGATCAAACATTGTTTCTCAATGTTGATAAGTTTAATTATGAATAATGTGAAAATAGAATAAGAACGGATGAATAACAGGGAATCAATATATCAATCGGATGATGGTTGTTGTTAGTTTGGCCATCGAAACAGATAAACATAGTAGCATAAAATGATCAAAAATCAAAACTAAAACCAAAACATTAATCGAGGAGAAGAAGAATCCAAATTAAGGATCCTACATTGACTTTTTATTCATATTTGCATTCGTTTCACTCTTATCTACTGGGATCTCATGTTTCGTCGCGATCCATCAAGAATCTGATGTTGATTTGTCGATCAGAAGGAGAGAGGAGCTCCACCCGCATCTGTGGGATAAACTAGACAGCCCTTTCTCGTTTCCCTTAAAATACTGTTTATAGAAAACTACCAGTGGTTGCAAAGTCTAAACCTCTCGTTCCCTCTCACTTTAGGTCGCGCTTAGTGAAAACACTCCATTCTGAACTCAATTGTGGTCTCAGATTTACAATCTGAGTCCGTGTTCAAAATTTATTTGAATTAACATCTAAGATAACATAATTAAATTTAATTATTTTATTTATGAAAACATACTCCATGTATTTTTCTATAGAATACCCACACCAACAAAAGTTTTGTTCCGCATAGGGTAAACGCCACATTCCGGACTCAACTTTGGCCTTATATTTATGATCTAAGTTAATATTTGATATTTATTTTATTTTATTCACATTCATAGTATAAAATATACTTAATATTTTTTTATAATTTATTCTGAGAGCACTGGGCCTCGTAATTTCATGCCATCTCAAAACATAGATCTGGAAATATATTTAGAAATATTCTGAAGTCTTAAAAGGAAAAAAACTGGTCTTTGCATGATTGGTGTAATTCAGTGGATAAATATTGAGTAAATTTTTTGAAAAATATAATGTGATATTGTTTCATTTCTTGGTGATTCAAATTAATTTGGGAAAATATTTATATTTTTTGGGTGGTTAGTAATATTTTTGGTGATATTTGAGGTTCAATAATTTATGGAATAAAGGATATGTTGATTTTTGGAGAGACCGTGAGATCTTGTTTTTCATAATTTATTTCTTCAAATATAGTAATAATAATTTTAAATATTTTCTATGGTTTATTTTGTTTCAGGTATTAAAAAAGGAAAATAGGAAGGGATCACTTGTTGTACTGGTGACATTGTTATTTTAAAGGTTAAAGTTTTTTTTCAAAAGATGGTTTCCTATGGTTTTCTTGGGTAATTATATTTGTTAAACTTTTTTTAAATTTATGATTTGAAAATGGGGGGTAGGTATAATCTATAAAAGTATTATATATTTCATAATTACATATTTTAAGAAGTATATTGATCATGTGATAAAAATAATTTTTATAATTTATTTCATAATTTAATTATTTTTAAAGATTAATAATCCTTTATAGGGATGGAAGGAAAAAAACCTCACACAACTTTATTATGCCTACGAGAAGACTTGTAGATATTATTTAAAATTCATACTAAAATGATTTTTAACCATTTTTAATATTCAACTCACTTGAAATCATCTTTATAATTTATTAAAATGGAAAATATCAATAATGTTTTTTCAAATATTTTAAACTATGAATCTTGTAACGATTTTAGAATAGTTTTATATAAGGGGTATCATCAAGTAGCATATG
This sequence comes from Viscum album, assembly GCA_963277665.1. Classification (NCBI taxonomy): domain Eukaryota; kingdom Viridiplantae; phylum Streptophyta; class Magnoliopsida; order Santalales; family Viscaceae; genus Viscum; species Viscum album. The sequence continues at coordinate 815,928,205 of OY728165.1, forward strand.
TTTTTTAATTTTAAACTATTTACTTGTTTTAAATACTCTGGATATTTTGGAAAAATAACTTTTAAAAAAATATATATTTGATTTAATTATATTATCTAATAAAAATATAGCTCACTCGGATTTTTTAAAATTATATGTTTGAGAATACACTCTCTACAATTTTATCACTATTTTTAAACATTTATACCCAACTCTATAAGATGTTCCTCAATAAAACAATTAAAATATTTTGAAAATGATTTTAAATATTTCATTAATGTATGGACCCTATCCCTCTAAGAGAAATAAAACCATGAAAATTAAGGGATACCTTGATAATGGTATTAATTGTATAATAATAGATGATTATATAGAGAATTGTTATTGGGTCAATATTGATCAAATTTTATTCTTCCTTATAGTAAATAAAAATTATTGAATAATACATTGAATTCTGGTTTAAATTTTTTATTCATGGAAGTAGTAATCTTTGTACAAGTTATCTTTAAGATATAAAATTGTGAGGATTCATATTTGTAATGGTGGGATGTTACATCATAGATTTTAGCATAAATTTTGTATTTATAAATAAAATGTCTATTCTATAAAATAGAATAATAAATCTGGTATAACATAAAATGAATGAATATTAATTCGTAATATTATATACCAAATAAATAATACATTCCATAAGATTAGTGAATGTACAATGGGGATATAAAAACAATTAAACAAACGAACTGCAAGGTTGTAGTATATATCATCGGTATCTCCCATAAAGATGATTCCTCGAAAAATGATCATATAAAGAACCTAGTTAAGTATAAATATTGAATACATGATTGTGAAATGATTTAATATAATGTGTGGTTATTTATAGGAAAAAATACGGTTGTTTTAGAAAGTCGTATATCTAATAAATTAGCCATTATGGGAATTTGATATAAGATTAATAAAAAATGAGATAATATATGATTAGTTATGAGATTCATGAATGTAAGAGATAAAATTTGGTTAAATATTATGAATAAATCAATTTTATATTTTATTTTATTAATTTTAAAATTTATATATGTTTATTTTACGACCCAATGTATTTATTGTCAAATAAAGACTAAATTTAAATTTGAAATTATAATTTTTATTTCATAAAAAATAATTTTTTATTTTAAAGGAGATATGATTTATAGTTTTAATTTATTTAATATTTTAAGGTAGAATTTTGGTTTTAATAAGAAATCATTTGAAAGAAAACAATATGAGTTTTTATTTTATGAATAAATTTTAATAAAAGGATTTTTAGAAATAATTTTTTTTAATCTGTTAATGGAATTTAAATTTTCTAAATTTATTGGTTTTTTTTCTTATTGATTATTTATAAATTATAATTATTTTATTTTATTATATTTTAAATATTAAATAAATATTTTTAAGTAAAAAATCATACATTTTAGATAAAAACATTATTTAATCAGAAATTTCAATAAGTATAAAACCTTACATTTTGATGGAGAAATATTATATATTAATAAGTATCTTTAATTTGTAAAATCTATCTAAGTATGAAAACAAACATATATTTTTAAATATCTTACATACTTAAATTTTAAAAATATTATTAATTTTAAAATATTACGTTCGGTGGTTGATGAATATTATATATGAATATTGAGGGAATTTTCTTAGGTACAAAATTTAATGGATCATCAAATATTAAAAATATATATATTACATATAGATTTTGGTAAAGAATAATAAATTACATATCCTCATAATTTTCATTAAAAAATATTAAATAAAAAATTTATATTACAAGTTGATAATTTAGCTTAAGAAATTATATTATGCATTATAGTGAGTTTTGAATAAAAATAATATTATGTATCAATTTACAATCTAATAGAAATATCTTACATATAAATTAAAAAATATATATATTAATTAAATATGTTATGTATTATATGAATATTCTTTCCTTTCCATATTTCCACATTCCAAATAATTTTATGTATCTTTTAAAATTTATTACATATTACTTGAGGAGTTTTCTATTTTCTACATTTTGGTATTTATCCAATATATTACGTTTTAGCATAGAAAATCTTACATATTTAGGAAATGATTCTCCTTTTCAAAATTTATATTGTCTTAAACTTTAAACATGGTTTTAACCCTCTACCTCACATTATCTTTTAGTTATTTTAATTTTAAATCTTTCTCAATATATTATAGTGATCTCTTTATTTTTTTTATTATCATTAACTTTTGATCAACAATGCTTTGTCAATATTTGATAACACATTTCATTAGCATCATCTTTAAATTTTGATCTGTTATGCTACTAATTCACTATTATTTAAACATCCCCTTATCTTCAGCTTTAATTATTATAGAACTCTTTAATTTTTCTATTTTCTTTTTCCAATTATGTATTTGTTTCTGTATAATGTCTTCTAAATTTTTTTATGTATTCCCTAGAGTGTAATACCTTTACTAATTTTTCTTCTATAAGAAAAATTATTTTTCCAGAGATAAACCCTTATGATTTAGAAATATTATATTCTATAACATGAAACAATTTTTAATTTTCATTTTGGATGATATTTATATATAGTGGGACTCTTTTTATGATCTAGATTAAGTCTATGGTTTTTTACTATGAATTTATTTGATATTTAATTTTATAATTGAAGTAAATATTTTTGTTTAATAAATTTTATAAGGGGTGAAGGGAATTTTAATTTCTAAATTAAAAAGTTATGTAGATGAGTCTAGATAGATATACAATTATACAACCATATGATACAAAAATGGATGGATTTAAAGGTTATGTAAGAAAATTAAAATTAAATGGATGTTTAAAAATGATAAGGTGGGCATTGCATTAGCTTGAAGATAAAAATGGAATATATAATTCACTATCACAATAAGTGAATCTATCAATTTTAAACATTTGAATTAAGTATGTGAAATTTATATAAACTTCTTCAACATGATATTTATACTCATGTTGAAAAATCTATAATATTATATTAAATAAGATCTTAGAATGATCAAATTCTTTAAAATATGAGAAGGATAGCGGGTGGTTGAGCCTATCTATGAATGTGTTCAACTTTATTTGTAGGGACTTAAAGTAAAGGTTAATGTGAGGAAGTGAAATGCATCACGAGTTAATAATTGAATATTTTATATAAAAAATATATTAATTATATTAAATGATATTCCTATGAGTAATGGTTATTGATGAGGGGTGTCAATCATTCCTTAATGAAACTTCAAAAAAATTAATTTTTTATATTATTTGATTATGGATAAGCCACTATGGTTTTACCTATAAAATGGAACATGCCTCACCCTTTTATTGGACATCTAAGGTGTAGTCTTCCATATTTACTCTATCTATACTCTTAATTTCATAGTCTAAATACCCAACCTTTGGTTTTTATTTACAACTTAGGGTTTTGAGGTAATCCTAAGGGGGGGGGGGGTTCAACTCCACTGAAATAATTAAGGTAAGAGGGTTTTTTTCTTTAACAACTTACACTTTTATGATTTAAACTATATTCCTAACATTTTTCATGTTTTTTCCAAGTGTTTTCTTTCTATTTGGTTTTAACAGCCTTTTAAACAATCTTTTAAGTTTATTTTCTTTTTATTTTTTTGTTTAAAATTTTATTTTTATAGATCAAAAATGATTACTAAATTATTTTTATGGTAATAAATGAAATATTATAAATGTTCTATAAAATTATAGTACTTAGGAATTATTGGCGAAAGATAATTGAGCTCAAGATATGATCTCTGATGTATTGGGTAATGATTAATTATCTAGACAGATTATGTTGGAAGTAACTGATGAAATTATTCCATTGTAAGGTCGATCATAAGGTTGATTTGTAGGAGTGGTAAATTTAGTTTTCCAATATTCCTTAATGGTATTAATATGATTTCTATGAGTTTTAATGGAATATTTTAATTCAATGAGATTTTTATGATTATTTTATTACTTCAAAATGAGATTATTTTATAAAAAAATTTATAAATTAATTTGATTTTATGTTTGAATATAATATTTATATGAGCTCGATGTTCATTGTGTAAAGAAAATACTTTTTCCAAGGATTTTGAGTAATTTATTGACTTGACTATTTTCCCTTTCTTTTGTACACCTTACTAACCTTTATATGCTCATCCCACATTTTCAAATTATTTAATTAGTCTTATGGATGAGTAAGATTTATTAACAAGTAAAATTTTTGGTTATGTGGTTTTAGCCTCGTATGAGGAAAGTGTATCGTTTAAAGTGTTCTGATTAAGGAGAAAATATTCCATTTAGTGGAAAAAGTTTTTATATTTTATGTAATTTTTTTCCTAATTCAATAAAACTCTAAACCTAAAAGGTCAAAGGAATGTACATAACAGAATATTTTCTATAGATCATGAAATTATGGGATGATTATTTCCATTGATTACATAACAAAATTTGATCCTTAATAAACAAAATACCTATATACATCCACTACTTCAATGATTAGTATATTCCAATTACTAATAAATAATTTATGCATAGAAACTGGCATATTTTCTAAATATATTCACCTAATAGTATTAACAGTTACAAAACTACACTAAAAATGTTTACATTGACATTTAATTTAACAAATAAAATAGCAATGAGGGTTCCAACTTTGAGTATACACATTCATCCTTCCATGAATACTTTCATCCCTTAAAATTCTCTAAATATTAAAAAAACTAACAAACTACAAAAATATAACCACATATTGAAAATATTAAACTTTGAGTACACATTATTTATAAATTTTTTGTGTATTATATATTTATATATTATAAATAATGTATGAATAAAACACACATACATATATATGTAAATGTTATTAGAACAAATATTATAAGTTTTTTTAAAACATTTGTGCAAAATGTTATGTGAATATTTATAACAAAATTTATAATTTGTGTTAACAAAACATATATGAATAGATATATATATATATATATATATTGTTTCCAAAATGATAAAAAAATTAATTAAATAAGAAATCAAATAACATGAAGTGTGCTATGTGGTTAAAAAATAGTTACTTTTTTAAAGTTATAAAAGAAGATAAATTATGCTACTTATTAAAGAAATTAGTATTTGAAATAGTTTTTTCAAGAAAAAAAATATGATTTTCTTTAAAACTCAATATTCAATCATTTTTAATATATATATATATAACTCAAAATTTTATTCAATAAAATTACAAAAAAATCTATAAAACACATTTTGTAATCTTAAAAATTTAATTAATATTTTTAATAAAATAGTTAATAGATAGTTTTTAAAACTAAATACATATGATATGTGATCAAAATGAATATATATATATTTCCTACTCAATTGGTAAATAATCCCTATAATCATACATAAAACCTTGGTTCAAAACTAGGTGGGGGTGAATTTATGAGGTATTTTAGTAGTGGTGTACTAATATATGAGTGTGATTACTATAACAGATACTATATCGGCATACTGTATTAGCAGTATTATTATCCCAAATTTGGATTTTGAGCTATATATTGGGCCTCTAAGCCACTATGACTCTTGTCCATTAATATAGTGAAGTTCAACTATATTGAAGTAGCCTTGGGATAATAAACCAGAGCAGCTTCACGGGGCTCAATTCTTTTCCAATATTTATCTTTGATATGGTTATAATTAATTGAGGGTGATGAAAGAATATATTCTAAATATTTCCTTATGATAAAGATATGATAATTATGATTTTTTTCCTCCGTCTTGACTAATGCTCCTATTATATTTATGGATTAGATGAATAGAGTCTTTAAGGACTACCTTAATAAAAAATTAGTTTTTATTGATGATATTCTGATATATTCCAAAATTGTCAAGGAGAATTAGAATCATCTAAGTGTTATATTTAAATCTCTGAAGAATGAGAGGCCATTTGTAAAATTCAAAAAATGTTAATTTTGATTTCAATAGGTTTATTTCTTGGGAACATTCTAACCAATGAAGGAATCTCAGTTAACCTTACCAAGGAAAAGGTTGTGGAGGAGTAGCCTCATCTTACAATAGTAAATGATATTCATAGTTTCCTTGGTTTAGCAGGATATTATAGGATTTTGGGAAAAAAATTTAATGACTTTCTAATCCACTAACCATGTTAACTTGAGAAGGGGATAAGTTCGTCTTGACTAAGGAGTGTGAAAAAAGTTTCCAAGAACTAGAGAATAGATTTGTTACTACACCTTTTTTAACTCTACCCTCTATTGGAGAAGGATTTCTTTTTATAAATTCATCTATAAAATGTATTGGTTATTTCCTCATGAAAAATGACAAGGTGATTTCTTGTGCATATCAATAGTTAAGGCCTCATGAGAAAAATTATCCAACACATAACATGTATCTAGTTACAATTTTTTTTTCTCTAAAAATATTGAGTCGCTATCTTTATGGTGATAAATGTGATATATACACAGACCACCAAAGTTTAAATTATATATTCACATAAAAGGAATTACACCAGAGTCAAAGAAGATGGTTGTAACTTCTTAAATACTATGACTGTTCAATTTACTATCACCTTAGAAGAGAAAACAACGATTTTCATTAATTAAGTAGTAAAGACCTTGTTTTAATGAAAATGATGAGGATTCAAGGAGATAATTTTATCTAAGACCTAGTAAAACTGGACATGGGAATCATAAGGGAAGGTAAATCATCAACCCTATCCCAATTAATTTCTTAACTATCATTACTAGAAAAGATCAAGAAATCTAAAATAGAAGATATATTATCACAAAATAAGTTAGAGGATTTAAAGAATTGGAAGTTTCCTAAGTTTAATATTGATCAAGAATGTGTACTAAAATTTCATACAATACTATGAGTTTCATATTTTTCATATATAAATAAATAACTGATGGATAAGCTCATAGCTCTACATTCTCTATACATATTGGAAGTACTGAAATGTATAGGGACATTTGTGATCTTTATTGGTGGGATAATATGAAAAGGGATAATGTTTATTGCACTAAAAGGTGTTTGGTGTGTCAAAAAGTGAAGGCGGAGCAACAAATTCCAAAAGGGGTATTACAACCCCTATGAATTCCAACATTGAAGTGGGATAATACCACTATCAACTTTGTCACTGATCTCCCAAGAACATCCAAAGGAAAAAATTTGATATGGTTTAATTATATTTACTCACAAATATTTCCCATTTAATCACTAATTGGGAAGATTTATCTCTTGAACAACATTCCATGATTTACATAAAAGAAGTGGTGAGTTTTCATGGGGTAAAAATTTCTATCATTTTTTATTGCAATACAAGGTTATTATAAAAATTATAGAGAAGTCTTCAGCATGATATGAATACTGAATTGAGTTTTAGTACGACCTATCACCCCAAAATTGATGTCCAGTCTGAAATGACTATTAATAAACATGAGTAAATTTTGAGAAAATGATCAATGGAATTTAAAGGTGGGATATAAACACCTCTCATTAATTGATTTATCATACAAAAAAAACTTTCACTTGAGTATTCAAATAGAACCCTATTAATATCTATATGGGAATAAATGTAGAACACCTTCTTTTTGGAATGAATTTGGTGAGAGAATTTTGTTTGGGACTGATCTTGTAGAAGATATGACGAAAAAGGTTTATGTCATCTAACAACACATAGAGGTTTTTCAAAGTCAGAAGAAGATTTATGCTGACAACTATCAAAGTGGATTGGAGTTTGATGTTTATGAAAAAAAATCCTTCAAATATCACCATGGAAGAGAGTCATGTGGTTTGGAAAGATATGGAAGCTTATCCCCAGGTACATTGGCCCCTATAAAATCCTTTATCACATAAGAGTAGTGGACAACCAACTTACACTTCCACCAAATCAAGATCAAGTTCGTGATGTATTCTGTGTATCTCTCTTGAGGAAGTACATACCTAATACCTTACATTTACAGAATTTAGAGGTGTTACAACTGGAATATAACCTCTCTTATGAGGAGTATCTGGTGGAGATCTTAGACCATATAGACAAGGTTTAATGCAACAAGACTACCCAACATGTCAAAGTTTTGTAGAGGAATTATAAATACAAAAAAAAGTGATGTGGGAACTAAAGGAGTAAATGAGAAATAAGTACCCACACCTTTTCTCAATTGAGAGTATGAGTTGAAAATTTTGAGGATGAAATTTCTTAAGGTGGAAAGAATTTAATAACCTAGACATTTTAAATGGTATTTTTTTTCTTGAAAATTTGTGTTATACACCTCAAAACCATATCTTTTTTTAATGAAGTGGTATTTATAAATTATAAATGGAAATGGGACCATAGATATTCTAACTTTATATGATCATTGGTCAAATATGACCACTGGAAACTATACTCTTGGTAAAAAATTTAACATTATAATTAGTGTTTATTAGTAGAAATGATAAATGATAGCTAATATTGAAAGTAGAAGTGATGGAATTAACCAGAAGAGTCATGTCGTATGAATCCCATTTGTCAAAACATGGGAGGGATGAAGTTTTATTGGTGTTCAAATTTTTCCAATCCCAATAAGAAACATAAATAAGTCAATCTTGAACAAAATCTTTTAAGGGATAAGTTCAAGTTAGTGGAAACTACCGCTCGAACAATGTTAGTATAGCCACCCCATGAATCTATCATTATTGCACACCTTACCCTTAGGTAATACAGGGGTGTTATAAGGGGTTACATATATAGGCATTATTTACTTAAAGTGTAATTCCACTGTATAAATAAAATTTTCATTACATCAATTCTATTTTAATAATCGTTTTTCTTAAATATAACTAATTTGATAAATTGATTTTTCAGACACAAATTTTACTTTTCAGAAAGGATGTAATTTTTTATAATAAAATAAGGTATTATGAATAATATTTATTTTAATGAAATATTATGATAAAATCATTCTTATATATTTATAAATGATACAATAATTTTATTATGTCATTGAAAACTTCTAAGTGTAATAAAGTGTACTATACATTTTCAACCCACTGATTTTTTTAAAAATAAGGATATTTTTATTCATATTATCATACTTATATAATTATTGAAATTAAATAAAAATAATTTTTAAAATATTCATGTAAAAATTATGTTAATGTTAATTTATGATAATTGTCTAAAAAACTTTATTTTTCTGTGAATAGTAAAAATATAGTTGGGGTTTTTAGGTATTTTTAGTGACTTAATAATTATGTCATAATTATTTAATAATTAAATAACCAAAATACAAGACATAAAAGGTTTTATTTTATTAATATCATGTATTTTATTATATTTTAATCAATTTATAAACCTATAATTTACTTTCCAAAGTCTATTATGGAAACTTTAACATTAAAAAATTATTTTGTAGAAATATTAATTTTCCATGAAAATATAAGTAATGTAAAATTATTCTCCATTATTGTCGGTAGAAATAACATAAAATATGTCCAAAGTTTCAAAACCCATGGAAAACCCACGGTAAATCTCATGGTTTTTTATTTTCCACAACCTAGATTTCAAAGACCTATATTTGGAAATTATTAAACAAATCCCCCAATTTTTCTATAAATACCCACACATTTATCCATTTAATTTCACTAAAAATTCATAATACATGAATATCTAGTATTTTTTATCCCATGTAGTCCACCAAAGGTTTCCTCAATCCCCTAAGTCTACATTCCTCAAGATCTTTTTGTAACACTTCAAGGTAAGGGAAATCTCCACTTCTCTTTTCAATTTGTGTTCCCTTTTTATGTATTATGCCTTCAAATTTCCAAAATAAGTTAAATTTTTTACTATATATCATATAATTACTGTAATAAGAGTCTTTTATGAATGGTATACCTTTTTCCCCTCTCATTTTACTCTTTTTTAAAACCATATTTTATATTTGTTATGATTCCAAATTTACTTCTCAAAATGTCCCTCCTCTCTTCAAGAAATTCTCTTTTATTTTCTTCTTATGAATACCCAAGCCTATTTATTTTATAAGGGTTTTCACCTAAATTAAAAAATTATTTATTTGATTCTATTATTAATATACATGAAATGTACATTCCCTTTTCATGGTATGAAAATAATATAATGATCATGTTTTTAAGAACTTTTGAAATGCCATGATTTTGATATGAAACTCGTTATATTTTATTCTCTATGGGTCATTTATGAAATTTTTTATTATGATATTTTTATATCACATTAATTAATACATATGAAGGGTTATCCCTAATATCTCTCTAATGTATTGGGTAAGGAATTTAATCTTTATAAATGACATGTTTTATAATGCCTTGGTTAATAACCTTGGTAATTTTCATTTATGACACCTCGTGACAAACCTTGGAGATATGCCAATGATTATCTCATTTAAATATTGTAGCCAAATTTCCATGTTATCATTCATATTATTTTTATTATTATATACATAATTTTTCATTTTCTCATTCTTTAATGACATTACTCATTTTCTTATTGATATTCCTCATTATCACATGTAAATTTTTTTCCTTTACTGAACCTCAGGCTCACCCCTTTCCTTTGATGTATTTCCACAAGATATGAGATATAGTAAATGTACTTAGTATGAACCCAAGATTATTTCTTCAATTTTATTTAGAATAATGTATATTTTTTTCATGTATTATGTAACTTACTTCCAATAAACTACACATTAAAAGATCCTTTTTCTATACCATATAAATGAAATTTTATGTAATAAAAAGGTGGGATGCCATAACAGGGAATAAATATCAACCACTATTTGATAAATTCCATATTCATACAGTCACCAAATTATATATAATTCACATATATGTTTATGTACATATATTTTTAGATGTTAAAATAAGTTCCCTCATTAATTTTGACTCTCTTGTGGCTATCACGAATCTAGGCCCTCAGACAAAGCCTCTATATAATCTTTAGACCCATAGAGGGGTAAGGGTAATAACTCTCTATCCATATGGATATTGTAGAATATAATTCCTCCCTCAATTAATTTTATAACTAATATTTCTAATATGCATATAGTAGTCATATAAAATAAATATCATGTTATAATATAATATTATTGTATCTCACATTCCATAAAAAATCTAATATTTAATGAATCACCAAAGATAAAACACTATCATATTTTAGGGAAACACTTATATTGGTAGTATACCTAAAACCTAGAGTTATGGGTGAGAGAAAAATAAATACTAAATGAATTATTATCTTCCTTGATACAAAATCATTAAGAAATAAGTAGTGTAAACCACAAATGAATCATTATCTACCTCAAACCCGAAATGGTGGATGGGAATAAGAATAAATATATTATTTCATTTGATTACTCAAAACTAGGGTTATTGGTGAAAATAAATATAGATAGTCTATTTCTAACCCATGTAAATAGATGATAAAATAATATATTCACAAATGCCTTCATCTATATTTAACCTTGTTCAGTGGTTGAGTATGAGGGTTGGGACTCTAGTATATTATTTCCATTGACATAAGTTAAAAACTATACTATAAAACACATATAAAGTAAGGTGTTTAACTAAAGGAATCATATGATCTTCCCAAAAATAGTCTCACATGAAAAACAAAAAAAAATAACCTCCACTAAGTTCATGATATTCATCATAACATCAAAAAGAGTTTAGTCATTGAGTATATCTTTAAATTATAGAAATGCTTTCATACGATATCACTACATAGTACACATATCCAAGATAACTCCAAATGATACGGATATATTCATTTTATCAAAAAAAATTATTCCATTATTTGGTTCCAATATTAAGGAAGGATATATCATGGTCATATAATTTAAAGGTATATCAGAAGAGAACTACATGACTTCCTCTAGAATTTTAATTAACCATTGCAAATCATTCAAGAAAATATCATTTAAAGAATATTAGAAACATTATAAGTAATACTCATTATCCAAGAATAATTCAATTCATTAAGATGATCTTATATCATTTGTAAATGATCCAAATAAAATTTGTATATCTTAGGTCATCTAAAACTCTACACATGAATTCATTAATAGTTTAAGGAATATTTTCCTTAGTTTCCATTAATAATAAATAACATAATTAATGGATAACTTCTTCTTCATTTTATATAGTAAAATTTGACACAATATAAAGTATTGGTCACCAAAAAATCTTTCCATAATAAGATAATCAAGATAATAAATTATCATAAACTCACGAGTACCCTTTAATTCCAATTATTCAAATTAGACAGCCAAATGTCACCAAAATAAACTAAGTAGTGTTCTATTGGGTTTGGTAGGTTATAATAATTATAAAATAATTTTCAATAGTAAAAATATGAGTTTTAATTCACCCCCCCCCCCCCACACACACACACATTTTACCTATTATCTACCTATTAAGGGGTTCTATTCCCCCCTAAAATTCTCCAAAAACACCATAACCTCACATTTTGTGTATATATCAAACCACCATATTCCTTAATCATTAGATCCAGGGATTTAATGGATCCAAAAATCTATATCCATTAAAATAATCTCATTCATGCTACACCTCATAGTTTCCCCCAGGTTATCTAATCATATGGACTGGACAGCCACACTTCACTCATCATGGGCTGCATCCACCGAAATTAGGATGCGTCATATAGCCTATTTTCCCATCAACTGAACAAATATTGGAAAGACTAAGTGTAAATATCTTGAAATATTAGTATTTTATTTTTTAAATTTTTACGTTAACTATAGTAATTTTATAAATGAATCATAAAATTTTAATTTAAACAAATAAATGACCTTGTAAAACAATTATGGTTTGATTAATCATAGAATTTGGTGTTAACCCTAGTATTGAAGTTTGGTATTAATTTGAAGATTGTTTAATTATGATGAATTTTTTAAATAAAGGATTTATTATTTAAAGAGACTCATTGTATTTTTTTAATTTTTTTATGGAAAATATTTAATTTTTATATAAAAATATTCTAAAACAATTTTATGATCATATCATTGATCCCAAAACATGGTTTGTATATTAGTGTGAAAGTTTTATATGATTATAATTACCTTGAATTATCATGAATTTTTTAAATAATTAATTAATTAATTATGTCATGATGTTTTTATATATAATTCTCTAAAAAGTAAGGTCATATTGATATGTTATATATTTTTGTAATACTTGGGGTGCAGTGCTTCATTTTAATGAGAAAAAATATAATATTGTATTTCAAGAAGCGTCTATGACCATTTTGTAGAATCTATTTATATAAAACTAGGGAGTAGTCTTATAAATTTCATTGTTCCATGTCGTTGAAGGGAGTTAGATCAAAGGAGCATATAAGGAATTGATGTCAACCCCCATCTTAGTGGGAACATGATCAATACATTTAATTTTATATATATTTTTAAATTATTATGGAATTGTGTAACATATAATTTGGTTTAAATTGTTATTATTATTATTTTATAATAATTATTGTGATAATGGAATTTATAATGGTTTGAGGGTTTTTAGTACTTGTTATAGATAACCCTTCTTGGATATCATTAGTGGGAAGGTCCCCTATGGTTGTATCCTTAAAAGTACAGTTAATTGATATTGTCATTTCCTGATATAATTCTGTTTATATTTCATGAGTGTCAAGAGGGGGAAGGATGAATATTGTGTGAATTTACTGAGGAACCATAATAGGGAGATATTGAGGTTAATAAAGTGAAGGTGACATCATTGGTTTTCTATGGAATGAAGGTGTAATTTCTAGGTCTTTCATGGTAAAATCATAGTGGATTACAATGGATTAGGGAGAGGGAGATCATAGTGTCTAGATTATATGCCAGGACTCTAAGAACCGATCAAGTTCAATGGATCTGAAATGGTGGTATCAGGAAAAATTTAGGGTGTTTTAAAATATGAATTTGGATATTCAGATAATGGTTCCAGGTGTAGTTATTGTGGTGGTGGTGGTCGGCTGGTCAGAGAAGTTGGTAACTGGTCTAGTAGGTTGGATGGATTATGGTGTGGGGTAGATCCCAAGTAGTGGTTGTGTGAAAAACCCAAAAAATAAGAATAATATTAATTTAAAAATAAGAATATTAATAATAATATAATAATACAAAATATTATTTTAGGAGTACAAATAATGGAAGACACATACACGCCCAAGCAGAAACAATAGGATTGTATCCACACCTACCCTCATTAGGATAACCTACACCTAACACACCTCAACCTTCATTTTCCTATTTATTTCACTTATTTATTTATTTTATGCTTTTCCTTGATGTTTTAGGTTCTTTAATATTCAAAAAAAAAATTTCAATGCTAGTCACCAGATTTGTGAATGGTTAGGGATAATATTGCAACTTGCTTGTGAAAAACAAAAAACTTTTTACAGTGGTGATCACATGATTAACATATGGATCATAAAATAATGTGTTCAAACCATGAATAATTTTTTTTCCTTGATTTCATCTACATATCTATCACATGGTTTTTAAAACCACACATCCAAACCATTTAGTAAAATTTAGTTCAGTCAAGTGGGGATCACACAATTGGTGTATGGTTTGGTAAACCATGTCGTCCGCCTGGGATTTTAAAATTTTTAAATTACCTATTTTATCTTATTGTTTTAAACCCCAAATTGGGGTCACATATCCCCTATATTCTTTAGGTGAACCAAGGGATATTTTTTATTGGATTCCTTATCTCTTATCCTTGAATATTTGTCCTTATCCCTTCAGTTTTGAGCAGTTCTCTTTAGTTTAAGTTCTCTTATTCTTTTTCTTCTCCCTCTTTTCTTGTTTCTTATTCTTCCTATTACCCTAGGACCCTATTACAAAAACCATAAGTGAGGTATTTTCTAAAATATCAAGTGGTTATTGATGTTTTGGTCTGTAGATCATTTCTTAGGTCTTCCTATTTCCATATTCAATGTCTTGGATCATTCGTGCATGATTTACATTAAGTATTTCCATGATATTCTATTTGTTAACAAACCATCTTATTATTGAGTTTTATAAATTTTTTATCTCAAAAATTATATATTATAAGGATTAATTTAAATTATTAATATTGTTTTCTTAAGTTAATTTGTGTATAATAGAATGTTATAGGTTTTCTATTGATTTTACAAGGGAGAATTTATGCGTTTTGAGGGGTGATTTTTTAGGAATTCATTTTCAATGAATTTTAGGTATTTTTGAATTGTTTATTATGTTTATTATTGATTATAAATTTTTGTGGGACTTTCCATTGATTTCAAATACTTCTTTAAGTAAAAAATTATTTTCTATAGTTCAATGGAGGTCTGAAAATGGAATTTGGGTTTCTAAAAGCTATTTTTAAAAATGTGTTTCTAGTGAGATTCCTAAAAAGTGTAATAAAGGCTTGTTTAGTAATTTAAAATGGTATTTGTAGATGAAATTTATTTAAGAATTTATTTTAATGAAATATTTTTAAATGATATTATTCATTTTAGAAATTAATTCATGTTTGGAACCTTATATAAAAAATAACAAATAGAGTTACACCCTTTACTAAGCCCCATGAAATCTAATTAAATATGAATTAGGAATGTGATTGATTTTTATTATTATGTGGATTAGTGATTTTTGTGAGAAGAGTGTTAGAGGGTAGGTGAAAGTATGATTTGGTAATAGTTTTTCTTTATGATTCATTATTGATGTGTGCCTGATATGTCACAAATCCTTTATCACCCTCTACTACTAGTATTATGGAGATACTAGGAATCGTAGTGAGATATTGAGAGATAGTTTCTATTCAAGTTATGTTCATGCACTAACTTTAATCCCTTAGTTTTGAGTTATGACTACTACTAGGGGAGTTCTAGCAGTGAACTCGGTTAGATTAAGTTGAGTGGGTATGGTCTATAAACTTCAATGACTAGAAAGAATGATGGTTCCACAAAAGTACGTCTTATATTTTCTCACTTGATTTTTAGAATATTCCCATGATTATCTATATTTTACTAATAATATTTTTCTACTAGATTTTTATCCTCGTTCTATTTCATGTTTACTATTATTAATTCTTTATATTATGATATCCTTGTTTACCCTTATGTTATGATTCTAATTTATTAATATGCTTGTTCTATTTATCATTTCCTACCTTGTTCTATTATGATGATGGTATTAGATTTATACTTCTGTTCAAATTTTATACAATTTTATTTTGATTTATTTATGTAGTCAATGTTATTTTAATTATTTTTGAATTCTTTATTATGTAGTTTTTCTAAATATATTTATAGATCGGTTTAAAATGAAATTTTCTTAAAATATATATTTTATTGAATGTTTTAATATTTATATATATGTGCTTGGGTTTTTAGAAATGGTTTTAAAAATTATGTGTGTTAGTTTTCCCTCAAATGATAAAAATAATATTTTGAAATAGTGTATTTAAAACCAATATATATGGTCTATTTTATTAAAAGAAATTCATGGAATCTTTGTAGTAATCCTGTTGGGCGATTTATTACCAAATTTGACTTACACCACTTGGTGTCTATAGACAGAGGGTATTTTATAGGTTTAGGACCTATTATCATTATCTATTACCTATAGACACCCTATTTCAGGATCACTCATGGAGTGGGCTAGTTTGAATATTATATGGTGACCTTAAGGTCACATGGGGATCATCATGGGTATTTTAGTTTTATTTTATATCCTAAATGTTTTATCCATATAGTAATTCCTCTTATTTTGGTTTTCAACTTAGTTTTATTCTTGTATGAAGTGTTGATTGTTTATTTATGGCTTCACTTTTTTTGTTTTTGTACTTATTTTAAACTATTTATTTCATTTCTAATAAATTTTAATAGCATGGATGAATTATGATGGAATTATGAGAGAATTACCCTACTTTACTTACTACTATTTGATTGGTTAAATAATTCCCATCATGTATAATTTGATTCCCAAGTATTAGTTTCTATTCCACGGGGATTAGTAATTTTGTTCAGGCCTTACCACTGGCTAGTTTGGGTGCCTGTTTTATGGGTGACCCTGGTTGGTGTTGTCCTAGATAATTAATGACTGAATAACTCTCCAGGGGTGATTTGAGTTCTTAAAAAATTATTGAATATTAGACCACCCTCTTCAAAGTATATAAGTTCATTTTTCTCCTTCATAATATATGCAGTGTAAATATAAAAACACGTGGAAATAAAATTGAAAATAGAGATTTATAGTGGTTTGGGGAAGATAAATACCCTAGTCCACTTGACCAACACTTTGTTTTAATATCTTATTGGTTTTCACTATAATAACCCTTTTACCGGGGGCACCCAACTCAGTACAAGAATTTGTCACATAGTAAAAAGGTGCAAAACCTTTCAACCAAATTGTCCCTTTAAGAGAACTATCCACATTCTTAACCACACTCTTTAAATTAGTGAAAATAATAAGAAGTATACATAAACTTTAAGATATATGTTTTCAATGCACAATTTCAAGAAACAACTAATAATAAATGAATATTCATCCAAAGAAAATGACATACTTCAAAGTAGCTCGATATAATCTTTAGTGCAACTGATATAACTAATAAGCACAAAAAATGATTTTATTTCTATGTGTCGACCTCACCTATTTTAATAATCCCAATTATATTTTAATATGTGATTATAATCCTATGTTGACAATAATATCCAAATAATCATTGGAATATGTTAATCACTATTTATCTATGTTTATACATACTTTAAAATAATTCTAACATATATTTTTCATAGAAGATAAGTGTTAAGTCCACCGGTATGCACATAGCTGCTGATACAGACAAATAGATACACAGCTATTGATAAGGCTAAATACACTGGTACAGAACAGATCCACTGGTATGTAAGTCTACCGATACATCGAAAGGTTACCGTTAGCATAAGTCTGCTGATATGTGTAAGTATACCGATAAACAAAGGTCACCAGTTGGAAAATGTCTCTGATAGATCAAGTCTATCGATAAGCATAGCTACCGATATGAGAAAACCTATCAATACAAACAGACAGACGAACGGCTACCGATATGAAGTTCACTGATACAGAGCTACTCATACAAAGTTCACTGATAGACAGAGCCACTGATATAAGTAGTTACCGGTACAAGCTATTTACTGATAGACCAATGCTACCGATAGAAGGAGTTACCAGTACATAGATCTACTGTTGCATGGAGTAACAGCTTCCGATACAAGGCATCCACTGATACAAAGTCCACCGTTACAAGTCTACCGACAGAGAACTACTGATGGAAGTTAACTGTTAACCAGTCACTACTACTCAAACTCTATACTTTGTTAATATTATTAATATAATGCTAATGCTCATATTTGGTTAATTTAGTGCATGTATTATTAATTAATGATATTGGTTGGTATTTCAGGAATTGTACCTCGTACCTGTAAAAAGGAAATCATTCTCGTTGGCAAAGCAGAAATCTATAAATAAAAATACAAAATTCGGGCATATGAAGTGTTGAAAAGAAGTGAAAAATATGTTGGGTGTGGTGACATATGAAGATACTTATCTGATACAAAAATAACACATGCACTAGAGCTTAAAGGGGAGAAGAAATTTTGATGGAAGCTGAGGGATATTGATGTGATGCAAAGCCTATTGCAACATCAAGCAATATTTTAATATACTGGAATTCAAATACAAAAACGACACTCTGTTTTCAAGACAAAAACAAGAGAAGAACTCAGAAGCATTTCTGTTTAATGAAAAGGAGTCCAAAGCTGCATTTCAAATCACTAGAGCATTCTAAACTCATATCTAATCTCCCTTAGTGATTCTTTTATTTATATTTTGAGCAGTGTGTGTGCTCTGTATTTTTAGACACACACTGCCTCTGGTGCTAAACTGGAGGATTTCTAAATCCTCACACAAAACTTCTATAACTATCTTGTATCCCATTGTGGAAAGTGGTAGAGGTAAAGTGTGACCTGGATAGCCTGTATGCTATTTTTTTTATATTTTTTCCACGAAGAACTGTGGTAGAGTTCTTAGTACTTGGACAGTCTCTATACTGTTGTTTCCCCGATCTAGGGTGTGGATCAAAATTTATATAAATTGTTTGATAGGACTAAGTCTCATCTTGAGACTGAACCACTTGTTTTAAACTACTGTGCTTATTTTATTTTGTTTTAAACTATATTGATTATTCTGCTGCTATATACTTTTAAATATAAATCTATTTTAGAGTAACTATGATAGTTAAACTAGCAAGTGTTTATATTTATTGTAAAGCATTAGGTTATCTTCAAAAGTTAATTAATCTTCAGATTAGATTAACTGAGAACTAATAAATCTATTTAGAACTTAACTAACCCTTTATTGTATTACAAATTCACTACAGTATAGCTTGTTATTTAATTTTTTGGATTTTAACAAGAATATTTTTAACAGAAATTTTTAATTGGAACTCAACTCACCCCCCCCCCCTCTTGAGTATCCACTCCAACCAACACTATGTATAAGTCTTAAAGGTTTGTCTTTAAGGTGTTTTAAAATTAATCATCTATCATACTTCTCCCTCATCCTTGTCATATTATCTGGCTGATCTTTTTATATACTTGTTTAAACTTGAATGCATAACAAATCTAATGGTCAAGTGAGACATAAACAATGATCTTGATGAAATAGTATATTAAGGACATGTATCTGAACTCTCCAAATATAGTAATTTATTTTTCAGAATAAATTTTCTCATTCTTCAAATTGTCCTATTTAGGTAAGTCTTATGCAAACCAAAATTTAGTTAAATGAATAATCTCTTTTTGATGGGCTATAAATTCATGAATTTTCTTATCAAGGTAGTTAAAAATCAAACATGAGGTTCAGCAGTACTAGGTCTTCATAAGATATCAACTAAAAACATTATTCATCATAAGATAAATTAGCTCATCCTCGTAAGATAAACTAACTTCAATGCAGCATCGGATAATTATCCAGTGTAAGATAAAGTGTTACTGTAACATTTTTCTTCCTCAACTTCTTATGGCTTTAGAAATTCTTTTTAAAAGATAAATTCCTTTTATAATATCATTCTAATCAGATAATTTTCCTTGAAAAAAATTGTTGAACTTCTTAATATAAAGTCTTACATGATACTTTTTTATTATGAACAACTAAATTCTTCAATTACTGTAGGATAATGTACTTGAATATCATAAAATAAATTTTTCGATACAAATCATAAGATAAGAATATTCCTAAACACTTTAGAATAAACATGTTAGAATAAAAGTAGGGATTTTGTGAATCATCAACACAGATAACATGAAGATATTTTGGAGTGAAATATTCTTTCCAAAAATACCCCCCTTTTGATGATCAAAAAACCCATTGAATAAAAAAACAAAAATTTCATACACTTGACATTAAACTTTTAGAAATAAGAGAACTTTCTTTTTATTCTCTATTATTTTCTTTTATTTCTCCTATTTTTGAAATAAAAAATTAAATTTGTGTATTTTCATTTTCTTCTACCACTTTTTGTTATATAAAAAATAAGTATAATGAGGAATACAGTTTATATTGCACAAAAATAGTAGTAATAAGTTAATGTTATTTCTTCGTAAAATAGATTTTTAAATAAATAGAATTCATAATGAAATATTAAAATAGTATGGTATAATGAAATTATAGAGAAATATAAAAGTAATTATAACACAATATTCATATGTAAATCATTATTATCAGTATAGAAAAAACGTTAAGTAGATAAAGATTAACTATAATTCAAAAATATGTTAAAGAAAAAAAAAATTTAATGTCAGAATGCCATAAAAATTGGCATAATTCAATTATTTTGCGATTTCCAACCACTAGGAAACCATTCCATAAAATTAAAAGGGGATGTGTGTATCCACTTCTTGACATTAAAGAAATTTTTTCAGTGGATTCTTGAATGAAAGGGATTTATCATAATGTAACAAATATTAAGGCAGAGGAGAATCAACTTTCATGCCAAAAATATCACCCAACATTTGTAGGGATTCTCTAAGACCAAGGCGATCTCCATGAGCAAACCAAACTAGTGTTGACTAGATATTGTGAGTATCTTGTTATTACCTTGACAAATCAAAGTTATTTTCATGAGAAAAGGGTAATTTAAATTATAGTTTAGGTAAGGATAAAGATATTTATTTAGAAAACCATAAATTTTTCCTTTGATAAACCTTAGATAAAATATTTCTTTAAGGCCCTGAGAGGTGGATGGGTGATGTTAAACAATTTTTGGTCTTGGAATCCTTATTCTAAAAATTTGAAAATGTGAATAATTTCAAGAATCAATCATTTTTACCATATAATTCAATTAATAATCTAGAAGATTTTTAAAATCATTATATACACGCTGACATAAATTCCCAATGAAGTTATGTAAGTAACATTTATTTGAAAATTTTGATATCAAATTTCTTAACACTTCAAATTGATAATATGTCATACCTATGATAGAAAAATATTATTATTCTTTTAAGGGATCAAGTCTACCTAAAGATTCTGTAAAGGAATCAACCTCCACTTCATCATTTTCTGAAATTTCTAGAATGAGACTATTTACCACTACTTCATGTAGGTCTTCAACTTTCTTTTCAAGTTCTCCAAAATTGTTTGAAACTGACATAGAAAACTTTTCTAGAATATTTATGATGAAACAAGAATCCTTCTTTACTTGAAGTAAATTTTCCTAGGATTAAAGAAGATTATAGTTAACTGTAGAGCTTATTTCTTATTCCGATCTATCAATATATTCAACGACTTCCTTTGGTGTAAATTGTAGCCTTATAATTTCATCTGTGACATTTCTATAAATATTTTGACACATCTCACTTATGAAAAATTCACAATAAAGAGATTTAACAGCTATAGTTACTATATCGATAGCTAGAGATAACTCCATTATTTTCAATTGGACATCTGAGTCATGCATACTTACAGTAGAGGGTTTTTTTTTGAACACTTCACTAAAATAGACTAAACCAACAATCTCACTTCTTAAATATCTATTTTTGAGGCCATATAATCTTAAAAAAACTCTTATAGGTCTATTTTATTCAATGATGTGAGATTTTATATTTTTGACTTCAGATACTATCTATGAATAGCTTTATTAATCTCATTCAGAAATACTTTTATCAAATTCTATTGCTTCTTCATTTCTATCTTCTTGAGGAATAGAGGAAATTGTTTCATGATGAACTTAAACACTCTATTCTTGAACTAAGAGTGTTTCAACAACTTCCGGAACATCATCCATGTGACATGATTCTTATGATCCCTTTCTTTTGACTCTTTTTTCATCCATCCTCCCTAGAAATTTAGAGTGAGACTCAATTAAGTTTTGATACACACTTGTTCTTCTCGAAATTGTCTTTTCTTGACCGACATAATATATCTAAGTGAGAGCGGAGGCTATCCTTTATTTTTGAACTTGAATAGGTATAGAGACAGAAACAAGATGGGTTCTCTCCTAGAAGCTAGTTCGAGGATCTAATGTAATACCAATCCAAACTATTCTCCTTAGTGTAATATTTTCTTCTTCTTTATGAACTTCTCCAATCTCAGTATTATGAGAATATTCTTCTGTCATCACTGGTATCTCATGTAAATAAAATTCTCCCCTTGAGTCAAGGAAGGTTTTTCTTCATGTATCAAGTAAAAGGGATTCAATTTTCCTAATGAAAAATCACAGTGAGAATCACTTTTACTTAGTATGCTTTCATTTAAGTTTTTAACCAGTAAAAAATAGTAGTGTTGTTATCATCCAGGACAACTTCATCACACTGAAAAACGAGTTTTTGGATTTATCTCTATGGGTATATGTTTATAGAATTTTTTTTTACATGGAACATATATCATAAAATATATCATGACAAATTTATTGGCTTTTATTACATGAACAAATAAATAAAGAAAATATCTTCAAAAAGAATTTTTTTCAAACTCACAATTTCATTGATTAATCCCCAACTTGATAAATTTTGTGAGAATTTTTATCTGAGGATACAAACTCTTCACTTTATTTTTCTAAAAATCGACTTTATGATCTTTGGAGGTGAAACAACATACATTGTAAATAATGTGGTGCTGAATAATGGGTTTCCTTTGTGCATAACTTTTAGTGCCTCGGATAACTTGATTAGAGTTACCGAAATATTTTTCTTGTTAAGAATTTCTGTGACCAAGTCTTCATCATCACCAAAATGAAAAATAGTTGACTTATTAAACTCACGGACTTATTTCTTGAAAACTACAAGGTTACAAGACTCATCAAAAACATACTCTCATCTCGAATAGTTGACTACTTTATTCAATGGTATATATGTTTTATCCATCAGTCGAAAATTGATAGCTCATCCACTTAGTTCTCTTATGGGAATTAATTGATTCTTTATTCTTCTGGTTGAATAATCATTAGTTATTTTTGTTTTGGATATTGTAGAGGGTAGTGAAGGGTTTGAAGATTAGGTTAATGAGGGTTTGAATTATGATAAAGGAAGCGTTCAAAGGTTTTCAAGATGATTCCTATATTGAGTTGATACATAGTATTTTTCATTCGTGGTAATCAAGGGTTCGTAAAGTAATGTGCAGGTTAATTATTACTAAGAGTAGGTGATGTGGTCTATCAGATATGACCATTAAATTAAATATTATAAAAATAAAAATTTTAAATAAAAAAATAATTTGTTAACTTTATATAAAAAATATATAGTATAAAATATTATTTTGTAAAATTAATTAAATTGAATCCTGACTTAATAAAATCAAATATATTAGTAAACATAGGTTTAGTAAAAATGTCTACTAATTATTTTTCTATTAAAATTAATTCTAAATAAATATCATTTTTTGTATTATCTGTCAATAAATGATGTCTTAAATAAATATTATTTGTTATTGAATGGTTTATTGGATTATTTGATATGTTTAAATCACTAGTGTTATCACATCGCATTAGAACACAATTAAAGTTAAATCCAAAATCTAATAATTAGTGTGTCATCCATATCACCTTTACACAACAATTTTCTATAGAAATATATTTAGTTTCGATAGTTGATAGTGCTACAAAATGTTTCTTCTTACTTGATCAAGACACCAGGGATTTTCCAAGAAAATGATTAGTTCCTAAGGTTCATTTCTAATATAAAATACATTCATAAAAATAAACATCCGAGTATAAAATTAAATTAAAATAATAGGTTTTCGGAAAAAGAAGATAAATATTTATAGATCCTTTTAGATATCTTGAAATTATTATAAAATAATTCAAATTTGATTATTTTGGATTAGATTGAAATATTTAATAGATACATACTAAAAACATAATGCC
The DNA here is from genome assembly GCA_963277665.1 of Viscum album. Taxonomy (NCBI): domain Eukaryota; kingdom Viridiplantae; phylum Streptophyta; class Magnoliopsida; order Santalales; family Viscaceae; genus Viscum; species Viscum album. The sequence continues at coordinate 815,952,626 of OY728165.1, forward strand.
TTTTTATTGATTATATCATTTGGAAATCAACCTACCTTTATTTATAGTTGTTTTAACTTTTTCATCTTTTTTATTTATAAAAACCTATTTTGTTCCAATTATATGATAGTTTGAGGTTCTCTCAACTAGTTCATATACCTTATTTCCATTGAATTTATTTATCTCTTCTTAGATTTATATGAACCAACTTTTATATGATGTGGATTATTCTATAGATTTAGGTTCTAATTATGATATAAAGGTGGATAATTATACTAACTTCTTATATTTCTTTTATTTCTTACTACTTCATCTTGATTTTCTATAACAATTTCTAAAGGATGGTGTTAATAGTTTCTATGTATTCTGGGAAACACACTTTATGGTTCACTGGAGTCTACCCTTATTGGGTTCTATTTAAAGTAATCAAGTTCCAATTAATCATCCTTATTATCATTAAGGAGAGGTTCAAGTCTCATTTTTTTGATTAAATCACTTTTTCATTAATTGGAATCATTTTATGACTTAAAGTATCACTTTCATCAAATTTCACATGAGATGGTTCTTTAAAAATCCTTGAACTTTTATTGAAAAATCTATAATATTTAGAAGTAGTATAATATCATATGAAGATACCATCATCATCCTTAGGATTGAACATTCCAAGATTATCCATAGTGTTTGAGATATAAACACTAAATCTAAATACTTTAAAGTATCCTACCTTGGTTTTTCTGTTATTCCAAAAATCATAGGTATTTTCTTTATCATTGGCCTTATTAGTATATTTTTAATGATATAACACAATGTGTTAACAACTTCAGCCAAGAAATGAGTTGGCATGTTATATTCACACAACATATTCCTAGAAATTTCTTACAAAGTCCTATTACTCCTTTCGAAAACACCATTTTGTTGTGGTGTCCTAGGGGTAGAGAATGTATGTTTAATTCCTTTCTTAGGGTAGTAATAATTAAATTCATGATTCTTAAACTCACCTCCATGATCACTTTTCTAAGACATGGTTTTGAAATCTTTTTCATTTTTCACATGTTTATAGAAATTAATAAAAATACAACAAGCCTAACTTTTAATTATTAAAAATTAAAACCATGTAAATCTTGAAAATTCATCAACTAATACATAAAAAATGATTTACCAAAAATACTTGTAATTATAGTTAGTCTGAACAAATCCAAATGGAAAAACTCAAGAGGTCTAGAGGTAGAAACTTATTTAATTAGTTTGATATATGGATTGTATTTCTTTTTTATTTGGCATGCATGACATAGTTTTGTTCTATCCAATTTGATATTTGGAATGTCTAAAATAAAATTTCTTTTAGAAAAATTTCTCAAGGAATGAACATTGTAATGTCTAAGCCTTCTATTCCAAATCCATGATTCATCAATTTCAGCACTTAAACTGCTTAAAATTTGTCAACACAAGTAATTAATATCTAGTGTACAAAAAAATTTTGTTTTGTATGATTTTAATTTGAGACATTTATATTTAAAAACTAAGAAATGGTCATTAGAAAAGTAAACAGAATAACCATCATCACAAAGTTAAGAAATACTTATCAGGTTATGCTTCAAGCCTTCAATGTAAAGCAATTTATTGATGAGAATAGAATGATGATTTAAAACTGATTAAATGCCAAATATATTTCCTTTTTCATTGTGACTAAACATGATATATCCTATATCTAATTTGGATAAACAGTGAAATTTGGAGTAGTCTATACTCATATTCCTTGAACATCCACAATCCATAAACCATTTTTTTTTCTTACAACCTATTCCCTGCAATGAAAAATCATACAACATAATTCTTTGGTACCCATAGTCTTTTGGGTCTAGAAATATTAGCTATAATAGATATAGGCATCCAGAACTTCTTCCATTTTCCCAAAAACATTCCAGTTTTTTAAAAAATTATTTTTAAGGAAAATCACTTTTTATTCCACAAACTTGAGGATCTTTTATATCAAAAATTTTGGAAAAATTTCCTATTTCACCACAAAGAAAATAAGTAACTTTGGGAATATATTTTTGTTAGAGTAGGGAAAAACGGATTTTCTATAAATTTTATACCTTTTACCTTGGCTTACAATTCTAATTTTTTCTTTTATATGTTGATTTAGAACAAAAAAAAATTAAATAATCCTCTATTTTTATGAATACTCTTTTAGAATCTATGAAATTTTGAACCTCTTTCTATAGGTTTTCAATTGTTTTGACTTTTTCAGTATTTGTGATTGTAGATTTTGTCAACTAATCTTTTATAACTAAAATATCATTGTTCATATTTTCTTATTCACTAATAATGTTATTATAAGAATTGTGAAGAACTTTACTTTTCTTTTCTAGAATTCATTACTTGATTTCCAACATAGTGATGTACTCATTTAAATATTTATATAAGAAATTTTCATTTTATGATTCATTTTCATGCTTAGAGGAATAATAATAATGTACCTCATCTAATTGTGCCATAAAGCATATGTTAGAATTTTGATTTGTGGCTTCAAATTCTGATTCTGATGACATGAATTCACTATAATCTTCATAAGAACTCTATGTGGCCATAATAAATTTTTTAGACTTATTGTATCTATTTTTACTAAAAAAATTATTTTATGTATTCATATCATCTTTAATTTTTGGATAGTCAGTCTTGATGTGTCCCAACTTTTTGTATTTATAGCATATCAACTATTTGGAGTTGTCACCATGCTTTCTGTGCTTGTTGAAGAATCTTCTAAAACCACACCACTTTTTATAAAACTTTTTGAACATTCGATCAAATTGAGTGAGCTCATCATTTGATTCAGATATTCTTTAGAATAATTCTTATTCAAATGATTTAAATATTTATACACTTTTTCTTTTTCAATCATCTTTAGAAGTAGAAACTTTCATGGAAGTATTTTCTTTCCTAATTGTTTTATTCTCTTCACCTCCATTTTTCATTTCAACTTCATACATTATACGAGTTATGATGAGATATTTTATCTTGAAATTTTTTAATTTGGTATATTTTCTAATATAGGATGAGATTCCATCCCCCTAATTAGTTGGTAATACTTTGAGAACTCTTAATTCCATTTCAGGATCAGTTATAGGTGTTTCTGGAGAAGTAATGTTGTTTACGATCTCAGTGATTCTTACATTTAGTTGAGTAATACTCTCTCCTTCATCCATTTTGAATGTATTTAACTTAATCTTAGCTATATAATATCTAATATATTCCACAATGTTAGTTCCTTTATATTTTTACTAATATAGTGGTTTGCATTTCAAGTGATGTTTGATATTAAAATATCTTATTGAACTGATATGGTCATAACCCATAGATTATAGAATTCATAGCTTTGTATTTTAAATCATAATTTGATCCAGATGTAGCATCGTATGTTTTAGGTTCTAGAATTGTAATTTCATAGGGCTTAACTACATAAAGGTAGACTTTTAGACCAATATTTTTTAGATAGATAATCATACAGTCTTTCCAGCAACCATAATTCTCACCATTGAAGTATGGATCTCTAACCATCAACATACCTTCTAAGTTATCATCCATAAAATCCATTTGAAGAGAGATCTTTATAATATAACCTTTGACAATTGGGAACTTAAGAGTCACTTTATCTAAAACCGATTATGGTCCTAGATAATGAATAACTAAATAACTCAAGAAGGGGTGAATTGATTTATTAAAAAATATTGAATAATAGACCACCCTCTTTGAAGTATGTAAGTTCAATTATTTCCTTCAGAATATATATAGTGGAAATGTAAAAACATGTAGATATAAAAATGAACACATAGATTTATAGTGTTTCGGGGAATAGAAATCCCCTATTTCACTCAACCAAAACTCTACTCTTTGATATTTGTGATTTTCACTATAAAATCCCTTTTACCAGGGGATCCCATTTGAGTAGAAGTAGTTGTCACTTAGTGAAAAGTTCCAAGATATTTCAACCTAGATCCCCCTTTAAAAGATCTATCCATAGTCTTAACCACACTCTTTCAATGAGTTAAAATATGATGAAATATATATAAACTTTTAGAGGTACATTTGCAGCACACATATGCAAGCAGCAACTGATAGTAGATGAAGATTCATTGAGAGAAGATGATAGACTTAAAATTTGCCCGAGATAATATTCAGTGCAAATGATAGAATTAATAATAATAACAAGAATAATTTTCTTTCTTAACTATGTATAAGTCTTCAATGTTTTTCTTTATGGAGTTATAAAAGTAATCGGCTATCATCCTTCTTCCTTATCCTTATTGTAGTGGTCGAATGATATTTTTATATGCTTGTTAAAACTTGAACACAGGACAACTTTAATGGTCAAGTGAGACATAAACAATGATCTTGATACAATAAACTATTAAGGACATATATACAAACATTTCAAATATAGGAATTTCTTTTATAGCATAAATTTTCTTATTCCTCAAATTGTCCTATTTAGGTAGTCTTGTGTAGACCAAACTTCCCTTAAATTGATAATATCATTTTTATGTGATCTAAAGGCATGAAGTGGCTTATTGAGAGATTGTAAAAGTAATCAGGACATTTTTTAGTAATAGTTATTTTAAATATATTGATTGAAAGTATTGTTCATCATAAGATAACTTTTATAAGATAAAGAAGCTTAGCCTCATAAGATAAACTCACTTCAATTTGATGTAAGATAATTCTCAAGTGAAAGATAATGTTTTATTGTAACATTTTTTTCCACAAATTATTATGGCTTCATAAATTCTTTTCAGAAGATAAATTCCTTTTAAAATATCATTTTGACCATAGAATTTATCATAAGAAACTTAGTTGAAGTTCATAATATAATGTGTTATGTGATACATTATGATTCTGAGCAACTTAATTCTTCAATTCTCATTAGATAAATTACTTGAATATCATAAAATAAAAACTTGGATACATATAATAAGATAATAATTATCTAAAACACTTTATAATAAAATTTCTAGAATAAAAGTAGGGATTTTTTTATTCATCTAAACACATAACAAGAAATATATTGGAGCAACATATTCTTTCTAGTAGATGGTTCATGACAACACCCTACCTAATCACAAAGATAAGACCAAAAACCCATTTTTATACAGCCATGCATAAACCAAGTTATTTTCAAGAAACCATAGATATTTTTTTTGCATATCATTTCCTTACATGATCACTTTAGTATCCATGCATGAATTTAATGAACCATCTTTTCTGCATTTCCATCCAGTATATAGAGATTCATATATTTGTCCTTCTATCTATAATTCATTTTTATCTGGAAAAAAATTCACATGTATTTTTTCTTATATTTTTTTCTAACAAGATCATTTTTTCAAGTCTAGAATACTACATAATTAGGACACTGTCTATCTAGCCAATATGGTTACCCAACATGAATGCATGTAGTTGCATGAATTCCTTCACACATCCATGCTTATATCATGGTTCATCACAACTATATAATTATATATCACGGATTATCGTTAAATGATTTACATATATATTTATACATATAAATATATATATATATATATATTGAAAATTTAAAATAATAGTGGAATATTAATACTAGTTATAATATAAATATAAGTATTAATCAAAATAAAAATTTATTATTATTATTATTACTATTGTTGTCATTGTTTTTATTGTAATTTCAAGGAATGTGTATTTTAATTAGATAAAAATACATATTGCTTCCCTAGAACTCAACTTCAATAACATAATATTTGATATTGATAATTTTTCTATATATATCATGATGATGATATTTTCAAGTCAAATAATAATCGATTTAAAATTATTTTTTATTTTAAAATATTAGAAATTGATACTACTAATGAAATGAAATGTAAAAATTTTGAAGGTACCTATTCTAGTCAATTTAATGAGTATATTGAAAAATTGACCCCTATAGATTCATTTAGGGATCCAATAATTTTAATATTATTAAAATATTATTATTTTTTCATGTACATGTGTAGGATTTCCATTGCTTAATATGACTATTATAATGTACGATGGTCTTCCTATGAGACCAGTGATTGTGAGTATAATTAATATGACTTATATAAATCTATGATTTTATATGATATAAGGGTTTGATTATATTATTAATGAAACTGAATAGTTATAAATCCTAAGTGTATATTTTGGGTCAGTAAAAAATTATTTGATAGTCAAGCTGATTAATTTGGTTTACAAGAAAAAATTATAGTGTAATACTTTTATACCCTTAATTTTGAAATTATTGGCTTCCCAAATATAGATTTGAGAATGATATAGTGATAAGTTTAGTAATAAAATATTTATGAAGTATTATTCATAAATTATGTGATTTTTTAAGGGACTTTGTGCTCGAAAAATGTGCTTTGATGTGATAACACTCATAAAAATAATCATACTCTTTCTTATTATATATCTCATAAGAGTAGTATATGTGGAGTGTTGTTTTATAATAGGTTAGAAATTATCCAATGTTTTTCTATATAACCTAAATGGATGTTTGATTTGGGATTATCTTATTTTAATATGTTTTTGAATGATTTTCTTGACTATATAGGATTGACAAAGAGAGATCTACCACTTAGATGACACTTTGATAATAATGTGGATTTCTTGTGATTATGAAATGTTTACACTTATCCTTGGAGGATTTTCCCTAGGTTAAGTTATTTTTATAACTACTAGAATGAGTCTCTTAACCATATGGTATCTATGAGTTGGTGGGAAATAATAATATGGATAGTAGTGAGAACTAGTTAACTTACTCTGGGATAATTGGGTGGAATAGTTATATGAAATGATCAGATGGTCCTGAGGATTGGTTGATGTTGCTTATTTTTTATACATGTAGACTAGTTGAATTTTTTGATTACCTAGTCAAATTAAAATTTTAACTTGGTCTATTGAATAGTTATGGGGACTGGTTTAATATCTATTGCTTATTTATTTTGATATTACATTAGTGATAGGATTATTATTCACAATGTTGTCAACCACTTGATATAGTATTCTTGTATTCATCCCAACATTCAGTTTATACATGGAAAATAAATATACAAATTAATAGAACATCTCTTACCCTTAAATATTGTTGTATATTTTTAATGGTCTCAGTCCATGTATAGAACTTGAATGTGATGTGACTATATATTTGGTTCACACATTTTAACTAGATGTGGTGTGATTGTGTTGTGATATTACTATATTGATTATTATGAAAGCACAATATTGACTTGGTTATTCATCCTTAGGGGATAACCTAATGAGTATGTGGATATACTCACCCCATGATTTTATATAAAAGCTATTACCTTTCCTAGGTCAACCTACCATGTCACCTAAGTCAGCTCACCATAAGGCTTGAAGCATGTTCCTAATCATAATTTCATGGAGACAAGCACTAAACAAATCAAACATATACCTTGGAAATGATTTCAACCTCAAATAATAATGAATAAATCAAGGACTATTATATAGAATCTAGCATGGTATTCCCATACATTGACTTCCATGCATATCAAATAAGAAGTTTTGAATACAAAATGGACTAAACAAGACATAATGAATATAAACATTCAAACCAACATTTAAATATAAACATAAAGTTAAATACATGACATTTACTGATATAAAAGAAACATAATATTTAATAAAGGTTGTAGTTTCTAATATAAAAATCATTAGATAAACCATAAAACCTAAACCACAATATGAACATATCTATATAACCTCAAGGTCACCTATATGTACAAAAAATATTATTAACCAAAATAATTATTCCTTCTACCTAAAGTATTTCTAAGGATTAAATAACACTTATTCAATATAGCATAAGGCATTAAAAACCACAAATCAAGATCCATTGATATTAAAAAAATATAAAATCATTTATAATATAAATTAATAAGATATAGCTTCCACTGTGGATATTTTAAAATACCTAAAATTCTTTTCCTTTAATAAATATCTTGGTTTCCTCATTTTTTTGATGTTATGACATGTTTAGAAGAGACCTTAAGTATTATAAAGGGTGTTTTTGAAAGCTTACTTCCAAAATCGGGGTCACTATTCTATAATTCCATAGACCAAGCTGTGATGGTTCTACCTATACTATAATGGTGTTGGGATGTTCCATGGTATGATAGGTAATCAAGACCATGCCATTTTAGTAATTACTATGTTGTAGTGTGGGATATATAGGTGATATTTCCCCTCATACTAGGTCATATATGGTTGGCTCAAGGAGGCTATTTCATGGTGGGTTTTACCACACCGCAGGACTTTATCCTTTTTAAATATAGCTGTTGGGACCATCTATTGGTATTCGAGTGTTATTCCTTCATTAATAGGGTGTTATTATTTTAAAATAGGGAAACCATTTTGGTTTCAAACAAGGGTGTTTTGAGGGGACATTGTTTTTATTTTGTGATATTTTAATGAGGTATCCTATGAGGAATAACCCCACAATAATACCTCTCATACTCATAATTTGAAGAAAAATTGAGTTTCCTGAAGGGATATAGAGAGTAGGAATACACCATAGACCTCAACCCTATGTAACAATGGATCGAGGTGCAGAACTTCTCCACACCACGTATCCCCATCCTTCAACCATGGTAGTGCCTTTCATGGTGGTTTAGCGCTATATTTATATGCCATGTACCTTGGAGGAATCCTTTCTGCACCTCCTAGAATCATGGTGTTACATCATATGACACAGTGACTATACGAGTATACCCTTCATTCCATAACTACCACCTTGCAGCATGGAGACACCTGATTTTCCAGAACACCTTAATCCTCAATTTTTAGAACCATCCTTGTGGGATACGTTTGATAATGATTGTCCTGGTATATGTTTAGTTTGACATTTAAGACTTGTTCCACCTTTCCTTTCTCTGTAACTTGTGAAATGTTTGATTGGACCAGTTTTAGGAGATCTCAGAGCATGATCATACTCCAGTTAGTGTGTAAGCACGGTTTGGGTAATGAAACCTTCGATGAACCTTGGTGATAACATTGAAAATGACTTGTGGTAGGAAGTTCATTACCTCTTGGTCTCTTGTTTACACATGTCTACATACTTAGATTATTTAAGGTCTTATTTTATACCATTCCTAATTGTGGTTACATGTGGGTGTGTGTGTGCGTGTATATTGTGACACCCGTTGTGATACTGATTTTCATGAGAGATACTAGTATAGCTTATTTCCTTTTTATTATTATTAACACATGATGTTATGTGTGTTTCTATATACTCATGATGTTATTGTATGCCAACTTGTGTGCTCACTCTGTATGTATGTTACCTTGACTTGGTGGTTGTGAGTGGTACTTGAGATAAGAGGACCATCAAGACATATTTATCCCTTAGTGGGGGAGTGCACTGAGTTGTGTCTATAGAGATGATAGACTTGAGTATTGTGTGTAGGTATGTGGTAGTCATAGTTTCATATTGAGTATGCACTTGAGGTATCCATGATTTTACAAGTTCCACTCACTACGAGGTAGGATGTCGATGTGGGTACTTGATATTTTCGACTAGAGGATGCCATGTGACATGATCCTCTTGATAGATAGATGATGTTAGGTTGTGTGTTCACATGAAAATATGAGGAAACCATACAGGGTTTGGTTTAGTTACAAATTTATTATTCTATTACATTTTAACATCGGGTTGAGGCATCTACGGTCGGGGTTTTATGGTGGATAGGCTACCACAAGACTTCTCAGTTTTTCATTGTGTGTTATTATGACTTTAGGCATTAATTATGGTTATGGCATGAAAATTTTACACTTGAGTGCATTAGTTTTATAATGCATTAGTGGTGTAATATTTATACTTGTACTCACACACTACTTAGGAATTTCTATGTGCTTATAGATTTAATAATGGATATGGTGAAGGGAAAGGGTCTTGTGGTGGACAGTTGCGGAGAAGAGGATGGAGCTAGAGGTGGACTGGAATGGACTTTGGTGGACCTCATAGTTATTTTATTTTTGTATCTTGTTTTATTACTCTAAGTAGGCTTTCCACATTCGGGGTTATTTTCCTTTATGGAATGTAAGACATTTATTTAGTTCGGCATGTTTACTTTGATGTTTTAATATTTACTTTATTATTATCATAAATCCTATGACATGATACAAAGGTTATAGTCCTCCAATTGAAAAATAAAGACCCTGACTACTATTCAGTAGCCTCTTGTATACAGTCAGGCACGCATGAGGTCATGCACCACTCTGACTCAAACTTGATGGTTCGGGTTGGAATGTTACAATAGTCAATCCTTTTTCTTCAATCACAATGGATAATGAAGATCACAAAGGAATAGCCTATGTGTTGTTCCTTATGGGGTGTATATTTAGATCAACTAAATCACTAAATAGTTTTGTAAAGACCCTCATTGTAACCATGGTATTCTATTACCTCAAGTGGAAAAGGGAGGGAAATGATAGATATTCAGTAAGGAGAATCGATAGAAACTACACACAGTTATGAATTCCATATTAATTATATTTTTTCCACTAATATAAGACTTGTGGTACTCTTAATATATCCATGTAATTTACTTAAACATTATGAAGTATTATAGTAATTAAATCTATTTATTACACTTTTTAAATGTTTTTTCAGGTCTTCACACATTTATCGCATAAAGGAATTTGATTCTCTATATATTAAATATCTTAATGATATCCATTATGAAATACAAATAGAGTTCCTTAATTAATTTTGAGTTTCCTAAATGAATTGTGATGATATAATATGAATCTTACCATATGATTTACTATATTATGGCATTATAATTTATCCAAGTTATACAATGTGACTAGCATTGGCAGTGGTGTGATATCAATATATAAAACGTTTTGATATACCCAATCCAAGAAATATGATATGCCTCAGTTTATATATTTCATGCCATATGACATATTAATATCATACATTATAATATAACAATAAATACACTATCTATATAAAGTATTTAGGGAATAGATCCACCAACCACTGACTTTCACTAAATCCTCATCGGATTTTTACTATTTCCCCTTATATTGTATCATATATAATATCTTATAAACCATATCAAAAAGTAATTTTTTATATATTAAAAAATATTTTTTAAAATCCATCATCATATTCACCATGTATCATCTCATATAAATTACCTTATGAATATCCATACAAAAATCCTTTTAGATAAACTCAATAAAAAAATTTAGAGTATCTCATTGACATTAATAAAAATAAATACCTCTTCAGTCAACCACAAAGTGTGACCCCACTATCCTTTTTATCATCAATAAAAAATATCAATTATCAAATTCAAAACTATAACAAAAAGTGTAGCCTCTAGCAAAGAATAAATACTACCCAAGCAACAAAGGGATCTCGCATTATCCCTATCAAACTCATATATCTATATACTTGTTTCCACCAACTATATCACATAAAATAATTCATTTTTATATGATCCCTTAGTCTAAGACATCAAGTAACCAAGTGGAAAGAGTTATATCAAATTTTATATCTAGTCATATGTTCTAAATATCTGAGTAAAGAATGGTCAAGTTGATGAATAAATCACATTTCATTAACCCTTATAGATGAGAACATCACATGCCCACCGTAAAATAGATAATTACATCACATGTATTATATATGTATGATCACAAACATTGTTAGTTTATCTCAATCACAGGATCATATTTAATACTCTCTATATAGTAGAATAAAACCCATCTTGGTAAACCCTTAACCAATGAGATAATAAGTAACATACCTTATCATACCCTGATTAGAAAAGACTCAAGACTTGAAAAGAAAAGGTTTCAAAGTATAAAGGTTCTCATGAAATGTATCTTTCCAACCTCAAATTTGGGTAAATCCAAATATTTAACATTCACCCCTAGCATACCAAATACATAGTGTATGTAACTCTATGTAGTATAAATGGGGGTTATCCAACATATAAAACCTTTATTATATATCATGATAATATTCCATATCTCTATAAAAATCTTACTTACATTAACCTTATAATTTAATCTCAATCTATAAAACTCTATGATAAACATTGGTTAGGGATAACTCAAAGTAATACTTTGAGAGGTTAATTTTTATTTCCTTTCATGAGTATATGCAATCAACATGAATAAATAATAAAGTGAATTCTACAATTATTATGATATGATAAATTTTATATTCTTAAAAAAATTTAAGAATGTTAAAAAAACATACATAAGTACCCATCTAATAACACCTCATATATTGGACAACAAAATCATCCCTGTGTTTGCTACATTTTAAGGGTTTGGTTAAACTCATTACATCTCTATGTGACTCCTATCATATCTCTTTGGGACCATATGAAAAAATATTCCCACTAAACTCCTTTAGTAAGTAACATATGTGAAGTACTATTTTTTAATAAAGATAAATTGTAATAATAATATTCTTAATGTTTAAATTTTAATCATAATATAAAAACTAGTTTTGTTCACAAAATCAAATGCTATTATTTTAATAAATTTAATTTTCAACCTATAACTCTTTCAAAATTCATTATCATCGTCCTTATTAAAGTATTTTCCATCAATATTTTTTATTAAAAAAATTTGTAACTAATGTAGTTCTTTACATTATTATATTTACAAACATACCCTAAACCTTTTAGGATGTTTAGTGTTATCATTTTTTATTTATATTATAAATATATTTTATTTTTTAACTTTTAACTTCTCTAAGTACCAAAATACTCTAATTGGACTTTTAAATACTACATTCTCATTATAATATCTTGCTAATATACTCATAATCACTTTTTTATTAAGAAATAACACTTATTTGTTTAGTGGGAATAATTAACATAAAAACTATTAGGGTCCATATCATATATTATTTTCTATTTATTTGGATAGTTATTATAAAATTAATATTTTATTATTTTAAATAATCCATTGATAGGTCGTGTGATCTAATCCCCTGTATTTTAATGAACTTTGAGATAAAATCTTTTATCTTGGATATAACTCCTTTTCATCTTTATCTTATTTTTAGGCATGTTATGGAATTGTATCATTCAAAAAAAATATCAAAACTATTATCTCACTTATTGATAATAATAATTTGGGTATAATAATACCTCTTATTGTAGATACCCTAAGCTTTACGTACATGGACATTACATTACTTTTGCACAATACTTAGTACATTACAAAAAACACACACACAAGGACCATAATAGTTTAGTGTCTTTGGAAACTTGGAATATAATCTCCTAATCATGGTGAAAGATCTTCAACATCTCCCATAAAGATCTTCCCTTTTTTTCTTACCTAAAACCTTTCTTTATATCCTGGAGAAAATAAAACATAAAAGGGTGATCTCAAATTCTCAGTAAGGTTAAACAAAAGAAATATCAATCACATCATATTCATAAGAACATAACAATTTGTAAATCTTACCCTGCAAAAGAGATCATAATTTAATAACATGGGATAAATCATAGTAGTGAAATGTAATCACAATAATCATAACTTAAAACATGAATCTTTTTGTAATACACACATAATCATAGGGAATCATTTCTTATTAGTCAAGACTCATTGCCAAGACTATCTTAGTGGACAAAGTCCATTTCTGAACCGAGTTCATTCCTCGTTTCAGTCCTATTTCACTAAACCGGTTTAACCTGCCGTTCCAGCCATGTCTATCTCATGAGATATAAAATCATTACCCAATGCATTGTAGGGATATATAGGTCCCACTAATCTCATAATGTTACCATTCTTATGTTTTCCACAAAATCCAAAAAATCATACATCATTGCATAACCCAGGTAATAAAAATGGGATTCTTAAACATAATGAAATCATAGAAAAATTCATATAAGATAAATGAATTTATAAAAATAATTCCATCACAACATAATCAAATCAATGTCATAATAGTGATATAAATATAACCCTATATTCTCTTAGATGTAAAATAATTTTGATAAAACACTTGAACTCCATTCTTGAGGAAAATATCCTTTCTACTTCAAAAACAGATTTCCTTTCTTAACATGTCATACAATTCTAAACTAAAAGAAGTTGATTAAAAATAAACTTTAAAACTTCTAAATTAAGCTTCTTGGAAATAATGTTTTAAAAATCCATTCATGCCGTATAAGTTAAAAAACATTCTTCTCGTACTTTTGTCAGAAAAGTCAAAAAGTACCTCGTACGAAAAACGACAAAAGATTCCTTTCATATATTTTAATAAAAACACACCAAATGGTAAAATTGGATTTAAACAATTTTAGGAGGATAGAAATAATATTACATATTGAGGAAACATGGATGTGGATGATAAAATACACCCCAGTAAATACCAAAGTATAAACAATCTCGGATAAAAATGAGATTGTGAGATTTTCCCTTACCTTAGGTCTGATTTGCTTCGTAAGAGTCCGAAACTCCTGTATAATTATTTAAATAATGTCATTGAATTATTCCAGAATCATAATCATTGTTATGATATCATATATGGTCATATTTTTAGCTTATTATTAGTAATAGTTCATTGCTACTTGTTATTCGGGTGTTTATTACTTTTTGTTCTTATGCGTGTTTTGTCGAATAAATTATTATTCTTCTTTTTATGTCATAGATACCTCATTTCTAGAATTTTATTAGTGTAATATATATCATATTTATTCACTCAATTCATTTATGTAATCATTATGCAATGAAAATCATGTAGAATGAGTCGCATCACATCATAGAGACGGTATTCTGTACGTACGCACAAGCGATGATATCGTTCCCATGATCGTGGAATTGTATTGAAGTGTATGTATAATGTAAAAGAATCAATATCACTTTAAAATAACCATATATAGTTATTTATTTACACCATTATACCCATCCATGTATAGTGGTGGCGGAAAATAGATTACACCACGGCGTGGAGATAGTATTCTGTACGGACGCACGCGCGGTGATTTCGTTTTCCATAGGATGGATAGATTGTGAAATAGGGTTGTTTCATACTTATAATAACATATCAGTATATTATTTATACTGATGTTATTACTTCATAATTAAAGATCTAAAGAAGATGAAGTGGAAGAAGAAATAAAGTTGAAAGAATCGGTAACGGACATTACCTCTTCTTTGAAGCGCCTCTTTGAGACCTCCTCTTAGGGAACTAAAATTGGTCTTTTAAGAAGACCAGAACCTCTAGGATGTTTCTATGGAAGTGTAGAAGAGAATTTTTCAGGGTTTTTCTGAGATTGAAGGCTCAAAGTGGTGTGAGGAAGAGAGGGGGGAGGTGCCATTTTATAAGGGAGGAGAGGGGCACCTTTGGAATAACTAAAAATATTATTTTATTATAAAGTCATATTCGGTTTTTAATAGCTCCAAATTAATTTATTTCGAATCTAAGGTGGGTATTGGTCTAAATCACATCATCCAATTGAATTTAGACAAGTTTAGGTTCCTATTTTAACCTTATCATTTAGATTTAACTTTAAGTTAAATAATTTTACTTTTACCGTGTCATTTTGTGTTCTTACACTATAAGTTTAACTTACTATAACAAGCCAAACGAATCCCAAGTTGTTTATTATTAATATATATAACCTTATATAAGTCATTTGGCCAAACCTTATATTTTTAGGAATATAATAACAATTAATAATATAATATTTGTTTTAAAAACTATTTTATGTCAATTTTGAAACTATTTGGTAATTGATTTTTTTGAAAATCATAACAGAATTATTAGTTCAAAAAAAGTTAATTAAATCAACACTAACATGTCATATAAACATATAAAATTATTTTAATTCATAAAAAGTCTCAAATTACATTTATTTGGGTATTTATAACATCAATTATGTCAATATTTCATTAATAAGATAATTACTGCATCATCATTGTGTCATAAATAAATTAAATTATTTAAAGTCTAAAAATTACAAATAAAATATCATTATGTAGGAAATATTTTTAGCTTTATAATTAATATTTATAGATTAATTTATCTTATGTATAACCCTATATTAAAAATTATTTACTTATTAAACTTTGATTTTAACTATTTTAACCCTTCTTTAAATAAATTAATAATAAATGTCCTAATCTAATCTAAGTGGGCCTAAATGGTCATATTTTATTCCTAAGGTTGTTTTTGGTCGAATTAAACTTATCCAGTAGAATTAGGACATGTGTTAGGGTAATAATAATATCATTTTTACTCTCAATTACCCTATTTACTTTTAACCGTGTTAAATAAAAGTAAAAAGGTGTTATTCACCAAAAATTATTTTCATCTCATTGAACCACATTTTACTTACTGAAATCAACCGTGTCTCTTGGATTTTTTAAATTCCATTCACAAAAGCGGTAAAATTAAGTTTTATGTAAATTTGCAAATTCTCCTAGGAGGTGGGTAAAAGACGGTCAAAAGTTCAATAAACTTTTTATATATCTAAAATTATTATAAAATGACTTCAATAAATTACATTGAACTTATATAGGAATTTTGTGTCAATTTTTAAATATAATAAATTTAAATAAAATAAATAATTATTTAAATAAAAAGTCGGTTTTTAAATAGTAACCTAGTGTTTTCACTATTCATCAAAAATTGAATGTTTTCAGAAAAATACCAAAATTTCACCCTAGGCTAATTTCGATATTCCGAATCCAAAAATGAAGTCCATTTTGAAAGATGAAATTTAAAAAAAATCAAAAAATGGGTATTATTATTCATAACGGCTAGTTTTAATAATATTTTAACCATATATCGTTGTTTAGTGAAACCTGGTATTGCGTACAACACACGCTATCGAGGAAAGTCGTGATTGCGTGTAATGCAAGCCAAGTCAGGGTTGCGTGTTGTGAAAGACTCCTCTGTTGTTTCGTATAACAGAATCCAACCATATTTCATTTATACATTGAATATATATATATATATATTTATATACATACACTCAATGTTTCGTAGAATAACTACTATCAAAATTGTGTGTATAATGATCCAAGAATAGTGTTGTGTATACTGCAAGCTCATACAGTGTTGCATGTAGCGCAGGGTAATATTGTTGTAGCATACAACACAAGACATCAATGATATTAAAAGAATATTTTTCATAAAATCTCGGGGCGTTACATTCTACCCCCCTTAAAATGAATTTCGCCCTCGAAATTCGTCGGGGTTATAAATGGTTTACTACTCGAAATTTTGGTTAATAGAAACCCACATCGTAAAAAGGAATACCAAAATTGGCTTTAAAAACTAAAGTATGAAATGTAATGGTTACCCAAATTAACTCATCATTGGGTTTCCACGTAGGAGAACATAGGTGAAAATATGGATATGGAAGAAAAATCTAACCATTAGGTTCTGATGGAGAGTGGTAGAGAACATGGCTATGAAAAATCCATCAATCACAAAGCCATAGATTTGTGATGATCTAAGGTACCATCTGATTCATCATATATAAGGGCACTAGGACAACATTTTTTCTTTTCAAGATCATTTCCCTAAAGTTGATGAAATTGGAAATAGAAGAAATACTTTCGTGATTTTGGTACAGTCTCGCTGTTGTTCGTTCTTTGGACAATTTCCACTTCATCTCTTAAAGAAATGAAGTTGAATTTGTCATTTGTGAAGTGTTAGCAGATCATGTGATAGAATGATTGGTCATTCCATCTGTTTCAAACAAAAGGTTAGCAAAAGTTACATAAGTCCATCTATGGTGAGGTTAATCAAATACGATTCCAAAAATGAACTTATAATTCATATATCATACCGCGTAAAAAAAACTAGTTTCTACTAACTAGGGACTTCCTGTAGGCTAGTGGTAGGCGATAAAGTCCATTCGCACTTCAGTTGTGGGTTCGATTCCCACAACCTTGTCCGACGTAATGGGATGTCGCCCGTCCTGTAGGTTGTCCTTTTTCTAAAACTATATTACTATAACATCCCATCAATAATATCGAAAAAAGTTTTATCCTTAAACAATAATAACTTATGTCCAACATAATTCATTCCAATCATTAGGCTTATCTAAAATACTTCGGTCCAAGCTCATAGTATAAAGAAAATGATTACCTGAAATTCCACATAACAATAACGTGAATTCCCTCATTTATCCCCCATATATCATAAGATATATCTTGTTGGTCAAATTACAAACATGTGAATACCTTAATCATGTATTCTCTAGAATAATGAATACCCATTGAACCTTAGTGAAAACATGAATGCAGTTAAAAGTTAACACTTTCCACATACCAAAATCCTCAAAATTATTTATACTCAAACCATGATATCACTTAGTCCTTATATCAATCATGAGCTCATGAATACAATCAAACATCTCATTATCTTCTTATCCCTTCATTATGCACATATCATCTGCTTACCAAAATTTCTCAATCACTTTCCATAGTTACCGGTACCATAAAATTTTTGAAAACCACAATTGACCAATACATAAATATTCCAATATTCCACGATAATATATACATCATTATTTTGGAATAAACACTTAATCATTCCACCACATCATTGTCATATTCAAAATCACCAATAGTGATCGCATGTGACTTCCCTTTTTCCTTTGCCTTAATTGGTTTCTCATGTCGATCATCATTAACCCTTGGATTAGGGCATTTATTAGCATAATTCCCCATTTCATTGCACTTGAAGCATTGAAGTGTTGTTGGTGCGTTCTCTGCAGTCTTTTCTTTATTCACACCATTATAAACCCTTTTTCCATTACTTTGACACTCAGCTGCTCAATGACCTTCTTTTCCACACTTAAAACATTTTCTAGTCCCTTTAAGACAATCTCCACCATGCTTATTTCCACACTTTGAGCATAAGGAAACATTCATCTTCTTTTCACCATTATTCTGAGATTTCTCCTTGAACTCCATCTTTCGTTTCTTGTCAAAACCATGGGATGGATATGTAACACCAACTTCCATTTCTACCTTGATAGCACAACGCACAATTTCTTCATAGCTACTGAAGTCTCTTATAGTTAATTCCCTTAAAAGGTTTTGTTTTAATCCACTGAAGAATCGATCAATTTTACTTTCAAGTTGGATGATAAAGCCAGATGCATACCTTGCAAGCCTTTAAAATTCGCTTCGTATATACCAACAGATTCATCATCCTTTTTCTTTAGTTCATGAAACTCCTTCTCCATCTTTGTTCGAAGAATATGAGGGAAGTACTTATTGAAAAATAAGTTCTTGAACTCGTCCCATTCCATGGACTCAATTTCATCTCTTGGCCTTGTATTCTTGATAAGATTCCACCATTGATCAGCTTCACCTTCCAAACGATATACTGCTAAGATGACTTTATCATGTTCAGAACATTGAAGAACTGAAAATATCCTTTCAGTGGTACTGATCCATTGTTCAGCAACAAGTGGATCAGAAGACCCACTGAAAGAAGGTGGATGTTGCCTCATGAAGGACTCAATAGAATATTGTTCCCTTCTCGGCTCATTTGGAAGTCCAGAATGATTCATAGCTTGTGTAAGTATAGAAATAATATTTTTCACTCCATCTCCCATAACATTTGTTTGTTTAGGAGTACAATCATTGCATTTTCCATTACATTGATCAACATGGTTCCTTCGAGTTCCAGCCATTGTCTAAAACCCAAAAAGAATAGTGTGAGAGGCAAAAATCATGGTAGGGAAAACAACACAATAAAGGGGGAGTACCTTAAATATCTAACATCTTAGGTTAAATTCTAAGATTGTTACCATAGTTCTAGGACTATATCCTATACGTATACTTATCCTTAGGGACATCCCTAGACATACCTTAGAAATATCTCTAGGGATCTCACTAACATTTTCGTATCCTAGTTTCCAAAGGTTGACTAAACCTTTCCTTCGATACCAAATGTAGAGACCCTAAGCATGACGTACATGGACATTACATTAATTTTGCTTAATACTTAGTACATTACAAAAAACACATACACAAGGACCGTAATAGTTTAGTGTCTTTGGAAACTAGGAATATAATCTTCTAATCGTGGTAAAAGATCTTCAACATCTCCCATAAAGATCTTCCCTTTTTATTCTTACCTAAAGCCTTTTTTTATATCCTGGGGAAAAGAAAACATAAAAGGGTGATCTCAAATGCTCAGTAAGGGTAAACAAAAGAAATATCAATCACATCATATTCATAAGAACATAACAATTTCGAAATATTACCCAGCAAAGGAGATCATAATTTCATAACATGGGATAAATCATGGTAGTGAAATGTAATCACAATAATCATAACTTAAAACATTAAGCTATGTGGAATACACACATAATCATAGACAATCATTTCTTATTAGTCAAGACTCATTTCCAAGACTATCTTAGTGGACAAAGTCCATTTCTGAACCGAGTTCATTCCTCATTTCAGTCATGTTTCACTGAACCGGTTTAACCTGCCGTTCCATCCATGTCTATCTCATGAGATATAAAATATTTACCCAATGCATTGGAGGGATATATAGGTCCCACACATCTCATAATTATACCATT
Source organism: Viscum album (assembly GCA_963277665.1). Lineage (NCBI taxonomy): Eukaryota > Viridiplantae > Streptophyta > Magnoliopsida > Santalales > Viscaceae > Viscum > Viscum album. The sequence goes on from OY728165.1 coordinate 815,973,229, forward strand.
ATTATGTGTGTCACAAAATCAAAAATAATCATACATCATTGCATAACCCGTGTAATAAAAATGGGATTCTTAAACATGATGACATCATAAAACAATTCATATAAGATAAAGGAATTCATAAAAATAATTCCATCACAACATAATCAAATCAATGTAATAATAGGGATACAAACAGAACCCTATATTCTATTAGATGGAAAATAATTTTGATAAAACACTTGAACTCCATTCTTGAGAAAAATATACTTTCTACTTCAAAAACAGTTTTCCTTTCTTAACATGTCATACAATTCTGAACTAAAAGAAGTTGATTAAAAATAAACTTGAAAACTTGTAAAGGAAGATTCTTGGAAATAATGTTTTAAAAATACATTCATGTCGTATAAGTTAAAAAAACATTATTCTCATACTTTTGTCGGAAAAGTCAAAGTACCTCGTATGAAAAACGACAAAAGATTCCTTTCATATATTTTACTAAAAACTCACCGAAGGGTAAAATTGGATTTTAACAATTGTAGGAGGATAGAAATAATATTACATATTGAGGAAACATGGATGTGGATGATAAAATACACCCCAGTAAATACCAAAGTATAAACAATCTCAGATAAAAATGAGATTGTGACATTTTCCCTTACCTTAGGTCCGATTTGCTTCGTAAGTGTCTAAAACTCCTATATAATGATTTAAATAATGTCATTGAATTATTCTAGAATTATACTCATTGTTATGATATCATATATGGTCATACTGTTAGCTTATTATTAGTAATATTTCATTTCTACTTATTATTCGGGTGTTTATTACTTTTTGTTCTTATGCGTGTTTTGTCGAATAAATTCATATTATTCTTTTTAGGTCATAGATACCTCATTTACAGAATTTTATTGGTGTAATATATATCATATTTATTCACTCAATTCATTTATGTAATCATTATGCAATGAAAATCATGTAGAACGAGTCGCATCACATCTTGGAGACGGTATTCCGTATGTACGCATGAGCGATGATATCGTTCCCATGATCGTGAAATTATATTGAAGTGTATGTATAATGTTACAGAATCAAGATCACTATACAATAACCATATATAGTTATTTATTTACACCATTATACCCATCCATGTATAGTGGTGGCGGAAAAATAGATTACACCATGGCGTGGAGACGGTATTCCGTACGTACGCACACGCGGTGATTTTGTTTTCCGTAGGATGGATAGATGGTGAAATAGGGTTGTTTGATACTTATAATAACATATAATTATATGATTTATACTTATGTTATTACTTCATAATGAAAGAACTAAATAAGAATAAGTGGAAGAAGAAATAAAGTTGAAATAATCGGTAACGGACATTACCTATTCTTTGAATCGCCTATTTAAGACCTCCTCTTAGGGCACTAAAATTGGTCTTTTAAGAAGACCAGAACCTCTAGGATGTTTCTATGGAAGTGTATAAGAGAATTTGGCAGGGTTTTTCCGAGCTTTAAGGCTCAAAGTGGTGTGAGGAAGAGAGAGAGAGGAGGTGCCCTTTTATAAGGGAGGAGAGGGGAACCTTTGGAATAACTAAAAATATTATTTTATTATAAAGTCATATTCGGTTTTTAATAGCTCCAAATTGATTTATTTCTAAGCTAAGGTGGGGATGGGTCTAAATCCTCTAATCCAATATAATTTAGATAAGTTTAGGTTCCTATTTTAACCTTATCATTTAGATTTAACTTTAAGTTAGATAATTTTACTTTTACCGTGTCATTTTGTGTTCTTACACTATAAGGTTAATTAACTTACTATAACAAGCCAAACGAACCCCAAGTTGTTTATTATTAATATATATAACTTTATCTAAGTCATTTGGCCGAATATTAGATTTTTATGAATATAATAACAATTAATAATATAATATTGGTTTTAAAAACTATTTTATGTCAATTTTGAAACTATTTGGTAATTGATTTTTTTGAAAATCATAACAGAATGATTAGTTCAAAAAAAGTTAATTAAATCAACAATAACATGTCATATAAACATAAAAAATTATTTTAATTCATAAAAAGTCTCAAATTACATTTATTTGGGTATTTATAACATCAATTATGTCAATATTTCATTAATAAGATAATTACTGCATCACCATTGTGTCATAAATAAATTAAATTATTTAATGTCAAAAAATTATAAATAAAATATAATTATGTATGATATCTTTTTATCTTTCTAATGAATATTTATAGTCTAATTTATCTTATGTATAACCCTATATTAAAAATCATTTACTTATTAAACTTGGATTTTAACTATTTTAAACCTTCTTTAAATAAATTAATAATAAATGTCCTAATCTAATATAAGTGGGCCTAAATGGTTATATTTTATTTAAGGTTGTTTTTGGTCGAATTACACTTATCCAATAGAATTAGGACATGTGTTAGGGTAATAATAATATCATTTTTACCCTTAATTACCCTATTTACTTTTAACCGTGGTAAATAAAAGTAAAAAAGTTACTATTCATCAAAAATTATTTTCATCTCATTGAACCACATTTTACTTACTAACATCAACCGTGTCTCTTGGATTTTTGAAATTCCATTCACAAAAGTGGTAAAATTATGTTTTATGTAAATTTTCAAATTCTCCTAGGAGGTGGGTAAAAGACGGTCAAAAGTTCAATAAAATTTGTATATATCTAAAATTATTATAAAATGACTCCAATGAATTACATTAAACTTATATAGGTATTTTGTGTCAATTTTGACCAAAAATAAATTTAAATAAAATAAATAATTATTTAAATAAAAAGTCGGGTTTTTAATAGTGACCCAGTGTTTTCACTATTCATCAAAAATTGAATGTTTTCAGAAAAATACCAAAATTTCACCCTAGGATAATTTTGATATTCCGAATCCAAAAATGAATTCCATTTTGAATGTTTAAATTTACAAAATTTCAAAAATTGGGTATTACTATTCATAACGGCTAGTTTTAATAATATTTTAACCATATATCGTTGTTTAGTGAAACCTGGTATTGCGTACAACACACGCTATCAAGGAAAGTCACGATTGCGTGTAATGCAAGCCAAGTCAGGGTTGCGTGTTGTGAAAGACTCCTCTGTTGTTTTGTATAACAGAATCCAACCATATTTCATTTATACATTGAATATATATATATTTATATATATACACTCATTGTTTCGTAGAATAACTACTATCAAAATTGTGTGTAACCTGATCCAAGAATAGTGTTGTGTATACTGCAAGCTCATACGGTGTTGCGTATAGCGCAAGGTAATATTGTTGTAGCATACCACACAAGACATCAATGATATTAAAAGAATAGTTTTCATAAAATCTTGGGGTGTTACACTTATCACATAAAAATAAACAAGATGACAATAATAGAGTCCTTATTCTAGTCCATTTTAAATTCAAAATGATCTACCACGTCTAACTCTTTGATGTAGTAAGATCTATATTCATCATCCAAATGCCTAATTTCATCTCTATGCATCAATAATGACTCAATTTTGAACTATGGTATATTCACAAAACTTATGAAACAAAATATTTGTATCATATACCCCTTTCAGATCTAATAATGGATATTTACATAATCACACCTAACATTAACACTTCCACTAGTTTTCTTTTGACCCTTAAGGTATTCTATAAAATTCATTCTAGGGTGGTCAAGATATCCATAATGGAAAAATTACTCTATATTAACTATATATTTAAATTTTAAATACTTAGATCAACTATTTAATGACCCACTGATGGACATTACAATGGATTTTTATTCTTTCAGTTTGAAAACATACCTCCTTGCACTATCAGTATGCAAGTAAATCTAGGATCTCCCTTGTACTACTCATATATCCTAAAAATATTAAGTATCCAAATAAATATTTTCTTATGTTCATTTATAATTCAATTCAAAATAAACTAACAAAACATTTTTGGTAAATATTGTTGAATGAATTTAGTAGCCAGATCATAAACTAGTGGTGACCGTGGTCTCTACAAGTCATTTACATACCCAATAATATTGATCAAATAAGTATAGAAAAAGGTAACTTATATAATCATATGATAATTTAGTGTTTTATAAATTTCATATCTTTCATGTATTGATTTCTAAAGATATAAAATTTTATGGTTATCAATCATCCCTTAAGTATCTATTATTTTATGTTTTTTCTAGAATTTAGGCTGGATAGATACAATAATAAATTTTTATATTTCAACTAAATATCTTTAATGTTTATATAAAACATTATTTACCTCCTAAATATATTCTTGATAAGTTATTTCCTTAGGAATTGGTTTCTCTAACACATTGAATATTACCTACAGTTTGAGTACTATTCTCAAATTTTTATACCAATAAAGAAGTTTCTTCCATTAATCTTATACTTTTAAAATATTAATCTAGATTTCATAATAGAATATTATGATTCCATTTTATCTATTATAGATATTTTTAATTGAGTATCATAATTTATATTCATTTAATAATAACTTTTATTAAATGTTCTCCCACTAAAATGATGACCACTTTTAGAATTTTTATCATATCTATTAGTGTTCCATGAACCATATTTCACTAAGAAATGTCCATGATTTGAAATAAACCTCATCACTTTATTTATATAAGTAGGCCACCTTGATAATAATATCATGAATGACACATATGGTTGAGTGTAAAACTCTTTTATCAATCCATAATATGGATAAACTCAACATTATTCCTTTGGTATCTTAACCATTAGTTTTTTCAATTTTTGTGTAACCCAATAAAACTCCTAAAAACCAGGTACTTAGATTTTAAGGTCAGTAATTACATTCTTTCCTTACACAAAATAATTCATGGGTACCAAACTTTATCATGAACCTACCTATTTGAATGATCGGGGTCTTGATAAGTTCTTTCTTTGTAAGGAATCTAACACTTGGTATTCTTAAGGGGATCTAATCATTATATTATCTCATTTATTATATTTACATGTATAAAATATTATAATTTTTTAGTTTGGAATACTATTCCTTTAACTAAATTAATATTTTTAAAAAACATTTATGTGTAACACTTTATACAACTCAAACCTTGTGTTACTAACTTGAATTGAAAGATGAATATATTCACACATATCAAAATTCATCTCAAGCGTAATGTATATGAAACCCTTTTATATAAAGGATTATAATCATATAAAATCAACAATACCTGCAAGTATAATCTTGTACAAACAGATAGTCAACCCCCACATTTCAAGATGAGGCATATTCCTCTAAGACAGTGAATAGTATGACCTAATGTCCCTCTACCCAAGGTTAATTTACTCAAAAGAGACCTCAATTTATTCAGAATTCTAACACCTCTTATGTATAGACTATAAATAAATTCTTAATTCAACCTTATATTTTAGTACAAACCAATTTCAAGGTAGAATAAAACAAAATCAATAATCATACCTAACATATAACTCTTTAGATACATTTATGAAAATTTATTGAAGTAGTTTAAGACTTTAAACTAAATCATTAATTTATTCATAATATATCACTTTATATCCATCAATAAAGTAAGAAATAAACTAAATAAATGAAAATTTTATATATATAAACATGAGATATACATTTATCAACAATTCATAAATAAAGAAATTATAAAAATTTATAATTTAACTATGTATAATGGAAGTTTTATAATTAAATAAATATAAACACATTATATTCATTTCCAATATTAACTCTTTCATACAATTATTTTATATGGAATTCTTCTTAAATATATGATATTAAATGAAGTATAAACAATTTATATTCCAATTCTATTATATAAACAATTTACATAATCAAAATATCACATATTTAATATTATTTAAACATAAAACATATCAATTATCAAAACTCCATTTTCTATTTTTTAAATAATTTATTAAATAAATCTATTTAATTTAAACAATTAAAATTAATAATTATGAATAATTCATAATTTTAAATAAATTCTCCGTTATATTTTTCCTTATTTTTAAATTTATAATCAATCTATAAATTATCTTTATAATTTTCATATAAGAATTTTATTTTCTAATTATAAGGATTGTCATATAAAATCAAAGTTATTTTGTATTAACATTTAATTTTTTGGATATTTATCAAATAAATGTTACATAAAATTCTAATAATTAATTATAAAAAATTTCTCAATAATTAATCTATGAAAAAACTATAAATTAAATCAATATCCCATAATAATTTTTTCTATAATTTAAAAACATTTTTAAATTAAAAAATTCAAATCATAATTTGAAAATATAAAAATTAGTTTTTTCTTGGTGACATATTTTTCAATATAAATTATATCATGGGCTATGGTGTGTTATATTATCAATTGTAGTTAACAGTAGATAATTCTTCTCTATGAAAATTTATTCAATACTTAGATAGTTCTATTCTAAAATATGAAGTATATCATAAATGTAATGTAATGCTTGGTTTTTCATGTGTGGAATGGTGACATTGTCCGCTATGATAATACATATCGCATACTATAATATATAAAAAATCAAAAGAATTAAACTATTTCATACACTAAAATATTGCATATCATATGAATGAGCCTTATCAAATATTATGATATCAAAAATTTAAATGAATCCATAGTTCATTTTCTATATTATTTTTTATGATGTACAGTATGAAATCAAAAATGATATCAGCTTTATCTATTTTCATACATGATTTCAAGAATAAAGAATCATGGTAAAGCTCTATTACCAATAAATGTGGTGAAATCTCTATTTTTCATATGAACATATCAAATGTGACAACTATATGAACATATAAATGCACTCTATTTCTCTGACTCTTTGGGTGATGGAACTCTTTTCTTTAACAATGGAGCTCCTAAGTGGAGAACCACACTTCATCATTATTCATATGTGAGAGTTCTTATGAATCTATTAACTCTTTAACCATTTCTATGATACAATGGAAGGGTTTGTATATATCTAATAACACATATTCAATGTGATGAAATGTATTAGAAACAAGAAACCAAGATCTCCAAGATATGTAAAACTGAAATCATATATTGTGTAAATAAAGAACATTTACCTTTTTCTATGGATATTCAAGACACCTTCTTTGATCATAGTGGTAGGTGAATATCACTAATGAGTATGAAAAGGTATCTTACCTTTATGTTGTATCCAATTATTGAATAAATCATCTAATAGTTTTATAAATACCTTCCTCATAACCATGGTATGTTAGCTCCTATAATGTTAAAGGGAGGATAATGAGAGAGATTTGGTATGGAGAATTGATGGGAAGTGTAAATAAGTATGAATTATATTTTCATGGACTCTTTTAACTTTATATAGGCTTTGGGTTACTCCTGATACATCCATGTAATTTACTAAAACATTATGAAACATTTGATTAATTCCATCTATTAATAATATTTTTGAACAAATTTGGTATAGTGTGCATACATTTATCGTAGAAATGATTTTGATTCTCCATAAGTTACATGTATTAATGATATCTATTATGGAAGATAATTGAAATGTTAATATTTGAGACTCAATTGCCTAAATTAATCATAGATCTACCATAAGAATCACAACATATAATTTATCATATTGTGGAACTATGATTAAACCAAGACATTCAACATAAAAAGTATTTCTAGTGGTATAGAATCAACATATCATGATTTATGACATTCCCAAACCAAGATATGCGATATGAATTTGTTTTTATATTTCAAAATATATGACATAAAGATATTATAAATTATGATATATCCATAAATTAATCAATGTATAAAGGATTTTAGGGTATATCCCCATCACTAACAATGTGAAGAGTGTGTATGTAGGTGTGAGCTAGACATGAATAGTATGATTTCACCAAAGAGTTTATAAAATTTGTTTTATAAGAAACTTCATAAATTCCATTCTGAATTATAATTAGAAAATGAATTTTACCATGTGAAGGAGTGTAATGAAAACAAATAACATGACTTTATCATTTATAGAATATACTTCCCCCTTTTATAAAAAGAAAAAATAATGGTACTATATGGATAATGTCTTAAAATATTAAAAAAATGATACCACTTGTTTTATAAAAAAACAAGGTTTGTTATAACTTCCCTTTCTTTTCAAGGTTTTTTATGGTTTAATTATTTTCAAATCATGTGTATATTGGTTGTTTTTAGCCATTTTAGGGGTCATGATTGAATCAAAAGTTAGTTTTAGGGAAATACCAGGTCATGTAGCTAGAATGATGTAGCGGGTATAATTCATGGTGAGACCATAGTGGTTCACACCATGAATTTATTATATATAACTATAGCCATTATTCTAGTAGTTTTTCACAGTGTAATCCATATGGTCACACCATGAATGGCCACTTGAGTAGTTTTATTTAGGATTAACATTGCAACTTCCTCCAAAAACCTTATTTTGTGTTCTTCCTCATCTCCATATACCATTACATGAGATTTTGATATATAGGGTCTTATCATTTACTATCTGGTATCCCTCATTATCTCTTTCCCAATTTAATTTTTCTTCATTGTGGTGGTTTTATCTCGATGAGTCTAACATCATATATTCCTTATATGGGGGGTGTGAGTTGTGTTCCTTGAAATCAATGAACTTGAGCCTCATGCTATGGATAATATTAAGGTTGTACACAAGGGTAATTGGACTTGTAAAGTTCCATTTGGTTTCATTAAATGAAATAATGATGTGGTATGATGATGTGGTTGAACCATGAGTGGTATAGTTGAGCTTATCCTGGTAGTAGGATTTGTCCATGAGTGATATGGTTGTGTCTAGAATGAATATGGGATAGTTGAGAGTGATATTTGTTAGCCTGATATATTTTTTTAGGACAACCATGAATGAGATAGTTGGGTCTTGCAGTGATAATAATGGTTTCCATGAGTGATATGGTTGGTATGGGATGTCTTTTTTTGAATTCCATCAATTGAGAATAGATCTTCTTGTTCTGGACTTGTGGTGACAAGACATGATCATTCTTTCTGAAATGGAGTTGAAGTAGGTAGGTCTAGAGATCGTGACATCCTAGTTAGTGCCTAATGACATGATGGGTTATGTATTTATTTATATATATATATATTCTATAATCAAATACACTTTTATATGACAACTTTCTTTATGTTAACAATGTTTTTGTAGTTTTCTACAAGGTAGATACTCACACACTGCATTATAATCATAGTTCATGTACTGACTTTACTCTTGGGGATCATCTAAGGGAATAGTCCCTTCTTTAGGATGTTGAGATAGAGGAGTATGATGGATTGAGGAGGAACCAAGATGTATATAGGAATCTTTTTTCCATGCCTATTTATTATTATTTTTTTATTTTGTCTATTTTTAAATATTGATCCAACATATGTGGGGATCCTTGTTATTTCCTTGTATGACTCCAGTATACCATATTTTTATAGCATGGATGTTATTACAAATAGTTCTCATTGTGATGTCGGTTTCTTATTATTTATTTATTTCTTGTATTATATTTATAATTTTCAGTGATCTTTTACTATGAGTATAGTCTCCCCATGATGATACTTAGTCCCTCTATGTTAATTAGTAGCCTCTTTCATATGGTGATGCATACATGAGGTCATGTAATCCTCAATCCCAGACCAGGTAATTCAGTTCGGGGTATTACAAAATGGTATCATAGTCCCTTTATTTTTCTTTTTCATTTCTTATGGTTTAGGGAATTAAAGAATGAGATAGGATGAATGAGGATTAGGTAGGGGAGCTAATATTTTTCCTGGATAACACTCAAGTAGTGTTCCTCTAAGTAAAAATGTAATTGGGTCATTTTAATGGTTGGGATGTTACAGTTTCATATTTTCCTTAGGTGTTATTATGTAGTTATGGTTTATGGGATTTTCTCTTTCCTTGATTAAAAAGAGTGAGTGGTGTTATGCATAATTTATATTCACATAGGTTCACATGTCATGTACTTATTTACCCATGGTTGATAGAGGTTTATATTAATTAAATTATAAAAAAATATTTAGTTTTTTTTCAAATAAATTATTGGTGATATTTAATTAACTTAACTGGATCATTTTTTGATTTTATTATGTATGTGTGATTATGAAAAACTTTTAGGTACTATGATGGTGGCTTATTCCTTGGGTAGATATAGATTTTTTGACTTTGTGACAGGAGGGTGTAGTTGAGTATTCCCTAGTTAATTCCCCAAGTATTTAGAAAATGGAGCTACATCATCCTGGGGGTTTTCAATTTGTGACAGTTCAGGGTGGAGAAGCTCATAGGGGTGTATTGAAAAAAAATTAATTTTCTTGAGACTCTCAGTTGTATAATCCTCCATAATTTTAGGGTATGGTAGGCCCTATGTATGTATAGGATTAGATTTAGATTAATGAAGGTATTTTCAAGCCGGTTGAGACTCCTTATTATAATGAGGTAAAAATAGTTTCTTATATGCTTCTGAGAACCACAAGAAGGTGGTGGAGTGTGATGATCTGGTAATTAGGAATGATGGATAGACATCGGAAGCATTTAAGGGTCTATTTTTTGAGTTATTTTTCAAATTTATGAGGTTCAATAAAGATCAATAGTTACTTCAAATCTAATAGGGAGTGATGTCAGTAACCATTTATGCAACTTATTCTGTGGATTTGTTATGCTTTTCTCCTTTTTTGGCTATGAATGAGGCCTAAATATCTAGGAGGTTTCAAATTGGTTTATAACCCAAAGTGAGGTGTCATGTGAGGATCTTCAACTTGACATATTACCCCTAAAGTTATCTATAAGTACCTCATTATCTAGAAGATTCTGAAGGAGGATAAGGTAAAAATTATTCTTATTATTTCTTTTAGGCCTATGAGTGGACTATAAATTGGTGTTTTAGATTCCTATTTGAGTAGTAGGAAGTGGAGATTAGAATAGATGAGCTAGGTGGTGAGAAGAAGTTAGAGAAGACAAGATATTCTTCAGTATCCACTATATGAAGAGTTTTTACGTAGTATTGTTAGTTTAGGAAAAGTGGTCTTTTCAATAGGTACTATACTAGTATACAAAGGCAATATCACTAGTGTGGAAGGATGGTAAATCATTAATGATTTTTCCCTATAGTATAGATGAGTTTTGTTAGATGTGTCGAACTTATGTTGGCCTCAGGGGCTTGGTTAGGGGGATATTATAGGATAGTGGAACTTATTCAAGGATTTTTGTAAAGGGGTTATGTTGGTGATATTATAAAAATAAGTTTTAGGCTCTATAGGGTTTATTTCCTTAAATGATTAAATGATCATAGGGGTATGGTTGTGGATATGAGGTAGGAAAGGTTTATACATTATATCATGTTCCAATAGATAGTGGAAAGGGGGATTCAATAGTTAGATGTGTAGTTTTAATTACATAAATGTTATCTACAATTTTTTTTGATATAGGAGTGTCTCACTCATTTATTTCTTCCCAATTTGTTTCGAGTTTAGAGTTTTAAGTGAAGTTTTCCCCCACGTTTTTTACCCTTGATAAACCTCTTAAAAATAGGGTAAATCATATTTATAAGTGACCAGAGTTTACTATAGTGGTGAAGGGCTGTGTAAACACCTAATATTTTGTAATTTTAAAGATGAATAGTTTTGATGTCACCTTTTTCATAGACTTGTTGACTATATTTTGATCTTATTTCAATTGTTATTGGAGGTTAGTGACTTTTACCTACCCTAAGGAAGTGGAGTACATTCTTTCTGGGGAATTGAATCTAGAGGTTGGTAGAAAAAGAATATACCTTATCGATATTAAGTCCATTATATAAAAAATAGTGGGTAGGGTTCTCATAAAAGCTTGATGGTGGTTCGATCAATTTTTTGCTCAGGTGGTTGATCGCTACTGATATGTTTTTTTAGAAAATTTCTTAGGAATCCCCCTAATAGAAGGATTGATTTTGAGATTGAACATGTTCTTGGTGTGGATCATATATCAATTCCCCCATATCGAATGGAACTCTCTAAGTTGAATTATCTTAAGGTGAATTTTTATGACTAGGTGGTAGAGGGATTTATTTTCCCAAACACTTCTCCTTAGGGTGCTCTATTCTTATTTGAAAAAAGGAGGATTATAGCCTCTTATTATTTATGGAATACTAGAATACGAATCAATTCATGATAAACATTGGTATAAACTTCCAAGTTTACATCTATTTTCTTATTAGTTTAGTGGATCATAATGGTTCTCTAAGATTTATTTTTGTTATAGATACCATCATCTATGAGTCAGGACTAAGGTTGTATGAAATATGACATTCAAGAGCAGGTATGGTTTGTATGAGTATCTTTTGAGGCCATTAATTGGACTGGATAAATGCACTATCGGTGTTCATGGATTTCATGAATTGGGGTTTTCACCCTTACCTAGACTCCTACATCATCAAATATTTTTTTAATATGTTCTAGTGTATTTTTGAAACCCTAAAATACTTAACAGTCAACTTGAGACCATTTTGAGTACACTCCTAGCACGTTGTCTTTATGCCAAGTTCTTGAAGCATCACTTCTAGATCAAGGAGGTATATTTCCTTGGGCACATTATTTCATAAGCGGGAATCCCTATTGATCTAAATATGCTTGATTCTATTATATTGTGAGTGTGGAATAGAAATGTGTTCGAGGTTTATATTTTTCTCAATTTGGATGAGATTTATAGGTGGTTCAACTAGGACTTATATTTTTTTGAAGAAACTATGATCAGGATTACCAAGAAGGGAGTAAATTTCTTATGGAAAGATTAGTTTATGGAGGCCTTCTAGGAGTTAAAAAGTAGGTCGATGTCTGCTTTGATTTTGATTCTACCATACATGGGATTGGTTATATAGTTTATTATGATTATTAATGTGTTAGTTATGGGGTCATATTTGGGTAGTTATATTGGGTTTTCACTTATTTTTAATGTTATGTACGACCCCATGAGAATAACTAAACCACTCATGACTTTCAGTTAGATGTGGTGGTCTATGGTTTTAATTTTTGAAATCATTATCTCCTTGGTGAGAGATTTTTCATCTACACAGACCACAACATCTTACAATATAATTTTTATCAGTGATAATTAAAACCATGAAAGATGTGTTTGTTTGAGTACTTAAATAAATTCATTTTCAATATGAAATATCATCCAAGAAAGTGTAATTTTTTCATGCATTATCTCAGTAAGAAATCATAGAAATTGGGAACATGGACATCATAAGATGAGTGAAAACATATGATCTTTCTGGTAGATTGGTAGGTGTATGTATCCAATAATCAAGGTTAAGTGACATATTTTCTTATGTTCATCAATTACTCATTGTTGGATCAAGTAAAGGAAATATAAGAGTTTGATTCAAATTATCAAGTGATGTGAGATTGGTTGATGGGAGGTTACCAAGTTCCAAGATGGTCCTTATATGGAAACATCATGATGCATGTCCATGGAAAGATGGTGGTTACCATATCCAAAGGGGAGGAGTTAATGGGGGAATCTCATGTATAACAATGGGTGTTACATCCATGTTTGACCAATAAGTATTATGAAATTGAGAATCATTTCCTATGGCCATGTATGAACAAATATATTATGGGGATTGTCACTAGTTTCATTACCTGTCAAAGGGTAAAGGTGGAGAACCATCAACTAGGTGTATTGATCCAACATCTTCTAGAGCCTATATGGAAGTGGTATGATGTTACTATGATTTTTTAATGGGGTTTCTTGGGACTCTAATGGGTAAAGATGTGGTGTGTGTGGTGTTTGATAAACTAAAAATGGATTCATTCTTATTAATTTGAGAGATACAGTCTTTGTATGAGTTGGGTAGAATAAATGTGCAGGAAATAGTTTGACTACACATTGTGCTTATGAGTATCACTAAATATCAGGATATGTGTTTCCAATAATGGTTTTGGAAAGGCCTTCAAAAGGAAACAAGGTCACAGTTAAAGGTGAATACAGCATATCACCCATATACATAAGTATAGTACAAGAGGATGATCCAGATCCAGGAATATATGGTTAGATCATTGTGATTGATTTTGGAAAACCATGGGATGAAGAAACTTGGATTTTTCAATGATTGATTGAGTGTTCTTGTGAGTTTCACCTTGGTTGGGGTATCATAATTTGAGGAAGTGGGGATATCTAATGCCATGGTTTTTGGGTCAGTTCAAGATTGTGAAATAGATTGGGATAGTGCCTTATCATTTGTATCTACCTCTATGATATTGAGTTATACATGATTTGTTTCATGTGTCATGTATATAGAAGAATGATTCAGACCCTATGCATGTGTTTAATGATGATAATGTTGAGTTAGAGCCAAATTCTATGTTTGAGGAACATCCAACATAAATCAGGGAAAGAAGAAAGAAAGTACTATGATGAAAGATAATGCCTCTTGTTTAGGTTTTATCATAGTATGGAATAATATAGGAGGAGACTTGTGGAAATAGTTGTATTTCTAAGAGAATTAGTTAGATTTGTTCAAAGTATAACCCTATATATTTTTCTAAAATAAAAAAAACACTTAGAGGGGAATTTTTTAATACCCCTTGATTTTTAAGGGGAATTGTGGCTTAATTTTTTCCTAATCTGGTGTATATTGTTTTTTAGGCATTTTAGGGGTATAAAGTGGATCAAGGGTCTATTTGTGGGTAAATTACTAGGATTATAGCAAGAATTACTTTGTGGAAAGCATTCATTCCATGAACATAAAGGTTCACACCATGAATTGTTTGGTCAAAACTTCAAGAATTCTACCTATAGTTATTTATAGTGTGAACCATATGGTCACATCACGAATGGTCACTTATGATGGTTTTTAGGGTTAATATTATAACATACCCTTGGAACCCTATTTTTAGTTCTCTCATATCTTCCTCGATCCCCACACATGATTTCACTGTGCATGGACTTCTCTATGATGATTTTGGTTCCCTCCTCCACACATCTTTCCTAATTGAAGCGTAGTTCATTGCGGTGGTTTTCTATTAGTGAGTCTAACACTGTATTTTCCTTAGATGCATCTTTATTCCTATTTTTCTTGTTTTCTCATTCAGAAACCCAAATATAAAAATATTGGTGTTGGTTTTATGAATTTGGTGCATTGTCCTTGTTTTAAGTGGTGTTTCTTGGTGATTGGGCATCCTCACACATGAGGTAGAAAGTCTATAACATGAAATGGAACATGTATGGAATTGTATGACTTGATTTTCATATGGTTTCATGTGTATCCCTATGATACCTCCTATTTTAGTATCAAACTGATCAGGTTAAGTCTGTATCAAGGTATTTAGTCCCTTATAGGGGGGATGAAAGTTGTGTGCCTTTAAATTAATGAACTTGAGCCTCGTACCATGGATAAGGGTAGGGATATCTACATGGATAATTTGTTATGGAAAGTTTCTTTTGTTTTCAAGAAAGGGAATAATGATGTGGTATGATGATGATCAAGTTTGTATGATGATGCAGGAAAACCATAAGTGATGTGGTTGATCTTGGCATGGTAGTAGGGGATATCCATGAGTGATATGGTTAAGTCTATAATGAATATTGGCTAGTCAATATAGATATTTATTATCTTTATGTATATTGTGAGGATGACCAGGAGTTATATGGTTAGGTCCTTTTTTATGATGATGTCTACTTTGAGTGAGATGATTGGGTCAGGATGTGGGTATGCGAGTTACCTTAATTAAGAACAGAGAGGATTGTTTTAGAATTTTGGTGACATAACATGACCATTACTCCTGGAATGGAGCTGAAGTGGGTGGGGACAGGGTTCATGGTAGCCTAGTTAGCACATGATGACCAAGTGGTTTTTTTATTTATTTATATATTTAGTTTTTTCATAATGTATGCTTTTATGTGATTGCTTCACTTATGTTAAGGAATCACTTATGGTGTTCTACAGGGTTTATACTCACACCCCATATAGGTATATTAGTACATGTATAGGCTTTAATATTAATGATCCAAATAAGAGAAAGGGGCCTACTTTGGGCTATTGAGAAGAAAGAGTAAGATGGATTGAGGTGATGTTGGTATAGACTCCATGATCTTTTTCTTTCATGACTCTTTATTATAATTTTTCTTTTGGTTATCTTTCTTATATCAATCAACTAGATGTGGGAATCTCTTATGACTACCTTATTGAATGTTTCCATTATGTTTTCTATTGTTTATTATTTATTTATTTCTTCCATTGTGTTTGTGATTTTTAGTGATATGTTGAAGAGGGAAACGTATCCCCATTATTTTTCTCAGAACCTCACTACTAGTCAGTATCCTCTTACATTTAGGGAGGCATAAATGAGTTCATGTGTTCCTATGACCTATAATGGGTGATTCAGGTTGGTGTTTTATAGTTCTTTTTCACCTACTCAATATCTTTCTTTCAAAAAATATTTGAAAACTATTTATAATGGAAACTAAATAACAAAGAGTAGGACATACAAATTAAAATATATAATAATAAACTCCAAGTAACCATGATATGAATAAAACATTATGTTTTGAGTGTGAATGCAAATCAATAAATAAAACATTGAAAAAATTGTGTGTTAACAAGTGATATCAAATATTAACAAGTAACACCATGAAGTCAATATAAAAATATAAGAATAAAAATTAACATAATACATTAATAAAAAATAGACTATAATCTGATATAAAAAACTATGAGAAACTCACTGGATCTTAACAGGACAATCCTAGACAAACTCAATTGGAACTAAATCTTGGACTATATTATCTTCCTAGAAAAAATTACCACCTAAATTACTCTCAGTTAGCCTCATTGGGGGAACTCCATTAGAATGGGAATGAATTACACTATGTGAAACTTTCCAATGCGTAGTCTAGACTAATGTAGGAACAATATCAAGTCTCCTATTTAGTTTCCTAAGGTAACCATGACATATTTAAAGGGAGTTAAGGAGAAAATAAATTATGATATCAAACAAAACAACAACATAATATATCAAGTAATACATTATCTCATCTACAAACACCCTTAAAATAAATATCCCCTTTCACATTTCAATATATATCAATTAAAAATAAAATTTACTTCATCTAGTATGCAATATTATATTATTCATAACATGAGGGAGTGAAAAACTATGGTCGTTACTTTTATCAATAAAATATTTTGTAAAGTGAGAAACTTTCCTTTATAAAGAATAATAAAAACCAATCCATGAAATCATCCTTAGGAAGTCATTCAAGAATCAGGATTTCCATTGGAAAATAATTTAAATCAATATAAAATCAAACCAATGCATATATATCATAAAACTTAATAGGTAAATAATAAATTTAAAATATAGTTTAGTAAATTATAAATCCATAATTATATTGAAGATTTTTTTTTTGAAAACAAGATTTCCCCTTTTTAGAAAACAATTTTAAATCAAAAATCATATTTGGGTATAAATTTTCTTATAAATCATACCTTAGGAATAATATCAAAAACTTACTATGCATGAAAAATATCTATTGAAGTAAAGAACTCAAGCCCCAAAAAATATCATTTTTCAAACATGGAAAACATTGAATGGTTATGAAAAATATATAACCTTTTCAAGGATAATAGGTATGGGAATAAAATTCTATTAAGACGTAACCCAAGCTATGGCTCGAGACACAACTAACCTAATACCACCTCCATAGGACAGGGGTTTGTGACCAGTACTGAATGAATAACTAACATAGAGAGTCCTTTTCCTAATTACTTGTATGCATACACATAGGCATATCGATGCATAAGTGTAAAGGGTGTAAAGTAAAAGAAGAAAGACACTAAGGGAGAAACCATGCATGCAAAACCTCTAGATAGTACAAGAGTACGGTAGTGTAAACTAAAAATTAAAAGGGGTAAAATATACAACCAACCATAAATATATCCAAACCAGAAAAAACTAGAAATGTAAAACTATCGAGAGGGATTATACCCTGAATTCTAAGATGTGACCACCGTATGCGGTCCAAAGTACCAGGTATCCCTATGCTTCTTTAAAGTCACCACTATCATGTCTATCCTCTTTATAAGACATGAAATGTGCAACAAATTCCATGTAGGGTTGAGTATATACATATACATTAGGATTCCCTGAAAGTTGAAGGGAGGTAGTAAGATATGAAATAAGAATAGAAAGATAGTAGATGCAAGATATAGCCAAATTTGATAGCTCAGCCCAAATCAAAAGTAAAAGTAACCTCATCCAAACATGAGGTGATTAACATAGTGAGTATATGAGATACTAATTGAGTCATTTACACCTATATCATGGGACTAGACTAATCCAACCACGGTAATCTAAACACACAAATCTCAGGGTTTTCCCCATGCATCTCCACCTCTCCTGGAATGAGAGTAAAAAACTCCAAGGGTATGGATATATAAATATATATATATATATATATATTCTCATTCAAAATAAGAAAAAATGAGATATTAAGGGGATCTTCATCCCACAGCTCATCCCAATAAGAAGAGTATCCAATAGTTCTAAAAGAACATCAATGATTCCTAGCATCACACGTGTCTACCCAGAAGTAATCATCCAAGTCAAGTCACACCTCCTCACTTTTCTGCACAATCGAGGGGAGAAAATATCTTGGAAGAGAACCTGTTCCCTTTTACAATAAGAGGGAGACACTCTAATAGTCATCGAGGACCCATTTCCCTGCTCTACTGAGGGTACCACTCGATAGTCATAGAAGACTCCACTTCCCCACTCTATCGGATGGTCAACTCGGTAATCATCAAAGACTCCACCACCCAGATCTACTAGAGATTCAAATATATAGACATCAAAGACTCCACTTCCTAGATCTACTGAAGGGCCAACTTAGTAGTCATAGAAGACTCTACTTCCCATTTCTACTAGATGGTCAAATCGGTAGTCGTTGTGGTCTCCACTACCCAGCTCTACTAGAGGGTCAACTCGGTATTCATCTGGGTATCCATTATCTTTCTCTATTGGAGGGTCAACTCGATAGATGTCAAGGACTCCACTATATAGCTCTACTAAAGGGTAAACTTAGTGGTTATGGAGGACTCCATTGCCCATCTCTACTATAGGGATAACTTGGTAGCCACTGGTGATCCTTTGTGATCACTGTTGTCATTGAGAATTTCTTAACCAAGAATCATGCTAGGTACATTCCAAATAATATCTCTAAATACACACCTGAGGACACCCTCGCAATCTACATGATAAAAAACTCAGGATAGTCTACTTGCATGCCAAAATCTTGGTTAAAATAAGGATATACAAAACCTATAAGGTTCTTTAAAAGGGAAATAAGTAGTACACAATGGATGGGGGGACCCACATTGCGTGTGGTCCCACTCCACAACCTGTCCACATCTCTGGGGGTACACAGCTCCCAATCCATATTACAACACACATCATGGAGGTGGACTACACGGCGTGTCCAAGCCAACTGGGGAACAGGTTGTGTCCTTCTATTTGTGTCTGTGTATTCAAGTTGTGTCTGTGTACTTTTTTCAAGGTGTGTTGCTTCACATAGGGTTCTTCCCATCTTCTATAGTATCATACATCTATGTTGGTACATGTTAGTGTTCTTGGCCATGTACTCTTACATGAATTCCTACCCGTGTGACTCATCACATGGATCGTCCACCCAGGGATGAGGTACACAGTGTGTAGAATGTATACACAAAGTTTCATACATATAAATCTCTAAAAACCCTATCTTCCACACTCAAGGGTCTACATGTCGTACGTTCTTTTTTATACATAGTGTGTATAAGGGTTTTTCATAGTTTCTCATATCTGATCTTTGCGCCTTTAATCTGATCTCTCCACTTCAATTTTGGCCCAATCTTCATCTGAAAATATTGGATCTAGTCCAGATCTATCATTTCTGATAGTCGTTCATCGGAAATTAGATTCTAGTGGAGTGTCATGGGTTTCTTCGTATGACCTTTATGCCTCAACATGTTTTGATCCTTCCACCATTGAATATCTAGCTTCTGGTCATTGAAACAATTATCTATAGCCCACAATCATCCCATTTATGTGCTAGATTCATCTTTTTGTGCCTCTTTTGTCGATTTATCCTGATTTTGGGGGTCTGATCAGGATCAGTATTGCCTGGAAATGTCGAAATGGGATCATGGGGTCCTATTGGTGAAGAACATAAAGAAAATGAGGGATAAAGTCATCAAAAAAAATTAAACATCATTGTAAAAGTGTTATTTGATAAAAATTAAGAACAAAGATATAGGGGTTAGAAATCAATGAAATAAATTAATTTAAACCGGTACGTATGCTCATTCTTAGGCCACAATTGGCGCTGATAGATATAAGTGATCAATATTCTCAATTAGTTTAATCAAAAATCATGTAAACCATAAATCAATGATTCCTTCCTAGATATTGTATCATTATTTGTTGAATAATTTTCTCATTAAAGATTTAATGATGTCATTTCATGCATTTTTCCATAATCTTCATAAATCCAGTGTTTCATTGTCGTCTGAGGTGATTCTATAGTGAAGGATGAAGGATAATCTCTCAAAAAATCCTAGGATTATGCGGATAACCCAAGGTGAATCAATATGGAGGTAAATTTATATACATTTTATTTTGGTTATAATTAATTAATTAATTCAAAGAACTTACCACCAATTAGTGAAGAGTATGAACACCCTGTGTCAATCTATTTTATGTCATTATTAGGGTAAACATCGCTTTTCGGACTCAATCATGGTCTCGGATTTCTGATCCAAGCTTCTGCTTAAGATTTATCTCATTTTCAATAAGAATATTTGCGCACACAATATAAAATATATTTAATATTTTTATAAAATTAATTCTGGGTACACCATGCCTCCGAATCACATGTCGTCTCAGTTCCTAACTTTTGAAATATATATAGAAATATTTAAAAGACTTGAAAGGAAAAAATGAGTCTCTACATCATGCTTACATCAATATTTTTATTTCCAAAAATAAAAACTAAACAAACAACTTTGGATAATGAGCCTAAATCTAGCTATCCCACTCCCAGGAACTCTCCTACACGTTCCCATGCTATTACAACATGGGGACCAAAGGAATGGTTTGTCCATTCAAGTTTCTCTCTTGTTGATCCTTGATCACCACCAAGTGCTCCACAAAAATGGATCCATCCTTTATTTACAGCTCTCCCCATTCGATAATGTGTGTATTTTCATTCATGTATATCCTCAAATACGACATGTGGAAGATATCGTGCACCCACACTAGTTGTGGGGGTAGGTCAAGGTAGTAAGAAACCTCACCAACCCTCTGCACGATCTCAAACTATGTGATGAACCTTGAGGATATATTTCCTCCCCAGAAAAACCACTATAATACTCATCGTGGGGAGACTCTCAAGAATACATGCTCTCCTTTATCAAACTCCAAGGGCCTATGATAGCAATCTGTGTATGATTTTTTTTTCTATGTTCTACCCTTGTCTGCTCACCGATGACTTGGAATTTACCCTTAATCACATGCTCCATCTATGGGCCCATAAGATATGTCCCACTAATATATATCCAGTACAATGGTGACCTATAGGTTCTACTATATAGGGCCTCAAAAGGGTCTATGCTGACGGTAGAGTGGTATCTTTTGTTGATTTCCAAATCTACCAAGGAAAAGTGATCCTCCCAACATCGAATAAAGTCTAACAAGAAATCCATTATCATATCCTCTAACACCTAGATAGTTTACTCAGTCTTCCCATCGGTGTAGGGGATAAAGTTCATACTCATTATCATTTTAGTCTCAAATTCCTCCTACAGGACTATCCACAATAATGAAATAAACTGCACATCATGATAGAAGACAATCATCAAGGGAACACCATGAATATGAATGATCTTATGTATGTACGACTACACCAAACTCTCAACCAAACTCTGGTTACTAATAGAAAAGATGTGTGCTGACTTCATGAGTCATTCAACTATCACCCAGATGGAATCATGGAACTTCTTTTTGTGCATAATCCCCATCACAATGTCCATGGATATGATGTCCCATTTCCACTTCGGGGTCTCAAGGGGCTACAAAAAACCTACCAGAACTTGGTGCTCAGCCTTCACTTGTTAACTGGTAAGTAACGGAGATATGAACTCATTAACACTTATTCTCATGTAGAACCACCAAAACTTCAACTGAATGTCTCTATACATCCTCCCCAAATAGTGATTTACAACAATGGGAGATGTATGGAACTCATGCATCACCCCCTCTCTCATCATGACAGGAACCACCATTCATCCTTGGAAAAAGATGTTGTTATTTTCCCCTTAAAAATATCAATTTTTTTATTCTTATATGGATATCTAGTCATGAAATACCTCATATTAAATGTCTCCTAACTGAAAATCTCTCACACACTTGATAAATGAAGGATTCAACACCATCGAATGAAGAAAATTTGTACCCCCTACTCTAATAGGGTCAACTGTAGGGAATCCAACTACTCTAAATCATCCTACGCTAAATGAGTATGGGAATTATTGCTAATGGAATCTACTAATACATTTACCTTACCTGAAGTATATTCTATATTATATACATAGTCATGTAGGAACTCCAAATGGAATTGTTGTCTTAGGTTTAGGTCTCTATGCATGAACACATACCTAAGACTCTGGTGGTTTGAGTAAACCACAAAATTATCTCCCAAAAGGAAGTTCCTCTACATTCTCAGGGTGAGTACTACCACTTAAAGATCTTGGTAATGATTCACATGGTTATTCTCATGGGGTCTCAACTGAATCAACCCATATGAAATAACTACCTATTGTTTCATCAACATGCAACCAATCCCAACTCCTGAGGCGTCGTAATACACTTTGAACTCCACACCTTCCTCTGGTGGACTCAATACTAGAGAACTCATCATCCTCAACCTTAACACCTCAAAGGCCCTATGTAACTTCTTAGAATGAGTAAAAGGCTACCATTTCTATGTCAAGGTGTTCAAAGAAGATGCAATTATGAATAATTCTTCCACAAACCTTCTATAGTATCCCTCCAAACTAAGAAATCTACAAACCTCGGACACACTCTCGGGTGGCTACCAAGAAATAACTACATCTATCATAAATAGTTACATGGCTAAAACATCCTTAGAAATGACATTACCTAAAAATTAAACCTCATGAATCCTTAAAAATAACTTCAATAACTTTATATAAATTTGGTTCTCTCGAAGAAAATCTTGAACCATCCGCAAGTTCTCTACATGTTCCTCCTCTATTGAAGATTATGTGAGTATGTCATCGATGAAGATGACCATAAACTATTCCATGTATGGTTGGAAAACCTATTTCATTAAAATCATAAATATTTTTGGGGAATTCATCACACCAAAGGGCATCACTAGGAACTCGTAGTGTTTTTAGAAACATCATAATACCAACTTTAGAATATCAGCCTCACGTACCCTCAACCGGTGGTAGATGGACCTAAGATTGATCTTTGGGAACCATCTCGTGCCTCATGGATACGCAAAGAAGTCATAAAGCCTCATAAATGGGTATTTTTTATTTATCATGGCCTATTTTAGGTGACAATAACCCATTCAAATCCAAAATATATCATCTGTATTTTTCACGAAACACACTGGAGATTCCAAAGGGGACACACTGGTCATGATGAAACCCTTATCTCAAATGTCCTCTAGTAGAAAATGTTGCTCTTGAAGCTTGGTAAAAACCATCCCATATGCCACAGAAGATATTTGAGTAGTCATGGGGTGCAAGTAGATGAAGGAATCCATCTCCCACTTTAGAGTTTGTCTAGAAACATCCTCGTGTAATAAGTCCATATAATCCTTCATGAATGAAGAAATAAATATTTCTGAAGATCCTACTACACCAAGGGATATACTATATAACTGATGGGTTATGGGTTTTAGCCTCCTTCTCACATAACCCACTTGTCTCTCTATGAGATCTCTCTCACCAGAAAAAGAGAATCTTGTCCCATCAGTGCATAGGCATCTAACTCATCTATGGTGACAATCAATCTGGGATCAAACCATAGAAAACCAATCCATACCCAATATGATTTCATAGGGTTATATAATGATGAAAAAATGGTCCTACATGAACCTATATCCACCAAAAGATATCTAGAACTATAGGAAAATAAAATATACAGAAGAAGTGTTCCCTATAGGAACCTCAAGGAGAAGCTACTGATATAGCGCCTCGATTGGGAGCTCCAGCTCTCGCTCCATGAGTATAGAGATGAGGTAATGACTAGAACCTATTTCTATTAATACTGAAGCAAGAGTATAATAAACATAGATTATACCTTTGATCATCTCGTGCGTTATGGGGTCATAAGCCTCCAGATCCTAAAACTGTCTATGACCCCAACTAATAGCTCCCTGATCCTGACATGGGCTTCTTGGTGGTGGTGGTGGAAGGATCTCATAGCATCATCTATCAGCCATAGCTCCTCCTTCTCCTCTACCAGCTCCACCTCCTTGGGAACCACCTTGTCCTCACCTAGGAGATCCCTAATCATGGCGTTTCCTCTACCGTGGCGGTCGATCAACTATCTATCGGTGCTACTTGGAATGTCTGGTTAGGAAATCTCTTAATATGTGACCTCTCCTATAATAATAAAATCACCACTCATATAGAGACTTCCCTAGAGCTATGTGTTATCCCTACACCACACAACCTCATGCCATAAGCCTGATTACGAAAAGGTTTCCTATTCCAAGATCTTACCGACTAGCACCTACTTGCTACTACAAAACACTCAACTCTGTGATACCCATTGTTTTCTCTAGCTATCTAGAATACCTCTGATATAAATCTCACTATCACTAGTTCCCACTCCAGCACCCTAGTATAGGTGGGGATGCATAAGGGAACCATTTTGGAACAGATCTATCTATGGAGACCCTACTGAAACCTTTATGCTCAAAATTATCCATTGTGGATCATGTCAAGAGAGTACCAGGTAAGGTTTGTAAAGTTCACTATGTACTCATCCACCATAATCCCCCCTGCTGCATATCTAGAAGCTCATGAATATGAACCAATCACAAGCAGTGATGATATTACTCCTTACAAAATTACTACTGGAACTTGGTCCAAGAGAGTGTAGAATTATCGTCAATCTTCATAACAAGTATCCACCAGTGACAAGCTGGTTCATGGAAAAGGATAGCTACTGGTGCAACCACTTAATCCATCAGGGTATAAATAAGCCTGAAGATATAGACCATTGACTCTATCCAATAATTTATTGCTTGAGGATCTGACACGCCATAAAACCACAGCAGCCTCTGGTTCTAGAACTCAAAGAGTGCGATAAGCCTATAGTCATTCCAAGCCTACTCCTATAGGATAATCTATTTCTCAATAGGTTTGGGTGATGCTACCAACCCACTTAGCAGAATAGGATCATGGGATGGACCCTAAACTGAGGCCTCATTACTCATCGAATCGTCATCACGGTCCAGAACTGGTATCCTGGTTGGATGTCTTCATGGAGGAATCTTGAAATTTATCAAGACCTACTAGGGTAAGATGAGAATACATATTAAAATAACAATAATTGGGGGATGAATCAATAAGTAAAGTCAAAGAATCAATCATATATGGTGTATTTAATATTGATCCCTATAACCAATGTATTGGTATGTTGAGTTGACAAGAAGTTAGTCAAGGTCTTTGGGAATGGATACCTAGAATCCAGCACAATAACTAGATTCCCTATCCTAATAGCTACACTCAAGACACTTTGAAATTGTTTCCCTAAACCCAACCAAATACTCGTATGGTGTCTAGTCCGAACAACATCCTAAGGAATGAAATTTATCTTATACCAATCTATCACAAACTGACCCAAGCCAGGGCTTGATCTGCAACTAACCCAAGACTACTTCAATAGGCTAGAGGGTAGAGACCCATGTAGAAGGAATAACTAACACATGAAGTACTTTTCCTATGTACCTGTATGCACACACACATCCATCTTGATGCAGAAGTGAAAAGGGAGTAAAGTAAATGAAGAAAAATGTTAAGGGTGAATCTATACATGAAAAACCTCTAGATTGTACAAGATTACAATCATGTAAACAAAAAAGAAAAAGGGGGAAAATACAAGACTGAATAGAAATATGTCCCAATCTAAAAATAAAAACTGGAAAATTAAAACAGTTGAGAGATCTCGTCTTCTGAATCCCAAGCTACAACCATCATACATGGTCCAAAGTACCAGGTATCCCTAAGCTCTTATGAAGTCACCACCGACCTTTCCATCATCTTTATGAGACATGACACATGAGGGGAAATACCATGAAGGTTAGAGTATATACATACCTAGTAGGATTCCCCAAAAGAGGAAGGGGTAGTAAAAGATACAACAAGAATAAAAAGACAGTATATGTAAGATATAGTCAAAGATAATAGCTCAACCCCAACCAAGAGTGAAAGTAACCTATTTCAAACACAATGGGATCAACATGGTGAGTATAAGAATTAACCATAGAGTTTTCAAAACCTGTATTTGTGGAATAGACACATCCAACCATGAGAATCTAAACACAGAAATCACATGGCATACTGTATACGTCTTCACCTCTCGTGGAAGGAGTGTAACCAAATACAAGGTTATGGATATAGAAGAATATATATATATATATATATATAATCTATAAAAAGAAACCCAAATGAGAGAGTAAGGGTATCTTCATCTCATAGCTCATCCCAAGAAGAAGAGTAACCAATAGCTCCAAAAGTCCATCAATGATGCCCAATATCTCACGGGTCTTCTCAGAAGTAACTATCCAATTTAAGCCATGTATCATCACTGTGTCACACAATTTTGGTGTCATGATCACTAGGTAGAGGACCCATGCCCTATTAAAATAAGAGGGATCCACTCTGATAGCTATCCAGGACACACTGCTCAGCTCTACTGGATGGTACCACTCAATATTTATCAAGGACTCCACTTCTCAGCTCTACTGGAGGGTACCACTCAGTAGTATTCAAGGACTCCACTACCCATCTCTATTGGAGGGTCGGCTTGGTAGTCATTTAGAACTCCATTATCCAACTCTACTAGAGTTTCAACTCGGTTGTTAAAGAGGATTCCACTATCCATCTCTACCATAGGGTCAACTCGGTAGTTGTTGAGGACTCCACTGCCTAGCTCTACAAGAGGGTCAACTTGATAATTGACGAGGCCTCAACTACCCAAATCTATTGGAAGATCAAATATATAGTTTTTGAGGACTCCACTTCCTAGATCTACTAGAGGGTCTATGTGGTAGTTTTCTAGGACTCCACTGCCCAGCTCAATTTGATGGTCAACTCGGTAGACTCTGGGGATTCTGCGAGATCACTGTCATCATCGAGCATTTATTAACCAAACATCAGGACTAAAAAATTCCAAATAATATCTATAAATACAAAACTAAGGGAACTATAAAGTTATCTGCAGAAAAACACATGGGATAGGCTACTTGCAAGCCAAAATATGAGTTCAAACAATGGAGATACAGAACCTTGAGGTTTCCAAGAAAGGAACCAAGGGGTACACGACATGTGAGGGGACCCACACGGTGTGTGGTCCTACTCCACCACCTAGTTTTTTCCTTGGGGGTACATGGATCTCAATCCATGTAGAAGTACATTCCATTCATGTGGACTACATGACGCATCCAAGCCAACCAAGGATCGAGTCATGTCCTCTTGGCTATGTCTATGACTCGATCTGTGTTTGTGTACTTGGTACATGGTATGAGGATTCACATGGGGTTCCGACCATTTTCTCTAGCCAGGTATATGTACTTTAGTACATAGACGTGTGCATGGTTGTACCCGTCTGACCCATCACACGGCTCGTCCACTTTGGGATGAGGTACAGGATGTGTAGGAGCACTAGATGTCATGTCATACTTATAAATCTTCAAAACCCTATCCACCACACTCAAGGGGATACAAGTCATGTTTTCATCCTTGTACAAAGAGTGTATTCTGATTTTCCATAGTTTCCCAGATCTGATCTATGTGCCTTTAATTTTATCCTTCTAATTTGATTTCGGCATTATCTCCAACCAAAAATAGTGGATCTGGGTTGGATCTATCATTTCTGGCCATTTTTCACTAGAAATCGGATTCCAATGGAGCGTCAAGGGTTTATTCATCCACCCTATATGCTTTGGAACATTCTTATCCTTCCTCCTTTAAATATATGACCTTTGATCTTTGAAAAAATCATCCAAAACTTTTAATCATCCTAGATCTATGCTATATTCATTGATATGTTCCTCATTCATCGATCCATCGTGATTTTGGGGGTCCAATCGGGCTCGGTACTGCCCAAAAATGTCAAACCGGGACTGCGGGGTCCTATCGGTGAAGAAAGCTAAGAAAACGAGTTGGAAAGGTATCACAAAAAATATTAAAAATTATTGTCAAAGATTTCATGGCCAAAGATCAATAACAGTGACATCAGGGTTATAAACCAATGAAATAACTCAATTTAAACTGGTACGTAGGCACATTATTTGGCCAAAATTGGCACAAATTGATATAAGGGATTGATCTACTAAATTAATTTAATAAAAAAAGGCATAACCCAAAAATTGATTTTTATTTCTTATATATTTTACCATTAATATTAAAAGAACATGGCATCAAACTATTGATGGATGGTGTTGTGATCGTTGTGTCCTGATATACTCTGATCCCGCGTTTTATCATCGTCTGAGGCGGTTCACCAATGAAGAAGGGAGTAGAAGCTCTTGGAAGATCCTAGGATTATTAGGATAAACTTGGTAGAATCCCCATTGTATTATAATCATAAAAAATTTATTTTGGTTAGAATTAATTACTTAATTAATTCATTGAGTGTACCGCCAACGATCAAATAGTTTGAACGCTCTGTGAAAATCTATTTTTGGTCGCACCTAGGGTGAATACTGAGTTTTGGACTCAATTGTGGTATTTTATTTTTGATATAAGCTTCATTTTAATAGTTAACCCATTTTATTTAATAATATTCTTGTGCGCAATATAAAATATATTTAATGTTTTTATAAAATTAATTTTGGGTACACCGAGCCTCAGAATCGCTTGTCGTCTCAGTGCCTATCTCTGAAAATAAATGTATAAATATCTAAAAGTCTTACACGGAAAAAACAAGTCTCTAAAAATTCATAGAAAATGTGTTCAAGAAAATCAAGTATCACATGAAATGTCAAATAAAGTTAATTATAGAAAAACACCAACCTTAGGTTAATGAACTTGACAAAAAATCATTCAAAGAAAAGGAGAGATGAACCAAGGGAGGATTCCACACCATTTAAGCAATAAGAATAACAATATTTAGAAAAATAGATACATAAATTTTGGCCACCATGTCCTCTTAAAGTAAGGAAGAAGGAATTGAAATACAAGAGAATAGAGATAGATAAGAGATGAAGATAAAATAAGATATTTACCGAGAGAACTGCTTCAGAGTTAGGGATAAGAGGAATAAAACCACGTAGAAGAGAATATGGATATGATTTAGGTATCACTTGGAATTAACTGAGTAAATGATAGTGGAGAAGATATTCTAAAAAATAAAAATGTGTAAAATAAAAATTAAATTCTAAAAATCTAGGAAACTCTCATGGTTTACCAAATTGTGAACCAACTATGCACATGTCTATAGACCTAACTTGTAGCACTTGAATAGTTAATCTAGTTCCCCAGAATATGTGTCAGCCATGCATTAGCCACAAGATAATAATTTCACACTATTCACATTTAGGTTTCAATGTTACTTATAAACATGTTCTAATCATGAAACCTATAAATTTCCAAAAAATTTGAAGTACTAAATCAAACTTAACCAACATCAATATAATTATTAATTGGTCAAACTAATACAAAATTAAGATATTTGGGTGTCATAATTATACCCATTATTCCACTTTATTCCCTAAAAATCATTGTTAAATCTAAAAAGTGCGTAGAATAAAAATACCCTCATTAAATAAGGATCTGGTTGACTTCATAATAATTTAATCTAGTATTTAGAATATGAATAGTTCATATCATGTAATAAATGTCTTCACCCATTCAAAATTTACCCATTTACACAGACATAGATTTGATATAGTTATCCTATAACTTGACACCTAAAGGATAAAACTCAAAAAAAAAAATGGAAATAGAATATAAAATAATATAAAATGTCCCAAACCATTATTGGATAAGTAATTAGATAACATGATTACACTAAAATAGATTATTATAAAACATAATTTTTATGAATCCACCCTTTTAGTACTTTATGGAAACTATAATCCTAAACCCTATTTATAACTAATTATACATAAGGTTCTAGGGGTTGATCCAATTATATGAGTAATTCAAGAATGATTCAAGGATAACCTATTAGAAAAGTTTGACAATTATAGATAGGGACAAAACACATGATGTGTACTTATCCGAATGAGATAATGAAAACTATAATCAAATAAATCATTTTGGTTCTATATTACTGATATCTATGATTGATATCACGTTACATACTAGTGGCATTAAGACAAATTATCATGCATAAGGAAATACTAATATATTTATTATAATTTTGAGACAAATTATAGGTCTCCTCATCATTTAAATCATACCTTATAATGGTAATAAAGATAAACTTTCACCTTTATATGAAAACACCACTAGAAAATATATATTCCCAATATCAAGGATCCAAAATAATAATGAACCTTACTAATTAAATACTCAAACACAGAGGATATGGATTTATAACAAGGAAGAGATCAAAAGATATGGGAATATAAAAAAGGAAATGAGATTAGATAATATAGGTTAATAATAATTCATAAAAAGTGAGGAAAGATTCTTACATTTTTTAAATAATATCCCAAAATTAATGGACCAAATAATAGATACCTTGAATTTCCACTAAATCACTACATACTGATCAAGAATAAGCCTCAAGATATACTACTTCCAAGATTAGGTGTATGTTGAGGAATTTTTACTCTTCCATTGATAATTCAATTTAAAGAGTTTTTACAGATTACCCAAACAGACATCACCATGATAGGTCTTTATAGATTTTTAGAAAGTGTTTCTATAGTTCCCTAGTTAAACATAATAGAAAAATATGAGGGGTAATTTCTTTCTAGAATGAGAAATTTAAGTTTGAGAATATTAATACCAATCAACCCAACTTTCATACTCAATAACATCTTGTTTATTATTATAACAAGACAGAGTACTCTTACTCATTCCAAATAAACAAAAATCACTACCCTTCAAAGGATAAATCAATATATTTTAATCATTTAACATGGACTTGTTGAAAAATTTTGCACAGTATTTTAGTAAAAATTCAAACAAAGGTGACCTAAGGTCTATTCAAAGATCTCCCTCAAAAAATTTCCTTTTTGTGACTCACTGATAAATAGCTCATGAAAAAAAAAAATAGGCTTTGATAAATGGTCATCGCACTTAACCACCGATTTATTACCCTACTAGAGACTCATAAATTCCATCAATTTATCTAAATACATTATTTTATAAAAACACCACTAGGTTAATATTTTTTAAAACAAATCCCAAGACATTTCATCCTGTAGTTGATGTGGAATAATGGTTTCCCACCATTTCGACTGAATACTTCAAACATGACTATAATAACTATCACATTATAAGTTTTAGGAGGTCCCAAAGAATCAATTATTCCTTAAATATTCCCTATCCACTTCATTTAATTATGTGGAATTTTATTATAGTGAAAATTAAACAATTTTTATTCAAGAAATCTTTAGTTTGGTAGAAGAGTAGAGAATAAATCGACTCTACCACTTTTTTCAAAGTATGGGAAGAGAAGAAAAATAGATAGATCATAATCATACTATGAGATAGATTAATTTGATATATATCTGCTAAAATGGACTTCCCGTGACTCGTAGATAGATTTCTAGGAGGCATACTCTAAATAAGACAAAATATATATTCTCATCAAAACACCATTCAATATTCAAAGCACACAACTCGAATATAAAATAGTATATCAAACCTAAAAAAATCAAAATAAAAAAAATAAGCACATATATCACACCATAAAACACCCTTTTACAACACATGAATTTTATAATGATCCCATAAACCCATTTTTTAAAATAAAATCCCACCTTGAAATGTTCTACCTAATTTAGAAAACAAAAAGAAATCCATGTTATTTCAGCTTCCTATAGTGAAGTTCAAAAACATTTACATTAGTTATGAAACCCCAAACATACATTGAAACATCATATAAATCAATATAAAACCCAACCAACAAATAAATACCAAAAAAATTATAAAAACAAATCAAACTCAAGGAAAAACTATGAAATGTCATACACAAACCTATATTGAAGAAAATTTTCTTAAAAAAATACATTACCATTTTTAAATTTTGATTAGGTGTAAAATCAAATAAGTTATATGATTTATGACTATTAATATTTTTTTATCATGATTTGGAAGGCCATGAACCAACCACATGATAGATATTGTAAGATGTCCAGAACCATATTCACGATTCATGCATGGTTTTATAGACTAAGAGTAGAAATTTTATATCATTAGTTATCCTTTCATTTTATCCCTAGAACCTAAAAAATCTCAAAACAATCAATATAAATTCAATTTATAATAAACAATAATCAATTTATATCCAAGTAATCTGAAAATAAAATAAAAAATAATAAATAAAATTCAAGTCTCAAATCATGATTATCCTAGGAAACTCAAGTTTCATTAGGAAAAGTGTTGGTTGGGAACTTACTAATGACCTAAATATTGAGTATGAAGAATCTTATCTCAAAAATAAAATTACCTTGAAAATATAAAGAGGGATTATATAATATTTTATAACAAACCCGCTTGGGTCAACTAACTATGTCACCGTGGTCAACTCACCACAAGGCCCCAAGTGAGTTCCTGATTTCCATATCCTAAAAATAAGTATTGAGGGTATCAAAACTAACCCTTGGGAATTATTTCACCCTTGATTACTAATAAATAAATCATTTAATCCAAATGAGAATCTAGAATTTTATTCCCAAACATTGAACTTCCTTTCACATCAAATATACAATTTTTAATAAAACATGGACAAAACATGAAATAAAAAATATATACATACAAACCCACATTTAACTATAATCATAAAGAGAGATATAGTCCAAGTAATAATAGCAAAGAAACCAAAAATATATGAATGGTTTTAGTGGACACTATTAACATCTCAAGATTAACCATGAGACCTGACCAACCACTTGAATATCTCCATGTGGCCCTATTTTATCCTCTATAACCTAAAACATTCATTAAGTGGAATAAATATATGTTCTAATAATGTGTAAACATAAACTAAACACCTATGTGAAAACATAATGACTAAATACACACTATGGTACATATATAGTGTGGGAGATACATCTTACTGGTATAATTTTATCAAAGATTTTATACAATTCCATTTATATGATATTTAATAAATTATAATTTAAATTATCATTAGAAAATAGATTTTACCTCGAGAAGGATTGTAATTAAAAAAATAACTTATCTTTATCCTTTAAATAAAGTATTACACCATTTTTCTAGAAACCAAAATTGATATTTCTGTATGGAAAATTCCTTAAATAGTTAAAAATTGTATCTATGGTTTTTTTTTAAAATAATAATGGTTATATTTTCCCTATTTTATATATTTATTTCAAAATAAATTTGAAAACTTTTTGGAAAACAAATTAAACCGTAATAGGAAGGAGTAAAATCCACAATTATCAAGTCCTAATAAACATGGTATGGATAAAACATCATGTTTAAAATATAAATATTAAAAAAACATTGAAAAATGTATGTGTTCACCAACATAACAAATAATAACATGTAACACTACGAAATCAATATGGAAATAACAGAATAAATAAAATACATAATACATTTTTCATCAAAAAAGAATATAATCAAATATAATAAGCATAGTAGGAAACTCATTAGATCCTAATGGGACAATACTAAATATATATAGGTGTGAATAAATATAAATATACATTATGTTTCTAACAAAAATTACCTCCTAAATTACTCTCAACAAGTCTTATCAAGGGAACTTTCTTGGTTAAGGCATAAACTACACTATGGGAAACTATCTAGTGTATAATCTAAACAAGTGTAGCATCAATCATGGATTTCCTACCTAGCTACCCAAGGTTAACATGACATAAGATAAAGGGATTTGAGGAAATTCGATATTATTATATTGATGAATAATAAAAACATAATATATCATATGATCCCCTATCTCACCTCCAAACACCATTCAATGAAATAGATCATTTCACATTTATACATTTATTAAATATTAATAAAATTTACCTAAGATATTATGAAAACATATTTAAATCATAACACAAATGGGATCAAAAAAATGGGTGTTAATTGTGTCCAGAAAAGATCTTATCAAGTTCTAAACAAGACTTTATGACACATATAGAAAACTAATCCAAGAAATCAACCATTGTAAATCATTAAAGAATCAACACATCCACTATAACATCATTGAAATCAATATAAAATATAAAATATATATATAAATTTAATAAAACCTAAAAAATGATGACTAAAACTAAGATAGAATTTATTAAATTCTAAATACACCCAAATATTGAAGAAAATTTTCTTAAAAACATGAGTTTCAAATTTTTTAATCCAATCAGATGTCAAAATATCTCTTTGAGATTCAATTTTATTGTAAAATATACATTAAAATTTTTATCAAACACTTGTAGTGCATGAAATATAATTATATAAGTAAAGACCAAAAACACATAAAATTACCAATTTTTCAAATATTAAAAATTTTTAAAATTTTGGAAACATCCATAACCTTTTCAAGGATAACACATATAGTCATAATATTGAGAGAAAATGCATTATAAAACTCAATAATTTCATTACATGTTAAATAAACTAACTTTCAAAAAAAAGCTACCCAAAGTTAATGTGATGGACAAAAATCCTTAAAAATAGGATATAATAACAAATTGATGATTTCACACTAACTAAATACTAAGAATACCAAGATTTATTTAATCCCTAACTGGGGATTATGCCACTATAGGATCTTGAAGAAAGTAAAAGTAATAGGTACATAAGGGAAGGGAGATAGAGAATATAGTAGTAGAAAATAGTATATTTAACTAGATATACACTTTATAATTACAAATATTAATCATGGGACTAAGGAGAATAGAGGATTAAGATGGTATAGGGCACCCATAGGATGGACTGAGTTAATTAGAGACTGAAGAAAGTTTCCCAAAATAAAAAGGGGTAAAAGTAAAATGAAATTCTAAAAATATAGGTAACTCACATGATCTTCAAAACCATGTACTCTTCTCTAAATTAGACATGTATAATCCACATAGTTAAGCTACACAGTTACATGAATTTTGAACCAGACATGTATTATCCAATAGATAATAAATGTACACTATACATGGTTAGGATACATAGTTACTCCTAACCATGTTCCAACAGAGAATACTAAAAATTTCAAATAAATTGAAAATAACAATATCAAAATTTACCAATTTCAAGTGAATAAATAATTATTCAAAATAATTGAAAAACCTAACATCAGGGTGACAATGATTTTCATTATATACTAATGGAGTTATTGGGAAGTTTAATCATGATTGATGGTGTTAATAATAAGTTTGTAGTATTTTAGGGATTATTTCTTATACCATTGTTATATAAATGATATTAGGTTATATTAATGTAAAGGGTTAATGATTATTTTACCTTTTTTATTTTATTCATCAGTTTCATTTTGTGAAATTCATATAGTATACATTATTTATGATATTAGTTGATTATGATTTATTATTGTTAATCATTTGGTGGTTTTCATTTTATTTTTTATTCTTTCAGTGTGTTATATAAAGAACAATGTCTCCCATTTGTGATATTTATACCCTAGGTTCTAGTATCTAATCCTTGGAATTTTGGATCTTGTATTCAAGGATCACACTTTCTTATATTATTGATATTTAGAAGGTTCTACCAGAATCAAATCATGAAACTAAGATTCACCTTCACCTCCTAATAGTTTCATCAGATCTACTATCACCATCCACTTCTATTTATGGTAAAAACATACAGAGAGAGAGAGATAGTTATTTATGGATAATAAATTTTTACCATAGGTATATATCATTATTTAGATCACATAAATGTAATTTTTGATCCATGATTCAAACAGTAAATACATTATAAGTTAAAATGAAATATTAATTTAAGAAAAAAATATTTCCTAATTTCCTTTTAATTTTTATAATATATCATTAACTTATCCTTCTTTTTAGATTTTTTACTTTATGATCTAAATACACTATAATAAATTAGGAGGAAAGCACTAAGAAACACCACCCTTTCTAGATACGATTTTAGCACTGATAAAGGATACTCATTTGGAGTGGTTTTACTTTTTTCACAAAGAATAAATATTTTTATTTAAAACCTAACACAACCTTATTCCTTGTAATGGCCCAGGTTTTTGTGGTTCATTAATTGGTAAAAATCTGATATTTGAGGTGTTCTGGGTAGCCTGGAAGGATATCCCAGCTTCTTGGTGACTCCTAGAAGTAGCCTTGGCCTACCGGTGGCCCTCGGCCCACCGGTGGCCCTCAGCCTACCGGTCGCCCTCGGCAACTGGTCGCCATCGGCCACCGGTCGCCCTCAGCCATCAGTCGCCCTTGGCCACTGGTCGCCCTCCTCCCTCGGCCACTGGTCGTTCTAGGCTACCAGTACCTCTCAACTACTGTTAGTTATCGCCAACCGGTAGTTCTCGGCTACCGTTAACTCTCGCCTACCCCCACGAGTTTTCCAGTAGCACCTCCTTTTTGCACAAATTGGTTTTTGAACAATGTTTTAACCCCTTTAAGCATGTTTTAAAGCCCATTAATTCCCGTTTAAATTAAATGGTTGGTGAGGTACCCTCCTTAAATGAAAAACCATGAGGTGTGTGTCGGTTTAAATCGCCCCGAAAGGCGGAGACCTTTAAGTAGCGTGTGGGGTGTCCCAGTCGCGTGGTCAACCCACTATCCCACTTCTTACGTGGTTTTGAGTTTTTCTTTTCATATCTTAACCATCCTAGGAATGATTTATCTCAGCCTTTATAACCAAAGGCTTCTCCCCAGGTTTCTTTTCTCGATCATCCTGTGCTCAGAGTACCCTTCCTCCCAATGAGTCATACCAATGTTGCGATGTTTTCCTAGATCGTGTTCTGTGGAGATCCTGCCACTCCTGTTTTCCAGTTTCCACATGAGGACTTAACATTGATCCTTGATCAATCAAGTAGGTATTTTTCTCCTTCACCTCTCCTTTCTGTGTATCATGCAGGGTGGGTATGCTTTTTCACCTATAGAAATTGATGAAACTGAACTTAACGAAGACAATGAACCGACCTTTAAATAATGGAAGGGGGTGTGATTGATGACTTATTGTGATCCTTTATTGTTGATATATATTGTGAATTATACGGGCCTATGATCACTGAAAATCATGGCAGTTGGTGGTCTTTCTCTCTGCACTAATGAACCTCGGTGTTTTTGGATATTTAAATAACTATAACATGGAATTGGTTAATTACGTATACTTAGATAAATAAATTGAAAGCACCAGGATCAACCCTTTTCTGTGATAACCCCGGTTTAAGCACAGTGGAATTGAAACCATGGAGTGAGTTAAATCTTTTAAATCTGAAAATACCTGCATGGGCCTGCCTTGTGTTGGTGGTAGCGGTTTGGTTATTTCTTTCACAGGCCGATTGTTGGGGTGATGCAGGTGGGGATGGG
The DNA here is from genome assembly GCA_963277665.1 of Viscum album. Classification (NCBI taxonomy): domain Eukaryota; kingdom Viridiplantae; phylum Streptophyta; class Magnoliopsida; order Santalales; family Viscaceae; genus Viscum; species Viscum album. The sequence goes on from OY728165.1 coordinate 816,011,240, forward strand.
ATCCTCTGTTGTTATACTTTCACTGGTTGTGAATTTGAGGTTGTGTCATTACTCTCCTTATATCACGAATTGGGGTGGGATCCTCTATTGTTGAGAAACCTTTGGCTCCTAGATTTTGGGAACGTGGGGTTGTATCTTGGGGTTTTCTTTGGTTCCAGTACTTCGAGGGATCTCACTTATCCCTTTGTTGTTGTGAAATTTCAAGAGAACCGGGTGTGAATGCTTAAATTTCTCTTGGATGTAACTTTTTCCCTTGGTTTGTGCTTATGCTGTTAGTTGCCCAGTAGTTTAGAACTTTATTTAAATGAGATTACTTTAACATGGAAGAAAGAATATCTTAAATGGGAATTGGTTCTGGGGGTGAGTTGTGACTCGGCTGTGAGCAGTGTGCTTCCTATGAATAGGGACGAGTGTTCTTGTGCTTGGATTGGATTTGGAAACCCTATGGTGGGTTGAGTGTTTTTTACTTATACATATATTTGTAGTTCTTATGTTTCTTATTCGTGCCCCACCCAAGTTGATCACTTAGTGCAGAACACACCCATTTCATGGGGGAGGGTGTTTTTTCCAACACTTCTATTAGTGGCTGGTTATTAGCTCCTTTCTGCTCCCCTTCCCAGATAGCCCAATTATCTTCGGGCAGGCTGTGATGGTCTGAGGTCCATTATTAGCCCAATAATATTTGAGTGGGGTGGTTGCGGTGGTTGGACCTGGTGTTTATGGTCAGGTTGTTTCCCAAGTATCATCGGGATGAGACCCTGGTGTCTTCGGGCGTAATGGTAGCTTTCTGGCCCAGTTTTCTTCGGTCATGGCAGTGCTTGTTCTGTCCTAGGTGTTTGCGGGCATGGTTACGTGAGGTTTTTGTGGCCCAGGTGTCAGCGGGCAGGATAGCGGTTGTGGCCCAGGTGTTTGAGGGCAGGATGTGTGGTTGTGGCATAGGTGTGTGCGGGCGGGTGTGGTAGTGGGACTATGGTGAGAATGGAGGTATTGGTTCAATGTGTAGGATGTCTTCAATAACAGTGGGAAAGCGGCGCGGGGTACCCAAACATCGATGTTCTATTACTATACTTTACTTGACTTGGGTTATTTGGGGAGTGTGCCTTGGTGAGGCTTGGGTGGATAGTTTACACTGTTAGGTGTTTGGTTATCTCTTTTTCCATGGGGCATTAGAATGTCTCCTCACTTGTGCACTAGAGTCTTTGGTTTTTCCTACTGAGTGTACTTGTATGTTTACCCTACGTATATAAAATTGTTTTTAGGTTTCCAAGGGGACATTAGGGATCGTGTGGGACCGTACTAGCTCGGACCTTGGGGCAGTTGTTGTTGTTGTTTTCCTTTTCTTGTTACTTTACCTTTTGGAGTTCTGTGGCTTTCATCCCTTACTTTTGAACATGCATATGGGAATGGTTTACTTTTGGCTTTACCTTTACTTTTATCTTGAGTGTTTTTGGGGTTTCTACCTTATCTCTCGATCCTATAAACAAAAAAAATAAAAAGGGTAATGCCTTCATTTTTTTGTGTGAGATTTTATACCCTTGGCGTTGTTCACCACTCCAGGACCTATTGAAGGCAGGTTTTGGGGGTCATTATCTCTCATTCAACTTAATGAATTAAGGGCTTGTCAATCTGTTGATTATTCCCTCCTTTTGGTGAAGGCGGGTCGTGACAGAATGGTATCATAGGCAGTAGGTTGAGAGATATGATGGAGTCTGGAGTTAGGGACAGTGAGGATTGCATGGTATGGTAGTGAAACAGCGTTGGGTGACCTTGGTGCATGAATTAGGTCAGGGAAGACTGGCTAGGACATGGGATTTTAGGGCCCCCCGTGATTCAATGCAAGGACTCTGGACCTACCAAACGACCATGTGAGGCCACGCTGATTGTAGGGTAGAGACCCTAGGAAAGGTGAATGCATCATACTGACTTGTGTTCTCGTGTTTCATGGGTGTCTTGGGGATTCAAAATAAATAAATAATTCAAATAAAATGTAAGAACAATATTCTTCACTACTTGGGCTTAGGAATTCCTTGTTTACCTTGCAGTTATGGCACCTGGGAGGCGACCACAAGTGGTGCGGGCGATTGAGGCACATGAGGTTGACATGGCCGATCGGCAGAAGGCTAAAGTAGTGGAGATGATGCACACGCTGGGAGGCATGTCACGAGAGGGGATCCAGCAGGGGTCATCGAAGGGAAAGGTCATCTGCAGCAGGCCTCCAGCATCAAGACCCTCTAGGTTTCGACCAACAGGGAGCATGCCTTAGCAGTTCCAGTTCTGATCCCCTGGCCCTCGCCCATTCCCTTTGGGACCAGGGCCAAGATTCTTCATCTGCGGGAGCCACGGACACCTTTGGAATCAGTGCCCAGATAGAGTGCAGTACGGCGGTGGCGGGCAAGTTCAGCAACCGCCTCAGTAGCAGCAGTATCCAGCGAGGCCTTTCCAGTAGCAGCAGCAGGGTCAGCGAGCTCCCGCTCTTCCGATGGAAGATGTTTCAGGGGGAGGCCGACCTCAGGGAGCTCCTCAGGGACCTCGACCAGGGCATGGTCGGGGAGGTGGCCAACAGCCGAGAGGCAGAGGAGCTGGTTGCGGGCAGTTGCAGGCCGCGGAGGCAGCAGTTCCAGCAGGACCGAAGATCGTTCGAGGTACGATCAGTTTGTTCAGTACCCTTACTTACGTCTGGTTCGATATAGGAGCTTTTCACTCCTTTGTTACACCCAGTCTAGCCCGTGCGTTGGGTCTAGATGCCAAGAGACTTCCAGTGCCCCTGGTGCTGAGCACACCAGTCGGAGGTCTGACCGACTTATCTTATGTTTGTTGAAGATGCAGACTGATGATAGGGCCACATCAGTCCGTCAGGGACCTCCTTCTATTGCAGATAAAGCCATACGATGTCATCCTAGGCATTGATTGGTTGTTCTCTTTATATTCCTTCATAAACTTCTTCTAAGGAAGGGTTGTGTTTTCATACTTAGGTGGCTGACGTGTTACTTTCACCAGCGAGCGGGGTGGCCAGAAGGGCAGCAGGCGAGAAGAACCCCTCCTCTCTTTGTTAGATGAGCTATCAGTGGAGTCATCGGATGTAGAGATGGTGGAGGTACCAGGGATTGTCAGTGAGTTTATGGACATCTTCCCGGAGGAGGAGATGACTCTACCCCCTTGACGTGATGTCGATTTTGGGATAGACTTGCAGCCTGGTGCTCATCCGATTTGGATGGCTCCCTACCGGATGGCGCCTTCGGAGCTACGGGAGTTGCGGATTTAGATTGACGATCTGATGAAGAAGGGTTTTTTTCGACCGAGTGTGTCACCATGGGGTGCTCCTGTATTGTTTGCGAAGAAGACAGATGGTGGTCTAAGGCTGTGCATAGACTACAGGAGGCTGAATCAGGTAACGGTCAAGAATCGCCACCCTCTTCCAAGGATAGATGATCTCTTTGACCAGTTGAAAGGGGAAGGATGTTTCTCAAAGATCGACCTACATTCTGGATATCACCAGTTTAGGGTGAAGGAGGGTGACATCCCGAAGATGGCCTTCATGTGCAGATATGGGCACTTCGAGTTTTTGGTCATGTCATTCGGTGTTACGAATGCTCCAGCTATGTTCATGGGGCTTATTAACTCCGTCTTTCGGGAGTATCTGGATCGGTTCAGGGTCGTGTTCATTGACGGCATCTGGATCTACTCAAGATCATAGGAGGATCACGTTGAGCACCTGAGGACGGTTTTGGAGGTCCTCCAACAACACCAGCTCTATAGGATGTTGTCAAAGTGCAAGTTTTGGACATGAGAAGTGCACTTCCTTGGGCACGTAGTGTCCGAGCAGGGAGTATCGGTAGACCCATCGAAGGTTGAGGCAGTTGTTTCTTGGGAAGCACCCAAGAATGTGGTATAGGTTCATAGTTTCCTCGAGCTGGAAGGTTACTATCGGAGGTTCATACCCACCTTATCCTAAGTTGCAGCACCTTTGACAGCCTTGACCAAAAAGGACCAGGCTTTCATGTGGAGTGAGCAGTGCGAGGTAGCCTTCAGCTATCTGAAGTAGGAGTTGGTTAGTGCCCCAGTGTTGAGGTTTCCATAAGAAGGGGCAGTGTCTGAGGTATTCTGTGATGCTTTAGGGTAGGGCCTCGGGTGTGTGTTGATGCAGCAGCAAGGAGTGATCTCCTATAGGTCTATGCTATAACATCCCCATGAGCGTAATTATTCAACCCATGACCTGGAGCTTGCAGTGGTCATTTTTTCACTAAAGTTGTGGCAGAATTACCTCATCAGAGATCGCTTTGTGGTCTTCACGGACCACAAAATCTTAAAGTATATCTTCTCCCACTAGGACCTGAACTTAAGGCATCGAATGTGGATGGAGTTCCTCCAGGATTACGATTTAGAGATTTCCTACACCTTAGGGAAAGGAAACGTGGTGGATGATTCCCTAAGTAGGAAATCACATAAGGAAGTAGTTCGGGAATCTACAGATGCTTGGAGAGTGATGGAAGAGTTAGTGGCCTTGCATTTGGATGCAAGGGTGGAAGGTGGAAGAGGTTGTCTTTTTCGGATGACTGCAGTTCCCTCCTTAGTGGTGCAGGTGGAAGAGTCTTAGTGGGGGTACTCGGAGGTGGAAGTGATGTGAGATCATGTTTATCTGGGAAATTCTCCTGAGGGGTGGTCGGAGGATGGTCAGGATCGGATGCTTTTCCATGGAAGGCTTTTCGTTCCAGAAATGATGTGTAAAGGTGTTCTCTGTGAGTTCCATGGCTTGACTTTATCTGTATATCCTGGGGTCTCAAAGATGTACTAAGTCCTGAGGAGATAGTTTTGGTTGCCCAGGGTAAAGTGAGCGGTGGCAGAGTTTGTGTCAAAGTGCCTCGTGTGTCAGCAAGTAAAGGTTGAACACCATTTTCCTGGAGGGCAGTTACAGCCATTAGATGTTCCCGGGTGGAAGTGGGATGACATCTCGATGGACTTCATCACAGGGATACCCAGGGCTCAGGGATTCTATGATGCCATATGGATAGTGGTAGATTGGTTGAAAAAATCAGCACGCTTCTTGGAGATTAAGGAGTCGAGCCCAGTGAGCACCTTAGCCCAGAGGTACGTCGATGAGGTGGTGCGGTTGCACGGGATCTCGAGATATATTGTCTCCGATCGAGACACACGGTTTACCTCACGAGTCTGGAGGGGATTACAGTATGCCTTTGGTACCCAGCTACACCTTAGCACTGTTTTCCACCCTCAGACAGATGGGAAAATAGAACGAATGATCCAGACGTTGGAAGACATGTTGTGGGCATGTGTTCTGGATTTTGGGGGATCATGGGTACCACACATGCCTCTAGTGGAGTTTTCTTATAACAATAGGTTCCACTCCGTATGACACCATTTGAGGACTTGTATGGAAGGTCGTGTCGTTTACCCGTTTACTGGACAGAGATTGGGGAAGAAGCTGTTCTTGGGCCAGAAGTGGTTTAGGGCACCACTAAGAAGGTTCAACTCGTGCGTGAGAGGATGAAGGCAGCTCAAGACCGGAAGAAGCCTTATTCCGATCATAGGAGGATTACCTTGGAGTTCAAGGTTGGGAATCATGTGTTCTTGAAGGTTTCACCTCGATGTGGGCAGTGAAGGTTTGGGAAGGGGAGTAAGCTCTCCCCTAGGTTCATCGGACCTTTCGAGGTGTTGGGACGAGTTGGTGAGGTGGCGTATTAGCTGGCGTTTCCACCTTAGTTGGAGAAAGTTCACAACGTCTTTCACGTTTCCCAACATCATCGATATCTACACGACAACTCCCACGTCATCGATTGGGGAGAGTTATATGTCGAAGACGATGCGACCTTCATAGAACGACCAATCAAGATCGAGGATTGAAAATAGAAATTGCTTCGTGGATGAACCATCCCCTTGGTTCATGTGTTGCGGAGGCATGGTGGCCTAGAAGGGAGAACTTGGGAGCGGAAGGCCCAGTTACGCGTTCAGTACCAAGAGCTGTTTTTACTTCCTTGTTGTTTTTGTTCTGATCCTCGAGATATTGTACCTTGTGCTTCAATATATGAAATGCTTATTTTGATTAGATATTAGATGATATGTTCCTTGTTCTCTGGGTGTGTGTGTGTGTACGAATGTGTGATGATGGGAAAACCTGACTTCTAATCAGGATGCATTAATGCGGATGCGATTAAACCCGTGCGGGAAATTCAGTGCCGCCCAAAGCGGATAATATCCTGACATGTAGAAGGGTACTTCCTAACTCATGTGTTGGGCATGTGATCCTTGTGCTTTTTGTGAATGTTTGTGGTTGATAACTCTTGGGGGAGTATTCCTGGATGTAGGGGGAGGGTTCTGTTCCAGTTTTTGAACAACTCCGGGGATTTCCCCTGAGAATTATCTTTAGAGGGTGGTTGTTTAGACCCCACTTTTCTCTTTTCTGGGTTGTTCTTATATTCTAAGGGATGAGAATAGTTTGAGAAGTATCTGATGTAATGGCCCGGGTTTTTTGGGTACATTACTTGGTAAAAATATGATATTTGAGGTGTTCTGGGTGGCCTGGAAGGCCATCCCAGCTTCTCGGTGACTCCTAGCGGTAGCCTTGGCCTACCGGTAGCCTTAGCCTACTGGTAGAACTAGCCTACCAGTGACCTTGGGGTACCGGTATCCCTCAGCTACCGGTGTCTCTCGGCTACGGGTGGCTCTCGGCTACCGGTGGCTCTCGGCTACCGGTGGCTCTCGGCTACCGGTGGATCTCAGCTACCGGTGGCTCAAGGCTACCGGTACCTCTCGGCTACCGGTAGCTGTCGCCAACCGGTAGCTCTCGGCTACCCGTAGCTATCGCCAATCGATAGCTCTCGGCTACCCGTAGCTATCGTCAATCGGTAGCTCTCGGCTACCGGTATCAGTCGCCAAACGGTAGCTCTCGGCTACCAGTGGCTCTCACCTACCCCCACGGGTTTTCCAGTAGTGCCTCCTTTTTGCGCAAATTGGTTTTTAAACCATGTTTTGACCCCTTTAAGCTTGTTTTAAAGCCCATTAATGCCTGTTTAAATTAAATTATTGGTGAGGTACCCTCCTTAAATGAAAAAACATGAGGTGTGCGTCGGTTTAAACCGCCCTAAAAGGTGGGGACCTTTAAGTAGCATGTGGGGTGTCCCAGCCGCGTGGTCAACCCACGATCCCGCTTCTTACGCTGTTTCAAGTTTTTCTTTCCATATCTTAACTGTCTCTGGAATTTTGTATCTCATCCATTATAACCAAAGGCTTCTCCCTAGGTTTCGTTTCTCAATCATCCTGTGCTCGGAGTACCCTTCCTCCCGACGAGCCATACCCCTATTTCGAAGTTTTCCTTTATTGTGTTTCATGGAGTTCATGCCACTCCTATATTCCAGTTTCCACACGAGGACTTAAAGTCGATCCTTGATCAATCAAGTAGGGATTTTTCTCCTTTTCCTCTCCTTTCTGTGTATCATACGGGGTGGGTATTCTTTTTCCCCTGTGGAAATTGATGAAACTGAACTTAACGAAGACAATGAACTGACCTTTAAAGAATGAAATGGGGGTGTGATCGATGACCTGTTGTTCTCTTTTATTGTTGATATATGTTGTGAATTATACGGGCCTATGCTCACTGAAAATAATGGCTATTGGTACTCTATCTCTGTGCACTAATGAACCTCGGTGTTTTTGGATAATTAAATAACCGTAACATGGAATTGGTTAGTTATGTATACTCAGTTAAATAAATTGAAAGCACCAAGATCAACCCATTTCTGTGATAACCCCGGTTTAAGCACAGTGGAATTGAAACCATGGAGTGTGTTAAATCTTTTAAATCTGAAAATACCTGCAGGGGCCTGCCTTGTGTTGGAGTTAGCGGTTTTTTTGTTTCTTTCACGGGCTGATTGCTGGGGCGATGCGGGTGGGGATGGGATCCCCTGTTGTTATACTTTTGCTGGTTGTGAATTTGAGGTTGTGTGATTACTATGCTTATATCATGAATAGGGGTGGGATCCTCTATTGTTGAGAATCTGTTGGCTCCTGGATTTTGGGAACATGGGGTTGTATCTCAGGGTTTTCTTTGGTTTCAGTACTTCGAGGGATCTCACTGATCCCTTTGTTGTTGTGACTTTGCAAGAGAACCGGGTGTGAATGATTAAATTATTGTTAGAAGTAACTTTTTCCCTTGGTTTGTGCTTATGTTGTTAGTTCCCTAGTAGTGAAAAACTTAATTTAAATGAGATTACTTGAACATAGAAGAAAGAATTGCTTAAATGGGAATTGGTTCTGGGGGGTGAGTTGTGACTCGGCTGTGAGCAGTGTGCTTCCTATGAATAGGGACGAGTGTGCTTGTGCTTGGATTGGCTTTGGAAACCATAGGTTGGGTTGATTGTTTGTTACTTAAACATATATTTTTAGTTCTTATGTTTCTTATTTTTTCCCCACCCAAGTTGAGAACTTAGTGCCTAACACCCCCATTTCATGGGGGAGGGTGTTTTTTCCAACACTTCTATTAGTGGCTAGTTATTAGCTCATTTCTTCTCCCTTTCCCATATAGCCCAAGTATCTTCGGTCAGGATGTGATAGACTGAAGTCCATTATTATCCCAAGAATATTCGGGCAGGGTGGTTGCAGTGGTTGGCCCAGGTGTTTACGGGCAGGTTGTTTCCCAAGTATCTTCAGGATAAGGCCTAGGTGTCATCGGGTGTGACGGTAGCTTTCTGGCCCATGTGTCTTCGGGTGTGGCAGTGGTTGTTCTAGCCTAGGTGTTTTCGGGAATGGTTACATGAGGTTGTTTTGGCTTAGGTGTTTGTGGGCGGTATAGCGGTTGTGGCCTAGGTGTTTGTGGGAAGGATGTGTGGTTGTGGCTCAGGTGTGTGGGGGTGGGTGTGGTAGTGGGACTGCGGTGAGAATGGAGGGATTGGTTTGATGCATAGAATGTCTTAAATAACTAGTGTGAAAGCGGCGCAGGGTACCCAAACATCGATGTTCTATTACTATACTTGACTTGACTTGTGTTATTTGGGGAGTGTGCTTTGGTGAGGCTTGTGTGGATAGTTTACCTTGTTAGGTGTTTGGTTGTCTCTTTTTCCACAGGGCATTAGAATGTCTCCCCACTTGTGCATGAGAATATTTGGTTTTTACTACTGATTGTACTTGTATGCTCACCCTACGTATATAAAACTGTTTTCAAGATTCCAGGAGGACATCAGGGATCGTGCGGGACCGTACTAGCTCGGACCTTGGGGCAGTTGCTGTTGTCGTTTTCCTTTTCTTGGTACTTTACCTTTTGGAGTTTTGTGTCTTGCATCCCTTACTTTTGAACATGCATATGGGAATGGTTTACTTTTGTCTTTACCTTTACTTTCATCTTGAGTGTTTTTGGGGTTGCTACCTTATCTCTCAATCCTATAAACAAAAAAAATAAAAATGGTAATGCCTTCCATTTTTTTTGTGAGATTCTATACCCTTGGTGCTGGTCGCCACTCCGGGACCTATTGAAGGCGGGTTTCGGGGGTCATTATCTCTCCTTCAACTTAAAGAAGGAAGGTCTTGTCAATCTGCTGACCCTTCCCTCCTTTTGCTGAAGGTGGGTCATGACATTCCTCCTCCTCATCCTTTACTATGATTGTATATGGTTTTGTTGCACCCAAAGTCCTACCAACATTTATCAGTCAACATTTTTCTTCACTGAATCATCATAAAATCATAGGTACATAGATTGACCATCATTGATCTTAATTTTTCATCATTAGATCATGAAAGTTTCCATTATATATATATATATGTGTGTGTGTGTGTGTGTGTGTGTTTTTGTGTGTGTTTTTTATTGTTTCTAAATATATATATATAAACACATGAATTTTTTATTATACAGGCTTTCTAATTCAAAATTATTTTTTTACAGAAAAATCATTTTTATAGGTTTAATGTGAACCCTCAAAAAATAATCCAATAATCTTAAGTTGATTAAGTTTCATAATGAATCATGAGACCATTCTAGAAAAATATTAAAATATTTGATCCATGAAACCTATTTATCTTTTTTTCAATAAAAATTTCCCACTACTCGAGATCATCATTTATGAGGTCCTTGAATCAATAAGCTATCTTGTCTCAAAACTTGATAAATTCTTCCAAGATTATCTTTCCTTCATTAAATCTATGAATAAAATGAGATATTATTTATTGATACATGTTGTATGTTCGTCATTTATATTGACTTTAAGCTCTCTTTCATACATTCTATCAACATCATCCGTCAAGGTGTTAGAGGTCAAAACCCCCACCAGTATCTCTTTCTTGGAGTACATTATAAGATCCAATTTATTTTTTATCTAATTTTCATCTTCCCAAGTGAATTGGTACTTATTGAACCCAAACATAAATGTTTTATGGTCTAGACATGACTTGGGAGACCCCTTTTGTGTCTGTTTTATCTTCCTCTTCCCTCACTAGGTCAACTTCAAGAGTGGTATGATGTTTGTGTAGTACATCCTTTGTTATCCATTTGTATAGGATTTATCATATTACTTTGATCCTTGATATTTAATCACTAATATAGTGATCATTGGTTTCGGTAGGTTAAAATAGTGATTCATAATTTTGGTTCTCTTCTTTGTTAATTGAATAAAACCCTAGGTTTAAACCACTCTTTTTATCATTATTTGCACATGTATGAATGATTTTTATAGCATGACCATCTGATTAAAAATCGTAGAAGTATTTCTATGTGTTTTATACCACTTGGAGATCCTCATCAGATTCAATGGATCCCCACATGTGACACTAGTCTACTTGAATCTTCTCTATTTTCCCACCTAATGATTCCTCAAGACTAGTATTCTTCCTTTTACATTTTGACATTAGTGCTTCATAAACCTCACCAAAATCATCACCCATGATATATTATACTATTATCTCAATCTTTTTGTGCACCCTAAATTTTTTCCCACATCCTACACATCAATATCATCACTATAGAATATTTAAATTTCCCACATTGCATCATTACAAGGAATATTATCAATCCCTACATGAAATTTATTCCTTGGAACTCAAAAATAAGCACTAACCCTCAGACCATAAGGTATTGATTCAGTTCACCCCACACCCAAAAGCACCATATATATACCAGCTATAGACTTAGACCCCTACACTAGATTTTTACAGATGGGACTGGTATACCTAGGTTGAGTTTCAGATCTTTAATCTTGATAAGCCTTGTTATCCATGGGATACAAACCATTTATTAATTTATTTTTATCATTTTCATATGATATAGGGGTTGTCCTGGAATATTTAGTATAAGTAGTCACACCCATGAACTGACTCGATCCAGCCTCACTAGTCATAGAATTTCAATTAAGATATATTATTGTGAGCATTACCAATCTTGTTTCAATAATGAATAGAGATCGAGCCAGCATAAAATGTTTAATTCAAAAGATTTTTTGGAACCTTAATAATTTTCTTATACTTCACACCATCTCCAATAAATGCCTTCTTCTTATCAGGACCTTGTCAGAATGCCTTTTGAAGATGACCCAGTCTATTATAGTAAGAACAGTATTCGCACCAGGGTTTGAAGTGAACCATCTAAAAACATAAAAACTCATCACCAACCTCAATACAAAAAGATTCAACTTGGGCCTTGGATACATCAATCTAAAAATAGATACAGGGAGGTATAGGGTGACAAAAATCCTTCAATATACTATCAAATCTCATGAATCAACCCACCAGATAACCTTGAATTTATAGAATAGAAGGGTTTAAATAGGTGATGGGAAACCTGATAATCTTACCAAAATCATCATTAAATGGAGATTTTGATTCATTATAAATATATATATTCATATAAATAATGAAAAATGAAAACTATCTATAATTCACTTACCAAGGGACTAAAAATAAAATGTAACCTTTTATCCCTAATCGATCAAGAAAATGGTGAGGGTATAGTAAACCTATTATAGTGCACTACGTCAAACTCCAACTTCCATTGATGAATCTATCAAAATAATTTATCATCTTGCATCACCATCTAAAATGGTAAACCAAGGACATGTTGCTGAGAGGCGACACCTCAGTGAATTTTTAGAGTGAAATCAAAAGCTTAGGATCCCCCAAATAGAGTCAAGGCACTTTTGGTATCAAGGAGATACTAGGAAAGGTAGGAAGAAAATATGGGTTAGTGAAATGGAGAAGTATTACTGGCATTTTAAAATAGAACTAATATTTCCCCCTCCCCCTTATGAATAAGAAGGGGTGGGTGGAGTGGAAATCTCCACCTCCTGGGGCATCACCATCATGAGAGCGCGGAGCAAAGTAGAGTGGAGGTTCAAAACATAAATTTTGGTATACATTCACACATGCGCACACAAACACACACATAGATATATATATATAAGTATGGGTGTGTGTGTGTAGATACATGCATATACATGTGTGTGTGTGTAATTTTTATATAAATATTATTGTGTGTGAGTGTGTACATTTATTTATATGTAAATATAATTATATAAATTATATTTTATTTCTAAAAAAATTAGTGATTATATATACATATATTATTTAAGAAATAATATATATATATATATATATATATTATGGAAAAACCAAAGTCATAAATTATATATAATCAAATTTTATTTTTATTTCAATTTCAACTTCAGCATCATTTTTTGTTATAGATCTCCTTTTATTATTTCATTTTTAAAGATAATATTAATTTTAATTTAATATTTTTTATTACATTTATAATTTTAATTTTAATTTCCTTATGAAATTAAAAGTTTCAATTTCATTCAAAAAAAATTTTAAGTTTTTATATATAATTTTAAATTTCTTTTTTAATCAATTCAAATTTAAATTGCATAAATCTCTTATTATATATATATACCAGTATTTGTGTATGTATATATGTATTTACATGTGTATATATATAATATACATAATACATATATATATATGCATATATATGTATTTTATATATATACCATTTAGGTATGGGTAATTGTATGTATTGTGTCTGTGTGAGTGTTTATAGTGTTTATATGTATATATTTTATCCATATAATATTTTTTATCTATGGTGTGTGTGTGTTTTTATATTGTTTATACATATATAAGTGTTTATAAATATATATATATATATATATATATATATTATTTATATTATATTTCTGATACATGGTATTTGAGTGTATGTTTGTGTGTATTTTTATTTTATCTATATAATTTTTTTTATATGTGGAATTTATGTATATATACATATATACACATATACACACATACATATTTACACACACACACACACACACACACATATATATATATATATATATATATTATAAACAATATACATATGTCTATATATATATAGGTTTTATACTATTTATATATAGAAGAATATTTTTATTTATATACATAAATATATATTTTATTTATGTATATAAGAATGTTTTATTTTTTCTATGTATGTGTGTGAATTATAAAAAATTATATAAATAAAATTTGGGTGTATATTTATTTGTGTGTGTTTGTGTCTATGTTTTATACTTTATTGAATGAAATGGGATGAATATGAATTTTAAATGGTTGAAGGCTAATCATTTGACCAAAGAGTATAAGGATTGTGCCTCGAAGTTCAATAAATTTGAAATAAACTATAAAAACAACCCTTATTAAATTATGTTCATATTCTTGCATTGTTGTTATTTAAAATGAATTGTTTCGACAAAATTGTAAGAATACTTGTTTTATTATGATATTGATCAAAGTTATAAATATTGTATTAGACATGAAGAAGAAATTATTATATCTAGTGAGTGGAATAAAAATATATTGTGAATATCATCTGATATATGTACAAGTGTATATGATAATGTAGAACATGTTGAGGAAATAGAAATAGTGTTTGAAGATAAACTTAAATATTTCACAAAAATGTTTGAGAGTTTCAATAATTGTATAGAGATTTCATTTTATGATGGTTGTATGAAATATAAAAAACTATTAATAGTACTAAAACTATATAATATGAAAGTGGGTAGTTGATGGATTGACACCTGTTTTATAGGGTTTCTTTTAGTAATGATGTATTCCTTCGCATATTAGTAAAATGAGAAGTGGTTTGGACTCCTATTCATTTACTGATTGGATAAATATAAATTCTTTTAGAATGGTTGAAGTTGAGAAATCTTTTTGAATGTTTATGAAGTTTAAATATAAATTTTTTAATTAGATTAGCCCAAATATATGTCCATTGGATAATTTCAAACATGAGTAAGAGAATCGGGAGCATGGTGGGTGGGTTTTTTCCTACTGGACTCCTGATAGAAACCTAATAAAACTTTATTGGGCTAGGTAGTGGGTTTTTTCCAATAACCATGCTAATAAAGGCCCATTGTATTGATACTGGGACCTAGATAGACTCACTAATAGTTCATTGAGATCCATTAAACCTCTTGTGACCCCGAGACTCATTTTTTTAAATAGAGGTAAAAGGGTGATTTTGACCTCGACCATTTAATAGGAAACTTGGCCTATTTTTTGGTTGTCCTCACATAGGGGGAGGCTAACTCCACATCCCAATATTCCTATTATTCTTAAATATTTTATCCTAGTGGTTTGGGTTTGTTTCATTACACTGATCAGAGGTGTAATCCTTCTGTTCTTTGTGAACCTCTTCTTCTCTTTTATATCCTCTGATATTAGTGTTCTCAACTAGCAACCTAGAGATAATTTCCACTTAATCATGGTAGAATCACATAACTTTAGGTATATTTCATGTGTGGTGAGTACATGATGCTAATAAGAATTTATAATTTTCCCTACACACTGTTTGAGTTGAATTTTTTTACCTAGTGGAATTAATTAGGAATTATTATGATTTTAGATAAATTATAACATTAATTGTGATTTAATAACTGGGGTTTTTGTACTTCATCAACACATGTGTGAATTGGGAGTTAACCATAACTCTTTTCTCATGGTTTTATTTTCCTCTAATAATTAGGTGAGTTTTACACCAATTCTGTAAATTGGGGGTTTAAACATAAAATAATAAAATTATGAAATTTTGGTGATTCTTGATATTTCAGGTGCTCATTGGATTTTATGTATCTCAATAGAAGAATTGGATAATGAAATGGAAACATTGTTGATATAGGTGTACTTTTACTATTTATAATGGTGACTTCATGGTTTTTTGGATTAACTTATATAATATTATATTTTTATGACTTTTAATTTTTATTGATACAATTATTTTGTAAAATTACATCACTAAATAAGTGGGATGAGATTATATCAGACTAACAGACAACACGGACCATATATCTTGATAAATAATTAATTGGTTTCACCTTGGTCAAATGAATGTCAATGGACCATTTTATGTATTATCTAGTGTTGTGAGTTGTTTTTTCACTTTATTTTCAAAAAATAATAATTTTTCCTTAAAATACGATTTTAATGAGAAAAAATTTTAGAGATGAAATTCCTAAAGGAAATGATTTTTTTAGGAAATCTTTTAGAATGTCAAAACAATATATTTTTTTTAAAAGGGATTCACAAGATTTCAGTCAATGTCCATGAGTGAGTAAATTCATCATGTTCTCATATATTTTAAACATTTTGTAAATATTTTTTTGACTTGTACTTTAAATGGAAGCAAAGAGTGATTATTCATATGAATGTAATATTTCGTTTGACCTTGGGTGGGTGATTCCATATTTAAAATTTTTTATTCCTATGTAATCTCTCCCAATTTATTATTTCCATGTATGATATCTCATGATTCATGATGATACATGATAGTATAAGTTCCATCATTGAAACCATCCATTGGGTGATGGTTGGTCATACTAGGCTTTGAGGTCTAGTGACATTTTGGATTATTAGTTATCTAAGGAGCCTTTGTAGGTACCCTTTAATATGGTGAGAAATTATAGTTCTCTTTGTTAACCCTAAATGTGTTATAGTGAGAATATAATTGAATTTTCATGAGTTAGTTGTGATCAATTCATTGGATGACCATTGGATAGTATAGGATACCATGACATTGATTAATTATGGGTGATCTCATGCACTATCAACCATTATATGGTGCTTGATATTCTTGATGAGAAACTATCATCCTTAGTTACATATTGGATTTCCTCTTTATTGACCACAGTGATGGAGGTGTAAAATATTCCATGTGATTTTTTGATTGATGACCAAGGCTATACACATAGGAATTAGTGCCCATGTTATGAAGATCATTAGTGTGGATTCAAGATGAGGGGTTAGGAATATATTGGGTTCCCCATTTATATTTTTAATAGGTGTATAATGGGGATACTCTTTAGTGATATTCTCTTAGGATAGTATAATACAGAGTGATTTTTCATATTTAATTATAAGGGAGTGGTGTTTTGTGAAAAAACACAGTTTTTAACACTATAAGAGGGGTTGTATAGGAAAACTGTAGGTTTAGGATATATCTTTTGGAGTATGATTAATTTTACATGTGAGGTCACGTGCACTAATTGTTTTCCAAGTTAAGATTATGATTGCTCTATTATTTCCGTCTTTATTGATGGTATTTGCATGGAATGGAGACTAAAAAGTCTCTAAGTGAAATAGTATAGGGTTTCTATACAGAGTTCCTATATGGAGTTCGCATATAGATAAGATATATTCAACCCACTACCTCTGGGGATCCACCTCTAGAAAGTCTATGAACATGGTACATACTTGTTGATGGTGACATTGATATTTGAACCAACAGATCAGTATATAGTAGATGTACAATACTATCATTTATTGGGACCCAACCCATATAGATACTAACAATATATGGGACATATCTAGAGGTTATATAAGGGTATTCTAACAATAGTTATAGTAAGGGTCAGTGAGTGGATATGGAGCTAGGTATTTTTTTCATATTGTTATTTTGTTTATTTTGACCCCATTATTTATTTTTCCCATTTATTTTATCATAAGAATATTGTTTAGTTAATACTTAATTGTAAAATCTTATAATTTTTGTTTTAAATATATTAATCCTTCTTTTATTTCGTCTCCTTTGAGTTTTTAGGTGGATTCATGCTTGAGTAAGGACTTATAAGATTTTAAGTAGCTTTTGGAAGCTCAAAATTGGATTATACAGTTTTTTGGAAAAAAAAAATGGGAAACACTATGGTAATGGTGGTCCCTATGTGTAAAACTATCAAGAAAAATGGGTAGGTTGAGCATGAATGTGGGAGTGGAGCATTATAGACTAGACCTATGGGCCATAGTCTCAATTACATCACCACACCCATTTTAGAGGCCATGGTGAGGGAAAATATAGAAAATATTACCACATTCCTATAGTGGGATGGATGTTTTATAGTATATCAAAAACACCACTATCATGCTGTTTTACATAGTAGATGGTGCGGCGATGTCATGTTGGATTTGAAATAGACAAAACTATTTTCCCTATTATTGGATCTCATCCATTTCCCAGGGGTACGCATGGATATTCAATAAGGGATCTTAAATACATTATTAGTCGGTTTCATACCCCTATTAATATATTCAACCCTCCTCTCCATATTTTTTCCTTGATCTGGATGATTTCTCAAAAACTTTTGGATGAACTTAGAGAAACTCTCTTTGTGTTTAGTTGTTGTCTTATTTAATCTCAATTCTTATTGACCTCATTGATCAATGTCTCTATAATAATATAAACATTGAATGAAAATGTTGTTCTCATTAGAACTGATTATATGATCTATTGATGTGCAAGCCTATTCTGATTGGTGTAACAACATCCTTTCTTGAGGATCATTGATGGTCTATGATGTCTTAGTGGTGATTCTCTTTATGAATCTTATTTGGTGAGTCTCGTGCATTATATCCATGATTCTCTTCTCTTAGAATATATATTTTTTAACTCTCATGTGTTCATGGATATGGTTATTATGGTTTTTGTGTGTGAGATTTATTTTGGTGATGATTCCCTTGAAGAACAATGACTTTGATTATGACATGCTTGGGGTAGGAAGTTTCTTACCTTGTTGAGGTTTTGTATATGGTTTTTAGCAGGATGTTATGTTATGTTCTTATATACTTAGACCATTATTGAGTTTGATTTCATGTGTTTTCAAGTGTATCCTTTGATAACAATGATTGATGATTGCTCACATAGATATTTTTGATGGCTATGACTCCTACTTAACATGATGTTATGTTTGATCTATCATATTATACCTATTTATTACATTTTATATTCCTCTATCTTATATAAGTGATCATGAAAGTTGATCCATATAAACTATCCAACTTTAGGGGGATGTATCAAACATTTATTTAACATGTACATGGTTTATTCCTTCAAGGGGGTTTGTTAGATATGTTTTTAGACTATTCCATCAAGGGGGTGTGTCAATAGGGAGTTTGAATATGTTTTAGACATTTGGTCAGCATGTACATGGGTAATCCCTTCAAGGGGTGTTTAGACATGTTTTGGACTATCCCATTAAGGGGGATGTGTCTAATAGTGGGTTGAATATGTTTCCAACACATAGTCAAAGGAGGTATGGTTAGAGGTTTTTTACATCTTAGTTAATACTTGAACACTTGGTATATGATTGTATGTTCATGTTTATGAATTTATTTATTTTCATGACATGTACTTTTATGCATGTGAACTTGTGTTAAGGATGCATTGGTGGTGTCTTACTATGTCTATACTCACACCCAGTATAGGTATCTCTATATGCATGAACACTTTGTAATTATATATATAAGAAAGGAAAAGGCCCCAATGATAAGGAGCTAGGAGATGGAGCATGGTGGTCAAAGGTGGTATCGGGATGGACTCTGAAGTGATGTCACAATGTTTTATTTCTTACAAAATCTATTGTTGAATTTCCAATTTATAGATACTTGTATAATTTTATATATGAGTTTTGATAAATTCCATTCCATATATTTCAGTCCTATTTTTTTATTCTGTTTTTCTATTATTCATCTATGAACCCATGAGTGGAACTACCAAATGCCTGACTCAAAGTTGATAGTTTTGGATGATGCTCGAAAGTTTCAGTGAAATTATCTCATCAGTGGGGGGGTTATACACAGACTATAATAACCTCTGATATATCTTCTCTAAATGGGATTTGAACTTGAGGTAGAGGTTTTGAGTGTTATATTTTAAAAAATTCAACTTTAAAATGGATTATTCTATAAGGAAAGATAATGTGGTTATATATACTCTCAGTAGAAAAACATCACAGATGTAGGATCTGGATGAGAATCCTTCATAGGAGGAATAGAAACGGATGAGCTTGATAGAGGAGTGGCTAGTGGATTCATCATATTAACTTGGTGTGATTACATGTTCATCTTTTTTTATCATGTCTTTCTTGGTGAACCATTTTAATGTGAGTCAAGAGTTATACCCCAAGTTCATAGTAATGTGGGAATTCTTGGTGGGGGATGATTCTATTCTAGGGTAGTCCTTAGATGGATATGGTTTGATATATGTACATTGGAGGGTTTTATTTCTAGATTTCTTAAGGGAGGATATAATGATAAACTCATATTATTCTAAATGTGTAGTACATCTTGGGTCAATGAAGATGTACCGTGACATTTGAATTTAGTTTTGGTGTCTATGTATGAAGAGAAGAATCCCTGGTTTTGTTTCATAATGCCTTAACTACCTGATTTTAAATCATAATCAACCTTATACTAGTGGTTTTATTCATCCATTTCTATAGCCAATATGGAAGTTGGATGATGTGATGATGTAATTTGTGATGGGGTTACCCAAAACAATAGGG
This sequence comes from Viscum album, assembly GCA_963277665.1. Classification (NCBI taxonomy): domain Eukaryota; kingdom Viridiplantae; phylum Streptophyta; class Magnoliopsida; order Santalales; family Viscaceae; genus Viscum; species Viscum album. Next base: position 816,031,045 of record OY728165.1, read on the forward strand.
AGTCATGATTTCATTTGGGTAATAGATGATCGGTTAGTGAAAGAGGTTTATTTCTTTCTAATCTAAGAGACTCAAGCTATAGATGAGTTTGGAAATATGTATATTGAATATATCATATGACTTTATGGATTTCATTTCAGTATTGTATCGGAAAAGGATGTGTGTTTTACATCATGGTTTTTGTAAGGATTGCAAAAGTATTTGGGGAATCCATTGAATCTGAGTACAGTGTATCATCCACAGACCGATGGATAGTTAGATAGGCTGATTTAGATCCTTGAGTATATGCTTCGATCATGAATCCTAGAAAATGTTTTATCAAGGAATGATCACCTATCCTTAGTGGAGTTCACTTATAACAATAGTTTCCATGATTCTATTCAGATATAACCTTTTGAGGAACTCTATTGGTAGTAGTTACTCTCACCACTATCTTGGAAAAAAAGAGTGAGGCAGTAGTTTTTTGGGCTGAGTATGGTGTAAGATACCTCTGAGATTGTGTTTTTGATCAGGAAGTGATTGTTTACCACTGAGATTAAGTAGCAATTGTATATTGATCATAGGAGATAACATTAAGAGTTCACTGTTGGTAATTGAATTCTCTTATAGGTGTCAAATTAGTTGGGGAATCATTGTCTATGGAAGAATGGGAAGTTGGTATTATGGATTGTGGGATTTTTTAAGATCACCAAATATATTAGAGTAGTGGATTACCAACTAGAATTTTCTCAATGTTATTGATGTATGCATGATGTGTTTCACATTTCTTAACTTCAGAGGTTCATGCTCAATCCTATGTATGTGATCAACTATGAAGATATTGAGTTGAAACCAGTTGCATCTTTTGTGGAGTGTATGGTGAAGATAATGGACCAGATAGATAAGGTTTTGTGGTGGAAGATAGTGCCACTTGTTTATGCCTTGTGGAATTAAGGATGGATTTAGGAGGAAATATGGGAGTGGAAGTCTCATGTTTGAGCTCAATGGCCTATGTTGTCCTAGGAGGAACTCTAGGGATGCTTCTAAATGATGATAATTCTTTTTATGGGGAGATTGTAAAGCCTCATAATTTTTGTTTCAAATATGTTAATCCATTTTTCTTTTCTTCTCTTTTTAATTTTTAGGTGGATCCATTCTTGGGTAAGGACTAGTGGTTTATAGTATCTTTTGGAATCTTAAAAATGGATTTTCTAGTTTTTTTGTAATGAACCAAGTTTTAAAAATATATTTATTTTATTTAGTTCTATTCGATAAATGATATAATTATATATATAACTATATTTTATAAGGCTGTATTCCAAATTAATATTTTATTTATCATGATAATTTATGTATTGATACATATAGATATATATAATTTGACAAATATAAATATTTTATTATGATGGGTAGTTTTAAGAAAATAAAAATAATTATTGTTATATAATAAAATTATAATTATATACATGACAAGGAATTTAGATAGTATGATATGGAAATAGGTTTCAAAATTATTTAGTTTAGTAAGGTTATATACTTAGTATGTTGTTTAAAAATACAAATTTAAGATAAGATGTATATATATATAATGGAATACATTTTTAAGTTTATGTAGATATATATGTATGTATGTATGTATGTATATAAAATATATAGAGAATATGTTAATAAATATAAATATGAGTGTATGTAGTAATCCCAAATAACAACCATATACATGTGTGTGGGTGTGTGTGTGTGTAATTAGTAATAAAATTTAATATTATGCTCATAAAAAAGGATATAAAATGATATTTAATAAATATATATATATATATTAATAGTGTATATATACTTATAACTGGTATATATATATATATATGAAATCATGTTATAAAAAATGAAAATCAAAAGAAAAAAAATAAAACACTGAAATTTGTATACACACACACACACACACACATGTATATATATATGAATGAACATTTAGATATATAGATATAGATTTGCATATTAATATTTATAGAAATATATATACATATATATATGTATGTATGAATATTTATAGTATATATATATACATATAACCAATATATAAATCTGAAACATTTAAATGCATACATATAAATATACATTTGAATATTAAGTCAAAAAAATATAAAATATATACATATATATAGGTATGTGACATGTGAGGGGAACAAAGAATCAAAAAAAATAATATATATGGTGAAAAAAAAGGTAAAAAAAGTTTTATGTGTGTGTGTATATATATATATATGATACATATATAAGGTGTCTTAAGAGTTATGGAATGAAAATTACAAAAAAAAATAAAAAAAAGTGAGATGTGTCTATCTATGGAGATCAAAGAAGTATACCACATTTGGGGATAAGGACATGCCCATATAAATAAGATAATAAAGGGAAAAGTAAGTTAAAATGAATGAAAAAATAAAGTGGGGTTGATAGTGTTCGTAGGTCTCCTCAAATAGTATATCTAATAATAATAATAATATGAGGTTAGGATATAAAGTAGACCCTTCTCGGTGATTTTTTCACCAATAAATATCTTCTAAAATTCATCCAAAAATATGTGTGTAATTTATAGTTTCAAATAGGTAGAGTTAGTTAATGAGTTAAAGTCTTAAGGTTTCACTTTCATAAAGGAGAATTAAAATATGGTTTCTATACAGTTTATTTAAAGGATAAAATATTTTTAAAATCTACTGCTCTATAATTTTTCCAAAACCTCTTGAAAGGGGAATCATTTTATAAAAACTATGTTTTAAAATGTTTCAAAAATCTCCTTATTTAAATATATTCTTAAAAAAAATACTTTCAAATATTTTTTCTATGGGGATTAAAATTTTTGAAAAAAAATTATATTTTATTAAGTTATCCTTATATGTGGTTTTTCAAAAATAATTGTTTTAAATGCCTTCTTCATGAAGGTAATTTTTTTAGAAAAAATTTGAAAGAAAAATTAAATTAAAGTTTTATTTATTTAAGTATCGTGAAAACCTTATTCATAAAAAAATTATGGATTTATGGATTTCTAAAATTATCCATTTATGTGTTTAAAATTGTATCTAGTTGTCATGGATATTTCTTATGTATAAATTACTATATAGCAATGCATTATTAATTTTGATTTGGGTATTCTAAACTTGTGAAGTGCTTTCTAAAAAATCACTGGATTATTTTTATTAAGAAATTATTTTAAGTATTCAAATGGATATTAATGTTTTATTTATAATAGATTTCTTGGTATTATTCAAGGATTAGTTTAAAATAGAAGTGATTTTAGTGTTTTAAATTGATTTTAATATATATATATAACAAACAAGTTCAGGGTATGAGAAAATCCATCCCTATCAAATATATATGTGTGTGTGTGTCTGTGTGTGTGTGTGTTCTTAAAATTTGATTTCTTTTGGAAAACAATTGTATGGATTTTTAAAGGGAAAAGTAAATTTTATGTTTAAATAAATTTTTTCTAAATAATGTTTTCATTTTTTGAAGTTTTTTTTATGGAAAGTTTTCTTATGTTTTTAAGAATGGGATAAATGAATTTTAAAACCACTTAATGATTCATTTTCTAAACTAAAGTTTTTAAATTATTTTCAAAGAGCTATTGATGAGTAGAAGTGATTTTAGAGTTGATACAATATTATTTGTGTTAGATGAAGCAAATATATAATTTTATTATAAGTATAAAGATTCAACAAAAAATTGTATTTTGATTAAGTTAGTTTTTTGTGTAAATTTTTATTATCCTCCAAAACATTAGACCTAAATGATCCTTAGTAATGTAAGGACTATATATCTTTAGTTATGTTTAATATTTTATTTAGAAAAAATATATATATTGTTTTTATCACTTGATCAAAAAGAACGAGTATGGGTCACCAAATTTTGGTCAAAAATAGGAAACACCCTAAGCATGGTGTAAGGAGTGGTGGTCCATGTGTGTAAAATGGGAAAACAAAATAGGGATCAAAGGCATAATCATGATTATGTAGAGTTCGGGATCAACCTATAGGACATGGCCTAGATAACCCCACCATGCCCATTTTAGAGGCTATGGTGAGGGAAAATTGGAAAAAAAAATGTCATGCACCCATGGTGTTCTATACATTTTGTGGTATATCAATAACATCATATCCATGGTGTTGGACATGGTTGAAGAAGTAGTGACATAATGTTTGATTTGGAATGACTGAGATTATTTTCCCTCTTCTCAGATCCCATATATTTCAAAGGGTAAGTGCATGGATCTTTAATAAGGGGTCTAAAATTCATTATTTATCATCTTTCTACCCATATTAATCAATTTTTCCCTCCTCTACATGTTTAGTATTTAATCCATATGAGTTTTGAACAATATTTGTATGCATTTAGGTAAAACCTCCTTATGATGTTTGGTTTCCTTATTTAATATTGATTCTTCTCAAACTACTTTCTCAATCTAACTATAATACAGACATGGAAGATGGATATTGTTTTCATTCATTCAAACTTTTAGTAGCCTTACATCTCTTCTCTTTTCATTTTCTGAGGGTGATGAATTTATCTTTCCTTCAACTAGACTTGAATACTATCATTATATGTGGAGGTTTTCATTAGGTAATTTGATGTGAACCTATACCTTTGCATTATTCCTTCTTGATCTATGTTCTAGAACCTATTTTATGCAATGTTAGAATTGGTTCTAGGAGTTCTTGACATGAAAGTGTATTCTGATAGGTGTAACAACATCCTTCCTTTTGGATCGTTGCTGTTCTATAATTTCTCGATGGTGATTCTCTTAGTGACTCTTATTTGGTGAGTATCTTTCATTTTATCCCTGATTATCCTCTCTTAGAATCTCTACTTAAAATGTAATGTTGCATTGGAGATGGTTTTTAGGGTCCCTGGGTGTGATATTGATTTAGGTGATGAAAACCTTGATGAAACTTGATTTTTATGATGGCACACTTGATGTGGGGAGTTCCTAACCATGTTGAGGATGTGTATATGACTATTAAATTGATATGACATTGTTTTATTATATTATTAGACCATACTTGAGTTTGATCACATGTGTGTTTGTGTGTGTGTATCCCATGAGACATATTATTGATGTTTTCATTCATCAATATATTTTAGGGTTATGAATCCTTCTTGACATGAAATGATGTTTGATCTTTCATCCAGTACCTATGAATTTCATGTGTTGTTTCTCTTTCTTTTGAAAATAAACGTACAGGTTTATCCATATGGAATATCTCTCCTTAGGGGATGTGTAAATAATTTTTTTAGCATGTACACGGGTGATCCATCCAAGGAGGATGTGTTAAACTTGTTTTTGGACTATCCCATCAAGGGGGATATTTCAGATGATGGTTTGACTACATTTCAGATGTTTCTTCGGCATGTACATGGGTTATACCTTCAAGGGGGATGTGTTAGAAATGTTTCAGACTATCCATTCAAGGTGGTGTGTTAGATAGTGGACTGATTATGTTTTTAGCATGAAGCCAGAGTAGGTATGATCAGGATTTTTTGGTGGCTTGGTTAGTCTATGAATGTTTAGTACATGATTGCATATTATTTCCTGTGTGCTTATTTATTATCATGACATGCACTATTATGCATGTGCACTCATGTTAAGTGCTCATTGGTGGTGTCCTACTAGGTTTATACTCATGCCCTATATGGGCATCACGATGTGCACAAAGACTTCATAATCTGGTATACATGAAAGGGAAAGGCCCCAGAAAAATGGAGCTGGGTGACAGAGCATGGTGAACAAAGGTAGTAATGAGATAGACTCTATAGTGATGTTTTAGTGTTTTATTTAATTATATATCTTTAACACTCTTTTTCTTAACCTTCCACTTTAAGGGAATTTGGTTTATTTTATTTATAACTTGTGATACATTCCATGAAATATACCTTATCACTATTTATTTATTCATATTCATTTTTATTTATGCTTGACTTTATTTATACTAATGGTGTAGTCTCCCCACTGTTGGAACTCAAACACCCACTACTAGTCAGAAACCTATTGTGTATAGTCAAGAACGTATGAGGCCATGTAAAATTCCAGATCAAACCCAGTATTTTAGGATAAGGTGTTACATTAATTCTTTAGGTCCCCTTTGACTTTAATCTTTTATTTTTTTTATAATTTAATAATTAATATTTATGGTTGGGACCTTATTGATTTATAGTTGTTATGTTCATTTATATGATCATTATTTCCTATAATACTTAGAGTTTTGATAAGTAACAGGTAGTGAGATAACTAATAGTTCATGGGGGACTCTAATGAAAAAATATGTGTTGATATAGGTTATATATCTTAGTTTTAGAATATTATTAGATGATAGTGATAGGACATTATACCTTACAGGTATATGAGGGTATATGAGTCATTGATTGTTTGAAAGTGGTCTTTTCCTGAGATAAGTTATACCATTATGAGTCTTTTTAGGTGGGTTTGTATTCTAAAAATGATGGTAAATTGGTATAGATTTATATGAGTATGTATGGGTAATTTTTTAGGTCAGATGAGTTTCACTTTACACAAACTTTCACTCACCACAAAAAATTACATTCTTCCACTTAAAGACTAGCACTATGTGAGTCAAGGTATATAGGGGAATCCTGCTGGGTAATTAGACTCTCCCCCTACCTACATACTCTATATGAGTTTTGATGCTCATGTTAAAACCTTCTTTTTTTAATTTCAAGTATAGGTATTATATTGAATATATATTCATATCTTAGGACAAACAATGCAGGAGAGGTTGATGATTTGGAAGGAATTTGAATAGTGATTTGGGTTAGAGGGCATCATATGTTAATTTTTTAATTTTCTTACATATGTATTATCCAAGGTGTCACCTATTTTAAATTTTAATGATGCATGTTATATGTATATATTATTTTTTACTACTCTATTATTTATGTGCATATCATTTATACTATTTTTTATTTACATATTGGGCTACAAGATACCCTCTTCGTCTCTGGTTTTTTATCATGGGTTTTTATTATGTCTATTATATGGGTAGGTCATGATAAAAAATATATTTGTAAGAGATATTGAAGGTTATATTTGAGGTCATGGTTTCTACAAGACATGATTAGGCCCTAACAACTAGTCAAAAGAATGTGTCATATGGGTAAGTGTGATTGCGGTTAAATATCTCCATCGACTTTGTTATTATTCAGTTCAACCAATTATAGGTAGTAAAATGTGTTATTAAAGCCCAATTTTTTGTCTTAGTACCTAAGAGTTATGGACCTAAAAACTCCCACTATGCATAAACCAAATATTAGGACTTTGATCTAATGACCTAGAACCTATTATGGATGTCCATATCATGAAGAATATTTTTTATTTTGTATAATAAATGATGAGATTACCTCTTGTATCCTTGTTTCGTTTTCATGTTTTTTTTGTTATATCTGTTATATAGGTGGTTCATGATAAACTTTTGATAGATTTAATCTTAAGCTTTCATGTTATATTTTAGGGCATAGTCTACACATGTATTTTTAAAGCTCTCGACACTAATTAGCAACCTCTGTCATAGTGAGAGGTATGCTTGAGGTAAAATGGTTACCCCTTCATGGTTACCAATCAGGTAAACTTATAAATTACTTTAATAATTGGTATGAGAGCATGTATTTGTTTGAGATGGATTCTATTAGAGTTGGGCATAAGATTTTGGGAATTTGGGGGTAGATTATGATCATGCCAAGACAACATCATCCAGATTAAATCCCAAGTCTAAATGGGATTTCCTTTGTTGATATTAAGTAATCAACGTTGAGAGTGAAGTCGGGTTAGTGAATTAAGAGGTGGGTTTCACTTGGGAAGTATTTTAAATCTCATTGGGGATCTATTTTCATTATCCATTCATTATGATAATGGCATGTTTAGGTAATGATGCATGTGTATATAATATAATTTTTTGACATTCTACCTTAATATTAATTGAAGGAAACTCATAATCTATTTTATGTTTCATAAAATATATTATTAGATGTGTCTAGATTAATTTATACCATAGGGTTTGTTTTTAATTAGATTGATTACTAATTTTATTTATTGATCACCATATAGAAATGGATTTGAGTGTTTTTTCAATTTTTAAAAATCTCAATTTGATAAAAAATCACATTAAATGATACAGTGTATATATAAAATGGTCTCTCGAGTTAGTTTCTATAAAATTACTTCCATATATAGGTGTTTTTGGGATATTTGGTTTTGATAAAAATTAAAGAAACTGATTTTGAAATTAGATTTCAAAATGGGTATTGAAAGTGGGTCTAATTTTTAAAAAATGGGAAAACATGGATACGGGTTATTTGTTTTACACTTTTGATAGAAACTCTTGTATTAAAGGGGGTTTTGGGGGGTAAACTAGGGTGTCTTTACTTTGCCAAAAAATATTTGTTGGGAATTAAATTTGGAAAGAAATAGATGTACAACATGGTTTTTATATTTTAATGACTTGATTGGGAGTGACCTGGGTGTTTTGAATTTCATGTTTAGGGTTTTGTTCCATGATTTATTAGATAGAAAAACATTATTTAGGCTTTATCAATAGGTTTTAATTGGGGAATTAGTGTTTAGAGGTTATAATTGGTAGTTTTTTAGTTTAAGAAACATGTGGTGTATTTTAATAGGCAATTCTTATAGTTGAAAGTTCAATAAGACATAGATTTGGTTGATTATTATTTTTTTATATTTATAGGTGAATTCATGTTTCATCTTAGTGTTTTAGTGATGGGTATGAGTAGGGTTCTCATAAATCGTAATTAACTTAGGTGAGTGTTGAGATGCCTCATATCCATACACTAATATCATGTGTTCAAAAGTTATCATTTTCATACTATATATGATTCCAGCTAAAGTGAACCAAATTTAACCATCCATAATTATAATATCAATAACTAATATTAAGTTACTTACATTCTGAATACCTTTTAGGTTTATATTTTTAGAGAGTTATTAAAAACCATTAACTAAAAAATATCATATATTTCTCATCCATAGGTAATTTTTTGAATTAAACCAAGGATTCATTTTTCTATCATAAGTCTTTAATATCTCCCAAAAACTCTCCAAAAATGATACCCTTATAAACACGTCTTATATAATATCATTATTTGAAACCTAGGGAAATATAAAATTAAGAAGGGTGAGCTCAAATTCTCAAAAAGGGTAAATGTAAGTGATAACAATTCGAAGATCATAAGTGGGTATAGTATGAGTATATGAGTATGAGACAATAATCAAGGTGAAATGACATAATGTAAGAGAATCAAGTACAATACAATATTGGTCATAAATCATGAGTCATGGCATAAATATTTGGCATAATTTAAGACATGATTCATAAGAGAATCAATAATTATGAGCCAAATGGTCATAATATAGGCATAATAGTATGGAATAAGAAATAATCATCAAAATAATAACATTTTCACGTCTAGATTAATCAGCTATTTTCAACATCATTCATAATGTAATATGCTAACCGGATAATTCTAACATTACATCTTATTAAAATCACCTAACTGGATAATTCAAACATTATATCATAATATAATAACCTAACTTAATAATTCAAATATCATATATTAATGGAATAACATAACCAGATAATTATAACATTATATCTTAATATAATCACCTAACTAGATAATTTCAACATCATATATACAAAGACTTAAATATTACCCTATGCATTGGAGGTCAATAATGGACCCACCCATTACATAATGATAAACCATACATATATATTATATGATAACATGAGATAATTCAATATTCCTTCATAGATTAATTAACCTATAGAAAATAAATAGTATTTATGTAAATTTCCTTAAAACATCATGATAATCCATTCGAAGAAAGAAGGTAGATGGTATCACTAGAGCATAACCCTAGTGAAGCATACCAATCATTAAATATATCGATATAGATGAAAAATAAATTTATAAAATCTTAATAAATATGATTTTAAAAACAATATGAAATATCCTTGATAGTGGGAATATGCATTCAATAGGTAAACATTGAAAAAACTTTCTTATCACGCTATTGTAAAGAGAGTCAAAAATGAATCGTACAGGAAATGTTAAAAAGATTCATTTTTATAACATTTTAAAGAGGGTAAATGATAGTTGAAAATGGACTTAATAAATAATTGAAATATAAATAATAACATTCTTAAAATATTATAATGAATATGTATATGGGGTAAAATATTTGGGTAAAAGGCTTTAATATTTTTATAACAATTATTTAAAATAAAACCCCTTACACCCTTTAAAATCAAAACCCCATTTAAAGAAACAACATAAAAAGAAACTTAAAATAACTTTATTATAAATATATTAATGATATAATATGTCAATTATGAATTATATACACCATATAAATGAAAATAGGTTCATAATAATAATTATGTCTCAATGAAGGAAAATTGAGATGAAATACACTTATGAATTTTAAACATTTGAATTGAAACCTATTGAAAGAGAGAGCTTGAAATGGAACTTTAAATTTCATTGTTAAAGAGTGTATCATGATATAATATTTCAAAGTGATTGTATATTTTTAATGGTTCATGTCCTCCCGATAAGTTACTTTGCTGGTTTTTGGTTGTTGGAGATTTTTGGAGTATGTTCTGGGAGTTTTCATAGGATTTAGGGTTGCAAAAAAATTGTGTAAAGGGTTACACATCATGTAATTAGATTACACGGCGTGAATCTTGGTTTCATGGCTTGTCATGGGGTGGTCCACATCATGTAATGGTTTGGGTTTTGAAAAATAAAATAAATCTAAATGTGGTAGGTTTTTAGTGGAAACCAACCTTGAGGCATTACACGGCATGAAAGGGGATTACACATTGTGTAATACCCCACTACCGTAATGTTTTATGTTTTTTCCAACCACTCGGGTTGTCAAACCCTATGTATATAGTGACTCTCCCTCAACCCTAGGTGACTCAGCGACCCCTCTTTGGTGTTTTGAGGATTCCTTCATCAAGGATTGATTCCTAGATTATCTCCTTAAATTTGTAATGATCCATCTTCGATCTAAGGTGCATTATTCCCCCGTTCTTACGGTTTATTCCAGTTCGATCTCCTTTTCCTCTAATCCTTCTGAGGGTGAATATCTTGTGGGAGAGGTGATTGGAGATCTATTGCGTGATCCTTCTCATGTGAAGAACATTGACACCCTTTCGAGGTAGTATTTTCTTTGTTTTTCTTCGAATGTGAATCATGCATGAGGAGTTTTCTTTTTTATACCTATAGATTTTTGTTTTTTCAAATTAACCAAAGATAAGAATTGGATATATGAAATTGAAAAGGGTAGAGTCTTTTATTTGGATGCCTTTATAGCCTTGTTGTTACTTATGATATTATGATTTGTATGGACTAACTACCCACTGAAAATCATGGTCATTGGGGGGCCTTTTTCACTATTAATAAATTATGGGATTCATGTTGTTCATTTTCTTGACACTTATATATTTGAAAATTGTTTATTCACTTATATTCGGTTAATGAATGGATTCTACAGGATAAGAAATTTTTTAGTATAACCCCTAAATTAGAAAGTGGAATTAAATAAGGGTGACTTATTAAATCTAGAATTGTGTGTTCCTTGGTACTCATGGTGATGTGATGTGTGTTGGATTTCTCTAGTTTTTTCTATAGTATGGTTGTATACATGGTTGTTTGTTGTGGTATGGATTGGACGGTGCAATGGAATCTCAATTTGAGAGATTGATTGATTTTGGGTGTATGAGAAGTGTTGTGCAACAAGGCTACAAACTAGTTATGTGGTAATGTGTTACCTGATGGGGTTGTGGGCTGGGGGATGGTTCTATTGGTATGTGACCTGAGCAGGATAATTTGAATAAGGATGGTAGTGATTGATAGGGGTGCTTCTCCATTAATAACATATATAAATATTCAACCCGTGTCTAGAGATTGATATATTACATATCATGAATGGGTATTAAATGGGGAGGAAATATGAAGTCACCTTAATCTATCAGGGATCATCACCTTCTGAAAAAATTTGTTACCTATTTTTTTTATGCTTAGTAGTTTTCCATGAATTTATGGAATGTATAAATGAATTGTTTAATAAATAATGAAATTTGGTTAAATAAATTTTTTGGGAATGTGAATTGGGTTTGTGGCTTGTTGTGTGGTGTTGTGCATTTATAGGTAGCAGCAAAGTGGGCAGTTTTGTGACTTGGTTGTTTATCTAAGAACTCATAGGTTGGGATTGAGTTTTTCTATCATATATGTATCTACTTGTATTTTTCTTATGAGTTATTTACACACCTCATCCTAGTTGAGCACTATATGTCGAACATCCCATTGTCACGGGGGAGGGTGTTTTTTTAACATCTAGTGAGGAGTGCAGATTGTAAAGACCCGTGAAATTCAAGGGAAATTTTTTTCTTAATTTTATTTTGGATTTTACAAGAACGCAGTTTCTGACGGCACCTAATTCCGAGTCCCGGTGTGCCCGGAATCATTTTCTGAAGATTAGCTTGGGTACGTTCAGTGAACGAACGAGTGGGTTTTTCTAACTTTTTAACCGATGCTCGGAATTGAAATACGAGGGCACCGATGGAATCGCAGCACCGGTAATTGCTTAGAGACACCTTTTCCGGAGTTGTGTTTGCTCGGGTGTGGTTTTTAAATTTTTGGGGTTAAGTGAAAGAATAAAATAAAGTGGTGTGACGATTTATTTTATTTTATTTCACTTAAAGCAGCTTAACCTAAGTTAAGAAGATAATGTGGGACCCACGATATCCCACCCACTTGGTAGGATATTTGTGAGTTGGGGACCACACGAGCCCCACCGTTTCTTTTCTTCTAAGTAACGAACCCGCACCCCCTTTTTAATGAAAGTCAACTGTGTGTTTGTTTTGGTTAAGAAACGCCTCACTAAATTGGGCGGTTAAATCGTAACAATTAATTCAAAGAATTAATTGTTTGTTTCTTATCTTTATTTTTCAAATTCTTTGTTATGTTAATAAAATAAGGGTAGGACTTATTTTATTATGTTGGGTTTTGTGTTGTGTTAAGACTTTTGAAGTTAAAGGGAGGATTCTTCGTTCTTCGACAAAGAACGCGAAGAACGCACAGCCACCGACGAAGTACGCCAACCTCCGATGGAAGATGACGGTGAGAGACGTCTTCCTCAGAGATCACCTAACATCAACAATGTTCTTTCTGCGATGATCCCCCTTCCGCGACGCCTTCTTCCGTGATGGGATTTTCCGCGACGAACCCTCACTCGACGATGCTTGAGGTAGGGGTTTATTGTTTCTTGTCCGTGAAACATTATTTGTCGTTCCTCGTCCTTTTTTTTGGACCGCTTGTTATCAACTTAACGGGAGGAGTTCAGACCTCATGAACACGGCCGACCCTCCTCCCCCTTTGTTGTTGTGTTGTTGCGGTTCGGAAGATTGCGGCACGGTGCGACGGCACCGCGCGGGAACCTGGAGAGATGCGGCAAGGATGCACGGTGTCGTCGCGTCATGCCGTCGAGGCCGAACGAAAGTGTGGTGGTAGTCGGGAAAGCGAAGGCGAACCGAAGACTCCGAAGTTTTTTCTTTTGACGTGCGGATCGACGGGCATTGACGGAACGGGCCGCAGAGACGATTTGATGATTCCGCATTGAAGAACGGGACCCGGGATGAGCATCGTCGCAAATGGAATTGAAAACGAAGCACCGGAGCAACTCTGGTGGCCCGCAGACACCACCGGCGGTGCCCCGGAGCGCCTCCTAGAGAAACCACCGCGGATTCATCCGCGGCGGCGAGCGCATGGATCCCGCGGCCGCACGGGATCCAGGGGGACGCGGCGTGCGCCGCGTCTGCGGAGAAACAGCTCGCTGGCCGAGGCAGCGAGCCACCCGGCTGAGCCGGGCCGTCTTGGGCGGACCGGGTCGGGGCGCGCCCAGCCGGACCGGGCTATGTCCTAGCGGGTTGGACCCGGACCCGGGTCGGGTCGACCCAAGGGGGTTGGTCTGGGTCAGATCGGGCCCAGACCCCCCATTTCGGATAACTTTTGGTCTTTTGCCTATATCTTGGGCTAAGGACCTCCGATCGACGCACCGTCAGTTGCATAGAGATCCTTGGGTCGAGACGGTCGTTTCAGTATATTACACTAAAGGTTTTGAAGAAATTTGGGTTCGGCCAGGTTGGTTCGGATACGAAACCAACCGGGCCCTCGGAGCGAAAACGCCTATATCTTGAGCTCCGGATGTCCGATTGATGTGTCGTCGACTTTGTTGAATTCCTCTTGATGAGATGGAACTTTTGTCGTACTCCGCTTGAGGTTTGGATGTCGTCAGAGTGTGGTCGGGTTGGTTCGCTCACGAAACCAACCAGGCCCCTGGAACGAAAAAGCCAATAACTCACAGACCGGGCGTCCGGTTGACACGCCGTCTGTCTCGTTGAATTCCTCTTGATGAGATGGAACTTTTGGAATGCTTCGCCTGAGTTTTGGATGCAGTTGGATAATTCCCGGGTTGGATTGTACCCGAAATCCAACCGGGCCCCTAGAACGGAAAAGCTGATAACTTTTAGACCGGACATCTGTTTGACGAACCGTCAGTGGCGTTGGTGATCACGTTGAGAAACAGACCCTATGAGAATACCCTATGAGAGTTCGGGGTACAGCCGGGTTGGTTCGCACATGAAACCAACCGGGACCCTAAGACGAAAAGGATAAATAACACACAGACTGGGCGTCCGATTGACGCGCCGTCTGTTGTGTTGAGACACCTATAACGAGGCAGTACTTTTAGATACTTCTTCAAGGAACCTTGTGATTCCTGGAGTATCGACCTGTAGCTCGTGGAGCAAACCCTCCCAGTGACGAGCTAGCAGAGTGCAGAGACCTAGTAGCTGGTTGAGACTTAAAGACTGTTGATCTATCGACTTGGTGTGTTTCGGATAGCCCAGTGGGGAGCGCTTGGTTGTAGCAGCAGACCCACGGCGGAGGAGCACTAGGTAGTAACGGCAGACCCGTAGTACTCAAAAGAAGGAGTACCTCTGGAGGCTATGAGGGGGAGCGCTTGGTTGTAGTGGCAGACCCACGGCGGAGGAGCACTTGGTTGTAGCGGAAGACCCACGGTACTCAATAGAAGGAGTACCTCTGGAGGCTATGAGGGGGAGCGCTTGGTTATAGCGGCAGACCCATGGCGGAGGAGCACTTGGTTGTAGCGGCAGACCCGCGGTACTCAATAGAAGAAGTACCTCTGGAACCTATGAGGGGGAGCGCTTGGTTGTAGCGGCAGACCCATGGTGGGAAGTGCTTGGTTGTAGCAGAAGGCCCACAGTACTCGACAGGTGGAGTACTATAGCATTCCAAGGAGTTCGGAGCGCTTGGTTTTAGCAGTAGGCCCTCTGTACTCGACAGAGGATGAGTTCGGCGCGCTTGGTTGTAGCGGCGGGCCCACTGTACTCGACGGAGGAGGAGTTCTCCAGCATTCGTGGTTTTGGCATCATGAATAAGATCCTGGTTGAGCTGAGCCTATGACCTTTGTAATTACCTCATGATTGAGATGGGTCACTTGATAACTTAGGTATATGTATGGGCATATACCTGGTAGTGGTTATCCGTTGATTTCATAAATCTATGTGTTTCCTCATGATTGAGATGGGTTACATGATGACTTGGGTATAAGTATGAGCTTATACCTAAGTAGAGGTCATCTGTTGAGATCTTCTTGTGGTTATCCTTGTTAGATATAGTGAGACCTTGAGGGTCTCGGGGTCCCTACTGAGTATCGTTATACTCACCCCTGCACGGGCTATGCCCGCACCTCGTTGTGTTGGTTGCAGACGACGGACAGCGCAGACAGAGGCTGAGTGTTTGAGGTCTGGATAGTACCCGGTGGTGTACATCACGACGAGGCGACGCTCGGAGGAGGTTGACGGGCGAGAGCATTGTAGAGGCTATCTGTACCTACCCTTCAGGTAGGATCCGTGATGGGCGATCCAGGAGCTACGCTATCTGTACCTACCCTTTATGTAGGATCCGAGGAGGACGACCCAGGAGCTGCTTCCTTTCTTCTAGCTGTTGTCTTTGTTGTACTTTCTTTTAGTTGTTGTTTTCCCTTCCAGTTGTACTTTACTTTCAGTTTGGGTTCATATTCTGGCCCACTAACTTTTCCGCACTTACTGTTGTACCCAGTTTTCACTTAGTGTTTTACTTCCACTTATACTTTGTGGTGTTTTATTACTTTTATAAAGGCAGTTCCTTCCCAGTTATCAGGATTTACGCCTTTGGTGCTAGTCACCATCCCCTGGCCTATGGAAGGCGGGCTTGGGGTAGTCACGGCACGGGCCCCGAGGTCAGGTCGTGACACAGATGGCTGGTTTCCTACTCTTTTCCACTCTCTCTTCTAGGAGAGGTAGGTATGGCATAGGTTATGATGGTAGAAATAATTTTAGTGTCTTATATGGTTTTTTTGATGGCCCAGGTGTCTTTGGGTGGGATGTGATGTCCCATGTGTTTTCAGGAAAGGTGGTTTGTGCTTTTCTAGGTGTCTTTGGGATGAGAGGTGAATTGCTTCCCCAGCTGTCTTCGGGATGATATGTGGTGTGGTATGTGGACCAGGTGTCTATGGGTGGGATTTTTTGTGAGGCCCATGTGTGAGAGGGTGGGTTGTGATGTGGTTTGTGGCCCAGGTGTGTGAGGGAAGGATGTGTTGTGGGGCCCATGTGTGTGTGGGTGGGTTATGATGTGTTATATGGAAGGGGTGGGAGAAACAGAACGTACGGCATTAGGAAATAGCAGCATACTAGTGGGAAATTGGAGTGGAGTACCATATAATTGATGCGAATTATATTACATTACTTGACTTGCATTATTTTTTTAGCATGCCTTGGTGATATTGGGATGGTTAGTATACCTTTTAGGTGCAGTTTGGTTCTATTATTTTCTCATAGGGGCATTAGTATGCTTCTTTATAATGTGAATAGACTTTGGTTTTTCAAATGATTATACTTTTATGCTCACCCTATGTATATAAAACTATTTTTAGGTTTCAAGTAGAATTTTTCAAGTTGTGTTAGACCCTACTAACTCAAATCTTGATAGTTTCTATGACGTTGCTTAGATTTACCTTTGGATATTTCTTTTACTTTAGAGTTTTCATTGCATTTGTGATAGTTCTACTCTATGCATGCATATGGGATGGTTTTTGGATTTACCTTATATATATATTTGAGTTTTTTTGGGGCATAACCATATTATCTCCCGATCTTATTTCTTATAATGGGTAATCCCTCCCATTTTGTGAGATTTGTATACCCATAGTGCTAGCCACCAACCCGGGGCCTACTTGTTGGGTCAGATATTTCAGATGTAATGAAATAAAATGAAAAAATAGAAAAAAAATATTGTGGTTTAGTGAAATCCTACTTTACTTGAGAATTAGTACTTTTATTTTCAATTAAAAATTAAAGGTCTCACATATCACACACTTCAATTGGCACAACATTATCTACTTCACTTCATGCTTTATTTCAACTGCCTTTATAATCCCATGCTTCCCCTCTTTTCTTACATATATTTCGTGCACCACACACCACTACTCAAAACCTCGGTATATTGTATTTGTCAATGCCCCCCTCTAATATTCAAGGGCTTTCTAACCTTAAAAGTTCATACCTCCTCTATTATCTACCACACCTCTTATATGCTTGTTTTTTAACCTTTTATGTAGTTTAAATTTAGGAAAAATTAGATCCTGTTTTTTAGGAAAATTAAACCAAATTTCTATTCAGATTTTAAATCACTCCCAATAAACTCCCCAATGATTTAAAATTTTAATATTTCACTATAATAATTCATTTTTAACTTCAATGTCATTCCCAATATTGGTATGACCCACCACACCCATAACGGGTGTACAAATGCTCAAATCCGATAAACTAAATCTTGGGGCTCCATCATTCCATGAACAACTGAAGAAAATGTCACATTATTTTTCAAATAACCATTTGTAGGTATATCTTTTTGAGCTTCATCTATAATGGTACTTTGGTGCCTTGAATAAGCTTCACCTGCTCGAATAAACTTGTACAGATTCTTAGCTTTCTTCCCTTTCATCATAGTCATTACTCCTCACGTCACTTTGAGAACTCCACTGTTAATAAAAAATATAAAACCTTTGGAATCCAACATTCCCAAATAAATCAAGTTCATTCACAGATTAGTTACATAACTCACATTGTAAAGTGTTTGAATAACCCCATCAAACATATAAACTCACACCATACTGATTCCAACAATTATACTTTCTGACTTGTTAGCTATTTTCACAATATCGCCGTCATACTTCTCATAACTATCAAAACATTACTTTTTTCACATATATGATAAGAGAAACTAGAATATAAAATATAGTCTGAATAATAAAAATATTCCACATTTGTAAGTAATAAATAACTAGCATACCTCTCATCTTGAGTCATGATATTCACCTTAACTGATTCTTCTTCTGTTTTGGCTTATTGTCCTTCTTTCTTCATTCCCTCGCTGAACTTCTCACAATTCCTTCTCATATAACCTTTTTCCACACTCCTAGAATACAAAATAACTTATTGGTCTTGATTGACTTCAATCTCTCCTGCTCCCATAACCTTTCCTTCATTATGTCAACCTTCCTTGACAATTACATCCACAAGTCACTACAAAGATCCCACTATTACCCGATGATCCATCGTAGTTAGTCTTTAATCAAGAATCTTTCATTAGCAACGATGAAATAACATAATCCAATTTCATATTTTCTTTTTTAAATAACAATTTTTTGATGATATTATCATAAAAATCTAGAAATGAACCTAATAATAGAAAATCATTGTCTTCTTCTTCCATTTCCATGGCCACTACGTTGCCTCTATCACCAGTTTTGATTACCATCAATGAAAATTCCATCAAGAGTCTAGTGAACTAGTCCAAATGGTTTCTCAAATATATGATTTCTAATATTTTAAGTTGATACAATTATTTTTTTTCAAATATAAATGATTTTTCATAGATTTAGATTTATACATGGCTTCCAGCTTCGTCCAGATCTCCTACAGATCTGTTAGATTCATCACCTCCCATAGTGTATTGTCTGCTAAATAAAATTGAATGGTGATCATTGCCAAATCCCTCATATCTTTCCAATCATCAGATATAGTCTTCTATAGATTCTATAATTTTCTCTTCAATTCTTTCACTATCCCTTCCTTAGTTAGAATATTATTTACCCATTGTTCCCACAATGTGAAATAATTTTTCCAATAAAACATATTAATATGGAAATAAATAATTCTATGTGAGTCGCCTATAATTATTCAAAAATAAAGAGTGGATAACCTCCTATGATACTAGATTTTAGGTCATAGATTTCATATTTGGTAAAATAAAATGAAAAAAAAAACAAAAAATATCATGGTTTGGTGAAATCCTACTCCACCCAATAATCCATAATTTTATTGTAAAATAAAAATAACAATTCTTAAAAATCACACACTTAAATTGGTGCAAAAATCTCTTTTATGCTCCATAATTTATTTTAACTTCCTCCATGAGCCTAGGCTTCCCCTCCCCGCTTTCATCCATGTCATGCACTGCACACCATTACTCAAACCCCCGGTGTAGTGTATCCACCAATGCCCCCTGCAATATGCAAGGGCTTTCGAACCTTAAAAAGTTATACCTCCTCTTTTGTATTACATGCCTCTTGTATTCCTCTTTTTTCAACCTTATATATGGTTTAAATTTTGTCAAAATGAGATCCTATCTTTCAGGAAAATTAAACCAAATTTCCCTTCAGATTTTAAATCACTCCCAAAATTAATAGAGGCGAGACTCTGGGGGTCATTATCACCCTTCCTTTATTTCTATCCCCAGATGATAGATTTAGAGGGAGGGGTTCATTAAAATATTAATCATATAAAAAAATACTTACATAATAAGAAAAATGACTCAATAAATTGGAATTGAAGCCAAGAAAACCTCACTTTGGATTCTCATTTAGTCAATCATACTCTAAAATCAATGTATAATACTTTTAGGTTTATTATTCATATGAGTAAGAAAATTATTAAAAGTTATTTTACTTTTTAAAATCCATTTTTAATTCCTTATTTTTCATATTTTAATATTTTATTATTAAAATTAACATTCGGGTGGTAACCATTCTGTTTCTCTTACATGCTTCGATTTGGATGTTTCGGTCCTTGAGTCTTATTCAGGGGTAAATAATATATAGAATGTTGATGATAATTTAATTAGTGTGTTCAATATAATTATATAGTACCAATTTAATTTCATGGAACTTATAGTGACGGTTCTTATACAATTCTTAAAAATTCCCTTTTTCATTGATTATTGAATTAACAAAAGAATTGAATTGTTTTATAATTTTTTTTTAATTTCCACTCAAAAATTATTAAAAAAATATTTAATCTATTATTATTACATATTATTACACATATTTAATTTCAATTTTTCAATCCCTAGATAAACATTATAACAATGTTCATGTTGGTATCAAAACTAACCAAACAAGAACACGTTATAATGGTTGAATGAGTAAGACCATTTTTTTATATTGAAAATACAAATTTTATAGAATCCTACTGATTTAAAATAACTTAATAAATAATATTTAAGAATTATTATATGTAGAATGTATCAAAGAAATATCAAGAAGAATAAATCAATTAAGTTTGGAGTTGAATTTTTATATGAACGGCCTCTTTTTAATGAGAGGTTTAAGACTTCTTCTTGGTACCAAAAACTCCAGAATATGGGAGAGGATTTTTGGTTTTATCATGAACTGGTTTGAGCTAATATTAAGGCATAAAATTCCATAATAATTTCAGGTTGATTTTTTAGGCCATTCAATTGTGAATACTCAAACAAACTGGTTGTGCCCAAGCATATTGAAGAAACCATGCTTTCTGTATAATGAATTGATATTTCAAGGTAATTTGCGCCAGCATGCATAAGGGTAAGTGAGGAGATCTATAGATGTGTATTTTAACTATTCAAAAATAAAAAAGGCATCTTCCCCAAATACATTTCTTCTAGGAATTAAATTCTAGAAATATAAATAATAATTGATGAGTAAAGTTCTAGACCAACTAATGGAATTTAGAATGCATAAAAGTCATGTGAAAACTAAAATAAAATAGTCTTCTTGGTGAATCCATTATAATATTATATATAAAGGATATTAAAAAAATAGAGATAAAAAATGTCTTCATACATTTTTCTTAGAGACAAAGAAAAGGCATGTGGGGTCTGAGATATTTTTTGAAAGGAGTTTAACTCATGTCACCTAGAGAGTTTGGTACATAGTGAAGGTTGCCTTGTGGAGTGTTATGCCAATCTGTTATTTTTTAAAAAAAATCATCTTCTCAATTTAAATGAAAAATTGAGTATATGTAAAAAAGATATTTCAAATTCATCATTCCCATGGAATTTCACTCTATAATTGATGAATTTTTTTATAAATACAATTGTAATTTTTTTATTCCTCTATATTCTCTCACCTCCTAATATAGAGAGGCAACTCAAAAGTCCATCATTAGGGAGTGAGGCTCGAAGATTCCAGTAGATTCAAAAATCAAGATAATTATCACATTTTCTTAATTTTTAGCTAGCATTAATTGTGATATGGAGATATGTGTGGATCATTCTCTTACATAAATTTTTTTCTACTCTTATTCCCTTGATACTTTTCCCTTTATTCTCTTAGTTACTCGATTCTGTTTATTAAGAAAGCTTTTATGATTGATGATCTCATGAAGATCACTTCTTCATGGATTATATTTTTTATTGAGGTAATTTTCTTAAGTGTTTCTTTTAATTATATAAATAGCTCTCATATATTGGAAGTTATTATGTAAATTAGTGATAATTATTTTGGATGATTGAGGTGTGTGAATTGAGGCATCGATCATGTACTGAGTGAGGTTGAGTGTCAATGGTTCAATACCTTCATTAAATGTTTGATAAGGAGTATAAATTTGAATAAATTGAGGAATTTATTCTATTTTTCTAACCTTCTCTTCATTTTTTCTATAATTGTTTCCTTTTTTTCTTACTTTCATTTAATTTGGTCTTCATTAGTTTGAAACTCTCTTTAATATTTTAAAAAAAAATATATAAAAATATTTTATAATTTTCACTTAGATAAAAACAATACCTACCTAAGATAACCCCAAGGTTAATGATTCTACTATATCTTGGTAATTATAAATATATTTCTAACTAGGGATACGATAGTCGAGTGTAAAAATTGGTGTCAATTCTAAAAAGGTATGTTTTTATTAGTATTTTTCTATTTTCCTTTACTATTTTTGTCAACATCAAAAAAAATAATGATATTGATTCAATTTCATGATTAGATTACTCACTATTTCAAGAGATCTATGATATTATATCATATCATCAGGATTGGATTCATGGGAAATGAGATAAATTTTCTACTAAAGAAGCATTGATTTCAATAAATAAAATGATGCACCTGATCACACAAGAATCCAATTCAATTATTTTTGGATGAGTGGAGATAGGAAATGACTCAACATGTTTTCGATGATGAATCAAAAACAAAAACTGAAGTACATCTATAGTTTCCAACAATTTATCATGACATGACCCTAGATTCAAGTATAGAAATTCAAGTTCCATATATTGAAATATGTTTTGAAGGTTAGAAGTAGATGTGACACCCTGAGTTTGATAAAGAAATATTTCTTTTGGAAGATCAATTTATTTATAATATTAATTGTGATTATTTAAATTAAATTAATATTTATAATTATTTTCCTATAGATGAATAGGTGTATTCAATTAAAGAAACCCTATAATTTTCAATGGAAGATATCACATCTGAGGTGGTGATCATTGAGGAGAGGTCAGAATGGGTTGACTACCTCTCTCCTACCCTGAAAATAATTATATCATCACTAAATATCCTTAAAAAAGAACTAGAATTCCAAATTCAGATAGTTTCTCAGCCTTTTGGAAGAATATTTTTTTATTTTATTCTTTTTTTAATGGAGAGAATTTTGATGTTGCATATCAATGTGTAGGTACTAATGAGTCAGTTGAAGATTAAGATTTTTTAGATGGTCTATAAAAGTTCGTTAATTCACTAATTAATAATACTTTTATAACTCCTTGATTCTATTAGAAATTAAAGTTTGGGAGTACTTAAAGAGTAAGAGTTGGTTTTACAGTTGTGAACTAGTTAAAAAGTAGATAATGATGAATTTCTTATTATTAGTGGAGAATTAATTGAGGGGACTGAACTAGAATAAAAATCACATAATGTAGTTAAATTTTCACTAAAAGTTTACAATATTATTTAAGGAGAAGAATATGGGAAGTTCTCCTATTTTTTGTTTCCCATTCAACTACTCCACAAGAGATATAATTCCAAGGAGGTGGATTTCAAGGAAACTGGTCTCGATATACTATCTATAAAGTGAACTTTATAAAGAACTAACACTGGAATAAAGAACATGTATTGGTTTCTAAGAAAGAAGCTACAACCCCATCTGATTATAGATGAATAAATAATTTTATAACTATGAACAGGAAAAATACAACACCCATTAGTAGCTTATCCCAAGAATATTATTATTATTTTCTTCTTTTAGTTTTTCATTTTTTAGTTTTAATAAATTGTTTGTTTATCTTACCATGTAGAAAATAAAGAGTTAGTGCATCCACATCCACTCTATGAGTTAATTACTTAGGTTATATCTTTTTACACCAATCCTTTAGGTGCTTACTTTCTTAATACTTTCTAAAAATAAATTGTGGGGAAACAGTATTTCATTTACTTTCTTTATTATCTTGATGAATGAAACTTCTATCATGCGGAAAATTTGAATCATACATACTGGTTTCTATTTGTTATTGAATATTATTTTTATTATCAACTAAAATAATATGTGTTCACTTTGGTATTTAATAAATTGAATGATGAATTGATATATTTGGGATTAAAACTATGGTTGTTAGTTCTTCTCCAAATGTTTTATTGAAAATAATGTTGAAACAAAATTTAAATCATGTCTTAGCACCATATAAATTCTTTGGATTAACAGTTCTTCTATGTGCTTTATTTATTTCAAAAAAGTCTCTATTACTAAGGTGACATAAAAAATCTTTTTTATATCCAAAATGAAAATAAATGATGTAAATTCTCATTTATATCTTAGAAGTGATATTTAGAGCATATCACACAACCTATTGGAGTAGAAACGTGATGATTCCTAAGAATCAGTAAAATCTAGATCCTATAGAAACTATAGGGACTTGATCAAAGTAGATGAGTGATGTGTTTTTAAGCTGATTTCAAATGTTTAAAGATTCTATTTCAAGGGAGTTATTAGTTCTACTTCTTCTCATTTACATGATTTAAAAAATCTATTGTTTTTTACATACAATAGTTATAAATTGTTTGGATGAGTGATTATTCAGATTTAAATCATTTTTTAAAGTATTATAGTCACTCGCACTATTTTAATTTATTTTTTTGATGAAATTTTAGTTTTGCATTCTATATTTTGTGTATTTATATAAATCCTTTTTAACTTAATGATGACGTATCCATATTTTATAAAATCTATTCATTTAATAAAAATAATAGGTAGTACCCAATAGAAATCTTTTTTGTTTGATTTATTTTTCTTTTAACTATAGTGGTTGGAAAATATGTTGTTTGAGTTTTCTCAAAACCCGTTATAAATCTGTTCTTGCTACTAATCTAGAAATATTTTAAAATAAAATAATTTTAATTTTTCTCTTGTTATGAGATTCAATATTGGGGGAAATTTTTAGTTTTAAATGTCTTTGTGGGGTTTTTTTTAAATGTTAAAAAATTTACTTCATTGAGTTCAGGTCAGATGACCCATTAAAAGTTTTCAAAATATTCCATGTTTAAGCATTAATTTAATTTCTCAATGAATCAATAATTTCCCAAAGTTTGAAGGTAGTTTTTATACATTTATAGGTTAACATTTTATATTTCTCTATGGATTTTATTAGGTACATCTTTTCATTAATCTCTTGAAAAAAAATTAATTTTGGTAATTTTGGTCGGAGTAAGATGGAAAGAGGGGGGAAATTTTCCTTTTAAAATTTAAATTATGTGATGAAAATATGAAATTGGTTGATAAAATAAAAAAATCAAAAAAAAATCAATCAAAATAATGAGCAGATTTAAATTAAAATGAATTTTCATAGTGGAATCTGTATAATTTAATTAATATATTGATTTATATAAATTAATAAATTAATATAATGATGGATTAAATGATTAATTTATTAATTTAATAAAAGTAATTAATAAATAAAAGATTCATGAATTAAATAAGGCACTCAATTTGGTAAGGAAGTATTGAAATAACTCAATTATAAGCCCCTATGTATCCTAAATCCCTTGAAATTAGTGGTATCCAAGAAACTTGGAAAAAGTAATAAACTTTATTTTGACTAGAAGAAAGTAAGTAAATGAAATACACTTTATTTTTATTGAAATAAATCAATAAACCAAAATATCTGTGGTTTTAGCAATTTTTCGAGAACCTGAAAGAAATGAAGAAGATGTTTTTTAGGTACAACCCCATTGAAGAGGGGACTCTCAATTCTTGAAACATGATAAGGAAATATATTATAATGAATAAGAGAAAATTTTGAGAGATAAATTGCGTTTTATAATTGATAAAAATGGATGTCTCTAGAAAATGAAATATTATTGATGGAATGAGCTCAAATATTGATCATAGTTGATTTCCTAAAGAATTATCACGTCATGATATATTGACAAGCCTTCTTGAGGGACTTTTTATAGCCTCAATAAGATCCAAGGTTGATTTATAGGATTTAATGGGTCATAAGAGACATTTATTACTATTTATAAAGTACCCTTTAACCACCTTTCTCAACACCACTAGCTAGCATCCTGATATAACTGGGTACCCAGTGGGTTTACTATAGCTTTCTAAAATGTTGCAGATCCCACTGGGTAGCGGATGAGCTCCACTAAGTAGTCAGTGGACAATATATAAGTCTAAAACTCTATCTAGAATTCACTATGTGGTTAATAATCTCTACCGAGTAGTAGGTGGAATCTTAGTATCTCTCTTAGTTGTATCCAGTTCCACCGAGTAACTGGTGGTAGCAGCTAGTGTGTCCCTTTCTCTTAGTATTATTCATTTAAGTTGAATATTTTTTCCCATTGAATTAATAGATTAATTTATAATTTGAGTAATTGAAATGCACTAAATTTAAGAGTTTAGAAATATAATGGGAGTTTATGATCATTAAAACACATTTAAAAGATTGAGCTATAATAATCTACCCGTCCTAGTGATTAAAAACACTTAAACTAAGAAGATATATGAAATTATTTTCAAATGAATATATCAAAGGAATTTTCATAAAGAATTTTAAATTTTCATAATAAAATTCAATCAAGATGTACCTATAAACCCATAATTATTTCCCTTTGTAAAACAAACAAATAAAACGTAACCAAATTACTTTACCATAAATTTCTTCCAAAAGTTAAAAGGGATTAAAATAATGAAAATTATAAATATCACAGTGATACCACAAATTTCTCCATGAAAACATAAATTCATCCACCTTTGTGATTATAAAATAGAAATTATAAACAAGGATAAATAAATAAATATTAACATAATATATTCAATAAGAATGAGAGACAAAATCAGATTTTAAGATTTAAAAAATGAAAACATAATTTGAAATTTGAAAGTTTTCAACTTTGAAAAATTAAACAGATTTTCAATAACTCAAATTTTGATCAAAAATAATTGATTCCACCATTCACATTTCAGAATTCAGAATATATGTATCTCCGCCTTTATTAATAATTTAAATACAATGATCCATGTAATAATTATATTCAAGAGGAAAATTAAAAACCATAAAAGATATAGAAATGACACTTTAAATTCAATAAATCCATTATAAAATAAAAAGTTATAAAATAAAATTTTATATTTGAATCCATTATTAAGGTTAAGATAGATTATGTTAATAATCCCAAGAATATTCTCCATGAGTGTCGAACTAGGTGTGAAGTAAATATATACTACTCATTCCCAGGGTGGACATTATATTATTAATCCATTCATCCCTTTTAGATATCAATACCACTATGTGCATTGGGGCCTTAATCACATCCACTTGTTTGTATCCAGACATGATTTTACTTTCTATGAAGATAACCCCAATTTTCTCTAACAAACGTAATGGAATTTTTAAAATAAATCAAATATTTAAAATTATTCAAATAAATTCATGATTTAATATATTTTTAAATAAATTCAATAGATAATACATTTTTGAAATAAATTCAAGAGATAAAAGATTTTGAAATAAATTCAAGATATAAAATATTTTGATATAAATTCAAGATATTAAATTTTTTGAGATAAATTCAATACATAAGATAATTGAAATAAATTGAAGACTTAAAATATTTAAAAGGGATTTCATGATGAAATTACATAATTTTCATAGGTCATTTTAATTATATGAAAACATTAATCATAAAAAGAGTTCAAATAATAAGCTAAATAAAACCTTTAGATAATTCAATCTTTAATTTTATTATATTTTCCCCATTTTCAGAAATAAAAACATTCTACCTTTTATAAAAAATAAACTTATGAAAAATGGTTAAATTGATAAATTATATATAATAAAAATAATCTTGTAAATAATCTCAATTAAAAGGATTTAATAAATAAATAATCTTATAAAAATGGGTATAAAATATTAAAAATATAAAAATTTGATTCATGCATAAGTATTAATATATATATATATATATATTAAGACAAAAAAAATTATAACATGGATTACCCAATCTCATGATGAGTATAAAAGCTTCAAACAAAGATAAAGAAGATTCCCATAAAAGTGATAGCTCCCCCTTAGATGAAACATAATAAAAAGGTTCAAAGAGAGATAAAAAACAAGATAACTAATCAAGGATTTAGAAAAAAGAGTGTGGCTAAGATAATAAAGAAATATATTGATCATTAAGTTCAATAAATAATGATTAAAATATTTATCTGACAAATCTAATAGGATTAAAAATTAAATTTTCTTTAAAGAGAAAGAAGCATAATTCGAAAGATGATAGATCCAAATTTTAAAATGGAAATACTTTTAAATCATAGAGAAGAAATAAATCAAAAAATATATAAATATATCAAAAAAATATTTAAATGTTTTTATAAAAATACAATAGTTAAAAACAATATCCAATTAAAATAATAAAATAAGAGATCAATTTTAATTTTAAAAACATTTTTAAAAGAAAATAAAAAATAAAGATCATGATTTTATTAATAAAAAATATAATGAAATATATGAGACACATCTTGTTCCACTTAATAAAATCAATATTTTCTAAAGTGAGGGTTTCTAGGTGAGAAACACAATCTTGATGTTAAAACATATAAAAAAACCTCAAAAAACATCTTTAAAGGTATAATTTCAATACCGAATTGTACCAATTATAATGATATTAGTCCATAATACAAACTTGGAGTGGTTTCCACACATGTGTCTTTAACACCCAATAACCAAGAAACATAAAACTCCATGGGACTTTCTATTAAGACACCTTTTCTGAAAAATAATCAAAATATAAAAGATTTTGGTTTCCAAAATCCGGGACGAAATTTGTTAGATAAAAGAGATTTTGGAATCCATACTTGTTTAGAAAATTATATTCCATTATAATTCCTAAATAAAGAATTATAAGAGAGATAAATTAAATTATTCCTTCCATAACAATCATTTTTACAGTCACATTCAAAAATAAAATGATCATTTTTTCAAAAATAATTTTAGAATTTATCTTGAGAGAAACCCTTTACAAAAAAGGTTTTATTTTTAGAGGTTTTATCTTTATTTGAAAAATGAAGACCAAATAAATTTTTTACATGTCACTAAGAACCCAAAATATTATTTAAATTTTGTTCACATTGTTTGAATTCAGCAAGATAATTTTTAAGATCCTTAAATGTAAGTTCTAATTTCTAAACATTAGTTAGATATTTTAATTTCAAAGATAAATCTTTGTTTTCTTTTCAATGTAGATTCATTTAAAAAACAAATTGATTATATTTCTTTTTGAGATATTTTAAAATAGTTTTAAGTTTATAAAAAACATCTGATATTTGATCACTATAATATTTAATATCTTAATAGTTTAAATGATAATCAAAATAAGAATAGGTGTAAAATTTAAAAGTAGAATAATTAACCTCATCACTTACCACAATTTTGGCCATGAAACATTTGTTGTTGTCATCACTTGAGTTAGAAGGGGAAAGGTAATCATCACATACACTCAAGGTTGAGACTTTGAGATATTTCTTGACTTTATTCTTCTCTTTCATCTTCTTTTTTTATATGGGGTACTCCATTTGGATGTGGACCTACTTGTAGAAATGATAACATGTTACCTCGGGTTCCTTTTGACCATTATTCTTTTTGGAATTTTGGAAGGATTGATTCTTTTACATTTATTTTTTCAATTTCTTATATATATGTAAAATTTATATGTATCTTCTATATGAGTCATCATTGGTTGATTTAAAATAAAAAGTATTCTTAACTTCCTTAACTTTCTTATCATATTTTTTAGATTATAATTTTATGATGATTTCCTAGGTCATGAAAGATCCAATAAGCTCTTCAATATCTATGTTCTTGATATCTTTGTATTCTTGGATAGTTATTGCATTCAGATCCCACGTACTTAGAAAGACCCAAATTGTTTTCTTTTTGAGATTTTCAATTCTAAGAGTATCACCAAGTGATTTTATTCCATTTTATATTTCATTAAATGAGTAAACATTTCTTTACTAGATTCATTAAGATATATACTAAATATTTCAAAATATTATCTCTACATATCAAGTCTAGTATATTTAACTTTATTAGTTCCATCATGAGTAACTTCATGAAATTTTCAATGTTTATGGGAAATTTTCCAAGTTAAAACATGATTAAATCTATTTAAATCTATACCACAATGAATATAATTCATAGATTTTTCATCAAGTTCAAAAATAGTGTTATCATAAGGAGTTGATTTTTCTTCCAATTATTTAATAGGTATATAATAATGGATAAAATTTTTCCAAATAGTATATCCAATGCTTCAAGTAAAAGTATACATGTGATTTTTTCCAAAACTATAGTTGGTTCCATCAAAGAAAGGGTGAAAACCCATTGAGTATCCTACAGGAGTACCTTTAGTATTAAAGTTATAATACATCCTTTAAATATCATTTCTTAAAATAAATTTTTATTTTAAAAAAACAAATTTAGAAAAAAAAATTAAAACAAAATTTTTAAAATCGGATGTAAAAAAATGAAAACATGATCAAAATAAAAAATTTAAAAAAAAAGATAAAAAAAGTAAAGTTCAAAACAAAATTTTGAAAACAACACCTCCTATAATACCAATTTTTTAGAGTAATATGAAAATATAAGGATGAATTGAATTATAAAAATTAAAACAAAATATGTCATGAAAATATGAAATTGATAGATAAAATGAAATAATAAAAATAAGATCAATAGAAATGATATGCGTATTGAAATTAAAATGAATAAGAGTAGTGGAAATAATATAATTTAATATATATTGATTTATATAAATAAAGAAATTAAAAAAATAATGAATTAAAAAAAATATTTATTAATTGAAATAAATATATTAATACATAAAAGATGTGGAAAATAAATAAAGAACACAATTTGTTAAGGAAATTTGGAAATAAGTCAATTATGAGCCCCTACATCTCCCGCATCAATTGATTAAGGATTTATAAAATAAATTCTCTGACTTTAGTGGTATCCAAGAAACCAAAAAAATGAATACACCTTTTATATATAAGAAATAAAGAAGTTGAAAGACCCTTGATTTTTAATATAATAAAGCAAGACACAAAAAGACCCTTGGTTTTAGTGGATTTCTAAGAACCCAAAAGAAGGGAAAAGAGAAGGTTTGTTAGGAAAAAACCTACCAAAGAATGCACTCTAAATTATAAAAATGTAATAAAGGAGTATATGGTAGAAAATAAGTGGAATATATGAGATAAAAAATAGGTTTTTCAATTGATAACAATGTATGTCTCTAGATAAGAAAGGAGTATGGAAGGAATGAGCATGAAGATTGATCACATTTGATTGCCTAAAGAACTTCAGCATCATGGTATATTGCAAAGCCTCCTTGGGGTATATTTATAGCCTCCATAAGATCTAAGGTTGAGTTGGAAGAGTTAAGGGGTAAAATTAGCTATCAAATACCATCATTAAATCACTCGTTTACGACCTATCTTAACACCACCGACTAGCTTCCCAATTCCATAGTGTATCTAATGGGATTATTGTAGCTTTATAGGATGCTACAAGTCCCACCAAGTAGCCAGTGGACTTACTATAAGTCTAAAATTTTGTAGAGACTCCATTGGGTGGATGATGAACTCTATTGGGTAGTCGATGGACTTCAAGTATCTCTCCTAAGTCTATTAAATGTCACCAGGTAGTCGGTGTTACCCTACTGAGTAGTTTCTGGTGGCAGCTGATGTGGAACATTCTCTTGTCCTTCATTCAATTTGAATACTTTTTTGGTACATTTAATTCACAAAATAATTCCCAATATATGTAACTAAAATAAACTCAATTGAAGAGGTTATAATGTGTGGTTATAGTCATTAAAACACATTTAAAATAGTGAGGTAAAATAGGTAAATCTTGGCATTAAGTTTTACAATTATCATTGAATTATAACTTTTAAATTGGAATTAAACTCATATGATTTACATCCAAAAGATCTATTAAATGAACACGTAATAATTTAGGACCCTTTATTATTTAAGAAAAATCTTTTAGGTGGTATAATTATTCAATATTTTAAATTATTAAACTCATCCATCCATTTAGCTGTGTCTACTTATTCTATGTTAAATTATGTGAGTTTGTTCACTTGTAAAAAAAATTAGAATAGAAATTAAACTCAAAGTGAAGCATGTTTAAATATTTTTAAAATTTTTAAAAATCAATCACATTTGTAAAAATGAAACAAAGTTTTCACTAAATATTTATTTTAAAAGGGAAATCATTTTCACTACTTGAGAGAGTCTATAGGGAGAAATGGATTAAAACCCAATTGTTTGTGGTACTTCTATTTTTCATTCTTGAGATAATTTTTCTTTCACTAAATTTTTAAAATTGATTTATTCGGGGAAATAAATGGATTAATTGTTGAGGAATTTGATATCGTCTTTTTTTAATTAATTTTTTAAAATATATTTTTAGATTTAATTGAGTTTTTAATCTTAAAATGTGCTGAAAATGGAGAGTTGTTTATTTTTGGTTACTTGATGGTGTAATTGTAAATCCCTAGATATTTTGGTGGAAATAATGATTTTTTGACTTAATTGGTCTCAAATTTCTAAGGTTTAATTTTCATAAATTTTAAGAAAAAATTTATTGGTTTTTCAATTTAATTAATAATTTTTTATATATTTTGGGTGTTATATTTTAATGTCTCAAGTTTTAGGTTTTTTATCTTGAAAAATGTTTGTTGGAACACTTTTTGAAGTTGTAAATTTTTATAAAAAAATGATAAATTATTTTCTATTATTGTGTGATTTCTTTTTGTTTCTCATAGGAATAATTCCCATTTTTTACATCTAGCATATTAACTTTTTCAATTTTTTATGTGGTTCTCATAAATTATTTTTCATGTGGCCCATAAGATAATTTTTCTCTAAGAATCCCTTGTATGAAATTTTCTCATAAAATAATTTGAGTCATCAAAATTCTATAAGATAATTTTTCCAAAATGAGTTTTTATTTTTTTCATAGGATAATTGAAATATTCTACATGCTTGCACATCATAAAATAATTAAAATAGGGCTCCCATAAACTGATGTCAATCGAAGATGGGAACTGATAAATAGAAAATTAAGTCTTGGCTTTAAGTAAAAAAATGAGTATGAACTAAGCTTCCTTGTGAGTGGAGGATGAAGAAAAACCTCAATAAAAGTAATATCAAAGAATAAATAATATGTGATTTAGTTTTTTTCAATTGAACAAGTCCAACCAAAATAGGGAAACTCAATATTTACAGAAAATCTATCTAAAGACCAAGCTGATCAAAACCAATTCTTTTAAACATGAAAGAGATCATAAGTCAAAAAAAAGATTGAATAATCAAGTAGTGTTTTAGATGAAGGAGTTTTTTAGGATGAATATCTAAGTTTAATGTGTTTGAAGTGGTACAGTATTTTGGGATATTGATTCATTCATGTGCTTTCTAGATAAAATATTTTTATGGTCTCAAAAATACTGAACTCTAATGATATTCAATAATGATGACTCACATAAAATCAAGGAGATGGATACATTCATTTCATGTGTTTTATCCTTGTGTGGGTTCGATGTGAATTAATTAAAATGGCCTTCATAATACCCAAAACTACACCATAGAGTTGAGTTATATCACTCATTAAGTGCTCAATATAATGTATGTGTTAAGTTATTTCCACATGCTCTATCTGATTTGTTGCGTTGGGTTCATCATGCACTAGTTCAAGATGAGTTAAAGTCCGATAATTCCTAACTGATTATAGAATAATTTTGGAGACCATCCAATAGTTATTGTTCAAATAAACTGGTTGTGCCAAAGCATGTTGAAAAAACTGTGCTTTCTACCTGGGTAATTGATAAGTCAAGGTAATATGAGCCAATGTACATAAAGGTAAGTCAAGCGACATAAGGAAGGGTATTTCCACAGTTCAAAGATATATAAAGGTCATATTCTATTGATATATTCCTTATAGAAATTAAATACTATAAATATAAATAATAATTACTACGGTAAATTTGAGGCCATAAGGGGGAACTTGGAATGCATGATAGCCATGTAAAAAAATAGTATTCTTGGGGAATCTATTAGAATCATTAAAATTGAGTTTGTTAAAGACTAAATAGATCTAAAATAATTTATATATACATCTTTCCTAGATCCAAGGAAAAGTCATATGGGGGTAGCATCATTTTCATAAGGATTTTAACTCACATCACCTAGAGAGGTTGGTATTTATTGAGGGTTCCATGTGGAGAATTCTACCTAAATGCTAATTTTTTCAATTTTTTAATCTTTAATATTTTAAATGGTAATTTAGTATATGTAAAAAACAAATTCCCCATTCCTCATTCCCACATACTTTCAATCTATAGCTTATAAAAAAATTAATTGTTCTTATTCCTCTATGTTCTCACAACTCTATAGATGGAAAGATAACTCATAAGTTTGGTATAATGAAGTGAAACACGAAGAAACCTATAGATTAAAACATCAATATGATCATCATATTTTCTTAAATCTTAGCTATTAGTGACAGTGATATAAAGAGATGTGATATCTCATTCACTCATATTTATACTATTTTTCCCTTGATATTTTTTTCATTATTCTCATAGTTACTTGATTGAATGTCTTATGATAGTTTTTTTGATGGGTGATCCTGTCAAGATAACATCTTCCTTGAAGATATTATTGACTTTGGTGGTTTGATTGAGTGGCTCCTTTCACTATAGAGATCTATCTCATGTACTAAAATTCATTCAGTGCATGAGTGTTCATTGTTTTGGGTGAGTGAGGTGTGTTATTTGATTCATCTATCATTCACTAAGTGGGTTTTAGTATTGATAGTTAAATCCCTTTAGTAGATCTGTGATAGGGAGTAGAAAAGTGAATTAGCCTAGGACTGTCTTGTTTCTTTCTAACCTTATTTTTATTTTTCTTGTAGTTGTTTCCTTTTTATATTATTTTCATTTCATTTTGTTATCACTATTTTCTATATCTCATTATTTATTTCAAAACAGAAAAAAATACAAAAAAAATAGTTTAGAAGTTTCACTTAGATAAACACACAGTCTCCTTGAGATGACCCCAATGTTATCCATTGTTCTATATATTGTGAATTATAAATATATTTCTAACTAAGCCTATGGTAGCCACATGTCAACGTAATCTACCTATAATAGACCTGACTATCTAGGATCACCTCCCATTATCCCATTTAAATCCAAACCCAAAACCAACAACTCTAGACAACCAACCAACCCCACCTTCTAAACCTAACCATGATATTGAGGCACTCCAAGTGATTCACATCACAAAGTCCCAAGAAATTATTCATTCCTTTCTCTAAACCCTCTCAAGGGTATCCATCTCTTTAGGGAAACCCATAACCATTCCAAACCATCTATCATGATTTCTTCTCTTATTTCATAACTAGTTTCAGCACTGAAAATTTAGTTTCCCAAGACCAGTTATGAAAATTTACCCTTTAAAATAGTAAGAAGCGAAACAATGTGTAGAAGATGCTCCTTATACCTCACCATGTCCATGCTACTACAAATCCTTAGTAGAACACCTCAAATGTTTTATATCCCTTTTAATTACCTATATTAAGAACTATATTCACCATGATTTCATGCTGTATATCTCTAATTTCTAATTTCCATACTGAAAACTCCATCTTACCAAAAGGGTGAAGCAGCACCATATTCCAACATGATTTCCACAAAATTTCCAATTGATTTCACCATTATTTCATGCTCTATTAGATTTTGTAATGAAATAGGCCAGCTTAAAGCTACACCTTTTATCCCTCGATGTAGAAACCTCTGTATATCTCAACATGATTTCCACTAAATTTCATCATTCTTTTCATTATATTTCCACCATATTTATAATTTACTTCACCATGATTTCATGTTCCACCACGTTTCAAAAAATAAACAGACCAGTATGATTATACACTCCTACTTCTATGATAATGGAACTCAATTTTAACTACCTTAAAGACCACAAGTTCATACAAGACACAAAGTATTTTAGGCTAGAATTATCACTCCACACTATATTTACTTTTCACATATTGAAATAAAGTCACCATTTTTAGAACCTCTAATTAAAAAGGTTCTGATATATCTAAGTATCATCCACCCTCATATTGATCTTCATCAATCTTTTCAACAAGTGTGTAGTCTGCAATAGAAACTACAACATCACCCCTAAGAAGTTGCAATAGTGACCAAATCTTTGGCCTCTAGTTCAACCAAAAATAAAGCCTCAAATCATATAGATATATTTTATCTCCCAAGATTCATATAGAAGTGAATAGTTCAACCAATAATCTTTCACCATTCTATACTACCCTACTCACTATCCTAAAATCAATCCTCAATTGATTACTGCAATAAGCCTACAACTAGTTTCATTAGATCAAAGGACGATTCCAACCAAAAATTGATCTAGTAATCCTTTACACCAACTACAATTATTTTATTACATAAATTGAGACTAGAACATGCCATCTTGGCATAAAAATAAAACTTTTAAGGTATCATAGGTACATCCAAAAATAATAATAATGCTCCACACTTCAATGTACAAATAACAGTCAACACATAGAAAACAACTAAAATTCTAAAATTTTAGTAAGGAAAAAATACAATGAAACAACACTCCAAACCTCAAGAAATACAATGTCAGTTACATACACCAATATGAAAGACTGGCCAAATTATAGAAGAAATAAAAGTCAGTAACCAAAAAAAATAGCATCCATCACAATAAATATCCTTTAGTAGTCAACTTTTCTCATCGAAATCATTCAAAAAAATAAAACTCACTTTCACTTCATCCAAATGAAGATAAAAAAATACCCTAATCTGTAAACTAGTTTTCCCATCATCCATTTACCAACAAATAGCATATTTGTACACTAGTTAGTACAATCTGGATCAAATAAAAACACTTCTCCTTACATTTATTAAAGAAAATTCTCCAACAAACCCACCATAATTAAAACTATCCAAACACTCATTTTCAATTGAAATCATAGCCAATTCACATAATATCACTTTTGATATGGTAGTCTAAAGATATTTTTTGATCAAATACAATTTACAAAATCTTCTCTCTATTAGTGCAATTGTAATAGGTATAGTCAATAAAATTAGATATACCGCTCATGTCATTTGAAACCCCTCATATTTCCAATAAGCCTTAATAAAATTAAGTGTGTTAATAGATTTTATCAACTTTTATGGAAATATCATCTTTAAATATTTAATCTTTTGAAATAGATCATCTACACTAATATCATCATATTAAATGTGTCTCAAAAAACTATGAAATTTAATATAAAGATACTTCAATTATTCCTTGGAAATATTTCTAAAATTTTCATTTAATAAAAAAACTAAATATTTCTTCAAATTTCATAAAATTTTCTCTCAATGACATACAATATCTATCTATAATTTAAGGAATATAAGTTATTATAAATTTTTACTTTATTGATAAATGTTTTATAGCATCATCTTCCACACCTTCATCAAATTTATTCATTCTACGAACAAATATTTTTTCCTCAAATATTAGATCAATACAAAATTCAATGTGAAATTTTGTTTGCTTCATTCATTAAAACTTCAAACCCCTCATCTTAAAGCTCTTCGAAGAGAAAAATCAACTCTCTTGTTTTTGTACTTACATATTTGATTTTTTTTGTCTCCCCTTTGAGGAATTTTACTAATTTGGTTGACTTTATCCAAGATTATGTGCCAAATTCATAAACTAATAAACAATTCAAAATTATCTAAATAATTTTAACAAAATACCTTAGCATTAGACATCACAATATAATCATGTTTAGATATATTGTAAATTTCAAACAATGCATTATGTAAATCTAGTGCTTTCTTTCTTATATCTCTAATACTTTAAATGTGACCTTCCAAATGATTTATCAATAATTTTTTTGGTGTTAAGACCTTCATGTAATTCCTTCGAATATCCGATTAAGGTGGTGAGTCTAAAAAAATGTATAAATATTTTTCACATATGAAAAAAAAATCCACCATATTATATTTTTTTTATATCACATATAGAACTATTTAAACTATGAAATCCACATTGAGTATAAAATTCTCTATGATTTACATCTAGTATTAATTTTTAGACATGTTGATGTTTAATTTTCGTGTTAGATCATTTGTCATAATTTTTCCCTATAATATCAAATATTTTATGTTTAAGATCAACTGAAGCATCTTCAAGTGCCTTCAACAGCCCAAGAGCTGATGTTTCATAAAAATTTATAGATCAAATAAAAAACTCTTCCACCGTGACTTGAATTTTGACTTCAAAATTCACATATCTTATGGTAAAAAACATTTATTATTTAAGACTTGGATCTAGAATACAATCAAGTATAATAAAAAAATATTTTTCTCTCATGGTCTTCTTCAAAAAAAATCTTTAATCTCATTCCCCTAAAAGATGATCAGTTCATTTTGAATTTTTTGGATAAGATAATGATTATATATTTCTTTATCAACCACATGGAGAAGATTATATTTCATAGTGGGATTGAATTAGGCAACAAACTCAATATTTTTACAAAAAAAATCATTAGCCTTCTTATAAATCTTCTCATTTGTTCCCATGAAATGATATGTTATTTTGTGAAAGTACCTTCACAACTCTAATGATTTAAGTAAGTATATCTTCCAAATAACTTGTTCTTTCTCAATTAAACATTTATTTCATTTAACAATTATTATTTATTTTCAAGACCATTTTATTGGTTAACACATCTCACAAAATTAATAATGCACTCAAAATTTATTTTATCATCTCTAAGCTTTGTTGTGAGGTTATTTTAATCATTACTTACTCCTTATGTCAAATCAATTATTATTGATTTGGAATTAACTAATTTACATAAAAAAACAAAAGGATTTTACCAACTCATTCTAATAGACAATCCACTTCCTTTCATGCTTCTCTCTATTAATAAGGTGAAAAAATAAATATTATAAGCAATGTGTCTCCCATGATTAACTTCCTTAGGAAATGAATCATTTTTTTAATATCTTAATTATATGATGTCGAACTAAAAAAATACTTTTGGAAACATTAATAATTCCTCAAAATCATGGATCATAATTCGCATCCACATATTTTAAAAGTAAAAATATCTTCATATCTTATATCATGAATCATAGGAAAATTATTCTCATTATCATCATTCTGATTCTCATTTGTTACGCTTTCTTTATGTTTCTTTATTAATTATTCATTTATCAAATCAATAATTCCATTCATTAAATCTATTATATATTGTTTATTCCCTATAAAAATATTTTCATCCATCTATTTCTCGTAAAATTTGATTGATGAACCCACTTTCTCACTTTTTGGTGAAAATAGACCTAAAATTGAACTCACTATTGATTTTTTCATTTCATTCTTCCTTTACTTGTCTTTTCAATTTCTAGATCCAAATTTTTTAAATTTTATTCATTATAGTACCTATAAAGTTACAAAATATAATTAAAATAATTATAATTATTTCATAATTATGATATATTTAAAGAAAGCAATAATTTTTCAAAAATAAAAAATAGCATATTCTAAATAATTTTTTTTATTTTATTTAATATTCAAGTATTGTAGTGAAAAATTCAATAAAAAAATAAATCAAGAATTATAAATCAACAAAAAAATTTAACACCTCAAATTAAGAAAAATATATATTTAAAATTATATCAACTAACTTCAAAATTCTAGACATGATCATCTAAAAGAACAAAAAATAAAAAAAATAAGTAAATGAAAATTACAATTTATTATATGAAAAATTTATTAATGGAATATTAAATACAATATAAAAATCCGTTAATTATAAAAGTAAATGAGACAAAAATATGTGATTAATTACATGTGAATGAATAAAATATTATAAGGATTAAATACCCACAAGTCCATGATTCATATTATTTCTAAAAGGTTTCACAAATTGAATTATTTCATAATTAAATAATATTTAAAGATTGTGGTCTTTTACAAAAATAAAAAACAATATATTCCAACTATTTTTTTAGTGATAATACCACTAAATAAAAAAATCAGGGATTGTAAATTAGCCAAAACATTTAAAGCCTAAAATTTAAAAAATATAAATTTTAATGTTTATAAACTAAATTTAAAATTTTAGAAAGGATAATAAAATAGCTCAAAAATTAAAAAAAACATTAAATTGTTAGCTAAATGAAAATAAAAAATTATTATATGAAAATTTGATTGATCAAATAATGAATACAATCCCCAAACTAGTTAATTATAAAA
Organism: Viscum album; assembly: GCA_963277665.1. Lineage (NCBI taxonomy): Eukaryota > Viridiplantae > Streptophyta > Magnoliopsida > Santalales > Viscaceae > Viscum > Viscum album. The sequence goes on from OY728165.1 coordinate 816,071,370, forward strand.
TCAATGAAATAAAATTATGTGATTCATTACATATGGAAGAATTACTGAGGTAGTATCGAATCAAAGATAAATATTATTTATAAATGATTACACAAAAATTATTAATAAAATAAAAAATAATAATAATAATAATAAATAAATAAATAAAATTATAGAAAATAATAATGATACTCATACTAGTGGGGTCACAACAGAGGGGGTAGTCCAGGCTAACCAGCTTGAGGAATCGGTTTCCAATAATAGATACACATTTGAATGTTTTGGAAGATGTAGGGGAGGGAGAGGATGTCAAGGTGGATGGTGATGGTGGTGACCAATAGGCCGATACTTGAGAAGGATGGGGGAGGTGAGTCGTAATCCACTCCTACTTCCTATGTGCGACATGGGGTATGAGTGACTCTCTTGCTCGATTAGGGTTGGTGACATGAAAGGTGGAAAGAGGAAAATTAGAGGATGGCTATGATTTTTTCACCTTCCATGTTATTTCCCATGCCTAAGGGCTCATGGGGCTTTCCCTTGGGTAATCCCTCATCAAACCATCACCAAGGCATCCAATACCTTAACCAACCCACCAAGGGTTACCATACAACACCCACACCCAGGGAATGTATATCCATTATTAGAGAACATACCATGATTTAATCCACATGACCTGTCATCAGAAAACACCATGGTTTAGCTGAGTATAATTCTACCGACAATTTATATAGGAGAACACTATATTTTTTTGTCACCTTAAACAATTGAATCCTATGTCATTAGAAAAAGAAATCACACAAAATCACATTCATTTAATTTAATTCCAATATGAAAAATATGATGCATGTACACATGCCTCTTGAAAATATGGGATAAGATAAAAAAATACAATCACAATAAACATATCATACTTGAGTAAATACCTTAACTATAATAATGAAAACCGTGAACAAAAATCTCTTAACTCTGGTAACTTTAACTTCCCATCAATAAGGTGTTTATGACTCACCATCTTGATATCCATCACAACCTTTGAAACATTCCTATATTCATCTACTAGTCCCCAAATAATAATAAAACTAAAAATAAGTTCACTTCAATGCCCTAAATAAATTCAGTTAGTAGTATTTTAGTTGTAGATCTAGATGACCTCAGGTACACCACCTCGTATGCCAGAGGCTCCTAACCCTTGATGAGAGTCTATAATCATTGTTGGGGAAACGATACTCTCTATATCAATACCATCAATGACAAAAAAATTACCAAACATAATCCATATAAAATAATTAGAGTACTTAAGATAAATAATACAACATGCTATAACAAATGAATATGTGATCATGCAGACATACATCCCAATTGATCGCTCACTGAGATGATCACACACACATAGCATAAAAATGGAAATAAAAATACAAGTGTAATGACCACAACTCTAGTAACCTAAAGATTATTTAAAATTTGTTACATTGTAATATGATACAAGATATATCCTCCCAAATGACCAAATATTTTAGTAATATTAAACAACTAGATACATATATTCTTCAAAATTTACATTTGAAATAAAATATAAAACATTGTGAAAGTAAACAATCTATATCCTTGAAACTCATTCAAAGATTTCTTCATAATAACCTGGGTAAAGTTAACAGAATAAGGGTGTGATAAAATTATTTCTAAGGGTTATGTACAATAGAATCTATTTGGAATAAATAATCAATAATCAATATAGAAAGGTAAATAACTAGAAACACGTTCTATTTAATCAATAACTTAATCACAAATTAATCCATTAATAATATCAATACAATAATATCATGGATAATAATAACTAAATTATCAATGAATGGAATGAATACTATTTTAAATCATGATCTCATACATCATGATATCCTTACCCTCAAGATATTTATCTAAGATAATTTAAAAACTATGGGTAAATACCCATTTAATTTATACAATTTATTTGTCTCATTAGACTTATAGATTCTTTGAAGGTCTATATAATTATAGGCTCCACCCATCAATGCATTTATAATCAATTACTCATATATCAAATGATAAATTTAATTTATGAATGATATTCCTTATCAAAAAAATTATATCAATTAATGAATATGGATTACCAATAATTTCCCATTTAATCAAATAACTTTCAAATCAAAACATTGTATATAGAAATGGTATGTCATTTAGGAAATAAGCACATTAATGATATAAATAATATATATATTTAAGATAAATGTGACTTCTAATGAATAATGATCATAAATACATAAAAGGAGTAGGATATACACTATATAAAATAAATTAGTTCCATAATATTAAAATATGCCTCAATGAAAATAAATTGAGATGGAATCCCTTAAAAAGGTCATACAATTGATGTTATAATTAATCAGTGATGTAGTTATGTGTGAAAAAATTAAATCTATAAAAAAAATTTAAGTGCAACATATAAAATTAAAGTTTACTTCTAACATTATCTTGGCATGATATAATCAATGAATAAGTGATATAACCTTATGAAAGGAAATTGAGTTAAGAAGCCCATTGGCTCAAGTTAGAATCCCATAATAAGTTATTTTAACCTAAAATATAATAAATATATATTTATTATAATTAAATAAAATAATAATCTAAATATCTATATTTTCATATATGATCCATTTATAATATTTTATTACCCATTTGTTAATAATATTTTTACTATTATTATTATTTTATGTGTTAAGAGCTTCATTTTTCACGTATGTTTTCATTTAATAGTTCCAATACTTGTAGTTTAATTATGGTTACATAATATAAATAATGTTATTCATAAAATTAATATTATATATATTCAACATATAGATATTTATAGTCATCCAAAAAAATAGAGATATAAAAATTAATTACACCGTTCATGGAGACGGTAGGCCGTATATATGCAAGAACGTTATTTTCACTTATTAAAGGATGGAAAGAAAGAAAGGTGACTAAAATTAATATTTAAAAAATAATTATTATATAATATATATCATATATATTCATTAAATTCATCTTTATTACCATCCACATAAATTTTTAATAAAAAATGAATCACATCACTTTGTGGTGGTTGTAGTCCACACGTACGCACAACCGACGTTATCGTTTTTCAACATATTGGATGTTAAGAATATAGATATAATATTATAATTATAGAATAATATTTATGTCATAAATCATATATATTAATTTGTTTCATATTTATAACCATCCAAGTAAATTAGCGATTAAAATATAATTACACCGTCATGTGGAGACGGTAAGTCGTACATATACACGAGCGATGTTTTCTATTTTCATAGGATGGAAAAGAGATAGAATATGGTTGTCCCATAATCATAGTAACATATTAGTATATTTATTATACTTTATATATTATTTTATTATGGGTAAAACACATTAATAGTAAATAGAATAAGAAATAAATTTGAAAGAGTCGGTAGAGAAACTTACCTCTTATACGAAAGAGCTCTTATAGATCTTCTCTTAAGGGAACAAGGGTAGGTATTTTGGAAAGACTAGATCCTTAATAACTTATATAATTGTGTTTATAAATGAATTGTATAGGTTTTGGTCTAACTATATGGATAAAATTTTGGTAAATAATTGAGATAAGGGGTATCCTTTTATAAGAGAAGAGAGGGGAATTCTTGGAATTTCTTAAATTATTAATTCAATATAAAATATTTTTCATTCCCAAATAGATCTAAATTTATATAATTATAATATAGGATTATTATGAGTCTAAATAATCTCATTAGATAAAATTTTTACAAATTTGGATCACATTTATAACCTTATCATTTTGTTTTAACCCTTCATTAACCCTTTTGACAAATACCAAAATATTAAAGTTTTCTACCCTTTAAGGGTAAATAATTTTACTACCTAATAAAAAAAACACATAAATGGACCATGTTTAATGTTTAAAACCATTCATAATATAAAATTTTTATAAATTTAAAATCATTTAACAAAATATTATTTATTATAAAATGTCATTAATGTAAATGTTGTAATTATTCATTTAATTTAAATTTCAAAACTACAAGATGAAAATGAAATTTAACTAAAATAAATAAAAACTCTATAATATTTCATATTATATAAAAAATAATTTAATGCACAAACTCACTCAAATAATATTTTTTAGATTTTTTAATATCATTTTATTTAATTGTTTACTTCTTGCACAAGCACTGTGTCAATGTTGCATGACCATTTAAGGAAATTATTTCTCTACTAAAAATTAAAAATAAATTACCAGGATTAAAAAATAATTTATATTTTAAATTAATATTTATAAGTTCAAATTTCTTCTCCTTCTCCCTATTTCAAAAATTTAAAGATAATAAAGCAAAGAAAATGCATTTTTGACTTTTCTTTATATAAAATAATATAAAGGGTAAAAACATTTCCAAATGGAAAAAAAGTCCATATATTATAATTTTGGGTGATTATGGGTGATATATACTTATAAAATAAAATTAATGCAAGTTTTAGGGTCATTTTTTTGTCTTTTATCATTTTATTTTTAACTTTAGTTACCTGATTTACCCTTTACCATGGTAACAAAATTACTACAGTTGTAATTGATAATATTTAAAAATAAAAGGGGACTATTTAAAAAAAATTAACTCCTAATTATTAACATGGAATCATATTTTCAAGATTCAATTTACATAATTGATAGAAATTACTTTTAATATAAATGCATATATGTAATGAAAACGGTTTTTAGATAAATGTGTTTTTAAGCCCAAAAATATACTTATACCAAAATCAGGTATAATGATGATTAAAATTAATTTAATTAGATTATATATAATTAAATTATAATTATTTTAATTTTCAATAAAATTATAATTATAATGATACTTTTAGTAAAAATAAAATAATAGTTTTACAAAAAACGGTATTTTCCACAATTCACTGAAAAATCAATTTTTTAGAAAAATAATAAAATTTGACCCAATGATGATTTTGGAATGATGATTTAAAAAATGATATCCTTTTTATCAAATAAAATTTATAAAATTTTAATAATTTAATTATAATTATTTCCTCACAAAAATCAATAAAAACCATTTTTGACGAAAACATGTTTTTAAATAATAAAACGCATTTACTAAAAAATTGAGTGATTATTATCTAATAATTAATCAATAAATTTTTATTGAATATGACCTTAATATATATTTAATAGTGTTTTATACAAAAAAAAATCAATTTATATGTTATAATGGCTATATTAAAATGATAATATTTATTGTTCATTTTAACTCGATGTTGTGTGGTGTATAAGCTATTGAACATAGCATTTTATTAAATATTAGGATATTAAATTAATCCCTATTAAAAATATTTCATCCTAACAAATTTCATAGATATTACCTTCTAAACAAATAAGTGTTTTTCTTCTTCATAGCATCCCCAAGTTCCAACATTGGTTCCTCTATTTTATGATTTATCCAAAGTAACTTTATTAGTGGAGTCATCTAATTCCACAACACTTTATCTCTAGTTTCAATAATATGGTTTGGATATTAATAGTATTATAGATTAGTTTCAGTTTTTATTTATTAACAATTGATTACATGAATTGGGTCTAGAATATACATTATTAACTAAGAAATATAGAACACATCATGTACTTTAGAGTGGCTTGGTGGAATTACCAATTAGTAAGACACTTCTCTAATTAATTATAGATATTAAAAAGGTTCAATGTAACTGGGGATCAATTTTCCCTTCTTACCAAACCTTATAACACCTTTTCATGGATATAATTATATGAAAATTTTATCTACCACTCAAAACTATAAATATTTACTTCATTTATTGGAATAACTATTTTTACTAATTTGAGATGCTTTAATATGATTCTAGATAGCCTTTACCTTTTCCATTTTCTCCTCAAAAATATTTTTACCCACAAGTTTTCTTTTACCAGCTTATTTCTAACTATTTCGACTATGATATCTCTTATAATATAATTCTTTATTTAGCACCAATTGAATACTTGAATGAAAACTATTGTTATAGGTAAACATCACCAAAGGTAAATATTGATCCCACATACCTTGAAAGTCAAGTGATCGTGACCTTGAAATGTATTCTAAAGTATGAATATTCCTTTCGGACTATTCATCGGTTTGAGGATGATAGGTAGTTCTCAAATGAAGTGTAGTATCTAGATCCTTATAAAGACTTTCCATAATTTTGATGTAAATTGTGGGTCACGATCAGACACAATTGAAATAAGTTCACCATGAAGTCCTAAAAATTAATTTATATAGTGTTTTTTAAGGTAATAAAGAGGTAAATATTATATTATAGTGAGAAAATGAGCATATTTGTTAAGGTGGTCATTAATAACCAATATTGCATCATTATTTCTATGATTCAATGGTAATCTAGTGAAAAATTCCATATTAATTTCATCCCATTTCTACATAATAATAGTTAGAGGTTTCAAGACACCTCTAGGATATTATATTTTAGCCTTCACTAATTGAAAATCAAACATATTGACACAAATTCAACAATTTCCCGCTTCATATTATCCCAAAAAAATATTCCTTTAAATATTTATACATCTTCATGCAACCAATGTGTATAGAGAAATTAAATCTATGGGAATTGTCTATAAATTACCTTTTAATATCAAGTATTGATGGAACACATAGTCTCTTTCAAAATTTCATAACACCATCTTCAACTATGATGTCTACCAATTTCCCATCTTTCATGACTTTAATTTTATTTTAAAAATTCGCATCATCATACTAAGAGCATTTTATCTTTTCTAATAAAGATGGTTTAAAATCCATTTAAACAAGGAATTATTTTTTCCCTTCCTAAATAATTCCCATATCCATATTTACTAAATCCATGAACATAGGATCACTCTAAATCCTCATTTTGGCTAAAACACCATGATCTTTCCTACTCAATTAATCTATTGCCTTATTCAACTTTTTTGGGTGGTAGTGTATTGATAAATAATAATCCTTCAGTAACTCAATACATCATATTTTCTTCATATTTATCTCCTTCTCTAAGAAGATGTATTTTAGACTCTTATGATTTATATATATCTCACATCTTGCACTATAGAGATGTTGTCTCCAAATCTTCAAAGAAAATATTACAGCTACCAAATCAAGGTCTCGATTTGTATAGTTCTATTCATGAGTCTTTATCTACCTTGATTTATATACAATAACTTTATCATTATACATATGGATACAACCAAATCCATTCTTTTATGTGTCACTATATATCACAAATCCATCACTTCCCAACGGTATATTAAAAATAAGAGAATTCATAAATCTTTTATCAAATTATTCAAAAAGTTCTTCACATTCCTTCGTCCATATGAACTTAACCCCTTTACAAGTAATATTGGTTAACAAGTTATCCAATCCCAAAAAATTTTGAAAAAATTGTTTATAGTAACATGTCAAGTTAATGAAACTATGTACCTTTGTTATGTTTTTTGGTGTAGGACACTTTTTGACTATTATTCTCTTCGCTAGATCAATTGAGATTTCATCCTTGGAGACAATATGTATAAGAAAATAAACTTTATATAGCTAGAATTTAGACTTTATAAATTTCTCATATAACTCTTTTCTTTTAAAAGTATCAATAAATATCCACAAGTGATTCTCATGATCCTCATGGCTTTTAGAATACACCAAGATATCATCAATGAATAACACAAAAAATTATCAATATATTCCTTGAATAATTTATTCAATATATCCATGAAAATAAAGGGTTTATTAATCAATAAAAACAGTATCACTATAAGTGTTTGATGTTCATAACTCATTAGAAATATTGTATTTGGAATATCTTCCTTATTTACTCAAAATTTATGATACTGAGAACAAAGTTTAATCTTTAAAAAATTTTGAGCTCTATCAATTTGATCAAATAAGTCATCAATGCAAACCATATGATAATTTTTCTTTATCATAATAGTGTCTATTTCCCTATAACCAATTTACAACCACATATATCCACTATAATTATTTCCCCCTTTTTGAAATAGTCATCAGGTCGTTCCAACTACTCATCCTATAATGTTGTATCCCCTCCAAGCCTATGAGGCTATAAGAGTAACATCTCTAGATCATTTCACTCATAAGTAACTAAATCAAGTTTCTAAATGACCTCAATTATGCCTCCTTATATGCCAAAGGCTTCCAATAAGTGCTGAGGGACTAATAGAATATCATGGGGAGACTATACCCACTGGTCAGAGTAGAAATAACAATGGAAATTAGGGAAATATCATCCAATTCATACCATCATAAGTATATAGAAAGGAAAGTGACAAATAATATAAAATGTATAAGAATATTTAAATAAAATAAAGTAATATAGTAACTAGAAAAAACCCAAAATCATACAAATAGAAAGATAAATCCCTACTTATTATAAGGCTACGACCCATCCCACTATCCAAGCTTTAATCTTGAACACCTATTCAACCATCAAACATAGGGTCCTTTACTTTATCCAGACCAAAAACCGTGATGTTTTCTCGAGTATCAAAGGTGTCCCAAGTAGGGTTTGAGTAAAACTCAGTGGGCCACCACCAAAAGTGTCTAAATAATATTCAGTTAGAGTAATGTAAATAATAATGTGAAATAAAGGAAATAAATTTTGATATAAAAACTAGAAATAAATATGGACCATCAACCCTTAGGTCAAGGGTGGAACCCCAATCCAAACATACCTACTTCATCTAGTTTCATATTTCTATATCCAAATTACCAAGATCATGTATATAATTATATGGGTTGTTGGGAAAAAATCTCTCAAAGTAACATTGTATCTTTTTTGGGTTGATTATGTTTATTGTAAAAGTAGGTTTCAAAGGTATGTTGTGGAGTCTAGAGAGATTGTTAACACAGTATGTTGAAAAATATCCAAGACAAATTAATGGAGGCCATGGAAGCGGTATAGAAAATTACATACACAAGGGGACATTGTTTCCCAGTGTTTGCCAAATTTTTTGGGTCCAAAATTTGGAATTTGGATAGCATTATGAAAAGTGGATTTACTTGAAGGGATTATGAAAATATGGAAAATGCATGAGTTTTGCGAAGATGAGCTATACGATTTGTGCTTCATGAAGGATTAAAGAATTATGACAGTGTGTTTCATGATTACGGCAGGCATCACAAATGGAGAATGTTAGGATCGTAGCGAGTGGAGCATCGTGAGTGGAGAATTATAGTTGCACAAAGTTTTGATGGAAGGCTTTGTTATTACATCAAGAATTGCGAATAGGAAATTTTAGTGGAGCTTCACGAAAAAAGTGATCATCATGGAGGAAATGAAAGCGCTTCACAAAATGGTGATGACGTGACCTGGAAGGTTTTGGATTCGGTGGAAATGATTATAAATAGACCTCTACCCCTTCATAAAAGGATCAAGACTCGACGAGAATTCTAATTCTCTAGGTTCATGAATGTGGTTCATGAAGGTGGTTCATGAAGGTGGTTCTGGAGAGAAACTTTGTAAAGGTTATTATAGACAACCAAATGTTTTTATTATCATGAAAGTTTTAGAATTAATGAAGTCTAGAAAAATCCAAATGAAATTTGGGTGCTTCGCAATGGTTGGTTGCTTCACGAAGGCTAGTTTGAGTTTCGTGAAAGAAGTAGCTTCGTTAAGGCTAGTTGATCTTCATGACATAGGGAGCTTCATGAAGGTAGTTGTAAGAACCTAGATCTTCGTTTCAGGTATGTCTTCCTTTTTCTTGGATTTTTCGAGAAAAGAGGGGTTTCTGGAAATTTTTAAAGTACACACTATGTACTTTCTGAGTAAAAGCCGTGTACTCCCGTGTCGCGTCAAGCTGTGTGTTGGCCATGTATGGGCCACACACAAGGTGTGTAGGGGTAATGTGGAGGCCGCTTAAAGTGGAGTACGGAAAAACAGAGTACACGTCGTGTACCCCAGAATTACACACCGTGTATTTTCTTTTTTTTCATTAAACGCACTGGGGTCACGCCTGACGGACAAAACACCTTTTGTCCAGGTTTCATTCATCCGATAGAAGGCCCACAGCTGCAGATCTTCTCCAAGCTCCTGTACCTCTGTCTGTTCTCTGAATCGACCATCATCGATTACATTGGGACCGCGGCGGTAAGCTCTCTCTTCTCCTAGATCCTTTTTATCCAATTCCTCTTCTTTCTCAATTTATCGTTGGTTGAGCGTTTTTTATGTTTTCTCAGATCTTCAACATTCTAAGGAGAATCAATCATTGTGGTTCATGTATATCATTCTCCTAGCATTGAAGTAGGTGATTTGTGCCTTTCCGTAGGAAGTCTGTGAATATTTTTTGCAAATTCCACCAATACCCTTGAACGGGGTATTGTGTGTTTCCTGTTTTTCCCCTATTGTTTTCCTGATTTTCTTGATTTCTTGATTAGAGGTAATTTCTTGTGTGTAGGTTAATTATTTTACTGTACTCTAGATGTTTTTCCATGCTTGTTTTTCTAGTTCGGCGTTTTTCCAGTTGCCATGCCTAGTTGTAGCATAGTGGAACTGTTGAACTGTTATGGTGTTGTGCCTTAGAATGATAGCCAAGTAGTTTTTGAGGTTTACTTGGGCCGATATGGGTGCTATGCATGTTTCTTTTTACACAGGTCTGTGAGAACCTAGTGTAGTGGACCATAGGGAGAATGGACGTAAGGGCTTCTCCAGAGTGTCTTTAATTTACGATGCGAGACCACAGGGGGAATTGACGTTGAGTGCTTCCTCAGAGAGTCTATAGTTCCTAGACGCAGGCCATAGGGGGAATAGACGTTGAGTGCTTCCCCATAGAGCCTTTAGTACGTTACGAGACTATAGGGGTAATTGACGGTGAGTGATTCCTCAGAGAGTATTATTTAGCTAAACCCGAGGGGTGAGACTATGTGTGCCTCACAGAGGGTTCCTAGTACTTGTAGGTTGAACCTTAGGGGTTAGGCTGTGAGAACTACCCAAAGGTTACCTTTTTTTTCTACTTGCTTGAGTGGCTGTTTCTTGTTTGTAGATTATATGCTAGAAACTGTGGATTGTTACTGTTGTGTTTTATCCTGTTTACTGCTTACTGTTTACTGCTTACTGTACTTAACCTGCAATATATTCACTGACTATTAGGCAAAGATCTTTTGGTGGTTTCCTACTGGGACCTTGTCTCACACCCTGTTTGGGCCATGCTTTTGGGCCCAAGCAGATTATATTATTGTAGGTATAGATAAGGGCAAGCACCCTTCTACTTCAGGTTCTTGATTGTTGTGGAGTTGGAGAGCATGGGACCAAGAAAAGGCTTGCGATGCTGAGGAGTCTCTCATTTGTTTTTCTTTTGTACTTTGGTTTAGTACTATATTCAGCATTGTGACTTGTTTGGCTTCTTTCCTAGACATATGTATCATGCATAATTTTATAAACATGTGTTTTTGCTCCAGTTGTTTACTATTAGTCTTCCGCTGTTTATCGTTTACTCTTTTATGGATGGTTACATTTTCTGCTGTTGTCTAATTGTTTTTCTTCTGTTGTGTACTCTTCCAATGAGGGCATAGTTTCCCCACTATCACAACCAAGGCCCTCGCTTCTAGTCGGAAGCCTCTGGCATTTGGTGAAATGCACTTGAGGCCATGTGACCAACCGGGTATGGGGCACCTCTAGGTGGCTTCCAGAACAGGGATGTTACAAAGTGGTATCAGAGCAGGAGATCCGCTCGCAGGTGAATATCTTCCAGTTGAATTCCATCACTTCCATCATCAACCAGGTGATGATTGTGGAGCGCAATCTGAGAGACTCTGGAGCTGCGATCTAGGGCAGTTCTGCTTCCAGAGCTAGTGTTCCTCCAGTTGACAGCAGGAAGCGCCGTATGGAGTCTACGCGCGGTGATCCGAGGAGGCAAGATGCATCTTCAGGTAGCTCGGTAGTATGATATCAGTGTGGAAGGGCAGGGCACATGAGGCCGCAGTGCTAGAGAGACCCAGTGGAGTACCGATCTTGCGGAAAGATGGGTCACCTTCAGCATTTCTGCCAGGTTTTCTCACCAGTAGCTGGTGATGGGGGTTCTTCCAGGACTCCTCGTTCAGGAGCAGCACCACCAGTTTCTCACCAGTCAGGGAACTAGAGTTCTTCCAGCTATTTAGGCTGTGGTGGAGATCAAGGTCGTGGCAGTCAGTCACCATTCCTTCAGCTTCAGCGGGGAGGATCAGATCAGAGTGTTCAGGCAGGGTCACAGGGCCGCGGGGTAGGCCAGACTTTTGTGGCGGAGCAGACCGATCAGGAGCAAGATCCCGGACCTTCTACAGTTTGAGGTATGATCTTAGTAGCCTTAGTTTTATCTTTATCCCTTTTCGATGCTAGTGCTACTCATAGCTTTATCTCTATTTTTGTTGTGGAGAGCCTTGGGCTCTATATATTTTCTTCTACCGACTTGTTGACACTAGACACACCTTTGGGAATGAGGACATTTAGTGTACTTAAGTGAAGAGAGTTCCCTCTCGAGGTTGCAGGGTATCATTTCTTATTGGATCTCTATGTCCTAGAGATGACAGGCTATGATTTCATTCTTGGGATGGACTAGTTGGTTCCCTTCCAGGCAGTCGTCGACTGCTATCACCGTAGGGTGAGTTTTATTTAACCATAGGGTGAATCTTTTCTTCATAGAGGCGAATGGGATGTTCAGGCGAGTCAGGCAGGACTCAAGCATCATGGGCTAGGAAGGGTTACGGCCCAGATTGCTAGTATTTATCTGGATGATCAGGGGACTTCACTGTTGTACTTTCCTCCAGTGGTGGATCTTTTTAGGGATGTCTTCCGAGAGGAATTTTCAGGTTTTCCTCTGGAGCATAAGGTAGACTTCTCAATTGAGCTCACGCCAGGAGCGGCACCGGTGTCCATTCCTCCTTATAGGATTGATACACCGGAGTTGCAGGATCTCAAGAAGCAGTTGGAGGAGTTTCAGGCAAAGGGTTTCATCTGACCCAGTACTTCTCCTTGGGGTTCGGCTATCCTGTTTTTGAATAAGGAAGATGGTACCCTTAGGCTCTATGTGGATTATCATAAATTGAACCAGTTTATGGTTAAGAACTGATATCCCTTTCCAAGAATTGATGATCTTTTCGATCAGCTTCGAGGAGACCGGGTGTTCTTAAAGATTTATTTGAGGTTCGGTTATCATCAGTTGCATGTTAGACCATCATATATACCTCTGATAACCTTCAGGAGCAGTTATGGTCTCTACGAGTATACGGTTATGTCATTCGGTCTCATGAATGTGCCAGCAGTTTTCATAGCACTGATAAACCGAGTGTTCCATACTTACTTGGATTCTTTTGTCGTGGTCTTCGTGGACAATATCTTGGTGTACTCTCACACTCAACACGACCATGCTACCCATCTTGAGATCGTTCTGAGTACACTGAGAGAGCATCGGCTTTATGCTAAACTCTCTAAGTGACACTTTTGGATGGATCAGATTCACTTCTTGGGTCATGTCATCTTAGAGTCAGGAGTATTCGTGGACCTAGAGAAAGTGAGAGATGTAGTTTTCTGGGAGCATCCGAAGAAAGTTTTTGAGGTATGGAGTTTCCTAGGGATGGTTGGATACTATAGATGCTTCATTCAAGACTTTTTACATCTTGAAGCACCTTTGACAGGTCTGACCAAGAAGGGGAAAAGTTTTTATGGTCATATTCTTGTGAGTCAGCATTTCAAGATCTGAAAGTAAGGTTGACATCGGCACCGATACTAGTATTGCCAGAGCCAGGAAAGAGTTATACTATTTATTGTGATACTTCAGGTGTCGGGATGGGCGTTGTGCTTATGCAGGGAGATGGAGTCGTTGCGTATGGGTCTCAGCAGTTGAGTCCACATGAGAGGAACTACCCGACACACAATCTAGAGTTGGCAGCTGTTGTTCATGCCTTACATTGTTGGAGACATTACCTTCTGGGGGATCACTTTTTGGTTTTCACCGACCACAAGAGTCTCAAGTTAATCTTCACTTAGCATGATCTGAATCTGAGATAGTGCAGGTGGTTCTATTATCTTCAGTCTTTTGATTTCGAGCTTGCCTATACGCCGGGAAAGGGCAACGTAGTGGCAGATTCGTTGAGCAGGAGAACTCAGATTCAGGCAGTTCATAAGGCCAGCAGTGAATGGCAGTTTATGACTCTGTTCTCTAAGATGCATCTGGAGGTGCACGACATACAGGGATAGACTTACCTATCTTCTGTAGTTTTTACCTCTACACTTCTCGATCGGGTGCGGATGAGGCAGCTATCAGACTCAGAAGGCTTAGTCTTGCGGGAGAGTGTGTCAAGAGAGGACCCTCTTCTTGAATGGACAGTGGGTGAGGATGAGATCTTTCATTTCCAGGGACGTGTATGGGTGCCAGCAGACATATGAGAGGAGCTGATGCAGGATTTTCATTCCTCAGCTTGGGCAGTTCATCCTGGCGTCACCAAGATGTATCGGGATCTTCATCGCCGGTACTGGTGGCTAGGTATGAAGAAGGGTGTTGCTGGTTTTGTCTTGATGTGTTCTACTTGTTAAAAGGTGAAGGCGGAGCATCAGCGACCAGCAGTCCTTTTGCAGCAGTTACCCATTCCGGAGTGAAGTGGAATGATGTCGCGATGGACTTCGTGAACAGATTGTCGAGGTCGCCCCGGGGGAACGATGCAGTTTGGGTTGTCATCAACAGGCTAACGAAGGTTGATCACTTCTTACTGATCAAGGAGACCTTCAGTGTTAATGATCTGGGATGACTATACATCTGAGAGATTTTACATCTGCATGGAGTTTCACACTCCATTGTTTCAGACAGGGATGCGCGCTTTACTTTTCGGTCTTGGCAGGGGCTTCAGAGGGCTTGGGGTACATAGGTACATTTGAGTACAGCATACCATCCCCAGATTGATGGCCAGTCTGAGCGTACGATCTAGGTGCTTGAGGATATGCTCCGATCTTTCATTTTAGACTTTGGAGGTTCTTGGCAGAAGAATATTCCTCTTGTGGAGTTTGCCTACAACAGCAGTTTTCAGGCGACTATTCAGATAAAACCTTACGAGGATTTGTACGGTAGGCCATGCTGATCACCTTTATGCTAGCTGGAGGCAAGAGAGACAACTTTGTTGGGACTTCATCTTGTTCAGGAGACCTCAGAGTAGATAGAATTGATTCCGAAGAGGATGGATACAACACAGTCTCGATAGAAGTCTTATGCTGATCAGCAGAGACGACCTCTGGAGTTCGAGGTCGGGGATCATTTTTTCCTGTATGTCGCACTGAGGTTGGGACACAATAGGATTTGGAGACAGGGTAAGATTTCACAGCGGTACGTCGGGCCGTTTGAGTGATTGGAGAGAGTTGGGCCGGTTGCCTATCGGTTGCAGTTACCTCAGAGGTATCGGGCCACGCACGACATCTTCCACGTCTCTCAGCTCTGACATTACTTTTCAGACCCATCTCATGTCTTTCAGCCCAAGGAGGTTGAGCTCGAAGTGGATGCATCATTTGAGGAGAATCCTATCCGGATTGTCGATCGCAGTACAAAGGTTCTCTGTGGGCGTTCTGTTCCTCTAGTGTGGGTGTTATGGCAGCACAGGCGAGTATGGGATGAGACCTGGGAAAGGGAGGCTGATGTACGATCGCAGTGGCCGGAGCTATTCGGGGTTTCTTCTTCTCCACCTCGTTAGGGAAATTCGGGGACAAATTTCTGTAAGGGGGGAAGTTTGTAAGAACTCGGATATCCATTTCAGGTATGTCTTCCTTTTTTCTGGAGTTTTTGAGAAAATAGGGGTTTCTGGAAATTTTTGAAGTACACGCCGTGTACTTTCTGAGTACACGATGTGTACTCCCTTGCCGTGCCAAGTCGTGTGTTGGCCGTGTTCGGGATACACACATGGTGTGTAGGGGTGATGTGGAGGCCGCTTATAGCAGAGTACAGAAAAATAGAGTACACGTCGTGTACCCCATAATTACACACCGTGTATTTTCTTTTTTTTCATTAAACGCACTGGGGTCACGCCTGACGAACAGAACACCTTTTTTCCAGGTTTTGTTCATCCGAGAGAAGTCGTACGACTGTGGATCTTCTTCAATCTCCCATGCATCCGTCTGTTCTCCAAATCAACCGTCGTAGATTGCATTGGGACCACAATGGTAAGCTCTCTATTCTCCTAGATCCTTGTTATCCAATTCCTCCTCTTTCTCAAGTTGTCATTGGTTGAGTGTTTTTTACGTTTTCTCAGATCTTCGACTTTATAAGGAGAATCAATCATCGTGGTTCACATATATCATTATCCTAGTATCGAGGTAGGTGGTTTGTGCCTTTTCGTAGGAAGTTTGTGAATATTTTGTGCAAATTCCACCAATACCCTTGAACAGGGTATTTCATGTTTCCTATTTCACCCCAGTTGTTTTCCTGCTTTGATTGATTACTTGAGTAGAGGTAATTGGTTGTGTGTAGGGTAATTCTTTTACTGTACTCTGGATGTTTTTCCATGCTTGTTATTCTAGTTCGGTGTTCTTTCAGTTTTCATGCCTAGTTGTAGGATACTGGAACTGTTGAACTGTTATGTTGTTATGCCTTAGAATGATATCCAAATAGTTCTTGAGGTTTACTTGGGCCAATATGCATGCTATGCATGTTTATTTTTACACAGGGTTGTGAGAACCTAGTGTAGTGGAACATAGCGAGAATGGACATAAGGGCTTCTCAAGAGTGTCTTTAATTTACAATGCAAGACCACAGGCGGAATTGACGTTGAGTGCTTCCTCATAGAGTCTGTAGTTCCTCGACGTGGGCCATAGGGGGAATAGATGTAACACCCCAGGTAAATAAAGAATATGACATTTTCACATTTATCCATATTTGTGAATAAAATATTAATATTACTTTAAATGGGACGCTATGCTTGATCGCGTACCCATTACGCAACAACGAGTTCCTTGGGAATCTTACGTTGCACTCTAATAATAAAATAATATTATTTTAAATGGTAGTTAACGCCTAGCCGTTGTAATGGCGGGAATGAACAGAACTAACTAAAAAATGATTATATATGTTTTTCAAATATTTTAACTTTTTACAATAAATGTTAGAGGATTAAAAATGCGAATGAATCCAATTTTAAGCGTAAACATTCTAATATTCTTTAAAAGGTCGATTAACCGCCTTTTGATGGAGAACCTCTTTTAAATCCACTTTTTGACAATTTTATGTTTTATATTTGACAAAATAAAATTCTTCTTTAGAATTGGGACATCAAAATTTACTTTGTGTAAATTTTTGGTATTTTTCCGATAAAGTTCATTTTTTAATGAATAGTGAAAAATATTGTATTTTAATTCAAAATCTCTTTTTAATCTAATTTATTTATATGATTAGATTATATTTTGAATTGGTTTTAAAGTGAAATTAGAATATATTTCTACCATTTAATCCAATATTGGTCGTTGGAATTAATTTCATCTTGAAATTGGACTTAAACTAGTGTTAATCTTTTGATACATATTGTTTCATAAAAACACGTTATTTTCTCTGACAGCGGGAATTAATTATTAGATTAATTAATGTAACTTATATGTTTTGAATTTTTTAAAATAGACATCATTTTTGAATTCGGGATATTAAATATAGCTTAGGGTAAATTTTTGGTATTTTTCTGGAAAATTTCAATTTTTGATGAATAGTGAAACCACTAAGTGGTACTTTAAAAACTGATTTTTCGTTTAAATGAAATTTTACCACCTCTGTATTTTTAATTTCAAAAATCTGACATACATGGTTGTCATTAAGAAGTAAAATGTGGTTCAATGGGATTAAAATAATTTTTTTTGGTGAATAGTAACTTTTAAGTTTTAATCGCGATTAGAGGTAATTAGTGTAGTTTAAGGTAAAAATAATGTTTTAATAATATGAAATGACCTAGACACATGTCCTACCCTCATTCTATGAGTCATGTCCGACCAATACAATCCATGGGTAAACTTGGGGACCCCATGGAGCTACTTTGGTTGGAAAATGACATAAATACCTTTTCATTTAAAGTTAAAATTAAAATGTCACAAACATGTGTTGTTTTACTAAAACAATTTTTACATGGGGTTATATAAGTCATATCTTTGACTATAAATATTCATTATAACTATAAAATTATTTCCTACATCATGATATTTTTTTTATAATTTTTAGGCATTAAATAAATTAATTTATTTATGACACTGTGATGATGCAATGATTACCTCATAAATGAATGATTTAAATAAAATGAAAAGATAATGTAAAATCTAAGACCTACACTTGTAAAAAACCTATTGGATGTGTGTATTTAGAACTATTATTACCTTATCCTCGAAATATATAATTTTGGGACCTTTAAAATCCGAAAATCATTTTATAATGAAATAATATTTTATAACTTTCCAAGAGTGCCCCTCCTCTCCTCTTATAAAAGGCCCCCACCTATACCACCTTACACACACCTCTCAAGCCTTTGGCTCGGCCAACCCCTTCCCATTGAATCTCTCTGAATCCCTCTCTTCATCATTGAAGCCTCACTTTGGGCAGAATCCTTTCCAAGGAAGCCTTTGAGCTTAAATCAAAGAGAGTTACCCGATTTAAAGGTAATGTCTTCCCTTGTGTTCTTTTGTTTTATTTTGCTTCTCCAAACCACTAAACTCTTTTTATTACTTTTTTTTTGTAACAACACCAGTATATTAAATATACTAGGATGTTGTTATAATAATTATTTTAGCTACACTTTCACACACCTTCGTCTAATGGTTAAAGAACATAGTGTTTCTGTGGTTGGCAATTTTCTGCCTCACGAAACGATGATTGTTCAATATTCTTTTAACACCTTTAAAGGTGGCCATTATGATGTCACTGTATTTTATATATGATATATATGGTATTTATGTTTACTATATGATTCTTTATTTTATATTTAAAACATACCTTTATTCTTTTCATGTTGTGCAAATGCGATAATTTCATATGAGGAAGTGTGGACTACCGACCCCTCAAGTGATGTGACTCGTTCATGCAGTACATGGAATGTATAAAGAATGAAATTAATGAAAATATGTGACCTATATAACATATATATTATACTGGAATTATAATATATATATATATATATCTCATTTATTTTTAATTCCATTAATATGACAAAAAAATGAAAGTAGCGTTCTTGCGTACGTACGGCCTACCGTCTCCAGGAATGGTGCTTTTCATTTTTTATCTCCAAATGTTATGGAATAGTATAAAATAAATATTTACTGGATATATATGATATTTTAATCATTAATACTATTATGTAAATGATTTACTTATAACTACATAGGCAACCATTTTCAAACAAGTTCATTTTTTTTACTCATGTACCAAACATCGGCAAAAATGTCTGATATGAACTAACATTATTAAACAATTATTATAACATTATAATATATGATATGAACTGAATAATAATATTTAAAGGATGTCATTAATCAATTATAAATTTACCAAAGTTTATTATTCAGGAATATAAAGAAACGAACAAGACAAGTCGGACTTGAGGTAAGGGATTCTACCCCTCTCTTTCTTTTTAAGTACACTCTTTTATGTCATTACTTTTAAGCTCATCTTTCTTATGATTGGGATGTTATTTTATATTACTCTTACTGTGCTTTTTATTTTCATATTATGAGAGACCCTATTTTCTCTCATCAATCCATTTTGGAAGTTTTGAGTGGCACCGTTAGGCTACCGAATTTTCGTAAGAGATCCATCATCTCTCTTTCTTTTTAAGTACTCTCCTTTATGTCACTTCTTTTAAGCTCCTATTTGTTATGTTGGGGGATGTTATTTTGTATTCCTATTGATTTAAATTTTATTTTAATATTATGAGAGACCCTATTTTATCTCATCAATCCATTTTTGGAAGTTTTAAGTGGCGCTATTAGGCTGCCAAGTTTTCGTAAGGGATTTTTCATCTCACTTTTATTCCTGTGAGATTTATGCTACATTTTCCACCATTTCCTTTGAGTGGTGTATTTACTGCCCATTATTATAATCTTTGTGTAATATAATTTCATTTATGGGTATTTACATCTTCATTGTATGACCCTTCTTCAATGGGGTGTACGTTTCGAAAGTTACCCAAATCGGTAAGGGGACCTTTCACCCTCCTATTTTTAAAAGACTTCTTTTGTTATGTCTTTTAATTTACATCTTATTATGTTGTTATGTGTTCTTATATATCCTTATTGATGTAAATTTTAATTCCAAGTGATGAGATACCATTTTCTCTCTCATAAACTACTTTTATGAATTTTAAAGTGACGTCGTTAGGCTGTCGAATTTTACCAAGGGAACTTCTTAACCCAATTTCGATTTCTTTGGATTCAACATGTAGTTGTTGAATATGTCATCCTTTGAATATGTGTGAATGACCTTTTATTGTTTTACACTTAATATCCACTTATATTGGTTGTATTTATAACTGTCACACATAATTATGAGATTGATTTATCTTTAATTTACGGATACATTCTTTATAAGGGATTTCATCTCATTTTACATTTCTATTGAGACTTCATTGTTGTTATACACCAATTAACTCTTATATGGTGTATATACTGTACCTTGGAATATTATATCATGAATCCATTTATTCTCATGATATTATAAAGTTTTGATTAAATGTTATTCCTCAATTATGGTATTCAAGTGTCTCTCATTTTGTTAAAAACCCTTTAACTAAAATATCGTTTTAAATGTTTTAATGATTTATTCTTATAAATATTTCTCATTAACATCCATGTTTTTAAAATGGTTTTAAGGATTTAATTATATGGATATTAATGGTTTAAAATTTTAAAAACTTCAAAGTGTTATGGGACACTTTGATTGAAAAATCACTTTATTAAATGTTTTAAATGGTTTTGAAAATGGTTTTTAGAATGGATTCATTATCTTAAAATGTTATATTGTTATTGCAATGTGGGAATGTTATATTTCCTTTATGATTAAGTTATGTTATATGATTATGTTATGGTTCTTGGGCATTTTTTATAAAGACGGGTGGTTCCGTGATAAACTAAGGGCGGGTGAGCCCGATATAGCTCTCCAATGCATTGGGTAACGCGAATGGGTTAAATGTTAAGGTTTCTCCGAAGAGATTTTAGGGAATATACTGTGATGGGTATTCCAAATTTAACCAAGAGGGTTACTCCCTAAGTAATAATGTTATGAATTCCTCAAGTTACTTTTATGCCTTATGATTTCTATGATTTATTCATGATTTGATGAGGTATGTTAAAATGCTTATGTTTTATGAGTAAAGTATGATTTCATACATAGACTGATGTTTTCTTTTTGTAATTTTATATCCTTTACTGAGATTTTTATGCTCATCCCAAGTTTTTGAAATGTTTTTCACAGGTCAAGGGAAAGGTGCATGTTATGATGATAGTGTCAAGGAAGTGTCAAGGAAGAATCCATGTTTTATTTTAAATATGTTTCCGTTGATGGGGAAAAACGAATACTATCTTTTATGTAACCAATTTGTTTAAATGTGGAATGTAATTCATGATTTATGATCTAATTCTCTAAAACCGTAAACCTCAAAATATCCTCAATGTTAATTATTCATTTAGTTCAATATTATGTAAGGCTTTAAGGCCGGGGCCTTATAGTTGGTATCAGAGGCCAGTTCAGATAACTTTAGAGGTTAGGGTATTCTCTAGGCATAAGTGACATTACCATAATGGTTAAGATTTCAGAAAGAGTCCTATTTTTAGATAAAGTTAATGAGTAAGTATATCTTAGTGTTTATCTTCCTCATTAGTACATGATGGTTTTGTTGATATTCTCACACTGACATTTCTATTTTTAGTGAATGGATGGATCTAGCCTGCACCAAAGTGACAATAGGTTTGAAGGAAACTGTGGTGGTTATCTGATTAAGAGACTGGATGAAATGGTGGATTCAATGAGGAAACTCATGGTTGTTCTAAAACAACTATCAAGGAGTCATGATCAACCACTTGTACCTTGGTATGTTCTGTAATGCATCATGTACGAGATGACTAATCGATGTGGAAGTTAAGGTAATAATTATAAAGGTAACCATTAGGGTTTATATGATCCTTACTTTTGAGGTAATTATGGGTTATTATATATTATGATGGAAAATGAAAGGCATGAGATAAAATTGAGGTTAAAATATGTTATGATTATTTTTGAAGATGTTATCTCGTTTTTGGGAATGTTTTAAGAATTATATAGTTTTGGAAAAAGGAAAACATGCAGACCATGTGACAACTCGTCGCGTCAGACAAAGCTGTGGGAATCGAACCCACAACCAAAGTGCGACCGGTATTTATCGCCTACCACTGGACTACATGAAGTCCCTGGTTAGTTTGAATAATTCTTTTTTAGTTAGATGATTTTAGGAATCAAGAGTAAGTTTATTTTTGGTTATCTATGGAAATGATTAACCTATCATAGAGGATATGTGATTAGGTTAATTACTTTTAAATGTGAGAATTTAAGAGCAACTGATGTTATTTGGAGATAAAAGTTAATTTGTACCTTGGAAGACTATGTGATTAAATCCTTCAAATATTTGGTTTTCAATATTAGTTTGTTTTACTTTGAATAATTTTATGGACAATTTTTTATCAAATGGTCTTCGTTGAACTTTGGTGTTTTTTTTGGAAAAATTTTGGAGATTAAGAATAGATTTTCTTTTTATAAAGGATTATACTTTTGTGGATTATCTGATCTCATAATAACAATTTTGGTTTTGTATTTTGTCTAAAGACATGGGAAATATATAATTCTCTTTTGTGGATTAGGTGATTCTCAAGAAGTTGATTATATTACTCTTAATGTGAACAAGTCTTCCTAAATACTCGTCTTTTGGAGAAAATATGAGTTTGATTAAGGAATATAGTAAAAGTTGAAAGTCTACGTGACAAGTAAGTATGTTTCATTATGATATAGTTAAGATCAAAAATAAATTCCTCAATGAAGAGTAACTTAAAACAAAAATGTTGTCAGTTAACTTTTCCTACTAGGGAATCGAATACCATTTAACCAATCACAAGTTTGTGATTTTCTTATGGTTAACTTTCTCCTAGGCATGTTTACTATCACTCTCCATTAGAACATGACTATAAGGCCCCAGCCTTAAACCATACTTAATCTTGAGTTATTACAAGATTACACATTGAGGATCTTTTCGGGTTTAGAGTTTTAGAGAATTAGATCATGAAACTTGCATTACATTCCACATTTAGACAAAGTGGTTACATAAAAGACAGTATTCAATCTTCCCATCAACGGAAACATATTTAAAATAAAACATGGATTCTTTCTTGAAACATCCTTGACACTATCATCACATCATGTACCCTTCCCTTGACCTGTGAAAAACATTTCAAAAACTTGGGATGAGCATAAAAATCTCAATAAGGTATATAAAAATATGAAAAGGAAACATGAGTACATGTCTACATAAGAATGAAATCATACTTTACCGATAAAACATAAGCACTTTAACATACCTCATAAAATCATGAATAAATCATAGAAATCATATGACATAATGGTAACTTGAGGCATTCATAACATTCTTACATAGGGAGTAACCCTCTTGGTTACGTTTGGAATACCCATCATAGTATATTCCCTAAATCTCTTTGGAGAAACCTTAACGTTTCACTCCTTCGTGTTACCCAACGCATTGGAGAGCTATATCGGGCTCACCCGCCCTTAGTTTATCACGGAACCACCCGTTTTCATAACAAATCCCAAGAACCATAACATAATCGTATCACATAAAACATGAATAAAGGAAACATAACATTTCCACATTTCAATCACAATATAACATTTTAGTATATTGAAATAATGAATCTATTCAAAAAGAAACCATTTCCAAAACCATTTAAAACATTTAATAAAGAGATTTTTGAATCAAAGTGTCCCATACCACCTTGAATATTTTAACATTTTAAACCATTAATATCCATATAAATAAATCCTTAAAACCATTTTGAAAACATGGATATTAATGGGAACCATTTATAAGAATAAATCATTAAAACATTTAAAACGATATTTTATTTAAAGTGTTTTTAACAAAATGAGAGACACAATAATTGAGGAATAACATTTAATCAGAACTTTATAATATCATGAGAATAAAGGAACTCATGATATAATATTCCAAAGGATAGTATATACACAATATAAGAGTGAATTGGTGCATAACAACAATGAAGTCTCAATAGAAATGTAAAATGAGATGAAATCCCCTCTAAAGAAGGTACCCTTAAATTAAGGATAAATCAATCTCATAATTATGTATGAAAAATATAAATACACCCATTATAAGTGGATATTAAGTGTAAAACACTCAAAGTTCATTCACACATATTCAAATGAGGACATATTCAATAACTACATGTTGAACCCAAAGAAATCGAAATTGGGTTAAAAAGCTCCCTTGGTAAAATTCGACAGCCTAACGGCATCACTTCAAAATTCAGAAAATGAGTTTATGAGAGATAAAAAGGGTATCTCATCACTTGGACATATAATTTAAATCAACAAGGATATATAAGAACATATCCCAAAATAATATTATGTGAATTAAAAGACATAACAAAATAAGTCCTTTAAAACGAGGAGGGTGAAAGGTTCCCTTACTGACATGGGTATCTTTCGAAACATACGCCCCGTGAAAGAAGAACAATACAACATTGATGTAAATACTCATAAATGAAAGAATATTACACAATGAGTAAAATAATGGTCAGTACATACACCACTCAAAGGAAATTGTGGCAAATGTAGCATAAATCTCACGGGAATAAAAGTGAGATGAAAAATCCCTTACGAAAACTCGACAGCCTAACGGCGCCACTTAAAACTTCCAAAAACGGATTGATGAGATCAAATAGGGTATCTAATCACATTAAAATAAAATGCACAGAAAGAGGAATATAAAATAACATACCCCATCATAACAAATAGGAGCTTAAAATAAGTGACATAAAGGAGAGTACTTAAAGAGAAAGATAGAGGTTAGATCTCTTACGAAAATTCGGCAGCCTAACGGTGCCACTCAAAACTTCCAAAATGGATTGATGAGAGAGAATAGGGTCTCTCATCATATGAACATAAAAATTATAGTAATAGTAATATAAAATAACATCCCAATAACAAGAAATATGAGCTTAGAAGGAATGACATAAAAGAGTGTACTTAAAAAGAAAGAGAGGAGTAGGATCCCTTGCCTCGGGTCCGACTTGACTCGATTGTTCTTTAACGTCCTGAATAATAAACTTGAGTTAATTTCTACTTGCTTAAGAACCTTTTTCAAGTTCATTATTCCTTTTATATCAATTATTGAAATTTTATAAACATTATGTAATCATTTAAGTTAATAATGTTTGTTTTGTCGATATTTGGTTCTTAAGTCAAAAGTGGACTTCTTACAATTACATGTTGTTCGTGTGGTCAATGGTTCATTATATACAGAATGATATTCATGATTTGGATATCATATATATAATATATATTCAGAATATATATGTATTTATAATATTACATAATCATTAAGAGGTAAGAAATGAAATGCACCGTTCATGGAGACGATAAGCCGTACGTACGCATTAATGCTACTTTCATTTCTTTGTCATATTAATGGAATTAAAACTAAATGAGAGGTATGTATATTTTAATTCCAGAATTATATTCATCATTTATATGTATCATTCATCATATATATCCATTATATACATGTACTTGTAATAGTACATTACATTTGGGGATAAGAAATGAAATGCACCGTTTATGGAGACGGTAAGTCGTACGTACGCATGAACGCTACTTTCATTTCTATCTCATACTTTAATGGAAAAAATAATAATGATATAGAGGTATATAATAATTCCAGTATAAAATCATATATAATAACATTAAATCCATCCTTTATACGTCCCACGTATGGCATTAACAAATCACATCACTTTGAGGGGGTGGTAGTCCGCACTTCCTTAAATGAAGATATTGTGTTTACCCATAATGGAAACCATAAAGGTAATACACAAATGAAAAATACAGAAGCTTAAGTAAAACATAAACATATTATATATCATATATAAATATAGTGACATCTTAATGTCCACCTTTTAAGGTGTTAAAAGAATGTTGAACAATCATCGTTTCGGGAGGCATAAATTCGCCATCCACAGAAACAGTATGTTCGTTAACCATTAGATGTAGGTGTGTGTAAGTGTAGATATAATAATTATTATAACAACATCCTAGTATATTGAGGATACTGGAGTTGTTACAAAAGAAAAGAATAAAAAGATTTTAGGGGGTTGGAGAAGCAAAATAAAACAAAAGGACTCAAAAGAAGACATTACCTTAAAATCAGGTAACTCCCTTTGGTTTGAGCTCAAAGGCTTCCTTGGGAAGACTTCTGCCCAAAGTGAGGATTCAAGGAGTAAGAGAGGGAATTGGAGAGACAAAATGGTCAGTGTTGGCCGAGCCAAATGCTTTCTGAGTGTGGTTAAGGAGGTAGAGGTGGGGGCCTTTATAAGAGGAGAGGAGGGGCACTCTTGGAAAGTGAAAAAAGTCACTTTATTTCAAAATGGTATTCAGATTTAAGAGGTCCCACATTGATGTATTTCGATTATAAGGTGATAAGGGTTCTAAATCCACTCATCCAATAGGTTTTTGACATTTTTAGGTCTTAGATATTACATTATCTTTCCATTTTATTTAAATCGTTAAATAATGAGGTCATCGCTGCATCATCATGATGTCATAAATAATTTAATTTATTTAACGTCTAAAAATTATTAGAAAAATACTATGATTTATTAAATCTTTTTATCTTTCCAATTAATATTTATAGTCAAAATTCTGACTTGTATAACCCCATGTAAAAATTGTTTTAGTAAAACATCTCATGTGTGTGTCATTTTTACTTTAACATTAAATAAAAAGTTATTTATGTCATTTCCCAACAAAAGTGGCTCCATGGGGTCCCCAAGTTGACCCATGGCATCTATTGGTCGGCCATGACACATCCAATGAGGTTAGGACATGTGTCAAGTTCATTTCATATTATTAAAACATTATTTTTACCTTAAACTACACTAATTACCTCTAATCGCGATTAAAAACTTAATAAGTTACTATTCACCAAAAAAATATTTTTATCCTATTGAACCACATTTTACTTCTTAATGACAACCATGTATGTCGGATTTTTAAAATTCAAAACACAAAGGTGGCAAATTTTCATTTAAACGGAAAATCAATTTTTTATAAGTACCACTTAGTGGTTTCACTATTCATCAAAAATTGAAGTTTTTCAGAAAATTAACAAAAATTCACCCTAAGATATATTTGATATTCCAAATTCAAAAATGAATTCTATTTTACAAAATTCAAAACATATAAGTCACATTAATTAATTTTCGCTGTCATGACAAATAGTGTGTTTTTATGAAACAATAAGTATCAAAAGATTGACACTAGTTTAAGTCCGATTTCAAAGTGAAATTAATTCCAATGACCACTATTGGATTTAATGGTAAAAATATATTATAATTTCACTTTAAAACCAATTAAAAAGATAATATAATCATATAAATAAATTATATTAAAAATATGTTTTGAATTAAAATACAACATTTTAAACTATTCATTAAAAAAATGAACTTTATCAGAAAGATACCAAAAATTTACACAAAGTAAATTTTGATGTCCCAATTCTTAAGAAGAGTTTTATTTGGTCCAATAGAATGTATAAGAGTGAACAAAACTATATTTAATGATGGTTCTCCATCAAAAGGCGTAAGTGAACCTTTAGTGAAAACTAGGGCATATATGCCTAAAATTGAATTCTTTCCGTATTTTAAGCCTTTATCTTTTATTGGATAAATGTAAAAACATTTAAAAACATATATAATCATATTTTAGTTATTTCTATCCATTCCCGTCAATACAACGGCTACATGTTAACTGCAATTTAAAATAATATTATTTTATTATTAGAGTGCAACGTAAGATTCCCAAGAAACTCGTTGTTTCATGTTGGGTACGCCATCGAGCATAGCATCCCCTTTAAAGTCATATTAATATTTTATTCACAAATATGTATAAATATGAAAATGTCATATTCCTTATTTACCTGGGGTGTTACAATGACCCTTTGTTTTTTTCCTCCATGTCTATATTTTCATACTTGGAATCCTAGTTTGGGTTAACTCGGGTGACCTTTGTACTTCTCTTTATTTATTTTAAAGTGATTTTTTTACTGACTCTTATTCCGATGTAGGATTTTCAATGAAGTTTCCAAGCCCAATTTTAAAATTGTGAGGACGCAATTTCTCGAAAGGGGGGAAGGATGTAACACCCCAGGTAAATAAATAATATGAAATTTTCACATTTATCTATATTTGTGAATAAAATATTAATATTACTTTAAAGGGGACGCTATGCTCGATGGCTTACCCATTACGCAACAACGAGTTTCTTGGGAATCTTACGTTGCACTCTAATAATAAAATAATATTATTTGAAATGGTAGTTAAAGCCTAACCGTTGTAATGGCGGGAATGAACAGAACTAACTAAAAAATTATTATATATGTTTGTCAAATATTTTAACTTCTTACAATAAATTTTAGAGGATTAAAAATGCGAATGAATCCAATTTTAAGCGTAAACATTCTAATATTCTTTAAAAGGTCGATTAACCGCCTTTTGATGGAGAACCTCTTTTAAATCCACTTTTTGAAAATTTTATGTTTTATATTTGACAAAATAAAATTATTCTTTAGAATCGGGACATCAAAACTTACTTTGTGTAAATTTTTGGTATTTTTCCGATAAAGTTCATTTTTTAATGAATAGTGAAAATGTTGTATTTTAATTCAAAACCACTTTTTAATCTAATTTATTTATATGATTAGATTATATTTTGAATTGGTTTTAAAGTGAAATTAGAATATATTTTTACCATTTAATCCAATAGTGGTCGTTGGAATTAATTTCATCTTGAACTTGGACTTAAACTAGTGTCAATCTTTTAATACTTATTGTTTCATAAAAACACACTATTTGCTCTGACAGCGGGAATTAATTATTAAATTAATTAATGTAACTTATATATTTTTAATTTTTTAAAATAGACATCTTTTTTGAATTCAGAATATCAAATATAGCTTAGGGTAAATTTTTGGTATTTTTCTGGAAAACTTCAATTTTTGATGAATAGTGAAACCACTAAGTGGTACTTTAAAAACTGATTTTTCATTTAAATGAAATTTTACCACCTCTGTGTTTTGAATTTCAAAAATCTGACATACATGGTTTTCATTAAGAATTAAAATGTGGTTCAATGGGATTAAAATAATTTTTTTTGGTGAATAGTAACTTTTAAGTTTTAATCGCGATTAGAGGTAATTAGTGTAGTTTAAGGTAAAAATAATGTTTTAATAATATGAAATGACCTAGACACATGTCCTACCCTCATTGGATGAGTCATGGCCGACCAAGACAATCCATGGGTCAACTTGGGGACCCCATGGAACCACTTTGGTTGGAAAATGACAGAAATACCTTTTTATTTAAAGTTAAAATTAAAATGTCACAAACATGTGTTGTTTTACTAAAAAAATTACATGGGGTGTTATAAGCCATATATTTGACTATAAATATTAATTAGAAAGATAAAAATATTTCCTACATCATGATATTTTTTTTATAATTTTTAGGCATTAAATAAATTAATTTATTTATGACACCGTGATGATGCAATGATTACCTCATAAATGAACGATTTAAATAAAATGAAAAGATAATGTAAAATATAAGACCTAAACTTGTAAAAAACCTATTGGATATGTGTATTTCGAACTCTTATCACCTTATCCTAGAAATATATAATTTTGGGACCTTTAAAATCCGAAAACCATTTTATAATAAAGTAATATTTTATAACTTTCCAAGAGTGCCCCTCCTCTCCTCTTATAAAAGGCCCCCACCTCTACCACCTTACACACACCTCTCAAGCCTTTGGCTCGGCCAACCCCTGCCCATTTCATCTCTTCACATCCCTATCTTCATCATTGAAGCCTCACTTTGGGAAGAATCCTTTCCAAGGAATCCTTTGAGCTTAAATCAAAGAGAGTTACCTGATTTAAAGATAATGTATTCCCTTGTGTTCTTTTGTTTTATTTTGCTTCTCCAAACCACTAAACTCTTTTTATTACTTTTTTTTTGTAACAACACCAGTATATTAAATATACTAGGATGTTTTTATAAGAATGATTATATCTACACTTTCACACACCTTCTTCTAATGGTTAAAGAACATACTGTTTCTGTGGTTGGCGATTTTCTTCCTCACGAAATGATGATTGTTCAATATTCTTTTAACACCTTTAAAGGTGGCCATTATGATGCCACTGTATTTTATATATTATATATATGGTATTTATGTTTACTATATTCTTCTGTATTTTATATTTAAAACATACCTTTTTTCTTTTCATGTTGTGAAAATGCGATAATTTCATATGGGGAAGTGTGGACTACCGCCCCCTCAAGTGATGTGACTCGTTCATGCAATACATGGAATGTATAAAGAATGAAATTAATGAAAATATGTGACCTATATAACATATATATTATACTGTAATTATAATATATATATATATATATATATCTCATTTATTTTGAATTCCATTAATATGAAGAAAAAAAATGAAAGTAGTGTTCATGCGTACATACGGCCTACCGTCTCCATGAATGGTGCTTTTCATTTTTTATATCCAAATGTTATGAAATAGTATAAAATGAATATGTACTGGATATATATGATATTTTAATAATTAATACTATTCTGTAAATTATTTACTTATAACTACATGGGCAATCATTTTCAAACAAGTTCATTTTTTTTACTCATGTACCAAACATCGGCAAAAACGTCTGATATGAACTAACATTATTAAACAATTATTGTAATATAATAATATGTGATATGAACTGAATAATAATCTTTAAAGGAGGTCATTAAGAAATCATAAATTGACCAAAGTTTATTATTTAGGAATATAAAGAAACGAACAAGACAAGTCGGGCTTGAGGTAAGGGATTCTACCCATCTCTTTCTTTTTAAGTACACTCTTTTATGTCATTCCTTTTAAGCTAATCTTTCTTATGATTGGGATGTTATTTAATATTACTCTTACTGTAATTTTTATGTTAATATAATTAGAGACCCTATTTTCTCCCATCAATCCATTTTGGAAGTTTTGAGTGGCACAGTTAGGCTGCCGAGTTTTCGTAAGAGATCCAACCTCTCTCTTTCTTTTTAAGTACTCTCCTTTATGTCACTTCTTTTAAGCTCATATTTGTTATGTTGGGGGATGTTCTTTTGTATTACTATTACTGTAAATTTTATGTTAATATTATGAGAGACCCTATTTGATCTCATCAATCCATTTTTGGAAGTTTTAAGTGGCGTCGTTAGGCTGCCGAGTTTTCGTAAGGGATTTTTCATCTCACTTTTATTCCCGTGAGATTTATGCTACATTTGCCACCATTTCCTTTGAGTGGTGTATGTACTGCCCATTATTATACTATTTGTGTAATATAATTTCATTTATGGGTATTTAAATCTTCATTGTATGACCCTTCTTCAATGGGGTGTACGTTTCGAAAGTTACCCAAATCGGTAAGGGGACCTTTCACCCTCCTCTTTTTAAAAGACTTCTTTTGTTATGTCTAATAATTTACATCTTATTATGTTGGTATATATTCTTATATATCCTTATTGATGTAAATTTTATTTCCAAGTGATGAGATACCATTTTCTCTCTCATCAACTACTTTTATGAATTTTAAAGTGACGCTGTTAGGCTGTCGAATTTTACCAAGGGAACTTCTTAACCCAATTTCGATTTCTTTGGGTTCAACATGTAGTTATTGAATATTTCATCCTTTGAATATGTGTGAATGACCTTTGATTGTTTTACACTTAATATCCACTTATATTGTGTTTATTTATATTTGTCACACATAATTATGAGATTGATTTCTCTTTAATTTAAGGATACATTCTTTAAAAGGGATTTCATCTCATTTTACATTTCTATTGAGACTTCATTGTTGTTATGCACCAATTCTCCCTTATATGGTGTATATACTGTCCCTTAGAATATTATATCATGAATCAATTTATTCTCATTATATTATAAAGTTTTGATTAAATGTTATTCCTCAATTATGGTATTCAAGTGTCTCTCATTTTGTTAAAAACCCTTTAACTAAAATATCGTTTTAAATCTTTTAATGATTTATTCTTATAAATATTTCTCATTAACATCCATGTTTTCAAAATGGTTTTAAGGATTTAATTATATGTATATTAATGGTTTAAAATGTTAAAAACTTTAAAGTGGTATGGGACACTTTGATTGAAAAATCACTTTATTAAATGTTTTAAATGGTTTTGAAAATGGTTTTTAGAATGGATTCATTATCTTAAAATGTTATATTGTTATTGAAATATGGGAATGTTATCTTTCCTTTATGCTTAAGTTATGTGCTATGATTATGTTATGGTTCTTGGGCATTGTTTATAAATACGGGTGGTTCCGTGATAAACTAAGGGTGGGTGAGCCCGATATAGCTCTCCAATGCATTGGGTAACGCGAAGGGATTAAACGTTAAGGTTTCTATGAAGAGATTTAGGGAATATACTGTGATGGGTATTCCAAACATAACCAAGATGGTTACTCCCTATGTAAGAATGTTATTAATGCCTCAAGTTAGCTTTATGCCTTATTATTTCTATTATTTATTCATGATTTGATGAGGTATGTTAAAATGCTTATGTTTTAAGAGTAAAGTATGACTTCATACATGGACTAATGTTTTCTTTTCGTACTTTTATATCCTTTACTGATCTTTTTATGATCATCCCAAGTTTTTGAAATGTTTTTCACAGGTCAAGGGAAAGGTGCATGTTATGATGATAGTGTCAAGGAAGTGTCAAGGAAGAATCCATGTTTTATTTTAAATATGTTTCAGTTGATGGGGAAAAACGAATACTATCTTTTATGTAACCACTTTGTTTAAATGTGGAATGTAATTAATGATTTATGATCTAATTTTCTAAAACTCTAAACCTGAAAAGATCCTCAATGTGAATTATTCATTTAATTCAATATTAAGTAAGGCTTTAAGGTTGGGGCCTTATAATAAACGTTGAGTGCTTCCCTAGAGAGACTTTAGTACATTACATGACTATAGGGGGAATTGACGGTGAGTGATTCCTCATAGAGTCTATTATTTAGCTAAACTAGAGGGGTGAGATTGTGTGTGCCTCCCAGAGGGTTGCTAGTACTTGTAGGTTGAACCTTAGGGGTTAGGCTGTGAGAACTACCCAGAGGTTACCTTTTTGTTCTACTTTCTTGAGTGGTTGTTTCTTGTTTGTAGATTATATGCTAGAAACTTTGGATTGTTACTGCTGTGTTTTATCCTATTTACTGCTTACTGTTTACTGCTTACTGTACTTTACCTGCCATATATTCACTGAATGTTAGGCACAAATCCTTGGGTGGTTGCCTACTGGGACCTTGTCTCACACCCTTTTTGGGCCATTCTTTTGGGCCCAATTAGATTATATTGTTTCAGGTATAGATAAGGGCAAGCGCCCTTCTACTTCAAGTTCTTGATTTTTGTGGAGCTGGAGAGCATGGGACCAATCTGAGGCTTGTGATGCTAAGGAGTCTCTCATATGTTTTTATTTTTTACTTTGGTTTAGTACTATATTCATCATTGTGACTTATTTGGCTTCTTTCCAAGACATATTTATCATGCATCATTTTATATACATGTGTGTGTGCTCCAGTTGTTTACTATTAGTCTTCCGCTATTTATCGTTTACTCTTGTATGGATGGTTATGGTTTCTACTGTTGTCTAATTGTTTTTCTTCTGTTGTGTACTCTGCCAATGAGGGCATAGTTTCCCCACTATCACACCCAAGGCCCTTGCTGCAAGTCTACAGCCTCTGGAGTTTGGGGAAATGTGCTTGAGGCCATGTGACCAACTAGGTACGGGGTGCCTCTGGGTGGCTTCTGGAACCGGGATGTTACAGCAGTGTTCATCATGAAAAGTGTTTAAAAGGGGTTTCCCAAGGAATCTGTGGTAAAGTGGTATTCATTAGTGGATGAAATAGGTACATCAATAGAGTATCTATATTCATTGTAGGATACATTCATTTGAGATAATGAGGGGAAATACAAGTCTATAAACTATGATTGGATCTTTTGAAGAAGCAGTGAGCACACTTAAATTGAGAGAGAAGTGAGCTTTCAAATAGTGATTAGTTGTAAACTAGAAGGGACAGTGAGTCTGATCCAAACATCATAAATAGACGGGCACTTTTAGTGGATTTGGTACATTGGTACATTGTCCTTATATACCCCTTGGATGTATCCCAGTGAGGGTGAACCAATTAAAATCATAGTGTCCTATACATTATTTCATTTATGTCCATATATTGCTATGAGAAATAGAGAGAAGAGTGTTTTGTTTAACAAAAAAACAAGATCTGAAGGGGTAGTTATTTTAATCTATCACACCCTAATTACCCCCCCCCCCCCTAGGGTATTTAACCTGGTTGGACTAAAAATTGGTATTAAGGCGTAAGGTTGAAAGTTAGTGGTTATATCTCCGTAGAATAAATCAAGGTGGTCAATCCCAAAGAATTATGATCTTCGAAGAAAACAATTTTCAACTCTGGAATAATCAGATGTAGCACTACTTCTAATCATTAAGAATGGATATCTTTATAGTATCTATGCATGGAATATCAGCCAATATAAATAGTAGTGCTTTATCATAAACTGAAAGAAGGTAATTGGATGATGACACCAAAGGAATCAATGATTTATGGGGATCCATATCCAATGAATTTTATACAAAGGTGATTTCATGTAAAACATCACATGTTATGTGGGAAAAGCTTCTGAATATTTATGAGGGAGACTCAAAAGTCAGAGAGGAAAAGCTTTGGGTTTTTTGGAATAAGTATGAACATATGAGATTGAATGAAAATGATTCTATTGATGCATTATTTGACAAGGTAAATATTGTGTTGGAAGAAATGTGTGGTCTTTTAGAAGTCACTAAAGATACAAATATTGTTAAGCATATCTTGAGAAAAATTCCACCTAGTTTCAATCCAAATTTTTCAGTATTGGAAGATAAAGATTTGAAAGAGCTAATATTGGATAACTTGAATAGTAACCTTATAGAATATAAAATGATAAATGTTTATAATGATTTTATAGAAAAGGGGAAATCCAAAGAGTTAGTATTCAAGGACATAAAGAAGATCTCTATTGAATATGGACAAAAATATGAATAAATATATGATTTTATGTCATTCCTTTCCTAAAATTTTCAAAGAGTAAAAGGAAATTTCTAGGGGAAACTTCCAATGGAATACTTTCGATGTGTAAAGTTTGATCATATTGTTGCATGGTGCCTCAACAAAATTTCAAGAATATGATGAGGATGAAGTAGAAATTACCATGAATAAGTCTTCAGACTATATGAAAGGTAATAAAAAGTTTAAGAGAAATTTCTTCAAGAAGAAGAATCTTCTTTCATAAGAATGTGATAGTTTAGATGAATATGAGGTTGAAGAGGTGGAGAACTAAAAATTTCATGAAGAGAATTCTATTATTACAGTTGTAGGTAACTCCCATAAAAGTAATAAAGTGATATTGATGAAGAATAAATCAAAGGAAGAGTTGATATGAAAGCTGAGTTAGAGGTCGCTCTTGAAGAGATATATGTTTGGAGAGAAAAAGCAAATAAATCCAACAAATTGGTTCATGAGGACAAACTCTATATACAGTAGTAAGAAGAAGATAAGTCTGAGTTAATGAAATAAATTGAGAATCTCGAGTCTTTATTTCCAGAGGACTTAGGAATAGTTAGTGGGAAAAAATCAATATTGAAGAATATAAAAGGAAGATCAATGGATTGAATAACACTTCAAAAGAAAAAATCAAGCACATTGAATAACTAGAAGAATAATTTATCGACCTGTGACAAAAATTTAATGATCAAGAAAAACTCTTGACACCTAGTGTGACATCAGGAAATTATATCATTCAAAAGATGAAAAATTTGGAAGTGGAGTGTAGAGGTCTAGTAGAATATAAGAAAAAATCAAATCTAAATGATAAAGCTGATATGGGTCTTGGTCAAAAATAAAAAGCAGACATGGTTGAAGTGAGACCGCAAGCACCTACCACAAGAATGGATATTTATTTGGGGATGAATAAGAATATGATGATTTAGAGAACCCAAGGTACAAGCAGTGGTGTAGAACTGACATACAAGAATTCACCTCACATCAGGTGTTATTGATGTGGAAAGATGGGACATTAACAAAATGTTTATTCCATAGACAAGAGATATATATGGGCATAAGAACAACATTGTAATACAAATAGAACTCAATACTCTATAATATCTTTGGAAGGAATTTTTTTTATGTGGAGGATTTGGGCACATGGCTAGATATTGTACATAGACCATTCAGAGGAATGTGCCAAAATAGAACCAATGTGGCTGCAAGTAGCAAATCAAAGAAACTACAGGTGAGTTCAAAATACAAAATTGATTTTTAGAACTTCAAGATGATGATGGTATAACATAATATGAAGAATATAAAGGTTATCAATCTATACTGAGTATGAAGTCAAAGACATGGATCAAAATGAAAAGAGCTGATAAGGCACTAGTTGCAGCAATTTTCTTTAAAGCATCAGACCATTCTAGTGTATGGATCCTTAACAGTGATTGCACATACCATATGACAAGAAATAAGTATCTTGTTATAGGCATAAAATATGACAAAGAATGAGTTTTCAAATTTCAAAATGATGATGTCCTGAAGATAATTGGTTTGGGAAAGGCTAGGTTTGGGGGAAAACAAACGAGACGTGCATATGTCTTAGTAGCAGAAGGTCTCAGTCACAACTTTATTAGTGTTAATAAACTATGTGACTTGGGTCATTCAATAAGATTTACTAAGAATATATGTATCATCAAAGTAAGATATAGTGTAGTTGTTCTACAGGGAAAAAGGGCAAAGGGAAATCTCTACCTTGTAAGTGGAGAAGAAGATATGTGCTTTTTCTCCAGAGAGGAAGAAAACAAGTTATGGAATAAATGTATTAGTCACTATTCCAACCATCCCTAGAAGATCTGGTAAATGTTGATGCAACTAGAGACCCCCCTAAGCTATCATTTGATCATAATTATACATGTTATGCTTGTCAATAAGGGAATATCATCAAAAAGATGTACCAGGAAAAGGAACAAAAGTCAACTAGAGTGCTTGAATTGGTGCATGCAGATGTATGTGGACCTATTTCACCAAGATCCATTAACAGGAAGAGGTATTATGTCCTTTTCATTGATTATTTCAGCATAATGTCTTGGGTTTTTGTTATTTCTCACAATTATTATGTGTTTAGTTTAATAAAATAGTAGTGAAGGTAATGTGTAAGGATTCTTGGAAAGAAAATTATGAAGTTTCATACTAATAATGGTACATAATTCACACACAGTCAAGTGGAAGACTATCTCTAGAAATATGGGATAAGGCATAAAGTTTCTTCATTGAGAACTCCTCAATAGAATGGAGTGGTTAAGAGGAGAAATATAATCATCAACAGTATGTCCATAATGATTCTTATTGAAAAAGACCCACCAGGTAAATTTTGGAAGGAAACAGTCTTGACATCAGTTTACATTTCTAACAGGGCTCTGTTGTGTCCAAAAAAGGAAAGACATCGTATGAGATGTGTTATAGAAAGAATCCAACATTAAAATACTTTCAAATCATTAGAAATAAGTTATTTATTCTCAAAAAATAAAAACAAAGTAAATTGGAGTCACGTGGAGATGATGGGATATTCCTTGGCTACTCAAAAAAAAGAAATCCATATAAATTCTTTAATAAGAGGCTGGGAAAAGTAGTTGATAGAAATGAAGTCACTATAGTTTAAGATGAACAGAATATTCGACAACATTGTGAGAAATTTATTGATGGAAGTGATGAGGAGGTAAGAAACATAGGGGGTATAAGTGGCAGATGTTGATTCAGAAGAAGATATTTATGATGAGCAAGAAGAAGTCGAGTATTTATCTACAAAGAAGCCAAATAGTCAAGCTGAAGTTGATAAGAAAAATATCATTGGTGATTAGACAGCTTCGATTCAGAAAATAAAAATCAAGTCACTAGAGCGGGAATATTTCCTATAACTAGTAGAGCCTAAATGTTTTGTCGATGCTGTTAGAGATAAAAATTGGGTCCAGGCCATGAATGAAGATCTAGACTAGATTGAGAAGAATCAAACATGGGATATTGTTTTGAGGCCAATAGATAATAATGACATCAGGATTAAATGAGTCTTTCTCAATAAGATGAATGAATATGGAACATTAATTCAAAAAAAAAAGAACAACTAGTGGGAAAAAGGTTCTCCTAGATAGAGGGTATTGATTTTATGAGAAATTTTCACTGATTGTAAGGCTAGAGACAATCTGGTTATTTTTTCCATAACAGTGCAAAGAAAGTTCAAAGTTTTCTATATGGAGGTCAATTCATCATTTCTATAATGTAGATGTGGTATCCCACTCTTCCAAAGGTATGGTTTATTTTTCCATAATGTACTGATATATGTTATTTACCCTATTGTATACCACAAAGGAGTGACCATTTGGTTCATTGACAAAGGGGGGAAAATTGTGGCTATTTTAAGGGAGAAAATTTCTTAGTCAAAGACTTGGGAGAAGTTAGAAAGTGAAGTAGCGAGATAGAGGGAGAATCTGACCTGTGGAGTAGACAAATAGGGGGAGTTTTAAATCTGATGATGCTTGAAATGATCTATCAAAGTATACATATCACAACAACTGAGGTTCTTAATGAAATTAAATGAGTGGTTTTTTAATGGAATGAAGTGAGTCATTGATTAACTTTATATTATACTCTTATTTCTCACACTGAGAATGGCTCATGTGGGATTAGAGTATGTGTTGAGTAAATCCATAATAATTATATGAACTGCATAAATTTAATGGTGGTAGAAGATGTATGAATCTTTAAAGAGGTATCAAATTATGAAAGAGTTTTCAACAAACCCAAAGGGGGATATTATTGGGAAAAAATATCTCAAAGTAACATTGCAGCATTTTTGGGTTGATTATGTTTGTTGAAAAAGTGGGTTTCCAAGGTAATTTGTAGAGTCTAGAGATATTTTTGACATAGTATGTTGACAAAGATCCAAGACAAAGGAATGAAGGCCATGGGAGTAGTACAGAAAATTTCATACACAAGGTTACGTTGTTTCCTTGTGTTTTCCAAATTTTTGCGGTGTAAAATTTGTAATTTGGATAGCTTCATGAAAAGTGTATCTCATTGAAGGGATTATAAAAATATTGAAAAGTATTTATTTTCATGAATATGGGCTACATGAGTTGTATTTCGTAAAGGATTAAATAATTCTAATGTTGTTATTCGCGATTACGATGGGCATAGCGAATAGAGAAGGCCAGGAGCATTGTAGGTGGAGAATTGCAGCAGTGAAAAGTTTTGACAGAAGGCTCCATGATTAAGTCAAGCATTGAGAATGGGAAATTTTAGTGGAACTTCATGAAAAAGGGAGTATTGTGGAGGAAATGAAGGATCTTCGAGAAATGGTGATGACATGGCCCGGAAAGTTCTAGTATTGGTGGAAATGCCTACAAATAGGCCTCTACCCTCTTTATAAAGGGATCAAGACTCAACGAGAATTCTAAGTCTCTAGGATCACGAAGGTGGTTCATGAAGGTGGTTCGTGAAGGTGGTTCTGGAGAGAAACTTCACAAAGGATATTATAGCCAACTGAATGTTTTGAGTATTGTGAAAATGTTGGAATTATCAAAGGCGATGAAAATCCAACCAAAATTTGGGAGCTTCATGAAGGGTGGTTTCTTCACGAAGGCTAGTTTGAGATTCTTGAAAAAAAGGATCTTCATGAAGTCTAGTTGAGTTTCACGAAATAGGGAGCTACGCAAAGGTATTGTGCATCGCAAAAATTGTTTAAAAGGGGTTTCCCAGTGCATCTGTGGTAAAGTGGTATTCATCATTGGATGAAAGAGGGACATTAATAGATCATCTACATATGGTGGAGGATGCATTCATTTAAGATAATGTGGGGACCTACAAGTCTATAAATTGTGATTAGATATTATGAAGAAGTAGTGAGAACATTTCAATTGAGAGAGTAGTGAGATTTAAAATAGTGATTGGTTATAAACTATGAGGGATATTGAGTCTTCTCCAAACATTGAAAATAGTAGTGCAATTTTAGTGGATTTGGTACATCGGCACATTGTCATTTTATGCTCCTTGGATGTATCCCAGTGAGGGTGAACCAAGTAAAATTGTTGTGTCTTATTCATGATTTCATTTATGTTCATACATTGCTATGAAAAAGAGTGAGAAGAGTGTTTTGTTTAAGGACAAAACAAAATTTGAATGGGTAGTTGTTTTAATCTGTCATACCCTGATTCACCCCCCCCCCAGGTATTTAATCTAGTTGGACTAACATGGGCACACCAGATCCTTGGAATCACATCAAGTTCCTCCAATAACAATAGTAATAGTAATGGGCACACCATATCCTTGGAATCACATCAATATCCCTCAACATTAATAATAGTAGTAATAATAATGGTTACAATAGATCCTTGTAATCACATTAAGGCCCCCTAATAATAGTAGTAATAATAGTAATAGTCACACCAAATCCTTGGAATCACATCAAGGTCCCCCAACAATAGAAATAATAATAATAATAATAATAATAATAATAATATAATGATGATGATGGTCACAGTAGATCCTTGGAATCACATCATAGTCCCCCAAAAATAGTAATAATAATAATAACCATTAAACTGATTCTATAATCATGAGTTCTTTATTTCATTAGATAGAAATATCCACATAATCAAACTCAAGTTCATGAGTTTATCTTTTCTTTAGTTAATTAATCTTCAAATTATTTTAACCAAGAATTCATTAGTTAAACACATAATAATACATTATCAATAAGTCATATATTTTAATTATATTATATATAGAGTACACCCTAAGAATCATTGAAAACCAAATAATCGCATGTTAAGGCTATGAAACTCCTAGCAATGTCACTTTAGTTTCCTTAAAGCTTTAAATTTTTGGCATGCCCCTCTTGGTAGCCTAAGTCCCAATCTATTCACACCAGAGAACTACTCAAGGTTAATGGGAAGACTAACATAATTAATTTTGGTTCATAAATAATTATCAATTAGAAAAGTCCAAGCGTGCATTATGTCAGCACGATTGCACATCATATGCATATGGTAGACCATAAATAATTTATTAATACCACCTACATCAAACACTTGGTATTCTCCAATGATCAAGGGATCTACAATCCAAAGAGAAATAATGCTCCAAATAAGTAATAGAAGGCCCTACCATGAAACTCAAATATAATAGAATCTAGATCAACCATGGAAAAGGGAAACCATATACCTCTAGTTTGAATACATATCTAAACCCTTATAGTATCCTCAAAATGTGGAAAGGACCATCCAAAATTACTTTTCAAACAAAGATGATGATTTCTAGAATTCACCCTAGAACCATCTTGGCCAAAAAGATATCATATGGGAGGAATGTCAACGGATTTTTATAAGAATAAACAAGTCAAGTATTCAT
Source organism: Viscum album (assembly GCA_963277665.1). NCBI lineage: Eukaryota > Viridiplantae > Streptophyta > Magnoliopsida > Santalales > Viscaceae > Viscum > Viscum album. The sequence goes on from OY728165.1 coordinate 816,113,291, forward strand.
TAAAATCCATAACTAAATGATCATACATTCCCCCATAAATGGGAATAACCTCCTATATAAGACCAAATGGTCAATTTAGAAGTTTAAAATCCAAAAATCAATGAGACCATCATGTGGCGGGTGTTCACCATGCCCATGGTGGTCTCGATCATGCTACACCTAGGAGCCCAAAACATCAACCGACTAGAGTGTGGTGTGTTAAGGTTGTCCATTTTGGACTCACCATGCCTTCCACCATGGCATAGTGGAGGAAATACTGGTCATGGTGCATGCAGGGACTCCCCATACACCACGTCTGAGACCATAGACTACACTGGGAGTGTTGTTCCTGCCCCAATTTTACACAAGGGGCCTCCCAGCAGAACACGACTTAGACCATAGTGTGCTCTATCCAATTTTTCACTGTAAAAGCCTGAAACCACATTTTAAGTCACCAGAAACCATTTGACACATCCCAAACAAAATAAAACCATCACACGACTAAAAAAATATCATACCTCAATTCATAATGTGACAATATCTCTACAATATAATAGTTCATATATGAGCAGTCCTCACAAGCATCATACAGTATCACCCATGAAAAACACAAGCCACTGAGCCTGCATACCTATCTCTCACTCCAAAATCTTCTCTTGGATGTGCTTTTACTACCACAGCACTCATACCAGAGGAATAGTCTTCCCGTATAGGGTAATTTTGCTTTATTACTCTATATGAATTGGCCACTCTTCAAAAGAATCATGAGTCTCAAGCTCAATATCATCGGTGTTGATCACATGTGATGGATTAAGGTGATACTATCAAAGTCATGACACATGAAAAATCTCATGAATGTCACAAAAACACTATAGAAGGACCAACCTATAAGCCACAACATTAATCTTCTCCACAACCTCAAACAAACCAACATACCTAGGTGTCAATTTTCTTTGTTTCAAAAATGGATTTCTCATGACCTTAGAAAAACCCATAAAATACTTGGTCTCTAATCACAAACTATAGAGGTCATAATTGATGATCATCATATGAATTTTAACTACTCTAGGTGGCTTCTAGCCAATTTATAAACAACTAAACATAATTTGATGTCTCTTTCATGAGACTCATCCTAAAAATAACTAACTCACCATCTTCTAACCAAAAAAAGTTGAATGGGATGGATGGATATAAAAGACCTAAAATAGATCCATATGAACCAAATATTGGAAGTTATTATTGTAATAAAACTCTATTAAATCCAATTGGTCCTCCCAATAACCACCAAAATCCAAGATGCATGCTCTCATCATGTCTTTAGGAATTTGAATAGTATACTCAGACTATCCCTTAGTCTGCTAATGATAAGAATTACTCAATTGTACCTATGTACTGATCACATTTTATAATCCCTTCTAAAATAATGTGGTAGACTAGGGATCTTGATCCAAAACTATGCTCTCTTTCCATTCATAAAAATGCACTATCATATAAATTGAATGTTTTCCCAACTCATCCATAGTGAATGTTTCTAAAATTGGTGATAAATGAGATAACTTGGTCAAAAGATCAATGAAAACTTATACACTATCATTCCTTCGAGATTTCCTTTGTAGACCAATAACAAATTACATAGTCACATATTCTCATTTTCACTCGATATAGTTAGGGGATTCAAAGGTCCAACAGCTCACTAGTGCTCAGCCTTCACCTTTTGAAAAGTGAAGCACCATGTCACAAAGCTTTTTATATCTTTATTCATCCCTGACCACTAGTAATGACTAAAAAAATAAAAACACATCTTGGTTAAACTTGGTTGCACCTCCCATTTTGAAGCATGAAAATCCCTAATTAATTTCTCATGCATACCCATGAGAACTAAGACACTGCCATGGATGTAGATAATCTCATCATCATTGATGGTCCATTATGGAAGAAACTCTCCACCATATATGTTTTCTCTTAGGGATAAAGACTTTGGATCTGACAATAGTCTCATATTTATCCTATTGAGGAGTGAAGAAGTAGTGGATAAGGATATAAGAGTTACTCGAAATTGATAGTCCTACATGTCTAATTGTATCTCTGTAAAACAAGTCATAAACTTCCACTCACTAGCAGACCCCTGCACAACCTAAGTTTAATTTTTCCTTCTCATGTCATTGGAAATGACACTACATTTCCTTAGGGTATATTATAGCTCTAAATTGAAAGACGGTAGGTACTCCACCCATCTTCATTACTGAATATTTAAATCACGTTGTGATGAAATGTACTACATGCTTTTATTGTTCGTATATGACAAAAATATTTCAACCAATAAATAATTCAACCAACATTTCAGATCATGAACCATAGCTACCAACACTAAGTCATGTGTTGGATATTTTTAGTCATGTGGACTATCTTCTATGATCTATAAGCAACCACATGACCATCTTACATCAATACTACTCCTAGACTGACTCCATATGCATCACGATACAAGGTATATTCCTTACCTAGGTCAAGTAAGATAAAAAAAATTGGTACTGAGAAAAACCTTTTCTTTAACTCTTGGGAGGAATTATTGCAAGTATCATACTATATGAACGTTAATCCTTTCTTGTTATATTTTTCATCAATACCTCCAAGCATGAGAAGTCCCAAATAAACCACTTATAGTATCCATCCAAACCCATAAATCTAAAAATATAAAAAAATATCCTCATGCCACTCCCAATAAACTACTGCACTCACCTTTTTAGGTTCCACTAACACCCATACTTTAGTTATTTCATGTCCTAATAAGTGTTATTGGACACTATATAAGTGACACTTCAATAACTTATTATATAACCGGTGTTCCCTTAATGTTTCTAAAAAAATTATAGATGTCATGAATGCTCCTCCTCTATCTTAGAGAATATGAGGATATCATAAAAATAATAATTTTATCCATGAATGGATGGAAAATTTGGTTCATTAAGGTTATAAACACTATGAGTGCATTCGTTAATACAAAAGGAATGACTAGGTATTAATATAGGTTATACCTACTCCTAAAAGTAGTATGGGGTATATTTTAAGGCCTTGCTCTCAAATAATTATAATGTAATCATAATTATATCTTGGAAAACATAAGTTATCTTCTAAGTTTATCAAAAATATTTTCTATAAATGAAGTGGGTATTGATTCATGATCTTCACTTGGTTCAGTCTTTAATAATCCATGCACATTCTCAAGGAACCACCATCCTTTCTAGAAAATAGGATTGAAGAAGCCCATGGTGAGGTACTCAGCTAGATAAATCCTTTATCTTCCGAGTATTCCAAATATAATTTAATTCTAAAAGCTCCATGGGATCCATATTATAAGGATGAATATAAATTTTTTTTACCCCCTATATGAGATCAATTATGAACTCCACCTCCCTATCAGGAAGTAATCCTGAAAAATAAGGAATGAAAACATCTCGAAACTAATTTAAAACTAAAGGTTTCAGATCCTACTTCACTATGTCATCATCCAATATAATCATGTCCACCTAGTCCATAATTCCACCTAACTACTGATGGTCATGTTTTGAATGTCCATCTTATAAGTCCCACTCTTCTGTATGAACATAGTTACCACCATAGAAAGATGTGAAGGATATCTGATGGTGGTAAGAGTCTATATGATCTTGATACAACACTAACCAATCCATTTCAAGTATATGATATGTATTTTTCATTTCAATCACATAGAAATCCCAAAGGAACTGATAGTTGGTGACTTCCAGAGAATATTTCCTATAGAAATGAATTCCCTCTAATTGATTCCCTAGTGGTGTATTCTATGGTCATCACCCCTAATAGGTGATACATGATGAGGATTAATCTACCAATTAATCTAACATCTGTAAAAGAGTAGGAAGTTCATATATCAAATAAAGAAAATGATAAAGTAGAATCCACTATAATTTTACCTTAAACAGTGGAAGGTTCAATATCCTATTTGATTGTAGTAGACTATATGGAATGAGTTTGGACAATTCCATAGCTCTAAGACCCAGCCTATACCCATTAGACTGCACCACTATGTTAGAGATTTTTCCTTGACCCTAGGGTACCACATCCCCCACCTCATCCAGTATAGCCTATAGATATCCAACTACATATTTTCTACAGTGTTGTTGATCCCATTCTAAAATTGTTTGGTTATCTAAACATATAATTATTATAAATATGAGTAGGGTTCTTATAGAACCTCATAAAGTTCCCAATAGTTCAATCACATTGAGGTTTATTATTTCTATCCTTACCACACTGATAATATTTCACAAGCACACTAACCTCAATTTTTTTCTACTACTACCATGATTGTAATTATAGTAACAAAAATTCCTACCACTAGAAAGATCACTACCAACTCTCATGGATGAGGTTGTTTTCTAACCACCTAGATACTTCTTTAGGTTTTTCTTAGTGATAAGATCCAAATTCACCACTTTAGAAAATTTCACCAAGTGAAATACATTCACCAGTGACATAATCTTATATCAAAGGCTATTATCAAATTGATTCATGTTGGTTACCTCATCCCCTACCAATGTTGGGAGAAAATGATTCAATTCTATGAAACAAGTATCATAATACATAACAAACATTCCTCCTTTCTTAAGGTGTATGAACTCTCTAACATTTTCAAACCTCAAGGTCTCTGGAAAGAATTTATCAAAGAACTTGGTCTAAAAGTCCTTACGATGAAGCCATCATGTTGTTCTTCCTAAACCAGAATGTCCCACCATCACTTTACTAATCCTAGAAGCATATAATCCGCAACATTTACTCTTCTATTTAGAGGATTATCCATATGTTTAAATATGGTCTACACTAATTTAACCCAAAACTCTACGGTATGGATATCATCTTCCCTTCTAAAGGTTGGTGGGTGTTGCAACTGAAACTCTTTAGTGAGGTTCAACTTAGTTTGATTAGCTTATGGAGGTCCAGTCTCTATCAAATGTATAACTCATAATAAACTGGTCGGCATTTGCCTATCTACTACATTTTCAGGAGCTACTGGAGACTCTGGTCTTCCAGTCAAAAGGGTGTGATCATTTCCATCATCTCATCATATGATTGGAATTAATCGTAGAGGCATTACTCAATATTTTCCAACACATTACTTGAACCAGATCATAGGAAAATTGGAAAATTTTCATCTAAGGTATTTTATATCAAGAATAACCTCATGATATTTATATTCCACCATTTAAAATTTATAAAGGGATCACTTTTATTTAACGACTTATTATAAATAATCACACAATAAAGTGAAATACCTATTTTCCTATCTTGATACATTCATAGTAACCCACATGCTATACTAGTCCATAAGTAAAATATCTAAAATAATAATGATCTTAAAAATAAAGTGCATCACTTAAGGTGAAATCAATCAATAGTTACAGTGAAAACCAAAATAGAAATCCTACCCTTAGTAACATGGGATTTCTTCATATGTGGGTTAGCTACTCCCAAGAAAAAGTTTCATACCAAGTCCTGAAAATATCTTATCTCTTATCTACTAATCTAAAATAGTAAGATAAAAGATAAAAGTTGAACTGATACCATTTTGTAACATCTTCGACTCGATTCACTCATAAGTAACTAAATCAAGTCACTACATGACCACAAGTGTGCCTCCCTATACGCCAAAGGCTGAAAAAAAGTGGTGATAGTATAAGAGAATATCATGGGGGGACTGTACCATCCGATCATAGTAAAAATAACAATAGAAATTAAGATAATACCTTCTAATACATACCATAAAAATTACAAATCAAGGTATGTGCCACATATTCTAAAATTTATAAACATATTGAAATAAAATAAATCCAAAAAAACTAGACAAATCCCAAAATATTCCCAATATAAAGATAAATCCCAACTATTTATAAGTCTATTCCTAGTCACACCATCCAATCTCTAATCCTGACACACCCAGTCAACCATCAAACACAGGGGCATTTTCCTTATCCTAACTTGTAACCATGAAGTCTTTTCAGGTAACAAAGGAACCTTAGGTAGGGTGTGATTCAAACATAGTAGGCTACAACCAATTATGTATAAAGAATTATAGTCTAATTGATGTAAATACTAATTCTCAATAAATTTAATAAAGTGTGATATAAAAAAAATAAAAAAAAATATATACCTTCAACCCTTAGGTCTAGGGTGGGACCCTGGGTTAACGATGTCTACTTGGGCTAGGGTCGGACATCTTTGACCAAAGGACCATGATCATATATATAATTATATGGGTGCACCATGTCCTTAGAATCACATCAAGTTACCCCAATAATAATAGTAGTAGTAATAATAATGATAATGGGAAAACCAGACCCTTTGAATCACATTAAGGTCCCTTGATAATAGTAATAATAATAATGGGAATACTAGATCCTTAGAATCACATCAAGGTCCCCCAATAATAGTAATAATAATAATAATAACCATGAAAATGATTTTATAATCATGAATATATATACAGATATATATATATATATATATTGTGATATTTTTTCTAATAATCATGTATTAATATTCACAAAACAATTATATATAGTAATATATAAAAATGTGTGTGTGTGTCACTAGTAGAATTTTTGGATTTAAGGAGGGGGTTTATGTGACCATAGTTTAATGGTCACTATTGACACTATTATCAACCAACAAATGGGATTTGATAGGACTTCATACCCCCATAACAAATTTTTTCCCCTCCCTCATCGATCCCAACACCCCCCCCCCCCATCCTGCATTGAGCCCCCCTCCCCCACCTCCACTCTACACCCCACAACCCCACCTTCATCCATCATTCCCCTCACTACCTGTAACACCCCGAGATTTTATGAAAAATATTATTTTTAATTTTATTGATGTCTTGTGTTGTACGCTACAACAAAGGAGTCTTGCACAACACGCAACCCTAACTTGGTTGCATTACACACAATCGTGACCTTCCTCAATAGCGTGTGTTGTACGCAATACCGAGTTTCACTAAACAACGATATGCTATTAAAATATTATTAAAACTAGACGTTATGAATAGTAATAACCACTTTTTGAAATTTTGAAAATTTCATCTTTCAAAATGGACTTCATTTTTGGATTCTGAATATCTAAATTAGCCTAGGGTGAAATTTTGGTATTTTTCTGAAAACTTTCAATTTTTGATGAATAGTGAAAACACTATGTTACTATTTAAAAACTGACTTTTTATTTAAATAATTATTTATTTTATTTAAATTTATTTTAGGTCAAAATTGATACATAATACCTATATAAGTTCAATGTAATTCATTGGAGTCATTTTTTAATAATTTTAGATATGTAAAAAATTTATTGAACTTTTGACCGTCTTTTACCCACCTCCTAAGAGAATTTGCAAATTTACATAAAACTTAATTTTACCGCTTTTGTGAATGGAATTTCAAAAATCCAAGAGACATGGTTGATGTCAGTAAGTAAAATGTGGTTCAATGAGATGAAAATAAATTTTGGTGAATAGTAACTTTTTACTTTTAATTACCACGGTTAAAAGTAAATAGGGTAATTAAGGGTAAAAATGATATTATTATTAGCCTAACACATGTCCTAATTCTATTGGATAAGTGTAATTTGACCAAAAACGTACTTAGGAATAAAATATGACCATTTAGGCCCACTTGGATTAGATTAGGACATCTATTATTAATTTATTTAAAGAAGGGTTAAAATAGTTAAAATCAAAGTTTAATAAGTAAATCATTTTTAATATAGGGTTATACATAAGATAAATTCTACTATAAATATTAATTAGAAATATAAAAATATTTCCTACATAATGATAGTTTATTTGTAATTTTTAGACTTTAAATAATTTAATTTATTTATGACACAATTATGATGCAGTAATTATCTTATTAATGAAATATTGACATAATGGATGTTATAAATACCCAAATAAATGTAATTTGAGAATTTTTATGAATTCCAATAATTTTCTATGTTAATATGACATGTTAGTGTTGATTTAATTAACTGTTTTCTAACTAATAATTCTGTTATGATTTTCAAAAAAATCAATTACCAAATAGTGTCAAAATTGACATAAAATAGTTTTTAAAACAAATATTTTATTATTAATTGTTATTATATTCCTAAAAATATAAGGTTCGGAAAAATGACTTATATAAGGTTATATATATTAATAATAAACAACTTGGGGTTCGTTTGGCTTGTTATAGTATGTTTATTAACCTTATAGTGTAAGAACACAAAAAGACACGGTAAAAGTAAAATTATCTAACTTAAAGTTAAATCTAAATGATAAGGTTAAAATAGGAACCTAAACTTGTCTAAATTCTATTTTATGAGAGAATTTAGACCCATACCCACCTTATCTTATAAATAACTCAATTTGGAGCTATTAAAAACCGAACATGACTTTATAATAAAATAATATTTTTAGTTATTCCAAAGGTGCCCCTCTCCTCCCTTATAAAAGGGAACCTCCTCCCTCTCTTCCTCACACCACTTTGAGCCTTAAAGCTCAGACAACCCCTGCCAATTTATCTTCTCCACTTCCCTAGAAACATCCTAGAGGTTCTGGTCTTCTTCAAAGACTAATATTAGTGCCCTAAGAGGAGGTTTCAAAAAAGGCGCTTCAAAGAAGAGGTAATGCCCGTTACCAATTCTTTCAACTTTATTTCTTCTTCCACTTCTTCTTCTTTAGTTGTTTCATTATGAAGTAATAACATAAGTATCACTCATATACTGATATGTTATTATAATTATGAAACAACCCTATTTCACCATCTATCCATCCTACGGAAAACGAAATCACCACGCGTGCGTACGTACAGAATAATGTCTCCACGCCGTGGTGGAATATGTTTTTCCACCACCACCTTACATGGATGGGTATAATGGTGTAAATAAATTATTATTGTAAAGTGATATTTATTCTTAAATAGTATACATACACTCTAATACAATTCCACAATCATGGGAATGATATCATCGCTCGTGCGTACGTACGGACTACCGTCTCCACGAACGCGATGAGATTCATTTTCCATGATTAACCATTCAAGAATGATTATAAACTATATATAATCAATAATAATGAAATATATGACATAATAATGCTACTGGATTTATGTATATATATATATATGTATGTCATATACTCAATTCCATTCAATTCAATAAGGAAACGAAAATAGCGTTCATGCGTACGTACGGCCTACCGTCTCCATGAACAGTGTATTTCATTCCTTTTATCGATCTATAATATATATGTATATAATGAATATATATTATATATAAATCATGTTTTACATTCTGGAATTATTTAAATCAGGATATAAGTAATAATATCAAGAATTACGAGTCGAAACACATACGATAAATGAAACGATTTTTCCCAAAACGCTCTTTAACATGGAATTTACAAAAGAACGGGTAATATAAAGTCATAATTGAACCATAAATGATATCATAAAAATGAATATTATTCTGTAATAAGTCAATGACATTATTTAAATCATTATACAGGTGGTTCGGATACATACGAATCATATCGGACATAAGGTAAGGGATAAATTTTCAATCTCATTTTTATCTGAGATTGCTTATACGTAAGTATTTACTGTGGTTATGTTTATCATCCATGACCATGTTTTCTAAAAATGTTTTCATAAAATGTTTACTATTCTTCCATGAATTTTTAAAGTCATTTTTACCCTTTATTTACTTTTTACCACATTGTATGAATGGAATCTTTCCTTTGGTTTCCATATAAGGTACTTTTTGACTTTTCCGACAAAAGTACGAGGAGAATGTTATTTTTAACTTATACGGCGTGAACGGATTTTTACGGTTTCATAACGCCTCATTTTCAAGAAGATTCCTTTACAAGATTGCATGATTATTTTCAACAAAACCCTTTTCTTTTAAAATTTCATGAAATATTGTGAAAATAAAATGATTTTAAAGAAAAAAGGATATTTTCCTCAAGAATTCATTTCAAGTGTTTTACCAAAACTATTTTCCATATAAGAAGACATTATTTCATATGTGTATGTTTCAATTAATATGTATCTATGATTTAAATGGTTTCAATTTTCTTATGTTGAAATTATATCAAACTTTTATGGATTATGTTATGATGTAATGATGTTTAAGAATCCCATTTTATTACATGGGTTATGCTATGATGTATGATTTATGATTTTGTGGCACACGAAAGAATGATTTCATTATGAGATGGGTGGGACCTATATCTCCCTCCAATGCATTGGGAAAAGATTTATATCTCATGAGATAGACATGGCTGGAATATTAAGTTAATCCGGTTCAGTGTTACAGGACTGAAACGGGGAGGGAACTCGATTCAGAAAGGGACTTTGTCCACTAAGATGGTCTTGGCAGCAATGGCTTGGCTACTATGGAAATCATGACATGTGCTGAATGGTTGCCACAATTACATGTTTTATTCCCATTTTATCATGTTTGATGTTCTATTATGATATATTCCTTACGTACTTCCACGATTTATGTCTTTGCTCAAGATTTTGATGTTTAAATTTCATGTTCAAGTTTTTTATTCCAAATGTTTATGGATTGTTTTATGTTATCTATGTTTTCCCTTACTGAGCATTTGAGATCACCCTTTTTATGTTTTATTTTCCCTAGTAAGTAAAGAAAGGTTTTAGGTAAGGAAACAAAAAGGAGAAGATCGTTATGGGAGTTGTTGAAGATCTTTCACCACGATTAGAATATTTTATTCCGAGTTTCCAAAGACACTAAACTATTACGGTCCCTGTGTGTCTATTTTTTTTATGTATTAAGTATTCCGCAAAAGTAATGTATTGTCCATGTACGTCAAGCTTCGGGTCTCTACAGTTGGTAACAAAGGAAAGGTTTAGTCAACCTTTGGAAACTAGGATGTGAAAACATTAGTGAGATCCCTAGAGATATTTCTAAGGTATGTCTAGGGATGTCCCTAAGGATAAGTATACATATAGGATATAGTCCTAGAACTACGGTAACGATCTTATAATTTAACCTAATATGTTAGATATTGAAGGTACTCCCCCTTTATTGTGTTGTTTTCCCTAGCATTATTTTTGCCTCTCACACTATTCTTTTTGGGTTTTAGACGATGGTTGGAAATCGAAGGAACCGTGTTGATCAATGTAATGGACAATGAAATGATTGTCCTCCTAAACAAACAAATTTTATGGGAGATGGAGTGAAAAATATTATTTCTATACTTACACAAGCTATGAATCATTATGGACTTCCAAATGAGCAGAGAAGGGAACAATATTCTATTGAGTCCTTCATGAGGCAACGTCCACCTTCTTTCAGTGGGTCTTCTGATCCACTTGTTGCTGAACAATGGATCAGTACCACTGAAAATATATTTTCAGTTCTTCAATGTTATGAACATGATAAATTCATCTTAGCAGTATATCGTTTGGAAGGTGAAGCTGATCAATGGTGGAATCTTATCAAGAATACGAGGACAAGAGATGAAATTGAGTCCATGGAATGGGACGAGTTCAAGAACTTATTTTTCAATAAGTACTTCCCTCGTATTCTTCGAACAAAGATGGAGAAGGAGTTTCTTGAACTTAAGAAAAAGGATGATGAATCTGTTGGTATATACGAAGCGAATTTTACAAGGCTTGCAAGGTATGCATCTGGCTTTATCGTCCAACCTGAAAGTAAAATTGATCGATTATTCAGTGGCTTAAAACCAAATCTTTGCAGGGCATTAGCTATAAGAGACTTCAGTAGCTATGAAGAAATTTTTCATTGTGCTGTCAAGGTAGAAATGGAAGTTGGTGTTACATATCCATCTCATGGAAGAAAGATGGAGTTCAAGGAGAAATCTCAGAATAATGGTGAAAAGAAGATGAATGTTTCCTTATGCTCAAAGTGTGGAAAGAAGCATGGTGGAGATTGTCTTAAAGGGACTAGAAAATGTTTTAAGTGTGGAAAAGAAGGTCATCGAGCAGATGAGTGTCAAAGTAATGGAAAAAGGGTTACTAATTGTGTGAATAAAGAGAAGACTGCAAAGAACGCACCAACAACACTTCAAGGCTTCAAGTGCAATGAAATGGGGCATTATGCTAATCAATGCCCTAATCCAAGGGTTAATGATGATCGACATGAGAAACCACTTAAGGTAAAGGACAAAGGGAAGTCACATGCGATCACTATTGGCAATGTTGAATATGACAACGATGTGGTGGAAGGATTAAGTTTTTATGTAATGGGATTCCAAATAATGTTGTATATAGTATCGTGGAATATTGGAATATTTATGTATTGGTCAATTGTGGTTTTCAATAATTTTATGGTACCGGTAACCATGGAAAGTGATTGAGAAATTTTGGTAAGCAGATGATATGCGCATAATGAAGGGATAAGAAGATAATGAGATGTTTGATTGTATTCCTGAGCTCATGATTGATATAAGGACTAAGTGATATCATGGTTTGAGTATAAAGAATTTTGAGGATTTTGGTATGTGGAAAGTGTTAAATTTTAAGTGCATTCATGTTTTCACTAAGGTTCAATGGGAATTCATTCTTCAAGAGAATACATGATTAAGGTATTCACATGTTTGTAATTTGACCAACAAGATATATCTTATGATATATGGGGGATAAATGATGGCATTCACGTGATTTTTATGTGACATTTCAAGTAATCATTTTCTTTATACTATGAGCTTGGACCGAAGTATTTTAGATAATCCTAAAGATTGGAATGAATTATGTTGGACATAAGTTAGTATTGTTTAAGGATATAAATTTTTTCAATATTATTGATGGGATGTTATAGTAATATAGTTTTAGAAAAAGGACAACCTGCAGGATGGACGACAGCCCATTGCGTCGGACAAGGCTGTGGGAATCGAACCCACAACCGAAGTGCGACTGGCCTTTATCGCCTACCACTGGCCTACAGGAAGTCCCTAGTTAGTAGAAACTAGTTTTATTTTATTACGCGCTATGATATATGAATTATAAGTTCATTTTTGGAATCGTATACGATTAACCTCACCATAGATGGACTTATGTATATTTGATAACTTTTGCTACCCTTTTGTTTGAAACAGATGGAATGGCCCATCATTCTATCACATGATCTGTTAACACTTCACGAATAACAAATTCAACTTCATTTATTTAACATATGAAGTGGAAATTGTTCAAATCACGAAAAATAGTGAGATTGTACCAAAATAAAGGAAGTATTTATTCTAATTCAAATTCTTCAACATTAGGGAAATGATCTTGAAAACCAAAAATGTTGTCCTAGTTCCCTTATATCCGATGAATCAGATGGTACCTTAGATCATCACAAATCTATGGCTTTGTGATTGTTAGCTTTTTCATAGCCATGTTCTCTACCACTCCATCAGAACATGATGGTTAGGTTTCTCTTCTATATCCGTATTTTCACCTATGTTCTCTTATGTGGAAACCCAGTGATTAGTTAATTTGTGTAACTGTTATGTTTCATACTTTAGTTTTTAAAGATTGGTTTTGGTATTCCTTTTTACGATGTGGGTTTCTATTAAAGAAACTTTAAAGTAGTAAACCATTTATAACCCTGACAAATTTCGAGGGCGAAATTCATTTTAAGGGGGGTAGAATGTAACACCCCGAGATTTTATGAAAAATATTCTTTTTAATTTTATTGATGTCTTGTGTTGTACGCTACAAAAAAGGAGTCTTGCACAACACGCAACCCTAACTTGGCTGCATTACACACAATCGTGACCTTCCTCGATAGCGTGTGTTGTACGCAATACCGAGTTTCACTAAACAACGATATGCTATTAAAATATTATTAAAACTAGCCGTTATGAATAGTAATAACCACTTTTTGAAATTTTGAAAATTTCAACTTTAAAAATGGACTTCATTTTTGGATTCGGAATATCAAAATTAGCCTAGGGAGAAATTTTGGTATTTTTCTGAAAACTTTCAATTTTTGATAAATAGTGAAAACACTGGGTTACTATTTAAAAAATGACTTTTTATTTAAATATTTATTTATTTTTTTTAAATTTATTTTAGGTCAAAATTGATACATAATACCTATATAAGTTCAATTTAATTCATTGGAGTCATTTTTTAATAATTTTAGATATATAGAAATTTTATTGAACTTTTGACCGTCTTTTACCCACCTCCTAGGAGAATTTTCAAATTTACATAAAACTTAATTTTACCGCTTTTGTGAATGGAATTTCAAAAATTCGAGAGACATGGTTGATTTCAGTAAGTAAAATGTGGTTCAATGAGATGAAAATAATTTTTGGTGAATAGTAATTTTTTACTTTTAATTGCCACGGTTAAAAGTAAATAGGGTAATTAAGGGTAAAAATGATATTATTATTACCCTAACACATGTCCTAATTCTATTTGATAAGTTTAATTCGACCAAAAATAGCCTTAGGAATAAAATATGATCATTTAGGCCCACTTGGATTAGATTAGGACATCTATTATTAATTTATTTAAAGAAGGGTTAAAATAGTTAAAATCAAATTTTAATAAGTAAATCATTTTTAATATAGGGTTATACATAAGATAAATTATACTATAAATATTCATTAGAAATATAAAAATATTTCCTACATAATTATATTTTATTTGTAATTTTTATACTTTAAATAATTTAATTTATTTATGACACAATTATGATGCAGTAATTATATTATTAATGAAATATTGACATAATTGATGTTATAAATACCCAAATAAATGTAATTTGAGAATTTTTATGAATTAAAATAATTTTCTATGTTAATATGACAGGTTAGTGTTGATTTAATTAATGTTTTCTAACTAATAATTTTGTTATTATTTTCACAAAAATCAATTACCAAATAGTGTCAAAATTGACATAAAATAGTTTTTAAAACAAATATTTTATTATTAATTGTTATTATATTCCTAAAAATCTAATTTTCGGACAAATTACTTAGATAAGGTTATATATATTAATAATAAACAACTTGGGGTTCGTTTGTCTTGTTATAGTAAGTTTATTAACCTTATAGTGTAAGAACACAAAAAGACACGGTAAAAGTAAAATTATCTAACTTAAAGTTAAATCTAAGTGATAAGGTTAAAATAGGAACCTAAACTTGTCTAGATTCTATTGAATGAGATTATTTCGACCCATCCCCACCTTAGCTTATAAATAACTCAATTTGGAGCTATTAAAAACCGAATATGACTTTATAATAAAATAATATTTTTTGTTATTCCAAAGGTGCCCCTCTCCTCCCTTATAAAAGGGCACCTCCTCCCTCTCTTCCTCACACCACTTTGAGCCTTAAAGATCAGACAAACCCTGCCAATTTCTCTTCTCCACTTCCCTAGAAACATCCTAGAGATTCTGGTATTCTTCAAAGACCAATATTAGTGCCCTAAGAGGAGCTTTCAAAAAAAGGCTCTTCAAAGAAGAGGTAATGCCCGTTACCGATTATTTCAACTTTATTTCTTCTTCCACTTCTTCTTATTTAGTTGTTTAATTATGAAGTAATAACATCAGTATCACTCATATACTGTTATGTTATTATAATTATGAAACAAACCTATTTCACCATCTATCCATCCCATGGAAAATGAAATCACCACGCGTCCGTACGTACGGAATACCATCTCCACGCCGTGGTGTAATATGTTTTTCCACCACCACCTTACATGGATGGGTATAATGGTGTAAATAAATGATTATTTTAAAGTGATATTTATTCTAAAATAGTATACATACACTCCAATACAATTTCACAATCATGGGAATGATATCATCGCTCGTGCGTACGTACGGACTACCGTCTCCACGAACGCGATGAGATTCATTTTCCATGATTAACCATTCAAGAATGATTATAATGTATATATAATAAATAATAATAAAATATATGACAAAATAATGCTACTGGATTTATATATATATATATATATATGTATGTCATATACTCAATTCCATTCAATTTAATAAGGAAACGAAAACAACGTTCATGCGTACGTACGGCCTACCGTCTCCATGAACGGTGTATTTCATTCCTTTTATCGATCTATAATATATATGTATATAATGAATATATATTATATATAAATCATGTTTTACATTATGGAATTATTTAAATCATGATATAAGTAATAATATCAAGAACAACGAGTCGAAACACATACGATAAATGAAACGATTTTACCCAAAACGCTCTTTAACATGGAATTTACAAAAGAACGGGTAATATAAAGTCATAAGTGAACTATATATGATATCATAACAATGAATATGATTCTGTAATAAGTCAATGACATTATTTAAATCATTATATAGGAGGTTCGGATACATCTGAAGCATATCGGACATAAGGTAAGGGATAAATTTTCAATCTCATTTTTATCTGAGATTGCTTATACGTAAGTATTTATGGGGGTTATGTTTATCATCCATGACCATGTTTTCTAAAAATGTTTTCATAAAATTTTTAGTATTCTTCCATGAATGTTTAAAGTCATTTTTACCCTTTATTGAATTTTTACCACATTGTATGAATGGAATCTTTCCTTTGGTTACCATATAAGGTACTTTTTGACTTTTCCGACAAAAGTACGAGGAGAATGTTATTTTTAACTTATACGGCGTGAATGGATTTTTACGGTTTCATAATGCCTCGTTTTCAAGAAGCTTCCTCTACAAGATTGCATGATTATTTTCAACAAAACCTTTTTCTTTTAAAATTGCATGGAATTTTGTGAAAAGAAAATGATTTTAAAGAAGAAAGGATATTTTCCTCAAGAATTCATTTCAAGTGTTTTTCCAAAACTATTTTCCATATAAGATGACAATATTTCATATGTGTATATTTCAAGTAATATGTCTCTATGATTTAAATGGTTTCAATTTTCTTATGATGAAATGATATCAAACTTTTATGGATTATGTTATGATGGAATGATGTTTAAGAATCCCATTTTATTGCATGGGTTATGCTATGATGTATGATTTATGATTTTGTGGCACACGAAAGAATGATTTCATTATGAGATGGGTTGGACCTATATCTCCCTACAATTCATTGGGTAAAGATTTATATCTCATGAGATAGACATGGCTGGAATGTTAAGTTAATCTGGTTCAGTGTTATAGGACTGAAACGAGGAGGGAACTCAATTCAGAAAGGGACTTTGCCCACTAAGATGGTCTTGGCAGCAATGCCTTGGCTACTATGGAAATCATGACATGTGCTGAATGGTTGCCACAATTACATGTTTTATTCCCATTTTATCATGGTTGATGTTCTATTATGATATATTTCTTACGTACTTCCACGATTTATGTCTTTGCTCAAGATTTTGATGTTTAAATTTCATGTTCAAGTTTTTGCTTCCAAATGTTTATGGATTGTTTTATGTTATCTATGTTTGCCCTTACTGAGCATTTGAGCTCACCCTTTTTATGTTTTATTTTCCCCAGGAATTAAATAAAGGTTTTAGGTAAGGAAACAAAAAGGGGAAGATCATTATGGGAGTTGTTGAAGATCTTTCACCACGATTAGAAGATTTTATTCCGAGTTTCCAAAGACACAAAACTATTACGGTCCTTGTGTATCTGTTTTTGTTATGTATTAAGTATTCCACAAAAGTAATGTATTTTCCATGTACGTCAAGCTCCGGGTCTCTACACTACCCATCCCCCAAACCACCCCCACTATCCAACCCCTATCCCACCACCGTTGTCAATCCCCCATCCCCCCTCCCCCCTCTCGCATCGATCCCCCCTCCCCCACCTTTATGTTGAACCCACTGCCCCACCTCTGGCCATCATGCCCCTTGCTGCCCACCCCCCATCCAACCCCCACCATCAAACCCCCACCCCACCCCAATTGTCAATCCCCCATCTCCCCTATTGATCCCCCCTCCCCCACCTCCATGCTATTTTATGCCCGCATCCATCCATAGATCCCCTATTGTGCAGCCCTCAACACACCCCCACCATCAAGCCCCCATCCCCACCTCCCCCCACCATCAAGCCTTAATCCCCACCCCACCATCCCCATGAATTCCCCCTATGAGCTGTCCCAACCACACAATGGATCCCGCCTAAAAGTTTCTGACCCTATCCTAACATCAAGACCTTAAGTCATTAGCCCTCCCGTGGCTATAAACCCTCCCCCACGAGGTGCATCCAACACCCCCTACTCCCTATCGTTGATTCATATTCTTCACAATGACTCCCTACCCCTATGCTCACAACCCCATTACCCCTCAACATCCA
The DNA here is from genome assembly GCA_963277665.1 of Viscum album. Lineage (NCBI taxonomy): Eukaryota > Viridiplantae > Streptophyta > Magnoliopsida > Santalales > Viscaceae > Viscum > Viscum album. The sequence goes on from OY728165.1 coordinate 816,131,612, forward strand.
CTAATACCCATAACAACTATGAACCCTATTTTTCATCTATAAATATCATTACTTTCATTGAATAATTTTTTTGAAATAGGGTTTTTTAGATAATTAGGAAGTTAGGGATTTATGGTCGTAAATTTAGGGAAATGTAGTTTTGAATGAAATTGATACATAAATCACTTTTGTCATTGAAATTATTTAAATACTCATTCCTTTCAATTTAGAATGTTTTGTGCCTATGAATAAATTTTTAATAATTCATTTTCTATAGGTGATAAATTGTTACATGTCAAGATATTATTCCAATATTAATTGATTCATTTATTTTAAATTCTTAATGCTTTATACATTTTGAAAGTTTTATGTGAAAGTTTTGTAGGTGTGACTGATTGATTTAATTTGGGTTGAAAAGATATAGGTTGTGGATAATTTAATTCATGTTATTGTGTTATTTAATTTAGGGTGTGGAGATGCAGGTTATGGAGATGCACTTAGATGGTTTCTAGTTCACTAGGGTGATTTAATTCATTGCATATTCTGATTATCTAATTTGCATTGGAGGTATTTTGATACATTAAAATGTAGAAATTATTGGATTGATGATATTTTTTTAGTATGATACCTTATTTATTTGGTTTTCAACTAGAATTACCATGAAATATTGTCAGTTGTTTGATCCCTATTTCATCACATGCATAGTTTTGTTGGATACATGGTTTCTTATCCTCTATGTCTTATCTCCTTTAATTAGTTTTTTTCAAGTTGGATGATTTTTTTATCTTCAAACTATGATGGGAACTTATTCTATATTTTGGTATATTATTAATCTATTGACCCTTTTGGTTTAGTTTTTTTCGATTTTGAAATTTTAGGTGTTTCATGGGATTTGATCACTTAGCTAGAATTCATGTGGAATGTGTTGTCTGATCTTAACCCTTTTCATATTTTATATGAATAAGATTTATTCATATTTACAATGGTTTTGGTTCTAAATTTTCAAATATTTGATTCATATTTTCAATTGGATGCTCATATACTCTAATATGGTTGTGGATACAAGCTTAGGATCGGGGGTATCATGGTAGAACATGTTAATAAGGTAATATAGCATGAATAAATTCAAACAATAGGGAATTCATTAAATTTTTGTGATAAATTTATATTTTTTCATGAGTATTAAATCAATAATAATTAAAACTTATAGATTTTAATATCCTTTAATTATCCTGATAGATTTTATTAATAATGTTATAATGATTTGTTCTTCTAAATTAATTAATTGTATTTATGTTTAGGCTCATCTAAAGAAATGAAGCTTGAAAATAATTTTTATCCAATATATATTTAGGTTCCCTCTTTCTTTGTACATGTATAATGTTATTCAAGTAAAATTATCCATGAATATGTTTAATGTGATAATAATTTCCAATAGTTTGGATGATTTAAACATACATGGTGATATACCCGAATAGCCCGAAGGCCTTATTTTTTTTATTTATTTTTGATAACCCCACTTTCAAGGGATGAGGGAGAACCCTTACAAGGCTCATAGGCTTAAAGATTACATTAACTGTAGGCCTTAGGAATTATACAGACTATACTTGGAACACCTCCTCACAGCTTCTTTATCATGATATCATCTCTCCACCTTTCACATGGTTGTTCAGCTAGGCTTCCCATGCAAGCACAATTTGGTCCCGATGGCAATGTCATACCCTCTCTTTCTGACAGTCCTCTTAGTTTCTGCTCTAGTGAATGCACCTGCTCGGATCCCCATCTAGAGTCTATTCCTTATAGAGTCTGTCTGGTCATTAAGAACAAATTTTAGGTGGCCCATAGGCCTTGAGGTGGCCTGAAATCCTTACTGTCCTGAAGGCCTTGGGTGGCCTGAAGGCCTTAAAGGACCCGAGGCCCAAACCGGTGGCCTGAAATCCCAAATGGATGAATAGTTCTTGTTACTACAGTACAGAACAATAGCAGCTATAGTAACAGCTAAAGTACTACTATAGTACCCTAGAAATATGTCTCCACCCGGTTTTGAACTTGGTTCTCTTGGATGCACATGTCAAGTCCTCACCAACTGGGCTGAGGCTCTTGTGCACATACGTGGTGATATTACTATTGAATTTTCCTTAACTTTTTTATATTTAATTAAAGTTTCACAAAAATTTAATGGAGTTTCACTTTACTTAATGATATTACCATTTACGATGATGATAATTTAAAAATGAAACTTTAAATACTTAATGTTTAGTAAAAAAATATATCAAAATATTTAAATGACATTTTTTCATTAACCTGATTATAATTGATAAAGATATAGGTGTTTTGTTTATATTTTGTATTTTAATTTTTATCTACAGTTGTTAATCATAATATTTTAACAATACTACCCATTCTATTTTTCTATAATGTAATTCACTTTCATTATATCTATAACATTTTTAAAAATGATTTTAATATCATATCTTCCCCTAATTCTTTGTTGATTTATAGGACTGATATAGTGTCATAACAAATTTAAATGTATGAATTGTTTAGGATTTTGGTTCCTTTTATTCAATAAAGGGAATGAATTGGGGACTCCAAAGAAATAGTTATTCCATTTTTTATGTGATCATGTATACATATTTTACTATCATCTCCACACACCTTCTAATTTCCTTTTATTTTTTAAATAGTAATAATTATTTTTAAGAATATATAAGCACATATATCTATTTATTTATTTTCATTTATCAATTAGAAATTTTTCTAATTAAAAATATTCTCTTTTCATTTTTAAAAGAATTATTAGTTGACAGTTAGATTAAAATATCAGAAAATTTATAAAACATCAGTCATCATTAAAGTATTATAAATTTTTTTTCAATTTATCTACAGATTAATTAATTTCTCATGTTTAGTTTGTCTGTACAAATGATTTACCTCCTATTTTTCTAATATATTTTGAACATTTATTGGTCATTATGATTGAAAATAATACGTTTAAAGATATTATTTAGATGTGAAGTTATGGGAGTAAACCAGTTCAATTTATTGACAGGTAAAGATGATGATGGCGAAACAATCATTTATGATGATTTTGATGGGTGATGATAAACACTGATTAACATGTGTATATACTGCATTGATTCATAGGAATTTCTGCTGCATTAAAAGATGTTTTAACTCTCTTATGCATTTTATTTATGTATTGATTTAACTTAAATAGTGTCTTTATTGTATCATATTTTCATGTTTTGAGTTATATCTTAATTGCTTTCTATTTCAATTATATGAAAAGGTATTTGTAATGAATTAGCAGGTGTTTATACTGAATTATATCTTTATATTAGTGTCGGATGCTCTAAATTTTTCTTATTTAGTTTATGAAACTCAAAACATTAATTGATTTTTTTGTGAAATATAAGAAAGCCAATAAATTAATCTTAAATGAATATTGACCAACCATCCATGTACTCAACATCATTCAATAAGTATGATATAGTTATGCCAAATTTAAATAGTCTATCCTTCATTGAAAGAGTTAAATATTTTTTATTAAATAATTTGTTTTCTATGAAAGTATTTATCTCATGTACCATTTGTTATGGTTGTTTTGGATTTTTATCTTAAATATTTTAATGCACAAGGCTATTTATTAGGTATGTTTACCTTTTATTTTAACATTATACTTGAAAAGTTATTTTTTCATCAATCAAATTATAAAAGTAGTTGGTGTATCTATATTTTATTCCAATAGTAATTGAGAATCTCTCTAGGTATAAGTTCCTCAATTTTCCTAAAATCATAGGAAAACTACCTTAGTCTTATTTTTTATGTGTATGATCATACGGAAAGTCAATTATGTGTAGTGTGCTTGGAATGATTGAATATATAGTTTATAAATGTTTGATACACTTTAGAAATATGTCAGGAAGTCAAAATGAACCAAACTACCTTTGAATGTCATGAAATCATAGGAAGACAACCTTGTGGTGAATTATGGAACAGTCAAGTAGAAGAAATACCAATCTGAGACCTGAAATGAACTTCTAGTGTTTTAAAACACTAAAACCTATGTCTAATAGTAAAATCCATAACAAACGACCTCAAAATGTAGTGAAATACTCAGAAACCATCTTAGTATTATTTGTGACATGTATGAGCAGACAACATGTCAATCAAAACATGTGGTCTTCCTAGAATGACGGAATAAGCAGTTTTTAAAGGTTTGATGCCCTTTAAAAAATTTCATTAAGGGTCAAAAATAACTAAATTACCTATGAATGTCATAAAATAAGATGAAAAAAACTATATATTGATTTGTCAAATGATGGAGCAGAAGTAATGTCAATCTAAAGTACCATTTTCCTGAGATGACTAAAAACATTATTTTATCATTTTAAAAAGAAAAACATGTGATTTATAGTCATATTCATATAAAAAACCTTAGAATGATGTGAAATCATAGGAAATAAATATTTGTATTATTTTTTACATATATTAGTAAATGTCACATCAATCGAATGTGTGGTATTCTGGGAATGATATGTAGTTTTAAAAGGGTTTATTCCCTTTAAAAACATGCAGCATGGAGTCAAAACCAAACAAACGACCTATGAATTCCATGAAATCATAGGGAAAAACCATACATTTAATTATGAAATAGTTAAATAGATGGAACATCGATCCAAAGTGTCATTTTACTTTGATGAAACTAAACGTACTTTTATTATTTTAGAACACTAAGACATACATTTAATGGTCATATCTATAGAAAAATCACAGAATGAGGGGAAATAATAGGGAAAGCATATTAGTATTATTTCTGATGTGTATAACCATAAGGTATGTCAATCGAATGTGCGGTCTATTCAAAAATACTGAATAATTATCTTTTAAACATTTGACACCCTTTCAAAATGTGTATCAGGGGGTCAAAACCAACTAAAAAACCTCTAAATTATATCAAATCACATGAAAAAAACCATACAATGTTTTTTGAAATTTTGGAGTAGATGGAACGTCTATTTAAGATGTTCTTTTCCTTGGATGACTGAAAACACACTTTTACTGTTTTAAAACACCAAAACACGTTTTCAATGGTTAGATCCACAAAAAAATGACCTCAAAATGATGTGAAATCATATGAAAACTATCTTAATATTATTTTTTATTCATACAAGTAAATGTTACATCAATCAGAAGTGTGGTGTGCTCAGAACGACTGAATATGTCATTTTTTAAGATTTGATGCCCTTTAAAAATTTTCATAAGGGGGTAAAAACCCACCTAATGACCTTAGAATGCTATGAAATCACGGGAAAAACTATATGGTGAATTTTAAAAAGAATAACAATCTAAGGTGTCATTTTCCCAGGATGACCCAAAACACACTTTTATTGTTTTAAAACACTAAAACATGCATTTAACGGTTAGATCCATAGAAAATGACCTCAAAATGACATGAAATCATAATAAAACCATATTATTATTATTATTGATGTGTATGAGTATACATCATGTCAATCGAATGTGTGGTATGCTCATAATGACAGAATATATAATTTTTAAATGTTTGAAACCCTTTAAAAACATTTGTCAGAGAGTCAAAACCAACTAAATGACCCCAAAATGCAGTAAAATCATAGGAAAATAACCTTATAGTAATTTTTTAAATGGTAAATTAGATGGAATGTGAATCTAAGATATCATTTTTCAAGGATTACTGGAAACATGATTTTATTGTTTTAAAACACGAAAACATGTGTTTAATGATCATATCTATAGAAAACAACCTCAGAATGATGTAAAATCACAGGAAAAGTGTTTTAGTATTATTATTGATGTGTAAAAGTATATGAATATCAATAACACTTGTATTCATCCCAAAACTACTAAATAAGTAGTTTTTAAAGGTTCGATGCATTTTAAAATTGTGTGTTGAGGGGTTAAAACAAACCGAACAACCTCTAAATGGCATGAAATCACACTACAACAATCGTATAGTAAATTTTAAAATGGTCGAGCTAATTGAGTGTCAATACAAGGTGGATTTTTTCCAAGATGACCTAAAACACACTTTTTAGTTTAAAAAATGAAAACATGCATTTAATGGTCATATCCATAGAAAAAAACCTTGAAATGAGGTGAAATAATTGGATAACTTTTTTAGTATTATTTTTAACATGTAAAGGTAGAAAAACATCAATTGGGGGTGTGGTATTCTCAAAACAGACAAATATGTAGTTTTTAAAAGGTTTATCTTCCTTTAAAAACATGTGTTATAGGGTCAAAACCATCCAAATAGCCTCTGAATTCCATGAAATCATAGGTCAAAACCATACAATGAAATGGGAAATAGTCGAGTAGATGGAATGGAAATCTGAGGTGTAATTTTCATGAGATGTCTTGAAACATAATTTTATTATTTTATGTCACTAAAACACGCATTTAACTATCTTATACATGAAAAATGACCACATAATGAGTTGAAATTATAGGACAATCGTCTTAGTAGTTTTTGTGAGATGTGTGAGTAGAAAGTATGTCAATCAGATGTATAGTCTGTCCTGAATGACCATGTAAGCAGTTTATAAAGGTTTAACGCCCTTTAAAAACATTTTTTAGTGGGTCAAAACTAATTAGAAGACCTGTGAATTCTATTAAATTGGAAAAATATAATAGTAAAATGATTTTTGAAGTGGGCGAGTAGACAACACATCAATCTGATGTGTCATTTTACCAGGATGACTGAAAATGCACTTTTATTATTTTAGAACACCAAAATGTGCATTTAACATTAAAATCAATGAAAAATAACCTCTGAATGATTTTAAATCATAAAAAAATTATTAATATTTTTGATATGTATGAGTAGTTGAAACATCAATTGAACATGTAGTGTGCTTGGAATGACCAGATATACAGTTTTTAAAGATTTGACACCCTTTAAAAACATGTGTGAGGGGGTAAAAACCAAATTAAATTCCTTAAAATAACATGAAATCCTAGTAAAAAACATACCATGAATTATGAAATGGTTGAGTAAATAAAACATAAATCTAAGTTTTCATTTTCTTATGATGACTCGAAACACACTTTTATTGTTTCAAAACAAAAAAAACATGAGTTTAACAGTAAGATCCATAGAAAAAAGACCTCGGAATGAGGTGACATCAAAGGAACCTGTATTATTATTATTGTTTATGTGTGTGATAAGAAAAAACATCAATTGAATGTGCGGTCTTCCTAAAATGATCGAATAAATAGATTTTAAAGGTTTGATGCACTTTAAAAACATGCATCGGGGGTAAAAACCAACTGAATAACATCTAAATGCTATAAAATCAAAAAAACAATTGTACAGTGATTTTAAAATGGTGGAGTAGATGAAACATCAATATGAGGTTCCATTTTTTTAGGATCACTGAAAACATACTTTTATTGTTTTAAAACACTAAAACATGATTTTAATGGTCATATCCATTTAAAACGACCTCAAAATGATATGAAAAGAAATGAAAACAATATTAGTATTATTTTTGGTGTGTATGAGCACAAACAATGTCAATCGGACAAGTAGTGAGCTCAAAATAACTAAATAAGTTATTTTTAAAGGTTTAACACCCATTCAAAACATGTTTCATGGGTTAAAAACCAATAGAATGGCCTTTTAATGTTATAAAATCATAACATAAAATTATTATAGTTATTTATGAAATGGTCTTGTATACAAAATTTCAATCTGAGGTTTCATTTTCTCTAAATGAATTGAAACACACTTTTATTGTTTTAAAACACATAAACATGATTTTAATGGTAAGATCTATTGAAAATGACCCTAGAATGATGTGAAATCATAGGAAAACCATATTAGTATTATTTATGATGTTTTAGAGTAGAAAAAAATTCAATATTACATGTGGTTTTTCTAAAAAAACCAAATAACGAGTTTTTAAAGGTTTGATGCCCTTTAAAAATGTGCATCAGAGGGTCAAAACCAACTAAACAGCATCAAATATTGTGAAATAATACAAAAATAATTGTATGGTTATTTTTGAAATGGTGAATTAGTTAAAACTTCAATATAAGGTGATTTTTTTCCCTGAATTATCAAAAACAGACTTTTATTATTTTAAAACACTAAAATATTCATTTAACGCTCATATCCATAGAAAATGACCTTAGAATGATGTGAAAACATAGGAAACCCATATTAGCATTATTTTTTATGTGTAAAAGTAGACAGAATGTTAATCAAATGTTTGGTATGCTCTAAATGACCAAATAAATAGTTTATAAAGGTTTGGTGCCCTTCAAAAACATGTGTCATGGGTTCAAAACCAACCGAATGACATTTAAATGTCATGATATCATAAGAAACAAATGTTGTGATTTTTGAAATGGTTGAGTAGAAGAAACATTAATATGATTTTTTATTTTCCCAAGATGATTGTAAATGTACTTTTATTATTTTAAAACATAAAAACAAGTGTTTAACAGTCAAATCTGTATAAAATGGCCTTTGAATTTTGTAAAATGGAATTTTAAAAGAGTATTTTAAAATAAAAGCCCCTTACAAATATCATATAATTGAAGTGATACTTAATATAGTGGATGTAACATGTATATAAATTGTAAATACACATAATTAAACATAATATAAATAAAATTCATCACGTAAACAATTTTAATACCACATAAATAATGAAGTATAATGTTAACCAAAAGAATGGAAATCGGGTTATGAATTCCCTTACCTCGGGTTTTTCTTTATAAAAAATTGTTTAAAACTCTTGTATAATGGTTAAAATAGTGTTATTAGTATTTTAAAAAACATTTTCATGTTTATAAAATCTTATATGATCATTTTATAACAACATTTCACCCTTTAATTGTTAGTATTTCGTTCCTTCCATTGTTTCGGGTGCATTCTTTACATGATTTCTATGGACGGTTTGTGTTTGATTTTCTTTCCGTATGGAAATTAATTTCCATAAGTGGAATTAAATGGTATTAATATGTTTTAAGAATATATAATGATACCATAAATTATTTTTTATCATATACAAAGATGAATCTTTAGATAAAACATTACGAACATTTGTTTAGATCATTTTTTGCGGCTCCTCAATAATCATGAACTTATTTCATTAAATAATATAATGTCATTAATAGAAGTTCATTCCAGAACATGAAATAGGTTAAAACATAAACTTTACATTTTGATTCAACCATTAAAAGGGTTTTATGATCCTCTTTTAATGAGGTAATGGAAATTGTAAATGGATCATCCATGGTTTTGGTAAATCATCACATCGTGGGGGGTGTTTTTATTTTTAGAACAGGTGGGAGAGGAGAGGAAGGAATATGATGAAAATTTTACATGAACATAGTAACATAAAGAATGTATATGATTATAGATATTTCATACCTCCTGGATATGTGGAGGGAAAGCAGGTATAAGAAAAGAAAGGAATTGAAAAGAAAATATATGAAAAAGGAAGAGGATTCTTACCTCTTGATATCTTATCCTTGAGATCCTCCTTAAGGCCTTTGGTTTTGACCTTTTGGTGAGACCATATACTATAATACGTGGGGAAGAGCCTTGAGGATGGAATTTTTCAGAACTTATACAATTCTCAAGGCTTGAGAGATGTGAGAGAAAGAGGCGAATGAGGGTGGTATTTATAGTGGAGGAGAGGATGGATTTTACATTATTTTAACCATTATTTTAATATTTTTTTCCAAGACTATGAATAGTATTCATGTGATTTTGAAAAAAATGGGCTTACAACACTTATTATGTCATAAATAGTTTATTTAACCGATAATTTGAATATACGACATTTTACCATATTTCACTATTTATCAAAAATTCAAGATTTTTAGAAAAATCCCAAAAAATCACCCTAAACATTTTTTAATGAAAAAAATTCAAAAATGAACTCCATTTTTTAAAAATAATTTTCTAAATATTATTAATTTAATTTTTAAATAAAATAATAATTTATTCAAAAATAACAATTTTAAATCTATAACTCATCTTTTAACACCTTAAAAATTAATCAAGATGTAATTATCTTAAAGACTTAAGAAAATAAAATAATAAAACAATTTACTATTTATTAGAGTCATATTACTATTCATATTACTATTCATAAGGGTATGTTACTATTCACCAAAAAAATCAAGTTGGTTCCCTCAGACTCCAAATATCTTACTGATCATAATTATAGATAACCGTTTTTTGAAATTCAAATCAAAAAAGATGAAAAAATATGTTTAAATGCTATTAAAACTATCTACATAAAACAAATTTCCATGAATTTCAATTTATTTTTTTAAAACCTTAGAGTGTTAGAAAAAAATGCACATTTAATGGTATGATCCATAGAAAATGACCTTTAAATGACGTGAAATCATAGTAAACCCATCTTAGTATTATTTTTGATGTGTAAGAGTAGACATCACATCAATCAGATGTGTGGTATGCTTATAACGACTAAATATATGGTTTTTAAAGGTTTGACGCCCTTTAAAACTATGTGTCAAGGGGTCAAAACCAACCAAACGACCTATGAATACTGTGAAATCATCGGAAAATAGACATATAGTGATTTTTGAAATGGTTGATAAAACAGAATGTGAATATGATGTGTTGTTTTCACTAGATGACACTACTAATGAAACCACATGTATGAGTGCTAAAAATGGGCTTTGTCGGCAGAAAAAAACTGTTAATATGTTGAGCACCCTTGATTACACTCAAACTTTATCATCACTTTATTTTAGTGCCGATAAAGGGGTATTTTATTATCCCTTTCTTTTATAATTGATAAACATGACCTTTATTAGTGGTTTTTAGTACTGATAAAGGGGGTCCTTTATCAAAAAATTTGTTAGCAATGATAAAGGTCATGACAGCTGTTGAAAAACTTTCAGCCCTATAACAGCCCTATAACATAACCAAATTAGTAAAATATAATAAAATTGGAATACATATATAATAGAAAACCAAATTGAAATATAGATATTAAATTTCACTATCATTTCAATTCAAAATTTATATAAAAAATATTTACATTGATATGATATTTACAATTAACCAAAAAATTTACAATATTGATTTATTATTTATAATTAATCAAAAAATTACAACTCAATATACAAAATCAAAACTATTATAGTAGGCTTCCTCCAACGATCAACTTTTGCACAAAATCTTGTCCCTATAATAAAACCAATGTTTATTTTTTTAATAGTATATAAAAAATAAACAAATTTTAATTTTAATGTTATATAATCCACATATGATAAATTATATTGTTAATTACTAAATATAATAATGGAATTATCAATTATATTATTAATTATATTATTAATGATCATCTTTTTAATTTTATATTAATTATTAATTATTAATTATACTATTGATTAATAATTATATTGTGAATTATCAATTACATTGTTCATTAATAATATATATATATTATATTTTTAACTACTGAGTATATTAATGATATTACAAGTTATTAATTATCTTAATTACTTAACTAGTTGTTAATAATTATATCATTAAAAAAATAACATTTTTATATTGAAAACACATAATTTGAATCATATCGGGCACATCATGTGTCAGATTGATGTTCAGTTGATTCATATACATCAAAAATGAATTATAGGTCATTTTTATAAAGTTTTAAAACAATCTGAAACTATTTACTTAGTTTTTACAATGTGACATTAATTTTAAACTAAAATGACACTTTTATATTGAAAACATGCAATTGGAGTCATAAAAAACACATCATATATCAGATTGATATGTGGTAAATTCCTATATGTCAAAAATGAAATATGGATTATTATCATAATGTTTGAAAATAATCGGATCTTTTTTACTCATTTTTGACAATTTAACACATGTTTTAAACTAAAATGACACTTTTATTTTAAAAAAGTGCACTTTAAGTCATATAGACCACATCATGTGTCAGATTGATATGCGTTCAATTCCTATACATCAAAAATTAATTATGGATTTTTTCTCTAAAGTTTTAAAATAATCCGAGTTAATTTCTTGGTTTTGGCTATGTTAGGGATATTTTAAACTAAAATGGAACTTTTATGTTGAAAACATATACTTTGAGTTATATTAACCACATCATGAGTCATATTTATGTGTGTTTAGTTCCGAAACATAAAATGTAACACCCCAAGCTTCCACGGTACGCATCTCTTTGAATAATACAGTAGCGTGTGTTGTACGCAACTTTGAGTTCTAATAGAAGCAACCAATCAAACTAGCTGTTATGAATAGTAATACCCAATTTTTGAAATTTTATACATTTAATCTTTCAAAATGGACTTTATTTTTGGATTCGTAATATCGAAATTATCTTAGGGTGAATTTTTGGTACATTTCTGATAACTTTCATATTTTGATGAATAGTGAAAATTACTAAACTTTAATTAAAAACAACTTTTTTAATCAAAATAATTAATAGTGATAAATTATGAATTTGAGTGGTTTTAAAGTATATTTATAATATATTTTTACCATTTAATAAAATTTTGGTCATTGGACATAATTTCACATTTAAACTGGATATAAACAAGTGTCAATCTTTTGATAGTTATTATTTCTTAAAAACACGCTTTTTGTTTTGACAGTGGGAATTAATTTTAAATTAATTTCTGAAACTTCTATATTTTGAATTTAGAAAAATGGATTCCATATTTATAATCATGAGGTCCAAATTTTTTAAATAGGTAACTTTTATTTTTATACATTTCGAATAATTACTTCGGTAAATATTTTATTTACCATGGTTAAAGGGTAAATCCAGTAAATAAGGGTAACAAACTAATATTATAATAATAATAAATTACCCTAAAACGTGTCCTAACCCTATTGGTTGATAAATTTACAATCATGGACATATTTGGGTCGATTTTGGGACCCCATGGATTCACTTGTAAGTGATAATGACACTTTATATTAATTGAGTTAAAGTAAATACAAAAATGACATAAGCATATATCTTTTAGAAAAACAATTTTTACATAGGGTTATATATGTTATATTTTCGACTAAAAATATTCATTAGAAATGTCAAAAATATTTCCTACATAACGGTACTTTATTTATAATTTTTAGATATTGAATAATTAAATTTATTTTTGACACAATAATGATGCATTATTTTTCTTATTAATGAAAGAATCAAATAATTAGTATTATAAATGATAAAATAAATATAATTTGAAATTTTTGATGACATACAAAAAATTTGTTGTTAAATATGACATGTTAGGATTTCTTAAATGAATTTCTTTCGAATTAATAGAGTTTTTAAAACTTTAAAAAAAATCAATTATTAAATAGTGTCAAAATTGTCATAAAGGAGTTTTTAAAACAAATATTATATTATTAATTGATATTCTATTCCTAAAATTCTAAGGTTCGTACAAGGGACTTATATAATGATAGTTGTATTATTAATGTACCACTTGGGGGTCTCTTGGAAGTTTATAGTAATTTTATTGACTATATAATATAAAAATACAAAGAGACATGGTAAATGTCAAACTAATTAACTAAGAGTTAAAACTAAAAGATAAGGTTAATATAGTAACCCAAACATATCTAAAACCTATTAATTGAGTTTTTTTCGACCTATCACCACCTTAAAATTTAAATAATACACTTTTTAGTCATTAGAAACCTAATATTAATTTATTATAAAATAATATTTCTAGCTTTTCCTAAGGTGCCCATCACCCCTCTTATAAAAGGGCACTCCCCATTCTCACTGATTCACACCTTAAAAACCTTTTGGATCGGCCAAAATCTACCCAAATATCCTCTCAACTTCATTCACTTCATCCTAGAGGCCATACTTTGGTCAGAAATCAAGATTAAGGAGCCCTTTTGATCAAATCAAAAGGAAGAACCCGAAGAAGAGGTAATGATTTCACCACCCTCTTTCAAGTTACTTTCTTCATCCACTTATTCTTTCTTTGTTATTTCCATTATAAAATAATAACTAAAGTATATTATATATACTATGATGTTATTATAAATATGGTACAACCATATTCAGTATTTTATCTATCCTTTGAATTACATGTCACCATACGTGCGTATGTACGGCCTACCGTCTCCACGTCATGGTCTAATTGTTATTCAATATATTATTATTTGGATGGGTATAATAATGATGTTTAATTCATGTAAATAATAAATATAACATGATAATTATAATGTATATATTATATACCATCCAATTATATATTATTTTAATATCAAAAGAATGATATTATCGCTCGTGCGTACGTACGGATTACCGTCTCCACAAACGTGATGATATTCATTCCCCATCGTATTCATTCAAGACTAAATTTCATTTTATGATTAAAAAAAATTAGATACATGACCTAATTATGTACATGAATAATAAATATCCCATCCATAACAAATATGTCTCACATAACAAAGAATATAAAGGAAAATGAATTCGTTAACACCCGAAACGACGATAATACTAAGATATTATCAACAAATCATTGTTAAAAGATCATATATGATATCATATTAATGTATATGATTCTTTTATAATTAAATAACAATTATTTCACCATTATACAGGAGGTTAAACTACCCTCTAACAAGGAAAAAGTACAAAGTAAGGGGTTTCTTATCTAACTTTTAATTCCGTGAGATTTTCATTGTTCGCCACTTATTTATTGCATGTGGTATGTGTACTACCCATGATTTTATTCACTGTGTAATATACTTTCATTTATGGATATTTACATCATCATTGTATTATAATTCTTTCATGGGTGTATGTTTCATAAATTACCAAATCGATATGGGAATTTAAAATTTCAATTTCCACTCATTCGGCTTTATGCATAGTTCATTGATTGTTTTACTCCAAGATTATGTATGGAATAACTATTCATTTTATTATGTCATAATTTCCACTCCCCTTTATGTGGATATACTTTTGATACACATAATCACTCCATTTATAAATTCTCAAGTCATTGATATGAACTTCATAAGAGTAATTTTAACTCAATCTCTATTTGTTGAGTTAAATATCCAATTCATTGGTGTTGTTTTTACAAGAATATGTGTGAATGTCCTCTGATTGATTTACACTTAATATCAAATCATATTGAGTGTATTTATATTTTTCACACATAATTATGTCATTGATTTATCCTTAACCTAAGGATACGATCTTTATAAGATATTTCATCTCAATTTACAATCCATTGAGACTTCTTTATTGTTATACACCAAATCACTTTTATATGGTGTATATAATGTACTTTGACATAGTATATCATGGATCCCTTTATTCTCATGATATTATAAAGTTTTTATTAACTCAATTATTTGTATTCAAGTGTCTCTCTTTTGGTTAGGAACTCTAACTAAAATATCATTTTAAATGTTTTAAAGATTTATTATTCTAAATCATTCTCATTAATGTCCATGTTTTAAAAATGGTATTAAGGATTTATTTATATGGACATTAATGTTTTAAAATTAAAATTCCTTTTAAATGTTTCAAAGTGGTATGGGACACTTTGATTCAAAAATCTATTTTAAAGGGCTTCTTGAAAAATAGTGTGACCTTTAAATGTTTTCAAGAAAAAGGGGGATATTTCTCTCAAATAGTTTTGATGACTATTTTTCATCTATGTAAATATACTTCATTATTATCGATTGAGGTTAATCTGTTACAATAAAATCTTCCATATTGTATTGAATGAGTTATGTTTGATTGTGGATGTGCTATTTTTATACCATTCATGGTTTGTGGATAAAGTATTGACATTTTGTATGCTAGTTTTAATACGAATGTGTATGTTATGTTTAAACCTGTTCATATGAGGAATGCATTGGACTTAGTAAGTGACGGGTGGAGCCCGCTATAGCTCCTTGATGCATTGGTAGGTCTTATGAGACAAACTAGTTTCTTGGCACAAGGCCTTGACAAAATCTTATTTGTAGTCTTGGCACAAGGCCTTGACTATGTGGTTATGATAGTCTGGAATTATGCATTCCATTATTATGAAAGTGGTTATTGATATTGCATGTGATTATTCAACTAGTAGAGTATCCATGTGAATAAGTAAATGGCATTATTTCATTTAATCTTTTCCATATTATTCTGAAGTTCAATTTTAAAAGTCTTTTGCTTTAGTTATACATTGCCTTAAATGTTTGTGCTTATTTGTGAAAGTTTCCACTATATTGTTATCCTTACGGAGCATCTGAGCTCATCCCTATCAATGTTTTATTATTTCCAGGATGTTAAGAAGTATTTTATGAATAACCTACAGGGATAGTATGAGGATATGAGTGTGGTTTATGGAGACAAGATGTTGCTGTAGTTTTCACTTTATGATGTGATGTAAACCTTATTAATGTATCTAGTGATTCCAAGGCTACTAAACTAATCTTTCTTTCGAGACTTGATCTTTTGTGATCATGCCAATGATAATTAATAATGCACCGACTCTGGGTAACTGGGGTCGGGGCGTTACAGTTGCTATCAGAGGAAGTTTAGTACAAACCTTAGAAACTAGATTTAGATAAACTCTGATTAGAGCACATAGCCCTAAGATAGACTTTGAGGATTAGTATAGAATAACATCCTAGAATTTTGGTATTGTATATATTTTGTGAGTTTTCCAAGCAATACATCCCTGTCTAGATACGAGTAGATAGAGGCAGCTCTGCCATAGATGTACCTAGGGGTAAAACCCGAAAACACTACTTTGAGCTAGACTCAAACAAGAACTGGTGCACGAAAATGGGCCTTGCTGCACTCTTGGTTACGACACTCCTGGGGGATATGCTTAGGATAATTTAAATTTTCTTTACATACTTATTTGAAGTATTTTAATATAAGATGAGAAAAAATGACCTTGGTTAATCCTAAGGTGTTTAAAATTAATAATATGGTGTCATGATATTCTCTAAATGATTTTATGACTACTGTTACTCACACAATGATTTCTGGTTTTAGTCAATGGCTAGATTCCAAGGAAGTCATAGTAACTTTGAGAATGATGTACAAGGTGTGAACGGTGGTGTAAATGAGCAACAAAATAGAATTTTGATAGGCTTAAAAGATATCGTGTTCATTCCAAATCAATTTTCCAAAAATATTATCAACAACATATATATTAACCAACTCCCGGACTCAACAAAGAAGATAAAGGTGATGAATGGTAAGAGCTCCAGTAGTGGAGACCATGGTGAAAAGAATCCTCAATTTCCATCATGCAAGAAATGTGGAAGGATACACCTAGGAAAGTGTCTCAATAGAATAAATAAATGCTTTACGTGTGGGAAAGAAGGATACAAAGTGAAGAATTGCCGAGGCAAAATGAAGAGTTCTATGGAAGAAAATAAAAATGGTCCCAATAATCCATTTACAATCATTTGCCGTAAATGTAGAGGACCTGGCCATTACCTAAGTGAATGCCCTATTCTATAGGATATTTTCTTGGACAAAGAAGAAACTATGTGGAAATAAATTGTTAGAGAAATGTTTAAAAGTATTAGTGCTCCTTGTTGATGGTATTACTTTGGAATAATTTTCTCTTGTATTTGTAACCCTGTAGTTTGCCATGTGAGAATGATATTTGAGGAAGACTTATATTTTCACTTGTGGATATAGTTATAAATAACCATTTGGTTTTAAATGATCATTGGGTTTGAGGCAATTACAAGTTATTATATTTTGGGATGAAAATGCAAGGTATGTCATAACATTTGTGGTTAAATTATTTTATGGTTATTTTGAGGAATTTATCTCATTTTGGTAATGTTATAAAATATATTTTTTGAAAAAGGACAACACGTAGACCGCATGACAACCCGTTACATCAGACAAAGCTGTGGGAATCAAACCCACAACCAAAGTGCGATTGGGATTTATCGCCTACCACTGGACTACGTGAAGTCCCTGGTTAGTGTGCCTAATTATTTTTATTTAAATGATTTTATTGATCAATAATAAGTTTATTTGGGATCTTATGTCTTATCAAATGAATACTCTTAGTATAGGAAAATGATTTGGTGATTAAGTGATAAATGTTATTTTGGAAGATGTTCTCTTTATTGGTAACACTATATGCCCAAAGAAAATATAATACTATGGGATTTCATTTGAGAAGTAATGGTGGATTTTTATATATGTTTTTATTATAGATTTATAGCAATTTGGGTTATTTATGGAAATGATTAACCTATAATATAGAATATGTGATTAGGTTAATTAATTTTAAGTATGTGACTTTAAGAGTAGTTGATGTCATTTGGAGATACCATTTAACGTGGAAGACTACATAACCAAATTCATCTATGTTTTGGGTTTTAATATTATTTTGGATTATATTGAATGATTTTAAGCACAATTTTTTAATGAATGTTATTTATTTTACTTTGGGGTATTGTTGGTTTAATTTTAGAAATTAAGATTAGTGTTTCTTTCTCTAATAGAATATCCATTTGGGGGATCATCAGATCTTATACTAACCATTTTGGTTTTGATTAATCTCTAAAGACAAGGTAAATATATATTTTATCCTTCATAGATCATGTTATTCTATAAGAAGTTTATTCTAGCTCTTCTAGTGTGACCAAGTCTTCTGGAATACTCATTGTTTAAAAATGAGTTAGTGGTAGAAATTTATTAAAGAATGAAACTTTAATTAAAAATTAAGTATATCTCTTTATGTTCTTAGTCAATATCAGAAATTAATTCCTCATCTTTATGTAATGTATCTTAAAAAAATTTTGTTTGTTTACTTTTCCTACTAGGAAACTAATGACCGTTTGTCCCATCACAAGTTTATGGATTTCTTGTTGTTAAATTTCTCCTGATCATGTTTTATATACCTCTCCATCAGAACTTGACACTTATTTTATCATCCATATCCATGTTTTCTACATGTAATTCTAGTATAGGTTATCTCGGGTGACCATTTTACTTCTCTTTCTTTCTTTTAAAGTGATAGTTTTATTTACTCTTTTTCCGATGTGGGAGTTTCCATTATATTCCCAAGCCCAATTTTAAAAATTGCGAGGATTAAATTTATTGAAGGAGGGGATAATTTAACACCCCAAGCTTCCACGGTACGGTTCTCTTTGAATAATACAGTAGTGTGTGTTGTATGCAACTTCGAGTTCTAACAGAAGCCACAACCAATCAAACTAGTCATTATGAATAGTAATACCAGCTTTTTGAAATTTTATACATTTTATCTTTCAAAATAGACTTTATTTTTGGATTCAGAATATCGAAATTATCTTAGGGTAAATTTTTGGTACATTTCTGATAACTTTCATATTTTTATGAATAGTGAAAATTACTAAATTTTAATTAAAAATTACTTTTTTAATCGAAATAATTAATTGTGATAAATTATGAATTTGAGTGGTTTTAAAGTATATTTAGAATATATTTTTACTATTTAATACAATTTTGGTCATTGGACATAATTACACATTTAAACCGGATATAAACAAGTTTCAATCTTTTGATAGTTATTATTTCTTAAAAACACGCTTTTTGTTTTGACAGTGGAAATTAATTTTAAATTAATTTCTGCTACTTCTCTATTTTTAATTTAGAAAAATAGATTCCATATTTAGAATCAGGAGGTCAAAATTTTTTATATAGATAACTTTTATTTTTATACATTTTGAATAATTACTTCAGTAAATATTTTATTTACCATGGTTATAGGGTAAATTCGGTAAATAAGGGTAAAAAAATAATATTATAATAATTATAAATTACACTAAAACGTGTCCTAACCCTATTGGTTGATAAATTTCCGACCGTGGGCATCTTTGGGTTGATTTTGGGACCCCATTGATCCACTTTTAAGTGATAATGACACTTCATATTAAATAAGTAATAGTAAATACAAAAATGACATAAGCATATATCTTTTAGAAAAACAATTTTTACATAGGGTTATATATGTTATATTTTTTACTATAAATATTAATTAGAAAGATAAAAATGTTTCATAAATAATGTTATTTTATTTATAATTTTTAGAAATTTAATAAATAAATTTATTTATGACACAATAA
Organism: Viscum album; assembly: GCA_963277665.1. Classification (NCBI taxonomy): domain Eukaryota; kingdom Viridiplantae; phylum Streptophyta; class Magnoliopsida; order Santalales; family Viscaceae; genus Viscum; species Viscum album. Next base: position 816,151,731 of record OY728165.1, read on the forward strand.
TGATGCAGTATTTTACTTATTAATGAAAGAATAAAATAATTAGTATTATAAATGTAAAAATAAATATAATTTGAAAGTTTTGATGACATAAAAAAAATTTATTGGTTAATATTACATGTTAGGATTTATTAAATTAATTTTTTTAGAATTAATAGAGTTGTTAAGAATTTAACAAAAATCAATTATTAAATAGTGTCAAAATAGACATAAAGAAGTTTTTAAAACAAATATTATATTATTAATTGATATTCTATTCCTAAAAATATAAAGTTCGGAAAAGGGACTTATATAAGGATATATTTATTATTAATGGACCACTTGGGGGTCTCTTAGAAGTTTATAGTAAGTTTATTGACTATATAATATAAAAATACAATGAGACATGGTAAATGTCAAAATAATTAACTAAGAGTTAAAACTAAAATATAAGGTTAATATAGTGACCCAAACCTGTATAAAACCTATTGGTTGGGTTTTTTTCAACCTATAACCACCTTAAAATTTAAATAATATACTTTGGATCCATTAGAAACCGAATATGAATTTATTATAATTTAATATTTCTAGTTTTTCCTAAGGTGCCCCTCACCCCTCTTATAAAAGGGCACTCCCCATTCTCACTAATTCACACCTTAAAAGCATTTTGGATCAGCAAACCCCTACCCAAATATCCTATAAACTTCACTCAATTCATCCTATAGGCCCTCCTTTGGTCAAAAATCTAGCTTTAGGATCCCTTTTGATCAAATCAAAAGGAAGAACCCGAAGAAGAGGTAATGATTTCACCACCCTCTTTCAAGTTACTTTCTTCATCCACTTCTTCTTTATTTGTTATTTACATTCTAAAATAATAAATCCATTATCTTATATATACTTTGATTTTGTTATAAATATGTTACAACCATATTCAGTATTTTATCCATCCTTTGAATTACATGTCACCATACGTGCGTACGTACGGCCTACCGTCTCCATGTCGTGGTGTAATTGTTATTCAATATATTATTATTTGGATGGGTATAATAATGATGTTTAATTCATGTAAATAATAAATATAATATGATAATTATACTGTATATATGATATACCATCTAATTATATATTATTTTAATATCAAAAGAATGATATTGTCGCTAGTGCGTACGTACGGATTACCGTCTCCACAAACACGATGAGATTCATTCCCCATCGTATTCATTCAAGACTAAATTTCATTTTATGGTTAAAAATAATGTTTAGAGACATGATATCATCCTGGATATGAATAATAAATATCCCATCCATAACAAATATGGCTCACATAACAAAGAAAATAAAGGAAAATGAATCTGTTAACACCCTAAACGACGATAATACTAAGATATTATCAACAAATCAATGTTAAAAGATCATATATGATATCATATTAATGTATATTATTCTTTTATAATTCAATAAAAATCATTTCACCGTTATAAAGGAGTTTAACCTACCCTCTACCAAGGAAAATGTACAATGTAAGGGGTTTCTTATCTCACTTTTAATTCCGTGATATTTTCATTGTTCGCCACTTATTTATTGCATGTGGTGTGTGTACTGCCCATGATTGTATTCATTATGTAATATACTTTAATTTATGGATATTTACATCATCATTGTATGATACTTCTTTCATGGGTGTATGTTTCGTAAGTTACCAAATCGATAAGGGAATTTGAAATTTCAGTTTCCACTCATTCGGCTTTATGCATAGTTCATTGATTGTTTTACTCCAAGATTATGTGTGAAATCACTATTCATTTTATTATGTCATAATTTCCACTCCCATTTCTGTGGATATACTTTTGATACACATAATCACTCCATTGATAAATTCTCAAGTCATCGATATGAACTTGATAAGAGTAATTTTAACTCAATCTCCATTTGTTGAGTTAAATATCCAATTCATTGGTGTTGTTTTTACAAGAATATGTGTGAATGTACTATGATTGATTTACGCTTAATATCCAATCATATTGAGTGTATTTATATTTTTCACACATAATTATGTCGTTGATTTATCTTTAACCTAAGGATATTTTCTTTATAAGATATTTCATCTCAATTTGCATTCCATTGAGACTTCTTTGTTTTTATACACCAAATCACTTTTATATGGTGTATATAATGTACTTTGACATAGTATATCATGGATACCTTTATTCTCATGATATTACAAAGTTTTGATTAACTCAATTATTTGTATTCAAGTGTCTCTCTTTTGGTTAGGAACTCTAACTAAAATATCATTTTAAATCTTTTAAAGATTTATTATTATAAATCATTCTCATTAATGTCCATGTTTTAAAAATGGTTTTAAGGATTTATTTATATAGACATTAATGTTTTAAATTAAAATTCCTTTTAAATGTTTCAAAGTGTTGTAGGACACTTTGATTCAAAAATCTATTTTAAAGGGATTCTTGAAAAATAGTGTGACCTTTAAATGTTTTCAAGAAAAAGGGGGATATTTCTCTCAAATAGTTTTGATGACTATTTTTCATCTATGTAAATATCCTTCATTATTCTCGATTGAGGTTAATCTGTTACAATAAAATCTTCCATATTGTATTAAATGAGTTATGTTTGATTGTGTGTGTGTTATTTTTATACCATTCATGGTTTGTGGATAAATTATTGACATTTCGTATGCTAGTTTTAATACGAATGTTTATGTTATGTTTAAACCTGTTCATATGAGGAATGCATTGGACTTAGTAAGTGAAGGGTGGAGCCTGCTATATCTTCTCGATGCATCGGTAGGTCTCATGAGATAAACTAGTGTCTTGGCACAAGTCCTTTACAAAATCTTATTTGTAGTCTTGGCATAAGGCCTTAACTATGTGGTTATGATAGTCTGGCATTATGCATTCCATTATTATGAAAGTGGTTATTGATATTTCATGTGATTATTCGACTAGTATAATATCCATGTGAATAAGTAAATTACATTATTTCATTTTATCTTTTCCATATTATTTTGAGGTTAAAGTTTAAAAGGCTTTTGTTTTAGTTATACATTGCCTTAAATGTTTATTCTTATTTATGAAATTTTCCACTATATTGTTATCCTTACTGAGCATCTGAGCTCACCCCTTTCAATGTTTCATTTTTTCCAGGATGTGAAGAAGTATTTTATGAATGACCTCCAGGGATAGTATGAGGATATGAGTGTGTTCTATGGAGACAAGATGTTGTTGTAGTTTTTCACTTTACGATGTAATGTAAACCTTATGAATGTATCTAGTGATTCCAAGGCTACTAAACTAATTGGTCTTTAGATACTTGATCTTTTGTGATCATGCCAATGATACGTAATAATGCACCGACTCTGGGTAACTAGGTTCAGGGCGTTACATAAAAAATGAATTGTAGATTATTTTTCTAATGTTTAAAAATAATCAGAGCTCATTTTTATTGGTTTTCTCTATGTGATGTGTGTTTTAAACTAAAATGAAACTTTTATATTGAAAACATGAACATAGAGTCATACCAGCCACATCATGTGTCTAATTGACATGAGGTTGATTCATATATGTCAAAAATGGATTATGAATCATTTCCCTAAACTTTAAAAATAATATGAGCTCATTTGCTTAGTTTTGGCTATTTGATGCGTGTTTTAAACAAAAATAACACTTTTATATTGAAAGCATGCACTTTGAGTCATACTGGCCACATCATGTGTTAGATTGATATGAAAAAAATTCATACGCATCAAAACTAAATTATGGATCATTTTACTAATTTTTCAAAAAAAATATATTCTTTCTTTCTCATTTTTGGCTATTTGACATGCATTTTAAACTAAAATAATATGCACTTTGAGTCATACTAACCAAATCATGTGTTAAATTGACATGTAGTCAATTACTATACATCTTAAATGAATTATGGATCATTTTACTAAAGATTGAAAATAATATGATCCTTTTTTCTCTGTTTTAGCTACATGACGTGCATTTCAAACTAAAATTACACTTTTATATTAAAAACACACACTTTGAGTCATACTGACTACATCATGAGTCAGATTGACATGTGGTCGATTCCAATAAGTCAAAATGAATTATGGAATGGTTTCCCAAATTTTGAAAATAATTCAGTCTTTTTTCCTTATTTTTTATAATGTGTCATGTGTTTTAAACTAAAATGAAAATTTTTTATTAAAAAAAGAACACTTGGAGTCATACCCACCACATCATGTGTTGGATGTGTTTTTGGTCAATTACTATACACCAAAAATTAATTATGGATTTTTTTTCTAAATTTTCAAGACAATATGTGGTTTTTTACTCATTATTGGATATATGATGTGTGATTTACACTAAAATGACACTTGAAAACACACACTTTGAGTCATATCAGCCACATTGTTTGTTGGATTAACATGTGGTTGATTCCTACATGTCAAAAATGAATTATGGATCATTTTACTAAGGTTTGAAAATAATTAAATCATTTTTCTCATTTTTGGATTTGTGGCATGTGTTTTAAACTAAAATGACACTTTTATATTGAAAACATGCACTTTAAGCCATATTGGTCATATCATGTTCCAGGTTGATGTGGGGTCAATTCCTACACATTGCACATGAATTATGGATCACTTTCCTAAAGTATCAAGATAATATGAGCTCATTTTCATATTTTTTTATCTATGAAGTGTGTTTTAAACAAAAATGAAACTTTTAATTTGAAAAAATGCACATTGAATCATGTCGGCCACATCGTGTGTAGGATTAATTTGTGGTCAATTACTACCTAACACAAATGAATTATAGATCATTTTTCTAAATTATAAATAACTCTAATATTGTTTTATCATTTTTGTCTTGTTGATGTGTTTTTAAAACTAAAATGACAATTTTAATGTGAAAACATGTACTTGGAGTCATACCGGCCACATCTTACGTCGGATGGATGCGTAATAAATTACTAAAATAACAAATGAATTATTGATAATTTTAATAATTTTTTAAAAAAAATATGATCTCATTTACATGTTTTTGAAAATGTTAAGTGCATTTTAAACTAAAATGACACTTTTCTACTGAAAACAAGCACTTGGAATCATTCTGGTCACATCATGTGTCGGATTGATGTGCGGTCAATTCCTACATGATAAAAGTGAATTATGGATTATTTTTCTAAAGTTTCAAGGCAATATAAACTTTTTTACTTAGTTTTGGATATGTGATATGTGTTTTAGAGTAAAAAAGATACTTTTAATGTGAAAAATGCACTTTGAGTTATACTGGCCACATCATGTGTCAGATTGATGTGAAGTCGATTCCTACTCATCACACATGAATTGTGAATTATTTTCCTAAATTTTGAAAATAATATGAGATTGTTTTATTAGTTTTTATAATATGATACATGTTTTAAACTATAATGTTGCTTTTATATTGAAAACATACACATTGATTCATACCAGTCATATCATGTTTGGAATTGATGTGAAGTCTATTATTACACATCAAAAATGAATTGTGGATCATTTTCAAAATTTTAAAGACAATTTGAGCTTGTTTTATTTGTTTTGACAATGTGATGTGTGTTTTAAACTAAAATGAAACTTTTATATTAAAAAAAGTACTTTGATTCATACCAAACACATCATATATTAGATTGAAATGTGTTCAATTCTTCCACAACATAAATGAATTATGGATAATTTTCCTAAATTTTGAAAACAATATTATCTTATTTTCTAGATTTTGAAAATGGGACACATCTTTTAAAATAAATTACCTTATAGGGATCATACATCCTCTCAAGATTTTTAAATTCAAATGCTGGTTCAACTTCCTTCATTTTTAATCCCTCATTTATACTTTGATAATTAGATCAAGATATGGATGAATTATATCTATTAGTATTTATAATATCTTTTTTTATCATATATTTGGTTGAATTAAATTAGAAATTGGTAATAAATCTTGCTTATTCATCATGGAGGTGGAAGTGATTGTAATATATCCCAAGCTATTTTTACAACCACATCAAAAGATAGTAAGACACAAAATGAAAATGATAAGTCCAAGATCATGGAAGTACCTTCCTTGGAAGTTGAAAATATGTATATAGGTTTGTGATTATAATTATAAATGACCCATTTACCTCTATCCATTATCTCAATTATAGCCTCGAATCCCAATCTATCGTGATCATGAGAAACTTAATACATGTTATTAGCTCTTCTAGAATTTGTAGAGTATGTCCCTCCATGATACTTCTCCTTGAGAAATATCTCAAATATTTTTTTCTTTTTAGTTTCATCTCAAAAGCATTTTAAAATTTATACCAACTCATCCAAACCCCTAAAAAAGTAAATTAGTGAAAAGATGAAAATAAATGCATTCTCAATTAGAGAATGAGCATATAACCTTTAAAAGAATTTAAAAATTATAGTAACAATAGTAAGACTAAAGTAATCACGTGAGATGTAGGCTTAGTAAATGTATATGAAATGTTGAATTAAATATTGAATGAATCTGTAGATACATATGGATTTGAATGTATATGAAATTATTTCACATCAGGTTTTGGCTTTTTATCTACATAATTTTACTACATCTCCCATATGTAACTCCTTCAATCCAAACTTTCATATTATTGGAATCAAGAGAAGGAACCACAAGTTGTGGAGGATAATCAACTCTATAGACTCAATAAAGAGGGAATGAAAATATATGGTGGGGTTAGAATTCATTTGGAATGATGATAGGATAAAATATTAAAAAATTGGAGGGAAATTGAAAATGTAATATTAGAATAAAAGTATAACTAATATATTTCAAATACTAAATGAATTTTATTTATTAAAAATAATATCTAAGAATTATAACACTAATGTTTCATATCCCAACTGTATCTATATGGTCATAGCATGTACTAGATAACAAACATAATAGTTAATCATCTCAAATTGATTTCAGAAAACATTATGACAACATGTACTCTTCCCACTCATCTCTAAACAAAATTACTTTTACTTTTGAGTATGTATACTATTGGAATTCCTAGTAGTACTGAGAAAATATAGAAAATAAATCATTAAAAATATTTTAATTGAAATTTTAATTACCTTTATAAATTGCCTATTCAAGGATGATAGTTTATTTATGGTATATAATATACTTCATAAATTTTCAAACATAATATCCACAATCATTATTGTTATTTTATTTCTTACACTATAAAAACATTGACCAAAATAAGTAAATTGTTTTGAAATATTTTATTATTCCATTTGAGGAAATCCTTAGGCTTCTTATGTTCAGTCATCGACCTCATTCCATGATTTAGCCAATATTTATATATTACCCTATCATAAAAAACTTCTTGTTAAAATGAAAAATAAAATGTATAATTTGAATTTTTTCTATAAAATGTTGATTTATATGCATTAGAAATTCACAATGGAAATCATGTGTGGTCGATTTTTTGGAAATCCATGCTTTGGATCCAAAAAATAAACATTCAGGTTATCCAATTTGATTTTTATTAGCTTCTAGTGCTTCCTAAAAACAAAATAAGTAATAAAAAATTAAAAATAAATTTTATATGATTAGATTCTAGAGTTTTACCCCTACATAATCTATTATTTTCTTTTCAAATTATATTATTAGTTCATATTTTTTCTTTTAAATTTATTCATATTCCAAAAAAACATTTTCCATAGAAATGATAAAAGGATTAATGATTCCAAATCTTAATTTGCAAGGTTTTCCATTTATATGGTATAAATATATACACTTATAGAAAATATGAATAGTTATTAACTATAATGAACATAGTAGACCATTTTTTTGAAAAAAAATATTATGAAAATGTACCTCATTTATGTATTCACAACTGAGACTCCCAACCATTCAAACTTTATAACCTCATTTATACTCTCAATACCAACCATGTGTGTAATGGACTCTCCAAATATTTCTTATTCATATTTAATGTAAGACATAGTTTCATATTTGAATGTTATATCTATATAAACTTTTAATGATAATATATGTGGTAGTGGAACTGATGGGGTGAAAGTACTCTCAGAAGATCGTTTTGATTTCTTGTTTTATCCACAGGATTTTCCTGATTCAATATTTTGTTTCCCCATCATTTTTTTCCATCTGTGATACCATACCTCATTTATACCTTTTTCATTAACTATTAAAGATTTTTCATTTGAAAAACATTATTAAGGACATACCTCATGTAACTTTATAAGATTAAATGGCCAATCTATGAAAGTTTCAATAGCATTATAGACTGTGGTGACATCCAAATCATCAATAGAAATAGGAAACTCGGAACTTGGCTTGAGAGTATTTTAATTCCCACTATCACATCATCTTTTGGGATTTTATTATTTTTTATAATTACTCTTGTGATATTTTACACCATATACCTCATAATAACAAAATATGTGGTTATTGATAGATATAAATCACATATAATTTCCCCGTGTAGAATTTTAGTAATATAAAGTTATCAGAATTTTTTTGATTCACATTTTGGATAAAGAGTTATGAAAAAATTAATTACCTCGAGTAAGTTAGGTAGTTTAGGGGAATTTCTAGCCTCAAATCTAGTAGAGTCGCATGTATATTCATGTGATGATCATTGTTCCGTTATTGGTTCTCTTTGATCCTTTCGCATATATTCATCCACCAAACAAAACTAGAAAATAATATATTTTTAATCATTTATCTATTCATGCATGCCTTTCATCATCTCATATGTATCTCCTTACGACATTGTCTTCTCAAAATATGTTTAAACTAACACTCCAAAACCTACACCTCTAACATGGCCATATTGTTCTTTCTGCTTCAAATCTACTAAAATTAGTTTTTCTTTAGGTACAGTTGATACTGATTATTGTGTCTAAACCAGATAAAAACATACAAACATAAATATATATTTTTATTTAATATCATTATAAATCATAACAAATTACTATTATATCATACTTACACATGATTCTCATACTACTTTTTTGTTTTCATATACTATTTTTCCATCTTTATTTACATAAGACTCCTTCAATGGGATATTCCATGAGATGGAAGTGGATTTGGATTTCGATTTATCAATATATATATATATAATGAACATATATTGTTTTATATAATATAAAACTTTTACTCTATATTTAATATAAATACCATTTTCTTTTCAAGTAAAGCATGTTTATCCTTTCTTTATGGTAGGGGTACATGTTTTTTATGCACGTTTCTTATTTTCAAAAATCTTTTTATATTTTATAAATTAACAATTTTGAATCAAATTAGATAAAATAAATAATGTAAAATAAAATATTATCAACTATGATTCACCTGAAATGATTACTCTTCATGGTAACTAATGAAATATTTATATGTTTTCTAGTTTAAAATGTGTTTATACATAGCTGATGGGTTGGGGTTTATTTTCCCCTCATCATATCTGAGTTGGTTCATTTTTAGAAGTTTCTGGAAGGATCTATTAGATTTTATAGAAACCATTAAGACAAATTTAGTATATTAATCATGTAAAATAAATAAAATCTTCAAGGGATAATAAAAAGTAAATAAATATTTCATTATAAATTTTTTTTAATAAAAATAGAGGAAGTATATCATAACACTTACCTAATATCTTCCTACATGGTTGTCTTCAATGAAATAATGAATTATGTCATGTATCTATATCAATTTTAAAAATCATTCTCAATGTAACCCCAATGTAACTAATGAACATTAACTTGTTGGGGTCAACATGTTGGCCATTTTTATTCCATACAACATAAAATGTTATACTATTGCTTTTTTACTTGATAAATTTAGTTAACACAGTGATTCTATGACACTCTTGTTTGTTTTTTCATCCACATGTTGTTGATCCCCTAATCATTATGTAGTTTCAACATCGATTATATGTTCTTCCTCATGATTGAAAATATCATCATGTGGAGAATTCATTATCTACATGAGTAGCCAAACATTTACTTTAGATTATATAAATGAAGTTGAGAAAACATAATATTATGATGAAAATAATGGTATATTAAAAATACTTTAACCATCTCATTGAACACTATTTTTTAAAGTTTGAAGGTATTTGGGTCCTCAATAAAGTATTCAAATTTCCTCAGTGCGGTCCCCTATAACATATAATGTACTATCTATATTGGGACCATTGTGAAATGATCATTATATCCCAATGAAAGGGTCATCATTAATTAAAGTTTCATATGACCCTATAGTTGTTTTAGTTAACAACAAAATAATTGACCAATTCTTGTTTTCTAGATCCATGACATAAAATACTCACACTGCTTGTTATTCCATTATGAACAGTTCATGCTTATACCCTTCTATACTGAAATGCACCTTCACAAGCCCAATTCATTGACTTTAACTGCACTCATGTATTCAACCCATTTTTAAAGAAAAATCAGCACTTTAAATGTTGTATAATCCAACTCATATATCTATTTATTGATACTGAAATATGAAATATTCACATAAATTTGATTTCTATACTTGGAACAAGATACGTGCATCGCTTCCTCCATAAGGGTAAATCCACTGTTTTGTATCGTATTTTGTTTATATTATTCTAATTTATATAACATACTATCATTAACTAAAAAATAGGTGTAAAATATAACATTTATATTTGGTCCCATGGCTAGTCATTGAATCCATTTGGAAATTGAATTCAAATTTATAGATAACTCCTTATAAATATGATCTTGTAACTATCATATAAATTATTTATTATGGGTATTTTATATCTATCTTTCATCCATTAATGGATTTAAATGTTTAAGAATTAATTTATGGGATTCAATGTATGGATAAACCTCTATACTATTATGTAAAATGTAAAGGTGAGATTGATTCTAATCTGAAATGGTAATTGTAATAAAAAAATATTCTAGAAATCTCTTCACCCATAAGTCAACCCCTGTGATGAGATTTTTGGAGAATGATGTTATCAATATCTGATAGGTAATCAATAAAAAATGAAATATATTCTTCAAAAAAATATCACTTTGTAAGAAAACCTTCTCAATAACTTCAATTCTTGACCTACACTTTTGAAATATTTATATACTATTAAATGGGGTATATCCATCTGTTTCGTATGGGACCACGTAGTTTAATCTCTCTAAATGAGTGATTAATTAGGTGGACCATTATTTCAAATATTGGTGGTGGGAAGAATATATCCAATTCACATAATATGACTGTAATTTCCTTATTCATGATTAGAAACTTCACCGAGTCTGTAAGTTTACTTCATATGGATTTGAAAAATAAGTAAATCTGTTTTAATATATATCATACATTTTTAGGAATAATGTAATGTAAATCTAAAGGCATTGAATCTTTCATAAAAACATGACGGTTGTGTTATTTTAGATCATATAAATTGAAATTATTCATTGGCATGACATTATTGATATTTTATAAATATAACTCTATACATTTTACTCCATTAAGGAATTTATGAAATTGAAATTTTTCTTTTTTGGATAGTGTAAGTTGTCGAAGGAAGAAAATTTCATCTTTCACCCTTTACTAGTGACAAATATTCCCTTAAACCCATGTAAGTCATGTTCAACCTATCCTTAATTTCATATTTTATTTTATATGGAAAATTTAGTAACATGACAATAACACTATCTTATACATTTTTTTCTATTTGAATAACATCAAGAAAATATCTGATGTACAAACAATTCAAGTATGGTAATTCAAAGAAAATTGTTCTTTTTCCAACATTTTTTTGGCACTAAAATATTTTCTTTTTTTAATGTTCTAAATGAAAACACAGAGGTACAAAATTAAACAACATATAAGATGATAGGGGGCATGGGAATCATGGTTGTCTAAAGTAGTGCAAACCAAGGGTATCCACTCTAACTAGATAAACACACACAGGTGGAAGGGTTCTGATGCTAGTGAAAATCATATGAGGGTTATCATGGTTTCCCCATGAAACTAGAAAATTTATAGCTTTGTTACCCTCTCTCAATGTGTAAAGTAAGCACACACCATTAGTTATACGACTTATACACCTTCAGATGTGATACATGATTGACTAAGGGGTTTTAGTTTTTTCTTAAATGGATATTTGAATCATCATTGAGTGTATTTCAGTGGTGGTAATTGAGATATTATGGTCAGGGAAATTATTTAACCTATTAAGAATAGAATTTACCTCAGCCATGATAGAATCCCCATTACCATATAAGCTACTGAAATCCATGATGATCGAACTTGTATAATCTCAGAAAATATACCCTCCTTGAATAAGGCTAAAACTACATGAACCATCGACATTGAGCTTGAAACCTCACATTGGAGGTTTCCAATATACCCATCTTCCTAGTTTGTGGTAAATGGAATGAGGAAGGGGGTTTTTATTACCAATTATGACCCTACCCAAATATCTAATGGTTTCTCACCACTTTACCTAAAGACCCAACTCCAAAATGAGAATCCTAGACTAGACCTACATGGACAAGTTCATGTGGAACTTTCCTTCAATACACAGCTTTGTTCTAGAATCTCGAATACACCATTATCCCAAATCCATCATAGTATCCCTTGACTTACACTCTTCCAAATTCAATTCTATTCCATGTAACCCAATTTTAATAAAATACACAAAAGAATTGCATTGTTTTTCAAGATCAAAGGTATCAGTGAAACCCCTCCAAACCATGTCCGCCTAGTCACTTTAAAAGAATAGATTATCAACAATTTCCTCTTTGGCATACCAGTAGCACCAGCATTTCGATGCAATATTGACCCCCCTTATTTATGATCACATAAATAGTGGAAATGATATGGTTTTGGATTCTCCATACTAAGAAATTATAGTTTATGGGAATTTCATTTCACCAAAAAAAACGACCCCCCCCCCCCATTGTGATTCTCATTACAGGTTTGGATAACACCCATGTAAGCTTTGGATAAGAACACCCCTATAAGGGAATTCATTTAAATAAAATGATCCTTTTCAAGAAACATCTCATTGATATCAAAGACCTCAAGTTATTATTTATTGATTATATATTTCATTATTTTCAAACCTGATTTCATAAGTTTTTTTGAAAAAGGTTTAATGAAATCAGTTTAAATATCTTTTACCTTCTCAGACAATTGATTGCTAGTTGGTGGAGATAGTGTTGTGCATTATTTTTTATTTCCATCAAATGATGTCATCCAGGATCGGTATTTATGTCGTTGGTTTAAAAATTTGTGATGTCCTAAAAAAAAATTCTTCGAGGAATGTTTTAACCTAACTCGGTTTGTACCTTCTTAATAAATGTTACACCCCAAAATTACTTTAGTTTAATAGCCTAAAAATTTTCCATAAGTAGGAAATTAATTTTTCATTATGAACAATATGGATATCAATGTGAACTCTTCACTTCTATGAGCATCATAATATGTAACACTTGTATCCCACATAAATTTTAGATCTTCTATTAATGGGTCCAAATAGACATCAATATCATTACTAAGTTGTTTTGGTTTGGATATAAGAAAAGACAATATAATTTATTTTTGCTACATGCATAACCATAGTGCAAAGTTATAGTTTACCAAAAAAAACTATTCATGTACTATGAGTACTACTTTTCACACAAAAATGATTTATTCCATGTGTAGATAACACAACACAGAGGTTTCTTGGATCATTTATAAATTAAGGATACTCATAATAAACTTTCTACTACTGAGGATAGTTCTTTGGGCGATGTATTTTCCCAACTTCAATTATTTTATCTATATTCCATGTCAATTTTCTAGTGGTTTCTTGACACCCATATAGTCATCTAAACCTTATAATGATATAAAAGTACCATAAAACTTTTGAAGTACTTGATTCATCTTTCTTGTATTAATTTACACCACATTATGGGTATTTTATGAATGATTCATGGTTCTTACAAAACAATATACTATCATTTGAAAAGGTATATATTTTTTCAGAGACCATACCCATTGAACGTATCATTCTCTTAGCACCATATGTTCAATAAGGAAGGTCCTTTTCTTCTGGTAACATATCATTTATGAGACCAAGTGGTTCTATAAAACTAGTTCCACTTCATCTGCTTCCATATTTCAAATTATATAACATCAATATAGCTAAAAATGTTGTATATTTAGTATAATTTCTATATAATGGTCTACTTACATAGTTATTTAACTTCTCAAAAAACTTTGGACAATCATGAAGGTCATATTCAATTTTCATTATCATTTCTTCCATACAATCTCAATCATTATTTACACTAGAATTCATATCAGATGATCTATAAATGGAAGCATCATCCTAGTCGATATGTAAGTTCAATTTTTCCCCATGTTTAGTCCAACATTTATAGATTTTATCTATTCCATGAAAAATCAAATATTAATTCCAATAATTTTGGATGAATTTATCTTGAATAACAACAATGTAAACACAGAAAACACATGCGCTACTTTGGTTATTTTGAACTGATATATCCTATTGGATTTAAAAGTCCATTAATTATCTTAACCATTCATAATATTGATATTGTATAGTGATAATTAATATTAGTATATATTAAGGGGTTATGATAAAGTCCAATTGACACATATGGAAGAAGTGATGGCCTCGACTAGAAGGATCATACCCTATGAAGATTTTCTATTAGAGATTTTAAGGGAGATGGTGTCACTGTGATTTTCCCTTACCAATCCCATGCAAAGATTAAACAACTAAATAATAAGTGAAACCATTTATTGGATAAGTTTAAGCTTATCGATATCATGGCCCAAACCATGTTAGCCGGACCACCTCAAGAAAGCCCCACCATCGCACACCTTACCCTTATATAATACACTAGTGTAATAAGGGGTTATGTATCTAGACCCTAGTAGTATGATTTTTTATATTTTCCTTTTTCATGAAATAATAATTATATTTATCCCTTTTCTTTAATATAATTTTATATTAGTTGCTTAAAATTATATTTTGATACGAATAAACCAAAAATATATTTTTGGAAAATTATATGGTTTAAATTAAAACACTATCTTTGATAAAATCAAAAAAAATCATATAATATTATTATTAAATAATATTTAAATAAAAATTATAATATAATTTATTAAAGTCTAATATAATTTTTATAGGGGTTGGGAAAATGTTATTGGCTTAAAAATAGTATTTTTAAATAAATGAGAATTTTGATTTAAAAGTGTAAATTCTCATATTTAGATAATTATTTTGATAAAATAAATATTATTTTTGGATTCAACACATTTAAATTATCCAATGGTTAATTTTTTATATTTTTATAAGAGTCAATTGTTTGGGTAAAAAATAAATACTGTATAAATATATGGTATGTATTATGACATCATAATAGCTCAAAAGTGATGTAATAAATATTATAAATGGTATACACAACCAAAAATATTTTTCCCCTATAAAATAATTTTTTTAAGATATTTTATTAATTTTATAAACCCTTAATGAATCCTCCAAAACCTATATTATATTTTATGGTTTTAAAATCAATTCTTTATAAACATGAATCACATCCACATCCCCAAGGGTATTATTTTAAGGATTTAAATTCTTGGAATTATAAAATATTGAAAACAACTCCTCTTTGATAGTAACCAAGGGAAAATTTGGTAAGGTTTTTGGTTTTGATTGTTTTATCATATAGAGTCCAAAACCTAAGTTTTGAAATTAATAAAAATTTACCCATCTTTTATTATAAATACCCACCCATCATCCCACTCCACTTCACTAAAAACCAATTAATAATGAATTTAATCTAACTATTCCTTTATAAATCATTCCCAAGGTTTTAAAAATCTCTTAATAGGCTCCCCATAATTTTTTATTAGTTCCCTCTCAAGGTAAGGGATCCTCTCATGTTCCTTCTTATTTCAAGTACTTTCTTTGTTCCAAGCCTTTTTATGTCTAATTATTCATGTTTTAATGTGTTTTCACACATCCATTTAATGTTATTATGATTCCCAAGTAATTATAGGCCACCTTTCACTCTCATTTAATTCTCCCTTAAACCTATATGTGTACGTTTTATGCTACCAAAATTATCCTGTGATTTTCCATGCTGAACATTTTTGTAGTGAATACCCATCCCCATTTCTATTCAAGTGTATTCACTTAGATGAAACTATGATTAATTGATTTTGGACTTATATTTATGTAACCCAAACTTCTTAATCATGGTATTAAAATTTATGAAAGGTGTCCTTATATTGTATGATCTATGTGGCACACAAATGCATGTACATGATATAAATGTGATAGGTGGTCTTGGAATTATATAGCCCTTCAATACATTGGTTAATGTTTTTATCTCATGAGATATAATTTATGGTTCATGATATTTTATCCTAAGAACACTATGTTATTATTTCTTAGTGATTATCCTTGACTTATGCTTATGATTTCATGTTTTATGTTGTTGCTACATTCCTATGTTTCCTTGATGTTATCATCTAATATCATGATTCTATGTTAAATTTTACGTTTCAAAACCATTTTATGTCACCTTGATACACCTCTTGAATAGAATTTATTTCTTTTATCATGTTATTATTTGATTATTCCCTTATTGGTCTTTATATATCACCCCTTTATTATATATATCCCAAGGTTATTTGGTGCAGTATTATATAATCAGTAGAATAAAAGGGAATTTTTTTAAGGTTTTAAATAATTTAATTATACCCATGTTTCATGTTATTATGATATCTATATAATTACCAAAATATACTAGGCATTATGGTTTTGGGGGTTGTATCATGTGTGACTTTATGTAATAAATCATGAAATAGAGTTCTTAAAATTTATGGGTTGTCATTGTTGATATTAGAGTAAGGTCGAGATATTTTTGGGTACTAGGATTATGAAACTTTAGTTAAATCCTTAAGGATAAGTCAATAAATAGTAAAACATCCCTAAATTACGGTATATTAAGTGGTTTATGAGAAAAAAAATCCATGTATGGATACTACAAGTGGATGTGTCTCAAGCACAATTATACCTATGGGTAATAACCCCCAAATATCACAATGGTAATTAACTCAATCATCACCTAGTGCATGAAAAAGTGTAATTTTTTCACACATGGTTTGACACTCCTGGGGGATATGATTTGGTAAAATCTCAAACTCTTTATGAACCATTATTAATGGAACAAAAATGGCCATAAATTTTTATGTTAGGAAATAGACCATGGATAACTTAGATTAAAACCAGGAAATTCATTAGTTAAAGAATGCATGTAATTTATGAATTATTCCTTCAATATTAATAGTTACCATTTTATGTGTTTAATATTTTAATGATTTTCATCCCTAATTCTACCTTTATTTTAGTTAATGTCTTGAAATGGTTGGAACTGGGTCAACAACCAATGTGATGGGAAATGCCCAAATGAGGTACTTAACCCAATGAGAGTAGGTTTTGAGAAATTAATGGTAATACTTAATCAGTTAAATCAATTTTTGAATATAAACTTGAATCAGTGGTAAAACTCACATCCTCCTAATAAAGAGAAATTTTTAATTAAGACTTTTATGGGAAAAAGTCCTTCGAATTTCAGTTTATCTTTCGATAATTTGATCAGGGAAAAATGGATCAACTCCATTGAAAATATATTATCTATCCTTCAATGATATAAGAAAGAGAAGTTAATTCTAGTTGTAAATCAAATGGAGGGATAATCTGATCAATGGTGGGTGTTGATCAAAAATATGAAGCCTGAGGAAGAGATTGAAGCGATGGAGTTGAAATAATTATAGAAAATATTTTTTTAATAAATATTTTCCTCACACTCTCTAACTTAGAATAGAGAGGTATTTCCTTATCCATAAGAAAAATGATGGTGATCCATCAGAGCATATGAGATGAACTTCAAAATACTTTCACGATACACCTATGGATTTTTCATTAACCTCAAAAGTATATTTGACCACTTTTTTGGTGTGATAAATTTGATTTTATGAAAATATTTTATTAATTTAAGAATTTAAAATATATGAAGAAATTTTATAATGTGCCTTCAATGTTGAAATGGAGATCAGTGAATCTCATGGGTCTCATGGGTTAGGATATATGAAGTAGAGACTAGATTTTAATTCTGGTAGTGCGATAGAGAAATATCATGGGGAAAGAAAATCCAAAATCCCACTTTTCAAAAGTGTGGGAATAAGCATCACAAAAATTACCTAAAGGGGTCAAGGAAATTATTTAGGTTTTTGAAGGAATATCACCTTTCTAGTGAATACCAATGGGTGAAACCCACCAATGTGATGCAATAAAGGAATTATCCAGTCAAAAATAAAACTATTTTCCAATATTTCAACTATAAGGAACAATGATACTATACAATTCAGTTCACTAAGATAAGAAATGTTGACAATAATTTATGAAAACAACCTCCAATACCTAAATACCAAGGTCAAGCTTATGTCATCACAAATTCTAAGGTGTGTCCTAAAAATGATGTGGTGATAGGTATGCTAGTTTTTCATTCAGGGATAGAGAATGTACTTTTTGATTTTTGTATTATGAATTCTTTTGTATCATGAAATTTTAGTATAACTATTCAAATGCCAACTCAAAATAGGTAAGTGGATTCATCTATAAAAATGGAAAATGGGGAAATTATTGCATCCCAATTATATAACTTCTCCCCTATCCATATTTGTGTGCTAAAATTCCCATTGAATCTTGTGATACTCCCTTTATCAAGATTAGATGCAATTATAGGTATGGATTGGATTTCCTTATATAGATCCAACATAAATTGCTGAGAGAAATAAATAACCCTCTATATAACAAATTTCTATTATATTTTATACAAGTGAAAGGAGGAGGATGAATCTATTTTGGTATCATCATCTAAATCATGTATAGTATTGCCTTATAAGCAAGCATATTTAGATCAAATGATTGAGACTTATGAAAAGATCTTCCTTGATGACATGACCATTGTAAGGGAATATGTTGATGTGTTTCCTAAAGAATTTTATGGTCAAATTAGTGAGGTTGAGTTCTCAATCAACCTTATACTTGGAGATTTTACAATATCCAAGACTCCATATAGAATGGAAATTATTGAACATAAATAGATGAAGAAGTGACTATAGGGTAATATGGATAAAGGGTTTATATTCCCAAGTGCTTCATTATGGGGTGTGTTAGTCCTCTTTTCCAAGAATAAGGATGGGTTAAAGTGTATTTTCATTGATTTTCATGAGCTCAAAAAGATCATGATAAATAAAAAGTATCCTCTTCCATGGATTGATGAATTTTTCGATCAGATATGTGGATCACTATACATGTCTAAGGTGGATATTTATTTGGGATATTATCAAGCAAAGGTAAAGAATAAGGATATCGTCAAGACTTTATATCTTAAAAGGTATGGGAACTAAAATTTCATAGTGATGTTATTTGGACTCACTAAGTCTCCAGTTTTCATTATAGACTTAATTAATAGAGTCTTTAGCTATTACCTTCATAAATTTTTTCTAGTATTTATAGACAAAATTCTTATCTTCTCTAAAAGTAAGGAGGAACATGAGGAGAATTTGAACATTGTACTAAAGACCTTGAAAAAGGAAAAGGTATGTGTGAAGTATAGTAAATGAGACTTTTCAATGGAGAAAGTAACATTCCTAGGGAATGTTATCACCAATAAAGGGATATATGTGGATCCTTCAAAAATAGAGGCAATTGAAGGATGGAATAAAGCAATATTTGTGAATTTTGTCAAAAATGATGAAGGTGAAGAGATATTTAAAAAGTGAAAAAAGAGGCTAATCACTGCACATGTTCTCACATTACCCACTAATGAGGAAGTATTTTTGATCTATAGTGATTCATCCAAAAATGGATCAGGTTTTGTACTCATGAAAGATGAAAAATTGATAGCCTGTGTATACTGCCAATTAAGGATCCATGAGTATAATTACCCAATGCATGATCTATAATTGGATGCAGTGATCTTCATATTGAATATTTAGAGACATTTTCACTATAGAGAGAAGTGTGACATATATAAGTATTATAAAAGCCTCAAGTTTATATTCACACAAAAGGAGATTAATATGTTCTAATGAATGTGGTTGGATCTGATCAAGGATTATTATTTTTCAATCCATTTCCATTCTGGGAAGACAAACAAAGTGGTATATGATCTAAGTAGAAAATATCATGTATCCTTATCCATGATGAGGATTTCAAGGGATCCAATCTTCTTGTATATGTAAATTATGGACATGGGAATAATAAAAGGATATTCATCCTAATTTTTTCAAATAACTACTCAACCATCCATTATTGAGAGGATCAAGGAGGCCCTAAAAGATGATGTGGAGCTACATAAAAAGGTAGAAAATATTCCAAAGTTCAACTTTGATAATGATGGAGTTATAAAGTTTGGAACCCATATATGTGTCCCATAAAAACCAAAATGAAATAGGGAACTTATGGATAATGAGCATAGATCATCCTTTTTTATTCTTCTAAGAAGCACTAATATGTATAGAGATATGAAGTAAAACTTTTGGTTGGGTAACATGAAGTGGGAAATTTTGGAATTTGTATCTCGATGCTTGGTATACCAACAAGTAAACTATGAATGATATAATTATAAGGGTATGATGAAACCATTTCTCATATCAGTATGTAAATTGGAAAACAAAACCATGGATTTTTTTCGTAAGACTCTTCATGACATATAAAGGAAAAAATTCCATCTGAGTGGTAGTTGGTCGCATTAAAAAGTCATCACATTTCATTTCTATAAAGGAAAATTTCTATCTTGAAAAACATTCCAATATATACATAAGGAAAGTGTTAAGACTACATGGAGTTCCACTCTCCATTGTATTTGATCATTATTTGAGGTTTACTTTTAGGTTATGGAGAATCCTTTAGCAAGAACTGGATATAGAGATGAGTTTGGGTACTACTTATCACCCTCAGATGGATATCTAGTCTAAGAGAACCATCCAAACTCTAGAGGATATGTTGAGATATTTTTAAATGTATTTACAAGTATTTTGGTATTAGAACCTTCCCTAGTAGAGCTCTTATATAAAAATAGTTTTCATTCTTGCATTCAAATGGCACTTTATGAGGCTCTATATGGAAAGTAGTGTCAGACTCCAACATGTTGAGTTAAATTTAGATAAAGTAATCTTATGGGACTAAATATTATTCAAGAGGTGATAGATAAGGTTCAAAACATTCAACATCATATTAAATACACACAAATTCAACAAAAAAACTATGAAAATAATCATTGACAAGACTTGGAGTTTGAGGTTGGAGATAAGGTGTTCTTTTTTATATATTCATGGAATGATTTCATGAGGTTTGGGAATAAGGGAAAGCTTAGTCCAAGATATATCATCCCCTTTGAGATAATTTATCACAAACAAGTTGTGTCCTATCTACCATCACTCCCACCTAACAATTGTCAATTACATGATGTGTTCCATGAATCCTTCTTGAGGAAGTACTTACCAGACCCCTCATGTATACTAAATCTAAATTTGGTACCCTTGGAGAACAATATTTTATATAAGTAGAATATGGTGAAGAACTTAGATCATAGAGACAAAATTCTATGAAACATTAAAAATCACCCAGTCAAAGTGTTGTGGAAAAACCAAAAGTATGAGGAAGCAATATAGGAACTGGAATAGGTGATGAAATATAATCACCCACATCTATTATAAAGTAAAAAATAAAATTTTATGGGAAAAAATTCTGAAGGGTGGGAGAATGTAATGACCCAAAATTTTATAAATGAAATTACCTTTTGATTAAGTAATTCCTTGTAGTTATAAAAACACATGCACTACTTTGGTTATTTTGGACCGATATAGCTTGTTGGATTTAAAATACCATTAATCATATTACTTTTTCATAAAATATCTATTGTACAGTGACTGATAATATTGGTATATATTAAGGGGTTATGATAAATTCTAACTGACATGGATAACCAGTTGGATCATACCCTATTAATCCATTCTATCAAAGCTTTTGAGGGGCCTGGCATTACTAGGATTCGACCTTGACCAAGCCAAAGTTGAGATTCAATAATTGAAGCATGAGAAAAACTTTTTATGGGAGAATTTAAAGCTTATTAAGATTTTGTCTCAAATCATATTCATTAAACTGCCCCAAGAAATCCCCACTATCACACACTTTACCCTTAGGGCATACACTGGTGTAATAAGAAGTTATGTATCTAGACCCTAGTAGTATAAATTTGTATATTTTAATTTTTAATAATATAATGATTATATTTGTCTTTTTTCATTACAATAATTTTTATATGAGTTAATGAGAATTATATTTTGATACGAAGAAACCAAAATTGTATTTTTTGGAAAATATAATATTATAATTAAATCATTATTTTTAATAAATTAAATAATTCAAAAATAAATTTTATTTTCATGTAATATTATTATTAAATAATATTTATATAAAAATGATAATATATTTTAGTGAAGTACAATATAATCTTTATAAGCATTAGAAAACTATTATTGTCATAAAAACCAGTATTTTTCAATAAATGATAATTTTGATTTAAAAGTGTATATTATAATATTTAGATAATTATTTTAATAAAATATATATTATTTTTTTAATCATAATTTCTAAATTATAAAATGGTTATTTTTTCATAATTTTCTAACAAAGATGAATTTTTTGGTAAAAAATAAATACGGTATAAATATATGGTATGTATTATGACATCATAATAGCCCGAAATTTGGTAATAAATAGTATAAATGGAATGCATGAAAAAAAATATTTTTACACTTTAAAATAATGTTTTTTTTTTGAATTTATTTGATTAATTTTATAAACCCTTAATTAATCCTCCAAAACCTATATTATATTTGTTGGTTTTAAAATCAATTATGTATAAACATGAATCACTTCCACATCACCAAAGGTATTATTTTAAGGATATAATTTCAAGGAATTATAAAATATTAATAAACACTCATATTTTGAAGAAATAATGGGAAAAACCATGGGAAGGTTTTTTTTGTTTTTTTTATCATATAGAGTCCAAAGCCTAAGTTTATAAATTAATCAAGAATTCTCCCATCTTTTTATATAAATACTCACCCATCCTCCTACTTCTCTTCACTCAAAACCCATTGATCATAAAGTTACATTCTATATACCTATCTAAATACCTCCCAATATATTCTAAAGATCATAATAAGCTTCTACCAATATTTTAGAAGTTCCCTCTCAAGGTAAGGGATCCTCTCCTATTCCTTTTTATTTCATGTACTTTCTTTATACCGATCCTTTTGATTTATAAATTTTCATGTTGTAATTTGTTTTTTCCCACCATTTACTCTTCTTATTATTCCCAGTTAATTATAACCCACCTTTAACTCTCATTAAACCCTCCCTTAAACCTTTAGGTTCACCTGTTATGCTACTGAAATTACCCTATGATTTTCCATGCCAAACATTTGTGTAGTGAATACCCATACCCATTTACACTCAATGGTATTCACCTAGATG
Source organism: Viscum album (assembly GCA_963277665.1). NCBI lineage: Eukaryota > Viridiplantae > Streptophyta > Magnoliopsida > Santalales > Viscaceae > Viscum > Viscum album. The sequence continues at coordinate 816,175,365 of OY728165.1, forward strand.
AACTTATCCTTAATTTATTGGGGAATTCCATGTATATAACCCACTCTCCTTAATCTTTGGTTTAAAAGTGATGAAAGGCATCCTTATATTGTATGATCTATGTGGCAAAGAAATGCATGCACATGATATGAATGTGATAAGTGGGATCAGAATTATATAGTCCTCCAATGAATTGGGTAATATTTTTATATCATGAGATGTCATATAGGGTACATGGGAGGATAACCTAAGCACACTATGTTATGATATCTCAATAGTTAGTCTTGACTTATATTTATGTTGTCATGGTTTATGTTGTTTCCATATTCATATATTTCCTTGATGTTATCATCTTGTATCATGCTTTGATGTTCATGTTTATGATTCCCACCCATTTTATGTCATCTTGATATGCCTCTTGACTAGAATTTATTACTTTCATCATGTTGTGTTTTGATTATTCCCTTACTGATTTTTATATCTCACTTATTTCTTATGTACTTCCCCAAGTTATCTCATGAAGTATTAAAAGATCAATGAAATAAATGGGCATGTTTTGGAGTTTTTAAATAATGTCAGTATACCCATATTTCATGTTATTATTTTATGTATCAAATTACCCAAATACACTAGGCATCATAATATTTTTTGGATTGTATCATGTGTGACTTTATGTAATAAATCATGAAATAAAGCGTTTAAAAGTTATGGGTTGTCATACTTTAACTCCATCCTCACTCCTTTTTTATATGATTAGTATCCATCCATTTCCGATTCATATTCATCCTATAAGGTTCAATAATATTCATTTTGTATAAAAAATAAGTAAATTCACATAAGGTATGCATATAATGTGTGTGTGTGTGTGTGTCTATTGATATGTAAACAAAGTATCAGAATTTGAGTGTATGCATGCTCAATTTTTGGAATGTTTACATAGATTAAACATGTTTAAGATCACTACTTTAAATCTATTTCTTACTATCCTAAAAAGGGAAATTATTACCTTTTCAACCCCCTGTTACTCTTTTATTTGTTTTTTGTTCTACAAAAATCATTGTTTACATGTAATGAACCAAACTTTTTAATTATATTTTTTTCCTAAATTTTCATGTTATATTATTTTATACTCAAAAAAACTATATCATTTAATTAATGAAGTTGGTATAATTAAAATGAGACTGTTGGGTTTTGAATGTTATATGACGGTTGGAAACTATAATCTTAATGTTTTGTTTTTATAAATATGGTTATCTTGGTTAATTAATATAGAAAGAAGATTTAATGGCCTCATTCAGTAGACTCAGGTCATATGAAGCCCATCTGTCGGAGCTTGGGAAGGAGGCATCACTGGGCTTTGCTCTGGATTAAGCCCAAGTCGAACTTCAATATATGAAGCTTGAACGGAATCGCTTAAGGGAGAAGTTCAATCTAATAGAAATCACCACTCAATCAATTTTGTCTGAGCCACCCTAAGATTCTATCACCATATCACACCTTACACTTAGGTCCCATGCTGGTGTTATTAGGGGCTATGTAACAAGACCTTAGCTGCTTTGTGTAATCCTTTTATATAAATAAAATTTTTATTTCTTATTATGGAAAATTGTGTGAATTTAAAATATCCGGATAAATATAGGATGTGTATTATTTATGAATTTAGGGAAAAAAGGGGTATTTTAAAATATTTTTGTATTCTTTAAATAATAAATAATGTGAAATTATTTTCAAAATATGGTCTTCTACAGTTATGATGAGTGAGAATTTTAGAGTCTAATAAGATCAACCTGATTTTTTTGTGAATAGTAAAGTAGGAATAGTAATATACCCATATGAATATTAATGAATAGTAATGAATAGTAAATTTCGGAAAAAAATATAAACTTCACCCATGAATGTATAAATACAATTTAAACATCTTAAAAGTAAAAAAATGATCATAGTATAAGTTTTGGTATTTTTATATGTCATAAATATTTTATTTAAAATTTTATAATTAATTTAATAATTTAAAATGGAAATATATTTTCATAAAATTTAATTATAAATTGTTACTTTATTGTATTATGGTAATACAATAATTTTATGGGACCTTAATTACTTTTTTAAGGTGTTACAAAATGAGTTATAGTTTTAAAGTTGTATTTTTGGAATAAATAATGAATTTATTTAAAAATTAAATTAAAAATATTTAGAAAATTATTTTCATAAAATAGAGTTAATTTTTGAATTCAGAGCATCAATATTAGGTTATGGTGAATTTTTGGGATTTTTCTCAAAAAGTTGAATTTTTGGTGAATAGTAAAAATACAATTTTGAGTTTCAGGTGTTTAATGACATCATTAATGATGTAATAATGATATAAGCTTTCTGGTCTACTTATTAATAGTGATATATGCTATGATGTGTCCTAATGGGCCAATACTATGGGCAAATACCATGGGAAAGCCCATGGTTTTGTAAATACGACTGATGAGGTGTCCCTTAGAAATTAATAATTTATTCCCTCACTTTTCCTATAAATACCAAGCTATTTCCCTCATTAATTTCATTTCTAAATCCTCCTAAACGAAGTTCTGGTCTCATTACCTCACAAGGAGTCCTCCCAAGGTTCCCTCGAGCCTCCCAAGGTCCCTACTTTCATGCTTTCGAAGTTACTCTTCAAGGTAAGGGAACCTTTCACCCTCCTCTTTTAAGTCATGAATTCCTTTATGTTATGTCTTATAGTTACATTTTATTATGAGGGGGATTGCTCTTCTATATATTTACTTATTTCCATTTCATTTAAAAATTAGTATAGACCCTTTACACTCTCATCAATTTATTTTCTAAATTTTTATGTGACGTCGTTAGGCTACTGAATTTTCGTAAAAGAAATCACGCTTTCTCTTTCCTTGCAAGTTTCCTTTTCATGTGGTGTGTCATTAAATTTTCCACACCATGATCTTATTTCCTTTTATTATGTACCTATACTGTAAAATTATTCATTTATTAATGAGAGACACTTGTCCCCTCTCTTTATATTGTTTTCTAAAACCATGGTATATGGCTGTTATGTAGCAGAAATTTCATCTCAAATTTTCTCTCTCTTTTTCTCAAGGAATTCTCTTGTTTTATTTATTTGAATACCTAGACCTATTTAGTTTATACGGGTGTTAATATATACACAAAAATGATATATTTTATTCTGGAATTGACATACATGTAACCCTCACTCTCTTTCCATGGGTTATGACTGACATAACGATCTTATTTTTAAGCACTTTTAAAACGTCACGATTTTGAAGTGAAACCCATTTATTTTACTCTCTTTGGGTTATTTATGAAATGTTTGATTATGATCTATGTAGATCACATAAAAATAAATACATATTAAGGGTTACCCTGATATTTCTCCAGTGCATTGGGTAAACAATTAATCTCTAGTGATGACAAGTTCCATGATACCTTCGTGAAAAACCTTGGTAATTTTTATGACACCTCGGGGATAAACCTTGGTGATATATTCATGAATGTATAAATGAAATGTTGTAGCCACATATTCAAGTTATGATTCATGTTATTTTTATCATGATATTCATATTCTTCCATTTCTCATGTCTTTATGATTTTTATCATGTTCTTATTAATATTTCTCAAGATCACATGTCAACTGTTTCACTTGTTTTCCTTACTGAGCCTTCTTCTCACCCTTTTCTTTTATGTATGTCTCCAGGATATGAGATGTAGTAATTTTACATAGTATGAACCTATGATGAATCATTATGAGTGGTTTATAAGAATATTTTATGTTGCTTTCATGTATTATGTTCCTAATTTCCAAGACACTAGACTTTAAAGATCCTCTATTTGTAAAATGTAATGAAAAGTTATGTAATAAAAAGGTGGGATGTCACAGTTGGTATCAAAGGATAGTTTAGTTATTTATTAAAATTAGGATATGAAAACTTTAGGAAGAATCCTATATAAATGTTTAAATATAGGAAAACTTCCTGGTATTTTGGTGAGTATTGAGTAAGTGGTTTATCAAGAAAATACATCCCTGTCTGGATATGAGCAGGTAGAGGCAGATCTAGTACAGATGTACCTAAGAGTGAAAACTCTGACAAGGAGTTTCGGGCTTGACCCGGGGTATCCTGGTATATGACAATGGGCCTTGTGGCACTCTTGGTTATGACACTTCGGGGGGATATTTTTGGTTAATCATAATCTTTTTATAAATCATTATGAAGGATTTATAGAGAAATGTAATTGTTTAAAGAAATTTTAAGACATAAAATCCTTTATTTTTAAAATATTCGTAAATGAAATAAGTTTCTCACTAAGGTTTTATTATTTTAGAAATATTGATCAATAGGAGGAATTGTGGAAATAGTGACTGCAATGGTTCATGCGCTGACGGCCCTCTGATAGAAGCCAGAATGGAAACATTCATGAAAATGATGAACCAATTGACTCAAGTTATGGGAAACAACTTCAATCAAACTGAGAGACAGATCTCTCTATGAAGGGAACAACATTTTTTTGAGTCATTTATATATCAACAACCACCAACCTTTAGTGGATCGACCGACCCATTGATTTCTTAATAGTAGATCATCTCTATAGAGAAGATCTTTTCCGTGCTTCACTGTTCAGAGCAAGATAAGGTCACCCTGGCTGTCTATCGCTTAGAGGGATAAGCTGATCAGTGGTGAGAACTTATTAAAAACATGAGGAAAAGAGTGGAGGATAAATCTATGGAGTGGGAAGAGTTCATAGGGATCTTCTTCAGTAAGTATTTCCCTCATTCCATGAGAACAATAATTGAGAAGGAGTTTCTCGAGCTAAATCAGAAGGAGAATGAATCTGTGGGAATCTAAGAAATGAAGTTTCCACAACTTTCCCATTATACCTCAAGCTTTTTCATGTATCCTAATGTTAAGGTTGATAGATTCTTCAATGGACTGAGACCTCATCTGTGGAAGAATATATCCAACTGATACTATGACAGCTATGAGGAGATCGTACATAGTGCAATGAAAGTCGAACTAGAGTTCGGTGAGACCCAGTGGTCTCATAAATCAAATGAAAAGAACAGAACGATGGAGCCCAGCTTAGGGAGGACCTTTGATCAGGTAAGAGGAGGTAAGAAAGTGCAATGTCCCACGTGTAATAAATGTGGGAAGAAGCATTCGGGGAACTGCCTGCTCGAGATCGGGAAATGCTACAAGTGTGTAAGAGATGGCCATATTGTGAGGAATTGTCATAGTGAGGTGAAACATCAAATTCCAAACACTAACAAAAAGGAGAAGATGGTACAGGACCTACCTGATTTCAAGTGCTTTAAGTGTGGACAACATGGGCACTTTTGTAATCACTATCCAAATTCAAGGGTAGTGGAGGGGAACCACCATCAGCCTCAGAAAAGGCCAAGAGATCAAGATCGTGATTTTTCTATCACAACAACTGAATTTGAAGATCCAAATGATGTGGTAGCAGGTACTCTTGTTGTTCTCTCAAAGCTAGCAAGTACTTTGTTTGATTCTGGTTCTACGCAATCCTTTATTTCTTCTAAGTTTTTAATGAATTTAGAATCAACCCCCAACTTGATAAAAGTAGAGTTATCAGTCAAGACTCCTGGTGAGATTATCCAAGAATCTTCAGTGTTTAGAAAATCTTGTATTTACATTGGTGAGCACAATCTTATCAGAAATCTAGTAGTCATTCTCATGCTGGAATTCGACATTATACTAGGGATGGACTGGCTCTCAAAGTATAATGCTAAGATCAAATGCAGAAGTAAGGAAATCTCAGTAGTCTTGAATGGAAAGAATACAGTTATCTTACAAGGATATATATCTCAACCTGATCTTTGTCTAGAATAACCTTCTATATCCTTCTTTATAGAATTGATCAGTGAAGAAGAAGAAGGAAATGAGAGTTTGAGGATAGAAAATGTCCCCATCTCCCAGGAATATGTTGACGTATTTCCTGAGGAGTTGCATAGACCTCCCCTAGAAAGAGAGTTAGAGTTCTCTGTTGAACTCGTACCTGGATATCATCCAATATCAAAGACCCCATATAGGATTGAAAATTTGGATCTTGAGGGATTAAAGAAACAACTCCAAGATCTTTTGGAGATGGGGTTTATCTGACCGAGTGTGTCTCTTTGGGGAGCACCTATTCTCTTTGTAAAGAAGAAGTATGGATCAATGTGGAAATGCATTGATTATAGAGAACTGAACAGGATCACAGTAAATAAAAAATACCCTCTTCTAAGAATGGATGACTGATTTGACCAAGTTCAGGGGGCTCAATTCTTATCTAAGATTGATCTTCAATCTGATTATCATCAATTGAGGGTAAAGAAAGAAGATATCTCAAAAACTACCTTTCGATCAAGATATGGGCATTATGAGTTTGTTGTTATGCCTTTTGGACTGACTAATGCACCTGCTATTTTTATGGATTTGATGAATAGAGTCTTTAAGGATTACTTTGATAACTTTGTGGTAGTTTTTATTGATGATATTCTGATATATTCCAAAAGTCGTGAGGAGCATGGGGATCATCTAAGGGTTGTTTTTCAAACTTTACGGAAGGAGAGGATTTTTGGAAAGTTCAGTAAATGTGAATTCTAGTCACAAAAAGTTTCTTTATTGGGGCACATTATTACCAATGAAGGAATCACAGTTGACCCTACAAAGACAAAATTTGTAGAGGAGTGGCCTCAGCCTACAATAATTACTGAGATTCATAGTTTCCTTGGATTAGCAAGATATTATAGGAGGTTTGTGAAAAACTTTCCACAACTTTATAATCCATTAACCAAGTTAACTCGAAAAGGGGTCAAGTTCATCTAGACAAAGGAGTGTGAGGAAAGTTTCCAAGAGCTAAAGAAGAGATTGGTTATTGCACCTATGTTAACTCTTCCCTTAAGTGGAGAAGGATTCATTGTTTTTAGTGATGCATATATAAAAGGGAATGAGTGAGTCCTCATGAAAAATGACAAGGTCATTGCTTATGCATCTTGACAGTTGAAGACTCGTGAGGAGCATGAGAATCATCTAAGGGTAATTTTTCGAAATTTATAGAAGAAGAGTCTTTTTGGAAAGTTTATTAAATTTGGATTCTGGTTACAACAAGTTTCTTTCTTGGGGCACATTGTTACCAATGAAGGAATCACAGTTGACCCTACAAAGACAAAAGTTGTAGAGGATTAGCCTCAGTCTACAATAATAACTGAGATTCGTAGTTTCCTTGTATTAACAGGATATTATAGGAGGTTTGTGAAAAACTTTTCATGAATTTATAATTCATTAACCAAATTAAATCGAAAAGGGGTCAAGATCATCTAGACAAAGGAGTGTGAGGAAAGTTTCCAATAGCTGAAGAATAGATTGGTTACTGAAACCGTGTTAACTCTACCCTCAAATGGAGAAGGATTAGTTATTTTTAGTGATAAATCTCTGAAAGGGCATGGGTGAATCCTCATGAAAAATGACAAGGTCATTTCTTATGCATCTCGATAGTTGAAGACTCATGAGTAGAACTATCCTACGCATTATCTAGAGATGGATGCGGTCGTTTTTGCTCTGAAGATATGGAGGCACTGTCTTTAAGGGGAGAAATGTAATATATACACAGACCATCAAAGTTTGAAGTATATTTTCACAAAAAAAGAATTGAACATGAGACAATGGAGATGGTTGGGACTCCTTAAAGACTATTATTGTTCAATTAATTATCATCTTGGGTGAGAAAACAAAGTCACTGATGCATTAAGTAGGAAAGACCCTATTGTTCTGTCCATTATGAGGATTCAAAGAGATCCTTTGATCAATGACCTAGTAAAACTGGACATGGGAATTATAAAGGAAGGGACGTCATCAACCCTAACCCAAATGATTTCTCAACCATCACTAATAGAGAATATCAAGAAAGCTCAGAAAGAAGATCCTTTGCTACAGAAGAACTTTGGGGCTATAAAGGATGGGAATTTTCCTGAGTTCAATACTGATAAAGAAGGTGTACTGAAATTTTGTACAAGACTATGTGTTCCATCTATTCCGAAAATAAAGAAGTAGCTGATGGATGAAGCTCATAGATCTACTTTCTATATACACCTTAGTAACACGAAAATGTATAGGGACCTTTGTAATCATTTTTTATGCAATAATATGAAAAGGGAGATTGATGAAAACACATTCAGGTTCCTGTTATGTTATCAAGTGAAGGCAGAATGACAACTTCCTAAAGGGGTATTACAACCACTACCCATACCAACATGGAAATAGGACAATATCACTATGGACTTTGTCAATGGTCTCCTGAGAACTTCCAAAGAAAACAATGCGATATGGGTTTTTGTGGACTGTCTCACCAAGACTGCCCATTTTATCTCCATTCAGGAAGATTTCTCTCTTGATCAACTTTACAAGATATATGTGAAGGAAGTGGTAAGGCTATATGGAGTTCCACATTCTATCGTATCTGATCGTGATCCAAGGTTCACATCAAAATTTTGGAGAAGTCTTCAACAAGATCTGAGCACTGAATTGAATTTCGGTACGACCTATCACCCCCAAACCGATGTCCAATCTGAAAGGACTATTCAAACACTCGAGGACATGCTAAGAACATACTCAATGGAATTTAAAGGTGGATGGGATCAACATCTCCCTTTAGTTCAGTTCTCTTACAAAAAAAGCTTCCACTCAAGCATTAAAATGGCACCCTATGAATCTATATATCGTAAGCGATGTAGAACTCCTACTTGTTGGGATGAAGCTAGTGAGAGAAAGCTTCTTTGGCCTGATATTGTGCAAGAGATGATAGAAAAGGTCCATGTCATCCAGCAACACATTAAGGCTTCTTAGAGTCGGCAAAAGAGCTATTCCAACAACCATCTAAGGGACCTGGAGTTTGATGTTGGTGACAAAGTCTTTATTTGGATTTCACCTTGGAAGAGAGTCATAAGGTTTGGGAAAAAAGGGAAGCTCAAACCTAGATACATTGGCCCCTTTGAAATCATTGATCGTGTGGGAGTAGTGGCCTATTAGCTTGCACTTCCTCCAAATCTAGCACAAGTTCATGATGTCTTCCATGTATCCCTCTTGAGGAAGTACATACCTGACCCTTCACATGTACTAAATCTGAAGGTGGTACAACTGGAACATGACCTCTCTTATGAGGAGCAGTCGGTGGATATCTTGGATCGTAGAGACAAGGTTCTACACAACAAGACTAACCACATTGTTAAGGTGTTGTGGTGGAACCACAAATGTGAAGAATCCATGTGGGAACCATAGGAGTCTATGAGACAGAATTACCCACACCTTTTCTCATCAGAGGGTATGAGATAAAATTTCGGGGAAAAAATTTCTTAAGGGGGGGAAGAATGTAACGACCTAAAATTTTTAATTATATTTTTTTCCTAAATTTGTGTGTTGTTTTATTTTATACTCAACAAAACTATATCCTTTAATTAATGAAGTGGGTATAATTAAAATGAGATCGTTCGGTTTCAATTGTTATATGATTGTTGGTCAATATGACTGTTGGAAACTATAATCTTAATGTTGTGTTTTTATAAATACAGTTATCTTGGTTAATTAATACAAAAAGAAGATTAAATGGCCTCATCCAGTAGACTCTGGCCATATGATTCCCATCTTTCAGAGCTTGGAAAGGAGGTATCATCACTGGGCTTTGCTCTAGACCAAGCCCAAGCCAAACTTCAACATATGTAGCTTGAACAGAATCACCTAAGGGAAAATTTCAAGCTGATAAAAATCACCACTCGGGAAATTTTGTATGAGCCACCCCATGATTCTATCACCATAGCACACCTTACACTTAGGTACCATGCTGGTGTTATAATGGGGTTGTGTAACGAGACCTTAGCTTCTTTGTGTAATCCTTTTATATAAATAAAATTGTTATTTCTTATTATGGAAAAGTTTGTGAATTTCAAATATCCGGATAAATATAGGATGTGTATTATTGATGAATTTAGGGAAAAAAGGGGTATTTTAAAATATTTGTGTATTCTTAAAATAATTAATAATGTAAAATGATTTTCAAAAAATGGTCTTCTACAGTTGTGATCAGTGAGAATTTTAAAGTTTAATAAGATCAACCTAATTTTTGGTGAATAGTTAAGTATGAATAGTAATATACCCATATGAATAGTAATGAATAGTAAATTGTCCAAAAAAATAGAAACTTCACCCATGAATGTATAAATACAATTTAAACTTTTTAAATTTAAAACTGATCATAGTATAAGTTTTGGTATTTTTGTATGTCATAAATATTTTATTTAAAATTTTATAATTAATTTAATAATTTAAAATCAAAATATATTTTCATAAAATGTAATCATAAATTGTTACTTTATTGTATTATGGTTATACTATAATTTTATGGGACCTTGATTACTTTTTTAAGGTGTTACAAAATGAGTTATAGTTTTAAAGTTGTATTTTTGGAATAAATAATGATTTTATTTAAAATTTAAATTAAAAATATTTAGAAAATTATTTTAATAAAATGGAGTTTATTTTTGAATTCAGAGCATAGATATTAGGTTGGGGTGAATTTTTGGGATTTTTCTGAAACAGTTGAATTTTCAGTGAATTGTAAAAATACAATTTTGAGTTTCAGGTGTTTAATGACATCATTATTGATGTAATAATGTTGTAATATTTCTGGTAGACTTATGAATAGTGAGATATGATATTAGGTTTCCCAAGTGGCCAATACCATGGGCAAATACCATGGGCAAGCCCATGGTTTTGCAAATACCACCAATGAGGTGTCCCTTGGAAATTAATAATTTATTCCCTCATTTTTTCTATAAATACCAAGCCATTTCCCTCATTCATTTCATTAAAAAAATCCTCCTCAATGAATTTCTGGTATCCTTACCTCCCAAGGAGTCCTCCCAAGGTTCCCTCAAGCCTCCCAAGGTCTCGACCTTCAAGCTTTCGAAGTTACTCTTCAAGGTAAGGGAACCTTTCACCCTCCTCTTTTAAGTCATGACTTCCTTTATGTTATGTGTTATAGTTCCATTTTATTATGAGGGGGATTGTTATTATATATATTTACTAATGTCCATTTCATTTTCAAATGATTATATACCATTTCCACTCTCATAAATTTATTTTCTGAATTTCTATGTGACATCGTTAGGCTGCCGAATTTTCGTAAAAGAAATTGTGCTTTCTCTTTCCTTGCAAGTTTCCTTTTCATGTGGTGTGTCATTCAATTGTCCACACTATGATCCTATTTACTTTTATTCTGTACCTATAATTTAAATTATTCATTTATTTATGGGATACCCTTGTCCCCTCTCTTTATTTTATTTTCTAAAACCATGTTATATAGTCGTTACGCTGCAGAAATTTCTTCTCAAAATTTCTCTCTCTTTTTGTCAAGGAATTATCTTGTTTTATTTATGTGAATACCCAGACCTATTTAGTTTCTATGTGTGTTTATAGATACATAAAAATGATATATTTTATTCTGGAATTGACATACATGTAACCCTCACTCCCTTTCCATGGTTTATAAATGACATAACGATCTTATTTTTAATCACTTTTAAAACGTCACAATTTTGAAGTGAAATCCATTTCTTTTACTCTATTTGGGTTATTTATGAAATGTTTGATTATGATATATGTGGCTCACATGAATATAAATACATATTAAGGGTTCACACTGATATCACTCCAATGCATTGGGTAAATAATTAATCTCTAGAGATGAAAAGTTTCACGATACCTTAGTGAATAACCTTGGTAATTTTTATGACACCTCAGGGATAAACCTTGGTGATATGTTCATGAATGTATAAATGAAATATTGTATCCACATATTAAAATTATTATTCATGTTATTTTTATCATGATATTCCTATTCTTCTATTTCTCATGTTTTTATGATTTTTATCATGTTCTTATTAATATTGCTCAAGATCACATGTCAACTGTTTCACTTGTTTTCCTTACTGAGCCTTCTGCTCACCCTTTTCTTTTATGTATGTCTCCAGGATATGAGATGCAGTAATTTTACATAGGATGAACCTATGATGAATCCTTAAAAGTGTTTTATAATAATTTTTTATGTTGTTTTCGTGTATTATGTTCCTGATTTCTAAGACGCTAGACTTTAATGATCCTTTGTTTGTAAAATGTAATGAAAAGTTATGTAATAAAAAGGCAGGATGCCATATTCCACACTCATTTTCCAATAAAAATCACCATTTTTAATTACATAATAAATATATTTTCAATAAATCCAATTCTATTCATTTTAAATCAATTAATATTTTAAGTAAAAAATAACTTGATTAATAACATCCTTGAGGGACAACGTAAGAAAATTATATTGCATTCTTAAGTAAAAAATATTTTGAGTATCCAAACCCTTTGGAAATCATATTAATAATATGAAGAAATCATGTGTAATAATATTTATATAGATATATGTATGTGTATTCACTAGGTAACATGTTAATAATATTGTCCTTCTATGCTCTAATACCATGTGAAGAAATCAAAATTAATGGAAAGTGTAATACACATATGAGAGAAAATCATATGGAGAGTCATCCAATTGGTTTTCATGCATTCTAAATTATTAGAATAAAACTGACTTATATCAATCTTTATAGAATCTACATAAACATGTAATCATAATGAACTGGTCTATGCTCAAAATATACAACCGTTCCAAACCCCTAACAATATATACACTAAATATATGTATGTGTGTGTGTGTGTAGATGTGTGTGTGTGTGTGTGAATACATATATAAAGATATATATATTCATATATAAAAAAATTTATATTTCATATGTGCATGTGTGTGCCCTTATATATTTTATAAATGAATATATTATCAAAAAATTAAATCAAAATTAGAATACAGTATATATATGTGATTTAATTTTGGGAATTTTTTCTTGTTAATTTTCTACAACAAAAAATTAACTTCATAATTGCATTGAAATTTTGCATAAGATTTTCCATGACTAACTATAAACATCTGTTTCCCTTGGAATCCGGGGATGACCGCCTTGATGGGAGTTTCAAACATTCCGATTGGTTTCTAACGGGTTTGTTCGTAGAACTAGAAACATCCAATGATTCCACATCCATTCAGACCTACTTTCCAAAGGTAGGTGCTCATTAGTTTGTGGACTAATGAGGCTTAGGAATTTGTATTGGTCTAGAGGATGGGAGGTTGGACTCATCACACCTTTTTTAGGGGAATTATTGTCTACTTCAGGACTCTCTTTATAGATTTAAGTTATGTTCGTGAATCCTTATTACATTACCAAGTATAAAATGATCTTTCCTTCAGATCTGACAATCAATGATTAAATATGTAGGAAATTTAGAGAATATTTTGTATGTATTCGAGGTTCTTCATCGATATAGAATCATCTGTATTTATTAGAGATTCTTGGTCAATTTTACCCTTCGACACATTTATACAGAAGTCTCTTGGTCAGTATGATGACCATGCTGGTTTTAAAGCCACTCAGTGGGGCACTTGAAGTTTATTTTCATTCAGAAGGACACGGATTATTTTAGAGTTGGGATCGAACCCGCAGACAGGTTACCTACGTATCCTTTGTTTAGAAAAGGAATCAGAACCCACGTAGTTCGAGTAAGGGGGTATGATATTTATGATTGATGGCTCAAAGAAGGATGTCACAATTACTTTTACACTCTAAGCTCACGTGAGTCATGCTCGGTGTGAGAAACAAGAAGTATTGGTAAAAATTAGACAATTGTGCCATGAAAGATGCAATCATAAGAAATAATGTGGGGTTTATGTATGTATGACTGCCCAGATAAATGAAGGTTAGGATTTACTTCAGGGAAGAAATCTAGGAACAGGGTTCATAAAGGTATATGTGCTTCATGGAGATTTTGAATACTCTAACTTGGGGCTTACTCCTGAAAAGGAGGCCCAAATTAGGAGAAGACTTATGATTGGGTTTTACTCCTGAAAAGGAATCCCAGATTGAAGGTAAATTAGGACTGGTTAAGAGAAATTAAGACTGGGGAATATTCTTGAAAAGGAGGCCCAGGTTAAGAGATTTGAAAAATTAAGGGACTTGGGGTTTACTCTTGAAGAGGATGACCATATTTGAGACTGGGGCTTACTCCTAAAAAGGAGGCCTAGGTTAAGGTAATTAAGGTTTGGGGCTTACTTCTGAGGAGGATGCCCAAATTAGGGGACTGGGGCTTACTCCTAAGGAGGATGCCCAGATTTGGGAACTTTAAGAATTGGGGCTTACTCCTAAGGAGGATGCCCAAGTTAAGAATTATGACTAGGACTTACTTCTAAAAAGGAGGATGCCTAAATTAGAGGACTTAGGGCTTACTCCTAAAGAGGATGCCCAAATTAGAGGACTTATGAGTGGGGATTATTCCTGAAAAAGAGACCCAGGTTAAGGATTCTCTCATCTTAAAGGATGAGGTTGAATGAATGAAATCTCAATCTTTAGTGACATAAAGATGTGTAAATCACTAGGTTTTGAGAAATATTCCACAGAATTCCTTTCAGATAAGGAAGTAAAATCAAGAAATCATGCCATAAATGGATTTCAAGAGTGTCTTGAAGACTGAATCTTGAATAGGAAAGGTGTAATGGCTTAATAGGGGTGAAATGGGCAAGAAAGGGACCCAAAAAGGCAGGGGCGCGCAAGTCCTGGAAGGCGCGCAGGTACTGCGTGGGCGCGCAAGTCCTGGTCGCGTAGGTATGCCTGCGCGACACATGGTGTACTTGCGCGACGGTTAACCAGCAGGGTAATACTTGAGCGACTCTTCATTAAAGCCTTTATAATCCTCTTGAGGTTCTTCTAGAAGAGGGGCATGCAGGATCTATTGAAGGAGTAAGGCAGCGCGCAAGTGTGTCCCTTTTCCCTTATGGGCTGGCCACTCAGGCGTGCAAGTGTTGATGAGTTTCAACACTTAGTCCTTCCTCCCCCTCTTTATATCTTCCGTTCTAGGTAAGAAATTACCTTAGAAGTGTTTCGGAATCTTTGAGAAGAGACTAGGGCGCCGGGAGCTCAAATCTGAGTTTCTGGAAAAAATTATCTCTTGAATGTGGGGCCCACAGGGTCTATTTATAGGCAGGAGAAGACCCCGGGCGGTTATCAATTAGGCCGCACAAGTGACTTGCGTGACCACTAGGCATCGCGCAAGTGGAATTTCGCGATAGTGATAGAACTTGCACGACACATGTGATTTTGATCCCTTGTTCATTCCTTTGTCGATTTTTGATATTTTCTTCAAAGGATGAATCAATTTGAGCTCAGATATTCCCCTTTTCTGATCTTTAGATTCTGTGACGAAAGGAGCATCAACAAAAGTCCCCCCTCAGAGTTGGATCCAGAGATAATAGAGGGTTTGACTCTGAGGAAATCGAGAATCACAAGGAAATTGGAGCGCGCAAGGTAGGGCGCGCAAATGAGCTTTGGGCATGCAAGGCCTGACGCGTAGGGATACAGCCCTTGATCGCACAGGGTATGGAGTGCAGGGTCCCGGCTGCGTCTATAAATAGAGGGCCTCACTTCCGTACAAGCATATGGATTTGCGGATTTCAAACCTTCGAGCTCTCGCCGTGCAGGTCACCTTAGCCGCGCAGGTTTCTCTATTTTCCGATGTTTCTTTGTTGTCGCGCTACTGTATAGGTATTTTTTACTTGCGTGATTTATACTTGCGCGTCAAAAACTAGCACGGCACACGAACACTTGCATGTCAAGTTTATACTTGCACGTCTTAATGCCTTAGCCATTTTTTTCGACTTCTTTCACAAATTTTATGAAAAAATAAACCCATTTAAGAGTTAGTTTATTCAACTTTTGTGCAGATTCAATGGCTCCCAAGGGAATTGGAATGGTTGATGAATTGGATAGCAAGCGGATTGATGACATGATGAATATCATTGTCCATGATTATTATGATATCTGCGACATCACTCTCCCAGATTTGGCTAAGTACTTGAATAAATATCATCTTAATTTCCCACAGAGCATCTACCTACCTCTATGTGGTCATGGTCATCTGCAAGGAGTCAATGTTCCAGATGCAAAGAACTATACGCCTAAAATGCAGCTGCACTGCTACTCCTCTATTTCGGTTATTCTATTCATTAATAGCAACAACAATGGTGTGAACTTTCAAATTCTCCTTCCGTGTCATTTCCTTGCAGATATGAAAATGGAAAACCCATGGGCTGAAATGTTTTCTACTGCTGATTGGTGGAGAGAAGACAAACATGGCATTAGAGCAATATATTAAAAGAGTACTCTCTCCAAATGGCTCTTTACTTCCAATTCTCCATTCTCAAATCCATGTATCCATCTTCCAAGTCTCTTGGACAGAAACATAGTCACTGTTTGATCAGCATAAAATTTTCTCAAACCGCACTTAAGAACATCCTTTTACAATTGTTCCAAGAAGAGCTGGTATCACTGCATCTCTTATTGTATCCAGTTGAATGAATGAATTACAGGTGATTTTTGATGAAGCTCGGGATGCCGTAAATCAAATGAAGAGTTATGTTGAAGCCCTCTTGTAATTATTGAAAAAGAGAAGAGACTCCAGTCTGTGGATGTCCTTCTATCTCCTATGTATCAATGAAAAACACTTTCATCTTCAATCATTTGTGCCTGCATTCTCTTTTTCTACATGATTTAGATTTTACCTAATCCAATGGGCCTAGTAAGCATAGTTTTATTTTTACTAGGATTAATGTAAATAACCCTACAAACTTCAAACCTTTTAATTGCTCAATGTTACCTAAATCATACAAAATGTATGTTTAGTGAGCTGGTAACTTGACTTTTATTCAGATTTCCCTTGTCTTTTGTGGGCAGTTTAAAGTCATGCACGTCGGACATAAAAAAGGCTAATGTTTAAGGTCGAAATATCTTTGACTGAAATGGATTATAATTGAATCAATTCCTTGAAAATTCATCTGAAAACATATTACCATACTCAAGTATGAGGGAAAATATGTAAGCTATGACTTAAGAATATTTGAATCCAATAAATGATATGAAAAAGAGCTAAAAGTCATTAGAAGAAGTAGTTTCCAAGAATGAAGTTACTATTATTTAACAAACCCGTTAGGGGGTTGAATTATGTAGGGCCACCTAAGGGCATTAACTGCATAGTTAAATAAAATAGTATCTTTTGGCTAACAAGTCTGTTATGTAGACTGTTTATGCAAGGCCACCTATGGGCATGTGATGCATAGTCAGGAAAAAGAACTCTCAGAAATTTACTTTCCTAGTGTTAAAAGCCAGTGAAAGTTTATAGAGATTCAAATCTTCCAAAGTATAGATTTTTCTATATGGAAAGAGGTACTTGAATATGGAGAAGATATTTCCAAACAAGATTATCGAAGAACTGGATGAATATCACTCCTACGAAGGTCTGACCAAAATGTAGGGAATGAGAATATAAGCCATAGACTTGAACACTTTCAGATCATGAAAAAGGATATGGGACAAATATGTTAAGGATGGCTATTTTTGCAGATCCCTACATACTATCATTTAAGACAAATAAGGACAAAAGAGGCATTCTTCTCAAGAATGAAGTTACCACTATCCGACAAACCCGTTAGGGGGTTGAATTATACAGGGCCACCTAAGGGCATTGGATGCATAGTCAAATAATAGTATCTTTTGGCTAACAAGTCTGTTATGTAGATTGTTTATTCAAGGCCACCTATGGTCACGTGCTGCATAGTCAGGAAAAATAACTCTCAAAAGTTTGACATTTTTGTGACTAGAAGTCATGAAAAGGGTTATGAGGATCTGAAAATATTTAAGGTTAGGATTATGACACATAAAGATGGGTATTGTTCAATGTATACAGAGATACACAGATCAATGCTAACCATAATCATGTTGTGGTTGGGTCCTGAATTGAAATGTTAGACTTCACTACGTATCCCATAAGGATGAGAATCAAGCCATACGTAGTTCTTAAACTACAGTTTAACGTCGTGTGGGACAAAAGGATTAGAGATCTTAGTTTAGGGTCATAGAGCTTGGACCATTGTAAGAAATACACAGTGTGTGTTTTCATGGGGACTTTTTAGCCAAGGGACTGAAAGTGGAATTTGGGGTTAGGCCCAAAAACTTGGGGCTGGATTCGAGGGACACTCGAATGTTCCTACGTATCCCATAAGGATGGGAATCAAGCCCACGTAGTTCTAGAAATACCCTTTGTACAAATTTGGTTCGTACATGTGAAGGGTGAAAGGGGACTTTAGTACAATGATGGTTTAACCCAAGATAAAAGGTTTGGGCGTTTCCATGTATGCACGTAGTCTTTGAAATGAAACATGATTGAAAAATCAATGTAAATAATGGTTCCCTCCCAGGTGAGGGTATCAAAGAATATTGTAGTTTATTGTCATACTGGACAAAAGTGTTGTATAGTTTAACGTCGTATAGCAAGGACGAAAGTGAACCAATGTAAAGATATTGATTCTAAGGGTGGTTTCACTAATTAACATCGTATGAGATGGAGATGAACCGACGTGAAGAGATTGGTTTTGGGCTTGAACCTTGGGAGGTTTCCTACATACCTAGCCTAGAAGGCAAGGATCAGAGTCTGTGTAGTTCAATTAAAGAATGAATTAATGATCAAGTTGTTCTTGGGGACAATGACCTAAAAAATTATGTTGTTGGGATTTACACATGGTTAGCGGCCCAAAGAGAGTGTTATGGTTGAGGTCTTCTCTAATCTCACGTGAGTCATACTCGGTGTGAGAAACAAGAGGTAACAACAACCTTAACGATCCATAGTTTAATGTCATGTAGGACATATAAAGGGACTATGCAATTTAAAGTCTTGCAGTTAGGACTATTGGTGTTGCACAGTTTAGTGTCATGTAGCAAGGACAAAGTACAGTTTAATGTCATGTAGGACGTATCACGGACTTTCTGTACAGTTTAGCGTTATTTAGTTAGGACGATGGGGACAATATAGTTTAACGTCATGTTGGACGAAAGGGGGACTGTGCAGTTTAATGTCATGAAGTGAGGACAAAAGAGTACACCATTTGACGTCATGTTGGACGCATTGACGATTCTTTTCACAGTTTAGCGTCATGATGGATGAAAGTGCGAGTAGTTTAAGGTCATATGCATGGACCGTGGATGGTGCAGTTTAATGTCATGCTGGACAAAAGTGTAGTTTAAGGTCATACAGTACCTTTGATGATTATGTAGTTTATCATCTTTCCGGACGTAAGGGACTTCTATACAGTTTAGCGTCATGTAGTTAGGACATCACAGTTTAATTTCTTGCTGGACGTAAGGGACTTGAAAATAGTTTAGGGTCATATGCATGGACCGTTGATGATGCAGTTTAAGGTCATACTGGGCCATTGATGTAGTTTAAGGTCATACAGGACCTAGTTGCAGTTTAAGGTCATACTGGACCATTTAGGGAACTTTTTCATAGTTTAACGTCGTGTGGGACGAAATTAATACAAATAGTTTAAGGTCATATGTATGGACCGTTGCTATATAGTTTAACGTCATATAGTAAGGACGAAAGAGGGACTTTACAGTTTAATTTCATGCAGTGAGGACAAATTAGGGAATTTTTTTTTCATAGTTTAACGTCGTGTGGGACAAAATTAATACAAATAGTTTAAGGTCATATGTATGGACCGTTGCTGTATAGTTTAACGTCATATAGAAAGGACGAAAGAAAAAAGGTACTTTGCAGTTTATACAAAATACTTCTTCAAAAATCTGGCATTGGTTGGAGTAGTGATGAGTTATCTATCCATTGAGATTAATGAATAAGCTCCATTGGAGTAGACCCTATGTATTGAATAAGGTCCTTCCCATTTTGGATCAAGCTTGGGAGGTTTCCTTCCTGGTATCATTGGAGTTCTGAAAACTAATACCAATTCTCCCTGAGTGAATGAACGAAGATGAACTTTTTTGTTAAAAGCTCGTGTTATTCGATTCTGATAGACTTCCAAGTGGTGAAAAGCGCACAATCTTTTCTCATCTAACCATTCCAATTCATTCAATCAATTTTGAGATTGTTCATCTGTAGATGATTGATTGCAAATGGCAACTCTGAGCGAGGGTAGTTGAACTTCAATGGGCAAGATGGCTTCTGTTCCATATACCAATGAATATGCAGTTGACCGAGTTGCAGTGCGGGTGGTAGTCCGATAAGCCCATAAAGCATGAAAGAGTTTATCAGGCCATGACCTCTTATCTTTATCCACCATTTTTTGCAGTATATTTGAAAGAGTCTTGTTAAAGGCTTCTATATGGCCGTTGGCCGCTGCATGATACCGAGATGAATGGTTGTATTTGATGTTGTATTCTTGATACAACTTCTTCATCTCGGATGAATAGAAATTGGTGCCATTGTCCGTCAATATGGTATGAGGAACACCAAATCTGGTAATTATGTTAGACTTGATGAAGCTAACAATGCATTTAGAACTGACTTCCTTGAGAGGTATTGCCTCTGCCCATTTGGAAAAGAAGTCAGTAGTAATAATAATATACTTAAAATGCTTGGCCGTAGCCGAAGGGTAAGGTCCCACCACATCCATTCCCCATGTGAAAAATGGCCATGAGTATTTAGCTGTATGAAGAAACTTTGGAGGCTGATGAATGAATTTGGCATGTACTTGGCATGAATGACACTTCTTTGTGAAATCGACACAATCTTGTATCATTGAAGGCCAAAAGTATCCAAGCCTTCAAATCTGATCAGACAGTCTATGTTCAGACTGGTGGGCACCACAGACTCCTGCATGCACTTCTTTCATGACAGCCATTGTCTCTTCACCATCAATGCATCTGAAGAGAACTCCATCAAAACCACATTTGTAGAGAATTTTCTCTAGGTGATATGGGCTATCATAAAGAGTAAAATTAACCACACGTCACCAGATTTGTTCTTTCTCAGCTCTATCAGGTGGAAGTGTTCCATTTTGAAGGTATTCCCTGATAGGTGACATCCATCCTATAGTATGACCATACGGTTCAGGAATGGGACAAATTTCATTAATTTCCTCTGTTCTGATTCAAACATAAGGTGAAATTTCATGACGGTGGGCAATACTGATGGTTGTCTCATCCCGATTTGGATCTTCCAGAGCTGTGGCTATATTAGCCAATGCATAAGCTTGAGCATTTTGTGATCTTGGGACATAAGAAAATGTCGGTTCCAAAGGGAATTCCGCCATTAACTCTCTGACGTAATCATACAAAGGGATTAGTTCTTCTTTTCTGATGGCATAATCCCCATTGACTTGTTTGATTACCAGGTCTGAATCACATTTCACCTTTAAGTGATTCACTTGTGCTTGAAGTGCTAATTCCAAACCTACGATGAGAGTTTGGTATTCTGCTTCATTATTGGTACCACCTTCCCACAATAAGAAGGAATAAGGTAACACTACCTTTTCTGTAGAAATGAGCACAATTCCTAAGACAACTTTGTTGAATTTAGGATTTTCCATTTTCCTCCCTGTTGGACTTCTGGAAGCACCATCAAAATACATTTCCCATGCCTGAGGACTTTCTTGAATAGATAAGACTTCCTCATCAGGGAGTTCAATATCTGAAGATGTGTCTTCCACTGAAGGGTGTTCAACTAGGAAATCAGCCAGAGCTTGGCCCTTTATCGCCTTTTGAGACACATAATTAATGTCAAATTACTGCAAAATAACTGCCCACCTTTCCATACGTCCTGTAAGCATTGGACGACTTAGGATAAATTTGCGCAGGTTATTGTGAGATACCAATTGGACCTCGTGATGTTGCAGGTAGTGTCTCAACTTTTGAACTGCAAAGATTAATTCCAGGCAGCACTTCTCAATACTTGAATACCGGGTTTTTGCTTCAATCATGGTTCAACTGAGATAGTAGAGACTGTTTTCATTCCCAGCATCATTCTTTTGAGCAAGAAAGGCACTCAATGATCTCTCTAGAGTTGTCACGTAGAGGATAAGTGGTCTTCCTTCAACAGGTGGCATGAGTACCAGTGGACTCAAGAAGTATTTCTTGAGAATATCAAATGCTTCTTGAAATTCTTCAGTCCACTGGTAAGTGACTCCCTTCTTCATCAATTTGGTGAAGGGTAAACTTTTGCCTGCTAAATTGGCGATGAAACGCCGAATATAGGCTAAGTGTCCTTGAAGTCCTATTAATTCTTTCAAATTTTGAGGAGGTGACATACCAAGTATTGAATTGGTCTTCTCAGTATCGACTTCAATACCACGATGGTGTACAAAAAAGCCGAGAAATTTTCCTGAGGTTACCCCAAAATCACATTTTAAGGGGTTTATCTTCAAATTATGTTGTCGAAGCTTGCAGAATATGACTTCAAAATCATCCAAGTGATTAGAACATTATTTGGATTTAACTACCAAATCGTCTACATAGCATTCAACAAACTTCCCTAAGAAGGGTTTGAAGATACGATGCATGACACGCTGATAAGTTGCACCTGCATTCTTTAAGCCAAAGGGCATTACCCGGTAGCAAAACACACCCTGAGGGACTCTGAAGGCTGTAGATTCCTTGTCTTCTGGGGCCATTCGGATCTGATTATATCCAGAATATCCATCCATGAAGGAAAGTGCTTCATAGCTAGCTGTTTCATCAATTAGAAGTTCTGTAATCAGAACTGGGAAATCATCCTTAGGACAATGCTGATTAAGATATCTGAAATTGATGCAAACTCTAATTTGTCCGTTCTTTTTCTTTACAGGGACAATATTATCCAACCATTTTGGATATTGAACTTCTCTAAGGAAGTTAGCTTTTATAATATTATCCACTTCAGCTTCAATTTTGGAAGCATAAGTTGGGTGTGTTCTTCTCGCAGCTTGCTTAAATCCTCGATATTCTTCTGGTAAACCCAAATGATGAGTAGCAACATCAGGATCAAGCCCAGGCATTTTTGTATAGTTCCAGGAAAATATATCTTTATTTTGCTTTAGAAAAGAAATATACATATCTTGCTCTTCAAGAGTCATGGCCACACTGATTAAAGTGGGGCGTGGATATCCTTTTGTACCCAAATTTATTTCTCTGAGTTCATCCACAGTGGTAGAGATACCCTCTTCAAATGCTGGAGGAGAATCTCTGAGATCTTCCTCTTCTTCTTCATCATGTGTTATTTCTTCCGTTTCTACTTGCATAGTAGATGATAAAGTAGAATTCTCATGATCTGAAGAGATGTCAAAATTTTCATATTTTGAAGAAGAAGCTTCCATTTCCAACCTGATTGATGATGAAGGGTCTTCTTTGGGTAATAAAGATGAGATGATGGATTGAGAATCGACATCATTTTTCACCTCTGATGTTGCTATAACTTCTTCTGGAATAATTGGCGAAGCATAGACTTGTTGGATTTCAGCAGATGAAATGAAGACGTCACCATTTGTGCTTTCATCACTGCTTGGTAGATTACCAATTTCTCCCATGTTGTCTGGCTCGATTGCCGTAATTGACATTATGGATCTTTCCATAAGAGTATTTTGATTTGGGTCTATCTTTTCAATTTGAATGATAGGCAACACATAATCTGTACTCACGTGTGTAAATGGATTTACTGAAATTTTTTCCAAACCATATGGAGCATTAACTTTGGTAATCTCCTTTGTTATGGATTTCTCCCTTTGCTTCATGTGATAGAATTCCGCCTCAATGTATTGAGACTCACATGTCTTGAACGGGGCCTTATCACCATACAATGTCCCAACTTGACCATCGAAACAATATTTGAGACATTGATGGTATGATGAAGGGATAGTCGCATGTTGATGTAGCCAAGGTCTTCCAAGAAAAATTTTGAAGGCTGAGTCTTGATCAACAACCATGAAATCTGAATTGGATACAAGATCTCCAAACTGAGTTCTGAGTGTAACTTCACCCAGTGGTTCTTGTTCATTTTTATCATATCCCTGTAGCATCATGGTGGAAGGAGATAAATAAGATTCTGTGAGGCCCAATCGATGAAGTGTACGAATGGGCATGAGGTTGACTCCTGAACCATTGTCAATAAAAGCCCTTCGAACATCCATGCCATTGACATTTCCAGACAAGTACAATGGTCTAATATGTCCATGGAAAACATCATCTTCATCTTCATCAGTAAAAGATATTATTTCATGGCATTCTGTAGGATTATTCTCTATGTGATAGACTTTAGCTGCAGCAATTTCAGTTTCAAACTCCTGAGGATTTGACAAAGCCTCGATGAGTGCTTCTCGAAGATCTTTTGACAGATTCAGAGCATCCAGAATTGATAACTTGGCTGGTACTTGGGACAAGTGTTTCAATATATCATACTTTTTATCCAGAGGTCTGCATTTCCCAATAGGAATATATGGTTTAGCAGGTACCTTGGAAGCAGATGCTTTGGAAGTTGATGCATCTTGTATTGGGAAAGGAGTTGGCAATATTCCTGGTTTTGGAAGATTAGACCGATTAGATCCATTTACTTGCTGAGAGGAAGAAGATGGAACCTTCAACCGGTCTTCCAAAATAATTGTTTCAGGACTGAATTTTCTATTGGTAGAAGAACTTGCATGTTCTTACTGATCTCGTTGAAGGGCTCTACCACGAGTTTCTGTTGCGTACACAGTTCTAGCAGGGGTAGAATTGGAATAGTGTCTTCTGAAAGATCCACATCTTCCCCTGTATCCTGATCCCCTGGAACTTCCTCTGATTCCTCTGTTTGATACAGGTAATTCAGCCTCATTGAAATTGAAACTGTGACTGGCATATGGATCTTTTAATTGAATCATATTAACAGAACCAAATATTAACTCTTCATCTGATGAGGACTCTGCCTGATTAGCCTGTTTAGGCTGTGCCGTTTGGTGGGGCAGTTCCCGTGGCTTTGAAGTAGATGGCATGAAGTCTGCCAAAGTCAAAGACAACTTAGGCTTTGACACATACTCATCTTCTTCTGATTCTTTTTCTTTATTTGAATCATGTCGTTTCTTTGAGGACTTTCCCTCTGACGAAGAGGTTTTTGCCGCAACATTCATGGTAGAAGACACAATTGGTTTCATTAATTGTGTTCGCAAAATAGCATGAGTTCGATTGATTATCTTTCTGACCATCCAATCATCATAATTTTTTGCATTTTTTCTTTTGACTTCCTTCCATTCATCTTCCTCTTCTGGAACTGTAGTAGTGACACATGCTACCTGGGCTGAGGAGCCTTTCAATGTGACCTATCCCGAGTTGACCATCTTTTGCAGGAGGTATTTGAAGACAAAACATTCCTGAATGGGATGCCCCAACATTTTATGAAAAGGGCAATAATTAGGATGGTCTTCATCTCCTTTCTTGTTTGGCCTCTTAGATATTGGCAATTGAACCAAATTGTTTTCCAGAGCCGAAATGAAATAACCAGGAACTTTTTCATTTCGGAAAGAGTATGTTTTTCTCTTCAGATCCTCAAATTGTTTTCATCTTTGATCTTTTTGATCATCTGGACGAAAAAGCCTTTGTTGTTGGCGTTCAGAAGGTGGAGCCCTTCGAGAAGATGAAGGTTTTGATTTAGAAATAGGTACAGGTGCTTGTTTAAGCATAACTGTAGCAGTTTCTGCTTTACCCATTCTCCTTCCTGGATCTGATGGAATTAGACGAGATTTAGCCTTAGTCTGTATAAGGGAATCTTCAATCTACTGAGCAATTGAAGTAAGGTCTCGAAACCCTCCTGTGTATTTCACAGGGATTAATGGTGTGCATAATTCGTCACGCAGATTTTCCACATAGATTGGCAAAAATTCTTCTTGAGGGAGTTCTGAACTCAAGGAATATGTTAATCCCTTCCATCGAGCAATGAAATCAGAGACCCTTCCATTCTCCCTTTTCTTACAGTTTGTAAGATAGAAAACTGTTGTCTTTGGAAAAGTTGAGCTGAACTGAAGGAGGAATTTTTGGCGAAGATCCTCCCATCTGGTAATTGACCAGGATTGAAAGCTTGTATACCAAACAAAAGCTGGTCCTTTCAAGGTTCGCACAAAGCATCTGATTTTCACTACTTTTTGCTACTCCGGAGTTCCCATCATAGGATCGCAACAAGACACGTAATGCATCAAATATTGTTCAGGATCGCCCGATCCATTGAAAATAGGGAATACAGGGTTCCCAAAACTGGATGGAGGAGAAATTGAATCTACCCATTCAGGGTAAACTTTCTTTTCTGGTTGAACTTGTGAACGCTTCCCTTACATAGTTTCTAACTGAGCTATTAATGACTCAATAGTAGTTATTAACTTTTGAGAAACATCTGGTTGAACTTGGACTTGGGTAGGTGAAATGACTGGAGCTTGGACAGATGTGTAGATTGGCGTTTCAACTGATGGTAGCACTACCAACGATTGTTTCACTTGACCCATTGGATTAGAACTGTGAGGGTGTACTGATAGAGAAGTATATTCTTGATCCATCTTAGTAGCTACAACAAATTACTTTGGCTGACTGACTCCAGCATGCTTAAGAAGAAGACTACTCTGAATTAGTTCTGCATTCAACCTTCTTAATTCCTTCATTTCTTCCTCCTGTTGTGCAAACCTCTACTCTAGTGAGAGCGATTGACCTTCTCCAGAGGAAGGATATGTAACCTGGTTCTTTCCCTTCCCTTTTTTGGATCCTTTTCGGAGAGGGGGAAGTGGGTTACTCGAAGGATTACTTAAGTTCTGAGTAATCCTTTGACTTTGTGTACGCATACCTTCTTCATTTGTGTCGGTGTATACATCTTCTTGAGCAGGAACCTCTTCATCTGAGTCCCCTGAGTGAGCCTCATCTGGTGGATCAGCAACAACGGCATTGATGAAATTAATCGATGCATAACTCATCGCATACCTTCTATCAGCATTTCTGTAATATTTTATTCTTCCATGTCTTTGATGAGACATTTCCTTTTGTTGATTCAATCCCTCAGGAACTTCTTGATGAATCGTAATTTGGAGGGAATCTCCTGATAATTTGGCTCTTCGTTCTTCTTGAGGTTTCTTCCCCAATTGAGAAAATACCGACTTTCTCTGAGGAGGGGATTGATGATTTGAAAAATCACCCTGTCCAGTGGACTGGGGTTTTTCCTGCTGTTCTCGCTCAACTCCCCTAATCCTTTTTGTTGATTCTGAGAGTTGGTTTAAAAGAGTCCCCAGTCTAACAAGATGGGGTGGTTCTTGACATGCTATGTCTGAGACTTTCTTCAAAGTCCTCCTGATCTTGTGAACCTTAGTACGGAAATTATCTGGATGCATTAATCTGTATCCGCTTTTATCACCCGGTTCAAAAGACCGTTGGATGATTTCTGACACTTCTGTCACTTGGTGATGTGATTGCTTCAAACGAGAGGCCTGTTCAATATTCTTGTTTTCTTGATGCAAGAGTAATTCGACAACTTGTTCTCTATATTCTTGATTTTGAGAGGAACTAGTTGAAGCATGTTCTTGGGCAAGCTTTTGATTACAAACAAAGCCCATTGACTGTGGCCGGCCATGGGCAATAACATTGCATGAGACCATTTTCGGCGGGCTTTGCTGACTGGAGAGCACCGTGAAATACAGTGCTCCATGAACACCCCATCATCTGACACGAATACCAGATGGGGCATTGGCAATTAACTGACGCAATCTTCTTAGTGCGCCAAAGCATGAACGTTGAAGGGATCTCTGCTGCTTTTTAGCCTTCGGATATCGAGATACTGATAGAGACGCCAAATCAATCTGACGTTGTAACCCTTCTATTATCTTAAGATGATTTTTATATTCATCATAAGATAATACTTTCTTTTTCAACTGACAAAGAGTTTTCCATATGTTGAGACGAATATCATTAATTTCATCTTCCGTCAACATTTCTAGAATATTATATTGAGAGTCATCCAGAGGCCAAAACATGACTGGCACTTCACCTTTCTCCAGTTATTTTCTCATATTCAGCATTTCCTCTTTATCATTTGATGAAGATTCTTCTACTTGATTTGACCAGAGTTGGTGTTTCCTTGTTGCTTAATTGGATTCAACAGAATTGGTAGAGAAATCATTGATCAAACAAGAAGATGCATGACTTAGGGGTGGTTTAGAGAATGACCTACACCCTGGGCTATCTTCTGATTGAGAAATTATTTCACCTGCTAGCGATGAAGCTTCAGACATGACTGGTTTTGCATTTGCAAGTGCCTCAAGATAAGAGGTCTTTCTCGGCGCTACATTGTCCACTGGAGCATTTTCCGGGCAATGTGTATCACTACTACAGAGAGGACTTTCGCAGCGAAATTCATCATCATGGGGAGGACCACCATAATGGGTTACATCAAAAGATGAGATCTCTCGCTCCTTGGTCTTCTGACCACACAGAGGGTTCTTGTGGCTCTCATCTGAAGATGAAACTTTGAGATCGACCGAATTATCATGAAGCAAGCCTTCATGAGGAAGTGTTTGTTGAAGTCCTTCGGAATTAATGTTCCCACTATTGGGAACTGAGGGAGTAGAATCTTGAATTCCAACAGATAATTGTCTGAGGGCTTCAAGAACTCCAGCATCGAGCAAGGCCTTGTTATAGATTGGCTCTTGATCTTCTGACTGTGCTGGGCGGGTCTTTTTCTTAGACACCTTCTTACTCACCTTGGAAACCACTTGTTGATGAAAGTGGATGCTCTGAGCAGGTGTATGTGCCTGATCAGGAAAGATGGCCAGGTTAGGCTGACGATCTCCTCTCAAATCAGGTGTATGTTCCTAACTTGTCGTCCGTATGATATGGGGGAGTATGCCCCATAACCCTCTTGGACTGGAACAGATGTGTGTGTCTGTTCTGGAGTGAATTGTTGATGTATCACTCCACTGGTAGGGATAGATTTATGTGTCTTTCCCTGAGATGCCGCTGAAGTTGTTATAATATCCTGGCAGGCATCCAGAATATGAGCAGGGATTTGCTTCTTCTCTTTTGCCATTGATAGAATATGCTTGGTGACTTCAGCTGCCGGAACGGGAATATATGTCCATTCTGGGCTTGGAGCAGGTGTATGTGCCTGCTCGTGTCCTCCTTTTCCTGTTAGTGAATCCTGACAGTACTCAAGTGTGGGGGCAGAGAGTTGAGTCTGCCTCCTATTTGTTGTCGGGGCTTTCCGACTAACTTCTCTGAATGCTACCAAGCGAGATTATTGGTAGGATTGATTAACACTAGAAGGTGTATGTGCCTTCTAATTACACTTCGCCAAACGTGGTTGACGAGATCCATCATATGTAGTCAGACGAGCCTACTGACTAGTTGATGATGTATAAACAGGTGTATGTTCCTGCCTATAGTACTCCGCCGGAATTTCCAGGCGGGATTGGCATGATGCTGCCAGACAATTCTGCTGGACAGCGGGTTTAAAACAGGCAGGTGTATGTGCCTTCTTATTTCTTTCCACCAAGTTAGGTTGGTGGACTTCTCCGGAGATGGCAGAGATGAGAACCTGCTCACTGTTGACCGGATTCCACCTCTGGTGGTTCGTCTTTCTTGCTCGGGTTCGAGGAACCTGATCCGAACGCCTGGAGTCGGTACCCTCATCATGTTAAGGGCGCACTACTGCACGAGTTTGGCAGCGATTGTTGGTGGGAGCCCTCAGGAAGGACTTCTGTCTGTTTGAATTAAGGTCCTGAGGGACCTGCTCATTCACCTCCCCAGAATAAGGGAGCGAATGGTGATTGTGTTCCGGGGATAATGACCCGAAACGGTTAGAGACGGTAGTCAGCACCGCCTGCTTCTTGATCACTGGTCGTCGTTGTCCGGACGACCGATGTGAGTTGTTTACTTGGAGGGCTTGTCGGGCAGCCTCCAGAGTTGGGATGGTACCGTGTTGATGGTACTCCTTAACCAGTGTGTTTGATACCCAGCGTTGAAGACGCTGAGTAGGTGATATCATCCTCAGAGCGGACGATGATCCAGCCGGAGTAGCAGTAGTGGCATTTGGAGCAGCAGTATTCACAGGTGTGAACTTGAGAGCAGCCATTCTAGAAATGCAGAAGATCTTGGGAAAAGAGTGCATGTTTGATATAACAGACGTAATCAAGATAAATTTAGCCACTACATCTTTTGGATGAGCACATATTTCAATGATTGTTTTTGTTGGCCCTATCATTGAGTTTTAAATAGGGGCCTAACAAATAGGTAAAACATCATTTTAACTTGGTTAAGGATTCACGTCGGGTTCACCATTTTTGTTTCCCTTGGAATCCGGGGATGACCGCCTTGATGGGAGGTTCAAACATTCCGATCAGTTTCTAACGGGTTTGTTCGTAGAACCGGAAACATCCAATAATTCCACATCCATTCGGACCTACTTTCCAAAGGTAGGTGCTCATTAGTTTGTGGACTGATGAGGCTTAGGAATTTGCATTGGTCGCACTACTACAACCTACCCCTTTATCAGTGCTAAAAACCAGCATTAACAACGCTAGAAAAGTGCTGTTAATTCCGGCATAGATAAAGGGGGGTCCCCTTTATCAGCGCTCCGAGAAGCGCTGATATAGGGGACCTTTATCAGCGCTAATTTAGAGCTGATAAAGGGGTCCTTTATCAGTGCGTGGTGGAGTGATGATAAAGGTCAACTATATCAGCGCTTCTCGGAGCGCTGATACAGGGTCCCTTTATCAGCGCTCCTCTAGCGCTGTTAAAGGTGTCCTTTATCAGCGCTAAAAAAGCGCTGATAAAGGCCCCAGCGCCTGCACCTAAAAAACAGTACCTACACACCTGCACACCAGAATACCTGCACAAAGTATCACATGCACACCTGCACACCATAGCACTCGCACCCAATATTTTGACTGACAACGGTATATACATTTACTTAACATCATGAATACAAAAAAAATGCATTTCTATATACATTTCAAACATTGTTTTACATGGTTAAATTTACAATTATTTAACAACAGTTATAAACATTCATGTTTCATCCTTTGATATTCGTGATCTGCTCTCGATGGTATTTGTTTCCGAACAAATCATCCGAACTCAAGGAAAAAAATTCACCTATATAAGAAAACAAATATTATGTTAGTAATGCAATAATGAAAGAAATTAAAACAGTAATATGAAAGAATACATTAATATGGAAATGTGAAACTAAAATATTAAATTTTAAACTCAAAAGTTTTTATTTTCATAACAATGAAAGGGAATAATGTAAAATCAATATGTTTTTGATTGATTTATCTCATTTAATAAATACTGATTCTTTATCTAATGAAAAGCTTTACCGGTCACACCATGCGTCGGATTGAGGTGTGGTCGATTTGTACACGTCACAAATGACTCGTGGATCGTTGTCCTAAAGTATCAAAACAATCCGAAGGCATTTGCTCGGTTTGGCGTATGTCATTGGTGTTGTTTTCCAAAGTTTATGTCATTTTCAAACTGATATCAAACAATTCTAGCCATACCGCTCACAACGTGTGTCGGATTAAGGTGTGGTCAATTCGTACACATCACAAATGACTCGTGGATCGTTTTCCTAAAGTATCAAAACAATACGAAGGCGTTTTCTCGGTTTGGCGTATGTCATTGGTGTTGTTTTCCAAAGTTTATGTCATTTTCAAACTGATATCAGACAATTTTAGCCATACCGGGGTGCGGTCGATTCGTACACGTCACAAATGAATCATGGATCGTTTTACTAAAGTATCAAAACAATATAAAGGCGTTTTCTCGGTTTGGATTATGTCATTGGTGTTGTTTTCCAAAGTTTATCTCAATTTGAAACTGATATCAGACACTTTTAGCCATACCGGTCACACCGTGCATCGGATTGAGGTTCGGTCGATTCGTACATGTCACAAATGACCCTTGGATCATTTTCCTAAAGTATCAAAACAATCCAAAGGCGTTTGCTCGGTTTGGCGTATGTCATTGGTGTTGTTTTCCAAAGTTTATGTCATTTTCAAACTGATATCAGACAATTTTAGCCATACCGGTCACACCGTGCGTCGGATTGAGGTGCGGTCGATTCGTACACATCACAAATGACTTGTGGATCATTGTCCTAAAGTATCAAAATAATTCAAATGCGTTTTCTCGGTTTTTCATATGTCATTGGTGTTGTTTTCCAAAGTTTATGTCATTTTCAAACTGATATCAGACAATTTTAGCCATACTGGTCACACCGTGCGTCGGATTGAGGTTCGGTCTATTCATACACGTCACAAATGACTCTTGGATCGTTTTCCTAAAGTATCAAAACAATCCAAATGTGTTTGCTCGGTTTGGCGTATGTCATTGGTGTTGTTTTCCAAAGTTTTTCATTTTCAAACTGATATCAGACAATTTTAGCCATACCGGTCACACCGTGTGTCATATTGAGGTACGGTCGATTCGTACACGTCACAAATGACTCGTGGATCATTTTCCTAAAGTATCAAAATAATCCAAAGGCATTTTCTCAGTTTGACGTATGTCATTGGTGTTGTTTTCCAAAGTTTGTCATTTTCAAACTGATATCAGACAATTTTAGCCATACCGGTCACACCGTGCGTCGGATTGAGGTGAGGTCGATTCTTACACGTCACAAATGACTCTTGGATCGTTTTCCTAAAGTATCAAAACAATCCGAAGGCATTTGCTTGATTTGGCATATGTCATTGTTGTTGTTTTCCAAAGTTTATGTCATTTTCAAACTGATATCAGACAATTTTAGCCATACCGGTCACACCATGCGTCGGATTGAGGTGCGGTCAATTCGTACATGTCAAAAATGACTCGTGGATCGTTTTCCTAAAGTATCAAAACAATCCGAAGGCGTTTTCTTGGTTTGGCGTATGTCATTGGTGTTGTTTTCCAAAGTTTATGTCATTTTCAAACTAATATCAGACACTTTTAGCCATACCGGTCACACCGTGCGTCGGATTGAGGTGCGATCAATTCGTACACATCAAAAATGACTCGTGGATAGTTTTCCTAAAGTATCAAAACAATCCGAAGGTGTTTGCTCGGTTTTGCGTATGTCATTGGTGTTGTTTTCCAAAGTTTATGTCATTTTCAAACTGATATCAGACAATTTTATCCATACCGGTCACACCGTGCGTCGGATTGAGGTGAGGTCGATTTTTACATGTCACAAATGACTCGTGGATCGTTTTCCTAAAGTATCAAAACAATCCGAAGGCGTTTTCTCAGTTTGGCGTATGTCATTGGTGTTGTTTTCCAAAGTTTATGTCATTTTCAAACTGATATCAGACAATTTTAGCCATATCGGTCACACTGTGCGTCGGATTGAGGTGAGGTCAATTCGTACACGTCACAAATGACTCGTGGATCGTTTTCCTAAAGTATCAAAACAATCCGAAGGAGTTTGCTCGGTTTGGCGTATGTCATTGGTGTTGTTTTCCAAATTTTATCTCAATTTGAAACTGATATCAGACACTTTTAGCCATACCAGTCACACCGTGCGTCGGATTGAGGTGCGGTCGATTCGTACACATCACAAATGACTCGTGGATAGTTTTCCTAAAGTATCAAAACAATCCGAAGGCGTTTTCTTGGTTTGGCGTATGTCATTGGTGTTGTTTTCCAAAGTTTATGTCATTTTCAAACTGATATCAGACAATTTTAGCCATACCGGTCACACTGTGCGTCGGATTGAGGTGTTGTTGATTCGTACACGTCACAAATGACTCGTGGATCATTTTCCTAAAGTATCAAAACAATCCGAAGGCATTTTCTCGGTTTAGCGTATGTCATTGGTGTTGTTTTCCAAAGTTTATGTCATTTTCAAACTGGTATCAGACAATTTTAGCCATACCGGTCACACCGTGCGTTGGATTGAGGTGCGGTTGATTCGTACACGTCACAAATGACTCGTGGATAGTTGTCCTAAAGTATCAAAACAATCCGAAGGCGTTTGCTTAGTTTGGTGTATGTCATTGGTTTTGTTTTCCAAAGTTGGTCATTTTCAAACTGATATCAGACAATTTTAGCCATACCGGTCACACCGTGCGTCGGATTGAGGTTCGGTTGATTCTTACACGTCACAAATGAATCGTGGATCGTTGTCCTAAAGTATCAAAACAATCTGAAGGCGTTTTCTCAGTTTGGCGTATGTCATTGGTGTTGTTTTCCAAAGTTTTTCATTTTCAAACTGATATTAGAAAATTTTAGCCATACCGGTCACACCGTGCGTCGGATTGAGGTGAGGTTGATTCGTACACGTCACAAATGACTCGTGGATCGTTTTCCTAAAGTATCAAAACAATCCGAAGGCATTTTCTCGGTTTGGCGTATGTCATTATTGTTGTTTTCCAAAGTTTATGTCATTTTCAAACTAAGTAGTAGGAATTCACTAATCTAAGGATATGAAACATAAGAAAGGGAGATCATAGATGCTCAATAAGTGTAAAGGGAGATATCAATGACCATATAAAGATAACATAAGTATTAGGAATTCACCTTCATTGTCCTATTTGTTTATATTCTTCGATCAGGTACGTTGCCCATTCGTTTCTAAAGACATTTATATCATCTTCTGAATAGGAGTTTTTGCGACAGTCATAGTAGTACTGAAAAAATATAAATACACAAAGGATTAATAATTATTTTAAATAATGTAGTAATTATTTTCAAAAATACCTCTTCAGGGATGCTAGTTTGTCCATGAAATACGATCTCTTTCATAAATTTTCAAACATAATAACTGCAGTCCTTGTCATTTGTTTGTTTCGGACACTACAGAAACATCGAGAAAAATAAGTAATTTGTTTTGATATGTATTTGGATAGTGAAATATAATTATATATACCCAGATACTTCTCCATTTGTAGATCTTGTGGGAATTGTCGTCCTTATGCCCTGGATTCATTCCAGCCTTTAGACGATATTCATACACCACCCTATCATAACAAAATCCTCATTAAAAGATAATATAAATTATATAACTAGATATTTAGTTCTAAAATGTTGGATCTAGTGTATTACAAATTGACAATCGCCATCATGTGTGGTCAGTTAGTTGGATATCCATGCAGTGAATCCAGAAAATAAATCTTTGGAGTATCCAAATTGACTGTAATGAGCATCCAATGTTCCCTAAAAACACAAAAAGAAATAAGTACTGATAGAAATGAAAATATAATTTATATGATTAAAATGTAGAGTTTTACCCTTGCATCGTTGGTATTAAAAAGATCCTGTCAGTCGTAATTCTTCTTTGAAACGTTCTGAGCAGATTTGACATCAATTCAGCCTGAAAATTAGAATCTATTTCTGTTCGTTGTGTAGAAATGGTGTGAGGACTAACGAGTCCAAATTTGTATTCATGGGCAAATCCCTTCAATTTTTTTTCATATATACGCCTGTGAAAAATATGAGATGTATTTATCCATAATTATCAAAGTATATCAGCTTCTGTAAAATCAAATCATGAAAACATACCTCATGTATACATTTATAACTGAGGCGCCTAGCCAGTCATATGTGATGATCTCAAAAACAGCGTCTGCACTAACGAAATCTATTGTTTCCTCTACGTACATATCTTTTTCACAAAAAATTGTATGATTCTTTCCGTCTTTCATTTTCGTATCCACATGAGCTTGCAATGATATTAAATGTGGATATAGAACGGGCGGGGTGAACGTGCTCTCAGTAGATCATTTTGATCGATTGGTTGATCCAATCTTGGAGTCGCTCTTTCGTTTTAGCTTCTCCATTTTATCCTTATGTAATAACATTCATCGGTTCAGCCATTTTCTAATTTAATGTAAAAGGTTCTTCTTGAAAAATGAACTGGAAATGAATACCTCCTGCTCGACGTGTTTTTTTACAAGATTCGACGGCCATGCAACGAATGTTCCAATAGCTTTTTCCACCGTATGAATGTCGTAATCGTCATTTGGAATGGGTAGCTCGGCGCTCGGCTCATGAGCTACGTTAATCGACACTTTGACATGACCGGTTGGAAGTGGTCTGGAGTATAGCGTGTCATTCTGCATATTGAACATCGTAGCCCTCACTACAAGGCGATGGGTGGGAGTTGACAGATATAAATCACAGTCATTTTCACCCTGCAGAATATCATTAAATGAAAGGTATCAGTGTCTATGTGATTCAAATCTCACAAAAACTAATATTATAACATTTATTACCTCGGTTATGTCAGGTCTTTGAGGGGAATGGCTCGCCTCAAAGCTGGTGAGGGGTGGATCTTCTCACGGGGGTTGTTCTTGAGTTGTTTGTTCTCTTCGCCTCTCCTCCATCAAACTCTTTATCATCTCTCCCTGAGTTTGTATTAGTTCTTCAAGGGTAGCTACTCTATCTCTCATTACATGCAATTCTTTAGTTTGTTCATCATCTTGTTTTTTTTTCTTAAAATATGTCTTGGGTGACACCCCAAAACCCACACCTCTGACGCGGCCATACTGTTCTGGCTGTTTCAAGGCCGTTGAAAGTATGTCTGCATCCGGTGCGGGTGTTGATGTTTCATGTGACTATGTCAAATAGAAAATATGAAAAAATAAGTAAGCATCATTATGTAATAGTGATTTAAAGCAAAACAAGTTTATATTATGTCATACTTACACATGTTTCCCACACTTTTTGTGTGTTTTCATCTATCAGTTTCCCCTCTTTATTAACACGAGCCTCCTTCCATAGCACATGGCGTGGAATGGAAGTGACTTGAGATTTTGCTTCATCAATCTGCTTATAAACAGAGAAACATGGTTAAAGTGTTGTTTTATGTCACATAAAATTATTACAGTACTTTTAAAATACATACCAATTGTTTTTCAATTGAAGCGTACCCCAACCTTGCTTTACGGTAGGGGTACGCTGGTTTTGCTGCCCGTTCTTTATTTTCAGCACTCAGTTGCTATTTTATAAATAAAAACCAATCAATCAATGTGATGTATACAAGCAACGTTACACAACATGTAACCAAACACAATGTACCTGAAAATTCTTTTCCGCACGACGGTTGCAAAACGCATCCCACGTTCCTTGGGATATCAAGTTTGCATAAAGAGGAGGCAGGTGCGGCTTGATTTTCCCTTCAGCATCTTTCAGATGATTTTTCGTTAAAATGGTGCGAAAGCCTCTATGAATCCTTCCTGCCAGTCTGAAAACATATTCTTTGTGCGAAACATCTACTATAAATGCACTCTGCAAGAGATGATGAAGGGTTAGTCAATATTTCAATATTTTATTTTATTTTAATAAATTAAATAGATGATATGGTAATGTTACCGTAATCTCTTCCCACATTAATGTTTTCAACCCGCTGACAACATGGTGCCACGACTCTACGTCAATCGGCACGTGTTGTCAAGTGACGATTCCAATGTAGCTACTAAACATGGCTTTGTTGGGGTTTACATGTTGGCCTAGCTTATTCTATACCACCTCATATTTGATGCCTTTTGCTTTTGCCTTAAGGATTTTTGCTAAAACTGTCAAACTACGGCGCACCTATTTTTTTGTGTCGTTGGGGTTTCATCGCCTACCATTTCCTCAGTTTCTGCATCATCATTATGTTTCTCCGAAGCACTAGCTTCGGCACTGACACCAGCTGCAACAGGTTGAGAGACCTGTTGTACGTCAGTAGTGGGACCAGATGCAACAGGTTGAGAGACCTGTTGTCTCTCAGCAGTGGGACCAGCTGCAACAGGTTGAGAGACCTGTTGTACGTCAGCAGTGGGACCAGCTGCAACAGGTTGAGAGACCTGTTGTCTCTTAGTAATGGGACCAGCTGCAACAGGTTGAGAGACGTGTTGTGTCTCGGGATTGGGTGCATCAACAGGTGAAGAAGTCATTATCTGCAGAACTGGTTTAAAATTTAAGTTAGATCACATAAAAGCAGCAGCGAACAGATAATAACATAATGTAACACAATCTATATTACAATAAAAATCAATAACCTGATTATTGAACTCCCTTTTTTTTAAAAGGCTGAAGGGATTTAACCCCTCTATCAACTATCCATATCCCTTCATTGTGGTCTCCTCTGACATACAAAACGTCATCTACATTGGGACCACTGCGAAATGATTGTGAAATCCCAATGAAAGGATCATCTTCCGTTGAATTTTCATCTGACCCTTCAGCTGTTTTGGTCGATAACAGAACAATTGACCAGTTTTGGTTTGCGGGATCGGGAACATAAAATACTTGCACTGCCTGTGAAGACATTATAAATGGTTCATCTTTCTCCCCTTCCTTACTGAAATCAACTTTCACAAATACCAAATCATCTATTTTAACAGCACTCCTGTTATCAACCCACTTGCATTGAAATATCGGAACTTTAAATTCTGTATAATCCAACTCCCATATTTGTTTGATGATGCCAAAGTATGACATATTTGCATAAATTGGATTTCTGTCCTTAGCACCGGAAACATGCATCGCTTCAGCCACAAGTGTAACCCCACTATTCTGCATGGTACTGTCTTCATCATGTTCATTAGTGTAAAATGTATAACCATTAACTACATAAGCATTGTAAGATAATGCATACACACTTGGTCCTCTGGCTAGCCATCGAAGTCGTTCCGAAATAGACTTTGGATTTTCATCTAACTTCTTAAAAATATGATCTCGAAACCATCCTATAAACTGTCGATTATGTGTATTTGATATCCATTTTTCAGCCCTTGATGGATTCAATTGCCTAAGAATTTCTTTGTGGATTTCAACATATGGGTCAACGTCCAAACTGTTATGCAAAACATAAAGGTGGGCCTGCTCCCGATCTGTAATATTGATTGTGACAACCTTTCTTCCAGAAATTCCTTCACCCTCTAACTGCCCAGTGTGACGAAATTTCGGTAAGCCAATTCTTTCCACACCAGACAAGTATTCGGTACAAAATTCAACGGCTTCCTCAACAATATATCGCTCTGCAATTCAACCCTCTGGCCGACTTCGATTTTTGACATACCCTTTCAAAATCTTCATATATTGTTCAATGGGGTACATCCATCTGTAATGTACAGGACCACATAGTCGAATCTCTCTCACCAAGTAGACCATCAAATGAACCATCATATCAAAAAATGAAGGCGGGAAGAAAATTTCTAATTCACATAATATGACGGCAATTTCTTTTTCCATAGCTGGCAATTTCGCCGGGTCTATAACTTTGCTGCATATAGATTTGAAGAAGAAACACAGTTTCGTTAATTTATGGTGGACATTCTTGGGCAAAATGCAACGTAAAGCAATTGGAATGAGATTTTTCATCAAAACATGACAATCATGTGATTTCAGACCTTTTAACTTCAAGTCGCTCATTGACACAAGGTTACTGATATTTGACGAATACCCCTCTGGAACCTTTACGTCATTCAAGAAGTTGCAAAACTGATATCTCTCCTGCCTGGAAAGAGTGTAAGCAGCAGGAGGAAGAAATGTTCGTTTTTCACCCTTTACTGGTGCCAACTCTTCTCGTATTCACATCTCAACCATGTCCAACCTAGCCTTAATTCCATCTTTTGTTTTGCCAGATGTATTTAGCAACGTGCCGATAACACTGTCAAATACATTTTTTTCTACATGCATAACATCAATAAAATGTCTTACATACATACAATTCCAGTATTGTAATTCAAAAAAATTGATCTCTTTTTCCAACCGATTTTCGTAAGGTTTTTCGAAGCCGGTTTACCAAAAGTAGTGTCCAAATTTTTAACTTTCTCAAACAATTGATCGCCTATTAGTGGAGAAGGTGTTGTACGTTCTTCTGAACTTCCATCGAATGATTTCTTCCAAGAACGGTACTTATGTCGTCACGGTAGAAATCTGCGATGTCCTAGAAACACGGTTTTCGATGAATGTTTCAACCTAATTGATTGTGTACCTTCTTTGCAAATGGGACAGCCTTGAGTTCCTTTAATGCTATATCCTGAAAAATTTCCATAAGCTGGGAAGTCATTTATCGTCCCATACAACATGACTCTCAAAGTGAAATCTTCCTTTCTGTAAGCATCATACAATGTAACACCTGAATCCCACAATAATTTCAAATCTTCGATCAATGGAGCTAAATAAACATCAATATCATTACCCGGTTGTTTTGGTCCTGATATAAGCATAGATAACATGATTTATTTTCGTTTCATGCATAACCACGGTGGTAAGTTAT
Organism: Viscum album; assembly: GCA_963277665.1. Classification (NCBI taxonomy): domain Eukaryota; kingdom Viridiplantae; phylum Streptophyta; class Magnoliopsida; order Santalales; family Viscaceae; genus Viscum; species Viscum album. Next base: position 816,215,507 of record OY728165.1, read on the forward strand.
AATTTATCAACATAACCGGCCATGTACTGTGACTGCTTCTTTGAAAACAAAAAGGATTCACTCCATCTGTAGATAACGCAAGACGAAGGTTTCTCGACTCGTTTCCAAATTCAGGATACTCATGATCGATTCTATTCCACTGAGGAGAGTCTGACGGGTGACGTAGTATCCCATCTTTAATTCTTGTATCTGCATGCCATGTTAATTGTTCTGCAGTCTCCTCACTTCCATATAGGCATCTAAACCTTGGAATGATTGGAAAGTACCATACAACTTTAGTAGGACTGGATTCATCTTTCTTGTATCGAGAAGCACCACACTTTGGGCATTCTTTAAGTGATTTGTGGTCCTTGTGAAACAGTATACAGTCATTCGGGCAGGCGTGTATTCTTTCAGAGATCATACCCATAGAGCGTAGCATTCGTTTGGCATCGTATGTTCGGCTCGGGAGCTCATTGTCTTCTGGGAGCATGTCATTCAAGAGGGCAAGTAGTTTCATAAAACTTTCATCCTTCCACCCGTTATCTACTTTCAAATTATAAAGCTTTAGTACGGCTGACAATGCTGTATATTTAGTGCAACCAGCATACAATGGCGTCTTTGCACAACTTTTTAACTTCTCAAACAATTTTGGGCAATCACGAAGTTCATCTTCGAAGGTCCTTGTCATTTTCTCAATATGATTTTCATCATCATTCACATCTGTAATCACATCCTCCATACGGTCATATTCATTGTTCATGTTTGTAATCATATCAGATGATCCATAAAATGCAGTGTCACCCCAGTCACTACCTACATTCGTTGTTTCCCAGTGTTTATTCCAACATGTATAACTTTGATCTATTCCGTGACAGATCAAGTGTTCTTCCAACTCATCTGGACTAATTTGTTTTGAATAACAACAGCGTAAACACGGACAAAGTATTTGAGAAGAGTCACATGCATGATCTATTGCAAACTTGATAAATTCTTTCACGCCTTCTTCATACTCTTTTGTCAACCTATTGGCATTCATCCATTCTTTATTTATATTCATCCTATTTAAAATCCATAGGATAAGTATATAGGTTAAAGTATAAGGAATATGAGTATAATTTAGATAAAAAACAAGATACTTTAAGGAAATAAAGGAATAAATAAATACCAAAATAAAAAATATATTGGGAACCACTACAATCCCCAAGCCTCACATCATCTAGATCTCTAAAACCCATCAAAGTTACTCCAACTCGATCTGGAAACACTAGGACCCAATTCTACCTGACCTTCAATACATGAGGATTTCTTGGGTACTCAGTAGGGAACCACCAATGTGGTTTCATAAATTCTAATTTTTAGTTATATGTGCATGTTTCGTGCTCTGAATAAATAAATAATATCTAATAAATAAATAAATAAATCATCATTGATCCTCAGGTTCGTAGCCTCGATCATTCATACCAACTTTGGCTAGTGCCAAAGTGTATTTGAGAACATTATGATGACTATACCAACCATAAAAATAATCATGAGGTCTTTCACCCTAGTATACATTGATAATTACCGTAGATATAAACTCACCCTGGTGAATATGATAATAACCTGTAAAACCTCCATCCCATTATAACAACTTGAGTAGTATCCATACTAGTATAAAATTGTTCCCAATAACTTAACCCCAGTAGTGCAGGACACTCAACCAAACAGGCCAAATACACAATAAGGACTGAAATCTCTCACCTATCCACTTTTCATAACAAATATAATCACTACTCAAAATCAATGTCCCTATTAGTAGTATCATAGACCTCACTACTATGTAATTTTTTCCATTTCAATAAAATACCACCTCAAGGTCATTTTTTTAATAAAAGTGGTGACATGAATTGGTCACCTAATTCATGCCCCAAAGGACTCAATTAAAAAAAGAGTATAAGTACAAACACAAGGTGAAAAGAACTTACACCAGTAGGGATTGAGATAAGTATAAACCAAAAACACCAAGGAAAATCTGGACAAATATCTAGAAGCAATGAATGGTCCAAACAACCTATTATCAACTATTCCATGATATCTAAAAGGGGTTTTACTATCCATGGGGACAACACTAATCCATCTGGCTCGAAGGGAATCCAATGCCTTCATAAATTTTCTTCTCTATCAACTTGAGTTATGTTATTCATGTTGTTATACAGTTGTTATTTTAAAATGAAGGGCTGAAATGAAACCTAAGAAATACCTTAATATATTAAAACCAATGTTTAGAAAGGAAAACCATTAAATGAATGGATCAATAAGCTATTAAGAATGAAGACCATCATTGCAACGTCACCATCCAACAGAAGCACATGATGTAGTGAAACACTCATCGCATGAGAGCATCATATTATTTATCAGTGTCTTACATGGTATAGCCTCATAATATTTACATGGTAATATTCCATACTATAAATAGTCTCAAGAGATGGCTCATGTCCCATTTCAATATATAGATTTTTTCTGGGTCAGTCTACACATCCAGCCTATCAACAACCTTACAAAGTTATACCCACCCAAGTAGTCACATCCCCAAGGGGGATGTTCACACACTTTAGGTTCAATTAAATAAGGCCAAGGGCTCTAATGTATCACTAGTTCCATGTGTGGCCTATGAGAACAAATACATAAAAGTCACAGAATATATTCCAAGAGGTCTCCGGGTTCCCCCTAACAAGGTCCTCTAAGTCACACTCACTCTAATAACACCCATTAAGGAATTTATAAATCCATAAATAAATTACCAGGACCACATACCTATTTTATATGTTTCTACTATTTTAATTCCAAGTTGAAAACTTTTCCTAGGCTCTCTAAGCCTCGTCTATTTGTCTACCCCAAGATCAACTCATCAATATAGCTCCTTCCTCTCTCCAAAAAACCAAAATTATTAAATTATAACATTTATAATTAATTATCCAAATCAATTTAAACTTGTTATATTCACTAGAAACTCATCTTGTGGACTTTTCATGTTAGAACCAAGACCAAAAATCCATATAAGATCTGAAGTGGGATCTTAGTGCCATCTTAGGAAAAATGCCCAACCAAACCAAATCCATAGACAACATTATATAATTTGATCCAATATCCATGAAAACTACAAAAGGAAACACAAATCCTTCATAATGATTGGTGACTTTCAGATACCATCATGATGCCTCTTATACATGAGGTAGGAAAACACCCCCATCAAATCAATATGATACCACCGTGCTCCAGTTGAATCACCCATAAAACCTAATCTAGATAAATCAAAAATCAATAGAAACTAAATATAAAGAATAAAATGGTAAGGAAGATGGTGAAATCACTTAGAATTGTTGAATAAATCCACTAAAAAACTCCCCATGGAAAGGATAATCAAAGAGGAATAAGGGGGTGGATCGATTGGGCATTGTATAAGAGGGAGGATGAGAAATGGGGGCTTCCCCTATTGGAATTTCATAGGGAAAAAGATGAAAATATAATTTTAATGTTCTACACAATTTTCAAAACCATATATTAATAATGTGGTGGCACTGTACAAGAAAACCCCTTCAAATATTTGGTCAACATAGTTTACCAAACTATGCATTAATTATGTAAATTGGAACTACCTCAGTCTACAAAATTTCACATGTTTTGTATGAAATCATGAAAAAATGGTATGTTAATCCCTAACTAAAATCCACTTCACATGGTTTCCTCTAAGATATCCCATTGTTAACCTTCACTAACCATGAAAGTCAACTATGTGATTTAGAAAGAGGACTGAAAACCTCCTCATGCTCAAGGTTCTACATTGTTTCTCAAAAAATATGAACACAAAACCATGTTTCATTTGAAAAATCTCCAAAAAAACATCATATAAAACTAAAATAAAGATTGTGGGACTCACCTGAGTACTTGAGGCACCTCTCAAACCGCAGTGGAGGAGGAGGCAGCAGAGTAGGCAGAGGAGGAGGAGGAGGAGGAGGCGCCGGTGGAGGAGGAGGATGAGGTAGCGGACTAGGAGGAGGAGGAGGAAGTGCCGGTGGAGGAGGAGGAGGAAAAGGCTGCGGTGGAGGAGAAGGAGGAGGAGGAGGAGGAGAAAAGGAGGAGGAGGAGGAGGAGGCCGGAGGAGGAGAAGGAGGAGGAGGCGGCAGCCGGAGGAGGAGGAGGCGGCCGGAGGAGGAGGCGGCGGTCGGAGGAGGAGGAGAAGGAGGAGGTGGCGGCCGGAGGAGGAGGCGGCGGCCAGAGGAGGAAGAGCAGGAGGAGGCGGCGGCCGCGGAAGAGGAGGATGAGGTAGCGGCAGTGGTGCAGAGGAGGGCTTCCGCGAGAGATTGACCGGGTGCAGGGAGGAGGAAGAGGACCCGTGGGTTTTTAACAAATCCGTGTGAGCCTTTATCAGCGCTAGTAAAAAGCGCTGATAAAGGATGTATTTATCAGAGCTAAAATGAAAAGCGCTGATAAATACAACCTTTATCAGCGCTTTTTAGCGCTGATAAAGGGGAGGACCTTTATCAACGCTTTTTTTAGCGCTGATAAAGGTCCGGCCCTTTATCAGCACTTTTCCGTTAGCACTGATAAAGGCAGGCGCATGCCTTGCCCAGTTTTGTGGTAGTGTCGAGAGGATGGGAGGTCGGACTCATCACACCTTTTTTAGGGGAATTATTGCCTACTTCGGGACTCTCTTTATAGATTTAAGTTATGTTCGTGAATCCTTATTACATTACCAAGTATAAAATGAGCTTTTCTTCAGATCTGACAATCAATGATTAAATATGTAGGAAATTTAGAGAATCTTTTGTATGTATTCGAGGTTCTTCATCGATAGAGAATCATCTATATTTAATAGAGATTCTTGGTCAATGGTACCCTTCGACACATTTATACAGAAGTCTCTTGGTCATTCTGATGACCATGCTGGTTTTAAAGCCACTCAGTGGGGCACTTGAAGTTTATTGTCATTCAGAGGGACATGGATTATTTTAGAGTTGGGATCGAACCCGTAGGCGGGATACCTACGTATCCTTTGTTTAGAAAAGGAATCAGAACCCACATAGTTCGAGTAAGGTAGTATGATGTTTATGATTGATGGATCAAAGAAGGATGTCACAATTACTTTTACACTCTAAGCTCACGTGAGTCATGCTCGGTGTGAGAAACAAGAGGTATTGGTAAAAATTAGACAATTATGCCATGAAAGATACAATCATAAGAAATAATGTGGGGCTTATGTATGTATGACTGCCCAGATAAATGAAGGTTAGGATTTACTTCAGGGAAGAAATTCAGGAACAGGGTCCATAAAGGTATATGTGCTTCATGGAGATTTTGAATACTCTAACTTGGGGCTTACTTCTGAAAAGGAGGCCCAAATTAGGAGAAGACATATGATTGGTTTTACTCCTGAAAAGGAATCCCAGATCAAAGGTAAATTAGGACTGGTTAAGAGAAATTAATACTGGGTCTTATTCCTAAAAAGGAGGCCTAGGTTAAGAGATTTGAAAAATTAAGGGACTTGGGGTTTACTCTTGAAGAGGATGCCCATATTTGAGACTGGTACTTACTCCTGAAAAGGAGGCCCAGGTTAAGGGAATTAAGGTTTGGGGCTTACTCCTGAGGAGGATGCCCAAATTAGGGGACTGAGGCTTACTCCTAAGGAGGATGCACAGATTTGGGAACTTTAAGAATTGGGGCTTACTCCTAAGGAGGATGCCCAAGTTAAGAATTATGACTAGGACTTACTCCTGAAAAGGAGGATGCCCAAATTAGAGGACTTGGGGCTTACTCCTAAAGAGGATTCCCAAATTAGAGGACTTATGACTGGGGATTATTCCTGAAAAGGAGACCCAAGTTAAGGATTCTCTCATCTTAAAGGATGAGGTTGACTGAATGAAATCTCAATCTTTAGTGACATAAAGATGTGTAAATCACTAGGTTTTGAGAGATATTCCACATAATTCCTTTCATATGAGGAAGTCAAATCAAGAAATCATGCCATAAACGGCTTTGAAGAGTGTCTTGAAGACTGAATCTTGAATAGGAAAGGTGTAATGGCTTAAGAGGGGTGAAATGGGCAAGAAAGGCACCCAAAAAGGCAGGGGCACGCAAGTCCTGGCAGGCGCGCAGGTACTGTGTGGGCGCGCAAGTCCTAGTCGCGCAGGTATGCCTGCACGACACATGGTGTACTTGCGCGACGGTTAACCAGCAGGGTAATACTTGAGTGACTCTTCATTCAAGCCTTTAGAATCTTCTTTAGGTTCTTCCAGAAGAGGGTCACATAAGATCTATTGAAGGAGTAAGGCGGCGTGCAAGTGTGGACCTTTTCCCTTAAGGGATGGCCACTCAGGCGCGCAAGTGTTGATGAGTTTCAACACTTAGGCCTTCCTCCCCCTCTTTAGATCTTCCGTTCTAGGTAAGAAATTGCCTTAGAAGTGTTTCGAAAGCTTTGAGAAGATACTAGGGCGCCGGGAGCTCAAATCTGAGTTTCTGGAAAAAATCCCCTCTTGAATGGGGGGCCCACATGGTCTATTTATAGGTAGGAGAAGACCCCGGGCGGTTATCACTTAGGTCGTTCAAGTGACTTTCACGACCACTAGGCGTCGCGCAAGTGGACTTGCGCGATAGTGATAGAACTTGTGTGGCACATGTGCTTTTGATCCCTTGTTCATGCCTTTGTCGATTTTTGATATTTTCTTCAAAGGATGAATCAATTTGAGCTCAGATATTCCCCTTTTCCGATCTTTAGATTCTGTGAAGAAAGGAGCGTCAACAACATCCATAGGAAATTCTTCCAATAATATGCTAAGATCAACTGCCAAAGTTGAAAATTTTAAAACACCCAAGCATTGAGTAACCAAACCCTTTATAATTTAAAAATGGTGGTGGCATGGTACATGGGCAAGACACTATGATACCCATAGGCCAAGGAGAATGGATCCATAAGGTACACAGGTAAAAAAGAACTAAAAAATATGAAACAATGTAAGATTGACTGAAAACAAGTAGAAAGAATCACACACCTTGGGTTTTGAAAGGGTCAATTTGTCCGAGAAGTTCGAGTGGGAGCAGTGACAAAGATTCAGTTTCGTGAGATCATGAACGATGTGAGCGAGTGGGGTTCTCTATTAGGGTTATATTTAAATTACTGAAAGGGTTTTATCATCACTTTCCAAAAAGCACTGATAAAGATATGTTTTATTAGTGCTTTCTATTTTAGCTCTAATAAAATATTTCTTTATAATCACTTTTTGGAAAGTGCTAATAAAAACTATATAAAATAAATTATAGAAATATTAAATAAATATAAATTAAAAATAAATAAATTATAATAAAAGTAAAAATAATTAACGTTATTAATGAATAAATAATCTTAAATGAACGAATGTTATAAATGATTAAAATTTAATAACTAAATCTGAATAGACTTCAAAAATATTAAAAAAATGAATAAGTTTTATTAATTATATAAATTATTAAAAAAATTAAATATTAATATATATTAAAATGAAGATAAATACATATTAAATATGTACATTACAATGATATTAAAAATATTAAATGTTAATGAATAAATATGTATAAATAAATATTAAAAATGAATAACATATAAAATATTAAATGAATAAATATTAAAAATGAATAAATTATAAATAAAAATAAAATTAATTAGCATTTTTAGTAAATAAATAATATTAAATGAATGAATGTTAAAAAGAGTGAAATTTTATAATTAAAAAATCAATAGATTGCAAAAAATATTTAAAAATGAGTAAGTGTTATTAATTATGTAGAATATTTAAAAAATTAAAAATGAATATAAGTTAGAATGAAAATGAGTACATATTAATTATATACATTAAAACAATATGAAAAAAATTAAATGTTAATGAATAAACATGTATAAATAAATATTAAAAATAGATACAATTATAAAAATATTAAATAAAGAAAAATTGAAAATGAATAAATTAAAAAATATTAAAAAATAATTAAGATTATTAATGAATAAATAATATTAAAAATTAATAAATATAAAACAATATTAAAAAGTAATAAATAGTATTTATTGAATGAAAATATAAAATGAATAAAATTTACTAATTAAAAACATATTATATATTAAATATATTATGTCAATAAATAAAACTCTAAATTGAATATTAAAAATTGAATAAATCACAGATATTATGTGTATGTGTGTGCTTTTATATAAATTTGAATTAATTATGTATATGTGTGTGTAAAATTAATTTAACACAAGTTTGATATGTGTTTATTTGAAAAAAAAATGACATTTTATTAAAAATCCATTACTTAATACTAATTATTAAATATTTTTTATTGATATTAATTCTTAATTATAGATAATTTTTCACTAAATATATGAATTATTAAATGTAAATACATATGAATATATTTATATATTAAAAATATCAAATATATTAATGAATAATTATGTATAAAATCATTAAAAATGAATAAATTGCAAAAATATTAAATGAATTAACATTTAAAATGAATAAATTGTACAAAAAGTGAAAAACACCTAACATTATTAATAAATAAATAATATTAAATGAATTAATGTTAAAAATGAGTGAAATTTAATTAAAAGATGAACAGATTGAAAAAATATTTAAAAAATGAATAAGAGTTATTAATTATATAAATTTCAAAAAAATGAATATATGTTAAAATGAAAATGAATACATATATTAATTATGTAAAATACAAATATATTAAAAAAATTAAAAGTTAATAAATAAATATTAAATAAATATTAAAAATAAATAAAATTATTATATAACATATTAAGTGTAACATATTTTTCAATTCTTTTAATTAATAATTATAAATTTATTATTTGATATATATGTCAAATTGAAAAAAATGACATTAATGAAACAAAATGTTATAAAATGACTATTAATATCAATTAGCCAATATTTCTATTTAATAATAATTTTTTAAAATTCACTCATTAACCATTTTTCATTAAATATATGACATGTTGATATAAGTGTATTTATATATTAAATATGATTTATAAATACATATTTAGTACTTTATACACCATATTTAAGAAAATTATATATATATATATATATATATATCAATATAAATATATTTCTATATTAAATATGATTTTTAATAATATATATTTTTTTCTTATTATTATATAATCAATTTTTCACTAAATATCTTATATATTAAGTGTGAATATATATTTAGTCATATATAAATCATATTTAATAAAATATACTATATTTATATTAATATAAATATATTTATATATTAATATGTGATTTTTAATTATATAATTTTTTTATGAAATATACCATTTTTAGTGCTTTTTTAGCGTTGATAAAGGTCATCCTTTATCAACGCTAAAAAACACTAACAAAGGTGGAATTTATCAATGCTAAGAAAAAACATTGATAAAGTGGGGTCTTTTATCAACATATTTAACTAGTGTTTATAAAGAGAAGTGTTGAATATCATATGATCTATAATAGTGTGACTGAAAACACACTTTTATTGTTTCAAAACATGAAAAATGCATTTAACAGACAGATCCATAGTAAATGAACTCAGAATGATGTGAAATCATAGGATAACCGTCTTAGCATTATTTATGACGTTTATTATCATACAACATGTCAATTGGATGTGTGGTCTGCCCAGAACAACTGAATAAGTAGTTTTTTAAAGTTTGGCACCTTTTAAAAAGATGTGTTGGGGGTTAAAATAAACTGAACAACCTAAGAATGTCATGGAATCAGATGACAACAACTACAAAATTATTTTTGAAATAGTGGATCATACGGAATGTTGGTTTGAGTTTTTGTTTACCTGGGGTAATTGAAAACGAACTTATATTGTTTTAAATCATGAAAATGTGTCTTTAATAATCAGATCCATAGAAAACAAACTCTTAATGGTGTAAAATCATAGTAAAAACCTTATTGGTATTATTTCTAATGTGTATAAGTATACTACATGTCTATCAGATGTGTGGTGTGCTCGAAACGACAGAATGAGCAATTTTTGAAGGTTTGATGTTCTTTAAAAACGCGTTTCATGGGGTTAAAACCAATCAAACAACCTATGAATATTGTGAAATTAATTAAATACAATTGTACAATGATTTCTAAAATATTTAAGTATAAGGAATGTCAATCTAATGTGTTGTTTGTTTGGGATGACCAGAAACAAATTTTTATTGTTTTAAAACACTAAAACATGCATTTAATGGTCAGATATATAGAGAACAACTCATAATGGTGTGAAATCATAGAAAATTAACTTAGTATTGTTTTTTATGTGTATGAGAAGACAAAATTTCAATCAGATGTTCAATCTTCGCAAAACAACTGAATAAATAGTTTTTAATTGTTTGGAATTTTTAAAAACATTCATTGGGGGATCAAAAAACAACTGAATGACCTATGTGTTGGGGGATGTGTTGCAGGGAAGTCCCCAATAAACATCCCAAGAATACATATGGAATATAATTTTGGTTCCCAAAATTTCAATCAAAAATATAAAACATGTTTAAATTATTTTTGTAAATGGTGGACAAGAGCAACATTGCATGAATACAATATATCTTTCATTGAATTCTCATCTGAAGAAGCATAAAAAATGATTCTAACAAACCAAAATCAATGTAACTAGAGAATTACAAACACCAGATTCATGGTAACACATTTAAAGTAGCTTCAAAAATTAAGTCATAAGCAAGAAACAATTGAAATTGATTAACTCAAATCAATTCTAAACATCAGAATAAATGGCAGCATACATCAACATCAACCGGTAATCAAAAGTAGTAAAGAAAGAAAGAAAATAACATCAGGATTTTTACGTTCTTTGGCCAATTTTCCTACATTCATGGGGAAGGGACACAGGGTTCCACTATGCAATAATAAACGGGATAGTAGAATGAATACAAGAAGAATCAAAACAACTCAAATAGACAGACCAATGAAACTATCTAAGCATGAAGTTCCTATAAATTCAGGATCCCATGGTGAAAATGGGGTCAAGAATGGTAACATACTCACAAGATGGATGAGCACACTTAATGCGATCGACACAACAGCAAAGAAGAGTATAAACAAGAACACCAAAATTAGAAGAAGTCATATTGAACTGAACAACCTTACTACGGTTTGGTCACATCTTTAAAGAGTTTCATCCTTAGGGATCTAAGATGAAGAAGTTAAATTACATGGTCATCATCCTCTGATCATTCTCCAGGTACATTCCAAATATACCGCACCTTCCCCATGATGAAGAACGGTTGCATATTACTGCATCTCCACCGAAAAACAAGAAGGAATACAAAACGTCACCCTTGTTTTCTTCTTTAGAGATCCAATAATAGGAACTTGGTAACCCTCCTCATTTTTCAAAAATAGATCCCCATCCCTCTTTATTAATGAAACTAGAACCCTCAAACCAGGGAAATATCCTTCCTGAAACCAATTATGCTTTAAAAATGGAGAAGTGTGTCCACAAATTGAGAATCCCCTGGAAGAAATAAAAGTGGGGTAGGGAGGGGAAAATCACCAAGACATGTGGATGGTGGAGGAGAGCTCAAGCATAACTTCTTGAACAAACAAAGCACATGTGGCTTTGAATGGTATGATCAGAAAATAAATCCAGTATTTTTTAATAATTAAAATAATACATGAAATGTCATTTAATTTTAAAAAAAAATCACTGAATTAAACTATTTAATTCTCAACAAAAACAATGAATAAAATTCACAAATATCTACCTTGAAAATAAAATTAATAAACCTAAAACCTTTGATGTCCCTACACCACCTAACATATCACGATAATTCAGGAAAACATGCAGTCCTAATAAATTCTAAGAGTACATCAATGTGTCATTGATGTTCATCGTAGTGAAACACACTTACCCAAATTCACTGACATCTAATTCTAACTATAAAAACATGCTTAGAATAACATTTTAAACTAATAAAAGACATTAATTAAACTCATACCTTCACTTACCTGATCTTTTCATCATCACATACCCAATCTCCCATTGAACTCATGCCACCATAGGTTTGGACAGCTCACTTTCACCTATAAGAACACAATATAAAATATTATAATAATTCTTCAAATAGAAAACACAAGGAAAATAGAAAGACAAGGTATTAATAATCTCATAAGAGTGAAATAGTTCAAATGCAATAATAGCAGCAAAAGAAAACCCAACCCAAACAATAAAAATCTGAGCGTCTAAACACCTAGACACTCCCCCTAAAACTACACAAGTCTGTCCATCATCATGGATCCTCTATCAGATAGATTCAGAAAACTCACACCCCCAAGAAGACACTAAAATCACATTGATCTATGTATAAGGCCTTTTAAATCAATTCTAGAAAAGGGTAAAACCTGAAACCTACACTGAGACTGATTCAATGCCCACAAGAATTCTCAGTGAGACTAATTCCGACACATCTCCACCTAAGTAGAAAAACATTCCTAAAATACAAACCACCTAAAGAGAGTGAATATCCTTTGTGATGTTTTTTTTTTACAAAATTTTGTATATTTTGTCTAATAATATTTTTTTTAAATAATGTTTTTGTACATCAGGTGAAATATGTGGTGTTGAAATTTTATAATTTGTTTGTTGGGAAGTTGATAGTATTTCCAATGAAGAAGTTGTTTTGAAAGATTATTATCAAACACATAGGATTGGACTCAATTTATTAGATTGAGTTTTTTGTATGAAAGTTAGAATTTGTTAAAATGAAGAAAGTAAAAATTTTCTAAATATCAGATTCATAAAGTTTGTTTTTTGCTATGTTTGGAAGTTAGAAAATTTGTTTTGAAAGTTATTGATGGGAAGTTAGAGAACATTACAAAACAAAGTTAAATGATACTTTGATATTCTTTCAAGTTTCTAAAAATCATGAAGAATTCATGATGTGATCTGGATTTAGAAGAATAAAAGAGAAGTGAAATTTTTTTGGAGTTTCCAAAAATTGAAGTTATCCGGAAGCGCCACAAGAAAGTCAGATCAGACTAAGTTGAGGAAGAAAGTTAAGTCTAACTAATTTGAGGAAGAAATTCGGATTGAATTGAGTTGAGGAAGAATGTCAAATCAGATAGAGTTTAGGAATAAAGTATAATCAGAATGAGATGGGGAAGAATGTAAAATTAGACTGAGATGAGGAAGAAATTCAATTGGACGGAGCTAAGGAAGAAAGTCAGATCAGACTATGCTGAGGAAAAAAATTAGATTAGACTAAGTTGAGGAGAAAATTCATATTAGATTGATCATAGAAAGAAATTAAAATCAGATTGAGCTGAGGAAGAAATTCAAATCGGACTAATCTAAAGAAGAGAGTCACTCAGATTGAGGTGATGAAGAAAGTTAGATCGGACTGAGCTGAGGAAGAAAATAAAATTAGTCTGAGAATTTCTAATGAACTAAGTTTTTCAGACTATTGATTATGATCATTTTTTGAGGTTTTGAGAAGATTTTCTTGACAATTCAAGAGGTTTTGGGAATTTACAGAAGATGTGATAAGGTTTGAAGTGGTCAAAGATAAAGTTCAAATGGACATGAAATTCGGGTTTTTGTAATTTGGGTGAGTGGGGAAAAAGTTTCAGTTTCCCACCTTTACCTATTCTAGGTTTCCTATATATATATTCATAGTACATACATACTTTTTAGTTACTCACATGTGTGAAAAGGTGAATTTCTACAGAGTTTGTTTCAGATAAGTTTTCCAGAACGAGATCTCATCAATAAATTAGACAACTGAAAGTTCTGTTTATCAGACTGAGGACGATCATACTAAAGAAGATCTGTATAATTATTTGAGTATAGTTTTTAAGGCATGGGTTTTTTTTTGATAGAAAACAAAGTTTTTTCAGGCACAGATTGAGAAAGGGTAAATCGGATTTAGTATATAAGATTGATTTTATCAGATTGAGTCTATCAGACTAAGTCTATCAGACTGAGTCTATCATACTAGGTTTATTAGACTGAGATAATCATACTCAGACACATTGGATTGAGGTTCCATACAAATATTTTGTGGATTAAATATATTTGATGTTATTTTTCTTTTGTGGCTCAATTTTTTGTAAGAAAACTTTGTAAACTGATGGGAGTGAGTATAATATTTACTATCAGGATATATAAGGTGACTAATAGGAGTTTACACAAGTTGTATTCACTTCTTGATAATAGTGAATTTCCATAGACCCGTGAGAGTGGATATTGAAAGGATGTAGGTTCTCACCCTAAGGTAGAACCATGTAAATATCATGTACTTTACTTTCTTTCCTAATTTTTCATGCATGATTATATACTAAAAGATGATAAGGTAATGAACTTTAATAGTTTTTAGGGGTTAAGTTTCTAAAATTTTGAAACTTATAAAAATTTAGAACTGATTCAACACCCCACCCTTCTCAGTTGTTATTTGATCCTTTGGAACTTAAATTGGTATTAGGGAGAGATTACCTTATTGAATAATTATCATGGATTATCTCAATTCTATCAATAGTAGAATAATTACTACATTTTATGGAAAAAATTACTATGTTTGGAAGAACAAGATGATTCCATATCTTTTATCTCTTTTCCTGAAAATTATTGATACTTCTACAATTGGTTTTCCACCCATTGAGAAAGATACTCCTATGACATTTACTGACAAGAGAAATATTGATGTTGATGGAAAGGCCAAAAATTATATTCTTATGTCACTATCATAAAATGTTTATTTAAAGGTAATGGGTCTCAAAATAGCAAAGAGTATGTGGTACAAGATCAAAAGTATTTTCAAGGGTAATACTAATGTGAATGAGTCAAAGCTACAAATATGGCATATAAAGTTTGAATATATGGGAATGGGAGATAAAGAAACTATTAATGAGTACTTCACTAGATTAAATGAAGTCATTTGCAACATCATAGGTTTTGGAGATGCCTTGGAAGATTCTAAAATTGTGAAGAAACTCATGAGAAACTTTTCAGATGAGTTGGATTCTAAAATCTATACTATATAAGATATAGATGATTTATCTCTAGATGAAATACATAAATTTTTTATTTCTTATGAAATGATAAAATCACCAGTGTTCAAAAATATGATTAAAGATGAAATGGATTTTGAATATTTGAGAAAGACAAAAATTTAAGAAGTTGAAGATACATATCCTTGTGATTCCGAAGATAGGAGACTAATGAGTTAAATGAAAAAATCATGTCTCTTATATCTATGAACTATAGAAAATGAATAGTAAAGTATGGAGTAATACTTCCTCTTAAATGGTTTGAGTGTGGTGTAATGATTTGACTCAAAAATAAATTTAGAGAATATTGAGACGATTCCGATTTAAAACCCTGATGGAATAAGTAGAACAAAGGTTCTAAAGAAGAAAAGTCATCCAACAACTATAAGAATAATTTCGCTGGAAAAAAATAAGTATGCTGAGTAAGAAAACTGAATCAGACTCATTTGACAATAATTCTTCAGAAGATGAATGTTTGGAAAAGGTTATAACATTCATCGAAAATTTTGAGAAAACAAAAGACTCCTCAAATAGTGAAGAAGAATGAGGTAAAGAATCTTATAGAGAGTATCGACTTAGAACAGAACTTGTTGCATGTCTTGATAAAAATAGATCTATCAAGAAAGAAATATAAATGATAAATAAATATAGTGTAAAATTTGTTGAAGTGGAAAATTTTATTTTCAAGTAATAATTAGAATACATCCATGAGATCTGAAGTTACAAACTTACAATTACTGAATAGGGAAAGATGATTGAAGATATTAATAAGAATTTGGAAGCTAAGTAAGAGGAAGTTAACAAGTCTCGGTCAAAACTTATTGAGGTTAAAAGTACTTTAAGAAATATGAATTAAAATTTCAACAAAACTTTGGATGTAAAATATGATAATTCTAAAGTTTTTGAGAAATCTCAAATCAAGAATCATGTGAAATCCTCACCCACAAAAAAAATAATGTTTCATCTAATTTTTCTAACATTTTAAATGAAGAGAAAAGTGTTGGTAAATCATGGGTTGGGAAGGGATGTGAGAAACCTATCACATATAAAAAAGTTGAAAACTCCCTTAGTATGAAATATGGTTCACACCCATATTATGTTAGAGCATAAAGATGTTATAAATCTTAACAAAGTTTATATGGAGAAATATTTTACTTCAATATAAAATCAAGATTCTATAGTTTTTGTTAGTGCATTGGAATCTATGGGCACATGTAATATAATTGTTTCCATAACATTTCACTTCCCAAAATAAGGTTTGAATAGAGTAGAATCAATGGTGGAATAAGAATGAGTAAATTTCATAAAACTCAACAAGTTTGAAAAGTAAAAAACTAAATATGTTAGAAAACTTCCAATGGAAAACAAATTTAAATTTATGGAATAATTATGTGGAATATGTGACTAAGCTGTTCATTATGTCGAAAAATGTATGACACTCCTTCCTAAACAAATTTATTATATTATAAAAGAAAAGTTAGTTGGAAAGAATAAAGTTGCGGAAATAAAATTTATTGTTGATATGGATTTGAAAGAAAGTAAAAATGAAAAAACCATGGATACTTGATAGTGGTTGTTCATCACACATGAAAGGTGATTTTAAAATCTTGAAAGATGTTGAAAATCAAGATGGAGGAGCTATTACCTTCGGGAATGATAGTTCCATAAAAATCAGAGGAATTGGAACGACTAAGATTGAAGAAAAAAGGTTGAAATATAAGGAAGTTATATTTTTTATGGGATAAAACATAACTTACTTAGTTTAAATCAACTTTTTGATGATGAAAAATAAGTTATTTTTAGAAAATATTCATGTATCATTAGAAGTGCAGAAAATGGAAAAGGTGTTATAAGTGGAGAAAGAACAGGCAGGAATCTCTTTCAAATATGAGAACTTTACAACTCCTGTTACTTGAGTGATAAAGATGAAAACATATTGTGGCACTGAATACTTGAACATATTAGATAAAAAAATATGAAAACACTTTCTAAAGTTTATGTTGTATGAAATTTTCCAAAATTGAAAAGAAGAGAAGAAGGTGTTTGCATAACTTTTCAAAAGGGAAAATGACTAATAAAAATCATAATAAAGTTGAGATTCAGTCTACTAGACCTCTTGAACTTATTCATTCTGATTCATGTGGGTTGATGAGACATCAATAAATAAAATGGAGATTTTTACTGTATCATTTTCATTGATGATTTCAATCAGATGACCAATGTCATGTTTATGAAGAACAAGTGAGAGGTAGAAATGTTTAGAGTTTTCATAAGAGAAGTTGAGAGATAAATGAGGATTTGTATAAAGAATTTGAGAATAGACAATGGAACATAATTCACATGAAATTACTTTTAATTTTATCTTATAAATCATGGAATCAAACATCAGTATAGTTCTCCATACACCCCTCAACAAAATGGAGTAGCAGAAAGGAAGAATAGAAGTTTAGTGGAAATGAGAAGAAGCATGTTAGTAGAATACAAACTTTCAATGTTATATTGGAGAGAATTTTAGCACTATTGTACACGTAAAAAACTGATGTTTTTTTAGGCTATAATATAACATTACTTCCTATGAAATTTGGTATAATATAAAACTTTCATTGAAGTACTTCAAAGTTCTTGTAAGTCTATGTTTACTAAAAAAATCCATATCTTAGAAACTTTTATGAGAAATCTGAAGAAGGAATTTTCATGGTATATTCACCCAATGGAAGAAGTTAAAAATGTCAGAAAAAATGTTTACAAAAGTTGATGGATTTATATGATGTCAAATTTATTGAAAATTCAATCTCCATAACAAAAGATGTTGAGAATATTGAGGAAGATAAATTGAAGATTTCTAATGGAAATGAATGTGATTCAAAACAAACGTATCAAGATTCAGAAGAATTATGTGATGAGGAAAGTTAATTTGAAAGTAAAATTATGAAATTATATAATTTAAGAAAACATATTGAGACCAAAAATATTCTTGGGAGTTAAAAGGCTCTGGTTCAAAAAAGAAGAATGCTGAGATTAGAAAATCAAACATCACTCATCTCAAAAGTTGAACCGAAATCAGTTTCAAAAGCTATTCAACACAAATAATAGGTACATGATATAAATGAAGAGTTGGATAAGATTGAGAAAAAACCCTTGGTAAATTGTTCCACATCCATCAAATAAAAATGTTATCATAATAAAATGGGTTTATAGAAACAATATGAATGAACAAGGAGAAATTTAAAGAAACAAAGAAAGATTTGTTTGCAATGGCTATGCACAGGTGGAATGTGTGGATTTGGAAGAAAATTTTGTCCCAATTGCAAGATTAGAAACTATTAGAATGTTTCTAGTAGCTTCTAAACATAAAAATTGAAAATTTTATCAGATGGAAGTAAATTCATCCTTTCTAGATGTTGAGATTGAAGAAAAGGCTTATATTGTGAAACCTTGTTGTTCTTTACTTGATGAAGATGAAAGAAAAGTTTGTAAATTGAAGAATGTGTGGGTTGAAACAAGCCCTGTGTGCATGGTATTCTAAACTTGACAATTTTTGAGAATGTTGAATTTTTCTAAATCAAATTTGGATAGGAACTTTTATGTGAAAAAAAGTTAAATTTGACACCATGATTTTAATTGTGTATGTGGTTGAAATAATTTTTTTGGTGATGGAGAAGATGTTTGTAAAAACATTTGTTGAATAAATGAAGAATAACTTTGAGATTTTAATTTTGGGAGAATTAACTTTCATCCTTGTTTTACAAGTTCAACAAAAGGAAAAATAAATTTTCATTTCTCAAGAAAAATATGTCAGGGAATTATTACAAAAGATTGGTATGGATAAATCCCAAGAAGTTTCTACTCCTATTTCGGTTGGGATAAATATGATTAAATATTAATATGGTAAAAGTGTGAATTAGAAATATTTTTGGAAGCTGATAGGAAGTTTGTTTTGTCTCACAACCTCAAGACCTGATATTTTTTATGTTATAACTTCATATGCTAGATATTAGAGTGATCCAAAAGAGTCTCATATATTGGTAGCAAAATGATTTATTAGATATGTTAAAGGAAAAAACTTCACATGGGATACTATACAGAATAAGTTTTGATATGGACTTCCATATTTATACTGATTCATATTGGGTTGAAGATTTCACTGATATAAAATCAACTTATGGAGGAAATATTTTCTTGGGAGAATGTTTTGTGAGTTGGAATAGTAAAAATATATATTTTGGTAATTATGAGCATAATGAAATCAAAATATATTGAAACTACCCATGATTTTACTCAAATTTTATGGATAAAGGTTTAATTTGAAGATTTTAAAGTTGAAGTTTACAAACCATTAAAGATACTTTGTGGTAATGAGAATGAAATTGATCTTTCTAAAAATCATTTCAAACACTCAAGATCAAAACATATTGATATAAATTTTCACTTTATAAAATAAAAGGTTGATAGTGGAGAAGTTTTTCAAGAATATATTTCTAAAAAATATAAAATTGTTGATATCTTCACAAAATCAATTTGGAAAGAGAGATTTTTGGAATTGAGACTGCAACTTTATGTTCTTCCTCCACCATCAACTTCCTAAACATCTTAAGTATGTACTCCCATCATGATTTGGATTATGTTGAAAAATGGGGATAATTTGTACAAATTTATCCTATAAGGGATAGGGAAGTACTTTTATAACTTAAATGAATATGAAGTTGTGGTTATCATAAAATGAGGGAGATAAAGAAAAGTAAGAGGAAAAGATAAAAGTGATGGGGTTTGTCTTAACATGACTGCAAAATTTTCTTATCACTGAGGGATATAATTCCATCAAAAACATTACATTATCCAATAGTGTAGTATCAGGACACTCCCTTTTGAGAAAGGTTATGTTTTGGTAAATTCTCAAAACTTGAGTTGTTTCTAAACATGATTTGTTAAAAAAATACGAGGTTTGAAAAATGGTGAGTTGAAAAACTTATTAGAAAAAGGTGTCAACAAATCCAAAGGGGGAGATTGAATATCCTTTGTGATGTTTTTGTTTTTACAATGTTTTATATTTGTTGACAATTTTTTTTTATAAAATAATGTGTTTGTACATCAAGTAAAATATGTGTTGTTGAAAGTTTATAATTTGTTTTTTTATAATTTGGTGGTATTTTGGATGAAGAAGTTGTTTTACAAGCTAGCGATCAGACACATGGGATCAAAAACATTTCATCGAAGTGAATTTTTGTACAAAATGTAGAAGTTTTTAAAATGAAGAAAGTTATAAGTTGCTGAAGATTGAATTCAGAAAGTTTGTTTTTTTATGTCTAGAAGTTAGAAAAGTTTTTTTGAAAGTTGTTGATGGGAAGTTGGAGAACTTTTCAAAAAAAAGTCAGACTATGATTTGATGTTCTTTCAAGTTCCTAAAAACCATGAATAATTTATGATACAAGATGCAGTTAGAAGAAGAAAAGAGAAGTACAATTTTTTGGAGTTTCCAAAAAATGAATTTATTTGGAATCATCATAAGAAATTCATATCAGAATGAGCTGAGGAAGAAATTCAAATTGTACTGAGCTGAAGAAGAAAGTTAGATCGGACTGAGTTGATGAAGAAATTCAAATTGGACTGAATTGAGGAAGAAAGTCCAATAGTATTGGGTGGTGGAAGAAAGTCAAATAAGACTGAGTTGAGGAAGAAAGTCAATTGAACTAAGATGAGGAAGAAATTCAATTGGATAGAGCTGATGAAAAAAGTTAGATTGAACTTAACTAAAGAAGAAAGTCAAATTGGACTAAAAATTTATAACAAACTGAGTTTTCTAGACTATCGTTTCTGATCTTTTTTTGAGATTTGGAGTAGATGTTCTGTAGAATTCAAGAAGTTTTGAGAATATTCCATAAGAGATGGGAAGGTTTTAAGAATTCAAAGATAAAGTTCAAATAGACATGGAATTTGGGTTTTTTTAATTTGGGTGAGTAAGAAAAGCATTTTAGTTCCCCGCCTTTACCTATTATAGTTTTCCTATAAATATATGCACAGTACATACATACATTGTAGTTGTTTGCATGTGTAAAAAGGTGAAGTGTTACAATGTTTGTGTCAAAGAAGTTTTTCATACTGAGATCACATTATAAGATTGGAACACTTAAAGTTCTGTTTACAGGACTGAGGAAGATCAGACTGAGAAAGATCAGTTTGATTAGTTGAGCAGAGTTTGTAAGACACAAATTTTTATTTTTGACAGAATAGAAAGTTTCTTCATGCACATATTGAGAAAAGGAAAATTAGACTGAGTCTATTAGAATTAGTTTATCGGACAGAGACAATGTCACGACCCATCCTCGGGGCCCGTGTTGTGACTACCCCAAGACCACCTTCCATAGGCCAGGGGCTGGTGACTAGCACCAAAGATGAATCCCCGATAAAAAGGGAAGGCATTTCCTTTAAACTTGTACCACACATAGTCTGAACACAATCAGTGGAAGTAACAAGCACTAATATAGAAAAGGAAAGTGTGCTGAAAGTAAGTGGGTCAGAATACAAACCCAACTGAACAACAAGTACAAGTACAAGTAAAAAGGGAAAAACAGTTCCTGGATCGTCCGCCTGGGAATCAAACCTGAAGGGTAGGTACAGAACTTGAACACTCATCCCTGAGGTACATCCCGTCTAGTCTAGCTCCGAGAAGCCTCCCGTCTGTCACCCTCATCCTCGATCATTGTTGACCGTCGTCTGCACAGAACACAACAAGGTCGGGCAAAGCCCGTGCAGGGGTGAGTATAACAATACTTAGTAGGGGACCCCGAGACCCCTGAAGGTCTCCCAGAATCCACTAAGGATAAACTACAGAAGTAAGATACAATCACAAAGTATAAACCAACCTTACTTAGGTATATTCCCATACATATACCTAAGTTACCAATCACAGTCCGGCTCCAAATCTTAAGCTCAAACACAACTCATTCCACAAAGGAAGTAAGTTCAATCACCACAATGATAATGGTTGAAAGACAAGACTCAGCTCACACAGGAATAGAACACAAGAAGAGGGGTAGAGATGATTAGATGTAACCTTTGAATCATCTCCTCTGTCGAACCCACATAGGATCCTGGAATAGTATCAGCGTTGTCGAACCCACACAGGATCCTGGTACAGAAGTCATCAGTTTCGAACAAACGTAGGATCCCGATACAGAAGTCACTGTTGTCAAACCCATGGAGGATCCTAGTACAGAAGTCATCACTGTCGAACCCACGTAGGATCCTGGTACAGAAGTCACTAATATCAAACCCACGAAGGATCCCGATACAGAAGTCATCGTTGTCGAACCCACGTAGGATCCTGGTACAGAAGTCACTGCGGTCGAACCCACGTAGGATCCCGATACTGAAGTCATCGTTGTCGAACCCACGTAGGATCCTGATACAGAAGTCACTGCTGTCGAACCCACGGAGGATCCTGTCATCTCAGTCACAACCAGCCCTAGGGTTCCCGCACATAGCACGCTCGATTCTGGGAGGGTCCGCTCCTCGAGCCAAGTATCGATACATCAACTACCACGAAGTCTCGAGTTGATGTATCATGTCATTCCGTCTCATCATAAGGAATCCAACGTGGCAGATGGCGCGTCAATCGGACGTCCGGTCTGAGAGTAATTGGCATTTCTGATCTAGGGGCCCGGTTGGATTTTACGCTCGATCCAACCCGGCTGTTTTCCAAATTTGTCCAAAACTCACTTAGATTATTGCAAAAGGACCGCCACGTCGTGAGGGCCCTAGTTCCGTAGACAGCACGTCAATCGGACGCACAGTCTAGGAGATATTTGCCTTTAAGAGAAGACGGGGACCGGCCCGGCAGGCCCAGTGGGCTGGTGGGTCGGCCCGATCCGGTCTAGTGGGTCCGACCCGGCTGGGGGTCGGCCCGGCCCGGTGGGGCGCGGCCCTCCCGCGGACTCGGCCCATGCACGTAGGCCGGTCTGGTTCGGCTCGTCCGGCAGCGCCCGCGGCGCCGCCTTCTCCTCTTCCCGACCGGCTCGGTCCAGCGCATGCTGGCCGCGGTTCTCCTCATGCGGCGCCTGCGGGCGTCGCGGTTCTCTATCCCAGCCGGCCGGTTCGCCCAGCCGAGCAGCCCACGGACACGGGATTCTTCCTCCTCCACACGGCACCTTGTGCGCCGCGTTCCTCCAGCGGGCCGGCCGGATCGTCTGGTCGGTTGTCCTGCAGACCGAGCGGCCCGAGCGGCCGTCTGTCCCTCCACGCGGTCGGCGCGCGGCCACCGCCGCCTCCGGTCATCAACGCCACCTCCCGGTGACCCACCTTCTGCGGAACACCATATTCGCTCCAGTGGTCGGATTTTGGATCCATCTGCGCCGGGGGTCCTCCCGAGATGCCTCCCTCAGCGTCGAACCCTCCAAATTTCATTGCCGCCACTTTGGTCCGTCGCTCACGAAGAACTCAACAAAGCATATTTACGGAGGGGTTTGGGCCTTGTTCGGGTTGGCCCGTGCCCTCCGCATTAGTAGTTTATAATAGATCTATAAAGGGCTGTAATTGCTAAGCCAGAACTAACTCAGATCTAAACCCCGATAAATTTATTCCCTTACCCGCAAGAATGATCGAACCGCGGATCAGCCTATTCGTTGGTTGGTTCACGTTCATCGTTTAGAAATAAGAACAAAGAACGTCAATCCCAAGATAGGTAAATCCCCCTACCTCGGTTCATTGTTCGTTGATGACGTCGTGGGAAGAAGATGGAGTTGATGTCGATCGTTGTGTCTGCCTCGCACTTTAGATCTAAGTTCGTGCGTCAGAGATTCGTTAGGATCCGATCTCCATCGAAGGTTTGTTCTTCACTGGGGGAACCGTCGTTGGAGAACCGTTCTTTGTCAACCAAGCCTTTCCAACAATTCTCACCTTTTCTCCAATGAATTATGTCCCCCCCCCCAACTTAATTCCCAAAAACATAATTACCACATTAAGTTGAGTTAAGCGTTTAACATAATTAAAGATCATTAAATGGGTGGTTACACCTCTTGTGTAACCACACATTTAATGCTCCTCATTAAATGAGTAGTTTCAAGTGTCGGGTGGTCCCCACACCATTGGAGTTTTGAAATTCAAAATTCAAATAAAAAATAATAAGTTTATTTTATTTTTATCCCACAAAACATCGGAAAACTAACTTTCACCCCAACTCGACTGCGATCGAGGTGAAGGTCTCCTTAAGAGAATACAGGCGCTAAGAGTTCAACGGTGTCCTCAGATTTCAATTCCGAGCACCGGTTCAAAAGATAGATTTTCCCACTCATGCGTTTATTGAACGTACCCGAACAAAACTTCAGAAATTTATTTCGGGCACACCGGGCCTCAGAATCAAGCACCGTCAGAAACTGTGGACTCGTAAAATTCCCATGTGTTTAAGAAAAAAAATTCCATGGGATTTCCGGGTCTTTACATTCTCACCACCTCATGTCTTTACGTCCCCATAAACTACAACACACACTAGGGGAACAAATGGGGTTACTAAGCATGCATCTGAGACTCCCGTTCCCATGTGCTCTTCTGGAGGTTCCCGTGATGCCAACGAACGCGCCCCAGAGGAATCGACCATCCACGCAGGACCCACTCCTGTTGATCCTCAATCTCCACTGGAACCTCCACAAAAGTTGCCCCATCGTCAATGTCCATCTCCCCATGATTGATGATGTGGGAAGGGTCATGCACGTATCTCCTCAGATAAGATACGTGGAAGATGTCTTGCACCCGGTGCAACTGAGGTGGAAGAGCTAAGCTGTAAGCCACCTCACCTACTTTGCTGAGGATCTGAAAAGGTCTGATGAATCACAGATATAACTTTTTGGCTCGACCAAATCTATGTATACCTCGTCGAGGTGAGACCCGTAGAAAGACGTGGTCGCCATCCTCGAACTCCAATGGTCTCCATCTCCTATCTGCATAGGACTTCTATCTACTTTGTGCAGTCTTCATCTACTCTTGGATGATCTGCACCTTCTCCGTCATAGCTTGTACCATCTCTGGTCACATAAGTGTTGACTCCTCTGGGTTAGTCCAGCACAAAGGCGGTCTGCAAGGTCGGTCGTACAGTGCCTCGTAAGGTGCTATCCCGATGGTGAAGTGGTATATTTTGTTATACTCAAACTCTACCAAGGGTAAGTGCTCCTCCCAGATACGACCTAAGTCGATGACTCATGCACAGAGCATGTCCTCAAGATTCTGAATGGTCCTCTCAGTCTGTACCGGGAGACTAGCCAATTATAAAGAACTCAACTACACCCTTCTTCGCCTACATCCTAAAAGAGATTCTAAGATTTATCCTTTTTCCAAAAAGAGAAATCTGGTATCATCCCCTGAATAAACCATTTCCTTTGCCTAATATAGTCAATTATGACATGAAAGATACTAATTCATGTTGTGGACAACGTCGTAAGGCCTCGACATTACTACCAAGAGATCCAACCGTTACTCTTACCTCCAAGGGTTGAGTCACACTGTCGGCATCAGTGTGTAGTCATTTGGTCTCCTCCAGTAGGAATCTCGAACATGAGGGTCAAGTCAATGGTTTTAACTGGAACCTCTCAGTATCAACCACACAAAAAGGCAATCAAGAAAACATCACAAGGGAAAGTGTCTTTTATTACTACATCTCAAAGTACAAAGACACAAATCAACCACAAAAAACAACATCAACGAAGCTAGAAGCATCAAGAACAAATACCTCTATTCCTGGAGTCAGTCCTGCTCCTTTCCACCTACTTCCGGAGCTCGAGGTAGACCGTCTAGGGGTGGTGGTAGTGGTAGGACCTCGAAACATCGTTCACCACCTGCTGCTCGACCAGCTCCTCTGCCACGTCCGCCTACTCCTGGCAGACCACCATGGTCAAACCTCTACCTCTTCTTGGGAGGTTCCTTAACTGTCTTCTGATCATCTGTATGGCAGTTTATACAATCATGCGCCATGTGACCTTGCCCGCCACACGCATAGCACTGCCTACTCCTCGTATGGTTGGCTCTGTCTCGTGTGCCCCGCACATCTGAACTTGTATCATGGGGTCGCCCACCTGATGGCCTGGTCTTCTTGGACCTCTACGACATTTGTCTACTAACGTCTGCAGAAGACTCCGCTACGTGTCGCCCTGTGGTGGGTCTCGTTGCTGGTGTCTGCTCAGCAAGAAAACTCTCCACAAGAAGGGATCGCTACAGCACCCCCACCTGCGTCAGGATGTTGAGGGAGATCATCGAAGCCCTGATCTCATGCCTGAGTCCCTGCTCGAAGGTCCGGGCCCTGAAGAATGGGTCCCGTAACATATCCGTGGAGTATCATGAGAGGTCAGTGAACCTCGCTGAGTACTGATCTACTGTCATGCTACCCTGTTGTAGATGTAGTAACTCATGTATCCGCACCGCACGAAGGGTGGCTAGAAAAAACTCTGAATGAAAGTGACTCTCGAAGTCCATCCATAGTAGTGATGCCTCATCATGTACCTGAAGCATAAGGCTCCACCATCTGCCTACTTCTGCATGCAGGAGACTCGCGACAAGGATCACCATGAGGTCGGCTGGTGTCCCTATCATTCTGAAAACTCTAACGACAGCCTCTAGCCAATCACCAGCTGCCTATGGGTCTGTCTCTCCCCGGAACCTGGGCGGTCTCTAGCACTGGAACTCATACAATGCACTCAGGAGGCGTGCACTCTCTGCTGCTAGAGCTGGTGGTATCGGTGGCCCAACGGGTAGTGGTACCGTTGGTACCTCCACTATAATGGGGCCCTGCATCGAGGCCTCGTCGCTCGGTGGGATACCATCTCATATGAAACTTTGAACCCTAGATGGCTGCCTTCGTGGGGCCATCCTGAAAAGAAACAGGTGTGCCACAGTTAAAACAGTATACCTGGTGAGCTGACACAAAGTAATCACAAAGAAAACATTTTCAAAGGAAACACACACGCAATCAGTGTTTTCGTGCACTGAGTCGGAGATCAGAAGTCAGAGTCCTAGTGTATGGATACGTCGGTCGTCGCACCAACACCGGTTTCCCTAAACTGATAACCTCACCCAAAACACTTAACATTATTTTCACTTAAAATAATCAGAGTCTAAGTTCTGCCGTAGAACTGACTCCTCTGATACCAATTTGTCACGACCCATCCTTAGGGCCCATTCTGTGACTACCCTAAGCCTGTCTTCCATAGGCCAGGGGCTTTCGACTAGCACCAAAGGCAAATCCTGGATAAAAAGGGAAGGAATTTCCTTTAAAATTGTACCACACACAGTCTGAACGCAAGTAGTGGAAGCAACAAGCACTAATATAGAAAAGGAAAGTGTGTTGAAAGTAAGTGGGCCAGAATACAAACCCAACTGAACAACAAGTACAAGTATAAGTAAAAGGGGGAAAACAGCTCCTGGATCGTCCACCTGGGAATCCTACCTGAAGGGTAGGTATAGAACTCGAACACTCATCCCTGAGGTACATCCTGTCTAGTCCAACTCTGAGCAGCCTCCTGTCTGTCACCCTCAGCCTCGATCAATGCTGACTGTCGTCTGCACAGAACACAACAAGGTGCGGGTGAAGCCCATGCAGGGGTGAGTATAACAATACTCACTAGGGGACCCTGAGACCCCCGAAGGTCTCCCCGAATCCACTAAGTATAAACCACATAAGTAAGATACAATCACGAAGTATCAACCAACCTTACTTAGGTATATGCCCATACATATACCTAAGTTACCAATCATAGTCCGGCTCCAACTCTCAAACCCAAACACAACTCAGTCCAAAAAGTAAGTAAAGTCAATCACTACGATGATAATGGTTGAAAGACAAGACTCATCTCACACAGGTATACAACATAAGAAGAGGGGTAGAGATGATTAGATGTAGCTTCTGAATCATCTCCTCTGTCGAACCCACATAGGATCCTGGAACAGTATCAGCGCTGTCGAACCCACATAGGATCCTGGTACAAAAGTCATCACTATCAAACCCACGTAGGATCTCGGTACAGAAGTCACTGCTGTCGAACCCACAGAGGATCCCGGTACAGAAGTCATCGTTGTCGAACCCACATAGGATCCTGGTATAGAAGTTTCTACTATCGAACCCATGGAGGATCCCGGTACAGAAGTCATCATCGTCGAACCCAAGTAGGATCCTGGTACAGAAGTCGCTGTTGTTGAACCCACGGAGGATCCTGGTACATAAGTCAGCACTGTCGAACCCACGTAGGATCCTGGTACAGAAGTCACTGCTGTCAAACCCACAGAGGATCCCAGTACAGAAGTCGTCGATGTCAAACCCATGTAGGATCCTGGTACAAAAGTCACTATTGTCAAACCCACGGAGGATCCTGGTACAGAAGTCATCGTTGTCGAACCCACATAGTGTAAGAACCTGGTTCTTATTTTAGGGGTACGGGCTTCTTCTTTTCCTTTTCCTTAAGTGTTTTTGAGAAAATATGGAAAATGGGGAAAAATCCTGAATTTTGGAACTACATGCCGTGTACTTTACCCACATGTCGTGTACTTTTGGCCGTGTTGGGATGAGTACACGGGGCATGTAGCAGTGCCGGTGACGAAGGGTGTAGAAACCGACTACATGTCGTGTAGTGGTACCTTAAACGTCGTGTAGTCAGTCAGTAGGGTTAAACAGTAAGGCGGTGGCTTCGCCACCAGTTGGGCGAATGTACATGTCGTGTACTCGAGAATACATGTCGTGTACTCATGTCGACGGATGAACAGTGTGGTGGCGCCGCCAAATGAACAGTTAAATGAAAGAAGTACACGCCATGTACTCAGAAGTACGCGCCGTGTACTTTGTTTTTTCAGCTTAAAACATGCAGTAGCCTCCTCATTTGGAAGAGGAGGCACTTGAACCATTTTGGAGCCAAAGGAGGAGGTTGGATCTCTAAAGATCCACTGGGCGTTCTTCTGGAATCCAATTCGGCTTCGGACGATTTCGTTGGAACCGCACGGGTAAGCCCTCTCCTCTCATGGTACCGTTCTTGCCAATTCTTCTCCTAACGTAAGTTATTTACATTTGAATGAGTTTTGTTCTTCGTCAGATTACGCCATTATTAGGCGTTTCTGGAATCAGCGTTCGAGTATAATGCTCGTTGACGTATAAGGTAGGTGGCTTTGTGTTTAGTTTTCCAACTGCTATGTGTTTTGTGCGTTTTTGTGCCACGAACCCATGTTGGGGTGTCGTGTGGCTGAGGTCATTGCTATATTTAATACCTATAATTTATTAGGTATTTAATTGTGATAATAAAATGCTGGTTGGGATCGTTGCTTGGATCCGGAACCACCCCCGGGGTGTGTTTCACTGTTTAGCTGTTTGGCCAGGATACCCGAGGGTATGCCTTTAAAGTAGTAATTGTAGAATTTCCTTGAGAGGAATTTCTTGTTACTGCTTGTTTACCTATTGGGCATGGCCCGGTTACCTGTTTAGCCTGAGGGTGTTGTTGTGATTAGCCTGAGGGCGTGACTGTTTTAGCCTGAGGGATGTCGTTATTCCGCGTGAGGGAAACCTTTCGTGCCTGAGAGCTTGACTTATGTGCCTGAGGGCGACACTTCCTACGCCTAAGGGCAATTTCTGTTGTGCCTGAGGGCAATACCTACGGATTGGATTCTGTGTGGCCTGAGGGCAAGCCTGAGGGCGTGGTTACTATTTTAGCCTGAGGGCACGGTTCTGATTGGCCTGAGGGCTTGGTGCTGTTGACCACAAGAATGTTACTAAGTTGAATGAATTAAATGGATAATAAAATGGAAATATAACTGGTAATTAGTTAATTTTGAGTACTGCTTACTTTATTTCATTTTACTACTGCACACTTTTGTTGCATGCTTACACGCAGTTGGGCACGGGCCATTGGTGGGTGCCTACTGAGATATATTTCTCACACCCTGTTTGGGTCACGCTTTTCGGCCCAAACAGATTACGTTGCTGCAGGTGTAGATAGGGTCAAGAGTACCTATACAGGTACTTGACTGTTGTTGAGGAGTAGGATGGCATGGGACCGAGCCTAGGCTCGTGATGCCGCTGCCAGCTGTTTTTCTTGTTTTGCTGTACTCTATTTTCTGTTGTATGTATTGATGTATAACATGTTCTGGCTGTTTTCTTAGAACATGAAACATGTAGCATCATCACTTATATACCGTTGGTTATATCCACTACTGTGGTTATTTCATTTGTGTATGTTTACTACTTCCGCTGTTTGATGTATGTTTTATTTTGTATTCTGTCGCGCTAAAGTTGACAAATGAGGGCATAGTTTCCCCACTATCAGACCTGGGCCCTCACTGCTAGTCGAAAGCCTCTGGAATTTGGGGAAATGTGCTTGAGGTCTTGTGGCGAACCGAGCTCGGGGCACCCGTTGCGTGGCACCCGGGTCCGGGACGTTACAAAGTGGTATCAAAGGAGTTTCTTTTCTTTGACTTACTATTTGGAGCTGTAGTCAGGGATAGGATAGAACGGTAGTTGATAATAAGTTGTGTCTGGGCGTAGCTAACCCGTGTACAGGGAAAAGCCAATCTACCTCGTATTTTGCATTATTTTGATTTTTCAATTTTACGGTTGATATGTTTTCACCGTTGGATGACGCACTTGGATTGTGCTGTTTATATTTTATCTGTGGGTTCTATTTAGTTGCAACCTGATGAGATGAGGGTATGTCGTCTCATGAATCATATAGGCACATGCTAGAAATCACATGCCATGCATAGTTTCCATGCCATGTAGGTGCATTAGAAATTTCATGTTGTTGTGATAGTTGATGTGCTAAGAAAGCATGTTGTTGTGATAGCTGTTTGATAAATACCTACCTTGTGATATGGTATGTTTGTTTGAGCTTGTTTATAGAATGGACACCAAACTTTGGTTTTTGGGGAGTATGGGTCTCCATTGACCAGAATTTGGTGGATCATTGATTTTTTATTGGTTATAACACAGATAAGATGTCAAACTTTGATTCGTGGGGAGTATGGGCCATCACGGATCAGAATTTGACACTTAGGTGTTGGTTTTTAGTATTTTCTGGGTTTCGAGGAAGTTTCTGAGGCATACTGTCCAGAAAACCCAGAATACACGCTGTGTAGGACCTCATACACGCTGTTTGTGTTCTTCTGTTCGGGAAGAAAAATGAACTTTTTGAGTACACGCCGTGTACCCTAAGTACACGCCGTGTAGTCTCTTCCCGTGTCACAAACCGTGTGGGCGGCGACACGGGGTAGGGAAGGGCTTGGGTAAAACATGTAGTGTAGTCTAAGTACACACCGTGTAGCGTGACCTGGAGTCCGGCCATGTAACTAACAACACGGGTCGGTGAACTCCTTGACAGAACACGACGTGTCAGTTATAGACATGCCGTGTAGTGTGACCTGGGGACTCAGTCGTGTAACTAACAACACGGGCCGGTGTCACCTCTCCCTGAACACACCGTGTACCTGTGGGACACACCGTGTATTCTTGTCCGAGGACAGATCGTGTGGAGTTAGCCATGTGGCTGGGAAACGGTATGGTGTACACGCTGTGTGCGGGTGTAACACGTCGTGTAGTGTTAATCCGAGTAGTCGGTCATGTCACAGACGACACGAGCAGTTGGAAAAATAACACTGTACACGCCGTGTATATATTATACACTCCGTGTAGTTTTGTTGAACAGAAGTCGTGTGGCTTAGCCGTGTAGAAGGACCCGGGCAGGGGAAAGGAAGTCAAGTACACGTCGTGTAGTCAGTGTACACGCCATGTAGTCTTGTTTTGCAAATTTTGAAACGCCTTCTTCCTCTTGTTCTTTTGTGGTTCCTTCGTTTCAGTCTTAATAATCTTGAATATGAGGCGTGCTTTTGACCTTGTAGATTCATGCCACCTAGACGACCGTGAGTTGTTCACCAGGAGAGTGGCAATGATTATACTTCAGAGATGGTGGGTCATGGGATACCAGTTGATCCACCAGAAGAGCCAGATGCAGCACCAGCTGTTATACCAGACATAGGCGTGGAGGCGCAGTTCTGTGAAGGCTTATTGCGGTTCATGCAGACCTTTCAGGGAGCACCGCATGCTGCCACATCTATGGCCGAGCTGACGCGTATCTTTCAGCAGCAGCATCCGCCTACGTTTTCAGGGGATGGCAGACCACAGGCTGCAGAGTCTTGGCTAGGATCGATGCAAACTGTTTTTGAACATCTAGAGACACCTCCAGGGTGGAGGGTCAAGCTCGTGACTTACATGCTGCGTGATTCCGCCAAGAGGTGGTGGGATGTTACCACCCAGTCAGAGCATCACAGGGACATGGCGTGGGAAGATTTTCAGGCAGTCTTCTATGACTTCTTCATTCCCGAGATGCTGAGGGCAGATAGAGCTCGAGAGTTCATGAATCTGCAGCAGGGTGCTATGTCGGTGATGGAATATTCTGCTCGTTTTACGGAGTTTCAGCGTTTTGCACCCGTGCTGGTGGGTGATGAGACGTTGAGAGCCAGACGTTTTGAAGATGGTCTTCAGTATTACATCTGAGAACTGGTGAATGTTTTCAGGTTGCCTATTGTACACGCGATTGTGAACCAGGCACTGATTACAGAGAGGAACCTGCGGGAATCAAGTGGTGTGGGCCAGGGTGGTTCAACACCAGTTACTGGTACTATTTCTGCTGGCAAGAGGAAGAGATGGATGGACTTCTCTCAGGGCGGCAGTACCAGCCAGATAGCTTCTTCAGGTGGCCCGATCAGGTGCTACCAGTGTGGCAGAGAGGGGCACAAGAGGCCGCAATGTCCACGAGACCCAGTGGAGTGCCGAGCTTGCGGCAAGATAGGTCATCTGCAGCACTTTTGCAGGGCGTTTCTACCAGTGGCTAGTGAGAGGGGTTCTGTGTAGACTATGTGTGCAGGAATAGGACCAGTGGATTCTTACCAGTCAGGGAACTGGAATACGTCAGGGCGTGCAGGCAGAGATGGTGGTCGTGGCCGTGGTAGCCAGACACCAGGATCGCAGAGGCAGCAGGGCGGGACAACTCAAGGTAGTTAGGCTGTGTCGTAGGGCTGCGGCACTGGGCAGGCATATGCGGTGCAACAGACCCAGCATGAGCAGGATCTCGGACCTTCTATAGTCAGAGGTACTATTCTAGTAGCTTCTGTCTTATCTTCAGTACTTTTTGATACGGGTGCTATACATAGTTTTATATCTGTACTCGTTGTGGAGAGCCTTGGGCTCGGTGTTTCTACTTCTTCTGATATCTTGACGCTAGACACTCCTTTGGGGACTAGGAAGGTTGGTGTGCGTCAGTGCAAGGAGTTCCCCCTTGAGGTTGGTGGGTGTCACTTCCTTTGGGACCTCTATGTCTTGGAGATGACGAGCTATGATGTCATTCTCAGGATGGACTGGTTGGTTCCCTTTCGAGCCTTTGTAGACTGATACTGTCGTAGGGTGCGTTTCACGTCACCAGAGGGTGGGGAGTTTCTATACAAGGGCGAGTGGGATATTCGAGCGAGTCGAGTCGGACCAGAGTATCATGGGTGAGGTGGATTCACAGCCCAGATTGCGAGATTATATCTGGATGATCAGGGGACTTGTCAGACGGATTTCCCTCCAGTTGTCGATCGTTTCAGAGATGTTTTCCCGGACGACTTTTCAGGTCTACCTCCGGTGTGTGAGGTGGATTTATCTATTGAGTTAGTGCCAGGAGCATCACCGGTGTCCATTCCTCCTTATAGGATGGCCACGCCTGAGTTGCAGGAGCTCAAGAAGCAGTTAGAGGATTTACAGGCAAAGGGTTTCATCTGACCCAGTACTTCTCCTTGGGGTTCTCCGGTCCTTTTTGTGAAGAAGGCGGATGGTACCCTCAGACTTTGTGTGGATTATCGGAAGCTGAACCAGTTGACGGTTAAGAACCGATATCCCTTTCCGAGGATAGATGATCTGTTTGATCAGCTTCATGGAGCACGAGTGTTCTCGAAGATTGACTTGAGATCCGGATATCATCAGCTGCGCGTGAGACCATCTGATATACCTCTCACAGCTTTCAGGAGTAGGTATGGTCTATATGAGTACACGGTTATGTCGTTCGGACTCACGAATGTGCCAGTAGTTTTCATGGATCTGATGAATCGTGTGTTCCATCCGTATCTTGATTCATTTGTGGTAGTATTCGTGGACGATATCTTGGTGTACTCTCACACTCGACACGACCATGCCACCCATCTTGAGATCGTATTGAGTACACTGAGAGAGCATCGGCTATATGCTAAGCACTCGAAGTGCCACTTTTGGATGGACCAGATTCACTTCCTGGGTCATATCATCTCAGAGGCAGGAGTTGCATTGGACCCATAGAAGGTGAGAACAGTAGTTTCCTAGGAGCAGCCCAAGAACGTGTTTGAGATACGGAGTTTCTTAGGGCTGGCTGGTTACTATAGACGCTTCATACAGGACTTCTCCCACTTAGAAGCACCGTTGACAGGTCTGACTAAGAAGGGTGTGAAGTTTGTTTGGTCAAAAGCTTGCGAGACAGCTTTTCAGGACCTGAAGGGAAGGCTGACATCAGCACCGATCCTGATACTCCCGGAGCATGGGAAAAGCTATACAGTTTACTGTGATGCATCAAGGATTGGGCTGGGAGCCGTTTTGATGCAGGGAGACCGAGTTGTGGCGTACGGGTCTCGGCAGTTGAGGCCACATGAGAGGAATTACCTGACTCATGATCTCGAGTTGGCTGCAGTTGTTCATGCGTTGCGCTGTTGGAGACACTATCTGTTGGGAGAGCATTTTGTGGTTTTCACCGACCAAAAAAGCCTCAAGTGTATCTTTACTCGGCGTGACCTGAATCTGAGGCAGAGAAGGTGGGTCGAGTACCTGCAGTCCTTAGATTTTGAGCTTGCCTATACACCTGGTAAAGGTAATGCAGTAGCTGATGCACTGAGCAGGAAGACTCAGATACAGGCAGTGTAGGAGGCCAGTGGTGAGTGGCAGCTTATGGCCTTGTTCTCTTAGATGCATCTAGAGGTGCATGACAGTTAGGGGCAGACTTATCTTTCCTCGTTATCTGTGACTTCTACCCTCCTGGACAGATTGAGGATGAGGCAGCTATCGGATTCAGAAGGCCTAGTTCTACGGGAGTCGGTGGCAAGTGAGGACCCTCCTCCCGGTTGGACGATAAGCAATGATGAGGTTTTGCTTTTCCATGGACGTGTATGAGTTCCAGGGGATATACACGAGGAGCTGATGCGGGAGTTTCATGCTTTATCTTGGGCAGTTCATCCCCGGGTTACCAAGATGTACCGTGACTTGAGGCGTCAGTACTGGTGGCCGGGTATGAAGAGAGTGATAGCTGGTTTTGTTACGAGGTGTTCCACCTGTTAACAGGTGAAGGCAGAGCATCAGAGACCAGCTGGGCTATTACAGTAGTTTCCCATTCCAGAGTGGAAATGGGATGATTTCACGATGGTTTTCGTGACGGGATTGCCGAGGTCACCTCGAGGCAATGACGCCGTGTGGGTTGTTGTGGAAAGACTCACGAAGGTACCTCACTTCTTGCCGATCAAGGAGACCTTCAGTGTGGACGAGCTCAGAAGGCTGTATATCCGAGAGATCGTACGTCTTCATGGGGTCCCTCGTTCTATCGTTTCAGATAGGGACGCCCGCTTTACATCTCGTTTCTGGAAGAGTTTTCAGAGGGCGCTCGGTACACAGGTGCTTCTGAGCACAACATACCACCCTGAGACAGATGGTCAGTCAGAGTGGACGATATAGGTGCTAGAGGACATGTTGTGTGCATGCGTCCTAGACTTTGGGGTCTCTTGGGAGAAGCATATACCCTTAGTCGAGTTTGACTATAACAATAGTTTTTAGATGACTATTGAGATGGCACCATACGAGGCTTTATATGGTAGGTCATGCCGGTCACCTTTGTGCTGGTTAGAGGTAGGTGACGCAGCTTTACTGGGGCCACAGCTCGTGCAGGAGACATCTGAGCAGGTCCAGTTGATTCGAAGGTGGATGTCTACCGCGCAGTCTCGTCAGAAGTCTTATGCTGATCGCCGCATACGACCTTTGGAGTTCGTGGTCGGGGATCAGGTTTTCTTGCGTGTTTTGCCGAGGCTGGGACACAAACGGATCAGGAGACAGGGTAAGCTTTTACCGAGGTATGTGGGGCCATTCAAGATTCTGGAGAGAGTCGGGCTGGTTGCCTATCGGTTGCAGTTACCGCAGCGGTACCGATCCATGCACGACGTCTTCCACGTGTCTCAGTTGCGTCGCTACCATTCAGCCCCGTCTCACATCTTTCAGCCAGAGGAGGTTGAGCTTCAGCATGATGTGTCCTTTGAGGAGCATCTGATCTGTATCGTTGATAGAGGCACGAAGGTTCTCCGAGGTCGGTCAGTTCCTCTCGTACGGGTGTTATGGCAGCATGGCCGAGTGCAGGACGAGACCTGGGAGCGAGAGGCCGACGTACGTGCTCAGTGGCCAGAGCTATTCTGAGCTTATTCTTCGCCACCCTGGGAAGGGAAATTCAGGGATGAATTGCTATAATGGGGGAAGTTTGTAAGAACCCGGTTCTTATTTTATAGGTACGGGCTTCTTCTTTTCCTTTTCCTTAAGTGTTTTTGAGAAAATATGGAAAATGGGGAAAAATCCTGAATTTTGGAACTACACGTCGTGTACTTTATCCACACGCCGTGTACTTTTGGCCGTGTTGGGATGAGTACACGGGGCGTGTAGCCATGCCAGTGACGAAGGGTGTAGAAACCGACTACACGCCGTGTAGTGGTACCTTACACGCCGTGTAGTCAGTCGGCAGGCTTAAACAGTAAGGCAGTGGCGTCGCCGCTAGCTGGGCGATTGTATACGCTGTGTACTCGAGAGTACATGCCGTGTACTCATGTCGACGGATGAACAGTGTGGCAGTGCCGCCAAATGAACAGTTAAATGAAAGAAGTACAGGTCGTGTACTCAGAAGTACACGCTATGTACTTTGTTTTTTCGGCTTAAAACAGGCAGTAGCCTCCTCATTTGGCAGAGGAGTCACTTGAGACATTTTGGAGCCAAAGGAGGAGTCCGGATCTTTGAAGATCCACCGGGCGTTCGTCTGGAATCTAATTCGGCTTCGGACGATTTCGTTGGAACCGCACGGGTAAGCCCTCTCCTCTCCCGGTACCATTCTTGCCAATTCTTCTCCTAACGTAAGTTATTTACGTTTGAATGAGTTTTGTTCTTCGTCAGATCTACGTTGTTCTTGGGCGTTTTTGGAATCGGCGTTCGAGTATAACGCTCGTTGACGTATAAGGTAGGTGGATTTGTGTTTAGTTGTCCAACTGTTGTGCGTTTTGTGCGTTTTTGGGCCACAAACCCATGTTGGGGTGTCGTGTGGCTGAGGCCGTTGATATATT
The DNA here is from genome assembly GCA_963277665.1 of Viscum album. Taxonomy (NCBI): domain Eukaryota; kingdom Viridiplantae; phylum Streptophyta; class Magnoliopsida; order Santalales; family Viscaceae; genus Viscum; species Viscum album. The sequence goes on from OY728165.1 coordinate 816,252,928, forward strand.
TAATACCTAGAATTGATTAGGTATTTAATTGTGATAATAAAATGTTGTTTGGGATCATTTCTTGGATCCAGAACCACCCCCGGGCTGTGTTTCACTGTTTAGCCGTTTGGCCAGGATACCCGAGGTATGCCTTTAAAGTAGTAATTGTAGAATTGCCTTATGAGGAATTGCTTGTTACTGCTTGTTTACCTGTTGGGCATGGCCCGGTTACCTATTTAGCCTGAGGGCGTTGTTTTGATTAGCCTGAGGGCGTGACTGTTTTAGCCTGAGGGCTGTCGTTATTCCGTGTGAGGGCAACCTTTCGTGCCTGAGGGCTTGACTTCTGTGCCTGAGGGCGACACTTCCTACGCCTGAGGGAAATTTCTGTTGTGCCTGAGGGCAATACCTGTGGGTTGGATTCTGTGTGGCTTGAGGGCAAGCCTGAGGGTGTGGTTACTATTTTAGCCTGAGGGCACGGTTCTGATTGGCCCGAGGGCTTGGTGTTGTTGAGCACAAGAATGTTACTAAGTTGAATGAATTAAATGGATAATAAAATGGAAATATAACTGGTAATTAGTTACTTTTGAGTACTGCTTACTTTATTTCATTTTACTACTGCACACTGTTGTTGCATGCTTACACGCAGTTGGTCACGGGCCTTTGGTGGGTGCCTACTGAGATATATTTCTCACACCCTGTTTGGGTCACGCTTTTCAGCCCAAACAGATTACGTTGCTACAGGTGTAGATAGGGGAAAGAGTCCCTATACAGGTACTTGACTATTGCTGAGGAGTAGGAGGGCATGGGACCGAGCCTAGGCTTGCGATGCCGCTGCCAGTTGTTTTGCTTGTTTTGCTGTACTCTGTTTTCTGTTGTACTGTATTGATGTATAACATGTTCTGGATGTTTTCTTAGAACTTGAAACATGTAGCATCATCACTTATATACTGTTGGTTATATCCACTGTTGTGGTTATTTCAGTTGTGTATGTTTACTGCTTCCGCTGTTTGATGTATGTTTAATTTTGTATTCTGCTGCGCTACACTTTGACAAATGAGGGCATAGTTTCCCCACTATCAGACCTGGGACCTCGCTGCTAGTCGGAAGCCTCTGGCTTTTGGGGAAATGCGCTTGAGGTCTTGTGGCGAACCGGGCTCGGGGCACTCGTTGCGTGGCACCCAGGTCCGGGACGTTACACGTAGGATCCTGGTACAGAAGTCACTGTTGTCGAACCCACGGAGGATCCTGTCATCTCAGTCGCAGCCAGCCCTAGGGTTCCCGCACACAGCAAACTCAATTCCGGCAGGGTCCGCTCCTCGAGCCATGTTTTGATACATCAACTACCATGAAGTCTCGAGTTGATGTATCTCGTAGTTCCGTCTCATCATAAGGAACCCAAAGCGACAGACGGCGCGTCAATCGGACGCCCGGTCTGAGAGTTATTGGCATTTCCGATCTAGGGCCCCGGTTGGATTTTATGCTCGATCCTACCCGGCCGTTTTCCAAATTTGTCCCAAACTCACTTAGAGTATTGCAAAAGTACCGTCTCGTCGTGAGGGTCACAGTGCCGTAGACGGCGCGTCAATCGGACGCACGGTCTAGGAGATATTTGCCTTTAAGCGAAGACAGGGCCCGACCCGTCACGCCCAGTGGGCTGGCGGGTCGGCCCGATCTGGTCCGGCGGGTCCAACCCGGTGGGGCGCGGCCCACCCATGGACCTGGCCCGCGCGCACGGGTCAGTCTGGTTCGGCACGCCCGGTGGCGCCCACGGCGCCGCCTCCTCCTATGCCCGGTCGGCTCGGTCTAGCGCACGCGGCCCGCGGACGCGGGTCGTGGTTCTCCTCACGCGGTGCCTGCAGGCACTGCGGTTCTCCAGCCCGGCCAGCACGTGACCGGCCTATTCGCCTAGCCGAGCGGCCCCCGGATGCGGGCCGCGTCCTCCTCCACGCGGCGCCTTGTGCGCCGCGTTCCTCTAGCGGGCCGACCGGATCGGCCGGCCGGTCGTCCCGCGGACCGGGTGGCCCGAGAGGTCGCTGGTCCATCCACGTGGCCGGCACACGGTCGTCGCTGCCGCCGCCACATCCGGTCGTCGGTGCTGCCGCCCGGCAACCCACCTTCTACGGACCACCGGATTCGCTCCGGTGGTCGGATTTTGGATCTGTCTGCGCCGGGGGTTCTCCCGGGATGTTGCCCTCAGCGCTGGATCCTCCGGATTTCGTTTTCGCCACTTTGGCCCATCGCTCACAAAGAACACAACAAAGCAGATCTGCGGAGGGGGTCGGGCCTTGTTCGGGTTGGCCCGCGCCCTCCACGTTGGTGGTTTATAACAGATCTATAAAGAGCTGCAATTGCTAAGCCATATCTTACCCGGATTTAAACCCCGATAAATTTATTCCCTTACCCGCTAGAAAAATCGAACCGCGGATCAGCCTGTTCGTTGGCTGGTCTGCGTTCGTCGTTTAGAAATAAGAATCAAGAACGTCAATCCCAATAAAGGTAAATCCCCCTACCTCGGTTCGTTGTTCGTTGACGATGTCGCGGGAAGAAGATGGAGTTGACGTCGATCGTCGCGTCCACCTCGCACTTCATATCCGAGTTCGTGCGTCGAGAGATTCGTCAGGATCCGATCTCCGTCGAAGGTTCATTCTTCACTGGGGGAACCATCATTGGAGAACCTTTCTTCATCAACCAAGCCTTTCCAACAATTCTCACCTTTTCTCCAACGAATGATGTCCCCCCCAACTTAACTCCCAAAAACTTAATTACCACATTAAGTTGAGTTAAGCGTTTAACATAATTAAATATCATAAAATGGGTGGTTACACCTCTTGTGTAACCACACATTTAATGCTCCTCATTAGATGAGGAGTTTCAAGTGTCGGGTGGTCCCCACACCGTTGGAGTTTCAAAATTCAAAATTCAAATAAAAATAATAATAATAAGTTTATTTTATTTTTATCCCACAAAACCTCAGAAAACTAACTTTCACCCCGACTCGACTGTGATCGAGGCGAAGGTCTCCTTAAGCGAATATCGGCACTACGAGTTCAACGGTGTCCTCGGATTTAAATTTTAAGCACCGATCCAAAAGATAGATTTTCCTGCTCACACGTTTATTGAATGTACCCGAACAAAACTTCAGAAATTGATTCTGGGCACACCGGGACTCAGAATCAAGCGCTGTCAGAAACTACGGACTCGTAAAATTCCCTTGTGTTTAAGAAAAAAATTTCCACGGGATTTCCTGGTCTTTATAGACAATCGGACCTAGGCACATCAAGGTTCTAGACAAATATTTTATGGAGTAAAGATCTTTGATGTTCTTTTTATTTTTTGGCTCAAATTGTTGTAAGAAAACATTGTAAACTGAAAGGAGACAGTATAATCTTTCCTATCAGGATATAGAAGGTGTCTAATGGGAGTTGACACGAGTTGTATTCACTTCTTCATAATAGTAAATTTCCATAGACCCACAGGACTGGCTATGGTAAGGATGTATGTTCTCACACTGAGGCTGAACCTTGTAAATCTCGTGCAATTTACTTTCTTTCATACTTTTGTATGCATGAGAATTTATTAAAAGATTATAATGTAATGAACTTTAACAGGTTGTAGGAGTTAAGTTTCTAAAGTTTGAAACTTATAAAAAGTTAACAACTGATTCAACCCCCCCCCCCCTTCTCGGTTGTTATTTGATCTTTTGGAACTTTAGGGAGTTTCATCTACAAGAAGGTACCCTATGAAACAACTTCAAGAGATCAATGTCGGCTCTAACCTAAAGGCGAACTAGATAGACAACACCTGGGAAACACCTCACCAACTCTTAACCAAACTGCTACCAGGACAACACCTACACAAGCTACCCAGACCCTCAAATCACAACAAGGCATAAAAAGATGCAAGAAAATGCATACAAGTCTGTCTATGAAAGAGCATAAAACAAAGAAGATCACATAACAAAACAAACACATGACCATGATGATCAAAGCAATAAACAAGCATGATGAAAAACAATTCCACAAAATAGAATAATAAACAACAAATTTTGGGATGCAAAATTAATTCCAAATTGGCTCTGATATCAATTGTTGGGGGCTGTGTTGTGGGATAGTCTTCATTCAACACCACAAGAAGACATATGAAATATAATTTTGGTTCCTAGAATTTCAAACAGAAATATAAAACATGTTTAAATTAATTCATTAAACAGTGGACATCAACAACAATGCATGAATACAATATATCTTTCATTGAATTCTCATTTGCAGAATCATACAAAATGATTCTAACAAACCAGAATCAAAGGAACTAGAGAATGCCAAACACCAGATTCATGTTGACACGTTTACAGCAGCTTCAAAAATGAAGGCAAAAGCAAGAAACAATTGAAATTGATTAACTCAAATCAATTCTAAACATCAGAATAAATGGCAGCGTAGAACATCATCAATCGGTCATCAAAAGCAGTAAAGAAATCAAGAAAAGAACAATGGTATTTTTACGTGCTTCAACCAATTGGCCTACGTGCACAGGGTAGGGGCACCAAGGTTCCACTATGTGATAATAAATAGGAGTGTACAACGAATACAAGAAGCACCAAAACAACTCAAACAGACAAACCAAGGAAACTATCTAAGCATGGATTTTTTTTGTCACTTTAGGATCTTATGGTCAAACCAGGGTCGAGAATGTTAACATACTCACAAGTTGGATGAGAAAACTCAACAGGATCGAAAAAACAACAAAGAAGAGCATAAACAGGAACACCAAAATTAGAAGAAGTCATAACGGACTGAACCATCTTAGTATGGTTCGGTCAGATCTTGAAAGAGCCGTATCCTCAAGGCTCTAAAATGCAGATGGTTGATGTCAAGGTTGTCATCCTCCAATCGTTCTCTAGGTATAGACTGCATATACCACACCTTCCCCGCAAATGTAGAATCGTCGTGTATTGATGCATCTCCACTGATGAACAAGAAGGAAGCCAAAATGTCACCCCGCTTTTCTCGTCCCTCTTTCTTGATGAAACTGGAACCCTCAAACCAGGGAACTCTCCTTCCTGAAACCAATTGCACTCCAAAAATGGAACAACACATCCAAAAATTGTGAAGCTCCTGGAAGAAATAAAAGTGGAGCGGGGAGGGGAAGGTCACCAAGGCACGTGGACGGTGGAGGAGAGCCCGAGCGTAACCGCTTGAACAAACAAGGCACGCAAGGCTTTGAATGGGATGAGCAGCAAATAAATCCAACATTTTTTAACAATTAAAATAATACATGAAATGTCATTTAATTTTCAAAAAATGCACTAAATTAAACTATTTAATTTTCAACAAAACCGTTAATAAATTTCACATTATGAATGTCGTGAAATCAGACAACAACAACCATACAGTGTTTATGAAATGGTGGAACAAATGAAACATCAATCTGAAGTGTCGCTTGTCTGGGATGGCCGAAAACACACTTTTATTTTTTAAATTACCAAAAATTGTGTTCAATGGTTAGATCCATAACAAACAATCTCATAATGACGTGAAATCACATGACAACCATATTAACATTTTTTGTAATGTGTATGAGCAGACGACACATCAATCAGACATGTGGCAAGCTTGGAACGACTAAATAAACAGTTTTTAAAGGTTCGACGTTCTTTAAAAATGTGTGTTATAAGGTCAAAACCAACTGAATGACCTCCAAATGCCTTGAAATCATAGGAAAACAACTATACAGTGATTTCTGAAATGGTCAAGAATACGAAACATCAATCCGATGTGTCATTTTCCCAAAATTACTGGAAACACGTTTTTATTGTTTTAAAACACTAAAACAAGCGTTTAACGGTTAGGACCATAACGAACAGTTTCGTAATGACGTGAAATAAAATGACAACTGTTTTAGTATTATTTTTGATATGTATGAGCAGACAACACGTCCATCGGATGTGTTGTATGCCCAAAACGACTGAATAAACAGTTTTAAATTTTAAAAAAATGATTAGAAAATATTAATACATTGAAAATCAAATGATCTCAAATTGTTGTATTAAGTTTTATTTGAAATATTCTATTGTATTTCAATTATTAGTTTTTTGAGATTTTTTTATTGATCTAATTATTTTATTAGTTTTTTTTTTTCATATTCAATTTTATTCGATGATGGACGTGGAGCTTAGAAGTTCACCGGATAAAGATATTTTTGAGTTTGTGATTTTACATCTCATGGAGATATTTATTGAATTTTTGAATTATGGTAGTTTTTGTGATTTTGTAAATTATGGTGTGATTTTTTTAAAAAAAAACTAAAAAATCCATAGCACCCGCCATATGACGGTTACTATAGGGTGCCCCGGTTTGGCCTATAGTGAGTATCAATTGGCGGTTGTTATAGGCAATAGTGACAAGCCAAAAGCCTTCGTCGTTAGCGGCCACTATAAGCTTTTAGCGACAAATTTTAGCGGCCTCCAAAAGCCTTTTTTCTACTAGTGTATGTGAACATTTTTGGTAAACGTTATATAACACATACATATGTATTTGTGTGTGTTTCTTTGTATGTATGTATTTGTGTACATGTATTATAAATGTTTGTGTTAATTGGTCACCAAACATGCCAAGTTAACACTACAAGATTAGTAATTGAAAAAACTATATTTCACGTTGGACCATTCTGTAAAATAAAAGTCTTGGACTTGCGGGTATATAGTTTGACAAAACATGATTTATTTGCAGGATTCAGTTAATATTACGGTAATAATTAAATAAAATTTTAATTCTAATTATATATTTACGTGACGATATGGAAAATCGAGACAATTATAAAATCTCAAATATTATATAATTAATTACGCAACTAAAATTAAAATAATTGTGTTCATAATAATTGAATATAATTATATTTTCGTATTACGCTTTACTTATTAATTATAAAATGAGAAACATTGCTTATTTTCCAGGAGGCGGCGGCGGCGGCGGTTGTGGCGTTTGCGTCGGTTTGCGGCGGGTAGTTGGGGGGCTGACCGGGTAGTTGGTGAAGAGGGTGGGTGGGCGGGCACATGGTTTCTTCTCCGGAGCCGGTGGGGGGCGACTGCGGACGCCGGGCGGCGGTGGTAGTTGGATTGGGGGCCACCGGTCCAACATCCGGTCCGACCATCCCCAGTCATTGGACCGGAACCTTCCCCCCCACACCAACCCCCGCTACCATCGGACCGGAATATCACACCCAACACAAACACCTTCTCCCACCTACCATGCATGAACCTCTCATTCACGTTTTTTGTTGGGCTTGGAAGGGTGAACGATAATGATGTTTTTTGTTTTGTTTTAATGTTTTTCTATATATGTATATAGATATTATTTAGTAAAATAATTAATATAATAAATAATTAATAATTAAAATTATTTAATTGATAACATGGTTTAAATAAATTGTAAATAATAATATAATTAATAATTGTATAATTATTTCCATCGTTAATTATATTATTTACTATAATTAGTAACTTTATTAATGATTACATTATAAATTACATGATAAAGTATAATTATTAACTACCAATTATGTTGGAAATTAGTAATATTTAGTATTAGTTATTCTTAATATTTATTAATTATATCAATTGCTTTGTTAATTGTTAATATATCATTAACTTGATTAATTGCCTAATTAGTTATTAATTATATCGGTAATCAGTAATTTTATTGTTTAATTTATTATTGTTGCAGTTATTAGTTAAATAATTAACTATAAAATGTAGTTTTTTAAATAACATACAAGTAACATATAACACAGATTTTAGTTCAAAATTTATTAATAGCGGAAAAAGTATCACTACTACTTGTGTCACTATCTCAAACGCTCCTCCATGCAACAACCTAGTGTGTAGATAGTGCATCCATGCTGTGTCTATTGATTTCTGTGCTCTGGCGTCTGCTCCATCTGTGTAGCATCTGTTGCAGCTGACTTTACAACATCCTATACAATAGGTGATAGATCTGAAGTCATGTCGCTTGTACAATGAAGATGTATACTGACTAGATCTCTCTCCCACGTGGTGAAGAAGGTTGTTGGCCAAAACCTTCTCCAACGTAGGATGAAGATGAATGTAGTGTAATAGGCATCTTACCAGTAGGGAAAAAATGTGGAGTTAAATACACTCAAGTCATCACAACATAATCTGATAAAGGGAGTATGCAGTACAATCCCAAGAAGTCACTATAAGAAAAAAAGAGGTTTCATGATGGTTTCTTTTTTATTTAGTAACGGTATAAACCACCGTTAAATGGTATGTGACGCTTTCCAAAAGCATCATGTGTTTGCGTGTCAGAAATCTTTTCACAACAGTTTTTTATTTAGCTTCTGTTTAAACATCCGCTAAATATTTATCGGTGGTTTTTTATTTTATTTATTTTTATTTATTTTTTATTTTTTAAAAGTTTATTATTATCATTGCCAATTATTAATTATATTAAATAATTATAAAATGTAGTTTTTTAAATATCATACAAGTAAAAAATGGAACAGACATATAACATAGATTTTAGTTCAAAATTTATCGATAGCGGAAAAAGTATAACTACTACTTGCATCGCTATATTGGATGCTCCTCTATGTCGCAACTCGGTGTATAGATAGTGCATCCATGTTGTGTCTATTGATTTTTGTGCACTACCACAGTTCATCCCTTTAACAATGCTCAAAAGGGCTTTAACATTGTTAAAAACGTTGTTGTCCTCAACGCTGTTAAAGAATGTTCTTTTATCAATACTAAAAAAGCGCTGATAAAGGGAACACTTTATCCATGCTTTTGTTAGCGCTGATAAAAGGTAGGCTTTATCAATGATAGAAATAACACATATGCCAAATTCATAATTTAATTGAAATAAAAATTACATCACAAATACAAAAAAAAATCACTATATTATAGACATTTTTGTTGGGAAAAAATCTCTCAAAGTAACATTGATGCATTTTTTGGTTGATTGTGTTTGTTGACAAAACAAGTTTTCGTGATCAGTTGTGGTGTTCCAGAGATATTGTTGACAAACTATGTTGACAAAGCTCCATAACAAAGGAATGAACGCTTCAGAGGCAGTGTAACATCCCATTACCGTTTTTTAGGTACGCCCTTAACCTCATCATGCTTTTCCCCTCCTTTGAGATTGGGAGGATACCTATAATGGTGAAGTCAAAGATTTGTTGGACTGTCACGACCCGCCTCCCGGGGCCCGTGCTATGACATCTCCCAAGCCCGCTTCCTGAAGGCCAGAGGTTGGCTACTAGCACCGAAGACGTCAACCTTCAAGTGGGAGACATTTGTCTGAGTACTTGTACGCACGCACACACAACCACGTCCCAAAACTAAAAAGGTAAACATGCATTCCACTGAACAACCACTGAGTAAAAGTAAAAACTGTAGGTCAAATGGGCCAGAATACAAACCCAACAAAAGATGAACTGAAAACAGGAAAGTACAAGGAAATACTAAAAGTTGTCCGCTGAAAACCCCACCTGATGGGTGGTGTAGAGTAGCCGCTGGAAGCCGTAGAAGCTCGACCCGCCTGCCTGGTCTCACTGTGCACCACCGGGTCCTGAGCCCCCAAGTCCTCCATCAAGACGACGATCGTCTTCACCAGAGACAACACGTGCGGACGAAACCCGTGCAGGGGTGAGTAACAATATACCCAGTAGGGAGCCCAAACCAACAAGGAAATACCACAAAACAATCCACAAAGAAAATCACAAAGCAAGACACCTCACACTAGGTATTATTTGGAGTAGGAAAGTAAGACTACCAGTCATTTCATAGAACACCTTGGGGTGCTGGAGAACTCCTCCTCAATGAGTACAATGGGTCTGCCGAGTCACACAAAGCCGCTTCCCACTAACCTTGGACTTCTGTGGTACTCATCCCTGATGAGTACTGTGGGTATGCCGGATCACACAGAACCGCTCCCCACCGTGGGCATGCCGGGTCACACAGAGTCGCTTCTCACATTGGTCATACTGAGATACTCCACCTATTGAGTATCATGGGTCTGTCGGGTCACACAGAGTCACTCCCCACCGTGGGCCTGCTGGGTCACACAAAAGCCACTTCCCACTAGGCCATCGTAGCTGATCCACATAGGGTCGCTTGTCAGCAGTCTTTAGGTCTTAGCCAACCGCATTGTTTCTGCACGTAGTGTGCTTGATTCCGGGAGAACCGTTCCTCAAGCCATTTGTCACACTACAACTTCCATGAAAGCCTCCATAGAGTATGCCAAAAGGCCCACCTCGTCGTGAGGGTTCCAATGCCACAAATAGCTCGTCAATCGGACGCACAGTTTGCAAGTTATTGGCGTTTTAGTAAACAGGGACCGGTTGCGTCTGGGCCCGGACCGACCAAACCAACCCGGCCCGAGGGCCTCACATGCCCCAGTTTAGTTCAACTGACCCGACCCGACCCGGTTCGGGACTAGGTCGTCCTGGTCCGGCCTGGCCAGTGGGCCAGGCCCATTGGGCCTCGCTGGACCCAGCCCTATTCGACCAGGGGTCTAGCCCGCCGGGTCGCCCGACGACCCGATCTCATCCGGCCCACTGCCCTACCCGGTCCACCATAGGATGAAGATGACTGTAGTGTAATAGGCATCTTACCAATAGGAAAAAAATGTAGAGTTAAATACACTCAAGTCATCAGCTATCACTACAACATAATACGATAAAGGGAGTATGCAATACAATCGCAAAAAGTCACTATAAGAAAAAAGAGGTTTCATGATGGTTTTTTGACATTTAGTAATGGTTTAAACCACCGTTAAATGATACATGACGCTTTCCAAAAGCATCATGTGTTTGCGTGTCAGAAATCTTTTCACACAGAGTCGCTTCCCACTAACCTTGGACTGCTGTGGTACTCATCCCTGATGAGTACCGTGGGTATGCCAGATCACACAGAGCCGCTCCCCATCGTGGGCATGCCGGGTCACACAGAGAAGCTTCTCATCTTGGCCATACTGAGGTACTCCTCCCGTCGAGTATCGTGGGTCTTTCGGGTCACACAGAGTCGCTCCCCACCGTGGGCATGCCAGGTCACACAGAAGCCGCTTCCCACTGGGCCATGGTAGCTAATCCACACAGGGTTGCTTGTCAGCAGTCTTCAGGTCTCAGCCAACCGCATAGTTTCTGCCCGGTTTGTAAGTTATTTACGTTTTAGTAAACAGGGGCCTGTTGCATCTAGTCCCGGACCGACCCAACCAACCCGGCCCAGGGTCCCCACATGCCCTGGTTTAGTTCAACTGACCCGACCCGACCCGGTTCGATTCTGGGTCGGGCCGGTCCGGTCTGGCCAGTGGGCCAGGACCATTAGGCCTCGTTGGACCCATCCCGGTTCGGCCGAGGGTCCAGCCTGCCGGGTCGCCCGATGACCCAATCTCATCCGGCCTGCAGGGCACGGGTCTGGCCCGCTGGGGGTGGGTCCGGCTTGTTGGGCGCGGGTCTGGCCCGCTGCCCTGCCCGGTCCGCCATAGGGACCAGTTCCCTTCATCCCAGATGCATAGTGCATCTGGGGCATGTCACGTGGCCAGTCAAACTCGACCACCTGGGTTCCGCATGCGGTCAAGGGACCGTGTGCTGGGCGAAGCCACAGCTCGCGGCTGCAGGCCGCTCCACCGACACAACCGAGGGGCCGCGTCCCTCCGTCATTCGGTCACCCCTACTGCCCCGCCGCAGCCCGAGCCGGCCACAACGCTCCCTCTGGCGCGCCGTCACCTGCCCACGGTCGCTGCCGCGGGCCCCCGTCGACGTGTCAGCAGGCTCTTCCATGGACCACCAGGTCCGCTCCGGTGGTATGTTCTTCACGTCGTCCGCGCCTCCGGCCTCTATGGGGTTCTGCCTTCTCTGCTAAAGCCTCAAAATCCTCTTGCCTCCATTTTGAAAGTTTGGCCACAAAGAACGCACAAGGCGGAGGGGCACGAGGCTTGTTCGTGTTGGCCCACGCCCTCCACGTTAGAGTTTTAAACACGGTAAGGTTTGGGATTGAGGTTCTATAAACAAGTAATTAATCCCGGTATAGAAAACCTTAGAAAAACACCCTCCCGTAAAAATGAGCGATCTGTGGATCAACCTATTCGTGGGTTGATCTGCGTTCGTTGTTTAAGAATAAAGGATGAGAAAACTTGAAATAAAATAAACCTCTACTTCAAAGGTGTTCATCGCTGAAGTGATCCGCCCACAAGGATTAAAGTTCTGTTCGAAGCTATCAGTGTTCATTGCCCTCCAGTCCCGTTCTTCGAGGTGCGTTGATGTTGCTAGCGATTCACCGGCGTTCGTCATTCGTCGTTGGAGAGGATTTTCATTGTAGGTTCATTAGAGAAATTCCCCGTTTGATTCCCCAACATGTTATCTCAATAATAGAGAAACACGACACATCATTTCTGTTATGCTGCGTCGCCACGTCGTTATGTTGTTTCATTAATGAAACAACGTGTCTGTTTCGCTTCCGTTAAGGAGTCTCATTAAAGGGGATCATCACCGCACCGCAGTGCTGGCATGCCACCACTCAACAATGAGAAAAGAAAATAAAATAACTTTTTAAGTTATTTTATTATTTTTTGAAAAGTTTGAAAACTATCTTTTCCCGTTGATCATCGTCGGTCGAAGTTAAGTCCATTCTAGGTGAATCTCACCATTCTGAGTTTAACAGTACCCTCATATTTTTGATCCAAGCACCGATTTAAAAGTTAGAAAAAACCCACTTGAACATTTACTTAAATGAACTTAAAAAAAGTTTAAAATTCTATTTTGGGCTCACCGGGCCTCAAAATCAGGTACTGTCAAAGCATCTGATCTCTAAATAATTTCATATAATTTAAAACAAATTTACACAGAATTTCAAGGACATTACATTACGATCCCCTTTTTGGGCTTCACGTCCTCATAATCCAAAATAAGGCTAAACAAACAAATGGGGGTACTGAGCACGAATCTGAGCCTCCCTCTCTCATGTGCTCTCCTAGAGAAACCTGTGCTACCACCGAACATGCACCAGAGGAATCATCCGTCCACGAAGGACCCACTCCTGTCGATCCTATATCTCCATTGGGAACTCCACAAACGTTTCCCCATCGTTAATGTCCAGCTCACCCAAGTTGATGGCGTGTCGTGGATCATGAACGTACCTTCTCAACTGCGACACATGGTAAACATCGTGCACCCGGTGCATTTGTGGGGGAAGATCTAGGCAGTACGCTACCTCACCAAATTTTCTCAAAATTTGGAAAGGTCCGATGAACCTCGGAGATAACTTGCTGCCCGACCAAATCTCCACAATCCCCATCGGGATGAGACTTGAAGGAAAACATGGTCTCTCTCCTTGAACTCTAAGGGACTCTGTCTCCTGTCAGTATAAGATTTATTTCTGCTTTGTGTAGTCCCCATTCGCTCCTGGATGATTTGTACCTTCTCAGTAGTATCCCGTACCAACTTTGGACCCATGAGTGATAACTCCCCTGAATCTGTCCAGCATAGAGGTGATCTGCATGGTTGCCCGTACAAGGCCTCAAACAGTTCCATGCCAATGGTGGAGAGATAAATATTGTTGTATGAAAACTCCACCAGTGGTAGGTAGTCCTCCCAAATGCCACCAAAATCCAGAATGCAAGCATGAAGCATGTCCTCTAAGGTATGTATGGTCCGCTTTGTCTGACCATCTATTTGAGGGTTAAAGGCTATGCTCAAGCACAACTGAGTCCCGAACGCCTCCTGCAATCCCTTCCACAACCGGGATGTAGAGCGAGTGTCACAGTCTGAGACGATCGTCGAAGGCACCCTGTGTATCCGCACCATCCTGGACATAGAGGCGTCCCAATCCCTCTACTAATCCATGCTCCCAGATGGGTAGGAAGTGAGACGAATTGGTGAGTCGGTCAACAATCACCCAGATAAAATCATGGCCCCTGGACGTGTGTGGTAATCCCATCATGAAGTCCATTGAGATACCATCCCATTTCCACTCTGGTACCTCAAGTGGCTGGGCCAAGCCTGCTGGAACATGATGCTCAGCCATCACTTGATGACAAGTGATGCATCGTGAAATGAACTCTGCCACCATTTTCTTCATCTCTGGCCACAAGTACTGACGTCAGAGGTTCTGGTACATCTTCACCACACCAGGTTATACCGCCAAAGGGGATATATAGAAATACCTCAACACCTCCTCCCACAACATCACGGGTACTATGGTGCATCCTCTGAAAAGGATAACGTGCTCCCCACCTATCAAAAATTCATCAGAATTCTGTCCTGAGGATAACTGAGCACGTCGGGCCTCCCAGTCAACATCCACAAGATCTGACCCCCTGATTCACTGTAAGAGTGGAGTGATAGTCATCAACTAAAGGTTAGACGCTCCATCATCATCCACGAAGAATATCTACATCATGGCTAGCTGCTCCGTCACGTCACTTAGTAGCTGTAAACCAGACCTCCTGCTGAGCATGTATGCCACCACATTACCCTTCCTAGGAGTATAGACTATCTCAAAGTCATAGTCCTGGAGGAACTCTAGCCATCGCCACTACCTCAAGTTCAGATCCTTATATGAGAAGATATACTTGAGACTCTTGTGGTCAGAGTAGATGGTAAACTGTTCACCCATCAAGTAGTGTCACCACATCTTTAAAGAAAAAACCACTACTGCCAACTCTAGTTCATGGGTAGTATAGTTTTTCTCATGCTGCCTCAGTTTCTGTGAGCCGTAGGCGATCACCGCTCTCTCCTGCATTAGGACACAACCCAATCCAGTCCCTAATGCGTCATAGAAAACTACATATTCAACACCCTCCTCTAGTAGTCTCAAGATGGGGGAACTCATCATTCTTCACCTCAGCTCCTGGAAATTCTGTTGGTACTTCTCCATCCACACGAAGGGTTGTCCCTTATTTTTCAAAGCTGAAAAGGGTGCTGCTACTCTGGAAAATTCAAGCACAAACCTCTGGTAGTATCCATCCAACCTCAAGAAACTCCTCACCTCAGTCACGCTCCTGGGTGGCTCCAAAGCAAGCAATACCCCTATCTTCGCTGGATCCCCTACAACTCTAGCCCCTGAGATGACGTGTCCCAAAAAGTGGACCTCCCGAATCCATAACTGGAACTTTGAGAGCTTACCATGAAGTTGGTGCTCTCAGAGTATATCCAGGACTATCCGTAGGTGTGTAGCATGCTTCTCCTTTGACACCGAGTACACTAAGATATCATCTATGAATAACACCATGAAACAATCAAGGTAAGGATGGAATATCCTGTTCATGAGTATCATGAACACTGCTGGGGAATTATTTAGGCCGAAAGGAATCACCAAAAACTCATAATGGCCATACTGGAATCTAAAGGCTGTCTTCGGTACATCCTCATCCCGTATGTGAAGTTGATGATAGCCTAATCTAAGGTCGATCTTCGAGAACCATCTCACTCCCTTCAACTGTTCGAAGAGGTCATCAATCCTTGGTAGTGGATACTTGTTCTTCACGGTCACCTAGTTCAGGCACTGGAAGTCCACTCATAGCCTCAAGATCTCTTCTTCCTTCTTGGAAAACAACACTGGGGATTCCCATAGTGAAACGTTGGGACTCACGAAGCCCTTCTCCTGTAATTCCTCCAATTGTAACCTCAATTAATAAAGCTCTGTGGGAGCCATATGATATTCCAGTGTGGATATCAGTTCCATCCCGGGGTACATATCGATGCAGAAGTCTACCTATCTGTGAGGAGGTAGTCTCAGAACATCCTCAGGGAAGATGTCCTCATACTCGTCAACCACTACAAGAAAACATGGACTCCTCTCTTCTACTGCACCAAGGGTGAGACTATCCAATTGGTGAGTGATCATCTGTACCCTCCTTCGAGAAAGTCTTTCCTATGCTGCAAAAGTTCTCTTCTCACCGATGAAGGAAAACCGGGTCCCATCCTCACAGACACACCACACTTTGTGCCTAATATAGTCAATCTGAGCATGGACTGTAGATAGCCATTCCATACCCAAGATGACGTCTTAAGGCCTCAACACCGCTACTAAAATATCCCAACCGAAGCTCTCACCTCCTAGAGTAAGCTAACACTGCCGACAACGGTGTGTAATCATCGAATCCACTCCTGTAGGAGTCTCTAATCATAAGGATCAAGCCAATAGCTCCACCAGAATCTCTAAGCATCGAATGAAGTCCATGGAAAGGAAAGAGTGACCGGAACCTGTGTCTATAAGAACTAAAGCTAGGGTGGAGAAGACACAGATAATACCTCTAATCATCTCTGGAGCACTGTGGTCATAGGCCTCCATCACCTGAAACTGGCCTCACCCCTATCCGCCAGCTCCCTGAGCCCGCAGTGGACCACCTGGGGGTGGTGGTGGTAGCACCTTGAACCATCGTCCACAACCTGCCACTCATCCTTCTCTCCTACCAAGTCCGACGCCCTATAGACCTCCTCACTCAAACCTATGCCTCTTCCTTGGAGGTCCCTTGACTGTCTACTGATCATCTGTGTGACGGTTCGGGTAGTCACGAGCCATGTGTCCCTGCCCGCTGCACGTGAAGCACATCTTGGTTCCCTGCTGACTCCCTCTGCTCTGGGATCCCCGCACTATCGACCTTGAGTCCTGGGGTCATCCCCTGAAAGATCTGACCCGCTTGGGTCCCCGTGTTTGTTTCCTGATACTCAATACTGAAGACTCTACCACCTGATGTTTGATGGTGGCTCCGACTATCAGTGTCTACTATTCTAGGAATCTCTCTATAAGAAGGGCTCACTATAGCACCCCTGCTTGAGTGGGGATGATGAGAGACATCATGGATGCCCTGATCTCTCGTCTGAGTCCCTACTCAAAGGTCTGAGCCCTAAAGATAAGGGCCTGCACTATGTCTGTGGAGTAGCGAGAGAGGTCTTTAAACCTCATAGAGTACTCAACCAATGACATGTTGCCCTACTGTAGGTGAAGCAACTTCTATATGCACACTGAGTGCAAGGTCACAGGAAAAAAATCATCCTGGAAAAGCCTCTCAAAATCATCCCAGGAGAGGGTTGCCTCATCATGAGTCTGAATCGTCAATCTACACCATCTCCCTACCGAGCCTTGAAGAAGGCTCATAGATAAGATCACCATCTATTTGAGTGGCGTCCTCACTTAGCAGAAGACCCGCTTCATCACCTCCAGCCAGTCCTCAACGGCCTGAGGGTTTGTCTCTCCCCTGAACCTGAGAGGTCTCTGTCTCTGGAAATCATGCAAGGTGATGATCCTGAGTGTATCCTCCACCATTAAAGTCAATAGTAATTGTCAATAAACGGGTGGTGGTAATGCTGGTGCACCACCCGACGAGGCCATCTCTAGCACTGGTCCCTGAACCGACGCCTCATCACTAGGCGGGCTTTCCTTACATTCACGCATTGGAATCCTAGCTAGATGGATGTGTGGAGGCATCCTAAAACAGATCAAGATATACCACGATCAATAGATTATACATGGAGAGCTGACTCTTATTCAAGAAGAACATGATGAAGCACACAATTCTTATATGATGCATGCAACCAGTGTTTTTATATATAGAGCCGAAAATCAGAATTCAAGATCCTAGTGTATGGATACATCAGATACCACACCAACACAGGAATCCCCGAATATGAAAGTCGAACTCGAGACATTTAACATTGTTTCCCAAAATAAAAAATAATAGACTCCAAGTCTTTGAGGTAGAATCGACCACCTCTGATACCACTTTTCCATGACCCGTTCCCCAGGGCCCATGTCGTGACATCCCCCAAGCCCACCTCCCAAAGGCCAGGGGTTGGTGACTAGCGCTAAAGGATTCAACCTATAAGTGGGAGGAATTTGAATGGGTACCTATACACACACACACACACACAACCATGTCCCAAAGCTGGAAAGGTAAACATGCATTCCACTAAACAACCATTGAGTAAAAGTACAAACTTTAGGTCAAATGAGGTAGAATACAAGCCCAAAAAAAGATAAAATGAAAATAGAAAAGTACAAGGAAACCCTGAAATCCATCCTCTGAAAACCTCAAATGATGGGTAAGTTTAGAGTAGATGATGAAATCTATAGAAGTATGCCCCACCTACCTGGTCTTACTAGGCCACTAAGTCCTCCGTCGAGGCACCATTCGTCTTCACTAGAAACAACACATGCAGGTAAAGCCCGTGCAGGGGTGAGTAATAATATACTCAGTAGGGACCCCAAACCAACAATGAATGACCAAAATTCTTTCCACAAATAAAACCAAGAAGCAAGAAAACTCACACCAGGTATAATCTAGAGTAGGAAAGTAAGACTATCATTCATTTCACAGAACACCTTGAGATGCTGGAGAACTCTCCTCAATGAGTACAGTGGGTCTTCTTGGTCACATAGAATCACTTCCCACTAAACTTGGACTATTTTGGTACTCATCTCTAATGAGTACCGTGGGTATTCTGGGTCACACAGAGCCACTCCCCACCATGGGCATGCTGGGTCACATAAAGCTGCTTCCCACCTTGTCCATACTGAGGTACTCCTCCTGTCAAGTATCGTGGGTCTACTGGGTCACACAAAGCTGCTCCCCACTGTGGGCCTACTGGGTCACATAGAAGCCACTTCCCACTAGAATATCGTAGCTGATCCACATAGGGCCGCTTGCTAGCAGTCTTCAGGTCTCATCCAACTATAGGTTTTCCACATGTAGTGTGCTTAATTCCAATAGAACCGATCCTTAAGCCATTTTTTATAGTACACCTTCATTTAAAGCCTCTATAGAGTATTCCAAAAGATTATCCTTGTCGTGAGGGTTCCAACGCCGCAAACGTATCATCAATCGGATGCCCGATTTGTAAGTTATTGGTGTTTTAGTAAACAGAGGTCGATTATGTCTCGGCCTGGTCTAACCTGGTCGAACCGACCCCACCAAACTAGTCTGGGGGCCCCACATGACCTGATTTAGTTCAACTGACCCGACCCGACCCATTTTGGGTCTAGGTTGGCTAGGCCCATTGGTCCTTGCTGGACCCGGCCCAGTTCGGCTGGGGGTCCAGCCCGCTGGGTCGCCTGGTGACCCAGTCTCGTCCGGCCCGGCCCGCAAGGTGCGGGTCCGGCCCACTGATCATGATTCCAGACTGGTTCCCTTCATCCAGGATGCATAGCGCATCTGGGGTGTGTCACGCGGCTGGTCGAACCTGGACGCCTGGGTTCTGCACGCGGTGAAGGTACCATGTGTCGTACGAAGCTGCGACCTGCGGTTGCATGCCGATCCACTAACGTGGCTGAGGGGCCACATCCCTTCGCCAGTCAATGACCTGACTGGCGGCCCCTGATGCCTCACCGTGGCCCGATATGGCTGCAGCACTCCCTCCGGCATGTCGTTGTGGCACGCCACCACCGGCGTCGATGGGCTCTTTCGTGGACCACAAGGTCCGCTTCAGTGGTCTTTTCTTCACGCCGTCTGCGCCTCCGACCTTTATAGGGGTTTCCTTCTCTGCTAAGGCCTCAAAATCCTCTTACTACCATTTTGAAAGTTCAGACACAAAGAACGCACAAGGCGAAGGGGATGTGGCCTTGTTCGTGTCGGCCTGTGCTTTCTGGGTTATAGTTTTAAACATGGTAAGGTTTGGGATTGAGGTTATATCAATAAATAATTAATCCTAGTGTAGAAAACCCAAGAAAAACACCCTCCTACAAGAACGAGTGATCCAAAGATCAACCTATTCATGGATTGATCCATATTCATCATTTCTGAATAAAGGACGAAGAAACTTGAAACAAAATAAACCCCTACTTCAAAGGTGTTCGTCGCTGAAGTGATCCGCCCGCGAGGATACACGTTCCGTTCAAAACCATCAATGTTCATCGCCCTCCAGTCCCATTCTTCTAGGTGCATTGACATTGCTAGAAATTCTCCCAAGTTCGTCGTTCGTCATTAAAGAGGATTTTCTCCATAGGGTTGTTAGAGGAATTCCTCATTTGATTCCCCAACATGTTATGTCATTAATAGAGAAATGTGTCGTAGTGTTTTTGTTACGCTGCATCTCCACGTCATTATGTTATTTCATTAATGAAACAGCGTGTTTGTTTCACTTCCGTTAAGGAGTCTCATTAAAGGGGCTCATCACCGCCTCATCACCACACCACAGTGCTGGCGTACCACTGATCAACGGTGAGAAAATAAAAGAAAATAAATTTTTAAGCTATTTTATTATTTTCTGAAAATTCCAAAAACTATCTTTTTCGGTAGATTCTTGTTGGTCGAAGTTAAGTCCATTCTAAGTGAATCCCACTATTCAGAGTTCAACAGTGCCCTCATATTTTTGATCTGAGCACCAATTTAAAATTTAGGAAAACTCGCTCGCACGTTTACTTAAATGAACTTAAAAAAAGCTCAAAATTATATTCCTGGATCACAGGACCTTGGAATCTGGTTCCATCAAAGAATCTGGTCTCGAAATAATTCCATATAATTTAAATAAAATTTACACAGAATTTATGATACATTACATGGAATTTCACTAATAACCATTTATTTATGCAGGCTGCAGAGCAGTTCCATGCCATGTAACTATGTTACATGTCGTGTAATGGTTACTAGATGTAAGTTGCAAAAGACGACTTCACGCTGTGAAAGCTTACACGTTGTGACCGTGACTTACATGACATGAGTTGTTAAAAGGCCAGTTTTTAATATGAGGTGATGGGTTTTTTGGAAGATGTAGATAGTAGGTGGTTACACGCCGTGTAATGGCCCGCATACAATTTTTACAAATAGGAATCGACTATTTTGTTTCAGTTCCTTTTCCAGTTATTTATGGATCTCAACCTAAGGAAATCCCAGGTCATTTTTGAGAGACTAAACCTCTCATAGATTGATTTGTTCGACACTTGATCTTCGTTGTGACTGTAGTGTGTCTCTCTGGGTAAGCGGTCTTTATTCTTCTTCATTTCCTTTGTCTGTGATAGCACCCTTAGGGTGTGTTATCAGATCCATTAGTTTAAGTTGGTGTTTATTCTTGGTTTCATCTTAGATCCTTTGTGTGATCTTGTTCTGGAGGCCTTTTCCTTCATTAGTGCTAGTGTGACATGCGTTCATCTTTGAGGTATGTATGTTTACTCTCCTCCGCTGACCCCTTTCCTTCTAAATTGAGTCAATCTTAGTGTGGGTTGGATTCTAGGGAATTCTATTTTCATAATTGGGTTTTCATTGTTGGTGGATCCCGTTGCGGGCGTGTGCGACCCGAGCTTTAAGGTAGGTGGTTCCGTCTCTAGCCTATGATAATGGATCTTGTTTTTTTGCTTTACAAACTAATTCATATTGAAATTTCCATGATTGTTTTTTGTGTGTTGAAAAGGGTTTTTATGAAAAATGATTTTTCCTTAGTTATTGATAAATAGAGAGAAAATGGGTATTTTCAATGCATTAAAATGGAATTTGTGAAATGGTTTTGAAATGGTTTTCAAAGTATCAGAATGAATTGTGAAAAAAGCACATGGGTTACCTTGGGTACTTAGGTGGAAGGTTTAGCTTGGGGTCATCATCCATTATTTTGTGATTATCAAGGAGGTTTATCTTGTGTGTTTCCTCTATTTCCTAGGACCGTTGTTCTAGGGGACCAATATTGAAATTTTGGGGGGTTTACTCATGGGGTATTACTCAGCTTCCTAGGCCTGTGTTCTAGGATCTAATTTATGCACTTGATTGATTATGGTATGATTAGTCTATGGCCTGGACCTATAGTATTCCTTGGTGTTGTGATACTTGTGCTTCTATTTTGTATTGATTGTATTTTTGAGTTAGCCTTGATATTCATGTTTATTCTTTTGAAAAAATGACATGGAAAATGTTCTTTGAAATTGATATACCTGCTTCTGTTTAGAATTGTCGAAAAAAGGAAATGTTTACCATGTTTTCTATAAAATTGCTTTACTGCTTATCATGCCATGTTTTTACTTAAAATGAGCATCCATGAATTGTTACACAGAGGATTGTTATGGAACACCTGGGTGGGATCCTACTGATCCTGTTAGCTCACACCCTACACACCTCTTTGGTGGTGTGTAGACCTTTGTTTGTCTTCCAGTGCAGGGAAAGGCAATGCGCTATAGTGAGGTGGCTAGGTTTCATGTCAGCTGAGTTGGATAGCTGGTAGTGAGATGGCGGGAGTCCATCCCTACCATCGTTTGAAGTAGCTGTTTGGTTTTTAGTCATTTGCTTTTGGAATTGTATTGGATTTTTTAGCAAATTTTGCAGTTGTCTGTTTCCACTATTTTCTTATAGTTATGGCATATATATCTTGTTCTTCTTACACTGTTCCTTTTTTATTTAGTATATATATGCCATGTGGTTGTTCAGGTTGGGAAAAATCATTCCCTTTGTTGTGCTGTCCGATGCTTGGGTGCTTGTTGCCAACCCGTGGGGATCGGGAATGCCTTACAGGTATGTGAGAAATCAGGCCAGGTGCCAGGTTTGAGGGTAACCTGGGTTGGTTTGTTACAAGTATTACAAAAAGATTGTATACAAGGTGGCACCATTTCTCAGTGTTTTCCAAATTTTTGGGTCTAAAAATTAGAGAATGGATAAAAGTGTTTTTGGAAAAGGGAGTTGCACATAAGGTTTAAAGAGGTTTGGAAAGTTGTGCACATGGAATATTTCAAGATCATTACATGAAAATATGGAAAAGTAAATAAGTTCATGCAAGATATGGATTTTCATGAATAGACTTGCATGAATGAGTTTGGGTGAAAGAGACTTACATGCCCAATATGACGTCAAATGTTGCGCACAAGGTCGAAAATGCATATAAATAGGCGGCTACACCCCTCATCTAAAAATTCTCAAAACATAGAGGAAATCAGAGCTCTGAATCATGCAAGTAGTGAGTTGTGCGCAAGAAGGGAGTTGCGTGCTAGTAGTGAGTTTCACGCAAGAAGGGAGTTGCACGCAAGAAGAGAGTTTCATGCAAGAAGGGAGTTGCATTCAATTAGAGAGTTGTGTGAAAAAAGGGAGTTGCATGAAAGTATTAAGTTGCACGCAAGTTGGTTTTTTCGCAACAAAGGAACATGTTACATGCAAGACATTAAATTTGCACGTAATTCACCCAGGAGTTGCGCGAAAGTTTGAAGTTTCCCAGTACATCTGTTGTAAAGCGGTATTCTTCCAGTGAATGAAAGTGGAACTCAATGATACACTAAATGAGGTGTAAAGCATATTGATTCAAGAAATCAAAGGAGTATCTTATGAATAAGTAATGAGTAAACTTTAGTTGAGAGAGCAGTGATCTTTCAAATTGTAATTGGTTATAAATCAGGAGGGACAGTGAGTCTAATCCAAATATTGTAAACAACAATGCGCATTTAGTAGATTTGGTACATTAGCACAATGCCGTTGTATGCTCCTTGGATGTTGAACAATGATGGTGAACCAAGTAAAATTGATTGTCTCGTGCATGCTTTAATTTTTGTTCATACATTTTTGCAGGAAAGATAAAGGAGTGTTTTTATTAACAACGAAACAAGATCAAAAGGGACAGTAGTTTTAATCTGTCATACCCTGATTCATCCCCTTATTAGGGTATTTAACCTAGTTGGGCTAAGAATTTTAAACAATGTTTTGTATAATTAAATTACCAAATACTATCATAAAAATTAAAAAATATCAATATTTCATTGTCTTTAGAACCCGCTCCCTGTCATAAAAGTTCAATAATGATATCAGTTTCTGAAAAAACCACCCCAACTCAAGAAAAAGAATCCACCTATATAAGAAAAAAATTCTTATGTTAGTAATACTATAAAGAATTAAATTAAACATATTATGAAACAATACATGAATAAAATGTTAATTTTAAATAAAAGATACACTTAGAGTCATACTGGTCACACCATGAATAGAATTGAGGTGGGGATAATTCTCACACATCACGAATTACTTATGGATAATTGTTATAAAGTATCAAAACAATCTGAATGCATTTTCTCAGTTTTGAATATATCACTTGTCTTTTTTACTAAAATTTCATTTGAAACTCAAAACACACACTTTGAGTGATACCAGTCACATCGTGTGTCGATTTTATGTGAGATTAATTCCTATATGTAAAAAATTACTTATGAATCATTTTTATAAAGTATCAAGATAATATGAGGGTGTTTTCCCGGTTTTCAGTGACTGACACACATTTTGAACTAAAATGTCAATTTTAAACTGATAACAAACACTTTGAGTCATACCAGACACACCATGTATCAGATTGACGTGTGAATAATTATTAAACTCTATAAATGACTTATGGACTGTTGTCCTAAAGTATCAAAACAATATGAATATGTTTGCATAGTTTTGATTATGTCACTTGTCTTTTTTACTAAAATGTAAATTTTAAATAAAAAGACACACTTAGAGTCATACTGGTCATACCACGTGTTAGATTGAGGTGAAACTAATTACTATAGGTCACAAATGAAATATGGACCATTTTACTAAAGTATAAAAACAATTAGAATGTGTTTACTTAGTTTTGAGTATGTCACTTTTCCTTTTTACTAAAATGTCATTTGAAACAGAAAACATGCACTTTGAGTGATACCAATCACACCGTGTGTCAGTTTAACACAAGACTAATTCATACATATAAAAAATGACTTATGAATCATTTTACTAAAGTATTAAGAAATTATGAGTGTTTTTACTTGATTTTCAGTGAGTGACACACGTTTTGAACTAAAATGTCAATTTTAGAATAATAACGGACACTTGAGTCAAATCGGGCACACCGTGTATTGGATTGATGTGCGCCTGATTTTTACACGTCACAAATGACTTATGTATTATTATAATAAAGTATCAAAACAATATGAATATGTTTGTGATTTTTAATGTGAATTTATGTATTTATATTTTTTTTACATTTTATTTTATGTTTTTAAATATTACAAACCATTTTATCATTTTATGTGAAAAACTAATTTTTAAAACCTTTTTTTATTTTTATTATTACTTGAGTTGTAGTGATTAGAATTTTAAAATTTTAATTTCATATGAAAGATAACAATTTTATCTAACTTTTATTAAACTTTGAAAAAAGTATAATTCTATCTCTAGAATGTTCTCATTTTAATCAGAACATGATACATGCTTTTGGTTTCAATAAGTATTTTTAGTATAAACTACTTTTGAATTTTCTTTTATTATTTAATTATAACTTGTGATATACTGATTGGATTTTTTCAAAACTTGTTACTTTAGAAATAAAACTCATTTATCTACATTTAATTATAATAAATAGAAGTCTTGTTTTATTGTTTATGGGGTGCGCCAAATGTGCGAAGATCTTGAAACATTTCTGGAATTCTGGAGTTTTGAGAATTCAAAATCTTTATTGTTTATTCGATATCCCTTTTAATTCCATTAGAATCACTTGGATTTTGTTTGGTTAAAAATATAACAAGTTTTTATTCAATTCATTCAACTAAATAAAAATCTAAAAATGTAATTTAGGTATTTTTAAAAAATGGCAGAATTTCAACGTTGTTTTTTTATAGTTTTTATTTCATGTTTTCACTATTTTTTGATTATATCTTTTAATATAATTTTCAAATCGAAGTGCTTCTTGATTAGTTAGAAACCTGTCAAAATTATATTTATTTAAGTCTTATGGGTAACTTCTAATTCAATCATTTAGATGACTTAAAAATTTACAAAATTTTGTGTGTTCAGCTTGTACATGAAATAATGTAGTATTCATCAATTAATTTTTTTAATACGCCAATTTTTTTAAACTATCAATTATTTTTTATTCGTAACATAATTTTTTTTATTTCTAACGGTGAATTAATTTTTTATTTCTATCAGAAAATTATTATTTTTTATTTTTAACGGTGAATTAATTTTTTTTCTTACGGAAAATTAATTTTTTATTTCTAAAGGTTAATTAATTTTTTATTTATAACCATGAATTAATTTTTTTATTTATAATGATTAATTTAATATTTTATTTCTAATGGTGAATTAAATTTTTTATTTTTTCTAATGGATAATTTATTTTTTATTTCTAATGATGAATTTAATTTTTTATTTTTAATGATGAATTAATTTTTTTATTTTTAACAGTCAATTAATTTTTTATTTCTAACGGAAAATTAATTTTTTATTTTTGAAAGCTAAATTATTTTTTTATATATAATAATGAATTGATTTTTTATTTCCAACGATTAATTAATTTTTTATTTCCAACACTGAATTAATTATTTATTTCTAACAATGAATTAATTTTTTTTATTTTTAATGGTGAATTAATTTTTTATTTTTAATGGTGGATTATTATTTTTCTAATAGTGAGTTAAATTTTTATTTCAATGGTTACAGATTCTTTCTATCACGAGTTAAAATTTTATTGTTTTGAAAAAATTTCAATACTTTATTTTTCATTATTTTTTTAAATTTTGATGAACTGCATACTTATATTAATTTTTTTACATATTTTATTGATTTTAAAAATTAATATATTATATAGAAGCCACGTGAAGTGTTTTAGAAATATTTTAATCAGTTTTAAAATGTGATTGGATTTTATTCTTTATTCATGTGTACACTTTACATCATATTTCTGAAATATTTATGTTTTAATATTTTGAGTTATTTTTTTAACTTATTTATTTTCTAAATTATTATTTAATGACATTGAGTTTAGTCAAACACAAAGCAGTATAAGTTATTTTTTAAATTACTCATTGCATTAAATTAAAATGAATTTAATATTTGAACTTAAACATTCAAATTAACTTATGATTTTTATGGGATTACCTTTGAATTATTATTATCATTTAAAGGGTTATTTAAATTGATTTGAATTGGTCTTTAAGTTTTAAATCCAAACATTTATTGTTACAATTATTTTGGATGATAACTTTCTCTCTCCAAAATAATTATAGTAACAATAAATTTTCTTACTCTCTTTGATATTTCTTATTATTATTATTATGTTTTATTTTTTTACCCATGGAAGGTGTTTGTTACTCTTTACAGTTATCTATTTAAAGGGTTGTTGAGAAACCTTGAAAATAATAAAACACACTTGCTAAATTTTTCTTCAATACTCTATTTTTCTTCAAGAAGGAAAAAGCTTTGACCTTTCAACACGCTGTTCAATTTGTAAAATCCTGTACAATACCCTATTTCATTATTTGGATAATCTATTAAGTGTTGAATTACATCTTCTTCTAATTTTACTTCCTTGAAAATTTGATCCGATCCATTTCTCAAAAACTAGTACCTAGATTTTACTATTCTTCCACCTACTTCTTCTGGTTGCTTGAGTCTGTAACACTACTTCCTACCTTTCACACACACTATGTTTTAATGTTTCTACTTTTACATATAAAAGAATTTATTATTCTCTTTCCTTAGCTTGTGACTCCCAGATTATAAACTTGGGACTGTTCATGTTGTGACTCCCATTGTCTAAATTTAGGTTACAATTGGGTTGTAACTCCCCATACAATAGTCAGTGTCGTGGTTATCCATTCACTAGAAAAGGATTCTATAATTGGATTATGATTCCATCACAAAAATCATTTTAGTGCACAACATATCTCTTACCGAGTAGAGATGTATAAGAGTAGAGTATACACACTTTGGACCGAACTACTATAAAAAACATCCCTGTGTTATTTAATTTTTCCACTGTAAATTAACTCTAATAATTAAATTTAATAATTAACTTAAATAATCAATTTATTTGATTATTTTTTTTAATATGGTCTATTAACCCCCTATAAACCATTTTTTATTACCCTATCCAAGCTAAAAATTGGTATCAAAGGGTCATTCCTTAAAGGATAGTTAGATTTTCTGATTTTTCTAATCTGATACATAATAATTGGTATCAAAGGACAACCTTCTTAACAATAGTTTAGCTCTATCATTCTCTTTCCCGATACCAAACATTAGTATCCAAGGTCATTCCTTTTATAATTATCCAACCCATCTATAGATTATGATTTTATTTTATTTATGCTATCCTATTCTTATAAACCACAATATAAGGATGAAGATCTTATAAGATGAAAGGATTGAACATAAATGATTCATAAATTCTTCAAAAGCCACCACACTTTTATGGAAATGATTATGGCTATTGTAGATCCTAAATAGAGTCATAACTCAAATAGTTGAGCATTGAACACTAGTACAACATGTCAAAATAATACATTATAATAGAAGATGACTGAGATACACTTACTAGAAATGATGCTACTAGATATAATTTAAATTAAAAGTTGTTAATATTTTATATTTTATTATTAATAGAAGTGTTTTTAGTCATGTGTCTTCTTGTAAGACATCTCATGAAATTTGGAAGATTCTACAAGTCACTCACCTTGGCTCATATAAATTAATCTGAACCGAACCTGGAATGCTTCGAGCAGAGTACCAGGAATTCAAGATGGGTGAAGAAAAAACTATAAATCAAATGTTCCCCCAATTCATAAGAATTGTGAATGGAATGAATTCACTTGTAGGAGCATTGAAAAACATACTACTTGTTGAATGAGTAATATGAGTAATAATAATGAAATGGAATGCAAAGAAGGTCACCATTGATGAAAGAAAAAAATTCAAGGAGTTTACTCCTATTGGATTGATTAGATCACTCATTCAATATGAACTAGAACTAAAGAACATAGCTGATGAGGAGACAATGAAAAGAAAAGTTGTGGCTTTTAAATCTCTAAATGTTTTTTACTATTGACCCTTTTGATTCTAATATATAGGATAGTGAAAAATAATATATGGCTGAGATTGTGAATGGGGTTTAAAAAAGAAAGAAAAAGAAAGGATTCAAGAATCGATTTAGGAGAAACCCTCAAAAAGAAAAACATAGAGGAGATAAGAAAGGTGGTATGAATTATAATATTTCAGATGTAACTTGTTAAGAGTGAAAGAATAAAGGACGTATCAAACCTGTCTGTCCTAAACTAAAGAATAAAAACAAATAAAAAAATAAGGATAAAAAGGAATTTACAACCAGTTGGAGTTGTACAGAAGAATCTGATTATAGTGGACAATCTAGATATAAAAAAGAAACTACTAACTTGTTCTTCATGACATCACTAGATAAGGATAGTGATTCAGGTTTTTATTCAGTATGTTCTGATTTCAAATATGATTCTGAAAACTTGAATATTTTTGAATTAAATAAAGAAATTGAAAGATTAAGAAAATATATTTTCAAAGATGATGATTTATATAATAATCTTAAGGAAAATAATGAGAACTTTACTTCTTAAAATAAAATAATTTTTCAATAAAATGAAAAATTAAGGAACAATAATTCTATTTCTCATTATACAGTTTATGACAATTTGAAATCTGCTCAAGATTTGAATGACAAATTGAAAAATGAAGTTGAGAGTCTTAGTTTTTTTATCTATTTTTATTCAAGGTCATGAAAAATATCATAAAATTATGACTTTGAATAATCTAAATATAAATAAATGTGGTTTTAGATATGAAATAATATTACATCAAATGTTTAAAACTCATTTTGTTAAAAGTAAAAATGGTTGTACTATTACTATTACTTATTTTAAATGTGGCATGAAAGGTCACTATGAAAATGATTATTCTATTAGATTTAAACACTCTTTGGTATTTATAAAAACTAATAATTACAAATATTTTTTATCAAGAGTACCATAAAATACTTGTTTAAATTTTTTATGGGTACTTAAAAATTCTATTACTAATCCTGTTGGACCTAAGGTAGCTTGGGCACCAAAATTTTCAAGTAATTGATTTTTATATGGAAGATGTATTAGATATCTCAATAATGACATATGACACATGAACAATGGATGATCTAGGTATATGACTAGAGACCTATCAAAGTTTACCACTCACAACACATGTGATTGAGGCACTTTTACATTTGGAGATAATTCCAAAGGAAAAGTAAAAGGTTTTGGTAAAGTTGTTATTTTAATTCTACTTTTATTTATAAAGTTTTATAATTTGAAGGTTTAAAGCATAATTTAATTAGTATATCTCAATTATGTGATGATTAAATGGAAGTTAAATTTAAAAATGATAAATGTTTAGTTTTTAAAGATGATTCTTTATTATTTTATGCTAATAGAAAAGAAAATATTTATACTATTGATTTTTTTGAACTAATTGTTCAACATGATAAGTGTTTGAATGTTGTGATGAGTGATACCATCATTTGAAATTGAAGTTTAGGTCATGTTAATTTTATAATGTTACATAAGATCTCTAAACATGAGAATATGATACAACTAATTACTTTGAAGAAAGAACAACTCCATGTTTGTGGCACTTGTATGAAAGGGAAACAACATAAAATTTATTTAAGTCCTATCAATCAGATAAATACCAATATACATTTATAGTTAGTACATCTTGATTTATTTTATACTAATCAAATTTATAACCTTGTTGGAAATAAATATACTTTATTTATTGCTGATGATTATAGTAGGTTTACATGGGTATACTTTCTTTCTCATAAAAATGATACTTTATCTAGATTTATGGTTTTTGTAATATAGTTCAAAATGAAAAAGGTTGTATGATTGTTTATTTTATTAGTGATAAAGAAGGTGAATTTCATAATTTATATTTTTGATTTTTTGTGTGAAAATAATGGTTATTTTTAAAATTTCTCTACTCCTAGAACACCACAAAAAAACAGCATTGCAAAACGGAAAAATAGAATTCTTATTGAAATGACTCAAAATATGATTAGTGAATATAATTGGCCTAGATTTTTTTGGGCCAAGGCTATTTTTTATTCTTGTTATATTTAAAATAGAATTATTATTATACCTTTGTTAAAGAAAACTCCTTATAAATTATTTAAAAATAAAAAACATAAAGTTGTTTACTTTAGAGTTTCTGGTTGTAAAGTTCCTATTTTGAATCCAAAGGATAATTTAGATAAATTTTATGCTAAAAGTGATGAAGTTAGTTTTCTTGGTTATTATAATAATAGTAAATATTATAGAGTTTATAATAAATGAACTATGGTTATTGAAAAATATGTTCATGTTATGTTTTATGAAAATAATGTTAAATTAAATTTTGATTCTAATGTTTTTTATGACAATTTTATAGATTTTAATTTTGGTGAAGAAATAAATAAAGATAAGAATGAATCAATTGAGGGGGAACATACTCCTTGACCCGATCAAATATCATAAAATATTTATAAAGATCATCTTGTTGAAAATGTTATTGGAAATATTGATTATGGTGTTAAAACTAGAAATTGTATTTAATTTTTTATGTCAGTTATGATTCTGTTCCTAATAATATTAATGATGTTTTAAATGATTCTAATTGGATTATTTCTATGCAATATGATCTTAATCAGTTTATTAGAAATTATTTTTATTCATTAGTTTAATTTCCCGATGATAAGTAGGTAATTGAAACTAAATGGATCTTTATAAACAAGATGGATGAATCTAGATAGATTATCAAAAAAAAAATCCAAACTTGTTGCTTAAGGATACTCCCAATAAGAATGTAGAGACTTTGAAGATTCATTTTCACATATTTCTAGGTTATAGGATTTTAGAATATTGTTGGATTTTACTTTTTTTCAAGGTTTTAAATTATATCAAATAGATGTAAAAAGTGATTTATTTAATGGTTTTATAATTGAATAAGTTTATGTTTCTCAATCCCCTAGTTTTGAAAATGAAAAATCTCCTATTTTTTTTTTAAATTATCTAAAGATTTGTATGGTCTCAAATAAGAACCTTATGCTTGGTATGAAAGGATTTGTTTATTTTTATTAAATAATGGTTTCAAGAAAGGAAATATTGATCCTACTATTTTTGTTAAAATATTTTCTAATGATATTTTAATTGTTAAAATATATATTGATGATATAGTTTTTGGTTCATCTAGTGAAATGATTTGTAATGATTTTTCTAATTTGATGTATTCTCACTTTGACATGAGTTTAATGGTAGAATTAAATTTATTTCTTGGATATAAATTCACTCAAAGGAATGATGAAAATTTTCTTAATAAATCTAAGTATGCTAAAGAGTTGGTTATGATATTTGGTCTTGATTCTGCTAAATCTATGAAAATTTCTATGGGTACTAATTGTAAATTAGACGTTGTTGCATTTGGTATATTTTTTGATATTAAATTTTATAGAGGCATGATAGGTATATTGCTATATTTAACTATATCTAGACCTAATATCATGCTTAGTGTTTTTTATGTGTTAGATTTCAATATGATCCTAAAGAAAGTCATATTAATGCTGTAAAAATAAATATGAGATATATTAAAGGAACTGTTGACTCTGGTTTATCTTATCCTAAATATAACTATTTTGATTTAATATCTTATTATGAATCTCATTTTGGAGGCTATGATGATGACATATATTTTTTTATTTCAAAATAAGGGATCAGAAAAAAAAATACAATCCATCAAGGAGGACAGAAGTGGTGTAGTCCAAGAGCATCCCCTTGCACAATACTAGCACACTCCATAGGAAGAGAATGGAGACTATCAAAGATCCTCAGAGACTCTCCCTACCTACCCAACCGAGCAAGAGAATCAGCCACAAAATTAGTTTCCCTCCTACGATGGTAGATCAGCCTTCCCTGATGTGTGACCATCCTATATCTTCGTATAAGATAAATCATCTCCCATGGAACCCCCTGACATCCCTTTAAGGCCTTCACAAGGACCTAATAATCAGATTCAATCTCAGCCACCTCCAAACCTCTTTTCCTAAAAACCATCAAACCCGAGTCGAGGGCCCGAACCTTCGCACCCAGGGAACTCTCTGGACCATAGTAAGCACTGAAGGCAATATGGACAGAGCCCCAGCAATCTCGAAGCACACCACTGCCCCTCATAACCCCATCCATATAAGAACCATCAATATTCAATTTCAATCCGCTGTTTGGAGGTTTCCATCTTACCCAACAGCCGCTTACCCTCTTCATCAAGAAGGGAAAATTGAGGAGATTGTTCAGCGAAGCCAATGTGGCTCCATATTTGACGAGTAAAGCGAGTTCAACAATGAGAGACTTGAGCCTCACCTGGAGAAACAACATGGATCGTTTTGTGCCCAGCCAGACCTAGTTTTGAGCCTCACAAATAATTCAGCATATAGCCACAAGGATGATGGTTCTAACATTCCGCTCCATGTTCCTATTATCGGTGCTGATAAAACATGAATTCAAGAAATCATGAGTTGAGAGAAGATCATTATCGGTACATGGAGGATGAGAAAACATGGACCAAAGGTACGAAGCCCATTGAACTTGGAAAAATAAATGAATAGTCGATTCGGCCTTTGGGTTATCACAGCAATAACATCGAGAGGCCAAGGAGATACCCCTTCTTTGGATGTTCTCCTATGTTGGCATAGCTTTGTTTCTGATCCTCAAAATTAAGAAGTTCATCCTAAAAGGGATCATATTAAACTAAGCAGCCGACGCCCACACATCCGAAGTGAATTATGCCCGAAGATAATTCCTATAGTCACGAGAAGTATACTTGCCTGAACCAGACAGCGTGAAACATCAAATATCTAGTTCATCATTCATGAAAATGTTCTCGAAAATGTTCATCTGATGAGGGTTCAACACCACATGAACCAAGTCGTAAAACTCAGTAGCTTCACTGAAGGTTAAACTTGGAGAAGGACAACCTGGGTATGCAAGAGCTTCCCCAGACCAGTTTGAATCCCAGAAATTAATTTCCCCTTTACCGATGATCCATCTCGTATGGTTGGAGAGTGTTTCAATATGAGAGAATATGCACCAAACCAACACCGTGTATCTGTGAAGACCAAAAACTTCATTTCTACCATAGCATGCCTAGAAATTTTTTTCCCACAACGCCTCCCCCGAAATGACTTCCCAAGTGAGCCGAGCTTGTAAACCCATAATGGTATCCTGAATATCACAAAGCCCTAGCCCTCCTTCATCCACTGGTCGAGCCAAACTACTCCAAGAGGCCCAGTGGCACCACCCTTCCTGCTTTGCATCCTAGAGAAATGTATTGAGAATGTTTTCCATCCTTTCAATTGAGCCTTTCGGAGGGTTGATAATAGAGAAAACATGCATGGGAATGGAGGTGAGCACACTGTTTATCAATATAATTCTCCCCCCAAATGATAACAACTTGTTCTTCCAATTGAAAATTATTCCCAGAATACGATCAATAATCCCATTAAAATGATGTTTTCTGATGCGGCCACAGGATATTGGAACTCCTAAGTAGGAAATTGGAAGATGTTTCTGGCAGCAACAAAGGATCCCCTGGATATCCCTGCACCTTCGGCTAGGAAATTTATCAGAAATGAATACATGACTCTTGGAAGAATTAATTCTTTGCCCGCTAAGACGACCGAAGCTAGAGAATGTCCCCATGAGACAATTCAAAGAAGAGCGCCTGCCATTTATAAAAATCAATATATCATCAGCAAACAGTAGGTGAGAGGTGTTTACCATGCTCCGCCTTCCACGAAAAGGTTTCAACCTGCCTTCCGCCAAGCTACGCTTTAAGTTCCTGGAAAGAGCGTCTTGAGCAAGAACAAAGATACAAGGGGACAATGGATCCACCTGACGAATTCCCTGAATAGACTTGAAGAAACCAAAGAACTTCCCCATAAGAGCAACAGAAAACCAAGGTGATGAATAACACCTAAAAAAAATGTCATAGAAATTTTCCTGGAATCCAAAACCTCTCATGACACGAATGATGAAACTCCATTCAACCATGTCATAGGCTTTATGCATGTCAACTTGAAAGATAATATTTGAACCCACTGTTTTTCTATTGAGGTCATGCACAAGCTCACTTACAATGCCTACCGACCCCTAGATGCTTCTACCCTGAATGAAGCCATGCTGCTCTTCTGAAAGCACATAATGTATGTGTCATTTTATTAGAAAAAGTTTAATTTCTTCATATTCTAAGGAACAACTATCTCTTTTCCTATCTACTATAAAAGCTGAGTACATCTCTACTACTAGTAGTTGTGCTCAAAACTTATGGATTAATCAAACATTATGTTATTTTTATATTTATCTTGATAAATTTCCAATTTATTGGGATAATACTTCTATAATTTCTATTTCTAAAAACCCCTTACAACATTCTAGAATAAATCATATCGATCTCAAATTTCATTTTATTAGGGATCATGCAAATAAGGGTGATATTGTTTTAGAATTTATCCCTACTAAAAATCAGCTAGAATCTATCTTTAATAATCCTTTAAACTCTACCCAATTTGAAAAAAAATTAAATTTGAGCTTGGGATGTTGGAAGCTTATTTATTTTATCTTTGCATTTGTTTAGGGGTGCTTTTGTTTATCTTTTTGTTTATTTACTAAAAGGGTAATAAAATTAGTTTTAAATGTATAGGTTTTATAATCAAACAAAAATGGGAAGATTTTTTGTGCATGTGTATGCATATATTTCTATTTTATTTGATTACATGTTATTTTATATTTTTATATATTACAAACCCTTTTATCATTTTATGTGAAAAATGTTTCTTAAAACCTCTCTGTATTTTTATTATAAAATGATTTGTAGTGATCTGAATTTTAAAATTACAATTTCATATAAAATATAACAAGTTTATAAAACTTTTATTAAACTATGAAAGTACTATTATATATCTAGAATGTTCTAATTTTAACTTGAACATGACACATGCATTTGGTTTCAAGAAGCATTTTCAGTATAAGCTTATTTTCAATTTTCTTTCATTATTCAATTATAACTTGTGCTATACTGATCAAATTCTTATAAGACTTGTTCATTAGAAAATATGACTCATTTATCTACATTTAATTACAATAAATGTAAGTCTTAAATTAATGTTTAATGGGTGGTTTGAATGTATGAAGATCTTGAAATAGTTCTGGAATTCTAGAGTTTCCAAAATTCAAAATCTTTTTTGTTTCTTTGATATATTATTCAATTCACATCAGAATCATTCAGAGTTTGTTCAGTTAGAAATATAATTTTTTGTTCATTTTATTAAATACATTAAAATCTAAAAATGTTATTTAAGTTCATTAAAAAATGGCCAAATTTCATCATTTTCTTTTACAATTGTTATTCCATTTTTTTACTATTTATTGATCATATATTTTAATATACTTATTAGATTGAAGTGATTCTTGATTAGTTAGAAATCTATCAAAATTATATTTATTTAATTATTCTTTACCAACTTATAATTTAGTCATTTAGAAGGATTAAAAATTCACAAAAGTTTGTGTGTTCAACTTGTACATTGAATAATTCATTGGTCACCAATTATTTTTTTAAATGCCATTTTTTTAAAACTTCCAATTAATTTTTTATTTCTAACATATTTTTTTATAATGGTGAATTAATTTTTTATTTCTAATGATGAATAAATTTTTTATTTGTAATGGAAAATTTATTTTTTTATTTCTAGCGGTGTTTTTTTTATTTTTAAAAGAAAATTAATTTTTTATTTTTAACGACAAATTAAATTTTTATTTGTAATGGTGAATTAATTTTTTATTTCTAACAGTGAATTCAATTTTTTATTTTTAATGATGAATTAAATTTTTTATTTCTAACAGTCAATTAATATTTTATTTCTAACGGTGAATTTAATTTTTAATTTCTAATGGTGAATTAAATTTTTTATTTCTAATGGTCAATTAATTTTTTATTTATAATGAAAAACTAATTTTTTATTTTCAAATGTTAAATTATTATTTTTATTTCTAATGGTGAATTAATTTTTTATTTATAATGGTGAATTATTACTTTTTATAATGATACATTAATTTTTTATTTCAATAGTTATAGATGGCTGCTATCGCTAGTTAAAATTTTATTATTTTGAAAAAAATTTCAGTACTTTGTTTTTCATCATTTTTTCATATTTTGATGAAGAAAATACTTATATTAATTGTTTAAAGTATTTTATTTATTTCCAAAATTGATATA
Source organism: Viscum album (assembly GCA_963277665.1). Classification (NCBI taxonomy): domain Eukaryota; kingdom Viridiplantae; phylum Streptophyta; class Magnoliopsida; order Santalales; family Viscaceae; genus Viscum; species Viscum album. The sequence goes on from OY728165.1 coordinate 816,289,923, forward strand.
TTATATATAAGTCATGCAGATCATTTTTGAAATATTTTAATTAGTTTTAAAATGTGATTGAATTTTGTTGTTTACAACATATTTTTGAAATATTTATGTTTTAATATTTTGAGTTATTTTCTTTAATTTATTTCTTTTAGAAATTATTATTTAATGACATTGAATTTATTTGAACAAATTTTATGGTATTTAAAGTAGTATAATTTTTTTTAAAGTAATATAATTAATTTTTTAAATTACTCTGAGATTCTAAAGTTAGGACTATTGAGGTTGTGACTCCTGGTGCCTAAAGTCTAGTTGTAATTAGGTTGTGACTCCCCATAAAAAAGTTAGTGTCATGGTTATCCCTCCACTAGAAAATGATTCTGTAATTAGGTTATGATTCTCCTCAAAACTAATATTAGTTCACAATGTATCTCTCACTGAGTAGAGAGGTATAAGAGTAGAGTAGGCTCAGTTTGGACCAAACTACTATTAAAAGAGTCCTTGTGTTATTTACTTTTTTCACTGCAAATTAACTCTAATAATTAACTTTAATAATTTACTTAAATAATCAATTTATTTGATTATTTTTTTAATATGGTATATTCACTCTCCTCTAGACCAACTTCCATTACCCTATCCGACCTAACAGTTTTCTCAGTATCAAGTATGTCACTTGTGTTTCTTTACAAAAATGTAATTTTAAACTAAAAACACATACTTTGAGTCATATTGATTACATCATGTGTTGATTTGACATGATACTGATTCCTAGAATTCAAAAATGACTTATAAATCATTTTCCAAAAGTATCAAGACAATCTGACCCGTTTTCTCAGTTTTTAGTGAGCGACACATGTTTTGAACTAAAATTCCAATTTTAGACTCATAACAAACACTTTGAGTCATACTAGGCACACCGTGTGTCAGATTGAGGTGTGAATGATTTCTACATGTCACAAATTGTTGGAGTTGGTACCCTAGAACCAACTTTTTTGTAATTTATGATAAAAACTTATTCATTGTTTGAATATTTATAAACTACTTATCACATCATGATTGTTCTTCTATGTGACATAGTACGTGATAATGTCCTAATAGTATCTATCGCACTAAAAGGTCATAGCAGTTCCCCACTATGATGAGAACCTGGAAGTGCTATGACATTATTCTTGAATATATGTTCTATAGCTGGATGGTATCATTTGAGGGTCAAAAATGATACAGGCTATCATAGGTGGAGAGTAATAGGACTTTAAGACACTTTCTCATGGTGTATTCTCTTGGTAATATCTAGTAGGATATTATAAGAACAAGACCTGCTAGTAGAGAATCCACATTCATACGTGTCATTGAATGTTTCTATCTACATATGTGTGTATTGGTACTTAGAATTTAAGATTATTATTAATGAGTATTATGATTCATGCACTTAGATGTATTGATGAAAATCATGATGACATATGTTCACAGCGAGGTAGGATACGTTGGGTGTGTCACGAGTAATATTTCATTAATGAATAATGCAAGAAAGGATTTATCCATTATGTTATTTAATAGAAGTTAATATCTCAGGACCTTTGATGGAAATGATATAGCCGAAATAAATCCATGTCTATGGTGATCAATAGGAAAGTTCTATTTTCGAAAATTCAAAGAAAGAGATAATCGAGCACATAGGTTGATGGCACTAGCATGCAACCTGCTCGATTTGAGATATTGTGATAAAGAGATTATATTACCTGGTAAGTGTTCGTATGAGGTGACATGTCATTGCAGCATTAAATTCTTTCTCTATGGGTGCCTTGGCGTGTTGCTAGATGCTAAACTTGGACTTTAGGTTGCTTCGCCTAATGCCACTGAGAAAGATTCCTAGAGGGTCACACACTAAGTGTATCTAGAATCTCAGTTAAATAATATATTATTATTTTTTATTTAACAGGTTGAATAATATTATTCTCATGTGTGGTTTAATAATTATTCATATATTCTTAATCGCATATAAATATTTATTTTCTATTTAGTAAATATAATATTTATTTATTTATTGGAGAATAATGGAGTGAAATTTATTTAATAAATAAATAGGAATTATTCAAGGCCCGGAAAATATTGTGGAGGAATGGATAACTGAGTTTAATGGTCTAGTGAGAAATGATAATATTGAATTTTATTTAATTGAATAATATTTAATTATAATATGAAAGTTAAGACCGTGTCAAGAAATAATAATATTACTATTATTATTTTACATGGGGATTTTTTAGGATTAAATAATAATAAGGGAAATTTTGTAATTATTTTATTTTAATCCTAGAAATATAAATATCAAATTATATTATTTTCTCATAAGCCAATTTTATTGTGAACAACGATTCAAGGAGAATCCTATCAATCCTAGAGATATCCCTTCTCTAAGAACGCTCCCAAGAATGGTGAGCAATCCTCTTCCCCTAGATCAAGGAGAACGCTTTGGAAGCGATTCTTGAGGTGATCAAGGTGGAAGATGAAAGTACAAGGATCTTCCATGATAGAACCTAGAGACTCCTTTGGAAAAATCTGGAGATTCCTAGAACATGTGTGGATCACTCCTAGAGGATATCTACACTTGGTTTCTACAACGCAGTGACAGTGCACCACAGATCTATCGTCAGACACATCAACAAAGAAAAGATTCCATAGAGGTAATTATTTATCCAATTAAATAAATTAAAAAAAATATGTGTTGATCCTTATCTTTCAATTATAGTGCAATTCTTCTTTGTCTATTTATTTGACTCTATTCAATGGGTCACAACGTTCATTATCGTATAGATCCCATATTGATCATTGATTATGGAAAAAATTAAAGTTGGGCACCGCCCATCACATGCTTCTGCTGCACCCAGAACCTACAAGTGGTATCAAAGGGGGCTCATAATTTTTTATAATTATTTAAGATCATTGGTAATTTACACATTTATAATTTATTTTTTCAATTTATGTTTAATCATTATTTTAATCTAAATTGCGAGATCTGCTTCTTCCTCATTCTTTTCTCATAGATCTAATCGAGAGGTTTAATTTTTTTGATTAAAATAAAATCAAGGAACCAATTAGAAGGAGCCAAGGATTCTTCCCAGATAACATAATAGTACACACCATGTAATCATAGTTACATATCGTGTAGTTGTGTTCAATGCAACAGGAGTTAATTCAAAAATTAATCAACCTATGTGCATTAACGACACACAGTGTAATTAATTCTTACACCACATGTTTACCAGGATAGAATGATACATGGTTAGCTGAACTACATGTAATATGGACCATTAAACACATTGTGTGGTCCCTTTGCATCAAAGAAGGGCCGTTCATTCAATACACAATTTACTTGATGGGTGACTGTGTAACACGAAGTTAACATGGAGTATGGCCCATTGGACACACCGTGTACTCCAAATTTTCTAAGGCATAGAATACACTCCAAGTCCCTAGGTGCGTGTGTCAAATAGATGATTATAGGTGTACACACCTTGTAGATTGGATAAAAATGCCATGCACTTATACCAAGTTTTGTAGATTTAAAATTTATTTATTTTACTATGCAAACCTTGAGACATGTACTCGCGTGTGGTCATAAATATAGGACATTCCATGTGATAGGTTTTAATATACATTAATATTTAAATGTTTAATTAATATATTCATAATGTTCAAGATCTTCATATCATTATGATTCATATTACAAGTTGTTACTCTACATACATTGAAGCGTAAGACATGACTGAAAAATCATTTAATTCATGTAATCATCCGTGAATTACACGTAGGGAAAGTACGTGATAATTCATGTATTCCATATGTCACAAGAGTAAAACAATATATGAGTATAATATATATTGGGTATATTTGGACGGGTATTCACCGTGTTACCTATAAGGTACAAGTTATGTACACAATTAATTTTAAATGAATTTATTTAATTTGTTTAAAATTATAATGGATGATAATCTCAATAAAATTCAGATAAGGATTAAGATAAAAGGATTGATTAATTAAAGATAATAATTAATCAATTTGAGCACGATTTATCTTAAATAAGAACAATTAAAGAATTGAATGTTAGTTTTATTAAATGCGTAATACATTGCATGCATGAGGATGATCATGAGTTGGACCACACCTTTTTTTATGTGATTGGTTTCATTTAATTTATTATTAAATTAAAATTTTGTCTTGTATGACTTATCTCCTCATTATTATGTAGGGCCTCAATTCCCATGATTTCTTTTATGTAAACCCCATTTTCCCCTCACCTGCATGTGAGTAAAAGTCATATGTAATGGATGGAGCTCCCAAGATAGTGGAGGCAGTTCGAGTTTGGAGCCGAGACGAAACCAATCCAAGGAGATACAAAGGTGGATGGGTGGAAATTTGTAAACACAAACCTCAATTGGTTCAAAGTGTTTCTCCCCTAGGTCAACGGTTAGTTTATCAACTGCTAGATAAAATAACCATTAGAATAATCTCATGATCATACCCTTTATTTTATTTCTATCGGGTTCATGGTTATTTCATTATAGATGTATTTTCATGATCACATAATTAATGAATTAAAAATCATGCAATATGGAACTAAAATAAAATGGATTATGCATAAATATTATCTAAGACATGGTTAATCACTTATGTAATCCCACTTAATATTAACAAGAATGTAATAAAGATAATAATTGACAATTTATGCATAAAGAATAAAATCCTTCCATAAAATATTAAGTCGGTATAGCCTTCCATTAATTCAGTTTGAATCGAACCATAGTTCAAAGTGATTGACCAGCCAAAGTTGGGGTGATTTCAATTATCATAGAATTCTAACATGAGGTTTTGGGTTGAATTAACTTGGTTCACATAAAGGGTTTAATATCAAAGCAAGACTTGGTGTAATTGAGAGGAAAAGGTTGAGGAAATCTAAATTAATGATTTTAGGATTAGAGAGTCTACTCAGTAGATCAAGGAATTGTGAGTTAATGCAGTTGGAATTAGGAATTCCTACCTAAAACCATTTGAGTTTCTTAACCAACCAAATTTGGGGTAATGAGAAGGGGAATATGGATCCTTTCCACTTGATTATTCAAGCAACATGATATTCTGAAGCCAATAGTGAGGTCTATTGGGTTTCGATAAAATAGTGGGAGACTAATAAATATACTATTTTTTATTTGTCTAAATTTATTAGATAATGTACTATATATATTCTTATCTTATTTATAGAAACAACATCAAACATATCACTATGATCCATACTCGAGAAGAAAAAACTTCTCACCAGCACTAATTTCCAGGAGTGGCTAAGGCACCTATGGGTCATCCTTCTCTATGAAAGGAAATTATATGTGATGGAAGAAACTTTACCAGTTGCGCCTAAAAATGATGCAAGTGATGAAGAACTATATCTCTATTAGAAACATTTGAATGATGCTACATATGTTTAGTGCTTCATGTTATCATACATGTCCAATGAGATTTTAAGGAAACATGAGGAAATGGATGTATATAACATTATGTCTCACCTTCAGGATATCTATCAAGAGAAGGTGATACAATATAGGTATGAGATCTCTAATTCTTTGTTTACCACTAATCTTGGAGAGTTTGTGCCAGCTGGGCCTCATGTAGTCAAGCTTATTGGCTATATTGAACACCTGTATATCTTAGGTATTAAATTCCTAGATGAGTTTCATATAGAACTCATACTTTCATCACTAACCAAGACCTTATCTATTTTTATTGAAAATTATAATATGATCAATAATGAGAAGATTCTATTGGAACTTATAACCTTGATTCTCCAAGTGGATAAAGACATGGGGTGTGACAAACCCACAGTCCTTATGGTGAATAAGAAGAGGAAGGACAAGGAAAAAGGGACCAAGAATTATAAATAGTCTAAATATCTTGAGAACCGTCCTACCAAGAATAAGAAGATCTAGAGGCAGGGAAAGGAAAAGGAGGCAATGTGTTTTTCATGTGTAAATCCAAGAAACTGGAAGAGGAACTACACCTAAAAGCATGGGGAAGCTAAAGGTGCAATTTTTATTGAGTGAAATGTTTCCATATCTACACATTGGGTATTAGATATATCTTATGGTGCTCACATATATATCCAAATGTAGAAACCAAGTAGATTCTGGAATATTTCCAGAGGATAGGTGGATCTGCGAGCTGCTAATGATGCAAGGATGGATGCTCTGGCCATTGGAGAATACCACCTTTCATTTCCCATGGGAATTATTTTGGTTTTACATGATTGTTATTTTGTACCTACTGTTACCAAAAACATAAATATGTATCAAGTTTATATATAGATGGGTTTATTTTCAAGTTTTAAAATAAAAGTTGTTTCTTTTATAAGGACAACATATGTTATGATATGGAACTTTTAAATAATGGTCTATATGTATTAAATTAAAAAAACCAATTTTTGGAAATTGATAACGAATCAATTTCACATGAATCATATAACACCCATCTTTGGAATCACCATCTTGGTCATGTAAATGAAAAGTGTTTGATAAAGTTCTATCAAGATGGTTATTTAGACTCTTCTGAGCTAAAACCACTTGAAAGATTTCATGCTTGTTTGTAAGGAAAAATGACCAAACCTCCATTTTTTGCATAGGGTGAAAGGGACATAGAGCTTATAGGATTGGTACACACCGATGTGTGTGGAACATTTCTAGTAGAATATAGAGGTGGATATTCTGGCTTCATAACTTTTATTGATGTCTTGAGTAGATATGATTATATTTACTTAATGAGGTATAAGTCTGTGTCCTTTGAGAAATTCAAGGAATTCAAGAATGAAGCAGAGAATCATATTGGTAAGAATAAAAATAATCTTTGATCAGATCGAGGTGTAGAATATATTAACCAAGAGTTCATCGACTTTCTACAGGATTTTGAGATTATATCTCAACTCACTCTACCTTATACACCACAGGGGAATGGTTTTAGTGAAAGAATGAACTGTATATTTTTGGACATGGTAAGGTCGATGATGATTCATGCATATCTTCCATTATCCTTTTGGGGATATGCATTAAAAACTATGACATACACATTAAACCAAGTACCAAATAAATTGGAAAATGGAATACCCTTAAGATATAAAGTGGAAAGAAACCCATTTTATCACATAGATGTGTATGGGGTTGTAAGGAATTTTTTAATTGCTTCTCGGAAAATAAATTGACACCCCAGGGTACAAGTTGTATCTTTATAGGGTATCCTAATTAAACAAAGGGATACTACCTATAAAAACCCTCAGATAAGAAAGTGATTGTTGTTAGACAAGCTATCTTTCTTGAGAGGGCGCACATCCTCAAAAAGGATAGTGGGAGCAAGATTGACTTCGATGAAATTGATGACCAAGTTAAAAAAGAGTTGGTATAGGAACAAGTTTCATAGGTCCTCATGGAATAAGTAGTTCCTGAAACACAAGTACAACATAGGAGTGTAAGATAGGTAAGGGAACCATAGAGATATGGTTTTCTAGTCACTAAGTATGGTGACTCATTATTGTTGGATAATGATGAACCTATATCCTACAAGGAGGTAATATAGAGCTTAGATACTACAAGATGGCTAAAAGCTATGAATTTTGAGATGGATTTTATGTATCAGAACCAAGTTTGGGTTCTGGTCGATGTTCTAATTGATGTAAATCCTATTGGATGAAAATGGGTATTCAAGAGGAAACTGGACATGGAAGGTAAAGTAAGCACCTATAAAGTAAGGATAGTGGCTAAAGGTTTTAAAAAACGTCAAGGAATTGACTATAATGAAATCTTTTCACCGGTTTCCATGTTTAAATCCATCAAAATAATACTTTTATAACATCTTACCATGACTATGAGATTTGAAAGATGGATGTCAAAACTATATTCCATAACGAGAATCTTTAGAAAGATGTCTATATGACACAACCAGAAGGTTTTGTGACTCCAGGTGATGCCAAAAGGGTTTGCAAGTTGCATAGATCCATTTATGGATTGAAGCAAGCATCCAGGTCATGGAACATTAGATTCAATGAATCTATAAAAGAATTTGGTTTCATTAAGAAAGAATGTGAGACATGTGTTTATAATAAGTTTAATGGGAATTTGGTTGTTATTCTAGTAGTGTACGTTGATGACATATTACTTATTTGAAATGAAATATCATTCTTACAATTTGTTAAGGACTAGTTAAAAAAGTGTTTCTCCATGAAGGAATTAGGTGAAGAAGCCTGTATTCTAGGGATCGAGATCATTCTTGATAGATCCAAGAGTCTTCTTGGACTAAGTCAAAGTACATATATTGACCAGATATTAAAGAGATTTAGTATGGAACAATCCAAGAGGGTATTGGTTCTAGTGTCACATGGTTTAAATCTTTCAAAGAAAATGTGTCCCCAGATGAAATAGGAGAAACATTGAATGAGTAATATCCCATACACTTTAGTGATAAGATCAATTTGGTATTCCATGTTATGTACTAGAATTGATATTTCCTATGCATTGAGCATGGTAGGCAGATGTCAAGTAAAACTGGGAGAATAGTATTAGACTTCTGTTAAGATTATCCTTAAGTATCTGAGAAGAACTAAGGATATGTTCTTGGTGTATAGAGAAGAGGAGGAGCTTTTTATCAGAGGGTATGATGATGCTCGTTTTAAAAAAGATCAAAAAGATCTGAAGTCACAATTAGGATATGTTTTCTGTTTCAATGGAGGAGTTATGAGATAAAAGATTTAAAAGCATCCAGTTGTCACCAATTTTACACTGGAGTCTGAGCGTATATAGGATTCTAATATTGTCAAGGAAGACATTTAGATTCAGAATTTTGTCTAAGAGCTTGATGTGTTACCTAGCAGTAAATACCCTATCACATTGTATTATGATAACACTACAACAGTGGATCTTGTAAAAGATTCAAGGTCACACCAAAGAACAAAGTATATACTCTAAAAATATCACATCTTGAGGGATTTCTATCAGAGGAGTGAAGTTTTAGTGAGAAGAGTTCCCATAGAATATAACATGGAAGACCCCTTGACTAAAGTCCTATCTTAGCAGAATCATAAATATCATGTGAGAGCTAGTAGACTAAAGGTTGTAAGTAGTTGAATCTAGTGCAAGTGGGAGTCTATTGGAGTTGGTGCCCTAGAACCATATTCTTTGTAATTTATGATAAAAATGTATTCATTTTTTGAATATTTAAAAACTACTTATCACATCATGATTATTCTTCTGCATGACATAGTATGTGATAATGTCCTAAGAGTAGATGTCGAACTAAAAGGTCATAGTAGTTCCCTACTATAATGAGAACCTGTAAGTGCTATGACACTATTCTTGAATAAATGTTCTATAGCCGGATGATATCATTTGAGGGACAAAAATGATACAGGATATCAGGGGTAGAGACTCATAGGACTTTGAGACACCTTCTCATGGTGTATTCCCTTGGTAATATCCAATAGAATATCATGAGAACGAGATTAGCCAGTAGGAAACCCACATTCATACATTTAATTGGATGTTCATATCCATGGATGTGTGTATTGGTCCTTAGACTTTAAAATTATTATTATTGATTATTATGAGTTTCACACTTAGATGTATTGACGAAAACTATAATAAAATATGTTTGCGGTAAGGTAGGATTCATTGGGTGCATCACGAGTAATATTACATTAATGAATAATGCAAGAAAGGATTTATCCCTTTTTTTATTTAATGGAAGTTAATATCTTAGTCCCTTTGATGAAAATGATATATCCTAAATAAATCCATGTCCATGGTGATCAATAGGCAAGTTCTATTTTTGAAAAGTCAAAGAAAGCGATTATCGAGCACACAGGTTGATGGCACTAGCATGCAACCTGCTCAATTTGAGATATTGTGATAAAGGTATTATATTACATGGTAAGTGTTTTTATGAGGTGACATGTCATTTAGGAATTAAATTCTTTATCTATGGTTATCTTGGTGTGTTTCTAGATGCTAACCTTGGACTTTAGGCCGCTTCACCTAATACCACTGAGAAAGAGGCCTAGAGGGTCATACACTAAGTGTATCCATAATCTCAGTTAAATAATTTATTACTATTTATTATTTAATAGGTTGAATACATATTATTATCATGTATGGTTTAATAATTATTCATGTATGATTGATAAAATCTAAATATTTATTTTCTATTTAATAAATATAATATTTATTTATTGGGGAATAATGCAGTAATATTTATTTAATAAATAAATAGATATTATTAAAGGCCTGATAAATATTGTGGAGGAATGTCGGACCGAGTTTAATGGTCTGATGAAAAATGATAATACTGAATATTATTTAATTGAATAATATTTAATTATAATTTGAAAGTTAAGCACGTGTCAAGAAATAATAATATTACTATTATTATTTGACATGAGGATTTTATAGGATTAAATAATAATAAGGGAACTTGTGAAATTATTTTATTTTAACCCTATCAATATAAATACCCAATTATATTATTTTCTCATGAGATTATTCGGTTGTGCACAATGATTCAAGGAGAATAATCTCACGGATAGAGTACTCCCTTCTCTAAGAATGATCCCAAGAACAATGAGAAATCCTCCTCCACCGGATCAAGGAGAATGCTTTGGAAGTGATTCTCAAGATGATCAAGGAAGGTGACACAAGTGCAAGGATCTTCCATGCTAGCACCTAGAGACTCCTTCAACGACATATGGAGATTCCTAGAACATGTGTGGATCACCACTTGATGAAATATACACCGGGTTATTACAACGCAATGATGGTGTACCACAGATCTATCACCAGACACATCAATGAAGAAAGAATTTCTTAGAAGAAATTCTTTACCCAATTAAATTAATTATAAACAATATATGTTGATCCTTTTCTCTCGGTTCCAGTGCAATTATTCTTTGTCTATTTATTTGACTCAATTTCATGGATCACAGTGTTCATCATCGTATAGATCCTGTATTGATCATTGATCATGGAAAAAATTAAAGTTGGGCACTTCCCATCGCATGCTTCCACTATTCCTAGAACCTACACAAATGACTTATGTATCATTTTCCTAAAGTATAAAAACAAACCAAATTTGTTTTCATGGGTTTAAGTATGTCACATATCGTTTTTACTAAAATATCAATTTTAAATAAAAAGACACACTTAGATTCATAATGGTCACACCATGCATCAGATTGAGGTGTGGTTGATTCCCACACATCAAAAATGACTTATGGATTACTGTACTAAATTATCAAAACAATCTGAATGATTTTCTTGGTTTTAAGTATGTCACTTGTGTTTTTTATTAAAATGTAATTTTAAACTAGAAATACGTAATTTGATTCATACTGGACACATCATGTGTCAGTTTTTTGCGAGACTGATTCCTATACATTAGAAATGAATTATGAATCATTCTACTAAATTATTAAGACAATATGAGTGTATTTTCTTAGTTTTCAGTGAGTGACACATGTTTTGAACTAAAATGTCAATTTTACACTAATAATAGACACTTTGATTCATACTAGGAACACTATGTATTAGATATAGGTGAGATTGATTTCTATACATCACAAATGACTCATTGATCATTTTTCGAAAGTATCAAAAAAATCCAAATGCGTTTGTCAGATTTTGAGCATGTCACTTGCCTTTTTTACTAAAATGTAAATTTTAAACAAAAAGACACACTTGGAGTCACACCGGTCACACTGTGCATCAAATTTAAGTGATTATAATTCCTACACATCGTAAATGATTTATGGATCATTTTCCTAAATTATCAAAATAATATGAATGAATTTTATTAGTTTTGAGTACACCACTTGTGTTTTTTATTAAAATATCATTTTAATATGGAAACATGGACTTTGATTTATACCAATCACATCGTGTGTTGGTTTCATGTGAGACTAATTAATACACATAAAAAATGACTTATTAATTGTTTTTATAAATTATAAATACAATATGAGTGTCTTTTCTTAGTTTTCAGTGAGTGACACACGTTCTGAACTAAAATGTCAATTTTAAACTGGTAATGGACACTTTGAGTCATGCCGAGAATATCATGTATCAGATTGAGGTGTGATTGATTCCTACACATCCCAAATGACTTATGAATCATTTTCATAAAGTATCAAAACAATAAAAATTCATTTTCTTGGTTTTGAGTATGTTACTTGTGTTTTTTACTAAAATGTAACTTTTAAATAAAAATATACACTTGGAGTCATACTGGCCACACCCTGCATCAAATTGAGGTGAAGTTTATTTCTATACATCAAAAATGAGTTGTGAATTGTTTTTGTAAATTATCAAAAAATATTAATGTGTTTTCTCAGTTTTGAGTATGTGATATGTGTTTTGAACTAAAATGTAAATTATAAACTAAAAAGATACTTTCAGAGTCATACCGAGCACACTGTGCATCAAATAGAGTTGTGGCTGATTAAGTATGTGATATTTGTTTTTCTTTCAACTATCTAAAAAAATATAGAAAAAAGATAACATGTTCCATTTTTATGGAAGATAAAACCCCATACTGCCTCAAACACTTAATGGTTCTTGAAACATTTGGTTTCCTCTTCCATAAAAAAGAAATATGTTATTTATTTTTGGATTGTTTTAGATATTTGAAAGAAAAATATGAATTACCAAAAGATCTATGTAAAAAAATAAATAAGTATTAGATAAAAATGATAAGGAATTTAACTTACAAATAGTAGATAAAATGATGAAAACATTACATAAATAAGTAGCAGGAATTCACCTTTTCATGATGGTTGTATACATTCTTTACCCATTTCCTTGTTTTCAGTATCTTAATTGAAACCTCGAAGTCCAATCTCTCATGATCATGAGCATATTCGAACAAACCACCCCAACCTGAGAAAAATAATCCACCTGTATAATAAAATAATTCTTATGTTAGTAATACTATAAAGAAATAAATTAATTATAAATATGAAATAATACATTAATAAAATTTCAATTTTAAATTGAAACCATACAATTTGAGTCATATTAGGTACACCATGTATCTTATTGAGTTCATGATCATAGTACATGAGTGAATCATCCTTGTTGAAAAATTCATTTCTTTATGATCTCTGTGAAAATTTATAAAATAAGTATTAGATAGAAATGATGATGAAATTAACTAAAAAAAGTAGATAAAATTATGATAAAATCAACAAAAAAAGAAGTAGGTTGTCACATCTTCATGATATATGTGTACATTCTGACACCAGGTATGCTGCCCATTAGTTTATAAACAAAACTATTTTATCTTGTGATTATGAAGACATTCAAAAGTCACGGTAGTACTGAAAAAATATAAATACACGGATGATTAATAAATATTTTAAATGAAATAGTAATTATATTTTAAAATACCTCTTTAGGGATGCTAGTTTTTGATGGTATATGATATCACTCATAAATTTTCAAACATTATAATCACAATATTTTCCATTTTTTTTTATTTTGGACACTACAAAAAAATTGAGAAAAATAACTAATTTTTTATATGTGTTTTGATAGTGAAATCTTATTATATATACCCTGATACTTATCCACTTTTAAAATTTGATAGGCTCCTTGTGTGCATGGACTGTCCTCATGCCATGATTTTGATGATATTTAAACACCGCCCTATCAGAATGGAATTATCATTAAAAAATAATATAAAATAGATAACTTGAAGTTTAGTTCTAAAATTTTATATGTATTGTTTTAAAAATTGACAAACATCATCACGTGTGGTTAGTTTTTTGGGTATCCATGAAGTGAATCTAGAAAATAAATATTTGGAGTATCCAAATTAACAGCAATGAGTACCCAATGTTTCCTAAAAAACATAAAGGAATAAGTAATGAAAGGAATGAAAATATATTTGATATAATTCAATTGTACAGTTTTACCCCTACATCATTGACATTAAGAAGATTCTGTCATCTGTAAGTTTTCTTTCAAATGATGTGTCCAATTTTTCCTCTATTTCATCAATTTTAGTTGATTCCATTTCAGTTTGGTCTGTAGAAGTGATATGTGGACTAATGATTCTATATTTATTTTTATGGGGTAATCCCTTAAATTGGTATTGATATATATTCCTGTAAAAAATATGAATTGTATTTAGTCATAATTAATATAGTAGACCAGCTATTAAAAAAATCATGAAAACTCACCTCATGTATACATTTACAACTGAGACTCCTAGACATTCATACTTGAGGATTTAATTTACATTCTCAAGATCAATTATGTCTGTAATGGCCTCTCTATATATTTGTTCTTCAAAATCAACTATATGATTACTACCAATTTGTAACCTTGTATCTGCATCAACCGTCAATGTTAGTAAATGTGAATATTGAATAGACAGGGTAATGGTTATTTGTAAAGATAGTTTCAATTGGTATGTTGATCATTTATATCAATTTGATTCGACCTTTCATTTCACCCCCTTCCCTTTGTCCATCTGTAATAATATTCATCGGTTTAAACCTTTTTTCATTAATTATTAAAGGTTTGGCATGAAAAATAAATTGGAAATGAATACCTTCTTATCGAAATGTTTTTTTAAAAGATCTGATGACCATGCTATTAATGTTCCAATAGCTTGATCAACCATATGAATATACATGTAATTAAGTGGAATAAGTAGTTGGGAACTCGGTTCATTAGATACACTAATCCCCACTCTCATTGACCTGTTGGAAGTTGTGTATTATGTATAGTTTCTTCTTGGATATTGAACACGGTATCCATCGCAACAAGGTGATGGGTGGGTGTTGATAGATATAAATCATAGTCATTTTCACCATGTAGAATATTAGTACAAGAAAGGTATTAGTGTATACCTGATTCAAATTTCATAGAAATAATTATGAGAATACTGATTACCTCATCTAAGATATATCTTTCTTGGGAATGTCCTACCTTAAAGTTGGTGGGGGTGGGGTGGTGGGGGAATCTTCATGCAGTGGTTTTTATTGAGTTGTTTATTTTATTTTCTTCCCCCATAAATTTTTCTAGTAACTTATACTAGTAATTAATTTTTTCTTCAAGGGAAGATAATCATGTCTGCATCACTTCCATTTATTTATCTTTATCCCCCTATTCTTTTCTTTTCTAAAAATATGTTTGGGATGTCACCCCAAAACCCGCACCTTTGACGCGACCATACTGTTATAGCCATTTCAAGGCCACTGATAGTAGGTGTTCATCTGGTACAACTGTTGATGATTTCTATGTCTAATTTAGATAAAAATATAGGAAAATAAGCAATAATTGTTATGCAATATCTATTTAAGTAATTGTTTTATTATTTAATACTTACACATGATTCCCACAATTTTTCTGTATTTTCATCTATCAGTATCCCCTATTTATTTACAGATGTCTCCTTCCATAACACATGATGTGGTATGGAAGTGGATTTGGAGTTGGATCCATCAATCTATATATAAACAGAGGAACATAATTATATTGTTGTTTCATATCACATAAAATTATTACAATAGATTTAAAATATGTACCAATTTGTTTTCAAGTGAAGCATACTCAATCCTTATTTTATGGTAGGGGTATGTTGGTTTTTTCCTGTTGCTTATTTTTGGGACTCAATTACTATTTCATAAATTAAAAATTATTAATCCAAGTGATTAATACACATATTATAAAACAATGTATTACCATCCATAATGTACCTAAAAGGATTTATCCTCACAATGACTAGTAAATGAATCCCACATTTCATGGCTTACCAGGTGTGAATACATATGCAGTGAGTGCGAGTTTATTTTTTCCTTCAACATCTTTGAGATAAAATTTCATTAGAATTTTATGAAATACCTAGTGACCATTTCCAAAAAGAAATAATAAAAATTTCTTGTGGGAGTTATCTAATATAAATGCACTCTACCAAGGATAATGAAGTGTAAGTCAAAATTTCATTTTTTTAATAAAATAAAGAAAGGATGTCATAATATTACCCTAACATCTTCCCAAATTAGTGTCTTAAGCATGGTTTCTAAATGGTGCCATGAATCTAAATCAATTGGCACGTAATTCTGAGTGACGTGCCTAATGAAACTACTGAACATGGACTTGTTGTGGTTAACAAGTTGGTCATGCACATTCCATATAATCTCTAATTTTATGCCTTTACTTTTCACCTTAATAATTTTTTCTAACACCATCATGATATGACACTTCTATTTTATCTAGGAAATAATTTCTTCATAGTCTACCATTTCCCAATGTTTAACATCATCAATATGTTGTTATTATGGATTGGTAGCATCAACATGTGTATAAGGTCATTGTTTCTCTACATTGGGAATAACAGTATGCTGAGAAACCTATTGTTCCATAGGATTGGGAGAATTAGCATGTGCATAAGTCATTATCTGCAGAAGTGGTTCAATATTTAACTTAGATTACATAATTGTAGTAGTGAATAAATAATAATATGAGGTAATGCATTTCATATTACAAAAAAATATAACCTGATTATTGAACTCTATTTTTTTAAAGGTTTAAGGTATTTGACCCCTCTATTGAGTATCAAAATCCCTTTATTGTGATATCATATGACATACAAGACCCCATCTACATTGGAACCACTACAAAATTATGGCGACATCCTAATGAAAGGGTCATCCTCATTTTAATTTTCATCTGAACCTTTAGTGGTTTTGGCCAATAATAGAATAATTGACCCCTTTTAGTTTGCAGGATCTGGAACAAAAAATACTTGTACTACATGTGATTACATTATAAATGGTTCATATTTTTACCCTTACTTAATGAAATCCTCTTTCATGAATTCCAATTAATATATTTTAACAACACTCTTGTTATCAATCCACTCGCATTGAAAAATTGGCACTTGGAATGTTGTATAATTCAAATCCCATATTTGTTTGATGATTCCAAAGTATGATATATTTTCATAAATTGAATTTCTGTCCTTGGTACTTGATAAACGCATAAATTTATCCACAAGTGTAACTCCACCATTTTTCATGGAACTTCCTTCATCATGTTCATTTTTATAGAACATATAACCATTAATTATATAACCATTATAAGATAATACTTGCACACTTGGTCCTCTGGATAGCCATCAAAGTCATTCTAAAATTTAATCTGTATTTTCATATAACTCCTTAAAAATATGGTCTCAAAACCATCCTATAAACTATTGATTATGTGTATTTGATATCCATATTTCATCACTTGATGGATTTAAATGACTAATAATTTATTTATGGGTTTCAAAATATGGGAAAACCTCTAAAATATTATGAAAAACTTAAATATGTCCCTGATTTCAATAAGTAATAGTGATTGTTAAAACATTTATTCCAAAAAATATTTCACCCACAAGCTGCCCAGTGTGATGAGATTTTGATAAACCAATGCTTTCCACACCAAATAGGTAGTCGGTATAGAATTCAATTGGTTCCTCAAAAATATATCAATCACAATACAACCCTCTAGATAAATTCAATTTTTGAAACATTGTTTTAAAATATTTATATACCATTAAATAAGGCACATCCATCTATAATGTATAGTACCACATAGTTAGATCTCTCTCACCAAATGAATCATAAAGTGAACCATTATATCAAAGAATTATGAAATAGAGAATATTTCCAATTCAAATAATATGATGTTAATTTCCTTTTCCATAGTTGGAAATTTCATCGGGTCTATAAATTTTTTGTATATAGATTTGAAAAAGAAACTGAGCTTGGTTAAGGAATGATGAACATTCTTGGAAAAAATGCAATGTAAAGATACAAGCATTAGATCCTACATCAAAACATGGAATCCATGTGATTTCAGACCCTTTAACTTTAAATCAATCATTTACATGATATTATTTATATTTTATGAATACCCCTATAGAACATTTACATCATTCAAGAAGTTGAAAAACTAATATCTATCCTGCTTGTAAGGAGTTTAAGTAGTTGGAGAAAGAAAAGTCTATTTTTTTACCATTCAATGGTGCCAAATATTCCCATATTCCAATTTCAATCATGTCTAACCTAGCCTTAATTTCATCATTTGTTTTACTGAGTGAATTTAGTAATGTTTCAATTACACTATCACATACATTTTTTTCAGCATGCATAACATTAATAAAATTTATAATGTATAAAAAATTCCAGTATGGTAATTAAAAAAAAACAGATCTTTTTTCAACCGGTTTTCATAAGGTTTTTTGAAAATGGATTATCAAAATAAGTGTCCATATCTTTTACCTTTTCAAAAATTTGATCACCTTTTAGTGGAGATAGTATTGTACATTCTTCTAATCTCCCATCGAATGATGTCATCCAAGATCAGTACTTATGTCGTTAGGGTAGAAATCTGTGATGTCATAAAAAATAGTCTTTGATGAATGTTTCAAAATAATTAAATATGTACCTTGTTCACAAATGAGACACCCTTTAGTTGCTTTTATATTATATCCTGAAAAATTTCCATAAGTAGGAAAGTCATTTATCGTCCCATACAGCATGGTTCTCAATGTGAAATATTCATTTCTATAAGTATCATACAACATATCACCTGAATCCCACAATGATTTCAAATCTTCGATCAATGGAGCCAAATAAACATCAATATCATTACCCAGTTGTTTTGGTCCTAATATAAGAATAGATAACATAATTTATTTTCATTTCATGCATAACCATAGTGGAAAGTTATAAATTACCAACATAATCAACCATGTATTGTGAGTGATTCTTTGAAAACCAAAAAGATTCACTCCATATGTAGATAGCACAAGACAACAGTTTCTCAGCTTGTTTTCAAATTCAGGATACTCATGATCAATTCTCTTTCACTTAGGAGAGTCTTCTGGGTGCTGAATTTTCCCATCTTTATTTTTTTGTATATGCATACCATGTCAATTTCCTTGTAGTCTCCTCACTTCCATAAAGGCAGCTAAACCTTAGAATGATTAGAAAGTACCATGAATTTTTTTATGAAATTATTCATCTTTCTTGTATCGAGAAGCACCACACTTTGGTCATTATTTAAGTGATTTATAGTCTTTAAGAAATAGTATGCATTCATTTGGATATACATACATTCTTTCAGAGATCATAACCATTAAACATAACATTATTTTAGCATCATATGTTCAGGTATGAAACTCATTATCTTCTAGGAGAATATCATTCAAGAGAGAAATTAGTTCAGTAAAACTGGTATCACTCCATCCATTTTCAGATTTTAAATTATATAGCTTCATTATGACTGAAAATGCTATATATTTATTTCAAAAAACATATAATGGCATCTTTGCACAAATCTTTAACTTATAATTTTTTTGGACAATCACAAAGTTCATATTTAACTATCATTGTCATTTCCTTAATACGATCTTCATCATCATTCACACTAGTAATCACATACTCAATATGGTCTTCTTCATTGCCCACTCTTGTAATCACATCAGATAATCTATAAAACACAGTGTTATCTCATTCACTTGCTACTTTAATTTTTCTCCATGTTTATTCCAATATTTATAACTTCAATCTATTCCATTACAGATCAAGTGTTCTTCCAACTCCTCTAGGCTAATTAGTCATGAATAAAAAAATTTAAACATGGAAAAAGGATTTGAGAAGGTTCATATGCATGATCTTTTGAAAACTTGATGAACTATTTCACCCCATCTTCATACTCTTTTGTCAAAAAATTGAAATCCATCCTTTTTTATTCATATCTATCCTATTTGATTCGATAATATTAATATTTAACAAAATAAATAAATATGATAAAAGGGGACTTTCAAATAAGGGGAACCCAACATTTGAATGTTTCAAAAAAATTTAGCATGCATTGAAGGAAATGGGTAGTTGAATTTAAGAAAATAAGTACTCCACTATTGGTAGGTTTTATCCTCTGAATTCATCCAAAATGATCACTGGTAACTAGTATGGGAAGACTACTAATCCCCAAAAGGGGCTCCTTGATTGATTTAACCATCAGAAGACTCAGCTGGATGGTCTTACACACATTCATGCTGAGACAACCATAGTGGTTTCAATATTCAAAGTAAGCCATTAATTACTCCATGAAAAGGAAATAGATTTTGGTCTAAAGATTGAATTTTAGTAGCGCTTAGCTTCATGTGAGGCCAAGGTTGCAGTAGTGGGGTCGTGATGGATATCCTATGGGTTGGATGGAGTTAGTGACATGCCCTTGCAATGATGTTATTATTAATCTATATTGTATAGAAGGTGAGATTCTATGTATCTTGGAGGTCTCTAAAAGTTAATATGATCATATAAATATAGATACCATCCTTTTTTCCTTACACATATTTACATTTATAAATATAGATACTACTCATCCTGTTTCATTTATAAATATAGACACCACTCAACCTTTTGACACATATTTTAAGGAGTGTTTGAAAAGGGAAAAAAATTACTGATATTAGTTAGTAATTAATTAATAAATATTAAAAATAAGTTATAATTATTGTTAACTAATGTGATATTAATAAGTAATCAATTTTAAAAAAATATTATAAATTACTAATTAAGCATAATTACTATTAATTGCAACAATTATAATTATATTTAATTATCATAGTAATAATTAATTATTATCAATTATTACTAATTATTATTAATTAGTAGTTAATAATATTTATGAATAATAAATTATTACTAAATATTGATTATTTATATTTTAATAAATTAGATAATAATAAATATTTATTATTGTTAGTAAATAAGTGATAATTACTATTAATTATAAATTATTATTCATGTTATTAATTAAATAGTAATTAATTAATAAAGATTAAAACAAACTAGTAATAATTATCTACTATGTAATATTAAATATTAATTAATCCATAATAAATTTTAAATTACTAATTAAGAGTAATTTTTTATTAATTAAAAAATTATTAATTATATTTATTAATTATTTAGTAATTAATTAATAATAATTAATACTAACTTGTAACTATAAATGACTAACTAATATTAAATATTAAATAATCCAAATTAATTATTAAATTATTAATAATATTTATTAATTAATGTCATATTAGAATTCATATTATTAATTAATTTTTAATTAATTAGTAGATTTTAATATCAACTAATAATCTTCAACTACTAAGTAATATTAAATATTAATTAATTAATCCATAATAATTATTAAATTATGAAAAAGGTCCAAGTGTGAGTTGAAAAGCCAACCCACACCAAAAAAAATTATTAGAAAAAGAAGTACATAAAATAAGAAAATACAGAGGAAAACATGGTGTGACAAAGAATAAATGATCAAACCATAGAAAATAAGAGATTAACTCCTTCTACACCCTCTAGATCCCATATTCCTAGGATGAAAACCTCTACCCTTTGGGTGTCATCCTCTCCACCATGATTTATTCTTTTGAGGTGGATTCATCTCCACATTCGATGACAAGATAGAGGAATCATATGAAATGATGTAGCTTCTATATTTCTAAGAGAGATCCCTATCTATATATGAGTTTGATCGAGAACTATCTTCAATATTTTTTGATAACAACTTTTGAACTATGAGGTAGTCTCAGTAGCAAAAGGTGCCCGGTTCCATAATGGAAAAAGTTGATTCAAGTTGCAAGTCAAACCATTTTTCCAAATCATCATCAAGACCCTATAAAGTCCTTTCACCCTCATAATCCTCCGGGGGAGTTTTGGAATTCATTGCACGAGTAGATTCACATTATTTTATTGAGGCCATCCCAAAAAAATCATAATCATAATTCATATAATCAGAAAAGTAAGCTAGGTAAAACCCACCACATTCCCAACACCCTCATGAGTACTAGATGGATGTTGAACTTGTAGAGGGAGTGAAGTGGCCATGACATTTGTCCTAACCAATTTTGAAGAAGACAACCTTGCTTGATCAATCTCATTAGGAGAACTAATATAAGAAACATAAAAATGTACAGGGTCATATGTGGATACATGCGGTTTTGAGTTTCCTATAAGAAACCAATTAAAAACCCTCATTATCAATTGTGATTTTTCTCTTGGAAAAAGATTCTTTTTTCTTTGCTGCACCACTGTCCCCATATAAATCCACCCTTTTAGAAATTTCCTTATCCTCATGTGGAAGGGAAACTGCAAGAGTTGAAGGGTTAGCCTAAAGAGAACTAAGAACATTCTCCATTTTAAGATCCTTTGTCACATGTGATTTAGACCTTCTCATATTTAAAGAGCTAATATGAACCTTTGAATGTGAAGATATCTCATCATCCTTTTTTAGCTTGCCCTTTCAGACTCTTTCAACAATTGATTACTCAAGTAATAACTTCTGATCAGTAGATATTTGGGTAGCTACTTCATCAGGGGAATGAGAATCTATGTCACACTCTTCTTCCACCAATTTAGCTCATGACATGGCTACAAGTTTCTCAATATTTCCAACCAAACTCAAACCTGTAGGGAAAGACCTTATACACATCATAGTAATAGTCCGATCACCTTTATTATGATGAGGGGAGGTCACCATCTTACCATATATTGAGAAATTATCAATATGAGTATTAGATAGATTTTCCATAGCTAAGATGGGATGTGTGAAAGTGCATGTGCTATCACGTATCCCACTTATAGGATTTGAGAGGTCAACTAAGTTGGAAATCCCATTATATGACCATTAAATCCTTTAAGGAAATCCCTAGAGTATTCCATGATCACATCTTTATAAGTAGGCATGTCTATTTCACCAAGGAACTAATCCTTGTCCTTTAATTCCTGAGGAATAAGCTCCTGTTCTGAATGTATAGGATTTTCTTTTACAATATATTCCTATGTCCTATAATTTTTTTGGACGTTTGAAACTAAATCAGAAGGACCCACAACCTTTTATGTAATAAAATCCTTACCTTTTTAACAGCATCTAGAGTAGAATTGGATACAATAGTATCCTCTTCAATAATAGTGTCCCCTATCTTAACATGTTTCCTCCACTTGCATTCAGAGAACACATTCCCTTTCCTATTACAACAAACACAATAGAACTCCCTACATCAGTTATCTATAGTGAGTCCAATGGAATTACAAAAATTATAGAATAATGGCAGTTTTTCATATCTAATAGTTAACCCAAAACTGAAATCAATAGTAGACAACACCACATTATCGATGGAAGTTGATCTGAGGTCTATATCCACCAAGAATCTCACAAAAAAACAAAAACATGCTTCTTAGATAGCACGATCCAACTTGATGGGTGTGCCAATTATCGAGTATATGTCAAACAAAATATGAGGATGTCACTAAATCCAATTTAAACTATAAATCCAAACCAACAATTGGGTCCTTTTATTTTAGAAAATAAAGGGATTAAATGTAGGATGCCAATCTTAGATACATAACATACCTGGTTTGAGAGACATCAATCCAAGCCCCCGGGCCTTCTTCTTTAATTATTCTAATGGGAATAATATATTAAAGTATCCCCACCCAATGGGAATGAATTTTCAATCCTATAATCCCCATGCAATGGAAATCCTTTAGATCAGATCCTTGGTTTTCCATGGCTTATGTCCCGAGGGTAAGACCATTCGTGCTATGACCGAAAACTCGCATAACTTAAATATGTCAATAACCAGATCTTTATTAGCCCAAATAAGAGTTGAATTACCTTTTCTAAAGAATCTTTCTAAAATCCCATCATTGTCCGAGGTAAAGAACTGATTGGTTTCACATGGCTTCAGGCCATGAGGGAAGGAGGCAAATGCCTTAAAATCCACCAACCTCTCTTTCGATTTCTTTAAATGAAGACTAAGAACATCAACATTAACCTTGTAAGAATGAAATATACCATGAGTAACAAAAGATTCGTCAAAATAAT
This sequence comes from Viscum album, assembly GCA_963277665.1. Lineage (NCBI taxonomy): Eukaryota > Viridiplantae > Streptophyta > Magnoliopsida > Santalales > Viscaceae > Viscum > Viscum album. The sequence goes on from OY728165.1 coordinate 816,313,883, forward strand.
CTCAAATCGAAGAGGCCATGAACAATTAAACCTAGACGACATCGAAGAAACTCGAGAGATGCTCCTACAGAACACCCATTTTTTTAAAAAAATTACTAAGGCTAATCATTAGGTAATTACAAATTATTGTCCATATTTACTAAATAATTATGATTTAATTAATAAATATTATTACTAAATAGTAATTAAGTGACATTAAGTAACAATTAATTCATAATAATTATTGAAATAAATATATTAATTTTTTACACATATTAATTATAATAAATATATTAATTATAATAAAAATATTTATTATTTAAATATATTTCTTATAATTTTATAATTATTTAAATAAATAAATATATTTATAAATAGTTGTACATAATTAAAAATATATTAATATAATTATCAAACTACAATTATCAAATTGCAATTACCCATGGATATTTTTTTCAAATTTCATAGACAAAAAATGATTATAAAAAAACTCTAATTACCCATGGAAAAATCTCAAATTGCAATCCAGATAAAAAAAACGGTGAATCTGCAATTGTGTTAATTTTTGAAAATTCAAGATAAAAATTAATAAAAATAAAAAAATAAAATGTTAAAATAATTATAAAAAACCCCTGCAACTAGGTAGTTGGCCAGCAACAACAGAGGGAGGATACAAGGGTCTGGTGTTTTGTCGATGGTCGGTTGGCAGCAAGGGAGGGAGGAGAGGGGGGGGGGGTCCAGTCTTTGGTCGACGACCGACCAACAACAAGTGAGGGAAGGCTCGTGGCTAGGGGTGGTCTTCTGAGAGTAAGGGAGGGAGGGGAGGGCATCTGGTCATTGGTTGGTAGGTGAGGCATAGGATCGTGTGAGGCGGCCAGTGAGCAAGGGAGGGAAGGGGGGTCTCGGTCGTTGCTCATCACTTTTCAGTCGTCAACTGTGGAAGGCGCAACCGGACCCGCCAGACGTCGGAAGAGGTGGAAATCAGGGTGACAATACAGGGGTCATAAATCAAAGCACAGATCTGGAGACTAAAAAAATAAATCAACACATACCTTAGATTTGGAGAGAATTGGTTTGTCATGAAAGAAGATGACGGTGGCAGGGTTCAGCAAGAGTAGCAGCAACAACGACACTAGGGTTCTATGAGAGTTTGATGACACGTAGAGGAGACAAATCTGTTAGAGTTATTTTTATAAGAACATGTATGAATTTTAATAATGATTTAAAAAAAAGATGATAAATAGTAGTTTATCAATGCTAAAATAAAAAACGCTGATAAAACTTATCTTTATCATCGCTTTTTTAGCACTGATAATGATACGTCTTTATGGATGCTAAAAAAACACTGATAAAACATTTCTTTATCAACGTTAATAAAGATAAATTTTAGTAATATATTTATTTTTCAATAATTATATATATTTATATCGATATATAAATAAATATAATTATAAATTTAATAACTATTTTTATTATCTAAATATATTTATTATATTTTTATAATTATATATATATATATATATATATTTATAATTATAATAATAAATAAATATATTTAAAATATTTCTATATAATTATAAATATTTTTATATATTTATAAATATATTTATAAATATATTTATATAATTATATATATTTATATAATTATATATATTTATATTATTATATATATTGATAAAATTATAAATATAATAAACATATTTTTTTAAAATATATTTATTATAATTTTATAATTATTTAAATATATATATATATATATATATAAGGTGTTTGTGGGTATAATTATAATTAAACACACACACACACACCTCACACACTGGCTGGAAAGAGAGGCCATAACCTCCAAGTGGACAACCCACCCATCAAGAATTATTTATTCAGTATATGGTCTGTAGACCGAATGAGAATGAAGCCCATTACATGGACTATTGGCCTAGTAGGCATGAAATCCCATTACATGGCTCATAATTATTTAAATATATATATATATATTTATTTTAATTATAATTATAAATAAATATATTTAAAAATACGACAACGAGCCTGTACCCAAGTAGTATAGGATCCTGGTTGGCATCCAAAAGACCCAGGATCAAATCCGGGCAAGGACAATTTTCAGGGGTACTGTAGCAGTACTATAGCAATGACAGGGGTACTGTAGCAGGAACTGTAGCAGAGGCGGTACTGTAGAAGAGGTGGTACTGTAGCAGCGTAGGTACTGTAGTAGTACTGTTCACTGTGGGGTCCTTTGGGCCAAAAAATGGGCTTTCAAGCCTTGTATTCAGGCCACTTGGCCTTGGGACTTCAGGCTATGTAATGGGTCTCCCTCTACCCAGTCTTAAAGAAGTCTTTACTTTAAATAATAAATTGAGGCTTTGGCCCCAACCTTATATATATATATATATTTAAAAATACTTCTATATAATTATAAATATATTTATATAATTATATATATTTGTATAATTATATATATTTATATCAATATATAAATAAATATAATCATAAATTTAATAACTATAATTATTATTTAAATATATTTATTATAATTTTATAATTATTTAAATATATAAATATATATATATATATATATATAATTATAATTATAAATAAATATATTTAAAAATTATTTACATATAATTATAAATATAATAAATATATTTATTATAATTTTATAATCATTTAAATATGTATTTATTTATTTATAATTATAATTATAAATAAATATATTTTAGATCATGAAGTATCTCTCAGTCGAAGGATGGAGGAAAGGGAGAGGCGACGTACTCTGCCTCCCGACGAAGTCGACCTAGTTCATCCGAAAAGCCTAAATTTTCACTCATTCTCTTCAAATCGGTACGAAAATCGTCAAAAATTGTCCATTCTAGATCAAGGAAATGACCGTGATAAAGATGGTTCGAAGTGGCTCTCCTCCTTTTCTGGGTTTTCTAGTGGTTCCTTTGTTCCTCTCACAAATCGAGCGTCGCGTCGCATTGTAAAAAAAGGGTCAACTATGCATGTTTCAGCTTCCGATGATGAGATCTTAGCTCAACTATATCTTTAAAAACATTCAATAATCATTCATATTTTGTTTAAAAAATTTATGAAACCATGGAAATATTCTGATTCTGTCTCTTTTTTAGTGGAAATTCAGGGTTTTACAGACTTCAAATGTGTATCCTTTGGTTGAGAATTTTTTCATACACTTTTCCCTTCTGCAGAGTTAAGGAGTAGGGCTTAGAGTATTTGATCTTTCAACCTCATACCAGGAACACTCCAAATTTTTGATTAGAAGCTTAACTTCAACTTACATGACTTCAAAGATACCTGTGCATAGGTATGGATCAAAATACATGGACTTAATTAGGTCTTATGGCATGAAGAGATATTGTATGATATAGCCTCTTCCATTTTCATACCAATAAGAATGGATTATGCTACTAAATCGGTTACTTATGGGCACTATGCACATGTTTTGGTAGAGGTAGATCTCAGTTTCACAATAATAGATAAGGTGGTTTTATCCACACCACAAGATACGATCTATCTTAGGATTGAATATGAGAAAACACCTCCTTTCTATGTGCATTATGGAATTATAGGACACTCAAATCAGACTTGTAGAAGAGAATTAGTGTGTTCTAATTTTCACTCTAAAGGACATGATCCACAACATTGTCAGATAGTATCAAAGTATATAAATAATGTTATTAACAAAAAGGACACTTCTAAAATAGTTCTAAAGTCTATTCATAAGAATCATGGTTTTGAGGTTAATCCTGCTGAAGCCTCAAGTAAGTTTGATAATGACGACCCTTTCTTAAATGATGGTCTCACTTCCCATGATGGTCTTGATTACATTGTTCCTATTCAAAAATTGGATATGCATCAATTTAATTGGGCTGATCTTTCTGATGATGAGAGGATGAAAGTAGATGGAAATGTTAGCATTGATGTCACAAAAGAGGTCTCTTTTAAAGATATGCTATCTAGAGGTTTATTAGGTGAGGAGGAAGTGGAATCAATTGATAGTCAAGAAGACAAGGATCATTCTGCACAAGTAGAGGCTGATTTTAATTTGTGGAAAGTGAAAATTATAGTGAATGCTAAAATTAGAAAGAGTAAAGAAAAGAGGGATGTTTCGATATCAAAGAAGACTAAAACCCAAAGGGTTGATCAACCCCATTGTCTATCTTCTTTTTCTATATGTCCTTTACCTTTAACAAAGTATGATGGTTTTATGGAATCTATAGATAGAGAAACCACTTTTGAAGCAGCAGCTCCAGTATTACCTCACTATGAGGAGGTCTCAATCAAGAATATCTAAATTTCTTCTAATGCTAATTCTAATGGTAGCAGTCTTCCACCGGAAAATCAAAAAGTGTATGCTCATGAGTCTCCTTAGGTTAAGGCCTTGCCTTATTATATCTCATCTAAAATCTCACCCTATGCCTTAAGTGTTAGCATGTGTCAATAGCATGAGGTAACCACAGAAAGGACCTTGCAAAGTAGCAAGGGGGAAAAATAAAATCTGCTTATGAAATGGAAATACATGCTCTATCTTTCGATATCTCTGGTAGAGAAAATCAAAGAAATATAGATGCATTTTATTCTTTAAGAAACTCAATTGGATTGAAATTTATTACTCAGCATGAGGAAACCACATAAAGGAACTTACAAAGTAGCAAGGGGGAAAAATGCAATCTACTAATGAAATAAAAACACCTTCTCTGTCTTCTGATATATCTGTTGGTGAAAAGCAAAGAAATCCAGTTGCAGTCGCTTCTTTGAGAAACTCCACTTCTCAAGATAGGAAGGCTGAGGTAAATAGGATTTTGTTTGTGCATAATTATTTTGACCTTATTGCTTCGACTAGTAGTGATGAAGATGGGTACAAAAGGGATGGTGTGGCTAGAGATGAACCTAGGAAGGATGATGTTGTGGATTGAATTTCTATAGTTGCAACCAATAAGTATGATTTTGTTACTGAACACTCTGATGAGGATGATTGCACATGGGTGTAGGTCAAAACCTAGAGGAGGGGGCATCACCCTCGAGGCAGGGGTGGACGCATCACTTCTCACAGTATGAGTACCCTCTCAAATTTTTTTTGATGAATTTTTGTGTTCCTTTGTGGTATTGTTGGTTTCCTATAGACTTTCTTTCTTTTTCAAATAAAGAGGCCATAGTGACTCAACCTTTATAAAAAAAATATATTTCAAAAGTATTTATATATAATTATATATATATATATTAATATTTTTTTGAAAAAGGTAGGTATGAATCCCTCTTGATTGAAATGAAAAAGAAGAGAACATAAGAAAGAAAAGATAGGGTTAGAAAAAGAATCACTACCCTCATAAAGAATAGTAAAGACCAAGTTTTTTCCTAATATTTATTCCAATCATGTGCTCTTCATCATGTAAATCCTTCTAATTGATGCCTTGACCTTGTCCGTGATAATGACCCTTGTAATAGTTCTCTTCTAATCTTTCCACTTGATGGAGTAGACTTTCAATGTCAGTGCCATCCGAATTAGGATCCTATGATTGAATTTCCTCCTTCTTAGAAGCCCAATCAGCCTGACCATAGACTCATCCATGAATTTTTGTATGATAACCCCATTTCCATGTCTTGACTTGTTTTCAGGTCCCTTCAGATTTATCTTCCATTCTCCATTGGGGTCATCTCCCTATGTACTGAGGGGTCACCATCAAACTTTGAAATTCCTGTAGGAGAAACATCATTAGAAATCACTTTTTCCTCCCCTATTGTTATCTCCTAAATAGAATACTTTTCTATTAATTTATGTGTTTTATCTGCCTGATCCTCATTAACTTTCTCACCACTCGTAAAGTTCATATCTCTAAAAGAGTTGTGTGTAGTCACATGTTCCTTTCCATGGGTCACATTGCTTGTTGTAGGAGACAATTGAGACTTCCCAACATATGTATAGGGTCTCTTCCCATCCACCTTTCTATGTACATCAACCGAATCAAACTTCTCAAATACGTTGGACGGTTGTATCATTGGGGGCTGTGACAACCTGACCATCACCAGCGAGGACCCCATCTGAATCATCCCATTCTTTGTTCACAGAGGAGTCTTCCAGCTCCACAGAATTCTCCACTACCAATGCAACCATAGCCACATTCTATGCAACAATCTATATCCTCAAAGACAAAGCAAATGAATCATTTTGATTTTCCCTTTGAGACTTTGATCATGAAGGAATTTCAACATCTATCTTTTGTTTTCCTTTAATAGTTCTTGAAGCAAACATTTTCTCTTGCAAAATCTACTGATCAGCTAGTTCTTGTGCAAACACCTCATCTGGAGAATGCACCTTAACAAGCGGTTCTTTTTAAAAAAATTTAGTTCAAGTCATAGTGGTACATTTCTCCTTTCATTCCTACTATATTTATACACTCTGATTGCCTATAAGATCCAAATTTTTTTGTAGTTACAAATTGCACCTCAGTAAAAGCAGTAATAACAGGGACTGGTCCAAAATTTTCATCCTCAACCACATGCATCTCTAACCTTTGACCATCATGATTTGTCTATTTATTTTTCAGATCATAACTAGCATCTATTGAAGGGATTTCCCCCATCCAAGTAGATTGCCCCTGATCTGGGCCAGCTTGAAGTTCGTTTGTATAATTTTCATTCTTCCTTAATATATTTTGGATAACAGACAAAGATGGAACATGATGAAAACTCCCAACACCATTTTTCTTGAGGTAGTGCAGCATGTCATGCCCTTTCTTAGAACAAAAAGAGCATGAGAGTTCCCCATGAAATTGATCTTTGGCATGAACAATTGATTGGAATCCTAAGAAAAAAAGATGAGTATTCTCATATTCAATCCTTAAGCAGAATTCATCATCCAAAGTAGATAATACAACCTTATCCATAAGTGGAGAGCTAAGGTCTACCTCAATCAAAACACGAGTGAAAAAACCAAATCTAGCTTCTTTAGTAGATCGATCCATCTTAATGGGAACCCCAAGAGTGGTAGCGATGTCATGCAAGATCCTTTTATGCCATAGGATCCAACTGAGACAAAAAAATTCACCCAAACTTGAGCCATCGAGTTGTTCACCTCAAATGGATTGAAACAGTGATCCCATTTCTGAAGACACACCATTCCCAGCTTCAAGGCTATAAGACCATATCCCCACACTTTTTTCTTAAGTTCATGAGAGGGGAAAAGAAGATGAAAATACCCTGGTCCCATCAGAATGCATTTGAAATCGGTGAAACCCCAAGAACATGAGAATCAATTGATTAACTCTTGAGTGTTCCAGATCTTACCTCCAATAGGGCGAACCAATATGGTGATGATCAAGAATAAACATATACACACATACACATATATTTTAAATAAAATATATTTTAAATTATTTAATATCAATATAAATATATTTCTAAATAAATATTTTCATTTATATATTATATAATTTTTTAAATAAAATATTAATATATTATATTTATTTTAATTATATACACATTTTGGAATCAATGTATATAAATAAACTATTAAACATTTTGACTAATATAAATTTGATAATTTTTTATATATAAAATTATGAAAATATTTTTTTATTAAAATTTATATGATTCATATTTATATATTACTTCATATATATATATATATACTTATTATAATATAAATAAATAAATATAATTATATATATATATAAAGAAATTATATATATATAAATATATACAAAAATAAAAAAATAAAAAATAAAAAAATAAAAAAATAAAAATAAATAAATAAATATATAAATAAATAAAAATAAATAAAAATAATAAATATAAATGTATCAATAAATAAATATAATAAATATAAATATATCAATAAATAAATATAATAAATAAATAAATATTTGCATATAATAAAATATTTGTATAATATTTGTATATTTACATATATTTGTAAATGTATTTATTATATATATATATATATATATATTTATTATATATATATATATTTATTAATATATAAGTATATATAATTATAATTATATATAATTTAAATATATTTATTATAACTTTATAATTATTTAAATAAATATATTTATTTATAATTTTAATTATAAAAAAATATATTTATAAATATTTGTATATAAATATAAATATATCAGAAAAGTTTAGGCACCAAGCGTGCTCAACACTAAAAAATTATTAAATAAAATAAAAGTACAACAGAGTTAAAACATGTGGTACATGAAAAACCACCAAAACATGAAATTGGACAACACACCACCCAAAACAAAAAATAAAAATTTGAAAGACCCAAATAAAAGACCCGAAGACCCACAAAAAGAGGCCTAAAGGCCTAGAAACACCACACTAACAATGAAGCCATGCCGGTTGACAGTTTCCAAACACAATGATCTCGCGTACTTGACCACATCGATGAGGATGACCAACAACAATCCACCCGAGGTCATTACCATGGATGTTGTTGCATAAGGATGATGTCATTCACTTTAGTGTCATTGATCACGCAATCGAGATATCCCTGATTCCCATCGTCAGAGGTGTCAGTGTACGTGTCATCAGTGGGAGAAGATCACCATCGGTGTCCCATACCATCGAAAACACATGGTTCCTAAGATCATCGCCCCCATCAGTGTCTCATACCCCCGCAGATTCCTCACATCCTGCCAGTATGCGTCGATCCCAAGATCTCAACAGGCCTTGCTAGCACTGCTGTTTGTTGGGGGAGGTGCGCTACGCAAGGTAGTCCCCCTTTCCAATAGCCAAGATCCATTGAGTATAAATTAAGTTTGAAAACTCCCAAAATACGAAATCTGAAACTAATGTTTATTATTCTAGTCTTATTAATATAATACAATAAAAAATAAAATAATTTGTTTACAATTCCAATAACCAGAATTGAAATGATTTTCCAGTAGCAGCAAATTCAACCGCAGCATGGTCAAAACCGCTTCTAATTAAATCAAAAAGCAAGCGAGTGTTCAGCAATTAACCCGGTTGACAAAATAAATGCGGAAAGTAGTTAAATGGACACATATATTTACGTGCTTCGGCCATTTGGCCTATGTGCATGGGGCAAAATCATCAGGGGGTTTTCATTATGTAAGGAAAAATTACAAGAGATGCGATATAAATCACCAACAAAAATAAGGATCTAGACAATCATGAATATCAGGCCGAGACCCCCCTTATCAGGGGCTCGACTTACCTAGTGGAAACCCACATGTTTTTGAATCATTAGATGAATCCCTCAGCAACCAAGAGAGGCAACGCTATATCCAAGGTGCTCAGAAATCAAAGATCATCCAGCTGCTACCATCCAGGTCCACCGCTGATGTCCAACTCCTCCGCACCTGTGCAGATGCGCTGCTGCTATCCAAGAACGCTGCGGCTATCCAGGTGTGCAGCTGCTATCCAAGAACGCCGCGGCTGTCCAGGTGCACTGCTGGTGTCCAAGAACTCCGCATCTGTCCAGATCTACTACTGCTGTCCAGGGTTGATTTCGTCCGAGATCTTGAACCAGAGCCACCGCTGCTGTCCAAGAATCATCACCGCTGTGCAGATCTGATGTGAACCAGCAAATCTATGCAAATCCTACAGTTTTTGACGAACCAGAAGAGCTCCTCCCCCTCTCGACTTGAATCCCCGGTCACCGGTCACAAATCACAAACCACCGTCAAAGATGATCAACCCCAAATCAGAGCCGCCATGGACAACGTTGCCCATCGCCCTCGCCGATTCAAAGTCGACTGGTACGCCGCCAGAGAAGAAAGAGCTTCCTATGTGGAAATCTGATGCCACACCATCCGAACCAACATCTCCGTGAAGAAACCTCGAGAGCTCCACCAAGAAGACCCGAGTCATGCCTTCCCTCTTTCTTCGACAGGGAAGAGCCAAGGTGCACTCACCGCGCTAAAAGTCGGGGCTCTAACATCCCCTAAAAAAAGTGCTGCAATTATAAAAGCAAGAAAGGGGAGAAAGGGGCACGTGGATGGTGGGGAACGATTAGGAAGTTCCCATTTCCTAGGTGTGTAACAAAAAACTTCAACAGAAAACATATTAAAAGGAAAATAAAATTTTAATTAACAATAAAAAAAGTGAAACAGAGATTCACAAATATCTACCTTGTTAATTAAAATTCATAAACATATTTAATATGAAATAATAGCATACTCTCAACCTTGCAAATAAACTCCCAACCACATGATGATTCTGCACCACCTAGCATCATTAATTTGGGCATCACATCCTAAACAGGAAACAACCTATAGGGTAGGACCCAAACAGTCTCCCTATCATGCATCAACATGACACATGCTGCCCAAATTAATGATATTCTACACTACTGCTAAACATGCTTAGATTTTAAGAACTCCAAACATAAATAGAATGCATACCCGCACTTACCTGAGCAGACCTCTGAGATGACGTCATCGAGGAAGTCTCATACTGCTAACAAGTACCTGCACACAAGCAACAAAAACAACAGTACCAATCCTCAAACAAAACATGGTAAAACAAACATCTCAAAAAAAAACATAAAGAATCACTCAGTAAACCAGTGAAACCATTCAAATAGCAGTAATAAAATAAACACTGAGAAATCAAGCATATAAAAGCAAAACTGGTCTCCACATGAATCTATCAGACCCATAAAACTCTCCACCTAAGGAGAAAACACTTCCTAGAACTATGAAACAGGGGAAGACACCTCCTAACATCAACCACTGTATAACCCATACAGCCCTGATCCTAGAGCCTACTCGTAACCACGAGGAAACACACCCAGCAAGCAAGGGCAGCCCGGTACCAACCTAGGGAAAACCCATCCTAGTCTAGCCCACCTGTGACATCAAGCACATTATTCTCAGGTACCCATCCAATATAGATAAAGAGATACCAACAGTACCTTCATGAAGTCTGGTGGTTAGCCAGACATCTCCTCATGAACCTGATTCTCAAACCACTACCCAACACCTTACTATCCTCATACATGGTTATCCAAGAAGACCGACCCTCCTTGGACACAAAGAAGGAAAGCCCATAGTTGAACCCACAAATCTACCCCACTGAAGCACACTAGACAATAGCACAACCTAAACCAAGACAACAAGAGAGGTTCCTCAAAACCGGTTACCACTGCAAACATGCAGTCCCAAGAGTCCTAAGGGAAAAATATAAGCCTACGTGAACACCGGTGATCTAAGGACAACCCGTTACCAAATAAGAAATCCCATCTCAGTCTAGCCCCAATGATATCTAGGAACCACCTAACATCGCTAAAGAGATCCCAACATAACCGCCATGAAGCCCGATCATCACCGAACCTATTCACATGATATTGTCATTCTACACACTTCCCAGACCCAATCACCACTCGCAGCAAGTCACACCTAGAGACACCAGCCCAAAACTAGGTCACACTAGAGGAACAAACCTTGAGCTAATTGCCAGCTCACTCTCCTAAGGCTAAAGGAATAACTAAGAGACCAAACAAACTGACCGACCCTTCCATAGACCTTACTGCTAAAAAAGACACTCTCACCCAGGCCAACCTCGCACTAACCCTTTCCTTACCCCGGAATAAGATAAACACATAAAAAATACCAAGAGGAATTAATAGGGTTCCAACAGGAAAATAGTCAAGGAAATAACAAGGAAAACAACAATAAAACATATTGCAATTTTATAGCCAAAGAGAGTAAACGACCTAGCTGAATGAAACAATCAAAGCATGCTGCAAATGTAAAATCCACTAACAAAATCATTTAAAACAACGAATTTTAGATTATTAATTTTAAGGATAAAAAGTTATACCCAATTAGGCTTTGATACCACTTGTTGGGGGAGGTGCGCTACACAAGGTAATCCCCCTTTCCAATAGCCAGGATCCATTGAGTATAAATTAAGTTTGCAAACTCCCAAAATACCGAATCTAAAACTAATGTTTATTATTCCGGTCTTATTAATATAATACAATAAACAATAAAAAAATTTGTTTACAATTCCAACAACCAGAATTGAAATGATTTTCCAATAGTAGCAAATTCAACAACAACATGGTCAAAACTGCTTCTAATTAAATCAAGAAGCAAACGAGTGTTCAGAAATTAACCCGGTCGACAAAATAAATGCAGAAAGTAGTAAAATGGACACATAGATTTACGTGCTTCGACCATTTGGCCTACGTGCATGGGGCAGAATCATCAGGGGTTTTTCACTATGCAAGGAAAAATTACAAGAGATGAAATATAAAGAACCAACACAAATAAGGATCTAGACAATCATGAATATCAGGCTGAGACCCCCTTACCAGGGGCTCGACTTACCTAGTGGAAACCCACATGTTGTCGAATCATTAGTTGAATCCCTCAGCAATCAAGAGAGACAACACTGCTGTCCAAGGTGCTCATAAATCAGCGATCATCCAACCACTGCCATCCAGGTCCACCGCTGATGTCCAACTCCTCCGTACCTGTGTAGATGCACTAATGCTATCCAAGAATGCTGCGGCTGTTCTGGTATGCAGCTGCTGTCCAGGAATGCCACGACTGTCCAGGTGTGCAGCTGGTGTCCAAGAACTCCACAGCTATCCAGATCTGCTGCTGCTGTCCAGGGTTGATGTCATCCGAGATCTTGAACCAGATCCACCACTGCTATCCAAGAATCATCGCTGCCATGCAGATCTAATGTGAACCAGCAAATCTCTATAAATCCTGCAGCTTCGGATGAACCAGAAGATCTCCTCCCCCTCTCAGCTTGAATCCCCGGTCACATGTCACAAATCGCAAACCACCATCAAAGATGATCGACCCCAAACCAGAGCCGCCATGGATGACATTGCCCATCGCCCTCGTCGATCCAAAGTCGACCGGTACGCCGCCAGAGAAGAAAGAGCCCCATTTGTGGAAATTTGATACCGCACAATCCGAACCAGAATCTCTGTGAAGAACCCTCAAGAGCTCCACCAAGAAGACCCGAGTCGTGCCTTCCCTCTTTCTTCGTCGGGGAAGAGCCAAGGTGCACTCACCGTGCTGAAAGTCGGGGCTCTAACATCCCAAAAAAAGTGCTACAATTATAAAAGCAAGAAAGGGGGGAAAGGGGCATGTGGACGGTGGGGCGCGATTAGGCGATTCCCCTTTCCTAGGTGTGTAACAAAAAACTTCAACATAAAACATATTAAAAGGAAAATACAATTTTAATTAACAATAAAAAAAAGTGAAACGGAAATTCACACCATCATTTCACCAACTCCAGGTCATGACCGCTAAGGCATACAAGCCACCCAGTCACTGCTCTCCTTCATCCTGGACCTAGAAGACATTGAAAGTTCCATGGAAACACCGTCACTACTAGAATCCACCACCACCACCTACGCCATGGTCACTGCCGCCATTTTTCCAGGACCACTGCCTAGATCCCACATCCCACTGCCAGGACCCCACAACCACCAGGTCGCATCCACCCCCATCACTCCATCAGGAAAGACCTATGACCTCATCATAAACTCTAGGCCATCCCTGCAACAGGCCATACATTGAATGCTTTGTCGACCAAAGTAGAGCCATTGTCTATATCACGTGAAACCCCTTCCCCACTAATGGGTGGGGCAAGACTGTCACCATCCTTCATGACGTTCCTCCCCTCAACAAATCCATTGCTATAGTCCAGCGCTTCCACCTCCATAGATCTCATCTGAAGGACAACATGCTGATCAAAGAGCGTGTTTATGCCGAATAATCATTCCGTTGCCTGAAGATCTCAAAGATGATAAAATAGAAGAGCATCGTTTTCCACCCCTGAGAGGCAATAACTTGGATTTTTTTTAAAAATATGTTTTAAAAAAAATTATTTTAGAAAAAACGTTTAGGTTAATTTTTTTTGAAAAAAATAAGCTCTAAAGGTGGTAGGGCAGTTGACGCCTTTAGGCTTCGGGCGAAAGGCGGCAGCGCCGCTGCCGCCATTTGGGTTACATGGAAAGGCGGAAACCTAGATGCCGCATTCCTACTAAACAAAAAAAATATATTCTTTTTGTTTTAAAATTTTTTATTTATTTATTTTTGTTTTGTTTATATATATATAAACAAAACAAAACAAAAACAAAAATAAAAATAAAATTTTCAGCAGAATTTATCCGCTATTTAAAATCCAGCAGTACTGCCATTACGACAGTCTGGATTCTGATAGAAGCTCTAACCTGGGGCTCTCTTTTATAAGAGAGCTTACCCTATATATCATTCTGCATTTTCGATGTGGGATTCTAGTTCTCCCTTTCCTGCACAGAACATTCTGCATTTTCGATGTGGGATTCTGTTTCAAGTACATGCCTTTGAAAGACTATAAAATATAAACTATAAGACCAATATAAATGAAACTTAAAACATGGATTAAACATATAAAAAATATTTGAAAAAAAATATAATTTCATAAAAAATGATGATAAAAATCAATTTACCGGCTTTCAAAACCACCTAATTGAAACTTAAAAAGTTTCAAGTACGTGACTTTGAAAGCCTATAAAATATAAACTACAAGACCAATACAAATGAAACTTAATACATGGATTAAACATATAAAATATAGTTGAAAATAAAAAGAATTTCGTATAAAAATGTTGATGAAAAATAATTTATAAGTTTTCAAAGACACCTACATGAAACTTAAAAATGCTTCAAGCACGTGACTTTGAATGCCTATAAAATATAAACTATAAGGCCGATATAAATGAAACTTAAAACATGTATTAAACATATAACAAATAGTTGAAAATAAAAATAATTTTGTAAAAAAATGTTCATGAAAAATAATTTATAAGCTTTCAAAACCACCTACTTGAAATTTAAAAATGCTTCAAACACGTGACTTTGAAAGCCTATAAAATATAAACTATAAGGCCGATATAATTTAAATTTAAAACATGGATTAAACAAATAATAAATAAATTAATTATTTAATTAATATTATTAATAATTAATTATATAATAATTAATTATTTAATTGGTAATTATTAATAATTAATTATATAATAATTAACCAATTAATTTGTAATATAATTATTTAGTATATACTAGTTAAGTAGTTAATTAGTAATATAATTATAAATTATATTTATTCATTATAATTAATAATTAGTAATTATTAAAAATTAGTATATAATAATTAATTAGTTAATTGGTAACATAATTATTAATTATATAATAGTTAATTAGTTAATTAGTAATATAATTATAAATTTTATTTATTCATTATAATTAATAATTATAATTATTCATTATAATTAATAATTAATAATTAATAATTATTAATTATTAATTAGTTAATTAATAATATAATTATTAATTATATTATTATTAATTATATAATAATTATTTGTTTAATTAGTAATTATTAATAATTAATTATATAATAATTAATTAGTTAATTAGTAATATAATTATTTAATTAGTAATATAATTATTTAATTAGTAATATAATTATTAATTATTTAATAATTAATTAGTTACTTAGAAATATAATTATTAATTATATAATAATTAATTAGTTAATTAGTAATATTATTATTAATTATATAATTTGTAATTAGTTAATTAGTAATTATTAATCATTAATTATATAATAACTAATTAGTTAATTAGTAATATAATTATTAAATATATAATAGTTAATTAGTTAATTTTTTGAGAAAGATAGAGCCGAGACCCTTTTTATAATTAGTTAATTAGTAATATAATTATAAATTATAATTATTCATTATAATTATTAATTATTATTTATTAAAAATTATTATATAATAATTAATTAGTTAATTGGTAATATAATTATTAATTATATAATAGTTAATTAGTTAATTAGTAATATAATTATTCATTATAATTATTAATTATTAATTATTAAAAATTATTATATAATAATTAATTAGTTAATTAGTAATATAATTATTCTTTATAATTATTCATTATAATTATTCATTATAACTATTAACTATTAATTTGTAATTAGTAATTAGTTAATTAATAATATAATTATCAATTATATAACTATTAATTGTATAATAATTAGTTAGTTAATTAGTAATTATTAATAATTTATTATATAATAATTAATTAGTTAATTAATAATATAATTAGTTAATTAGTAATATAATTATTAATTATTTAATAATTAATTAGTTACTTATTAATATAATTATTAATTATATAATAATTAATTAGTTAATTATAAACAAAGTTATTAATTATATAATTTGTAATTAGTTAATTAGTAATTATTAATAATTAATTATATAATAATTAATTAGTTAATTAGTAATATAATTATTAAATATATAATAGTTAATTACTTAATTTGTTGAGAAAGATAGAGCTGAGGCCCTTTTTATAATTAGTTAATTAGTAATATAATTATAAATTATAATTATTCATTATAATTATTAATTAGTATTTATTAAAAATTATTATATAATAATTAATTAGTTAATATGTAATATAATTATTAATTATATAATATTTAATTAGTTAATTAGTAATATAATTATAAATTATAATTTTTCATTATAATTATTAAATTGTAATTATTAAAAGTCATTATATTACTAATTAATTGGTTAATTATTATATAATTAATTATTAATAATTACTAATTAACTAATTAATTATTATATACTTAATTATTAATAATATTAATTAATTAATTAATTAATTTATTATATGTTTAATCCATGTTTTAACTTTAAATTATATCGGTCTTATAGTTTATATTTTATAATCTTTCAAAGCCACGTACTTGAATCATTTTTAAGTTTCAAGTAGGTGGTTTTGAAAGCTTATAAATTATTTTTCATGGACATTTTTTATAAAATTCTTTTTATTTCCAACTATTTGTTATATGTTTAACCTATGTTTTAAGTTTCATTTATATCAGTCTTATAGTTTATATTTTATATCCTTTCAAAGTCACGTGCTTGAAGCATTTTTAAGTTTTATGTAGGCGTCTTTGAAAAATTATAAATTATTTTACATCAACATTTTTTACAATATTATTTTTATTTTCAACTATTTGTTATATGTTTAATCCATGTATTAAGTTTTATTTATATTGGTCTTGAAATTTATATTTTATAGGATTTCAAAGTCACGTACTTGAAACTTTTTAAGTTTCAATTAGGTGGTTTTGAAACTCTATAAATTATTTTTTATCATCATTTTTTATGAAATTATTTTAGTTTTCAACTATTTTTTATATGTTTAATCCATGTTTTAAGTTTAATTTATATTTGTCTTATAGTTTATATTTTATAGTCATTCAAAGTTACGTACTTGACACATAATCTCAAATCAGAAATGCAGAATGTTCTGTGCAGGAAAGGCAGAACCATAATCCCACATCGAAAATGCAGAATGATTTCCTGGGTAAGCTCTCTTATAAAAGGGAGCTCTGAGTGAGAGTTTCTGTCAGAATCTAGACTGCTGTAATGGCAGTACTGCTGGATTTTAAATAGCAGATAAATTCTCTTGAAAAAAATTATTTTTATTTTTATTTTTTATTTTGTTTTGTTTATATATATATATATATATAAACAAAACAAAACAAAACAAAATAAAAATAAAAATGTAAAAAAAAGATTAATTGATTTTTTTTTGTTTTAGTGGAAAGACGACATCATAGATGCCACCTTTCACCCGACGCCAAAGGCGGCATCCGCGATGCTGCCTTTGAAGCGTAGTTTTAAAAATATTTTAAACCCAGGCGTTTTTAAAAAAAATATTTTTTTTAAAAACGTATTAAAAAAAAATCCCAATAACTTCCATGATTTTTCCCATGGGTTCAAATTTGCAGACAATGATCGAAGATTGCTGTTATACACACTGCGTGCACCGACATGGTGTTAACATTTCAAAATGCCCAAAAATTTCATCATAAATACTTGATCTTGTAACCACTTGATTGCCAGAGCAATCCCTACCATTAAGAGAGAGAAACTCTCCATTGATGAGAGATACACTCTCCATCCCCTAGGATCATTAATGTGGAAAATAAATTGAAGCACCCTTCAATAAATATAAAAATATTTATATAATTATATATATATAATTACATATATTTATTAATATATAAATATATATAATAATAAATATAATAAATATATTTATTATAATTTTATAATAATTTAAATATATATATATATATATATTTAAATATATTTATTATTTAAAAATATTTATTATAATTCCATAATTACATATATATATATATATTTATAATTTTATAAATAATTTTTTCAAAACATTATATATATATTGAAAGTTTGGGTTGAAGACTCTTTTTATTAGGAAATCAAAGCCCACTTACTATCGGGGTAGAGGGAGACCCATTACATAACCCGTAGGCTCAAGGCCAAGTGGCCCATGAACATGGGCGAAAGGCCCAATGCACCATCATGGGTTTATCATCCTACCTGCGTCACCAAGCCTGTGGCATGCCTGCATCACCACCTACCTGCATCATTTCTCTATCATTTCCTGCCCACGTCATGCTCGCGTCACTGCCTATGTCATAAATCCTCCAAGAGGCTTTCTAGGATTCGAACCCTAATCTTTTTGGATGCAGGATTATTGGGTTTACCACTCAGATGCCACCCTAACTGCAAAACATGTGTATGAGTTGCACTCAAATCCTAGCGGGGAGCCCCAACAAAGCTTAGAGTGCGTCACACGTTCCCCAGCTAGACAATGAATTTGAATCCCCTTGTACATAATATTTACAGTGTCTGAGTCTGGCAGGGCTTAAGCTTGCACCAGTTCCCACAGAGAGCGAGGGGTACAACCAGTGGGTACCACTCGATTAACACCCCATGGATATATATATATATATTTGAATTATTAAAAAATATATATTAATATATCATATTTATATTAATTATAAACATGAGTTTTAAAATTAATATATAAAAATAAACATTATTTTCTGAATATAAATATGATAATTATATACACATTAATAATATTTTTTATTAAAAGTTTTCATCAACTCTAAGAATAGTGCTGATAAAGATCACCTTTATCAGTGCTAAAAAAATGCTAATAAAGGGTACACCTTTATCAACACTTTTAGATAGCGCTGATAAATGTGACCCTTTTATCAGCACTTTCTGTTTAGCGCTGTTAAAAGCCAGCGTTGCATATGCGCCGATCTGTGGTAGTGGTTATTTGATGTATGCTCTTCCTATGTAGCATCTATTACAACCAGCTGTACATCATCCTGTGTGATAGGTATTGGATATGAAATCCCCTTTCTTGTACACCGAAGATGACTACTGACCAGAACTCTCTCCCACATGGGATGAATAAGGTTATTGGCTAAAACATTCTCCAACATAGGATGAATATGACTATAGTGTAATTGGCATCTTACCAACAGAAAAAAATGTTGAGTCAAATATGCTCCAGTAACCTCCTATCACTACAACATAATCTGATAAAGGGAGTATGCTGTACAATCACTAAAATACACTACAAGAAAAAAGGGTTTCAAAACATTTTTTTGACATTTAGCGGTGGTTCAAACCACTGTTAAATAATGCATGATGCTTTCTAAAAGCATCACGTGTTTGTATGTTGAAAATATTTTTAGTAAATATTTTTATTTAGTGGTGGGTTTTTATTTAATTTATTTAATTTATTTATTATTTATTATTTATTTTTATATTTATTATTATTAATTATTCCACCCCAAACTCAACCTATTCCCACCACGCCCTGACCCACCAGACCTGTCCTATAAAATTAATCATATATAAGTGATGTGTAAAATCTAAACCTCTTACCTCTTGGTTATGCTGCATAGCCTTTACCACTCCACCAAACCCTTCATGAGGTCCCTAAACATACTTTAATATAATTGTATATATAGAAACAAATACATGTAAATGCAAACATATATGTACATATATTTGTTCATAATTTATAAATACATACATATAAAAATATAATTATATATAAATATATGTGCGTGTATACATAGACATGATCTAATATTAATGTATATACATATTCCTAAATATATATATATATATATATATATTAATATAAATAAATTTACATAAATATATATAAATACATATAAATGTGTGTATATATATATTGGTAATTATAATAGTATATATATATAACCACATAATATATATAAATAAATATAAATACAAATAAATAATAATAAATATAATAAATATAACTATACATAAATAAATATAAATATATATAAATATGCATATACTAACATAAATATATATAAATATAAATAGATTAACATAAATATATATAAAGACACACAAAAATATATATACCCAAACAGTGCGAACCATGGGTGGAATCACACGATTCAGAAATTTATTGGAAATAAAATCACAAAGTACGTACAAAGAAGGGGAGTGCAAGAAAGTGTCAAACCACTGGAGAAAAAACAAAATATTTACCTATGCGATCAACCAAAACCCCTACCTATTGGGTGGTGACCTTTCCTCCATGTTTTGAGATGCTTCTAGTTCTCATCATCATTTGATGGGATTAGATATTCCACCAAATGTGGGCCCTCCAAATTTGACTTGGCAGCTTCCTGTCCAACTGTACAAAGAACTCCATGAGCATTTCCAAATTCTTCCTAGAAGATTTCCTCACTATTTGACCTATTTAATATGTCAAAACTCAAGTTTTTTTGTCTGAATTCTATTGAAACCGTGATGGTACTAGGACTCTAAATATCAGAGGTCTCTTGTACAACATCAGCCCATGATTTTCTACCCCTTCCCTACTCATCCATAAGATCATCAATAGTAACTTATGCTACACCATGAGTCTCCTACTTGTTATCTTCTCCAGAAGGGATAAAAGGTGGATTCCCTTTTATCAAAGAACCTTTAGCTGGTTTGGATTGTATGTAAGAGTCAGTTAAAATCTTCCACTTTCTTTTTCTATCAACGGAGGTAGTCAGGGATTCCACCTGTATCAATTATAAATTAAACACAACCTGAGCAAAATGATCTTTATCAGATTCATACTCACCATAATGTCCATGGAGCACCTATACTGGAGTGATGGTTTTCCCCCACACCTTTCCTTCACTACATGTAAGAGCCTGCAGAAAGGATTTACTATCATTCCCTATAACAACATCACCAAGTGGGGATCCTTGATGAGATTTCCCAGGGTGTTCTTCACCCTACATAGAAATATGGACACCAATAGAATTCAATTTAGTTACTTGAGAACTTTTTTTAAGGCTAGAAATATCACGACCTTGTGATGAGGGGTGATCAACCTCATCCTAAGAGGCAAGTTCCCTTGCATTGATATCACCCATACCATCCTACATTGATGGGTGATCTTCCTCATCATGGGAATCAAGTTCCCTACCATTAACAACACCCATATCATTTAACGGACCTGAATCCTTCAGATTAATTTTATATGAGGCCAGTAATCCCTGCCCAATGCCTTTGGAAATATCATGCCCCAAAAATTTATAAAAATTATAAAAGTTGGGTAAAAATTTATATTTAACTTAAATTTCTAATTTCTCACAATTAACAATGAGTATTAAGCTATCTGGATGAGGATTCAAGAAGTCAATATCAATCAAGACCATTGTATAGTAGGCGAAACTTCTTTTAATGGTGTTGTAGCCGAGTTTGAGCGGTGCATCGATACAAGAGGCAATGCCCTTCAACATATGTGGATGCTAGAATACCCAACTAAATCCCTGAAACCAGACCCAGACCTAAGCAGTACTGTTCTTTTGATGAAGGGGGATAAAATTGAAAAATAATTATGATAATCTTAGAATTACATGATTCAAATTATAGAAGACGGATTTCCATGCTGTGGATTTTTGATTTCAGATTAGAAAATATGATGAAATTAACCTCTGCCTATGGGGATCATCTTCCATCCTTGAAAACCCAAAATTTGATCTAGATTACACATAAAATAGTCTAAATATGGGGGTTTATCCCCTTTGGTAAGAATCAACCTCCCGATCAAATAAAACCGAGTGGATTTCAACCATTCATTGAAAGCTTCTTGATTAATGAAAATTGAGACCTTACCATCCTCAAATATGATGACACGAGATGCATTCAACTCTGATACTTCCAAGTCTCATTCCACATGTATATTTTTTCTCATAACTTCCAAAAAAGAAATGCCTCTACCAAAATACTTCAACTTCACCTATACATCCACGAGCATATGAATTAGAGAATTCGAAGCCATAACAAGATGGGAGAAATGCAGATTTCATATGTGGGAATAACCATCACAACTCTCTCTCAAAACTACCATCTCTCTACGTCCCCTACACACACACACATATAAATTTGGGATAAGGCTCAAAGAACATATCCCATTTATTAAAAGAAAATGTACAATAAGAAACATTGGGCTATACAAGGAAAACAACCCACATAAAAAAAACATTAGAAATCCCAATGAAAAAATGCACTAAAAATCAAAGTCAACAACTCGGGGTGAAATCCCCACTTTACCTAGCCATGAGGGGTGCCTATACCATGTGAGTGTCATCCATGATTCTATATATTTGTTCTATACCAAGGTTCATGACCTTAATTTGAGGCCAATTCAGCATATTCCATTACACCCAAATCTTTGGAAACATCCATATGATGAGTAGGGGTGGAGACACTAACTCATCCATCAAACCTCTCATTTTGGGAAACACTCAAATGGATAGGATCATCCAGGATGGCAGATTGTAACATCCCTAGCCTGGGATCCACTAAACCAATGCCATGAGCTGGGTCGTCACATGATCTTAGGAACGCCTCCCTATATGCCAAAGGCTTCCGACTAGTAGCGGGGGTCTAATGTCTCATGTGAAGAGAATATACCCTCTTTATAAGATAAAGCCACAAAAAATAACAATGAGAAATAAAGGAAATAATATAACCAATAAACAAGCACCATGAGTCCATTTCCCAGCACAGGTTACAAACCCACAACCAAATAGTAAATATGCCACATCATGTCATATAGTTCCAAGTGTAAGGAAAACCAAAAATAAATACAAACTGAAGAATCCGCAAAATAGGTCCCAAAACCAAGTCCAGTTCCCCCTCCATGCACATCCCATGCCCAATCAACCATCTAGCACAATGCCCTTAACCTTGTCCTAACCTTGAACATGAAGTCTTCTTGGGTACCCAATGGCATCATGAGCAGGGTGCGAGTACAACTTAGTAGGCCACCACCTATGGTGTCTCAAAAATATCTGATCTAAACAGATAGTGTATACAGGTAGATAAAGAAAAGTATAAACAGAAGATAAATAGGGTGCTATTTGTTAACAAAATTCACTTTAGACACTTTTATCATTTATTATACGTGTTAGGATTTTTCATCAAATAAACTTTTTCATATGCCATTCATATAAACTGTGCATAATGGGAAATAATCACATTCCCAACATCACTAGGGAAAACATTTTTTAAACAGTACATAACTCTTACCTTGGATCCTTAGTCTAGTTTTCATATTCCATGCGTTCGTTAGGGGTATAAAGCCTTAGTCTAACTCCCTAACCCATGCATTACAAGGGTGGGGCTTAGAACCTCAGTCTAACTCAAAATATGAGCATAGATACTCAAGTCCAATACACCACATACCACTAATCCATGTTCACATTATTTTTTAACCATTCATTAAATATAAAATTCATAACCAGAACTCATTGAACACATAATAAATTTACAAAAAATGATTCATTCAAAATATATATACCATATTCATTCATTAATCCACTTAACACATTTATCCTTTACATGCCTTAATCTATTTATACATTCATCATTCACAATTCATAACATTTTAACAAATATTCCATTTATGTGCCTTAGCCCACTATCAAACACATTCCCCATTTACATGCCTTAATCCATTTAACATTTTATCATTTACATGCCTTATCCCATCAATACATTGACCCATTAAAACCCATAATTCACAAATACCATTGTACCAAACACCCCCTTATGTCATGTTATCAACTAAACAAAATTAACATCAATTTCACCTTACCATTAATGTTAACAAAAAAACTCAAATTACATTAGTTCTACTTCATAACTCATGATAACCTATCAAAATAATTATTATAAGATTTATCTCATAACCATTAAATTATTCACTTAACATTTAAATTTCATGTTCAAAGAGGCGAAACACCCCATGGATGGACCTCAACCTAGTATAATCAACCTCAATTCATCCCACAAGGATCACGAGGGTTCAATTCACCAATTAATCAATTCATTCATCATTTTTATTGTGTAAAACCAAATAGATAGAACAATGACACAAGTGAAAAACTACATACACATGAATTTAACTGCAATACTATGGGATAAAACTTGTAGACTACCTACCTTGATTTAGAAGACGAACACTCAATTAACCTCATCATTTTATTCAAACTTAAACACCCTTTGAAGCCTCAACCTAGAATCCACCAGAGATTCATTCTATATCCAATAAAGCTCCAAATGACTTAGAAATGAGGGAGATCAGTACTTGGTAATTTTAGGAGGGTTTGGTTTGTCACACTTAATGCTAGAGGAAGGTAGTGGGAGAAATTCTGGTAGGAACACTTAAATTCCGATGGTGGAGAATGGTAACTTTTCTGCTTTTAATGGGGCACATGGTTTGGCTGCACAGTTGGAAAAACCATGCGCCAACCGTGTGCCATCCTCTGTCCAAGATAGGCCCAGGTCTCACAGTTTCCTAGGGATCTTGAACAGTTTGAAAAACCATATAGAATGGATCTATCTAATCCCACATGATTTAGACTTCCCCCTTGGATTATTTCACTAACTGTGCAACTCTCCTCCATGAAATCATGGTTAGGTCATATAGTTACTACAAACCATGTGCCAACCATGAAACATGCACTAGATGACACCTTTTCCCCTTTTTTTGTGTCCCGTACCTCTAGGAAACCCCTGAGCCTCCTCATAAACTCAAAAAAAAAAATCATTGGACAAATTAAAGGGATTTAAAAGAAAAACTTAAGCAAAAACATACCACATTTGAATCTAGGGATCTTACAACCTCCCCACCTTATAACGACACATCCTAAAACCGAACTCCCAAGTATCACTGAGTTTACTAGGTAAAAATATTGGGCCACTAAACTCGCATATCCATCTCCCTCTCCCAAGTCTCTTCTTGATTGTTACTATGCTACCATAACACTCGAACTAATGATATAGTCTTTCCACAAAAGACCTTCTCACTACAATCCAAGATACGAATGAGATGCTCCTAAAAGGGAACATCAGCCTCAAGCTCAACATCCTCAACATCTATCACATGGGAAAGGTCAAGGTGATACTACCAAAGTTATTAAACATGAAAAAACCGTTTATTTCACTATACTTCTATGAGAGATCCAACCATTACACCACCAGTCCGATCCTCTCCACAATCTCGAACAACCCCATGTACCTGGGTGCCAATTTACCCTGTTTCTTAATCTGATGGTGACCCATACTTGGTGACACCTGAAGGAACACACGATCATCCACCATAAACTCAAGATGTTGATGACGTCAATCAGGATACGACTTCTACCTACACTACTACAAAATAGGCCTTTAACAGTGCTGGCCTTTATTAGCGCTAGAAAAAGGTGTTGATAAAGGGAACCTTTATAAGAGTTGATAAATTTTAACTTTTATCAGCACTCTTTTAGAACTAAAAAAGGTCCGAATAAAATGAAATAATTAAATAAATAAAAAATAAAAAATGATTTTATTAAAAAAATATATTTTTTATTAATTAAATAATTATTGATAAAAATGAATAAATTGATTATACTATATATAAATTATAAATACTAACAAGTAGTAAATATTAAATATATTGATATATTTAAAATAAAAATTAAACAAATAAAAATTAAAAATAAGTAAATTGAGAAAAATATTAAACATTTTATTAATTAGATAATTATTGATATTGTTAATAAATAGTGTACATTAAATATACAGATATATTTTTAAATGTATATAAATATGATTTATATAATACAAAATATTTATTTTTTACATTAAATGATCATATATTTAGCGAATAATGGTTTATAATTAAAATTTTATATGAATTAAAAATGCAGACTAATTGCATAGAGTAATGGACATAATTAAATTTCATTTTATTTTTCAATTTAACATAGATCAAAAGCGTGTTATATTTATTTCACATATATGTAATTAATTAATTTTTATATACAATACACACATATAAAACTCATCTATTTTTTTAATATTTTCAGTGTACTTAATTTTAATTTTTTCAAATTCACTCATTTTTAACATGCATGCACTTAAGATTAAATATTCATTAATAATGTTAAAAATGTATTTGTAAAAAACTATTTATAAATAAATATATTTATAAATGTCCATTTACTATATTTATACACTTATATATTTATAATTATAAATAAATAAATATTATTTTTTAAAAAAGTATTTATATGATTATAAATAAATAATTATATATATTTAAATAATTATTAAATTTATTTAAATAATGAATATATTTAATATATTTATATATTTATATATTTATTATATATATATATATAATGATATAAATATTATTTTTTAAAAATATTTATATAATTATAAATAAATAATTATATATTTAAATAATTATAAAATTATAATAAATATATTTAAATAATTATAAAATTATAGTAATATATTTAAATAAAGAATATATTTACTTTATTTATATTTATATAAATTTATTAAATATATGTATAATTATATATATATATATTTAATATTTTTTATTTATAATTATAATTATAAATTCTTTATCAGTGCTTAAGTAATAAGTGATGATAAAAGGAATCTTTATCAGTGATTTTTTAGATACACTAATAAAAGTGTCCCGATCTATTTTAAAAACTATAACTAGTCAGGAACCCTTCGTAATATCTATAGCTGTTCGTAGAAGCCACCCTCTGCCGGTGCTCCTTCTCAATGAATCAAAGTTTAAATCAAGGCTCAAATCCAGGCTCGAATCAATCCAAGGCTCAAATCCAAGGATCAAATTATTCAATGATCAAAAGAATCCAAGGCTCAAACTTAATTCTTTCTTTACTTTCTCTCGAATGTAAGTATTTATCTACTTTCTCTTGAGGAACTTAGGGTGTAAAACATCAATGGTTTTGGTTGTGGTGGAGGACTTTTTTCAACTGTGAGTGTGGTGAGTTATCCATTTTGGATATTTGGTCACGAAGATCATCCATTTTGATGCTTGGAATTTTTAGAGTGTGAACCACATATACTATGAGCCTTCCTAGCTTCGATCCCAGGCCATATGAGCATCTCATTGTCAATTTTAGCTATGAATTCATTTAGGGTATTTGTGAGCTACTATTTTATTTATGTGAAAGTGTGGATGAATCATGATTTATTTTCATTGGATAAATAGTGGAATTAATCATATGGTAGAATTACTATCCCATTTTATAGCATTTATACAATTTTTTATGTATCAATTTCCATAATGGTGGTTGGTTAACCTATGAGATTACTTCCTGGCATATTAAAATGACTAGTTATTTTCATATTTATGTAGTAGAGACTTTATATGGGGAGTGATGTTTTTTAGATTTATAATTTTTGTGATTTGAATTAGATTTTTGAATGAAGTAAAGGTATCCCACTTAGAAAATGTGACCTCATGGGAGTCGTTCCATCTCGGTAGAGGTTAGTGTGTATGGGATAAATGTTGCAAGGGTTGGTGTGTTTTTCTCCCTTGTTTATGATATATCTTATTAATGTGAATTATTGTTTTATTTCAACTTCTTTATAGAAACCTCCCTATAATCTCAAGGATTGGTTAATGTGTATTATATATCCTCCCTAGAATCCTTCATATGGATAGATCTGATGTGATGACCTCCCTAGAATCCTTGGGATGGGTCGGTGTGGTAATATGACATCCCAAGAGTCTTTTGATGTTTTTAAATATTTGATATACCATTAATTTTAAATATAATAATTAGTTTGGTTGTTACATCACTTATTCAAAAAAATAGAATGAAGATTATCAAATTATATATATTAGAAATTATTTTTAGGAATTTATCATTTTTAGGTCTACATGTATTGGTTCCACCCCTATGAATATTTGATTACCATCCATTTATATGAAATAACTCTTTATTTATTAAAATATTTTATCAATACATTTTTAATATTCTAGTTAATTGAATGAGAGTTTATTATTCTTATTTATCATATTTGGGTTTCTTATTACTTCTTAATTGACTATATTATATTTTCATTTATTTAAGGTATTTAATAAAGACTTGATGTGTGTCAAACAACAATTATTGTTACAATTTTTTTCTCAAGACTCATCCCCAATTTATTTTATAGAAAATTATCATTCTCATCAATTTTATATCCCAAATAGTTATTTCATTTTGTTGCCTGAGATTCATCCCCCATCAATTTTATTTCACTTGTACTACTCTGAGAATCAGTCATCCCATGGATGACTACTGCTTAGAGTATTTCAAGCAACATAGGTGCATGTCCACAAGAGTTGGAGGATGTGTTTCAAACAACAAAATTTAATGAAAAATGTTCGTGAGATGAGTTGATGAGCATGAAAGTAGTATAACTTTCACCTTAGAATTAATTCATAGGATAAAACCTACTATAGTGGAATGATTATTTTCTTAAATTTAATTATCCATTTTCTTCAAAGCATACTAAAATTATTTGAAAGAATCAATTGTTGGGTTTCCATTTTTAGAATTGTCTACAACTTTCACCTTTGATAATGAATATCTCATGTGTATTTATTTATTTATTA
Organism: Viscum album; assembly: GCA_963277665.1. Classification (NCBI taxonomy): domain Eukaryota; kingdom Viridiplantae; phylum Streptophyta; class Magnoliopsida; order Santalales; family Viscaceae; genus Viscum; species Viscum album. The sequence goes on from OY728165.1 coordinate 816,342,778, forward strand.
TAAAAAATTAATATTTTATGAAACCAATAAGATGAATATGATTCAAAAATGGATTCATACTAATCATTTGAAAAAAGAGTATGAATATGGAGTTAAATATCCCATAAAGTTTTCAAGAGAGCATGCATACGACCCTTCTCAAATCCTTTGTCCATGTTTATGTTGTTGTTATTCAAGAAAAATTAGTCTAGAAGAGTTGGGAGAACATTTGTTTTGTCCTAGAATAGACCATAGCTATAAATATTGGACTAAACATGGGAAAAACGTAATGTGCACACCGATTGGGATGATACTGCAGTTTATGTATCATTTGATACGAATACCAGTGTAAACAATGATCAAGATTTCATGGAAGGAATGAAAATAGAAATTGAATAAGACCTTTGTGATTGTTAAAAGTTGTTTAAGAAGTTAAATAGCTATAAAAAAAGACCATTATATTCCATTTTTACTAAATACACAATATTTTCAGTTGTATTGAAGTTATATAATTTGAAAGCTGGCAGTGGATGGAGTGACACTAGATTTATAGAACTATTTGGTCTCCTGAATGATATGATACTAGAAGAAAATGAAATACCATGTCAAACATATGATTCAAAATTAATAATATTTTCAATGAGAGTGACATGTAAAAGAATACATTCTTTTCCAACCGATTGAATATTATTTCACAAGGACCATAAATCACTCATAAAATTCCCTAAGTGTGGCATAGATCGATACAAGAAAAACAAATCTAGTCCTTCAAAATCTGTATTGTAATTTCCTATCATTACGTGATTATGAAGTCTATATGGATGTTAGTAAATCATGAGACAATTGGCATGACATGAAAATAAAAGAATTAAATATGGGAACCTATGTCATCCAGAAGATTCTCCTCAGTGGGAAAAAATTGATTACGAGTATCCTGAATTTGAAAATGAACCAAGAAACAGTCATCTTGTTTTATCTATAGATGGAATAATTCCTTTTGGTGTAAAAAGTAGTATAATAGTACATGGCTCTTCATGTTGGTAAATTATAACTTTCCACCATAGTTATGTTTAAATAAAAAATACATTATATTGTCTCTACTTATATTTAGACCAAAGCAACCTGGTAATGATATTGAAGTTTATTTGGATCCATTGTTCGAAGATATGAAATTGACATGGGATACATGTGTTATAATGTATGATTCTCATAGAAGTGAAGAATTCATATTGAAGGACATGTTTCAAAGGATGATAAATGAATCCCACTATTATGGAAATTTATTAGGATATAGCATTAAATGAATTTTGGGGTATCGAATTTGTGAAAAACCCAAATACTTAGTTCGGTTGAAACATTCCTCCAAGGCTGTGTTTTTAGGACATAATTTTTTTTCCTTGAAAACATAAATAATGATTCTGGATGACAATATTCAATGAGAATATATAATAAGGTACAACACCATCTTTAGTAATGGGTGATCAACTGTACAACAAATTAAAAGATATTTACACAGTTTTTAGTAACCAATTTTAGAAAAACCTTACAAAACTAGGTCGGAAGACAAGATCAATTTTATTTGAATTATTGTATTGGAATTGTTTATATGTTGGACATTTTCTTAAACTCATGCATCTAGAAAAAAATTTATTTGATATTGTTATTGGAATGTTACTAAATGTTCTTGAAAAAACAAAATATGGAATCAAATATAGGTTGGACTTGATTAAAATGGGGATAAGGGAAGATTTGGCACCGATGAAGGGTAAAAGGTGTAATTCTCTTCCTCCAGTAACTTACACTCTATCCAAATAAGAAACATTTCAATTTTTCCTTTTCCTTAATAGTGAGAAAGTTCCAAAAGGGTATTCATAAAATTTCTTGAATGTCGTTTCAATGACTAAGTTGAAGTTATAAGGACTAAAATCACACGACTATCATGTTTTGTGAAAGATTTGATGCCTGTTGCTTTCCATTTAATTCTGCCACAAAATTTATGTCATAAATTAACCAGACATTGCTTCTTTTTCAAATCCATATGAAGAAAAGGTATATACTTGAAGAATTTTCTAATCATGAATAAGGAAGCTGTAGTCATATTATGTGAATTAGAGATGTTCTTCCCACTATCATTCTTTGATATAATGGTCCACATAATGGTTCACTTGGTTAGAGAGGTTCAACTATGTGGACCTATCTATTATAGATGAATGTACCCCATTGAAATATATATGAATATTTTTAAAGAGTATGTCAAGAATCAAAGTAGGCAATAAGGTTTTATTGTAGAATGATATATTATTAAAGAATCTATTGAGTTATGTATCGATTACCTTTTAGATGTTGACAATATTGGTGTCCCAAAGTCTCATCACAGGGAATGCCTTATGGGAGAAGGGATTTACAGAAGAGATGTTGTTACAATTACTTTTATTGAGTGGGGTCAAGAACACATTTACATTTTATATACTAGTGAAGATGTTGATCCATACATTGAATCCCACAAAGAAATTCTTAGAGATCTGAATCCATAAAGGGCTGAAGTATGGATATCAGATACACATAATCTATAATTTATAGAATGACTACGAGATCAAATTTAAAAGGAGTTATCTAAAAATATGAATTAAATTATAGAATAACTTCAATGGATAGCCAGGGGACTAAATGAAAATTTTATATCTTACACTAGTTTTTCAACCAATGGTTATACATTCAATACAAAAAAACACGATGAGTACAATACGATGAAAAAAGTGGTGTTATACTTGTGGATGAAGCGATGCACACATCTGGTACCAAGGATAGAAATATAATTTATGCAAATATGTCATATTTTGGCATTATCGAACAGATATACAAGTTGGATTATACAACATTTCAAGTATTTATTTTCCATTCCAATTTGGTTGAAAATATGAGTGTAGTGAAAGTTGATGAAATGGGATTCCTGAAGGTAAATTTTAGTGTGGAAGGGGAAAACTATGAGCCATTAATAATGGAAAAAAGTTAAAGTATTTTATATATCAGATCCAACAAACTAGAATTGGTCAATTGTCCATCCACCGACTAAAAAAAATGTCAGGTGAGATGAAAATTCAATCAAGGATGACCCTTTCATTGGGATATCACAATTAGTTCATTGAAGTTATAATGTAGAAAATTCTTTATATTCTATAAGGAATCACAAAGAGGGTATTTGGATTCTAAATAGAGGAACCAAATCCCTAAAATCTTTAAAAAAATTTAAAGTTTAATGATAAGGTAAAGTTTTTTTAATATACTATGTTTTCCACATAATATTATACAATATCTACTATATTTACATAATATAAATTAAGTGTTTGACTACTTTGAAGACAATATATTCTATACATGACGATGTTACCAATCCATCATATGAAAAAACTATAATGAAAGAAAACCTTTGGGAATATATAAAGGTAATGTTACAATATATTTTCTCTATTTTACAGAAAAATTATATAATTGAATACCGATTTAATTTTCATTACTCCTAGAAGAGTTAGTTTATTTTAGAAGATTTCTATCTATCTTTCATGCCTTTTCAAGATGAGAAATGACACTGTATCTGCTTAATTATAGAGGCGATCTTTATGTTTAAACTATAAAATCATTGTCCATAGAATTAATATATTATTTCATATTTATGTTTAATTTATTTCTTTTTAGTATTACTCATATAATAATTTTTTTCTTACATATATTGATTATTATTTTTTGATTTGGGGTGGTCTGTCTATCTTTCATGCCTTTCTGCACCAAAACTTCCATAGAATTCTTCTCCCTCAAAACCATTTCACCCCTAAAGTGTTGAAAATTTTCACTTTCCTATAAGTTACCTCCACTTCTAAATTAAAGAGGTAATATGTTTTCATAGTAAAATAATTTTCCATAGAATTAATTTATTATTCCATATTTATGTTCTATTTATTTCTTTTTAGTATTACTGATATAATAATTGTTTTCTTATATAGATGGATTCTTTTGTTCAATTTGGGATGGTTTGTTTGAAGATACTCATACTCATGAGAGATTAGACTTCAAGCCTACAATTGAGAAAATTATAACAAGGAATTACATCAAGAATACATACAACCATCATGAAAAGGTGAATCCCTACTAATTATTTAATTTTTTTTCATCATTTTATCTACTATTTGTATGTTAATTTACTCATCATTTTTATCTAATACTTATTTATTATTTTTCATAGTTATTTTGGGAAGTCATATTGAATTAATGTTATTAGAAGAAAAACCTTTATTTTTGAAATACATAAGAGTATAGGAAGTTCACGTAGTCATTGTGGTGAATTATCATGATATAATGGGTAAATAAACTTCCTTTACTCTTGTGGATTTCAACAATGAGAAATGTTTTTCAGCTAGAACATCAAGTAAATATACAGTGTTGAAATTTAGACAAATAAATTCAATTTAAATCATTATAAAATTGTTAGTTAGATTTTTTGAGACTTTGGGATAGGTAGGAATCAACCACACCTCAATCTGATACACGATGTAACCGGTATGACTCCTAAGGCTTATTTTTTTCTTTAAAAAAATTGAAATTAATTTTAGTAAAAAGGATAACTGACATACTCAAAACTGAGAAAATATATTCATATTATTTTTATAATTTAGGATCACAATCCATAAGTCATTTGTGACATGTAATAATTATCCTCACCTTAATCTGATACACGATGTATCCTGTATGAATCAAAGTGTCCGTTATCAGTTTAAAATCAACATTTTAGCTCCAAAAGTGTCAGTTAGTAAAATATAATCAAATAAACTCATATTTTCATGATAATTTATGAAAATGATTCATAATTCATTTGTGGTTTATAAGAATTAGTCTCACATAAAACCAATGCATGATGTGATCGGTATGAGTCAAAGTGCGTGTTTCTAGTTTAAAATGACATTTTAGTAAAAAATAAAAGTGATGTACTCAAAACCAATAAAACAAATTAATTTTTTTAATACTTTGGTAAAAATATCCATAAGTAATTTGATACATGTAGGAATCTGCCGCACCTCAATCCGACGCACAATGTGACTGGTATGACTCCAAGTACGTATTTTTATTTACAACTGACATCAATTTTAGTCAAATGGACAACTGACCTACTCAAAACTAAGAAAACACATTAGGATTGTTTTTATACTTTATATAAATGATAAAAAATTCATTTTTGATGTGTATTAATTATCTTCACCTTAATCTGATACATGATGTACTCAGTATGACTCAAAGTGTCTGTTATGAGTTTAAAATTGACATTTAATTCAAAAAGTGCCACTCAATAAAAACCAATAAAAAATGTTTGAATTTTATTGATAATTTATTAAAATTATTCATAATTCATTTTTGACATGTAAGAATCAGTATCATATAAAACCGATTCATGATGTGATCGGTATGAGTCAAAATGTGTGTTTCTAGTTTAAAATGAATTTTTAGTAAAAAAGACAAGTGACATATTAAAAACCAATAAAACACATTTATATTGTTTTTATAATTTAAAAAAATGATCCAAAAGTCATTTGAGATGTGTAGGAATCATCCTCACCTCAATCCTAAGCATGGTGTGACCGGTATGACTCCAAGTGTGTCTTTTTATTTAAAATTGGCATCAATTTTAGTAAAATGGAAAACTAAACTACTCAAAATTGAGAAAATAAATTCAGATTATTTTTATACTTTAAAAAAACAATCCATAAGTCATTTTTATGTTTAGTTTTCATTAGTACTTCAATCCAATACATGATGTGCCCAGTATGACTCAAAATGTCAGTTATTTGTTTGAAATTGACATTTTATGTCAAAAAGTATCACTCACTGAGAATCAATCAAACACAGTCGGATTTTCTTTATATTTTAGAAAAAATATTCATAATTAATTTTTGACATGTAAGAATTGGTATCATGCCAAATCGATACACGATGTGATCAGTATGATTCAAATTGTGTGTTTTGAATTTAAAATGGAATTTTAGTAAAAAAGATAAGTGACATATTCAAAACTGAGAAAAACATTCAGATTGTTTTTATAATTTAGTAAAATGATACATAAATCATTCGAGATGTTTAGGAATCAACCCCAACTCAATCAAATGCACTATGTGACCAATATGACTCTAAGTACATCTTTTTTTTAAATTGATGCCAATTTTAGTAAAATGGAAAACTATCCTACTCAAAAATGATAAAATGTATTCATATTGTTTTGATACTTTACATAAAAAATATATAAGTCATTTTTGAGATTTATAAATCAGCCTCACCTCAATATAATACACAATGTTCTTGGTATGACTCAATATGTCTGTTATCAATTTAAAATTGACATTTTAGTTTAAAAGTGTCACTCACTGAAAACTGATCAAACACACTCATATTTTCTTTATAATTTAGGAAAAATATTCATAAGTAATTTTTGAAATGTATGAATTGGTATCACAAAAAATTGATACACGATGTGATTGGTATGAGTCAAAGTGTGTGTTTCTAGTTTAAAATGACATTTTAGTAAAAAAGACAAGTGATGTACTCAAAACTGAGAAAATGAATTAAGATTGTTTTGAACCATTAGGAAAATAATCCATAAATAAATCAAGATGTTTAGGAATTAGACACACCGCAATCCAACACACGGTGTGAGTGGTATGACCCCAATTGTGTCTTTTTATTTAAAACTGACCTCTATTTTAGTAAAATGGACAACTGACCTACTCAAAACAAAGAAAATCCATTCAGATTAATTCTATACTTTACAAAAATGATCCATAAGTCATTTTTGATGTGTAGGAATCAGTCACACCTCAATCTAATACATGATGTGACCTGTATGAATCACTGTGTCTATTATCAATTTAAAATTGACATTTTAGTTCAAAAAGTGTCACTCATTGAAAACTAATCAAACACACTCATATTTTACTGATAATTTAGGAAAATGAATCATAAGTCGTTTTTATGTGCAGTAATCAGTCAAACTAGTACACAATGTGATCAGTATTAGTCAAAGTGCGTGCTTCCAATTTAAAAAGACATTTTAGTAAAAAAGACATGTGACATACCCAAAACCGATAAAACCCATTCAAATTGTTTTGATACTTTAAGATAATGATCTATAAGTCATTTTAGACATGTAGGAATCATTCAAACCTCAATATGATTCATGGTGTGACTAGTATGAGTCCATGTGTGTATTTTCAATATATAAATGTCATTTTAGTTTAAAACGCACATCACATCACCAAACACCACCACATGACGCAACCACTAGGCTGTACCTGTGGAGATTTATCTTATACATATTTAATTAATTTTCATAGAGATAATGATTGAATATGAACAAGAAATAGCGTGACATGTAAGAATCAAACACAACTCGATATTATACACAGTGTTCCTAGTATGACTCAAAGTTTAGTTTAAAATTAACACTTTCTATTAATTTATTAATTTATATTATTACTAACATAAGAATTTTTTTATTATACAGCTGCACTCTATTTCTCAAGAAGGGGTGGTTTGTTTGGAAATAGCATGAGTTTGGATTAGGATCAAAAGATAAAGGAGAATTTGTGTTTTTGAATGAATGTAATAATTTTTACTTATATAATTATATAAAACAATGTTTAAAATTTCTATAATATAGTGTTTTTTTCTTGTATTTGTCTTATAAAATTAATTTCATTTAAATTATATATTGGTACTTGATTTTGTTGATATCTGGTGGTGTTTTTGGTGCAGTGGTGTACTGTTACAACACATGGTATTGGTGTTGTAGTGTGATGTTACGACACACAGTAGTATGTCTCTTTATCAGTGCTTTTGAAAGTGCTGATAAATGGGACCTTTATCTGTGCTTTCAAAAGAGATGATAAATTGGTCCTTTATCAACACTTTGGAAAGAACTGATAAATTAGAACTTTATTAGTAATTTTAAAAACACTAATAAAGGTACCCTTTATCAGTGATAAATAAAATCACTGACAAAAGACAAGGGCTTTTAATCTCTCTCCAGTAGTCAGCGCTTTTCTAGCACTTATAAAGGCCATTTTTAGCACAGTTAAAAGCCTATTTTGTAGTAGTGATACTATGAGATGTATCCATACATTTCCAAATAAAATTTACAATATCCTATGTTTCTTGTACGAGACTCGGCCCCAAAAACTCTGATTCCCCAGCCTCTATCCAACATAAAAGATATTTACACAGTCTACCAGAGAGTACCTCATATGGTTCCATCTGAATAGTTACCTGATAACTATTGTTATAGGTGAACTGAACAAGAACTAAGTGTCTCTCCCAAGATCCACCAAATTCTAAGACACTTGCACTAAATATTTCCTCCAACACCTGTATAGTATGCTCTATCTTCCCATCTATCTGTGGGAAAAAATACATTCTAAAAAAAACCTGGGTACCAAGTGCCTTCTGAAACCCTCACCGAAAACATGAATTAAAACATAGATCATGTTCTAAAACTATAGTATTCAACAACCCATTTAACTATACTATCTCTCAAACATAAAATTAATCTAATTGGTTAATGGTAAAGTTTTCTAAAATTAGTATGAAATGTGACACCTTGGCCAACTAATCCACGACTACCCATATCACATCATTTTTCCGAGGTGTCCCTGGAAGAACTACCAACAAATCCATCGTGAAATCATACCACTTCCATTACCGAATGGGAAATGGCTGTAACAAACCACCTGGTCCCTGATGCTTGGCCTTAACCCGCGGATAGGTGTAGTCCCGCATCACAAAACCCACAACCTCATTTTCATTTTGGGCCACCAATATTTTCTATGAAGATCAGGACACATTTTGGTTAAATCGGTATGCACCACCCACTTTGAACTATAAAACTCATGTATAAACTCCTCCCACATAAAATTAGGCACAAAAATACAACCACAGATGTAAAATATCTTATCATCATCCAATGTCCAATCAGAAGGTGACTCCCCACCTCCAAGACTTTCCCTCATGGACAAACACTCCAGTTCCTCATACTGCCTCTCCTTTATCCATCTCAGAAGCATGAAATCGACTACTAGGGATACATGGGTCCTTATACCTTGTACAAACTGAACCTCTAGGTGAATCTTAGCAAAAAATTCCATCATCCTCCACTCGAAACTAGATTTTTAAACCACTTGACTTTGAGCCTTCTGACTCAAAGAATTCACAACACTATTTCCCTTTCCTGGCATGAAGACTATATAAAAATAAAAGGACTGCATGTAATCAACCCATATTAACTTCCTAAGATTCAATTACACTAGGATAAGATGTACTTAAGGATTTTATGGTTTTTATAATAGTAAACCTTTATACCAACAAGTAATTCCTCTAACACTTTAAATAATAAACCACCACAACCAAATCAAGATAATTTGTAGGGTAATTTTGTTCACAGGGCCTCAACTAATGTGACCCATATGCCAAAAAACTATTATCCTTTATCAAAACAACGCCAATAAAAACAACAGACACATAAAAAATAAGGTATACACCTTACTAGGCTTAGATAAGATGAAAATTAGTTCCATAATCAACTGCTTATTTAACTACTAGAAAGAATCCTCACAGTCCCCAAACAATTCAAAATTTATTCCCTTATTGGTTAAACCTAAAAGTGGTTCTACCAAACTGGATAAGTTTTTGATAAACCTCCGATAATAGCCCACTAAATTCAGAAATATATGCATACCATTTTTTTTGGGCTGCTCCCAAGATACAACTGCTTTCACTTTCTCTGTGTCCACTAACACACCTTACTCAGAGATTATGTGACCTTAGAAATGTACCCTGTTAATCCAAAAATGACACTTAGATAGATTTTTATATAATATGTAATATATTAGTGTACTGAGGATGATTTCAAGTTGTTTGGCATGATTATCATGAGTCTTAGAGTACACCAATATTTCATCCACAAAACAACTACAAACTGATCCAAGTATGGGTAAAAGATTCAGTTTATTAGTTCTATAAACACTACCAGCACATTGGCCAATCCAAAAAGAATCACAAAATGTCATATAAACCATACATACTTTTGAATGTGGTCTATGGTATATTATAAGGTCTCACCCTCAACTGATGATACCTTGATCTCAGATTAATATTAGAGAACACTGAAGAACCTATCAGCTAGTCAAAAATATCATCGATTCATGGAATAGGGTATTGATTCTTAACCATAATCTGATTCAACTTTTGATAATAAACACACAATCACAATGTTCCATCATCCTCCTTAACAAAAAAGGATATCCCCATAATGACGTACTCAAACGAATAATCCCTTTATTATCCAATTCCTTCAACTAAGTTTTAAGTTACCTAAGTTCATCTAGTTCTATTCTATATGGAGGGATAGAAATAGGTTCTTCTCAAAGTAGAAACTCAATTGTGAACTCAACATCTCTCTCGAGAAGCTTCCTTGAGAAGTCCTCAAGGAAAATATCCTGAAACTAATCCACCACAGGAGGAAGGAAAAGCTACTATATGCCCCCATCATCAAGCACATGACTTTCCACTTGGGAAATGAGCTCACCCAACTACTAAAAAATTGGTCCTATACAGTGTTCTTGAATATACCACTTTCCATGGTGAATGTAATTATCCCCCTTAATGGACATTAACGTTACCCTACGATGGTAACTACAAATATGGTCTTGATACAAAACCAACCAATCCATCCTAATATATAGAAAATAACTGACATATCGAGTACAAAAAAGTCCCATAGGAAATGGTACCTTCCAACCTCAAGGGTACACTCCTTGCATTTCTGAATATTTCATGCTGAAATTCCCAATGGTGTATCAACCAACATAACCCCACACATATATTCCACTCCTAGTGTAAGATCTCATTTTTTCCAGGTACTTCTCTCTCTAATTTTTTCATTTGAGCCTTAGTGGCCGAGTCTTATTTGAAGAAGGTGATCCTTTATTGGATAAAATGACCTAAAGTTTAAGGGTGTATGCTTGTTTGAATATAAAGGAGTTTGGGTATGAATGGGACTAAGTGTTTCATGGGTTCTCGGTAAGTTGATAATATTTAAAGGAGGTTCAGAGAATTAAAGGGATAATGGGATGAAAACTCTACTGTAGAAGATTTACAAGTCGTGTAAGGGTATTACACATCATGTAATTTTTCATGGGTTTCAATAAAATAAATCTAAGGTGATGGTTTTTTTGTGAATACCATTAAAAACAGTTACACAACGTGTAACAGTATTTCACGATGTGTAAATGACCAACCTTCTGTTTTAAACATGTTGTGTGGATGATTTTCATTGGAAATCGATGAAGACCTTCTCCTATCGACCTAGGGAAACCCTCCAGGTGATTTTGGAGTTCCAAACCCCCTTATGGACATCCCGTTCATGCAATTGATCCCTTGTAAGTCCTTTTGGTTCTATTTCTTCCTCCTATTTCCTTTTATCCAACCATTGTGGTGAAATACTTTTCCCAAATTACATTGTTGGTTATGACCTTGATCATCATTGAACTAGAAACCTCTTAGAAATCATCCACACCATCTTCCTCATGGGTGTTGGTCGTAGGAAGTATTTTTGGATCATCGGTTAATGGTGGGTGGTCTAAATCTTAACCCTATGGTTTTATAATTTCCATGTTTATGAAATATCTTGATTGTACCAATGTAGTGTGCACCCAAATCAATTGAATATAAGTGAATTGGTTAATGGATTTAGGTATGTTTAACATGACATGTGACCTAGGGTGATTTCTTGTTATATAATACCTAAATTGTGGCTTATTTATTATTTATATAATTTTCAATAAATTTTGAATTGAATTTTGAAGTGGCATATGCAATAAGAATGTTAATTATCATAATTATCCATTGAGATATATGATGCGATATTGTGATATCCATTCTATATGATAGGGATTGCATTCAATGTTGAGATTCTTATATAGAGGGCTAGGCCCATGCACTTTCACATCAATATTCTCTAATTCTTATAGTGAGAGGGCTCAACTAGTCCCATTCTATAATGATTATAGGTCTTTGAACCGGAAATGCTATAATGATTATATAGATTAGACTCATAAATTCTATAATGGTTATAGGGACTTGACCTAGATATTATGTAATGATTATAGGGTTTTGACCTGGATTGTTGTGACTATACCATGTGTATATGGTGGTGGTTGGCATGGTTGTAAGAAATGCTCAGATTTATTCTAGAATGGTTCTGAAGTAGGTTATTTACCTTGGTTATTTATCTATGGTTGGCATGGTCATAAGACATGCTCAGATTTATTCCGACATGAAGCCGAACTAGGATGGTGTGGTGTTTTAATAATTATTGAATTAATTTAATACACCCATTTATCACTTTATTTCATACAATACTTGTTAGGTAGGTTTATTTAGACACTATGGTGTCGACCTACTAAGTTATACTCACACCCTATTCAGGACACCGTTTGGTACTTGAGAAGATATCGTGGATGTAGGTTTGAACAAGAAAAAAGGACCTTGATGTTGATTTCTTTCTTCTGTTAGGATAGAGTTTGGAGATGGGATCGACATGGGGTTCAAGGCTTGGGACTTGGAGTCTTTTATTTGAGACTGCTAGTATTTTCTGTGTTTTTTTTCTAACATGACATTTAGTTACATTCCAACACATCATTACATTATTCATTATTTATTATTGGATTATTCCATTGGATTTTATTGTTATATTCCACTATGTATTTAATTTTATTATTATTTGCATTTAATTATGATGTGTTCTACTACTATGATACTTCATACCATGGGGTATAGTCTCTCCACTATGCTTTTCAAACCCCGATACCAATTATCAACCTATGGTATATGGGGATGCATGCTTGAGGTCTCATAACCAACCCTTTCTGGCCACATGAGAGAGTTCCAGATTGGGGGATGTTATAAAGTGGTATCAAAGGAGAAGGTTTTATTTTATTTTTCCTTACAATTTGGGAAAAGGTAGAAAGAAGACTAGGATGTGTTGAGACTTGGTAATGATCTTGTGCATGGGAGTTGTTAACCCATGTATGGTGGAAAATATGAGTACCCAGGGATGGGATTTCTATTTGTGTTGTGTGCTTGTTACAGTTGATGTTATTTCACCTTGGGTAATTCACATGTTATGTGAGGTTATTGTTTTATGATGTTATTGTTTCTTGAGTTTTATACTTGTGGACTGGTATGGCATGAGATTTGAATACATGCATAATAATAGACACATAGGGATATATTGGAAATAATTGTTCATGATAGGGGGGTGTATATTTTTTCATGTGATATATACTTTTTTGTTGAACTATAATATTATATATATGTTTTACTGGATAAATGAAATGTTTTTTCATTTCATGCTGAAATACTTTAAAGTCATATCTGGAGAGACTAAAAGTTAGTGGTTCTCTATTTTAGTATCCTATTTGGTTGACCTTGATGGCAGCTAGTTATATAAGGTGTGAATTTTTATTGTAGAGAAAATGCCTCCTCACATTCTTCAAATTGAGAATTAGGAGAGTGGTAATCAACATTCTTCCAATGAAGATGAACAAAAAATTCCTATAGTTCCTGAGGAGTATAAATATATTCAACTTAGAAATATCTTTCTAAGGGGCATGTGATACAGGGAAAGGGAGATAGTCCGTACCATTCCTACAATGTTTGAGATGACAAGAGAGTTTCAACTTCAATATTCACCTATGTTTATTGGGGAAGAGGGACCCTAGGAAGATAATTTCTGGATTGATTTAGTCCTAGAAATCTTCAATAATCTTGAGACACCCACAAATAAGAGGGTGAAGCCTACTGTGCACATGCTTTATGAACCTTCCAAGCATTGGTGGGATATTCTGGAAGAAGATGGGTAGAAGAATGAGCTATCTTGGAAAGACTTAAAGAAGAAGTTCCTGAGGAATTTCTATATTGAGACCTTGAGGGATGAAAAATCTTACGAGTACATGCATCTGATGCAGGAGGGTTTGTCAGTGTTGGACTATGTTGGATGTTTTACTGACTTACAGCGCTTTGTGCCATCTTTAGATGCTGATGAAATCTCAAGGGAAAGAAATTTACAGGATATTATTCATTAGGAGATCATGTCACAGGTAAAAAATTTCCATTTAAGTAGGTTTGAAGTTATGATGAAACAGGATCTCATCATAGATGGGAATTTAAGAGAGGCTCCGAGTAGAGGCCATGCTATTTCAGCAGGGTGATCCAGGATTTATTCTTTGAGTGGTATAAAGTTACGTTATGACATTTTCTGCCAAAGTAGTAGTGGAAATAGTTTTCAAGTAAGTGAAAAACTATCTCAAGACTGTGTTTTTTTCTAGTGCTATCAGTGTGGCAAGTTTGGTCACAAGTGCCTGTAGTGTCCTTAACCCGCAATCGAGTGTCGCATATATGGAAAACTAGGTCATATTCAGAGGTTATGTTCAAAATTTCCATAAAATAACATTGGAAAAGGACATGGACAAGCACTGGAATTAGGAAGGGGCTCATCTGATCCTCAGAAGGCTGGTAACTAGAGTTCCATAAGTCGTTTAGGCTGAGGCATGGGACGTGGTACCCTAGTGCATGAGAAGGAGTACCAAAAATGGGATATAGATCAGGGTAGTTAGACTGGATCCCATGGAATAGGGATAATCCATTTGCATGATATGTAAACTACTCCATCTAATGTGGATGCAAGACTATCTACTATCAAAGATATGATTATTATATCATCTACCTTAGCTTGTGTTTTGTTTGATACTAGAGCATCACATTATTTTATATCTACTCCTTTTAAAAATGGTTTGGACTTGGATGTGGAAATATTAGATGGTGTTTTAACCATTAAAACACATTTTGGGATTGTAGTAAGATAATATCAAACATTTCAAGGTGTGTTCTCTAGATATTGGTGGTAACCATTTCTTTTAGGAACTATTCATGCTAGAAATGACAGGCTTCGAATTGATTCTTAGTATGGATTGATTAATCCTATACCAGGATCATATCAACTATTACAAGAGTAGAATTACTTTCCTATATCCAGAAGGAAATAGTTACTATCACTAGAGTGAGTTGGATCTTTAGGATGGACGCACATGACCAATTCAATACATATTAGATTGTCTCAGGGCTCAGATAGTGGGTCTTGCTCTTCACAAAATAATTCTCTCTCTACTAGCCATAAAAAACCCATTTTGTATACACTATCCTAATGTATATAGTCACATCCCTTCCACTACCCTAAACCATCCCTACCATGGGACATGGTCAACATGGGGTAAACCACTTACATAGTCAAAAACATTTATTAGACACCCTTTTTAACCATTTTACCTTAAAAACATAAATATTTCTCATTTAGGAACCTTTCTCTCTTTACAACTTGTCGTAACATTATTTTCAGACCATTTATAACTCTTAATTAGGCATCATTATTTGAAATTCTTTCACATTATTTTACATTTACTCATTTTCATCACCTTTATTAGACACCACTTCTTTCAAATTTCAAGGAACATAAAATGAATTCCATCCCTGACATCCCAAATATCTTTCCCATGCGTTCATACCATGATTCATGTCAAATATATATATCCATAGGTTCCTAAAATGATGCATGCATGCACATCCTCATGCTATTTTATCCATGATAAAAATATTATAAAATAGTCACATCACACACATGTGCATCACCCAAGGTGAAATATCATTCAACCATAACAACAAACATCAAGAACAACAATCCCACCCTAGGTACTTGGGTTTTCCCCATACATGGGTTTTCTAATCCCATGCACAAGATAATTGACAAATAATAGAATGTACTAGTCTCTCATTTTCAATTTCTAAATAAAAAGACAACAAAAAAAGAAAACCTCCTCTAATACCACTTTATAACATCCCCAAATTGGGATCCACTAAATTGGAACTCCAAACTGGGTTGTCGTATGGACTCAGGCACACCTCCCCATATGCTAGAGGCTGCTGACGAGTAGTGAGGTTATAATATTTCACATGGGGAGACTATACCCTCTTTATAATAGAAATCCACAATAGAAAAAAAATGATAAATAAAGGAAAAATTATAACCAATTAACAATCACCATGAATCAATTTACCAAAACTAGTTATAATCCCACATCCAAATAGTAAATATGCTATGTTATATCATAAAATTCCTAGTGTAAGGAAAATCCAAAATAAAGACAAACTAAAGAATCCCCAAAATGGGTCGTGACACCAAGTCCGGTTCCCCCTCTATGCACATCCTAAGCCCAATTAACCATCTAGCATAGGGACCTTTCCCTTGTCCTGACCTACAACCATGAAGTCTACTTAGGTACCTAGTGGCTACCCAAGCAGGGTATGCATATAACTCAATAGGCCACCAAAAATGGCGTCTACAAAATATCTAGTCTAAATAGATAGTGTATGTTGGTAGATAAAGAGTAGTATAAAAAGAAGATAAATAGGGTGCCATTAGTTTACAAAATTCACTTTATCCACTTTCATCTTTTATTCTATGGGTTAATTTCTTTCATCAAATACACTTGGTCCTATTCCAGTCATATAAACTATGCATAAGGGAAGAGAATCACATTCCCTACATCACTAGGGAAATAATTTTACAAATAATACATAATTCTTACCTCAGAGCCCCAATTTGGTTTTCATATTCCATGCATTTTAAGGGAATTGAGCCTCTATACGCCTCCCTAAACCATTCATTACTAGGGTGGGACTTATAACCTTGGTTTAACTCAACCTGTGGGTGTAGAACCTCAAGTCCAATACCCCATAAACCACTAATCCATGTTCACATAATTCTTTAACCATTAATTTCATATACAATTCACAACCATAACTCATTGAACACATAATCCATTTAAAAACCATGGTTCATTCAACATATATACCATCTTCATGCCTTAATACATTTAACACATTTATCCTTTACATGCCTTAACCCATTTATACATTCATCATTCATAATTCATAACATTTTAACACATTTTCCATTTATGTTCCTTAACCCACTAAAACACACATTCCCCATTTACATGCCTCAATCAATTTAACATGTTAATCATTTACATGCCTTATCCTATCAATAAATTTACCCATTACAACCCATAATTAATTTAACATAATTACCATTGTACCAAACAACCCCTTATGATATGTTATCAACTAAACAAAATTAACATCAATTTCACCTTACCATTCATGTTAACAAACAAAACTCAAATAACATTAGTTATACTTCATAACTAATGAAAACATATAAACATAATTATAATGGGATCTATCTCATAACCATTCAATTCTGCACTTAACATTTTAATTTCATGTTCAAGGAGGTGGCACACCCCATGGGTGGCTCTTAACGTAGTTTAATCAACCTTAATACACCCCACAACGATCATGAGGGTTTAATTAACCAATTAACCAATTCATTCTCCATTTCTAACATGGAAAACCAAATAGATATTACAAAAACACAAGAACACAACCATATACACATGAATTTAACCAAAATACTATAGGATAAAACTTATAGACCTTTTACCTCACTTTATAAGACGAACACTCACTTGACCTTATCTATTGATTTGAACTCAAACACCCTTCGAAGCCTCAGTGTAGAATCTTATGAAGCTTTATTCAACACCCAAAAATGTTTCAAATAGATTATAAACAAGGGAGATCATTCCTTGGGAAGTTTAGGAGGGTTTTTTTTCACTCTTGTTTCTAGAGGAAGATAGGGGGAGAAATTTGGGTAAGAACACTAAAAGACCGAGGGTGAAAATGGTAAATTCCACAATTTTAATGGGGAACATGGTTTGGATGAACAGTTGGACAAACCGTGCACCAACCATGTTCCAACCTCTATCCAAGAGGGGGATGGGTCACATAGATTTTTGGGGAGGCTGCACAATTTGACAAAACATGCGGTAACTGTGTGGAATGGCTTTGTCCAAGCCCGCACAGTTTCGCCTCCCCCATTTCATGGTTTTACCAAATGTGAGCCCCTTCTATAAGAGATCATAGTTAGGGTGCACAATTATTACTAACCATGCACCAATCATTCAACATGCATTGTATGTCCCTTTTTTTTGTTATTTCGTGTCCTGTACCCCCAAGACACCCCTGATTCTCCTCAAAACCTAGGAAACATTTCATTGACCAAATTAAAGGAATTTAAACAAAAAATTAAACAATAATATACCTTAGTTGAATATAGGGATATTACACCGATGATGGTTTATTTTCAAGTATAGAAAAAGATTTAGTAGTTAACACTGTATAATTAGAAGACGTATATCTCCTAACATCTCCTTTCATGAGCTGTTATCTAGAACTCAAATCCATGTCACTGGTAGAAAAAACGACGCTGGGGTAACAACCACATGATCCTGTTTCTTATAAAAAAACTTTCCCCAATCCTCAATCCTATAATATTGAGCAGTATGTGATGTTGAAATACCAATGTTGACATCATGCACATGAAGATGGAATCACAAAACCTTCTCCAACAGAAGTGGAAATTCACAGCCATCTCTAACGGTAAGATAACAGGTTGTTGTGAATTTATCCCTGGACTGATCCATGAGTTGATTTTAAGGAAATAATTGAGTAGGGGTTCTAACCACCACCTAGTTATCAATAGTAATTTTGGGATCCTCCTCGCTCTGGGTCTGGACCTTACCAACCTGGTTGTAAATAAGAGTTTTCTGAATTCTATTTGATACTTCACGTAAAGCCTAAAAAACTAGGAATGACTAACCACTTACCTACTAAATATCTGCATTGTTCACTTTTGACTTTACCATAAGTCTCGATTCTATTGTACAATCATCTTGAGAGGACTCTAAATAATTTGACAGTATCTTTGCATTAGTATCAACCTACTTAGAGCTGTAATCTTCTTTATTATTTTTCATTGGAAGAGGATAATTGAATTTCAATTTACCTTTCCTATTTCTAGTAGAGTTTATCTTCATCTGCTTCCAAAGCTGAGAATTAGCATCCAATTGAGCTTCAAGATCTATGTCATAATCACTGAACTATTCATTACCAACATCCTTCTATCCCTTAACTATAAAATCATGAAAAGAGGCCTCAACTAAGAAGATGATAGCCTATTGATCAATAATATTTTAATCCCTCAAAATAGGAGAGGGATAAATTCTTTGAGAACCAGGAGAGGCCAACATGAAGCTCACCCTATGAATAGATTTAGCTGCATGATTAATCAACTCCATTCAAGTGTGAAATCCTTAGAAGTATTAACATTAGATGACAGACCACCATGGACAACCCCTCCTTCCAGAAATTATCCCTACCCAACACCTTAAAATCCATGATTGGGATCATTGTGATTTCAACATTTAGATTTTTTAAAGAATATTATCTCATCATTCCCTATAGTAGAATAGAAGGAAAAAATAACAGATATTTTATAATTCATATTTTCATTCCCAATGACTCTTCAATCCTTAAAAAATAAGGGGATTTTTTATATTCTATCCTCAAGTCAAATTCATTTTCATATATTGAGAGAATCACTTTATCAACAAGAGTAGGACTCAAGTCAACTTCAACAAGGAAGAGAGCAAAGTGTCCAAACATAGGCAACTCAATTTTATTATCCATTTTTATAAGAATAGTGAGAGATAATTAAATTTCATGCAAAATTCATGGATGCTAGAGAATCCAATTTAATCCAAGCACTTTGACCCAAGTTTGTGTAGAGGAGTTGTATACCTCTGATGGGTTGAAATTATGATTCCACTAACAGATGTGAAGAATAACCAGTTTGAAAGAAACCAATCCAAAACTTCATGTTATCATCTTCAAATAGTTAGAAGAGAAAAAGATGTAGAAAAAAATCATGACCCAAAGAGACACATTTCTAGCTTATAAATCCCTAGATTTCCGAGAGGTGTGTCACAAGGTCACCAATTCTCCACGAACTGGAACCCCTAGGAAGAATAAGACAAGTGATGATAAAGTGATTAAAAATATACAGTCACTCTAAGATCACATCTGGATTCGATTTCACATGAGAAACATTTCCCTTTCACCAAAGACCTCCAACAATGGAATCCTTGAAGAGAGAGAAAGTGTGATGAAGTCTATTTTTTGGGATCAAAGCATCCACAATAATCCCACAACAGATACTACCCTTTCTCTCTTTACTAGCCATAATAGATTTCTGACTGTCAAAATGACCCTGAGAAAGAAAAACTTCATCCAAAGAGGGAGTAGACGAAGATTCCATAATATCGGTGCCCTAATCGCCATCCACATATAACTATATATATACATATATATAAACATAATATATATAAATATAAATACATATAAATATTTATATATATATATATAAATATAAATACCTATAAATATAAATAAATATACATAAATACACATATATATAAAATTAAAGATAGTTATATATATATATATAAATTCATATAAAGAAAAATAAACACACACACACACTTAAATATATATATATACCCACATAATATATATAAATATATGAAAATATATAAAATATAGATAAATATACATATTATATTAGGCTCTTGGGGGTATAATTACATAAAATACACACACACCACACACATGTAGGCCTGAAAGGCAGGTCATAGCCCCCTAAGGGATAATCCACCCAACTACCCGCTTTATTACATTATATATATATAGCTCGAAGGCCTAGTGGGCATATAGCCCATTACATGGAAAGTAGGCCTGAAATTTTTGACCCAAGGCCCATTTTGTGAATAGTACTGCTATAGTACCCATCGCTGCTACAGTACCTGCCGCTGCTACTGCTACAGTGCCCATCACGGCTATAGTGTCTCCATTACTACAATGCCTCCACTGCTACAATACTGCTTCAGTACTACTACAGTACTGCTACAACCCTCTGCTACAGTGCCTGCCACTGCTACTACTATATACTGCTACAATACTATAAATAAATTTACATAAATATATATAAACACACACACACACACACACAAATAATTGAATATAATTATATATATAATCACATATAAATATACATAAATATAAATGTAAATATGTTCATATAATTAAATAGATATATACCAATATAATATATATAAAAATATAAAAATATAAAAATATAGATATATATATATATAATAATTAATAATTAGTCAATAATTATGATTTATAATTTATAATTACAATTTATTAATTATTTAAAATAACACTTAATAAATAATAAATAATTTAAATAATAATAGTAATAAATAAAAATAATTATGATAATAAATAATAAATAATAAATAATAAATAACATATTAATATATAAATATACAGAAATATATATATACATATAATAATCTATATCCATATATATACCCACATAATATGTATAAATATGTATAAATATAGACAAATATATATGAATATATATATATATAATTAATAGTTAATAATTAGTAAATAATTGATAATTAATAATAAATCATTCATAATAAATAATAAATAATAAATAATAAATAATAAATAATAAATAATAAATATAAATAATAAATAATAAATAATTATAAATTAAAAAAGTAAAACAATTAAAACAATTAAATAATAAAATAAATAAAAATCACTGCTAAATATTTAGTGGGGATTTAAATCACTATGAAATAAGATGCCACTAAAAGACAATGATTTTTAATAAAGCATCGTGAATTAATGACGGTTTTCTAAAATCACCATTAACTAAATAAAAACTAGAAATTTAGTGGTTTTTTTGAGAACCACTGCTAAAAAATAGACGTTTACCATAATTTTTTTTGCAGTGAGATGTTGAAGGTTCCAGGAACAGCGGAAGTGCTTATTGAGGTCAGGTACGACTCAGTAATTGTTAGATTCAATTGATATTTCGTGATGCACATGACATGAGAGCCATGACTAATGAAAATTTTCTGATGAAACTTGGAAAACACACCTGAACCAATAGAATCATTCATGTTAAATTTATTATCAATTTAAATAGATATGAATAAAGAATACTTTGGTCTTGAGATATTTCTTCAATGAAGATGCTGATTGTTTTAAACCCTTTCAGTCTACCATTATTGTGCTTGTAGGATCCAAGTGTAGAATCCCTTTAGCAATGATCCACACATCCTCCTTTGATCTCTGAACAATGCTGATAGATTGCTGTGTGCTAGCATAGTGGATCTATCATCTTGTGGTTTTCTCTTTGATCGCTGTGATGATTCATTATAGCTTGAGAAATCATCATTTCACTATCGTTATTATGACGATGGAGGAGGGAGAACAATCTCTTGGACTCAAGAGAAGAAACTATAGAGTGTTGTTTGATCTTGAGAGAGAGAGAGAGAGAGATCTATATTTCATTACGCACAATGATTCTCTAATTCTCAGGGGTTTAAACTAATGCTAAATGATGTGTGAAACTTTCTAAAAACACCTCATATTTTAGTGTCAATAATATTTTCATGATAGTTTTTTATTTAGTGGTGGTTCATTTAGCACTGTGGTTTAAAACCATCCATTAGACTAGAATATTCTACCCATACTAACCCATTTACCATCCAACTGAAATATCACACCCAACACAACCAATCCCATTCTCCCACCCACATATTATACTTTATATTTATAATTTAAAATCCTAATCTGATATTTTTTAGGGGTTTAAAACAAATTTAAAACTAGTTAGGGTTATAAATATTTGAAAAAATGAATACAAGGAAACATGAACCTCATTCATGGTTTTTTTTTGTCTTGGAAGTGTGAATAAGGTTCATATTTTTGTCTTTTTTGTGTGTTTTATTTTATATGAATATAATTATTATGTAATAAAATAATTAATATAAAAAATAAAAAATATTATATTTAATATAATCAATAATATTAAATATTTATTTAATTAAAAAATTAATAAATAAAATAATTAAAATAAATAACATCATAAAACTAAAATTATTTAATTGATAACATGATTTAAATAAATAGTAAATAGTGAATAATAATATAATTAATAATTATACAATTACTTCCATTATTAATTGACCACCCTGTGTGGAATCATTGATTCTGCATAGGTGTTGATCAAATTAGAATTTATACTATCCCAAACTACACTTAGCTACAAAGGCGTAACACAGTGGTAGTACAAGGTTGAACCCATAGGGATTAGCTGGTAGCCAAAAAACCTAGTGATAATAACCATAAAGTAGGATTCCTCACAAACTCTCTTTAGGTTGGTTTTATTGAGACTACATAGCATGAGTTTAAATTCAAATGAAAAATAAGGGATCAAGGTCAATTTTAGGCTTTAGGTAAAAGTGTAATCCTAAATATTTCTTGGAATATACTTATGGCTTATGTTGTGAACCGATGAAAAGGTCACCAATTTGTTATGGTCAAACCAACTGGATCTACCTAAGTTTCACCTACTATTTGGTCTATAGATAGTAAACAACCTAAATAGAGTATGATTAGTTTCAAAGGTATAAATTATCATAATCTATTGGTGCTAGCTTGCTCAACTCAAACTTGGCCATGTTCTTTCAATTACACTTCCCATGATCAGGGTTATGCAAAAAAAATGCGATAAAATTTTTTTCAACATAATTTCTATCCACAAGGTTATCATTTTTTGATTAAGATATTGATTACATTTAAATACAACCTTAATCTTGATCCCTAGCCCTAAAAAGATTATCTAAGGATTACATTATTAATCGAAAGTAAGGAAATAGGCAGCATGCTCAACATGATAATTAAATAGTTCAAATAAATATATTCCACAATTGAAAAAATGAAAAATAAATAAAATACTAAATTGAATGAAATAACAATAAATAACACAATTTTTTTATGGAAATTGTAATTGGATTCGAATTTTGGAACAATGACCCGTAATGAAAGAGTCTCAGAATGGTAAGAAACAACAAAAGATTGATAAAATAGAAAAAAGAAAGTAATAAAACTGGGTTTAGAAGAAAATAAAAGAGAAATAGAGAGGAAAAGAGAAAGGTATTGGAAGAAAATCCAAGATATATTCTTTCCATTGGGGTGATTTGATATCTATAGGCCCAAGCAGTTCATGACATGTAAGCGATTCACAACATGAAAATGTTTTAAGTGAATTCTACATCAATACATTCATTATGTGTAATTTGGTTCCATGTTGCATACTTTATATCCGCAAAGATATCTGATGATCTTGGATCTATTAGTTTTCATGTCTTGTATCTTTGGCAAGATCGAGGTTTCTAAATTTTCATGTCGTGCAATGTGTTCATGCAATGTATCTCATTGGGTTTCATATTCTGAAGCTTTCACATCTTGTAATATTTTTATGTTGTGTAATTTGGATTCATGTAATGTAAATTAGTTTCATGGGCTGGACTATGTTCTTATTGAGGAATACATGTTTTGAATCTGTGTGTCACGGCATGTAATGTCTAATTTTTTATTTTTCCAGCATGCACTCTTTTTAGTCTTATGTTCTTATTACTTGAAAACAACAAACCAAAAACATAGTGTATTATGTAATAAATCATGAATAATTATTAAATAAATGTATCCAATATATATATATGATTTTGGATTATCAAATTTCCATAAAATTGAACAATTGCTTATCCTCAAGAAAAAATCTTCTCAACCAGGATTCAAAATCAAACAAATTTTAAACAAGAAACAAGCATTACAACCAAGAAAAATAAAACTAACTTCAAGTGGAAAACAAATGTCCTGCAGAATCAATCCTGGAGATAAAATCAGTCATGCATCATAATTAATTTCTTTATTCAGATTATTTCTTACCAGAATTACAACTTTAAACTATTCCTTAGAAGCTATACCCATATTTCTATTTAACTCACAATGAATTTCTCTCATCACTCAAGGTAAAATGAAACTGAAGTTATGTTCATTCCTTGAATTCATGTTCCTATCTATATTCTTGCATTGGTTTTAACATCTGCACTCTATAAATATAAATACAAAATTAACCATAAGGGCATAAAAAAAATGTTAAAATGACTCTGAGGATGAGGGTAGGTAGGTATATCATAAAAATAAATCTAAAAGATGATGGTAATCTCTATATTATAATGCATGATAATCATGAACGATGAAGTAAAAAAACTCCTCCTAGAAAAAAATGTATCTATACTCCCAAAAGATCAAAGTGGGTCCATGAATATGTCATGAAATCATTAATAACTTACCTTGTTACTTTCTTATTTTTCATTTTCATTTTTTTTGAAAATCATGCCCAAGATAGGTCTCACATCCACCACCTGAAAATATATTTTTTTATAAGAATCATCAGTTTGAAAATGGTGATTTTTGACCCTCCTAATACACAATCCATTTTTTAAGGAACAAGGTATTCATAGAAAATGCCAAAGGTAGTCATGAAGCATGCCATACAAATCTTGTAAAAATTCCATTATATGTCTCCAAACTATCAACATCATATGTATAGAAGAGATGAATAATCCTCCACACTTGTTCAAAAGAAAACCATGCATAGCACTAAGATTAGGGTAGGAAGGGATAATAGGCTTGAAATGGTTACATGATAACAAGGTTATTCATGGACACTACAAGATAAAGAATTATAGATGTATAGGTGGGTATCGGGATAAATGGATCAACAAATATTTCCTTAATAATTTTAAAAGTGTATTTGTTTAGACACAACCTCGATAAGATTCCAATGTAAGTTCTGATAGGTTTACATGCCCCAAGTATCTATCCAGAAATATGTATAGAAAAGAATATGATAATATAGGTCAAGAATCCTCCTAGGAATGGGAATATAAAATAGGGAAATCACTTAGGTATTAGTATCTATTAATAAGTCAATCATAATAAATTGAAAGAATCTAGAATTAGAATTACATTACTCAACTTTTCAATCATGCTAAAATTCTAAACAGAAATAAAAATGGATTACAACATTCTCCAAAAAAACATTGTGTTTTATTTAAATGGGTGTAATGAAATTTTAAGTTAAAACATTCTTTCATTGAAAAATGTATCCTAGATTAATGAAAATAGGAAATAATCCAAGTTTACTAATAATAAATCTCAATAATGACTCACCCACTCTTAAAATGAAATGGTGTATTCATTGTTCTAAAAGGTTTTGTGAGAGATTAATCAATAGAAGAATAAAAATATTAGAAATAAAAATTATGAATTTAAAATAGGGAATCGAGAGCTCCCTATAGTAAAATTCATGCCATGGGAAAAATTGTTGTATGGTGATGATAGATTATTCTACCTGCGAATTTTTTTAGAAAAAAAGATACATGCACTAGATAAACCATTAGTACAAATTGGATAATTAATATGTAGGAAGAAAAATGGGTAGGTTTACATAGTCAATATTTGGAGAAAGTAGCTCAGAATAATTAATGAATAAAAAAATGATTTTTTTGATGACCAACGAATAGAAAATGATAGAAAAGAAAAACCAAAGGTCATAAGAAACTCAATGAACAGATAGAAAAAAATATTGTTTGCATCTCATTAAGCATTAATAATGACATATTCAACCATAAATAAGGAAAAAAAATTAGTCTGTGTCTTCCATTGGCTTAGATTCCCTCTATCTCCTATAGGAACTGGTGGTGGTGTTGTTGGGATCATGGGGGAACTTAGTAGGGTTAACCACCCAAGGAATGGGTCGATCAAAATGCTGATGTGGTAGAAGTAGCATCCGTGTAGGTCGTATAGAAGGTTCATGAACAATAAAAAGTTGGATATCCTCAATATGGAACTGTATGTTAGCTAGGTGATGATATATCTCATATAGAAGACTACATGGTGGCCTGATGAACACATCAATAACCATGGATGATGTAATAGAGTTAACATGGCTAAATTAATATAGAATTAAAAATGAAAATAAGTAAGCGGTGTAATCAAAAATAATTTCCCTTCCATTAGATAATGTGAAAAATAATTCCAAGAGAGGGGATATAATAAATACAATAAATAAGACATCAAATATGGAGTAAAACATGGGAGGGGTATATATGGAAAAGACTAAATAGTATAGTCCAGGTTGTCACTATCCACATCAAATGTCCCCCCAAACAATGGGTGGATGAATATTCCCCACCATGTCTATCACTACTATAGGGGTGGGGATAGGTGGATCGACTACCATAGAAGGTTTTGTGGTGTCTGAAGCTAGCTCAGTTCTGACAACTTGAGGAGACATGCAGATCCATTCTGAGGATGAACGTATGAAAGATCGATCAATCAGAGGTACCTCACATATATATGGAAGGTAAATTCCCTTACCCTATTGATCATACACTCTAATAAACTTATGCCAGGCGGTATGGTATTTATCCTCTAGAGGAAAGTCGAATTGGGCAGTAGGCTGGGTGGGAATGAAGGTAGAAGTGGGGTCTACTAAGGGTGGTGAGTGGATATATGTTAAGGCTGGTGGTGGGGTAGGGGTGGTGAACTATGAAGAATCAGTGAATGGTACGATGAAGTAGAGTATCTCTAGTTCTCTAAAATGCAATGGAGAATAGACCAAATTTAGGAGGGAATGGATTGGGTAGGTATAATGGTGGTAGGGGTGGTGGAGTGGTAATAGGTGGTAAAGAGGTGGAAGTAGGGGATGAGGGAGTGGTGGGGGGTATTAGAGATACAACATGATGAGAATAGGTAAGGACATCCTCAATGGGATTAGGCCTTGGGGAACAATGATATGGAGCCTCAGCAACATCTTCCATGTACTCAATGGCCCATTGGTAGCACCCCTATATCTTCCGTAGAATCTCCCTCCTGTGGAGCATGAGGGGATCGATGGAATCCATATTCCTGAAAGAGGAATGAGGCTGAGCAATATCAAAGACACTGAGATGACAGATGAGGTGGGTAACGAAGCTATAACCCATAAGGGTAATATGATCCTGCCGCACCTAGGCCTGATAGTATAAAGAAACCTAGGTGAGCCATGTTGATGGATGATCTACCCATAGATGAGGTTAGGATGATGACCCCGATCTGACTGATGCTCCCATGAGAATCACCTCTATTTAATTAGGAATGAGCCAAAGATCGGTATATAATCCATAGAACAGAACACCATAGTTTGGTGTTCTTCTCCTTATGAGGATCATGGATGCTATGGGGGTTCTGGTTGATCAGTTCCCAGCTCATTGCAACATTCGTCTTGGTCGGGTCTAGCTACATAGTAGCATAGGAAGGGGATGTTATGAAATCATCGATATAGATACCGATCCTGATGCCAAAGTCTCCTAGAGTGAGATCCTATGGCCTTTCACAGAGTTGAAAGGTGATATACACCATTTCAAGCTCCAAAGTGGACAAGAACTCCAAGAACATATACCAGTATGTCTCCTCACATAACTCAGTCATTCTAGAGAGGTGAATCCATCTTAGAATATTGAGGACCTCATTTTGGACGTGGATATACTGAAGAATAGTGAGGTCTAGAATTTTACTTATCCTCATAGGCTTGGACTGTAAGTGGACCAATCATACCTGATGCTTGGGTTTAAAAAAAATGTAGGAACAGGTGTGGGTGTGGGACTGGGGAAGCACCCTAGGATGG
This sequence comes from Viscum album, assembly GCA_963277665.1. NCBI lineage: Eukaryota > Viridiplantae > Streptophyta > Magnoliopsida > Santalales > Viscaceae > Viscum > Viscum album. Next base: position 816,371,471 of record OY728165.1, read on the forward strand.
GATAGATTAGGACTCTGATTGGCTTAAGGTAGATGGAGTGGTAGAACCAGATGTGGACGGTGAGGGGGTAGGATCTGCGGGTGGCGGTGGAGGTGCAAGCACCCGTTACTTGGGTGGCAGAGGATCATTGCCAAGGGATGGGAGTTTAGTGGTTTTGGTTTGGGATATGGTAGATGGAAGTAGTAGGAAAGTAATTATAGATCTCATAGAGGAGAGAAGGGGAGGAGGGATGCCGATTGTCACGAGAGGAGGGGAGGGGTGGAGGGAGTCTAATGATCGAGAGGGGGGGGGGAGGATTATCCATGAACCATAACTCATTGATTTTAAATATAGCCTATGATTTTCATATTGTGTAAATAATAAATTAAGTCAAAATGATGACATTTATTTTTTCTAACCCTGATATTTTCACGTCATGTATTGTTTACATGACATGATTTTTTTGAAGTTTAAACCTCTAAACCTTCTCCAAAATTACAGAACTTACCTAGTTTTTATTAAATGTAATATAACCTATTGGACCTATCCTGGGTTTCCTCCCAGTTAGTGATTTATTTAAGATCAAGATATATACACCATATTTATCAGGAGACATGGTATCCCTATCATTCTTACAGGTCATATGATCATCTTTCTCATCGGTAAGAAAGATGGATTTATAATCAAAGGACTTTTCACTTGGCTTGGCGACTTTCACTAAGTCAAAAACAACATGTTCTTCACCAAATCTTAAAATAAACCTTACTTGGTTTATATAGATCAATTAATTCCCAATGGAGAGAAATGGTCTCCCTTGAAATATGGGTACATATCCTTCTTCCTCCATGTCTAAGATATGTAAATCACCAGGAAAGATGAATTTTTCAACTTTGACTAAGACATACTCAATAATTCCTTGATGGTACTTGAATAGTCAGTCATCCATTTGAAGTGAAACTCTTTTTGGATTCAATTATTAAAGAACCAACTTTTGAAATAAACTCATAGGCATGAGATTGATAGTTTCACCAAGATCACATAAGGATCTTCCCAAATTTCATGTCACTAGAGTGTAGGGAATAGAGAAAATTCCAGGGTGTCACATATTTGGTGGAATATTACACTGAAAAACTATGAAAAATTCTTCATTTAAGGTGATAACTCTGAGGTATTCCATTTTATTCTTACTGAAAACTATTTTTTTAAGAATTTTTCATAAGGAGGAATCTAGGTGATGACATCTGCAAAGGGGATATTTATGTGTAATTGATTAAAAATCTGTAGAAATTTTTTGTACTATCCCTCTATTCTTCCCCATATCATTCTCCCTGAAAAGGGTATAGGGGTTCTATATGGTGACCGTGCCACATAGAAATCTTCCATTTTAGGTTTTTTGTGAACAAGATCTTTTTCATTCGACTCCATTTTAATATTTTTTTTCTTGACTAGCTTTATTTATTATATCATTATCATCATTACTGATGATTGTTGCATGCTTTTTAGGTTCTTCAAGATTATATATCTCACCTATGTATGGCTGCTGAAATTCCATCATTTTTATCCACTCTTAAGAACCATAACCTTAGCCTCGTCTATTGGATGTGTCTCATTATTATTGGGAAACATACTCAATAATTGATCTGATATAGTTTTAGAATTTCCCCCCACTTGTTTCTTAAGGTTTCTCATGGAATACCTTTAGTTATGAATTTTATTTTATTGGTTAGTCATCCTTTGATCCTCTTTCAGAATTAATGCGGTAATTATATCCTCCATATTTGATTACAAAGGTAGGTATTGTTGTTTCTACCTCAGTAGAGAGTGCTAAAACCTATATTGTTGACCAGGTGGAAATTGATAATATTTAGGGGGGAAAGGATATTACTGAATTTTTTTTTATGGTCAAGGAGATAGATTCTATGACGGGAAACCAGGTAGTCCTTGATTTCTTAGTGGTGATTGACCACTCCCCTGTTGATAGTAACCTTGATTGGGTTATTGTGGCTATTGATACAGAATATAATGATAATAATACTACTGGTATTATTTAGGATGTTGAAAATGATGATTTTATTGATTTTAATTTACATAATTACAATATTGACTTTGAGGTTCTTCTATACTACGTAAACTATACTGATATGGGTGCAGGCCTCCGCACATCTCACAATCTTGGATTTTCATAACAGGGGAAGGAGGTAGAAGTGGTGGAGTAGGTATCTGAAAAGACTCAATATTTTTCATAAGGGATTCAACATATCCCGTAATTTGGGTATTCTCTTCCACCTGATGGATTCCATGATGGGGTAGTACTCTATCGCTCTGCCACATAATGACATTGTGGGAGATCTCATATAAGATTGCTCTACCAACTTAGAGAATTTTGAGTATAATTCCCCCATCCGTGGAGACATCTGCTACCATATGGGAAACTGGTTGGAGTCCCTGATAAAATGTTTACAACATTATACACACATCAAGTTCATGATATGGGCACTTTTGGGTGAGCTATTTGAAGCTATCCCAATCTTCCCAATTTCATTATCCATCTGACTGGTTGATGTTTTGGATCTCATTCCTTAGATTCCATGCTCATATTTGGAGAGGTATTTATCTAAGAATTATTTTCAAAATCATCCCAATTCATGATAGAACTGGGTGATTGTATTTTGATGCAATTCTTGGATCTATCGCATAAGGAGAAGGGAAATTCTCAAAGTCTAGTGGCATCATACAATACACCTTGATTGCAAAAGGAGTCCAAAACTTCTAGGAAATTGGAGATGTGTTCATGGGGATCTTTTCTATGAATTACACTAAACAACCCCATGTTTTGGATTATATGGATGAGTCTAAGTTTAATTTCAAATTTATATACCTAGATATGAGGGAACACAATGCTGGGAAAAACACCACTGATGGATGACAAGATGTAATGCATGATGGTGTTCTCCTATAGTGCTGGTCTCTCTCCCTCATGTTCAGGTGGTGCATATTGGAGGTTTCTAGGGTTTTGTGGTACAAGGTTGTTATGTTCAGGAATGTTTGATCATCGATGTACAGATTGGTATATTTCAATATTGGGATTGAAAGCAAGAGTTTCTTGAGTGTCAAGGCACATTGAACAAGTAAAAGGGACCTGACGCATGCACCGGTCCTATAAAGAGTGGACGCAAGTGCTATTTCATGTGAAAAAATTGTAAAAAGAAAGGGGGAAAAGGAAGGGGTGATGTAATAAAAGGTTCAAACTAAAGGTTACTGTTCCATGGCACAAATATTCATTGAAAACAACATCAAAATTTGACTAGACCATGAAGATTCATTGATTTATCATGGGAGATAATCAAATTAGAATTTATATTATCCCAAAATACATTTAGCTACAAAGTCATAACACAATGGTAGTGCGGGGTCAAACCCATTGGGACTAGATGGTATGTAGGAAACCCAATGATGAGAACCTTCAAGTATTATTCATCACAAAATATATTTGGGTTGGTTTTATTAAGACTACATATCTTGGGTTTAAATTTAGAGGATAATGAAGGGATTAGGGTAAATTTCAAGGTTTAGGAAAAAGTTCAATCCTAAAATTCCTTTGGAATAGAACTAAATATTAGGATGCGAAGTGGTGGAAAGGTTACCAATTGGTTATGGTCAAACCAATTGGACATACCTAAAGATATAACTACTATTTGGTCCATAGATAGTAAAAACCCTAGATTCAATATGCTTAGCTTCAATGTAATAATGTATCACAAGATGTTGGTCCTAGATTTCTCAAATCCAACGAGGTAAGTGTATTTTTATTACACTTCCCATGATCAAGATTATGAAAAATAATGTGATAAAAAATTATTTTTAACCTAATTACTAGCCATAGTGTTAACACATTTTTATTTATAGGTTCATTACATTTAAAAACACCCTTACTCTCGATCCCTAACCCTAAGAGGAATATTAATGCATGAAAGTATTAATAAAAAGTAAAGAATCAGGTTTCATGCTCGACATGATAATTAAAAAATTCAAATAAATTAAGTCCATAATTTAAATAATGTAAAATCAATCAAATACTAAATTGAATAAAGGAACAATGAATAACACAACAATTGTTGAGGACAATTTGAATTAGATTTAAATTTTGGAACAATAAAATGAAATGAAAGAGTAATGGTAAGATGCAACTAAAAATTGATAAAATAGGAAAAATAAATCAATAAAACTAGGTTTAGGAGAAAACATAATAGAAACGGAGAGGAAAAGAGAAAGTTTTTGGTGTTTAGTCCCATCTATCTTCTATCAGTTGGGGTGCTTTTATATAGGCCTAAGTGGTTCACAATGTGTAAGTGATTCACATCATGAAATTTTTTTTAAGATAATTCTATGTCAAGAAATTCATGAAATATAATTGGGTTTCTCATCATGTACTTTAGATCCCCAAATATATCATAAGATCTTGAATCTCTTGGTTTTCACAGATTGTATCTTTATTGGGATTCAAGTTTTAAACTTTTCATATTGTAAAATGCATTCACACCCTGTATCTCATCAGGTTTTGGATTCTGAAGATTTCAAGTCATGTAAATCTGTATGTCATGTACTTTTTATTCACATCATGTAAATTGGTTTCCTGGTCTGGCCTATGTTCTGCTCAAGGAATACACATCATGAATCTATGTTTCACAACATGTAATGTTGAATTTTCTATTTTTCCAATATGTCCTCCTTTGAGTCTTGTGTTTCTATTCCATGAAAAAACAAACCAAAACATGATGTATTATCTACTAAATCATGATTAATTCTTAAATAAATGTATCCAAAAGATATATATGAATTCAACTTATCATTAATTATAATATTTACTATAATCATTAATTGTATTAATAATTACATTATAAATTACAAGATACATTATTATTATAAAATGATGAATATGTTAGTAATTATTAATATTTAGCATTAATTATTCTTGATATTTATTAATTATACCAATTTCTTTGTTAATTGCTAATATATTATTAACTTAATTAATTACCTAATCAATTTTTAATTATATTAGGAATTAGTGATTTTATTGTTTAATTTTTTATTATTATTTACAATTATTAATTATTTTAATTATAAAATATAGTTTTTTAAATAACATACAAGTAAAAATAAAAAAAATATAACATATATTTTAGTTTAAAATTTACTAAAAGCAAAAAAATATCAATGTTGTCTCCATTGTTAACTCAGACGCTCCTCCATGCCACAACTCAGTATATAGATAGTGCATCCATACTATGCCTATTAATTTCTGTGCTCTAGCGTCTTCTACTACTGTATAATATTTACTGCAGTTGCCTTTAGATCATCCTATGTGATAGGTGTTGTATCTAAGGTCCCCTCGATTTTACATTGAAGATGGATACTGGCTAGAACTCTCTCCTACATGGGATAAAGAAGGTTTTTGGATAAAAACTTCTCAAACATAGGATGAATATGACTATTGTGTAATTGGTATTTTACCAATGGAAAAAAATGTACATTCAAATATGATCCAGTATCTAGGTATCACCATAGTAGAATCTAATAAAGTAAGGGAGTATGTAATATAATAACTACAAGATATTGAATGTTCTGGGTGTAGCAGAAGCACTTATCAAGGTCGGGCCTGACTCAAAAATCTTCGGATTCAATGGATATCCCATGATGTATATGACGTGGGAGTCGTGACCATTGAAAATTTTCTGATCAAACATGAAAAACACATTAGAACCAAGAGGATATTTCACATTAAATTTATAATTAATTTAAATATATAGGAAGAAAGAATTCATTGATCTCGAGATCTTTCTTTAATGAATATGTTGATCATCCAAAACCCTTTCATTCTACCATCACTGTACTTATAGGATCCTTGTGCATAATCCCTTTAGAGGTGATTTATACATCCTCCTTTGATCTTGGAACAACATCGAAGGATTTCTGGGTGCTAGCATGGAAGATCGATCATCTTGTGATATTCACCTTGATCAATGCGATGTTTCCTTCAATCTTGAAAAATCATCCTTGCACTCTCATTCTTGAGAATATAGAGGAGGTAAAACAATATCTTGAGTTTGAGAGAAGAAACTATGGAGTGTTATTTAGTCTCGAGAGAGAGAGAGAATGAGATCTAGATTTAATTATGCATAACGATTCTCCAATAATCAATAATTAACCCTAACACAATAGACATGACAATATATTTATAGAGTTAGGGTTATAGTTAAAATATCATGTTATTACACAAAGAACCTCAATAATATATTAAGCCTTTAAATGAACACATTCCATGTAATAATAATATTTTTTTTTCAGGGCCTGCATCAAGTGGCACAATGATAAATATTATTTTATCATCTTACAAATTAATATTTACTGTTTGACCTCATCTTGGTCCATTCTTCCTCCTCAAAATTTATTGAATAAAAAATAAATATTTAATTAAATATTTATTCATTCAGTACATAAATAAATAAATATTATATATCTATGTAATTAAATAATTACCTTTTGAATAAATATCTATTTAAGTTATGTGATAAATAAATCATAAATAAAATTATTCATCAAACTTGAGAATAATATTTATTCCAATAGTTAAATTAAAATACAATTTAATCAAGATTAACAAAAACACTTAATCCGTGACCCTAGATGTCAAGAAACCGGCTGGAGCTCACGACGCAGAATGAAGAATAGGGTTTCCTTGCTCGCTGAATAAACTGAATATGGTAGATATCTTCTTAAATCCAGATAGATTCAACTCTCACAAGAATGATCTTAGCGCTTCAGATGGTGTAGATGCAAAGAAAGCAGAAATCCCAAGGGAGAGGTCGCTCGGGGTTAGTGATAACAAATTTTACTTTTCCCATTTTAAGGGTTCGTTTACAGGAATCATAAAGAAGGGTTTGGTGGCCCATATCAAGGCGGATTCAGATGCGGTTGCTGAGAGATTAGAGTTGGGGGCCCACTCAATAATTTCCAGGCCGATTCTTCCGAAGGGATAAAAACCATGGAAGATGGTTTACCTCGAACAGCGGCTTTCAGAGATCTAGGGTTCCAGCTCCTGACAGTGCGTATCCCTCGGGAAGGGATTCTACCACTTGCACTTCCCCTCGGAGGATCTCAAGCTACGAGCATGGGGCTTCAACTCACTTTATTTCAAGCCCGGAGCTCTGCACATTAGAGAATGGGATAGAACTTTCAACCCAATTGAAATTGGTAACACTGCAGCACAGGTTTGGATTAAAATTTTTGGCCCAAATTGGATACTGTGGCATCCTAGGATTCTCTATGATATAGCCTTATCTATTGGTGTTCCAATTATGATGGATAGAGAGACTGAAGTAGCCAGGTACGGTCACTTTACTAGATATCTTGTAGAAGTTGATCTTTGTTCCACATTGATTGATAGAGTTTGTTTATCCACTGATGATGAGGAATTAGTGCTGAAAATTGAGTATGAAAGCTTACCTAAATTATGTTTGGATTGGAAAGTTATAGGACATGATGAAACTAATTGTAGGAGGCATATGACTTGCAAGATTTTATCACTTCGGGGGCATGATTCTAAAACATGCCCCAAACATAAAATGGAGAAAACTAGATTTATGCAAGTTCAAACTAATATGCATTTATCTGAGAATAAGCCTATAGTGAATGGAAAATATGCTGACACAATTCCAGTGGATGCGAGTGAAAATTTGACCCTTGGGAAAATTAAAAGATCATGGGTAGATGTTGTGGAAGAGGGACACATGGAGACCCCTACCTTGTCTATTTCTAATCTGGTTAATGCAGAAACAGGTCCTATTTTGGATGTTGATACAGCTCAGGATGTTGAGTCTAACCCTTCTTATTCTGCACAGATTATCACTGATGTTTAGCAAGATGATCAAGCTTCATTTCAAGCTTGTTCTAGTACCAAGGATGCAACCCAAGTCCCTCCTGGTGTTGATTTGGTGCCTATTCAAGATGAGACTCAAAATGAGGCATGAATTGTTATACAGAAGGTCTCTGCCTCGGTCACTCCCTCAAAGATGACCACCCAGGTTGCTACACCTGGATATTCTGGGAAAAATGATATGCCTTCTTTAATATCAGAACCACTAGTAGTGGCTGGAAATGCAGGAAAGGACTCTCATACACATTCTGATTTACCATAAGTGGAGGCTGACCAAATAGAAATTTAGGAGCTGGATTCTCAGACCACTCCTTCGGATGATAAGAAGGTGAGTAGATCCTTGGAAGTTCCATATGATCAACATGTTGTGGTTAGTGTGCAGGTACTGAGCACCCCAGCTACGCAAGTGAGGTGGTCAAAGTATGGGAAAGATGTTAATGAGGAGGTACAAGAGGATGCATGGCAGAAGGTTAGAACAAGAATCCAAAAGAAGAATGATAAAAGAATTTATGAAATGAAAAGAAGAGAGATGTCTCAAGAGGATAGCTCTGATGAGGACTTAGAAACCTTGCTACAACAAGCTGCAGAAATAGAAGCCAAATACAATAGAGGGCGCGGGAGGGGGCGTGGGCGTGGGCACGTCAATATAGATCTCTGGAATGAGATGCTGATCAAGGAGAAGATCATCGTGGAGAAAATCAGAAAGAAGATTGGTCCCCCAAAAAGGGGTTCTTGAAAACTTCGTTCTATTTTGTTTTCTTTTGATTTTGGCTTGCTTGATGTCTCTCTGAACTTTTTCTTTTAATAAAATAATTTGGGGACTTCCCCCACCTTTTAAAAAAAACTTAATGCATGACCCTATAGGATTATTCCTCATTATAATTAGGAAGTCTGGCTTAAAATTCAAGATTACTCTCCAGTAATGGGTCAAGACACCCAAGATGAATAAGTTAATGTCACAATGTTAAAAAAACATATAAGCATAGACCATGTAATACAATCCCTTCGTCTCGATATCTTATCAAGAAGGTTGCATACTTACGTCATCAACCTGAATCCTTGATATATCTTTATTTGATTATCTATAATGAACATGTATACATCATCATGACCATAAAATTTATTTTCATGGTTCCATTATAATAAAATGGTTGAGATATTATCTTCCATAAATGGAAGGGGAAAATCCTTCCTCGAATTATTCATTAGTAACATACTGATCAAGACATACCTAATGTATCCTACTTATAGTGAACATATTTCATCAATAAATCTATGTACATGAGTCACAATATATTTTAATAATAATTTTAAAGTCCAAGGACCACTAAACACGTTCACAAATATGAATATCTCATGACACACAAACATATAGAATTCCTATTGGTGGGTTTTTCCTCATAATATCCCATCTTGAAGATCACCATGTACAATCTTGTAACACCCCAATATTTTTTATGTATTTCAATTGAAATAAACTTGAAGTGTTTGATAGATTTCCTTACACACTACCCTGAGTCTATATGAACCAAAATATAGTAAACTGTTATAACATAGTCATTAAATTGATAGGTGTGAGTAGTAATAACCACGTTATAAAAAATATGTATAAAGTTTTTAAATAATGAAAATCTAATTATTAATTCTTAATAAATAAGTACTCAATTTTCAATAAAGTCATTTTATACTTAAAAAATATGTTTTCATTAAAAATGGGTTTTATCACATTTTTCATGTGAACAATATAATTAATTTCGACTTTTTTGGAAATTTTTGTTAAGGTAATGAATATAATTTTTAAAATCATCATGTAAACATTATATTATGGTGAATTTTTAGGTTTTTACAAAAATATTTATTTTTTAGTGAATAGTGAAAAATATCAATGTTTGAAAAACTGTCATTTATTTTCAAGTAAAAGTCCCATTATTTTTTTAATTTGATATTAAAGTAACATAAGTATACTTTAATTATAAATAATATAATTAATTATATAAGAATAATTATTATACTTTATTTTTGAATAAGTTCATTTTCAGGTTTAAAACACATTTTTTCTAGAAACCCTTTTTATACACACAATGTATTTTTATCTTAATAATTTAAATTAATACCTATTTATAAATTATTTTAAATTAATGTATTGATTATAAATTAAATTAAATAATTTAAAATTCAACTAATATCTTTTATATATATATGAATGAATGTAAAATAAAATTTATGCTTAAAATGAATTTTATTAAAAACAATTATGTTGTGTTTTGCGCACTTATTTTAAAATGAATTTATAGCACTTATAGAAATTTAATCTTGTAGAATATATTTAGTATTTTTAATTATAGTAATTATCATTATGAAATTAGGTAAACTTATTTCTTGTTCATTCCAAGACAGTGCGAACCATGTGCTAGCCCATGATTACCACGGTTAATGTTAAAATGAGTTTACTGGGGGGGACCTAAGAGATAGGATTTAAAATATCATAAAACACTTGATTTAATTTTATTTTTTGGTGATATTTCTACCATATACTTCCTATATTCAAATATTTTTAATTTCTGAGCCACTTAACTATAGTAATTCATTAATATATTTTAATATTTTGAAAAATTCTAAGTGTGTCCTCTCCCTCCCTTATAAAAGGATGGCACCTATCTTCTAATCCTAAAACTTCATGAGCCTTATATATTAAAAAATTACTACCCTAATACCTTCCTAACATCCCCACTCATGTTCTAGAGTACCTTTTTTTATAAGACCATCCTTTCAAGGATTATGGTGTAAGCCAAAGGAGGTTTCTTAACAAAGAGGTATAACTCTTAGTTGAGTACTCTCAATTTTAATTCTTATTATAACTATTATAAGTCTATTATATCTATTATAAAATAACTAATTCATAATATTAAATATAATTAATTTTTATTATGATGATGGATCAACCATTTTCCACCTCCTTCCCATAAAATAGAAAACTAAAGTATTGCTTGTGCGTACATTAGGACTACCGCCTCCATGTGGAAATAAGATTCATTTTCCATCATTATCATTCATTATTGGTTATTATAATGTATATATTGTTTATATATGATATTTATGAAATAATTATACTATTTAAATTATAACATTTTATTAACCTTCTTACCTTTATATTCGTTGGAAAATGATAACATCGTTTATGTGTATGTGTGGACTACCACCTCCATGCAGTGATGTGATTCATTTTTCTTCACCGATTTATATGAATATTTTTAAAATTTTATATGAAGAATAAATATAATAATTTTTCCATGATTACTATTTTTTATATGATTAAACCATGAACAATGTGCAAGCACTAGAACCATTAAACTGAAACATACATGGAAAACAGAATGGTTTTCATCCGAATGCTCATTTTAATGAAGAAATTGTTAATAAAGGAAAATTAAAATTTATAAAGGAATGATAAATAATAGGTTATGTATGAAAATTATTCTATAATATATGTATAATAAATATATATTTATTATATATTATATTTGAATGCGTAAAGAGCAAGATGGAACTTGAGGTAAGGGATAAGTTACAAACTCATTCTTTTTTGGGATTGTTTATACTAAATTACCATTAAGAGAAATTAAAAAAATATTATGCTTAAATACCATGAATTTTCTTATAATTTTTTTATTTCAATATTTTTATTTATTTATTTTTACCATTTTCCTCTCTTTGGTATTGAAAATTATTGATAATTTCTTTTGTAAAGAAAATATAACCTAATTTCCTCTTTGGTCGAAGAACATTTTATTCCATGTATGTACTCTTCAAAATTGTTTTATAAAAGTTCAAACCTATAATTGAAATTTTTTAAAAAGGTATTTTAACTACATTTTACTTTATTTACAAAGGTTTAAAAAGGGTGCTTTTTAAGGAAATATTTTTTCCAAACAAGTCATTTTTGAATTTTTATAGATGTGTGAAAGGAATGTTTTATTCTAATGTATATGAAATGAATGAATTTTCCAGCTGTCATGTCTGTTATTTTCTTTTAATATTCCTTTACAAGTTTCCTTGGTTACTTTTAAATAATTGTGTTCTATAATATTTTGGAATTGTTTTATTTTAAATAAGATATTTCAAAATGAAAGGGTTATTTTCCTCAATAAATATTCCTATGATATTTTAAAATCATTTTTCATATATGATAACATCCTTAGATGTTACTTATGATTTACTAGATATATGATCCAATAATACCATATTTATTCATTATCTAGATGGTTTAGGATTATGATGAGGAGTTTTTTATGAATCCCATTTATTTTCCACGAGTTATGATATGATGACATGATGAATGCTTTATGATCTTATGGAACACATATTAATGGATGATGATTATGTGATTGGTGGGATAAAAATTATATAGCCCACCACTATATTAGGTAAAGATGGATATCTCATGAGATAATAAGGGCTGGAATGGGAAGTGAAACCAGTTTAGTAAGATACTTTTTCCACTATAATAGTCCCGTGAGTAAACCTTGAAAAACGAAATGATAGAATGGAGAGTAAACCCAATCCTCTATGATAGCATTTTTAGTGATAATTTACTAAGGAAATGATTTTATATGTTTTTGTGTATTCTAAAATTTATGTCTTCTACTTATGATATTTTCTCATGGCTCATGATAGATTATTTATGATTCCTCACTTTTATGTATTATATCTTCAAATTAAAAATACCTTATGCCATGATTCATGATTGAAGATCTTTTAATGATTGGGTATGACTTTCTTAAGTTATTATCATGTTTTCATACCATTATAATTATGATCACTTATGATCATTGATTAATGTCTCCTATGTTTACCCTTATTGAGCATCTTATATCACCCTTTATTATGTTTCCTTCTTTCCCGGCTTCTAAAGAAAGGTATTAAGTAAGAAATGTTTAAATAAGGGTATTATGAGAGAAGAACCTTGCGAGAGATGTTAAATATCTACCACAAAATATGATGTACATTTTTATAGTCTCAAAAGAAACTAAACTTTTATATTTCTTTGGTGTGTATTGTTATGAGATGTATTGAATATTTTAAAAAATGATGTAATATATATGTATGAAATGATCGATTCACCTCATAACTTTATTAGATGAAGCATTATCCTCTTATGAGAACTTTCACTTCACAGTTAAAAAATTACATGCCTCTTCATAGTTTATCTCGCTGATTGTAGTAAAAATATTTAAGATATATTGTTATAGTATCTCAAGGTTCTCATAATATAAAGGTACTTATATGGTCTATGTTGATGCTAAAGATACACTAGGACATTATTACATTAAATTTGTGAATAATAATGATCAATATATGATAATATATATTTAATATTCAATTATTTGAATATAACCAGTAATCTAAAGTATAAACCCATTGGTTTTATGACACTAATTATAAAAAAATTCTACTTATCCTTGATCCAAATACTAACAACTTTTAGTTTGTTAGATTTCACATAAAGATTATGTTTCTATTAAGACAAGGGTTTTGTTTAGGGGTCCACCAAGTCACCTTTCATGAAAATAATGATTAATGAAACTTCCCCTATTAGGTAAAAATTCATCAAGAGATAATACTTTCAGAGTATGTGATTTATCCATTTATGTGGACTTGGTTATTTGGAAAGATCCACCACAATAGTATTATCACAGTAAACTATGATAGATTCTTTACTACTAGGTATCACATCTATCTATTGAATGAAACTGGATATCTATAATGCTTCTTTAGCTGCATAAGAATCCAAAATATAATCTAAATCCACTATAGAATAAAAAACTACTTCTTTATTTGACTTTTTATATCTCATGAATCCTATATTGATGGTGAATACATATCCTAACCGTAACTTTAGATCATCTTGATATGTTTGGAAACTAGAATTTGCATATTCCCTGATGAAAATCTCATCATATCCTCCATATACTAGGAGCATATCCTTAGTTTTCCTTTGAAACTTAATGATAGTTTTGAAAACCATCCAATGGTGGTCTCCTAGATCTTCCTGATATCTTCTTACCACACATAAGACATAATAAACCTCTATCCTGGTACACAACATGACATACATGACTGAACCAATTGTTATTACATATGGAATCCTTATCATTATCTATCTCTCCTCATGTGTCTGAGGACATATTTTCTTTGAAATATGAATACCATGTGACATAGGAAACAACCCCCTCTTATATTGTTCTATATCGAATATCCTTAGTATCTTTTAAATATATGTACCCTGACTTAGACTGAGTAGTATATTGTATATATCAAGATGGATCTTAATTCCAAGAACATATACTATTTCATCCAAGTATTTTATGGAGAAGCTTGTATTTAACCACATGTATGTAAGACTGGTATCTCATTTCCAATAAGTAAAATTTCATTGACATACAATATTAGAAAATAGAACACACCCCCACTAATACATTTATAGACATAAGGCTCACATTAATTTCTTACAAAACCAAATTTCATTATGGATTCATCAAAACAAATATTCCATGACCTGGATGATTTATATAATCTATATATGGATCTCTAAAACTTCTATACTTTATTATCATTAAATGGAGTCACAAACCTTCTGGTTATATCATATAGACATCTTCCATAAGGTTACCATCAAGGAATTCTATTTTGACATCCATATTAAAAATCTCATAGTCATGGTATACTATTATAGAAATTAGAATTCTGATGGATTTAAGCATAGATACTAGTGATTTTTTTTTGTCAAAGTCAATTTCTTGATACTGTTTTTAGAATTTTGGAACCATTCATGATTTATAGGTACTAACATTCCCATCCATGTCTATTTTTTTCTTGAATACCCATTTTCAACCAATGGGATTTACATCAACTGTACGATCCACCAAAATCCAGGCTTGGTTATGGTACATGGAATCCATTTAGAATCCATTTCTTCTTTCTATCTAACCGAATCATTTTAATTTACTAATTATTTATAGTATATAGGATCATTATTATCAAATAATAACAAGTCACCATCCTTGGTGACTAGAAAACCATATCTTATAGGTTCTATAACCTCTCTTGTAATCCTATGAAATACCCATATCTCAGGAATAGTTTCATCCATGGAGATTTTTGGAACTTTTTACTGTACCAAATCCAGTGTATCCTGAGGTTGGACTTCATCAAAGTCTATCTCACTCCCACTATCTATTTTAGTGATGTGATCCCTCTCAAGGTACATGTAATGTCTTGCCACTATTACCTTTTTATTTGAGGGGTCGTATATGTAATATCCCCTTATCTTATTGGGGTATCCTATAAAGATACACTTTGTGCCTTAAGGTGAAAGTTTGTTGATAGAAGATTACTTAAAAATTTCTTTATATCCCTAAACATGTAAGTTAAAAAGCATGAGTTTCTTTACACTCCATAATTGGTAAGGTATTCCATTTTCTATTTTAGTTGTTACTTGGTTTTTTATGTGTTCTTCTATTTGTAATGTATATCCCCAAAATGATAGTGGAAGATTTTCATGACTCTTCATTGACCTCACCATGTCCAATAATGTGTGGTTCCTTATTTATCTTACACCATTCCACTGGGTTGTATAAGGAGGAGTGAGTTAGGATGAAATCCTATACTCCCATAAATATTTTATGAATTAATGATTATTATATTATTCACCACAGTCTAGGTAGAGTTTCTTTAGCTTCTTACCAATATGATTCTCAACCCCATTATTTAATTCATTAATTTTTTTAAGGGATTCAGACTTGTAAATAATTACATCAAAATATCCATACCAACTAAAATCATCATTAAAATTTATAAATTATGCATACCCACCCCTTTATTTAACTGGGAATGTTCCACACACATTAGTTTGAACCAACTCTAGATGATCTATAACCCTTTGAACTTTTCCACTGAATAGAGATTTGGTCATTTTACCTTGTAAAAATTATTGAAAAATACCAAGTTCTTTTAGTTCAAATGAATCAAAATCACCATCTTTATGTAACTTACTCAATTTTTTATTATTTACATAACTTAAGTGGTGATTCCATATCTGGGTGTGGTATGAGTCATGCGAATCAGATTATTTATCTATTTCCAACACTTGGTTCTTATAATCTAATACATAAAGTCCATTATATAAATTTAACTTATAAAAAAATATTCCTTCATTATAAAATAAGAAACATTCATTTTTTAATTTGAAAATAAATCATTCTATATATAATTTATACATAGAATTTTTTTTGGGAATTCTTGACACAGAGTAACAATTATGAAGAACCAATATCATTCCCATCGGTAATGTGAGGTGGTACTCACCAATGGATAGTGATACCAACTTATCTCAATTTTAATCCCAAAAATCCACCTTACACTATTATTTTTTTAAAATATAAAATGTTACACTAGATAAAAAATATATCTAAAGCATCGCATTGCTTCCCTCTTATTATGTAGTTTTTCATTTAGTGTCCCTTCTTTTAACATCATAAATAGACAAAATACTACTCCCTAAATTCCCATTTTTTCTTATTATTCTTTGAAGGGTTTTTCATAGAAGCCTTAGTCTTGGACTTCATCTTGGTTCTCTTTGTCTTTCCTTTTCTTATTCACCATAAGGATGGAAGAATTTTTTGGCTTCAATTTCTTATCAGTCTAGAAAATTAAGGTGAGGATATCTGGGAGTGACTTATCTATATTTTTCATGTTGAAATTCACAATAAAATTATAGAATCTCTGATAATGTTAGGTGAGAATGAGATTAGTGTACAATTCATCAAGTAATTTCAACCTTATAATTTCTAGACACTCAATGTAGCCAATAATTTTGACTATGTGAGATCTATATGGTGTTCCTTCTCTAAGATTTCATGTGAAGAGTGATTTATAGATATAAAAGCATTATTTTCTTTCTCTCTTATGATAAAGATCATGGAGACAAATGAGTATTTCATATGAATACATGATCTCATGTGATTTTATAAATTCAATGGACATCAAAGAAAACACTAAACAATGGAAATATAGAACATCATATACGTGTTTCTCATAGACAAGTAACTCTTCCCCACTCACCTCTTGGAATATATTAGGAGGAATTCAGAATTCCAGTATGTACAACTTCTGTTCCTAGCATAGTATAATGCACAAGGGCCTGTACCATTCCTGGAAGTTTGTAATGATATACATATTGTCTTTAGATAAGATAGTTCACATGGATAATGTTGTGGTTTTTTAACTTTACATCTTATTATAAAATAATTTAGAGAAAATTGTTAGTACTTTATCTGATTACCAAAATTAGTATAAAATAAATTTAATTAAATGACTCCCAATATTTTGTCAAGTCCAAGAAGCACTCACTATTAGACTCAGAATGTCTAGTTCTTTGTAAATTCTTGTGGAAAGGATTTATATACCCCATATTATAACCCAAAAAAGTATGTAATCATTTACTCCAAGGTATTTACGAAGGTAAGTCTTTTCCAATCATGGTATTGCAACTCTTTGATCCATTGAGCAGATTCCCCAATCCAAAACCTTTTCTCGAGTTTCCTCAACACTTTACTGCAAGTTACATCATGTCTAGAAAGGGATAATTATCTTGATATAAAATTGTTAAGTTAACCTAAAACTTTAATAAGAACAATTAGATAAAATTAAGTGTCCCAATAAGGGTTGGAATAACACTTAGTTCTATGGATATATTCCTAATCAAGTAATGAAATTATTAATCCAACTTAATATTAAGTTGATGGATTTTATTTATTATGCATACAATTTTAATGTTTTTTCCTTTACATATCTTGTTAATATTAAGTGTATTTTACTTTAGGGATTAACCATATCTTGAAAAAACATTTAAACATAATCCATTTATTTTAATTCCATCATTTAATATTACTCCATTTATTTATATGATTGTGGTCTTGAATCCTTAAAATAAATTATTCATAAAATATAAATAAATAAATAAATAAATAACATAATCACGAGATTTATATGAAGGTCGATTTATTTTTCAGATAATCAATGAACCTATGGACCTAGGGGAAAACTCCTTATATTATTCTTGGAACAAGTTACCAAATCCCACCTGTCTACCTAGGTATTTCTTAGGTTAGTTTCATCTCAGTTCCTTATTGAACAACCTCCTCCTCATCTCTGCTTTGAATTGACTCCATTAACCTTCAAATACTTCTTTTATTACATATGTTTTATAACTCAAATGTAGGTTTGGGGAACTGAAGGATTTTTTAAAGTAAATTACATAAAACAACCTTGGACATGTAGGTCCTACGTAATAAAGGAGGGAGGGATGAAATACATGATATCATATTTAATTTAACAATAGATAATTTCAAACCCATGTAATAAAATAAAATAAAATTAAAACCAACATATACATAGCTTTGGTCAAAGATAATGATCAGTTATACACATTCAATGAATTTGCGTTTAAAAGAAAAATCTAGCATTCATTTCAATTCATTCTTCGATAAGATAAAACATGCATGAGTTAATCTGATAAATTATATTATTAATAAATTAATTCATTTTATCTTATTCCATCCAATCATCTTGGAGATTACCATCCACTGGGATTTTAAATAAAATTAAAAATTTATTTTATTTAATTTTTTTTAATAAAAATAGTACACATGTTTGTATTTGGAAGAAAATCAGTGATTACATATATAGACTAGTCAGTATGGTCTTTATTGTATACAATAAACTCACATGATATATTTCATACATGGAATGTGTCATAATTTCATTGTGTGCCTTGTAAAATTAATGACACAAATAACACAAGAAAATTATAGTGTGTATAATTGAATACATGTTGAGTATTCAGTATGAAATGACCATACATGACTTGTAGTTTCTAATATTTCACATAATTAATTAAGAAATTAAAATAATATAAAACCTAATGAATAGAGTGTACTATTAGTTAAATGGATCAATAATCTTAGGTTAATGAGGTGTAATGGAGTAATTAATTAAATTTAATATTTCCACATAAATAGGTAAAGTTGACAGTGTGTGTAGTTTGGCCACACAACATGTACTTTGCTTTATTTGATATCTGCAATACAAAACTAGGGACTCGACCTATACTTCCCACAAACATTTATGTGGAAAACAACATTTAGAAAGGATACAGAACATATAACCTCAAGTTTCATGGTTTCCAACCTGTACACATTGTGCATTAAATACACATGGTTTATTAATTGTATGACACACCTTGAACCCATTTTTTCAACCATGAAAACATGTGGACTACATAGTGTGTAGAAAATTTATGTGACATGTAGTCCAAAAAAACCATGTGCCACCATGGATGGTCAACACATGGTACATTTAATGCACATGGAGTGTATTAATTACACAATGAACCATAGTCAATGCAAGTGTCCTAGTGTAATGAACAAATATACATGATTCATGACTAAGGAGTATAAAACATGTAACTCATTATTATCTGACCAAATTTATTTTCACCTCTAGATGGGTTCTTTGGATGTATTATTCATTAATTATTAACTAATCTTGGTTAAGTAAGTTAGAAATAAATAAGAGTAAGAATAGGTATTGAAAATGGATTAAAAATTAATTAAACTTGAAAGTAAATATAACTTTTAAATTAAAAAAGATCAAAAATAAAATAAATAATTATAAATTTGAAGGTGACCCCTTAGGGAACCACTTTGAGGTTCTGAGTTTAGTATAAATGGTTATCAGGGTCGGTCCCAAATAATAAATTATCATATTCAATGAATATTGCACTATTTACATGATTTGGGAGAAATTAATAATGAATTTTTTTTGTGAAACTTTAGAAACAAAATAGAACCAAAAAGATATTTCATTTTAAATTTATAATTAATTTAAATAGATAAGAAAAAAGAATACCTTGGTCTTGAGATATTTCTTTGACAAAAATATTGATCCTCTGAAACCCTTTTATTATATTTTTGTCATGATTGTAGTATACAACTATAGAATCCCTATAGTGGTGATCTACACATGCTATTTTAATCTTCAAACAATGTTGATGGATTTTTGGGTGCTAGCGCGAAAGATTTATCATCTTGTGGTGTTTGACTTGATCATTGAGATGATTCCTTTAGGCTTGAAGAGTCATCATTTCACTCTCATTCTTGAGAACATGGAGGAGGGTATATAATCTCTTGGGAATGAGGTAAGAAACTCTAGATCATTCTTTGTCCTTGATATAGAGAGCTCTAGATTTCATTGTGCACAATTATTCTCCAATAATCAATCATTAACCCCAGAACAAAAGAAATAATAGTCTATTTATAGAGTAAGGTTTAGAGTTAAAATATTATTTAATTTCAAAAATACCCTCAATAATATATTAAACCTTTAAATGGACCTATTCCATGTAATAATAATAACATTTTCTTTCTCATGGTGGGTGCTAACTAGAAGAATGATAAATTTTATTTTACCATCTGGAAAATAAATATATATCAACAGACCACATCTTGGTCCACTCATCCTCCTCGAAATTCGTCGAACACTTGAATAAATATTTAATTAAATATTTATTAATTAAATAAATAAATAAGTAAATATTATATATCCATATTATTAAATAATCACATTGTGAATAAATATTTATTTAATTTAGGAGATCAATAAATCCTAAAAAAATTATTTCTAATACTTGAGAATAATATTTATTACAATAATTAAATTCATATATAATTTAATTGAGATCAACAGAAACACTTAGTGTGTGTCCCTTTAGGCTTCTTCCTCATTGGAATTATGAATAATTGCCTAAAGTTTAAGAATAATATCTAGAAATGGGTCAAAACATCTAATATGAAGAAGTTAATGTCACAACATCAACAACCACACTGTATACAAGCATAGAATATATAATATAATCCCTTTGTATTGATATCTCATCAAGAAGGTTTCATGGTTATTCCATCAACCTTAATTCTTTATATAATTTTATTTAATTTTTTAAAATCAACTTGTCCACATCAACATATCCATGGAATTTATTTTGATAGTTCCATTATAATGAAAGGGTCGAGATATTAAATTCCATAAATAGAAGGTACAAACCCTTCCTTGAATTATTCATTAATAAAATATTGATCAATACATACCCAATGTATTATACTTAACATAAACATATTGCATCATAGGTTTCATCAATACACCTAGGTATGTGAGTCCCAATATGTATTAATCATAATCTTAAAGTCTAAGGACCATTTCACATGCTCACAGATAGGAATATCCAATGACACACTGACATGTAAAATTTACATTGGTCATTCTATCCTCATAATCTCTTGTCTTGGAGACCATGAAGTGAAAAATTCATAAGATGAAGCCTTATCCTCATACAAGCACTCTCACCTGATAGTCGACAAACTATTTTCCCTATCGTAGTTCATCATGTTGACCATAAAACAAATATTTAAGAGATATATTTAGAGAATATGAAGGTTCTCATCATAGTGAGGAATTTATATAACCTATTTTTGATTATACTAATACCATTGGACATTATCACATTAAATTCACACAGAATAAAAATCAATATGTGATAAGATATATTTAATATTCACTTGTTTGTATATAAGAAATAATTTAAATTAAAAATCAATCAAAACTGGGAAACTAATTTCATCATATGTAACACCCAAGTGTCAATGTAGTTAATTATTTTTCATTGTTTTATATTATTTTATATTACCTTGGGTTTTAGTAATTTTTGGGCTTGAAATTTGAAGTTTTTAAACTTTTATGGGCGTGGCACTGTTACCCCACATGGTTAGAAGTAACCATGTGAAAACTGTGTGATGGGTTATATCATGGTGATAGTGGAGTTTCACACTATTGGAAGATGATTTTTTCTAATAGTATGGAGATTTTTAGAATAATGTGAGTCTCAGTTGATGTATAGGGGTAAGGCTACATGGTTGGTGCATGGTTACTCCAAACTATGTATCTAAATCGCGCACTTAACCCTATTTTTTAATTTTTCTAAATCCAAGAGTTTCCCTCCATTTATTTTTACTATTGGGTCCCCTATCCTCCTAAAAATTAGTTCATCCACACCTAGAAACTCATCCCCTTATTCCTCTCCACCTCTATAGATTTTTTCATTGATCCTTTCT
Source organism: Viscum album (assembly GCA_963277665.1). Taxonomy (NCBI): domain Eukaryota; kingdom Viridiplantae; phylum Streptophyta; class Magnoliopsida; order Santalales; family Viscaceae; genus Viscum; species Viscum album. The sequence goes on from OY728165.1 coordinate 816,393,608, forward strand.
ATTTTGGATCTTTATTTTCCAAGGTAATCCCCTATAATATATTACTGTCCCCCTTTATCTCTTTTCTCTTGGTTTTGATTTCTCCCATGAACATTAAGATTCTTTTTAGTTGATTTAGTGTCTGGGGTGAACCCAATGTTAGTAATTTTGATGACTAGGGATTATAAAAACCATCTCCTCCTTGTTTGGGTGTTCATCATCGAAGACAACACATTTTTTCTTACATAAGGTTAATTTCTACTTCTATGAGGTAGTATTTTCTATGAAATTACTTTATTCTATATTTTATAGTTTTCTTGAGTTCCATAAATTTCTTTTTGATAAAATTACGACTATATGTGATATGTATGTGGTGTTTCTAAATCATAACTAGGAACTTTTATCATGGTATAAAGTAGTTCTTCTTACTAATTTGAAATTTTTATTTGAAATAATGGTTTAGTCACACCAAGATCCTTGTGAAAATTCCATATTGTCTCCCTAAAGTATGTTGATGGATGTAAAAGTGGGTTTTAGTCTTGTTTTGGTTTTGAAAGAAGGAATTCCATGGTTTAAAAAGGGGTGTTTAAAATGGAAATGGTGCGTATGACTTTAAAGGCTAGGTAAAAACTTTGTAAAATGGATGGTTTACTCTATGTATGACCCTAATTGAAATCAATTTATTGTTTCACACAATGATGGGTTTTTTGTTATATGATATGGATGTATAACGTGAAAATGAGGCTGTTCTATGCGAGGGTGTTGAAGGTGAGTGAGATTTATTACATATACCATATTATTGATATTGGTTTGTTTGTTCACTCATATACATGTTGTATTGGTTGTGGGTACCAATGAACTAAGTATTAGATATTAATTTATACTACAATAGTTGGTATACATGCTACTAGTGTCCCCTCTATAGTGAGATAGGGCTATATAGGGTGTTCCATCTCTATATGGCCGGTGCGGGCTAGTCGGATGGCTTGTGTTGGGTGGACCTAACATAGGCATACTTTTAGTTATAATTTGGTTTGGAAAAGTATAGTATCATCTTACTTTAGGAAATATGGTATATCCCATGAAACTTATTCCTTGACTGGTGGTTTATGTTGGGGATTCTTACCTTGTGCTCTGTTGTATTCCCACATTGTATGTATCCTCTTGAAATTGGTTATGTCACAAATTAATTCCCCTTTGTTCATTTTTTTACCTTACTTTGATATAATTACACATGATAATAATTTATTTTGCTTTTTATGGTTGTGTTGGTTTTCTAATTTGGTTTTAAAATTAATTTTTGTAAAGTTGTTTCCAAAGATAAGAGGAATAGTTTTATTTTATTTTTTTCAAAACAAATGCCTTTATTTGGTTTTAAATAATTTAATTATTAAAATTGAGTTTTAGTTTGATTTATATAAAAATTAAATGTTATTGGGTTCCTTATGTATTTGAAAAGTGAGAACCTTATTTTCTATTATATTTAAAACTAACACTTATGAATCGCCTCTTGTTAGAAATTGTATAGATTCCTTAGTGAGATCCTACCAGGCTAGTTATATCACACCCTATATATACATTCATGTGTGTGTGTGTGACTATTACATATATATAAATGTTATAGTTTTTTTCTTTTGTCTTTGTCATGTATTTCTTGTTCATCAATGGGTGAGTGGGAATGTGGTGAGAAACCTAAGTTTTAAATACTAGATCCAATGATTTTGGTTATTTTATTTTTTTGGTCTACGATGTTTTATCATCCGACTCAGCCTAGTGTGTATTTTATTCTACTTATATTATATTTTATTTATGAGATTAATTTGTATATATTTTGGATTGTGTTTCATGTTTATAAAAATGGGTTGAATCATTAGAGTTGGCTATGGATCTTTTATCATGGTTATTTATTCTTCTTATGTTTATGAATGTTTTTTTGAAATCTAACATATGGAGAACCAATGTAGGACCATGGATAAAGATATACAGTTTATGCTAAATTTAATTTGAGGGAAAAATCATTCCCAATGTGTTTTCTTTGATTCCTAGGAACTAGTTTCTAGCCCATGGGGATCAGGAATGCTATTCTAGCTTAGCCGCGAGTTGGTTCGGGTAACGAGATGGGTCATACCTTGCTGGTTAATTAAAACTGGTATCAGATCCTTGGTTATTGGAAAAAATAGTCCAAGTTTTGGAAAATCCTCTTATTTTTGGGTACATGTCATAGTTGAAAGCATATGAGGGTCATCTACACTTGAGGGTTAAGAGCAGGGAGAGTCTACCTAGCTTTGTCTCAAGCCTTATGTTTCCAGGGGTAACCAGGTTTTTAATTGTGAATTCAATTTTTTATATTTTTGATGGATTTTGATGTAAAATTATGATATTTTGATACACATTAATTATGAATGTTATTTTGGGGGTATCTCTTGTGTTTTGGGATGAAAATGATGGAGAAATTGAGCAGATTAGTTATCCTATGCGGTCTATAAAACCATGAAAAAATCATGCAATTTAGGTCTATAAACTTAAAATATCCCATTTTATGGTTGGAACATGATTCTCTAACACATGAAGCCAAATCATGCACAACCCTGTTTCTTCCTCAAATGAGTTTTTTTAACTCCTCTTGGTTTCAAATTGATTCTAAAAGGGTGTTCACTTGATGAAGATGTAATAAAGGGAGATTTTGATAATGTTTTGATATAGTTATAATGATTTTTTTTTCTGATAGATTGGGTGGTGTTTGGGTTATATTTTATTTTTAAAGTTTTTTTGGGTAAAAGGTAGAATTTTATAAATACCTAATTTTAAAGAATTTTTTAGTGGGTTGTTTGAAAATTAATTTCCCTTATTTTCGTATAATGTTTTATAAAGCGGTTTTCTTTATTATAGTATTTGGAAAATTTTTTGAAAGTAAACTAGGGATTCTATATAAACCCTTGTAAATAAATCTAATTAATTTAAAAATGATTTTAAATGAAAATTTAATTTTGAAATGGTTTCATTGTGTTGTCAAATAGAGTGCTATGTGTTTCATAAAGGTTTGTTTGTTTTCAAATAAGGGTTTGATTTTTTTTTCGAGCGCATTTCTACGTCGAGTGTGTTTTTGAAAATTACTTCAAAAGTTGGTAATTTTTGAAAAGAAAATATAATTTTCAAGGTATGTGAATGATGTGTTTTTTAGTGATTTATGTTTTGGATTTTTTCCCTATTTTATGATGGGATTATTTGATTTAAGTTATGAGGCCTAAAATTATGATGTTCATGTCTCGCGATAGTTATATTACACCTCTCATAATGATTGAAAGTAAAATTAGAAGGCCTATTATTGAGGATTATCATCTTGGTGAATCATCCTATAGATTAGAAGGAGTTATTTTAGTTCCAAAATATACCTAGACATCGAATAGAGTGATAGACTCAAAACCCTCTATACTCTTGAACCCTATTTCATACATCTTGAATTAGAATATTCACTCTTTTTTGTGATGATCATGGTTTGACCAAAGTGGTGTGTGGTCATAAAATATTGAAGTAATATTAAATTCTATCAGAGCACCCAAATCTTTATGGGTGAGCGCTATCATGGGTTTGTTTTTTTGGCCCCAATTGAGTGTAGTGGGAATATATTGTGCCATATCAGCTCTGCGAATGTATGTCTTGGGTGTTATTTGAGATTATGTTAATCCAATGGTTCTATCCAAAGTTATGAAATTGGATAGGGATCTTGAGTTTGTGAGCCTTCTTAAAGGTAAACAGTTAATGAAGAATTATTTATAGCACTTCTCAAAGTTAGTCATATTCTATTCGGATATGGTTTTAATTTTTTTTAGAAACATTTTTTCTTTTGAGGTTGTATTCACCTAGGCCTTGGGTAATTTGTACATAGCTTTGTCCTAAAATCCTTTAAGGATATCATCAAGGAGTCCATTCAGGTATAAGATAACCAGTCCATGAAATCAACGTTGGTTGATACCTTGGTTCCATCATATGGGAATGATGGTAGCTTGGTGAGTGTAGAGAAGAAGCAGGATGAAGCCAAATTTAAAGTAAAGGTCCCTACTTGTAGGAAGATGTGACTTCTCATATGCTTCTAGTGTGGGGCTCCAGGGAACTCTAAGACTTCCCACCTTAATACTCTAATTAAATGCCTTTTTTCTTGTTCGTTGAGGCTATATTTAGAAAATTTATAAGATGGGTTATTGGAATAAGTCTTAATTTTGATTTGTTTATATATGAAATTTTTTTTGGACGTTTTTTTGATGGATATGGAATAAGGTGATATTTTGTGATTATACTATTTTATATTTGGGAATGTAGTTGGATATTATTCTATAGATGGTTATGAATGTTGTGTTTATGGATACCTTGTTGTTTTGGGGTGTATCTAACTCAATATTTGTGGGTTTTTGATGGTAAGTTGTGTTGTAATTTCAGGTTTTTATTGGTTGTACATGAGGAAAGTCCTTGGCTGCATATTTGGGTAACTAGTATGGGTGATTCACCAGTTGCAATTATGAACTCATTGTTGTTTAGATTATATTTTTATGGATTTACTAAGAGGTGGTGATTTGGTTTATGACCCTAAGTTATGATTGTTTATTATGGTTCGAGGTTAGAACTAATTCCATTCTTTAACGTTTCTTGGGGGATGTTCTTCTTTATCCTAGGGTGAAAGTGTTTATAGATTGAGTTTGAGTTTGATTTTATGGTTTTTTTGGATGTGTTGATGATATATCTATCTATGGTTTCCTTTGGTTCTACCATGTTATGAAAATTCAAAATGGTGGAGAGACCATGCCGGGTCTTATTTCATCTTAGGATTTCTAGATTGAGGGCTTTGATTCAACTGTGCTTAGAGATATCAGTAAATTTTGGATGATCAGTTCGATCATTTTGATAATTTTAGAGGGGTGATTTCATGATTAGAATATGTTGACTGGTTCTTATTAGTTTTTTATTTTCTTAATCTTACCATGACCAATCCCCCTCTTGTATATAGTATGTGGGATTTAGTTTTCAAATGACTTCTATTTTCAAATGAATACTTTCTGGGGGAAGAAAGTAAAATGGAAGGGATAATTGAAACACCCATATGTTACTATAATTGGTTATATTTTATTATTTTATATCATTTTGGTTTTCCATGAGTTTTGGTAATTTTCAGTATTTAAATTTAATTTTTTTGAACTTTTTTATGTATTGTACAGTTATCCTTCACAATTAGGAGTAACAGTGAGACAACCATGTGAGGGGTGTTGTCATGGTGATAGTGGAATTTCATATGGTTGGAAAACTATTTATCAAATCATACAGAGCTTCCTAGGATATTGTGTGGCTCAATTTGTGTATAAGGGTTATCCCACATGATATTTCATGGTTACCACTTACCGTGTGGCCAAAATTAGTGCATCACCCAGTTTTTAATTCTTTTTAAATCAATAAGTTTTATCCCCACTTTTTTTAAACTTGGGACCCCTCTCCTCCTAAAAATCAGTTCAGAAACCCATAGATATGCCTCCCCATTGATCCCCTCTACCTCTATATTTTGTTTCATGGATTTTTTCCATTTTGAGCTTAATTATCTTTGTTAGTACCCTCTAATCTCTCCTCCCCTTTATTTATCTCTTTCATCTTTATTTTAGTTTGTCCCACAAACTCTTGGGGTATTTTTATCCGATTTAGGGTTCAAGGTGAACCTAATGTTGGTTATTTTGATGTATAAAGCCTATAATAACTATACCTACCCTTTTTTGGGTTCTCTCCATTGAAAGGAGACACGTTTTGACTTATAGAGGTTTGATGTACACTTCATTGAGGAAGGTTTCTCTATGAAATTTATTTATTCTACACTTCATAGTGCGGTTGAGTTTTATAAATTACTTTTCTAAAAACATATATCTATATATGATATATATGTGGTCTTAATAAATTATTTCCCTTAATTTTTGGCTTGGCATAAAAGAGTTCTTCTTATGAATTTCAAATGTTTCTTTGAAATGATTGTTTAGTGAATACAAGATCCTTACAAAAATTCTCTCTTGGATCCTAAAAGTTAGTTGTTGGTAGTAAAAAAGGTGTTTTAGTGTTTTCTTAGTTTTCAAAGAAGAAATTACATGTTTAAAAAAGGGGTCTTTAAAATTGAAATATTGTGTGTGAATTTAAAGGCCTATTTAAAATGAATGGTTTTCTCCATGTGTGTCCCTCATTGATTTAACCTTATTTTTTCACCTAGTGATGGGTTTTTTGTTATTTGAGATGGACATATGATGTGAAAATAGGGTTCTTCTATGCAAGGGAATTAGAGATGTAGGAGAGTTATTTTTTATTCTATATTATTGATCTTGGCTCATTTATTCACTCAACTCTATGTTTTATTAGTCATGGGAAATCAATAAATAAGTGGGAGGTATAAATATTTTTTTCACTAGTTAGTATACATGCTGCTAGTGTCCCATATAGCATGATATAGGCCTTGGTGGGGTGAACCAACTTGATGAGGCCAGTACGAGATAGTCGGGTGTCTTATGTTGGATGTAAATAACCTAGGCCGACTGTTAGTACTACTTTGGTTTGGTAAAGTCTTGGATTCTATTATTTTAGGACCTAGGGTGGATCCCATGAAACTTATTCCTTTATTGGTGATTTATGTTGGGGATTGTTACCTTGTTCTTGATTGTATTCTCACTTTGTATGTATCCTCTTGAATTTGATTATGGCACTACTTACTTCACTGTAGTTTTTTTGACCTTCCATTGATATAATGATGCCTTTTATCTTGTATTTTCTTCTTTATGGTTGGTTTGGTTTTATAAATTGATTTTAAAAGTAGTTTTTATAAAGTTTTTTTCCAAATAAAAGTGGAATGGGTTGTTTTATTCAAAAAGGTCTTTATTTAGTTTTAAAGAAACTTATTTTTAAAATGGAGGTTTCATTTTATTTATATAAAAATGAAAATTAAGTTATTTGTTTCATACACACACACATGCACAAAATTCAGTGTGTATTTGATTCTACTTGCACTATATTTTATATATTAAATTCAGTTTTATTTATTTGGTATTTTGATTCATGTTGTTTAATGATGGGTTGAATCATTATAGTTTTTATGATTTTTTTGGCTTGGTTATTTATTATTATTATGTTTATGGATGTTGTATAAATGTAAAATGTATGTATGACCCATGATGGACCTTAGATAAATATCCTTCATGTATTTTAACTCTAATTTTAGGGAAAAATTATTCCCATGATGTTTCCTTCGATTCCCATGCACTAGTTATCATCCCACAGGGATCGAGAATTCCCTTTGAGCCTTGTGGAGAGCCGAGTCAGGTGAAGTGTTGGGTTAGATTAGGCCAGTTTATTTCAGGAAAAGAAAAATGAACCTCTAAAAGAATATCCTTGGGCATAACTATTGAAATTAGTGTCTTTTTATTCCAAGTAGGAGATGTATTAGGATGACTGTAATGATGTTGTGGATTGTATGCAACATAAAATGGAGGATCATCTGTATGATCATAATAGAAATCCTCCTTGTGTTCCATATCATCACATGGTATGTTTAGACAAGGATCATAAACCCATCAACCTAAGGCTCATCATCATGTAGAATATCAAATAAAATCCCATAATAAAACTCATTCATGGGATAATTCAATGCTTCCACTACTATGTGAGAACAACCATTTTCAAATGTGAATCCCTTTGTGAGACTGGAGGTTTAAATGAGGTGTGTGATACATGAATCCTATAAAAAATATATAGTTAGTTAATATTAATTAAATATATATTCAAAATAGGGAATAGTTCTCATGATTTCATGATAGCCTCATCCATTTCATGTAAGATATAAAAATGATCTCATTTGACAGTAGTGATCATAATCTGGCTGATGTGATAGATGCATGAGAACCATGATTGCCCCTATAATCGATACATATGATGTTTTCACACTATGTAATATATAAATCATGATATCAACTCTTGGAAAAGCCTCACTTTCGTAATATATTTAGGGTATAAAGTAAAGAAAATTGGTTGGGTGGTGTAGAAGTGGGATGAAGGAACCTGAACTTCCTCATAAGTTGATCGAAATGGTGCTACTAAACCATGTGAAAATTAATAAGTGGTACTACATATTTTTTGATAGTAGGCATCATCATTCAGTAAGGTGAGAAACTCTAGGGAATATATTTGACATATGAAATCCATGAAAACTAAAATAAAAATAAATAAATATACAATTAATAAAAAAATCATTTACAATTTTTTTTAATTATATAGTTAATAATAACATACATAATCCATCAAAAGGATTTCCATCAGAATTATATAAGTTTAGGAATTATTTATTAAACTATATGAATGTTTATGGGTCTGTATCCACCAATAAATTACATTATTAAATTTCTAGTTTTGTAATATAAATTTATACATTTGAATCACATTATAATGATAGATAAACATATCATTATATACATGCGTAGTTCTCCATAATATCCATAGGAAATGGAATGAAAAAATGTGGAGTGAAGTGATAGATTCACTCCCACACCTACATATAAATATGAATAATTAATCCTATAATCTACATCATATTTATACTTTATTCTCTGAATAGTGCTTTGTATGTAAATACATGTTATTTTCCTCCCTATCTAGTTAAGGTACTTAAGTAAAGGTAAATACACTACTTGGATGAATATCATATAATTATTGAAAAATATTGTTCCACCAATGAGTCATAGAATGTATACATGTGAAATTATCAAGACAGTGATCTCATCATCATCTAGATTGATGAAATGATCTATACATGACATGCATAGACAACTGTTGATGATGAAGCTACCATCATCATGAGCCTATTTACCTAGTAGTCTCTAACAAATCAAACCAGTCATGAAAAAATCATCCTATTATAGCCTCAACCTCTATAGGGAGGCCTAAAATAATAGATACATCCTCAAGAGTAAGGTCATCTCTCCCATCAGTAAATGGAAAGTATGGGTCTCCAGCCTCTATCTCTCAAGAAGTGTTGTGATGAGTTGGTGATTCATAAATGTGAAGTTTCACATCATTAAATCATAAAACCTTTATCATCACATATGGGGGATGATAATAGGATTGGGTAAAATGTGATGGAAGTGGTGTGACCTTCATACACTTAGAGGTAAAACATGATGACCCTCTATGGAAACATGTGAAATATGACTGTCCTGGAAGGTGAGCAATGGAACATATATCATATATTAATATTATATAATCAAAATTATTTATAAATAATGTAAAAAATATTATAAAACATTTTTATGAAATATATGTATAAAAATGAGGTATTTTATTAGCATTCATAATGATTGATGAAATAAGATAGAATACAATAAACTGTTTACACAATAGTGATAAAATACACAAAACTAGACCATAGTAATGATAAGTAGAGCTCTTTATATCCATGTTTGGACATTTTTTACAATAGTTACCCTTTTCATGATATATATTGCATTGTAGTTCCACCCCCATTCTTGAATCAGGTCCATATATTTTTAAATATGAGAAGACTTTGGACTTCTTTGGGGGGAACAACATAGTAATATTAGGGACCATAATCAGTTGATCAACAAGAAATGTAATATGATAAAAATTACCAATAGACATCCAAGGTGTATTGTGAAATTCAACTAGAGTACTCAAGTGTTATAATAGATTAACATGGGGTTTCTAAGATAATTTAATTAATGAAGAAACTATAATGAAATGTTCATGGGGATACCTTAGTTCCCAAAAACAACCATAACCATAATACCTGTGTCCCACTAATACCACTATCAATTGAGGACTATTTTCTATATGTGGGCCATGAATATCTATTACCCCAAAGCTACTCCCTACTCAGTCTAAGATTTGAACACAAAATTATGATGCATCCAGTAACATCTTATCAAATTCCTAGACAATCTTGTTGGTAGAATTTGAAAAATTACTTCACATATTGAAAAAATGTATCCTTTACTAAGCTTGTGATGAATAGTTTATGATCACCCTTAAAGACCATATTTTTGAAAAATAGTATTAGTGTTCATATGGACATATCTCAAACCACTATCATTTTCCAATGAACACTTATCATTCGAAATTAGCATCATGTAATCATAAACATCCTAATTGGACATTCCAATTACCTCTATCCACTCATAAAATTTTACCTATTGTGACTCATACACTATTTCCCTTGGAATGTGTGTTCTGGTTAGGAATCACTATTTCTGAATGGTTTCCAATGGATTTGTTTATGAAACTGAAAACACACCACTAATCTTTGTCCAAAGGTACCAAATTTCCAAAGGCAACCACTCTTTATGGATTTTGACCCACGGTGATTAATAACTAACATTGATGGATAGGACAGGTGGTCTGGATCATCACACCCTTTTGAGGGAAATCATTTCCTACTCTAAGACTCTCTTGTATATTTAAGATATTTTTATGAATCCTTATTAATTTACCAAGAGTAATGTAGGTTTCCTTGGAAATTTTCAATCAATTATTAGCATGTATGGTAATCTGAATCATTTGTATGTATTAGAGGTTCTTAATTAAAGGAGATATCTATATTTATTCGAGGTTATCCATAAATGGTATCCTTTCATATACTACTTAGATATTCTTTGGTTGTTATTACGATAATGTTGGTTTTTAAGCCACTTCGTGGGGCCCTCTAAAATTTATGGTCATCCAGGTAGAATAAGGTCACTTTGGAATTTATTTTCATCCAAGGAGATAGAAATTTACTCTAGAGTTTTTTTTCAATCAGGTAAATTGAGGTTATTTTGGAGTTTATCTCCATCCAGATATATTGAATTTTTTTTTATATTAGGATTGAACCCATATATGGGATTCCTATGTATCCTTGTGAAAAGAATCAGAACCCACTTAGTTTGGTTCTAATTAATAGGAAACATCAAACCTTTTAAGGTCGTGTGATAAGGACCCAACCATACAATTTAACGTCATGTGGAAAGGACATCTAGGCAGAAGGTTCCTAGTCAATGTTTGGTGCAAGAATTATGCCGAAGCATCCCAAGGAACCTAGAAAGAATATGATTTTCCAAGTTGGATTAGAACCTACTAGGAATGTGTCCTAGAGAGAACATGGTTGATTTGGGATGTTGGGGTTGAACCTCAGGGAGGTTTCCTATATATCCCATTTGGATGGGAATCAAAGCCCACATAGTTCGGTAAGTCTCACAGGGAAATGTGGACCTTTGAGAGAAATAGGTTGTGGCTTACTCCTAAGGAGGAAACCCTTATAATAGGGTCCCCAAGATACGTCTTAACTCATGGATATTTAAGGAGGATTAATTTAGGGCTTACTCCTAAGGATGATTCATGGATTAAGGGAACTAGGATCGAGGATTACTCCTAAAGAGGATGACCTGGTAAAGTGGGTATTATTTCTCATTTCATGGATGAGATTGTATGGAGATCGAGCCTTAAGAAGGCTTCCTATGTATCCCAGTTATGGAGGGAATTAGAGTTCTTATTGTTCATTATTTCAGGTGGATTGTGAGGATGTTTCAATCATTACAAACCTCTAATCCCACGTGAGTTATTATCGGTGTGAGAAACAAGAGGATGTGAAAATTCAACAAACCACACACACTTTCTTCTCTTCATATGGAAGTGGTCGTGGCAATGGTAAAAGAGGTTGGGGAGACAGTGGAAGAGGCTGTGGATATGATGCTTCCCTATCTTCACTTTACATTGAACATGAGTCCAATGTAAGGATGGAGTGATTGTGAAAGATGTAGAGAGGATCAAGATTGCAACCTACTACATGAAAGGTTAGGGTCTTACACAAGGATGATTTCCCTAAATTGGTCCTTGAATACGAGGTAGACTTATCCTTTGTCAAAAAGGAAAAGAAAGTGTGATCCTATCCTACCTACTAAAAACTAAAGGCTCTAGGTCTTAGAGATGATAAGGGAAGGATAGAGTTATATCCCCAAAATCGAAGACCATGAACTCCACAACACCATCCCTGGGGTAAGGGTTTATGTGACCATAGATATCCAAATCTATAGGCACCCTAAGGACCCTTACCATCTGGTAGGACATGTATGGGAAAACTCTGACAATAGATATCCAAATACAAATATGAGAGACATAGATGTGCCATTCCCTATGATTTGGAAAATTAAGAGATCTTGGTGACAGTTTCAAAATAATCCCTTTCAATAAAGGGATCCAATGAAGTAATGGCCCTAACATGAGTGGATTTGAAGGAGGAGTCATTAAAGTCTTAAGCATGCTAAAGGGGTGAGGTGAACCAAGAAGGAGCACTCAAGTTGGTGGTGCATAGGTATGTGGTGCACAACCAGGCTTGAAAAAATTAGTTTCACATTAGGTGATGAACAACCTAGACTACTAAACATGGGGGAGACTTGGTTCAAGATTTCAAGAGTATTCATAGGTTTTCCCTGAAGTGGGGTGCGTAACTTTCTACTTGATGAAGGGAGGCCGTGCAAGTGTTCTTAAATTAGGGGGGTTTGGTGAATGAATTGTGAAAGTGTTGTTAATTTTTAACACTTGGAGAATATAAGTATCACTATCCTTCATTAATTCCCTCGCTTTAGGTGTTATAAAACCACCTTGGAGGTTTCATAGGACTTGGGAGAAGCACTAGGGTGATCATAGAAGAAACCAAGATTGAGGGAAATTCATTCATACAAATGAAGTCCCCAAGGGTATATTTATAGGAAAATATAGTACCCTAAGAGATGGTGACTTTTTGGGAAAGTGATGAGGTGGCACACAAGTGATGTGGCACACAAGTGAGGAGGTGCACAAGTTCTTGCTCGCCGCCGGTGATTCAGGATACCTTTGGAGAACTCAAATTTGAGACTTTTCAAATCTTTAAATTCTCCATATATTTTCTCCTCATTTTAGAAGGAATTTACCTTTGTCTCTTCTTAATCCATGAGATGGAACAGTGTCAACAGGGACTTAGGAAAAATAGCTACTCCATACCGTGGGGGCTATGCCCCCACACCCCTGGTTGGGATCAGTGTTTGGTTATGGTCCTGAACCTTTGGGCTGGTTCCCTCACTACCATCACTATCCCCAATGAAAAATGTAGAGTCACCCCATGAACATTTCGACCTTGATTGAGGATGTTTTTTAGAGAAGTGCATGGAACACATTTCATATTGCCTAAAAAGACCCCCATATAATTATATTCATTTGGAATGAAATGAATATGGTTATAATGTATAATTATGAAACTTTGATGCATTCCAACATTATTTTGTGGGTTTTAGAGGTATGTCATGTTTGGAATGATTTTCTAATTTTTCCCTAATCTATGAGGCCTAGTGAACATAGTTCGACTGTTGCTAGGGTCCTATAGAAAACCCTAAAAACTTTGTGTCTTTTGTGTTATTAACCTAATTTTTTCCTAAGACCAATATGGAGGGGACTTAGTGGGTGATAACTTGGATTTTTATTAGGATTCCCATTTTAGGTTTTTAACAAAATAAGTTTTTCCTTTTAACTTTTTTTTATCACTCAATATTTCCTAAACCATATAGAGCATAGGTCTAGCGAGATTAGAGTTGAATTTATTCTAGATTTACCTTTTAAAGTTTTCAGTTTGGTGAGTACTATGTCTCTTTAAGTTGGCAGTTTGAAGTCATGCATGTCAGACTAATAAGGCTAGCATTTAAGGCCGAATAACTTTGACTATGAATTTTGAAATTAGAACCGAAAAAAGGCTTGATGGCTAGGAATGTCGCCATATATTTTATTTTAGATTCTTCCAAGGGGAATCTTGTGTCCTATTTTTTATGGTCACTAAATCTAAAATTTGACATATAAGAATAGAGGATGTATCTTTCAAGAATGAAGTTACCACTATTTTACAAACCTGTTTTGAGGGCTGTATTATGTAGGGTGAACTAGGGCTTGTGATACATAGACAAATAGTGTAATCCTTAGGATGATAGGCTCATTATGTGGGTGATACTATGAAAGGAAAACTGGGGGAAAAAACTTCATAGTTAGGTAAAGGATTTCCCAGGAATTCTAATATTCTACTGCTGATAAACATACGGGGTTATGATTTGGATGTCTCAATAACCCAGTGGGTGGATTTTCTAAGGAAAAGTATTAGAAAATAAAGGGGGATAACTGTGAAAATATAGGAAATGAATGAGGAACCACTACTATGTGAATTTAGTGTATGGACAAGGGTATATTTGTCAGAAATGAGCTTTATGATATTTTTATATGTAGTTTAAATTCACGCATCAAGGAAATTATGCCATATTGTTTCAAGTCATGTAGAAAGGACATTAAGATAATTTTTTTTATAAAATTCTATATAGTTTAAATTCAGTAAGCAAGGCTATTGGGGGGAGGTTCAATTTAAAGTCATGCAGCAAGGAAATTATGGGGATTTAATTTAAGGTCATTACCTTTTGAAAAAAGGTTTGATGGTTCTCTAATTCTTGGTAATTCATCTAGAAATGTGCTACCATATTCAGGTATGGAAAGGAAGAATTGTATTATGTGATTTGGGGATTTTTGAATCTGAAGAATGCCATGGGAAAAGAGATAATGGAATTTAGAGGGGGTCTCTTCCAAGAATAAAGTTATTGCTATTCGAAAAACATGTTATGGGGGATTTATTATGCAGGTCCAACTAGGGCATGTGCTGCATATCCAAACAATGGAATCATTAGGCTGAAAATCCCATTATGTAGGTGAATTTTATATAAGGCCAATTGGGGAATGTACTGCATTGTCAAGAAAATGAGATCTCAAGAATTATGACATTCTATTACTCAAAACCGATGAATGTTTTATGGATATTTGGATATTCCCAATCACATATTTTGGTTTTATGTAGAAAATTACTTGAATAAAAAAGGGGTTTTTTCCAATCATGATTTAAAAAGAATCAAAGAAATAGGATCTATACGAAGGTCTGACCAAAATGTAGGAAGTATGGTGCCTGTAGTTTTTGGTCATATGACTAAGAACATAATATTATGGAAAAAATGGATGATATGTGGTATAATGGCCCAAGGTCATTCCAAAATAATTTTAACATATGAAGATGGAAAATGTAAACCATGGTCTTAGAGACTTTCAGGTCAGAAGAAAGGATATGAGACAAATACAAAAAGGATGACCTCTTTATGTTATGGGTTCCCGCATACTGTCATTAAATCTTAAAGGGATAGAAGAGGCTTCTCCCAAGAATGAAGTTGTCGTTATTTTAAAAACCTGTTATGGGGTCTATATTATGTATTTCCAGCTAGGGCATGTGATGAATAAACAAATAATGGAATCCTTTGGTTGTTAGGCATTTTATGTTGGATACTTATGAAAGACCACCTAGGGGAACATACTGTATAGTTAGAAAAAATAGCTCTTAGGTATCAGACATTCTACCATGAGAAATTGAAGAAATATTATAATGATTTGAAAGTATCCTAGATAAGGAGTATGAAATGTGAAAGGGGTAATTTCCAATGCACGAGGGATGTATTTGGACCAGTATTTTCCGTGATTTTGGATTCCTTTACATAGATACGACTCATATGTATAATGGGGGAAATTTTTTATTTCCTTAATGGGTTCTCTGAAGAGAAGGACCAAAATAAAATATCCCGTATAGATTTTGATCATATTTTGGAGAGGGGCGGGGGGTTTATTTATCCCATGGCTGGGACTAGGATCTGATGACTATTTTCACTATATATATCAAATGAAATTAGAATCAATCCATATGTAGTTCTCTAAATACCATGCATTATAACATCATGTGGTAAGGACTCTATCCATATAGTTTAACGTCTTGTGGCGAGGAAGATGAATTAACAAACGTGAAAAGGAAGGGTAATTGAACATCCATGTAGTTTTATGTCATGCGGTAAGGAAATTAGGTGTCTTTACATGAAATGTAAAAAGATAATGTGGATGAACTAGGGCATAGGGTCCAAGCGTCACTACGTATCTTCTCAGAGAAATAATCAAGCCACACATAGTTCTAATAGATATGAGTTCATGTGTAAAGTGAGAACTCATATCAAACTTTATTGTGTATATATGACACATACATGGGAGAGTAGAGGATCTTTTTTTATATTTTGATGCAGACTATCCCAAGATTGAAAATCTAGATGTCATTATATATCTCATAGGGATGAGAATCAAGCCACCCATAGTTATTGAATAAAGGTCCATGCAGTTTATCATCATGTAGTGAGGATATATAGTGTTCCTTTTAAGGTTATATAGCTAGGACCATTGATAACCCCAATAGTAATTGAAATACCTTATTTATGTAGAGAAACTCTTTACCCAACTCCTAATACCACATGATCCGTTCTGTATGTGAGAAACAAGGAGCGAGAAAGGTTTCTTCTACAACACAAAGGTAAAACAAGTAAAATATAGGGGTATGATGATTAAGTGGTGGTTGAGACATGGTATAGGATACATGCATCAATACATATCTTACTAAATCAGGAATCAATCCACTCATAGTTCTTGGAATTGTTCCCCATATTGATCAGGTTTTGACATGGGGAAGAGTGATTTTTATGATTTCCAGACTGATGGTTGCGCCTAAAGTAGGATGTATAGGAATTACCATGTATAGTATTGTAATAATAATAAACTCACAATTCCTTGAGGAGATCCCTACACAGATATGACTCATGGATGGGGAAAAATAATGGAGTTCTCTCTTCAAAATCACGGTTAGGACCAGTTTTGGAGATCTAGGAATCACTATGTATCTCATTGGGATGAGAATCAAGCCACACATAGTTCTTAAAATGTGATTCTACACACCAAATAAATTTTGATACGAGGAAGGGGTTTTTTATGTCATGGTTGGGCCCAAGATTTGAGATTTTGAAATCTTTATGTATCTCATTGGAATGAGAATCAATCCATACATAGTTATTTCAGTGCAGTTTATTATCATGCGGTAAGGACGTGGATGACTTGATATGAAAGAAACATTACATCTATACCAAGGAATAATACCCAAACATCACTATATATCTTTCTATGGGAAAGAATCAAGCCACACGTAGGTCTTGGTAGGTTCCCTGTGAAGATCTAATTCATACAAAGGAAGTAAAATGTCTTAATGATTAACCACTATTTTTTAGAGTATGTTAGAAAAGGTTTTTTGAAAGCCTCTCTCTGTCCATTTTCCACTGCATGATTTCAAGATGAATGATTAGATTTGATATTGTATTCCTGATATAACTTCCCTACCTTATAAGAATAGAAATTGGTGTTTTTTTCAATATGGTATGAGGGGCACCAAATCTAGTGATGATATTATCTTTGACAAAGCTAATAATGATCTTAGCCCTGAATTCTTTGAGAGTTATTTCATCAGCCCATTTAGAGAAGAAATTTTCAGTAGTAGGGATATACTTGAACCACTTGGCCATAACTAGAGGATAGGTTCCTACTACATCCATTCACCATATAGAAAATGGAAAGGAGTCTTCAGCTACATGTAGCAGCTCTAGGGGTTGATGAATGAATTTGACATAAACTTGGTAGGGATGAAACTTCTTAGTGAGATTTGTAAAATCTTGTGTCATCAAAGGCTAAAAGTATCCAAGCCTTTAGATTTTATCAAAAGACTATACCTAGAATGGTGGGAACCATAGTCTCCTACATGTACTTATTTAATGACATCTGCGGTTTCATCCCCATCAATGCATTTGAGATGAATTACATTAAAGCCTCATCTATAGAGGATCTTCTACTGATTTGGGCCATCATAAAGAGTAAAATTATTTGCTTATCTCTAGACTTTCTCTTTTCCATCTCAATTTGGTTAAAGTACTCTATCTTGGATATATTTCAGGATGGGTTCCATCCATCCTGTGGTATGACCATATGGCTCAGAAATGGGGCTGATTTCATTGATTTCCTACGTTCTGATTTGAATAAAAGGTAAAACCACACGATGATGAGAAATATTGATGATTGTCTCATCTCGGTTTGGATCTGCCAATTATATGGCTACATTTTCCATTGTATCTTCTTGGGAATTTTGTGATCACAGGATATAAGACAATGTGGGATCAAAGGGAAACTTTTCCATTAACCCTCATACATAATCACGTAGGGAGATTAACTCTTCTTTTTTTGATGGCGTAATCCCCATTGATCTATTTGACTACTAATTATGAATCACCCTTCACCTCTAGGTGATCCACTGATACTTGGAGTTCCAATTCCAGGCCCATAATGGGAGCCTTATATATTTTTTCATTGTTGGTACCACCTTCTAATAATAGGAAGGATTATGGAAACACTACATTTTATAGGGAGATAAGCACAATTCCTAACCCAAATTTGTTGAGATTAGGGTATTCCATTCTCTTACCCATTGGAATTCTGGAAGCACCATCAGAATACATTTACAATATCTAGGGGCTATCCTAAATAGAGAATATTTCTTCTTCCGATAGTTAAGTATTTAAATATGTTTCTTTCGCAGATGGGTGCTCAACAAAAAAGTCTACCAAATATTAGATTTTCACTACTTTCTAAGGCATAAACTGTATATCAAACTGTTGCAGAATAATTTCCCACCATACCAAAGGACTTTTCAACATAGGATGAATGAGAATAAATTTGTGTGGGTTATTGCGACAAACTAAGTAGACATCATGATGCTGCAGGTGGTGCCTCAGCTTCTGAACTGCAAAGATTAATGCTAGGTATCTCTTCTCAATATTTGAATATCAATTCTCTATTTTGATTGTGGTTAGAATAAGATAATAAAATCTATTTTCATTCCCAGTATCATTCTTCTGTGTAAGGAAGACACCCAATGATCACTCCAAGGCTATCACATAAAGAATGAGCGACTTTCCTTCGATAAGTGGCATCAATACTAGTGAAATCAAGAGGTATTTATTTTGGGTATCAAATGCCTCTTGGTAATAATTGGTCCATCGATATGTGACCCCATTCTTCATCAATTTGGTGAAGTGAAAATACTTTCCTGCTAGATTAGTTATGAAGCGTGAGATTTAGGCCAAGTTTCCTTGAATTCCTCTCAACTCTTTCAAGTTTTAAGGAGGTGACATGACAAGGATAGCCTTAGTCTTCTCAAGAATGAATTTGATTCCCTGATGGAATACAAAAAAACTGACAAATTTTTTCTGAGGTTACCCCAAAATCATATTTCAAGGGGTTCATATTCATATTATGCCGTCGAAGCTTGCTGAAGATGGTCTCTATGCTAGTCAAGTGAACATAACATTATTTGTATTTGACCAATAGATCATCAACATATCATTCAATAAATTTTCCCAACTATGGATTTAGAATAGATAAACCTACAACAAAACTTTGTCCCGTGGAAACAACTCCTCAATGAGTTTAACTCGATGACGACTCATCTCCCACTCATATCTCCTCCATCATCAGGACTCATCTCCCACCCACAAAACCCTTCACCCTCATCACCAACGGGTCAATTATCCATCGCCTACCCTCACCGACCCTCAACGACCCTCGCCAAACCTCAACGATCCTCGCTAGATTCTTCACTCAGTTCACCCCTGCCTCATGCGATCCCTCCCACGCCCTTCATTGCGCATTCCTATCCTCCTCCACTCCCTTTGTTGTGCATTCCTCCTCCAATAAATGAATCCGCTTATAAGAACCCGGTTCTTATTTTTGAGGTGCGAGTTTCTTCTTTTCTCTTTTCCTTGAGTATTTTTGAGAAAATAAGGAAAATGGGGAAAAATCCCAAATTTTGGAAGTACACACCATGTGATTTTCCACACGCCGTGTACTTTTGTCCATGTGGTATGAGTACATAGGGTGTGTAGCCATGTCGACGACGAAGGGTGTAAAGAAAGACTACACGCCGTGTAGGTCCCTTACATGCAATGTAGTTAGTCGTCAGGAGAATAGTAAGGCGGTGGCTAGCTGTACGATAGAACACGCCGTGTACTCAAGAAGACACGCTGTGTAGTCATGTCTGCAGACGAACAGTGCCACGCTGGTGGGAAACCGCCAGAGGAACCGTTAAAAAATGGGAAGTACACGCCGTGTACTTTGTTTTTTCGCTTAAAATGGCCAGTAGCCTCCCTTGTTCATAGGGAAGGCTTAGAATCGGAAGAAGGAGCGGGATAGGAGTCCAGAGCTTTGGAGATCCACCGAGAGCATGTCGGGAATCCGTTTTCTTTACCATCGATCTCCCTAGAACCGCATGGGTAAGCCCTCCCATATCCTTGTGTAGTTCTTTCCAATTCTTCCTCTAATGGAAGTTATTTACATTTAAGAGGGTTTTCATTCACCTCAGATCTACCTCGTTCTAGGAAAATTCATGGAACATCGTTCGAGTATACCGATCAGGGGCATTTAAGGTAGGTGGCTTGGTGTTTAATTTCCAACTGTTGTGCGTTTGTGTGAAACGTTGTGCCACGAACCCACTGTTGGGGTGTCGTGTGGTTGAGGCCTTGAATGTTTTAAATAACTAGAATTGTAAAGGTAATTAATTATGATAATAAACTGTTGTTTGGGATCGTTTCTGGGATCCAGGACCACCCTGGGGGTGCGTTCCTCTGTTTAGCCGTTTGGCCAGGATACCCATGGGTATGCCTTTAAAGTGATGATTGTAGAATTACCTTGAGATGAATTGCTTCTGTACTATGTATTTACATGTTGGGAATTTCCCGGTTACCTATTTAGCCTGAGGGCAGTGTTGTGATTAGCCTGTGGGCAACTTCTTCTGTGCCTGTGTGCAGTTGATTTTGTGCCTGTGGGCGACACTTATTACGCCCATGGACAATATTCGTATGCCTGAGGGTAGATTCTTGTGTTTGTATTCTCTTTACCTGAGGGTAGGGGTTCTCGTGTCTGAGGACATTGGCTATTTACATAGAATATTCACTGTGGTGATAATTTAAATAAATGATTAAATGGATATTAAAAGGGAAATATAACTGGTTAAGTTAGTTACTTTCAGTACTGCTTACTTTATTGCATTTTACTACTGCACACTGTTGTTTCATGCTTTCACACAGTTGGGCGTGAGCCTTTGGTGGGTGCCTATTGGGATTTATTTCTCACACCATGTTTGATTCATGTTTTTCTATCCAAACAGATTGCATTTCTACAGGTGTAGATAAGGGAAAGGGTCCTTATATAGGTACTTGATTGCTACTGAGGAGTAGGGGAGCATGGAACCGGGCTTAGGCTCACGATGATATAGGCTGTTTTGTTTTGCTTTGTTGTATTCTGCATTGTATTGTACTGCTATGTAACATATTTGGATATTTTCTTAGAACTTGAGACATGTTGCATGATATATATATAACTAGTTGGTTATCTTTTACTGCAGTTGTTATATTAAATGTGTATGGTTTATTGCTTCCACTGTTGTAGTATGCTTGTTATTTTATTCCGCTGCGCTACACTTTGACAAATGAGGAAATAGTTTCCCCACTATCTGACCTGGGCCCTCGCTGCTAGTCAGCAGCCTCTGGCGTTTGGAGAAACGCGCTTGAGGTCAAGTGGTGAACCGGGTTCGGGGCACCCTTTGAGTGGCACCTGGAACCAGGACATTAAAAAGTGGTATCAGAGGGGTTCTTTTCTTTGATTTTATATTTTGAGCCTTAGTCAGGGATAGGACGGGAACGGTAGTTGGTAATAAGATGTTCCCGGGCGTAGCTAACCTGTGTACAGGTAAAAGCCAGTCTACCTCGTATTTTTGCACTTCTTTTGATTTTGCAAATTTTACAGTTGATTTGATTTCACCCTTGGGTGACACACTTGTGATTGTGCTTTTCATATTTTATCTATGGGTTTTATTTAGTTGCAACCTGATGAGATGAGGGTATGCCATCTCATGCATCATTTAGGCACATGCTAGGAATCACATGCCATGCATAGTTCCTATGCCATATAGGTGCATTAGGAATTGCATGTTGTTGTGATAGTTTTTGTGCTAGAAAAGCATGCTATTGTGATAGCTTCTTGATAAATACCTGCTATGTGATAGGGTATCTTAGTAAGAGTTTGTTGAAAGAATGGATGCCAAACTTTGGTTTTTGGGGAGTATGGGCCCCAATTTACCGAAAATTGGTAGATCATTGACTATTTTTTTTATTATAACACAGATAAGATTCCAAACTTTGATTCGCGGGGAGTATGGGCCCTCACGGATCAGAATTTGGAACTAAGGTGTTGTTTTCAGTGTTTTAGGGGTTCCAGAGAAGTTTCTGAGGCATACTGTCCGGAAAACCCAGTATACACGCCGTGTAGTTCTTTGAACACGTCATGTATGTTCTTCTATTCAGGAAGAAAGTAAAACTTTTTAAGTACACGCCATGTACCATAAGTACACGCTGTGTAGTCTCTTCCCGTGTTAGAGACCGTGTGGTCGGGGACACGGGGAAGGGAAATGCTTGGGGAAAACATGTAGTGTAGCTTCTGTACACGCCGTGTAGTGTTGACCCGGAGTTCGGCCGTGTAACTAACAAACACAGGTCGATGGAATCTTTTCTAGTACACACCGTGTCAATGATGAACACGCCATGTAGTATGACCTGGGGACCCGACCGTGTAACTAACAACACAGGTCGGTGTAATCCCTTCATGTACACGCCGTGTGTATATAGAACACGCCGTGTAGTGTGAGCCGTGTGTCCGGCTGTGTAACTAACAACACGGGTCGGTGGAGCTCGTCTAGTACACACCGTATACCTATGGGACACACTATGTAGTCATGACCAGTGACAGACCATGTAGGCCTAGCCGTGTGACTGGGAAATGAGGTGGTGTGCACACCGTGTGCGGGTGTAACATGCCGTGTAGTGTCAAACCGAGTAGTCGGCCATGTCACAAACGACACAGGCAGTTGGAAATTACACCATACACGCTGTGTATATGATATATAGGCCGTGTAGTTTTGTTCAATGGGAGCCGTGTGGATTAGCCGTGTAGAAGGACCCAGGCAGGGGAAGAGAAGTCAGGTACACACCGTGTAGTCATTATACACTCCGTGTAGTCTTGTTTTTCAAATTTTTAATGCCTTCTTCCTCCTGTTCCATTTTGGGTTTCTTCGTTTTCGGTCGTTGTTAATCTTGAATCTAAGGCGTGTTTTGACCTTGTAGTGTCATGCCGCCGAGACGACCACGTGTTTTTTTTCCAGGAGAGTGGCAATGATTATACTCTAGAGATGGTGGGCCATGGGCTACCAGTGGATCCTCCAGCAGATCCAGATGCGGCGCCAGCCATTATACTGGACACAGGCGTAGAGGCACAGTTCCATGAAGGCTTTATTCGGTTCATAATGACCTTTCAGGGAGCACCGCAGGCTTCCACATCTATGGCTGAGCTGACTCGTATCTTCCAGCAGCAGCATCCGCCTACGTTTACAGGGGATGGTGGACCACAGGCTACGGAGTCTTGGTTGGGGTCTATGCAGACTATCTTCGAGCATCAAGAGACTCCTCCAGGGAGGAGGGTCAAGATTGCGACTTATATGCTGCGTGATTTCGCCAAGAGGTGGTTGGATGTTACCACCCAGTCAGAGAATCACAGAGACATGGTATGGGAAGATTTTCAGGAAGCCTTCTATGACTTCTTCTTCCCAGAGATGCTGAGGGTAGATTGAGCTTGAGAGTTCATAAATCTGCAGCAGGGCGCTATGTTGGTGATGGATTATTCTGCTCGTTTCACTAAGCTTCATCGTTTGCACCAGTTCTAGTGGGTGATGAGACATTGAGGGCTAGATGCTTCGAGGATGGTCTTCGGTATGACTTCCGAGTGCTGGTGAATGTTTTCAGTTTTCCTTCAGTACATGCTATTGTAAATTAGGCACTGATTACGGAGAGGAACTTGTGGGAGGCTAGTGGTGTGGGCCAGGGTGGTTCAGCACCAGTTTCTGGTACTATTTCTACTGGTAAGAGGAAGAGACAGATGGCCTTCTCTTAGGGTGGCAGTACCAGCCAGGCAGTTTCTTCAAGTGGCCCGGTCTTTTGCTACTAGTGTGGTAAAGAGGGGTACAAGAGACCGCAGTGTCCACGAGAACCAGTGGAGTGCTGAGTTTGCGGCCGGATGGGTCATCTGCAACGCTTCTATAGGTAGTTTCCACTAGTGGCTAGTGAGAGGGGTTCTGTGTAGACTCCGTGTGTGGGAGCAGGACCAGTGGCTTCTTACCATTCGGGAAACTGGAATATGTTAGGGCGTGCAGGTAGAGATGGTGGTCGTGGCCATGGTATCCAGACACCAGGATCTCAGAGGCAGTAGGGTGGGACAACTCAGGGTAGCCAGGCTGTGTTGCAGGGCCGCGGCACTGGGCAGGCATATGCAGTGCAACAAAACCCAGCAGGAGCAGGATCCCAGACCTTCTACTGTCAGAGGTACTATCCTAGTAGCTTCTTTATTATCTTAAATACTTTTAGATACAGGTTCTACACATAGTTTCATATCTATACCCATTTTGAAGAGCCTCAGGCTCTGTGTTTCTACTTCTTCTGATATCACGATGCTAGACACTCCGTTGGGGACTAGAATGGCTAGTGTGCGTCAGTGTAAGGAGTGCCCCTTGAGGTTGGAGGGTGTCACTTTCTGTGGTACCTCTATGTCTTAGAGATGAAAAATTATGATGTCATTCTTGGTATGGATTGGTTGGTTCCCTTTCAAGACTTTGTAGATTACTATCGTCACAGGGTGAGTTTCACATCACCAGAGGGCAGATAGTTTCTATACAAGGGTGAATGGGATGTTCAGGTGAGTCGAACTGGACCCGAGCATCATGGGTGAGGTGGAGTCACAACCCATATTTCTAGCTTATACCTGGATGATCAGGGGTCTTGTCAGATGAATTTCTCTCTAGTGGTTGATCGTTTCAGGGATGTCTTCTCGGATGAATTTACAGGTCTACCTCCAGAGCGAGAGGTGGATTTCTCTATTGAACTTGTGCCAGGGGCAGCACCGGTGTCCATTCCTCCTTATAGGATGGCTACACCAGAGTTGTAAGAGCTCAAGAGGTAGTTAGAGGAGTTACAAGAAAAGGGTTTTATCTGACCCAGTACTTGTCCATGGGGTTCTCTGGTCCTTTTTGCAAAGAAGGCGGATGGTACCCTCAGACTCTGTGTGGATTATTGGAAGCTGAACCAGTTGACGGTCAAGAACCGATATCCCTTGCCAATGATTGATGATCTTTTTGATCACCTTCATGGAGAATGAATGTTCTCGAAGATTGACTTGAGGTCAGGATATCATCAGCTGCGCGTGAAACCATCAGATATACCGCTTACAGCTTTTTGGAGCAGATATGGTCTGTACGAGTACTTGGTTATGCCGTTTGGACTCACGAACGTGCCAACAGTTTTCATGGCTCTAATGAATCATGTGTTCCATACTTATCTGGATTCTTTTGTGGTAGTATTCATGGAAGAAATCTTGGTTTACTCTCACACTCGACACAACCATGCCACCCATCTTGAGATCGTATTAAGTACACTGAGAGAGCATCAGCTATATGCTAATATCTCTAAGTGCCACTTTTGGATGGACGAGATTCACTTCTTGGGTCATATAATCTCAGAGGACGGAGTTTCAGTAGACCCAGAGAAGGTGAGATAAGTAGTTTCTTGGGAGCAGCCTAAGAATGTGTTTGAGATACTAAGTTTCTTAGGGTTGGATGGTCACTACAGACGCTTCATACAAGACTTCTCCCGCTTAGCAGTGCCATTGACAGGTCTGACTAAGAAGGGTGTGAAGTTCGTTTGGTCGGAAGCTTGCGAGACAAACTTTCAGGACCTGAAATGAAGGTTGACATCAGCACCAGTCCTGATACTTCTAGATCAAGGGAAGAGCTATACATTTTACTGTGATGCATCAGGTATTGGGCTGGGAGTAGTGTTGATGCAGGGCGATCGAGTCATTGCGTACGGTTCTCGGCAGTTGAGGCCACATGAGAGGAATTACCCGACGCATGATCTCGAGTTGGCTGCGGTTGTACATGCATTGTGCTATTGGAGACACTATCTGTTTTGGAGAACGTGTTGTGGTTTTCACCGACCACAAAAGTCTCAAGTATATATTTACTCAGTGTGACTTGAATCTGAGGCAGCGAAGGTGGGTCGAATACCTATAGTCCTTCGATTTTGAGCTTGCCTACACACCTGGTAAAGGTAATGCAGTAGCTGATGCACTGAGTAGGAAGACTCAGATACAGGCTGTGCAGGAGTCCAGTGATGAGTGACAGCTTATGACTTTGTTCTCTGAGATGCATTTGGAGGTTCACGACAGTCATGGGAAAACTTATCTTTCATCTTTAGCTGTGACTTCTACCCTCCTAGATAGAGTGATGACGAGACAACTATCTGATCCAGAAGGCCTAGTTCTACGGGAGTCGATGGAAAGTGAGGACCCTCCTCCTGGTTGGATGATGGGTGATGATGAAATTCTGTGTTTCCATGGATGAGTGTGGGTTCTAGGGGATATACGCGAGGAGATGATGCGGAAGTTTCATGATTCATCTTGGGCAGTTCATCCCGGGGTTACCAAGATGTACCGAGACTTGAGATGAAAATACTGGTGGCCAAGTATGAAGAGAGATGTAGTTGGTTTTGTTACGAGGTGTTCCACCTATCAGTAGATGAAGGCGGAGCATCAGAGGCCAACCAGACTATTACAATAGTTACCCATCCCGGAGTGGAAATGGGAAGATGTCGCGATGGACTTCGTGATTGGGTTGCCGAGGTCACCTCGAGGCAATGATGCCGTGTGGGTTTTTTTGGATAGACTCACGAAGGTAGCTCACTTTTTTCTGATCAAGGAGACCTTCGGTGTTGAAGAGATCAGAAATTTGTATATCCGAGAGGTCGTATGTCTTCATGGGGTCCCTCGTTATATCGTTTCAAATAGGGACACCCTTTTTAAGTCTCGTTTCTGGCAGGGTTTTCAGAGGGCACTGGGTACACAGGTACTTCTGAGCACGACTTAACACCCTCATAACAATGGCCAGTCAGAGCGTATGATACATGTTCTTGAGGACATGCTGCTTGCATGCATCCTAGACTTTGGGGGCTCTTTGGAGAGGCACATACCCCTAGTAGAGTTTTCCTATAACAATAGTTTTTAGGAAACTATCGAGATGGCACCTTACAAAGATTTATATGGTAGGCCATGCTGATCACCTTTGTGCTGGTTAGAGGTAGGTGAGGCAACATTACTAGGACCACGTCTCGTGCAGGAGACTTTTGAGCAGGTCCAGTTGATTCAGAAGCAGATGGCTACTGCACAGTCTCGTCAGAAGTCTTATGTTGATCGCCACAGATGACCCTTGGAGTTCGTGGTTGGGGATCAGGGTTTCTTGCGTGTTTTTCCAAGGTTTGGACACAGGAGGATCAATAGACAGGGTAAACTTTCACCAAGGTATGTGGGGTCATTTGAGATTCTGGAGAGAGTCAGGATGGTTGCTTATCAGTTGCAGTTACCATAGAGGTACCGAGCTATGCACGACGTCTTCCAGGTATCTCAGTTTCACTGCTATCATTCAGACCTGTCTCACTTTTTTTAGCCTGAGGAGTTTGAGATACAAGTTGATGCGTCCTTTGAGGAGCATCTAATTCGTATCGTTGATAGGAGCACGAAGGTTATCCGAGGCTGGTCAGTTCCTCTCGTACGGGTGCTATGGCAGCATGGCCAAGAGCAGGACGAAACCTGAGAGCGAGAGACCGACGTACGTGCTTAGTGGCCAGAGCTGTTCTGAGCTTTATCTTCACCACCCTTGGAAGGGCAATTCGGGGACGAATTGCTTTAAGGGGGGAAGTTTGTAAGAATCCAGTTCTTATTTTTGAGGTGTGGGTTTCTTCTTTTCTCTTTTCCTTGAGTATTTTTAAGAAAATAAGGAAAAATGGGGAAAAATCCTAAATTTTGGAAGTACATGCCATGTACTTTTCCACACGCCATGTACTTTTGGCCGTGTGGGATGAGTACACAGGGTGTGTAGCCATGTTGGCGATGAAGGGTGTAAAGACCAACTATACGCCGTGTAGTGGTCCCTTACACTCCGTGTAGTCAGTCGGTAGGAGAATAGTAAGGCGGTGGCCAGCTGTGCGACAAAACACACTGTGTACTCAAGAAGACACACCATGTAGTCATGTCAGCAGATGAACAGTTCCACGCTAGCGGGAAACCTCTAGAGGAATAGTTAAAAAATGGTAAGTACATGCCGTGTACTTGGAAATACACGCCGTATACTTTGTTTTTTCTCTTAAAATGGGCAATAGCCTCCCCTGTTCACAGGGAAGGCTTAGAACCAGAGGAAGGAGTAGGAGAAGAGGCCGGAGCTTTGGAGATCTGTCGAGCGCACGTCGGGAATCCGTTTTCTGCACCGTCGATCTCCAAGGAACCGCACGGGTAATCCCTACCATATCCTTGCGTAGTTCTTTCCAATTATTCCTCTAATGGAAGTTATTTGTGTTTAAGAGAGTTTTCTTTCACCTCATATCTACCTCATTCTAGGACAATTCATGAAACGTCGTTCGAGTATACCGATCAGGGGCGTTTAAGGTAGGTGGCTTGGTGTTTAGTTTCCAACTGTTGTGCGTTTGTATGAAATGTTGTTCCAGGAACCCATGTTGGGGTGTAGTGTAGCCGAGGAATTGGCTGTTTTAAATATCTAGAATTGTAAAGGTAATTAATTGTGATAATAAAATATTGTTTGGGATCGTTCCTTGGATCCAGGACCACCCCGAGGGTGCGTTCCTCTATTTATCCATTTGGCCAGGATACCAGTGGGTATGCCTTTAAAGTGATGATTGTATAATTTACTTGAGAGGAATTGCTTGTGTACTGCATATTTACATGTTGGGTATGGCCTAGTTACCTGTTTAGCCTGAGGGAAGTGTTGTGATTAGCTTGTGAGCACTGTACTATTTAGCCTGTGGGCACTGTACTATTCAGCCTGTGGGAAACTTCTTCCGTGCCTATGGGAAGTTGATTTTGTGCCTCTGGGTGACACTTCTTACTCACGTGGGAAATATTCGTATGCCTGAGGGAAGATTCTTGTGTTTGGATTCTCTTTACCTAAGGGTAGGGGTTCACGTGTCTGAGGACATTGGCTATTTACTTAGAATATTCACTGTAGTGATAATTTAAATAAATGATTAAATGGATATTAAAATGGAAATATAACTGTTTAAGTTAGTTACTTTCAGTACTACTTACTTTATTGCATTTTACTAATGCACACTGTTGTTGCATGCTTTCACACAGTTGGTCACATGCCTTTGGTGGGTGCCTAGATGGATTTATTTCTCACACCCTGTTTGGGTCATGTTTTTCGGCCCAAAAAGATTACATTTCTGCAGGTGTAGATAAGGGAAAGGGTCCTTATACAGGTACTTGATTGCTGCTGAGGAGTAGGGGAGCATGGGACCGGGCTTAGACTCACGATGCTACCGGCTGTTTTATTTTGCTTTGTTGTACTCTACATTGTATTGTACTGCTATGTAACATGTTTGGATGTTTTCTTAGAACTTGAGACATATTGCATCATATATATATAACTG
This sequence comes from Viscum album, assembly GCA_963277665.1. Classification (NCBI taxonomy): domain Eukaryota; kingdom Viridiplantae; phylum Streptophyta; class Magnoliopsida; order Santalales; family Viscaceae; genus Viscum; species Viscum album. Next base: position 816,423,187 of record OY728165.1, read on the forward strand.
GTTGGTTATCTTTACTGTAGTTTTTATATTAAATGTGTATGGTTTATTTCTTCCGCTGTTGTAGTATGCTTGTTATTTTATTCCGCTGCGCTACACTTTGACAAATGAGGGAATAGTTTCCCCAGTATTAGACCTGGGCCCTCACTGCTAGTCGGCAGCCTCTGGCGTTTGAGGAAATGCGCTTGAGGTCATGTGGTGAACCAGGTTCGGGGAACCTGTTGAGTGGCACCCAGAACCGGGACGTTACACTGCTGAATCAAGAACTTCCATGAGTAGGATCCATGCGAGCCAACCCCTACACTTTCTATGTAGATTGCTGCAGTCACTCCTTCACAACAACAACTTAGGTGAAAGGGAAATCATTCCATGAACCCCCTGTTCATTCCATGAACAGAGCTGAATTTTCTTTTTTACATGGGGGTAGTCCTATTTATTTGAAATCAGGTTGATTTGTGTTTAAAGTTTTTTGGAAATTAGGAGAAGGCCAATTATTGATTTTTCTACCTCACTTTTTACCTCCTTTGATCCACCTTGAGAGGGGATCAATTTCTAGTGTAGATAGAGGATGTCTTGAGATAACATCTGTATGTTATTTCATACTGTTTCATCAAAGGTAGGTTACCTGATGATTTTATTTATGGGTTTCAACTAAATTTACTGAAATCACCTATTAAATAGATACCATTTTTTGGATTTTTCCATGACAGTATCATGTATATTCCATGGAACCTCCATGTGTGTTTGTTCATGGTTTCAGTGCATTAAGGTAGCCTAGTGATTGATTAAGCATTTATGTCTTTTTGTTTTAAATAACGAAATTAATTATAATAAATATAATTAATTTAATGGGATAAGATAATTAATTATTTTTAATTTTGGGGCCAGGTTAGGAGCCTCAGTTGATGCTAGATCTTATACAAGCTTAGAAGGTGGTCAAGCTTCTTTAAAAAAATAACTTTAATTAAGGTTAGTGGTTTATTGGGAATAACCCTTTGGTTTATACATGATTTATGTGAAATATGATGTGTGCAGTTTCACCACCTCAAGTGATTAACATTTATAAATTAATTAATTAGTTTAATTATAATGGAATTCATTTGAATTAAATGTGGAAAGTGCCAAGGTCCATGATGGACCATTGTGCACTGACTATATATCTCGACCATAGATGTCTAAGATTATAAGTATAATTTTATGACTTGAGAAACATTAACCCCATATGGGGTGTATATAAAATAAAGTGAATTATATAAGCGTAGTGGATCTTAGTGTAGGTTCCTTGGTGACCTTCATATGGAGGGATGTGACAAGATATAGTTATTATACCAAGTAGGCCATGAAAGATCCTTAATATTCCTTAAAACCTTCATGATAGTAGAGATGAGTATTGGAATTTGTTCCTCCCTTAATGAGGTTTAGATACCTTGGTGGGTATAATTTAGCTAAATTGATGATAAGTTTGGTGAGTGGACTGACATAATGTGACTTGGAAAGTGATATGGGAAGGTTTCCATCTCTTTAGACCTATGCAAGTGAGGATTTTCTTATGAGTATAGTGAGGTCATGAGATGTTTATGACTATTTTGAGGGATGTGATTCCCTTATAGTGGTGGGTGTTGACATGATAGATGTGAATTTGATAAAGGAATCCACATAGGGTGTTCATGCTATAATGTAACCTAGGGAATCCATGAGGGTTCCTAAGTGATTTTGACCCTTGTGAGGGTGCATGAAATAAGGATTATAGATGATTGTGGGTGTCACTTTGGAACCCAAATCAACTGTGTGTGGGCCAGATATGGCATTAGTGATGATGATAGGTCATGCGCTTGAGAGGGAAACCCTTGTTTTTTTGAGATGAGTTTGAGAAGATTGACAACCTGTATATAATGTATTATATGATATATTATAGGAGGGACACACTACCCTCAAGTATTTAAGTGGAATACCCAAGAGGATACCTAGGATTTAGCTGTTTGGTCAAAATAGGATGCCTTGGATGTGCTCCTAGGCTCTGGCTATTGATCATGATACAATATGAATACCTTGGGAAATCCCCTAACATTCAATATTTTGGTTTATATAGAATTCTCATGATATTGGGATTACATCTTTGGGTCAATATTATTACCTAGGTTCATCCCCCAAGGAATCGATTCTATTGATGATACTACTGGATTTCCTAGTCTCATCCCCCTAGGAATCTGTTATATGCTCGATACTATAAGATTTCCTAGAACACACTCCTTGAAATTGGGCGTGAGCTTGATACAATTAGATTTACCAATATTACCTTCGAGGAATCGATGCTTTCACATTATAATACATTTCTATTGGTCTCCGAACTAGTGGGAATGATCATGTGACATCATAAAAAAACCCCGACACTAACCAAAGCAGGTATAACCAAAACTGAGTGTCACATTATAGCCCAAGGATCAATGATGGGTATTTATTTATGCTTCCATAGTTTATTTATTTATTCAACTGAGAATATCATCTACCCATACAATATATTTGATGGTTATTCATAGTACCCCATTGGTGGTTCTCTACTTAGTTGTACTCAAACACTTCTTGGGTGGCCATGATGCTTGGGCACCTGAGAATAATTCACTAATCATAGGTTCAAGTTGGGAAGAAGCCTATAGTTTCAATATTTATTGAGATATCTTGGATGATATTGAAAATTGGGATGAGGTGAGGATTTAGGATGATAGTAGAACCTTAGTTTAGGATCAGTTCCCTAGTAGGATGGTGATTTGCATGTAATGCCTGATATGTGTATATTTGAGAAATTTAGAGTGGGTGTTATCACATTAGTTGCATCAAGATATTTCAAATAGGAAAAAAATAGATGTTTCCCTAAGATATTTGACCTATGTGAGATGTGGTTATAGATCTAGGTGGGATGGACTAATTCCCTTGAGATATGAATCAAGATATTGGTTATTTGGGTACTATTATTGAGATGAGATATGGTATATGATAGAAACCTAATAGAGGAGGGATTTTAAGTTCCTTTAGAGAAAAAATCATGGGTAGATGATTTAAATTATGATATTGGTGCATTATAGGTACTATTGAGTATGTGGTATTGGCATGTAGATTCTTTAGGCTTCTATGATGAAAAGAACTTTAGGGGTTTTAGTATTGAGGTTTGGATTTCAAAGGGAAGGATTGGTAGGATACTTGGACTGACTATTTTTGGGAATGAATCCCAATGAGGTAGATGATTATGATCCTAAATGGTCTAATCTTGGATGGATAAAGTACAAGTATACACTCAGGGTTTGAGAAGATTCTAGTTTATGGGTGGTTGTGCGATTAGACATGGAATGGTTGAGATGTTAGGCTTATTGGGGAGAAAGAAGTAATTTGTGTTTTTGATAAAATTATTTTGACTGAACTCTTATGTGTGCCTACTACTAAGGATAGACCTATTATGATCATGTGTATTCCTTTTATAATGTTTTAGGTTGTATGGATGCCCCTCTGGTCCCCCCTCTCTTGGGGTGGGGTGGAGGGAGGATTCATCCTGACAACTCTGGATTCATAGTTCTGACCATTATCCCCCTTCATCTACCCTAGCCTTTTTCCCATCTTCCCTAAATTTAAATTAGCCCTAAAATTATATCATGAGATGATGAAATTATTAAGATTTTACTTTCCACCTATAATTTTTAAATTATTCTTTGCTATTTAATCTCGCATTAGTGTCTCACTTCGGCAAGAGTCTCCCCTCGATGGAAACCTTTGATTGGTTTATTTTTCATTCATGGGGTTTTCTTGAATGGGTGATTATAGGGATTATGGATCTATGGAAATTTTTGATTCATTTTTCAACTGAATATGCCCTTATCTCTGCCTGATTGAATGCTCTACATGCTTTCACTAGCTTACAATTCTCTATTTTCTATTGGGTTTTCAAGTTCCACCTAAAATAAGATCTTCCCCCCATGTTGATTTGGATTTCTTTCCCTATCCTACATCCACCATATCAGAATTTTGTGATTCTTAAATTGATTGGTAATATGTTGGGCCACTTCTTATATACTAATAATCACACCATAACTTTATTCCACCTTGTTTCTCATAAAATATGTGTTGAGGTCGATGTATCAAAGGTACCGATGGATTTTATCTACATTGATATTGAAGGCGAGATTTGTTGGAAGAAGAAGGTCTAAGATGAATCTTGGGATGACTTCGGTTCATCATGTAGACACATGGGTCATGATCTATCCAACTTCCAGCATGGGGAGAAAGTTTAACATCATGTAGGCCTCTCAATAGGTAACTCATAAATCAAAGGCAGCAAAATAAATGATTCTCACTCGAAGGGGGTGAGGTCACTGCAACTTGAACTAAGGGTCACATATATAAATATATTTATATAATTATATATATTTATTAATATATAAATATATATAATTATAAATATAATAAATATATTTATTATTAAAATATATTTATTATAATTTTACAATTATTTAAATATATATATATTTAAATATATTTATTATTTAAAAATATTTATTATAATTTCATAATTATATATATATATATATATTTATAATTTTATAAATAATTTTTTCAAAACATTATATATATATTGAAACTTTGGGTTAAAGACTCTTTTTATTTGGAAATCAAAGTCCACTTACTATCGGGGTAGAGGGAGACCCATTACATAACCCGTAGGCTCAAGGCAAAGTGGCCCATGAACATGGGCCAAAGGTCCATTGCACCATCATGGGTTCATCATCCTGCCTGTGTGACCAAGCTTGTGGCATGCCTGCATCACCACTTACCCGCATCATTTCTGTGTCACCGCCTGCCCACGTCATGCTTGCGTCACTGCCTATGTCAAAAATCTTCTAAGTGGATTTCTAGGATTCAAACCCTAGTCTTTTTTGGATGCAGGATTATTGGGTCTACCACTCATATGACCCCTAACTTCAAAACATGTGTATTAGTTACACTCAACTCCTAGTGGGGAGCCCCAACCAAGCTCAAAGCGCATCGCACGTTCCCCATCTAGACAATGAATTTGAATTCCCTTGTACATAATATATACAGAGTCTATGTCTATCGAGGCTTAATCTTGCACCAGTTCCCACTGAGGGTGAGGGGTACAACCAGTGGGTACCACTCGATTAACACCCCATGGGAATATATATATATATATATTTGAATTATTAAAAAATATATATTAATATATCATATTGATATTAATTATAAACATGCGTTTTAAAATTAATATATAAAAATAAACATTGTTTTTTGAATATAAATATTTTAATTATATACATATTAATTATATTTTTTATTAAAAGTTTTCATCAGCTTTAAGAATAGTGCAGATAAAGATCACCTTTATGAGTGCTAAAAAAATGCTGGTAAAGGGTACACCTTTATCAACACTTTTAGATAGCACTGATAAATGTGAACCTTTTATCAACACTTTTTCTTTAGAACTGTTAAAAGCAAGCGTTTCATATGCGACGATCTGTGGTAGTGGTTATTTGATGTATACTCTTCCTATGCAGCATCTGTTGCAACTGGTTGTACATCATCTTGTGTGATAGGCAGTGGATCTAAAGTCCCCTTTCTTGTACACCGAAGATGACTACTAACTAGAACTCTCTCCCACATGGGATGAATAAGGTTATTGGCTAAAACCTTCTCCAACATAAGATGAATATAACTATAGTGTAATTGGAATCTTACCAACAAAAAAAATGTTGGGTCAAATATGCTCAGTCACCTCCTATCACTACAACATAATCTGATAAAGGGAGTATGCAGTACAATCACTAGAATACACTACAAGAAAAAAGGGTTTCAAAACATTTTTTGACATTTAGCGACGGTTTAAACCACCGTTAAATGATGCGCAATGATTTATAGAAGCATCACATGTTTTCATGTTGAAAATATTTTTAGTACATTTTTTTATTTAGTGGTGGTTTTCTATTTAATTAATTTATTATTTATTTTTTTTTTTAATTTTATTATTTATTATTATTTTTATTATTCTTATTATTATTTATTATTAATTATTCCACCCCAAAATAAACCTATTCCCACCATGCCCTGACCCACCAGACCCATCCTATAAAATTAAGCATATATAAATGATGTGTAAAATCTAAACCTCTTACCTCTTGGTTATGCTGCAAAGCCTTTACCACTCCACCAAACCCTTCATGTGGTCCCTAAACATACTTTAATATACTTGTATATATACAAACAAATACATGTAAATGAAAACATATGTGTACATATATTTGTTCATAATTTATAAATACATACATATAAAAATATAATTATATATAAATATATGTGTGTGTATACATAGACATGATCTAATATTAATGTATATACATATTCATAAATAAATAAATATATATATATTAATATAAATAAATTTACATAAATATATATAAATACATATAAATGTGTGTATATATATTGGTAATTATAATAGTTTATATATATATAACCACATAATATATATAAGTAAATATAAATACAAATAAATACTAATAAATATAAAAAATATAAATATACCTAAATAAATATAAATATATATAAATATATATAAATATGAATAGATTAAAATAAATATATATAAATATAAATAGATTAACATAAATATATATAAAGACAAACACAAATATATATACCCAAACAGTGAGAACCATGGGTGGAAGCCCATGATTTAGAAATTTATTGAAAATAAAATCAAAAAGTACATGAGAAGAAGGGGATTGAAAGAAAGTGTCAAACCACTGTAGAAAAAAAAAATACTTACATGTGGGATCGACCACAACCCCTACCTATTGGGTGGCGACCTCTCCTCTTTGTTTTTGGATGCTTCTAGTTCTCATCATCATTTGATGGGATTAGATATTCTACCAAACGTGGGCCCTCCAAAGATGACTTGGAAGATTCCTGTCCAGTTGTACAAATAATTCCATGATCATTTCCAAATTCTTCTTATTCGACCTATTTAAGATGTCAAAACTCAAGTTGTTTTGTCCAAAGTCCATTGAAACTGTGATGGTACTAGGACTCTGAATATCAGAGATCTCTTGTACAACATCATCCCATGCTTTTCTACCCCTTCCCTATTCATCCATAAGATCATCAATAGTAACTTATGCTACACCATGAGTCTCCTACTTGTTATCTAATCTAGAAGGTATAAAAGGTGGATTCCCTTTTATCAAATAACCTTTAGCTGGTTTGGCTTGTATGTAAGATTCAGTTACAATCTTCTGCCTTTTTTTCTATCAAGGGAGGCTGTCAGGAAGTCCTCCTAGCTCAATTATAAACTAACCACAACATGAGAATCATGATCTTTATCAGATTCATACTCACCATCATGTCCATGGAGCACCTACACTGGAGTGATGTTTTCCCCCACACCTGCCCTTCACTACTTGTAAGAGCCTGCAGAAAGGATTTACTATCATTCCCTATAACAACATCACCAAGAGGGGATCCATGATGAGATTTCCCAGGGTGTTCTTCACCCTACATAGAAATATGGACACCAATATCATTAAATTTAGTTACTTGAGCACTTGTTTCAAGGCTAGAAATAGCATGACCTTGTGTTGAGGGGTGATCGACTTCATCCTGAGAGGCAAGTTCCCTTGCATTGACACCACCCATACCATCCTGCATTGATGGGTGATCTGCCTCATCCTGGGAAGCAAGTTCCCTACCATTAACAACACCCATATCATTTTAGGGACCTGAATCCTTAATATTAATTTTATAATAGGCCAATAATCCCTAACCAGTTCCTTTTGAATTCATGGATTGTAGCTTATGTACTTTCCTATAGTTGGAAATCTCATGCCGCAACAGTTTATAAAAATTATAGAAGTTGGGTAAAATTTTATATTTAACTTCAATTTCGAATTTATCACCATTAACAATGAGTATTAAGCTATCTGGATGAGGATTCAAGAAGTCAATATCAATCAAGACCATCGCATAGTAGTTGAAACTTCCTTGAATGGTGTTGTAACCGAGTTTGAGTAATGTACCGATATAAGGGGTAATGTACTATAAGATATGTGGATTCCAGAATACTCAACTAAATCCATGAAACCAGACCCATACCTGAGTAGTATTCTTCTTTTGATGAAGGGGGAGAAAATTGAAAAAAAATTATGATAATCTCAGAATTACAGGATTAAAATTATAATATATGTATTTTCACGTTGTTGATTTTTGATCTTCGGATTAGAAAATAAGATAAAAGTAACCTATGCATATGGGGATCATCTTTCATCCTCAAAAACCCAAAATTTGTTTCATATTACACTTAAAATATTCTAAATATGGGGGTTTATCCCCTTTGGTAAGTATCAACCTCCCGATAAAAGAAAACCAAGAGGATTTCAACCGTTCGTTGAAAGCTTCTTGATTAATGAAAATTGAGACCTTACCATACTCAAATCTAATGATACGAGGCGTATTCGACTCTGATGCTTCCAAGTCTCATTCCACATGTATCTTTTTTTCTCATAACACCTAAAAAATAAATGCCTCTCCTAACATAATTTAACTTCACCTGTACATCCACGATAATCTGAATTATAGAATTCGAATCCATAATAAGATAAAGGAAATGCAGATTTCATATGTGGGAATCACCATCACAACTCTCTCTCAAAACTGCCATCTCTATACCTCCCCTACACACACATTTATATATATACGTATATATATTTATATTTAACAATTTGGGATAAGGATCAAAGACCCTATCCCATTTATTAAAAGAAAAGGTATAATAAAGAAGATTGGGCTATACAAGTAAAACAACCCACATAGAAAACAATAAAAATCCCAAAGAAAAAATGAACTAAAAATAAAATACAATAGCTCGGGTGTGAAATCCCCACTTTCCCAAGACATGAGGGGTGCCTCTAAAATGCGAGTGTCATCCATGATTCTATATCTTTTTTCTCTGCCAAGGTTTATGACCTTCATTTGAGTCCAATTCAAAAAATTCCATTACACCCAAATATTTTGAAACATCCATATGATGAGTAGGGGTGGATACACTGAATCATCCACCAAAACTCTCATCTTGGGAAACACTCAAATGGATAGGATCATCTGGGAGGGGATATTGTAACATCCCTGGTCTGAGATCCACTAAACCGATGCCATGAGCTGGGCCGTCATATGATCTTAGGCACGTCTCCCTATATGCCAAAGGCTTCCGACTAGTAGCGGGGGTATAATGTCTCATGTGAGGAGACTATACCCTCTTTATAATATAAATCCACAACAAATAACAATGAGAAATAAAATAAATAATATAACCAATAAACAAGCACCATGAGTCCATTTCCCAGCATAGGTTACAAACCAACAACCAATCAGTAAATATGCCATGTCATGTCATATAGTTCCAAGTGTAAGGAAAACCCAAAATAAATAAAAATTGAAGAATCACCAAAATATGTCCCAAAACCAAGTCTAGTTCCCCATCTAATGCACATCCCAAGCCCAATCAACCATCTAGCACAACACCCTTAACCTTGTCCTGATCTTGACCATGAAGTCATCTTGAGTACCCAATGGCATCCTGAGTAGGGTGCGAGTACAACTTAGAAGGCCACCACCTAAGGTGTCTCAAAAATATCCGATCTAAACAGATAGTGTATGAAGGTAGATAAAGAACAGTATAAACAGAAGATAAATAGGGCGCTATTTGTTAAAAAAATTCACTTTATCCACTTTTAAAATTTATTATACGAGTTAGGATTTTCATCAAATACACTTTGGCCTATTCCATTCATATAAAATGTTCATAAAGGGAGATAATAACCTTCCCTACATCACTAGGGAAAATATTTTACAAACAGTACATAACTCTTACCTTGGATCCTTAGTCTAGTTTTCATATTCCATGCATTCATTGGGGGTATAAAGCCTTAGTCTGAATCCCTAACCAATGAATTACAGGGGTGTGGCTTAGAACCTCAGTATAACTCCACATGTGAGCATAGAGCCTCAATTCCAATACACCAAATACCACTAATCCATGTGCACATTCTTTTTTAACCATTTTTAAATATACAATTCATAACCATAACTCATTGAACACATAATCCATTTACCAAACATGGTTCATTCAAAATATATATACCATCTTCATGCCTTAATCCACTTAACATATTCATCCTTTACATGCCTTAATCTATTTATACATTCATCATTCACAATTTATAACATTTTAACAAATATTCCATTTATGTGCCTTAACCCACTATCAAACACATTCCCCATTTACATGACTTAATGCATTTAACATGTTTATCATTTACATGCTTTATACCATCAATACATTGACCCATTAAAACCCATAATTCACAAATACCATTGTACCAAACACCCCCTTATGTCATGTTATCAACTAAAAAAAATTAACATCAATTTCGCCTTACCATTAATGTTATAAAAAAACTCAAATTACATTAGTTCTACTTCATAACTCATGATAACCTATCAAAATAATTATTATGGGATTTATCTTATAACCATTAAATTATTCAATTAACATTTCAATTTCATGTTCAACGAGGTGGAACACCCCTTGGATGGCCCTTAACCTAGTCTAATCAACCTCAATTCATCCCACACGGATCATGAGGGTTCAATTCACCAATTAACCAATTCATTAATCATTTTTATTGTGTAAAACAAAATATATAGAACAATGACACAAGAGAACAACTACATACACATAAATTTAACCGCAATACTATGGGGTAAAACTTGTAGACTACCTACCTTGAATTAGAAGATGAACACTCACTTAACCTCATCCTTTTATTCAAACTTAAACACCCTTTGAAGCCTAAACCTAGAATCCACCAAAGATTCAATCCACACCCAACGACATTACAAATGACTTAGAACTAAGGGAGATCAGTCCTTGGGAATTTTAGGAGGGTTTGGTTTGTCACACAAAATGCTAGAGGAAGGCAGTGGGAGAAATTCTAGTAGGAACACTTAAATACTGAGGGGGGAAAATGGTAACTTTTTGGCTTTTAATGGGGCATAGGGTTTGGCCGCACGATTTCAAAAACCATGTGCCAACCGTGTTCCACCCTCTGTCCAAGAGGGGCCCATGTATCACGGTTTCCTAGGGAGACCGAACGGTTTGAAAAACCATATTAAATGGCTCTATCTAAGCCCACACGATTTAACCTTCCCCCTTGGATCATTTCACTAAGCATGCAACACTCCTCCATGAAAGCATGGTTAGGGCATATAGTTACTACTCACCATGCCCCAACCATGAAACATGCACTAGATGACACCTTTTCTCCTTCTTTTGTGTCCCTACCCCCAAGAAACCTCTGAGCCTCCTCATAAACTCAAAAAAAATTCATTGGAAAAATTAAAGGGATTTAAACCCAAACTTAAACAAAAACATACCACATTTGAATCTAGGGATCTTACAACCTCCCCAACTTATAACGACGCATCCTTGAACTGAACTCCCAAGAATCACTAAGTTTACAAGGTAAAAATATTGGGCCACTGAACTCACATATCCATCTCTCTCTCCCAAGTCTCTTCTTGAGTGTTAATATGCTACCATAACACTCGAACTAATCACACAATATTTCCCCACAAGACTTTCTCACTATGATCCATGATATGAATGAGATACTCCTCAAATGACGCATCAGCCTCATGCTCAACATCCTAAACATCTATCACATGGGAAAGGTCAATGTGATACTGCTGAAGCTATTACACAATAAAAACACCATTCATTCCACTATACTTCTATGAGAGATACAACCAGTACACTACCAGTCTGATCCTCTCCACAATCTCAAATAACCCCATGTACCTGGGTGGCAACTTACCCTATTTCCGAATCTAATGGTGACCCATCCTTGGTGACACCTGAAAGAACACACGATCATCCACCAAGAACTCAAGAGGTTGATGACATTGATCAAGTTATGACTTTTGCCTCCACTACTACAAAATAGGCCTTTAACAGCGTTGGCCTTTATTAGCACTAGGAAAAGGTGTCGATAAAGGGAACCTTTATAAGAGATGATAAATTGTAACTTTTATCAGCACTTTTTTAGCACCAAAAAAGGTCCAAATAAAATAAAATAATAAAATAAATAAAAAACAAAAAATGATTTTATTCAAAAAATATAATTTTTTATTAATTAAATAATTATTGATAAAAATGAATTAATTGATTATACTATATATAAATTATAAATACTAATAAGTAGTACATATTAAATGTATCGATATATTCAAAATAAAAATTAAACAAATAAAAATTAAAAATAAGTAAATTGAGAAAAATATTAAACATTTTATTAATTAGAAAATTATTGATAATGTTAATAAATAATATACATTAAATATAAAAATATATATGAATATATATAAATATGATTTATATAATACAAAATATTTATGCTTTACATTAAATGGTTATATATTTAGTGAATAATGGTTTATAATTAAAAATTTATATGAATTAAAAATGCAGACTAATTGCATACAGTAATGGACATAATTAAATTTCGTTTTATTTTTCAATTTAACACATATCAAACAAGTGTTATATTTATTTCACACATATATAATTAATTCATTTTTATATACAACACAAACACATAAAAATTTTCTATTTTTTCAATATTATCTGTGTACTTAATTTTAATTTATTATAATTCACTCATTTTTAACATGTATGTACTTAAGATTAAATATTCATTAATAATGTTAAAAATATATTTGTAAAAAAATATTTATAAATAAATATATTTTTAAATGTACATTTACTATATTTACACACTTATATATTTATAATTATAAATAAATAAATATTATTTTTTTTAAAATTATTTATATGATTATAAATAAATTATTATATATATTTAAATAATTATTAAATTTATTTAAATAGTTAATATATTTAATATATTTATATTTATATATATTTATTATATATATATATATAATGATATAAATATTTTTTTTAAAAAATATTTATATAATTGTAAATAAATAATTATATATTTAAATAATTATAAAATTATAATAAATATATTTAAATAATTATAAAATTACAATAAATATATTTACATAAAGAATATATTTACTTTATTTATATTTATATATATTAATTAAATATATATAATATTAAATATATATATAATTAATATTTTCTATTTATAATTATAATTATAAATCCTTTATCAGTGCTTAAGTAATAAGCGATGATAAACAGAATCTTTATTAGTGATTTTTTAGATACACTAATAAAAGTGTCATGATCAATTTTAAAAACCATAACCAGTCACGAAACCTTTGTGATATCTATAACTATCCACATAAGCCACCCTCTGTCAGTGTTCCTACTCGATGAATCAAAGTTCAAATCAGGGCTCGAATCGAGGCTCGAACAAATCCAAGGCTCAAATCCAAGGATCAAATGATTCAAGGATCGAAAGAATCCAAGGCTCCAACTTAAGTATTTCTCTACTTTCTCTCAAATGTAAGTGTTTATCTACTTTCTCTTGGGGAACTTAGGGTGTAAAACATCAATGGTCCTGGCTGTGGTGGAGGATTTTTTGCAACTGTGAGTGTGGTGAGTTTTCCATTTTGGATATTTGGTCATGAAGATCATCCATTTTGATGCTTGGAATTTTTAGATTGTGAACCACATATACATGTTCCAGAGGTGCTTTTTCTATCTAACTTACAACCACCAAAGTCAGAATAAGAATAACTAATTAATTCAAATGATTGTCCTCTAGGATAGAATAGTCCTAGATTGAGTGTATGCTTGAGGTATTTGAAGATTCTCTTTATAGAATTTAAATGAGATTCCTGAGGATTTTCTTGAAAATGATCACACATACACACACTAAACATAATTTCAGGTCGACTAGCATTTAAGTAGAGTAAAATTCCAATCATTATTCTTTAAGTGGGTTGATCAACAGATTTTCCATCTTCATCAAGATCCAACTTACAAGGGGTACTCATGGGAGTGTCACTACTTTTAGTGCTATCCAATCCAAAATTTTTTAGAAGTGCTCTAGTATATTTACTTTGACTTAAGATAATACCATCACTATTTTTAATGATTTAAAATCTCAGAAAGAATTTTAGTTCACCCATTAAACTCATTTCAAATTCATTTTGCATCATTTTAGAAAAATCAACACATAAATATTTTTTTTAAGATCCAAAGATAATGTCATATACATATATTTTAACAACTAAAACATCATTATAAATTCATTTTATAAAAAGGGTAGGATCAAATATTCCTTTTGTAAAACCTTTGGAAATAAGAAAAGTTCTCAACCTATCATACCAAGCTCTTGGAGCTTGTTTTAAACCATATAAATATTTTGATAATTTAAAAATATGATTTGGAAAATGGGGGTTTGTAAAACCAGGGGGTTGTTAAACAAAGATATCCTCAAATATATACCCATTTAAGAATGCACTCTTAGCATCCATTTGGTATAGTTTGAAATATAGATGTTTAACATAATCAATCAAGATTCTGATGGCTTTAAGTCTAGCTACTGGTGCAAAGGTCTCCTCATAGTCAATTCCTTCTTCTTGACTATAGCCTTGTGTAACCAATCTAGCCTTGTTTCTAACTATGTTACCAGATTCATCTACCTTATTTCTAAACACCCATTTAGTGACTATGGTGAATGTGTCCTTAGGTATTTCAAGAAGTTTCCAAAATTTGTTCCTTTCAAACTGATTAAGTTCTTCTTGCATAGCCATCACCCAAAATTCATTATTGATAGCATCATTAATGTTTTTAGGTTCAATTTGTGACAAGAAAACTTGATGTTCAATCTGATTTCTAATAGAAGCTCTAGTTTGAGTTCCTTTGTCTAGGTCTCCTACAACAACATCTAAAGGATGGTTCTTAAGAGTTCTAAAAGCTCTAGAAAAGGAGAGAATAGTGATTTCAGGTTCATCAGAAGGTTCAGGTCCATTGTGACTTGAGTCTAAGGAATTTACAGAACTGGAGTTTTCATAGACTCTTTCATATAAAAGTTTGAGTATTTTGGATTAATGTTCAGATTTGATACATCATCCTACAGGTTCTCTAGAATGGTTTTAGGCTCATGTGGATCTGTTTCATCAAATTTGACATGGACAGATTCTTCCACACATTTAGTTCTTTTATTGAACACTCTATAGGATTTACTAGACATGGAATATCTTAAAAAGAAACCTTTATCACTCTTGGATGCAAAATTTTCAAGATTGTCCTTAGTATTAAGGATATAGACTTTGCAACCAAAAACTTTGAAGTAGTTAACCTTGGGTTTTCAATTGTTCCATAAATCATAAGGATTCCTTTTAAAAATAGGTCTGATCAACACTCTATTGATTATGCAGAATGCTGTATTGACAGATTTATCCCAAAAATAAATAGGTAGGTCATATTCACTAAGCATTTTTCTAGAAATATCTTGCAGGGTTCTATTTTTTCTTTCTACAACTCCATTTTTTTGAGGTATTCTAGGGGAAGAAAAATTGTGACTATAACCATTTTGTGAGAAAAAGGATTCAAACTCTTGATTTTCAAACTCAAGACCATGATCAATTCTTAAGGATTTAATTATAAGTTCACTAATATTTTCTACAGACTTGGAATATTTAGTAAAATAATAGTATTATAGCATCCCGCCTCTTTATCACATAAACTTTCATTACATTTTACAAAACCGAGGATCTTCAAGGTTTAGTGTCTTGGAAACCAGGAACTTTAAACATGAAAACATAAAACATTCTTCTAAAACACTTGAAAGGCTTCTCCTCATGTACATCCTAGGTTCATTACTGCATCACATAACCTAGGAGCATACATCAAAAGAAAGGTTGAGAAAAAATCCCAGTAAGGGAAACAAGAGAAACATTTTACATGTGAACTTGAGATACTTCAATAAGGTCATGAAAAGAACTTTAAGGCATGATAATGAAATCATGAGGCATATCATAATAAAAATAACATTTTCATAACTAGAAGATGTGGATACAACATTTAATATTGAAAATCGTTTCGTTTCACCAAGGTCCATCCCCAAGGTGTCGTTAAAAATTACCAAGGTTATTCACCAAGGCGTCGTTAAAAATGTTCATCTCTAGAGATTAAGTCTTTACCCAATGCATTGGAGCGCTATCAGGGCGCACCCTTAAATTTGCCTTTATTATCATGTGAGCCACATATATCATCATAAAACATTTCATAAATAACCCATATAGCAT
This sequence comes from Viscum album, assembly GCA_963277665.1. Taxonomy (NCBI): domain Eukaryota; kingdom Viridiplantae; phylum Streptophyta; class Magnoliopsida; order Santalales; family Viscaceae; genus Viscum; species Viscum album. The sequence continues at coordinate 816,439,525 of OY728165.1, forward strand.
AAAATAAATGGGTTTCATTTCATAATCATAACGTTTTAAAAACTGCTTTAAAGACATGATCTTTACGTTACTTTAAACCCACAGAAAGGGAAAGCGGGTGTCATGTATGTAAATCCCAGAATTTAAAATAGAACATTTTTGTATATATGTGAATAAACCTGTAGAAATAAGATCTTTGAGTATTCAATTAATAACATGAAGTAATTTTGAGAAAAAGAGAGAGGCATTTTGAGACGAAAATTTTGCAGCACAATGGCTACGTTACAAGGTTTTAGAAAACGTTGAAAAGAGAGGGGACATGGGTGAAACAATGATAAATGACCCATAAAACAGTAGAGGGACATAATATAAGGGATTTTAGAACATGTTAATGAAATTTTAAAATATACCATATGAAATGAAGAACATGAAAGGAAGACAAAAATAAGATTTCTCTTATGAAAATTCGGCAGCCTAACAACGTTACATAAAGTTCAACCAAAAATGAACTGATGATGTAAAATAGGGTCTCTCATCATATGAACATATAAGATCAGTATGATAGATATAGAGATCATACCCCAACATAATAAAAGGAACTTGCAAGACTTGACATGGAATTAGAACTTTGAAAAGGAGAAGGGTGAAAGAATCTCTTAAAAATTTGGCAGCTTAACGGCGTCACATAAACTTCAACAAAAATGAATTGATGAGATCAAATAGGGTCTCTCATCATATGAACATAAGAGTACATTATGATAGATATAGAGATCATAACCCAACATAACAAAAAGGAACTTGAAAGAATTGACATGAAAGTAGAACTTCAAAACGAGAAGGGTGAAGAACCACTTAAAAATTCGGCAGCCTAACGACGCCACTTAAAACTTCAAAAAAACTGAATTGAAGAGATCAAATAGGGTCTCTCATCATATGAACATAAGAGTCCAGTATGATAGATATAGATATCATACCCCAACATAACAAAAAGTAACTTGAAAGAATTGACATGAAAGTAGAACTTCAAAACGAGAAGGGTGAAGAACCACTAAAAAATTCGGCAGCCTAACGGCGCCACTTAAAACTTCAAAATACTGAATTGAAGAGATCAAATTGGGTCTCTCATCATATGAACATAAGAGTCCAGTATGATAGATATAGATATCATACCCCAACATAACAAAAAGGAACTTGAAAGAATTGACATGAAAGTAGAACTTCAAAACGAGAAGGGTGAAGAACCACTTAAAAATTCGGCAGCCTAACGGCGCCACTTAAAACTTCAAAAAAACTGAATTGAAGAGATCAAATAGGGTCTCTCATCATATGAACATAAGAGTCCAGTATGATAGATATAGATATCATACCCCAACATAACAAAAAGGAACTTGAAAGAATTTACATGAAAGTAGAACTTCAAAACGAGAAGGGTGAAGAACCACTAAAAAATTCGACAGCCTAACGGCGCCACTTAAAACTTCAAAATACGGAATTGAAGAGATCAAATGGGTTCTCTTATAATATGAACATAAGAGTCCAGTATGATAGATATAGAAATAATAACCCAACATAACAAAAAGGAACTTGAAAGAATTGACATGAAAGTAGAACTTCAAAACGAGAAGGGTGAAGAACCACTAAAAAATTTGGCAGCCTAACGACGCCACTTAAAACTTCAAAATACTGAATTGAAGAGATAAAATGGGTTCTCTCATCATATGGTCATAAAAGATCAGTATGATAAATTTATAGATCATACCCCAACATAATAAAAAGGAACTTGAAATACTTTACATGAAAATAGATCTTGAAAAATGAGAAGGGAGAAAGAATCCGTTACAAAAAATTTCGGCAGCCTAACGACGCCACTTAAAACTTCATAAAACGAAATAATGAGAGTAAGAGGGTATCTATCATTATGTGAACATGAAAAGGGAAGTAATAGGAGTATTAAAGAACACCATTTAACATAAGAACATGGAGCATAAAAGAAATTACATAAAAGAGATTTCTTGGAAAGAAAGAGAGAGATCATATCCCTTACCTTAAAACATAACTCTTAAAACTCAAAAGTTGGGACCTTGAGGGCTTGGGGGAACCATGGGAGGACTCCTTGGGAGGTAATGAGACCAGAACTTCGTTGGGGGAGAGTGGGGAGTCGAATGGATGAGAGGATGGCTTGGTATTTATAGGGAAAGTGAGGGGACAAGGCATTAATGGCAAAGGGACACCTCATTAGTGGTTTTGGAAAAACCATGGGCTTGCCCATGGTATTTACCCATGGTATTGGCCACTTGGGACACCTCATACCTTATCTCACTATTCATAATTCGAACATATTGATTACAAACTTAATACATCATTTAATGATGTCATTAAACACCCGTAACTTAAAAACTGTATTTTCACTATTCATCGAAAATTCAACTTTCTCAGAATAATCCCAAAATTTCACCTTAACCAAATATCAACACTCTGATTACAAATATGAATTCCATTTTATAAAAATAATTTTCTAAATATTTTTAATTTAATTTTTAAATAAAAACACTATTCACTGAAAATTCATTTTTTTTTTCAGAAAAAAGCCCAAAAATTACCATAGCACAATATCGGTGCTCTGAGTTCAAAAATGAAATCCGTTTTATAAAAATAATTTTCTAAATATTTTTAATTAAATTTTTAATTAAAAAACACTATTCACCCGAAAAAACTAATACTTGAATAATAATTTATGAAACCGTTATTTAACCATTTTATTGAATCACATTACTTAATCAAGGTGCCTAGATTATATTAATACTTTCTTTAAGTGAGATTACTAATCCATTTGGACACATTACTAATCCTAATCATAAAATCACTATTCATAATTTACTATTCATAAAAAATTAAGTTTATCTTATTAGACTCTAAATTTCGTACTGAACATAATTGTAGAAGACCATTTTTTGAAAATCATTACACATTTTTAATTATTTAAGGTTTACACAACCATTTTTAAAATATCCATTTTCTAAAATTCATCAAAAATATGCATACTATATTTATCCGGTCATTTGAAAATTCTTAAACTTCATCATAAGAAGAAATCCCAATTTTTATTTAAAACAAAGGATTACACAAGGCAGTTACGGTCTCCTTACATAGCCCCTTATCACACCAGCATATGACCTAAGTGTAAGGTGTGCTAAGGTGAGAGAATCTGAGGGAGGCTCGGCTAACATCGCACGAGTAGTAATTTCTATTAGTTTGAACTTCTCGCAAAGGCGATTCTGTTCTGGCTTCACACGATGAAGTTCGGCTTGGGTTTGGTCCAGAGCAAAGCCCAGTGGTGCTACCTCCTTCCCAAGTTCTGTTAGATGGGCTTCGATCGGTCCAAGACTACTGGGTGAGGCCATCGAATCTTCTTTCTATAAATATTAACCAAGATTACTTGTATTTAGAGGCAATAATCAAAACGTTTAGTTTCCAGCGGTCATATTGACCAATGGTCATATAACCGTCTAAACCAAACTGTCTCATTTTAATTATACTCATGTTATCAAATAAAACATTTTTGTTGAGTATAAAAAATAAAATAACACATGAAATTAGGAAACAAGATTTATTCAAAATTTTGGGTCGTTACAATCTTCCCCCCTTAAGAAATTGCGTCCTCGCAATTTTTAAAAATTGGGTTTTGAAATTTCATTGAAAGTCCCACATCGGAAAAAGAGTCAGTAATACTATTACTTTAAAAGAAAGAAAAGGAAGTACAAAGGCCACCCGAGTTTACTCATACTAGGATTCCATGTAGGAAACATGGAAATGGAGGAGAAAACAAAGGGTCACGTTCTAAAGGGAGAGTGATAGAAAATATGATTAGGAGAAAGATAACCATAAGAAAATACCAAACTTATGATGTCTGTAAATGGTCTTTGATTACTTAGTAGGAAACGTAAACCAACAACGTTTTTGTTTTACGTTCCTTTTCATAATTTTGAGGAATTCATTTACAACATAGAACAGAAACATAAGGAAATATATCTACCTTCATGTAGAGTTTCACCCTTTAATAAGTTTCTACAAAAACTAATCTTTTCTCCCAAACGATGAGCATTCAAAACCACTTGGTCTTATCAAAACACAAGAATCATCTTCTAGAGAATCACATAATCCACAAAAGATTAACTATCTATTTCTTCTATCTTTAAACATTATCCCAAAAACAGAAAGGGTAAGGTTAAACAACTATTCAAAAAGGAAGAATCCCATAGGAATGGAAACTAATTTTAAATCTTCAATGTTCCATGGTAATACCCAAAGTTCATCATAGACCATCCCATAAATAACGGTCCTTAAAATTCCTCAAAATAAACCAAACTAAGATTGAAACCCAAATACAAGAAGGATTTGATAACATAGTCTTCCAAAATAAACTTCATTGTTCATCTCCAAACAAAATCAACCACTCCTAACATCTTATAACAAAATTATCTAAACTAAACATATTTTACCCAAGATAGGTTAATCATTCCCATAAGTAACCTACATTACTATAAGTCCACCATAAATTCATCGATTCTTCAAAATATAAGTCAACCTTACTCCTCAATTAAAATACCGTAGTAATCAATTTACCTCGATCATATAGGGTCCCCAAAATAGTGAACATATTCCAAAATAATAATCATTTTTTAACCCCATAATCATCTCTGTCATATTAATACGACAATCGTCGCATTTACTATCACATTGGTTTTTGGGACATGTTCTTCCATTTCCCGCCATTAACTAAGAAAAGAAACTATAATTAGGGGCTTATTTACTTAGCTAATATTCAAGAAAAGGAAACTTTAAGCATAAAAGGATAAACATGTAGAATAAAAGTATATCCTAACTTGTGATCCCCTAGGTTCCAATCTAGGTTATCCATGATCATATATTCTTATGTTAATCATTATTTTGTTTTATCCTTGTTCCTTTAATAATGGTTCATACTAAGCTTATGAATTTACCAAATCATATCCCCCGGGAGTGTCGTAACCAAGAGTGCAGCAAGGCCCGTTGTCGTGTACCAGTTCCCGTTCGAGTCTAGCTCAAAGCGGTGTTTTTAGGTTTTACCCCTATGTACATCTGTGCCAGAGCCACCTCTACCTGCTCGTATCCAGACAGGGATGTATTTTCTTGGAAACCCCTTACTCAATACTCACCAAAATACCAGGAAGATTTACTATATTTAAACTTTTCTATAGGGTTCTTCCTAGATTTTCCATATCCTAATTTCCACAAATAACTAAACCATCCTTTGATACCAACTATAGAATCCCTCCTCTTTATCACATAAACTTTCATTACATTTTACAAAACCGAGGATCTTTAAGGTTTAGTGTCTTGGAAACCAGGAACTTTAAACATGAAAACATAAAATATTCTTCTAAAACACTTGAAAGGCTTCTCCTCATGTTCATCCTAGGTTCATTACTACATCACATAACCTGGGAGCATACATCAAAAGAAAGGGTGAGCAAAAATCCCAGTAAGGGAAACAAGAGAAACATTTTACATGTGAACTTGAGATACTTCAATAAGGTCATGAAAAGAACTTTAAGGCATGAGAATGAAATCATGAGGCATATCATAATAAAAATAACATTTTCATAACTTGAATATGTGGCTACAACATTTAATATTGACAATCGTTTCATTTCACAAAGGTCCATCCCCAAGGTGTCGTTAAAAATTACCAAGGTTATTCACCAAGGCGTCGTTAAAAATGGTCATCTCTAGATATTAAGTCTTTACCCAATGCATTGGAGCGCTATCAGGGTGCACCCTTAAATTTGCCTTTATTATCATGTGAGCCACATATAACATCATCAAACATTTCATAAATAACCCATATAGCATAAAATAAATGGGTTTCATTTCATAATCATAACGTTTTAAAAACTTCTTTAAAGACATGATCTTTACGTTACTTTAAACCCACAGAAAGGGAAAGCGGGTGTCATGTATGTAAATCCCAGAATTTAAAATAGAACATTTTTGTATATATGTGAATAACCCTGTAGAAATAAGATCTTTGACTATTCACTTAATAACATGAAGTAATTTTGAGAAAAAGAGAGAGGCATTTTGAGACGAAAATTTTGCAGCACAACGGCTACGTTACAAGGTTTTAGAAAACGTTGAAAAGAGAGGGGACATGGGTCAAACAATGATAAATGACCCATAAAACAGTAGAGGGACAGAATATAAGGGATTTTAGAACATGGTAATGAAATTTGAAAATATAACATATGAAATGAAGAACATGAAAGGAAGACAAAAATAAGATTTCTCTTATGAAAACTCGGCAGCCTAACAACGTTACATAAACTTCAACCAAAAATGAACTGATTATGTCAAATAGGGTCTCTTATAATATGAACATAAAAGATCAGTATGATAGATATAGAGATCATACCCAAACATAATATAAGGAACTTTCAAGACTTGACATGGAATTAGAACTTTGAAAAGAAGAAGGGTGAAAGAATCCCTTAAAAATTTGGCAGCTTAACGACGTCACTTAAACTTCAACAAAAACAAATTGATGAGATAAAATAGGGTCTCTCATCATATGAACATAAGAGTCCAGTATGATAGATATAGAGATCATAACCCAACATAAAAAAAAGGAACTTGAAAGAATTGACATGAAAGTAGAACTTCAAAACGAGAAGGGTGAAGAACCACTTAAAAATTCGGCAGCCTAATGGCGCCACTTAAAACTTCAAAAAAACTGAATTGAAGAGATCAAATAGGGTCTCTCATCATATGAACATAAGAGTCCAGTATGATAGATATAGAGATCATACCCCAACATAAAAAAATGAACTTGAAAGAATTGACATGAAAGTAGAACTTCAAAACGAGAAGGGTGAAGAACCACTAAAAAATTCGGCAGCCTAACGACGCCACTTAAAACTTAAAAATACTGAATTGAAGAGATCAAATGGGGTCTCTAATCATATGAACATAAGAGTACAGTATGATAGATATAGAGATCATACCCCAACATAACAAAAAGGAACTTGAAAGAATTGACATGAAAGTAGAACTTCAAAACGAGAAGGGTGAAGAACCACTTAAAAATTCGGCAGCCTAACGGCGCCACTTAAAACTTCAAAAAAACTGAATTGAAGAGATCAAATAGGGTCTCTCATAATATGAAAATAAGAGTCCAGTATGATATATATGGAGATCATACCCCAAAATAACAAAAAGGAACTTGAAAGAATTGACATGAAAGTAGAACTTCAAAACGAGAAGGGTGAAGAACCACTAAAAAATTCGGCAGCCTAACAGCTCCACTTAAAACTTCAAAATACTGAATTGAAGAGATCAAATGGGGTCTCTCATAATATGAACATAAGAGTCCATTATTATAGATATAGAGATCATACCCCAACATAACAAAAAGGAACTTGAAATAATTGACATGAAAGTAGAACTTCAAAACGAGAAGGGTGAAGAACCACTAAAAACTTCGACAGCCTAACGACGCCACTTAAAACTTCAAAATACTAAATTGAAGAGATCAAATGGGGTCTCTCATCATATGGTCATAAAATATCAGTATGATAAATTTAGAGATCATACCCCAACATAATAAAAAGGAATTTGAAATACTTTACATGAAAATAGATCTCGAAAAATGAGAAGGGAGAAAGAATCCGTTACAAAAAATTCGGCAGCCTAACGGCGCCACTTAAAACTTCATAAAACGAAATAATGAGAGTAAGAGGGGATCTATCATTATGTGAACATGAAAAGGGCAGTAATAGGAGTATAAAAGAACACCCTTTAACATAAGAACATGGAGCATAAAAGAAATTACATAAAAGAGATTTCTTGGAAAGAAAGAGAGAGATCAAATCCCTTACCTTAAAACATAACTCTTAAAACTCAAAGGTTGGGACCTTGAGGGCTTGTGGGAACCATGGGAGGACTCCTTGGGAGGTAATTAGACCATAACTTCATTGGGGGAGAGTGCGGAGTCGAATGTATGAGAGGATGGCTTGGTATTTATAGGGAAAGTGAGGGGACAAGGCATTAATGGCAAAGAGACACCTCATTAGTGGTTTTGGCAAAACCATGGGCTTGCCCATGGTATTTTCCCATGGTATTGGCCACTTGGGACACCTCATACCTTATCTCACTATTCATAATTCGAACATATTGATTACAAACTTAATACATCATTTAATGATGTCATTAAACACTCGTAACTTAAAAACTGTATTTTCACTATTCATCGAAAATTCAACTTTCTCAGAATAATCACAAAATTTCACCTTAACGAAATATCAATTCTCTGATTTAAAATATGAACTCCATTTTATAAAAATAATTTTCTAAATAATTTTAATTTAATTTTTAAATAAAAACACTATTCACCGAAAATTCATTTTTTTCAGAAAAAACCCCAAAAATTACCATAGCATAATATCGGTGCTCTGAGTTCAAAAATGAAATCCGTTTTATAAAAATAATTTTCTAAATATTTTTAATTAAATTTTTAATTAAAAAACACTATTCACCTGAAAAAACTCATACTTGAATAATAATTTATGAAACCATTATTTAACCATTTTATTGAATCACATTACTTAATCAAGGTGCCTAGATTATATTAATACTTTCTTTAAGTAAGATTACTAACCCATTTGGACACATTACTAACCCTAATCATTACATCACTATTCATAATTTACTATTCATCAAAAATTAAGTTGATCTTATTAGAATCTAAATTTCGTACTGAACATAATTGTAGAAGACCATTTTTTGAAAATCATTACACATTTTTAATTATTTAAGGTTTACACAACCATTTTTAAAATATCCATTTTCTAAAATTCATCAAAAATATGCATACTATATTTATCCGGTCATTTGAAAATTCATAAACTTCATCATAAGAAGAAATCCCAATTTTTATTTAAAACAAAGGATTACACAAGGAAGTTACGGTCTCCTTACATAGCCCCTTATCACACCAGCATATGACCTAAGTGTAAGGTGTGCTAAGGTGAGAGAATCTGAGGGAGGCTCATCTAACATCGCACGAGTAGTAATTTCTATTAGTTTGAACTTCTCGCAAACGCGATTCTGTTCTAGCTTCACACGATGAAGTTCGGCTTGGGTTTTGTCCAGAGCAAATCCCAGTGGTGCTACCTCCTTCCCAAGTTCTGTTAGATGGGCTTCGATCGGTCCAAGACTACTGGGTGAGGCCATCGAATCTTCTTTCTATAAATATTAACCAAGATTACTTGTATTTAGAGGCAATAATCAAAACGTTTAGTTTCCAGCGGTCATATTGACCAATGGTCATATAACCGTCTAAACCCAACTGTCTCATTTTAATTATACTCATGTTATCAAATAAAACATTTTTGTTTAGTATAAAAAATAAAATAACACATGAAATTAGGAAACAAGATTTATTCAAAATTTCGGGTCGTTACAAGCAGACTTCACTTTTTTGAGCCACAAAGAAGGTCCAAGTATATCTAAAAAATTCATCTACAAGAACATAAATATAGTGCTTCCCATTTAAACTAGAAACTCTAGATGGTCCAAACAGATCCATGTGAACCAGTTTAAGTGGTTGAGAAGTCAACACTTCTTTCTTTGGTTTGAAATAAATTTTGTGTTGTTTTCCCGTTTCACAGGGATTACACACCTTGTCATTGGGAAACTCAAGTTTGGGTAAGTATTTAAATAATCCCTTTCTAGTTAGCTTTCTAAGGGAGTGAATATTACAGTGTCTTAGTCTCATATTCTAGAGCCAATATTCTTTATGAAATACACTTAATCATGAAGCATTTTGAGAAGCTAAGGAATCTAAGTTAATAGAGTAAACATTTTCATTTCTTAATGCAGAAAACACTAATTCATATTTAGAATTAAATACATTGCAAGCATCATTTTTAAATCTAACATGAAATACATCATCACATAATTGTGAGATACTAAGCAGATTATATTTTAATCCATCAACAAACAGTACTTTGGAAATCAATACATAGTTAGAGTTACGGATTTGGCTGAGGCCAATAATATTTCCTTTGGCATTGTTACCAAATTTGACATGTCCTCCATCTATTTTTATTATATTCTTGAAGCATGAGTAGTCTCCTATAATGTGTCTTGAACATCCACTTCCAAGTACCATAAACTTTTATTGGAACTCTTTAAGCAACTTTCCTACAAAATTATCAAGAAAAAATAGTTTTTGGTACCCATACCTGTTTGGGTCTAGTAATATTAGTAATAAGTACTTTGGGAACCCATATCTGCCTCAAAGTTTTCCAATAAGCATTATGTAAAGTATTAGAAAAATAAACCCTATTTGATATAGAAAATTGCAAAACAGTAGAAAGTGTATCATAAATTTAATTAGTTGATTTGTGTCCGGAACTGGGAGTAAAACTATATGTCCTAGATTTAGAAAAAAATTTGTTCTACCAAGGTCTCTTTTCCCAGGTTGATAACCAATTCCAGTGTTGTATTTAGGGGCAATTTGTTTACCTAGAATTTGAGTAAGGGTATTTTACCATTGGTAAAATAATCTAGGTAATTCTTCAATTTCTCATTAGACATTTTTAATTCATTGTTCTCTTTGAGCAGTTGAGAATTTTTCTCTTTTTCAGTTGTGTGTTCAGATTTAACAGTCACAGTAAGAGCATACTGTTTCTTCAATGATTTATATTTGTCTTTTAGTTCATTGCATGTTTTTTCAAGAATGTTACAGTATTCAAACATTTATTCATTATTCATATTTTCAGAGTCACTCTCATCTTCCGAATAGTATGAATTATGTATAAGAGAGTCCAGTGTTACCTCAGATGTGTCTGTCATAAAACACATATTGGATTTTTTTTCCTGTTCATCATGTGATGTTTCTGAGTCACTTGAAATGTCCTCAGAAGCACTCCAGGTTGCCTTCATGTCCTTTTTATGATTCCTATCCTTGTCCTCATATCTCATTTTATACTTTATATTTGGATTGTCAGCCTTGATATGTCCTTTTTGCTTACATTAATAGCAAGAAATCTCATCAGTCTTGTCACGTCTTTTCTGATCCTTCTTCCAACTTCCTTTTTTTTATATTTTTCCTTGAAGTTAGGCTTTCGGAAAAAGTTCTTATTCTTGTAAAATCTCTTCAATCTTCTAGGTAATTGAGCCATATCCTCATCACTTTCAGGTGATGATTTTTCACTACTGGAACTTTTTACTGATTCTTCCTATTTCCCTTTGTCTTTGTGTTTAGAGGTGGTGGTCTTGAATGCAATATATTTCCTCTTTGGTTCATCCTCCTCTTCCTTGTTGAATTTCAGTTCCTATTCATTCATCATCAGTTTCTCAATGAGTTATTTTATAGGAAGCTTGCTGATGTCATGTGATTCTCTAATAGAGACAAGGGTTCCTCCCCATCTGTTAGGCAGACATTTGAGAATTCTCAAGATCTGTTCCTTGGTAGTGACTTCTCTTCCAAGAGAAATCATTGTGTTGAAAATCTCATTAAACCTAAGATACATGTCAGAGATAGGATCATTGGGTTTCATTTTCAAGTTATCATATTTAATAGTATAAGTATTAAGTCTCATTTCTTTTACACTAGATGTTCCTTCATGTGAGACAGACAGGGTATCCCAAATTTCATGGGTAGTTTTACAAGCAGAAATTCTGTTGAATTCTTCATCTCCTAAGGAGCAGTATAAAGTATTCATATCTTTGTAATTGTTATTGTAGGAAGTTTTTATAGGTTTATCCCATGTGATTTTATCAGTATCAGGAATCTTATATTCATATATTATTAGAGACTAAATTTCAAAACCCATACTCTCTAAATTCATTTTCATTTTAATTTTCCATTGAGCATAGTTGGTTCCATTAAAGAATGGTGGTCTTTTGGTTGCAACACCTTCCAATCTATTATCCATAATATAGAAATACTTTGAAAGATATAGAAATTTAAAATTAATAGAAACTTACAAATCTTTAAAGTACAACTACAATCACAGTTGAAGTAGGTTAAACAGAGTCTTAATAAACAACCTCTGATACCAAATGTTGGTCGGAGTAGATTACTAAAGAGTGGGGTGAATTTAATATCTATAAAAATTTCTGGTTAAAAATTATTTCTAAAAGGTTTTCCCCAAAAGGTTAAATACAACCCAATTAATCAAGTTTATACTGTTATAAGAGTTTGACTATTTAAATAACTTCTTAGAAGATTTATTAGTTCTCAGTAATCTTAAGATCAGTTGTTAATATTACTTTTGAAGCTATTCTACTTAGACAAGACAATTATAAATTCTTTACAAGATTAACTATCAAAGTGAATTTATAGATTTCTGAATTATACAGTAAATCAGTAAAACAAAGAAGACTAAATTAAGAAGCACAACGAATATGAAACAAGTGGTTCAGTCTCAAGCCGAGACCTAATCCACTCCACTTGGTGATCACCTGCCACAAAGAAGTTTATATAAATAAACTTGATCCACACCCTAGATCGGGGTTAAAAACAGTACACATGACTGTCTAGGTCACACAGAGACCTCTTCCACAGTTCTTCATGGGTACAAACAACTAGGCCACATAAGTACCTCTTACACACTTATATGTGGGTATACACAAGTGTAAAAAGATTTTTGAGTAAGGATATATGGTATCCTTTAGTTTAATGCAAGAGACAAAGTTTGTTGTTATAAAGATACACACACTGCTTGGAAGTTAATAAAATAATACACAATAGAGAAAAAATATTGAGATAGGTTTAGAAGTGCTCTGAGTTTTATTCTTTGCAGCTCTAGACTTCTGAGATGAAGAAGATGCAGAAATTAAGTCCTCGTATGGAAAATAGAGTGTCGCAAGTCAGACAGATCTGGCTTGTGTTCTTCGTGATGTTGGACAGTGCAAAGATGTTCTAAATTATGGGATTCAAGTATGCTTCGTGTGTTCTTCAGAAACATCGAGTTTCATGATACAATTCTTTATTTAAAAATTCTCTAAGTGTATTCTTCATTTTCGTGATCATGCCCACTCGCTTGTTTCGCTTTTCAGTATCTGTATTTGTTTCTGGGCCGTATTACTCTTTTATCTTGGAGTGAATGTGTTTGAGCTGATAGGTTTCATGTATTCTGCACCTTTTACCTCAATCCTTAATTCATTTTTTATGTGTAGGAATCATTAATACCTTAATCCGATACATGATGTTCCTATTATGATTCCAAGTGCCTGTTATTAGTTTGAAATTGACATTTTATGTAAAAAGTGCCACTCATTGAAAATAAATCAAACATGCTCATGTTTTCTTGATAATTTAAGAAAAAGATTCATATGTAATTTTTGACATGTACGAATTGGTCTCATGTCAAACTGATACACAATGTTATCGGTATGAGTCAAATTGTGTGTTTTCAGTTTAAAATGGCATTTTAGTAAAAAAGAAAAGTTTCATACTCAAAACTGAGGAAAAACCTTCATATTTTGTTTATACTTTAGTAAAATGTTACATAAATCATTCGATATGTGTAGTAATCAACTAATCCTCAATCAGATGCACAATGTGACTGGTATGACTCTAATTACATCTTTTTATTTAAAATTGATGTCAATTTTAGTAAAATGGACAACTATCCTACTCAAAAACAAGAAAATGTATTTGGATTGTTTTGATACTTTACATAAACAATCTATAAGTCATTTTTGAAATTTATAAATAATCCTCACCTCAATATAATACACCATGTAACTATACTATATCTCAAACATAAAAATTATCCAATTGGTTAATGGTAAAGGTCTCTAAAATCAGTATGAAATGTGACACCTTGGTCAACCAATCCACAACTACCCATATCGCATCATTTTTCTGAGGTGTCCCAGGAAGACCTACCAAAAAATACATCATGACATCACCCCACTTACATTAAAGAATGGTAAATGGATGTAACAAACCACCCGGTCCCTGATGCTTGGCCTTAACCTACTAATAGGTGTAGTACCTCGTCACGAAACCCACAACCTCTTTTTCATTTTGGGTCACCAATATTATCTATGAAGATTAGGATACATTTTGGTTAAATTGGGATGCACCACAAACTTTCAAATATAAAACTCATGTATCAACTCCTCCCATATAAAAGTAGGCACATAAATACAACCACATACATAAAATATCTTATCATCATCCAAAGTCCAATCAGAAGGTGACTCCCCACCTCCAAGAATTTCCCTCATGGACAAACACTCCAGTTCCTCATACTGCCTCTCCTTTATCCAGCTCAGAAGCATGAAATCGACTACCAGGGATACAAGGGTCATTAAAAATTGTACATCCTGAACCTCTAGGTTCATCTTAGCAAACAATTCCATCATCCTCCACTTGAAGATAGATTTTTGAACTAGATGACTTTGAGTATTCTAACTCAAAGCATTCACAACACTATTTCCATTTCCTGACATGATGACTATCTCAGAATCAAAGGATGACATGTAATCAAGCTATTTTAACTGCCTAAGATTCAAATTGCACTAGGATAATATGTACTTAAGTATTTTATGTTCGGTATACATTGTAAAAATTTCTACCAACAAGTAATTACTCCAACAGTTTAAATAATAAACCACCACAACCAACTCAAGATAATTTACAGGGTAATTTTGTTCACAAGGCATCAACTAATGTGACCCATATGCCAACAAACTATCATCCTTCATCAACAAACCCCCAATAAAAGCAACATATGCATAAAAAAATAAGGTGAACACCTTACCAGGCTCAGATAGGATCAAAATTAGTGCCATAGTCAACTGCTTCTTTAACTCATAGAAAGAATCCTCACATTCCCCAAACCATTCAAACTTGATTCCCTTATTGGTTAAACCCAAAAGAGATTCTACCAAACTAGAAAAGTTTTTGATAAACCTCCGATAACAGCCCACTAAATCCAGAAATATACGAATATCAAATTTTTTTGGGCTGCTCCCAAGATAAAACTGCTTTCACTTTCTCCAGGTCCACTGACACACCTTCCTTAGAGATTATGTGACTAAAGAAATGTACCCTGTTAATCCAAAAATGACACTTAGATAGATTTTAATATAGTATGTAATATATTAGTGTACTAAGGATGATTTTAAGTTGTTTGGAATGATCATCATGAGTCTTAGAGTACAAAAATATTTCATCCACAAAACAACTACAAACTGATCCAAGTATGGGTGAAAGATTTAGTTAATTAGTTCCATAAACACTAATAACATGTTGGTCAATCCAAAAAGAATCATAAAATATCATATAAACCATAAATACTTCTGAAGGTGTTCTATGGTATATTATAAGGTCTCACCCTCAACTAATGATACCTTGATCTTAGATTAAATTTAGAGAACACTGAAGAACCTATCAGCTAGTCAAAAATATTATTGATTCATGGAAGAGGGTATTGATTCTTATCCATAATCTGATTCAATTTTTGATAATCAACACACAACCACATTGTCCCATCGACCTCCTTGACAAAAAAAGGATATCCCCACAGTGAAGTACTCAAACAAATAAGCCCTTTATTATCCAATTCCTTCAACTGAGTTTTAAGTTCCCTAATTTATTCTTGTTCTATTCTATATGGAGGGATAGAAATAGGTTCTTATCTAGGTAGAAACTCAATTGTGAACTCAAAGTCTATCTCAAGAAGCAGCCTCGAGAAGTCCTCAAGGAAAACATCCTAAAACTAATCCACCATAGGAGGAAAGAAAAGCTGTTATACTCCCCCATCATCAAGCACATGACTTTCCACAAGGGAAATGAGCTCACCCAACTACTGAAAAACTGGTCCTATACAACCTGCTCAAATATACTACTTTCCATGGTGAATGTAATTATCCCCCTTAATGGACATGAACGTTACACTACGATGGTAACTACAAATATTTTCCTGATACAAAACCAACCAATCCATCCCTGATATATTATAAATAACTGACATCTCGAATACAAACAAGTCCCATAGGAAATGGTACCTTCCAACCTCAAGGGTACACTCCTTGCATTTCTGAATATTTCTGATCAAATTCTCAATGGTGTATCAACTGACATAACCCCACACACATATTCCATCGCTAGTGTAAGATCTTATTTTTTCTAGGTATGCCTCTCTCTGATTTTTTTATTTGAGCCTTGGTGGCTGAGTCTTATTCGAAGAAGGAAATCCTTTGTTGGATAAAATTACCTAATGTTCAAGGGTGTATGATTGTTTGAATATAAAGGATTTTGGGTATGAATGTGACTAAGTGTTTCATGGGATCTTGGTAAGTTGAGAAGATTTAAAGGAGGTTATGAGAAGTAAAGGGATAATGGGATGAAAACTCAACTATAGAACATTTACACATTATGTAAGGGTATTACACATCATGTAATTTTTTATGGATTTTAATAAAATAAATCTAAGGTGATGGTATTTTTTGTGAATACCATTAAAAACATTTACACAATGTGTAATAGTATTACATGACATTTAAATGACCAACCTTCTATTCTAAACATGTTGTGTGGATGATTTTCATTGGAAACCAATGTAGATCTTCCCCTCTCAACCTATAAAAAACCTCCAGGTGATTTTGGAGTTC
Source organism: Viscum album (assembly GCA_963277665.1). Taxonomy (NCBI): domain Eukaryota; kingdom Viridiplantae; phylum Streptophyta; class Magnoliopsida; order Santalales; family Viscaceae; genus Viscum; species Viscum album. Next base: position 816,456,178 of record OY728165.1, read on the forward strand.
CAAACCCTGTTTCAGATGTCCTGTTCATGGAATTGATCCCTTGTAAGTCCTTTTGATTCTATTTCTTCCTCCGATTTCCTTTTATCCAACCATTTCGGTGAAATACATTTCCCAAATTTCATTTTGGTTTTTATCTTGATCATATTTGAACTAGAAACCACTTTGAAATCATCCACACTGTCTTCCTCATGGGTGTTGGTCGTAGGAAGCATTTTTGGATCATCAGTTAATGGTAAGTGGTCTAAATATTAACCCTATGGTTTGATAATTGTTATGTTTATGAAATATTGTGATTGTACCAATGTTTTGTGCACCCAAATCAATTGAATATAAGTGAATTGGATAATGGATTTAGGTATGTTTATAATGACATGTGACCTAGGGTGATTTCTTGTTATAGAATACCTAAATTGTGGCTGATTTATTATTGATATAATTGTTAATAAATTTTGAATTGAATTTTAAAGTGGAATATGAAATAAAAATGGTAATTATCATAATTATCCATTGAGATATATGATGGGATATTGTGATATCCATGATATATAATATGGATTGTGTTTCGTGTTGAGATTCTTATATAGCGTGATAGGCCCATGCAATTTCACATCAATATGCTCTAATGATTACAGTGAGAGGGCTTGGCTAGTTCCATTCTATAATGATTATAGGTCTATGAACAAGAAATGGTATAATGATTATAGGGATTTGACTTAGAAATGATATAATGGTTATAGGGACTTGACCTAGAAATGATGTAATGCTTATAGGGTTTTGACCCGTATTATTGTGACTATACCATGGGTATATGGTGGTGGTTGGTATGGTTGTAAGACATGCTCAGAGTTATTCCAGCATGGTTCTAAAGTAGGTTATTTACCTTGGTTATTTGGCTATGTTTGGCATGGTCATAAGGCATGCTCAGAGTTATTCTAACACGAAGCTGAACTAGGATGTTGTGGTATTTTATTAATTATTGAATTAATTTAATACACCATTTTATCACTTTATTTCATACACTACTTATCAGATGGGTTTATTTAGAAACTCTGGTGTCGACCTATTGAGTTATACTCACACCCTATTCAGGACACCCTTTGGTACCCAAGAAGATCTCATGGATGCAGTTTTGAACAAGTAAAAAGGACCTTGATGTTGATTTCTTGCTTGTTTTTAGGATAGATTTTGGATATGGGATCGACATCAGGTTCAAGGATTGGGACTTGGAGTCTTTTATTTGAGACTACTAGTATTTTTCGTGTATTTTTCTATCATGAAATTTAGTTACATTCCAACACGTAATTACATTTTTCATTATTTATTATTAGATTATTCCATTGGATTTTATTATTATCTTCCACTATGTATTTACTTTTATTATTATTTCCATTTAATTATGATGTGTTCTACTACTGTGATACTTTATACCATGGGGTATAGTATCCCCACTATGCTTTTCAAACCCCGCTACATATCAGTAACCTCTAGTATATGGGGATTCAAGCTTGAGGTCTCATAACCAACCCTTTCCGGCCACGTGAGAGAGTTCTAGACTGGGGGATGTTATAAAGTGGTATCAAATGAGTAGGTTTTATTTTATTTTCAATAAAATTTGGGAAAATGTATAAAGGATACTTGGATGTGTTGAGACTTGGTAATGAGCTTGTGCATGGGAGTATTTAACCCATGTATGGGGGAAAATTTGAGTACCCAGGTATGGGATTTATATTTGTGCTGCGTACTTGTTATAATTGATTTTATTTCACCTTGGGTGATTCACATGTTATGTGAGGTTATTGTTTTATGATGTTTTTGTTTCTTTAGTTTTATACTTGTGGACTGGTATGGAACGAGATTAGAATACATGCCTAATAATAGGCACATAGGGATATATTGAAAAGAATTGTTCATGATAGGGGAGTGTATATTTTTTCATGTGATATATACTTTTTTGTTGAACTATAATAAGAGATATATGTTTTACTGGGTAAATGAAATGTGTTTTCATGTCATGCTGAAATACTTTAAAGTCATATCTAGAGAGACTAGAAGTAAGTGGTTCTCTATTTTAGTATCCTGTTAGGTTGACCATGATAGTAGCTAGTTATATAAGGTGTGAATTTGTATTTTAGAGAAAATTCCTCCTCATCATCTTCAAATTGAGCATCGGGAGAGTGTTTATCAACATGCTTCCAACAAAGATGAACCAAAAATTCCTATAGTTCCTAAGGAGTATACGAATATTCAACTTAGCCACATGTTTCTAAGGGTCATGTGATCCAAGGAAAGGGAGATAGTCCATACCATTCCTACAATGTTTGAGCTGACAAGAAAGTTTCAACTTCAATATTCACCTATGTTTATTGGGGAAGGGGGACCCTAGGAAGCTGAGTTATAGATTGATTCAGTCCTATAAATATTCAATAATCTTGATACACCCACAAATAAGAGGGTGAAGCCTACTGTGTACATACTTTATGGACCTGCCAAGCATTGGTGGGATATTCTGGAAGAAGATGGGTAGTAGAATGAGCTATCGTGGAAGGACTTAGAGATGAATTTCCCAATGAATTTCTATATCGATACCTTGAGGGATGAAAAATCTTACGAGTTCATGCATCTAATGTAGGAAGGTTTGTCAGTGTTGGACTATGTTGGATGGTTTACTGACTTACAACACTTTGTGCCATCCTTGGAAGCTGATTAAATCTCAAGGGAAAGAAATTTACAAGACGTTATTCATTAGGAGATCATGTCACAAGTAAAAAATTTCCATTTAAGAAGGTTTGAAGTTTTTATGAAACAGGATCTCATCACGTGTTGGAATTTAAGAGAGGCTCCGAGTAGAGGCCAGGCTATTTCCGCAGGGTGATCCGAGAGTTATTATTTGATTGGTATAAAGTTCTGTTATGATTTTTTCTGCCAAAGTAGTAGTGGGAAGAGTAGTCTGGTAAGTGAACAACTATCTCAAGACTGTGTTCCGTTCTAGTGCTATTAGTGTGGCAAGTTTGGTCACAATATCCTGTAGTGTCCTTACCCCGCAATCGAGTGTCGCATCTTTGGAAAACTGGGTCATCTCTAGAGGTTCTGTTCAAACTTTCCATAGAATACCAGTGGAAAAGGACCTAGAAAAGCACTGGAATTAAGAAGAGGCTCATATTCTCCTCAGAAGGCTGGTAACTAGTGTTTATAAGTCGTTTAGGATGAGGCATAGGACATGGTACCCCGGTGCATGAGTAGGAGTACAAAAAAAGGGATATAGATCAGGGTAGTCAGACTGGATCCCATGGAATAGGGATAATCCATTTGCATGTTATGTAAACTACTCCAACTATTGTGGATGAAAGACCATCTACCGTCAAAGATATGATTCTTATATCATCTACCTTAGCTTGTGTTTTGTTTGATACTAGAGCATCACATTATTTTCTATCTACTCTTTTTGAAAATGGTTTGGACTTGTATGTGGAAATATTATATGGTGTTTTAACCATTGAAACACCTTTTGGGATTTCAGTAAGATAATATCAAACATTGCAAGGCGTGTTCTCTAGATATTGGTGGTTACCGTTTCTTTTAGGAACTGTCTGTGCTGGAAATGATAGGCTTCAAATTTATTCTTAGTATGGATTGATTATTCCTATACTAGGATCATATCAACTATTACAAGAGGATAATTACTTTCCTATATCTATAAGAAAGTTTTTATTATCACTAGGATGAGTGTGATCTTTAGGATGGACACACATGACCAATTCAATACAGATTAGATTGTCTCAGGGCTCAGATAGTGGGTAATGCTCTAGATAATGGTGGAATGAAACATGATTATTTTCCTCCAATGGTAAACTATTTTCATGATTTTTCCCTGGAGGAGTTATACGACTTACCTCCCAAGTGAGAGTTCGAGTTTACGATCGAGTTGGTGTCGGGAGTAGAACCAGTTTCTATTCTGCCTTACTGAATGGCACCGACAAAGCTTTGGGAGTTGAAGGTTTATTTAGAAGATCTAGAATCTAAAGGCTTCATATAGCCGAGTACATCTCCTTAGAGTTATCTAGTTCTCTTCACCAAAATGCTGATAGATATTTGTGCTTATGTTTGGATTATCGGAGGTTAAACTAAATGATGGTAAAAAACAGTATCCTCTTCCATGCATTGATAAACTTTTGATCAGCTGAGAGGTGCTAAGATCTTATCCATGATTGACCTGAGATCAGGATATCATCAGTTAAGGGTGATACTATTAGACATAACTCAGACTTCTTTTATAATCATGTATGGATTGTATGAATTTGTAGTGATTCAATTTGGGTTGACTAATGAACCTCAGGTATTCATGGCCTTAATGAATATGATCTTTCATCCTTTATAGATCAATTTGTGGTGGTTTTTGTTTATGATATCTTAATGTACTCCCATTCAGTAGATGATCATTCCAAACATCTTGACATCATCATAAGTATGTTAAGAGATCATCGACTCTACACTAAGATAACTAAATAATGTTTCTGTAAAGACAAAGTGAACTTATTGGGCTTTGTAATCTCAAAGGCAAGAGTTTTAGTGGATCCATAGAAAGTAAAATCCACGATATCTTTGTAACAACCTAATAAAATCTTTAATATTTTGATCCTTCTCGATTTAGTATGTTATTATCATTATTTTATCCACGATTTATCCCATTTGGTAGTGTTAATTTCTAGGATAGCTAAGATAGGGGTGAATTTTGTTTTGTCTAATGCTTGTGAGAAATATTTTTAAGATATGAATTTAAGGATTACCTCAGTACATATCCTTGATTTACCTATGTTGTGTAAAGAATATACCGTGTAATATGACACATTCAGAGTGGGACTGAGAGCAGTTCTAATGCAGGAAGATCGCGTGGTTTCTTATGGTTTCAGGTAGATGAGACCACATGAGAGAAATTACCTTACTCATAATATTGAGTTAGAAGTAGTGTTACAAGCCCTAATATGTTGGATAAACTATCTCATTGGTGATAGGTTTGCAGTATACATGGATCAAAAAATCATTAGGTATATATTTTCTCAAAAGGACTTAAACCTTTGGCAGAGGAGGTGGGTCAAGTATCTATAGTCTTTCGACATTGAATTGGATTATAAAATAGGTAAGGGAAATGTTGTTGCTGATGATTTTAACTAAAAGACACATATAGTGGAAATACATGAGTCCTGTGATAAGTAGTGAATAATGGATTTCTTTGTAAACATGCATCTGGATGTTCATGAATATCAAGGGTGAGTAGCTATGACTTGAAATTCTGTTATACCTTTGCTTTTGGACTAGATTAAGATTGAGCAATTGTCTGATATGGAGGGATAGGTTCTGAGATACAAACTATAGGGTGGGGATATACCATCAAGATGGTCTCTCGATAATGGAAATTATCTTATTTTACATGGCCAATTATGGGTTCGTATGAGCTTTCATGAGGATCTGATGAAGGATTTTCATGCTTTTAGATGGGAAATGCATCCTGGTTTAATAAATATGTATCATGATTTGTCTAGAAAGTATTGGTGGTCAATTATAAAGAAATATGTGAATATATTTTTGACTAGATGCTTCACTTTTCAGTAGGTGAAATTTGAGCATTAGAGGCCAACTAGTCTTTTTCAGCCTTTTCCTATCCTGGAGTGGAAATGGGATGATGTAAAAATTGACTTTATGACATGATTACCTAGGAATAACCATAAGAATGATGGTTTATAGATTTTTTTTCTATCGACTAACCAAGCTATCCCACTTATTACATATCAGGGAAACTATTACAGTTGAAGATCTGGGAAATATTTATGTGTGAAAAGTGGTTCAGTTTCACAGTGTTCTAAGGAGTATTTTTTCAGATAGGGATCCTCATTCACATAATGTTACTAGAAGGGTCTTTAAAAAGATTTGGTATCATGATTTATTTTAAGAACAATCTGTCATCTACATAATTATGGTCAATCTGAGTGGACTATTTAGGTTCTGGAGGATATGTTACTTGCCTTTGTATTGAATTTTGGTGGTTCATGGGAGAAACATATGACACTCATGGAGTATGAATGTAATAATTTCTTCCAAACATCGATCCAAATGATACCTTTGGAGGATTTGTATATAATTTTTTTTTGTTCACCTATTTGTTGGATGTATGTAGGTGAGTATGCACTTTTGGGCCTATTCTTATGGAGGAGACATCTAAACAAGTTCAGTTGATCTGACATCACTTGGTGATAGTGTAGAGCATGTGGAAATCATTTTCTAACTATCAGATACAACTTTTAAAATTTGAGTTTGGTCATCACATTTTCCTTTGGGTGTCACCAAGGTTGAGGAAATGCCATATCATGAAACATGGAAACTAGAACCCAGGTTTTTTGGGCCATTTGAAATAGTGGAAAGGGTCAGTCCAGTGGCATACCACATAGCCCTTACATAGAGATATAGTTCCATGCACGAAGTGTTACACATGTCACAACTATAAATATATCATCCAGAACCTTCCCATATAATATACTTAGTACTCATCAAGCTTTTCGTTGAAGCATCCTTTGAGGAACATCCGACACGGGTGGTGGATAGTAGTGAGAAATGTCTTCGGGGTCGAATATACCATTGGTTTGAGTGTAGTGGCAACATGGGTAGGTTCAAGAGGATAACTAGGATAGGGAGTCTGATATGTGAACATAGTGGCCGAACTTGTTTATTGAGGCCTCACAATGACACTAGGACTATCTCAAGAATGATATTTTATAAGGTGGGGAGGTTATAAGATCTCGTATTTTTCTAGGTATGACTCCCACTAAGATTTTCATTGGAGCCTTGGTGGTTGAGTCTTATTTGGATGTGGAGAGCCTTTGTTGGAGAAAATGATCTATAGTCTAGGGATGTATTCTTGTTTGAATATAAAGGAGTCTAAGTATGAATAGGATGAAGTGTTTCATGGGTTCTTGGTAGGATGATAATATTTAAAGGAGGTTCAGAGAGTTGGAGGGATAATGGGCTAAAAACTCAACTAAAGAACATTTACACATCATGTAAGGGTATTACACATCATGTAGTTATTCATGAGTTTTAATAAAATAAATTCAAGGTGTCGGGTTTTTCAGTGAGTACCATTAAAAACATTTACATGATGTGTAACGGTATTACACAATGTGTAAATTCATAAGATGATATTTTAGACATGCTGTGCGACTTATTTTCATTGGAAATTAAGAAATCTATTCTCCTCTTGACCTAGGGAAACCCTCCAGGTGATTTTAGAGTTCCAAACCCCATTTTAGATGTCCCGTTCATGCAATCGATCCCTGGTAATTCCTTTTTCTCATGTTTCTTCCTCCTTTTTACTTTTCTACAACCATTGTAGTGAAATCCTATTCCCAAATTATGTTATTGGGTTTGATCTTGATCATATTTGATCTAGGAAGATCTTTGAAATTTTCCACACCTTCTTCCTCATGGGAGTTGTCCATAGGAAGTGTTATTGGATCATTAGTTAATGGTATGGGGTCTAATTATTAATTCCATGGTTTGATAATTGCTGTGTTTATCCAATATCATGATTGTACCAACGCAGTGTGTACCCAAATAAATTGAATATAAGTAGATTGGCTAATGGATTTAGGTATTTTTATAATGACATGTGACCTAGGGTGATTTCTTATTATAGAATCCTTAAATTTTAGCTTATTACTTATTGGTATAATTGTTAATCAATTGTGAATTGAATTGAAAAGTGGAATATGAAAGAATAATGGTAATTTTCATAATTAACCATTGAGATATATGATGTGATATTGTGATATCCATGCTGTATGAAAGGTATTGTGTTCAATTCATTGATGCTTATATAATGGGATAGTCCCCTAAATTTGAACACGAATATAATGTAATGCTTATAGTGAGTGGGCTCGACCCAATCCCATGATGTAATTATTATAGGTATTTGACCTAAAAATGTTGTAATGCTTATAGGGATTTGACTTGGAAATACTGTAATGCTTATAGGGATTTGACCCAAAAATGTTGTAATGATTATAGGGATTTGACCCAGATTGTTGTGACTATACCATGGGTATATGGTGGTGGTAGACATGGTTGTAATACATGCTCAAAGTTATTCCAGTATGGTTCCAAATTAGGTTATTTACCTTGGTTATTTGGTTATGGTTGACATGGTCGTAAGACATGATCAGAGTTATTCTTCCATGGATCCAAATCAGGCTTTTGTGGTATTTTATTAATTGTTGCATTAATTTAATAAACATTTTTATCACTTTATTGAATACACTACTTATTAGGATGGTTTATTTAGACATGGAGGTGTCAACCTACTGAGTTATACTCACACCCTATTTGGGCCTCCATTTAGTACCCGAGCAGATCCCGTGGATGTAGGTTTGGACAAAGCTAAAGGACCATGATATTGATTACTTGTTTTCTATTGGGATGGAGTTTAGAGATGAGAATAGTGTGGGGTTTGGGACCTAGAACTTTGAGTCTTTTATTTGAGTATGTTAGTATTTTCATTGTATTTTTCCAGCATGACATTTAGTTACATTCCAGCACATCATTACATTACTCCTTATTTATTATTGGATTATTTCATTGGATTTTATTTTTATCTTCCACTATGTCTTTACTTTTATTATTATTTATATTTAATTATGATGTTTTATACTACTATGAAATTTCACATCAGGGGGCATAGTATCCCCACAATACTTTTCACACCACCTCTACTAGTCGGCAGCCTTTGGCATACGAGGAGGCACACTTGAGGTCTTATAACCATCCCTTTATAGACACATGAGAGAGTTTGAGATTAGGGGGAATTATAGATAGACCCAACACATTCAAAATATATGTTGATATAAAAGAGTTCTAGGAACCTGTATCAAATAAATCACTAGAAATCATGGAGGCTACAAGAATCATACCTCGAACTATCGATGATCCAGCCTTGACACCTCCTGGTGCAGGATGAATTATGCGGAGATGACTTCTCCATCTACCCTAGGAGCCGGTCTATGTCCCTAGTACTCTACTACCCTTCTTATAAGGACACCATTTTCCTAAAGTAACATATTTACCACCGTGACCAGTACGACCATTAGAAGTACAAATACCTTCCTATTATGAGGTAACCGACCCCTTTCTTGCACTCAGAATTAGCATCGATCCTCTATCATTTCCCATCTATCAAGGGTTCCTACAGAATCTATGAACATTTTATACCCTTCCACACACTCATCGCTCAACTGGTGGTTGGGGATACTGACCATGCATGTGTCCCGACCTTCCGCACTAATAACAGAACACTTTTTCACTACCCTGGGAGGTCGAACCTCTTCCTTGAATACCCCACCTACCATCGACCTGGTGAAAACTATCAAAACAATGCTTCCTTATTTTGGAAGTCTTACCACTGTGTCACAAAATAGGAACCACATTTCTACCACTAGAAGATTCCATTAAGTTCCCTTTAAAAATAAGGTCATGATCCACCGCCTCAAAAAACCTCTTTAAGAAGGAGATATTCACTTAGGAATTGATCTTGTGTCTAATTTCATCCTGAAAACATCTTACTATAGATGCCTCATCCCCTAACAATGTTGGAACAAATCATTTAATGTATTTGAAATGGACAACATAATCCATCATTATCATAGTCCCCTGGGTCAACCTCATAAACTATTCATCCTTCTCCTTCCTCAAGGTCTCCAGATAGAGATATTCTAGAAAATTTTCTTGTAAATCATTTCACATCATACCTTCTTCCTAATCAGTCTGAACAAGAATATCCCACCAGCACTTCACCAATCCTCCCCACATATAATCCACCAACTTGAATCTCTTATCAGGAGGAGTCTTTGAGTGATACAGAATTATCTGGATGGAATCTATCAAAAACATAGATACCTCAAGTCCACTATCTCTAGAAAATGTTGGAGGGTGATACCACTAAAAATCTCTAGTTCTGTCAAATATACTTTGCACAACCCACCATGGGTCGTGTTCCATCATCTATATAAAATAAAAAAATTTCTCACAGAACTTCTCCTCCCCTATATTACCCTGGGTCAATGGGGGTTTTTACTCTACTACTAGAGGATATTTCTAAGCGATATCCTCTTATCACCTAAATGACACATGTCATCATGGTGTAATCTCTCTATAATGAAAAACACACTTCTCAAAAAGAATAACATAAAGCTTCCATAGTTTTCACAAAATAATTCTCTTTACTAACCTTAAAAAACTCATTTCGTATACACTATACTAATTTATATAGTCACATCCCTTTCACTACCCTAAACCATCCCACCATGGGACATGGTCAACATGGGGTAAACCACTTACATAGTCAAAAACATTTATTAGACACCCTTTTTAACCATTTTAGCTTAACAACATAAATATTTCTCATTTAGGAACCTTTCTCTCTTTCCAACCTATCATAACATGATTTTGATACCATTTATAACTCTTCATTAGGCATCATTATTTGAAATTATTTCACATTATTTTCCATTTACTCATTTTCATTACCATTATTATACACCACTTCTGTCAAATTTCAGGGAATATAAAATTAATTCCATCCCTCACATCCCAAATATCTTTCCCATGCGTGCATACAATGATTCATGTCATATATATATATCCATAGGTTCCTAAAATGATGCATGCATTCACATACTCATGCTATTTTTTCCATGATAAAAATATCATAAAATAGTCACATCACACATATGTGCATCACCCAAGGTGAAATATCATTCAACCATAACAACAAACATCAAGAACAACAATCCCACCCTAGGTACTTGGGTTTTCCCTCATACATGGGTTTTATAATCTCATGCATGAGATAATTTCCAAAGAATTGAATGTACTAGTCTCTAGTTTACCATTCCTAAATAGAAATACAACAAAAAATAAAACCTCCTCTAATACCACTTTGTAACATCCCCAACATGGGATCTACTAAACTGGAACCCCAAACTGGGTTGTCATATATCCTCAGGCACACCAACTCATATGCTAGAGGCTGCTGACTAGTAGTGAGGTTATAATATTGCAAATGGGGAGACTATACCCTCTTTATCAGAAAAATACACAATAGAAAACAATGATAAATAAAGGAAACATTATAACCAATAAACAAGAACCATGAATCAATTTACCAAAACTAGTTATAAGCCCACAACCAAATAATAAATATTCTATGTTATGTTATACAGTTCCTAGTGTAAGGAAAATCCAAAATAAAGAAAAACTAATGAATCCCCAAAATGGGTCCCGACACCAAGTCTGGTTCCCCCTCTATGCACATCCTAAGCCTAATAAACCATCTAGAATAGGGACCTTGCCCTTGTCCTGACCTGCAACCATGAAGTCTACTTAGGTACCTAGTGGCTACCCAAGCCGGGTGTGAGTATAACTCAATAAGCCACTAAAAATGGTGTCTACAAAATATCTAGTCTAAATAGATAGTGTATCTAGGTAGATAAATAACAGTATAAAAAGAAGTTAAATAGGGTGCTATTATTTTACAAAATTCACTTTATTCACTTTCATCATATATTTTATGGGTTAATCTCTTTCATAAAATACACTTGGTCCTACTACAATAATATAAACTATGAATAAGGGGAGAGAATCACGTTCCCTACATCACTATGGAAATCATTTTACAAATAATACATAATGCTTACCTCAGAGCCTCAGTCTCATATTCATATTCCATGCATTTTTAAGGTCATAGAGCCTCAATACGCCTCCCTAAACCATTCATTACAAGGGTGGGACTTAGAGCCTCGGTTTAACTCAACCTGTGGGTGTAGAACCTAAAGTCCATTACCCCATATACCACTTATCCATGTGCAAATGATTCTTTAACCATTAATTTCATATAAAATTCACAACCATAACTCATTGAACATATAATAAATTTAAAAACCATGGTTCGTTCAACATATATACCATCTTAATGCCTTAATCCATTTAACACATTTATCCTTTACACGCATTAACCCATTTATACATTCATAATTCACAATTCATAACATTTTAACACATTTTCCATTTATGTTCCTTAACCCACTATCATACATATTCCCCATTTACATGCCTTAATCAATTTAACATGTTAATCATTTACATGCCTTATCCTATGTATACATTTACCCATTATAACCCATAATTAATTTAACATAATTACCATTGTACCAAACAAACCCTTATGATATGTTATCAACTAAACACAATTAACATCAATTTTACCTTACCATTCATGTTAACAAACAAAACTCAAATAACATTAGTTATACTTCATAACTCATGACAAAATATCAACATAAATATAATGGGATCTATCTCATAACCATTCAATTCTACACTTAACATTTTAATTTCATGTTCAAGGAGGTGGCACACCCCACATATGGCCCTTAACCCAGTTTAATCAACCTCAATGAATACCACCCGGATCATGAGGGTTTAATTAACCAATTAACCAAATCATTCTTAATTTCTAACATGTAAAACCAAATGGATATCACAAAAACACAAGAATAAAACCAAATACACATGAATTTAACCAAAAGACTATAGGATAAAACTTATAGATCTTTTACCTCGCTTTATAAGATAAACACTCACTTAACCTTATCCATTTATTTGAACTCAAACTCCCTTAGAAGCCTCAACCTAGAATATTCTGGAGCTTTGTTCAATACCCAAAAATGTTCCAAATAGCTTATAAATGAGGGAGATCGATCCTTGGGAGGTTTAGGAGGTTTTTTTACTCTTGTATCTAGAGGAAGATAGGGGAGAAATTTGGATAAGAACACTTAAAGACTGAGAGGGAAAATGGTATATTCCCCAATTTTAATGGGGAACATGGTTTGGATACACAATTGGAAAAATCGTGTACCAACCATGTTCCACCCTATATCTAAGAGGGGTCTGGGTCACATAGATTCTTGGGGAGCCTGAAATATTTGAGAAAACTTGTGGTAACTGTGCGGAATGGATTTTTCCAAGACCACACATTTTCACCTCCCCCATTTCATGGTTTCACCAAATGTGAACCCCTACTCTAAGAGAGAATAGTTAGGGTACATGATTCCTACTAACCATGTGCCAACCATTCAACATGCATTGTATGTCCCCTTTTTACGTTATTTCATGTCCTGTACCCCTAGGATACCCCTGATTCTCCTCATATCCTAGGAAATATTTCATTGGTAAAATTAAAGGGATTTACACCAAAACTTAAACAATAATATACCTTAGTTGAATATAGGGATATTACACCGATGATGGTTTAGTTTCAAGTATAGAAAAAGCTTTAGTAGTTAACACTGTATAATTAGGAGATGTATATATCCTAACATCTCCTGTCATGAGCTATTTTCTAGAACTCAAATCCATATCCATGCAAGAAAAAACTGACACTTGGGTAACAACCACAAGATCCCATTTCTTATAAATTTTTTTTCCTCAATCCTCAATTCTATACTATTGAGCCATAGGTGATATTGCAATACCAATGTTGACATAATGCACACTAGGATGGAAACATAAAACTCTAGCAGAAGTGTAAATTCACAGCCATCTCCAGCGGCAAGATAACAAGCTGTTGTGAATCTATCCCTAGACTAATCCATGAGTTGATTTGAAGGAAATACATGAGTAGGGGTTCTTACCAAAACCAATTAATCAATAGTAATTTCATGATCCTCCTCACTCTAGGTCTAGAAATTACCAACATGGTTGTAAATAGGAGTTTTTTGAATCCTATTTGATACTTCATGTGAAGCCTAAAAAACTAGGAATGAATAACCACTTACCTTCCAAATATGTGCATTGCACAATTTTGACTTCACCATAGGTCTAGATTCTATTATAAAATCATCCCAAGAGGACTATAAATAATTTTACAGTATCTTTGCATTAGTATAAACCTCCTTAGAGTTTCAATATTTTTCATTCTTTTTCATTGGAAGAGGATAATCAACTTTTAATTTACCTTTCCTATTTCTAGTAGAGTTTATCTTCATCTCCTTCCAAAGTTGAGAATTAGAATCTAATTGAGCTTCAAGATCTATGTCATAATCACCAAAATATTCATTACCAACATCATTTTGTCCCTTAACTAAATAATCATGAAAAGAGGCCTCAACTAAGAAGATGATATCCTATTGATCAATAAGATTCTAATCTTTCAAAACAGGAGAGGGATCAATTCTTTGAGAACCAAAAGAGGCCAACATGGAACTCACCCTATGAATAGAGTTAGCCGCATGATTAGTCAACTCCATGTAAGTGTGAAATACTTAGAAGTATTAAGATTAGATGAAAAACCACCATATACAACCCCACATTCCAGAAATTATCCCTACCCAACACCTTCAAATCCATGATTGGGCTCATTGTGATTTCAACATTTAGATTTTTTAAAGAATATTCTATCATCATTCCCTCTAGTATAATAGAAGTAAAAAATAATAGATCTATTACAATTTATATTTTCATTCCCAATGACTCTGCAATCCTTAAAAAATCAGGGGATTTTTTATATTCAATCCTCAAGTAAAATTAATTTTCATATGTTGAGAGAATCACTTTATCAACTAGAGTAGAACTCAAGTCAAATTCAACAAGTAAGCGAGAAAAGTGTCCAAACCTATCCAACTCAATTTCCTTATCCATTTTTATAGTAATAGTGATAGCTAATTAAATTTCATGCAAAATTAATGGATGCTAGAGAATCCAATTTAATCCAAGCACTTTGACCCACGTTTGAGTTGAGGAGTTTCATACCTCTGATGGGTTGAAATTATGATCCAACTACCGGATATGAAGAATAACCAGTTTGAAAGAAACCAATCCAAAAATTCAAGCTATCATATTCAAATATTTAGAGGGAAAAAGGATGTGGAAAAAATCATGACCCAAAGAGACACATTTCTAGCTTATAAATACCTAGATTTCCGAGAGGGGTGTCATAAGGTCACCAATTATCCATTAACTGGGACCCTTAGGAAGAATAAGACAAGTGATGATGAAGTGATAAACAATATACAATCACTTTAAGATCACATCTAGATTCAATTTCACATGAGCAACATTTCCCTTTCACCAAAGACCTCCAGTTATAGAATCTTTTAAGAGAGATAAAGTGTGATGATGTTTATTTTTTGGGATTGAAGCATCCATAACAATCCCACAACAGATAATAAGCTTTCTCTATTTACTACCCATAATAGATTTTTGATTGTCAAAATGGCCATGGGAAAGAAAAACTTCATCCAAAGAGGGAGTAGATGAAGATGCCATAATATTGGTGCCCTAATCGCCATCCACATATAACTATATATATATATATATCCACATAATATATATAAATATAAATACATATAAATATTTATAAATATCTATAAATATATATAAATATCAATACATATAAATATAAATAAATATATATAAATACACATATATATAAAACTAAAGATAAATATATATATATAAATTCATATAGAGAAAGATAAACACCCACACATGTACTTATATATATATATATATATATATATATATATACCCACAACGGAAGTGCTTATTGAGGTCGGGTCCGACTCAGTAATTGTCAGATTCAATTGATATTTCGTGATGCACATGACAGGAGTGCCATGACTAATGAAAATGTTCTGATGAAACTTGGCAAACACACCTAAACCAATAGTGTAATTCACGTTAAATTTATAATCAATTTAAATAGACATGAATAAAGAATACTTTGGTCTTGAGATATTTCTTCGATGAAGATGCCAATTGTTTGAAACCCTTTCAGTCTACCATCATTGTGCTTGAAGGATCCAAGTGTATAATCCCTTTAGAGATGATCCACATATCCTCCTTTTATCTTTAAACAATGCCAATGGATTGCTGTGTGCTACCATAGTGGATATATCATCTTGTGGTTTTCTCCTCGATCACTATGATGATTCCTTCTAGCTTGAAAAACCATCCTTTCACTCTCATTCTTATGAAGATGTAGGAGGGAGAAAAATATCTTGGGCTCAAGAGAAGAAACTATAGAGTGTTCTTTGATCTTGAGTGAGAGAGAGCTCTATATTTCATTGCGCACAATGATTCTATAATTCTCGGGGGTTTAAACTAACGCTAAATGATGTGTGACACTTTCTAAAAGCATCTTGTATTTTTTTGTCAATAATATTTTCATTATATTTTTTTATTTAGTGGTGGTTCATTTAGCACTGTGGTTTAAAACCAGCCATTGGACTATAATATTCCACCACACTAACCCCATTTACCATCCAACCAAAATATCACACCCAACATAACCATTCCCATTCTCCCACCCACCTATCATACTTTATATTTATAATTTTAAATCTTGATATGAGATTTTTTTGGGGTTTAAAACAAATTGACAACTGGTTAGGGTTATAAATATTTGAAAAAATGAATACTAGGAAACATTAACCTCATTCATGGTTTTTGTTTGGCTTGGAAGTGTGAATAAGGTTCATGTTTTTGTATTTTTTATGTGTTTTATTGCATATGAATATAATTATTATTTAATAAAATAATTAATATAATTAATAATAAATAATATATTTAATATAATCAATAATATTAAATATTTATTTAATTAAAATAATTAATATTTAAAATAATTAAAATAAATAACATCATAAAACTAAAATTATTTAATTGATAGCATGATTTAAATAAATAGTAAATAGTGAATAATAATATAATTAATAATTATAAAAGTACTTCCATTATTAATTTACCACCCCATGTGGCGTCATTGATTCTGCATGGGTGTTGATCAGATTAGAATTTATATTATCCCAAACTACACTCAGTTACAAAGGCGTAACATAGTGGTAGTGCAAGGTCGAACCCATAGGGAGTAACTAGTAGCCAAAAAAACCTAGTGATAATAACCATTAAGTAGGATTCCTCACATACTCTCTTTAGGTTTGTTTTATTAAGACTACATAGCATGGGTTTAAATTCAGATGAAAAATAAGGGATCAAGGTAAATTTTAGGGTTTAGGTAAAAGTGTAATCCTAAATATTGCTTGGAATAAACCTATGGCTTAGGTTGTGAACCGATGAAAAGGTCACCAATTGGTTATGGTCAAACCAACTGGATCTACCTAAGTTTCACCTAATATTTGGTCTAGATATAGTACACAACCTAAATAGAGTATGCTTAGTTTCATAGGTAGAAATTATAATAAGCTATTGGTTCTAGCTTGCTGAACTCCAACTTGATCAGGTTCTTTCGATTACACTTCCCATGATCAGGGTTATGCAAAAAAAATATGATAAAAAAATTTTCAACCAAATTACTATCCACAAGGTTACCATTTTTTGATTAAGATATTGATTACGTTTAAACACACCCTTACTCTCGATCCCTAGCCCTAAACATATTAGCTGAGAATTACAGTATTAATCGAAAGTAAAGAAATAGGCAGCACTCTCAACATGATAATTAAAATGTTCAAATAAATGTATTCCACAATTGAAAAAAATAAAAAATAAATCAAATACTAACTTGAATGAAATAACATTAAAGAACAAAATAATTTTTTATGGAAATTATAATTAGATTCGAATTTTGGAACAACAACCCGTAATGAAAGAGTCTCAGAATGGTAAGAAACAACAAAAGATTGATAAAACAGAAAAAAGAAAGTAATACATCTAGGTTTAGAAGAAAATAAAATAGAAATAGAGAGGAAAATAGAAAGGTGTTGGCATAAAATCCAAGATATCTTCTGTCTGTTGGGGTGATCTGATATTTATTGTCCGAAGCGGTTCATGACATGTAAGCGATTCACAACATGAAAATGTTTTAAGTGAATTCTACATCAATACATTCATGATGTGTAATTTGGTTTCATGTTGCATAATTTATATCCAAAAATATCTCTGATGATCTTGGATCTACCAGTTTTTATGTCTTGTATCTTTGGCAGGATCCAAGTTTCTAAATTTTCATGTCATGTAATGCGTTCATGCAATGTATCTCATTGGGTTTCAGATTCTGAAGCTTTCACATCATGTAATATTTTTATATAGTGTACTTTGGATTCATGTAATGTAAATTAGTTTCATGCGCTACACTATGTTCTTATTCAGGAATACATGTTTTGAATCTGTGTTTCATGGCATGTAATGTTGATTTTTCTATTTTTCCAGCATGCACTCTTTTGAGTCTTATGTTCTTATTACTTGAAAAAAAACCAAAAACACAGTGTATTATGTAATAAATCATGAATAATTCTTAAATAAATGTTTCCAAAAAATATATATGATTTTGGATTATCAAATTTCCATAAACTTGAACAATTGTTTATCCTTAAGAAAAAACATTCTCTACCCGGATTCAAAATCAAACAATTTTTAAACAAGAAACATGCATGACAACCAAGAAAAATAAAACTAAGTTCAAGTGGAAAAAGAATGTACTCCAGAATCACTCCTGCAGATAAAATCAGTCATGCATCATAATTAAGTTCATTATTTAGATTCTTTCTTACTTTAATTACAAATTTCAACCATTACTTAGAAGATATACCCATATTTCAATTTAACTCACAATGAATTTCTCTCATCACTCAAGGTAAAATGAAATTGGAGTTATGTTTATTATTTGAATTCATGTTCCTAACTATAGTCTTGTATTGGTTCTAACATCTCCACTCCATTAATATAAATACAAAATTTACCATGATGGCATAAAAAATAATGTTAAAATGACTCTAAGGATGAGGGTAGTTAGGTATATATTAAAAATAAATCTAAAAAAGGAGGGTAATATCTATATTGTAATGTATGATAATCATGAACAATGCAATAAAGAAACTCCTCCAAGAAAAAACTGTATCTATGATACCAATATCTAAAAGTGGGTCTATGAATATGTCATGAAATTGTTAATAATGTACCTTGTTACTTTCTTGTTTTGGATTTTTATTTTTTTTGAAAATCATCCCCAAGATAGGTGTCACATCCACCACCTAACAATATATTTTCTTTTAGAAGAATCATCAGTCTGGAAATGGTGATTTTCAACCCTCCTAATACACAATCCATTTTTTAAGGAATAAGGTATTCCTAGAAAATTCCAAAAGGTATTCCTGAACCATACCATACAAATCTTGTAAAAATTCCATTGAATGTATTCAAACTATCAACATCCTATGTACAGAAGAGATGAAAAACCCTCTACACTTATTCAACAAAAACCATGCATATCACCAAGAGTAGTGTAGGAAGGGATAATAGGCTTAAAATGGTTACATCATAATAAGGATATTCATGCATAATACATGATAAAGAATTATAGATTTATAGGTGGGTATCATGATAAATGGATAAAAAAAATTGCGTTAATAATTTTAAAAGTGTATTTGTTTAGACACAACCTCGATAAGATTCCAATGTAAGTTCTGATAGGTTTACATGCCCCAAGTATCTACCAAGAAATATGTATGGAAAAGAATATGATAATATTGGTCAAGAATCCTCCTAGGAATGGGAATAAAAAATAGGGAAATCAGTTTGGTATTAGTATCTATTAATAAGTCAATCATAAGAAATGGCAAGAATCTAGAAGTAGAATTACATTACTCAATTTTGCAATCATGCTCTAATTCTAAGCAGGAATAAAAATTGATTTCAAAATTTTCCAAAAAACCTTTGTGTTTTATTTAAATGGGTGTAATTAAATTTCATTTTAAAACATTATTTCATTGAAAAATGTATACTTGATTAATGAAAACAAGAAATAATCTAAGTGTAATAATAATAAATCTCAATAATGACTCACCCACACTTAAAATGAAATGGTGTATGAATTTTTCTAAAAATTGTTGTGGGAGAGAAAGAAATAGATGCATAAAAATACTGGAAATGAAAATTATGAATTTAAAATAGGGAATCAAGAGCTCTGTATAGTAAAATACATTCCATGGGGAAAATTTTTGTATGGTGATGATAAATTATTCTACCTACAAAAAGTTTTAGAATAAAAGATACATGCACTAGATAAACCATTAGTACAAATTGGATAATAAATATGTAGGAAGAAAAATGGGTAGTTTCACATAGTCAATAGTTGGAAAAGAAGCTCAGAATAATGAAGGAATCAAAAAAATGAATTTTTGGATGACCAATGAATAGAAAATGATAGAAAAGAAAATCCAAAGGTCCTAAGTAACTCAATGAACACATATAAAAATATTTTTTGGCTCCCATAAAGCATTAATAATGACATATTCAACCATAAATATGGAAAAAAGAATTAGTAGGTGTATTCCATTAGCTCAGATGTCCCCTGTCTCCTATAAGAACTGGTGGTGGTGTTGTTGGGATCATGGGGGAACTTAGTAGGGTTAACCACCCCAGGAATGGGTCGATCAAAATGATCATGTGGCAGAAGTAGCATCTGTGTAGGTCGTAGAGGAGGTTCATGCACAATAAAAAGTTGGATATCCTCAATATGGAACTGTATGTTAGCCATGTGAAGATATTTCTCATGCAGGAGGCCATATGGTGGCCTGATGAACACATCAATAACCATGGATAATGTAATAGAGCTAGACATGGATAAATTAATATATAATTAAAAATGAAAATAAGTAAGTGATGTAATCAAAAATAATTTCCCTTCCATTTGATAATATGAAAAATAATACCAAGAGAGGGGATATAGTAAATACAAAAAAATAATACATCCAATATAGAGTAAAACATGGGAGGGGTATATATAGACAAGACTAAATAGTGTAGTCTATGTTGCACCTATCCCCATCAGATGTCCCCCCAAACAATGGGTGGCTGAATATTCCCCACCATGTCTATCACTTATATAGGGGTGGGGATAGGTGGATCGACTGCCATAGAAGGTTCTGTGGTGTCTAAAGCTAGCTCAGTTGTGACAAGTGGAGGAGACATGCAGATCCATTCTGAGGACGAACATATGAAATCTCGATCAATCAGAGGCACCTCAAATATATAAGGAAGGGAAATTCCCTTACCCTATTGATCATACACTCTAATAAAATTATTCCCAATGGTAGGGTATTTAACCTCTAAAGGATTGCTGAATTGGGCCGGAGGCTGGGTGAGAATGAAGGTATAAGTGGGGTATACTGAGGGTGGTCAGTGGATAGATGTTGGGGATAGTGGTGGGGTAGGGGTGGTGAACTATGAATACTTAGTGAATGGTATGCTGAAGTAGAGTATCTATAGTTCTCCAAAATGAAATGTAGAAAAGACTAAATTTAGGAGGAAATGGATTGGGTAGGTACAATGGTGGTA
Organism: Viscum album; assembly: GCA_963277665.1. Taxonomy (NCBI): domain Eukaryota; kingdom Viridiplantae; phylum Streptophyta; class Magnoliopsida; order Santalales; family Viscaceae; genus Viscum; species Viscum album. Next base: position 816,477,571 of record OY728165.1, read on the forward strand.
GGGGTGGTGGAGTGGTAATAGGTGGTGAAGAGGTGGAAGTAGGGGATGAGGGAGTGGTGGAGGGTATTAGAGATACAACATGATGAGAAGAGGTAAGTAAATCATCAATGGGATCAGGTATTGGGGAACAATGAGCTGGTGTCTCAACAACATTTTCTATGCACTCAATGGCCCATTGGTAGAACCACTCTATCTTCCATAGAATCTACCACTTGTGGAGCACGAGGGGATCTATGGACTCTATATTCCTAAAAGAGGAATGAGGCTGAATGATTTCAGAGACGCCGAGATGACAGTTGAGGTGGGTAATGAAGATATAACCCATAATGGTAATATGGGATTGCCACACCCGGTCCTGATAGTATAAAGAAACCTAGTGGGCCATGTTGATGGATGATCCACCCATGAATTAGTTTAGGATGATGACCCTGATCTGACTGATTATCCCGTGAGAATAACCTCTATCTAATCAGGAATGAGCCAAAGACTGGTATAGAATCCATAGAGCATAACACCATAGTTTGGTGTTCTTCTCCTTATGAGGATTATGGATGCTATGAGGGTTCTGGTCGATCAGTTCCTATCTCTTTGCTACATCTGTCTTGGTCGGATCTAGCTATATTGCAGTGTAGGAAGGGGAAGTGATGAAATCATCGATATAGATACCGATCCCGATGCCAAAGTCTCCCAGAGTGAGATTCTATGGCCTTTCACAGAGTTGAAAGGTGATATACACCATTTCAAGCTCCAAAGTGTACAAGAACTCCAAGAATATCTACCGATATGTCTCCTCACATACCTCAATGATTCTAGAGAGGTGAATCCATCCAAGAATATTTAGGACCTCATTGTGGACATGGATATACTCGAGAATTGTGAGGTCCAGACTTTTACTTGTCCTCATAGGCTTGGACTGTAAGTGGACCAATCATACCTGATGCTTGGGCTCAAAAAAATGTAGGAAGAGGTGTAGGTGTGGGAATGAGGAAGCACCCTTGGATGGGCTAGATTAGGACTGGGATTGGCTTAAGGTAGATGGAGTTCTAGAACAAGATGTGGACGATGTGGGGGTAGGATCTGCGGGTGGCGGTGGAGGTGCAAGCGCCCATCACTTGGGTGGCAGAGGATCATTACCAAGGGATGGGAGTTTAATGGTTTTGGTTTGGTATATGGTATATGGAGGTAGTGGGAATGTAATGATAGATCCAGTAGAGGAGAGAAGGGGAGGAGGGAGACCGACTGTCACGAGAGGAGGGGAGGGGAGGAGGGAGTCTGATGATTGAGGGGGGGGGGTCGTGGAGGAGTAGAGGAGAGGGGAGGGTTTATCCATGAACAATAACACTTATATTTTAAATCTAGCCTATGCTTTTCATGTTGTGTAAATAATAAATGAAGTCAAAATGATGAAATTTATTTTTTTCTAACCCCAAAATTTTCACATCGTGTATTGTTTACATGACATTATTTTTTTGAAGTTTAAACCTCTAAACCTTCTCCAAAATTACAGAACTTCCCTTGTTTTTAGTAAATATAATATAACCTATTGGACCTATCCTGGGTTTCCTCCCAGTTAGTAATTTATTTAATATCAAGAGATATACACCATCTTTATCAGGATACTGGGTCTCTCTATCATCCTTACAGGTCATATGATCATCTTTCTCATCTGTAAGAAAGATGGATTAATAATCAAATGACTTGTCACTTTTCTTGGAGACTTTCACTAAGTCAAAAACAACTTGTTCTTCACAAACTCTAAAAATAAACCTTAATTGGTTTATATAGATCAATTCATTCCTAATGGAGAGAAATGGTCTCGCTAGAATGATGGGTACATATCCTTCTTCTTCCATGTATAAGATATTTAAATCACTAGGAAAGATGAATTTTACAACTTTGACTAAGACATCCTCATTAATTCCTTAAGGGAACTTGAATAATCGGTCATCCATTTCAAGTGAAACTCTTTTTGGTTTCAATTATTAAATAACCAACTTTTGAAATAAACTCATAGGCATTGTATTGATAGTTTCACCAATATCACATAAGGATCTTCCAAAATTTCATGTCACTATAGTGTAGGGAATAGAGAAAATTCTGGGGTCTCACATCTTTGGTGGAATATTCCACTGAAAAACTATGAAACATTATTTATTTAAGGTGATAACTCTGAGGTATTCCATTTTCTTCTTACTGAAAAGTATTTTTTTAATAATTTTTCTTAAGGAGGCATCTAGGTGTTGATATCTGCAAAGGGGATAATTATGTGTAATTAGGGGTGTCCAAAACCGACCAGGCCCGACGGGTTAGACCCGACCCGACCAAGTTGGGTCGGGTCGGGTTGGGCTACATAGAAACAAGCTCAGGTCAGGTTTATAACGGGTCAAACCATACATGGGTTGGGTCGGGTCTTGGGTTGGAGTCATTTAGACCCAACCCGACCTGTGACCCAATGGGTGCCAGCAGCAAAAAAACCTAAATCTAATCCTCCCTCGTTAGTCGCTCAACTTGGATGAGTTGCTCTCGTGTCATCCTCGCTCCCCCGCGACCCCTTCCTTCCCTTTCATGGTGAAGAAACCCAACCCTAATCCCTCCTTACCTTCCCTCATGATCGATGACAAGCGTGGCGACGAAACCCCATCTCCTCCTTCCTCCTCTTTCCCCAAGCTTCCCCAAACCCTCACGCCTTCTATTCTCTCTTCTCCTTCCCTTTTGAAAAACCCTACTTCCATCGTTCTCTCCTAATTTTACTCCTTTCGCACCCCTGAAACCACCCAGAAAATAGGTATCCTCACTTGCCTCCTCCCCTGAATGATACCTTCCCAACAATCTGGTTTGGGATTGGGAAGAAAAGAAAGCCCTTGGATTGACTTGGGTCGCCTCCTCTCCTCCTGTCTGCTGTTCCGCTTGAGCGTGGGTCTGACATGGAAAGGAGTTGATTTTTTGTCATGTTCTTTTAAATTATGTTTTTCAAATTTCCAATATGAGTCTTAAATTTCGTTTTTATACTGTAAAATTCTGGTTTAGTCACAAATGGATTGCTTACCTAGTTCGACAACCTCTACAAGAGTCAAGTTCAGGTTTAGTCACAATTACCTTTTCCATTTATCACCACTAAAATTCTGGTTTAGTCATAAATTAACTACATTAGGCCTAATTCTGGTTTGGTGATGTGGTTTTTCTGTGGGAATTTTTGGATGTGTTGGTTGAGAATCTACCAATTTTACACGAGGTATGACTAAAGCATTGGTTTCATTTATTTCTTCGAGTTTCATTTTTCCTTCAATGGTGGTAGTTTGGGGTTTCCTTGTTTACTGCTGACAGCCTGGTGGTCTTGTGATCATGTCAGGATCAAGGATTGATTCACCTTATAACCATTTAAAGAAATTGGTTCTTAAATTTTTTATCACTGATTATCCTTGTATTTTTTAATTTAAAATTTATATATTGGTTTTAAAATTTATTCTCCTCATTCTACTAGGGGTGTGTGTGCCACAGCTGACAACTGCTAGAGATTCATGGAAGGTGATAAAATAAGCAGTTCTAATCCTCCAGTTGGCATAGGAACCCAAAGTCAGATGGGTTCTACTCTAACTACACATTCAATGGAAATAGAAGGTGGGGGGGGGGGTAGTTTCATACCAGTTGAAGACAATGAGGGTAAGTGGTCTCCTCCTAATAAGAAGGTAACAATTCATAAACCTCTTGGTTCTAGAATTTATCAAGATTGGGATCATTTTTATAAGAAAAGTGGAAGGTATGTTTATAATTATTGTGTTAAAGATTATTCTTGCACATCTGGACAACATGGAACTAGTAATTTGAATAGGCATTTGATAAGGTGAAAAAAAATCCATACAAAAATCTTGACAAAAGTCAAACCACTCTTGGTCTTACAAAGAAGTGTGAAGATGAGGATGATGTGACGATTGAAATTTTAGTAGCTCATTTTAACCAAGAAGAGTGCAGAATATCTCTTGCTAAAATTATAATAATTGATGAGTTATCATTTAAATATGTTGAAAATCAAGGATTTAGAGAATTTGTTGAAGTTTTTCAACCTCAATTTCAAGTTCCATTTAGAAAAACAGTTTCTAGGGATTACTTGCAGTTATATTTGTTTGAGAAATAAAAATTGAAGTCTATGTTTGATATGTTCTCTCACATGGTATCCCTTACCACTGAGACATGGAATTCAATTCAGAATCAGAATTATATGTGTGTGACTGCACATTTTATTGATGATAATTGGATCTTAAATAAAAAAATCATCTGTTTTTGTCTTGTTTTGGATAATAAAGGGGAAACAATTGGACAAGTATTAGAAGATACATTGAAACAATGGGGGATTGAAAGGATTAATACTGTTACCATGGAAAAATCTAGTTCTAATAATACAACAATCAGTTATTTGGTGATGAGGGTTAATGATTGTAATGGTTCTATTCTTAATGGAGATTATATGAATATTAGATAATGTGCACAAATTTCAAACCTTATTGTTAGTAATGGGATAAAGGAAATATCAACATCAATTGCTAGAATTAGAGTTTCCTACAAATTTGTGAGAAGTTCACCTTCAAGATTGGATCTTTTCAAGAGCATAGACAATGAGTTAAAAATTCATAGTAAACTGGACAAAATTCTTGATGTTCCTACTAGGTGGAATTATTTTCACTTTATGTTGGATGCTGTAGAGAAGTGTGAGAAAGTATTTATTCTCCTTGAGGAGGATGAAAGTTTTAGAAGTGCTCTTTTCTACGAAGGTGTGGCTTCTATAACATATGATTGGGAGCGTGCTCATGTATTTGTCAAGTTGTTAATTTTTTTAATGATAACACTGTTGAGTTTTTTGGTTCTATCCATGTGACATGTCACACTTTCCTTCATAATCTTTGTGACATATATAGAAAAATCAAGAAATGGATGAAGAGTCATGATATTTCTGTGAGTGTAATGGCTACTGAAATGAATCTTAAGTTGGACAATTATTGGGTTATTAGTTTAAATTTTAATTCTCTCTTACTTTTGTTAGTTGTTCTTGATCCTTGATATAAATTGGAATATGGTCAGGATTGTTTTGAAATGATGTTTGATGATAAAGAAGAAAAAAATTAGTTGATCAGTAAATCAACATAGGTTATGAATAATCTCTATGAGTTTTAAAAATGTAAATATCTCATTCCAATTGTTGATAAATGTGAGTCAAGTTCTCATCAAGAGTCACATATTCATGACGCTAGTAATGATAGTGAGTATGATGAGAAATGGAAAGATGCATATAAATTAAAGAGAAGGAAAAGGAAATTAACACAACAAAGGAATGAAGTAGAGAGATTTCTTGAGATCGATGATTGTGATGATGATTTCAAAGGATTTGATATTTTTTGTTGGTAGAAAAAAGGAAAGAAAATATCATGTTCTCTCATGCATTGCTAGAGATATTCTAGAAATTCCTTTAACTACAGTATCTTCAGAGTCAACATTTAGTATAGGAGGATGATTCCTTGATCCGTTTCGTAGTTTTTTTTAATCCCAAAACTGTTGAAGCATTAATTTGCTCACAAAATTGGTTTAGAAAGTATAAACCAATTGATATTCGAAAGAAACTAGAATAAGTGGAATCGATTGAATCAGGTACAATTTAAAATATTATGATTTTTTTTATCATTTTTCATTTTTCAATTATAAAATTTTATTTGAAAATGTAAAATACTGCCTTGTTATTTGTTTTGTTGTGTTTTTTTAAGTTATGCCATCATACACCACCACAATTCATGACCAGAGTTTCACAGTCTAAAGTATAAGAAGCAAGGATGATGGATGGAGCACTCTTCAGTAAGGTATAAATTTATGATTGATTTAAAAATTCATTTCATAATAATTTCATCACATACATAGATCACCTCCAAAGAATATATATTTATTTATTCCCATGAATTTATTCCCCATGTGAAGTTGTTTCATCTATCTCAGTTTTCAAGGAATATTTTGTGGATGAATCCTCATGAACTACAACCACATGTTTTCTTTGTTTTCAGCATTGGATTATGCTTTATTAATTTTTTTATTCTTGTAAAATTGATTAGGAAAAACTAAACATTATTTCTTATGTTTTATATTTTATTCCCTTATTCATTTTATTCTTAAATTGTCAAAAACTCTGAACTTATATAGGTTGAAAGATGGTGGAGTCTCTGCTCTCAAAATGTTTTATTACCTATACTATATACCATCATACACATTTTTTGAATATCTTTGAACTTGTGAATCTGGATTTGAAATTTTCCTTATTGGTATTTTGGCCTAATTAGATGTTATTTTTTGTCTGAGATATGTTTGTGTGACTATATGTAATAATTTTGATGTAAATAAATATTTGTGTGTCCAGTGTTGGGTATGGTGGTCTGGGGAAGGGTTGCGGGGGGAGGGGGGGATCTGGTGTGCAGAGGGTAGAGCGGATGGTGGGGGTGGGGGGAGCCTACTCCAGGGGGCTGGGGGCTGGCTGGTGTATGTGGGGAGGGGGGAGGGGGCTGGGTCTTGGGGGCTGGTACAACATGACAGGGGGTAGGTAGATGGTGGGGGGAGGGGGATGGGATGGTGCATGGTAGGGGGAGGGGATGGTGGTGTGGGGGAGAGGATGGTGCAAGCAAGGACAGGGGGGAGGGGGAGGGGCTAGTGCAGGGGGGAGAGGGAGGGGTTGTGGAGGGGAGGGGTGGGGGGTGGGCATTGGGGTAGGGGGGAGGGGAGGGGCTGGTGCAGTAGTGGGGATAGAGGGCTAGTGAGGGTGCAGTGCTGGGGGGAGGGGGGGGGGGCTGGTATAGGGGGGAAGGGGGGGTGCTGGTGGAGAGGGTAGAGGGAGGGGCTGGTGTAGGGGGGTACAGTACTGGGTGGGGGTGCATTGCTGGGTGGAGGGGGAGGGGCTGGTGCAGGGGTGGGGGGGGTGCTGTTGCAGAGGGTTGGGGGTCTGGTGGTGGTGGTGGTGGGGAGGGGGTAGTCTAGGGGGTAGGGGGCTAGTGCAAGTGGGGAGGGGGAGGGGGTGGTCTGGGTGAGGGGCTGGGTGTGGGGGGCTGGTGCAGCATGGAAGGGAAGTAGGGGGATGGTAGGGAAGGGGGATGGGCTAGTACATGGTAGGGTGAGGGGCTTGTGAAGGGGGAGGGGGGATAGTACAACATGGCTGGGGGTGGGGAGGGGCTGGTGTAGTAGGGGGGATAGGGGGCTAGTGGGGGTGTAGTGCTGTGGGGAGGGGGAGGGGCTGGTGTAGGGGGTGCTGGTGTAGAGGGTAGGGGGAGGGGCTAGTGCAGGGGGTAGGGGGATGAGATGGTGCAGGGGGTAGGGGAGGGGTTGGTGCAGGGGTGTGTGTGTAGTGTTGGGTGGGGGTGCAGTGCTGGGTGGAGGGGGAGTGGCTGGTGTAGGGGGGCGAGGGGGGGGGGCAGGGGGTGCTGGTGTAGAGGGTAGGGGGTCTGGTGTGGGGGGGGGGTAGTCTAGGGGGTAGGGGGATGGTGCAAGTGGGGAGGGGGAGGGGGTGGTCCTGGTGGGGGGATAGGCATGGGGGCTGGTGTAGTAGGGAAGGGGGGGGGGGTAGGGGTCTAGTGGGGGGAGGGGAATGGGCTGGTGCAGGGCAGGGGGAGGGGCTGGTGGGTTGGGGGAGGGGTTGGTGCAAGGGCAGGGGGAGGTGGAGGGTCTAGTGCTATAGGGGGAGGGGGAGGGGTTGTATAGGGTAGGGGGATGGTGCAATAGGGCCGAGGGGAGGGGGAGGGGCTGGTGAGCAGGGAGGATAGGGGGCTGGTGGGGGTTTTTGTAGGGGGGAGGGGGAGGGGCTGGTGCATGTTGGGGGAAGGGGTGGTGGGGTAGAGGGTAGGGTGGTGGTCGTGGGGGGGGGGGGGGCTAGTCCAGGGGGAAGGGGGCTGGTGTAGTGGGGAGGGGAGGAGGAGGGGGGTGGTCTGGGTGGGGGGATGGGTCTCAGGGGCTGGGTCTAGGTCCATTGGATTAGGCTAGGTTGTGTCAGGGTCGGGGTCAGTTCAGGGTCGGGTTGGTTCAGGTTTACACATAGAACCTGACCCGAACTGGCCCGAACAACAGTTGGTTGGGTTGGGTTGGGTCCTTCGGCCATTCATCGGGTATCCCAACCCCAACAGGTTGGGTTGGGTCAGGTCAACTGCTCATGAATCACATGAATTGACCCAACCTGACCCATGGACACCCCTAGACATATTCCATTTTAGGTTTCTCATGAACAAGATCTTTTTTATTCGACTCTATTTTCATATTTTTTTCTTGACTAACTTTATTTTTTCTATCATTATAATCATTACTGATGACTATTTCATGCTTTTTAGGTTCTTCAAGCATCTTTCTCTCACCTATGTATGGATATTGAAAGTCCATCATTTTATCCACTTTTAAGAACCATAACCTTAGCCTTGTCTCTTGGATGTGTCTCAGTCTTATTGGGAAACATACTCGATAATTGATTTGATAGAGTTTTAGAAATTCCCCCCACTTGGTTCTTAAGGTTTCTCATGGAATCCCTTTAGTTCTGAATTTTAGTTTCTTGGGTAGTCATCCTTTGATCCTCTTTCTCAATGAATGTGGTAATTATATCCTCCAAATTTGATTACGGAGGTAGGTCTTGTTGTTTCTACCTCAGTAGAGACTTCTAAAACTTATATTCTTGAGCGGGTGGAAATTGATAAGATTTAGGGGGGAACGATATTACTGAATTTTTTTTACAGTCAAGGATATAGATTCCATGATGGGAACCTAGGAGGTCCTTGATCTCTTAGTGGCGCTTGACCACTCCCCTATTGATAATAACCTTGATTGGTTGTTGTGGCTATTAATATGGAATATAATGATAATACTACTACTGTTATTATTGAGGATATTGAAAATGATGATTTTATTGATTTTAATTTACATAATTACAATATTAACTTTGAGGTTATTATATTCCTGGTAAATTGATCTAATATGGGTGCAGGCCTCCGCACATCTCACAATCTAGGATTTTCATAACAGGGGAATGGGGTGGTAGTGGTGGAGTAGGTATCTGAAAATACTCAATATTTTTTATGAGGTATTCAACATATCCCATAAGTCGTGTATTCTCTTCTACCGGATGGATTCCATGCTGGAGTAGTCCTCTATCGCTCTACCACATAATGTCATTCTGGGGGATCTCATATATGATTTCTCTACTGATTTATAGAATTTTGAGTATAATTACCCAATCATTGGAGACATCTACTATCATATGGGAAACTGGTTGGAGTCCCTGATAAAATGTTTACAACATTAGACACACATCAAGTTCATGATATGGGATCTTTTTGGTGAGCTCTTTGAAGCTATCCCAATCCTTCCAAGCTCATTATCCATCTGCCTGGTTGAAGTTCTGGATCTCATTCCTTAGCTTCCATGTTCATATTTGTGAGAATTATTTATCTAATAATTTATTTGCTAAATCATCCCAATTCATGATAGACCTGGGAGATTGGATTTTGAGAAAATCCTTGGATCTGTCTCATAAGTAGAAGGGAAAGTCTCAAAGTCTGATGGCATCATCCAATACACCTTGATTGCGAAAGGATTCAAAAACTTCTAAGAAATTGTAGATGTGTTTATGGGGATCTTTGTTGTGAATTACACTAAACAACCCCATGTTCTGGATTATATGGATGAATCTAGGTTTAATTTAAAATTTATATACCTAGATATCAGGGGAAAAAATGCTGGGAACAACACCACTGATGGAAGACAAGATGTAATCCATGATGGTGTGATCCTACAACACTGGTCTCCCTCATGTTCAGGTGGTGCATATTGAAGGTTTCTAGGGTTATGTGGTGCTAGGTTGTTATGTTTTGGAATGTTTGATCATCGATGTGCAGATTGGTATCTTTGAATATTGGGATCGAAAGAAAGAGTTTCTTGAGTGTAAAGGCACATTGAACAAGTCAAAGGGCCCTAGCGCATGAACCAATCCTAGGAAGAGTGGAAACAAGTGCTATTTCATGTGGAGAAATTGTAAAAAGAAAGGTGGGAAAGGAATGAGGTGATGTAATACAAGGTTCACACTAAAGGTTACTATTCCATGGTAAACAAATTCTCTAAAAACAACATCAAAATTTGAACAGCCCACGCAGCGTCGTTGATTTCTCATGGAAGACAATCAAATTAGAATTTATATTATCCCAAACTACACTTAGCTACAAATTCATAACATAGTGGTAGTGTGGGGTCAAACCCATTGGGACTAGATGTTAAGTAGGAAACCTAGTGATGAGAACCTCCAAGTATGATTCATCACAAAAATCTATTTGGGGTAGTTTTATTAAGACTACATAGCTTGGGTTTAAATTTAGAGGATAATGAATGGATCAGGGTTAATTTCAAGGTTTAGTAAAAAGAGTAATCTTAAAATTAATTTGGAATAGAACTATGGCTTAGGATGAGAAGTGGTGAAAAGGTTACCAATTTCTTATGGTCAAACCAATTGGACATACATAAATATATAACTACTATTTGGTCCAAATATAATAAAAAACCTAGATAGAATATGCTTAGATTCAATGGAATAATGTATCAAAAGATGTTGGTCCTATATTTCTCAAATCCAACTAGGTAAGGTCTTTTGATTACACTTCCCATGATCATGATTATGAAAAATAATGTAATAAAAAATTATTTTTAACCTAATTACTAGGTATAGGGTTAACGCGTTTTTATTTAGAGGGTTAATACATTTAAAAACACCCTTACTCTCGACCCATAACCCTAAGCAGATTAGTCATGCATGAAAGTATTAATAAAAAGTAATGAAATAAGTTGCATGCTCGACATGATAATTAAAAAATTCAAATAAATGAAATCTATAATTAAAATAATGTAAAATCAATAAAATACTAACTTGAATGACGGAACAATGAATAACACAACAATTTTTGATGACAATTAGAATTGGATTCGAATTTTGGACCAATAAAATGAAATGAAAGAGTAATGGTAAGATGAAACTAAAAATTGATAAAATAAGAAAAATAAATCAATAAAACAAGGTTTAGGAGAAAACATAAGAGAAATGGAGAGTAAAAGAGAATGTTTATGGTGTTTGGTCCAACCTATCTTCTATCCGTTGGGGTGCTCTTATATTTATAGGCCTGAGTGGTTCACGGTGTGTAAGTGATTCACATCATGAAAGTTTTTTAAGAGAATTATATGTCAAGAAATTCATGAAATTTTATTGGGTTTCACATCATGTACTTTAGATCCCCATAGATATCTTAAGAACTTAAATCTCTTGGTTTTCACAAATTGCATCTTTAGTGGGATTCAAGTTTTAAACTTTTCATATCATGAAATGTGTTCACACCCTATATCTCTTAGGGTTTTAGATTCTTAATATTTTAAGTCATGTAAATATTCATGTCAGGTACTTTGGATTCACATCATGTAAATTAGTTTCCTGGGCTGGCCTATGTTCTTCTCGAGGAATACACATCATGAATCTATGTTTCACAGCGTGTAATGTTGAATTTTCTATTTTTCCAATATGTCTTCCTTTGAGTATTATGTTCCTATTCCATGAAAAAACAAACCAAAACATGATGTATTATCTAATAAATCATGATTAATTATTAAATAAATGTATTCAAAAGATATATATGAATTTAGCTTATCATTAATTATAATATTTACTATAATCAGTAACTGTATTAATAATTACATTATAAATTACATGATACATTATAATTATAAAATGATGAATATGTTAGTAATAATTAATATTTAGCATTAATTATTCTTGATATTTATTAATTATATCAATTTCTTTGTTAATTGTTAAGATATTATTAACTTAATTAACTTCCTAATCAATTTTTAATTATATTAGGAATTAGAAAATTTATTGTTTATTTTTTTTCATTATTTACAATTATTAATTATATTAATTAATTATAAAATATAGTTTTTAAATAACATACAAATAAAACTGAAAAAAATTTAACATATATTTTAGTTTAAAATTTACTAAAAGAAAAAAACATTTCACTATTGTCTGCATTGTTATCTCAGACGCTCCTCCATGCCACAACTCAGTATATAGATAGTGCATCCATTCCATGCCTATTAATTTATGTGCTCTAGTGTCTTCTACTACTGTGTAATATTTACTGCAGTTTCCTTTAGATCATCTTATGTGATAGGTGTTGGATCTAAGGTCCCCTCGCTTTTACATTGAATATGGATACTGGATATAACTCTCCCCCACCTGGGATAAAGAAGGTTTTTGGATAAAAACTTCTCTAAAATAGGATGAATATGACTATTGTGTAATTGGTATTTTTATAATAGTAAAAAATGTTCATTAAAATATGATCGAGTCTCTAGGTATTACTATAGTATAATATAATAAAGTAAAAGAGTATGTAGTATAATAACTAGTAGATATTGAAGGTTCTGTGTGTAGCAGAAGCACTCATCAAGGTCGGGTCCGACTCAATAATTTTCGGATTCAATGGATATTCCATGATGTACATGACATGGGAGTCGTGACCATTGAAAATTTTCTGATGAAACATGAAAAACACATTAGAACCAAGATGATCTTTCAAATTAAATTTATAATTAATTTAAATATATAGGAAGAAATAATTCTTCGATCTTGAGATCTTTCTTCAATGAATATCTTGATCATCCAAAACCCTTTCATTCTACCATCATTGTACTTGTAGGATCCAATTGTATAATCCCTTTAGAGGTGATCTATACATCCTCCTTTTTTCTTGGAACAACATCGATGGATTTCTGGGTGCTAGCATGGAAGATCGATCATCTTGTGATATTCACCATGATCGATGCGATGATTCCTTCCATCTTGAAAAATCATCCTTGCACTCTCATTCTTGAGAATATAGAAGCGGTAAAACAATCTCTTCAGTTTGAGAGAAGAAACTCTGGTGTTTTATTCAGTCTCGAGAGAGAGAGAGAGAACGAGCTCTAGATTTCATTATGCATAACGATTCTCCAATAATCAATAATTAACCCTAACATAATATATATGAAAATATATTTATAGAGTTTGGGTTAGAGTTAAAATATCATGTTATTACCCAAAGAACCTCAATAATATATTAAGCCTTTAAATGAACACATTCCATGTAATAATAATAGTATTTTTTTCATGGATTGCATCAAGTGGCACAATGATAAATATTATTTTATCAACTTACAAATTAATATTTCTTGTTAGACCTCATCTTGGTCCGTTCTTCCTCCTAAAAATTTATTGAATAAAAAATAAATATTTAATTAAATATTTATTTATTAAGTACATAGATAAATAAATATTATATATCTATGTAATTAAATAACTACCTTGTGAATAGATTTCTATTTAATTTATCTGATAAATAAATCATAAATAAATTTATTCATTGAACTTGAGAATAATATTTATTCCAATAATTTAATTAAAATAAAATTTAATTGAGATTAACAAAAACACTTAATGAATGAAACTCTAGGATTTTTCCTCGTTATAATTAGGTAGTCTTGCTTAAAGTCCAAGATTACTCTCCAAAAATGGGTCAAGGAAACCAAGATGAATAAGTTAATATCACAATGTAAAAAAATACATATGACCATAGACCATGTAATACAATCGCTTCGTCTTGATATCTTCTCAAGAAGGTTTCATACTTACGTCATCAACCTGAATCCTTGATATATCTTTATTTGATTATCAACAATGAACATGTATACATCAACATGACCATAAAATTTATTTTTATGGTTCCATTACAATAAAATGGTTGAGATATTATCTTCCATAAATGTAAGGGGAAAATCCTTCCTCTAATTATTCATTAATAACATACTGATCATGACATACCTAATGTATCCTACTTATCATGAATATATTTCATCAATAAATCTATGTATGTGAGTCACAATATGTATTAATAATAATTTTAAAGTCCAAGGACCATTAAACACGTTCACAAATATGAATATCTGATGACACACAAACATGTAGAATTCCAATTGGTGGGTTTTTCCTCATAATATCCCATATTGAAGATCACTATGTACAATCTTGTAACACCCCAATATTTTTTATGTATTTCATTTGAAATAAACTTTAAGTGTTTGATAGATATCCTTACACACTACCGTGAGTCTATATGAACCAAAATATAGTAAACTGTTATAACATAGTCATTAAATTGATAGGTGTGAATAGTAATAACCACGTTATAAAAAATATGTATAAAGGTTTTAAATAATGAAAATTTATTTATTAATTCAAAATAAATAAGTACTCAATTTTTAGTAAAGTCATTTTATACTTCAAAAATATGTTTTCATTAAAAATGGTTTTTATCACATTTTTTATGATAACATTATAATTAATTTCTACTTTTTTGGAAATTTTAGTTACGGTAATGAATATAATTTTTAAAACCATCATGTAAACATTATATTATGGTGATTTTTTTTTGTTTTTTAAAAAATATTTATTTTTTAGTGAACAGTGAAAAATATCGATTTTTGAAAAAATGTAATTTATTTTCAAGTAAAAGTCCCATTATTTTTCAAATTTTATATTGAAGTAACATAATTATAATTTAATTATAAATAATATAATTAATTGTATAGGAATCATTATTATACTTTATTTTGGAATAAGTTCATTTTCAGGCTTAAAACACATTTTTCTAAAACCCCTTTTAATACACACAATGTATTTTTATCTTAATAATTTAAATTAATATCTATTTAGAAATTATTTTAATTAAATGTATATATTATAAATTAAATAAAATATTTTAAGATTTATCTAATATCTTTTATATGTATACGAATGAATGGAAAATCAATTTTATGCTTAAAAATGCATTTTATTAAAAACCGTTGTGTTGTGTTTTGCGCACATATTTTAAAATGAATTTATAGCACTTACATAAATTGGATATTATAAAATATATTCCATATTTTGAATTATAATAATTATCATTATGTAATTATCTAAAATTATTTTCTGTTCATGCCAAGACAGTGCGAACCATGGGCTAGCCCATGGTTACCACGATTAAGGTTAATAGGATTTTACTTGGGGGGGGGGGTGATATAAGATATAGGATTTAAAATATCATAAAACACTTGATTTAATTTGATTTGTTGATTATATTTCTACCATATACTTATTATCTTAAAATATTTGTAATTTCTGAGCCACATAACTTTAGTAATTCATTAATATATTTTAATATTTTGAAAAATTCTAATTGTGTCCTCTCCTTCCATTATAAAAGGATGCCACCTATTCTCTAATACTAAAACATCATGAGACTTATATATCAGAAACTACCTACCCTAATAAATTCCTAACATCCCCACTCATGTTCTTGAAGACTTGTTTTTTTATAAGACCATCCTTTCAAGGATTAAGGTGTAAACCAAAAGAGGTTTCTTAACAAAGAGGTATAACTCTTAGTTGAGTACTTTCAATTTTAATTCTTATTATAACTATTATAAGTCTATTATATCTATTATAAAATAACTAATTCATAATATTAAATATAATTATTTTTTATTATGTTGATGGATCTACTATTTCCCACCTCCTTCCCATCAAATATAAAACGAAAGTATTGCTTGTGCGTACGTTAGGACTACTGCCTCCATGTGGAAATATGATTCATTTTACATCATTATCATTCGTTATTGGTTATTATAATAGATATAATGTTTATATATGATATTTATGAAATTATTGTAGTTTTTAAATTATAATATCTTATTAAACTTCTTACCTTTCTGTTCGTTGGAAAATGATAACATTTTTTGTGTGTATGTGTGGGCTACCGCCTCCACGTAGTGATGTGATTCATTTTTCCTCATCGATTTATATGAATATTTATAAAATTTTATATTAGGAATAAATATAATTATTGTTTAATGATTAATATTTTTATCCGATTAAACCATGACCAATGTGAAAGCACTAGAACCATTAAACTAAAGCATACATGGAAAATAGAACAGTTTTCATCAGAATGATCATTTTAATGAAGCAATTGTTAATAAAGGAAAATTGGAATTTATAAAGGAATGATACATTGTTGGTTATTTATGAAAATTATTCTATAATATATGTATAATAAATATATATTTATTATATAATATTTTTGAATGCGTAAAGAGAAAGATGAATCTTAAGGTTAGGGTTAAGTTACAAACTCATTGTTTTTTGGGATTGTTTATGCTTAATTACCATTAAGAGAAATTAAAAGAATATTATCCTTTAAATCCCATGTATTTTATTATATATTTTTTTATTTCTATAAATTTTTATGTATTTTTACCATTTCCTCTCTTTGTTATTGATAATAATTGATAATTTTTTAAAGAAAATATAACCTAATTTCCTCTTTGGTCGAAGAACATTTTCTTCCATGTACGTACTCTTCAATTTTTTTTATAAAAGTTTTAAACTATAATTGAAATGTTTTAAAAAGGTAATTTTAATTACATTTTACTTTATTTACAAAGGTTTTAAAAAGAAAATTTTTAAGGAAATCTTTTTTCCAAACAAGTCATTTTTGAATTTTTATAGAGGTGTGAAAGGAATGTTTTATTCTAATGTATATGAAATGAATGTATTTTCATTCCATCATGTCTGTTATTTTCTTTTAATCATCCTTTAAAATTTTCCTTGGTAATTTTTAAATAATTTTTTTCTATAATATTTTGGAATTTTTATATTTTAAATAAGAGATTTCAAAATGAAAAGGGTATTTTCCTCAATAAATATTCCTATGATATTTTAAAATCATTTTTCATATATGATAACATACTTAGATTTTACTTATGATTTAATATAGATATGATCCAATAATACCATATTTTTCATTATCTATATGGTTTATGATTATGATGACGAATTTTTTATGAATCCCATTTATTTTCCATGAGTTATGATATGATGACATGATGAATATTTTATGATCTTATGGAACACATATTAATGGATTATGATTATGTGATTTGTGGGATAGAAATTATATAACCCACCACTACATTGGGTAAATATGGATATCTCATGAGATAATAAGGGATGGAATGGGAAGTGAAACCTGTTTAGTAAGATACTTTTTCCACTATAATAGTCTAGTTAGTGAACCTTGAAAAAGGAAATGATAGAATAGAGAGTAAACCCAATCCTCTATGATAGAATTTTCAGTGATAATTGATTAAGGAAATGATTTTCTATGATTATGTGTATTCTAAAACTTATGTATTCTACTTATGATATGTTCTCATGGATCATGATATATTATTTATGATTTCTCACTTTTATGTATTATATCTTCTAATTAAAAATACCTTATTCCATGATACATGATTGAAGATCTTTGATTTATTGGGTATGAATTTCTTAAGTTATGATCATGTTCTCATACAATTATACTTATGATCACTTATGATCATTGATTGATGTCTCCTATGTTTACCCTTACTGATCATCTTATCTCACCCTTTCTTATGTTTGTTTCTTTCCCAGCTTCTAAAGAAATGTATTAAGTAAGAAATGTCTAAATAAGGGTATTATGAGAGAAGAACCTTGCGAGAGATGTTGAAGATCTATAAAAAATATGATGTACATTTTTATAGTCTCAAAATAAAATAAACTTTTATAGTTCTTGGGTGTTTATTGTTATGAGATGTATTGAATATTTATAAAAATTATGTAATATATATGTATGAAATGATCGATTCACCTCATAACTTTATTAGATGAATCCACACCTCTTATGAACACTTGTACTTAACAGTTAAAAATTAAATTCCTCTTCATAGTTCATATTTCTAATTTTATTAAAAATATCTAAGATATATCATTATAGTATCTCAATTTTCTCATAATAGAGAGGTACTTCTATGGCCTATGTTGATGCTAAAGATACACTAGGACATTATTACATTAAATTTGTGAATAATAACGATCAATATGTGATAAGATATATTTAATATTAAATTAGTTGAATATAACCAGTAATCTAAAGTATAAAACCATTAGTTTTAGGACACTAATTCTAAAAAAATTCTAATTATCCTTGATCCAAATACTAACAACTTTTAGTTTGTTAGGTTTAACATAAAGATTATGTTTATATTAAGACAAGGGTTTTGTTTATGGGTCCACCATGTCATCTTTCATGAAAATAATTCTTAATGAAACTTACCCTATTTGGTAAAAATACATCAAGAGATGATACTTTTGGAGTATGTTCTTCATCCATTTAGGTGGACTTGGTTCTTTGGAAAAATCCACCCCAATAGTATTATCACAGTAAACTATGATAAATTCTTTACTACTAGGTAGCAAATCTATCTATTGTATGAAATTTGATATCTATAATGCTTCTTTAGCTATATAAAAATACAAAATATAATCTAAATCCACTATAGAATAAAAAACACTTCTTTATTTGAGTTTTTACAGCTTAGGAATCCTCTATTTATGGTGAATACATATCCTGACCATAACTTCAAATCATCTTGATATGTTTGGAAACTATAATATGAATATTCCCTGATAAAAATCTCCTAATATCCTCTATATACTAGGATCATATCCTTATTTTTCCATAGATACTTAATGATAGTTTTGACAACCATCCAATAATGGTCCCCTAGATCTTCCTGATATATTCTTACCACACATAAGACATAAGTAACATCTATCCTGATACACAACATGACATACATGACTGACCTAATTGTTATTACATATGGAATCATTACCATTATCTATCTCTACTCATGTGTCTGAGGACATATTTTCTTAGAAATATGAATACCATGTGACATAGGAAACAATACCCTTATATATGGTTCCATATCGAATATCCTTAGTATATTGTCAATATATTTACCCTGACTTAGAATGAGTAGTCCCTTGTATATATCAAGATGGATCTTGATCCCAAGAATATATACTATTTCTTCCATGTAATTTATAGAGAAGCATGTGTTTAACCACATGTATGTAATACTGGTATCTCATTTCCAATAAGTAAAATTTCATTGACATACACTATTATAAAAATGACCACACTCCCACTAATCGATTTATATATATAAGGCTCACATTAATTTCCTACAAAACCAAATTCCATTATGGATTCATCAAAACAAATATTCCATGACCTGGATGATTTTTATAATCTATATATGGATATCTAAAACTTGTATACTTTATTATTATTAACTGGAGTCAAAAACCTTATGGTTATGTCATATAAACATCTTTATGAAGGTTACCATCAAGGTATTCTATTTCTATATCCATATTCCAAATCTCAAAGTCATGGTATGCTACTACATCAATTAGAATTCTGATGGATTTAAGCATAGATACTAGTGATTTTTTTTCATAGTCAATTCCTTGATACTGTTTGTAGAATTTTGAAACCAGTCATGCTTTATAAGTACTAACATTCCCATCCATGTCTAGTTTTTTCTTGAATACCCATTTTCATCCAATGGGATTTACATAAACTATAGGATCCACTAAAATCTAGGCTTGGTTTTGGTACATGGAATCCATTTAGAATCCATTTATTCTCTCCATATAAATGAATCATTTCAATTTGCTAATTCCTTATAGGATATAGGATCATTATTATCAAATAATAACCAGTCACCATACTTGGTGACTAGAAAACCATATCTTGTAGGTTCTATAACCTCTCTTGTAATCCTATGAAATACCCATATCTTAGGAATAGGTTCATCCATGGGGATTTTTGGAAATTTTTCCTGTACCAAATCCTGTGTATCCTGAGCTTGCACATTATTAAAGTCTATCTCACTCCCACTATATATTTTAGTGATGTGCTCCCTCTCAAGGTACAGGGAATGTCTTTCCACTATTACGTTTTTATCTGAGGGATTGTATATGTAATATCCCCTTATCTCCTTGGGGTATCCTATAAAGATACATTTTGTGCCTTAAGGTGAATGTTTGTTGATAGAATATGCCTTAAAAATTTATTTATATCCCCAAACATGTAAGTTAAAAAGCATGAGTTTTTTTCCACTCCATAATTGGTAAGGTATACCATTTTCTATTTTAGTTGGTACTTGGTTTTGTATGTGTTATGCTGTTTGTAATGCCTATCCCCAAAATGATAGTGGAATATTTTCATGAATCCTCATTGACCCCACCATGTCCAACAATTTGCGATTCCTCATTTATCTTACACCATTCCACTGGGGTGTATAAGGAGGAGTGAGTTAGTATGAAATCCCATACTCCCATAAATATTTTATGAAGTGTTGATTGTTATATTATTCACCACAGTCTAGGTAGAGTTTCTTTATCTTCTTACCAATATAATTCTCAACCCCATTCTTGAATTCATTGAATTTTTTAAGGGATTCAGACTTGTAACTCATTACATCAATATATCCATACCAACTAAAATCATCATTAAAATTTATAAATTATGCGTACCCACCCCTTTCTTTAACTTGGAATGTTCCACACACATTAGTGTGAACCAACTCTAGATAATCTATGACCCTTTCAACTTTTCCACTAAATAGAGATTTGGTCATTTTACCTTGTAAAAATGATTGAAAAATACAAAGTGGTTTTAGTTCAAATGAATAAAAATCACCATATCGATGTAACTTACTCAATTGTTTATTATTTACATGACTTAAGTGGTGATTCCATATCTGGGTGTGGTATGAGTCATGCGAATCAGATTCATTTTCTATTTCCAACACTTGGTTCTTATAATCTAATACATAAATTACAATATATAAATGTACCTTATCAAAAAATATTTCTTCATTATAAAATAAGAAACATTAATTTTTTAATTTTAAAATAAATCATTCCATATAAAATTTATACATATAAAAAATATTTTTGGAAGTTCTTGACACAGAGTAACAATTATGAAGAACCAATATCATTACCATTGGTAATGTGAGGTGGTACTCGCCAATGGATAGTGCTACCAACTTATCTCAATTTTCATCCAAAAAATCAACCTTACCCTATACAAAATTTTAAAATATACTAGGATCTTTAATTTAAAAAAAAATGAGTGAACCACATGCAGTATCCAATACCCAATTTTTAGAAATTGAAATGTTACACTCCATAAAAAATACATTTGAAGCATCACATTTCTTCCCATGTTTTATGTAGTTTTTCATATAGTGTACCTTTTTTTAACATCATAAATAGACAACATCATACTCCCTCAATTACCCTTTGATCTTATTATTATTGGAAGTGTGGTGCATAGAATCCTTAGTATTGGACTTAGTCTTAGTTATCATTGCCTTTCCTTTTCTATTATTCCCCATAAGGATAGAATAATTTTTTTGGCTTCAACATCTTATAAATCTAGAAAATTAAGGAAAGGATATCTGGGAGTGAATTATCTATATTGTTCATGTTGAAATTCACAATAAAATTATAGAATCTCTGATAATGTTAGGTGATAATTATATTATTGTACAATTCATTAAGTAATTTCATCCTTATAATTTCTAGAAACTCAATGTAGCCAATCGTTTTGACTATGTGAGGTATATATGGTGTTCCTTCTCCAAGATTTCATGTGAAGAGTGATTTATAGATATAAAAACATTATTTTCTATCTCTATTATGATAAATATCATGGTGATGACTAAGTTTTTCATATGAATCCATTATCTCATGTGATTTTATAAATTCACTGGACAAGGAAGAAAACACTAAACAATGGAAATCAAGAACATCATATAAGTGTTTATCATATAAAAGTAAATCTTCCCCACTCAAATATTGTAATATATAGGAGGAATTCAGGATTCCAGTATGTATAACTTTTGTTCCTGGCATAGTACAATGCGCAAGGGCATGTACCATTCCTGGAAGTTTGTAATGATATACATATTGTCTTTAGCTAAGATAGTTCACAGGGATAATGTTTTGGTTTTTAACATTACATTTTATTAGAAAATAATTGAGATAAAATTGTTAGTACTTTATATGACTATGAAAAATAATATAAAATAAATTTAATTAAATGACTCCTGATATTTTATCAAGTCCAACCAGTACTCACTATTAGACTCAGAAGGTCTAGTTCCTTGTAAATTCTTGTGGAAAGGATTTATATACCCCTTATTATAACCCAAAAAAGTCCTTAATCAATTACCCCAAGGTATTTAGGAAGGTAAGTTTTTTCCGATCATGGTCTTGCAGCTTCTTGATCTATTGAGCAGATTCCCCAATCCGAAACCTTTGCTCAGGTTTCCTCAACACTTTATTGCAAGTTACATCATGTCTAGAAAGGGATAATTATCTTTATATAAAATTGTTAAGTTAACCTAAAACTTTAATAAGAACTCCTAGATAAAAGTAAGTGTCCCAACAAGGGTTGTAATAACACTTAGTTCTATGGATCTATTCCTAATCAAGTAATGGAATTATTAATCCGACATAATATTAATTTGAGAGATTTTGTTTATTATGCATAAAATTTTAATGTTTTTTACTTTAAATGTCTTGTTAATATTATGTGTATTTTACTTTAGGGATTAAACATGTCTTGATAAATTCTTTTTACATAATCCATTTCTTTTAATTCCATCATTTCATATTACTCCATTTATTTATATGATTGTGGTCTTGAATCCAGAAAATAAGTTATTCAAAAAATATAAATAAATAAATAACATAATCACGACATTTATATGAAGGTTCATTTATTTTTTAGATAATAAATCAACCTATGAACCTTGGGGAAAACTCCTTGTACTATTCTAAGAATGAGTTACCAAATACCAACCGCCTACCTTTGTATTTATAGGGTTAGTTTCATCTAAGTTCCATATTGAACAACCTCCTCCTAATCTCTACTTTGAATCAACTCCATTCAACTTCAGATACTTCTTTTATTACAGATGTTTTATAACTCAATTGTAGGTGAGGGGAACCGAAGCATTGGTTAAAGTAAATTACATAAAATAACCTTGGACATGTAAGTCTTACATAATAAAGGAGTGAGGGATGAAATACATGATATCGTATTTAATTTAACAATATATAATTTCAAACCCATTTAATAAAATTAAATTAAATTAAAACCAAAATATACATAGCTTTGGTCAAATCTAATGATCAGTTATACACATGCAATGGCTATGCATTTAAAAGAAAAATCTAGTATTCATTTCAATTCATTCTTCAATAAGATAAAACATGCACGAGTTAATCTGATAAATTATCTTATTAATAAATTAATTCATTTTATCTTATTCCATCCAATAATCCTGGAGATTCCACTCCACTTTAATTTTAAATAAAATAAACAATTTTTTTTAATAAAAATAGTACACAAGTTTTTATTTAGAAAAAACTCGGTGAGTACCTATATAGAATAGTAAGTATGGTATTTATTGTATATAATGAACTCACATGATATATTTCATACATGGAATGTGTCATAATTTCATAGAGTGCCTTGTAAAATCAATGACACACATAACACATGAAAATTATAGTGTGAATAATTCAATACATGTTGAGTATTTAGTATGAAATGACCATACATGACTTGTAGTTTTGAATATCAAACATAATTAATTAATAATTTAATATAATATAAAACCTTATGAATAGAGTGTACTATTAGTTAAATGTCTCAATAAACTTAGGTAGATGAGGTTTAGTGGAGTAATTAATTAAATTAAATATTTCCACATAAATAGGTAAAGTACATAGTGTGTGTAGTTTGGCCACACAACATGTACTTTTCTTTATTTGATGTCCGCAATATATACATAGGGACTCGAAATGTACTTCCCTCAAACTTTTATGAGGCAAACGACATGTAGAAAGGATACAGATCATGTAACCTCAAGTTTCATGGTTTCCTACCTATACACATTGTGTATTAAATACACATGGTTTATTAATTGCATGACACACCCTGAACCCATGTTTTCCACCATGAAAACATGTGGGATACATAGTGTGTAGACAATTTACATGACATGTAGTCTGAAAAAAACCATGTGCCACCATGGATGGTCAACACATGGTACATTTAATAAACATAGAGTGTATTAATTACACAATGACCCATAGTCAATGCTGATGTCCTAGTGTAATTAACAAGGATACATGATTCATGAATAAGGAGTATAAAACATGTAACTCATTGTTATCTGACCAAATTTATCTTCACCTCTAGATGGGTTCTTTGGATGTATTCTTCATTAATTATTAACTAATCTTGTTTAAGTAAGTGAGAAACAAAGAGGAGTAAGAATAGATATTGAAAATAGATTAAAAATGAATTAAACATGAAATAGAATATAAATTTTAAATTCATAATGATAAAAAATCAAAAAAATAATTATAAATTTGAAGGTGACCCCTTAAAGAAACACTTTAAGGTTTGGAGTGTAGTAGAAATAGTTATTGGGGTCGGTCCCAAATCATAAATTATCATATTGAATGAATATTCCACTATTTACATGATTTGGGAGAAATGAATAATGAAAATTTTCTGATGAAAGTTGGGAAACAAACTAGAACCAAGAAGATATTTCATGTTAAATTTATAATTAATTTAAATAGATAAGAAAAAAGAATACCTTGGTCATGAGATATTTCTTTGAAAAGATATTGATCCTTTGAAACCCTTTTATTATATTTTTGTTGTGCTTTTAGTATCTAACTTTAGAATCCCTCTAGTGGTGATCCACACATGCTATTTTAATCTTCAAATAATGTTGATGGATTTTTGGGTGCTAGCACGAATTATTTATCATCTTTTGGTGTTTGACTTGATCATTGAGATGATTCATTTAGGCTTGAAGATTCATCATTTCACTCTCATTCTTGAGAATATGGACGAGGGTAGAGAATCTCTTAGGAATGAGATAATAAACTCTATATAATTATTTAGCCTTGATATAGAGAGCTCTAGATTTCATTTTTCCCAATGATTCTACAATAATCAATCATTAACTCTAGAAAAAAATAAATAGTAGTCTATTTATAGAGTAAGGTTTAGAGTTAAAATAATATTTAATTTCACAAAGACCCTCAATAATACATTAAACCTTTAAATAGACATATTCCATGTAATAATAATAAAATTATCTTTCTAATGGTGTACGCTAACTAGAAGAATGATAAGTATTATTTTTCCATCTAGAAAATAAATATTTATTAACAGACCTCATCTTGGTCTGCTCATCCTCCTCAAAATTCATTGAATACATGATTTTTTAATTAAATATTTATTCATTAAATAAATAAATAAGTAAATATTATATATCCACATTTTTAAATAATTACATTGTGAATAAATATTTATTAAATTTATGAGATCAATAAATCTAGAAAAACTTATTTATAATACTTGAGAATAATATTTATTACAATAATTAAATTCAAATATAATTTAATTGAGATCAACAGAAACACTTAGTGTGTTACCCTTTAGTATTCTTCCTCATTGGCATTTGGAATAATTGCCTAAAGTTTAAGAATACTATCTAAAAATGGGTCAAAACATCTAATATGAAGAAGTTAATGTCACAACATCAACAACCACACCATATACAAGCATAGACTGTGCAATATAATCCCTTTGTCTTGATATCTCATCAAGTAGGTTTCATGATTATTCCATCAACCTTAATTCTTGATATACCTTTCTTTAATTTTTTATAATTAACTTTTCCACATCAACATGGACATGGAATTTATTTCGATAGTTACATTATAATCAAAGGGTCGAGATATTAAATTCCATAAATAGAAGGTACAAACCCTTCCTTGACTTATTTATTAATATCACATTGATCAATACATACCCAATGTATTATACTTAACATAAACATAGTGAATCATAGGTTTCTTCAATACACCTAGGTATATGGGTCCCAATATGTATTAATCCTAATCTTAAAGTCTAAGGACCATTTCACAAACTCACATATAGGAATATCCAATGAAACACATAAATTTATAATTTCAATTGGTCTTTCTATCCTCATAATCTCATGTCTTGGAGATCACAAAGTGAAAAATTTATAAGATGAAGCCTTATCCTCTTACAAGCACTCTCACCTAATAGTCGACAAACTATTTTCCCTGTCATAGTTCATCATGTTGACCATAAGACAAATATTTAAGAGATATCTTTAGAGAATCCAAATGTTCTCATCATATCGAGGATTTTCTATAACCTATTTTTGATTTTACTAATACCCTAGTACATTAACACATTAAATTAATATAGAATAAAAATCAATATTTGATAAGATATATTTAATATTCACTTGTTTATATATAAGCAACAATCTAAAGTAAAAATCAATTGAAACTAGGAAACTAATTTCATCATATGTAATACCCAAGTGTCAATATAGTTAATTTTTTTGTATTATTTTTTATTATTTTAGATTTCCTTGAGTTTAAGTAATTTATGGGCTTGAAATTTTATGTTTTTAAACTTTTATGGGTGTGGCACAGTTAGCCCACATGCTTTGAAGTAACCATGTGACAACTATTTTGTGGGTGCTATCATGGTGATAGTGGAGTTTCACACTATTTGAACCTGATTTTTTACAATTGTGTTTAGATTTGTTGGAGACTACGAGGCTCATTTGGTGCATTGGGGTAATACTACATCGTTGGTGCATGGTTACTCCAAACTATGTATCTATATCGTGCGCTTCACCCTATTTTTTAATTTTTCAAAATCCATGAGTTTACCTCCACTGATTTTTACTGTTGGGGGCCCCTATCCTCCTCCAAATTAGTTCATCCACACCTAGAAACTCATCCCCCTATTCCTCTTGACCTCCATATATTTTTTCATTGATGCTTTCTATTTTGGATCTTTATTGTCCAAGGTTATCCCCTATAATCTATTATCATTCCCCTTTCTCTCTTTTCTCTTGGTTTTGATTTCTACCATGAACATTATGGGTCTTGTTAGTTTATTTAGTGTCTGGGGTGAACCCAATGTTAGGGATTTTGATGACTAGGGATTATAAAAACCATCTCCATCCTTGTTTGGGTGTTCATCATCGAAGGAAACCTATTTTGTCTTAAATAAGGTTAATTTAAACTTATTTGAGGTAGTATTTTCTATTAAATTACTTTATTATATATTTCATATTTTTATTGAGTTCTATAAATTCCTTTTTGATAAAAGTATTACTATATTTGATTTTTATGTGGTGTTTCTAAATCGTAACTAGGAACTTTTATCATGGTATAAAGCAGTTCTTCTTACGAATTTGAAATTTTTATTTGAAATAATGGTTTAGTCACACCAAGATCATTGTAAAATTCCATCTTGTCTCCTTAAATTAAGTTGATGTTTGTAAAATTGGGTTTTACTCTTGTTTTGGTTTTGAAAAAAGGAAATCCATGGTTTAAAAAGGGGTATTCAAAATGGAAATGGTGTGTATGAATTTAAGGGTCAGGTCAACACTTTGTAAAATTAATGGTTTACTCTATGTGTAACCCTCATTGAAATCAATTTATTTTTTCACACAGTGATGGGTTTTTTGTTATATGATATGTATGTATAATGTGAAAATGAGGTTGTTCTACGTGAGGGTGTTGAAGGTGAGTGAGATTTATTACTTATACCATATTATTGATATTGGTTTGTTTTTTCACTAATATCCATGTTGTATTGCTCATGGGTACCCATGAACTAAGTATTAGATATTAGTTTATACTACACTAGTTGGTATGCACGCTAAAAGTGTCCCTCTAGTGTGAGATAGGGCTATATAGGGTGTTCCATCTCGATGTGGCCGGTGAGGGCTAGTCGAATGGCTTGTGTTGGGTGGACATAACATAGGCATGCTTTTAGTTATGATTTGGTTTGGTAAAGTCTAATATCATCTTACTTTAGGAAATATGGTAGATCCCATGAAACTTATTCCTTTATTGGTTTTTTATATTGGGGATTCTTACCTTGTGCTTGGTTGTATTCCCACATTGTATATATCCTCTTAAAATTGGTTATGGAACAAATTAATTCCCCTTTGTTCATTTTTTACCTTCCTTTGATATAATTACACATGATAATAATGTATTTTGTTTTTATGGTTGTTTTGGTTTTCAAAGTTGGTTTTAAAATTAATTTTTGTAAAGATGTTTCCAAAGGAAATAGGAATAGTTTTGTTTTATTTTTTTTCAAAACAAACACCTTTATTTGGTTTTAAATCATTTAATTATTAAAACTAAGGTTTAATTTGATTTATATAAAAAGGAAATGTTATTGGGTTCTTTATGTATTATTAAAAGTGAAAACCTTATTTTCTATTATATTTAAAACTAGCACTTATGAACCGCCTCTTGTTAGAAATTGTATAGATTCCTTAGTGAGATCCTACCAAGATAGTTATATCACACCCTATATATAAATTCATGTTTGTGTGTGTGAATATTACATATATTTAAATGTTATAGTTTTTTTCCTTTGTCTTTTTCATATATTTCTTAGTCATCGATGGGTGAGTGGGAATGTGGTGAGAAACCTAAGTTTTCACATATTAGATCCAATGATGTTGGTTATTTTATTTTTTTGGTCTACAATGTTTTATAATCAAACTCGGCCTAGTGTGTATTTGATTATACTTATATTGTATTTTATTTGTGATATTAATTTCTATATATTTTTTATTTCTTTTCAAGTTTATTAAAATGGTTTGAATCATTACAGTTGGTTATGGATCGTTTATCATGGTTATTTATTCTGCTTATGTTTAGAGATGTTTCGTTGACATCTAACATATGGATAACCAATATAGGACCTTGGATAAAGATATGCAGTTTATGTTAACTCTAATTTGAGGGGAAAATCATTCCCATTGTGTTTTATTTGATTCATAAGAACTATTTTCTAGCCTATAGGGATCATGAATGATATTCTAGCTTAGCAGCGAGTTGGGTCGGGTAACGGTATGGGTCATCCCAGGATGGTTTATTAAAAATGGTATCAGATTCTAGGTTATTGGAAAAAATAGACCAGGTTTTGGAAAATCCTCTTATTTTTTGGTACATGTCATAGTTGAAGCATATTAGGGTCATCTACACTTGAGGGTTAAGTGTAGGGATAGTCTACCTAGCTTTGTCTCAAGCCTTAATTTTCCAGGGGTAAACAGGTTTTTAATTATGAATTAAATATTTTTTCTATTTTAGATGTATTTTGATGTAAAATGATGATATTTTGATCCACTTTAAGTATTAATGTTATTTTGGGGGTATCTTCTGTGTTTTGGGATGAAAATGATGGAGAAATTGAGCTTCTTAGTTAGCATGTGTGGTCTAGAAAACCATGAAAAAATCATGAAATTTAGGTCTATAAACTTGAAAGATCCCATTTTATGGTTAGAACATGATTCTCTAACACATGCATCCAAATCATACACAACCCTATTTCTTCCTTTGATGAGTTGTTTTAACTCCTATTGGTTTCAAATTGATTCTAAAAGGTCATTCACTTGATGAAGATGTAATAAAGGGAGATTTTGATAATGTTTTGATACAATTATAATGGATTTTTTTCTTATGGATTGGGTGGTGTTTGGGTTATGTTTTATTTTTTATGATTTGTTGTGTAAAAAGGTATAATTTTATAAAATACCAAATTTTAAAGAATTTTTATTATGTTGTTTTAAATTTAATTTCCCTTATTTTCATATAATGTTTTATAAAGCTGTTTTCTTTATTATAGTATTCATAATTTTTTTAAAAGTAAACTAGGGATTCTATATAAGTGCTTGTAAATGAATCAAATTAATTTAAAAATTATTTAAATGAAAATTTAATTTTGAAATGGTTTCATTGAGTTGTCAAATAGAGTGATATGTGTTTTATAAAGGTTTGTTTGTTTTCAAATAAGGGTTTGATTTTTTTTCAAGCGCATTTCTACGTAGAGTGTGTTTTGAAAATTACTTCAAAAGTTGGTAATTTTTGAAAAGAAAAGTTTATTTTCATGATATATGAATGTTGTGATTTTTTAGTGATTTATGTTTTGGATTTTTCCCCTAGTTTACGATGGGATTATTTGATTTAAGTTTTGAGGCATAAAATTATGATGTTCGTGTATTTTGTTACTTATAGTAAACCTCTCATAATGATTGAAAGAGAAATTAGAAGTCTTATTATTGAGGATTATCCTCTTGGTGAATCCTCCTATAGATTAGAAGGAGTTATTTTTGTTCCAAAATATTCTCGGACATCGAATAGAGTGCTAGACTCAGAACCCTCTATACTCTAGAACCCTATTTCAAACTTCAGGAAATAAAATATTCACACTTTTTTTGTGGTGATCAAGGTTTGACCAAAGTGGTGTGTGGTCATAAAGGATTGATGGAATATTAAATTCTATCAAAACACCCAAATATTTATGGGTGAGGCTATCAAGGGTTTGTTTTTTGGACCCAACTGAGTGTAGTGGGAAAATATGGTGCCATCTCAGCTATGTGAATGTATGTCTTGGGTGTTATTTGAGATGATGTTCATCCAATGGTTCTATCCTAAATTTATGAAATTGGAGAGGGCTCTTGAGTTTGTGAGCCTTCTTCATGGTAAATAGTTAATGAGGAAGTATGTATAGCACTTCTCAAAGTTATTCATATTCTATTCGGATATGGTTTTAATTTATTTTTAGAAACATTTTTTCTTTTGAGGTGGTCTTCACCTAGGCCATGGGTCATTTTTACTTAGCTTTGTTCTAAAATATTTTAAGGATATCATCTAATTTCCTTATTGAACAACATCCTCCTCATCTCTGCTTTGAATCGACTCCATTCACCTTCAGATAATTCTTTTATTATATATGTTTTATAAATCACATGTAGGTTAGGGTAACCGAAGGATTTGTTAAAGAAAATTACATAAAACAACCTTGGACATGTCAGTCCTACATAATAAAGGAGGGAGGGATGAAATACATGCTATCATATTTAATTTAACAATAGATAATTGAAAACCTATGTAATAAAATAAAATAAAATTAAAACCAACATATAAAGATATTTAATGATCATTTATACACATGCAATGACTTTGCATTTAAAAGAAAAATCTAGCATTCATTTCAATTCATTCTTCGATAAGATAAAACATGCATGAGTTAATCTGATAAATTATCTTATTAATAAATCAATTATTTTTATCTTATTCCATCCAATCATCCTGTAGATTCCCATCAACTGTGATTTTAATTAAAATAAAAAATTTATTTTATTTAATTTTTTTTAATAAAAATAGTACAAATGTTTTTATTTGGAAGAAAATCGGTGAGTACATATATAGACTAGTCAGTATGGTCTTTATTGTATACAATGAACTCACATGATATATTTCATACATGGAATGTGTCATAATTTCATAGCATTCCTTGTCAAATTAATGACACAGATAACATAATAAAATTATAATGTGTATAATTGAATACATGTTGAGTATTCGGTATGAAATGAACATACATGACTTGTAGTTTCGAATATTACACATAATTAATTAAGAATTTAATATAATATAAAACCTAATTAATAGAGTGTACTATTAGTTAAATTGATCAATAAACTTAGGTTGATGAGGTATAATGGAGTAATTAATTAAATTTAATATTTCCACATAAATAGGTCAAGTGCGCAGTTTGTGTAGTTTGGCTACACAACATGTACTTTTCTTTATTTGATGTCTGCAATACATACCTAGGGACTCGACCTATACTTCCCAAAAACATTTATGTAGAAAAAGACATGTAGAAAGGATATAGAACGTGTAACCTCAAGTTTCATGGTTTCCAGCCTGTACACATTGTGTATTAAATACACATGGTTTATTAATTGTATGACACACCCTGAACCCATGTCTTCCACCATGAAAACATGTGGACTACATAGTGTGTAGACAATTTACATGACATGTAGTCCAAAAAAACCATGTGCCACCATGGATGGTCAACACATGGTACATTTAATGCACATGGAGTGTATTAATTACACAATGACCCATAGTCAATGCAGGTGTCCTAGTGTAATGAACAAAGATACATGATTCATGACTAAAGAGTATAAACCATGTAACTCATTATTATCTGACCAAATTTATTTTTTCCTCTAGATTGGTTCTTTGGTTGTATTATTCATTAATTATTAACTAATCTTGGTAAAGTAAGTTAGAAAAAAAGAGGAGTAAGAATAGGTATTGAAAATGGATTAAAAATGAATTAAACTTGAAAAAAATATAACTTTTAAATTCAAAATGATAAAAAATAAAATAAAAAATTATAAATTTGAAGGTGACCCCTTAGGGAACCACTTTGAGGTTCTGAGTGTAGTAGAAATGGTTATCAGGGTCGGTCCCCAATCATAAATTATCATATTCAATTAATATTTTACTATTTACATGATTTCAGAGAAATGAATAATGAATTTTTTTTATGAAACTTGAGAAACAAACTAGAACCAAGAAGATATTTAATGTTAAATTTATAATTAATTTAAATAGATAAGAAAAATTAATACCTTGGTCTTGAGATATTTCTTTAATAAAGATATTGATCCTCTGAAACCCTTTTATTATATTTTTGTTGTGCTTATAGTAAACAATTGTAGGATCCCTCTAAAGATGATCCACACATACTATTTTAATCTTCAAACATTGTTGATGGATTTTTGGGTGCTAGCGTAGAAGATTTATCATCTTGTGGTGTTTGACTTGATCATTGAGATGATTCCTTTAGGCTTGAAGAGTCATCATTTCACTCTCATTCTTGAGAATATGGAGGAGGGTATAGAATCTCTTGGGCATGAGATAAGACACTCTAGATCATTATTTGGCCATGATATAGAGAGCTCTAGATTTTACTGTGCACAATGATTCTCCAATAATCAATCATTAACCCTAGAACAAAAGAAATATTAGTCTATTTATAGAGTAAGGTTTAGAGTTAAAATATTATTTAATTTCAAAAAGACCCTCAATAATATATTAAACCTTTAAATGGACCTATTCCATGTAATAATAATAACATTATCTTTCTCATGGTCTGTGCTAACTAGAAGAATGATAATTTTTATTATACCATCTGGAAAATAAAAATTTATCAACAGACCTCATCTTGGTCCACTCATCATCCTCGAAATTCATCGAATACTTGAATAAATATTTAATTAAATGTTTATTCATTAAATAAATAAATAAATAAATAAGTAAATATTATATATCAACATTATTAAATAATTACATTGTGAATAAATATTTATTTAATTTAGGAGATCAATAAATCCTGAAAAAAAAATTATTTCTAATACTTGAGAATAATATTTATTATAATAATTAAATTCAAATATAATTTAATTGAGATCAACAGAAACACTTAGTGTGTGGCCCTTTAGGCTTCGTCCTCATTGAAATTAGGAATAATTGCCTAAATTTTAAGAATACTATCTAGAAATGGGTAAAAACATATAATATAAAGAATTTAATGTCACAACATCAACAACCACAATGTATACAAGAATAGACTATGCAATATAATCCCTTTGTCTTGATATCTTCTGAAAATTACTTTTTTATTAAAATAACCACAAACACAACATCATTCCTTCCGGGGGATGGAAATGATGCAAACCGAGGGAATCCCCTTGAATCACCCTCTTACAATCTGGTGGAAGTGAGCCTAAGCTATCGTAGAAGATCATCAGGGAGGCCGCACACCCTATCTTGGAAAGAAAGTCTGCCGTAAAGTTGGCATCTATACAAATATGGTGCAATTTCTGCTTAGAGAGTGTCCCCTCATAACACCTTGTAATCGAGTACAAAAAACACCATGTCACCTCCTGCTATCCCTGAATAGACCTTACAAGAACCTCAGAGTCCAACTCAAAAGCCGTCACAACGAAACCATAATCTCTGTAAAGGTTGATACCGGAAACAAGGGCCTTAACCTCTGCACTGAACGAAGATCCCGTACCATAAAAGGTGTTGAACCCAAGGAGAACCGAGCCTCGGGAGTCTTGGAGAACTCCACCGCCCCTCATCAGTCTCCCCATGAGGGAGCCATCAACGTTAAACTTCAAGCCACCCATAGGTGGAGTCCATTTGATCCTGCAGACCTCCTTCCTAGACGAAGCATGAGGGAGGTTGGGTAGGCTACATGCCATATCTGAATGTTTGACCTCCTTGAGTAGGGACCCTAGTTCAAATATTAGAGACTTGACTCTCATTTGAAGGAACAAAAGTGATCTCCTTCCACTATGCCTAACATGGTTTCTGGACTCCCATAGCGTCCATCACAGTGAAATGAGGATAATTGTCCGCACCCAGCATTCCGTGGCCCTCCCATATGATTCGTGGAACCATATTCCCAAGAACCCCTGAAGTGAGGCCAGTTTATTATCGAAGTTGGGACGGGGATAAAAAAGTGACCAAAGGAAATCAGCCCAGCTGCTCTGGAAGAAGATATGTGTGATTGTTTCCGACTGTGGATTCTCGCAACAGCAACACCGCGACGCCGTGGAAATTCCCCTCCGCTGTACATTATCATACATAGGCAGGGCTCTATTACTAATGCGCCACATGAGAAAGTTCATCTTCATAGGGATTCCCTTACACCAAACCTTGTCAGCCCACTCGTCTTGAATTCTTTCCTCCTGCACAAGATTCCTGTAGTCTTTCATATTGAATTTCCCAGATGATGATCCTGTAAATAAGAATCTGTCAACTTCCTCATTAATCAAAACCTCCTCATAGCACATGACCTGTTCGAGAGTGAGGACCGACTGGGCGAAGCCAAGAATCCCGTTGGCTTCCATGAAGGAGATCTATGAGAGGGGACAACCGGGATAATCTAACCCCGTCCCGACCCACTTGTCCTTCCAGAAGCTCACATCACCTCTACCGATGATCCACCTGACTGAACCAGAGAGTGACTCAATATGGGAAGCCATACAATTTACCAAGATCAAATACTGGAGACATTTCCCATTGAAGCTTCCCCCTTGCATTCTGTAATGCTTCCTAAAAAAATCTTCCCACAGGGATTTCCCCACGATGATATCCCAATCCAGACGGCCTTTCCAACCATGAATTGCATCATCGATGTTCCGAAGGCCCACCCCTCCCTCCGAAATTGGTTTGTCCAAGCGCTTCCAGGAGGCCTAGTGGCTGCGACCCCCCTAGTTGGCGTCCCATACAAAGGCGGTAATGATTTTTTCGATGCGCCCGATAACCCCTTTGGGCAGATTGAGCAACGAAAAAATGTGCATCAGAATGGACGTTAAGATACTATTAACCAAAGTTATTCTCCCACCGAATGATAGGAACTTTTTTTTTCAGTTTTTGATCTTCCCCACTAGCCGGTTGGTAATAGTCTCAAATTGCGCCTTCCGAATACGTCCAGGAGAGAGTGGAACACCCAGATAGAGAATCAGCATTGGTTTTTTCCAGCACCCCAGTATGTCTTGTATGCCCCTGCAACGCCCCCGAGAACATCTATTTGATATGAATACATGGATTTTTGATAAATTAACCTGATTCCAACTCAAGATACCGTAAGTACTGCGGATACCTATAAGATTAGACAATTACCTCCTCCTTCCATTGGTCAAAATTAGGATGTCATCCGCAAACATCAGATGTGACAAGCTCTCCAATCTGCCCTTGCTACGGTACTACCCCAGCGTACCAGTCTCACCTCCCTTGCATATATTTCAAGATAAATCCTCTTGTGCTAGGATGAAGAGGCTTGGGGATAAGGGACCCCCCTGCCTCACCCCATGAACCGACTTGAAGAATCCGAATCACCTACCCATCAAGGAGATAGATATCCAAGGAGAGAAGAAGCATCTAAAACACAGATCACAAAACCACTCCTGAAATACGTACCTGTGCAGTTCCCGAACAATTAATCTCCATTCCATTTTGTCGTAAGCTTTGTCCATGTCGACTTGTAAAATCACATTGGATCCTATTGATTTTCTATTGATTTCATTAACAAGCTCGATAGCAATTCCGACTGCCCCTTGGATGCTTCGACCTCTGATGAATCCATGATGATCCTTTGAAACAAGCCCTGGAATAACCCTGCTTAGCTGGAATGCAATGAGTGATGACAATATCTTGTACGAGAAATTGCACAGAAAAATAGGCCGATAGTGCCCATTGTCCGTGGGATCATCCTTTTTGGAGATAAACATTATTCAAGAGGCGCATACCATTATATTCAAGGCCCCCCTATTGAAATAGTCCTGGATCGCTTCCACAACTTGTGGACCGACAATCCCCCATGCCTCCGCAAAGAAAGCCCTCGGAAAACCATCCGGCCCTGGTGCACTATCGCGAGGGATATGGAGCATAACCTCCTTAATCTCATCCTCCATCGGAATGGATGATGACATATGATTGTCCGGGCTCTCCACAAGACGCGACATGCATCCCAGAAAGTACTCCTCTTGTGTACCCCCCCATACCACCTCCAATCCTAGGCGACAGTGGCCCAACCAACATGCCTTTAAAGTGCTAAAGTTCCATTTTACCCGCCACCTCCACGTCTAAGGTAAAGATACCATTTCCTAGACTGATTTTGATTTTAGAGCACCTCCTCTCCTTCAAGCATGCATGAAAGTAAGCGTTTTTCCAGTCCCCCTCCCTCATCCATCCAACCCTTGATCGTTGCTTGTATTCCCTTTCTAGCTCCACAAGTTTCTCCACAAGCAGCACACATTTGTCACATAAAATAATAAAAGCGTCCTCATCCCACCTTTCCTTGAAGCCCTCTTCTAAGGCAATAATATCTGCCTAAAGCCGATCCACACCTATATTGTCCTTACCCCTCTCCGCCGACCAGAGCATAATGTCCTCCCTGAGACGCTTCTAGTGGTTAGCTAAACTACACCATGCACTCCCAACTCCTCCGCATTTCCAAGAGCCTTTAACCATCTTCAGGAAGCTCGTCTCTTGATGCCATGCACTTCTATACATGAAGCCTCGAGGACTCAGGGCCTCCTTCCCAAGCTCCACGAGCAATGTGGCATGGTCGGAAAGCACTCGCGGAATATACATAACCTTTGTTTTTGAGAAGGCATCCTGACCCTATATGTTGGTGAGACACCTATCCATATGGCTCCATATCCGCTACTGGCCCTTCCTGTTGTTGCACCAGGTGAATTTGGGACCAGTGAAACCCAGGTCGAATAACCCTGCTGATGTTGTGAAATGGTTGAAATTTTGCATGCCACTATTTTCTGCGACCGAGCCCCCTTTATTTTCTGAACCATGCAGGATAGAGTTAAAATCGCCTCCCACAACCCACAGGTGGGAGCCGACCTGCAGAGACTCAAAATGGCTCAATAGTTTCTTATGCTCTTCAGAATTAGTGCTCACAAGGACAAAAGATAACAGAACCTCCAAACCATTACATGAAACATTGACATCAATGCATTGTGAGGAGAGACTCATCTGCTCCACCGTGATATGGTTCCTCCAACAGATCCATATATGCAAATTCTCCAAATAACCATGCAAGGAAAGGGAATATCCCATTCTCCTCATCATGTTCGAAAGCTAGGATGGATCCAGTTTAGGTTCCAGGATGACCATAAGAGCTTCATGATGGGTCCTCGATTCATTGGCGATAAAGGCACATTTGGCCTGTGCCCTGATTCCACATGTGTTTCAGATGAGTAGAGATATCATAGGTGGATACCCATTTGTCCCTTCTGACCCGAACCATTGGAAAAAGGTAGAAGAAAGGATGCACCTGTATCCTTCCACTGGGAGTGAGTGAGAGGCCATGAAGAGCCACCCAAAATATTGGATATCTTTGGTGAAAGAATCTTCTTCTTGAACGAACTATCAGAATCCTCAAGCAGAGACAATTTCTTGTTCTACAGTGGGAGCCGGGGACTCTCCTCTAAGGAGCCATGGAACAGGGACACCAGGATAGACCACCAAAGATGGGTGTGGTTGGGAGGAATCCCCCGCGGTACATCATCCGGAAGAGGGACCTTCTGATGGTGGCCTCTGGAGCTGGATACCAAGGTGATGACCAGTGAGCTATGCAAAAGATCCGGAGACAATTGATACGAAATGCAGAAGAGGGCAGGGGGAGCAGGAAGAAAAGGAAGGATCCTTGAAGAAAATTAGGAAAAAAGATCACTGACATCCCCGAAAACATCGAGATTCCCACAAGAAGGATCCGGAGGGTCAAAAGAACCCCTAGGGTGGGGTGCAGATCTGGTGGAAGGGGACAGGGTCATCAGATCCTGTTCTGAAACCGAATCCAGTAGAAGGAAATTTGGTGAAAGATGAGCAACAGGGGACAAAAGTACTTTTGACTTCTGGGGAAGACCACCAAAATTCAAAAACAAACCATCTTTTCTAATAGTAACTAAAGAAGGCCGCCTCACCACCGAGCACGGCGCCACCACCACCGGACCGGGAAAGCCTCCTCCCTTCTCCGCCAGAGCCCCAACACCAGAAGGGCCCACCTCTAAGTGCATCCACCTACAAACCGAAACCGTGTGCCCATGCAGGGAACAGAAGCCGCAAAACCTTGAGGATGTGGAGAAAACCAAGCATTTCCACAATGAGAAACCGTCATCCTAGTGTAGAAGAAGGAAAGAGGGGTGAGCCACCGAGAGGTCCATTTCTACACAGATGTGAGGGTTAGTCACCACCTGGAGGTTCCTAGTGGCCACGTCGGTGCATAAAAAGGAACCCAGGGAGTCTCCCACCGCCTTCAGAATCGCCGTGTTCTGGGAAGGCAGAGGGAGGCCAGGAATATAGAGCCATACCGCCTCTGAAGATGACTCTATAACCTATTTTTGATTCTAATAATACCATAGGACATTATCACATTAAATTCATACAAGATAAAAATCAATATGTGATAAGATATATTTAATATTCACTTGTTTGAATATAAGAAATAATATAAAGTAAAAATCAATTGAAACTGGGAAACTAATTTCATCATATGTAACAACCAAGTTCCAATTTATTTAATTATTTTATATTATTTTATATTATTTTAGATTACCTTGGGTTTCAGAAATTTCTGGGCTTGAAATTTGAATTTTTTAAACTTTTATGGGTCTGGCACAGTTACCCCACATGGTTAAATGTAACCATGTGACAACTGTGTGATGGGTGCTTTCATGGTGAAAGTGGAGTTTCATACTATTGGAACATGATTTTTTCTAATAGTGTGGAGGTTTGTAGAAGACTGTGAGTCTCAGTTGGTGTATAGGGGTAAGACTACATGGTTGGTGCATGGTTACTCAAAACTATGTATCTAAATCATGCGCTTCACCCTATTTTTTAATTTTTCGAAATCCATGAGTTTCCCTCCATTGATTTTTACTGTTGGGTCCCCTATCATTCTCCAAATTAGTTCATCCACACCTAGACACTCATCCCCCTATTCCTCTCCACCTCCATATATTTTTCATTGATCCTTTCTATTTTGGATCTTTATTATCCAAGGTAATCCCCTATAATCTATTATCGTCACCCTTTCTCTCTTTTCTCTTGGTTTTTATTTCTCCCATGAACATTAAGTGTCTTGTTAGTTGATTTAGTGTCTGGGGTGAACCCTATGTTAAGGATTTTAATGACTAGGGATTATAAAAACCATATCCATCCTTGTTTGGGTGTTCATCATCGAAGAAAACACATTTTTTCGTACATAAGGTTAATTTATATTTCTTTGAGGTAGGATTTTCAATGAAATTAATTTATTCTATATTTTACAGTTTTCTTGAGTTCTATAAATTCCTTTTTGATAAAATTATGACTATATGTGATATGTATGTGGTGTTTCTAAATCACAACTAGGAACTTTTATCATGGTATAAAGTAGTTCTTCTTACAAATTTGAAATGTTTATTTGAAATAATGGTTTAGTCACACCAAGATCCTTGTGAAAATTCCATCTTGTCTCCTTAAAGTAAGTTGATAGATGTAAAAGTGGGTTTTAGTCTTGTTTTGGTTGTGAAAGAAGGAATTCCTTGGTTTAAAAAGGGGTGTTTAAAATGGAAATGGTGTGTATGACTTTAAAGGTAAGGTAAAAACTTTGTAAAATGAATGCTTTACACTATGTGTGACCCTAATTGAAATCAATTTATTGTTTCACACAGTGATGGGTTTTTTTGTTATATGATATGGATGTATAATGTGAAAATGAGGATGTTCTATACGAGGGTGTTTAAGGTGAGTGAGATTTATTACTTATACCATATTATAGATATTGGTTTGTTTTTTTACTCATATCCATGTTGTATTGGTCATGAGTACCAATGAACTAAGTATTAGATATTAATTTATACTACACTAGTTGGTACGCATGCTACTAGTGTCCCCTCTAGTGTGGGATAGGGCTATATAGGATGTTCCATCTCTATGTGGCCGGTGCGGGCTAGTTGGATGGCTTGTGTTGGGTGGACCTAACATAGGCATACTTTTAGTTATAATTTGGTATGGTAAAGTATAGTATCATCTTAATTTAGGAAATATGGTATATCCCATGAAACTTTTTCCTTGATTGGTGGTTTATGTTGGGGATTCTTACCTTGTGCTCTTTTGTATTCCCACATTGTATGTATGCTCTTGAAATTGGTTATAGCACAAATTAATTCCCCTTTGTTCATTTTTTTACCTTCCTTTGATATAATTACACATGATAATAATTTATTTTGTTTTTTATGGTTGTGTTGGTTTTCTAAGTTGGTTTCAAAATTAATTTTTTTAAATTTGTTTCCAAAGGAAAGAAGAATAATTTTGTTTTATTTTTTTCAAAACAAATGCCTTTATTTGGTTTTAAATAATTTAATTATTAAAATTGAGGTTTAGTTTGATTTATATAAAAAGTAAATGTCATTGGGTTCCTTATGGGTTATGAAAAGGGAAAACCTTATTTTCTATTATATTTAAAACTAACACTTATGAACCGCCTCTTGTTAGAAATTGTATAGATTCTGTAGTGAGATCCTATCAAGATAGTTATATCACACCCTATATATACATTCATGTGTGTGTGTGTGTGACTATTACATAAATATAAATTTTATAGTTTTTTTCCTTTGTCTTTGTCATGTATTTCTTGTTCATCAATGGGTGAGTGGGAATGTGGTGAGAAACCTAAGTTTTTACATACTAGATCTAATGATGTTGGTTATTTTATTTTTTTGGTCTACGATGTTTTATCATCCAAATCGGCCTAGTGTGTATTTGATTATACTTATATTCTATTTTATTTATGAGATTAATTTGTATATATTTTGGTTTCTGTTTCATTTTTATAAAAATGGGTTGAATCATTAGAGTTGGATATGGATCGTTTATCATGGTTATTTATTCTTCTTATGTTTATGGATGTTTTGTTGAAATCTAACATATGGATAACCAATTTAGGACCATGTATAAAGATATACAGTTTATGTTAACTTGAATTTGAGGGGAAAATCATTCCCAATGTGTTTTCTTTGATTCCTAGGCACTAGTTTCTAGCCCATAGGGATCAGGAATGCTATTCTAGCTTAGCGGCGAGTTGGGTCGGGTAATGAGATGGGTCAGCCCGGGCTGGTTCATTAAAACTGGTATCAGATCCTAGGTTATTGGAAAAAATAGACCAAGTTTTATAAAAACCTCTTATTTTTTGGTACATGTCATAGTTGAAATCATATTACGGTCATCTACACTTGAGGGTTAAGAGCTGGGAGAGTCTACCTTGATTTGTCTCAAGCCTCATGTTTCCAGGGGTAAACAGGGTTTTAATTTTGAATTCATGTTTTTTTATATTTTTGATGTATTTTGATGTAAAATTATGATATTTTGATCCATATTAATTATGAATGTTATTTTGGGGGTATCTCTTGTGTTTTGGGATGAAAATGATGGAGAAATTGAGTAGCTTAGTTAGCCTATGTGGTCTAGAAAACCATGAAAATATCATGAAATTTAGGTCTATAAACTTCAAAGAACCCATTTTATGGTTAGAACATGATTCTCTAACACAAGCAGGCAAATCATTCAGAACCCTGTTTCTTCCTCGAATGAGTTGTTTTAACTCTTCTTGGTTTCAAATTGATTCTAACAGGGTGTTCAATTAATGAACATGTAATAAATGGATTTTTTTATAATGTTTTGATACAGTTATAATGGATTGTTTCAAATGGATTGGGTGGTGTTTGGGTTATGTTTTATTTTTAAAGTTTTGTTGGGTAAAAAGGTAGAATTTTATAAATACCTAAATTTTAAGAATTTTATAATGGGTTGTTTGAAAATTAATTTCCCTTATTTTCATATAATGTTTTATAAAGAGGTTTTCTTTATAATAGTATTTGGAAAATTTTTTGAAAGTAAACTAGGGATTCTATATAAACCCTTGGAAATGAATCTAATTAATTTAAAAATATTTTTAAAAGAAAATTTAATTTTGTAATGGTTTTATTGAGTTGTAAAATAGAGTGATATGTGTTTCATAAAGGTTTGTTTGTTTTCAAATAAGGGTTTTATTTTTTTTCGAGCTCATTTCTATGTCGAGTGTGTTTTGAAAATTACTTCAAAAGTTGGTAATTTTTGAAAAGAAAAGATAATTTTCATGGTATGTGAATGGTGTTTTTTAGTGATTTATGTTTTGGATTTTTTCCCTAGTTTATGATGAGATTGTTTGATTTAAGTTATGAGGCCTGAAATTATGATGTTCATGTCTTGTTCTAGTTATAGTACACCTCTCATAATGATTGAAAGTGAAATTAAAAGGCCTATTATTGAGGATTATCCTCTTGGAAAATCCTCCTATAGATTAGAAGGTGTTCTTTTAGTTCCAAAATATACCCGGACATCGAATAGAATGATATAATCAAAACCCTCTATGCTCTTAAACCCTATTTTAGACTTCTTGAATTAGAATATTCACTCTTTTTTGTGGTGATCAAGGTTTGAACAAAGTGGTGTGTGATCATAAAGGATTGAGGGAATATTAAATTCCATCATAACACCCAAATCTTTACGGGTGAGAGCTATCATGGGTTTGTTTTTTGGGCCCACCTGAGTGTAGTGGGAATATATTGTGCCATATTATCTATGAAAATGTATGTCTTGGGTGTTATTTGAGACTATTTTCATCCAATGGTTATATCCTAATGTTATGAAATTGGAGAGGGATCTTGAGTTTGTGAGCCTTTTTAAAGGAAAATAGTTAATGAGGAAGTATGTATAGAACTTCGAAAAGTTATTCATATTCTATTCAGATATGGTTTTAATTTTTTTTGAAACATTTTTGCTTTTGAGGTGGTATTCACCTCGGCCTTGGGTCATTTGTACTTAGCTTTGTCCTGAAATCCTTTAAGGATATCATCGAGGAGTTCATTCCCGTATAAGATAACTAGTCCATGAAATTGATGTTGGTTGATACCTTGGTTCCATCATATGGGAATGATGTTAGCTTGGTGGGTGTGGAGAAGAATCTCGATGAAGCCAAATTTAAAGTGAAGGTCCATACTTGTCTGAATAAGTGACTTCTCATATGCTTCCAGTGTGGGGCTCGAGGGCACTCTAAGAATTTCTACCTTAATACTCTATTTAAATGCCTTTGTCATGTTCGTTAAGGCCATATTTAGAAATTTTATAAGCTGGGTTATTGGAATAAGTCTTGATTTTGATTTGTTTATATATGAAATTTTTTTGGACTTTTTTTATGGATATGGAATATGGTGATATTTTGTGATTCTACTATTGTATATTTGAGAATATAGTTGGATATTATTCTATATATGGTTATGAATGTTGATTTTCTGGATACCTTTTTGTTTTGGTGTGTATCTACCTCAATATTTGTGGGTTTTTGATGGTTGGTTGTGTTGTAATTTCAAGTTTTTATTGGTTGTACATTGAGAAAGTCCTTGGATTCATATTTGGGTAACTAGTATGGGTGATTCACTAGTTGAGATTATGAAATAATTTTTGTTTAGCTTATATTTTTATTGATTTAATATGAGGTGGTGATTTAGTTTATGACCCTAGGTTATCCTTGTTTATTGTGGTTCGAGGTAAGAACTCATGTCATTCTTTGAGGCTGCTTGGGGATTGTTCTTCTTTCTCCTTTGGTGAATGTTTTTATCGATTGAGGATGAGTTTGATTTGATGGTTTTTTTGGACGTTTTGATGATATATCTATCTATGGTTTCCTTTGGTTCAACCATTTTAGGAAAATTAAAAATGGTGGAGAGACCATGATAGGTCTTATTTCATCTTAGGATTTCTAGATTGAGGGTTGTTTTTCAGCTGTTCTTGGAGACATCGGGAAATTTTGGATGATCAGTTTGATAGTTTTGATAATTTTAGAGGGGTAATTTCACGGTTAGATTATGTTTAGTAGTTCTTATTAGTTTTTTATTTTCTTAATCTTACCATGACCAATCCCTCTCTTGTATGGAGTATGTGGGCTTTAGTTTTCCAATGCCTTCTATTTTCAATTGAATACTTTCTAGGGGAAGAAAGTAAAATAGAAAGG
This sequence comes from Viscum album, assembly GCA_963277665.1. Classification (NCBI taxonomy): domain Eukaryota; kingdom Viridiplantae; phylum Streptophyta; class Magnoliopsida; order Santalales; family Viscaceae; genus Viscum; species Viscum album. The sequence continues at coordinate 816,522,174 of OY728165.1, forward strand.
ATAATTATAACACCCACATATTACTATAGTTGGTAATTTTTTATTATTTTTTATTATTTTGTTTTTCAATGAGTTTTGGTAATTTTTAGTATTTAAATTTAATTTTTTTGAACTTTTTTATGTATTGTATAGTGCTCCTGCACAATTAGGAGTAACAGCGAGACATCCATGTGAGGGGTGTTGTCATGGTGATAGTGGAGTTTTATATGGTTAGAAAACTATTTATCGAAGCATGTAGAGCTTACCAGGATATTGTGAGGATGAATTTTTGTATAAGGGTTATCCCACATGATTTTGCACTGTTACCACTTACCGTGTATGTAACGCCCCGACCCCAGTTACCCAGAGTCGGTGCATTATTACATAACATTGGCATGATGACAAAGGATCAAGTCTTGAAATACCGATTAGTTTAGTAGTCTTGGAAACACTAGATATATTCATAAATCTTACATTACATCATAAGATAAAAAAAACTACAACAACATATGGTCTTCATATCCCCTCATATTATCCCTTCAGGTCATTCATAACTCACTTCTTCATATCCTGGAAAAAATAAAACATTGAAAGGGGTGAGCTCAGATGCTCAGTAAGGATAACAATATAGCAGAAGCTTTCATAGATAAGCATAAACACTTTAGGCAATCTATAACTAAAAAAAAAAGCCTTTTAAACTTGAAATTCAGCATAATATGGAAAAGATAAAATGAAATAATTCCATTTACTTATTCACATGGATATTCTACTAGTAGAATAATCACATGCAATATCAATAACCACTTTCATAATGATGGAATGCATAATTCTAGACTATCATAACCACGTAGCCAAGGCCTCGTGCTGAGACTACAAATAAGATTTTGTCAGGGGCTCGTGCCAAGAGACTAGTTTGTCTCATGAGACCTACCAATGCATAGAGGAGCTATAACGGGCTCCACCCGTCACTTACTAAGTCCAATGCATTCCTCATATGAAAATTTTGAAACATAACATAAACATTCGTATTAAAACTTGCATAAAAAATGTCAATACTTTATCCACAAACCATGAATGGTATAAAAATAGCACATCCACAGTCAAACATAACTCATTCAATACAATATGGAAGATTTTATTATATCAGATTAACCTCAATCGAGAATGATGAAGGATATTGACATAGATGAAAATAATCATCAAAACTATTAGAGAGAAATATCCCCCTTTTTCTTGAAATCATTTAAAAGTCTCACTATTTGTCAAGAATCCATTTAAAAATATATTTTTGAATAAAAGTGTCCCATACCACTTTGAAACTTTTAAAAGTAATTTTAATTTTAAAATCTTAATGTCCATACAAATAAATCCTTAAAACCATTTTTAAAACATGGACATTAATGAGAAATATTTGGAAGAATAAATCTTCAATACATTTAAAAATGATATTTTAGTTAGAGTTTCTAACCAAAGGAGAGACACTGGAATACAAATAATTGAGGTAATAAAAACATTGTAATATCATGAGAATAAAGGGATTCATGATATACTATGTCAAAGTACATTATATACACCACATAAAAGTGATTTGGTGTATAACAACAAAGATGTCTCAATGGGATGTAAATTGAGATTAAGTCTCTTATAAAGATCATATCCTTAGGTTAAGGACAAATAAATGATGTAATTATGTGTGAAAAATATAAATACACTCAATATGATTGGATATTATGTGTAAATCAATCAGAGGACATTCACACATATTCTTGTAAAAACAACACCAATGAATTGGATGTTTAACTCAATAAATGGAGATTGAGTTGAAATTACTCTTATCAAGTTCATATCGACGACTTGAGAATTTATCAATGGAGTGATTATGTGTATAAAAATTATATCCACAAAAAGGGGAGTGGGAATTATGACATAAGAAAATGAATAGTGATTCCACACATAATCTTGGTGTAAAATAATCAATGAAGTATGCGTAAAGCCGAATGAGTGGAAATTGAAATTTCAAATTCTCTTATCCATTTGGTAACTTACGAAACATACACCCATGAAATAAGTATCATAAAATTATGATTTAAATATCTATAAATTAAAGTATATTTCACAATGAATACAATCATGGGCAGTACACACACCACATGCAATAAATAAGTGGTGAACAATGGAAATATCACAGAATTAAAAGTGAGATAAGAAACCCCTTACTTTGTACTTTTTCCTTGGTCGAAGGTAGGTTAACCTCTTGTATAATGGTGAAATAATTGTTATTTAATTATAAAAAAATCATTTACATTAATCATATACGATATTTTAACATTTATTTGTTAATAATATCTTAGTATTATCATCGTTTCGGGTGTTAACAGATTCGTTTTCCATTATATTATTTGTTATGCGAGCCGTATTTGTTATAGATGGGATGTATCTTATTTATATCCAGAATGATATAATGTCTCTAAAAATTATTTTTATTCATCAAATGAAATTTAGTCTTTAATGGATATGATGGGGAATGAATCTCATCGCGTTCATGGAGACGGTAATCCGTACGTACGCACGAGCGACAATATCATTATTTTGATATTAAAATAATATATAATTGGATGGTATATCATATATACATAATAATTATCATGTTCTATTTATTATTTACATGAATTAAACATCATTATTATACCCATCCAAATAATAATATATTGAATAACAATTACACCACGACGTGGAGACGGTAGGCCGTACGTACGCACGTATGGTGACATGTCATTCAAAGGATGGATAGAATACTGAATATGGTTGTACCATATTTATAATAACATCACATTATATATAATATACTGGAGTTATTATTTTATAATGGAAATAACAAAGAAATAATAAGTGGAAGAAGAAAGGAACTTGAAAGAGGGTAGTGAAATCATTACCTCTTCTTCGGGTTCTTCCTTTTGATTTGATCAAGAGGGCTCTTTATGTTGGCTTTCTGATCAAACTAAGGCCTATAGGTTGAATTTAGGGAAGTTGGGAGGATATTTTTTCAGAGGTTGGCCGAGAAAAAAGGCTTTTAAGGTGTGAAAAAATTGGTTAGAAGTGGTGTCCTTTTATAAGGGGGAGGATGGGCTCTTTAGGAAAAACTTAAAGTATTATTTTATAATAAATTCATATTCAGTTTATAATAAATAAAAAGTGGATTAATAAAAGCCTAAGGTGGGGATGGGTCACAATCCTCTAAACCAATAGATTTTAGACAGGTTTGGGTCATTATATTAACCTTATCTTTTAGTTTTAACTCTTGGTCAATTAGTTTGACACTTACCATGTCACTTTGTATTTTTGTATTATATAGTTAATAAACTTACTATATACCTCCAAGAGACCCATAAGTGGTACATTAATGATACAACTACCATGATAAAAGTCCTTTGGATGAACCTTAGATTTTTAGGAATTTAATATCAATTAATAATATAATATTTTTTTTAAAAACTCTTTTATGTCAATTTTGACACTATTTGGTATTTTATTTTTGTGAAAATCATAATAGCATGATTACTTAGAAAAACGTTAATTAAATCAATCATAACATGTCATATTAACCTATAAAATTCGTGGAGTTCATTAAAAGGCTCAAATTATATTTATTTGGGTATTTATAATATCAATTATTTTAATATTTAACTAATAAGGTAATTACTGCATCATCATTGTGTCATAAATAAATTAGATTATTTAATGTCTAAAAATTATAAATAATATACGATTATGTAGGAAATATTTTTATATTTTTAATTAATATTTATATTTTAAAATATAACATATATAACCCTATGTAAATTTTTTTTTGCTAAAAGATATCGGCTTATGTCATTTTTTTATTTACTTTAACTTAATTAATATAAAGTGTCATTATCACTTACAAGTGGATCCATGGGGTTCCAAAATTGACCCAAAGATGCCCATAGTCGGACATGTATCAACCAATAGGGTTAATACACGTTTTAGGGTAATTTATTATTATTATAATATTATTTTTTTACCCTTATTTACCAGATTTACCCTCTAACCATGGTAAATAAAATATTTACCGAAGTAATTATTCAAACGGTATAATAATAAAAGTTACCTATTTACACAATTTGGACATCCTGATTCCAAATATAGAGTCCATTTTTCCAAATTCAAAATACAGAAGTGAAAAAAATTAATTTAAAATTAATTCCCGCTGTCAAAACAAAAAATGTGTTTTTAAGAGATAATAACTATCAAAAGATTGACACTTGTTTATGTCCGGTTTAAATGTGAAATTATTTTCAATGAAAAAAATTGTATTAAATGGTAAAAATCTATTCTAAATATACTTTAAAACCACTCAAATTTATAATTTATCACTATTAATTATTTTGATTTAAAAAGTTGTTTTTTATTAAAATTTAGTAATTTTCACTATTCATCAAAACATGAAAGTTATCCGAAAAGTACCAAAATTTCACCCTATGATAATTTCAATATTCCTAATCCAAAAATGAAGTCCATTTTGAAAGATAAAATGTTTAAAATTTCAAAAAGTGGGTATTACTATTCATAACGGCTAGTTTTATTAGTTGTGGTGTGTGTTAGAACTTGAAGTTGCGTAAAACACATGCTACTATATTATTCAGTGAGAAGCGTACCATGAAATCTTGGGGTGTTACAGTGTGGGAAAAATCCATGCATCACCCAGTTTTTATTTCTTTTTAAATCACTAAGTTTTATTCCCACTATTTTTAAACTTGGGACCCCTCTCCTCATACAAATCAGTTCAGAAACCCATAGACATTCCTTCCCATTGTTCCTCTCTACCTCTATATAATTTTTAATGAATTCTTTCCATGTTTGATCCTGAATATCTTAGTTAATCCCCTCTAATCTCTCCTCACCTTTATTTATCTCTTTTATCTTAATTTTAGTTTCTCCCAAAAACTCTTGAGGTATTTTTAGCTGATTTAGGGTTCAAGGTGAACCTAATGTTGGGAATTTTGATGTATAAATCCTATAAAAACTTTACCTACCCTTTTTTGGGTTCTATCTATTGAAAAGAGACACGTTTTGACTTATAGAGGCTTGATGTACACTTCTTTGATGAAAGTGTTTTTATGAAATTTATTTATTCTACACTTCATAGTGTGGTTGAGTTTTATAAATTACTTTTCTAAAAACATATATCTATATATGATATATATGTGGCCTCAATAAATTATTTCCCTGAATTTTTGGCTTGGCATAAAGGGTTCTTCTTATGAATTAAAATGTTTCTTTGAAATTAATGTTTAGTTAATACAATATCCTTACGAAACTTCTCTCTTGGATCCTTAAAGTAAGTTGATGATAGTAAAAAAGGGGTTTTAGTATTTTTTTGGTTTTCAAGGAAGAAAGTACATGTTTAAAAAAGGGGACTTTAAAATTGAAATATTGTATGTTAATTTAAAGGCCTATTTAAAACGAATGGTTTTCTCTGTGTGTGTCTCTCATTGATTTAACCTTATTGTTTCACCTAGTGATGGGTTTTTTGTCATTTGGGATAAACATATAATGTGAAAATAGGGTTCTCCTATGCGAGGGAATTAGAGATGTAGGAGAGTTGTTTTTTATTACAAATTATTGATCTTGGATCATTTATTCACTGACCTCCATGTTTTATTAGTCATGGGAACTCAAGAAATAAGTGGGAGGTATAACTTTTTTTTCACTATTTAGTATACATGCTGCTAGTGTCCCTTATAGCATGATATAGGTTTTGGTGGGGTGCACCATCTTAATGAGGCCAGTACGGTATTGTCAGATGTCTTATGTTGGCTGTAAATAACATAGGCCAACAGTTAGTACTACTTTGGTTTGGTAAAGTCTTGGATTTTATTATTTTAGGACCTAGGGTAGAGCCCATGAAACTTATTCCTTGATTGGTGGGTTATGTAGGGTATTTTTACATTGTTCTTGATTGTATTCTCACTTTGTATATATCCTATTGAATTAGATTGTGGCACTAATTACTTCACTATAGTTTGTTTTTTGACCTTCCAATGATATAAGGACGCCTTTTTATCCTTTATTTTGTTCTTTATGGTTGGTTTGGTTTTCCAAATGGATTTTAAAAGTAGTTTTTATAAATTTTTTTTCTAAATAAAATTGGAATGGTTTTGTTTTTTATTCAAAAAATGTCTTTATTTTGTTGTAAAGCAACTTATTTTTAAAACGGAGGATTCATTTTATTTATATAAAAATGAAAATTAATTTATTTGTTTCATACACACACACATGCACAAAATTCAGTGTGTGTTTGATTCTACGTCCACTATATTTTATTTATGAAATTTAGTTTTATTTATTTGGGATTTTGATTCATGTTTATAATAATGGGTTGAATCATTATAGTTGGTTATTAATTTTTTGGATTGGTTATTTATTTTGATTATGTTTATGGATGTTGTATGGATGTAAAATTAATGTATGACCCATGATGGACCTTAGATAAATATCCTTCATGAATTTTAACTCCAATTTTAGGGAAAACTCATTCCTATGGAGTTCCCTTCGATTCCCATGCACTAGTTATCAAGACAATGATCTCATCATTATCTAGATGGATGAAATGATCGATCCCTGATATGCATAGAAAACTATTGATGATGAAGCTACCATCATCATGAGTATATTTACCTAGTAGTCTATGTACCAAATCGAACCATTCATGAAAAACTCATCCTATTATAGCCTCAACCTCGATAGGGAGGCCTAATATAATAGATACATCCTCAAGAGTAAGGTCATCTCTCCCATCAGTAAATGGAAAGTATGCATCTCCAGCCTCCATCTCTCAAGAAGTGTTGTGATGAGTTGGTGATTGATAAATGTGAAGTTTCACATTATTAAACCATAAAACCATTCTCATCACATATGTGGGATGATAATAGGAGTGGGTGAAATGTGATGGAAGTGGTGTGACCTTCACTCACTTAGAGGTAAAACATGATGAACCTCTATGGAAACATGAGAAATATGACTATCCAGGAAGGTGAGAAATGGAACATCTATCATATCTAAAAATTATATAATCAAAATTATTTATAAATAATGTAATTAATCTTATAAAACATTTTTATGAAATATAAGTATAAAAATGAGGTATGTTATTAGCATCCATAATGATAGATGAAACAATATAGAATACAATAAACTATTTATACAATAGTGATAAAATACACAAAAATAGATAATAGTAATGATAAGTAGAGCTCTTTCTAGACATGTTTGGACATTTTTTACAATAGTTACCCTTTTCATGATATATATTGCATTGTATTTCCACCCCCATTCTTGACTCAAGTCCATCTATTTTTAAATATGAGAAGACATTGGCCTTCCTTGGGGGCGCAACATGGTAATATCAGGGACCATAATCAGTTGTTCAATAATAAAGATAAAATGATAAAAATGAACAACATACATCCAAGGTGTATTGTGAATGTCAACCAGAGTACTCAAGTGTTATAATATATTTACATGGGGTTTCTAGGATAATTTAATTAATGAACAAACTATAATGAAATGTTCATAGGGATACCATAGTTCCCAAAAATAACCATAACCATAATATGTGTTTCCCACTAATACCACTATCAATTGATGAATATTTTCTATATGTGGGCCATGAATCTCTATTACCGCAAAGCTACTCCCTACTTAGTCAAATATTTGAACACAAAATGATGATGCATCCAGTAACATCTTATCAAATTCCTTGATAATCCTGTAGGGAGAATTTGAAAAATTACTTAAAATATTGAAAAAATGCATTCTTTACTAAGCTTGTGATCAATAGTTTATGATCACCCTTAAAGACCTTATTTTTGAACAATAATATTAGTGGTCATGTAGCCAAATCTCAAACCACTATCATTTTCCAATGAACAATTATCCTTCGAAATTAGCATCACGTAATGATACACATCCTGATTGGACTTTACAATTCCCTCTATCCACTCATAAAATATTACCTATTGTGACTTATACACTATTTCCCTTGGAATGTGTGTTCTGGTTAGGAATCACTATTTCTGAATGGTTTCCAATGGATTTGTTTATGGAACTAAAAACACACCACTATTCTGTGTCTAAAGAGACCTACTTTCCCAAGGCCAACACTCTTTATGTATTTTTACCCATGACACTTAAGATCTGACATTGATGGAGAGGATGGGTGGTCAGGATCATCACAAACTTTTGAGGGGAATCATTTCCTACTCAAAGACTCTATTTTATATTTAAGATATGTTTACGAATCCTTATTAATTTACCAATAGTACTGTAGATTTCCTTGGATATTTTCAATCAATTATTAGCATGTATGGAAATATGAATCATCTGTATGTATTAGAGGTTCTTCATCAATGAAGATATCTATATGTATTCGAGGTTCCCCATAGTGGTATCCTTTCATATGCTACTTAGATATTCTTTGGTTGTTATTATGATAATTCTGGTTTTTAAGCCACTATGTGGGGCCCACTAAAATTTATGGTCATCCAGGTAGACGAAAGTCACTATGGAATTTATTTTCATCCAGGGAGATAGAAATTTACTCTGGAGTTTTTTTCATTCATGTAAATTGAGGCTATTTTGGAGTTTATCTCCATCCAAAGAGATGGAATTTGTTTTTATGTTGGGATTGAACCCATATATGGGATTCCTATGTATCCTTGTAGAAAGAATCAGAACCCACTTAGTTCAGTGCCAATTAATGGGAGACATCATATCTTTTAAGGTCATGTGATAAGGACCAAACCATACAGTTTCACGTCATGTGGTAAGGACATCTAGGTGGAAGGTTCCTAGTCAAAGTTTGGTGCGAGACTTATACTGAAGCATCCCAAGGAACCCGAAAAGAATATGAGTTTCCAAGTTGGATTAGACCCTATTGGGAATGTGACCTAGAGAGAACATGGTTGATTTGGGATATTGGGTTTGAACCCCAGAGAGGCTTCCTAAATATCCCATTTGGATGGAAATCAAAGTCCACATAGTTCGGTAAGTCTCACAGGGAAATGTGGGCCTTTAATAGAAATAGGATGTGGCTTACTCCTAAGGAGGAAACCCTTATAACAGGGTCCCCAAGACATGTCTTAACTCATGGATATTTAAGGAGGATTAATTTAGGGCTTACTTATAAGGAGGATTCACGGATTAAGGGAATTAGGATCGAGGATTACTCCTAAATAGGATGACCCGATAAAGGGGGTATTATTTAGCATTTCATGGATGGGATGGTATGGAGATCAGGCCTTAGTAAGGATTCCTACATATCCCAGTTATGGTGGGAATTAGAGTTCTCATAGTTCATTCTTTCAGGTGGATTGTGAGGATGTTTCAATCATTACAAACCTCTAATCCCATGTGAGTCATGCTCGGTGTGAGAAACAAGAGGATGTGATAATTCAACAAACCACATGAAATTTCTCCTCTTCTGATGGAAGAGGTTGTGGCTATGGTAGAAGAGGTTGGGCCGAAAGTGGATGAAGTCATGGCTACGATTCTTCCCTCTCTTCAGTTTACATTGAACACTAGTCCAATGTAAGGAAGGAGTGAAGGTGAGAGATGTACAGAGGATCATGAATTCAACCTACTACATGAAAATTTAGGGTCTTACACTAGGATGATATCTCTATAATGGTCCTCAAATAGGAGGGAGACTTATCCTTTTTAAAAAAGGAAAAGAAAGTGTGATCCTATCCTCCCTACTAGGAACTAAAGTATCCATGTCTTAGAGATGAGAAGGGGAGGGTAGATTTATATCCCTAGAATCCAAGAACATGAACTCCACAACACCGTCCCTAGGGTAAGGGTTTATGTGACCATAGATATCCAAATCTATAGGGACCCTAAGGACCCTTACCCTCTGGTAGGACAAGTGCGGAAAAACTCTGACCATAGATATCCAAATACAAATGTGAGAGACACATATGTTCCTTTCTATAAGATTTGGAAAATTAGGAGATCTTGGTGGCAGTTTCAAAATAATCCCTTTCAAGAAAAGGATCCAATGAATGAATGACCCTACCTTGAGTGTATTTGAAGGAGGAGTCATGAAAGGCTTAAGCATGATAAAGGGGTGAGGTTAAACAAGAAGGGTCACTTGAGTTGGTGGTGCATAGGTATGTGGTGCACAACTAGGATTGGGAAAATTATTTTCACATTAGGTGATGAAAAACCTAGACTACGAAACTTGGGGGAGACTTGGTTCAATATTTCAAGAGTGTTCACAGGTTTTCCCTGAAGTGGGGTGCATAACTTACTACTTTAAAAAGAGAGGCTTCATAATTGTTATTAAATTAGGGGGTTGGGTGAATGAATTATGTAGGTGTTGTTAATTATTAACACTTTGAGAATCTAAGTATCACTATCCTTCATTAATTCCATTGATTTAGGTGTTATGAAACTACCTTGGAGTCTTTAGAGGACTTAGGAGAACCACTAGGATGATCATAACAACAACCAAGATTCAGGGAAATTCATTCATACAAATGAAGGCCCCAATGGTATATTTATAGGAAAATATGGTACCCTGAGAGATGGTGTCTTTGCAGGAAAGTGATGAGGTGGAACGCAAGTGAGGTGGCATGCAAGTGAGGAGGTGCGCAAGTGATTTCTCACCGCCGGTGATTCAGGATAACTTGGGAGAACTCAAATTTGATCCTTTTAAAATCTTGAAATTCTCCATCTATTTTCTCCTCATTATTCAAGGCATTTACCTTTGTCTCTTCTTAATCCATGAGAAAGAATAGAGTGTCAACATGGACATAGGTGAAATAGCTACTCCATACTGCAGGGGCTATGCCCCCACACCCCTGATTGGGATCAGTGTTAGGCTACGGTCTCGAACCTTTGGGCTGGTGCCTTCACTTCCATCACTATCCGCAATGAAAAATGTAGAGTCACACTGTGAACTTTTCGATCCCAATAAGGATGTTTTTCAGAGAAGTGCATGAAACACATTTCATAGTGTCTACAAAATCCCCCCTTATAATTATATTCATTCACATTGAAATTAATCTAGTTATAAGGTAAAATTATGTAACTTTGATGCATTCCAACATCATTTTTTGGATTTTTGATATATGTCATGTTTGGAAGGATTCTATAATTTTCCCTTAATCCATGGGGCCTAGTGAACATTGTTCGACTGTTTCTAGGGTCCTATGGAAAAACCATAAACTTTGTGTCGTTTTGTTATTACCCTAATTTTTTCCTAAGACCAATATAGAGGGACTTAATGGGTGATAACTTGGATTTTTATTAGGTTTAACTTTTTAGGTTTTCAACCAAATAAGTTTTTCCTTTTAACTTTTTCTATCACTCAATATTGGATAAACCGTATAGAGCATAGGTCTAGCGAGATGAGACTTGACTTTAGTCTATATTTCCCTTTGAAAGTTTTCAGTTTGGTGAGTAATATGTCTCTTTAAGTTGGTAGTTTGAATTCATTCATGCTAGAATAATAAGGAAAGTGTTTAAGGCCGAATATCTTTGACTACGAATTTTGAAATTAAAACCTAAAAAAGGCTTGATGACTAGGAATGTTGTGATATATTTTATTTTAGATGCTTCTAAAGGGAATATTGTGTCTGGATTTTTATGGTCACTAAATTTAAAATTTAAAATATAATAATAGAGGATTTCTCTTCCAAGAATGATGTTACCACTATTTTACAAACCTTTTATGAGGGCTGTATTATGCAGGGTGAACTAGGGCTTCTACTACATAGCCAAATAGTGGAATCATTACAATTATTGGCTCATTGTGTGGGTGATACTATGAAAGGATAACTGGGGTAAAAATTGCATAGTTAGGTAAAGGATTTCCCCGAAATTTTGCGATTCTACTGCTGATAAACATAGGGGGTTAAGATTTGGATGTATCAAGACCCAATTGGGTGGCTTTGCTAAGGAAAAGTATCATAAAATAAAGGGGATAACTGTGAAAATATATGACATTAATGAGAAACCACTCCTAAATGAATTTAGTGTATGAACGAGGGTATATTTTTCAGAAATGAGATTTGTGATATTTTTTATGCAGTTTAAATTCATGCATCATGGAAATTATGTTGTATGGTTTCAAGTCATGTAGTAAGGATATTAAGATACATTTTTTATAATATTCTATACAATTTGAAGTCATGTAGAAAAGCCATTGGTGGGATGTTCACTTTAATGTCATGCATCAAGGACATTATGGGGATTTAATTTAAGGTATTTACCTTTGAAAAAAGGTTTGATGGTTCTCTAATTCTTGGTAATTCATCTGGAAATGTGATAACATATTTAGGTATGGAAAGGAAGAATTGTAATCTATGATTTGAGGATTTATGAATCTGAATAATGACATGGGAAAATGGATAATGGAATGTGTAGGGGGTATCTTCCAAGAATGAAGTTATTTCTATTTGAAAACCCCATTATGGGGGATGTATTATGCAGGTCCAACTAGGGAATGTGTTGCATATCCAAACAATGGAATACTTAGGCTAACAAGCCCACTATGTAGGTGAATTTTATATAAGGCCAACTGGGGAATGTACTGCATAGTCAAGAAAAGGAGCTCTCAAGAATCATGATATTCTATTTCTCAAAACCGATGAATGTTTTATATAGATTCAAATATTCCCCATCACATATTTTGGTTTTATAGAGAAAAGTACTTGAATACAAAAGGGGTATTTCCAATCGTTATTTCTAAATAATCGAAGAAATAGGATCTCTATGAAGCTCTGACCCAAATGTTGGAAGTATGGTGCCTGTAGTTTTAGGTCATATGACTAACAACATAATATTATGAAAAAATGGATGATATGTGGTCTAATGACCCTAGGTCTTTTCAATTTACTTTTAACATATGGATATGGAAAATGTAAACCATGGTCTTGGATACTTTCACATTGGAAGAAAGGATATGATACAAATACACAAAGGATGACCTCTTTAAGTTGTGGGTTCCTGCATACTGTCATTAAATATTAAAGGGATAAAATAGGTTTCTCCAAAGAATGAAGTTTCCATTATTTGAAAAACCTATTATGGGGGCTGTATTATGTATTGCCAGCTAGGGCATGTGATGCATTGTAGAATAATGGAATCCTTCGACTGCCAGGCATGTTATGTTGGAGAATTATGAAAGACCACCTAGGGGAACATACTGCATAGTTTGGAAAAATATCTCTTAGCTATTAGACATTCTTCTATGAGAAATCAAAGAAATATTATGATGATTTGAAAGTAATCAAGATTAGGAGTATGAAATGAAAATGGGTAATTTACAATGCATTAGGGAAGTATTTGGACAAGTATTGGCCATGATTTTGGATTTCCTTACATAGATATGACTCATATGTATAATGGGGGGAAATGTTTTTATTTCCTTAATGGGTTCTCTGAAGAGAGGGACCAAAATAAAAGATCCTGTATAGATTTTGATCATATACAGGAGGGGGGGGGGGGTTATTTATCCCATGGTTGGGACTAGGATCTGAGGACTATTTTTCACTATATATATCAAATTAAATGAGAATCAATCCATATGTATTTCTTCGAATACCGTGCATTTTAACATCATGCGGTAAGGACTTTATCCATATAGTTTAAGGTCTTATGGTGAGGAAGATGAATTTAACGACATGAAAAAGAAGGGGAATTATGGATCCATGTAGTTTATTGTCATGCATTAAAGAAATTAGGTGTCTTTTCATGAAATGTAAAAAGATAATGCGGCTGAACTAGGTCATAGGTTCCAAGAATCACAACGTATCTTGTTAGAGAAAGAATCAAGCCACACATAGTTCTAATAGATACGAGTTCATGTGTAAAGTGAGAACTCATATCAAAATTTCTTGTGTAGATCTGACACATACACGAGAGAGTAGAGGCTATTTTTTTATATTTTGATGTGGCCGAGCCCAAGATTGAAAATCTAAACGTCATTACGTATCTCATATGGGTGAGAATCAATCCACACATAGTTCTTGAATAATGGTCCGTGGAGTTTATCATCATATAGTGAGGGCATATAGTGTTCCTTTTAAGGTTGTATAGCCGGGACCATTAATAACCCTAATAGTAATTAAAATACCTTATTTATTTAGAGAGACTCTTTACCCAATTCCTAATCCCACATGAACTATTCTCGATGTGAGAAATAAGGAGCGGGAAGGGTTTCTTCTGCAACACAAAGGTAAAACAAGTAAAATATAGGGGTATGATGATTAAGTGGTGGTTGAGACAAGGTATAGGATTATGGAATCACTACATATCTTACTAAAGAAAGAATCAAGACACACAAAGTTCTTGGAATTATTCCCCATATTGATCAGGTTTTTACATGGGGAAGATGTATTTTTATGATTTCCAGGCTGATGGTTTCACCTAAAGCAGGATGTATAGAAACTAAAATGTATCTTATTGTAATAAGAATCAACTCAAAAGTACTTGAAGAGATCCCTACACAGATCTGACTCCTGCATGGGAAAAAATAATGGTGTTTTCTCTTCCAAAATCACGGTTAGGCCTAGTTTTGGAGATCTTGGAATCACTACGTATCTCATTAGGATGAGAATCAAGAAGCACATAGTGCTTAAAATGTGATTCTCCACACCAAATAAATTTTGATGCGAGGAAGGGTTTTTTATGTCATGGTTGGACCCATGATTTGAGATATAGACATCTCTATGTATCTCATTGGAATGATAATAAATCTATGCATAGTTCTTTCAGTGCAGTTTATCATCATGTGGTAAGGATGTGGGTGACCTGATATGAAAGAAACATTGCATATATACCAAGGTATATGACCCAGTCATCACTATGTATCTTTATATGGGAAACAATAAAGCCATACGTAGTTCTTGGTAGGCTCCTTGTGAATATCTAATTCATACACAGGAAGTAAAGGGTCTTAATGATTAATCATGACTGGACCCAGAATAGGAGATATGGGAATCACTATATATCTTGATGAGGCAAGAATCAAGCCACACATAGTTCTTAAAGGTTCTCCCTATGTAGGTTTGATCTATATGCATAGGGGGTGAAGGAAATTTTTCAACATTGTAACTGGACATAGTATTGGAGATCCAGGCATCACTACACATCTTTTTGAGGAAATAATCAAGCCCCACATAGTTCTTGAAATGTTCCATCCAGTTTAACATCATATAGTATGGATGGAGATGAACTGACATGAAAAGATGGAAATATTACAGCTGAACCAGGGGATAGGACCATGTGTCACTAAATATCTCAAATAGGATGAGAATCAAGCCACATATAGTTCTTGAAGATGGTTCCCCACACCAATTAAATATTTATGTGGGAAATAGGGTCTTTAATACTTTCAAGAATAATGGTCGGACCCAAAATAAAATATGGTATGAGAATCAATCCATATTTTCTGGAAGGGTTCCTAGTATAGAATTAACTCATATACCAGGAAAGGAAATTTTTTCTCTTATAGTTATGGATGGTTCCAAGATAGGAGATCTAGGTGTCACTACATATCTCATTGGAATGAGAATCAAGCCAGACATAGTTATTGAAAAGTGGTCCATATGCATACCTGATTCAAATATAGGGAGAAATGGGGATCATGTGCCACTAGGGAGTGTCAATGATGTAATTAATTCTTATGCATGAATGAGAATCATCTTTTAAGGGACCAAAAAGAATATAAATTTGTGGTATCTTGGGATATTTATTAAAATCTAATGAATAAGACATTAACTGTACAATTTAATGTTGTGTGGTAAGGAAAAATGGTGTTTTGCAGTTTCAAGTCATGAGACTAGGACCTCATGTCATGTAGTTTAACATCATGCGACATGGATGAAGATTCCACTTAGTTAACATCATATAACAAGGACATATGTGGTGATATGCAGTTTAACATCAATAAAATAAGACGTTGGTTGTTACATAGTTTATCTTCATACAACTAGGATTAACTTTGTGTGATTATAAAATGTAATTCTTCAGGAACCTTGCATTGGTTGGAGTTGTAGTGAGTTCTCTATCCATTGAGATTATAGAATAAGCTCCATTAAATTAGACCTTATGTAAGGAGTAAGGTCATTACCACTTTGGATCCAGTTTTGGAAGCTTATTTCCTGGTATCATTAGTGTTTTAAGGACCAATACCAATTCTACTTGGAGGAATGAACAGAGGGAACATTATTGTTAAAAACTCATGCTATTCTGTTCTGATAGACTGTCAAGTGATGAAAGGTATGAAATCTATATTCATCCAATCACTCTAGCTCATCTAGTCACTTCTGATACTGCGCATTTGTAGATAAATGATCACAAACAGTAACTCATAGTGGAGGAAATTAAACTTTAATGGGATAGACTACTTCTGTTCTGTATACCAATGAGTACATAGTTGACCATGTTGTATTATGGTTAGTAGTCCTATAATCGCATATGGATTAAAAGAGATTATCAAGATAAGAATTTTAATCTTTATCCACTATTTTCAAGATTATGTTGGACAATGTTTTTTTGAAATATAATATCTATCTATTTTTCACTGCATGATAGAAAGATGAATGATTGAATTTTATATTGTATTTCTTATATAACTTCCCTACCTTAGAAGAATAGAAATTGGTGTTTTTTTCATCAATATGGTATGAGGAACACCAAATCTAGTGATGATATTATCTTTGACAAGGGTAATAATTCTCTTAGGCTTGACTTCTTTGAGAGTTATTTCCTCAACCCATTTAGAGAAGGAATCAGTAGTAGTAATGATATACTTGAACTACTTGGCCATAGCTAGAGGATAGGGTCCTACTATATCCATTCACCATATAGAAAATGGCTAGGAGTCTTTGGCTGCATGTAGAAACTCTAGGGGTTGATGAATGAAGTTGACATAAACTTGGTAGGGATGACACTTCTTAGTGAAATTTGTGAAATCTTATGTCATCAAAGGCTAAAAGTATCCAAGCCTTCGGATTTGATCAAAAATACTATACCCAGACTAGTGGGAACTACAGTCTCCTGAATGTACTTATTTCAAGACATCTGCGGTTTCATCCCCATTAATTCATTTGAGGAGAATTCCATAGAAGCCTCATCTATAGAGGATCTTCTGGTGATTTGATCCATCATAAAGAGTGAAATTATCTGCTCATCTATAGACTTTCTCTTTTTTATCTCTATTCGGTTAAAGTACTCTATAATGGAGATAATCCAAGATGGGCGCTATCCATCCTGTGGTATGATCATATGGCTCATAAATGGGGATGATTTCATTGATTTCCTATATATTGATTTGAATAAAAGGTGAAACCACATGACGATGAAAAATATTGATGATTGTATAATTTCGTTTTGGATCTTCCAGTGCTATGGATGCATTTTACATTGCATGAATTTGGGAATTTTGTGATCACAGGACATAAGAAAATGTTTGATCAAAGGGAAACTTTTCCATTAACCCTCAGACATAATCACACAAGGGTATTAACTCTTCTTTTTTTGATGGAGTAATCCCCATTGATCTATTTGATTACCAATTATAAATCACCCTTCACCTATAGGTGATCCACTGATACTTGGAGTTCCAATTCTAGGCTTGTAATGGGAGCCTGATATATTGCTTTATTGTTGGAACCACCTTCTGATAATAGGAAGGAGTATGGAAACACTACCATTTCTAGGGAGATAAGAACAATTCAGAACCCAAATTTGTAGAGATTAGGGTATTCCATTCTCTTCCCCATTTAACTTCTGGAAGCACCATAAAAATACATTTCCCATGTTTGGGGGATATCTTGAATAGAGAATATTTCTTCGTCAGGTATTTCATTATTTAAAGTTGTTTCTTTCGTAGATGGGTGCTCAGTAAAGAAGTCTACCAAAGATTTGCCTTTAACTACTTTCTAAGGAAAAACTGTATATAAAACTATTATAGAATAATTTTCCACCATACTAGATTCCTTTTCAACATAGGATGACTGAGAATAAATTTTAGTGGGTTATTGAAACAAACTAAGTGGACCTCGTGATGCTGCAGGTAGTGCCTCATCTACTGAACTACAAAGATCAATGCTAGGTAGCTCTTCTCAATATGTGAATATTAATTATCTATGTTGATCATTGTTAGACTGAGATAATAAAAATTGTTTTCATTCCCAATATCATTTTTTTTGTGTAAGGAAGGCATCCAGTGATCACTCCAAGGCTGTCATATAAAGAATAAGGGAATTTCCTTCAATATGTAACATCAATACCAGTGGAATCAAGAGGTATTTCTTGAGGGTATCAAATGCCTCTTGGTAAAAATTGGTCCATTGATATGCGACCCCATTCTTCATTAATTTGGTTAAGGGAAAATACTTTCATGCTAGATTAGCTTTGAAGTGTCGGATTTAGAACAAGTTTCCTTGAAGTCCTCTCAAGTCATTCATATTTTGAGGAGGTGAAATGCCAAGTATAGCTTTAGTCTCCTCATGAAAGACTTTGATTCCATGATGGAATCCAAAAAAACAAAGAAATTTCATTAGGTTACCCCGAAAGCACATTTCAAGGGGTTCATATTCATATTGTTCTATAGAAGCTTACTGAATATGGTCTCTATGTCAATCAAGTGATCATAACATTGTCTATATTTTACCACTAGATCATCAACATATCATTCAATAAATTTTCCCAAGAAGGGTTTGAATATATGATCACTACTAGAAAAATGATCTATAACCATAGATCTATAGCCACGGTTTAATTGGTCCGTTGCTATAGATTAAAATATACCCATGATTATTTGAAAACTGTGGTTTTAGAATAGATAAAGCTACAGCTAAACTTTGTATCCTGAAAAAAAGTCCCCAATGAGTTTAACTTGATCGTGAATTATCTCCCACCCATATCTACTCCCTTGTTGGGACTCATCTCCCACCTGCTAAACCCTTCTCCCTCATCACCAACCAGTCAATTCTCCCTCGTTGGCCCTCACCGACCCTCATCGATCCTCCCTGGATTCTCCACCTGGTTCACCCCTCCCTCATGTGATCCCTCCCACCCCCTTCATCACATGTTCCACTCCTCCTCCACTCCATTCTTCATGTGTTACTCATCCAATCAGTGAATCAGCTGAACCGAGACCTTCTAAGAGTAGGATCTGCATGATCCAACCCCTACACTTTCTGTAAAGATTGTTGCGGTAACTCCTTCATTACAGCTACTCTGGTGAAAGGGAAATCATTCCATGAACCCCCTTTTCATTCCATGAATGGATTTTATTTTTTTTACATGGGGGTAGTCCTGTTTATTTGAAATCAGGGTGACTTGGGTTTAAAGGGTTTTGAAAATTAGGAGAAGGCCAGTTCTTGATGGTTCTACCTCACTTTGTCCCTCCTTTGATCCACCTTGAAAGGGGATGAATTTTTGGTATAGATAGAGGATGTCTTTAGATAACACCTATATGTTATTTCATGCTATTTCATCAATGGTAGGTCACCTGATGATTTTATTTATGGTTTTTAGCTAAATTTAATAAAATCACCAATTAAATAGATACCATTTTTTTGGATTTTCCCATGACAGTATCGGGTGTATTCCATGGAACCTCCATGTGTGTTTGTTCATGGTTCTGGTGCATTGAGGAAGCCCAGTGATTGATTAAGAATTTATGTTTTCTTGTTTTAAATGATGAAATTAATTATAATCAATATAATTAATTTAATGGGATAAGATAATTAATTATTTGTAACTTTGGGGCCATGTTAGGATCCTCAGTTGATGCTAGATCTTATACAAGCTTAGAAGGTGTACAAGATTCTTTAAAATAAATAACTTCAATTAAGGTCAGTGGTTTTTTAGGAACAAACCTTTGGTTTATAAATTATTTATGTGAAATGTAATGTGTGCAATTTCACCACCTTAAGATATTAACCTTCATAAATTAATTAACTAGTTTAATTATAATGGAATTCATTTGAATTAAATTTGGAAAGATCCAAGGTCCATGATGGACCATTGTGCACTGGCTATATATCTCGACCATAAATGTCTAAGAGTATAAGTATAATTGTATGCCCTGAGAAACATGAACCCCATCTGGGGGGTATATAAAATAAAGTGAATTATATATGCGTAGTGGATCTTAGTGTAGGTTACTTGGCCACCTTCATGTGGAGGGATGTGACAAGATATAGTTGTTATACCTAGTAGTCCATAAAATATCCTTAATTTTCCTTAAAACCTTCATGCTAGTAGAGATGAGTGCGGGAAGGTGTTCCTCCCCTAATGAGGTTTAGATGCCTTGGTGGGTATAATTTAGCTAAATTGATGATAGGTTTGGTGAGTGGACCGACATAGTCTGACTTGGAAAGTGATATGGGAAGGTTTCCATCTCTTTAGGCCTATGAATGTAAGGATTTTCTTATCAGTATAGTGAGGTCGTGAGATGTTTATGACTATTTTGATAGATTTGATTCCCTTAGAGTAGTGTGTATTGACATGATAAATGTGAATTTGATAAAGGAATCCACATAGGGTGTTTGTGCTATAATGTAACCTAGGGAATCAATGAGGAAGACTAAGTGATTTTTACCCTTGTGATGGTGCATAAAATAAGGATTATAGATAATTGTGGGTGTCACATTGGAACCCAAAGAAATTGTGTGTGATCCCGATATGGAATTTCTAATGATGATAGGTTATGCGCTTGAGAGGGAAACCCTTGTTTTTTGAGTTGAGTTTGAGAAGATTGAAAACCTGTATATAATTTGTTTATGAGATATTATGGGAGGGACACACTACCCTCAAGGCTTTAATAGGAATACCCAATAGGTCACCTAAGATTCAGCTATTTGGTCAAAATAGGATGCCATGGATGTGCTCTTAGGCTATGGATGTTGACCATGATACAATATGAATGCCTTGGGAAATCCCATTATATTCAATATTTTGGTTTATATAGAATTCCCATGATAATGGGATTCCATCATTTGGTCAATATGATTACCTAGGGTCATCCCCTAAGGAATCAATTCTATTGATGATACTACTGGATTTCCTAGGCTCATCCCCCTAAGAATCTGTTATATGCTCGATACTACAAGATTTCCTAGAACACACTCCTTGGAATTAGGCATGGGATTGATACAACTATATTTACCAGTATTACCTCAAAGGAATTGATGATTTCACCTTATAATACATTTCTATTGGGCTCTGTACTTGTGGGAATGATCTTGTGACATGCTAAAGAAAACTATGACACTAAACAATGCAGGTATAACCAATAATGAGTGTCACATTATATCCCAATGATCAATGATGGGTATTTTTTTTGTGCTTCCATAGTTTATTTATTTATTCAACTGAGCATATCATCTACACATACACTATATTTTCTAGTTATGTATAACACCCCATTTGTATTTCGCTACTTAGATGTACTCAAACACTTCTTGGGTGGTCATGATGCTTGGGAACTTGAGAATAATTCACTAATCATAGATTCAGGTTGGTAAGAAGCCTATAGTTTCAAGATAGATTGAGATATCTTGGATGATATTGAAAATTGGGATGAGGTGAGGATTGGGGATGACAGTAGAGCCTTAGTTTAGGATCAGTTCCCCAGTAGGATGATAATTTGCTTGTAATGTCTGATATGTGTATATTTGAGAAATTTAGAGTGGGTGTCAGCACATTAGTTGCATCAAGATATTTCAAAAGGGAAAAAATTGATGTTTCCCTATGAGATTTGACCTATGTGAGATGTGGTTATTGAGCTAGGTGGGAGGGCCTAATTCCCTTTAGATATGACTCAAGATATTGGTTATTCGGGTACTACGTTTGAGATGAGATATGGTATATGATAGTAACCTAATAGAGGCGGGATTGTTAGTTCATGTAGAGACAAAATCATGGGTAGATGATTTAAATTATGAAATTGGTTCATTATAGGTACTATCAAGTATGTGGTATAGACATGAAAATTCTTTAGGCTTACATGATGAAAAGAACTTTAGGCATTTCAGTATTGAGGTTTGGATTTCAAAGGGAATGATTGGTAGGATACTTGGACTGACTGTTGTTGGGTATGAATCCCGATGAGGTAGATGATTAGGATCCTAAATGGTTTGATCCTAGATGGATAGAGTAAAATTATAAACTCAATGTTCAAGAAGATTCTAGTTGATGGGTGGTTGTGTGAATAGACTTGGAATGGTTGAGATGTTAGGCTTATTGGGGAGCAATCACTAATATGAGTTTTTGGTGAAATTATTTTGACTGAACTCTTATGTGTGTCTACTTCTATGGCTAAAACTATTCTGATCACATGGCTTACTTTAATAATGTTGTAGGCTTCATGGATTCCCCTCTGGTCCCCCCTCTCCTCGGGTGGGGGGAGGATTCATCCTGACTACTCCAGATTCATAGTTCTGACCATTATCCCCCTTCATCAACGCTAGCCTTTTTCCCATCTTCCCAAAATTGAAATTAGGCCTAAAATCCTGTCATGATATGATGAAATAATTAATATTGTAGTTTCCCCCTATAATTTTTAAATGGTTCTTTTTTATTGAATCTCACATTAGTGTCTTGGTTCGGCAAGAGTCTCCCCTAGATGGAAACCTTTGATTGGTTTATTTTTGATTCATGTGGTTTTCTTGAATGAGTGATTATAGGGATTATGGATCTATGGAAAATTTTGATTCTTTTTTCAAATGATGATTCCCTTATCTCTGCCTAATTGAATGCTCCATATGCTTTCACTAGATTAAACTTATCCATTTTCTATTGGGTTTTCAAGTTCCACCTAAAATAGGATCTTCCCTCCACGGTGATTTAGATTTTTGTTCCTATCCTACATCCCCCATTTCAGAATTTGGTGATTCTTAAATTGATTGGTAATATGTTGGGCCACTTATTATGTACTAATAATCACACCATATATTTCTTACACCTTGTTTCTGCTAAAATATGTCTTGAGGTTGATATATCAAAGGTACCAATGGATTTTATTTGTATTGATATTGAAGGGGAGATTTGTTGGAAGAAATAGGTCTGCGATGAATCTTGGGATGAATTCTATTCATCATGTAGACACATGGGTCAGGATCTATCCAACTTATAGAATGGGGAGAAAGTTTAACATCATGTAGGACTCTCAATAGGTAACTCATAAATCAAAGGCAACATAATAAATAATTCTCACTGGAAGGGGGTGAGGTCACTTAAACTTAAACTAAGGGTCACATATATCTTTGTTAGTTTGAGTAAAGACTTGGAAAGATCCAAGTGGTATATGCAAGTCATGGGAGAGTTAGACCCAAGATCTTCCATATCTATATCCACCTATTCCCTATCCAAGACTTCCATAAATGGGTGAAAAGGGAAGGAGCTTGATGATAGTGTTGTTATGATCACTACTTTTGGAATTTTGAATGGCTGTAGTCTGATTCCGTTATATTCAGATCATATTTCAACATTCTAGGTTTATGTTTCCAGTATTATTATACCTTTTTTTTGGAAAAAATATGGTAGAACTGAATCCTCAGACATTTTACGTGGATGATCTCCAAGAAGGTGGTGATAGTAGGTCATTGGGGAATTTACTTTAGGGTCAAACATATATTTGGAAACCGATGTGTTCAATGTGAATATGATAGCGCTTGGTATCTCAAAAGAGTGTGTGTGTGTGGAGATGTCTCCATGGTGTAAAAAAATTCAATGATAGATCTATGTACTGTTGTGAAATTGACCAGAGTTTTTCATTTATTAGAAATACTATGTCTTGATGTAATAGAACTCATGAGGAGATAAAAACTATCTAGGTAAAAATTCATATCCCACACCTAGGTTACTAAAAGTCAGAACTCATGTCAATCATTTAATGTAGTAAGTTTTGTTCTGGGTAATCTAGGTGTATACAATACTTGGTAGTATATTGGAAATAAAGTGTGAATTGAAAATCATTTTTAGTCATTGCCTTCAGCATAGGATTAGTCGTGGTCTAGGTAGAATGATTTGAGTGCTATTAGGTAACAATAATGATACTATTATGGTGAGGATTATCAACCTGGTTTCATGTTAAATGACCTCTCTTGTGGGAAGGGTTGTGGTCTTGAATAAGAATGACCCATGGATTATCTTGGAGACTCCAAAAGACTAAAGTTCAATAGACCTATGAATATATTATTCCATAATGAATTCCTAATTCTTGATTCAGATGTAGCACTGGATGGAGTCTAGATAATGTCTTTAGACTTTGTAGAAAATCTGTTAAAACTGAGAGGAAAGTGGATTTTTGGAAGGTTGGTAAACTGTGTGACTTGTGGAATTGGTTATTGAATCAACTTGTAAAATTCTTTCAATGTTGGTTCATAACTCGATGAGGTTGGGGAGGGGGTCTACAGTGGGGGTCTATCCAAGAAGGAGGGGGGATGTCCAAGGAGAGGGGGGCTGTCCAGGGTTGGGGGTCTGTCCAGGAAGGGAGGAAGGGGGGGATTTGTAGGGGGGAGTGGGTGTGTCCTTGGGGGGGGGGGTGTGCATGGTGTGTGTGTGTGTGTGTGGGGGGGGGGGGTCTACTCAGAAAGGATGGGGGGGGGGGCTGTCCGGGGTGAGGGGGCTATCCGGGTAGTGGGGGGGGGGGTCTATCCAGGGTGGGAGGGGGGGTGTCCAAGGGGGGGGGGGGGTGTACTGGGGTGGGGTATGTCCCAAAAGTGGAGGGGGTGGATCTGTCCAGGAAGGAGTGGGGGGTGTCTAGGGAGGGGGGTGCAGGGTGCGGGGTATTACCAGGAAGGGGTGGGTCTGTAGTGGGGGAGGGGATGGGTGGGGGTGTTTGTCCAGGATGGAGTGGGGCGGGGGGGGGGGGGGGGGTCTTTTCAGGGGGGGGGGGGGTTGTCAAGGGGGAGTGGAGCGGGAGATTTTCAAGTGGAAGGGGGACTACAGGGGGATAAAGATTCAAAAATGAGGTAATAAGGCCAGTTAATGGGATTTCACCAAGGAATCCTCAAATTTATGAAATTCAAAGGAAAATATTAATGATTCTGGGCATGAACCATTAAAATCGTGGTTACATCCCCAAAACACAAGCTACCAAGCTATCTTTCTAGTTTTTAATCCCCATAGATTTCATATATACCTTATCTTAGAGGGACTGGGAAACACAGATGAATTATCTGCCTATTGATGGGATCTGAAGTTTCCTTCAGGAGAAAGAAATAATTCTGAATGGTTATTAAGAAATTTCCGCAACTTAGAGCGTTTCTTATATGAAGCATCCTGATATTGTGTAATATTACATGCTGGACTTTAAAACACCTACATTTATAGTTTCAAATATATGAACTCCCTCACATGGCCAAGCTCCATCACCAATCTTCATCCACCACATCTAATTGATAAAAAATCTAAGATATATATATATATATATCCATCAAATCTATTTTCTCACAACTTAAAACTCCTCCTCAACCACCTTGTCAACATGTCTAACTCAAAATCACTTTATGGGTGTCCATCAATCTCCCCATCTTTTCAACAAATTATCTTGGGAAAAGTCCACATAATTTGTCAAAAAATACAACACAACCCAAGGGGTGTCAAATTGTATAACTATTCCCTCATATCTTTCATGTTTCCCATCAATAGTGGAGTAACCTACTCCATTATGGAATACTCACCAGATATAGAATAATATTACTCCAACGTTTCTATGGTATTTGTATTGAATGAAATTGGATTTCATTTTAACAAAAATCCTTTATTAACGATCATGTTATTCAGTATTGAGAAGTACATATCAATCTGAATATTCCTTATTCATTTTTGGTTATGGATTTATGAATCATTTATCATGTGCAGTTGACACACTGATCACATATATATAAGAAGTCTTTATATCTCACTTATTTTCCCATTATTTACTTACAGGTGGTTACTTATGATGAGGTTGATTATACCCACCACCATAGAAGGAACTGAGTTCAACATCAGATTTAGGTATGGTTTCTTACATTTATTTTCTTTGGCTCAATTTTAATTAGGGTTTTTGTAATTTTTGGGTTCCCTATATTTTTGAAGTGCGTTTTGGATCTCATTGAAGACAGTGAAGCACCACATGACTGGGATATCCTCTCAACCTGCAGGCATGGGGCCTTTTAAAAGTTCATCACAAGGCCTGTATCCTTGGTTCAGTTTGGGTCAAGTTAGGTTTTCTAAGTTATTTTTTATTGGGTTCAGTGTTTTTGGTTTATGTTAATTTTAACAAGTTCGTTTGGTTCAATTTGGGGATATTCAGTTCAATTAATTTAATTCTAGATTCGACCAGGTATGTTTCATTAGTTTATTTTTTTTTCTCAAATATACTTTATTGAAGTCAGTTTTGATTGGTTTGAGTCAGTTTGGTTATATTATTTTTAGTTTGGTTCAGTTTCAACTTTTTCAAAACCATTTGTTTGGTTCCACTCTACTCAATTTGACTTGATGATGTTTGATTTACTTCTAGTCATATTGGCATGTTTTTTATTAGTGTAGTTCACTAGACTGGAATTTTTTATAATAGACATATTAGCATGTTTTTTTTTTGTTTTTACAATTCAATTGACTGGTGTGTTGGGTGGGTTAGGGGTGTGTCAGGTGGGGGGCCCTTTCGTGGGTGGGTGGGGGGGGGGTATGTCTAGGTAGGGGGAGTGGGGGGGGGGGTCCAAGGAAAGGGAGGGGGGATGTAGGGGGAGGGAGGGAAGGGTGGTGGTGGGTGGGGGATAGGGGAGGGAGGGGGGCTACAGGTGGTGGGGGTGTCTAGGGGGGAGGGGGGCTGCCCTAGGAAGTGGAGGGGGGCTGTCCAGGGGGAGGGGTGGGGGGGCTGTCCAGGGAAAGGGAGGGGGGCTGTAGGGGGAGTGGTGGGGGGGGGGGTATGGGGTGGGAGGGGGGTGTCTAGGGGGAAGGGGGCTGCCCAGGGAAGGGGAGGGAGGTTGTAGGGGGAGTTTTGGGGGTTGATGGGGATATCCGAGTAACGGGAGGGGGGCTGTGTGTGTGTGGGGGGGGGGGGTGACCAGGGGTTTGGAGGAGGGGGGGTCTATGGGGGGTGTCTAGGGGGGAGGGGGGTTGTAGGGGGAGTATGGGGGGGGGTATCTAGGGAAAGGGAGGGGGATGTCTAGGGGGAAGGAGGGGGGGGGTGTTGTAGGTGGAGTGGTTGGGGGGTGTCTAGGTGGAGGGAGGGGGGGGGGTATCTTGGGGGTGAAAGGTACAGGGGGAGGGAGTGGGGGGAGGGGGGCTGTGAGTGGGGGGGGGGGTAAGGTGCAGGGGGGAGGTGCAAGTGGGAGGGAAAGGGAGTTGGGAAGGGGGCTATTGGGGGAGTTGTGGGGGGGGGGGTATCCAGGGAAAGGGAGGGGGGATGGGGGATAGGGGATGGGTTGCCAAGGGGTTTGGAGGGGGTGTTGTCCATGGGGTGGGAGGGTGCTGCCCAGTGAACGGGAGGGGGGATGTCCAGTGGGAGGTCTACTAGGGAAAGGGAGGGGGCTGGGGGGGGGGGGTCCAGGGGTTTGGAGGGGGGGATATGGGGGGTGTCAAGTGGGGAGGGGGGGGGGAGGGGGGGTATAGGGGGAGTTTTTGGGGTGGGGGTGCTATCCAAGGAAAGGGAGGGGGGCTGTCCAAGGGGAAGGGGGTGTAGGTGGAGTGGTTGGGGGGGTGTCTAGGGGGAGGGAGGGGGGATGTACAGGGGGTGAAAGGTGGAGGGGGAGGGGGGTATCCAAGGGGAGGGAGGGGGTGCAAGGGTGAGGGAAAGGGGGTAGGGAAGGGGGTTGTAGGGGGAGTTGTGGGGGGGGGGGGGTTGTCCATAGGGTTGGAGGGGCCGCTGTCCAGGGGGTGTGAGGGGGCTGTTAAGGGGGGAGGCGGCTGTAGGGGGAATTGGGGGGGGGGGATATCCAGGGAAAGTGAGGGGGATCTCCAGGGGGAAGGAGGGGGGGGGGGGGGCTATAGGTGGAGTGGTTGGGGGTGTCTAGGGGGAGGGAGGGGGGGATCTAGGGGGAGGTAGGGGGTGCAAGGTGATGGGGGAGGGAGGGGGTGAAAGGTGTAGGGGGTGGGGAAGGTGAGGTGTATAGGAGCATGGGTGAAAGGGGGAGGGAAAGGGGGTGGGGAAAGGGAGGTTTTCATGGGGTGGGGGGTGCTAGTGTATGGTGGAAGGGCTGTGGGTGGGGGGAGGGGGGAGTTGGTAGTGTCCTCTCAACAGCCAGTATGGTGAACTATGCTGGTTTTTTATGCAATGGAAAGGCCTGTAGCCACAATTTTAAACTGTGGATGGTATTGACGTGGCTATAGGGTCGAACCTATTGCCACGGTCTGAAACCGTGGCTATATCTATGTAGCCGCAGTTGGAGCTGTGGCTATAGGTCTATAGCCACGGTTGGAACCGAGGCTAAAGGGCTATAGCCACGGTTGCAAACCAGGGCTATAGGGTCAGCTCTATAGCCATGACAATACCATCCATGGTTCATGAAACCTTGGCTATAACCTATATCCATTGTTTTTGGGCCTATATCCATAGTTTAGAACCATAGATATAGCCTAAATTTCCAGTAGTGGATGCATATCATGTTGGTATGTGGCACCAACATTCTTCAAGACAAAGGGAAATACCTGATAGAAAAATTTTCCTTGAGGGGATATAAAGGCTATATATTCCTCATCTTCTGGGTCCATCTATATTTTGTTGTACTTAGAGTATCCATCCCTGAGGGAGAGAGCTTCATATCTAGCTGTTGCATCAATTAGGAATTCTGTGATTGGAATCACGAAGTCATCTATGAGACAATGCTGGTTGAGATCTCTAAAATCAATGTAGACTATGATTTCCCATTATTCTTTTTTCACTCAAACAATATTATCTAGACACTTTGGATATTTCACCTCTTAGATTATTTCAGATTTGATAATCTTGTTGAATTCCACTACAATTTTGGAGGCATGAGTCGGGTGTGTTTTTCATACTACCTACTTATATCCCCAATTATCTTCTGGTAAACCCAAATGATTGGTGTCCACCTCAGGTTTAAGTCCTGGAATTTACATAAAATTCTCTAGAAACACATCCCAATGTTGTTTTAGAAATTAAGTATACACCTATTTCTCTTTAGAAGTAATGGACACACTAATTAGCATGGGGTGTGGATCTTCCTCTATACCCAAATTTACTTCTTCGAGTTCATCCATAGTAGTGGATATACCTTCCTAAAATATTTTAGGGGAGTCCCTAAGGTGTTCCTCTTCTTATTCTTATTAATCTATTGCTTCTTATAGATCTTCTTATAGGGTAGGTGAGGAAAAAAGAATTTCAAATATAGGGTAGGAGTTGGTATTTGGACATATTGAAGAGAAGGAAACCATCTTTGACCCAACTCATGATGAAGGGTCTTTTTGAAACTCTAAAGGGGAAATAATGGGTTTAGAATCAGTATCCCTGTCTTTTTCCATGAGTGTGAAAATTTCTTCTAGACTAGATGATGAAGAAGATAATTGAAGCTCAGTGGATGGAATAAAGAAATCTCTATTTAGGCTTTCATCACTACTTAGTGAATCAATGATTTATCCTGTACTATCAGGATCAATTTCCACAACTGAAATTTTGGAAGCCATTAAATGTTTGATTAGATTTGGGATAACCATTTAAATTTGATTAATGGGTAACACGTAATCTACACAGAGATGATTAAATGGGATATTTGATATCTTTTCCAGACCATTCAGAGCATTTATTATTGTAGCATCATTTTCCATGGACTATTTTCCCTTTTTTGTGATAGAACTCTGCACCAATGTAATAATATTCACAAGATTTTAATGGGGAATTATCACCATGGAATTTCCCAATTTTACCATTGACATAATAATTGAGATATTCATTTTATGACGAAGGAATGGATGCATGATGGTGTAGCCAAGGTCTCCCCAATAAAATGTTGAAAGCTGTGTGATTCCGAACAACCATGTCCTCTGAATCAAATATGAGATCCCCAAACTGAGTTCTGAGAGTAATCTCACTGAGAGGTTCTTTCTAAATCTTTTCATACCCCTATAACATCATAGAGGAGGTAAAAAAGTGGGATTATGTGACTCCAAACTGACAAAGTGCCCGAAAGGGAATGAGGTTGACTCTTAAGCCATTATAAATGAAGGTTCGTCAGATATCAATGCCATTAATCCTACCATATATATAAAGAGGACTGAGGTGTCCTTGTAAAACAAAAACATCATCTTGATCTCTGAAATTTATGATCGCATGGAGTTCTTCTGAATCATTCTCTATACGCTAAAACTCTACGACGGTAACCTCGGTTTGAAACTCTTGAGGGCTTGGAAATGCCTCAATAAGTGATTCCTAGAGATATTTTGATAGATTCATAGCATCCAGTATTGATATCTTGGCCAGTACATGGGAAAGTTGTTTCAGCACATCATAATTTTCATCTAGAGGTCTATGTTTTCCAATATATAGATACTATTTTATAGGTGCCTTGGAATCTAATTCTCCTGATGTGGACAGACCATTTTTCAGGCCAGAATATGGAAATACTTTTGATCTTGGTGGATTAGGCTGGTTAGGTCTTCCCACTTGTCGAGGAGGTGGTGGTACAAACTTTAACTGGTCTTCCAAGATGATCATGTTAGGGAAGAACCTGTCATGTGTGGGAGAATTTCCTCATTCCTGCTAAGCCTGATGGAGGGATCTCCCATGAGTTTCGGCTGCATATACAATTCGAGCAGGGGTGTGGTTAGAATAGTGTATTCTAGCATACCCACATCTTACACTGTATCCTCTACCTTGACGACCTCTTCCCCCAATTCCACAATAAAGTATGGTGAAAACAGGTTCATAATCAGAATCATTATTTTCATAGGGATCCATTAAGTGAGTAACATTAGCAGAACTGAAGATCAACTCCTCATATGATGAAGATTATTCTTAATAGGTCAATTGTTATTGTTCCATTTGGTGGGTAAGTACCTGTGACTTTGAGATGGTTGGCATGAAATAATATAAGGTTAAAGAAAATTGTTTCCTTAAAACAAACTCATATTCTTCTGCTTCCTCCTTATTCTTTCAGCCATGCTAATTCTTTGAGGACTGGCCTTCAGATGACTAAGATTTTGATGAAGACAGATTTACTATAACAAAAGTGGAAGGGGAAACAGTTGATTTTTTCAATTGTGTTTATAGAATGGCATGAGTTTGGTTGATTATTTTCCTAACCATCCAATCATATAATTTCTAATCATTCTTACTTTTTACTTCATACCACTCGTCTTCTTCCTCTATATCAGTAGTAGTAACACATGATACCTAGGCTGGTGAATTTTTCAGCTTCACTTGCCCAGAGTCTACAAACTTTTGTAGGAAGTCCTTAAAAACAAAACACTCCTTGATGGGGTACCCCTACATTTTATGGATGGGGTACCCCAACATTTTATGGAAGGGGAAATAGTTTGGGAGGTCCTCCTTTCCTTCTTTGGACTTAGAAAATGAACTAAGTTGTTTTCCAAAGATAAGAGAAGTAGCTAGAGAGTTTCTCATTTAAAAAAGAATAGACCTTATTTTCAACTCCTCAAACTATCTCTACGTTTGATCTTTTTGATCATCATGACTTGGTGGTCATTCTTCTGACACATGAGAGGTGGATCCCTATGGTATGATGAGGGATTTGTAGTAGGAGTAGGTACATGGTCCTGCTTAAGTGTGACTATAAAGACCTATTCTTTTCCTATTATTCTTCCCAGAGCTGATGGGATTACTCCAAATTTGTCTCTAGTCTCTATTATGGAGTTTTTCACCTCTTGATAAATAGATTCCAGTTCCCCAAACCCTCATGTGTATTTCATAGGGAATAATGGTGTGAACAACTCATCATGGATATTTGTAACACAAATGGGAAAAAAATATTCTTGAGAGAGTGGTATATTCAAGGATTATGTTAATCCTTTCCATAGAATAATGAAATTTGGACCTCTTTAATTCTCCATTTTCTTGCAGTTTGTGAGATCGAAGACTGTTGTCTTATGAAATGTTGAGATGAATAGGAAAAGAAACTCTTATTGGAGATATTCCCATTTAGTAATCGATCGAGACTACAAACTTGTGTAAGAGATAAAGGCTATCCCCTGTAATGATTGTACATTGAATATTAGTTTTACTGATTCATGTTGCTCAGGGGTCCCCATCATAGGATCATAGTGAGAGATGTAATGCATTAAATGCTGCTCCGGATCACCTGAGCCATTAAATATTAGAAATGTGGGATTCCCAAAATTTGGTGGAGGAGGAGTTGGATCTACCCATTCTGGATAATCCTTCATTATGGATATATTGGTGAAAATCATACTTCCATAACATCCAATCTAGTCATCAATGACTCAATGGTAGTCATGCACATTTAAGGAATATCTGGTTGAGCCAGGACCTGAGCAGGTGTGATGATTGGATCCTGAATAGGTATGAAGACTGGAAAAACCACTAGTAGTGGTGCTGTTGGTATATTCCCTAGGTAACCAATAGGGGTAATCCTATAATTATGTGATTGATATTTCTTTGGTTGTATTGGAAAAGGAGATAATTCATTATCCACATCATTAGTTACAACAAACCCTCTTTTCTGAAGTGCTCCTACTAGAATTGCAAGCTGAGGATCTATTTGTAGAGCATATATGGTAGAAATTCTTCTTCAGAGAAACTCTGCATTGAGTGTTCTCAACTCCTCCATCTACTCCTCTTGCTAATCAAATCTTTCCTCAAGTGAAATGGATTGACCTTCTCTAGGGGAAAGGTGATACATGGTCTGACATTTACCTTTTACCTTATTAGGTGCCTTTTGAAGAGGTGAATTTTGATTATTCAAGGGGATACCTAAATTTTGGGAAAGCCTATGATTTTAGGTATGAAAACCTCCTTAATTTTTTTCGGTGTGGATCAATTTATAAACAAGAACTTCATCCTATGACTCCCCTTAATTGGACTCATTTTTTGGAGAATCTTCCATGATGGCATTAATGACATTCACAAATGCATAATGCATTCCTTGCATTTTGTTAGTATCTTTGTGAGACGCCTTCTTCTGAACCCTATGTAAGACTTTGTTCTCCTATTTTTTGGTTCCTTATGAACTATTTTAAAGATAGTAACCTAAAGGTAATTATCATATATTTCATTCATGCATTCATTTTGCAGCTTCTTTACTAATTGGGAGAAAACTTACTTTCGCTGAGGAGGGGATTATGAATGTGAAAATCCTCCATCCCTATAGGATCGGTCTATTCATGTTATTCTTTCACAACCATTCAGGATCTGTTTGTTGACTCAGAGGGTTGGGTTAAAAAATCCCCCATCCCACCTGGTTGGGGTGTCTCCTGAATTGATATGGTTGATATCAATGTATATGCCCTTCTGATTTTACGAATTCTTGTCTGAATGTTGGATGACTTCTTACCTAGAACTCACTCAAATCTCATGGTACAGAAGAAATTTGTACTATTTTAGACATTTTCACAATCTTATTGCTGATTTCCTCTAAGAGGGAGGCCTTCTCTATGTTTTTAGACACTCGATGCAAAATTATCTCAATAACTTTCTCTATTTGGTCCAGAATTTTATGGAAGCTGGTTGAGGCCGGTTCTTTTCAAGAATCTATTTGGTTATGAAAAAAATTTGTTTTTTGGCCGACCTGGGGAAATAAGATTGTATGAGACCAGTTTTGGCAGGCTTTAGTGGCTTTGTAGCATAGTGAAATACAGTGCTCCATGTGAAAACCATCTTATAATATAAACACAATATGGGATATCTTTGATTAACCATCACAAACTCATTAATTCATTGAGTCATTGACATTTAAGGGATCACTATTGCCTTTTAATCATTGGATTTCGGGAAACATGGAGAGATTCCAAGTCAATTTGGCCCTGAAACCCTTTTGTTAGCTTGAAATGAATTTGGTATTCATCATACAGTAATACTTTAGATTTTAGATGATAAAGAGTCTTCTATATGTTGATGAGGATATAATTAATACAATATTCTAAAACATATATGGAATTTTTTACTGAGAGGTGGTCAAAGGCTAGAACATTACTGGTATTTCACCTTTATCCAGTTGTTTCCACATGTTCAACATATCCTCTTCATATTTTTCAAGAGGTTTCTCAACCTGGTATGACCAGAGAGGATGCTTCTCGATTGCTTTACCACAAGAAATTGGATCAGTTAGTGTTTCTTCTGCTATATTAGAAGGTAAATAACCCAAGGGAGGTTCAGAGAATGACTATCACCTTTGGCTATCTTCTAGAGGAGAAAGTAATTCACCTTCCAATAACAAGGCATCAGACATGACTGCCCTTATGTTTGCAAGTGCCTTAAGATAAAGGGGATTTCTTGTCACTACATTGTAGTTTGGAAAATTCTATTGAAAATGAGAATCAATACTATGTATAGGACTTTTATAGTGAATTCCATCATGGGGAGGAACATCATGGTGGATTACAACAATGGGTAGACCCTCTTGATCCTTGATCTTCTAGCCACATGGAGGGTTTCCATGGCTCTCATCTAGAGATAGGTTATCGAGATTGACCGAATTGTCATGAAGAAAGCCTTCATGATGAAGTGTCTAGTGATGAACATCATAATTACTGCTACTACTCCTATAATTTGGTAATAAGGGGGGGGGGGGTGGTAAGATCTTTAGCTAGAATAGGTGAATGTATGAGGGATTTAAGAAATCCAGCATTAAGCAGAGTGAGATCACATATCAGATCTTGATTCTTCAACTGTGTTTGATGATACTTTTTCTTATATGTCTTGTTACTAGATGTTGGGGTCCACTTTATAGGAGAAGTGGTTATCATGAGTAGGTGCATGTTCTTATTTAGGAGTGGTTTTTAGAATAGGACAATTATCTCCAATTGAAACAAGTGTATATTCCTGATCTGGTTGTCTATATAATATGAGGGAGTATGAACCATAACCCTCCAGGACTGGAACAGAGGTGTGTATTTTCTCTAGGATGACATGATGATGAGTCATACCAGGTATGGGGATAGAATTATGTGTTCACCCCTATTGTACTACTAAAGTTTCCACTATGATATTCTAGAAAGATTCCAGGATATGGGAAGGAATTTGTGTCTTCCCTTTCACCATTTACAAATTTTTTTGGTGAATTCAGTGGCCAGAAAGGGAATATACATCCATTTATTATCTGGTGTAGGTGTATGTACCTACTCCTACCCTCCATTTTCAATCAGTGGATACTAAAAATACTTGTGTGTGGGGACAGAAAGTTGAGTCTGCCCCAGGCATGTCATCGGATCTTTATGATTGAATTCTTTGGGTGATCCAAAACAAAACTATTGGAAGACTTGATGGATGTTTGTAGGTTTATGTGCCTCCTAGATTTTCTCCTCTAAGAATTGTTGGTGTAATTATTTGTGTGTTTCCATATGAGACTGCTAGAAGGCCTGGTGGGTGCATGCGGGTGTATGTTTCTGCTTACAAATTGTCTCTAAGCATGGTTGGTGGGATTCTTTGAATGAAACTAGATGAGCCTATTGACTGGATGATAAATTAAAAGATGGTTTATGTGCCTGCTCATAGTACTCCACTATAGTTGGATGGTGGGATTGGTTGGGTACCACCAGATGAGTCAGCTGGTTGGAGGAATTAAGTCGAACGAGTGTATGTGCCCGATCGTTATTTACCACAAAACTAGGTTGGTGTACTTCTTTGGAGGGGGAAGAGGTAGGAACCTACTACCTATTTTCCAGATGTTGTCCCTAATGATTCTTATTGCATGACTGAGTCTAAGGGACCTGGGCCGGACAGTTAAAGATAACACCCTCATTATGTTGAGGTTTTGCTACTGCGTGATAGTGGAGATAATGATTGTAGGTAGGAGAATTCAGGAAGGAACACTATGTCTTTGTGATGAGGCCATGGGTGGAATCTTTGTTGACCTCCCTATAATTGGGGGGGGGGGATTGGTGATTTCATTCTAGGGATAAACTCCCAAAACTATTGAATATGGTTGTTGGAACCGTCTACTTCTGGACCACTGGTCATCATTGAACGAATAACCTAGGATTATTATTAATTTGGAGGGCCTGTTGGGCAGCCTCCAAGGTCTAGATAATATCATGTTGATGGTAATCTTAAACTAGTGCATTTGATACCCTATGTTTAAGACACTAAGTCGGTGATGACGTCCTTAGAGTGGATGAGGATCCAAATTAAGCAGCAGCCCGGGCGTTCACATGTGTAAACTTGAAAAAACCCATTTGGAATGAAGGGAGTTCTTGGAATAAAGTGATTGTATATATGAAAAATACAAAAAATTAACTCTGGTAATGCAACATAGTTTAGATGAACACATGCGTGATTTATTTCCCTGTCTATCCCTACTTCATCAATTGATAGGGGCCTGAAAAATGGGAAACACTGTCATCTTGGTTAAGGATTCACATCGAGTTCACCATTTTCTATTGTTTTCATATGGGTGAAAAAAATGGACTGATAGAGAATAACCAACCATCTATTTCTATAAAGATATTTTATTCGGTGTAACCCATCACCTTGGTTAAGAATTCACATTGGGTTCACAATTTTTTCTATTTCCCTTGGAATGTGTGTTCTGGTTAGGAATCACTATTTCCGAATGGTTTCCAATGGATTTGTTTATAGAACTGGAAACACCCAACGATTCTATATTCAAAGGGACATGCTTTCCAAATTCAAGCGCTCATTAAGGATTTTGACCCATGATGCTTAAGAACTCACATCGGTGGAGTGGATGGGAGGTTGGGCTCATCACACCCTTTTGAGAGGAATTATTGCCTACTACGGGACTATCTTAAAGATTTAAGATATGTTTATGAATCCTTATTAATTTACCAAGTGTAATGTAGGTTTACCTAGAAATTTTCAATCAATTATTAGCATGTATTGAATTAAAAATAATCTGTATGTATTTTAGGCTCTTCATAAATGAAGATATCTATATATATTTGAGATTCTCCATCAGTAGAATCCTCTCATATACTACTTATATATTATTTGTTCATTATTACGAAAATGATGGTTTTTAAGCCACTCAGTGGGGAACTTTGGAATTTGTGGTCATCCAGGTATATGAATGTCACTATGGAATTTCTTTTTATCTAGGGAGACTAAAATTTACTTTATATTTTATTTTCATCCCGGTAAATAAAGGTTACTCTGGAGTTTATTTTCATCTAGGGAGATGAAAGTTGTTTTGATATTGGGATCAAACCCATAGATTGTATTCCTAAATATCCTTGTGAATGGAATTAGAACCCATGTAGTTTAGTGCCACTTAATGGGACACATCATAACTTTTATGGTCATGTGATAAAGACCCAACCATATAGTTTAACGTCATGTGGAAAGGACATCTTAGCGGAAGGTTGCTAGTCAAAGTTTGGCATGGGACTCATATCGAAGAAACCCAAGAAATCGAGAAAGATTATGAGTTTCCAAGTTGTATTAGACCCTACAAGGAATATGGACCAGAGAGAACATGATTGATTTGGGATGTTGGGTTTGAACCTTAGGGAGGCTTCCTACGTATCCCATTTGGATGGGAATAAAATCCCACATAGTTTGACAAGACTCACAGGGAAATATGGGCCTTTTAGAGAAATAGTTTAGGGATTTCTCCTTAAGAGTATTCCCTTATAATAGGGTCCATGAGAGATGTATTAACTCATAGATATTTCGGGAGGCTTAATTATAGTATTTCTCCTAAGGAGAGTTCCCAGATTAATGGAATTAGGATCAGGGATTACTTCTAAGGAGGATACCCTAATAAATGGGGTATTATTTCTCATTTCATGGATGAGATTGTATGGAGCTTGGGCCTTTATAAGGATTCCATTGTATCCTAGTTATAGTGGGAATCAAAGTTACTATAGTTCATTCTTTTAGGTGGATTGTGAGGATGATTCAATCATTACAAAACTTTAATCCCACATGAGACATGCTCGGTGTGAGAAAAAATAGGATGTGGAAGATTCAACAAACCACAAACTTTTTATCCTCTGTTGATTGAAGAGGATATGTCTATGATGGAAATGGCTGGGGTGATGGTGGAAGAGGAAGTGGATATGAATCATCCCTCTCTTCAATTTACATTTAACATGAGTCCAACGAAAGGAAGAAGCAAAGTTAAAGGATGTGGAGAGGAGCAAGACTGCAACCACCTACATAAAATACTAGGGTATAACACCAGGATGATTTTCCTAAATTTGTCCTGGAAAATGAGAGAGACTTATCCTTTGATAAAAAGGAAAAGTAAGTGTGATCCATATCCAACCTACCAAGAAGTGGAGGATCTGGGTCTTAGAGATGAGAAGGGGAGGGTGGAGTCCTATCCCCAGAATCCAATACCAAGAACTCTAAAACATTATCCTTGTGGTAAGGGTATAGGTGACCATATATATCCAAATCTACGGGCACCCTGAGGACCCTTACCCTCTAGTAGGAAAAGTATGGGAAACCTCTAACCAAAAATTTCCAAATCCAAATGGGAGATACGAAAATGTGTCTTTCCCTAATATTTGGTAAATTAGGAGGTATTGGTGGAGGTTTCAACATAATCCCTTTCGGGAAAGGGATCCAATAAAGGAAAGGATCAACCATGAGTAACTTTGAAGGAGACATCATGAAAGGCTCAAGAATATTGAAGGGGTGAGGTGAAACAAGAAGGGGAACTCAAGTTGGTGGTGCATGGGTATATGGTTCACAAGAAGGATTGGGAGAATTGGTTGCACCTTAGGTGATGAACAACCTAGATGACTAAACTTGGGAGAGACTTGGCTCATGTATTCAAGATTCTTCACAGGTATTCTGTTAAGTGGGGAACATAACTTCATACTTTAGGAAGGGTGGTCACACAAGTGTTCTTAAATTAGGGGGGTTGGGTGAATGAATCACACAAGTGTTGTTAATTTTTAACACTTGGAGAACCTAAGTCTCACTATCCCCCTTTAATTCCCTCGTTTTACGTGTTATGAAACTACCTTGGAGGTTTTGGAGGACTTGGGTGAAGCAATAGGGAGATCAGAGTAGTAATCAGGATCTAGGGATATTCATTCATACAAATAAAGTCCCAAAGGGTATATTTATCGGAAAATATGGTACCCTTAGTGATGGTGACTTGGTGCACAAGTGATGAGGTGGCGCGCAAGTGAGGTGGAGCGTAAGTGAGGTGGCACACAAGTGAGGTGATGCACATGTTCTTGTGCACCACTAGTGATTTGGGATACCATGGGAAAAATCGAATTTGAACCTTTGAAAATCTTGAAATTATCCATATATTTTCTCCTCCTTTTCCCAAGTCATTTCCCTTTGTCACTTTTTCATCCATGAGATGGAACAAAGTGTCAACAGGGACTTAAGAGAGAAATATGCTCCATACTTTGGGGGATGCGCCCCCATACCCATGCTCAGGAATAGTGTTGGGCTACAGTCCCAGCCCTTTGGGATGGTGCCTTCGCTATCATAACTGACCCCCATGAAAAATGAAAAGTCACACCCTGAACTTTTCGACCTCGATTGAGGATGTTTTGTGGAGAAGTTCATGGAACAGATTTCATGGTGTCTATATACACTAAAAAATTTGACATAAAATTAATTAAAAGGATAGTAAATGTTATTTGAATAGATATAATATTAAGAAAACAAACCCAAATTTATGTCTTCATTCTTTATTTATTAATATTTTAAATGAATATGGGCATGACTGGAAATATGTATGATGTAATATAGATGATAAGTATTCAGTTCTCACCATTAAATTCTACCATACGTATTCGTTCAATGATGATAAGATATCAAGAATAGTTCTTGGATTTTCGTAACATGGGTGAATATATAGGCCAAGACCCAACTCCATCATTGAAATTTGTCCTTACAAACATTGAATAATGTAAGTGGGACAAGACACGATTACCATTCCAAGAGGAAAAAATGAATAGTATGCCTATATACTTTGCATAAAGAAAAGTTCCGTCCATTTGAATGATCTGTTTATAATAGGGAAATGCAACAATATAATACCTGAATGCCTAGAATAGACTATATAACTTCACCTTCATTTGATCAACTAGATCATCCTGGGAAACATACTTAATAATTTAAAGTTGATAAATGACCTGATTATTAAGTGATAATAATTCCATTATCTATGGAAAAACCTTATATGATTAATCCCAATCACCATACACTTTTACAATTTCATTTTTCTATGCCATAAAAGCCATTCCCTATGATATCTTGTATTAGAACAATTGTTGTATTTATTCATGAAAGAGATACATAGGAACATCTTGACATAGTCATATCATCTCAATAATAATATTTTATATAAATTCAATATCTATTGTAGAGTGATCTTGTGATAGGATTGGGTGGACACAAGTATGTGGCCCTTCTATCTAAGATAAATTCCAATATGAAAATTTTTAGCATATATTTCCTAGATATGAAATTTACATTATGACCTATATTTTTCACTCTAAATGATTTATTTACCACTTTTCAACTAATTAACCATGAATGAAAGATGTCACTTGATGTGGTATTTCTTAACCACATTTCCAATACAATTTTACTTTCAAATTGTCTTAAAACATGTAATGTGTTATGAGTTGAGGATGATACATTACGTACCATTTCTAGGAATTCTCTACTCGGTGTAATGAAATACCAATCAAATTATTATGCATGTGAAATTACCTATACTAAGGATTTCAACACTACTAGAAAAATGATCTATAGCCACAATTTAATTGGTCTATGGCTATAGATTAAAATATATCCACGATTATTTGAAAACCCTGGCTTTAGAATAGATAAACCTACGGCTAAACTCTGTCCTGTGGCAATATCTCCTCAATGAGTTCAACTTGATCGCAATTCATGCCATGAATGGAGCCGAATTTTATTTTTTACATGGGGGTAGTCCTGTTTTATTTGAAATCAGGGTGATTTGGGTTTAAAGGGTTTTGGACATTAGGAGAAGGCTAGTTATTGATGTTTCTACCTCACTTTGTCCCTCCTTTGATCCACCTTGAGAGGGGATCGATTTCTAGTGTAGAAAGAGGATGTCTTGAGATAACGTCTATATGTTATTTCATGCTGTTTCATTAAATGTAGGTCACCCAATGGTTTTATTTATGGATTTCAGCTAAATATACTGAAATCACCAATAAAATAGTTACCATTTTTTGGATTTTACCATGACAATATTAGGTGTATTCCATGGAACCTCGATGTGGGTTTGTTCATGGTTTCAGTGCATTGAGGCAGCCTAGTGATTGATTAAGCATTTATGTCATTCTGTTTTAAGTAATGAAAATAATTATAATTAATATAATTAATTTAATGGGACATGATAAATAATTATTTGTAATTTTGGGCCCAGGTTAGGAGCCTTAGTTGATGCTAGATCTTATACAAGATTAGAAGGTTGTCATTCTTCTTTAAAGGAAATAAATTCAATTAAGGTCAGTGGTTTCTTTAGAATAACCCTTCGGTTTATAAATGATTTAAGTGAAATGTGATGTGTGCAGTTTCACTACCTCAAGATATTAACCTTTATAAATTAATTAATTAGTATAATTATAATGGAATTCATTTGAATTAATTGTGGAAAGTGCCAAGGTCCATGATGCACAATTGTCACTGGCTATAAATCTCGACCATAGATGTCTAAGAGTATAATTATTATTGTATTCCTTGAGAAACATGAACCACATATGGGGTGTATATAAAAAAAAGTAAATTATATAAGCATAGTGGATATTAGTGTAGGTTCCTTGGGGACCTTCATGTGGAGGGATGTGACAAGATATAGTTATTATACCTAGTAGGCCATGAAAGATCCTTAATATGACTTAAAACCTTCATGCTAGTAGAGATGAGTGCGGGAAGGTGTTCCTCCCCTAATGAGGTTTAGATACCTTGGTGGGTATAATTTAACTAAATTTTTGATAGGTTTAGTGAGTGGACTGATATAGTGTGACTTGGAAAGTGATATGGGAAGGTTTCCATCTCTTTAGGCCTATGTAAGTGAGGCTTTTCTTATGAGTATAGTGAGGTCATGAGATGTTTATGACTATTTCTAGGGACGTGATTCTCTTAGAGTGGTGGGTGTTGACATGATATATGTGAATTTTATAAAGGAATCCACATATGGTGTTCGTGCTATAATGTAACCTAGGGAATCCATGAGGGTTCCTAAGTGATTTTGACCCTTGTGAGGGTGCATGAAATAAGGATTATAAATGATTGTGGGTGTCACTTTGGAACCCAAATCAATTGTGTGTGAGCCAGATATGGCATTAATGATGATGATAAGTCATCCTCTTGATAGGGAAACCCTTGTTTTTTGAGATGAGTTTGAGAAAATTGACAACCTGTATATAATGTGTTAT
Organism: Viscum album; assembly: GCA_963277665.1. Taxonomy (NCBI): domain Eukaryota; kingdom Viridiplantae; phylum Streptophyta; class Magnoliopsida; order Santalales; family Viscaceae; genus Viscum; species Viscum album. The sequence continues at coordinate 816,564,690 of OY728165.1, forward strand.
ATGGGATATTATGGGAAGGACACACTAACCTCAAGGCTTTAAGTGGAATACCCAAGAGGTTACCAATGATTCAACTGTTTGGTCAAAATAGGATGCCTTGGATGTGCTCCTAAGCTCTGGCTGTTGATCATGATACAATATGAATGCCTTGGGAAATCCCATTATATTAAATATTTTGGTTTATATAGAATTTCCATGATATTGGGATTCCATATTTGGGTCAATATGATTACCTAGGGTCATCCCCCAAGGAATCGATTCCATTTATGATACTACTAGATTTCCTAAGCTCATCCCCCTAGGAATCTGTTATATGCTCGATACTACAAGATTTCCTAGAACACACTCCTTTGAATTAGGCATGGGATTGATGTAATTATATTTAATAGTATTACCTCCAAAGAATCAATTATTTCACCTTGTAATACATTTCTATTGGGATCCGTACTAGTGGGAATGATCATGTGACATGCTAAAAAAACTCTAGTAGAAACCAAAGAAGGTATAACCAATACTGAGTGTCACATTATAGCCTAAGGACCAATGATGGGTATTTATTTATGATTCCATAGTTTATTTATTTATTCAATCGAGCATATCCTCTACCCATACACTATATTTGCTGGTTATGCATAGTACCCCATTTTTGGTTCTCTACTTAGTTGTATCAAACACTTCTTGGGTGGCCATGATTCTTGGGAACCTGAGAATAATTCACTAATGGTAGGTTCATATTGGGAAGAAGCCTATAGTTTCAAGATTGATTGAGATACCTTGGATGATATTGAAAATTGGGATGAGGTGAATATTGGGGATGACAGTAGAACCTTAGATTAGGATCATTTACCTAGTAGGATGGTGATTTTCTTGTAATGCCTAATATGCATAAATTAGTGAAATTTAGAGTGGGTGTTAGCACATTAGTTACATCAAGATATTTCAAACAGGAAAAAATAGATGTTTCCCTTTGAGCTTTTACCTATCATATATGTGGTTATTGAGCTAGGTGGGAGGGCCAAATTCCCTTGAGATATGACTCACGATATTGGTTATTCGGGTACTATGCTCGAGATGAGATATGGTATATGATAGTAACCTAATAGAGGATGGATTGTCAGTTCCTTTAGAGACAAAATCATGGGTAGATGATTTAAATTATGATATTGGTGAATTATAGGTACTATTGAGTATGTGGTATAGGCATGGATATTATTTAGGCTTCCATGATGAAAATAACTGTAGTCATTTTAGTATTGAGGTTTGGATTTCAAAGGGAAGGATTGGTAGTATACTTGTCCTAATAATTTTTGGGTATGAATCCTGATGAGGTAGATGATTATGATCCTAAATGGTCTGATCTTGGATTGTTAGAGTACAAGTATACACTTAGGTTTTGATAAGATGATAGTTTATGGGTGGTTGTGTGATTAGACTTGGAATGGTTGAGATGTTAGGCTTATTAGAGAGCAAGCACTAATATGAGTTTTTGATGAAATTATTTTGACTGAACTCTTATGTGTGTCTACTTATAAGGCTATAACTATTCCGATCATGTGGATTCCTTTGATAATGTTGTAGGCTACATGGATTCTCCTCTGGTCCCCCCTCTCCTAGGGTGGGGGGATGATTCATCCCGATTACTCCGGATTCATAGTTCTGATCATTGTGCCCCTTCATCAACCCTAGCCTTTTTCCCAACATACCAAAATTGAAATTAGCCCTAAAATTCTATCATGAGATGATGAAATTTTAAAGATTTTAGTTCCCCCGATAATTTTTAAATGCTTATTTGCTATTTAATCTCACATTAGTGGCTCACTTATGCAAGTGTCTCCCCTTAATGGAAACCATTGATTGGTTTATTTTTGATTCATTTGGTTTTCTTGAATGGGTGATTATAGGGATTATGGATATGTGGAAATTGTTTATTCATTTTTCAACTGAGGATGCCCTTATCTCTACCTGATTGAATGCTCAACATGCTTTCACTAGCTTAAACTTCTCTATTTTCTATTCGGTTTTCATGTTCCACCTATAATATGATCTTCCCTCTATGGTGATTTAGATTTCCGTCCCTATTCTACATCCCCCATTTCAGAATTTGGTGATTCTTAAATTGATTGGTAATATGTTGGGCCACTTCTTATGTACTAATAATCACACCATAACTTTCTTCCACCTTGTTTCTCCTAAAATATGTGTTGAGGTTGATGTATCAAAGGTACCAATGGATTTTCTCTGCATTGATATTGAAGGGGAGCTTTGTTGGAAGCAGAAGGTCTATGATGGATCTTCATCATGTAGACTCATGGGTCATGATCTATCCAAATACTAGCATAAGGAGAAAGTTTAACATCATGTAGGACTCTCAATAGGTAACTCATAAATCAAAGGCATCATAAAAAATGATTCTCACTGGAAGGGGGTGAGGTCACTACAACTTGAACTATGGGTCACATATATCTTTGTTAGTTTGAGGAAAGAATTGGAAAGATCCAAGTGGGATATGCAAGTCATGGGAGTGGCAGAGCCAAGCTATTCCACTACTATATCCACCTATTCCCAATCCTAGACTTCTATAAATGGGTTCAAAGGGGAGTAGCTTGATGATGGTGTTGTTCTGATCACTAATTTTGGAATTTTGAATGACTGTAGTCCGATTACATTAGATTAAGTTCATATTTCAACATTATTGGTTGGTGTTTCTAGTATTATTATAGCATTTTTTTGGAAAAAAATGTGGTATAACTGAATTCTAAGACATTTTATGTGGATGATATCCAAGGAGGTGGTGATAGTAGGTAACTGGGGAATTTAGTTTAGGGTCACCCATATAGTTGGAAACCGACATATTCAATGTGAATATGATAGCACTCTGTATCTCAAAGAAGTGTGTGTGTGTGTGTGGAGATGTCTCTGTTTTTTAAGAGAACATTAATGATAGATCTAGGTACCATTGTGAAATTGACAAGAGTTTTTCATTTATTAGAAATACTATATCTTGAAGTAGCAGAATTCATGAGGGGATAAAAACTATCTTGGTCAAAATTCATATCCCACACCTAGGCTACTAAAAGTCAAAACTCATGTCAATCATTTAATGCAGTAAGTTTTGTTCTGGGTAATCTAGGTGTATAAAATACTTGGTAGTATCTTGGAAATCAAGTGTGAATTGATAATTATTTTTTGTCATTGGGTTCAACATAGGAATAGTTGAGGTCTAGGTAGAATGATTTGAGGGCTATGTGGTAACAATAATGATACTATTATGGTGGGGATTATCAACCTAGTTTCATGTTAAATGACATCTATTGTGGGAAGGGTAAGGGTATTTTATAATAATGAACCTAGGATTATCTTGGAGACTCCATAAGACCAATGTTCAATAGACCTATGAATATCTGATTCCATGATGAATGCCTAATTCTTGATTCAGATGTAGCACTGGATGGAGTCTAGATAATGGCTTTAGACATTGGAGGAAATCTATGAAAACTGAGAGGAAATTGGATTGTTTCCAGGTTGGTAAGCCATGTGACTTGTGGAACTGGTTATTGAATCAAATAGTAAAATTCCTTCAATGTTGGTTCAGAACTCAATGAGGTTGGGGAGGGGGTCTGCAGTGGGGGGGTAGTCTAGGGGGGAGGGGCTGTGTTGAGGGGGGGGGGGGGTGCATGGTGTGTGTGTGTGTGGGGGGGGGGGTCTGTCTAGGAAGGGGGGGGGGGTCTGAAGTGGGGTAGGGGGGGGGGTGGTCTATCTAGGAAGGAGTGGGGGGGGGATGTCTGGTGGGAGGGGGATGTCCGGGGGGTGGGGGGGTCTGTCCAGGAGGGGGGTGTCTAAGGGGGAGGGGGTGTGTCCAGGGAGGGGGGTGTCTTGCGGTGGGGTATGTTCAGGAATGGGGGGGGGGGGTCTGTAGTGGGGGAGGGGGTGGGGGGTGGGAGGGGATCTGTCCAGGAAGGAGTGGGGGCATCCAGGGAGGGGGGGGGTATTTAGGGTGGTGCAGGGTGGGGGGGGGGGTCTATAGTGGGGGGGTGGGGGGTGGGGGAGGGGTGGGGTGGGGTGGGGGGGTCTATCCCGGAAGGAGTGGGGGGGTCTGCACTGGGGGAGGGGTCTGTCCAGGGTGGGGGGTGGGTCTGTCCAGGGGGGATGTCCAGGGGGAGTGGAGGGGGATATTTGGAGGTGTAAGGGGGGCTACAGAGGGATAATGTTTCAGAAAATGGGGTAATAAGGTCAATAAATGTAATTTCACCAAGGAATCCTCTCATTTTTGAAATATAGAGGAAAATATTGATGATTCTGGGCATGAACCATTAAAATAGCGGTTACATCCCCATGACACAAGCTACCGAGGTATATTACATGTTTTTAATCCCCATCTATTTCATATATACCCTATCTTAGAGGGAGTGGGAAACATGGAGGAATTATCTATGTATTGATGGGATCTGAAGTTTCCTTCAGGAGAAAGAAATCATTATGATGGGTATTGAGAAATTTCCATGCCTTAGAGAATTTCTTACATGAAGCATCTTGATATTGAGTAAGATTACATGCTGGACTTGAAAACACCTACATTTATATTTTCAAATATATGAACTCCCTCACATGGCTAAGCTCTATCACTACTCTTCATCCACCACATCTCATTGTCAACAAATCTAATATATTTATATTTCCATCAGATCTATTTTCACAAAACTTCAAACTCCTCCTCAACCACCTTGTCAACATGTCTAACTCAAACTCACATTAGGGGTGTCCATAAATCTCCACATCTTTTCAAAAAATCATCTTGGTAAAAGTCTACACATTTTTTCAAAAAATACAACACAACCCAAGGGGCGTCAAACTGTATCACTATCCCCTCATATCTTTCATGTTTCCCATTGATAGTGGAGAAACCTACTCCATTATGGAATACTCACCAGATATAGGATAATATTACTCCAATGCTTCTGTGGTGTATGTATTGAATGAAATTGGATTTCATTTGAACAAAATCCTTTATTAATGATCATGTTATTCAATATTGAGATGTACATATCAATCTGAATATTCTTTATTCATTTTTGGTAATGAAGTTATGTATCATTTATCATGTACAGTTGACACACTGATCACATATATATAAGAAGTCATTATATCTCACTTATTTTCCCATTATTTACTTATAGGTGGTTAATTATGATGAGGTCGATTTTACCCACCACTATATAAGGCAGTGAGTTCAACATCAGATTCAGGTAAGGTTTCTTACTTTTTTTCTTTGGCTCAATTTTAATTTGGGTTTTTTTGATTTTTGGGTTCCCTATATTTTTGCAGTGTGTTTTTGATCTCATTGATTATAGTGAATCACCACATGAATTGGACATACTCTCAACCTACGGGAATGAGGCCTTTTAAAAGTTAATCACAAGGCATGACTCCTTAGTTCAGTTTGGGTCCGGTTAGGTTTGCTAAGATATTTTTTATTGGGCTCATTTTTTTGGTTTATGTCAATTTTAATAGGTTCATTTTGTTCGATTTGGGGCTATTCAGTTCAATTAAATTAATTTTATATTCCACCATTTATGTTTCATTTTTTTTCTTGATCAATTACTCTTTATTGAAGCCAGTTTTTATTGGTTTGAGTCATTTTGGTTACATTATTTTTAGTTTCGTTTAGTTTCATATTTTTCAAAACCATTTGGTTTGGTTACACTCTACTATATTTGACTTGATGACATTTGATTTAGTTCTAGTCATATTAGCATGTTTTTGATTAGTGTAGTTCATTTGACTAGATTTTTTTGTATAATAGCCATATTAGCATGTTTTTGGTTTTCACAATTCCATTGACTGGTGTGTTGGGCGGGTTAGGGGGGTGTCAGGTGGGGGGACTTTTCGGGGGGGGGGGGGGGTGGGGTCTATCCAGGTTGGGGGAAGGGGGGATGTAGGGGGAGTGGGGTGGTGCTGTCCAGGGAAAGGGGGGAATGGGGGCTGTAGGGGGAGTGGTGGTGGGGGGTGTCCAGGGAAAGGGAGGGGGAGTGATGGGGGTGGGGGATGAGGGGCTACAAGGGGAGGAAGTGAAGAGGTGGTGGTGGTGGGGGGATGGGGGAGGTCGGGGGCAGCAGGTGGGGGGGGGGGGTCTATCCAGGGGGAGGGGGGCTGTCCAGGGGGGGGGGGCTGTGCGAGGAAAGGGAGGTGGGATGCATGGGGAGTGGTGGGGGGTGGGATGGGGGAGGGAGGGGGGTTACAGGTGGGGGGGGGGGTGTCCATGGGGGAGGGGGCTGACCAGTGAATGGGAGGGGTGCTATAGGGGGAGTTGTGTGTGGGGGTTCTATCTAGGGAAATAGAGGGGGCTTGGGGGGGGGTGTCCATGTTTTTGGAGGGGGGCTATATAGGGAAAGGGAGGGGGCTATCTAGGGAAAGGGAGGGGGGCTATCCCGGGGGAAGGAGGGGGATTCATGTGGGGTGGTTGGGGGTGTCTAGGGGGATTTCCAGGGGTGAAGGTGTATGGGGGGGGGGCAGTGGGGGGGGGGGGTGGTGTAAGGTGCAGGGCAAGGGGGTGGGGAAGGGGGTTGTAGGGGGAGTTTGGGGGGGATATCCATGGAAATGGAGGGGGGATGTCCAGGGGTTTGGAGGTGGTGCTGTCCAGGGGGTGGGAGGGGGCTATCAAGGGGAAGGGGAGGGGGCTGTCTAGGGGGGTGTAGGGGGGGTTGTGTGGAGTGGGGTACCCGGCAATGAGAGGGGGCTGTGGGGGGGGGTGTAGGGGGACTTGTGGGTGGGGGGGGGGATCCATGGAAAGGTAGATGGGATGTCTAGGGGAAGGAGGGGGGGCTGCAGGTGGAGTGGTGGGGGGTGTCTAGGGGGAGGTAGGGGGGCTGTCCAAGGAGAGGCAGGGGGTGAAAGGTGCAAGGGGAGGGAGGGGGGGTGTAAGGTGCAGGGGGGTGCAAGGGGGAGGGGCAGGGGAGGTGTGCATGAGTAGGGGGTGGGGGTGCAAGGGGGTGGGGCATGGGAGGTGTTCATGGGGTGGGGGGTGCTGGTGCACGGCGGCATGGCTGTGGGTGGGGGGGGGGTGGTGCCCTCTCAACAACCAACACGGTGAACTGTGATGGTTTTTTTTGTAATTTAAAGGCCTATAGCCATGGTTTTAAACCATGGAAAAATACTTCTAGACAGAGTTTGAACCGTGGCTAAAGCCCTCTAGCCATAGTATAAACTATGGCTACAGGCCTATAGCCACAGTTTTGATGAACCATGAGTGCTATTGGATGTGATATAGGGATGATCCTATAGCCACACCAATACCAGCCACAGTTCATGAAACCGTGGCTATAACCTATAGCCACGATTTTTGGGCCTATAGTCATGGCTTAGAACCGTGTCTACAGCCTAAATTTCTATTAGTGGATATATATCATGTTGGTATGTGGCACTAACATTCTTCAAGACAAAGGGAATTACCTGATAAAACAATTTTCCTTGAGGGGATCTAAAGGATGTATATTCCTCATCTTATGGGTCCATCAAGATTTGGTTGTACTTAGAGTATCCATCCATGAAAGAGAGATCTTTTTATCCATCTCTTGCGTCAATTAAGAGTTCTGCGATTTGAATTGTGAAGTCATCTATGAGACAATGCTGGTTTATATTTTTGAAATCAATGTAGCCTCTAATTTTTCCATTATTATTTTTTTCCTCAGACAATATTAGCTAGACACTTTGGATATTTCAACCCTTAGATGATTTCAGATTTGATAATCTTATCGACTTCCACCTCAATTTTGGAGGCGTGAGTCGGGTGTGTTTTTCATACTTCCTGCTTATATCCCCAATTATCTTCAGGTAAAACCAAATGATGGGTGTCCACCTCAGGGTAAAGGCCTTTAATTTATGTAAAATTCTTTTAAAACACATCCCAATGTTGTTTTATAAAGTAAGTATACACCTATTTCTCTTCATAAGTAATGGTCTCACTAATTAGAGTGGGGTGTGTATCTTCTTTTATACCCAAATTTACTTCTATGAGTTCATCCATAGTAGTGGATATACCTTCCTCAAATATTGGAGGGGTGTCCCTAAGGTCTTCCTCTTCTTATTATTCTTCATGTGTTTCTTCTTTTGGATCTTCTTGGAGGGTAGGTGATAAATAAAGACTTTTAGATCTAGGTTAGGAGTTATTATTTGGACATCTTAAAGAGGAGGAAACCATCTCTGACCCAACTGATGATGAAGGGCCTTTTTGACACTCTGAAGGGGAAATAATGGGTTTAGAATCAGTATCCCTATCTTTTTCCCTGAGTGTGAAAATTTCTTCTATCCTAGATGATGAAGAAGAGAATTAATGAAGCTCGATGGATGGAATGAAGACATATCCATTTAAGATTTCATCACTACTTAGTGAATCAATTATTTATCCTGTACTATTATGATCAGTTTCCACAACTAAAATTATGTAATCCACTGAACGAGTGATTGGATTTGGGATAACCATTTCAATTCAATTAATGGGTTACACGAAATCTGTACTGAGATGCTTGAATGGGATATTTGAGAACATTTCTAGACCATTCAGAGCATTGATTATAGTAACATCATTTTCCATGGACTATTTTCCCTTTTTTGTGATTGAACTCTACATCAATGTACTAATATTCACAAGTTTTTAATGGGACCTTATCACCATGAAATGTACCAATTTTACCATTGAAACAATATTTGAGACATATGTTGTATGATGAAGGAATGGCCGCATGATGGTGTAGCCAAGGTCTCCCTAATAGAATGTTTAAAGTTGTGTGTTTCTAGACAACCATGACCTCTAAATAAAATATGAGATCCCCAAACTGAGTTCTGAGCGTAATCTCATTGAGAGGTTCTTTCCCATTCTTTTCATACCCCTATAACATCAAAGTGTAGGTAGAAAAGTGGGATTCTGTGAGTCCCAACCAACGAAGTGCCCCAATGGGAATGAGGTTGACTCCTAAGCCATTATAAATGAAGGCTCATCAGATATCAATGTCATTAATCCTACTAGATATATATAGTGGCCTAAGGTTTCCTCTTACAACAAATCATCATCTTTATCTGTGAAAGTTATGATCTCATGGAATTCTTCCGAATAATTCTCTATACAGTAAAACTCTACGACAATAACCTCGATTTAAAACTCTTGAGGGCTTGGATATAACGACCCAAGCATGATGTACATGGAAATTACATTACTTTTGCAGAAAACATAATACATAACAAAAAAAAACACCCAAAGACCGTATTAGTTTAGTTTCTTTGGAATCTCAGAACATAATCTTCTAATCATAGTGAAAGATTTTCAACATCTCCCATAAATATACCCCCTTTTGTTTTCTTACCTAAAACCTTTCTTTAAATCCTGGGGAAAATAAAACATAAAGGGTGAGATCAAATGCTCATTAAGGGTAATCATGGAGAAAATAAAAAAAACATGTACATTTGAAGTTAAAAACATGAACATAAAGTTTAAACATCAAAATCTTGAGTCATGAAATAAATCTTGGTAGTACGTAAGGCATAGATCACAAAAGAACATTAATCATGATAAAATAACATAGGAATAAAACATTTAATTGTGTAAAACAATTAATCACATGATATTATTTCCATAGTATCCAAGGAATTGCTTCCAAGACCATCATAATGGACAAAGTCCATTACTGGACTGAGTTTACTTGCCATTACAGCCCTGTATTACTGAACCAGATTTACTTGCCATTCCAGCCATGTCTATCTCATGATATATAAATCATTACCTAATGAATTGGAGGGAGATATAGGTCCCACCTATATCATAATGAAATCATTCTTACATGTGCCACAAAATAAACATAAATCATTCATCATAACCCAACAAATAAAATGGGTTTCATAAACACCATCCCATCATAACATAATCCATATTAAACAATGGATATCATTTCATCATAAGAAAAATCAAACCATGTAAACAATAGAGACATTATAATTGAAACATAACCATATTGAATAATGTCATATTAGATGGAAAATATTTTTGATAAAATAATTGAAATGAATTCTTGATGAAAATATCATTTCTTCTTCAAAATCATTTTCTTTTATCAAAATTCCGTGAAATTCTAAAAGAAAATAATTTTGTTGAAAATAATCATGAAATATTGTAGAGTAATTTTCATGGAAATAAGGAGTTATGAAACCTTAAAAATCTTTTCATTCTGTATAAGTAAAAAAACATTCTCGTCATAGTTTTTCCTGAAAAGTCAAAAAAGTACCTTCTATGGTAATCAAAAGAAAGATACCTTCTATACCATGTGGTAAAGGTCAAAAAGGGGTAAAAATGACTTTATACATAAATGGATGAATAGTAAACATTTTATGAATTTTTTTAGAAAACATGGATATGGAAGGTAAATATAACCCCATTAAGTACTTACGAATAAACAATCTCAGATAAAAACAAGATTGGAATAATTATCTCTTACCTTAGATCCGATATGATTTGTAAGTTTCCAAAACTCCTTTATAATGATTTAAATAATTTCATTTGACTTATTAAAAAATCATATTCAATTTTATGATATCATATATGGTTATATTCTTATCTGTTTATTAGTAACATTTCATTGTTACTCATTATTCAGGTGTTAACTGCTTTATGTTCCTATGAATGTTTTTGTCGAATAAATTCTTATTACTCTTTTTTATTTCATAGTTATATCATTTAAAGAATCGTATTATTATAATATATATCATATTTATTCATTAAATTCATTTATATAATCATTCTTCAATGAAGATCATGTAGAACGAATCACATCACATCGTGGAGATGGTAGACCATACGTACGCACGAGCGACGATATCATTCCCATGATTGTTGAATTGTATTGAAGTGTATATTGTATAATATTTCAGAATTAGTATAATTTTACAATAATCACATATAGTTATTTCTTCCCTCATTATACACATCCAAGTATGTTGGTGATGAAAAAACAGATTACACCACGGTGTGGAGACGATAAGCCGTACGTACGCAAGCATGGTGATTTTATTTTTCATAGGATGGATACAAGATGGGATAAGGTTATTTCATATTCATAATAATATATCAGTATACAAGTTATACTAGATTTATTACTTTATAATGAAAAAACCCATATAGAGTAAGTAGAAGAAGAAAGAAGTTTGAAAGAATCGGTAAAGGATATTACCTCTTATTCGATGTTCCTCTTCTAAACCTCCTCTTAGGACACTTAAGTTGGTCTTTAAAGAAGACCAGGACCTCTAGTATATTAATATGTAAGTGGATAAGGGAAATGTACATGGTTTTTCTGAGTTTTAAGGGAAAAAATGGAGTGAAGAGTAGAGGTAAGAGGTGCCCTTTTATAAGAGAGGAGAGGGGAACTTTTGGAAACCGCCAAATTATTAATTTATAATAAACTCAAAACCCACTTAAAAACCTCAGAAAATGACTATAATTCAAATATTAGATTATATAGGGTTTTAATCCCATCAACCAATAAAATTTAAACATGTTTGGAATTTATTTTAATCCTTATCATTTTGATTTATCCTTATTTAATCTATTTAATTTTATTTTTGGTAATAATATTCTAAATTTGAAATTGTTATAAATACTTACTTATGTGTTGTGAATTTTCCATAATTAGATACATTATGAAATTTTAGAACATATAATTTTCAATTTGAAATTTCTATTTTTTTTGTGATTTTTAAACAATTTAATAGTATGTTATTTTTATAAAATATCAATAATGTCAATTTTGAAACTAGTCATTTATTTGAATTTAAATAAACTCCAAACAGAAGATATATTTAAAAAAAAATATTAAATAGATTACTAACATGTTATATTCATCTATAAAATTCTTTGAGAACATTAATTTTTTCATATAATATTTATTTTAATATTTTTAAAACAATTTATTTGATATTTCTCTTAATAAAATAATTACTACATATTTTTGTATAATTATTTAATATACTTATTTGTTGCATAAAAATTAAAAATAAAATACTAAGATGAATATAAATCTAATATATTTAATAACAATACTTTTAGTCTAATTTATCTTAAAAAACACCCAAATTTTAAAATGTCATCTTTATTAAATTATGAAGGTGACAACTTTGACATCATTTAAAATAAAATAATATAAATGTCATAACCTCTTTTATAAGGCTCCAAATAGTCCACAAGTAGACCCTTGGATTCTTATGGTATATATATACTCAAAAAATAAGGTTTGTTCAAGTTTTTGGTCCTTTTAATTGGTATTATTATTTTAATAAAAACGTTATTATTTATTTTTCACTAAATAAATAATTTCTTCATCATTAATTTATAAGCTATTAAGGTAATTATATATTCCATAAAAATTAAAAATAAATTACCATGATAAATAAAAACATTTTATCTTTCAAACGAGTATTTATAATCGAATTTATATTCTGTATAACCTTACATTGAAAATACTTTAATTATTGAAGCTTGAGTGAGACATATTTCACTTTCCTTTAAATAAAAAATATTAAATGTCTCAATCTCATCCAAATGGGTTCCAATAGATACCATTTTTACCTGAGTATATTTTTGGAAGAAATATAATCATCCAATTATATTAAGACAAGTGTTAGGGTAATTTTATAATATTATTTTTACCTTTAATTACCCAATTTACCTTTAACTATGGTAAATAAAATTTACCGTAGTTACTATTCATAATGACCAAAAATAAAAGTAGCCTATTAAAATAATTTGTACCTACTGATTCCAAATATGTAATATATTTTTCCAAATTCAATACACAAAAGTTTGAGTAATTAATTTAAAATTAATTCTGTTTTCGAAAAAAACGGGTTTCTGTTTAAAACATTACAAAAGATTGAAATGTTTTTACCTATGAATTCAATGTAAAATTAATGATAATGACATTAATTATATTAAATGGTAAAAAAATATTATATTTATACTTTAAAACCGTTCAATATTATAATTTAACCATATAAATTATCTCGATGAAAAAAGTTGTTTTTAATTAAAAAATTTAGCGTATTTTTACTATTAATCAAAATATACAAGTTATCAGAAACAAATGAAAAATTTATCCAAAGTAACATTTTTATATCCTGATTATAAATAAAAAGTTTTATTTGTCAAATTTAACTTACACACATTTTAGAAATTATATTTAAAATGGGTTCTCCATCAAAAGGCGGAAAACTGCATTTTTTGAAAAATACTTCTTTTATCTGAAAAATTTATTTTGTTCTCATACCATGTTCTAGAAAATGTGTAAGATGAATTATAATGTAATAAAATTAAAAATGTGGTTAATACTATTCCTAACGGCTTGTTCATAATAATAATATAATAATATATCATTATTTAGTGAAACTCAGTATTGTGTACAACACGAGCTATCAAGGAAGGTCACTCTTATGTGTAACACAAGCCAAGTATATTGTTGCATATACTTCAAGATAATACAGTGTTGTGTATAGTGAAATCTAATATTGGTGTTGCATACAACAGAACATATCAAAGAAATTAAAAATAATTTCTCTCATAAAATCGCGGGGTGTTACATTCTATTCCCTTAAAATTAATTTCGCCCTCGAAATTTTTTGGGGTTATAAATGGTTTAATACATGAAAGTTTCTTTCATAGAAACCCACATCGTAAAAAGGAATAATAAAACTAAATTTTAAAAAGTTAAGTAAGAAACATAACTTTTACCCAAATTAACTCATCACTTGGTTTCCACATAGTAGAACATAGGTGAAAACATGGATATGGAAGAGAAATATAACCATCAAGTTCTGATGGAGAGTGTTAGAGAACATGAATATGAAAAAGACAACAATCACAAAGCCATAAATTTGTGATCATCTAAGGTACCATCTGATCTGTCGGATATGGGGGTACTAGGAAAACATTTTTGGTTTTCAAGATCATTTCCCAAAAGTTGATCAACTTTTTTATAAGGAGAAATACTTACTTGATTTCAGTGTAATATAATCGTTAGTCATTCCATGACAAATTTCCACTTCATCTCTTATTTAAAGAAATGAAGTTGATTTTTTTAAATTCGTGAAGTATTAGCAGATCATGAAATATAATGATAGGTCATTCCATCTGTCTCTATCACAAAAAGGTTAGCACAAGTTATTAAATATACATAAGTCCATATATGGAGAAATTAATCATATATGCTTCCAAAAATGGACTTAAACTTCATCTATCATACCACTTAATAAAATAATACTAATTTCTACTAACCAGGGACTTCCTATAGGCCAATGGTAGGCGATAAAGGCCTATCATACTTCAGCTGTAGGTTCGATTCCCACATCCTTGTTCGATGTGATGAGTTGTTGCCCATCCTGCAGGGTTTTCTTTTTCTAAAACTACACTATTATAACATTCCAGAAATAATATCGAAAAAAATTATAGCCTTAAACAATACTATATGATGTCCAACTTAATCCATTCCAATCTTTAGGCTTATCAAAAATACATTTTTTCAATCTCATAGTATAAAGAAAAAGATTACTAGAAAGGTCATCTACCAAGAATTGAATACCATCATTTATCCCCCATATATCATAATATATATATTGTTGGTAACATTCCAAACTTGTGACTACCTTAATAAATTATTCTATTGAAACATGAATTACTATATAATCTTAGTGAAAACATGAATGCTGTCAAAAGTTAACTCTTTCCACATACCAAAATCCCAAAATTTCTATATACTCAAACCATGATATCACTTTGTACTTATATCATTCGTGAGCTCATTAATACTATCAAACATCTCATTATCTCCTTATCTCTTCATTATGAACATATTAGGTTCTTTCCGAAAATATCTGAATAACCTTCCATGGTTACCAGTACCATTCAACATATAATTTCAAATACTTAATTAAAAACAATAGTGAAACAATCCTTATATATTTCTTTATTACATAGTACCATGAAATTACTTATAAAACATTACTCTTAATAAACATGCAATCATTCCACTACCTTCTTAAACCATTGACCAAGCTTTATAATTATATTCCTCAACACTTCTTTCATCTCATATATCATTTGTAGTATCTTCATCATTATCGACATAAATAGTACCCATACGACCATCCTGATTCTCTTCATGAGATTTTCCCTTAGGTAATTGGTTTGAATAATTCCCGTACATTCCACATTTAAAACATTTAACCGTTGTTACTGTCTTGGAAATACCATTATCCTTGTCTATTATGTTAACTGGACATTTTCCTTTGCAATTACTGGCTTTGTGTCCTTCTTTTCCACACCCAAAGAATCTTCCAGTTCCTTTGAAACATTCTCCATGATTCCTCTTACCACATGATTTACATGAGGGAAATTGAACTTTCTCTCCTCTATGATCATAATGAAAATCCATCTTTCTCGTATTAGATGAGTTAGAAAACTTACCAAAGTTGAGATTATTGATCATATTATGAGATTGCTGATTAGGAATAATAACGTCATTTCACCTTCGAAATCCCATTTTATTTTTTTTCTCATGAATAATATCATTACATTGTCCATAATATTCTACATTAACATTAATCTTCCTGTTTTGAGCCATTTTCTAAAACCTAAAAAGAATAGTGTGAGAGGAAAAAATCATACTAGGAAAATAACATAATCTAGGGGTAGTACTTTCAATCTCTAACATCTTAGGTTTAATCATAGGTTATTCATGATAGTTATCATAATTATAGGATTGTAAACTATACTTATACTTAACCTTAGAGAAATCCCTAGACATACCTTAAAAATATCTCTAGGGATCTCACTAAAGTTTTCACATCCTAGTTTCCAAAGGTTAACTAAACCTTCGCCCTGATACCAACTATAAAAGTCTGGAATTATTTCTAGTGGAATATAATTGATACCTATCAGAGCAACCCATGGTCGGCTACACCCTATGTGCGGGACACACCACCATCCCTAGTGGCAGCAATTTCCTCATGAAGCCCTTGGATGGAGATCCATGCTTCGTCCAACGCTCACACGTGAGAGTTCCCAAGGAGTGGATTCATTCCTACCTCCTTTGCTCTGATACCAACTATAATAACCCAAGCATGATGTACATGGACATTACATTACTTTTGAAGAATAATTAATACATAACAAAAACAAACACCCAAAGACCGTATTATTTTAGTATCCTTGGAAACTCGGAATATAATCTTCTAATCCTGGTGAAAGATCTTCAACATCCCCTTAAAGATCTTCCCCTTTTGTTTTCTTACCTAAAACATTTCTTTAAATCTTGGGAAAAAGAAAGCATATAAAGGGTGAGATCAAATTCTCATTAAGGGTAAGAATGGAGAAAATTAAAAAAAACATATACATTTGAACTTAAAAACATGAACATAAAGTTTAAACATCAAAATCTTGAGTCGTGAAATAAATCTTTGTAGTATGTAAGGCATAGATCACAAAGGAACATTAATCATGATAAAATAGAATGGGAATAAAACAAGTAATTATGGAAAACCATTAAGAACATGATATTATTTACATATTAGCCAAGACATTGCTGCATAGACCATCATAGTGGACAAAGTCCATTACTGAACCAGGTTTACTAGCCGTTCCAGCCCAGTATTGCTGAACCAGATTTACTTTCCATTATAGCCATGTCTATCTCATGAGATATAAATCATTACCCAATGCATTGGTGGGATATATATGTCCCACCCATATTGTAATGAAATCATTCTTACGTGTGCCACAAAATAAACATAAATCATTCATCATAACCCAATGAATAAAATGGGTTTCATAAACATCATCCCATCCTAACATAATCCATATAAAATAATGGACATCATTTCATCAGAAACAAAATCAAACCATTTAAATAATAGGGAAATTATACTTGAAACATAAACATATTAAATAATTTCATCGTAGATGGAAAATAGTTTTGATAAAATACTTGAAATGAATTTTTGAGGAAAATATCCTTTCTTCTTCAAAAATCATTTTCTTTTTTAAAAATTCCATGAAATTTTAAAAGAAAAGAATTTTGTTTAAAATAATCATGAAATATTGTAGAGTAATATTCATGAAAATAAGGCATTATGAAACCTTACAAATCTATTCATTCCATATAAGTAAAAAAAAACATTCTCCTCGTACTTTTTCCGAAAAAGTCAAAAAATTACCTCATATGGTAAACAAAAGAAAGATTCCTTCCATACCATGTGGTAAATGTCAAAAAAGGGTAAAATGACTTTATAAATACATGGAATAGTATTAAAATTTTTATGAAAACATTTTTAGAAAACATGGACAATTAATGGAAAATATAACCCTAGTAAGTACTTATGAATAAACAATCTCAGATAATAACAAGATTGGAATAATTAACCCTTACCTTAGGTTTGATTTGCTTTGTACGTATTAGACCCTCTAGTATAATGATTTAAATAATTTCATTGACTTATTAAAAAATAATATTCATTTTTATTATATCATATATGGTCATATTCTTATTTTTTTATTAGTAACATTTCATTATTTCTCTTTATTCGGGTGTTAACTGCTTTATGTTCTTATGCATGTTTTGTTGAATAAATTATTATTAATATTTTTAGGTTATAATTATATCATTTAAATAATAGTATTAGTATAATATATATCATATTTATTCATTAAATTCATATATATAATCATTCTTCAATGATGATCATGTAGAACGAATCGCATCACATTGTGGAGACAGTAGGCATTATGTCCACACGAGCGACGATATCATTCCCATGATTGTGGAATTGTATTGAAGTGTATGGTGTATAATATTACAGAATAAATATAAATTTACAATAATCACATATATTTATTTCATCCATAATTATAAACATCCAAGTATGTTGGTGGTGAAAAATAGATTACAAAACGGTGTGGAGACGGTAAGTCGTATGTACGCACACATGGTGATTTTATTATTCATAGGATGGATAAAAGATGAGATATGGTTGTTTCATATTCATAATAACATACCAGTATAAAAGTGATATTGAAGTTATTAATTAATAATGAAACAAATCATATAGAGGAAGTAGAAGAAGAAAGAAGTTTGAAAGAATTGGTATAGGATATTACCTCTTCTTTGACATGCCTCTTCTAAACCTCTTCTTAGGACAATAAAGTTGGTCTTTGAAGAAGACCAGGACCTGTAGTATGTTTATAGGGAAGTGTATAAGGGAATTGGATTGGGTTTGGACTAGTTTGAAGGCTAAAAATGGAGTGATGAGGAGAGGGAGGAGGCGCCCTTTTATAATAGAGGAGAGGGACACTTTTTGAAACCTCCAAAATATTAATTTATAATAAACTAAAACCCTACTTAAAAACCTCCAAAAATGACAAAAATTATAATATGAGATGATATAGGGTTGTAATATCATCAAAAAATAAAATTTAAACATGTTTGGAAGTTATTTTAAACCTTATCATTTTGATTTATCCTTATTTAATATATTTAATTTTATTTGTGGTAATAATATTCTAAATTTTAAATTGTTATAAATAATTACTTATGGGTTGTGAATTGTCAATAATTAGATACATTATGACATTTTAGAACATATAATTTTCAATTTTTAATTTTTAAATATTTTTTGAGATTTTTAAACAATTTAATAGTATGTTATTTTTATAAAATATCAATAGAGTTAATTTTGACACTATTCATTTATTTGAATTTAAATAATATCCACACAAAATATATATTTGAAACAAAATATTTAATAGATTCATAACATGTTATATGCATCTTTAAAATTCTTGGAGAACATTAATTATTTCATATAATATTTATTTTAATATTTTTAAAACCTTTTATTTGATATTTCTCTTAATAAAATAATTACTACAACATTTTTGTATAATTATTTAATATAATTATTTGTTCCATAAAATTTAAAAATAAAATACTATGATGAATATAAATATAATATATTTCATAAGAATACTTTTACTCGAATTTATCTTCTAAAACACCCAACTTTTAAAATGTTATCTTTATTAAATCATGAAGGAGACAACATTGACATCATTTAAAAATAGATAATATAAATTTCATAATATGTTTTATAAGGATCCAAATAGTCCACAAGTATACCCTTGGATTATTATGGCATAGATAAACTCGACCAATAAAGTTTGGTCAAGTATTTGGTACTTTTTATGGGTATTATTATTTTAATAAATACTATATTATTGATTTCTCACTAAATAAATAATTTCTACATAATTAATGTATAAGATATTAAGGTAATTATATATTTCTTAAAAATTAAAAATAAATTTCCATGATAAAGAAAAATATTTTATCTTTAAAATTAGTATTTAAAATATAATTTATATTCTGTATAACCTTATATAAAAAATATTTTAATTATTAAAGTTTCAGTGTGACATATTTCACTTTCCTTTAAATTAAATAAATTAAATGTCTCAATCTCATCCAAGTGGGTTCCAATAGATACCATTTAGACCCAACTACATTTTAGGACGAAATATAATCATCCAGTTATATTAAGACAAGTGTTAGGGTAATTTTATAATATTATCTAAAAAGTCCGAGAGACAGGTTGGGACCTGCTCCCAAAAAATTACATATAAAAAGGTTTAAACATTACAAAACAACTATAAAAAGGGGAGCATTACATAACCTTGTGTGAAAAACACCAATTCTATTATTATGAACTAAACTAGTGCAGTAACTGTGTAGAATAAAGGACCAGCTAGAACTGACCTCCATAATCGCTCTTTTGGAAAGAGCATCCGCAACCTGATTTTCCTCTCTATACACATGAGAAAAAACAAGACATATCAACTCATAAAGTCTAAGAGAATTTATCCAAGAAGATAGAAACTTCTATGGAAAATTCCTAGACCGGTCCGTAAGAATCTGCATAGCAACAGAAGAGTCCGATTCTATCCATAACTTCTGTCAACCATAACGAACTGAATACCTTATCACCTTTATCATTGCCCATAATTCATCCTCAATAACAAGCCCATTCCCTATATTGTGGAAGACAAATCCTTTGACAAAGCCACGATGAGTCTTGAATACCCCACCACATTTAGCAGGACATGGTGCACCGAAGGCCGCCTGATCGACATTCACTTTTAGATAGTCATATATCGGTGGAATCCACCGAATATGTTTCATCATTATAGGCCTCCTATCCCTTCCACTTACACCAAGAGTCCTCAAGAGAATAAGGTCAGATATATCATTATTCATTGATCCAATTTGATTCACCGAAGCAAGTTTAATGCTTCGATGAATCACCAAGACACCCTCCTTAAACAAGGGCCTGCAATTGTTAAAAATAGTATTGTTTCAAGCTCTCCAAATGTATGAAATCAGGGAAATAGTAGCAGTAGTGAGTAAGTATTTAACTTACCCACTGCAATTGGCTTGTAGAACCGATGTGAGTAGCGTGTCAACTGAACAGAAACTGAAATGACACTGAAAGGTGCATTGCAGATAACTCCATAAATGAGAAGTGAAAGAGCAGTGAATGAACAAGTGTGTGACATATTCCAAATATGGAATCTATTTTTAAAAATTCAAGACACAGAAGTTGCAATAATTAATTTAAAATTAAGCCCGTTGTTGAAAAAACGGGTTTTTGTTTAAAACATTGAAAAAGATTGAAATGTTTTTACCTATGAATTCAATGTAAAATTAATGACAATGACATAAATTATATTAAATGGTAAAAATATATTCTATTTACACTTTAAAACTATTCAATATTATAATTTAACCTTATAAATTATCTCAATGAAAAAAGTTTTTTTTAATTAATTTTTTTTGCATATTTTTACTATTCATCAAAATATGAAAGTTATCAGAAACATATCAAAAATTTATAAAAAGTAAATTTTTATATTATGATTCTAAATAAGAAGTTTAATTTGTCAAATTTAACTTTTAAATATTTCAAAAATTATATTTAAAATGGGTTTGCCATCAAAAGGTGGAAAACTACATTTTTTGAAAAATACTTCTTTTATCCGAAAAATTTATTTTGTTCTCAAACAATTTTCTAAAAAATGTGTAAGATGAATTATATTGTTATAAAATTTAAAATGTGGTTAATAATATTCATAACGGCTAGTTCATAATAATATTATAAATATATATCATTGTTTAGTGAAACTCAGTATTACATACAACACAAGCTATCAAGGAAGGTCGCTTTTGTTTGTAACACAAGCCAAGTATTTTCTTGTGTATACTACAAGCTAATACGGTGTTGCGTATAGAAAAATCTAATTATGGTGTATCATACAACAGAAGGTATCAAAGAAATTAAAAAGAATATATCTCATAAAATCTCAGGGTGTTACATTGGAAATGCCTCAATAAGTGATTCCTAGAGATCTTTTGATAGATTTAGAGTATCTAGGATTGATATCTTGTACAGTACATGAGAAATTTGTTTCAATATATCATAATTTTCATCCAGAGGTATGTGTTTTCCAATACGGAGATACTATTTTTAGGTTCCTTGGAAGCTGATGCTCCTGATGTGGACATACCATTTTTTGAGGTAGAAGCTGGAAATACTTTTGATCTTAGTGGATTAGGCTGGCTAGGTCAATCCACTTGTCAAGGAGGTGGTGGTACAAAATTTAATTGGTCTTCCAAGATGATCATGTTAGGGAAGAACCTGTCATTTGTGGGATAATTCCCTCGTTCCTGCTGATCCCACTGGAGGAATCTCCCATGAGTATCGTCCCCATATACAGTTCGATCAGGGGTATAGTTAGAATAGTGTATTCTAGCATACCCATGTCTTCCACTATATCCCCTACCTTGATGACCTCTTACCTCAATTCCCCATTAAAGTATTGGGTACCCATGTTCATAATCAGAATCATCATTTTCATAGGGATCCATTAAGTGAGTAACACTAGTAGAATTGAAGATCAACTCCTCATATGATGAAGATTCTACATGACAGGTTGATTCTTATTGCGCCGTTTGGTGGGGAAGTACCTATTATTTTGAGACGGTTGGCATGGAATACTCTACGGTTAAGGAAAAATATTTTCCTTGAAACAAACTCATATTCTTCTACTTCCTCCTTATTCTTTCAGCCATGCTTCTTCTTTGAGGACTGGCTTTCAGAGGACTAAGATTTTGATGAAGACGAATTTTCTGTAATAGAAGTGGAAGGAGATATAGTTGATTTTTTCAATAGTGTTTGTAGAATGGCATGATTTTGGTTTATTTTTTTTCCGAACCATCCAATCATAGAATTTATAAGCATTATTACTTTTGACTTCCTACCACTCGCCTTCCTCTAGATCATCAGCAGTAACACATGATACCTAGGATAGTGAATTTTTCATCTTCACTTGCCCAGAGTATACCATTTTTGTAGGAGGTCCTTAAAAAAATACTCTTGGATGGCGTACCCCAACAATTTATGGATGGGGTTTCCCAAAATATTATAGATATGGAAATAGATTGGGAGGTCCTCCTCTCCTTCTTTGGCCTTGGAAGCTGAACTAAGTTGTTTTACAAAGATAAGATGAAGTAGAAAGGGACTTTCTCATTTAAAAAAGAATAGTCCTTGTTTTTCAACTCCTCAAACTCTCTCTTCCTTTGATCTTTTTGATAATCTTGACAAGGTGGTCATTACTTCTGACACTTGGGAGGTGGAACCCTATGGTATGATGAGGGCCTCAAAGTATGAGTAGGTACAAGTTCCTACTTTTGTGTGACTATAACGACCTATTATTTTACTATTATTCATCCCAGAGCTGACAAGATTACTCAGTATTTGGATCTAGTCTCTATTATGGAGTTTTTCACCTATTGAGAAATAGATTCCAGATCCCTAAACCCTCATGTGTATATCATAGGGATTAATGGTGTTCACAACTCATCATTGATATTTGCAACACAAATGTGAAACAAATATTCTTGAGAGAGTGGTCAAAATCCTTTCAACAGAACAATGAAATTTGAACCTCTTTTATTCTCCATTTTCTTATAGTTTGTGAGATCAAAGACTGTTGTCTTATGCAATGTTGAGATGAACATGAAAAGGAACTTCTGATATATATCTTCCCATATAGTGACCAATCGAGACTACATACTTGTGTAACAGATAAAAGCTATCCCCTACAATGATTATACAATGCATATGAGTTTTAATGCTTCATGTTGCTCAGGGTTCCCCATCATAGGATCACAACGAGAGATAAAATGCATCAAATACTGCTTCGGATCTATTGATACATTAAATATTAGAAATGTGGTATTCCCAAAATTTGGTGGGGGGAGGAGTCAGATCTACCAATTCGGGATAAACATTATTTATGGATATACAGGTGAACACCATCCTTCCATAACATATAATGCAGTCATCAAGGACTCAATGGTTTTAATGAGCTTTTAAGGAATTTCTATTTGATCCAGGACCTAAGTAGGTGCGATGAGTGAAGCCTAAATAGGTGCAAAGACTTGAAAAACCACTAGTATTGGTGCTGCTGGTATTTTCCATAGGTAACCAATAGGGGTAGGACTATAAGGATGTGATTAAAATTTCTTTGGTTGCACTGGAAATGAAGATAACATAGTATCCACATCAGTAGTTACAACAAACTCTCTATTCTGAAGTGCCCCTACTAGAAGTGCAAGCTGGGGATATATTTGTGGAGCATGTATGGTAGGGATTCTACTTTGGAGTAACTCTTCATTGAGTATTATCAACTCCTCCATCTACTCCTTTTACTAATCAAATCTTTCCTCAAGTGAAAGGGATTGAACTTATCAGGGGAAAAGGTGATACATTGTCTGATCTTTACCTTTTACCTTATTAGGTGCCTTTCGAAGAGGAACATTTTGATTATTCAATGGGATACCTAAATTTTGGGCAAGCCTATGATTTTAGGTATGGACACCTTATTCATTTTCTTCAATGTGAATCAATTTATAAACAATAACTTCATCCTATAACTCCCCTTAATTGGAATCATTTTTTGGAGAGTATTCCATGATGGAATTAATGACATTCACCAATGCATAATGCATTCCTAGCATTTTGTCAGTATCTTTGCGAGACACCTTATTCTGAACCCTTTGTAAGACTTTTTTCTTCTATTTTTTGGTTCCTCATGAGCTATTTGAATGATGGTAACCTAAAGGGAATTCTTAGATATTTCATTCGTGCATTAATTTTGCAGCTTCTTTCCTAATTGGGAGAAAACTTAATTTTGATGAGTAGGGGATTGTGAATGTGAATATCCTCTATCCTTACGGGATGGGTCTATTAATTTTCTTCCTATCAGTGGATACTGACAGTACTCATCTTTGGGGATAGATATTTGAGTCTTCCTCAGGTTTGTTGTCAGATTTTTATGATTGACTTCTTCGGGTGCTGCCAAAAGAAACTATTGGAAGACTTGATGGATGTTGGTAGGTGCATGTGCCTATTGGATTTTTACCTCTAAGCATCGTTGGTGGAATTATCTAAGTGTTTCTAGATGATACTGCTAGAAGGCTTGGTGGGTGAAGGTGGGTGTATGTTCCTTCTTACAAATTGCCTCTAAGCATGGTTGGTGGGATTCCTTGAATGAAACTTGATGAATCTACTGACTGGATGATAGATTAAAAGAAGGTGTATGTGCCTGCTCATAGCACTACACTAGTTTTGGATGGTGGGATTGGTTGGGTACTGCCAGATGAGTCTACTGGCTGGAGTAATTAAGGAGGACACGTGTATGTGCCCAATCATTATTTACCACAAAACTATGTTGGTGGACTTATTTAGAGGGGGAATAGGTAGGAATCTACTCCCTGTTAGATGGATGTTGTCCCTGACGGTTCTTATTGCATGCCCGAGTTTGAGGGACCTGGTCCTGACAATTGAAGATAACTCCCTCATCATATTGAGGTTTTTATACTGTGTTATGATGGCGACAGTGATTGTAGGAAGGAGCCTTTGAGAAGGACCACTATGTCTTTGAGACTTGGCCATGGGTGGAATCTTGGTCTAACTCCATAGAATTGGGGATGAATTGGTGATTTAATTCTAGGGATAAACTCCCAAAACTATTGAATATGGTGGTTGGAACCATCTACTTCTGGACCACTGGTCATCATTGAACTGATGACCTGAGATTATTCTTAATTTGGAGGGTCTGTCGGGCAGCCTCCAAGGTCTGGATAATATCGTGTTGATGGAAATCATAGACTAGTGCATTGGAGACTCTGTGTTGAGGACACTGGGTCGGTGATGACATACTTTGAGTGGATGAGGATCCAAATTAAGCAACATTTGGGGCATTCACATGTGTAAACTTGAAGGAAGACATTTGGAATGAAGGGAGTTCTTGGAATAAAGTTCCTGTATATATGACAAATACAAAAAAAATTAACTATGGTAAAGAAACTTATTTTAGATGAACATATGTGTGATTGATTTCCTTGTCTGGCACTCCTTCATTAATTGATAGGGGCCTAAAAATGGGAAACACTATTATCTTAGTTAAGGATTCACATTGAGTTTACCATTTTTTATTGTTTGCATATGGGTGAAAAAATGGACCGATAGAGAATAACCAACCATCTGTTTCTATAAAGTTATTTTCATCAGGGTAACCCATCACCTTGGTTAATAATTCATGATGGGTTCAAATTTTTTTTATTTCCCTTGGAATGTGTGTTCTAGTTTGGAATCACTATTTCCGAATGGTTTCCAATGGATTTGTTTATGGAACTGGAAACACCCAACAATTATATATCCAAAGGGACATGCTTTCCAAAGGCAAGAGCTCATTAAGTATTTTGACCCATGATGCTTAAGAACTCACAATGGTGGAGAGTATGGGAGGTTGGGATCATCACACCCTTTTGAGGGGAATTATTTCCTAATATGGGACTATCTTATATATTTGGGATATGTTTACGAATCCTTATTAATTTACCAAGTGTAATGTAGGTTTTCCTGGAAAATTTCAATCAATTATTAGCATGTATAGAAATAAAAATCATCTGTATGTATTTGAGTCTCTTCATCAATGAAGATATCTGTATATATTTGTGGTTCTCCATCAGTAGTATCCTCTTATATACTACTTAGAGATTATTTGTTCATTATTATGACAATGCTGGTTTTTAAGCCACTCAGTGGAGAACTTTAGAATTTATGGTCATCCAGGTAGATGAAAGTCACTATGGAATTTACTTTTATCTAGGGAGACTGAAATTTACTCTGGATTTTAGTGTCATCCAGGTAAACATAGGTTACTATGGAGTTTATTGTCATCTAGAGAGATGAAATTTGTTTTGATGTTGGGATCAAACCCATTGATGAGATTTCTATATGTCCTTGTGAATGGAATTAGAACCCATGTCGTTAAGTGCCGATTAATGGGACACATCATAACTTTTATGGTCATGTGATAAAGAACCAACCATACAGTTTAACGTCATGTGGCATGGACATCTTAGTAAAATGTTCCTAGTCAAAGTTTCTTGTGGGAATTATATCAAAGAAGGCCAAGAAACCTAAAAGATTATGATTTTCCATGTTGGATTAGACCCTGCTAGGAATATGGACTAGAGAGAACATGGTTTATTTTTGATTTTGGGTTTGAACCTCAGGGAGTCTCCCTACATATCCCAATTGTATGGGAATCAAATCCCACATAGTTTGATATGTCTCATAGGTAAATATGGCCCTTTGAGAGAAATAGGTTGGGAATTTTTTTCTAAGGAGGATTCCCTTGTAATAGGGTCCAAGAGAGATGTATTAACTCATAGAGATTTAGGAATGCTTAATTATGGGGTTAATACTAAGGAGGATTCCCAAATTAATTTAATTTAGATCAAGGATTACTTCTAAGGAGGATACCCTAATAAAGGGGGTGTTATTTCTCATTTCATGGATGATATTGTATAAATATCAGGACATAAGAAGGCTTCCTATGTATCATAGTTTTGGAGTGAATCAGATTTATTTTAGTTCATTATTTTAGGTGTATTTAGTGGATGTTTCAATCATTACAAACCTTTAAACCCACACGAGTAATGCTCGGTGTGAGAAAAAAGAGGATGTGAAAGATTCAACAAACCACACACTATTTCTCCCCCATTGATGGAAGATGATGTGTCTATAATGGAAAAGGATGGGGTGATGGTGGAAGACGTAGTGGCTACGACTCTTCCATCTCTTCAATTTACATTGAAAATGAGTCCAATGTAAGGAAGAATCAAAGGTAAAGGATGTGAAGAGGAGAAAGACAACAACCTCCTACATGAAAGACTAGGGTCTTACACCAGGATGATTTTACTAAATTGGTGATAGAAGAGGAGAGAAACTTATCCTTTTTTAAAAAGTAATAGTAAGTATGATCCCTATCCAACCTACTAGGAAGTAGAGGATCTGGGTCTTAGAGATGAGTAGGGGAGGGTGGAGTCCTATCACGAGAATCCAAGACTATGAACTCCGCAACATTATCCCTGTGGTAAGGTTATATGTGACCATAGATATCCAAATCTACGGGAACCCTGAGGACCCTTACCCTCTGGTAGGAAAAGTATGGGAAACCTCTGACCATAGATTTCTAAATCTAAATGGGAGATACACAGATGTGTCTTTCCCTAATATTTGGTAAATTATGAGGTCTTGGTGGAGGTTTTACCATAATACCTTTCAGGAAAGGGATCCAATAAAGGAAAGGACCTACCATGAGTAGCTTTGAAGGAGACTTCATGAAAGGCTCAAGAATATTAAAGGGGTGAGGTGAACCGATAAGGGGCTCTCAATTTGGTGGTGCATAGATATGTGGTGCACAAGAAGGATTGAGAGAATTGGTTGCACCTTAGGTGGTGAAAAACCTAGACGACTAAACTTGGGAGAGACTTGGCCCAAGCCTTCAAGAGTCTTCATAGGTATTCCCTAAAGTGGGGCACAAAACTTCACACTTTAGGATGGGTGGTCATGCAAGTGTTCTTAAATTAGGGGGGGTTAGGTGAATGAATCACACAAGTGTTGTTAATTTTTAACACTTGGAGAACATAAGTCTCACTAGGACCCTTTAATTCCCTTTCTTTAGGTGTTATGAAACTACCTTGGAGGTTTTGGAGGACTTCAGTGAAGCACTAGGGATATTAGAGTAGTAATCCGGATCAAGGGATATTAATTCATACAAGTATAGGCCCAAAGGGTATATTTATAGGAAAATATGGTACCCTGAGTGATGGTGACTTGGCGCACAAGTGATGAGGTGGCGCACAAGTGAGGTGGAGTGTAAGTGAGGTGGCACACAAGTTAGGTGGTGCACATGTGCTTGTGCACCACTAGTGATTTGGGATACCTTGGGAAAACTCAAATTTGAGCCTTTGAGAATCTTGAAATTATTTATTTATTTTCTTCTCATTTTTCCAAGGAATTTCCCTTTGTTAATTTTTCATCCATGATATGGAACATAGTGTTAATAGGGACTTAAGAGAGATAGACACTCCATATTGTAGGGGCTATGCCCCCATACCCATGCTCAAGAATAGTGTCAGTCTACAGTTCTGACCCTTTGGTCTGGTGCCTTCGCTACCATAACTGACCCCCATGAAAAATGAAAAAGTCACACCATGAACTTTTCGACCTCATCTGAGGATGTTTTGAGAAGAAGTTCATGGAACACATTTCATTGTGTCTATATAAACTAAAAAAATTTAACATAAAATTACTTAAAAGGGTAGTAAATGTTATTTAAATAGATATAATTTGAAGAAAACATACCCAAATTTATGTTCTCCTTCTTTATTTATTCATATTTAAAATGAATATGGGCATTATTGGATATATTTATGATGTAATATAGATGATAATTATTCAGTTCTCACCATTAAATTCCACCGTAATTATTCTTTCAATGATGATAAGATATCAAGAATAGTTCTTTGATTTTAGTAACATGGGTGCATATATAGGCCAAGACCCAACTCTATCATTGAAAGTCATCCTTACAAACAATGGAGAATGTAAGTGGGACGAGACATGATTACCATTCCAAGAGGAAAAAATGATTAGTACGCTTACATACTTTGCATAAAGAAAAGTTCTAGCCATTTGAATGATTTGTTTGTAATAGGGGAATGCAACAATATATGACCTGAATTCCTAGAATAGCCTATAGAACTTCACCTTCATTTGATCAACCAGATCATCCTGGGAAACATAATTAATAATTTAAAGTTGATAAATGACCTGATTATTAGATGATAGTATTTCCATTATCTCTGAAAAAACCTTATATGATTAATCCCAATCACCATACACTTTTACAATTTCATTTTTCTATGCCATCCAAGAATTTCCATATGATATATTGTAGTATAACAATTGTTGTATTTATTCCTGGATGAGATACATAGGAACATCTTTATATAATCATATCATATCAATAATAATATTTTATATAAATTAAATATCTATTGATGAATGATCTTGTGATATGATTGGGTGCACAAAAGTATGTGGGCCTTCTATCTTAGATAAATTCCAATATGAAAATTTTTATCTTATATTTCCCTTATATGAAATTTACATTATGACCTATATTTTTCACTCTAAATGATTTATTTACCTTTTTTCGACTCACCAACCTTGAATAAAAAATGTCACTTGATGTGGTATTTCTTAACCACATATTCAATACAATTTTACTTTCAAACAATCTTCCAACATGTAATGTGTTATCAGTTGAGGATAATATGTTACGTACCATGCCCAGGAATTCTATACTCAGTGTAATGAAATACCAATCAAATTATTGTGCATGTGAAATTACCTCTACTAAGCATTTCAACACTACTAGGAAAATTATCTATAGCCACAGATCTATAGCCATAGTTTAATTGGTCCATGGTTATAGATTAAAATATAGCCACTATTATTTTAAAACTGTGGCTTTAGAATAGAAAAATCTACGACTAAACTCTGTCCCATGGCAACAAATTCTCAACGAGTTTAACTCAATCATGACTCATCTCCCCACCCATATATCCTCCCTCATCGGGACTCATCTCCCACCCACAAAAATGCTTCTCCCTCATCGCCAACCGGTCAATTCTCCCTTTCCGACCCTCGCTGACCTTCACCGACCCTCGCCGATCCACGACAAATTCTACACTTGGTTCACCCCTCCCTCGCGCGAACCCTTCCATCCCCTTCATAGTGCGTTCCTATCCTCCTCCACTCCCTTCGTCGCGTGTTCCTCCTCTAATCAGTGAATTCTCCAAACCGAGACCTTCCATGAGTAGGATCTATGCGATCCAACCACTAAACTTTTTGAGAATATTGCTATCATTACTCCTTCATAATAGCTGCTCCGGTGAAAGGGAAATCATTCCATGAACCCCCTGTTCATGCCATGAATGGAGCCAAATTTTCTTATTTACAATGTGGTAGTCCTATTTATTTGAAATCAAGGTGATTTGGGTTTAAAGGGTTTGGGACATTAGAAGAAAGTTATTTCTTGAATGTTTCACCTCAGTTTTCCCTCCTTTTATCCACCTTGAGAAGGGATCGATTTCTGGTGTAGATAGAGGATGTCTTGAGATAACATATGTATGCTATTTCATGTTGTATCATCAAAGGTATGTCACCTGATGATTTTATTTATGGTTTTCAGATAAATTTAATGAAATCACCTATTAAATAGATACCAATTTTTTTGGATTTTCCCATGAGATTATCAGGTGTATTCCATGGAACCTCCATGTGTGTTTGTTCATGGTTTTGGTGCATAGAGGCAACCTAGTGATTGATTAAGCATTTATGTCCTTTTATTTTAAATAATGGAAATAATTATAATAAATATAATTAATTTAATGGGATAAGATAATTAATTATTTGTAATTTTGGGTCCAGGTTAGGAGCCTCAGTTGATGCTAGATCTTATAAAAGCTTAGAAGGTGGTCTAGCTTCTTTAAAAGAAATAACTTCAATTTAGGTAAGTGGTATTTTGGGAATAACCCTTTAGTTTATACATGATTTATGTGAAATGTGATGTGTACAGTTTCACCACCTAAAGTGATTAACCTTTATAAATTAATTAATTAGTTTAATTATAATGGAATTCATTTGAATTAAATGTAGAAATTGCCAGGGTCCATGATGGACCATTGTGCACTGGCTATTTATCTCGACCATAGATGTCTAAGAGTATAAGTATAATTGTATTCCTTGAGAAACATAAACCCCATATGGGGTGTATATAATATAAAGTGATTTATATAAGCATAGTGGATCTTAGTTTAGGTTCCTTGGTGACCTTCATGTGGAGGGATGTGACAAGATATAGTTATTATACCTAGTAGGCCATAAAAGATCCATAATATTCCTTAAAACCTTCATGCTAGTATAGATGAGTGCGGGAATATATTCCTCCCCTAATGAGGGTTATATACCTTGGTGGGTATAATTTAGCTAAATTGATGATAGGTTTTGTGAGTGGACTGACATAGTGTGACTTGGAAAGTGATATGGGAAGGTTTCCATCTCTTTAGACCTATGAAAGTGAGGATTTTCTTATGATTATAGGGAGATCATGAGATGTTTATGACTATTTAGAGGGATGTGATTCCCTTAGAGTGGTGTGTGTTGATATGATAGATGTGAATTTGATAAAGGAATCCACACAGGGTGTTCATGCTATAATGTAACCCTGGGAATCCATGAGGGTGCCTAAGTGATTTTGACCCTTGTGAGGGTGCATGAAATAAGGACTACAGATGATTGTGGGTGAAACTTTGGAACCCAAATCAATTGTGTGTGAGCCAAATATGTCATTAGTGATGATGATAGGTCATGCGCTTGAGAGGGAAACCCTTGTTTTTTTAGATGAGTTTGATAAGATTGACAACTCGTATATAACGTGTAATATGAGATATTATGGGAGGGACACACTACCCTAAAATATTTAAGTGGAATACCCAAGAGGTTACCTAGGATTCAGCTATTTGGTCAAAATAGGATTCCTTGGATGTGCTCCTAGGATCTGGTTGTTGATCATGATACAATATGAATGCCTTGGGAAATCCCCTTATATTCAATATTTTGGTTTATATAGAATTCCCATGATATTGGGATTCTATATTTGGGTCAATATGATTACCCAGGGTCATCCACCAAGGAATCTATTCTAATAATGATACTACTGGATTTCCTAGGCTCACCCCTTGGAATCTTTTACATGCTTAATACTATAATATTTCCTAGAACACACTCCTTTGAATTAGGCATGGTCTAGATACAATTAGATTTATTAGTATTACCTCCAAGGAATCAATGATTTCAACTTATAATACATTTATATTGGGCACCTTACTAGTGGGAATGATCATGTGACATGCTAAAAAAAACCCTGACCCTAACCAAAGAAGGTATAACCAATACTGAGTGTCATATTATAGCCTAAGGATCAATGATGGGTATTTATTTATGCTTCCGTAGTTTACTTATTTATTCAACTAATCATATCATCTACCCATACACTATATTTGCTGGTTATGCATAGTACCCCATTGGTGGTTCTCTACTTAGTTGTACTCAAATACTTCTTGGGCAGTCATGATGCTTGGGAACATGAGAATAATTCACTAATCGTAGGTACAGGTTGGGAAGAAGCCTATAATTTCAAGATTGATTGAGATATATTGGATGATATTGAAAATTTGGATGAGGTGATGATTGGGGATGAAAATATAACCTTAGTTTAGGATTAGTTCCCTAGTAGAATGGTGATTTTCATGTAATACCTGATATGCGTATATTTGAGAAATTTAAAGTGGGTGTTAGCACATTAGTTTCATCAAGATATTTCAAATGTGAAAAAATAGATGTTTCCCTATGATCTTTGACCTATGTGAGATTTTATTATTGAGCTAGGTGGGACGGCCTAATTCCCTTGATATATGACTCAAGATATTGGTTATTTAGGTACTATTCTTGAGATGATATATGATATATGATAGTAACCTAATAGATCCAAGATTGTTAGTTCCTTTAGAGAAAAAATCATGGGTAGATGATTTAAATTATGATATTGGTGAATTATAGGTATTATCGAGTATGTGGTATAGGCATGGAGATTTTTTAGGCTTCCATGATGAAAATAACTTTATGCATTTTAGTATTGAGGTTTGGATTTCAAAGGGAAGAATTGGTAGGATACTTGTCTTGACTATTGTTGGGTATGAATCCCGATGAGGTAGATGATTATGATCCTATATGGTCTGATCTTGGATGGATAGTGTACAAGTATACAGTCAGGGTTTGATAAGATTCTAGTTGATGGGTGGTTGTGTGATTAGACTTGGAACAGTTGAGATGTAATGCTTATTGGGGAGCAAGCACTAATATGATTTTTTGATGAAATCATTTTGACTGAACTCTTATATGTGTCTACATCTAAGGATAGAACTATTTCAGTCATGTGGCTTCCTTTGATAATGTTTTAGGATACATGGATGCCCCTCTAGTCCCCCCTCTACTGGGGTGGGGGGAGGATTCTTCCCGACTACTCTGGATTCATAGTTCTGACCATTATCACCCTTCATCAACCCTAACATTTTGACCAGCTTCCCAAAATTGAAATTACCCCTAAAATTATTTCACGAGATGATAAAATTATTAATATTTTAGTTTCCCCATAGAAATTTTAAATGCTTATTTTTATTGAATCTCACATTAGTGTCTAAATTTGGCAATAGTCTCCCCTCAATGGAAACCTTTGATTGGTTTATTTTTGATTCATGTAGTTTTCTTGAATGAGTGATTATAGGGATTATGGATCTGTGGAAATTTTTGATTCATTTTTCAAATGAATATGTCCTTATCTTTTCCTGGTTGAATTCTCCACATGCTTTCACTAGATTAAACTTCTCTATTTTCTGTTTGGTTTTCAAGTTCCACCTAAAATATGATCTTCCCTCCATGGTGATTTGGATTTCTATCCTTATCCAACATCCCCCATTTCAGAATTTGGTGATTCTTAAATTGATTGGTAATATGTTGGGCCACTTCTTATGTACTAATAATCACACCATAACTTTATTCTACATTTTTTCTCCAAAAATATGTGTTTAGGTCGATGTATCAAAGGTACCGATGGATTTTATCTGCATTGATATTGAAGGGGAGATTTGTTGGAAGCAGAAGGTCTGCGATGAATCTTGGGATGACTTCTGTTCATCATGTAGACACATGGGTCATGATCTATCAAACTTCTAGCATGGGGAGAAAGTTTAAAATCATGTAGGCCTATCAATAAGTAATTCATAACTCAAAGAAATCATAATAAATGATTCTCACAGGAAGGGGGTGAGGTCACTACATCTTGAACGAAGGGTCACATATATCTTTGTTAGTTTGAGGAATGACTTGGAAAGATCCAAGTTGGATATGAAAGTCATGGGAGAGGCAAATCCATGCTCTTCCATAGATATATCCACCTATTCCCAATCCACGAATTATATAAATGGGTGAAAATGGAAGGAGATTGATGATTGTGTTTTTATGATCACTAATTTTGGAATTTTGAATGACTGTAGTCTGATTCCATTAGATTCAGTTCATATTTTAACATTCTAGGTTGGTGTTTCTAGTATTATTATAGTTTTTTTAGAAAAAAAATGTCGTATAAATAAATCCTCAGACATTTTATGTGGATGATCTCCAAGGAGGCAGTGATAGTAGGTCACTGGGGAATTTAGTTTAGGGTCACCCATATAGTTGACAACTGACGTGTTCAATGTGAATATGATAACACTTGGTATCTCAAAGTAGTGTGTGTGTTTGGAGATGTCTCCGCAGTGTAAGGAATCATCATTGATAGATCTAGGTACCATTTTGCGATGGACCAGAGTTTTTCATTTATTAGAAATACTATGTATTGAAGTAATAGAATGCATGAGGGGATAAAAACTATCTAGGTTAAAATTCTTATTCCACACCTAGGTTACTAAAATCCAGAACTCATGTCAATCCTTGAATGCAGTAAGTTTTGTTCTGGGTAATCTAGGTGTATACAATACTTGGTAGTATCTTGGAAATCAAGTGTGAATTGACAATCATTTTTAGTCATTGCATTTAGCATAGGACTAGTCGGGGTCTAGGTAGAATGATTTGAGTGCTATGAGGTAAAAATAATGATACTATTATGGTGGGTATTATCAACCTGGTTTCATGTTAAATGACCTCTCTTATAAGAAGGGTCATGGTATTGCATATGAATAACCCTTGTATTATCTTGGAGACTCCATAAGACGAACGCTCAATAGACCTATGATTATCTGGTTCCGTAATGAATGCCTAATTCTTGATTCAGATGTAGGACTGGATGGAGTCTAGATAATGGTTTTAGACTCCAGAGGAAATATGTGAAAAACGAGAGGAAAGTGGATTGTTGGCAGGTTTGTAAGCCATGTGACTTATGGAATTGGTTATTGAATCAACTAGTAAAATTCTTTCAATGTTGGTTCAGAAATAAATGAGGTTGGGGAGGGGGTCTGCAGTGGGGGGGGGGGGGGTCTGTCTCGGAAGGAGGGGGATATCCATAGAGAGGGGGATGTCCAGGGTTGGGGGGGTCAGTTCCAGAAGGGGGGGGGGGGGGTTGTCTTGAAGGGGAAGGGGATGTCTAGGGGTGGTAGGTGCATGGTGTGTGTGTGTGTGTGGGGGGGGGGGGGTCTGCAGTGGGGGAAGGGGGGGTGCAGGGTGAGGTCTGGCTATGAAGGAGTGGGGGGGGGGGGATGTCCGAGGGGAGGGGGATATCCGGGGGCTGGGGTGGGTGGGTGGGGGGTTTCTATAAGGGGGAGGGGGTTTCCAGGGGAGGGGGTGTGTCCAGGGAGGGGGGGGGGGGGTCTCCAGGGGTGGGGTATGTCCACAAGGGGGGGGGGGGGTTGCAGTGGGGGAGGGAGTGGGGGGGGATCTGTCCAGGAATGAGTGGGGGTTGTCCAAGGAGGGGGGTCTGCAGTGGGGGAGGGGGTGGGGATCTATCCAGGAATGAGTGTGGGGTGTCCCAGGAGGGGGGTGTCTAGGGGGTGTAGTGTGGGGGGTATGTATAGGAAGGGGGGGGGTGTAATGGGGGAGGGGGTGGGTAGGTGGTGTTTGTCTAGGAAAGAGTGGGGGCGGGGGTCTATTGAGGGTGGGGGGGGGGTCTGTCCAGGGGGGGATATCCAGGGGGAGTGTAGGGGGATATTTTTAGCTTGAAGTGGGTATTCAGGTGGATAAAGATTTAGAAAATTAGGTAATAAGACCGGTAAATGATAGTTCACCAAGGAATCCTCTTATTTTTGAAATACAGAGGAAAATATTGAGGATTCTGGGAATGACCCATTAAAATAGAGGTTACATCACCACGACACAAACTACCGAGCTATCTTCCTAGTTTTTCACCCCCCTTGATTTCATATATACCCTATCTTAGAGTGAGTGGGAAACATGTAGGAATTATCTACCTATTGATGGGATCTGTAGTTTCCTTCAGGAGAAAGAAATCATTCTGAATGAGTATTGAGAAATTTCCATGCCTGAGATAATTTCATACATGAAGCATCCTCATATTGTGTAAGCTTATATGATGGACTTGAAACACCTACATTTATAGTTTCAAATATATAAACTCCCTCACATGGCCAAGATCCATCACCAATCTTCGTCCACCACATCTCATTGTAAACAAATCTAATATATATATATATCCATCAAATCTATTTTTTCACAACTTCAAACTCCACCTCAATCACCTTGTCAACATGTCTAACTCAAACTCACTTTAGGGGTGACCATCAATATCCCCACCATTTAAACAAATAATCTTGGGAAAATTCCACACATTTTGTCAAAAAATACAACACAAGCCAAGGGGTGTCAAACTATATCACTATCCCCTCATATCATTCATGTTTCCCATCGATAGTGGAGAAACCTACTCCATTATGGAATACTCACCAGATATAAAATAATATTACTCCAATGCTTCTGCGGTGTATGTATTGAATGAAATTGGATTTCATTTGAAAAATAATCCTTTATTAATGATAACGTTATTTGGTATTGAGATGTACATATCAATCTGAATATTCATTATTCATTTTTGGTTATGGAGTTATGTATCATTTATCATGTATAGTTGAAACACTGATCACATATATATAAGAAGTCATTATATCTAACTTCTTTTACCATTATTTACCTATAGGTGGTTACTTCTGATGATGTCTATTCTACCCACCACCAGAGAAGGCAGTGAGTTCAACATCAGATTCAGGTAAGGTTTCTTATATTTTTTTGTGCTCAATTTTAATTAGGGTTTTTGTGATTTTTGGGTACCCTATCTTTTTCTAGTGCGTTTTGGATCTCATTGATGACAGTGAAGCACCACATGAATGGTATATCCTCTCAACCTATGGGCATGAGGCATTTTAAAATTACGTCACAAGGCCCAAATCCTTGGTTCTGTTTGGGTCAGGTTAGGTTTTCTAAGTTAAGTTTTATGAGGTTCATTTTTTTGGTTTATGTCAATTTTAATAGGTTCATTTTGTTTGATTTGGGGCTATTCAGTTCAATTAAATTAATTTTATATTCAACATGTTATTTTTCATTACTTTCATTTTTTTGATTTCTCAATTATGCTTTATTGAATTCAGTTTTGATTGGATTGAATCAGTTTTATTACATTATTTTTAGTTTGGTTCAGTTTCATCTTTTTCAAAACCATTTGGTTTAGTTCTACTCTACTCAATTTGACATGATGATGTTTGATTTAGTTATAATAATACTAGCATGTTTTTTATTAGTGTAGTTAATTTGACTAGAATTTTCTGTATAATAACCATATTAGAATTTTTTTGGTTTTCGCAATTCAATTGATTGGTGTGTCGGGCAGGTTGGGGGGATGTCGGGTGGGGGGCCTCTCCGAGGGGTGGGGGGGTCTGTCCAGGTTGGGGGGAAGGAGGCTCCAAGAGTAGTGGGGGTGGTGATGTCCAAGGAAAGGGGGGAAGGGGGGGGGGGGGGGCTGCATTGGGAGTGGTGGTGGGGGGGGGACTGGGGGGATGCAGGGGGAGGGAGGTAGGGGGTGGGGGTGGGGGTGGGGGGTGAGGGAGACAGGGGGGATGTAGGTGGGGGTGTGGGGGCTATCTAGGTGGAGGGGGGATTTCCAGGTAAGATGAGGGGGGATTTTAGGGGGGAGGGGTGCTGTCTAGGGAAAGGGAGGGGCTGTAGGGGGATTTGTGGGGTGGATGGGGGAGCGAGGGGGGCTGCAGGTGGGTGGGGGGCTGTCCGGGGGGGGGGGGCTATCCAGGGAAAGAGAGGGGAGATGTGGGGGGGGGGGGGGGGGTGGCTGTCCAGGGGTTTGGAGGGGGGGGGAGGTTGTGGGGGGGAGGGCTATCCTGGGAAAGGGAGGGGGGTGTCCAGGGGGAAGGAGGGGGGACGTAGGTGGAGTGGATGGAGGGGTTTCTAGGGGGAGGGTGGGGGGGGGGCATTTAGGGGGTGCAAGTTGCAGGGGGGAGTGCAAGGTGCGGGGGGGGGGGGGGGAAGAGGGAGGGCAAGGGGGTGGGGTAGGGGAATGTAGGGGGAGTTGTGTGTGTGTGTGGGGGGGGGGGCTATCCAGGGAAAGGGAGGGTGATGGGGGGTGCTGTCTAGGGGTTTGGAGGGGGTGCTGTCCAGGGGGTGGTAGGGGGCTGTCAAGGGGTGAGGGGGGCTGCCCAGGGAAGGAGAGGGGGGGGGGGGGTGGTTCTAGGTGTAGGGGGTGGGGGGATACTAGGGAAAGGGAGGTGGACTGTCGAGGGGTTTGGAGGGGGGGGATTTCAAGCGGGGAGGGGGGGCTATCCAGGGGGTGCAAGGTGCAGGGGGAGGGAGGGGGGTGAAAGGGGGAGGGAAAGGGGGTGGGGTAGGGGTATGTAAGGGGAGTTGTGTGTGTATGTGTGGGGGGGCTATCTAGGTAAAGGGATGGGGCTGGGGGGAATGTCCAGGGGTTTGGAGGGGGTGCTGTCCAGGGAGTGGGAGGGGCTGTTAAGGGGGGGGGGGGGGTTGAGGGAGAGTTGTGGGGGGGGGGGGGGCTATCCAGGGAAATGGAGGGGGATGTATAAGGGTAAAGAGGGGGGATGCAGGTGGAGTGTTTGAGGGTGTTTAGGGGGAGGGAGGGGGTGTCTAGGGGGAGGCCAAGGGTGCAAGTTACAAGGGGAGGGAGGGGGTTTCAAGGTGCAGGGGGGTGAAAGGGGTGGGGCAGGGGAGGTGTGTTGGAGCAGGGGGTGGGGGTGCAAGGGGGAGAGAAAGGGGGTGGGGAAGGGGAGGTGTTCAAGGGGTGGGGGGTTCTAGTGTAGGGTGGTGGGGATGTGGGTGGGGTAAGGGGGAGAGTTGGTAGTGTCCTCTCAACAGCCATCACGGTGAACTGTGCTGATTTTTTTATGCAATGGAAAGGCCTCTAACCATGGTTTTAAACCATCGCTAAAGCCCTATAGCCACAGTTTGAACCATGGATATAGGCTTATAGCCACAGTTTGAACCCTTTCTATAGGACTATAGACACAGTTTGATGAACCGTGGCTGGTATTGGCGTGGCTATAGGGTCAACACTATAGCCACGCCAATACCATCGAGGGTTCATGAAACGGTGGATATAACCTATAGTCACTGTTTTTGGGCCTATATCCATGGTTTATAATCGTTTCTATAGCCTAAATTTCTAGTAGTGACTTAATGAATGATGGAAAACAATGCTTGGTCATTAGCTAACCAAAAAAAGGAATATATAGTGGTAAATTGACAACATCTTCCATACCTACCAAATCTCCTATAACATAATCAGATACTTTATCATTATATAAATTTTAATTAATTAAATAAATAGTATAAATAGGTACATATCCTACATTTATCTCTATATTCTCATCGCTATATTCATAAAAAATAATCATTTTAGATAAAAAACCTCACAATATCTGGATCTGTAGTCTATGTTACTAGAGTCATTACGATACAACATTGAATTATATTGTTATAAAGAAGTAATTTCAAATTATTTCCCATATATGGGTTCTCTATAAGTAGGTTATAATCCATTAATAATAGAAATGTCCATATAAAATTCTATTAAAACATGATTACATTATTTCCAGAATAATGATGATGCTTTCACCCAATACTCAATATTGACAACAGGACACACAATGTTCAATAAGTGGCCTATATATTGAATATCTAATATGTGGTTGATTATATTACTTTATTAGACCTCAATTTTAGACTATATATACTCATATGAAATTATTCTATTGTCATAAAATCATGGAGATTAACATCTCTTTTCAGTAGTTAACTGTATCTAATACCATGATAATTATAAATTAATTATCCATTATAATATATGGATATAGACATTATTGCCTATAAAAAAATTAGTAACATGGTATATATATTTATACTACATCATTAAATGTCTAACATTTTTAATTAGTTTTGGTTAAATAAATGTGACTTGATCTTGTGATTTTTTAAATAGATTAGTTTATCATTACATGATAAACCAAATAAGGCCTATGAGGAAGTCTCCTTGAGCCTTTACAATATTATATTTCAAAAAACCATCATTCACAGTGTACAAATATAGTATTAAACATCCTTAACTCATATAGAACTTCCTTTTATTACAATATTATTCACATGAAATTGAGGGGTTCAAGTGGTTTGGGATGCATAAAAATTTACTACAGGAATACAAGTCCCCACATTATTTGGGAGAGGGGTGACACACAGGTCAACAATTAAGAAGTTAAATGCAATTATCACAAATTTTATAACCAATTAAAAAATCATTACAATATATAATTCTAATCCAACATTGTCCAGTCATCTCAACATTAGTCTTCATTAACTCATTTACTGTTTTTATGGATATTTGTTATTTGATATATACAATAACATAAATTAAACCATAGTTGATTGACATTTATTAAATTTTGGAAATTAAAAACAAATTAATGTTAGAATAATATTTAATTTTCTCATATATTGAAAAATATTATTACATAAAGTAAATTTAATATATATTTTTAAATAACTTAAATTATTTTAAAACTTTTAAAATAAAAAGACTTTAATTTCTTTTAAAACTTTCACAATATGAGCGACGATGCCTGGGATTTTTTGTGTGGGAAATAATGAGTGGGTGATGGGTGAGAAATGATGAGAAAGAGATAATGCGAACAATGAAAAGAGGTGCAAGGGATGAAGAGAGGTGAAAATGATAGTTATGAAAATCATTGGTGGTCGAAAACACTTTTTCCAGTCATAAAAGCCTATATTTAAAATTGCTAATAGTTGACGTCTATTTTCCCTCTCCAAAGATGCACCATTTGTTACTTTTGTTATATTGAATATTATATTTATTATTATTACTCAAGTAATTTTTTTTATATTTTATGAAAATTTATTTTGATAAAATTATTTTAAAAATGCAGTCATATCTTAATTTATTTAATTTAAGTGAACTCTTTTTTTCCTCAAATATATATTACATTATTTAATTTAATTTGAAAAATTATAATATTTAATTTATTTTGATTTTTTAAAAAACCTATCAGTTTTAAAAAATATAAACCACATACCCCCATAAAAATCACGATCCTCCTAGTATAACCCTTCCCCCACTAAAGCGAGCATCAAATACCCAATCTAAAATGTAATATTTGATGAAACTGGGTAAAACTGCACTCCCCACACTACCTTGGACCATTAATAATTTAAATTCCATTGGAATAAAATTATGGAATCTAGCCGCAACCAATAGGAATCAAACCTCTAACTCTAAGGAACCAAGAAAATGACTAACCATAGATCCACCCATATGGGGAAACCTATTAGGTATTTTGTAATTATATATATATAATAAAAATAATTTTAAAAATAATTAAAATTTTTAATTACTCTTTATTTATTTTAATAATATTTGTTTATTGATTATTTTTTAAAAATATTTTTTTAATATCATATATCTAATAATTTAGGATTAATTAAATATTTTAAATAGAATTTAAATTTCATTTTTTTATATTATTGTTAAATTTTCTATATACATTCAAATTAACAAAATATTAAACATTATCACAATGAATAGTAAATTGACCATGAAGTATATGGTGTGAGTTTGGTTTATAAAAAAATGATTAACAAACCACATATGAGGGGAAATCTTCATATGGTTTGATTAGAT
Organism: Viscum album; assembly: GCA_963277665.1. Lineage (NCBI taxonomy): Eukaryota > Viridiplantae > Streptophyta > Magnoliopsida > Santalales > Viscaceae > Viscum > Viscum album. The sequence goes on from OY728165.1 coordinate 816,607,018, forward strand.
TGATTAAAAAAGTAGTTATCCATCTGTAAGGACTGTTTATAGATTTAGCATTGAAAATCATCAGGTCATTTGGAAGCCTCATTTTTTTAAAACTGTACTCCTATGAAAGTGATGGGAATCAAAGAATTATGATATAATTAATTTATGATAGACACTAAGGTTCTACATATAAGGGAAATGGATTATTTGAATATCATAAAAAAACTAATTATTTAAAATTATAAATGCAAATAAAATCACAAAATATATATTTGTTGATCTAACTCTTGATCATTTTATTTTTATTAGAACTATTTATAAATTATATTTTATAATTTATTACTTATTTTAAATAATTTAATTGTACATATAATAATCTATATAGATTTATTAAATCATTTAATAGCATTTAAATCATCCAGACACCATATTTCAATTTAGTAAATCATTTAAGAAAATTATCATCAAAACAACATATTATTTAAATCATAAAAACTACATATTCTTCACCTTTATAATTAATTTGATAATTAATATAAATAAAAATTGAAAATATGGGGGAGGGGGTTCCCCTTTTACAGGTTTTGGAAGTCAGGATGTGTGAACCACGTTCACGCATCCTATTTGTAGGTTGCACATGAGGCATTAAGGACAACCTATTTTATTGGTTTTGGTCAGTAGGATGTATGAATCATGTTCACATCTCCTAATTACAAGTTACATAGTAAGCATGAACACGATTCATGCGGGTGGCTAAGGAAGTGTGAACCCCGTTCTTGTTTCTTGGTTGAACCAAAAGCGTGGATGAATTTTACACTTCCAAGAACCTTTTTTTTAAATACTACCAACCTTAACCTATTTAAAATTTTTAACCTCCCCTCCCCAAAACAATTAAACTCAATAGATATCCAGAGATAAGCCTAAAAATAAATTCAAAATATGAGGGTTGATAGGTTTAAGGGATTATAACAACTATTGAGAGATTTAAAAATAATGACTAATTAGTATCATTATTAAAGTTATTATCATCCCTTATTCAACATTAGCAGAAATGAATGAAAAATAATTTCTTTATATATTAATGATCCCCATTGATGATTACTAAAACCATTAATAATGATGATTTTTGGCAGTCACAATAAGGTTCTAATAAAAATATTTGGCACTCTTTACCAATCACTATTTTACAACCACTAATGGTACTCTTTTTAAATATATATATATATAAACAATATTAATCCAATACTTTATAAAACAAAGTAACAAAATTACAAGAATTTGAAGTTCAAAATACCAAAATATTCATATGTCATCACAATTTCAAATAAAAAAAATTAAAAAAATGTAATTTTATATACACCTAATTTGAAATACAATTATATTTAAAAACAATGTGTAATATAATATAAAAAATTAAATATGAAAAAGTTATAACATAAAATTCATGGTTTTTTAAACATATATAAGTTAATTCAATTAGAAAAGTAATACATTTTTATGAAAACCATCTCATTTGATTATTTCAAGCACATCACATGTTGTATTTTCATGTGGTTTATTCCTACAATAAATTAATTAATTGAGGACCATTTTCCAAAATTTTTATCTAAAATTGATCTCATTTACTCGGTTTTCAATGTTTTCTCATTTTGAACCACACACTTCCCTTTTGTGAGGAAGTTCACTTACCACTAGTCCATTCCAGTTCACTAATTATATAATAATATATTTTTATATGTTTGTATATATATTAATATATACTTGTTTGAAAATGTTTGTGTGTGCACACATGTGAAGGGAAAACCCAAATTTGTAATGGTTCATACCTTGAGTCCATGACCATTGCACCTCCGGTTGGGATTAGTGATGGGTCACAATCTCTATCCATTACTCTAATAAATCAACATCCATCAATCACAATTTATTTTTCCACCATTTTCTATTTTATTACACCCTGAGATTTTTAAGATGGGTGAAATTGGATTTGAGTCACAAAAACAACAACAACAACACACACACACACATATATTGGGATAAATTAATCTAGATATACCTAAATAATTATAAGTTCATCCCTATATCTATTTTTTTACATTTATATATATTTATATTTAAATTTTATGTATATTTACACATTTTTATAGTGTATTTATAAAATTAATTAAAATATATATATAATTATAAATTTTTTTAAATATTTTTATAATATATTATATTTAAATATACATTTTATAATGAATTTAAATACATTATTAATTATTTTTATTACCTAATAAAAATTTAATTTTTTATTAAATAAATTATGAAAATAAAATTGATAATAAATTTTTATTCTAACATTGTTTATATTTTTAAATAAATATTTTATATGAGAAATTATTTTAATATATTTATAATTTTATGTATATATATTATATATTTTTTTATTTTATAATAGAGATATATAATTTTAATTATATATATAAATATTTATAAACACACACATATATAATTTCAGAAATATATGTATATTATAAATTATATAACATGAAAATAAATATGCATACTTTAATATAGAATATATTTAATGTAATTATATATTTATTTCTATAGTCTATAATACTATATTTTATAATATATATGTAATTTTAATTATAAATAAGTATAATTGAATAAACATTTATATAAATGGTATATATATTTATTATTCTATAAATCATATTGTGAAATATATAAATTTGTATACATAAATTATATTATCCAAGATAGATTTTACCAGTGCTAGAAAAATGGTGATAAGAATCACTCATTATCAGTGCTAAAAAAAGTACTAATAGAGGTATCCCATTATCAGTTCAAAAAAAGTTAAAATAAATGGAAAACTTTATAAACAATTTCTTTTTAGGTGGATAAAGTGTGACTTTATTAGTACTTTTAAAAAGTACTGATAAAAGGTAACCTTTTTTAGTTATTTTTAAAAGCATTGATAAAGTTTAGAATAATGTTTTTGTGATTTTATAGTAGTGTTTTAATCATATTGGGAACATCATATGTCAATGGTAATATATCGTGTTTCACATTTTAGGAGTGTTTTTCTTGCAGTATAAAAGTTAAATTTCAATGATTTTTTTTTTCAAATTTAATAATTAATTTATGAAGGGTAAAAGGATGATTTTACTCATACCTTTGAAAGTTGAAAAATATTCAGACTCCATAATTGAATTTATAATAATGCATTTCTATTTTAGTGAGAATATGAGAATTTTTAGTGAAGTAGAGAGATTTTAGAAAATTAAATGGGATGGAATAACAAAACCCAAATTTCCTATAAACCCAAATTTCCCATATTTTTCTAGAAAGTAAGAGGCAATTGATGGGGAATAAATGAATAATCAAGGAATCCGAGATGGGGTATGATTGTTTAGAATTTTTTATCACCATTTGTCTTGTTTTTAACTTGAAACATCTCTATTCTTACTTTGAATTTAAACATATGAATTTTAAAATAAAATCCAAGTATTTTATTTTGGATATTGAGATAAAAACAACATATTTGGCTTAGTCAAAATCCAATTAATGAATTTCAAAAAAATTTAGATTGAATTCTAAAAAATTATATCTGTATTTTGGATGACCAAACCCTTTAAAATATTAATCCATGATTCATGTATATTGTTATCCATATCTAAAACAAACTAATGGATCTGAATTTATAGAATTTGGACCTCAAATTATAGATATATTCTATAGAGATGAAATAAAACCATTTTTGGATAATTTTTATATTTTATTAAATCTATGAAGAACCAAAAAGTAGGATTTAAACCCCTTGTTAGTTATTTTTGAAAATGAATCTAATGAGAACGTTTTGAGGCTGATTTGATAAATGGTTTTGAGGTTATGGTAAAGAGATGTTATTACCTAATTACACTTCTCTCTAGTTTTTAGATGACTTAATTAACAAGATAATATTTATATTTTTGTGACCTATGGGATGAAAGGATGATACTATGAAATTTTAGAGAAATTATATTCTTTATCTCTTTATAATTCTACTGTTAGTGGTAGTGGTTCACATTATTAAGTAGGAGGCATGATAGGGTGATAAGAACCATTTGATCTAGGCTGGAATAGTCTAGATTAGGAAACATCAGCCAATGTTGTATACAGATCATTCACATATAGTTAAGGATGGTGGGGTTATTCACGCCCTTCTGTTCATTTGATTAGATGATGTTAGGCATGCCACAACGCCCGATATACGACCCATACACAGTACATACTTGTGGAACCCATAGCCATCTGATCGTGATGATCAGTTTTCTATAGTAAACCACATTAACCCCATGTGGCTAAGTTAGAAACACAAGACCCGAATCTTCCCATATTGATTTGGGCCATCGAGGACATCCACAAATTTACACTAAAAAAAATTGACCTATACCAAAAAAATATAGAAACAGATAATATATTTGTTGGTAAAATGAGTAATTCTAACATATAATAATTTATTATTATTATTAATTATAGACACAAATAGTTATCAATACCAATAAATATATCTATCAAAATTAATAATTTTCTTCCCACATATCTCTTATCAACTACTAAATCTATTGTTATATCATATTAACACTAATAATTGTTTTACCAACAAATGAATCTATTATTATTAATTTAAAATACTAAAAAAACTATCAAGATTAGAAAAATTCATTACAATAAATCATTCAATGACAATAAATATGTAATCAATAATTGAATATATATTTATATCATTTAGCACTAATAGATCTTTTACTAAAAAAATTATATGATTATGTGTTCAATTAAAATATTTATAATTTAATTAGGATTCATAAAATAATATATAAATATATATCATATATAGTTGAATAAAAATATTTATAATTTATAATTTAATAAAATTTCATGAAATAATATATTAATATATATAATATATATCATAAAATTATTGGCAATAGAAAGTAATTAAGGTTCTACATGTAATGTATAAAAAATATAGTTTAGTAGAAATAAGTTGGGGTTAACCCCTTTTATTAAAATAAAATTAAAATAAAACTTTTTTGACTCATTGGAGAGGGAACCATTAAATGGAAAATGACCCAAACTTTGATGGTATGAAAACATGAAAAAACCTTAAAATGTTGATGGTTTATAAGCCCAATGACATAAAGTCAAATACAAGACCCGAAGGTGTATTGTGATGTTGGCTTGAAAGCCCATAAAAAATTGTCAAATTTCTTGGCTTAGCCAATATATCATGAACAAAGCCCAATATGGATGCCCAGAAACTCTTGGTGGAGAAATTCCACAAATATTTTCCCATTGCCGCCTGATGCCACACCTCCATCCGACAAGACTCATGCGAGCATTGCTTCCAAACAGGAACACCAACATGACACCAATGTCATCCATCCTTCATTGAATGTATGACCATATACCTATAATCTTGTTGATGATCCATCATACACGCCAGTGTCATCCAGCTCTTTGAGTCCGTTCACCATTTCCAACTAAAGTTTGAAGTAACCATTTCAATGCCTCATTCTTAATCAATGACTAGGTTCATCACCCCTTATTCATATTACATTCCTCCTCATCCTAAGAATCCCCTACTCATTCTATCTTATATCTTCCCCTATTTTTTTTCAGTTGTAGGAAATATTTATTTTCAGTGATTAGCTTGATCCAGTACAAGTTAATTGTTTTATAGAATTTTTTTAGTCTTAAATGCCTAGTTCTTCAATGAATATTTAAATCCCTATTAAATCATAGAGTGACATAGCAGATCATAAATTAAGTGAAAAATAATTTTGGATAATCTCACACATTCATCGACAAGGGAAACCAATCCCATATAAAAAAAGGTTAGAGTCCATCATTTTTTTAAATGGGGCTTGGACTATAATTTATTATAAATATTTGTATTATATGAGTTCCAAAATTGATTGCATTCCCCTACCTAAATAAGAGTTTTAAAATTTATCCACAATATTGTTTATTTTCCTTTGGTTCTAAAAATATGAATTGTCAAACACCACTAATTGTGAAATTATCATAACACTTATTACTCATGATAAAGGATTTTCTATATTCATTTAAAAATAAGTGGTTTGAAACATATCCATAATATATTTTTCTTCCCTTGGTTATAAAATAAGAGTTATAGAACATCACTAATTGATAAATACTCTTAACACTTATGAATGATCATAAGTAATTATGTATATGTATTTTCAAATAAGTGTTTCAAAACACTATTTATTTATTAATTATCATAAAAATTATTACTTATGAAAATAATTATTTTATACGTGATTCCATAATTATTATTGAATATTTTCCCATGCCACTTATTTTAGAGGCCTTATTCTAGAATATAAGTGTAATTTTTTTAAAAAATAGAACAAAGACCAATTAATTATTTTAAATACTTATAATAAGTTATAAATTCCATAATAAGCTTCCAAATGAGTGTTGTTAAATAGTTCCGAAATATAGTTTTTCCTTGGTTCTGAAATATTACTAGCATGCTTCCAATCATTAGTGTTTTTCATGTATATATATAAAAGAGCATATTATGAATATTTTATTTTGTTTTTTATTTAATCTAAGTACCTATGAAACTATTAGGATGTAATCAACATTTGTTTCTTGCTTCCATATTTCCTCTACTTTCTCAACCAGCATTCGAACCAACAGTTGGAAATATAGTTATTTTGGGTGTGTTTAGTGATTAATTTTTTTTTATATTTTGTATTTCATTTTCTAAAAATGTTATCTATTTAAATAATCAAACACATTTCAAATACACTTTGAAAAATGAAAAAAGAAAATGTTTTTCAAAACCAAATTCACTATTAAAACTTGTTTTAAGGATTTATCCAACTAGATAACCATCAGTATTTTATTTGTTATTTAATTTTTTTTTCTGAAATCATGTTTTATAATGATTAACTTATTGTACTATAAATATATTAAAAAATTAATTTTTTAGGAAAAATGCAACATTTCTAGTTTTCATTGGGATTTAATTTTTTTTATAATTTCAATACGTATTATTTCTAGATAAACAATTTTAAATTCACAGTGAAGAAGATCACAATTCATCATGAAATTTTAGGAATGCGTTCTCACACTCCAATTTAAAAAGAAATTTATGCCCCACCATATCCATCCCCAACTCCACTTTAGCACTAAGAATGTTGTAGATGTAACTGCTACCCAAGCGTTACATTTATCATAACTGTTGCAATTATTCAAAACTAATCCTAGAGTAACATAACAACCAATTGAAATTAAATTTCAAAATAAGAATCAATGTATATAACAACTAAATATAATCAAATTACTATAAAAACCAAATCCTTTTCCCAGATGCATCTTAAAACTTTACCGAGTACATGTTAAGTTAATTGTCTACTAATTTCAATCCAATGTAGTCCAAAATGGAAGAAAAGGATTGTTTGTTTTTTGCTCACATTGTTTCTTTTGTTTAGAAGGTAAAAAATAGATAAAGTATAAATAATATGACAAAACATAAAAAAGGGAAAAAAATACAAAAGTAAACACAAAAATCTGATATATACTTACAATAAGTCTCTTTACATTGAAATAAGGTGTTTCTTAACATTACAAGAACAAGAGAAATAATACAAATGATGGGAATTTAGTTATGAGTAATTTGGAATTTATGTTAGTATATGTTTTGTTTTGTAATCACTACTAAAAAATAGGCCTTTAATAGTTCTAGAAAAAAGTATTGATAATGGTGTCCTTTATCATTGCTAAAACACGCACTGATAAAGGGTAACCTTTATCAATGATTAATTTTTAGCACTGATAAATGGATCCTTTATTAACACTTTTTAGCGTTGTTAAAGGTCTTAAATAAAATGAAATAATTAAATAAATAAAAAATAGATATGAGTTGATTAAAAATATATTAAAACTTTCATTAATTAAATAATTATTGATAAAAATGAATAAAATGAATATACTATATATAAATTATAATTACTAATAAATAGTATATATTACTTAGAAATCGAGAAAACCATAGATTAAAACCCATGGTCACAAAAAATTTATAATGAAAATGAAAGTGCACATGCAAGGGAGATGATGAGAACATCGTTGAAAAATGGCACACAAAATGCCACTAGAAAAGAAGAGGTCATTCAATAATCACCATCTTGTATGTCTTCCACCCCTTCCTCAAGAGCCATCCGATCTTTCAGGTGTCTTCCTCTCTTCCATTTCTTAGGGATTGAACAAGTATCTTCCTAACCATCCATGATTGATGAATCATCTTCCTCATCATGAGTGTCATTTCCCCCGGTGAAATAATTTTTTGGAATCAAGACAAAGTCATCTTGATTTTCTGCTTCCTTAAAACCAGAAATGCTACTTTTCTTAATGGTCTTAAAACCCAAGTATTGTCCTCTATAATGTTCCTAAACATTACCAAATTCCTCATAAAAATCATCCTTAATATTAGATCTATTGAGACTAATAAATATTATGTATTAAATATAAAGATATATATAAAATAAAATAAACAAATAAAATTAAAAATAAGTAAATTTGGAAAAATATTAAACATTTTATTAATTAATTAACTATTGATAATATTAATAAATAGTATATACTAAATATATATATAAATATATATGAATGTATATATATATGATTTATATAATACAAAATGTTTATTTTTGAAGATAAATAAGTCATATATTTAGTGAAGAATAGTTTATAATTAGCAATTAATATAAATTAAAAATATAGACTAATTGTATCGAGTAATAGACATAATTGAATGTCATTTTTTTATTTAACATATGTCAAACATGTGTTATATTGATTTCACATTTATATATACATAATTAATGTATTTTTATATACAACACATACATACAAATATTTACGTAATTAATGAAATCTTATATAGAAACACACATACCTAATATTTATGTAATTTATTCAAATTTTAGTATACATTTTATAATTTAATTATAACATGATAAATTTAATATATCATGTCTTTAATCAGTAATTTTTATTTATTTATTTTTTAATTTTAATACAGGTAGGTATTAATTCATTTTTAAATTTTTTTATTTTTTATTTTTATTTTGTTGTTAATTTAATCAATTTATATTATTTATTTATATATATTTATTTAATATTTTTTAATATTTTCAATATGTATTCATCTTTATTTCAATATATACCCATATTTTTAATAATTTATATTTAATTAATAAAACGTATCCATTTTTTCAATATTGTTAAAGTGTACTCATTTTAAATTAATCAATTTCACTCATTTTTAACATGCATGCACTTAAGATTAAAGATTTATTAATAATGTTGAAATATATTAGAAAATAAATATGTGTAAATAAATTTATTTATAAATGTATATTTACTAAATTTATACATTTATATATTTATCAATATAAATAAATAAATATTATTTTTTAAAAAGTATTTATATAATTATAAATAAATAATTATATATATTCAAATAAATATAAAATTATAAAAAATTTGTTTAAATAATGAATATATTTTCTATATTTATATTTATATATATATATTAAATAAATAATGAAGTAAATAAATATATAAATATATATAATGATTTAAATAAATAAATAAATAAATATTTTTTTTAAAAAATTATTTATATAATTAAAAATAAATAATATCTATTTAAATAATTATATTTAAATAATGAATATATTTACTATATTTATATTTGTATACATTTATTAAATATATATAATTATATAAATATATTTACAATTTTTTTTAATTATAATTTACAAATCCATTATCAGTGCTAAAGTTTTAGCGCTGATAAAGATATAGATTTATCAGTACTAAAAAGGCCCTGATAAAGATGACTTTTATCAATACTTATTAATTTAATACTGATAAAAGGGATCTTTATTAGTGTTTTTTTGAAGTGCTAATAAAATTGTCCTGATCTATTTAAAGAACCCTAAATATTCGCAAACTAGTTGTGATTCAATGGTCAAATGAATCCAAGGGTTGAATGAATTATAGGTTTTCCAATATCTACAGTTTCTCTCAGATGATTCAAAGATTCAATCAAGGTATGTTATTTTCTCCTTGTCCCCACTCATTTATTGCTTATTTGGCTATATCTATTTTCATTTTTTGTTCATTTTCTCTTTCTATTCTTTATCCATTGCTGATTTCCCTGCTAGAATGAATTTCTAATTGAGGGATTCTATGATTTTTGGTTTTTACTGACCCTTTAAGGACTTTTCTTGCTGTCATATAGAGTATTAATAATTCCACTCAATAGTTTGATAAATGATTTCCCTTCTAAATTTATTTTGAATAAGATAAATATTTATGACAATATAGGGAATGAATTAGAAACCACTAGACATGTACAGTGGGGTTCTCTTCATTCATTCAATATGATGGATGTGGAAGCCAAAGGTTATTCTACTCAATTGAGGGATGCCTCCTACCATTGGACATAGGAAATACATGTCCTATGCACATGTGAAAGTAATGAAATAGTTCCTTGCATGGGATAAACAATCATAGGTGTTTAAGTGAATGATACTGATCACTTCTATATAGTGATAAATAAGTTGGGACAACACATTAAGAAAAACATTAAACACAAATATAGGAAATCCCCCAAGGATTGATCATTTTTTTTGATAATACTGTATTCATAATCTTATATTTTCATTTTTTCTATTATTTTGTTTGAATCAATTTTCAAAATCCCAATTATTTTTCATATTTTCAAAAAATATATAAAATAACATAAATATAATAATGTGGTAGGAATAGTGAGTGATGAAAAATAAAATCTTTAAGGGAATGACCGTGGACATCAACTATCCTGTACTAATGAGGAATATAAATATTATTTTTTACCACCCCATAACTGGTGTTTCATATACTCAACCCCATAATATAATATAGGCTTCTTTACCACAAAATGAAACTAATTCTTAATACTTCTTCTTAAAATTGTAATCCCCTTTAGAGTATTATATATATATATATATATGACTAAAAATTAATACATATGATCTGAGTATAATTATAAATTGATGAAAATAAAAACTTATCGAAATGCATTGATTTATTCTTTGAGGGACTATATATATATCATATTGAATAAACTCCAAGGGTTTTTTCATTTAAATCGCTAATTTATTATTTTAATTATGAAAAATCATCCCATTATAATTAAGAAAAAGTATCTACCTATTTTATATTTTCATTATAAAAATATCTCAACCCACCCTTTTTATTTCAGTATTTAAATGTCTCATTACCTAATATGATAAATTTTTCATTAACACAAATAAACTTCCTCTTTCAAACACAATTAATATAAATTTTTACTGACCCCAAATTAGAATATAGTTCGACTCATTTTCTATACCTTTGTAAAAATATATCCATCATTGAAATGATAACCTACTCATTAATACTTCTTAAAGATCACTTACAAAAAATGTACACCAGAAGACAAAGCTCCTGACTATTTATTAAAGGTGAAATAAAAGGATAACAAGAAAGCAAGAGAGTGGATGAGGTAATAAAAAGAGAAATTCCCTCCTTAAGATAAGAAATATATATATCAAGAAAAGGAGGACGATTTCCATAATCATAATTAGAATCATCATCACTATTCATAATTTTCCACTCTGAAAGTGAATTTCCTTGATTAAGGATCCCAATGATCCTCTCCATGGACCTTTATTTCTTCAGAGTGAGATGGTTCTTTGATGCCCTGGAAGATGACCTAGTAGACACATTCCTGGTCAGATTGGTATAATCCTTCAACAAACTTCTTTTTGAAGGAACCAGAGAAAAATGTTAACTACTAACCACCTTTTCCTTTATACTTGAAATGAAATCTTTAAGAGAAACAGGGTTACCACTGCTGATAGATATAAGATTAGTGGTGTCTATAAAAACCATCTTCTTCTCCTTATCCCTTCCATAATCCAAAATATTTCCCCATTTAACAGACATTCCTGAGGAACTAAAGACATTCTGAACCTATTGAAGACAATCCATGATCTTCTTAATAGTATATTTCCCAAACACATCATCCCATAGAACATGCCCTAAAAAGTCTGTGTCCAGCAGTTTCACTATACAACCTTTCTCATCAATCAGTGAAGGGGAAAAATCGGGCACAACACCAAAAACATCATTTGAAAACTACGCCACCTCAATAGTGTGCCACACATACTAACCGGTGGGTTTTATAAAATCTACTTAGATATTCCAACCTACTGAATGGGCTCAAGTGGAGGTCCATTCCTAATCAATTTAACATCCATAGAAATACCATCACTACTCCTACAATTTGGTTCCTCATTTTCAGTAGAAGGCTCATTGATAACATTTTCATCCTGATTATGCTATAAGTTAGACCCCACACAATCTCTTTCAAGGCTATAATATTCATCTTCTTGTGGATCAAGATAATAAACATACTTAACTTCAGAGGCTTGACCCTATAACAATGACATTTTTCCCTCTAAACCTGAGGTAGGATGATCATTCATGGCCACCAATGGATTCTGCTTGGGTTTCTTGGGAAATTTAAAGGGTTTTAAATGTTATAAATACTTCAAATCATTCTTCCCTTTGGATTTAACAACAAAACCATTATAGAGTATCCCTTTTCAACCCCGAAATCATATATTCTCCTCCTATAGTTTTGAGTCAAATGCCCAATATATTTACACACACAACAAAAATATGAACATTTCTCATAATAAAACATGATATAAATTTAATAATTTGAAATAGAAATAATAACATTATCAATAAGGGTGGAACTAATATAAGTCAAAACCAACATCCTTGAAAAGTTTCCATACCTGAAAAATTCAGTTTCGTTGTCTAAATGAATTGGGACCCCAATTGCAGATACAGTGTTGTGGAATTTTTTTGGGTTTCACATAATCCAATTGAGACCAAGAAACCTCACCCATACCTATGAAAATTAATTATTGGACTATAAAACATTAAAATATATGGACTATTCATTAATATGGCCATCCCAATCTTTAGAAACAAGGAACCAACAACCCACACATGAGATCTAAAATCCACTAACTGAAAGAGGCAATGAAAGAAGCCTCTTCCTAAAGAGATACATCTCCAATTAGAGAACCCATATATAAATGAGATCCTTAAAACTAGATCATCTATTCACCATGGAATCATGCCTTTTGAAAGTACCACATTCAAGATTAAATAATTTTCTACCATGGAAAACCTTTCTCAGAAACCATCAAAATTGGCCTCTACATGAGCGACTGATCCTTTCCTATGAATCCTATCAGAGGAGGATCCATTTAAGGAGGCCAAAGGTCATTAATGATTTTCAGGATATATATCTAAACTCTTACTTGGGATTCTCTCTGATGACAAAAATCCCTTACATTTATGTGGAATCACCTTCAAAATCAAGACCGACACCTGAGATTGTATGATTGATAGAATTTTGGTTATAAGGAAGTGAGGAATCACCATATCAATGGGGACCCTCTACCTCATCGCCACCTTCACAGAGGATCTACCATACTCGTGCCTTCTACCACTTAAAAATCACTTCATATACTTCATCACACTTCTAATAAACAACATGTATATTTTACTTTGATCAATATAAAAACTGATCATTCTTTAACATTGCATTTTATTTCCAACAAATTTTAAATGTAAATAATTTTTCTTAATCGATCCACCATTTCTAGAATAACAAGTACCCTTTTAACTTGTCAAAAATAATTAATTATATCAATTTACCCATCATGTGAGATGAAAAACCATTATCTAATATGAAATGATGTTTCTTTTGTAAATCCTATAGTGTGAAATCTATAATAAATTCCTCTTACATTCCATTATTTTTCATATAATACATTTCTAATTCTTTCTTCACATTCATATATGTTTTTAGAAAATATTAAAAATACTTCATATAACCATTTAATTTGTAACATGTTCAATAGATTTTATTAAATGGTTTAAATTCATCATCCAATTTTACTTATGAAGATTCACACTTCAAAAATATTTTCCTAAGAGTGGGTCATCTCCCCTTTAAATTAAAACCTCTGTATCGTCCATAATTACTATTATTTATCTCATTATGACTATTTTTTTTACAATGTGCCAAAAATAAATATAGAACCCATAATGTCCATGAAAATAAAATTTTATTATAAACCATACTCTTAATCTTCTTGAAAATAATTCTTGATTTCAACCTGTCTAGACATAATTCTTGAATCAATTTATCAAATAAGAAATTTGAGATGTTTAAAACCCCTGTCGTTATTAGTTATATTCTTTTCCTAAAATATTTTTTCTATTCCATATCAATTTTTAATTGAAATTTAAATTATAATTTGGAGATGTTTTCAATTATTTTATATACCATTAATTTTAAATGTAATAATTCCTTAGGTTGTTACATCACTTGTTCTAAAAAATAGAATGGAGGTTATCAAATTCTATATATGTTAGAATAATTATTAAAAATTATTTTTAGGTATTCATCATTTTAGGTCTACATGTATTTGTTCCAACCCTAGGAATAACTGATTACTATCCATGTATATGATATAACTCCTTATTTATTAATTTTTTATCAATACATTTTTATATCTTCTGGTTGATGGAATGGGAGTTTATTATTATTGTTTATTATATTTGGGTTTCTTATTACTTCTTAATTACTTATATTATATTTTTATTTGTTTAGGGGGTTTAATAAATTCTTTATGGATCATTTTAATAGAGTAAGGACTAGTCTTATTTAGAGTATTGAAAGTATTAAAAGTAGGATTTCTACTATAAATATATAATTCATGTAGGCCCCAAGGATTCATATATCATATCCTCTCCCCACTGAGTCCCCTGGAATAACTAACAAGAATGTGTATGACTCTCAAATATCACCTTCAATAGGCCATGAGTTAATAACTAGTGCTAATGGTGAAATTATCACAAATGGGAGGCAATACCCCATTTAGAGAACAAAATAGAGCACAACTGTAATCCTCATCAACTTCATCTCCTAAACAGTTATTATTAATTTTTTTCCTGAGACTTACCCCCATATATTTTATGTTTCTTGTTCTACTATGAGAAGTAGTCCTCCTATGGATGACTACTTCTTATTGTATTTCAGGTAATATAGGTTCACATCAACAGGAGATGGGGGATGAGTGTCAAACAACAAAATGAAATAATAATTGTTCGAGAGATGAGATGATGAGGATGAAAGTTTTCTATAAATTTTATTTTTGGATGAATTCATTGGATAAAACATAGCATATTGGATTGATTATTATGTTAAATTAAATTATATATTTTCTTGAATTCATACTGAAATTATTTAAAACAATCAAATTTTGGGTTTCCATTATAGTAATTATCTATAAATTTCACCTTTGATAATGAATATCTTATGTGTATTTATTTATTTATTTTAAAAAATAATTTTTTATGATCCTAAAATAATGGATTTGAATTGAAAATGTATAAATGATAATTTTTTGACTATAGAGTATGAATATGAAGTTAAATACTTCCTAATTTTTTCAAAAAATCATGCATACAACCATTATAAAGTCCTTTATCCATGTTTATATTGTTTTTATTCAATAAATATTTGTCTAGAAGAGTTGGAAGAACATTTTACCAATCACGGAATAGATCATAGTTATAAACATTGGATTAAACATGGGAAAATCTAAATGTGCCCACTGATTGGGATGATACTGCAGTTTATGTATCATTTTATATGAAAACCAGTGTAAATGATGATGGAGATCACATGGAAGAAATTAAAATGGAAATCAAAGATGAACTTCATGATTGTACAATGTTTTTTGAGATGTCAAATAACTATGATAAGAGACCATTTCATTCCAATTATACAAAACATACAAAATTGTTAGATGTATTGATGTTATATAATTATAAATCTAGTAGCAGATGGAGTAAAACTAGATTTACAGAACTACTTAGTCTCCTAAATGACATGATACCAAAAGAAAATGAACTACCATGTCAAACATATGGTGCTAATAGAATTATATGTTCATCATTCAGGATTTCTAAAAAAATACATGATTTTCCAAATTATTTCATATTTCTTTGAAAGGACCATGAATGAATCATAAAATTTCCTAAGTGTGGTGTGAATTAATACAAGAAAAATGAATCATGTCCTAAGAAATATGTATGGTACTTTCCTATCATTACAAGGAACATAAGACTATATAGATGTTAGGAAACTATGAGGTAATTGACATGGAATATTGATATAATAATTATATATGGGAACCTAAATCACCCCATAGATTCTCCTCAGTAAAAGAAAATTGATTAGGAGTATCCTGAATTTGGAAATGATTCAACAAAATTTAATATTTCATTATCTATATATGGAATAAATCCTTTTTGTGTACAATGTATTTTTCACAGTACATAGACCATCATGCTGGTAAATTATAACTTTCCACCATGGTTATGCATGAAGTGAAAATAAATTATATTGTCTCTTCTTATATCAGTACCAAAGAAACCATGTAATGATATTGATTTCTATTTGAATGCATTGATCAAAGATCTAAAATTAATGTCTGATATAGGTGTTATAATTCATGATACTCATAGAAGTGAAGAATTAACATTTATAGCCATGTTTTATGATGTGGTAAATGAATTCCCTGCATATGGAAATTTATTAGGATATTGAATTAAAGGAATGTTGGGGTGTCCCATCTGTGAAGAATGCAAAAAATTAGTTCTTTTGAAACATTCCTCAAAGACTATATTTTTAAGAAATCATAATTTTTTTCCTCGACTACATAAATACTAATCCTAGATGAAAACATTCGATGTGAATTTCAAACAAGGTAGAACACAATCTATACTAATGGGTGATCAACTATTCGATAAAGTAAAATATATTGAAACTATTTTTTGTAAACCATTTTGAAAAAACCTTACAAAATCAGGTTGGAAGAATAGATCACTTTTCTTTGAATTGCCATATTTGAAATATTTGTATGTTTGAAATTTTCATAATGTCATTCTTGTAGAAACAAATTTATTTAATTGTGTTATTGTCTTGTTAATAAATTTTTCAAGAAAAATGAAAGATTGAATCAAGCCTAGGTTAGATATGATTGACATAGGGATAAGGGAAGAGTTAGCACTGATGAAGGGAAAAGGGAAAACTATTCTTTCTCCAACATCTTACACACTATCTAAACTTGATAAATTTCAATTTTTCCTATTCGATAATAGTCTAAATGATCTATAAGGGTATTCATAAAATATATAGAATCTTATTTGAATGACTAATTTGATGTTATATTGACTAAAATCACATGAATGACATGTTGTGATGAAAATTTTTATTCCTGTTACTTTCCATTTCATTTTGCCTAAAATTGTATGACATACATTAACCATACTCTGCTTATTTTTAAAATACATATATAGTAAAGTTATAGACTTTATGAAGTTTTGCAATCATTAATAAATAGGTTTTAGTCATATTATGTTAATTAGAGATGTTATTCCCACCATTATTTTTCAATATAGTGGTCCACATGTTGGTTCACTTGGTTAGAGAGGTTCAATTGTATGGTCCATTCCATTATAGATGGATGTACCCTATTGAACTTTATATGAATATTTAGAAAGGATATGTCAAGAATCAAATTCATCCATAAGGTTTTATTTCATAATGATATATTGTTGAAGAGGATGTTGAATTCTGTACCGATTACCTATCAAATGTTAACAACATCGATCTCCCAAAGTCACATCACAATGGATTCCTCATGGGTGAAGGTATTTCCCTAAGAGATGTTATTAAAATTAACTTTATAGAATGGGATCAATATAACCCTTACATTTTACGTAATGCTGATGATGTTGATCTATATATTGAAGCCCACAATGAAATTATTATTAATTTGAATCCATAATGGGCTGAAGGGTGGATATAAAATACACATAATGAAAAGTTTATAGGATGGTTTTGAGATCAAATTTACAAGGAGATATCTAAATAATTTTATGGCTAGATATGAGAACTAATTAAAATGTTATATATGACACTGGTTTTCTAATCAACAGTTATATATTCTATACAAAAGAACATGATGACCACAGTGTAACATCCTATGTAATTATGAAATAATACTTTTTTATATTTATTAATATTATGAATTAGAATGTAATTTTACCTTAAAATGGATGTTATTTTCAATAACACACCCAAAACTCAACAATGAATTTCTCTAAAATCATGCGTTGAATGCAAGACTAAGTTATACCGAAAAGTAAAATATTGTTAATATTATTAATTTAAGTGGCAGTTATCATGTAGCAATTCTATCAGAAGGAATAAATAGGAAGGAATATATTATGTTTACACATGTTTATTAAATTTTTTTACATTATACAATAAATTTTATTGGCTTAAAATATTTATAAATCCAATTTTATGCATAAAAGCTCTATATTTTTAAAAGGTAGTTTTACCTCCTTTTAATGGAGAACCAATTTTAAATCAATTTTTTTTCACTTTTACGGATTTTATATGTAAAAATAAACTTCATTTTTCAAATATAAAGATAAAATTTAGTTTATTGTGATTTTTTTTTATTTTCATGTGGAGTTTTATTTTTTAATGAATATAGAAAAATAATAAATTTTAATTCAAAATAGTTTTTTCATCAAATTTTTTATAGGGATAAATTATATTTTTAAATATTTTTGAAGTTTAATTAGATTTATTTAAATTAACCTCATTTAGTTAGTTGGAATCAGTTTCACTTTGAAATTGAAAATAAACACTTATCAAAATTTCAAATATTTTTACTTTAAAAACCCGCTATCACATCCCATATGCGGGGTTAAATTTAAATTAATTTTTTCCAATTATATGATTAGAATATAGAAAAATGGATTATATATTTTTAATTTGAATAATTTTTAAATTATAACAAGTACAACTTTGTTTTTGACAAAAAATGTTTGTGGAAGTGATTTAAATTAATTACAACGATTAAGAGAAAAACTAGCTTAACAATGGACTAAACCTTAAACTTAAGGGCCCAAATGACCTATACAATTGTCAAAAATCTATTGGATTTAAATATTTAGACCCTATCCTACATCCAATATAATTTTTACCATTATTGGATCCAATTGACATGGGAAAAATGTGGGTGGAATTCTCTTTTTCAAAAAACATACAAGAGTATCACACCTCCTCCACTATCAAAAGACACTCACACCTCCCACTTCCTCAAACCTCTAAATCCAATTTGTCTCAAAATATATAACCATATATATCCTAAATATCCGTCCCCTAATCCTATAATCCTAAAATTGGGAAGAAATTTATCCAAGGAATACCTTTGGTGTATATGATATTTATTATGTATTATGATTCTTTAATTCTTTTATAGCACATAACTTTTTACATTCCATTTTTTGTAAGTACGATACCATCATTTGTGGAAGTGTGAACTACAGCCTCCTCAAAGCGATGTAATACGTTCACACACTACATGGAACATATTAAGGATAGGTTTAATTAAATATATGTGACATAAATAACATATATATAATATTAATGACATAATTACCTTTCTGAAAATACAACTCATTATTTTCTTTAACACTTTTCCACACACTGAAAAAGTGAAAACGTCATTCGTGGATGTGTAGACTACCACCTCCTCGAAGAAAAATGATTCATTTTACATAACCATAATTATATGTATAAGTATATATGATTAAATAATATTGTATATATTATATAGTGATAATTATGTAAAGAAAAATTGTTGATTACCTTATTTCTGTAACACTCGTTGAAAAATGATAACGTTACTCATAGGTATGTATGACCTATAGTCACCATGGTTGTAATGTTGGTCCATTTTTAATAATAATATTTAATGATTGTTTTTAAAAGTGTAATTTATGTATATATATGATAATTATTTCATTGTTATTATTCTAGATATGTTCATATAATATCCCCTTTGACCATAATTGACATCCCAATGTCATTTTGACACATAAACCGAATATGGTCAAAACACCTGACGTAAAATTAATTGTTTAAGTAGTTTTATACAAAACTATAATAAGTGAAATAAAAGTAAAAATAAACTTGAAAAAGTTTATCAAGAAATTATATAATTAGTATAATTTTATTATTCATGCAGTTAAAGACACACGAGACAAGTTGAACCCAATGTAAGGAATTTTGTCTTAATCTACTTTCATTGTGGGATTTTA
Source organism: Viscum album (assembly GCA_963277665.1). Lineage (NCBI taxonomy): Eukaryota > Viridiplantae > Streptophyta > Magnoliopsida > Santalales > Viscaceae > Viscum > Viscum album. The sequence goes on from OY728165.1 coordinate 816,627,382, forward strand.
TGATTATATACACTTTTATTATTTTATAACATATATATATATATATATAGACCCTTTTACATTATATATCCATATTTTATCAATTATCTTGTTATTTAGTGTTTTATTAAATGTTATTGTTTCATTTAGATTATGATTTTTATGTTTAAAGTGGTTTGAGATGCTTTGAATGTTTAAAGGTGAAATCCATTACTAATGTCAATATTATTGATATTATTTTTCATATTTATTTTATATAGATATAAAAATGGTTGTAAAGGTTATTTTTTTTCTATTTTTAATTTCATTCAAATATTTTTTTAAATGTAATCTTTTTACGAGCTTTATATGGAACGTTTTGACAAATGACAAAAGTAATGTTCTGTTCTTAAGTTACATGACGACATTGAATTTCCCACCACTGTGGGAATTTTTTTACTTTTGTAATCCTTTGAAATATTTCATGTTTTCTTAAATTAAAAACTTTATTTTTGTTTTTTGGATATTTTTTTATTCAAAATGGGGTTTTAAATGGATTGATTTTCCCATATCTCAAAATGGTTTCTTATGATTGAAAATGAAATTTTATGAGTGAAATGTTGAAAATTTGAATCTTTTATGTGTTATGATTATATAAATTATACTCGGAAATTTTACTCGTGGTACCATAATAAACCAATTATGGATGGGTCCATGATATCCCTCCAATGAATTGGGTATAGAATTCAGCCATATAGTTATTTCATTCATTTGAGATAGATATAAATAATTCAATCGTATAGTTATTCTATTTGTTTAGGTGACAAGTGTAGTGATGTTTCAAGACACCTTTATGTATTTTCTATTATTTTTATTGGTTTTATTGTAATCTTTTGATTATAAAAAAAAATTATGAAATGAGTTTATTATCAAAATAATGTATTTAATACTTATCAAGGTGAAAATTATTACTTCATGTTAAGGTTTTCATAACCTTTTAATGTTTATAAATTTACTAATAGTATCCTTATTTTTATATCCATTACTAATCTTTTTATGCTCATCCCATATTTTTATTATTTTTTATAGGACCTAAGGTTGATTAATGGATTTGAATAATTCATGTTGGTAGCTGTGAAAAGTTTTGATTAAACATATCGGGATTTATTTTAAAAGTTGTAGATTATGGAAAAAATTGATACTGTATGGAAGTGTCCACTTTTTATTTTAATGTTTTTTTAATTATGAGTTATGGCCTAATTATATAAAACTATAAACCGGAAAATATACTCAATGTAAAATAAAGTAAAATTATTGACTTAAATCAAGATTATGTAATTTTTTAAGGATGGGTCTTTATAGTTGGTATAAAAGAAAAGGTTTAGATAAATTTAGAGTTTAGGTTAATATTAGTATAATTACCTTAGAATATTTTAATTTATAGTTAAGTTAAAATGATATATCATTTGAATATTACCATGTTTCTTCATCTAAAGTTTTTTTGTTCAGAATTGTTTTCCCTAGAGGGAAAAAAGAAGTTCTAGTGGGAAGGTACCAAGAGTAAAATATCCTTCCAAATCCAAATTTTGAGATGGTTGGAATCGGAACAGAGTAGTTTTTTTGCAGTGATTTATCCATTAAATCAGGCTATAAATGGTGGTGGTGTCCATGAAATAGAGAAACCAGATCTACCACATGAGAACTTGATGATAGTGAAACATTTTATGTGATAATATCCCCTATCATTCAGAGGATCATCTGAACCCATGATAACTAAAGGATGGATTAAATACCTTGAAAAGATATTCGACATCTTGGATTTTTGGATTACCAAAAGTAATCTCTTAAAATTTATCTTTCTGAAGGTGAAGTTGATTATTGGTGGTCAATGGTTAAGGATATCAGATAGAGTGAAGAGACTAATTACTTGGAAAGGGATGTATTTAAGAATATTTTCCTTGAGATATATTTTATTAAAGCTGTTCGACGTAGGATGGAAAAAATTTGTGGAATTGAAACAAAAGAAGAAAGATTTAGTGGATGAATATGAATAAAAATTCATTTGAATAACAAGGTATGTCCCAAATTTTATCTGAGATATTGATAGAACGATAAACCAGTTTTTCTCAGGATTAAAGCCAAGATGTAGAAGGTTATTGGCTTCTCATGAGTCCAAGAGCTATGAGAAACTTGTTTGATGCACTGAGAAGGTACAAATGGAGTTTTATGATGATCATGGGTCCCATTATAAAAAGAAAAATAAGAGGTCTAGTTGGCATAAAATGGTAAATCATTCATCAAATAAGTTTGGAGGTAAGAAAAAATTCCCATATTGGGATAAGTGTGGTAAATAGAACCTTTGATAACGTCTTTCAATGTTTAGGAAGTGATTCTAATGTGGTGAGATTGGTTATATGGTTCATTACTTCAAGAAAAAAGACCATACAAGTAATGAAAATCCAGCTATATTATGTTTTAGTTACCATGAGTTTGTCCATTATTCCAATGTGTGTTCAAAGTTGATTATCAAGGGTGTAAACAAAAAAGATCAAAAAAAACATGTGTGGAAAAATATTTCTCTAATACTGTATTTGATGTTGGTCTCTTAAGTGAATTGGTGGACAATATGTTACTAATTTATTCAAATTATAAAAATACTCTCTTGGATTCTGCAGTTTTTCATTCTTTCATTTCTAGGAAATTTTCTATAAAATTGGGGATACGAAATCATGACGGAAAGATATAAATTTTGATAAAAACATTGCATTGAAGTATTATTAAAACCAATATTTATAATAATATTTCTATTTTCATTAATGGGATGTTATTTTCTACAAATATTTTTGAACTGCCTACAGTGAGTTTGATATAATCTTGGGTATGGATTGGGTTTCAGTTTTTCATGATAAAATATATTACAAAGCCAGGAGTGTTTTATTTAATGATTTTTTACATTTGATAACATACCAAGAATATGAGAAATTTATGAAAGAAGGGAATGAATATTATCTATATCATGTTTTTGAAAAGAAAGAAACAATTCTGATTAGTGACATACTAGTAGTAAATGAATTTACAGAGGTTTCTCCTAATGAATTTCCTAGTGTTGTTCTTGATTGGGAAGTTAAATTTATTATTTATTTTGTGCCTAATGATAAGCCTATTTCAAGATCTCCTTTTATAATGGATCAAGTAGAACTTTTGGAATTAAAAATCTTGTTTCATGAAATTCGTGATAAAGTTTTCATTCAACCTATCACTTCACCAAGGGATGCTCCTATTTTATTTGTCAAAAATAAAGATGGTTCCATGAGACTTTATATTGATTAAAGAGCCTTTAATAACATAAATATTAAGAAAATGTATCATTTTATTTATATTGATTATTTTTTTGTTCAGCACTAGAAAACATAGTGTTTTTTGGTGTTTGATATGAGGTTCAGGTACGATCAACTGAAGGTGAAGGAAGTTGAAATTACAAAGGAAACATTTTATATGAGATAATGGAATTATGAGTTTGTATTTATTCCATTTGGGATATCTAATGCACCTAATGTATTTATGAATACTATGAATATATATTTCTATTAGTTTTTGCATCAGTTCGTGGTTATGTTCATAGATGATATTTTAGTATATTCTAAAAACCATGAGGAAAATAAAAGGACCTTAAGTATGTTTTTTGAAAAATGAAAATGAAAATAAAATATATGGAATGTTTAGTAATATTGAATTTTGGTTGAAATAAATTTCATTAATTGGACACATTGTTTCTAAAGATGTCATAACTATTGACCATTCTAAAACTAAAGTTTTTGAAGAGTGGACAATACCTACCAATGTCACCGAGATTAATAGTTTTGCTGGATTAGTGGGTTATTACTGAAGGTTTGTGGAAAACTTTGATCAGTTATCTATCCCACTAGTTAAGTTAAAATGAAAGAGAGTTAGGTTTATCTTGACATAATAATTTAATGATTATTTTTAGGAACTGAAAATAAGATAGGAGAAATTCCTAGTTCTATCCCTTCCTTCTCTAAATGGTAAATTTTTAATATATAGTGATGATTAATTAAATGTAGTTGGTTTTGTCCTGATATAGAATTAAAAGGTAATTTCTTATGTTTCATGTTAATTGAAAATTAATGAGTTAAATTAAAGCACATATGATTTGGAATTAGATGTTATTTTTTTCATTAAAAATTTGGAGGAATAATTTATATGGAGTGAAGTGTAAAATATATACCAATAAAAAAGGTTTGAAGTATATATTCACTCAGAAATATTTAAACATGTGGCAGATAAAATGGATTAAACTAATCAAGCATTATGATTATTTGATCCATTATCATCCTAGAAAAGTAAACAACATGGACAATTATTTGATTCAAAAAATTATTGCTACATTGACCTTGTTATGTTTATAATATGACCATTTGGTTAATAATTTGATGAATTTTGGCCCAGAAGTTTTGGATGCTAGGACATCCTCTATTTTTATCAGGTTTTAATGAAGTCACCTTTGTTAGAAAGAATTATGAAAACTCAGAAGTTAGATCAATCTTTGTAAGAAAAGGTATTCTGTTAATAATGGTAAGTTTCTTTATTTTAGTATTGTTAAAATGGTGTTTTTTGATTTTGTAAAAGATTATGTGTTCCATTTGATTCACATTTAAGGGAAGAGTTGTTGATTGAAGATTATAGTTCTCCATTTTCCATTCATCCGAGAATCACTAAGATGTACAGAGACCTTTGGAAGTATTATTTCTGGGATGGAATGAAATGAGATATTTTTGAATTTTCCGTGAAGTGATTGACTTTTCAACATGTTAAATCATAGTGACAATTACCGAAGGTATTGATTCAAACTTTTCCAATTCCAGAGTGGAAATGGGAGAATTTTTCTATGGATTTCATGGTGGGATTTCCAAATACATCTCAAGGTAATAAGGTGATTTGGGTTATTTTTGATTAATTAACTGAATATGTAAATTTTCTTCTCATTCGATATAGAATTTATTTGGATCTAGATTATAGAATATATATAAAATAGATTATGATGTTTCATGGAGTTCCTCTCTCTATTATATCAGACTACGATCCCAGGTTCACATCCAATTGTTGGAAAGGTATTTAGAATTCCTTGGTTATTGAGTTAAATTGAAATTCAACTTTTGATCATCAATCTGTTGGAAGACATAGTGGAAAATTCAGACCTTGTATGATATGCTTCATTCATTCTCAATGGTTTACTAGGGAAGTTGAGATCAATATCTTTCTTTGGTTGAGTTTTCTGACAATAACTGTTTTCGTTATAGTATACAGATGGAACCATTCAAGAATAATATGGAAAGTGGTGTCGAACACCATTATTCTGGAATTATGTTGGAGATAGGAAGTTAATGGGACCATATTTTGTATAGGAAACATCAGATAAAGATTATTTAATTTAGAGACACATGAGGAAAACTCAGAAGAAGTAGAAGAGTTATGCGTATAGCCGTAGAAAAGATGTTTTTTTCAAGGTATGTGATCATGTCTTTCTAAAAAAATTTCCATGGAAAAGTGTGATGTGTTTTGGAAATAAGGGGAAGCTGAGTGCACGAATCATTGGACAGTATTAAATCCTAGAGAAATTTGGAACATTTTCCTACTGAGTGGCCTTACCTCCAATTTTATTATATGTACACAATAAATTTCATGTTTCAATGTTAAGGAAGTATATACCAGACTCATCTCATGATTTGAGTCGTGGAGCAGTTCAGTTGGAAGAGAATCATTGTTATAAGGAACAACCATTTCAGATTCTTAACCATAGAGAGAAAGTGTTGTGGAATAAGGTAATTAACTAGGTAAGGTTTTATGGGAAAACCATATGGTTGAAGAGGAAACATGGGAATCTAAAAATGCTATGAGATAAAAATACCCCCACTTATTTGATAAGTGAATAAAATTGCAAGGATGCAATTTATAAAAGGGGGGAAGGATGTAACATCCTAGGTAATTCTAGAATAATATATTTTAATATTTATTAATATTATTAATTTGATGGTAATTTTAGCTTAAAAGGTATTCTATGTTCAATAGCATACCCGATACACAATAACGAGTTTTTCTGAAATCTTACGACGCACACAAGACTGAGTTATACCAAAAAAATTATATATTGTTAATATTATTATTTTAAGTGGTAGTTATCAACTATCCACTGTGTTGGAAGGAATAAATATTATTAACTATATTATATTTAAACATGTTTATTAAATCTTTTTACATTTATCTAATAAATTTTATAGGAATAAAATTAGAATGAATCCAATTTTAAGGAAAAAAGTTATATATTTTTAAAAGGTAGATTTACTGCCTTTTAATGGAGAACCCATTTTAAATCCATTTTTTATAAATTTAATTGATCTTATATTTCAAAATAAACTTTATTTTTTAAATATAAACAAAAAAATTAGGTTATTTTGGTTTTGTTTTGCATTTTTCTTTGAAGTTTCATTTTTTAATGAATATTCAAAAATAGTGAACTTTAATTCCAAGATGCTTTTTCATAAAATATATTTATAGGGATAAATAATATTTTTAAATAGTTTTAAAGTTTAATTAGATTATTTTTTTCAATTAACCCAATTTAGGTCATTGTAATAAATTTCTCTTTGAAATTTAATTTAAAAACTTAGTAAACTATCAAACGTTTTTATTTTAAAAACCCTCAATCACATCTTGTCTGCGGGGTTAAATTTATATTAATTTCAACCACTTATATGATTATAATATGAAAAAATAGATTCCATAATAATAATAATAATAATTTATAATTCATAATAAGTTAAAAATAGTTTTTTTTACCAAAACTATTAGTGGATGGGATTAAAATTAATTACAACTATTAAGAGAAAAATTAGATTAAAAAGGTACAAATCCTTAAACTTAAGGAAAAAAATGACCGAGAAACTTGTAAAAAGATATTTTATGGCCATATTTTGACCCTAAACTCCATTTTAAATAATATAAACCATTATTTGATCCAATTGAGATGGGAGAAACGTGGGTGGAATTCCCTTTTCAAAAATTTACAAGAGTGCCATTCCTCCTCCACTTTAAAGGGAACTCATCCCTACCACTACCTCACACCTCTCAAGAAACTCTTTCTCAAGAAAGATCTAAAAAAATAGATCCTAAAAGTACCTCCCCTAATCCTTTAAGCCTCAACTTATGTATAAATCCATTCAATGAATCCCTTTGGTAAAAACCAAAATGAGTTACCAGAATAAGAGGCAACACCCTTCCTCAAGATCTTTTATTTTATTTTCACTCTAAACTTCCTAAAATATTATTATTCCATTAGTAAATAATTACATAAATATCTTAAATATATTTTATTGTTTTTATGATAATATTATTCCCTAAAAACACTTATCCATCTAATGGGGTAACGTACATACATTTCTTATATACAATGAACTACCACCTCATGAAACGATGTTGTTCATTTTTCTTATACGAACATTAATAGTTGGGAATTATGATGTAAAAACTATTTATATATGATATATATGATATTTAGTATTTATTTATTCTTATATATCTCTTTTATAAAATGTACCTTTACACATTCCATTTTTTGTAAATACGATAACATCGTTCGTGGAAGTGTGGACTACCGCCTCCTGAAAGTGACGTGGTAGGTTGACACACTACATGGAAAATATGGAGGATTGTTTTAATTAAAGATATATGACATGCATAACTTATATATAATATTCATTCCATAATTAAATTTATATAAATATAACACATCATTTTCATTAACACTATTACCCACACTAAAAAAATTATACCGTCATTCGTGGGCACTTGGACTACCAACTCCTCAAAGTGATGTGATTAATTTTACATAACTAGAATTATATATATAAGTATAAATTATTAAATAATATGTTATATATGATATATTTATAATTCCTGAAATATAAATTGTTATTTACCTTCTTTCCATAATGATCATTGAAAAATGAGAATGTTACTCATGTGTATGTACGACCTACTGTCTCCATGATTGTAACGTTAGTTCATTATTCATAACCATATTTCATGATTGGTTTTAAAAGATTATTTTATATATATATATATATATATATATACGATAATTATGTCATTATAACTATTCTTTATATGTTCATATAATATCCCTTTTGACCATATTTGACATACCAAAGTTGTTCTGACACATAAACTGATTATTGCCAAAACACTTGACATAAAATTAATTGTTTAAGTAGTTGTATAAAACACTGAAATAAGTTAAATAAAATTGAAAATAAAATTTAAAATTTTTCTCATGAATATATATAATTAATATAAATTTATTATTCTGGAAGATAAAAACACATGATACAAGTTGGACCCAAGTTAATGTATTTTTTTTTTTCTGAATCTCCTATTTGAGGCATTTCTTGATTATATGTACCTTTATTCTTTAATAAGGTGTATATACACCCCCTTTGACATTATATATACAAATTTTATCAATTATCAGGTTATTTAATGTTTTATAAAATGTTATTCTTTTATTTAGATTATAATTTAAATGTTTAAGGTGGCATGGGATACTTTGAATGTTTAAAGATATAATCATTTCTTCATGTCTATATTCTTCTTATTATTTTTCATATTCATTTAATATATATATATATAAAGTTATAAAGGAAATTTTATGTCTATTTTTAATTTCATTCAAATATTTTTTAATGGAATATTTTTATATGGTTTATACAGAACATTTTGACAGATAATAAAATGAATTTTCTATTATTAACATACAAGGTGATAATAAATTTTCTACAATTATGGGAATTATTTTACTTTTTTATTCCTTTGCAAGATTTCATGTTTTCATAAATGAAAAATATTATTTTTCTTTTTTGTGTATTTTTTAATTCAATGTGGGTGTTTAAAATGGATTGATTATTCCAAAATATTGAAATGTTTTCTTGTCATTTCAAATGAAATTTTATGAGTGTAATGTTTAAAATTGAAATATTTTATGTGTTATGATTATATAAATTATACTTAGACATTTGAGGGGTGGTTCTATAATAATCTAATGAAGGGTGGTTCCATGATAAACCAATGATAGGCGGGTCTGTGATAGCCCACCAATGTATTGTGTATTGAACTTGGACGTATGGCTATTCCACTCACAAGAGTGACATGTATATAAGATTACCATATGGTGGTACCATTTATAAGGGTGAAAAGTATAATGATGTTCCAAGTTACATTTATTATTTTCTATCATTATTATGGGTTTTATGGTAATATTATGACTATAAAAAATTTATTAAATGAGATTATTATCAAGGGAAATTATTTACTACTTATAAAGGTGAAAAGTATTACCCCATGTTAAAGTTTTCATAAGTTTCTAATTTTTATTAATGAACTAAAATTTTTCTTATTTTTATATCTCTTACAGATATTTTTATGCTCATACCACATTTTTTAATGTTTTTTATTATTATTACAGATGAGTAAGGGATTTGAAGAATTCATGTTGATAGTAGTGAAGTGTTTTCATTAAAGATATCATGATTTATTTTAAAAGTTTTAGTTTATGGAAAGAATGGATACTATTTGGAAGTGTCCCCTTTGTATTTTATTGTTTTTTATGTATGAGTTATGTAATAATACTCTAAAACTATAAACATTAAAATATTAAAAATGTAAAATAAAGTAAAATTCTTGACTTAACTCAAGATTATGTAATGTTTTATGGTTGGGTCCCCATACTACAGTACGATGAAAAATAGTGGTTTTATTCTTGTGGTGGAAGCAATGAACATATCTAGTTCTAAGGATATAATTATAATTTATGAAAATATGTAATACTTTTTCAATATCTAACAGATATAATAGTTCTATTATACAACATTTCAAGTGACAATTTTCCATTTAAAATGGGTTGACAATAGTAGTGTAGTGAAATTTGATGAAATGAGATTCATGAAGGCTAATTTCAGTATTGAAGGGGAAAAAGACATGCCATTAATAATGGACTCACAAGAAGTAAAAGTATTTTATATCTCAGATCCAATAAATAAAAATTGTTCGATTGTCCATCTGGTGACTAAAAAAAATATTGGGATATAAGAAAATTTAACCGGGGATGACCCTTTAATTAGATGATCACAATTATTTCATACCAATCCCAATGTAGAGAATTTATTGTATGTTTTAGGGTACCACAAAGAGGGGATTTGAATTATTGATAGAAGAGACAAACCCCTAAAACCATTAAAAAAATAAAGAGATTTCAATGGTAAGGTAAAAATGTTTTTTAATCTACTATGTTTTCCTCATAATATTATCTATTCTCTACTACATTAACATAATATAAATTAAATGCTTAACTAACCATGAAAAAAATGTATTATTCACATGATGATGTCACAAATCACATTGAAGAAGATACTATAATGAAAGAAGCCCTTTAGGATGATGTAAAGGTAATGTTATGATATACTTTCCATATTTTACTAAAAAAATATTTAATGAAACGTTTATTTAATTCTCATTATTCCTTATAGAGTTCATTTATTTTAGAATATTTTAATCTATATTTCATTCATTTCAGCACCAAAACTTCCATAGACTTCTTCTCCCTCAAAACATTTTCACCACTATAGTTTTGGTATTTATCACTTTCTTTCAAGTTCCCTATACTTCCTTTGTAGGAATAGAAATAATTATTCCTATGCTCTATCACAAAGGTAATATTTATATTTTCATAGAAAAATATTTTTCTGTAGAATTAATGTTTTGTTTCATATTTATTTTTAATTTATTTCTTTTCAATACTACCCACATATGAATTGTTTTTATTATATAGGTGGATTATTTTTTTCATTTTGGGGTGGTTTGTTCAAAGATGCCCATGATCAGGAGAGATTGGACTTTAGGTCTACAACTGAGATAATGAAAATAATTAACTAGGTCCAGAATGTATACTAAACATCATGAAAGGTTGAATTCCTACCACTCATTTAATTAATTTTTTCAACATTTTATCTACTATTTATAAGTTAATTTCTTTATCATTTTTATCTAATACTTATTTAGTTTTTTACATATCTTTTGAAATTAATATTTTTAGAGTTTGTTTATTTTAGAATATTTCTATCCGTATTTCATTACTTTATTATTCAAATCATCGACATACTTCTTCTCCCTCAAAACCTTTTCACCCCTACAGTGTTGACATATATCACATTCCTTCAATTTCCCTCCACTTCCTTTAGAGGAATAGAAACGATGCTACCTATGATGAGTTATATAGGTATTTTTGATGTTTTAATTGAAAAATTATTTTTCATAAAATCAATTTATTATTTCATATTTATTATTAATTTATTTAGTTTTAATGTTACTCATATAATAATTGATTTCTTATATAAGTGTATTATTTTGTTTGAGTTGTGGTGGTTTGATCGAATATGCTCATTCTCATGAGATATTATACTTCGAGACTAAAAATAGGATAATGATAACAGGTAAATGGATCAAGAATGTATAAAACCATCATGAAAAGGTAAATTCCAACTAATTATTTAATTAATTTTGGAATTATTTTTTCTATTATTTGTAAGTTAATTTCCTTATTATTTTTATCTAATAATTATTTAGTTTTTTTCATTTATGTTTTGAGAAGTCATATTTTTCTTTAAACTATATATAACAAGACACAATAGTGATAATAATTTCCTTTCTTCCAATGTTACTACAGTTTCAATTGGCTTTCTTTGTCGAAATATCCAACACAATAGTTCAATGCTAAATATGCAGTGTGATTAGTTGAACAAATAAATATAATTGAAATCGTTGTATCATTTGTAGTTGGGATTATTTTGAGACATTAGGATGTATATGAATCATATGCACCTGAATCTAACACACAGTGTGACTGGTATAACTCAAAGTGATTCTTTTGATTTAAAATTGACATTAATTTTAGAAAAAAAGAAAAACTACATACTCAAAACCAATAAAAAAACATTTGAATTGTGTTGATATTTTTTTAAAAGGACCCATAAGTCATTTATGATGTATATGAATCATTTTTACCTCAATCTGATACACAATGTGCCCAGTATAACTCAATGTGTTCGTTATCAGTTTAAAATTGACATTTTAGTCCAAAAAGTGAGACTCAATGGAAACTGATAAAACACACTCATATATTCTTGAAAATTTAGGTTAAAAATTAAGAAGTCATTTTTTAATGTGTAGGAATCAGTCTCATATCAAACAAATACATGATGTGACCTATATGAATCAAAGTGTGTGTTTCCAATTTAAAATGACATTTTAGTGAAAAAGTAATGTAACGTAATCAAAACAAATAAAATAAATTCAGGTGGTTTTGATACTTTATTAAAATTATCCATAATTCATTTGGGATGTGTAGGAATCAGCGGAACCTCAATCTGATGCACAGTGTGACCAGTATGACTCTAAGTGCATATTTTTATTTTAAATTCACATTAATTCTAGTAAAAAAGACAACTAACATACTCAAAACCAAGAAAATGAATTTGTTTTATTTTATTTACTTTATTAAAATGATCCATAAGTTCTTTTTGATGTTTAGGAATTAGCCTCACATTAACCTGAGACATGATGTGATTGGTATGAATCAAAGTGTCTGTTATCTGTTTAAAATTGACATTTTAGTTCAAAAAGTTCCAATCACTGAAAACCAAGAAACCAAGATTTTATTATCTTGATAATTTTTAAAAATTATTCATATATCATTTTTATGTTTAGGAATAAATATCATATAAAACTGATACATGATGTGACCGATATGGCTCAAAGTACATGTTTTTAGTTTAAAATGACATTTTAGTAAAAAAGATAAATGACATACTAAAAACTAATAAAACACGTTTTTATTGTTTTGATACATTATGAAAATTATCCATATTTCATTTGTGATATTAATGAATCATCCTCACCTCAATTTGACGCATGGTGTGACCGATATGACTCCAAGAGTGTCTTTTTATTTGAAGTTGACATTAATTTTAGTAAAAAAACAACTAACATACTAAAAAGTGATAACATTCATTCAAATTGTTTTTATTATTTAGGAAAATGATAAATAAGTCATTATTGATGTGTAGGAATCAACTTGACCTCAATATAATGCATGGTTTACCCGATATAACTCAAAGTGTTAGTTATCACTTTAAAATTGAAATTTCAGTTCATAAAAATCCACTCACTAAAAACTGAGAAAACACATATATAATATCATTATAATTTATAAAAACGACTCATAAGTCGTTTTTGATGTGTAGGAATCAGTTCCACATAAAATTGATACACAACGTGATCAGTATGATTCAAATTGTGTGTTTCTAGTTTAAAAAAAACTTTTAGTAAAAACCATAAATGACATACACAAAACTGAGAAAACACATTCATATTACTCTAATATATTAGGAAAAAATATACATAAATCATATGGTATGTTTATAAACCAACCACACCTCAATCGGATGCACAGTGTGGCTGATATGACTCCAAATGCGTCTTTTTATTTAGAATTGACATTAATTTTAGTAAAAAAGTCAAATAAAATACTCAAAACTAATAAAACACATTGTGGTTATTTTTTATACTTTAGGAAAATGATCCATAAGTCATTTTTGGTGAGTAGGAATCATGAAAACCTAAATTCTATACACAATATGGCAAGTATGACTCAAAGTGTCTATTATCATTTTAAAATTGATATTTTGGTTCAAAAAGTGTCACTCACTAAAATCTAAGAAAACATGCTCGGATTGTCTTGATAATTTAGTAAAATTATTCATATATCATTTTTTACATGTGGGAATCAATCTCACATAAAACCGATACACTATGTGACTGATATGACTCAAAGTGTGTGTTTCTAGTTTAAAATGACATTTTAGTAAAAAAGATAAGTGATGTACTCAACACCAATAATACACATTAATATTATCTTGATACATTAATATAATTACCAAAAAATCATTTGGGATGTTTATTAATTAGCCTCACCACAATCCGACAAATAGTGTGATCAGTATGACCCCAAGTTCATATTTTTATATAAAATTGACATTAATTTTTGTAAAAAAGTCAACTGACATACTCAAAATTGAGTAAACACATTCATATTGGTTTTCATAATTTACTAAAATGTCCCATATTTTATTTTTTATGTGTAGTAATCATCCACACCACAATCTAAAACACATTGTGACCAGTATGACTATAAGTGCATATTTTTATTTAAAATTGACATTAATTTTAGTAAAAAAAACAACTAAGACACTCAAAACTAATAAAACAGATTTATATTGTTTTGATACTTTATGAAAATGATCCATAAGACATTTGTGACACATATTAATTAACCACTCCTAAATATGATACACGGTGTTTCTCGTATGAATCAAAGTGTAAGTTATTAGTTTAAAATTGAAATTTTTGTTTAAAAAAGCGTCACTCACTGAAAACTTAGAAAATATGATCATATTATCTAGATAATTTATGATAAGGTTTTATAAGTCATTTTTTATGTTTTAGAATCAATCTCACATGAAACCGACATACAATGCGACCGATATGACTCAAAGTGTGTGTTTCCAGTTTAAAATGTCATTTTAGTAAAAAACATATGTGATGTCCTCAAAACCAATCAAACAAATTTAGATTCTTTTAAAAATGTTGGATAATTATCCATAAGTCATTTGGGACATGTAGGAACCAACCACACCTAAATCTGACACAAGATGTGACTAGTATGTCTCAAAATTATTCTTTACAATATATACGTGTCATTTTAGTTTAATACACACATCACATCACCAAAACTGAGAAAAAGAGCCAAGAATAATTTGTCATCATTCTATATATTATTACTTAATTAATTTCCTTATCATTCTTATCTTATACTTATCTAGAAAATTTTTCACATAGATAATTTTGATGACAAACAAGAAATGATGTGACGTGAAACAATATACCACAACTCAATTCGATACACAATGTTCCTGGTATTACTCAAAGTTCAGTTTGAAATTAACAATTTATATTAATTAATTAATTTATATTATTATTAACATAATTTTTTTTCTTATAAAAGTACATTCTTTTTCTCAAGAATGGTTGGTTTGTTCAACAATTTCACGTGTCGAGGTCAAGATCAAAAGAGAAAGGAAATTGATATTTTTGATTAAATGTAATATTTTTTACTTATTGAAGTGCATAAACCAATGTTTGAAATGTCTATAATATAGTTTTTTTCTTGTATTTTTTTGTAAATTTAATTTCATCTGAAATTTCTATTGGTACTTGATTTTGTTGATTTCTTGTGGTGTTTCTGGTGCTTCAATGTGTTGTAATAGCAAAATGTAGTGTTACCCTTTATCATCACTTTTAAAATCATATATAAAGGGGTCCTTTATCAGAACTTTTACAAGCATTGATATATATGACCTTTATCACTACTTATAGAAGAGATGATAAAGGTACCTTTTATCAGAACTTTTCGAAGAACTGATAAAGGTACCCTTTATCAGCACTTCTAGAAGTGTTGATAAAGGTCCTATTTATCAAAAATTCTAGAATAACCAATAAAGGTCCCCTTTATTTTTTTTTGTTTGAACAGATAAATTATCCCTTTATCAACACTTTTTTAATACTGATAAAATATGGGGGATTTTAATCTCACTCTGGTAGTCAGTGCTTCACTAGTGTTGATAAAGGTCATTTTTAGCGCTGTTAAAGGCCTATTTTTTAGTAGTGAATCATGTTTTATTTAAATCTCTAGTTTTTATTATACTAATATAGATTTTAGGTTTTTCCTCTTGCATAGTTCCTCTGATCTGATTTCATCCCATACTATTTATCAGGGTATCTGGTATTATTAAGAAGAAAGAAACACATGCATGTTGTGGAAGAATTTTGTAGGTGAATAGACAAGAGTTTCCTTTTTTAGGTATGCATGATGAAGATTCACTTGTTTCCATGTCTATATATTTAATTTTTTTTATTTCATAATATTATAGGTTTCTAGAATGATTGTTTTACTAATTTTAGGATAGAGGTTTCCAGGCTTCAGACTAAAGGTTTGAAAATTTAATGTTATGGGTTTACAAGATTTTATGTTTTTGTGCTCAATAGTTTTCAATTCTCACAAATAGGATTGTAGGTTTTTTTGGTCATGATATTACTTATTATTTGTTATAAATTACATGTTTTCTGGTTTGTATGTTATCGAGTTAAAATTTAACTATTTGTAGGTCTGTACATGTGATATTTTCAGGTTCTATGATTATTTTTAACATATCTATAGGTAAGATTATTCTTGATTATAGGTTTAAAATTTTATAGATTTTATAGCTTCAACTATACATATTTATGGTTTTAAAGGTTTTCTAATTATAGTTTTTAGATTTTTAGGATTATTGGTGACATGTTTTCAACTTGAAATATGCATTTTCAACTTCCAACTACACAACCTTAAAACATGTAGGTTCATAGGTTAATGGTTTTTATTTGTGAAACATTCTCAACATATCCATTAACTTATGACTTCATCCATGTTTCCATCCTCGATTCACTGATTAAAATCAACTTTCTGGTAAGAGAAGGTATACCCATTTCCCAATTCATGGATCCTTCAGAGTTTTTCTATTAAAATAGTTCAGTGGTACACATTTTTTTTATTTTTTATTCTTTTGAATCTATGATAATACTATTAAAATTTTGATAGAGTATAGTGATGGTGATGATTGGAATTATGTTTAGACATTAGGTGAACCAAACAATGACCATTCTTCCACTATCTGGGTTGTTTCATTTAATGATGGTAGAGATAAGATGGTGACCTATATTGAAAATATTTCCATTAAAATTTCGGAGGTGGATGAAATAAATGTGAAATATGCTCATTGGTCAAGAGAGGGAGTGATTTCTAGTGCGCCAGGTGATGATGCTATAAGTCCTTTTATTGAGAATAAATATGGATCAACTGATGGTCCTATGTATCAAATTCTATTAGAAGTAGAAAATGTACCCTTGGAAAGGATGTGAATGTTGTAAAATAGAGATTTATAGAGAATCATCTACTTTATTCGGTGAGCGAAGATAAAACAATCAAGATATGGGAACTTTGTTTATTATTTTTTATCTATTGTATTGTGGTGTCTTTCACCCTGTTGGGCACAATTCAGTTGTACCATTCCTACTGCACCTATGGTGGTGTGTTGAGTATGTTCTAGTTTCGAGTCTCGATGTTTGCATCTCTGTTTTGATTGTACCCCCTTTTGTACCGACTCTAGATTGCATTGTTTTAGATTTTGAAAATCCCCATGATATATTACTGAGATTTTTGTGGTTGTAATGATTATATTAATGAAATGAAAATGAAAATGAAAATGAAAAAAAGTATATAAAAAATCTTAAATATAGTTCGATTAATAAATTTAATTTTAAAATTTTGGAAAAAATATTTTTATATCCACGCATAATATTTTATTTAAAAAATAATTTTAAATATATTTTAATTGTTTGTATAATATTACCAATGAAAATATAAATGTTAGTAAATATATTATCAATAGATAAATCTATCATATGAATCTGTTGCTAAACATTTTAACCAAAAGATATATTATCTATTGGAATTATTATAATTGAAAAAAAAATATTTTAAATGTCACAATAACATTTAGAGACAATGTTTTTACGAAAACTTTAGTGAAATGACATTTTTTGGGAAAATTTTTTACCAATAAAAAATTCACTTTTACCATTATATGTACCCTTGTTGGAAAAATCAAATAATTTTTTAGTTTTACCATGAAAAATTATCATACATTGGGGTAAGGGGTGTGGTTTCATGTGGAACCTTTAGATTGAATGAAAATAATTTCATCATGTGTGGTATGTGCCAAAGTAAAATTTGTTGTTGAAACTTTATTTGGACTCTTCTTGATTCTATAGACCCATTAGAACTATGTTTGAGTCAATTGAAGCTCATATAATGGGAAATTCATGGAGTTAAATAAAATTATTGTCATAAAATATTAATTAATTAAATGTTTTAATAAAATTGGATGCATATTTCAATGAATCCAGTCAACATACATCATGTTAGTGAGTCACTTAAGCTTAGAGGAGTGTGAATTTTTGGACTAGTTTCCCTAATTGTTTGATTTAACTATTCAAAATATTATTATTATACAATAATAATATATTGTGAGATGTTTTCACCTTTAGGGAGGAGTTTTTATTATCATCTTAGATGATTTTATTTAGCACATGAGGTAGTATCTGGTTCAAAATGATGTCATATTGGTCACAATATGTGGTCTTATAAAAATCAAGAATATCATTGAACTCTATATTTATTATTCTTAGAATACGATGAAGAATATTTGGGGAACTATTGAATTCATTTTTAAATAATGAACATACACCATGGTGAAATGAGAGAGGTAATAGTGTGAATAGTGGGCTATAAGTTATGGTATCATTTTAGGTTTTATCAAATGAAAGTGAATTATGATTATTTATATGATAATTTTTAGTGAAGTGTAAATGAGGATCCAAACTACATGAAAGGAAAAGTAATACTTATGAGAACCAGTGAGTACTCTTCTATTATTATCATGATTGAATCTTATTAGAGTTAATTGAATGATTTAAATGTGATCATTTTTATTAGGTAATGGAATGACATTAAGGTAACCAATGAATATGGAAGAGGTGTTTTAATAGTAAGGGTTAGTAATTTTGATTATTATGGATGTCATAAAATAAAACGAAGACATAAAATATAACTATGAAATAATTCTTCCCCTTGGGATTAAACATCTGTAAGAAAAGAGTAAGGATTCCCCATTAAATGAATTTTGAAAATGGAAAGATAATTATGGATAGGGTGAATGATTTAAATCATAAAATGGTGGATAATTTTAAATAAATATCTAAATATATTGGTAGTGATTGGGGAATATAGTGAGGTACTTTTTTTGTCATTCGATGAATCAGATATTGATTTCATCAAGTAAAGTAAAGTATTCTATATGATGATAAGGTTATATAGATAATTTAATAATAAAAAATATCTATAATTGAATTATAATTCACTTCCTTGGGGTTTATAAAGTTAGATCATGGTGGAGAATGTACATGATGGATTTTTACTCAAGAAGTCTTGCACTAATAAGGGACGTTCCTAACTGTGATTGAGTTTTTTTGCATGTAATCAGTACCTTTAAATGTGATAAAACTTATATATAATGGAAATAGAAGGTGAATGGATACTATGATGAATTTCCATAAAACTCACCCTAAATTTAGGGTTAGAGTAAAACAATAATGACTATACCTTGTATCACCCACTCATCTAGATAGACATCGATGATGACATGTGCATGTACCTTTCAACACTTACCCATTACTCTATAATTTGATATGTTGGATATTTATAAGAGTAATTAAGGTTAAGAAATTTCTACAAAATCTTCAATTTAGGATAGATATATATTGGCTATTCCTATAGTATCCCCAATTCATGAACATGAAAGATGATATGGGTGGAGATATTTATATCTTCTCGAACCCTCAGTATGAAAATGAAATGATAGTAATTCACATGAGGGGTGAAACCCCTTATTTTTTATATCACAAGGATCATGGTGCATAGTAACTCACCCAATACTATCTGTACAATCACCTATATATCTGAGACATTATAGGTTTAGATAAATAATTGAAAGGCTAGAGATGTATATTTCATTTAGTATTACAGTATATAGATATATCATTAGAGATATCTATTTCTTCTAGTGTATATATATTTACACACCGTTGTCTTTAACAATGTGTATTTATTCTATCACTTCAGAGATAGATGAATATTTTCATTCCCTTTAATACTTTTGAGATAGGTGGAGATGTTTATTTCATCTTACATCTCATGTTTTTTTCTCTAGGGTGAATTACTAGGCTGTGAATTTATTATGGGATATGTGATTAGTTTATATTCTCTAATGTATTTTATAAGTAATCCTTGTTATTTAAAAATCAATATACAAGTAATCTATGAGTATCTTGATTAGGTTTGATTATGATTATATACATATTGTTGATGATTTTGGGGGAATCAAATGTCTATAAAATTTTTATCATTTATTAACATTAACATTAGTTATTTTTTAGTTACTCCATTCCTTGGGATGACCATACTGGGTATTTTTATGCTCATAACTTCATAAAAACTTGAACATTATTCACTTTGTGTCTATGAAGATCATTTTATATAGAGTATGGATAAACATGAATACTGTATATAGTGGTATATACAGATATATACAAGAGTGGAGATTAGTATGGTGGACACCCTCAGATAAACAGTATTTGTGATGTCACTTACCTTGATGTATCAATTGAATCCAATATTTTATGTTGTATAAGATGATTATATTCTATCAATTCACCATGTACTCTTGTGGTTTCTATTATGCCAGTCACATTGTATCCTAATTTTTGTTATGTATATATCTGTGAATATTCTTATATAATTCGATTTATATTTCAGGTGTGTAAGGTGGATGTTGGTTAATGATATTAGGTGTCTGGTTATTAGAGGTAAATCCTTCCTTATTGTGTCAATACATTAACACTAGTTGTTATCCCCTAGCCCATTAGAGGTAGGCCCAGGGAGTTTACTTACCTTTAATTTGAGATGTAAAAAATTGGCATCAGAGTGATTGGATAGTGTATAGAGTTAGGAACATGTGAGGATTCGTTAGGATAGTCTAATCTAATGACATCTAGTACATATAGTCATAATAGAGGAATTTGTAAAGATGCATCATCCGATCTATACCTGAGCATGCATATTATTGAAAAACCTTACTAAGACATTGATATATGAACTGGGGTGGTAAAGGGGGAATTATAAATCATATAAATCTAGATCATGATTTTAGGATTTCATGATTTATTTGATTGAATTAGTGGATATTATACATGAACCATACTATTTGATAGGATATCAATGAATTAATTATGTTTCATGAGTTCAAGGTTGAGATACTATCTAGGAGACAATGGAAATTAATTAATGAGATTAAAATATTACATTGTGCATCAATGGTTGTGATGATGATTTGATATGGAGACATCATATGGTATGCTATAGAATAACTTTATATAAGGAATTATAGAGGACCAGATATATCTTTTATTGTAATCTTTCTACAAGGTGGTTCCAATTTCGTATATAATAACTGATTAATTTAATTATGTTTTCTAAATTTCACTCTTTTTTCTTTGAGCTGATTGAAATTTTAATTTCTTCTTGTGAGATATTTAAGACCCTATGGAATTTTGTGTGAAGTAAAGAGGTATTCCACTGAGATTGTATTGATTAGAGTTCCACCAGTGGTTGATATTGGTGTGTTGGATCTTATGACTAGATAAGTGAAACTAAATCATAGTAATATTTGAGTGTTCTCTAGTGGCGATTTATACATTTATGAATAATTCTTTCTATAATAGGATTTATCATAGAAATATACTCCAATGGATCGAAGGCCTTTATTTTTTATTTATTTTGATAATACACCTTTAAAGGGGTGAGGTGGAACCCTTACAAGGCCCGTAGGCATAAGTATTACATGAACCGTTGGCCTTAGAGGAATTCATTTCCCATAGGCTCCAAAAATTACATAAAACCCAGACTAACAACTTGGAACTACTCCTCCCCAGTATCTTCATCATGAAATCAGCTCTCCAGCTTCACATGGCTGTTCAGCTAGGCTTTCCCATGCATGCACCAGTTTGTCCCGATGGTAGGTTCCATACCTTCTCATTCTTGCATACCGTTTAGCTTATGCTATGGTGATAGCTCCTTGCTCATCCTCCTTATGAAGCTTGTTCCTTGTAGGTTGTCTGGTTTTTTATCTTCACTTAAGGTGGCCCGAAGGACTTGAGGTGGCCTGAAGGCCTTACTAACCCATAGTCCTGGGTGGACCAAAGGCCTGAAAGGACCCAGGGACCAAATTGGTGGCTTGAAGGCCTAAAAAGGTGAAAAATCTCGGTTTCTACAGTGCCAAACAGTTCCTGTTACTGTTCCCGCTATAGTCCTGCTATAGTACCTGCTACATTACTTCTACAGTACCTAGAAATTAGCCTCCACCTGGATTTGATCTCTGTCTCCTAGATGTACTTATTAAGTCCTCACCAACTGGGCTAAGGCTCATGTGCATTTATCATAGAAAAATAGACATGCATAATTCTTTGAAAGAGAAATAAAGGATGCATTCATTCTCTATTTCTAGTAGAGGGGACACAAAATGAGAATGCTTTGTGATGCTTATCATTCAGGTCAATATTATCCATTGTTTTTGGATCTCATAAAATGTTCGGAATGTACTATATAGATTAGTTCCAGGGTTGTAAAAATTTTTCTTCCAAGTCTTTCTATGGAATTTTTAGTTCCATTATTCTCTAGTTTGGTTATATGCTAGATTATAAACCAAACATTTCTTTGAGTATCGATACATTCTATCTATCAAAGGTTACGGGTGTATTGATTTTTTGAATTTCAAATAGATGATGTTGTCATAGTATCATGATCATTGATTGTTGGTGTGATAATAATTATTACGAAGAGTTGATGGTATTTTCTTCTTAATACGAATTGAGAGATATGGTATGATCAACTTTCTTGGGTGCCATATGTCTATGATTATCCCAAGGAATATCTTTAGGAATAGAGTGTTTCATGTGTGATATAGTAATATAGAGGAAAAGACAAGATAAACAAAGTGAATTTACCTAGTTCTATTTTAAATCACATTAGTCTTGGATCAAATTGTTCTACGATTGTATTTTCTCTGGATTACTGGTTCCTTTGTAAAGAATGTGATACCCTTTTTCCTTACTAGTTCGATAATTATATGACCCTTAAAGGAACCCAATGTATACCCTTGGAGTGGGTTGACAAGGTGGATCCAATTAAAATTATGCATTAAAGTAATCCAGGATAATACTGATAAATTTTTGAGATATTATGAAAATTCGTTTAGTTGTCAACAAGATAATTGAAGGATGGTTTGTATGATAGGATTTCCAATTTTCCTATAATATTGGTTTGGTTTATTTTATATGAATTTTTTGAGATAATATTCATATATTATTGGAAACATAGTGTTTTATGATAACTCATGAGTATTGGTTGATTGAAAGGTCTTTTGTGACGGGATGTATTCTTACAAGAAACACTAAGCCTTTTATAATGTCAGGGAGCTTGGTTCTCTTTCTATGAGTGGATGGTAAATGTAAATGGAATATAAACGAATGTGATGAGCGAGACTCACACTTTTTATTTTTTATGTTCAAGAGATCTTTATATTTTTAGTTTATTATCCTAAGATTCTGGAAAGTACATATGTATCTTTAGTGGATTGTCTGGTCACCCATTGAAATTTTTTAATTGGTTGGTGATTTTCCAACACAATTATTTCTTTTGGGGAAGAATGTGTGTAAATGGTTTTGTTGATCAAGAATAATAGGGATTATTTTCTTTTTTTAGGAAGAAAATGCGAGCAGGATGCAATATATTAGGTTGCATATTAAAGTATTACATTTCCTATGGTGCACAAGTTTATTTTCATGGGTTTTTTAAAATTTTTTAATTAATTTAAGAAGTGTAAAATGACGGTTTTATACATTCCTTATATTTTCAGAAATATTATCAGACACTATAATTGGATTTCAGATATGGGTATTCTATTTTAGTGATATTTTGGTATTTTTAATGATGTGGATATATTTTATATAATTAAATGAGGTGGAGTAACAAAAAATTATTACTCCCTTAAAATCCTAATTCACTCTTAAGGAATATATAAATATTTTCTTCTATGTAATTTTTGTACATAAATAATGATTTCCCATATTTCTCTATAGAGGAGGCCTAATTATGGTGAAAATAATAAAGGGATACAAGAAAAATGTATGGTTCTTTATATTGTTTTTCATTACATTTTTTGTTATTTTTTCCTACAAAATCTCTCTCTTCTATTTTCTAATCTAAATAGACTAATTTCGATAATAAATAAGAGTATGTTAATATGAATATTGAGATATGAACAATGGATTTAAATTAGTAAAAATATTATGATATAATTATAATAAAATATAAATTAATTTTTGGTTTATGAAAACCCTCTCATGATTTTTGAGGATAAAACCATAAAAATACTAAACTAGGATTCAAGTATGTTGTTTTCTATCTCTAAATGAATCTAATAGAATCATGTTTTATAAATTTGTACATATTATTATCAAGATATCATAGAAAGATGAATTCCATACATTTTTTCACGTAAATTAATGATTTAATTAAATATATAAAGAAACATTAAGTAAATTTTATACCCATAGTTTTGTATTAATAAAATGAATCTAATTTTATTAGTTTGAGGAAGATCTGATAAATGGTTGATAAGTTATGATATAGATAATTTATCCCCTAATTAAACTTTTACCTAGTTTTTATATTCTTTAATTGATGATTTACCGATTACTAATTAACATTTTCTTATCTAAAGGATTAGATGATTATATAATCAAATTTTATGAAAATTTAAATGTTTTGTCTCTTTGTAGTTCTACTATTGATGAGAGTCATTCAATATAGGCATGAATAAACTAAATTGGGCCACATCATCCCTAGGGTTGCATGGTTTATTCAATTATGGTGTGTGATAGTGAGATTATTGATGGTCATCTAACCATCTTATCAAACAATGTTGTGCATACCACATCACCCTGTACACAATACCTGTGTGGGGGGAGACCACAACCATTAAATCATGATGATCAGATAAAAATCTCAAGTATATATAACTATTATTCATGTGAACTAATATTATAAGAGTCATATTATCATCATGATTGAAAAATATCCCACTTTTCCCTGAAGAAGTAGTCTTGGACTGCACCGTGCAATGAAACTAGGGCCATTCGATCAATGATTGAATAATCATTAATCGACCGTTCGAGTAGAGTGGTGTATCACGAATTATTTTTATGTTTGGGTGCCTCATGGAACCCCCTATATTGGTCAAAAAAGACTTAAAGAATTTGATGGAGTGAACTATGGTTATATTTTATGCCAAAAACAATTTTAGGACTCCTCTCGATGTCCCAAATCCAATAAAACTATGTTTGGGTTAGCTAGAAATTATTTTATGGGACATTGATGAAGATAAATATTAAATGAGTGATAAAATTTTTAAAATAAGATAATAATAATTGTTAAAATATTATAAACCAAGGGGATACGTGTTCCAATTCTAACAGTCATTGATTATTGTGTTAGTAATTTACCAGAACTCAAAGTGTGAACTATGGGACAAATTTCTAGATTTATTTGAGTTAACCATAAAAATATTATTATTATCTAATGGTAATATATGGTTAGTTGTTTTTACATTAATATTGGGGATTTAATTATTATCTTAGATGAATTACTTTATCATGAGAGGTAGTGGATGACTAAAAATGATACCCCAGTGGGTATGATAAGTGGTTATAGTAAAACTAAGAACATCATTGAACTACATATTGATTCTTGTCAAAATACTCTGGTGAATATTTTGGGATCCGTGAAATTAATTATAAACTAATTAATTTAAAAAATTATGAAATGAAATTGTTTGTGATATGAAGAGTGAATTACAATTTTAGGGTTTTTGTTATGTTTGAAAGAATTAAATATAATTATCGTGGGTTATATGATAATGAAATTTAAAGTACAAATGAGGTAAGTAACTGATTGGATGGAAATGTAAAACTTAGGAGGAATAATTATAACTCTTATAGTTTTATCGAGATTAAATATTATTATATTTAACCAAATAATTTAAATGTGATCATTTATATCAAGGCATGTCAGGAAATTACAGTAACTAATAAATATAGGAAAGGAAGTTTAATCAAATGTTTTTCTAATGGTAAATAGTATAGATGGTATAGAAGGAGATAAAGTAATAATATATAATTGTTGAAATATTTTCCATTAGGGATGAAACACTCATAAGAAAAGGGATGGAAAGTACCCAATGAGTAACTAGGAAAAATAGAAAGAGAATAATGGATGGTGATGATAAAATTAATGTATGAAGCATTGGAGAATTTGAAAAAATATCTAATTATATTATAATATATTGGGGAACATAGTGGGTAAAGTTTTGTTTCTTTCGATGACCCAGACTTGGATTTCATCAAGGAAAGTAATAACCTCTATGTGGTGGTGAGTTTTCCAAGAAAATTCAATCACAAAATCTATAATAAATGATAAATTATCTATATCAGTTAAACACTATATCCATAAAAATATTAAACATTGAAAATTATTCTTACTCATAATTATATTATACTATAAATTTATTTTTATTCATTTATTGATTTAAGATTTATATTTCTAATTTAATGAAATAGACATCATTTTTAAATTTAGAATATCAAAATTAGCTTAAGGTGAATTTTCGGTGTTGTGTATTTTTATCTAATATAAATAAATTTATATATTCAAATGATAACTCTAATAATATGATTAAACATGTAAAAAAATATTAAAAATCATTTAATCATTTGTTAATAGGAAATAATAATAAAAACACTTAATGTATAAAAATCATTTTTATTTGAAAGCTGTCTTTATATATATTTGATGTTATAAATTAAAAGTTAATTTTCTCATATATAGAAATTTAATTATAATAAATATATTCAAAATTCAGATTCATCATTTATAAATATGTTAATATGGTCCATATTATATTTTTAGTAAAATAATAATTATAATGGTAAAAATTTAATCATGGTTAATTAGGGTAAAAATGGATAACATACGGTAGGTCAATTTTTTTAATTTTACTTAAAGGAAATATCTTATATAAGATATTTTTTAGGTTACAAATACATACCTACATGTATCACCAAAATTTATTCACCTAAATTACCTAACTTTAATGCAATTACATTCTTCCCCCACACCCGTAATTCAATTACAAGGAAAATTCCTTATTCTTTACCTGTAAAAGGAGCTTACTTACACCCACATAAAGACACACTCATAGTTAGAAATTCCCTTGATAATATTCAAATTTTAACACTCTTATACTCCTCTTCCATGTTTTATATACAATTATTCTATGATAAATCCTTAAATATTCTATTTCTAATAAGTTCTTCAAGATAAGACTCAAGTCCTCAACATGAGCATTAACAACTCTCTAACTTTTCTCTCTCTATATTTATCATCAAAAATCCTATAAACCTATTGTATACATATTAATGTAATGAATTAAACATAATTATTATAATTAAATATAATTATATTGATGTTAAAAACACTATTTATCCTCTTCACAACCATTCAAAAAATGAAAATATTGACCGTGTTACATAAATATTACCACCCCCATGATAGATGTGTTTCAATTTTCATAACCATATTACATGGATGGTTATAAAAGATTATTTAAGGGGTAAATATGATATTTATAACATGATTAATATTGTTGAAACATAATCCCTACCTTCCTTTCATTTGATGGAAACTGAAAACGTCGTCTGTGTGTACGTGCGGGCTATCGTCTCCATAAAACGATGCATTTCATTTTTCATCACCACCCTACATGGATGGTTTGGATAATATAATTAATGAATAAAAATGATATAATTATGTAAATAATATTTTATTTATTTTTTATTTAAATTTAATATTAATATTCAACTCATTAATTATGACACCACTTTTTGTTCATTAAAATTTACCAATACTTTCTCATAACCGAATTCATCCTTACATATCATAACAAAATATCTTACAAAATGAAACTAGATAGTTATAAATAATTAGGTAACATATATTATAGTACAATAAATAATATTATAATTATAAAATTTTTATCAAATTATGATGAGTGATATCTACATTATAGAACTTATATAAAACAATCAAGGATACTAACATCTGTT
Organism: Viscum album; assembly: GCA_963277665.1. Lineage (NCBI taxonomy): Eukaryota > Viridiplantae > Streptophyta > Magnoliopsida > Santalales > Viscaceae > Viscum > Viscum album. The sequence continues at coordinate 816,655,456 of OY728165.1, forward strand.
GATGAAAATAAAAAATAACTAGATAATGAATATGACAACCCTGCTCTTTATTACACACTAAAACATGATTTATTACATAAAATTCACCTAATATAACATATAATATCGAGAGGTCTAGTGTCTTTGGGTCTTAGGATCATTACATAACAACTTAAAACATGAAATACAACATCTATATTTAAAACTTCCTTTACATGACAACTACATTCCCTCATACATAGCATTGCATGGGATACCCTGAGGACACACAAAAGAAAATGGTGAGCTATAAATCCCAGTAACGGAGTAAATAAGGAATAAAATTAATATTACAATACATTTTAGGCAATAGGAATATCAATGGAACAGAAGAGAAACATGGACATAAAGGAATGAAAATGCATGATAATCATAACATGTAAATGTGGCAATAACACTTAACATGGAATTAGCATGAGCCAAGGCTCATTGCACAAGGAGTATGAGTAAACCCTCATTAAACATGAATCATGAGTAAACCATCATTTCAATTTAATTCGCATGATTCAATACACATTTCACATTGCGTATCATGATACTATACTTTACCCAATGCATTGGAGCGCTATTAGGGCACACCCTTCTTAAACATTTCATTTCATGCATAAGTGCGCCACATGGATCATACAACATGGAATCAACCGTCATCATTTATTACATGATAAAGGGATGTGGAATAAATAAATTAATATTTATAATCAATATGTAAATGCATATAAAGGTGAATACCCTTAATAGAGAAATTAGCATGGTATTCACTACACAATGACATTGGCTTGGAAAATCCTAGTGCAATTTCGGCAGCATAACGACCCGAAATAAAAACTCATAAAAACTTTTTGATGAGAGAGAAAGGGGTGTCATAATATTTACATGAAATGGACAGTAATGAGGTCATATATATACAAGTCCCATCAAACGTAATGGAATTTATATACATAATACAAAATACTTACTTGGATGTAAATGAGGAGAGAGAAATCCCCCTTGAAATTTCGGCATGGTAACATGTGTACATGGGAGGAATTAATGAGAGAGAAATTGGTCTCCCATCATCCGAACATAAATAGGGACGTATGGGGGAGGTGAGAAATCATACCCCAACATTTTTTATTGAAAAAAGGGTATAACAACTTAACGAAAATCAGACAAAAATGAGAAAGGAAGAAATCCCTTATATGGAAGTGTTCTTCCAAAGGCTTGGGAAAGGCTAGAGAGAGGCTTCCTGGGAGATTGGGGCACCTAGGGAGGATTGTAGAGAGGGTAGGAAAGAGGTTGGAATAACTCAAAAGGCTTTTAGGGAATAGGAAGTTTGATCTTGGGTGGATTTATATATTAAAACAGAGGGAATTTTTTTTATTATTTAGGTTTGGGAAAGCACAAAGTAAACTAATCAAAACCACTAACCAGCCCTTTTTTTTGCCCATGGTTTTTGAAAAAGGGTATTGGAAAAAATATTTTATGATTCCAATGGTCGGACGTTTTAAAATAATAGGGTCTCTTATGTGGAGGTGAATCACACTCTCATAGAAAACAATTTAAAAAGACAAAATGTTTTATAAGTGTTGGAGGGTCCACTAAATCATTTTAAAATAAATAAAACAAATAAAAATTAAATTATTTTAACGGTAAAAAATATATTGTCCGAAAATAATGTTTATAGAATTTTATTACATCACTATTTGGTCATTATGATGTCATAAAACACATTATATATTTAAACGGTATTTAATTTTTACCCAAAAATTCGACTGTCTCAGAAAATTATGAAACATTCACCATTGGATAATTTTGAAATAATGATTCCCAAAATAATATTCATTTTATCTAAATAACTTTATAAATATGTGAATTTTTAATTTTAAAATAAAAACTGACATTTATCGAAAATTCATGGGTTTTGACAAAAACAACTTTCAAACCATAATAAAAATTACAATTGAATTCATAAAATTATACTATAATTTATATTTAATAAAAATTAAGTTAATAATAATAATATTTTATTAAAATATTATTTAATTCAAAAATTCATTTATTCATGAATAGAGATTTCTTAGTTGAATATTAACAAAAAATACTATTTGTGCTTAAAAAACTATTTACAAAGTAACAATAATAAAATGAAAGTTTATTATTTATTAAATAAAAAAATAATCTACATAATCATAGTGCTTGGGTCTTGTAACATAACCCCTTAAAACACCCACATAAGACCTTACGGTATGGTGCACGATGGTGACAGACTCTTGGGGTGGCTCGGATAACATCGCTCAAGTGGTAATCTATATCAAATTCCAATTTTTCCGTAGGTAGTTCTGCTCAAGCTTAACGTATTCAAGCTTAGCATGGTCTTGGTCAAGAACAAAGACCAATGACGCCACCTCCTTTCCGAGCTCTGAAAAAATGGGCTTCATACGGGGAAAGTCTACTAGATGAGGCCATCAGTTCCTTTTTCTGAGTAAATTGGATTCGTCAAAGGCCTATATTTATACTAATCATTTGATCACAATTCAATGGATATATTATCAATGGTCAAAATAATTAATGGTTTTTTAAAATAAAACCAAATAATTTCATACATTTTACATAACCATTAGAATACATTTAAATAGACCAAGAGGAATTTTCATTAATGATTTTTGGGGTCGTTACAATCTTCCCCCCTTAAGAAATTTCTCCCTCAAAATTTCATTTTCCACACTAAAATAGGTGTGGGTAACTTTGTTTTATCACTTCCTCTTATTCCCATGTCGCTTCTTTGAACTTGTGGTTTCACCACAACACCTTGACAAGGGGCATTGTCTTATTTCGTAGAACTTTTTTCTTTACAATCTAAGATCTTCACTGGTTTCTCATCATAAGAAAGATCATCCTCTAACTGTATTACTTCTAAAGTGATTACATGTGAAGGGTCTGGCATGCACTTCCTTAAGAGGGATACCTGAAAGACATCATGTACTTTGGCCATGGTAGGTGGAAGTGATAGTCGATAATCCACAACACTGACACGATCAAGAATCTCAAAGGGGCTGATGTACCTAGGACTTGACAACCCTTTCTTTCCAATCCTCATGAACTTCTTTGACGGAGATATGCATATAAATACCATGTGTCCGACTTAAAACTCAAGGTATCATCGATGGTTATCTGCCTAACTCTTCTGTCGACTATGGGCTGCCTTGATATGCTGCTGATTAGTTTTTACCTTCTCCACCATTTCTTCAACCATTTCTAGTCCTAATAGTTTACTCTCACTGACTTCATCCCAACATGCTGGTGTTATGCACCTCTTACCATACATGGATTCATAAGGTGCCATTCAGATGCTCGAGTGGAAATTGTTATTGTAGGAGAATTCAACCAGAGGAAGATGTTGATCCCACCCTCCTTTGAAGTCCATAGAACATGATCTTAACATATCCTCTAGTGTCTGAATAGTTTGCTCATATTGGCCATCAGTTTGAGGATGATAGGCTGTACTAAAGTTCATTTCAGTATCCAAATCATGTTTAAGACTCTTCCAAAACATAGAGGTGAATCTTGGATCTCGATTGGATATAATAGATAGTGGTAGTCCATGCATCCTTACCACTTCCCTGATATATATCTATCCCAGTTGATCCAATGAGAAATCCTACCGAATTGAAATGAAGTGTGATAACTTTGTAAGATGATCCACAACAACCCAGATTGCATTGTTTCCTCTGGATGTCTCCAGAAGTCCAGTGACAAATTCCATGGTGATTTTCTCTCATTTCCATGCTGGTATGGGCAATAGTTGCATCATCCTCTTAGACTTCTGCCTCTCTGCCTTAACTTTCTAACACACCAGGAACTTTGATGTATACTCAACGATCTCCTTCTTCATATTATCTCACCAATAATGCTCTTAGAGATCTCAATACATCATTGTGTTTCCTGGGTGAATAAAGAAATTTGAACTATGTGCATCATCCAAAAGTTCCTTCTTTAGATCCGGACCTGATGGAACACACAGTATTTTCCAAAATCTAACAATTCCTTCTTCATTAACATTGAACTCCAAGGATTTACCTTTTCTGATAGCTTCCACTTTCTTATAAATTCCCACATCATCCTTTTGCACATCCTTTAACCTTTACAAAAGAGACGGTTGAGCAATCATTTGTGGAAGGATTGATGATGTTCCCTTATTTATGATTCCCCTGTACATCTTCATCAAATCTAAGAAGATTGAATCCTTATCAATTCTCATCAATGATAGAATCATTGGGTCTTTTATGCATAGAGCATCTTCTACCTTGTTCTCTTTCCAAGGGTGGTAATGGATTGAGCAGTCATAGTCTTTGATCAGCTCTAACCATCATCGTTGGTGTATGTTCAACTCTTTTTATGTGAATATATACTCGATGATTTTGTGGTCCATATATATATATTTCACACTTCTCCTCAAAGGGATAATGCCGCAAAATTTTTGGATAATTCTACTCATGAAATTTCAATTGCCTTGAAGCATAAGCAATGACTTTGTCATTTTGTATCAACACACATCCCATGCCCTTCTTCGAAGCATCACCAAATACCACTAAAAGTTCTCCAGTTTTGGGTAATGTGAGAACAGGCGCAGTGATAATCCTCCTTTTCAAATCCTTTAATATTTGTTCACAGTCATAACTCCAAGAAATCTTTAATCCCTTTCAAGTTATCTTGGTAAGAGGGTTGGAAAATCATGAGAAATTTCTCACAAATCATCGATAATATCCAGCTAACCCCAACAGGATATGGATATCCATTACCGATGTTTATCTTGACCATCCCTCTATTGCAACTATCTTTGAGGGATCCATAGATATCCAATTTCTCCTAATAATATGACCCAAGAATGAGACCTCCTTCGACCAGAACTCACACTTGTGGTACTTTTTGATAGAGATTCTCCTTTTTCAAGGTCTCTAGTACAGTTCTTAGATTCTCCTCATGATCCTCCTTGGTTTTTGATTATATTAGAATATCATCTATAAAGACTACCAAAATTTTTCAAGGTAATCTCTAAAGACACTATTCATCAATTCCATGAAGATTGTTGGAGCATTAGTGAGTCTGAAAGGAATTACTATGAATTCATAGTGCCCGTATCTTGTATGAAAAGTAGTTTTGGGGATATCTTCTTTCTTCACCCTTACTTGATAATATCTCAACCACAGATCTACATTGGAGAAAAATTGTGCTACACGAAACTGATCGAGCAAGTCATCAATTAGGGGTAGAGGATAATTTTTCTTTATCGTGATTTTGTTAAGCTCATGAAAATCGATGCAAAGGCACATTGGACCACCCTTATTCTTGATGAAGAGGATTGGTGCACCCCATGGTAAAGAACTCGGGTATATAAAACCTTTATCTAGATTCTCCTATAGTTGTTTATTTAGATCCTCAAGCTCCACAACAGTTATTCTATAAAGATTCATTGATATTGGAAACATCCCAGGTATATGGTCAATTGAGAATTCAACATCTCTTTTAGGAGGAAGACCAAGCAATTCCTCAGGAAACACTTCAGTGAATTCCCTCCCAATATGAATGTATTCAAGGATGGTTGCCTCCTTAGACTCAATAATCTGAGCTAGATATGAGTTCTCATAGGGCAATAATATCCACTATTGAGATGATGGAGCTAAAGAAGATTCATCTTCCTCATTACACTTGTACAGAACTGGGGGTCAATTCTCCACATGGAGAGTGACTCCCCTCTCACGGAAATTTATGTTGGCTCTATATAAGGAAAGCCAATCAATGACATGAATTGAATAAAATTCCACCATAGGGAGTATGAAGTGGTTTTTTGGGAAGTTCAATCCATTGATTAATATAGGGGAGGAGTTATATTCATGGGATGCAATGATTTCCCCATTTTCCGTACTCACCAACAACTTTACTTCCATGATTTGTGGTGGTGTTGGGATTGTTCTACTAAACCTTCATGATATAAAAAACTACATAGAACCATAATCAAAAAGTATGTTCACTATTCTTGAATGAATCACTAGCTTACCTTTCACCACTTTGTTTTTGGGATTCACTTCGGTAGTAGTGATGAGAAAATCTCACCCTTGCTGCCTTGGAGGTTGTTGGTTGCCTCTGAAACCCCTATGCTTAGGGAAATAATTTGAAATATTCCCTAGTTCTTTGAAGTTGAAGTAATGAAAAATGCGTTGATAGTCTAATGGAGCATTCCTCTCAACTATCGCTTCCATGGGTTTTTTTTGTCGGTAGTTAATGTCCAGGTTCCCTTCTCTTCTACACCTAAAACATTTCCTCGTCACCTTCAGGACATTTTTGTGGTGCTTCTTTCCGCACCTTTGGAAAGTGGGGTATTGGATTTTCTTAGCACCATTGGATTTATCCATCGGACCCCTAGAATTTAAGTCCAATTTATTATTCTTATCCCCATGATACCCCTGAGGTTCAACGATTTTTATTTCATCCTTGAGGGAACATCAGACAATTTCCTCATAGTTGTCGATGTCACGGATCACCAGGGATTTCCGCAGGCTAGGTTTCATCCCACCAAAGAAGTGGTCAACCTTTAATTCAAGGGTAAAAAAATCTAAATAAGCATATCATTCAATCCTTGTGATGTTTTCCTCATATACTTCGGCAGATTCATCATCTTTTTTATTGAGGGAAAGGAATTACCTTTCCATCTTAAGCCAGAGGGTGCACGGAAAATATTTATCAAAAAAAATCTTCTAGAAATCCTTCCATTCCAACACCTCAATATCCTCCTCAGGCTTCATATTTTTGATCCATTTCCACCATTGATCGGCTTCACCCTCCATACGATTAGCAGCCAGAAGAATATTCTCTTGTTCATAACATTGAAGGGTGGAGAAGAACTTTTCAATGGATTTGATCGATTGTTCGGAGATTGAGGGATCAGATGATCCATTAAAAGTAGAATGCCTTTACCTCATAAAGCTTTCAATAAAGACTTGTTAATTCTTGGGGGGGGGGGGGGGGGTTGAACGTTCCTCTTGACCCATGTTTCTATTAAAATCTTAAGTTAACTGAGAGAAAAGTGTGATAAAGTTCCCAATTCATGCTCCCATCGGATTGGGCATCTCATTAGAACAGTCATCACATTGGTCTTCACATAGGTTGTTAGCCCGAGTCCTTTTATTACTGGACATTAGATGGAATAAAAGGAAAGTTATGGGTAAAAAATAAAGGGTAATCAAAAAATAGATGACTCATAAATATCTTTTATTTCCTTAACTTATGAATCTATAGACTTCAATCAATGTTATCCATGATCTACTTTCTATTATATATTCATAGGGGAATTTTTTTATTCCCGTAATAGTGGTTCGTAAAAATCTAGTGAATTTACCAATGAATATCCCCCAGGAGTGCCGTAACCAAGAGTAAAGAAAGGCCTATTCTCATGTACCAAGATACCCCGGGTCAAGTCCGAAACTCCTTTTTGGGGTCTTCACCCCTAGGTACATCTATGCTAGAGCCGCCTCTACCTGCTCGAATCGAGATAGAGATGTATTTTCTTGATAAAACACTTAATAAATACCCACAAAAACTTAGGGATGTTTTTATTATACTTATTATTATATCTAATACTTCACTATGGTTTTCTAATCCTAATCCCAAAAATAACTAAACCTATCCTTTGATACCAACTATGACAACCTTGTTCTTTATTACACACTAAAACATGATTTATTACATAATGTTCACTTGATAAAATATAGAAGATCGAGAGGTATAATGTCTTTGGGGATTAGTATCATTACAAAACAACTTAAAACATGAAATACAACATCTTTATTGAAAAATCCCTTTACATGACCACTATATTCCCTCGTACTTAGCATTGGATGGGATAACCTGAGGACATGCATAAGAAAAGGGTGAGCTATAAAGCCCAGTAAGGGATTAAACAAAGAATAACATGAAGATTACATTACATGTTAGGAAATATGAATATCAACTGAGAACAATATAAAAATGAACATAAAGTCATGATAAACCATGATAATCATAACACGGAAATGTGGAAACAACACTTAACATGGAATTAACATGATCCAAGGATCATTGCACATAGAGCATGAGTAAACCCTCTTTGCACATGAAGCATGAGTAAACCCTCTTTTCACTTGAATTATCATGAGTCAACACTCACTTCACATAAAGTATCATGATACTATACTTTACCCAATTCATTGGATCTCTATTAGGGTGCACCCTTCTTAAACATTTCATTTCATGCATAAGTGTTCCACATGGATCATACAACATGGAATCAATCATCATCATTTATTCCATGATAAAGGGATGTGGAAAAAATACATGAAGCTTTATAATAATTAAGTAAATGTTCATAAAGGTGAATACCCTTGATAGATAAATGGGCATGGTATTCAATACACAATAAAATTGGCTTGGAAAATCGTAGTGCAATTTCTATAGCATGATGACGTGAAATAAGAACTCATAAAAAATGGTTGATGAGAGAGAAAGGGATTTCTCATCATATTTACATGAAATGGATTGATAGGGGGTCATATAGATACATGTCCCAACAAAATTAATGGAATTTAGATGCATAATTCAAAAGCATTACTTGGATGTAAATGAGGAGAGAGAAATCCCTCACGGAATTTCAGCACGACAACAGGTGTAAATGTTAGGCATTAATGAGAGAGAAATGGGACTCCCATCATCCAAACATAAAGAGGGAAGTATGGGGGAGGTGAGAAATCATAACTGAACATTTTTAATTGAAAAAGGGCATAACAACTTAAATAAAATTGGAAAAAAAAATGAGAAAGGAAGAAATACCTTACTTGGAAGTGTGCTTCCAATGGCTTGGTAACGTCTTAAGATAGGATTTTTGGAGATTGGGGAACCTTGGGAGGATTCTAAATAGATGAGGGAAGAGATTGGAAAAACTCCAAAGTCTTTTAGTGAAGAGGAAGTGGGATCTTGGGTGGGTTTATATAGGAAAGGAGAGGGAATTTTTATTATTATTTATGTTTGGGACACGACACATTAAACTATTAAAAACCACAAACCAAACCACGGTTTTTGCCCATGTTTTTTTCAAAGAGAATTGGAAAACAATATTTTATGAGTCCAATTGCCTAAAATATTAAAATAATAGGGTTTCTAATGTGAAGGTGAGTCACACTCTCAAGGAAAACAATTTAAAAAGACAAAAAGTTTTATAAGTCTTGGAGGGTCCACTAAAGCTTTGTAAAATAGATAAAACAAATATAAAATCACATTATTTTAATGGTAAAAAATATATTGGCCGAATATAATGTTTATAGTATTTTATTACATCACTATTGGGTCATTATGATGTCATAAAACACATTATATATTTAAATGGTATTTAATTTTTACCCAAAAATTCAACTGTCTCAGAAAATTATGAAAAATTCAATGTTGAATAATTTCGACCTCCTGATTCAAAAAATAATATTCATTTTATCTAAATAATTTTCTAAATATGTGAATTTCTACTATTAAAATAAAAACCAACATTTTTCCAAAATTCATGGGTTTGGAGAAAAACAGCTTTCCATCCTTAATAAAAACTAGAATTGCATTCATAAATTTATATGATAATTTATATTTAGTAAAAATTAATTCAATAATAATAATATTTTATTAAAATATTATTTAATTCAAAAATAAATTAATTCATAAAAATATATTTCTTAGATGATTATTAACTAAAAATACTAATTGTTCCTTAAAAACTATTTACAAAGTAACAATAATAAAATAAAAGTATATTATTTATTATACACTAAAATAATATAAATAATCAAAGTGATAGGGTCTTGTTACATAACCCCTTTAAACACCCGTATAATACCTTAGCGTAAGTTGCACGATGGTGACAGACTCTGGGGGTGGCTTGGATAATATCGCTTGAGTGGTAATATCTATCAACTTCCACTTCTCCTGTAGGCGGTTCCACTCAAGATTAACATATTCAAGCTTAGATTGGGATTGGTGAAGATAGAAGCCCAATGACGCCACCTCCTTTCCGAGCTCTGAAAAATGTGCTTCATACGTGGCATTTCTACTGGATGAGGCCATCGATTCCTTTGTTTGAGTATATTGGATTCATTAAAGGCCTATATTTATACTAATCATTCGATCACAGTTCAACATATATATTAGCAACCATCACAATCTTTTAAGGTATTTTAAAACAAATCCAAATAAGTGAATACATTTTACATAATCATAAGAAGACATTTAAATAGACCAAGAGTAATTTTCATTAATGAATTTTTGGGTCGTTACAATGAATGTGTAATGAAGGTTTATAAATAAAGAGTAGAAAAGGTGATATATATGAATAATTTTCTTAAATGAGTTATTAATATGTATATGTTTATTATACATGAGTTATTTCACTTTCATGTAATTCAAGAGTTAAGTTAAGGGTTTCTCATCTCATTTTTCTTTCTTTATGAAATATTCCATATTAACCACTTGTTTTCTTTTGTGTGGTGTATATAAAACCAATTTGAAATATTTTTTAGTTATTATATCTTTATTAAAAGTAATTAATGTTATACTTAAGGGTTTAACTTTCAATGGAATTTGTTTTTAAGGTTACCAAAGCAACGAGTGTTCATAACCCTTCTCTTTATTTTTGAAATCCTTTTAAATTTCCTTTTCTTTCCAATAGAAAATTAAATTATTATGAACTTCTTATATTATCAATGATATTTAACTATTCACAATTTTTATACTAGATCCATATGCCTTTATAATTCTCAAATAATTATATAGCTATAAACATCCTAAAATTTTGGTAATGTAAAGAGGGTGTGGATTACTAGAAATGATATCCCATTCTATGTACAAACAAGTCAATGTTCGCTCAAGAACAGATAAACCTAGGGTAAATAACACTAAAATGGTTAGTTTGGTAATTAATCGATCTCTATATAATGTACAAGTAGTGGGCCTAACTTCACACCATGTTTGACACTCCCGGGGCCATTCTTGGATATTTCACATGCTTCTTTATTAACTATAATGAAGCATTATTTATTATTGATATCTAAAAACCATGGAAGTACACCTCAATACTACCTCAATACCATTAAATTGACAACAATACTTTCCTATGGATAATTAATATTCTTATGTTTAGATATTCATCAAGTTAGCCATATTATTCCATTGAATGTGTAAATATTGATAATCCATATATCTATTATTTATATATGGACAACTATTGGTTACTTAGACATGATTTTGTATGAGGCTCCTTAGGGAACATTAAGATATGTATTATATATCCATTTATTCATTTAGTGAATATATTGGACTTAAATAAGTGATAGGTGTGGCCTAAAGTAATATAACCCCTTAATGAGTTGGTAGGTCTCATGACACAAAATAGTCTGAGTATTTGGTGTATGACTACCCATTTTTTAGGATTTCCTCACCATGATCTTGATGGTATGTAAAATTTCATGCCTGTAGACATAAAAGTAATATTAAGATGTATAACATTATTCATTTCAATATTATGAAATCATTTATTGTTATCTATGTGATTATATTTATTATTACTTCATCCATGGATTTATTTCATGCTAATGTGACAAGTTACATGGAATTATTTAATTTATTTATTCTTGTCCTATTTATTTGTGTCGTACTTATGCTATGATAACTTATACAATATGCTACATCTTAAAAAGTATTTGATTTCAAACATTTATATTGTTTTCATTTCCCAAGAAAACCATGAAAATTTCTATTCATGACATATGTATTTTTAAGGATAAATAACAAAACTTCATGTATTTAGTTGATGGATGCTATGTTTACAATGTAATGTTATGTTCATCTATACATCTTCTTCCCAAGACAACTGTACTACTGGATCTTATGAATTGTGATATATTTATTCTATACCATTATAAAAAAAATAACCTATGGCTCTACAGTACTAGAGTTAGGGTTTTATAGTTGGTATCAGATAAATTTTAGTAGATTCCTTAGGAACTGGAGTTAGAAAAACGTAGTTAGAGAACATAAACCTTTGATAAACACTTGACACATTTGAGAAATATTTTTGGATTACATGACATGAATTTATAGTAAATTCATAGGAATTGTATAATTCATATTTTTATTCATGAACTAATTTATTATATTCCATTTTCTAGAAATGATTCCTAATGAACGGAATGAATACCATATCAACACCCACAAACAATGTATGGATTTCCCTCTAGGTCGAATTAATGGAGCTAGTGTTGGAGTTTAGAGTATTATGAAAATATTAAGGTAGTTAAATTAGGTTATAAAAAATAAAATTTCCCATATGGAACACTGTATAGATCCATAACATAGTGAAATAATGTTGGACTACTTAATGAGGCAAAAACCTCCATTATTGGATGGAACTAAAAGTCTTTTAGTAGATGAGAAATGGATCAAATCCATAGAGAAGATATTTCTTGACATAGTATGCAATGAAAAAGAGTATTTTATCCTAACTATTTATAATATTAGGGAAACACTAAAAAATGGATGTCTTTGATTCAAAATACTAATAAGGAATAAGAAATAGAAGATATGAATTTGAAGTATTTTAAGGTGATATTATTTAAGAATTACTTTCCTTACGAGAAAGAAGATGACATGGAGGGAAAATTTATAAATTTAAGGAAAAAATAAGAGGAAACTAATACTGAGAATGAGGATAAAATTACACGGTTAACATAAAATTTATAATATTATATATGAAATATTGAATGTAATATATATAACATATTTTATGGAATAAATCAAAGTCTTAGATAAGTATTATTCTCTCAATAATTTTCATCTTACGAGGAGATTGTGACAAGTGATATCAAGACCAAGATGAATTTCTCCATGTTTCACACCTTTAAATGGAATCAAGTGAATAAAATGGAAAATGAGATACATATTGAAATTATTTTCACAAATAAGAAGATGGGAAGAGTAGGATTTCAATAATAAAATAATGGTTGTAAGAAACACTGAAGGAGATTCTTGAAGAGGAAGTTATTTTTCTATAAGTGTAGAGAAAAAGGACATTGGGATCATGAGTGATAAGGGAATAAATAATAAATTTTTTTTGTTATTTCATTTTTAAGGAGTTTGATTATATCAATTCTGCAGGCATCAACGGAATTTACCCGAGAAGTATCTGAAGGAGAAAGGTCAGTCTTCTGAAATTACCACAATAGAGGTTAAGGTCCCAAATATTGTCATAGTAGGTACTCAGATCATAAAATCAATGTTATCTAATGCAATATTTGATTCTGTATCTATTAATTAATTCATATTTTATAAGTTTGGTAAGAACATTAAATTATCCCCTGATGCACTAAGAAAATAATTGTCCGTTATAACTTCTTATAGAAATATAATAGTAATAATGGTATATTAATCTATCCCTCTTAAAATAAAACCCTACTAAAATAAATAGATGTTCCTTAGTGGAATAACTAGTTATTATACCAACATTTGAATTTGATATAATCTTTAGTATGCATTTGAATTCAATGTATAATAAAATAATTTATTTTCAAGAGAGAGAAATTAAAATCTCTGAGTCCAGAGTAAAATCGAATATTTTCAAATGAGAGACTTCATTTACTAAGTCATATTTGGAACCACATCCAATGGATCACAGTAATTAAATTCTAGTTGATTATGAATCAATTAATAAGAAATATATACTTATAATAGAGAATATATCTATTGTATGGGATTATACTAATGTATTTCCTAAGATATTAACTGGATATCTACCTGAACATGAGTTTGAATTATCTATTGATTTTTTCCCTAATGTGAAGACCCTTTATAATCCTCCACATAAAATTTATTTTGTGGAATTAGTGGATTTGAAGAAATAATTTCCTAAGTTGTGTGATAAGGGATTCACCCCTAGTGTTTCTACAAGGGGATCCCCAGTTCATTTTGGTAAGAGGAAGGTTGAGTCTATGAGGGTTTTCATTAATAACGGAGAGATAAATGATATTAATACAAATAATAAGTATAAATTTCCATGTATTAATTATTTATTTGATAAACTTTAGGGAGCTAAATATTTTTCAAAGATCAATTTTCACTCTAGTTATCATCAATTAAGGGTGATAAAATTTGATATACCAAATATGGCATTTCATATAATGTATAAACATTCACTACTAAAAATCATACCTTTAAAAACACTAGTAAAAGGGTATATCAATGCTTATAAAAAACTAATATTGCAAGTACTGTTAAAATTAACCCTCTATCAGGACTTTTGTAGCATTTTCAAAAAAATTTAAAACAAATTTACTATTTTCACACACCCACATCCCTTTCTCATTGCTTGCAGCCCCCCTTTCTTAGCCCTTTCCACTCCCAATCCACCATCACATGACCCAACCTCTCTACTGAGTGCTAGAAATCTCCTCCAAATACCTGTACATTCATGGATTTGATCCCAGGACCTTTTTTATGTGAGCCGATGCCTTTTACCACCCTGCCATGCATTTTTGTTTTATATTTTATGACATTTTTGTTTATTTTTATATTTTTAGAAATGTGTGATATATATATAAAAAATTATATTTATTTAAATATATTATATATTAATATTAATTTATATATATTTTTATATAAATATATATGTTTATTAAAATCCATACATATGTATTTATAAAGATTGAACATACATATTAATGTATTTTTATAATGTAAATAAAATAGATAACTTTTTACTTTAAATAAAATGAATAACAAATATTTATTTCCTTTTATTTTATATATTTAAATATAATTTGTATTCAAATATGTTTAAGAATGAAAATTGATTTATTATAAGTATATATAAGAAAATATGCATATATTTAATTATAGGTGAAACTAAAATATGAAAAAATAATAAAAATTCAAAACCATAATATCAATAAAAATTTTATACCTAGTGATAAATTTATTCTTCACCAAAAAAGATAATAAGGACCCCTTAAAGGAGGCTGAAATTCCATCAAATGTTAAAAAATTGGGATACCATGACTAGAAACACAGTTTTAGAGGCCTTTTGGGCCTTGAAAATTATGACCAGGGAATTTCCCCATCACCAGGGTATAGATCTCTTCATAGGATTTGATTTGATATGTGGTAGATCCCAAAATGACACCCTAATCAAAATTTAGGGCTATTTGAAGTCGTTGTCTTGTTTTCAACTTATCTTACACCGTTCATTAATTCATTTTATTTTTATGTCATCTAATTATTTTTAAATGACTATTTATTGATAAAAATTATCAAATTATCAATTAATATTATTTTTTAGTTATTTTAGAATCTTTTTAACTAAATATTTTATATATTAAATGTGAATTAAAATTTATCTGTATCTAAATCATATTTTAAAAAATATATTAAATTTATTTCAAAAATAAATATAATTACATAATAATATAATATTTATAATGAAATATAATTTTTTTATTAAATATACCCTTTATCAATTATTTTTCTCCTACACAGAAAAATGTACACCTTTATTAGTGCTTTTTTATTAGTGGTGATAAAGGTAACCCCTTTATATTTACTTTTTTAGTAGTGCTAAAAAGGGGGCATTTATCGTCACTTTTTTTAGCATTGATAAAGACCCCCTTTATCATTGATTTTAGCTTGTGCTGATAATGCCGAGCGCTTTTAAAGGCCTAATATGTAGTGTGATTATGAGTTTATAGTAATTACCTTATGATTAACTAATTTACCCTATTTATTTAAAATATGATGAACAATGTATTCATGGATTATCTAAAAAATTTAGCGGTAATATTCATTGATGATATATTTATATACTTTAAAATAAATTAAGTGAATAATAGTAATTTTCAAATTTTTCTTGGGAATATAATAGGAAAGGAATTATATAGGAAATTTAGTAAGTTTGAATTTTGGCTCTAGGATGATTCTTTTCTTAGATATATTGTCTTCAAGGATAGAATATCTATCGATCCTTTAAAGAAAAAGGCAATAAAGGAATGAACCACACCAAAGAATAAAACTGAGATATATCGTTTCCATGGATTAACATGTTTCTATCAAATATTTTTTCAAAATTTTACTCGATTGGACAACCCATTATTCAAGTTAATAGATAAAGAGGTAAAATTCCCATGCTTAAAAGAATGTAAGGATAATTTTCATGTGATAAAGAAGAGATTAATTAATGCACCAATATTGACTATACCACTAGGAAGGGAGATATTTATAATATATTGTGACATATCAAAGAAAATAATGGGATATGTTCTTTTTAAAAATGAGAGAGTGGTTAATTATTCATTAAGGGAATTGAATATCTATGAACAAAAATATGAAACATATGATCTTAAGATTGCAGCCATAATTGTTTCATTGAAAATATTAAGGATATATCTTTACAAGTAAATGTGTGAAATATGTATTGATCATAAATTTTTTATGTATATATTCTTTAATAAATAAATCAACATGATATAGAGGATATGTTTGAATCCATATATGTAATATGATTGTGAAATATACTAATATCCAAGAAAGTAAAACAAGGTTGAAGATACATTGAGTAGGAAGTATCAGGGAGTTCTAACTATGATGTGGATGGAAAAGGATACAATGTTAATAGATTTAGTGAATTTGGACGTGGGAATTTCCAAAAAAATGGAAAAATGATTTATTTTTTAAGTAATTTCCTAACCATATTTAGTATCTAGAAAGAGACTATGGTGTGTTGATGTATGGAAAGAGACTATATGTAACATCATTGCATGAGTTGAAGAGGGAATTATTGGATGAACCTCATAGATCAAATTTTTCCATACACCCTGATAGAACTAAGATTTATATGGAATTAAGAGATAATTTCTTGTGGGAAATCATAAAGTGGTAAATTATAGATTATGTATCAAGATGATTGGTGTTTTAAAAAAATGTCTAATTAGTAACTTCCATAGGGTGTTATGAAACCTCTCCTTATACCAATTTGAATGTGGGACAATATTATGATGGATATTTTCATTGGACTACCTAAGAAACCTAACAAGAATGAAGCAATATGGGACATTTTGGATCGACTCACCAAATATGCATAGTTATTAGAAATAAGTGAGGATCTAACTCTATAATTCCATGAACCAATCTATATCAGTGAATTTGTGAGGATTCATGGTGTACCTATATCTATGTTATCAAAACATGACCTTTATTTCACATCAAAAATTTATAATACCCTTTAATAGGATTTAAACACTAAGGTATATTTGATCACAACCTATCATCTACAGAAATATGTCAAATATAAAAGGAATATCCACATCGTATAATAAATATTGAGGTCAAGATCACTTGGCTTCCAAGGAACATGAGACCAATACCTACCTATGGTAGAATTTTTATACAATAATCACATCCTTTTGATGGATCTTTACAAGGTCTTGTATGTGGAAAGATTTAACAACCCAACCTTCTTAGATGATGATGGGAAAATAAGATAATTCATCCAAAACTCATTGAAGAAATGATAAAAAATGTGTGATCTATCCAAAATCTTATCAATGATGGTTATAGGCACAATAGAAGCGCTTTCATATAATAGACAACTCATATTTTTAGTCTTAATTTATTAATAATCATTTCTATACCTAATTAACGATGTTATGAAAAATTTAATTCATTCATTACTTGACTATGTCAAATTCCATAACTGGAAGAGGAGGATTTTCAGATTTAATTTATAGTTAATTTATTTGCAGATCTAGAATTACTTAAACAAGTAATTTATTTTGATGATGATATGAATAACTTGTTATTGTCATACTATCATTACTATGTATGGCCCAAGTGAATAATACCTTTAATAGTGATCTACACATGCACGATAATATCTGAAATTCGATGTGTAATCATCGGGTACTAACACAGTTTAACTCGATCACTTGCATCATTCATGGTTGATCATAAAAAATATCTTCTATGAGTATGGAGAACTCTTGACAATATCTTAATGTTTTGAGATAAGAAAATTATAGATCACACTTTATATCACTAGAACTCTCTCTAGGGATTGAGAGAACCTTTATCCACTGTTCATTCCCAAAAAATGTGTTTGGAAAGTGATATAATTAGATATTTTTTATATTAAGTTTAGGGTTGAAAACTTTCATACAAGACCCTTTCCAATTCCTTAATTTTGAGCGAACATCATGTCTTAATAATAATATAATTTTTATTGAGTTTACATGTGCATCACCTAAAAAATATCATTTATGTTTTTTCCAATCAGACCATTAAACTCGGTCCACTTATCCTCCTCAACATTTACCAAACCTTTAATAAGGATTATTTATTTAATAAATAAATGTCAATTTATTATTTGTTAATAAATATAATAAATATTATATTCAACAAACCTTGTAAATAAATAATTATTATTAATATTTAACAAACTCAATCTTTCGAATAACTTTGGATTAAATCTTATCATTCATCCAAACCTGAATAATTATTAAACCAAAATGTAGGAAAAATATTTATTTTAACATGGTAAATTCAACATTTAATTTAAACAATATTGTCGATACACTTAGTGTGCGGCCCTCTAGTCCCATTTCCCAATGGAAATAGGAATAGTTGCATAAAGTCCAAGGTTAACATATAGAAACACACCAAGGAACCCATAGAGAAAGAAGTTAATGTTGAAATTTTAAAAAACCTTCGCCGAATGATTACTCTATAATAAAATACATTAATTATGATATCTCTAATCATGTTGGATTCACACTAGTGTCATAAACCTATGTTCTTGATGTATCCTTCTTTGAATTTCAAAAATGAACATTCCCATAGAACACCAAGGCCTTGGATTTTTCCAAGAAGTTTTTATAAAAATTAATGAGTCTAGGCTATCAAATTATGTTAATAGATAGAAGGGATAAATCTTATCTCACATTATCCATTAATGTAATATCTCTCATGAGGAACCCAAAATATCCTACTTCTCCGTGAACATATTTCATCATGGTATTTTTCAATTCATCAAATAAGTGACTTATGGTTTTTATTAATGATAATATTAAAGTCTAAGGATTAATACCCACATTTTCAAATAGGAACATCCAATGACACATAAAATGTGAATTTTCTATTAGAGGGTCCATTCTTATAACTTATATTCTTGGATATTACAAAGGTAGAACACCATGAAAATGTGTCTCAATGTATTTTGAGCTTTTTAACCCTAATAATCTATATCATATGTGTATGGTAAAAACTTTCACCTAACCATATAAATTTTTTTCAAGAATACTATTATGAAACCTCTAGGTTTTCAGTGTAGTAGGGATATGTTATAACCTATTTGTGAGATATATAATCTTAGGAAATTACCACATACTGTGTCATACAATAGAATAATCATGATGTGATATCAAGATTTATTAATATTCAAAACTATGAATACATGTAATCATCAATTAGTTAGAAGTTGGTTCAAAGGTACTAACCCCAATTGACTCCCACCTGAACTAGATCCAACTATTAAAAACCTTTCGTCTGCTAGCTCTCACTTGATACCCAATCCTCTACTGAGATATCCCCTTCATCAAGGGGTGTACCATGATTTCCTTTTGGGATACTCTACTCATTAAAACATCACCATGTTGAGAAAAATATCTGAAGGGATGAAACATACAAATTATATAATTTTTCAATTGATGTGACCTTGGATCTTTGGAAAGATCAACTACTATAATGTTATCATAGTAAACTATAGTATGGTTTTAATTATATTCATAGACTAGGTTGTGAATCCATACCGATTCTTTGGATGCATCGAAAGGTGTAATATAATCATAATTTACTATACAATCAATGATAAATGTCTACTTTGAACTCTTACCACTCAAAAATTCTATTTTGAGACAAAATATATATCCAAAATCTAACTTCAAATCATTATAAGATGTCTAAAATCTAAAATTTGTATAACCGTCGATGACTAGCTCTTCATCCCCATAAAAAAGGAACATATCCTTAGTTCACCTATGATATTTGAGAATATCCTTAATAATAGTCCAATGTTTTTCACTTGGATTAGATTGATATCTTCCAACCATTATCAAATTATATGAAATATTAAAATTCATATATAATATGGCATAGATGATAGATCCTGTTATAGAATTATATGCGATCTTACTCATTCTCTCTCTTTATTATTGTGTCTAAGGACACATCTTCTTGGATAGATATATACTATGTGAAACTAGAACTAATCCCATATTAGATTGTTATATAAAGAACATATTGAGTATTTTTTAAATTTAGGTACTTTGAATTAGTCCAAGCATCCTCTTTGATCTATCACGCATGATCTTGATGACTATAATGTAGGCTGCTTCATCCAACTGAATGTTGAATGACCTGGAAGCTTAATTTAATCCATAAATGGATCTCTACAATTATCATAACTTTTTGGAATTTCTTGGAGTCACAAAACCTTTTGGTTGTGTCATACACACATCTTCCAAAAATGTTCCCCTTAATGAAATCAATTTCGGTATCCATCTTCCAAATACCATAGTCCTGGATAGATGCTATAGTAATTATAATCCTGATCTATTTAAACATGTAAAATAGAGAAAATGTTTCATTATAGTCAATTAATTGTCATTTTATAAACCCATTATCCACTAGCCATGATTTAAAAGTACCTACATAAACTTTCCTGTCAATATTTCTCTTGAATACCCATTTACACCCTATAGGATTTAAATCAACTAGTGGATCGATTAGAACTGAAAATTGGTTTTGATACATAGAATCTATCTCCGAATTCATGTTTTATTTCCATCATATAGCTTCTGAGGTCTCTATTAGATCCTTGTAGGAAGGAGTGTAATTATTGTCAACCAATAACGAGTCACCATATTTTTGGACTAGAAAACCATATATCTTACATTTTCATTCCTCTCTAGTGGACCTATATAGTACTTGTGTTTTAGGAACAAATTATTCCATGGGGACCTATTGATTCCATTCCTCTACAAAATCTTAAGTATATTGAACATAAAATTCACCAAATTCAATTTTTCTCCAACTATACTCCTTTTAGATGTCTTAACTCCCAATAAATACAACTTTCAAAGAAACTATAACCTTTTTATCTAAGGAATTATATAGGAATTTTCCCTTCATTTCATCTGATAACCTTTAAAGATACAAATCATGCATTGGGGTGATAGTTCTTTACTGGAACTCGCCTTAAAAAATACCTGACACCCCCATGCAAGAATATGTTAAAAAATGGGTTTCTTTCCACTTTATAACTCAAAGGGAATACATTTTTACACTTTATTTGGTACTTATTTTAGTATATATTCTACTGTGTGTAATGCATATCTCCAAAAGGACAATGGAAGGCTTGCAAAAATAATCATGAATATCACCATGTCCAGTTAGGAATAGTTCCTCCTTTCACTAAAACCATTATATGTAGTGTATGAGGAAGAGTTTTTTGAGATAAAATCCCACACTTCCATAGAAATTTGATAAAATATTTTCTAATACATTCACCACCTCAATCCGGTCAAAGTTTCTTTATATTATTACCAATATGATTCTAAAATTTATTCAGGAAATACTTAAACTTCTCAAAGGATTCAAACTTCTACCAAATCAATTAGATGTAACTTCACCTAATCAAGTCATTGGTATAAGTAATATAGTATGAGAATCCACCTATAGATTCTACTTAAAAAGGTCCACAAACATCAGTGTGTACCAATTCAATAAGCTTTATGTTCCTTTCATCTTGACCACTAAATTGGGGTTTGGTCATATCTAATTATAAACAACCATGAAATATTTCAAGTGGTTTATTCATAAAAGTGTCTAACTTACCATCTTGATATACCGTCGTCAAATGCTTCTCATTTACATGACCAAGGTAGTGATTCTACAATTGAGTGTGAAATGAGTCGCATGAATTTGATTCATTATCGATTTCCAATATTGGTGTTTAATAATTTAATATATAAAGACGAGTATTCACTTGTTTTAACACCCAGATATTTTATGAAATATTTTATTTGAAAATAAATTTAATTTCTTTGATATCTTGGGTTACACGTAACACCGAGTTTAATGAAACCGCAATATACTATTAAAAAATTATTATTTAAAACGAAAGTTATCACCTAGCCATTGGATTGTTTGATAAAAATAATACTAAATAAATTATAAACAATTTATAGTTATATATGTATCAAATAAATTCATTGGTTATGAATTTATTATAATTGAAAATAAAATACATTTGAATGAAAAAGAAATATTTTTCCTAAAAAACATTTTTTATGAATGTAATGTATTTTTATAAATTAAATTAATCTATTTTAGTGAATTATTTTAATGATTTTTTATAATTTAATTTATTAAAAAAATTTAAACTTTCTCTAAATATTTTTCTAGGTATAGGATAATAATAAATCTAGTTTTATTCTTAATAATTTATTTTTTTTATAAAAAGTAGTTTTTGTGACATTTTGTGCACTTAAATTAAAATTAATTGATACCATTTATATATATTTAATTAGAAAAAATTAATTACATATTAATAATTACGTGTTTAAAATTTGATAAATAGGCCCCTTAATTTTTGATCAATATGAAGAGTAACTGTGGTAAAATTTATCACCTCGATAAAAGGTAAACAGTGTTAATCTAGATTAAAATTAAGTGATAAAGCCATAATTTTTCATAAAAATTATTTATAAATGAATATAATTTTATAATTAACACTTTAGTCTTTAAATTTAGTTTTTTAATGGACACTTTTCCATGAAAATGACTGATATATTTTTTAAATCAAAGAATGTTATAAAATGTCACTCTGTTCTTTTAATTTTCTTTATGTTCAAAATAGGGAAAAAATCAGTTATGAGTGAATATTAATGTCAATTTAGTGCATAAATAAATTATATTAATTATGTAAATTTATTTAAAATTTTTAACTATTATATGAATACATTAAATTCTTAGACAATGCCGAAAAACTATTTATTCAATTAATTGAAAAATAAAATAAATGATATTAAAAATATTAAGCCTTATAATTTGAGTAATTTATAGTGTTAAAAAACTTCAATATGGTAATTTAAAATATTTTCATTATGTTAAAAGATTATATTCGAATTTAAACTTTGTATTTATGTATTTTAAGTAAAATTAAAAGAATAATGTCGAAAATTACAATAATGGAATTTTATCAAAATATTATTTTGTAAAATTATTAAAAATAATAAAAATATTTTAAAAAAATATCGATATTAAATTTTATAAAATTTAATAAATTATCCATTTATGGTCTAATTGTAACCTTATAAGTAAACATTACAACATTTAATATTAAAAAAGATGTTAATATTGTTAAAATTAAAATAAGTTAACTAATGGTTAATCTAAATGATAAGGTTTACAGTTACACAAAAACGTGTATAAATTCCATTGGTAATGTGATTAAAAATATATAATAACTTATCTTAGAATCCATGTCCATTTGGATGCATTTTTCTTGAGAATGAAGTTATTATAATTTATTCTTTTGAGAAATTTCAAATGTGACCCTCACCTCAATTATAAAAGAAAACCTCCTCCCTCACCTTTTTACACCAATTTGAGCTTTTTCAATGGAAAAAAATCTATCTATTTACCTTACTAACTTACCTATCCACACTATAGAGGTTTTTGTATTCTCAAAAGGCCAATCCTAGAGCCCTTTAAAGGAGATCTAAAGGAGTTGTTCCAAAGGAGAGGTAATATCTCTAACTGAATACTTTATTTTACATGGTTCTTTACCACATATAAATATTTTTAATTTCTTATAAAATAATAAATTAGTTATCCTCAATATTATGAAGTTTTATTTTTTTATTAATTCTATATTATACACCTTATTTTCCATCAAATGAGGAGGGAAAGTATCGCTCATGCGAACATATGACTTACCATCTTCACGCAGTGAAAAAATTAATTCTTCATCAATATATTTTATGGATTGAAATTATGTTGCGTTTAATATTTTTATATGATATTTATGACATAATTATAATTTTTTAATTATAATATCACATCTATATTGTTACCATATAATCCTTTTTTAAATGATAACATCGTTCGTGCGTATGTATGGACTACCACCTCCACAAAGAGATGTGATTTGTTTTTCATTTATATTTTACATGGATGGTAACTAGGAAGAATTTAATGAATATATATGATATATAATTTATATTAGTAATTATATAATGGTGAAATAATATTTATCTTTATTTTGATCCATCTATTGAAAAATGAAAACAACGTTCAAGCATACGTATGAACTACCATATGCATGAATGGTTTATTTCATTTTTATATCTATAATTTTTATGTACGACTATAAATATTTATATCATGATTAATTTTATGTATATGATTGTCCCAAGATTAATGTACATGCAACAAAACTAATAATTTGAAATACCCATGATAAAAAATACATTTAACACCTAAAAGTAAAACTTTTTGTAAGGAATTATTGATAAAAGAGGGTTTTGAAATGTTATAAAGGGATAATATATGACATTATAAGTATACAATTGAATCTTTTATATAATTACAATAAATCTAAATTTATTTTACAGGAGGTTATGGTTCTTTAAAAGTAATGAGAACTCGAAAGTAAGAGTTTTATTTTACAATATCATCAATATTTGGGATTGTTTATATTTAAGTATCCGTTGGAAAATATTTATATTCTAAATAAATTTTTTAAAAACAAGATATAAAAATGTTTTTATCTATCTCCTATAATTTTTGAAATTAATTTTTATGTATTTTTTACTTTTTATAAAATGGTTGAAATGAATCTCTTTGTCATTTTCCAAATGTGGTACTTTGTGAATTTTATGAAAATCATATTGAAGGCATGTTTTTTTAATTTATAAATAATGAACAAAATTTCCCTCTATCATGAATCATATTTTTTTAATATTACTTTACAATTTTACAAGTTTTTTTAAAATAATTTTTTCATTTATAAGTGCACAAATGTTTTAAAAAAATAAATTATTTATAAATGGAAATATGATTTTCCTAAAACATTATTCTAAGTTAAATTGAAAAATATATTTTTTCAATATAATATGAAACCATTTTATGTTAATTAATATTACCTAGGGATATTATCCAAGGATACCATTCTAATTCATTATGTGGATGGTTAATTCTTATGATATCAATATATTTATGAAACTAATTTATTTTTTCTTGGGTTATGCTATGATGAAATGTTTATGAAATCCATTTATTTTCATGAGTTAAGATATGATGAATGATTTATTATCTTTTGGAACATATATTTTTATTTTTCAGAATGAGATAGGTGATACTTATATCTCCCTCAAATGTATTGGGTAAATATTAATATCTCATGTGAAAAAAAGGACTTGTATGGGGAGTGAACCCAGTTCAGTAAGGGACATTGTACACTATGAAAATATTTGGAGTAAACCATGAATACCAAGATTGTTTGGGTAGTGAACCCAATAAAATATGATATTCAAGGAAAATATCCTTGACTACTAAGGAAATATTTTTTTGGCTTACATGAATTCCATAATTCAATTTCTTTTTCCAATGTTTTGGTTTTGTGACTCATGTTCTTTGATTACTTTATGATAAATTTATTATAAAATTCCACGATTTATCCCATAAATCAACACTATGATATATGATATAGAGGGTATAATTTTAAAATGTTTAGTTCATGTTCTTATTCCATTATGCTCATTTTATTCTTATGTAATCAATAATATCGCCCTTTTTTACCTTTACTGAGTATCTCATCTCACAAATTTCTTATGTTTCCTTTCCCCATGTTATAAAGGAAAGATTTATGTATGATATGTATAAGAAGGGTGATATTTATTAATAAAAAAATGGGAGATTATGTAGATATTTTATGAATCAGTTTTTTATGTTTCTAAGTTTATAAAGGCACTATACATATAACATTTTTGGTGTGGATTATTATTTTATGTAATGAATATTAATTTATTTAGATATTATATATATATATATATATATATGAAAAGTATGAGCCATTATAGTTGGTATCATGACACATGCCTGTCGTTGGGTGTGGAAAAAATAATTATTTACTAAGTTATAATATAGTATAGTGGTTAGCCTAGGTTGTCTCCCGATGGGGAGGGTACACAATATAGTTTGTCACTTTTTAAATAGAGAAAATTTAATTGTTTTTGAAATTTTTTGGTTTTGAAAAAAAAAGAGAAAAAGAACAAAAGAATAAATAAAGGAATAGATTCAAGAAAAATGTGTAATGAAAGTGATTAAAAACTATTTAAAGAGATGGGTGATCAAGTCGGGGTCATTTTTATAATTACAATACTCTCCTTGTTCCATTTTATTCAATCATATTCTGATAAGTTGATTTAAGTGAGATTCCATAATTAATTAAAATCACTTATTTGGTTAAATGGTTTAACATAATTTTAGTTTGGTATACACTTCTTCTATTGTGTGATAGAGTTTTAGTGAATACTCCCAATTATCTTAGGCAATTCCCAATCGGGTATTGTTTATCCTAAATAATCATTAACATTTACGACCCCTCCCACACGTACTAGTGATAGCCAAGTACTTCACCACTAAGCCCCGATATTATTATATCAAATATAGAACAGAATCTAATGGAGGGAGAAAATTTCCATTTATCAAAGAAATAATAAAAACTGAATATAAAATTGAATACGATCGCATTAGATTATAAATTCTGTTTTTAGAATTTGAAAACAACATCGCAGAGGAGAGAGAGTTTTTATTCAATAAAATGTAAGAACTCAAAGCATTACAAATATAAAACCTTCCCTCCCCCAATAACCTCATATGTTTACCCCACCATGGTAAGGGTAATTTAGAATAATGAGGAAGATGAAGGCATTACAAAAATAAGAAGAAGTAATAAGTGAAAATTAAGAACATAATTTTCTCCACCAGATTAAGATATACAGAATTTAAGCATTGTTTATCCCATAATCTCTTCAAATTAGGCCAAGGAAACTTCTTGAAAGAGGTGAGTAATGGAGGTTTACATCTACCCACGAAGTTTTAAAGCATTTTGAGCTGTGTGGAATGAGTTAGGGCCGAATTATTAGACATGAATTTTCCTGGCCGCCAATCACTATTCTAGCAACCATAATTTGACCGGTTGAAGGGAGGCCTTAATCAAAGAAATTATCCATGAAATTTAATGTGAAGATTCCTCGTCAAGTTGGTTTTCTGACCTAGCTAAAAGTACCCCATTTGGTGGTTGGTATACCAAGATATTGATCATTGAATGAAGTCATGTCCATTCAGTCGGCCAAAACAAGTGTTCATATTGATCGATTTGTTTTGGCTTGTTGGAGTTCGAATTGGATTTGGGTCCTGAAGACATATATGTAGAAAAAGAATTCATAAATACTAAAAAAATGGAATCAGGTGAATTGGATGAAAAATGAAGGAGTTATTCTCGAAATACATGGGCAACATAAATCTGTTTAATGTCCAGAATTAACCACTTTTGACATTTAAGCTCAAAACTCACCAAAAGCCATAAAATGATGCAAAAAAAATCAAATTAATTAATGGTAAGGGATTAAATCATTTAAAAACCTATGTATAAATATGAAAATATGATATCTGTCAATTCCCCCACACTTATCACTTAGACTTCTGGACAAGTAATCATCGATATTAAATCAAAGCAACTTTAAAACACATATCCAAGAGATATAACAATTTAACCCCAAGAAACAAAAGATATCATTACTCATCAACAACCATTATTCAAAGTTCTCAATTAAGTTCATTTAATATATTTCCTCTTCATTTATTCTCCCACTCACACAAAACACTTACCTAACATTCATTTTTTTCTCATCACACAAATATCAATTTTCAACAATGTCTTTCTCATCCAATACTCATGCAAGGGTAACCATAGGCTTGATAAATTCCTACATATCCACCCAATATGATTTAAGGACAGAAGTTTATCATGAGGACTTTTCAAGGTTGTTCTGTGGGTTCAGGTTGGTAGGATTTAGATGTGAAAAATTCTGAGGCTGAATAAGGAGGGCTTGGCTCTTTTTGAAGCAAAATTGCATTATTCTAATTTTTACTTAAATATGGTCTCCTTATCACTCCCATTAGTAGTAAATAAGCTCAACCAGAATGAGAAATCATTGAAATTACACACCATTCATCATTTCAGTAGAAATAGTCTCAATCATCTCAAACATGATTTTTTTGAAAGCTCTAGATATGCACAACTTTTTTTTTCATTGGAAGCTCCAGAAAGGCACACCTTCTTTTACATAATTTTTTTTCAAGTAGCATATTAATATCTTCAACATTTTATTCTCCCCCCAAAGTATCAAAAAATGAGGTAGCACAACACAAGACAACTTCCCCCACACTTAAGTTAAACTAGATTATGCAATTTCACTTCAAGAGCAGGTTGGATAGGGAATATTGGCTTATAATGTGGCTAACTGAAGAGGATGTTCATAGATTCTATGGGATACAAGGATTAAATGTACATGGTGAGCCATTATAAAAACGATT
Source organism: Viscum album (assembly GCA_963277665.1). Taxonomy (NCBI): domain Eukaryota; kingdom Viridiplantae; phylum Streptophyta; class Magnoliopsida; order Santalales; family Viscaceae; genus Viscum; species Viscum album. Next base: position 816,684,217 of record OY728165.1, read on the forward strand.
ATTTTGAAAAGGGGGCTTTAATACCAAAGAAATGACTCAATCAATTAAAACACATGTACCTCAAACCCTCAAGTTTTGATGGGAATAAATCAAATTCTTGTTAAATCAAGAATGGTATGGTTCTATAATGAAGTGAAGTGAATGAAAAGAGTATGAATAATATGTTTAGAAGCCACACAAAAGAGTGATTTCAAATATAATGACAGTGAATTGTGTCATGGGATTTAAAAAAATCAGAGTACTTTTCATGAAATTTTCAAATATTTGAACTTGAAACAAAGTCATTTTCAACATTCATTTAAGTTTAGTTTCATGGGATAAATTGTTTCAAACATTGAAATGGGTCTCCAAATATGGGATTATAATTATTTAATCTTAAAAGTTTCAAAAAAAAACACAAAAATTTGAAAAACACACAACTGAAAATACTAAACTATAAATGTTCCCTCCCCCCACACTTAAATGATGCAGTGTCCGCAATGCATTCAATTATATTGAATATGTAATTATATTTTAAATGGAATAATAACAATAAAAAAAGTGATAAGTAGAGGTAGGACCTGATGGATTTATTGATAAATGGGCTTGAGGAGTGTGATCTCCTCAACTGGATCTGATGGTATGTGCCCAATGAATTTCTTCAACTGATGACCATTAATAGTGAATGGCTTCCACTCTCCATCCTTCATAATATACAATACACCAAAAGGATATACATGAGTAACTATAAATGGACCTTCACATATGGAATGAAGTTTACCTGGAATCAACTTGAGTCTTAAGTTGAATAATAGCCCCATATCTCCAGGATGGAAGTTTTTTGTTTCAATCAACTTGTCATGAGCCACTCTTGTTCTCTCTTTATAAATCCAAGAGTTTTCAAAAAATTCCGTTCTGATTTAGTCCAGATCTGACAAATGTAATCTTCTCTCCTTTCCAACACTTTCAAGATCAAAATTTATCTTCCTCACAGCTCAGTATGATTTATGTTCCAATTCCACAGGTAGGTGACAAATTTTCCCAAAAATCAACATATATGGACTCATTCCAATCGAGGTTTTATAGGCTGTCCTATAAGCCCATAATGTGTCTTCAAAGATTTGGCTCTAATCCTACTTATTTGGATTAACATTCTTTTCTAAAATTCCTTTTATTTCCCTATTGGATACTTCAGCTTGACCATTAGTTTGTGGATGATAGGGAGTAGATGTTTTATGATGCACCCCATATTTCTTCAGCAATGATTCCATTATCATATTGAAAAAGTGAGTCCATTGATCACAAATTATTGCTCTAGGCACACCAAACCTACATAATATGTTATCCCTAACAAAATCACAAACAACTTTAGCATCGTCAGTCCTGGTGGCTTTTTCTTCCACCTATTTGGAAACATAATCAACAGCAAGAAATATATAATAATTTCCCAAAGAAATTGGGAAAGGGCCCATAAAATATATTCCCCAAACTTAAAAAATTTCACAAAAAATTAAGTGGTTGTTGGGGAATTTCTTTTCTCTTTGAAATATTTCATGAAAACTGACATTTTTAACACCTTTTACAAAAATCATGAGCATTTTTAAAAAGGGAGGGCCATTAAATTTCAAATTCTAAAACCTTCCTTACTGTATTTTGAGGTCCAAAGTGGCCTCTATAAGCTAATGTGTGACAAAACTCAAAGACAAGATTAATTTCACTTTCAGGCAAACATCTTCTTATTACTTGGTCATTGCAAATCTTCCAAATAAATGGATAATCCCAGATGTCATATCCAGATTCAGATTTCATCTTTTGAATTTGGTGGCAATTTAAATGAGATGGGAATTGAGATCATACCAGATAATTGACCATATTGGCATACCATGAAACTTCACTATTGATGATGTAGAGTTGTTCTACAGGAAGGTCATTATTAAATGGGTTATGGTTTGGGATTTCTCCTTCAGCAGTGTGGGGTAGTCGGCTTAGATGACCAGCCACCAGATTTTCACTTCCCTTTTTTATCTTTAATTTAAAAATTGAACTATTGTAAAAGTAGCACCCATCTCACTAGACTTGGATTTACATCTGGATTTTTCATCAAATACATGAGTGCTGTATAATCAGAAAAACAACAACATTTGTTCTAAGAAGATATGATCGGAATTTATCTAGTGAAAAGACAACTGCAAGGAACTCCTTCTCGGTGGTTGTGTAACTGATTTTTGTTGCATCCAAGGTCCATGATGCATAGGATATGACTTGAGGATTTTTTTTTCAATTCTTTGCGATAGAGAAGCTTCCACTACTTGGTTGGATGAACCAAAAGCATCTCAAATGGGTAATCCCAGTTGGGTGGTTGCATTATTGGAGGTGTGATCAACCTTTTCTTTAGTTCTTCAAATGAATTTTTCCATGCATAATCAATATTAAAGTCACTTTATTTTAGTAGTAATCTTGAGAGAGGGAGATAAATCTTACTAGAATTTTTGATGAACCTTCTATAAAATCCAGCCTGTCCTAAAAATGATCTAACATGTTTTAAAAAAGTTGGATATGGAAAGGAATTTATTACTTCAAATTTCGATTTATCAACCTTTATCCCTTTTTGTGAAATTATGTGCCTAAAAAATATTTCCTTTTCAACTAGGAAATGACATTTTTCAAAATTTAAGACAAGATTATTTTGAATGCTTGTTTTCAAAACATTTTCCAAATTTCCTAAGAAATGATCAAATGAATTACCAAAAACTATAAAATAATCAAGAAATACCTCCAAGAAGTCCTCAATATGATTTGAGAAAATACTCACCATTCACCGTTAAAATGTACCTGGGGCATCGCATAGCCCAAAAGGCATCCTTTTGTAGGCGAATGTACCAAATAAAGATGTGAAGGTCATCTTATCCTTGTCTTATGGTGAGATGAGTACTTGAAAGTATCCTAAGAATCCATCTAAAAAACAATAATGTGTTTTTTACAGCTAACCTTTCTATCATTTGATCGATGAATGGAATAGGGAAGTGGTATTTTTAGGTAACTTGATTTAGCTTCCTGTAATCTATAAACACTCTCCAGCTATTTTATACTCTCAGGGGGATCAATTAATTTCTTTCATTTTTGACAGTTGTTAGGTGAGTTTTCTTTGGGACTACATGAATGGGGCTGACACATTGAGAATCAGAGATTGGAAAAATGATGTCAGATGATAGAAATTTCTTAATATCATTCTTAAAAACCTCCATGATTGTGGGATTAAGTCTTCTCTGAGGTTGTCTAATTGGTCGGGAATCACTTTCTAAAAATATTCTATGACATCATACCGTGGGATTGGTTCTGGGTATATCACCTAAACTCCATTCCACAGCTTGGACATTTCTTTTGAGTAGGTTAATTAGAGTTTCCTCTTGTGAATGGGATAGGTTATTATAAATTATTACATGAAATTTATCTCCTTCCATTAGGTAAGAATACTTCAAATCATATGGAAATGGCTTAACTTCCAGACATGGGGGTTGTTCAAGGGATGACATTGAATTAAGGTATCTTATTCCTGAGACTGGAATCTCTGGTATCATCTCATTTTATTTTAATAAATCACCAGAAAATTCATATTTTACCTCACTATCTAACATGGGTTTAGGATTTTCAGGTTCAAGGGAATTGGAATTTTCAAATTAAAAATGTTCTCCTAATGATAAGAAGTCAAGAAGCATACCTGAATCTTCAATTGGTTCTATAACTTCTTCATGAGAGATCACATAAAGTGAGTGATTACTATAAGGATGTTTCATTGAATCAAGAATGTTGAAGTGCACTATACTATCTCCAACTTCCATTGTGGGTGTTCCTTCATGGACATTGATGATGGTCCTTTCTGTTTTAGGAAGGGTCTCCCCAAGATGATGGGAGAGTGGCCTGAAGCTTTGTCTTCTTCCATGGTAAGGACATAAAAGTCTTCTGGAAAGATTAATCCACTTACTCCAATGAGTACATATTCTATAACTCCAGTTTGGAAAACAGTGGATCTGTTTTGAAAACTGCACCACCACTCGAGTTGGTTTTAGTTCTCCGATCTACAAGGATGAAAATACCGAGTGAGGCATAACATTTATTGAAGATCCTAGATCACATAGTGCGTTAGTAAAATTTAAAGATCCAATAGTGCAGGGAATAGAGAATGTCCCTGGATCTTGATTTTTTTGGTATCCTTGGTGTGATCAGTGCTGAGACACTTCTTCCTAAGTTGATTCTCTCATTTCCATCCAACCGCCTTCTTTTTGTGCACAACTCCCTCAAACAATTTGCATACTTATGGATTTGTTTGATTGTATCTAGTAGTGGGATATTGATCTAAACATTCTGAAAAGTTTCCAGAATTTATTTTTGAAGTCTCCCTTATTCAAACTTCTTTGACTCAACTAATTCCTATGGGAATGGTTCTTGGATATCCTTCCTCTCCCTTTTTTGTTTTTGAAAAGGCGTTTCTTGCATTTTCTTTCTAAACCCAGTTCTTTCTCAGTTATTGTTATGGTCTTTTTCTTTTGGATGGATATTTTGTCCTTCATTAGGTTTCTTAGATTCATCATCCTCACTTTTTTCAGGTGACATTATCTCTTTTCCACTTCATGTTGTAATGATTCTCACCCTTTCCTTGGGATTTGGAATTGTTTTTGCTGGGATTTTTCCTTAATTTTTGGTTAGAATATCCATAAGTTTTTCAAAATTATGATCTAAAATTTTCACAGTCTTCTTTATACATTCAATATCCATTTCTTTGTGGTTACTACGAGAACTTGTTGAAGGTTGTTCATATGGTTTCTGCTGGTATGGTTGTTTATAGGGTTGTTGGAATGGTGGAGGGTTATGGTATTACTACAGTTGGAATGGAGGTTTATTTTGGTATTTATTTTGAAATGGAGGCCAATTCTCGTTATATCAGAATCCATATCCTTGTTGGGGTTGATGTGGTTGATTTGACTGGATTTGCCTTTCTTGATAGGCAGCTGCACAATTTTCAGTCCCCTGCACTTTTGAACATTGATTAGTGTAATGATAACTAGAAGATCATAAACCACATACCTGATTCGGGCCTTGTTATTCCTTCACTTTGTTCACAACAAGTTGTCTCATCACACTAGTAATTTCCTAAAGTGTTGCTTCAAGTAAGGGTGATGATGAATCAGAAGTTCTTACCACATGGATACCTCTAGTGCTTGTACCTTTAGTTCCAAATTGCTGTGAGTTTTGCACAATCTTTTCAATCTTGCCTCTGACATCTGCTAGTGACTTGTCGATCAAGGCTCCTTCAGTTGAGGAATCTAGTAAGTTGTGATCATTGTTGAGAAATCCTTGGTAGAAGAACACAAAAAATTGGTTCTCTTCCATTTCTTGGTGTGGGAAGCTTGCACAGAGTTTCTTGAAACGTTCCTAGTATTCGTAGAGAGTCTCTACAGTCGATTGATGTATGAAATAAATATCTTTTTTAATTAATGTGCTCTTAGATGTATGGAATAATATCTACAAGAATCTTATTATGACATCTTCCCAATCGTTTATCTCCCTTGGTTGGAGATTTTACAACCATTCTTTTGCTGCTTTTTCAAGTGAGAAGGGGAATTCCCTCCACTTTACATGTCATTCTGTGACTCCTCGGTGTTTGAAGCTGGAACAGACATAGGTAAACTCTTGGATGTGTTGATTTGGGTCTTCACCTGCAAGACCATGAAATTTTGGTATCACTAGAATAATATTAATGGGTAGTACAAAATCATTTTCTATGTCAGGGATAGTGAGTTGTTTATTTTGATTTGGAAATTGAAGTGTGCAAAGATCACACAGAGTTTGTTTGGGATTATTAGCCATTATTATAGGTTCAGAGTGATCACAAAAAGTATCACTTGAATCCATGAGGTTTAATTAATCAAAATCTATTTGAAAATGTTGTTTTCTCAATTGGGTTATTGTACGATCAATTTCAGGATCAAATTCAATTAAGGGGTTATTTAAACTACGTGTCATTCAAGAAAGTTTTTTTTAGTTTTTGTGTTTTGAGGGACTTCCCCCTAGGAAATGGCACCATGTTTTGACATGTTTCTATCATTGGGTGTGGAAAAATAAATTATTTACTAAGTTAAAAAATATTATAGTGGTTAACATAGGTTATCTCCCGATAAGGAGTTCACACAATATAGTTTGTCACTTTTTAATTAGAGAAAAGGTTAAGTGTTTTTGAAATTGTTTGGTTTTGAAATAAAAAATAGAAATAGAACAAAAGATGAAATAAAGGAAGAGATTCAAGAAAAATATGCAATGAAATTTATTTAAAAACTATTTAATGACATGGGCGATCAAGTTGGGGTCGGTTTTATAATTTCAATACTATCCTTGTATCATTTTATTCAACCCTCTTATACTAAGTTGATTTAAGTGAGATTCCATAATAACTTCAAATAACTTCTTTGGTTAAATGTTTTAACAGAATTCTAGTTTGGTATACACTTATTCTGTTGTGGGATAGAGTTATTGTGAAAATCCCTCCAATTATCTTAAGCAATTCCCAATCGGGTATTGTTTATCCTAAATAATCATAAATAGAGATCGCCAAGTACTTCACCACTAAGCCCTGATATTATTCTATCAAATATAGATCAGAACCTAATGGAGGGAGAAAAATATTCATTTATAAAATCAATAATAACAACATAATTTAAAATCGAATACGATCGTATAAGATAATAAATTCTGTTTTTAGAATTTGAAAACAACTTCGCAGAGGAGAGAGAGTTTTTATTCAATAAAATGTAAGAACTCAAAGCATTAAAAATATAAAACCTTCCCTCCACCAATCAACTCATATGTTTAACCCACCAGGTTAAGGGTAATAGAGAATAAGGAGGAAGATGAAGGCATAAAAAAATAAGAATAAGTAAGAAGTGAAAATAAAGAACATAATTATCCCCTCCTGATTCAGATATCTAGAATTTCAGCTTTGGTTCTCCCACCATATCTTCGAATCAGGCCGAGGTACCTTCTTATAAGAGGCGAGGAATGGAGATTTACATCTACCCACGAAGTATGAAAGCATTTTGAGACATGTGGAATGAGTTATGGCCGAATTATTTGACATGAATTTTCCAGGCCGCCAATCACTATTCCACCAACAATAATTTGACCAGTTGAATGGAGGCCTTAATCAAATAAATTCTCCATGAAATTTACAGTGAAACTTCCTCGTCAAGTTGGATTTCTGACCCAGCTGTAAGAACCCAATTTGGTAGTTGGTATCCCGAGATATTGATCATTGAATGATGTCATGTCCATTCTGCCCGCCAGAATAAGTGTTCATATTGACCGATTTGTTTTGGTTTGTTGGATTTCGAATTGGCTTTGGGTCATGAAGACTTATATGTAGAACACAAATTATGAAATCCTCAAAAAAATTAATTAGGTGAATTTGATGAAAAATGTAGGAGTTATTCTCAAAATACAGAGGCAACATAAATCTATTTCATGTCCAGAATTAACCACTTTTGACATTTAAGCGCAAAACTCACCAAAAGTCATAAAATGATGCAAATAAGATCAAATTGATTAAGGGGAAGGGATTAAATCATTTATAAACATATTTATAAATTTTAAAATATGAGATCTTTCAGTTCCCTGACACTTATCACTTGGTTTCTTGGACAAGTAAACATCGATATTAAATCAAAGAAACATTAAAACACATATACATGAGATCTAACAATTTAACACCAAGAAACAAAAGATATCATGTATCATAAACAACCATTATTCCAAGTTCTCAATTTGGTTCATTAAATATATTTCTTCTTCCTTTATTCTCCCACGCACACAAAACACTTACCTAACATGCATTTTTTTCTCATCACACAAATATCAAATTTCAACAATGTCCTTCTCATCCAATACTCATGAAAGGGTCATCATAGGCTTGATAAATTCCTACATATCCACCCGATATGATTCAAGGTCATATGTTTATAATCAGGACTTTTCAAGGTTGTTTTGTGGCTTCAGGTTGGTAGGCTTTAGATGTGATGAATTCTGAGGCTAAATAAGGAGGGCTTGGCTCTTTTTGAAGTAAAATTGAATTATTCTAATTTTTACTTAAATATGGTCTCCTCATCACTATCCTTAGTAGTAAATTATCTCCATTATCATAAAAAATAAATGAAATTAGACACCATTCATCATTTCAGTATAAATAGTTTCAATCATCTCAAACATGATTTTTCTTGAGAGCTCCAGATAGGAACAACTTTTTTTCATTGGAAGCTCCAGAAAGGCACAAATTCTTTTACATATGTTTTTTTCTAGTAGAATATTCATCTCTTAATCATTTTATTTTCCACCCAAAGTATCACCAAATGAGGTATCACAATACAAGATAGCTTCTCCCACACTTAAGTTAAACTAGATTATGCAATTTCACTACAAGAGTAGGTTGGATAGGGAATATTGGCTTGTAATATGGCTAACCTAATTGGATGTTCATGGATTCCATGGGATACAAGGATTAAATGTACAAGGTGGGCCATTATAAAAAGTATTATTTTAAAATGGGGGCTTTAATACCAAAGAAACGCCTCAATAATTTGAAACACAAGTACCTCAAACCCTCATGTTTTGATAGGAATAAATCAAATTATGGTTAAATCAATCATGGTATGGTTCTCTCATGAAGGGAAGTGATTGAAAAGAGTATGAAAAATAGGTTTAGAAGCCTCACAAGAAAGTGATTTCAAATATCATGATAGTGAATTGTGGTAGGGGATTTAAAAAAAATCAGAGTACTTTTAATGAAATTTCCAAATATTTGAACTTGTAACAAAGTCATTTTCAACATTCATTTAAGCTTAGTTTCATGGGATAAATTGTTTAAAACATTGAAATGAGTTTCAAAATTTGTGAGGATAATCATTTAAGCTCAAAAGTTTCAAAAAAAAAAACACAAATATTTGAAACACACACAACTGAAAATACTAAACTATAAATGTTCCCTCCCCCACACTTAAATGATGCAGTGTCTGCAATGTATTAAATTAGATTGAATATGTAATTATATTTTAAATGGAATAATAACAATAAAAAAAAGTGATAAGGATATGTAAGACCTAATGGATTTATTGATAAATGGGTTTGAGGAGTGTGATCTCCTCAACATGCTCTGATGGTATGCACCCAAGGAATTTCTTCAACTGATGACCATTAATAGTGAATGGCTTCCTCTCTCCATCCTTCACAATCTAAATAGTACCAAAATGATATACATGAGTAACTATAAATGGACCTTCCCATCTAGAACAAAGTTTACCTGGCCTCATCTTGAGTCTTGAATTGAATAATAACACCATGTCTCCAGAATAGAATTTTTTTTGTTTGGATAAAATTGTCATGATCCACTCTTGTTCTTTCTTTATAAATCTGAGAATTTTCAAAAGCTTCCCTTTGAATTTCTTCCATCTCCTACAACTGTAATATTCTCTCCATAACAACACTTTCAAGATAAAAATTTATCTTCCTCACAGCCTAGTATGATTTATTTTCCAATTCCACAGGTAGGTGAAAATTTTTCCCATAAATCAACCTATATAGACTCATTCCAATCAGGGTTTTGTAGGACGTCCTATAAGCCCATAATATATCTTCTATCCTTTGGCTCTAATCCTTTTTATTTGGATTAACAACCTTTTCTAAAATTCCTTTTATTTCCCTATTGGATACTTCAGCTCGACCATTAATTTATAGATGATAGGGAGTTGATGTTTTATGATGTACCCCATATTTATTCAGAAATTCTTCCATTATCCTATTGAAAAAGTGAGTCCCTTTATCACTAATGATTTCTCTAGGCACTCCAAACCTACAAAATATGTTAGTCCTGACAAAATCACAAACAACTTTAGCATCGTCTGTCCTGGTGTCTTTTTCTTCCACCCATTGGAATCATAATCAATGGTAAACAATATATAATAATTTCCAAATTAAATTGGGAAAAGGACCATAAAATATATTCCCCAAACTTAGAAAATTACACAAAAATTAAGTGGTTGTTGGGGAATTTCTTTTCTCTTTGAAATATTTCACAAAAACTGACATTTCTCACACCTTTTACAAAACTCATGAGCATCTTTAGAAAGGGTGGGCCAATAAATTCTAGATTCTGAAACCTTCTTTACTATCCTTTGAGGTCCAAAGTGGCCTCCACAAGATAATGTGTGACAAAACTCAAAGATAGAATTAATTTCACTTTCAGGCAAACATCTTCTTATTACTTGGTCATTGCAAATCTTCCAAATAAATGGATCATCCCAGATGTAATATCTAGATTCATATTTTATCTTTTGAATTTGGTGGGAATTTAAATGAGATGGGACTTGAGATGTTACCAGATAATTGACCATATTGGAATACCATGGAACTTCACTATTGATTATATAGATTTGTTCTCCAGGAAGCTCATCATTAAGTGGGTTCTGGTTTGTAATTTATCCTTCTGCTGTGTGGGGTAGTCATCTTAGATGATCAACCACCTGATTTTCACTTCCCTTTTTATCTTTAATTTCCAAATTGAACTCTTGTATGAGTAGAACCCATCTCACCAGACTTGGATTTACATATGCCTTTTTCATTAAATACCTGAGTGCTCTATGATCAGAAAAAACAAAAACTTTAGTTCCAAGAAGATATGATTGGAATTTATCTAGTGAAAAGACAACTACAAGGAACTCCTTCTTGGTGCCTATGTAATAGATTTATGTGGAATCCAAGGTCCTTGATGCATAGGATACGAATTAAGGATTGTTTTCAATTCTTTGTGATAGAGCAGCTCCCACTGCTTGGTTTGATGCACCACAAAGAAACTCAGAAGGGTAATCCCAGTTGGGTGGTTGCATTATTGGAGGTGTGATCAAACTTTTCTTCAGTTCATCAAAAGACTTTCTGCATGCATAATCAATATTAAATTCAGCTTATTTTAGTAGTAATATTGAGAGAGAGAGAGAGATTTCTTACTAATATATTTCATGAACCTTCTATAAAATCTAGCATGTCCTAAAAAGGATCTAACATGTTTTAAAAAAGTTGGATATGGAAAGGAATTTATTAGTTCAACTTTCGATTTATCAACCTCTATACTTTTTTGTGAAATTATGTTCCTAAAAACTATTCCCTTTTAAACCAGGAAATGACATTTTTCAAAATTTAAGACAAGATTCTTTTGAATGCATGTTTTCAAATTTTTTTCCAAATTTCCTAAGAAATGATTCAATGAATTAAGAAAAACTGTGAAATCATCAAGAAATACCTCCAATAAGTCCTCAATATGATCTAAGAAAATTCTCACCATACACCATTGACATGTACCGGGGGCGTTGCATAGCCCAAAAGGAATCCTTTTGTAGTCGAATGTACCAAATGGACATGTGAAGGTCGTCTTCTTCTGGTCTTATGGTGTGATCGGTACCAGAATGTATCCTGAGAATCCATCTAAAAAACTATAATGGGGTTTTCCAACTAACCTTAATGGAAGGAATCTTGGTGTACTCTCACACTTGACACAACCATGCTACCCATCTTGAGATTGTTCTGAGTACACTGAGAGAGAATCTTTTATATGCTAAGCTCTCGAAATGCCACTTTAGGATGGATTAGATTAACTTCTTGGGTCATGTTATCTCAGAGACATGAGTATCAGTAGACCTAGAGAAAGTGAGAGCTATAGTTTCCTTGGAGCAGCTGAAGAATTTCTTTGAGGTGTGGAGTTTTCTAGGGCTTGCTAGATACTACAGTAATTTCATACATGAATTTTCATTCCTAGCATCACCACTTATAGGTCTGACCAAGAAAGTGTAAAAGTTCTTATGGTCAGATTCCTGTGAGTTAGCCTTTCAAAAGCTGAAAGGGAGGTTGATGTCAGCAACGATACTAGTCTTTCCAAAGCCAGGAAAGAGCTATATGGTCTACTGTGATGCTTAAGGTATCGCGTTGGGAGCTTGATTTTTCAGGGAGATGGAGTCGTTGCGTACGGGTCTCGACAGTTGAGGTCACATGAGAGAAATTACCTGATGCACGATCTGGAGTTGGCTGCTATTGTTCATGCCTTACGCTATTGGAGAAATTATATTCTGGGAGATCACTTTGTGGTGTTTACCGACCACATGAGTCTCAAGTACGTCTTTACTCAGCGTGATCTGAATTTGGGACAGCGTAGGTGGGTCGAGTATCTTCAGTCCTTCGACTTTGAGATGGCCTATATGATGGGAAAGGGCAATGAAGTGGCTGATGCGTTGAGTAGGAGAACTCAGATACAGGAAGTTCAGGAGGCCAGTAGTGAGTGGATGTTTATGGATCTGTTCTTTGAAAAGCATTTGGAGGTGTATGACAGATAGGGAAGACCTTTCTATCTTATGTAGCTGTTACCTCTACATTTCTTGATCAGGTATAGATGAGGTAGCTATTAGAATCAGAAGGCCTAGTCCTACAGGAGAGTGTCTCAGGAGAAGACCCTCTTCCTGGATGGATAGTGGGTGAGGATGAGATCTTGCGTTTCTAGGGACGCGTATGGGTGCCAATAGACATACGCGAGGAGCTGATGTGGGATTTTCATTCCTCAGTTTGGGCAGTTCATCCTGGAATCACCAAGATGTATCGTGATCAACACCACCAATATTGGTGGATAGGTATGAAGAGATATGTTTTTTGTTTTGTCATGAGGTGTTCCACTTGTCAGCAGGTGAAAGTGAAGAATCAGGGACCGACAGGTATTTTGCAGCAGTTACCCATTCTAGAGTGGAAGTGGAATGATGTTGTGATGGACTTCATAACAGGTATTACGAGGTCACCTTGAGGGAATTATGCTATTTGGGTTGTCAACGACAGAATCACGAATGTTTCTCACTTCTTTCCGTTCAAGGATACCTTCAGTGTTGATGAGCTGGTATGTTTGTACATCCAAGATATTCTACGTCTGCATGGATTTCCAAACTCCATCGTTTCAGACAGAGATGCCCGTTTTACTTATCGGGCCTGGTAGGGGATTTAGAAGGATTTGGGTACACATGTACTTTTGAGTACAACATACCATCCCCAGAAAGATGGCCAGTCCGAGCGTACGATTTAGGTGCTTGAGGATATGCTCTGAGCATGCATTATAGACTCAGGAGGTTCATGTGAGAATCATATACCTCTTGAGGAGTTTTCTTACAATAATAGTTTTTAAGAAACTATTTAGATGGAACCTTACGAGGCTTTGTACGGTAGGCCATGCCGATCACTTTTATGCTCGCTGGAGGCAGGAGAGGCAACTTTGCTAGGACCTCGTCTTGTTCAGGAGACCTCAGTGAAGATAGAGTTGATTCAAAAGAGGATAGATATGGCACAGTCTCAACAAAAGTCTTATGCATATCAGCGAAGACGACCACTGGAGTTCGAGGTCAGGGACCAGGTTTTCCTGCGTGTCGCATCTAGGATGGGACACAAGAGGATTCAGAGATAGGGTAAGCTTTCACCACGATATGTCGGGGGCATTTGAGGTGTTAGAGAAAGTTGGTCCGGTCACCTATCGTTTGCAGTTACCTTAGAGGTACCGGGCTATGCATGACATCTTCCATGTTTCTTAGCTCCGACTTAACTTTTCAGACCAGTCTCATGTCTTTCATCCTAAGGAGGTTGAGCTCGAAGGAGATGAATCTTTTGAGGAGAATCCTATCCAGATCATCGATCACAGTACGAAGGTTCTCTCTGGCTGGTCTATTCCTCTAGTACAGGTGCTATGGCAGCACAGTCGAGTACCAGACGAGACTTGGGAGAGGGAGGCTGATGTACGATCATAGTGGCCGGAGCTATTCGGGGTTTCTTCTTCCACGCCTCGCTAGGGAAATTTATTGATGAATTTATTTAAGGGAGGAAGTTTGTAAGAACCCAGACCTTCATTTCAGGTATTTTTTCCTTTTTCTGGTGTTTTTGAGAAAAGAGGAGTATCTGGAAATTTTTGAAGTACACGCTGCATACTTTATAAGTACACGCCGTGTACTTCAATACTGTCTGAGGCCGTGTGTTGGTCGTGTCTGGGCCACACACAATGTCATGTGGGTTGATGTGGAGGCCGCTTAAAGTGGAGTACAGAAAATCTTAGTACACGTCGTGTACTCCAAAAGTACACACAATGTACTTTTTTTTCATTAAATAGACTGGGCTCACGTCTGGCCACCAGAATCATCTTATTCTAGCTTCCATTTGACCGAGAGAAGTCGTACGACACCAGAATTTCTCGGAGCCCCCATGCCTTCATCCGTTCTCCGAATCGACCATCGTCGATTGCACTGGATCTACAGTGGTAAGATCTTCCTTCTTCTAGAGCATCATTTTCCAATTCCTCCTCTTTAGCATGTTATTATGGGTTGAACGTTTTGTGCATTTTCGTAGATATACGACGTTATAAAAAGATTCAATCCTCTTGGTTAAAGTATATCAATCTCCTAGAATCATGGTAGGTGGTTTGTGCCTTTCCGTTCAATGTCTTTGAGTTTTATATGCAATTTCCACCAATACCCTTGAACGGGGTATTGCGTGTTTACTGTTTTGACCCTGTTGTTTTCCTTCCTTGCTTGTATACTTGTGTAGAGGTAATTTGGTTATGTATGAGGATAATTTATATTCTTGGATGTTTTTCCCATTCCTTGTTGTGTTTACAACCTTTTGGTCTTGTTCAGCCTTTGGCCGTTATATCTGTTTTCCATGCCTTGAGACCATAAGATGGAGTGTTGTTCCCTGACATGCTTCTTATGCTGTAGACTGGTTATCCAAGTAGCTCTGTAGGTTTAATTTGGCCTTATAGCATTATTATGCATTGACTAGCATGAGGCCGTGAGAACTTGGTGCTATATACTATAAGGGGATAAACCGAGTGAGCTTCCTCAGAGAGTCTTGGACATTATAGACTATAGGGGATAGACCGAGGGAGCTTCCCAGAGAGTCTTGGATATTATATACTACATGAGGATAGATTGAGTGAGCTTCCTAAAAGAGTCTTGAGCTTTATAGATGATACGATGTTAGACTGAGTGTGTTTCCTTGGAGAGTCTGTGTTTTGTTGAATTTCCATAAACCATTCCAGGCTATAGGAGGATTTGATCGACTGAGCTTCCTTAGAGAGTCTATGATCGATCTGAGGCTATAAGTGGAATTGACCGAGTGAGATTCCTTAGAGAGTCTCTAGACCCTGGGGATATAAGGGGATTTGACTGCGTGATCTTCCTCAGAGAGTCCCTGACTACCTTAGACTATAAGGGGAATTGACTGAGCGTGCTTCCTTAGAGAGTCTTATAATTTCGTATAACCAAACCAGAGGGGTTAGGCAGAGTGTACTACCCAGAGGGTTGTTGGTACTTCTTAGATAGGACCAGAGGGGATGTCTGTGAGTTCTTCCCAGAGAGATTTCTATTTGTGGTCAGCTGTTTGCTTCACTGCTGCTTGTTGACCTGTGGATTGTTTACTACTGTGTATCATCCTGTTGACTAGATACTATTTACTGCTTACTGTACTGTTACCTTCCGTATTCTCACGAACTGTTAGGCACAATTCTTTGAGTGGTTGCCTACTAGGATTTAGTCTCACACCTTGTTTGGGTCATTCTTTTGGGCCCAAACAGATTATATTGCTGCAGGTATAGACAAGCGCAAGTGCCCTTCGACTTCAGGTACTTGATTGCATTGGAGCAAGAGAACATGGGACCAAGCCGAGTCTTGAGATGATGAGGAGCTGCTTATATGTTTTTCTTTTGTACTTTGGTTTAGTATTGTATTCAAAATTGTGACTTGTTTGGCTGCTTTCCTAGATATATGTATCATGCATCATTTCATATATACATAGGTGTGCTATTGTTGTTTATTGTTTTAGTCATCCACTGTTTACTACTATTGGATATTTATAGCTTCTACTCTTGTATGTGCTGTTTACTTCCACTGTGTACTCTCCCAATGAGGGTATAGTTTCCCCACTAACACATCCAAGGCCCTCGTTGCTGGTCGGCAGCCTCTGGCATTCGGGGAAATGTGCTTGAGGCCATGTGACCAACCGAGTACTGGGAGCCTCTGGGTGTCTTCCAGAACCGGGATGTTACACATTCTACTATTGAAAAAGTGAGTCCCTTGATCACTAATTATTTCCCTAGGCACTCCAAACCTGCAAAATATGTTAGTCCTAACAAAATCACAAACAACTTTAGCTTCGTCAGTTCTGGTGGCTTTTGATTCTACACATTTGGAAACATAATCAATGGCAGAAATATATAATAATTTACAAATGACATTGGGAAAGGGCCCATAAATTCTATACCCCAATCATAAAAAATTTTACAAAAATTAAGTGGTTGTTGGGGAATTTCTTTTCTCTTTGAAATATTTCCAGAAAACTGACATTTTTCACACATTTTACAAAAATCATGAGCATATTTAAAAAAGGGTGGGCCAATAAATTCCATATTCTAAAACCTTATTTCCTTTCTTTTAAGGTCCAAAGTGTCCTCTACAAGATAATGTGTGAAAAAACTCAAAGACAAAATTAATTTCACTTTCACGCAAACATCTTCTTATTACTTGGTCATTGAAAATCTTCCAATGAAATGGATTATCCCAGATGTAATATCTAGATTCATATTTCATCTTTTGAATTTGGTGGGAATTTTAATTAGATGGGACTTGAGATGTTACAATATAATTGAACATATTGGCATACCATGGAACTTCACTTTTGATGATGTAGAGTTGTTCTCCAGGAAGCTCATCATTAAGTGGGTTCTGGTTTGGAATTTATCCTTCAGCAGTGTGGCGTAGTCGACTTAGATGATCAACCACCAGATTTTCACTTCCATTTTTATATTTAATTTCCAAATTGAACTCTTGTAAGAGTAGCACCCATATCACTATTCTTGGATTTACATATCCATTTTTCCTTAAATACCTGAGTGCTGCCTGATCAGAAAAAACAACAACTTTAGTTACAAGAAGATATGATCAGAATTTATCTAGTGCAAAGACAACTGCATGGAACTCATTCTCGGTGGTTGTGTAATTGATTTGTGTGGAATCCAAGGTCCTTGATGCATAGGATATGACTTCAGGCTTTTTTTTCAATTCTTTGTGATAGAGCAGCTCCAACTGCTTTTTTCGATTCACAATAAAGAAACTCAAAAGGGTAATCCTAGTTGGGTGGTTCCATTATTGGAGGTGTGATAAACCTTTGCATTAGTTCATCAAATGACATTATGCATGCATAATCAATATTAAAGTTAGCTTCTTTTAGTAGTAATCTTGAGAGAGGGAGAGAAATATTACAAAAATATTTGATGAACCTTCCATAAAATCCTTCGTGTCCTAAAAAGGATCTAACATGTTGTAAAAAAGATGGATATGGAAAGGAATTTATTACTTCAACTTTCGATTTATCAACCTCTATCCATTTTTGTGAAACTATATGCCTCAAAACTATTCCCTTTTCAACCACGAAATGACATTTTTCAAAATTTGAGAGAAGATTATTTTGAATGCATGTTTTCAATTGTTTTTCCAAATTTCCTAAGAAATAGTCAAATGAATTACCAAAAACATTGAAATCATTAAGAAATACCTCCAAGAAGTCCTCAATATGATCTGATAATATACTCACCATACATTGTTGAAATTTACCTGGGGCATTTCATATCCCAAAAGGCATCCTTTTGTAGGCGAATGTACAAATGGACATGTGGAGGTCATCTTCTCTAGGTCTTCTGGTGTGATCGGTACCTGAAATTATCTTGAGAATCCATCAAAAAAACAATAATGTGTTTTTTCTAGCTAACCTTTATAGCATTTGATCGATTAATGGAATAGGGAAGTGATCTTTTCGGGGAACTTGATTCAGTTTCCCGTAATCTATACACACTCTCCAGCTATTTTGAACTCTCATGGGGATCAATTGATTTCTTTCATTTTTGAATGTTGTTAGGCCAGTTTTCTTTGGGACTACATGAATGGGGCTGACCCATTGAGATTTAGAGATTGGAAAAATGTTGTCAGCTGTTAGAAATTTCTCTATCTCTTTATTAACAACCTCTATGATCGTGGGATTAAGTATTCTCTAAGGTTTTCTAACTGTTCAGGAATCACTTTCTAATAATATTCTATGAGATAAGACCTTGGGATTGATTCCGGGTATATTACCTAAACTACATCCAACATCTTGGACACTTCTTTCGAGTAGGTCAATTAGAGTTTACTCTTGTGAATGGGATAGGTTATTGGAAATTATTACAGGCAATTTCTCTCCTTCTATTAGGTAAGAATACTTCAAATCACTTAGAAATGGCTTAAGTTCCAGACATGGGGGTTGTTTATGGGATGACATTGAATTAATTTATCCTATTCCTGAGACTGGAATCTTTGGTATCATCTCATTTTATTTTAATAAATCACCAGAAAATTCATATTTTACCTCACTCTTTAACATGGGTTTAGGATTTTCAGGTTCATGGGAATTGAAATTTTCAAATGAAAAACGTTCTCCTAATGATAAGAAAAGTCAAGAAGCATACCTGGATCTTCAATTGGTTATATACCTTCTTCATAGAAGATCGCATAAAGTGAGTGATTACTGGAAGGATTTTTCATTGGATCAAGAATGTTGAAGTGCACTGTACTATCTCCAAGTTCCATTGTGAGTGTTCCTTTATAGACATTGATGATATTTCTTGATGTTTTTAGGAAGGGTCTCTCCAGGATTGTTGGGGAGTGGCCTGAAGCTTTGTCTTCTTCCATGGTAAGGAAATAAAAGTCTATTGGAATGATCTATCCACTTACTCCAATGAGTACATCTTCTATAACTCCAGTTGAGAAAATGGTGGATCTGTTTGCTAATTGCACCACCACTCGAGTTGGTTTTATTTCTCCGATCTACAAGGTTGAAAATATCGAGTGAGGCATAACATTTTCTGAAGCTCTTAGATCACATAGTGCGTGAGTAAAATTTAAAGACCCAATAGTGTAGGGAATAGAGAATATCCCTAGATCTTGAAATTTTTTTGGTATCATTGGTGTGATCAGTACTAAGACACTTCTTCATAAGCTGATTCTCTCATTTCCATCCAATCACCTTCTTTTTGTGCACAAATCCTTAAAATTTTTTGTATACTTAGGGATTTGTTTGAATGAATCTAGTAGTGGGATATTGATCTCAAATATCTGAAAAGTTTCTAGAATTTCTTTTTGAATTTCCCCTTCTTCAAACTTATTTGACTCAACTAATGCATATGGGAATGGTGCTTGGATATCCATCCTCTCTCTTTGTTGTTTTTTCAAAGGTGTTTCTGGCCTTTCCTTTCTAAACCTAATTCTTTCTCCTTTATTGGTCTAGTATCCTTCTTTTATATGGATGTGTTGTGCTTCAGTAGGTTTCTTAGAATCATCATCCTCACTTTTTTTAGGTGACATGATCTCTTTTCTACTTCGTGTTGTAATGACGCTCACGCTTTCCTTGGGATTTGGAATTGTTTGTGCTTGGAGTTTTCCTTGACTTTTGTTTAGAATATCCATAAGGTTGTCAAATTTATTATCTAATTTTTTGACTGTCTTCTTTAGATCTTCAATATCCATTTCTTGGTGGTTTCTATGAGAAATTGTGGAATGTTGTTCATATGGTTTCTACTAGTATGGTTGTTTGTAGCGTTGTTGGATTGGTGGAGGATTATGGTATTAATGCTTTTGGAATGGAGGTTGATTTTGGTATTGATTTGGAAATGGAGGCCTATCCTGGTTATATCAGAATCCATATCTTTGTTGGGTTTGAAGTTGTTGATTTGACTGGATTTTTCTTTCTTGATAGGCAGCTGCACAATTTTCAGTCCCCAACACGTATGAACATTGATCAGTGTAATGATAACTTGAAGAGAATAAACCAAATACCTGATTTGGGACTTGATGTTCCTTCACTTTGTTCACAAAAAGTTGTCTCATCACACTATTCATTTTCTTAATTGTTTCTTCAAGTAAGGGTGAGGATGAATCAGAAGTTCTTACCTCATGGATACCTCTAGTGCTTGTAACTCTAGTTCCGAATTGCTGTGAGTTTTGCACAATCTTCTCAATCAGGCCTCTGACATCTACTAGCGACTTGTCGATCAAGGCTCCTGAAGATGAGGAATCTGGCAAGTTATAATCATTGTCAAGAAATACATTGTAGAAGAACACAAGAAATTGGTTCTCTTCCATTTCTTGGTTTGGGCAGCTTGCACAAAGTTTCTTGAAACGTTCCTAGTATCCGTAGAGAGTCTCTCCCGTCGATTGATGTATGGGATAAATTTCTTTTTCAATTGCTCTAGTCCTAGATGTAGGGAATAATATCTTAAAGAATATTCTTTTCAGATCTTCCCAATCATTTATATCCCCTGGTTAGAGATTGTACATCCATTATTTTGCTGCTCCCTCAAGTGAGAAGGGGAATTACCTTCACTATATATTCTCTTCTGCAACTCCTTGGTATTTGATGCTGGAGCAGACATAGGTAAACTCTTGGATGTGATGAATTGGGTCTTCACCAGCAAGAAGATGAAATTTTGGTAGCACTTTAATCATATGAATGTGTAGTTCAAAATAATTTTCTATGTCAGGGATAGTGAGTTGGTTATTTTTATTAGAAAATTGAGGTGTGAAAAGATCACATAGAGTTTGGTTGGGATTATTAGCCATTATTAAAGGTTTAGAGTGGTCACTAAAAGCATCACATGAATCCGTGAGGTTTAATTCATCAAAATATATTTGAATTTTTTTTACTCAATTGGTTTATTGTACGATCAATTTCAGGATCAAATTCAATTAAGGGGTTATTTGAACTACGGGTCATTCAAGAATGTTTTTTTTAGTTTTTGTGTTTTGAGGCAGTTCCTCCTTGGAAACCGTGCAATGTTTTGACACGTGCCTGTCATTGGTTGTGGAAAAACCAATTATTTACCAAGCTAAAATATAGTATAGTGGTTATCCTAGGTTGTCTTCTGATAATGAGTGAACACAATACAATTTGTCACTTTTTAATTAGAGAAAAAGTTAAGTGTTTTTGAAATTTCCTGGTTTGGAAATTAAAGAGAGAAATAGAACAAAATAATAAAGAAAGGAATAGATTCAAGAAAAAAATGGAAAGAAATTGATTTAAAAACTATTTAATGAGATGGGTGATCAAGTCAAGTCGGTTTTATAATTGCAATACTATCCTTGTTCCATTTTATTCAATCCTCTTCTGCTAAGTTGATTTAAGTGAGATTCTATAATTACTTCAAATCACTTCTTTGGTTAAATGGTTTAATAGAATTCTAGTTTGGTATACACTTCTTCTATTGTGTGATAGATTTGTAGTGAATATCCCCAATTATCTTAGGCAATTCCCAAGTGGGTATTGTTTATCCTAAATAATCATGAATATTCACCACCCCTACCATACATACTAGCGATCGCCAAGTATTTCACCACTAAGACCTGATCTTATTATATAGAATATAGAACATAAACTAATGGAGGGAGAAAAATGTTCATTTATCAAAGCAATAATAACAACAGAATATAAAATTGAATACAATTTCATAAGATAATTAATTCTGTTTTTAAAATTTAAAAACAACTTCGTAGAAGAGAGAGAGTTTTTATTCAATAAAAGGTAAGAACTAAAAGCATTAAAAATATAAAACCTTACCTCCACCAATCACCTCATATTTTTACCCCACCACGGTAAGGTTAATCGAGAATAATGTCAAAGATGAAGGCATTACAAAAATAAGAATAAGTATGAAGTGAAAATAAAGAACATAATTTTGTCCTCCAGATTTAGATCTCCAGAATTTCAGCTTATGTTCTCCCACCATATCCTTGAATCAGGCCAAGGTCCCTTCTTATATGAGGTGAGTCATGGCGTTTCCCATCTACCCATGATGCCTGAAAGCATTTTGAGCCATTTGGAATGAATTATGGACGAATTATTAGACATTACTTTTCCTGGTCGCCAATCACTATTCCACCAACCATAATTTAAACGGTTGAAGGGAGGTCTTAATAAACTAAATTCTCTTTTAAATTTAATGTGAATATTTCTCGTCAAGTTGGATTTCTGACCCAGCTGGAAGAACCACATTTGGTGGTCTGTAAACCAAGATATTGATCATTTAATGAATTCATGTCCATTATCCCAGCTAGAATAAGTGTTTATATTGACTGATTTGTTTTGGCTTGTTGGAGTTTAAACTGGCTTTGGGTCCTAAAGAATTATATGTAGAAGATAAATTATTAAATCCTATAAAAACTTAATCAGGAGAATTGGATGAAAAATTTCGTATTTATGCTCGATATATAATGGCAACATAAATATGTTTAATGTCCATAATTAACCACTTTTGACATTTAAGCTCAAAACTCACCAAAATTCATAAAATGGTACAAATAAGATCAAATTGATTAATGAGAAGGGATTAATTAAATTAAAAACATATGTATAAATATGAAAATATGAGTTATGTCATATCAGAGAAATTTTTTGTTAACCGTTGTAAACAAGGATGAGAAAACTTTAATAAGAACCCTAGGGATAAGTCTAGTTACAGGATAAAGTCCTAAAGGTTTGATCATGAATGACCTAGGTTAAACCTAAGGTGTTATAGAATATGGTTTCATAATTTATAAATCCTATAAGTTATTTTTCATGATTATATGGTTTCCCACAATTATTATTATTTTTTACACTATGATTTGTGGTTTTATTCAATGGCTAGAACCCAACATAATCATATTAATGATGATTTTAATTGAAAATGTAATGATTTTCCTCCTAAGAAACCAAATGTTATTAGAGTTATAATGAAAAATCATATTATTATGATAAGAAAATATTCTCAAACTATGAATCATACTAAGCTTCTAGATGAGTATATGGAACAATGTTTTGTTGAGTCCTTCATGAGGAAATATCCAACTTCTTTTAGTGGGTCCACCGATCCACTAGTTGCTGAGTAATGGATAAATATCACTGAAAATATATTTCCATTATTCAGTTTTTGGAATGTAATAAAGTTATTATGATATTTTATCATTTTGAAGGAAAAGAAGATTAGTGGTAGACTCTTATCAAGAACATGTGTGAACAAGAAGAAATTGATTCTATAGAGTGAGATGCAATTAAAAGATTATTTTTTAATAAGTACCTTCCTCTATTGGTAATTATGAAGAAAATTACACAAAACTTGCGAGGGGTATTTTTTTTTATAATATAACCTTAAGGCAAAGTTGATTTATTCTTTAGTAGCTTAAAAACATGTATTTGAAGGGCGTTATACATAAGGGGATTCAATAGATATGAAGAAATTTTTTGATGTGATATCAATTTGGGGATAAATATTAGATTTACCCATAAATATCATGTTTTTATAAGAAAAGAAAAATGGAATTCAAAGGTAATTCTAAAATCCATGGAGAGAATAATATGATCTTTCATTTATGATCAAAGTGTGGAAGGATACATGGGGGGAATTTTTTTTAATGGAACAGGTAAATTTTTGAATCATGGAAAGGAAGTTTATTGAGCAATCAAAATACAAAGTGATGGGAACAAGTTAGCTAAATATTTGAATAGAGAGAAAGCTCCACAAAATGCACCACCCACACTCGAGTGTTTGAAATGCAAGGAGTATGGGAATTATGCTAACAAATTACCAAATACGTAGGTTAATGATGTTAATAAACTTCAAAAACCCCTTAATCCTATAGAAAAAGGAAAATATCAAGTGATATGTATTTTTCATGAGGGGTATGATAACTAAATAGTGAAAGGTACACTTACCATCCACTTTATAATTGTAAATGTCTTATTTGATTATGTATCTACCAACTGTTTTATATATAACTATTTTTCTAATGGTATCGCAATACCACATAAAAAATTAGATGTTGAGTTAGAAAAAATCCCTTACTATACAATGATCTCATCCTAAGTCTACAATTCTTCTCAAGTTTAAGTTTTTGCGAATATGTTTTTGTAAATATTATCATTCTTCCCCTAGTTGAATTTGATGTAATTTTGGGCATGTATTTAATTTATTTACATAAATACCACATAAATTTATGTATAAGGGAAGTTATTTTTGATATTCCAAACCAACCAATGATTACCTATTAGTATAATGAAAAAACAAAATTCTAATCGAAATTACATCCATTTTATGGGTTTTGATTCCTATTAAAAAGCGGAATTTGTATGATGGTTGAAAAGAAAGTCAATATCAAATTTATTCCTTTTGTGTGGGAGTTTATTGATTTATTTATGGATAACTTTCCTAGTCTTTCACCGAATTGTGAAGTTGAATTTTCAATAGAAAACATACCCTGTTATACACATCTTTTAAAGACTCCATATATAATGGACCCATTTCAGTTGAAAGAATTAAAGAAGAAACACTATGATAATCTTGGAAAGGGATTAATTCAGAAAAGTGTGTCACCTTGGGATGAAAATATTTTCGTTGGTTAATAATAAATATAGAACAATGTTACTATGCATTTATTATATAGATCTTAACGAGATCACTATTAAGAACAAGTATCCTCTACTCTATATTGATGACTTGTTTTATCAACAGTATGGAGATTAATACATTTCTAAAATTGATCTTCTTTCAGGTTATCATCAATTGAGGGTCAAGAAGGAGAATATTTCCAAGACAACATTATATATAAATTATGGACACTATAAATTTATAGTGATGCCTTTTGGTCTTACTAATTCACCTACTATCTTCATGGGTTCAATGAAGAGAATCTTTAGAGATTACCCTGATCTTTTTGTGGTATTATTTATATATGATATTATTATAGATTAAAATATAGTGTAAGATCATGAAGAGAAATTGAGGATTGTGCTGAAAACCCTAAGTAAGGATAATCTTTATGAAAAATTTACCGACTTTGAAGTTTGGCTTCAGAAAGATTCATTATTTGGTCATATAATCTCAAGTGAGGATATATCAGTAGACCTTTAAAAGATATAACTTATTGAACAATATTCAAAACCAACCACTATAAATGTGATCCATTGTTTTCTTGATCTATCTAGATATTATCAATACATTGTAGAGAAATTTTCATGGATATCGAATCCACTTAATAAGTTAACTCATATGGGTGGAAAATTCTTTTGGATGGATGAATGCAAGTAATTTTTTAAGGAACAGAAGATAAAGATAGTCAATGCACCTATATTTATAGTACCCTATAGTGAAGAAGGGTTTGTGATCTATAGTGATGTATCTAAAAGGTATTAAGATGTATTCTCATTCAGAACAATATGGTTATAGCTTATGCTTCATGAAAATTGATTTTCCATGATAAAATTACCTACTCATGATTTGAAGTTAATTATGGTAATTTTCACAATAAAGATATTGAGGAATTATCTCTATAGAGAGAGGTTTGAAATTTATACTGATAAAAAACGTTTAAAGTATGTTTTCACCAAACAAAATATTTACATGCACCATAAAACATGGTCACAGATGATTAAAGATTACAATTTCTTAATATATTACCACCCTTGGAAAGAAAACAAGGTGTAAAATGATCTAAGTTTAAAGGATCATGCTATCTTATCTAAGATGAGGATAATAGATGATATAATATTTATGAATTTAGAAATGATGGAACTAGAAATATTAATTTAAGGGGAGAAATATTATCAATCTAAAATGATGTTAGTCATCTATTCAAGTGAATATTAAATATTCACAGAAGGAAGATGTAGAGATAAAAATATAATGAGAAATTTTCCTAAGTCTAACCTTTATTGTGATGGAATAATATGGTCTAAGAGACATGCATGTTTCACTTCAATACCATATTTGAAGAAGTAGTTGATGGATAAAGATCATAGTTCTTCATTATCTATTCATCTTGAAGTATGAAGATATATAGAGATTTGATAGAGTATTTATGTTGGGATGACATGAAGAGAGATATTGTTGAGTATGATTCTTGAAAATTGTTATGTCATAAAGTTAAGGCTAAGAGAACAAATTCTAAGAGGATGTTACAACCATTACCCATATTAGAATAAAAATGGGAAAACATCACCATGGATTTTGTCAAGAGACTCCACAAAAAATCTAAAGGTAATAATACTATATGGGTTGTAGTTGATCTCATTACAAATTCATCACACTTTATATCTTTTAAGATAATATTTATCTCTTGATAAAATTACTTTTTTATACATTAAAGAGGTGTTAATATTTCATGGTGTACCACTATCAATTTTCATAATCAAGATCCGAGGTTTACCGTGAAGATTAATATATGCATTTTGGAGGATTTGGATATATAGTTATGTTTTAGAACTGGTTATCATCATCAAAAAGAGTTTCAGTCTAATAGGATTATTTAAACTTTGTAAGACATGTTTAGAGATTAATATATGGATTTAAAATGTAGTTGGGATCAATATGCTCCTTTGGTGGAATTTTCTCATAATAATAAATTTTACTCTAGTATTCAGATGGATCCTTATGAAGCCCTCTGTGGTCGGAATTGTAAAACCCTAACATGATGGAATGATGTTTGATAAATAAAGATATTTATACATGAGATAGCTAAGATAATGGTAGATAATGTTAAATTCATTCAACAACACATAAGAGCATCTCAAAGCTGACAAAAAAGTTATGCTAATAATCACCTAAAAGATATGGAATTTGAAGTTGGCGATAATGTATTCTTATGAATATCTCACTAAAAGAGGGTGATGATGTTTGGAAATAAGGTCAAGCTAAGCCCTAGGTATATTAGTATTTTTGAAAAATTTTATTATATGAGGACAATAGATTCTCTAATGGAGCTTCCATTAGATCTCTCCCAAGTTCATGATGTGTGCCATGTATCTCTCTCAAGGAGGTACATACCCAATTATTCACATGTAATGAACTCAGAGTTCACATTTCTAGAGAATGAAAATTCTTTTTAAGAATAAATAGTATATATTTTGGATCATAGAGAGAAAGTGATATTAAACAAGACCATTCACCAAGTAAAAGTTTTGTGGTAAAACCACCATTTTGAGGAGGCTATGTGGGAACCTCAGGATGTAATGAGCCAGACATATCCTCATATGCTTGTACAAGAGTGATGAATATTTAGGGAGAACTTCATTTTAAGGGGGGTATATTGTAACACCCTAATATTTTATGAAATAATTCCTTTTCAAATTAATTTTATTTCTTTGACAGCATGAGTTACACACAACATCATGTTTAAATGAACCACAATTTACTATTAAAATATTATTATTTAAAAATAAAGTTATTGCCTAGATTTTGGATTGTTTGTTATGAATAATACTAAATAATTTATGAAACATTTATGGCTATATATGTATAAAATTGATTCATTGGTTTTCAATTGTTTATAAATGAAAATAAACAACATTTGAAAGAAAAATAAATATTTTTCTAATTTTTTTTAGGCACGCAATATATTTTTATAAATTAAATAAATCACTAATGGTGATTAATTTAAATTAAATTTATATATTATTGATTTGATAAGATATTTTAAACATTTAATAAATATTTTTATATGCATAGGATAATAATAAATCTATTTTATGCTTAAAAATATATTTGTACTAAAAAGAAATTTTTGTCACATTTTGTGCATTTACATTAAGATTAATTTCTACCATTTATAGGTATTGAATTATATAAGATTAGTTAAATATTTATAGTTAATATTTTAAAATATGGTAAATATTCAACTCTTATTTTTGGTAAATGTGAATAATAACCATGTAAAAATATATCGCCACAATAAAGGGTAAATTAGGTTAATTCAGATTAAAAATAACCGATAAGGCCATAATTATTCATTAAAATTTCTATTTTATGAATTTAATTATAAAATTAACACATTAGGATATAAATTTTTTGTTTAATGTAAACGTTTACCTAAAAATGACTTATATATATTTGAAATCAAAGAAAGTTACAAAATATCACTCTATTTGTTTCTAATATCATTTATGAGTTCATATAGGGAAAAAAATTAGTTATGAAATAATATTAATATCCATTTGGTATATAATAAAATTATATTCATTATTTATATTTATTTTTAATTATTATCTATTATATAATTACCTTACATTCTTACACAATGCTATAATAGCATTTATTCAATTAATGTAAAAAATAAAATCAATGATATTAAAATTTTAAAAGTTCTGTAATTTGAGTAATTTATAGAGTTTCAATAATTTAATTGGTGAATATATAACATATTAGTGATGTGTTAAAATATTATATTATAATTAAAACGTTTTCTTTGTCTTTTATTTCAAATTAAAAGAAATGTTCCAAAATTTACAATAATGATATTTTATCCAAATAATAAATTATTAAATTATTTAAAAATGAAATAAATATTGAAAAAAGAAAAGGTGGTTATTATATGTTCAAAAATATAATAAAAGTTCCATTTATGGGTCATTTTTTAAAATATAATGTTAAATTACAACCTTGAATATTAAATTTTTTTTTACTATATTTGAAATTAAAACTGGTCAACTAATTCTTAATCAAATTGATAAGGTTTAAAATTACACAAAAAATTATTTAAATTATATTGGTTGATTGGATTAAAACCCTATACTAACTTATATTATAATACATGGAAATTTTGATTCATTGTTTTTATAATGAATTTATTATAATTTAATCTTTTGAGAAATTCCAAAAGTTCCCTTCACCTCAATTATAAAAGGACACCTCCTCCCTCAGTTATTTATAGTATATTGAGACTTCTAGATAAAAAAAAATACAAAATGTTCCCATATAAACTTTAATATACACATTATAGACTTTTTTATTCTCAAAAGACTAAACCTATAGCCCTTTATAGAAGATCTAAAGGATTCATTACAAAGAAGATATAATCACCCTAACCGATCAATTTCTATTCTACTCTTATTTACCTTCACTAAATCTATGTTATTATTATTAAAATTATAAAATCAGTATATTAAATATTAATAAGTGTTTTTTATTAATATAATACTATTATAAACCCCCTTTCAAAACAAATGTGAAGTGAAAGTATCACTTGTACATATGTATAGCTTACTGTCTCCCCATAGCGATAAAATTAATTTTTCATCATAATATTTTTATGTATGGGTATTATAAAGGGTTTAATATTTATATATGATATTTATGAAATAATTATACATCTAGAATCATAATATCATTTATAACTTCTTACCATCCAATCCTTTGGAAAATGATAACATTGATCGTGCGTCGGTGTGGGCTACCACCTCCACAAAGTGATGATATTAGTTTTTTATTCATATTTTATAGGGATTGTAATTTGGAAGAATTTGGGGAATATATATGATATAATAATAACCAAATAAAGGTGAATTAATATTTATCTTTACTTTTTCCATCTGTTGAAAAATTAAAACAGTGTTTATCTGTATGTATGACCTACCGTCTCTATAAACGGTGTAATTTATTTTTGATCTATAATTTTTGTTGATTAATATAAATATGTATATAATTTATATATATGATATTTATATAATTATTAATATTATTTAGATGATGTAAACAAGATAAATTTACAAGTACCAGAACTATATAGCAGAAATACTAGTGATAAATGAAACAATAAACATCCAAAAAGAACAATTTTAATATGGAATTATTGCTAAAAGGGATGTTGGAATGTTATAAAGGGATAATATATGATATTATAAGTATGAAATTGAATATTTTATAGAATTAAAATTAATATAAATTTATTATCCATGAGGTTAGATTTCTTTCAAATCAAGACGAATTTGAGGTAAAGGTCTTATTCTATAATTTCATGAATATTCAGGATTGTTTATGTTTTTGTCTCCACTAGGGAATAATTATATTTCATATAATTTTCTTCAAAATATTATAATAAATGTTTTTAAAATTATCTTATGACTTTTTAAATACATTTTCACTAATTTTTGACTTTTTACAAAAGAGTTTAGAGGAATATTCCTATCACTTTCCAGATGAGGCACTTTGTGTCTTTTTCAATAAAATATGAAATAAATGTTTTTAACTTATATAAATGAATAAATTATCCCAATATAAGGAATAAAGTTTTATTTGGAAATTATTTTACATGTTTTTAATTTTTTAAAAATAAAATGTTTTAATTTATACGTAAAAAACTTTTTAAAAAACAAAGTGATTTTAAAATGGAATGGTTATTTTTCTAAATAATTATTACAAGTGATATTTGAAAATAGGTTTTCTATCTAGGATTACATCCTTTGATGATAATTAATATTTATTTGGTATATGATCCAAGGATACCATTATTATTATTTGCCTTGATGGTTTATGTTTATGATGAAAATTTGTTTATGAAGCCTATTTCTTTTCAATGTGTTATGCTATGATGAAATATTTATGAAACCCATTTATTTTCCCAGATTATGATATGATGAATGATTTATTATCTTGTAGAAAATATATGTACTATTTTCATTATGTGATGGATTATACCTATATATCCCTCTAATTCATTGGGTAAAGATTGATATCTCATGGTATAAAAAGGGCTAGAATGATAAGTGAACCATGTTTTGAAAGGGACATTGTCCACTATGATAGTCTTGGAAGTGAACCATGACTACTAAAATGGTTTGGGGAGTGAATAAATTCAACTCTAACTATATTTTAAAATCTACTTGAGTACTAAGGAAATTATTTTTTATTCTATATTTATACCATAATTCCACGTCTTATGCCAATGTTATGCTCTCATAAATCATGTTATTTGATTCCTCTATGATCCATGTCTTATGATATTCCATGATTTATTCCATGAATCAATATTTCGATGTATTATATGTAGGTTATAATTTAAAAATGTTTAGTTCATGTTATTAGGCTCTTATTGTCATGTTATGCTTATATAATCATTGATATCTTCCTTGTTTATCCTTACTGAGTATCTGAGCTCACCCTTTTATTATGTTTCATTTCCCCAAGTTATGAAGAAATGTATTAAGTATTATATTTCTAAGAAGGGTTATAATTATGAAAAATAAGTGAGTGATGATGTAGATATGTTTATAAACTTTTTTGTTTTTGTTTCTATGTTTCTAAAGGAACTAGTCCAATATTATTATAGTGTGGATCATTATGTTAAGAAATGAATATTCATCTATTTAGATGTAATATCTATGTATGAAATGTATGATTAGGTATATCTATTCCATACCATAACATATGGTATGTTTATAAAAGTAAAAGCTATTATTTCCAAAGTTGAAAATTAATCCATCCATGTTTATACAAGAGACATAAATTATGTCTTGGAAACACTAGGTAGACAATAATAGTTTTTTAAAACCAAAATAAGTCTTTTTGGAAATATGAAGTGGTAGTATACAATGGATATAATATCTAATCATTCCCTATTAGTAGCCTATAGATCCCCCTCATCTCTGTAAACCTTTATAAATATAATTATTTTCTGTATTTGTATACAAATGTGAGCACCAAATATAGTATCTAATACCCAACATATAGAGACAAATATATTACACTCGGTAATGAACCCACATGATGCTTCTATTACTTATTTGTATGGGTGTATTTACTCTTTAGGTGAAATTTCTTTCCAAATGGAAAACACATTTAATTATTATCATTTTCATACCACAAGATATGATTTATTTTGGAAGGATGGTTTTTTGGAGCCTTGGAGTTGGAATGAGTCTTTGAATCTTTTTCCTTATTCTTCATTTTAATTATTCACCATAAAGACCATGGGTTTGTCATGAACCATGTCTTTATCAACATAGATAATAGGAGTAATAAAATATGAAAAATTCTTCTCACTACTACTCATATTACAATTCATAGTGAAACTAGAGAAGATTTTAGGTATTGAAGAAAAAATTAGATCTATGTACAAATCATAAGGGATGTTAAAAACCATGATGTCTAAGTGCAATATATATATATATATATATCCAATAATATTGACTACATGAGGCCGAGCTAGTTTCAACTCTCTAATCTTTTATGTGAACAATGAATTGGAGAACTCATATCTCTCTTGTCTTTCCTTCTTCTGATAATGATCATAAAGGTGGGAAATGATGATATATTCATCCATATTCTCATATTTATTTAAAAGATCACTTTACAAGGAGGATAACATGAACCATTATGAATCAATTTTTCATCCACATATTTTAGGTAGATATATACTTCTTCCTCACTAGAATATTTTGAAAGTGTCTCATGAAGTGGAGTTTCTAACACATATAATTTCTATTTATGGAACAGTATAATGCATAAATGCCTATACCATTCCTATAAATTTTCATTGGTGAGAAGGTTATCCTACTATATTATATATCACAATGATATTTTTAGAGTTCTGTGTTTTTTCATTTCTAAAAAATTTAAGAGAAAATTATTATTATTTTCATGATTACCAAAATAGATTAATAAACATAAATTTCATTAATCTCCCTCTATTTCATCAAAATATAATATCCTTCACCATTAGTTCAAGAATATCCTTTCTCATGGATATTCTAGTATTAAGGAACCATATTCCCTTATCATAACCCATTAATGGTCCAAAAATTTAAATTAAGGGGTTTTAGGTTGGAAAAACATTCCAGCCGCATTAACTCGTAGTTCCCTAATCTGTTGAGTAGACTACCCAATAATAAAATTTAGATAAAGGTTTACTCAACCATTTAACCTCATTTAAACCATCTTCTACTTGGATAGTCAACCCTTAATTTTAAACAAGTTAATTAAACCCAAAAAATAAATCTAAAGTTCTCCAATAATTGAAAACTTTATGTCTTTGTCGATCAATCACATTAAACTATGGCTTTGACTCTAAATTATGTAATAAAAAGCAACTCTGGATTAATATTTTTGTTGAGGTGTTTTTATCCTTATAGGTAAAATACTATTTTATATTATCACATGCCTTATTAATATTAGGTGGATTTTACTTATGTGATTAACCATGTTTGGTAAAATTTATGTATAGTCTGGTTTTATTTGAATCTATCTATAATTCATATTAATTAATTATTAGTTGATCATGTAGTATCCACAAACATAAATAATCTTCCATGAAACATATAGAAACGAAATATAATTAGTAAGATAATTATACTCTCTTATGGTTAGTTTATCTACAATATGATAAACTAACCCTCAAAAATCAGGGAAGACACCTTGAACCATAGCTTATTTCATGTTGTAGTATTCCATCTCGGCCCTTATGTATCTCCTTGACTGGGTTTGACTTGGCTCTGGGACTTGAACTACCTCCTCTGACCTGGGGGCTCAATCCTTACATAATATTTTACACACATGCAGCTTAGGTGATCCAAGGGGTCAGATAAAGGGTGTTTACATAAAAAATTATAGGCATACATTTCTATACCTAATAAGGAGGAGGGGATGACTCACTCAAGATCATTTTAATTTAATAATTATAAATTAAAAAAAGCCAATCACATACTATGAAATCCCTTATATTTATTACAAAATAATCCATGATTTATTACATAGGAATATCAATAATTCAACCTATGAGATCAATTCTTCTAGTGTATTTGGGTAATTATGTAAATTTCGTAAAAACTTACAAGAGTGGGTACATCTAAATTATTGAAAACTTCCTTAATAAGCTCAAAATTTTCCATTATTTTTAAAACTACGAGAGATAACGTAAGGAAATTCATAAGAAAGGGGTGAGCTATAAATCCAACTAAAGGAATAATAATGTAACAACATGGTCAAATTATTAGATTTTCGATGTGAGGAATTTTAATGGTAGATAAAAGGGTGAGAATCATACACATGAATAATGAGGCATGATATATCATGATAACATAAAGGATAACTGTAAATGTGGGAAAATACTAAAAATTAAATCATTAGAATATTTAAAGGTTAAACACCGAGACATCATAACATAATGTTCTTAAGATAACCTCCCATGCACCATACATGAAATATCATTAGACTAAAACATTACCCAATGCATTGGAGCACTATCTAGGAATTCCCATCATAATCATATCATGTACATGTATAAGTGTTCCACATAGGTCATATAACAGAAGAACATATTTCATCACATTTAATTCCAAAATCAAGGTATGTGGAGTAAATACATGAAATTAACCAATAAAATTGGTTTAGGTATGTCTCAGTGAAAACCCTTGAGTGGAAATAACGATGGTATTCACAACACAAAGATTTAGCATGAAAAAACCATAGTGAAATTCTGGCAGCATAACAACAATAAATAGAGGTTTATAAAATGTATTAATGAGAGTTAAAGGGATATATCATCATTTTTAAATAATATTTATAGTTATAGGGATGTATAAAAATATATCCCCACATAAGGAATTGGAAATAAAATGCATAAAATGAATAAGATTCCTGAAAAAATAGGAGAAGGATAGAACCCCTTACTAAATCTCAATCTCAGCATAGTAAGGGATTAGGTAAATGATATAAGATAATGAATTAATGATCTCTCATTGTTTGGAAATTAGTTTATAACATAGTGATATTTATAAAATAATGACAACCTAAACAATTGAGATTGAAAAGGATAAATACAAAGAGGGTGCTTGAATTGAAATGAAGAGAGTGAGAGAGGTCCCTTACCTTGAGAGGGTGATTCCAAACTCTTAGGAGGAGATTATTGAGATATTGGGAAACATTTTATGGATTATATAGTGATTTGTGAAGAGTAAGGATGTGATACATGGTTTTTAGTGAAGAGGAAGTGGAGTTTTGGTGGGTTTATATAGTAAAAATAGGGGAGTTCTTTATTATTTTACAAACATAAGATTTGAACACTAAATAATAAATTAATCAAAACCACAAACCTTACCATGAATTTTTCCCATGTTTTATACCAAATAGGATTAGATTTATTTATTTTATAATTCCATGGTTCTAAATTAATAAAATATTACCATTGGTGATGTGAAAGTGAATCATGTTTATAAATAATTTATTTTAAAACTTTAATATATATTGTTGGTTTTAGAGGATTCATAAAGGGATTTATAACATTAACCATATAACCTCAAAATAAGATCATTTTAAAGGTTAAAAATATATTTGGTATTTTATATATTTTATATCTTTTATTACATCACTTTTGGGTCATTATGATGTCACAATACACACAATATATTTATACCATATTTAATTTTTACCCAAAAATTTGAATATGTTAGAAAATTTTGAAAAATTAACTGGTGGATAATTTGGATGTGAAAATTTCAAAAATAATGTTAATTTTATCATAGTTGTTTTATAAAAATGTGGTTTTATAAATTTTAAAACAAGAATTGACATTTATTGAGAAATACTGGGTTTGTTTTTGAAAAAAACTATTTTCGAACCATTATAAAAATTACATTTGACATCAAAAAAATTATATTATCATATATATATATATATAAATAAAATTAATTATTTGAATTATTTTAATTTACCATTTATTTTTTAAATTTATGAATTTATCAAAAAGTAACATCTTAATTGAAATTTCATATTACACAAAAATAGAGTTTGTGTTTTATCGTATAAAAATAAAAATCATTTAAAAAGTAATAATAATAAGAAGTAAATATAATAATTATTATATTGAAAATACAATATATGTATTTATATTATTAGGTTATTAATATATATCCCTTTAATACACCAGAAAACACCTCGAGGGTAATATGTGTGATGATGAGATTTTTATGGGGGTTATTTTGGCATACATGGTTTAGGATGTGATATTGATGAGCTTGAAATTATCTCGTAAGCGATTTTAATTTTGATTTAATGGTTGGATATAAACATATTTACGGTCAAGGGAAAACACCGGTGATACTATCCCCCTCATAATTTTTGATAAATGAGTTTCATAGGGTATAATCTTACTGGACAAGGCCATTACTTCCTTTGTCTATTTCAATTGGATTTACCAAAACCCTATTTTTATACTAATCATAAGATCACTTTTAAAAGAATACATTATCAAAAATTATGATGTTTAGTGGTATTTTAAATATGATAGGATAAAACCAAGTAATTTCATGTGTTTTATATAACCATAATAAGAAATTTAATTCTGTCACAAAAAGGAATTTTATTTATAAAAGATTAGTCTGTTACAATCTCCCCCCTTCAGAAATTTCTCCCTTGAAATTTTCATTTCACATAATAAAATAGATGAGGGTTTTTTTGTTTCATCACCTCCTGTGGTTCCAACATCACTTCTTTAAACTTATGGTTTCTCCACAACACTTTTACCATATGTATTGTCTTTTTGTTTAGAACTTCATCTATATGGGATCTTCACCAGATACTCCTCATATAAAATGTCTTTATCTAATGGTTTCACCTATATATTAGTCATATATGAGGGGTATGGTATGTAAATTTTCAAGATAAATACATGGAACACATCATGTACTTGAGATATGTTAGGTAGGAGTGTTAGTCGACATGCCACCACTCCGATACGATCCATGATCTCAAAGGGACCGATATATCTTGGACTAAGATTTACCTTCTTCCAAAATCTCATGAATTTATTCCATGGATATATGTAGAGGAATACCTTATCTCCTACCTCAAAATAAATGTATCATCCATGATTGTTTGTATATATCATTTTTCGACTCCGAGCATTCCTAGTGTTCTACTAAATGGTTTTTACTTTTTCCACCATTTCCTAGATTGTTTTTGGACCAAATCTCTTTATTCACCGACCTCATCCTATCATATAGGTGTTATATACATATTACCGTAAATGTATTCACATGGATCTATTTTGATGACTAAGTGGAAACTATTATTTTATGAAAACTCGACTAGAGGAATATGTTTATCCAAAGATCCTTTGAAGTCCATTGAGAACGATCTCAAAATATCCTCATGTTTCTGGATGGTCTACTCATATTGGCCATAATTTTGATAGTGATAAGATATTTTAAAGTTAGACTAATCATCTAGATAATGTAGGATAATCCTCCAGAACTTATAGGTAAATCTTGGATCTCGAATAGATATAATCGATAATGGTGTTCCATACCGCCTCACCACTTCTCTAATGTTTATCCTTGTAAGTTGATTGAGTGAGAAGTCCTCTTGAATTTCAATGAAGTGATAATTATTGGTAAGAGGATCCACTAAAACCTATATAATATTATTTCCTCTTGATTTATTCATAAGACTAGGGAAAAATGTCTATATTTATGTTTTTTGATTTCCATATAGGTATGAGAAATGGTTGAATCATCCCATTAGAGTTTTTCCATTAAGTATTTAATTTAAAACATACAAGACACATTGATGTATATTCCGCGATCTTCTTATTTATATTTTCCCACTAATAGAGCTCTTAGAGATCTTAAAAAATCTTTATTAACCTTTTATGGATGGAGAAGGTCAATCTATGTGAATCATCCAACAACTCCCTCTTTAACATAAGATTTGATGGTACATATTGTTGTGGCCAAAATCCTGAAACTACCTTTTCATTAATTTTGAACTATGTGGATTTACCTTTTTATATATCTTTCAACTAATCCTAAATTTCCACATAATCTATTTGATCATCATCTATCTTATTTATAAGGGATGGTTGATAAATCTGTTCAGAAAGGATTTATGATGTTCCTTACATTATGATTCACATGTACATTAATTTCATGTATAATAAGATTTTAACCTTCTCAATTATCATCCATGATAAAATTGTTGGATCCAATATACTTAAAGCTTCTACCAAGTTTTTTTCTTTTCCATGATGGTCATGGATTGAGATATCATAGTACTCAATCATATATAACCATCTTCACTGGCACACATTCATCTCTTTTTGTGTGAAAATATAATTGAGGCTCTTACGATCTATATATATTTCATACCTATCCCCAAGGAGATAATTCTTCTATATTTTCAACATGAATATTATTGTGACCAACTCTAGATCATGCGTTGGGTAATTTTGTTCATGAAATTTCAATTTCCTTGAGGTATAGTCTATCAATTTTTTCTTTTAACATTAGTATACCTCCCAATCCTTTCTTCGAAGCATCACTGTATACCACAAGAAGTTCCCCAATTGTGGGTTGTGTAAGTACATGTATAATGATAAGACTCTTTTTCAACTCTAAGAAACTCTCTTCACATTCATTATTCCAAAAAATATCAATTCCTTTCTGAGTTATCTTGTTTATAGTATTTGAAAATCATGATAAATTTCTCACAAGTCAATGATAATACCAAAAATGTACAAGGAAACTATAGATAACTATCACATATGTTGGTCTCATCCATCCTTCAATTTATTTTTTCTTTGAAGGGTCAAAAAACATCCCATTAATTGTGATAATATGTCCCAATAATTATACTTCTTTCAAAAATAACTCACATTTGTTGTACTTTTCATAAATATTCTCTATTTGTAAGATATTTATAATATTACTTAGATTCTCATCATGCTCCTCCTTTCTTTTGGACACTACCATAAATTTGTCAAATTAAACTCTAAATACTCTATTCATC
The DNA here is from genome assembly GCA_963277665.1 of Viscum album. NCBI lineage: Eukaryota > Viridiplantae > Streptophyta > Magnoliopsida > Santalales > Viscaceae > Viscum > Viscum album. The sequence continues at coordinate 816,722,903 of OY728165.1, forward strand.
ACATCCATAGAGATTTCTAGAGAATTAGTGAGTTAAAATAGAATTACTATGAAATCATAGTGCTTATACCTTGTATAGAAATCATTATTATGGATATACTCCTTCTTCACCCTCACATGATAATACCCTGACCAAATATCCATTACGGATAAGTATTGGGCTCTACATAGCTGATCAAACAAGTCATAAATCTGTAATAGAGGATACTTGTTCATTTTTGTGATCTTTTTGAGATCACGATAATCAATTCAAAGTCACATTGACCCATCCTACATTTTTATGAAGAGGAATGGTTCACCCCTAGGTTAAGCACTTGGGAATATAAAACATTTATCTAGATTATCTTATAGTTTCCTATTAATCTACTCAAGTTCCATAACATCCATTTTATACAGTGTATTTGATATTGAAAAATCTCTAGGAATCAGATTGATTGAAAATTCAACCTCTCAGCTAGGAGGAAGATCATAGAATTCGTCAAGAAACACATCATTGTGTTTCCTCAAAATGGTAATGTAACCAAAGCTGGTCTTTTCCTTAGAATTAATAATTTGAGCTAGATATTATTTATCAAAGGGAAATAATATCCATGCTTGATATGTTGGTTCTATAAAAGATTTATCCTCCTCCTTGAACTTTTACATATTCAAGGACGATTCATAATATGGAGAGTCATTTCCTTCTTACAAAAATTTATGTTTGATTTATATAATGAAATCCAATCCATACCCATAATTTCATTAAATTCCACTAAAGGGTGTATTAATGGTTCATTGGGAAGTTTATCCCACAAATTTTGAAAAGGGAGGAGTTATATACTTGGGATTAAAAAATTTACCCATTTTCCATTTTCATGGATAACTATACTTAAATGATTTGTGGTGGTGTCTAAATAGTTCTACTAAACTTTAATGCTATGAAATAATATGTAGAATTATGGATGATTACCCCGCTTTCCAATTTTTTTTCTTGTTCTAAAAATTTAATTCATTCAAAATGGAAATTAAAATAATAATATTAAACATATTAACCACATAAATGATAATTAAATAACATTAAATTGATAACTTATAAATGAAATTTATTCCTTAACTTATGAATTTATTGGCTCCAGTCTAAGTTATCTGTGATCTGTTTTATAACATTGACTCTTATGGGAATTTTTATTTTCCTTAAAATGTTTCATAATGAGATTGTGACTTTACCAAATATTACATGTTGAGAGTTCCAAACTAGTTGTGTATTAGGGCCCATTTTCATGCACCAGGTGATGACCAAGTCCATCTCATTGTACCCTTTCTGGGATTATTACCACTGGGTACCTCTATACAAGATTGGTATTCACTTGTAGTATCTAGATAGTGATTTATTTTCTTCGAAACCATTTACTATATACTTTACCATAACATACATATGTTTTCCTATAATTTGTGCTATACCTAACACTTTATCTATAGTTTTCAAATCCTAATACTCAAAACAACAATACTTTTCTTTAATACCAACTATGGAAACCCTTTTCATTATTACACATCAATTCATGATTGAATACATAAGAATACACATAATAAAACTTATAAGATCAATAATTCTAGAGTCTTTTAGTAATTAGGTACATTAAATGACAAATTAAAAGAGGGTGTACATCAAAATTATTGAAAAAATCCTTAATATGATCATAATTTTCTATCGTTCTTAAAACTACACATGATAACCTTGGGATATACATAAGAAAGGGGTGAGATATAAATCCAAGAAAAGGAATAATCAAGGAATAAAATGAACCAATTATTACATATTATATAGTTTTCATTTTGATGGGACATAAGAGGGGTGACAATCATAAATATGAATAATAAGGCATGGTATAGCATGATAACATAAAGGCCGCATGAGAATGTGGAAACAATTATAAACATGAAATCATAAGAATAAGTCAAGGTTAAACACCAAGACATCATAAAATAATGTTCTTAGTATGAACTCCCATTCACCATACATGGAATAACATGAGACTAAAACATTACCCATGCATTGGTGTGCTATCTGGGCGCACCCATAATAATCATATCATGTACATGCATAAGTGTGGAACATAGATCATATAACATAATAACATATTTCAACACATTTAATTCCATGATCATGGTGTGTGAAAAAAATACATGGTATTAAACAATAAAATAAGTGTGGTATGTCTCAGTGAATACCTTTGAGTTGAAATAGATATGTAATTCACCACACAAAGGTTTGACATGAATAAATTGTAGTTAAATTTTAGTAGCGTAATGACAGCATATAAAGGTTAATAAAATGGTTTAATGAGATAGAAAGTGGTATATCATCATTTGGAAATAAAATGGATAGTAAAAATATATATGTAAAAACACATCCCAACATTTGGAATTGGAAATAAATGGCATAAAAAGAAGAAGATGCATGAATAAAGGGGAGGAGAGGATGCCTTACTAAATTCCAGTATAGTAATAGATTAGTTAAATTCTATAATGAGAAGAGTTAAAAGATATATCATTATTAGTACATCAATTATAAAGTATAGTGATATTTATAAAGTCATTAAAACTTAACTAATTGAGATTAAAAAGGATAAATACAAAGCATGTGCTTGAATTGAAAAGAAGAGGGACATGTCCCTTACATTGAGAGGGTGATTCCAAAATCTTGGGAGGAGATTATTAAGAACTTAGAGAACCTTGGGATAATTCTAGAGAGGCGAGATAAGATAAAAGACATGTTCCATGTTTTTTAGTGAATAATAAGGGGATATTTTGTGGGTTTATATAGGAAAAGTGAGGGGAGTTCTTTATTATTTCCGAAAAATAGGTTTTGGATTCTATATAATAATGTAATGAAAACCATAAAACTTACCATGGGGGTTTCCCATAGTCTCTGAAAAATATGAGTGTTTTTATTTATTTTATAAGTCCAAGGGTAGAAATTAATAAAACATAACCATTGTTAATATGGAAGTGATTCATGTTTATAGTGAATGATTTTAAAACATTAAAATAAAATATAGGTTTTGGAGGATTCAAAAAGGCTTTATAAAATTACTCAAATAACCTAAAAATAATACTATTTTAAAGGTGAACATAGAATTGGTTTTGGATACATTTTAAAGAATTTATTACATCTCTTTTGGGTCATTATGATATCATAATACACATCATATAATTATACCGTTTTGAATTTTTACCAGAAAATTTGGCTATATTAGAAAATTATGAAAAATTAATTATTGGATAATTTAGGAATTTTGATTCAAAAAATAATAATTATTTTATCAAAATAATTATCAAAAAATGTAATTTTTTTTATTTTAAAACATAAATCAACATTTATTGATAAATGATGGGTTTGTTATAATAATAGTTTTTGAACCCTTATAAAAATTACATTTTTCATCCTAAAAATTATATTATAATTTATATTTAATTAAAATTTTAAAATTTTATTATTTTATTAAATTACCATTTAGTTTAAAAATTCATGAATTCATCAAAAAAATTTTCTTAATTGAAATTATATATTACAAAAAAAAATACAATTTGTGTTTTATTATATCAAAATGAATATCATCTATAAATTAATAAAAATAATAAGTAAATATAATCATTATTCTATTGAAATACAATAAACATATTTATATTATTAGGGTTTTGATACATATACATTTGTTACACAAAAAACACCCTATGGGTAGGGTGAATAATGGGGATATTTTCATAGGGTGGTTCAGTGTACATGGTTTGTTCTATGAGATCAATGAGCTTAAAAAATCCTATAAACGTTTTCAATCATTCCTTAGTTGTTAGATCTCATATTAGAATTGGTCAAGGTCAGATCCTAATGATGATATCTCCCTTATAAGTTTTGATAAATGAGATTCATAGGGTATGATTCTGCTGGTTAGGGCCATCACTTTCTTATTCTATATCAATTGGAATTATAAAAGAACTATATTTATACTAATCATAAGGTTGATATTCAATGGTTATATTATCAATGGTTGTGATTCTTAATGGTATTTTAAACCTGATAATATAAAACTGAAGATGTCCATGTAAATTTTTATAACTATAATAGGGAATTTAATTAGGTCACAAAGGGAATTTTATTTATAAATTTACAAGTTATTACACATACACAAGACTGATCTTATTTTAGAATCATCCACATAACAAGCAATAAAGATACATTTTCAATTTATAAATCAATTACTTAATTTTTTTTAATTATGATAAAACAACACAAATTAATCCAATTAATTCAATTTATCTTTATTACATCCAAGAATCATTAGATCACCATCATTCACAATTTTAAAAAAAATAAAAAAAATTAATTTTATTTAAAATTAATTGAGTAAAAAAGTGTACTTGGAGGCAACGACATAAACTCATCCAAATTACTTGGCGTAATCCATGTTCTAATGTATTACCTTGGACTCCAAAATATATGCATGGTAGGTAATATAACACCCTGAAATTATAAAATAATAAAATTTTATTTAATATCACATATTACATGATAAACAAAACTTAAATAACCCACATAATATATTTATTTAAATTTAATCTATTTAAAAGCTTACGAAATATAAAACCCCAATTCTAAATGAAAAATAATATAGTATACCATTATAACTTCTACATTAAATTAGCGGGAATGAATAATAATAACTAAAATATAAAAAATATGGTAATATATTGATTAGAAATAAAATGAAAACCATTTAAGTGAAAAAGAATTTTTTTTCTGAAAAACTGTATTTTTCTAAAAGACGTATAAGTCAAGATTTGTGCACATAAATTAAAATTTATTTGATAAAATAAACTTTATTATTAAAATAATAATACCAAAATTATCTTAGAGTGATTTTTTAGGTTTTTTTAAAAGTTTAATTTTTTTGATGAATAGTGAAAAATACTAAATTTTAATTGAAAACTACCTTTTTATTATAATAATATATAATGATAAATAGTATTTTGAGATGGGTTTAAAGAAAAAATAGTTAAATTTTATATTAATTATTCCAATTTATTTCATTGGAATAATTTTCATATTGAATTTTTATATAAAAACATTTTAAACTATTGAACTTTTTATCTTTAAAAATCTAATTTATCATCCTATCTGAAGGATTAGTCATAAATTAAATTTTTTTACTTATATTAAAAGGAATTTAGAGAAATTTTTTCCATATTTTTAATCATAATATTATATTCTATAATAAGGTGATCTTAATTTTTTAACTAAACTAAAATTAAAACCATTTAAAATTAATAACCGCGGTTAAATCCCTAGAAGACTACATAAACTCGAGGTTAAGAAAAAAACACAAAGACCCTATTAAGAAAATTTTAGAAACATGGTATTAACACTATTAAGTATTCAAAACATTTATAACTGCACTCCATTAATTCAAACAAACATGCATCCCTAAAATTTTGGTCGTTTTACATAACAATGGCTCTCCATCCCCGAGAAGCCCACATACACACCGAAACAAGGACGATAAACACAACATAAATAAGGGAGTACCTAAAAAGAATAATGGGGTATTATAGATTACATATTTGGAATCATTATAATTTATATTCTAATAATCTGAATATAATTTTTAACCAAAATGAATTGTGAAAATTATAAAAAATTAATTATCGTGGTTAAGGTAAAATGGATTTATATGGGGTCAAACTAAGATGATAAGGATTAAAAATGAAATAAAAACATTCCAAACACCCATTTATTTCATTATTTTGACCTTATATATTCTAGGTTTTACAATGACCCATTTTTTAGGCTTGTGGAATGATTAAATGTGTGTATGATTGAATATTTTTAGAATATTATAAGTGTACCACTCACCTCACTTATAAAAGGCCACCCACTATCCTCTTTTCTTCACACCTTCAACCCTCTTGGTTCATAAATGACCTACCAAATTAAATTACCAAATTATATTTTCTTATCATATAAGCCTTATTTTGGTAAAAAATCTATCCTATGAAGGATTTAGAGAAAACCTAAAAATTGTACCTAAATAATAGGTAAAGTTATTCAAAGAGAATTTTTATTTTATTCCTTCATCCAACTCCTTTAATTATTATTAAAAAATATTTATGTAACAAAATTAGTATCTTAAATAGAATAGGATTTTTAAATACTAATTTCATGACCTAAAACCATCCTCACTTCCATGAAATGGGTTACGAAATCATCATTCATGTGTACGAAAAACTACCGCCTCACGAATTGATGACATTCATTTTTTCCATTACCACCTCTCACTATTGTGTATGATGATGAATGTATAGAATATATATATGATATTTATAACATAATTATAAATATGGATTCATTATATTATATATAACTTTTTATACATTACATTCAATAGGGGATACGATAACATCGCCCGTGTGTTAGATGACTACTGGCTCACTAAGTGATGTGATTCATTTTTTTTCACTAGCACTTTACATGGAAGGTAAAAAGGATATTGTTAATGAATATATTTTATATAATGAAATAATTATAACATTAATTACATATTTATAATTCTAGAAAGATAATATTCCCTTTTATTTCAATATTTTCACTCACTTAAAGATCATAAAATTGTCTATGTGCATGTGGACTACTACCATAACGAAGCGATGCGACTCTCTTTTCATCACCACAACATATGGATGACATATATAAGTATTTTTAAAGAAATAATATGGTATTAGTGATATTATTTTAATTATGAAAATATAAAATATCACTTAACTCCTTTCTAGATTGATTATTGAAAAATTGAAACGTTGCCCATGCGTGCGTACGACCTACCATCTCCACGATCACAACATACTTCATTTTTCAATAACATATTTCATGATTGGTTTTAAAAGTATAAGTGATTTATAAATATAATAATTATTTAATAATTATTTTTATTGATATGATATAACTATATAATATTTTCAAAAACATGATCTTTCAGGATGAAACCCGAATGAGAAAACAAGTAAATTAACACCCGAAATAATGAAAATATTGAAATTTTATTAAAGAATGGGTGACAAGATGTTATAAAAGGATCATATATGATATTATTTATATTAATTCTATTCTCTAATAAGTTAATAACATGTTTAAAACCACTATATAATAGGTTAAATCACATTCAACCAAAAGGAATCACGAGGTAAGAGACTTCTTAACTCAATTTCCATTCATTTGGTTAAACATTTACTTTATTGATTATGTCATGATAAGATTATGTGTGTAACAGCCCATCATTATTTTATGTTTTATTTCTACTTATTTTATTTTTATTTAAACTTTACACACATAATCAATTCATTGTTTATTTCTCACTTCAATGATATGATCTTTGTAAGAGATTTCATCTCAATTTATATCCCTTTGTGAATTAATTTTTATTATTAACCAATTCAATACTATATAGTGTATATACTGCACCATTTAAATTTAATACAATTCATAATTCATTATTCATGGTATTTTAAGTTTTAATTTAAATTATTTCATCTATGTGGATTTTAATTAAAAGTTATCATGTAGTAAATAAGTTTATAACTCAATTTCTTCTCATTGGGTTATGTTACTTCTCCGTTGTCATTGATATTATATGATTAGGTGTATAAGTAATTTTTATTATCTTTTTATGTATTTTCAATTCTTTTAACTGGATTTATAATGGATATACATACTCTTTTCATTGATTAATTCTCACATCAATGTTATGATCTTTTAAAGGGTTTATTTTACTATCCCATACTAATAGAAATTGTTTATTCGTGAATTTTAGTTAAAAGAAATTATTTTATAATATTCTAATAAAACAATTTAATTTTTTATCCCCTAGTCAATCATAATATTTTAAATAAATAATACCATATTTCAATCTTTTTTACTTAATTGTTTTTTTAAAAATGTTTGTAAGTATATTTGACTTCATTTCTCTCTTTTGTCAGAAATATGATTTCTTCCAAAAACATGTTTTGTAAAAATGTTTTTAAAATTTTAAAAATAATTTATTTAATTTATTTTTACCCATTTTTTATTTATAAATGTTTTTTTTTCAAAAAAATATTCTTTTTATTTTCCTAACAAGACACTTTTCCAACCTTTTTGTAGTGCAAAAGGAATGTTCTTTTTAACTTTTACAACAAATATGAAATTACCTATCGATATAAAATACATTTAATTAAAGGTTACTTTGAAATTTTCAAGGTTATTTTTAAATATATATTTTTACAAATATTTTTTAAATTCTTAGTCTTTTAAATTTATTTTCATAGAGAAGTATTTTCTAATATTGTATACATTTTTAAAATTTGATTTTCAAAATGAAAAAAATATTTTACCCAAGAATGTTTTTAATGGTCATTTTATTGTATTTATATTAAGTAATGATAAAAAACCATTTATTATTAATCTAAGGGATATATATTGTTTTGATACTATCCTCATTCTTTCTCTGAATGGTTTATGATCATTTTGAAAAAGAAAAGTATTCATATTTATTTCCTTGATTCATTTTTATAGTCATTAACTTTCCATTGAATTTTTCACTTTCCTATGGACATTGAATTTATGCTAAATATAAATATTACTTATAATGGATATGTTAATTTTTTAAATCATATATCATTTATACATACCATCTTCTACATTGAATGTTATTTTTTTCCGTGGAAATATTGATAAATATATATTCCTTAATCAATATGGATATTTGATGATAAGGCACATTATTTATGAATTAAATTGATTTTTTGATATATGAAGAATGATTTGGACATGAAGACATTGGGGGTTACTAGTTATAGATAGCCCCTTGTTGTATCAGTAGTCTCATGAGGTAATTTAGTAAGCTAGAAAAAAACACATTTTCCAAACTCGATCGGTTTATACTAAGTAGTTTTAATCTATCTTGAGGATATATCTTGAATGTAGAAATATTATGTTCCTAATACATGATGTACAACAATTAAGAATTTAATTTATTTATAATTAAATTATTATAATCCATGTTATTCTCACAATTATATTATATTTGGATGAATTTTATTCTCAGTTATTAATTAAATGGAATGTGTTATTAGTTATTTACCTTTACATATTGATTATTACTTATCTAGTTCTGATATCCATGGTATTGATTAAATTTATTGTTTTTTTAGTTATTTACCTTTCATATTGATTATTATTCATGAGACTTTCAAATTTATATCATCTTTGGATGCACTTCCTTCTCAGATTATTAATTACACTACATGTGTGTTTAGTTATTTACCTTTCAATATTGATTATAATTATTAATTCCGGATTTCTTCTAATGTACATAACCATTACTGAGAACTTGATCTCACTATTTCTGTTTCCTTTCCAAGGAATCCTAGAAGTTTACTATGATTTATATTCAAGGATATTTTATAGGTAATAATGACATTCTAAAAAAATTATGTTATAATTTTTGTATTAAAATTTAATGTAATAATAAATTATGTACCAAGTTTACCAACACTACTAAACTATTCAGTCCTTCCGGATGAAATTCCTTATGTCATATGTCTATGTAATAAAGTAGACACTGGCTCTAGGCTACTGGGGCTAGGGTCACTATAATTGGTATCAGAGTAAGTTTAGTAGAAACCTTGGGAACTAGATTTATGAAAAATTATATTAGGTAACATAACCCTATGATATACGTTGGAGATATGTGTAAAATAACATCCTAAAGTTTTGTTAAGGTATAGATTATTTGGTTTTCTAAGTAATAAAACCTTGTTTGGATACTAAAAGTGGACATGGTTCTGTCACATATGAACATATGGGTAATTAATCTGAAGATAACATATTGGGATTGAACCAATATTCACCTGGTGTGTGATAATGGGCCTTACCAGGATCTTTGTTTGATACTCATGGGGGATATGATTGGGATAATTCAAATTTTCCTAACAAACTATTAGGAAGTATTTTCATAGATGATGAAAATGAATGACCTAGGTTAAGCCTATGGTGTCTTATATTGAAAATAATTTTTCATGATTTAGATATCCTATAAATTATTCTATGGTTTTACCATTATAGTTATTGTTTCTCACACCATGATTTTTGGTTTTAGTTAATAGATAGAACTCGAAGGGATTATGTTAACATTGAAAATGAATGAGAATGTAGTAACTATGAGAAAACTAGTGGGATAATGATTACAGTGAAAGATATTATTGTTATTCTAAATTGATTATCCTGAAATATTATTAAAAACCTACACATTAACCAAATATCTGGTTCACTAAAGAAGATAAGGATGGATTTCACTAAAATCTCGACTGATGGAAAACATGGAGGAAGGGATAATCAATTTAATTCATGTTTGAAATTTGGAAGGAGAAACCCTGAAACGTGTCTCAAAGGAATTGGATAATTCATTATGTATGGAATAAAAGGGAATAAAGGAAATAATTTATGAGGAAAAATGAATTTTATGATAGAAGGAAATAAATATCTTCCAAGGGATCCATTTATAGACTATTATCTTAAATATGGAGAAACTGGGCATTATCCCAGTCAATTCCCTCTTCTAAAGGTAAAACTCTAAACCAAGGAAGGACCCATGAGGAAATAAAATCGATGAAGTTTTTTTTTGTATTGGGATTCAATAATTATATTATAGAAGCATTTTTTTAGCAATGGAATTTTGTTGATAAGAATTATGAAACATCTTAGGATTATGTTAAATTTTATAATAATATATGTCTTTATTAACTTAAGAGTTATAAATACCATCATGGGATTATGATTTTTATATTGATTGTAATTTAAAAATTTTAAACCGATTTTATATTTCTATGTGATGAATTTCATAGAAGATTAAGGATATTTTGGGAGAAATTTATAGCAATATAATCCATTGGTTTAATATATGTTTTATCAAAATATTAATTTTAAGAATATTTCCTTTACATTTTATAAACACAAGTCTAGAGGTATTGATAACCTTTTGAGTTAATATGATTTTTAATGAAATTTTAATAATATTCAAATAATATTAGTAGAATTTTTAATTTTTTATTATTTAAAACCTTAGTAAAAATTTTATTTTAAAATTAATTTTATTTGAAGGAAGACCATTATATTTTTCAGGAATGTTATTGGAAATATTTGAATATGGTTTTATAAAAGGATAACCCACATACAAGGTGACAACCTATCAATTCTGTAAAGGTCGTGGGGATTGAATCCATGACTGAAGGGATATAAGGGTTTAAGTGCCTACCATTAGCCTCTGGGATATATTGGTTAATATGTCATTATTTTTGTTAAACGATTTAAAAATTAAATATTTATGATTAACCGATGGTATTAATTTTGAGGCTTATATATCAATGTATTATATTGGATAACTTGTACTTACCATATTGGTTTTGGAAAATAGTTTGAGATATATTGAAAGAATTGTCATTTGTATGGATCTTACAATCTATTAAAATTGAATTATAGTGCTTCATGCATAAAAAATTAATTTTTCGATATTCATTTCTTAGAGAAAGTGATAAAAAAGAAATTGATAGAAGCAGAACTAAAGGATCAAATTATGATTATTAAATTAAAATTTATCAAGTAATTAGATTTATTTATATTTATAGTTAGTGAAATAATTCTGCAACATTATGAAAAGGATATTAAAACAAAAATAATTTCCTATTATATTCATATCTGATGATTCAAATGGTATTTTAAATCATTAAAAATTTATGTTTTTCAGGCCCTTAACTTTCCAATGATTATTAAATTCCTTTTGATCAATGAACTCAAACACTATAATATTTCAACCTTTTCAGGTACATCACTCCTTGAGTTTGTCATTTGGGCCTTGGGGTCTATGTTTTTTTTGGAGAAATAGAGCTTTTTTTGGGAAAAAATAACCTAATGTTTAGGTAAGTATGTTTATTTTAATGAATGGATTCTATGTATAAACATTCTAAATTTGTTTATGAGGGTTTTCCAGTCTTTTAAAGGATCTATAGGTGGTATAGGTCCTTATATAAAAATTGTACTAAAAACTATCTACTAGATGATTACATGCAGTGTACATGTTACACAATTTCTAAATGTAACTGGGCATGTCATAAAATAGTGGAGATTGAGAATAGGTTACATATCATATAAAATCCAAGAAGGGTTAAATATAATCCAAGGTGAAGGTTTTTTTGGAATACCTCTTTAAAAATAAATTCATGATGTGTAAATGTATTACACAACATGTATTTATCGCGAGCAGTGGTTTTAAGTGGGAAGTAAAAATGATTATTTTCTCATTAATTGATTTCAGACCCTCCTACTGAACTTAGGTGGCTTCCAAGAAAATTTGGAGTCATTTATTCCATTCTCAACATTCCATTTCGGCATCTGATAGTTAGTTGATCTGCTTAGGATTTCCCTTCTCTTCCTCCATACTTTGTTTATTTTGGTGTAATTTTTTGACAAGTGGGTTTCTTTTGGGGTTTCGATCATGGATAGAGTTGATCTAGATTCTCCTTACAATCTTATACACCTTCATATGTATTAGACATTCATATTGGACACACTCGACTAATCGCTGGTTAAAGGTAGAGGTATAATACTTAACCCTATGGTTTGATAATTATCATGTATGTGAAATATTATGATTGAACCAACATAACATGTGCTTTAATTTATTTAAAACATTTATTAATGGTAAATAATGAAATGGAATATTAGTTGGATCCCATTGGATTCAATTGTTGATTTGACTGGGATTATGCCTACCCTGTTGGGTGATAAAAACCTATGATTAATATGAGTTGGATAATAGATTAAAGTTTATTTAGTATTATATGAGATTTGTGTGTTTCCTTGATATAGATTCACTGTGGAAATGGATTTTTTTATTGATAAGATTGTTGATAATTTGAGATATAAATGAATGTGTAATTCAAAGATAAATGGTAATTTTCATAATTAACCATTGGGATGTATGATATGATATTGTGATGACACATGATGAAATTCTTATTTAACAAGATAGGCCCTAACACATGTTGAAATTATTATATAATAGTCTATGACCTGAAACTTGCTGAAATGATTATATAATAGGCTACTCCCTAACACATGCTGAAATACTTATATACCAAGACATGACCATATAATTAATGAAATTTTTATATTGTGGGATTGGCCTAGTTTTTTTTGTGATTTTCCATGGATATATGGTTATGTTTGGCATGATTATATTACCTTCTAAAAGATATTATAGCATAGAGACAAAGTTGGTTGATTGTTATATTGTATTAAATATTTAATTAATACACTTATTTATCCCTTATTGTATACATTTATTATCATGCCAGTTTTGTTTAGACACGATGGTGTTGACCTACTTAGCTATACTCACACCCCATTAAAGAACCATTTGGTACTCGAGAAGATTACACAAATGCTGGTTTAGACAAGGGAAAATGACCTCGATATTGATTTATAACTTAATGGATGGGCTAGAATTTGGAGATGAGACCGGCATGGGGTTTGAGACTTAGGTCCTTTGGGTTTATTTTGTGTAAGATGGTTTTTTAATTGTTTTTAGTTTGAAATTTAGCTACATATCAACGAATCATTTCATGATTCACTGTTATTGGTTTATTTATTTCTTTTATTTCCAAGTTGTATGAGATATTGTTTACGCTAGTCTATTTCTCTAATTATATTATTTATATTGTTTATTTCCCCTTCTATGTAACTCCATACCAGGGGGTATATTTTTCCCACTATATCATCATAGCCCCAATACTAGTCGAAATCCTTTGGCTTATGGGGATGTGAACTTGAGGTAACATAACCAACTTGTTTGGTCCATGTTAGAGAGTGCCATATTGGGGTATGTTACAAAGTGGTATAAAAGGAGTAGGTTATTATTTTCTATTGATTTACTATTTAGAAAAGGAATAAATGGGGATAAGATGTTCCAGGACTTGGGAATGAGATTGTTCATGATAGTAGCGAACCAATGTATGAGGGAAAATCTTAGTGTATATGAATGAGATTTTTGTTTATGTTCTTTTCTTGTTATAGATGATGTTATTTCACCTTGAGTGATTCACATGCTGTGCGTTGTCATTGTTTATTGAGATTAATTTTTTTTCCTAGTGTGGCCTAATATGGATATTCATGCATCATGATAGGCACATAGGAATATATATTAACATGAATTGTTCATTATATGGACATATTTATTGCATGTGATATATACCTTACTTTATGAATTGTGATATGAGATATTATTATATCAGATGAATGAAATCAAAGGATCTGATATGTCATGATAAAAAACTTTTAAGTCATGTTTAGGGAGACTGAGAGCATTGTTTCTCTATTGTTATCACCTATTGAGGTGGCCATGTTTGTCATATCCAATGTTTTAAGGAGTGTGTTTGTATTCTAGATAAAATTTATCCTCATCATATTTGAGTTGGGAGTTAGGAGAGTGGAAATCATCATGCTCCGAATGTAGATAAACCAGAGTTACTTGTAGCACCTAAATATGAGATGGATTTTCATCGTCATGAAATCTTCCTGAGGGTCATGTGATTTATGGAAAAGGAGACTCTTTGTATCATACCATTAATGTTTGATCTGATGGAAGAGTTCCAACTGCAAAATCTACCTATGTTCACTTGGGATAGAGGCCACTAGGTAGCCGAGTTTTGGATTGATTTAGTCCAAATTATCTTTACACATCTTGGGACACTCACAAATAAGTTGGTAAAGATTACTTTGTATATGCTCCATGGACCTGCTAAGAATTTGTGGGATATTCTAGAGTAGGATGTGAAATAGGAGCTGTTATCTTGGAAGGACATTTGAGGTGATGTTCTTGAAACACTTCTATATAGGGATATTAAGGGAAGAGAAGGCTCACAAGTTTATGAATGTAACCCAAGAGGGCATGTTAGTGATGGACTATACTGAATGTTTCATCAACCTATAGTGATTCATGACATCTTTAGATTTTGATGAGATCTCAATGGAGAAAAGTTTTTAAGATGGAATACACTATGATATTAGGTCATAGGTGAAATATTTTTGTCTGAGTATCTTTTCAGATGTGTTGATTTAGGCACTCATTATGGAAGGATTTCATAGTGAGTCCATGAGTAGTGATTAGAATATTTCAATAGGGAGAACTAGGAACACTTATTCTAGTGTAAATACATTCACTTATGACAGTTATATCTAAGGAAATAATGGGAGAGAAATTAGGGTAGTGGGAAAATATCATACAACCATGTTCCATTATAGTTTTTTGAGTGTGGAAATTTGGGACAAAATTGGCCTCAGTGTTCATAATCAGATTTGGAGTGTCTTTACTGTTATAAGATGGGACACTTGCAAAAGTTTTGTAGGGGAGTGAAGTAGCAGAGAAATAGTAGTGGATCAAGACAGGTACTGGAGTTTGGGATGGACATAACTAATCATCAGTAGAAAGGTAGCTAGAGTTCGACTATACATTCAGTACAAGGAAGAGGGGATGGTACCCCAGTGTAAGAGAAATAGTTTTTGAAAGAGGGGATAGATCAAGGGAGTTATACAAGAGCCCAGGGTAGAGGGGAATGCATTCTTAAAATTATACATACTAGTTCAACTATTATGGATGCAATACCATCTATTTTTACAGTTATTGTTCTTTTATCATCTACCCTTGGTTTTGTTTTTCTTGATATAACATAATTAAATTGATTTTTATCTACTATTTTAGAAAAGGGGTTGGACCTGAATGGGTAAATTTTATATGCTGTTTTTACCATTGATACACTATTGGGAGTGCGGTAAGAAAATATCAAATATTATAAGGAATGTTCCCTAGATATTGGTAGTTACTATTTCTTTTGGGAGCAATTTGTGATTGAAATGATAGGTTTCAATTTGATTCTTGGTATTGATTTTCTAGTTCTATACCATGAACATATCAACTTTTACCAAAGGAGAGTTATATTCTAATATTTAGAAGGGAGTAATTATTCTTATGAGGGTGAGTAGGATCTTCAGGCTGGTTATATAGGACCAATTCATTGCATATTGAATTGTATTACGGCTCAGAGAGTCGGTCTTAATCTAGATAATGGTAGAATGATGTGGGTTCTTTTTTTAGTGGCAAAACATTTTCAAGATGTATATCCTAATGAGTTCTATATCCTAACTCATGAGAAGGAGATTGATTTTATGATCGAGTTGGTTTATGGTGTACATCCAAATTATTTTCCTCCTTATAGAATGACACCAACAGAGCTTCTAGATTTGAAAGTTGTACATCACGATGGGGCACTCCAATTCTTTTTGCCAAGAAGGATGATGGTACCTTTCAGTTATGTGTGGATTATAGGAAATTGAACCATATGATGGTCAAGAACTGATATCCTCTTACACGTATTGATGATATCTTGGACCAGTTGAGAGGTTCTAATATCTTCACCAAGATTTATTTGCAATCTGGTTACCACTGGTTGAGGGAGAGAACATTAGAGATACCTTAGATTTATTTTAGGAGAATGTATGGATTGTATGAGTTCATAGTGATTCCTTTTTGTTTGACTAATGCAATAACAGTAATCATGGAATTGATGAATTTGTTCTTTAATCCTTTTATAGACCATTTTTAGTGGTTTCTATTGAAGACCTATAAATTTACTACATGTCACCATATGATCATTCCAAACATCTTGACATCATCTTGAGTATATTGAGAGGGAATCATAGTTACAACAATCTAACCAAATATAGTTTCTAGAATGATAAAGTACACTTTTTGGGCTATGTCATCTCAGAGGAAAGAGTTTTAGTAGACCTAGAGAAGGTTGAAGCCAATGTATCTTGGGAGTGACCCAATAATTTCTTCAAAATATGGATTTTTTTGTCTTTATCTGGTTATTATCGATGCTTTATCTACGAGGTTTTCCATATATCATCACCAATGTCAGGGTTAACGAGGAAGGGAGTGATGTTTGTTTGGTTGGAAGCTTGAAAGAGAGATTTCCAAGAGGTAAAATGTAGGTTTACCTCAACACCTATCCTCACTTTACCTATGTTGGGTAAGTTATATACCTTGTACTATTATGAATCCATATTTAGACTTGTAGTAGTTTTAATGAAAGGGGATTTATTGGTTTCTTATGGATCTAGAAAGGTATGACCGTGTGAGTGGAATTATATAACTCCTGATCTAGAGTAGGAAGTAGTGGTACATTCCATGTAGTTATGGAGACACTATCATTTATGTGAGAAGTTTTTGGTATACATGGAACACAAGATGACCAGGTATATATTTTCTCTATAGAACCTTAACCTTCAGCAGAGGAGGTGGGTCAAGTATCTACATTATTTCAAATTTGAGTTTGTCTATACACCAGGAAATGGAAACATCAATGCCAGTGATTTGAGCCATAATACATAGATAGATGTAGTGTGAGATTCATGTGATGAGTATAGGATTATGAACCTCTTTTTAGACATGCATCTATATGTTGATGAGTATAATAAATGATTTATTTTGACTTCAACATCTGTTATACCCATTTTTTGGACTAGATCAAGATGGAGAAGCTTCCCAGTATAGTGGTATTAGTTCTATGGGAAAACTTATATGGTGGGTAGACACAATTAGGATGGTCTCTTAGAAGTGACAATTATCTTCTTTTTTATGGCCATGTACAGGCTTCTGCAGGCTTACACAATGATCTGATGTGATAATTTCTGCTTCTAGATGGGTGGTACATCTTAGTTTGAAAAAGATGTATCAAGATCTATGTGGGAAGTAATGGTGTTAAATAATGAAGAAGGAGGTAGTGGAATTTTTGGTGATATGTTTCACCTGTCAATAGGTGAAATCTGAGTATCATTGGTCAAATGAGATTTCTCAGCCTTTTCCCATTATTGAGTGGAAATGGAATAATTTCACTATGGATTTTGTGATAGGATTACCCAGGAAAACCCATAAGAATGATTCAGTATGGGTGATCATGGATCGACTGACAAAGGTGTCTCACTTATGTCCTATCAGAGAGACTTTCATTATTGATGATATAGGTAGCCTCTATGTGTGGGATATATTTCATCTTCATGGTGTTCCAAGGAGTATAATTTTAGAGATAGATACTTGTTTCATGTCACAGTTTTGGCTGGGTATTCAGAATGGTCTGGGATCACATGTTCTTTTAACCAAATCCTATCTCCTCATACTGATGGTCAATTTGAGTGAACTGTTCTAGTTATGGATGATATGTTATGAACCTGTCTCTTTGATTTTGACGGTTCATGGGAGAATTACATTACACTCATGGAGTTTTCATATAACAACATCTTTCAGAAATCAATCCATATGGAACATTTGAAGGATTTGTATGGTAGGCATATCATTTACCTCTCTATTGGTTGGAGGTAGGTGAGTAAGTTATTTTTAGGAATAGACTAATTTAGGAGAGATCTGACTAGGTTCATATGATCCGGAGGTGGTTGGTGACCACAAATAGTAGGCATAAATCATTCAATGACCATCTTAGATGACCTCTATAATTTGATCTTGGTCATCATTTTTTCCTTCAGGTGTCACTGAGGTTGGGGAAATGACATAAGGAAAGAGGGAAAGTTATCACCTATGTTTTTTCAATACATTTGATATAGTGGATTGGGCCAGTCTAGTGGCATAACTATTAGAGCTTCCACAGAACTATAGTTCAATTCATGACATGTTTCACATGTCATAGCCTCATAGATATTATCCTAAACCTTATCCTGTGATAAAATTTGAGTACATTGAGGTTTATGCTAATTCATCCTTTATAGTGCTTCCAATATGGATTGTGTACCAATTTAAAAAGTATATATGGGGCAGGACTATACCTATGCTTCTAGTGAAGTAGAATCATGGGTGTGTTAAGGAAGATACTTAGGAGAGGGAGTTTGATAGGAAAGCACAATAGACAAAATATTTTCTAAGAATCCATAGTGATTCTTGGAGTAGCTCTGGGATGAGATGTTATGTAGTGGAGAGGTTTTTAGATCCCAACTTTTTCAGGTATGTGCTTCCATGAGTTTCTCATTTGAGCCTTGGTAGTCAAGTCGTTTTTGGATAAGGAGATCATTTTTTAGAAAAAATGACCTAAAGTTTTGGGATGTATGTTTATTTAAATTAATTGAGTCTGGGTATAAATGTGTTAAGTGGTTTTGTAAGGGTTTTACATGATTTATAAGGCTTTGGTGGTGGTTTAGGTCCTTATTTAGGAACTGGGATTAAAACTATCTACTAGATGATTACATACCTTGTATATGTTACACAATGTGTAACTACTAATAAATATTTCATGAAAGAGTGCAGGGTGTGAAGCAGTTACATATTGTGTAAATCATTCATGTTGTGTAAAATCTGATTACGGTTAAATATAATATGAGGTGATGGGTTTTTTTGTGTACCTATTTAAAAATAAATACATGATGTGTAAATGGGTTACATTCAATGTATTTATCACAAGTAGTGGTTTTATGTGGGATGTGGGGATGATTATTTTCCCATTCTTTCATTACAGCTCCTCCTATCTACCCTAGGATGCTTCCAAGAAAATTTGGAGCCTTTTCTTCTATTCCAGACATTTCCTTTTCGCATGCGATCCCTGATGAGATGATCACCTTAGGGTTTCCCTCCTCTTCTATCATCCTTTGTTTTTTACGGTTTAATATTTTTATTGTGGGTTTATTTTAGGGTTTTGATCTTGACCAAAGTTGATCTATGTTCTTATTATGATCTTGTATGCCTTCATCCTTGTTGAAATTTTCTATTCGAAGCATTGTGTTAATCTACAGTTAATGGTGGGGGTCTAAACCTTAACCCTATGGTTTGATATTTGTTAAGTATGTGCAATATTGTGATTGCAATTATATATCATGAAATTTAATTTATTTAAATATTTTTATAATGGTAAATAGTGGAAAGGAATATTTTTTTGATCCCATCGGATTCAATAATTGATGTGACAAGGCTTATGGCTACCCTGTTGGGTGAGCAAAAACTATGATTAAAATGAATTAGATAATGGTTTAAAGTGTGTTTAGAATGACATGCGATTCTTCTGTTTTATTAATATAGATTCATTGGGGAAATGGATTTTTTAAATGATATGGTTGTTGATCAGTTGAGATATAAATGAAAGTTTAATTGAAAGAAAAATGGAAATTTTTATAATTAACCATCTGGATGTATGATGTGATATTTTGATGACACAAGGGGAAATAATTTTATTCCATGATAAGACCTAACACATGATGAAATTATTATATAATGGCTTATTCATTGACACATGATAAATGATTATATACGTATCTAGGCCCTGACACACGATTAAATGCTTATGTACCAGGATATTCCTGAAAATGCCCAAATTCATATATAACAGGCCTGACACAAATTTTTGTGATTTTACCTGGATATATGGTTAAGCGTTTCATGGTTGTATTACATTCTCATAGAAATTCCATCATGGTTCTAAAGGAGGTTGATTTTTATATTGTTTTTATTGAATAATTAATACACCTGTTTATCACTTATTTCATACACTTATTATGAGACTTGATTTTCTTAAACACAGTAGTGTTGAACTACTAAGTTATACTCAAACCATATTTGGGCGTCATTTGGGACCCCATAAAATTACATGGATATAGTTTTTGATGAGGGAATGGGACCTTTTTGATGATTTTTTACTTGCTGGATGGGCTAAAGTTTGGAGATGGGACTGACATGGGGTTTGGGACCAGGCTCTTTTGGGATTATTTTTTTTCAGATGTTTCTTTATTTGTATTGTTTTTAGTTTTAAATTTAGTTACATATCACCCTATTATTAAACGATTAATTACTATTGGTTTATTTTTTCATTATTTTATTTCCTAGTTTTATGAGATATTGTTTACAAATTTTTATTACTCTGATTGTATTATTTAAACTGTTTATTTATGCTGCTATGTAACTCCATACTAGGTGTTATAGTCTCCCCGCTATATAATCACACCCCTAATACTATTTGGTAGGATTTGGAATATAGGGAGGCAAGTTTGCGGTCTCAAGACCTACTTGTTTCATCCACATGAGAGAGTGTCAGATCAGGGGATATTTCAATCACTCTCTATAATTATTTAAAATTTTATTCCATGTCCAAATATTTAAATTCCACTAATGTTCTTCTACTTAAAAACCTAGGTATGTCCTATTATATATTAACTTGGTAATTCTCTTTCTCTCTTATAAATAGGATTTTTTAAACTCTTTTTACAATGTGGATTTTTAATAAAATAATTTTTAAATATCATACGCTTGATTGGTAAAATCAATTTAAAATTATGAGGACGCAATTTATTTAATTTGTTAAGAATGTAATCCCCATAAATTCTAAAATAAGAACATTGTATTTGATATTACATGTGATAAGAGACATCATACTTAAATAACCCAAAAAATATATTTCATTAAATTTAATATCTTTGATAGCCTACAGAACACACTACCCTGAGTCTTAATGAACTATAATATGGTAAACAGTTATAAATTATCAATTAAATTAGTCATAATGAGTAGTATTGACTAAAATATAAAAATTATAGATATATATTTATTAGAAATAAAATAAGAATCATTTAAAAAAAATATTTTTTGAAAAGAATTTTTTTTAAATGTAAAATTAGTCGTTCTTTTCACACATAATTTAAAAATAGATTTTACCAATTTTAGAAAATTTATTTTATAAAATGAAATTAATTTTCGAAATCAAAATATAAAATTTTTCTTGTGGTGATTTTTTGGGATTTTTTTGAAACGTTTGATTTTTTATGAATAGTGAAAAATACTGAACATTAAATGAAAAATTCCTTTTCGTTTAAATAATTTATACTGCTAAATTATATTTTTAATTGTTTTTAAAGTATAATTAGTTTAATTTTATATCAATTAATCCAATTTAGGTCATTGGAATAATTTTCAAATTAATTTTTTTTATAAAAACTTGGTAAAATTTGAAAAAATCGCTCTTTAAAGAATTTCTTTCTCATTGCATATGCATGATTAGTTTCAAATTAAAATTTTTAACTTCTGTGAATTGAATTTAGAAAATTGTATTCTATAATAGGCCAAATTATGTTGAAAATGACATACACCCATGTCTACCATCAAATAGTGATACAAAGTAAGAAAATAGAACAAGTTTTATATATAATAAAATAAGATATATAACCATAGTACTATGTGGAAGAAAATGATACAGATAGATGTACATAATATAAGGCAGACCAGATAAATAAACAATTATTAATAAAACAAGACAAAAATTTTCTTTGTGACCGTTAGTCACTTCTAAACAATCACACTAGAAGGGAAAAGACAAAAAGAGAAGTCAACATGCTACAAAGTTCCCTCCCCTTTAACTATATCTTTCACTAAAATATCTATAACCAACCAAAGGTAAAATTAGATAGTTTTGAATTGTAAGAGTATACTTTGGATATAAGAAGGGGTGGGGGTGAATTGTAGTTTAAAAAATTATACTTCAAAATCCCAGAATATCTTTATTTAAAAATATAGGACTTAGTAGTGATTGAATGACCAGTGTGTTTATATGGGATTCAAAATTCAACCTACATATAATTTTTTTTATTTAGGATAAAAAAATACTAATAAAACAATTATTAGCAAGATATGTAAAAATAAACATTCAAATGTAAATGTAGAGGAATATAAATCTTAATGAGACAAGATATAAAATAGTTTATAATAAATTAATACTAACTTAAAAAATTTATTAATGTAATTATACTCTTTAATCATAAGAGTTAAAGAAGTCAGAAATCCTTACTTAAGATATCCATATTTTTAACACTAAGTGTAAAGGTTTGTCTTTCCACACCATTAAATCCCTCAATACAATGATTGGACTAGCCCCATCTTCCAAAATCCTAGAAGCCCTTAATATGATTTTCAGTGTTAGCTATGTCTTCCTATCCCAAGAATCCCTTGGTCTAATGGATCAGATTCAAATGTACTTCTTTCCTCAAAATCCATCAATCTAAACCTTTACCAGAACAAAGAAAATATAAAATAAAAAAAATTATAAATAATTTAGAATTATTATGTGAATTCCTTGTAACTACATATCTCTATAAAATTACAAAGTGGTAATAACGAGATATTCATGTAAAGAAAAATCTCAGACATATTGAGTTGAAAAATACATCAAATCCCATCTCCTCGGATGAAATTCTATTTATAGGAATCCTCTAATGGTTATATTTTCATGATTCTCAAATTTGGTTACAATGAACTAAGACATTATCCACATGAAAGCTCAGAAAGAAGTTTCCATCAGACATCGTTTTGATTATTAGAATTATAATGTTATCATATACTCTATCTGATATAAATAACTCTAATTACTCTAATTATAAATTTTACATAGTTTTATGTTCTATATTATTTTTATTTCAATACTATAAAATAGACTATAGTCAGTTCACTAAATTAGAACTATATTTAATCCAATGCATATGACATTAGTCTGTCATATAGACAAAACACTAGTCAATCCCATGGATAGATCATTAGTAAGATTTATGGATGATACTTTATATCAGTCTGATGGATCAGAATGATGAATAAAAAGTATAAAATAATTTACAGAGAAACTATTTCTACATTTGGTATAACTATTTGTTTAAAAAAAATAGAAAACACTTAAAATATATAAATTTATTAAAATATATTTTAAGAATGTGTTTTTGATTCTCAAAACTAAAAAATGGAAATGTATAAAGTAAAACTTTTGACTCTACAATCTCCCCTCTTTGGAAATCACAAAAAAAACTTAAAGTGAAAAATTAATAAATTTTAAATACATTCAAACATTTATTGATTAATAAAGTGAAATATATACTTCATAAGAAATATTCTTCCTTATCATATTTTAATAACCCTTGATTTTATGACTTCTTTATTTTTCATCATACTTGATTGGATAAAAACATCATAAATTCATATTATCCCCATCAAAATGACATCTTCCTTAGAAAATTTTTATTTTTCCACCATATGAAAATTATACCCATTAAACAAATTCTCCCAAAATTCCCCCCATTTTTATTTGAAAAAATGAATAGGGAAATTGTTGTATACTGCTGAAATTTTTAAAAAACAATATATGAAACAATTTTATTTGAATACCTATTCATCTAAAATAATAATAAATAACATTAATTGAAAAATGAATTAGAAAACTTTCAGGGAAAATATATTTGGATAAATATTTTATAAAAATAAACTTCATTAAAAATGATTGATATACATCAATACAATAAGAGTTTAGTAAAAAATATTCATTTATTCATATAAAATTTATTAACAATCATTTTAACTTATTTATGTTTTCATGATACTTCTTGGTTTAAATAACTGAAGAGTCAATCTTGGAAATATTTTCCTCCAGTAGAGATATCCTTTGATTCTCCCTCTTCAAGGTTTCAACCTCTTCTTAAAGAAATCCCAGTTTCTTATTCTCATCCTTAAACTTCAAAAAATCTTATTTGAAAGACCAGAATCTGATATTTTAATCTATCAAATTTTTAATTTCTTGTTTCAAATGTGAAAATTTTTCATTCAGAGATTCCATCATATATCTAAGCTATTTGAAAAACTTCACTCTATCGAAAACATCACAAAATAAATTCTAAAATAAATCATCAATGTGAAACAAAACTTTATTGACTTCCAATATCTAACTTCATACTCCTTTAAGTACCCATATACTTGTCTTATCCACTTAACAACATGATTGAGTCTTCTTTTGTGAGACTTGGACAAGTATTTTTTTTATCTCAACATCATTTTGAATAACAGCCTCCATCAAAAACATTAATGACTCTGACTACTCATGAATACTATTCTGAATTTGATTTCACCTCACTTGAATATTTAGTAGGTATGCATTGAGTTTGTTATTTATTTCATAGTGTGATAGATGTAATCAATTATCTTCTATGATTATGCAGCTGATTAGCTTGATGAATTTGAGGATTATCAGTGCTTCCTCAAGGCGCCCCTTACCTGGTTCCTCAGGAGGGTTAAATTTTCTCACCATCTACTACGAAGGGGGGTCATATGGGCACTCAAGAATATAGATAAATCTAAAAAAATTGGTTCATCTGTTTTATCTAGAACCAATATTTTTAGAGTTTTTTATAGGCTACGTAGTGATATGGGTATCAATAATCCTTTGTAGGAAGATGATCATGGGGTATGTGCAGCCTCAATAATTTATTATGGGGTCCTTACTATATGTGAAGAAATGGTCAAACCTAATGGTATCAATCCTCATGGAAAGGTTGTTGTGTCTAGGGAGAGCCCTAGAAAGGCCAGTCCTAATTCTACAGCAGCTATAACTAGTTTTAGTTCTCACAATCACTTTGAGGTGTTGGAATAAGGTGTTTGTCACACCTATGAAGAACGAATTAAAGTGGAGGTTTCTCATTGAAATAATACAATCAGGTATACCAATGGATTTATTAAACATAGATAGAGGCCATGAAGGTAAAAAGACTATTCAAATTTACCTATCCCTATAGTTACAAGATCTTACAGTAAAGGTAATATTCCTATTAAGAATTTGAATGATGCAAATGAAAAATCTAAATGTGAGTTCCAATGCTTTAATAAATGTGTGTAGTTATAGGCCAATGAGAGGATAGAATCACAAGAAAGGGAACCCTCTTATAATGACTCCGTGAATGTTGAAAATGAAGTTCATGAATTAGACTTCTCTAAGGAGCTCATCTTGCATTCTAATGAAGAAATGTTGGAATATTCCTTTATGAAAAATATTTCATAGAAGGACATACATCGAATGTTTGAAAGACCATTGAGTGTTGATTTGAGTGATGAATAATCCTCATGGATTGATAAACAGAGTCAGATTTTGATTTTTTATGTCAATGAGGGGAAGAAAATATTAGAGGAGCACATGCATACTCTAGACAAGATGGAATCTCATTTTGAGTATCTCATAATGGAAAACCTGAATAAGTAGGAAATTTCCAATTAATGGTGTATATATAAGGTTTAAAACTCTCATTATTTTAAAATTTTCTAGAATGAAACAACTATCACATATAAGGTTTGGATTCTTTGAATTATGTACTCTTGGCTTCCCAATTTCTCCGTAAATGTGATCCTAAAATAAAAATATTTTATTTGGTGGTGGAACTGGTTGAGAAAAATATAAAATAAAAGATGACATGGGTTGATTAGTTTATTCTCTTTCTACTCATTTTAAAAATCTTCTATCATTATTTCCTCAACAAGCCTTTTATTTTTCTTCTTATTCTTCATTGATTATTTCATATCATCAGCTATGGTATTTATTTATCTTTAAAGCCTCTCCTTTATTTAGTCCAATTGAATGTGCTATTGTCTTATCTTGGGATTTATGAGAAATTAGATTTATGAAATAATCATGAGACATTGGGTTTTTCTTATTTTTAACTTTTGGAAGTGAGTACTTAGCCTTCATATTTTCATTAAAAACTTATTTCTCTTTCATTGGTTCAATATTGGATGCTAATTTGTCTTATTTTTTGAAAAACTTCTTTAACATTAGATTAAAAACTAACTTCATTTATCCCACAATTTTTTTCAAATGAGAGAAAGCACTTATATCAGATCATAAAAATGATTCATTATTGGTAAATCCTCCACATAGATTACCAGTTGTTTTATAAAACATGGAAACATGGATATTATTGACTTAATCAATGCATTCTTAATATATTTTATCGATATAAAAATAAACTTTAACAAGTTAATATGTCTAATTTTAATTAAAAATCCCAAAATAAAGATGTCAAGGAATTTCAAAGTATATGTCTCTCTTCCTTTCTCAGCATTAAGGGATGTTTCTACCAAAGAGTTACCACTATCTTATATGTAGTGAGATGATATACTTTTCAAAAAAATTTATGAAGTGGTAAATAATGAAATTTTTTCTTTTGACTTATCAAAAACATAAAATCTTATCTCGAAGATTGTGGGAAGGAAGAAATGCTTCACCCACCACGTGGAATTCTACTAACTCATAAACTTGTGGATACAAAATTGTTAAAATTTCTCCAAAAAGAGTAAAAAAATACTCTTTTGTATTTTTCTAATATTGAATTCAACCGAGGAATAAAACTGTTTTACAGTTTTTGGATAATGTTTATCAAAATCATATTTTTCAACAAATATTTTTTCCCAACCTTGAAAAGTCATAACTTTATTTTGAAGAGAATCATAGTTTTCATATTAGGTTGTTTAAATTAAAATTTCTATACAAACTTCTCTCCGCATGAAATCTTTTATAGTTTTCATTTGAAAAAATGTGATTCCAAAAATGAATTGAAGAGATTGATCATATTAACAGAAAATATTCAGACTGAGAAATAAAATGGCCACTGAGGTTTGAGATAAGTTTTTGAATATTGATGTGGAATAAGGGATACCCACCCCTTCTATATAGGCATGTGGGTGACACTTCACCTTACAGAAATACAATAACTCATATTAAAATCCAAAACCTGATCCATTGATAGATATTTAATCCATAAATGATTTTAAAATTATTCTGAACTCTTAAATGTTTTTTAAGAAAAATACTAATTGGACTAGTGTGTTTTCTGATTGCATATAATTTAAAAACTTATAACAAATTTTTAGATTATGAAACTGAAATAATATGTATGAAAACATGAATGGACTAAGTTAATAGATAAATATTAAAACTAAAATATTTCAAGAATACCTTTTGAAGTAGAAATTTACTTATTGTATGAGTAACTTGTTCTTCATAGTTTTTGTAATCAAAATTGATCCTCATAATATTTATAACAAAAAGGTATTCCATTTTTAAAAAAAATAGATTATAAAAAATTTAGTAAAAAATTTAATCATAATAAAATTAGTAACATTTTTTTACTCTTCAAATTTTTTTTTATTAAAATAATAAAAAGAAAAAAAATCTGAAAAAAATAATGTTTTAGAAAACAAAAAAGTTTAGAAAACAAAGTTATTATAAAAACAAAACATATATACTCCCACTTTAAAAAGGAGTTCATTAATGCAAAGAGATTGGTAAAAATGAAGTAGATATGAATAATCACTTGACATTGATCATTCTTAGATTCAGTTTAAAATATTGAAATATATTGGAACTAATGGGTTTATTAAAGATATTAACAAGTTGTTATAGTGTTCCAATGAATTATAAAATGATATCTCCTTTTTGTGTGTGATCCGGAAGTAAATGGTGCCTTATATTAATGTAATTTTCTCGTCAGGGATGTGATGGGTTTTTACTTAATGAAATGGAACTTGTGTTATCACATAATATTTTAGTTTTAGTAAAACTCATGTCATATTTAGTGAGTGTGTGTTGCATCCACAAAAACTGATCACAACAACTTATAGCTACCATATATTTAGCTTTAATAGAGTAAAGTGATACTATGTTTTGATTCTTACAATACAAAGAAACTAAATCATATCCTAAGAAATGAAAATTTTAGAATTACTTTTCCTATCCGTTTTACATCCACCAAAGTCATCATCTCAAAAAAATTTAATTCAAAATAATTTCTATAAGAGTAAAATAAACCTAAATCCATAATTTACTTAAGGGAACAATTTTTTTTACAAATTCAAGGTTGGAATATTTTTAGTTTTCTTTATATCTAGAAAAAAATAATACTAAAAAATAAATCTAGATAACTAATTATTAAGTAAATTAAACTTCCAATTATTCCCTTAAATTCTTTTGATCAAGTAGTTTCCCAACTTCATCGATATATAAGGTATTAAAAGTTTTCATAAGGGTACTAATACTTTTAGTATTTTAAAATAAAAATTTATTAAGAAGATATTTTATATGGTTATGTTGAGATATAAAATATCTTTCTAGTATTTGTAAAATTTGAAAACCTATAAAACATGTTCACCCAACCATCATACTAATTTAAAACTCAGATTTCATAAGATATGGAATGGAATCTATTAAATATTTTAGAGTTGGACCAAAATAATATCATCAGCATATATTTGTTCAATAATAATATTTTAAAAAACCTCTTTTATAAAAAACTTTTATCAGAATTCCCATTAATATTTTTTTGAAAGGAAAGTCTTGTTATCCTGTCATACTCAGTTCTAGGAGATTGTTTGAGTCAATAAAGTTTCTTGGTATGTTTAAAAACATATTTGAGATGTTTTTTATTTTAAAAAATCGTGTGTTTTTATATATAAAATTCTTCCTTTACATATCCATTATATAATTCACATATCACATCCATTTAAAATAGTTTGAAATTTATGAATGTTGCATAGGATAGAAGTATTCGAATGGATTCTAGCTTAGATAATGGTGCATAAGTTTCTTTATAATCTATTAAATCTTGTTGATTATAACCTTTATAAACAAGCCTAGATTTACTTATCAATATTATATAATTTTCATCAAATTTTTTCTAAAAGACCCTTTTTACTCCAATTACAGATGTATCTTTAGGTCATTCAACCAATGTCCAAATATGATTTCTTTTGAATTCATTAAGTTCATCTTATATTTATTTTATCCAATACTCACCACCTAATGCCTCATTAAGAGTCTTAAGTTCTAATTGAGATAAAAATTCTAAATATTCAATTTCATTTCTCAATGAACTTCTAATTCTAACTAGTTGATTTACGTCACCAATGAGATTATCAGTTGAATTATTTATAAGAAACAACTAATATCTTAGATTTAAAAACCCCCATTCATCCGCAATATGTTGAAGATATTCCAAAGGTGTAACTTTAGAAATATCTTATTCAGTTGTTCTCTCAGGAACATAACTTTACAACATATGTAGAAAATATGTTTTTGAAATAACATTTTAAGATATAGACTGAGGTGGTTTGAAAACAAAATTATTAGTTTTATCAAACATAACACGTAATGTTTCCTCAACTGTACTAGTGTTTTTATTAAAAACTCAATATTCCTTTATAGTTTTAGAATAACCTAAAGACATTCCTTCATCATATTTTTCATAAAATTTATCTAAGTTATCTTTAATATTCATAATGAATAATTTTTATCCAAAAACTTTGAAGTAAGAAAGTATTTTTTTCATTCTAGTCCACAAATAATAAGGAGTTTTTTAAATAAAAGGTCTTATTAAAAATCAATTTATAGTATAGTAGGTAGTACTAGCTTCTTCTATACAAAAATGTTTAACAACTAATTATTCACTTATCCCGGTTCTCGAAATATCTTGAAGAATTATATTTCATCTTTCAACTACACCATTTTTCAGTGGTATTCTAGTTGATGAAAAGTTATATATTATACATTTTTCACTATAGAAAGTTTCAGAATAATAATTTAAAAATTATCCACCATTATCACTATGAAAAATTATCAAGGATATGTTTTCCTAATTTTTAACTCTAGCTAGGAAAGTTATAAAATAATGAAAGGCCTTGGTATTCTTTTCTATAAAATAGAAACCAATATATCTATTGTAATCAAAAACTAAAACATATACATAATATTTCTCACTGACACTTCGAGTTTGTATGGGACCTAATACGTCCACATGCACTAAATGTAAAGAATCACAAGTTTAGAGTTTACTAATATATTTAAAACTTGACTTATGTTGCATTCATAATTTATAAGGATCATAGTTTTAATAAGTATCAAATCTACGCTTCCGTAGATTCTGAACCATCATTTTATTTGATAACTTAACTAAAATTATAAAATTTCAGTGTCTTAATATTCTAAGACATAAACATGATGGTCTTCCATTACACCAAGGAAAGGTAGATATTAGTTTCTAAGGTCTTTTCAGTTTAATGTGTAT
The DNA here is from genome assembly GCA_963277665.1 of Viscum album. NCBI lineage: Eukaryota > Viridiplantae > Streptophyta > Magnoliopsida > Santalales > Viscaceae > Viscum > Viscum album. Next base: position 816,753,926 of record OY728165.1, read on the forward strand.
ACATTCACATGATGATTGTTATAATTAATAAACTCATCTTTAGAACTATGAAAATTTCAATTTTCATTTCTAAAATCACATGATAACCCTCATCAAATTATTGGATTGTGGTACCTAAAAAATTAAGTATTTGAAATTATAGATTTTCCAAGAAGAACATTGTTACCTATATTTATAAATTCTCTTTGAGAATTATCTCTAGAATTAAATTTTCCTCCTTTCATCTCATTACTATTTTTAAAGAAATATTTTTTTTCTAGTCATATTCCTAGAGAAACCACTATCCATGTACCAAATGTCCTTTTTGTTGGTAAATTATATATATTTATAAAAATAAAAAAATTATCACTTTATAACCCAAACCATTTTGGGTATGATTCTATCAAAAATTTAATATTTTAGGAATGTAAAATTTTACCACATTATTATGTTTGGAAAATGTATATTATTTTGAGAAATAGGATTTATGAAACCCTATAGAATAAATTTTATTTAAAGAACATGTGTTCTTCCAATTTCCATCACTTTTAAATTTAGTACAGAATAGAGAGCCTTTTATAACAAAGTAGTTAATACTAAAAACAAGTTTTTTATTAGTATAACCAATTCTGGAAATATGTCTATGGGGTCTAATGTGAATACAAATCTCATAAAAATTTTCCTTTCTACTGCTAAAATTAGTTAATAATTTTTTCAAACTAGAAATTTTAGAATTTTTTTACAACTAAATTTTTATCCTCATTATTATTTGTTTTAGAACGAATTTTTATAACTACATTTTGAAAAATAGTTTCTCAAAGTAATATTTTTCAAGATATTTTGAAAGACTAATTTTTTTAAAATTAGTTTGATAAAGTTATTTAGAATGATTTTATATCTAAGTAGTTAATGTAGATATCCTTGAATATTCTTTCACAATTTTTATTTGAGAAATTTCCTGATTTTATTGAAATATTACAATTTTTAATTTCCAAATGTTTTGTGAATCTAGAAACTTCTTCAAAGCTTGGTAACAATGTTTTTCTTCATTAGAAGAGATAGAACTATTTTTATCAAAATTGTATGGATATTTATAATTTAACATAAGGTTTGTAAGAGATTTTGTAGTAACCTTATCCATGAAATCATTTTTAACCTTTGTTTTGACATAGATACTGATATTCTTATATCATGAAATTTTATTTTTTAATGAATTATCAAAATAACAATATCATCCACATTCAATCATTGTATCTTAAGATTTCAGACTTTTCATTCCTTTGAGATTATAATAATTTTTAGTATTTCTATCCAAATTTCCTTCCAAATTATCCTTTATTTTAAGCTAGGGACAATCTAGTCTGATATGTAAAAATTTTATACACTCATAACATATCACTTAAAAATAATATTTCGTATCACTTTTATCCATGCGACTTTTATTATATATGTATTGAAAATCCTTATATACAATTATTTTTTTCTATATTTGATTAAGATTTTCTAGTTAATTTAATGTTTATTCAGATAAAATACTATATGATTCAACATAAACCTTCTCATTTTTATAATATTTCATAACTTTTTAAGAATATTTTACATTAAAAGGAACATTATATGTAGTTTCAAAAGAAACTCCTCCATTATTCTTTTTCATTTTATCTTCATATATTTTCAATCCTAAATAATATTTCTTAAAGGTTACAATATGATCATTAAGAGTAAGATTAATAATAATAATTGTATCATCTAAATCCATTATCACATATTCACATTATCCAAGAATTATTTAAATAATATTTTAAACTGAGAATCCATCTATATTATCTTTCTCACCAAGAGACTGTAATACTTTCACAATATTCATAAATTGTTTTTGAATTTTACAAAAATTTTATATAGGTAGGAAATAAAAATATTTAAAGTCATCTCTAAGCATAAATACTCACGTATCAATGAATTTTGTAGTTAAAAATGAGTTATCTCCAATTTCTTCCATATATTATTTTCTTATTCACATGAAGATATCTGGTCTTAGAAATTTCTTTTTGTAGAAAAATGTAGTGTATTATTTACTCTGTAATTCAACTGGTATTCCAACTCTCCCTAATTAGTAGAAGTTGTGACTTCTTTATCAGGAATCCCATAGTTTCTAGTAAACATCCCAAAATTATCAACTGTTGCATTTATAAAAAAACTCTTCATCTTGTATCTCCAATACTAATAATCATTACCATCAAAGATAGGTGGTCGAATAGGATTAAAGTTCTAAGGGGTACCAAAATTTAACCCTGCCATCATATAGAAAATAGAAACTCTTTCTAAAAAACTCATTTTTTTAAACACAGTGTATACGAAAGAAGTTTATAAAAAATTAAAAATATTTATATTGATAACAAAATTTAAACCCAAGGATGTATAATTATAGAACATGGATCTGATACTAACTGTTGGATCATAAGAGTTTACGATGGGTATTAGAGGGGGTGGGGGATGAATTTAGTTTTAAAAAGTAAACTAACAAAAAATGAAAACCTGTTTTGTTAAATACGATGATCAAAGTGTTTGTCTCAGATTTTTAATTCATTTGATATATCAATTTTTTTATTCCGTATCACTGAGAGTACGATGAAACAATTATTATAAATATTATTAAAAATAAATTTTCTAGTGTAATAGAAGTGGAATGTAAAACTTGTAGAAACAAGTTATAAGAAACATTATAATAAAGTAAGAATGACTTACAAGATTTATAAAAGTAATTATAATCTTTAATATTAAGAGTTAATGAAGTCAGAAGTACTGAATTAAGATATCCACAGATTTAAACCCAACTATAAAGGTATGTCTTTATACATAAGGAAATCTCTTGATATGATGATCAGAATAGCTATGTCCTCTAAAAGCTCAGAAGCCATCAATACGATGATTGATACCAGTCCTGTTTTCCTATCCCTATAATCCCTAAATTCAATGGATCATATTAACCTATCTTACAATCCTCATAAGCCCTCAATATAAACCATTATCATAATAATTTGAATAAAAAATGAAAATATTCTAATGAATTTACAATCCTCACATGTATTTTTAGGAACTACGACTCGCTAAAAAATTAAAAGGCATTAAGAATGATATGTTCTAGTATTGAAAAATATTAGACATGTTGAGTTATAAAATGAATCAACTAAAATATCCTTAAAGGATGTTTTATTTATAGGAATCCACTACTGGTTATATTTTCACGATTCTCCGACTTGGTTACAATGACCTTAAACGTTATTCAATTGAAATATCACCAAAATATTTCCATCTAATGTCATTTTGATTTGAAAAATTACAATTCTATCATATATTCTATACAATAAAAATAATTAAAATTACTTTGATTATAAAATTTATACATTCTTATAGACTATATTATTTTTATATCAATCGGATGAACTAAAATATGACCAGTACACTGAATAAGAAATTTTTTCAGCCTGATGGATATGAATTTGTGTTGGATGGATTGGATTGAATAATAAAAAGTTTATATTCATTTACATAGATACTATTTCAATTTTTAGTAGAAAAATATGTTTTCTAAAAAAACATTCTAAAACACTTGGTATATATAAATTTAGTAAATTAGTTTTTTAAGAAAATGTGTTTGATTTTCAAAACTATGGAAAGGAAAATTAGAAAGTAAACCATTTGAATCAATAGGGTGTGATCACAAAGCCCAGTAGGATACCACCGTAGTTTCTATAGAAGTTAAAATGACAATAATTCAATAGTTCTATCTAAAAACTAGTTTATAATGAATTTTCATAAATCCAATTCATTTATAAATCATTTCCCTTCAGTTTTCATAATATACTTTCATAATCTCACAAAAAAAATATGTCAACTAGAAGTGAATAAAATTGTAAAGAATATCTATACATCAAGGGGTAAGAAAATAAACATGTTTTCGTAAAATAACCTATCATACGTTGCTATGTGATATAACCTCATATAAAAAACTGAGAAATGATCCATGATAAAAATAATAACACAATAAATAAATATAAATTAAGAAGAACCTAATATTGGTCCCTATCCTTTGAGACAATGCATACTGGGCACTCAAAATCCTAAAAAGACATACAATTGGATTCCAAAAATATCATTTCCTACTATAGTCCATTAATATCCAATAGGTTACCTCATAGTGGTTCCACACACACCAAGGCTAACCGTAATTCTTTCCCAGTGCACCAAGGTTCTCAATGTGCCAATTGGAAAAACACATTTTAAAAACCATTATCACACATTCTATAAAATGTTTTTAAAGACAATAAAATCTGATTTGATGTTTGAAAACCCATTTCTAAATCAAGAAAATCAATTTTCATTGAAAAACCTTTTTAAAAAAATTTCCATTCCAATCCATCCTTTAAAACACATATCACTTCAAATCAATGAAAAACCTAAAAAAATTACCAAAAATGACAAGAAATTAATTTCATTAACCAATTTTATATAAACACCTAATATAAAATGTTATAAACCTATCTTCCTTTGACCATTGTGATTGGAAACCATGAGAAAATCCTTTTAAAGAAAATCAACTTCAACAAATTAAAAGGCATCAATAGAAAATACTATCCGATAAAAAATACAAACTTTGAATGTGGCCAAAATAGTTTCTATGACCAAATGAAGGATGAAATGGAATTATTACATACCCTGTGAGATGAAACTTAACTGCAATGGATATCAATAATATAAAAAAGTGATTCAGCTGAAGCATAGGTCTCCAAAATCACCCCTGAGGGCCTCTAAGTTGAGAGAAAAAATTGTAAAGATTAATAAAATAAAGAATCAATCATTCAACAACCAAAAATACCAACCCGTAATGATTGCATGAAATGTAATCCCATTACATGTCATGTAATCCATGAAGCTTAAGTATGCTAAAAAACCCATATACTTTTTATTAAAAACTAATTTTTGACCTTTATACGTCATGAATGAATTTTAGGGTGTGTAAATATTCAATTCCCTACATCAGTTCACAGCATATGTCAGACCATGAATGAACATTGTGTAACCCCATTACATGGTGCGTAAATCCCCTGAAGACTACATAAACCTAAGGTTTAGATAGAAAAACTCAAAGGGCCTACTTCGAGCGTTATTCAAACATGGAAATTACCCCGCTAAGACTTTCAAAAAATTATAATCAAATTCCATTAATTTCAAATATATATGTCCCTGAACTTTAGTTCATTTTCCCTAGAATAGGCCCTATATCCCTAAGAATCCCACGAACACACCTAAATAAGGATGATAAAAAAACATAAAAAATGGAGTACCTTAAAAGAATTATGAGGTGTTTCAATCACCCCACAATAAATTATTTCTACCCCTATAATGCCCTTATATTCCCAGACTCAGAAAAATTAAAGGCCACTGGGGCCTCATCAAGAATCCCCTCTCACACATATCATGGATATCCCATCTGCACTTCACAGAACAGGGGAATAATTTTACTATGCAATACCTTATCTCAATGATCCATAAACTGAAATGGATACTCAACTAATGTGGTGCCAGTCTTAAGATTAAAATCCGCCAATAAAATTATATGGGAAGGATCTGATATATACCTCCTTAGTTGGGAAACATGAAACACACCATGGATTCATGTCAAAATAGATGATAATTCCAACAGATGGTCCACCTTTCCAAGTTTTCCACTAATATTAAAGGGCCACACAAAACTCGGTGCCAAATTACCCTACGTACCCAACTGACAATGTCCCAGTAGTGGTGAAATTATAATGAAAACCCAATCAACAACCTTGAACTTCAGAGGCTATTGAAGATGGTTTGCATAATATTTCTAATGACTCTGTGCGATGATTAACCTCCTCTAGATCAACAACACCATATCCGTCATATCTTGAATGAGACTTAGCCCAACCAAGGACCACTCTCACATATCTTCCTAGAACATGGTAAACATACATGGCTGACCATACAAATACTTAATGATATCCATCCTAATTGAGTCCTGATAACTATTGATATAGTAATACTCAACTAGAATAAAATTATTTTCCCATGATCCTACAAGATAAAGTACACAATCCCTAAGAATATACTCAAGAACCTAGATAGTCCTCTCTATCTATCCATCCCTATATGGATGATAAGCCGTGAAAAATATAATATGGGAACCCATTTCCTCCTGCAAACCTTTCCAAAACCTGGACATTAACCCATTTCCTCATACGAACCTTTTCATGGTGAATACCTTAAATATTAGAGGATTATGTATTAGATAGTGTCAAAGGGTCTATAGTGTCCACTTTCACATTATTCATTTCATGGAATTTACATAAAAACAATTCTATTTATAATTAAGTTCAATCACCCTTTATTGGAGAAACCATGTATCATATTCCACATAACATCATTAATTATCTATAATGAATTTATATGGAACACCTACCTTATAAGTCATCATTTCCATTAAAGCAACATATCCACCCTGGACTACGCTAATCTAGGATTCATACCATATCATGAGAACATATATTAATACATAACACTGAATTCATTAAATTATAAGAATATATAAATAGTTTATAATATAATTCAATTTATCATAAATTACTAATAACTCACTAGGTTATCACATCACACCAAAATCATGGCCAAACACATGAAAAATTTATATGCTGTACTCTTGACAACATTCTGTTTAAATTCCCTATCATCCAACACAATTCATCCATGAATTACATCCAATATAATTGAAAACCCTAGAAAAATAAATAAGGAGACATAACTTCATTGAAACCGTATGAAACAACATGTGTTTATCATCTCAAGACATGCTCCATCCACACTGGAAAAATTTCACATCATTTAGGATGATTCCACCAATAAAACACTTAAGGAATGACAATTGAAATCAATGGAGAAATATGGATAAGATGGAAGGGTAAACAAGGTGAGGATATCACCTTGAACTATTGAATAATAAAAAAGAAAACAACATAAAATCAAGGGAATAGAAGGATGAAAATGGGGAGGGAAGACCACATGGTCTGCATGTACAGGTGGATGAGAAATAAGGGAAGGGGTTTTATAAAAATCGAGAGGATAAAATGGTTATTTCATTCTTTTTAATGAAATCTATGAATTCATAGGGTTTTTTCACATAATTACCACACCATGTGATAACTATCTATATCACCACTGAAACATGATTGTATGTTTTTCATGGTTACATTTCCAGTGATCACAATCCATGCACCATATCTCAAGTCCAAACCACCTCACTTGGTTTCCCATAACCATGAGTAGACTATGTAACTAGGTAAATCCCTTTACAAAATTTTAAATTTCAACCTAAATCTCTCAACACTCACCCAAGAACCCAAGATGACTCACAATCTCAATGCATATCCAAAAATATCTACTTCAGATACTCTAACTATTGGTATTCCAATCCGAATTGTGGTACTAAAAATGACCCTTGCACAAGAAATTAAAAATTTAAATTACCTATAAAATTTATAACCTATAATAACATGTGTTATTTTGTCTCTCATGAATTCCCATATTGACGCAATGTAATTTTTGTCAGCGGGAAATACTACTAAAACAAAAACCTAAATTTGTTAAATGGAATTCATTGATAAATTTATATCTTTTTCCAATTATAGAATATTTTTATTTAGTAACTTACTTATATAATAAGTATTCATCATTTCTCAAGGAATAATACATATCACCTAACTCTATCATAATATAACCATTTACCTTTCATTTTATACTTCTTACACAATATTTGTCTCTAGAAAAACTCCTCTCACTAACTCTTATAGTGTTTCTGTTCCTTTTCTTACCCATGTTAATGTTGATCCTTTACTTGATTTATGTATATCATGATCTCACTATCACAAATAAATATATTCTTCCTTTTTATTGAATTATATCCATTAAATTGACTAATAATTTTTTATCATAGGGATAGTAATATCCTTAGTGAGTTAGGATAACTACTTAAGATGCACATTTTTTTCTTCTTGAAGCAAGTCTGTTCCTAAAATAAACCTTCAAAAAATATTTTTACATAAAATAAAACATGAGATTTTGACATAATGGACATATTTCACATCATAACTTATATTATATCTATTTTTCATTATAAATGACACATGTATAATTATTAATGACACTATTTAAAAAAACTTTCTTAATAGAAGTAATGGAAGACTTTCAATACATATAATACTCTTTATCTTTATTCCATTTACCAACATCATCACTTTGATGCATAAAAGGAAATTTTATTTGAAGAATATCATCACTCTATATTTTAATGATTGATGATTAATTGGTTAAAATATTCTTAAACTTATGCGCTTAGGGAACCCCTTACCTTTTATTTAGAATATTCTATTAACGTAAATTTTATATTTATTGAATATATTAAATGAATATCATAAATTAAATGAATTTTCCTCAAGAATATACATAAAATAATCCAGTCATTTCTTTATAAAAAAATTCTAGAATTATTATGGAATTATAGCATTTAATTTCTAAATGTATTTTTTTTAAAACATTATAAGTAATCATATTAAATACCTATGTTTTTTAGATTCAAATTATCTAAACATACATCATGGTAAATCCTTGACATTTACTTCTAATTTCTATTTACCAAGAATTATCTTTCCCTAAATGTGTATTGTTGAGTCTTATATTTTATAATCATAATTATTTTTTGAAATTGGATATCTATAGTTCATTTATAATAGACTATTAATTATGTTTAGTTTACCATAAAATCATTTATCCCTCATATGAAATATATTTACATTTTCTAAGATTCTATATAGATATTAATGTTTTGGTAATGCTTAATAAAAAATAGTTTTCAAACACAAGAATATTTACACTTGGCAATGTAAAGTTATGGTGTTCACTTAAATAATATAGGAATCGAAATTCATTATCTAATTAAATGTTTAACTCAATTATTATAATTATTTATGTCTTCCTTGGTTCATGTATTTTAATTGAAATTGGCGAGTCACATATTATGTCAATACCTAAGAATAGAAATAGAAGTATTACCTATAATGATGAATATACCTAAATTATAAGCTTCTTCTTGATTCATATTCATTTACCCACAATTATTATTCTAGTGACCTTTTTTCTACATGTGAAGATCATAATGGTTATTCCTCTCCTAATGAATATTTTATTTCATTGATGTATTTTGAAAAGTTACTATTGAATTTATACTTTTCATAGGACTTTAAGACTTTTACATCACTTCATTCACAATAAGGGTTAAATAAAAAAATTTAAACACATCTATATAAACTAATGGAATTAAAGTTAAATGATCATTAAACATATTTTATATAATATCATTTTATATTTTTTAATAAACATATACAATCTGGGTGGTATGGATGAAAATATGATATTAGTGGATATTTTTTTATCTGCCTGAAACCCCCAAATCACTAATTAATCCTTATATTTCGTCATCTTCAGTACATTATTTTATAAAAGTGATGACATAAATTATTTAACCAATTCATTTCCTAAAGAACTTTATTATTGGAAAAAATAATAATACAATCATGAGGTGTAAATTTCTTACACCAACAAGTATTGAAATGAATACAAGCTGAGATTCGAGAAAAATAAACAAAAGTTCACAGTGCATAAGATATGATTAAAACATCCTATCATCTTTGAGTCCATGTGTACCACAAGAGGCTTTCATGGAAGATGCTATCCATTTGGGAAATCTCATGACTTTATGCCACCTTGGAAAGGAAACCCATATAATATAGACAAGTTGAGGTTGAACATATTGAGGTGCAGGCTTGAATGAATGGCATAAAAATCTTCTGTAGTGGGCCCAAATAAACCCTTAAGAACTAAAATCTGATGCCACAACACTCTGATTTTTGAAAAAACCAGACCAATCCATTAATAGTAGTTAAAAGACATATCAAAAAAGAAGCAGTGTAAATGCTATCTCTAGCAACAAAAAGCACCCTAACTTTTATACTCAATTCAGTGATCCCAGTTTAGATAAAACCTACTAAAGATCTCTCATCCAAACATGCCTGACATAAAAATGCTCTAAACAGAGAAGGTATCTCCTGAAACAAAACAACTCCAAAGGGTTTGAAAAAATGGAACAACAACAAAGTATAAAACAAGGATCACAAATAAGAAAAACTTTAATCCATTATTTTTCTCTCATTTTCCCTTTAATTTTATTAGGGATGGGTTAAAAAGATATATAAAACCATGTCCTTATATGGTATATTTATCTCAAAGAACATAGATGAAAACATAATTAAATAAACATATGATGAATTCTCTATGTGCCACCGATATGAATCCTTCTCACCCACTTACTCCCTGAGTTGATTGATCAAGAATATGAGTCAAGCACATATAAATTACCCTATTCTAATTATATGATTTTCAAGTGCTTATACCACTCTTTTAATCTTTCACCAATTATGACATTATCTTTCTAAATGATATATCATATGATTTTTTAGATATTTTAGTGGAAATGATACATATTTCTATTAAAATAACGTAATTTGAGGCCATATATAATTATTTGAAGGTATTTAGGTAGGTTTTATTACCACCAATATTAACTTTTAGTTCATTTATTTATTGACTAAACCACCCAATCATAAAATTATATACTTGGAATTCCTTAATAGTTATATGATTTCCTATACCCACAATCTCATATTTGGTTCTCATAGATTTATACTTTACATAATTTCTTTGATAACAGTTATAAAATCCTAGACATAACCATAATTAATTAAAAAATGAAAATGAATATTGATTCTCTTATATTGGAAGGATGTTTTCTGGTTTATATCTTCAAATAATTAAGACAAAACATAAACTTATTAATCCCAAATTCATTGTATCAAATGTATAATTTTTCCATTATATATGAAACTCATCAATTCATGAGGAGTCTTCAATTTCTTCCACAAATTATTTCACACATTTATCATTCTAAAAATTTCATTTGTATAAGTTTTCTCCATAACCTAGGGAAATGGAAACATAATAAGGTGAGAGATCAAATTCTCATTAAGGGTATCATATAACAAAATAAATCATCGAATAAACATTATAACAGGAATTGGTAAAAGACACGAATCCATAATCAACATAAAACTGAAATCTTTCTATATCCACGAAAATAAATAAAAACATGGATTTCAATAATACTATTCTCATACTAATTGAATGTATAATGTTAGACATAAAAAATTTATATCACGACCTTTTTCCAAGAAACATTACTTGTTATTGAGAAAACAGTTTAAAAATATTTCTGAATTGGGAATACATAAACAAAAGACCCACGTACTTTTTGTCTCATGAGAATTTGTAATTCATTCATGGGATATATAGACATTACAGGTTTAGGTATTTGGTGTATGCCTTCCCAATTCAATAATATTTCTGGACTATGGTCTTGATACCAAGTAAAGATTCTTGGAATAAGGCCTTGATAAAGAGTTTTAAATTTAGGATAATATGAATTCCATTATTAGGAGATCAAAATTATTTATATCTATGTTTTCATTTATTATCTTGGATATAGAATGGTCCTAGTTTCAATTTAATTACATATTCATGGTTTTTACTTATTCATGTGATAATATCTATTTGATGTTTATTCCATGATTTCTTCTGTTATATGATTCCCTTACCAAGCATTTGAGTTCACTACTTTAATATGTTTACATTCTAATGGTTATTAATAAAATTAATACAAGAGACATGTTAATAAGGATAGAGTGGGTGGGTAAATTTATGATAGATGTTGAAGTGTTATCATGAATTAAGTAATTTATTATCTATAGTTAAAAATGTATATTAGTTTAGAAATACATGGGATTTATTAGTTTTTGATATTTCCTAATTCTCAAAAGAACTAAACCTAAAAATATCCTTTATATATAAGAGATTCAATAATTAATATTAATTTTTTATTTATGGATCGTTATATCAAGGATTTTGAAGCTGGTATTAAATAAAATATGTAAAATATATGTTTATGGAATCAGATTCAAGAGTGCGAGTCTAATGTATTACAATTTGTATCAAAGTATAGTTTTAGAAATCTTTAGATTAGTATATTAGTTGAGGATAATTAAAGGGTTGATATTTAAGGATTTGTCATAAGTTCAGAGGTATAAATAACCCTTTGGGATAAGAATATGATTTAATGTTATGTTTATAATACACATTTTATTAAGGGATTAAGATAAGAGAACTTCAATAAAAATCATAGGATTAAGTATAATTATATTATGTCATCCTAAAGACTTGGAAAAATATTAAGTATGTGGTTTTCCAAGAAATTATATCCCTATATGGATACTATAATTTGATATAGGCTTTAGAACAAATACACCTAGGGTTAATAAACCCCAAAAGGGAAGATTTGGTATTAACTCAATTGTTAACTCATGCATGATAAAGAGGAATAATATCACACCTAGTTTGACACTCCAAGATGATCTTATATGGTTAATAATATTCTCTTTACAAAACATCAATAATTATTTAATAATGATTTTAATTAATTATGTTATAGAACCCAATATAAAAATGTCCATGAATAACCAAGGGTTGCATAAAAAGAGTTACAGATTGATCCTAAAGTATCATATGATATAAATGGTGTTATAAGGAAAAATGTATTTAGATTTATGTTTTCATATGCCTATTTTAGATATTATAATTACCATTTTGGTTTTAGTATTTGGATGAAACTGGATCACGAAGATGAAGCTGAGAAAGGTTGAAACCACTATGTCTTATAACAAAATAAGGGGGAATAAATAAATGGTTAAAAACATGAATACATGAATATTATGATGGAAAAGGTTAATTTTCTAGTATTTCCTAGTTTAGTGAGGTTGAAATCATAATATAAATTAATTCTTGAAACTCCTAGCTATTTTAATTTGTACAGTTATATTTATTGATGAATTTTTGGTATATTATAAATGTTATTGAAGATAATTTGAAACACATATGTATTTCCCATTATTAATTCTATATTAAATGTTTGGAAACATATATTAAATGTTATTTATAATCTTTAATAGTTATGTTATATAAAGTTTATATTTTGGGGGATAATTATTGAAGAAAACATGATTGAGGTATGGATAAATCATAAGTTTAATTTAAACATGATGATGAGATAATAATTTGTGTTTCAATTTTAATGAAGTAAGTTAGGTATTAATTGGTAAACTTAAGATTAATAACCGATTCCTGATATTTTTGGTGAATTTCATCTCATTCTTTGGATTATGATATATAGTGACTAGTGTGTGACCATTTTAACTAGTGGTTCAAATGATTTCAGGTTTAAAAATAGAGTTAATTTTTGAAGGAATATATAATCTCATTATGTTTTAATGTATCAAAGATCCAAATATTTATGGGAAAGGTGTTTTATAAAAAATATATTATTATGGAATATACATAATTGGGTATATGATTGTAGGAATGATTAATCTTTTTTGAGGAAGGATTAGTTGGATTTTTTAGAGTATATTTAAATGATTATATGGTTTAGAATATATTAATAATTTTAATGGTGATTTGAGATCCCTATTTAAAGGATTTGGTTAATAAGTGTGAGAGAACCCAAATTAAAGTAACCTAGGTTAAACTAAGAAGGAAATAGGTTAAAATGAGATCGATTTAGGTTGAGATAAAGGAATTACAATATAATGTAATGATAAGGGTAAAAGGTTTTAAGGTTGAATCACTTTTATTAACATATGGAAAATTATTGGCATTCCATATATCATTATTCTAATATGGAAGTTTATTGTAATATGACTATGTATTATTTTAGCATAATGATTCTTCATAAAAATGATTTACGATTATGTTATCCCTTTTGTTGACATGGGAAATAGTTTTGGCATTTTGTAAATTATTTTTCTTATATGTATAGTTATTAGAAATTTAACTATGTTTTGTTTGAAATTCGAACTTGTTTCTATGGATGGGTTATGATCATGTTACCCCTTTTATTTACATGGTGAAAATTATTGTAATTCTTGATTATTATTGACTACTAGTGCAAGTTTATCATGTACTAATATTCCATATTCTTTATTATATGGATAGCCAAGTTGAATTCAGTAAGCGTTTCCTTTGGGAATGGTACGAACATTATTGATAACTCTTACGATGAGTGTATTAGACTTAATTAGGTGATGGGAAGAGCCTAGAATTATATAACCCCTCAATTCATTGATAGGTCTCTAGAGACAAAACTAGTTTGTGTATTTGGTTTATGCCTACCCAATTCAGAAAGTTGTATTCACTACGGTCTTGATGAGTAGTAAAGTATCTTGAAACGTGAAATTAACAATTGGTTTTTGATGTCCAAAATTATGCATTCCAGTAGTATTATATCATTATTATTGATATCCATGTTTTCAATAGTTTCTATGTATATAGCATTATCCTAGTTTCATGTTTCTTGTAAATTTATGTACTTTACATATTCCTTCCATAATATCTATTCCATTTTTATGCCATGATTTGTTTTGTTATATGTTCCCTTACTGAGAATTTGAGCTTACCACATTCTTATGTTTCTATTCCCTTGGTTATTAAGAAAAGTAGTACACATGACATGTTTAGATGGATAACACCTGGGGTAGAATTTATAGAATATGTAGAATAATTATCATGAGTTGATTAATTTATTATATTTAATGAAAAATAGATATTAGTTTAGAAATAAATAGGCTTTATTAGTTTATGATGTCTCATAAATCTCTAAATTGATAAAGCTGAAAATAGCCTTTGGATGTAAGAGATTCAACAACCGTTACTGATTTCGTAATTATAGATGGTTATATCCATGGTTTTATAGAAGTTTTCAATGAAAGTATTTAAAGTACGTGTTTATAGTACCAGATCTAGGATCTTGGGACCGTGGAATCATAACGTATCTCAATGTTACAGCAAGTCTTTCTAAGGAAATAAACCCTTGATGCTAACTTGGTTAAGTCAACCCAAGAAATTCATTATAACTCTTCAATAATTTAAAATTCCTTGATGAGGTCCAAACTAGTACTTAAAACTATTGTTGTATTCTAATTCATGTGATGGAAGGAACATTGATGAATTAATATTTTAGTTGATGGATTTTTTTTAATTTATTTTTAAATATCCTTTATTTTATTCTTCACATGATTATTAATTTTACATGGAACTTACATAAATGATAAACCATGTATAATAAAATAAATTACGCGTATATATTTTATTTGTATAAGATATATTATTTTATCCATTGGATACTTGTTAATTACTTTATGTGGAAACTTACATAAGTAATTAACTATACCTAATAAAACATATCTTATAAAATTTATTTCATTTTATTTAGGTATTAAATTAAATTTATTTATGTTATGTGTTTGTCATTTAATCATTCGAATAAAGTATACATCATTTATACATAAATAACAATTCATTGACATAATAAAATCAAAAGGAGATTTGATTATGTGATTTTATCTACTGGTTATATTATTGGTTGGTGATAAACCATCCATGACTTTTAGGGAAATAATCTGTTGAGCCATTGATTAGATTGATTTTTATCGTTCACCATTCTTCGGTGAATCTTTTTATTTAGATTCATCTTGTGTTGGGACTAGAATTGTTTCTTCTAGTTGGAAACTCAGTGTTTTATAAATGTATACTCACATGAAAATAAGGGTTACTAAGGATTTATGGAAATATAAAACAATCCTTCGCTACAAATACATTTACATAATAAATAAAGGAGAGATAATATATAAATAATCCTTTTTAACTTAATAATAATTAATATATAAAACCATATAACAAATAGTTAAATTTTAAAAAAAATCAATACATGCATTGGTCAGTAAATTATCATTATAATTGACGTGAATTAATTAATTAATTAATTAATTAATAAAATAATTCAATTTTTTAAAATTTTTCTAATTCTTGGTACATGAGACATTGTAATATTTCCATAAATTATTATTCAATAAAATAAATGAAAATAATTTTAATTTAAGATGATCAAGTACATGGTGTGTACTTCAAAGGCTATATGACATCTACTTCCTACATGACATTAAATAAATTACTAGAATTTAATTAACCACATAACATTTATATCATTTACCATGTACAACATGGAAGGTAAGTCCTCACAGTGTGTACCAACATACATGATGTGTTTCTCTATATGGTCTCTCCATCTAGTATTCATGATGTCTCTGCCCACACAACATACCGTTGATTTACATGACATGTATAACTAGAATGTGCATATAGTGGATGATGTGTAAATGAAAGTTACACTTCATGTACTAGTTGTCAATACAGAATAAGTAATTACTATGTGTATTGAACTACATGACCATCTAAAAATAACTCAGTTTATACTTGATGTGGAATTCCATGTGTCACATTATGTGTAAGCCAAATTCATGTCCTATAGTCCACATGAAGATTTAATCACTCAATATATTGATCCTTATGACTTGTAGAAAATCACATGGAGTGTACCTGATTCGGAATGACATGTGTCACATGTTTTTTATTCTAGATACTCACTATGAATTATATATATTTCCATGTTTGTGTGTAGATAGTTAATATGTTGTGTTTAATTATGCGTGTACTGACCCAAACTACTCCCCAAAAATTATTCGACATGAAAATCATATGGGGTTACATAGTGTGTACATGAAAGCTACACGTCATGTAAGTTCTATAAAGTTGTGTATCATACTGGTGGTTAATAAATGATATATAATGAAACCATATATTAACACACATGATACACCATATGTGAGAACCCGAGTTTTCATACAAGGTATGGATCCTCTTCTTTTAGGATAAAATACCTTGCTATGGACATATGTGAATGATTAACTTGATTGCGGGTATTTTGAAGGTGTCCGAGGGTTTTTTAGAGGCCAGAACCATGTTTTGGGCTAGAAATGATTTTGAACACAGTTTGTTCATGGCCTGCATATGGTTTGGGTAAACCGTGCGAGAGGTCTTAGAAACATCTAGTTTTGGATAGAGAGGTTCTGCACGGTTACCACACAATTAGTCAAACCATGCGGGGTAACCATACTGGGTGGCCCTCTTAGCCAGAGAAGTTTGCACAATTTCCTCACGATTTGGAAACGATGCAGGTAAACCATGCGACCCCTTCTATATGTTTTTATTTAAATTTTAAATTAAAAAAATTATTTCTTTTTAAACCCAAATGGGTTTCTCTCATCTATATCCAACACCCTCTCATAGAGCTCTCCTTTGGCACCTAAAGTAGGATTTGAATCATACTCTCCATCGAACTTCTATTTTGATCACCGATCGTCTCTACAGACCTACAATGGTAAGTCCTCGATTCCTTTTTAGTCGTTCTTGATTCTTTGGAACAACGATTGCACAATTTGGATTTAGGCACACATGACCTAATATTTTGTTCTTCACCTGTTCTTCATTTTTCTTCCTAAAAAGGATAAATCAGGACACAATAATGGATGAGCTCCCTTCTACTGAGGTGAGGTAGGTGGTCTATAATTTCTTTTGGTGTTTTTTTTTGTGTTTTTAGAGCGTTCGATCGAAATACCATTTGTTGGATTTTCCAGTGAGGTCTCATTTTTGAGCGAGTAGCTTTTAGTAGTTGTATTTAGACCTAGTGAGGTTGTTCATGGGTTTTGTTTAGGTGCGTTGGAACCCGTTGCTCATTTTAAGGTCACCCAAAGGGTGAACATTAAGGAAATTATTTGTTTATGCCTGTTAAAACCACTCAATGGGTGTGGGCTTGTAATTTATAAGGTATAGGAAGACCTTAGATGACTTGATAGATTTAGAAGCTAGTTTAGGAGATGTATTGCCTCCTTGATTATTGATATTAGGTTATGCCTCTTCAATTTTGATTGATTGACATAAATGGAATGTGTTTATATGGGTGCATATACCTATATGTAAATGACTAAAGGCATGTTAAATGTTGTATATGGGAGGGTAGGCCTATATGTTTGTCTTTATAAAAGGTTTTCATGAGTGGGTATACACATGGCTTGTGAAGGTGGATGTGAGTGGGTATACTCACATGGAATGAATGTTTAATTGGAATTTTTGAATGCTTTAATGAATGGTTTGATAAATTCCTTGGACTACTATCTATGGATATGAATGTGGTAGTGGATTCTTGGGGTTCACTCTGCCCCTTGGGTCTTGATTCCGTGGGATGCCTTAGGCTTTGCTACCTCATAGGATCTGGCTTTTGAAGCTCACTTAGGACATTCTACTGACTTGCTCCTAGGACCCCAACCAGCACCTAACCGAGTTTCCACCAGGGATACCCATGGGACTCGATTGGATGCCTTGGACATGATTCTTGGATCTGGCCCTTAGTGGTCTAGATTTTTATTACATGGATTCCTTGGTCTGCTGACACATTTGGATCCAGCCCCTGGGGTCTACACTTCACTTTACAACATGGCTGTGGGATACTGGATTTCTCTATACAGCATGGATGTGGGTAATATGATATAGATGTATGTAGGGCGTGGCCATGTGACTTGTCTGTTTTCTTGGTTATATCTACCTTGTTAAAATCTTACTCTCTTTTGAAGGTAGCCTGGAGGGCTGTTCGGTTTTACTTTGTAGTAGACTAATTCCATGGGCATACAAACTTTTTACCGGTAGTTTATAATTTCTTGAACCTTTGTATAATTTCTGTTAGAATTGTATAGATCTAGGTGGTTTCCTACTGGGATGTTTATCTCACACCTTGTTTGGGACTACATGGGGACCCAAACAGATTATACAGTTACATGTTATGATAGGGGTAAGATCCCTAGTATAGGTTGTTGATTGTGGCTTTGGAATATGGGAGCACATGACCAAGATGAGGCTTGTGATGCTGAGATAACTTTTTGGTATTTTGTTCTTTTTGGGGTACATATATTGTATTGTATTTCAATGTAATAATCTGGATTCTTTCTAGATACTTGTACCATTAGAATCATTTTGTATATGTGGAACTTTTGGTTATTGATATGTATACCTGTCTTGTATTACTTCCATTAGTCTACTATTCATTTCACATCCGCTATTGCATGTTTTTGACTTCCGCTGTGGCACTTTGGTAATGAGGGCATAGTCTCTCCATAGACTCACCTAGGCCCTCACTGCTATTCAGCAGCCTCTAGCATTTGGGGAGATGCCCTTGAGGCCTTTTGACCAACTGGGCTCGGAGCACCGTTTCGAGTGGCATCTTGGTCTGGGACATTACAAAGTGGCATCAGAGGATATTTTTTTGACTTAATATTTGGGAACATTATATTGGGATAGGAAGGAAATGTAATTTGGAAATAAACTGTGCCTAGGTTTAGCTACCCCGCATACAGGGAAAATCCAAATTGCCTCAAATTGGTTTATGATTTTCTGGATTTTGAATATTATAGTTGATTTAATTTCACCATTTGGTGGCAAACATGTTTTAAGTTATTACTATTGATGAAATTTTTGGTTCTATTTCAGTTGAAACCTAATGATATGACCATGTTCCATCTCATACGTCATATAGAAACTTGTTATAATCACATGTCATGCATTATGTCATGCCATCTCGGATGCATTAGATAGTACATGCTATTGGGATAGTTGATGTGATATTTGTTCCTACTACTGTGTTAGTTGGGTGTAGTAGATAAGGGTATGACATCATCTTTCAACCCATAAGGAGTGTGGGCCCCTATTAATTGGAAAATTATTCACCCGTGAAATGTAAATGTTTAATGAACTTGTTATATGTATGTTTTGGATATGAGAAATGTTTTGGGTTTATGAGGTGTTATGAGCCCTCATGGTTTTGGGATTGGGTAAAATCTTGGTAAAATATCTTGAATAAGTTAATGTGAAATGGAAATAAAACATAAAATGGTGAATAGGGACTTGAATTAGACCCGACTTGTTAGTGGGTGAGAGGCATAGTTTCTGGTGGTTTAATGGCTGTTCTTTAAACAGTCTTAGCTTTAGAAGCGGGTTGTGGATTTGAATTTGTTTCTAGGAGGGTTTTGACCTGTCCTATACTTTTGGGAATTGTTCCTTGATGTTGTTCTTTTCTTAGGTGTGCATTTGGAATTTTATATACATGCCACTATGACGACCTCCTGTGGTACACCGTGATGGAGGCGATGACAACACTTTGGAGATGGTGGGCCACAAGATACGGCTTGATCCTCCTATAGTTCCAACTGGAGAACCTGAGTCTGTAATGGACATAGTTTCTTAGGAATAGTTTCGTGAGGATTTCTTTCACTATATGTAGACTTTACAGGGAGCACCAAAACAGGCCTTAACTATGGGTGAGCTGACACAGGTGTTTTAGTAGTAGCATCCTCCTACGTTTTTAGGTAATGGAAGACCACATGATACATATCTGTTTTTATAGACCACATTATCAATTTTAAAGCATCTAGATACGCCTCCAGAGTGAAGGTTCAAGCTCGTGACTTACATACTACGTGGAGCGACAAAGAGCTGGTGCGACATTTTAAACAAGGTTGATAGGATATGGATTATGGGTTGGGAAGAATTCCAAACCCACTTCTATGACTACTTTTTCCCCATGACTCTACGAGAAGAGCAGGAGAGTGAGTTTATGCATCTAGAATAGGGAACAATGACAATTATGGAATACTCAGAACACTTTAACGAGATGAAGCATTTTGCGCTGATGTATCCTACTGATGAGTTGTCGAGGGTGTGGCGCTTCAAAGAAGGCATTAGACATTCTATCATATCTCAGGTCGACATGTTCTAGTTTCCTTATATCATTAAAATTGTGAATCAAGCACTGATTATAGAGCAGGACTTAAGGGATGTTGGGGTATAGAATAGGGGAGTGTTGTTTCTTGCCATAGTGGATCTACGTTTTCAGGAAGGAAGCACCATTTTAAGGCTTCCCATGACGTGAGTCCTAGTCAGACTGTGGGTGCAGGTAGCTTGGTTTTTTTTCATTAGTGTGGTATGCGATGCCGCATAAAGAATCAATGCGACATTACCTAGTCGAGTGCCGATCTTGTGGTAGGATGGGGCACATGCAACAGTTTTGCAGGACCTTCCCTCTAGCTGTGAGTGGTTGGGGGTCAGCTCTGATGTCGGGTTCGGGAGAAGGTACTTCAACTCCACATCTGGCTAGAAGCTGGAGTAGTGAAGGATGATCAGTCCAGGGTAATGGTGGTCATGGACATGGTATCCACACACTAGGTTCTCCGAGGCAGTAGGGCAGATCCGATTAGGGAAGCCAACCAGAGTCACAGGGTCTTGGTACAGGCCAGACATATGCAGTGCAATAGACCCAAAAAGAGTAGGATCCTGGACTATCTATAGTGAGAGGTGCGATTTTAGTAGCTTCTACTATTGCATGTAATATTTTTTGATATAGGTTCCTCTCACATATTTATATCTTCATGATTAGTAAAGATCCTTGGGCTTGTTATTTTTGTTTTTGAGGGTGTTTTGACACTAAACACACCTTTGGGAGTTAGAATGGGTGATGTAAGCCAGTTTATGGAATGTATCCTTGAGTTTGGTGGGTTCCACTTCCTCTGAAGATTGTATGTCCTCAAGATGACAGGGTTTGACAGCATTCTCAGAATAGACTTACTCATTTCTTATCGAGCGTACATGGATTTCTACCGCCAGAGGGTGACTTTAACATCCCCAAAGGGTGTAGTGCTTATTCACAAGGGTGACTGGGATATCCTGGCGAGCAGAGACGGACCTGAGGATCATGGGATTTCTAAGATGGCAGCCAATATTTCTAGTTTGTTTCTAGATGATCAAGGATTGAGTCAAGAGGAATTTCCACCAGTGGTTGATCATTTCCAGGATGTCTTTCCTGATGAATTTTCTGGTTTACCTCCTTAGAGAGAGGTGGAGTTCTCTATCAAAATATTTCCAGGAGCTGTGCCGGTATCCATTCCTCCTTACAAGATGGCTACGATGTAGTTGCAGGAGCTCAAGAGGTAGCTAGAGGACTTGGAGGCGAATGTGTTTTTAAGAACCGGTACTTCTCTATGGGGTTCACCGGTACTTTTTTCGAAAATGGAGGACTTTACTCTTAGGATATGTGTGGATTATTAGAAACTAAACCAGATGACGGTTTAAACCTTATATCCCTTTCCATGGACAAATGACCTGTTTGATCAGCTTTGAGGAGCTTGAGTGTTCTAGAAGATTGAATTGAAGTCAAGATATCACTAGGTACGTGTTCGACCTGTGAACATACATTGTACAATATTTTGTAGCTGGTATGGGTTATACCAGTATCTGGTTATGCCGTTCAGTCTCATGAACGTGCGAGGGATTTTCATGGTGCTGATGAAATGAGTGTTCCATCCTTACCTAGATTCTATTGTGGTGGTTTTCATGGATGATATCTTGGTTTATTCTCACAATCAACACAACAATGAAAAAAACCATGATATCATTTTGAATACACAGAGAGAGAATCAGTTATATGATAAGATCTCAAAGTTCCACTTATGGATGGATTAGATTCACTTCCTAGGTCACATTATCTCAAAGAAAAGAGTTTTAGTGGACCTAGAATAGGTGAGATCTATAGTTTCCTGGGAAGAACCCAAGAACATTTTTTAAATACGGAGCATCTTGGGGTTTACTAAATTCTAGAGGGGTATTATATAGACCTTACCACACTTAGAAACACTGTTGATGGGCTTGAATAATAAGGGTGTTAAGTTTGTGTGGTCATAATCTTGTGAGACAACCTTTTAAGAGTTAAAACAGAGGTTGACATCAACAGCAGTCCTGATACTATTAGAGTAGGGAATGAGCTAAATAGTGTACTGTGATGCCTCAGATATTGGGATGGGTGTAGTGATGATGTAGGGAGATTGAGTATTCTCGTATGGGTTTTGGTATTTGAGGCTCTATGAGAATAATTACCCAACGCATGATCTTGATTTAGTTGTAGTTTTTAATGCTTTACATTGTTGGAGGCACTATTTACTGGGAGATCTTTTTGTGGTGTTCACGGACCACAAAATCCTCAATTATATCTTTATGCAGCGTGATATGAATTTTTGGAAGTGAAGGTGGGTAGAGTATCCTCAGTATTTTGACATTGAGCATTAATACATTCCTAGAAAGGGAATTCATTAACTGATGCACTGAGTAGGAGGAATCAGATATAGGTAGTGCATCATTCTAGTAGCGAGTGGAAGCTTAAGGTGTTGTTCTCTGAGATGCATCTGTAGGTGCACGACAGACAGGGGAAAACTTTTCTTTCATCCTTATCTATTACCTCTATTCTACTGGACAGAGTTAAGATAAAGCATCTATCGGATTCAGAAGTCCTAGTTATATGGGAAGGTGTGGAAGGTGGGGCCTCTCCCCCTGGTTGATGATATATGATAATGTGATCTTGCGTATCCATGGAGATGTCTGGGCTCTAGTGGATATATGTGAGGAGTTGATGTGGGATTTTCATGCTTTAGTTTGGACAATGCATCCCAGGGATACCAAGATGTACTGTGACTTGTGACATCAGTACTGGTGGTTAGGAATGAAGAGAGAGGTAGCTGGTTTTGTTATGAGGTGTTCCACCTGTCAGCAGGTGAAGGCCGAAAATCAGTGATTGACTGGGCTTTTATAGCATTTACCCATCCCTGAGTGGAAATGGGATGATGTCGCGATGGATTTTGTGACAGGTTTTCCAAGGTTTCCTCGAGGTAATGATTCTCTATGGGTTGTCATTGACAGGCCTATGAAGGTCACACATTTATTTCCGATCAAGGAGACCTTCAGTGTTGATGATCCAGGATTGTTGTGCATCCGAGATGTGCTATGACTTCATGGGGTCCCGCACACTATCATTTTAGATAGGGCTGAATTATGTCTTGTTTCTGGTAGAGTTTTTAGAGGGCGTTGGGTACACAGGTGCTTTTGATCACAACATACCTCCCCCAAACTGATATTCGGTCAGAGCATATAGAGGATATGCTACGAGCATGCTTACTAGATTTTGGGGTCTCTTGGTATAGGCACATTACCCTGGTTGAGTTCACCTACAATAACTGTTATCAGCTGATGATACATGTGGCACCTTATGAGGCTTTATATGGTAGGCCATGCCGTTCTCCCCTATGCTGGTCAGAGGTAGGAGAGGTAGCTTTACTAGGACCGCATCTCAAGAAACCGACTTCTGAGCATGTCCAGTTGATTTAGACGCAGATGGTTACTGCACAGTATTGTCAGAAATCATAATAATATCGTCGTGGATGACCTCTAGATTTTTAAGTTGGGGAATAGGTTTTCTTTTATGTTTTACCGAGGTTGGGACAGAGGCAGATCAGAAGATAGGGTAATCATTCACTGAGATATGTCGGGCTATTCAAGATTCAAGAGAGAGTAAGGACAGTTGACTATCTGTTGCAGTTACCTCAGAGGTACCGAGCCATGAATGAAATATTCCACGTATCTCAGCTACGCTTCTATCACTTAGACGCGTCTCATGTTTTTTTAACCCAAGGAGGTTGAGCTTCAGATTGATACCTATTTTGAAAAGAATCCAATTCGTATTGTTGACAAAAGCAGGAAGGTTCTCTGAGGCCGGTCAGTTCCTGTAGTATAGGTTCTATGGAAACATGTCTGTTTATAGGAAGAGACTTGGGATAGGTATGCCGATGTACATGCTTAATGGCTGAAGTTGTGCTCAGATGAATTGTGACCACCCTTCAGAGAGAAGTTTAGGGATGAATTTCTATAAGGGGGGAATATTATAAGAACTCAGGTTTTCATACGAGGTATATATCCTTTTATTTTTGGTTTAAGTACCTTGTAATGTGATTATGTGAATTCTTTATTTGATCACAGGTGTTTTTGAGGTGTTCGAGGATTTTTTGGAGGCCGGAACCAAGTTTTGGGCTAGAAATGAACTAGCACACAATTAGCACATGGACTATGCACACTTAGGATAAATCGTGCAATAGGTCTAAGAAACTGTAGGTTTTGGATAGAGAGGTTCCACACAGTTATCACACAGTTATTTAAAACGTGCAGAGTGGCCCTCTTAGGCAGAGAGTTGCGTACAGTTTTTGCATGGTTTGGGAAACCGTGTAGGTAAACTGTGTGACCCCTACTGTGCTTATTTTTTAAAATATTTAAATTAAAAAATAATTTTTTTAAACCCAAATGGGATTCTCTTCTCCACACGTAGAACCGTCCCATGGATCTCTCCTTTCACACCTAAAGTAGGCATTGAGCCATACTCTCCGTTCGACATCTGTTTTGATCACTGATCATATCTACGGATCCATAATAGTATGTCATCAATTATTTTTCAGTCATTCTTGTTTCTTCAGAAAAAATACTTTGATATTTGGATTTAGTTTCATATCCCTAATATTATGTTCTTCGTCCATTTTTCAGTTGGCTTCAAAACTGGGACGAATCAAGACACAGTACTGGATGAGCTGTCTACTACCGAGGCGAGGTAGGTGTTCTATACTTTCTTCAAGTTTTTCTTGATGTTTCTCTATCATTTGGCCGAAATTCCATTTGTCGGATTTCTGGTGGGGTCTTGTTTTTGAGAAAGTATCTTTTAGTAGTTGTAGTTGGAACTAGTGAGGTTGACCATGGGTTCTGTTTAGGTGGGTTGGCACATGTTGCTCATTTCAAGGTCACCAAAGGGGTGTGCCTTAATAAAATACATTTTTATGCCTATTAAAACCGCCCAATGGGTGTGTG
Source organism: Viscum album (assembly GCA_963277665.1). Taxonomy (NCBI): domain Eukaryota; kingdom Viridiplantae; phylum Streptophyta; class Magnoliopsida; order Santalales; family Viscaceae; genus Viscum; species Viscum album. The sequence goes on from OY728165.1 coordinate 816,779,813, forward strand.
CTTGTGATTTACAAGGTAGAGTAATCCCTTATATGACCTAATAGATTGACTAGCTAGTTTAGGATATGTGCTTCCTCTTTACTTATTGATATCAAGTTATACCTTATCTATTTTGATGGGTTGTCTTAAATTGAATATGTTTATATGGGTGGGTATACCTATATGTAAACTAATAAAGGCATGTTAAATGGTTTATATGGGAGGGTAGGCCCATATTCTTGTTTTGATAAATGGTTTGCATGAGTGGGTATACTCATGGATTGTGCAGGTGGATGAGAGTTGGTATACTCACATGAAATGAATGTTTAATTGGAATGTTTGAATGCTTGAATGAATGATTTGATAGATGCCTTGGAATTCTCTCCATGGATCTGTAATACGGTAGTGGATGCCTTGGTTTGACTTGGAACCTTGGGTCTTGATTCCGTGGTATGCCTCGGGGCTTGTTTCCCCATAGGATCCAACTTGCTTGGGATTGCGTTGGACTTGCCACTGACTTAATTCTAGGACCCCAACCATTCCCTAACCATGTTTCCACCATGGATGCCCGTGGGACTCGATGGGATGCCTTTGATGTGCTCCTTGGATCCAACCCTCTTTGGTCAAGATATTTTTTACTAGGATGCATTAGTATGCTGACACCTTGGATCCGGCCCTTAGGGTCTACACTTCACTTCACGGTGTGGTCGTGGCATAGTTGGTTTCTCTATACAGCGTGGATATGGGTTACATGATACGGATGGATGTATGTATTGGTCGTGTAACATGTTTGTTTACTTCTTTATAGATTCCTTGTAAGGATGTGGCTCTCTTTTGCAGGTATCCTTGAGGGATATTTATTTTTACATTGTAGTAGATTTATTCCATGGGAATACACACTATTTACGGACTATTTATACTTTCAAGAACATTTTTAGAATTTATATTAGAACTGTATAGACCTGGGTGGTTATCTACTGAGATGTTTATCTCACACCCTTTTTGGGCCCCCTTGGTGACCCCCAATAGATTATATTATTGATGGTGATGATAGGGGCAAGCGACCTAGTACAGGTTGTTGATTTTGGATTTGGAACAGGGGAGAAAAGAACCAAGCAGAGGCTTGCGATGCTCGGATAACTTTTTGGTCTTTTGTTCTTTTGGGGGTACTATTATTGTATTGTATTTCCATGTAATTTTCTAGCTACTTTCTAGATACTTGTTCCATCATCATCATTTTGTATTTGTGACACTTTTGGTTATTGATATGTATACCTATATTGTCTTACTTTCAGTACTCTGCTTTTTATTTTGCTTCCACTATTGCAAGTTTTTAGCTTCTGCTGTGATACTCTATAAATGAGGGCATAGTCTCCCCACTGACTCACCTAGGCCCCCACTGAAAGTCGGTAGCCTCTAAAATTTTAAGAGATTCTCTTGAGGACTTGTGACCAACTGGGCTCAAAGAACTGCTACGAGTGGCATCTAGGTCCGGGACGTCACACCATAATTTACATGAAATTTACCATATTTGGGTTGACCTTAATTACACTATATATAATATAATGATGAATGTCATATAATCATTTCATGCAGCTAGGGAACTTGGAACCTTTTTAAGGGTTCTTTTAGTGTATTTATTTAATTTTGGATCTTTGTTATGCATATAATTTATTATTAACACATTATCCTGACTATTGGACTTAGAATAAAAAACTGAAAAATAATACAAGAAAATAAACTTATGAAATCGATAAAATAGAATATAAAAAATTATAAATTAAAATTTGACTTCTCTAATACCCCTAGAAGGTTTCATGGTACTATGAAAGAATTGGTACACTTTTGAATTTTATTTTTTCATTAATATCAATAGATAAATCTAAAAAATAGATAGTTTCTCCTTAGAATCTCATAGATAGGATCATACTTATAAATTTTTTAGTTAATTATAATATACTATTACCCTTTTTGTGGTATTATTTATTGATAAAAATTATTTTCTAATTCTTATTACTTTTTCTCCGTGGTGGTGAATCAAACTGAGGATTTTAATAGATATATCCACATGTTCTCCATGAATCCCTTAATGACATTCTAAAAACATCAAGTTCTAGCACATAAGAAACCAGTGCTTTACATGATTCACCATCGATAGAAAAAAGGATATATTTTTTCTTTATCTTAGTTTTAGAGAGAGGGGTAAAGGGGGTATTTCACTGCTAGAGTATAAAAAATTTCCTTTGAAAGTGTGTTTATTTTGTCAACACAACACCCTAAAAAGCGATATATTTTAGAATATTTACATAGGGTTAAATAAAAATAATTAGACAAAGGTTTTTATCATATAATGTTATCTATGTAAAACCCCATGTGAATAATAATAATAGTAATATCATATCCCTTTAAATTTGTTTATTATAATATCATTACCTAAATAAATAAATTAATATTTAATGAAATAATATGAAAAAAATATTTCATTTCCATTGGGTCACTAAACTTGACACATATTCTCCCATATAATTTTTTCAAACCCTGTATTATAATAATATATATATATTTGTATTTGTTCATTTGTTAAAATAAATATTATAATCACTAAAAATATTAATAAATATATATTTATTTTAATCTATTTACTAAAATCATAAATAAATAGATATTTTATTCATTTACTTTTGAATAATATAAAAAAGAGATAAAATTCAATGCATAAATTCTAAACTCGAATATATCGTGGTTTAATTTTTGTGCTTAATTTTTAACTTTAATAAATACTATTCTAGAATTAATGAATAATTGTTTTCATAAATATAAATTCATTTAAATTTTACCTGATTTTGGATACACTTAGTGTTTGAACATTAAGTCCCCTTTCAGAATGACAACAAGTGAACTTGTCAAAATTACCAAATCATTATCTAACAAAATGTTAGTGAAACCATAGGGAAATAATTTAACATATGAAATAATAAAAACTTATTATAAATATTATGTTTTAATATAATAACTTTTTTAAACTAATATTTAATCATGTAAGATTCATTCTTTTTTCAACACCCTATATAATCGATTTATCTTTCTTTGAATTTATGAAATGATGTTTTATAAACTACCATGGCCATGGATTTACTCAGACAGTTCCATTTTAATGAATGTGATAATGATATCTTCTTCCATTAATATGGAAGCTACAAATATTTTTGTGGATTATTCAGTTAATTTCAAATCACTTATGACACGCTCATCATTAATTACCTCACTGTAAGAATATTTTATCACAATTGTCATTCATACATGTAAGTAATTGATTCATGATACAGATTAATAATAATCTCAAGTAAAAGGATAATAAACACATTAGAAGATAAGAATATCCAATGACATATAAAACATGTAGAATTTATATTGGTAGAACTGTCCTCATGACCTCTCTTCTTTAAGATTACCAAGCGTAAAATTCATGAGAATAAGTCTCAATGTCTTATGAGACCCCAACACCAAATAGTTAAAAATCTTTTATTTATCATCAAAAAATGTATCTAGAACATGTACCATATTGATTTAAGAATATCATTTTGGTATCCCTAGGTTATCAATATAGATGGAAACTACTATAACCTATTAATACGATGAATATTATAATAACATTATAACATTAATGTTACGTCGAGGAAAAATTACTATGTGGTAAGAGTACATATTTTTATTTTAATAATTGAAAGAAACAATTTGGTTAATTATAGGTATATAAATCCAACATATAACTAGTGTAGTGGAGATCACCATGGTCAACACACGTAGAACACTAGTGTTCAATATTTCACTTTGCAAGAAGTGATAGTCAAATGCAGTGTTATTTACTTTTCATGTTTATTAAATTGTACTAATTTTTCTTATACATAGTGGTTTCTATTACATTAATCACCTTATATCAAGGTTTATATATATATATGTGCGCATTATTTAATATTTAATTTCTATTTCATGCATTTATAGTAGATGATGGTGTATGATAGTAGGTGGAAAGTTTCCATAGGTAATGAATCCCATGTTACGTGGATACGTTAGGCCGGTCACTAGCCGCTAGAAAAATTAAGGTGGAATTATGGAGTCCACATACCAAGGATGAAGTATGTGACATCTAATTAAAAAACCTATAATTCTAGGATGTAGTTTCTCAACACCTTAGATTGCATATAATTTTCCAGCTCGATAGATCCAACTTGATAAGAAAGTTTGTATTCCCATATAGTGGTTGTATAATTACTTATAGTTAAGTTAGACAAGTATGGAAGGATAAAATATCAATGTATCTCTCTTAAAGAAGAATTTGTAGTCATAAATTTAAGACCTATGGTTGGGGTTAAATCTTCTAGTGGTGAGATGATTTTCTATTTAACATGGATGTTAGATCTACTATCTATCCCCAAAAGTATCTTGATATAGGAGCTCCAAGATAATTATAGAACCAAAAAGAAAGAGAGTAATTTCTATAATACTTACACCTTGAATTAATCATAATAAAAGTGTTGGCATTCTTGATTCATGACCTACCTGAGGAGGATAATATTGAGAATAACCAATTTTATCTTAGAAAGTAAATATGTAAATGAAAAACATATTTGATTCATTATTTTACTAGAGTAATTACTAAAAATACTAGTCTTAGAGATCTTCATTGAATATAATCATGTTTTTGATACCCAATCCACCATCTCTGTAGGATTTGAAACAGGTTTCACACAGAAAAGATATGGATTTCTTCTTGAAAATACTATAACTCCACATGGAATTTCATATTATTCTAATCATACTATTAATAAGTTTTCGATGCCATTTTTAAACTATTAATAAATTTACATGTTCCAGAATGGTGATTCATTTAACAAGGGAGATTCATCCATTTTGTGGAAATGCGTTACCCTTAAAATCATTTAACAGATCATTGAGTTTTCTAAAATGAAAATGAAAATTTCAAACTTGGGTATGCCCAAAAACATAGGAGTTCATAGATAAAGAAAGGGAATACTTCCTTCCTTGATGTTATGTTTCCTTTTGATAGTTAGCTTTCCCAAAATTCATTAATTCTTATAGAATAAAATTTGATGTTTACATATATTATTTATTATACAAATATTTCACATTAATGATCTAGTGAATATTTAATGATATCAATATTTTTCAATATCCCATGGTAAGAATCAAAGACTTAGTATATAATAAGTGTTTTGAGACATTGAGACATATCCCCACCTAAATAGGGAAAAGTTATCCCTAATCCACTAGCTTGTGAGGAAATATACTAATATTAAACCCCAAAATGGTAATTTGGAATACTAATAATTTTTATTCTTTCCCAAATAAACAAGATCATGAGAAATAACCTATAAGGGATATATTAACAAGGATTGAGATCCTAAGGGAATAAAAAATTGTCTTCAAAATATAGTTGAAAGTGTTTCTGAATCCAAATATTTGTTAGCAATTTAATGATGAAAGTATAACTGATTGTATGAAAGGAATTTATTACATAGAATTTGAGAGAAACACAACTATTTTAAGGGTAAATTTTTATCTTGTTGATGAGTTTAGTGATGGTAATCAAGAATTCATGAATTACCATTCCATAAAAAAATAGATGAAGGGAGGAGTCCATTTTTGAAAAATATGTGGCTCATATTTATGATTTCTCATTAAAAAATTTACCAATAGTGTTGATAAAAGATATTGGTTAATATATATATACTAGGTGAAAGCTAAATATTGTGAAATAACAGTTCATTATTAAATAAATCATGGTCTAGAAGTTGGTCCAATATTCAATTGTCAGAGTTCCCAATTGACATATGTATAATATCTATAATATTACCTATGTTATTCAAGGATTTCTTGTCGAAATGGTTATCATAATATTATAAAATATTCTTCTTTATATCCTTTTTACCAAATAAAAAATCATTTATATATTTCAAATATGTGATAGGCCAACTAAAGTTTCTATCATTTTGAGGGATGGTGATAAAAGATGTATCTAGACACCCCTTTTTGATCCACTTTACTATAAAATTTTCATTGGGGATGGAATCCATGGTAATTATCTTAATATTCAGTTGAGGAGAATAATCAACTTTCTTATTAAAAATTGAGATATATAACTATTCATTATGACAATTTTTTATCCCATCAAACTGCCTTTCCAGAGATTCAATTTCCAAATGAATTTTTCATTAAGTCTCCCCACTATAGGTTTTAATTATTTAATTTAGATTCTTCAACTTATAGACATAAACATAAATATAATTTCAGTGGAATTTTTAATTCTATACATTCTATAGAATAATTCTACATTTAGGGTTTCTGATCGATGTATTGTTGAATCATAATGGGTGAGGACCCCTTTATTTAGATAATATTATGGTGGATAAAATGGGATAGTGATCAATGTTAATTTTGAAGACAGTTATTGAGTGAGCCTATTCCCATACATTTAATACTTTTAAATTAACAAAATTCATATAATGTTTGATAGCCATAATTTTTTTGGTGTATTTTCTATACCAGGTATATTTATCCACATGTAATGAAACTTTAGCTAAATAATTTTTTATTAATGAATTCCCCATATTCTCGACTAGTAATGTTCTATAAAGGCCCAACAATTATTTGAAGGATTCCCCAGAAAACATTAAAGTCTCTAGTGATAATTTTAGGGACCAAAATACTTTGATTAATGGGATATTATTCAAACCAAAAAATCTCATACCATGGTATCTATTTAAGGCATAAATGAAAGATAAAAAATTGAGTTTCTTTAAAGAGATCCTTCAATTAATAACCCATTAACTTATATGTATTAAAACCCTTTCAGTCACTTTTTTAGATATAAAAGCCCAAAATGTTTCTATAGTATCATTTTATTTAATAATACCTACTATTTCATAACATAAGGACCTAAAATGAAGGAATTATTAGGATTTTAATAGAACCATAGGTTCAAAAATCCCTTCAAAACCTGATGATATTTAAGAATGAGTTTTTTGACATAGGTTGTAGCTTTTGAGTGATAAAATAAGTATTTTAATATTCTTCAATTTGAATTATAAAATTTTAAACCCCAATAAATTTTTAATTTAAATTTAATTGTCAAATATTCAGAAAAAATAAATGAATTGGAGGGAATTGCGTAAAGGGAATAAAAACTGGGATGTAAGTGTTTTTATAAATCATTTATATTAAAGGATTAATACTTGATATTATATTTGTGTGAGATTTTTTTTAAATTTATATATTTGAAGATGTTAAAAAATGCCTCCTACCACTAGGAATTCACATGCATGGGGAACAGATAATACAAGAGTCATAGAAAAACATTGAAGTAGGTGGGAACCTAAAACAATATTAAGAGGACTGGAGGAAAGCTCAGCATGGGTTAGAGGTTGACATGAGGGATTGGTTCAGGGTGACATTGGGGATACTTCTATAATAATATGGTGTCACCATTTCATATATTAAGAATCCACATTATTCACATTACATTGATGTGGGATACAAAGTGAGGTGGCCATGTTCACATTTTTAATCCTATGATTCCCCATTGACCTAATAAACCCAATTACATGACATATATGAAATATTAATTACATAAAATAACATTTTCATTTACATTTAGAGTTTTAGAGAGTTCGGAAAAATAATTAGATAACTAAAACATGATATTTTCCAACTAACAAACATTTTCTCTACTATATAAGAATCTTCTAATGTTAATAACAATCATTAAACATCTTCCGCAAATCTTCCACACAACATACTCTTCTAAAAATATTATAAGCATTAATTTTATTCATAACCTAGGTAAGTGGAAATATAAGGAAGGGTTGATCTAAAAATATCAGTAAGGGTAAACATACGTGATAACAACAAAAAATCATAAGTAATCATAATATGAAAATATGGGTATGGTAATATAATCAAGGTATAAGAACACAAAATATAGAAATCATTTACAATAAAATATTAATCCTAATAATATCATAAAATTTTATTAGTAAAGTGTCATAAAATAATATTACCAAGGTTTTTCACCAAGGTATCCTAAGAAATTACCAAGGAATACTGTCGAGGTATTATAAACATGTCATCTCTAGAGATTAATTGTTTACCCAATGTATTGGAGCATTATAATGGTATCAACTTCCATACATTATATGTATATTATATATGTGTATAAAATAAAGAAAACATTCATGATTATAGAAAAAAAATCATAACATGAGAAACCCATGGAAAATAAATGGGTATATAATGACATTATGTAACTTTGTAGGTAAATACCCTTTAATGAAGAAAATGGTATTTACGCTATTTTAGAAAAGGATATACACTTTAGTTCATAATTTTTCCAATAAATGGGTGTATGAGATCTTGGTGAACACCCTTCACTCAAGGGGAAGAAATATAATGTGTTCATATAAGAAAGGAATTGGAAGAAAACACATATTTATATACATTGGGTGATTTGGTGTGGTAAACCATCCTAAACATTCCTTTATATTATATAATTTACTTAATTAAAACATTAAAATAAATAATAAACTCAACATCTAGAGAATATAGAGGTTCAATATCTTTTGAAACTAAATATATAATCAAATTATTTTATAATTATTGTAAACCTTTCCCCATAATTTCATCAAACTAGGTCTTCTTATAAATTTATCCCATGTTAAACCCATACTCATACCCTAGGAAATGGAAACATAAGTTAGCGGTGAGCTCAAATTCCCACTAAGGTGGGAATTAACATATCATCATTTAACCTTTAGTGAAATTAGTAGCATATAATAAAACGTAAGTAGGAGAAAAATCTCTGATTAAAAGAACATGGTATCACAGAAATGGTTCCTATGGCCTAATTGGAAAATAAGTAATCAAATATAATTATTCATATAACCTGGAAAAAATATTGAGAAAACTTGGGAAATAAATCATGATCTATATAGAATAACATAGTCACATATCAAATGGTTGTGACACCAATATAAGTATAAAAACCAAAAATTGTGGATCAAGAAGTACCAACTATTTCCCAATGTGGATCTGGCATCACAATCTATTTCTTATTGTGGACTAGTTATCATAATTTGTTTCCCATAGTAGATCATGCATGAAAAACTATTTATTATAGTATATTATGAATCAAAACTTATTTCATATTTTTTGATCAATAATTAGTACTCATTTCACCATTATCTCATGAGAAATAAATCTATATCCAACACATTGAAGAGTTATATAGGGACCACCCCTATCTTTATGATTAACTATACACATTTGTTCCGTAAGAAAACATATAATCATCACTTTATTAAAACATAAGAATAATAATTGGTTTCACATTAAGTTTCAATAGTTATCATATTAATTGATACCAAATTCAATAACCAAAAAGAGTAACTTCATAAAATCATTCCCTAAATGATTTATAAAACATAACGTCATGAAAAATTGATACCTTTTGAGATAATGAGGGAAAATTTAAATAATAAAACAGAGTATAAAATATTATATTTAAAAGTAAATTATGCATATAAAGTGAATTGATATATATTTTTGTTTTAAAATAATAAAGGATAACATTGCTGGTAAGTAAAACCATAGACTTGATATAAGATACATTTGAGAGAAATCAACACTTAAGAGGAAGAGAATTATTCAAGAAATATTGTAATTTTATGGAAGTGAAAATAATTTAGATAAGGTTATTTTAATTGAGAAAATATTTTCTAATGAGATATAAAATTAGACATCATATTTAAAAGGTGAAAATTTAATATAGGGAAAAGTTAAGGTCAATGTTCAGAAGAAACTACTAAACTCAAAGAAAACGATTAGAGTTGCCAAACGACCTTAACATTAATCTTGATTCCAATGGAATTAATTAAAACTCTTGTATCATAAATATAAGAATATTAATTACATATTTAATAACCTTATTCATATATATTTACATTTATACCATTAATTCAAAATAATTCTCTTCATGTTGTATATTTTCATAAACTAGTGTTGATATTTTGTACTAATTTTGTAATAGTAGTGTCCAGATTTCTTATTTTCCAAACTTTATAATTTTATAATTGTTAAATATACTATAATTTATGTGATATACTTTATTATATTGTAATATTTCTTTTACATGAGAGTCTTTTTGTGTTTTTTTTGAATTTGAATTCAGTAAAAGACTTATATAGGTTTATTTATCAGTATCGATGAATTAACTTACAAGGATCATTAATTAATTTGTTTTCCCATATAGAGTCAAATTAATGATATATAATAATTCTATATATCATATATATTCAACAATAATATACTAAAACCATCCATAAATGTGGAAGATAAAAATAAAATCCATCTTTCCATGGAGATGGTAGTCCGCACATACATATAATTTACATTTTTTTCTTAAGGAAAATGGGAAGGGTAGCTAATGAATGTACCATAATTATAATAATATATCAGTATATTAGTGATATTTATGTTATCATTATAATAGAGTTTTATGAAATTTTAGTAATAATACATTCATATAAAGAATTAGAAAAGAGAAAGGAGCGGTTGGAAATTAATATCTCACTACATGGATTATCTCCTTTGTGAAGGGGATTAAGCCTTCGATGGAATTTTTTATAGAATAATAGAACTTAATTATGTTGGATAAAAGTGTTTAGGAGAGGTTTAAAAATAATTTGGGAAAAAATATGGGGTTGGGGTGTGATGGTATGTTAGGATAGGATAGCCCATTTTTTAGGCGAGATGGATGACTTTTATGTAAATATCCATAAATGTTTAATGATGGTAAGTCACTATTAAGAAAATTTACACCAAAATTGATAAATAAGTAGGGAATAAGTGATAATTCCATGAAATTCCTCAAAAAAATTCACACACTTGTTTTAAACATGTTTGAGGTCATTTAATCTTGAATTTTTACTTTTACCATTTTAGCCTTTACTGTGATAACTAGTTTGTTAAATAAGTAAATTATCCTTTATTCGTAAAAAATAGAACTTATTATAAAATTTATACCCATTGATTCATAATTATAAATAAATTTAATTTGAATCAATTTCTGAAATTTATAAAATTAATTTTAAATAAATAATTTTATAATGTATTACAAACCATTTTTTTAGAAAATTATTACATATGTTCTATAGAATTAATTATAAGTTTGTAAACTAGATTTTTTTTTAAATTTCTAATACAACTTATAAAATAAATATTTTACATATAAAATGGTTTCCAAAATTTTCAAATATTTCTTATAAATTGATATTTCCATAAAGGCGCGGTATTTATAAAATAGTATATTTCACTATTCACCTAAAAATTAAATTTATTTAGGAAAATATAAAAAAATTATCTTAAGATAAAATTTACATGATAAATAAAAAAGTGAATTTAATTTTTTAAAATATCTACTCTAAAATTTATAAATTTTATTTTTAATTAAAAGAATAAAATATAGTGAAATCTATTTTTATAGGAAAATGATTTTTGATAAATTATCTATTATTCTCTCAATTTACTATAAATTAATAATTTAACTAGTATTAATCCTTTAATTATGGAAAAATATATTATACTAAAAAATTAAATTTTATAAAAAAAACTATATTTTTTTTTCTTAGCTACACAAGGTGAGTAGATCTTAAAAGTGAACTTCATTTAAATTATATATATATATATATATATATATCATTATTCCATTACCACTATGGATACCTTAAAATTATATATCTACCCTAAAACAATTTATATTTTCTTGGTTTTGGTGTTTCATATGGAGTATGATATCAATCATAGTTTTTATTTATGGTGGAATATTTTACTAAAACTTAGGTTGTCACATTATACACCCATTAAAAGGAATTTCTTCCTTGAAATTTTATTACATGGAATAAAACAAGTGATGGTACTTTTATCTCATCACATCCTTAGGTTCACATGTAGTGTAATCAAACTTACAATTTCGCCAAAAAATATTGACTAGATGCATGGTCATGTTTCTTAGAACCTTATCTCATTGATCCAAGATTTCTATTAACTTTTTAATATAAGAAATGTCATGTTATAGTTGAATATATTTTGAGTTTAGTAAATGTGAGGGATCATGTATATACTTCTTCAATAGAGATACGTAGAACACATTGTTCACTTGAGAGAGGTGTGGAGGGAGTGATAAGTGGTAGGTTATGACCCAATACAGTCAAGGATAACTAAGGGAATGAATTATCTTGGTCTTAGCATCCCTTTCTTCCCAAATCTCTTAACCCACTTCCATGGAGATATTTAAATGAAAAATTCATCACCATCTTCAAACTCTTAATCTCATCGATGATTATCAATATAATTCTTCTCTCTACTTTGTGCCGCTTTTATATGATGGTGAATTTTTTGAACCTTCATGACCATTTCTTTGATAGGGTCAAGACCTCTTAGTTTCCTCTCTCCATCTTCATCCCAACATATTGGAGTCCTACATATCATTACAAAAAGAGCCTTTTATGGTTCTATCTGAATGTCAAACAATAAATCGGTGTTATATGAGAACTATATCAGGTGGATGTATCGATCCCAATATCCTTTTAAGTCCATGAAATAATATATTAACATATCCTCTTGAGTTTGAGTAGTCATTTCAAGATGACCATATTTATGAGGATGATAAGTGGTACTAAATATTGACTCTATCTCTAATGCTTTCCAAAGACTTCTCTAGAATCTCAAGGTAATCCTTATATCCCGATCAAATACAATGGATAATGGTAATCCATATATCCTCACCACTATTCTTATGTGTTTCTTTAAGAGTTTTTCAAGGTAGAAATATTAATTTAATGAAATAGAATACACTAATATCATAAGGAGATTGACCACCACCCAAATAAAATTTAGGCCATTAGATGTTTTTTAGTCCTAAGATGAAGTCTATAGTGATGTTTTCCCATTTCTATACTAGTTTGGGTAAAGGATTCAACATACTCTTAGAATTTTGAAATTAAAAATTAACTTATTGGAATTAAAATAATCAATATTTGTATTAGAAAATTTATTTCTTTATGATATCCCACCAAAATTTTTATTTTAGGTATCCAAAAATATTTATATTTCCTCAATTAATAGAGAAGGACGAGCTATATGCAACATCCAAAACCTCCTTCATCAATTATATTTTTAATGGGGCACATATCCCGGTTCGAAACTTTATAACTTCATATTAATCAGTGTTGAACTCCAAGAACCTTCCCTTATTACTTAAAGATTTATGATTTATAAATCAATGATTACTGGGTTTTTTTAAATCCTTATAATAGATAGGTTAATATGTTATTTTATACTCAGAGAATCTGTGACATTATTTTCCTTCCTAGTGTGGTAATGTGTTGAGAAGTCATAATATTTTATCAACAAAAAAAATCTAATTTTCTTCATATTAAACTAATGATGTATGAATATACATTTCAAGCTCCTATGATAAATTTATATATCACACTTTCTTCCATAGAGATAATGTCACCAAATCATTAATTAAGATGTTATTACTGCCCACTCCAAATAATGATTTTCTCATGAATCTTTAATTGGAATGAGGCACAAGAAATTACCTTATTATTCCACATGAGGACATAAGCCAAAACCTCTTTCAATATATCAAAATATATTGAAAAACCATTCCCACTATAGTGAAATGTAAGTATAATATAGGTTACCAATATCGTTTTTATTTCCATGAAAATTTAATCACATTCCTCTGTCCTAAGGAACCTTAATCCTCTCCATGTTTACATGGTTAGTGGATTTGATTTCCATAAGAAATTTCTCCCAATGAGTTGATAATATCCTACAAACCCCAGAAAACTATGGATATTAGTTACAATGTTTAGTCTCAACCATTTTTCATTAAATTATAGCTTTCATATATTTAGTCATAATCCCTTGATTGTGATACTATGTCTGAAGAATGATAATTTATGATTATAAAATTAAAACTTGTAAAATTTGGAAGAATATTTGTCCTTTCCTGATGTCTTAAACACAATCAACAAATGATTTTCATTCTCTTACTTTCTATTTGAGAATATAATAATATCAACTATGAAGACAACCAAAAACTAATCAAGGTAGTCTCTATGGATTCTATCCATTAGATCCATTATTATGGTAGGAGGATTAGTCAATCCACTAAATTCATTGTGTCCATATCTCATTCAGAAATATATTTTGGAAATATCCTCCCATTTAAACAATAAATGATAATATCCATATCAAATTTTAATATTTTTTAAGTAATGAGATCCTATAAGTTTATAGAAAATGTCATTGATACGGGGTAAAGGATATATATCCTTAACTAAGACCTTTTTAAGATAATTATTGTCAATGAAATGATGCATTTATCCATCTTTCTTCTTAAAAAAGTGAACTAGTTCTCCCTATGGTGAAGCAGTATGGTAGATAACACCGTTATCCAAATTCTTCCTTTTCTGCTTCTTTAATTCCACTAATTCAATATAATCTATCATATACATACTCATTTAAATTGGCTTGTATCTATTTATAAGTTCAATCATGAAATCAACCAAAAACTCTAGGAGAGGAATAAGATTATCATCCAGGAATACAATAGTATATTCTCATATAATGGGAATGACATGAGTTTTGACTTCCCTATTGACTATTTGAACGCGAATCCACTCATTTCTAGTTATTAGAACACATATTATAGAATTTTATTCTAAGGGTTTTTAACTTTATATATATATGAGAATAAGATGAATTAGGATATAAAATGAGATCTCCTTATCTCTATAAATGATATGGGATCTATTTTGTGATAACTAATCTATACCCAATATTATGTCAAACTCAACCAAGGGGAGAATAATTAGATCAGCATGAAGTATTTTCCAATTTTTTTTTCAGATGTGACTAATATATGTTAGATGAAATCGTCATGCCACATGGTGGTTTCAAAGATAGTTCAATTTCCAATGATTAAGGTGATGATTCAATATTCTTAGCATGATTTATATATATATAACAATTTGAAGAACCAAATTTAAATAAGTAATTCATATATCTAGAATAGAGAATAACTGTACCTCACATCACTTTATCATCGTAATCCACCTAAGTGGTAGTGAGTGTATATTTTCACTATTTTTCCCCTTGTTTGGGAAGTTACTAGTGTTTATCATATTCATTAGATTTGGGTTTAGGTAATTAATTTACATAATGGTCAAACTCCTTACATTTGAAAAATTGATGAGTGGGTGGAGCATTAGTGGAGAACTTCTTCTCTTCTATTGGCCATTTTGAATCCTTTCAGCATTTGCAAACATTATAACCAACTCTAATTTATTTAAAAAACTTCATGAAATTATTAGGAAATTTCATTGGTGTTTCTTCCACTATTTATGGTATGAATATAGTCAAACCTTCTTTGCTTCGGGATATTTTTCATTAGTGTCACCCTGAAACTCCATCAAATGTTTCTTTTCTTTGGAGTGATGAGAGTCCCCAACATCTATTTACTCATTAAGTAAACATTAGAAAATCTATTTGTAGCTACCAATGTCTCTAATATCTAGTTAGCTTTGATGAATTGGTTTGAGGCCACTAAATTGTTATTTGATCTTACTCTAAGAATGTACAACAAAGACCAAGACATACCTCACCCATCTTGTAATGTTTTATTCACAAGTTCAAATGAATTCATGTGTGCTGAGGATTCCATGACTATAATGAGATAAAAATTGTTGAATTATTGAGATATTGGGAAGAAGAATAGTTGTTCACCTGCATGAAATCTTCATCTTTCATTTATACAGATTATTTGAACAAGTTGAAATTTATGAATGAAAATGATGTTTTAGAGGCATATGAAGCATCTAAAATGAATAGATATAGTGTGAGATGTGAAAGATCATGTTTTTTTCTTAACATTAATGTATAATTATTTATGAAATAAGAAGGCCTCATTGTATAAGAAAATATGGAATGTATTTCGATGTATAATATTTGAGAAACCGACGTCAAATATTTGAATCCTGATATCTTCAATGATATTAAAATCATTATTGACAAGACATATTTCAGGGGATTATTAGGCAGTGAAGTAATTTTAAAAAGGTAGTGGAACGCATCTATAAAAGAAGATAATCTGATAATGATAGAAGCTACTAATTCTCATGTATTTTTTGAGAGTTGTCATTTTTTATAAAATAGGGTTTTTCAAAGTTCCTCATACCCAAAAAACATAGAGAGTTCGACGAGCCTCCCACCTATGAGAATAATGGGAGTTCCTTATACTGAGTAGTTTGAAGAAGAAGAACCACACCCTATTGGCATGAGGAAGAACTTAATAGTTCCATTTTTTATGTTTTATTTTTCCTTCTTGACAGCTAGATGGTTAATATGTTCTGTAAACCAGTGCTGATATATAACTATCTCACTATGTTATGCCAAGATAGTGAAATTTCATATAGAACCTTATCTTAAGGAATAAATAGTTAACCCATATATAAAATATTACATGAAGAAATAAGATAATAACATACCATGTACTTAGTTACATGATGAAGTGAAGATATCATGAAAAACCTTTGTTATTGAAGAGAGAAATCAGTTCTTGTTCTTTCATGCTATCCCAAAAAACATGAGGAAGATAAGAGGTAGTGCGATACACTTTCACATAGAACTTAAGGATACATATTTTTTGTTTCCATGAATTAGTTTTAGGATTATATCATATACTCATAATATTTTCACATATAGTTTGTTTTATAAGGATGAATACTTAGCTTCCCAAATACGAATGTGTATAGTGTGGTTCATCCATGTATTGAGGACTGTATAGAACACATGTGGGCAATTTTTGATATAACACATAAAAGATTAAAGAATCATATATTATATGTGCTAGGGATTACATGAGAAACCATGCATGTCACATATGACATGATTTCTTAAAGATACATTGAGAATCAAAAACTATAATTAAATATCTAAAAATGTTCATCAGTGACCGAAAATAGAAGAAATTATGATAATGATAAGATGAATAGTTAATTTTTCAACAATCAGGAAGGACGTTCATATTTCTATAGATATTTATGAAAGAATATATTCGATGTACACGTACTTGTTTGAATAGAAGATATCAGATAGAGAAATAAAATTAGACAGACATGTATCATATGATCAAGAAAAATAAAGTTCGGACAGATACATGACTGAGTTTTTAGTATAATTTAGTATTAGATGAATAGGGTGAAGAAGATAGATATTCAATTTAGTTTATTCTATACTAAAAAGGAATGAGTAAATAAGAGAATAAGATATTACAACAGATAAATGTTTTCACTAGGAGAACAATAAGAAGATAAGGAATATTTCAGTTTACTACTATGAATAAGGAAATTTTCTTCGATGTTACTATGAAAGTAACAAGTAAATAAGTAGGATACAATTTCATGAAGAGAAAGTGTCAAGAACAGAGTAGTACCCTGAAACCAATCATATGTATTAATAGGTGGAATAATTTCTTGGTGTTTCAAAATTTTATGGATTTGTAGAATGTCTTCAATGGTAGTATAAAGAACCATACAAGAGAGATAAACAAGAATCATCAATATAGAAAAGCGAGACAGAAGTTAAATTTTATTATCTTATTACTGTTAATATATTAAATTATTTTTTTCTCGTTGTTTTGTGTAATTTTATTATTTCCAAACTATGTTAATGAACAGATACTTTTATTGAGTATAGAACATTTTAAAAATATAATGTACCATATTTACCTTCTTTCATATAGTTTCATATGTTAAGGAAAAGAGAATAATAGAACCAATATCCTAAAAGGTCTAAGAGGTGAAAGGGATAATTGTTAAAATTGGTGAAAAGGGTCACAATACTGATTAAACCCCCTCATTGTATTGATTATATACCAAATTGTTCTTCAAAATTGGCATCAAATTGAAGGTTAACCACTATTAGATTCTATATAATGGATTTATTCTATTTTTAGGACTTGAGTTTTTTTCCTGTACTAAGAATGAAGTGTAGTTTTAGTGAAGATTCAATTGTCTCTGAGAAAAATTATAATTTTACCAAGGCCATGATGAGAAGAAGAAAGAAAGAGAAAAAAAAGTAGAATAATAGAGCCATATAATATAAAGAAGAGGAAGTATCAGCATCTCTATTACTTGTTAGAAAAAAAAAGAAAAACGGCCATTGGAAAGTGAAAAATAGGTGGCTCATGTTTCCTCCAAGGAGATGGATAGTCTCTCTACCTTAATTGGATGAGGATATTCAAGTGATCAATATGTATGTATTAAGTCCTATCAAAACTATCTTGAAGATGATACAAGATCTATTGCGATTGATAGAATGTTATTAAATATTTAATATTTTTATTAAATGATATCAGGACCTGGCCTCCGATCCAATTACGGATGTAGAGCCACCTCAAGGCCTTCGGGACATCTAATTGATCATTCAATGTAGATACAACAAGATGGAACAAAGGAACTAGCTTTATACGAGGACTTAGAGCAGACAATTTTACCAGAACAAATCTATACAGATATGGAAGAATGAGAGGGTATGAAAATTTCCATCATGACCAGGCTTGTGCACCTCTGCACATATTTTTCTAGACAAACACGTAATGTGATGGTGGGAAGCTGACGTTATGATCTAGACATTGGGGAGGAGAAATTCCAAGTAGTCATGTATAGGATGAATTTCTCAAAAATCATTTGGGTTATGTAATACACTAAACCCAAATGCCATATATGAGTTCCCCTCATCCCTTGAAAGGGGCGTTATCAAAAATCAATAAAAAAAGAAGGCCTTTGGGCAATTCGAGAAGACATTAAATAATATGACGAATGTTTATCCCATAGAATTAGTCTCTATTATATCTGAAATATTTGAATGAATGGAATAAGAGATCGGTCAGCTTGAGGATAATTAATATGTAATCGAGAATACTTTGAAAGAAAAACTTCTAGAATTTATAAAACACTCGAAGAAAGTTGGATCCATTTGAGTGGAATGTGTGGAGCTTGAAATAAATTCTTCAGAGTTTAAATACAGTTGGATCAAAGAAGATAAAGAGAAAGGAGTGAAGAGGAATTTTGAGGAAAAGATCTATGCACTTAATGAAATGTTAAAAAATACCGACAATCTCAAAGATTTTCAATATGAGGAAAAAATTAATAAAATAAAGGAACTTGACTATGATATAGAACAATGTTAATATTCATAAAAAGTATGTTTATATAATGAATAGGGATTTCAAGGAGAATATTATTTTGATTAAATATAAGAAAAACATCCTCAATATGAAATATCTATAATTTTATGTTTAGTTAGATAATATTGGTAAGAAATATATTGATACTTCAAAAAAGAAGAAGGTAGTTGCTAATATGACATAATGATTAGTTGAGGATTATAATGTTAAAATACATCCAACATGGGATAATAAGGAAATGATTTTTTTTAATATTTTATCTCCATTATTTCTAAATAAAGTTCTACCATCCATACAACCTTTTAATAATTCTTCAATATATATTATCATGAATAGTGTAGTTTAGAAAGAAAATCTATACAAATATGGATGATTAATGGTGATGAGAATACTACCACCATGGATATTGTGGTTGAGAAAAATAATGTTGAATATGGTTCCCCCTAGAGATCTAAAGAAGTTAAAAGGAAAACCAAAAAATATCACATAGAAGGAATAATATGATTAAGGTTTGTGAGTCAATGTTGGTACTACAATATGTTTAGGCATTGTGAATTAGATTGTTGGTGCAATCCTTTAAATTCAAAATTCCAAAGGAAGTCCTTGTAAAGGGATATAAAAGAAGAGATTAAAAATCAACAGGAACATGTTAAGAAAAATATGAATACTTTAATCATATTTGGAAAATGTAAAAATATATGTGATTCATGAAATGTTAGTGGTCATAAGAATGCTTCATACTCATATCGACATAAATCTAAAGATGATGAGAAAAAAGACCACATATGTTGGCTAAGAAATAAGAACAAACCTTAGGAAGAGAGTAGAATAATATTGTAAACAAAAATTATCCCAATAAGAAATGTTTGAAGATATTGGATTCTAAATCCAAGAAATTGATGAAAAGTGAAACATATAAAATGATTAATATGAAAGATGACACTCAGAAGAATCCATGGGGAAAATCCAAACTTACTTCCTATGATCCTTATTATATGTTAGTAATCTAGATAGAATATTTTTAGAGAATATTTAAAATTGAATAAGCAGATGAAAATGATAATGAAAAAGGAAAAGAAAAGATTCCACATAATAAAGAAAAATTACATGATAGGTTGTTAACAAAAATAATATCATGTTAATGAATTTCTATGTGAGAGATATAATAAAACTAGTCATATTGAAAAAGATTTTTTATGAATTCAAAGTGAACAAGATGAAGGTTCCAAGTGCAGTAGAAGAAAGTGATGGGTTTCACCAAAATTTTCTTTTTTGTCACGATCAATGATAAAATAAAATATTTACGTAATAATGACTTTCATAATCAACATAATAGAATCAAATAAAAATAGACAAGGTATATAACACAAAGACCAAGTGAAGGATCACCACATATTATTCATAATTAATTTAATCAATTAAAGAATTACCTTGGGTGAATTTTTTCTTCATTGATGGATCTGACTAGAGATCTATGTTTTATTGTCATTGAAATATAGTAATAAAGATAATATTACTACTAGTTGTGATCCAAACGTGTTTTCAAAAAATCTTCAAATGTTTCCAAAGATATATCTAGGTTCTATCATGGTAGATCATATCTATTGTGTTGTTTGCCTTTGATCTCTATGAAAATCACTTCAAAAGGGTTATCCTTGATATCTCTAGAATCAAGAGTGGATGGTGGAGGAATATCGCTCTCTATTCTTGGGAGCATTCTTGGAGAGGTTTCTCTCTTGGTTTTGAGAGGATTCTCTCCGTCTTTCATTGTGCACGACACAAAATAAATTTGATCTCTGAGCAAAATAATATAATTTGGTTTAAATACCACTAGGGTTTTGAAAAAATATTTTCACAAGCCCCCTATAATATTTATTTAATCCCTTTTGGAACCCCATGTCCAAAATAATAAGAAATATTGTTTCCTCAACATGTGATTAACTTTTGAATTAAATTAAATATTATTTAATGAAATAATATTAAATATAAATTATTTCTCACCATTATTAAAAACACAGTCCACCATTCCTCTAAAATTTTTATAGGGTCTTTAATAATGACTATTTATTTAATAATTAAATATCACTACATTATTCACAGATAAATAAATTAATATTATAGTAACTAAAAAGAAAATAAATATTTATTCAATATTCCACTCATATTATATTATCTTGAATTATTGGTGAGAGAATATATGAGATCAAGCATAAATGAATAAGTACTAAACCAAATCTAGGAATAATATTTATTCAACCTGTTAAATAATAAATAATAATAAATTATTTAACTGATATTCTGGATACACATAGTGTGTGACCCTCTAGGCCTCTTTCTCTATGGCAATAGGCACATCAACCTAAAGTCTATGTTTAGAAACTAGATACACACCAAGGTATCCATAAATAATGAATTTAACGTCGTAATGATGTAATACCTCATATGAATGCTCATTGTGTAATATTAGTTTTGTCATGATATATCTAATCTAGTAAGTTTCATGTTGGCTCCATCAACCTATGTGATCAATGTCTCATTATTTGACTTTTCAAAAAATTAAACTTTCACAGAGAACACCATGGAAGTGGATTTATTTAGGATATATCATTTTCATCAATTTTAATGAGATATCAACTTACGTTATATAATAGAAGGGAAAAATCCTTTATCTCATTATTCATTAATGTAATATTACTCATGACACACCCAATGTATTCTACATCACCCCAACCATATGTCATCACTCTATTTTAGAATACATAATAGTAAGTGAATCATAATAATCATTAGTATTAATTTTAAAGTCTAAGGACCAATACGCACATCTGTATATAGGAACTTCCGTTGAAAAATATAAACGTGGATTTCATACTGGTGGATATAATTATTAAAATATCCTATACTAATATTATCAAAGGAGTACACCCTAAAATGGTGCCTCAAAGTCTAATGAGTCTCCACCAAAGATATCATATATAATCTTTGTCCCACAAATGATATCTTGTGGCTATAGAACATATATTTAAGAATATTTTCATAACACGTATGGGTTCTCATCATAGTAGAAACTTCTATGACCTTTTAGTGTGAAAAATAATTTTAAGAAATTATCACATACTATGTTATAAATAAGAATAATCAGGATGAGATAAATATTTTATTAATATTCAAAACTATGAATATATATTATCACAGAGTACATAAAAGATGGTTCTTGGGAACAAACTCCACCAGACTCCCATTTCCACTAGAGCAAAGTGCTAACAAATTTTAGACTTCTAGATCTCACATGATACTCATGCTTCTGTTGAGATAGACCTTTAATGAAGGGGTACACCATGTTCTATTCTGTGGGTTCATTACATACTTCAACTTCACCCATTTGATTAAAATAACTCAAGAGGTGATACTACCCGAGTATATGATTTTTCATTTGGTGTGACCTTATCCCTTTTTCAAGAGCCACTGTTGTAGTATTATCACAATAAAATGTTATAGGGTCTTTACTACTAGGTACCATGACATGATCTTGGAAAAGTTTCATATAAAAACAAATTCCTTGGATGGATTAAAAAAAAATATATACTCAAACACCACTATCAAATCAACAACATTTGGCTTCTCTAAAATCTTCCAGCTCATAGATCCTCAACTAAGACATAAAACATTTCCTAACTATGAATTCAGATGATTCTAATATCTTTGAAAACTAGTATCATTATAACGCTTGGTAACGATCTCCTCATATCCTCTATACACCCGAAACATATCCTTAGTTCTTATTAGATAATTGCAGATAACCTTAATAGTAGAACAGTGTTGTTTTCGTGGATCTTCTTGATATCTTCCTACCATGATCAATGTTTATGAAATTAAAAGTCTAGTACATAACATGGAATTCATGATTGATCTTATCACTAGATCATATGACATCTTACTCATTATCTCCTTCTATGGCTGTGTTTGAGGAAACATTTTATTAAAAAGATGAAAACCATGTGACACTGGAACCAATCCCCTCATGGAGTGTTCTATAATAAATATATTTAGTATCTTGTTAATATATGAACTTTTACATTGTGTAAAAATCCTCTTGGATCTATGACAAATGATATTTACACCTATAATATAGTCTACTTCACATAATTCCTCCATGGAGAAACACTTATTTAACCTGTCCTCAAAAGGCTGTAATACTATTATGTCATTTCTAATAAGTAATACGTGATCAACCTATACTCCTAGGATAATGACCATATTCAAACTAAACCACTCCTAAACACATGTATGACATTCATTCTTATAAAAAATATTCTTTCATAGATTCCGAGAATCAAATGTTTCATGTCGTAAATGATTTCTTCAATCCATAAGTATATATCTATAACTTTCAAATAATTTTGGAATCACCTGGAGTCATATACCCTTTTGGTTGTGTCATATAGACATATTCATAACGTTTCCCATTATGTAAATCAGTTTTTATGTCCATCTTCTAGATCTCATAGTCATGGTAAGCTTCTATCGAAAATAGAATTATGATGTATTTAAACATGGAAACTAGTGAAATGTAAAGACCCATAAAATTCAAGGGAATTTTTTTTCTTAATTTTCTTTGGGATTTTTCAAGAATGCAGTTTCTGACGGCATTTGATTCCGAGGCCCAGTGAGCCCAAAATAATTTTCCGAAGTTTAGCTCGGGTACATTCATTGAACGAACGAGCGGGTTTTCCTAACTTTTGGACCGGTGCTCGGAATCGAATTCCAAGGGCACCGATGGAATTGCAGCACCGATAATTGCTTAGGAACACCGTTTCCGAAGTTGCGTTTGCTCGGGTGTGGTAATTACAATTTTGGGTTAAGTGAAGAATAAAATAAAATGGTGCAACCAATTTTATTTTTATTTAAAGTAGTTTAACCTAAGTTAAGTGGTTGGAGTGGGACCCACTATATCCTACTCCACTAGGTAGGATATTTGTGGGGTGGGGCCCACACGAGCCCCACCTATTCAACTTCCTCAACCCCTATTAATTATGTAACCCACCCGCACCCCTTTTAAATGAAAGTCAACTCATAATTAATTAATTGAGTAAGTTATTCAATTTAATTAATTCTTGGATTCATTTTAAATTTCCACTGAATTTTTGGCTTGCGTGTTAATTAAATAAGACTAAGTCTTATTTCGTGAGGGGTTAGTTTGTGGTGCGAGAGGATTTAGAGAGGAAGGCTCTAAGTTCTGAAGGATGTTCTTCCTCCTTGAAGAACGCGAAGAACGCACCGTCACCGACGAAGAACACCGACCTTCGACGAAGGACAACTGTGAGAGACGCCTTCCTCGGAGATCGACGACGTGACGCCGTGTACAACCACGCCAAAGACCCTATCCTTCCGTGATGTCATCTTCCGCGACGTTCAATTCCACGACGAACCTTCATTCAATGATTTCATCGAGGTAGGGGATTAATTGATTTTGTTCGTGAATACTTCAGTCATCGTTCTTCGTTTTCAAAATTGGACCACCTGTTATCGCAATAACGGGATGAGGTCGGACCGCACGAACACAGCCGAATCTCCTTCCCCCTTGATGTTTGAATTTGTTGTGGCACGAGCAAGGCAGCGCGGTGCCATTGCACCGCGTGGAAATATGAAAGAATGGGTGGAGAAGCGCGGCGCCGTCGCGCCGCTCTGTTGAAGTCGAACAAAGCCGCGACGCCGTCGCGCCACGCCGGAGAACCTCAAAAAGGCCGCAACCAGAGCGGGGCCACGATGGATGGGTGCGGAGCCGTCGCGCTGCACCGATCGGACATGGTCGCGGCCTATGGAAGTGGTGGTGCGGGAAGCGGCGGCCGGAATCGCAGGCCGCCGGAGCAGGAGGGTGGGACCGCGGCAGTCCCACGGCGGCAGCAATCAGCCGGCCGTAGCGGGCCGGCCATTTCAAGGGGAGAACGGGGGTTCATAACCCTTGGATGGAAATGAAGAGCGGCCCCCACGTGGGGGGCCGCGGTTATCAATCAGGGGGGCAGCGCGCCCCCCTGTCCGCTCAGCTCGGCACCGGCCGAGCGGGCCGCGTGGGCCGCCTGAGCGCGCCGGGCCGGGCCGCGCCGCGCCAACTTGTCCGGGCTGGTCCGTGACCTAATGGTCCGTATCAGGACCCGGTTCGGGTCGACCCAGGGTGGTATCGGGCCGGGTCGGACTGGGCCCGAACCCCCTATTTCCGGACAGTTCCGTTCAAACGCCTATATCTTGGGCTACGAAACTATGATAGATGCACCGTCAGTTTAGATGTGATCCTTTGATCGAGATGGTCGTTTCAGTATATTACACTCAAGGTTTAGGAGAACTTTGGGTTTGGCCGGGTTGGTTCGAACACGAAACCAACCGGGCCCTCGGAGCGGAAACGCTTATAACTAGAGCTTCAGACGTCTGATTGACGTACCGTCGACTTTGTTGGATTACTCTTAGTGGGAAGGACCTTTTGTATTACTCTGATCACGGTTTGGACCCATTTGGAGTATGGCCGAGTTGGTTTTGACTTAAAAACCAACCGGGCCCCTGGAACGAAAAAACCAATAACTCTCAAACCGGGCGTCCGATTGACGCGTCGTCTGTCATGTTGAGTTCTTTTTGACGATACGGAACTTTGGGATAAATCAAATCCGGACTTCATGTTAGTTGATGTATCATCCCCTCGGCTCGTGGAGCGGACCCTCCCGAAACGAGTTTGCTCAGTGCGGTAACCCTAGGGCTGGCTGCGACTGCGACAATGATGAAGACTGCATGGGAATCCTCCGTGGGTTCGACCGGGACGACTACAACACTCAGCAATCCTGTGTGGATCAGTGCTACTGATCCTGTGTGGGTTAGATCCTGTGTGGGTCAGTGCTCAACGGTCCTATGTGGGCCAGCGCAAACTGATCCTGTGTGGGTCAGATCTTGTGTGGGTCATTGCGGGGGTTAGTAGCTATCGATCATGTTTTGGTCATTGCGGGGCTTAATACCTATCGATCCTGTGTGGGTCCGATGGATTAGATGTATCAGTGGCTACATCTGATCATCTCTATCATCTTACGAAGAAGTATTCCTATGTGAGATGAGTCTTGACTTTCAATCCTTATCTTCGATAAGATTGACTTGATATCCTGTGTGGATTATGTTATGCTTTCTTGTGTGGATTGGGTTGTGTTTTCCTGTGTGGACTGGGTCGTACTTTGGCTCGGATGTTGGAGCCGAACTAGAATTGATGACTTAGGTATATGTATGGGCATATACCTAATTAATTTCGGATGTTACTTCATGATCTTATCTTTCCTTTGTGGATTTTCCTTTGTGGATTCTAGGAGACCTTCGGGGGTCTCGGGGTCCCTACTGAGTAGCTTATACTCACCCCTGCATGGGATATGCCTGCACTACGTTGTGTTGGATACAGATGACAGACAATTCTAATCGTGGTGGAGGCTTGTGGAGCAAGTCAGTACGTGGAGGTGGACCACTGGGTGGGACGTACACGGAGCGGACGGCTGGACCCGTAAAGCTGAGGAGGCTATCTGTACCCACCCTTCATGTGGGACTTCCAGTGGACGGCTCGATGTTGTGGCTTTACTTTTCAGTTGTTGTACTTCCTTTCCAGTTGTAATTTTCTTCTAGTTTGGGTTTGTATTCTGGCCCACTTATTTTTCCGTACTTACTATTGTACCCAGTTTTACTTAGTGTTTACTTCTGATTTCTTGCTCTGTGGTGTTTGATTACTTTATGAAGGCAATGCCTTACCTTTTTATCGGGAATTACGCCTTGGTGCTAGTCGCCAGCCCCTGGCCTATGGAAGGAGGGCTTGGGGTAGTCACGGCACGGGCCTCGAGGACGGGTCGTGACAAATTGGTATCAGAGGAGTTTGGTTCTACCGCAGAACTCAGGACTCTGATCTTTTTCTATGTGAAGCAATAGTGTTAAGAGTATTGAGTGTGGTTATCAGTCCAGGGAGTCCAGTGTTGGTGCAGCAGCCGATGTATCCGTACACCAGGACCCTGACTTCTGATTTTCGACTTAGTGCATGAAGACAGTGATTGCATGTGTGAATCTAGTTTTCTTGGTGATTACTTTGTGTTAGCTCACCAGGTATACTGTATCAACCGTGGCGCACCTGTTTCTTTTCAGGATGGCCCCACAACCGCAGCCAGCTAGGGTTCCGAGTTTTTTACGTGAAGACAGCCCACCGAGCGACGAGGCCTCGGTGGAGGGCCCTGTTACTGCGGAGGCACCGGCGGTACCACTACCTGCCGAACCACCGATGCTACCAACCCTACCCGCTGAGAGTACACATCGCCTTGGTGCACTGCACGAGTTTCAGAATCAGAGACCGCCCAGGTTCCACTGGAAGACAGAACCTCAGGCAACTGAGGATTGTCTGGAGGCGGTTGTGTGAGTTTTCAGGTTAGTGGGGACACCAACTGACCTCATGGTGATCCTCGCAGCGAGCCTCCTGCACGCAGCAATAGGAAGATGGTGGATCTTGATGCTCCAGGTGCACGGTGAGGCATCAATCCTCTGGACGGACTTTGATAGCCTCTTCCTCTAGGAGTTTTTCCCAACCACCCTCCATGTGGTCCGCATCCAGGAGCTACTACAGCTACGGCAGGGCAGCTTGACAGTCGCCCAGTACTCGGCGAGATTTACTGATATCTCGCGCTATTTGACGGACATGGTATGAGACCCATTCTTCTGGGCCCGAACCTTCGAGTAGGGACTGAGGCATGAGATCAGAGCATCACTGATCTCCCTCAGTATTCCGACATAGGCAAGAGTACTAGAGCGATCCCTTCTCATAGAGAGA
Source organism: Viscum album (assembly GCA_963277665.1). Lineage (NCBI taxonomy): Eukaryota > Viridiplantae > Streptophyta > Magnoliopsida > Santalales > Viscaceae > Viscum > Viscum album. Next base: position 816,807,955 of record OY728165.1, read on the forward strand.
TTTCTTGCTGAGCCTACTCCAGCAGCGAGACCTACCGTAGGGCGGCACGTAGTAGAGTATTCTGCAGCTGGTAGTAGACAGATGTCGCAGAGGTCCAAGCGGACTAGGCCATCAGGAAGACGACCACAAGATACTGGCTCAGAGGTGTAGGGAACACATAGCAGAGCCAGTCATACGAGTGGCAGACAATGCTATGCATGCGGCGGGTAGGGCCACTTGGCTCGTGACTGCCCAACCCGCCATACAGAGGAGCAGCAGACGGAAGAGGAACCACCCAGGCTGAGGTAGAGGTTCGATCGTGGTGGTCCGCAGGGAGCAGGCGGACGAGGCCGAGGATCTGGTCGAGAGGTAGGTGGTGGACAATGTTTTGAGGCTCTACCACCACCAACACCAGGAGGTCCACCCCGACCACAGGGGAGAGAACGACTTCAGGTAGCTGAAGCTTACAATCTTGGAGCTCCGTAAGCGGGTGGAAAAGTGCGAGACTAGATCCAGGCATGGAGGCCTTTTCCCATAATGCCTCTAGATTCGTTGTTTGTGCTGCTTTGCATCCTTGTACTTTGAGTTTTAGTAATAAAAGACACTTGCAATAGTGACATTTTCTTTCTTGTCTTTTGTATGTTAATAGTAAGTGGTTTCGATTAAAAACTGTTGACTTGACCCTCCCATACGATATTCCTACTGGAGGAGACCTAGTGACCACACACTGATACCGACAGTGTGACTCAGCCTTGGAGGCGAGAGTAACAGTTGGATCTCTTGGTAGCAGCGTCGAGGCCTTACGACGTCATCCATGGAATGATTTAACTGATCATGACGGGATTGACAGTATTAGGCATGGAACGTGGTTAATCCAGGGGATGAGACCAGATTTCTCTTTTTGGAAAAGGAGAAATCTTTGAAGCTTTGTAAAACGTTAAGGAAGAAGGGGCAACCCTTCATGTGGTCAGACAGATTTCAGCAGGGCTTCCAGGAGCTGTGATAGAGGTTGACCATTGCACCTATCTGTCATCTACTTGGGGAGGTGATAGAGAAGCTAGCCACTTTTCAGATATCCTTTGTTGATTGTGATGAAGCAGCCTTTCTATAGTCACTCACAGTCACTTCTCCACTTCTGCAGTGGGTCAAAGAGGTACAACGCTGGGACGTTGACTGTGAGACACGGCGTGCACAGATATCCTCAGGACATGCACCTGCTGGATTCTCTATGGGAGGTGAGCACGTCATCCTTTTCAGAGACATACCATGGTACCAGTTTCATTATAGGAGGAGGTACTGAGGGAGCTTCACACTTCCCCTTTCGTGGTACATCCAGGAGTATCGAAGATGTACCCTAACCTCAGATGACAACACTGGTGGCCGGGTATGAAGAAGGCTGTGGCAGAGTTCATTTCTCGATGCCTCACCTTCCAGCAGGTGAAGGCAAAGCACCAGGTACTAACAGGCTTGGTACAACCCTTGGAGGTCCCGGAGTGGAAGTGGGACGGGATATCTATGGATTTCGTGACTGGACTTCCACGCACTTCTAGAGGTCATGACTCCATTTGGGTGATTGTCGACCGACTCACAAAGTCGGACCACTTCTCACACATCAGAGAGCAGGGCTCAGTGGAGAGCTTGGGACGCCTCTACGTTCAGGAGATTGTATGGCATCATGGTGTGCCATATTCTATCGTCTCTAATCAAGGTTCTCTCTTTACTTCTCATCTTTGGAAGGGGTTGCATGAGGCATTTGTGACACAGCTACGTCTGAGCGCCACCTTTCACCCTCAGACAGATGGTCAGACGAAGAGGACCATTCAGACTCTCGAGGAAATGCTCCGTGCATGTGTCCGACACTTTGGTCGCAGCTAGGAGGACCACCTACCCTTGGTGGAGTTCGCATACATCAACAGCTACCACTCTACCATCAGGATTGCACCATATGAGGCATTATACGGCCAACCTTGCAGATCACCTCTGTGCTGGATGGACCCTGGGGAGTCAGCACTTGTGGGACCAGAGATGGTCCAGGCCACGACAGAGAAGGTCCAGGTCATCCAGGAGCGAATGAAGACAGCTCAGAACTTGCAGAAGTCTTATGCTGACAGGAGGCGGAGGCCACTAGAGTTCGAGGATGGCGACCACGTCTTCTTGCGGGTCTCACCTCGACGTGGATTACAGAGATTTGGCCGAGGCATCAAGTTGTATCTGTGCTTCATCCGACCGTTCCAGGTCCTCAGCAGGTTTGGCGAGGTGGCTTATTGTCTGGCTCTACCACCTCAGTTGCACCGGGTGTAGGACGTCTTCCACGTATCTCAACTGAGGAGATACGTGCACGACCTGGCACATATCATTGATGATGAGGCGAATTTTGAGGAGGTCCCAGTGGAGATCGAGGATCGACTGGAGCGGGTCCTATGTGGACGGACGATTCCTCTAGTGCGCATCAGATGGCAGCACGGGAACCTCCAGGAGAGCACTTGGGAGTGGAAGGCTCAGATGCGTGCTCAGTATCCACGTTTGTTTCCCTAGTTTATGATGTATCTTTATGGGGACGTAAATCCCTGAGGTGTGAGTAATGTAAAGACCAGTAAAATTTAAGGGATTTTTTTTAATTTTCTTTGGGATTTTACAAGAATGCAGTTTCTGACAGCACCTGATTCCGAGGCCTGGTGAGCCCGAAATAATTTTCCGAAGTTTAGCTCAGGTACGTTCAGTGGACGAACGAGCGGGGTTTCCTAAATTTTGGACCGGTGCTCGGAATCGAATTCTGAGGGCACCAATGGAATCGCAGCGCCAATAATTGCTTAGGAACACCCTTTTTGATGTTGTGTTTTCTCGGGTGTGGTAATTAAAATTTTGGGTAAAGTGAAGAATAAAATAAAATAGTGAAACCAATTTTATTTTTATTTAAAGTAGTTTAACCTAAGTTATATGGTTGGAGTGTGACCCACTATATCCTACTAAAATAGGTAGGATATTTTTGGGGTGGGTCCCACACGATCACCACCTATTCAACTTCCTCAACCCCTATTAATTATGTAACCCACCCACACCCCTTTTAAATGAAAGTCAACTCTTAATTAATTAATTGAATACGTTATTCAATTTAATTAATTCTTGGATTAATTTTGAATTTCAAATGAATTTTTGGCTTGTGTGTTAATTAAATAAGACAAAGTCTTATTTCATGAGAGGTTAGTTCGTGGTGTGAGAATATTTTGAGAGAAAGGCTCTATGTTTTGAAGGACATTCTTCCTCCTTGAAGAACGCGAAGAACGCACCGTCGCCGACGAAGAACACCGACCTACGATGAAGGATGACGGTGAGAGACGCCTTCCTCGAAGATCGACGACGCAACGCCGTGTACGGCGACGCCAACGACCCTCTCCTTCCACGACGCCTTCTTCCGTGATGTTCAATTCCACGATGAACCTTCGTTCAATGATTTCATCGAGGTAGGGGATTAATTGTTTTTGTTCATGAATACTTCTGTCGCCGTTTTTCATTTTCAAAATTGGACCGCCTGTTATCGCAATAACGGGAGGAGGTCGGACCGCACGAACACGGCCGACTCTCCTCCCCCCTTGATGCTTGAATTTGTTGCGGCATGAGAAAGGAAGCGCGATGCCGTTACACCGTGCGGAAATATTAAAGAATGGGTGGAGAAGAGCGGCGCTGTCGCGCGGCGCCATTGAAGTCGAATAAAGCCGCGACGTCGTCGTGCCGCGCCGAAGAACCTCGAAGAGGCCGCGGCCGGAGCAGGGCCGCTGTGGAGGGGCGCGGTTCCATCGCGTCGTGCCGATCATACAGGGTCGCGGCCTATGGCCGCAGTGGTGTGGGAAGCGGTAGCCGGAACCGTCGGCCACCGGAGCAGGAGGGCAGGATCGCGGCGGCAGTAACCGGCCGGCCGGAGCGGGCCGGCCGTTTCAAGGGGAGACCGGGGGTTCGTAACCCCCGGCAGGAAATTAAGAGAAGCCCCCACGTGGGGTCCGTGGTTATAAATCAGGGGGAAGTGCCCCCCCCCCCCCCCGTCCGCTTAGCTCTGCATCGGCCGAGCTGGCCACGCGGGCCGCCGGAGCGCGCCAGGCCAGGCCGGGCCAAGCCCAGGCCAGGCCGGGCCGCGCCCAGGCCAGGATGGGCCACGCCAGCCGGGGCGGGCTGTGCCACCAGGCTAGGCTGCGCCCTAATGGGCCAGAACCGGACCCGGTTCGGGTCAACCCAGGGGGGTATCGGGCCGGGTCGGACCGCGCCCGAACCCCCTATTTCCGGACAGTTCTGTTCAAATGCTTTTATCATGGGCTACGGACCTCCGATCGATGCACCGTTAGTCGAAATGCAATCCTTGGATTGATATGGTCATTTCGGTATATTACACTCAAGGTTTCGGAGAACGTTGGGTTCAGCTGAGATGGTACGAACACGAAACCAACCGGGCCCTCGGAGCAGAAAAACTTATAACTTGAGCTCCGGACGTCCGATTGATGTACCGTCGACATTTTTGGATTCCTCTTAGTGAGATGGACCTTTCGGCTTACTCGGCTCGAGGTTTGGATGCAGTTGGAGTATGGCCAGGTTGGTTTTGACTTAAAAACCAACCAGGCCCCTGGAACAAAAAAGCCAATAACTCTCAGACCGGGCGTCCGATTGATGCGCCGTCTTTCATGTTGAGTTCCTTTTGATGATACAGAAATTTTGGATACATCAACTCCAGAAATCGTGTCAGTTGATGTATCAGCCCCTCGGCTCGTGGAGCGGACCCTCCTGAAACGAGCTTGCTATGTGCGGGAACCCTAGGGCTGGCTGCGACTGCGACAACGATGAAGACTGCATGGGAATACTCCGTGGGTTTGACAGTGATGACTACATCACTCAGCAATCCTATGTGGATCAGTGCTATCGATCCTGTGTAGGTCAGATCCTGTGTGGGTCCGTGCTCAGCGGTCCTGTGTGGGCCAACACATACCGATCCTGTGTGGGTCAGATCCTGTGTGGGTCATTGCGGGGGTTAGTACCTATCGATCATGTGTGGGTCATTACGGGGGTTAGTACCTATCGATCCTATGTGGGTATGACGGCTTAGATGAATCAGTGTCTACATCTGATCATCTCTATCATCTTACGAAGAAGTATTCCTGTGTGAGCTGAGTCTTGACTTTAAATCCTTATCTTTGATAAGATTGACTTGATATCCTGTGTAGATTATGTTATGCTTTCCTGTGTGGATTGGGTTGTGTTATCCTGTGTGGAATGGGTTGTACTTTGGCTCGGATGTTGGAGCTGAACTAGAATTGATGACTTAAGTATTTATATGGGCATATACCTAAGTAATGTCGGATGCTACTTTATGATCTTATCTTTCCATTGTGGATTTTCCTTTTTGGATTCTGGGAGACCTTCGGGGGTCTCGGGGTCCCTACTGAGTAGCTTATACTCGCCCCTGCACGGGTTAAGCCCGCAATACGTTGTGTTGGATGCAAATGACGAACAACGCTGATTGTGGTGGAGGCTTGTGGAACAAGTCGGCACCTGGAGGTGGACCATGGGGTGGGACGTACACGGAGCGGACGGCTAGACCTATGGAGCTGAGGAGGCTATCTGTACCCACCCTTCAGGTGGGACTTCCAATGGACGGCTCGACGTTGCGGCTTTACTTTTCAATTGTTGTACTTCCTTTCCAGTTGTACTTTTCTTTAAGTTTGGTTTTGTATTCTGTCCCACTTACTTTTTCGCACTTACTATTGTACCCAGTTTTACTTAGTGTTTACTTCTTCTTGCCTGCTCTGTGGTGTTTGTTTACTTTACAAAGGCAATGCCTTCCCTTTTTATCGGGAATTACGCCATGGTGCTAGTCGCCAGCCCCTGGCCTATGGAAGGTGGGCTTGGGGAAGTCACGACACGGGCCCCGAGGACAGGCCGTGACATGAAATGGTTTCATCACTGTCAATTACTTAATTCTTTTTAAACCCTTTAAACACTAACCTTTATTTATAAGTATTTACATTACCTTCCATGTCTATTTTTCTCATGAATACCCATTTTCAACTTCTGGGCTTTACATAAACTATTGAATCATCTAGAACCCAAACTTGGTTCTAATAAATGGAATCCATTTATGAATTCATGGCTTTTTTCCATCTTTCATATTATAATCTCTCTACTACCTCTTTATTGGATAATGGTTAACCATTGTTGATCAATAATGAGTCACCATATTTGGTTAATCGAAAACCATATATCTCTAGTTCTCTTACCTCTCTTATGCTCTTACACAGTACATGTATTTCAGGAACTTCTTCTTCCATGAAGACCTATGGAATCTATACCTATATCAACCCTTGTGTATCTTGATAATCAAATTTATCGAAATAAATATTTCTCCCACTATCCTTTTTGAGGATATTTTCCCTCTCAAGAAGGATGGCTTGTTTGGGGACAATCACATTCTTATCTGAGGGGTTGTATAGGTAGTATCCTTTTTTCCCCTTGGGATAACTTGTAAAGAGACACTTTGTGCCTGGAGTTTCTTGTCCATTTCCTAATAAGCCCTTAAAAATTTCCTTGGAACCCCATACATGTGTATAAGACAAAATAGGTTTCTTTCCATTCCAAAAAATGAAGGGAATTCAAATTTCCACTTTAGTTGGTACTCGATTTAGTGTGTATTCTGCATTTTGTAAATCATGTCCCAAAAATGATAATAAAAGATCCTCATGACTCATCATATACCATACCATGTCTAACAAGGTATGGTTCCTCCATTCACTAACACCATTACACTGTGGTGTTTAAGATGGAGTGATTTGAGATTGAATCCCAAAATCACATAAAAAGTTAATAAAATATTCATTAATATATTCACCACCTATATCCGATTGAAGATTATTTATCTTCTTTCCTAGTTGGTTCTATACTTAATTGTTTAATTACTTGTATTTCTCAAAGGACTCAGACTTAAAACTCATCATGTAGACATAAAAATATCTACTCAAGTCATCAGTACAAATTATGACTTAAGAATGACAAACTCTAGCTTCTACTTGAAATGTTCCACACCCATCAGTTTGTACCAATCCTAGAATATATGTTACTCTGTCACCCTATCCACAAAATAGATGCTTGGACATTTTTTAATGTAAACGTGTATAAAATATTTGAAGTGGTTTTTATAGATGATTCTAAATAATCATATTGACAGAGCTTTTTAAAATGATTCTCATTTACATGACCGAGACGGTGATGTCATAACAAGGTGTTATTTTTGTCATGAGAACATGATTTGTTATCAATTTACGATAGTTAGTTTTTTTGTAATTTAATACATAAAGACCATTATTTAAATACGCCATACTGTAAAATATGTTTTCATTATAATAGAAACATATTTTATTTCCAAACGTGAAAAAAACCCATCTTTTTCTAGGAATGATATAGAAATTATGGTCTTAGTAACAATTGGTACATATTAACAATATTTTAAAGCCAAGATTATTCCTATTTTTAAATGAAAGGTTGTAGGCACCAATGTATAGAGAATCCATCCTTGCACCATTATCAACTTTCATATCAACATATCATCTATAATTCTTTTGAAATCCACTTGGTTCCTAATTTTGGATACCTTTGTGAGCACCAACAGTTGTATTGAATACCCATTGTTTAGATATTGAAATATTTCACTTGATAACAAATGCACATTTAGTTTCACGTTGCTTCTGGGTGTAGTTATTTTAGTAGGGCTTTCCACATGAAAACATACTTCTTGCTTCCCCTTTCCATGCGTATGGATCTTTATCTTATTTGAAGGATTGCACTCTGGAGATTTATAATTTTTATGAGTCTTGGGACCCTTCTCTTTTTTTATTTATTTTATTATTCACTATAATGTTTATGGGTTTATCACACCTAATGTCATTATACACTTAGAGAATAAATTTAAGATGTACTTAAAGACTCTTCTCATTATTGCTCATATTATTATTATCAACAAAACTGGAAAATGTCTTGGTAAATTGTGAAATTATGGGATCTATTCGCAACTCTTCTCTGAATTTAATCTCTAAGTTGTCTACACATTAGATGTATCTAATATGCTTGAATACAGGAGGCCGAGCTAAAGAATACTCTCTATGATTAGTTATAAACAAAATATTAGAGACCTTGTATCTCTATTGACTTTCATTATCTTGATAGAGAATTTGAAGGTGAAACATTATGTTATACACATCCAAGTCCTCATGTTGCTTCAAAATCTAATCGTTCATGGGTTATAGAATAAATCATTGAACATCTGTATAATTGTTCAACTATTTCTCAAAGAGAGACAAATCTTTCTCACTAAACTCATTTCTATGTTCTTTAGGAATGGGTTCTTCTAGCACTTAATATTTATTTTCATGGGGAAGGATAACACATATGTTCTTTTTCCACTCTTTAGAATTTATCCTTGTGAGAATGTTATTATTATCGAGTATAGATCATAGTGATATGTTTTATGTAATTTTTATTTCTATTTTTATAAGTAAGATGTGAATATATTTAATACTTTATCCAATAATTGTTTTACAAATAAATAAATATTATATTTATTAATCTCCAATTATTTTACCAAAACCCAATATCCCTGAACATTGGATTTAGAATATACTGTTTTTTAGACATTCTAGGGGAAATTAACCATATTCACCTTCTCATTACCCCAAATTTGGTTGGTCAAGTTACTTGAATTAATTTAGGTAGGAATTCCAAATAACAACTAAATTAACTCACAATTACTTGATGTATTGAGTGGAATCCCCAATCCTAAAATCCTTATATTGGTTTTCATTAACCCTTTGCCTCTCAATGACACCAATTCTTACATTGGAACTTAACCCTTGATGTGAACTAATTTAGGTCAACCAAAAACATCATATTAGAATTCCCGGATAATTAGATGCACCCCAAATTCAGCTGGTCAGGCAAATTGTACTATAGTTTGACTTTAACTGATGTAGTGGAAGGCTATACCACCTTAATATATAATTGATGGATTTTATCTTTTATACTAAAATTTCCAATTATTATCTTTATGATGTGTTTTTTAAAATTAATTGGACTTACTTAAGTGATTAAGCTTATCTTAGATAACATTTATGCATAATCCAATTTATTTTAGTTCAATCTTACATGCTTGTGAAGTAATTAATTCAGGTGATCATGAAAAAACATCCATAAGGAAATAACCATGAATCATGATAGAAATAAAATAATAAATTAGTTTGATCATGATATTTTACTAATGGTTATTTTATATAGAGGTTGATAAACTAGCAATTGACATAGGTGAAAAAACACCTTGAACTAATTAAGGACCATGTTATGGATTTCCCCCTGTCCACCTATTTGTCGCTCTTGGATTGGATTCTCCTCAACTCCGAACATGAACTGCATCCATTAGATTGGGAACTCAATCCTTTAAATATTATTTTACTCACACATAGGTGAGGGTAAAAAGGTTTATATAATAGAAACCATGGGAACACACGCCCTTATATAATAAGAGGAGAGAAGGAACACAACACATAAATTTAATTTAATAATAAATTAAATGATACCAATCACATAAAAAGGAATGGTCTATGATCATGATCATCCACAAGCATAGAAAAAATTATCCATTTAATAAAACTATCATTAAATTATTAATCAATATTATTTAAGATAAATCATTCTCAAATCAATTAATTATATTTAATTAATAAATTATTTTATGTTAATTCTCATCTAAATTTCCTTGATATTATAATCCATAATAATTTTAAAGAAATTTAAAAAATTAATTTAAAATTAAATATGTAAATAAATGTAAGTTGGAGGAAAAATGATGAATACCCACATGAATCTACCCAACATTTATTATACTCATATACTGTTTACTCTTGTGACATATGATATATTGTACTTATCACGAAATTTTAGTAGATGTAATATAAACTTAATGATTACAAAAATTATATGATTTTTTTATCATGTTGTATGATTCAATGTACATAGAGTAATGACTCTAATATGACTCATACATGATATACATATATGAACATTTCACATAAATTAATTAAAAATTTAAAATTATATAGTAAAACATAACACATGGAATGTCCTATCAACTTAATGAACACACACAAGCACATGTTGATAATGTTTACATAATATAATCAGTTAATTTTAATTCTACATTACTTGGTGTAAGTATATGGGATGTACAAGCGATCTACATGGTGTGTAAGCCTATAACCATCTATCAGAAGCATATGCCTAGGGAGTCTTTGTGTAAAATGTGGCTTAGAAAAATTTTAATACGCGATGTGTATAAAGGGATACATGTCATGTAGTCTCTGAGTTACACGATCACCAGTTAGTTAGGCCGTGTATGAAAGACTTGACCCATATGCGACTTAAAGAACTTCATACCATGTATATGGGATACACAATGTGTACATTGAATGACCATGTTCTAGGATGGCCTGATCAAAACCTGGAATAATAAATTAAATTCACTGCATGTATTGAATGCACAAAGGTTTAATTAATTCTGAATTAACTACTGGTATATTGAACACTAGTACATGACCTGTAACACTAGTTACATGATGTGTACTCTTGTGTTATCAGATTATAGTCATCAACATCTATGGATGAGATCTTTAATTTTATATTCTTTAAAAAATAAATCTATTATGTTTAATCTATGAGAAATGAAATATGAAGAAGTTGATATCATAATTTTGATTAATGAATGATTAAACATGAATTAAAAACTAAATGAATTTTTTTATTTCAATCAATGATATATTAAATAATTATAAATAATTATGAGTCCACACTCATATCACTTGATGGTTTTGGGATCAATGGAAGAGTGCGATGGGTCATGACCAACATTAATTTTTTTCATGATCAAGGATTAACTCTAAGATTTACATGATGATGAACAATGTAATCAATGGAATTGAATCAAAGAAAAAAAGATAAGGGATAGAACGTTGTAACCAAGAACATGACCACCACATATTATTTATAATTAATTTAATCAATAAAGAATAAACTTGCATCCATTCTTTATTCATTGATGGATCTGACAAAAGATATAAATTGTATGGTCATTTCCTTATAGGAATCAACAGTAGATACCATCTAGTGGTGATCCACATGTGCTCCAAAAATATACGAACATTGCCGTAGGAATATTCAGTTAGAATAACATAGGATCCTATCACTTTCATCATTATCCATTAATCTCCATGCGAATCACTTCCAAATCATTCTCCTTAATCTCCCTAGTCATGATAGTAGATGGTGGAGGAAGAACGCTCTCTGTTCTTGGGGTCATTATAAGAGAGGGAGCTCTCTAGATATTGGGGGGATTATCTCTGGATGACATTACTCACAAAAAAAATGAATTGATCCCTTCAAAAAATTATCTAATTGGTTTCAAATAATCATAGCATTTAGAAATAAATATTTACACAAGTTCCCTTTAATATTTATTTAATCCCTTTGAAAAAACCGATGTAAATAATAATAATAATATTATTATTATTATTTTCTAAACATGTTATTAACTTGTGAATTAAATTAAATATTATTTAATATATAATATTAAATATTTATTATTTCTCATTAGACCTAAACACTCAGTTATCCATTCCTCCACAATATTTATCGGGCCTTGAATAATGACTATTTATTTACTATATAAATATCACATCATTATACACCAATAAATAAATAAAAATTATACTCACTAAATAGAAAACAAAATAGTTATAAAATATTCTACTCACATTATATTCTCTCGAATAATAGGTGATGGAATATTTGTGATCTAGAATACATGAATAATTATTAAACCATGAACATGGATAATATTTATTCAACTTGTTAAATAATAGATAATGATATCTTATTTTAATGGGATTATGGATACACTTAGTGTGTGGACCTAGAGGGTTCTTTCTAAGCGGCATTAGAAAAAATAGCCTACAGTCCAAAATTAATGCCTACAAACATGCTAAGGAAACCATATAGAAATAATTTAATTTTGAAATGAAATATTACCACATAAATATGTTCTCCATGTAATATAATCCATTTTTTATGATATCTCTAAACAATTAGGTTGAAAGTTTGTACCATCAACCTATATGCTCGATGTCTCTTTCTTTGTTTTTTTAGAAATCAATCTTTCTTATAGAAGACCTTGACCATAGATTTATTTAGGCTATATCATTTTTAATAAATGAAGTGACAGATCAACTTCTATTAAATAACATAATGGGAAAATCCTTTCTTTAATAATTCATTAATGAAATATTACTCGTGACACACCCAATGTATCTGACCTCACCGCAAACACATGTCTTCGTGTTTTTAATCAATATATGAAATTACTTGACTCATAACACTCATTAATGTTAATATTAAAGTCTAAGGACCAATACACATGCCTGAAGATAGGAACTTCCAATGACACATATAAATGTGGGTTTCTATTGGATGGTCTCATTATCATAATATCCAACATTGTATTTTACCAAGGGTGTACAACATGAGAAGGTGATTCAAAGCCCTATGAGTCTCCACCCCTGATAGACTGTATCATTTGTTCCCCTCAAACAATATTATTCAGCTATAACACTTCTCTGTTCTCATCATAGATGGAACTGCTATGACCTTTTAGTGGGATAAATACACTTTGGATATTATCACATACAATTTTACATAGAATAACAATCATGATGTTATAATAAGTTTATTAATATTCAAAACTACAAATAAAGGTTATCATAAAGTACCTAGACATTGGTTCTAGGGAACTAAATCAACAAAAGAATTAGACCTTAAAAGGGATAAGAATTCGTCATCCATGAAGGGTGTCAAGAAAAAATTTTCTTTACACAATGTAGAAGAGAATGTGAAGATATCCATGATTCCCAAACATGAATAAGAATATATGTTTAGATGTGAAAGAATACATACTAGATGAAATGGAAAAACATGGTTGATAAAACTATCTAAAACTAGATGTTAACACAGATAATCAAGGAATTATACAACTTATTATCTTAATATTTATTTATTTTATTTGTTCTTTTAATGTAGGGAAATGAAGGCAAAGAAAGTTCTCAAGGGGAGAACTTGAGAAGCAGCGAGTTCTTTAAATTCCTGACAAAAAATATAAAGAAGTTTTCCTTCTTGAATGATTACTCAATTGGTATTAAAATAAAAATTCAACAGAGAACAATATTTGATGAAGTTGAATAATGTTCTATAATATCCTGATAAATAAGGAGAAATAATATACCATCTATGTTTGATCTCATATTTGGTACCCTAAAGTACAATTATTGATAATGATCATCCTTGGTGAAGGATTAAAAGTTATCAAATCTAGACAGTTACATGTTGAAGATACATTTTTGTGTATTATCCATATTATAACATATTTAAATCAATTAATGAAAATAATCCCCACTACGAAGATGATGATGCATGTCTCCCTTGAGGATGATACAAATGAAGAGATATAAATAAGCTTCCAAAAATATTTATTCATACAAATCAGATTATTTTTAAAATTTCCTAAGGATAATATCATTTTAAAATTTATGTTTTTTAATATTTCATCCATGGTTATCAAAAATAATAAACATAATAAAAAAGAGGAGAAATTTAATTAATTAATTACATAATAAAAGATGACATATGAATGTGATTCAAGGCCAGATATCCTGTTATTTGTTCTTTAATTTATTTGATATGTTTGTTGAAGTAAGTGATGGAGTTTTAGGTTGATATTTCCTATAAAAGTTTCATATATCATTTAAATATCATCAAAATTGAATGAATTTAGAAAACCCTTGAATAAAAGTTTATGAGGTCTCATTCCATGAGGTATCATGATTTTTTGGTTAGGGATAATTTTTTTGTCTAAATAAAATCATCTTATTTTTTACACCGAGCATGGATCACATAGAATTAGAATGAAATGATGGATGAAACATTAATTATGTATGATATGCCAATATTTAACCAAAAAATTGTATTTTCTTCAATAAGGGGGAAAGGAATTGAAATGAATGTTTGGAAAATTAAAGGGGTGAGATTCACATATTGACATAATCATTTTGAACGAACATTGAAGGTATTTACAATAAATAAAAAGGGGGAGATTAAGGAACTCACATTGTGTATGTGTTGTATTTGTTTTCAATGGTTGTTATTGGCTACTAATAGTTGTCGAAGAAATATCAAGATTTCGTTGATGTCAATATACTAAAGAAGTAATAACGAAATAAGTTTCTAGAATGTTTAATGAAGTATCCTAGATATCCAATCTTGATAAAAAAGTGAATTTATCTTGGATGAATGGATGATGGAGAAAATACTTGAGTATTATTATCTTAAGTAAGTTCGTTTGAAGACATTTTGTTTTTAATTATAAAAATTGTTGAAATGGTCATAATATTATAAGAAATGTGTCACTAAATGATTTGATATGAATCATTTTTGAAAAAAATGAAGTAGATTCGAATAATGATGTTAAATTGATGTTCAAAAGTTCTTTATAATTTATATACCAAAAAGAGAAGAAATAGAATTGAAATAAGTCTATGAACAATGTATTTAAATTTTACATGAGGAATATTTGAGTAGGAATATGGTAAAAGGATTCATATTTGAGAAATTGTTGAGCTTCTGTTATATTATTATAATTATTGTAAGTCTTATTTGATGGTGAGATATTATCCAATTATGGGCCGACCATTACAATACATAATGTCCAGCTCATCAACCTCATATGTGGGAGCCTGGTTCATCCACAAGGGAAAGATAACTTGAGTAGCCCACACAGTGGTAGGGGTGTGAGTTCCTGTATAGCTCCCATAGGGAGGAAAACGTGTGCGCGCCTTCATGGGTAGGTGGGTGTGTTAAATAGGTTTCTAAACACAGTACAGGGAAACATGAAAACATCTGGTTTGTGTGTGAAGTGTTTCTGGGTGATGAACATGGTTCCAGATTAAGGTTCAACATCCATATAATTATTTATTATGAAGAGACCAACCAATACAAAAACTGATGTGGAACATGCTACCACCTTGAACTCTTCTTATATATTTTAAGATATAGTTATTTCATTGGCCATCCAATTTGATTAATCAAAACCATTCAATCACCATGGGACAATGTCTTCTACATCTAGACTTATCGAGAGATACAATTCATCTGAGTTCAGCATCACAAGGAATCCATGATCATTCTAGGATCTTTATTGTTTCACGATCAGGATGTTATGAAGAATAATGGTTTACATGCATGAAATATTTTATTTTGATGCATTTAAATTGTTCAAAAATGTTGAAAAAGTCGAATAAAAATGAAATTTTGGAGGATAATCATACATCCGATATACATGAATAAAGTTTGAGTTATAAAATAAGATTCATTTTTATTCGTATACACATTCACTTCATCCTAAAAAAAGAAGGCATCATCACATTAGAATTGATTACATGTTTTTTTGGCATAGAATAATTAAGAAACGAACATAAAATATTTGAATGAATATATCTTTGGTGACATTAAATTCATCAATAAAATTTCATATTTTTTTGGATTCTAGGGTGGTGAAGCAACATAGCTAAGGTGATGTAAATCAACTATAAAAGGGGAGAATCAAAACCCATGAGAAGCTTCTGGTTCTTGTGTATTTTGTTGAGATATGACATTTTTCATGAAATACAGCTCCTCTCAATTTCTATTATGTAAGGAAGCAGACGGTTCATTGAGCCTCTCCACTATGGAAAGAAGGGGTGTTCTATGAAGTGAGTGGTGTGAATAATAACTACACACTACTTCTGTGAAGGCCATAATAGTTCTATGTTGTTGAGAAATGTTTTTACCTTCATAACTTGTTAATAGTCAGTATGTTCCACGAACCAGTGTCGTTATAATAATATCTCACTGAGTTACATGGAGATAATGAACACACGTATGAAACATTATGTGATGTAAGAAGACAGCGAAGACATGTATAAAACCTTACATGAAGTTAGAATACATATTGAAACTATAAAAAATAGTAGAGATATAAAAAACTACCCAGGTTAGGTGAGAGAGAAGGGGGTGCATGTTCTTGTGGGTAGTCTTGATCTCATGAGGAAGATAAGAGGTTGTGAGATACCGTTGTGCTGAGAACGTGAGGATATATGTTTACTATTTGTGTGGTGTAGTTGTAAGAATATATCATATACCCATACTATTCACATGAAGAGGTTGTTTAATATGGAAAAATAATCAGTTTCCCAATGAATAAAAAGAATGGTTTAGTGTTTTTAGGCATTGAATATTTCATGCCACACACATGCTCAATTCTAGATATGGTACATAAAATATTAAAGAATCATTTATTATATGTGATAGGGTATACATATGAAATCATGTATGTCACATATGACTTTATTTCATGAAGATACATTTAGAATATAACATAATAATTAAATATATCTTGTAATTTTCTAAATACCAAAATCTAAAGAAGTAATTGTGACAATAATAAGATAAATATTCATTATATAAAAAATCATTAAGTAAGTTTGAAAATCAATAGATATTTCAAAAATAAGTAATTGGACGTACATGTATAAGAATGAATAAAAGATATTAGGAAAAGAATTCGAACCAGATAAACAGGTAATAATCGATCAATAAGTGGAATGGTTTGGACCAATACTGGATATAACTTTTATTGTCATTCGGTATCAAAAAAATAGAGTTATGAAGCAGGAGATCCAATGTAAAATGTTTTTTACTGAATAATAAAAGATAGGTGGAGGAAATACTTGAGTATTGTGAATATCAATTTTTATAGGAAAATGATGAAAAAGATATAATAGCTTTTAGTTTATAGTTGTAAATAAGGAATGTTTCTTTCATATTACTGTTCAAGTAATACGTGAATAGTTAGGAAGTACTTTCTTAAAGAGAAAGTGTGAAGAAAAAAGTAGCACTATGAGAAACATTACAAGTCTAAATAGAAGGAATAATGTCTTGGTTTTATAATTGTTTAATAAGGTGAAGAATGTATTCAGAGGTAGTATAATGAACTATCCAGGAGCTTAAAATAAGAACTATCGATTTACTATAGTGTGACTCAAGTGAAAGCTTATTCATTGCTTTCTGTAATAATATTAAAGGATTATTTTCTAGTGGTTATGCAGTATTATATTATTTCCAAACCATGTCGAGGAATATCTAATCTTATTGAGTACTTTACCTTGAAAAAAAATATCTTTTTCCATCTATAACTACTTCCCTATACTTCCATGGGATACAGAAAATAGAATAGGAGATTCAAGATCTCAATTGGTCTATGTGGTAAAATGGGTAAAAGTTATAGTTGGTAAAAAATTTCCCAATGCTGATTCACCCCATAACTATTGAGTATACCCATAAGTTTTTATATCATAGAATTATATACTTTATTATACAGTTTAATCCATTATCTCTCTACAGAACACCAATGGTGCTAGTAATTTCCAGTGGTCCATCATGACTGACCACGGTGGTGGCTGATAAGCACCCTTCTTCCAATTTCTCCTACACTGATCCACACAAGTGCTATTCACCAACCATGCCTCACTTAGTTGGATCCCAACATCATGATTGGATGGATTCCATTGGAGTCTAGGCTTCTTGGCTAGTTGAGTTAGACTTTTGGTTACCTTTCTCTTACAATTAATTATAATAACATAGTCAACACATAACACTGAACACATATTATCTTGCAACACACTTCAAACTCAACCTTTATCTTTTCATTTTAATATCTCACTTTATCTTGAAATTCATAAACAAAATATTATTTTATTGAAAACATTTTTATGGGACTCCTCATCCAATATATTCATTTAAATTTTCTTTTTTCCATTAAGTATTCTTGATTTCAGCCTTGAAAACACTCAAGAATCATTTTCCTATACTGACACAGTTCAATAACTTTCAACACATATTAAAACAATTTAATTTATCATGGAACTTATCCTTTTTGAAAATAAATATATAAATCAAGCTTGAGACCACTGCCATGGGAACATAAATATCCCACATTTAGTTTCTTTTCAATATATTCAAACGTATTTAAGTAAATATGTGTGCATTTATAGCATATTCATCTCTCCCTTAATGATAATAAACACATACATGTTTGTATGGGTATGAAATTATCTTTAAATAAATTTTAATTTCACTTAAAATTCTAAATTAAGATCAAATAATTTAAAATAATGATTGGTATCACAATTTTTTTTACCTATGAGCCCAACTTAAATAAATTTAATTCCACATGGGCTAACTGAGTGAATGAAACATGAGTGTGTAACTAAGGTATTAAAAGTATAAATAATTCATTATATATGTGATACCACTCTCAATTGTTTTCCTTAAGGAATTGTAAAACATATTTTTTAATATGATTTATACCTTTACTCATGTAAAAAAACCTATCAAAACAATTCAAGTTAATAAAGGTTTACTATCCATTTTTAAATTTCATTCCTAATCAACTAACACTCTCCCTTTATCAAAAAACATTATATAACTAATGTAAAGTAGAAAAGTATAATTTGAATAAATCATAAAAAAATTATCTAAGATGTTTCTAGAATTTTTAATTAATACGTGGTGATGATTTGGAAGCTCTTCTTCATGATTTATTCCCCCTAAAGGGATGCACTGTATTATTCACCATCATTGTTAATTTTAGTTAAGTACATTTATACTCCTTGAAAAGTAATCATTATTTAATGGGTGATCATGTCATTACAAGGATTTTTTACTATAATCAGAATGAAACCAAGTAATTATAATTAATAAATTGTTTTTTATTGGAATTCCAACCTGAGATCATGCACTTCATCTCAATGCACAAATCAAAATTTTTCAAGCACAAGTAGAGGGTTTATAACTTTAGAAATCATCCTTGAATGATCCTAATGTACACACTTTTATATAATTGATTAAAAATCAATTTATCATCCTCAATGGTTGGATATAAGTTTTTTTAACCAAGGGTGATAGAAAATAAACACATACCTTTTCAATGACATTATCTCAAGAACCATTTAGAAATTTTATTTTAATTTTAATAAAATATTATTTACAACATCTCGACATAATGTTTACTTATGTCCCCCTAAAAGGGATAATTATTATTATCTTAATTTAGGTGGATCTATTCACCAAATATACTTCAATATTTTAATTTTTGAAATTCCACCATAATGGAATAATTCAAACTTTCACTAAAACTTGAATAGTATTTTTTTCTTGTTTTATCTCTATGTTTCCATTAAAAAAATGATATCATACTCAAAATATTGAATCAAACTTAATTTATTACATCAGAAGAATATAATTACAACACAATGATTATGGGAATAAGGTGAAGTTACTTGTTCTTATGTTTTAATAGAATGTTTGAATAATTTTTCCCAACCATGTTCTTCCTTTCACTCCATCCTCTATGATTCCTTTTTTCACAAAAAAAATGAGACTTGAATTGGTCACCCCATTCATAACCCTAATAATTTTATTACAAAAAGTAAAAGTTAATAGTAATAATCTGATTCGTAAGAAGATTAAACGATCAAGGAGTTGATGGAAATATATTCTTGAGTGACATAAATAACCCATAAAAAACACCCATTCCAACAAACTTTTCCAAGAAAGTGTTCCATCTGCCTCAAAGTCACCATATCCAAAAAAAATGATTCTATATATGTGTATAAAAAATTATAAGCATGTATTATATACTATGCAGAAGTAAATAATGAATCACATAAAGTTAGATATGTCACCCCTAGAATTCTTGGACCAAACGAAGCTTCCCATTCTAACATAGCTCATATATACTTTTACACTAGAGTTTTGAAGCATCCAGGAGCCCATTTTTTCTGATCCATAACTCTATTTAGCAATCATACTGAAGGATAATTTATGTATTCAAATTTATCAATGGTTCCATAAATCCAAAGTGTATAAATTTAAAATAAGAATGGTTTCTAGTGCAATACAAAACTATCGAAGAAACCCTCTAATAACAAATAATTTATCCACCCCACCTCCTCAAATCCTTTTTTTTCATTTTCTTAGTAATCCACTTTAAGGGTGAGTGGGAACTTCATAATATGAAAAATTTCAAACACCAAGAAACCAAATTTCAAACATCCCAACAGGTTCCAAAATCCACCCATAACATCAAAACACAAATTCAGATTTCAAATTCAAAAAACAGGATCCAACCGTCAAAAACAATACATGACATCGCCTTGATCTATATTCCTCATCAAGGCATGCTCTGTCACGACCCGACCCTAGCTGGGCTCGAGCTGCAACTACCCCAATCCCGCCTCCATAGGCCAGGGGCTGGTGACTAGCACCGAAGGCTAAACACCTCGGGGAGGACTTTCCCTAACTACCTTTACACACACATAGAGCCCACTGAATGAAAAAGTGTAGAGTAAAAGAAAAAGTAAAGTACCAAATACTATAAATAAACCACAAAGTGCATCGACCTCTAAATAGTACAATGTAAGAGTGGAAAGTAAACTGAAAATAAAAGGTCAAAACACGCGCCCAACCAGAAAGGTTCCACAACCCGGAAACAGGTAAACAAAAGTAAACAACTGAGATATTCCCACACCTGGAACCCGACTAAAACCACCGTACGCGGTCCATGCTCTCGATATCCTAAGCTCCACTGAAGTCATGACCAACCTATCCATCGTCTGCAAGGGCCCACCAAGTACGGGAAAATCCCACGCAGGGGTGAGTATAAAAATACTCAGTAGGATACCCTGAAGGCTCGAGGGAGTAGAAAAGTAGGTACCGAAGGGTGAGTAGTAGATTGAACAGGGTAAAGTAAAGGAGTACAACCGAGAGTGTAGCAAAGAGTACAACAAGGAGTGCAGTAGAGTAACTATAGAGAGTCCATCTCAACCCAACAAGAGAAAGGAGGTAGACTTGTCCAGACCCAAGTAGATATAAATGGTGAGAAGATAAACTTCTCGTGGAGTCTTCCCTACCTATAGAAGGAGAGTAGACTCGTTCAACCAAGAGATGATAGCTACAGAAATCACGTGGAATACCCTATGCGTCTTCGCCTCTCCTAGAAAGAGAGTAGCCAAAACCCAAGGAGTTGGTACTGGAATAAGGTATATACATATCCATATGCTAAATCATGAATCCCGAACATGATCATAAGGGGATCTCCGCCCCATAGCTCAGCCCGAGAAAGTGAGTAGCCAACGTCCCAGAAATAAACACCATCGATGCCCAACATCCCGCACGTCTGCCCTGAACTGAATGTTAAGGGGCTCAAATCACCGCACCATGACACTATCTGCTTTGGGAGGAACTAACTCGACTGCATGGTTTTAGGTCATGTCTCAAGGATGCATCTCAGTGGGGAAATAGCCCTTCGTACTTGAGTGTTCTGGGGGAACTTCAAGCCACACCTCATCACTTCCCCACAGTTGAGAGGTCCCCTCAAAGTCGATAGGCGACCCACTGCCCCGCCCCGCTGGAGGGTAATCCCTGGAAGTCGACGGGTTCCCACTGGAGGGAGAACCGGCAAAAGTTGACGGGTGGCACACTGCCCAGTCCCGAAAAAGGGTACTCCACTGGAGAGAGACCCAGATAAAGTCATCGGTGAGTCCCAATGCCCAGTACCGGAAAAGGGTACTCCACTGGAGGGAGGCTTGGAACCGTCATCAGGGACCACTTCCTAGCCCAACTGGAGGTAAACCGGGCATCGGGGACCACTTCCCATCCCCACTGGAGGTAAACCCAGTATCGGGGACCACTTCCCCTCCCCACTAGAGGTAAACCCGGAACCACTCTGGCCATCCCTGCTGGATGGTACTGCTCGGTGAACACCGTTGTACCGGCCATCCCTACTGGATGGTAGCTCACTGGCCATCCCTCCTGGATGGTAACCCATTGGCCATCCCTGCTGGATGGTACCTCACTAGCCAGCCCTGCTGGAAACAACCTCCTGGATAGAGGATTGGTGCCCGTGTAATGTGTTGGTCACACCGAATCCATAAGAACTCTACCAGGGAACACGATGGAATGGGAGAAACTCCCCGGGCCCCTCAGGGCGATCAAAATCCAATCCGATGAGTCACTATCGAAGCGGACTAAGACAACTCATCCCAGAAAGTTGGAAAACACCCACGTTGTACGAGAACACGTAGTCGTAACCGGTGTCGCAGGCCAGTGAAAGGGGCACAATACTGAAACCCCTCACAGCTGAAGAAATAGAGGAACCAAACCATCTCTGCCGGCCAAACCATCAAAAACAGAGCCAGAAGAAAACTCAACCCTGCTGGTCAACAAAGGAGAACAGAACTAGGGGGAAACTCAACCCTGCTGGTCAACAAACGAGAACAGAACCAGGGGGAAACTCAACCCTGCTGGTCAACAAATGAGAACAGAACCAGGGAGAAACTCAACGCTTCTGGTCAATAAACGAGAACAAAGGGACCCTTTATGTCGCAAGAGGTCAAAGGTACGTAAACTAGAACACGACATGCACATGGGGTCCACATGACATGTGACCCCACATCAACCCCAACCAAGCGCACAAACGTTCTCAGGTACAAATAACCAAATGTACCTCCAAAAGTTCTAGTATACTTCTAGAGTATACCACTTTTCCAGCCCAAAGGCTATCGTTCACAAGACACCCAACATCAATGCGAAGGGGGTATACGTAACAACTCCAACTTGCCACCTCAACGAGTGAGGCACGACGAACCACATCTCTTCAAGCATTTACTTCACTCACATGAGAGTGGACATGATCACCTGCCAAGGGTTCTCTGCAAACACCGTAGGAAGAACCTCCACCGATACACCTTCCATGCTTCCACATTTAAATGAGGACTCTAAAAAGACTCCACACATACAAACGGATTGCAATGTTGTAATCCTCACAGAAAAACATGTGAGATAGACTATCTACTCGCCTTCAATGAATATCCGACGTAAAAGTCGTCTGACACCGCTTTATGCCCGAACGTCGTCTTGTGGTCTCGAGCCTCGGCCCCAATAGTAGTCGTGCGCATTGCACCATTGCGATCTCCTCAAAAAGACACGTCAAATTGATTTTTTACTTTCATTGAACGAATTCCCAGAGAAGAAGATGAATTTCGACGCACCGCACACGAGCGGTGCTACATGGGACCCGTATCATGGTCCTGAAATGCAATAAACGGATCGCGCCGTTGTGATCCTCTCAAAAACGTACACAAGATGGACTATTCAATTGTCCAAAACGAACACCCGGTGATAAAGCTGGAAATCACCGCCAACTCCCAAAATGGCCCTCGCGGGGCCCACACCAATGTGGAGAATTAATGCGGGCGGATTGTGCCAATGTAATGCCCTCGGAAAAACACCCAAAAACCACTGCTCGCACGCCCCAAATGGTCATCCGATGAAAAAGTTACAAAACTCTACTCACAGCTTAAAAGACGGGTCATGGGGCCCACACCTCAACTCTAGTTTCAATGCCTGAAACCCCACTAGAAAACTCCTGCTCAATGCCAGGGTCTCAACGCCACTGAAGATGCTCAATTCGAACGTCAGATGTGTTTGCGCCGTCCAAAACAAGAACCCCCAAGAAAAACGTCAATCTGCTTAAAGGTGTGACATGCCATCAAGGCCCTCATCTTGAGAATTAAAAATTCCCAAAACCATCTAAAAAAGCCTTCCTCGATCCAAGGATCACGTCGCTGCAAATGGCACGTGAATCCAACACCCGGTCGGAATTTTAGAGGTGTTTTAATTTTTTTTAGCGGATGAAGATAGGTGGGCCGGGCCGGTTCGTCCGACCCACCACGCTTGAACTGGCCCGTGGTTCACGTGTGCCGGCTGCCTCACCTGGACTGGCTTGAGCCGGTCCGGCTCCACTCCCACAGGACCCGCAATAGGTGGGTCCTTGTTGGCCAGTCGGGGTCCGTAGACCTCGGACTTCCCTTGTGTGCACCGACTGGAAAATGCTGGTCGGCCCTGGACCTCACCTTGCTGATGCCCCCGCCTCCGCTGGCGCCCTCGCCGTCTGCGACCCCCGGCCCCCTCCGTCGGCCTCCTCCACTCGGCCTCACCCGCGGCGGCCCCCTGCTGACCCAGCGCCTCCGCCGGCCTCCTCCAGTCGGCCTCACTCGCGACGACCCTTGCTGACCCGGCCTCCGCGGCCGCTCTGCCGTCCGCCCTTGTCTGGCCACCAGCCTCCACGCTCACCCGGACTGACGCCCGCCTGAACCCTCGCCGGACCGGCCAGACCCGCCAGAAAACATCAAAAACCCGTGAACTTCACCAGACGTTTGCGAACATGTCGGGACTCGGATTTTAAATCCGTTACAACAATTGGAAAGATCGGGATAAGTACTACGTAGATATGGGATTTTCTCGAATAAATAACAACAATTCATTGATATGAATCAAGATCAAAGTAGGTGTAGGAAATAAAAAAAACTTAAATGCATGATCCTACCTTCCAGGGCACAGCCTGAAGCTTCTCGGTTGATCCGCGCTTCGCCGCCGTTGCATCCGCCATGATCTGAGGAGGGAGGTGGAGGAGGAGAGGAGCTTATCATTAATTGGGAGGGATTGCGCTAGGGAAGAGCAAGGGAGGGGAAGGGGAGAAGAAGGGTTTAAATAAAGAAGAAAAATTAATTAAAATTTTAATTAATTTAAACCCCTATTTTAGCCCGCATCTGAAACTCTCGATGGGGTCGAGGCTAAGCCTCCACTAGGGTAAACATGACCTCTTGAGCACAACAGTGGTCTCTTAATTTTAATCCGAGCCTCTGTTCGAAAGTTATTAAGCTCAACGCTTGGGGCTGCCAAATTATGAAAACGCCTCCGGGGCCATTTTCCACAAAAGGTCTGCGCCCGCGAAACAAACACCCCTCCTAGGGTAAACGGAACACTCCAGACTAAACGGTGCCCTCCGTTTTTCAATCCGAGCCACCGTTTAAGAGATACTTGAGTTTCCCATTAAACAAATTAATTAATTAATTAATTAATCAGTTTAATGTTCCTTTAACGAGTGAGCAGTCCAAACGTCCCGTGCTAACATGATTTATGTCGTTCCTTGGGTAAACACCCCATTTTGGACCCATCCATACACTTAGATCTCTGATCTGAAAAACTATTTAGGAGCTATCCCATTTATTTGGCGTGCCTAGTGTGAACACACTGAAAATTTAATTTCGGCCACACCGGGGCTCGGAATCACTCGCCGTCTGAAGGCGCTGCTCCGAAATAACATCAAGAAAATTCCAAAGACTTTTATAGAAAAAACCTGGTTCTTACATCATTCCCTCCTTCATACTTTTCGTCCCCAAAAATAAAAACCAGGGAATAACTCAGGGTACAAAGCCCACACCTGGCTCTCCCGTACCTAGAAGAACTCTTGCACAGTCCCGCGTCACCGCACACAGACCAAATGATTTGATCTGTTCACTCAAGGTCTACCCTTGTCGATGATGTGCACAATATCACACACACTTTTTCTCAGGTGAGTCACACGGGTGATGATATGCACCCAAACCAGCCTTTGGGGATAGATCAAGGTGGTAGGGAACCTCTCCATCCCTTCACACATTCTCAAACGACCCGAAGGCCCTTGGGGGTAGCTCACCTCCCCGAGCGAACCCCTACATCGCACACCGAGACTTAAATCACCATTCGGACCCGGGACAAAGCCTGATGATTCCCTCCTTCAGAATATCCATATGGTGAAACACCCAAGGATATCTTGTCACGCAAGATTTCACAGTCGATGTACTGTGACTCAGAATCTCTTACATGCTCGGAGAGAGGAGTCGACAACATCGACTAAAGAGGAAGGTTCCACGTCTTCTAGTCTACCAACACAGGGTTACACCCGACGCCCTGCGTCACCCTGGTAACAAATCAAACAAGGATCAGGGAGAAAATAATTTCACACAAAGAGTCTAACAATTCTACTGCAAAAAGTATAGGAGATGTAGAGTGTACCTCTTATCACCTCATGATCTGCAGGATCATATACATCCAGAGCTCGCGGCTGTCCGCGGTCCCAACTGTCAGCTCCCGAAGCCTGACGTGGACCACCTATTGGTGATGGGAAGACCTCGTAAAGTCATCCCCCACTACCAACACCTACCGCTCCTCCGCTAGAACCACCTCTCAGGGTGATACTCTGATCAATGCGTTGCCTCTGCCACGGGGGTGCACTTGCTGCCTGCCCGATGTTCTCAGCACGCCTGGTCGGGCAGTCTCATTCCAGGTGACCTTGCCCATCGCAAGCATAGCACCAGCGCTTTCTGGGCTACACTGGTGCCCTCTGGTGCCACTGTGGTGTACGACTACGCCCCTGAGTCCGGTTATCAGAAATCCACC
Source organism: Viscum album (assembly GCA_963277665.1). Classification (NCBI taxonomy): domain Eukaryota; kingdom Viridiplantae; phylum Streptophyta; class Magnoliopsida; order Santalales; family Viscaceae; genus Viscum; species Viscum album. Next base: position 816,834,433 of record OY728165.1, read on the forward strand.
TGCATCGAGGTCCTGTCACCCGATGCCCGCTAGCTGCGACAGACGTCTCGGCTCTGTCGAGCCTGCTGCCACAACCAACTGGAGAACGTGACAGGATGCTCTCTGTCACCAGCGCCTTCTCTAATACCCCAACATAAGTGGAAAAGCCCAAGGGTACTATGATAGCACAAATCTCTCTGCGGACAACCTGCTCAAACATCCACACTAGGAAGTTTCCGTCATGGACCAAGTCCGAGTAAAAGCGTGCACACTCTGCAAAACTAGCCGCGTACTCGGCCACCATCATCCCTCCATGCTTAAGATACAAGAGCTCCTGAATCCGAATGGAGTGTAAGAAGGAGGGGAAAAACTACTCACGCAACAACAACTAAAATTCGCCCCACGATAGCGACGAATCGTCAATAAACTGAGTCACCAGAATCTACCAACGCCAAGCTGCTCCGCGGAAAAGGTTGGTGGCCAAAGCCACCATAATATCTGTCGGCGTCTGCACAAGCCTGAAAAGGTGAACCACTGTCTCCAGCCAAACCTCTGTTGCCTGAGGGTATGGCGCACCACTAAACCTCTGCGGTTATTGTCGCTGGAACTCACGGTGCGCGCTCAACCTGTGCTCAAGATCAGTCTGCTCTACTGAAGTTTTCTAATACTAAATAGGTGGGGGTCCTGCTACCATCCCACCCGGAGAAAGGGACTCACATGATGGGACCTAGACTGTGGCCTCGTAGCTCACAGAGTTGTCGTCACGAACCAAAGATGGTATCCTAGCTGGCTGTCTTCGCAGAGACATACTGAATATTATCAAGGACTCTCACAGTCAGATGAGCATATATGTATATAACAATAACAAAAATGGGGAGTTGACTCAAGAAGGAAATTCAAGACTCAATCCTATGTGATGCAAAAAACAATTTTCCCTACAAAAATTGTCTCAGCATGCCAAGTCGACAAGCGGGTTATCAGGGTCCTGATGAATGGATACGTTGGTCGTCGCACAATCACTGGACTCCCTGGCCTGAGAGCCTCTCTCGAGACACGTTAACACTGTTGCCCAAAATCCCAACCAATTATTTTTTCGGGATGACTGAACAATGTCCCAAGGAACGATCCTACCTCGGATACCACTTTGTTATGACCCAACCCTACCCGGGCTCGAGCCGCAACTACCCCAAGCCCGCCTCCATAGGCCAGGGGCTGGAGACAAGCGCCTAAGGCTAAACAACTCGGGGAGGCCTTTGCCTACGTACTTGCACACACACACACAGCCCACTCAATGAAAAAGTTTAGAGTAAAAGGGAAGGTAATGTACCAAATACTATAAATAAACCACAAAGTGCATCGACCTCTAAACAGTACAAAGAAAGAGTTGAAAGTAAATTGAAAAGAAAAGGGAAAAACATGTGCCCAACTAGAAAAGTGCCACAACCCGGCAAAGTAAACAAAAGTAAAAAACTGGGAGAGTCCCACACGTGGAACCCGACTATGACCACTACACATGGTCCATGATCCCGAACTCCTAATCTCCACTAAAGTCACGACCAACCTGTCTGTCGTCTGCAAGGGCACATCATGTGCGGGTAAATCCCAAGCAGGGGTGAGTATAAAAATACTCAGTAGGATACCCCGAAGGCTCGAGGGAGAAGCAAAGGAGGTACCAAAGGGTGAGCAGTAGATCGAACATGGGAAAGTAAAGGAGTACAACCGAGAGTGCAGTAATGAGTACAACAAGGAGTGTAGTAGAGTAACAATAGAGAGTCCGGCTCAACCTAACAAGAGAAAGGAGGTAGACTCGTCCAGACACAAAGAGCTGGAAATAGTGAGAAGATTAACTTCTCGTCGAGTCTTCGCTACCTATAGTAGGAGAGTAGACTCGTACAACCACCAGAAGCTAGACATGGAAAGCACGTGGCATACCTCGCGCGTCTTCGCCTCTCCTGGAAGGAGAGTATCAAAAAACCAAGGAGTAGGTACTAGAAAATGGTATATACATATCCATATGCTAAATCATGAAGTGTTGGGAAAAAATACCTAAAGGTATCATTGAAGCATTTTTGAGGTGATTGTGTTTACTGACAAAGTGGACATCAATGGGGTGATTGTTGACAAAGCAGAACAATGACATTCAAATTTGTTGACAAAGGAGTTTTCATGGGGTCATGTCAAGTTCAAGAGCTGTGGTTAACGATCAATGTTTGATTCAAGAACTTCGGAAAATGGACTTGCACGTCGTGTACTTGAAGGCTTTGAAACTTGCACGCCATAAGTTTTTCAATATCAGATCATCAAAATATGGCACAACGATAAGGGTCGCGCATGTATTGGTGTTGTTGTGTAGGTGTCTTAAGTGCCGATGCCTTGGAATCTTGAGAACTTGTGCGCCTGTGGTTTTTCAAGATCAGAAGATCAAAATATGGAAAAGAAAAGAGGTTCGCGCAAGTTTGGAAGTGGGTCGCGCAAGTGACTTGCAGGGGAAGATACCTGCGCACCGAGACTTGCGCGCTGAGGGGAGACTTGCGCGCCGTCACACAGGGTGTTTCAAATTTATATAAATACTGGACCACCCTTCCTCATTTTCAATGGAGTTAAACACTTTGAAAAATCAGATCTCCCGTTGGGAAGGTGTGGTGGTCACGCAAGTGGTGTGTAGTCGCACAGATGAAGTTTCACGCCAGTCTTTGAAGTTGCGCAGCGGTTTTTAGTTGCATGCCAATATTGGCTTGGGCGTAAAAGGAAGTGAGTCGCGCATGTTTGGAGTTGAAGAAGATTGTGCCGCACAAGTGTTGAGGTAGACTTGAGTGCCAGTTGTGACTTGCACGCTGATACTTGCACGCTGAGTTAGACTTGCGTGCCAAGTAAGGTTGATTTCCTGACCATATTTTTGGGCTGCGTGGAAGCTGGAAGATTGCTCGATACCTTCGGTGCGAAGAGAGATTCATCTACGGGTGAATGTTGGACTTCAACAGAGCATCCACATAAAACAGAAGATATATTCATTAGAGATAATGAAGAGACCTACAGGTCTATAAACTATGACTGGATCCTTTCTAACGTAGTGACCAAAGGAAGAGGAAGAAGATGATCCTCTCTACCGGAAGTGAGCCATAGAGAGAGAAACATGGCGTGACCCTTGGTAAAGCAGTGATCTAACCCTAATTCTTTTAAAGCCAGTGAGCCTGGGACAAAGTGACTGTACCCGAACCTTGTAATCCACAGCTAGTGAAGTTTAGTGGAATTTGGTACAACCAAAAAGCTGTCGGCGTATGGTCTTTTGACGTAGCCCTTAGCGGTGAGCCAAGTAAAAATTGTTGTGTCCTGTGCATGCTTTACTTTCTGTTTATATTATGCAATGGGAAAGAGAGAGAATAATGATTTTCTTAACAGCGAAACAAGATCAGAATGGGATTTAATTTTAAATTAGTCATACCCTGATTCAGCCCCCCCTCTCAGGGTATTCAGCCTTGTGGACCTAACAAGAATCCCGAACAAGATCGTAAGGGGATATTCGTCCCGTAGCTCAGTCCAAGAAAGTGAGTAGCCAGAAATCCCAGAAGTAAACACCATCGATGCCCATCATCCCGCACGTTGGCCCCGAACTGCAAGTCAAGGGGCTCAAATCACCACACCATGACACTCTCCGCTTTCGGCGGCACTGACTCACCCGCACGGTTTTAGGTTGCATCTCAAGGATGCATCTCGGTGGGGAAAACATCCATCGTACTTGAGAGTTCTAGGGAAACATCAGGCCACACCTCGTCACTGCCCCCGCAGTCGAGAAGTATCCTCAAAGTCGACAGGCGACCCCCTGCCCCACCCAACTGGAGGTTAATCCCTAGTAGTCGACGTGTTTCCACTAGAGGGAGACCTGGAAAAAGTCGACGTGTGCCACACTACATAGTCCTGTAAAATGGTAATCCACTAGAGCGAGACCCGTCTAAAGTTGTCAACGAGTCCCAATGCCCAGTCCCGTAAAAGGGTACTCCACTAGAGGGAGGCTCGGAATCGTCATCGAGGACCACTTCCCAGCCTAGTTAGAGGTAAACCCGGCATCAAGGACCACTTCCCAGCCCCACTGGAGGTAAACCCGGCATTGGGGACCACTTCCCAGCCCCGCTGGAGGTAAACCCGGAACCACTCTTGCCATCCCTACTGGATGGTACTACTCGGTCGCTATACTGGTCATCCCTGCTGGATGGTAGCTCACTGGCCATCCCTGCTGGATGGGAACCCACTGGCCATCCCTTCTGGATGGTACCTCACTGGCCATCCCTTCTGTAAACAACCTCCTAGGTAGAGGATCGATGCCCTCATAATGTGTTGGTCACACTGAATCCACAATAACTCTACCAGGGAACACAATGGGATGGGAGAAACCCCACGGGCCCCTCCGGGCGATCACGCTCCAATCCGCTGAGTCACTGTCAAAGTGGACCGAGACAACTCATCCCAGAAAGTGGAAAAAAACCCACGTTGTACTATCACACGTAGTCGTAAACGGTGTCGTAGTCTGGTGAAAGGGGCATGGTACTGAAACCCCTCAAAGCTGAAGAAACAGAGGAACCAAACCATCTCTGCTAGCCCAGCCATCGAGAACATAAACAGGGGGAAACTCAACCCTGCCGGTCAACAAACAAGAGAAGAACCAGGGGGAAACTAAACCCTGCTGGTCAACAAACGAGAATGGAATGAGGGGGAAACTCTACCCTACTAGTCAAAAAACGAGAACATAACCAGGGGGAAACTCTACCCTGCTGGTCAAAAAACGAGAACAGAGGGACCCTCTACTTCACGAGAGGTCAAAGGTAAGTAAAGCAGAACACGACATGCACATGGGTCCCACACGACATGTGGCACCACGTCAACTCCTACCAAGCGCACAAACGTTCTCAGGTACAAACAACCACATGTACCTCCAAACGTTCCCGTATAATCCTAAAGTATACCACGTTTCTAGACCAAAGGCTATCTTGCACACGACACCCAACGTCAATGCGAAGGGAATAAACATAAAAACTCCAACTTTCCACCTCAACGGCTGAGGCACGACGAACCACATATCTTCAAACATTTACTTAACTCATATGTGAGTGCACACAATCACACGCCAAGGGTTCTCTGCAAACACTGCAGGAAGAACCTCCACTGGTACAGCTTCTATGCTTCCACATTTAAATGATGTCTCAAAAGAGACTCCGTGCATCCAGAAGGATCGTATAGTTATAATCCTCACGGAAAACATGTGAGATAGACTATCTACTCGCCTCTTACGGATACCCGATGCAAAAGTCATCTGACACCGCTTAACACCCGAACGACGTCCTGTGGTCCCGAGCCTCGTCCCCAATGATAGTCGGGAACACTGTACCATTGAGATATCCTCAGAAAGACACGTCAAATTGACTATTCACTTGCATGGAATGGATGCCCGGATAAGAAGATACATTTCGGCGCACCGCACACGAGCGATGCTATGTGGGGCCCGCATCACGGTCCTGAAATGCAACAAATAGATCAGACCGTTGCGATCCTCTCGAAAAAGTACAGAAGGTGGACTATTCTTTTTTCCAAAATGGACACCCAGTGATAAAGTTGGAAATCACCGCTAACTCCCAAAACGGCCCTCATGGGGCCCACAACAGCTTTCAGAATTAGAGCAGGCATATTGCGCCAATGCAATGCCCTCAGAAAAACACCCAAAAATGACTGCTTGCATGCCCCGAACGGTCGTCCGATTAAAAATTTACAAAACGCTGCTCACAGATTAAAAGACGGGCCATGGGACCCACGCCTAAACTCCATTTTCAACGCCCAAAACCCCACCGGAAAACTCCGACTCAACGCCAGGGTCGTAACACCACTGACGATGCTCAATTCGGAAATCAGATGTGTCCGCGCCATCCAAAACAAGAACCCCCGAGAAAAATGTCAATCCGCTTAAAGGCGTGACATGCCACCGGGGCCCTCATCTTGGGAATTAAAAATTCTTGAAACATTCTAAAAAATCATGCCTCGATCCAAGGATCGCGTCGCCACAAACGACATGCGAATCCGACAACCGGTCAGAATTTTATAGGTGTTTCAATTTTTTTAGCGGAAGAAGACAGGTTGGACGGGCCGGTTCGGGCGGCCAACCATGCCTGAACTGGCCTGTGGTTTACGCGGGCCGGCTGCATCGCCCGGACCGGCTGGAGCCGGTCCGGATCCACTCCCACAAGACCCGTAATAGGCGGGTCCTTGTCGGCCAGCCGGGGTCCGTAGACCCCGGTCATCCCTCGTGAGCACCGACCGACAAAAGCCGGTCGACCCTACACCTCACCTCGCCGGCACCCCCTCACAAAGGCACCCCCGCCTCTACCGGTGCCCTTTCCGTTTATGAGCCTCGACTGCCTCCACCAGCCTCCTCCGCTCGGCCTCACCCGCGGCGGCCCCCTGCCGACCCAGCACCTCCGTCGGCCTCCTCCGCTCGGCCTCACTCGCGGTGGCCCCTGCTGACCCAGCCTCAGCTTCCGCTCCGCCGTCCGCCCTCATCCGGCCACCGGCCTCCACGCTTTCCCGGACCGACACCTTCCTGAACCCTCGCCGGACCTGCCCAACCCACCAGAAAACCTAAAAAACCCGTGAACTTCGCCGGACGTTTGCGAACATGCCGAGACTCGGATTTTAAATCTGTAACAACCATTGGAAAGCTCGGGATTAGTACTATGAAGATATGAGATTTTCTAGAATAAATAAAAACAATTCATAGCTATGAATCAAGATAAAAGTAGGTGGGGGAAATAAAAAAACGTAAACGCATGATCCTACCTTGCATGGCGCAGCCCGAAGCTTCTCGGTCGATCCGCGCTTCACCGTCGTTGCTTCTGACTTGATCGGAGGAGGGAGGTGGAGGAGGAGAGGAGATCCTTCTTCATTGGGAGGGGTTTTTCTAGGGAAGAACAAGGGAGTGGAAGGGGAGAAAAAGGGTTCAAATGAAGAAGAAAAATTAATTAAAAAATTAATTATTTTGAACCTCTATTTTAACCCGCATCATAAACTCTCGATGGGGTTGAGGTTAAGCATTCCCTAGGGTAAACACCACCTCCAGAGCACAATGGAGGTCTCTGAATTTTAATTTGAGCCTCCGTTCAAAAGTTATTAAACTCAACACCCGAGGCCGCCAAATTACGAAAACGCCCCTGGGTCCATTTTCCACAAAACTCTTGTGCCTGCGAAACTTACACCCCTCCTAGGGTAAACGGCACACTCTAGACCCAAAGGTGCCCTCAATTTTCCAATCTGAGCCACCTTTTAAGAGATCATGAGTTTCAAATTAAATGAATGAATGAATTAATTAATTTATCCGTTTAATGTTCCGTTAATAGGCGAGGGGTCCAAACGTCCCGCACCGACATGCTTTATGTCATTCCTAGGGTAAACACCCCATTTCGGACCCATCCGTTCACTCAGATCTCTGATTCGAAACACCGTTTAGGATCTATCTCATTTATTTGTCATGCCCAATGTGAATGCACTGAAAATTTAATTCCGGCCACACCGGGGCTCGAAATCGCTTGCCGTCTATAGACGCTGCTCCGGAATAACATCAAGAATATTTAAAAGTCTTTTATATCAAAAACTAGGTTCTTACCTGATCCCGGAATCGAAATCCACTCCTCGACATCATCACATCACCGACAATACGAAGCCCTCAGAAACCGTAAAACATCCCACCGAGGCGTCAAACCATCACCAACGATAGAACACGACTACACCTTCAAATCGAAATGGAAATCGAAAAAAAATCTTCAAACAACATCGACTTCATCAAGGTTGAGAACCAGACAACCTCCAACAGCGAACCATGCTCTACATAGACCTAACGTCCCGTCACACAATGCAAGGCAAGGAGATCCCTAGAGCATATCCATCCCCAACACTCCAACGCAAAATCCAGAAACTGAACCAACACGTGAGCATCAGCAAACAAATCCAAACTCGAAATAAATAAATCAAAAAATATCCAAGATTAAGAACCCATCACCATGAGAAAGCCCACCCAAGTGCTAAAGAACTCTGAAAACCCCACAATCCATAATGTAGATCTTGTCACCGCCTTACCAAAACTCAGAGACTGCAGCGGACCACCTAGCGCACACAGTGACGACGATGTGGCAAACCTCAATCACGATAACTGGAAACTACCCGCTAGACCTTCATCATACCACCGAAAGAAAAACTATCCAACATAGGTGGAGTGAGGCGGGAGGGGCTAACATCAATGAAGAAAAGCTCAAAATCAGAGAAGTAACATCATCATGATATCCCAAAATACTCTGTTAAAAATAAAAATAAAAATAAATCCAGTCTTCAATGAATATGAAGATCAAGAAATCATGTATTTTGCTGTGATTCATATCATTTGGTCTTTATTCTTATACTAACTACATTGTTAAGAACTATTTTAGCACTATATCTATCAATGTTGGACTAATTTCTATTTTTTATTTTTCTTGCTTCCAACATATACATCAATAGAGTATTTACATGTTCCTATGGTGTACCCTTTATTTTTATAATATAAAGAGATATTATATTTTTATGTACCACTCCTATTATTCTTGGAATGTCTTTTAACATTATCTTCCTTCATCTTATTATTAATGGTTGAACTATTCTTATTTTTAATCTTTTTGGGTGTAATCTGAAAATAAGATTTGTTTTTATTCCTTCCCAAGGATATATCTTCTTTATACACCATTTTTATGGAATTATTTCCCATTTTTTTAATAAATACTAATATAGAAATTCACCATCCTTGGTAATACAAAACTTACTACTGTCAAATATATCTCTATGTTTTTCAAATCCGTTTGAGTTAGAAAGATTTTTCATAATATTTGAATGTTTCCATTTCTTAAGATTTATCACCATCAATTTTGGTTTCCCTTAAACTTATTCAATTGATATATGGTTACAAAAATATAATTATATATTCCCAATCCTATATCTATACCAATAAAAGCAAAAAAACCTTAGTTTTCTTCTATGGAGTGAATTCTATCCGGAATTTTGAAAACTGGAATTTTTCCATTTTTTGGTTGTTTTTCATAGATTTTGGGGTTTGTTTTTATAGAACCAAATCATTAATACATTATTATATCCAACATTTACATAGTGGTAGGATTATCATAAATCATCATTATATATTTTTATATATTTTTTTTTGAAACCTATACAATCTGGAAAAAAAGTTTAGCACGATCAACAAATTTTGAATTTGATTGTATGTTTTTCAACAAACATGAGTTGTATTAATCAAAGGATTTCTAAAATATCTTATTTACACTAAATAAATTCATCTTAGAGACAAAAATCTCAATTTAAACGTATGTGGAAACATCCTTTTCACAATAGTTTTGGAAGTTACAATACATTTCGTCTTGAGAACTCTTAGTTTTTCCCTCAAGCTCAAGTAACCTCATATCGAGGGAATATTTTTCATCCTCCAATAATCTCAACTTGACGTACCACTATTTATTTTTCTTCTAAATATAATCTTTTAGAATATTTCTTGAATCTTGTATAGAGTTATCAAGAAATTTTATTTTTCCTTCTTTGACCTCTAGTTGGGAATATTTTCCATTCATTGAGGTTTTGTACAATTTTATAAATGCATGAATCTCTTCTTCAAGATCTATTTTTTTAATAAATTCCGTGAAAAATTCCTCTATTTTTTTTCAATGAAGAGAATATTTTAATTATAAAGAGATACTAATGGTTTCTTTAATTCAATAAGTCCTATGTGAACATTACAATTTTAGTGTTTCTTACTTTGTGCATTTTCTATATCTCCAAAATTCATTACAAGACATGATTTTTCATTTAGAAGTTCTATAATAAAGACAAGTATATTTCTAATTAGCTTATCATAAACATTCATTATATACTTTTAAAATTAGGAGTATAAGTCTTAAACTATTTTAAAGTGCTCATACTCCTCATACTCTCTATATATTGAACTTATTTATTTAAAAAGATCACTCTCACTAGATTTAGAAAATGAATAGTTATCAACTTGGTGTACTTTAATAGGTTATATATCCTTCTTTTAAAACCATTTCAATTTATTTTCCTATATTTTATTTAATTTCTAGAGAGTTTTTACAAAATAATTTAATTTATATTCAATAGGAAAAAATATAAGTTATTCATATGAGGCACTTCAAATTTTTATTAAAACACAGAATTCCTTAATTTTGATAAAACAATAGGTGTTATAATAGTATATCGAATTAGAGAAAAACAAGGACTAGGTATTATAATACTTTGATATCCTAGTGGATTATGTAGTGACACATGGGGGTCATTATACCCAACTTTTACCATGTTTAATTTCTTCTTTTAATTAACCCTTATTATACACCAAAATTTCCCCAGTTTGGGGGAATGAATCAATTTGATGTAATATCAATAATTCCCGTATTATGTAATAAAAAATACAATAAAAAATACACAATATTTATAAGGTTCGACCATTATGTGAGAACCAACTCCATTACGTGTTCAACCCCTGTCGAGCACACATATTTTATTATAACAACAATTTATAGTTATTATAAGTGTAGTTCAAGTCACACACATGTGTTGAGCATGTATCAACCATTTCACTGATATTACATTGTTCATACTAGAGCCACCAATTCATAAATGGAATTATTTATACTTGTACCACCATATTGTTAAGAACATTTCTTTAACTTTTTAAGAAGATGTTCTCTTTATACTTATGATGTTATGATATAAAACATACATAGATATTCCTCTTCAAGAAATAGATATTTAGATTTCCAAAAGATAATAATCAAGTTTAAATGCACTATGATTTCATTGTATCTTCTCAAAAATAACTATGTATATTTAATATAGTGATTATATTTTCTAAAAGGTCCTCACAAAAATATCTTTAATAGTATAAACACATTCAATACCTTATCTTCAACATATTATTTTATTTCTTCTTTAACAGATTATTTCCCTCTAAGATGTATAGTTTGAAGGGTTTGTCTTTCTCCTCAGAAAAATTTCTATGATACTAGTAAGGCATCACCAATATCATACTCTCCTTGGTATTTTTCTTTGAACACATAAATATACATAAATAATATACAAGTCGTATCTCTCTTTATTTTTTTTACTTGAAGATGGAGAAACATTAAAAACAGAGTTGAACGATTGAAATCCTTTATTATATTATGATTTATTTTTATAGTACATGATGATTAAATATTCAAACTACAAGTTTCAATAATTATTCGTAATTCTAGATCCATGAAATCTTTCAATTTAAATCATGGAAATATCTATGTTTTAAAAATTGGAGTTTCTTTTTATCCTCAAGAAGACCCAGAGCTCTTCCCATTTTATATCTCAAGATATATGGAAACATTGTTTTATTTAATTAAATTTCCAATAAAATATACTATATAATAAATCTTCCATATCAAAAAATAGAAATATATATAATCATTATATAGTATCATTGTGACATATAAAAATCTATATGGCGTGGAACTCATTTGTATTGAAAAAACTTTATGAATTATCCTAATTATTTATCTTTGACACAAGGGCTTGAATTATGATGAATATATATTAGGATATTTTTATATTTTTTATCTTGTAATAATCATATTTTGAATAATATCATAATATTTTATCAAATTTTTATTCTTGGTAAACAAGTAATACCCAAAAGTCATATAATTTAAATTCATACTCCAAACACAGAAGTCATATAATCATGTCATGTGCAGTAAATTCATATTATTAGAATATACATATAAGATCAGGAATTATTAAAAACTTTAATTTCCTCTTGAATGTACTGTAATATATGGAGAATTCATTTTCCAATTTTTTCCAATATCTTTTTTCTAGAGAACTCTAATTTTATTGTATCTCATAATAATCTAAAAATTCTCCTTTCTTTGAACTTAAACCGTTACTTCTGATAATGAGAAACTCTTCATTTGTTCTTAAAATTAATCATCTATCCCTTTCTCCCAGATTTTATAATTTCTTGTTAATTTAGCTTCAAACCAATGATTGATCATATTTAAAGATGTGACATGAGTGAATGTGATTACACATGGTGACTGACATAGTGTTGGAGTTGCTGAGATTCTATTGAATGATTTCAAAACATGAAAATCATGTGTCCCAAACCAGAATATTAATGAGGTTGAATATGAATCATAATAAACACATGATTTATTGTTTAAAACATCATACATCACACATTAAAAATGAATAGATGATGAAAAACTCATCCCACATCAAACTGAAACTATTGATAGATCTGTTTTATTAGTCCGTACACTCCAAACTCTCTATATAAATCCAATGGTTTCTATGAAAAACTATTGTATGATGTTTTTGACCCCATGGTAGTGGATAATAATACTTCATCCCTTCTCACCTACACTGAACTACATAGGTGTTATGCACTCCCTACACCTCTCTCAACCGGATCTCAACTTCAATCTTGGATGGATGCCACTGATGTCTAGGATTATTGACTAGTTGAGCTTGGATTTGGGTGGAATTTTTTTTATAAATATGAAAAACTACATATCGAAGAAATAATAGTGACACATACCGGCTTTCATTAAGCATAAAATCAACCTCCATCTTTTTATTTTAATCCCTCTAATAATCCAAAAAATCATACATAAAATATTATATCATTGAATAAATATGGATGGAAATACACTTCTAATATCTGATTATAAATGTTATTTGGAATCAATTCCTCTTCATATAATCCTTATAATCAGTCAAGAATATATCTTTCAAACTAGAAGAATTTAAGAACTATCAACACCAATTGACAAAATATTATTCATTAAGGAACCAATCCTTGTTGACAACAAATAATACTATCAATAATGGGACCATTCACATGGTACTATCAACAATATGTCATACTTTGATACCAAATTACATGATATGGAGACCACTGATCATCTTAAAATCACACAGAGTATAGCTTCCCACCATCACTTGTACTATGAAACTATTTAGTATATGAATCTCACCAACACATTTTTCTTTCCTTAGGAATCCCACCCATTCATTAGAAAATGTATCATTAATTTTAGCAGATCACACCATTCGTATCTTATGCTACCAATACTCCCCATCCCTAGTTCCCAGATTTTGAATTTTGAGAAGCACACACCCCAAGCTATTCATGGGGCCAGTTAAGACCATGTCTGTAGTGGACTTATGGATGTGCTACATAGGGAACCACAATATGATTGGAAACTACCACATGATAATCTAAGGAATTTAATTTTATTTATTGTAAAAATAAAATTCTCATTTAAGGAAATTTTTAGGCTAACCATATATCTTAAAAAAATATAATCATTTGGATATGTATGTATATTTTTAAAGGTCATACCCATGGAAATCAAAAAAAAATTAGATCGATATGATCGACAGGGAAAATAATTATGATCAGGTAACATATCCTAGAAGAGATAAATTATCCTTTAAATCTATATCAATTATATCCATTTCTTGATTCTTAATTATATATTTTTAGTGTGGATGATAATTTCCTATATTTAGTAAAACCGACAAACAATTACAAATTTCATAGTTCTTTAACATTTCAAATAGATCAAGATAATATCAAAGGAATTTTTCAACCACCATTTAAATTTACATAATATAATCTACATCATCATATAAACTTGTATGGATATAAGATTATCAGTAAAACACACTATTATTCTATTAACTATCTATATCCAATTCTTCATTGTGTTTACAAAAAAATTAATAATTCTAATCAATTATTTAACAGATCAGGTGTTCTTCCAACTCAAGTAAAAAATTTTATTTTTAATAATGAAAATATAAACATGGATAAATAATTCTATAAGGGTTATTTTTATATTTTGTTCCCTACTAAAAAATAGATGTATTTTCATAGTTTTAAAATGTGTGGCAATAAGTAACCTATTACTGTGGTTTTAAAGTAGTGTGGAGATAAGTGTGGGGTATGAGATATATAGATATGGTTTCTAAAAATCAGTGAAATAGGTGAATCATATTTATATGGTTCCTAAAAATAGTGGAAAAAGGTTTCCAAATAGTTCACACGTATTGACGCAATTTTGAAAAATCTTTAAAATGGGGTCCTAAAACAATTTTTTTAAATATTGTGAAATAATAATGAAAAAATGAAAATAAATTTATAACTAAAACCTAAATAAATAATAGATATTTTATAAAAAGTGATACATGGTAAAAAATACATGACATTGATATGTAAAAAATGGTTCATGGGTTCAAAACCTGCAAAAAAAATTTTAATTTAACTTACCACCATGGTTTTAAAACCGTGGAAATAAGGTACCAACCTACTGCCATGGAGATATCATCGAGGACTACGAAATATACGACAATCACTTATCCCTATAGTTTTGAACAATGTTAATGGCCTATTTATCAAGTAGTAGTTACAAACACAATGCACTATTTTACCAAATGTTCATACTCTTTTTTCAAATGGATAGAATCCATAAATTTTTATTCATATTCATCCTATTTGTTTCAAAATTATTCATACTTTACTTAGAAAAGTGATACATTAAAAGTATCATTTTATGTATTTATATAATTTAAAGTACATATTTAAATAATACACTTATAAAATACAATATTTCCAAACATAAAGTACATAAAATAATATATATAAATAATATATATTATTCATATAGAATGATACACATATTAAAACAAAATATAAACAATAAATATAATGTATAATTTATAAATTACCCAAGGTATAAAGTATAAAATGTGTAAAATATATAAATGAAGCATATTTTAACATAAAATTTATACATTTCTTATTATAATAAAAATATATATTAGGATAATATATGTATAAATATATATTAATGAATATATTTTTCTCTAAATTTTTATATATAAATGTTTATATATCAAAAAATTAAACATTTGTGATTGTATATATATATTTATGTGTGTGTGTGTGCGGGTAAATGGATCACATGCACACACATTTTTTTTGACATGAAATAAAAATGAAATTGAACCCTCACCTGTGGAAGAATAATGTCATATTATAAAAAAGATAATGTTAAATAAAGAAAAAATTCAGCAAAGGAATAATTATCACAAAGTACCCTTAATTTTCCCTAAAAAAATTGGGTTGAGTTAGAATCCAGATACTGTAATGACCCAACCCACTAGGGCCCGCCTAATGGACATTAAGTCAAGCATGAAAACCCCAATCCCACCTTCAATAAGCTTGGGGAAGATGACTAGCAATGATTTGGAAAATCACATATATGTGAGGCACTTGCATAAGGTACTTGTATACACACACAAACATCTCCAAGCTCATGCAATGCAAAAAGTAATTTAAAAATAATACCAATGCATGCATACATCTATATCCCACAATAATATCATGAAAAAACTACTTGAAATCATAAGTGGAAAATACAAGCCCATAAAATTTGTAAAAGAGACAAATATACTCAGAAGAAGGGGAAAATTTTCCAATGCAACACTATTATGAACCTTGGTATGTCTATTCTAATCTATTCTCCACCTGCTCTTGGTCCTCCTAGGAAACTATCAAAATTCCTATCGTGTTCATAATACAAGACATGTTTGGGCATATCCCATTAATTGGTGAGTATAATAAAACATAGCAGGATACCCTAAAAATACCTAACATAATTCTTCAGGAGTATTCAGTTCATCAATACACAAGAATGTCAATCAGGATATGAGACATAATGATAATAAAAATCCAAGATACAATCATAATAGACAATCATTTACAAGGGATCTCAGCCAACATTTATATCCATATGATTCTACTTGATGATTCAAGTAAATTCATGTCTGGGAGAATCTATTCCATGAGCCATGTGGTCACTGATGGTGCTCATCTAAGATATCACTTCTCACTGGGTCCCGAAAAAAAATTACTAACTTAATCTCCAATGATCTCACTGCCCAGAAAATAGATCACAGTTAGGACTACTTGGGGACACCACCAACCCCACTAGATCAATCTCCTAGATAGGGTATTGACACCATGTGCATGGTGGTCAAGATGATTACACTAACCCAAACTATGAAAAAAGATATGATTGAAGATCATACCCCAGACCTCATGTTGGTCTACCATGAACTCTATATAAAATAGAACCCATAGAGGGGATTAAATCTTATTCTTAGGATATAATGAAACACTATGATGGACCAAGGAGTCACACTAATCTATACCTACTCCATATTAAATATATAGAGGACTTAAAATTGTCTCGAAATATTTAGACAACATGTACTAGTGGTAAATGGTTTGCCTCATCTATCCCAAGTATTATCGTACTTCTATGTATCACATGACATATACGCATATATATACATCACATTTCCTTTAGTGGTAAATGGTGTGTAAAGGTTAGCTCGACACACGGTTTGATGCCTAACAAAGATTTTGTACACCTAGAGAAGAATGTGTATTTTGTCCATGACCATGTACTTGAATGTGTTTGAGTACAGGGTTGTAATCATGTAATCCACTCCTTCCTATATGCCTGGTCATTTATGTGTATGTGTACCTTACATGTTAGATGTCGGTTCATCATTGTGCATCAAAAAAAATCACTGGTATGATCCCAATCCACCTTCAATCATCCACAGTCATTATCGCACCTCAATATCACCCCTAATCCAGAACTAAACCAGCAATATCGATCCATTATGTAGAAGAATGGTCACAAAATGATCAAATACCATGTATTTTTTGAAGTAATGACCAAGGAAATAACAGTGATGAATTTTGAGAAGAAACAGTGGAGAAAATAAAAAATCATAAAAGTGGAATGGACGTCATTCATGGTTATGTTTTCCTTGATTTGTTACCATTAGAACTACGAATGAAGAGAAGCATAAGAAAAAATAATAATTTCCACAAATCCTAGGTAAATAAACCCACATTCAAAACATGATGGACCCACAAATAAATATGTTAGTTGATTTAATTCACAATCATCAATGGGTAATCATCATCAAAATTAATTTTTTATTAAAAATAAGATAAGGAGCCAAGATCACCAAACCATCAACAGACGCAAAAAGACCTAGGGACGTCTGAAATGATGAAGGCTTAGGGAATCCCCTCTAATAAGATTAACCCCTTCGGTCTTTAGAGAAGTGATATCGTGCAGCAAAACTAGAGCATTTCCAGGAACCTCAATCGGAGCCAGATGGTCTGCCACTTGACTTCCCACATGTCGAGACTGAATAATTTTGATTCCATCATTGATCATGCCCTTTCACTTTTAGATAGTGTTGATAATCAACCAAGTAGGAGGAGAGAATCATTAAGAACATCATGAAGGATCTACGAGTCTGTTTCAACCATTGGTAAAGATATACCAATCTGATGGAAGAGATTGATACCCATGAGCATGGCCTTGGATTCAGATTGTAGAGAGGAACCATGGCCCAGGCTGGAAGAGAATCCCATAAGGAATGACCCTTGAGAGTCCTGGACAACCCATCCCCCACACAGAACACCCTTCCAGCAAAACGTGTTGGTATTGAACTTAAGACCCCCAGAGGGGGGATTCCACCTCACCTAACAGTCACAGTTGCTTCTGTCAACCTCCTGGCCATCATGTATACGGGGAAGAATCCACCTAAATGAGGGGGTGTACCTCTAGACACCAATGATATGTTCCATGTCAAGGACACAAATCTTATTTTTAATGATAATAGACTTATCAGTCGAATGAAGCCCCTCATGCCTTAACTTATTTCTAGGATGCCATATTTCTCAACACCCCTCCAGAAGGATAACCAGGCGCTCCATCTTCTCTAAACCTCTGTATTATGAGCTATTGAACCATCTATTCATGAATGGAAGATCCTATAGGTTATTGGCATGAAGACCTATGAACTCCCCAAAGAATATCTACATTTCACAGGCCCATTCACCCTTGAAGAAGAGGTGTTTGTCACTTTCTTCCTGCTGAGATTTACAACAGGGGCACTAAAAATCAAATGGGATATCGCAACGTTTGATGTTCTCATTCGTGGTGATGGACCAGTGCCTGATCCTCCATAAAATATAATTGAGTTTTAAGGTGCCTTTTTGGACCACATAAGATCACTCCAAATATCATGATCCTCCCTGATATCCTGGGAATGATGATAGTCCCTTGAGGTAAAGGCGCCTGAGGAAAAAGGGGTGAAAACACAATGGTGAGGTTCCTGCGTCAAGATAATGATATCGTAGAAAGCATGCTGTTCCTCATCCATAACAGCCTTAATGAAGGCTGGATGCTGACTTGCCTCCCTGAAAGAAATGCTGGGCACCAGACACCTTGGGAAATCAAGAACATTCCCCACCCCATTAAGATGCCAAAAAGGTAGGTCTCCCCTACCGATGATCCATTGAGATTATACCTAAAGCTACGTGAATAGGGAAGAGAGAGTAGGTAATAATAAAGAGGGCCAACCCTCAGCCAAGGAATGGTTTCAAAATAGAGGGTGCATTATTTCCCCCCATAGTGTGCTCTTTTCCAGCACTTCCCAAGCCAACCTTCCCTGCATGAATCCGAGGGTGTAGTTCAAGATTCACACATTAATTGCACCATCCCTCACCGACCTCTCCACATTATACCATGATTCCCAATGACTTTTTCCCTCCACAAAGGGGTCCCAAATGAATGCAGACAGTATCTTATCAATACTGGAGATAACACCTTTGAGTGCCTTGATAGTGGAGAGGGAATGGATCGGAGTTTCCAACAATACACTATTGATAAGAGTGATGCGGACCCTAGAGAATAGGAACATGTTATTCAAGTTATAGATGTGATCCGAAATCTTAGTAGAGAGAAAATAAAAGTCAAGAATCTGCAGTATTTTAGGGGAGATGGGATCCGCAAGGAAGAGCATGGGAATGAACCCTATTTTCATATTAATGGTGGATTGAACATCAAAAATTATTCTAAGGTAGCAGGAGTTAGAGATGAAGAGAAGACTCATGTCATTGTTTATAAGATGGCCACTCCAGTGGCAGTAAACATCCAAGATTAAGTTCAAGCCACTAATGAATCCCCCCCCATTGATAAATATAACAGTGTCATCAGTGAACATTTAGTGGGAACTGATTATGGACCTCATGCTCCTTCGGTATGCAAGAATATCAAAATTATTAATGCTACTTTGAATGATCTAGATACGTACCTCTTGAGTTTAGATGAAGATGCTGGGGGACAATGGGTCACCCTGTCTAGGACCATGAATGCATTCGAAGAAACCAAAGGACATCCCTAGTAAAAATACCACCATCCACAGTGAGCTGAAACATCAAAAAACACTGTCAATATTCCAAATAGAAAAACACATAACTTCCATCACTATGATGATAAAGCCACACTCCACCCAATCATATGATTTATTCATGTCAATTCTGATAGCCACATTAGAACCTCAAGTTTTGAAGTTTATATCTCTAGTCATTCTTGGGATAAGGCGATAGCACCTTGAATAGACCTAACCCTCTCAAATCCATGTTTCTCCAGGGATATCCACTTTGGAAGATGCATGGAGATCCTGGAATTAATAACACTTGAAATAAAATTATAAGGAAAGTTGCACATGGACACTGGCCTGTAACACATGATGGAAGTGGGGTTTCTGTTTTTGGGAATGAGAGTCATAGTGGTGGCACAAGCAATCCACGACAAACTACCTCCCCTATAGAAATCCTTAATGACCGATATAAGATCCTCTTTCACCACATCCCAAGATGCTCTAAAGAAAGATCATGGGAACCCATCCAGTCATGAGGTGCTATCCGGGTGAAGGTTAAACATAGCTTTTTATATCTCCTTTTCATCTAGGAGGGAACTTAGACCATAATTATCCTTGTCTGAAACACATTTTGAGATCACATAAAAAATACCATTATCATTTCCTATATAACCATTGGGCATAAAACTATTGAGGCCATCCAGCAAAGATGAGAAATAGTATAGGTCCATACCTCCTACAATATCCCTATCATCCGTGTAGGAACCATCATCTAAGAGGATGTTCGGTTTGATGGGTCTCTTCCCCTCTTTTATACAAGAAGGAAAAAATCATGTATTTCTATCACCCTCCCATAGTCGTTTGATCCTCGAGGCCTCCCTAGCCAAATGCTCCGGAGATAGGATCAAAGCAGACATAGCTTCTATTCTGTTAGAAAGATGTTCAATGATTTTATCGTCTAATCCCTCTTCCAAATGCACTTCGAGACTCTCCACCTCCTTCAAGTCATCATTAATCATGCTATCAACCATAGGAAGGTCTTTTGACCATGAATGGAGACTAGATTTAAGGAAATGAAGCATATCCTAGATAAAGATCCATGGATCACCCTGTCCTAGAAAATTTCAAATGCCACATACCAATTCCTGGTATCCCGGTTTACTGACCCACTTATGTAGGAAGTAGAATCATTTCCAAACCTCCTGCCTAGAAGAAAACGACACCAAAAGGGGGTAATGGTCTGAGATACTGCGAACCAGATGACTCAAATTTATTCTAGAGAACATGGTGACGACCTCCATGTTGGCTGGACATCTATCCAATCTTCTCCACGATTGATGATGGACCCTCCAGTTGTTGCACCATGTAAAGAAATCACCTTAAAAACCCAGCTCAATGAGACCCCTCCCAACCATGAATTAAGAGAACACTCTACTGGCCATCCTTTGAAAAGGTCCATGACCTTTCTTTTCCTCTGGATTGAAAATGATATTAAAGTCCCTGCCGATAAACCATGGGTGATTACCAAGAGAAAAACCATTGAGGTCACTCCAAAGCCTTTTCTGTTAAATATAATCATAGCTCCCACACAAAAGGTCATAAAGTAGAAGAAATCACCTTTACTCACTTTTGTAGTGATGAATTGATCACCCGCTTGGACTAGATCCATAGATATATTATTGTTATAAAAGATCAAGATATGATTATTGATCGGATTAGCATGAAAAGATCCATGCATCTTAAAATTCCACATGAAATCCTGAATTCTTATAGAGTTCTGCTTGGGTTAGATGATAGCCACGACATCAGCCTTGTGTTTCCTAAAAACAGAGGATAAGAATTCGGACATAACCGGAGCACCAAGTCCATGAGCGTTCCAGAGAAGCGTAGGATTCATTGGAAGGATAAGGCTCTGGAATTGGCCCCAGAGATAGTAGACGACTTGAAGTGAGAGAATGGTCCCTCCTTGCATGTCCTTTCTTGGGAAAGAGTGAACACTCCATCTCGAATGATCATCTCTCTGACTGATGAAAAAACATGGCCTACACAGTCGTTTATGGATGACTCCTTGATGACTGTCTGGGTTGATTCCTCTGCGTCCATATGGAAGAATGAATGGGGTCCAAGCTTTAACTCATGGTAAGGTCCTATGGGGGCTATCATAGGCTATTCGACATAGCTGGGAAAATCCATTTCTGAGGGGATTCCAAATTCATTATGAGATACCTCTGTTACACTAAAAGATGAAAATGGCAGAGCCGGAGTAACTGAAGAAGGGGGCCTAAACCCAAACAAGCATGCCTGCCTGGCCCTATCCCTCAAAAGAAAAGTAAAAATAGGGGGAAAGGACATACCGATCTGGATTGGAGTAACACCTTTGTGCATGTAAGGAACTACCTCCTGATACAACACTGAGATTGCTATATGAAACTGACCATAATACATATCTAAGATTAAAGCCTGGGAGGGGTGATACTGCTTTGGAAAGTCAACATCTTCTAGGGCTTCCCATGCCCCAACTTCTAGGAGAGGGATGAAAAAGAGAGAATGCCCCTACCCCTGGATGGAAAATTCCTGGTAGGACGATTCACATCTCCTTTCTTATGTCTGCGACATACCGAGAGGGAGTTCCCCTTCAAGAGGTAGTGAGAGTAGAACTGGGGAAAAATTGTGAAAAGAATCTCATGGTTCTAGATGAGATCATCCAGCACGTGAAGGGAGATTTTGGATGGAGGGAGAAGAGAGGCATCCATTTCCACACAGATACGATCCACCGTGACGTCCCCCCTACCCCCCCACTTGAAGTCCTAATATCAGAGCACAGAAAGCCACCAAGAGCATCTCTGATTGCCTTGAGGAACCCTTCATTCTGGAAGCGGATAGGAAGCCCCAGAAGGTGGTTCCAAACCACTGCATGGGGGTTCTCTTTTCCCCAATGAGCTTTCATAGACCATAGAGAGAGGCTGAAGTGCCATCTCCCAAACGCTTGAAGGGGCCCTACACCAAACATGTAGAAAATACTCCTCCGAAGATAAGATAGAACAGAAATAAATCCTATGAAAATATGAGATTTAGACGAGAGAAAGAAGACCCCAAGAATGAACGAGATGTTAAAATTCTGCTAAGGAGGGTCTCATAGAGACAAAATGAAACAAAAGAGTCCATTTCAGGCACTCCTCTACCTCTACAAAGGCCATCATCCGAAAATCTAGGGAAAGGCCTATGTCCTCACGCGAGACCTTCGAAGGAAACAAAAAAACATCCGGGAAACAAGGGCAATGAGCGTCGCGAAGTATTCTACAAAGAGAATCCTTAAACGAACCTTTCCATGGGCCATAGGAGGGAAGGCACTAGCATAAGCAGTAAAATCAAGGGCCGACTAGGCGATGGGGGAGTCCAGTGGGTTAGCTAACGGAGACCTAACGGTCTGAAAATTTGAAAAGGACGATAGCGTGTGGGGAACATTTTCATGGGATGAATCCATTTTTTACATTCATCAATGGATAATCAAATGGGGAAATAAAAACAAAAAAATACCTATCAATTTTGTATGAATCACTGGTGTAGAATGTATCTTCTCCGCCATTGTTGGTGAAATCTTTGAACTTCGATTTAATTGGTGATCCTTGAAATATCATGATCATTGATCTATAATGTCATCATCTTCCAACACACTCGTCCATGATCCTACCAAATATCTAGGGATATGTGGATAACCCTAGGATCTTCCCATAAAATGGATTAAATAGAAAATGGGATATATAATGGAAAAAATAATAATAAAATAATAATAATTTAATTTTTCAATATTTCACCCATGACCACAAGTTAAAAAACGTCCTAATTCTATGATTCCTTGAAAAACTAAATTACAAACCCTATATTTGATAGTGTGTATGACATACGACAACAAAAACGCAATGTAATAAAATATCCATATACTTTATAATATATTTACTATTTAAAATATATTCTTTATATATTTAATGTCTCAAACACTTAGTTAGCTTGAAATGCACATGAAACTGAGTTAGCGTACATAATACACAACAATTAACTTCCTCTATAGCTTTCATCACACACAAAAGAAACCTTATTCAATATATTTCTCTATACCCAATATTGAGTCTTACCGAGAAACAATCTGTATTTAAAAAATTGTTATTTAATTTAATAAGATAAAAACTACCCATTATGAATATTATTTACTAAATTATGGAAATAAATGGTTTAAAAAACTAATTTTTTGGTTAGAAATAAATTATAAATGAATATAAAAACCAATTTAATATTAAAGGGATATTTTTATAGAAAACCATTTTTACAATCATGAAGCAATTTTACCATAATAAATAAAAGTAATTACAATTAGTTAATTATTTTATTGGCATATATATGTTATATATAAAATATTTTTTTATATTAAACCATTATATTTGGTAATCATAAGATAATATCAAACCCAATATTTAACATAAAAACCTATATTTTTATAAAGGCATTTTTACCGCCTTTTAATGGAGAACCCATTTTAAATATTAGTTTTTACACTCTTATAAATTTTATTTGATAATATATACTCTATTTATGAATTCATAATTTCAAAATTATATTAGGATTATTTTTTGGTATTTTTATGAGAAACATCATTTTTTAGTGAATACTGAAAAATACTGCATTTTAGTTAAAAAATACATTTTTATTTAAAAAATTATTAATGTTAAATTATATTATAATTTTTCTTAAATTCACATTGCATAAATTATTAATCTATTAATAAAATTTAGTTCATTAAAATCAATTGAAAATTTTAAATTAAATGTAAAAACATAATAATATTTTGAACATTTTTCTACTAAAACTAGTTAATCTGTCTGCCTGTGAGATTAGAATTAATCCTAATTTTGCTGCTTCCGTGATTTGAATTCTGAAAATCCTATATAAATAATTTTAATCAAGATAATATTTTTGTTCTAATAATATCAATTTAATTTCTTGAAAAAAATGATTAGTAATCATGATAAAAATTAATCACAATAGTTAAGGCAAAATTAAGCATAATTAGGGACTAAACCTTAAAATTAAAGGCACAAATAACCTAAAAACTTATCCAACACCCATTTTATATCCATATTGCGCCCATAAACCATCTATTATTGTGTTTTTTTTGGATTTTAGTACATTAGTTATGTTGGAACATGTGCACACCTAATTTTTTTTAAGAATACCTAGTGAGTCTTTTTCCGTTCTTATAAAAGGCCACCACCTCTACCCATTCCTCGCACATCTCCAACCTATTAATTTTGGAAAATATATTCCCAAATGGTCTCCCAAAATCCCTAACCTAAACCTATAATCCTTCCTTTGTTCATAATAAATTCCATGGATTCCTTTTGGTTAAACTTAAATAAGTTACGCAATTAAAAGGTAATGTCTTTTCTCAATCTCTCTAGTTTCATTTCCATTCTCCAACCACTAAAATATAATTATTCTGTTATTTTGTAACAAAAATAGTTCCATCAATATAATAAGAATTTTTATACTGATAATTAGACCTAAACTTTCACACACCACTCTCTAATAGGTAACAAACATAATGTTTTAGTGTACGACGAACTACTGCCTCACGAAACGATGATTGTTTAATTTTTCCCTACCGCCTCTCAGGGTGGACATTATAATTGAAACTATGTTTGTATATATTATATGTTATATTTATTGTTTCTTAATAATTATTTAATCCTTTTATTACACCTACCTTTAATAATTTCCATTTTACGCTAATACGATAACATAGTTTGAGGAAGTGTGGACTACCACCCCTCAAAGCATTGTGATTCATTCACACTAAACATGGAACATATAAAGGATATATTTAATTAGAAATATGAGTCATAAAAAACATATATATATATATATATGATATTAATGAAATAATTATCTTTCTATAAATAATATATATATATATCATTTTTTCCCTTTCACACACTTAAAAAAGTGATGACATTATTCGTGGGCATGTGGACTATCACCTCCTTGACTTTATGTGCTTCATTTTACATAAAATAATTCTATATATAAGTATATATTATTAAATTAAATTATATTTATTATATAATTATCATTATTTATAGATTTTAGTTACTTACCTTCTTTCCACAAAAATCTTTCAAAAATGAGAATGTTTTCATGCGTACGTACAGCCTACCGACTCCATGAATGTAACATATTATCATTTTAATAACTATATTTAATGATTAATTTTAAAAGTATAATTTATGTAATAATATGATAATTATTTCATGGTTATTATTCTGAACATGTTATATAATGACCCATTTGACCTTAGTTGACCAACAATAGTTGTTTTGACACATAAATAGAATTTCATCAAAAACACCCGATGTAAACTTAATTATTTAAGTAGTTGTACAAAAAAAGGTAATAAGTGAAATAAAATTAATTATAAACATGAAAATGTTTCTTAAGAAACTATAAAATTAACATAATTTAATTATACATGAAGATAAAATTAGTTCACCCGAATTGAAACATAAGGTAAGGGATTTTCGTCTCAATTTACATTTCATTGAGACTTAATTGTTGTTATAAACCTAGTTTATTTTACATAGTCCATGTACTTCACTTTACATGATATATCCAAAATCTACTTAATCTAATGATATTATAAAATTTCATGTAATATTATTCCTTCATGAGGATTATGTTTTGAACTATTTTAAAGTGGTGTGGGACAGTTTGGAATGATTTAATATTAATTTCCTCAAGACTAATCCTAATGATCTTTCAATGGAATTTAAATTTGAGTAAATTATATAACCATTGTTCAAAAATAAATTTCATTATTATTTAGTTATTCATGACTATTTTCATGTCTCAGTACCCTTTCCCCACTCTTTGGTACTCAAAGTGTTTTAGAAAATGTTTTTATGAAAACTAGACTTTATTTATCTCTTTAGATGGAGAACTTGTTTTCTTCTAAAAACCATGTTTTATTAAAATGTTTAAAAAAATGATTTTAAAATGATTTGTTAATGAAACTTTTACCTTTTTTTCTTTTACTAATATCATAATAGGAGTCTTATTTTATCTTTCCGAAAGAGGCATTTTCTAACTTTTTTACGTAAAAGAGGAATATTCTTTTTACCACATATGACATATACAGATTTATCCACCGTAATTTATTTAAAAAATCCTTATCAATGTTTTTAAAAATGTATTTTCAATTAAAAAATATTTTCAAAAAAAATTATATTTTACTCAAAAACATTTTTAAAATTTAATCTTTTATTTCATCAATGAGAATAGCCATCTATTTTACTCAACTTGGGTTTTGTTGGACTGATACCATCCTTATTTTTCCTATGGATGGTTTATTATTTATTTGTCCAAGGATGGTATTCAAATCTAGTTACTTGATTTATTTTTTTATTATCCTTGAAATTTTCAATCTCTCATGATAATTGAACCTTTAATTTCCTAGGAATTTTATATTTAATTTATCATGGATATTCCTATTTCCTAAACCGTATACCTACATAAATATGGTGACTACTTGGATAGTTGTTTGATTATTTATTGAAATAATGGTATATATGTATTATTTAATCAAGAAAGATATTTAATAATCCATATTATTTATTATGATAATTTATTAAAAAGTATTCTTTGGACATACAGTGATGGGTGGAGCCCAGACTTTATATACCTCCTCGATGCATCGATAGGTTCTCATGAGACAAAACATCTGCACAAATTAAATGGCGGATAGATCCATAGTTTTAAACTATCCAGAGGATAGATCAAAAGAGTAATAAGTCCTCATATTCCTTGGACACGACGTCCATTGAGAAATAATTACACTTATATTAGTTTATGTTATTATTTATCCATGATATTTTGTGTCAACATATATATAGATACATTTTATTTTCATTTATCTTGATGGAATATATTTATAGTTATTACCTTTCCATATTGCTTATGTAGTTTTATTCAGTTTATTCATTACATGGAATGTGTATTCATTTCTTCACCTTTCCATAAAGACTATTATTATTGATTTATTATTTATTCCACTATATTTTTCCCTTACAGAGTAATTGAGCTCACCCTTATTATGTTTCGTTCCCCAAGAATCCAAGAAGCGTACTATGAAAGAAATTTAGGAATATACTTGATGGATTAGAGTTATACTCAAGTTGTTTATTTGTTCAGAATTTTTTTTGTAGTTAGTGTATCCATTTGTAACGAAATACACATTTATTAAATTAGTTTACAAAGACTACTAAACTAATCGGTCATTCAGGGATTGATTCCTTGAAATCAAGCCTATTTATTTAGTATGAGACACATGATTATGGCTATCTGTAGCTGGGTTTCTATGTTTGGTATCATATGAAGTTTATTATCAGCCTTGGGAACTATATTTTGGAAAACATAGACTAGTTATCATAACCCTAATGTAGAATTTGAGGATAATAATAGATGAGATCCCGAGAATTTTGGTAAAGTATAGATTATGTGTGTATTCTTAGAGATACATCCTTGTCTAGATACTATAGGTGTACATGGTTCTTGTATAAATGTACCTCGAAGTAACAACTCTGACAATGTGTTTCAAGCTTTAATTGAGGTAACCCATTAAACGACAATGGGCCTTGATGCACACCTAGTTTGACACTCCCAGGGGATATGCTTAGGATAATCCCCATTATATTTAAAAACCATCATGAAAAAATTTAAAGGATTTTGACAATGAATAATAATGGTTAAACAAATATTTTTACAAAAAATAATGTTTCATGACTTAGATAACTTCTATATAATTACACACTTTTCTCACTATGACTATTTTGATCACATTATTATTTCTGGTTTTAGTAAATGACTGGAACTCAAAGAATTGAAGTTAACATCGAATGTGAGGGAAAATACGGAGAAAATGAGAAGAAAAATGATGTGTTGATTGGATTTAAGGATATCATGTTAATGAAAAATAAGTTTTCATGAAATAATATTATTAATATATACCTTTACCAACTCCCGAGCGCACCAAAGAAGAGAATGATAGAGGATGATAAGAGTTAGAGTGGTGGATACCATGTTGAAAAGAAGGATCTAATTTCAACATGAGAGAAGTGTGGAAGGAGAAATCCAAGAAAGTGTCTCAGTGGAACAAGTAAATTCTTTATGTATAGGAAAATAGGATATAAAGAAAAGGAATTATGAGGAAAGGGGAAGAGTATGATGGAAGGAAATGAAGCACATCCTAAGAAATCCTTTATAGTTCTTTGTTATAAATGTGGGTAACTTGGACATTACCCAATTCAATTCCCGCTCTTAGAGGATAAAATCTTGGCCATGTAAGGATCTATGTGGAAATAAGTGGATGAATTATTTATGTATTTAGTTTGTATTGAAAACCTTAGTTATAATTATATTTAGTGATTAAACTAATTTCAAAGATGTCCATCATATATGTTTTGGAAATTATATTAATATTGTTTTAGAATAGGAAAACCTATAAGATGGGTGACAACCAATAAAATTAGAAAATGTTGTGGGTCTTGAACCCATGACCTAAGGACGATAAGGGTTTCACACAAAACACTGACCTACAAAAATGTCCTTGTTAATTTTCATGGATTTAGGTTAAACATTTTAATGAATAAATATTAATGATGAACCAGTAGTAACAATTTTGAGGATTAGAAATTAATATATTAGCCATATTTATTTTGGGAGATATTTAAAAGGAAAATTTAAAGACATGTCACTCTTTTATAGGCCTTAAGATCCTTTAAAAGTTTCTTTTAGTGCTTCAGGAATAAAAAAAATCATTGTTGGAAATTATTTTTTGGGGGTAAAGGGATGAATTTTAATTTGATCAAAACAAAACCAAAATTTCGTATTGTTCATATGATATTAAAACGTATCATGTATAAATATTTTGTTATATTCTTGGTTAGTAAAATAATTACCCAACATTAGGAAAATGAATTTGAAATATAAATGTTTTCCTAATACCTAAATTTCTATTGAATCGATCTCCTTCAAAATCATCAAATATTTATGGATTTGAGGCCCTCAACTTTCCATTGATCAATTACTTGTTTTTGATTTATGACCTCATTCACTCATTATAAATATTTATGTATTTCCTCCAAGTATGTTTCCCTACTTTCCAATGATATTATCCTACATAGAAACCATGTTACATGGTATTCCATTTGACCTTTGTATATTACATTCTCTATTATATATAGTATGACTTATGATCCCTTCTCAAGATGTGGGATTTCAAACATTGGATGTATCAAAAAATATATCTCAATGATTGATTTTAAATTTAGATAATGAAATTTAAATAAGGTGGGGAGAATGTGATGACCTGAAAAACTAAAGTAAGAACTTTGTATTCGATATCATGTATGACACACGACAAGAAGAGTGTAATGTAATAGAATATCCATATAATTTATAATATATTTAATATTTTAAATATATTATATGTATTTAAATTCATGAAACACTGAGTTATCATGAAATACACATGAAACTGAGTTAGTGTACATCATATGCAACAATGACCTTCCATTATAGTTTTCATTACACGTAAAAGCGTCCTTCTTTGATAGCTTTCTCTATATGAAAAATTGAGTCTTATTGAGAGGCAATTTGTAATTAAACCATTATTATTTAATATAATAAGATATAAACAAGACTTTATTAATATTATTAACTAAATTATGAAAATATATGGCTGAGACAACTAATTTGTTGGTAAAAATAAATTAGAAATAATTATAAGAATAAATTTAATATTAAAAGGATATTTTTATAGAAAACTATTTTTATTTTTAGGAAGCTGTTTTACCATAATAAATAAAAGTAATTAAAAATTTTTAATTGTTTTAATGGAATATATATGTTATATATAAAATATTTTTTATATTCATCCATTATATTTGGTAAGTATAAGACAAGAGAAAACACAATATTTCACATAAAAACCTATATTTTTATAAAGGCAATTTTACCACCTTTTAATGGAGAACCCATTTTAGATATTAATTTTGACAGTATTATAAATTTAATTTGATAAAATAAACTTTATTTTTGAATTTATAATGTCAAAATTATCATAGGATGAATTTTGGAGGTATTTCCGAGATACTTTATTTTTGGTGAATAGCGAAAAATAGCGTGTTTTAGTTAAAAAATACCACTTAATTTAAATAGTTATTAATGTTAAATTATATTATAAATTTGTTTTAAAGTATCATTGGATAAATTATACATAAATTAATTCAATTTATTTACATAGAATCAATTTATCTTTTTTAAATTGAATATAAAAACATAACATTCTTTTGAACATTTTCCAACAAAAACCAGTTAATCCGTCTGTCTGTGAGATTAGAATTAATCCAAAATTTTCCACTTCTGTGATTTAAATTTTAAAAATCTGGCAAATTTTTTTTAATAAAGATATATATTTTGTATCTAATAATATCAAGTTATTTTTTTGGTGAAAAGTATTAGTAAAAGTGATTAAAATTATTCACAATAGTTAAGGCAAAATTAAGCTTAATTAGTGATTAAACCTTAAAATTAACAGCCCAAGTGACCTAGAAACTTGTCCAACACCCATTGGATGTCCATAGTTCCCACATAAACCGTCAATTATTTAGTTTTTTTTAGTTTGGAAATTCAATAGTTAGGTAATAACATGCACACATCTAATTTGTTTTTAAGAATACCAAGTGAGTCCTTTTCATTTTTAATAAATGGCTACCACCACAACCCATTCCTCACACCTCTCAAACCTATTATGTTTGGAGAATATCTGCCCAAATGGACTCCCAAAATACCTACCCTAGACCTATAATCCTCCAATAATGAATAATTTCTTCCATGGATTCCTTTTGGTTAAACCAAGAGAAGTTACCCGATTAAAAGGTAATGTATTTTCTCAATCTCTTTAGTTTCATTTCCATTCTACAACCCCTTAAATATCTTTATTCTATTATTGTGTAACAAAAAAAGTATACTAAATAAAATATTATTTTTTTATTCTGAGAGTTATACAAAAAATTACACACACTACTATCAAATGGGTAACAAACATAAATTTTTTGTGTATGGAGAACTACGACCCCCTGAAACGATGATTGTTCAATTTTTCTCCTACCGCCTCTCATGGTGGTTATTATGATGGAACCTCTATTTATATATTTTATCTATTATATATTTTATTTATTCATAATTATGTAATCGTATTATTACACCTACCTTTAATACTTTCCATTTTACATTAATATGATAACATCATTTGAGGAAGTATGGACTACCACCCCTCAAAACATTGTGATTTGTTCACAATAAAAATGGAACATATAAAGAATGGTTTTAATTAAAAATAGGAGACAAATAAAAACATATATATTATATTCCTTACATAATTATCTTTTTAAAATAATATATATATATATATATATCATTTTCATTATTACCCTTTCACATAAAATAAGTGATAACGTTATTTGTGGACGTGTGGACTACCACCTCCTCAACATGATGTGATTAATTTTACCCCATATAATTATATATATAAGTATGTATGATTAAATAATATGATATTTATTTTATAATTATCATTTCTGAATTATTTTAGTTACTCACTTTCTTTCCATAATGATCATTTAAAAATTGGAATGTTAATCATGCGTACCTACGACCTACCATCTCTATGATTGTAAAATATTATCTTTTTTATAACCATATTTAATGATTTAATTTAAAAGTATAATTGATTTAAAAAATTATAATTTTGTCATTATTATTATTCTTAAGATGTTATATAATTATCCCTTTGACCATAGTTGGCCGACAATAGTTATTTTGACACATAAACTGAATTTGGTCAAAAACACCCGATATAAACTTTATTGTTTAAGTAGTTGTACACAACATGGTAATAAGTAAAATAAAAGTAATTATAAACATGAAAAAGGATCTTAATAAAGTATATAATTAACATAATTTTATTATACATTATGTTAATGGAATTCACCTGAAAGGAAACATAAGGTAAGGGATTTTCGTCTCAATTTACATTTCGTTGAGGCATAATTTTTATATGCACCTAGTTTATTTACATGCTGTATGTACTTCCCTTTTCTTGATATATCATGAATCTCCTTACTCTCATGATATTTTAAACATTCATATAATGTAATTCCTTCATGAGGATTATGTTATCAAATATTTTAAAGTGGTATGAGACACATTGTAATGCTTGACGATTGTTTTCCTCAAGACTAATCCTAACGATCATTTAATAGAATTTCTATTAGAGGAAATTATATGACCTTTTTTAAATAGTTCCCTTCAATATTATCTATTTATTCATGAGAATTTTCAATTATTATTACCCTTTTTCCACTCTTTGGTACTCAAAGTGTTTTAGAAAATGTTTTTATGAAAAACTAACATTATTTCTCTCTTTAGTCAGAGAGCCTGTTTTCGTCTAAAAACCATGTTTTATTAAAATGTTTTCAAAAATGATTTTAAAATGATTTGGTAAAGACACTTTTAACATTTTTTTCTTTTACCAATATATTAGAAAGAATATTCATGTCTTTTTCAAAATGAGGCAATTTCTATCCTTTTTCCGTACAAAAGGAATATTCCTTTTACCTTAAACGACATGTACGGATTTATCTGACGTCATTTCTTTGAATCATCTTTCTCAATGTTTTTAGAAATGTATTTTAAATTAAAAAATATTTTAAAAAGAAAAGGAAATTTTTCCTCAAGAATATTTTTAAATTATAATCTTTTTATTTGATCAATGACAACAACCCTCTATTTAACACCACTTGGGATTTGTTGTATTGATACCATCCTTATTTATGTTTTTGATGGTTTATTATTGATTTATCCAAGGATAGAATTCACATTCAATTCCTTGATATATTTATTTTATTCTTCTTGAAATATACAATCTCTCATGATAACTAAACAATGGTTTTCCTCTGAATTATCCATTTCAGTTATCATGGATATCACTATTGCTTAAACCGTATACCTACTTACACATGGTGTCTAGTTTGACAGTTATTTGATTATTTGGGGAAATATTGGTAAATCTGTATTCTTTATTCAATATATATATTTGATAAGGCATATTATTTATTATGATTATTCAAAATGAATAATTATTTGGAGATGTAGTGACGGGTGGAGCCAGAACATTATATACCTCCTTGATGCATAAATATTTTCTCATAAAACAAACCAGTTACACAAATTAAACGGAGGATAAATCTATAGTTTTAAACTTTCCATAGGATAGATCATGATATTAATAGGTCCTCATGTGCCTTAGACATGAAGTCCATTGAGAAATCATTACAGTCATATTTTTTCTATATTATCATTCATCCATGAGATTTTGCATCGACTTATCTGTAGATAAATTTTATTTTCATTTATATAGATGAAATGTATTTCTTATTATTAACTTGTAATATTTCTTTGGAACTTTCATTCAGTTTATTGATTACATGGAATGTCTGTTCAGTTACGTACCTTTCCATAATGAATATTATCATTGATTCATTATTTCTTCCACTATATATTTCTCTTACTGAGAATTTGAGCTCAACCTTATTATGTTTCTTTCCAAAGGAATCCCTGAAGCATACTATTAAAGAAATACAGGAATATACTAGATGGATTGGAGTTATCCTCGAGCTATTTATTTGTTTATAATAAAAAAATTTGTAATTATTTTATTCATTTGTAATGAAATACTCATTTATATATCTTGTTTACCAATACTACTAAACCGATCGGTCCTTCGGGGCTTGATTCCTTGAAATCATACCAATTTATTTAGTAGTAGACACCAGATCTGGGAAATCTAGGGCTGGGTTACTATAGAGGCCAAGAACAGTTATATCACACCTAGTAAAAAAGTCACATTTTTTATTCAATGTAGGTCTCATATTTTCCATTTAAGTCCCTATTCATGATTGAATTCACTATATTAGGAAAAATTCACACATGTTATAGAATATAATTAATATTTCTTTATATCAATATAAAAGATCCCTAGGCCTTTGAATCTCACACAATCTTAGGGTTTGGGTCAAAATAAATAATTATATATATTCCAAATCATTACATAGAAAAAATTGAGTTTTAAATTCTCACCACCTTCGGTATATTTTTCTCGAAAAGGAAAAAAATACTACCCAAAATGTTGTGGGTATTGAGCTCATATATGAGTCTTCTGCTCTCTTAGGTTCTCTCATGAAGATTCCCTAGCTACCACCAATTATTTACCAAGGGAATCACTCACCTATAAAGGAGTACTCTAACAATCCTTGATCTCCACTAGTTATTCCACAAAGTTAGATCCATCCTCAATGTCCAGCTCACCCAAGTTGTAACATGGGATGGGTCATTTAAGTACCTCATTAGATATGAAATGTAGAAGATATCATGTTCCCAATATAATTGGGGAGGTAGACATATTTGGTACACCTCCAAACAAACTATACATGGTTTCTAAAATGGGAAAATGAACTTCAAATATAAATTTCCTCCTGGGAAAAATCTCTTCAATCCATGTCAAGTTAAGACCTTCATGAACACATAGCCTCCCTCTTAAAAATCCAAAGGGGTCGGTCATTGGTCTAAATAAGAATTCTAATGAATCATATTAGTTCTTATATAATATAGGATGACTTAATTCTTCTCTTTCATATCCCGTACCAACTCTAGGCTTATGAGTCCCAACTAACCTGAATCAGTCCAACATAGGGGTGGCATGTAGGGTCGCTCGTAAAAAGTTTCGAATGGTGTCGTACTGATGGTGGAATTTTAGCTTTTGTTATATGAAAACTCCAACAATGGTAGGTGATCATGAAAAAATTGATAAAAAAACAGGCCCATATGATTTCCTCTAGGACCTAAATAGCATACTTAGTCTGGCCAACAGTCTCAGGATGAATGCTCTTACTAAAATACATCAGAGTCCCAAAATATTCCTTAAAACCTCTCCGTAATTGTGTTGTGAAGATATAATAATATTATGAAATGATTTTTTAGGGAACCCCATGGATATAAACCATATAATACAAATAAAAGTGTCCCGATATCTCTACTGAACTCAGATCTCATATAGCTAAGATGTGGTCTGACTTAGTGAGTCAGTTTATGATCACCCATATTGAATTGTTTCCTCTAAAAATTCATTGTAACCCCATCATAAGGTCCATAGATATACCATCCCACATCCTACCTAGCACATAAAGGGGTTGATATAAAGCTTCTAGAACCTAGTGCTCAGTCTTTAACTGTGGAGAAGTGAGGCATCGATAGAAAAAAATTCCGACACACTTCTTCATCCATGGCCACAAAAACTGACACTAAAGGTCCTGATTCATCTATGACACTCCTTTATGTACCTCCAAGGGGGATTTATGAAACTCTATCATAATATTATAATGTAATGTTTCTAGTTCCATCATACATACTATGAAAATGATTATTTGCTCCCTACATTTTGAAAATCTATCACGTGCACATCCATAGGATATATGAGTATGCAAGTTCTCACAGTCAGTATCTCCATGTTGAGCCTACATAACATGATATAGAAGAGGTGGGGTAACAACCATATACAATAGGTAAGATGCACCATCTTCATCCACCATGGAAAACAACAATAAGGATAACTACTCTGAAGCATTGATAAAAAACAATAAGAAATTTTTCCTGTTGAGAGCATTTTCCACTGTGTTCCCTTTCCAAGGAGTATAAAATATATCAACATTATAATCCTAGATAAACTATAACCAGGACCTATATCTCAATTAACTATCCTTCTAAGATAATATATACTTGAGACTCTTGGGGTGAGAGTGATTATAAACTATTCACCCATAAGGTAATTCTACCATATCATCTTGGAAAATAGCACCATGGCCGACTCTAGATTTTGGGTTGCCTAGTTCTACATGAATTGTATTAACCAATGTGACCCATAGGTAATCACTTCCCAACTTTACATCATAACAAAACCAATCCAAGCACATGAGGAATCAAATAACACTACATACTCCAAACCCTGCTATGGAAATCTCAAAATTGGGGTGATTTTTAACCTCTACCCCAAATCATGAAATGCTCTCTTGAACCATTATATTTAAATGAATGGATTACCATTTCATGTCAAAGTATTCAAAGGTACTGATATCCTTGAGAAAACATGAAAAAATCTCTATTAGTTTCCTTCTAACCAAAGTAATCTCTACGCCACCACCATGGTCTTGGGAAGATCCCAAGGTTACACTACCTCGAACTTCACCGCGTCCACTGATACACCTACTTCTAATATGACAATTTTAAGAAATTGGAACTCATAAATTGAAAAATAACACTTTTAGTGTTTCCTGTATAGATGGTTCTCTCAGAGTTTTTTGAGGTCTATCATCAAGAGTATCGTATTCTCATCATCATATGTCAAGTACACTAGAACTTCATTAATGAAGACCACCACAAAATGGTCTAGGAAAGGGTAAAAATCTGGTTCATGAGTCCCACGAACACTTGTGTAGTATTTATCATTCCAAAGGGCCTCACCAAGTTCTCATAATTATCCTCGTGACATCATAATGTCGTCTTTGGTATATCCATGTCTCATATTTGGAGCTATTGGTAATCTAATTTGAGGTCCATATTCAAGAACCATTTCACCCATATAAATTGATTGAATATTTATTCAATCATTGGATGTGTATAATTATTATTTACTATCAACTTGTTCTAGAAAAAGTATTATACACACTACCTGAAGCTCCCAACTATCTTCTTGGAAAAGAAAATTGGGGATTCCTATGGGAAACACTAAGTCTAATGAATCCCTTCCTCTAAAAGTGCTCCCACTGTGCCTTCAGCTCAGAATGTTCTTTGTGAACCATCCAATATTCTGGTGAAGATATCAAGGTAGTTCCTAGGTTTAATTCAATGAATAATTCTATATCATAGCAGGGAGTTAATATTAACACTTCCTCAAGAATTATGTCCATATACTATACCAAGACTTCATGAAACTTGAATACCAAAACATTCATTAATCCAAGGGTAATACTAGACAACTAGTGAGTAATGAGAAATATCCTCCTATTTATGATCCTATACTGCACTAACTAGTTTTCCTTTTCACCCATTAGAGAAAATTGTAGTCCACCACTATGGATACACAACACCCTCTTCCTGTAATGATCAATAAGGACTTGAACTGTAGATATCCAATCCTTAAATAAGATGACTTCATAAGGCCTATTCATTACAACAAATAGATCCCATAAAAAGATCTCACCATCAATATTCAAGCCACAATATCAACATACATGTGTGATCATTGAGCCACCTTCGGTATGAGTATCAAAGTGTAGTAGTCAATCCACGGGCTAAACAAGAATCTGTATGTCTCAAACCATAGAAGTTATAATAAAATAGTCGATACCACCAACATCTATAACTACTGAAGCTAAATTAGAGAAGAAACATATCTTACCTACAATCATACAAGGAACCTAGGGGCCATAGTCCTCCACTACCATTAACTTTCATCATCCTTGACCACCATCTCCATAATCCTGGTGTGGACTACCTTGGGGAGGTGGTGTCAATAGGTCAAACCAACTACCAGTCCCTACTACCCTACACAATCCTATTCCATGTATTACACCTTATAGACCTTCCTAATCCTTCCACTCTCTCTTTATGGGTAGTCCATAAACTATCTATATATCATCTATATAAAGAGTTAGATAATCCTGAGCATGATGTCCTTGACCATCGCTAGAGATGAACCACCTCTCTATTAGAGGAATCAACTAATTTTAAGAGTTAAAAACTATATAGCCTCTATCATGAGATCACCTTCTAAAGCATCTCTCAGAATCATATCCCTATTTCTACCATCATATTCCAACTACCAAGGCCTCACATCCTATGTTCCCACTACTAGCGCCCATTTTCAGTGTCTGTTCACCCATAAAGTTCTCCACCACTAAGACTCACTCAAGAACCACAACATAGGTCTAAATTCAAAGAGATATCAGTGAAACCTTACATAAATTTACACTACCTAAATAATTTATCATAAACCATATCCAAAGTGAATTGTTATAGGTTATGGGACCTCTCAGAATACTTTTAAACAGTCATAATAACCTCAAGTAAATGATGATGTTTCTGGATGCATACTAATCACAACATAGCTGGATAGAACTCTTCCAAAAATATATTATCAAAATATGACCGAGAGAGAGATATATTGTCATTTTACTAAGTAACTAGACTCCAAAATCACCTATATGTGACTTAAATAATTCTCATCACTAGGACAACCATATAATCTATTGGTGTTCAAATGAGGTGAAAAACACCGGTTACTGCCTATATCCAGTCCTAAGATTTCTTGGGGTCTATCTCATCCTAAAACCAGAGATGTAATTTTCAAAAAACTCTTAAAGTGAGATCATCCTATGAACATACTCTGTAAGTATTTATAGTGGAACCTCACACTCAACTAGTGGTGGAAAAATTAGAAAAACAATTGGAGGTACAACCTACTGTATAAGACCATATAGTAAAATCTCTTAAATAATGTATCATCCTCCTGATCCCATAGTGGAATACTAGCTTTCTATCATCACATAGACATCTTGAAATAACAAGACACACTATGATCACAAATTATATATTAAGAGTTGGCACATGAAGTATATAGAAACCATAATCCATTCTTATATGATTTGTAACACCCCAATCTTCCACGGTACATTTACCTTTGAGTAGTGCAATAACTTGCATTGTACGCAACTTCGAGATTCTAACACACCACGATCAATAAAAGCAGCCGTTATAAATATTAATACCCACTTTTTGAAATTTTATACAATTTATATTTCAAAATGGACATCATTTTTGGATTTGGAACATCGAAATTATCCTATGGTGAAATTTTGGTACTTTTTGGATAACATTTATATTACTAAATTTTAATTAAAAACAACTTTTTAATCAAAATAATTAATAGTGATAAATTAATAATTTCAGTGGTTTTAAAGTATATTTAGAATATAGTTTCACCATTTAATACAATGTTGGTCATTGGATATAATTTTACAATTAAACCGGACATAAACAAGTGTCAATCTTTTGATAGTTATTATATCTTAAAAACACGCTTTTTGTTTTGACAACGAGAATTAATTTTAAATTAATTTCTACCACTTCTGAGTTTTGAATTTGGAAAAATGGATTCCATATTTGGAATCTGGATTTCCAAATTGTGTAAATAGGTAACTTTTATTTTTAGACATTTTGAATAATTACTTCGGTAAATATTTTATTTACCATGGTTAAAAGATAAATCCGGTAAATAAGGGTAAAAAAATAATATTATAATAATAATAAATTACCCTAAAATGTGTCCTAACCTTATTGGTGGATACATGTCCGACCGTGGAAATCTTTGGGTTTATTTTGGGACCCCATGGAGCCACTTGTAGGTGATAGGGACACTTTATATTAATTAAGTTTAAGTAAATACAAAAATGACATAAGATTATATCTTTTAGAAAAAAAAAATTTACATAGGGTTATATATGTTATATTATCGATTATCAATATTAATTAGAAATATAAAAATATTTCCTACATAATTATATTTTATTTATAATTTTTAGACATTGAAAAAGTAAAAATATATATGACACAATAATGATGCGGTATTTTCCTTATTAATGAATGAATCAAATAATTGGTATTATAAATGTTAAAATAAATATAATTTGAATGTTTTGATGACATAAAAGAATTTTATTGGTTAATATGACATGTTAAAATTTCTTAAATGAATTTGTTTATAATTAATAGAGTGGTTAAGACTTTAAAAAAAATCAATTATTGAGTAGTGTCAAAATTGACAAAAATGAGTTTTTAACACAAATATTATATTATTAATTTTTATTATATTCCTAAAAATATATGATTTGGCCAAAGAACATATATAATTATTTGTGTATCATTAATGGACCACTTGGGGGTCTATTGGATGTATATATTATGATTATTAACTATATATTATAAAAATACAGTGTGACCTGGTAAGTGTTAAACTAATTAACCAAGAGTTAAAACTAAAAGATAAGGTTAATATAATGAACCAAACCTGTCTAAAATATATTGGTTGATAGGATTTAGAACCATCCACACCTTATACTTTGAATAATCCACCTTGGATCCATTATAAACCGAATATTATTTTATTATAAAATAATACTTTAAGTTTTTCCTAAAGAGCCCCTCACCCCTCTTATAAAAGGGAACTCGCACTTCTCATTAATTCACACCTTCAAAGCCATTTGGCAGAGCCAAACCCAGCCAAAATATCCTCCCAACTTCCCTAAGTTAATCCTAGATGCCTTAGTTTGATCATAAAGCCATCTTATGGAGCCCTTTTGATCAAATCAAAAGGAAGAACCCGAAGAAGAGGTAACGTCTTCACCACCCTCTTTAAGGTTCCTTTCTTCTTCAACTTCTTTTTTCCTTGTTATTTCTATTCTAAAATAATAAATCCAGTACCTTCTATATACTATGATGTTATTATAATTATGGAACAATCAAATTCATTATTATATCCATCCCTTGAATGACATGTCACCATACGTGCGTACGTACGGCCTACCGTCTCCACGTTGTGGTGTAATTGTTATTCAATATACTATTATTTAGATGGGTATAATAATGATGTATAATTAATTTAAATAATAAATATAACATGATAATGATTCTGTCTATATGATATAACATCCAATAATATATTATTTTAATATCAAAAGGATGATATTTTCGCCCATGCATACGTACGGATTACCGTCTCCACGAACGCAATGAGATTCATTTCCCATCATATCCATTCAAGACTAAATTTTATTGGATGAATAAAAATAATATTTAAGGACTTAATATCATTATGGATGTGAGTATGATACAACCAATCCATAACAAAAATGGATTTTATAAAAGAAAACGATTAAGTTAACACCCAAAAAGACGATATTACTAAGATTTAATTAACAAAGTGATATTAAAAGATAATATATGATATCATATTAATATATATGATTATTTTAAAATTCAATATCAATTATTTCACCATTATACGGGAGGTTAACCTACCATCAACCAAGGAAAAGTACAAGGTAGGAGTTTATTTCACAATCTCATCATTATCTGAGGTTGTTTATACGTAATTATCTACTAGGACCTCCTTATCATCCACATCCATGTTTCCTAAAAATGTATTTCAAAACATTCTTAATATTTTACAGAATATGGGTTAAAGTCATTTATACCATTGTTTGACTTTTTATAAGAAGTTTATAATGGAATCTTTCCGTCATTTTCCAAACAAGGTCCTTTTTAACATTTTCGACAAAATTAAAGTAAGACTGTATTTTTTAACTTATATTGAGGGTGCGGCTATTTTTTGCTGTTATAATAACGTCAAATATTCCCTTACAAGATTATAAGAATATTTTCAAAAAAAATTGTTTCTTTATGTGACTCTTAAATGATTTAAAATTATAAAGTGATAAGTCTCCAAAAAAGGTTTTGATTTCATCTATGTCAACATCCTTTGATGGATTTTAAGATTATTTGAAGTTGATTTATTATGATACAAAACATCCATATTGTGTTAAAGTTTTTGTGATATGTTTGAATGTGGATGTTCTATTTTCATACCATTCATTTATTATGGTTAAAGTATTGACATTTCATATGCTAGTTTTAATACGAATGTTTATGATATGTTTAAACCTTTTAATATGAGGAATGTATTAGACTTAGTAAGTGACGGGTGGAGCCTGCTATAGCTCCTCGATGCATTGGTAGGTCTCATGAAACAACTAGACGTGGAATTGTCTGAGGCCCTTTACCAATTTGATTTATGGTTTTGGCTGAGGCCTTAATTCTTTTAGAAGTCTTGGCCGAGGCCTTGACAAAATGTTTCAGAATGTATGACACTATACATTCCCTCATTATAGAAATAATATTGATGGTTCATGTGTTCATTCGACTAGTAGAATACCCATGATTATGTTTTATTATGGCATTATTTACTTAGCTCATAATCTTTCCATAAAAGTATTCATGTTTATTATTGGTAAAGGCATGTGGTTTTCAATTATTTATCATGCTTAATATTTATGTCACTTTCTGCTGTATTACATACCCTTTCTGAGCGTTTGAGATCACCCCTTTCTTATGTTTCATTTTCCCAGGATATGAAGAAGTTAGTGATGAGTGACCTGCAGGCATAATCTAGGAGGCTTGGATGCTTCTAATGAAATATATTATTGTTGTATTTCTCTTAAAGATATAAAGTGGATCATATATATGAATCTTGTTTCCAATAA
The DNA here is from genome assembly GCA_963277665.1 of Viscum album. Classification (NCBI taxonomy): domain Eukaryota; kingdom Viridiplantae; phylum Streptophyta; class Magnoliopsida; order Santalales; family Viscaceae; genus Viscum; species Viscum album. Next base: position 816,877,329 of record OY728165.1, read on the forward strand.
TACTAAATTGATTGGTCTTTCGAGACATGATTTCCTTGTAATCATGCCAATGTTATGTAATAATGCTCTGACTCTGGGTAACTAGGGTCGCAACATTACAGTTGATATCAGAGGAAGTTTAGTACAAACCTTGGAAACTAGATTTAGATAAACTCTGATTAGAGAACATATCCCTAAGGTATACTTTGAGGATTAGTATAGAGTAACTTTCTATAATTTTGGTATTGTAGAGATTTTGTGAGTTTTCCGAGAAATACATCCCTGTCTGGATACGAGCAGGTAGAGGTAGCTCTGGAACAGATGTAACTAGGGGTAAAACCCGAAAACACCACTTTGAGCTTGACTCGAACGGGAACTGGTGCACGACAACGGGCCTTGTTGCACTCTTGGCTACGACACTCTCAGGGGTTATGCTTAGGATAATTCTGATTTTCTTTACCAACCATTATGAAGGGTTGTGAGTATATACTTCTCAAATAAAACTTTTTTTTGATTATGGATTATATCCATAAACTGTTGAATTTTTGTTAAGTGTTTTTGAAGTTTGGAATTATATATTTCAATTCATTAACTAATATAGTTTATGCCATTGTTTAGAAATGGTGCCTAGTGGAAGGAATGGAAACCGTATCAACGCTCGTAATCCATGTAGGGATTGCCCTCCTACTCAAGATAAATATAGTAGAGCTAGTGATGCAACTAGTGCTGATCAACTTATCACCATACTGGGACAACTCACTCAGGTTAGGAATAATAAACTTACCCGTATGGAGCACCCAGATCCACAACGTGGAGGATCAATGTTAGATATCTTCATGAGGCAAAAAACACTGACATTCAATGGGAGTACAAATCCTATAGTAGTTGAGCAATGGATAAATTCTTTAGAGAAAATATTCCATGCCGTGGGGAGTAGTGAAAAGAAAAAAGTTGTCATGGAAGTTTATTGCCTCACTAGAGATTCTGGTCAATGGTGGTCATTGATACAAAACACAAAGGAAGATGATGTAGTATCAGATATGGAATGGAGGGAGTTCAAAAAGTTGTTCTTAGAAAAATCCTTTCCTCGAGACCATCAAGCAGATATGGAAAGGAAATTTCTGAGTCTGAGGCAGAAAGATGATGAGAATGTCACAAAGTATGAGGCTAACATTACAAGGTTAGAGAGGCATGATGCTGATTATATAATTATCCCAAGGAGTAATATTGATCGTTTCCTTGATGGGTTAATACCATTTCTCCGTCGAGCATTAGTCTCGAAAACCTTCTCATCATACGAAGATATTGTCTCGTGTGCTATCATGTCAGAAAAGGAATTCTCTAAGTCTTATGACTTTAAATCAAATCAAGATAAGAAGAGATCTTCTGATCACTATGGGAAAAGAAATAAGGAAATAGGGAAGAAGGGTAGAATTGAATTTCCACCCTGTGATAATTGTGGAAGGAAGCACCCTGGTGCCTGTCTAAAAGGAAAAGGAGTATGCTAGAAATGTGGACAGAAAGGCCATCTAGCTGGTGATTGTAAAGGAAAGAAAGATGATACCGATGTTCAATGCTACAATAGCAGAGAGATGGGACATTATTCAAATGAATTTCCTAATCATCAAAAAAACTTACCTCAGAAATGGACAAGGGGTCAATATTTACCTCTGGTGAAAGTTTCATATAACAATAGCTTCCATTAAAGTATTCAGATGGCACCATATGAAGCGTTGTACAGAAAGAGATGTTTCACACCAACATGTTGGGATGATGTTGGTGAAAATAAACTTGTTGTCCTGGAACTAGTGGAGGAAACTATGGAAAAGGTAAAGGTAATCCAAAACCACATCAAAGCAGCTCAATGTAGGAAGAAGAGATATGCTAATAATCGAAGGAAGGATTTGGAATTTCATATATGAGATCATGTTTTCTTGAAGGTATCTCCATGGAAGGGAGTTATACATGTCGGTAAGAAAGGTAAATTGAGTCCCAGGTACATCGGACCATTCAAAATTCTAGAACGAATTGGGGTTGTAGCTTACCGATTGGAAATGCTTCCAAGTCTCTCCAAAGTTCATGATGTGTTCCACGTATCACTGATGAGAAAATACATGCCTAACCCAACACATGTACTCACCTATGAAAAATTAGAACTGGAACCTGATCTATCTTATTGCGAAGAGCCCATCAAGATTCTTGATACGAGAGAACAAGTGTTGAGAAACCGTACGACGTGTCTGGTAAAATTTTTATGGGGAAACCACAAGATGGAAGAGGCAACGTGGGAACCCGAGGAACTTATGATGAAGAACCACCCGAGTCTTTTTATACAGTAATTTTCTAGAAATTTCGTGGACGAAATTATTTGAAGGAGGGGAGAATGTAACACCCCAAGATTCCACGGTACGTTTCCCTTTGAGTAATACAATAGCTTGCATTGTACGCAACTTCAAGATTCTAACACACTGAGATCAATCAAAGTAGCCATTATGAATAGTAATACCCACTTTTTGAAATTTTAAACATTTTATCTTTCAAAATGGACTTCATTTTTGGATTCAGAAAATTGAAATTATCATAGGGTGAAATTTTGGTACTTTTTGGATAACTTTTATATTAGTAAATTTTAATTAAAAACAACTTTTTTAATAAAAATAATTAATAGTGATAAATTATTAATTTGAGTGGTTTTAAAGTATATTTAGAATATATTTTTACTATTTAATATAATTTTGGTCATTGGACATAATTTCACAATTAAACCGAACATAAACAAGTGTCAATCTTTTGATAGTTATTATATCTTAAAAACATGCCTTTTATTTTGACAGTGGGAATTAATTTTAAATTAATTTCAGCCACTTCGGTGTTTTGAATTTGGAAAAATGGATTCCATATTTGGAATCATGATTTCCAAATTGTGTAAATAGGTAACTTTTATTTTTAGACATTTTGAATAATTATTTCGGTAAATATTTTATTTACCATGGTTAAAGGGTAAATCCGGTAAATAAGGGTAAAAAAATAATATTATAATAATAATAAATTACCCTAAAACGTGTCCTAACCTTATTGGTGGATACATTTCCGACAATGGGCATCTTTGGATCGATTTTGGGACCCCATGGATCCACATGTAGGTGATAGGGACACTTTATATTAATTATGTTTAAGTAAATACAAAAATGGAATAAGCTTATATCGTTTAGAAAAACAATTTTTACATAGGATTATATATGTTATATTTTAGATTATAAATATTAATTAGAAATATAAAAATATTTCCTACATAATTATACTTTATTTATAATTTTTAGACATTGAAAAAGTAAAAAATATATATGACACAATAATGATGCAGTATTTTCCTTATTAATGAAAGAATAAAATAATTCGTATTATAAATGTTAAAATAAATATAATTTGAATTTTTTGATGACATACAAGAATTTGATTTGTTAATATGAAATTTTATAATTTCTTAAATGAATTTGGTTCAAATTAACAAAGTTTTTAAGACTTTAACAAAAATCAATTATTGAGTAGTGTCAAAATTGACATAAATGTGTTTTTAAAACAAATATTATATTATTAATTTATATTATATTCCTAAAAATCTATGGTTTGTCCAAAGGACTTATATCACTATTGGTGTATTATTAATGGACCACTTGGGGGGTCTCTTGGATGTATATAGTATGTTTATTAACTATATATTATAAAAATACAATGTGACATGGTAAGTGTTAAACTAATTAACCAAGAGTTAAAAATAAAAGATAAGGTTAATATAATGACCCAAACCTCTCTAAAATATATTGGTTGAAAGGATTTCGATCCATCCCCACCTTAGACTTTGAATAATCCACTTTTGATCCATTAGAAACCGAATATGATTTTATTATAAAATAATAATTTAAGTTTTTCCTAAAGAGCCCCTGACCCCTCTTATAAAAGGGAACTCCCCCTTCTCACTAATTCACACCTTCAAAGCCATTTGTCTCGGCCAAAACCTGCCCAAATATCCTCCCAACTTCCTTAAATTCATCCTAGAGGCCTTAGTTTGATCAGAAATACATCCTATGGAGCCCTTTTGATCAAATCAAAAGGAAGAACCCGGAGAAGAGGTAACGTCTTCACCACCCTCTTTAAAGTTCCTTTCTTCTTCAACTTCTTCTTTCCTTGTTATTTCCATTCTAAAATATTAACTCCAGTACCTTGTATATACTGTGATGTTATTATAATTATGGAACAGACAAATTAATTATTCTATCCATCCCTTGAATGACATGTCACCATACATGCGTACGTACGACCTATCGTCTCCACGTTGTGGTGTAATTGTTATTCAATATACTATTATTTAGATGGGTATAATAATGACATATAATTCGTGTAAATAATAAATATAACATGATAATGATTCTATCTATATTATATAACATCCAATTATATATTATTTTAATATCAAAAGAATGATATTGTCGCTCGTGCGTACGTACGGATTACCGTCTCCACGAATGCGATGAGATTCATTCCCCATCATATCCATTCAAGACTAAATTTTGTTGGATGATTAAAAATAATATTTAAGGAATTAATATCATTCAGGATATGAGTATGATACAACCTATCCATAACAAACACTGATTTTATAAATGAAAATGAGTAAGTTAACACCCAAATTGACGATAATACTAAAATTTTATTAACAAAGTGATGTAAAAATATCATATATGATATCATATTAATATATATGATTATTTTATAATTCAATAACAATTATTTCACCATTATACATGAGGTTAACCTACCATAAACCAAGGAAAAGTACAAGGTAATGGTTTATTTCACAATCTCTTCTTTATCAAAGGTTGTTTAGACGTAATTATCTACTGGGACCTCTTTATCATCCACATCCATGTTTCTTAAAAATGTATTTCAAAACATTCTTACTATTTTACAGAATATGGGTTAAATTCATTTATACCCTTGTTTTGATTGTTATACAAATTTCATAAAGGAATCTTTCGGTCATTTTCCAAATAAGGTCCTTTTTAACCTTTTCGACAAAATTAAGGTAAGAATGTCTTTTTTTAACTTATACGGCAGGTGCGACTATTTTCCGCCATTATAAAATCGTCGAAGATTACCTTACAATATTATAATAATATTTTCAAAATAAATTTTTTCTTTATGTGACTCATAAATGATTTCAAAATATAAAGAGATATGCCTCTAAAAAAAGGTTTTTATTTCATCTATGTCAACATCCTTTGATGGATTTTATGTTTATTTGAAGTTGATTTATTATGATACAAAACTTCCATATTGTATTGAAGTTTTTGTGATATGTTTGATTGTGGATGTGCTATTTTTATACCATTAATTGCTTATGGTTAAAGTATTGACATTTTGTATGCTAGTTTTAATACGAATGTTTATGATATGTTTAAACCTTTTCATATGAGGAATGTATTGGACTTAGTAAGTGATGGGTGGAGCCCGCTATAGCTCCTCGATGCATCGATAAGACTCATGAGACAACTAGACATGGAATTGGACAATTCCCTTTCCCAATTTGATTTATGGTTTTGGCCGAGGCCTTAATCATTTTAGACGTCTTGGCCCAAGCCTTGAAAAAATGTTTCAGAATGTCTGGAATTATACATTCCCTCATTATAGAAATAATATTGATGGTTCATGTGGTCATTCGACTAGTAGAATACCCATGATTATGTTTTATTATGGAATTATTTACTCAGCTCATAATCTTTCCATAAAAGTATTCATGTTTATTACTGGTAAATGCATGTGGTTTTCAATTATTTACCATGCTTAATATTTATGTCATTTTCCGCTGTATTACATACCCTTACTGAGCGTTTGAGCTCACCCCTTTCTTATGTTTCATTTTCCCAGGATATGAAAAAGTTAGTTATGAGTGACCTGTAGGCATAATCTAGGAGGCTTGTATGCTTCTAATGAAATATATTATTGTTGTATTTCTCTTCAAGTTGTAAAGTGGATCATATGTATGAATCTTGTTTCCAATAATACTAAACTGGTCGGTCTTTCGAGACTTTATTTCCTTTTAATCATGCCAATTTTATGTAATAATGCACCGACTCTAGGTAACTAGGGTTGGGGCGTCACATGATTCATGTAAAAAATTTTCCCATGAAACTGGTGCCTACATGTATCAATTAAAGAAGAAGGCTAAGCAAGACTTGGTGAATGGATACATCAGTTACCACCCTAACATTAGAGTCCCAGACCTAAAATCTAAACTCAAAACAATTTAACACTATTTACATAAATTCCAAATCAAACCTCAATGCTAGAAAATCTATAAACTCGGGTCCTAATATAGAATCAACTCCCCTAATATCGCATTATCATGACCTGAACCAAGAGGGACAAACTAACCAACGATGAGCCAACCATTATAACCCCAATCCCACCTCTTAAAGACAAGATTATATAAACCAACACTGAATAGACATATCACATAAATAACTGGAATTAGACTAAGGTACCTATATATATAAACACATATCCAAGCCCATAAAATGCTGAAAGTTTTGTACAACTGATAATAATGTATGTATATATCTATATGAGACAATCAGAGTATGATAAAAGTACTAAAAAGTATATGGTAATATAAAATCACAAAAAATTTAAAAATAATCCAACCATCTTATAAGGAGGAGATAACTGTAAAAAAAACACCCATATAATTCTCATTCTATCTTTCCAAAACTATTCCCATTCTACTCTTGGTCTACTTAGGATAATGTGAGAAGGAATTTCATCTTTATAAGACACAACATTTACAAGAAGATACCATGTTGAAATGATTATAACAATACACAATAGAACACCTTGAAAAAAATAAACATAATGAATCAAGAGTATTCATCTCATCAATAAACAAGTATGTTAATCAAGATAAGAGACATAACGATAATTGAAAACCAAGATACCTGTATAAAATAAAATTGGTCTCATAGGTTATCAAGAAATACTTCTAGCCAAAGGATTCTTCTTGAGAATTCATGGAAACACTCATACAAAGGAATCCACTCAATGAGCCACACTGTCACTGATGGAACTCATTCTAGAGGTCACTCCTTATTGGGTATCAACAAAGAAGTACTCATTGGATCTCCAAATATCTAATTGCATAGATAGGGAATCACACCCAAGATTGTTGGGGGACTCTACCAACCCTAATGAATCAATAAACTAGTTAGGGGATCAATGACCTATGTTTTTGGTCACCCTGATACCCTTTACCCTACCTAGTACAGAAGATATGATAGAGGATACCACCCCAGGCCTCATAGAGGGATATCACAAACATTATCCCAAATAGAACACCGTAGAGTGGATCAAAATCCTATGTAAAGGATGAAATTACACACTGTACTCTCAGTGGGGAATACTAAGGGGTCACACTCAATTGAACCTAATCTACATTGAAGAGACAAATGACTTAACTCGTCCTAATGGAAGTACATGACGTGTACTGATGGTTCAAGGCCTGAATCTTTCCTTGGTTAAATAAATGTCTCTCCCTCTCACATGACATGTAAACCTCCATATACACAGTGTTTCCTTTAAGGGTACATTACATATAGATGTTGGGCCAAAAATTTGTGTTCCACTATCATGTGATCATGTACACCTGGCCACACATGTTTACAATGGTCATGCCTATGTACGTGGCCATGTCTTAGTACCGGGCCATGCCTATATACTGCACCTATTCCAATGTGCATGGTTGTGTCTGAGCCCATGTACCATATGGGGTACAATTTGATCCTCTATAACCTTTTAATGTGGTGTGTGACACATGACCTATGGTGTGTGATAATTTTCTCTATACATAATCTCTGGAACTGCATGAGATGGACCACACATAGTGTGTTCTTCTGGAGTACAGAAAGTGTAGTTAGGAATTTTTTCGAAATTAACAAAGTCATATATGCTTCAACCCACACTGTTTACACCCCCAAATCCACCATGAACCTCACCATAATATATAGATCTTAGTTTATCAACACACATCCATCAATGTCATACAAATTCCTTCTCTCGATTTGATTAGAAAAACCACCACCGTTGTATCATGTCATCACCACGTGTGAAACCATGAAAAATGAGAAACACTAGTCTGATCCTGATCCATCTTCGATCATCCACCACCATTGTCTCATATCAATCACATACTATATCATAAACCACACTCAGAATATCGATCTGTTGTGCCAAATAACAGTCAAACAATGATCAAATGCCAGATATTCTTCAAACTATAGACCAAAGAATTGCTAATGATGAATCATGTAAAGAAACGATGGGGAAATGCAGTATTAAAAAACAAGGAATGAAACATTTATATTTTTCATGTTGGAATATATTTTTTCCATTAGAATGAAAAATGAAGAGAAACATAAAAAAATAATAATAATTTTCCCAAATCCTATGTAAATAAAACTGCACCAACAACATGATAAACACATGTATTAATCTGTTAGTCGACTTGATTCATGTGCATCATTTGGATAAGAAAACAAGTAAATAAACCATGTAGAGAAAAAACACTACCTTGAGTTTGGATCAATTACTAATGAAGAAGTAATCTATGTTGTCTTCACTGGTGATATCCTAAAACTTGTATATCATTGGTGATCTTTGCGATATACCGATCATTGATCGAAAGTCTCATTATCTTCAAATGATCTTCCCCACGGTCCTCTCTAATATATAGGGTTAGGTAGATAATTCTGAGATTTTGTCCTAAATTAGATTACATAGAGGAGGGGCTATGTCTTCGAAAATAAATGAGTAAAAGAATAATTATTAATTTAATATTTAATATTTCACCCACAACAACACTTTAACCAGACTCATGATACCAAAAAAAGTTATATTGTTCCTAGGGTAAGACCTATATTTCAGATTCAATGACAGTCTCATATTTTCCATCCAAGTACCCATTCAAGAGTTATTCCTCTATTTTAGGAAAATAGTGCACACATGATAAAATATAGTGAATATTTTTATTATATCAATATCAACGCTCTTTTAGACACAAAATGTCACAACGTCTTATCACCTAACTCCAAAAATATTATCAGATATATTCCAAATATTTAACTATAAAAATAGATACATTATATATGAAATTCCTAGTATAGATATTATATCATTATGATCTAGTTATCCAATGCAGTGACCTAAAATTATTGCAAAAATTTACACCATCCACATATATGTGGATGCTATATAATCCATTTATTATTAATTCATTTATCATGAATAATTTTATTCCAATAAATAAAATATATATGGGTGTTAGTGTGATTAATAATCATTTTTTTGACCCCTCCATGCTTCCTCCACCTCCGATCTCCCTTGAAAAATTAGAGGGCCACTAAATTATAACGACCCGAACATCTATGAATAATATTACCTTTATTTTTACTTAATTAAATGACTTATGGTTATATAAAACACATGAACATATTTTATTTTATCCAATTGGATTTTAAATGAATGTTAAGTATGCTTACATTTGATAATATCTCCATTTAACAATGATTACACGACTGATATAAATATAGGGTTTTAACAAATCCTTTTGACATAGACAAAGGAAGTGATGACCTCAACCAATAGGATCGTACCCTATGAAGCCCATTTATTAGAGATTTTGAGGGATATAGATTTTCTAGGATTTTCCATATACCAATCCTAATCTGAGATCCAACAACAAAATCATGAGTGATACTGTTTATGGGAGATGTTCATGCTCATCGAGATCACGACCCAAACCATGTTCATCAAACGTCCCCCTGATAGCCCCACCATCACACACATTACTCTTAGGGAATATTCTACTGTAAAAAAGGGATATGTACCAAGACCCTAAAATAATATTATACATATTATTTTTTATATAATAATCAATATATTTTTCTTCTATTACTGTTACTTTGTAAATGATTTTTAATGTACAAGTAGAATTTTTGGTTAATATTCAAATTCAATTGAGAAATCTATTTTAATGAATTAATTTATTTTTAAACAAATAATATTTTAATAATATATTGTTATTAAATAAATTTTATAAAATATAAATGATCATATAATTTTTATGAAGTCAAAAGTAATTTCTATTAGTATTTGAAAACTATTTTTATCAAAAGTTTTCAATTTTAAATAATACCAGTTTTTATTTTTAAAGAAAAAATTCAAATATTAATAAAATTATTTATATAAAATGAATATTATTTTTTGAATAAGGATGTTAAAATTATCCAATGGTGAATTTTTCATAACATTTTGAGACATTCGAATTTTTTGGTAAAAATTAAATACCGAATGAATATACAATGTGTTTTATGACATCATAATGTCCCAATAGTGATATAATTGTAATAAAATGGTATAATAAGTCAAAAAAATGTTTTTAATTTAATATATTAAAATTTTGAGTTTATTTTATTTATTTTATAAATCCTTAGTGAATCCTCCAAGACTTATAATATATTTTAAGATGTTAAAATCATTTCTTTGAGAGTGTGAATCACTTCCACATAAGTAAGGGAATTATTTTAATATTTTGGGCCCTTGAAATTATAAAATAATTTAATCCAATACCCATTTCTAGAAACCATGGGAAAAAACCATGGGATTGTTATTGGTTCTGAATATTTTATTATGAAGTGTCCAAAACCAAAATAATAAAGAAATCTCCCACCTTTCTTATATAAACCTACCCAATATACCATTTCTATTCACTAAAACTATTTGAAGTTCGCCCACACTATAATCTCTACTCCATATATTCCTCTAAAAGATCCCCTAATCTCCCAATAAGCCACCCCCAAGCCTTTGGAGTCACATATCCATGTAAGGTATTTGTCTCTTCACATTTCCATTCAAGCACTTATTTTATATTAGGCTTCTTAAATTCAATTTTCATATGTTGGGATATGACTTTTCCATGATCACATTCCTTTAAATTTAATGTATAAATAATGGGATCTTGATTTTACTCCCATTAACCCCCTTATGATACTTTAACTACACCTATTACAATGTTGAAAATTTTCAAGGGATCTTCCACCCGTCTACTTTATCAAGAATCCCTTTAATGATATGCCTTATAATATCCTTTTTCCTATGTTGGGATATGTTCATAAATATTCCAATAACATTCCATTTCATGTATAATTTATGGGATACCCATTTAACCCTCATCAACCCATTTTATGAATTTTTTATGGCATCGTTCTGCTTCTGAAATTTCACCACGATTTTCCATGCCAAGATAATGGTATAGCGAATACCATACCCATTTCTCTATCAAGTGTATTAAAATTTATGCAAAAAATCATATTCATTGGGGAGTTACATGTATGTATTATATATTTCAATATCATGGAATAAAATTATGATGTTGAATGAATCTATGTTATATGATATATGTGACACACTTAATCATGAGATTGAAATGTTTATAAAGGGTGCACCCTGATAGCGCTCCAATCCATTGGGTAATGTTTAGTATCATGATACGTCATATTGGGATTAGGGTTTACCTGATTCATTTTTTGGACTTTTTCCACCATGAATTATTGGAAATTTATGTAATATCCAGGAATTTCTGTATACTAGTTTTTAATTATATGGAATTATTTTGAGACCGCGAAATCTGACGGCGTGTGATTCCGAGGCTCGGAGTGCCCGAAATGATCTGTCGAAATTTTGTTAATCTTTAAATAGCGTGCCTAAGTTGTATTCCTGAAAAAATGTAATAACTATTAAACGGGTACCTAGATCAAAAATTTGAGGGCACCGTTGTATTCAGGATGGCCGGTTTACCCTAGGCACAACTTATGTATAGTCGGCACAAGCCTCATGTGAGAAACCCAAAAATGGAATAACCATAAATAAAATAATTAAATAAAGTTATTTTATTTTTCAAATGATTATAAGTCATGAATAGTGACATGAATTAAAAAACTGAGAACACCGCTGAACTCATGAGGGTATGCTTTGTTTAGGCAGATACTAACATTGGCCAGCGCGGGCCAACTATAGAAGTTAGTTTTTGGCCGTAAATAAGATAATTAAGTAACAATTAATTTATTGTTAAAATAAATAACATCTTAATGGTAACTCAGATTGAAAATCTGAGAGTACCATTGAGTTCCTTGGGATGTTTTTTCCTTAGGCATAGCATATCCTCGATCGACGCGGGTCGAGGGTGGTTGTTATTAATTTTCTGATCTTTTTTTCGGGTATGTTCAGTAAACGCGACATTTTCTATCTTTTGAACCAGTACTCGGATTAAAAATATGAGGGCACCATTGAATCCACAGCTCCAAGATTATTTTATGGGAGGCTTCAGTTTGACCACAGTAAGTCTAGAGATAAATTTAGAATTTAGACTTCTTAAAAGAATAATAAAATAACTTGTTGTTTTATTTGTTTCTTTTCATTTCATCCAACGGACAAGTGGTAGTGTGGGAACAGAGACAAGTGAAGCCATTTAATGGATTGACCCTGATCATCCTAAGTAATGACGTCATTAGATTTGAGAAAGGTTCCTATTAAATGATCCCCCATAAATTCAATGATCGTTACTTGCCCTCCCCCTCCCCTATTTATATGGATCATGGGGAAGGAATTGGAACAACTTTACCAAATGATGAAGCTTCGGTAAAGTGTCGCGACGCCCAACACATGGAAGATGGATCTGGTTCTAGTAAGTGGTGACGAGTGACAATGAACCCCAAACTGAAGAATGACGATTGAGCAGCATCATTGTTGGCTTGTTGTGGGGGCGACGAATACTAACTCTTCCTTAATCACAAGCGTTCTCCAATGATCTCGAGGTATGGTTTTAATCATGTTTGTTTCCAAGATTTGATGAATATTTCTTGCTACCCTCTTTCTTTCAAGCTAACACGGAGGGAGCGGGCCAAACGAAAAAGACCTGGACCCTACACCATTTTGGTTGGAAGTTGACATGTTCTTCGCGTGCAATACATTTGGGTTGGATGAAACCCGAGACGACGGGTGACGTCGGTGACCGGAAACAACTGGACACAGAGAAGATAGCAGCGCACCGTCACGCACCACTAGCGAAGAAGGCCGTAACTGTAGCCGCAGCGGGTGGAGATGGTGGCCGGCTCGGCCGGCCGTGAAGGAGGTGGCAGTGGACCATCACGTGCCACCGGAGAAGGGGGGCCGCGGCCTGTCACCGCGGTAGATAGCTTCGGCCGGAAATGGCCAGCCACAGATGGAGGCGGAGCAGTGTGCTGTCACGTGCCGATGGAGGAGGACGTGTCTTGGGGCTACGACAGGTGGAGAGTGGCGCAAACCCTCACATCGCACCGGGTCGACGGATCCTCGGTCGGCTGAAATGACCGACCGTTATACGATGGGGCAGCGCCCCACCATTTGGCTGAAATGGCCCAGCACCCACGGGGCCATCTGAGAAGACTGGTCTGCCATTTGGAGGACTAGGCTAGACACGAGCTGGCTGAGTAGGCCAGACCCACGTAGCAGGCTGGACTATCCCAGTGGCCCAGGCCGGACCCGCCAGCGTGCCGAGCCGAACTAGCGGCCTAGTGGACAACGCGGGTAGGGCGAGCCCCACCCAACAGGCCGTGCCAAACATGACCCGAGCCTGTGATACGAACCAGTCCAACCCCGATAGGCCAAACCTATTAAATCGGGCCGAACTTTGTTGTTCGGACCTGAGTGGGGTCAGGTGGACCCGGGGACCCGTTGCGTCGGGCCGACCTGACCGAGTCGGACCGGGTCGAGACCCAACCAGTCCCCGAATAAAGAAAAGACCATAACTGACTAACCGAGTGTCTGTTCGACACACCGTTAGTGGAATTATGATCCCTTTTGGGAAGTGGTCCCTTTGGCATATTCTGACGGACCCGCTCGAGCTGGGCCAGACCGATGTGTTATCACCCCCGTTTCATAGAAAGGGGTGTAACTAATAGACCGAGCGTCCGTTTGACAACCCGTATCATGTGACAGAACCCTTAGGAAAAGGAGGTACTTTTTGTACTAATATACTTTAGTTTTAAAGAAATTTGGAGTTTTTCCGGGTTGGATCAAACCCGAATCCAACCGGGCCCTCATAACTAAAATGCTTATAAGTCACAGACCGGGCATCCGATTGAGGTGTCGTCTGTCGTGTTGGAACCCTTACGACATGAAAGTCCTTTGGTATAATTCTTCATGGAGATTCATGGAGGTTGATGTATGAATTATGGATTGAGCAGTGATTATCCCATAATCGTGCGTGCTATGAGTAGGAATCCAGTGGCTGGAAATGAGGTTGAGGTTGGAGACCAATCATATAGAGGTTTGTACCGTGCGATCATGAGTGGGTAAACACCGATCCTTTGTGGGTCAGATCCTATGTGGGTGAGCACTCAACGATCCTGTCTGGGTTTTCATGTACCAATCATCTCTGGGTTAGATCCTATGTGGGTCATTTCAGGGGTTAATACCTATCGACTCTGGGCGGGTTGGATCCTGTGTGGGTCATTGCGGGGGTCACTACCTATCGATCCTATTTGGTTCAGACTCTGTATGGTAAGTATCAGTGCCTCTTGATGGGAAAAGTTGATCCAGCTTCACGACTAATCACCTATACTTATATACTTCACTAATACCTGGTGTGAGATGAGTCCTTTATCTTCATGGTACTATCTACATGGTAATACCTGTGTGGTACTTTTACCTTCGTTGTACTATCTTCGTGGTGATACATGTGTTGTACTTTTACCTTCATGGTACTATCTTTGTGGTGATACCTATGTGGTACTTTTACCTTCGTGGTGTTACCTTCGTGGTGTTAATTGTGTGGTACTTTTACCTTCATAGTGTTACCTTCATGGTGTTACCTTTGTGGTATTCTACCCTCATGTATGAGATGAGTATATATTGATAACTTAGGTATATGTATGGGCATATACCTAAGTAGGGTTTATGACTGATTCGTGCTTTGTGGTTGAGGACTTTCTTTTTGGGTCTTCCTTTTTGGGACTATGGGAGACCTTTGGGGGTCTCAGGGTCACTACTGAGTATTGTTATTCTCACCCATGCACGGGCTTTGCCTGCACCTTGTTCTGTCTTATGCAGATGATAAAAAACATTGATTGAGGTTGAAAGATCCATGACTAGACGGTGATCAGAGGTGGACCATTTGACATGACTTGATGCAGGACTACTAATCGTGAGGTGTACATATCCTTTAGGTAGGATCCTTGGTGGACGATCCATGAGATTCTTTTCTCTTTTCAGTTGTACTTGTACTTTACAGTTCGGCTTGTATTCCAACCCCTTTACTCGCATTACACTTTCTACTACAACATTTTACTTTGTAATTTCCTCTTATTGTACTCTTGGCATTGTGTGTTTGTACAGGTTTAAAGGCAATGTCTTCCTATTATGGGTATATGCCCTTCCGATGCTAGTCTCCAGCCCCTAGCCTATGGAAGGCAGGCTTGGGGTAGTCCCGACATGGGCATCGGGGGGCGGTTCATGAAAAAGTGGTATCCGAGTAGTTGGTTCTACCAATGAACTAGGACTCTGATCTTTTCAATGTGGCAATAGGTCTAAGTGTTTTGAGTGCGGTTTTCTGTTTGGGGAGTCCAGTGTTGGTGTGGCGACCGACATATCCATACACTTGGACCATGAATTCTGATTTCCGACTCGGTGCATGAAAAAACTGATTGCGCGTGTTTTGGAAGTGTTTTTCCTTGGTTTCTTTGGAGTCAGCTCACTAGGTATAACTTAATGACCGTGGAACACCTGTTACTTATAAGGATGTCTCCGTGTAGACAACCAGCTATGACTATTGAGAGAGTACATGTTGATGGCCCACTGAGCGATGATGCCTCAGTGCAGGGCCCTCTTATAATGTTAGCACCATTGGGTGGTGTACCAGCTATATCACTGCCTGTTGGTCAGTAGTTACAACCGGCAGTACTGATAGAGGACACATGCAGGTTTAGACCTTACACGTGTTTCAAAATCACATACCCCTTAGGATCCGAGGTGAGAACAAATCACAAGAGGCTAAGGACTAGCTTGAAGAGGTGGCTGAGTTTCCATCTAGACAGGGCACCATTCGATCAGATGGTGGTCCTGGTAGAGAGCCTTCTAAGTCGCTCAGCTAGACGATGTTAAGGTTTCGATTAACACGATCTTTCGAAGAGGTGAATTTTTCTATGTATAAGCTTGAGAACCTTCCTCATAGAAGGGGTATATTTCCATAAAGAGCTAAGGGATGAGTGTTCCTTGGAGCTTCTACATCTTCAACAGGACGACATGTCGGTAGTTGAGTATTCATCAAGGCGAACCGACCATCCCAGGTACTCAATGAATACAGTACGATCAGTGCTTCAGGGCTCGGAACTCCGAGTGAGGTGTGTTTAGGGACACCCGAGCCAACATTATTCCTCTATGAATTCCTAATTATATTAGGGTGAAAGAGTGAACCATTATGGTGGAATGTTCATTGGACGAGCGGATGTAGCCTCTGGATGTAAATAGTGGGAAAGAAGGAAACTGATACCTGTTTCAGAGACATGGGTGTGTAAAATGTTTTGGGAAGAGGAAGTGATAGGGACAAATAAATCAGCAGGGCAGAATACGTGGAAGTGGATCATGGAGTGCAGCATGGTGTTGTATAAATTTTGACATCTTACAACCACCACCTCAATGTGGTCCCCACCAGGCTCAGGGAGCTGTAGGATAGGGGAAGGGAGTAGCTGCATGCGGCCAAGGAGTGTGACCCATGGGCTTTAGGAATGATTAGAGGTACAATCTGTGTCTACTAGTAGCTATTGTGTTATTAGACATAGGAAAAAATCATTCCTTCTATCCATGAATCTTGTTCAAGACCTAGAGTTTCCAGTTATACCATTGACTTGACCCTTATGTCTGGATATTCCTTTGGGAGGAGACGTGATTATCACACTTCTGTCGACGGTGTGATCTGACCCTTGAGGAGAGAGTTTCGGTTGGAACCTCTTGGTGGCAGCATCGAGACCTTACGACGTTAGTTTGGGTATGGACTGGTTAACCATAGTTCATACTCAGATTGACTGTATTAGAAAAAAAGGATTTTTTATATCTTCAGATTTGGAATGGGTTTTCCTAGGTTGGTGAAAAAGTAAACCCAAACAGCATAGGATAAACTCATTCATAGGAGGGTGAAACTTATCACTCTTGAGTCAGCCAACCTTACCCTCTGGGAAGTAGGAGTTTTGAGTTTTCAATTCCCAACAGTAGGGGAAGAGTGTGAGGAACATTTACAATAGATTTTTCCAGGACTAACTCCCCGAGGGGTGAGGGACTTTTTCTTTTGCTAGGTACTACTCGAGATTTGTACCTGAATTCTCCAGGGTAGCGGCACCCTTTCCAGCTTTGACAAAGCAAGGGGATCCTTTCCTTTGGATGAGGAAGTGTCAGCAGAGCTTTCAAGAGATAGAACAGAGGATGAAGAGCATAACTATGCAACCCAAGACCTGGAGTTATCAATAGTGGACTTTGTGATGAATATGTAGTGTCACTACTAGATGGTTGAATGATTTAAAATTTAAACTGATCATAAGAGCCTCAGGTATATCTTTCCACAGAAGGACCTGATCCTGAGACAGTGACGATGGATATAATTCCTCCAGGACTATGACTTTGAGATAGTCTAAACTCTTGGGAAGGTGAACATGGTAGAAAACACACTCAACAGAAGGTATGGTCTACGGTTGCAGAGTGAGGCTTCATAGAAACTAGTCACGCTGTATATAGCCTTTGTGGATAAACATGGAGTAGCTTACCTCCAGTCTATGACTATCACTCCCCCTTGTCTTCAGCGAGTTTGGGTGGCACATCTCGGAACCTTGACTGCGAGGACCAACGTTCTCAGATATCCTTAGGACAGTCTACTTATGGAATTTCTGAATGTAGGGAGCACGTCGTACTCTTTAGAAGACGCACCATGGAACCAGTGATGCTTCGGGAGGAGGTGTTGAGGGATTTATATACATCCCTTATTAAATGTACATCCTAGACTGGAAAGGATATACCAAAACCTCCGGTTTCAGTACTGGTGGCCAGAGATGAAGGAAGTAGTGGAAGAGTTTGTATCTCGATGCCTCACTTTTCATGAAGTGAAAACTACACATATCCATTAGAAGTCTTATTCCAACAGGAGACAAAGACACTTGGGGTTCGAGAAGGGAGTCCATGTCTTCCTACGTGTCTCACCCCAATGATGATTACAGTGGTTTGGCCAGGATGACAAGATATCTCTGAGATTCATCAGACCTTTCTAGATTCTTAGTAGAGTAGGAGAGGTGGCGTACCATTCATCTCTTCCTCCATAGATTCACTGGGTGCATAATGTTTTCCATGTTTCACATCTGAGGAGATGCATGCATGATCCATCACACGTTATCGACAAGGGAGAGTTGGAATTTGAAGATGGATGAATTTTATGGAGTTCCCAGTGGAGATAGAGGATTGACTGGAGTGAGTCCTTTATTTACATTCAATTGCTATGGTGTGAGCTCAGTGGTAGCACGAGGACCTCCATGAGAGCACATTGGAGCGGGAGGCTCATATTTTTGCTCAGTACCCTCATTTCTTTTATTTTACTTTATTTTGGATTTCGAGGATGTAAATCCCTAAGGTGTGGAGAAAGTAATGTCCTAGAAATTATGTATAATTTTTTGAATTATATGGAATTATTTCGAGACCGTGAAATCTGACGGTGCGTGATTATGAGGCCTTGAGTGCCTGGATTGATCCATCGAACTTTTGTTAAACTTTAAATAGCGCGTGTGAGTGTTTTTTCCTAAAAAGGTGGAATAACTCATAAACATGTGACCAGATCAGAAATCTGATGGCACCATTGCGTTCAGGATGGCAGGTTTACCCTAGGTGCAACTTATGTTTTGATGACACAAACCTCCTTTGAGATAACCCGAAAATGGAATAACAATAAATAAAATAATTAAATAAAGTTATTTTATTTTTTAAATTATTATAACTCACGAATGGTTACTCGGATTAATAATCTGAGACCACTTCTGAACTCGTGAGGGTATACATTCTTTAGGAAGATACTAACATGGGCCGGTGCGGGCCAACTATGGAAGTTAGTTTTTGGCCGTAAATAAAATAATTAAGTAACAATTATTTTATTATTAAAATACATATCTTCTAAATGGTAGCTCAGATTGAAAATACAAGAGTTCTGTTGATTTCGTTGCGACCTATTTCCCTTAGAAAATCCTAACCTCCACCAACATGGGTTTAGGGTGGATGCTAATAATTTTCTGAACTTTTTTTCGGATACGTTCAGTAAACGCATGGGATACATTTTCTATCCTAGTGCTCGGATTAAATATTTTATGGCACTATTGAATCCATAGTGCTTGGATTTTCTTAAGGGAGGATTCACTTCGACCGTAGTAAGTCTGGTGAAAAAGATAGAATTTATAATGTTTAAAAGAGTAATAAAATAAAATGTTAGTTTTTTTGTTTCTTTTCTTTTCCTCCAACGGAAAAGCAGCAGTGCGGGACCAGTGCCGTGTCAATCCATTAAATGGATTGAACCTTCAAATCTTAAGTAAATCATCATTGGAATTTAGGAAGGTTATTATTAAATCAACCCCATAAATTCCACAATCAATACTTTCCCTCCCCCTCCCCTATTTATATGGAGCTTGGGGGGAGGTATTGGAACGACTTCACCAAACGACGAAGCTCTGGTAAAGTGTCATGATGCCCAACACTTGGAGGATGGAGCTGTTTCTAGAAAGTGGTGACGAGGGTCACCGAGCCCCGAACTGAGGAACGATGATTGAGCAGAATCGTCGGCGGCTTGTTGTGGGGGAGACGAATATAGACCCTTCCTCAATCGCAGGTGTTCTCCAACGATCTCAAGGTAGGGTTTTAATCTTTTTTGTTTCAAAGATTTGATGAATATTTCTTGCTACACTCATGCTTTAAAGCTATTTCCAAGGGAAAGTGACAAAAAAACAAGCCCCAGTACCTCTTCCCTTTTTGTTGGAAGTTGATGTGTTCTTCGTGTGAAATACATTTGGGTTGGATGATTCTCGGGACAACGGGTGACAGCAGTGACCAACAATGACTGGACACAGATGAGATAGCGACACGCCATTGTGCACCACCGGAGAAGAAGGCTGTGGTCATAGCCATGGTGGGGAGAGACAACGGCAGTCTCGGCCACCCGCAAATGAGGTGGTGGTGCGTTGTCGCGCACCACTGGAGAAGGGGGGCTGCGGCCTATTGCCGCGGCGCACAATAACGACCAGCAACGGCCGACCATGGATGAAGGTGGAGCGACACGCTGTCGCATGCCACTAGAGGAGGCCATGATTCAAGACCAAGATAGGTGGAGAGCGACACAACCCTCATGCTACGCTGGGTCGACGTACACTTGATCGGCCGAAATGGCCAACCATTACGCGGTGGGGCAGTGCCCCACTGGCTGGCCGAAACGACCACGTACATGCAGGGCGAGCTGAGAAGACCGGTCCACCTTTTGGAAGATAGAACAGGATATGGGCCAACCGAGCGGTCCAGACCCGCATAGCGGACCAGACCCACCCAGTTGGCCGAGCTGGAACTGCCAGCGAGTCAGGACGAACCCGTGGCCGAGTGGACCAAAGCGGGTGGGCTTAGCCCCACCCGATAGGCCTGGCCAACCACGTCTTTCACCCGCGAGCTGAACCGGGAGAACCCCGATGTTCCTGAATAAGTAAACTGGGCCGAACCTTAGTGGGATAGACTTGAGCAGGTTCAGGTGGACCCGAGACCCGTTGTGTTGGGCCGGCCTGACCGAGACGGACCGAGCCTAGACCCAACCGGTTCCCGAAAAAAGAAATGTCCATAAGTTACAAACCATGTGTCCGTTCGACACACCGTCAATGGAATTGGGATTCCTTTTGGGAAGAATTACCTTTGACGTTTTCTGGTGGGCCCTACTGAGCTGGGCTGGAGAGAGGTGTGATCACCCCCATTTCATGGAAAGGGGTGTAACTAACAGACCGAGCATCTGTTTGAAAAACCGTCTACGGGCCCGGAAACCTTAAGACAAGGTTGTCCTAAGGTTGATTCTGCGATAGGCCGGGCGTTCGATTTATGCGCCATCTATCACATTGGAACTCTTATAACATGATGGTACTTTGGGATTTTTCTTCTTCAAGATTCATGGAGGGTGAGGTACGACCGATGGATTGAGGAGCGGTTCTATCAGAATCAAGCATGCTATGAGAGGGAATCTAGTTGTTGGCAGTGAGGCGGAGGTTGGAGACAGATCATATGGAGGTTAGTACCGAGTGATTCTATGTGGGTCAGCATCGATTCTGTGAGGGTCAGTGCTCAGCGATCCTATGTGGGTTAGCGCATGCCGATCCTGTGTGGGTCAGATCCTGTGTGGGTCATTGTGGGGGTTAGTACTTATCAACTCCGGGCGGGTCTGCTCCGGTGTGTGTCATTGCGGGGGTTAGTAGCTATTGAAACTGGGTGGTTCAGACTCTATATGGTCAGTAATAGTGACTCTTGATGGAATAAGATGATATAGCTTCGTGAATAATCATTAATACTTCTATACATTACTAATAACTGGTGTGAGCTGAGTCCTTTATCTTTGGGGTACTATCTTCATGGTGATACCTATGTGGTACTTTTACCTTCATGGTAATATCTTCGTGGTGATACCTTCGTGGTACTCTTACGTTCATGGTACTATCTTCATAGTGATACCTATGTGGTACTTTTACCTTTATGGTGTTACCTTCGTGGTGTTACATGTGTGATACTTTTACCTTCATAGTGTTACCTTCATGGTGTTACCTTTGGGATATTCTTCCATTTGTATGAGACGAGCATAACTTGATAACTTAGGTATATGTATGGGAATATACCAAAGTAGATTTGATGACTGCATTGTGCTTTGTGGTTTAGGTCTTTCTTTGTGGTTCTTCCTTTGTGGAACTCTGGGAGACCTTCGGGGGTCTCAGGGTCCCTACTGAGTATTGTTACACCCTCCCCTATATGGGCTACACCTGAATTTATTGTTTCATGTGCAGACAATGAACAACATTGATCGAGGCTGAGGAAGCCAGGACTGGACGATGCTCAGAGGAGGTCCATTTGACGTGACATGACGCAAGACTTCTGGTCGTGAGCTATAACTACCCTTCAGGTAGGATTCTCGATGGATGAACTAGGAGCTAATTTTCTCTTTTCAGTTGTACTTTTACTTTCCAGTTGGGCTTTTATTCTGACCCCTTCACATTCATTACAATTTTTTATTACAACAGTTTACTTCGTGATTGCCTCTTGTTGTACTCATGGATTTGTGTGTTTGTACAGGATTAAATAAAATGCCTTCCCGTTATAGGGTTATTTCTTTCTGGTGATAGTCTCCAGCCCCTGGCCTATGGATGTAAGGCTTGGGGTAGTCACGTTATAGGACCTAAAGGATCTATCATGGAAGTTTAGATTTAACTTATGTTTATGATGTATTGTTTTAAGTTGTTTCCAAATTTCCCATGTTATGATTGTCATGCTAAATCATGCCTTATAATTAATGTTCCTATATGTCCTGTTGATATGACATGTCTAAAATTTATTTTTATCCTCTTGTTATTCCATGTTTACTCCCTTACGGAGCTATATAGCTCACCCCTTTCTTATGTACTTCTTTAGGTTATCCCATGTAGTGTTAAGTATGAAGGAATGATGTGGTCATGTCAAAGAAGTTTTCAACAAAGATTTTGTTTCATTTCATGTTTTAAGTTATTAGTTAATGTCCCTAAAACCCAAATACACTATACCTATCGATCGTCAGATTTGTATTAAGTACAATTTTATGGAATAAATCATGTTTAAATATGAAATAAAGAGTTGGGTTGTTATAGTTGGTATCAAAGGATAGGTTTAGTTATTTTTGGGATTATGATTAGAAAAACCTAGTGAAACCCCTTTTAGATAAGATTAAGTGTAATAGAACAGAACCAAATTTTTGTGAGTATAGAGAAAGTGTTTTATAAAAAAATATAAATCTCTTTCTGGATACTAATAGTGGGCGTGGTTCTAGAATAGATATACATAGGAGTAACAACTCCGAGAAGGTGTTCTTGGCATGACTCGGGGAAACCTGGTAAATTAAAATGGGAATTACTACGGACATAGTTTGACACTCCTAGGGAATATTCTTTGGTAAATTCATAAACTCATTAAAAACCATTTTTAAGGTAAAAATGGAAAAAATCCATAGGAATATATATTAGGAATAAGATCAGCGGCAACATAGACTGAATCCTAGAAACTCATAAGTTAAGAAGATGAATGTAATTTATATGTTATCCCTTTAATGTCATTAGATTAACATTTATGTGTTTAACCAATTAAGATACTCATCCCTAATTTTCCTTTTATTCTATACAATATCTTAAAATAGGAGGAATCTTGCTAACAACTAATGCGAAGGGTAGTGTGAGGATTTCCCCAATGAGATGCCCAGCCATATGGGAGTGGGAATTGAAAACTTTTCCAGTTCACTCTCTTAGTTAACTCATGTTCTAAATAGAAACTGGGCCCTGAGGAGAACCCAACCCCCCCCACCCCCAAGTGAGAGAAACCCACAGTTGAGATCTTCATGTGATAAAGGCCTCCTACTTTATATGGATTATCTAATCCCTTAATCATGAAGCAATAGATCAATTCCATAAAAAAGATCTTCTCTTTACTTTAATGTTTTAAACTAGAGAAGGTTATTATGGATGATTATCACATGGAGGGTGAGGTTGATCTATGGTGGACATTGATCAAGAACACAAAGCCTAAAGAAACGATCAAAGTAATGTAGTGGATGGGATTATAGAATTTTTTTGATAAATATTTTCCCCGCACCCTCTGTCTTAAAATTAAAATAGATTTCCTTGTGTTAAAGAGAAAGAACAACAGATATACTAGGGAGTACGAGAAAAACCTCAAAAGACTTGAATGATATTCCTATGGTTCTTTCATTATCTCGAATTCATGTTTGACTGCTAATTTAGTGGGATAAAACCTAGTATGCAGAAAACTTTGGAAATACGTGACATTTATATCTATGAAGAAATTGTTCGATGTTTTCTCAAAGTCGATATGGAGATCATTGAATCCTATGGGAATCATGGGGATAAGAATAGAAAAGTGGATTTTAATTCTAGTGGTCTAATGGATAAATCAAGTTGTGATAAGAAATTCTAGCACCCCAGTTGACAAAGGTGTGGAAAGAAATACCCCGTAAATTGCCTAAGGAGAATAAGGAAATGCTTTTGGTGTGGAATGGGAGGGAACTTGGACAATGATTGATGACCAGAGAAACCTACCAATCTGGTAAGATAAAGTAATGCCTTGGTCGACCCTCAATGCATTTTTTATTAATTTTACTAAAGGAACCAGGGAACTTTTTGAACCGGTTCCCTGCGACAAGGGTTTTTCAGAGGAAACCAGCAACCTCAAAGGTAGCAAGGGTGAGGTTTTTCCATCACTACTATCGATGTGAATCCTAAAAATGAAGTGGTGATAGGTATGCTAGATATTCATTCATGAATAGTAAACATACGTTTTGATTCTGGTTCTATGTATTCCATTATATAAAAAAATTAGTAGAACTATTCAAATACCACCACAGTGAATGGAATCAGAGATGTCAGTGAAGATGGAAATGGGGAAATTATTTCATACCATGAATATAAGTCCTCCCCTGTCACAATTGGTAGATTTAACTTCCTGGAAAACCTTATCATACTTTCCCTGGTGGGATTTGGGGAAATTCTAGGAATGAATTGGATTTCCCTATATAAATCCAACATAAATTTCTATGAGAGGGAAATCATTATCCATATAAAAAAATGACCCCCGATTCTATACAAGTGAAAGGAGGAGGATAAATCTTTTTTAGAACCATCATCTTAGGCATGGATATTATTTTACTACGAGAAAGTGTATATAACTCAAATTATTGAGTATATGGAATGATTTATTATCAAAGACAATCCTATTGTGAGTGAATTCATTGATGTGTTCCCCAAGGAATTTCCTAGTCTTCCTCCTAGGTGAGAGGTCAAATTTTCGATCGAGCTTATACCCGGGGCATTGCCAATATCCAAGACTCCATATAGAATGGATGTTGTTGAACTTGATGATCTAATGAAACAATTATAGGATAATATTCATAAATGATTTATATACCCAAGTGCTTCAAGATGGGGTGAACTGGTCCTCTTGGTCAAGAAGAAGGATTGGTCAATTCTCCGTTTCATTTTTTAACATGAGCTCAACAAAATAATTATAAAGAACATGTATCATTTTCCCTGAATTGATGACTTTTTAGATCAGATACATGAATAAAAATAATTCTCCAATGTCGATCTATGATCAGGATATTACCACGAAATGGTGAAGAAGGAGGATATCCCCAATACTGATTTCATACAAGGTACATGTACTGTGAGTTCATAGTGATGCCTTACAGACTCACTAATGCTCCAAAAATCCTCATGGAATTTATGAATAGAGTCTTTTGAGATTACCTTAACATATTTGGGATAGTCCTCACTGTTGATATTCTAATATAATCTAAAACCAAGGAGGTGCATGAGGAGTATCTGAGCACAGTGCTAAAGACCTTGTGAAAAAACAATATCTATGATAAGTACAACAAGTTCAAGTTTTTTTTGATAGAAGTATCATTTTTTGGGAATGTCATCTTAAGAAAGGGGATATCTATGGATCCTTCCAAGACAAAATAAATTGAGGGAAGGATGAGGCCAACATCTATTACATATATCTGTAGCTTCCTTGGGTTAGGTGGATATTTTCACCGATTTGTGAGAAATTTCTCACAATTTTCATTCCCTCTTACCAAGCTAACTAGGAAGGGAGTCAAATTTACATGGAATTATTAATGTGAATAAATCTACATGTAGTTTAAAAGAAGGCTCGTCACTAACCATGTACTCACACTACCCAAAATTGGGGAAATTTTTGTAATCTTTAGCAATGATTCAATTAAGGGATTGGGATGTGGGTTGATGAAAAAGGACAAAGTCATTTCATACACCTCAAAGTAATTGAAAATTAATGATAAAAACTATCCCTCACATGATCAGGAGTTAGAAGCTATGATATTTTCATTAAAAATCCAATGGGATTATCTCTTTGGGGATAAGTGTGAAATATATATGGACAAAAAAAGTCTCAAATATAAATTCAATGAAAAATAGCTAAATATGCACCAATGAAGTTGGTTAGATCTCATCAAGGATTACAACTTCTCAATACACTATTATCCTAGGAAAGAGAACAAGGTGGCAGATTCTCTAAGTAGAAAGGACTAATCAATTCTATCATTGATGAGAATCGGGAAGGATCCTATCATCTTAAAAATGAATAATACAGAGATGGGAATCATAAGGAAAGGAACATCATCAATACTTTCACAAATTAATTTTCAACCATGGTTAAAGGTTTCTAAAAAATATGATGTGGGAATTCAGAAGTATGTGGAAACTATTAAGAAAGGTAAATCCTCATAGATAAATGTTAATGAATAAGGAATTTTTGGATTTGGGTCAAGACTATGTGTTCTATAAAATCACGAGTTAAAGAAAGAAATTTTGTATGATGCACATAGTTCAAATTTCTCTATTCAACCGGGAAACACAATGTTGTGTTGAGATATCTAAATGCACTATTGGTGGGATAACATTATGAAGGAGATCACCAAATATAATTCAAAGTGCCTAGTATGTTATCATGTGAAGGATGAATGTAAGAAGTTGAAGGGGATGATACAACCATTACCCATACCAACATGGAAACAGGAAAGCATCACCCCGGAAATTATCACTAGACATTCGAAGACATATAAGGGAAACAATTCTATATAGGTTGTTGTGGATCATCTTAAAAATACTACGCACTTCATTGCAATTGAAGAGGATTTCGTATTGTATTAACTGGCACAAATATATATCAGATAAGTGGTAAGGCTGTATGAAGTACCACTATCCATTATGTCTAATTGAGATCTAAGATTCAACTATATGTTTTGGAAGAGTCTCCAGCATACTATAAACACTAAACTTAACTTCAGTACATCTTATCACCCACAAACTGATGGCTAATCTGAGTGGTCTATCCAAACTCTTGAGGAAATGTTGGGATCTTTCTCAACGAACTTCAAATGCGGATGGAAACAATATCTTCTTTTAGTGGAGTTATCATACAAAAATAGTTTCCACTCGAGCATCCAAATGGATCTTTATGAATCCATTTATGGGAAGAGGTGTAGAACACTGACATGTTGGGATGATGGTGGGGAATTAAAACTTATAAATATAGAAATCATTGATGAAATGGTAGAGATGGTTAATACCATCCAACAGTACATAAAGGATGTTCAGAGTCAAAAAAAGAGCTATGATGGAAATCATCTATGAGGCCAAAATTTTGATTTTGGAGACATGGTTTATCTTTGCATATATACTTGGGAAAGGGTGATGAGATTTGAGAAGTAGGGAAATCTTATTCCAAGGTACATCGGCCCTTTGAGATACTTGATTGAATAAAATTATTGTCCTATCGAGTGGCACTCCCACTGAACCTATATAAAGAACATGATGTATTCCATGTACCCCTCTTAAGAAAGTACATCCCAGAACTCTCAAATGTACTCAATCTAGAGTTGGTACCATTGAAGAATGAATTTTACTATGAGGACCAGACGGTGATGATCTTAGATCGTAGAGAAAATGTTCTATGATATAAGACAATTTTCTTTGTCAAAGTGTTGTGGTGTAACCAAAATTTTGAAGAAGAAACATGGGAACTAGAGGAGGTGATAAATTAGAGTTACCCTCATCTATTTTAGTGTGGGAAAATAAAATTTTGATGGAAAAGTTTGTTAAGGGGGAAAGTTTTTAATGACCTAATTTTTTTTAAATCAAATTCCCTTTCATTTGACTTAATTTAATGACTTATGGTTATAGAGAACACATGAAAATCATTTATTATATCAAATTCTATATTAAAAGACCATTATGTATAATAAACATTGATAATATAGTCTTTGAACAATGACAACATGACTAATAAAAATATATGGTTTTAACAAAACTGTTTGAAACAGACAAAGGAAGTGATGGACTCAACCAGTAGGACTGTACCCAATGAATCCCATCTATTAGAGCTTCCTTGGGAAATAAAATTTTCGGGTTTTCCCAATACCAATCCCAAAACCGGATCCAAAAACATACGCATGATAAAATTCATTTATGGTAATGTTCATGCTCATCGAGATCATGACACAAACCATGTTCATCGAACGACCCCATGAAATCCCCACCATCACACAAATTACTCTTAGAGAATATGCTGGTGTAATAAAGGGATATTTTTCAAGAACCTTGAAATATTATTATGCACATTATTTTTAATATAATAATGAATATTTTTTCCTATTACTGTTACTTTTAAATTATTTTTAAAGAACTGGTAGGGTTTTTAGTTAATATTCAAATTCAATTAAGAAATATGTTATGATGAATTAATGTACCTTTGAAATAAATAATATTTTAAAAAAATATTATTATTAAATAAAATTTATTAAATATAAATGATCAAATATTTTTTATGAAGAAAAAAGTAATTTTTATTAATATTTGAATTTTTTTTATTAGAACCCATCAATTTTCAATAAATATAGGTTTTATTTTAGAAATTAAAATTCACATATTTATAAAATTATTTAGATAAAATGAATATAATTTTTGGAATTAGGATATTGAAATTATCCAATAGTTAATTTTTCATAATTTTCTAAGACAGTCAAATTTTTGGGTAAACAATTAATATAGTATAAATATAATGTGTGTTTTATGACACCATAATGGACCAATAGTAATGTAATAAAATACTAAACATTGATATACTGATAAAAATTTATTTTTTTAATTAGAAATAAATAAATTTGAGTTTATTGGATTTTTTTTTATAAAGCCTTAGTTATTCCTCCAATAGTTATAATATATTTTAAGATTATAAAATCATTTCCTTGAGAGTGTAACTCAACCACACATAATCAAGGGAATTATTATAATATTTTTGGCCCTTCTCCTTATAAAATAATTTAATTTAATACCCTTTTATAGGAACATTGTTAAAAAACCATGATATATTGTTGGGTTTTGAATATTTTATTATGAAGTGTCCAAAACCAAAATAATAAATACATCCCCATCCTTTCCTATAGAAACTCCCCAAAACTACCATATATATTCTTTAAAACTCCTTTAAGATCTTATAAACTCTTCTGTCTACCCTATATGGTCATCCCAAGACACACCCATGTTCCCAAGAAGCCTCTGCCAAGCCTCTGGAGTCACACATCCAAGTAAGGGATTTCTCTCTTCACATTTCAATTCAAGCACTTATTTTATATTATGATTCTTAAATTAAATTTTAATATGTGGGGTTATGATGTAACAAGATCCCCTTACTATCAATTGGATTTATAAATGACAAGATCTTACTTTTACTCCAATTAATCCCCCTATGATTCTTTAAATACACTAGTTGTTGTGCTTAAATTCTATAAGGGATCTTCCACCCGTATCTTTTATCAGGCATCCATTTTATGTTATGTCTTATAATTTCTTTTTCCTATATTGGGATTTGTTTTTAAAAATTCATATTACTGTCAATTTCAATTATAAGTGATGGTAGACCCCTTTTTCTCTTATCAACAAATTTTATGAATTTATATATGATGTTGTTATGCTGGTGAAATTGTAACATGATTTCCCAAGCCATGAAAATGTTGTTGATAATACCGTACCCATTTCACTATAAAGGGTATTCATATTTATGAACACATTCCTATTGATTGGTAACTTTCATGTATTTATTCCAAATTTCTAGATCATGGAATAAAATTATGTTGTTAAATGAATCCATGTTATACGATCTATGTGAAACACTTAAGAAGGATATTGAAATGTTTATGAAGGGTGTGCCCTGATAGCACCCCAATGCATTGGGAAATGATTAGTATCATGATACATCATTTTGGGACAAGAGGTAACCTGATTCCTTTATGGAATATTTTTTCACCACGAAGTCTTAGTGGTTTAGCTTTTACTTATGTTTATGGTGCAATGTTTTAAGTTGTAGCAACATTTCTCATGTTATGATTTTAATGCTAAATCATGCCTTATTATTCATGTTCCTTTATCCCTTTTTGATAGATCTGGTATTACATGTATTTTTATCCTCACGTTATAAAATTTTTACTCCCTCAATGGGATTTATATCATACCCCTTTCTTAAGTATGTCCTTAAGTTATCCCATGCAGTGTTAAGTACGAAGGAATGTTGTGGTCATGTCAAAGAAATTTTCAATAAAGACGTTATTGTATTTCATGTCGTATGTTTTTATGTCATGTTCCTAAACCCCAAAGACCCTAGACCCCTCGAACTTTAGAGTTGTATTAAGTGAAATTTTATTTATTAAATCCTATTTAAATATGAAATAAAGTCCATGATTTTTATATAAAATCTCTTTCCAAATCCTTAAGCACAAAGAATTCGTAATGAGGAGTTTGTTTTTGATAGATTCCAATTTTTCCCCCGTATCTTTTAAGGGATAATAAATCTAATTTAATGAAATATCATTACTAAGGGATCCCACAATCACTATTCATTAAGACCTTGAGTAATCTTCAAAAGGTCAATATTTTTTCGATTTTTCTTTGAGTGAATCCATTAGCATTAATAAAATATCCTTCCATTTATAATTTCTAAAATTATAAAAACAAATATGATTACACACTCATAGTTATACACATACACACATAGGTATAAACAAGAATATATACATACATAGATATCCCAATAAATATATATTATAACAATATATATATATATATATATATTCAATATTTATTGTGTGTATGTGTGTGTATGAAAATGATGACAAAACTTGATATGCCATAGAAAAAACATAGTTGGTCCAGAAAAAGAACAATATAACCATGTTTCAAGTATATACCGAACATTTTAAAGCAGATTTATCCTTAACATTAAGAGAAAATTTAATAGGGCTTCTCCTCAACACATATATTGGTGAATAAGAAAAAATAAACCAATGAATTGTATTAAATAAACAATGGAAGTAATTTATTAGTACTTTTTAGAACACACAAAACAAATGTATCATTTATTGGTGATAAAAAGTTTAGCATTGATAAATATATCCTTAATTAATGATTTTTTTCATTGATGGGTTGCTTTATCAATGTTTATTTTAGCACAAATCGATGATAAACTATATATATTTACCCCCAGGGCCTAGACTAGTGGAAAAGGGACCTATTGGTTGTCATGAGTTATCGGATTCAATTCTCCCTAACTTCCTACATTTGTGTGTTTGGGTGTTTCTTTGTAGCTTTGTAGTCCCCCTTACCTTACTATTTCAAATATATATATATATATGAATATGTATATATATGTGTTTATATATATATATAAACATATATAAACTACCCTTATAAAGCCAATGGGATTCAAACTCGAGCACTACAAACTAAGTAGTGGTTAGATAAATGCTCAACTCAATGAGCTAATCTGGTATTATAAATCATTTTATAAATAAACATTATATGTATAATTGACATTATATTCATATACACGCACATACACATTATTTATATATTTCATCAATCTTATATGTACTTTATATATAAATATATTTATATATATATATATATATATATTAATACATATAATAGATTTATTAAAATATAATTATATATATATCTTATTAATTGTATTTAAATATAATTCATATGGACATACTATTTAAAAAATATTAATCATATTTAAAAACATATATTAATATTAATATTATATATTTGTTATGAATGAATAATTACATTTTTTATGATTAATTATAAATCCAAAATTATTATTAATAATAAAAATGTATAATTGTATTTAAAAAAGTTAATAATTTTATAAACTATAATTTATATTTAAAAACAATGTTAATGATATTTGTTTGTAATTATAGAAAAAATATATTTTTAATTACATTTAAATATATGTAATTATATTCCAATTTACAATATATTATTAATTTAATATGTATTAAAATAATGTTATTAATTATATTTTAAAAATTGTTAATTGTTATTTATATTTATATTATAAATTATATTTTAAAAAACTATAAATATTATTTGTGAGAACATTTTATTATTAATTATATTAAAAAACATTATTTATATTATAAAATTTTTTATTAATTACAAAAATTATATTATTATATTATTATATTTAATCTTTTTAGAAACTATACATAAATATAATTAAATATAAAATAAACCATTAACTATATATATATAATTATTAATTATATTAAAAAAAATTATTAGTTACTTATTATATTACCATCATTAATTATATGTAAAAATTAATCAATTATATACATTTTTAAAATATTATTTTTTATCATGATATAATTACATGTATTTTTAAAAACAACATCAATGAAATAAATTTATAAATATTTGTATAATTATATTCAGAATTATTAATAACTATATATAAATATATAATATTGTCTTGGATATTACAATAAAGGAAACCACAGGCACCCCCTTTGAGATTACTAGGATAGGTCAGCCCTCCCATGGTTTACCCACTCATTACTGGAAAATTACATTTTATTCAATCAACCTGAAGTACTCTTTTTATCCTGACCCAAAAGTCCCCTATGTATGTCTTACTCTACACCCGTCGACATGTATCTGAGCCTGCACCTATGGCCATTTCATTTTCTACTTGGGTATACAACCTTGTTTGTGTCATCAGCCAAAAATTCCCTGAAAATACCCCCAAGAAGAACCCTTGACTTGAATATCTTTTGTGGGTTGCCTTTTTTGTTCCTCTTACTTTTGCTTTCAAAATATTAATTTCAATAAAGGGGCCTTTGAGTCCCAACATTTTCAAAGAAAAATATGGTTAATAAATTTGTGATTATTATTTACTATCATCATACATATATAGTTATATATAATTAAATTTAAAAGTATGATTAACTATATTTAAATGTTAACATGCATATTATTATTTTTAATTATATATGTAATAAATTATAGAATTAATTCCTTAAAACATATTTTCTAACATAAAATTAAAATTAATAATTGATAATTTTACGTTATATTTTCTTTTTTAAATTTATAATAATCCTACATGAATCCATTGAATATATATATATATGCATCTATATGTAACTTTTCATCTGAAATTTGAATTCAATATCATTTCATATATTAATGTGGACTATATTATTATACATTAAACATAATTTTTTCCACACACTTAAACACACATTGTTATTTTTTTATAAAAGATGATGCCTTGACCTAGAACGACCAAAGCACACTTATTATAAAAAGAACTTTCACCGAAGCCGAAAATATGATATCATATTACAATATTTTTCATGTAAGAAAATACGATTAGCCAGGAGGTCTTCGATCTGGGTTATGTCTTTATTAAATTACATGTTGGTCAGGACATCTACCACCATTTTTGCTTCTTGAAAAACATGTGTGATTAAATAATTCAGATCGATATGAAAACATGTGAATTCCATCCAACAGTTAGTAATTGCCCAAGAAAGATGTGTTATTCCATTTCAAATCGCCTGCACAATGGTCATCGAGCCACTTTCAATCTAGAGGTTGTTCCAACCAAAGAGCATAGATAGGGTAATATCATGTATTAAAATCATCATCACAGCTTCAAGGGAGGTGGAAATTCCACATATACCCATGAAACATACAAGGATCTAAATGAGGTGATTCTTAAAGATAACACCACATCCTATAGGGACCATATTGCTTTTGGAGGTGCCATTAATATTAATTATGATCCATCAATAAGAGGAGCTCTCCAAAACACCTCCATAGGGTGATGAGGTTTATAGAAATTTCCATTAATCCTTAGACGTCACCGGATTCCAAAGTCATGCACAATGTTGTGGAAATGTCCATTTTGCATAAAAGAAGCTTCATGTATGGATATAAAGATCTACATCAGACCTTTATATTGATTGAGTGAGTAATTGTTATGAATAATAGAATTCAGATCATACAATATCACATGGTGGAGCTCAGCAACTACAGGTAGGTAATGGTTCTTGATTTGCTGATAGCCTTCCATTTCTACACATTTATTTAGTTGATTTTTGACGGAGCCAGGAATAAACCACCTAAAGTAAAAAATGTAATGAATATAGTTCCAGAGGAGTAAAAGCAGTTGCATAAGAATGAAAGAGGGGGTTAGTATCTTCTCTATGTTGATTACATACTTTTCACTAAGAGCAAAGATGGATTCCAAAATATTGAAGGAAAATATCTGGGGGAACTCTATTGTGAGAAAGTCTTCAGATGAGATTGAATCATAAAGTCTATATCCAAGGACTGTTAAAATGTTTTATCCAACAGTAATCACTTTAATAGTTATAGAAATAATTATTGTTTAAATTTTTTGAGTTAAGCATACCATTGTGAGCAGGTCCCCAAATTAAGAAATCATTTGTGTATGCGAAATATTATTTTTCAATGAAATTATAAATAGTATCTGGTTGGTGATCGAGTTGAGAGTTGAGAATTTATCTAAAAGAGAATTTGACACTCTCATGGGTTTTATCAGGAGATACCATAGAAATTAAAGGCGTTACCATCTAGTTATCTAACAATGAATTTATGGAGGAGTCTTTGGAGACCATCCATATGGAATTATTCATGATATTGGGAAAATACTATTTGATGGATGGCCATATGGATGATTTAATGAAATTATAATTCCCATCTTTAGTTTTTCAAGAAATCTATTTTTAGGAAGGTAATAGCTTCAGAAGAATTGTGAAAAAGGTTCTAGGTGATTCTATCTTGAAGGTATTCATTAAACAACTTTATATTTTTTTTCTGAAAATACCACATTTCTCAATGGG
This sequence comes from Viscum album, assembly GCA_963277665.1. NCBI lineage: Eukaryota > Viridiplantae > Streptophyta > Magnoliopsida > Santalales > Viscaceae > Viscum > Viscum album. Next base: position 816,912,481 of record OY728165.1, read on the forward strand.
CTTGCAACAAGTAGACCAAGGGGTAGTCAGAAGATTTTTTTCTTGAATACTACCAGTTGAGATGAAATTCTTTATAGTGGTGTTCATTTTTTTGATAAGACCAGAAATCCATTTATATACCATCATGGTGTAAACCAACTTGGAGACAATAGTGGATTTTACAATGCATGTTGTACCTTCTATAGATAGATATTTACCTTTACAAGAAAATAGCTGGTTTAGAACATGTTCAAATACATTCATAAAGTGGAAAGACTTGGGTCTTCTCTAAAATATGGAAACACCAATATAATTGAAAGGGATTGTACCTTCTTTCAGACCTATGTCACTAATAATGCTACATTTTTTTCTAGGGGGAAATTTGCTCCCGAAGAAGTTTCATGATTTGTTCTAAATAATGGTTTGACTAGAAAGCTTTTCATAGTGTGAGATCATTGTTTGGAGGTTAAGAATGTTTCTTTTATCACCTTTAATGAAAAAGATGATGTAATCCACATAAAAAAAGTTGGGTAGGAGAATTAATGTTCCTAGAGACATGGATGGGCTTTAGCTTATTCTGGTCCACCAGATGGGTGATTAGGTAATAAAATAGTCTTCTGCTATCAAAAAATGAATGGCAGAGATGGGGTCACCTTGCTTGAAACCTTTACTGAATTTCAAATAGCCTGTGGGAGAGACACTGATCAAAATGTAGATAGACACCGAGTTGAACAATGTTATGATTGATGTGATAAAAGAGGCACTAAAACTAAATCATTGAAGAACCATGAAGATAAATCTCCAATCCATGGTGTCAAAAGCTTTTATAATGTCAAGTTTAAGAGAAATATTACTCCCTATGATAGATTTATTCAATTTATTGACACACTCAGAGGAATGATAGATGAAATATTGAATGGATCTACACTTAATAAAACCAAATTGGTTCCATGAGACTCTTTTTTCAGTAATAGTTGAAATTCTGTTTGCAATGATTTTAGTGAGGATTTTATAATGAGTGCTATTAAGAGAAATGGGTCTAAATAGGTAAATCTCAGAGGCATTTTCAAATTTTGGGATCATGGTGAGAAATGGGGCATTAAGAGAATGAGGAAGAAAACCATTGAAAAAAAAGATTTGACAAGTTTACAATCATCTAAATTAATCACATCCCAATAATGTTGGAAGAAACCACTATTGAAGCCATCAGAACCAGAATCACTATCATGATTTAGAATAAAGAAAGTGTCTTTGATTTCATGATCTAGTGGAGTGTTGAGAAGGAATTTGTTTTCCTCATCAGTGGTCACTTTCGGAATGACCTTAGGAAGGAGGTATTTGTTGATATCAAGACCATTGAAGATGGATTCATATTATGAGACTATATGATGAGAAATGTCATCTTCATTGTCAAGAAGATTTTCCCCATGATTTAGAAAGGTTAACAGCCTACATGCCTTATAGATTCTTTGAACAGAATTATAGAACATAATATTTCTGTCACCATTTGAGAAGCATTTAACATTGAATGCTTGTTTCCTCATATTTTTTTTAAAAGTTATCAAAGAGTTGAGGTTAACCGAAAGGTTTATTTCATGATTTGGATTAGTGTTGAGGTCAGATCTAGTGTTCTTGTTTTTTAGATCATTGACTTTTTCCTCAAGAAGATAGATGTTATTGTTAATTAGTTTTTATTTGGAGTTGCACTATTTTTTGAGAGGCTGTTTGAGATGTTTTAATTGGCATTACATGAAAAGAAATCATTGTTTTGTGACATTGAAGACCAATAGATTTGGATGGAATTAGTGAAATCGACATCAGAGAACCACAATTTGTTAAATCTGAAAGGAAATTGGGGTTTCTTGTCTTTGGTGGAGACATTGACCAGGATGGGGTGACGGTCAGAGTTCAGCCTGTGAAGAGTGGAGCTAGAGATAGTGTCCCATTTATCTAAAGTAGGGACATTCATGAAGGCTCTATCCATCTTAGAGGAAAAAATATTTTGTAATGTCTTTTATATGAAGTGTACTTCTCACCAGTGAGATTAATTTATATGATATTGCTATCTTTTATTGAAGCATTAAATTCCCTCATGGAAATTGAAGTTTGACATGGTCTAATTTTCACATTTTAGTTGAGAATGGAATTAAAGTCTCTAATAAGAAACCAAGGAGAATTAATATTGTTGACAAAATATGAACGATCATTCTATAGAGTTATCCATTCTTGGTATCTATTCTTAGCATACAAAAATAGAAGAAAATGTGTGTTCCATCAGTATTAAAGGTTTAAGTTAAAATATTCTCAGATACATTTAAAATACTAACATTCTATAAAGAAGATTGTGAAAAACATCTATAGAGATTAAGCATTGTAGGTATTTTTGATTGAACCATTAAAAACCTAACTACGCTGGCACAAATGAGATTATTTATAATAAAATGTAATTTTTGGATCACCAATAGAAAATAACATAGGATTATGAGTGTTAACCATTCTTTTTAGAACAATGAACATTTTAGAGTTGTCAATACCCTGAAAATTCCAAAAGAAAATCATCATCTAAACATGAATTTGGATTTAGGACTCCCCTTTTTATTTTTCCCAAACCTTTATTTCTATAAGATATTCTAACCATTATAGGATTGTTACTATTAGTGTTATGTTCCTATTAATTTTATGATATGACATGGTTCTTCATAGTAGGTTCATTTATTTATTCATTCATAGTTGATTTGTAGAGTTCTTAATACACAACATCTACAAATTGTCATTTTGGTTAGATAAAAAATTTCCATGATGCTCAAAACAATCATCAATATCTATAGATTAAGATCCATAAAAGGGAAATTATTAGAAAGGGGAATATTTGTACCTATATTCTTTGAAGCAGTTGTCTCATACTATTTTACAGTGCCTAGATCAGATGGAAGACACTACGTCTGTTCTGTGGAGTCATTATTTTCCTTCATTTTCATAGGATCCTGTAACGAGGGTGTATTTTCCTTTACATGTTTTACAGATTCCAAGGTCATGAAAACATTATTATTAGGTTTAGTAATGTTGGTCTATGCCTCATCCTGAATAGCCTTTGGGCTTGTGGGAAATTTCCAAAATTGTACAGAAGTGTTGTAAGGAGAGGGAAAAAACCTAAATAATTTTCTTTATTGTTGGTATCATTCTTTATCTCTAAAGTAGTAGTGGCATTCAAGAGGGAGTATTTTTTGATCTTTCCAGTACCCAAAGATGAGAATGTGCGTTCATCCATAGTTTGCGCAGAAGTTGACCCAGGGCAACCTTATTATTGAGTTCCTACAGTGTATGTGTGACATGAATTGCATTGCAGTTGTTCAGGTGGATATATTGTATCCCTCCTACCCAGTGTATGTTCATCATTTTTGATGAAATTAGAGCCTGATACAGGTTCTAATTTAAAATTACTAAGTTATTCCTTCTCATGTTTGTGGTTGGATTTCCAAATAGAATCTAAAACCAACATCTTTATTTCTTCTAAGAGGCTTTGTTCCTTAATGGATTTATCTTCCTCTTCAGCAACATCTTCCCTGGTTATACCCAAACTCTCCCCTATGTTTTCCAAGACGTGTGATTTTGTCACCAAGATTTTAGATTTAATTTTGGGGGGTTAATGTATGTCCAACATGAGAGCTTTATATTTTTTATTACTCCTTATTTCCTTCCATTCATTTTCAATTGGCTGATTTACATGTTTTCTAACCACCCTACAATTAAATATTGTATGTCCAATGATCTTAAAAAGGTTATAAAAGGGGGGATTAATCTCATATTCTATTATAATTTATGTTTTTTAATCATTATAATTGAAATTAACTGTATTGGGATGCTTTGAATCTATGTTAATTTCCACCATTACTCTCGCAAAGAGGCCTAAGTTAGCATTTATGGTCCTTGGATCAATTTTTATAGGATATACGATTTATAAAATAATGTCATTTAGTATTTTTTAATGTAAAATAAATAATTCAGGCTATGTAGTTTGACCGAAACCTATTCCATGGTATTCTTATATGTGTGCAGGTTGAAAGTAAAGTCCCAATAAAATATTCTATGGAAACCCGGTTTTAGATTAATATTTCTGGTCTTATATACCTTCTCTAGAACATCTTGAGATTTCAATAGAATGTGATATCAGCCTTTGAATATTGGTATCAATTTCAGGTTCAAATTATTCCAACAGTGTTCATTATGTGAATGTAAATCAGGAAAAGGACAAGGGTGGTCGACCATAAGGTTGGAGATGTGGCCCGTGATAGATAACATGCACATTTGTGTGCACTGAAGAAGTGAATCCGAGTCCGCTTCCAGCAAGAAACCACAATCACAATGCCTCTTGAAAAAAGGATGCATCATTGTACTGTCTTCACAAAGATCTATACTCTTTAGAGAATCCAGAAATGAGATCCCTAGAGTTCTACCGGGGAATGAGTGAGTGTGAAACTTTTCATATGGGACAACATCATTATGATTTTCCACAACAAGACCTTGAACATGAGGTCTCTTTCATATGAGAAGTCTCTATGTGATGGGATTTAAATCTCCCAGGCAGGATAAAATCCTCTATAAGGGTGAAGATCAAAATAATCAGGCAAATAATCCCTAATTGCTCTAGGGTTTTAGAGAGAGATGGTCTCTCATCTCTCGAAAACCCCATCTCTTTTCTAAACACACTTTGTTAATATACAATCTTAATTTTTTATTTTTTTGATAAATTATTTGTTAGTGATTCTTTTAGAATAGGTAATGATTTATTATTATTAACAATAAAATAAGCATAAATAAAATCCATTTTCATTAGTTCTCACTAATAGTATTTTTCGAGTAGCTTTTATCAGTGCTTATTAAAATTTATAATAAAGGTCACTAATTGATTTCTAGGTTTCTATAGTAGTGAAACACCATGAAATGTCTATAAGTCTTCAAGTATAATAAAAACATGACCCAAGATAAATGAAAAAGAATCATATTTCTATTATAGTTAATAATACATCAATGTTGACATAAAGTAGCATGTCAGACTCTGTATATCCAAAAACAGTGTTTTGGTTCCATGATTACCATGTGATAGTTTTAAGCACAACAGAATTTTTTATTGGGCATAACCAGATAAAAATTTTATCATAAAATTTGAATAATAAAAGATTTACATGACAAAGAATGTTATGGACATAGAAATAAATCAATTATTGATTAATAGAAACACTGAAACCAACAAGGGATAATCTTTCACATATAATTTATAATTAATTTATTTGAATTAAGAAATTTCATGTGTTGAATTTATTTTTTCATTTTTAATGATCAGATGAATCCCTCTTATTGTATCATCACTAAGTTAGATGAATCAAGTGTAGATTCCATCCAATGGTGATCCACATATATTCCAAAAACCATTAATCATTTTCATAGAATCCTCTGGGTACTAGCATGGATGTTTCTAATGACTGCGGTGAATGCTGTTGTTCACATAAGAATCCTCCACGGTGAGAAAAAATCACTCTAGTGGCATAGTAAAGTTACTTTTCATTATTGATAGTGTTCTAGGAGAGGATCATTCTAATTCTTGATAGGATTCTCTATAATTTATTGTGCGATTAATTAACCCAGATCGAGTTTTCCATAACATGGTTCAAATATAGTTTGGGTTTGAGAATTCTATTTTTACATAAGTCTTTATGATTATCTTAATCCTTGGTTGACATAATGTCTAAATAATAATAATAATAATTATTATTATTATTTAATAAGCACTAAACTCATGGATAAATAATTATTATTTAATTGAATAAATATATTAATATTAACAGAAATAATATTTTATATGAAATTTCACACTGGATCATTAAACATGGTTCACCAATCACCCTTAATATTTATCGGGCCTTAAATAATGACTATTTATTTAATTAAATAAATATCACTACATTATTCACTAATAAATAAATAAATATCATAATCTCAAAATTAGTGAACGAATATTTATTATAAATTCACATAACTAAATAAATATTTTGTTACCTTGGGAATAAACTAGAATAAATAAATATTATATATTCATATAATTAAATAAATAATTACCTAGAGAATAAATATTTATTAATTATTAAAATCATATATATATATATATATATTTAGTCAAATAATTGGTTGCTAAATATTTTTGTGATCAAAGTAGCATGAAAAATTATTAAACCAAGTTGGTGAATAATATTTTTTGAACATGTTAAATTCATATAGAATTTAAATGAGTTTTATAATACACTTATTGTGTAACCCAATAGGCTAATTTTTAGTGGAATTAGGCTATAATAACTAATTTATGATTTTAGTTCATAATAACATGCCAAGGATTCAATAGAGAAAGGCGTAAAATTCTATAATGATAATAACCACATACGAATGTTCACTATGTAATATAATCTCATTATCTCTATATCTCTTATCAAGCAGGTTTCATTTTAGTTCTATCATCCTATATTATCGATGTCTATTTCTTTTAATTTCTTATAAAGAACTTTATAATAGAAACCTATGTCCATGGACTTAATTAAGAAGTTTTATTCCCATAAATGGGTCTGAGATACAAACTTTGACTAAACTATGAACCGAAAAATGATTTCTCACATTATTCATTAATAAAATATCACTCATGACACACCAAATATATACTACCGCACCACGAGAATACATCATGATGATTTTAATCAATAGTTTAAATTATGTGACTCTCGATATCAATTAATAATAATATTAATGTCTAAGAATCAATACACACATTTACAAATAGAAACATCCAATGACACATATAAATATGGATTTTATTCTGACGGGTCATCTTCTCATAATTACTTTCTCAGAAGATTACCAAGGGCATACACATTGAGTGGATTTCTAAATGTCGTATGAGTCTCCTCCCTGGATTACCTGTATTATTTTCTTCCCATAAAATGATATGTTCTGACTATAAAACATATATTTAATAATACTTTCATGTATATTCTAGTTTCTCAGTATACTGAGGAACTAATTTGACCTTTTAGTGTGAAATTTACCCAAAAGAAATTATCATATACTATATCACTTAGAAGAAAAATAATGGTGTGATAATAACATTATAAAAATTGATGAAATGAATATAGATAATCATAAAGTACTCATAAGTTGGTTCTAGGGAATAACTCCAACCGAATATAACTTGAACCAGATCGAAATGTTAACAACCATTAGTCCATTTTATCTCACATGATATTCATGACCTTACTGAGTTAAGGATTTAGTCAAGGTTTCCACCAAATTGTCCCCCATTGAAACTATGTTCACAATGACTTCATCCCTTTGAGAAAAGTCCCTCAATTGATAGTAATTTCAAGTATGTGTTTATTCCATTAGCATGAAATTGACACCTTTTCAAGATCCCAGGCTATTGTTTTATCACAATATAATGAGATACAATCTCTACTATCGGGAATTAAATCATGATCCTGGAAAATGATACATATCTAAAAAATATTTGGCTACCCCAAAAGTTGATATATTCTTGGAATTCACTATAGAATCAGCTAAAAATGGATACATTGAACTCTTTTATCCCATAGTGCCTTCGTTACGACTGAATAAATATCATGATTGTGAATTTAGATCATTTTGATCTATTTGGAAACTAGCATTAGTATATCCTCTGATCACTAGATCCGCATATCCTTTATATATATGAATCATATAGTTTATAAAACTTATATATTTTAGGATATCCCTAATTGCAGGCCAATGAGGTTCTCATTGATAGATCCTTACTTAATGACCCTCATCCATCTTCTTTGGTCATATCCCCCCATCCGCTGATAGCGTAGGGAATTGCCATGGCGTCACCTCCCCTCCTCATCCCACTTAGGCCAGGGAGGGGAGCTTCATATTCTCCCTTGAACTCGCTCCCTTCTCATCTCCCTTTATTCTCCCCATTTATGAATTTGTCCACTCTCCCTCTATTTCCTTCAATTGAAATACGCTCCTAGGTGTAATCCTTCATGAATGGTGTGCTATCGGTACCTATTTCTCCTTTGGAGTTCATGATTGCTTCCTCTCTACTAGATATCACTTTGGTTGCCCGATTCAGAAAGAATCATCACTTGGTTGATGTGTTCGACCGGTATGTGTTTTCTTCTTGGAATTTATTGGATCACGTGATTGTTGTCCTTTTAGATGAAAGACATATTCGGATTTGTTTCTGAAATGAAGAAGACCTAATTTATGCATGGGCCTTTTCTCCACGCTATATGGAGGGATCTAGGTTTTCTCTATTTTGGGGGACCTTTTATTTCCACCTAAAGTGCTACCCTCTGACCATAGCACTATAGATAACTCTACTAGGACTGCCTCTACCATTTTATAACCTGACCATCCTAGGGTGGATTGGTAATGTCCTAAGATGATACCACTATTCGAATGCATGCACCAAGGCTATTTTTCATCCAGTCACTCTTAGGACCTATGTCGAAGCTGATCATTCTAAAGGCCCACTGAAAATTATCATCATTGATATCGAGGAAAAGCATTGCTGGCACCAAAAAGTATGTTATGACAATTGGATCACTTTTTTTCTGGTTACTATCGAATAGAATACGAGTCTTCAAAATTCCATCGTAATGTAAGTTTCTAGAATATGCCTCCATTTCCAATGAAGGAAGATGCGATTATAGTTATCAAGGATAATGATGATCAACAAGATATGGGAGAGGTTGTTTCTGGATTGAAATGAATGTATGATACCAATATATCTTATTTAGAGGAGAATCACGTGGTAACAGATCACTCGGATCCCATGTGCTAGGAGAAAAGGCCGAGTGACATCCCAAAGGTGGAATATGTTTTTAATCATTTCAAATAGGAACTAGGTATACACCTCCAGGTGTAGGATCCAGGTGATAATGGGGAACAGTTCCTTGGACATCTTGGCTGAATAATCTCAGTTAGTATTCCCATAAGGGAAAAGGAAGCGGCCTCTTGGGAGGTTATCAGAGCAGAGGTCGAGCCTTTTAGATTTTCTTTACAAGAGGCATCTGTTGCAGTTGCACCTCAGGTACAAGGATGCCATAGTGAGGTAGGTATACTAGGTCCATTGGACCCAACCATTCACACTACAGAACCCTTTTACCATATGGAGACTGCGAGTAAGGGAAAGAAGAAGGGCCTCGAAATAGTAAAGGAGAAGGCACCGGTCAGGCAGAGTCCCTCCAAAGAAGTCCTAGTGGTCGAGTTGGGAAACCAGTTTGATGGTATGGATGTTGAAGGACCAACAGTTGATCAAGAGGAAGAGGATTTAGGCGATGGTAACTATAACCAATTATTTATGGATTTTTTTGAAAGAATTCAAGGGAAAGGTCTTCACATCCGAAGAAGGAATAAAGGTAAAAAAGAAAATAGAGACTCAGGGAAATGTATTGTGGTCAAGGGGAAAAACCAAAGGGATGCAAGGACGATTCACACTTTCCTATACAAATGGGAACCAGGTCAGATAAGAAGGGTGGAAACAAGGAAGGAAATACCTCTCAGACCATGTAAGGTGGAGAACAAAGATGGATAACTAGAATAGTTGAGGAAGTGGAAGGTGAGTGCTTGAAGCTCCTCCTCCATTCCAAGGAATAAATTCTTGAAAAAGAGGTTAGGGTAAATGCTTCAAAAGAGGGGATCGAAAGAATATGAGAAAGAAGTCTTTAGGTTGAATCCAAGGGGGAGCAAGTGGCATGGTTAGAAAAACAATATTGAATACTGGCCTGTGGCTTCTACCATGGTATAATAAACATAAATGAATTCATATAGACAATTGATAGAATGGCTACTCACCTTGAAGCGCTCATCAGCATGGATCCAGAAACCAAGGTTAGTACATTGAACAGAGAATTGTATAGATTGTATTATTCTAAAAATCTTATTATTTTGTTTAATAAATTTTTAATCACTTTCAGAATGTAGCGGTACACTTGTTTTGTGATCCTTGGTTTCCCACTTTTTACTTAAAGTGGCATAATAAAAAAATTATATTTTTGGACGTTCACTTGGATCATATTGACATTTTAGTATGATAATGAATGAATAATATAATTCCTAATACATAATGAGACATAAATGATTGATCCTACCATCAATGTATATGATATATTGCTCATTATATCTATTTTCTATTGTTTTTAGGACACATTTAGTTGGAAATATTTATACCAAGTGAAAATAGAATAATCCCTTTTTACATTTTTCCCTACAAAATCTAATTAGTATCTAGTAAATGTATAAACCTTTACCCATGACCAAAATTAACTAATATCTATCACAGATTATCATGATTTCAAAGAGGTAGAAGGCTAATTTTAGGACACCAGAATACTCTAAGAGGGTATGGGTGAATCAAGGTGTCAACTTTTTCTTTTAAAGCGACGAATCTTAATACCACATGGTAGGAGCTTGTTAAACCTGTCTGATGGAATCGTAAAACAATCAAACATTCACTTGTAGAATGGAAACACATCAGTTTTTTTGGGTTCACCACTAAGTGATAGTCCACAGATAATACACCAATAGTGGGTTAGTAATACATGTTTCTATTAATATTCAATAGTTGTGGAATAAAAAAGTTCACACACATCCACTCTATGTCAAGAACAATTCCTTTATGAGATTTTAGTGATAAAACACTTCCTCCCTCAAAGCACTTCTGTTGAATCCCCTTGATCACTGCTTTGGGAGAAGTCTCACTCTTTTTAATGACTTGAATGTCACCTTAATAGATTGGCATTTAAATCTTTTTCCCTAACTAGAAAGAGACTCTATTTTCACCATAGACCTATGTTGATGCACTTGAAAGCACTTTCCACTTAAACTAGATGATCAAAACTATTATTCATGAAGATCCATCATGAATAAATTTCATAGAGCTCATAACCTTCATGAAGAAAACTAGCTTCGAAGAATAGTAATTCATCATGGAAAAATAGTCATCACAAAACACTTTTTTCGAGATACATAACCATTGTTCAAGAGTAATACACTCTTTTCTTGATTCTCAAACTCAAAATGAATACCTGATTCATGATGCTCTTAGAATTTGAGAATTCAGAGTGATTATGCATTTTCTCCAAATATTTCAATGTCAAATAAATATGGGGTAGCTTTATATTTATAGGATTATCATTTCACAAAGATCCCATAATCTTAGTATATTTTTCATGGAACTGTAAATACTTTTTCCCGAAGCTCTACTATTCATGAAGCTCCAATGAAATTTAACATGTTCTTGATTCTTCTCATAGTCATGAATATGTTCCATTTTTCATCATGAATTCACAATTCTCCACACCTTCAAGAAACTCAACCTTTTACGAAACACAATCTATATGAAACCCATTCATCAAAAAACATACGCCCTTTCTATATTTGAGAATGGTCAATTATAAAAAACTACCTTGGTTGACGCTTTCTCCATCCTCCCGATTTTGACCACAAAAATTTGGAAAACACTGGTTAATAATGCTTCCTTCAACACTTTAGTCATCTTGTACTATAAGATCACCTTCCTTGAATACTCTCAGAATAACATAGTGTGGATTGAAAAAAAAAACTAAACTCCATTTACTGGTATGATAATTCTTAGTTCCCAAAATCTCCCCATTGGATTTGTTGGTAATTTGTTGTTAAAATTAATAAATCACCATCCACAATCAAAACCTAAATGATGAGAAATAACTCATACAACACTCTTAGATTATGTGATCATATCTCGATGTAGAAAAAAAGGGAAGCATGAATTGGGTTCTCTTTCTTTTGAATGAATAAATATCTCCAAGCTAAGCTCCAAGAACTAATAAAACCAAATTCTCATTGTGTCATAGAATCATTTAATGGGTTTTCAAAATCCTGTGACCAACATACCTTTATAAAATGTTGATTTTGAATTTCTCTATTCCAACCATTTGAAAATAAACCTAATGAACTCATATTTGAAATTATAATGCACTAAAAAACTCCCTTGGATTGTATCTCCCCAATAAACCTACATCACTTCCACAAAAAGATTATAATAGTTAACCAAAATGAGGACAGGGGAGCACTCATAACCTCCTCATGAACTAGTAGGTGGATAAACAACGAGTTTCAACAGATGTTTCTTGAACACATGTTCTTCCAATGACTTAGTTAGAATGTTATCCACTTGGCCATCAGTTCTAATATACTCCAATCTAATAACACATTGTTCAAATTTTTCTCTGATGAAGTGATATTTGATATTAATATGTTTTATAAGAGAGTGATGAACATGATTCTTCATAAGATAAATTGTGATCTTATTGTCATAGATAATCACCATAATATATTTCACCTCATCACCAATATCATTTAGTTGAAGTTACATCCACAAAAGTTGAGTGAAATCATTTTCTATAGAGATATACTCTTCTTCAGCTATACGAGGAGAATTGATTTCTTATTTCATAATCAACCTACACAGACATTTATTTCCAATGAAGAAATCTCCACCACTTGTGTTCTTTCTATCCACCACATATCTAGTCTAGTTAGCAACCAAAAATTCTAAAAATTCATTATCTCTTCTTGTAGAAAATAACAAGATAAAATTTAATATACCTTGAATATATCTCATGATTCTTTTAACTACTTCTAAATGATCTTCCTTTGGATTACTTTGGAAGAGATCTAGTAATCATGTTGATAAGATGATATCTGTCTATGTTGAAGTCAAGTATAATAAGCTTCCAGTTTTTCTTTTATATAGTGTGGAATCAACATATGTCCCATCCTAATTTTTTCCAAGCTTTCCCCCAGTCACAATCATAGTCAACATCGATTTGAATTCATGCATGTTGAATTTATTCACCAGATATCTTGAATATTTATCCTAAGAAATGATGGTGTAATCCTTCTAAATCACCTATAGTCCTAAAACTTATGCGAGTTCACCAAACATAGACATTTCAAATTTGGATTTGATTTGATTAGAAAATTCTTCCCCTGATCTCAGCCCACTTCCTCTAAATAAAATATCATCCATGTGCACAAGCACCATAAATTCATCTTCTTATGAAATATTTATAGAGAGATTTTAGTCAACACCTCCCATTTTGAGTTAAAGCTTCATTAGATAAGAATCCAGTTGAAAATATTATGCTTGTAGTTCCTAATTTAGACCATAGAGAGCCTTATTTAGTCTAAAGAACTTTTCTTCATCCTTTTTAATTAGAAATTACACTAGTTGTTTAATTTAGAATTCTTCTTCAAGAACTCAATTTAAGTAATCCATTTTGACATAAATATGATAAAATTTGTATCCACATTGAATTTCCAATGAAATTAAAAGTTTGATTGACTCCAGTTTAGTAACTGGAGAAAATGATTCTTCATCATAAATGCCTTTAATCTGTGCATAGCCTTTATACACAAAATATACCTTATTTATGATCACATTCCCTTGATCATTGAAGTAATTTTTAAAGATCCATTTCTTTCTAATCGCATTGTGATTTTTCGGTCAATTAATAAGTTACCATGTATGGTTATTTTCAATATATTCCAATTATTCATTCATTTACTTAAACCATGATTTATCCATTATTACATCCTCAGAAAAGGTTGGTTCTACAACATATAGGATGGAATAAGGGGCTTTATTCCTCATTCTCCTTGTCTATGTGTGTGTTTTCTAGTCCCCAATGATGTTGGATTGATCAATTTATAGTATTATATTTCTCCTAGGATTTTATAATGATGTTTCATCATCCATACTTTCGTCTTATGATTACTCTTTTAAATCGTCATCATTTTTTGGACCCTGAATGTTTTGCAATCCTTTCACTATTTCTATATTTGAATCTTTCAGTTATCTACTTCTCTTCTATATATTCTCTTATATAAAAACATGAGATCCTTGAGCTATTTATGGTTTTATATTTAATGATGTGTACATCACGACTTCCCACAATTCTTACCAGATAATTATTGTTACATTTATAGGCTTTAATCTTCACTCAATATACAAGGAATATTCTATAATCTACAGCATCACCATACATGTCTTGATTTCATTCTTTGATTAGGATGAAAAATATAATTCCAAAAAGATTAAAATACTTTAGAGAGGGATTAATTCTATAAAATAAATCATATAGCTTCTTGGTTTCTCCCAAAAACCCCATATTTGATTTTGAGTGTACAATGCTACTTGAACAACCAATTTACAGTAATGGAGAGAGATACAAATCTCAATTAGTACAGTTCTGGCCATATTTTTCACCGATTGATTTTAACATTCAACAATATTATATTTTTATGTGGTTCTCACTATATAAAACTTATTATTTATTCCATATTCTTCTAGATAATTTTTAAATTTAATGTATGTGTATTCTCCTTCATAGTTAGATCTTAGAACGTTTACTATACAGCCAATATCATTCTTAGCTATTCGATAATATTTTATCATGCAATCAAGTACTCTCTGTTTCTTTCAGGTAATCATTACACATGACATTATTCTATAATAATCAGTAAAAATAATGAAGTAACTCTCTACATATGTGCTAGCTTCATTTATTGGAAAACATACATCTATGTGGATGAGATCAAGAAGATTTGATGCCCCTTTATTCTTTGGATGATATGAACTCCCGACCATATTTCCTCATATGCAAGCATCAAAAATACTTTCTCATTCATATGTCATATTGGGAATATCGATAACAGTCTTCAGATTATATAGCTTTTCCATTATCTATTGGTTAATGTGACATAACCTCAAATGCAACAATTTGTATTATTCTTAAACTATTAGGTTACAAATTTTCTCATTACTATCAACCAAATATAAATTTCCATATCTTCTTTATCCCATCATGAGATAATTAACTATATTTAATTTTATAGTACCACACTTTTAATTAAACGTCACTATAATTCTTTATTCACAAAGTTGACTCATACTTAAGAGATTGTGATGAAAACTATCCACATAGAGAACTTCATTTTTATATGTTCATAATTTTCCTCTTCTGTACTTCCACTACCTTTGATCTAAAAAATCATATTCATTTCCAAAACTAATTGTTCCATCAACTATTTTCTTAACATTATTCAATACATTTTCATTTACCAACATTTGGGAT
The DNA here is from genome assembly GCA_963277665.1 of Viscum album. NCBI lineage: Eukaryota > Viridiplantae > Streptophyta > Magnoliopsida > Santalales > Viscaceae > Viscum > Viscum album. Next base: position 816,927,660 of record OY728165.1, read on the forward strand.
GAGAATTCACTCTCACGAATCTACGTGTTGTATTATTTGTATCTTCAAGATCAATTTTTTCATGGTTGAATTTCTCGATTTTTTTCTATTCTTTTCATGAGATATTTGATTGAGTGGAGGATAAATAAGTTCTTTATAATATCTTTTCCATATAAATGGATTCATCATAACCATATTTTTCCTCTATTGGAGAATACTAATTTGAGATAACAACTTTTTCTGGTTGGAGGGTAGTGACATTTCTTTGATTTTTATATGTAATGTTCCAGCCATTCCTCTGTATGCAATGAATAACCTTATGGACATAGTTAGAACACTAAAAAATTATTTATAAAACTATTTCTTTTATATGGAAAAAGATATAGTATCCTAATTTTTTTTAACATCCATACATTTTCCTATTTAGATAGCTCCTTTCCTCTTCATAGTATGACATGGTGTGGCTTAAAAATACAAATATTTGACATTTCATAAGAGGAAATGTCTTTTAACATACATTCCTCCACATGAACCATTCTATTGTAATGATTTTTTACTGGAGATCATTTTGGGTTACTTGAGGATAACATTCTAGTCTATTATCTATTTAGTTCAATGATTTCATTGATGGGACATTAGGTTCCTTTATGATATGTTCAACTTTTTGGTCCCCTTTATTATGGATTATCATGTTTCCATCCTTTGATGTTTCATTATCATAGAAAATTCCACCTTTTACCATTTATTTAGATCTATGATCATTTAAAGACTTCTCCACTCCTTCTAAACCAAGTTTATCTCTTTTTAACATCTCTACATCTAATAATCTTCCAAACGTCAATTTCATCTCTGTCTCCATAGAATTTGATTCAATTTTTAGTTTATTTCTTAGAGTAGAAAATTCTTCTCTAAGTACCTCAATTGTCTTGGTCTTCTCCTCTAGTATAAATATAAGATCGTTAATGAATTTATCCTTCTCATCAATGATAATATTAAATTACATTACTTATTATGATATTTCAAGAGTGGTTAACTATTATTAATCCCTTTCCTCTAGTCGATCAATTTCTACTTCATGCCAATTAAAATTCTCTGATGAATCTTCTTAAATGGAACTCAACTTTATATTTATTTGCCTTTGCAGATCAATCTTATCAAGCGTAACCTTAAGTTCCACCTTATGATCAAAAAACACAATCAAATTAATATTTTTATCTTTTAAAGGTTATGCCTTTTCAATTATATCCATCATGTATTCTTGGGTTTGTAATATAAACTCTGTCTATTTATCCATGAAAAATTCATTACCATCATGTTCTTATTTACAGAAGAAAATGTTTCTATGTAATTTCATTCCTAATTTGAAGTCTTCCTTTTTAGGAAAACTTTTTTTGAGGCTTCTGCATACTTCCATCTTCACTTTCTTCATCATGAAACTTCCTTGATCACAGAGATTCAATGTTCCCAACTCTACCACATCGAAAATAGCTCATAGGATTGTTTCATTAAATTCCCCATTTTCATCCATTTAAGTTATTGGAGAAAATAATTAAGTTCATCTTCCTCATAATATTCATCAAACCTCCAGTTTTTCCATGGAATTGAATTCCATCTCCTTTATTACTTGAGTTGTTGTATATTATTATTTGACTCACATTTCATAATCCTTTATACCTCTTAGTAGATCATCAAGAGAATGTTTAGAGAGATCCCATTTCTTAGGGGATGACGATTTTTGATTGTATAGTTATGGAATCCTCCTCAATATTTTCCTCACAATGTCAACATCTTTTATTTATTCACTATGTACTCAAATTGAACTAACATATTTAGTTATTTTATTAGAAAACTTATCTGCATTTTCATTAGGATTCATTTTCAGATCATCAAACTTATTTTGAAAAACATATAGTTTTTCCTCCTTCACATTTTTGTCGCCTTCATATATATATTTCAATATTTTTTCCACAAAGACTAAGTTGAAGTAAAAGTCATCGTCTATAGATTTATTTGATCAAAGAGAGCTTCTGAAATAGAATTCTATGCTTTGGAATTTTCAATAATAATTTCTTATTATTTTTAGTCAGAGACATTCCTATTGTATCAATGGCCTAAATCCCCCAAGGAGTGGAAGAAAGAACCTCCATTTCAAGGAACCTTAGATGATATCTCATCCTACTATTCAAAATATGTAAGTTTCTTCTATAAAATAGCGGGTCTCTGGTAAAATTAACTAAATTATTCATGACAACAATAGAGTAAAGATTTAAATGCCGCAACCTGTATGTTCTGATACTAATTGTAAGACCCCAAAACTCCCTAAGAGGGGAGGGGTGAGTCAGGGTATCAAATTTTTCATTTAATGTGACAGATCATGTTCCTAGATTGGTAGAAAATTGTTAAACGATTCTAATGGAATTTTGTAGTAATCAAAAATTAACATGAAAAAAGGGAACACATTTGTTTTACTTGGTTCACCACAAATGTATTGTCCAAGAAGAATACACAAAAAATGTGTCAGTCAAACCTAAATCCACTAATCTTCAATAGTTGTGGAATACAGATGTTCATACATAGTCACTTATTTCTAGGTAAACTTCCTTTACATGATTTTAGGGATATGACACTTCCATAAACTCCACTAGATCACCTTTTTTGGTAATTTATCACTCAGTTTAACGACTTGAAGGTCTCTTAAATAGTTTTGAATTTATGTATTTTTCCCTAACATGATTGAGACTCTTCTTACATCATAGACCTAATTTGATTCACTTGAAATAACTGTTCACTTAAACCAGATGTTGATTTTTTTTTCAAAAATATCCTTCATGAAGCCCTTTCCTAGAGCTCACAAACTTCATGGAGAAATATTTATTCATAGAATAATAAGTCATCCTGAAAAATTAGTCATTACGAAACTCCTTTTTCCGAGATACCTAAGTATTTCTCAAGAATAATACAATATTTTCATGATGATGAGTCTCACAACGAATAACGGTTTTTTAATGCTCTTAACCTTCACTAATTTAGTGAAATTTATAATTTTCTCCTAATATTACCTTGTCAAATGAAGTGGAGGTAGTTGCATATTTATAGGCTCATCTGTTTTTGAAGATCATGCACTCCGATTGGATTTTTAGTGAAACTATATAAACTTATCCATGAAGCTCCCCAATTTGTGAAACTACAATGAAATTCAACCCATTCACAAATCTTATGGTAGTCAAAAAGATTTTCTATTTTTAATAGTACATTAATAATGCTCCAAAACATCACAAAACTCTACCTTTTGAAAAAACCAGTCTTTGAAATACCTAGTAATCTAAAAACTTATGCCATTACTATATTCGAGAAGTGTCAATTCTACAAAACTACATTTTTAAATTTTCGCTCCATCATACTAATTTTGAGCCCCAAAAATTTGAAAAAACTATGGAATGATGCAACCATAGACATTGTAGTCAGCTTGTATTGTAAGATCACTTTCCTTGAAAATTCCTAGATCTTCCTAGTTTGTATTGACAAAAAAACTAGACTATTTTTCTATATATGAAAAGAATTGGTTCTAACATTTATCCTTTGTCCATCAAAGAGAAACACTTGTTCATTAAGTCCATAAAAGACTTTAAGACTCATATTTTTTTCAATAAGTAATATGTTATCAACATATAGTACCATGATAATGAACACACTCACAATAAACCACTTATAAACTCCTCAGATCATATTTTTTATTTATGAAAACATTTTATAGATTCATAAAACTGAATGTTCCTTGAATTGGATTATTTCTTCAACCTATAAATATACACCTATATCTTGAATACAATTTTTGTCTCACTTGGGATCACTAACCCTTATATTTGTGTTATATAGTCATTTTATTGGAGGTTATAATTATGGATAGATTTTTTGAAATCCATATATTTAATATAATAGTCATGGAAAACTGCTATAATAAGTAAAAATATAATGGTTTTCGACATGGTTACTAGAGAAAAAATTTAATTATAATCAATGATGACATTTTTTAAACCGTTCATCTACTATTTATTCATTATATTAATTTAATTTACCTTATATGTCATGTTTTCTATTGAATACCCTTTTTTCCAACATGATTATTATTAATTTCTAGATTGACCAGAACCCAAAATTGGTTATGATTTATATAATCTATCTCATATTTCATGATTTGATTCCATCTTTAATCTCCTGATATTCTTATTTCCATTTTTTAAGAAATTCGATCATTATTTTCAACTAATAACAAGTCACCATTATTGGTGACTAGAAAACCAAATCATTCTGGTTATTTATCATCACTAGTGCTCCTATGAAGTAATTGTGTTTCAGAAACAATTCCTTCCATAGATACATATGGAATGTTTTATTATAGAAACTCTTGTAAACCTTGAGCATAAACTTCATCAAAGCCAATCTCACTCCCACTATCAGTATTAAAGATGCATTAAATATCATGAAAAATGTATTTCCTTTCAATGAATGGTTTATTGTCTGAGGGGTTCTATTGATCGTATCCCATTTTTTTATTAAAATAACCTATAGAGATAAAATACATACTCTGGGTTGCTAGTTTGTTTTCAGAGATATCCATAAAAATCTATTTATAACTCTATGCACAAGTATACAACGACACATATTTCATTCCATACATGAACTCTTATGGTATTCTATTTTGCTCCTTAGTTGGAACTCGATTTAGAAAGTGTGATACAATGTGCAATGAATATCACAAAAAAGACGAGGAATGATCTATATGTCAGATTATTGACCTCACTATATCAATTAAGGTACAATTATTAATTTTACTTAAACCATTCCACTATGGTGTATAAGGGGGAGTGATTTGAGTTAAAACCCCAAAATATTATATAATGTGGACTAAACTCTTAGTTATGATGTTAACCACCTAGATCAGACTGAAGCTTCATTGTGTTCTTTATAATTTAATTATATAATTTATTCAAGAACTCTTTGAACTTACTAAATAATTAAAACATATACCTCATCTAGTAGACATCACCATACCCACTCAATTAATCATAAAATGTTATAACGTAAGAATACCCACCTCTAGATCTTACTGGGAAAGGTCATCACACATCATTGTGCACCAATTATAGAACCCATATGGCCCTTTAACCACTTCCACTAAAAGGAAACTTTTTCAATTTTTATTATAAAAATGAAATACATCCATCAATTGGATTTAGTTTAAAAAATTTAAATACCTATCTTGATAGAAGCTTTTTAAATGATTCCCATTGACATGAGTAAGGTGATAATACCATAATTTGGTGGGAAATTATTCATGTAAACATGATTCATTATCAATTTTACATATTGCATAAATTTAATACTTGAGGAATATTATTTAAATTCCTCATACCATAATATGTGATATATTTATAAAACAAACAACTCCTACATCAGAACATGATTCTTGGAAATATTTGGTATCAAATAAAAATATTTTAAAACCAAAATCATCCAAATTAAAAATAGAAGGTTGTTGACTTCTATGGACAAACGTTAAATTTTTTCCCCATTGGCTACTCAAATATCCACCACACCTCTGGAAATATTCCATAATCTACATAGATCCTATATTTAGATATTGATGTGAGTAACAAAATCCATATCTAATAACCAAAGTGTAGATAAAAAAATATTTCACTTGATAATAAATGAACCTCGAGCTTACCCTTTTTTCTTTAAATTGGTTCAATTATTCTTATAACTTTCATGATCACCATTTGGAAAACACATTGTATCATTCTTCTTTTTTATGTATTTAAATATTATTTTTTTGTAAGTATGGTGATTAATATACTTAGACTTGGAATGAGTCTTGTAACCCTTTTCATTATCATTCCTTTTATTATTCACCATAAGGATCATGTAATTTTCACACCCCATGTATTTATTAACTATGAAATCAAGGTAAAGTGTTTTAAAAGAGTCTTGTCATGCTTTATCATGTTATAATTCACAATAGAACTTGATTAGACTTTAGGTGTTGAGGATAGAATGAGATTTTTGTGAAAAACATTAGTGATATTAAAGCCCAAGATATTTATGGGATCTATGCATCAATTCATCTTGAATACATGAGGTTTGGTTGCTATTGAATCTTAATTTTTTCACACATAAAATTCATTGGGGATCTCATATATCTCTCGTGTTTCCTCTTCCCGATAATGAAAATGAAGGGGAGATGTGATTCTATACACATCCATATCATCATGTTCCAATATAAGCTCATTATATATGGCTGATAATGTAAAACATCATCATCTATATAATCTTACATATGTTTCGTTTAGAGATATAATTCTTCCTCATTCTACATTTTCAAAGTACATTGGGAATTCCATTTTCCTAGACATAAAATATCTATTTATGGAATAATATAAAGTGAAATATCTTATGAAATTTTTATAAATTAGAGCTATTAAGTAGTTTATGCATCTCTAACATTGATCGCAGTGATATAATCAATTTAGTGTGCCTTGAAATTTCTATAATAAAAAAGAGTGGAATTTGAATACATTATCTGGATTAGAAATTAGATAATAAATTTAATTAAATTTATTAATCTCCCACTACCTTTTTAAAGTCCAATTTCTCTCACCATTTGTTTTAGAATATCCAGATACATGGATATTCTAGTGGAAAGGACCTATACGTCTCTATATATAAACCATATATAGTCTTAACATGCTATTTAGAGTTATTTAGGTAGGAACAACTTTTTAGATGCATTAAATTGCATATCCTCAATTCATTGAGTGGACTTATAAATCTTGGAATATAAGATTTTGATTTCCTCAATACTTGGAATACTATTTTCTTGAAGTCTTGAAGAGGAATTATACCCTTTATAAAACTTGGTAATGTCAACCCAAAACTCAAGATAGAAATTCCTTAATAATTTAAAGCACCCCAATAGTGGTTGGTCAAGAACATTGAACTATGGTTCTAATTTTCCTAAGTAATGGTAGGCTATACTGACTTAATATTTTTTATTAGAGTGTTTTCAATCTTTATGTGTAAACTTTCCATTTATTTTAATAAATTCTTAATAATATTTAGTGGAAATTACTTAAATGAGTAACCATATACTAAAAAAAATGAAAGATAATTCAATTTAATTGTAATTTCACCCTGTATTGTTGTTAATTTATTTATTTATTAATTGATCATCCATAAATAATCAACCATCGAACCGAGAGAAATATAATCAATAATCTATAATGCCTATTTGATTTTATAATGGTTTGTTTATCTAGTGAATAATAAAACAACACATGACCCTAGAGAATAAAATAATTGATATATACATGGTTCAAGTTGTAGAATTCCAATCATTCTCATTTGTTCCTACTAGATTGGTTTCACCTTGGCTCTGAACATGATCAACCATCACCCTTCTGGGTGCTCCATCCATTAAATATTATTTACTCATACATAGGTGAGGGGAACCAAAATATCAGTTAAGGGTTTATATAAAAGAAAGTATGAGCATGAAATCCATTACATAATGACATGAGTCTAATGACATGAATATAATTATTTAGATTCATAAAAATATTACAAAAAACATGAATAAATAATAAATTAAATAAATTAGTCACATAAATAGATTTGTCTAAGATCATAGTCACCCACATACATTAAGTGAATGTGAAAGAGTATTATAAAATAATTCACTTCAATTAGTAATTTATTATTAATATAAATATTAATTAATTAATTAAATTAATTAAATTAATCAATTATTTTATTTTAATATCCATCAGAAGCATATTGGATTAACCATAATATAATGAATCATGAAAAATATATTGAAAAAAATTTATATTTAATAACATGGATTTATATGATCATTTATTAATTTTAAAATATGTGTTCCATAGTGAACAAATTAGTTGATAATAATATAATTAGGTTTTAATGGCATAATTAATTGTTTTGATTTAATTTAATTAGGTTTATTAATTTTGGATTATATAGTTTGTAATAATGAGCAACACACTATTTTTTTCTTTTCATGTATTCACGATATATGCCTATGTAGTAAGTTTATATCATGATTGAGATATATGGTGTGTATTCACAAGCTATACGTTGTGTTTTTCTCTTGATGTGTATCTTTGAAACCCGCCTATTAACTCAACATATTTCTTAGAGGTAGAGATTAAGGAGTTATACATCGATTAAAATAGACACATGTCATATGTGTTATTAATTTTATAGTCTTTCAGTCTCATGTGTTGTGTGATGCGTATTTGATCACATGGTTAGCCTAAATTTCACTAGTAAACCATGTAGACTACACAATGTGTACACTCGATACATGCCATGTGGTCTGACAGAGCTTGTTCAAGGTTGGTTTGGTCAAATTTTGGGGTACATTAAATTCATCAAATGTTATTTATTATTTTTAATGTTAGGTATCCCGTGAAAAATCCAGGTGTAGTGATCTTTAGTACATGTCATGTACTTTTAGTCACACAACATGTACCAGTGTCTACTTTCTAGAATCTTAGAACCTCATGAGGACATCTCCAATCATTGTTCATCTACTATTAAATTTTTTCAAGTATATACAGCATGAATGAAGCATATTTAAATGTCAAAAAAATTTCAATTAAACTCGAAATTAAATAAATAATAAACTAGAAGCAAAAAATCAAACAATAAATTTTCATAATTTATCGATGCATAATAAATAATTATATATTTATATATGATCACTCAGATACCACTTGATAGTTCCAAGAATAGAAGAAGAACCTATTGGGCATATCAAAATAAGATTTCTTCCATTATTTATGATTAATATGATATGTACATGATGAAGAATAACATGACCATGTCAATTAAATCAAAGATTAATAGAAATAAACTCCTAAATAAAATAGATAGTATCTTTTCACATATCATATATAATTAATTTATTAAAATAAATAAATAACTAGCATTTATTTTCATTCTTCATTTTATATGATTGGATGTAGATCTCTTATTATACTACTGTCCTATTAGAGGAATCAAGGGTTGATTCTCTATAGGGGATATCTATGAGTGTTTCTCAAACTTCAATCATCGTCATAGAATCCTCTGGGTTATATAATGGATGTTTCTAATGATTGTTGAAATTTCCATTGATCATAATAGAATCATTCATGGTGATATAGGATCAATCTGGTGTAAGAGGAAATCTTCACAATGATCTAGATAGTAATATAGGATAAGTGTTCTTTATGAATTGAGAGGATTATATAGAATTATTTTTTCACAATGACTTTATGTGCTAGGGTTGGTTCTACCTAGGTTAAAACAGATCTAGTGTTTGAGAAAAATATCTACACATTGTCCATTATTATTCTCTTAATCCATAATAAGAATCATCAACAAATAATAATAACAATAATAATATTTACTTGACATGCACTAAACTCATAGAAAAATAAATATCATGCTCTTGAATAAATGAATTAATATTTAATAAAATAATATTTAATAAGAAATTTATTGTTAAATTATTAATCATAGTCCACCAATCCTTCTCAATATATATCTGTCCTTGATGAATGACTAATTAATTAAATAAATAAATATACATATATTATTCACCAATAAATAAATAAATAAATATTATATTCATGAAATTATAGAATAAATATCAATTACACCTTCATTAAAATAAATTAATTTTTTTACGTTGTGAATAATTTTTTTATATATTCATGTATTTAAATATATAATTACATGGTGAATAAATAATTATTAAATATTAAAATCACATATATATTCTATGGAATAGTTGGGGACTGAATATTTTTGTGATCAAACTAACATGAATTATTATTAAACCACATACAAGAATAATATAGATCAAAAATTTTAAATTCATATATAATATAAATGTGGTTTAGAATACACTTAACACATGACCTTATAGACCACTTTCTCAGAGGCAATAGGCTACACCACCTAAAGTCCAAAATTAGAGTCTAAAGACATGTTAATGAACCAATAGATAATGAAGTAAAATTATTCACTGAAAATAATCACATATAAATGTACATTGTGTAATAAAATCCCTTTATATCAATGTCTCTTGTCAAGTATGTTTTATACTAGTTCTGTAAACCTATATCATTGATGTATCATTCTTTGAAATTCGAAAAATGAACAAATCAATAGAATTTTTCACACATGGAATTAGTTAAGAAGTTACATTTATATCAAAGGGATTGAGATATAAAATTACACTTAATTGAAAATGGACAAATCCTTTTCGGATTTATTCATTAATGTAGTATCACTCATGAAACACCTTACATATCCTAACTCACCATGAGCATCTATCATCATTGTTTTCATTAATACATCAATGTAATAAACTCATGACATGAAGTAATAAGAATATTAAAGTCTAAGGATCGTTACTCACATCTATAAATAGAATATCCAATTAAATATATAAATGTGGATTTATAATTAGTGGGTCATGTTCTCAAAATCTCCCACTCTGAAAATTACCAAGGGAGTACAATAAGAGATGGTGTCTTTAAGTCTTATGAGTCTCCACCCATGACATCCTATATCATTTTCAACCCATAAAGTGATATCATTTGGCTATGGAATATCTATTTAAGAATAATTTTGTGGAGATTATGGGTTCTCCTCATCAGAGGGAACTTATATGACCCTTCAGTCTGATAGATACCCTTATAAAATTATCACATACTAATTTATGTGGAGTAATTCTCATTATGCGATAATAAATTTATAAATATTGAATGAAATTAAATAGGTAATCATAAATTACATATATTTTGGTATTAGGGAACCAAATAAAACATGATGAAGGGTTTTAGAGGAGATAAACCTTTTCCGAACATATAAAAAATAAACAACTGAAACCCATTTCCCCAAAGATTCATCAATTCGTTTTTATTGAATAAATATAAATAAATAAGGATGAATTTTTCTATAATATATAACTTTATCCATGATCTTCAATATATTGTTAATAAAGGCCACTAAAAAAACCCAACATACCCCTAATAGTAGAAAATATACTACAAATAGTGGGGATATTAACATTAATTATTTAGTTACTGAGGTTAAAATAAATTTTAACATTAGTTATTAGATAGGAGATGTTAAATTCCAAATAATGAATTATTTTAACATTGGTTTTTATAAAAAGAGTTGTTAAAACCATTTCAAGAAAATTTAACCACACATGAGTATAACCTTAATCTTCATTTTACTAAAAGAAGATACATGGAAATCCCAATCATCATAAGTTAATGATTCCTCGTTACTTTAAATGTTATAAATTTTTACCCCTATTTATGCCTCCTTGAACGAGGTTCTTCAACCCTTAATTATCTTCCACTACCATCAGTCATTTTCCATCACCGTCATTTTTCATTTTTCTGATCATGGATTCACCATCACTATTTTTTTGGGTTCCAACTTTTTTCTATTATTCATATTATTATTTTACTTTTAAATATGATGTAGTTTAGGAATTTTAGGTGGGTTGACAACCCATTGTATTATTTTTTGGGTAATATTATGGTGTTAATCACTTTTTATTGTGAAAAGTTTAATATTTGTTATTTAGTTGATGATTTTTTAATTTTATTATGATTTTTTCGAATTAATTATTTTATAGTAAATTTTTTTAATTTTAATAATATATAAAATCATTAAAATAATTTTTTATTAGTTTATTTTTTTATTTTCAATTAAATTTAATGTTAAATTTTGTTTTTTAAATTATTGCCTTTATGTGTTAAAAAATTAAAATCTTTTTTTATATATTTCTATTTAGGTGTAGTGGTATTGATTTTCAGGGAAAATTATATAATTTATATATGTGTTTACATGTTAATGTGTTTTCAAATATATGTTTTTATTTTTAAATGTTTTAAATATACATGTTTATATTAATTAAATTTATATATCTAAATTCATTATATGTATTAAATTTATATGTTTATATAGATTAAAAAATTTAATGTTTTTAAATTTTTATGAATATATTTTATATGTTATATATATATATTTATATATGTATATATGTTTTATTTTTTTTCTATATATATTTAATTTAATTTATATTTTGATTAAAATTAATATGTTTATTTACTTATATGTTTTAATATTTAAATTTATATATATTAAAATGTCTTTTTTATATATAAATTTTATATGTTTACATGTTTTAAACTTTCTTATATTAAGTTTTATATATTTATACAGGTTTTAGGTATATGTTTTTTGTTTATATATTTTAAACATTAACATTTATATATTTATATGTTTATATATTTTAACATATATATCATTATATTTATTATTCTAGATAATTAATGGTTCTTAATTGTATAAATACACGGAAAAATAGTTATAAATATTAGAAAGGGGTTGATGATTTCTTTAAATTTGTTAAACAAAATCATGAAAATAAGGTCATGTTTTCTTTCCATGCATGATTTGTTTGAATATTAGAAAATTAAGGTCCAATTAAACCAAATACAATATGATTTTATTTGGTTTACTCATAGTTATAGACACTAGATCTAGAATGATGAAATAACAATGAATTTATGATGTAACATTGATGTAGATTTTCATCATGTGATAGAGGATCATCTTGAAGAATTAATTCAAGATATAATAGTTGACGCATTAAAAAACTTCACGTGTTTAATAATTTTAAGAATTTTTGGAAAAACCATTGTTCTCAGGTTATAATAAAATTATAATGTTATTAGTTGTTCTCAAATTGGATAGCTTAAAAGAGAGATATTAGTGGAGTTATAAAATTCTCAATAAATTGATTGAACTTCTGAAAGAGATACTTCCATTAGGAAAATAAATTAAAGGATCCATTAGTTATCCCAAATAAATATATTGTCTATTATGACTTTGGTATAAAAAAATAAATGTTTTTCCCAATGACTATGTTTAAAATAGGATAAAATATAAATGTTTATCAAAATTCCTTGAATACAAGACATGATGATATAAAATAAATGAGATATCTAATTGTGTTTTATCCCTAAAGGAATAAACCAATCCTCATTATAATTAAATATATTATCTTTAAATAATATCCCATTTTAAGTATTTATTTTCAAATTCAAATGATTGAAAATATATGTGATAAAATGAATATGAGAGAATCTCTGATAAAAATGAATATCACCCTACCTATTCACCACAATATAATATATTTGATCCAAAATTTTTTAATTTTAAATATGATGTTAGAAATATCATAATGGTATTGTTCGTAAATGTAATGAATCCTAATTAGAACTTCACAAGACAATATATTTAATGGCATGTTATATTGAAAGTTTATAACCTTTCACCTAAAAATGTATGAAGAAAAAATATGTTATGATGATATTTATTTTATCTCTACCAAAATATCATGAAAATGACATTTATGTTTATCTATCAACATTTATTGATGATTTTAGATTTCTATAAGAGGTATTTTTTAAAGTGTTCTATGCATAAAAAAAAGAGTACCTTTTTCCTGTAATGGAAATGTTCACTATTAATGAGTTTCTTAGATATGGAAACATATATCATTATAGTGTTATGGGATATAAATATTTTCCAATTTTTAATGAAGGGATATCATATCATCGGTTTCTAAATGGGATAAAGAAAATCTATAGAGGTTATAGAATATGTTTTTGAATTTACTAACCTTGTGGAATATTAATGAAAATAATTCAATATTTTAATAAACTGTGACTTCAACCCATAACCTTTTTCATTGGAATAATTTTAGGAATATTTAAAATAATTTGTTCTCACATTTGGGTTGGAATTTTTGGATCATAATAAAACACATGGAAGAAACAGTCCATATTATTTGATTTAGTTTATTAGAGATCTTTGGAGTTAAAATATAACAATGATGTTATGAATATTGGGAGAAATATATAATAGTTTAACAAAAAAATATTACATAAAAAATGAAATAAAAAAAGTTAATTTCATGAATCATTGGACTTAATAACTATGAGAATAAATTTGGAGTTAACTCCCACTATAAATGGAAATGGAAACTTATTTATCACTATCTTATCACACATCATGAAGAGTGAAATGATGAATTTTGGTCAGTGTTTGCATGGTATTTAACTACCTAGTGAGTATTATTTAAATGTGAAAATTTTGGTATTGTTAAATAATTTGAATTCAATAGGCATGATATCTCATGACTATAATTTATTGTTGTAATATCTATGACTTGTTGCACTATATATAATATTGCTAATACGAGTCAGAAATATTATAATAATTTTGTGCTACTTAAATTCCATTTTTTTTCAATTCATGGATTTAAATTTATTACATGTGTTGGAGAATGGGGTAATCCTCATAATTTTTCAACTAGAAATTTATTTTCCACCGTAATTTTGTTAATATAATGGTTCATATGATGACTTATTTAATGTGAGAGATAAGCTTACATAGGTAGGTATATTAATGTTGGATGTATCATTTTAAATGATATATAATATTCTAAAGGGAAATGTTAAAATTACTCACCAACTAAAGGTCTATATTTTGAAAATATATATATATAGAGGTTGTTATGTTTTGTACTAACTACTTGAATGAATTAAAGCATGTGGATATCCCCATATCTCTCCATTTATAAATCTATAGTTACAGTAAGTGGATTTTTTCATAAAATTAAAATTAATTTGACATAATGTAGTGACACTAGAACAATTATACATTTTAAACAACATAGGTGGTGTTCAACCATATTTATCTTCACATAATGATGGATTAATGGTTTGATATCTAAAATGAAATGAAAATTAGCTGAAAAATAGGAATACAATTATATTTGATTCAATGTTAAAATTGAAATTTAAAATTAATTCATCTTTATTAGAAACCTTGAAATTGTTATATAGAGAACCATGTGTTAATGCGATCTCATAGTCCAGTTTTAATATTAAAATTTACACATCTTAAATAAAAAATCAGGAAAAAAATAGTTGAGTTAATAATATTTGAGTAATGGGATTTTCTGATGTAATGTATTTTTTGAGTGAAAATGTTAAAAATGAAACTTTTACATTGATATCATATTTTTTAGTTGTGAGGACAAATGTGAAGTTAATGAAAATAAATTTTGAGTACAGATGTTTAAGTGTAATTGGGTTGATAGTAACAATGATATAAAACAAGATTATTATGAATTTAAACTTGTTTCTTTGAAAATATTTCATTAAAAATAGGAACTATTTATCATGGAGTCACATGTTAAGAAAATATTTTATTTTATTTATCCATTTAATGATCCATTTTTCAATTTCTTCAAGGGAAAAAATTCATTTAGGTGATGAGGAAGTTGACGATTTTATAGAATAATGTGACATATCTTCATCTAATATATGATTACATTAGTATAATGATGACAATCATATAGAAATTATCTATGAAATAAAAATGATTATTTAGAAGGGATATGGAGAAACATTATATTAATCTTATAATTAATAAAGTAAAGGAATATTTTTTATCTCTTTTTTGAAACTATAACAAAACATTATTTATTTAACATTAACATTTAAATATTTATATGTTGATGATTTTAAATATTTTTAAGTTATTTAGTTTTAAGTTCACATTTCTTATTTGAAGATGCTCAGTATAATTGTTTTATTTAAATAACTTCATTATACTCATAATATTTATATATGAAGTTTTTTTGATATATATTAGTTAAAAAAATATTAATAATTTTTTTTTCTACTATGAACAATCATAAATTTGAAACTAATGGTAATTTAATGGTATTAAAATTGATGAGAACATAATTGTTTTAAATTATCATACATATATTTAAATAGCAGACCTATAGGAGGAAGAAAATTAACTGAGTTGTGTGTGTATATCTTCGTGGAAATATATTTAAAATTATTATATCAAATAAATGAAATTAAAATTATGTTTTTTGATATTATTTATATAACTATAAGTGATACACCTATTATACAATCAAAAAAATTTCTTGACAAGATGATACCCCTAGTTATATGATGCGGGTTTATACATTCACCAAAAGGTTCACTTTCGAGTGAGATAGAGAAGAGGTTTTTAATTAAATTGGATGAAAAAAACAACCCAGTGGTCTGAAATACAAAGAAATATAGAATTTTTAATGTATATGAAGACTCATAGTATGATTATCATATTATATATTTTTTATAAGATCATCTTTAACACCGCATATTTTTATGATATATCACTCTTCAAATAAATTTAATTTATTTGATAGCTTGTGATTCACACATTATCTACAATTAATGAACTATAATATAGTATAACACTATAACCTATGTGTTAAATTGGGAAAAATAAATATGAATAACCAAATTTTAAAAATATATGTTTAAAGGTTATATATAGTGAAAATATATTGATAAATAAATGTTCATATTTCTCTGAAGACATTTTTTGCTTTGAAAATATGTTTTTTTAAAATATTTTTTTATATTTTGAATGATTATATTATTATTAAGTTATAATTTTTTTATAAATTATATTTTAAAAAATGACCTAAATTTTTGAAATAAAAATTTTAGAATTATCTTAGGGTTAATTTTTGGGAATTTCCCAAGAAATAGGTTTTTTGGTGAATAATGACAATACCGATTTTTTTAAAGAAAGTATTATTTTATTTTATAGTATTTTAAATGATAAATTTTCATTTTTATTTGTTTTTAAATTTCATTAATTTATTTTTTTTAAAATAATTCATTTTATACATTTTGGATCAATATTATACTTGATCTTGGTATAAAATACTTTTAGACTTAAAAATGAATTTTTTAGAAAACCATTTGTCGTTGCATTTTGTGGTTTATATTAAATTAATTTATTCTATTTATAATTTTTTATTCTTTAAAAATGGATTAAATATTTGAATTCATGATTTTCACATTTAGAAATGATTCCAATTTCTTTTTTGGTCTTTATGAATAGTGACCATGGTAAAAGTATCACTACCTCAGTAAAAAGGGTAAAATTTGTAAATTAAGGTTAAAATAAGGGATAAAGCCACAATTTTTTAGCTTAATTATTATTTTATGATTTTATTTAAACCAATATCCCATTATTTGAGAAAGTTAATTTTTTATGGGACACTTTTATATCATTATGATGTAATAATATTTTAATCCGTTTAACAATTCATGGTGTGCCCCACCCCTACTTATAAAAGGACTCCTCTCCTATATCTTATTTCCAACAAGTTTAGACTCCTAGCTCAAAAAACACCCAAAAGTATCTTAAAAATATAGTTATCCATGAAATATAGGTTATTTTCAATTAAGGAGACCATTTTAAATGACATAAAAAATTTATCTAAAGGAGGTCAATTAAAGAAGTGGCAATCATCTTAATTAAACAATTTCAATTAATTTCATATTATAACTACTGTAAATAAATGGTATTAATTCTAAAATAATTAATTCAATGTCAAAAACATAATTAATTATTACATTTATTATTGATTAATCATTCTATAAATCCTTTTTATCAAGTAGAAAATTAAATGTATCTATTATTTCCATGTTTGTACTACCGCCTCCATGTAGCGATATGATTATTTATAAATCACTATAAATCAGTGTTTGATATTAAGATGGAGTTAATATTTATATATAATATTTTTTAAATAATAATAAATTTGAAAATATAATATATTATCCACCCACCTTTCAATCCGTTGAAAAATGATAATGTCTCTCGTGAATATGTGTGGAAAATCACCTCCATGAAGTGATGTAATTAATTTTAGGTTGTTTCTTTATATATATGGTAATAAATATATATTTAATGAATATATATGATATAAATTATATGATAATAATATTTTAAAGGTGAATTATTATTTACCTTTATTTTTATCAAATTATCAAAAAGTCAAAACATAACTCATGCGTACGTATGGACTATAGTCACCACAAAGTGACATAATTCATTTTCATCACCATTTTATATTAATAATTTTAAAATTGTAAATGATGAATAATTATTTTACTTATTTAATTATTAATATTATGGATATGGTGAATCCCAAACCAAGGTTCAAGTATAATAACCATATAACCAAAACATACCTGAAAAATGAAGTAGTTATCCCTATGAACATTGATTTAAATAAAAAATTATTAATCATATTGAGGATTGTTTATATTTTAATTTAAATTGATGAACTTATATGATAATTATTTGATAAAACCATTTGATATTTCTTCTACTATGTTTATTGTTATAAATTTTATGTTCTGGTACCATTTTTATCACTTTCAATCACTAAATGGTTTAGGAAATGTTTTTATGAAAACCAAATTTACTTCTCCTATTTTGGTTGGAAATACTTTTTCTCTCATATTGATGTTTTTTTAAAATGTTTTCAATAATTTTAATAAATATTATTAAATATTTTTTCAAATTAATATTTACCCATGTTTTAATTTTTATAAAAATTATTCAAAATAATATTATTATTTTTTTGAACAAGGTACCTTTTATCAAAGGTGTGAAAGAATCATTACTTTAACGATGAAAACATAAATGTAATTTTATACCGACATGAGTGTTTAATAAATTTTAGATTAATTTAAAATTTTCAATGGTTATTCTGGAATAAAATTGATTCCATAATATTTTTGGAAATATTTGTATTTTATATAAGTGATTTCAAAATGAAAAGTTTATCTCCCTTGAATAATATTCCAATGATATTTTAAAGAAACATTTCATCTATGATAACATCCTATGATGTTAGTTATAATTTAATAGTTATATGATCCAATGATACCATACATATTATTTCTAGGTTTGTATTATGATTACGATGATGAGATATTTATGAAACCCATTTGTTTTCCATGAGCTATGCTATGATGAAATGATGAAATGTTTATGAATACAATTTTGTTTCCAGTGGTTATGATATGATGATATTATGAATGTTTTATTATCTTATGGAACACATATATGTGGTTTTTATAATATGATGGGTGGGGATAAATTTATATATCCCTACATTAAAATGGGTAAAGATGGATATCTAATGAGATAATAGAAACTGTAATGGGGAGTGACCTCTCGATAGTAAGAAACTCTACCCACTATGATAATCTAGGGAGTGAACCTTGACTAAGGATACAGGGGAACGAGGAGTGAACCCAATTCACTAAAATAGTCTTGGTAGTGATTTGTGATTAAGGAAATTATTTTCATTACTTTTATGTATACAAAAAACCGTTGTCTTATACTTATGATAAATTATTATGGCTCATGATTGATTTTTGATGATTGCACATATTTATGAATTATGCCATTGTTTTGATAAATCATTATTACATGATTTATTATTAATTATACTTGACTGATTGTTTATGATTATTTTAACTTATTATAATTTTATCATACCCTTATTCTTATCTTATCATATGTTATGATCATTGATTGATAAATATTTTGGTTACCCTTATTTAGAATATGAGATAACCCTTTATTATGCTTCTGTTCCCACAGGTATGAAGAAATTGTTTTTGTAGGATACATCTAAGAAGTGTGCTATATGAGAATCTCTTTGTGGTAGATGTATAATATCTTTTATGATATAAGATGATTATGTATATAGTCTCTAAATACACTAACCCTTTGTTATTCTAGAGTAGATCATATTGTTATATAACAAATATTCATCTAAAATAATGATATATCTATGTATGTAATGCTTCTATCGTATTAATTGGTTTCAAAAAAGGGTTTAGTTATTTTTTATGATTATGTTAGTGAACCTTGGTAAAAACCTAGATGATAAGCCTAATTAGAGGATAACTTCCTAAAATTTTGGGAAGTTATGAATTTTTGGGTTTCCTAAAAATATATCCCTATTTGGATACTAAAAATAAAAGTGGGTTTTGAATAGATATATCTTGGGTTAATTACCAAAAAAGAGTTGGTCGATTATATCTCAACCATCATTCTAGTTTATAATGAATGATCCCTTACTGAACATTTGGTCTGACACTCCCAGAGGATATTATTTGGTTAACTCATATTTTCTTTATGAAATATTATGATGGATTTTAATAGATGATGACCATTGATTTCAAGGGTTAAACATAAATTTTATAGATTTAACGAAAGTTTTCATGAATACGACATCCTATAAATTGTTTTTCGTGATTTTTTAATTGCTTAGTATTTTTATTATTTCTCAAACTATGGTTTTTCGTTTTATTCAATGGATGGAACTATGAGGAATCATGTTAATGTTCAATGTTATGGATAATGTAGTGATCATGAGTAAAAATGGGATAAAGATTGGATTTAAATATATTATTATTATTCCTAATCATTTATTATAATATATAATTAACAACCCACACATTAACCAACTATCTAACTCACAAAAGAAGAAAATAGTAGAGGCTTCTGAGAGCTCGGGTTGTGGAGACCATGGAGGAAAGATGGTTAAACTTCCATCATGTCTGAATTATGGAAAGAGAAACCTATGTGAATTTCTCAATAGTGCATGAAAATATTTTATGCATGGAAAATAAGGGCATACAGAAATGAATTGATGCGTAATAATGAATAGAATAATGGAGGGAAATAAATTTCATCCTAGGGAAACATTTACAGTTTGTTGTCTTAAATGCGGGGAACATAAAAATTATTCAAGTCAATTCCCACTTCCAAAGGATAACTATATGACTAAGGAAGGGCCTAAGTCATGTTGAAGGTTGTAAGAATATGACTTTTCAAAATATTTTTAATGTTTAATTTTATATGATTTTGGGCATGGATTTGATTTATTTATAGAAATACCATATCAATTTCCAAGGAAGGGAAGTCACATTTTTAATTCTGAACAAACACATGAGTGTTTATATATGTGAGAAAAATATGATATTATAATGGAAATTAAATCCATTTCATGTGTCTTGATTCCTATTAAAAGGGGTATTAATCTAAAATGGTTGGGGGGAACTCAAAATCATATTTATACCTATTGTACATTATTGTTTTTTTGATATTTTTAAAAAATGGTTACATTTTCTTCCTTTGATATATGAAGTGGATAATTCAATAGAACCCACAAATGATGCTATACGTATTTTAAATACTCTATATAGAATGGACCATATTGAGTTATTTTAATTGAAGAAGAAACTCTAAGGGAATCAAGATAAGGGACTGGTTCTTCCATGTACATTAACAAGAGGTGCATTTATTATTTTTATTAACATGAGAGATGGATCACTTTGAATCTTTATTGACTATCAGGAAATGAACAATATTAAAATTAATAATAAGTATCCCCTGCTTCAAATTGATGATTTGTTCGATCAATTATGTTTAGCTCTATATTTTTTTTCTAGATTGGTCTTTAATATGGATACTATCAATTGAGGGTCAAATGTGAATACATACTCATGAAAATCTTCTATAACAACTCAAGGTTCTGTAAATTATTATTTTTGAATTAATTTAACCTTTCTGATATTTTTCATTTCACATAACAGTGAAAATTGTTTTTAATATATTAATTCCCTATGTTTGGCTTACATTATACGCAAAACCATGTTAATCTTTCACTGCAAACAACATAAATTTTAGCTTTCACTAAATAGAACAATGAAAATATATTGAGTTACATGAAAAAAATACTTCCCTCGATGGCTTCTGTAATATGCATTATAGTGTTTTACCAAACCATAATATATTACTAAAATATTTTTATTTAACATAATAAGATATAAAAAAATATTAAAATTAGTAGTTATGAAAAATATTAATTAATTTTTGAAAATAATGTTTTACAATAATATATGTTGAATTCATAGGTTATGAACTAATTATAAATGAATGTGAAAACTGACTGAATATAAAAGGAAACTGTAAATATTTTTATGGTCAAAAAGAGGTTTTACCCTAATAAATTAAATTAATTAAAATTAATGGATTATATTTAGGTAATATTTATGTTATATATTCAATAATTGTTTTTTATTCATCCAATATATTTTATAGACAAAAGATGTGAAAAAACTTAATTATAAGCATAAAAACCAATATTTTTTTATAAATGTACTTTTAACGCCTTTTAATGGAGAACCCATTTTAAATATCATTTTAGAACATTTATAAATTCAATATTTCAAATTTAAATTTAAAATTTTAAGGGAAATATAAAAAATAGGCTAGGATAATTTTTTGGTATTTTTCTATAGGGTTTCATTTTTAGTGAATAATTAAAAATTCAGGATTTTAAATCAAAACTGATTTTTAAACTATTTTATATATAAGGTTAAATTATATTTTAATTTGGTTTAAAATTATAATTTGATTATAATTTTCTAAATTAATTTAATTTGATTAATTTGAAACAATTTCTTATTGAAATTTGATATAAAAACACAGCAATCATTTGATCATTTCTACAATAGAAACCCTTATTATCGGCCCGACTGTGAGATTAATTTCTACCCCTTCTATGATTATAATTTAGAAAAATGGATTCAATATTTGGAATCATAATAATTTATAATTTCTAATACAGTCAACATAGTTTTCGATCAAAAGTATTTGTGAAATTAATTAAATTTAATTACATTAATAAAGGTAAAATTAAGCTTAACTAAGGACTAGACCATAAATTTAAGACCCAAACGACCTAGAAACTTGTATAAAAGGTATTATATGACCATACTTCGAACATATATTCACTTTTATGGACTTTGGATCATTACTAGATCCACTTTCAAAATGAAAAACGTGGGTGGAATTCTCAATTCAAATTTTAACAAAAGTGCCACTCCTCCTTCCCTATAAAAGGAAACCACATCTCCCTCTTATTTACACCTCTAAATCCCCTTGGATCACCAAACATATGATAAAATAAGCTATAAAAATACATTAATTAATCATATAACCCTCTCAATAGTCATAAATTCTTACATTGAAGCCTTTGGTATAAACCAAAAGGATTTATCCGATTAAGAGGTGGTTTGAACAAGTATGAGGAGAGTCAAGAAACAAGGTAAGGGGATTTCATCTCACTTTTTTATTTCCATTAGATAAATTCTATAGTTTCCACTATTTATTTTTATGTGTGTGAGGAATTTTCATATTTTTATTCTACATATGTTATAATTAAATTTGTGGGTATTCACAAACCCATTTTATGATCTTTCTCCAAAGGGGATTCAGTTCCAAATGTTACCAAATCAGTGGAATATTTTGGGTTTTCCTTCTTTGAGATTCATGTTTTTTATGCACCTAAATTCTTTTTCAATGTGTATATACATCAATTTTACCTATTATATCAACAATTTATTTATTTTCATGATATTATATGTTACATGTAATTTAATTTTTTTACACGGATATTATTATCCCAAGGTACCAAGTTATAAGAGTTTATTGGGAAAATATCATCACTTTTCAAGATTAATTATGTTTATGCTTCCTTTTATTAAATTTTATGATTCGTATCTAAATAACAGCCATGAATTTTATTGTACTACAGTTATTCATAATATATTAATGTATTTCTATGATTTTTCAACTCTTTGGTATGTAAGATAATCATGAATTTTTTTTAGGAATGCCTGACATTACCCTCTCTTTGGTCGAAAATTTTCATTCTTTCAAAACCATGTTTTCTGAAAAATCTTTACATGAATATTATACTTATCACACATGATCATAAAAATGAATTTTTACCCTTTTTTTCTTTTACCAATGTG
The DNA here is from genome assembly GCA_963277665.1 of Viscum album. Lineage (NCBI taxonomy): Eukaryota > Viridiplantae > Streptophyta > Magnoliopsida > Santalales > Viscaceae > Viscum > Viscum album. The sequence continues at coordinate 816,951,518 of OY728165.1, forward strand.
TTAAAAATAATCTTATTATCTCTTTCTAAATGAGTCATTTTTCTAACCTTTTTACTTTGAAAAAGGAATGTTCGTTTTACCTCATACAACTTGTATGAATTTAACCACAATCAATTATTTGAATATTCCCTTTCGTTTTTGAAAGTTTAATTTGTAATAAAATATTACTAAAAGTTATTTTCAAGGAAATTGTTCCCACAAGTTTTTCATGCTTCTTTTATATGTTTTTAAATAAAATGGTTTTCAAAAGGTTTTATGGTTTAAATAGTATTTTTCAAATAAGAAATGATATTTAACTAAAGAAATATTTTCAAATATACTTTATAGTTCTTTTCCAACTATGATAACATCTGTTGATGTTACTCATGACTTTATAGAAAATTATATAAAGGTTTCATTCATATTATTTCATGAATGGTTTATATTTTGATGGAATAATGATTAAGACATTCATTTCACTTTTATGGGGTTTATGATTTTGAAACCCACTTCTTTGCATGAGTTATGATTTCTTTAATTGATTATGAAACATATCTATTTTCATAGGATAGGATGTGATGAAAAGTTAATGATACCCATTTCATTTCATGGGTTAATATTTTATGTTTATATAACCCAACTCTTTTTATGGGAATTGATATGACGAATGTTCTATTACATTGTGGATCTTTTTTGAATGATTTTATTATAAAATGGGTGGGACCTATATGTCCATCCAATGAATTGGGAAATGGTAAGTTGTATATGATCTCAAAGGGTATATGGGTTGTAGCCCAATACTAAAAAAAGAGGGTACATGGGTTTTAACCCAAGCTCCAAAACAATAAGTTATATGGATTGTAGCTCAAGACTAAAAACAAGAAGGTATAGGGGTTGAATCTCAAGACTAATAGTAAGAGGTTACATAGGTTATAATCCAAGCCTAAAAATAAGAAGTTACATGGGTTGTAGCCTGAGCCTAAATGTAAGAGGTTACACGGGTTGTTAGACCAAGCCTGAAGTAGGTACACAAGTCGTATCCCAAGGTTACCATGTTATAAAGGTCTTGGTAGGTAGCCTTAACACAAGATTTTATATTCTTATGTGCATGCCACATATTCCATGTCTTATTCGTATGTTATTCTTTCATGACTTATTCTATTAATTATATTATGATCTATGTCTTATGAATTCCCAATCTGTATTATGATCTCTAATATGTAGGGTATGATCTTCAAATGTGTTGCTCAAGTTCCATACCATTTTTTTTCGTGTTATTATTAGACATTTCATTTATTTAACCTTACTAAGAATATAATCTCACCCCATTCTTATGTTTGCTTTCCCCAAGTTATAATGAATGGTTTTAGGATGAAGTACTAAATATGGAGACCTTTATGGGGGATGTGTAATATATTTCACAAAGATAGAATATTTTGATTACCTGTTCCCAAAGGCACTAAACTATTATGGTCATTAGGAATGTATTTTGCAATGTATTGAAAATTCATCTAAAATGATGCATTATCCATGCATGTTAATCTTGGGTTGCTATAGCTTTTATCATAGGAAATTTTATTCAAACTTTAGAAAATATAATGAGAAAAATTTAGTGAGATTCCTAGGTATAATTCTAAGGAGATGTCTATGGATTTCTATAAGGATAAGTATAAGGATTACATAATGTATTGGAAAATGTCCTAGAATTTTGGTAAAAGATTTAGTGAGTGTTTTCTGGAAATATATCCTTGTCTGGATACTACAAGTAGATGTGGCTCTGGAATAAACATTCCTAAGGATAAAAACTCTGACAATATGTTTTGGTCTTGACTTAGGGTAATCTGGTACATGACAACATTCCTTTATGCACATCTAATTTGACACTCATGGGGGATATAATTTGGGAGTTCACAAAAATATTCATGAGCTATCATGAAGGATTTAAATAGAAGATTAATATTAATAAAATAGGATAAACATATGATGTCATCAATTAAATAAGTAGGATCCATGATTTATCCACCATATAAGTAATTATTCGTGATTATATGGTATCCCACAAAGATTAATGTTTCTCAAACTCTATATTATAGTTTTATTAAATCGAGAAAAATATAAGTAACATCGTTAACATTTAATGTGTAATATGTGGAAAGCTTGGGAGTTATTGAACTTGATTGCCTAATTGGAAATCTCATAAGTAAAATATGATTGTGGTTATGAGTGTTGGTCATACATTTGATGATAATGAGACTAAAAATGACATGTGAAAGGTATGTGATGTTATTCCATTATGGTGTACATTAAACATAGAATCATGATTAGATTGAGGTTTAGGTACCTTAAGACAAGATCCATATTTCATATTCTAGGAAAACAACTTTAAAGAATAATTTAATTAAGCCCATGTAATGATTTAGGAATAAATTTTGATGATTAAAGTAATTTTTTTTGAATTCAATGATTATGTTATATGAATCATGAAATATATAAGTATTTTCACTATAATTTTTCATTTAGGATTGAAAAGAATATTTTTAATTGTGACGAAGATATTGAACGGTGATATTTTGATTAAGGGAAGGTAACCCTTAATGTGATCATAATGTTGAGAAAATTGTGTTTCACAAGGATAAATAGAAGACTGATTTAGATAAAGTAAATAGGATAACACTGATTACCCTGGATTTGATTATTTAGTGGTTTACAAAGTAGTCTAATTCAACATAGATGAAGTTTAAAACTTATTGGATTTAGGGAATATATCCAATAACCTTTGGAATAATGAATAATGTATGTTTTTATAATGTATTTATAGAAATTAATGTTATTACTATGTTTCAAGAGAATATATGATGAGGGTATTCACATGTTTGCAATGTGACAACCAAATGATAGTTTGTGATATATGGGGGAATAAATGGTAAGATGATTTTGTTTCTTTATTTCTAAAGTGTAGGATTTTAATATTTTAGAAGGGTTATAAGGTAAACCATTCATGAGAGGTTGAATTTAAACTTTGGATGAAGTATTTAGGCATTGAGTTATTATTGAAAACCTTGGTTATAACGATATTTAGTGATTAACCTTATTTCAAGGATGTCCAACTTATTTATTTTTGAAATTATATTAGCATGGTTTTAGAAAACGACATCTTGTATGTTGGGAGAAAACCAATAATGTCCGGAAAGGCCGTGATTCTTGAACCCAAGACCGAAGGACGACAAGGGATTCACACCTACCACTGGACAAGACAATATCTATGTTATTGTGTAGTTATTATTTTTGAATAACTATTAATGATGAACTGGTAGAGTTAATTTTTTTGTTTACATATTTGTGTATTAACCATATTGATTTTAAAGAATATTTTGGGGTAAGTAGTTATAAATTTCATTCTTTTATGGGACATAATATTTTCTAAAAGTTTATTTGAGCACCTCAGGCATCAATGTTAATTTATGGATGTATATTAAACAAAGAAATTGATGGATTAGAAATTTATAAAATCACCACTAAAGAATGAAAATTTGTTTATATAAAATTTTCAATTAAGATTATTTCATTAATTTATTGGTCAATGAAATAATTACTCATCGTTAGGATAATGATGAAAAGAAAATGTGTTGTCATAATACCTTAATTTTGTTGAAACGATGGCCTTTTAAATCATCCCATATTTATGAATCTGAGGCCCACAAATTCCCTTTGATCATTAATTTTTTTTTGGGATTGATGACGTTAATAACACAATATAAATATTTACACTTTTCCTCCATGTCCAATATTTACTCCCTTCCTATGTTCTTCTATGTGTAAACCCAATTATATGTTATTTTGGGTAATAATTATGGTTCCAACATTTCTTTTTTATGGTATGTTTTACTATCCATTTTTAGGATGTGGGTTTCTATGAATGTAACTTTAAAGTATTAAAACATTGATAACCTAGATGAATATCAATGGAGAAATTACGTTTATGGGGGGTAGAATATAATACCCCATGATTTTTTGAATTATTATTTTCGAATTAATTTAACCTTTTTGATATTTTTTAATTCACCTAACAGTGAAAGTATTTTATATTATAATTAAAAATTATGTTTGGATTCTGTTATATGAATGAGCATGTTAATCATGCACTAAAAAAACATAAATTTTAGCTTTATATGAACATAAAACCTAGGTTATCTTATGTTAAATGCATCAATGACTTTCCTCGATGTCTTGCGTAACTCACATGACTGAGTTTTACCAAAAAATAATATATTATATAAAATATTACTATTTAATATAATAAGATATTACCTTGTATTAAAAGTAGTGGTTACGAATAATATTAACTAATTCATGAAAATATTTGGATTACAAAAATTTAATATGAATTCATAGGTTATCAATTAATTAGAAATGAATATTAAAACCTACTGAATATAAAGGAAAATATTAATTTTTTATGGATACATTACTATTTTACCCTAATAAATTAAATTAATTACAATTATTGAGTGATAATAATGTTATATATATGTTATATATTCAATAAAATATTTTGGGTATTCATCTAATAGATTGGATATACGTAAGATAAGAACAAACCTAATTTTATGCATTAAACCCTATTTTTTTATAGAGGCAGTTTTAACGCATTTTAAGGGAAAACCAATTTTAAATAAAAGTTTTGGAACTTTTAAAAATTTAATATGTCAAAATAAATATTATACTTTGATGAAAAACATGAAAAATAGGTTATTAATTTTTTTTGGTATTTTTTTGTAACGTTTCATTTTTTATCGAATTGCTGAAAATATAGGATTTTAAATCAAAACTAAATTTTCATGTAATTTATTTAAAAAGATAACTTATATTTTAATTTCATTTAAATATATAGTTAGATTATAATTTTATAAATTAATCCAATGTGGGTAATTGTAAACAATTCAACATTGATATTGGATAAAAAACATAACACATTTTTGATCATTTTTAATTTAAAAACCCGCATTGTTGACCCGATTAGGAGATTAATTTTAAATTAATTGCATCCACTTCTGTGATTGGGATTTGGAAAAATGGATTCCATATTTAGAATCAGTACAATTTATAATGTTCATTAAGGTCAAATTCGTTTTTGAAAAAATATATATGTGAATGTAATTAAAATTAATTACATCAATTAAGGTAAAATTAATCTTTACTAAGGATTAAAATTTAAATTTAACACCCAAAACGACATAGAAACTCGTCCAAAAGACATTGTATTGAAATATTTTTACCCTATACTCCATTTTATTGAATTTGGATCATTATTTTATCCACCTAAAACCTGAAAAACGTGGGTGGAATTCTCTCTTCAAATATTTACAAGAGTACGACTCCTCCATCCCTATAAAAGGCCACCACCTCTCTCTCTTCTTCATAGAGATCAATTACCTTGGATCACCAAAAAACTACTCTAATAATACCCCAAAATCACTCCATTACACCTAGAAGACTCTCATTGGGAATAAATTCTTCTAAGGAATCCATTTGGCACAAAAATAGGAGTTACCCAATTAAGAGTTGGTTTGAACGAGTATGATGATAGTTGAGAAACTAGGTAAGGGGATTTCATTACACTTATTATTTCTGTGAGATACATGCTACTTTTACCACTCATTCCATTTGGGCATTGTATATACTGACCATTATTGTATTATATGTATCTTATACTTAAATTTAGGGGTATTCGCATATCCATTTTATGATCTTTATTTCATGGGGATTCAGTTTCAAAAGTTACCAATTCGGTGAAATAGTTTTGTCTCAATTTTCCTTGTTTGAGACTCATGTTTTATTATGCACATAAATTCTATTTCTAGCTGTATACACATCCATTTTACATGTTTTATAATTAATTTCCCTCTTTTCAGGATATTTTAAGTTTCATGTAATTTTCATTTATTACATGGAGATTATTATCCTAAGTTATAAAGTTATAAGAGTTCATTGGGACAATTTCAGCACTTTTCAGGATTTTTTATCTTTATGATTACATTGACGAAATATTCTAATAAATATCTCATTAAAAACATGGAATTTCCTTATCATATGGTTCTTCATAATATATTAATTTATTGGTACCATTTGTCAACTCTTTGGTATGTAAGATAGTTAGGAAAGTGTTTTTAATAAATCCTGAATTTACCCTATATTTGGTTGGATATCTATGTTCCATTAAAATGATGTATTCTAAAAAGGGTTTCCAAGAATATTATACTGATCTCCCGGATCATTAATGGAAATTTTACCTATTTTTATTTTACCAATTTTTTCATAGGAATGTTCTGGTCACATTCCAAATTCTTCATTTGTAAAACCATTTTAATGTTCAAAAGTAATATTCTTTTTACGTCATACAACATGTATGAATTTACCCACAATAAATTATTTAAATATTTGATTTTATTTAGAAGGATAATTTTTATGAATATTTTTCTAAATGATATTTTCACGAAAATTATTTTCAAAAGGGTTTCATGCATCTTTTAAATGTTTTTAAGAAAAATGTTTTTCGAAAGTTTTTACATTTCAAAGATCATTTTTTAAGAAAAAATGATATTTACATCAATAAATGTTTTAAAATATCCTTAAATGTTAATTTCCATCTATGATAACATCCTTTTATGTTACTCATTCCCTTATAATAAATGAACCAAAGGTTTCATTTATATTATTTCTTGAATAGTTTATGTTTTTATTGAATGATTATTAAGCCACCCATTTCACTTCCTTGTGTTTTAGGATTATGAAATCTTCTTCTTTGAATAGTTTATGCTAACCTGAAGTGATTATAAAACCTGTATCTTTCCATATTTTATGATTTGATGATATTTTAATGATTCCCATTTCATTTCATGGGTTATTATTTGATGTTTATAAAACCTAACTCTTTTTATGGGTAATGATATGATGAATGTTATATTATATTGTGGAACTTTTATGAATTATTATATTTTGATATGGGTGGGACCTATATCTCCCTCTAATTCATTGGGTAATGATAAGTTGTATATGATCTCAAAGGTTAGATGGGTTCTAGCCCAAGCCTAAAAGAAAGAGTGTACAAGGGTTTTAGCCCAAGCCTGAAAACAAGAAGGTATATGGGTTATAGCACAATCCCAGAAGAAGATGTTATATGGGTTCCAACCCAATACTAAATGTAATAGGGTACATGAGTTGTAGTCCAAGCCCAAAAAAATATGGAGCTTGGGTTGTTACCTGAGCCTAAAATTAATACGGTACATAGGTTTTTAGCTGAAGCCCGAAGCAGGTATATGGGTCATATCCCAAGCCTAACATGTTATAGAGGCCTCAGTAGGTAGCCTTGAAACAAGACTTTCTATTCTTATGCAAATCCCAAAAATTCCATGTCTTATTCCTATGTTATGATTTCATGACTTATGAACTTAATTCTCTTATGATCTATGTCTTATTAAATTCCAATCATTATTACGATCTCTAATGTGATGGGTAAGATATTAAATGGTTATTCCCTTGTTCCTTACCCTTTTGTTCATGTTGTGCTAACAGATTTCCTTTATTTACCCTTACAATGAATTTGAGGTCACACATTTCTTATATTTACTTTCCTCATGTTATGAAGAAAGCTTTTAGGTAGAAGTACTGAATGTGGAGATCTTTATTAGAGATGTTGAATATCTTTGACCATGATATGAGATTTTGATTTCATGTTTCCAAAGATACAAAACTCTTATGGTACTCGGACATTTATTTTTTAATATATCAAATATTCATCTAGAATGATTTAATATACATTTATGTTAACATTGGGTCGTTATACCTTCCATATGAGGTAGGTACACTATGAATTTATATACTCCAAGAGAATAAAAGAGTATGGAGATCATTTGAGGATTTTTACTAAAGTCCCCCAGGAATGAGTTGTTGTTTGTAAAATTTACCAAGTGTTAATTTTATCAATATAAAGATTCATGTTTTCTTACATAATCTCAATAGATGGTATATTGGTTGACCCATCAAAGGAAATTGTTATTGAGCATTATCCTAGGTCACCCATTTTAATAGAAATTTATACTTTTATTTGATTGGATAGATAATATCTTTGGTTTGTGAAGAATTTATCATGATTATTTATACTACTCACCATTTTAATCGAAAATGGAGTCATGTTCGTTTGGGTAAATGAATGAGAATACATTTTCCAATAACTGAAGAGAAGGTTGGTCAATGCACTTGTACTTACACAACTCTATAGTAGATGAGGGTTTGCGTTCTTTAGTGATGCATCAAATAAGGTATTGAGATGTTTCCTCATGAATAATGATATGGTGATAGCTTATGGTTTTCACTAATTAGAAATGCCTGAGAAAAATTAATGTACTCCTGATTTGGAATTGGAAATAGTAATTTTGACATTAAGAATACAAATGAATTATCTTTTTAGAATAAAGTGTGATATATACCAATCATAAAAGAATAAATTATATGTTCACACAAAAATAGTAAAATACATGTAAAAGGATATTGTTAGGGTGGATTAAACATTATGACCGACAGATACATTACTACCCTGAGAAAGAGAAAAAATTGGTTAATTCTCTGAGATGGAAGGACCAGGATAGTTTTTATATAATGATGATTTAAGGAAATTAATTTTTTTATAAATTTGTATAATATGGATATTGATATAATTAAGAAAATAAATAAACCATATCTTTATCAGAAGAATATTCAATCACCTATCCATGTGAGTATTAAAGAGGTATAAAATAATGATACAAAATTGATGAAGAAGGTGAGAAATTTTCTTGAGTTAAACCATGATTTTGATGAAATGATAAAATTACAGAACTAAGTATGTGTCCCATCAATACCAAATCAGAATAAAGAGATGTTCGATAAAGCTCATAGTTTATCATTATATACTCATTCTAGAAGTACAACGATGAATAGATATATTAAAATTCTTTCTGATGGGACAACATGAAAAATGATATAATAGAGATTGTATCCCAATTTGAATTATTCCAAAAAGTTAAGGTTAAGATATATATTTCCAAGGGAATTTTACAACCATTACCCATACTAAAATAAAAATGGGAAAACATTACCATGCATTTCATCATCGGCTCCCCAAAACACCATAATGGGAAATTTCTATTTGGGTTATAGTCATTCACCTTATGAAATAATTGAATTTTATTTCCATTATAGAATATTTATCTGTTGATCAGATTTCTTGAATATTCATTAAGAAAGTTGAAAGGTTTCGTGGAGTACCAAATGCTATTGTAAATGATTGGGATCTGATGTTTATCTCAGTGTTCTGGAGAAGTCTTCACCAGTGTTTGGATATAGAGTTGAGTTTTAGTACTAAATATAATCCACATACAAGTGTCTAGCCTAAAAAGACTATTAAAAATATAGAAGTCATGTTGCAGGATTTATTTTTGGAATTCAATGGTTATGATAATCTACACCTTCCTTTGGAAGTTTTTTTTACCAAAATATATTTCACATGACCATTGAAATGGAACCTTATGAATCCCTCTATGGAAAGAAATGAAAAAATCTTTTTTATTGGTATTATTTTAGAGAAATAAATATATTAGGTATTGAGATAGTTTATGAAATATAAGATAAGGTAAGATCTATTCTATAGTACATCAGGGTTGCTCAAAGTCGACAGAATAGTTGTGCTGACAATCACCAGGGAGACTGACATTTTGAAAATGGTTAAAAGGTATTCTTATTAAGATATACATGGAATAAAGTAAGGATATTTGAAAATAATTTCAATTCAAGTTCTATATATATCAGTCCCTTTGAAATTCTTCATCACATTGGGATCGTTACTTATCTCTTGGTGCTTCCACTTTATCTCTTTTAAGTTAACATTGTGTTTCTTTTATCTCACCATAGCAATTACATACATAATAACTCACTTATAATGAACTAAAATGTTGTACCATTAGAGCATGAAATATCTTATGAGTAAAAACCAGTGGTGTTTTTTTGGATCGAAGACAGAAAGTGCTGTGAAACAACAACACTCACCTGGTCAATGTTTAATAGTGAAACTCTAAATTTTATGAATGTATTTGGGAACTAGAGGATGTGATTAGGGAAAATAATCCAATTATATTATTTATGTGGTGAAATTTCATGTGTTGTATACTTTTAATAGGTTAAAATGTAACACCCCAAGATTTTATGATATTTTTTCTTCAAATAAATTTAATTTCCTCAATAGCTTGTGATACACACAAACATGAGTCTAAATGAACCGTAATATATTATACCATTATAAACTACAAATTAAATCAGTAGTATATATAAGAAAAAATAAATTTGGAAAAAATATGTATAAAGGTTATATATAATGAAAATATAATGATAAATAATCACTTCATTTTTAGTAAAGTCATTTTATGATTGAAAAATATATTTTCTTCAAAAATGGTTTTTATTGCATTTTCTAAAGAGAATTATAAATAATTTCTATCATTTTTTTAAATTTTATTTGAAAAAGTAAAATTTATTTTTGAAATAATAATTTCAAATTTTCTTAGGGGGGATTTTTATAAATATTATAAAAAATTTATTTTTTTGTTGAATAGTGAAAATACTAATTATTTTTAAAGAAAAATAAATATTATTCAAATATTTTAAAAGATCCATTTTGATTTATATTGGTTTTAAATATGTATTTTTTTCTGTAAAAAAATTTCAATTTATACCTTTTGGATTAACATTTTACTTAATCTTGGTGTATACATACATTTAGACTTAAAATCATTTTTTAGAAAACAATTTTTCATTACATTTTTTGTTTTTATATTAAATTAATCTCTACAATTTCTAAAGATTTAACCATTAATAATGGAGCCATATTTGTAATCATAATTTCAAAATTTAGTAATGAGTTCCATTTCATTTTTTATAATTTGAATAGTAACTATAGAAGAAATAATACTACATCAATAAAATGGGTAAAATTTGTCAATTAAGGTTAAACATAGTGACAAGTCCAAAAATTTCATCATAATTATTATTGTATGAAGGTATTTCAACAATTATAACCATGGTATTGATATTTAATTTTTTATAGAACACATTTCTTTGAACATGGATTAATTATATTTTAACCCTTTAATAAATTCATGGTGTACCCCTCCCACTACTCATCAAAGGATACCCAAGTTCTCTCTTCATTACACTGTATTTTTCCACTTATATTGACTAAAACTTACTGATATAAATATTTCAAGCATATATTTTATGTAATTTTAATGAATCCTTTATTTTATTTTGATAACGGTGTTACACACTATGAAAATAAATTACATGTCATATACATAAATACACATCTTTAAGGTTCACAATAGAGAGACATGATAAAGCACCGCTAAGGTGGATTATATAATGTGAAAATCCATTACACCTAGTGAAACATTTAAAAATTAAAAAAATAAAGATTCACAAGATACGATCTTTTTCAAAGAAAGCTGAGGGTTTGAAAAAAACACCAATAAATCACCAATTGGCCCCACATTTTAGGGGGATCAGAAGGGAGATCGATGAGGGAAGATGTCAGACAGACACACACAACAACAGAGGATTAATGCTGTGGCTTTCTAGACCCATTCACTTTCTCACATTATTCATTACTGCAATATTATTCATGATGCACCATACATATCTTACCTCACCGTGAAAGTATTTTGTCACTATATTCATCAATACATCAGATTACGTGACTAATAATTATCATAAATAATAATTTTTAAGTCTGAAAATCAATAAATAGATTCGCCAATAGAAACATCCCATGAGACATATAAATTTGGATTTCATACTGCTCTACATTGTCCTCATAAAATCATAGAGCATATATTACCAAGGGTGTATACCCAGAAAAGGTGCCTCAATGTCCTATGAGTCTCCATCCATAATTTCATGTATCCATTTCTCCTTAAAATAATATCATATGGATATAGAAAATATATTTAATAATAGTGTCATATCACTTCCAAGTTCTCATTATATAAGTGAACTGTTATGACCTCTTAGTGTGATAGCTAATCTAAGGAAATTATAACATAATATGTCATGCAGAAGAAAAATAATTATTTTATAATGATTTCTATAATATTTAAAACTATGAATAAAAGTGACCATAATGTATGAAAAAGTTGGTTCCAGTGAACCAACTCCATCTATTAAAATCTATATGAGATTTAAAAACAATATGTTTCATGTTGACATAATGTTTTTAATAATTTTATTACATGATAATGTATACTTTTATATTCAATATCATGTTTACGGACTAATAAATAATTTTTTTTGTATTGATTATATGATATACCATTGTAGGTTTTGTAATAGTGATTCTTTTCTAATAAAATCGTTTTTCTTACATTTATTGATTAGGTAATTCATAATGGATTTCATTGCTACAAATCATATGGGGTTACAAATTGTGGTCATGTGAATAAGGATTGTGTTTGATAAATAATATTTGTACAAATCATGAAGATATACCCCAAAACGTTTTTTTGGATATTTTAGATATTTTTCTAATATACTTTCACATGTGGTGACATATGATGTAACATGTATTTAAAATAAATGAACACTTCTTATAAAAGTGTTAAATTTTATTAAAATATTCTATTGTATATGAATTAAGAGTGGTAATTATATAGGATTAGATATAATATGAAGTTTGATATGTCTATGATATTTCATTCAATTTTGTTTATTTTTTGGAAATTTATACTAAAGGAAATGGCATGACATGGTCGATTGGGTTTTTTTGTGGTCTATATCGGGATAAACCAAGTCATAGTGAATGTAACCATTCCATTGTGTGTTTAATTGAAATTTATGTGTTACTTGATAATAAAATATTCATATTTTTTTCCAACTATAATAAATCATATTTAGTTTTTCTATCATTTAATGATTCTCTAAGGAGTTGGAACAACCAATGTAATTGTTTGCACATATAAAAAAATAAAAAAAATAAATATTCAAAAGTCATAAATTTAGTAATTCATGAATCATTTATGAAAGGTTTCACTCAATATAGAAAATTCTTTTTGGATCTACAACGAATACTTGGATGGTTATATATTTAGACTTACTGTTTTTCATTTCTTATATGAATATTTTGATACAAATCATGGATTTTTCTCTCTAAATATATTTATCTCCCTCACTTTATCTAAAACAACATGATTTATCAAAAAAAGAAGAAGATGATATTTTTCAAAGGAATTTGGTGATTCATATAGTCTATGGATATCCATAGAGTAATTTTATCATAGGTTAAATCTCTATTATGACTCTAAAGTTCTTGTGGAAATGAATGGACAAGTTACATTTTAAAATTAAATTTTCATAATTCATTATTTATTTATTTATTTCAACAAAAATATAAATATCACAAATATTTATAGGTTTTGTTTGATATTTTCCTATGTGTTGTATAATTTTTATAATTAAAACCCCCTATTGAACAACATACTGAGAATTTCAATCTTTTTTCCATATAATGGATAAAATAGATTAGTTTTTAAAATAGTCTTATAAATTTACAAATAATGAATTTGGTGGATATTTTATGGTTTTTAAATGTTATGATAAAGAAATATTTCACAAACAAGGATTACCCTTAAATAACAAAAAAAATTCCATGAGATCAATAATTATGTCCTATGAAGTATTGGTCCATGTTATATATAGTAATAAATTCTATGATCTATTAAAAGGGGCATCATATTTAATTCAATTGGAAGGGAATCCTCTATTTCCTACCATTCCAATTTTAAACACATTATAAAATAAATTCCGGATAAATAAGGTAAATTTTCAATTAAGGATTGTCGTGATGTTGATATTTTGATTATTTAGATGAATGTATTGGATATAAAAATTATTTAATTCTTGAAGAACACTAAATATATATAATAATGATATTATAATTTGTATTTTCTCTTAAATAGATATGATATTTTAAAAAATCAACCAATATTCAGTAATCTTTTTGGAATATATTATCATAATGGATCATATGTTTTCTAAATTGAAGAGAAAATAAATTCATGACCTAAACTCAACATTTGAATGCTAAATTAGAAAGAAAATATCACAATTTTCATCAGACATATCTATTAAAGGTATTTTCTTGTATTCAATCCCATTTATGATGTATAAAGGTTTATTTTTTTAATAAAATTTTTTGGAATAACATTTTTATTTTTTATATAAAATAATTTCTATAAATGTATTAAATAAATCCAAATAGACATTTATTATACCTTGTATGATTTTTGGGACTATCATTCACAATAAAATAAACCATCTTAAAAAGGAACTCCTCTTAGGACTCCAACCTGTGGTTATTATTTCCTACCATTACCTTTTCTAGGATATTGATGTTAAACCTCAAGTCACATTTTACAATCCTTTTACTATCTTGGAAATAGTCCTCTTTACATTAGGAAAATAAAATCTAAAAAAACTTTTGTTATATAAACTATTAATACCATCATCTCTAAAACAACTAAGGAGGTCTATAAACCTTTGAAATAAACTCCCACATCAATCAATAATCACGAATAGAAGAGATATCATTTAGACGATATCAAAATATAATATAATGGAAACAAACTGAATATTGACTAACATCTAAAAACCACGAATCGAAAATTTAGAATAACTATAAAGATTTCAGAAGTGACCATTCATGATCATTATAAAACCATGACTACACTATAAAATTAGAACTGTGAAGCAAAAATACAAAACAATCAATACAATATAGAGTTATATGAGAATTTTTCATAGTTATTAACATCTATAAAATGTTAGTGCACTCAATAAATAGTTCCTAAATATTATTATTTTTATTTCTTATCTAATAATGAATCATGGAATGCAGAATCACCTTTAATTTTTTAATCCTAAGTCATAATATTTATAATATCTAATAAATGATTAATATAATTCATAAATCTGACATTAATTTACCGTAAAATAGAACTCTATTGAAATGCCATGTTAAAGTCACATTCGTGATCAACTAAAAAGGTCATCGATAATAAATGATAATAAAAATACTCAAAATAATTATTCCACTATATAGAATGATTAATTAATTCTTATTTATAAAACATCAAATTCTATAGGGATACACCCTTGAACAATATCACTTTTAATAGGTCATGATATTCTATTTTTGATTTCACTAAGAAAAAAGATATATAAAATTACTCTAGATAACATTGAATATTTATATTATAGACGAATCCAATATATTTGGGAAAAATTATATTGAAAATGAACTAATGATTTACCCATAAAAAATCATCAACCATGATAACTATAAGATAATTCATTCATTGGGTTAGTACAATATTCTATGACTCCTCCTCCCACACATATCTCATATTATTTCTATGAAATATCATTATCGATATCAATGGATCATAATTAATTTCATCATATGAATAGAGATAACATAAATAGATTTAATTCCCTTGTCAATATCATGAGACATTCATTTTATAATTAACCAAAATCATCATGATCTATGGGTAATTATAGGTTGAATGATATTTACGAATAATAGTTTCACAATGATAGTGCATTATCCCTTAGTAATTTTCAATTATTGATCAGTCTCTTACATGGAATATAAGGGGACCATTATTCCTGAAACATTATTTTCCTCCCCAACATAACTTATAAACATTAATTTTAAAGTCTACATACCTCAAAATTAAAGCCAAGATTTTTCTAATTCATGAAACATCCTTAACAACCAACATGATAAAACTCATTCAGGACCTATCATAACTAGTATCCCCACATAAAAATAAATAAAAAATTTGAGTGTGATTCCCTTTGTCTACCTCTAATTTTTTCAGGGATTGGATTTGAAAAAATATGTTATAATACACATATAAGAGAGGAATTCACCATAATAATCCAAGAAAATGATATAAATGAGATGGAATGTTAGAAAAATATTCTATTTAATTAAAAGTAAATTGTAGTTGTCAGGTTTAAAAATGAATGAATATTAGAGAACTATAATAGTATTCATGATCTATTTTCTAAAAAAATAAAATATATGACAACCATAAAACAAAAAATAAATAAATAAAAAATTATAGCTTAATAATTGAATAAAAATACATAAATCATGTACCATAATTGTAAATACACCCTGATAAGATTACTATGTCCCACCACTAAAATTAAAATAATTATCTAAAAATTACAGATAATATTTTAGGACATAGTGAAATCATACTCATTAGTTTCACACTCAACATATAAATATGTTGATGTGGTTATAATATACAAATTTATACATAAATGTAAAAGATAATCCATAAAATTGGACAAATCTATAGAAAATTCCTTATCCCAATAAGTACCCTGTTGATCTCACCTATTTTGGTAATCCCAATTATGCTTTCACATACTTTGATAATCCCAATTAATTTTTATCTATATTCTATAATTGTTCAATCTATGACATTCTATTTTCCAATAATAGTAAAATAATCTTTGAAATTTTTTAATCAATGTTTATCTATGTTTATATGAGTTTTGAAGTAATTCTAACTCAATCGGATATGTTCTGCACAAAACAGATAATTATTAAGTCACTGATATGCTTATATCTACTGATATAGACAAACATCTCTACCGGTACTTGGTCTACCGATAGACTTAGTCTACCAATAGATAGAGTCACTGATAAGATAAGGTCACCGATACGCAGAGCCACTGATATGTATAAGTCCACTAGTAATCACATGTCTCTGATAGATCATGTCCACTGATACAGACAGCTACTGCTAGAAAATGAGCTACAGATAGAACAAGTCTACCGGTAAGCATACGTCTACCTATATATATACTTCACTGGAAGAAAACGGAGTTGCCGATATGCACAGACTAAAAGTCTACCGATACTAACTACTATTACACCAGAGTTACCGATAGAGTAAGTCTTCTGATATAATGCGAGCTACCGATAGACCAAGAGATACTGATAGAAGGGGTCACTGGTATATAGAGCTACTGATATAGAGTATGAGCTACTGATACCAGGAGCTACCGATACAAGATCAAAGAGCTACCGATAGAAGGTCACTGCTACACAGTCCACCGTGACACATCTACCAACAGAAAGCTAAATGAAAGACATACCAGTCAAACTCTATACTCTCAATATTATTTATTTATTATGCAATGGTAATATTTGATGTTTTTAATGAAATTAATGTTATTTAATGATAGTTGTTGTCATGTTAGTGATCCGTACCTAGTACCCATGAAAAAGGTATTCATTATTTTTACCCGAGCTGAAAGCTATAAAAGGAAAGAAAAATTCCGGGAAAAAGATAATAATCAAGAAGGTATATGAATGTTGTGAAAATGAAAGGGATGAATATCATGGAAACATGGTGCATTCAAACAAAAAGAAAAAGCTACATTCATACTAGAAGATCACTCGATATACACCAAACCATTCACTCTAAAGGAGAACACAAGATACACCTTAGTCAAGGAGTGAAGAACTACCAGAAGATGTTTATACACTCAAGCTGAAAAAGATGAACCTGAAAACCAAGGAAGAAAATGACACTATGTTTTCAGAAAAAAAAACAGTGAAGGACTCAGAAGCATATTTGATTAATCAAAAGAGTCCAGAGCTGCACTTCACATCACTAGAGAAATCTTAACTCTTATCTACTATTTTAGTGATTCTTTTATTTACATTTCGAGCAGTGTGTATACTATGTATATTTCTTACACACACTGTCTCCTATGCTAAGATGGAGGATTTCTAAATCCTCATTCAAACTTTATAACTCCCTTGTATCCCACTGTGGATAGTAGTAGAGGTCAAGTAAGACCTGGAAAGCTTGTGAGCTGTTGTTTGTTTTCCCACGTAGAACTGTGGTAGAGTTTTTTGTAACTGGACAATGTTTTCATTGTTGTTTACCCCGATCCATGGTGTGGATAAAATTTATATAAATTGTTTGAGAGGACTAAGTCTCGGCTTGAGACTGAACCTCTTGGTTACATCTATTGTGAATTTTAGTTTAAGTAAAATAATTTACTATATATCTTATATTCAGCTGCTAATTACATTGAAATACATTTTGTTTTAAAGTTACTTTGATAGTTAAATTACCAAATTTTTGTACTTATTGTGAACCAGTAAGTTAGTTCCAAAAGTTAATTTAATCTTCTAATTAAATTAACTAAGACCTAATCAGTCTTTGAGAAACTAATTGAACTTTTAAAATCTATATAAATTCACTACAGTTTAACTTGTTTTTAAATAGGGGAATTTTAAGAGAAATATTTGTAACAGAAATTTTAATTGGAACTCAATTCAACCCCTATTGAGTATCCACTCTGAGCAACATTTAGTATCAGAGGTAGTTTTTATTTATACAGGATTTCAAAACGCTCTGTTTTTCAACTATGATTTTTGTTTCATTTTTAATGATCCTAAATTTGTGTTTGGTCTAAATTTTATCTCTTTAAATATATTTTCTAAAATCTGGTTATGGAAAATAGATTAGAAGGTGCTTCTACCAACATGCCACCATTATTTTATGGTACAAACTATGTCCAGTGGAATCTTAAAATGAAAATTCATTTAGAAAGCATGAGATTTGATATCTGGACTGCTATAGAGATTAATATAAAATTCCAGAAACTGAAAGAACTACTTCGGATGAACCTACTAAAACAGCTTACAATAATAATTATAAATCTATGAATTCCATGTACTAAGCTTTAGGAGATGAAGAATTCAATCACATTTTTTCTTGTAAAACTCCTTATGAAATCTGGGAAACTTTGGTTATTTCCCATGAGGGAACAACCAATGTTAAAGAAATTAGGCTTAATACCTATACGATCAAATATGATAATTTTAAAATGAAGCCTGATGAACCCATTTCTGACTTGTATCTCAGGTTAAATGTTATTGTCAACATCATGAGCTCTATTGGTAAATCTTTTCCTTTAAAAGAACATATCATGAGAATATTAAGATGTCTTCCAGAAAGATGGAGAGGCACATATGTTTCCATTAGAGAATTGTGTGACATCAGCACACTTACTGTTAAAGAATTAATAGTTAAGCTTACGATGTATGAGAAAGAGCGTAAAGTAAAAAAGGAAGAAGATGATGAACCTGAAAGTAAGTTAGTGGCATTTAAGTCTATTGCCTCAAGTATCGAGGACAATGAGAAAGTTCACATTCCTACTGAAATATCATAAAGTGAAAGTTCAGAATCTAATAGTGATGCTGAGATGGCTCAAATAGCCAGAATATTTAAGAAGTTCTATAGGAAGAAGAAATTCTTACGAAAATCAAACTACATTGGTAAATATGACAAAAAAGGTCATTGGAAAAAGGATTGGAAGAAATCTGATAAGTGTGTTGAAGTTATCTGCTATGAATGCAAAAGGAAAGGACATGTAAAAGAATATGTCCAAAGTTGAAGTTCAAAATGAAACATGACTATAAGGACAACAAGTATAAGAAAGCAATGAAATCAACCCAGAGTGCTTCGGAAGATAGAACAAGTGAATCTGAATTATCTGACTCTAAAAAAAATTGTTCCAACATGTGTTTTATGAAAAACACATCTGAGGTAACACTGGACACTCCTGATTTAAATTCATATTATTCTGGATTTGATTCTGATTCTGGGTCTAAATCTGAAAATATGTCTAATGAATAATTATTTGAATATTTTAATATGCTAGAAGAGACATGTAATGAACTCAAGGACAAGTACAAATCCTTAAAGAAACAACATGCTTTATCTAGCACTGTTAAATCTACCCTTGAGATTGAAAAGGATAAGAATTCTCAACTATAAAAATAAAATACAGAACTGAAGTTGTCTAATGTGAAATTAAAGAAGGACTTAGAAAAGTTCACAAATCAAAAGAATAAACTTACATAAATGTTAGGAAAAAAAGTGGCACCAAAATATACCACTGGAATAGGCTATCAACCCGTATAGAGACAGTTTACTAAAAGTAGATTTATTTTTAAATCTGGACAAAATACTGCAAGATCTAGTTCTGGAAATTTGTATGCTTCAACTAGTTATTCATATGGTTATAGATCAAATAAAGTTTATATTTTTAAATCTATTGATTCTATAAATTATTTGAGACCCATAAGACAAATTTGGGTACCTTAAGCATTGATTGCTAACCTTTCTGGACCCAAGAAAATCTGGGTACCAAAATCATTCTCTATTTAAACCTGTTTTGTAGGATACTTTCATGAAGAGTTCTCACAAGAAAACACGGTACTTGGATAGTGGATGTTCAAGGCACATGTCTAGAGATAACTCATGCTTTAAAATCTTAATAATGTTTGATAGAGGCCATGTCACCTTCAGTGATAACTCTAAAGGAAATATCATTGGCCTAGGACAGATTGGTAACACTAATTTAGTTTTAATTTCTAAAGTTTTATTTGTTTATGGAATTAAATATAATCTGTTAATTATTTCTCAGTTATGTGATGATGGTTTCAATGTTAAATTTGAAAATGATTCTTGTAATATTTTTTACTCAAAAAATGTTTTAGTATTTTCTGCTTTAATAAATGAAAATGTTTATGTTGTTTATTTGAATTCTTTAGATTAAAAAATGTTACTTGTTTAAATGATTTTCATAAAGAATATTGACTATGGGACAGAAGATTAGGACACTGCAACATTCATTCACTTAAAAAACTGACTAGGAAGAACATAGTTGGAGACCTACCTAAGCTTGAATTTCCATCAGAAAAAGAATGCAATCTCTATCAAAAGGGAAAGCAACATAAAGATTCTTTTAAATCAAAGAAATATGTTTCAACTTCTCAACCTCTCGAGTTAGTTCACATGGACTTGTTTGTACCTTCTAGAGTTTCTATTTTAAATGTGAAGCACTATGTCTATGTCTTAGTAGATGTATTTTCAATATATACTTGGTTATATTTATTATCTCACTAAAGTGATTCTTTTTCTTACTTTATTAAATACTTCAAGTCTGTAGAAAACCTTAGTGGACTTAAGATTAATACCCTAAGAAGTGACCATGGTCGTGAGTTTGAAAATTATGAGTCTGAATCTTATTTCTCACATAATGGCTATAGTCACAATTTCTCTGCCCCTAGAAAACCTCAACAGAATAGTGTAGTAGAAAGAAGAAATAGAATCCTTCCGGAAATTGCAAGAACCATGATTAATGAGTATGACCTGCCTATTTAATTTTGGGCTGAAGCTGTAAATACATCTTTCTATTTTATTAATAGAGTCTTGATTAGACTTGTTCTTAAGAAGACCCCTTATTAATTGTGGAATAATAGAAAACCTAAGGTTATTTACTTTAGATTCTTTGGTTGTAATGTTTTTATTCTCAATATACAGGATAATCTTGAAAAGTTTTATTCTAAAAGGGATGAAAGAATTTTTCTTGGTTATTCTTTAACTAGAAATTCCAATAGATTCTTTAGTAAAAGAACCAAATGTGTGTAAGAATCTGTTCATATCATGTTTGATGAAACTGATCCACATGAACCTAAGTCTTCTCTTGGAAGTCTTGAAGAAGACTTGACTGTTCTGGACCTTAATGATAAAACTAAAGAACCTGCTGTAAAAACCACCAGTTCTGGACATATTCCAGAACCTACTTTTGTTGAACCCGAACCTATAGATGAACCTGAAATTTATATCCCTATCTTTACTAGATCAACTAGGATTTTAAAGAATCATCCATCGGATGCTGTTGTTGGTAATCTTGATAGAGGGACATAGACTAGAGATTCTCTAAGAAATCATGTTGAGCATCAAGCATTTCTTTCACAGCTAGAACCTAAAAATATCAATGATGCAATCAATGATGAATTTTGGGAAATGGTTATGCAAGAAGAGTTAAATCAATTTGAACGAATCAAAGTCTGGGAATTAGTTGACAGACCCAAGGACACTTTGACCATAGGCACTAAATGGGTTTTTAGGAAAAAAGTTGATGAATTTAGAAATATAATTAGAAACAAAGCTAGGCTAGGTAAACAAGTATATAATCAAGAGGAAGGAATAGACTATGAAGAAACCTTTACAGACGTAGCAAGATTAGAATCCATTATGATCCCACTTGACTATGCTGTTCATCTGAATTTCAAGTTATATCAAATAGATGTGAAAAGTGCTTTTCTAAATGGTTTTATAATTGAAGGTGTTTTTTTGAACAACCAACTGGATTTACTAATCCTCATTTTCCAAATCATGTTTTCAAACTTTCTAAAGCTTTATATGGTTTAAAACAAGCTCCAAGAGCTTGGTCTGATAGACTTAGCAACTTTCTTATTTCAAAAAGTTTTACTAAAGGGATTTCTTATCTAACTCTTTTTAATAAAATAATTTTTAAAGATGTTTTAATAGTAAAAATCTAGGTTGATGATATTGTTTTTGGATCTTCTAAACATTCTTCATGTACTGATTTTTCAAAGAGTATTAAAAATGAATTTGAAATGAGTTTAATGGGAGAACTCAAATATTTTCTTGGATTTCATGTTTTTCAAATTGAAAATGGTTTTATTTTGAATCAAAGTAAATATACAAAGGATATTTTAAAACGTTTTGGTTTGGATAGTATTAAGGAAAATGATACTACTATGAGTACTCTATGTAAATTAGATGCAAATGAAACTTGGAAACCAATGGATCAAACCAATTACAGAGGTATGATTGGAAGCTTAATTTACTGTTAGTCAACCAGATATTATGTTTAGTTTGTGTATGTGTGTAAGATCTCAAGATAATCCAACAAAATTTCATTTACTTGCTGTAAATATAATTTTTAAGTATCTTAAACACACTGAAAATTTAGGTTTGTTTTATCCAAAAGGACAATATTTTGAATTAATGAGTTATTCAGATGCTGACTTTGCTGGTTGCAAGTTGGATAGAAAAAGAACATTTGGAACATGTCATTTATTGGGAAAATACTTAGTGTCTTGGTGTAGTAAGAAGCATAATTTCATAGCTTTTTCCACTGCCGAAGTAGAGTATATAGCTACTGGTAGTTGTTGTGCACAAATTATGGGGATGAAACACACTCTTTTGGACTATGGATATGATTTTAAGCATGTTTCAATTAACTGTGATAACACTAGTGCAATAAATATTTCAAATAACCGTGTATCTCACTCTAGGACCAAACACATTGATGTAAGGAACCACTTTTTGAGGGATCACTACCAAAAAAGTGATATTACTCTTGAATTTAAAGGTACTAAACATCAATTAGTTGACATTTTCACCAAAAATTTATGTTTGGATAGGTTAAGTTACATTAGACATGAGTTAGGGATGATCAACCATAATCGGTAGATACCTCACCAATGTGAATACCTCACCGATGCGAATACCTCACTGTTTTGAATACCTCACTGATGTGATACCTCACCGATGGACCTCACTGATAGCAATTCTCACCGATAAACACTACCGATGAGTACGCGCTGTTTTAAACATATGTCTGCCGCTAGAATCTATATCATCTATACTTTAATTTTTATTTTAATTATTTATTTTTTGATTCATAAATGATAAAACAAAGTCCTAGTTACTTCTCAATCCACTGAGCCTCAAACCCTTTACCCTAAAGCCTTAGCTCCTAAACTTCACGAAACCCTAAGTTCCTTGATCCAGATATGGAAAAAACAAAACTCCCTACCATTAGAGATGACACCGATGAGCCGAATGCAAAGAAGCAGAAGTATGAGCCAGAAGAAAGTGGTAGTGTTGGTAGATAAAGGTCAGGGAGGTGACCAGTGAACCCTGATTTCAAAATAGAGTTATTGTGATCAAAAAAGAGCTATCCGTGGAAGTTTTGTTGGCTAGAAAATCATTAGTTCTCGAGGTGCTGGAAGGTCAGAAGTGGGTAGATTTATTTTCGAACAACAATGGTCCCTACTATCCGAATATAGTGAGACAATTCTTTGAGTTTGTGAGCTTTTAGAAGTCAGAAGATAAGAGCCGAGTGATTTATTTTGTGAATGGAAAGGAGATATCTTTTTCATCCGTTGACTGGGATGAATGCCTGAAGGTTCCACATGAAGGTGTTTCTGGATATGTCTCAAAATAAATACCACCTAAAAGTGATATATTCGACTATGAGACTGCCTTAGAGGAGCTCACCGGTTGTGTAAATCAAAGACTATTGGTGGCTGCTGAAATGGATGGAGAGAACAGATTGATGTTCAAGTTTGTTCAGCATGTATTAATTCCAAGGAGAGGGGAATTTCAAATTTAAGATATCAGGATATTTATCTGTTACATATTTTGAGACATTATGTGAAAGTGAATCTATGCAGATTGCTAATAATTAAAATGGAGAAAATGACCAGGCCAAAATTAAAGACCGATGCCCTATTCTTTTCCAAGTTGACCTCAGTGATGATCAATGTGAAAGGGGTAGCTGAGTCTCAAGATGAGATAGTGGTAGTAAGGAATAATTTTTGTATCACAAATATAGTTTTAAAATATATGAAGATAAACTATAACCCATGGAGAGGAGAGTGGGTTAATGATGACAAGAAGGTATATGATAAATTCAATCATGTGGATCATCCTTCAAGGCCTAAGGATGTGAGGGATCCTGGTCTAGGACCTGATGAAGAAAAACATGAGAACAGTGATGAGACTGAAGAATAAGAGACTTATATGGCTGATGGAAGAGATCCAGACAAGCCCCCAAGTCCTGTTGCAGAAATTGTATCATCTAGAAAGGAAAATATATTAGAAGAAGAAACTCATGCTGATGAGGAAGACCAGCTAGGCCCTCTGAATGAAGAGGAAAGAGAGAATGAATCTGAAGCCTCTGATTCCATCTGCTTAAGTCTGGGTCCATTAATTAGAATCTCAATTGTACCTGTTAAGGATGTAGTGGGAGAAATGGATGGACATGTGCCTAATCCAGAGGAGACTCTCGTTGTTGCAGAGGAGGAGTTGATTGTTGAAAATTATTCTAAGGAAGAAAGACCTACTGAGAATGTTACTGATGTAAAAAAGAATTCACCCATTGTGGGGGAGCATCAAACCAGGTTTGGCAGTGTTTCAGTGGCTGTTGAAATTGAGGATTGGGAAGAAGACCCAGGTTTTGTGGTTTGTGGATTATACTATCCTGATTCTGATAATGAGGCATCCCTCAATAGACCAAAAATAAATTATGATATTCAGACTGAGTTGTTACCTGAAGATGTGGTCAGAATACCTGATATGGATAATCTAAATCATGATCTCAAAATTAGTTTTGTAGAAGAAATAAGGAAAATGGAAGCTTCACTGGTGGCATCAATTCAATCGATTATGAATGACTAAGTGGCCAGTATAGCATCTGAAAGAGCACATGTTGTGGTTTCACTTGTTGATATGATTACCAAGGCTGACCTTAAATCCTTAAAGGATGAGGTGAAAGAGTATTTTAGTGCTTATATTGCTGAATTGAAGCACTAATTTGTTGAAGAGATGAGCAATTTGGAAAAATATTTTGAGCTCTCTCTCGGTTGTAATATATCAACCATTGTGGCAGAAATAGTGGATGAAGTTACAGCTTTCCAGACTCAAGTATGTAGACTGGAAGATGATGTTGAAGCTCTAAAGAAATATATAATCTACTTAGAATCTTATATGAGTTCTAAATCCCATGTAGATAAAGATTTAGATTATTTCAAAGGTGTTGTGAGCCAGATGGTATTTTTCTTTGAAGGATTTAAAACATCCATGAATGATCATGTCAGCTCCTAGGATTCCCAAGTAAAAATCTTATCAGTGGGTTGAGCAAAAACTTCAAGGAAATAGTAACTTTCTCTGTTGGTTCTCTTGCCTCTAGAAGTTCAATAGAACTAACTCAGATTCGAACTATGATGAAATAGGAGCTTGGTTCAGCATCAACCAGTGGCTCTGTGGACTCATCTGATCTGACCAAAGTGGTGACTTCTACTAGACATACCATTAGGGAGATAATGAAGATTGTTTAGGACTATATGAGAGAATCTTCTGCCTCTCTGAAATAAGTAAAAGACAAGGTAGACTACTATTTCCAAAGGATTTATACCAAAAACCAACTCAACAATCACTTCATAAATCTGTTAGAAAACCTGATGTTACCTCCTATCAATCAATCCTTTAGAGAGAAAGTCGGCAAGCTAAGGGAACTGACTCTAGATTTGGACAAATTCATGGAGAAAAAGGATGATTTCATATCTTCTATGGAGCAAGGAGGAGGAATAATTATGGATTTCAGAAATCTATTATTGCCTTTCTTGCATGTCGATGCTAGACCAGTGATTGTACCTCCAGATTTATCTGCCTCTTCCTCTATTGCTTATCATGTTCAGATGACTCCAGCCCAAGATATCTGATGCTTTACTGCTATGATCACTGAAATAACTACTCAGTACAGGCCAGGAACAGTTTCAGTCACTCAGCCTCATGTGATCATCTCTGGTGTTCCTAATCCTTCACCTGTATCCACATAGCCTGAATCCTCTTCTCATCCCAAGGGAAAATATCACATTGAGGACGCGGACTGAATAGGTGGCTAATATATTTGATAGGAAATCCTTGTATTTTGTTTTATTTCCCTATACCATTTTGAAACATGAAATTCATATAGCTTTCTCTTCTTTTCCATTTTATTCCTTTTCTCTTTCTTGTTTCCCACTTTTTGATAATCACAACGGGGGAGAAATATTATCTAAGGGAAACATATCTGGGAATATTTTCTTTTATGACAAAGGGGGAAAGCTAACTTTGATACCATTGCATTGAAATTCTACCTCTGATACATTTCATATTTCTCATCTTACTTTTTTACCTCCGGTGTGTTGTTTTCTCCGCTAAAATTGGCTTTAATGACATATCCTCTGATACAATTACACATTATTTAGAGACTATAATATCATAATTTGTGATTATCAAAAAGAGGGATATTTTCGACCTCGCCTGTTTTGATAATCCCAATTATTCATTCACATACTTTGATAATCCAAATTAATGTTTATCTATACTCTAACTTGTTCAATCTGTGATATTTTGTTTTCCAATAATAGTAAAATAATATTTGAAATTTGTTAATCAATGTTTATCTATGTTTATATGAGTATTGAAGTAATTATATCTCAATCGGATATGTTCTGCATAAAACAGATAATTATTAATTCACTAATATGCTTATATCTACTGATATAGACAAATAGCTCTACCGGTACTTAGTCTACCAATAGTCTTAGTCTACCAATAGACAGAGTCACCAATAAGCTAAGGTCACTGATACGCAGAGCTACCGATATGTATAAGTCCACCGATAAGAACATGTCTCTGATAGATCAAGTCCACCGATAAAGACATCTACCGACATAAACTGAGCTACCGATAGAACAAGTCTACCGGTATGCATATGTCTACTGATATATATACTTCACTAGAACCAAACTGAGATACCGATATGCACAGACTAAAAGTCTACCGATACAATCTACTGTCACACCAGAGTTACCGATAGAGTAAGTCAACCGATACAAAGCGAGCTACCGATAGACCAAAAGCTAATGATATAAGGGGTCACCGGTATATAGAGCTACTGATACAGAATAAGAGCTACCGATACTAGGAGATATCGACACAAGTTCAAAGAGCTACCGATAGAAGGTCACTGCTACACAGTCCACCGTGACACATCTACCAATAGAAGGCTACTAATGAAAGACTGACCAGTCAGACTCTATACTCTCAATATTATTTATTTGTTATGCAATGGTCATATTTGATGTTTTTAATGAATTTATTGTTATTTAATGATAGTTATTGGCATGTTAGGGAACCGTACCGAGTACCCATGAAAAAGGTAATCATTATTTTTACCAGAGTTGAAAGCTATAAAAGGAAGGACAAATACCGGGCAAATGATAATAATCAAGAAGGAAAATGAAGGGTGTGAAAAGACAAGGGAAAAATAGCATTGAAACGTGGTGCATTCACAAAAAAAGAAAAATCTATATTCATACTAGAAGAGCACTCGACATACACCAAGCCATTCACTCTAAAGAAGAACACAAGCTGCACCTTAGTCAAGGAGTGAAGAACTACAAGAAGCTGCTTATACACTCAAGCTGAAAAAGATGAACCTGAAAACCAAGGAAGAAAACAACACTCTGTTTTTAGAAAAAAAACCAGAGAAGGACTCAGAATCATTTCTGATTAATCAAAAGAGTCCAGAGTTGCACTTCACATCATTAGAGCATTATAAACTCTTATCGACCATCTTAGTGATTATTTTATTTACATTTAGAGCAGTGTGTATACTCTGTATATTTCTTACACACACTGTCTCTTATGCTAAGATGGAGGATTTCTAAATCCTCATTCAAACTCTATAACTCCCTTGTATCCCACTGTGGATAGTAGTAGAGGTAAAGTAAGACCTGGACAGCATGTGAGCTGTTGTTTGTTTTCCCACGTAGAACTGTGGTAGAGGTTTTTGTACCTGGACAGTGTTTTCACTTATGTTTACCCCGATCCAGGGTATGGATCAAATTTATATAAATTGTTTGAAAGGACTAAGTCTCGGCTGGAGACTGAACCTCCTGGTTACATCTTTTGTGCATTTTAGTTTAAGTAAAAAATATACTATATATTTTATATTCTGCTGCTAATTACTTTGAAATACATTTTGTTTTAAAGTTACTTTGATAGTTAAATTAGCAAGTGTTTGTAATTATTGTAAACCAGTAAGTTACTTTCAAAATTCAATTTAATCTTCTGATTAAATTCACTGAGACCTAATCAGTCTTTGAGAAACTAATTAAACTTTTACAATCTGTATAAATTCACTACAGTTTAACTTGTTTTTAAATAGGGGGATTTTAAGAGAAATATTTTTAACAGAAATTTTAATTGGAACTCAATTCACCCCCCTCTTGAGTATCCACTCCAACCAACATTTGGTATCAGAGGTTGTTTTTATTTATATAGGATTTCAAAACACTATATTTTTCAACTGTGATTTTTGTTGCATCTTTAATGATCTAAAATTTCTGGTAGTTCTAAATTTTATCTCTTTAAATATATTTTCTAAAGTCTATTTATGGACAATAGATTAGAAGGTTCTTTTACCAACCTTCCACCCTTATTTAATGGTAAAAACTATGCACAGTGGAAGATTAAAATGAAAATTCATTTAGAAAGCATGGGATTTGATATCTAGACTGCTATAGAGACTAAATATAAAATTCCTTAAACAGAAAGAACTACTTGGGATGAACCTATTAAAACAGATTACAATAATAACTGTAAAGCTATTAATTCCCTATACTGTGCTTTAGGAGATGAATAATTCAATCACATTTCTGCTTGTAAAACTGCTTATGAAATCTGGGACACTTTGGCTATTTCCTATGAGGGAATAACCAATGTTAAAGAAATGAGGCTGAATACCTATAATATCAAATATGATAATTTTAAGATGAAGCCTGATGAACCCATTTCTGACTTGTTTCTCAAGTTCAATGAGATTGTCAACACCATGATCTCTCTTGGTAAAGTTGTTCCTGCAAAAGAACAGATCATGAGAATATTAAGATGTCTGCCAGAAAGAGGGAAGGCACATTTGTTTCTATTAGAGAATCGTGCGACATCAGCACACTACCTATTAATGAATTAATAGTTAAGCTTATGATGTATGAAGAAGAGATTAAATTAAACAAGGAAGAAGATGATGAACCTAAAAGGAAGTTAGTGGCATTTAAGTCTCCTACCTCAAGGAGCAAGGACAAGGAGAAAGTTCCCATACCTACTGAAATATCATCAAGTGAAAGTTCAGAATCTGATAGTGATGCTGAGATGGATCAAATAGCCAAAAGATTTAAGAAGCTCTATAGGAAGAAGAAATTCTTCAGAAAATCAAACTACAATGGTAAATATGACATCAAAGGTCATTGGAAAAAGGACTGGAAGAAAGCTGATAAGAGTGATGAAGTTATCTGCTATGAATTCAAAAGGAAAGGACATGTAAAAGAAAACTGTCCAAAGTTGAAGTTCAAAAAGAAACATGACTATAAGGACAACAAGTATAATAAAGAAATGAAAGCAACCTGGAGTGCTTTAGAAGACAACACAAGTGAATCTGATGTATCCGACATTGAAAAGAATCATGCCAACATGTGTTTTATGACAAACACATCTGAGGTAACACTGGACACTCCTAATTTAAATTCATATTATTCTGAAGTTGATTATGATTCTGAGTATGAATATGAAAATATGTCTAATGAATAATTATTTGAATATTGTAATATGTTGGAAGAGACATGTAATGAAGTGAAGGACGAGTAAAAAGCCTTAAATAAACAGCATGCTTTATCAAGCACTGTTAAATCTACCCTTGAGATTGAAAAGGAAAAGAATGCTCAACTGTTAAAAGAAAATACAGAACTGAAGTTTTCTAATAATAAATTAAGGAAGGACTTAGAAAAATTCACAAATGGAAAGAATAAACTTACACAAATGTTAGGAAAAAAGTGGCACCAAAATATACTAATGGAATAGGCTATC
Organism: Viscum album; assembly: GCA_963277665.1. Classification (NCBI taxonomy): domain Eukaryota; kingdom Viridiplantae; phylum Streptophyta; class Magnoliopsida; order Santalales; family Viscaceae; genus Viscum; species Viscum album. Next base: position 816,982,198 of record OY728165.1, read on the forward strand.
AGCCTGGACAGAGACAATTTACTAAAACTAGATTTATTTCTAAATCTGGACAGAATACTGCAAGTTCTAGTTCTGGAAATTTTTATGCTTCAACTAGTTATTCATATGGTTATAGATCAAATAAAGTTTATCTTTCAAAATATATTGATTCTTTAATTTATTTGAGGCCCATAAGACAAATTTGGGTACCGAAAGCATTGATTGCTAACCTGTCTGGACCCAAGAAAATATGGGTACCAAAAAAATTCTCTGTTCAAACCTTTTTTGTAGGAGACTTTCATGAAGATTTCTCACCATAAAACATGGTACTTGGATAGTGGATGTTCAAGGCACATGTCTGGAGATTACTCATGATTTAAAATCTTAATAAAGGTTGATGGAGGCCATGTCACCTTTGGTGATAACTCTAAAGGAAAGATTATCGTCCTAGGCCAGATTGGTAACACTAATTCAGTTTTAATTTCTAAAGTTTTATTTGTTGATGGACTTAAATATAATCTGTTAAGTATTTCTTAGTTATGTGATGATGGTTTCAATGTTATGTTTGAAAATGATTCTTGTAATGTTTTTAACTCTAAAAATGTTTTAGTATTTTCTGCTTTAAGAAATGAAAATTTTTATGTTGTTGATTTGAATTCTTTATCTAAAAAAATGTTTCTTGTTTAAATGCTTTTCATATAGAATCTTAGATGTGGGACGAAAGATTAGGACACTACAACATTCAGTCACTTAGAAAACTGACTAGGAATAACTTATTTAGAGACCTACCTAACCTTGAATTCCCATCAGACAATGTTTGTAATCCCTGTCAAAAGGGAAAGCATCATAAAGTCTATTTTAAATCAAATAAAGAAGTTTCAACTTCACAACCTCTCGATTTGGTTCACATGGAGTTGTTTAGAAATACTACTGTTTCTAGTTTAAATGGGAAGCACTATGTCTATATCTTAGTAGATGACTTTTCTAGATATACTTGGGTATACTTCTTAGCTCACAAAAGTGAAGCTTGTTCTTACTTTATTAAATACTCCAAGTCTGTAGAAAACCTTAGTGGACTTATCATTAAGACCCTGAGAAGTGACCATGGTCTTGAGTTTGAAAATTATGAGTTTTAATCTTATTGCTCACATAATGGCTATAGTCACAATTTCTCTACCCCTAGGACACCTCAACATAATGGTGTAGTAGAAAGAAGAAATAGAACCCTTCAAGAAATTTCAAGAACCATGATTAATGAGTATGACATGTCTATTTATTTTTGGGCTGAAGCTGTAAATATAACATTCCATTTTATTAATAGAGTCTTGATCAGACCTGTTCTTAAGAAGACCCCTTATGAATTGTGGAATAATAGAAAACCTAAGGTTAGTTACTTTAGAGTCTTTGGTTGTAAAGTTTTTATTCTCAATACAAAGGATAATCTTGACATGTTTTCTTCTAAAAGTGATGAAGGAATTTTTCTTGGTTATTCTTTAACTAGAAAATTCTATAGTCTTTAATAAAAGAACCAAATGTGTGAAAGAATCTGTTCATATCAGGTTTGATGAAATTGATGCACATGAACCTAAGTCTTCTCTTGAAAATCTTGAGTAAGAATTGACTATTCTGGACCATAATGATAAAACTAAAGAACCTACTATAAAAACAACCAGTTCTGGACATATTCTAGAATCTGCTTTTGTTGAACCCGAACCTTTAGATGAACCTGAAATTTCAAGCCCTACCTTTACTAGATCAACTAGGATTGTAAAGAATCATCCTTTGGATGATGTTGTTGGTAACCTTGATAAAGGGACACAAACTAGAGCTTCTCTAAGAAATTAGGTTGAACATCAAGCATTTCTTTCATAGATAGAACCTAAAAATATCAATGATGTAATCAATGATGAATTTCGGGTAATGGATATGCAAGAAGATTTAAATCAATTTGAAAGAACCAAAGTCTGGGAATTAGTTGAAAAACCCAAGGACACTTTGACCATATGCACTAAATGGGTTTTTAGAAACAAAGTTGATGAATCTGGAAATATAATTAGAAACAAAGCTAGGCTAGTTGCACAAGGATATAGTCAAGAGGAAGGAATAGACTATGAAGAAACCTTTTCACCTGTAACAATATTAGAATCCATTAGTATCCCACTTGCCTATGCCGCTCATCTGAATTTCCAGTTATATCAAATGGATCCCAAAAGTTCTTTTCTAAATGGTTTTATAATTGAAGAAGTTTTTGTTGAAAAACCACCTGGATTTACTAATCCTCATTTTCCAAACCATGTTTTCAATCTTTCTAATTCTTTATATGGTTTAAAACAAGCTCTAAGATCTTGGTATGATATACTTAGCAACTTTCTTATTTAAAAAAGTTTTACTAAAGGGATTGCTGATCCAACAATTTTTATTAAAAGAATTTCTAAAGATTTTTTAATAGTACAAATCTATGTTGATGATATTATTTTTTGATCTTCTAAACATTCATTATGTATTGATTTTTCAAAGATTATGAAAAATTAATTTGAAATGAGTTTAATAAAAGAGCTCAAATATTTTCTTGGATTTCATGTTTTTCAAAATGAAAATGGTTTTATTTTGAATCAAATTAAATATACAAAGGATCTTTTAAAACATTTTGGTTTGGATAGTTTTAAGGAAAATGATACTCCTATGAGTACTTTATGTAAATTGGATACAGAGGAAACTGAGAAACCAGTGGATCAAAACAATTACAGAGGTATGATTGGAAGCTTAATTTACCTTACTGCTAGTCAACTAGATATTATGTTTAGTGTGTGTATGGGTGAAATATTTCAAGCTAATCCAAAACAATCTCACTTACTTGCTGTTAAAGGAATTTTTAAGTATCTTAAACACACTGCAAATTTAGTTTTTTTTTATCCAAAAGGACAATCTTTTGAATTAATGAGTTATTCAGATGTTGACTTTGCTGGTTGCATGTTGGATAGAAAAATCACATATGGAATATGTCATTTATTGGGAAAATCCTCAGTGTCTTGGTGTAGTAAGAAGAAGAATTCTGTAGCTTCGTCCACTGCCGAAGAAGATAGCTACTGGTAGTTGTTGCGAAAAAATTCTGTGGATAAAACACACTCTTTTGGACTATGGATATGATTTTAAGCATATTTCAATTAACTGTGATTACACTAGTACACTAAATATTTCAAAGAACCATGTATCTCACTCTAGGACCAAACACATTGATGTAAGGCACCACTTTTTGAGAGATCATTACCAAAAAGGTGATATTACTCTTGAATTTATAGGTACTGAACATCAATTAGCTGACATTTTCACCAAACCTTTATGTCCGGACAGGTTAAGTCACATTAGACATGACTTAGGGATGATCAACCTTAATCGGTAGATACCTCACCGATGGGAATACCTCACTGATGAGAATACCTCACCTATGTGAATAACTCACCGTTGTGAATACCTCACCGATGTGATACCTCACCGATGGAACTCACTGATAGGAATTCTCACTGATAAACCGTACCAATGAGTACGCGTTGTTGTAAACTTCTATCTGCCGCTAGAATATGTATTGTATATACTTAACTTTTTATTTTAATTATTTATTTTCTGATTCATAAATGATAAAATAAATTCCTAGTTACTTCTGAATCCACCGAGCCTCAAACCCTTTACCCTTAAGCCATAGCTCCCAAACTTCTCGAAACCCTATGTTCCTCAAACCATATATGGAAAAAACCAAACTCCCTACCATCAGAGATGACACCGATGAGCCGAATGCAAAGAAGCAGAAGTCCGAGCCAGAAGCAAGTGGTAGTGTTGGTAATACAAGGTCGGGGAGGCGACCTATGAACCCTCATTTGAAAAATAGAGTTATTGTGATCGAAAAAGAGCTTTTCATGGAATGGTTGTTGGATAGAAAATCATTATTTCTCGAGGTGCTGGAAGATCAGAAGTGGGTAGATTGCTTTTTGAACAAAAATGGTCCCTACTATCCAAATCTAGTGAAACAATTCTATGCATTAGTGATCTTTGAGAAGTTAGAAGATGAGAACCGAGTGATTTCTTTTGTGAATATAATGGAGATATCTTTTCCATCCGTTGAGTGGGTTGAATTCCTAAAGTTTCCACAAAAAGGTGTTTCTGGATATGTATCGAAACAAATAACACCTACAAGTGATATATTCGACTATGAGACTGCCTTAGAGGAGCTCAACGGTAGTGGAAATCAAAGAAAAGTGGTGGATGCTGAAATGGATGGAGAGAATAGATTGCTGTTCAAGTTTGTTCAGCAAGTCTTAATTCCAAGGAGAGGGGACTTTGCAAATTTAAGATATCAGGATATCTATCTGTTACATCTTTTGAGACATTGTGTGAAAGTGAATCTATGCAGATTGCTAATAATTCAAATGGAGGAAATGACCAGGACAAAATCAAAGACCAATGCCCTATTCTTTGCCAAGTTGATCTCAGTGATGATCAATTTGAAAGGGGTACCTGAGTCTCAAGAGGATACAGTGGTAGTAAGGACTATTTTTTGTATCACAAACACAGTTTGAAAATATATGAAGATAAACTATAACCCAGGGATAGGAGAGTGGGTTAATGATGAGAAGAAGGTATATGATATATTCAATCCCGTGGATCATCCTTCAAGGCCTAAGGATGTGAGGGATCCAGGTCTAGGACCTGATGAAGACGAACCTGAGTACAATGATGAGACTGAAGAAGAAGAGACCTCTATGGCTAATGGAAGAGATCCAGACTTGCCCCCAAGTCCTGTTGCTAAAATTGTATCATCAAGAAAGGAAAATCTGTTAGAAGAAGAAACGCCTACTAATGAGGAAGACCAGCTAGGCCCTGTGAAAGAAGAAGAAAGAGAGAATGAATCTGAAGCCTCTTCTTCTGTATGATTAAGTCTGAGGAAATTAATTAGAAGCCCAATTGTACCTATTAAGGATGTAGTGGCAGAAATGGAAGGAACTATGCCTAATACAGAGGATCCACTTGTGGTTTCATAGGTGGAGTAGATTGTATAAAATTATTCTGAGGAAGAAAGACCTGCTGAGAATGCTAGTGCCGTACAAAAGAATGCACCCATTGAGGGTGAGCATCAAACTAGTTTTGGAAGTGTTTCAGTGGATGTTGAAATTGAGGATTGGGAAGAAGACCCAGGTTTTGTGGTTTGTGGATTAGTCTATCCTGATTCTGATAATGAGGCATCCTTCAATAGACCAAAAATCAATTATGATATTCCGACTGAGTTGTTACCATAAGATGTGGTCAGAATACATGATCTGGATAAGCTAAAGTCTGATCTCAAAATCAGTTTTGTAGAATAAATAAGGAAAATGGAAGCTTCACTGGTGGCATCAATTCAATAGATTATGAATGACTAAGTGGCCAGTATAGCATCTGAAAGAGAACCTGTTGTGGTTGCACTTGCTAATGTGATTACCAGGGATGACCTTGAATCCTTAAAGGATGAGCTAAAAGAGTATTTTAGTGCTTCTATTGATGAATTGAAGAACTTTTTATTGAAGAGATGATCAATTTGGAAAAATCTTTTGAAATCTCTCTCGGTTGTAAGATATCAACCTTTTTGGCCGAAATAGTTGATGAAGTTATAGATTTCTAGACTCAAATATCTAGACTGGAAGAAGATGTTGAATCTCTAAAGAAATCAGTTATCTCATTAGAGTCTTATATGATTTCTAAATCCCAAGCAGATAAAGATTTAGCTTGTGTCAAAGGTGTTGTGAGCCATATGGTATCAGTCTTTGAAGGATTTAAAACCTCCATGAAAGATCATGTCAGCACCCAGGATTCCCAAGTGAAAAATCATATCAATGGGTTGACCAAAAACTTCAAGGAACCATAACTTTCTCTGTTGGTTCTCTTGCCTCTAGACCTTCAATAGAACTAAATCAGATTCGAGTTGTGATTAAAGAGGAGCTTGGTTCCGCATCAACCAGTGGCTCTGTGGACTCATCTGATCTGACCAAAGTGGTGACCTCTACTAGCGATAGCACTCTGGAAATAATGAATATTGTTCAAAACTATATGAGGGAAGCTTCTCCCTCTTAGAAAGAAGTAAAATACAAGGTAGACTACTATTTCCAAAGGATTTATACCAAAAATTAACTCAACAATCACTTCAAACATCTGTTAGAAAACTTGAAGTTACCTCCTGTCAGTCAAGCCTTCAGAGAGCAAGTCAGCAAGCTAAGGGAACTGACTCTAGATTTGGACAAATTTACGGAGAACAAGGATGATTTCATATCTGCTAGGGAGCGAGGAGGGGTAATAATTATGGATTTTAGAAATCTATTGTTTCCTTTATTGAATGTCGATGCTAGACCAGTGATTGTACCTCTATATTTACCTACCTCTGCCTCTACTGCTTCTCCTTTTCAGATGACTCCAGCCCAATCTATCTGAAGCCTTACTCCTATGATCACTCAAAGAACTACTTAGTACAGTCCAGGAATAGTTTAAGTCGCTCAGCCTCCTGTGATCATCTCTGGTGTTCCTAAGCCTTCACCTGCATCCACACAGCTTGAATACTCTTCTGATCTCAAGGGAAAATTTCACATTGAGGACGTGGATTGAATAGGTGGCTATGATATTTGATAGGAAATCCTTGTATTTTGTTTTATTTCCCTATACCTTTTTTCAACATGAAATTCAAATAGCTTTCTCTTCTTTTCCATTTTGTTCCTTTTCTCTTTATTGTTTCCCACTTTTTGATTATCACAAAGGGGGATAAATATTTTCTAAGGGAAACATATCTGGGAATATTTTCTTTTATGACAAAGGGGGAGAGCTAACTTTGATACCATTGCATTTAAATTCTACCTCTGATACATTCCAGATTTCACATCTTACTTTTTTTACCTATGGTGTGTTATTTTATCTGATACAATTGGATTTAAGGATATATCCTCTAATAAAATTACTCATTATTTTGAGACTATAATATCGTAAGTTCTGATTATCAAAAAGGGAGATATTGTTGACTTCACCTGTTTTGATAATACCAATTATTTTTTCACATACTTTGATAATCCAAATTAATGTTTATCTATATTTTATAATTGTTCAATCTATGACATTCTATTTTCCAATAATAGTAAAATAATCTTTGAAATTTGTTAATCAATGTTTATCTATGTTTATATGAGTTTTAAAGTAATTCTAACTCAATCGGATATGTTCTACACAAAACAGATAAGTATTAAGTCATTGATATGCTTATAGCTACTGATATAGAAAAACAGCTCTACCGGTACTTAGTCTACCGATAGACTTAGTATACCAGTATACAGAGTCACCGATAAGCTAAGGTCACCAATGCGCAGAGCTACCGATATGTATAAGTCCACCGGTAAGCACATGTCTCTGATAGATCAAGTCCACTGATACAGACAGCTACCGACAGAAATTGAGCTACCGATAGAACTAGTCTACTGGTATGCATAAGTCTACCAATGTATATACTTCACTAGAACCAAACAGAGCTATCAATATGCATAGAATAAAAGTCTACCGATACAAGCTACTGTTACACCAGAGTTACCGATAGAGTAAGTCTACCGATACAAAGCGAGCTACCGATAGACCAAGAGCTACAGATAGAAGGGGTCACTGGTATATAGAGCTACTGATACTGAGTAAGATCTACCGATACCAGGAATTACCGATACAAGGTCAAAGAGCTACCGATAGAAGTTCACTACTACACAGTCCATTGTGACACAGCTTCCAACAGAAGGCTACTAATGAAAGACTGACCAGTAAAACTCTATACTCTAAATATTAGTTATTTATTATGCAACGGTCATATTTGATGTTTTTAATGCAATTAATGTTATTTAATGATAGTTGTTGGCATGTCAGGGAATAGTAACTAGTACCCATGAAAAAGGTAATCATTATTTTTACCAGAGCTAAAAACTATAATAAGAAGAACAAATACCAAGAAAAAGATAATAATCAAGAAGGCACGTGAAGGGTGTGAAAAGGGAAGGGCTGAACAACATTGAAACGTGTTTCATTCACACAAAAAGAAAAAGATACATTCGTACTGGAAGATCACCTGACATACACCAAGCCACTCACTCTAAAGGAGAAAACAAGTTTCACCTTTTTCAAGGTGTAAAGAACTACAAGAAGCCGCTTATACACTCAAGAAGAAAAAAGCTGAACCCAAAAACCAAGGAAGAAAACGACACTCTATTTTCAGATAAAAACAAGAGAAGGACTCAGAAGATTTTCTGATTAATCAAAAGAGTCCAGAGCTACACTTCACATCAATAGAGCATTCTAAACTCTTATCTACTCTATTAGTGATTCTTTTATTTACATTTCGAGTAGTGTGTATACTCTGTATATTTCTTACACACACTGTCTCCTATGCTAAGATGGAGGATTTCAAAATCCACATTAAAACTCTATAACTCCCTTGTACCCCACTGTGGAATGTAGTAGAGGTCAAGTAAGACCTGGACAGCCTGTGAGATGTTGTTTGTTTTCCCACGTAGAACTGTGGTAGAGGTCTTTGTACCTGGACAGTGTTTTCACTGTTTTTTACCCCGATCCATGGTGTGGATCAAATTTATATAAATTGTTTGAGAGGACTAAGTCTCGGCTTGAGACTGAACCTCTTGGTTACATCTGTTGTGCATTTTAGTTTTAGTAAAAAATATACTATATATTTTAAATTCCGCTGCTAATTACTTTGAAATACATTTTGTTTTAAAGTTACTTTAATAATTAAATTAGCTAGTTTTTTTACTTATTGTGAACCGGTAAGTTAGTTTTAAAAGTAAATTTAATCTTCTGATTAAATTAACTGAGACCTAATTAGTCTTTGAGAAAAAATTGAACTTTTAAAATCTGTATAAATTACCTATAGTTTAACTTATTTTTAAATAGGGGGATTTTAAGAGAAATATTTGTAACAGAAATTTTAATTGGAACTCAATTCACCCCCCTCTGGAGTATCCATTCCGACCAACATACCATATTATTCATCCTAATCATCCCCCAAAAATCCCAAAACATATAGAAAATAAATAACTCACATTACTAAAATCATCAAAGAAAGATTCACATATATAATATGAAAACCAAATTTGTAGTCTTTGTGCAACATTACACTCAATCCCCCGACCCACTACTAGTATTTTCAACACGAACTGACAACTATATTCAATTTGTATCCAAAAGTGGGGTAATGTTTATAATCTACTTATCTAGCTATTTTATAGGTTTTCCAATACTATGATATTGGGACACACCCTTAATTCCCTTTATATAGTGGTTATTCACATAAGGAATGAATATTCACCCTTTATAGAATAATATATAATAAAATAGAGATACAAAAATACATCCATAATTACATAAATATTAATACAACACATGTGGTATATCCACAATGTAAATAAGAGAATATATCTCACCATATCAAAGGTATCATATTTTATTGAGTCTATTCTGATTTAATAAATTCCATACTAATTATAACTCTTCTTTACACAAAGTAATAAACTATATTTAGGGGATAAAAACAGGTTAAATACATATATTTAAAAAATATCATAAGAAAAAAAATAATTTGATATAATAAGACCACACCTATCCAATCATATATTTTGGAACTCAACTTGTACACTCCAAATTTGGTATTCACATTCCAAAATAACTTTAAGAAGAAATAATCTTTATAAACAATCAATATATACTATAACCATCACTACCCCCATACTTATGAAATAATAATTATCAAAACCACAAAATATATCAATAATAATACATGACATATCACACTCTCTAGAACAACTATGTTGGTTTAATAATCATTAAGATATCATATTAAAAAATTATCAATTTTTCCATATATGATCCCCTAGAAATAAAACCTCTAATGTACCTCATACTGATATCATATAATATGTAGAAAAAATATTTTTACTATTTTAAATATATAAAATTTATGGAATGAGGAAAACATGTAAAATTATATTACTGACATAAAAAACCTAAGAAATATTTTTTAGAGAAAAAATGATCATCATATCCACTATGACCCACAAAAATAGCGTCTTGTGTGAAAATATGTCCTCCAAAGTGAGTTGGGAAGTTAGAAATCTACTACCATTAAGAAAGTGACAATACAAGATAATAAACCATAATGAAAACTCTACTCTAATGCTAATCATCATTACTATTCCCACATGTTAGAGATCAGTTTATGACCACTCACTAATAATAACGAAAATATTATAGTAAAATAGAATTCATGATGCTTGAGCTAAATAAAATAGTATATCATCCCACCTAGGTAAGGTAAGAAAGAATAGACTCCCCATGGGATGGTGATGAATTTTTTATCATCAAGATAATCCCTATAACAATCTGTTTCTATGATTTTATGATCATAGGCATTTAAGGTGACTTTGGAATAGGTTATATTGTAGTAAATTTTAAATTTTGGTCTGGTTTATAGGTCATTTTTATTCTCAAATTCATGTTTGGTTTTAAGAATTTGAAGATGTATTTTTAGATGAGGATTGAGGCTTGATCAAGTTTTAGGAAATTGGGGTACCTTGAGGGTGGTCATTGGGTACCTATAATCCCTATTAGTGGCCTTGGTGGTCTAGTGGTTTGTCTTGATTCTTGGTGGTCCTAGAATACTAACATGGCTGCCCTAGACTGATTACCCAATTGCCCAACCATTTCTTTTTTAGTGTAGGATTTATTGTAATTTTCCCTCCCACTCTTATTTCTTTTTTCCCTATTATAAAATAACCACACTTCACTCCATACTATTTTATATCTCTAAATAGATCACCTTTAGCCTCTCTGTTTACCTACTCTTTTCCCTCATTATAATGTAATAATATAAGATAATACCATGATAAATCTAAACATTAGTTTTTTTATTCTCTTATCCACCCAATAAATTCTGTTATATTAATTTCCCTTACCTAGGTTAATGTTTTTTTATTTAACTCCACCATATAATCGTTGAATTCCCAATAATGAATGGGGATTCTTATAGTTTTAAATGTGGGTTTTGTGGGTATATTGTTCACTAGCGATCACTATTTTTTATCTAAAGAGATTGAGTTATTTTTTTCTAGTGTTTTTCCTATTATTAAATTTAATTTCGAGGGTATTTTTTAAGGGAGTTTTTTAGGTATTTGGGATGGTATGTATTTTATTTAATTTATAGTGTATATTTCAATAGTTTTCTTTTATTTTTTAGTCTCATAGTTTTTTCTTTATGTGTTTTTATTCCTTTCATAATGTATTAGTGGATTCATGATTTTTTATGTTTTCGTCAGTTGTTTTTCAATAATTAACCTCACCTACATTTTCAGTAAGTGGTCTTACCTCCCTAACTGATTCGTAGTTTGTGATTTCAATATGTATTTCTATAGTTTTCCAATATAAAAATGAACCATATATTTATATCTAATATATAAATGAATATCTTTGAACCTTGTTTTCTATATTATATGCTGAATATTCTCTGTGATTTCTTTTTAACTCTTTTAAATGAAAAGTGATTCTTTAATGACACGATTGGGATAATGGACAACTTTCAATGGGCCATTTTCAATGGGTTGTGGTACCATCATAAATAGGTTCAACGAGTTTTTAGAAAATTCATATTTTGATGCACTGACTACCTATTTCAAATTCTTTTCCAAGCGACTAGCCCATCGTAAATAATCGGGGAAATAATGAAATTTGAAATAATATTAATAATGAGAATATATTAATATAAATAAAAAATAATATTAATATTAGAACAATAAAATAACTTATAAAATAATATTAATAATGGTAATAATATAATATTAATATAAATGAAATATTAATATTAATATTTGTAAAATAAAATAAATTATAAAATAATTAAATAAATTAATAAAAATAATATTGTTATTATTAATGAAATAATAATATTAACATTAGTAATATAATTAAAACCATAGTATTCGAAAGAATATTAAAATATATTAATGAATAAAATAATAAATATAATAAAAAATTAAATAAATAATAAAAACTATAATATTCACAATAATATAAAAACACGATATTAAAAACACTAAATAGTTAATTTTTCATAAAAAATTTACATTCAAATGTTTCATTAAAAAATAAAAAATACATCACTAAGGGGGAGGGTCGTCTGGAGGTGTTGGAGGTGGTGGAGGAGATGGTAAAGGTAAATCCATCCCTAAACTATGAGTCAAATGTCTCATGTACTTCATCTGTCTCGGGTCCTGTTAATGTCGTCATCAACACATCTCATCTTGCATCTTCTACTTCTAATGCTACTACTGTCTTGGGAACTCTTCCTACTACTACTACTACAAATAACAAATCTCCCCATTCTCCCTATTCATAGTCTCTAGATGCTCACTCTGAGCTCATAGCAGATCCTGATACTGTACAGATGATGATGACCATCAGTGATATCCTCTCGAACTGGACGTTGGCATCGCAGCGGTTCCATAAAAATTCTCAGGGTTCAATCGAGAGATGATACCAAAAACTCAGCCTTTCTGGATGGCATACTAGGTGTCCTGTATCCATGCTGCCTCATTAAATCAGTGGCCACATGTCTGACCATCGGTCTCGACCTGACTATCACTATGTTTCTAAGACATCGTGACTTCATATTAATCCTTCAATTACAAATGAAAATTTAAATAATTAAAATAATATATGCAGTTAAATTTAAAATCAAAAAGAAATTATATTTGAAACAATATGAAACTTGTGAGAAACTCTAATATCTCTAGTAGATGGATCATTGTACATCCTACTATAATCATTTTACTCTATAATATCGGCTTGTGTGACTGTCAATATGAATATAAAATTAACTATTTACATTTAATGTTATATACAATATTTTAAAAAAAATGTTCTTACAATATGCTCCCTATGCATATTGAATGTATGAATACCAACTCTATGAGTCACCTCATTTCTCCCCCATTTTTTCCAACCTACTGATGGTCTAATCTGAAACCACCTAATTAAACAGTTTGTACATAATCCATCTCAAACCTGATGTGAAATATAATTAGGACGATGGATGTGACATGTATCATCAAACTCTATCACTCTTTCTTTCTCCATTTCTTTATATTTTAAACAGTATAAAAAATAGTTCAATTTAGACACATAGCTCTCTACGAAGCCTTCATGATAGCCTTACACATTCTCTCATCAATGGGATACCATAAAATCTAAAAATAATTTATAATATTATGTTATTATTTAAATTATTTTCAATATAAATATTATTTATTAACGTTTTAGTCAATGCTTAAACATGCGGTGATAATCATCAATAGGAATCTGATCCCATGAAACTCGTTCTTTAGAAAAATAAATGTGCAATGTAGCACAATCCTATATAATATCTATATGCATACTACTGTCAAAAAAGGAAAAAATAATCTAACAATTCGAATATAAAAAAAATTAATTAAAACTAACCAAAAAACACAGGTAAACATAACTCTGCGTGCATGGATCAAACCCAAGACATGGACATCATTCTATGATAGGGCCCAGAATCATCAGTCGGGCAAGACCACACCTCCTCTGAGTGCTCCCTGGAACGCCATCAGTCTGAGGGTTAAATGATTTGACTTCATGCTCGTCCAAAGCTATATAAACCTCCTTCAATAGATGATAATGATGCATGTCTATCTAAAACAAGAAATTATTATTGTTATAAAACAGTTGAAAACAACTATTATATATAGATATATTGTATATATGATTATAAATAGCATTTAACAATGTTAATTTCCATCTTCATCTTCATATTCATAGTTGTCGATGTCAATGTGTTCAACTTCCTCCTCAGCATCATCAATTTCCATATAAGTTTTAGTTTCACCATCTCTTGATATTTCAAATTTAGGTTTATCATCAATAAAATCATCGTCACCATCGTCCCATAATTGTGGGGTTTCATCAATTATATTTGTGTCTCTTTTTGAAAAAGAGAGATTTAGTACCATCTCTTGAAAAAATTTCAATTCTTGTACTTCAGTATAATAACATTCACTTTCAGTAAACTGGTTCTCTTGAGATTTAATTTTTATTATGCTTCACCAATCACCCAACACTCTTGAATTAGTATAGTAATTTTCATAATAAATTTTATGTGCTTGATGAGCCAATTAAAATGGCTCATTTACGGCAAGAATACTTTTATATTTAATATTGAAGATTCTATGGATTAGATGAACATGGGGGCCTCTCTCAGAATTCAACCACTTACATAAAAACATTGTTATATAATATTGTCCTAGATAACACATTTCAATGATTTCATCCAGCATGTTGTAAAATTCAACTTCAGTTTCAATATGATGAGAAGCCCTCAAGGGAACACCAATATTAATTTTTTATTCCCCATATGCATGTGTATGAAATAGAAAACCATTAACTACATATGAATTATCATATTTGACCATTTTTGGGTGGTGGTTAACTCAATACAAACAATCGATTATAAATTTAATCATAATGTTGTGATACATAAAAATTTTAAAATAATAATCACTATAAGATGTATTATATGACAACCCTGCTCTTTATTACACACTTAAAAATGATTTATTACATAAACTCTTCACTTGATAAAACATGGAGGATTGAGAGGTCTAGTGTATTTGGGGCTTAAGATCATTACATAACATTATAAAACATGAAATACGACATCTTTATTGAAAACTTCCTTTACATGACCACTACATTCTATTGTACCTAGCATTGCATGGAATAGCCTAAGGATATGCATAAAAAAGGGGGAGCTATAATGCCTAGTAAGGAAATAAACAAGAAATAACATGAGGAATACAATAAATGTTAGAAAACAGGCATATCAATGGAGCACCAGAGAAACATGAACATAAATGCATGATAAATCATGATAATCATAACATGGAAATGTAGAAACAACACTTAACATAGAATTAGCACAAGATAAGGCTCACTGAACATGGAGTATGAGTAAACCCTAATTGAACATGAAGCATGAGTAAACCCTCTTTTGAATTGAATTATCAAGAGTAAACACTCATTTTACATTACATATCACGATACTATACTTTTTCCAATGCATTTGAGCGCTATTAGAGCACACCCTTCATAAACATTTCATTTCATGCAAAGGTGTGCCACATGGATCATACAATATGGAATCAACCGTCATTATTTATTCCATGATAAAGGAATGTGTAATAAATACATGAATCTTTATAACCAATAATTAAATGTTCAAAATGTTCTATACCCTTGATATATAAATGGGCATGGTATTCACTACATAATGACATTGTCTTGGTAAATTGTAGTGCAATTTCGGTAGCATAACAATGTGAATTAAGAACTCATAAAAAATGGTTCATGAGAGAGAATGGTGTGTCTCATCATATTTACAATAAATGGAAAGTGAAGGGGTAATATTTATACAAGTCCCAACAAACATAATGGAATTTAGATGCATAATACAAAAAAATTACTTTAATGTAAAAGAGGGAAGATAAATCCCTTACGGAATTTCGGCATGGTAATGGGTGTACATGGGACACATTAATGAGAGATAAATGGGTCTCTCATCATCCAAACATAAATAGGGAAGTATGGTGGAGGTGTAAAATTATACCCCAACATTGGTAATTGAAAACAAAAGGGCATAACAACTTAATGAAAATTAGACAAAAATGAGAATGGAAGAAATACCTTACTTGGAAGTGTGATCACAAAGTCTTTGGGGAGGAATGAGAGATGCCTCTTGGGGGATTGAGGCACCATCGGAGGTTTCTAGAAAGATAAGGTCAGAGTTTGGACGAACTCAAAAGGCTTTGGGTGAAGAGGAAGTGGGATCTTGTGTGGGTTTATATAGGAAACGAGTGGGAATTATTTGTTATTTAGGTTTGGGCCACCACACCTTAAACTAATAAATACCACAAACCAGACCATGGTTTTTTGCCCATGGAAATTTCCAAAGGTGAGTGGAAAAAATATTTTATAAGTCCAATGGCCGAACATCTTATGATAATAGGGTTGCTTATGCGGAGTTGAGTCACACTCTCAAGAAAAACAATTTAAAAGGACAAAATATTTTATAAGCATTGAAGGGTCCACTAAATATTTTTAAAATAAATCAAACAAACCCAAAATAAAATTATTTTAATGGTAAAAAATATATTTTCTGAAAATAATGTTTATTGTATTTTATTATATCACTATTGGGTCATTATGATGTCATAAAACACATTATATATTTTAACTGTATTAAATTTTTACCCAAAAATTCGACTATCTCAAAAAATTATGAAAAATTCACCATTGGATAATTTCGACTTCCTGATTCCAAAAATAATATTCATTTTATCTAAACAAATTTCTAAATATATGAATTTTTACTTTTAAAATAAAACCAAAATTTATTGAAAATTCATCGGTTTGGAAAAAAACAGCTTTCAAACATTAATAAAAACTACAATTGTATTCATAAAAATTGTACAATCATTTATATTTTCAAAAATTAACTTATTTATAATATTTTACTAAAATATTATTTAATTAAAAAATCCATTAATTCAACAAAATTGATTTCTTAATTGAATATTAAGTAAAAAAACTATTTGTTCTTTAAAAACAAGTTACAAACTAACAATTATAAAATGAATGAACATTCATTATACAAAAATAATGTGCATAGTCATAGTGCTATGATATTTTATCATAACCCCTTATAACACTCTCACAAGACCGAAGGGTAAGGTGTTCGATGGTGACAGACTCTTGGGGTGGCTCAGATAACATCGCTCGGGTGGTAATCTATGTTAACTGTAACTTCTCCCATAGTCGGTTCTGATCAAGATTAACATGATCATGCTCGTCTGGGGCTTGGTCAAGAGTGAAGCCCAATGATGCCACCTCCATTATTAGCACAAAAAAATGGCCTTCGTACGGGGAAATTCTACATGATGAGGCTATCTCTTTGTTTGAGTAAATTGGATTTGTTGAAGACCTATATTTATACTAATCATGTCATAACTGTTCAATGACTATATTAGCAACAGTCACAATTTTTTACGATATTTTAAAATCTTGAAACATAAAACCAATGGAGTTCACATTTTATATAACCATAATAAGACATTTAATTAGATCAAGATGAATTTTCATTAATGTATGTTTTGGTCATTACAATCTTCCCCCCTTATGAAATATCACCCTAGAAATTTCATTTTCTGAAACCAAAATAGATGTGAGTAACTTTGCTTCATCACTTCTTATGATTCCCATGTTGCTTCTTCAAACTGTTTGTTTCACCATAACACCTTACCGAGGGGAATTGTCTTATTTCAATGAAATTTTTCTCTACAATAGAAGATATTCACTAGTTGCTCCTCGTAAGAATGATCATCCTCTAACTGTACTACCTCTGAAGAGAGTACATGTGAAGGGTCTGGTATGTACTTCCTTAAGAGGGATTCATGATATATTTCATGTAATTTGGCCTTGGTTTGTGGATGTGCTAGTCGATAAGCCAAAGCCCGGACATGATCAAGAATCTCGAAGGGGACGACGTACCTAGGACTTAACTTACCTTTCATTCCAAACCTCATGATCTTTTTTCATAGAGATATGCGTAGAAATACCATATCTTGTACTATAAACTCAAGGTCTCATCGACTGTTATCTACATAACTCTTCTGGGGACTCAGGGCAACATTGAAATTATGCTAAATGGTTTTCACCTTTTGCACCTTCTCA
Organism: Viscum album; assembly: GCA_963277665.1. Taxonomy (NCBI): domain Eukaryota; kingdom Viridiplantae; phylum Streptophyta; class Magnoliopsida; order Santalales; family Viscaceae; genus Viscum; species Viscum album. The sequence continues at coordinate 817,000,030 of OY728165.1, forward strand.
ATGACCATTTTTGGTCCTAGCAGCTTATGCTCACCAAATTTATCCCAACATGTTGGTGTTCTTCACCTCTTCACATACATGGCTTCATAAGGTGCCATTCAGATGCATGAGTGGAAACAGTTACTATAGAAGAATTCACCTAGTGGAAGATGTTGGTCCCACTATCCATTGAAATCCATAAAACATGATCATAACATATCCTCCAGTGTCTGAATAGTTTGTTCAGATTGGCCATCCATTATAGGATGATTGGCCATACTGAAGTTCAGTTCAGTATCCAGAGCATGTTCAAGATTCTTCCAAAACATAGAGGTGAATCTTGGATCTCGATCAGATACAATAGATAGTGTTACTTCATGCATCATTACCATTTCCATACTGGTATGGGCAATGGTTGTGTCATCCCCTTATACTTCTGCCTCTTTGCCTTCACTTGTTGACACACCAGGTACTTTGATGTATACCTAGTGATTTGTTTCGATATATTATCCCACAAATAATATTCTCAGGGATCTCGATACGCCTTTTTTTTCCTGGGTGAATAGAGAAATTTAAACTATGCACATCATCCAAAACATCCTTTTCAGCTCCAGACATGATGGAACACATTGTCTTTTCCCTAATCTCACAATTCCATCTTCATTAGCATTGAACTCCAAGGATTTCCCTTTTCTAATAGATTACAATTTCTTCTGAATTCACACATCATCCTTTTGAGAATCCTTTAACCTTTCCAAAAGAGACGGTTTAGCAATCATTTGTGAAAGGATTGATGATATTCATTTCTTTATGATTACCATGTCCATCTTCATCCAATATAAAAAGATTGGATCCTTCTCAATTCTAATCAATGATAGAATCGTCGAGTCCATTATACATAGGGCATCTGCCACCATGATCCATTTCCTAGGGTGGTAATGGATTGAGCAGTCATATACTTTGATCAGCTTTAACCATCTTCATTGGCGCATGTTCAACTCTTTCTGTGTCAATATATACTTGAGGATTTTTGGTCTGTATATATTTCACACTTCTCCCGAAAGTGATATTGCCACCAAAATTTTAAGGTGAAGACCACCGCAACCAACTCCAAATCATGTGTTGGATAAATCTGCTCATGAAATTTCAATTTCCTTGAATCATAGAAAATGAATTTGTCATTTTTCATCAACACACATCCCATTCTCTTCTTTAAAGCATCATTGAATACAACAAAATTTTATCCACTTATGGGTAAATTGAGAACGAGCGCATCGATAAGCCTCCTTTTCAACTCCTTGAAGCTTTCTTCTCATTCATCACTCCATGTAATATTTACTCCCTTTCGAGTTATCTTGGTAAGAGGGTTGGAAAATCTTGATATATTTCTCAGAAATCATTGATAATATCCAGCTAACCCCAAGAAGTTACGGATATTCATTACTGATTTTGGCCTCAGCCACCCCACAATTGCAGCTGTCTTGGAGGGATCCACAAAGATCCCATTTATTATGATGATATGGCCCAAGAATGAGACCTCCTTTAACCAGAACTCACATTTGTTATACTTTTCATAGAGCTTATCCTTTTTCAAGGTCTCTAATATAGTTCTTAGATGCTTCTCATGATCCTCCTTGCTTTTGGAGTATATGAGAATATCATATATAAAGACTACCAAAAATTTGTCGAGGTAATCTCTAAATACTCTATACATAAATTCCATAAAGATTGTTGGAGCAATAGTGAGTCTGAAAGACATTACTATTAATTTATAGTGCTCGTATCATATACAAAAAGTAGTCTTGGGTTTATCTTCTTTATTCACAATTACGTGATAATATCTCATCCGAAAATCCACCTTGGAGAAGTATTGTGACCCACGCAGCTGATCGAACAATTTATCACTTCATGGGAGAGGATACATGTTCTTTATCATGATTTTTTAAGCACACGATAATCGATGCAAAGGTGCATTGTCCCATCCTTCTTCTTGACGAAGAGGACTGGTGCACCCCATGGAGAAGCACTTGGGTGTATAAACCCTTATCCAGATTCACATGTAGTTGTTTCTTCAGCTCCTTAAGATCCAAAACATCTATTATATACAGAATCATTGATATTGGAAACTCTCCAGGTATAAGGTCAATTGAGAATTCAACATCTCTTCTAGAAGGAATACCAGGAAATTACTCAGAAACACTTCAGCGAATTCCCTCACAATAGGCATGTCTTCAAAGATGGTTCCTGTAACACCCCGAGATTTTATGAAAAATATTCTTTTAATTTCATTAATGTCTTGTGTTTTATGCTATAACAAGATTACCTTGCGCTATATGCTACACCGTATTAGCTTGAAGTATACGCAACACTATTCTTGGATCGTGTTACACACAATTTTGATAATAGTTATTCTACGCAACATTGAGTATATATATATATATATATATATATATATATATTCAATGTATAAATGAAATATGGTTGGATTCGGTTATATGAAACAACGAAGGATTATTGCACAACATGCAACCCTGACTTGGCTTGCATTACACGCAATCACGACCTTCCTCGATAGCGTGTGTTGTACGTAATACCGGGTTTTACTAAAAAATGATATATTATTATAATATTATTATGAACTAGCCATTATGAATAGCATTAACTAAAATTTGAATTTTATAACATTATTATTCATCTTAAATATTTTCTAGAACATGGTATAAGAACAAAATAAATTTTTCGGGTAAAATATGTATTTTTTAAAAAATGCAGTTTTGCCGCCTTTTGATGGCGCACCCACTTTAAATCTAGTTTTTGACATGTTTATAAGTTCAATTTGAAAAAATAAAATTCTTCTTTGGAATCAATAAATAAAAATTTAATTAAGATAAAATTTTCATATTATTCTGGTAACTTTCATATTTTGATGAATAGTAAAAACACGCTATATTTTAATTAAAAACAACTTTTTTCATCGTAATAATTTATATGGTTAAATTATAATATTTAATGGTTTTAAATTTTAAATACAATAAATTTTTACCATTTAATATAATGTATGTCATTAGCATTGATTTTACATTAAATTCGTAGGTTAAATAAATTCAATCTTTTGGAATGTTTTAAAGAAAAACCCGTTTTCTTTCAACAACGGGATTAATTTTGATTTAATTTCTGCAACTATTGTGTATTGAATTTGAAAAAATGGATTCCATATTTGGAATAAGTGGGTCCAAATTATGTTAACAAGCTACTTTTTATTTTTGGGAATTATGAATAGTAACTACGGTAAATTTTATTTACCATAGTTAAAGGTAAATCTGGTAATTAAGGATAAATATAATATTATAAAATTACCCTAACACATGCCAAAATTCCATTGTATGGCTAAAAGTAGACCCATATAACCTAATGGTCGTATTATATTCATTTTTTGGACTTTTGACCATGAAAATAATTAAATTATTATTAAAACCAAAGAAAGTGACAACATGTCACTCTCTTAAATCTTATAAGTATAATAATTTTAATTTAGTGATAAACATCATAAAACTTCAAACATGAATAGTCTCCAGAAATCTAATAAAATTATCTACATCATGATAATTTAGTTAGACTTTTTAGGGATTAAATAATTGTCATTAATGGTGATACATTAATGATACATAAATTATTTATTAAGTGGGAAATAAGTAATATAGTTTTTATTGAAATAATAATACCCATTAAAAGGACCACAAACCTGAAAAAAACTTATTGGTAGTGTATATCTACATCTTAATCATCCAATGACCTAATATATAACTGTTTTGAGCCTTATGAAAGTGATTATGACACTTATATTATTTTATTTTAAATGATGCCAAAATTGTCACCTTCATAATTTAATAAATATAACAATTTAAATATTGTGATTTTAAGATGATAAATTAGAGTAAAAGTATTATTGTGAAAGGTAACCTATTTATCGTCATCATAGGATTTTATTTGTAATTTTTATGGAACGAATCATTATATTAAAAAATTATACAAAAATGTTGTAGTGATTATTTTATTAAGAGATAAACCAAATAAATGGTTTTAAAAATAATAAAATAAATATTATATGAACTATTTAATGTGATCCCCTAATTTTATAGATACATATGACCTTTTATGAATCTATTAATTCTTTTAGTTTAAACATATCTTCTGTATATATTTTATTTAAATTCAAATAAATGAATAGTGTCAAAATTGACACTGTTGTTATTTTATAAAAATAACATATTATAATTTTTTAAAAAAATTACAAAAATATTTAAAAATTATAAATTTAACTTTATATAGAATATAATGTTATAAATTAACCAATTATAGAAAATTCACACAAATAAGTAATTATTTGTTATAATTTAAAATTTAGAATTTTATTACCTCAAATAAACATAAATAGATTAAATAAGGATAAATTAAAATTATAAGGTTTAAAATAAGATCCAAACATGTCTAAATTTGATTGGTTGATGATATTACAACCCTATCTCAACTAAGCTTCGAATGTGAGTCATTTTTGGAGGTTTTTAAGTTGGGTTAGATTTATTATAAATTAATATTTTTAAAAATTTCAAAGGTGCCCATCTACTCCCTTATAAAAGGGCACATCCTCCCTCTCTTCCACACACCACTTTGAGCCTTCAAGCTCGGAAAAAACCTGCCCAATTCTCTTCTCCACTTACCTAGAAACATCCTAGAGGTTTTTGTCTTCTTCAAATATTAATTTTAGTTCCCTAAGAGGGGGTCTCAAAGAGGCACTTCAAAGAAGAGGTAATGTTCGTTACCGATTCTTTCAACTTTATTTCTTCTTATACTTCTTCTTCTTAGGTTGTTTCATTATGAAGTAATAACATTAGTATCGCTCATGTGATGATATTTTATTATAAGTATGAAGCAGTCTTATTTCACCATCTATCCATCCTAGGGAAACCAAAATCACCGCGTGTGCGTACGTACGGAATACCGTCTCCACGCCGTGGTGTAATCTATTTTCCACCACCACCTTACTTGGATAGGTATAATGGTATATAATAACTATATATGATTATTGTAAAGTGATATTGATTCTGTAATAGTATACATACACTCCAATAAAATTCCACGATCATGGGAACGATATCATCGCTCGTGCATACGTACGGAATACCATCTCCACGACGCGATGAGATTCATTCTCAATGATTAACCATTCATAAATGATTATAAAGTATATATAATAAGTAATCATTAAATATATGACATAATAATGATACTGGATTTATGTATATATAAATATTTATGTCATCCAATTAATTCCATTCAATTCAATGAGGAAACGAAAACAACATTCATGCGTACGTACGGCCTACCGTCTCCATGAACGGTGTATTTCTTTCCATTTACTGATCTATAATATATATGTATATTCTGAATATATATTATATATAAATCATGTTTTATATTCTGGACGTAAGTAATCATGATCTAAGTAATCATATGAATAATTACATGTCAAAACACGGATGACAAATGAAACGATTTTACCCAAAACGCTCTTTATCATGGAATTTACAGAAGAACGGGTAATATAAAGTCATAAGTGAACCATATATGATATCATAAAAATTAATATGATTCTGTAATAAGTCAATTACATTATTTAAATCATTATACAGGAGGTTTGGATACGTACGAATCATATCGGACCTAAGGTAAGGGATAATTTTGTAAATCTCATTTTTATCCGTGATTGTTTATTCGTAAGTATTTACTGGGGTTATTTCTATCATCCATGTCCATGTTTTATAAAAGTTCTTTCATGTATGTTTAAAATAGGTTTTACCCATTTTGACTTTTACTACATGGTATGTAAGGAATCATTCTTTTTTTTACGTTATGAGGTACTTTTTGACTTTTTCGGCTAAAGTACGAAAAGAATGTTTTTATTTTAACATATACGACATGAACGGATTTTTACGGTTTTATAAAGCCTTATTTTCATGAAGATTCGTCCAAAAGATTTCATGACTATTTTCAACAAAATATATTTCTTTTAAAATTGCATGATGTTTTGTGAAAAGAAATTGATTTTGAAGAAGAAAGGATATTTTCCTCAAGAATTCATTACAAGTGTTTTATCAAAACCATTTTCCATCTAAGATGAAATTATTTCATATGTTTATGTTTCAAGTGTAATGTCTCTATTATTGACATGGTTTCACTTTTCTTATTATGAAATGATATCCATTTCTTTTATATGGATTATGTGATGATGGGATGATGTTTATGAAACCCATTTTATTCGTTGGGTTATTATGAATGATGTATGTTTATTTTGTGGCACAAGTAAGAATTATTTCAATATGAGATGGGTGGGACCTATATCTCCCTCTAATGCATTGGGTAAAGATTTATATCTCATGAGATAGACATGGATGAAATGGAAAGTTAAACTGGTTCAGTAATACAGGACTGGAACGAGGAGTGAAGTCGATTCAGAAAGGGACTTTGTCCACTAAGATGGTCATGGAAGCAATGCCTTGGCTACTATGGAAATAATGTCATGTGATTAATGGTTTCCACAATTACATGTTTTATTCCCATGCTATTTTATCATTATTAATGTTTCTTTATGATCTATGCCTTACGTACTTCCATGTTTTATGTCATTTCTCAGGATTTTGATGTTTAAAAATTATGTTCATGTTTTTAAGTTCAAATGTATATGGTATGTTTTATTTTATCCATGCTTACCCTTACTGAGCATTTGAGCTCACCCTTTTAATGTTTTCTTTTCCCCAGGATATAAAGAAAGGTTTTAGGTAAGAAAAAAAGGGAAATACCTTTATGGGAGATGTTGAAGATCTTTCACCACGATTAGAAGATTACGTTCCAAGTTTCCAAAGACACTAAACTATTACGGTCCTTATGTGTCTGTTTTTGTTATGTATTAAGTATTCTGCTAAAGTAATGTAATGTCCATGTACGTCATGCTTTGGGTCTCTACAGTTGGTATCAGAGGAAGGGTTTTGTCAACCTTTGGAAACTAGGATGCGAAAACGTTAGTGAGATCCCTAGAGATATTTCTAAGGTATTTCTAGGGATGTCCCTAAGGATAATTATACGTATAAGATACGGCCCTAGAACTACGGTAACGATCATATAATTTAACCTAAGATGTTAGATATTGAGGATACTCCCCCTTTACTATGTTGTTTTCCCTAGCATGATTTTTGCCTCTCACACTATTCTATTTGGGTTTTAGAAAATAGCTGGAAACAGGATGATTCACGATAATGGAGGATATGATATACAATGGAATGATTTTCTTCATGAGAAACCAAAATGAAACGGGATCTAGAAGTCCAAACATCGTTATTATGCCTAATCAGCAATCTCATAATATGATCAATAATCTCAACTTCGGTAAGTTTCCCGACTCAGATAATAAGAGAAATATGGAGTTTCATGATGATCATAGAGGAAAGAAAGTTCAATTTCCCACATGTAAATTATGATGGAAAAGGCATCAGGGAGATTGTTTCAAAGGAACCGGAAGATTCTTTGGGTGTGGAAAAGAAGGACACAAAGCCAGTAAGTGCAAAGGAAAAGGTTCAGTTAACACCATGGACAAGGATAATGGTATTTCTACGACATCAACAATGGTTAAATGTTTTAAATGTGGAATTTACGGGCATTATGCAAACCAATGACCTAAGGGAAAGTCTCATGAAGAGAATCAGTATAGTCATATGGGTAATATTTATGTTGATGATGATGAAGAGACTACAAATGATATGTGAGATGAAAGAATTCTTGAAGCCCGGTCAATGGTTTATGAAGGTAGTGGAATGATTACATGTTTATGAAGTGTAATTTTTATAAGTAATCTCATGGTACTATGGAATAAAGAGACATCTAAGGATTATTACACTATTGTCTTTCCTTAAGTTTTAAAAGTGTGTGATGAATGGTACTAGTATTTTTGGAAAGTAGATGATATGCGCATAATGAAGAGATAAAGAGAAAATTAAATGTTTTATAGTATTCATGAGCTCATGACTGATATAAGGAGAAGGTTATATCATGGTTTGAGTAGATAGAATTTTTGGATTTTGATATGTGGAAAGAGTTAACTTTTGAAAGCATTCATGTTTTCACTGAGTTTTAATGGGTATTCCTTTTTCAAGAGAATACATGATTAAGGTATTCACATGATCGGAATGTGACCAACAAGATAATGGATGATAAATAATGGTTGGTTGATGACATTTCAAGTAATCATTTTCTTTATACTATAAGCTTCGACCGAAGTATTTTAGATAAGCCTAAAGATTGGAATGGATTATGTTAGACATAAGTTAGTATTGTTTAAGGATAGAACTTTTTTTGATATTATTGATGGGATGTTATAGTAATGTAGTTTTAGAAAAAGGACAACCTGCAGGACTGGCGACAACCCATCACGTCGGACAAGGCTGTGGGAATCTAACCCACAACCGAAGTGCGACTGGCCTTTATCGCCTACCACTAGCCTACAGGAAGTCCCTGGTTAGTAGAAACTACTTTTATTTTGTTAATCGGTATGATATATGAAGTATAAGTTCATTTTTGGAACTATATACGATTAATCTAACCATATGATGGACTTATAACTTTTTCTAACCTTTTGTTTGAAACAGATGGAATGACCCATCATTCTATCACATGATCTGCTAACACATCACGAATAACAAATTCAACATCATTTCATTAAGGGATGAAGTAGAAATTGTTCAATTCAGGAACAACAATGAGATTGTACCAAAATCATGTAAGTATTTCTTTTAATTCATCAAATTTAGGGAAATGATCTTGAAAACCAAAAATGTTTTCCTAGTGAAATTATATCTGTTAAATCAGATGGTACCTTAGATCATTGCAAATCTATGACTTTGTGATTTTTGGCTATTTCATAGCCATGTTCTCTACCACTCTCCATAAAAACTTGATGGTTATATTTTTCTTCCATATCCATATTTTCACCTATGGTCTCCTACGTGGAAACCCAATGATGAGTTAATTTGGGTAACCGTTACATTTCATACTATAGTTTTTAAAGCCATGTTTTGGTATTCCTTTTTACGATGTGGGTTTCTATTAAACAAAATTTCGAGTAGTAAACCATTTATAACCCCGACGAATTTCGAGGGCGAAATTCATTTTAAGGGGGGTAGAATGTAACACCCGGAGATTTTATGAAAAATATTCTTTTAATTTCATTAATTTCTTGTGTTGTATTCTACACCAAGATTACCTTGCGCTATACGCAACACCGTATTAGCTTGCACTATACCCAACACTATTCTTGGATCGTGTTACACACAATTTTGATAATAGTTATTCTACGCAACATTGAGTATATATATATATATATATTCAATGTATAAATGAAATATGGTTGGATTCTGTTATAAGAAACAAAGAAGGATTCTTTCACAACACGCAACCTTGACTTGGTTTGCATTACACGCAATCGCGACCTTCCTCGATAGCGTGTGTTGTACGCAATACAGGGTTTTACTAAAAAACGATATATTATTATAATATTATTATGAACTAGCCATTATGAATAGTATTAACTAAATTTTAAATTTTATAACATTATTATTCATCTTAAACATTTTCTAGAACATGGTATAAGAACAAAATAAATATTTCGGGTAAAATAAGTATTTTTAAAAAAATGCAGTTTTGCCGCCTTTTGATGGAGCACCCACTTTAAATCGAGTTTTTGACATGTTTATAAGTTCAATTTGACAAAATAAAATCCTTCTTTGGAATCAAGAAATAAAAATTTACTTTGGATAAAATTTTCATATTATTCTGGTAACTTTCATATTTTGATGAATAGTAAAAACAGGCTATATTTTAATTAAAAACAACTTTTTTCATCGCAATAATTTATATGGTTAAATTATAATATTGAATGGTTTTAAATTATAAATAGAATAAATTTTTACCATTTAATATAATTTATGTCATTAGCATTGATTTTACATTAAATTCGTAGGTTAAATCAATTCAATCTTTTGCAATGTTTTAAAGAAAACCCCGTTTTCTTTCGACAACGAGATTAATTTTGATTTAATTTCTGAAACTTGTGTGTATTGAATTTGGAAAAATGGATTCCATATTTTGAATCAGTGGGTCCAAATTATGTTAATAAGCTACTTTTTATTTTTGGGAATTATGAATAGTAACTACGGTAAATTTTATTTACCATAGTTAAAGGTAAATCGAGTAATTAAGGGTAAATATAATATTATAAAATTACCCTAACACATGCCAAAATTCTATTGGATGACTAAAAGTAGGCCCATATAACCTAAGTGTCGTATTAGATTCATTTTTTGGACTTTTGACCATGAAAAATAATTTAATTATTATTAAAACCAAAGAAAGTGACAACAAGTCACTCTCTTAAATCTTATAAGTATAATAATTTTAATTTAGTCATAAACATCATAAAACTTAGAACATGAATATTCTCGATAAATATAATAAAAGTATCTACATAATTATAATTTATTTAGAATTTTTAGGGATTATATAATTGTCATTAATGGTGATACATTAATGATACATAAATTATTTATTAAGTGGGAAATAAGTAATATAGTTTTTATTGAAATAATAATACCCATTAAAAGGCCCACAAACATGACCAAAACATATTGGTAGTGTATATATACACCATAATAATTCAATGACCTAATATATAACCGTTTGGAGCCTTATAAAAGTGATTATGACACTTATATTATTTTATTTTAAATGATGCCAAAGTTGTCACCTTCATAATTTAATAAATATAACAATTTAAATATTGTGATTTTAAGATGATAAATTAGAGTAAAAGTATTATTATGAAAGTTAATATATGAAGATTAATCATAGGATTTTATTTTTAATTTTTATGCAAAAAATCAGTATATTAAATAATTATACAAAAATGTTGTAGTAATTATTTTAATAAGAGATAAACCAAATAAATGGATTTAAAAATAATAAAATAAATATTATATGAACTATTTAACATGATCCACTAATTTTATAGATACATATGACCTTTTATGAATCTATTAATGCTTTTAGTTTGAACATATCTTCTGTATATATTTTATTTAAATTCAAATAAATGAATAGTGTCAAAATTGGCACTATTGTTATTTTATAAAAATAACATATTATAAAAATGTTTAAAAATCACAAAAATATTTTAAAATTATAAATTTAAATTTATATGCTCTATAATATTATAAAGTAACCAATTATCGAAAATTCACACAAATAAGTAATTATTTGTTATAATTTAAAATTTTGAATTTTATTACCACAAATAAACATAAATAGATTAAATAAGGATAAATCAAAATGATAAGGTTTAAAATAAGATCCAAACATGTCTAAATTTTATTCTTTGATGATATTAAAACCCTATATCATCTAATCTTAGAATATGAGTAATTTTTGGAGGTTTTTAAGTGGGTTTAGATTTATTATAAATTAATATTTTTAAGAATTCCAAAGGTTCCCCTCTCCTCCCTTATAAAAGGGCACCTCCTCCCTCTCTTCCACACACCACTTTGAGCCTTCAATATCGGCCAAACCCTGCCCAATTATCTTCTCCACTTACCTAGAAACATCCTAGAGGTTCCGGTATTCTTCAAAGACCAATTTTAGTGCCCTAAGAGGAGGTCTCAAAGAGGCGCTTCAAAGAAGAGGTAATGTTCGTTACCGATTCTTTCAACTTTATTTCTTCTTCTACTTATTCTTCTTAGGTTTTTTCATTATGAAGTAATAAAATCAGTATCAATAATGTAATGAAATGTTATTATAAGTATTAAACAACCCTATTACACCATCTATCAATCCTACATAAAACGAAATCACCGCGCGTGCGTACGTACGGAATACCGTCTCCACGCCGTGGTGTAATCTATTTTCCACCACCACCTTACTTGGATGGGTATAATGGTGTAATTAATAACTAGATATGATTATTGTAATGTGATATTGATTCTGTAATAGTATACATACACTCCAATAAAATTCCACGATCATGGGAACAATATCATCGCTCGTGCGTACGTACGGAATACCTTCCCCACGACGCGATGAAATTCATTCTCAATGATTAACCATTAATAAATGATTATAAAGTATATATAATACATAATCATGAAATATATGACATAATAATGATACTGGATTTATGTATACATAAATATGTATGTCATTCAATTAATTCCATTCAATTCAATGAGGAAACGAAAACAACGTTCATGCGTATGTACGGCCTACCGTCTCCATGAACGGTGTAGTTCTTTACATATACCGATCTATTATATATATGTATATTCTGAATATATATTAGATATAAATCATGTTTTACATTCTGGAAGTAAGTAATCATGATCTAATTAATCATATGAATAATTACAAGTCAAAACTCGAACGACAAATGAAACGATTTTAACCAAAACGCTCTTTAACATGGAATTCACAAAAGAACGGGTAATATAAAGTAATAAGTGAACCATATATGATATCATAACAATTAATATGATTCTGTAATAAGTCAATAACATTATTTAAATCATTATACATGAGGTTTGGATATGTGCGAAGCATATCGGACCTAAGGTAAGGGATAATTTTTCAAATCTCATTTTTATCCGAGATTGCTTATTCGTAAGTATTTACTAGGGTTATTTCTATCATCCATGTCCATGTTTTATAAAAGTGTTTTCATGTATTATTAAAGTCATTTTTACCAATTTTTACTTTTACTACATGGTATGTAAGGAATATTTCTTTAGTTTACATTACGTGGTACTTTTTGACTTTTTCGGCTAAAGTACGAAAAGAATGTTTTTCTTTTAACTTATACGACACGAACGGATTTTTACGGTTTTATAAAGCCTTATTTTCATGAAGAATCCTCCAAAATATTTCATGACTAATTTCAAAAAATTCTCTTTCTTTTAAAATATCATGATGTTTTATGAAAAGAAATTGATTTTGAAGAAGAAAGGATATTTTCCTCAATAATTCATTACAAGTGTTTTATCAAAACCATTTTCCATCTAAGATGAAATTATTTCATATGTGTATGTTTCAAGTGTAATGTCTCTATGATTGACATGGTTTCACTTTTCTTATTATGAAATGATATCCATTTCGTTTATATGGATTATGTAATGATGGGATGATGTTTATGAAACCCATTTTATTCGTTGGGTTATTATGAATGATGTATGTTTATTTTGTGGCAGAAGTAAGAATGATTTCATTATGAGATCGGTGGGACCTATATCTCCCTCCAATACATTGGGTAAAGATTTATATCTCATGAGATAGACATGGCTGGAACGGCAAGTTAAACCGGTTCAGTAATACAGGACTGGAACGAGGAGTGAACTTGATTCAGAAAGGGACTTTGTCCACTAAGATGGTAATGGCTGCAATGCCTTGGCTACTATGGAAATCATATCATGTGATTAATGGTTCCCACAATTACATGTTTTATTCCCATGATATTTTATCATTATTAATGTTTCTTTATGATCTATGCCTTACGTAATTCCATGTTTTATGTCATTTCTCAAGATTTTCATGTTTAAACATTATGTTCATGTTTTTAAGTTCAAATGTATATGGTATGTTTTATTTTAACCATGCTTACCCTTTCTGAGCATTTGAGCTCACCCTTTTTATGTTTTCTTTTCCCTAGGATATAAAGAAAGGTTTTAGGTAAGAAAAAAAGGGGATGATCTTTATGGGAGATGTTGAAGATCTTTCACCACGATTAGAAGATTCTGTTCGAAGTTTCCATAGACGGTAAACTATTACGGTGCTTATGTGTCTATTTTTGTTATGTATTAAGTATTCCGCTAAAGTAATGTAACGTCCATGTACGTCATGCTTTGGGTCTCTACAGTTTCTCCTATGACTCAATCATCTGGGCCAGATACGTGTTCTCGTAGGGTAGTGATATCCATGATTAAGTTGATGGAGCTAAAAATGATTCATCTTCCTCTATACACTTGTTCGAAATCGGGGGTCGATTCTCCACATGGAGAGTGATTTCCATCTCAGGGGAATTTATGTAGGCTCTACATAGGGAATAATATCCATGAAGATAATTGTTTCAAATTCTACCTGAGGGCATATTATGAGGTTCGATGGGACGTTCAATCCACCAATTATGATAAGGGAGGAGTTATATTCATGGGATGCAGTGATTTTCCCATTTGTCATACTCAATAACATCTTTACTTCCATGATTTGTGGGGGTGTTGGGATTGTTCTACTAAATATTTAGGATATAAAATAATTTATAGAACCTAAATAAAAAAGTACGTTCGCTATTAATGAATGAATAACTAGCATACCTATCACCACTTTGTTTTCAGGGTTCACTTCGGCAGTAGTGATGGAAAAAGCTCTCCCTTGCTGCCTTGGAGGTTGTTTTTTGTCACCAAAAACCCTTGGCTCAGGGCACTGATTTGCAAGATGCCCTTGTTCTTTGTATTTTAAGCACTGAACAATGCGTTGAGAGTCGAACGGAGTGATCCTCTCCTCTGTCGCATTCACATATTGTTCTTTTCAGTAGTTAATGGATAGGTTCCCTTATCTTCCACACCTAAAGCATTTCCGCACCCCCTTCAGGCAATTTTCAGGGTGCTTCTTTCCGCACCTTTGGCAAGTGGGGTACTCGATTTTCCTTAGAACTATTGGATTTATCCATATGACCACCAAAAGTGAAGTCCACATTATGATTCTTATACTAATGATACCACTAAGGTTCGACGATCTCCATTTCAACCTTGAAGGAATATCAGATAATTTCATCATAGCTATCGAAGTCGCGGATCACTAGGGATTTCCATAGGCTTGGTTTCAGCACACCAATGAAGCGGTCATCCTTGCATTCAGGGGTAATGACAAATCTAGAATCATATCGTGAAATCCTTGTGAATTTTTCCTCATACGCTTCAATAGATTCATCATCTTTTTTCATGAGGGCAAGGAAGTCCCTTTCTATATTAAGTTGGAGGGTGCATGGAAAATATTTATTAAATAACATCTTCCAAAAATCCTTCCATTCCAACAACTCGATCTAATCCTCAGGATTCATATTTTTTATCAATTTCCACCATTGATCGGCTTCACCCTCCATACGATAAGCATCCAGAAAAACCTTCTCTTGTTCGGAACATTGAATGACGGATAAGATCTTTTCAATGGAGTTGATTCATTGTTAGGCGATTGAGGGATCATATGATCCATTAAAATTTGGAGACCTTTTACACATGAAGCTCTCAATAGCGACTTGTTCTTTCATAGGGGGGTTTAAATGTTCCTCTTGACCCATGTTTCTATTCAAAGCTTGAGTTAACTAAGAGAGAATCATGACAATGTTCGTGATTCTTTCTCCAATCGGATTGGGAATCTCATTAGCACAATCATCACATTGATCTTCACATCAGTTGTTAGCCCGAGCCCTCCAATTTCCGGCCATCGGCTAGAATAAAATAAATGTTAAGGGTAACGCCCATTGGGTAATCCAATGACAAAACCGATGATGTATAAATATCATTTATTTCCTTAACTTATGAATCTATAGGCTTCAATATGTGTTATCCAACATATATTCTTAGGGATTTTTTTATTTCCCTTAATAATGCTTCATACTAAGCTTGTGAATTTACCAATGAATATACCCCGGGAGTGTCATAACCAAGAGTGAAGCAAGGCCTGTTGTCATGTACCAGGATACCCCAGGTCAAGCCTGAAACTCCTTGTATGGGTTTTCACTCATTGGTACATCTATGATAGAGCCACCTCTACCTTCTAATATCCAGATAGAGATGTATTTTATTGATAAACCACTTACTCAATAACCGAAAAAACTTAGGGATGTTTTTATTATACTTAGAATTGTCACTAAGGCTTCACTAGGGATTTCTAATCCTAATCCCAAAAATAACTTAACCAGTCCTCTAATACCAACTATTACAACCCTACTCTTTATTACAAACATAAACATGATTTATTACATAATCACTTCTATTGATTCAACATGGAAGATAGATAGGTCTAGTGACTTTGGGGCATAGGATCGTTACATAACAACTTAAAAATGAAATACAACATCTTTATTGAAAACTTCCTTTACATGACCACTAAATTTTCCTATACTTAGCATTGTATGGGATAACCTGAATACATGCATAAAAAAGGGCAAGCAATAACACATAGTAAGGGAATAGACAAGGAATAACATGAGGAATAAAATAAATGTTAGAGAATAGGAATATCAATGTAGCACAAGATAAACATGAACATAAAGGAACGATAAAGCATGATAATCCTAACATGGAAATGGGGAAACAACACTTAACATGAAATTAGAATGAGCCAAGGCTCATTGCACATGAGGCATGAATAAAAACTCATTGCACATGAAGCATGAGTAAACCCTTACTTCACTTGAATTATAATGAGTAAACACACATTGCACTTGACGTATGATGATACAATACTTTACCCCATGCCGTGGAGTGCTATCGGGGCACACCCTTCTTAAACATTTCATTTCATGCATACGCGTGCCACATAGATCATACAATATGGAATCAACCATCATCATTTATTCCACGATAAAGGGATGTGGAATACATACATGAATATTTATAATCAATAATTAAATGATCATAAAGTTGTATACCCTTTATAGATAAAGGGGCACGATATTCACTACATAATGACATTGGCTTGGAAAATTGTAGTGCAATTTCAGCAGCATAACGACGAGAAATAAGAATTCATAAAAAATGGTTTATGAGAGAGAAAGTGGTGTCCCTTCATATTTACATGAAATAGACAGTAAAGGGGTCATATTGATACATTTACCAACAAACATAATGGAATTTAGATGCATAATACAAAATAATTACTTGGATGGAAAAGAGGAGAGAGAATCCCTCACAGAATTTCGGCATGGTAACAGGTGTACATGGGACACATTAATGAGAGAGAAAGGGGTATCCCATCATCCAAATATAAAGAGGCAATAATGTGGGAGGTGCTAAATCATACCCCAACATTTGTAATTGAAAACAAATGCAAATAACAACTTAATGAAAATTTGACTAAAATGAGAAAGGAAGAAGTCCCTTACTTGGAAGTGTGATCCCAAATGCTTGGGAAAGGATTGATAGAGGATTCTTGGGAGATTTAATCACATTGAGAGGTTTATAGAGGGGGGAGGGTAGAGGTTGGACGAACTTCAAAGGCTTTTAGTGAAGAGGAAGTGGGAGTTTATGAGGGTTTATATAGGAAAAGAGAGAGAATTGTTTATTATTTACTTTCGGTCACCACTCATTAAACTATTCAATACCACAAACCAGGTAATGGTTTTTGCCCATGGTTTCTTCCAAAGGGGATTAGAAAATAATATTTTATAAGGCCATTGGTTGAACATTTTAAAATAATAGGGTTTCTTATGTGGAGGTGAGTCACACTCTCAAGGAAAACAATTTTAAAAGATAAAATGTTTTATAAGACTTGAAGGGTCCACTAAATCATTGTAAAATAAATCAAACAAACCAAAAATCATATTATTTTATTATATCATTATTTGGTCATTATGATGTCATAAAAGACATTATATATTCAAACGATATTTAATATTTACCTAAAAATTCGATTTTCTCAGAAAATTATGAAAAATTCAATGTTGGATAAATTTGTCGTCCTGATTCCAAAAATAATATTCATTTTATCTAAATAATTTATAAATATGTAAATTTTTACTTTTACAATAAAACTGATATTTATAAAAAATTATTGGGTTTTGACAAAAACAGCTTTAATCCTTAATAAAAATTACAATTGTATTCATAAAAATTGTACGATCATTTATATTTAACAAAAAGTAATTTATTAATAACATTTTATTAAGATATTATTTAATTTAAAAAATCCATTAATTCATAAAATAGATTTCTTAGTTAAATATTAACTAAAAATACTATTTTTGATTTAAAAACTATTTACAAAATGACAATAATAAAATGAATGAAAATTATTTATAAGAAAATAGTGTACATAGTCACAGTGCTAGTGTCTTGTAACATAACCCCTTATAACACCTACATAAGACTGAAGGGTAAGTTTTGCGATTGTGACAGAATCTTGGGGTGGCTCAGATAACATTTCTCAGGTGATAATCTCTATTAACTTTCACTTCTCCAGTAGTCGGTTCCTCTCAATCTTAACATGTTCAAGCTCGGATTGGGCTTGGTCAAGAGCGAAGCACAATGATGCCACATCCTTTCCGAGATATGACAAATGGGATAAATAGGATTTGTTAAATCCCTATATTTATATTAATAATGCGATATCTTTTCAATGGCTATATTATCAAAAATCACAAATTTTAATGGTATTTTTAAATCTAGAAACATAAAACCAATGAAGTTCACATTTTATATAGCCATAATTAGACATTTAATTAAATCATTAGGAATTTTAATTAATGAATGTTTGGGTCATTACATATTAAATTTATTTTTCATGTGCAATCAAAAGTAATTTGTAGTACCCATTTTTTAATCTTGTAAGAAAAAAAACTTGACGACTCTCCTCAAGAGTAGTTGCTCTAATTTTTGTAAACTGTTTCTTGATATTATAATCATATAACCATTAAATTAAATAAGATTAATGTACCATTAAAAAATCATAGAAAAAGTTATAGTATCATTCATAGTACAAATGGTTTCATTTCATTCTAGTTGAGAAGAATTTATCAATGAGATCTATGATGATCAGCATCTGAAAGTTGTCATTCATGAACTCCACCAAAGCCAAGATCGGGAAGATTGAAAACTGATAATTTAATTCACATTTCATCATCAACATTTCCTTAATTATAGACTATGTGGTTGTGTTTTTAGGTATATTCATTTTGAAATTAATGAGAGTATCAAAAATGAATTTCCTCTTACAAATAAGCTTCTGCAATTGAGCCTTCAACTAATGATTTATTACATTATTTTTTCATCAATTTCTACTTGAATCTCTCGAATGCGTATATCCATCCAAACTATACCAGAACTCCAAATTACTTTTCAAGAAGAAAATTTCATATCAAATGCTCCATTGAGTCAAACAAATCTCACTGGGATTTTTTTTCTATTTTACATAATATTAAAACCACATCTTCTATCATTTTTCTTACTGCATCGTAGTATGGTGTCGATGAATAAATGTCTCGAAAAAAATTAAAAATTTCTTTTAGTGCATCACAAATCATCATATTTAACAAAAATATAAATCCAATTGGAATAATTCATTCCATTCAAACATGATAGTCGTGAATTTTCAATCTGGTAATATATCCATTTCTGACACATCTACTCGAATTAGAAGCATAACAATCTGGAATTCTCAAATCTAAAATAGACTGACAAAATAATAAGTTACTCTATTTGGAAAGTGTATAATATTATTTTGGAATCATTAACTGCTATGATCTAGGATTTTCAAATAGTTCATGTTCTAGTCGCTTGAAAATTTGGGAAAATCAAATCATACCTTTACATTATCTTTGGTCTTACCTGGTGTATCCAAAACATTTTGAAATAAATTATCTAAATATATATTCTCAATATGCATCACATCTAACATGTGATGGACCACTAAAATAGAAAAAAATATAAAATCCCAAAAAAAAATGATCTGTTTTTTTAAATTGTGCTCTTTTCCAAACCTATCAATTTTTTGTTGGTTTATTGTTGATCCAAATTTTATGGGAGGTAATGAAGAGGTAGTGTATTTTAACATTATACCTAATATCATTGTTGGAGTCCCAAATTTTTCAACTAATAATATTTTAAATTTATATTTTTTTCTTTGAAATGGATGCTCTGATGGAAGGAATAAATGAAGATAAAAAATGGTTTTTTCCATTGACGATCATAAGTGGTTTTCTGTCTCTCATATATTATAGACATGATTTGGGACCGTGTTTACTTTATTCAGATGACATGTCATATGTTTCAATGTCACTAATTTTCCACATCAATGCAGCTTTCAGTGGAATGTTTGGTTTTGCAAAAACATCATATGTATTGAGACAATTAATCCATAGTGAAATTAACTCATCAAACAATGGTTACAAACAAAAAGAAGTATTATTTTTGGATGGCCTATAATTTATAAGGTCAAAAATATATATGGCCCCTTCATCAATATTCATGGAGGTAAATTTTACTAAGTTATAAAGACAAGCCAACATGGATACTGACTACCGTAATAACCCAATGGACACAAATCGTCAGTAAGAAGACCCAAGTACATGTTTCGGGCCCCTACAGAAAAAGACATATGCACTTGGAAAACAATTTCCTTGAATCATCATCAACGAGATGATTACATATTTTAATTGTTTAAATATAGTTTTTTCCATGATATAATTATTGTTGTGTTCTAAAACATAAATAAAAACTCTAATATAGTTGTGAGTGTGAAATATCTCAATTGTTTTACAGGAATAAATCTAAAATTCAAATTTTAGATTCTTTATAAATAGATTTTCTGCATGTTGGAAATCTATCCAATTACTCATTACCACCATTATATAAGATTCAGTAATTTTAAAATGAATGAATCTTATGATAACCAAGACCCATATTACGAACTATCCACTTTCCCTCTTATAAATTTTTAGGAAACACATTTTCTTCAGGTTGAAGAGTTTTTAACAAAAATAATTCCTGATCAGAATAACTATTTGACATTCCATTATCTGATTTAATAACCATAAATTTAGAAACGTATATAAACATTATTATATTGTAACCATGATATAATTCATCCCCAACAGACTTCAGAAACTCATATAAATGATATTTTTCCAATGTAGGAGTTAAATCAATATAATCCTGAGTTTTAGTTTGTTGAAAAATCGGACTTCCCACATCATGTACTAAAATATTAATCCATGCTGGATCCGGAACCAAATTCTTAGTATCTTCTCTAGAACCACATTCATTATATTGATACCAATATACAAAATCTGGTTGAAACCTAAATCAAAATAAATGACCTTTAATGATGCCAAATGTGTCATACGTCCTCAGAGCACATTTTTTATAAGGATGCTTAATTTTCCCTCCTGAAACAAATTTTGGGTTTTATGATGAAAATTATAAGAAATCTTGAAAACCCTCAATATATATTAGATTCAGGATAGGATTATTTGGAGTCTTTTACTGATTTATCTATGCACGGTCATCTAATAATTACAATTTTGACATCCTTGTTCCATATTTTTTATAAAACTATTAAATAATTAGTTATTTTGTATGATTTGATATATGATAAATACTATCAAGAAAATAGAATACAAATATTAATTATATTTATTTATTCTAATAAATGTTACTTCCCGGTGTCACAATTTTTAGTGGATTGGCGACAGTTATTTTTTCTAACGAATCACCCCTTGCAACTTTCTATGACTAAAATCACTATGATAAGTCCCCTCTGACGAATGGATATCCATTTTCATATGCATGAGGATGGAGATTCGGAATCCCTCACCGCAATACTGTTCATTACCGTGCATAAAAAATTGATATTTGAACCTTGGATCATATTTTCATAGTGATTTCTTTCAATGAAGTTCCAAGGAGATGAGTAATCGGGTAAAAGAGCATATTTTTTCTAACGGATCATCTCCTTGCAAATTTCTCTGCCAGAAATCACTATGGAAAATATGCTCCGAAGAACTTGTAAGTAGATTTTTCATATAGATTTTAGTGGGAGAAAGTTGTAAAGAGGTGAGGCATCGATCAAAAGTAATGTCGCCAATCCACTGGAAATTGAGTTAGTTTATCACAATTTACTTGAATTCATTCCAATTTATTCATAATTAATCCTAATTATTACTAATTAATTGCAATTTATTAATAATTAGTCGTAATTACTACTAATTAAACCCAAATATTTCTAATTAATCCCAATTAATCTCAATTAATCCCAATTATTCCCAATTATTCCCAATTATTCGCATATATTCTGAATTATTTCTAATTATTCCAAATTATTTCTTTTTTATTCCAAATTATTCTAATTTATTCCCATTTATTCCCATTTATTCCAATTTATTTCTATTTATTCCAAATATTTCTATTTATTCAAATTCATTCCAATCTATTCCAAAATAGTCAAATGTTTCCAAAATATTCACAATTTTTCCAATTTTTTATATTTTTCTTAATTAATCCAAATAATTCATAATAATTCTTAATTATTGCTAATTATTCCTAATTATTTGAAATTATTAGTAATTATTAGTAATTATTTCTAATTATAACTTTTTATTCTCAATTTTTACTAATTATTACTAATTATTACATATTAATCCTAAGTATCACTAATTAATCCTAATTAATACTAACTAATCATAATTATTTCTAACTAATCCTAATTATTAAAAATTAATCCTAATTATTAGTAATTAATTATAATTCTTACTAATTATTACTAACTATTAATAATTATTCCTAATTATTACTAATTAGTCCTAATTAATACAAATAAATCCAAATTGTTACTAATTAATCTTAATTATTACTTATTAATTTTAATTTTTAATAATTAATCCTTATTATTTTTAATTATTCCTAATTATTCATACTTATTTCTAATTACTTCAGATTATTCATAATTATTATTAATTTTTCATAATTATTACCAATTAATCCCAGTTAATACATTTTAATCATAGCTATTACTAATTAATCATATTTAATACTAATTAATCATAATTATTACTAATTATTTCTAATTATTTGTAATTGTTACTAATTAATACTATATTTTTTAACTGATCCTAATTAATAAAAATTAATCTTATTATTACAAACTCATACTAGATATTACTAGTTAATCCTAATTATTACAATTTAATTATAATTATTACATTTTATTTATAATTATAAAAAAATATTACAATTTTTTACAATTTATTACTAATTAATAAAAATGGCCACTTCCCATATTTGTTATGGTCAGTTGATAAAAAGTTATTTGTGATGGGCCCTGTCGTAAATGGGTACCTAGCGACATAGTATTTCTAACGGGACAAGTATCCAGTCACGAATACTAAAAACTATCGCTGGGTATTTGCGAAGGGAATATGGCATCCATTGAAAATGACATTACTGCGGTTCAGCATGCATTTTGTGCCATACTTTTTGTATGGGTCTATACTCTCTCATCACAAATATCTATTTTTTACGATAGCCTATTTTCCCAATCCCAAATAACCCCTTCTGATGGGTTATTCACGACGACCCCCTAACCCGTCCCAAATTGCCATTTTTTCTATAGTGTGACTATTTTGGAAACACTAATTTAACTAGATTGAGATATTTTGATTTCAATTCCAATATTGATCCATCATATTGAGTCTTGGTTGATATTTATGTTAAGTTTTCTTTTCATAGGTAATATAAATAAGATTTTGTAACTAGGTATTAAACCTTTTCCTTTTTATTAAACATAAATCCATCTTGTGTTTTTAGTCTCAAGACATATTTTGGATACCATATAGGTTATGAGTATTCCCTTATCCTCAAGTAACCTTGATTATTATTGACTAACTAAGGGTCACATCTTCTAGTCTTGACCTTCTCTACTATAAGAGCCTTCCACTTTCACAAAAAATTAACAAGTTAAATGATAATGGATTAAACTTAACAAATGGTTGAAATCTATGTTTTAGCTCCCATATTTTTGTAATTTTATATCTATGTAAAATAAGCATGGATAATGTTTCATGTTGTGAAAAGAAAAATATCAACCTTTTGTACATTGAATGATGAATGTTGTTAATGGTAGTGTTACTTTAGATTGCCTATTGTTTTAGTATTTTGAGTATGTTTTCTGTTAAGAACCAAGTTGGGGTTCGATCAAAACTAACACCCAGCCTGACCTATTTCATGGTTTGAAGCATACCATATCCCCATTGGCTGGAATTATGTGCCTGGGTATTAATCCCATTTCTATGCGAATGATTTTACTTGATTAATCATCAATAAACAACCAGAAAAATAAGACGTCATCGTATAACTGATAATCATAACCACAAAGGAGACACAAGAAAATTCATATTCAATGTTTTAAAATTTTAAAAAAAATAAACTAATATAGAAAGGGGACAGAAAAACAATCCCAAAAACCTCCATGAAACAAGAGGGTCACTACCCTCATGTCACCAATACCAACACCTGCAAGAAGTGGAATACTATCAACTGGATCCACCATCACCACCCTGATACATTTTTCCTTTAATTGGCTATATATAACAAAGTCTACATATAACCAATTTTTTATATACAGTGTGAGCCAAATTTTAGTTGGATACCACCAAAAAGAATGATTCCATGAAATAACATTAGGAGGTAAATCAACATGAACATTTTTATAAGAGCATTTGAAATATTTCTAATAAAATAGTTTAAGGAACCATATTTTAAGAAAAACACTTTTAAGGACAACATTTCTCAAACAAACTTGTGCTGAATCCAAAACCTACATATGTTCTACCGTATGTCGATGGTTAGCACCACCTAACAAAAGAATCGTGTCAAAAAAGTTCACCATGGGAAAATGCCTATGGGTAACTAGAAGTAGTTGGACTCTATAAACCACATACATTGGTGATCAAAATCATCCATCCAAAACCAACACCATACTCATGTAGAATCCAATACAGAGTAATGCATCCGAAGTCCTAGTGGTCCCCACATTTTAGTCTAAAACTGAAAGCATTTCCATGCATTATCCACTAGATGGGATCCAATCCCAAGGTCTAGTGGTCTATAATCATATAAAATGTTTAGTTACTGTAGTAGCATCAATATTTCAATAGAAACATGGGCCTCAACCATTCTCAATCAACTAGAATACCAGTTCCAATTCACGCACCAAGATACATAGGATTCCCTTTGTGTATAAATTCCATTTCATATGTCTCATAAATCATCAAACTCATTCACGCAAGACAAAATCATGAACACACATGTACATTTCCATTTTCACAATTCAAATTGATCTAATGATCAAAAATCAAATAGAAATAATCATTTTCCATAAAATCCTTTTTTCGAATTCACATGCACAATAATCCCATTTGGAAATACATTTCACACCACTTTCAAAACATATGAAACCCATTTTAAAAAATAAAGATAATATTACACCTGAAATACCACCATTTTCATTGTTAAAAACCCATTTAAATTTGAACACATACTGAATATAGTTTATATCAACATCACAACACTTTCACAATTTAATAAATCCCATTTAAGGTTCACAACAATGTAAACAACACGGAACAAACCCCATTTCTTATAGAATTCAAACTTTCAACACATAATATCCTTAAAATACCCTTGAAAACACATTTATCACCTTTCCCATGAATCCTAAAACTCATCTAAGAAGAACCCTAATGAAACAGACATTAAATATAACCATTTTTCTTCAAAAAATAAACTTTCATCACATATGTGTCTCAAAACCTTTTTACACCATATTTCACACCAAAAAACAAATCAGCAGAACTATAAAAACCATTGAAGAAATCCAAAAATCATATAATAATGTAAAATCATATAACCATCTTCCACACACATGCAAACGACCAAAAATTGATGAAAACAGACAACATGACCACAATGAGACCTTATAAAGAAATGACCGAACAAAAACTGTCATTATTTCACCCAACAAGACAAGATCAACCCCTCATTAATTCAAAAAACCCAATAGAAAAAATTAACTCAAGAAATAGGGAAAAGAAAACCTAGTATGTGGAATAAATTGATATAAAATAGAATTAATCGGTGATTTAATGAATTTTCCACACAAAACCCCTAAAATATTGGACATAAAGAGGTCAAAGAGGGAGAAGAGGAAGCTCCCAAGGCAAAAAATTCTATATGGCTCATATTAGGGGTGATTTATTGTTAAAATAGTGGGTGGGTAGAAAATGAAATTCCAACTTTTAATGAAATGTATATGTTTCTTAGTAATTCCTCATGGTTTTCCAAACCGTGAGGCAACCATGTATCCCCCTCTATCCAAGATAAATAAGGTAGCACGGTTTCATGGGAGAGGGAACATGCTCGTGCACCTAGTCATGAAGCCTAGACTGTGCCACTTTCTTGGGTATGTGGTTTACTATTTTTTGGTGCATTATTTCTCTAAACTGTATGCTAACCATGCGCCAACATCTGCAAATATCAAAATACCCATTTCTTCACAAAACAAACTCATGGGGAACCCAATAGATAAATACCAAACCCAAAATAAGAATAGTAATAACTCAAAATAAAATCATTTAATTGAAAAATATCTCCACCATGAAAATGATTTGTCCCCAAAAATTCATACCAATGACTAATTAAAGAAAAAAATGGATACTCTTAATAAACCCCAGAATTCCACTCTAATGAATAAATTTCATTACGACAATGTTTCCAATGCATTTTGACTAATTGTATGTACGTAACACAAAGAATATTATTATAAGAATACACAATCTACACTGGCCGCTCGAACAAAGATTGTTCAGGCTATAACTCCCATTCCTCCAAATTCATCACATGAGAAGAATCCATATTACACTTTTTAGCTAAAACAAAAGGACAATTTCATGAATTGATGTCAAATGAGAGGGGAAAGCAAAATAGTATGACACCTTACCAACCCTATACGTGATCTCAAAAGGTTATAGATACCTCATCATTGGATTCCATTTCATACTAAGATAATGGTGACCCAAAATGAGGTTCCAAATTCAAATGAATCTAGACACCCTTAGAGAACTCCATGGATCGGTACCCTTAATCAACATGATACATATAGTGGATCTATTCTATAATCAAATTATTCCTGATTATCATCACCATACCAGATGTTTCTTGAATAAGGATTTTTCCCAATAATTAGGATTCACCCACCTCATCCCAACATAATGGGGATCGACATGGCTAGCCATAAAGAACCTCCAAGGGTGCTATTTGAATCGAGTATTGGTAAATATTATCATATTAAAATCAACCAATCTAAAATGGCTATCCCACAAGCCTCTGAAATCCAATACACATTCCTTAAGCATGTATCCCATGATCAAATTCACCTGCTCCATATTACCATCCATTTTGATGTTTTTATTCCATACTCAAATTCATCTATGACCCCATTTCCTTCTAAACAGCTTACCAAAACTGAAAAACAATGCAAGGGTCTTTATCTTTAATGATTGTCAATGTAACACCATGAAGCCTCACTCTCTCATGATCATACAACCGACCCAACATATCCACCTAGGATGAATCCTAGTTTGGAATGAAATTGTTTTATTTGGTCCAATAGTAAATCACTACCCAAATAGCATTCCATCCCTGATGTGTACAAAATAGGCCAATAATAAAGTCCATGGTGATATCATACCACTTTTATGTAGGAATCAGAAGTGGATGAAGTAAAACGAAGGGCATTTGGTGCTCTTCTTTGACCTGATGACATGTATAACCCTGTAAAAAAAGGTCATATATATCCCACATCATACCTGGAAACCAGAACTTCTGACGCATATCATGAAACATCATGGTGGAACCACAATGATCATCCCCCTCAGACTGGTTGATATCCTACATCACCACCTCCCAAAAAGAAAATGGAACCATGAAGTGAACCCTAATTCACAAAGATCCATTATGAGAAAATGACCAATCATAATGAACCACCCACAATTAATAAACTACATATAATACTTGCACAAATCATCACTAAGATGCTCTTTCCGAATCAACTCTATAAGGGATGGTGTAAATTGAACACTAGCCAAGATGAAAACTCCAATTTTCTCCCTGGTTTTGTGATGTAGTTGGGAAAAAATACCCATAAAATACCAGTCATCATTGGAATCTTTCAATGCTTACACTAGAACTTTATAACACAACTAATCTGCAACCACATTTCCCTTAGTTGGGGTATGGATGATATCAACATAAAACCCCTTATGTTACTTGATCTAATGAAACTACATAAAGTTTAGATCCATCTGGGTGAGAATATAGGCCATGCTCTTATTATCAGAATGAACTAAAAACTCTTCCCTAAAAAGATAATGAAGTTGTGTATTTAAGGTATCCATCAACACCAATAGCTCCAAATCAAGTGTGGGTTAATTATTTTATTTTGTTAGTAGATTTTGTGAACCATGAACCACCAAAAACTGATCATGTATCAACACACATCCAATACTCTTGCATGAAAAATCATTTTGGACCACATATCTTATTCTAGATCTCGGCATGATCAAAACAGTGGTCATGGTCACCCACAACTTAATATACCCAAATGATGATTGAAGCTCTAGAATCCAGTCAGAATTTACCCAATTCATGGGAAGAGTCGTTATGGAAAAAAGTAATATGGTAGAAATCATAAAAAACCACATATAACTCTCTACCTATCCCAAAAACTTTTAATTTTAAAAGTATTCTTTGGATGATCCCATTAAATCACATCACTGATCTTGTATTGGTCCAATAAACCCCTCATTCCAAGATCATAAGACCCTAAAACATAACCCATAATCTAAATGCTTCACTTGGAAAAAATTTCATATTGAAGATGATAAGAAATGATACCTAGAATAATTCTCAAATTTTATCATGATCCTCCTCATTCCAGGAGTAGACCATGTTGTCTTCCAAAAACAACACAATAAATGAGTCAAGATATTGATCAAACACCATGTTCATATGCACCATAAAGATAGATGAAGCCTTTTTCAGTCTAAATGGCTTGCCAAAATACTAAAAGTGGTCATACATGTTTTTTATGGATGTTGTTTTAACATCATCCTCCCTAACTATAAAATTATGATAACCAAAATGAAAATAGTTCTTGAAGAACTACCTTGGCCCTTAATCTGATAAAAAATGTAATCAATACGAGGAAAATGGGACATGTTCTTTATTTTCACCTTATTAAAATTAAAATAACCAATTCATAACTGAATAGATTAAGTATCAATTTCCATAAAAAAATAAGGGCAAGCCAAGGAGGGTTGTTTGAGTAGATGAACCCTTTGGATTTCAAATCTTGTAGTTGTGCATTTAATTCACTTAACTCGATGGGGGGAATATTGTACAAGTGAAGAGGTATCTATTTTGTTTTCAAAACAATATTGAACTCCAAATACCACTCAAGAGAAAATCCTTAGAGGTATTCTTGGAATACCTCTAAGGACTCATCCACCACATGAGGTAATCCAGCTTCTAGACTGCTAGCGTTGTCCTCAAACAGGAGAAACAACATCTGACAAATAATTTCACCCATCTTTGAAAGTATAGGTCCATCACATCCAGAATGATGATCCTATTATCCATAAAAACATGGGTACTTCCATCATGTTCTATAAAATATACTCACCACTGATATAAATTTATGTGTTCTTAAAAATTCACCATACAATCCAAATCTATAATCATGTCAAAGAGATCCATTTCAAAAAAGAAGGAAATCCCACTCTAAATTGACCCCCGACATGGTAAATTCACATGATGGACACTTGAAACCCTAATATCACTTCTAAACAAGAAGTGTTACAAACTCCATCATGTACGATATAAGCTCAGTTGAAAAAATTAACCATTCACAAGATGGGAAGAAATAAAAGAAACAAAAGGTACCTGTATCAAACAATGTAATAACTAAAGTCGTTGTAAGAATAATTCAACCTTGAATTGTCATAGTCCCTTCATCTAAATTCCACTAGTTTTCATTCCATGTAATGCAGTGTCATTACCTCTACTGGAGCAAGATAACAACCATTGACCTACAACTCTGCCCTAAACTAACACTTCCTCGAAGATGATCCATCCCTACCGCTATGACCTTCAAATAGAGAGCCCACTATACTGGATTATTCTAACCAACATGGAATCCCATTTAAAGCTAAAAGTCAGGCATCACTCGTATATGGGTGTGAACCCTTACAAAAATTCTGCATTTTTTCCAATGTTCAACACTAATGGAAAGTTATTGGTGGAAATGAACACACCAACCATATGTGTTATTCCTTCCAATACTAATGCCTCACGACTGGCCCATCACCTAAATCCAAAGATAGAAATATTTAGAGAGGATGGCCTAAACTCCACCTCCCCACTTCTCATTCTCATCCCTCGAACTCTTCTTCTAGGATGAGCTGCTGCTTTCCACTACTAACACAGCTCTAGAGAAACCATACCTTCCTCTATGATCAATATCTACCATCAAAGATAAATCAACCTCCTCAATATAAGTATACAACTTGAATAATATGACTTGGTATCATATCTCTATTCACATACCCATATAGACCTTTATAGCCTTCATCTACTCACTATAAACTATCTCAGGTGTGAAAAAAAGCTCCCCTACAGAGTGGTTACCATACACCATCATGGTCTAGTCCCCCTAGAAAATATATAATAACTCATGGGATAGGGAAAAGACTATGGTCTTATAGTAATACTACAAGTTGAATATGACCTTTAAATTCTTTAACCCCATCTTTTCATGCTTCCCAGTTTGCACAACTGAGTTCCACTACATCACACTATGACCTTCCAACATAAATGAGGAACACTTTACCCTAATTATCTCTATAGAATCAAGAGACTTAAAAATACTCTCAATATTATCAATCCAATACTTATATTCTTGGGTATATCTGCAACCCTGGAATGAATGAGGCTTGCTATTGATGAACTATTGAGCTTTTTGAATTCCAGGACCATGTTTGGATTCTCTAACCTATATAGGACTAGAGCCTACTCCCTTTCCCAATCCTTAAATAGCCTAAACCACTATTTACATTAGTCTCTAATATATTTTTATGGATAAATATCCATGTGTCATCCCTCCATTTCACATGAATTCATCAGGGCATCATATTACTACAAAAAAAAACTACAAAAAAACCCATCAAAATACCCATTAATGCATATTATGAAAATTTTCAGCCGCAAAAAATTCTCAATAGCTTCCACAATTCAAAAATTCCACTTCTAGAAAAATAATAATCAAA
Source organism: Viscum album (assembly GCA_963277665.1). Taxonomy (NCBI): domain Eukaryota; kingdom Viridiplantae; phylum Streptophyta; class Magnoliopsida; order Santalales; family Viscaceae; genus Viscum; species Viscum album. The sequence continues at coordinate 817,031,243 of OY728165.1, forward strand.
ACCAAACCCCTTTTCCCCCTTTTATTATCCATATATAGACTTTATCTTCTACATATCACATGGAAGATAAGTTAAAAAAAATTCCCCACATCCCATGGTGACTTAAGTCATTTCATGAGGTATTTTGTCTAGACACTCCACTCATAACTAGAATATAAAGCCCCAATAATCCTAGATTCATCCTATTAAGGAAAATAATAGAAAATGTGACCCTTTAATAGAAAAACCTCATGACAATACAATTTTGTCACAAACCATGTTGAGGATTCATCCAAACCGACACTCGATCTATCTCGTGGTAGGGATAAAGGGGAAGTTCCTATCCCCTTGGGTTGGAATTCAATGCCCATGTATTAATAAAAAATATTTTAGAATGATTTCACTTGAGTAATCATCAATAAACAACCAAAAAAATAAGACATCATCAGTTGAATGGTAATAATAAACCAAAGAGATACAAGAATTTGTAGATTCATCTTTTGAAAACCTTAACCAAAACCCAAAATAAAATAATGGAAAAGGACAAAAAAACATCCCAAAAACCTCAAGTAAAAAATAGGGTCACCACCCTCAAGAAACCACCACCAACACTACCAAGAAGTGGAACACTTAAAATTAGATCCACCTTCACCATTACAATTCATCATATCGTTACTTAGGTCATACATAATAGTGTCTATATAAAACCAAAGGTGTATGTAGGTGTGATCCAAATCCCTATAGAATTCCTCCTACAACAAGGATTCCTTGCTATAACATTAGATGATAAATCGACATCCACATTTTCATAAGAACATTTAAAAAATATATAATAAAACCCATTAAGGAACTTCATTTTAATGAATTTTTTTAAGGAAAAAATTTCTCAAATAAACATTCTTTGAAACCAAAATGTATAAAAGTTCCACATTATATCGATCGTGAGAAACACATCATAAAAGTATCATTCCACAAGAGAGAACCATGAGAAAATAAATACGGGTATGTAGTACTAGTGGGAACCTGTGAAAGTCATACCTTGTACAAAAAAAATCCTTCAGCCAAGACCAGAAACATCCTCATACTTGATCCACAAGAGTGGAATACCTCCCATGGTTTAGTGGTATCTAAATCATCATAAAAACCAACAAATATTCCATGGAAAATCCACTAAAGGTTATCCCATCCTATGGTCTAGTGGTCGCTGATCATATAACATGTTTAGTTGGCCTTGATCCTTCTGAATATACTATCATACTAGTTATCTTTCTAAATAATAGATTCATAGGATTACATTTATGCTAAAATTAATTTTCAAAAGTCATATAAATCATAAATTTCATCCAAAAATTTCTTGAATCATGAACACATAAGGAAATCACCATTTTCACAAACCACATTGATATAATGATCAAAACTCATATGGAAACTGTCATTTTAAATAAAAACCCATTTAAAAATTCACACGCACAAACAAAACCAATTTGAAATACATTTCACTCCACTTCCAAAACTCATGAATCCAATATGAAAACCCAAGAAGAATATTACACATGATATCCAACTATTTATATAGGAAAATCCCTTTTTAAATCCATACATATTCGAAATATACTTTATAACATGATTCATAACACTTCAAAAATTCAAAAACCACATTTAATGCTAAAATAATAATAATTCAACATGGAATTAAACCCATTTCCATTAAAAACCCACACTTAAACATATTCTCACCTTCAAATCCCCTGGGAAACACATTTCTCACCTTTCACACAAATCATAAAACTGTTCTATAAAGCACCAAAATGTAAAACATGTGAAACAAAACTATTTTCCTTTATAAAATAAACTTCCATCAGATGCTCATCTAAAATATTTTTTTAAAAATAATTTTTATGAAAAAAATAATCCATATAAAACATTTAAACTTCTAAGGAATCAATCCAAAATAGTCTAATAATGTGAATGAATCGAACCACCTACCTTACACTTGGAATCTTCTAGAATCTATTGAAAACCCAAAACCACCTCTCAATAAGATCCTATTATGTAAAGTTCAAACAAAAACCCTCATTATTTCACCCAAAAACATAGGATTGGCCTCTAATTAGGTCCAATAGTCTTCTTTATGTAAAAAATAAATAACGGGGGAAGTAAAACCCTAGAAGAAGGAATAATTTGAGAGAAAAGAGACTTAATATATGATTCCATGAAGTTATCCCACCAAAACCACCCAAACATTAGAGTTCAATATGTTCAATAGGGAGAGGATGAAGCTTACTAGGTAGAAAACATCGTATAAATCTGATTAGGGTGATTTATGTTTATATTAGGTGAGGGTAGAAATAGAAATTCCATATTTTAATGACCTAGATAGGTTTCACGATTATCCAACATGGTTTTCTAAAAACGGTTGAAACTATGCATCCCTATCTATCTAAGAGGCATGAGGCTACACTATTTCCTTAGGGAGGGAAGTTTCTCATTCACCTAACATGCGACCTTGATAGTTTCATTATTATAGGTGCACGGTTTTCTATAGGTTGGTACACAGTTTCTTCTAGCCGTGAGCCAAATGTGCGCTTCCTACTACAGAGACCAAAATCTCTATTTTCACCAAAACACACACAAGGGACCTAATGGATAAATACCAGAAAAAAATAAAAAAGGGAATAAGTTAAAATAATATCACTGATGTAACATTTTCTCTTTGATGAGTTGGAATGTTGTTTAACATGATTGGTTTTGAGACCATGAGAAACAGTACAACTTCTATAGTTGATAAATTGTTTTGGGAAGTTGTATTGAATATATTTATAAGAAAATTTCCAAGGTACATTGATTTTAATAGGATAGGTGGTCTAAAAGAGTGGGGATTAAAATTTCAAAACAGTATTATAATCTACCCCTTACCTCAAATGGGAGGGTTAGAATATCTATCCTAACTCAACTATACAAGATTAACTTTCACCAAAATTGGATGGGTGGTTCGTCAGGACTTGAGTTACAATTCATCTACAACGCTATTTATTGAACCACAGTTGGTAGTATAGGTATGGAACCTCCTGGTACAGGGAGTTAATAATAAAAGCTATTATTTTATTCTTTATATATCTATATCCGTCCAATTCATGAATTTTTACTAATATGAAAATATACACTTCATATTAACTATAGACCTACATTACCATACTATTTTAAATGATTAGAAATATTTAATTATGCACCTACTATTCTATTAAGATACAATTGGTTCTTCTTTACTGATTATTTATGCTCATACATTGAATATACCCATTAGTTTACATGATTCCCATACTTTGATTCTTTTTATTAACTCAATGTTAGTTGAGTAGTTGTTTGGTTTCGTACAAAGTTCTCATACTGCTATGGGAGAGGGATGTGTTCCCACATAATATTTAGAGATATTATGGGTAACCAGACACCATATCAGAAAAAACCCTTATTTTTTTACCCTAACATATTGTCATATTGATGCAATAAGTTTTATTTGGATTTATTTATATATCAAATGTTTCATTTTGATTTCAATTTCATTAATTCCAATATAGAGTTTTGGTTTGACTATATTTTTATTTACTCCCCTGATAATCTCTCTTAATATATACATTCATATAACTACCGAAAGTTTTATCAATGGAAACACATTCTTATAATCATGCATTAAATTATAATAACATTAGGAAACACAATGAAATATAATGATACTAAATAATATGTGACCATTAAAAAAATTTTCCACTTCTGTGTATTGAATTTTGAAAACCTAACATACACGATTACGTTCAGGGTGATTTTTTGGACTCTAACAGAACAAACATAATTCTAGGTGAACAATAACATACATTTATGAATAGTAATATTATCCCTATAAATAGTAAATAATCTAAAATAATATTAACCTCACCCATGAATGATTAAATAAAATTTAGGAATCTTATAAGTGATAATATTACCATGGTAAAAGTATTTGTATTTTTGTAAGTCGTAAATAATTAATTATAATTAATTAATTAATTTAAATTAAAAAATGATTTCCTAAAATGTTTTCATAAATTATAAATTCAATGTATTCTGGTTTTAAGATAATTTTATAAGAACATATGTAATATTAGAAATCATTATGAAATACATTTTAATTTTCAAATCAGTATTTTTCAAGTAAAATATGATTTTAATTAAAAATTAAATTAATCATATTTAGAATTTTTTTTTTCAAAAATGGAGTATAGTTCTGGATTATACACATGAAAAAAATTATGTTGGATTTTTGGGATTTTTCTGAAATACATGAATATTTTATGGCTAGTGAAATGCAATAATTAACAAAATAAGATAAATACATTAATTATATAGTCATGTATGATGTTATGATGATGTAATCATAATTGGTTCTAACTCACATGCACTTATTACTATTCTTTTTCATTAATTCATCACTATTACATGTCTTGTGGAGAAAAAAAATTAATGAATATAATATTTAGAAAAACCCTCTCCCCACCACTATAAATACCACCACTCACACCCTCATTTACTCACACTTCTCAGGATTAAATACTTTTCTAAAATCTATCCAAAAATCTATCCTATCCTCTAACCCACGTCCAAAGTGCTTTTGGTCTCATGAAAATACAAATACAAGTTTCTTTAAGGAAGCTTGACGAGGTAATTCCTTTCTCTCTTTCTTTTATTTCCTTTAAATTTCATGTTCTTTTCTTTATCTCTCCCCACCTATCCTCATTTAAATTTTATGAAAACTATAGTATCATACATATACTGTAATTGTTTTGATAATAATGGTTTAATATATCATCCAACATCATTATCTCCTTCTTTTTATTTTATAAAGGGAAATGTTGTTCTTGAAGTGTTAATTTGTCACCTACAAGAATGACATGTTTTCATTTTCTTCTGCCGCTTTTAGATATGGTCATGAAACCACTTTTATATTTGACATAGATTATGTTATATTTATTATATCCTAGTAAATATTTTAGAACTAAATTCTGTACATATTATTAAATTATTAAACAAAACAAGTTCGTTGTGGTCCAAAAACCGCCCCAATTAACCCAAATGACCATCATTAAATTCTTATCTAATGATTCATCCAAATAGTATATAACATAATACATTATAAGATCATTTAAACTCATGTAATATAATTAATATCATGAAATATCAGTTCTTTATGTTTATCCATGTTCGTCACGAGCTTCCATTCAGGAATACAAGTGAACAGTTAAAGAAAACTATAAAAATGAGTGTTCCCAAACAATGAATTTAAACTCTATAAATCATCCAAAAGCCCATAAATGAACATAATAAAACCATAATTTAAATTTTTATTGTATAAAAGGTATTTTATTTGTTAATTAATTAATCTAATGTGGTTATTCAGGACATTAGAGTGATGTAAGCGTTCAGATACAAGGTATGGGGAAATTCTCAAACCCAACACTCAAATTTTGAGTTTTCCCCCTTTCAACCCATTTTCAGTATAAAGATGCCTTAAGGATCATTTATTAGTCCTTATAATACCTATTATAGAATATAAATATCTTCTAATTTAGTTTATGTAAAACCCAATGTTCTTCCAAAGGAACTCTTCTTACAAATAAACACCATCGTTTTACTTCTCAAAGATGGTTTCTACAACACTCATTGTTGATTACTCTATGTGAATAATGTTATCCCCTCTTAATTATGGGATAAAAATGTTTATGAATGTATTATTAATGATGTGAAAAGAATTTATTTCCATGGGTTGTTTTATTTTTCATCTTGAAATATGTTCTATGTGGCTTAACTAATAATGTAAATGTTATGATGTGACAGGTGCACCCAAAATTATATAGCACAATATGAAAGTTGTGATGTGATGGGTAAACCTTGAATTATACAGAACTCCAATTCATTGGTTTAATTCTTGAATCACATGAGTTAAAGTGAAATTATTTTTGATCATGATTCTATCATTGCTCAAAACTGTGTGTTATAATTAACTTCTTAGAAGCGATGTTTTCATTTTCTATGCATTTACCCATTCGATGCCTTTATCTAATGATTCCATTGAAGATTTTTAGGATGATGTTATAATTATTCTCACCACATTATTTATTGTAATTATCTATTTTCTTAATTGGATTTTTTATCACACGTTTTTTATGTATATTCTGAGGTGATTATGTGTACTAAGGAGTTTTCAAGGGACAATAAGAAGCTTGAGAATAATGGCTTAAATAAATGTTTACATTATATATTGTAAATGTTATGTATGTACCTAGTTTTCCCAAGGCACTAAACCATTGAAACCTCATAGTGTAATAATATTATGTTGTATATATTTTGAATGATTTAATATGTGTTTAAGAAATGGATGGGTTTCTATAGTAGTTATTAGAGGCAAGGTTTAGTTAATTTGGGAATTAGGATTAGTGAACCATAGAGAAAACATATAGTATGAAACTATGTACATATATTCACACATTAATCTTTAAATAGGTATCCCATAAGTTATTATTTTAGTGTAAATTGGACAATGTAATAAGTTATTTATTCAAAACTCATTGACTTATGTTGTTTTCTAACCTTCTCTAATTTAGAAAATGGTGGGGATTTGGAGAGACCCGGACAACAAACTATGAGAGGTCCAATGCAAAGATTTCCCAAATGACATATCCAATGCTTTGGGAGGTGTATTTAAAAACATCATGGAGGTACTTACCCAACTATATCAGGTTTTTAATAATCACCAAAATAATGGGGAATGTCCTCCTTCACCTAAGAGGGAGCTACTGGATGTCGATTGTTTTATGCGGCAACAACCACCGATGTTTAATAGGTCTTCCAATACATAAGTTACAGAACTGTAGGTCAAATCCTTAGAAAAAATCTTTTGTGTGCTTCCTTATTTTGGTATGGATAAGATGACACTAGCCATTTATCATCTAGATGGTTAGGCAGATCAAATGTAGTCTTTTATTAAGAACACCAAGCCAAATGGTGAAATTGAAGAGACAATATGGGAATACATTAAGATCAAGTTTCTAACCAAGTATTTCCCACAATCTATTCATAATAATATGGATAGTGAATTTATTAGGGTTACGAAAAATGAAGTACAATCAGTCATAGCCTAATAATATTATTTGACAGGGCTTGCATGGTATGCTTCGGGTTATTGTTATCAACAATGATATAAAAATTGATAGATTCTTTAGGGGATTAAAACAACACCTTCAAAAGGCTCTTGTAATTTGAGATTTTTGGAGTTATGAAGAATTTGTTAGGTGTTCCATCAATGTGGATATTGAGTTTGGAGAATGGTCTGATGAATATGGTGATAAGAAAGGAAAGATGGAGTTTTTAGATGGAGGATCTAATGATAAAGGTGGGATGAAATCTCAATGACCCACAAGCCAAAAATGAGGGAAGGTTCGTCAAGGGAACTACCTCATAGGGATGAGGAAATGCTTTAGGTGTAGGAGAGAAGGCATCCAAGATCAAGAGTTTCAAAATGACATGAGAAGGGATGAGAATGTAATGGATTAAAGGGGAGCCCCACCCATGGTTCAATGCTACAACTGTAGGAAGGAAGAACACAATGCAAGCTAGTGCACTAAACCTAGTGTCATAGATGGTAATCAGCATCCGTAGACACTTAATCCAAAGGAGAAAAGGGAAAGATTATGCCCTCACTACATTGGAAGTGGAGGAATATAATAAAGTCTTACATGGTACACTTCCTATTCACTCACGAATAGAAAATGTCTTATGTGATTCTAGTTCTAAGAATTCCTTTATGTCATATATGTTTTCTATAACTATAGAATCAAGGCCCCAAAACCATAAAGTAGAGATATATATAAAAACACCAAGTGGTGAAATAATTGAAACCTATGTGTTTGATTATTCTCCTGTGGGGGAATGTGGGATGATTCTTCTAGTGAATCTTGTAATAGATCTCTTATTATAATTCTATGTTATAATGGTAATGGATTAGATACCATTATATAGATCACATGTTAACTCTCGGGAAAAGGAAATATCATTTCTTATTCTGAACCATCCCATGATCCTCTACAAATGAAAAGAAGATCCTTATTCTCCCTCGAAAAATCCTTCAGTGGTGTGGGTGTTGATACCCTATGAAGAAGAAAAATTCACCCAAATGGTTGAGTCAAAGGAAAGTTCTAACCTTGTAGAAATTCCCATCATGAGGAAATATGGTGATGTATTTTCTAAAGAGTTACGCAGACTTCCCCCATATCATGAGGTAGTGTTCTCAATATAACTAATACCCAGAGCTACTACTATCTCAAAGTGTCCCTATAGTATGGCTCTTATCAAACTAGATGAGTTAAAAAATTTGCTGCAAGAGAATTTGGAAAAAGGGTTCATATGCCCTAGTGCATCACCTTGAGGTGTGCCAAAGCCCTTTCAAAAAAAGAAGGATGGATCAACACGGTTGTGTATTGATTATCAGGAACTCAATAGGATCACTATAAAGAACAAGTATACTCTTCTATGGATATATGACTTTTTTGATCAACTAAATGAAGCTTAATACTTCTCCAAGATGGATCTTCATTAGGGATATCATCTGTTAAAGGTGAAAAAGGAAGATATTCCGAAGACTACCTTCCATACAGGGTATAGGAACTATGAGTTTCTGGTGATGCCCTTCGGACTTACTAATTCCCCTGTAATCTTCATGGATTTGATTAATAACATCTTTAGACATTACCTCAAAAAATTTGTGGTAGTGTTAATCGATGATATTTTCATCTTCTCCAAGATAAAGGAGGAACATTAAGAACATATAAGACTTATGTTGCAGGCATTGAGAAAGGATATGTTGTACACAAAGTTCAACAACAGTGAATTTTGGATGAAGAAAGACACGTTCTTGGGACATGTGATCAAAAGTGAGGGAATTTCTATGGACCGTTCAAAAACAATGGTGATGGAGGAATGGCCCGGACCCTCTAGTGGCAGCAAAATCCATTGTTTTCATGGATTATATGGTTAATACCGATGTTTTGTGAGAACTTTCTCATGATTTTCAAGCCAGATAACCAATTTAACAACGAAAGGGTTAATGTATGTCTAGACAGAAGAATGTGGGGGATGATTCAAAGTGATAAAGAGAAGTATGATCACTGAACCTGTACTTAGATTACCGAAAATTGGAGAATGTTTTGTGATACAAATTAATTCTTCAAATAAATTCTTGGGTTGGTTACTCATAAAAAATGATAATTTTATAGCCTATGCCTCATAGTAATTGATGATCTATGAAAAGAACAACCTGACGCATGATCTAGAGTTGGCAACCGTAAAAGTTTCTTAAAAATCTGTCAACACTACCTTTATACTGAGAAGTGTAACATGTATACCGATCACAATAGAATAATTTATATATTAACACAAAATGATCTCAACATGATTCAATGGATATGGTTAGAGATAATCATGGACTATAATATCTATATTCACTATCATCCTTGAAAGGCGATCAAGATAGATAATAATCTAAGTAGAAAATAACCTGCTACTATATCCATGATACAGATTGAGAAAGAATATATATTTTTGGATATGAAAAGGATGAATTTGGAAATCATAAGTGTAAGGGATACATCCTACATTTTTTATATGATTATGAAACCATTAATCCAAGAGATGATTAAGGAGGCCCAAATGGATGATCTGAAGTAACAAAATAACGATAATGTTGTAAAGGAAGGGATGATTTAAGAGTTACATATCTATGATGATGATTTGATTCAGTTTGGAACATGGATTTGTGTACCTTCATCACCCAGGATAATGAAAGAAATATTTTAAAATGAATTTTGATCAATACTATCTATCCATCATGGTAGCACCAAGATGTACCATGATCTCTGAGAACACTTCTGGTGAGATAATAAGAAGAAGGAGACTGTAGAATATATCTCAAAGAGCTTGACATGTCAAAAAGTTAAAAAGAGTGATAGAAGTCCAAAGGGATGATGAAGCAATGTCCTATAAATATGTGAAAATGGGAGAATGTCATTGTGGATGTTGTCACGGGTCTCCCAAAGATGTCCAAGAGAAATAATGCAATATTGGTGGTTGTTGACTGAATCACCAAAACTATCCATTTTATCATGATTTGAGAAGATCTCCTGTTTGTAAAACTAGAAATGAAATAAGTAAAAGAAGTGCTTATACTAAATTGTGTTCCACTATCTATTTTCTCTGACCATGATCCATGGTTCACATCGAAATTCTAGAGGAGTCCTCAACAGGGTTTGAGTACTAAATTAAATTTCAGCATAGCCTATCTCCCCAAACTGAAGGCCAATATCAAAATACTATTAAGAAACTTGTGAATATACTATGAGTCTTATCTTAAGAATTCAAAGGTGGATGGTATCATTGTCTCCCAATGGTTGTGTTCTCAAACAACAATAGCTTCCACTTGAGTATTAAGATGGCTCTATATGAAGATTTGTATGGAAAGTGATGTAGAACTCCAACCTATTGGGATGAATTTCGAGATAGAAATCTACGTGGACCCAATATTGTGCAAAAGATGAGATTGAAAGTTCAAGTCATCCAGAAACACATCAAAGGTATTCAGAGATAGTAAAAGAGTTGTGTTGACAACTACCAAAGGGACTTATATTTCAATGTATGAGAAAAAGAATTCCTTCGAATATCACATTGGAAGAGAGTCATGTGGTTTTGAATGAAAGGAAAGCTAAGCCCAAATTATATTAGCCCCTTTTAGATACTTGAACGCATATGATTCATGGCCTATCATCTTGAACATCCACCAAATATGTCTAAAGTTCATGATGTGCTTCATGTATCACTCATGAGGAAGAACATACCAGACCCCTCCCCTATACTGAACTCATAGATGGTATAACTGGAAGATGATCTCCATTATGAGGAGTAGCCTGTGAAGGTTATAGACTATAGAGATAAGGTTCTATGCAAAAAGACAACCAACATTGTCAAAGTGTTTTGGAGGAACCATATGTTTGGAGAAGAAACTTGGGAACCTGAGGAGGCTATGAAGGACATGCACCCTCACCTGTTACGGTAAAAAGAAATTTCGAGGATGAATTTTCATAAGGAGGGAAAAAAGTAATGACTCGTAGTTTTATCAATTAAAATCCATTCTTATAAACATTCATTAAATAATAATCCCACTAGGAAAAAAATGACATATAATGATACTCAATACAATGTGACAATTAAACATAATTTTTCCACTTCTACGTTTTGAATTTCAAAAATCAGACATACAGGGTTGTGTTTAGGGTGATTTTTGGAGTCTAATAGAACTAATCTAATTTTTGGTTAATAGTAAGCAACCATTATGAATAGTAACAAACCCTTTTGAATATTAATATAACCCCTATAAATATTAAATAATTCAAAATAATAGTAACCTCACCCATGAATGATTAAATAAAATCCAGCCATCTTATAAGTGATAATATGACCATAATAAAAGTATTTTTAAATTTTCAAGTCATAATAATTCATCATAATTAATTAATTAATTTATAAGAAATTTTATTTTCCTAAAATGTTTTGATAAATTAAAAATTATATGTCTTAGGGTTTTAATATAATTTTATAAGAACTTATGTAATTTTTTGAAGCATTATGAAATCATTTTTAATTTCAAAATTCTATATTTTTCATGTAAATTATTATATTAATTAAAAATTAAATAAATAATATTTAAAAATTTATTTTTGAAAAATGGTGTTCATTTTTTGATTCAACACATTGACATTTTTTTTGGGTGAATTTTTTGGATTTTTCTGAAATACATGAATCTTTGATGAAAAGTGAAATACAATAATTTACAAAATAAGCTAAATACATTAATTATAGAGTCATGTATGATGTTCTGTTGATGTAATACCAATTGGGTCGAACTGAAATGCACTTATTACTAATATTGGTCATGGAATCATCATTATTACTTGTCTTATGGAGAAATAATAATTTAATGAATATAATAATGGGAAAACCCCTCTCTTGTAAACTATAAATACCACCCCTCAAACCATCATTTCCTCACACTTCTCTAGATTTTGGACTTGTAAAAACTCTATCCAAGAATCTTCCCTATCTCATACCACACATCCAAATAGATTCTGGTCTCATAAAAATACCAATCCAATGTTCCTTAAGGGGGATTCAAGAGTTAATTCCTCTCTGTATCTCCCTTTAATTTCCTTTCAATTTCAATTTGTTTTCATAATATCTACTAACCAATCCTCATAAAAATGTTATTTTATCTATATTATTTTACATATATATGAATTTTATGATACTAGGTGATAATATATCATCCAAACTCTTCTCCTTTTCATAGTATTTTAGAAAGGAAAACGATGTTCGTGAGGTGTTAATTTATAACCTTCAAGAACAACATGTTTTCATTTTACATTACCGCTTTTATATCTGGTCCTGAATCCATTTTTATGCATGAACTAAATTATGTTGTATGTATTATATCCTACATTATGTTGTGTAAATAACTTATGTACATATTAGTAAATTATTAAATTTAACAAGTTTGTTATGGTCGAAAAACCGCCAAAATTAACCCAAACGATCATCATTAAATTTTCATCTAGTGATTCATCCACATGGTATATAAAATAATTCATTATAATATCATTTAAACTCATTTAATATCATTAATATCATGAAATGTCTATTATGGTTTTTTATCCATGTTCTACACGAACTTCCATTCATGAATAAAAGTGAACCATTCAAGAAAACATTAAAAAAACGTTCACGAACAATGAATTTAAACTCTATTACTCATCCAAACCCCCATAAATGAACTTAATAAAACATTAATAAATATTATTAATGTATAAAAGGTTCTATAATTTTTGATTAATTAATATAATATGGATATAAGTTACATTAATCTTATTGAAGCATTCAGATACAAGTTAAGGAGAAATTCTCGAACCCAACTCTCATTCTTTGATTTTCCCCCATTCAACCCATTTTCTATATGGATATACCTTATGAATAATTTATTAATCCATATCTTACCTATTATAATATATAAGTGTTTTCAAATTGAGTTTATAAAAAACACAATGTTCTTCCAAAGGAACTCTTCTTACAAATAAACACCCTCATTTTACTTCTCAAAAATTGTTTCTATTTTACTCATCGTTTATTATTTTATGTTAAGAATATTATCCCCTATTTATTATAGAAGAAAAATGTTAATGAATTTATGAAACCCATTCCTAAACATGGGTTATTTTATTTTTATTCTTGACAAATTTTCTATGTGGCATGCATGATATTTTAAATGTTATGATGTGATCAGTGAACCTGAAATTATATAAAGCAATATGAATGTTATGATATGAAAGGTGTGATAAGAATTATACAACACTCCAATGAATTGGGTAGAGTGATTAATCACATGAGTTAATGGTAAATTATGTGAGAACATGATGCTTTCATTGCTCACAACTATGTCTAGATGTTAACCACTTAGACATGATGTTCTAATTTTTTATGTATTGACGCATTCCATGAATTTATCTAATGATTCCTCTCATGATTTTGATTATAATGTTTTAATTATTCTCACCCTATGATATATTATTCTTATATATCCTCTTAATGGGATTTTTTCTCACCTCTTTTTGATGTATATCCTTAGGTGATTATGTGTACGGAGAAGTTTTTAAGGGACAATAAGAAGGTGGAGAAGAATGGATTAAATAAATGTATACATATTAGGTTGTAAATGTTATGTATGGTCCTTGTTTTTCAAAGACACTAATCCCCTAGATCCTCATTTTTTAATACTATTATGTTGTTTATATTATGAATGATGTAATAGTAGTGTAATAAAAGGTTGGGTCACTATATTTCTTTATGGAATATTCAGTATACTGAAGAGCCATAAAAAATATCAATATAATCAAAACTTGAATATTTATTATAACCTAAAAGAATATGTTCTTCCATGGATATTCTTCCAAACCTCATGTGTTAGTTGTATTCACCTAGGGATTAAAGTGCACTCCAAAAATCATAGAAATATAATTTTCATTCAATACTGTTATTCAGGTTTAGTATTCTATAAAATGTAAAAATATAAATGTTTGAATTGAAAGGAGTTTCTAATTTTATTTTATATGACCATGGATGGAAAATATTTCAGAAGTATCCCTTACTAAGGCATCACAAACATCTTTTTAGTGGAATCCCAAGTAACCATGGGATGTCAGGTAACTCAGTAATCACTATAATCATGATTGAAATTTTCATTTTCTTTTCTTGAGAATGATGAAATGGAATACTAGATAGGAATATGAATTACAAACAATATTAAAACACTATTTTTTATCATGCATCATGATAGGTGTTCATAGGAAGGCTCACACATAATTTCATTCCATATTGAATTTTTTCTATCATTGTAATATTATAGAAAGAATATATTGGAAGTATGTAATGAATAAAATAGTAGTAATATATATAAATATATATATATATATATATAGTGATTTCATATATATATTTCTGATGAATAGGTTAATAAAAAATATCTATTACTTCTCTTAACTGAGAAATAAATTCTTTTTCAATTAATATATAGTCTCCCATATTTCTGGTTTTACATGATAAACCATGATTTTTTTTTCATTCTCACTCCTTATTTCCTAGCTTGTTTCTATATTCCCACTTCATGTTTTATTGATTATTATGGTATAAATATTCTAAAACAACCCCATACATTTTTCACCTGGATTAGGTTCTAAAACACATATTCTTTACAAATCTCTTTTTATACCAAAAAATGTGAACCATTTTTTCCATTACAACATCAATGGAAATATGGAGTCACTTATATAACATAGAAAATTTTAGGTTTATAGTTTTATAGAATTAGGAAAATAATCTTATTTAGAAATACACATGTTTTTATGTGATCATTTTTTATTATAAAATCAAAATATTATAATTCTATGAAACATATCCAACATCACCCATAAAATTCACCACACATCACTTATTTAACATCCTTCTTATTATACTTGGAAAATGGTATTATAATAAGTTTTGATCATGGGAGATACAATTTTAAAATCATATTTTAACATAATGAAAGAATATGGTTATGAGATAATTATACTAGCATCATATAATCATACCCAGAAAATAAAGATCATAATTATTAATCAAGGAATATTGTTTTCACAGTTCCTAAGATAAGAATCTTAAGGGAATCAAAGATCATGAACCCTAAGAATATAAATTTGTCATATGAACATTTCTAAATATAGTGAAAAAAATATTTTTCATAATAATAATTATAAAAATTAATTTCCAAGGATATCTACCAATAAATTCATCATTCCATGGGCATTGGATAACTGCCAATGTACCTCCATTGTGCTTGATATAACCTCTTGTGTATGAATGTTAGAGCATTGGGTAACCACTTTTGTACCCTTTGATGCCATATATTTTAAAATTTTAAGAAACTTTTAGAGGACTATAATGGACCCCCACCAAACATAATCAAAATTTATTCTTATGTATACCACAAGATTAGTGATTTTTTTTATCATTTCCTCAAAGTATATTTAATAATAAATAGATGAGATTCATCAAGATTTCATCATCACAAATATAATTCAGGTAGAGAAATAAAAATGATGGTATCAATATAACATATCCTTAGTGGAGTATAAAAAACATCAAAATATTATCCAATAGAAGAAAAATAAATTTACAAGAAAACTGAAGAATTCCATTTAATTATAAGTGAAAAATAAACTTTTCATTTCAATTTTTTTAGAAATATAAAAAATTATAAAATATGGGGAAATGTGTTTTATTTTTAATTAATCATGGAAGAATTTAGTTTAATAATCAATTTAAATATTATTCCTAGAATTCGGAAAAGAAATTCAAGTTGTATACATTAAAAGTTCTTTTTTACTTTTTAATGAAAGTTAAATAGTGAAATACTATGAAAATTAAAAATAATCCATTTTAAACATGTTTAAATAAATTGAAAGATACTAGAAAATTAATTAATTAAATAATGTGAATTTATATAAAAACTTTATTGTAACATTTTTAAAAGATATAAATATAAAATAGACATTCTCGATATAAAAGTATGGATGAGGTAAGTATCATTTACAAAAAAAATTCATATTGTTTTCGAAATAAAAAAATAAGAAATTATAGATAATATTTTAAACCATGTAAAATACCAAAATATACTTGGTTTAAGAAATATATAGCACACAATTATTTAAAATGGAGATTAAAACATAACATGTCTAAATCAATAATGAGATTAGAAATAAAATCCTTATTTCTTTGGTAACTTTTGAATCATATAGCCCACAAAATAAATTACATAAAAAACATTAAAAATATGAATATAAAGGAATTAATAATATAAAATATAAATTTTTAATTATACACACTATATGAATGAAATAAGTGGTGAATATGGTATATGTCTCATAAAAACAAATGTATGATGCGTAACTATTACCGTAAGTATAATTTGATTCATAATCTGTACAAAATCATGTATAATAAATTTAGATTTAGTAAATTTATATAACAGAATAATATAAATACTTATAATTTTTTATATATGATTCACTTATAACATTTTTGTGCATAATTTTTATTAAATTTTTATTTAAATTGTCATTTTTGGGGTAAACTGTTTCAGTATTCTTGTATGTTTTGGTATGGTAGTTTCATTCTTGCATATTTTTGTAGATTAAAAATTTATATAATATTATAAATCGAATTAATATAATATTTATTTAATATGTATTATTTTATTAATATCCCTGAAAATATTTAATAGAAAAATTAATACACAGTTCCTGGAGATAGTAGTCTGTATTTATGCATGAATGATGTTTTCATTTTCTAATGAGAAGATGAAAAGAAAATTAAATAATATTTATTCATTCTAGAATCATAATATCGTAATGAATATTATATATTTTCATTAAATCCATCATTATAACTATCTCTTTGATTTGGTGATGGAAAATAAAACTGGACTCCAGGTGTATATAGTTGTTCACATGCACACACAAGGGATACATTCATTTTTAAGTGGATTCAATAAAAAAATGTATACTAAATTTTTTTATACATGGATAATTATATTAAAAATATCATATATAAACTTTAAATCCTTTTAAATAACCATCCAAGAAATTAGGTGATGAAAAATGAAATACACCGCTACATTGAGTTCGTAGTCCGTATATATGCAAGAAAAATTATTTTTTTCTCATTTGATGGAAAAAGAGAAGAATAAATGTTATGAAATAAATATAATAATATATAATCATATTTAAGATATTTATGTTACCTTTTTATCAGAGTTATGATATAATTGATGTAATTTATAGATGAAATAAGATAATAGCACTTATTTAAGAGTTATACCTATTCTTGGAGAATACTTCTTTTGATATCCTTATAGTAACCTTGGGATAGTATTTTAAGAAAAAATTCACCTATATAAGGAATATTAAGAATTTTTTAAAATATATGTAGATTTTAATTGAGAAAGGTTGCTCAAGAAGTGTGAATAATAGATGAGAGGTTGTGTCCTTTTATTATAGGGGGAAAGCACAAACATGTAATTTTTATGAAAATTGAAATATAATAAATATAATAATCCTGTATAGTGGCAGTAAATTGATATAATTAAAAATATAGAGTATTTATATTTTAAAATATATATAAAAATAAAAATATGAATATTTTTATGTGGTATTTTAAACATTATATTTTGGTTTAACCCACTCATTAACCCATTTTAACATTAGTCATGGTAACAAATTAGTCAATATTTAATGGTCATATATTTATTATATTGTATAAGGTAACTGAAAAATGATGTATCTATGAAATTATATACCATTTCCCATTCCAATTGCCTCTAATAGTTTTTTTTAATTTTTATATCATTTAATACAATAACTTTTAACATAAAATATCATTAAAGTCATTTTTTCAACTATTTAAAGACATAATAATTAAAGACATCATGTTTAAAATTTATTTAAAATATAAAATCTTTAACCATAAAATATGCATTATTATTAACCCAAAAATTTATAGAACTCCATAATTCATCTAAAAATATTTCATTTAATTTTTTTAAATTCATTCACTTAGATTTTTCTATTACATGCACGAGCTCTGTGTTAGGGTAGTGTAAATGTTTAATGTAACTATACCATCACTAAGAATTAAAAAAAATCCATCCAAAAAATATGTAATTTATGTTTAAAAAAATTCTTTTATATTAATTCATAACATCTTTTTATACTAATGAAAAAAATATTATAGAAATTAAAATCAAGAGAGTGAACTTTTTATAATTATCCTTTACATAAAATGATATAGTGGTTTAAATAAAATAAAAGTGTTAATAGATTGGAAGGTTTTCTATTATTTTAAGGTTGTGATTGAAAAAACACATAAAAATAATAATAAAAAGTGATGAGGAAATTTTTAGGCCTTGTCTAATAGTATTGATTATTCTTTACCCATTTAACAATAATGTGATGAATTTTTTTACCAAGGTTACAAATAAAAATGAAAAATAATAAATCGTATATATTTAAAATTAATTAATATATTGAATAAAAAATGTGATTAAATTTTCAAGGTTAAATTTATATAATTTTTATAAAAAAATTAATAAAAATTTGTAAAAAAAATGAAAAAAGTATTTAGAGTAACGTATTTTGAGCCTAAAAAAGATATTATAAAAAATCCAATATAATTGAAAACTTTGTGTAATTAATTTTATTATTTATCATTAAATGATACTTATTTTATTTTAATACCAAATGAAAATAATAATGGGACTTTTTTAATTATATTTTTAACAAAATTAAATCACATTTTTACAAAAATCAGTATACTTACATTATTCACTCTGAATCAATATTTTCCTAAAATCCCAAATACTCACCCTAAACTATTTTTGACCTGATAATTTCAAAAAAGTTTTTCATTTAGTAAACCAAAATATCTATAGGTGGGAGTGATTAATTAAAATATTTTTTGGAAACATAAAATGATTTTATTATAATATAAGATGTTATTTATTAATAATTAATCTATAAATTTAAATTTACTTATATATTTATGTTTATATATATTTAAAAATGTGATTACTATAATTCATACCCACCAATCCAATGACTATGATATATTATATCATGGTTTTTTATGTTCAATATTATGTGTCATGAAAGCTATAAAACACATCAAATTTCAAAACAATCAATATATTCTCAAACCTACGAGTGTTATATCCTCCCCCAATTAATGAAATTTAAACCTCCCAATTTTAACATTTTTCATTCTAAAAATGTGAGTATTTTCAAAATACCAAACACAAATTTCATTATGAACTTAAATTCATGTGTTCTGACCAATAAACATAAAATTTATAAAATAATGGTATCTAAAACTATGTCTTTAAAATAATATGATAATTAATGACCTTAAAAATTCACACATTATTAGTTGAGTGATGTTTAACACTTATGAGTTGATATATTTTTATTCCTCTTATTTTAGTTTAAGGAAGTTACATACCATTGAGAAAGAAAACATAAGATTGTATACTTAATTTATACATAATTCCATCCCTTTGTTGGGCTTCAATCTATTTCCACCTTTAATTCACATTACAATACAAAGATAAATGAAAAAGATGAGTTTTTCATACCTG
This sequence comes from Viscum album, assembly GCA_963277665.1. Classification (NCBI taxonomy): domain Eukaryota; kingdom Viridiplantae; phylum Streptophyta; class Magnoliopsida; order Santalales; family Viscaceae; genus Viscum; species Viscum album. Next base: position 817,051,071 of record OY728165.1, read on the forward strand.
AACCCCAAAATAATAATTTAATAGTTGTTGATTTCTACAAAAGGATGATAAGTTATTCCTCCTAATTACACCCATTTACTACAATCAAAATTTTTAGATAAGTATAAGATAATACTCTATAAACCATCATATGATAAATTAAAACATTAATCTACAAAACATAATTAACCAAACCCTTGTTTCAATATAGATCATTCCAAACATAACTAAACCATAAAACTATTCAGAGTGTGATGAAACAAACTTTTGAAACACAAATAATTCATAAATATTTTATAATAAAAAAATAATTTCCAAAAATAATATACTCTAATAATATATTCTCCAAATTATTATAAATATTTCCTAAAGAATCACCATATAAAAATCCATAATATTATTATATATTCTTCCCAAACTTAACATAATCATTATTCATCGAATATATTTAATCATTAAATAAACCACTATACAATACACAACAATGTCCCCCAAAAATATAATTGACTTCTTCCAAATAACATTAATCATGATTCTCTAAGTATATTTTGGACATTCAACGTGTTTCTAAATAAAAAATGAACTAATTTTACTTAGTTGCCACATATTCAAAACATATAACAACTCCAAAGTTTATCAATCTTAAAATTTTGTATTCCTTATTAAAATATATTTCCTAAAATTTCATTAATCACCTTATAATAATATCAAACATATTTTATATGTATTGATCATTTATTATTAATAAATCATCTTAAATAATTATAACATAAGAGATTATAAGGGGATATATGTCATTGAATCATATCGCCAACCTTAAAAAGATCATTATTTATTCAATCAAAATAATAGAAATAGAAAAAAAATATCAAAAATATAAATAAAAAAATAATTTTGTTTCATGAAATAGATATCATATAATTCATTTCAATGTAAATTTTAATATAATATATACCAGTAAATCGTGAGATTGGAAATAAAACTCTTACTCCTTCATTAACTTTTGAATCATGTCCACCATAATGTAAATAACATCAAAGGAAATATTAAATTAAATTTATATAAATAGATTCATGATATATCACTTCATATTGGTATTATATACCCCACAAGAAAAATTTATGTGGTAAATATGGTCTATATCATAAGGAAATAAATGTGAGACAAGAAACACTTAACTTAAGTCTCCCTTGAATTGAATGTTCTATAACCTACTATTTAATAAATTTAGACTTATCATTATTAAATAAAATTATATTATACATAACTATACTATCAAACATGTTCTTATTAATAAATTTAAATATATTTTTTAGTAATTCATTATTAAAATTATTATTTCCTTGTGTTATGTGTTTCACTTTTCTTGTTATTATCAGTTTGTTCTTTCATTCAAATAATATTGATCATAGTTTAGTCATTTTTAAAATATTATAAATGGTATATATATCATATTTATTCATTATATATAGTTTTAGAACTATTCATAAAAGGAGGTAATAGAAAAATTAAATAGACCATTCATTAAGATGGTAGTCTATACATACGCATGAATGTTATATTCAATTTATAATAAATATAAGAACATAATGGTAAATAATATTTAATAAAAAAATCCTAATTACCTAATAAATATCATAGGTTCTCAACAAATCTATATTTATATCCAACCATTTGAGGTTGTGATTGAAAATAAAACTCCTCGCCACATGGAGATGGTAGTCTATATGTACAAATGAGAAATAATTTCATTTTACATCGAATAGAGTCATAAAAATTTATTTCACATCATTCCATTATATAAGTATAATTATAATATAAAAATAGTATATAAAAACATTATCCCTCAAAATAACCATCCATGAAAGGTGGTGACGAAAAATTAAATACATCTCTACACAGAGGTATTAGTATGCATGTATACATTAACATTGATTTAATTTATTGTTTTATGGAAAATGGAATAAGAATGTTTTATAAATAAAAAAATATAAAATGATTATATGTAATATTCTTTTATTATTATAGAAAAATAGTTATGATAGAATGGAAAAAGTTAAGATAAAAAATACGACTATAGAAATCAATTAAGATTTATACCTATTATTTTAGAATCTCCCTCTAGTTATCCCATTAAAGACAGATAGGTTATTAATTTAAATAGACTAGAACATGTATAATTAACCTATAGAAGTTTATATGATTTTTGTTTTGGGATTGGTAGAGTTTTGTTTCTTAATAAGTGTCAATATGAGGGGATATGTGGATTCATTTTATAAGATGGGAAATGAACACACTTGTGATATTTTAGAACTCTAAAATATAACAAAACATCTCAGTAATATAAAGGTGAACCAAATGAAAATATTTTATAATATATTATAGGTAATGTTAAAAAACAAAATATCCAATAATGTTTGGATTTGTTTTTGTGTAATCTTAAAGATTATCTCTTTTTTTACCACCCTCATTCAACAATTTTAACTTAAGTTGTTGGAATAACTTCTAAAGTCATAAAAAACTATAAATTTACTTAAAAATTGAAAATTAACTAAAAAATTGTGAATACATTACTTTTTCAGAATTTCTCATTCAAAATTCCCTATTTCATGATTTTGGGTATTTTTAAATCATTTCAGAATATATTATTTAACATAAAATATCATTAAAGTAAATTTTCAGACTATTCAGAAACTTTTAATTAAATTTAATAAATATAATAATTTATTTTGACTATAATCTATTTAACAATAAATTATACATTATTATTAAAAATTAAATCAGTTAACCACCATAATTTATCCAAAAAATTAACACTTTTAATGTTTCAAAATTCATTCACTTTGATTTTCTGCCCCTTGCACAAGCATTATGACAGTGTTGTGTAAGGATTTGAGGTAATTATACCATAACTAAAAATTTAATATAAATTATCATCATAAACATTATTTTTTATCTTCATATTAATCTTTTATATTCATTTATAACAAATTATTTTTATGTTCATAAAATATAATAATAATTAAAATTAAGAGAGTGACATTTTTGAAATTAACCTTTACTTAAAATATTATAAAGAATATAGTAAAATCCATGAGGAAATTTTTTTTCACATTTTTAATATTTCATGACTAAGCTATAGAATAATTTCATATAATGAAATAAATAAAATTTCAACAGATAATTTTAGGAATTATCACATACTTTTGACCATGTTATAATCATTGTATCCTTATTGTTGTGAATTGTTTTTAACCAAAGTTACTTTTTATAATGGGAAAAAATAAAAGGGGACTATTCTAAAAATTTGAACATTATCATCCCAAATATGGGGTTTAATTTTCTTGATTTGATCTCTTGAACTGAATTAAACAAATTTTAACAAAATAGAATTAAAACATAATGAAAAATCATTTAACATAAAATTATTTTGGGCCTAAAATGAGCTTATACCATAATAAATTATACATTTTTTAATTAATTATATTATGGTAAATTAAAGGATCTTATGTTAGTTTAATATAAAATATAATATATATTTTTGACTTTTATATACTTGATTAAAATAAAATAAATAATTGTTTTACAGAAAAATTATTTTTCCAGTATTTTCATAATAGAAATGTATTTAGAAAAATAAAAAAATATCACTCTAAGAATATTTAAAATGATAATTTAAAAATGATGTATATTTAATAAAATAAAATTTATACAAGTGAATAAATTTATTATAATATCTAAGAAAATAATACAATAAACACCATTTTAAAATATAATGTAATATTTTGAAACATATAATGAATTTACTATAAATTGAGTGCTTATTTTGTAACATCCCAGACCTGGGTGCCACTCAACGGGTGCCCCAAACTCGGTTCGCCACGTGACCTCTAGCGCATTTCCCCAAATGCCAGAAGCTGTCGACTAGCAGCGAGGGCCCAGGTCTGATAGTGGGAAAACTATGCCCTCATTTGTCAAAGTGTAACACAGCGGAATTAAAATAAAACATACAACAAATGGCGGAAGCTGTAAACCATACACAACTGAAATAATCAACAACATTGGATATAACCAATAGTGTATAATAATGATTCTACATGTCTCATGTTCTAAGAAAACATCCAGAACATGTTATACATCAGCACAATACAACAGAAAGCAGAGTACAGTAAAGCAAAGTAAACAGCTGGCAGTGGCATCGCGAGCCTAGGCTCGGTCCCATGCCCTCCTACTCCACAACAACATTCTAATACCTGTATAGGGACTCTTTCCCCTATCCACACCTATAGAAATATAATCTGTTTGGGCCAAAAAGCATGACCCAAATAGGGTGTGAGAAATATATCTCAGTAGGCACCCACCAAAGGCCTGTGCCCAACTGCGTGCTAACATGCAACAACAGTGTGCAGTGGTAAAATGCAATAAAGTAAGCAATACTACAAAGTAACTAACAAAACAATTAAATTTCCATTTAATTATTCATTTAATCCATTTTATATAAGAAATCTCCACAGTGCATTTCTAAGTAAACAACTAGTGTCCTCAGACACATAAACTCTTACCCTCGGGTAACGAGTATCCAACACAAGAATCTACCCTTATGCATAACAGAGTTTTACCTCAGGCGTAGGTAGTGTCGCCCATAGGCATAGAGTCAGCTGCCCACAAGCATGGAAAAAGTTTCCCTCAGGCCGAAATAACTACAGCCCACAGGCAAAATACTGCAGTGCCCACAGGTTAATCACAACAATTACCTTAGGCTAAACAGGTAATCGGGCCATGCCCAACATGTAAAATTCAGTAAATAAGAAATTAATCTCAAGGGAATTCTACAATTACTACTTTAAAGGCATACCCTCTGTATCCTGGCCAAACGGCTAAACAGTGAAACACACCCCTGGGGTGGTTCTGGATCCAAGCAATGATCCCAACCATCATTTTATTATCACAATTTAATCACCTATGCAATTATGGGAATTAAATATAGAAAAGGCGTCATCCACACGACATGCCAACAAGGGTTCGTGACACGAAAATGAAAAAAACTGCACGACAGTTGGAAATTTACACCAAGCCACCTACCTTATACGCCAACGAATGTTATACCCGAACACCGACTCCAGAAACGCCCTAGAATGACATAGATTTGACGAAAAACAAAACCCATTCAAACGTAAATAACTTCTGTTAGGGGAATAATTGGTAAGAACGACTTAAGGGGTAGAAATGGATTACCCGTGCGGCTCTAAGGAGATCGTCCGAAGCCGAATCAGATTCCAGACGAACACCTGACGGATCATTGAAGGTTCGGCTATCCTCCTTGGCTCCAAAACAGCTCAAATGAATCCTTTGCCAAATGAGGAAGCTACTTCCTATTTTAATCAGAAAAAACAAAGTACATGGCATGTAATTCCTTCATTTAACTGTTCCTCTGGTGGCACCGACACACTGTTCATCCATCGACATAAGTACACGGCATGTACTCCCGAGTACACGGCGTGTACTATCGCCCAACTGGCGGCTACTCCACTGCCTTACTGTTTAGACCTGCCAACTGAAAACACGGCGTGTAAGGTACCACTACACGATGTGTAGTCGGTTTCTACACCCCTCGTCGCCGAAATGGCTACATGCCCTATGTACCCATCCCACACGACCAAAAGTACATAGCGTGTTGAAAAGTACACGGCGTGTAGTTCCAAAATTTAGGATTTTCCTCATTTTCCGTATTTTCTCAAAAACACTTAAGGAAAAGGAAAAAGAATAAACCTATACCTCAAAAATAAGAACCGGGTTCTTACAAACTTCCCCCATTATAGAAATTTGTCCCCGAATTGCCCTTCCTAGGGTGGCGAAGATAAATCTCAGAACAGCTCTGGCCGCTGAGCACATACGGCGGCCTCCTGCTCCGAGGTCTCATCCTGCACTCGGCCATGCTGCTATAGCACCTGTACGAGAGGAACTGACCAGCCTCGGAGAACCTTCGTGCTCCTATCAACGATACGAATCAGATGCTCCTCAAAGGACGCATCTGCCTCGGAGAACCTTCATGTTCCTATCATCTCCTCGCGTATATCCCCTGGAACCCATACTCGTCCGTGGAAACGCAAGACCTCATCGTCGCCTATTGTCCAACCAGGAGGAGGGTCCTCACTTTCCACCGACTCCCGTAGAACTAGGTCTTCAGAATCAGATAGTTTCCTCATCCTCATTCTATCTAGGAGGGTAGAATTCACAGCTAACGAGGAATGATAAGTCTTCCCCTGACTGTCATGCACCTCTAGATGCATCTCAGAGAACAAATCCATGAGCTCCCACTCACTACTGGCCTCCTAAACTGCCTGTATCTGAGTCTTCCTACTCAGTGCATCGGCTAATGTGTTACTTTTACTATCTGTATAGGCAAGCTCAAAATAGAAGGACTGTAGGTACTCAAACCACCTCCTCTGCCTCAAATTCACGTCATGTTGAGTAAAGATATACTTGAGGCTTTTGTGGTTGGTGAAAACCACAAAATGATCTCCCAACAGATAATGTCTCCAACAGCGCAACACAGGAACAACTACAGCCAACTCGAGGTCATGCGTCGGGTAATTCCGCTCATGTGGTCTCAACTGCTGAGACCCGTACGCAACAACTCGGTCTCCCTACATCAAAACTGCACCCAGCCAAACCCCTGATGCATCACAGTAAACTGTATAGCTATTCCCCTGCTCTGGGAGTATCAGGATTGGTGCTGATGTCAACCTTCCCTTTAGGTCTTGAAAAGCAGTCTCATAAGCTTCTGTCCAAATGAACTTCACACCCTTCTTAGTCAGTCTCGTCAACGGTGTTGCTAAGCGGGAGAAGTCTTGTATGAAGCGTCTGTAGTAACCATCCAGTCCTAAGAAACTCCGTATCTCAAAAACATTTATATGCTGCTCACAAGAAACTACTGCTCTCACTTTCTCTAGGTCTACTGCAACTCTTGCCTCTGAGATGATATGACCCAGGAAGTGAATCTGGTCCATCCAAAAGTGGCACTTCGAGAGATTAGCATATAGCTGATTCTCTCTCAGTGTACTCAATACGATCTCAAGATGGGTGGCATGGTCGTGTCGAGTGTGAGAGTAAACCAAGATGTCGTCCATGAATACAACCACAAAATAATCAAGATACGGATGGAACACACGATTCATCAGAGCCATGAAAACTGCTGGCGCGTTCGTGAGTCCGAACGGCATAACCAAGTACTCGTACGGACCATATCTTCTCCAAAAAGCTGTAAGAGGTATATCTGATGGTCTCACATGCATTTGGTGATATCCTGACCTCAAGTCAAACTTCGAGAACACATGAGATACATGAAGCTGATCAAAAAGATCATCAATCCTTATCAAGGGATATCGGTTCTTAACCGTCAACAGGTTCAGCTTCCGATAATCCACGCAAAGTCTGAGGGTACCGTCCACCTTCTCTGCAAAAAGGACCGGAGAACCCCAAGGAGAAGTACTGGGTCAGATAAATCCCTTTGCCTGTAACTCCTCAAACTTCCTCTTGAGCTCCTGCAACTCAGGTGCGGCCATCCTATAAGGAGGAATGGACATCGGTGCTGCTCCTGGCACAAGATTGATAGAGAAATCCACCTCACGCTTCAGAGGAAGACCTGAAAAGTCGTCCAGGATGACATCCCTGAAACGATAAACAACTGGAGGAAAATACTTCTGACAAGTCCCCTGGTCATCCAGATACAAACTCACAATATGGGTTGTGACTCCACCTTGCCCATGATGCTCTGGTCCAGCTCGACTCGCCTGAACATCCCATTCCCCCTTGTATAGAAACTCTCCGCCCTCTGGTGACGTGAAACGCACCCTGCGATGATAGTAGTCTACAATGGCTCGAAAGGGAACCAACCAGTCCTTCCTGAGAATGACATCATAGCTCGTCATCTCTAAGACATAGAGGTCCCAAAGGAAGTGACACCCTCCAACCTCAAGGGGTCACTCCTTTCACAGATGCACACTAGCCGTTCTAGTCCCTAACGGAGTGTCTAGCGTCATGATATCAAAAGAAATAGAAACACATAGCCCAAATCTCTCCAAAACAGGTACAGATATGAAACTATGTGTAGCACCTGTATCAAAACGTACTGAAGAGAAGACAGAAGCTACTAGAATAGTACCTCTAACTGTAGAAGGTCCGGGATCCAGCTACTGCTGGGTCTGTTGCACTGCATATGCATGCCCAGTGTAGCGGCCTTGCGACATAGCCTGGCTACCCTGAGTTGTCCCGCCCTGCTGCCTCTGAGATCCTGGTGTCTGGCTACCACGACCACGACCACCATCTCTGCCTGCACGTCCTGACATATTCGAGTTCCCCAACTAGTAAGAGTCCACTGGTCCTACTCCCGCGGGCAGAGTCTGCACAGAAATTCTCTCACTAGCCGGTGGAAATGCCCTGAAAAAGCACTGCAGATGACCGAACTTGCCGCAAGCTCGGCACTCCACTGGGTCTCGTGGACACTTTGGCCTCTTGTGCCCCTCTCTACCACACTGGTAGCACACAACCTAGCCACCTGAAGCATTCTTATGACTGGTACTACCGCCCTAAGAAAAGTCTATATGTCTCTTCCTCTTGCAAACAGAAATAATTCCAGTAACTGGTGCTGAACCACCCTGGACCACACCACTTGATTCCCGCAGGTTCCTCTCTGTAATCAACGCCTAGTTCACAATCGTGTTTACAATAGGCAACCTGAAAACATTCACCAGCGCTCAGATGTCATAACGAAGACCATCCTCAAAACGCCTGGCTCTCAACGTCTCATCACCCTCCAGCACGGGTGAAAAACACTGAAGCTCTGTAAAACGAGCAGAATAGTACATCACCGACATAGCTCCCTACTGAAGATTCATGAACTCTCAAGCTCTATCTGCCCTCAGCGTCTCGGGAAAGAAGAATTCATAGAAGACTGCCTGAAAATATTCCAACTCCATGTCTTTATGATGCTCTGACTGGGTTTTAACATCCCACCACCTCTTGGAGGAATCACGTAGCATATACGTTGTGAGCTTGACCCTCCACCTTGGAGGCATCCCAAGATGCTCAAAAATAGTCTGCATCGACCCCAACCAAGACTCCATAGCCTGTGGTCCTCCATCCCTTGAAAACGTAGGCGGATGCTGCTATTGGAAGATATGCGTCAGCTCACCCATAGATGTAGCAGCCTGAGGTGCTCCCTGAAAGGTCTGCATGAACCGTATAAAGCCTTCACAAAACTGCGCCTCTATGCCTGTGTCCGGTATAGCAGCCGGCACCACATCTGGCTCTACTGGAGGGTCAACTGGTAGCCCATGGCCCACCATCTCCCGAGTATAATCGTCGCTACTCTCCTGGAAAACAACGCGCGGTCGTCTAGGCGGCATGACGCTACAAGGTCAAAAGCACGCCTCAGATTCAAGATTATTAAGACCGAAAAGAGAAGGAACCACAAAGGAAACAAGAGGAAGAAGGCATTAAAATTTTCAAAACAAGACTACACGGCATGTACAATGACTACACGACGTGTAGTTGACTTTATTTCCCCTGCCCGGGTCCTTCTACACGGCTAAGCCATACGGCTTCCGTTCAACAAAAACTATACGGCATGTAAATACTCTACACAGTGTGTATGGTGTTATTTTCCAACTACCCGTGTCATCTTTGACATGGCCGACTACTCAGCTTAACACCACATGGCGTGTTACTCCCGTACACGGCGTGTACAACACCCAGTTTCCCAGCCACACGACTGACAACACACGGTCTGTCCCCGGACAAGACTACACGGCGTGTCGCAAAGGTACAAGGCTTGTTCAGGGAGAAGTCACACTGGACCATTTTTTTAGTTACACAGCCGAGTCCCTAGCTCACACTACACGACATGTCTATCTTTGACACGGCATGTTCTGCCAAGGAGTTCTCTGACCCATATTGTTAGTTACACGGCTGGACTCTGGGTCAACACTATACGACATGTACATTCGATGCACGACGTTTTTTCTCCAAGCTCTTCCCTTCCTCGTGTCGCCGCCAACATGGTTTGTGACACAGAAAGAGACTACACGGTGTGTACTTAGGGTACATGGTGTGTACTCAAAGAGTTTATTTTTCTTCTTGAACAGAAGAACATACACGGTGTGTATTAAAATACTACATGGTGTGTATACTGGGTTTCCAGACAGCATGCCTCAGAAACTTCTCCGGAACCTAGAAAATACCGAAAAACATCACCAAAGTGTCAAATTCCGACCCATGGGGGCCCATACTCCCCACGAATCAAATTTTGACATCTCATATGTGTTATAACCAATAAACAGTCAATGATCCGCCAAATTCCGATCAATGGGGTCCTATACTCCCCAAAAACCAAAGTTTGGCGTCCATTCTATAAACAAGCTCACATAAAATTACCCTATCAAATAGCAGGTATTTTATCAAAGAAGTTATCACAACAACATGCTTTTCTTGAAAAACAACTATCACAACAATATTCATTCTCTAATACACCTACATGGCATGGAAACTATGCATGACATGTGTTATCTAGCACGTGCCTATATGATGCATGAGACGGCATACCCTCATCTCACTGGTTTGCAACAAAATAAAACCCACAGATAAAATATAAACTCTACAATCTCAAAGTGCATCACCCAATGGTGATATCAAATCAAATATAAAATTTTCAAAATCAAAAGAATTGCAAAAATACGAGGTATACTGGCTTTTCCCTATAAACGGGTTAGCTACGCCCGGGCACAACTTATTACCAACTACTGTTCATCCTATCTCTGACTACGACTCGAAATAGTAAGTCAAAGAAAATAACCCCTCTTATACTACTTTGTAACGTCTCGGACCTGGGTGCCACTCAACGGGTTCCCCGAACCCGGTTCGCCACGTGACCTCAAGCGTATTTCCCCAAACACCAGAGGCTTCCGACTATCAGCGAGGGCCCATGTATGATAGTAGGGAAACTATGCCCTCATTTGTCAAAGTGTAATGCAGCGGAATTTAAATAAAACATACAACAAACGGTGGAAGCAGTAAACCATACACACAACTGAAATAATCAACAGCAATGGATATAACCAGCAGTGTATAATAATGATGCTACATGTCTCAAGTTCTAAGAAAATAGCTAGAACATGTTATACATCAATACAGTACAACAGAAAGCAGAGTACAACAAAGAAAAGGAAACAACTGACAGTGACATTGCGAGCCTAGGCTCGGTCCCATGCCCTCCTACTCCACAACAATAGTCAAATTCCTATATAGGGACTCTTTCCCCTATCCACACCTACAGAAACATAATCTGTTTGGGCCGAAAATCATGACCCAAACAGGGTGTGAGAAATATATCTCTGTAGGCACCCACCAAAGGCTCGTGCCCAACTGCATGCTAACTTGCAACAATAGTGTGCAGTGGTAAAATGAAATATTGTAAGTAGTACTACAAAGTAACTATCTTAACAGTTAAATTTCCATTTAATTATTCATTTAATACATTTTATATAAGAAATCACCATAGTTAATTTCTAAGTAAACAACTAGTGTCCTCAGAAATGTAAACTCCTACCCTCGGGTAACGAGTATCCAACACAAGAATCTGCCCTCAGGCATAACAGAGTATTACCTCAGGCATAGGTGGTGTCACCCACAGGCACAGAGACAGCTTCCCACAGGCATGGAAGAAGTTGCCCTCAGGCAGAAATAACTACAACCCACAGGCTAAATAGTGCAATGCCCACAGGCTAATCACAACAACGCCCTCAGGCTAAACAGGTAACCGAGCCATGTCGAACATGTCAAATGCAGTAAATAAGCAATTCCTCTCAATGAAATTCTACAATTTCTACTTTAAAGGCATACCCTTGGGTATCCTGGCCAAACGACTAAACAGTGAAACACACCCCTGGGGTGGTTCCAGATCCAAGAAACGATCCCAACCATCATTTTATTATCAAAATTTAATCCCCTATGCAATTATAGGCATTAAATATAGCAAAATCATCAGCCACACGACACCCTAACATGGGTTTGTGGCACGAAAACGTACAAAACCGCACGCATGTTGGAAATTTACACCAAGCAACCTACCTTATACGCCAATGAACGTTATACCCAAACGCCGACTCCAGAAATGCCCAAGAACATCATAGATCTGACGAAGAACAAAACCCATTAAAACGTAAATAACTTCCGTTAGGGGAAGAATTGGCAAAAACAGCTTAAGGAGGATAAAGGGCATACCCATGCGGTTCCAACGAGAACGTTCAAAGCCAAATCAGATTCTAGACAAACACCCGGTGGATCTTCGAAGGTTCAGCAATCCTCCTTGGCTCCAAAATGGATCAAATGCCTCCTCTGCTAAATGAGGAGGCTATATCCTATTTTCGGCTGAAAAAACAAAGTACACAGCATGTACTTATGAGTACACAATGTGTACTTACTTCATTTAACTATTCCTCTGGCGGAACTGCCACATTGTTCGTCCGTCGACATGAGTACACGACATGTACTCTTGAGTACACGGTGTGTACTGTCGCCCAACTGGTGGCTACTCAACCGCCTTAATGTTTAGGACTACTGACTGACTACACGGCGTGTAAGGTACCACTACACGGCGTGTTGTCGGTTCCTACACCCCTCGTCGCCGATATGGCTACACGCCCCGTGTACCCATCCCACACGGCCAAAAGTACACGGTATGTGGAAAAGTACACGGTGTGTAGTTCAAAAATTTAGGATTTTCCCCCATTTTCTATATTTTCTCAAAAACACTTAAGGAAAAGGAAAAAGAAGAAGCATGTACCTCAAAAATAAGAACCATGTTCTTACATATTTTCTAAGTATTAAACAATAAATTTCCTTTATATGAGAACATTATATATATATATATAACAATATGTGGTTACACATATTCATACCCTTATACAATGACATTGATATAATACATTAGGATTTGTTTTTTGATAGATGTTCCATGACATTAAATCTTCACACACATCATATTTATAAATGATAAATATATTATAAAATATCGATGTGTTACATTTATTGTTTAGTAAAATTTTATTGCATTTAAATTTGTTACATTGTTTAATATTTTACAACTAAGAATATTTAATCTTACTATAAAAAAATAATATTGATAACATAAATTATCACCATTGTAGATATTTGGTTATCATGTTCCTTACTATTCAATTGGTTTTTGGAATATTATAAAATTTTGTTTTTGTAAATAGAGAATTCAAACTTTCAAGTAAATTATTTTGAGTTTTACAAAATATGAAATTGTGTTGTCGAGTTTGAGAATCTCTTAGGAATATATATTTTTATAAAGCGTATGAAAATATATTTACCATATTATATATTACAAAGTTATGAATTATATTTTTTAATGAATTTTAAATGTAGATATATATAGAAATGTGCTTTACATTTTTAATAAATATAAACATTAGGTTGTTTAGTGCTAGAAATAAAACGATGCTTCCAAAATAGAATTAAATTTTTGGTGTTAATTTTTAGTGAAAATGATTATATTTTATGTATATTAGTATTGAGAAAAACATTATATTTTAGAATTATAATTTTCTGTTTTTTTCAAAATATAATGTGTCTTGAGAAAAAAAGAAATTCCTTTATATCTATTTTAAATATAGAAATGGATGAAAAAACATGACAGTTTATTGTCAAAATAGAAGGGTAGAGTTATTATGAAAGAAATACTCTTTTTGATTAAAAATGAATTGGGATTATGCACTTATTTTATTTATAACCTAATCTTTTAAAGAGACAAGAAATTACCTTCTTAATGAGAAAAGTGTTGGTTAGCCTCTTTTACATAGAATTTTATAATTCCTTAATCATATAGAATGTGTCATTTTAAAAAGTAAAATTGTATGTGGTTTTTAAAATAATAAGTAGTATTATACAAGCCTTTTGTAAATTAATCATTTCGATAATCAGAAACAAATGGGTTGTTCCTGAGTTGATAGACCTAGTTGAATCCAATATTGGGGACTAATATAATATTTCTTGAGATTAATTGATTGTAGATTTATGTTTTTGAATATAAAAGTGGTTCTCGTGGTATAGATTTTACATGATTTTTTAGTATATTGTTTTTTAAAAATTTCTCATTATAAGTGTGTTGTAGTTTTGGGATGAGTATTATTTTTATAATTGTGGATGATAAGTTTTTTCGATTTTCTAGATTTGGGGTTAAGGAATTAGCATGGGGTAAGGAGTGTACAGAGTTTTTTATAACTAATTTTTTATTACTTTAGTGATTTGGAATCTACAGATAGTTAGTCTGTGTGGTTTGAGGTGAGTTTTAAAATTGTGTCTCAAGGATTTAATTATTACCACAATTTTTTATTGGAGATTTATGAGAGTTTAATCATTCAGATAAATTTCCCCTAGGACTTCATCTGGAAAATAATTCATATGGTGTGTATGTTTTAGCAACATGTGTCGTTTACAAATTGAGTAATGTTCATTAATGTTACTTTTTAAAATATTATTGTGTATACTTGTTTGATTGTTTTTTCGTATCATGGTTTTTTTTTCATTTTTCATTTCTGGTTTGATTCTATGATTTTGATGATGAATTTTTAAATGGTTTTGGATGATTTTGATGATTAATTGTATTTTAGGAGTTTGGGGTACCTACGAATGGGTATCCACTTATATGATATATCTACCGGTGATATCATGTCTGTACCAAACCCAACCCTAGTAACCAAAAGATGTTGGATAATTTATTTAATACACATAAAATATAATAGATAACATCTCAATTAAATTTATAGATTATAAATATATAAGTACCAAACACATATATCCTTTTCATTTTATATTGAAAATAAAATACAAAACATAGAAAAAGTATATGTTCTCTATCCTTGAATCTCATTAAAATATTTCTTCTTCATAACCTAGGGAAAGGAAAAAATAATGTTAAGATTAACTGATTAGTAATAGTTTTTTACAATGGATGTTTTCACAAATAAATACGTCACAATCAATAGCGATAGTTAATTAACTACAAACTTATTCCATTTAATCAATAACTTATGCACCAAAAGAATCCATGGACAATATCAATGTAATAATCTCATGGATAATAGTAATTGAATTATCAATGAAGGAAATGCATATTATTGGATTTCATGATCTCATCCATCATGATATATCTACCATCAAGTCCTTTCATAATGAGAGTTTAAAAATATACGTAAAGGCCCAATTTATTTGGCCAACTAATTTGTATCATTAAACTTATCGATTGATTAGGGGTTGTATCATTTTGGATCTCACCTGACACTACATGTCCAATGCATTCCTTATATATTTGATGATTTATTTAATTCATTAAAAATCTATTTTATCAAAAAAATTATTGATTATGTAAGGAATAATGATTTCCAATAATTCCTTATTCAATCAAACAACTCTCAAAGAAAAACACTGTATATAGAAATGGTATATGCTTTAGAAAGTAATCATATTATTGATAATATGAATATGAATATTCAAACTAAATAATATGTATAATTAAAAATGGTAATAAACACATTAAAGTGGAATTAAATGCACCATATAAAATAAATTCTGCACATAGTATTAAAATATGCCACATTGAAAGGAAATAGAGATAAAACACCTTACAAAGGTCAAGCCACTAAAGTTCAAATTAATAAATGAATTAATTATGAGTAAAAATATATATTTCCACATTATAGAAGTGGAAAATAAACATACATAATTTAAATTATAGTGATCATATAATATTATCATTACATAAACAATGACAAAGTGACAAAACCCAATAAAATTAAATTGATTTAAGTAACCCCTTACCTTATGTTAGAATTATCTATTAATTTTTTAACCTACTATATCGTAAATTTGAATAATTATATTTAAATAAAATAATGATATACATATCTATATAATCATATAATATCAATTTATAACATTTTTTAACATGTTTGTTAATAATAATTTTTATAGTTATTATTATTTCTCGTAATAACAGTTTTTAATTTATTGTATGCTTTGATTTGATATTTATAGTCCATATACATTTTTTGTATTAAATAATATCCATAATTTTATTCATGATATAAATATTATATATATATTATATATATATATATATATCTATTTACAATCATCCAAAAAATAGATATAGAAAAATGAATAACATCATTCATGGAGACTGTAAGTTGTACATACGCATGAATACTGTTTTCACTTTTCAATAGATGGAATGATAGAAAGTTGAATAATAACTAATCATAAAAGAATCATTATTATACCATATTTATAATATACTTTCATTTAATGCACCCTAATTACCATCTATGTAAAGTGTAAACCAAAAATGGACAACATCACATTATTGAAGTGGTAGTCTACATGTACACCCAAATGACATTATTTTTTTCCAATGGATTGGAATGTATGTGTGACATACTAACCCTTATCTTTAGCATGAGAAATAGGTGGGTAATTACATGGCTTTAAGAGACATACCCTAGATTCTAATTACTAGAAACAAACTATGAATGGTTTCAATACATATAGGGTATGATTTACACATTAAGAGTAAAACAAATAATCCAATAAAACCAAACAAAAAAACCACTTTATGTTGTATGATAAAAATAATGAAAAATCAATTGAATATTGTATTTAAAAACCCTCTAAGCTATAGTAAAATAGAATAAAAACAAACATCAAAGTAAACATTAGAAGCTGACTAATAAATCTCTCAGATGACCACAAGACTTCAAGCTCCACAAGCTTCATGCTCTAAGATCACCAATCATCCCAAGTATCATGAAGTAGGTCTAAATATGTGTGATACATTAACTTTTCCCATGTCTCGGTAGATGACATCTGCTAAAGCACCAAGTTCCAAAGTAAGGGTGACTATTAAAACTAATTCGGTTTTCCCCAATTAATTCCCTACTCATTCCACTAGGATAGAATGTTTAACTACTATTATATAAAAAAAATTATATAAAATAATTCCCAAAACATATTATAAAAAAAATACTAATAAGTTCTGTGTCACCCAATTTTTCATAAAAATCTATTTCTCATGAAAGAAACCAATAAATTCTTGAAATTCATTTCTCAATATCATTTTGGTGTAATCATTCGATTATACATATCCGCACATCTAACCATGCATGTAACCTGAACCACCCTATCCTCATAAATGGTGAGTCATCCTTTCACAAAGTCATCACATAGTGAACCATTTTACTAGAGAGATACCTAACCCATATCTATCAGTCTAATGATTTGGGAGACTCCTTACTCTTATTCGTCCCAAATTCACAAGAACACAAACAACCGTTATGCAAAAAACCAAATCCAAAAACAACCATTTCATCATTTTTAATAAAAAAATTGTTTTATTAATAACCATTAAATAGATTTTTCAAATAAAATATTCCCATTTAATTCATTGAAAACATCCCTTTTATTGAATTTTTTTGAATAATCCATTTACCATAGATTGAGTAAAATACTCAATTTAAAATTAGCATTTCCAAACCACGAACTAAAGCACATTATCAAAACACCCAATTCCCATGTTTTCCAAAAACCATTAACCAAGAGGGTTTTCAAAGGTCATTAATCAGAAATTTTTCAATCAATTTCACACAAAATATTCAATTTAAAATCCATAAAACTAGTTCTAGTATGATAAGTTGAGAGTGAAGCCACCAACCTCAATATTTTTGGGAAAAATGAGAAACATATGAATAATTCCATTTAAATCGCATTAAAACTTCATGAACCCTCCTTAGATATCTTCCCCTATCACAACCTAGGTCTAATATTAATATATTAGGAATCCATTACCATAGATATACCATTATCGTGAATAGATATATAAATCCAATAAGTGTTTCTAAGTAGATCTATGAAAAACATCAAGAATGATGAAGAACAAATAGTTACCATGAAAAATCATCTTCGAATAACCAAATGAAGCCCTGGAATCTTATCTGGATCGATGTAAAACCTTACTCTGCCTTTAGGGAAGAAAAATACATTTATAGGGATTCATATGATGTAAAAAAATACACTTAAAGGCCAAAAACATGTGAGATCCACTTTTGTGGATCTAACTTTGACCCTACATATGGTTCAATCACACGGTTTGGAAAACCATGAACATACTGTGAATTAGACACTCCCTTAAGGATGATCCTTCACACAGTCTACTTGTAAGGTCTCTATAACCATTCCCCCACAATCTCAAAACTTCTGCCTCAAAATTTCTTATCAATATTCAATGTACGTTGTTTCTCCTAAGCGGTTGCATGGTTTCGAAAAACTGTGTGCAGTTTGTGCGCCTTCCCATTATCCCCGAAACACATTTAATGTGTCCCAACTATTAAAAACATCACCCATTAACTTTATATACATAAAATTACAAATAAAGTGTTACTTACTTGAAACTAGGGTGGGGCTAAATTCTCCCAACCATTTGTCTTTCCATCCCTGAAATGAATAAAACAACGACACCTTTAAAGAGTTCTGACCATTTCACTTTCATTTCATTATCTTGTTCCCAAGTCTCTTCATAAATCTAATTATTTTCATACAAAATTTTTTCTAGTCTGATTATTTTCCCTCACAATAAAATATATTTCTTGTCTACAATCTATACTGGAATATGTACCAATAAATCAATCGACTCTAGGTTAACGTGATCTCATATGATCACATGATTAGGATGAGGTTGATACTTTTTCAATGGTGATACATGGAACAAATTATGCATCACACTGAACTATGGTGGTAATTCCAATCAATATTCCACCTATATAACCCATTCCATTATTTTGAAAGGGCTTATATATTAAGGGTATACATTTCCATGCTTTCCAAAACGGAAATGACCAAGCCCTGGAGAAATCCTTAAGAAAACATTATCACTCACCTCGAATGATAACAACCATCGATGACGATCCATGTACAATTTCTGATGACTATGTGACGTCTCCATTCTATTCATGATTAATTGAATCTTCTAAATTGTTTCTTAGACAAGGTTTATCTGAATTAGTAAAGTCTCACCTATTTCCACCCAACAGAGTGGAGAATCACAAGGACGCCCATACAATGCTTCAAAAGAATCCATATGTATTATGGCATGATAGCTTTTATTATACCAAAACCCCACTAATGGTGTATTCTCTCCCTCTGAGCTACCAATATCTATTAAACAAGCCTACATAATCTCTTCTAATCTTTGATTCATCCTTTCAGATTTCCCATTCATCTGAGGGTGATACCTCATACTCATAGTCAATAGAGTCCAATGTGATTTTTGTAAGGATTTCTATAAATGAGATGTGAATAGTGGATCTATGTTTGATAGTATTTAAATTTTTAATCCATGTCTCCTTACCACTTCATGAATTTAGATTTTGGATAGATCCTCCACTGTATGAGTTTCACAAATAATAATGAAATGGGCCAACTTCATGAGCTGATCCACTATTATCCATATGGAATTGTGTTTTAAAACCTTCATTGGGGGACATGTGATAATATACATCATTATTTTCTCCTATTTCCACACTGGGAAAAGAAAATACTGCTACATACCATCAATTTACTAATGTTATTCCTTAAATTACTGACAAGTTAGGCACATTGAAACAAACTCAGCCACATTCTGTTTCATACCATTCCAAGAGAACTGTGCTTTAAAATACTAATACATATTCTATAATCCTAGATGAACAACACATCTCATATAGTGGTATGCAAGCATAATTTGTTCCTGAAATGACTTATGTATAACCATATGATTCTTGAACCACAAAACAGAACTCTCATCCATCCTCTATCTCTCAATGGCCTCCACACCATTGAGTTTTGAAATAATATTATCACATTCAACATCAATTTTATGTACTTACTTTTCCATATTCATATAATCTATAACTACCACAACTAAGAATAAGAACACAACATTGCCTCATTCTTCACAATTCACATGTGTGTCGTCTAAGACAGAAATCAAATAACACTCATATGAAATGTCTTTTACTAACAAAGAATATGACTTTCTGTTTAATTCATCGACCACCAAATTTCCTTTACCCGGTATATAAATCATGTCAGTGTCAAACATCTTGAGATACTCCATAAATCTCCCTGGTCTTGGATTTGAACCCATTATGTGAAATTATTTTTATGGTATTATGATCCATAAACATAATAAATTTCTCACCAAAGAGGTAATGACACCAAGTAGTCTTGGCATGGTCAACTACAGTTAATTCCAAATCGAGTGTTTGCTAATTATTCTCATGATCCCTTAATTTCCTTGATCCATAAGCAACAAAATGGCCTCCTTTAATGAGAAATAATCCAAACCCTAATCCTAAACGATCATAATACAAAACATAACCCTATGCTAATACCAGAAAAGTCAACATAAGTGATGTTGTAAGACAAACATTCAACTCTTGGAAAGACTTATGAAATTCCACAGTCCATTGGAATAGAACATTATTCTTTGCCAAAGATATCATAGGCAATGATGGTAGTGATAATTCAGGCACAAAGAATCAGTCATAACCATATAGATCAAGAATTCTCTTTATTTCAAATACGTTATTTGGTGGTTGTCAAGAGATAACAGCTTCGATCTACTATAGATCCACTAAAATTAATTTTTTAGAAATTACATGGTGTATAATGTGTACCTCTTTTATTCAAAAATTATTCATTGATAATTTGGCATCAAAACGATGATCTCTCAAGATTCTAGACACTATTTCCATGTGTTACTCATTCTTAACCCTTGGTTTTAAATACACTAGTATATCATCAGAAAACAGCACAAAAATAATATATCTCTAAAATATCGGATTCATTAATAATATAATGATTTTCGGTGCATTTGAAAGATGGAAAAGAAATTTTTAATATTCATAATAGCTATATCTACTTTCGAATTTTGTTTTTAGAATATCCTCCTTCCCATATCGCAATCGGTGATATCCGAATCACAAGTAAATTATGGTGAACCAATGAGCTCCCCTCAATTGATCAAATTGGTAATCAACTTATGGTAGTAGATACCAGTATTTATCGTAACATGGTTATGATTATGATAATCCAAACATAGCCTTAGAGTTCAATCTTCTTTCTTTAGGAGAAAGGCTAGTGTTGTACACAGAGGGATGCTCGGTCGAATGTAAACCTTGTTCTCCACCTATTCCAACTATAATTTCATCTCCCTTAATAATTTTGGTGCCATAATATAATTCAAAATGGAAATTAGGTTGGTCCCCAAAATGAGATCAACCGTAATCTTTACATCCCTTATAGGAGGTAACCAAGACATTTTATTTTCTGAAAATATCTAGAAATAGATCCAAGACTGCTGGAAAACTGTAATCATTAATCTTTACAATAAATTACAAAGTTAACACCTCCACTTGGTAAGATTTCGTTCCCATAACTAGTTCCAAAAAGCATGTTTCACCTATCCTTACAACCCTTTCTCTTCTGAAGAAATGCTCGGTGCAGTCCTCAATTTTGAAGCTAGATGTTCTGTTATAATAGTCAATGTGAGCCTTGGACGTTTTCAACCAATCAATACCCAATATCACATCACATAAATACATATCCAACAATGTGAAATCCCATTTTAGTTCAACTCCCTAAATAGTTATAGAACATATTCTACATAAAAAGGTCCGACATTATATTTGACGAAGATGAGTATGATGTTTTATCAAAGAAAATGAATCATCTCAAGTTTGAAACATAGAAAATCAAAATCATAAGAAGAAAGAAAGGAATGAGATCAACAAGTATCAAATAACACTTTCATAAAGGTACAATTCAAATAAAACATACCTCTCACCATAGATGGTCTATCCAAATCTTTTATAATCACCTTATCAGCACCATATAATTCCTTATTGACTATACCCTACTCCTTATTTCCTTGATGAGATTTACATTACATAAGATTCATGTTATTCCTAGAATAACCATGGCTAGATCTGTTCTACTAACTGAATTGATTTTGATGTCCTATCCCCATCGAAGCATAAGATACATGTGACACCTGAGATGCTTTCCAAGCACCTTAACATAGATCATAATGATAATAGCTCTAAATATTACACAATGGTTGAATTTGTAGTATGATCATGGTGGTGTTGTACATTGTCACTTCGTGTGTTCGAATCAATGATATTGGAAACATCCCACTTAGATCATTGGTCATGGAGGAGGATTCACCAATACAGTCGTTGGATTCTGATTCCTACTCATACATTGAAAGTAGGTATCCCTCATCAGCTTCCCCCTAGCATTATAGTTCCCACCATTTCCCATAGGTATCATAATACTTCTTCCTCCCATAGCTTCTGAGATGTCTTATTCAGAAAATGTCACTCTATTCCCCATATTTGTATTTTCGGTAATACTGAACACAACTATCTTCGAATGAATCTATATCACCGCATGATTTTATATTATGTTTCTTCTAAAATAATTTCAATTCATTATATTATATCTTATACATGCAACACTGAGTCTATTTTTTTTTGTTTTATTGGATATAGTCATAACCATACCATTAAAATTAATTTTTCCACTTATGTAATGTGAATTTTGAAAAACGAACATGCACAATCACATTCAGTAATATATTCTGATTCTGATAGGATCAACTTAATTTTTGGTGAATAGTAACTTACACTTATGAATATTAATTCTACCCTTATGTATAGTAATGTACCTTTATGAATAGTAATATGAATCTTATGAATAGTAATGTCACCCAGGTAAGTATAAATAAAATTTTGCCACCTTATAAATGAAAGTGAGTATTTTAATAATTAATAATTAAGTATTGGTATTTATTTGAGAAATAAATATTTAATTACACTTTTATAAATAATAAATTTATTAAAAAAAAAATTTTATAAAATTTATTCCCAAATAAATATATTTCAATCTTATTAATTTAGGATATTCTAATAAGACCTTAGATAATTTTTCAGGGTGTTGTAAGATCAGTTATAATTTTGAAATCGTTATTTTTTAATTTATAATGATTTTAATTAAAAATTAAATTTCTCATATTTTGAGATTATTTTTATAAAATGGAGTTCACTTTTGTATTTCATATGTCGAAAAATGGTCAGGGTTAATTTTTAGGATTTCTCTAAAATACATGAATTTTTGGTGAATAGTGAAATACAATAATTTAA
This sequence comes from Viscum album, assembly GCA_963277665.1. Classification (NCBI taxonomy): domain Eukaryota; kingdom Viridiplantae; phylum Streptophyta; class Magnoliopsida; order Santalales; family Viscaceae; genus Viscum; species Viscum album. Next base: position 817,074,368 of record OY728165.1, read on the forward strand.
GAAATAGTACATTATAAGATTAATACAATTTTCTGTGCCTTAGGGATTATTTAAGAAACAATTATTTCAAACTATCAAGCATTAAATAATTTTTTTTCACAATAAAAATAGTATTTCTTTCCTTGAGAAAAATAAAAATATATTGAAAAACATATTTAGAAATCACTCCACTCCTCCAATATAACCCCCCCCCCAATATTATAATCAATTCTCTAAGGCACAAATCTTATAAGATTTTCACCAATATACTATTCCCTACTCCCCACACCCACATCCACTATCTCTTGGTCCTTCCAAAAGAAAAAAAACCCTTACCTTAAGGAGACTCTCAAGTAGGTGTATTCAAGAGGTAAATCCACATCCTTTTCTATAAATTTCATTTCTTGTTCCTTTATTTTTTTATCCTATACTCACCTCCTCTATCCAACTGATCTATATAACTCTATTATCATCTATATACTTCAATTATATCATTTTAATGTAATATCCACTATTTATCTCCTTCGTGAATGATGATGTTTGGTTCATAAATTTATTCTTCAAGGTTGGTCATGAAACCATTTTTATGGGTGAAATGTATTATAAAATTTTTATTATAAATTATTTAATGATTCAATATCCAACATTGAGGCATGGTATTAAATAATAGAACAACACTAGTTCATCGTGATAAAAAACCAATGTGATAATCTATGGGATTATCACTAAATGTATTATGTAATGATTCATCCTAAAAATATATAACCAAATGATATATATTGACATTTATAGCTATATATGTTCATTAATAATATTTAATTCAATCTCTAGAGAATTATATCTATTCCACATGAACTACATTACTCATAGTCAAGAGAACTGATCATGAAAATCAAGTAAATGAACACTCCAATTTGATGCAATTCAAACTTATAAATTTTCAAGTATGCCATAAATGAACTGAATAAAATAATAATAAATAAAATAAATGTAGATATGTTTTTGAGTTATTTAATTAATGGATTTAATTTTACTATCTAGGTCATTATGATAAAGTGATGAAGACATTCAGGTATAATTTAAGGGGCTTATCATCTCACTTTTATTTCCCAGAGATTTCCACTATTTTCCAATTATTTATTGTATGTGGTGTATTTATTCTTCCATTAGATATTTAAAATCCGTATTATCATTATATTCATGTGATTAAATGATTAATTTGATGATTCATTATTTTTTCATGTGATTTGATTGATTACAATGTGGTAAAGGACTTCATCTCAATTTCCATTTCTTTAATACTTACTCATATTGTGCACCTAATCATTTATATGTGGTGTATCTAATTATCCTTTGAGAAAATATTTCAGTAGAAATTAAATTCCAATTTAATGTACATATTCTTGTAAAATTTATATGATTATTTTCTTAGTCTTATACCCTTTAAAATACGGTGTTTATATTGAATGTTGTTTTAATTGTGGAAATGTTGATGAATATGTATCCTCTACTCAATTTAAAAATTAATAATACATATTGTTCTACAATTAAATATTTGTGTAAGAATTTTATGGACCTAAAGTTATGCTTGGGCCCCTCTATGCATTGATAGGTCTCATGAGACAAACTATTTGGAGAAAACCCCTTTAAACTTTTTTCCATAACATAATCTGACTGGTTTCTTCACACAAACTTAAGCTATTTAGATGGTATGATGCTTCATGTTTGAGATACATGAGGTCCAAATAATAAAAATTCTCCGTATTCACTATTCTGTTAGTACTTTCTATTAGATATTCACTATGACAAAAATAGTGGATGCACTTTAGTTCTCATTTTATTGATGGCATGTGTTTTTAATTATTCACCAAGCCATACTATTTATATCTAATTGACTATGATTCAATTATTATTGATTCATGGTTCCTCTACATGTAACCCTTACTGAGAATGTTTTCTCACCATATCTTTTGTTTTTTGTTTCCCAGGTTATGAAGAAGAGATCATTTATTTTGTTTTCAAGGATACGATATATTAGATTTTGTTATGTATGGTATTTTGTTTTGTTTTCCCCATATAAATTGGGTCTCATGTATGTATATAGTCTCTTCAATACTACTGAACTGGTTGGTCCTTTGGGATTTTATTTCTTGTAATCATTCCAATTTAATAAAACAATGCACCGACTTTGAGTTTCTGGAGTTGGGGCATTATAGTTAGTATTAGAGGATGTTTAGTAGAAACCTTAGGAACATGATTTAGAAAACAAATATTATGGAGCACAACCATAAGATAGACATCAATGATAAATATACAAGAACATCCAAGACTTTTGGTAAGGTAGAGGTTATGTGGGCATTTTCTAAATACATATCTGTATAGATACTACATGTGGATGTGGTTCTGGCATAGATGTACCTTGGAGTAATAAATCTGAAAAGGTGTTTTGGGACTAACTCGGGGTAACTTTGTATTTGAAAATGGGCCTTTTTGTGCACCCGGTTTTACACTCTCATGGGATATGATTAGGATAACTCACATTTTCTTTAAAACCCATTATGAAGTATTTAAAAATAAATAAAAATCATGTTTATTATTATAAGATTAGATATTCATAAACATTCAATTTGTGTTATGATTTTTATAGTTTGATGTTATGCACTATGGTTCATATCATCATTAGGTGTATGACATTGTTTAGTGATGGTGCCTAATTTTATGAAAGGGAAAAAATACTCGCATAAAATGCAGGTATTGCACAAATGATAAAGTAAATATGGTTAGTGTTGGAGATGAGAATATCATTACCATATTAGGAAAACTTACTCAAGTTGTGATGAATAAATATACCAAACCAATGGTGGTTCATTTCATGTGGTAGAATCTCTCAACTTTTTGTGGGACTACCAATCTAGTTGTATCTGAGCAGTGGGTTAAGAACTTGGAAAAGGTATTTCTAACATTAAGATTCAGTGAAAATGAAAAAGTATTACTTGAATCATATTGTCTCAAGGGTGGTGCTCATCAATGGTGGTCCTTGATCCAAAATACCACAGAGTCAGATGAAAGAAAAGATATGGAATGAAGAACATTTAAAGAAGTATTCTTCATAAAATATTTCCCTTGTGAGCAGTGGACAAAATTGAAAGGAAAATTCTTTAGCTTGAATAAAGGGAAGAAGAGACTATTATAGAGTAGGAGGCTACATTAACTATAATATTCAGGTATTATATAGATAAAATATGTGATTCAGAAGACATGATTGTTCATTTATATGATGGTATTAAGCCATTTTTTATGGGAACTGGCTTCACAAACAATTTCATCATTTGATGAAATGTAATTAAGTTCCATAAAAATAGATAAATAATTTTATAGAATCAATTTTTAAGGTAAATAATGAGAATAAGAGGTCATCTGATATTCATGGAAAAGGTTAATCTCCAAAGATGAAGAACAAGATGAGTAATTTCACATTATGTAAGAACTATGGAATGAACCATTTTGGAAAATCATTTAATGTAATTGGAATTTATTATGTGTGTAGAAAAGGGTCCCCAATCTAATTAATGTAAGGGGAAGGGAAAAATCAATGATTTTCAATGCTATAATTGTAGGGATATGGGACATAATGATAATTATTGGCCTAAACATCAACGAAATTACCTTAGAAAAGGCCACAGAAGTAAGGGCATGGTTATGCGATCACATCTATGGGGGTTGAAGATCCTAATGATGTGGTGGATGGAACTTTAATAGTTTCATTGATTTTATCCAATGCTTTATTTAATTCTATATTATCTCATTATTTTATATCATCCATGTTTAAAAAGAAAATTAGACATTTCTAATTTTATTTAATAAAGGAGTTGTCTATAAAAAATCATAAGGGAAGTATCATTCCAACAAAATTGATCAATTCTATCCCCTTTGTGACACATAAACATACATTATCTGTTGACCTTATAATCCTATGTATGATTTACTTTGATATAATTCTTGGTATAGATTGGATTTAAAATTATGTTGCAAAAATATTTTTGCAAGAAGAAGGATGTTACATCTTTTTAGAAAGATGTAGAATCCCTTATCTTTATAGAATAAATGCCATCATATGAATCTTATATAAATACACTTTTAGTGTTACTTCTAAATTATGTTCATGGGGAGTAATAGAAAACATCATCTATGGATATTCATAATCAAGATGTACATATTGGGCAAGAATAAATTAATGTACTTACAAAGTAATTACATGGACATCCTTTAGAGGAAGAAGTTGAGTTCTCGATTGATTTAATTCATAGTGAAAGACTGATATCAAAGACTCTCTATAGAATAGAAATTTTGGAATTAGTGGAGCTAAACAACTAGAGGAATTGGATAAAAAGTAATTTATTTTCCCTAGTGTTTCTCCATGAGGATCCTCTATTATCTTTGTCAAAAGAACGACAGATCCATGAGGCTGTGCATCCAGTATAGATAAATAAACTTTGCTACAATAAAGGATAAGTATCCTCTTCCTCACACATATGATCTATTGGATCAACCAAAAAAAGATAAATATTTTTCAGTGATTGACCTTCGCTCTGGATATCATCAGTTGCGTGTGAGGAAGGAAAATATTCCATAGACAACATTTTGAACCAGGTACGTGCATTACAAGTTTACCATAATTCCATTTGGACTGACTAATGAACTGTCCATTGTCCTGGACCTAATGAACGGAGTTCTCAAGGAATATCTTGATGATTTTTTGTGGTATTTATTGATGACTTCGTGATATATTCCAAAATCTATGAGGACCATGAGGACAATTTTCAGGATGTTCTAGAGACTCTTAAAAGAAAACTAGTTATAAGGGAAGTTTAATTAATGTGAATTTTTGCATCAAACTATTTCTTTTCATGGATATATTGTCTCTAAGGATGGAATACTAGTTGATTCTATGAAAAAAAACAAAATCCAAGAGTTTCCAACACTAATGAAAATAACTGATGTATGTAGTTTTATTGGTCTAGTAGGTCACTATTGGTATTACGTTAAGAATGTTTCCTAATTGGATAACCCACTAACTAAGATAACACATAAAGGGGTTTAGTTCATATGGAAAATATAATTTACATTTTTTTTGAATAATTTAAAAGGAGATTGTTCAATGATTTAAATTTGACTCTTCCATCTAGAAATGATGGGGTTGAGATATAAAATGATTCATGGAAGAATGGTTTGGGTTGTGTCCTTATGAAAAATGATAATGTTTTTTATTATCCATCAAGGTTGTTGGAGACTCATGAACACAATTATCCGACTCATGGTCTTGAGTTAGCAGTTGTAATATTTCCATTGAGAATATGGAGACATTATGTCTAGGGTGAATGATGGGAGATATATTTAGATTATAGGAGTTTTAAATCCAATTTTAAATATAAATAACTCTACATGAGGAAAAGTTGATGTTTCAAGTCACTCAAATATTATTATTTTTCAATACACTACCACAAAAGAAAGATAAATATTGTGGAAGATGCATTAAGAATGATAGATCATGTACTTATAACCCAAAAAAGGGTTGGGATAGATTATATATTCAGGTATCTGGTAAATATGGATATATGAATCGTTAATGAAGAGGAAACACCATTTATTTTTTCAAATTATTTCCAAAATATCATTTCAATAGAAGATAAAAATCTCTCAATTTGATTATTAGAATCTTTAGAAGATAATTAATGTTTTTAAGGATGAAAAATTGGCAGACGACTTGTATAATGATGACGTTTCAATGTTTGGAAAGAGGTTATGCATTCATCAAAAATTGAGCAAAAAATGGAACTATTAAATGATTCTCATAGAATGAATTTATCAATACACCCTGAAGACACCATGATGTATATAGATCTAAGGAAACATTTTTGTGGGATACCATGAAGTGATAAATTGTTTACTATGTGTCAGGGTGTCTATTTTTCCAACAAGTGAAGGTCGAGAGACCACATCCTAGATAGTTCATGAAACCTCTACCTATTCCTATGTGGATGTGGGATGATATTACAATGGGTTTTTCCATAGGACTACTAAGGACACACAGAAGGATTGGTGTAATATAAGTAATTTTTGATTGTTTTAAAAAATCAGCACATTTCCTTGCAATAATATAGGATTTGCCACTAGAGCACATATCAAGACTCTACATTCATGATGTTGTAATAATTTGTGTGGCACCTCTATTGATTGTGTCTGAATGATATCCCCAATTTACATCAAAATTCTTAAAAAGCCTTTAGAAGGATTTGGATATCGAGCTTCATATGAGGGCAGCTTATCACCCCCAAACTAATAGTCTGTCTAAAAGGACTATTCAAACACAAGAAGACATGTTGAGGTTATTCTCACTAATCTTTCAAGGTATGTGGGATCAGTACATTCCTTTGGTATAATTTTACCACAATAATAGCTTCCATTTTAGTATACAAATGGTTCAATATGAAGAATTATATTTATAGAGATTTCAAACTCCAACTTGTTGGGAAGAAGTTGGGGAGTCGAAACTTATAGGCCCTAAACTTATTAAAGAGACAACAGTAAAGGTTAAGATAATTTAGGCCCATATTAACGCAACCAAATGTAGGAAGAGGAGTTTTTCTAACAACTGTAGAAAGGATTTATAATTTCATGTGGGATATCATATATTTGTAAATGTATCTCCATTGAAGGTTGTATTAAGATTTATTAATAAAGGGAAACTAAACCCTAGGTACATCGGAATGTTTGAAATTATCGAAAGAACTGGATATTTATATTACCGTTTAGTGATGCCCCTTTTTCTATACAATGCTCATAATGAGTTCCAAATATCATTGTTAAAGAATTACATGGAAGACCCAATACATGTACTCACCTATGATGAAATATTATATAAACATAATTCTTCATACTATGAAGATCTTATCAAGATTCTCGACATAATATAGAAAGTATGGGGAATCAGACAACTTTATTGGTAAAGGTTCTTTGGAGAAACCATAAAATGGAGGAAGTAACATGGGAACCTATAGATGTTACGAAGAGAAACCACCCAAATCTTTTTAAAGGTTTATATACATGAAAAAAATTGAGGATTAGAATTCCGAATGGAATAATATAACACCCCAAGATTTTATGGTATGTTTATTCTTACTGAAATTCAATTCATTATATAGATTATTTTTCATGAAACATTTAGTCTCTGTGATCCAAAACATTATTATATGTTTTAGTTATAACCTGACTATTAAACATTATTTTCCCACTTATGTGTTGAAAATTTTAAAAAATGTACATACATGGTTTCATTCAGTAGGATATTAAAGTATGATATGATCAGTTTAGTTTTTGGGGAACAGTAACTTAACATTATGAATAGTAATTATACCTTTATCAATAGTAATGTTCCCTTATGAAAAATAATATGACCCTTATATATAGTAACCTCACTTGGAAAAGTATAAAAAAATTAGAGACCTTTTAAATGAAATTGAATGTTTCAAACATTAATAATTAATTTTTGTATCATTTTGAGAAAACACATATTTAATTACAATTTTTAAATTAATAAATTTATTTAAATTAAAATTAATTTGGATAAAAATTATCCTTAAATAAATATTATTTTGTCCTATAAATTTATGATAATATAATGAGACCTTAGATAATTTTTTAGGATGTTATAAAATTATTTATCATTTTATATATGAATATAAGACATTGGTGAGAAAGAAAAATATTTATATGGAGGATACCATTAATCATAAATTGTGGTAATTTTCTTAAAAGATTATATCCAGAGAAGATTATTTGTGACTTAATGACAATAAATTGAGTCGACCAAAAATAATTAAAAATCTTGTATCTTTTGAGTCAAAATAATATGATGGATGTATCATGGTTGTAACAACCCAGACCCAAATGCCATAATGAGGTTTCTCAAGACCAGTTGCCAACATGGAATCAAGAACATCTTCACAAATTCAAGTGGCTTCCAACTAGCAGTGAGGGCCTAGGGTGTTTCTATAGGGAGACTATGTCCTCTTATCAGAGTGTAACATAGTGGTATTAGTAATTAAATTCAATAACAGAAGTTGTAAATCAATGGAAAAATAGATAATTAAACGTGATATAAAAATTGAAAGAATGATTTATACTATAATACTGATATTAATATTATATTCAATGATGATGAGTCCATATTTCTACAATGAAAGCAAAATATGTATACAAATAAGGTGATCATATATATAAAATAATTCCAAAAATAGAAAAAACTATCCTATCTAGCATCACGAGCCTTATCTCAGTCATATGCTCCCCATATCCTAAGTAGCAATCGGTGACCCAAACCAAGGAACCTTTCCTTATCTATACCTATAGTAATATTTTATTTTTGGGTACCTAAGAAATCATGATTAGGGTGTGAGACAAAATCCCAGTAGTCAACCACCAATGGCTTCTAATTCTATCCAATCATTGAATATATAATAAAAATTGAGTGCAGATAGTGGTAGAATGTGTAAATGAATCAATGAATTTAAACAAACCATAAAAGTTTGGGTCTCCATGGACACTTGTCCTCTGCTATTCTCTTTGGCTTTATCTAGTCATTCATGAAATTATTAGTCAATCTTGTAAAAATATATAATCACATTCACTTAAAAAATTAGTATTATTAAATAACTAAGCCTTGAGACTTGGAACATAGCTAAGTGTCCCTCATATCGATATGTGATCATGAGATTCCTAATAAGAAAATCTATATGATATAAGACTTTGACCAAATCTGACCGTGTATTTAGGTTTGGTAGATGCTTAATACAAAGAATTTAATTAGTTAATCATATTAGAACCTAATCCCATCATTTTTATTTCGTATTTGGAATCTATGTATTACTCCCGTAATATCATGAACTAAAAAAACCAACAATATCATCAATGTAAATCATCAACAAAACCCTGTAATTGCTTTAGGTGTTGGTATAACATCATCTCTCATCGATTCTGTCCTTGTAGATCTTTTAAGGGAACCCAAGGGTCACATGTGGTTCCAATAATCAACATCCCTTGTATTCCTTCCTCGAAATTCTATATATGGATTCAATGTTATTTGGAATGTTTTGTCTTAACAATACCTTATAATTCTTATTTATTTTGAAGATAAAAATTACCCTTGTTTTTTTCTAAGGATAATACAGTAAGTGTATTTAAGGAAATTAATAATCTTTATATTCATTATTTTGGAAATATTTTCAAGCTTATAATTCGTGAGGAATATTCTTCAAAGTGTTCGGAACACTCTTCACTGTATTCTATAAACATTTTTCATATAGTTAGTTCAAGAAACCTAACATAATGAAAAAACAAAAAGTGTGTGCTATACCTTATGCTAAAAGATTAGAAGATATGGTTAGTCAACCCTACATTGAGATAAATGTGTGGATAAAGAACCTTAGGTTTGGATGAAATTGTACTTTTGAAAAGGATAAAAGGTATGGTTAGAGAACCCAAAGTAAGTATGGAACCCTACATTTGACAAGAAAATGTATGTATCATGAACCTTGATTTTCTGATCAATCATATGTTTTCAACCATATGTTTGGGGAATGAACTCTACATAGTCAAACCCTACATTTTTTATTTTGTCGATTTATGAAGGAAACATAAAATTTACTTTTCATCACCAAAGATTTTAATTTATGATTTTATCAGATTTTTGTGCAACGACCTTTACAGAATATCATGATGATTTAAATATTTTTTTCAAACAATTCAAATCTCGTTATGTTTTATTCAATGAATCATATTAAGTGTATAATTCTCTCGTATTTTTTAAGTAAAGATACGAATTCTCTAATACCTCTAGGGAATCTGAATTCTAACAACTAATCAGGAAATTTTCATGGATCTGGAATTAAAATATATTCTCTTTGTTTAAATTATGTTAGTGTATTTGTATACTAAATATATGTGTGTATGATTCAAAGAAAAAAATATTGAGATATATATTGACATATGTATTGAATCATATATTGGACATGGTTGAAATTGTATTCTTGTGAAGATCATTTATAGATCTACTGCAAAAACCGATCAGACTCTATTTCTCTATATAACAAGCTATAGTGGAAATATATGTATTCAAAATATAGTATTTACTGTAAGTATATTGCTACAATTCTTTTTTTTATTTCAAAGATCTTTTACAACCAGATCACTTTGGAATTACTCTTTCCTGAAGTAACTATTTTTTGATGAATAAGATTCATCTAACGTCAGTCATTGTTCAATTTTATATTTCAACCAGAATCCTTCATAATCAATATATTTTTATTGAGAGTTTCAACAACTCATACTCAGTTTTGGTGCAGTGTCATTATCTAGATCTAAGTTGTGGTTTATCAGTTTTCTGTTATAGAACTAGAAGGATCTGTTTTAAGTTTTGTTTGTAACGTTTTCAACTATTTATACTCAGTTGTGGATTAGTCACATGATATGAGGACATGACTAGTGAAATTCACCAAAATCATGAAGGGTGGAATTGGTGGAGTATACTAGGGGATCAATTTTCCCCAAACCACTATAAGCGGTCATGTTCTATATTTCTATTATTATTCACTTCTCATAATTTCATATAGAATACAAACACTGCTCACCTGCATAATCAGCAGTCGACATCCGGAGGTAGAATTGTAATGAATTTGGAAAACACACAATTCACCTGCCCTCTTGTGCATATTTGTACATTTCAACCTAAAAATTGGTATCATATGATAGCATTTGCAGAAGGCTATAAAAATATAAAATTATATGTTCAATAAAAATATGGAAACGATTGATCAGAGAGAAGATATGTAAATGGTTCCTTCTCCTTATTTAAATGGTAAAAAATGTGGATTTTAGAAGTCATGGATCACTATATATTTGAATAATATAGTATTAAAAGTACACTATAAGATCATTACACCTTATATAAATCCTGAAAATCCTGCATCTTGGATAACTGCTATAGAGGCTGACTATGACAATAAATATAAATATATGAACGTTATTATTTATGGTCTTGGACCAGTTGAATTCAACTGTGTCTCACAATGTTATAATGCTTATGAAATGAGGAAAACCACTGTAGTTTCTTATAAGGGACCATCCAATGTAAAACCAATGAGTCATGAAACAAAAAAACTGAAATTTGATACTTTAAGAATGCTTTAATGTGAGAGTATCAATAATATTAATGGAAGGCATATAGATATTATAAATAATATTACATCCTTAGGTGATATTATCAAATAGGCATATCAAGTTTTGAATGTAAAGAGAGTACTGCATACTAAATGGAATAGTATATCATCTAAAATTTGACAATTATCACCTATAAAAAATCAAACAATGAGATAACCAATTAGGAAACTAATGATGTATGAATCTGAAATGGAAGATGAATCTGAGGATCAAAAAGTCTTAGTGAAAAACTATAATACTTCTATAACGGTATCATCTCATAATGAAATAAGAAAAAAAATCATGAAGTTAGACAAGAAATCAATTCATATACATCTAACTTTAAAATGGAACTAGCTAGAGTTGATAGAATGTTTAGCTAGTTTTATAAGAAAAGGGAATTCATTAAGCCTTTCAAAAGGAATGAGAAAGACTCTAGGGATGTAAGCTGCTATGAATGAATTAAATTATGTCATATAATCCCTAATTGTCCACATCTAAAAGGTGAGAAGAGAAAGATAGAAAAGAACTATTAGAAAAATGTGGATTATGAACATAAAGGAAAAATAGCAATGAAGGAAACATTGAGTGTCTCTGAAGACACCAGCAGCTCATAAAAATATGATTTAGAAAAGGAAGAATCACATCTGAAAGGAAATATGTTCTTTATTGTAGAAGAATATAAGGTACAAACCTATTATTCATATAATTCTGATTCTGATTATTCAAATGATAAATTGAATGCTAACTTAAAAATTCTAGAATGAAAATATTACTCCTTATTAATGAAAAAAAATCATTAAAAAATATTCCCAATGAAATTTTGTGATAATGATATGACTTACATAAACAAATTCAAGAGTTAATTGAGAAATTTAACTCATATTCCACAAATTTTATTGATCATGGAAATAATATTAAATAATTACAAGACAAAGTAGAAACATAAAATAATGCTTCTCTCTTCATTACAAAATTATAAAATATTCTGAATGAAATTATTTGTAAAAATTTAATTATAAAAAAATATTTGGTATAGGAAGTAAAGGTGAATAATCTAAACTATATATCTGAGTTATTTTATTTCCAACTAAAAAGTGGCTTCGTTTATTTTTTGTAGAATATAAGGGAATATAAAAAAATTGTTATTTATGAAATACTATAATAAGTGTAATTAAAAGGATTTAATTTTTAATAGATTATTTCATATAAATATGAGTTTTGGAAAAACCAAGAAGATACGGATTCCCAAATCTTTACTAGATAAAATCACGGTACCCAAAAGAATATGGGTGACCAAAAAACTCTTTCTTGCATCACCTATTCAAGAAATAGGTTACATAAAAAGAAAAGATATATTGTATATGGATAGTTTATGCTTCAGGAATATGAGTGTAAAATCATCAAACTATAGTACACTGACTAAAATTGATGGAGGCCTAGTAACATTTTTGATAATTAAAAACGAAATATAATAGGGATTTGAACTATTGGTGATAAAAAAAAGACTCAATCAAAAAATTACTATACGTACAAGGGCTAAAGAAAAACCAGATAAGTATATCTCCACTCTAGGATGATGTTTATGATGTTGATTGTTCAAAAAACTCTTGTTCTGTGTCTAAAGATAAACTACTTAAGTTTAGATCACCTAGAACTGATAATGTTTATACGTTAGATCTAAAATACTTGTGTAAGTATAAGGTGAATTGTTTATCTTCTAAGATAAATGAGTCTTGGATATGGAATAGATGGATTATTCATTGTAATATTGATTCTTTATTTAAATTATCTAAGAAACTGTTAGTTTATGATATACCAAGCCTTAAGATTTATAATGATAGATTTTGGGATGAATGAAAAATTGAAAAGCAACACAAATATCCCTTCAAATATATTAATAGAATTACTACATCAAAACCTCTATAACATATCCACATAGATATTTTTGGACCATCAGAAGTAGAACATTTGGATGGATAATTATATGTATATGTTTTAGTTGATGAATACTCTAGATTTACTTGGATTTATTTTCTAAAACATTAAAGTGATTATTTTACTATTTTTGAAAGTTTCTATAAATTTATTAAAAATGAAAAAGTTTTAAGATAATTTCATTAATAAGTGATCATGGTAGGGAATTTTAAAATTAGGAATTCAATTCCTTTTGTTCAAATAGTGGTATTAAACGCACCTTATCTACACAAAGAACTCTTAAAAATGAAATTGATGAAAGAAGATACAGGTCTATTCAAGAAATTTCTAGGACTATGCCGAATTAATACAATCTACCTACCTACATCTGGGAAGAAGCTATAATCACAACATTCTATGTCATGAATAGAGTTTTAATTTGGCCTATTTTCCAAAAGACGCATTGTGAAATTTAGAATAACATAAAACCTAAGGTAATGTACTTTAAAGTTGTTGGATGTAAGGTGTTTTTCCTGAACACCAAGGATAATCTTGGTAAGTTTGATCAAAAGGAAGATTATGTAACATTTTTAGGATATTATTCTACCTATAAATCCTATAGAGTTTTAACTAAAAATTCTAGAATTTTTTAAGAATAATATCATTTGATGTTTGATGAAACTGACCCTTTCATAAAAGAGAAATATCAAACTGATGAAAATACTAACTCCATTGACAGCATGACACTTGAAAATATGAATAATGATGTTTAAAATAACATAAATAAAATTCAGTCCAATTCAAAAGAACTCAATACTGATGGACCTAAAAGTTTTTTACCTAGATAGTCTATAACCTTAAAGAATCATCCTTTTGAAACTCTAATAGGAGACCTAGACATTAAATTATGAACTAGAAGAAATATAAGAAATCTTATTGAATTCTATGCTTTTCTATCTCAACTAAAACCTAAATCTATGGAAGAAGACATAGAATATGAGAGTTGGAAGTTTCTAATACAAGATGAGCTAAACCAATTCAGAAGTAATGATGATTGGGAATTAGTTCAAAGACTATACAATAACCCTGTTATAGAAGCTAAGTGGGACTTTTGTATTAAAAAATATAATCAAGGGATTATAACTTGAAATGAAGCTAGATTATTAGCTTAAGGATATAATTCAGAAGAAGGTGTAGATTATGATGAAAACATTTCCTATGTATCTAGATTAGAAGAAATTAGATTTATTTTAGAATATGCAGCTTATATAAACCATAAATTATATCCGATGGATGTTAAATATTCTTTTTTAAATGACCATTTAATGGAGTAAGTTTATAGTGAAAAACATCCCAGTTTTGAGAAATTTCAAAAACCAGATTTTGTTTTTAAACATACCAAAGATCTCTAGGGACTTAAACAAGAACATAGGGCTCAGTGTGAACGATTAACTTCTTTTATTTTAAAAATGTATTTATTTTTGGAATAGAACATCCAACTCTTTTTAAAGAAAACCATTTTTTCTAGTATATTATTAGTTCAAATCTATGTTGATGATCTAATTTTCGGTTTAACCAATAAAAAACATTACAATGATTTTTCCAAAATTATGAAAAAATTAATTTGAAATGGTTGTGATGAGAGAATTGAACCACTTTTTAGGGAATAAATTTTTCAAAATGATTATGGAAATGCTTTACCCAAATTAAATATATTACTGATTTATTGAAACGATTTGGTCTTAAAAATAGGCATAAATATTATACCCTCGTATGTAGAAATACAAAACTAGATTTGTGTGAAGCTAGAAAAGCAATGGACAACATGTTTTATAGAGATTTGATTGGTTGTTTATTATATCTTACTTCTAGAAGACCTGATATTAGTTTTTCAATATTTTTATGTTCAGGATATCAAACAAATCCTATAGAATATCATCATATTATTGTCAAAAAAAAATTTAGATATTTAAAGGGACATTTTTTTCAATCTCTTATTAACCAAAAATCTTATGATTTTAATTTAAAGTCATATTTCAATTCTGATTTTGGATTTTGTAGATTAGATAAAAAACCCATTAGGAACCTATCACTTTTTAGGAAAATATTTAGTATCGTGGTCATGTAAGAAACAACAGTTAGTTTCCCTGACTACAGTTGAGGTAGAATATAAATTTATAGGCAGTTGATGTGCACAAGTATTGTGGATGAAAAACTCATTAATGTACATTAGACTAAATTTTAATTCTACCCCTGTTTTATGTGATAATATATTTGCTATATATACTTTAAAAAATAAAATAAGAAATTCTAGTATAGAACATATTGGTATTTGGCATCATTTTTTTAAGAAATTATGTTATTAAAATGATATATATTTAGAATTTGTAAATAGTAAATACAAACTAGCTGATATTTTTACCCAATAACTTACAATTGTAAATTGAGATTTTATTAAGGGGGAGTTAGGCTTATTTAAATTTGTAAAAATGTTAATCATTTTAATATCTGTAATTTATAATATTTATATTATATTATATTATATTATTTCTTCCAGTTTATTTATTTCAAAAAAATTTATTGATTACTTTAAATTTAATTTATTTTAAAATTTTATTTTCACTATACATTATACTTAATTTATTTTAATCTTAATTTTTTTTGCACCACGTGATTTCCAAATTTTTAAGGATTATCTTACGTAATGACATGGAAAATAAGGTATTGTTAGAAACAATTCGAATACCAAACTCTACCAACTCTCAAACCTTATTGAAATACCACCTCGTTTTACCCTCGTCTACCTTTGATTATCTATGTTTTAATTAAAAACCCTTAAAACTTGAAATCATCAGAGATTTTTATTCCCAGAAATGAAGAATATTAGAATTACTGATGTTGGTGAATCTAAAAACCCAAAGTATCAGAAAGCTTATAGAAGAAGGATTCTATAGGGTAAAGTAGATGATTTCTTATGGCTCTATTATGAAATTTTACTTCTAGCGTATGTGCTAGCCTTTCAAGGATTGGAATCATTGTTAAATGAGGTGAAATTATAGTTCCTTTATTAGGTAGAACAGAAGCCTTTCTATAATGGTTTTTATATTAGTTTTGGTGATTTTGAAGATACATTTTTTATAAGAATAGAAGATAAGGAATTTTTTGTTTCTTATATTGAAAAATTTCAAATCTTGAACTATCCGGGTGAGGGGGTGTTTCAATTCAATCTATGGCCTATCAGAGATAAAATATTTAAATATGAAGACAGTATGTCATTTTTTTGGGATCAAAAAATGTTAAAAAATGTTTGTCAAGGATCTTCAGGTAGACCATAAAATATTTCATATGTATATCCAAATAAGAATTTCTCCTAGAATGAATGAGATGGAAAAGATTCTTTATCCATACATGTATATCATGTTTTGGTTTTAGTGAAATAAAGCTGAATTTTCTAAGGTATATATTCATATATATAAATTTTGACTATTAACCAGATGTTGGGTTTACTTTTTATCCTTGTGGAAGGTTAATTTCTCAAATTGTGTTTAAGAAAGTATTGTTTTGATTAATAGATTCTCAAATTAAATTTCATCACAACAACATGATCAATGTGGGAACCTTAAGGAAGTTAGGTTTTTATTGGAGTATATTCAAAAGAAAACTCTTACCAATTGGTGTAGATGACCAAAAAATATCAGGATCTCATTATCAGGGGGAGAAAAGTAAAATTGGGAATAGAGGAATTGGTGAAACCTGTGAAGGACTTTCCAAGAAAACAAAAAGAAAATTAAGTCATGTTGACGATGAAGAAGAGGAAGAAGAAGATGTGAAAGAATAATTGGTTGTAAAACCTTGAAAAAGAGTATATCCATCTACAGTAGAACCAATTTTGGGTTTAGGTGAGGCTACCAGGTCAGTACTTTTAGAAGATACTCATTTGAGGAAGATCAATAGGTTGAAATCCAGATAAGAGATCTGAAGACTAATGATTTATCAATCATTTAGAAGGAAGAACCAGCTATTTAGAGAGAGAAAATGATGGTCATAACTGAAAATGTGGCTACATAGATTGTGGAGATTTTACTTTTCTCTATTTTTGATCATGTGGATGAAATAAATCAATCTTCAACTAAATAAAAAACTAATTTTTTTGATTTTTTGTCTTGTTGAAGTGATAAAACAATTAGAAAACTAGTGTAGAAGTATATGAAAAAATATCCTTCAAAATCTCTAGAAATATTGGAAGTTGGTCCATCACATAATCAATATAATGGGAAATATGATTTTTAATTAATTCAGGTTGAGGAACATGTAATGAAGATTAATAAGTCTCATGAATAGAATTTAAATCTTATAATGAGATGGAATTTTCAAAGAAAAATCTACAGGATCTTCATAAAAATTTTGTTTCCAAGATTGAATTTGATGCTTTTATAAGAGAGATGGTGAATGAAGTTGAAAAGATAAGATCTAAAGTTATTTATAATATAGTCATTTATGATCAAAAGTGGTATTAGGGAGTCTGTTTGAATCAATAAAGTGTGTTTTTGGTCAGACCAGCACATCAACATCTACTCCTACCACTAGTCTAGAAATTATTCAATGATTTTAGACCATCTCCTCTGTCTGGGATGATATGAATGGTCATCTTCAAAATCTCCATTACAATAGTGACCCTCTATCAATTCTGTTAGACAATCATAATTTCTAGTTGACAAACATGCATATAGTAAACCATTTAAACTATTTCTACTGAAACAATTCCCCAAAAAGTTAGATCAGTTTATGCAGCAAGAGGAGATTTTTCCTGATTTTTGAAAGAAAATATTGTTGAGAATTTTCATATCATTTAAGATTCCAGAATTAGAATTATGAAATTGGGTGATCGTCTGATAAAAAACATGTGATTTAAAATGGCAGAGTTCAAATATATGTTTGATGATACTCAAAATCCTTAACACCATAATCGAGCTGAATCCTACCAAATATTTTGAACCCAAACCATTTCAGTTGACAAAACTTTTCACTCAGTCAAACTGATTATTATATTTATACAAATTTTGATTAATAAAATATCCTTATTTTTATTTTTGTACATTATTTGATATTCATTTATGTTTATTTCTTGAGGCCAAAAATCCATATTTATTTATTTATAATGATTTTTATATCAATAACTTATAGATCTGGGAAAAATTATATGTGTTTTATTCATTTCTATAGTTTCTTTTGGAAGTCAAAAAAGGGAGGGAAATTTGGATAAAAAACATTTTTGTTTTCAAAATAATTATGTAACATCAATTTTGGAATTTTTTCCATTTCAATTGTTTGAAAAATTATATTTATATTGATAAATTTATGTGTTTCTTTATCAAAAAAAGGGGGAGATTGTTGTTCATGTATTATCTCAACAATACTCTATAAATGTTGTTGATTTTACTGCCCACAAACAACCTTGTTTTTTTATAATGATATTAATTTAAGTATATTTCAAAAATTAATAATCTTTATATTTCTTATATTGGAAATAATTTTACTGTTATTATTCGGGAGGAATATTCGACAAAGTGTTCGGAATGCTCCTAACCATATTCTGGAAAGATTGTTCATACCGTACATTAAAGAAACTTAATGTAAGGAACAAACCTTAAATTTTTGTTATACATAATGCATAAAGATTATAACATATGGTTAATCAACCCTACGTTGATAGAAACCAATGGAAAATAACCTTACGTTAGGTTAAAACCTTACGTTTGACCAAGAAAAAAAGTATGGTTAAAGAACCCTATGCAAGTATGGAACCTTATGTTTGAGAAGAAAATGTATGGATCATAAACCATACATTTTTTATCAATATTTCATTGTAAAACTTAGATTAGGGGAAATAAAACTATGTAATTAAACCCTATATTTGACAAAAATTATCGTATGCTTTACCCAAATCATATTTTTATCATTCAATCAATCAATATCATATAACAATTTCAATTAAACACCACTTTATAAGGTGGATCAAGGCAGGTGATAATTTTTGAAGAATTATCCTCTTAATTATCTCACATGGGCATATAAACATAACAAGAAACTCATGCTTATGCTTGTAATGACGTGGACATATCCAAGGGACATCCATTACCTTTCATTAATAAATTCAAATTTAAATATACAATAATCAATTATCATCTCCTATAAACTGATAAATAGAACACCTCAATGTAATATAATTCAATATTCCACCCATGGAGGCCCATTAAATTAAAAAAACACATAGGACTCCATCAAAATGTAAGTCATCTTCTCAAGACATGACATGGGAAGGAAAATCAAGTGTGTGGGTGAGTATAACAATACTCAGTAGGAAACACCAAAACCAAAACACAATAAAAAAAGGGAAATTATATTCTCCTCTACATAGCTATATTTCTAGAGAACATATAAAAAGAATATCAATATATAATCAAGATAGACACCATGACATCGGGCAGTCATAACCAATTTCTAGCCACAATATTCTTCTCGAAGTATGCTCATTAAAGGAGAACATACTCTTCGTTCCATGATACCACAAGGGACACTCGACGTAGATTAATATCTCTATTGGGGCCCAGCCAAAGAGAATTCATTTTTCACGGAAGACTATGATACACAGAGAGGGGATCATAACCAAAACTGATCAAGGGACACCATAGATTATGGCCAGAACTGAACGAGGGATACTAGATACACAAATTGGATCAACTCACGCTATAGGGAATCATGAATAGTCAAACTAGGGGATACCATGGACCCTACCAATGGGTGATGCAATATGTGGAACCAAATCCATTATCTCATAAGTCACTAAAATTCCACAACTCCACTAGGGGTGATAGAGAATCACACTCTAGTCTCATGGAGGGACACCATACTCTATCTAAGACTCAACCTCTATAAGGCATTATAATCATGTGATTTTTAATTAATTCCACACATCATTCTTGAGGAATGTACTAGGGGAATTACCTCAACCTATACTGGTCCAAACATGTAAAAATAAGAGCCTCAAGCATTCTTGATGGGAGTACCTGATGTGTCCCATGGGGTACATGGTGTTTCCAACTGTCCCCAGTCTTCCCCATGTAGAAGAGCCTCAAACTACATGTAGTACACATATACACAATGTGTATTATGAGTACACGTTGTGTAGAGACACGTGGTTCCCTACACATGTTGCATGGCAGTTTTATTATACTAAATCTGTGTCCACATACTAATCTGTGTATTCTAAGTGGTGTCTGTATTCAAGTACATGGCGTGCCATCTGGTTGTGTACTATTACCCATGTCCATGTAATCTTCGTAGTACACGCCGAGTCTTCCATGGAGGGTCACATGATATGTGATAGTGGTCACAAGCTGTCTGATCCTTAACTCCTTCCAAACCCTAGCATCATAGCAAGGGGCCCCACACGCCATGTAATCTTGGAATACAAGTCGCATTGTTCGTGATTTTCCAAAACCATTATACTTCGTCCTTTAATCTCAACCAATGATCTAACTTTAATCTAGGGATTTATTTTCTATGAAATCAAATATCCTAGGATTCCCATGCCCCGCCAACACCGAACAACATGTTCCATCTCCAGATATTCTCAGGAATTGGATCAAACTGTTGGTCTTAATTTTTCAATGAAGAACGCCAAAAAATGCGAAATTGATTACTATCCACCATTTTATTCACTCTGTCTTCATAGTTGTACATCCATCATGACGAGCAAATCCAAAATCTATGAGACCTGATTATTTCACTAGGAATGGAGTGTGCAACAATCAACTGACTAAGAATAGTAATGTTACAGGCCAAACAAAGAGTGCCCCCGATGAACTATGAGGTAGGGGAGGAAATCAAATAAATAGAAAATAGGAACATACCCCAATTTATGTTCATTTAAATATTTAGTTTTTTCAATACAAAAATCAATGATGATATTTAGAAATAATTCTCCCAATTTACAATGTAATAGAACCATCCCGCAAGGGAATCGATCTGAAAACCAATCCATTCATTGATTGATTTGAGATCATTACAGAAATTAAGAATGGGGAATAAAACAATTAAAACACTCACCAAACCAAGATTTCATATCAATCATTGATCCAGAATGATTATGTTTCCACCATTGAAGAGAACCTCAAATTCCATTGGCATGTAAATCCATGATCTGATCCTAATCAGTTTTGTCTGCCAAGAAAATTCTCATCCATTGAAATCTAGATCTCCTGGGTTTAGCTTCTAACCCTGATATAATTTCTTTATCCATAAAATTATAGAAGAAATAGTTCATTGTTCTTAATAAATATAAAATAATTTTTTTTTACTTTGCCTATTTTTCATCCCCAAAAACCTTTTACCAAACAACCCGTGGTGACAAAGGATAGGTCGCACCGATGGAAAACGCCACATTACGAACTCAATAGTGGTCTCAGATTTCCAATCCGAGTCCTAGTTCAGGATTTATTTGGATTTAAAAATAATATAATTTTATTTAATTATTTTATTTAGGGTCATGTTCTTGGTGATATTATCTATAGATGACATGCACCAACATAATTTCAGTCATCCATAGGGTAAAGTCGTTTTGAATTCATTGGTGTCCTCAGATTTATGATTTGGGCACCTCTTTGGGATTTATTCCACATTTTTAGGAATACCATTTGTTTGTTATATTAAATATTTTAATATTTTAATCTATTTGTTTCGGGAACCCTGGGTCCCAGAATCCGATCTTGTCTAAGCAGATGGTCTCTAAAATGATCCTTATAATATACAAAAATAATACAATAAAAAATATAAGACATTAAATTCTCCACACATTTGGGAATTTCTATCCCTAAAAAACCAAAACAAGGGCTACTCAAATAGATGAGGGTATTGAGTATGAATCTGAGCCTCCTACTCCCATGTTCTCTCCCATAGATTCTTGTTTTTCCCCATGAAACACACCGAAGGAATCGATCACCCATGAAGGATCCACTCTTTATAATTCTCAATCTAAATTTTTTACTGTACAAATGTCGCGCCATAATTGATTTCTACCATGCCCCAGTCGACGACATGCGATGGGACATTCAGGTATCTCCTCAATTGTGACATGTGGAAGACATCGTGTACCTGATCTAAATGTGGCAGTAGATCCATGTGGTATTCCACCTCTCTAAATCCTCATAGTATCTGAAGAAAATGAACCTTGAAGATAGCATGACACCTTAAACGAATCTCTGTAATCCCCATCAATGTGAAACTTGAAGGAGTGTGTTACCTATTTCATAAAAATATAAAGGCCTCCATCACCTATCTTTATAAGACTTTTGACAGCTCTTCATAGGCTACATCCACTTCGTTGATGATATGTACCTTCTATGTAGTAGTTCTCACCAACATCATGTCCATGAGTGCTGACGCCCCTAAGATAGTATAGAAAAGTTGTGACCTATAGTGTCACCTTTATAAGGCCTTGAATTGTTCCATACCTATGGTGGATAATAGATGTTATTGTATGAAATCCCCCCCAATGGTAGTTGATCCAACCAACTATGACCAAATAATAACATGAAATCCCAGATCATGTCCTCTAGTATAGGAATGGTCTGATCAGTTTGGTCGTCTGTCATTGGGTGAAATGTCATTCTCAAGCATATATAGGTCTCAAATTCCTCATGTAATCCTTTCGACAATAGTTACTTAAAATTATCATAAAGATTAGAAACAATCATATATGGAACTCCATGGATTCAATCTATCATTTACACGTAGGGGTGTCCCAACCTCTCTACCAAACTCTACTCTCAAATAGCTTGGAAGTGGACCGACATGGCGAGTCATTCAACGATCACCCTGATGGAATCATGTCCCCTAAACGTACATGGTAAACCCATCACGAATTCAATAGATATCACATACCACTTCTATTTTTGAAGATCATGGGGTTGAACAAAACATTCTTGAACCTAGTTCTCATCCTTTACTTGGTTATAACTAAGCACCGAGAAACAATATTTGTAACTCATTTCACCATCCATGGCCACCAAAAATATAATTGGAGGTCTTGGTACATCTTCAATGGACAGAGATGTTCTTTCAAAGGGGACATATGAAACTCCCTTAGAAACTCCTCCCAAAATTCCGCTGGTAATATTGTGCATCCCTTGAAAGGAAATACATTTTCCCACCATTCGAATATCCATTAAGAGCATGTCTAATGGACAACTGATCATGTAGGGTCTCACATTCGTTATCCCCAAGTAGTGCCTCCCTAACACACAATAACAGTGTAGGGGTGAAAACCATCAACTTGAGGTAAGCTACTCCATCCCCATCCCAAAGTGATGACTATAATGAAGCCAACTGCTCTGATGCCTCGTTCATGAACTACATACATGGTCTCCTGTTGAGAGTATATTCCACCATGTTCCCCTTCCAAAGAGTATAGAACATCTCAAAGTTGTAGTCTTTGATGAACATTAGACAACATCTTAGACTCAACTTCTAATCCTTCATAGAGAAGATATAATTTATACTCTTGTGATTAGAGTACATGGTAAACCGCTCTCCCATCATGTAGTGTCGCCATATAATCAATGTGAATACTACCACTGCTAACTCAGGACAATTGGTCATGTAGTTTTACTCATGTGGTCTCAAATGAATTGAATTATAGGGAAACACTACTTTCCTCTGCATCAGGACTTATAAAATCCTAGTCCCTTATGCATCTCAAAACACCAGATACACCACGCCAACCTCCAGTAACATCGGGATGGGAGAGATCATCAACCTCCAACTCATCTCTTTAAATCAATACTGCCACTTTTTTTCAAATGATTATTTTCCCCTTTCTTGTAAAATAGGTTCAGGATGATTCTACTCTAGAGAATTTAGGTAAAAACCATTGATAGTACCCTTCCATTCCATGAAAACTCCGCATCATGGTGACACTCTTGGGTGGCTTCCAATCCAACACTTCCTTAACCTTCACCAGATCCCATACAACTCCATCCTCTGAGATGAAATGACCCAAAAAATGGACATATTGAATCCAAAACTGGATATATGAGAGATTTTTATAAATTTGGTACTCTCAAACTGTGTCCAAGACCATCCTCTAGTGTTTTACATACTCCTCCTCAGATAGATAATACACTAGGATTTCATTGATGTAGAACACCCTGAACTAGTCTATGTAAGGATGAAAGATTTGTTTCATGAGTCTCATGAAAAATAGGGGGAATTCATTAGACAAAACGTCATCCCCAAGTACTCGTGGTGACTATAACGACATATAATGTTCACATTTGGTATATCCACATCCCATACTTATAATTGGTGAGAGCCTAATCTGATGTACACCTTCGAGACCCCCATGCCTTTTTCAACTAATCAAAGTGGACATCAATCCTCAGTAGTGGATACATGTGCTTCACGTTTACCTATTATTTGCACTAGTAATCCACACTTGACCTCAAGATCATGTATGTCTTCTTTGCAAGTGAAACTAGGGAAACCTAGGGGAAGCACTAGGTATAGAAAATCCCTTCCTATGAAAGTCCTCCAACTATACCCTTATCTCACCAATCTCTATGGGAGGAATCTAATATGCATGTGAAGATATTGGTGCCTTTCTAGGGAGTATATAAATGCACAAGTTATCTCCCTACAAGGAAGTAAACCTAGAACATCTTCATGAAAGACATTCTCATACTCCACCACCACAGTGGGAAACTGAGGACTCATATCACCCACTGTATCGAGGGTGAGGCTATCCAAGTGATGAGTAATGAGTTGTACCCTCCTATCAGTGAGTCCATCCTATGTAATATGTGTTTCCTATTCACCAAATATGGAAAAATTGGTTCCATTACAGTAGTCAAACCACACTCTTTGCCAAAAATAGTCAATCTAATCATTAATAGTGTATAACCAATCTATACCATGAATGACGTCATAAGGCCTCGACGACACTACCAAGAGATCCCAACAAACAATCCTACCTCTAAGATCCAGTTTACACTATCATTACAAGTGTGCGGTCATAGAGTCTTCTATAGTATGTGTCTCCAGGTGTAATGGTTGAGTTAATGGTGAAAACAAAATCTTGGAGTCCTAAAAAAATTATAGCATGAAAATAATTACTAGAACTTGTGTTCATCAAAATTTCATCTTGGTGGAAACAAAATAGATCATACCCTGTATCATCCCTAGATTCTTAGTGTCGTTAGCCTTTATTTATAATAGGTAGCCTCTTCCCTATCCATAGACTCCCTAAGCCTATCATGGACCTCCTAGGGGTGTTGGTGGTGATATTTTGAAATTTAGACCACCATTAGTTACTCATCCATCTCCACTTCCAGGTATGTCACTCTACGGATCACACTACTCTAATCTCTACCTCAACCTCGGCGGTCCCTCAAATATTTCTAAATCAGCTGTACAACAGGTTGGGAAATCACATGATAGATGTCCCCAACCACTTCATGAGTAACATCATCTATCCCTTGGATGATTCAAAAGGCCTTTGGAGCCATGAAACACTGACCCTAATTCCGGGAATCACCCCCAGAACTGTTTGAACTACTTGATTCCCTATAACTACCATCAACTACCTGATACTAAGGTCCTAGTAACCTTGTTCCCACTGCTATCTTCCATGACCAATTTCTACTCTACTATAAATCTCTCCACTTCAATGTATCTCTCAAGCTCCCTAGTATAGGTATAAATTCTAATGGAGGCAGATGATGCCCTAATGTCCTAGCATAATCCCTGCTCAAAGTTCCAATCCTTGATGAACTAGTATCAGGCCATATCTAATGAGTATCATGAAAGATCATAAATCCATTCTGATTACTCTATCATGGTAATACTACCCTACTACAGACGTAGAAGCTCTAGTATACATATAAATTTCAACATGGTTAGATTGAACTCCTCTCATAAGAGACACTCAAAATATTTTTAGGAGAGATATGTCTCATTGTAGGTCTTATTCACCAAGCTCGGACATCACACCATAGAACCCTGATGAAGACTCATGGAAAGGAAATCAATATGATCTACCTGGACCGTCAAAGGTAGAAAACATGGGTGACTGGATCTATTGGTTGTGCCCAAATTTACCCTACTGGTAAAAGCGGTCGATGTAGTACTTGTAGGGGTCGAATCCACATGGACCGAAGAAGTAACCTTGATACGCTATGATTTGGTGGAGGATGAGCTATGAAGTGACCAACTATGGTGTTGATTGATTTGAAGAAATGGTGATTTGATTTAAAGAAAAAAACAAACAAAATGACTTGAATTAAAACAATTAATTAAGATGAGTCGATCCTAGGTTATCTCTAGGGCTTGATTGTATGTATTTGTTTTTCTTTGAATTTTATGTTCATCGGTTCAAGTGGTATCCATTAAATGAAATAATTCCTCAATATCATTATCTGATTTAATCCAAACATAATTTCTAGTCCAATCAAAAATTCACTTAGAGGATCACTTAAATGATCACTCTATGTAATTGGATCATACTAGCACTCAAAATGTGTTGTCACTAAAGTCGGTGAAGAAAAAGAAGAAGATAAATCAAAGAAAGGAACTCTTAAAATGAAGAAAAAATTTAAGAGTTTAAGAACATAAAATAACATTCAATCCAGCCCATTAAACTCCCTAGGATCAAGCCATAAAAGTTTAGCCCTCTATTGGTGTTATTCTATCAATGGAAGCGGGAAGTCGACTTAAAGAAGTCGGATTGACGAAGAAAAACATTAAGAAAAAGGTACACTCCACCGTTGTGTGAGGAATTCACAAGTGTTGGTGTGAATAAATTCACACCTAGATTCAATGGTATCAATGTGTTAATAAAATGTAATGAAATAGTAAATAATAAGAAAAATTTTTATTATGATACTCAACGTCAAAGAAGAAATTACATGGGAAAAATTGACGTTAAGATTACAAAATGAAAGCAGAAAATTACAATTGAAAGGAAAATATCAGATTCTTATTCCCTTCACCATCATCTCCTTATATAGGAATATTAGGAGACTTAGGTCCACCCCCCACAATAAATTCACCCACATCAATTAATAGAGTCAAAAGGAGGGTGAATAATCAAAAGGAAATTGACGTTTCGAAGTTGACCCGGAAAACTGTGCAGATTCATCCACCATATTGACTTGTGAATTCGTAATTGAAGAAGGTAGAATCCAAAGGGGTTGTAGAACATAAATATCTTCGCACATCTGTCCTCTATGATCTGTAAACATTTCGGGAAATTTGGATCATCCGTTTGGATGTTATGGTCAAAATGGTGGGACGGATTTATGTGCATTAATTCCGGGTCCACCATTTAACTCTCAACTTTAGATCCCTTTATCATCATGAAAAATTCAGAATTACCTCTAGCAACAGTTGGATAAAATGATCCTCATATTTTTATCTTTCTACTGTATAAATATGAGCTTCATTGAGCTTGGTTTGTGGGCCCCACATTTTTTTGATGGGAGTTAGGCCCATTATGCTTTTTTCCAGCATGTTTCTGCATTCAGGTTCAAAAATATCCATATTTCCTAATGATTCATCCATCAGACCTAAAAGAATAAATGTTACAAATAAAGTGATGAATAATATACCAAAATATAAAATTAAAATGATGAATATTGTAATTTTTACTAGAAAATTATTGAGTGGGCCAAAATTGACACTTTGAGAATGAATTGCACAATGATGAGAAATGAAGTTCAATTTCTGAATTGGAATAAAATTTATTTTTATGAACTTTTAAACATATTAATATTAAGATCTTAAAAATGAATATTAGCCACTTTCAGTGACTAATCACACCTCCCAACTTGAGTTTTTCTAGTCCCGAGAAAAATGTATTACAAATATGAAATTCAAATCCCCTTTTCCAAAAACATTTTAATACACATCGCTCACCCAAATATCTCAAACCAAAAAAATTATGAAACCCAGAAAAATAATTTAAAACAAGATAGGTCCATAAGCATATCCCAATCCCAAGCACATTCCTTTGTTCAAATTCATCTCCACATTTCATCCAATTTCAATTAATCATGATAAAGTGTTGTGCATCACAAAAGTTATGGGGCCCATTTTATTGTTCAAAGGGAAAAAATGGAAGAGCTATGTGGGAATCACATTAAACCTTAAGATGAGTATCATTTTTTATGATATTTTTTATGTTTTTTGTTTGTTTTTTTAACCACAATAGATATGAAAAGACTAACTCTGGCCAAGACAACTTTGGAGTCGCAATCCCCTAGTGTCAGACACCACACATATTGTCAATGCCATTTTCTACAATAGATATATAAAGCCTAACTCTGGGAAAGACAAATATGGATTCATGATCCCCAAGTGCCGGACGCCACTCATTTGGAATAAACATTGCTCTATGTGGTCATTGTTTTTTTTCAATTTTGTTTGTTTTTTTTTGGATACTCAAATTAATCAAAAAGTGACCCAAGAACCCTATGCTATAATGAAAGGGACCGAAGAACTCAAATTTACACCCATGATCTAATAGACGTGCATTGTGTAATTTTTATTAAGAGGATGAAAATGTAAACTTTGAAAAATCCCATCGGACAACCGCACTTTCCAAAAAACTATGCTCATGAACTTAAACATTCATTAAAATCAAAATCAAGGCATCCAAATTTTTCGATATCCAATTTTAGAGTTTGCAATGTGTGTTATCTTGTTCAAGGTTAATGGAATTTTTTCTTTCCATGCATGTTCTTATTGAAAAAAATCATTTTTTTATTTCATCTCCCCCAACATAGAATAAAACTGTCCCAAGTGTTTAATGAAAACATAGAAGGGGGTATGGGGGAGTTGTTCAAAGATGAAATTTAAAATGATAATCATGGAATGAAGTCACCTAGTGGTTGATGATGATAACGCATTCCAGAGTCTCCCTTCAATCATAGATTTGAGTCTCAATGGCTTGGATGGTGGTGAATGTATTTTCCTTATGACTTATGACATGTCCTTTTATTTTTAACCTATAAAAAACATAAAAATAAACAAAACAAAATAAACTGATGATACATTGTCTTTTTTTCGATTTCTGTGTAAGGTATTACTCAGAGATCACGCCACGTGACACGGATAAATATGGCTCTCCCCTTTCATACCCATCCTTACTCATAAAAGAAGAACATGTCAACAGTCTATGGTAATTTATTATATGAAAAAGAAAATGATTCAAAATGATTAGAAACATTAAAACAATGTGTTCCCTCCCATACATCGCTTTTGTTTAATGTCGTTAGCTCGACTTCAACCCCCCAAGTTATCCAATTCCAACTTTCAAAACTTAAATTAACCCATATTTCTCTACCTCAACAAGATTGAGATTAATTGTTTTTTTGAAATTTGTTTCTTATGAAAGCCTATTTTCTACAATGATTGGTAAAATCAGAGGAATATCTGAAATGGTTGATCGAGTTGCTTATATAGTCTTACCTGAGATACCAAGGATCATTCCTACATTATTGATTTCATGAGATGGATGAATGACAACTGAAAGGTATTGTTTGTACCCTATAAAGGGATAATTTAGTGGGGATTAAAGGTTCATAATTTTTAGGTTGGGTTTATTATGACATTCAAACACAGATAAGGAATTAGAATCAAAATAAATTTCATTTTCAAAACATCCCAACATAATTGGTTCCATTTGAATTGAAGATTCAACCCCAAAAATTTTTAGATGAGTTTCATGAATGGGTATGGATTTGATGTTTGTGATTTCTCATAATGGTTCAGTGATTGGTGTTTCTAAAAAATCATCATTGGAGAAATATTCCGGACATTCAATCCATGAAGAAAAATTCACCACTTGTGAATTCTTGAAATCAATTTCATCTTGATTTAAAGACCCTTCAAAAACTCCTCGATCCTATCCAATTATCCCAAATCATAAGGTTGGTTCTTCAATAAAGGGATGAGGGGTTTGTGTGTTACAAGATTCTTCTATCAATATTGAGGAAGAGAAGTTTTGAGTGTAAATAGGGTCCAGATATGTTTTAATTCTTTGTAGTTCTAGTCTAAAACTTGATACCTCTGAATTCCTTTTTTCCATTTTTTCACACAATTTTTGAAGAATTTTTTAAGGATTATGATTGATAGATGTTTGGACATCATGTACTTCCTCAATATTAATCTTTTCAATCATTCATGATAGGTATGAAAATTTATCTTTTAAACATTCTTCATCACAAAGATCGTTCATGTTATCTGGTGTGGTGTAATCATTCAAGTGTTGATCAATGTAATTTTCTATGTGAGGGGATTCCCATTGTTGATTTTATATTTGATTCCATCCCATGTTTATGAAAGGAAATTTTTGATGATACTCCATTGGATTTGAATGAAATTTGGATTTGGATATTTTTTGGACACACGAAAACAGAAAGGGGAAAATAAAAGAGAAATATAGGTGAGAATAGAAGGTGGGTGTCTAAGAAAACTTACTTGGGTCACCGGTAACGGCGCCAAAATTTGGTTGCGCCCAAATTTACCCTACCAGTAAAAGCGGTCGATGTAGTACTTGTAGGGGTCGAATCCACATGGACCGAAGAAGTAACCTTGAGATGCTATGACTTGGTGGAGGATGAGATATAAAGTGACCAACTATGGTGTTGATTGATTTGAAGAAATGTTGATTTTATTTAAAGAACAAAACAATCAAAATTACTTGAATTAGAACAATTAATTAAGATGAGCCGATCCTAGGTTGTCTCTAGGGCTTGATTGGATGTATTTTTTTTTCTTTGAATTTTAGGTTCATCGGTTCAAGTGGTATCCATTAAATGAAATAATTCCTCAATATCATTCTTCGACTTAATCCACACACAATTTCAAGGCCAATCAACAATTCACTTAGAGGATCACTTAAGTGATCACTCGAAGTAATTGGATCGTACTAGCACTCAAAATGTGTTGTCATTAAAGTCGGTGAAGAAAAAGAAGAAGATAAATCAAAGAAAGGAACTCTTAAAATGAAGAACAAATTTTAGAGTTTAAGAACATAAAATAACATTCAATCCATCCAATGAAACTCCCTAGTATCAATCCATAAGAGGTTATCCTTCTATTGGTGCTATTCTATCAATGGATGCGGGAAGTCGACTTAAAGAAGCGGGATTGACGAGAAAAACATTAAGAAAAATGTACACTCCACCGTTGTGTGAGGAATTCAGTAGTGTTGGTCTGAATAAATTCACACCTAGATTCCACGGTATCAATGTGTTAATAAAATGAAAAGAAATAGTAAAGAAGGAGAAAAACATTTATTAAGATACTCAACGTGAAAGAAGAACTTACATGGGAAAAATTAACTATACGATTACAAAATGAAAGGTGAAAATTACAATTGAAAGGAAAATATGAGATGCTTATTACCTTCACCATCATCTCCTTATAAAGGAATATTAAGA
This sequence comes from Viscum album, assembly GCA_963277665.1. Lineage (NCBI taxonomy): Eukaryota > Viridiplantae > Streptophyta > Magnoliopsida > Santalales > Viscaceae > Viscum > Viscum album. The sequence continues at coordinate 817,106,017 of OY728165.1, forward strand.
GCCTTATGTCCACCCCCCACAATAAATTAACCCCCCAACAATTAATAGAGTCAAAAGGAGGGTGAATCATCAAAAGGAAATTGACGTTTTGAAGATGACCCGAAAAACTGTCCAGATTCGTCCACCATATTGACGTGTGAATTCGTAATTGAAGAAGGAAGAATCTGGAAGGGTCGTAGAAGAGAACTATCTTTTTCCATCTATCCTCTATGAGCTGTAAATATTTCAGGAAATTTGGCTTTGCCATTTGGATGTTATGGTCAAAATGGTGGGATGGATTTATGTGCATTAATGTCAGGTCCACCATTTAAATCTGAACTTCAGATCCCTTTATCATGATGAAAAACTCAGAATTAGCTCCGACCACAGTTGAATAAAATGATCCTCATATTTTTATCTTTCTACTGTATAAATTTTTGCTTAATTGTGCTTGGTTTGTGGGCCCCACATTTGTTTGATGGGCCTTAGGCCCATTATTCTTTTTCCATCATGTTTCTGCATTCAAGTGAAAAAAAACTCCATCTTTCCTAGTGATTAATCCATTAGAACTAAAAGAAAAAATGTTCAAAATAAAGTGAAGAATCATATACCAAAATATAAAATTAAAATGATGAATATTGTAATTTCCACAAGAAAATTATTGAGTGGGCCCAAATTGACACTTTAAGTATGAATTGCACAATGATGAGAAATGAAGTTCAATTTCTGAAATGGACTAAAATTTATGTTTATGAACTTTTAAAAAAATTAATATTAAGATCTTAAAAATGAATATTTTCCACTTTATTGACTAATCACACCCCCAACTTGAGTTTTTCTAGTCCCGAGCAAAATATATTACAAATATGAAATTCAAATCCCCTTTTCCAAAAACATTTTAATACACATTTCTCATCCAAATATCTCAAACCAAAACAATTATAAAACCTATCAAAATCATTTAAAACAAGCTAGGTCCATAAGAATATCCCAAGCCCAAGCCCATACCTTTGTTCAAATTCATCTCCACATTTCATCCAATTTCAATTAAGCATGATAAAGTGTTGTGCATCACAAAAGATATGGGGCCCATTTTATTGTTCAAGGGGAAAAAATGGAAGTGCTAGATGGGAATCACATTAAACCTTAAGATGAGTATTATTTTTTTTGATTATTTTTTTGTTTTTTGTTTGTTTTTATTAACCACAATAGATATGAAAAGACTAAGTCTGGGCAAGACAACTATGGAGTTGCGATCCCCAAGTGTCGGAAACCACACATATTGTCAATGCCATTCTCTACAATTGAGATATAACGCCTAACTCTGGGCAAGACAACTATGGAGTCATGATCCCCAAGTGTCGGACGCCACGCATTTGGACAAAACATTACTCTATGTGGTCATTATTTTTTTTCAATTTTTTTTTGTTTTTTTGGATACTCAAATTAAACTAAAAGTGACCCCAGAACCCTATGCTATAATGAATGGGACCCAAGAACTAAAATTTACACCCACGATCCAGTAGAAATGCATTGTGACATTTTTATTAAGAGGATGAAAGTGTAATCATTGAAAATCCCATCGGACAACCGCACTTTCCAAAAACTATGCTCATGAACGTAAACTTGCAATAAAATCAAAATCAAGGCATCCAAATTTTTTTATATCCAATTTTATAGTTTGTAATGTTTGTTATCATGTTCACGGTTAATGGAATTTTTTCATTCCATGCATGTTCTTATTGAAAAAAAAAATCATTTTTTTATTTCATCTCCCCCCAACATAGAATAACACTGTCCCCAGTGTCTAAAGAAAACATAGAAGGGGTATGGGGGAGTTGTTCAAAGAAGAAATTTAAAATGATAATCATGGAATGAAGTCACCTGGTGGTTGATGATGATAACGCATTCCACAGTACTCTCCCTTCAATCATGTATTTGAGTCTCAACGGGTTGGATGGTGGTGAATGGATTTTCCTTATGACTTATGACATGTCCTTTTATTTTTAACCTATAAAAAATATAAAAATAAACAAAAAAATAAACTGATGATACATTGTCTTTTTTTAGATTTCTGGGTAAGGTATTAATCAGGGATCACGCCACGTGACACGAATGAATATGGTGCTCCCCTTTCATACCCATCCTTACTGATAAAAGATAAACAGGTCAAAAGTCATTGGTAATTTATTATATGAAAAATAAAATGATTAAAAATGATTAGAAACATGAAAACCATGGGTTGCCTCCCATGCATCGCTTTTGTTTAACATTGTTAGCTCGACTTGAACCCCCCAACTTATCCAATTCCAACTTTCAAAACATTAATTAACACATATTTCTCTACTTCAACAAGATTGAGATTGATTGTTTTTTTTTTTGAAATTTGATTTGTATGAATCCTATTTTCTACAATGATTGGTAAAATCCAAGGAATATCTAAAATTGTTGATTGAGTTGCTTCTATAGTCCTGCCTGAGACACCAAGTATCATTCCTACATTATTGATTTCATGAGATGGATGAATGACAACTGAATGGTCTTATTTTTACCCTATAAAGTGATAATTTATTTGGGACTAAAGGTTCATAATTTTGTGGTTGGGTTTATTAGGACATTCAAATACATATAAGGAATTATAATCAAAATCAATTTCATTTTCAAAACTTCCCAACATAATTGGTTCCCTTTGAATTGAAGATTCAACCCCAAAATTTTTTAGATGAGTTTCATGAATGGGTATGGATTTGATGTTTGTAATTTCTCCTAATGGTTCAGTGATTGGTGTTTCTAAAAAAGCATCATTGGAGAAATATTCCGAACATTCAATCCATGAAGAAAAATTTACCTCTTATGAATTCATGAAATCAATTTCATCTTGATTTAAAGACGCTTCAAAAACTCCTCGATCCTATACAATTATCCCAAATCCTAAGGTTGGTTCTTTAATAAAGGGATGAGGGGTTTGTGTGTTACAATATTCTTCTATCGATATTGAGGAAGATAAGTTTTTAGTAGAAATAGGGTCCACACAAGTTTTAATGCTTTGTAGTTCTAGTCTACAACATGATAAATCTGAATTCATTTTTTCCATTTTTTTCACACAATTTTTGAAGATTTTTTTCAGGATTATGATTGATATATGTTTGGACATCGTGTAATTCCTCAATATTTATCTTTTCAATAATTCTTGATAGTTATGAAAATTTATCTTTTAAACATTCATCATCACAAAGATCGCTCATGTTATCGGGTGTGGTGTAATCATTCAAGTGTTGATCAAAGTAATTTTCTATGTGAGGGGACTCCCATTGTTGATTTTCTATTTGATTCCAGCCCAAGTTTATGAAAGGAAATTGTTGATGATACTCCATTGGAGTTGAATGAATTTTGGATTTGGATTTTTTTGGACACATGAAAACAGGAAGGGGAAAAGAAAAGAGAAATATAGGTGAGAAAAGAGAATTTAGGTGAGAATAGAAGGTGGGTGTCTAAGAAAACATACTTGGGTCCCTGGAAACGGCACCAAAATTTTGTTGTTCCCAAATTTACCCTATCAGTAAAAGCGGACGATGTAGTACTTGTAGGAGTCAAATCCACAGGGACCGAAAAAGTAACCTTGAGATGCTATGATTTGGTGTAGGATGAGCTATGAAGTGAACAAATATGGTGTTGATTGATTTGAAGAAATGGTGATTTGATGTAAAGAACAAAAAAATCAAAAGGAATTGAATTAAAACAATTTATTAAGATGATCCAATCCTAGGTTGTCTCTAGGGTTTGATTGGATGTATTTGTTTTTCTTTGAATTTTATTTTCATCGGTTCAAGTGGTATCCATTAAATGAAATAATTCCTCAATATCATTCTCTAATTTAATCCACACACAATTTCAAGTCCAATCACTAATTCACTTAGAGAATCACTTAAATGATCACTCCAAGTAACTGGATCATACTAGCACTCAAAATGTGTTGTCATTAAAGTCGGTGAAGAAAAAGAAGAAGATAAATCAAAGAAAGGAACTCTTAAAATGAAGAACAAATTTAAGAGTTTAAGAACATCAAATAACATTGAATCCAGCCCATGAAACTCCCTAGGATCAAACCATAAGAGGTTAGCCCTCAATTGGTGGTATTCTATCAATGGAAGCGGGAAGTCGACTTAAAGAAGCGAGATTGACGAAGAAAAACATTAAAAAAATGTACACTCCACCATTGTGTGAGGAATTCAGAAGTGTTGGTGTGAATAAATTCACACCTAGATTCAATGGTATAAATGTGTTAATAAAATGATAATAAATATTGAAGAAGAAGAAAAACATTTATTAAGATACTCAACATGAAATAAGAACTTACATGGGAAAAATTGACGATACGATTACAAATTGAAAACAGAAAATTAAAATTGAATGGAAAATATAAGATGCTCATTCCCTTCACTATAATCTCATTATATAGTCATAATAGGAGCCTTAATTCCCCCCCCCAAAATCAATTCACCCCCCCAACAATTAATAGAGTCAAAAGGAGGGTGAATAATCAAAAGGAAATTGATGTTTTGAAGTTGACCCGGAAAACTATCCAGATTCGTCCACCATATTGACGTGTGAATTCATTATTGAAGAAGGAAAAATTCAGAGGGGTCGTATGAGAGAAATATCTTCATCCATCTATCCTCTATGAGCTGAAAACATTTTAGGAAATTTGATCAGCCGTTTGGATGTTATGGTCGAAATGGTGGGACGGATTTATGTGCATTAATGTCGGGTCCACCATTTAAATCTCAAATTCAGATCCCTTTAACATCATGAAAAATTCATAATTAGCTCTGTACACAGTTGAATAAAATGATCCTCATATTTTTATATTTCTAATGTATAAATTTTAGCTTCATTGGGCTTGTTTTGGGGGCCCGACATTTGTTTGATGGGCCTTAGGCCCATTATACTTTTTCCAGCAAGTTTCTCCATTCAGGTGCAAAAATATCCATCTTTCATAGTGATTCATCCATCAGACCTAAAAGAAAAAATGTTCCAAATAAAGTTATGAATCATATAAAAAAATATAAAATTAAAATTATGAATATTGTAATTTCCACAAGAAAATTATCGAGTGGGCCCAAATTGACACTTTAAGCATGAATTGCACAATGATGAGAAATGAAGTTCAATTTCGGAATTGGACTAAAATTTATATTTATGAACTTTTAAAGACATTAATATTAAGATCAAAAAAATGAATATAATCCACTTTCAGGGACAAATCACACCCCCCAACATGAGTTTTTCTAGTCCCGAGCAAAATATATTAAAATATGAAATTCAAATCCCCTTTTCCAAAAATATTTTAATACACATTTCTCACCCAAATATATCAAACCAAAAAAATTATGAAACCCATAAAAATCATTTAAAACAACTAGGTCCATAAGAATATCCAAAGCCCAAGCCCATTCCTTTTTTCAAATTCATCACCACATTTCATCCAATTTCAATTAAGCATGCTAAAGTGTTGTGCATCACAAAATATATGGGGCCGGTTTTATTGTTAAAGGGGAAAAAATGGAAGCTCTAGGTGAGAATCACATTAAACCTTAATATGAGTATCATTTTTTTATTTTTGTTTGTTTGTTTGTTTGTTTGTTTTTTTAACCACAATAGATATGAAAAGACTAACTCTGGGCAAGACAACTATGGATTCGCGATCCCCAAGTGTCGGACGCCACACATATTGTCAATTACATTCTCTATAATAGAGATATAAATCCTAACTCTGGCTAGACAACTATGGAGTCACGATCCCCAAGTGTCGGATGCCACGCATTTGGAAAATACATTTCTCTATGTGGTCATTATTTTTGTTCATTTTTTTTGTTTGTTTTTTTTTGGATACTCAAATTAAACTAAACGTGACCCGAGAACCCTTTGCTATAATGAAAGGTACCCAAGAACTCAAATTTACACCCACGATCCAGTAGACGTGCATTGTGGCATTTTTATTAAGAGGATAAAAATGTAAACTTTGAAAAATCCCATCAGACAACCGCACTTTCCGAAAACTTTGCTCATGAACTTAAACTTGCATTAAAATCAAAATCAAGGCATCCCCAAGTGCCGGACGCCACTCATTTGGAATAAACATTGCTCTATGTGGTCATTGTTTTTTTTCAATTTTGTTTGTTTTTTTTTGGATACTCAAATTAATCAAAAAGTGACCCAAGAACCCTATGCTATAATGAAAGGGACCGAAGAACTCAAATTTACACCCATGATCTAATAGATGTGCATTGTGTAATTTTTATTAAGAGGATGAAAATGTAAACTTTGAAAAATCCCATCGGACAACCGCACTTTCCAAAAACTATGCTCATGAACTTAAACTTTCATTAAAATCAAAATCAAGGCATCCAAATTTTTCGATATCCAATTTTAGAGTTTGCAATGTGTGTTATCTTGTTCAAGGTTAATGGAATTTTTTCTTTCCATGCATGTTCTTATTGAAAAAAATCATTTTTTTATTTCATCTCCCCCAACATAGAATAAAACTGTCCCAAGTGTTTAATGAAAACATAGAAGGGGGTATGGGGGAGTTGTTCAAAGATGAAATTTAAAATGATAATCATGGAATGAAGTCACCTAGTGGTTGATGATGATAACGCATTACAGAGTCTCCCTTCAATCATGGATTTGAGTCTCAATGGCTTGGATGGTGGTGAATGTATTTTCCTTATGACTTATGACATGTCCTTTTATTTTTAACCTATAAAAAACATAAAAATAAACAAAACAAAATAAACTGATGATACATTGTCTTTTTTTAGATTTCTATGTAAGGTATTACTCAGAGATCACGCCACGTGACACGGATAAATATGGCTCTCCCCTTTCATACCCATCCTTACTCATAAAAGAAGAACATGTCAACAGTCTATGGTAATTTATTATATGAAAAAGAAAATGATTCAAAATGATTAGAAACATTAAAACAATGTGTTCCCTCCCATACATCGCTTTTGTTTAATGTCGTTAGCTCGACTTCAACCCCCCCAAGTTATCCAATTCCAACTTTCAAAACTTTAATTAACCCATATTTCTCTACCTCAACAAGATTGAGATTAATTGTTTTTTTGAAATTTGTTTCTTATGAAATCCTATTTTCTACAATGATTGGTAAAATCCGAGGAATATCTGAAACGGTTGATCGAGTTTCTTATATAGTCTTACCTGAGATACCAAGGATCATTCCTACATTATTGATTTCATGAGATGGATGAATGACAACTGAAAGGTCTTGTTTGTACCCTATAAAGGGATAATTTAGTGGGGATGAAAGGTTCATAATTTTGAGGTTGGGTTTATTATGACATTCAAACACAGATAAGGAATTAGAATCAAAATAAATTTCATTTTCAAAACATCCCAACATAATTGGTTCCATTTGAATTGAAGATTCAACCCCAAAAATTTTTAGATGAGTTTCATGAATGGGTATGGATTTGATGTTTGTGATTTCTCATAATGGTTCAGTGATTGGTGTTTCTAAAAAATCATCATTGGAGAAATATTCCGGACATTCAATCCATGAAGAAAAATTCACCTCTTGTGAATTCTTGAAATCAATTTCATCTTGATTTAAAGACCCTTCAAAAACTCCTCGATCCTATCCAATTATCCCAAATCATAAGGTTGGTTCTTCAATAAAGGGATGAGGGGTTTGTGTGTTACAAGATTCTTCTATCAATATTGAGGAAGAGAAGTTTTGAGTGTAAATAGGGTCCAGACATGTTTTAATTCTTTGTAGTTCTAGTCTAAAACTTGATACCTATGAATTCCTTTTTTCCATTTTTTCACACAATTTTTGAAGAATTTTTTAAGGATTATGATTGATAAATGTTTGGACATCATGTACTTCCTCAATATTAATCTTTTCAATCATTCATGATAGGTATGAAAATTTATCTTTTAAACATTCTTCATCACAAAGATCGTTCATGTTATCTGGTGTGGTGTAATCATTCAAGTGTTGATCAATGTAATTTTCTATGTGAGGGGATTCCCATTGTTGATTTTATATTTGATTCCAGACCATGTTTATGAAAGGAAATTTTTGATTATACTCCATTGGATTTGAATGAAATTTGGATTTGGATATTTTTTGGACACACGAAAACAGAAAGGGGAAAATAAAAGAGAAATATAGGTGAGAATAGAAGGTGGGTGTCTAAGAAAACTTACTTGGGTCACCGGTAATGGCGCCAAAATTTGGTTGCGCCCAAATTTACCCTACCAGTAAAAGCAGTCGATGTAGTACTTGTAGTGGTCGAATCCACAGGGACCGAAGAAGTAACCTTGAGATGCTATGACTTGGTGGAGGATGAGATATAAAGTGACCAACTATGGTGTTGATTGATTTGAAGAAATGTTGATTTTATATAAAGAACAAAACAATCAAAATTACTTGAATTAGAACAATTAATTAAGATGAGCCGATCCTAGGTTGTCTCTATGGCTTGATTGGATGTATTTGTTTTTCTTTGAATTTTAGGTTCATCGGTTCAAGTGGTATCCATTAAATGAAATAATTCCTCAATATCATTCTTCGATTTAATCCACACACAATTTCAAGGCCAATCAACAATTCACTTAGAGGATCACTTAAGTTATCACTCGAAGTAATTGGATCGTACTAGCACTCAAAATGTGTTGTCATTAAAGTCGGTGAAGAAAAAGAAGAAGATAAATCAAAGAAAGGAACTCTTAAAATGAAGAACAAATTTATGAGTTTAAGAACATAAAATAACATTCAATCCAGCCAATGAAACTCCCTATTATCAATCCATAAGAGGTTATCCTTCTATTGGTGTTATTCTATCAATGGATGCGGGAAGTCGACTTAAAGAAGCGGGATTGACGAGAAAAACATTAAGAAAAATGTACACTCCACCGTTGTGTGAGGAATTCACTAGTGTTGGTCTGAATAAATTCACACCTAGATTCCACGGTATCAATGTGTTAATAAAATGAAAAGAAATAGTAAAGAAGGAGAAAAACATTTATTAAGATACTCAACGTGAAAGAAGAACTTACATGGGAAAAATTAACTATACGATTACAAAATGAAAGAAGAAAATTACAATTGAAAGGAAAATATCAGATGCTTATTACCTTCACCATCATCTCCTTATAAAGGAATATTAGGAGCCTTATGTCCACCCCCCACAATAAATTAACCCCCCAACAATTAATAGAGTCAAAAGGAGGGTGAATAATCAAAAGGAAATTGACGTTTCGAAGATGACCCGAAAAACTGTCCAGATTCGTCCACCATATTGACGTGTGAATTCGTAATTGAAGAAGGAAGAATATGGAAGGGTCGTAGAAGAGAACTATCTTTTTCCATCTGTCCTCTATGAGCTGTAAACATTTCAGGAAATTTGGCTTAGCCATTTGGATGTTATGGTCAAAATGGTGGGATGGATTTATGTGCATTAATGTCAGGTCCACCATTTAAATCTGAACTTCAGATCCCTTTATCATGATGAAAAACTCAGAATTAGCTCCGACCACAGTTGAATAAAATGATCCTCATATTTTTATCTTTCTACTGTATAAATTTGTGCTTAATTGTGCTTGGTTTGTGGGCCCCACATTTGTTTGATGGGCCTTAGGCCCATTATGATTTTTCCATCAAGTTTCTGCATTCAAGTGAAAAAAACTCCATCTTTCCTAGTGATTAATCCATTAGAACTAAAAGAAAAAATGTTCAAAATAAAGTGAAGAATCATATACCAAAATATAAAATTAAAATGATGAATATTGTAATTTCCACAAGAAAATTATTGAGTGGGCCCAAATTGACACTTTAAGCATGAATTGCACAATGATGAGAAATGAAGTTCAATTTCTGAAATGGACTAAAATTTATGTTTATGAACTTTTAAAAAAATTAATATTAAGATCTTAAAAATGAATATTTTCCACTTTTAGTGACTAATCACACCCCCAACTTGAGTTTTTCTAGTCCCGAGCAAAATATATTACAAATATGAAATTCAAATCCCCTTTTCCAAAAACATTTTAATACACATTTCTCATCCAAATATCTCAAACCAAAACAATTATCAAACCTATCAAAATCATTTAAAACAAGCTAGGTCCATAAGAATATCCCAAGCCCAAGCCCATGCCTTTGTTCAAATTCATCTCCACATTTCATCCAATTTCAATTAAGCATGATAAAGTGTTGTGCATCACAAAAGATATGGGGCCCATTTTATTGTTCAAGGGGAAAAAATGGAAGCGCTAGATGGGAATCACATTAAACCTTAAGATGAGTATTATTATTTTTGATTATTTTTTTGTTTTTTGTTTGTTTTTATTAACCACAATAGATATGAAAAGACTAAGTCTGGGCAAGACAACTATGGAGTTGCGATCCCCAAGTGTCGGACACCACACATATTGTCAATGCCATTCTCTACAATTGAGATATAACGCCTAACTCTGGGCAAGACAACTATGGAGTCATGATCCCCAAGTGTCGGACGCCACGCATTTGGACAAAACATTACTCTATGTGGTCATTATTTTTTTTCAATTTTTTTTTGTTTTTTTGGATACTCAAATTAAACTAAAAGTGACCCCATAACCCTATGCTATAATGAATGGGACCCAAGAACTAAAATTTACACCCACGATCCAGTAGACATGCATTGTGACATTTTTATTAAGAGGATGAAAATGTAATCATTGAAAATCCCATCGGACAACCACACTTTCCAAAAACTATGCTCATGAACGTAAACTTGCAATAAAATAAAAATCAAGGCATCCAAATTTTTTTATATCCAATTTTATAGTTTGTAATGTTTGTTATCATGTTCACAGTTAATGGAATTTTTTCATTCCATGCATGTTCTTATTGAAAAAAAAATCATTTTTTTATTTCATCTCCCCCCAACATAGAATAACACTGTCCCCAGTGTCTAAAGAAAACATAGAAGGGGTATGGGGGAGTTGTTCAAAGAAGAAATTTAAAATGATAATCATGGAATGAAGTCACCTGGTGGTTGATGATGATAACGCATTCCACAATACTCTCCCTTCAATCATGTATTTGAGTCTCAACGGGTTGGATGGTGGTGAATGGATTTTCCTTATGACTTATGACATGTCCTTTTATTTTTAACCTATAAAAAATATAAAAATAAACAAAAAAATAAACTGATGATACATTGTCTTTTTTTAGATTTCTGGGTAAGGTATTAATCAGGGATCACGCCACGTGACACGAATGAATATGGCGCTCCCCTTTCATACCCATCCTTACTGATAAAAGATAAACATGTCAAAAGTCATTGGTAATTTATTATATGAAAAAGAAAATGATTAAAAATGATTTGAAACATGAAAACCATGGGTTGCCTCCCATGCATCGCTTTTGTTTAACGTTGTTAGCTCGACTTGAACCCCCCAACTTATCCAATTCCAACTTTCAAAACATTAATTAACACATATTTCTCTACTTCAACAAGATTGAGATTGATTGTTTTTTTTTGAAATTTGATTCGTATGAATCCTATTTTCTATAATGATTGGTAAAATCCAAGGAATATCTAAAATGGTTGATTGAGTTGCTTCTATAGTCCTTCCTGAGACACCAAGTATCATTCCTACATTATTGATTTCATGAGATGGATGAATGACAACTGAATGGTCTTATTTTTACACTATAAAGTGATAATTTATTTGGGACTAAAGGTTCATAATTTTGTGGTTGGGTTTATTAGGACATTCAAATACAGATAAGGAATTATAATCAAAATCAATTTCATTTTCAAAACTTCCCAACATAATTGGTTCCCTTTGAATTGAAGATTCAACCCCAAAATTTTTTAGATGAGTTTCATGAATGGGTATGGATTTGATGTTTGTGATTTCTCCTAATGGTTCAGTGATTGGTGTTTCTAAAAAAGCATCATTGGAGAAATATTCCGAACATTCAATCCATGAAGAAAAATTTACCTCTTATGAATTCATGAAATCAATTTCATCTTGATTTAAAGACGCTTCAAAAACTCCTCGATCCTATCCAATTATCCAAAATCCTAAGGTTGGTTCTTTAATAAAGGGATGAGGGGTTTGTGTGTTACAATATTCTTCTATCGATATTGAGGAAGAGAAGTTTTTAGTAGAAATAGGGTCCACACAAGTTTTAACGCTTTGTAGTTCTAGTCTAAAACATGATAAATCTGAATTCATTTTTTCCATTTTTTTCACACAATTTTTGAAGAATTTTTTCAGGATTATGATTGATATATGTTTGGACATCGTGTAATTCCTCAATATTTATCTTTTCAATAATTCTTGATAGTTATGAAAATTTATCTTTTGAACATTCATCATCACAAAGATCGCTCATGTTATCGGGTGTGGTGTAATCATTCAAGTGTTGATCAAAGTAATTTTCTATGTGAGGGGACTCCCATTGTTGATTTTCTATTTGATTCCAGCCCAAGTTTATGAAAGGAAATCGTTGATGATACTCCATTGGAGTTGAATGAATTTTGGATTTGGATTTTTTTGGACACATGAAAACAGGAAGGGGAAAAGAAAAGAGAAATATAGGTGAGAAAAGAGAATTTAGAGGATAATAGAAGGTGGGTGTCTAAGAAAACATACTTGGGTCCCTGGAAACGGCACCAAAATTTTGTTGTTCCCAAATTTACCCTATCAGTAAAAGCGGACGATGTAGTACTTGTAGGAGTCAAATCCACAGGGACCGAAAAAGTAACCTTGAGATGCTATGATTTGGTGTAGGATGAGCTATGAAGTGAACAAATATGGTGTTGATTGATTTGAAGAAATGGTGATTTGATTTAAAGAACAAAAAAATAAAAATGAATTGAATTAAAACAATTTATTAAGATGAGCCAATTCTAGGTTGTCTCTAGGGTTTGATTGGATGTATTTGTTTTTCTTTGAATTATATTTTCATCGGTTCAAGTGGTATCCATTAAATGAAATAATTCCTCAATATCATTCTCTAATTTAATCCACACACAATTTCAAGTCCAATCACTAATTCACTTAGAGAATCACTTAAATTATCACTCCAAGTAACTGGATCATACTAGCACTCAAAATGTGTTGTCATTAAAGTCGGTGAAGAAAAAGAAGAAGATAAATCAAAGAAAGGAACTCTTAAAATGAAGAACAAATTTAAGAGTTTAAGAACATCAAATAACATTGAATCCAGCCCATGAAACTCCCTAGGATCAAACCATAAGAGGTTAGCCCTCAATTGGTGGTATTCTATCAATGGAAGCGGGAAGTCGACTTAAAGAAGCGAGATTGACGAAGAAAAACATTAAAAAAATGTACACTCCACCGTTGTGTGAGGAATTCAGAAGTGTTGGTGTGAATAAATTCACACCTAGATTCAATGGTATAAATGTGTTAATAAAATGATAATAAATATTGAAGAAGAAGAAAAACATTTATTAAGATACTCAACATGAAATAAGAACTTACATGGGAAAAATTGACGATATGATTACAAATTGAAAACAGAAAATTAAAATTGAATGGAAAATATAAGATGCTTATTCCCTTCACTATAATCTCATTATATAGTCATAATAGGAGCCTTAATTCCCCCCCCCAAAATCAATTCACCCCCCAACAATTAATAGAGTCAAAAGGAGGGTGAATAATCAAAATGAAATTGATGTTTCGAAGTTGACCCGGAAAACTATCCAGATTCGTCCACCATATTGACGTGTGAATTCATTATTGAAGAAGGAAAAATTTGGAGGGGTCGTATGAGAGAAATATCTTCATCCATCTATCCTCTATGAGCTGAAAACATTTTAGGAAATTTGATCAGCCATTTGGATGTTATGGTCGAAATGGTGGGACGGATTTATGTGCATTAATGTCGGGTCCACCATTTAAATCTCAAATTCAGATCCCTTTAACATCATGAAAAATTCATAATTAGCTCTGTCCACAGTTGAATAAAATGATCCTCATATTTTTATATTTCTAATTTATAAATTTTAGCTTCATTGGGCTTGTTTTGGGGGCCCGACATTTGTTTGATGGGCCTTAGGCCCATTATACTTTTTCCAGCAAGTTTCTCCATTCAGGTGCAAAAATATCCATCTTTCATAGTGATTCATCCATCAGACCTAAAAGAAAAAATGTTCCAAATAAAGTTATTAATCATATAACAAAATATAAAATTAAAATTATGAATATTGTAATTTCCACAAGAAAATTATCGAGTGGGCCCAAATTGACACTTTAAGCATGAATTGCACAATGATGAGAAATGAAGTTCAATTTCGGAATTGGACTAAAATTTATATTTATGAACTTTTAAAGACATTAATATTAAGATCAAAAAAATGAATATAATCCACTTTCAGGGACAAATCACACCCCCCAACATGAGTTTTTCTAGTCCCGAGCAAAATATATTAAAACATGAAATTCAAATCCCCTTTTCCAAAAATATTTTAATACACATTTCTCACCCAAATATATCAAACCAAAAAAATTATGAAACCCATAAAAATCATTTAAAACAACTAGGTCCATAAGAATATCCAAAGCCCAAGCCCATTCCTTTTTTCAAATTCATCGCCACATTTCATCCAATTTCAATTAAGCATGCTAAAGTGTTGTGCATCACAAAAGATATGGGGCCGGTTTTATTGTTAAAGGGGAAAAAATGGAAGCTCTAGGTGGGAATCACATTAAACCTTAATATGAGTATCATTTTTTTATTTTTGTTTGTTTGTTTGTTTGTTTGTTTTTTTAACCACAATAGATATGAAAAGACTAACTCTGGGCAAGACAACTATGGATTCGCGATCCCCAAGTGTCGGACGCCACACATATTGTCAATTACATTCTCTATAATAGAGATATAAATCCTAACTCTGTCTAGACAACTATGGAGTCCCGATCCCCAAGTGTCGGATGCCACACATTTGGAAAATACATTTCTCTATGTGGTCATTATTTTTGTTCATTTTTTGTTTGTTTGTTTTTTTTGGATACTCAAATTAAACTAAACGTGACCCGAGAACCCTTTTCTATAATGAAAGGTACCCAAGAACTCAAATTTACACCCACGATCCAGTAGACGTGCATTGTGGCATTTTTATTAAGAGGATAAAAATGTAAACTTTGAAAAATCCCATCAGACAACCGCACTTTCCGAAAACTTTGCTCATGAACTTAAACTTGCATTAAAATCAAAATCAAGGCATCCAAATTTTTCGATATCTAATTTTAGAGTTTGAAATGTTTGTTATCATGTTCAAGGTTAATGGAACTTTTTCATTCCATGCATGTTATTATTGAAAAAAAATCATTTTTTTATTTCATCTCCCCCCAACATAAAATAACACTATCCCCAGTGTTTAAAGAAAACATAGAAGGGGGTATGGGGGAGTTTTTCAAAGAATAAATTTAAAAGGATAATCATGGAATGAAGTCACCTGGTGGTTGATGATGATAGAACATTCCACAGTCTCCCTACAATCATGGATTTGAGTCTCAATGGCTTGGATGGTGGTTAATGGATTTTCCTTATGACTTATGACACGTCCTTTTATTTTTAAGCTATAAAAAACATAAAAATAAACAAAACAAAATAAATTGATGATACATTGTCTTTTTTTTAGATTTCTGGGTAAGGTATTACTCAGAGATCACTCCACGTGACACGGATGAATATGGCGCTCCACTTTCATACCCATCCATACTCATAAAAGAATAACAGGTCAACAGTCTATGGTAATTTATTATATGAAAGAGTAAATGATTCAAAATTATTAGAAACATGAAAACCATGGGTTGCCTCCCATGCAGTGCTTTTGTTTAACGTCGTTAGCTCGACTTGAACCCCCCCAACTTATCCAATTCCAACTTTCAAAACTTTAATTAACCCATCATTCCCTACTTCAACAAGATTGAGATTGAATGTTTTTTTTTTGAAATTTGTTTCGTATGAAATCCTATTTTCTACAATGATTGGTAGAATCCAAGGAATATCCAAAATGGTTGATCGAGTTGCTTCTATAATCCTGCCTGAGGCACCAAGGATCATTCCGACATTATTGATTTCATGAGATGGATGAATGACAACTGAAAGGTCTTGTTTGTACCCTATAAAGGGATAATTTAGTGGGGATAAAAGTTTCATAATTTTGAGGTTGGGTTTATTAGAACATTCAAACACAGATAAAGAATTAGAATCAAAATCAATTTCATTTTCAAAACTTCCCAACATAATTGGTTCCCTTTGAATTGAAGATTCATCGCAAAAAAATTTTAGATGAGTTTCATGAATGGGTATGGATTTTATGTTTGCGATTTCTCCTAATGGTTCAGTGATTGGTGTTTCTAAAAAATCATCATTGGAGAAATATTCCGGACATTCAATCGATGAAGAAAAATTTTCCTCTTGTGAATTCATGAAATCAATTTCATCTTGATTTAATGACTCTTCAAAAACTCCTCGATCCTCTCCAATTATCCCAAATCCTAAGGTTGGTTCTTTAATAAAGGGACGAGGGGTTTGTGTGTTACAATATTCTTCTATCAATATTGAGGAAGAGAAGGTTTGAGTGGGAATAGGGTCCCCACAAGTTTTAAAGCTTTGTAGTTCTAGTCTAAAACATGATACCTCTGAATTCATTTTTTCCATTTGTTCACACAAGTTTTGAAGAATTTTTTCAGGATTATGATTGATAGATGTTTGGAAATCATGTATGTCCTCAATATTTAACTTTTCAATCATTCTTGATAGGTATGAAAATTTATCTTTTAAACATTCATCATCACAAAGATCGTTCATGTTATCGGGTGTGGTGTAATCATTAAAGTGTTGATCAAAGTAATTTTCTATGTGAGGGGATTCCCATTGTTGATTTTCTATTTGATTCCATCTCGAGTTTATGGAATGAAATTTTTTATGATACTCCATTGGAGTTTGAATGAAATTTGGATTTGGATTTTTTTGGACACACGAAAACAGAAAGGGGAAAAGAAAATAGAAATATACGTGAGAAAAGAGAAGTTAGGTGGGAATAGAAGATGGGTGTCTAAGAAAACATACTTGGGTCCCCGGAAATGGTGCCAAAATTTGGTTGCGCCCAAATTTACCCTACCGGTAAAATCGTTCGATTTAGTACTTGTAGGGGTCGAATCCACAGGACCAAATAAATAACCTTGAGAAGATATGATTTGGTGGAGGATGAGCTATGAAGTGACCAACTATGGTGTTGATTGATTTGAAGAAATGGTGATTTGATTTAAAGAACAAAACAAACAAAATGAATTGAATTAAAAAAATTAATTAAGATGAGCCAATCCTAGGTTGTCTCTAGGGATTGATTGGATGTATTTGGTTTTCTTTAAATATTATGTTCATCGGTTCAAGTGGTATCCATTAAATGAAATAATTCCTCAATATCATTATCCGATTTAATCCATACACAATTTCAAGGCCAACAATCAATTCACTTATAGGATCACTTAAAAGATCACTCCAAGTAATTGGATCTTACTAGCACTCAAAATGTGTTGTCATTAAAGTCGGTGAAAAAAAAGGAAGAAGATAAATCAAAGAAAGGAACTCTTAAAATGAAGAAACAATTTAAGAGTTTAAGAAATAAAATAAAATTCAATCCACCCCATGAAACTCTCTAGGATCAACCCATAAAAGGTTAGCCCTCCATTGTTTCTATTCTATCAATGAATCGGATGTCGACTTAAAGAAGTGGGATTGACGAAGGAAAACATTAAGAAATATGTACACTCCACCGTTGTGTGAGGAATTCACAAGTGTTGGTGTGAATAAATTCAAACGTAGATTCAATTGGTATGAACGTGTAAATAAAATGAAAAGAAATAGTAAAGAAGAAGAAAAACTTTTATTAAGATACTCAACGTGAAGGAAGAACTTACATGGGAAAAATTGACGATACGATTACAAAATGAAAGCAGAAAATTACAATTGAAAGGAAAATATCATATTCTTATTACCTTAACCACCATCTCTTTATATAGTAATATTAGGAGCCTTAGGTACACCCCCCACAATCAATTCACCCCCCCAAATTAATAGAGTCAAAAGGAGGGTGAATAATCAAAAGTAAATTGACGTTTCGAAGTTGACCCGGAAAACTGTCCAGATTCGTCCACCATATTGACATGTGAATTCTTAATTGAAGAAGGCATAATCAATAGGGGTAGTAGAAGAGAAATATCTTCGTCCATCTGTCCTCTATGATCTGTAAATATTTTAGGGAATTTGGCTTAGCCGTTTGGAAGTTATGGTCTAAATAGTGGGATGTAGTTATGTGCATTAATGTCGGGTCCACCATTTAAATCTCAACTTCAGATCCCTTTATCATCCAGAAAACTTCAGAATTAGCTGTATCCACAGTTGAATAAAATGATCCTAATATTTTTATCTTTCTTCAGTGGTCGTAGTTGGACTTTCAGGCAAGAGACTCAACATTGGTTTACTTTCGTTTTACCTATTGCCGGGTTGTGGAACCTTTCTGGTTGGGAGCGTGTTTTTCACCTTTTACTGTTCATTTTACTTGTTAGCAGTTTTCTTGTACTGGTTATATATCGATGCATGTATGTTGGTTTGCATTATGTAGCAGTGTTGTATCTTGTTTTCCTTTCTCTGCACTTTTTCATTTAGTTGGCTGCATGTGTGTGTATAGTTTCTTAAGCCAAGGCCTCCCATAATTCTTTATGCCTTTAGCGCTAGTCGCCAGCCCCTGGCCTATGGGGAAGGCTCGGGGTAATTGTGGCTCGAGCCCTAGTACGGGTCATGTCGTGATAGTTTTAACGATTTTTCATGAATTAATATAGTGTTTTTAGTTTAATTTCTATTTTGTATGACTTAATTTC
Organism: Viscum album; assembly: GCA_963277665.1. Lineage (NCBI taxonomy): Eukaryota > Viridiplantae > Streptophyta > Magnoliopsida > Santalales > Viscaceae > Viscum > Viscum album. The sequence continues at coordinate 817,124,941 of OY728165.1, forward strand.
CAAACTATTTCTATTCCATTATAAAAATATAATAATTAAATTATAAAAAAATAGTTTATGGGATGAATATGATTACATAAACATGGGTTTTTACATTCTCCCCCACTCTACCCAAAATAAATTTTGTCCAAATAATATTAGGTATCACTTAATTAAAAAACCAATTGGTATCTAAAATAAAATCAAGACTCAAGATATATATTATAAATAGATTCCTACAACTCTATCACAGGGATGAATATTTTATATATAATTTTCAAAATAATATTCACATATTAATGTTATCAACCATTTCATTAAAATGTGCCCCTATCTCCAACTCGTAGGAGTTTCAATAAAGATACCTTCCACACTTTCACTTTTAAGATCTTGTTTCCATAAAAATAATTTAACCAAAATGACTATGATAATACCTTATAAATTAATAGTGAATGATCATATGAATATGAAATATTTATCTTCATATTTCATATCTTATGAATAATTAATTTAAAACTACCACACTCTCAGTTTAACTATGTTACACTTACTTCATCCTATAACTCGCTCTATTTCACATAGCTTAACCATGATCATTTTCCTATTAGGTTCACTAACCATATCATAAAAATGTTATTAAATCCATCATAATGGTTTTTAAAGATCATATGATCATACAAATAGTATCATCCATGAGTGTCTATCAATGTGTGTAGTCATAGGCCCACTCATCGTGCACCATGTAAAGATTTACTTAATACCCAACCATGAATTTTCTGTGTGGTTTCCACTAGGTGCATATAAATCATATCCACATCAACCTAAAAGTTTTTAGAAAGGGTTTTAATTTATATAGAAACCACATATGCATTACTATACAAACATTTCCATATTTTATCCTATACATAGACTTATTCATAATGTTTTTATGAAATTTCCCTTATCCAAACCTCTAAATTAAATAGACTAATCCTCATAATTAACATTTCTAATCTAGATAAATAATTAAATATGGATATAATTGTAACTATAAGAACTAGCAATAACCACCCCATAATCACATTATTTTTATAAACTATTACATTAGATACATTCCCATAATATTTTCGTTTTAGAGTTTTAGATAATTAGAAAACATCATTAACAAATATTTACAATTTCTTTCTCATCAAATGTATATTTTCATAAATTTATTTGAGATACTTAATCCATAAAAAATATTCAACATCTCTCATAAATTGTCCAAAAATTATTCTCTTTTTGGACATATCATAAATATTACTTCACTTCGAAACTTGGTAATGTAAAATCATAAGAAGGTATGATATCAAATGTTCATTAAAAGAATAATCAAAGTAAATCTTGATGGTGAGTCAACACATAGAGTCAGAAGGCATGACCTGATATAATATTATTAATGAAAAAATGGAATATGTAAATGATATCGTAATTTAATTAAATCATAAAAATGAATAAAAACAAAAGGCATAACCACATAATCATAATACAATGCCCACTTCCAAGACAACATAATATAGTGTTCAATGATAACCACCCATGAACCATACAAAATTCCCAATGAGATGAAAACATTTCCAAATGAATTGTAGTGATATATAATTTTGGGCCCAACCATCACATAAAAAACCATTCCTATGGGTACTGTATCATTTCAATCCTTATATAAAAAAACCCATAGAAATAAAATGGGTTGTTTATCCTTTTGAAATGGGATAATATCGAATAATAAATAAGTATAAATATTTATTCCATGAAAATTAAATGGATATACAATGATATAAAGTAACTTTTTAGGTAAATACCACTTAATTGAGATATTAAACAACATGATATTTACACATTGCAGATAAATGGGATATATTTATGTTAGTAATTTTATAAATAAATCTATATATTAATCTTGGTTAGCACCCTTCAATCCATGTAATAAGATATAGGTATTCTAAAAAGGAATAGGATAAGAATAAAAATCTTGTCTATAAATTGTTGGTGATTAGAAAAGACAAAGGATTAGTTTAAAATTTATATTAAAGAGATTCCTTACCTTTCATATGTATGAACAGGGATAAAGAATTGAAGGGTGGATGAAAGAATATTTTTTAAAATAATAATAAAACTCAGTTTGAGGAACATGAAGAAATAACCCATTCATATTGGTAGTATTTAAAATACAACATCACTAAATAATGGGATAAAAATTTCATTTTTAAAATCATGATATGTTATGGTGTAAGAATCATAAAAAGTTAAAATTCAAGATAGTGTAAAATCCAATTATGAAAAATATGTTAAAAAGGACGCTTGACTTCATTTTTTGTGAAGAAATTCAAATAAATGAACTCATAAATTTATTTCAAAATTTATTTTCCAAAAATATTAATGATTCATTTTATAAAATACATTCAAAAATAATCATTGATAAATGTATCTAAATAAAGGTAATGATTTTCAGATATGAGGTTGAAGATAAAATATAATTACTTAAAATTCTTATACAATATTTGTAAAATAATATATTTATCTAAAACCAAAATTTAATAAAGAGTAATTGATTTTAAATTTGATTAAATATAAAGATAATTATGAATATGAAATCTGGTAAGACATATGAAAGTTTATATATATGAAAGGAGGACATTCGTGGTAAGGAAAATTGTGGATATAGAGGGAAAAAACCAATGTAATGCACGAGAATTTTTCTTAACAATATCATATTTTTTAAAAGAATAAAATACAAAAAAAGTGAAGATATCAATTAAAATAATTTATAATAAAAATTAAAATAGGAAGTACATTTCATATAAGAGAAGTGGTGGACTAAAATAGACATAAACAAATCAATCGAAAAATAAGATGTTTTGTGACCCAAAGAAAAGAAATTGACTCATCAAAAAACCCTTATGGTTTTGGTAATTTTGGGTTAGAATAAAATGAAGGAGATATCACAATATATAATTTTAAATACAGTCAAATAAACATTAATATTGATAAGATAATCCTATAGTGAATTAAGAGATCCTTTTGAAATAATAATTGTTCCGTGAATTGAAATGTATTTTAATGAATCAAAATTTCAATAAATTATCCTTACGGCTTCGGTAATCATTGAATCAAAAAAATTTGAAATACATAGAATAAAATAGATCAACAAATACATAGAAATTAGTTAGGGATATTCTAAAATATATAATTTGAAATTTAAACACCACAAAAAGGAAACAAGGAATATCGAATAACACTCATTGAATGAATTTTGAAACCAGAAACCCATTACCTCAGGTCCTGATCCGCTGGGAGCATCTACTAAAATTCATGAATAATAAAAATATTTTTAGTAAAATATTTTTTAAGCACATTTTTTACAATATTTATTTTTATAAGGTCAATACATCATCACGTGTTGTTCATTAATTATTTAGTTTTTTATTATGATGATTACTTAAGGTGGTTATATTTCTTTGAAACAACCGTAAAATATCGATTGTAAGAAATATTTCTATAAAATAACATCTTAATATCTTTAATTGTAAATTTATATGAACTTTATTATTCATTTACTAATTAATTTTTTGTATTTTTGACGTTTTTCCAAAAATGGACTCAAGTTATAAAAAATGTGCCATGGTATCTTGATTTAATGTGGTTAAATTCTTAGTGACCATTAAGTATTTATATCAATTATAGAATGACAAATATTATCATTAAGTAATATAAATTTTTTAATAATTATAATTTCTATATGATAAAAACATTTTTATAATCATTTAGGTTATGCGGTGATGGAAAATGATACATGTTCTTTATGTAGAGGCTATAGTCTGTAGGTACATATGGATGAAACTTTCATTTCCCATTGAAGAGAAGGGGTTTATATGTTAAAAAAATGTGTTTTAAATAACATATAAGATCATTAAATAAAATTTTTCCATCATCCAATTATGTTAATGATAAAAAATAGAACACACGGTTTGTGGATGTGGTAGTCCGCACATACACTTGATGACATTTTCATTTTCTAATAGGTTTTGTAGGATTATAGAAAATTGATGTTTAATTAGAATAATAATATTTTAGAATATTAATAATAACAATATTTTCATGATTTCATGGATAGTATACAATATAGGGGCTTGAAAAAGAAACCAATTAAGAGTGATCAGTGGAGAAAATTGCCTCTCCTTTTGGATGTTCCCCCTTAGGTAACACATTAAATATCATTAGATTGGAATTTTGGTAATGAAAATGCTTATAGGACACCGGGAGAGTGTTTAAGTGACTAAAGTATAGTTTTTTTCTAGTTAATTCATTATAATTAGTAGAGAAGTAGGTTGTTCAAGGGTGGTATATATAATTGAGTAGTGTTGCGTTGTTCTAATAATATAAAAGGTAATGTATCTATTCCTGGTAAGTGTATTCACTAATTGAAAATAATAGATTAGAAGAATGGGTATGGTCAAGAATCTATAACAAATTCATTTTCATATATGTTTTTATGTCTTTTATTCATATATTTTTCACTTTTACCGTTTTTTCTTTTACCAAAGTAATCACTTTTTTACCTAAGTAATTTAATTTTAATTTTAAGATATAAAATGGTTATCATTACATAATTTTTAAATAATGATTCAAGATATGAAACCCAATTATTTTAGTTAAAATTTTAAGGTGTAGAAATAAATTATAAAATTTTAAATGAAAATTTAATTAAAAATTTTAATTATCAAAAATTCATTATTAGCCATAAAAATGAGTTTTTTGATTTTTTTTAATTTTTTTTCATTTCCATGAAATAAATTAGTATATTATTAATTAATAGAGGTTTGTTTTTATTTCAAATCAAAAAATACCAAATTCTACATTGTGAATATTTAATTAAAATAAAAATTAAAATATTCACAACCCTTCCCACTAGGGTTCGTTTGGCTGACAGTAAGTTGAGTGTGACAATCTCAACCCCACCTTCTGTAGGCTAGGTCATTGAATGCATCATCAATTAAGAATATCAAAAAAATAGGAGGCATTAAACTAACTTACCAATAAACATGTAAGCATATCAAAATACCCATTAAATGATGAATGGTTAAATGTAATTAATATTTAATGTGTGCATACATCAATATCCTAAAATCAAAATACTAAATATGTAATCGAAGATAAAGGAAAAAATACAAACCCACCAAAATAAGAAATAATTACTCACCTACTCAAAATCTTGGGAAATCTGTAAAATGAAACACCCATTAAGAACAATGATATATCTAGATTGTTATGCTCCACATGATATTAGTCCTATTATAACTCAATTAAAAGGCCATTCATTTACATAATACATGACATGTGTGAGAAAAGAACATGAAGTGGTGAGTATAATAATACCATGTAGGACACCCTGAAATCACCAAACATAAAGAATATAATAACGGTCATCTCATAACAAAAAAATATATCTCTATCAGGATAAGTGAGACATAGATAAAAAAACACCCAAATATAAATACTCTCAAATTATCTAAATAGTCTCAATGTCTCAACCAAACAACCCATTAGCCTATGATTCTAATGAAATATTTAAGTCCATGCAAGATTAGGGGTGAACTCACACCTTGGGTCTAAAAAAAATAACTTAACTCATCTATGATGTCATTCTAGTCTGGCCTCTTCATTCAGAGGAACATGAATGAACTCAAAATATAATGATATGTTAATAGGGGTCACAAAGAGGGTTCTATTTGGAAACAACTGAACAAATTAGATTTTTCCTACTACATTGGGGATTGATGCTATGTCAAATATTGGCAACTTAGATTCTGACAACCCTAACTAGGAATAATGATGAGAATGATGATCAATCTAAGCCTCTCAAAGGGATACATGTTACAATCTATCAAGGTTTTTGAAATCCAAAACTCTGGACCAAATGTCTTATTGAACCCTCCTAGGAATGAACTGACACTAATCACTCTTGAATAAGGTAACGCCCCCACAATGGTTTGAAATATGGAATGAACCCAACCAATAATCAAAAATTAAAATCACCCAACAAATACAAGTTAATAATCACTTAAAAAATAATTTTACTTTCATCACCTCTTGTCGTATCTTTTATTCTAAAATAAAGATTTTCATCATGTTCTACACAAATCACCACTTAGGGTGGAGTAAATTTTTTCCTACATATGATTCTACAAAAATTAGGACGAATGCATGTGTATCCTCATCAGTATGAAGGGAAAACTTAAATCCATTTATATGTCCTCATAAATAATCTTTATGGAACAAAAAAATCATTCCATTATGATTATAATGGAAAAATAATTACGATAGGCTATTCAATTTCCCAAATTAGACACCTGATGAAAAAATGAATTTTACTATATCACATAAAATGGGTGCCTTGTGAGCCAGATCTATAATATATAATTAAATACCCAATTGTGATCTTGAAAAATATAACTCAATGTTAGGATCACAATTCCATAGACAGTTCATCAATGTGATCCTTAGTCAAAATATAAAACTAAATCATAGTTGATGTCACAATGATAATAATAATAATAATAATACGTTTATTGTTATTGTGTTATCATAATAATAACTAAGAATATAACCAATAAAGGGTAATTGACACACTCCCCAATTAATATGGTTTTCACTCCACCCTCTCTCTTCAATAATAATAGTTAAATTGTTATTATTATTTTAAAATATATATGGTAAACCATGGGATTGATGTGTCAATCCCATGATTTGAATTTATTTTTGTATAAGAAATCATGTTTCAATATTGAATTCTAGGCCATGTGACCCACCTCATGGAATCCAATCCCCCAATGGTCAGATCACCATGTGCCGCCCTCACCTGGTCCCCCCTCCAACTTGCGTTGTCACTCAATCCCCCCATTAAAGGGTCCAACCCGATCTTTGATTAAGCACCCCATAAATAAGAATGTCAATCTAGTCATAATCAATAGTTTTTTCATCAAAATTTTATCGCATCATATATCACAGACCCAGATCTATAGAAAAAATAGTTCCCTAAGGATAGGTTGTGCGGTGATTTATTATCGAATATTTTTTGAATATCTAGCTACAAAATATTTTGGTAATGATTATGAGAAGAATGGATGGTCTAAACTTTGATAAATAAGTGGGGGAATGAACATCAATAACTGTTAATGATTGCCATAATTCATTACCCATAGAAGTAAAAATGACGAGAAATCAAATAAAATACAATTCACATATATTGATGATAAACTAGATCATGTAGGCATGAATGATCCAAGAATCAATCTATTCTGGGATTTTTGTACATTTATCATGGAAAAAAATAGAAAAAAAATGGAAAAAATTATCCTACCATAATATTGGATCATTTTTTGGTGAATATCACAATCACGAGTAATGAAGAAGACAATTTCGATGCATTTATCACCAACCTCAAGATCATCCTCGACTGTTTTGCATTCTTATTGGACGTTCTTGATTTATCCATTGATATCTCCCCTCCACTCTAATATCTCACTTTTATACAGGGGACCCTATATATTCCTCATAATGAAATATTTATATTGGATTATAAGGTTTATAATATTTAAGTCCATTAATTAATTAAATTAATTAATTCACATAATGTTTCCGCCAACAGCTACCTCAACCGTTCATTTGACTTCAAATAAATTAATGTCAGACCAAGGGGAAATAATAAAATATATATTCAACTAGGGTCTTAGGTTTTTTATCCAAGAATATGTTTTGGATTTGTTACAATATTTTAACAAAAATACGCACATGTGATGTAATATATTTAATATTATATTATATCCTTCTTGGGCATACTAGGCCTTGGAATTTCATGTCATCTCAGTTCCTGGATCTAAACTAATTTTGTAGAATCTTCCAATGTCTTAAATGACAAAAGTGGAGTTGTTACACTCTCCCCACCTGCATGGATTTTCATCCCGAAATGATAAAGTGTATACACAAGGGGGGCCACTATGTTCTCCACTAGGTTTCCCCCTCCAATGAGCTCTACTAAAGGATATCATTTTTTCCGTAGGAACAAACCCAAAGGAAAAATCTTTCCCATGATTTATTATATTATAACATCTATTAATTTTATCAATATACTTTTTGGTCTTATAATTTTTTCATTTAGTATAAAACACATACATCACATAGGGAAACCAAGTTCTCAAAAATATAGAAAAATACATTAGTTAAAAACAATACCAATAAGAGTTAAAAATATTTTTTTCATTCAATAAATAGAAAATAATAGAATAATAATAGAAAAATATAAATCTACACAATCCACCGAAGTGACTGTACTCATAAAAAATCAATAGAAATAAAAAACAATGTTAGTAATAAAATTTTCATTTTTCAGATGAAAGTATATATAAAATTTAGAAAAAATTTAAGTATATAAATATTGAATGAAATAAGAAATATTTATAGAAATTAGGTAACACATATGACCATTATAAACTAAACATCAGAATATGAATCTGAGTGTTTGAAAAGTAATCTAGACATTATAGTAGTAACATTACTATTGGAATACGACCATTAAAATTGAAATATAACTTTTAAAATATTAAACACACCAATGTAAATGTAAAATATAATTTATGTATATTATAAAATTAAAATATTATATATTTATATCATAGTATAAGAAAATAAATGTTTTAATAATGATAAATTAAGTATTAGTATTTTTCTAAAACAAAAATGTTTTATATGGAAATTTTTAAAGAATATAATTATTTAAAAGAAAATTCATTGTCATAAAAAGGTTTGATACATTAATGATAATGAGTATTATAATGATGAAATAATTTTATGATAATATAAGTTATTTTTCTATGTTTCATAAAATCTTGTAGAAAAATGGTTAGGGAGAATTGTTTCATAAAATCGATTGTAATATAAATTTTGTATTATTTTAGTTAATGATGATTATATTTGAAAATTAAATTTCTCATATTAATAATATTCTTTTCATAAAATGTATTATATTTTTTTTATATACACATAAAATGGTAAGGGTGAGTTTGTTTTATTTTTCTGAAAATCTTGAATTGTTTTAGAATAGTGAAATACCATTATTTACACCATTAAACATTATAAGTCAAATACATGAATTCTTCAGTCATGGATGATGTAAAAACAATTTATTTTAAACACACCAACATAAGTTATTTTATATATTCACAATAATGAATACTATTAATAGTCATGATCCAAAATATTAAACTAAGGAATATAATAATAAAAACACAACTCTCCTTTGTGTATATATACTTCCCCACACAAGCCATTCTACACACTCCTTCAAAGAAATAAATCTTGAAAAAAACATAAAAACCCCTCTCCTCCCCACTCTCCCCACATCCAAGTGATATTAGTCACACCAAAATAAAAATTCCATGTTCTATAATGGTTTCTTCAAACCGGTGATATTAGAGAGTTAACACTCTCAAACTACATCTTTTAATTTCTTTTCTTCTTTTACGTTCTCCTCACCTACTTCATCAAAAAAATACTAATAACTCTAGTATCATGTATATAATTTAATTTTATATTATTAACATGATATCATCAATCCACCTATTTTCTAATCTCATATTCCTCAAAAAATGAACGTGTATTCAATGTTATGTCAGCTAACGACCTAGGTGGACAATGAGTTTTTTGTATTCCAATAATTCCACCATGGAAGGTATAAATTAACATATAATAATAATAAATATACTATTAATGTGTATTATATTTGTTTTAAAATTATGGAAATACCATATGTACAAGAAATTAAATACAATGAAACTAGTTTCACATTGTTAGAAAAAACATCAAAACAAACTAAACATTTATCATTAACAGTTTTTAATTGAACCATCTAAATTCCAGAAAAAATTATATATGAGACTATTTTAAATTATTTATGTACATTATTACCATTTAACATCAATTTTAGATAATTATTACCATTTTGAAAGAACTTTCATAATTAGACAAAAGTGATGTGTCATTGAAACCATGAAACAAATACACCCGAAACAATGAAATTGAACATTAGAACACATAGAAATGGCCAAAAATTTACTTTATAAAATTGTAATAAATAATAAATATGCATAAGAGGTTCTGAAATAATTAGTTTAGTATTCTAATTTTACAATTCATTACATTAATTTTAGATAAATAATGCATTCAAACTTTTGGTAAGGGATCTCACCAAACATCCAGATTTTCTTTGGGTAACACTTTATAACCCTTTTCATCATTTATCTTCTAATTATTATTCTATAATTATTTAATATTAAGTATATATATTCCACAGTTATATATAACTATATTAAATGAGCTTTATTTTATGGGTTAATACATATTTTAAAAGGTTTAATTTTCCATTCCACTTGATAAGAAAACTCAATAAAGGGGACGTCACTATTTCGTACCCATTTTTATGTAAACTCTACAATATTTTAAACTCCACAGTATTTTTAAATCCACTGATACTTTATAAAATTATTCATTTTGTCATTTAAAACTATTTAAAATCATTTTTTGTATTATTTAAATAATTATTTGTTTACCCTTGTTGAGGACTCTTTACTATTTTCCCTCAAATTATGCTCAAGTGGGACATTAAAAACGTTACCTTACCAGTACTTTTCACTGATTTCACTTTAGTTGGACATTTTTGTTCATAATCAATTATAATTTTTCCTTTATTAATTTCCCAAATTTATTTTATTCCCCTCTTTCAATGATACCACTATGATAAGCCCATTGTTTGTTACGACCTAATTTTAAAACCTATTTAAATTCATGGGCAACCCTTATGTTTATTACTAATTTTTTATTTCTAAATGTGATACACATATGAATGTACATGTTATGATGTGTGAACCAAGATAAATCTCCAAATAATTGGGTAATGTTTTGTCTCCTATGATTATATTCATGGGATTAGATGGTAACCCTAATAAATTATGGGTCTTTTCCACTATGTGGTATTATCTTGGTTGTCCTCCTTGATTCATGTTTATGTCATGTTATATATTGCTACCACTTTTCTATGTTTCCATGATCATATGATCTCATATTCTCTATGTTATTCCTTCATGTGTTTATTCATTATCCATCCCTTTTATTTTAATGTGTTATGACTCCTGAACCATTTTCTATTCTTAATTTCCATTTTCCTCATTTATTGGGAATTTGCGCTCACCCCATTTGTCTATGTATTCCATAGGTTATCCTATGAATTTTTTTAGATCTCAAAAGGATTTAGGAGCTAATAATGGATACTAATAAAATGTTTTATTATTCTAGTTTAAAGACATTTAATTATGTACCTAATCGTAGGCCTTTTAATATTTGGTTTATATTTTACAGATAATTATACATAAAATAATGTATTAATATGTGTAAAAGGATAGGGTCACCATAGTTTTTATTAAAGGATGGTCTAGTTATTTTTATTTATTTGGACTATAAAAATTTAGGAAGAATCCATGTTATAATTTTATCACCACTGGTGACCTATATTGAAACTTTGGGAATTAGATATTATGAATTTTATTCCTTTTATATTTATAGTTTTCTTTTAATATTCCCATTATCTAAATATTCAAACCCATAATAGTTATTTTTACTTTTTTATTCAATGAAGCGAAATAGGAGAACCAATTCAGACAAAAAAAGTGATTTCAAATTTGAAAATTTTTCTAATGAGTTGTCAAGGCTGATGTGAATGGGATCACAAAACATCAAGAAAGTACTGGATCAACTTGATCATGTTATGAATAAAAACATGAATCATATGCAATTTTATCCTTCTCCTATTAAATATTAATTTGTGGTTAAATCATTTATATGAAAAATTCCTCCTATATTTACTGGATCTTTTGATTCGTACATCACATAATATTGGGTTAACTACATTGAGATGATGTTATATGTCCTCTAGTTCATAGAATAATAGAATTTCATGTTAGTGGTCTATCGTTTTGATGGGGAAGTTGATCAATGGAAAAAATACATCATGAAAAAAAAGTATAAAGAGTAAATTGATACCATTTAATTAATGGGATTCAGTAAAATATTTTTCAATAAATATTTTCCCCAAACTCTCCATATTATAAAGGGAGGGAGTACTTCAAAAATAAGAAAATGGAATATGAGTCGGTCATGAAATATGAGGAAAATATTAAAAGTCTTACAGGATATGGAATTAGATTTTTCGTGAACATTCAACATAAAGGGAACCAATCCTTTAGTGGATTAATGGAAAATATATGAGAATTCTTTGTGATTCAGGAATTCGATAGCTCTGAGGATATTTTTTTTGAGCCCATAAGGTCGAGATGGAGATTGGTGACTCACAGCAGACTTCTAGGATTTGAGATTACAAGAATAAATTTGAGTTTACTATGAAAGGATAGATAGATAAATCCCATAAAGTCTAAAAAACAACACATCCGACATGCAAAAATTGTGGGAAAATCATTCTGGGAACAGTCTAAAGGGAATCATAAGATGCTTTACACAGTATAGAGCATGTTATCACTACTTTTGAGGCAGACCTTAATAATGAACTGGTGATAGGTACATTGTTTATTCATTCCGTAATTGAAAACATATATTTTTATTATATTTCTTTGTATTCATTAATATATTTAAAGTTTATTAGAACTATTTAAACACCAACTTAAAATATTGAGGTTGTGTTATCTGTGAGAAATGAAAATGGGTCAATTATTTCATTTGGTGTATATAAATCCTCCTAGATCATTTTTTTGATCCAACCTAGAATTATATATAAAATTACCTACATTGGTGTATTTTATTTATATATTGGGCATGTATTGGATATAATTATATAAATCTCACATAAACTATTAGGAAATTTTGATCACTCTACACATCCTAAGGCATCCTCTAATTCCATAAAAATGTAAGGTGGAGGATGGATATGCTTTGGAATCTTGTTCTTAAGCATTGATATTGTTTCCTTATGATAATAAAATATCTAGAAAAAAATGATTGGTAAAAAGGAATGTGTCATTTTTAAAGACATTCCCATTGCGAGGGACTACACTAATGTGTTCCATGAATAATTTCCTTGTCTTCCACCACACCGAGAGGTTGAGTTCTCAACTGAATTTCTATCTAGATCTATGTCCACATCAAAGACTCCTTATAGTATGAACACCATTGAGTTTGAATTATTGAATAATAAGTTATAAGAGAATCTAGAAAATGGTTTCACATGCATTAGTTCATCAGTATGGGGTCTTACAGTCGCCTTTATTAAGAATGTGTATGGCTCAATGAACCTCTGTATTAATGACTAAGTCCTTAAAAATAATGATAAATAACAAGTAACCACTACCATGGATAGATGACTTGTTTGATCAATTGTGTGGGGCCAAGTATTTCACTAATGTGGAACTTTAGTTGGGATATCACCAATTAATGGTGAATATTTAATATATTCCCAAAACAGACATTCAAAAAAGGAATGGACTCTATTAGGTCATAGTTATTCCCATTGGACTCAAAAAATCTCTAGTAATATTCATGGATTTAATAAATAGTGTTTATACTGATTACCTGTAAAAAATTGTGGTAGCCCTTACTAATGGTATTTTGATATACTCTAATTGAAAGGATGAGTCTGTGGGTTATTTAATTTTAGATTAATGACATTGAAAAGGGATAAACTATATGAAATGTTAAATAAATGTGATTTTAGGATGGAGAAAGTATCATTCTTGAGGCATAATAACAAAAACAAAAGTGAGATTTGGGGATCCTTCAAAGACAAAGTGAATTTAGTAGTATCAAAGCCTAAATATTTTAATTGAGATCTATAGTTTCCATGATTTATCTAGGTATTACTAATGATTTGTGGGGAACATCTCATGATTTTGAAAACCAATAACCAATATAACATTAAAGGGAGTAATGTTTGTTTTGACTCAATAATGTGATGAATACTTCAAAGATTTTAAAAAGAGTCTTATCACCGCACCATTAATTACACTATGCACAAGTATAGAATTCTTTGGGTAAATATTGATGAATCAAAGAAGGTATCATGTAATGTACTAATGAAAAATGATACAATTATAGACTATATCTAAAGGAAGATGAATGTTCCAAATAAAAACTATCCCAAAAATGATCTGGAGTATGAATCTATGATATTCATGTACAAAATCAAGTAGAATTATTATTATGAGGAGAAGTGTGAGATATATAATAGTCACAATATCATTAAATATATATTCGCACAGAAGGAGATTAATAAGAACCAACAATGATTTTTAGATCTCATCAAGGATTCTGAATGCTTAATACACTACCATCACAGTAAAGTGAATAAAGTATAATATTTACTATGTAGAAAGGATCAGGCATCTTTAACAAAAATATATATTGATAAGGATGTAGTATTTTTATACTTTTGAAGTAAGGACATGAGAATCATAAATAAAGGAACTCCATCATTCCTTTCTCAAATGATTATCAAATGATCCATTTTAGAGAAGGTAAAGGATGATCAAGGATATGATGTGGAAATTTAGAAGAAGGTTGAAGCTATTAAAAATTTGAAATACTTAGAGTTCAAAACATATGAGGAATGAGATATAAGATTCTATTCACCACTATGCGTACCATAAAATCCTATGAAAAAGAGAGATATTTTTAATGATTCACATAACTGGACCTTCTCCATCCACCCAGGGAGCAAAAAGGCATATTGATATCTCTAGGAGAACTATAGGTGGGAAAATATAATGTAAGTGATAACTGAATATACATCAATGCACATAATATTTTCTCAAGTGAGAGTTGAATAGAAAAAGTTTAACTAGATGATGCAACCATTATCCATAACTACATGAAAATGGGAAAACCTAAACAAGGAATTTTTTATTGGACTTATGAATATATATTGGTTATAATTTAATATTGGTTATTTTTTATCATCAAACAAAGACTTATCACTTCATTACAATTCTATAGGACTTCTCAATTGATAAAATTACATGGATATACATAATATAAGTAGTGAGGATGCATGGAGTACCATTATCTATTATATCTAATCGAGATAAATGATCTACCTACATTTTATAAAAATTTATCCAACATGATCTATAAAGTGACATGAAATTTAGTACACCTTATCATCCTTAAACTGATGGAAAATTTAAGAAAAATGTTTAGAAACTATAATACATTTTAGAGCATTCTCGATGAAAACTAAAGGAGGGTGGGAAGAATATCCCCATCAAGTAAAAATATCTTACAATAATAGTTTCCACTCAATCATGAAAATAGATCCACATGAAAAATTTTATGGGAAAAGATAAAAAACACATGAATACTGGGATGAAGTTTGTGAATGAAAGATGTTGGTACCTGAAGTGGTTGAGGAAATTGTAGAAAATTTTATGAGCATTCAACATAACATTAGTGATGACCAAATATGTTATAAGAGCATTGAAAATAATCTTCCAAGAACATAGATTTTATGTTTTGAGATAAGGTATTCATTTGTATATCTCCATGGAAGATATTTGTGATATTTAGGAATAAGGTAAAGTTATGTCCTAGGTACACCAACCCCATTCAAATTCTAGATCACATCAGAGTTGTGGAATACAAACTACAACTTTTTTCAACCATTTCTCAAGTACATGATGTATTCCATGTGTCCCTGTTGATTAATTACATAACATATCCCCCGCATGTACTCATTTTATAGGTAGTAAAACTAGAAATTGATCTCCCTTATGAGGGTCATTTGGTGAAGATCTTGGATCGTAGAGATAATTTTATATGTAATAAAAAAATAACCTAGAAAAAGTTCTATTTCAAAACAATTATTACCTCAAAGAAACAAGGGAAATATATGAAGAAATGAAGGCTAAGTACCCTCCCATGTTTCCACCATACAATTTAAAACAAATTTTGAGACTGAAATTTGTTATGGGGGGAAGAATTTAATGACCTAGAGTTTTCTTACTTGAATTTTAATTTTTAAAATTATTTCATTAAGTGTAAAACAAATAAAAGTCATAGATATTACAAGTTATCATTAATAAATAATGATACATTAGTCATCAACAAAACGAATAAAAATTCAAAATATTATAGTAGGTAAATAAATAAAATACATAACAATTAGAAATGAAAAATTTGGATATGCTCAATCCACAAGAATGACCGCACTCATGGAAAATGTTGTAGAAATAAATCATAATGTTAGTACTAAAATATTAATTTTGAAGATGATATTATATATAAAATTGGGATAAAATAGATGTTAATGATGATTTAATGGGATAAGAAATATTTATAGGATGTAGGGAACCAATAAGAATGTTATAAATTTGACGATTAGAATATTAAACTGGAAATTGAAATAGTAATCTAACCATTTGAATTATAACAAGACCATTAGAATTTTAATTTGATCATTTGGAATAATAATTAGACTGTTAAAATAGTAAACACAATAATGGAAAGGTAAAATAATATTTATCTATCTTATAAAATGAAAATTTGATATATTTATATTATTGTACAATGAAATAAATGTTTCAAAAATGAAAAATTAAGTGTTGGTGTTTTTATAAAACACAAAAGTTTTATTTTCAATATTATAATGAATATAATGATTTTAAAAAATATATTTTCGTAAAATAGATTGATAAATTAATATTATGTTTTATAATAATGATAATATTATTTTATGACACCATAAGTTATTTTTCCAAGGGTTATAAAATCGATTATAATATTAAAATCATTATTTTATCATAAATGGGTATTTTATTTAAATTTTAAATTTTATATATCATGAAAATTATTTTCCTGAAATTGATTCTATTTATGAAATCAGAATGTTTAAAAAAATTATGTTCAATTTTTAAAATTTTTCTGAAATAATAAAATTTTTGGGGAATTGTGAAGTATGAAAATTTAGAGTATTTAACGTCATAAGCTAGAATATTAATTTTTTACTCAAGGAGGATTTAGGAACCAATTATTTCAAATACACATGCTCCAATTATTTTATATACTCACAATAATCTATAATATTAATATTCTTGATCCAAAATAACAAACTAGTGTATATAATAATAAAAACACCCCTCTCCTTCCCATATAAATACCACCCCTCACCACCCCTTATCCTAAAATTTAATAATCCTTACTGATTAAAAACTATTCTTCAACACCCCTCCTCCCCACTCTCCCCACATCCAAGTGCTTATGGTCTCATAGAAAAACAATTCTAAGTTCCCTAATGAGTTTTTCAAGATGGTGGTATTCTAGTTATAACATTCTCAAACTACATCATTTAATTTCTCTTCTTATTCAACCTTCTACTCACATATTTCATATAATATAGAGTAATAATTCTAGTATCATGTATATATTATAGTATTATATTTATAATGTAAAATCTTATATACACCCTAATTGTCATATCCTATTATCCAAATAAAAATGAAACCATTCTCCTTGATATGTCGGTTAACCACCTTTATGGGTGATGGATTTTTGTTTTACAATAATTTCTTAATGGAAAGAATAAATTCAACTACAATTATTTAAAAAGAAATAATTGTTTATATTATATGAGGATTGAAATTATGTAAAGTGTATATTTATATAACATTAAATAAAAATAAATGATTTTGGAATGGTTAGAAAAATAGTCAAAATAAACTGAACATTTTTCCTTAATGTTTTATTAAATAAATCATCCAGATGTTCAAAAAAAGGTTATATGTGGGACCATTTTAAATTATGTATTCTCATGAATACCATTCCACATAACTTCTATAGAATTATTCCTATTTTACCTGAACATCCATAATTATACACAAGTATAATGACAATTAAACCATGAAACGAATCCTCGTAGAACAATGAAATTGTACATTATAACTCATGAAAATTATAATATAATTACATAATAAAACATTTATAAATAAAATATATGTTTAAGGGGTTATTATTTAAGTAATTAATTAATATAATTTTATTCTCCAATACATTGAGTGAATGTACATAATGCCTTTGAACATAAGGTAAGGGATGTCTCTGAACTTCCATATTTTTTTGGGGAATGCTTTATCTCATATTTCCAAAATTCATCTCTATGTTATTATTATATAGTTATACTATATTATTTATATATTTTCCATACTCTTTCACCTTGGAAAATATTGTGATTGTGAATCCATATAGAGGTGGGTCCAATTTGGCCAAACAGTTGATTGTGGGGTGATTATTTCTTGAATAATCATTAACATCAGGTAATTGTTGTTTCTATTTAATGGAAGCTCTGAATGGTTCCCACATCCATAAATGGTTAAATACCATCTTTCCAAATGTTGGAGGTTATATGGATTTTCAATCCTGATTACACATTGGGACTCATATTTGTCAACAGAATGGAAGGTCGGGCTCGTCTCACCCTTTTAGGGGGAAATTGTTACCTACTCCATGAATCTCAAATAAATTTATGATATGTTTGATAGTCTCTTCCAAATCATTAAAAGGGATTTCTTACCCTAAAAAATTGGGTTATGTCTCTATTTGTAAAGAATATGGGGATCATATTAGTGAATTCATCTTTGTGTATCTGACGTTCTTCACTAGCTTCCCATTAATGAGAATCTACTTATGTGTTAAAACCATATAACCAGGATCCTGGGAATTTTTTCAATGTAGGGAGGTGGTCAATATTCTGAGGAATGGATTTAGCCATCATGAGAAATCCTACATATCATAGTTATTACAGGAATCAAAACCCATGTAGTTTGTTAGAACCATGAAATTTAACATCGTATGGGGATGATATGCATGAGTGATCTTAGGAACCAGATATTCAAGATCGAGTCCTAAAGGGAAGTCCTACATATCCTAATTATGGATAGAGTCATAGTTGTCATAGTACATTTGGTTTCTCAATCTAATGACGATTGAGTTGGAATGGACATCCCATGGGATGTATTGGGCCCTAATTGTTGATTTGTCAAAGACATGAGAGAAATTACATCTAAGTTAGTGCCTATTAGAGATAGATCCTGAGAAAGGAATCCTATATATCATAGTCATTGTTGGAATCAAATTTCTCATAGTTAATTCACTCATTTGGGAATGGTCCCTAGGTAGATTCTGTCTTATGGGGGACGTTTATGTCATTCCACTTATTGGGGATTACATATTAGAATATCTTTGGCTAGTAAAGATTTATGATGTTGATGATAAGACTATTGAAACTCTCTATGACCTCATGGTCTATGCATGGTTTGAGAAATAATGGATAACATTTATTCTATCTTGTTGTATATGAATATGTGGATTATATTCTAGGATATCACTTGGGATGTCTAGTGTGAATCTCGGGCATCAGGGAGGCATATTACGTATCCTGTTTATTGTAGGAATCAGAAACATCACAACATAGTTGATGTAGGCTTACTCACTAGTGTTCCCTAATATTTCTAAAGATATATAGTGAAGATGATATGATTATTGAATCTCCCTAATTTCATGTGAGTTATTCCCTTTGTGAGAAACAGAATATGTAAAATTATCAATTTCATTTATTGTGGATGTGGGACTTATGTGATGGGACTTCCCATGAGATATTAATATAGATATCAAACCTCAGGTTAGTTTCCTACATATCTCGGTTATAGAATAAATCAAAGTCATCATAGTTCCCATGATAAAGGCTAACACACCCGCATTTCTTATATCTTTTTAGAGTTTTGTGATGCATTTTATATGATTACTTCAACTCTCTATACCCACATGGTTCATGCTCTATGTGAGAAACATGGCATGGAAGATGATCAATGTCATTTATTGTGGATGAGTGTCTTATTTTCTAGTAATTCCCTTGGGATATTAATATAGATCATGATACGTGGGTAGGATTCCCCTATATCATGGTTATGGAAAAAATCTGAGTCATCATATTTCTTATTATCAAGGCTCAAAAACCGACATTGACCGAATTGTCTTAGAGGTTTATGGAAGAAATTATTTAATTATTGTAACTCCCTAAGCCCAGATGATTTATGATCATTGTGATAAAAAATTAATGAAAAATAATCAATGTCATTACTTTTGGGTCTGGGAAATATGTGTTGGGAGTTCCCTTTGGAAATTAATATAGAGCGCAAACCTTGAAAAGGGGTCCTACATGTCCGGTTATTGGACGGAATCAGACTCATTATAGTTCACTTGATCATGGATTACAGATTGAATTTTCCTTATAATCAGGGCTTACACACTGAGGATAGATAATGTCATTAAATACTTGGATTAACTTTCTAATTTGTCCCTATTTCGTGCCTGAAATGCACTGATTGTCCACTCGATATGACTTGATTCCTGGATCGACATTTTGGAGAGTTCCTTACTAACATTTCCACAGAAACTTTAATGATCCAATTGATTTTTCAATGGTAATTTTCATATTCTAGATGGAATGTTCGAATTCTATCACGTGATCAAGGATGGAAGGTCCAAAGGATATCGTTATAC
Source organism: Viscum album (assembly GCA_963277665.1). Taxonomy (NCBI): domain Eukaryota; kingdom Viridiplantae; phylum Streptophyta; class Magnoliopsida; order Santalales; family Viscaceae; genus Viscum; species Viscum album. Next base: position 817,145,545 of record OY728165.1, read on the forward strand.
CTGGTCAGTTGATCCTGGAATCCATCATATGTTCTGGGAAGACATATCTAGTGGGTGTCGGATGATCTGGATGACATGACATGGTGTCATCATGATAGATGGTTGACACATTTGGAGGGAGTCATGAGAGTCAATGTGACATGTCTCTAAGTGTGTAAGATGATCAAGATTCCATGTGCTGGTGTCACCATGAGAAATTGTAGACACACTTGAGGGTGTCGTGAGAGTCTATGTGACATGTCTCATATGGTTCCACATGATACGGATGACATGTATGGGTTTCATCGTGAGAGATGGATGACAGACCTAGAGGGAATCATGAGAGTCTACATCATGTCTCAAAGGGTGTCTCATGTCATGGATGACATGGCTGGAGGGCATCGTGAGACCTGGATGTTGTTCCCATAGGGTGTCATGAGAGCTCGTTTACATGAATGGGAGCTACTGCAAGTTTTATTTATGATTAATTACATCTACCATATGAATCTAGTGATATATATAATGGACATCATGAGGATTAAATGGTGATCCCAGAAGGTTTCACAAGACTTCCATGGAATTCCCAAGGGGCACCGTGTGACTTGCTTTGACATGTTGAGTGGACTTCATTTCCCCAAATAGTGTACCAAAGGAGCATCACGAGATCTGGGTGACATGTCCTTGTGTAGTCTCATGTCTTGGGTGGTTCACACTAAGTAGATGAGGGTCTACATATATGTTTTTATCTTATGTATATCATCCTTAGTCTTTATTCTTTCCTTTATATTGCGAATTCCTTTTATTTGTTCAGTGTTACCTTGTATTAAGGCTTGTGTGATCTAGAAATTGTTTTAGTTGTTCTTCATGTGTCCTAGGAGTCCTTCACATAATGTTTGAGTGATCAAGAGTAGTTTTTTATGCTTTCCAAATGATCTCTCTCGTTTACCCCCATATCTTACCTACTAGGAAGTTTTCCCTGTCATGAGTTATATCACTCTAATAAATTATCTATAGTATCAGATTGTCTTCGTGAAAGAAGAAAAACTCATCATCTGTAGAGTCTTGGTTTTTCTTGAGGGGGCTGGGATTTATAGGCCTCTACACCCAGATTGTAAACTAATATCCATAGTTCATATCATGTGAATTCATGATGGAGTCGGTGAAGGGATTCATTGTTATTCATCTACACAAGTTCCTACATTGGATCACCATTATGGTGTCACCTGATTTTTAGGGACCATGATTTCGTCCATCAATTCATCATTTATTGGGTTATTTCTGATTAATGGGGACTTTTTGAATCATGAGGACACCGTGAAGGGCTTCTACATTATAATATTGACATACCATGTTCCTTCCAGAGATGAGGGTTTCTTTCAAAGGTCTTCCACTTGATCTCTGGTGACTTGTCTAGGAAATTTCATGAAACAAAGATGGCTTATCAGGGGGCCTCTACAAGATCAAGCTAAAATTTTAAGGGGTCTCACGGGATCATTCTTTTGATGGAATTATAATATTAAATTTTTTTACAATCATGAGGGGCTCCCTCATCCTCTTATTTTCATTAATTTTTTTTATAATGGTCTAGGGATACAAGTGAGATTCCATGAGTATTATAAAAGACAAATACTCTACTCCTGGTGATGTATCACATGACCAATAAAGATCTAATGTATATGTGTGATCATTTAATGGAAAATTCAACCCATTTTTCCTTATGGAGTGAGAGGGGGTGTGATATCTCTTTGACATACTGGGGATCTTCACGTAATAAAGTTGAAATTATGATGATCTTTCACTATATGAGGCATACATGTAATTGGGGTCTTGTGGTGTCTTTTTAATACCAGGGTCGTATCTCTTTATGTTTATGACCTCAAGAGGATCTCACATCATATTAAATTTTATTTCCTAGGTTGATTTTACAATTTTTTTGGATCTCTTGAGTTTTTGGTAATGTTGTGAATGGAAATTATTCTCCCCATCGGTGATCTATCTTTTGAGTTTTACTATTTCCAGTCCCCATTTTTGATATTTTCTTTCAATTTACAAAGAATTATTTTTATATGTTATTAGCTCTCTGCTAGTTGAAAAAATGAATCACCTGGAGGGCCTCATCCAAATTTCATTGTCTGATCATTGTTTCCCTGAGGCATTATCTCAAGAGAAGAAGGAATTTTCTATGGGACTTAATATTATTTTTTATAGGCTTTTCACTGGATGTATTTTCATCACATGACCTTATGATGGTACCTTGATCATGTGTATCTTAGAGGATAATGTGATTCATGATTCTCGTCCATCTTCTCCTTTTATTTTTTTGGTAAAAATAATACTCATATCCAGGTATTTTTTTCCTTTGGCACTTTGATGGTTCTCATTTGGTGGGAGTCCAAAAATCCACCCACACCTCATGAGAAACATTTGCGGAGAAAATGGATTTTTTTGTGGAAATAAAATTCCCAACTGAGTCTTTAGTGTTTCCATGAATCAGTGTCTTGGGTGGTGCTTAGTCTATTAGGAGATGCTTGGTATTCGAAGAGATGACCTATAAGTAGGCATAGAGTTAGATTCATTTCATTGGCTACTCATTCCTCTAAAGCAGTCTCACCATTCACCTGTCGCATGCCCTTATCAAAGGATCCTTCTGCAAGTCCCGGTAATGAGACCCCACTATGAGTCATTTTCTTGAGAACTATTCTACAATACTGATTTTTCTCAGTTTCACTTTGGAACTAATATATGAACTACATTTTAGTAATTTTTTCACTATTTTGATAATGATTATGATTTTCTTGGGGGTTCTTCACGGTCTATTGGCCCAATCATACAATCATATATCTATTAGGTAGCTCTTGTACCCATGAATGGGAGACGTAATCGTAATTTTTTGAGGGTTATGTGGCCGTGTGATTCCTTGTAGGGTTATGTGACTTGTGAGACATTAGTAGTTAGGTAGTTCATGAAACATTTATGGGATTCAAAAATTCCATTTCCCATTCATGTTATCTGAATGATATAGTAGATTTTTTTCAATTTCTATGATAATATATTATTTTATCTTTTTGACATAAGAAACTTACTTCTATTCAAATGGATTCCAGATCTTATATAGGTTCCTCAACTATATCTAGTCAAAGAGACATTATTGATATAAACTACAATGTCGACCCACGATATCACATGTATTCTGAAAACAAGATTATGAAGAGGTTCCTCTCATCTATGCTTCAGTATTGTCCCCTATCTCACCAGATTCCTTTATATGGGTTCATTTTAATTGAAAGTGTTCCCATACCTCTTTCAGACATCAATATTCTATCTATTTTTGTTCCAACATATTCTCACTATTTTCAAATGAATTTTTTTGAGGAATGTCAACTGGTTATTATTCAACCCAGGGGTTGGTTTTATATGTTTTAAAACACTTTCCTGGTTTTGGATGGATTTGATTTCTCTCATCATCCAATTACTGAGAAATACTCAATTATATTTTTCTCTTATTTGAACCATCCAGGTAGTGGGTAAATCTTTAAATGGGATCTATGTCATGGATATAATTTTTTGATGAATGGGCATGACGATTTAGGTTTATGAAGAGCTACATAGAGTTTTTTGATTAGTTATACAGGATCCATCTATACAAATCCATGTGGATTTACCAATTTATCATCTACCTCCATATTGATATTCTTTATGAACTGATCATCCATTGGTACCAGTGTACCCACATAGTCCAATTTTCTATATGGTGAAGTGGGAATCAACCTATGGTACATGTACAAAATAAATGGGATTTACTCTCTAGAAGAGATTTATGATGTGTTAATACTAAAAAAATGGTTGGGACAATCCATTTTAGGCACTATTTTTGGTGATGTAAATACTCACCATTGTTAAAGAGAATCTATGGAAGAATAATATGATTTTACTACTCATATCTTACATGGAATGGATTAATATTTTCCTATGTTTTAGTGGGGTCAGTCCAACTTCCACACACCCCCATTAATGCCCTTCCCAGTTGGTATGTGACCGTGTTTCCTCATATTTCTTCATCTTTGGAGGTGAGGACTATAAATCAAGGAGATATTGAGTTAACTGGAAGTTCTATACAAGCCTTAAAATGGCATTCCTTATGGACATGTTTTTTAATGGATGTATTTTCCCAGCCGAGGAAGGACATTCATGGATATGTGTCAGTGAATTTGTGATGGTGGCACGGATTGTGGAAGGCCAATGCCTCAATATGGTAGAATTAGTCCTTTCACACCATTACCAACTTCTGGTCCACATTCAACAAGGAATCATCGACTACAGGATTAGAGTCTCTTTCCAATTTTTGTTTGGATGGATAGGTGGGAATTTCCATTGTTATGAATAATATAAGGCCACTAGGATCCTTAATGCCTTATCACATTCCAATCCTTTGAACACATTAATCTTTTAAACTAAGTCTCTAAGATACACTGAGGTTATAGATGTGTTTTTCCTATCTAATATCATTCATTTTACCCCTTACTATACATTGACTTAAGTGATTAATTATAATGGTAGTAATCCCTTGACGATAGGTTATATAATATCTTTTTTCTAGATGGGGTTCTTACATCCAAGGTGGATGAGATGATCATTTATGAGCCTTATACAACTTATGAGTTTTCTTGTTGGTTTTGATTCCCCCAAACGGTCTCCCCTCTTCCTCTGGATGACATACAAGGGGAGAGGGACCCTGGGGTCATCCTCCAGTTTTGGATGATGATATCACAAGAGGATACTAATTCCAAGATCATTCTTCTATCTACCACTGATCCTTCCATTATTAACAATGATTATGAAAAGGTCTGGGTAAAATCTATCTTTATGATATGCTAATACAGCTTGTTCTCCATATGGATACGACTATTTCCACACCAACCCCTCTGTATGTGGTGACAATTGAGTTAATTAATGAACTATGAAAGGAATCAAGGAAGATCCCTCATCCCAATGATGACTACCCTAATGGTGATATATAATGTATTTCAGAAATTAGTCATCCTGAATAAGATAGAGATGATACTCTTGTTGAGAGAAGTGAATAATATGAGTCTTCTCTTACTTTCTTAAGGGATCACCTTGTTATTCATCCTCTTGTCTCACCTACTCCATTGGTCAAAAAGGCTCAGATACTACATTGGTTGATCTATAAAATAATTCATGCTTTGATTACAAAGACTACTTTGGAAGTACTATGTGAAAAAGGGTAATGCTTTTATCAACTATTTTATTATTTAGTGGTGGGTTGTTTTGATCTAAATCCATTGTACAAAATCATGAAAAAAAATTGTTCTGACTAGGTAATATTTTCCACTGATAAGAGGGAATTTCATGATGTTGCTAGTGAGGCTCCCGTTGTTGGGAATATGAAGGAGACAACTGAGGCATTAAAGAAAGGCCGCCATTTGACATCTAAACAGCAATCTTGTATTGATTCCGGCAGAAAAAAAACATGAAGGCATGATAAAATCATATCATGTATGAGTTTTGAACTTTCAATGTCATCATCCTCATTGGAAATTTCTTTGAAGAGAGTTGTATAGTTGACTACATTAGTTGATACACTCTATCTTGGTGAAGAAGATGGAGAGGCGAGGTAAGAGTCACTCCAATGTTCGATTGACACATCTAGCCAGACTCTTCCTAACATGACCAACTCTAATAATCAAATATTATTGTAGTTCAATCATTTTCATGTATTTTTATTTTAATGAGATCCTCATAGAGAATTCTTAATATTAATAATCCTCATATTTTTATATTCAATCAGTGAAAATATTTATTGAACTCAATATGTAATTGTCTAGTTCTCTTTTATTTGTGATATACATGAAATTTTTCATCTTTGATGTCACGACCCTTCCCAGTGGGGCCCACACCGTGACTCCCCAATCCCGCCTCCAATAGGCCAGGGGCTGGTGACTAGCACCGAGTAGGCATGTCACTAACATGGGAGGCATTGCCTAAGTACCTGTACACACACACATATCTCCAAGCCCACAAATGCAAAATTGTAAAACACTAAGGAACAAAAATTCATGCATACAACTAAACCAAAACAACAGAGTGCGACGAAAGGTAGAGTACTGTAAAAGTAAATTGGGCGAGAATACAGGCCCACCAAAAGAAAGAGTCTGTAAAACTGCAATGTCCAACCTATAAGCACAAAGGTACTGGGACTGCTGCTTGTAGCCGTAGGAACGCCTCGGCCTGTAGGGTACTCCGAAAGCTCGGTCATGTCCGGGTCCACCCTGGACTCTGTCAAAAGGCTTCTCGTCTGCACAAGACACTAGACGTGTGGGAAAATCCCATGCAGGGGTGAGTATAACAATACTCAGTAGAGGACCCCGAAAACCACAAAGAAGTACATAAAGTAAAGGTACGGTCAGCTATGCACAATATATGTCTACAAAACATACAGAACAAACCAGATATACTCAAAACCCAGAACCGTGGTCTAGAAACAAGTCACACGGCCGCATACCCCCGCAAGGGATTCTGTTCGAAGATTCTGTGATGCGCTCATTCCGGGAGAACAAACTCCACAAGTCTTATAGCTCTGATGACGTCCGTTCGGGAAGAGCTGTTCGTCGGGAACCGTCGTGAGATATAGCTACAATCATTACGGGATACACACTCTTGAGTGGGAAATATTTTGATACACAGATGAGGATCACTGCCAGGGCCATGACGTATACCGCGACTCATCCGGAATTCCCCTACTAGGTAGAGGATCAATGCCCGGTAAAGTTGGTCACGCCAATGCCTGACTCTACCTAGGGACTGGAATGGTTAGAGGATCTCGATCCGGGCCTCTCGGATGGATGCCTAACTCTATCATAGAAAAGTCCTGCTGAAGGGATCATAATCTTGCGTGAGGGAATGATGCCTGACCTTCAGGGGAACAATAAGAAGGGGAACTAACCCAAACGAAAGATGTTCAAGGCACGGTGAACAAAAGGACCAAGCCGTTCTCCAAAAAGTACACGGCGTGTAGAAATGATACACGCCGTGTTGTCAGACCCTGGGTACTGCCCGTGTACAATTGGCCCGTGTCGTGAGGCTGGTCGTGTACAAAAACATAGTACACGGCGTGTAGTACAAAGTACATGCCGTGTCTGGGTAACTGGGGTAGGCTTAGTTTACTCTGGCCATGAGCCCATTAACGGTCACCAACCCGTGTACTCCAACCCATGCGATCCACACACGGGGTGACCCGTGCTGTTTACCTCGCCTAGCTGGGTGATGGAGTACATGGTCGTGTACTCCATCCCATGTCTGTGTATCCCTAGGATACACGCCGAGCTCCGCATAGCCGCCTCTGCTGAGATGTACACGCCGTGCCGCCTGAAGCCATGTAGACCATCCCGTGTCCGTGTACTACCCAATGTACACGCCGAGCTTCGGGGAAGGTCCAACACACCGTGTGATTGGGGTCGCACACTGTGTGATCCTTCTCTGACCCCGAAACCCTAGCCTCCACCATCATAACTACACGGCATGTTCTTCGGAAGTACACGCCGTGTATTTTGGAAATTTCAAGAAATGACGATCTTCGCCAGTGCGCCTCCCGTGCTGCTCCGATCATCAATCCGGCCATCCGATCGGCGAAAAACTTCCAGGTTCCGGTCTCCCCGACCCCATGAAGCCGCTTCCATCACTTTTGGGCCTCCGATCGGCTCCGAAAACGTGTTCTGATCTTCCCGCATGAAGAACGCTCAAAGAATGCTCATTCCGATCCGGTCAGATTCGTCGTCTTCCATAGTCGGTGCACCTCCACAAGGTCGTTTCAGTGTCAAACCTTCATTTTGGTATTGTTGCATTGCAAAACGGATGCGAAACAATCCGTTGTTCGTCGCCCCGTGAAGAACGCGAAGAACACACAGGGAAAAAGGATGAAGAAAACCAAATAACAAAATGAGGAACTAACCTCCGTTGTCGTTCGTCTAGGCGTTGATCCACTCCCATTAATAGGCTTAAAACGGAGCATAGATCAACATGAATAAAAATCATGGATTATTTCTCTCAAAATCATCCCAAAGAAAACCCTCCCGTAAGAACGTACGAATCCACGGATCAACTAGTTCATGGTTGATCCGTATTCGTCATTTAAACTCTAAAATGGGGAAAAGAAAATTGAAATAAAAAACCCCTACCTTTTGAAAGGATCGATCATTGATGGAGGTGTCACACTTCCGTTGTCGTCAATATCCTTCAACGTCGGCGCAGCAATCCTCTATCTCGATCTGTCGTCGTTCGTCGCCAAGAATTCTCTCTAACGCCTTGCAGATTCGGTAGAGATTCCTCTCAAACGTTTCCAAGGATCAACAATTGCTTAACCCATTAAAAAGGGAAACATGTTGTCATTTAATTACATGGAAGTATTAATGGCGTTGACTTTCCATTTAGAAGTCGTTAAGACGTTCCATTAATTTAGGAAATAGCTGTGTCGTTGCCGCGCTGCAGCGGATGTTTCCTTAAATGAAATAAAATAAACTGGTTAATTTATTTTATTTTATTTTACTTAAAATGTCCGAAAAATAACTTTTTCCCTCGACCTGCGCCGGTTGAGGTTAGCCTCATTCTTAGGTAAATACGTCGTCCCAGATGCAACAGTGTGCTCAGATATTTAATTCGGGCATCCGTTTGGAAACTGCCACAATCGCGCACAAGTGCCTACTCACTTAACAAAAAAAGCCCAAACCACCATTCCGGGCTCAATGGACCTAGGAATAATGTCCCGTCATTGCACCCGGTCTCAAAATAATTCCATATAATATTTAAAAATAATAAACAGAAAATCCGAGACATTACATTCACCCCACCTTGGGGCTTTACATCCCCGAAAATCCAAAAAAAAGGCTACTAAAAAAGATGAGGGTACTGGGCACGGATCTGGGCCTCTGGCTCCCACGTGCTCTCCTGAAGATTCCTGTGCTGCCACCAGATGCGCACTAAGGGAATCGATCACCCACGAAGGATCCTCTCATGCCGATCCTCGATCTCCACTGGGTACTCAGCAAAGGTCACTCCATCCTCGATGTCCAGCTCGCCCAAGTCGATGACGTGCGATGGGTCATGCACGTACCTCCTCAGCTGCGAAACGTGGAAGACATCATGTACCTGATGCAACTCTGGTGCTGGAGCCAGGAGGTACACCACCTCTCCAACTCTGCCCAGGATCTGGAAAGGTCCAATGAACCTCGGAGATAGCTTGTCGCCTTGGCCAAATCTCCGCTACCCTCATCGAGGTGAGACCCGATGGAAGACGTGGTCTCCCTCTTCGAACTCCAGAGGTCTCCCTCTCCTATCAGCATAAGATTTAGGCTGGCTCTGTGCAGTCTTCATCCGCTCCCGGATGATCTGCACCTTCTCTGTAGTAGCTCATACTAACTCTGGACCCATGAGTGCTGACTCTCCAGGGTCTGTCCAGCAAAGCGGTGACCGACAGGGTCCCCCATACAAGGCCTCGAACGGTGACATACCGATGGTGGAGTGGTATTTGTTGTTTTAGAAAACTCCACTAGTGGTAGGTGGTCCTCCCACTTGCGACCAAAGTCCAAGATACAGGCTCGGAACATATCCTCCATAACCTGAACGGTCCTCTCTGTCTGACCATCTGTCTGGGGATGAAACGCTGTTCTCAAGCACAGCTGAGTCCCAAAAGTCTCCTACAATCCCTTCCACAACCGGGATGTGAATTGGGCATCTCGATCTGATACTATAGTCAAAGGGAAGACATGAAGCCGAACTATCTCCTATATATAGAGGCGTCCCAAGCACTCTATGGAACTCTGGTCCCTGATATCTAGGAAGTGGGCCGACTTGGTGAGTCAGTCAACGATCACCCAGATGGAATCGTGCCCCTTGGACGTATGTGGTAAGCCTATCATGAAAAACATCAATATTCCATCCCACTTCCACTCTGGAACTTCCAGGAGGTGAGCTAACCCTACTGGAACCTGGTGCTCAGCCTTCACCTACTGGCATGTGAGGCATCGATAAAAAAACTCTGTTACTTCCTTCTTCATGCCTAACCACCAGAACTATCGTCAGAGGTCCTAGTACATCTTTGCTACTCCAGGATGTACCTCCAAAGGGGATGTATGGAACTCCCTCAGGACCTCCTCCCTCAACGCCACTGGTACAACAGTGCGTCCTCTGAAAAGAAGTATGTGCTCCCCACCTTGCGAATATCCATCAAGATCATGTCGTGTGGATAACTAAGCACGTGAGGCCACACAATCGACATCCCCAAGATATGACTCCATAACTCGCTGTAAGAGTGGAGGGGTGACAACCATCGACTGTAGGTAAGCTGTATCCTCTCCATCCACGAAGGATAATTGTAACACGGATAACTGCAGTGTCGCCTCACTCAACAGCTGTGAGCTCGACCTTCTACTAAGAGCATCCACCACCTTGTTCCCCTTCCCAGGAGTATAGCTGATCTCTAAATCATAGTCCTGGAGGAACTCTAGCCAACTCCACTGCCTCAAATTCAGATCCTTATGTGAGAAGATGTACTTGAGGCTCTTGTGGTAAGAGTAAACAATGAACTCCTCTCCCATAAGGTAGTGTCTCCACATCTTCAATGCAAAGAATACCGCTGCTCACTCCGGATCATGGTTCACATAGTTCTACTCATCTGGCCTAAGCTGGCGTGAACCATAAGTAATCATCGCGTGCCGCTGCATCAGGACATAGCCGATCCGGGTCCCTGATGCTTCGCAAAAAACTATGTACTCGACACCCTCCTCCGGCAATCTCAAGACTGGGGTGCTCGAAAAAATCTATCTTGGCTGCTCAAAATCCTCCTTGAACTTTTCTGTCCACACGAAGGGTTTCCCCTTTCTGGTCAAGGCCGTCAGCGGTGCTGATATCCGAGAGAAAGCAGGGATGAATCTCCGGTAATATCCTGCCATCCCAAGGAAACCTCACACCTCTGTCACACTCCGAGGTGGCTCCCATTCTAAAACAGCCTCCATCATGGCTGGGTCCATAGCTACACCATCTGCTGAGATGACATGTCCCAGAATGTGGACCTTCTGAATCCAGAACTGGCACATTTAGAGCTTCCCATAAAGCTGGTGCTCCCGAAGTACGTCCAGAACCATCTGCTGGTGTGTCGCATGCTCCTCCTCTGACGCCGAGTACACAAGGATGTCGTCAATGAAGACTACTATGAACCGGTCCAAGTATGGCTGGATGATCTGGTTCATCAACCCCATGAACACTACGGGGGCATTCATCACACCAAAGGGCATCACCAAGTACTCATAGTGACCATAGAGACATCTGAAAGCCTTCTTCGGTATATCCTCATCTCGCACTCGTATCTGGTGATAGCCTGATCAAAGATAAACCTTCGAGAACCATTGTGCCCCTCTTAGCTGATCGAAGAGGTCATCAATTCTCGGCAGTGGATACTTGTTCTTCACCGTCACCTGGTTCAGGTGCCGGTAATCCACGCACAACCTCAGAATGCCATCTGCCTTCTTGGCTAACAAAACTGTAGGCGCCCAGGGTGAGACACTGGGTCTTATGAAACGCTTGCTCTGCAAATCCTCTAACTGCACCCTCAGCTTGCGAAGCTCCATGGGATCCATCCAATAAGCTGATGAGGAAATCAGTGTCATCCCGGGGTGTAAGTCGATGAAGAAGACAATTTCCCGATGGGGAGGTAACCCTGGAACATCTTCCGGAAAGACGTCCTCATACTCCGCCAGCTGGGAACTGAGAGATCACAACATCTACTACTTCGAGGGTAAGGATAGCCAAATCATGAGTGATCGGCTGCCCCCTCCTATGCATGAGCCCATTTTGTGATGCATGGGTTTCCTTTTCTCTGAAAAAGGAAAACCTTGTTCCATCACAGCGGACACACAACACTCTTCGCCAAAAATAGTCAATCTGGGCATGGACCGAAGATAACCAATTTATACCGAGAATGACGTCATAAGGCCTCAACGCTACCACCAAGAGGTTCCAAACGAAACTATCGCCTCCAAGGGTAAGATCGTAGTATCTGCAAAGGCGTGTGATTGTCGAGTCTCCTCCCATAGGTGTCTCCAAGCATAAGGATCGAGTCAACGGTTCTACTGGAATCTCGAGGTTTTGTACAAGACATGTGGCTACACGGGAATGACTGGAACCTGTGTCTATGAGTACGTAAGCTAAGGTAGAAAAGACACAGAGCGTACCTAGAATCATCCCTGGGGCCCCTGGGTCATATGCCTCGACCGCATGCAGTTGTCCCCGTCCCTATCCCTCAGCTCCCTGAAACTGGTGCGGACCACCTGGGGGTGGTGGTGGAAGTAAGTCAAAGCGTCTTCCACCACCTGAAGCTCTGCCTGCCCCTCTGCCACGTCCGCAACCCGGCGGATCTTCCTGCTCCGTTCTCTTCATCTACCTCGGCGGTCCATCCACCACATCTCTGTCAGCAGCTCAATGTGTCAAGAAATCTCTAGCGAGATGCCCCCTACTGTCGCATTCATAGAATCGATTATCCATAGGCTGACTGGTCCATCCTGAGAGCCCTGGACTGTATATCCCCTATCCTGGTCCTACTATGATGTCTCCCACGTCTAGATCCTTGTGCCTGACGTCGGCTCCCTATAGCTGGTGTCTCTGCACTTGTCTGCCTGCTACTGACTGCCAGCGGATGTCTCTGCTCTGCTATGAAGCTCTCGATCACCAAGGCCCGCTTGATCACTCCAGCATAAGTCGAAATGCATAGAGGCACAACACTAGCTCGGATGTCACTTCGTAGACCTCACTCGAAGGTCCGAGCTCTGAATTACTGATCCCTAACCATATCCATCGAGTACCTGGCGAGGTTGGTGAACCTCGATGAATAGTCAACCACTGTCATACTACCCTACTAGAGCTGAAGAATCTCCTGGATGCGCAGAACTCTCAGCATAACCAGAGAGAACTCCTCCCTGAAGAGTCGCTCAAACTCCGTCCCCGAAAGAGTCTCCTTGTCGTGAGTCTGCGTGGTCAGACTCCACCATCATCCCTCCGAACCCTAAAAAAGGCTCGCTCCTAGGACCACCATCTGGTCTGCCGGTGTCCTCACTAGACAGAAAACTCTGGTCACCGCCTCAAGCCAGTCCTCAGCTGCCTGAGGGTCGAGCTCACCTCAAAACCTGAGGGGTCTCTGACTCTGAAACTCGTGGAGTGTGCTAAGCCTGCGCTCCTCACCAGTCGGTACTGCAGGTACCACTAGCTTCTCCACTGGCGGTATAGTAGGTGCACCACCGGGTGGAAATGCCGGGGGAGATGGTACTTGAATCGAAGCCTCGTCACTGAGGGGGTCATCCTCATGATCGTGCTGCCGAATCCTAGCGGGTACGCATCGCGGAGGCATCCTGTAAGGAAACAAGATGTGTCACGATCAATGAGTATATCTAGATAGCTGACACCAAGGACATGGAAGACACAACCCATTCCTATATGATGCATTACCCTTTTATTTCCCCACAACCAGTGTTTTCATGAACTGGGTTGAAAAGTAGGTTATCAGAGTCCTGGTGTATGGATACGTCGGCCGCCGCACCAACACTGGGGTCCTTGGCCTGAAAGCCGAACCCCAAACACTTAAAACTATTTCCCCAAACCAAACTCACAGACTCTTGGTCCTAAGGTAGAACCGACCAGCTTTGATACCACTCTTTCATGACCCTTCCCAGTGGGGCCCGCGACGTGACTCCCCAAGCCCGCCTCCAATAGGCCAAGGGCTGGTGACTAGCACCGAGTAGGCATGTCACTAACATGGGAGGCATTGCCTAAGTACCTGTACACACACACACATCTCCAAGCCCACAAATGCTGAAATGTAAAACACTAAGGAACAAAAATGCATGCATACAACTAAACCCAACCAACAGAGTGCGACGAAAGGTAGAGAACTGTAAAAGTAAACTGGGCCAGAATAAAAGCCCACCAAAAGCAAGAGTCTGAAAAACTGCAAAGTCCAACCTGTAAGAACAAAGGTACTAGGACTGTCGCTCATATCCGTAGGAATGCCTCGGCCTATAGGGAACTCAAGAAGCTCGGTCCTGTCCTGGTCTACCCTGGACTCTGTCAAAAGGCTGCTCGTCTGCACAAGACACCGGACGTGCGGGCAAAGCCCGTGCAGCAGTGAGTATAACAATACTCAGTAGAGGACCCCGAGAACCACAAAGCAGTACACAATGTAAAGGTACGGTCAGCTATGCATAGTATATGTCTACAGAACATACAGAACAAACTAGATATACTCAAAACCCAGACCCGTGGTACAGAAACAAGTCACACGACCGCATACCCCCTCAAGGGATTCTGTTCGAAGATTCCATGATGCGCTTGTTCAGGGAGAACACACTCCACGAGTCTTATATCTCTGATGACGTCCTTCTGGGAAGATCTGTTCATTGGGAACCGTCACGAGATATATATACACTCATTATGGGAGACACACTCCTGAGTGGGAAATATTTTGATACACAGATGAGGATCACTGCCAAGGCCATGGAGGATACCGCGACTCATCCGGAATTCACCTGCTATGTAGAGGATCAGCGCCCGGTAAAGTTGGTCACGCCGATGCCTGACTCTACCTAGGGTCTGGAATGGATAGAGGATCTCAATCTGGGCATCTCGGATGGATGCCTGACTCCATCACAGAAAAGTCTTACTGAAGGGATCATAATCCTGCGTGAGGGAATGATGCCCGACCTTCAGGGGAACAAGAAGAAGAGGGCACTAACCCAAACGAAAGATGTTCAAGGCATGGTGAACAAAAGGACCAAGTCGTTCTCTTAAAAGTACACGACATGTTGAAATGATACACGCCGTGTTGTCCGACCCCGGGTACTGCCCGTGTACAATCGGCCAGTGTCGTGAGGCTGGTCGTATAGAAAAACTTAGTACACGGCGTGTAGTATGGAGTACACGCCATGTCTGGGTAACTGGGGTTGGCTCCATGTACTCTGGCCATGAGCCCATACACGGTCACCAACCCGTGTACTCCAACCCGTGCGATCCACACACGGGGTGACCCACGTTGCTTACCTCGCCTCGCCGGGTGATTGACTACATGGTTGTGTACTCCATCCCATGTCTGCGTATCCCTAGGATACACGCCGAGCTCCGCGTAGCCACCTCTGCCGAGCTGTACACGCCGTGCCACCTGAAGCCATGTAGACCATCCCGTATCCGTGTACTACCCAAAGTACAGGCCGAGATTCGGGAAAGGTCCAACACGCCATGTGACTGGGGTCACACGCCGTGTGATCCTTCTCTGACCCCGAAACCCTAGCCGCCACCATCAGAACTACATGGCGTGTTCTTCAGAAGTACACGCCGTGTATTCTGGAAATTTCTAGAAACGACTCTCTTCGCCAGCACGCCTCATGTGCTGCTCCGATCATCAGTCCAACCGTCCGATCGTCGCAAGACATCTAGGTTCTAGTCACCCAGACCCCATGAAGCTGCTTCCGTCACTTTCGGGCCTCCGATCAGCTCCGAAAACGTGTTCTGATCTTCCTGCATGAAGAACGCTTGAAGAATGCTCTTTCCGATCCGGTCCGATTCGTCGTCTGCCATCATCGCTACACCTCCAAAAGGTCGTTCCGGTGTCGAACCTTTGTTTTGGGATCGTTGCGTCGCAGAACAGAGGCACGACGATCTGTTGTTCGTCGCCCCGCGAAGAACTTGAAGAACGCGTGGGAAAAAAGGTGGAAGAAAACCAAATAACAAAATCAGGAGAGAACCTATGCCATCATTCATCACAGCATTGATCCACTCCCGTTAATAGGCTTAAAATGGAGCAGAGATCAACATGAATAAAAATCATGGATTATTTCTCTCAAAATCATCCCAAAGAAAACCCTCCCATAAGAACGTACGAATCCGCGGATCAACTTGTTCGTGGTTGATCGACGTTCGTTGTTTAAACTCTAAAACGGGGAAAAGAAAATTGAAATAACAAACCCCTACCTTTTGGAAAGATGGATCATTGAAGAAGGTGTCACGCTGCCGTTGTCGTCGAGATCCTTCAACGTCGGCGCAGCGATCCTCGATCTCGATCTGTCGTCGTTCATCGCCGAGAATTCTCTATAACGCCTTGCGGATTCAGTAGAGATTCCTCTCAAATGTTTTCAACAATCAACAATTTCTTAAACAATTAAAAAGGGAAACATGTTTTCATTTAATTACGCGACAGTATTAATGGCGCTGACTTTCCATTTCGAAGTCATTAAGACACACCATTAATTTAGGAAACAGCTGCGCTGTTGCTGCGCTGCAGCAGAGGTTTCCTTAAATTAAAATAATTAAACTGGTTAATTTAATTTATTTTATTTTACTTAAAACGTATGAAAATTAACTTTTTCCCTCGACCCGTGCCGGTCATGGTTAACCTCATTCTTAGGTAAATTCGTCGTCTCGGACGCAACGGTGCGCTCAGATTTTTAATCCAGGCATCTGTTTGGAAACTGCCACAACCACGCACAAGTGCCGACTCACTTAACAAAAAAAAGTCCAAACCACCATTCCGGGCTCACTGGACCACGGAATAATGTTCCGTCTTCGCACCTGATCTATAAATAATTATATATAATATTTAAAAATAATAAACAGAAAATCCGAGACATTACATTTGATATTATATGAACAGAAAAAGATACCAAAACCTTGAAAATTATCAAGTAAACGTGAATTCATGGATCAGAATATTTAAAACATAACAAATTATTTTTGATAAGTACTCATGAATTCACACTAACATTAGATCCTTAATTGATATATCTATTCTAGTTTTCTGAGGGTCAATTGTCTTGTAGAAGGATAATTGGGTAGAATACGTGTCCAGGATATAGAGTTTTCTACCTTTCTCCAAATCCTATAGTCAATGTGATAGGATCTTAGTTTTCTCTAAGGCCATATAGTGGTCCTTATAAGCTCTTGAAGACTATATTTTTGTTGTGTTGTAGGTTAAGGACTTTTAACTCGGACCCTCTATTTTTGTATTTTAGGGTCTTTTAGATTAGACCTTCTATCATTGTAGTTTTTTAGGTTTTAGGTTGGACATTCTACATTTACAGTTTAGGGACTTTTAACCCAAAACTTCTATCACTATAGTTTAGGGGATTCTATCCTTTACCTTTCATCGATGTAGTTTAGTGGCTTTTATCTCAGACCTTCTATTACTTTATTTTAGTATATTTTATATTTTACTTTATATCACATTATTTTAGGGTCTTTTCTCTCAGACATTATATTACATTATTTTATCATCTTTTAGATTTTACATTCTATCACATTATTTTAGGTCCTTTTAGATCATGCCTTCTGTCAGTTTAGTTTATAGTATTTTGGCTCGAAACATCTATACATTTAGTTTATGGTATCTTAGATTGGGCCTTCTATCACATTAGTTTAGTTTATTTTTCTCGAACCTTATATAGAATTAGTTTATTGTATTTTAGCTAAAAATTTATATTGATTTAGTTCAGAGTATTTTATCTCATACCTTCTGTCACATTAGTTTTTAGTCCTTTAGATCGAACATTATCTAGCTATAGTTTACATTATTTTATTTTGGACGAAATCAATGATTTTGGAATATGTTGTTGACATGCAGGGATTGAACCAAAACACACTAAGGTTCTTAGTTTTGTCATGTAGTTTCTAAGGATCACCAGGATCAAAAATCCCTTTTGTGAAGTGACACATTTAGCTGTTGACCATAGGTTTATGTCAAGGATCCACATACATAAATTAATAATCAAATAAAGGGTCTCTTGAAGATGGTTATATATTCTATGGGATATAGAAGATTTAAGGGGGTAGTACTGATTGATCAAAAAATACTAAGGATGCTAGGATGACCTGGATATTTGAATTGTGGATGATATAAGTGATAACCCAAAATTTATAGTCCTTGAATATGGGAAGGGGCTGACATTTCGGGGATGAACCATAACACTATGTGGTTCCATGTTTCACCGCAATGTTTCAAGGGATCACAAGGATTAATGTTCCTTTCCATGAAGGATTATATATATTTAGTTTTGGGTTTAGGACATTATGTGTCAAGATAATTGTCATGAAAAATATGATCTCCACTCCATTATGAGGGACATGACATACTTTTGAAGACTCGGACATCTAGATTATGAGGTTGGGTTTGAGAGGAAATCTATCCAAGAAGGATTCTGTCACCATTTGGAAATTTGGATTTTGTATTTTAAATCTATAGTCCTACGACCAACCTTTTTGATTCGTGAGGCATGGACCATCAAAGGTTAGGAAATAGAGGGTCACATTCCTAGTTTGATAAATTGTAAAAAAAACATGTTGATTTATAACCGAGGATGATAAATATGCTTAGATAGTATGGTATAGTGAATATAAATCATTGTCCATATTACTCCAGTCTAGAAAATGATATGGGAAAATCTTACAGGGAATGACCCAAAACATGCTAGGTGGTGGGTTCTTCCATAGTGATGTGAGGTCTCAAAATGATCATAAATCACTTTTCATAGAGTGTTTCATTTGGTTGATAACTATAGGGTAATATTCAGGAGCCATATGCATACATGCATAGCCAATCAAAGGGTACGTTGAAGTCGGGTATCCTTTCAAAGGGCCTTAGGGGGTTTTAGTGATCCAGGGCACTAAAATTAGGAAGTTTGATTTGTGGAAAGTGTAATATACAATACGGGTTTGAGAACCATGAATATTTTTTATCATATTAGAAAACATGTTCTCATGGTGAGGAGATGTGAAAATAATTACTCTAACTTTTACCTACACAGGGGATATAGTGAGAAATGCTTGGATTTTACTAGGGCTACAAAGTAGTCACTATGAGCTCTATTCCTTATATATGTGTACCTTATGTTTTCTTAAAATACTGATGTGAATATTTTAGAGATAAATGACTTAAATTTCTCTTAGGCCACCATTTTGGGGTTTTCAACCTAGTAATTATTTTGTCTCTTTCACTATGGTCATGAAATTCAGACCATTATTAGCTATATATTAAATTCTTATAGCTTTGAACTAAGTTTGGGATGTTCAAAATCATCACACGCATGGACCAAATATGGTGGATGATAAAAAAAACAGCTCATTTAAGATACCCAGGGTCAATAATACACCATCATCCTTTTATGTGGGATATTATAATGTTGTAAATCATGGATTGATGCTCTGGGTCATGAGTTATAATATGGGACAATAATACTGGGAGTAGTTTGGATCACACTGAGGTGTTGAGTTATTCAATGGTTATGTTTGGAATCACGAGGGATGGAAATCCATTTTTTGTAGATTAGTTAGTTTTTTTGATGTCCACTGGCGCATTTATAGGTTCCATATGCATAAATTCTTAGTTAGGAAATGGGTTTTTTGAAGAAAGGGTATCCTTTATAGGGGTTGTGGAATCTTTTGTTAACTCAAAACACTTGAGAAATGAAGTCTGGTTTATGGATTGATGTTTCATTTAATGATGATAAAAGTTCCTCATACTTTCGATTTCTAGTGTAAGGATATTGTGGTTCCTTAATATGGGATCAAAAATGGGTGATAACCTGCATAGTTTATTATTATGTAGTAGGGATGTTTTATATGCAACTTAACATCATGTAGTAAAGACATATTCCCGTTAGTTTATCATTGTGCAGTGAGGACCGTCTTGTTGTCCACTTAAAATGTCTTATGACCAAAACATTTTCCTTCCAATTTAACATCTTGTGGTAAGGATGTGGGAACCAAAGTGAAATATTTTTACATGATATATTAAGTAATCAAGAATGGAATACATAAATTTTGATCATTAGTATCCTTTATTCATTTTTGGTGCATTTATTATCAATTGTTGTGGATGGACCCTTGATTGGAGATATGGGAATGACTATATATCTTGTCCTGATAGCAATCAATCCATACATAGTTCCTAAACCTGAAAGGCTCTACATAGGTCTGACCCATATGCATAGGTGGGAATTATTTTTTCGATTATTGTATATGGGCCCATGATTGAATATTTTGATGTTACTATATATCGTGTGATGATAGGAATCGATCCACAATTAGTTATTAAAGAACCATTCATTTTAAATTCATACAGAAATGAAATGGTATTCTCATTGTGAACTTGGGCATTGTGTTTTCACCCAAGGATGAAAACATGGGCATCACTATGAATCTAATGGAAATAAGAATCAATCCATATGCAGTTCTCAAGGAATGACCATCCTATGCAAGTTTGGACTATACATAGAGTGGGGGGGGGGTTATATTTTTTTATGGGACCCCATATTATAGATCCATGCATCACTACATATCATGTGATGTCAAGAATGAAGTCACGTGTAGTTCTTCAATGGAGATGTGTTTGGAGACCAAAACCAAAAAAGATGACCCTCTCAAGAAAGGTCCACATGACTGTACAGTTTTATGTCATTCCAAGGACATTAAGCTTTCTGTTTAAAATCATGCGGAAATGACTTATGGTATGCCTTTAATGGTATTTCATCTAGGACCATGATGATCCTGTTAAGAGATTCTATGCATTTTTTGTGATGGAAATCCCTTAATAAACTTCTTAAGCTCGCGTGATCAATGGTCGGTGTGAGAAATAAGGAATGAAAAGGATCATCTCACAATGGAAAGGAAATTAAGGATATAAAGGGGATATTTTGAATGAGGTGGTGGCTATACCAATACATAGGATCAATTAATACCTATGTATCTCATAGAAAATGAGAATCAACCCTTAAATTAACCTAGAAAAATTGTTTAATTTAATGTCGTATAGAAATGAAACTAGTCGTGTAGTTTATCGTCAAGTAGTAAGGACATGGATCAAGTGATGTGAGGGGAAATGGAAGTTGTGGTTGGACTCAAAACTAGAGGTTTGGGCACCACTATTTATCTTATTGTGGTAGGAATCTAGTCGTAGGTAGTTCTTGGGAAATTTTATAGTTTAATTTTATGTGGTGAGGATTTCATCCTGGATGTTTGGCGTCATGTGGTTAGGACATAAGTCAACATGATGTTTAAAGCCTTGTTGTTAGGAGTTGAGGTGATATGTTGATTATCATCTTTCTATCAGGATGATCTTTTGTGGTTTAACATCTTGAATCTGGGAAAACAATTCTTTTGATTATTTCTATGAAAATTATTTCCTTATAAATCTCACATTGGTTGGGGGTGTGACATGCTCCCCATCTATGGTGGACAATGAGTAAGCTCCATTATGAAAGACATTATATATGATGTAAGGCCCTTCCCATTTAGGTTGTAGCTTTAGATTCTTCTTACCTGGTATCATTGGTATTCCGAGAGCTAACACTAATTATTATATGAGTAATTACCATAGGTGAATCATCTTATTAAAGGATACTAGGATCTGATTCTAATAGACCTCGAGGTTCTGTATTGTGCGCAAGATGTTCTCATCGATCTGCTCAGATTAATCAAGTCACTTTAACAATAGATAATCATCTGAGATATGTTTATAAATGTTTATTCTAAGGTATGGAATATAAACCTCCTTGGGTAACACTTCCTCAGTCCAAAAAACCAATGACTATAGCGTCACTTGTGTAACAGTATATGTGGTGGTATGGTATGCCCATAAGTCAAAATGGATCTTGTCCAGACAATAATTTTTATCTCTATTCACCATCATCAAGAGTATTTTTGATATAGTCTTATTGAAGTCCTTTATCAGTCCATTTTATGCTTCATGATGGATAGATGAGTGATTGGACTCAATATTGTACTTCTGGTAAGGTTTCATCCACTTCATACAACAGATGTTGGTGTTGTTTCCTGTCTAATTTTTTTGAAAGACCCCGAACATGGTGATGATATGGCAATTTAAAAATTTGATAATTTTCTTCATACAAACTTCTTTTACTTGTATTTACTTATCCCATTGGTATACTAAGTTTGTATACATAAGGATTCACATGAACTACTTAGCTGTGGTAGGGTATATGGGCCCACAACATACATTCCCCAAATAGAAAATGTCCAGGAATATTTCATTGTATGTCATAATTCCAAGGGATAATAGATGATGTTTTAATAGATATTTCATGAATAACTTTTCAAGGTGAATTCCATGTATTCTTGTACAATGGTTTTCCAATAGTATCTCAACATCTTGATTGGGGGGGGGGAGGCATGGTCCCGTATTTATGAGTGCCTCTAGAGCATACATGGGATTCTTATATCATGGATAAAATATTACTATATACATTGAATTTGATGAGGATTCCATAAAATCCTTGTTTGAATAGGTATTTATTAACATTTGGACCATCCTCTAGGGGTAATGTTTCTTCAAGATATTAAATATGTTACCATCTGGCTCGGTGTGCTCAGAGATTCATGTTTTGGAGATAACCAATTATGGGCTCCATCCATCTTGAGGTGGTCATCAGTTCATCACAATTAAGGATAGGGTAAAACTAGTTTATCTATTCCATATCACATATGAATATCGATGATAATATTAAAAAATGTGTGATATAGATGATTTATTCCTCCTGATCAGGTTCATCCAAGATAGTGGCTACATTTTCCAATGTGTCGGTGTAATCATTCAATGATCGAGAAATGAGATTCAATATTGGATAAAAAATGAACTCTTCCATCAATCCCCCAATATATCTAGTGAGAGGGGAAAGTTCTTTATTTTTATGGAATATTTTCCATTGATCTTCATTATCACTAGTTCTTAATTCCATTTGATATTCATCTAAGATGTGTGTTGTTGTTGGGATAATTCCAACCCAGCGAAGATGGCTTGGTATTCTTATTTATTGTTTGTGGAGCCTTCTAATAGTCAGAAATAGTAGGGAAAACAGATTTTATTCAGAGAGAAAAATTAAAACCCTAGACCAACCTAATTGAGCCTTATTGTTTCCATCATTTTACTGACATGGCACCAGGAGGCTCCATTAAAATACATATCCCATTTATGGGGAGTGTCAATGGCACTGAACACCTCATCATATGGATGCTCGGTGTCCACCTGTGTATTTTATAGGGAAGGATGTGCTATGAAGAAATAATTCACAAATTTATATAACCCAGCAATATTGTATGGTATGTATTTCATTTAATAGTTAATCTTTTCGATAGCTTACATTTCACGCAACATGAAGCTTAAATGGATCCATGAAATACTATTAATATTATTATTTTAAATAAAATTATCATCATGGAGTTAAATTTGTGGTTATGAATAGGATCAATTATCTTATGAATGTATATTATTTAATTCATTGGTTACCAAATAATTAAAAATAAATATAAAAAACAATTTTATATAAATGAACTGTTTTTATAAGAGAAATTATTAGGCATCAAATGTGTTTTTTCTAATAAATTGACTTAATTACAATAAATGAATTATTTTAATTAAATTTAATTGTAGATAACTTTTAACATTCATCCTATGTTTTTTATACATGGTAGAAACACAAATCAAATTTTTACCCGTAAAAATAGATATTTTTGTAAAAGAATATTTCTCTCCTTCTGATTGCATACTTTTTTTAAATATAGTTTTTTTTTAAAATTTTATAAATTATATTTTAAGAAGTAAAATTTTTATTTTAAATATTAATATAAACACTTAATTTGGTTAATTTATTGTATTTTTTTGATAAGTTCTATGTTTTTATGAATAGTAAAAAATACTGAATATTTAATCCAAAACAGTTTTTTCATCCAAATAATATTTATTATTAAATTACATTTTCCGTGGTTTTTAAGTTTAATTAGATCCTTTTTCTATCAATTAATACATTTTATATAATTTTAATCAAATTTACATTGAATTTGGATATAGAAACATTTTAATACTTTGGACGTTTTAACTTTTAAAACTCATTTTTCATTTCATCAATGATATGTATTTTAAATTAATTACTTCAACTAATCTATTTTCGAATGTTCAAAAATGGATTCCTTATTTGTAATTAGTGGTTCTAATTTAAATAGGATTCATTTAGTTTTGGACATTATAAATAGTAAATTTAGTAATTTTTTTATAAACATGATTGAAGGTAAATCGAGTAATTATGGGTGAAAATAATATTATAAATACTATAAAAATACCCTAAAACTTGTCCGAATTTATGTCAATGAGTGTGTGTCGTCCAAAATCATCATTTTTCTAATATTGTAACCTTTTTACGCCCTTTGGATGAGAGTATGACATTTATTATATTTTAGTTAGATAAAAGTTAAAGATGTCATACTCATATATTTAATGAATATATCATTTTTAATATAGTGTTATACAGATGAAAAATTATACTATAAATATTATTTTAAAGAATAAAATTTTATATTCATCATGATAATTTATTTTTTGTTTATAAGAAAAAAAATAATTACCTAAAAATATTATAAAATGATGATATAGTAATACTTTAATTAAATAGAATATCAAAAAAATGATTATCAAAATAATAAAATGAAAATAATATTAAGTAATTAAATATAAAAATGAATTGTATAGATAACGGTGACGTGTTATTGATATATTAGATGTGATTCTTTAAAGATATCATGTTTTATTGGTTTCTTTTAAAGTAAATGTAATTAATAGTATCAAAATTGTCATTAATGTCATATTAAAATAAATAATATTTTTTAAATGATATAAAATTTATAAAAACATGACATTCTTCTAACAGATTGAGATAATGTTTCAAATGAAGTCAATGACTTTTGTATGGTTCTTTTGGAATTTTATAGTCACTATATCAACCTTGAAAGAGTGAAAACACATGTTGTGATGGTAATAGTTAAAGGGTTCAAATAAGGGTAAAAACCAAAAGATATGGGTACTAATGAGACCTACAAATGTATAAAAATTACTAGTTGAGAGCATTTCAACCCACACCTAAACTCAATATCTCAACCACCTCAAAGGTGAAAAATACTACACTTTCCTAGAAAACAAGTTGAACCTTACAAATTCCAACCTCTATTTATCCTCCAATCACACCTTTTGTTCTCACAGACCAACGAGGTCATTTGATATAGTCGAAAAAAATATTATTACATCACTATGTAAAGGTATATACATGAAAAAACCTTATATAGGTTAGTAATACTATAACATATTTTGGTACATCATCCACATACTCATCCAACACCATCAAAACTATAATCACAAAGCATTTTTGTTCGAAGGTTCTTACAAGAAAACTGATAAATGAGTTGTATCTACCTAAACATGAACATATCATTCTATTCTTGGGAATCCTTATCACCAAAGAATTAAAAATCCATCCCATGGAACTATAACCCAATCTGGTAAGATTCAACTAATCATGGATGGTAGAAAACTAATCTATACATAGGAAAACCACATAAGGCCTCACTTACTTCTTTAGAATGATTCCATGAGAGGCTCTACCTCCTCTTAGACTCTGGTAAAACTTTGTGTAATATTTTTTGATCACTAATACTACAATCCATGATCCTCCAATACAAAAGTTTATTTTAATGGATCTACTGGTATCATTGGGTCTTGAATATGAGAAATGTTCAATGAAATGTGACATATAACTCTGTGCTAAAACTAAAGCTGGATAAATGAAGAAACATGTCGAACCTCATGCACACTTGAACCTTCTGGGTCAAAAGTTTCAAGTACATAATTTTATCCTTTCCATGTCTCACCTATTCACCACAACCATGGATTTATCTTTCACCTTAATACACCAAGATATATCAAACATGAAATTCAAAGGAACTCATATGCCATAAATCGACACTAACAGCTTTTGGTGGCACTAACTCAGCCACCTAAATTTAGATCACATCATAATAATGCATCTTTGTTGAGGAATTATCACTCTTATTTTTTCCTGAAATTAGTTCAAAAGTCCCTAATTAAAGGCTCTATGGATGCCCAATGTCAGGTTGGATAATTCTTACCACTAGGAAAACAATGAAAAGGGGTCCTAACGGAGTAGAACCATTGCAACATAATCTCAATCTAGTACTCTATTGCCTAATATGGGGTCTAGATAACCATGAAATATAGATGATCCCTATCTATGAAACATTTAATGTGCACATAGCATAGGTTCATTGTATTTTGGTAAAATCAGAACCAAAGGCTACTCCATGAATAAGACTGGGTTGCTAGAAAAACCATCTGATTGTCCAAGGTCCACAGATGTCAAAAAACCTAAACAATTTCCTTGATCAGATACTTTACGACATGTGGATTTGGGTTTATATGAAACCTTAGGGGTCTATATCACTATAACTAACATAACTCACTAATATTATGCACATCGTCTCCCTAGCCTCTATAATCTAATGTATTCTCAGCATGTTGTCGATCAACCATCATATCCATAGAAGGATATAAGTACCAATCAACTAGTTCCAACACTACTCAGTTACTACATAATAGATACATCTCATCAGTTGGTCCCTGAACAGAGGGCTCATCAATCAAGTGGTTGTCTTCCTGGCATTGTCTTGGAATCCATGCTAGCTATCATTGTATATACATCCTGAAAATTATCAATATATAACATGGTAAAGGAACATATTTATGCAGATGAATCATAAAATACATGGAAACCACAACCCATTCATATAGGATGCAAGTACCAATGTCTTACACGAAATCATTGACAATAAGAAGCACTTCAATATACTAGTTATGAGAGTCCTTATTAAGGGATACTTTGGTCGCTACACCAACATTGGGAACCCTATCCTCAAAGGAAAACTCCTAAATCTTTAGAAATGTTTATGTAATTAACAAAAAGTTTGTCAACTAATTTTATCCTATGATATAACTAAAATTTTTGATACCAATTTTCCATGAACCAACCCACCAAGGTCTATTTAGAGGGAAATAATTTGAGTGTGTCATTCCCAAGCCTACCTAAAATAGGAATGGGTCTAGTGACCAACGTGGAGTAGGAATATCACACACAAGTGAGGAATAATCCTAATCCACTTAGACACACACACACACACACATCCAAATACCCATACAATGTTGAAAGGTAAAAGTCAAAAGCTACCAAATGTATTTATACATATATATCCTACAAGAATAGTAAAATAAAAGAATAGGGATACTAAAGGGACAAATATAATCCCATAAAAACTAGAAATAAAGTCTAGAATACTCCAAATGAGGGTATTTCTGTTGAATTAAACACCCAGAAAGAACATTAGTCTTTCAATCTCACTATGCTTCACTTGGTCCTAGTCATCCAAGAACTCCATCCAAAATCTTGTCATCTACATAAGACACGACATGTGTGGGAAGATAATATGTAGGGGTGAGTATAACAATACCTTAGAGGACACCCAAATATCACAAAAAACATATTATAAAATATTAGTCATCACATAACCATATAGACTTTTTAATCAGGACAATTGAGACATAAAAAAACAAAATAAAGATATTCTAAAAGAATACAACTAGTCTAAAAGGTATCAAAAAAATCACACATTGTCATATTAATGTTATTAGTTATTTCAAGTCACCCCTAATTTTAGAAAAAACTCACTCCTCTTGTCTTGATATCACTAATGGTACTCAACAGAGTGTTCATACACATTTGGAATTTCCATTAAGAATAACACTATGTAACTAAGAAGAGAAAGATACACAAATAATCGGCCACACCCAGGGATCACTTGGAAAATACCTAATAGAATGGGTTCTATCCTATTAGATAAGTTATCAATATTCGATTAAATATTAGTCACATAGATTCAGACAACCCAACCTCGGGAGCATGATCAGAATGAGGTTTTCTCCGTGTCTCCTAGTGGGATACATTATATAATTTTTCCAGGGGTCTGAAAACTAAAACTATGAAATAGATGTTGCATTAAACCCTCATGGGAGAAGACTAAAAAAACATGTTACAGAGTAAGGGGACTCACCCACATTTTCTTGAAAGATAAAACACACCCAAATGATACTAAAAAAGGTATGGAACCTAATAGATACTGGTTAAGAATCACTAGAAGAAGAATCTCACTTATATCACCTTGTCACTTATCTTTGATTCAAAAATGAAGTTAATCATCATGTTATATGTAGAAGATTACTCATGGTGGAAAAATTATGTGCCCACATCTGAGTCTATAAAAAGCCTAATGAACACACAAGGTTTGTCATCAGTCTGATGGGATAAAACCTAGATCCTATGATATTTCCCCACAAATAGATATGAATGGATAGATGGATCATTCCACTTTCATTATCAGGGAAAACAAATTGGATATGATATTCTCATTCCCAAAATATACAATTGGTGAAAAATATACATTTCACCATATCACTTACAATGGAAAACTCGTGCTCCCCAACAATGAGCCTGAATTAAATACCCAAAATTATTAATAAAATTTTTCCTCAATTTTAGTTTTGTGATTTCATAGATGGTTTATCAACTTGTTATCTTAGTCAAAAGACATAAATGAAACATGGTTGATAAAAAAATGATAATAATAATAATAATATGAATTTTATTATTATGAATATTATTTTGATTATTGTTATTATAAATATAGAACAATAATTTAAAACCAAAAGGCTTTAATGAAATATCTCCCTAATTCTTATAGATCACACACCACATTATATATTAAAAAATAATAATTTTGTTTCTAGTATAAAATAGATATTTTAAACCATAATATTCATCAATCAATAAAACGTGTTTCAATTATTTCATTTAGAAATCATGATGCAATCATTACCAAAATGACTTGAGAATAATAGCCTACAATATAATACATTTATATCTAGGACACCAAGTGTCGACCTCACCTAGTTCGCCCTCTTACTCAAACATCCACTCATGATCCCCATGTTAGGGGCCAACTCTATCTCCGGTGAAACACCACATATGAAAAATGTCGATCCAATATTAATATATAGTCATTATAGCCACACCTTGACCCATCGTCGATCTCAAAACCATATCTATGGAAAACATTGTTGCACCAAATGTCAATTTTTCAATGATTTATTATCATTTATTTTTTAAATAATAGGCCAAAATAAATATATGGGATCAATGGGGGGATAATGGTTGGAGAAAAATATAAAAAATAAATTTGGGAATCAACATTAGCTATTTTTTTGGGTTGGAGTCGATTCATTTCAATAAGAATGAAAAAAATGAGAAATAAAAAAATATCATATTCTCATCCCATTAAGATAATCCAAATTATATATGCATGAATGGTCAGCGGATCAATATTTTCATGGATTTGTTTTGTGTTTCAACATGGAATAAACAAAACGGGAAAACATAAAACAAATTTCTTACATTACGATTGGATAATTCATTGGTGAATATAATATCCTCTAGTGAAGAATAAAACAATTTCACAATGTTTTCAATCATCTCATGATCCTTCAAGTTCGTTCATTGCTGTCGATGAACATTCCTGATATGTCAATGGAGATCTCCTCCTCCTCCTCTCTAATCTTTCATGGGTATGAATCTAGCTCTATATATTCATTATAATTATGTATTTATAGTGTATTATTAAGATTAATTTCATTAAATAAATAAATTAGTTAAATTAATTAATTATCTTAATGTTCCCACCAACGATCGATGCAACCATATATTTTATGATGAATAATTCATGTTGTTATTAGGTTAAATCCCACTATTTATGTCTACCAAATGATAATGTGAAATTCAAGAATTTATGAAATACCCGAATAATGGGTATTATTTTCTCTATAAAATAATTTAAGGGGTATCATGATGTATAGATCGCATAATCACAAGCATCGTCTAACCATTGGAAGGTTTTGTGGTTGCATGACCCTGGGATGTTCATCCTAGTAGATCATGTAATGCACATGATCTACTTCTGATCATGTGAAACCCCTTTGAGAAAACCTTCTACTCTTGAGAAGGTGTCCAAAAAAGTGTTGATGATCATAATAGGGATTTTAGAAAATTTCATATGATCATGATATTATTAAATTGATAAATTCCAAACAATCCCGTCAAACATCTAATGAAATAATGGATGATAAATGTGTAAGGTTAAATAAATAACACTACATAGATATTCATGTGTCATACTTTTGCAATTCAAGACAACCCAAAAAATACCCAGAGACATGTCCACCTTTCCATGAAAGGGAATTTTAATATGTCACCATCGTACTATGAAAATAATTACACACATCCATTCTAACATTTAATACCCCTTAGTATACACATATAGGTAGAGGTATTGTATGTTTCGATGCTCTCACACCATGGTGATATCCATTATTGATCACATGATTCATTACAGACAAATAGAGTGATTATCTATGAAAAAAATTTTATGACATCTTGAGTTCCCCTAATAATTCTTGTAAAATAAAGATTAAGATTTAGAATCCTTTAATGAAGGTAATATACATTGATTTTCACATGAATTCCCACTAATAATCCAAATATGTCTCCTAGATACCCCCAAACAATCCGTCTTGACCTCGTGAAAGGCAACTGAAAAGATAGCTTGATTTAATAGAAGAACCCTGAAAATCCATCTTAATCTCACAAAGGACCCCGAAAAAGTCTTCTAAGGTAACAAGAGTTCCCTTCCATAGACATATTTATCTCATGAAAGATACCATACATGTTGGAACAATTGTATAATGGTCTTTTGACATGCAAAAATAGTAATAAAAAATCCATCAGATAGGTTGAGGTCCTATAAATATGGAGATGATGGAGGGATATTGCAATTGTTGCTTTTCATGTGACGACATGGATGACCCTTTGTAGGATCATGTGATGTGAATTATGCGATGATCCCTCCTCTAATTCTATCTCATAACGATGATATTTGTGTCATGAGAGGTGGATTAAAAATAGGGAGGAGAGGCCTATATATTGTTCCCTCTTGGAATAAATGGGAGGACTACACACTATGCATGATATATGAATAGATGGGAGAATTGGGGCATAAATCTCATAGAATAAATCAATTGGATCATAAGAGGATTCCACTATGTAAAATTCTGGCTATAAAATAAGGGATCACATGGCATGAACTCTTGTTTCACATAATCAGTTTATAGGTCGAAAGAAAGACTTATAATGTTCTGTTTAAGTTCTTCAATTGAGTTCTTATATGTCTATCTAAATAATCTAATTCTTAATGAACCATGAGGCACATATAAAATAAAACACTAAAAGGATGGGACACTTATGTGAATATGGATACACTATTTTTCATACAAAGTAATCATTCACTTTTCATATCCAATCCAGATCAGGCCCTTAACCTGTCCAATCTAGATCAAGAGGCAACCCAAGGACATGTCATCCATGTCTTTCGATGTCCACTAGACATGTCTTCCAAATATGTTGAAGCCATCCAAATATATCATCCATGAAATGAAAGGCCTAATATACATGTTTTCAACATCTAACGAATCCCTCTAGATATATTTTCGTAGTCATGTGACACCCACTGGACATGCCATCCAAATCATGTGATGTCCTTCAGGCATGTAAACCAATTCTTGTGAAGCCCTCATGACATGTCTCCCAAGTCATGATATACCCTCTAAACATGTCATCCAGATCATGCATCATTCATGAGACATGTTATATAGATCATTTTATGTACTCTAGATGAGTCATCTAGGTCATGTGATTGTATTATACAATGTCCCCTAGATAAAAAAGACATGACCATATATCATCGTACATGTCATAAAACACCATAGACATGTCAGGTATATAATTAGGACATGTCATGTAGACACTTAGGGACACAATATGATTTTATAGTAGAAATGTTCTAGAATACCCCTTAATGAACTACACAAACATTATTCTTGTCCAAATAGGATATGTCGGATTCCTTTCTATATACAGAAATCCAATGCACATCCACCTCAGTGAAAGTCAATACATATCTCAGACACTCTAACCCGCGGGGCCCTAACTATCATATAGTATTATCATTCTTTTTCATCCATAAGTTTATTAAGAAACCAAATAAACAAAAAAACTCATATTTCGATCTAAATAAGATATTTAGGATGACTTCTTAATTCTTGGGCTCCATAGGGAATCCACCTCAGTGCAAGTCACTCTATATCATAAACAATCTAACCTATGGGACTAGAAATCCCATATGAGATTATAATTATTCATCATACATAAATGGATTTAGAAACCAATCGAAAAAACAATAACTCAAATTCCAATGCAAACATGATATGTGGGACACCTTCCTAAGACTCGAGCTCCAATTGGAATCCACCATGGTGCAAGTCCATCCATATATCAGACACTCTAACCTATGGGACCCTAACTCTAATATGGAGTTGTCATACTTCCTTACCCATTAGAAGATTCATAATCCAATTGAACTTTGGTAACTCTAATTCTTACTATATATAGGATATGTAGGATATCATCCTAAGGCCCAATATCTATATCTAGCACTCCTCTCAAGTATCCCTAGTGCATAATCCCTATATCCTTGTGTCGTGAAACTAATAACCCACTATCCCTTTTTTCTAGAATTGATTGTGGCTAATAATAGCCTAGGAAATTCGAAACAATCATATCATCATGATCATAAATTTCCCCGAAAATAGGGAAACCTCAATCTATAATCCCCGTTTAATGGAATGATATGATAACCCATATAAAAGGGATCGACATTAGGGAAATTATTGATGGGAAAAAAGATATATAATTACTCAGATTCATATTATAAATGGGATATATAGGATTCCTTATAAATGCTTTATATCTATAAATGGTGCCTAAGTTCCTCTTATATTTCTCTTTCTCATGATGTTCAACAAAATGTCTTAAAAGAACTATATCGGTTTAGATTATTGTTATAAATAGGATACATAGGACACCATGTAAATGTCAAATCCCATCATCCAGATATAAAATTCCTCCCTAGATGGATGTAAACTCAAGAGTTCATATTTATATGGATTCAAAATAAAATCAACTACCCATCACTAAGAAATAATGGGATGTTGATGAAGAAAAATATACAAATAGATGGCTCCATTAATGGAACTACCTTTTACAAATAGTAGTACTAAACCCAATCTCATTTATAGTGTAATAATTTCAACATATAGATTAGGAAAATATTGATACATATATCATAAATCTATAAGAGAGTCCCAAATTAGGCAATAATTCCCCCCAAAATGGCATAATGAGCTCAACCTCCCATCCTCTGGGACAATGTTTCTTCCTATGAAGTGTAGATCTTGAAATCCCAATTGATAACCTGCCTCTAGATAATAGTTTATTACCTTATTATAGATATGGAATCCATTGGTATTTTCTATGAAATGAACACGGTGAACCGATAGTAGGTTAATGTGCAATAATACTTGAACTTAGAAAGGAGACCATCAGAGAAATGGTAGACCTAATTAGAAGACATGTAATGAGAGTGTAACTAAATCATTAAAGGAATTGAGCACCTTTTCTCACAGTCCTAGGACACCACACATTAAATAGTCAAAACAAAAATGGTGAACCCAATGTGGAAATCAAAAATAACATAAATGGTCTGTTGACTGTGAATTGGGCTATTTAATTTTTCCCCTACTATTTAAATGAAAATTTTATGCTCAATGTGAATTCATGTGTAACTCGAGTTCCCATGAAATAAGGCCATTCTTTTTGTGATGATTCTGTGCAAGAAAAATGGCCAAAATGAGAGTAAGAAAAGTCAATTATGTTACAATTGCATATTTGATTGAGCATGTATCATACATGCGATGATGCACTAATCAATGACCTTGTTCCATTTTGTATTCATGACATAACATACGGCTCTCATAAATCACACCCCGACCTAAGATTATGTATTTATCTATTGATAGTTCTAGAACATCAGTTATGGCTGCAACCACTGTAGGTCATAGAACAACATTATCCTCCCAACACCTTTAGCTTCAATTAGCAGACACAATGAATTTGGAATACCATCTACATGGTATAATCCCAACCCTTGAGGCTACATGTAAGTGTATCCAGATGCTAAACCACTGTGTAAATCTTGTATAGGGAAAGAAACATCTATACTAGTGGATCTCATTTTAACCGCAAATCACATTAAAATATTATCCTGAGAGTATGAAAATTCACACCTTTTTTATATGGGGAAGGTGGACCAATGCTTCGACTAAGTATCTATTCTGGTTTAGGATCCACTATGGAGGGATCCTATCAACCACCTTCCTCAGAGTCATCCCACTGGTACCACTCAGTAACCTACCAAGAGCACCACCCAACAAATTTCCACCATGGACTCTAATTCATGGGAACTAAGGAAGTCTCGTTAATTGTCGAATGATTTAGATAAAATGGATTGTGATAATAACCCTAGTTCATTTGATTATTTCCATTAGCATATTCTGATGGTAACCAACAAGAAGGATCTTATCCCTACTCACTTGGATCTAGCCTATTGGAATGTTCCTGTATAAAGAATAGGGGATGCACATATTCTTTCCCCAATGAATGAAGATCATCAGCATATTCTTATGGCATAAGGAGTAAAATATTTAGCTTATATGTCTCCATAAATGAAATATATATTCCAGTATATAATAGTTTTTTAAAATTTATAGGCCTTTATTAATGAAACTCCTTTCTATAATGCCACAATATTCTTGAAATTACTATAGATCTATACTACCATATTATGAAACTAGTAAAGATACAGGGATTGGAACATATTTCTTCCCAGATAGACAAAGTATCACATCACCATGATTAGTAGGAATAGATGGATACATTGTAGAAAGTAAACTTTCTTTCTCCCATCTAGGAGGATTATGTGTATATTCTGCTAAAGGTTAAGGTACCGAACCATGATCATATTCATATTCTAACCAAGGATAACCATGGTAGAGAAGAACATGCCTCAGTATAGGTGCACATTCCTATTTAAAAATACTAGAGGCATACTCCAAAATCACAATACCGAACTCACATTCCTTTTCCCTCTAGGGATCACCAAGTGAGATAAGAACATGCCTCGGGATAGGCTCACATTCTTATAAAAATACACTAGTAATGTACACCAAAGGGACCATACCAGTCTCATATTCCTTCTCCAACTCAGGTTCACCATGTGTGACTGGAACACACATTGAAACATGCTCATATTACATTCAAAAAATATTGGTGACATACTCCAAAAGAATATGACCGAGCTCATATCCTTGTTTTTACGGAGACTCACAAAGTGGTAGTGGAACATGCCCCGAGAAAGATCATATTCATGTCAGTGAAGATACTTATAAACTTTTTGCCGCTCATAGATGTTAGGATCTTATACCCACATCCTCTGATGAATGAATTCACTATTATACATTAGTGGATATACTTTAGGAGGACCATACCCCTTCTCTAATTCAATTTTTCTGTCAGCATATTATAGTACAAAATGCGTATTTGAACTAGACTCATATCCCTACTTCTACCAAGGTTGAGAGGCATATTCCGGAAACCACTCAGATGAAAGCTCATATTCACACCAATTCGATAGAAGATATATAAACTCCCCAACCCTAATTTCATAGAGCTGGTGCATTATTTTATTAAATTGGCGTGATAATAAGAAATTTTTATCCCGAGGGACCAAATAGTTAATAGTTTTGTAATACTATATTGATGCATTATTTCAACATTATAACTTGAATTGATAAAATATAGAATATCATTTGAAAACATGCCTAATTCCAAGATTATCCCTTCAAGTCATTCATAATAATCATCTTACAACCTGGGGGAAATAAAACATAAGAAAGGGGTCAACATAGATGATCTGTATGGGTGATAAATATAATAGAATTAATCACAAACATAAATACTAGGAATATTAAGAAACTAAAAACACATTCCTTTAAACATATAATTGAGCATAATATGGTAGGAATAAAAGTTAAATGAATATTTCCATAATAAAAAATAACCATGGATATTCGACTAGATGAATAATGACATGGATTATTAATTTCTAGTTTCATAATGAAGGAAATGCCTAAAATTGACATATAAAACATACCTTCAAGGATTCATACCAAGAATTTATAAATCCTTCATTTTGAAATGTAGTATTTTCATGGCTACATGCCTAGAATCTATTATTTTGAAGGCTTCATTCCAAGAATCTATTAAATGGAAAATACCCCAGCTAAAACCATATCTAGTTTGTCTCATGAGATCTACTGATGCATCGAGGGGGTATAGTGGGCCCCATGCATCATATAATAAGTATAATTAATTCCTTATATGAATGAGGATAAATAAAAACAATATATACATTCATATTGAAACAAACATACGAAATATAATTAACATACCCCAATTCTTAATCATAGACACTAACCATTCAGACTAATATGGTGAATGGTATCAAAATATAACATCTAGAGTCAAACTAATAACAAACCATTTGATACAATATGATATATTATATCATAAAATATTAATCCCAATTAAACATATGAATCATCAAGAGTGTTGAAATAGATAAAAAACACATACAAAATGATCGAGTAATTTTTGATATAAATACTCTTTTACTTTGAAAAGAAGATTTATTTTGGAAAAATTGTTTCATATAACTATAATTTAATTAATTTAGTTTTTTTACTAATAAAATCAGTGATTTTAGATAAATAATGGTTGATAAAATTTTATTATATAGTTCATTTAAAATAGGTGTTAATTTCAGTAGTTCCCTTGAAAAGAGCTTGTTTATTTGAAATAATTTTTGAAAGATCCTTTTTAACCATGTATCTCCCATAAAATAAATAAGGACACTTTTTTGTAAAAATAAATAAAACAATCACCCAGAATTAATTATGATTAATAATAATTATTATTAATTTTATTGGGAATATATAGAATAAGAGTAACCTAAAATAAAATGGATGTTCCGGTAGAAAACCCTTACCACTTTGTAATGAAACAAATCGTATTCCCCAAAAAATAATCATCATAAAATGATACATTTAATTACATAAAATAATTATCTTAATGATATGATACATAAATGTAAAGTATACATACACCACACAAAAGAAATATTATTGAGTAAGGCATATCTCACGGAAATGAATGTGAGTTGAGAAAACACATACCTTATGTCTGAACGTGTTCGACACTTAAACTTAATGTACTGGATAATAAAATAAAATAAAATAATTTATTAATTAAGAAAAATTTCTACATTTATTTGTTTTATTATAATTTTATTCTATTCATTTATGGCCTTTTTGATTTGTAATATGATACAAATTTATCAGTTCGGAGCATTAGTTTCTTTGGTTTTCATGATCGATGTACCTGTAGATGAGAAAAAATGTTCATGTGGAATAGATATAATTCTAAAAAATTGAATATATATTATTAATGAACATATATAAGTGTAAATGGTTATATATGTCATTTTTTTACATGTTATTAGGACTAAGTATAAGATAAACCTTTAATGATAATCATTTATATTATTTTGGCAGAATTTAAATTATCACGAACTAGTTTTGTCGCATGAATTAAAATTATGTATATATACTAGTTCCAAAACATTAAATAGGTTATAATAAATATAATTATGATTTTATCAACCATAAAATTTATTTAATGACCAAAAATGAAAGATAAATTGAAGAACAATGATCCGTCATCCACAAAAGTTGTAAATCAGCACCTCTCGGATGATTATTTCATTTTTAAAATAAAAGAGATAGTGTAAAGATATTTATGATGAATCTTCCGTTAACATGATATGATTTTAGTATATAGGTTATAATAGAGTTTTTATTATCATTTTTATGGATTAGTTGAGGATAAGAAAACAAAATAAAACAAATTGAAAATGAAATTAAAAGAAAAAGGACAAGGGTTTACCTCTTGATGTATCCTCCTTGAGAACCTCCTTAAGGGAAGGGGTTTTAGACTTTTGGAAATAAAAAGGTCTCATGGATGTTGGGAGAGACTAGGGAAATTTATTTGGGTAGAAATTTGAGAATCTTTTAGGATTATAGGAGTGAGGAGAAGAGCAAGTGAGGGGTGATTTTAATAGTGGATGAGAGGAGTGTGTTTCCATTATTTGAATCATTATTTAACTATTTTTTCTCAATACATTGAATAGTATTTATTGTGTTGAAAAAATAGTAATAAGTTCATTTTAGTTCGACAAAATGTCCATTTACAACATCCATGACTTAAAATGATGCGGAAATTCATTTATTCAGAATATTTCTTAATTATTGAATTTCATTATTTACCAAAAATTCATGTATTTTATAAAAATACAAAAAATTCACCCTAACCATTTTTTATGTTTAGAATTAAAAAATTAATTCCATTTTTTCAAAATTACCTCTTAAATAAGATAAATTTAATTTTTAATTAAAATCATCATTTACTCGAAATATATAGTATTCAAAATTGAAACAAATTTTATAAAATCCTGGAAATTATCTATGTTCTGATTAAATTATACAAATATAAAAGGAAAAAATCTATTTAAGAATAAATTTTATGAGAATTTTTCTTATTTAAAATAAAATTATTAATTATAAAATTTTAATTAAATATTAATTACTCACAAAAATACCAGCACTTAATTATAAATTTTTGAAATATACTATTTTATTTATAAGGTTCCTAAACTTTATTTATACATTTATATATTAGGTTAATATTCATAAGTTTAATTTGACTATTCATAAGCTTATACTACTATTCATATGGGTAATATTACTATTCATAAGGGTATGTTACTATTGACCAAAAATTAAATTTGTCCTATCCGACTCTAAATATCTTACCGAAAGAAACCGTTTATTTTTGTTTTTCCAAATTCAATTAACAGAGGTGGAAAAATTATGTTTCATGGATATTTTATAACTATTATAATAAAAATGTGTTGTTTGATAGAGACTCAATGTTTTTTGCATCACATTTTGTATTAAATTTATTTATAAATCCTTGGCGTGTTACATTCTACCCTCCTTCAATAAACTTGGTCCTCAGAATTTTCACTTCAAAAGTTAATGGTTTCCACCTGAAAGATCATTTGTGGGATACCCACATTGGATATGGGGTTAGTAATACAACCCCTTAATATAAGGGAATGTTAAAAGGTAAAGGTAGCCACAAAATTAGGCCTTCAAATAGGATGACATTTGTGTAAAGTTAAAACACGGACATAAAAGAGAAATATATCCCAAATGTTCTGATGGAGAGTGATTGAGAATATGGTCATTATAGTGTTAGAGGTAATTAATCCATAAATCTATGATCATTTAAAATAGCATTGATTTCTTAAATAGAAAAGTAAATGGATGATACATTTTATTCTAACATGATTTTCATAGATTCATGGGTTTCTTTTACTATATATATAAGAACTTCAAAAAATAAACTTACTTGATCTTATAATCTCATCCTTTGGTTGTGCTCAAATATATTTCGACTTCAGTTCATATACCAAAAGATAGAAATTCGAGATGAAATTTTATACATGAAGAACATTGTTCAAATGATCCATAAGTCATTCCCTCAGCCTTTAATGCTTACTGAAACCAAAATATTTAGAACAATTTACGAAAAATCATAATTTATTCCTAATCCATTCCATAAATATTCATCCTTAAGAATCAGCTATATTATGTCTATAAAAAATCTAATATCCAATGATTTAGAAGAAAAGTCACTTAATATCATATTTTCCCCAAAATAACATAGTGATTCTCTTATATAAAATAATTCAATAACATGATCACCATTAAACCATTACAAAACAATCATGCTTCCAATAACTTAATGAAGTATTGTAGTACAATATAAATCATGAATCTAAAAAAACACAAATACATTAATTATTCTTATTCAACTGTAGTAATAATATAAGCTTGGACTTGATCCATTTTCTTCTTTTTTGGTATATTCCCTTGGCATTTAGGTCATTCATTTGCATATTTCTTGATGTCCTTATAGTTAAATCGGTGGACATTAGAAAATAATTTCGTACCCTTCTTCCCATTATCCATATTTTTCTCTACCATCCTCTTTTTCTTTTATTTACCTTCAGAACACAATGACTTAAATAATTCTCTCTCTGTCTTGATAGGAAAAGATACTATATCATCGTATGAAAATAATTTTTTGGAGACTAATTCCCTTCGTATAATTTACATAAGGCCGTTGGATAAATGACCATTATTACACATTGGATTACATATGTATTATATAGTAATACTTTATAACGATGTAAAGTTGGATTGAAACTTAGAAACATTTTTATCCACTTTCTATCTCATACTTCATAATTTTCTCTCTATATGTTCTCTATGTTCTTCAGGGATGTATTCCTCTATGAAAAGTTCCTTAAAATCCATCCATTTCATATTTTCAATTTCTTCCACTTCCTTTTTGTCTTGAATTAATGAACAACATTATTCTACATCTCTTGATTGTCATTATACTACCATGATAACCATCTCTGGTTCATTGCATCCCAAATCATGAAATATCTTCTCTAAGGACAACATCCATTGTTCTAATAAAATGGGTTTATATTCCAATTGAATGATGGATGTTTTTGTCTCATAAAGCGGTCTAACATTTCTCCTCCACATTTGGCCTCAAGATTCTCCATAATGTAAAAGAAATTATTCATAACCTGAGTTCGGTCTCCTATTATAGTTATATTTTTATCATTAATAATCATATCTCAAAAACAAACATCATTATATTGCATAGGTGGGAAATCCCAAAATGGGCACACATGTTCATGAAGCTTTCATTCCTTCCACCAGGCACCATTTATAAATAATAGAATACAGTATATTAGGTTATGAATCATAACATATAATCTCAACTAGAAAAATACTTAACATTAATTAAAATCCTTTTCATAGCTTATCTCATAATCATAAACATGGTTTCTTTGAGTAAAAATTTTGTTTTAATTCTTTCATAATGGATTCTAATGAAAATGTGAATTTCCCTAAGCATATCCCTCAGGAGTTTCGAACTAGGTGCATTGTAAGGCCCACTATTGCTTACTAAGTAACCCCAATTCAAGCCTAGAATGCCTTGTTAATGTTTTTAATCCTAGGACTATCTATGCCAGAACCACATCCACTTGTAGTATCTAGAAAGAGATGTATTTTCTATAAATACCCACATAATCACTTCCTTACCAAAATTCTTGGATGTTCTTGTATTCTTATCCTCAAATACTATCATTGGGGTTTCCCCTAATCTAGTTTTTATAAATCTAGTTTCTATGATTTATACTAAACTTTCTCTATTATCAACTATTATTCCTCAACCCTCGTTCTCCGGAGTCCATGCATTATTTTATTAAATTGGCATGATTGATAGAAAGTCTCTTCCTAATGTACTGGATATTATAGTTGTTTTGGAAGACAAGATAAATATTTCAATTCAATATTACAATTTTAATGGAAAAAATATATATCATTACCATGGGAAACAACCCTAACTTATAGATTATCCCTTCAAGTCATTCATAATATTCATATTCACAACCAGGAAAAAAATTAGAAATGGGTGAGAAAAGATTCTCAGTACGAGTAATTAAAAAAACAATTAGTCATAAACATAAAAACTACGCATGTTGAAAATCTAAAAACACGAGCCTTTAAACATATACATGAGAATATTATTGAGGAAATAATAGTTTAATGACTAATTCTTTAATAAAACATAATCACAAATGCTTTACTAGATGAATAATTACATAGACTGTCAATTAATTATGTAATAATGATGGAAATGCATAAATATTGATATCTAAAACATACCTTCAAGGATTCATTCCCTGAATCTATAATTTATTCATGTTAGATTCAATTATTATCATGGATACATTCCATGAATCTATTATTATCAAGGCTTCATGTTAGGAATCTATTAAATGTGCTAGGCCTCGGAAAAAACCATATCTATTTTGTCTCATAAGACCTATTGATGAATCAAGGATCTAAAGAAGGACCCACCAATCAAAGAATAATTATAATTAATTCCACACGTGAATGAGGTTAAAAAAACAACATATACATTCATATTGAAACTAACGTATGAAATGTGATTAACTTTCCCCAATTGTTGAACATAAAAACTAATCATTCGAAGTGATATGGTGAATGGTATCAAGAAAACACATCCATAGTCAAACTAATCATAAACCATTCAGTAAAAATGTTAGATTATATCATAAAATATTAATCCCAATTAAACATAAGAATCAACAACAGTTTCGAAATGATTAAAATACTCATATTAAATCACCGAGTAATTCTTAAGATAAATACTCCCTTACGTTAAAAAGAGGAGTTCTTTTAGAAAAAATATTTTCAAAAAATGAGAAGTGAACTAATTTAGTTTTTTATAATGTAATTGGTGATTTTATAAATGTAATGGTGCCTAATAAAAGATTATATAATTAATTTGAAAATAGGTAAGAATTCAAGTAGTTCCTTTGAAAATGTTATGTTTATCGGAATTTTTTTAAGATATTTTTA
This sequence comes from Viscum album, assembly GCA_963277665.1. Classification (NCBI taxonomy): domain Eukaryota; kingdom Viridiplantae; phylum Streptophyta; class Magnoliopsida; order Santalales; family Viscaceae; genus Viscum; species Viscum album. The sequence goes on from OY728165.1 coordinate 817,188,188, forward strand.
AAACTTGTAAATCATCATAAAATAAAGAAGGATAATATTTGGTTCAAATATATAGAAGATTTATAAATAATTATGAGGAGTAAATAAGAATAATTATGAATTTCATTGAGGTATGTAGAGAATAAGTCTAACCCGAATGAAAATGGAGGTTTAGGTAGAAAACCCTTACCACTTTGTAATAAATCGAATCATATGACCAAAAACTAATAATATTATAATGATACATTACATACCATGAAAATGAATATATTCATGATATTATATATAAATGGTAAGCATACATACACCACAGATAAGAAATAGTGGTGAGTGACACATATCCCACAGAAATGAATGTGAGTTGAAAAAACCCTTACCTTATGTCTGAACGTGTTCAAAAATTGACCTTGTTGTCCTGGATAATCAAATAAAATTAATTAATTATTTTATTAATTCCAAAACATATCTATATTTAATTTATTTAGTAAAAATTTATTTTTTCATTTATGGCCTTTTTGGATAAGTTATAAGATACAAATTTATCACTTGAGAGCATTTGATTCTGTGGTTTTCATGATCGATATACTTGTATATGAGTATGGAAATTCATGCGTAATGGATATAATTATACAGAATTTAATTTTTTTATTTTTTATGAACATCCATATGTGAAAATGGTTATATATTTCATTTTTATGTGGTATGAGGATGAATTATTAGATAAAACATTAATGACAATCATTTAGACTATTTTTATGGTATTTCAATTCTCACGAACTGGTTTTGTTGTATAAATTAATATTATGTATATATAATGGTTTTATAACATTAAATAGGTTATAATACATATAATATAGTCTATTTAAACCATAAAAAATGGGTTTGTGACAAAAAATGAAGGATAAATTAAAGAAAGAATTTTCGTCGTCCACGAAGGTAGTAAATCCACACCTCTCAAATGATGATTTCATTTTTAAAATAAAAGAGAGATACTAAGGAGCATGATGATGAATTTTAAATTAACATTATATTATTCTATAATTTAGTTGATAATTGAGTTATCAAAATCAATTTAACTGAAGTGGTGAGGATAAGATACAGAAATAAAACAGATTGAAAATGATATTTAAAGAAAAAGGAAGAGGGTTTACCTCTTGAGATGTCCTCTTTGAGAAGCTCTTTATGGGAAGGGGTTTTGTTATTTTGGAAATAAAAATAGAACTTGGATGTGGTAAGTGAATAGGGAAGAGTATTTGGGTATAAATTTTATAATCATCAAGGTATATAGGAGTGAAGAAAATATAGATTGAGTTGTGGTTTCATAGTGGAAGGGAGGAGGGTTTTCCATTCTTTTAATCATTATTTTAATATTTTGGCTCAAGACTATGAATAATAATTATTAATATGAAAAACAATATGTTCATGTGAGCCTAAAATAATTGACATTTACATCATCCATGACTCAATAGTGATGTAAAAATCCATTTTTTAGCATATTTCATTAATTATCAAATTTCACTATTTACAAAAAATTCAATTATTTTAGGAAATTAAAAACAATTCACCCTAACCATTTTCCAATGTGTAGAATTAAAAAATTAATTCCATTTTATCAAAAAAATTCTAAATATGAGAAATTTAATTTAAAATTAAAAACATCATTTTCTCAAAAATTATAATTTTCAAAATTAAAACTGATTTTATAAAACCTTGAAAATTTACTAAGGTCTCATTAAAATATACTAAAATAATTGAAAAATTATAGATTAATTTAGGAAAATATTTTATGAATATTAATTATCTTTTAAATAAAATTATTAACTATAAAATATAATTAAATATTTATTTCTCACAAAATTACAAACAATTAATTATAAATTTTATAAAAAATTATATTTCATTTAAAAGGTGAAAATTTTTTATATATACTTTCATGGTGAGGATACTATTCATAAAGATCAAATTACTATACACAAGTGTAACATTACTATACATAATGGTAAGTTACTATTCACCTAAAATTATGTTGACCCTATCAGACTCTCGATATCTTACTGAATAGAACCATGTATGTCCGTTCTTTGAAATTCAATTCATATAGCTGGAAATAAGAAGTTTTGTGGAAATATTATAATTATTATAATAAAAAAGTGTTGTTTTTAGAGACTCAATGTTGTGTGAATCACATATTCTACTGAATTTATTTATAAATACTTGGGGTGTTACACTCACCAACATACTCTATTAGTTTCTCAACCTTAGGATAATATTTCTTCAGTACTAGATAATTATTAACATCTTCTAGAAGCCTTCAGGGATTAGTATCATATCACTGATCAACCCCAAAATCCTAGATGGGATATTCCTACTGTGACATAAAATGATGCTCATATCCATTGTGTTCTTAAGGATGTTTTTCTTGAGGAAGTTCATTGGCTATAAAATATTCCTCAGCGATCCTTTAACTCTTCAGTTGAAATCGAATTTTATCAGTACCTCAATAGTCATCCTCATTGTAGTGTTGTTATGGATTTTAGGGACTCTTTCCCTGATATATACTGTGGTCAACCTTCCTAGGGTGATATCTCACCCACACAAATAAATACTCTCATTTTACATGAAACCTTTATATATATATTTTATCAAAATATAAACACATCCATATATAGTGGTTCCTAAAGAATTAGTTTCAACTATATATAGCTCCCCATAAACTATTAGCCACACTTCACCACAGTCAGTAGGTGACCCATTGAAGAAGCCTCTATTGCCTGAACTGGTGGATGTTTGTAAGTATGATTAGTAGGAGGATGATATAAATTTTTAGAGAGATTAATCTAGAAAAAACCTCCCAACCATGTTATGGACCCCCTCCACTTCTGACTATGATATCCTAGATAATCTAGATAAAGAGTGCATGCCTTAACTTTAAAAAAAATATGGGAAACTCAGCATTGATTTACGGATAAAAAACCCCCCCTATCAAAGAAACAAGGGTCACATTTAGAAAAGAACCATAATCTCGGTCCAATTGACCTGGATTCTCTCTCTATGTCCCACAATATGAAACCAAAAGAACATATTATAAATCTACATCACCCTTTCCGCGATTACCCCACAACTCTTCCAAAATTTATCATTAAAGTCTCATTTGGTATCCATGTCCGAGGATGGGGAATTTATGGAGTATTTCACTATAACACACACTTATAATATGATATCTTCCAAGATATATTGTCTTATAATGTCATAGCCTCTATATACATGAAGGGACTGGGTAATGTGTGTGCCTTTTGGTCAATACTACCGAATAACACTACATTGAAAATGAAAATACATCATGAATGTAAGGATTGAAAAACCAAGAGATCCTTATGTTGGGCCCCTCACAAAAAAAGTAAATTCATTTCAAAAATGGAATTCAATGTTGTGGTTAACCTAATATCTTCCCGTAGAAAATGAATCCCATTATGGGATACTATTACATGTTGATCACAGAATATCATAATTTCACCAAATTAAATGGGTCACAATAATAGATTTTCTTACATCAATCTAAGATTGAACCCAACCCATATGCATGGTGGAATATTTTCCACCACATAATCTCATGGTTTATCAATACCTAATAGGATTCAAGACACATCTAATCAGCTGAAACTAACCCTAGACCACAGGTATTGGGGATTTGTTATCTGAACACCAAAACTAGGTTCATCAACCCAGGGATGGGGGAATTTATATCTCATTTAATGTCACATGAGTCATCAAAACCTCGACTAGAATCATCAAATCCATTGAAACATGATAAAAATAACCAAAGGTGGACCTGAATAGTCCCCTACACAAAAGTTTGGTGGGTTTCATCATTATCACAACTATAGAGGGAATCAGTCTTCTCTTGGTTTGGAGGTAAATATTAAATATAGGTATCCCATCCATTTCTCCCACCCATATAAACCATTTCTATTCAGGTCCAATTATAGAAACCCCAATGAAAACCCCCTTACGGTAACTATTCATAGACTAGGACGTGTGGAACAAAAGGAAAATAAAGTCAAACCCCATATTGGTTTCAAAACAGAGAGATCCAATATGGCCAAGGATTATAGAAATGACTATGATGCAACCCTTCAATAATGAGTGAGTGATGTAGATTCTCCCTATTGTGTAAAGAGTAAATGATAAAATACCATTTCTTGATAAACCTCAGTTAATTTTATCACCACAAATTTAGAATATTGTGTGGAAAATGATGAAAATTCATAGTAAAATAATACTAAAATCATTCCATGATCAGAGGTTGATCTTTAATCACAAGTTGAGCTTGCACCTATGAGAAATAATAGGGGGATACTAAACATGAAACCTCTAAATAATGAGATTCCATATAAATGTAAAAACACTACCAAATATAAAGAGAAATTTGTGGCTATATCCCAATCACCACCTAGAATAACTAATACTCCATCCACATATGAACAATTGGTACAACACAAGAATGAGATGAAAATCACAAAAAACATACTAATGAGCTACTCAAGGTAAAAATCCCACTAGGTATCATTGTATGATAGATACAAATATCCCTCCACCCACACATCAAGAATGATCCAATCCTTATACATGAGTGGCGTCTGAGTTTCAAGATGAATATAGCTCTAAGTAATCTATCTATATAAACAAGGATGTTGAAGGTGATCACGACATTTCTGCATTATGGAGACAACCTCTCCGCTTCCTGGGAGATCCTCCAATCCCAAAACTGATAAATATGAGTGGTATAAGAATGTCTGGTCACCTCATCAAGCCTCTCCCACTCCCTATAGACATGATGTGGGAAAGACAGTCATACCTTCAGAACTACTCAATTGCATTGAATCCCCATCTACTTGAATAAAATACATAGAAAGCCGGCATGAACCCATGTAGCCTGAGATAAATCCATACCCTGAATAGGTAGATGATAGTTTATCCACTCCCAAATTTATAAATTTTATCTTCTCAACCTCCGATTATGTGGAAAATCCAGAATATTATCTCACGCACTTCGTGTCCCGATGTGATACAATGATGGTCCCTCAGAATCTGTAGGATGTGGCCAAATTGAGATGATGTGTTTAAAATTTGATAGGGATATAATTTGGTTATAATATTAGCATAAAAATTGATAAATTTATTTATTGAACGAAATTATTCATTAATTATTTTATCAAATTAACTCTACATTAAGGAAAATGACAAGTTTATACATCAGAATCTACAAGAAATGTGGGAATGAAAAGGTTTATGAATTCCTATCTGGGTGGAAAGGATTAAACTATTAACAAGGAATCCCACTATCAAAAGATAAATTAGTGGAAATGTATGCTGAAAATATCTAATATGAGATAAATACACCTTTAATTTTGATGCTGATACATTTAGATTCCATAAGTTTCCAGAAACAGAACAATTCTTGGAAAACTCCATTCATCAGACCTGAGAAACGTCCCGACTCATTCCATCAGAGTAATGGAAAAGTATTTGGAAGGAATTGATAGTATTTTTTACCCTAAAACCAATAATAGTTCCCATTCAAGATCCTATGAAGTCCATAAATTTTTTGATACCTCCTATAAATTTATAGAAGCAAAAATAATCACCCTCTTCCAAAAGAAAATAGATATCATTGTTTTCTATGATTCGTGGAATGGTTGAATAAGTCATACTCCATCTGAAATGAGTAGGCCCCTATTTATTTCCTTGAGTAAATGAAAAATAACTTATTCACCTTACTTCATCCCAGTAATTTTAATGATGTCAACCTCACTGATCGTCCTGGATACTTTCCATTCTATTGGGGGATGTGTCACACCATCGAGGATAACTTTTTCTTCAAAGACATTCTCTATAGAATGGTTGATTCTTGGTATGTGATATTATGAATTTCTCAAAAACTTGTAAATTTTTTATTTGTCTCTCAAATAGAAGAATGGGGTGTTTGGATATAGGTTCTATCAAATTTTTGGAATAAGTTTCCTAAATGGAAAACTAGAAAGAGAGTTGACCAAGCTCATTCCACATTGAGGTCATAACTTCAAAAAACTATAATTAACCTCTCACCTTGTGAGGTGGCTTTGAATACACCAACTAGAATCATAAATACTTTCTATACATATAACAATATTGATGTGGAAGATTCATTTTCATCTTCTACAAGATCTCTGATTCTTGAAAACTTCTTTGCTTCAACATCTGGGGAATGATTACCACACCAAAAACCAGAACCCTCATCAGATGAAGAGCTCATATTTAGATTTTTTAATGTAATAAACTTGGAATACCCCTTATTCGATGATGAATTTTCCTTTGAGTATGAGTTCCCTACACTCAAATGTGGTGTTGGAGGATGAAGGCCTAGAATCCAAGGATACATGGCCAAATGCAGGTATGTTTGAACCCAATATTTCTCTCACACCCCCCAATATTACATATTGGTAGGTAAGAACCATGGGATAAAACTACTGTAATCCCAATAAAAACATGGAGGTATCCTAGATCCCCCCATGGTCATCCAATCAAAGTCATATTACATGACCGATTGGAGGGGTTGTGGTTGTCTGATCAACATAAAAAAAGTAAAAGTTCAGGGCAACTTATTTCACTGATAGTATATTCTCCCTCAAACACTAATCAAGTACTAGGTTCATTCACCTCAAATGCCACATCTCTTAATCTTCATAATATGTAGCATCCCCACCATTGGAAGGAGATACCTCTAGAATAAATTTAATAAATTATTAATTAGTTGGAAGTTATTCTAGGAAAAGTCTCAATCATATATGTGCTCTTTCCCTCAATATAACTCATATTGACACTTATTGAGGCCCTCCAAATCAAAAATGAGTTTAATAGAGAAGTCCTTATAGCCTAGTTTTACCGGTTGGAGACCATTCCCTCAAAATTTCATGTCGCGATATCTTTCTCTATAAAGGATTAGGAAGAGGTCTTCCAAGGACATATCATACCCCTATATGTTTCATGAAAACTAGAAAATGTAAAAATCTGAAGGGATCTAATTTAAAATGGTTTGGGGATTAATATCATCTAGATTTTGATCCTTTGACATTAGGGATAAATTAAATTAGTTTTATCCAATACAAAGATATCTATTCAATGATAAGATAATTGTGATAAAAGAAATATCAAAAATATCAAACTCAAAGATCAATTTTGGGATCGCACATATAATTCTAAGTTCATGGTTATCTGTAAAGACACTACATATGTTGTCCTTCTTAGAAGGAATTATATTCACATACATGTGGTGATTCCTTAAATATTTCACAAGTTTTTTAAAAACCCAATCAATGTTAGGTAAGGCTTACTAAACTATGATATAAATCCATTCGAGTCCTTCGAATCCACATATGATGTGACATGCTTCTATAAACGGGGAGGAAAAAACCAATGGTTGTTGAAAATACAAAGGTTATAGCTCCCAATAATTTTGGGACCACCCCCAAAAATTCCTAGAGTAAGCTTGATGGAGATTATGTCCTGCCTATAAACCTGATTGAGGTAGTAGAATTTGTCCCATAATCTCAAGATTCTACAATCCCAAAAGAAAACATGGAAGAAAATAATCATTTCCAAAATCTCTCTGTAATGACTTGGGCAGTTGTAGAATAAAATACCTCTTCTCATGACCTCTCTCACCCAGGTAGTGAGAGAGATACCCTCATATTACCTACCACTTCATAAAATTCCACCATAGACTCCGATATGGAGGAAGAAGAGGATGACCATAGGAATTCAGTACACTAAATCAATGATGTAATCTCTACCACCATAGATGAACTCATGTAGGGAATAAAAGAAGACTCATGATTGAAATTGATTACTACTTCCATGCATCCTAAGTACAATGTGATTTATATTTCATTAAAAAGAATCATTGATACAAGTTTAGATCTAATTATACACAAATTTTCAGGATGAAACTTGTTTGGGGAAACAGAACATATATGCTTACCTTTTGACCATTAATGTTTCCATTAGGCAACAAGAATGATGCACTCCTCCCATTCTACAAATGTAGAATTAGAAGTTAAAAAATTGATAAAATACATCTTTTTCTAGGAAGTTCAATACCAACGATAGCTCACCAATTTCATCCCAATAAAGAAGAAGAATCAGACTCATATGTTCTGTATCGATTTCGAAGACATTAATTAACATTTCCCAAAGGATGGCACCCCATTTTCGATCACAAAACACTTTATCAATACAGATGATGGATTACAATCCATTTCCTTCATTCATGGGTACTCATTGTATAATTAGATAAATATTTCCCTGAATATGGGGAATTCACTACCTTTAGATCACCTCAAGGGATATTCTAGTATCTGATCATTCCCTTTGGATTAAAGGGAACTTGTGAAACTTACAAACGAACCATTCACTATATCTTTAATACCTTTATAGGATGAATAATAAAATTATATGTTGATGACCATGTAGTCAAATATATACATTAATGTGATCACTTCAAAAACCTTTAGAAAATATTAAACCAGTTGTGGAAACACAGTTTGAAGATAATAATGCTAAAGTGTTCTTTTGGGATAATGTCTATGAAATTCATTAGATTTGTGGTATGTCACTGTGCTATTGAGGTAGAACCATAAAATAATAGTTCAATCCTTCCACTCCACCCCATTCAAATATGAAATAAATGAGGGTGTTCTAAGGGAAACTCACTTAAATTAAGCATTTCATAGCTAACCTGGACAAAAAAATATCTCCCATCCACCAAGTCAATGATAAAGGGATTCACGAACTAATCTGATGAGGAATACTAAAAATTATCTGAGATTCTCCAGAAGTAATTGGCACACACACCAGTATTGATTCCATTTTTTGAAGTAAATACATTCATATTATATATGGTATCCATTGAATCATCACTTTCCACTCTCCTCACATACAAATGGGATGTGGAGATGAATCAAAATCTCTAATACCTCAATAGAATGATGTTAGGTACTGAGACACGATATTATGCTGTTGAGAAGAACTATTTTTCCATGTTTTTTAGTGATGAAACCAAGGCATTACTTATTGCACCAGAAATTATATGTGATCTCTCATATTGATTCAATCAAGTACATCCTTAGTAATCTTATGTTTACCAGTAATTTGGCTTGATAGGTAGCGGTTCTACAATAATTTGAAATCTAGATTGTGTCTCAAAAGGTAGCGAATGTTCAAACCTTGGATAATTTAGTTATGGAAAATCCTATCCCAAAAAAGCACACTAGAAGTCATCAAACATCCAAACAACGAGGTTTTCTATTCCCATGACACTCCTCGAACACAAGAGATGTATTTTTAAGATTCTTCCTAATGTTATATAGGAACGAATATGGAAAACCTGAAGCTCAATAGGGTTGTTATATGGCTTGTGTTCTTTTCTCTGAATTACATATTTATTACCATTTATATATTATTTTCTCAAGGTCTCACATATAATTAGAATGAATACCAATCCCTCATTCCTATCTTGGAATTTTCCAAACAGTTGATAATATCTTTATTCAACATCATTGTCTATTTGGATCTTCTCAAAAAAATATTCAATAGAGAATATCCCATCAAGAAGAAAGAATCAGACCATATCATTAGTTAGGTCTGAGGAATGATGTTAGAGTTAACTTTTAAAAGAATATTACATCATGTACCTTGATTCAAGAGTGATCAAACTAATGTGCTACCTAATGTAGTTTTATTTCAGGATGAACCAGATTAGGACATGGTGGGGGTTTTTCATTACCTAGTGAATGATGGTCTCATAAATCATCATCTGTGACACGGAAGAAATTAATCTGATCAATACCACCCCAAATTATTAAAAAACTGATATCCACCCCTATAATGATAAATCCCAAATTTGATTATCTACAAAATGGGACTCTCTTGATAGACCAATCTAAAAGGCAACAAATTGGGAACTGATCAACGAATCGTACCCTTCATGATGGGAAAAAATAGATCAAATCCCTCTTTAAACTGGGATTCAATCAAATCCTCATCATATTCATAGAAGGGAGAGGGATTCTCACTTTCTGGAAGAAGTGCATGTAGGCTCATGCAGCACCCCTCAATTCAAGAGTAGGAACTCCCATTATATCAGGAATTTTGGTTATTATTCGAACAAAATTATACCGGACTATATAAAATTCATCGAGAAATGTCAAGCATTACAGATTCATGAATCCTTCACCCATCAATACCATGAACTTCAATATAAAACAAAATATATCTTTCGGTTTTTCTTATAGGGAATGGATGTTGTGGGGTGATATCCTCTGGCCACATCTAAATAGTTCAGGTACAACCTTACAGCAATAGACTTCATTTCCAAATGGGTTAATGTAATACCCTTTAAGGATTTCTGAAAGAAGAATATAATTAAACTCATATATTCCAATATCATCACCAGGTTCAGTGTCCCTCATATAGTATTTATGGACAATGGAACCGACTTCAGTTTGACCAAGTTGAAGAAATTGTACCAAGAGTATAATATCAAGTCCAATATTTTATCTCACTATCATTCATCAATAAATTGATAGATAGAGACCGTCAATAAGAATATTTAAAAAAAATTCCATAAGATGATAGAAACTGATAAGAAGTCCTTTCTAAACAAGATCCTTTATTCTTTATGGACCTACCATTCAACTATACATATTTGTTTAAAAAAACTCTATATTCATTGGAGTATGAAACTGAGGCATTATTTCTCATATTAGTTTGTTTTCTGTCACTTAGAATAGATAACTACAGAGAACTATCATATAATGAGAAATTCAAAAAAAATTCTAGATGAGGTAGAATAACATAATGAGAAAATGTTGTTAACCCTGTACAACCTTGAAGTCCATCAGAATTGGATTGCATGAGCCTTCTTTAAAAATATCCACCTCTGTTCTTTCCTTTGAGGATAATAGGTGATGGCTCCAAGAACACAAATGATACTAGGAACAAAAATATAAAATATGAAACCCAAATGGGAAGGGAATTACATCATAAAAAAATCTATTCCAATGGAGGTTATTCATTTTCCACAATGGATGGGGGACATGTCACACCCCCCCCCCCAAATGCAATATTTCTCAAAAAATATATTTTATACCTTCTCTAAAAGTTGTCTATATCCTCACCGCATGATGTTAAACTACACAAAATTCATAATGGTGCCATGATACGAAACCATACAAGTGGACTTAGTCATATGACCCAAAAAAAAAATAAAAATTTCATTATAGCATAGAGTTAAATTACAGTGAAAACATTACTTCATAGATAACCCCCTGTACTTGAGCCGGATCTATGAAAAAGTGAAATGAAGTACCCTCTACCTTGTGTGTGAGGCAGATAATAATAAGTAACCTCTTTATTCATGAGATATGTATGGATTGATTCATATTATCATAGGATACATATTGATTCCCATATCCCAAATCTAGTATCCATCAACAATATTTTTATCTTGGTCAAATGACATCATACTTTTTGACAAAGTCTTTATCCCATGATTTTAAAATTTATTCTTACCCATTGTACTATGAATATGATCCTTTTGGAAGTAAAATTACTGAACTTTATTTCATAAACATGGTACAACTCTTATGGGAGTATTTACAAATCATAAAGCCCGTGTTTATAGGGATTCAAGCCTTGTTTTCACATCGGGAAACCTTCATCCTTACCTTATGATGCTAAAATTTAAGGGTGATATCCATACCACAAGACATTAATGTAAATAGTATTCCATGATCTAATTATGGCTTGATTATCATTCTAATAAGATACATAGGGATTCTAAGATCCAATTCTTTGTCCTAGCCACCACATGACACAAATTTCCCAAGCCCTTTTTTTAATCTCTTCTGACTGGTTAATGAAACATTATTCATTCCTTGTTCTTCACACTCAGCAAAGCCAATGTAGGATTAGTAATTATAGAAAGGTATTCCCCACATGATTGAGATATATTATTTCAAATTAGCTTTATCATATTCCATGATTTTTTACCATTATAGGAACACCATAATTCCATTCCACATGATGTCAAACTACATGGTTGATGTCTCTTTTTTAACATAAAATTCTCGATTAATATGATCCTAGCCTGAGGGGACCATTATCATTGGTTTTGGTCTCCCACTATACCTTTAGAAAAAAACAATGTGGGGAATTATTCATATCATTACGAGATACATAGCGACACTTGTATTTTAAATTTTTGGTACTACTGCAACAATTAATGGGTACAAAACACCCTTTGTATATGGGTGAGAACTAGGTGAAGAATTTACCATTCAAGAAATACGAATGTCATGATTCATACCATCACAAGATACATAGTGATTCATAGATTTCAAATCCCAGTTCTATCTATAATAAAAAATGCATTCCCCCCTATTTAGGGTTCAAACCTATACACGGATATTTCAAGAAAGAACTAATTGGGTCTTGATTCTTATTATTAAAAAATTCAAAATGACACCCCAATATCAGATATCTAGACTGGTTTAAATATCATTAATAAAAACCCATCACTTAATATATATGGGATTGACTTATATAGCAATCCATCTAAGTCTCACACTCACGCAACAAAATTGGCTTCCATGTTCTTGCCTTTTTCTCACACTGAGTATGGATGATGTGAGATTTGGGAACAAAATATTCTACTCTAGAAAACAAGACCGAGACATATCTCATATTTCTAAACATGTCCTAGTTGTATGACACTATAATACACGACCTAATCCTAGTTTCATAATATTAAAATTCATGATAAAAGACTTTCACATTGAGCAGATCATTCCCATTCATGATTATGTACCCAATAATCACATGTTTTAATCCATCTCCTCAAAATTTGTTAAATACATTTTGGTGAAGCCTTATGGTTTCTTAACCCTTCATGAATCTTACATTATCCATAAACCAACTTCAAATCTTTAGTTTCTACGTTGACACAACTAGTTCCTTGAATTGACACCTTTCTCTGGGAACCCCATGGACATTAGGATTCCTTAGTCTTGGATCTTTCTGGAAGAAAACTAGTAGTAGGGACTGGTTCATCCAAAAGGTCCCTCAGATCCTAATAAGGCCACAATTAAATCCATGAGTTATTTTCCTAACTGCATGGAACATTATAGGCTTCTTCCATTATCAATGGTTGACTCATTCCCACAAGTTCCCACCACAAGTTAAATCCTATATTCTTTTGTAATGATTTACACCTTCATGGACAAACCATTCAAATAGATTTTGATACTCTTGATGTTCCATATCTCTGCATCATACTCATTTTCAAAGAAGGATTATAAAATTTTATCCTAGTAACCTTCCATTTCAAGGTATGAATCTTCTTATGAAGTCCAAATTAATCAGAGTAAGTGAGCCCTCTCTCCAATATATGACTTAGACCTAAGTAGATAGATCTATTTAAAGGAGATGATTATGGAGTAATTCCAACCCTTAGAATATACAACGGGAAACCCAAGAAAACCAAAATAGAGAAGTAGTGTATTCCTCTGTATAAAAAGGTATGAGTCATAAAAGATAATTCTTCTTAGGCATGAGTCAGATCTACATAGGTCCTTCTTGTGCACAAGATAAATTTTCATAAAAAATAATTGTGAATGTGGCTACCGAACAATAATCATATGAATAGATAAAAAGTATTTAATACACCTAAATTCCCCCATCCAAGGAAAATTTTCCCTGAGGATATATTTCACAATTTCTCATTAGTTCCAACATCCTTACAACATGTTTTTAAACTGTGAGGAAAACATCCTTTCCTTGTGATGTTAAACTACAAGGAAAATGTCTTTATCATTAGATGTTAGACTTCCTGGAAAATGTACTAGTTACATGATGTTAAACTACATGATTGACATTCCCCCACTACATATCATTAAAATGTGTTGGCCATCACACATCATCATTCCTTATCTTATACCCTAATAACTTTACCCCAGATAAACTAAGTATGGGGGTACTTCCATCATCTTTTATGACCATCAAATGAAAAATCACACATCATGTCTTGAGGAACCTTGGTTACTTGAAACCTTTGATGACCCTTGTGAAGGAAATGAGATCACTTTTTTGACCATACTAGTGATTCAATAGGGAATTGACCTACCTACTAGAGACATAATATCCCTATACAAAGGGATTCCTAATTCATGTGATCCAAATGTCACCAGGGCATAACTCAACACCTTATGGAGTTATAGGTTATCCATGACATGATTTTACCATATCATTACTCGTGTAAATAGAACCATGTTCCATGATTTAATACATTTCCATCCCCCACTCAAAAGGATGTTGAATTAATCTAGACACTTGTTTCTTAATTGGGTTTTTGTGTTACATTACCCTTATAATAGGCCTATGTGCATCATGACTGCAAACTATGTAAACTTTGGTGAATGCTTCATGGCCTTAAACATTACCCTTGGATGGTCCAAATCATAGTATCTTAAACCTCTAATGAAAGAGACATAAAAAAATTTCAGCTAAAAACCAAAAAATGGGGGTTTAAGAAAAGGTCAAGTCTCCACTCACTAAACTATTCCGCACTAGAGTTTTGGGAAAATTTAGAGCATAAATGAATAAAGAATATGGATCATACAGACTAATATTTAAATCTAGTAAAAGATAATTCATGATTGTTGGACCCCCTGGTCTTGGAAAAAATTATAGTATTGATTTATTACATCTCCTCATTACAATAACATGGTCACTAGGTGGATACACGAATTTATGATTCTTAAACCCATATTGAGTATTTCACTTCTCATAAACAAACTTCTTGTATTTGATTTCTTAGACAGAAAAAAACAGTTCTTTTAGTTCATATACTTCCCATGGAACCCCATCTTCTTCCTATAGAAAACTAGTAACAGTGACTGGTTCATCCAAATGGATCCTTCAGTCTAAATAATCCCCCTATAAAATATAGGAGATATATTCCTGACTATGTGAGACATTATGGGGTCCCTGCATTACAAATGGAGGACCTATACCCATAGGTTCTCACCCTTAGTTAACTCTGATATTCATAGATCATGATTTATAAACTTCATGACCAACCACTGTGGGTGGATATGAATTCATCACCCTTATGTCACTATGTATTTTACCCTTTCTCAATATAGGGATGTTGCACTCCATTCCTGAACCTTTGGATATCCCACACCACATGAATTTAAACCACATGTAGTAGGACTTGAACCTCACAAATGATGTCTAAACAACCCTAGGGTTCCTGAAACCTTCCTTGGATAGATTTCTCTCCACTTCCATCTTCATTAACCAAAATTTTGAGTCATCCCAATTATTCCATCAACCTCAAAAAAGAGTTTATGTCCCTTTAACTTGACCACAAATGTAATCCTTATGGACTAATTCATAAGTGCCTTCAACCTACTTACTAGAGGCATATCCTACTTCAAAATAAAGAACTATGATCCTTGTTATCCTGGATTACACCATGGAAGAACCCAGAACCTAATGGTGTTTTGGGTTATCCCTGATATATCTACCCCATTCTATATTCATTGATTAAAAATTATGGGTTATGATTTATACAACTACTTTTATATATATATAGGTTGGTTCAGATTCCCTAATATTTCACCATCCTAGTATAGTCTTCTCAAATCTTTCATGGCCCTTGAAAAGTAGTGGAAACACCTATACATGAACATTCATGTAGGCCCAATGTGTTGAGGTATAAGGGCCTCAAACCCACCAATAGGAGGATTTTTTTCATTGAAAGTATGATTCTTTAATCCACATGATCCCTAGAAATATCTTTATGAAATGAACACCATAGGTTGTTTTTGTTTATCCCTGGCATGCCATCTTCATTCTATATGCATCAATTGCATACATGTAATAAGACATTAAAATGAATATAATTTTTATGTCCTTCATGAAAGATTTAAAACTCCATTTCATTTTATATCCTTACAACATGATGTTTAACTTCACAGAAGATATCCTTATTTTAAGACATTTAACCACATGGAAAACATCTATACTGTATGGAGTTAAATTATAGGAGATATTTCCATACCACAAGACAATGTACTATAAATTAAATGTCCTTACTTCTTGATGTTAAACTAGACAAAGAAATTTACCTCAAAAATTGTATATTACAACTAATAAAAGGTATAAGATAAAAAGACCCTAAATTTAAAAAAATAGAACATCCAAGATGGAAATCTCTAACTATAACATAACAATGGTCCAGTTTTAATACCTTCAAACTAAGAGGACTAGTTTGGGATATTCCTAACACAAATAAGGGGGGTGAATTAGTGATGGGGACTTTTTAAAAAAATTAACTATTTATCCATGTACCTTTAATACCTATTAGGATATTGATTAAATGTTTCTCTTTTATGTATGTCATGAAATTATATGAAAGCAGTAAACATAGCACATGAAAGTTTTAGAAGGTTAAATATTTAAAAAGAGCAGCTAAGTCCTTGGTATAGTTTGAAAATATATCCAACACCACATAGTAAACTAGAAAATAATCATATTGTGGGGAATACAATGAGTATGATATGAACCTACACTCTTGTGGATCTATGAAAACAATCCAATAACATGTTTTTTATAGCACTATGATGGATCTGTATTCTACCTCCCAAGATAGTCATCTCCTCATTGAAGTTTGGTAACAGTAAAAAAATTTCTACATCTTGAGACCTATTGGAGGCCATATAATTAATTTGATCTTCTTCTCTTCAATCATTAATTTCTTAACAGTGTGCAAGTAACTATTCTTACCTCTTCCTAGCAGTAAACTAAAAGCTATAAAATATTCTTCTTCTATCAGTCACAATAATATGAAATTGTTATTGACTAATGAACACTGAATTTTCTCTGACCCAAATTATAATGAACTGATATAATATTTTTCAAAAAATCTTCTTCTCTTTTTCTCAGGTTCTTATTTAGTGAAATACCAACAACACTAAGATATATTCTTCTTATAATTTTTAAAATCACAAAATTCTTTTCTAATTATTGAAACAATAATGATCATATCAACATAACATCATCCCAATAAATCTACCCTGAATAACAACAAATATTTTATGTGGAAACACTACACAATTATTGGATACAATGTTGGGGTATTATACCCAAGAATTGGTTCCCAGAATAGATCTTTTTGAATCACTAGACTATTGTGAGTTTAACATGTTTTGAGTGTCCATGGATTATATTCTTGACATAGCATTGTGAGGATTTAAACACTTATCTCTTGTATGTTGTATTTATTCTTTTTGAACTATCATGTCTCTTCCAAAGACTACCTTGCACCATAAGTCATAATTATTTGCATATGGACATTTTCTACTATAGAAAACCTTTCCTTCAGAAGCCCATTTCTGCTTCAGCATACTGCCTCTATTCCCTAGACTATCTTCTGTTTTGAAGAATTCCCCTACTTCTACAGACTACACTCTCTTATATATACTTCCTCTTCTTCAGTGGACCATTTGTGCCTTACGAACTACCTATGCTATGTGGTCCCTCTTTACTCCATGAATTGACCTCATTCTGCAGACTGCCTTCGCTCTACAGAGTAAATCTCCTCTATGGTCCTTCTTCTTTTGCATTTTTCAGTGCCCCGATAAACTCCATCCATGAACAACATCCTCCTTCATGGATTATTTACTCCATGAACTACTTTACTTCGTAGAATTATTCCATGATAACACTTATCCTTCATGAAATTATTCCTTGAGAACTATTTCGTACTTACCCAAATTATTCCACTAGTGGTGATATTCTATAATAAAATTCCCTCTAACTCTAACACAGATTATATATTTAGTGATATTTATATAAGAAAACATTTCTAAAAATCCTTCTTATTAAATTTACCATAAACAATTGTTGGGGGACATCTTTCACCATGAACTGTGTTATGCGGTCTATGTAGCGCCATAACCCTTTCCTCACAGCGACTGCTTCCATCTGCAAATGGATCACCACTTCACCTTGAAATTAAATCCTCCCATGAACTATGAAAATCTCATCAACCATTATTCTCTACATGGTCAATGTAGGATTCTTTGTGGTCTGCATAGCACAACTATGCGGAAATCCCCCTTTTCTAATTTTCCTTCCTTGTTTCTCAAACCTCTTATAAACTCTATGAACTATGCTTCAAAATCCATGAATTTGTATTCATGTACTCCTTTATAGAAAAGATACATTTTAAAAAAAAGTAACACCAGATTTTGAGCCCCAGAAATTTATAAAACAGTTGGAAAATGTTCCACTTTAAAAATCATTATCGGAAACACCAACCATGTTGATTCAAGATCGTCTGTCTTTGTCAACAATCAGCGGAATTCATCACAAACCCTATCTATCATGATATATATACATTAATAAATCACCATTAGCATCATCATATTTAACTAGGAGAATTATTCAACTATGATATCCAATGTCATCTAATGAATCCATAATAGTTCTTCATGAATCACTTTCATACTAAAATTCATTAAAAGACATTTCTTGGATTATTAAGACATTAGGACATTGTTTAGGATCTATTAAAATTGGAACCACTTCATAATATTGACTGAAAAGGTATCTTATTATCTCATTTAAGAAAATTGAAAATAAATGGAAATCACTAAATAATAAATATAATCCATACAAAAAGTGGTCTCTTCAAAATTAGTCCTCTAAAAGAGATACAATGCTCACCATGATGAAAAACTGAAAGTGGAACCCTGAGAAAATGGTGAGGGTCTTCCCACTGGACATATAATTTTTTGATCAAGCTAATAGTGATAACTAGTAAAATATAAAAGGCATAAAACCTGTTAGGTTGAAAACCCATAAGAGGATAGTCTAAAAAATCCAAGTCTAGGCCTGCTGAGCTTTCATCTATATAAAACTTTAAGAAAACATACAATAAAAAAAAATAAAAAAATAAAAATATTGTATGGACCAATAATTTTCCCTATCAATAATCAATGCCATATTCCTAATTCCATCTACTACCACAAAAATGAAATAATTCTCCCTCTGGGAAATTTATGTTTTACTCAAATTATCTGTGTAGATTATGTGATCTCAAGACAACTTGAGAAGGTATATCAATGAAGAATTTCATGTTAGTGGGAATCCATGAACATTTCTGAAGAAAATATTTTGGTCATTGAAATATTGAAATCCATGTGTTTTGGTTTACATAGTATCATATAAAGATGGTTATCATTGATAATTCATGGAACATCAGATTAATTAAAAAACATGGACAATATGACTAAAAGAAACTCAGAAAATGAAATATAATGTTCAAGGAATTTTTTTATTGATAGTATTAAAAAAGGGCGAATCTAAAAATTTCATAGCCTCTCAAAGGATTAAATCAAATCAAAAATATTGGTGATCAAAATACAATAAGATTCATTCAGATGAATCTTCCAAATCACCCAATGTCTGGATAGAACTATCAATGGAATGTTGAAGGGTCATTCACTCTACCTCCTCCACCAATTCCTTTAGACAAAGAGTCTCAATAAAAGAATAAAATTAGTTATATTATTTCTAACTAGTCATGAATACATATGATGATGTCAGAAGATGGTATTTGGAAATAGTTATTCATTCTTCATATTCTATTATTTTTGTAGTCAATAGATCCATCTAAGAATATAGGAGAGAGGTTATGTGATGTCTCTACTCCACCGCCTCTGACTCTTCCCCTATTTACTATCCCATATAACATTTTATTATCTAAAATATATATTTCCATCCAACTATAAATTTTTTTTCTAAGATATGATGACATTCAACGTGATATCATATAATTACATGATGTTAAAACATCATACCCCAAAATCAGGGAAGAGCTGGAGAATGTTTTCCTCTTTCCCACGAAGCATCTCCAAGGGAAACACGATGATCAAAGAATGTATCTTATACTATATTATCTGGAATATTGATTGATTCAATTCAACTATTGGGGTAGTTTGGTTAAAAAGAAGAAGGATTGTTTGAGCTGATGAAGGGGCAAGATAAGATGTTTCATGTTCTATTTTCTCGAATGTTTCACAATCCATCGCTGATATTGAAGGACTGGATTATTAAAAAAATTATGTCCCACTAATGGTATGTTCATCACCATGATTATAATTCTTCTTTTGAGTCCTCCGAATTCTGGAATTATTTCCATTTCTACTAAAGATACGATGTTTAGTGAATCACAGGGTTTGGGCTCTAGACAAACCAATCTATTCGATACCCCACCAAGGTTGGAATCAACTCAATTCTAGGCATAGTCATAATATATGAATAAAGGGTCTATAATAGGTGGAAGAATGATCTTGTCATTTCTTTTCTTCACATGACATCATAACCCAAAATATTCAAATAATCCTGGTATTTAATTCCCCCCACACACTAGAAAAAGGGATATGGGAAACCCTATAAATGCATCCAAATTGGAAAGTAAAACAATATGGGGTATATAGATATAAAATAATTAACTCATCCATGAGGGCCTGAAGAAACCCATCCCTATGTGAGATTTTATAAGAATGAACATCAAGAGAGCTGTAACTGTCATATACAATTATCCCATTTGATGCGGTATAGTGCTTGAAATTGAAACGGTTGGGACGAGTAATCAATCCCATAACCTAATTTGGTCCAACCATAATTTCCTCAACCTCAAAAGTATTTAGCATTTTAGTATGGAATGAGGCATTATAGATATATGTATAGTTATGATATTTATAGAAACATAGATGGTATACTATCCATCCTAATAAGAACTCGAAGGGGCCACAAATAATGCAAGGGATGTTTCCTTGTTAGATATGGCCTAGGAGTTGGTATAGTATAGAAAGAGTTAGTAAAAATAGATTAAGATGACTCTCTAATGATAATCAAGCATCCATCACCACCATTCCTACTTGGATTCCCATGTGTGCATCCCAAGCTAAGAAAATACATCAGTTTAAAAACATGTCAAAAAACCCTGCTGGATGAAGACTCAAGTATAACTATAGAATCACCTTTTAGCCCCATGTGTAAAACTCTACAGTATACACCACCAAATATTGTCTCACATGTGTGACTGTAACTCTACAGACTTATGGAATTACAAATATGATCTCACATTGTCCCAAACCTATCCGGTAGGGAACTAATGCGGGTATATAGAAATCGGTCCGGTCCTAATACAGTAGAAAAGATGTTTATCTAGTTCTTAAAGGAATCTAGTGATCATAGATTAAATTCATTAATTTCCCTTTCATAATGTAAATCATGTTCCATTCCATGGTTGTTGTTTCTGTGGGGTGTTTCCAAACATATGTGGTGGAAAGATACTCATCATGCATCTCCCTTAGAGGATATATCATTCAAAATTTGTAAATTTCCCAAAGTCTAATCCCTAAAAATCTACGGGATATATGGGTGTAATTAGTTCTAGGACACCAAAAACTGATTAGATCTTTGAGAAGTTCCAACTGATGATATATAATGAACTATGAAATCGATGTTACACTATACAGATGATTAGAATATAAATGAATGGAGAATTAGAAGGACACATGCCTAACCCAAAATGGTAATGCCCATTCATTAGAAAATATACCTTTATGGAATAATTCATAGATGGGTCTCTAACCTCTTCTCAAATTATCTATGTAGGATATGAGTATATTAAGGTAACTTTGTGAAATTGGTTGGTGGGAATGTTCACAACTTTATTAACCATGAGGGGAGTTCTCCAACATATAGGACAACCCCTGGAATCATGATATGAGCAATTAACTAACTGTAAGAAATCATTATTTGAATAGAATAAATAGAATATGGCACCCAATAAGATGTAATTTTATTATTAGGTGATGGAATGATAGCATCATCCAATATCTTGAATATGTACAAAGGAAGTAATTGTGATAGAGGATAGATCTGAATCCCAAGAGGTAGTATCCCCTTCAAAACCTCATAATTAGAAGAAATATGATATCAATGGTCAAAATTTTGATTCATAACTATCATAGGCCCCTATTCAACGACATTGTATTATTTATGGGAACTAAAATCCATCTAAAGAGAACAATTTTCACACATCATATGGGCAATAAATCTAATCAAAAGTAGTGTACAACCCATACAACATCATGTGAATCAAATGAACCATAAATGGGTTTGAGATCACATGACATTATTTAGGTCTCAGGAATTGCATAACCCAGCACCTTGCGATTTACGTAACCCATGAATCATATAATGGCCTGACAATATTTCATAAGACATTAAATTTTTTTTCACTAAGATGGTCACAAGAACAGCATGATGATCAAGTAATCATACGACAAAACTAGAAGATAATGTGAATCTTGAAAAACTCCCTTGTGGGTGAGGACCAGGGTAAGGATCAAGAAATTAATGAAAATTATTTCATGATTCATTTGAATAAGTGTTGAGATAGAGAAGTCATGTAGTACGAAAACATGGTTGAATTCTGCAATATGGTATTGTAAAATAGTCCCATGATCGATTCTTACTTGCAGGTACTTTGAAACGGATCTTTTAACAAGGACTTTTGAATTAAAAACATGACAGAATTAATCCCAAAAGATCTAAATATTCAAAGTAACTGGTCAAATGATTATCCCCTTTCTCCCCAATTTTTATAATTTTCCATAGAATTCCAAAGGTTGCTGGGAGACCAAACGTAACCCGATACACTAATCAATAAAAGCCCCAAACAATTACGCAGGAATCTACTCTCCTAAAAATTCAGTCCTTGTCCCTGTAAACCTCACTCCTAAAGGGGGGTGATAATCAAGAAATAAATTCACCCATTATATAATTGAATAAATTTCCAAATCATTAGTTTTATTTTTTTTAGAAGAAAAAGAAAGTAGTTGAATGAAGTCTGGGTTGTTGAATCACGCGGATCATGTAACTTTTAGAATGACATGTGATCACGTGAACCAGGAAGGGTCATTTAAGTGGATCAGGCATTGCCTATGATCTTCCAATGGCTACTTTAATCCCTTTAAACCCCCCTCCATATTCTTGATATAGTTTAAAGAAAAGAATTGATGATCATATGAGGTATTCTAGACAAGTTCCTCTCAATCATGAGAATCATCAATCGATAGATGCCTTAAAATCACCCAAACCACCTTATGAAAAATTGTAGAAAAAAGGTACAAGCTTCATTTCATGAATAGTTATGATAATATTCAAAGGAAATACTTATGTGGTTCACATGACCCCATGAAACCCCCAATGATATGTCCACCTTGTCAGACAATATCATGTTAGAGTGTCACCTTCAATATATGAATCACATTATACATGTCCATTCAATCATATGTTACCCCATTGAAACCATAGGTTGGAATAGTGATTTTCCATTACAATGATCGCATTTCATCGCATGATCAAACATTTATTATGTGACACAAAACAGAAAAAAGTGATTTTCCATGACAATACATGCACACCATGATGATATCCCCTATAAAGTCTTGTAAATGTTTTAATAAAATGTTTAAAAAGGAGGAAGACTCTGGTGAAGGAAAGATACATTGATCTTCATGAAAAGGCCCTTTGATATGCCAACTCATTCATGTAGAGACACCTTTACATGCCTTCTTGTACTTTTTAAAGGCCTTTAACAAGACATCCTAGTCTCATGGGAGACCCCAGACAAGACCTCTTAGTCTCACAAGAGAACCCATAAATGTCTTCTTTGATTACACGAGAGCCTTTCTGAAGATGTATTGATCTCGTGAAGGCAACCAAACATGTCAAAAAATCATTATAAAGGCTATCTAACATGTCAATATGAACTTAAAAATCCATATGATAGGTTGAGATCCAATATATATGGAAATTATGGAGCAATATTTCATTTCTTTTTTCATATGATGTCATCAACGACCCATTATAGGATCAAACAAAATACATGATGTGATTCACCCTATACATACTCCATGTCATATCTATTATATACACTCCATGTAAGGAAAAATATAACTTGGGTTGTGAGGAATATAAATTCCTCCCACTCGACACAAAGAGTATGGCTATGCACTGTGTAAATTGAGAACTTCATGGGATTATATGATCTGAATTCTCAGAGCATAAATCCATGCGATCACAAGATATATCCACCAGGTAAAATTTGGAGAATGACTTAAGGGATCATGTGGAATGAACAGGTTCTTCATGTGATCACTCTATATTTCAAGTGAATAAAATTTGGCATTCTATACAGGTTATACAAAAGATTTTCCATATGTCAACTCAGTCATGAATGATCAAAATAATTTATAACCTGATGAACCTTGATATACATATTCAAAAAAAATATCGAAAACTTGAAGATACATATGAAAAGAAAGATATTCCATTTTATTGAGAAGTAATCATCCTCTTCTCTTGACTGATCTAGATGATTTTCATCACATAACCTATTCAGATCTTGTGACAACATGAGGAAATGGTATCCATGTATTATGAAGTCTTCCGTATATGTATTCCAAGTCTTTATGAGACCTCTAAACATATCATAGGAGTCAATAAAAGTATTCTATACTTGTATCCCAAGTCTTGTGAAGCCCTCAAGGCTTTTTGACAAAGTCATATGAGGTCATCCAGACATGACATCTAGATTATGTGATGTTCTTTGGGTATATTAACCAAGTCTTATGAATCCCTCCATACATGTTTCCCATGTTTTATGACATACATGAGACATGTCATCCTAGTCATGTGATGTTTATAAGAAATTTTATCCAAACCATTCAACATCTTTTAGATGAGTGAATTAGATTAATTTATTGTCTTTGGAAAGGTCCTCTAGACATGCTGGTCATGTAAATACATCCCTGATCTTTTAAGACAACACCATAAACATGTCAGTAAGACAATCCGGATGTGTCAGGAAGAGACTTCTGGATATGATAACCTTGTAAAGTAGACATGTTTGATCATACCCTCAAATAAACTATGGGAACTCTAATTCTTCTCTAAATATAATACATATGATTCATTCTTACAGTCCAATCTCTAAAGGGCATCCACGTTGGCGCAAGTCCATCAATATCTCAAACTCTCTAACACATGGGGCCCAAAATCTTTTATGGGATTTTCATTCATCCTCATCCATAATTGGATTGAAAAAACAAATAAACTATGATAAATTTAATTTATTTCTAACTAGATACACATGACACCTTCTTAAGGGACGACCTCTATCGGGTATCTACCTCGGTGCATGTCCCTCTATATCACAAACACTTTAAACCTTGGGATCCAAAATCCCCTATGGTATTATTTTTCTCATCATCCTTCAGCACATTGGGAAACTAAATGAAAAATGAGAACACTAATTCCCATTAAAATTTTATTCATAGGATTCCTTCCGATAAAGAAATCTCTAACGGGCATCCAACTCAATGCAAGTCCACCCATATCTCAAACACTTTAACCTATGGGAACTAAAATATCCTATTTGATTATCATTATTATTCATCCATTAGTGGATTGATAAACCAATTGAACTATAGTGAATCTGATTCATACTATAAATAGGATACATATGATGACTTCTTAAATCTTGATCTCCATATCAAATACTCATCCCATGTCACCCCAATGAAAAAGTCCCATATCCATGTGTAGTGATACTGATCACTTGTTTTCCCTTATTTCATACAATGATCATGGATTACATGGTCTTATGGATTTTCAATAATCATATCATTCACATAAAATCCCCCCACACATTCAAGGAAACTGTAGTGTGTAATCCCTATTGAGTATCATGATATGACTACCCTCATACAAGGGAATCAACCTTAGAGAAAGTATCAAAGTAACAACTAAATTACATGGAATCATATTCCTATTATAAATAAGATATATATGATTCCTTCTTAAGTCTCGATCTTTATAAATGAAGAATAAGTTCCCTCATATATGTCCCTTATACATGACATTAAACTCTACAGTTTAAACAAACTATGTTTTTTTCTTCCTCTTACAAACATGGTATGTAGTCACCTGGTAAAGGTTCGATCCCATCCCCAAAATATCAATCGTGTCCCCATATGGAAAAACCTCAAGAGTACCTGGTGATATGGATTCAAAATATAAGCATCTACCCACTACTATAAAATAATGGTAAATGGATGAAGATCCTAAAATATATACATATGGTATTATTAATGGAACCCCCTTTTACATATAGAAGTATTCAATAGATGATTTCTATTTTGGGGTTACGAGTCTTAAATCAGGTACCATAAGAGATTCATGAACATATATTAAATATATAATAGATTCCTAGAGTACCCAATAATTCACCCAAAAAGGGTCTGATGAGGTGGAACTCCCATCCTCTTCACCAATGTGAGTTCCAAAACATCATTGGTTCTAAAACCTCAAATGCCACCTTCCATAGGAAAGCATGACTATACCTTGTTATAGATGTAGGGTCCATTGCAAGTTTTTATGAAATGAACATGGAGAACTATGCATGGGTGGTTGTTCAACCATACTTGAACACCCCCCACATTAAACCCTTGAAAAGGAAACAAAAATGGTAGACTTGGTATATAGTCATGTAATGACAGATTAATTCATTCATTACAGGAACCAGGTTTGTTGTCTCTTAATCCCAGGACACCAATAATTCCCCAAGAGAAACACTCATGTTCTAAATTTTGTTTATAAATAGCAATAAAAAATATATTGGAAATCATTTTCAATTGAAATAATACATTTCTACATGTTCTTAAATTTATTTCCTTTAAAATTCAAATTTAAATAATTTTGATATATTAGTTCATATATAGTATTATTTTTAATGTGGTTAATTTATTTTTTATGATATAATTTGTAACACTTAAAAAAAATTATTCAATCGAAATATATTAATTTTATATTAAATAATCATTTCCAAATACCATTAAAATTAATTATTTAAATTCTTAAAAGCAATTTTTTACTAATATATAGAGTTTAATATATTCTTTTTTTAGTTATGAATAAATAATATAAAACTTTGAAAATAATAATGTAAATAATACAAATAAATTCACAAATAAATATGTATATTTTAATATTTTATTATTATATTTTTATTTCATTATTAATTAATTGTGAATAATTTTATTTTAAATTTACTTATAAAGACACACAACTTTATTATAATTGTTTGATACATGTATATAAATCAACCATACATCTTTGGACTATATTTCCAATGACTATATTTTCAATGACCATATTTATTATGCATGGATTTCATTACTATATATAGTCTTACTATACTTATTTCAATCCATTAATAGTTCTTAAGTCACACATATCATTTCCGTGGTTTTAATTTTATATCTCTCAATATTACTTCTCCTTTACTGATATTATTCCACATTATAGGTTTTCTTTGGATACTAATAGTACCCAATAATGAATATGATCTTTGATATCTCAATGTGTTGAAGATTTTGTTCTTTTATATTTATTTTCCTCTTTTTAATTTACTCACTATTAATGGATGTGAGAATCTATGGAGAGTAATAACTCTTGGTGTGCATTAATTAATTTTATATGATTTTTTTCCAATGTCTTACTGTTAACAAATATTGTTTTGTTAGCATAATTTATATATTATGTGTATTATTTATTAATAAATTTCAATTCCATTAAAAAATAGACAAAAATACATTCTAATGATAAACATATATTTTATGGAAATAATATTCTTCCTAAAAACTTGATCCATTATAGTCATTCAATAAGTCGTTCATAGAATGGAATTCATTTTCTAATTATAATTTTATTTATATTAGTGACCATTAAATGTAACAATCAAATTAGTTCTCACTCAGTTCATTAATAAATAGGTATTTATATTCTATACTATTTTAGGGGAACATGTTTTTAAAAGTTATGATAATTGTTTCTAAAATGTATTGAAATTGTTTGAAAAATACACTTTGATAAGGTTGGATTATGGGAGAAAACATGAATTTTAAATAAAAAGATGATGAACTTTTCAAATCATGAAGTAAATATACATTTAATTTTAATTTTTTTTTCTCATGATTAAAATCACTCATAAAATCCTATTATAGATGTTAAGTGAGTCATTGATCACAATTTGGAGAAATTTAATGGCAGTAATAAAATATTATTTTGTAGAATCTTGTTATGGTGGGAAGTGTTATCAATAAACCCAAGGGGAAATATTTACAGAAACAATGATATAGTTTTTCGAGTTTTTATTGAAAAATATAGGTTTACATCCTTGGAAAGATTTATAAAATTATTCTATACCCTCTATGTGAAGTGTTGGATATCTAGATAATATTGAGTGGCCATAGTGAGAGCACGTTTAGAAATACAAAAAACACATTTCTCAATAATTATGTCTTAGTATAAACAATGATTTTAAAAAAATGGAATAGGTTAGGTGGTCCTCATGGTAATATTATAGATTCTAAAAATTTAGAGCTAATGCAATCTATGTTATGGTTAATCTCTAAATTTACCATAACTACATTAATTGGTGATGAAAAATGGGATATCGGTTTATATAATGAAATATTTTATGATTTTTATTCTATAAATTGGAACATTAATCCTGGTTTAAGAAATTATAAAGTTCCAAGTTTAAATTATTTTTTTGAAAAATCCATATGTGGTTTGTAGAGGAAAAACTTGACTATGGTGGTTGTCATGGTCTGGTGAGAAATTTGTGGGGAACTGAAGACAATGGGAATTGTTTTAAGAATTTATTTTGAAAATGAAACTAAAAACAATTACATCATGGTTTAATCAACACCATGTCATAAAATGATTTATATATAAAGGTAAATAGTGATAAAATGGAAAACTTTTATTGATATATAGGATCTATATTCCACTGTTTATAGTGAGAAAAAAATAACCTAATTTAACCATTATTTAATGAATAGAAACTATCTCATGTTGCGTTAACTATTGGAAAAACATTGGGTTTGAATTTATTAACCACTAAAGGATAATTAGATATTTAAATTAGGATTTTTTACTCTAGGTTTGTAAACTATTATAGATGATTTCTCTCATGATTTCTAAGTATGATATGAGGAATAAATTAAGGGAAATATTGATATTTTATTCCGATTATTATAGAAACATATTCTCGTGTAGAAAAGAGTAGTAGTGGGTGTTAACTATAAAGAATATATTCATCTTTGGGGAGAATTCCATTGTGTATACTTTACATAATGACTATATGAGAATTAATATAATTGAAACATTAGGCCAAATAAAGAAAATAAGTCAAACTTTTTTAAAATATGTTTCACACTACTACACTAATGAAAGTGTAATATCTTTTTCATGATCTAAGTAGATAATACTTGTTCACTAAAGAAAATTTGCAATCACTCTAGAATAATAGAGAGTAATGATTTTACATTTCTTATTAGTTATGAACCTTGAAGGATAGTGATTCCACTCAAAATTTATAATGAAATAGAGAATATAAAGTAAATTTTGGTACACTAGAACATCAAAATATATATTCGAATTAGTTGTGGCCTAGTGTGGGTGAACCAAGTAAAACCCTGTATGACTCTTTATAAATTATCAAAAAACAATTCAATTGAGGTAAATAGTTGATTTTTGAATAATAATGAAATAATATGAGTTTAAGGGTGTGTTTGTAATCCAAAAAGTTTGATTCACCCCACCTCAAGTTATCCTACTTTGTTTAGAAATAGAACCCCAAAAATAAATTCTACGTCTAAATAAATATCATGATATGGATCCAAATTTACAACCTATAGAGAAAAAATATCAATAATGTCTTGTACAACCCTTTTAAACTTCTCTATTTGGTTGTTTGATTCAATAAGAATTTAAATAATGGGATACAAAGTGAGAGTATCCACATGTTGATAAACTCTTAGATGATCTCCCCCACCATGTAAATTTACATTATTACCTTCATTATTAGTGAAAATAACTAAATGATGATAGAAATTCTTGTATACATTCATAGATTACAACCAATATATCCCCCGTATTACATCATATGGCAATTCCCATAGAAAAAAACTTATTATATAATTGATATCCCTTTATCACCTGCTCTAACCCAAGATATAATTTTTTCAACCTAGTTAAGCCTCCCACAATGGTAGAAAAAACTTGTGTTTTATGAAACCTATACACCTTGATTCTAAATCCCAAAACTTGTGAAGGTTAAAAAATGAATGAGAATCCTTAGTCTCTATATATATAAGATAATTTAGACTAAATGTATACAATACCATAGATAAACATTAGTTTCTACTAGGTAGGTAACATTACCGCACAAATTTTTACAATTAAAATACTTCAACCATATCACCTTGGATGTATACCAACACCTTTTTATATCCCTTATTGAATAACCTAAGGATGAGGAATATCTCTTTGTCATCATTCTCATGCAACACCCTATATAGATGGTTTGATCACCCTTCTATCATACATGTGTTGATATAATTTATAAGGTTTTTTTCATTAAGGATATTCCTAAAATAGATCTATCACACAAATATTCATGAATTTTAACCCATTTTTTCATCCATAATATAATGAAAAAAAATTGATTCCCATGACTACTAAAAATAAAAAAAATTATATATATTCAAAACCTATTTTTTATAATTCAGTTTCCAAGTAAAGTGGGATATG
Source organism: Viscum album (assembly GCA_963277665.1). NCBI lineage: Eukaryota > Viridiplantae > Streptophyta > Magnoliopsida > Santalales > Viscaceae > Viscum > Viscum album. Next base: position 817,219,016 of record OY728165.1, read on the forward strand.
GGTGTTTGATGGAATATATGCACATATTGTATGGAATAATATCCAATAAAATAAGGTCTCTTTTTTATAATATCACTAGTTATAGTAATATGAAGAATATAATATATATGCTCATCTATCTAAGAAAAAAAATTCAATTTCTCTATCTTTAAACATCAGATTTATAAAATTCTTGAAGATGAATGAGCAAAACTGGAACGGTATTTCTAAGTGTATGTATTTCTCAAAAATATTTTTCCCTCTTTTCTTTTTCAACATGGAAATTATACAAACATAAAATTAGATTTATAAATAAAAATCCAAATTCCCATACATATTATATCAACTGTAATATAGCTAACAAATATTCATACTACTCTTTAGTAAAATTTTATGAAACAATCTATCTCTTTAACTACCATATGAATTGATCTTATAATACCTTAAACACATCTTAGTCACCCAGGTAAAGAATCCACCATTGTCTTGTTGTACATAAACACAAACTGATCACCAAAAATATAAAATGGTTATATACAATATGAATCAATTGAAAATTAATATTTCTTCTTTTTGAAAATCCAAAATTTATTTATTAAAATCCATCTCATTAAACTAAAGTAGGTTATATTTCCATAACTCGTACTAATAACCCCTCAAAGTGTCACATGATTCTAGAAAAAACACTATAATATACTGGATTATATTCTTGTTTCACCTCATCTATCCGATCTATTTTAATATGTCTTGTAAATGAAATATCCTTAGCTAATAAGAATAAATATTACGGAAAATTATATGAAAATGTTCAAACATAATTACTAAATATACACTTTACATCAATCAAAATCAATTCAATATGAAAATTCATTATAATCTGGTACTAAATTATTCCTGAATACTAATCATTTATAAACACCTTGTATCTAATATATAATACCTAAATAATGATTATTAGTTGGTCTTTTTTTAGCTTATAATCATAGGGTCCCATTGTAAATATAGTTAGTTCCCCTATTAGACATTACTCAATGTGTTTAGAAAATACTTATGTCTTATCAAAGAAATGCATTATCATTGATATGTATTTTAAATAACATCATAATATTTATCAAAAATAGATATTTAATAGATAAATCCTACCATTACTTCCCTTGAGTTGAAAAAAATAGATCATGACCATCCCCTGAATCCTATATCTAATTCGCCATGATGTGGAAGCTAATATTATGAGTTTCACATTAAAGGATACATTTTTATTTTTTTTAGAAACAACTATACACAAACCACAAATTTAAGAACATAATTTCATAATGTAACTATATATGTTTGATAATGCATGGTATTTTGAAAAATCTAAAACAATAAAAGATTTCAGAAAAAAATAGCAGATGAAAATCCTCAACATGCTTGATATAAAAGGAAATGGAAACTCCTTTTCCTCAGCATAACCACTATATGCTCTGAGATCGTAAGGATCAAAATAACCTCTAACCTAATCTTTCAAATTTTTAAATGATAATTGTAGGGGTATGAATGCCTCTATACTCAGAAGGATCCTCCCACAAAAAAACCCTCATGTCAATGTTGATGAAATATACTAAATCCTTTGTGAATGAATATAACGTTTGATGTTTCATCCCATCCTAATGTAAGTCAAACATATACATCTATACAGTAGTTCACTCTCCCAAAAAAGTATCATCTAATTAAAAAACCACTATAAAAATAATATTAACTGAAGGAGGTACCCCATAACATCAATCCTACAAAAACTACTTATGATAGAATATAACATCTCAAGGAAATACCACATCATGTAGGAAAATATATTAGTAAAATTCAACATCTTTAAGAAGATAAAACTACCCAAGTAAGTAATATTAGAGGTGGAAACATCTATATAAAATACATCATGTATGTTGGGGTTTCTAACATCCTGGACCATGACGCCACTCTACAGTGCCCCGAGCCCGATTATCCACATGACCTCAAGTGCATCATCCTAAATACCAATGGCTGGAGACTAGCTGTGATGGCCTAGGGTGTGTTTGTAGCGATATTATTCCATCATTAATAGATTGACCATTGGAGATACAAAGAAACAAATAAGCATAAAAATAAATAAAACAATCCAAATGTAGATAAATAACCAAGCTTGGATTATATAAACTATACCAAAAGGAATATCATACACAAATGATGATGATATATTCCATTTCTCAACAAAGAATCCAACACATGTATACAATAGTCAGTATAATGTATGTTTAAAATTACCAAAAAGATGGAAAATTATTATCCCCATATATCATCATGAGCCTCATCTCGGTCTCAATTTCCCCTACTTCTAATCATGGTACAAATTCATTCACTAGACTGTGGGCACCTACCTCGATCCCTACCTACATCCATATAGTCTATTCAGCTACCCAACATTGGCCTAAAAATGGAATGAAATACAATCCCAGAATGTCATCTCCCAAAGGCCATTGAAAAATCTTATTTGTTAAATATAATATAAATAATTATGCAATTTATATATATATATCAAAGGTAAGTAGTAATAGAAGTAATGTTCCTATGGAGAATATACTAAAGGAAAACTAATATTGTATCACCCAACAAGTCTCCCCCAAAAACATGGGTCAAGATCCTATAATAAGTAAGATACAAAACAAAAGGTAGTAAACACCATGCCCCTTCCATATACACAAAATATATCACCTCACCCATGGCCACACTATATAACCTATAATATCAAAACAACCAATGAAATTCGGTATAACCATAATTTATATATCAAACACAGCCACACCGTATAACTATGCATTTCAGATTTCCCACATCTAAGAAATATAATAAATTTGTTTGACCAATAAGGATTGGATCTGAGGTCTTAAAGACCAAGTCATCCTTGTTACGTCCAAGGAGGATCTTGATGGAAACACAGTAAATACATTGGTGGATTACAGGGATCATGTCAATAGATACTTTCCAATGAAATTCTATTAAACTATATCCACAAGTTGGAAATTCCCTTGGATTCCTACTGAATAATGATCAAAGGATCGTATAGGTCTAAGGAAAAAAATTTGTAAAAAAATATCTATGGGTTAAACATACCTGGAATATTAATGGAGTCATTATCCAATGATTACTACCCAACGAATCCACTACCATTCCAATTCACATCTCATTCCAATCATCATTTTAAAAGAATTAATTTCCATGGGTATACCACCTCATATACCAATTACAATTCAAATATAATCAATCAGTTTACCAAATCCATATAACCATTCAATCAAATCATCAACATTCAAAAGATAAATTTTTTCTCCTACGTAATCAAATAAAATAAATTTATTTATAAGAGGTCTTACTCTGAATAGAAAACCAATAAGTCAACCCATCGGTAGTTTACCAAAGGCATAGGCTATAGAAATTCACTTGGAACATCACATGAGTGGATTTAGTTGGTGAAACAACCTAAAAAACATCTTAAATAAAGTAATGGGTATTCATAACAGGTTCCATTTTATTTATTTCAATTTTCTATTCAATTTTAGGGTCATTCCAAAACATTTAGCAAGAGGCACAATGAAAAATGTCTTAGAAAAGAAAAAAACTATTAGGTAAAAGTATAAACCACCTACGATAGGTCCATAGTAGAATTCTTATTTCGTATCAACTTCTAATTTGAATTATATTAGAACAAAAATGAAGAAAAGATGAAAACCCTAAAAATAAGTCTGATAAGATTTTACCTAAACAACTTACCCAATCCAATGTTAAAATAATAATGGAACAAAAGTAACTGAGTACTCACTGGTGTGAATATAATGAGATTGGAGAGTCTTGGTAACATGATTATATTATGAAATAGTGGAAAAGCCTATGATTTGACTCAAGAGGGTCTCTCTAGTAGTGTGTTATTATTCACATAAGAGAATGAAGATTATACATTAGGTTATAAACGTTTTGAGTTATTTTTTTAAATTTCACCCCAAAAAAATGGTTCACATGTTTTGGGCACATGGTTAGAAAAACTATGCACCAACCATTTTCTAACTTCTATAAGAAGGGGCACCTCCCATGGTTTTCATGAATAGTTTCCTAGCCTTGTGAAAAACATGTGCCGTCCCACTATCGAAAACTAATGATTCTACTACATAGGCATGTGTGTCCATCTACATGGGTTTTTAAACTGTGTGTGCTCTACTTTCCATGTATCCAGGCCTTGAATAGATAGTCAGACCATGTGGTCTATCCTACACAGATTCTACTAACTGTGTTTCCTACCTGTTTTCCCTAAAAATCTTGGTTCTAGGATCAGAGCAAGCCCAAGACACCCTTGTTACCCCTTGACCACAAAGGCTATTCACCTTAGGCCATAAAACAAATTTTAAACTGAGAACAAAAACATATGTACCTCGTATAAAAACCCACGATCATATAATATTCCTACACTAAAACAATTCATCCTTAAATTTCCTTCATAAGGGTGTTCATGATTTGTCTGAGAATAACTTCAGACATTGAACATGTACGTCGACCCCCACTCCCATGTCTCATCCTATAAATTGTCATTCTTTGATAGAACCCATACTAGAGGAACCGATCCGACTTAGATAACCTTCATGATCCTATTAATATTATAAATGAAATTCTCCTCAACGAATTCATATTTTTATAACTTAACCTCCTCCAGATGAAAATAAAGATATGTGTCCGAATGATAATAGAATTGTTGAGGTGTGTGAATGATGTTGTTCATGTCTTGCTACCTCTAATGTAACTAAAACCGATAGGCTACCATCCCAACTCTCTCTAGAATATAGATCACTCCAATATATCATGGTGAAATTTTACCCTATATCCGAATACATCAATGTACTATCCTTGGTTATATACCTAAAAATATATGATCCCTAACCTCAAACTCTAAAAGTTTTCTTATTTAATCGACTCAAAATTTTTGTGAACATTGTGTTGTAGTCATCCACATCATGATAAATTAGTCTTTCTAAAAACCCTCCTACATGAGATGTTGTCCCAGTAAAGCTTCCTCACCTACCTCTAACTGGTATAGGGGTTACCATCATGTCATACCAACAATGCCTCCTAAGGTGCCATCTATATAGTTTTCCAATAAATATTATTGTATGAGAACTCAATTAGGGGATTTTTCCTCCCCCAATAGTCCCCAAAATCTAGGATACATTCTCATAGCATGTTCCCAATCATTTTTTTTTTCATATTCTCTAGAAAGACTTTAGTCTAAGGGTGGTATGTCGTCCTAAAAAGCAATAGTGTAACCAATTACCCTACAAAATATTCTTTAAGAGGGAAGTAATCTATGATTCCATATATGTAATGACATAATGAGATACCCCCTAAAGTTATACTATCTCAGTTATATAAAACCTCCAAATATAATCAAGAATAAGGTCACCTGGATTAGGTAAAAATTAGAAACATTCATGGGTCTGTCAAAAAAAAACCCACAAAACATTGCTACCTCAAAGAAACCTTAGTAGACTAATCATGAAATAATTAACAAAATAATCCAATTTCATACCGAGAATAAGAAACTTCTATTAAACTATAGATAGGTTTTTAGGTTCCTCCTTCGCCTACAGATAATTGGAACACCTCAGAACAAAACCAGAAACCTCTCTCTTCATAATCAACTCCTAGCACTAATGGGGGATGTTGCAGTACATCTATGTGTGTCGAGATTCACTTCCCAAACCCAATTAGGAAACATCCTTATATTATCCACATGTATTTTCAATATAACCCAAAAATTTCCATCAATACACATGATCTCGTCCTTTCCTATGTCCTAAATAGGATTTGGTTCCTCACCTACCACACTCTCTCATTGTACAAGTCCATCTAAATTTGATATCTCTATCATCCTCAATCTATCCAGGATGGTATAGGTCACTACTAAGGATGAAAGAAAAGTTTTCCCTTTAATATCTTACAACTCCAAGTGCATCTCATAGAAGAAATCCATAATCTACAACCTAATACTAGAATTCGAAACTGTATGTATCTAAGTATTTCTACTCAGTTCATTAGCCACCCATTTCCCTTTTCAATAATATTAGATAGGACTAAGTAAAAATATAGTAGGTAATCTACAAACTTTTACATCTTTATATTCATAACACAGTATTTAAATATATACATGTGGCTTTTGTGGTTTCATTAAACCAAAAAATGCTCTCCTGATAAGTATTGTCTCCAACATCACAAATCATGAACAACTATAGCTAACTTGAGATTTTGGTTTGGGTAGTCCCACACATGTGGCCTTAACCACTGAGGCCCTCATACCATGACTTTATCCCCCTACATCAGCACTACTCTAGTATTGATACCTGATGTTTCACAATACATAGCGTATATCCGACCCATACCGAGAAGAATCAAGATCGATGTTGAAGTCAATCTCTTTTTTATCTATTGAAAGGCTATATCACTGGTATCTAACCATAAAAACATGAAACCCTTAATAATAAATCCATTAATTTTTTTTCTAACCATGATATGTCTTTTATGAAACACATATAATATTCATCATGCCCAAAGAAACTCTGTATGTTCAAGTCATTTTTGGGATTCTCTGGGAAAACTGCATCCTTAACCTTCTCTGGGTCAAATGATACTCTTTTCCCTAATATTATATTACCTAGGAAGTGAATTTGATCCATCCTGAAGTGGGACATTATGAACTAAGAAAATAACTAATGGTTTCTCAATATATCCAAAATGACCTCAAGTTGTTCTTCATGGTTGTGTCAATTTTGATAATACACCAAAATAGTTTACACAAAAACCCCCATAAATGAATCCAACTAATGATGGAAAATGTGGTTCATCAGTGACATGAAAACTACTAGCACATTCATGACACCATTCGACATAACCAAATACTAATATAGACCATACCTGAAATGATCTGTTGTGAATGGTATGTTTGTGGGATGAACACACACAAGATGATATCCGGATCTTGAATCAATTTCTCAGAACACCCGATATCCTCAAAGATGATTAAAAAGGTCATATATCCATGGATATCGATACCGGTTCTTAAAAATAAACTAGTTCAATTTTTTATAATCCATTTATAGCATAAGGGTAACTTCCTCCTTTTCCACAAAAAGGACTAGCATACCCCATGGTGAAGTACTGGGTTGAATGAACCCCTTTGCCTCCAAATCCACTAACTGCCTCTTGAGCTCCTACAAATCCATCATAGCCATCCTAATAGGAGTAATGGGTACAGAATTAACTCTAGGAAATTGGTCGATGGAGAAATACACCTCTCTATTAGGAGTTAAACCATAAAATTCATCTAGTAAAATTTACCTCAGATGATCAACCACTAGAGGAAAGTCCTCTTGTCTGGCTCCTTGGTCATCAATATTTAAAATAAGAATATGGGTTCTCACCCTATTATTCATTTAATGATATTGTCTATCATAGCTCACCTAGACATCCCATTAACCCTTTTGATTATAAATACTTCCCTCCAGTGATGTGAATGTCACCCTCTTGTGATAGCAGCCAATGTAAGCTTAATAAAAAACTATAAAATTCGTCTTGAGTATCACATCAAATCGTTTCATCTTGTGGAATAAAAGATTCATATAAAGTGACACCCACAAATTTCAAGGGGGAACTCGATACAATAATGTAAATAATCTTCTCTAATCCATAATAATGTTTAAATCATCATAAAGGCATCAAAAAATTTAACCACATGCCCAAGGATCACCACAATACGTACAAATATAAAACTATATGATGAATCTGTGTTAAAAATACTAGATACATGAGTATAGGTTACTATGATCATACATATCACCATAGATGGTCCAACACCATTCTCCTTGGGGTTGGGATGTACAAAATAGATTTATCCTGAAGTGCAACCCTATACCACGACCTCACAACACGGAGTAGGCTCACTCTGTTGTCTCGGTACAACTTGTGCTTGTCTACCATAGCCTTAACCGCCACTACCTTTTCTTGATCAACTAGTACATCTCCAGATCCCATCTTGACACTAATCTAAGAAAAATTCTCCCAAAATTGTTGTCAGAGCTAACCCCCTACTATAAAACTCTGTAGTTAAGGTCCACTTGAACTGTTTCATGCAGCCGATCCTACTACAAGCTCGACACTTGATTGGTCATTATCACATTGATTTCTCATACGGCCCCATCTTCTACATTGATGATAGGTAAATGAGCTACCAATACTCACATAATTACTGGTACTCTTCCCATAATAAGTTTTAAAATGATATTCCTTCTTGATGATGTTTAAACATTGGGTTAAAAACTGCACTTCTCAATTCTATAACCCAGACATCCCTTTGGTTCTACTCTATAATTAGCACCTGATTTACTATATCAATAATAGTTTTCAACCAGAACATGTTGACCTGAGATTGAACCACATGTCAGAGACCTTCTTCAAGGCATATTAATCTCTATGCATCATCAGTAGGGTATATCAACATAATATATTGCGGCTCTGTAAAGAGTGTCAAATACTCTACAACAATCATTTTTCCATGTTCTAGAGGCATGAACTCACTATCTTACTCTACACATAGCTTATCAAGGAGAAATTAGTCATTTAATCAAATATATAGATCCTTCCAAACCATTTCACAGTGTGTATCATCTTAGTTCAAAACATCCCACCTGCACTTTTCTACTCCTCGAAGCATGTAAGTCATGAACTTCACTATCCCTTTAGGAGGTGTCTACATTTTTTCAAATATCAACAGTGTAGTCTCAAACAAAATATCAAAAGCTTTTATAATTCCATACCACTCCCCCAAAAGTGAGGATTTTGATAATGGAACAGATGTGTCAGCTCATCCATAGACAAGGTAAGTTGTGATACTCCCCAAAAAGTATGCAAAAAGTGAAAACCCCATTATGGAACAATGCCACTCCACCTATGTCTGGTAAAGTTAATGGAGCATAAAATATCCCTAAAGGAGGACCTATTAGTATCATATGGACCACCACCTCCATATAAAGGTTGGTTTCACCCACCTACCATATGTCTGGAGGCTATCAGGGGGGACATTCATCTAGAGTGCAAAACTCACACCTTAGAAAACACATATATCAAATTCCACATCTCAAAATCATAATAGAGTTCCAAAAATACTATGAATAGGTTATACAACACAACATTATCTTAAATAATTGAATTATAAAAATAATATTTCATAAAATTCACTATTGACATTGCCTTTTTCCCACTCAAAATGTGGTTCTATGTTGAGTTACCTATGTACCATTTCAATTAATCATTTGAGTTTATTTTCATTTCAAATTCCATTTTAAATGGTCAATGAAAATGGTGAGTCACTCATAGTCCATAAGGTCACATTCCCACATTAATAGAAAAATATATTCCACTTAATTCACACCATAACAATTTCCAATCCACATGACTCTTATTCCATCAATCAATGTTTAAGAATTGGCTATTTATGGTGTCTGTTATTGCCTAATCAGGATAACTCTTCTTGAGTTATGGTAGGCACTATATATACTAAACATGTTTCTCAGTTCCATGAAAAAATTTTCTATCACAATATAATGTATATATCTATCATAACATCTATCACAAGAAAATGAAAACAAGTAATGTAGCTTCTAGGGAAAGGCGTAATTCTTGGTGTGTTATTCCTATAAAAATTCCTAAAATGATGCATGTTACAAAATGTTCACATCTTATCAAGTCCAAACAAAAATAGACCCCTCATTAATCTTAATGATAACATCATTTTTCAATTGCTTCATCGAAAGGTAGAATTAAATCAACTCTAATAGCTAGATTATAGAAAACATCAATTTCCATTCGAGGCAATTTGGCATTTTCCTGTATGTGGGTTAGCTATTCACCAACAAAAATATTTACCCAATTCCAAATCATTCATTTCCTTCTATATTGTCTCTAAATAATAATATAAATAAAAAAACTACTATGTTACCACTTTGTAATGTCCTAGACCCAGATTCCACTAAATATTTCCATGATCCTGGTTGGTCACATAGACTCAAGAAAATATCACCGAACACCAATGACTGGTGACTAGCAATGAGAAAGTGGGGTGTATCTGTGGGGTGATTGTTTTAACTTTACGAGAGTGAAAAAAGTGGATACATGGCCGCATATTTGTAGGCGAAGCAGTAAAATAGTTAGAAAATGGAAAAATAACCAAGACAATATTATATAAACTACACAAAAAAGGAATCTCATATACAAATAATGATGATAAATTCAATGTTTCTAAAAAGAAAAAAATGGTATACAATAGGCAGTAAATTACATGTATCAAAATACCAAAAAGAAAAAAAATATACTGTCTCCAAATATCTGCATGTGCCTATGCCCTGTCCTGTTAAACCTTTCTCATATGAATGACACAAAGTCATGAATCGAACTCTAGGAATTTATCATGACCCCTACCTACATGCATATAGTTTTTTCAGGTACACAACGGTGGCGTAAAGAGGTATTGATATACAATCCAAGTAGGCCATTGTCCAAAGATATAAAATAACTCCAAACTATAAAATATAATCTAAAGAAGAGTGTAATATATATAAATATATATATTAAAGGTAATCAATAATAGAAGGAATGTTCCCATGGTGTATATCCTACAAGACAAGTCATATTGTATAACCCAACAAGTTTCCCTAAAATACATGGGTCAAGATCCTTTAACAAGGCAGCAAAAATATAAAAGGAAATAAACACCATGAAAATGTCATATACATAAAATATATCACATCACTCACAGCCATGATTTATAACCTGTAATACTAAAACAACCACAACATTTCTATATAACATGAAATTTTAGATCAAAAAAATCCATGATATAAAACCAAACATATCAAATTTACCATGACCGATCCATATAATCAAATTTTTAGAACACAAAGGATCAGATCCATGTTGTAGAAGATCTATTCATCCAAATCAATCCTTACGAGAATCTTGATGGAAACTCAGAAACAACACTTGTGGTTTACAAGGATCATGCCAACAGAGCATGTCCAATACAAGTCCAACAAGCCATATCCAAGGGAAAAAAATTCCCTTGGCCTCCTATGGAATCAAGATCCATGGAAAATTAAGGTACAAGATTCATGGGTTATACATCCATGGAATCTAAATCGAATAAAGATCAACGGTTCTTATAAACCAAGGAATCAACTACCATTTTAATTAATATCTAATTATGTTCATAAATTGACAATAATTCAGTTCCATGAGTATACCCACTCAGATACAAATTCACATTCAAATACAATCAATGATTTTACCCACCCATACAAAAAATCCATATAACCATTCAATCAAAGAATCAACATTAAAAGGTGTAAAACCATATACTAATTAATAAAATCAATTCTATTCATCTATAAGAGGGATTCCTCTAACTAGGAAATCACAAACTCAACCCATGGGTGGTTTGAAAAGGGAATAGTCAAATTAAATTCACTCGGAACACCCCATAGGTGGCCTTAGTTTAGGAAACATCCTCTAACAATTCTCAGAGGAACCAACAGGAATAACTAGTAGTTTCTTTTTCATTTACTTCAATTTTTCAATTCAACTTCAAATTAATTCCAAAAATTCTACAAAGAGTCTCAATTAAAAATAGCATAATAAAGAAACAAAACATTTTGGAAAAGTATAGACCACCTACTATAGGCTTATATTATAGTGTTAATCCATTATCAATTTCGATTCCTCTTAGATCAGAAAAAAATAATGAAAAATACCAAAAAAATAGGGAATATTATCTAGAACCTAAATAACTTATTTAATCCAATGTTAAATGAAGAAAGAAAAAAATAAATTTATCACCCACATACATGAATCCAATGAGACTGACAACTCTCAATTTTGTGATCAAATAAATAAACTATTGAATATCCAAAAAATAACTTCAAGAGGAGATCTCAAAAAATGTGTTATTGGCCATGTAGGGGAATGAAAATTGGGTTTTAGGTTATAAACATTAGGGAAATTAAGTAATTTAACCCAAAAAATATGAGTCTCATAGTTTGGCAGCACAGTTTTCCAGACAATGCGCCAACAGTGTACCAACAACTAAAAGGAGGGGAAGCTTGTGCGGTTTGCACACATAATTTTCTGAACCATGCACAAAATATGCTTCATCCCCCGGTCAAAAACTGTAGGTGCTCCTGCAAGGGTGTGTACCTCTATCCACAGTGTTTTTACAATAGTGTGGGCTCCATTTTTTGTTTTCCTAGGCCTCAAACTTGTTAGTTAGACTATGTGGCACATACCGTAGGGTTTCAACAAATCATGTAACCGACCTGTTTTTTTCCAAAAAGGTTGGTTTCAAGCTCTGAACTAGCCCCATGCTTCACTGATACACCCATGACCTCAAATTTTATTCAAATTAGGCTATAAACAATAATTTAAATAAAAATCATAAAGAAATGTTCCCCATATAAAAATCTAGGATATTATAGGGTTTTCGTATAATTTAATTCACTATGGATATTGGATCCCATATAATCTAACTCATGTGGTGGAAAAATATAAAATTAGGAATACAACCTAAACCATGACTGAAATAACAAAAGTGTAAATTATATACAAAAAACAATCACTAATTAAACTACATGTTTTCACTATTATAATATACCCATTCCCAATTAAATAAATTACATGTATTAATTATAATTAAATTGTCATATAATGTATCGATTGTGCTTTAATGGGAATCTATTGATTTCCCTATATGATTTCTATATTCAGGTCACTATTATGATCTACTAACAGTATATTTATTCTCTCAGCATCCAATTTCTATATAGTGATCACCTTTTATGAATATCCTAAGCATATAATCCAATAATATCATATATTATCAACCTCCAATAATTTCTTTCCTAATCATATTTTTTAAAAACACTGAACATGCCTACATCTTTTCACAACTATGTAAATTAAAAGTATTTGATATACTACATCAAATAATTAGGACGAATTGAAAACTAAATATTCATACCTTCGATTACTAAGCCTAAATAGTTACATAATTTAAAATTCCAAGAAATTCACATTGAATAAAACATCCATTTACCACTTCCAAATAAAATAGATATTCAATTAAATATTGAATTCAGTATTCGAATAAGCTTTTCTATTGACTCCCCATCTTGTAACTCACAATTATTAAATACCAATATTTGTAATTTAAGATATAAAAAAAAGTATTATGATTTGAAACCATAATTGTCCTCATAACCTTTCCTAGTTATTATAAAAACATATTACTCCATCAACTCATAAGTATTATGTCATTATAAATCTATAAGAAAACATGATTGGCAGGAGAGATTTTAAATCCTCATCTTTGTTAAAGTTAGGATTCTACATTTAATTTTAATCAATATCATACTTTTATTTTTTAATTCATTATCCCATATAAATAGTTAAATGATAAATCCATTATAATTTATAATTATAGTATAAATTATAGAAAAATACTTATTCAATATACAAATTCTATAGATATAATTTCATTTTACTTACCAGTATTCCAAGACTCAATACATTCAATGAAATTACGAAATAAATAAAAATGTATTAAAAAATATCATAAATATATCCTAACTCAATAATTTCCTATAATAATATTTGTAGTGAAATTACTATCATAATAATGGATCTTTCAAGTGATTTAATTTATTTTTATCTTTATTTTACAAAAACCATTGTGTGACCAAAACTAATAAGGAATTTTATTCAATTATTAACACAAAATCCAAAATTCATGGGATGTTATGTATTTATTTTTTATATATTTTTTAAAAATTAAATTTAAACAATATTTATCTCCAAAAATTGGTGTTAAAAATGATGTGTTACAATAATTTTAACAAAAATATTATATAAATCCAAGAAGGGTCACTTTCTTTGTTCTTACTAATCAAAAATCAAAACATCTCAACAAAATAACAAAAATGTGTCTCAAATAAAAAACAATATTTTTTTCATTATCACAATTTATATAGGTGCCCCAAATTTTCCATTGATCCTGGATTTATAATCATAGCATTTTTTTGTTGCACTATATTTTGGTAAACCTAACCACAATTTGTTTCTCATGTTCTATTAGTTAACAACCATATGTTACCTTATCTTCTATAATTAAACAAAACATTACCTTATTTATATTTTTCTAGAACTAATCATAATTTACCCTCTAGTAAACATGATTTTGTTTTAAAAACATGTAGTATTTCTCTCAAATTTCATCTTTTGTCGTCCTTATTCTAATCTAATGACCATAAAACTAATTGTGTAAATAATTAAAAAACTATTCTCTATAAACATGATACCACTTAGAATATTTTTTCCTCAATAATATAAAAAACATTACTTCAAAATATATAAATTAATAAACTAAAAATATAAAATGTCACATGTAAACACAAAAAGTATGTTTTTGAATATGATAAAGACGAATTTATAAATGTTTAAATATAAAATAGTTAATTAAAAAAATGAAAAGATGAAGGAAGGGTTACATGGTCAAAATTAATGTGATTTAACTTTTGATATTGCTTATTTCAAAAAAAATTATAATAATATACAACATAAAATGGCTAATTGTAAACTATAAATTCATATATAATGAAACATTACAAACGTGTACTTTTATATCGGGTGATAAAACATAATATATTAATTTTAAATATTAAGAAATGTAATAATCACCCATATCTCATTTCCTCTGTTTTTTGTGCATAGGAAGTACATAAATAAGGAATAAAATAAAATAAAAACATTTATTAATATATTCTACTTGTATTTTTAGTAGTTTTTGTGTGAACTCCTATTACTCTCGTTGTTCTTCTTTCCTTGTTGATTTAAAAAATAAGAAAGGGTGGGCTTAAAAATCTTATTAAAGTTATTGTAAGAATATTACTTGGTGTCAATGAAAACGACTCTTAATAACATGGAATATACCATGATATAATCATAATACATGAGTGGAATCATAAATAAGAATGATATTTATGTAAATAATGAATTCAAACATTCAAAAATATATTTCTAAGGATCGTCACCAAGGAATCGTATATTCAATGATAAATACTAATATTTAATATTATAACATCTATGGAGATTAATTATTACAAAATTCACAGGCGGAAATATACTTTTAGGATCACCATTCACTTTTCTATATGTTCAGTACATTATTACATAAAAATAACATCAAACATTTATTCTAGAATATTATCATTCATAGTTTACCTGTGATAAAATAGAACTTATTGGAGAAACCATGTCACCGCACTCCCGAGTAGCTCCATACGCCTAGGGATTTTGGCCTCCCTCAATGGTACTTTCTCCCTTTTCTATGTTCCCCCTACTAGCCTACAGTTTCTCTCAACAGTATTCCTTTTTCTTTTAAAACCCTCATTCTGGTTTCTTTCATGCCATTATTATATTAGTGATGCCTCATTCGGCAAAAGGGTTTTCTATGATAGAAATGATTTGATTTTGTGATGTATGTTGAGTAGCTTCTCGTGATCTATTATTGAGATTGTAATTATTGTGATGTTTACTCTTCCTTCTAATTTTTTCCCTTATAATCTAATGTTTTATTTTCCTTCAAATATTCCATCCACCTTTGATGTGTTCCATATCCCAGACTCTCTATTCTTAGATCTTATGATGATAGTGGTGGGGATGTCGTTAGGGATTTTACAGCTCTGTTGAGTGGTAAATATTGTAAAATTTTCGGTCCAAAACCAATCATACTCTAAGACAAAGATCATTTTTTGTGATTCCATATTCATATGATTTTGGGTGAATTGGGTGTCCACAGGCTGCATGATGTAGTGTGGGATCTAGTGTGTGGATTTTCCCAAGTTTGGCATGTGGAGGTGGGCTCTAGTCAAATAATGATGGCAGTTCATGCATGGATGAGTATGGATCAAATACTGAGATGGCATCCAATGGTGTGGGTGATGAGTTGGGCATTAGGCATCGTCATTTTTTTGATGGGGTTATAGTGGAGAATTGACTTTGGTTGTGAATTTCATTATATTTTTAGGATGGGTGGAATTTGTTATGGAATGTCATGTATTTTATCTTGTCAAATTTTAAAGGTGTTATAGAACATCCTTATAACAGGTTTCTATGAGTGGTCTCCCATAAAAAAGGGTTCCGTGTTCCTACACCCATCATTCATCCATCTTTCATCTTTTATTAGGGTACGAATCAGAACCCTTATTTTTTTCTATATGTATTGTGATCTCAACAGATGATGGGGAAAATTAGGTAGATGATGTAGTGAGATGCTGACAAGCATCATCGAGTGGTATGCTCAAAATAGTCATAGGTGTGTTGGAACCTATTATTCCTTCCTCCACCAACATTCCTTTTTTGGATAGATGGGTTCCTTGTCATATTGTGTTGGACTAGCACAGTGAAACATCTTGGAAGTGTGTGACACATCATCCTTTATGAGGATCACAAGTGTATTTCTTTCTATTTGAAGGGGTGACGGGATACTTATTTAGTTTCTAGGATCATGGTCATTGTAATGGGTTCTCTATTTCCCCATATTTAAATGGAGTTCTCTAATTTTGTATAATAATTGGATATTGATCGTCAAATTGTTAAAACAATTACCTGCGAGAAAGGGATATTTGTGAAAACCTGTGAAATACCTATTAAATTGATAGTAATTGTATCTAGATGTACACTCTTCAATTAAAATATACATATATACATTTGTGCTATTTCTATTACATGATAGTAGAAGAACAAAAAATAACTATTGTTATAAAAGTATTTTATAAAAGGAGGTATTAATTAAATGAGTCACCATTGAATACGAGTTTGAGGAAGGTATCCAAAATGTTTTCCTAGAAGAGAATATACAAGAAATATGATCTTTTCTTAGAAACACACAAAGTTCATGTCACCCCCACTCAAAATTACCTTTGTAAATACTCACCCATCTTTCCCCACATATGGAGATGTGATAATTATAATGCATGAAGGTGTTTCTTATAAACTATGTAGATCAAAATGGAATAGATTAAAATTCATAATAATAAAAAATGGATAGCTTTACAATGAATATAAAAAATATTAAATTGACAATTTTATATAAAGGGAATTACATTAGTTGATATATAAATAGGAAATGGAGATTTCTAAAGGAAAATGGGTCTATAACCACAGTTTTCCTTAAAACATTGGGTATAGACCTACCTCTACACACAGTTTTCATGAACTCTGTGTATAGGTGGAATTTTATAGCCTATACCCATGGTTCTTACTAAACTATGGGTATAGGGTACCTGTGTAAGAATTTTAAGCCACAAAATGCATGGGAATTACTTGGGAAAACCTATACCCATGGTTTTTATGAACTATGGGTATATCATTCAGTATTTAAGCCTATAACCATGGTTTTCATAAACAGTGGATATAGGGGTCACCTATACCCATAATTTTATTGAACTGTGGGTATAGGGTATTTTATGTTTTTCATAAAAAAATATGTATATATAAAATAATATTTATATATATAAACATAATAGAAATTGGTTTAGTGGTAGGATGATTCAGTCTTGTAGAAGAGGCACGAGTTCGAAACCTATACAGAACTTTATTTATTACCCACAGTTTATATTAATATATTTACACTAATACAAACTTATATAAATGTAATATAGCTTGATGAGATGGTGTAACTTTTCCATATAATATTTAAAGATGTGATTTCGATACTTCCTGTATGCATTTATCAAATCCAACGGTTTAAATTAATATATTAAAATGTAGATATATAATAAAAAACGTTTGGTAGTTGTGCTGGTGAAGAGCTTTAAGTTTGAGTTAGAGGTATCGCGATAGAAACCCTGAAACTTTTATTTTCTAATATGGACAATGAAATTAAAATAATTATATTAATTTAGATATATATATATATATATATATTAAAACTTTGGGTATAAGGAAATGATAGGGTGAAAATTGTGTATAATATTATGACCTGGTGTCAAAAAATCTATACCCACAATTTTTCAAACCATGGGTATAGGTTGTGGACTTAATTCGATGCCTTAGTTTCCCAGGATTCCCAAAACTGTTGGTATAGCCTATGCCCACGATTTTGAGGTCTATACCCATTGTTTTGAAATGTGGGTATAGGAAATTTTTTTTAATATTGATGGAGAGAGAGAGAAATATAGGATAGAAAAAAGAACAAGTCCATAAGTATCACATTGTTACCATAGAAGAGTGAGTTATTATGATTCAAAGAGATTCATGAAATGATATATAGGATGGAGGTTGAATTTCCCCTTATAATAGGTGTAGACAACTTTGAAGTTGGTAAATCGTGTTTTTTTTTATTTTTTCAAATTATAAACAGTCTTGGAATCCTTACCCCCCCCCCCTTCAAAATTTATCTTTTATTCCATGTTAGAGAAAATATAATTATTATAATTTAACCAATAAATCATCAACCATGAGAATAGAAGTAACACAAAAAAAGGGCACATGATATTTTTACATGCTTTAGCTCAATGGCCTACTCCTTTCGATGATTATTTATTCACCCCAATCTTGGTTTATACATTATAATTAGATGCTAACAACAATGGTTTATGATTACCAGATATTCACATAGTCTGATCATTTATACACTTTCCTTATTCCCATAGTACTTCCTTAGAATAGCTTCACACTATTATTACGGATTCACACTATGATATCTCTAAATACCCTGAGACCCAAAAGGTATATTCCTTCACACTATGTAGATGCAAGTGTTCTCTATAGATCCTTGTTAAATTCAATCAGAAGAACTGTATAGGATTATTCTACACTAACAAGATAGATCTACTTATTCTCAGATAGTGACATTAAATATTATCTTGTCTCCAATAACACACAAAAACTTATTCTGGGTTTTAGATCAGTTTCAAATATTTTCAATTGATACTACTCACCAGAATATATTACTTCTCAAAATATGTGAAGCTAGATTCCAATTGATTAAAAACATTAAAATAATATCAGTGTCTCTTCCTATTATTTTTCTTCTACTACTTCAGGTGACTCAATCTAATCTTAATGATGATGTCAATATCCTTCTCTAAAAAACACCGATATCTTGTGATTATAATCTTAAACTATGTTTTAAATCCTCATTTTTTTCATCTAGATTTCTTGTATACCTTTTATCTCAATTACGACTCTCGGTTCTCTACATATTCTAAATACACTTTACTCTCTATAATTTTTCATTCAATACATAGGTCATTTGGAATAATATGTCTTCTATATTTAATATATAGAATATCTACTTTTTATCTTTTCCCCAACATCCTTCTCACTTTTTCATCACTTTATCTATATGTGGGTGTTTACATGATCTCTATATTCTATTTATCTCCTCAACTATTGTCTCCTAGTAAAATCTAAGAGTATTGTCGCATTATTTTATTCCCTTTTCTTATTATTTTTCTGAAGTGAATGGAGTATTCAAGATTATTATTTCAATACCCAAATTTTTCTCATAATAAACATAATTTTTGTAATAAAATATATAACTCATAATATTTCATTGTTGCATTATGATTCACAAATCATTCTAGATGATGATACGAATAACTAAACCATGATGTAGAATATAAATTCACAAAAACATAAATCCCAAGACACATAAGAACACAAACTTATTTTAGAATACTCATTCTATCCATCTTGATTAAAATTTACTAGTGATATTTTAATCATTTTATAATGGACCTAGCATCATTATACTTTCATCAGAATTGAGTAATTCTAGTAACTCAAAATATATTAACGAATCATTTTTTTAATGTTACCCTTATATAGGTATGGTTAGCTTTTATATAGCTCATAAAAACTATGGAATTATATTGATCAATGTTAGGATGGACTTTATGAAGATTTTTATTACCTTTATATTTGTCCAAATGACCATAATGCAGCCTATATAACTTCTAAATTTTCCTTATAAGACTTCATTGATTCACTATTCATAAAAGGTCGAAACATGGAGTAACCTCTACATTGGAATCCTTTTAAATTCACATAGATCGTCATCTTCTAAAAAAAATTATTATTTTCAAATCATGCTTGGATCGTGGATAACTATATATTCATGATGTTTTAGAAACTCTAGAATATCATCATCATTATTCGAATCATCTTCTATCATCGGATATTAAATCTGTAAAACAAAATATTTATCCTACAGTGCAATCAAAAAAATTCTGCGATTTTAAGTCATAAAATATAGTAGAAAGTCATAAAAAATTAATTCCACAATCCTTTATAAGTCCTATAAATCAATAATCACATTTTTCTTAATCTTTGGATGTTTTTCAATTTCATTTCATTGTTATTTTTTTTATCATTATTGGATTTCATAATACATGTGGGGTAATATGAAATTCATTGAAGTCATTTACTCAAAGTCTCAGTTTATGTAATTTGGAAAAGTCTTACAATCATTAATTTGTAATTATTTGAATGTATTATGATTTTAGTGAAGTCATACAATCAGCCCAAAGACATACACTGATGTCATACACTCTACCCCTATCCTAATTTCCAGTTTCATTTAGCTTGAATTCATATTCCCAAATCTTATGATCTTCATAAATCTATATTTGGAAGTCTTCTGATGAGTATGAAATTTATTACTATCGAGGACTCTTCTTCTTTTCATTGAAACATTAAAATTGGATTTCCCAAACAAATTCATAATTACTTCCTCCTTCTATAAAGCTTCTCTAACCTACTCAAAACATTATCCATGTTTTTTATATAAATTTTAGTATCCTTCAACTAGAATAATATTTGGATGGTTTTTTCTTAACATTAGATAGCTCTCTCAGATAGTTTGAATCTATTATAACCTTTTCAACTATAGATTTAAAAGATATGTGTATTATATTTAGTATCTATATCATTTTAATATTCAGCCTTTTCTAATAGTCATCCACAAATAAAAGAATAGTTATTTTAATATCATGGGTCATAAATATCCATAATTAAACTTTCTATTTTCAATTTTAACAATATAATCTTCTGCATGTTAACTATAGCCTGCAACTTCAAATTATTTTCTCTACATCACATTACTTTTATAGGTAAGAGTTTCATTAAAACTTTAACTATACTTTTATATTCCATAAGGTCCAACTAAATTAATCATCTAATGTTAAATATATATAACATAGAAGCTATCTAACTAGATCATCATAGGTAGTAGCACAAAGTTCCATAATATATTTACAACATATGAATATTACTTACTAACACCAACGGTAGTAAAATAAATATCCCTTGACCAAATTTCATGTTGGACTCCTCCTTATTGTTTTGGGTATAAACTTCAGTCCATCACATATGTTTTCATGTTCGTAAATTGACATTATTTATGGATGGGAAAAAAACCACATATTGACGAGCACTTCCATCTCCCATTTTAGATTTACTTTCAATAAAATTAACAACCAAATGTATGATTCATGTCAATACTCCTATCAAAGTTCACATTTTATACTCCCCCATAATGATAATAAATAAATATTTGGAGAAAGTGATTATCCCACATATTCATACTATTGATACATGATAATTCATTCCAAGGAAAACTCCCCCCCCCCTTTATCATCTCAATTAAAGATATGTTCTACATTTTTGTTCTTCCACATCCCCTGAAATCATAAAATTACATGTGATAAGGGATAACAAATACGATTATCTAAAATTCATATTATTTAATTGGTCTATAAGTCAACATGGGCTGCCCAGTTATATAAATCAATAATAAATATACACCCAAACAAATCAATCCATTCACATTTCTTAATGTGGTGCTAACTCATAATTCAAATCATAGGGGTTTTTAATCATATTTTTAATAAATTTTATAAACATTATAACATTAACAAACACATTTTAAATTAAATAGAAATTTATTTCACTTCCCCGTTGTTTTTATGAAATAACCCCCCTTAGATAATACATCCATCATAAAATAAAATAGAGTTAGGGGAGTCAATATCATAACTCAAACATCTACATTTTCTGGGGATATAAAAAATTATATATTTATATATTGATAATAAATATATTGAAGCCTTGAATTATTTATAATCTCCCCCTCAAGGGTTGAATTCCATATTGTATCACAATCGTTACATTAATCTGAAAATAAGAACCAAATTATTGTAACAATGAATAAATAATTTATTCCAGTTAATGATGAATACCATCTAAAATTTCAGTACACTATGATATATAAATTTTTAAAGATTCATCTTTATTTCCCTCTTCAAATAATAGTCATAATGGTGTCAAAATATGGTCGATCTTATCTAGTTATTCTATTGTACCATTGGGCCTCTGATTTCTTTCTCAACCCAAAATTCATTTTCATTTTGAATCCACATCATGTAAAATTATTATTACTAGATCCTCCATTTATTTTATATATCTTTAAATTATTGGATAATATAGATTTATTCTTTATATAATCATTATTTTCGGCTAAAATAGGCATCTCCAATTTTCAAACTAAAGAAATTTTATTATTTTTATCTTACTCAAACATCTAATATTTTTTTATTAGATCTAGACTTATGATCTATATATATTTAGGATCATGATATCACTTCCCTTATTGTGTGTTCTAGATCAACATAGAAACCCAATTTATTTTAGGAGTAATTGATGTTTCACCCTTGTTGTTTTTCAGCCCTTTTTGATAGAGAAAAACATATATACATTTGAAATCTTCATGTCCTTATAGGTTTCACCATAAACAAACTTCTTTAATGACATATGATATACCATTTTAGGGTAGCCTCTCAACTTATTAAAAATGTGTGTCGTCACCATTATAATCCATGTGTCTCTCTAATGGATTAAATATTTTCATGTTTTCAGATTAATCTCATTAACTATGTCATTCTCAGGCATTATGAAATAGACTGTGGTATGAAATTAATTACAATTATAAAGGAATATCTCCCCTATAGGATTGAAACCCTAATCATCTTTATTCATTGACTTCATCAATGTATATTATTCAACTATATTCTTCACAAATTTTTATCTCATGGAAGACTCATTTAATTTCATCACATCCTTATTAGGATGTGGTGATTATTTTCACTTTAACATTCTATGAACAAACCCCAGTAGGGATGCACCCATATTTTTCAAAGTAGTGACCATAAATGTTTAAAAACTCATAGAAATTATCAAATAATTCAAATTGATTCTTCTTGGATCATTTTCTATATGGTTTACTTTACTCAAAATGGGTTCTTTAACTATTTAAGCTATGCTTCACCTCATTTAATGACTTAAACGTCTTCCATATATTGAATTGTTATTCAAAAAATTAGTTGATATACTTCTAATCATCTAGTATCACTAGAATTAGTCAATTAGACATATTCATTATCTTTAGGTAATGTTTTTTTAATATTGATATACTTTCTAGTTTTTTGTGCAATCTAAAACTTTTTAAGCTCCATTTAGATGAAAAAATTTCATTGGCCTTCTCAAATCCTTCTATGGAATATAAATTTATGTCCTAAGATTTTCACTCTTTATCAATTGTGTATAATTTGAATTTTTCCATGAATTTCCGACGATCTAGATTTATTAATAACATATTTAACAAGAACATGATATACCTTTTTCTGTGTTCTAAAGGTGGATTCTTATCTACAAGAAGTCAAAAACTATTTTATACCATTAAATTTCTAATTTATGCAAAAATTTATCTTTGAGTATTGAGTTTTAGAACTTATCACTTCAATTTCATTGATGGATTTGGGTTTAACAAATTCTATATCTCTCAATATTTCTTTAACCTCTAAGAACTTCATTTTGTGGGGATATTTTTCATCATAAAATAATTTGATCCTTGTCTCCCAATATTTCTCTAAATTCTTAAATTTTTCTTCTTGTATATCTATAAGATCATTCAAATATTTATAATTTTATATTATTATTTTATCTTTTACTTCCAATGAGATTATTTACACCAATTTTAGCCATGTGAGATTCATAAAATCATATAATATATCTTCACTAATTTTGAAAATATATTTTTTTTATCATTAATAAAGAATTAAAAGTTTACTTTATCTATTTATTATATCTATCTTGTAATTTTTTGGGATTTATCATAATTTATATCTTTTTCATGAGAGTGTTTTTATTTGCAAAATTCATACCAATACATTGTGTATGGAATTAATATAATCTGTTGACTTTGATTTTTCATCATCTATATCCAAAATAAACACAAAAATGTCAGTAAAATATTTAGTAAAAACGTTTTTAAGTAAATTTCAACCTCAATGTATAGAATTTTAGTAGCATTATTCACATTAGTCTCATCATAATTGGAACTACTATCCCCATACCAATTACATTTAGTTAATGGAGAATCTTATTTCGTTATTAATACATTTCCCACCTTCATTGCCTCTTTTGTTTCTTATTTTCAATAGTATTTGTTAATAATTCAATATATATAATAACCAAAGTATAACCTAGTTCTCTCATTTGAGTCTCCACCTCAAACTACTCTTGATGTCATCATTTCATCACCTTGGGTAGAAATACCTTAGAAAGTAAACATAAAATCCAACCAGAGGGAATATTACTCTTAAACTATTTTTAATTCCCCATAATATCAGTACATACATATGATATGGAGCTGAATTAGGTGAAACCTATATTTTGAATAATTTAGAAGTCTCTTGGAATCTTTTAACCCCTTTTGAATTTTACCTATGTTTCTAGTCAGTAAAAATTGATCTATTTTAGTTTAACTAATATGATATCAACCATATGCATGCATATAATGTAGATAAAAGGTCACATGGTATTTTTAAAGGGTTTAAATCAATGTAATACTCCTTTATATGATTTTTTATTCGCCTTAATCATGTTTTCTACATTATAATAAAATAACAACTATAATGTATGGTTCTTCCCACCCCTGAAAAGAGTCTCACCATTAATAGACATTTCGGTTTCTCATAGTACTTCTTCTAAAAAATCACTCATTATAGTCATAGATTAACTCTATGGTCTCCATGAAAAATCTTAGTCCCATAAGTTCTATAGATTCACACCATGTATATGCAAGTGTTTATTTTTCATATCCTTCTTAAAATTAAATAATATGTCTTTATAGGATTATTATATATCAACAAGATGGATATCCTTATTCTCCACAAGAATATATGACTACAAATTGGAATTCAGAAATGCGTAAAAATTTGGTCACTATTTGAGCTTAGTTTTAGAAATTATTAACAAATACTACTCAACTAGATATCACAATTCTCAATATCTGAGTGGATTAATTAAAATAATAAAGAAAAAGGAAAAAATATGGGGAACCTCTCACCTTTGTTGTATTCTCACTACTTTATCTCACTCAATATAATATTAGGAATGATGATCATCACATTCTTATTTTATAAACATTGATACCTATAGAATTTCATCGTAAACATAATATTTTATCCCCATTTTTTATTAGATATTTATTTTTCTCTTCTTATCATAGTAATAGATCTCAGTTCTCCACATATTCCAAAAACCAATACTCTCTCATCCATTTAACTTTTATACTTAAGTCTCTAAGAATAATAAGAATCATGTATATAAAATATAAAATATCACTAGTTGATTCAATACCCATGATCATTCACCCTTCTTCTTCTTCACATTATTCATATGTGGGTGTCCCCATAACCTCCATATTTCTATTTTCTCCTTAACTCTTATCTCATAATATATTATAGGATTAAACTTGATTTATCTCAAACCAATTTAATTTAATTTTTCTCATTTTAACAAAAAATTCTAGATTCTAATTTCTTTCTAGAAATTCTTATTTTTCTTCAAATAATTTATCCACAAAAATTAGAAACTCATTGTCTTTCATCAGTATGTTATGAATCACATAGAATTTCTGATTACGGCATGATGAAATAATCCATAGTATAAAACACAAATACTCAATGACATAAATCATCGATAACATAAAAAACATTTATATTCCATAAATCTAAATCTAATTATCTTGAATCACGTTTACTTGGTATATTTACAACATTTCATCATGTCTTGAAAATATTTAAAGTTACATCAGAATTTAGTAATTCTATAAATTCAACATACATTTACACAACATCTGATTTTTTGATTTCAGCATTATGTAGTTAAATATGAGCTCCACATAGATCATAAAAACTTGAGGATTATCATTACATGAAATTTAAATAGCCTTCATATTTTTTGAGTTACCCATACACAACTTCTTTCGTTACATTTGAATTGAAGGAAGAAACATAGAGTGACCTTTACATAGTTAATACATTACCTTTAAAAGTTGGATCATCTTATCAAAATCAACATATTATTTTCAAATCAAGATTTTATCTTGTCTAATTATAGATATAGGTATTTTTCGACACATAAGAACCACTTTCACATCATCCTAGTCATTCTTTATCATCAGATACTAACTCTAGAAAACTCACCTTTCAACTTATACCACCATCAATGTTTTTTTAAATGTTGAATTCTTAAAATATAGAAATAAGCCACAAAAAATTCATTTTATAAGACTTTGGGTTTTTTATGTTGAATTTATTGATATCGTGTGTCTTCTTCACTCTTATAGTTTAATGGATTAATTTTTTTTGTAGTATTATATTTCATAACACTTGAGAATCCATATGAAAATTACAAAATTAATGTTATATATATCTTAGTCTATTAATATTATTACTTCAGTGAATTATGATGGATCCATTGACCGCACTATGATCCACTATTCATTTTCCCCCTCACAACACTATTTTAAACTGGTTTTGTATTGAAAATTAAATTTATAATAACAAATTTCAACTAATTATTGATTAACTAATTTTGTGATTTTGACTCTTAGAAATGGAAATTTCACTTGTTTTTATTATTTCATTGAAGGTGGAGATGAGTCAGAGAGCACACAAAAATCTAGAAAAAAAATGGACCAAACTGCATGAAAGCCCCTCAATACAAATACACAGTTTTGCATGTTCTGCAAATCCCATGCATCAAAATGGATAACAATTTGTTAGAATATCCATATCGTTGTGAGATACAACTTTAATGAAGGAACTCAATCCAAATTAGATAATTAAGGGGGCCATATGAACTGATCTATCCAACAGAATGAATATGCATGGAGTCAAAAATTTTACTATATATTTTGGAAATATATCTTATTATATAAATTGTCTAGAAAACAATTTTACATGGATATAGAAAAGTTCTTAGCCAATAACTTTTTCGTTTTTCAAAAAGTTCCTTAAGGCTTTATGGATGCCAAAAATGGTAGACCAAGTATATTCTCAAAATCAGGGTTCCCAAAACCACCTCCCACCTTTCCTATAAATTGGAACATTGGGAACCCCATTTAGAAGTTAGAATATGGGAAAGGTGCATAAATTTTGGATTCCCAAATGAATTTTATATTCAATACTATAGGTTTTGGAGTCCATGGGTGGTTCTAATTCATCGTCATTTTCTATCTCTCTTCCCATATTGTACTAAATGCCTTGTGATCACCTGAGGGGAACGCGATGTAAATCCAAAGATTCCGGTTTGTAATATTTGAATGATAAATTTAATTTCAGGTTTTTATGTTGTTTTTCATCATCCTCCATTATTATTTTATTAATTTATGTTCCGGTATGTTATGATCAAATCATATGAACATGTTTTTGGGTACACAGTCATGTGATGATTCACAGATTATTCGGCACTTATTACCCCTTTCAATTGCAGTGTTTGTGTGGTAAAATATTGGTCAATTTAACTCTCATAAATACTACCAAGTCTATGTACATTTTTTTCATGTTATCAAAAATAAATAACATATATCCATGGAAATCACATTGATTTCTTCTTGTTTTTCCTTTATGAGTTTGGAATATGAAGTCGAACACAAATCACCCAATCATTAGCATAATCTGGTGAATCATAGTGTGTTTACAACTTAACCAAGGTGTTATCCCAGTATAAAAAAAATAATATTATGGTTATATGTGTTAAAAACCAGGGATTAAAATATCACAACCAAATCTATTCGAGCCATAAAGTATGAGAATCTTGAGAACTCACCAGGTTGATCATAATTAATTAATTATATTAATTTATGAATTATGATATTACATTACACTTTCTTTGTGATTATAAAATCACCAAACACAATGTTTTCAAAAACCAAATTACCTTTTTCTGAATCAAAATTTTCTTTTTAAATTAATGATCTAAGTCTACTTTGAGAGACAAAATAGGTTTCCTAGTATACTGAAGAAATTATAGTAAAAACCAAAAAACTAATCTGGCGTGCTAAACAACACGATCAAATTTAGGCACTATTACTAGGGATTCAATATCATATTTTTTCATTAAATTTATTTATTTATTTTATTTCTTAATAAATAATCCATTCAATATCCCCCCTTCCCTTTTGGTTGATTTTTTCTTTTTTTGTTTTGGTTTTTTTGTGTATGTTTTCTTCTCTCTCTCTCTCTCTATCAATCTCTTATTAACCTCTCTCTTTCTATCCAATTATATAGTATCACATTATATTTTTTTATTATTTAATTATTCTAAATAAATTTTATTATATCCATACTCCATCATGAAAAGGGAAAAATTGAAAAATAAAAAAAACTCCACAACTAATTTTCATATCCTGGTCATAAAAATTGAAACTGCTTGAATTTGAATGAGAACTTGAAAAGACATTGCACTCCCAAATTAGGCCATATAGAGTAGGAAAATATAGTAACATTGAGGAACCCATTTCATAACCTCATGTGGTCTCATCCAAATATAAATTTTTATTAATCCACTTTAAGGAAAACTCGGGAACCAAATATCACAAAACACAAATTCCACTACATGGAGAAAGAGATCACAAACTAATTAAACATGAGACTATGATTATTTTAATAAAAAACTCTGTATAATTCCAAGCATAGAGTACTAAACTGGGAATCTAGATCCTTGCTGAAAAGATCTTCACAGTGAGTAGCCATTCTTTCCATTGTCCGAATGAATTACTCCACATTAATTTTTCATTGGTTAATACCTCAGGCCAGGATTCAGTATTTTTTGTCCAACCACTCTTCCTTCTCCTAATTGGAGTAAACATGTATCCTTATTAAATATATTATTCTAAAATCTTATTTTGAGGTGTTAAATCGGACAACTTTATGCTTCATTTATTCCTTAGAATAGATTTTGAGCTTCAAACACTCTCCATCCTCTTCTTCCAACACTCATGTTTTTTTACACTGTTCTCCACTTTCCCCATTCCATGATACTTTTCTGTCCTTTTTCCTCCCATCTTAGATGAACTATTTTCCATCAGTTTTGGAAACAGTGAATATTCATTCTTTCCCTTTTGTTTTTTCCCCTTGTCCAAAATACATTTCCCTGAATCGTGATTTCTTTTTTTCCTTTATTCCTTTTTTCCCTTTCTTCCCCAAGGGGTCTCAAATCAATCAAAAATTTATCCAAGTCAGACCATAGAAATATTAAATGAAAATAATCACACCCTAAAGAAATGAGCCACCATGAATGTAGAGTACCAACCAGCATACATCAAATATTTTAAGGAATAATACAACTTTTATCTAAGATAAGGTCTTATCCACCTACTTCATAAATTCAATGGTCTTCCCAATGAGGACCCTCACTAGGATCTTAAGTAGTTTCACATATTTTCCTCCACCATGAAACCACAAAATGTGTATGAGGAACTCATTATGTTTAGGGCCTTCCCTCTCTCCATTAATGGTGTATCCAAAGACTGGAAATATTATATTCCAATCAAAATTTGGGGATGGAATTACCATAAATGACTCTTTCTGGAGAAGATATTCCATGCCACAAAAAATATATAAATTAGAAAATAAATCTTTGGAATTAGGAAATCACAATAAGAGATACTTCATTAATAATGGGATAGATTCAAAAGTCTTTTCCTAAGTTTACCCCACCAACAAATTATTGAACATATTCTATTTTAATGATTCTATGAGGGGATTGTCCCATGGATCATGGAATGATAGATATTGCAGCTAGTGGGCCCTAGTTGATAAAACACTTTCCACTTCTCATGGAATAATAAGAAATATGGATCAAAATGCATAAAAATTCGGTACATTAGAAATTTCACCAACCTGAGGAGTTCATGAGGTAAGTCATTCATCCCTAGAAAAAAATGTAGATAATAAACATAATGAGATTGATACTCTTATAAGGAAATTATCTCAAGCACAAGGTAATTCAGACCCTCCTCTTATTCAATTATATTGTGTTATTTTTTTAACAATACTAATATTTCATAATAGTTCCCACAACATCTGGATATATTTGAGTCCTATGTAGAAATATTCCTAGGTAATCCTTTTTATCAAGCACCATCCTTCAATAAAAAATATTTTAGGTTAAATCCAAACCCCGAGTTGAAAGAAAACCCATTGTACCAACAAGGAGGAAACTCGGGATACCCAAATCATAAGTGTCATAAACATGGATACGGTATGAAACCTTATTATCCCAAAAATTCTAGGAATAATCCTACTCCCCCTCCAAAATATGAACCAAGCCTTGAGTACGCAGTGA
The DNA here is from genome assembly GCA_963277665.1 of Viscum album. NCBI lineage: Eukaryota > Viridiplantae > Streptophyta > Magnoliopsida > Santalales > Viscaceae > Viscum > Viscum album. Next base: position 817,249,847 of record OY728165.1, read on the forward strand.
TGAAAACAGAAACCTAGAACCTCCAGTTTCAACAGACCACACAATCAGTTATTCATTGCCTCTAAACTCAAGTGGGACAATTGGAAATCACCATCGGTGAGATTACGATGTATGGTTATAGAAAACTACCACCCCAACCTATTTCTAATCCAAAATACAAAGTTAATGTTTGGGTAATCAAACTTTATAGTGGTAAAAAAGTTTCTTCTTCCAATGATTCTACCCAATATGTATGTCCCCCCCTTAGAAACTCTCTATCCTTACCCTCAAAATATTATAATGTTTAAAAACAAAAAAAATTCTAAAAAATTTTACATTTAGGATTCCACAAAACAAACCATTCCTATTAAATTCCCCCAATGTCTCTATGAATATAAGAATTTTTTTATATTGAAATTGATTCAAAGGTAATGGATACATTTAAAAATTTATAAGTTAACATTCCTTTACTAGATTTAGTTAATAAAATCATATGATATGCCAAATTTCATAAAGAACATTCCCCCCATAGACGAAGGATGAATGGGATTGAGAGAGTCATCATAGGAAGAAATATCTCGGCCTTTATTCAACTAGTACATCTGACCAAATTCAAGGATACAAGAACTTCCACGATACCTTGTACCATAGGGGAGACATTATTTTCAGATGATATGCTATATTTAGTTTCTTAAATAAATTTAATGACATGCTCTGTGTAGACATATCTTCATGTTAGAGAGATTAAACTGAGATTCATCATAGTGAAACATTCCAATTTGATCACAACACACCCATCAAGAGTGGTCGTGGATGTCCTTGTAAATTTGAAGAATATCAACTTCCCTACCAACTTCTACATTCTTTATATGGAGGATACCTAAACCCAAGGACATGAAACTCTCATACATAGAAGTCAATTCAGGAAAACAGTGAAGACGATCAACATCTTTTTTAATGTAATATTATCCATTGAACTTGGTGAATAAAATGTAAGTTTTAACATCCCAGAGGCAATGAAACACCATGTTGAAGAGAACTCCACTCTCTCAGTATATTTTATTGAAGTTCTCTCAAACAAACCACACATACCTAATTCTTTCCAAGACCCATAATATGATTAATTTTCATTTTCTTCACCCTTGGATTATTTGAGTTTGGATTCATGTTTTGATTGTTTTTTGGGTTCAAAAAAATGTAAATTTTGTTTTAAATTGATGAGTGTGTTCATTCAGAGGTACCCATGACCGTCGATGACTTAGAAAAAACTAATTTACATTGATTATATGTCCATAGATAATAAATATGAGTATAAAGATTGTTTTATGGCCCTCACTCCAACTAAATCCCATATATCAATCCAAAACAACAGGTTTTGGAATTAAAAAACATGTATCTAATTTAAAATATGCAAATCTAGTTGGTATTTACCAATTTCATGTCATTATTTCCAAAAAAGTCTCTTTACTGTATAAATCAAAACTACTCGACCATTTGATAGAGTATAAAATGGAAATTGGATGGAAAATGGCTGATTTTATTGAAAATATCCCATATATTTTTATGCACCATATAGTTTTAGATAATGAGGCTAGGAACATAACGAAATATCAATCATGGTTGAATCCCACTCTACTTAAAGTGGTAAATTGGATTTAATGACCCGTAAAATTCAAGGGAATTTTTTTCCTTAATTTTATTTGGGATTTTACAAGAACGCAGTTTTTGACAGCACCTGATTCTGAGGCCCGGTGTGCCCGGAATCATTTTCTAAAGTTTAGCTCAGGTACGTTCAGTAAACGAAGGAGCGGGTTTCCCTAACTTTTGGACCAGTGCTCGGAATCGAATTCTGAGGGCACCGATGGAATCGTAGCGCCGATAATTTTTTAAGAACACCTTTTCTAGAGTTGTGTTTGCTCGGGTGAGGTTATTATTTATTTTGGTTAACTAAAGAATAAAATAAAATATTGTGTAATAGATTTTATTTTTATTTAAGGTAGCTTAACCCTATGCTTGATGGCTGGAGTGGGACCCACTAATACCCTAACTCCTAAGTAGGATATTAGTGAGGTGGGGCCCACACGAGCCCCACCCCCTTTATTTCCTTTTCACCACCCACGAGCATTTAGTTGGTAACTCACCCACACACCCCTATTAAATGTCGAGTCAAACCTCACATTAATTGGGCGATTAAAACTCTTTAATTAATTCAATTAATTGAATGATTTGTTTTGAATTTCAAATTGAGATGTTAGATTGTGTGTTAATTAAATAAGACAAGTCTTATTTTAATTAAGGGGGTTCATTGTGCGAGAGGGATTGGAGAGGAATTGGTCAACCCTTGGAATCCTCTTCTTCCTCCTTTAAGAACGTGAAGAACACACTGTCGCCGACGAAGAACGCCAACATCCGATGAAGGGCGTTGAATCCTCAGAGATCGACGACGTGACGCAGTGTACCTCGATGCTAATGATTCTATTCTCCAAGACGTCGACGATGCTTACGGAACCTTCTTCCTCGACAATTATTTTCCGCAATGAACCTTCATTCGACAACACCTTGATGTAGGAGTTAATTGTTTTACCCATGAATTATTTCTTTGCCGTTCATCGACTTCTATTTGGGCCTCATGTTATCGTAATGATGGGAGGAGGTCAGACCACACGAACACGGCCGACCCTCCTCCCCCTTTGTTGATTGTACTTGTTGCGGTACGAGCAAAGGCGGAGCGATGCAATAGCACTGCGTGGAAGAAAAAAGAAGAACGAACAAGGAAGCGTGGCACCATCACACCGCTCCATTGAGGCAATTCGAAGACTTCATAGATTGTTTATTTTTTACGGTGGATCGACGGGCGATAACGGAATGGGCCGAAGAGGCGGTTTGATGATTCCGCAATAAAGTACGGGACCCGAGATGAACACCGGCGCAAACGGATTTGAAAACGGACCATCAGAGCAACTCCGATGGCCTGCGGACTACACCGGCGGAGTCGACGGCTGGAGAAGGCGGTGTCCCGGCGCGCCGCCAGGAGGGACCGCCACGGCTGAAGCCGCGGTGGCAGGAAACCGGTCCCGCGGCCACGCGGAACAGAGGGGGACGTGGTACTGGGCCGCGTCTGCTGTCAAGGAGTGGCCCCCACGCGGGGGTTGCGACTTCAATCAAGGGACAGTCGCCCCCTTGCGCGTCCGCTCGGCCAGCACCGAGCCGACCCCGCTCGGCCAGAGTCAAGCCGCCCCGGGCCGGACCGGCCGCACCAGGCCATGCCGCCCAGGCTGGGCCGGGACACGCCCTAATGGGCCAGACCCAGACCCTGTTCGGGTTGACCCGGTTCGGGTGACCCAGGGGGGGTCTTGGGCCGGGTCGGTCCGGGCCCAAAACCCCGTTTTTCGGGATAGTTCTGTTGAAATTCCCGTATCATGGGATATGAACCTCCAATCGATGCACCGTCAATTTCCATGCGTTCCTTGGATCGAGACGGATGTTTTGGTATATTACACTCAAGGTTTCGGAGAACTCTGGGTACAACGAGGTTGGTTCGAACACAAAACCAACCGGGGCCTCAGAGCGGAAACGCTTATAACTTGAGCTCTGGATGTCCGATCGACATGCTGTCAACTTTGTTGGATTAATATTAGTGAGATGGACCTTTTGGCTTACTCCGTTCGAGGCTTGGATGCAGTTGGAGTGCGGTCTGGTTGGTTTTGACTAAAAAACCAACTGGGCCCCTGGAACGGGCCAATAACTCTTAGACAGGGCGTCCGATTGACGCGCCGTTTGTCACGTCGAGTTCCCCTTATTGAGACGGAACTTTGAGATACATAAACTCCGGACTACGTGTCAGTTGATGTATCGACCCCTTGGCTCATGGAGCAGACCCTCCCAGAATCGAGCATTCTGTGTGCGGGAACCCTAGAGCTGGCTGCGACTGCAACTGTGAATATCGTACTGAAATCTTATGTGGGTTCGATGGTGATGAAGACTGCACTGAAATCCTATGTGGGTTCTGCAGCGATGAAGACCGTACTGAAATCCTATGTGGGTATGACGGCGATGAACACTACACTGAAATCCTATCTGGGTTCGGCAGCGATGAAGACCATGCTGAAATCCCATGTGGGTTCAACGGTGATGAATACTGCACTGAAATCCTATGTTGGTTCAGTAGCTTAGCTGGTTTAGTATCCTACATGGGTCCCAGCTTAGATGAATCAGTGGCAATATCTGATCATCTCTGTTACCGAAGAAGTATTTCTGTGTGAGCTGAGTCTTGACTTTCAATCATTATCTTTGATATGGTTGACTTGCTTTCCTATGTGGATTGGTTTGTGTTCTCCTGTGTGGACGTGATCGAACTTGGGCTCGGATGTTGGAGCCGAACTAGAATTGATGACTTAGGTATATGTATGGGTATATACTTAAGTTGTGTTGGATGTTACTTCGTGATTTTATCTTTCCTTTTTGGATTATCCTTTGTGGATTGTGGGAGACCTTCGGGGGTATCGGGGTTCTTACTGAGTAGCGTATACTCACCCCTACACGGGCTATGCCCACACTACGTTTTGTTGGATGCAGATGATGGACAGCGTTGATCGTGGTTGAGGCCTGTGGAGCTAGTCGATATCTGGAGGTGGACCACTGGGCGGGACGTACACGGAGCAGACGGCTGGACCCAAGGAGCTGAGGAGGCTATCTGTACCCACCCTTCAGGTGGGACTTCCAGTGGACTTCTCGACGTTGCTGCTTTAATTTTAGTTGCTGTACTTTCTTTCCAGTTGTACTTTACCTTCATTTTGGGTTTTTATTCTGGCCCACTTACTTTTCCGCACAACTTTTGTACCCAGTTTTACTTAGTATTTACTTCTGTTTTCTTACTCCGTGGTGTTTGTTTACTTTACAAAGGCAATGCCTTCCCCTTTTCATCGGGATTTATGCCTTGGTGCTAGTCGCCAAACCCTGGCCTATAGGAGGCGGGCCTGGGGTAGTCACGACACGGTTCCCGAGGACGAGTTGTGACATTGGATGTCAATATATTACATGTTGTTGGGATCATTTATCCAAAATCTAAAGTAAATGGGTTCACCTAGTGCAATTTTTTTAAAAAATATTGAATAATTTTAGTGTCTAATGAAATGAATGAAGTGGTTCCAAAACATGTGAAAAATAGTTGATGAGTCTATATTGACTACCATCAACTGAATAAAGCCATACGAAAGGACCAATTTCTTTTACCTTTCATTGACCAAATGTCTGAAATAATGACTGGTAAGTCACATTATTTTTTTCTTGATTCCTACTTAGGTTATTTTGAAATCCATATAGCACTTAAGGATCATGAAAAGACAACAGTTACACTATATTAGACACATTTTATACAATAGGATACCTTTTGGTCTATGTAATGCTCCCAATATTTTTCACGATGTATATTGAGTTTTTTTTGGGTACCCTATGAATACTATGGAATTATTTATTATTGATTTATCATTTTATGTAACTTCCTTTGATTACTATTTTTTCCTCCTAGTTTCTTTCCTACACTACTATATTGAAAAAAATATTGTATTAAATTATGATAAATTGTATTTCATGGTTAAGCAGGCTATAGTTCTTGGGAGTGATATTTTAAAAGAGATAATTAAAGTGGATAAATAAAAAATAAATTAATTTCGTCACTTTTGTATCCAACATGTGTCCATGAGGTTTAATCTTTATAGGCTTATGCTGGTTTTTACCACCTGATTCATTAAATACTTTAGTAAGATCATACTTCCCCTATCTTGATTATTTCAAAAGGATTATGAATTTTTGATTGATAAAAATAGTGAGGATTATTTCAATTTACTATAAATGATTCTCACATCACCTCTCATAATCGAACCACTAAAGTGGGATCTTCCCTTCAAACTTATGTGTGATTCCTATAACATTGTAGTTGGAGTTGTTTTGTCACAAAGGGTTGAGAATTCTTCTCATGTCATTGCATATGACTCGTGTACTATTGAACCTTCCCATTAAAACTGCACCACAACTGAAAAATATCTCCATTCTATTTTTTCATTGGAAACCTTTTGTTCATATATTATTACGTAAAAAATCATTTTCTTTTCTGATCACGTTTCCTTATTTTTTTCTCCAATAGAAACCTAAAGCTTAGCCTTGCCTCAATTTGTAGATGGTCCTATTATGAGAGTTTGACATTGAAATTAGAGACAAGAGAGGAGCGAAATTGTTTTTAGATGACCACATAAGTAATATTTCCCCACCATTGGACCACAATGATGAATTTTCCCTACCCATTAGATTATTATTCCCTAATAAAAACCTTTGTGATGTTGTTGACCTTACCCATTGGTATGCAGACATTGTGAATTTTGTAGAAAAAACTAGTGTACCCACATATTTCAATACATCATAGTACCAGAGATATAAGAATGATTCGCAATAGTTCATTTGGGATGATCCATATTTGGGGAAAATTTATAGTGACCATGTTGTTCTTCGGTGTTCCCATTACCATGTCTTCACCACCTTCTTCCACACTTTGTCTTGTGGGGGACACTTTGGCTCTCAAAGTACAACTCAAAAATTATTTACCTCCAGAAATTATTGAAAAACATTGTGTAGAGATGCCCATAAATTTTTTAATTCATGTACTCAATGTCAATTCATAGGGAATACCTCCAAGATGAATGAAATGCCCCCAAGGACCCATGTTATTTTGTGAGATATTTTACGCATGGGGAATTGACTTCATGGGGCCATTTCAAAATTCATTTTCCGTGGTGTATATCATATTTACTATTGAATATGTGTCAAGATAGGTGAATGTAAAGTCTACAAGGACTAATGACTTTGAAGTTATTGTTTATACTATGAGGTTCTATATTTTTATTAGGTTTGGTGTGTCAAGATTCATCACTAGTGATCGGGGTTCAGAATTATCCAATCACTACAAAATAAATTTGCTTCGTAAGTATGTGTTAGTTCATAAAGTCTCCACAACATATCAACCCAAAACTAAAGAAAACAAGAAAACATATCAAATTGGGATGTTAATAGAATCTTGGAAAAAAAATTTACCACCCAATAGGAAATTTTAGATATTTCACTTGGATGATTCACTTTGGGATTATCGTACAACTTTTAATCCCCCAATTGAAATTTAACCATACGGTATTACGTTTGAAAGTGCTTATCACCTTATGGTGTGGGTGGAGCACCATGCATATTGGGATTTTAATTAATGTAATATGAATATGTCTGATGCCAGTGAGCATATGAAGTTACAGATTCATGGGATGAGGGAAATGTGGTATGAAGCATATGAGAACACTCAAATCTATAATAAGAATACAAAGGTTTTCTATGACAACATCATTCATCATTGAAAGATTCATATTGTTGAGAAGGACCTTACGTAAAATTTCAAACTAAATAATCACCTAGGTAAGATTCCATCTTGATGGCACAGTCATTATACTTTTATGAATGTTTTCCCATTTGGTGCAAATAGGTTTTTCATGAGAATATTGGATGAAATATTACTGTTAATGGGTAGATATAGAAACACATTTAATAGGATTTTATAAATCATCTGGTGGAGGAAATATTCCTTCAATAAGCAACATACCAATAATTCCCACCAGGATTTATCCTTATTTCTCACATTCAATTTTATTACAGTGAGGAAACTACATGCTCTAGGTGTGGGTGAATGGGTATATTCATCTATTAATAATTTTCATCATATTTCTTTTTTTTTCTATTTTTGGATTATTGGATTTTATGTTCACTTTTCCAAAATATTTTCCCCCCTCACTTCCATGATAGAATTTTAATTTTGAAGCCCCATTTTTCATGGAAAATGATGCCCACATAATCATAGAATTTATTAAAAATGGATGAGGAATTTCCCAATTTCATGTTGTTTTAATATTTTTAAAAATAATATTCAATGATGAAATATGAGTTTTAAAATTCATTTAAAAATTGGTTGTGATTTTTAGTAAATTGGTTGTTTTTTTGATAATATAAATTGTTGTATCTCTTTGAAACCTTTGAGAATAGTGGAACCCTTTGTGTGAGTAGTTTATGGGAAATTTTATCACTTAATATCTGCATGCATTCTTTTCACCAAACCATGAAGTGTGAATTCTTATTACATAATAAGAGGTAAATATAAGTTTGGTTAATTTTTATTAGCTATCTAAAATTATTTTTCCATATATTATTTCCTTATCCGGTCTATTTCATTAATGTACGAGATTGACATATGTGTGTGTACCTATTATCGGACAATTGTACACCCTCAAAAATATTATTACTATAAATAATAAAAAACTACCCAAAATAATATGGTATGTTTCTTTAGAAGGTCAAAAACCACTATTCCACGACCTTCGATCTTATTATAACTTTTAAAATTAGCATCATGAGGATACCAAAAAAGGGTTTAGTGACGAGTGTGAGATTTGTTCCATGTTCAGACTTGGAAAAAATACTTATAAATTGGCAGAGTGATTAAATGTAAAAAATATGGTGATATATAGATCATGAGATTAATATTTTTTATTTTTTATTACTTAAGTGAGTGGGGTTTTGAAATTTGATTGTAAATGATGTACGGTAGGTCGGTGGATAAAATCATTTAAGGAGTAGAATATTAAAATAACCTATATTTATAGGATATAAGGTGGAAAGATTAATGGAATGGTTTTCACACACACATGTGTAGAGTTAGTGAAAGGATTTATTTTTGAATTCCTTTCTCATATTTATATCATGAATATCTATGAATTTTATTCTGATGTAATTTATGAGACACCTCTTTCCATGATTACTAAGAATAACTCCTTGGTGTTCTTTTTGATTTGTTCAAATTTATTTCAGGAATCAAATTTTCATTTAATGTTCAAATTTCATGAATTTGGGAATACATACATGCAATATTTTTTAAATTTGCCTTTTCCTAGGAGTTCTAGTGTTTATGTGTGGGGTGTGATCTCACCACGATTCACTATTCATTTCCTACATTACACAATTATTTTAAACCAGTTTTTATTAAAAATTAAAATTTAAATAAAAAATTTAAATTAATTATTGATTAGATAATTTTTGGATTTTAACTTTTTAAAAGGTAAATTTCACTAGTTATGATTATTTCATTGAGGTGGGAGGTGATTCGGAGATCCCATGATGATGCCGAAGGAAAATGGGCCAAACTTCCTAGAGTCCCATGAACACATGTCCAGTATTTTTCATGTTCATTGAAAAAAGTGTATAAAAATGGGATTAATATTTTGTGACAATATTCATAACTCTATGGGATAAAACTTTCATTATGGAACCCAATCCAAATTTGTTAATTAAGAGGCTCAAACGGACTGATCTATCCACTAAAATGAATCAGAACGTAGCATAAAAATTTCCTATGTATTTTAGAAATATCTCCAATTGTATAAATTATCTGGCCACCCAAGATTTCATGGATATATAAAAGGTTTCTTTCAAACAAGTTTTTTTTTCAATGTGATTTTAGAAAATATTTCCACCCAAAACCATGCATTAATTGGATTCTCGATATTTGGGTTCCCAAAACCACCACCCGCTTTGCCTATAAATTGGAACCTTTGGAACCCCTTTTTGAAGTTTGACTAGGGGAAAGGTTATACTAATTTGTAGTCCCTAAAGTTTCTTTTACTCAGTCCTATATGTTATGGATTCCATGTCAGGGTCTACTTCGTCTTCATTTTCTTTTTCTCCTCCCATAGAGTGCTAAATTTATTAGGATCACCCAGGGGGACATGATGTTAATCCCAAGATTCATGTTTGTAATATTTGAATGATAATTTTAATTCCATGTTTTTGTGTTCCTTTTCATCATCCTGTATTATTATTTTATTTATTCATGTACTAATATGTCATGCTCAACTCATATGATCATGTTTGGTGGTACACATTGATGTGATTTTTTTACACAGTGATCACTACTTTTCCCCCATTCAATTATGGTGTTTGTGTGGTTCATATTAGTCAATTGAACACTCATAAACATTTTAAATGAAATGTACATTTATTTCATGGTATCAAGAATAAATAAAATACAAACATGGAAAGAAAATCACGTTCTTCACGTGTTATCTTGGCGAGTTTCGGTTATGAAGTCGAACATAAATCACGCAATCATGTGTGGCATCTGATGAATCAGTGTGTGTTTCCAACTGAAACCTATGAGGTATATTAGTTTAAACTTAGTAACATTCTGGATCTAGGTGTTATAAAAAAGTTATTATAAGATCCAATCCCTATATATTGATGTGATGAAGGATTAGCATCATGAGATTTCCCTGGGTTGATCATTCTTAATTAATTTTGTTTATTTATACTTTATGTAATCACTTTTCATTTTATTTTGGATCCTTAAATCACCAAACCCAATGTTTTCCAAAACACTGTTACCTTTTTCTTAATCAAAAAATTATTTTTAAATTAATGATCTAAGGATCCATTGAGAGATGACCTAGGGTTCCTTCTATACTATAGAAATTATTGTAAAAGCTAAATGACTAATTTCACATGCTCGACAACACAGTCATCCATGTACTCTATACCTTTACCAATTATCATTTTTATGTGAAAAAATTTCATAAAATAAATTATTAAGATATTTTCGATGTCATAAGATGAAGTCTTATGACCAGAATAGAATTCCTCATAATCTGATAATTTTCCATTTTTTAGTGAAACTCTAATAATAGAATACCTATAATAAATTAATAATTATTTACACATTCCTATGGTATTCTCTATCCTTCTCAAAACATCAGCCATGTTATTTTTATACTTTTTTAGTATCCTTAAATAATAAAAACGTTTTTATGGTTTACTCCTCATGGAATATAGCACTCCCAAACACTTTGAATCTATTTTAACCTTTGTAATTGTAGATTTACTAGATGTACATATCATATTTGTATCCCAAGTTGAGCATAAAATAATCAAATGTGTAAATTATGGAAGAAGTTTTATGTTTCATCCATCTCTAACTATTTTCTCACCACACAGTCATTAACTAATCAATTCCTTAGTAGTAATCAGGTTTTATTATATGGGAAGTGATTGATTTCATCACCGTGTCCAGGGTGGAGGAATTTTTATATCATCTATTTAAATATCTTTAAGTAAATATTGGACCGACTCTCCACAAAATGGTGTAACTCAACCAAGAAATATGAATCTTATAATGTTCTCTTTGGTGACTCTGATGCATGGGGGGTTATATGGATGAACAACCACATCTTGTATTCTATTCATATGACGTATTTGTCTGAATCAATGTTGTTAAATAATTATACAACATAATAGGCCTGAAAAATAATTCAAAATCTTTTGGGCTATGAATGATAATCGAACGCAGTTTCATAACCCAATAAAGGTTCTATATCCCCATATAAACAAATATCCATAACAAAATCTGAAACCTGATCCAAGAGAGTGTAGTCTATCATGATTTAGAGAGAAAATACATCATTAACTAATGGTATAGAGTAATGTATTTGGATCCCAATATAAATATCTTCATCTCATAAATAAATGTTCAAAATACAGAAAACCCCAATTCATATACTCCATCCTAACCTATGAAATCCAATGATCGGGTTTTCCCTCCAAAACTATGGTGGATAAATCATTAAAATTCACATTTATTATCCAGTCCAAGGATAGTCTCATCTAAATCAGTAGAAGATTTCTTGTCTTATATAATAAATATTTTCACATAGCGCAAATGGGATATAAACTACCATAGATCATGGGGAAAATATCTCTCAAAATTTTCATAGAACGAATGACGTATTTCTCACTAATCTGTGGTAAGAGGCCAAAATATAGGCCGAAGATATTTCTGACCTAGAATCTACACATAGGATATATATCATTGGTTAACAACATTTATTAGATAGGATTAACCCAAAAGTATTATAGTGTATCTAGATGAGATAGCATATGAAATAAAAGAAATCTCATAACTAACAATTATATGATGAGTGTACCAACTTTCATGTACTATAAAATTATGAATTATTATTATGGGTAAAATATTTGTTTATAAAATTCATGGAGAAAATAAACATCATTCTCCATACCCACATGGGTGTCACTGTTCTATTAATTTAACTCAACAACCCCTTAACATCACTTCATAGTTGTTCCCACTAATTTCCTCACATGGAAACCGGCTTCAACCTTAATCCCTATAAAATAAAATCTATAAATAAACATTTACTTGACCTAAACCAATAGGTCCCCACATGGATTGATGGTAAGATAAAAGTGTTTTCCCAAAATCAAATTCAATTTAGTAGGGTCTGAGGACTAGAACTCACTAGGAATATCTCAAAATATGTGACGCTTTATAATATATAAACCTATAAAACATAAATATTTAAAATGCATAAAATATACACTAAAACTAGTACGATAAACTTATATAATCAATTAGACTTTATTCTAAAAATTCATGATACATCATGCATGAATACATCAATGAAATATAAAATAGAAAATTATCATACATCAAAGATCTTATGAATTAGATTAATATAGGACACCAAAAACCCCTCCTCACTTCTTGTAGAAACTCATAATTTTCATACATAAATAATACATATTATTATATAAATATTCAATACATAACATTTTGATTCATGTCATTATTTTATAAGATTATTTTATTTTGAAAATTGGATATATAAACAATCTATCTAAAAGATTTCTATATCATCTCCCCCTATTTTCTTCATAATTAGAAATATTTTTTGAGATATCATACTTAAGAGCATTCCTCATAACTTGGAAAACATAATAAATGATGATTTTGCATTCTCAATAAGGGTAAACATGGAAGATATTAATTTATGATCAAATGAAATATAAGATAAGGATAAAGTATGATATCGTGATCACTAGATACAAAGTTCATTCCCAATATATCCTAGATTTAAAAATGAGTCATGGAATAATAATTTATATTTTCAAATGACATCAGTTATAATATTGAGAAAAAAATTATAAATTATAAATGAATAATAACTGCATATCAAAATCAAGTAATATATGTGTGTAATAATCATTTTTATAGAAAAAATTTCATATGGCAAATATAAATATTGGGAGCATAAAATCATAGTGGATCCATAATCAATAAAGTAATCCAATTGAAAAATGTACTGGGTATCTCCACATGTTTCCAATAATGTACCAGAAATCCCAACCTATTTACTATAGTGATTCGATCCCATTAACTTATTTCCAATATTTATCTCATGGGATATAATGCTTTACCCAAAGAAATGGAGGGATATATAATTATTATCCCACCCATAACATAACAAAAAACACATAAATTTCTTTTAATGATCATAAAATAGACATCATATCATCATAACATATCCAATGGAAAGAAAATATTTTCATAAACAATTAATAATTTTATCCAAGCATATCCCATGGTCAGTAAATGGATATTATAAACATATCAAAATCATAATCATAAATATCCATATAAAGACTAATGATGGTATCATTGTATCATATCCTTAGTAAGTCATAATTAAAATCAAACGATGTTGACATATAATAACGGTTCTCTAAAATGTCACAAAACATTCTTGATGAAAATACCATTTTATTTTGAAATTAATTCTTTCAGATATAAAATTCATAAAATATTTTAGAAAATATTTTATTTGAAAATAAAAAATAGAAGATGTAAATTTAGCTTGAAAAAATTTTGGAGTTATGGTGGCGAGAAATTATATTCATGTCATGTATGTTAAAAGAAATGATTTCATTAAAACTTTGGGTAAAAATTTGATTGTGAAAAAATAAACAAGAACATTCCATCAATATTTTTTTTAGAATGAAATAAAACATGGATAAAAAACACATTAATTAAAAATTAATCAAACAAAGTGATCTTTAAGGGAATAAAATTGGTATAATACATAATCTTATTTCTCACTCGTAAGAATAGAAAATCATTTCACTAGTCAAGTTTCGCATATAAGTCAATCATAGTGGATTGAGTTCACTCCTCATTCCATCATATCCTTATTCAAGGTTCACTCTTGAAACTATCATAGTGGACTGATTCCCTTACTGAATAGTGTTTACTTCCCATTACCCTCAATATTATCTTATGAGATATTCATTTTTACACAATTAACTGGAGGCATATATAATTCCAATCCCTCCCATCGCATTATCCTAATCCATTAATATATGTTACATTATATCAAAAATCGTACTTTATATAGAAAAACACATGTAAAGAAAATAAGTTTCATAAATATTTCTACATATCATCATATCATAACTCATATAAAATAAACTATTTTCATAAATATTTCATCCTCCTAATAATAACCCATATAGATAAATAATTAGTGTGTTAAACTTTTACCATATCCATAATAAAGAAAAAGTAATATCAAAGGATGTTATTATAAATTAAAAAATTCTTCAAATGATCACTAACATATTTCTTAAGGAAAATACACTTTTAATTTCAAAATTAGTTATTTAAAATCATGAAATTTCTCAAATATTGAGAAAAAATATTATTCGAAAATAACCTTGGAAACATCAAAATGAATATTAAATTAGTTGATCAATCATGATAGTGGGAATGTTTTTTTGAATCAATATACATTAAAACAAATATTTATTTCACATTTTCCATAAAAATTCAAAAGTACATCATTTATAAAATGATAAAAATAGTAATTTTAAACAATTTAAAAAAATTAAAAAATAATAAAACATATATTCTAAAAAATATAGAATAATTTCAAAAAATCTCAAAGTCATTCGAAATAAAACATGAACATGGAAAGAAAAGATTCCCAATCAAAGAGGAGATAAAGTCTAATTTTGTTAAAAACATTTTCTAAATAATGTTAAGTTAAACAGAGAAAATAATTGTACTTTTACATGAAAATTACTTGAATAAATATCATAAAAGAATATTCATGACATTTTTGAGTGTTAAATCATGGAATTTCCTTATCTGTAACTTAATCATAAAAATATCTTGTAAACAACGAGATTGTAACATAAAGTCCTTACCAATTTAGTATGATTCCAAAAGAGCATCATGAAATATATAGCTTTATATTGATATATGTATCTAGAAAATGTTTATGATAATAACTGAAAAAGACATTCATGTCAATTATATTCACCATATAAAAGAGACAAATGGGGAACATGGCACATGTATCCAAGAAATTAATTTTACATGAAAATATCTAACATAAAGTTTGAATTACTTAAAAATAACTATAAGCTTATATATTATAAATTAAAATTGGTTATAATTATATATAGGGATAATTTACATACTTTTTATACCATATATGCTCCAAAAATATCATTTTGATAACCATTTAATAATTATTATTTATTGAAATTTTCGATTGTGGGTGTTAAAAATTTCATTTTTATGGAAATTCCATATTGATTATTCTTGTAAATTTAATTTTATTATGAATAAATAATAAACATAATTTTATTCAAGATATAAAAAACTTAAATTTTCAATATATATATATAGAATCGTCTATAAGTTTTAGACATAGAAAATTGATTGACACTGTTCATGGAGATGGTAGGTTGTACATACACATGAACATTGTTTTTTCATTTCTAAATATGGAATAAAAGAAAAGTAAATTATAATTTAAATTTACATAATAGGTTTTATATCATATATATTTATTAAATAAATGTATCATTATTACAATCCATGTAAATAGAAAATGAAAAATGAATCACATCCCTTCGTGGAGGTGGTAGTCCATACATATGAACGAGTGACGTTATCATTTTCCAATGAATGGGAATGTAACAAGGTAGATATGATATTATAATTATAGAATAATAATTATGTCCTAAATATCATTTAAAAAATTTAAACCCATAATCAAAAACAACCATGAATGTGAGTGATGGAAAATGAATGGTATCTCTATGTGGAGAAAATAGCCCACTTGAATGCAAGAGTAATAATTTAACATCCTATATGATAGAAAATAGGGTGTAAAATTGTGGTTCTAAAGTCATAATAACACACACACACACACACACATATCCAGGAAACGAAATTTATTATTTAATGAACAATATAATTGATTTATAGTAGGTAGAAGAAGAAATAATTGGAAAGTGGTCAAGTGGGATGATTACCAGTATGCCTCCTTTAGATCCATTCCTACGGACCCTTGGAATGAATTTTAAGAGGAAAAAACCACCAATTCGAATATAGGAAAGTTGAGAAGTGAATTGGGTATGGTTTGGTAATTATGCATTTTCCAATGTTATTTAAAGAAGATAATGCAGGGATCTATTTTTTATAAGTATGGGAGATGAAACACTAGAATTTTATTAAATTATTAAAATATAATAATATCATAATAAGAAAATGCTTCCAAATGGACATATATTCTAAGATATTATAGTATGACACCAAAATATGGCCCTAAAATAGTATTTATAAATTTTTAACTATTAATCATACCCTTATATCATGGTTTAACCCGCAACCCCACCCTAGTAAAACCTGTTTTAACCTTTACCGTGGTAATTTTTTTATTTGTTATTTATTTTACTATAAATTATGAAAAAAAATAAATTAAACTTATAAAATAATATTAATTATTCGAATTTAAAATTTAGAACCCATTTTATCAAATTAAATTCATAGAATTCGTGTAATTTAATTTATTATTAAACTCTCAAAACACGATGAAAATGGGCTTTCCATAATTTTTTTTAATGTTTAAAAAAGTTTGAATACCAAAAATCAAAATAAAAAAACAAAAATTTGATTAATTAGATTATTAATAATATAAATGAACTAAATTTACCATTAAAACCATTTTAAAATAAATTATAATTTTTAAATTCTTTAAATGAAAAGGGAATACTCCTAAAAAATAAGTATTGTTCACTATTCTATGAATAATAAATATTTTCCTAAAATTATCAAAAATTCACACTTCGATAACTTTCACATGATTTTTTCCAAAATTATTTTTATTTTATCAATTTAATTTTCTAAAATATGATGAAATAAGTTATATTATTTTATCATAATAATAAATTAAAAATAATAAGGGAAAAATTATTTTTATAGAAAATAATGACTTTACAAAAAATGTAGGACTTATTTTACTATATATTTTATTTATATGAAAATTTTATACAAAATTGTACAAATGATTTTATTCTTATTTAGTTAATAAATTTTATGTCTATGTTATGATTGTGTACAATATTATTGTTTATTTATACTCGGGAATACATGATCACAAACTATAAAAAACTAAATTCATTTGAAAATAAATATATCATAAAGTGTTTGGGTGTTACATTATAACCCTCTTAAAATGAATTTTCCCCTTGAAATTTCATCACTCAAGTACAAAAAAATAATGATATCTAAATTTAATCACATCCTTAGGTTCCCAAGAAGCTTCTTAAAAATTTTTATTACTCCAAAACAATTAACCATGTGAGTAGTCTTATTATATAGCAATTTATCCTTATGATACAAGCTTTCAACTGGTTAATCTTCATAAGAGTGATTAGGATCCATATTTATAACCTATAAGTTAAATATAGTGTTAAAATATACATGTTCCTCCTTATGAGAGATGTATGGAAGACATCATTTACTTGAGAGGGGTTAAGTGGAAGCACCAAGAAATAAGTTATCATCTCTACTCTTTCATGAATTACAATGGGGCCAATATACATAGGGTAAGCTTTCCCTTCTTTCCCAAGCTCATAATCTACTTCCATATATAAAATCATACGAGTACCTTCTCACTATCTTCAAATTCATGATTTTCCTAAATATTTTCATTATAAATTTATTATTGACTCTAATATTCTTTAATGTGTTTCTAAATGGTTATGGAATTATTACCCATTTCATCAGAAATCTTAGACACGAATATCTTCCTTTGTCTAACTTCAAACATGCAAATTTGAATTTTACACTTATTTTCATAAAGGGATTTATAAGGAGAAAATTTAATTCTCAAGTTAATGCTATTATAATAAGAAAACTCAACAATAGGAAGTTATTGACACCAACCACCTTCGAAATCCATATTATAATGTTCTCATCGTATGTTGTACTATTTAAAAGTTTATATCTTATTTAAAATATTTGTAATGATGATATGAAGTAAAAAAAAGAATTTTCAATCCATAGTTGATTAACGACTTCACCAGAAAATTTAGGGAAACCTCATATCTCTGTTAGATGTAATAGAATATGGTACTCCATGAAATCATCACACTTCCAAAATGTATATATTGGAAATTTGATAAATACAAAAATATTATTTGATTTAAATAAAGTGTGATGACTTTATAAGGATATATACTATCAACAAAATATCATTATGTTAATTAGGTATTTGGGAGAATCTGATGAAAAAAAACACAGGGTGAGGTTTTCCCATTTCTATTTTGATATGGTTAATAGTTATAACATTTCCTCATACTTATATCTCCTGGACTTAACATTTTATCATACAAAGCATCGAGATACATTATCAATAATATCTCTTTTCCTTTTTTCCAACCATAAAAACTCATCTATATCATTATACATCTTCATAATTATAGGATGAATATAGAATTATGAACTACAAGATTCTTCTAATATCTCCTTCTTCCAATATAGTATTGATAGAAAAAATATGTTGTTCTTGAATTTTATCATTAAATAAAAATAAAATTTTAAATAAATAACTTTTCTTACATTCCTTTTGAAGTCTAAATCTTCCTTCTATACCTAATTAGTATTCGCAGAGATAGATAGTTTAACAGTCATTAGAGAAAGATAATATTTCTCTTATTCCTTCAATATTTCCACACCCATCCAATGAAAATCCTAAAATATTGGATTTTTTTTATCCTCAACATAGATACACTATCATAATCCTTTCAATAAAGATCCTATTCCACCATGGTTTCTTTCCCATGGTGGTAATGTATTGAGAAGTCTTAATATATAATAACCTACAACCATATTCTCTAGTGTATATTCAACACTTTCTGAGTGACACTTTAAACTCATATGATTAGTATATATGTCACAACATTATTATTAAGGATAATACCTCCATATATATAATATCAAAAATACAACGGCTTACTCTATGTCATTAGATAGGTAATTGTTATCATGAAAATTTAATTTTATTGAGATATAATTTATCACTATATAAATCTTCACGTGGAAGAATCCATGTCACTTATTTGATACATCTCTATATATCACAATCACTTCTCCACAATGGCATAGTGTAATCATGGGTTATCTAACTAAAATTCCCTTTAGTTCCATGAAATGTTTTTAACATTCATATGTATAAAGGAACATGGATCGATTCTAAAATAACATTATGAGACGAATATAAATCCATGATAAATTATTCACAAAACATCGCTAATGTCCAACCAAACCAAGAAATATAGGGATCTCAGTCACAATGGTTGGTCTAGAAAAATATTCAATCACTTTCATCATTGTTGGATCCACTAATATACCCTAACATAAGATTATATGAACCAAAAATATTGAACATTCTAAATCCAAAATTCACAATTGGTAAATTTACCAAAAAACTTCTCCTTCCTTAAGGTCATTAGTAAAATCCTCAGGTAATATTCCTGAACTTCTTTTCTCTAGGAATATATAATAATATCATCTATAAACTCTACCAAAAACTGATCAGGAGATTCTCTAAATACTATATTCATTAAATCAATAAATATAGAATGGGAATTAGTAAGAAAAATGGCATTACTATAAATTAATGTTATCCCTACCTCACATGGATGGTTTTTTTGGGTATGTATTCACTTTTTAAACTCAATTGATAGTATCCATATCGAAGACTAATCATGGAAAATTGTTGATCTCCTCATAAGTTATGGAAAAAATGATCAATACTAGGTAGTGTATACATATTCCTCATTTATATCTAATTTAGTTTGTGAAAATAAATATAGAGTCTCATTGATCCATATTTATTCTAAACAAAAATAATAGGTACACACCATGGTGATTAACCAGGTAAAATAAATATATTATTCATATTCTTCTAGATTTGGTTCTTTAGTGTCTAAAAATAAATCCCGACTATTCTACATAGAGTCTTTGAAATAGGTGAATCACCCGGTTTGATTTTTATTGAAAACTCAATTTTAAAATTTAGAGGAAGACTAGGAATCAACATAGGAAAGATAACAACAAATCCTCTTAAAATAGGTATATCATTGATGTTGATATTCTCCCTAGCCATCAAATATAGAAACCCCTTTGAGATGGAATGAGAACCCATATAATGGACTTACTTTCCTTTGTAAATTTATATTTATAAATTAAGTGAGATGTGGTCAAATGTTCTTTCAGAATATACAATTTGAATTCATATGCACATTAATTTAAGTGTTGGTAATGTAACTAAATCCAATCAATTTTAAAGATAACCCAAAATTCAACTTGATATGGACTAATGACTTTTTCAGGATGCATATTTTTAAAAAAATCAATTAAAAAATATTTATAGGCATGATATGTGATCAACATACCATTAGAATATTTCGCATCCAATTCAACAACTAATCATTTATAAAAGTAGTTAACATTCCTAATGACATTTCATGATATAAGAAATTTCATATAACTAAGATTAAATAACATACATCAATATTGGAGTGTAACTTTCACTACCTAAACTTAATTGTTATATCCTTAATAAATTTATTAAAATAAATTCATTAAAATGACCATCAAGCATTGTTAATTAGAGTGATAAATCCTAAAAATTCATTCATTGGATATCAAAATCTAGACACCTCATTTTCAATGTAGGACACATAGTGATCAAAATATTTAATTCATGGTTGTCATCTATTCAAATCATTCATCATGGTTTGTATAGAATGTTTCACTTAACCCAAACATAACACTAATAAGTTTAAAACCTGGTGTGTTGTAAGAAAGACATTCCATGCACTAAGTTGATGGTCAAGATATATTTGACCAACTCCTTTTACAGTTATTTCCCCTTGATGTAAAAGTTACAAGACCATGTCCACATACAGTATCCAAATAGAGATATATTACTATGAAAATCATATTGTCTCTTTAGAATAAAAACATTAGGTTGTTATCAAAAACATAGACTTATCCTCATAGTTTTCTAAAAATTTATCTAATTGTATTCTCAAAAAATTAACTAAACCCTGCTCTGATACCAACTATAGTTATGCATAAATTTCATATATAAATATTAAATTATTTTATATGAATATAAAATACATAACATTTCAACCCATTCTAGAATCAAATAAGTTTATTGTATAGTGGAAACAAGGATATATAAACAACTTGATAAGAATATATCTACATCATATCATACTATTTTATTTATAAAACTCAACCTTGTTTGACATATCATACATA
Source organism: Viscum album (assembly GCA_963277665.1). Lineage (NCBI taxonomy): Eukaryota > Viridiplantae > Streptophyta > Magnoliopsida > Santalales > Viscaceae > Viscum > Viscum album. The sequence continues at coordinate 817,271,379 of OY728165.1, forward strand.
AAATCATTGTTCACAAATTGGGGAGATGAAATATTAAAAAGGGTGAGATATGATTCTATTTATTGGTTACCATGGGATTTTTCAAAGACCATTGAAGTATAGAATGAGTACAATCACATGAGACCTTGAGCATAACATTTGAAATGTGTTCCTATTGTATCATATATCATAATCCTGATTCATGGAAGAATGTTTTAAAGTCCATAATATATGAATCTTAATGGAATGAAAGAACATGATCCATTCTTGAATAAAATTATCATAAGACATAAGTTTTTAGAACACATATAAGGATATAAAATCTTTTAATTTTTTAAGGCTAACTTACAAGACCATCAATGTGAACTGGGTTCATTTCCCATTCCATTATATCCTTATTCTAGGTTCAACCCCAATACTATCATAGAGGAAATGGTCCCATATTGAACTGGGTTCACTCCCCATTCGAGTACTTATTATCTCAGGATATATACATCTTTTCCCAATTCATAGGTCTATATATATTAAGGACCACTAGTCACATTATCATTATCCAATCAAAAGTGTATCGTAAGATCATCAATCATTCATCATATATCATAACAAGTGGATTAGAAATATCCCAAATATTAATGACAATTCTTTTATTTAAAATAACATTGGAAGGGTTCAATTAAACATAAAATCAATGATAGGTCAAGATGGGAGTAAATTATATTCATTATATTTATGTTAAAACAAATATTCAGGTTATAATTACTTAAAAAGGTCAAAAGTAACTCATTCAAAAAAACCCAATAGATTTATTTTAAATAATTGTTTGAAAAATTAAGATATGGATAAAAATAAATATAAAAAATTATATTATAATATTAAAAAATTTATTTACACCATTTTACTGAAAACCTAGATAAGGAAGAAAATATTTTTACCCAAAGAGAAAATAATGTCTTTTTTTCTTGAAAATATTCTCTCAATAATTTTAATTTCAAGAGAGAATAAAATGGTAATATTACAAAAAATTTACATAAAAAAATATTGTATAAGAATGTTAATGATATTATTTAGTGGTATATAACGAAATTACATCAGTTGAAACTTAATCATAAACAATCCTATGGGACAATGTGATTGTAACATGAAACTCTTACCACTTTGGAAGCTTTTGAATCAAAACCTCGAGAAAGAGAGAAACATATACAGATATAAATATCCCATTAACTATCATTATAATCGTCAAAAAATAAATTATTGATACTTATATAAAACACATAAAATAAACATGTTTTGAATATGTTAGTTGTCTCAATGAAATAAAATCAAGATGAAAATATTTTACCTTATGTTTAACACGCTTTGAAAGAACTATAACATACAATAAAATAAAGTTAAATTTTTTGTAATTATATAGAATAATTATTAACATACTAATAATCTCATTTATGATCCAATAATAATATTTCCATACTGATTTATTAATAAGTTTGAATTAAAATCATCATTTCTGGGTGAAACTCTTTTATTTTTCATGAGATTATGGGTTCTATAGTTCTGGTCCTTGTACATTGATAATGGTTCTATAATACCTAGAATGTTAATCATGATATAAATATAAAATATATATTCATTATATATATAAATTTTTATTAATACATTAATTATATATATATATATAATATTATCACCGTTCATAGAGACGGTATGTCATATGTATAGATGCACAATTTTTTCACTTTTTGAAAGATGGAACAAAAGAAAGGTAAAAAATAATTAAACTTTATAGATTCATTATTATATCATATATATCATATATATTGATTAGAGATACCTTTATTAATTTCCATGTACATGAAAAATGCAAAAAATTATATCGCTTCATATAGGCGGTAGTGCCCACATAGGGATGCATGATGTTATTGTTCTATAGTGGATCGTAAGTTATGATTGAATAAATGATATTATTATTAAATAAGTATGATTATGTCATATATTTCATTTATTAACATCAATTAAATCATAATAACCTTCAAAAAAATAGTGTTACTAAAAATGAATGGTATCTCTAGGTTGAGGTTGTATTCCACAAGTATGCACATGTGATACATTAACATCCCATTTGATGGAAAAGAGGGATAATACTTGTTGTTTTCTAGAAGAAATGAAATTTAAATATATTTAGGATAATGAAATTATTATTTCATTAGGAATACAAAAGATTTATAGGAGTTATATGAAGAAATAATTTATAGTAGGTCGGGTAATATGATTACTTCTCTTCTATGTGACTCCTTGAGATATGTTATTAAGGAGCCTTGTAGTTGTATTTTATAAAGACCAGACAAATAATTCATGTATATGAATTTTGATAATAAAATTTTCTACATTGTTGTCATTCTAGATAGCATAAAGTATTTAATGAATAGAATGTGGGGGTGTACTTTTATAAATGGGTGAGAGGGCACATATAGAATTACATAAACAATTAAAATATAATAATGACATAATCATTATGAATTCTTGCTAATATAGGGATATTACAATGTGATATTGGATGAGATAAAAACATAACCATAAAATAGTATTTTGAAATTTTTAATTGGAAAGATTACCCATGTCTCTTGGTTTAGCCCTCCGGTAAACTTGTTTTCAACTTAATCGCGTTGACAGATTTTTACTACATCTTTTATACATTACGGAAAAATTAATTTTAAATTTATATATAATATTAATTATTCTTATTCCAAATATACAATCCATTTTATAAAATTAAAGTAATATATGTTTCAGAATTTAGTTTAAATTTAATCCAGTAAAACACATTGAAAACTGTTTTCCAGGAAAGATGTTCTCTTAAGTTTAAAAATTATTGTATAACAAATTCTACAAAATTTTAATTATAATGATATTAATTCGATTTTTAATAATATAAATGATATAATTTTACATTTAAAACCATTTCAATTTAAAATTAACCTTCTAAATTCTTTAAAAAATACAATTTTAAATAAAAATATGTACTTTTCTTTATTCATTAAAAAATAAATATTTTCAGAAAGTTATAATCATTCAATATAATATTATTTTGACATGAATATTTCAAGAATAATGTTATGTTTTTCAAAAAAAAATTAATGTTTCGAAAAAAATTATATTTATTTTCCTCACAAGAAATAAATCCCCTTTTTAAGGAAAAAAGTATTTTTATAGAAAATAATGAATTTAAAAAAAATAGAGTATTTATTGATAAATATATTGGACATATCTAAAAACAATAAATATTATTATTAATATTTTCTTATTACTATTCACTCTACCAATTTAAGGACAAAGTTATAATGGTGTATTTTATAATGGTTTATTTAGATGTGGGCTTTCATTTATGATAATCTATTAAAGAAAGTAAATTTATTTGAAGATAAATATGTTATAAAATATAATGTTGTTACACATGGAGTACTCCTAGAATGATCACTATAAACAATGGTCCTTTCTACAATCATCATCCATCATGCATCACTAAGAATCAGAAGATGTCACTTACAAACAAGTCACACTAGTTCAATGTCTACCAATATAGTATATAAACAAATGAATAATCTTTAAAGACAAAAAAATGTATGGACACAAATCTTGATTTTGGGTGAGTGTAAACATACCACATAGGATCCCTATAAAAATATAAAGAAAAAAACATATCAACAGTTTAGCTCAAAGATCTTGATAATAGAGAGTGGTCAAGAGGAATATAAAGAAGAATAATACATAAAAACTCTAAAAATAAGGTCCTTATGAACTCATAAAAGTCTTAATAATCTCATCACTAACCTATGAATGTCTCAAACTCATGAGAAACTAGTTAATTCTCAAGGTAAAAAAATTACATAGTTAAAAGGTATTCATACATCTAATTTAGAAGGAAACTAGGGGTGCCTGAGAGGGTTTTAAGTCTCAAATAAATCTTCAGTTCTCTTCATTTCAAACTACAACACAGTCATCATAACCCCAAAAGTATTGGCATATCACTGATAAAGTATAATAATCCTATGAGGTGACAAATAATCCTCTAATCTATCAAAATTTTATCACTAAAAAAATTAATCCATTAAAGCAGAGAAATCTACAAACCCTCATTGGAAATGAAGTGAAAGATCATATAGCCCTTTTAAGTAGGTGTAATACCAACTCTACTAGTTGATATTGTACCTCTCTTGATATATTTTTACAAGGGTAATACCAACTCCATAGATAGATGATCCAATACCCCATGTATTTGTAGAGAATATTGTCCCCATCTAATTTTCATGTAGTGCATCACATGCACTACTAGAAGACACATCGTTCAAGGGGTGTACCTTCCCAACCCAATTGTGAGAATTATATTTACATCATGCTCAAAACCATTAAATAGGACAAAAAAGATAAATTCTAAATAATCCAACTTCAACTCACAAACTGTAATGGATGAACAGATACTCCCATAGTATTATATATTGAAGATAACTCAGAATTGATATTTTACTTATTAAAATTGGGTATTGGATAAAAATTATACATTTAATTGTATAAAACATGAGTGATGATGTGTTATAGGACCTAGGGGTTGTTACATGATTCATATATAAGTCCAATATATGGTTCTTTAAAGTATTATCTCAGTCACTAGGTCATGATGATGTATATGGATAGTCAATATGATGTCCCAAAAAAATTTATAAATGAATGAAGGATTAATAATAATAATAATAAAAAATTCAAATTTTTTTATTTAAGTATGTAGATATTACACGAAATGAATAATAATAATAATAATATTTTTATTAATATATTTATTATTATAAAATATATTATTATATACATATAATTGGTATGGGTGTAATGTTGTAATATTTTTGTATTAATTACCCATTAAATAAATACTATGTTTAATAGATTTCTTAATATGAAACATCAAAATAAAACTAAACTATTACACTTTAAAAAACTATTAAATTTTACCATTCAAATATAGCAAATAAATTAATGAGTATAAATAAAAGTTGTAGATACCCAAACCATTGTCACCCAGAGTAGGTTACTTGTTTAATAACTTGGCATATGATATAAAGAATCAAATCCTAAAGGAATAAAATGTTTAGTAGTCTTTATAGACTAGGATCATACATGATTCCCACATTATATTTGAGTACAAAAATTTAAACATAGTTTTTTCCATAATATCATTATTCTCTATAGAATATTATAGCATATAATTCCAATTACACTTTATGTATTCCTGGGAAAGGAAACAAAATAAAGGTGTGCTCAACTTCCCATTAAGATTTACTTATTGTTGTAGCCATTGGGAATCATTGCGCATTACCAAAATGGAAAAGTAAACAATAGAACTCACATTTCATTTAAATAATTTGACTATATTAATCAATAATTATTATAAAATAACAAAAACACATGAAATTCAATCAAAAGCATGACCATAATAACAGAATAATGAATGTTCAATATACAAATGTATATAAATGAAAACACATTTCATTTCACCACTAAAATTAGAATGAAATTCATCCCTATATAATATGATAAATGAAATATCATGGATAACAATAAAAAAAATTTTAATGATAGAAATTCAAAATTATTAGATTTCATGTTTCTTAGCCACATGATTCCTCTTCTATCATGATATATCCTCATTGTAGTTTAAAACTGATGGGTAATAGCCCATTTAACTAAGACTACCCAACTAATTCATCACATGATACTAATGATGCCTTGAGGGGATATATATATATAGATTTCTCACCAATGTCTTATAGGTCCAAAACATTCCTCATATATCAAATAATCGATTTAATTCGTAAAAAATGTGCCTAATTATCAAATATCTGTATTGACTGAATAAAATGAATTTATCAATATTTACATGAAAAAAATGGATTTCAATGTTGAAAATAAAATTTAGAAATTATATAATGATTAAAAAATAGATATATCAATGAAAGATAATAAGAATATTTTGGGTAAATTTAATGTTCAATGATCATATAAAACTGAACTTTTCTAGGGAAATTTGTTGACTAAAATATGAATCAAGGAAGTGAATAACAATCCTAGATATGGTAAAAATAATCACAAACCATCAAGTGGGAGAATATTTATAGTATCAATACAACATATTCATAGATTATTATGTGTAAAAAATAAGTATTTTTTTCATTGATGAATAGAAATACCAAAAAAATATATTTAAAAACAATTTTTAGAAAAATATATTTCTCATTTTGAAATCACATTTTAAAACACAAATTTTACAAAAATTTTGAAAATACTTATCATTAAAAATAATATTTCAAAATTATAAAGGAATCATTAAAAATTTTGATTATAAATGACAAATATAAATAATTTTCATACCATACACATTAAAACAAAGATTCCTTTCACTTTTTCAGTAAAATCCAAATGAGTTTTTTAAAATAATTACGTGAATATTTATTTTAAAAAAAATTATAAACTGTAAAAAGGGTAAAAATAAAATAAATATATAATTTTCAAAAGGGTAAAAAAAATTTGAATTTTTTTCAAGAAAACATGGTTTTGGAGAAAAACTTATTTACAACCAAAAAATGAAATGATGTCTGATTTTCTTATAAACAATTTACAAAATATTTTTACTACCAATGCGTGTAAAGTGGTACTATAACCCGAAAATATAATTAATCAATATATATTAATAAAATTAATGTTTTTATTTAATATGTATAAAATAACTCCCTTCAATATAAATTCAAGTATAAACAATCTTGTTTAGAGTGAGATTGTTACATAAATCTTGATAATGACCATAACATTAAAGTGAAAATTAATCAATGAAATGATAATGTGTATCAACAATAAATAAACCAAAAGGTTTAAATTAAACATAATATAATCAAAATTAATTTTACACATAATCATAGAATATCCATGACACTAAAAAAGTAATATAACCCAATGAAAAGAAATTGAGTTAGGAAATTCTTTACAAGTTGGTAATTTTAATTTTAGATTCACTTTGATGAAATAATTCAAATTGAAACATGAAATACAATGAATTAATAAAAAAATACTTATAAAAAATGTCAAATAAGAAATATATAAACTATAAAAATTAAACTAGGTTCATAATATTAGACTAAGTCATAATGTATTGAAATTGGGAAAAATTCCCTAAACTCGTGATTCCTTTTGGTTGATCGTGATTCAAACTCTGATATAGTAGTTTTAAAATTTTTATTAAATTATAACATTACAATATTAATATTTATAATATCATATATGATCCTTTTATAACATATTATCACTAATTTGTTAATAATATTACATTATTCCCATGGTTTTGGGTGTTAATTGCCCTGTTTCCCATTTAAGCTTTGTTATGAATGTTATGATTCTTGTGAGAATTTTCAATTTGTGTAATATCTATAATAATAATCATGAAATAATAATAATATTTTTATATCAATTTCACTTTTAAATTCAGTCATGGAAGATGGTTTTGAGAAATGAAGTATGTTACGATCATAGATACGGTGGGCCATACATAAGCAAGAGTAATGTTTCCATTTTCCAACAATCAATACAAAAAAAGAGGTAAGTAATATTTTACATTTATTTAATAATTATAATATCATATTATTTATTTATATATACCTATATATATCATCCATGTTGTGTATTTATGAAAAGAGAGTCACATCACTTTGTGAAGGCAGTAGTTAAAACATTCACGAATGATTTTATCATCTTTTGGTGAGTGAGAAGGTAAAAATCGTGTATTATCACTTAAAAATGATAAATATGTCATTAATATCATTGAAATTTCATTTATATAACATATATATGTTAAAATTTTCCTTATCCCCTTAGTTCTAAAGCATTAGTGACAAACGAATCATGTTGCTTCACAAGAAGGTAGTTTGTCATACACACAAGCGACGTTATCGTATACCCTGTGGAATGAAAAGTAAAAAAAATTTGGAATATAATATAATTAATACATAGATATAATTATTTTTTCAATACATTATTTATAATTTTTATCTACCATTATACCCAACGGTTATAGGTTGTAATGGAAAAATGAATGGCATCGATTCATGAGATGGTAGTCTTTCGAACACACAAATGATGATTTTGTAACCCATTGAATGGATGTTGAGATGTTCTAGGTCATTAACATAATATAAAAACTTAATAGTATATTTATTATACTTATTTTATTAGATCAGTGTGGTTTAAAAATAATTTAATTAGTTGGATAATGAAATAAAATAAATATGCTCGTTGAAGAATGTTAACTCTTTTTCAGGTATCCTCTTTAGGTTTCCACCAAAATCCTTCCAAGGATGGTTTTATGCCCAAAAAATCCATATATTATGATATTATGGAAGTTGGGATGTATTTTATATTATTATTGGATGAACTATAATGGTTTTAATTTATTAATAATAGAGGAGAGGTGTGTACTTTTATAAGTGAGGTGAGTGGAACACTTGTAATTTTTTGAAAATATTCAATCATACCCACATATTTGTCATGAAAAAACCTCAAAAAGGTTATATTATAGAAATTATAAGTTATAAGGTAAATATATTTTCAGAAATAGGTTTTGGAAAATTTTTTCGGTCATTTTGAGCCCTTATCTTTTTAGTTTATCCCCAAGTAAATCAATTTTTATCTTAACCCCTATAATTAATTTTTTTCCCGTATTAATTTTGTTAAAAATTAATTTTAAATTATTAAAAACTATAAATTATTCTTATTATAAATATTTAATCCAATTTTTAAAATTCAATTCATATAAATAGAAAACTGTAATTTTAAATTAATCATGCATAGGTGATGAAAAAGATGGGTTTTAAAGAGAAAGTGTCCAAAAGGTTAAAAAAATATCAGAATTCAAGAAGAAAACTATTAAAATTAATTAAATTGAATTAATTTATTTAAAATTAAACTAATATAATTTTAAAATAAATAAAAAACATAAATTAACATTACAAAATATTTTAACAAAAAGGCGGTTTTCAATTGAAATTCAATATATTTCATTAATCATTAAAAAATGAAATATTTCAAACAAATATCCCAAAAAAAGAAAAAAATGATAATTTTTATATTATAAATTAAAAAATTAAGTTCACTTTTTCAAATTAATTTTCTATAAGTCTAAAAATAAAATTTTACATTATGTACACAAAGTGTGACAATACCGTCTTTTAGAAAAAAATACAATTTTTTGAAAACATTTCTTTTTTATTTTATATAATTATTAATTTTTTATAACAAATAAATAGCCATAATTTTCATAATTTATTAACTAATATTCATACCCTTCATTTTAACTGCCACATTATAATTATATTCTATATCACAGTTCATCTAGACTATTGGTTGTGTTTTTTTCTAGCTATCGAAGAGACTAAATTTAAAGAAATATATTTTGTTTATTATTTAAGCTCATTTTTCTATTTTGAAAATCTATAAAATAAAAATTTCTTGTTTTATAATTTTGGGGTGTTAAAAAGTAACATAACTATGAAAATTATCTATAAAATTGAATTAATAGGATCGAGAAGAATGGACCTTCCTTATAAAGCTAACATGTCTAATGTAAGGGTGGTGGAAAAACTAGAGATTTACATAAACCATGAAAAAGTTTGTACACGGGTTGTTATTCAAAGACTGAAAGGTTACATGGGTTTTTTCAAACTCCTAATATGAAACATGGTTTATTCTCTCAATCCTATGAGGTTACACGGGTAGTTAGCCCATTCCTAGGTGAGTAAATGGGTTTTTAGCCCATTCTTGAGAGGGTGTGTTAGTTCTTAACCTAAGATGAAGAGGGTTAAACGATTTTTAACCCAATACCAAGAGGTTATGTGAGTTTTGAGACAAATTATATGAGATCACATTGGTCGTTATACCTATTCCAAGATGGTTCATTGGATTTCAACCTCTACCCAAGAGGGTACATGGGTTGTTAGGTCAATCCCAAGTTGGTACAAGGGTTATTATCCCAAGACCACATTTTGATCAGAATAAAGTCATAATTCCTACTCCACTAGGTTTTTTTACTATTCTTTATCTTATTCCACATTTGGAAATAATAATATTATGTTATTCTACAATTTCTCATGATTATTGATTCATTTTTTTGTACTTCAATGTCATATAAAATATTTGATCATTTGATAATACATATTTTTCTAAAAACCCCTTTAGACAAATCTTACTTCTCCACGATCTTTTTGATAATATATTTCCCAGATGATCTTGTTTTCTCCTATTCTTATTCTCGATCCCCTAGCAAATTTTTTTATGTTTTCCATTTCTGAGCATTTAATATCATCCCTTTCTTGTGTGTTCATTCCCTTGGTTTTAAAGACGAGTATAACTTATTTGAAGTGATATAAGGGAAACTAGTGCATATCAATTATAGATAAATGTTCACCAGTTTTTTAAAATAAATTTATTAAGTATATGATCCTAAAAAACTAAACCTTAAATTTTTGGAACGTTCTATGTATTGTAAAATTTAATGATCAACTTATGGAAACAATATAAAACAAATATATTTATATCTCGGATTGTATCACCTTGTCAAATAAAATATTTAAAGATATGTTCATTAGCATTAGATCCATGAGTGTAAGTCTATGGCACCTCAGTTGATATCATTGTAGCTTTTAGTCATTTTTTAATATTGATTTCATTGTTTTTTATTAGTATTATTGAAATTTAGTGAAACCCAAATGGATAAGTATATGTATTGGAAAATATCATCATTTTAGGTAAAGTATATATTATGTTCTATCCTATAAATTTCCTACCATTCAATATACTTCAAATGGGATGTGTTTATGGCACAGATACACCTATGTGTAATCACCCAAGAAAATATTGGTTGAGTATAAATTTGATCTTCATTCAGTACCTGATGAGTTGTCCTAAGACTGAATATATAGATTGAAAAACTTGAGGGATATTATTTGGTCAATTTACATTTTCATTATATAAAATTATAAATAATTTAAATTGTCTTTGAGGATGTAATTTATACCTAGTATGCTTAGAGAACCAAATATGAAAATAATAATAGAAAATATTGGTTAAACTAATAGAGTTATTTTGTAATCCAAGTGTAACAAAGTTGAACTAATAGTGTTATATATTTAATATATGTTTTAATAGAAGAATAAATCTTAAGATTTATCTTTCATATAAATATTATCACTTACTTTGATTTTACTACATTGTATCGTAATTATTTTAGTTTTAATATATTATTTTAAACACAGTATTTAAAATGAATTTGTGTATGGTATGTCTCTAGAATATCCTATAAATTATCTATAAAGAAATAATTGGAAGAAATGATTTATAATCTTAATATATTACTATTTTGGGGGGTAAGTAATGTTACCAAGTATTATCTAAGATAAAAATGTCTTTATCTTATTAGAATCTATATCTTTGGTCATGATTATATTTAAGACACCCTTAGTTGTTATTATTTTTGTATTTGATAATTAAAATTATAAGGATATAATTTATTTAAGGTGGGATAATTTCACACTAGAAGATTTCAGTATTAGTTTCCCTTTAAAAAATAATTTGTTTAATATCTAGCTTCACATAAAACTTTCGACTAATATTTATCTGTTATAATTTCAAATAAAATTATAACGTTTGATCATTATAATATAGCTTCTAAATAATCTCATATAAATAAAAGTAGCCAAACTATTTAATAACTATATAAAAAATAATTTATTACATCCATAAATATGAGTCATCATTATTATTTTCACATATATGTGATTGGTAAAGAGGTTTCATTACTAAGGTTATACAAATAAAATGCCCAATTGGGTTCGTAGGTGGTTAACCCAAGACTAAGAAAGAGAATGGGAGGTAATTTGTAAGAACCCCATTCTTATTTTTGAGGTACGAGTTTCTTCTTTTCTCTTTTCCTTAAATATTTTTTAGAGAAAATAAGTAAAATGGGGAAAAAATCCCAAATTTTGGTACTACATGCCATGTATTTTTAGTCTTATGGAATGAGCACACAGGGTGTGTAGCCATGCCAGTGACAAAGTGTGTAAAAACCGACTACACGCCGTATAGTGGTCTTTTACATGTCGTGTAGTCAGTCGGCATGCGAAATAGTACGACGGTGGAAGTAGCTGCCAGCTGGGCAGCAATACACACCGTGTAGTCTAGAAGACACACTGTGTAGTCTTGTCGGCAAATGGACAGTGCCACGCTGGCTGGAAACCGCCAGAAGAATAGTTTAAAAATGGGAAGTACTCGCTATGTACTTGGAAATACATGTCGTGCACTTTTTTTCTCTTAAAATGGGTAGTAGCCTCCCATGTTCATAGGGAAGGCTTAGAACCGGAGGACGGAGTGGGAGAGGAGGCTGGAGCTTTGGATATCTTCCGAGCGCACGTCGGGAATCTGTTTTCTTCACCGTCCATCTCCCTTGAACCGCACGGGTAAGCCCTCTCATCTCTTTGTGTAGTTCATGACAATTCTTCCGCTAATGGAAGTTATTTGCATTTAAAAGAGTTTTCTTTCACCTCAGATCCACCTCATTTGAGGACAATTTGTGGAATTTCGTTCGAGTATACTGATCAGGGGCCTTTCAGGTAGGTGGCTTGGTGATTAATTTCTAACTGTTGTGCATTTGTATAAATATTTGTGCCACAAACCTATGTTGGGGTGTTGTGTGGCTGAGGCCTTGGATGTTTTAAAAACCTAGAATAGTAAAGGTAATTAATTGTGATAATAAACTGCTGTTTGGGATCATTTCTTGGATCCAGGACCACCCCGAGGGTGCGTTCCTCTGTTTAGCCATTTGGCCAGGATACCTGAGGGTATTCCTTTACAGTGATGATTGTAGAATTTCCTTGAGGGGAATTCTTGACTACTGCTTGTTACATGTTGGGCATGGCCCGATTACCTGTTTATCTTGAGGTCAGTGTTGTGATTATCTTGTGGGCACCGTACTATTCAGCATGTGGGAAACTTCTTCCGTGCCTGTGGGAAGTTGATTCTATGCCTGTGGGCAACACTTCTTACACCCGTGGGAAATATTTGTATGCCTGAGGGAAGATTCTTATGTTTGGATTCTCTTTACCTGAGGGTAGTGGTTCACCTGTATGAGGACATCGGCTGTTTATTTAGAATATTCACTGTGGTGATAATTTAAATAAATGATTAAATGGGTATTAAAATGGAAATATAACTAGTTAAGTTAGTTACTTACAGTACTGCTTACTTTATTGCATTTTACTACTTCACAGTGTTGTTTCATGCTTTCACATAGTTGGGAACGAGCCTTTTGTGGGGTTCCTACTAAGATTTATTTCTCACACCCTGTTTGGGTCATGCTTTTTAGCACAAAAAGATTATGTTTTTGAAGGTGTAGATATGGGCAAGGGTCCTTATATAGGTACTTGATTGCTGTTGAGCAGTAGGGGAGCATGGGACCGGGCTTAGGCTCGCGATGTTGTCGGCTGTTTGTTTTGCTTTGTTGTACTCTGCATTGTATTGTACTATTATGTAACATGTTTGGCTGTTTTCCTAGAACTTGAGACATGTTTCATCATATCTATATAACTGGTTGGTTATATTTTTCTACATTTGTTATATTAAATGCACATGGTTTATTGCTTCCGCTGTTGTAGTATTCTTGTTATTTTATTGTGCTGCACTACACTTTGACAAATGAGGGAATATTTTCCCCACTATCAGACCTGGGCCCTCGCTGCTAGTCGGTAGCCTCTGGCGTTTGGGAAAATCCCTTGAGGTCATGTGGAAAACCGGTTTCGGGGCACCTATTGAGTGGATCCCAGAACCGGGACGTTACAAAGTGGTATCAAAGGGGTTATTTTCTTTGATTTACTATTTGGAGCCTTAGTCAAGAATAGGATGGGAACGGTAGTGGGTAATAAGCTGTGCCCAGGCGTAGCTAACCCATGTATAGGGAAAATCTAGTCTACCTCGTATTTTTTCACTTCCTTTGATTTTGAAAATTTTACAGTTGGTTTGATTTCACCATTGGGTGACGCACTTATGATTGTGCTATTTATATTTTATCTATGGGTTCTATTTAGTTGCAACCCGATGAGATGAGGGTATTCCATCTCATGCATCATTTAGGCACATGCTAGGAATCACATGCCATGCATAGTTTCCATCCCATATAGGTGCATTAGGAATTGAATGTTGTGGTGATAGTTGTTGTGCTAGAAAATAATGCTTTTGTGATAGCTTCTTGATAAATACCTGCTATGTGATATGGTATCTTAGTAAGAGTTTGTTGAATGAATGGACGCCAAACTTTGGTTTTTGCGGAGTATGGGCCCCCATTTACCGGAAATTGGTGGATCATTGACTGTTTATTTTATTATAACACAGATAAAATGGAAGACATTGATTCGCGGGGAGTATGGGCCCTCACGGATCGGAATTTGGAACTTAGGTGTTGTTTTCGGTGTTTTAGGGGTTCCGGAGAAGTTTATGAGGCTTACATTCCAGAAAACCCAGTATACAGGACATGTAGTTCTTTGAACATGTCATGTATGTTCTTCTGTTCGGGAAGAAAGTAAATCTTTTTAAGTACACGCCGTGTACCATAAGTACATACCGGGTAGTCTCTTCCCGTGTAAGAGACTGTGTGGGCGGGGACATGGGAAAGGGAAATGCTTGGGGCGAATACGCCATGTAGCTTCTGTACACTCCGTGTAGTGTTGACCCGAATTCTGGCCGTGTAACTAAGAAACACGGGTCGGTCGAATCTTTTCTATTACACGTTGTTTCAATGATGAACACGCCGTGTAGTGTGACATGGGGACCCGACCGTGTAATGAACAACACGGGTTGGTGTAATGCCTTCGTGTACACGCCGTGTGTATATAGAACACGCTGTGTCGTGTGAGCCATGTGTCTGGCCGTGTAACTAACAACACTGGTCGGCGGAGCTCATCTAGTACATGTCGTGTACCTGTGGGACAAGTCGTGTAGTCTTGACCAGTGAGAGACCGTGTAGACCTAGCCGTGTGACTAGGAAACAGGGTGGCGTACACACCGTGTGCGGGTGTAACACGACGTTTAGTGTCAATCCGAGTAATCAGTCGTGTCACAAACGACACGGGCAGTTATAAATTACACCATACACGCCGTGTAGATGATATATACGCCATGTAGTTTTGTTCAACGGGAGCCGTGTATAAGGACCTGGGTCGGGGAAGAGAAGTCAGGTACACACCGTGTTGTCATTATACACGCCGTGTAATCTTGTTTTGAAAACTGTGAATTCCTTCTTCCTCCTATTCCCTTTTGGGTTTCTTCATTTCTGGTCGTTGTTAATCACGAATCTAAGGCGTGTTATGACCTTGTAGTGTCATGCCACCGAGACGACCATGTGTTGTTCTCCAGAAGAGTGGTGATGATTATACTCCAGAGATAGTGGGCCATGGGCTACCAGTAGATCCTCCAGTAGAGCCAGATGCGGTGCCAGCCGTTATACCAGACATAGGCGCAGAGGCGCAGTTCCGTGAAGGATTTATGCGGTTTATGAAGACCTTTTAGGGAGAACCGCCGGCTACCACATCTATAGCCGAGTTGACTCATATATTCCAGTAACAGCATCCGCCGATATTCTCTGAGGATGGCAGACCACTTCCTGCGGAATCTTGGCTGGGGTCTATGCAGACTATCTTAGAGCATCTAGAGACGCCTCCAGGGAGGAGGGTCAAGCTCGTGATGTATATTATGCATGATTCTGCCAAGAGGTGGTGGGATGTTACCACCCTGTCAGAGCATCATAGAGACATGGCGTGGGATTATTTTCAGGCAGCCTTCTATTACTTCTTGTTCCCATAAACGCTGAGGGAAGATCGAGCTCGAGAGATCATGAATCTGCAGTAGGGCGCTATGTCGGTGATGGATTATTTTGCTCGTTTCACCGAGATTCAGCGTTTTTCACCCATTCTGGTGGGTGATGAGATGTTGAGAGCCATAGAAATTTATTATGGTCTTCGTTATGACATCTGAGTTCTTGTGAATGTTTTCAAGTTGACTTTAGTACATGATATTGTACAGAAGGCACTGATTACAGAGAGGAACCTGCAGGAGGATAGTGGTGTGGGCCAGGGTGGTTGAGCACTTGTTTCTGGTAAAATTTCTACTGGTAAGAGGAAGAGACAGATGGAATTATCTTAGGGTTCCAGTACCAGCCAGACGAATGCTTCAGGTGGCCCGGTCGTGTGCTACCAGTGTGGTAGAGAGGGGAACAGGAGGCCATAGTGTTCACAAGACCTAGTGGAGTGCCGAGCTTGCGGCAGGATGAGTCATCTGCAATGCTTCTGTAGGGAGTTTCAACTAGTGGCTAGTGAGAGTGGTTTTGTGAAGACTCCCTGTGTGGGAGTAGGACTAGTGGCTTCTTACCAGTCAGGGAACTGGAATACTTCAGGGTGTGCAGGTAGAGATGGTGGTCATGGTCGTGGTAGCCAGTCACTAGGATCTCAGAGGCAGCAGGGAGGGACAACTCAGGGTAGCCAGGCAGTGTTGTAGGGTCGCGGCACTGGGCAGACATATGCAGTGCAGCAGACCCAACAGGAGCAGGATTTCGAACCTTCTACTGTCATAGGTACTATTCTAGTAGCTTCTGTCTTATCTTCAGTACTTTTCGATACGGGTGCTACACATAATTTCATATATGTACTCGTTGTGAAGAGCCTCGGGCTCTGTGTTTCTACATCTTCTGATATCATGATGCTAGACACTCCATTGGGAACTAGAACGACATGTTTGTGTTAGTGCAAGAAGTTCCCCCTTGAGGTTGGTGGGTGTCACTTCCTTTGGGAGCTCTATGTCTTAGAGATTATGAGTTATGATGTCATTCTTGGGATGGACTGGTTGGTTCCCTTTCGAGCCTTTATATATTGTTATCGTCACAGGGTGAGTTTCACATCACCAGAGGGCAGAGAGTTTCTATACAAGGGAGAATGGGATGTTCAGGCGAGTCGAGCTGGACCAGAGCATTGTGGACGAGGTGGAGTCACAACCCATATTGTGAGCTTATATCTTGATGATCTGGGTACTTGGCAGACACATTTCCCTCTAGTGGTGAATCTTTTTAGGGATGTCTTCCCAGATGACTTTTTGGGTCTACCTCCAGAGCGAGAGATGGATTTATCTATTGAGCTTGTGCCAGGGGCAGCACTGGTGTCCATTCCTCCTTACAGGATGGCCACGACTGAGTTGCAGGAGCTCAAGAGGCAGTTAGAGGAGTTACAGGCAAAGTTTTTTATCCGACCCAGTACTTATTTGAGGGGTTCTCCGGTTCTTTTTGCGAAGAAGGTGGATGGTGCCCTCAGAATCTATGTGGATTATCAGAAGATGAACCATTTGATGGTCAAGAACCGATATCCCTTGCCGAGGATTGATAATCTTTTTGATCAACTTCGTGGCGCACGAGTGTTCTCGAAGATTTACTTGAAGTCAGGATATCATCAACTGCGCGTGAGACTATCGGATATACCGCTTACAGCTATTCAGAGCAGATATGGCCAGTATGAGTACTTGGTTATGCCGTTTGGACTCACAAACGTGCCATCAGTTTTCATGGCTTTGATGAATTGTGTGTTCCATCTTTATCTTCATTCTATTGTGTTAGTATTAGTGGACGAAATCTTGGTGTAATCTCACACTCAACACGACCATGACAACCATCTTGATATCGTATTGAGTACACTGAGAGAGCATAGACTATATGCTAAGCTCTCAAAGTGACACTTTTGGATGGACCAGATTCACTTCCTCGGTCATATCATCTCAGAGGCCGGAGTTGTAGTAGACCCAGAGAAGGTGAGAGCATTAGTTTGCTGGGAGCAGCCAAAGAACATGTTTGAGATACATAGTTTATTTGGGATGGCTGGTTACTAGAGACGCTTCATACAGGACTTCTCCTGCTTAGCAGTGTCATTGACGGGTCTGACTAAGAAGGGTGTGATGTTCGTTTGGTCAGAAGCTTGCGAGACTGCCTTTCGGGACCTGAAAGGAATGTTGACATCAGCACTAGTCCTGATACTTCCAGATCAACAGAATAGCTATACAGTTTACTGTGATGCATCGGGTATTGGCTTTGGAGCAGTGTTGATGTAGGTCGATCGAGTCGTTGCGTACGGTTCTCAGTATTTGAGGCCACATGAGAGGAATTACCCGACGCATGATCTCAAGTTGGCTACAGTTGTACATGCGATGCACTGTTGGAGACACTATATGTTGGGAGAATGTTTTGTGGTTTTCACCGACCAAAATATTCTCAAGTATATCTTTACTCAGCGTGACTTGAATCTCAGGCAGTGAATTTGGGTCGAATACCTACAGTCCTTCGATTTTGAGCTTTCCTACACACCTGGTAAAGGTAATGCAGTAGCCGATGCACTGAGCAGGAAGACTCAGATATAGGCTATGTAGGAGGCCAATGATGAGTGGCAGTTTATGGATTTGTTCTCTAAGATGCATTTGGAGGTGCACGACAGTCAGGGGTAAACTTTTATTTCATCCTTTACTACGACTTCTACCCTCCTGGATAGAGTGAGGATGAGATAGCTATCGGATACAGAAATCCTACTTCTAAGGGAGTCAGTGGCAAGTGAGGACCCTCCTCCTAGATCGACAATGGGCGATGATGAAATTATGCATTTTCATGGATGAGTGTGGGTTCTAGGGTATATACGCGAGGAGATGATGCGGGATTTTCATGCTTCAGCTTGGGCAGTTCATCATGGGGTTACCAAGATATATCGAGACTTCAGAAGTCAGTACTGGTGGCCGGGTATGAAGAGAGAAGTAGTTGGTTTTGTTACGAGATATTCCACCTATCAGCAAGTGAAGGCGGAGCATTAGAGACCAGCTGGACAGTTGTAGTAGTTACCCATCCTGGAGTGGAAATGGGAAGATGTCACGATGGACTTCATGACTAGGTTGTTGAGGTCACCTTGAGGTAATGATGTCGTGTGGGTTGTTGTGGATAGACTCACGAAGGTAGCTCAATTTTTGCTGATCAAGGAGACCTTCGGTGTTGACGAGCTCGGAAAGTTGTATATCCGAGAGGACGTAAGTCTTCATGGGCTCCTTCGTTCTATCGTTTCAGATAGGGACTCCCGTTTTACATCTCGTTTCTAGCAGGGTTTTTAGAGGGCACTGGGTACACATGTGCTTCTGAGCACGGCTTACCACCCTCAGACCGATGGCCAGTCAGAGCGTACGATACAGGTGCTTGAGGACATGCTGCGTGCATGAATTCTAGACTTTGGGGGCTCTTGGGAGAGGAAAATACCCCTAGTAGTGTTTTCCTATAACAACAGTTTTCAGGAAACTGTTGAGATGGAACCTTTTGAGGATTTATATGGTAGGCCATGCTGATCACCTTTATGCTGGTTAGAGGTAGGTGAGGTAGCTTTATTGGGACCACGTCTCTGGCAGGAGACTTCTGAGCAATTCCAGTTGATTCAGAAGTGGATGACTACCGAGCAGTCTCGTCAAAAGTCTTATGATGATCGATGCAGATGACCCTTGAAGGTCGTCGTCTGGGGTCAGGTTTTCTTGCGTGTTTCGATGAGGTTGGGACACAGGCGGATCAGGAGATAGGGTAAACTTTCACCGAGGTATGTGGGGCCATTTTAGATTCTGGAGAGAGTTAGGCTGGTTGATTTTCGGTTGCAGTTACCACAGAGGTACCAAGCCATTCACGACGTTTTCCATGTATCTCAGTTGCCCCGCTATCATTCAGACCCATCTCACGTTTTTCATCCTGAGAAGGTTGAGCTACAGGTTGATGCGTCCTTTGAGGAGCATCTAATTCATATCGTTGATAGGAGCAAGAAGGTTCTTCGAGGCCAATCAGTTCCTCTCGTACGGGTGCTATAGAAGCATGGCCGAGTGCAGGAAGAAACCTAGGAGCGGGAGATTGATGTACGTGCTCAGTGGCCAGAGATGTTCTGAGCTTTATCTTCTCCACCCTTGGAAGGGAAATTCAGTGATTAATTTCATTAAGGGGGGAAGTTTGTAAGATCCCGGTTCTTATTTTTGAGGTATGGGTTTCTTCTTTTCTCTCTTCCTCAAATATGTTTTTGAGAAAATAAGGAAAATGGGGGGGGGAAATCCCAAATTTTGGGACTATACGCCATGTACTTTTCCACACACAGTGTATTTTGGGTCACGTGGAATGATTACACATGGGTGTGTAGCCATGTCAGTGACAAAGCGTGTAAAAACTAACTACAGGCCGTGTAGTGGTCTTTTACACGCCGTGTAGTCAGTCGGAAGGCGAAATAGTATGGCGGTGGAAGTAGCTTCCAGCTGGGCGGTAGTACACGCCATGTAGTCATGTCCACAAATGAACAGTGCCACGTTGGCAGGAAACCGCAAGACGAACAGTTAAAAAATGGGAAGTACACGCCATGTACGTGGAAATACAAGCCGTGTACTTTGTTCTGTTCACTAAAATAGGGCGGTAGCCTCCCCTGTTCATAGGGAAGGCTTAGAACCGGAGGAAGGAGCGAGAGAGGAGGCCGGAGCTATGGAGATCCATCGGGAACATGTTGGGAATCCGTTTTCTGCACCGTCGATATCCCTGGAACTGTACGGGTAAGCACTCTCATATCCTTGTGTAGTTTTCTCCAATACTTCTTCTAATGGAAGTTATTTGAATTTAAGCGAGTTTACATTCAACTCATATCCACCTCGTTCAAGGAAAATTCGTGGAATGTCGTTCGAGTATATCGATCAGGGGTGTTTAAGGTAGGTGGCTTCATGTTTAATTTCCAACTGTTGTGCGTTTGTGTGAATCGTTGTGCCACGAACCCATGTTGGGGTGTCATGTGGCTGAAGCCTTGGAAGTTTTAAATACCAAGAATTGTAAAGGTAATTAATTGTGATAATAAACTATTGTTTGAGATTGTTTCTTGGATCCAGGACCACCTTGGGGGTGCGTTCCTCTGTTTAACCATTTGGACAGGATACCCGAGGGTATGCCTTTAAAGTGATGATTGTAGAATTTCCTTGATAGTAATTTCTTATCTACTGCTTGTTACATGTTGGGCATGGACTGGTTACCTGTTTAGCCTGAGGGCAGTGCTGTGATTAGCTTGTGGGTACTGTATTATTCAGCATGTGGGAAACTTTTTCTGTGCATATGGGCAGTTGATTCTGTGCCTATGGGCGACACTTCTTACGCCTGTGCGCAATATCCGTATGCCTGAGGGCAGATTCTTGTGTTTGGATTCTCTTTACCTGAGGGTAGGGTTCACGTGTCTGAGGACATTGGTTGTTTATATAGAATATTCATTGTTGTGATAATTTAAATAAATGATTAAATGGATATTAAAATGGAAATATAACTGGTTAAGTTAGTTACATTCAGTACTTCTTACTTTATTGCATTTTACTACTGCAAACTGTTGTTTTATGCTTTCACACAGTTGGGCACGGGCCTTTGGTGGGTGCCTACTGGGATTTATTTCTCACACCCTGTTTGGGTCATGCTTTTCGGCCTAAAAATATTACATTTCTGCAGGTGTAGATGATGGCAAGGGTCCTTATACAGGTACTTGATTGATGCTGAGGAGTAGGGGAGCATGGGATCGGGCTTAGGCTCGCCATGCTACCGGCTATTTGTTTTTCTTTGTTGTACTCTGCATTGTATTGCATAGATATGTAACATGTTTGGCTGTTTTTTTAGAACATTAGACATGTTGCATCATATCTATATAATTGGTTGGTTATCTTTTACTGAAGTTGTTATATTAAATGTGTATGGTTTATTGCTTCCGTTGTTCTAGTATGCTTGTTATTTTATTCCTCTGCACTACACTTTGAAAAATTAGGGCATAGTTTCCCCACTATCAGACCTGGGCCCTCGCTACTAGTCGGCAGCCACTCGCATTTGAGAAAATGCGCTTGAGGTCATATGGTGAATCGGGATAGGGCCACCCATTGAGTGGCACCCAGAACCGGGATTTTACATAAGTCATAGTCGTAGATAGTACGTTTTTTTTATCCCTAGCACAAAATTATACATGGTTTGTTAGCCCAATCCTAATATATTACATAGTCTGTTATCAAAATACATAGAGGGAAAGGAGGTTGTTATCCCAATCCCAAGAGAGAAAATGGGTTGTTATCCTAACTCAAGAGGGTACATGAGTTTTTAGACCAAACCAAAGAGAGTACACGATTTTTTATCCCATTACCAATATGGTACATGTTTTATTATCCCAATCCCATAATATAATGGGAATCATGTAACAAATCTTTCTCTATTATATTATGGTTTCCAATTCATTCTATTATGACACATTTCAATTCTCAATTATTTAGTTATGATATCATATCTCCTGTTTATTGTTTCATATTTTCACACTCCTATGCCATGGATGAATGATAATTTAAGAATATAGGTCATTCTAACATGTATTTTAGAAAAATATTATTTCCCCATGTACTTTTTATTTGGATATTTCTTAAATTTTTTTTTGTTTTCTCATATGTTTATGATCTTATACTTGATGGAATGTCAATGATTTTACCCCTAATAAGTGTTTTCTCTCATCAAATTATTATGTTTCTCTTACCATGGGTTATGGATATGAGTATAACATAAGAGAAGTATATAATGAAGTCTAGTGAGGATTAATTATGGAGAAATGTTCACAAGTTTTATAAAATAACTTTTTTAATTATATTGTCCTCAATTATTCCTAAACATCTAATCTTGGGATTTTGTGTCTGTTATGAGAAAAAATGCTTCACATCTAGAAATTATGTAAACTAAAGACATTTTTAGCTTGGATCATCTCAACTAGTGTCAAATATAGTGTTTAATGATATTTTTTTATCACAATATATAGGAATGTTGGTATAAGGTGATTCAAAGGGAGGGATTATTGCCTCCCCCTCTCATGAAATTTCCCAACTCCCATCAAATCTCCACCAACATCCCCTTACACTTGAGCCATAGTACACAATAATCATATTATTATAATCAAAATTTGTTCATAATTTTAAATATATTATTAGTTAAAGAGGAATGTTTGACATGACTTTACTATTACCCATAATATTAACACATATCATATCTCCATGAGAGCTCTAGGTGCATCATAAAACCCCAAGGTCCATCTTAGCCACATCTACTATTTAGCATCATCATCATAGTTGGATTCTCCTACACAACCCTAGTTTCTATCCTTGTAAGTCTCCTCTAGTCCACCCAGTTCACTGTACATTGCACATGTTAGGAATCACTATCACTCTATCAACTATCATCTACATCAGCCACATTCTAAAACCATGACCTTTACCCAAACCACTTCCACCTCTAGTTATCACCATCTAAAATGTGGTTTGCATGATTTTTGATCAAATTTTTAGGAGAGAATGGGAGGAGATAAATGGAACGGTCATTAATATATATTTATTGATCCACAATGTGAATGAAGATATTATTCTTGGGGATTGAGGTAAGGATGATGTATGGTGAAAATCTCATCCACCCAATATAAATCCACATCGATACATGATAAAGAACATAGGATATGGTTTGTTGAATAGGTTGAGAAATGAAGAATATTTTCACATGAGAAATTCCATTAAACATATAGGAAAATAAATTCCATATAATAACCACAAACCCCTAAAATTTATTCTTTATAAACCATAGTCAACAGAAAGAATATGTTTAGGGTAGTGAAAACTAACTAAACTAATAATACAAATAAATATTCACCATAGAGGCATAACTGTGTATTTCTTTTTTTTCTGGTGATATAAAGGAACACCAAATAGATGAGAATCTAAATAAAATGCTAACCATAAATTCCATGAAGAAATAGAAATCTTAAGTTCCAAAATTTAATAAATGGAAATTCGATAAAGGATAGAGAATAAAAAAATATCAAATTCTTAATTCATTGAAAATCGTAGATTCTTCAATCCATTATTTTTGTTGCATTTATGTTCATTATTTCTGCATGGTAATATTGTTTATTTATTACTGATTACATCCTCTCACCTGTATCACTTCCACCTCAAATCTCAAATCTATCTTACTCATCTCTCTAGGGTTTCCAATGAAAAAGACACTAATTCTTCAAGATAAGCATTATAGGATACATATAGAGATTATATATAGTGTTCTCCATTAATTCCCCAATTCTTTGACTAAATTTATAATAATGAGAATATATTAATTAATACACAATTAATCATAGATACCAAGGCGTCTAAATGTGAACCTAAGTTATATTATCCATTGGGTAAAATCCATATTCCAAACTAAAGCATGGTATCACTTTTTCAATATGATTTTCTATTAAAAAGATATAAGTATTTTATTAAAATACACATATGTGGGCTAAAAACTATTTTTATGATTAATATATTATTATCTAGGCCTCATCACACTCATAATTCCACACTAACTCAGTATAAGGTAAACATCACATCTCAAAATCAATGGACCCATTATAATCTTTTTGAGGCCATATGCAATTGATAATTTACTATTTAATACTATGAAATTCCAGGGTCTTAAAATTTAATATTTATAAAATATTCACCTTGAATAATATTTGGTCTCCACAAGGGGATACTGATAGATGGAGTCTAATAAGGGGCTTTGGATGTGTTATTTTTTCGGTCAGATGTTATATATTAGAGTAGATATGATTAAATAAAAATGTATGTTTACGTTTTATGGTTTTTACAAATCATTATATGAGATCACTATGGATTTGAAAGAAGTAATAAAAATTTGTTTAGTGATAAATAGAAAAGTGTTATTCTTTTAAAAAAATATGTTCTTAAAATAAAATTTGATAATAATTAGTAAAACCAAAATAGTTTGTATTGATCTATTTTTCTGTTAAAAATAATTTTTAAACATCTTTGAAAAAAATATTTTTATAAATACTTAGAAATAGATTAAAAAAATCAAAGAACAAAACAACATTTCCTATCTACTTAAAAATATTTTAAAATTTTCTATTTATAAAAGTAAGATTATTTAAACTATAAATAGTAAGAAAAATAACAAAAAATAGAAACCATATAATATGTGTTATCAATTTTAAATATGAATACATTTATATTTATATTCATTGAAACATTTTAAATTAATAAATATATGATATGTGTCAAAATATAATATTTTTACATTTTTCTTCAAAAAATGATGTGTTGATGCAGGAAATAAAATCCCAGTTTTTATACTAAGAAATCATGTTTATTATGTTTATTTTGTTTATAATGTGATTATTTTTTCAACATGATATCATATTAATATAATATAAGTATAGGGAAATTTTCTCTTACAAATTATATAGTGATTTTAAAGGATTAGTCAACAATGTAGATCAAAAAAATAGTTATACTGTTATGTTTTAGAAGTCTTGATAGTTATAAGATTTGGTTAAAATTGATAGTGGATATGATAGTCTAGTTCAATGAGGTTTACTATAAAGAACAATTTTATCAACCCCAATATGGTTTTTATAAAGTAGAGTCATCTTTGAGGATACCATACCAACCTTACAGTAAAATCCAAGTTACCAAGTAATCCAAGAAGAGTCTTTCAGGGATATATCAGTGAAATTTTTTCAAAAATTATATAACTAGTTGTTTATTTTAATTCAAGTAACTTTGGGGTTATATTTATGTTTCCATATATATTTTTCTTGAGATTTTGAATTAATTTCTCTTGGTGACTAAAAACACCTTCATGGCGAGAATTAAATGATACCATTAAAGAGATGATTTGAACAATAATTATAATATATCCTATCAATTAAAATATTACATTTTCATGTTGATAATTCTATGGAACATTCTGGATAGATGTAATTCATTAAAACATAAGGAATTTACATGTAAAAATATTAACATATTGACTAAATCAAAAAAATTTAAAATTTTAATGTATAATAAAACTATAAACCTACAATTTTGTTATAAAACATCAATAAAAGTTTTTAGTTTACACACCTAAATAAATTATGATGAAAAATATTCCCATATTATAATATAACTCATCGCTAATATAATAAAATATTGGATATTACATGTTTAATCAACTTCATCCAAATAGAATAAAGGAACTCGAATGTAAATAACATCTCTTAACATTATTTTTAGTAATTATTGATCTTGATTTTAATTTACTATTTCATTATTTTAAAATCTATATTTGAAAAATTAAAGGTTTTATTTTACTTTAAAAAAATGTTATCTATTATATTCAGATAAAACATGATCGAGGTTGTAGACTCTCATATTAGGTGCAAAATGACTCCTATTAAAGAATGTTATGTCATGTTGAGGGGGTTTAGATCTAACTTATATACGAAACCCTTTTTTAATTTCATCATGAATTTACTTTCTTAATTTATATTACCACGTGTAACATCTAAATTTTATTTATCTTGGACATATTTTATTATTAAACTTTTAATTGTAATTTTTTTGATTTTTTTGATTTTTTGGAATCTTTAGAGTGTCGGGAACAATTAGATCCCTTAAATAGAAACCATTTAGTGTAAATTTGGGGGTATAGTAAATTTTAGGGTATATGGAATGGTCTAGAGAATGTTCATAAATATTTTTCATCCTTTAAAATTCATCCAAAATTCTGTCTCCTATACAAACTTCTTGAGACTTGACATAATGAATTTATCAAATAAAAATGATATTGTTGATTATTTTATTTGATTATATGATCTATAATGTGTGTTTAAAAATATTTTTGTATATGATTTATTTAAAAAATAGTAAATTAATTTAATGTGTTACTATTATATTATTATTTTTATTATAAGTGATATTGAGTTATTATAAATATACATAGAGATAAAATGGGAAATTATTTTTATTCGATTATCTTAAATTGATGTGTGTAGATTATTTTTATTATTATATATCCATTATAGTCATTGTTATGTTATAATTATTATAATTATTTATTTTTCATCATAATTTTATTTATTATTAAATAAGAAAACTGGTTTATCCCACTCTTCTTCAATAATTAATCAATATAGAAGCGATCATGGAGTAAAAAAAATCTTCTCTTCTCTTCCTTCATGCAAGAGTGTAAAAATATATCTTAGTCTAACTCGATTCGATCACTTTTTTCAATCCCCTTTCATATTCAATGACTTATCTTCCTTTTATGAGTAGAAATTATGGATGTAGAGATTTCAAGATTTTTTGGGTTACTTAGTGTCTTGGTAACATCTCATTACCTTCTTTTATGTATTTCCATTCTCTTCATTTGTATTACGCTTTAATTGGATGTGTCTTGGGAATATCGAAGATAAAGACCACTTTCAATGAAAAATTACATAAAGTTAAAGGATTTATGTTTTTTTAATTGATGGGGCCCGGTTATAAATGGGTTAATGGATTTGTGGGGTTCTCCCTGATTTGAGATAATTCCTGAGGTGTTCGAGGTTTTTGTGTTTGAATTTTTAGTTTTCGCTATCTCTAAGAAATTTTCATGCCATTTAATAAGAGTGTACATTGTGTAATGTTTTTCAGAATTATCTCATGAGTGGAGTAATCTACATGAATGGAGTATATTTTTTGTATACACCATGTATTGTTAGAATAAGAGTTTTTAATAAAAAAAGGAAACCAGTTTTTTGGTGTACGTGATCCCTGAGGATTACATGATGTGTAAATTGATTACACACCATGTAAATTTCATGGATAAGGATTTTAGGAAACTGAATTGGTTGATTCATTTTTCATTCTTTCACTTCTCTCTCCCCTAATGACCAAATTCTCTTCTTTTGTTATTTCATGACACTCCATTCGATGTGAATTGATTCATTCAGCCATTGATCACCATTTAGGTTGGGTTGCAACTCTCTAGGTGAGTAATTATTTATCCTTCTTAATTTACTTTGGACATGGATGTGTCATTGTTTTGTGTTATTGGGTTTTTAATCCATGGTGATGTTTTATTTGATTCTTCATTGTGTGATCTTTTATGGGGGTCATTTCCTAGTTTGTTGTGGCGTTGTGAGTGTGTGTTATTGATGTATGTGTTATTTCCTCTTATTTTTTGAACCCTTTGTTTGAGTGAATGAATTATGAGATTTATATATTTTTATAGGGACTCCAATATCATTGTTTTTTATTCCTTATACTGGATTATATTATCACCATGTGTGACCTGAGTTTTGAGGTTGGTGTGTAAAGACCCGACCAATGTTGCTCGTGAAGGTTCGATTATCAGTGTGATCAGTGATCATTTCAGGATAAATACGATGATGAACAACAATCTCCATGAAATAGAATTAAAGATTTAGATAAAGAAGTAAGAGTCCTAAAACCTTTATAGAGGATCTTTTACATCATGTTTATAATTAATTTAATTAATTTCATAAATAAACGAATACCTTGATCTTTAGTATTTTCTTCATTGATGATGTTGATCGTTCAGAATGATGCTCACAGATTATCTTGTTGTTCTGGAAAGGATCCAAACTAGAATACCTCTAGCAGTGATCCCCATATGCTTCGATGGCCTCATATTGAAACCACTATTTCTACAGGTTCTCGCGTAGAAAATCAAGTGTTTTGTGTTGGTCGTTCTTGATCGCTTGTTCTTTATCCTTGAAAAATGTTTCTCATTCATGAGTGGGGCGGGAAGAGGATTCAAGAGATAAATTGTTTTTCTCAACAATTCTCAATTGAACAAACTTGTGGTGTGTTCACTATGACACAATAGGTATACTTGTCTATTTATATGTATGGAACATCAGTTACAATATTTAATAGATTAACATCAATTAAATACATTCATGAAATTAGAGAAAACCCATGCACATAATAATAATACCACATCATTTCTTATGGTGCACCAACTTGCACAAAATGGAATTATGAATAACATTTAGCATCATAAAATAATAGCAGAGTCATTATAATTTTAACTTGTGCCAACTAATAATTATTTATCATCATGTAAATGTTTCCTTTACTACCGGACCGGCCTTGGTCTGCTCAAACTCCACTTCCATTTATTGGATACTCGAATAAATAAATAAATAATTTTTTCCCTTTAATAAATATTTTATTTACAAACTAGTAAATAAATATTTATTAAATGTTCAATAAAATAAATAAATGTATATAATTTAATTAATCTGATCATCTTAACTTGAATAAAATTATTCCACAATCTTGAGAATAATATTTAATTAAATAATTAAATCCAGTTAGAAATTAACTGAGACCAGAAAAAATACTTAGTGTGTGGCCCTCTAGGATTCTTTATCGTTGGAATTAGGTGGGCTTTCCAAAATTCCAAGAGTTCTTTCAAGTAGCGGGTTAAGGCACCCAAATGTAACGTCGCAACAATGACATCCCCATACGAATGCTTATTGTGTAATATAATCTCATTCACTTAATATCTTATCAAGCAGGTTTCATGATAGTGTCATCAACCTTTATACATGATATTTCATTATGAAAATACCTGAAATAAACTCATCATTACACAATTGACATGGAATATCATGTGACTGTTCTATTTCAATCAAAGGGACGAGATATCCACTTCCATAAATGGAAGGTACAAATCCTTTCATGTCTTTTCAATTAATATCATGTTACTCATGACACTCCCAATGTACCCTACTTCCCACCAACTATCTGCGTGACAATTTTCATCAGTAAATCCATGTGAGTGAGTCGTGAGACACATTAATGAAATCTTAAAGTTTAAGGATGGTTACACACACTCATAGGTCGAAATATCTGATGACACCAAAACATGCAGAATTCCTACTGGTGGGTATGTTCTCATAATCTCCTATCTTGGGATTACCAAGTGAGAACATCATGTGAGGATGCTCAACTACTTAAGAGTACTTGCACCAGCTGGTATGCATGCTATGTGTCCCTTCATAGTATGTCATCCCTCTTTATAACTATATTTAAGAATATTATTATAGAATTTCAAGGTTCTCATCATAGCAGGGAACTATCATGACCTTATCAATGCAACAAATACTCTAGGCCATTATTATATCATATTCATGAAGAATAATGAACAATATGTAATAAGATATTTAATATTTAAATACATTAAATATCCATGTAATTGAAGTAAAACCAGTTGGTTCTAGGACACCAACTCTTACAAACTCCCACTTGGACTAGAGCCTACTGAATAAAACTTCCAGTCCGCTATACCTCTCACAGTTATTATGTTTCTACTGAGTCAAGTCTTTCATCAAGGGGTCTACCACATTGTCATCCATGGTAATACTACTCACTACAACTTCACCTCTTTGAGGAAAATCGCTCAATAGATGATACTTTTGAAGTATGTGCTTAGTCTACCGATGTGACATTGGATATTTTGAGGGAGCCACCACTGTGGTATTATGACAGTATAGTGTGATGGAATCATTACTGCAAGGTATCACATCCAAATCATTAATGAAGATTCAAATCCAAACTAATTATTTAGCTACCTCAAAAGCTGCAATATACTTGGACTCTGCAGTTGAATCTACGACCACACTCTACTTTGAGCTCTTCTAGCTCACTGCCCCTCCATTCAAAGTGAAGATGTATCATGTTTGTGACTTCATGTCATCTTGATCAGTCTGGAAAACAACATCAACATATTCTCTGATAACTAGTTACTCATCTCCTCCATAAACCAGGACCATATTCTTAGTATGACTTAGATACATTAGAATAGTCTTGACTTCCATCCAATGGTGGTCACCTGGGTCAGATTGATATCTTCCTGCCGCGCTTAATGCATAGGCAACATCTAGCCTAGCACATAGCACGTCATACCTGACAGACCCAATTGCTGATGTGTATGGAGTCATTGACATTATCATTATTTCCTCATGTTTCTAAGGATTCATTTTCTGGGAATGATGAATGCCATGTGACACTGGAAACAATTGTTGGATCCAAGGCTGTTCTTTTCGGGAAAAGGAGTTCTGTTTGTATTTTTTTCAATCAAATTTGGGTTTATCTTCGTTTCGGTTTGTTATCATCAACCCTTTCATGTAATATTAGGTAAATTACATGTAAAGGGGTCATATAGTTTGATATAAAATCAGTATTAATGGTGAAAATGTTCTCCATATTGGTTTTTTAGTGGGCAAGATTTAATTATTTAAGTGTTCATGAATGAATGGTTTTTTTCACAAGATTGAAAATGTTTTTGGAACTTTCATAGAAAACATGTTTTGGGATCATAACGTCAAAAAATAGAAAAGTCATGGAGTATGCAGACGATGATGTAGCACAAAATTTCTTTCATGCCCAATTTGACATCAAAAGAGGTTTTTCACCCTTATGAAGAATCTTGCACACACCGAGAAAGACACATCGAGATCTTGCGCGTAGGGTCATCAAGGGACTGTAAGTATGTATCTACCCCCAAGGAAGACTTATGAATTTTATAACGAAATCCACGCAAAATATTTTCACGTGAAAGATTGAAAGGGGTTAATCTTGCACACAAGGTGTTTTTTTAGTCTAAAAATACCAAGTGAACTCTTCGGTGTAGTTGTGCGAACGATAAATGTTGCGTGTAAAGTAGGTGTTTCGTTAATTTCATCTTTCATGACAATTCCCAAAACATGTTCAGAAGTTGGGGTATTGCGCACAGGTGTGGTGTTATGTGTCTGACAGGCTTTTGATTATCCGGTGTGTGTGTGTGTGATCAGTGCTTTCAAGTGCATCAGTCCAGGACTTTGATGCAAGCCTTGTCACATACAGAACAGAGACAAAGACTTCAATGAAAATCTATTGAAGTTACCTTCATGTCAATAGACTGAGTTTGACTTCTCTCAGGGTAGTGAGAAAGGGGCAGTTGATAGAAGTGATTTGAGGGACATAGTGAGCTATCCATAAACCATGTAAAGGTAGTGTGACTGGAAAAGATTCTCTGTGACCTAAATCTTGTAATCCTCATACTTGTAAAGATTATTAGATTTAGGTACGACCGACACCCTATCGGCGTATGCTCTTTGAAAGTATGCCTTTGCGGTGAACCAAGAAAAAGTGTTATGTTATCTCCCAAATTTCATTTGTTTGGTAGATTTAACAAGTTCTTACTAACGTGGGAACAAGATACACAACTTTAAAGAGGTAAAGTTGACACCCTGACTCACCCCTCCCCTCTCAAGGAGTTCTGGGGTCCTTCAATAATCCCCTATTATATTGTTCCATACTAAATATCTCTAGTATCTTATCAATGTATGTACATTGACTTTGGCCCTACAATCTATTAGATCAATCACGATGAATCTTGATACCAAGAATATATTCTACCTCTCCCACATCCTTCATGGAGAAGCATATATTCGACCATGCCTTAAGATACTATTAGACCAGTATCTTGTTTCCAATATGTAATATTTTATTAACATAAACAATAAGAAAAACAACTGGACTACCACTAAACCTTTTGTAGACACAATATCACATTCATTCATGATAAAACCAAATTATGTTATGTCTGCATCAAAACAAATGTCCAATAACCTGGATGGTTTCTTTAATCCATAAATGGATTTCTGCAACTTTCATACCTTATTGAAATCTTTGTAAACACAAACCCCTCAAGTTATGTCATGTTGACTACTTCTTGAAGGTTCTCGTTAAGGAAGGATGTTTTAACATCCATTTTCCAAATCTAATAGTCATGGTAAGCCATAATGGTAAGTAGAATTATAATAGATTTCAGCATTGCAACTGGTGAAATGGTTGGACTGTAGTCAATTCCTTGACACTATTTAAACCCTTTTGCAACCAGTCTTGCCTTATAGGTACTAGCTAGTCCTTCCATGTCTAGTTTATTCTTGAATAATCATTTTTAACCAACAGGCTATACATCAATGGGAGGATCTACCAAAATTCAAACTTAGTTTTGATACATGTAATCAATTTCAGAATTCATGGCTTCTAGACACTTGGAAACATCTTTACCACTATCTACTTCTTTGTATGTTAGAGGATCATTATTATCAACTAAAAATGAGTCACCATCCTCGGTAAATAGAAAATTGTATTGTTCTAGTTCTCTATCCTCTATTATAATCCTATGCAGTACTTTCGTCTCTAGAACAGATTCTTCTTCCATGGGGCATTGTGGAATCTATTCCAATACCAATTCTTATGTACCTTGACCCTCAACTTCATCGAAATCTATCTCTCTCCCACTATCTCTTTTGGAGATGTGCTCCCTCTCAAGGAATATGGAATTTCTTTCCACTATAACCTTTTTTTGTGGGTTTGTATAGGTAATATCCCCATGTTTCCATGGGGTATCCTATAAAGGCACACTTAGTGCCTCCAGGTGCGAGTTTTTTACCTGAAAAGGCATAAACAAATGCTTCACTACCCCACACATGTAAATTCGACAACATGGCTTTTCTTCCACTCCTAAACTCATATAGAATACCATTTATTGATTTAGTTGGTACTTGGTTTAGTATGTGTTCCGCTATTTGTAACTCATACCCCCAAAAGGGTAATGGATGACTTTCATGACTCATCATTGATCTCCCCATGTCCAATAGGGTGTGGTCCCTCCTTTCTCTCACACCATGACACTGGGGTGTATATGTAGGACTGAGTTGGGAAAGGATCCCAAACACTCGTAAGTAATCAATGAAGTCTTGATTAAGATATTTTCCACCTCAGTCTCAGTGGAGTTTCTTAATAATATTACCAAGCTGGTTCTCAACATCATTCTTGTATTCTTTGACCTTATTAAAAGAATCCGACTTGTACCTCATTATGTAGATATATCCATATCTACTAAAATAATCAGTAAAAGTTATGATGTATGAGTACCATCCCCTTTCTACAACTAGAAATGGTCTACACACATCAGTTTGAACCAATTCAAGATGTTTTTTTGCCCTTTCACCTTTCCCACTAAATGGGGATTTTTTTATTTTTCCTTGTAAACATGAATGACATATACAAAGTGGTTTTAGTTTGAAAGAATCTAAATATCCATCTTGATATAACTTTGTCAAGATTTTCTCATTTACAAGACCTAGTCGGTGATGCCAAAGTTGGGAGTTGTATGATTCATGTGAAGTATCTTTGTTATCGATTGACATTGCTTGGTTTGTGTAATCCAATACGTAAAGGCCATTTTATAAATGTGCCCCACCACAATAAGTTTTATCTTTTTAAAAGAAGAAACATTCATTTCAAAACATGAAAACAAATCCTTATGTATCTAATCAGGATACATAAATAATGTTATCAGTAAAAGGAGGAACATAATAACAACCCTTTAATACTAAGATCATCCCAGTTGGAAACGTGAGGTGGTAGTCCCCGACAACTACAAAAAGAAGTCTGGCTCTATTGGAAGCTCGTAGATATTCCTTCTCTCAGCCAATCTTTCGGAATCTACTTGGTTACTATATTTGGATACATATGTTCACACCACAAGATATATATAATACCCAATTTTCAGAAACAGATAGATTGTATTTGAAAACAAATTCACCTTAAGCTTCCTCTTTCTTCTTAGGATGGGTGCAGTTCTTCTTCACATGGCCCTTCTTGCCACATGCGAAACAAATAGCCTCATGTTCCTTTGCCTCCCCTTTGATCTTCCATTTCGTGGAAGGTCATGAAAAAGCTTTAGGCTTAAAGCTCTTTGCCTTCCCTTTCCTCTTAATCAACATTAGGATAGAAGGCTTTTCGTGCTTCATATATTTTTCCACGTGGAGAATGAGGACAAGAAGATCAGATAGAGACTTCATAATGTTGTTTATATTGAAATTGAAAAAATTTTAAAGAATCTATGACTGAGTGATGTGAGAATGAGATTAGTACTCATTTGTTCAGGGAGTTTAAACCCTAGAATCGCTTAACACACAATGCAGCCAATGAGATTGACTATATGAGGCCTAGGTAGGGAACTTTCTCCTTGCTTACTCTTAAAGAGTGCCTTAGATATCTCAAACCCTTCCTGTCCTACTCTCTCCTGTTAAAGACTAGGGAGTTTCTTGATAATTTTATAAGAATCCATATTTTCATGAGACTTCATGAGCTCACGATACATTGAATGTTGATTGCATCGTTCATATGTTTCTCGTAGACAAGGAAATATTCATCACTCGCCTCTTGGGTAGGAGGACCAAGTAATTTTGACTCCAGCACATAAGACCTCTGTTCATTGGGTAGGATAACCCGAAGGGGTCTAAACCATTCCTAGAAGTTAATTCCAGTGGGGATGTTGTCTTTATCAACAATTGATCTTAGGGGTAGTGTGGTTGATGAGATTTATTTTTTTTCTACAATTAAAAGATCAAATCATTAGTACATTCTTGATTACATTTTATGAGAAGTAATAAATTTTTATTAAGTCTCCCACTATTTTATCAATTCCCAATGGCCCTCGCCATTGAACTCAAAATGTCCAGTTGACATGACAATATAGTGGAAAGGATCCATATTCCTCTTCTAATAACCCCAACAAGGGTTGTTGAAGCTATTAGAAGGTATTTATGTTTTAAGGTTGTGGCCAACTATGGTCTTGAAACTCCTTGATCTATTGAGTGGACTCCCCAATCTTGAAATATTTACTTTTTGATTTTCTCAACTTTTTCCTACAATATTACAAAAATTATATCAAGCGATACTCATCTTGATGTGATATGGTTAAGTAAACCCGAATCCTTTTATAATGGTTTGCGGTAGTAAGTATGTCTCCCAACAAGGGTTGGTGAAACACATAGATTTATTGAGTTTTTCCGTTAATCAAGTAACGGAAGGCTTGGACTGAAATAATATTTTATTTCAGGGATTTGTTTATCTTATGCATGAATTACTTATTATCATTATCATAAGCTTGTTAATATTATGTGGAACTTACTTAAGTGATTAACCATGTCTTCATAAAATTTACGCATAAGTATGGGTTATTTTAGTTCAATCTTGCATGCTTGTTTAATTCATTAATTATGTGATCTTGACAACACAACCACAATGATTAACCATGAAACTAATAGAAATAAAATAAAGAGAATGATCATGAGCATTTATAATGGTTAGTTTATCTAGTATTCGATAAACTAACCCTGACCTAGGGGAGAAACATCTTGAACCTATTGGGTTCATGTTTACAGATTTCCACCTATCCACCTCTGTATCTCTTGCGATTGGTTTCATCTCTCCTCCATCTTAAACCATGTCCACTAGCTTGGGAGTTCCATACATTACATATTCCTTTTTTTTAAACTCACATCAAGGTGAGGGGTAAAGAATGGGTTTTACATAAAATAATCCTTGGGCACGAAGGCCTAACATATTAATGAGGAGATGGATCCTA
The DNA here is from genome assembly GCA_963277665.1 of Viscum album. Classification (NCBI taxonomy): domain Eukaryota; kingdom Viridiplantae; phylum Streptophyta; class Magnoliopsida; order Santalales; family Viscaceae; genus Viscum; species Viscum album. Next base: position 817,307,815 of record OY728165.1, read on the forward strand.
GGACATCAAATTTAATTTAAATAAATAACCTAATATAAAACATCCATATACAAAGGTCTTGGCCAAGCTCATGATCATCCATACATGAAATGATATTTATGATTAAATAAAACTATAATTCAATTATTTAATCATTCTTGTTTAAGATAAATCACTTTCTTATCAATTAATTATCATCTTTAATTTATCAGTCCTTCCATCTTAAAACCTTTATTGAATTTCCTTTAGATTTTCATCCATAATAATTTTAAACAAATAAATTCCGTTAAAATTATCATTTAACGTAACTTGTACCTTGGAGTCAACCAGGTGAATTCCCGTTCATAACTACCCAATGAGTACATATGAACATTACACATATGTTAAATTAAACACACACATATATATAGAACACATATCATGTATTTTTCCTCAGCTTTACACTCGTACTATGGTACACATCTCAAGGGTTTGTATAATATAATAATAAATTTTAATAAATCTGCGTAATTTGGATATGTACATGACATGTAGTTCTTGACTATGTGGCGTGTACTATCGGTAATCGTCGATCCGAAGTACATGACCGGGGACATGAAATGTAGATGTACTTCAAAGGTCTTTGGATTACACAACATGTTCAGGGGGCTTCACGTTCTGTGGTATCCGCATTACACAGTTTCTAGTCGGGCATGCCATGTATGGGGTACATGGTCCAACCCTAACCCGAAGGGACTACATGATGTGTCCAGTTGACTACACGACATGTAATCCCGAAACCACATGCCACATGTTCCTAGAAAACAGATGGAGTCATTTAAGAATTATAGATATTTCAACACATAGATTAGTTTAGAAAATTGGTCTGATGCAATGAACCTTGACTACACGGTGTGTACTTCCAAATACATGTCATGTGTTCTGGTGTTGTGTGACAAGGAAGCATTGGAACCTCTGAATGAGATTTTATATTTTATTTTAATCAAAATTAAAATAAAATATCATTTCTATAAGGTGAAAGAGAAATGAAAGATGATAACAGATCTTGATATTATGATTTGCAGAAATATTTACTTGATAGAAACAACTAAATTATTAAATGCATAAATCCTCAAAAATATATTTAAATAATTATACACTATCATGTAACCGCTCTAATACAACTTGAAGGTTCTGGGTGTAATAGAAGCTAGTTTGGGACGACACCGAACATTAGTTTAATAGTGATCAATGATTATTCCAAGATCAATACGAATTGAATGCCTTTACACACAGAATTGAATCAAATATTTAGATAATGAAGGAAGAGGCCCAAAACCATTAGAGAGGATCTTTCACATGATGTTTATAATTAATTTAATTAAATTCATATATAAAATAATACATGGATCTTAAATACTTTCTTCGTTGATGATGTTGATCATTCAGAATGACCCTTCCGGATTATATCATTGTGCTTGCGAGGATCCAAACTAGAATCCATCTAGTGTTGATCCACATGCGCACTGATGGCCCCAAATCGACACCACTCGTTCTCTAGGTGCTAGCACGGTGAAGCGAGTGTCTTTTGTTAGTCTTTCTTGATCGCTTTTTCTTCGGCCTTGAACAATTCTCTCGTTATTGAGAGAGGTGGGAAGAGGATTCGAGATACAAATTGTTTAGCTCATTAATTCAGAATTCACCAAACAGGAAATGGGTTCACTATAACACAATAGATGTACATGTCTGTTTATATGCATTGAAATTCAGTTACAATATTTAATTACATAACAACAATTAAATACATTCATCAACATAGAGAAAAAGCTCACTCAAAAAAATAATACTACGTTACTATTTATGGCACGTCAACTTATGAAAAACGGAATTATGAATAAAATTCCACGTTACAAAATAATACCAGCACCATAATTATTATAACTTATGACAACAAATAAGTATTTACCATCTTGGAAATAATTATTTTACTACCGAAGTGCCCTTGGTCCACACGAACCCCACTCCTATTTATTAATGACTCGAATAAATAAAAAAACAATTTATTCACCTAAATAAATATTTTATTTATAAAAAGTAAATAAATATGTAATAAATGCTCAACAACATAGATAAATATATTTTATTTAATTTATGTGATCATCTTAACTTGAATTAATAATTTCATAGTATTGATAATAATATTTATTTGAATAATTAATTCATATATAATTTAACTGAGACCACCAAAAACACTTAGTGTGTGACCCTCTTGGATTCTTTTTCATTGGAATTAGCGGGGCTTGCCGAATGTCGAAGAGTACAGTTTAGTAATGGGTTAAGGTACTGAAGAGAAAGAACGTAAAGTCACAACAATGACATCCACACATGAACGCTCACCATATAATATAATCCATTTGCCTCAATATAACATATAGTCGGATTCATGATAGTGTCATCAAACTTTATAATTTATACGTCGTTCTTTGACTACCTGAAAATAAACTCACTGTTACATCATGGTAATGGAATTTCACATGACATTCCTATTTCAATCAAAGGGTAGAGAAATTAACTTCTATTAATGGAAGGGAAAAATTCATACACGACATATCCATTTATATCATGTCACTCATGACGCACTCAATGTACCCTACTTCCTGCGAAATGTCTACATGATGGTTTTCATCAGTAAATCAAAGTGTGTGAGTCATGACATGTATTAATTAAAATCTTAATGTCTAAGTATCATTAACCAAGCTCACAGATAGACGTATTTGATGACACTAAAACATGTGGAATTCCTACTGGTGGCTTTGTTCTCAGAATCTCTAGTCTTGGAGATTACCAAGTGAGAACTTCTTTTGAGGAAGTCTCATCTTCATATGATTACTCTCACCTGACAGTATGCATGCTATGTGTCCCTTCATAGTATGTCATCCAAATATAGAACTATATTTAAGAATATTGTTATATAATTTCGCGGTTCTCATCATAGTGGGGAACTATCATGACCTTATCAATGCCAAAAATACTCTATCACATTATTACATCACAATCATGCAGAACAATGAACAATATGTTATAAGATGTATAATATTTTAATACATAAAATATCTATGTAATCATAGTCAAACCAGTTGTTTCTAGGACACCTACTCTTACCACTCGAAGCCAATACCTCAATAATTTTCATTTTCATGATTACAAGAAATTCATATCCCAAAGGAACAAATAGTTTAGTAGATTTTGAAATCCAGATATATCCATAAGTTCAACATTAAATCTTGAAAAGAAAAACAACATAAAAGTTTTATTGGTAATATCCACCACTATAAGATTATCCGTCCAAGTCAACAATAATATACCTCGACATGTTCTTGGAAAAATGATACATAATAAATGGTGATCTAAGTTGCTCTGTAAGGGTAAAAAATACAGTGGAAGATATCATAAACATAAACATTTGGAATGGGGAATAACTATATACACATGCACTTAAAAATAATAAATTTAAACACATTATGGAAGGAATATGAGATGAGTAAACATTTTCTTAAAAAAACACAATCATGGATATTATACATAACTAATAACCCCATGAACTATGAATATATATCTTCATTATGAGGGAATTAATATACTAGACATTTTGAAACATACCATCTAGGCCTCTTCCAAGAAATCCAAAAATGATTAATGCCTCGGCCAAAACCATATCAAAGAAAATGGGCAAGGCCTCGCCTAGTCCATATATATTTGTCTAAGGAGACCTACCGATTCATCGAGGGGCTATATTGGGATAAAAATTTCACTTAAAAGTAAAATTCAATCATTATAGAGATGGGGATAAGCATAAACAATATATACACATGAGATGTTAATAAATTTTCCCAATCTCTAACATAATCGCAAACCATTATGAGTAGTCTAATAAATGGTATCAAAATAGAACATCCGTAGTAAAATTGATCATAATAAATTAAATATAATATGGTATATGATATCATAAAATATTAGTCACAATAATACATAAGAATCAATAAGAGTATTGAAAAAGAAGAAAATACTCTTATAAAATCATTGAGTAATTATGAGACAACTAGTCTATTACTTTGAAAAGAATAATTATTTTGGAAAAATACTTTTATAAAACCAAAATTTAAGTAATTTATTATTTTCATAATAAAATTATTGATTTTATAAAAATAATTCTTTATTAAAACAGATTTTAGGGTGTCGTTGAAAATATGTAAGAAATTGACAAATTCCCTTGAATTGGGCTTCTATTTCCGAAGGAATTTTGATAGTTCCATTTTAAAAATGTAAATCCCATAAAATATATAATGATTGTGGTTTTTACACATACATATAACATTAAAACAAAAATAATTGGGAGTAAATATGAATGATTAATAATTTAATTGGGAAGAAAGAGATAAGGAGTAACCAGAATGAAAAATGGAGGTTCAGGTAGGAGACCCTTACCTTAAGTCTTATGGTGTCCCTCAACAAATATTAATGACCTGAATAATAAAATTTAGTTTCATAAATTAATTATTTCATAACATCATTTATTTTTAACTAATTTATTATAACCTTATTAGGTTCATTCGTGGATTTTTAATGGGTTAAGAGATTAAATTTCATTGTCTGTAAGTGTTTTCATCCTTGGTTTTCATGATTGGTTAACTTATATTCATGTACAGATAATCATTTAGAATGATAAAATATTTCTATAATTGAAGGTATATTTTATTATAAAACATCCATAAGAATACATATTTATAAAACTCACTTGGTTATTTGGAGCGAAGGTGAATCGTTATATAAAACTCTAATTATAATTGTTTGGGTCATTTAGCGATTTTTGATCTCAACTAACTCATTTGGATCTATAAATTAATACCATTTGTGAAAAAATATTACAGAACATTAAATTGGAATTTTTAACTATATAATAATATGTTTCAACCATAATTTTATTTCATGACTAAAATTCAAGACGTTAATAGAAATTGAAAACCTATCAACCATGAATGTGATAAATTAACACATCTCAGATGGTGTTTTTATTTCAAGTATAAAATAAGGGGAAAGGAGATTTGGTGATGAATTATTACATAATCATAAAAATATTCAAGTGCATATATGTTACTAGAGTTATCATTACATATAGATGAGGATAGGTGAGGAAATTAAAATAAAAGAATGAAACTCAAAATAAAAGAAATGAGAAGTGGAATTTACCTCTTGAAGTTATCTTTCTTGAGAGCCTTGTTAGGGTAGAGGTTTTGGTATTTTTATGATACAAAGGGCTGATGGATGTGGGGGAGACGATTTTGAGGATATTTGGTATGAATTTAGACAAATAATTATCTGTGAGAGGAGTGATGAGAATAAAAAGTGAGGAGGGGTTTTATAGTGCATGAGAGGAGTGATTTTTTATTATCTTATTCATTATTTTATTATTTTTCTAAAGACAAGCAATTGTATTAAATCTTGTGACCAATAATAGTAATATTTTCATTTGATTTCTCACTAATGGTTTCTTAAATCATCAATTATGCAAATAATAGTGTATTTAACCTATAATGTATATATACGATAACATATTGTATTTCACTATTCACAAAATTTTCAAATATTTCAGAAAAATAACAAAAATTAACCATTGCCATTTTTTGATATGTAGAATAAAAAATTGGACTCCATTTTTCCAAACTAATTTACTAAATATGAGAAGATTAATTTTCAAATAAAATCAATATTTACTCGAAAAATACAATTTTTACACCAAATCTGTTTTTATAATGCCCTTAAAAATAAACCAAGGTCTTATTAAATTATTATAAAATAATAGGAAACAAATATTTAATTTTGAATCCATTTTATGATAATGAATTAATTTATAATTTTATAATTTTAATTACATATTTAACCCTCATAAAAATATGAATATATAATTAATAATATATAACATATTCTACTTCATTTATAAGTTACCTAAATTTTATTTATACAGTAATGGGTGAAATTACTATTCATAAGAGTCATATTACTATTCATAACGGTATATTACTATTCATAAGGGTACATTACTATTCATTAGGCAAAGTTACTATTCACTAAAATTTAAGTTGATTCTATCAGTCTCCAAATATCAACCTAAACGTAACCGTGTATGTCTGTTTTTTGAAAGGCAAATCACAGAAGTGACCAAATAATGATTATTGGCCAGGTTTTTATAAGAGTTATTTTTTATAGACTTATTTTTTCACGCATTCAATCTTAAATTTATTTTCAAATCCTTGGGGTGTTACATTATTCTCTCCTTACAAAAATTTCATCCTCGAAATTCAAAGAATGTTACCTCAAACAACAATTTGGGTAGGTCTTTATCAGAATCTCATCAGGCTCCCATGTTGGAGTAGGTCGTTCTTCAATAGACTTTGTATTTGTAGTATCAACAGATATTCCATTATTAAAGATAATGTGGCAAAGAAAATAAACTTATTGAATCCAAAATTCACACTAGCTAAACGTCCCATATAATTCATTTCTTCTATGAGTCTTCAGAATAGTGCGCAAGAGATTTTCATGATCTTCATAGATTTTGGACTATACCAAGATATCAAAAATAAATACAACCACAAATACATCAAGGTTTTCCTTAAAAACACTATTCATTAGATCCATGAAAATTTAGGGTTAATTAGTCAGTTAAAAAAGAATTGTTGTAAACTCATAATGATTATTCCTAGATCTAAATGTGGTCTTTGTAATACCTTCCTTCCTCAATCCCAACTGATGACATCGAGATCAATGATAAATCTTTTAAAAAATTTAGGATTCATGAAGTTGATAAAATAAATCATCAATGCATGGTATTGTATACTTGTCCTTTTTTGTTATAGCTTTTATATCCCTCTTGTCAATCCATTACCTCCTTGGTCCATCATTATTCTTAATGAAAATAATGGGGGATCCCCATAGAGAAACACTAGGGTGAATAAATCTTTTATCACTCAATTCCTCTAGTTATTTCTTCCATTACACTAATTCCACAGTGTCCAATAATTAAGGAGTCACTGATATAGGTCTTGAACCAAGAATAAAATCAATAGATAATTCAAATTCCCACTCTAGAGGATTTCTATGTAAATCCTTCAGAAAAACATCAATATATTCTTACACAATATGTACATCCTCAATTTGAATATTTCATTCCTATCCCATAGATATAGAATTATCATCCTCTACATGAATTTCATTAAGTAGAGCTACAGGGGTTTTATCTGGAAAAGATTCAGATGAAGATGAATCTACTCAAAAGATACTGGTTTTTACCTCATTCTCAAAAAATTTAACCTCGTACTTCATTCAATAGATTTTAGCATCATCATTCGAAATTCAATCCATTCTGAGGATTATATCAATTTCAATCATGGGTGAGATAATAAAATCAGTAGATAATGCCCACTTATATGCCATAATGGGGATTGCTTAAGACATCTTTGTTACAATGATACTTCCCTTATGAGTTTTGACTGTAAACTCCCTTATTAAATCAATTTTTAAATATATAATTTTCTTGGAAAACTAGGAAGATATGAAGGAATGAGATCCTCCAGAATCAAATAAATCATTGTATGAGTTTGAGTAAATGATTAAAGTATATTTCATCACATCGTTATGAAAATCAATATTAGCAGTTGTGATCGCATACGCTTGTCCCGACTCCCTTGGAATTTTTTGTGGCACGTTTCCTTAATGCTTTGGTAAATCATTAGAATAGTGTCCCATATCTCTACAATTATATTGTTGAACATTAATATATTATTTCTTCCACTATCAATCACTAGCATGATGGTCTTGTTGTCCAAACTTGTAGCACACCACTTTTAATTTTGTGTAGGCACCAGGGTGTTTCCTTCCACAATTATCACAGGGTTGAATGTCAAATCTTCCCTTATTCCCCATTTCCATATTTCCTTTTCCACATTTTTCATCTACCAAATTTTTATCTTACTATACTTTAAATTAATAATATTAGATAACCCCATTTCTGTATTGATATCATATGAGACTATCTCTTTGAATGATGATAATGTTTAGCAGACCAGTGCCCATTAGAGGAATGGATTTAGGCCATCAAAGAATCGATCAATCATTCTCTTCGGATTACGTATATAATCCATATAATTATATGATAACCTTGTGAACATAGATTCATACTTTTAAACATTCTTATCTTCCTTTAGCCTCAAATTTAGAAACTAACTTTCCATATCTCCTCGTTGTTCATGAGAAGAGTAGTTTTTTCAAAAGTTTTATAAATTCACTCCATTCTATTTTTTCAATTTCTTCCACATATTTTTTTTGAATTAGTGAGCACTTTTTATCAACATCTCTGGACAAAAGATAAACTTCCATAAAAACCTTCTCCCTTTTGTTACTTCCCAAGGCCAGAAATATCTTCTCTATGGAACTTATCCATTATTTCGTTGTGATCGGGTTTGTAGTCCCATTAAATGATGGATGTTTTTGTCATCTAAAATAATCAAATATAACTCCTCCATGTTTTTGGATCTAGATGATCCATATATGTAAGGTTATCGATCATAACCTGAGTAAGTTGTCCTAGTATATTTATATGTTTCTTTGCACTAGTCATAGATCCAGATCCAAAATGATTATCTTTTATATGAGGTAAATCCATACAAGGGATACAATCATTGAAATGGTTTCAATTACTTCCACTAGGATCCATTTCTAAATAATGACTTACACTATATTAGGTTATAAATCATAATTTACGATCTAAAATTAGAAAAATAATACTTAATATAATTGAAATCTTATGCATGGATAATCCCATAATCATAAACATTTTTTCATTGGGGAAAACTTAAATTCAAATCCTTCTTAATGACTTGTAAATAAAATGAGAGTTATCCTAAGAATATCCCCTATAAGTTTCAAAATAGTTTTGTGGTAAGGATCATTGTCATGTACCAGGATACCCCAGGTCAAACTAGGAAATCCTTATAAGATTGTTCACTCCTATGTACATCTGTTCCAGAACCACATCCACTTGTTGTATCCAGATCGGAATGTATTTTATGAAAAGACCCAAATAATATATTCCTTACCAAAATTAAATTATATTATTTTATACTTATCTTCAAATACAATCTTAATGTTATGTTCTTTAATCAACATTCTCTAAATCTAGTTTACATGTTTTCTACTAAACTTCCCTTGATACAAACTGTAAAAACCTGAGCACAGTACCCTAGAGCTGGTTTCTTAAGACATTTCATTGTCATGATTAGAAGAAACTAATATCCTGAAGGAAAACTAGTTTTTTAGATATGGAAACCCATATACATACATAAGTTTAATATGACAACTTGAAAATAAAAACCACAAAAAAAATCCATTGGAAATATCCACCACTATATGATTATCCCTGAAATTAAATCATAACATGCCTCTTCCTATCTTGACAAAAAAGAAACATAATAAGGGGTGAGCAAAGATGCTCAGTAAGGGTAAACAATATAGTGGAAGATATCATAAACATACAAATTTGGCATGGGAAATAATTGAAAACACATTCCCTTAAAAATAAAAAACCTGAACACATTATGGCATGAATACGAGATGAGTAAACATTTCATTAACAAAACAAAATCATGGGTATTTTACTAGTAGAATAACCCCTAGAACTATGAATTTATATCTTAATAATGAGGTAAATTCATATGCTAAACATTTTGAAACATACCATCAAGGCCTCATCCAATACATCTAATAATTATTAAGGCATCGACCCAAACCGTATCTAAAAAATGTGAAATGCCTCGGCCAAGTCCATATCTATTTGTCTCATAAGACCTAGTAATTCATTGATAAACTATAGTGGTACCCACATGTCACTTAATAAGTCCAATTCATTCATTATATTAATGGGGATAATCAAAACAACATATACACATGAGATGTTAGTAACTTTCCCCAATCAGTAATATAATCACTATCCATTCCTAATAGTAAGTTGAGTGGTATAAAAATAGCACCTTCATAGTCAAATTTATCATTAATAGTTCAATATAATATGGTATATGATATCATAAAATATTAGTTACAATAATATTTTAGAATCAATAAGATTGTTTAAAAAGAAGAAAATACTCATATAAAATCATCAAGTAATTCTTGAGATAAATACTCTTTTACATTGAAAAGAAAAATTCATTTGGAAAAATATTTTTATAAAACTAGAAGATAAGTAAGTTAGTATTTTAATAATAAAATTATTTATTTTATAAAAATAATGCTTTCTAAAAATATATTTTAGGGTTCCCTTGAAAATAGGTAAGAATTTGAGAAATTCCCTTCAATCGGGCTTGTATTTCGGAAAAAATTATGAAAGCTCCATTTAAAACATGTAACTCCCCTAAAAGAAATATAGATTTTGTTTTTTACACATAAATATAATATAAACAGAATTTATGAGGACTAAATAAGAATGATTAATAATATTATTGGGATAAAGAGAGAAAAAGTGCAACCCGAATGAAAAATGGAGGATTAGGTAGGAGACCCTTACCTTAAGTCTGATAGTGTTCCTCATAAGATCTCAATGACCTAAATAACTTGATTTATGTTCATAAATTAATAATTCTAGAACCTCATCTATGTGTAACTGATTTATTATATCCTTATTGGGTTAACTCATGTCATTTTAATGGGTTAAGAGACTCAATTGTATTGTCCATAAACGTTTTCTTCCTTGGTTTTCATGATTGGTTTAACTATATTCATGTATGGATAAACTTTTAGAATGATAGTGGTTTTCTAGAATTGAAGATATATTTTATTCGAAAAAGTATATAAGTTTACATAGTTATAAAAATCATTTTTGTATTTGGAGTGAAGATAAATTATTACAAAAAACTCTAATGATAATTGTTTCAGTTATTTGGATATTTTTTATCACAACGAACTCATTTTGATCTATAAATTAATACCATTTGTAAAAAAATTATTACAGAAAATTATATAAGATTTGTTGACTATATAATAAACTGTTTCAACCCTAAAAATTGTTTCATGACCATAATTAAATATGTTAATAGAAATTGAAATATCTTCATCCTTGAATGTGATAAATTAACACATCTCAAATGGTGTTTTTATTTCAAGTATAAAATAAGGGGAAATGAGATATGATGATGAATTATTTGATTATAAAACAAAATTAAAGTAAATTTCTGGTATTGGAGTTATCATAACATCTGGATTAGAGGAGGTGATAAAATAAAAATAAAAGAAAGTAACTCAAAATAAAAGAAATGAGAAGATGAATTTACCTCTTGAAGTTATCTCCCATTAGAGCCTCGTTAGGGTAGAAGTTTTGGTCTTTTAATGAGACCAGGGGTGGGTTTATTTGAGGGATGCGATATGGAGTTGATTTTGGAATAATTTAGATAAGGAACATGGCTTGAGAGGAGTCAAGAGAAGAGGAAGTGATGAGGGTTGTTATAGTGAAGGAGAGGAGTGATTTTTTATTATTTTATTTATTTTATTATTATTTTTCTCAAGAAAAGAAATAGTATTGATTCTTGTGACCAAAAATTGTAATATTATCATGTGATTTCTCACTAATGGTTTCTTAAATAATCCATGATTTATGGAATAGTATATTAAACCATTAATGTATATATACGGTAAATTATTTTATTTCACAGTTCACTAAAATTTCATATATTTCTAAAAAAACCCAAAAGTTCAATATATCCATTTTTTACATGTAGAATCAAAAAATTGACTCCATTTTATCACAAAAATATAAATATGAGAAGATTAATTTTTAGTAAAAATCCGTATTTACAGGAGAATACAATTTTAAAACCAAAACTGTTTTTATAATACCCTAAAAACTTAACCTTGGTTTTATTAAATAAATTATAAATTAATAAGAAAAAATATATTTATTTTGGAACCCATATTATGAAAATGAAATAATTTATTAATTTAAAATTTTAATTTAATATATATCACTCAAAAATATATGAATACTTAATTAATAATTTATAAAATATTCTACTTCATTTTTAAGGTTCCTAACTTTTATTTGATACATTCATGGGTGAGGTAACAATTCATAAGAGACATATTATTATTAATAAGGGTATGTTACTAATCATAAGGTTACATTACTATTCATAAGGTGAAGTCACTATTCAATAAAATTTATGTTAATTTTATAAGACTCCAAATATCACCCTGAACACAACTGTGTATGGCTGTTTTTCATAATTTAAATCACAAAAGTGAGAAAATTATTATTATTGGATAGTTTATAATAAGTGTTATTTTTTATAAACTCAGTGTTTGATGAATTCAATATTAAATTTATTTTCTAATCCTTGTGATGTTACTTTCTCCCCTCCTTAAAAAAATTTCTTCCTCGAAATTCAAAGAATGTTACCACATAATACAATTTGGGATCGTATTCATTAGAAGCTATTCAGGCTCCCATGTTGCCTCTTTGATTTTATGATTTCTCTAATTTATCTTTACCTGTTGAGTTTTTTGATTCACCAAATTCTATTCTGGAGTGTCTAGAATATGGATATGATCTTCACAGTATAATAGCTCCGGTTCAAATTCTATTCCATTAAAAGTGAGGATATGTGTTAGGTCTGGCATGTACATTCTCAATAATGAGACATGGAACACATTGTGAACTTTAGACAGGTTTGGAGGCATGGCCAAATGATATTAAACATCTCTAATTCTCTATAGGATTTCTAAAGGTGAAATGCACATAGGTCTTAGTTTCCCTTTCTGCCAAAATTTTATAACAACCTTCCATGGAGATACGATCAGGAAAATTTGATCACCTACTTGAAATTCAAAATCCATCCTTTGATTATCATCATAGCTCTTTTTCCTTCTTTGAGCTTCTTTGATATGGGTTTGAATATTCTTTACCTTTATTTTTGTTTCCTTCACAAGATATGGGTACACAAGTTTCCTTTCTCTAACTTCATCCCAACAAGTTGGTGTATGACATTTATTTCAGTATAACGATTCAAATGGTTCCATTTGAATACTTGAATGAATGTTATTATTGTTGGAAAACTCCACTAAAGGTTAATATTAATCCCACAAACATTGAAATCCAAGTGAAAATGATCTCAACATGTCCCCTATGTTTTTTTATCGTTCTCTTTGATTTCCATTCAGTTTGAGGGTGATAACCAGTACTCAATCAATGGTCAGTATCCAATGATTTTTTAAGACATTTTCAAAATTTTGATGTAAATCATGGATCACGATCAGACACAATTGAGAGAGCCCCCCATGAATTATCAAAACATCATTGATATAGATTCTTTCAAGGTACTCTATTGGAAAATTATCCCATATAGTGGGGAAATGTGAAAATTTCAACATTTAGTCAACAATTACCCATATCACATCATTATTACATGGAGTTTTGGGTAATCCATTGACAAAATCCACAGTTATTTCATCCTATTTCCATGTATTAATTGCTATAGATTGCATGAATCCACTTGGATGTTGTCTTTCTGCCTTCACTATTTGATAGACTAAACATTTTGATGCAAAATAAGAATTTTCCCGATTCATGTTTTCCTACCATAGTTGTTCCTTAAAATATCTATACATTTTAGTAGTACCATGGTGTATATAGAAATTTTATCCATGAGCATCATCAAATAACACCCTTTTCATCTAGGGTATATAAGAAATACTCATCCTCTTCCCAAATTTCAGAAATCCATCTTCACACATGAAGTCATCTAACATCCCATCATTCACACCTGTAATTTTATTTTTAATATTATCATCATCAGAATAAGATGTTTTAATCTTTTCAAAAAAGTATGGTTGGGAAACAAAATTAAATATTTGTAATGTTTCACCTTCTTTGATAATTCTCATATCCATAATTACTAGATCTATAAGTATATTATCCCTTTCAATCCTCATTTTGTTTAGGACTCAATGATCCTTCTTTCCCAATGCATCAACAACCTTATTTACCTTTCCTCAGTGGTAATGTATGGAACAATCATAATACTTGAGAGGATATAACCATTTCCTTTGCCTCATGTAGAGTTCTTTCTGTGAGAATATATATTTGAAGCTCTTGTGATCTGTATATATCACACATTTTTTACTATATAGATAATTTCTGAATATCTTCTGAGAAAATATTACAGATGCTTTCTCATGATAATGAGTATGATAGTTTTGTTCGTGAATTTTTAACTTCCTTTATGCATAGGAAATAACTCTATCATGCTGCATAAGGACAAAACTAAGTCCTTTCATTCATGCATTACTATAGACCACAAATCCACCATTCCCTTTTGGTAGAATTGCGATTGGATCGTTCAATAATCTAGAGTTAAATTCTTCGAAACATTCCTTATAATCATTTTTAGGTATGAACATAACCCATTTATGTGTAATCTTGGTCATTGGGTTGGCTAAATGGGGAAAAATTTGAATGAAATGCTGATAATAACCTACTAAACAAAAAAATACACAACGTAGTTATGATCAATAGAGTGGGTAATTCTTCCATAGATTTTTTCTTCACAGGATAAATAGATATTCTATTCATAGAGATAATTAGACCAATAAAGGAAACTGATTGAAGCCAAAATTCACACTAGTTAAACATCCCATATAATTCATTACTTCTAAGGGTCTTCAGAATAGTGTCCAAGTTATTTTCATAATCATTGTAGCTTTTGGAGTATACCACGATATCATAAATATATACCACCACAAATACATCAAAGTATTCTTTGGAAACACTATTCATTAGATCCATGAAATTTTAGGGTTCATTAGTCAGTCCAAAAGGCATTATTGTAAACTCATAATTCTTATTCCTGGTTCGAAATGTTGTCTTTGGAATACTTTCCTTCCTCAATCTCTATTGATGAAATCTAGATCAATGGTAAATCTTTAAAACAATATTTTCATCCAAGAAGTTGATCAAATAAATCATCAATGCAGGGTAAAGTATACTTGTTCATTATTGTTATAGCATTTATCTACCAATTTTCAATTAACATCCTCATGGATCCATCTTTATTCTTAAAAAAAAGAATGGGGCCTCCCCATAGGAAAACACTAGGGAGAATAAATCAGTTCTCACTCAATTTCTTAAGTTGTTTGTTCAGTTCCAATTATTCCAAAGTGTCCATTATATAAGGATTCTTTGATATAGGTCTTGAACCATGAATTAAATCAAATAGGGAATTCAACTTCCCACTAGGGATTATGTCTAGGTAAATATTTCAGAAAAAACATAAAAATATTTTTGAAAAATAGGTACATCTTCAATTTGAATATTTATTTCCTCATCCATAGATATAAAATTCTCATCCTCGCCAATAATTACATTAAGTAGAGCTACACGGTTGGATCTTGATAAGATCCTAATGATGATGAATCAACTCAAAACATTTGGGTTTCTACATCATTCTCAAAAATTGTATCCTTCTTCTTCTTGTAATATATTATTGCATAATGATTTGAAATCCAATCCAAAAGGAGGATTATATCAATGTCAATCATATGTATGATAATAAAATCAGTAGATAAAGCCCATTTATATGCCATAATGGGAGCTTATTGACATATCTTTTTTTCCATGATACTTCCCTTAAGATTTTTGACTCACAACTCCCTTATTAAATCCAATTGAAAATATCTTGTTTTTATAGAAAACTGTGAATTTATGAAGGAATGTGATTCTAAAAAATCAAATAAATCATTGGATGAGTTTAATGAAATGATTTAAGTATATTCCACAACATCATTATGAACTTCAATATTAGCATTTGCGATCACATAAGATTTCCCCTGCTCACATGGCATTTTCAGTGTCACGTTTCCTTAATGCTTTGTGAAATCATTAGTATAGTGTCCCATCTCCAAACAATTATAGAATTGAACATTAATAACTACTTTATTTTACATGAAATCACCAACATGATGGTATTTTTATCCATAATTATAGAAAACCCCTTTTTATTTTAAGTAGTCACCAAGGAGATTCCTTCCATAATAATCACAGGGTGTAAATTCAAGTCTTCCATTCTTTCCCATTTCCTTATTTCCTTTTCCATAGTTTCCATCATCCATATTCTTTACTTTCTAACATTTAAAGTCATAATATTCGGGAACTCCATTTTTATATTGACAGCACATGAGACGATGTCTTCGTATAATGAGAAAGTTTAGAAAACCAGTGCCCATCGGATTAATAGCTTTAGGCCATCAATTAATTTACCCCTATTGCTCCTTAAATTACATATACAGTCCATAGCATGCCTTGATAACCTTGTGAAGTTAGCTTCATACTTTGTAGCATTCTCACTTTCCTTTTTCCTCAAATTTAGAAACTATCTTTCCATATCTTCTCGTTGTTCATGAGGAAAGTATTTCTCTAAGAAAAGTTTTCTAAATTCACTCTATTCCATTTCTTCCATTTAGTCCTCCACCTTTTAGTTTTGATTTAGTGAGAACCATTGATCAATATCTCCTGATGGATAAAAAGCTACAATAATGAACTTCTCCCTTTTTTTACTTCCCAAGGCAAGAAATATCTCCCCTAATGAACTTATACACTATTTCTGCTACAAATGGGTCTATAGGTTCATTAAATGATGGAGGTTTTTTCTCCTAAAGAGATCTAACATCGGTCTTCCTCAATATGGATCTAGATACACCATACATGTAAGTTTATTGTTCATAACAAGAGTAAGTTGTCCCAATAGAGTTATAAGTTTCTCTGAAGCAGTCAAAGCTCCAGATCCAACATCAGTATCTTTCATAGGAGGGAAATCCCTACAAGGTATACATACATTCATATGGTTTTATTCCTTCCACTATGATCCATTTCTAAATAAAGGCATACAATATATTCGGTTAAGAATCATAATTTACTATCTCAAATAAGAAAAAAATACTTAACATAAATTGAAATCTTATGCCTTGATAATCCCACAATCATAAACATTGTTTCTTTGAGGAAAAATTTAAATTAAAATCCTTCATATTGTCTTGTAAATAAAATTTGAATTATCCAAAGCATATCCCACATAATTTTGAAACTTGGTGTGTAGTTATTCTCATTGTCATTTACCGCAATACCGCAGGTCATGCTAGAAAATCCTTATCTGAGTGTTTACTCATATGTACATCTGTGCCAAAATAACTTCCACATGTACTGTCTAGATAGAGATATATTTTCTAGAAATATCAACATAATATATTACTTAACAAAATTCCAGGATATTCTTGTATACATTCTCTCAAATACTATCGTGTGGATTTGTTCTTTAATCTACATTTTCTAAATTCAGTTTCCATGTTCTCTTCTAAACTTCCCATGATACCAACTGTAAAGAAATGACCCCAGTTTCCTAGAGCCGGTGCCTTAAGACATTACGTTGTCATGATTAAAATAAATTTATATCACAAAGGAAAAAATTGTTTGATATATTTGGAAACCTAGATATATATACAAGTTTAACATTACAAATTGAAATGAAAAAAATATAAAAGTTCAATTGGGAATATCCATCACTCTATGATTATCCCTCCAAGTCAATCGTAATATAACTCTTTATGTCCAAGGAAAAATAAACATATGAGGGGGTGCACTTAGATGCTCATTAATGGTGAAAAATACAATGGAAGATACCATAAAAATAAACATTTTTCATGGTGAGTAATAGAAACACATTCCTTTAAAAATTAAAATATTGAACATATTATGGAAGGAATATGTTCAGAGTAAACATTTCCATAATAAAACATAATCTTGGGTATTATTATAGTTAAATAACCACATAAACTATGATTTTATATCTTTATAATGAGCGAAAGTTATATTTTAGACATTCTAAATCATATCTTCAAGGCCTCGGCTAAGATATCTAACGATGAAAAAGGTGTTAGCAAAAACCATATCTTAAAAATGGGAAAGGACTTCGCCAAGTCCATATATATTTGTTTCGTGAGACCTACCAATGCATAGAGGGTCTATAGAGGAACCCACCCATCACTTAATAAGTCAAATTCATTCCTAATTTAAAAGGGGATCAACATGAACCACATATACACATGAGATGTAAATATCTTTCCAAAATTTGTAAAAAAATAATTAACCATTCTTAGTAGTGACATGAATGGTATCAAAATAGCACATCCGTAGTAATATTTATCATAAACCATTAAATATAATATCTTATATGAAATTATAAAATATTAGTCTTAGTAATACATAAGAACCCATAAGAGTATTGAAAAATATGAAAATATTCTTAAAAAATCATCGAGTAATTCCTGAGATAAATACTCTTTTACTTTGAAAAGAAGATTTCTTTAAGAAAAAATATTTGTATAAAAACAGTAGTGAAGTAATTTAGTATATTCATAATAAAATTAGTGACTTTATAAAAATATTGGTAGTAAAAATATATTTTAGAGTGCCCTTGTAAATATGTATGAATTTGAGAAATTCCCTTGAATCGGACTTGAATTTTGGAAAGAATTTTGAATGTTCATTTTAAAACACATTACTCCTATAAAAGAAATAAGGATTATGGTATTTAAACATAAATATAAAATTAATAAATAATTCATTATGATTACATAATAATTATTAATAATTTAATTGGGATAAAGAGAGACAAAGAGTATCCCGAATGAAAAATAAGGGTTCGGGTAGGAAACCCATACCTTAAGTCTGAAGGGGTTCCTCACATGATCTTAACATCCTAAATAATAAAATTAAGTTTCATATGCTAATTATTATTGAAATTTTTTTTATATAATTGATTTAGGATAACCTTATTAGGATTATTCACGGCCATTTGAGGGGTTAAGAGATTCAATTTCATTGTTTGGGAGTGTTTTCATCCTTAGTTTTCATGATTGGTTTACTTATATTCTTGTACTGATAAACATGTAGAATGAGAATGGTTGTCTAGAATTGAAGATATATGGTATTATATAACATCTGGAAGATTACATAATTATGAAAATAATTTTTTGATTTTTATTGAAGGTGAATCATTGTATTAAACTTTAAGGATAATTCTTTGGGTTATTTGGCGATTATTGATCATAATGAACTCATTTTGATCATTAAATTAATATCGTTTGTAAAAAAAGGTTACAAAACATTAAATAAAATATATAACCTATAAAACAATATAGTTCAATAATAAATTTATGGATCTATGGATATCATAACATCTAGATAAAGAGAGTTGAGGAATGAAAAAAAAGAAAGGAACTCAAGATAAAAGAAATGAGAAGAGGAATTTACCTTTTGAAGCTATCTTCCTTGAGAGCATCCTTAGGGTAGTGGTTTTGGTATTTTTATAAGACCAAGGGCTTATGGACGTGGGAAAGGATATTGGAAGGATATTTGGGTATAATTTAGATAATTATGAAAGCTTCATAGGAGTAAAGAGAAGAATAAGTGAGGGTGGTTTATAGTGAAGGATAATAGTGATTTTTGATTATCCTGATCATTATTTTATTTCTTTTCTCAAGACAAGAAATAGTATTGATTATTGTGACCAATAATAGTAATATATGCATGTGATTTCATAATAATGGTTTTTTACATCAACCATGATTCATTTAAAGTCGTATTTAACCTATAATGTATATATATGGTAAAATAGTATATTTCACTATTCCCTAAAATTTCTAATATTTCAAAAAATCTAAAAATTATATCATAGACATTTTTCAATGTGTAGAATCAAAAAATGGACTTCATTTAATCAAAATTATTATCTAAATATTATATCTCTAATTTTTAATTAAAATCATTATTAACCCAAAAATGCAATTTTAAAACCAAAACAATTTTTATAATACCCAGAAAAATTAACTAAGGTCTTATTAAACTATTCTAAAATCATAGGGAAACAAAATATTTATTAAATAACCCATTTTATGAAAATTAATTAAATTATTAATTTAAAATTGTAATTAAATATTTATCACCCACAAAAATATGAATACATAATTGTTAATTTGTAAATTATTATAATTTATTTATAAGTGACCTAAATATTATTTATATATTCTTGGGTAAGGTTACTATTCATAAGAGTCATATCACTATTCGAAAAGGTACATTATTATTCAAATGGGTATGTAACTATTCACAAAAGATTATGTTGATTCTATCAGACTCAAAATATCAACCTAAACACAACTGCGTATGTTAGTTTTTTGAAATTAATATCACATAAGTGGAAAATTTATGTTCATTGGCTAGGTTATAATAAGTGTTATTTTATTAGAGACTCAATGTTTCATGCATTCAATATTAAATTTATTTTAAAATCCATAGGTTTTTACATGGTGGTTTAGTCTCTAGCCTGTGTTCGTGACCATCATTATTACTATTTTTTATAAATTGTTTTATTAAACGAAATTCCATTATATGACTAATTTACATTGTGTGTGTGGATTTAGACTTTTATAAAAGGTGGTTTTCCCATATTTTTTGGAAAATGGAAAGGGTTTTTAAAATTACTACGAAATAGTTTTATCGAATGGTTTTAAACTCATTAAATGAAGTAATGATTTAAGGGAATTGTTTTGAAAATATAGCACATGAGAAGCCTTCGGTACTTAGGAAGGTATGGCAATAGGTCTCATCCATTGTCGAGAGTTTTCTCATAGTGCATTCCTCTCCTCCCTGGTCTAATTGTTCTAGGGACATGTTAGACCTATTATAGGTACACTTTATAGGGTGTTCCTCTTCACACTATGATGGTTGTGTATTTATTGAGGATTGATGTGTAAATGATTTCCTATGATTAATTATGTGTGCCCTGGCTATCCTGACGTAGTGCGATCCTGAGTATGTTGTTACCTATGATTCTTTTCTGATTTGGGATACATTTTTTTAATTTGTTTTGATTGTATTTCTAGTTATTTTACATAATATGTGTCACATTCTATTTTTTTACATGATGTATCTATTTTGATATATATATATATATATGAAATGCTTTGAAATTGATTTACCTACTTTATTTAGAAATTTGGAAAATGGGGAAATGAAATGTTTTACATGATTTAAAATTAATATTCTAAAACTATATCAGTACTTGTTTTATTTAAAGTTTATCATGCCATGATTGTTATTTAGGGACTTGACGTGGGAAACCTAGGTGGAACTATACTGAACCTGATAGCTCACACTTTTATACCCCTTTGATGGTGTGTAGACTTGGTTATGTCTCTATATGTTGAGAAAGGTAAGGAACCATAGTAAGGCCATGATGAATTCTATCAACTGGGTTTTTGGTAGCACGATGGTGATCGGGTGTGGTTTTTCCCATTCTAGCATATGGAGACAATATAAGTTGCTATTTTTTCACCCTATATTTTTTGACATGTAACATGGAGATTTTTGTGCTAAATTTTCAGTTTTATAAGATTTTTTTTATCTTTGTGTTAAGAAATATATATTCATTTTTTATTATGGTCTTTCCTTTTATACATGTGTATATATGTCATCTTTTCTACATTAGTTTGGAAAATTTGTTCCCTCTATTTTTATTGTTTCCAGAATAATAGATATCATCTTGTGGGAATCAGGAATGCCCTTCGAGTCTATGAAAGTTTGGATCAGGTGCCATTTTGAGAGGGTATTTCATTCAGTATCCTAACATTTTTGTATGAGAGGCGGTTTTTCCTCATGATTCCTTATCTTGGGATGGTTATTTCACCAAAGATATGGTTTATGGAACTTCATAGGTAGGTTATAGTGAGTTCTCGAACAACTCTTATTATGAGGAGACTCAACTTACTGGAGTCTTTTGGGTTGTTTGTCTCTTATTTTAAGTTCATCATGTTTATATTAATTTTATCTTATGTAGTATATAGTTTGAAATAATATTATTCGATTGGATGAGTTTTTCTTATACTTCAGTGTTCAATAGTATGCCTCCGAGACATGTTCTGTGAGTTCCAAATGAGGGTGGAGATGATGATTCTCAAGGAAACCATTTAATATATCATAACATTATTGAGTCTATTTTTCGGTTATTCCATTTCATGGATCATACTATTCCCCAATATCATAACACAGTTGTTGAGGTACAGTCAGGAGCTCTAGGATATAGAGATTGATCATGGGAGTTCTTGCATGAGAATCCACCATCAATTAAAGGTACGAATGATCACCAAGAAGATAAGGAATGGATTCAAAATATTCATCATATATTAAAATTCCTAGATATATCTCAGAGTCACCAGGGGAAATGTACAACATTTAGACTTTAGGGTCATAGAATGTGTTGGTGGGATTGCATGGTATACGCAGATAGGCACATGGAGGTCGACTATAAATGTTTCAAGACTCTATTCTTCCAAAATTTTATCCAGATCCTCTAACGATAGAAATGAATCTAGAGTTCCTCTCTTTGTAGTAGGGTGGGAATTTGGGGTTGGTTTACACTAATCATTTGGAAGAGCTAGTTCGTTTTAGGCCAATGGTTGTAAATAATTACAAGCTGAAAACTCCTAAGAACCAGCTGTCTTTGTGAAAATATATTTGATCATAGCTATTTTTTTAAATATTGAAACATATGTTGAATGAATTGAAATTTATATGATGTTATAGATTAATATGGAAGGAAATTGTTTATATTAAACCCCTTAAAATTCTCCTAGTGTAAATTTCAGTGGAATTCTCCTTAAAAGGAAGAAGTTACAGGATCATCACAGGTGTCATGGATGTGGTTCCCAGTAATAGGGCTCCTCAGCACCTTTGTCCATAACTACTAGTTTGCCTTTAATTTGATATCATTTTGTAAAAATAAAAAACACATGATATTATTTTCCTTTAACTATAAATATGTGTAACAGTAGTGGATGTTATGATCATCTGTAGCATTTCAGTTAGGCTATGTCTCCTCTTTGATATTGTCAGGGATCATCAGCTCAAAAGGTAACTATAGTGAAGTCATATGATTCTAAGATTATAATTTTCCTTCTATATTTTTCATAAGTTAGTCAACTTTATGCAGAAGACGAGTTTCTGATAGAGGTAGTTGTGGGTCCAGCGACAGTGACAGGTACCATCTTTATTGCATCTTCAATAGTTATTTCTTTATTTAATTTTCATTCTTTCCATTTATTTATATCTATTTTTTTATATTATTAAAATTCCAAAATATCTCCTTTTTATGGGGTTATAGATGCCTTCGAGAAGGAGGAAAGTGCAAGGGTTTTAGTGCCATTGGGAACTATTGATAACTGATGTAGAGTTAGTCTTAGATTTTCTTTTTCCCAGTCTAGATCTATTTGATGTTGTCATTGGGATGGATTTTTCTATTTATAATCATTCTTAGGTTGATTCTTATCATCATAGTTTTTCATTTATTTCTTACAATGGGATATCATGGGTGTCTCAGGGTTAGTGGGATATGAGGTCTAGTTGTGTAGGACCTTCCCACTAAGAGCTTGTTTTCAGTTGTAGTAGTTAACCTCGATGACATTTCTTATATTTTTTAACATCCCTCTATTTATTAGGATTTTCCTAACATTTTCCTAGATGATTTATATGGGATTACTCCAGATAGGTATTAGAATTTATGATTTACCTAGTACATGGTACGTACCTTATTTTGATGAATTGTATCATATGGAAGTAGCAGAGAATAAAGATCTCAATATTTAGTTGGAAAACCTGATGGAAAAGGGTGGTTCTCACCCTAATGTTTCACCATAGGCATCCTCAGTTGTCTTTGACAAGAAGGAAGATTGTTCACTAAAATTTTGTGTCAACTGTAAAAGGTTGAATCAGGTGATGGTTAATATAAGGTATTGTTTTTCTCATGAGGATGATTTCATTAATCAATTAAGGGGGGTGAATTTCAAATATTAATCTTCAGTCGGGTTATCATCGATCATATTTCAGAAGTTTTACATACCGAAGATAAATTTTATTGGTAGTTATGTCCAATATAAATACCTAGTGAAGTCGTTTGGTATGACTAATGCACATGTAGTATTTAAAACTTTGATATATCAGATATTTCATCAGTACATCAACTCTTTTTAGAAGTATTTATGGATGGTGTTTTTCTTTATACAAGATACAAGCATGATCATGATCACAAACTCTCTTTGGTTTTTGAAATATGGATGAGTCACCATTTATATGAATGGATTTCAAAATAAAATTCTGATGTCCAAGAAGTGATGTTATTAGTTTAACATCCTAAAATTTTATAAAATATATTCTATCAAATTAATTTAAATTATTTAATGGATTTTTCTAGATTCTATAAATATTTCATCTTAAATTTTACACAATACATAGTTTACCTTACATTGATTAGAACATCGAATTAATTGGATGAATTTTGTTACACTCAAGCTTGAGTTTTATCAGAAAACAATATACTATTAATATTATTCTCATATTTATCACTAGGATGTTGTAATGGAAGAATTGAAAGAGATTAAATAAATTATGAAATTATAGTTTACTCATGTTTTTAGGATGAAATCATTGGTTACCAATTAATTATAAATGAAAATAAAGCCTAAATCAATATAAAAGATGCAATAAATCAAGTAACAATAGAATATTCATTTTTCATATTTATTAAAATTTCTAAATTAGATTGTTAATTTTAAATTATAAGGGACTCTATGTTCTATATCATACATGAAATTAAACATGAGTTTTTTTAAAATATTGTATTTTGTGTAAGACTGAGTTATTCTGAAATATAATAAACTACTAATATTACTATCAATTATGTCAGTTTTCCACCTTTTTAGTAGAAGAATTACTTTTAAACTAAAATTTAACACTTTTACAATTTTTATATGAATGAATAATGTTCTATTCTTAGCGATAAATATAAAAAATTTATATTAGATTGATGTTTCTTTATTTTTATAAGAACTTTCATATTTTAATGAACAGTGAATAATACAAAATTTTAGATCATATTTTAATTTTCATCCAATTTATTTATATAGTTAAATTAATTTTTAATTAGTTTTCACAAAGAATTTGTATATAAAAACTATGTAAGATTCTAAACATTTTTACTCTAAAAACTATCTTTATAGTCCCATCTGGAGGATTAATTTTAAATTAATTATTTCCACATATATTCATAGAATATGTAAAATTGATTCCAAATTTGGAATAAAAATAATTTATAATTTATAATAAAGATAATGTAGTTTTTTTCGAAAAAAAATTGAATGTATGTAAAATTAAAAACAACGATTAAGGTAAAATTGTGGTTACTTAGTGGTTACACTTTAATATTAAAAGTATAAATGATATAGAAACATATAATAAATCCCTTAGTATGGATATTATTTGAGAATATAACTTTATATATCTAATTAGGATCCATATTGGAGGCACATTATGTAATGGAGACCTTTAAATAGTGATTATCTTTTCATATTTATAGGAATTCTAGTCTCTCCACTATAAAAAGTCATTCAACCTCTCCACTTATTTTCAATACTAAATCCATTTTTTTCATATAAAACATTCCCAAATAACCTCACAAATTCTCTCCCTTCGCCCTATATTCCTCACATTGGGAGTAAATGCAACCAAAGAAGCCCATTGGTGCTGACCAAATGGAGTTACCCAAAAAATAGGTAACATTCTTCAATGTGCATTTATGTTTTATTTCATTATCCACCACTTCATTAATTATTATTACATTATTATAAAATAAAATTTTTCTCCTACATATACTAATATTTTTTATGTTATGTTTCCTACCTACATCTACACACACTTTCATCAAAATGTTAATAAAATTACCATTCATGTATGGAAAACTACCGCCTCACAAAATGATGTCATCTGTTTTTCATTTAACACCTCTCATGGTTGGGAATTATGATTTGAACACCATTTTTATAAGAAATTTATGATATTTTTTTAGTATTTATAGTTTTTAAATTTTTATATGACACATACCCTTATGCTTTTTATTTTTTAAAATATGATAACATCATTTTTGGATGTGTGGACTACCGCCTCCTCAAAGAGATATGATACGTTCAAATATTAAATGAAATATATGAACAATGGTTTATGATAATAATAAGTAAGATATATAAAATATATATGATATTAATGACTTAATGAACATTCTATAAATTTAATATATCATTTTATTGATTACCCTTTCACCCTCTAAACAGTTAAAAACAACGCTCGTGGACGTGTGCATTGCTGCCTTCTCGACACAATGTGATTCCTTTTATGTCACTTGAATTATATATATATATATGTAATTTGATTAAATAATATGGTATTTATGATATAATTACCATTATGAAAATATAATTTTTTCTTTAATTATTTCCATAACAATCATTGAAATATGGGATCCTTACTCATGTGTACGTATGGCCTGCTGTCTCCATGATTGCAACATTCATTCATTTTTCATAACCTTCAAACATGATTTTTTTTAACGTATAACTAATGTATAAATATTATAATAATTTCATGATTATTGTTCTATATATTTTTATATAATGACTATCTTGATCACAGTAAACATGCCTTAGTCGCTTTGACACATAAAAAATCATGGTCAAAACACCCGATGTAGACTAAATTGTCTATGTATTTATACACAACATTGTAATAAGTGAAATAAATGTAATAATAAAATTGAAATTTTTTAAAAATAAACTAAATAATTAACATAAGTTTATTATTATTGAAGATAAAGACACATGTGACAATTCGTAAACAAGGTATGGTATTTCATCTCAATCTTCGTTCATTGAGGAATTTCAAGATGAAATGCACCATTATTCATTTTTTAAGGTTTATATATATTCCCATTGAAATTATATATCAATATTTTATCTATCCAATTTTATTTAATTTTTTTAAGTGATAGCTAGTTATGGGTTTTATGGTTTAAACTTTTAAAGTGGTTTGAAAAACATTGACTGTTTAAGGATTAAATTTTCAAAATATCTTCTCCATGTTAATATTATACATATTTGTTTACATATTTTATTATATAGATATAAATGAATTATAAAGGAAATTTTATGTCTAACATTAATTTCATTAATATTCAATCAAAAATAATATTTCTATGTGTTTTATATGGAATTTTTTGACAAACGACAAAATGAATGTTCCATTATTGACATACATAATGATAATAGATTTTATGTCGTCATGTCCAATATTTTATTGTTAGTTTACATTAAAAGCTATAATGTTTCCTTAAATTAAATTAAAACTTTATCTTTTGGTTATTTAGGTATTGAATATGATTTCTAAATGAAAATTATGTTCTGGTATTGAAAATGAATTCTCAAAATAAAAGGGTATTTCTATTTAAATGTGTTTTCATATAGATTTAAGAAGATTTTTAATGGGATTCACGGCGAATATTTTATACTCTTGATATGTTAATTGTGAATTATATTAAATGGGTGAACCCAATATAGATTATAGTAAGGGTTGATCCCCGTTTTGCTCGTTAGACAGTGGTGATCTCAATATAGGTTATACGAAGAGTTGAGAAACATTATTGGTCATAGATGAGGTAGATCTATCTTTTATGAAGTGTGATCTCCATTATAGATCTAAAATGCATTGGGTAATGATAATGTTATAATATTTCCATATGTTCATTCCAATTAAAAGGGTTTTTAGAATGTTTATATAGATTATTATCTAAGTGACCAAAAATAGTTTTAATTTATTTCAATAGGTTTTAATAAATTTCATTGATAAAAATTTGTATTTATTTTTCAGGAGAAAATGTTTTACATAATATTATAAAATTACAAGAAGATAAATGTTAAATTTATGAGATATTTTTTGTTATTTCGGTACTGATAGTTTTCTTTCTTTTTATATCCCTTTCTAAGAATTTTAGAACATCCCAATTTTTTAAAATTCTTTCATTGGGTTTAAGGATGGGTAAGGGAAATAATGATGTCAACCAAAAAGTCCTGGATATTTTCCCCAAAAATATTTCATGATTTATCCTAAATTTTTTATATTATAGGAAAAATGGATATGGATTAGAAGTGTCCCATTTATAATTTATGGTTTTTTTATATATGTGTTATGGCTTAATTATCTAGAACTCTTATCCAAAATAAATAATCAATTTCAATAAAAGTAAATTCCTGAATTAAAGTCAATATTATGAAATGTTTAAACCAAGGTCCTTGTAGTTTGTATCAAATAAATTTTTTAAATAAATTTGTGGTTAGAATAGTGTTAGTGTAATACCCCTATAATATTTTACTTTATGGTTAAGTTATAAGGATATAGAATTTAAGGATTACCATGTTCCTTTATATAATGTATATTTTTTCAGAATTGTTTTCCATAGAGAAAATGAGGATGTTTTTGTTGGATATCCCCAAAAGGGAAACATCCTTCTGAATCAACATCCCATGATGGTTGAAATTGAAATAAAATAGTTTTATATAGTAATTTCTCAATTGACATATTCTATAATGGTGGCAGTTTCTATTCAAGAGATAAGTAGATATACCATATTGAAAAATAATGATAGTGGATAATTTCATGAGAAATAATCCCCCAGAATTCAATGGATCATCTAAACCATTTATAGTAAATGAATTGATCAATTACCTTGAGAATATATTTGATTCCATGGGATGTTTGGAACTTCAAAAAGTAACTCTTAAAATTTATCATTTTGAAGGTGATGTTGGTCGATGGTGGAATATGGTTAAGTATCCTAGTGGGATATAAGAACATTATTCCATAGAATGGGAAACATTCAAGGATATTTTCCTCAATAAATATTTACCTGAATTTTTTCATCTTAGAATTGAAAAAAAATCCTAGAGTTGAGGAAAAAAAGGAGATTATGTGGCTGCATATGAAGAAAACTTCACAAGTTTATCTGAGTATATGTTCAACTCTACCCGATACATTAATAGTAAATTTAGTATATTTTAATCAAAAATGAAACCAATTATACTAAGATAATTATCCTCTTAAAGATTTAATATTTAGGAAAAAATGGTTCATTTTAATGAGAATTTTCAATTGGAGTTTACCGATACTTAAATTCCATGAGATGAAAAATGTAAGAAATCATCATGGTGGAAGGAAATATAGAATCAACCAACCAATAATTATGGATGTAATCTTAAAATTTGTTCCAATTGTGGAAAAATACATTTTGGAAAATGAATGTCATTATCTAGAATTTATTACTGGTGTGGTAAGTTTGGTCAAAGGATTCGTGACTACAAGGAAAAGAGTCTTGAACAATTAAAAAATGAGATAACCGATATCTAATAAATATTAAGATTATTTATATGCAATGATTTGGGAAATTATGCTAACGTGTGTATGAGGAAACTTACTCAGGGTGGAAATCATCATGATTAGAAAAAGAAGTTGATCGAGAAACCATTTTCTTCTTCTATAGTTTATATTATTCAACTAGTAAGGTGATGATAGCCCTAGAGATCTCAGTATTTCTCAAAGGTTGATAATAATCATAATGTCTTAAGAAACCCTATTTAAATGTTTCAAATTTTGGGACTGCCTTGGGAGACATTTATTGAGTTTCTATAGATGTCTGATGTATATTTTTAAAATTTATTTGTTGAATAATACCTCTACTTGTGTGGATGTAAGTTTGATGGTATTATTAACCATTAAGGTTTTATATCTATGGATTGATTTTATTTTAACATTAATTATTAATATTTGACATTATATATTATTGAATTATCTCATCAGGTGAATATTTGAATTATATTACTCTATAATAACCATATTGATTTAGGTTAATATATAATAATAGAAAGAATATCATGTTATCCTTTTAAGGATTATGTGATGAATTAAAAGTTTATTTGAGTGCATTAAATATGAAATATCATCTTGGATACTCATTGTTTGGAGTAAGAGTGGATTTTGTAGAAATATATTATTAAAATATGAATTTATACTCATCATGTAACAGTATTCCTTTATGTTATTAGACAGTAAAAGAATTCCTCAATTCTAGGAAAAAAATATTAAAACTGATTTATCTTCATACCTTCATTTCAGTTGTACCAGTGGTCTTATAAATAATCACAAATTTATTGTTTCAATCCCTTAACATTCCATTGATCATTAACTTTTTGGTGATTAATTATTTTTATCACTCTCTTCAATTATTTACTCTTTTATTCTATGTCCAATATTTTCTCAGAACCTATGTTATCCTATATATAAAACTAGTTATGAGTAACTTTGGGTAACCATTATAGTTCCAATTTCCCCATTTTAAAGTAATTTTTAGTATTAATTTTTATGATGATGTTTTCAATGAAATGAATTTCAGTTTTTATACATTTGATAACCCAGATGATTTTAGGGGGTGAAATTCATTTTAAGGGGAGTAGGATGTAACATCCCAAGATTTTATGAAATAAATTATTTAAAATTATGTAAAATTTATTTTTGGATTTTTTTTCAAGCTATATATATTTTAACTTGCATCACAGGAAATACAATGTTTACCTTTTATTATTAGAAACATCGACTTCCTTTGATGATTTTTTTTACACACAATTCTGAGTCTTACCAAACAAAAATATATTATTAATATTATTATGATAGTTATAACTGAGTGATTATAATACAGATAATGAAATAGATTAAATAAATTATTAAATTATAGTTTAAAATTTTTAATAAGATTGATTTATTGGTTACCAATTTTTTATAATTTAAAATTAATACCAATTTAATATAAAGGATGTAAAAACCAAGATAATGAATGAAAATACCTTTTTTATTTATTTATATTTATGAATTATGTAGAAATTTGTAAATTAAATGGTACATTATGTGAAATATATGATACAACACGCAACATGTGTTTCATTGAAATTTTTTGTTGCATGAAAGACTGAGCATACCAGAAAATAATATAATATTAATAATATTATTTAATATGGTAGTTTTGCTGCCTTTTAAATAGAATACATAATTTAAAACTGAATTTCAAAAAAAAATTATTTTTTTATGAAAAATTAAACAGATTTTTTGAAATATAAATATTAAATTTATCTTTTGGTTAATTTTTGGATTTTTTCTAAGAACATTCATATTTTGATGAATTGTGTGTAGTACTAAATTTTAGTTCAAAATTGAATTTTCCTCAAATTTATTTATAATGTAAATTTTTTATTAATTATTATTAATCTATAATTAGATAAATCATATCAGTTAAAACAATTTAATTCATTCTAAAAAAAATCACATTTAAATTTGATATAAAAACTATGCAAACTTTTAAACATTTTTACTTTAAAACCAAACTTTGTCGTCCCGTATGTGATATTAATTTTAAATTAATTTCTACCTCCTCTATGTTTTTAATTTAGAAAAATGCATTACATATTTAGAATCATTATAACTTATAATTTATTATAATTTCATCATTTTTTTACCCACAATATTAGTGAAATTAATTAAACTTAATTAGAGTGATTAAGGGAACAATTTTTTATATAGTGGATAAACATTTATCTTAAGAGTACAAATGACCTAAAAACATGTCCAAAACCCATTTTGTGGAAATTATTCGACCTTATAACTTATTTTATATAATTTATATCAATATTGGTGGCACATTTTGTAAGTTGGACCTCATAATTGTGTTTATCTTTTTATATTTACAAGAATGTCACTCCCCCTTCACAATAAAAGGTATTTGACCTCCACACTTATTCACGCATATCAATACATTTAGATAATAAAAATTATGAAAAAATAATCACTCAAAATCCCTTAATAAACCCTATATTCCTCACATTGGTAAAAAAATACATCTAAGGAATCCCATTCGTGAAAACTACAAGTAGTTACCCAAAAAAGAGGTTACATTCTTCAATGTGCTTTTATGAGTTATTTCTTTCTCCAACCCTTCATTTATTATCAGTAAATTATTATATAATATAATGATTATCTTAAATATACTGATATTGTTTTATTTTAATGGGTTATTATACACCTAAACACACTTCCATAAATGGTATAACGAAATTACTTTTTGTCTACGATGAACTGTCGCCTCATGAAATGATGTTGTTCATTTTTCCTTTACCACCTCTCATGGTTGGGAATAATGATGGTCATAATATTTTTATATGATATATATGGTATTTTTGTCTTAATAAATATTTAATTGTTATTTAACACCTACCTTTATGCATTCCATTTTGTATAAATATGATAACATCATTAGTGGACATGTGGACTATCATCTCCTCAAAGTTATATAACACCTTCACACATTACATGGAATATATTAAAGATGGGTTTAATTAGAAATATGTGACATAAATAACATATATATGATATTCATAAAATAATTACCTTTATAAAATAGAATATATCATTTTTTTTATTACCCTTTCTCACATAAAAAAAGTTATAACGTCACTCGTGGACGCATGGACTACCACCACCTTGCTGTGATGTGACTCCTATTTCATAAAAATAATTATATATATAATTATATATGATTAAATAATATTTTAATTATGGTATAATTATAATTATGTAAAGATAAATTCTTCTTACCTTTTTTATGTAGCGATCATTGAAAAACGGAACGTTACTCATGCTTACGTACTGCCTACAGTCTCTAAGATTATAAAATCGGTTCATTTTTCTTACCCAAATATCAAGATTGATTTTTAAATTAAAATTATTTTTAAATATTCTAATTATTTCATTATAATTATTATATATATGTTCATATAATGACCCCCTTAACCAGTGTAAACACACCTTATTTGTTTTTACACATAAACTAAATATGGTCTAGACACCTGACGTAGACTTAATTGTTTATATAGATGTACAAAACATTGTAATAAGTGAAATAAAACTTTTGAAAATTTTGAAAAATGTTTTGAGGAAATTTAATAATTAATATAAGTTTATTATTTAGGAACATAAAGACATGCATGATAAGTCTGGCTCCATGTACGGTATTTTTTGTCCCAATCCTTTCATTGACTCATTTCTTGATGTTATGCTCCTTTATTGTTTTAAGGTAAATATATTTCCCCTTTGAAATTATATATCTATAAGTGATCTATTATCATGTTGGTTAATGTATTTTTAATTTTAATCATTCATGGGGCTTATGATTTAAACGTTCAAAGTGGTATGGGATACTATGAATGTTTAAGGATTAATTTTTGAAATCATTTCTCAATATAAATATTATTTTTGTTATTTTAAATATTTATTTATATTGATATAAATTGATTATAAGTTAAATTTTATGTATAATTTTAATTTCATTAAAATGTTTTCAAAAATAATCCTTTTACATGTTTTGTATGTAAAGTTTTGAGGAACGAAAAAATTAGTGTTCCATTCTTAACATACATAGAGATAATGACTTTTCTATCACTATATATTTTATTTTTTCAAATTATATTGAAATATTTAATGTTTCATTAAATGAAAACCCATCTTTATCATTTTTTATTTTGGTATTAAAAAAAATTTTTCAATGAAAATGTTGTTTTGGAATTGAAAATGTGTTCTTAAAATAAAAGGGTATTTTTATCTGAATGTGTTTTCATATGGATTTAAAAATATTTTTTAATGTATTTTATAATGAAGGTTTTTTACTCTTGATATGGTACCTGAGAATTATATGTAATGGATGAGCCCGATATAGCTCATGCAAAGGTTTAATCCCCAGTATATCTCACGTCTGATCCTGATATAGCTTATATTAAGTATTGAGCCCCATTATAGCTTATAAGAAATGGGTGAGCCCGATATATCTTATACGAATTGTTGAACCACAATATAGCTCAAAAATGAGCCCAATATAGCTTATATAATGGTATTTACCCATTATATATCTCCAAGGAATTGGGTAATTATAATTTTGTAAGTTATCTTTGTAGTTATTCCAATAAAAAGGGTTTTGAATCGGTTTATCTATATGTTGCTCTAAGTCACATAATGGAGTTTTAATTAATTACTATGCATTTTAATGATTTTATTTGAGGAAAATGTGTGTGTTTTCATGTGGAAAATTTTTTCTCATGAAAATTTTTTATTTCATATTCTCATAGTTTATTGAAGATAAAGGTAAATTTTATATGAGTTTTACATTTTAACTAAACTATTACTTTATATTCTATTTATATACCTTAATTATAATTTTTTCTCATCTAAAGTTTTTAAAATGTTTTCATAGTGTTTATGGATGAGTATGGGAAATAGAGAAATCATTTTCAACTTCATAGAGATTTTCCATTAAAATAACTAATGTTTTATTTTAAAAATATATATAATAAGGTAAAAATGGATACTTATCAGACGTGTCCACTTTGTATTTTATAGTTTTATTATGTATGATTTATGGTCTAATTCTCTAGAACTATCTGACTAAAAATATCCTAAATTTGAATGATACTCTATTCTTGACTAAAGAATAGTATTTTTTAATGTTTAAGGATGAGTTCCTATAATAATGGAACATGTTTTATGAGCATGGATTATCAGTTGATCCTAAAAATTTTAGGGTTTTCTTGTCAAGGGATGAACCATATAATGTTTTTGAGATTTGAAGATTCCTAGGTTTCATTGGATAAGACTGAGGTTTCAACAGGTATTTCTCAAAGTTTGAACCAACATTAACTTATCTTACCATAAAATGGTGAAATTGATATGGGAGGAAAATTTTTAGTCTTATTTCGACGATAAGAAATTACATCGGATGTCGTGTCATATTCTCATCATACTTGATCTCAGTATGGGTTATGCGGTTTTCTCTGATTCTTTTGTAATAGGTTTTCATTGTTTTCTTATATATAATGGTCATTTGTTAGCTTACATATATCTTTAGAATAAATAGCATGTGAAAAATTACATAACTAATTATTTATAGCTTATCATAGTTATGACTGAACTTAAGTGTCCACAAAATTATATTTATGGTAAAAGTTCACACTCTTTTGGAAACATAAGATTTTGATATATTTATTTTCTTATAAAGACATGTATCTTAGATAGAGGCAATTTTTGTAATTCCCTTAGTAATTTTAATTCAATACCATTTACAACCTGAGGAAGTGTAATTTCATTGAAGACTCTCTTGGAGGTAAATTCCCCTAGAACAATCTTCTGGAATTGAAGTGCAAGTGGAACCTTATAGGAAGTTTTATCTTTGATGCATCTAAACACTCAAGAGGATGTTTCCAGAATGGTTTTTAAAAATGTTTATTTATCATCATGTCTCCTTGATTCA
Source organism: Viscum album (assembly GCA_963277665.1). NCBI lineage: Eukaryota > Viridiplantae > Streptophyta > Magnoliopsida > Santalales > Viscaceae > Viscum > Viscum album. The sequence continues at coordinate 817,343,193 of OY728165.1, forward strand.
ATACTATATAGTTAACTATAGTATGATAATTTAATACAAATTATAGAAACCCTCCATGGTGGGTAAGTTTTTTCTAGTTAATTTATCTCTTAAAATGGTATTATTGTGTTTCTAAATCATTTTTTCAACATGATATATATAAAGAGATTGGTTTTGTTTGATTTTTTACTTCTTAATTGGTCATTCATACATTAACTATGAAGATTTATTATGAAATGATATGTCAATTCTGGTGTTTGGGTGTGAAGCATGACATTTGGGATTATGTGTCTCATTGTTACACCGACCAAAAAATAAAGATAAATCATCTCAAACCCTCTGGTTTGCTTCATCCTCTTCTTGTGCAAGACTTAAAATGGGATGAGGTATCCATGGACTTCTTAGTTGTATTACCATAATCTTCCAGATAGAGTAATTCTATATGGATGGAGATTGATTGATTGGAAAAGATAGATCATTTCATTCTGGTCAGGGGCACCACTAAAGATGAAGGTATGCGTAAGATATATGTGTAGGAGATCATGAGGTTCAATGGGGTTCTATCAACCATTGTTTTAGACATGGATCCTAGGATTACTTTGAAGTTCTCAAGGAGTCTCCATGAGGAAATGGTGACTCAAGTCTTGTTGAGTGAAACTTATCATCTATTGGAAAATGTCCATCAGAGCATACTATTTAGATCTTAGAGGATATAATCCATACCTGTTTCTTGGATTTTATAGATCCTCGGACATCCATCTGGTAATGGTTGAGTTTTTTTATAACAACATTTATCATTTTTCAATAAAAATGGCTCTTTGTAGGATTTTGTATGGTTTCCAATGTATATCACCTCTTTGTTGGAAATAAGTGGGAGAATCTTCTTTGGTGGTAACAAATTTGGATAAGGAGATGCCTATGAGGATTGAGGATATACATTATTTCATGGTTAGAGTGAAAAGTCAAATAAAATCTTACTTGGAACAATGAATTCATTTTTTGGCGTTTTCTAAAGGTTATGGGGTTTTCTTCAAATTTACTCATTGGTTGGGTCACCATCATCTTGGAATATAGGTAATGTTGGATCCAAGATATGTTGGATTGTTTGAGGTTAATGAGTATCTTGGGAAGGTTTCTTATTAGTTAGAATTTTTAATTTAGTTGAAAGGAATTCATGATGTTTTTCATCTATCTAATCATAGGTAATGAAATCTGGAACCTTCTCAAGTTCTGAGATGGGAAGAGATTGAGTGAGAGCCAAATGATTCTATTGTTTAACATCTAGTTGAGTTTGTTGGTGCTCATGTGAAGGTCTTGTTTGGGAAGTCTAGTGTGTCAGTAAGTGTGTTATGGAAGCGTGAATCAAATTCTTATAAAACATGGAATGCCAATTCATTTATGAGGAATGAGTAGCCTCTCATATTTTCCAAAAATTATTGTTTTATATAAATTCATTAAGATAGAATGTCTTATGTTGTGGAGTTTGTAATATCATATTACTAACTTTTAGGTATTTACCTTCTCCTTAGATGATTTCCTATTTAATTGGATTTGTATTAGGATCCCCAAATAAGGAGAACATTTTTTATTAAAAATGAACTAATGTTTTGGGATGTATAATTTATTTTATTAATGGATTTTGGGTATAAATGCGTTAATGGTTTTTTAGGATTCTCTTGGAGTTCATAAAATGCCCATGATGTTTTAGGTTTTTGGGTAAGAATATTTAGTTTTTACTATCCGTATGCAATTTATACCATTTAATGGGATTAGATGGTGTGTAATGGTTTCTAGGATCATACTGTGAGAATAGTACATAGCATGAAGTTTGTACATGTCGTGTATAGACTAAAATATTTTTAATTTTAAAATATGGGTTTTTAATAAAAAGGTGACTATTTTTTAATAATATATCATCCTCGAGGATTACATGGTGTGTAAAGTGATTAAATTTTATGTAAATATGTTGTAAAGGAATTTTAGGGAACTATATTGGCTGATTGGTTTTTAATTATTCTATATATCTTCCCCCTCTTAACATAGGGAACTTCTCCAATGATTTTGGGAGCCTTTGTTCAATCCGAATTGATTATTTTGGTGATTGCTATCCATTTTGGTTGGCTTTTATCTCTTTAGGATAGTAATATTTTATTCTTCCTCATTTCCATTGATCATGGTAGTGTAGTTTCATTTCAATATTATTATTTCTTATTTTTAGTAATTTTTCATTAGATTCCTTTCAAAGTCTATTGTGTTAACTTTTTCCGAGTACCGTTTCTTATTTTATTATAGTATGTACAGTTTGCGTTCTTGAGGTCTATGTTGTTTCCTCATCTAAACTAACTATTGTGTGTAAGTGAATCAATTATGGAATATATATATTATTTCACGATCCTATATTTTGAAATTTGGTTTCTTCCTTATAGTGGATTCTATTATCGTTATGTGTGACATGAGTTTTGAGGTAGGTAGTTCCATATCTAGCCAATGTTGGTGATATGAATTTCTCCAATTTCTGAAAACAAAAGCATTTATTAAATGAAATGGTGTGACATAACTAATTTTATTCAATTGTGTGGAATTATTTTTTATAAAATATGGTTTTCACCCAATTTTGGTAAAGGAAAAAAGAATTTTCTAATCTTTATTAACTGGTTTTATGTAATGGATTTCAAAGCATGAAAGGATGAAATAGTTTGATGAAATGGTGTGGAAAACAGAGAACATGGGATTCTAGGGTACCTAGGTGAAAGGTATATCAATAGTAATCGTCCACTAACAGGGGTGTTTTCTCATGAGGCTTTCCTCTACTCCTAAGGACCATTGTTCTATTACCTTGTAAGACCATTAGTGGGGTTAACTTCCAGGGCTGTTTATATGTTGCCCAGGATCGATGCATATTTCTAGAGGCTTGATGCATGCACGATTTTCAATTTTTATGTACCTGTGTCCTAGAAATCCAAACATAGTGTGATTATTGGAATGTTGTTACCTATGCTTCTTGGTAGATTTGGTCTACTTTTTATGTGTACTGTTTTGATTGTACAACCATAGATTTTATAGGATATGTGATGAATGATTTTATCTGACTTCATATATCTATTTTTACATATTTTTATGAAATACTATGAAATTAATTTACCTTATTTATTTAGAAATGTGTAAATTGGGGAAATTAAATGTTTGCTATGATTTTGATAAAGAAAACTATTAAATTGATTCATGCCTTGTTTTCTTTATTATTGAGAACACTTGGATTATTGTTCAGATACATCATATATGAAAACATGGGAGGGACCCTACTGAGCCTGCTAGATCACAACCTATATACCCCTTCGGTGGTACATAGACCTAGTAATGTCTTTAAATGTAGGGAAAGCCAAGGCTTCATAGTGAGGCGGTTAGGTTTAATGTCATCTCGGTGTGGGTAGCTTGATGGTAGATAGTGTGGGTTTTTCCAAGCTATCATGTGAAGACTGCTGGATTAGCTATTTATTTTTGTCATCATGAGATATTTTATGTGTCTCTTTTTGATTTTTATACATTATTTTCAGTCATATCGCTTCAAAATTTTCCCTTTTTGTTATGAAATATATATATATATATATATATATATCTTCATGTATTCTTATTTTTTCCATTTGTACCTTGTATATATTTTTTTGTCTACTTCATGTTGGGATAAATTGTTCCCTCTTTTTTTTAAGTGCAACAACATCTCATGGGGATCGAGAAATAATATTGGTTATGTGACAGTTTGAGTACGGTACCAGTTTCAATGGTTATACGGGTTGATTTCATCATAGTCTTGTCCAAAAATTTAAGAAGGAATAGTTTTTTATTTTGGAAGGGTATATAAGTCTTCTAAAAGTGTAATACAATTTTCAAAGAGCCATATGACTTCTCCATTACATATAAATAAGTGTTCATCATTCTAATGCTTTGGTTTATTGTGTGAAACGTATATCTTTTATAAAATGTCTGATATTATAGGATTATTTAGTCCTTGATTAAGGGTATTATACTAGTAAGGATTGGTAAATATTGGTGGGCATCATTAAGGTAGGAAATGAAATACTTTCTTGGGGTTTATGATATAATTCTTCATGATTTTATTTTTTAAATTTGGTATCCATCTATTTTCCATAAATAAACTTTTCATAAATAAATTCTCATGAATTACATGTTTTAAAAAATATTTATTTTTGTTGATGTATACTTTTTTAAAGAATTTCACCCCAGTATATTTTTTATGATATTAAAATAGGGTTCCAGAATAGAATTAATTTATTTTATTTATAATTAAATATTTTTTATTGGTTATAATATGATTAAAAAGAAATAATAAATTGATTTTGAATTATTCAAATTATATTTGGATGTTAAACATTCGAATATTATTTTATTAAAGTTATACTTTGTTTTTAGGGTAAATTTAATTTATTTTACAAAAAAATGAAATGTTTGGTTTGTAATGTGTTACAATTTCAATTTTACTATTCGAATACTACTCTGATGATGATTTATGATAAATGAATATGTGATTTATAAATTTTTTAGACATGATGATTATATTAATAAGAGGGTATTTTTAGTGGTGATATATGTATGTTTTACCAATGTACTTGTATGAATCCTTGTTTTAAAACTTCATGGGATCATGTATGATTCTAGTTGGGATTTAGTTAAATATTTGTCACTTGTTTGGATTTGGTCATTCATATTAGTTGGGTTCCCCCAATTATCCCTATATTAAATGATTCAATGATTTGTATGTATTACATCATTACTGCTATGGTGGTTCCACAAAAAAATTAATTGTTTTTCCCACACAAATCCTATTGGTCCTAACCCCTAATGATGATATTTATGATTTTATTTTCGATTATTCAATTACAGTTGGTTTTGATTTTAAATTTTTTAAAAAAAAATTAATAAATGTTTATTTTACATCTAGTTTTGAAGTGAAAATAATAAAATTCATTAATTTTACATATAAAGATTTATTTTAAATAAAATAAATTATTTTATTCATTTTTTTCAAACTATCATAGGTTTTAAATTCTAAATGAAATTGTTTACAATATTAAAACGTATAATACTAGTTTGTATACTCACTACTTATAAGTAAAGATTTTGTTTTCGTATATATTATATTATATATATATATATATATTTATATTTATAGTGTGGGGATATATTCCTCATTTATAGGAATTGGACAATATATTTGATTTGAAGCAATAGAGGTGGTGGGATGTGGTGAACATCATGCATCAAATGGAGTTAGTCATTTTTTCATTTTAAATTTTAAGATGACTTATTATTTGTATTTGATTTACCATTGTATTCATTAATATCAATGTTTTATTATGTTTGGATTTGACATGTTTTTATTTAAAATCTTAAATTCTTATTAATTTTTAATTCCTTGTTTGATTTCATCGTGTGATAAATAATTATTTTTAATATGGCATGATTAGTATAACTTAACTGCGTGTCAGGTCGAATTTTTGATATCCTTAAATTACTATTATAATTTTTTAAAATTGGTAAATATTTTTTATCCTTTTTGTATGACACCCTTATAAATTATTTCATCTTTTGGAAATTGGTAACACATATATATTGTGACATGTCAAACATAGGCCATGTTTATGAACATCAGTTTCCTACCTAGATTATGTCTAGATATGAAAGTCGAGTGAGTAGGTATGACCCCATCAGTGCTTTTGGGATAGCAATATAGGGACAAATATTATATGTTCTAACCCTTAGATTATAGTGGTATTATCCCATGTTTCGGATTCGTATAATTTTGGGAATTTCTTTTATTTTAGTCCAAATTAGGATTTACTCATTTCTCATAGATGTTTGATTTTGAAAAAAATGGAAATATTTTTAACTCATTAATAAATTTTGATTTACTCAATCATGGGTTTCTTTCTAGAAATCTAAATTTCATGAATTTTTTATATTTTAAATGAATTGGAAATAAATATTGGGATTATTATATATGTTTTCATGATTTACAACTGAAATTATTATGTTGAGGGGTTCCCGGGGGGAGTTGGATTGTAAATATAAAATATCTGAATTTTCATGTAGCATCATAAGAAATTAAGATTTTATAGTTTATTAATTTTTTAAAATCTATTGGATATTTTCATTTTAAACTCAATTTTTTTCTTCAATGTAGAAAATTGGGGGAATTTATAAGGGAATATAATTATTTTTTGGTCATAATTATGACACCATACATTGATTTACTTTTAATATTTATTCACATTAAATTATTCAAGGTGAATTATTTATACCTTTTTTAGTTTCTAAATGTTTCAAACACTAATTCAAGGTTTAGATCTAATATATTGTAACCATGTACTGTGCATTTTAAGGTTTGGGGAAATGAATTGTCTCAAACTAACTTTGACACTTCAAAAATTAAATTTATCAAATTATATAAATATAATATTGGTGTATCATATTATTATATAATCTATGAAGTGTCATTTAAATATATTTTATAGAGAAATAAATTAAAACAATATTGATTATGTGTTGTATATATTTTATTATTATAATTTTACTATAACTAATATTATGTTACGTTAAATTTATATGGAATTGAAATGTTGTATGATTATTGTCAGATTATTATAATGTGATATATGTGTGTTATTGTGGAAGTTATAATTATTATCATTATAGTTATTATATAACCATTGTATCTATTATTATGTTAATATTAATATCTAAATATTTATTCTATTATTACAACTAGTTTTGACATAACAAGAATGGGGACCTCCCCTCCTCTTCCCCATTCACACGATGATCAACGAGGGTTAAGAAATAATCCTCTCTTTTCTTATCTTTATCTATATAATATATTTCATCAAGGAATAGAGGTAGGATTCTCTTCTATAATTCATTTTACTCTATTAATTTTCATTATAATGTTTCCCCTATATCCAATTATTGAAATTTGGCATATAGTGATTTAGAAATTTTATGGGTTTTAATTTTCTAGGAATAACCATTAAGAGGTCTATGAATATTTTTCCAAAATAATTTTAAAGGCTTCTAGGAGTCCAATAAAATTTATTGGGATTTATATATAAACTCAATTTGGATCCCATAAGTGTTCACCATTCCATGTATTATGGGAAAGTATTATTTTAAATTAGTTTTTTGTCTTTTTAATCTAAGAATTTGGGATGGGTATTATTCAATTGATGCTCAGTAAATATCATCGAACATTGAAAAAATAATTGATTCTCTATTTTATCCGTTCATTGAATTCCATCCTTCATTCTTAGATGTTCTAAATTGATACACCATGTTATTCCCATATATAAATTCAACTATAATGAATTTTAGGGGTTTACAAGAATTAAACATAGTTATTTCAATTAAAATGTGATGTTTTGAATACTTTGGACACATAAATACTCTTTCATAACATTGAAAATTGGTTTAAAATTGTAAAAAGTTATTTTTGTAATGTATTGTTTTTATGGGTTTTAAAGTGATGCAAAATTATTGATAAATTCATTTTTTAATTACTGAATTTATATTTAGATATTATGAATTAAAAAATGTTTTTATATTGGTTCTATAGTTATTTTCATGGTGAATAAAAGTTATCATTACAATATAGTGGTTTGATGGACATTTAAGGAGTGTTGATTTTAATTTTATTACTCATATAACTGACCCATGATGAAAAATTATAAATAAATATATTATATTGGATTTTTTGATATAGGATGGGAATATTTCTATAAAGGGCGTCTTTTAGTGATATATGTTTTTGATTTAAATAATTTTTTAAAATACTATGTTAAAATGTCAGGGGACTATATAGACTTCTCAATGGTGTTTGTTTATATATTCTCTAATGGTTAATCTAAAATCATGGAATATAGTTGGGTGATATAGATCATGCTTATATCATGAGATTTGGGTGTTTATTTAGGATTATATCGCTAATTGAAAAGAGTCTACATAGAGCCAAATTTTATAGGATCTCTCCCTTAGATCCTAGTAAGATTATCCCTAAAAGATAAAATATATAATTTTTTTATTTTTTATTAATGGTTTATGATTGGGTCTTAGAGTGTGAAATTTTAATCTCATAAATTTATTTACATTCTATTTTTTCAATAAAAAAACACAAGTATTTATTTTATTTAAAATGTATTTGTTCAAAAGAAAATAAATGTGTTATTCATTATTTTCAAATTAGAATAAGGGTTTCACCTCTTGGTAATTATTTATAAATATTTGGTGTCATAATACTAATATAAATGCCTACTCCATACTTATTGTACCATTATGAAAATGTAGATTTAATTCTTTTTTATCATGAATGTCCAAGAATGCATTCCTCATTTAAATGAGTTCACCCATAGATTTGGTGTGCAATTATGGACGTGGTTCATATAGATATATTCGTGTGTCATGTGGAGTTTTTCATTTAATTTTTCTTTATTTTTTAGATGTTTAATATTTCATGAAGTTTTTTTATTTATATTCATTTTTTACAAAATATTATTATATATGGATTCAATATGTTTTTAATTAAAGTGTTTGACTCTTATTTTATTGTTAATAACAGGTTTGATTTGTTCATGTTTATTTTTTTAGGGAATGAAAAGTGAAAAACTTAGGAAAATCATTTCAAATTTCAGGGTGATATCCTTATTTAATTTTTATTTTAAAAAACAGTTAAATCATACATATGTTTTACGCATGATACCATTTGAAATAATTCTCGTTTATAGTGAGTGGGAAATTTCTTTACATTTATTAAATGTCATTTAAAGTATTTTTTTAGTGTATCTATGTATAAATGTTATATTAAGTATTTGTTTTCCTATAAATATTTAAGTCTTTATCTTTATTTTCTTTTAAAACAATTTAAATTTAACCATTATATTTTATAAAAAATTATAAATTATATATAATTTCATACTCTGGTTTTTTTCTATTTCTATTCAAGTATAATTCACTAGTGTGACTATAAGAGTATAAAAGGATAAATATATATATTTGAATTATAGTAATATGTATTAATTATTTCTTTAGGGAGATTTCAGAAAACATCAAATATCCCTCATAATTTTTTTAGAAATTAAATTTATTTTAGCATAGGGTAATCTATAATTGATTAAAATATTTTATTTTTTATACTAAAATTGAATATGATAAATTACCCCTCCCTTATTGATTATATTTGGAGAAATATTTGATATTAGATCTTCTAGATGCTACAATTTTTCTTTTTTTATTATATAGTTTTGGAATTTATAATGTGAATTAAAGGAATGATATTTTATTGGTAAATATGGAATCTTATAGAAAATAAGGTTATGTTACCTACAGTACATCATACTCTAATGCCACTAACTAATCTCAATAAATAATCAACAAAAATATTCAAAAATACTTTGATTTTTTATCTGAAGTAGCATTAAAGATAGGTATGTAAAGCCTAAAATTTATTGGAATGATCATGATGATACTACTAAAGTTAAATATGATCATAATTTAAAACCTATAAATGTGATTTTTTTCCTTAGGTAATGATTGATTTAATGACATGTCCTCATATGATACCAAGTTTAAAATGTGGGGAACCTTATCTATTTTCCATAAGGGAATTGAAACTATTAGGAATAAAATGATAAATACATATAAAACTCATTATGATACATTTAATATATGAAATTATGAGTTAATGTTTAGAGTGTATAGTGGGTTCATTGAAATTTTCGACAAAATGATATTTCATTGATAGAAAATTTCAGAAAATTGGAAAGTGTTGGGATTTTATACCTATAAAATAGAGAAGTAAAACCAAGAAAATAAGATATTCATGTGATATATATAATAATATAGTGAATTTGGTAGTTAATATTATTATATATTTGGGAGAAAAAGATAAAATTAGAACAAGAAGATAATGATAAACTAGAGAAGACATACCTTTCATTCAAATCCTTAATAAAAAAAGACAAGGTTATTATATAATAATGAATTCATGGTAGTTATAATGAAATCAATGAATAGTTATACCATCCTTCTATAAAATTATAGATGTTTTGAAAGAATAGAAATATATCCCAAAGTTCATACTAATTTAAAGGAAATTATAAGAAAAATATGTGACTCTAATAATAATGAAAAAACTTCTATTAAGGTGATATTAATTGAGTACAATATGAACATACATATTATACTAGACTTCACAAAGTTTAAATTTAAAACAAAATATGAAAATGGTAAATTTGAAGAAAATTTTATGAAATCTACAACATGTACTACTTTCGGAGACTGATTTGGTAACACAAATCATGTTGATTGATAAAAACCACAAGTGTGATAAAATATATGAATTATGCAATAAAATTAGGAGGTACTTTCTACCCCTAAATTTATTTTTTAAAACTATAAAAATATTGATGAATTTGTTGTGTATATTGAGAAATTTTTGTATTGTGATTATATGTTATAGGAAACCGTGAATAAAAAAAATAAGTGAAATTATTAATAATACAAATACACTATTATTAAAATATCAGGATATGTATCATATTATAATTTATAATAAACCATCTTTGAAAAAATGAAAATATAGGGACCATATATGGTTATTATATAAAGGATTTAGAAAAAAATTGGTATAAATAATTTAGATATACTGATAAGATCCCAAAAATATTTCAAAATAAATTATTAAAAATGGTTATATATAAGGGTTGTAAATAAAATATTATAAAAATATTTGTGTTCCTATTTTAACTTATGAATAAAAATATATTAATTGTATAATATGTGTGGGACTATATTGTATTATTCAAGAAATTGTTTGCAAAATTACTCAACTTTTTACAAGTGAATATAAACCTTATTTTAAAAAAAACATTTTCACCTAAATATGATATATAAATTAAAGAAATTTGGGTTCCTAAAAAATTAATTGCTAACTATTGTAAACCTAAATAAATATCAATGTAAAAAAGTTATTAAAAAGTGTCTTGTATGATTTATATATCAAAATAGAACAATCAAGAGTTTAGGGAACCTAGGAAGGGGATGTTTAATGCATTTGAATGGGTAATTATCTAGTTTTAAAATATTAGTCAATTTCATTGGAGTACATGTAACCCATACAGATAATGAAAAAAATAATAAATTGTTGGTCTCTGATAATTTTGTATTTTATACTTAGTTATTATATAAAAATATAATTTTTAATGTTTTAATGTATATCTATGTGATATTTACTAGTTCTATAATGGAAGATTCCATGTTATATTTTACAGTGATTCAAGAATGATTAATATTAGAAAACATGATTTATATTTCATTTCTAAGATAATGAAAAAATGTATGATTTTTATATATTCACTAATTCCACACCAGGTTTCTTATTTATGTGATTTTTTATGATTTCTTTGGCCTAGAAGAAAAGATTCAGTCAATTCAATATGCATTCAAATAGAAAACATTCTATTAAATAAGTAATTATGAATATTTCGAATCTATATTCAATTATTACTAAAGTAACAAAATCAATTTCAAAATGCAAAGTTGCGAAAATTTATTTCAAAACATTGAAATGGGTTTATACCTGTCGACCACTATTGTTGGTTCAAATATATTTATTTGGACTATTATGAGTTCTTAGTATAGGTTATAATAATTAAGATTATATCATTATTTATAACTAATCAGATTCAAATAGTTTTAATTTTGATTCATGTGAGATTATCTGACTCATATTTTGATGAATTTTCAGGGTTATTTGTCAACCTTAGTAGACTTACCATAAAGACTCTATGTAATTACCATGATTATGAATTTTAAAATAAAAAGTTTGAATCTATTTTTAAAATTCATAGGTATTAACATAACTTCTCTACCCCTATAAAACCTAAAAAGATTTATTAAAGTGTCAATTGAAACATTTAAGTGATAATAGAGGATATGACCAATGAGTATGAGTTTCTTATATATTTTTGGGTCAAATATATAGTAACGAAATATTATTTAAATAATTTTGTTTATATTATATAATTTTTAAATAACACTTCTTATGAATTATGAAATGCAAGAAACCCTAAGGTAAATTATTTCCACTTTTTGGGTGAAATGTATACATTATCAATACCAAATATAACATAGATAAATTTTCATACATTTTTTGTGTATTAAATTTAAATAAAAAATCAACCACATTTAAAGGGTTCTGAGTTTTCAATATGTGGACCAATGTTTCGGAAGAATATTATTATGTCAAATTTCATGACACATATCCACATAATCCCAAAACACCATTTTACCTTATTAGATGATATGATGAGTTTGGGTATCACTAAAACCACCCATAATCATAAGAATCCTGCTGATTTCTTAGAAACATAACATATAAAATACCATTTAGACTCCCATAACAAAATAAATTAATTGTAACAACCAAGAACATCATTATGAAGAACTTATACATCCCCCATGTACCATTCTTTGGAAGCAGGTAATAGTGAACATGACAAAGGGATTCTAACCATTATTTCAAAGAGAAAATTTTTTAAACATAAAATATAAATTAGAAATCCAAAATCAATGAAAAATACTAAAAATAATAACTCTATGAATTTGGAAAATTTTATTCAATAAGTATCATCTTAATTGAAAAAAAAATGTTTGGGAATTAATGGATAAGATGAAAGACTATCTTACTATTAGAACGGTGATATTACGAGTGAATTATTTTTTACAAAATTTCTAGTCCATGATATCATTAAAAACCATATAGAATTTGAGGGAAATTATTCAATCAAATTTGAACATGAAAATATTTATTATTCTTATGACTTCTTCTTGTTTAACAATTATTTATTTAATTTTATTTATTTTTTTGATACTTTCTTGTAACAGTTTTCTACAATACTTAATAAATTATTATTCCACTACTGATTATTATAAAAAAAGGGATGTATCGATCATTGGTGTAATTTTAAATAGAAAATGGGGGAATATATTTAAATTTTTTTCAATTTTTTTATATTTTTTATTTTGTTTATTTTTAAAATTTTAGTTGAACTTCAATTTGTTTGTTTTATATTAAGTCATTTGGGAATTTTATTTTTTTAATAATATTTTTTTCATTTAATCATGAGGATTTTAAGTGATTCAGAATATACTTCAATATGAGCCTTTATGGAGTTTCTAAGAATAAACCCCTTTACTCTTTCAAAATCAATCGAGACCTAGGAATTCCCCTTTTTCTCATGAACAATTCTATTAATCCCAAATCCTCTATATTCGGAACTAATACAATATCCAAAAGCAAGTAATGATACTCTAAGAAATCAAGATGTGGAGTGTTGACATATTTCAGTATTCTAAATTCATATCTGTTAGATCCTTTAATTATGGATGAAAATGTCTCAGAAATGAATTATTTGAAGTCGATCAGGTCTATAAAACTCGATATTCAAAATGTGTAATAATGGGTAAGAAAACAGTGAAGAAATTGTTCTTCCCATTATGATTTGGATATTTAAACTTGATTTTTTTTAATTTTCATAAAAAATAAGGATTTTATTAAATCTAAAGTGGATATGGCTAAATTATTTTTAATCCATGAGTAGTAGCCTTATGATTTCAAATTCATCACAAGTAAGAGCATGATCACTAATCATTAAATTTTATTAAATCATTATGCATGTTGTAATTAAAAAAGAATTTTTTTTCTAACAGGTGATGGTGAAGGAAGGATATTTAAGACAATGGAAATAAATAAATAAAATAGGAGTTTTGTTAAAAACCTTCATTTTGTGTTTATCCCTAGTAGAGAAAATATGTTCCCAATTGAGAAAGTAGGATATATACTCCTTATATCTAATGAATATGGAATAAAATATTAACTTGTGTAGTGTTTTAGTGTAACCTATAAAAGAAGCCTAAAAATCCACATCTTAGTGTTAACCATTCCATATAAATATTTTATCTTAATACATATTTAATATTATGGATTAGTTGGGAGATGTAATAATTCCCTCGTGTTTTACTATTAAATTAAATTGGAAACATATAAGTTTCTGATGAAACAATTAGAGGTAAAAATTGATTAAATATCTATAAAATCTTAATTCTTTATACTCACCTAATTATACACAAATCATTACAAATAAATTCTTTATCCAAACCCATATAAAGATGATATTATTAGGGGTAAAGGTGTTCCTTATATTGTACTTGAGGATTTTTATGATATTAGTAAGCATGTAGATGAAAGTATTAATGTTTTTGAAGAATTTTCTAGAAAAAATTGTCAAGTTAAACTAATCATGAGAAATAATATATGAAAAGATGATAAAGATATTTTTAACACTCCTATTGAAGTATTGAGTACTTACATTAGAGAGGAATATCAAATTTAGGTCAAAATCACTTGATTGGATAGAAAAAATCATGTAGTTTTTGAAGAATAATAAACAACATATTTTTAATTTGATAACTAGAGTTGAGATGGAAGTGGAGAAGACTTGAAAAGATCAAAGTAAAATTATGGAAGTGAAATTTTAGGAGAGTATAATTGGGGATATTCATATATAATTATCCAAGATTGAGAATATATATTATGATAATATATTTGATTCTCCACATATACCTATCATTTATATTTAAAATAACTCCAATTAATTTATGTAAATTGCATGTAGATAGAAAGAAAGATAAAAAAATTTAGAAGTATATTTTTAATTTTTAGAGTAATGCTATGGAGGTAAAATATCTAGAAATTATTCCTTTTTTATATAAAATGAAATTGTAGAACTAGTATATCAGAAAATAGTGTTAGTATCTAAATTTATGAAACCTAAAATAAAAAAATGAAATATCATAACATGGTTGTAACTTATATTTTTGACTAAAACAGAAAATCATCATTTAATATTTTATTCCGTGGATTAATTATTTAATATGGATTGAAATTATACTCCCTCAAAACAATAATGATTGTATATGTGATATTAAATCAAAAAACCAATGTTCCTTATAAAATAGCTATTACAAATAAAGTTTTAACTCCTTTTGTTCCCAACTTAATTGTATAATAAATCAGTAAATCATTAATAATGTTCTGAGTGTTCATTTATAAGTGTATGAGAGGAGGAGAAATGAAGCAATAAATGGTATATTTTAATTACCTTCCCTGGGCAAAATTGTTGAGATTTGAGAAAAAATCTTATTAAAGTGAAATATGTTATGTGAAAGGTTAGTTGAGTTGGAAAAAAAATTTGGATCGTCTAAAAAGTTCATTGTCTACACAAGTAGCATATGCATATCTACTAGCATCTTTACTGGACTCTTCCTGAGTATTAGTTTCAATTGATACTAATAAAATGACCTAAGTAATTTAATATTAATTTCACTTAGAGTTTAAATATAATATAATCCCTCTACCCATATAAAATTTTAGGAAAATTAGAGGTGATGTTGCAACCACCATTGTCACAATCAACAAAAGTGGAGGGTATATTCAGGTGAGTAAATTTTTAAAATTTTCCAAGTAGATATTTTTGTTATGTAATAAAAAACCCTCAAATATGTAATATTAATAAAAAAGTAAAAAACACAAATAATAATATTTAAGTAAAAATACAGTAAGGTTTTACTTGATACACTCAAAATATATACTTCTAAGGAGCATACGCCGATGATGTTTTTATGTTCTGAGAAATCACTAAATACACTAAGGTAAGGATACCAATTTTTGGAACATCTCATTGTCAATTCCATGGTTAAATACATCATTTTTACTCTTTTATAACTATTTTATGACAATGACATAAATATATGGTTTTTAAGACCTTCAACTAAAATTACTTAATGAAAATTAGCACAAAATCCATTATAAGAATTTATTTTATGATCTATCTTCAATAATAGATCAATATCTTCAATTATGTCTTTGTTCTTCAACCTTGAAACAATAATTCTTCATATAAATTTTGATATGGAAGTGTTCCTCATTTCTTATTATGTTCTCTATTAGTAATCAGTTTTACATATTTATTTTTCTACAATCATCCTTATTTCCAAATAATTCATAAATAATTGTTAATATTTTAATTTTTATTTTAATTAATTATACTTAAATTTTTTAATGTTTTTATTCTATTTTTTTATTTTTAAGTATTTTTTTTATTTTAATAACTTTTTTTCGTTATATATTTATTTAATTTATTATTAATAATATTTTATATTAATATTTATTATATTATTATTATAAATTATTTATAATTTTATGTTATTATTTTTACTAATTTTTTTTACATTGTGTAATTTTATATACTATAACTAATGATACCATATCTAATTTTATCCTTATTATTAATAATAACACTTATTATTATTATCATTATTATAGCTCTCTTCATTATATTTGATTATTTTATCCTTGGACTCCTCAATTCTTCTAATATCTTGATTCAACATTTATTTGATAATGAATATTATCACCAATATTCAAGAGGTCCTTTGGAAATTCATTAAATTCCCTATAAAATAGGTTTAATGGTAATATTCTTAATAATACATGAAAGTCTTAATATTATCAATTACATGTCTAAATGAACATACACACAAATTAATTCAAGTAACAAGAAGGTGATAATTTTGTAAGAACCTAGAAATTTAGATTGTATATTTTTTAAATAAAAAATTTCGATGGAATTTATTTCATAATAATATTGAACAAAATCTACCATGATGTGTTTTATTGAGAAAAAATATTATAATTCCAAATAATCAACAATATATTATAATGTCTCAATAAGTATAAAAATTAAGAAAAATATAATTAGAATTAATTAAAAAACTATAAAAATTCCATGAGAATATAAAATTTATCTATATGGTCTACCATCGAGATCATAACCCTGATCACAACAATGGATAAGAGGCTATGAAGTAAAACTATTATAGGAATGATGAAGTAAGGATTTTAGTGAATTATACAAGATTATATAGGAAGGTAATATGTTCATTGGGATTATATAGTTGTTGAACTCATATGAACATTGGGTAAATGTATCCCTTGGTAATATATGATTGTTTATCTTATTTATTCATAATGTACAATATTATAAAACATTTTTTTAAAAGAAATTATTTGATATTATTAAAATCATATTTTTCAAGGAAAGGTTTTAAAGGGGCGGTGTATTTTATCATAATAAATTATTCACTTTAAGTATTTTACAATGAAATTTTTTAATATTTAAATATATTAACTTTCATCAAAATGTGTACAGAAGATAATGAAATACTATAAATTCATTTTATATTTCAATAATAATTTTTCACCAATAATGGTTTTTGTTGCATTTTTTCTTTAAATATTACCATTAATTTCTATAAATTTGTTCAATTGTATATTATAAAGTCGTAATATTTTTTAAATCATAATTTCAAAATCATCTTATGTTAAATATTTGGTTTTGTTGGAAAATATTGATTTTTTTGGTGAATAGTGAAAAATACAGATTTCATAAAAAACAGTCATTTATTTTATTTTCATCTAAATGATTTAAATTATATTTTTGGGTTTTTATATGTATTAAATTCACATAAATTAAATTTTATTGAAAATTAATAAACTAATTCACTGGTGATCAATATTATACTTTATTTTTATACAAAATATTTTTTATTCTCAAAAAAGACATTTTTTCTAAAAATGATTTTTTATTATTTTGTATAAACTTATATTTAAACTAAATTTAAGAAATTATATAAATCAAATTGTAAAAAAATTATTTTAAATTTTTATTTATAGTGTTCAAAAATATTTAATAAGTCTAGTTTCATTTTTAGTCGTAATGAATAGTTTCCCGGGAAAAACTTTGTTACCACGATAAATGGTTAACCATGATAATTAAGGTATAAACTATATGATAATGTCAAAAAATATTTTCTTAATTCCTATGTGATGATTTTATTTCAAACCCTACCACCATAAATTATAAATAGAATATTTTTAGATAAAATTTCCCATGAATAACATTTTATATTATTTTAAAACATTGAATAATTATTAGAGTGGAACACCACTTGCTTATAAAACGACACATTCTCTCCAGTATTATTCACATACTTAAAGATATATATTTTAGAAATTAACTACCCAAATACCATTAAAACATCCATTACCACATATTTTATGTTCTAGTCCCACCAAAATTCTATCCTAAGAAGGCTTGTGGTGTATGTAAATAGAGGTTTTCCAATAAAGATGCTTAACTCTTAACCGAGTGTTTTCATATTTATTTCATCATATAATTAGTTGAAATATTTTTTAACCGTGATGATATAATTAAATATGTATCTTAAATATAACTACATTTTATTATTTTTATGGCACAATCCTTTTTCATTTCCTTTTACATCTAAAGAAACATGGACACATTAGTCGTATATATGTGTGGACTACCACATCCATAAAGTGATGTGTTTAATTTCTCATAATCAGGTAATTTGGATAGTAAAAATAATGGATAAAATGAATATGTATGATATTTATTACATTAATATGACTTCATAAATATAATATTTTACATATCATCTTACCATTTTCAACCATTGGAAAGTGAAAACATCGCTCATGCGTACGTGTATACCACCACCTCCATGAAGTTATGTGATTAATTTTTCATTACTGCCTCAGATAAATAGTAATAACGAAGGAAATAATGAATAAAAATAGAAATTATATAATATTTTTTATTATCTAAAAGTAAAATATTATCTTATTTATTTATTTTTTACCCAATATAAAATTTAAAATATCTTTCATTTGTACGTATGAACTAACGTCTCCATGAAATGATAAGCTTCATTTCATTATATCTAACTTAAGTGGATGGTTTTGAAAGTTTATTTAATATATAAAAATTATAATTATAAATTTTTTAATGTTATTTAGATTCTAAAACCAAGACCATGGAAAAATGACTAAAACCACATAACCAAAACTTGCCTGGGAAATGGGACAGTTAACACATAAAAGTTGATTTTAACAATGAATTAGAAGCATATGGGTAAAATTAATTAATGATTGAATTGTATAGAGTAAGTTATATATAATATAACTATGATACAGATGTATAATAATTCTCAATTTATTATATAGTGTATTATAATGTGTTCGACTAAGTAAAAGTCTAAGGTAATGGATTTATGGTCTCAATTTTCATTCCTTTAGAATTAAGTCATTTTAACCACAAGTATTATTTTTTGTGGTATATGAACTACCATATGAATTTATTTTATCATTAATTTAATAAAATTAGAATTTTATATAAAAATTCTTTCAATTCCTATCCATAAATGTTATTTTAATTCAAATGTTACTAAAGTCGTAAGGTCTTTTTCATTAAAATTTTATTTTAAATATTTCAAAATATTTATCTTCCATATCCATGGTCTTAAAAAAATTTTATGGAAGATTTATATATAAATAAATTTATTAATAAAAGTATTTTCTAATACCTTTTATTTTCATAAAAAAATTTTAAAATGAATATTTTCAAAAAAAATATATATGATAAACTTTTGAATTTCTATATAACATATATGGAGAATTTTTTTAAGAATTAATCATGACAACCTTTTCCTTCAATCATGGTATTTATTAGTTTTCCAGGTTCCTCTATATGTTTTTACAGTTTTTTTAAGAATATCCCATTCCCATTATTCGAGTAATTTTTAATTATTTTTCAAAGAAAATTTTAATACTTATAATTTTTACGAGACAGGTAAGGTGCTTTTTCTTATGGAATCTTACACAAAAAAATACTGGTATTTTGATGGTAATTAATTTTTTTTGTTATTTCTGTAATTATATGGTTCTTATAAATTCTATATGATTATGGGAGAAAATGATATAACTCTAATTGTGAGATATCCTAAAATAGGTCTACAATTCATTGGATAAAGTGATAGGGCTAAATAGATATAAGTAACTCCTAATAGATATATTGGAATTAACCATGATGGTAATTCCATTATAAGGGTTCTTAAAATGGTTATAGTAAAAATAATGTGCCAATTTAAGTACATAACGGTTCAATTATCTATTTGGGTTTTAGAATAAATATTTAGATTTCATAAGGTAATACAATGGACTCATTATTAAGGGAATATTTATAGTCTTTGAAAGGTGAAATCTTTATTGTCTTGAGTACTCAAGTTTTGTTAAATAACTTTCATCATTAATATCTTTCCTATATTCTTTCTTAAAAAATATTATGAAAACATTATTAAAAGAAGTTTATTTCATGAGTAAGTAATTCTTAATTTGAGTGACAGTGAAAATTTTGATTTCTATAAGGGTTTCATATGAAAAACAATTTTTCTAATTATATAAATCTTTAAACCTAATAGATCATAAGAATATATAAAAATTAAAACCTTTGTTGTAAAAAATGTATGTATTTTTTTAAGGAAAGGTTCCTCATAGTTTTTATTAAATAAAGTGATTAGATAAACTTAGAGGTTAGTGTGACTTAGATGAAATATTTTAAAAGCTTTAAATAACATCATAGGATTATAAGTCTAATGATGGTCATATTTTTAATGGTATAGATACCCTTTTTAGTTTTTCAATGATGGGATATTAATATGAATTAGGATATTTTTGGGATAGATTTATTGGGTTTTATGGAGAATATATTATTGAAGTATATATTACACTTAGGTTTATTATTTTATTTACTTTAATGAATATTTGGGAATTATTTGATTATATTTAGAATAAATTTTAACTTTTTGGATCAACACATTCTATAATGTTAATGTAATTATGATTAATTGAGATAAATGGTTACCATATTTTTGGGAACATTTTATGATTTAGTTGAAAGTAATATTAAGTCTAGTATGTGAATTTATTTACGGAATACATATTGACTAATAATTTTAAAAAATATATTATTTTATTATGGAAAATATTATAATACTTTAGATATTATATGATTATTCCATAAACATCTATGAAGTGTGACTTTCTGTGTGATCTATGTTCTTTATAATTAAATATTGTGTCAATCATGGAAGAATATGTGATCAAATATTTTTTATTTTTGGGTTTCAAATTTGTTCAGGTATATTTTGAACACTTTTAAGGTTTTTTATTAATGAAAAGTATAAAAATTACCATTGAGATTTATTTTTTAGGATTAAGAGATTAACTTACTATGTATTCAAATGAAGTTTTATTCATATATAGATGTTTTCATATCTGATGCTAAAAAATTATTTTGGTTAATGGATAGAATATAGATAAATAACATTGTCTCATTTTTCTGAATTTTTGATCCATTAAAAGTTAATTTTATTTATTCATACATAAGTATGATTCATCTTGAAAATTAATATTTTTGAATATTAGAATAAATACAGGTGGAAAACTGCTTGAAACACAACTGAATGGTGAAATTGTGATTATGGTATAGAATGAAATCAAGTGAGTTCATTTTATATTATTCTCTATCATGATGATAAAATAATACCTCAACTAAATAAATAGTAATATAAATCTATTGAGTATTATATAAGAAATATCACTTAGGTATGAAGGTATGCTTTAAGAAACTCTATCTCAAAACCAGTGTCATTATGGAAAATATAAGGTTTAATAAGTATATAAATAAAGATATGTTTTCGAATCTTAACATAAAATCAAAATTCTTCTCAAAAAAATATTACAAATGTGGATTAAAATTTATTTCATTCCCCTTATATATATTTATTTATTTTGAAATCCTTTGATATTATTTAATGAAAAATAACACTTTTTATCAAACAAGAGATAAAATAAAGAAAACATAATTTCTTTAAGGGGTTATAATGTGACAGCCTAAGAATTTTGAGTATATATTTCTTTAAATAAAAAGTTTTAAATATCTTATTATTCACAAAAAAAAGGACTAAAATAGAACATGATATGCTTTATTGAGATAAAATATTACAATTCTATATATACATTAATACATTGTTAAGATTCTATAATAATACCAAATAAGAAAATAAAAATTATAATAATATATATATATATATAATATAATATTTATCCCAATATTCTTATGTAATGATTATAACCTTGATAAAAAAATATGAATAAAAATATAATAAGTATAACTATTATTGGCATCATTAAATTACATTTTTAGGGATTTATGCAAGATTATATAATAATTTAATATAGTTGTTTGGATTATATAGTAGTTGTGATAATATATTTTTGAGGATTATATATTCATTGTAATCATATGGTCATTAGAATTTATATATATTGGACATATAAGATAATTAGGATAATATATTCATTGGATTTTATACCAGTAAATGTTTTATAAAATGAAATTATTTGATACTATTAAAATCATATTTCTATAAAATGTTTTCATATTATTGTGAACTTTATCATAATAAAAAAATCAATTTTAAAATATGATTATGAAACTATGTGATATTTCAACATATGAACAATAATATTAACATTCATATAATGGTGGGTACTAGATGAGGAATGAATACACATTCATTCTATACTTCGAAAATATTTTTTCCTTTAAATAAATTGTTACATTTTTTATATAGATATTATGATTAATTATAACCTATTTTTGAGATTTATTTGATAAAATGGACATATTTTTTAAGCTCATAAATTAAAAATAATCATAATATTAATTTCTAAATTTTTCTAAAAATGTGAATTTTTTATTGACTGTTAATGGTACTGGTTTTATAAAAACACGCATTTCTTTTCAATTAGTAAAAGTAATTTCAATATTACTTATAGTTTTGGATTTGTTTGAATGTAAAAAGAATTTTATTTTATTAAATATAAATAATTATTTTCTACATGAATAAGCATTATACTTTATTTTATTAAAAAAACATTTTTATGCGTAAAAGAGACATTTTTCTAAAACATTTTTTATTGCGTTGTGAGGACTTATATTAAAAGAAACTTTTAAAAAATAGAAAAATTTATTCTTAAAAAATTTAAATATATATTTTTAGTTATAATATTGATAATTCTTAATATTTTTCATTTCATTTTTAGTTATAATGAATATTTACCCTAGAAAAAATTAGTTATTGTGGTAAAAGGTAAAACCAGGTATTATTAGTAAAAACTTAGTAATAAGGTCAAAAAATATAATATTTATTGTAATTGGATGATTAAATTTTAAATAATATAACATTATACTCAAAAGTTTATTTTTTTATATTAACTTTACTATAAATAATACTTTATATTTTTTTTTAAAAATGAATAATTACTAGAGTGTCACTCTCCTCTCTTATAAAAGGACACCTCATTTCCTCTCATATTCACATACTATTATCCATTAATTTCAACCAATACCTACCCAAATACCATTTTAAAATCACTCCATATGCTCTATAGGTTCATTTCACCAAAATTCCATCTTAATAAGGCCAAAGGTGTAATCCAATAGAGGTTTCCCAAAGAAAAAGTATAACTCTAAATCAGGTGTTTTCCTGTTTATTTCTTATTATACATCCTTAAAATTTTCATTAAACATATTATTACAAAAACATAAGTAAATTAAATATAAAAAACATTTATTATTTTTATCTCATAAACCTTTTTTGTTCATTTTTTATCTAATGGAAATAGAACACTTCTCTTTTATGTACGTGTAGACTATCATCTCGACAAACGATGTGTTTCAATTTTCGTCATTGAATTATATGGATAGTTAAAATGATATATTAAATGAATATATGTTATATTTATGAGATAATAATTATTCTATAAATATTATATATTACATACCATATTACACTTTCCATCTGTTTGAAAATTATAATGTCATGGGTGCGTAAATGTGGACTAGCACCTCTATATTTTAATGTGATTCGTTTTCCATTATTTCCACACAAATATGGTAATAAAAATAGAATGTACCAATTATAAAATATTGATGATTCTTGAAAATTAAAATATAATCTAATTTATTTATATTATATATGGTATAAAATTTAAATCAACGCTCATTGAATGTAAGGACTACCATCTATATGAACCATTCTGCTTCATATTTCATGATTTTAAGTTGGGGTTGAAGACAATTTTTTACTAAACAAAATATATCATTTTTACTGGGTAGAGGGTGTCCCATTACATGTCCCAAAGGCTTAGTGGGATTATAAGCCCATATTTTTTGGCTAGAATTTCCAAATTTGACCCAAATCCTCATTTTGTGAATAGTAATGCTACAATATTATAGCTGCTACAAAACTTCCACTGCTACAATACTTTCTACAGTACCCATTGTTACTAGAGTATCATCCAACACTACTACACTACTACTAAAAGATCCTTGATACAATGCTTCTATAGTACCTACGCTCTATGGGATTTAAACCCCTAATATTCGATGTAGTATTACACGGTGCTTACCACTAAGGAAAACCTCTTCTATATAATTTTTCACACTACCTTATGTGTAGGGTTATAAAAGAATTATTAATTGATAAATATTTTTACTATAATGGTATTAATATTCAATAAATGATTAAACCATGATCAATCTACTAGGATCAAACCCACAAAATCAAAACATGAATGGGAAATAGGCATGTTAACACCTAAAAGTTGATTATAATAAATAATTATTAGTATTTGGATAAAAATAAGTAATGAGTTAATGGTATCTAATCATTTACATATAAAAATGGTTATGATCTGGATTTATAATGATTCCAAATTTATTATATAGTATTTTAAAATGTGTTTGATTAAGTGGGAGTCTGAGCTGATGTATTTCTCATCTAAATTTTCATTGAGAATTACACCATTTTCACCCCATGTTTTCTTTTATGTGGGGTATATACAACCATACAGATATATTTTATCCTTATATACTGAAATTAAATTATTTTATAAATTATTTTAAATTTCTATCCTTTAATTTTATTTTGATTCAATAGGTACTAATGTAATAATGGGTTTTTCTTTAAAACATTTTCTTAAATGTTTCTAAATCTTTCTTCTCTATGTTAATGTTCTTTATATTATTTTATGGATGTTTTATCTATAACTAAATTTATTCATAATTTTATTTTATTCTTCCTTTTATATTATTTAAATATTATTAAAAGAAATATTTTCAACAATTTTCTATATGAGACATTTTTAACTTTATTTAAAAATTATAAAAAGAGTTCCTTTTAATGTTTAATTCATGACTACCTTTTCCCATAATCATAGTTTTTTTCATTATCAGGATTCCCAAATAAGTTTCAATGGATTTCCAAAGAATATCCCATTATCATTTTTCTTGGAATTTTTTAAAAAATTTAAAATAAAAGGATATTTCTTCCGTTTTTATAAGGTAACTAAAAGTGGTTTATCTTTTGGGATGTAGTGCAAAATGTTTTGGATTATACAATGTAATTTAATGATTTATGTGATTTTATCATGATATGGTTTATTGAAATTTTATATGATAATGGGTGATCCCACTAACACTCTAATTATGGGTGCACCCAATATATCTCTTTAATGTATTAAGTAAAGTGATGGAGTTAACTAAATATAAGTTACAGCATATAGATATGTTTAAATTAACCATGATGATATTTCCTTTTTAATGGTTCTCGTAAGGTTGATTGTATAGATAATTTACCAATATACAAATATCATTTTTCAATTCATTATATGGGTTTTTAAATAAATTGTTTTATTACAAATGGTAATGAAATGAATTCAGAATTAAAGGAAATTTTATGATCTTCTAAAGTTGAAATATTTATTTTCATGATTTCTTATATTTTTCTAAAAATTAAATGTTTATTATTTTTCCTTCATTCTTGTTAACAATGTTTTTGTGAAAACATTGGCCATTGAAGTTGATTTGATGAGTTAGTGATGATTATTTTTTTCTCAAAGTTTATTATGGAAAAGGAAAAATTTATTATGGGATTTCTTAAATATTAAAAACAACTAATTGGTGTCCAATATTTATATATCCCTAAATATATATTATTTTTATCATCCAATGTTTTCAAATTTTTTTCATTGGGATTAAGGAATAGTATGAAATGTAGAATTTTCTATTTATCCACTTTAGGGATTCATCTTAAAATAACAGAGCATGTTTTGAATGAAATAGTCTCTTAAAGTTCATAATATGGGTTTTGTGGTGAAAATGGGTATTGAGTGGTAGTGTACCCTTTTTTAAGGGTTTGGTTTGTAATATTTTTCTTAATTCTAAAAAATTTTAAACCTAACAGATTCGAGAAATGTACGAAAAGATACACCTTGATCTAAAATATGTAATTATGGATTATTAGAGGCATAAGTCCTTATACATGGACCTATTTTTCAAAGAACTATAAATATATTAACATAATAAATCATTTTACTTCATATATTCAGATTCAATATAGAGATTTTGGGTTTTTTCTAGAATTCTTGTATGAAGTTCTACTTGAGTACTAAAATAATTTTCTTAAATATGGTTATTATTATTTATTATAAGGGAATAATATTACTTGAATGAAATACCTTATCTATCATCTTCAAACTAATGCATGGGTTTATAAATATAAGACAGATTCAAATGAAGGTTATATTCTAATTGAGATGTTATATCTTAATGGTGAAAAAAGGAAACTGACCTTACAGGTCCCACTTTATATAATGATTTTCAACCAATTTATGAAGCTTATGCAACTATTATATAGGTTTTTAAACCCATCCCCCATATGGTTCTGCACTACCCTACTGATAATTTTGGATATGTTCTATCTAATATAACGGTTGAAGTAAATGATTTTATTGTATTTTAAGAGGTTATTATTGTTACACAGTCTATCGCTAATTATCATGAAATTGAATACAATTTCATTAATCATAGTAATGAAAAAGGAAATAAACTAATTATCGATTCATATAGATTGATAACTCTAAAAACAATGAAATTAAGGCCTCATGTGGAATATTTTTATTTATTATTAATAGTGGTCATAAGATCTCTTGGAATTTACATTTATTTTAGGAATCTCTCGAAAAATGTAATTTCTATCAAATATATTTTAAGAAGAGAGAACCAATTTTCCCACATCATATCTCCCAAGAGGAAATAGTTGATGAAGGGAGGTAATGGAAAAATATAAGGTAAATCAAATAACTTCAAAGAATACTCAAGATATTCTTTTTTGGAATGTGAAAATGAGGAAGACAGTCTACATGTTTTTAAATGGAGAAATAATATATTGAATATTTGATATGTTAATGTGGCCCACACAAATGATATTTACACTTATATTGAAGATAAAAATATATTTTTCTTTAATCAGTATAAATCTAAGTATATTAGTGTTGATCATTACATTTAAATTAGGGAATATATGATATCTAAAATTAAAATATGATTTCGACATGTACCTGATTTACACCTTCTCAACATTATATGTGAATAAGTACTTAAGAATTGATAATAGGCTCATGGAATATAATTTTTAGGATAAAATTTGATTTATTTTCACTCTAAATATTTTTCATAGGTTTATTACTTGTATTTTATTATTGGTTGTCATTCGGGATATATTTCCCTTTACTTAATTTACTGATGTTTTTATTTTCTTAGAGATTAATTATCATTGGATTGGGTTTGTTTATATCCTATTTTATTGTCTACTTTTTACAAATAAATGGTTATTCAAATGTTTTTTCCAAACTACTGAAATTTTTTCTATTTTAATTGTTAATATATATTGATATTGTGATTATTTTCCTTTATTTGGAATCAGATGACAGTGGTTTGGGTTATAAAATTATGTGGATTGTGTTATTTCTATTTCTGAATAATTAAGTGGAATGATTGAAGATGTTTTTATCAATGAATTAGAATTGTTTTCTATTCTAGTCATTGATAAAATACTCCTCTAATTCTCTCAATACAACAAGAGATCTTTAAATTATCATTATCATGTTTGGTTGTTTAATTATGGTTATATTTTCATGACACCCCTTTATAATACACTAATTTATGATAACTATGTTTTCATGTCTTGGAATGAAACTAAAATCAATAAATCCTCATAAACTGTATATATATTTCTAAGATGCATTCAAAAAAATATTTTCCAGGGGATAATAAGTATCCAATGCAAAGAGATTAAAACCAGGGTAATGAACCCCAAATTGTTTCATATTTTAGAAATTATTTTGCTATGAACATCCCAATATTATTGATATTATGATAATTTGAGAAACTAAGATGAAAATAGTTTTCTCAAAAAAATTCTTTCTTACACTAGTTGGAATATAAGCCTCTTTGAATACACATTGAAACATAATAACAACATGATAAAAATAAATCAAAGTTTTTCCAAGAATTAGAATTATACCTCTCATGAATCTATTTGATGTCTAGTTATTTTCAATGTTATGTCATAAACTAAGAGATAGTAAATGACTAGAATGGTATTTTATTTTTTAAGTGCACTTTAGGTTTCATTATAGACACAAAATCATTAAAATGATTAAAACTATGCCTCATATAATATAGGTTAAAGAGGTAATCTATGATAAGGGAAAGAATAAAATATTATTGATAGAATCTCCTTCGTATGAATATTTTTCAATCCCCGATGAAATATAAAACCTATGCATTTTTTTGATAAGTGGGTCATTGATATCAACTATTCCCTATAAATTTTCATCTTACATCATTTGAATGTAATTCTTAGTGAAAGGGTGTTGAATAAAGAGTGAAAGATGTATAGATCCACGGGAGACTCTTATTACTAACTATTATAAAATATTTATGTTTTCATTGATGCAGGAATTTAAATTTGAATTCTTCAAATTCCTTATTGTTTTGAACACATTATAACTCATACATTCTCATTGTATTATCCTTTGTCTTTTGTAACATCTCACCCATACTCATTGGCTTGAGTTAAGGTGGAAATACTACTTGGCCTTAAGAAACATCCTCAAGTTTCCAAAGGGTAGAAATAAATTTCGACGGCTTAATTAAAAAGTGGGGGACGATTTTCCCTTTGAAAGACAAAAACCAACTAAACACACCTTAGCACAACTAATACATGATGCATGATAAGAAATGAAATACAAATCAATATTTCATTTAGTAAAATAAAACTAAAACCATGTACCATAAAGGAATTCTACAATATCCAATTAAAAAGCAAAATACAAACTATTAAAACTCAAATACAACCAAAATAATTCAAAGATACAAAATATACATGAACCAACTTCACCAAATAGACCAAGTATCATAAGGTAGTTCAAAATATGTGTGATACTTTACATTTTCCCATGCCCGGGTGGATGACATCAGAAAAGGCACCAAATTTCTAAAGTAAGGGTGAGTACTAATACCCAGTAGGTTTTCCCCCAATGACTTTCATACTCACGCCACTATGATATAACATGTTAGAAACATTTATATAAAAAAATTTAGATAAAACAATTTATAAATAAATATAAACAGGTTCCAATGTAAAAAAATTCTCAAACAACACCAATTTCCAAGGAAAACTACCAAAATATACATTAAACCAATTTAAAAATTCCATTTTTTATAATTGGTCCATTCCACATATCCACGCAACCAACCAATCATGATTTGTTATGATACTTCCATAATCATGAGTGGTTTATCATTGATCTACCAAGTCATCAAAAGGTAATTATATCACATGTTCCATTACACCTTTTGCACTGAGCACAATGCTATAATTCAATTATGCCTCGTAATGCAATATAAACAAACACCACAAAGTATACCCAAAAACCATGTCAATAAAATTATTCCAATACCATTTCAATAAAACAAACTTTTTATTCAGAAACATTCTCCATAAATTGATCTAAGTAACTATTTTAAAATAAACATTTTAAAATCATTTATAAAGGCCTTAAACAATAATGTCCCAATTTTACCCAAAATTCTAAACCATAACTAAATAAGATTTTAATTATGATCTGCACATTAATTTCACAATAAATATCAAACAATTTTATCAATTTGAAACTAAGACAAACTATTCAAGATAGAGGAGTCAAGAGCGAATCTACCAACCTCAAGAGTTTTGGAGAAAATGATAAACGACATGAAAAACATCACAAAACAGGGTTGAATCTACACAAACCAACCTTATATCTCTTAAACTATTACAATAAAATCAAATCATATCATATTTTTAATGAACTACCTTATTTATTCCCACAGTGGGCATATATCTAATAATCTCAGAGGGATGGTGAAGTAGATCTAAGAAACTCATCAAGAACAATAGAGAACGAATACATACTACAAGAATCAGGGTTAAAATAACCATTTTAAGCCTTATCATGGCCTTTGTATTGCCTCGGGATTCATGGGAGAACTTTATATAACCATTAAGAGAGAAAAATTCTATGTTAGGTTTGTTTTGGGAGAAAATGAGCCATTACGACACAAGGTGGACCTAGATCCAGTTTTAAGGATCTAATTTATTTTCATCTATGGTTTAGTCACACATTTTAGAAAACTATATGCTAACCATGCCCCATACACATCCTTAAGGATGGACTTTGCATGGTTTCCTCACACAGTTTTCAAGTGGTGTGCCAACCATGTTGAAACCATTTTCACAAAAAAATCCATTTATAAAATTTTGTAGTTTCTCCTAGGTGGACTGATGGTTAGGAAAAATTTACACCTCTCTTTCACCTTCCCTTGTCCCCATGTCTCACATTTCATTGTTTTTGGAAGGTGTTGCACGGTTTTCCCACACCATGAACCTGTATAAAATCACCAAAAACCCTCTATAAGTTCTCTAAAATCTCAAAAACATCACCCATGTAATTTATTTAATTAAAAATAATAATGTAAGGGTTACTTAATAGAAAATGAGGGTGTGATATTATCCCTCTCATTGGACATTCCTTCCAAAAAAAGTGTAAAACATCGACGGCTTGAAAGAATTTCAGTCATTTCCCTTTAATTTCATTCTCACATCACCACGACTCTTCTGGAATCTGACAATGTTTCCAAAAACCAACACTAGACTGATTCTTTTTCCCCATAAGACTTTATCTTTCCTATCAACAATCTACACTAGGATATATGTCGATGAAGCATTTGGCTCCAGGTGAACGTGATCCCATCTGCTAATGTGCTAATGATTAGTCTGATACTTCTTCAATAGAGATACATGAAACACATTATGTACCGTAGTGAACTATGGTAGAAATTAAAAATTATATTCCACCTCACAAACATATTCAAATATCTCAAAAGGTCCTATGTATCAAGGATATAACTTTACCTCCATCCAAAAAAATCAATGTCCAAGCCTTGGATAAATCACCAACAACACATGATCCCTCACTCACAAGGAAAAATACTATCGAAGATGATCTGCATATGATTTCTAATGACACTAGCTGTCTCCATCCCCTTTCTAATCAACTAAATATTCTTTGTTGTTTATTGCACAAGGATTTGGACAACTACTAAAATATCATCTGTTTCTATCCAAAAAAGTGGATAATGATATGGATGCTAATAAAATTTTTCAAAGGGATCGATAAGTAACACATCTTGATATTTTTTGTTAAATGAGAACTCCACCAAGGGTATTAATTCCCCCAATGAGCCAACAAAATCCATTAAACAAGAATGAAACATGTCTTCTAACATTTGCATCACCCATTCAGATTGGTCATCCATCTGAGGATGATAAGTTGTACTAATAGTTGACTGAGTCACAAGGGATTTCTTTAAATATTTCATGAAATGGGATATAAACCTTGAACTCTATATAATACGATCAAAAATGGCATGTCATGTATCTTTACCACCCCTCTTTTATATATTATAGACAGATCTTCCACCTTATGAGTTTAATGAATTTTGATGAAATGGTCCATCCTTGTGAGTCAATCCACAATCACCCATATTTCATCATGTTTCTAAAAAATTATTTGGATACCTATAATAAAATCCATAGTTATATTCTCCCATATCCCCACTGGAATAGGTAAAGACTATAACATACCTCTCGGTCACTGATGTTCTTCCTTAACTTGATAAAAAGTTAAGATTCTGAAATGAAACTTTGCTACCTTCCTTTTCATGTCTACCCAAAAAAACCACACTTTAAATGAATTATATTTATTTTTTATCACATGATGAATAGAACATCATGAATTATGGTTAGAATTAATAATATATTCCTAGAAATGAATAAGAACAAGCATCCAATTTCTAAACCACAATACTGAACTCTCATCCATCCTCGAGCCCTCAATGGTCTCCCTTCCATTAAGTGTTGAACTTATAGCCTTGAATTTTGTATCGCATGTATATGCTTCCGTTACTATGTTCACCAAATTAGAAATAAGTTGAACTGGAAAGAAAAATATACTATCACCTCAGTCTTCACATTCTACATAAATGTCAAATCGGACTGAAATTAACTACCAGCCATCTGAATCTTCTTTTTCCAAATGGTTGTATTACATTCCTCTTAATGCATTTTCCACAAATTTTCATTTTCCTATTGTAGACATCTGGTAAAATTATAACATTTAGAGATACTTCATCCATATATTTTTTCATTGATTCAAATACATTTTTGAGAAAATATGTTTTCAATTCTTATGATCTACAAACACAATAAATTTCTTACCATACAGGTAATGATAATAGGTCTTCGAAGCATGGAAAACTAATACTAACACCCAAATTGTTTGTTGGGTAGTTATTATTAGGAAACCTTAACTGACTTGATCCATAGGAAACAACATGTTATCCATGCATGAGAACACGCTCCACCCTGATTCCAAATAATTGTAAAACACCATGTACCCTTTTCCAAATTCTGGTGATATTAATATAGGTGAAGATAAAAGGTGAACTTACAACTCATGGAAAGATTTACGAAATTCCCCAGTCCATTGGAATTGAACATTATTCTTTTTCGAAGATATCATAGGTGAATCTAGTCTTGAAAAATCATGAATGAATAACTAATAATAATCAGCTAGAGTAAGAAAAGTTTGTATCTCGAAGATATTCTTGGGCAGTTTCTATGAGAAAACAGCATCTACCTTCTTTGGATCCACCAAAACTCCCCTTTTAGAAATTTCATTTCCAAGAAATCATACCTCTTGTATCCAAAAATCATACTTCGATTGTTTTTCATAAAACTGATGATTCCTCATGATTACCAAAAATATCGCCAAGTATTTCTCATTCTTAGTCATTGTCCATGAATACGCCAATAGGTTTTCACAAACACCACCATGAAAGAATCTAGATATCTCAAAAATATCTAATTAAACAATTCCATAAATACTATCTGATCATTTTTAGGAATGAAAGAAATTACCACATATTCTTAATGGTTATATCTTCCTTGAAAATATATCTTCAGAATATCCTCCTTCCAGATTCACAATTATTGATATCATGATTTCAAGTCAATCATAGTGAACCACAGATCTCCCTCCAATTGATTGAATAGATAATCAATGTGTGGAAGAGTATGATGATTCTTTATCATAACTTGGGTAAGCTTACAATAATCTACACATATTCATAGAGTTCCATCTAATTTCTTGATTAAAATACTGGTTCATCCAATAGAGAGGTACTTGGATGAATGATACCCTTCCTTTTTATCTCTTATAACTTCATTTTCAACACCCTTAATTCTTTCGGTTTAATTTGAAAAGATATAAGTGATATAAGACTGGTCCATAATAGGGTATCAGTCACAAACTCTACTTCCCTTACAAGTGGTAACGAAGATTAATTTTTGGGAAACACATCAGAAAACTAATCCATGACTGTGGGAAAACGACTATTCTTGACATATTTCATCTATTACAAAGTAAATATCACTAACTAGTAAGATATTTTTTCCACTTTTCTTACCAACAATCCCATTACACATGTTTTAACATTTCATTCTCTACTAAAGAGATATTTTATGCCATCTTCTATTGGGAAACTAATTGTTTTTCTATAACAGTTGATGTGATCCTTGAACATTGTCAACCAATACATAGAAAATATTACATCATAGAAATCAATGTCCAATATAAATAAATACCATTTTAGCTCAACCCCATCAATGGTTATAGAACATAGCCTACATAGAAAGGCTGAAAATTCTCTATAAACAAGAGGTGTTTTATGTTTTATCGCTGAGGGAATCATCCCAAGTTTTAAACATAGAAAATAAATTACACAGGAAGAAATAATGTAATTTGATGTATTAGTATCAAATAGCACATTAATAATAGTATAATTAAAAATAATCATACCTCTCACCATAGATGGTGAAGCCTGATCATCTACAACCACCTTCTACACTCTATATAATTGATTCATCCCTACATTTTGATATTTGTTTCCCTGCTAAGATTTCCCTTACTGAGGAGTCATGGTTTTCCTAAAATCTCCATGGCTAGATATATTCTTCTGATGAGACTAATTTTACTACCCTTTCCTAGTGGAAGCATACAATGCCTAAGAAAATTTGAGAATCGTCTCGACAACCTCACCTCAGAGCGTTGCAACCATAACACTAAATATTCCCCATATTGTTGCAATTACAAAATTATCTTGGTGGTGTTGTACACTCTCTCTTCATGTGGTCAAAAGAAATACATTGGAAAAATCCAACTTTTTTCTTCGGTCTCAAAGGAATATTCATCGGCCTAGTCATTTTATTTTTATTCATTCTCCCACCATGGAAATAGGTGTCCACTTCCTCTTTCCCCCAGCATTAGAGTTCTCACTAGTTCTTTTGGTTACCAACATTATTCCTCCTCTCATAGCTCTTCATATGTAACTTTCATCCATTATCACTCTATTGACCATATTTGTATAGTAGGTAAAATAGAGTACAACAATCTTTGAGAGGATCTCCTGGTTTAGCACCAATCCAAATTTGTGTTCCTTTAAAGATGCACTATCCGCAACCTCATGTTCAAATAACACAAAATTAATGAATTTATCCACATAATCCATGAAAAAAATACTTTCCTGCATCAAGATAAATAATTTCATCATTCTTTGAATCTTGAATGTGTGACGATAAAATTTTTTGTTAAACAATTCCTCAAAATCATCCCATCCAAAACCTCGATCCAATTTATCCTACACCACACGATCCCACCACTGGAATGAAACATACTCAAGGATATACATCCTTGGTCTGACTTTCTACTCTACGGGTGTTTAGATTAAATCTAAGTTACGATTCATCTTATTTAACCACACCTTATCCTTTTCGGGTTTATAATCACCACAAAATATGGGCTGATTCTGCTTCTAGAAATGGACAGAATGGTTCAATTTCCTTTGCTCATCCCTCTAGTTCCATGTTTCCACATCCTGAAATACATGGATGATAGTATGAACCATTTTTTGGTTCTTCTATGGTTTAGGTGAAACCACAATCTCATCGTCTTCTTCTGCTTTCTTTCTACAATTCCTATCGAGTTCCATTTTTTATAACCAAAAATAATTACAATATCCTCCCTCTCTATAAACTAATGGCTTATAATTTTAAATAATATCAAATAAACTATCAAAACATTTCATTCAAAAATAATCCTTTTCAACATTCAACCAAATTTGAAAAATTTATCTACTTGGTTTTGAAAATTAAACTATTTTCAAAATGCCAAAATCATTATCTTTTCAGAATATTTCATTTCAAAATAATTTTATAATTTTTAATAATAAACACTTTTGAAAAAATAATCAATCATTACTTGAATTAGTGTACACACTCCTGGTGGTAAGTCATTCCACTAATTTTTTTCATGCTTGTCTCTTCATAAAAACCCATGAAAATGATATTCCAAATCCAATAAGTGTCTCTGAAACACAAATGTACCCAATGTCTTGAATAACTTGATGTTCATCATAAAAAGCATAGATATGTATTTTTATCCTATACATTTCAATTCTTGACAATACTACTAATTTATATGATCCCAACACAATGACTAAACCAAAATAAATTTCAAATCCAGGACCAAGAAAACTAATTACCACTTGTTCCAGAAATCAAGGATCAGGCCGATATTACTTTTCCAAAATAGATTTTTGGTCCAAAAAAATATGGTACGACTTTCTTTAATTGGATTTTTGGAATGAAAAAAACTGATACCACTCATAACATCTCTTCCCTCCTCATTGGATTGATTCAAGAAGCAAATTATACTTGGCCTTAAGCGACAACCTCAATAAGAAAAAGGTTTTTAATAAATGTTTACGGATTCATTAACAAGTGGGGGGGGGGATTTCCTTTTGAAATAAAACAAATAACCAAAAACACATTTACCCAAATAATACAAGATGCATAATAAAAAATGAAAGAAAACAAAAAATTTCATTTATTAAAATCAAACTAAAACCAAGTACCGTAGTGGAAGACTACAATATCATAAAAACAATGGAAGAAAAACTATTAAAACACAAATAAAACAATAAGACTCTAAAGCGTCACAAGCTCCATGCTCTAACTTCTCCAAATAGCTGAAGTATCATAAGGTAGTTCTAAAGACGTGTGATCATTTAACTTTTCCCATGTCTTAGTAGATGGAATCTTTAGAATCACTAAAGTTATAATGTAGGGGTGAGTACTAAAACTCATTAGTTTTCTTCCAATGAGTTCCCTACTCACACCAATATGATAGAACATGTTTGAAGAATTTATATAAAATTATTTATATCAAAAAATTATAAAATAGATTTTAACTAAATTTTAACAAGATCCAATTTAATACAGTTTTCTCAAATAACACTAATTTATAAGGGAAAACACAATACTTTAAACCATTTCACAACTTCCATTTTTGGGATAACCAATCCATTCCATATATCAACACAACCAACAATGATTTCTTTGTTTTTGAAGTTCGATACTCATGAGTTGTTTCTCATCGATCTAAAAAGTTGAAACAAGTTAATTGTATCCCATGTTCCATTACACCATTAGCACTGATCCCAAGGTCATATTTCAACAAAGCATCATCATGAAATATAAACACACACCACTAACAATGAAAAAAAACCATTCCATTAAAATCATTCAAAAACCATTTCAATTAAATAACCAATTCAATAAAAAAAATTATTGAAAACCTTTTTCCAAAAATCAATACATGTAACTATTTAAAAACTATCATTTTGGGATCATTTATCAAGGCCTTTGTACAACAATGTCACAATTTCCCCCAGAATCCAAAACAATCCCTAAAGAATCTATTAAAAGAGATTTTCACATCAAATTCACGATCAATTTCAATAAATTAAATCAATTTAAAACTAATCCAATTATTTCTAGCAATACTATTTGAGGGTGAATCCACCTACCTCTAGAAGTTGGGAAAAACAATAAATCTCATGAAAGTCATCATGAAACCGAGTTGAATCACCATGAACACACATTAGATCTCTTCCACATTTATAAAATAAACCAAATCTAATCATATTTAGCATAAAATACCTTAGATCTACCCATAATGGGCATATATCTAAGAATCTAAGCGAGAGAGGGTGAAGTATATATAAAAAACTCATCAAGAACAACAAAGAATGAGGACATTCCAAAAGAATTCAGATTTAAATCACAAAAAATACATTTAATTTCCTCCATATCGATGGGAGAACCTTCCTTAAACATTGAGAGGGAAAATTCCCAATTCATCGCCATTTTTAGGAAAAAATGTTTCATTATAACAAATGGATGTCCAAGATCCACTTTTTAAGGATCTAGATTGTTGTTTTTCTTAGTTTAGTTGCATGGTTGGGAAAACTATGAACTAACTGTGCGCTAGTCACTACCTTATGGACGGACCTAATAAGGTTTTCAAACCATGTGCTAACTGTCTGGAAGCCATTATCTCAAAACCCCAAATCCATTTCTCAAAGATCAAGGATTTGACTTAGTGGACACATGGTTTTGGAAAATCATGTTCCTCCCACGCACCTTTCCTTTTTTCCCACATCTCTATATGCACGGTTTCCTGGAGTTTCTTCACGATTTTTCCAAACCGTGCATCAACCTTAAACCAATAGAAGTGCCCAGAAACCCTCCAAATTTTCTCCAAACTCTCCTAAAATTCACCCATATACATTATATAGTTTAAAATTATAATGAAATAGTTACCTGTAATAAACTGGGGGTGCTACATATTTAATAAATGGTTGGGGGTATGGGTTGGGTCACCAACTCCTTCTATGATTTTTTTTAATTTTTTTCTTATTATTATTATAAAAAAATGAGTGTTTGTGTTTGAATACATATATAGAATAATTGGGGGAATAAATATTTATCATGTCACCGTGGCTCTGAAACGTAACCTCGCTTTCCATATTGGTTTGATATACCCGACTTCACACCTTCTAAGAAGACCATACCACCATTTGAACCACCAAGTTGAGCATCGATCTACATTTATGTCCATTTATCTTCCATTCTCACAAAAACCAATATTACCCCCTATATACATCTCTATCCCCCAACAAAACTAGAAGCTACCATCCTTTTTACCATATCTTTAAACCAATATCCCTCCCTAACCTGCTTGTATAATTAACCCATCATCCCATGAAAACTCCTTGTCTAGATAACTATATGAACACCACCAACATATGGCTCTCATTCCCCCCCCCCCCCTCATAACTCACTATCTATTTCATTTTCTCCTCCATTTTCTTCTATCAATACCAGTACAGAAGATGTCCATTGCACTACTCAACGCTTATTTGTGTATAAATCCATACTTACTAGTAACCTTATCTATGATGTTTTTCCTCAATTATAATTCACATTCTTGATGGGTTCACAACAAATCAACTCAATACAGGGATAGATAATAACATATGATTGAATAAATTAGTTACTTTGGTTAATGACATAAAAGGTGCATCGATGGGGTAATGTGGAAATGGTTATCACCATTGGTTACATATAAGCGGTGTGTTTTTAACTATTGGTGGATTGATTAAACTGAGTAGAGTAAAAATTTGTAGAATGATGATGTGAATGATTCATGGGATACTCACTTCACATAGATGCCGCATTTTGGTGATAAAAAAATAATGACACTGACATGCTCGATTGTCTGGTCTTCTTTATTATTATTTATCAATTTTATGAAGATGTTTAACTAATGTTTTAGTGTTGTTGTGGAAATTAACATGATGATTTTTTCATTCCAAATTATTTATGATCTATATTTTACTAGTAATTGAATTTACATAATTGAATTTTTTATTCATATGATTATATTTATGTCTGTTTATTTTCTTATATTATTTTTATACACACATTTGTGGCCACACTAGTGATACCTAATAATTATTCTTGGGTGGGAGAGAATTAGTTTATTTATTCATTCTATATTTAATTATATACATATGGGAATCAAAAGTATCATGAGATAGATTTAAGAATAAATAAATACATTAATTAAAAAATTAATATTTTGTGTTATTTCTCTACATAGTTGAATATGTGAGACCTAACAAGA
This sequence comes from Viscum album, assembly GCA_963277665.1. Lineage (NCBI taxonomy): Eukaryota > Viridiplantae > Streptophyta > Magnoliopsida > Santalales > Viscaceae > Viscum > Viscum album. The sequence continues at coordinate 817,382,818 of OY728165.1, forward strand.
AATATTATGTGAGGGAATGCAAAAAAAACATAGATTCATTTAATATTTATGAAATGGGTCCTATAATTTGACTAATAAATCTTTTAATGCCTCACAATTTATACAAATAACATATAATGGAGCTTTGGATAATTTGTAAAAGATATTACATTTCCTGAAAATAAATAACATTTTTGAATTGGCGATAATTATGTGAATAATTATTCAAATATGGAGAGTATTTATCCATAGATATTTGTATTTATATTGTATTCACATCCTTATAATTTTATCTCTTATTTTTTTTATAATTTTGATTATTTATTTGATATTTATTTAATTTCTAAACATTTATTTGGTTTCACGTGAAATTAAATTTCCATAACTAATCATGAGATGCGATACTACTATTGACAATACACATTTTCCATGTGGGATAAATCCTACTTATATATCTTCTATGGTTAGTAGGTCTATAAATTTTTGAATTTTATATACCACGACAACTCATACCAATTATAGCTTTAATTCTTCATACTCTCTTTTAAAAAATCACTAACATGATTTGTCGTAGGTATTCTTAAGATTATTAAATAAAATTATCAATTATAAATTAGTAAATTCCATCATAAATGAACATAGTTTTCAATATTTTAAAATATTAATAATTCTATAATTTATGATCATATCACGAAAACCATGACATGAGATACCAAACCATGACACATTTCTTTCCTTCAGATACATGACTCTTAAACCTATGGCGATGAAATATTAATTATAATAATTTTTACCCAATTATATATTTTAAGATTCTATATCTAAATCATAAAAAATATGTTGTCTTGATTTCCTAGGGAATACGTTTGTCTAAAAGAATATAGTAACTTCTAATATATTAGTTTATCAAAATGGATAAATTCTTAATTCACAACCACTATTTTTATTCCCATTTTCCTATAAAATGCATTCATTCCATAAACATAATTTCATCTACACCAATTTTTATTTACCTTAGTATAGATCAACATTCATAACCATGACATGGTTTGAACCATATCACAACATTAATTTGTAATAAGAAAACTTGTAGAAACTCCAGGGAAAAAATTTATTTTGTGGTAGAAGACCATAGACTACTCCTACTTTTTTCAAAGAGAATGACATAAACCACAATTTCGGTTTAGAAATTATATTGAAGTGGTCTAAATAATGTTATGGTATTAATTATCCGGGAATATAATGAAATTCATATCCTTATATCCAATATTCCGATAAATCCATGACTTATATTACAAGTATAATTGTGGAGTTGTTTGTTTATCCTCATAAAAACATTTAAATCATAACCTAACTAGAACCAAACTACTTTTTTCCTATAACATAAAAAAATTTCATAATTTAAAATCAATTGTCAATAATAAAATCCAAGTTTTAATTTATTACATCTTTATCATACATTGTGAACCTAGGGTTGGACATTCACTACATCAAGGTTTTCTGAAAAATTATTTGTTTCCATCACTCCAAATAAACTCCTGAAAAATATCATGAGATTAAAAAACACAAAACACAAAATATTAAATAGAAAATATAATAAATCACTCTAATTATATGAGATCTATTATATATATATATATAAAGATTTGTAGAAATATCTTTATGTTTTCCTTACTCAAAACATTAAACAACTTATGCCGGAATTACATCTCATGTCTCTATAACTCTTTAATATTATCCCAAATGTATTATTTCTTCCTTTAATTTTTTTCAAACATAATCCCCCATTATGTTTATAATTCTTCCATTTAACATGACAGAAAACATTTCTCATTTATAATTGTGGAAATATTTCTCGAAATCCACTATTTAAACATAGTAGAAAATGTTTATCAATTTGCCGTTGTAATTTCACCCATTAAAAATAATCCTAAAAGCTAAAATATTTTCATTCTAATCAAAGAAAAAATACTTGTTATGTAATAAAATATTAGGAAAATTCGGTTGAACACTAAGAATAAATTGATGTTTCTCAGATGCTCATGTGACCAATGGTTTGGTAAAAATGTCCACCACTTGATGATTTATGACAATTTCATCCACATTGAAAACTCTTTATTCCATATTATAGTTAATCATATATTATTTAATCTAAATATTTCTTAAACATAAATGTTGTACTAGATTATTTAATATAATAGTTATACTTTTGTTGTCAAGTAATATAATAATAATAATCTTTATATCATAGTCATTAAAATCTCCTTATAATTGTTTCATCCAAATTAGTTGCGTATATGAAATTTCTTTTGAGATATAATATTCTTAATATATATTAAGTAAAGTAATTTATTCCTTATTTATAATACTACTAAAACATATACATCATATGAAAATTTATGTTCCACTTAGGAATGTTTAGTCCATAATATATCTAATATAATCAATATCTAAACATGACTCTAGATCATTATATTTTATTTCATAAAATTTGAAACCATAATCCATAGAAAATTCTATAAATCTAATTTTAAATTTCACTTCCATATGATATTACTCCTTTATACTAATTTAAAACCTTTTAGTCATGCATGTTGTATTAATAATTCCTAGTATCATTCCTCTGAAGTGGAGTATACTTATAATCATTCACTAAATTAATGTTGGATCCTTAACTTATCCATCTATATTGTTTCTAGTTTTACTTTCAATACTTATTTTTGTTGAAGATGCTTTTAAATAGTTCATTAAAAAAATTTCAACAATTCCTTTTCATAAATAGATTTAGTGACAATAATGTATTATCCTTTTATTTATTTACTTTTTTATGAAGATAATAATGGATCTTTCTGATAATATACCATCCAAAATATCATTTCAACATGTTTGAAATTTAATCCATTTATTACTTCTTGTTACAATAAAATGTGACTTTGGAAAAGTATACATGTACCAAGAACCACTCTTCCTTCATTCATTTCACATGAATATTTTGATCAAAACTGAATCCAATTGGTCATTCTAAAATCATGGTGATTTATTTAGTATATATAAATATTTATTGAGATTGAATATTTATTTATACCATGAATAACTAAAAAACCTTTCAACTAATAAATTATGAACTCCTCTTTAAGTACTCAATTTTTGAATCTTATCTTCACATCCATTTGATAGATCTTGAATCCCCTATGAATTACTGTTCCTAGAATTAGTTGAATTGGTTTATATTCTTTCACTAATGCAATGGTATCCTAAAAAATTATGACTTCACTATTAGTGTGACCTATTTATATCATCATCTCATAATTTTATATTACATTATCAGGTTCATCAAGTTTTTTTATTTACACCTATTATTTTCAAATGTTAATTTGATTTTTTGGAATCTTTGAAAATACCAAATACTGATTGATATATATATATAATAAAGTTCTTAAATCATGGATTTTTCATATTTTTCAAATTTTTAATCTTCTTTCAATTATTTTTTTCACCACCAATAAAACATTCATAAAACACATAATTTTTTGACTATGGGTTTAATTTTAATTATCACTAATATCATTTTATTTCAAAATTTCATTTCACATTTTTCTATTTCGAGTTAGGGATTCACTATATTTAACTCCTTTATAATATTTTAATTCAATCTTTTTGTTTTCCTCATCTCTTGCTCATTTTGTTTATCTATAAATTATTTAAGGATCATGCTCTTCACCACATATTTCCAATATATTGTTACTCTAAATTTTAATTCCCATTTTCTATTCGTTTAATTTAAAATTATTTATTTCAGAAATCTTGTTTAGGATTTTATTAAAGAACATATTGGTATTTAAATTTTTCAAATAATAAAAAAACATTCCATCATCTCGTATGTTACTGTATTTTCCTTATGTGGATTATTTATTTTTAATATACCACTGATATATGAATACAAAAAAATGATTTAGAGATTATTTTATCATGTGATACATCTCAAAATGAATTATTTTATCCATCAGACATAAAAAAGTCTTATTTGGATTGTATATCATAAATTTTACTACCTCCTTCAAATAACACCACAAGATACCCCATACATGGAGTATATTTTTTATCACATTATTCACCGTGTTGTTTGATTCCATACTTCTCCATGTATTTTTGAACTTTAATAGAAATATAGTATGCATCATTGTTAGATAAATCAATTATAATTACACTCTATGTTTTTTCACTAATATCTATTATCTATTAATTCTCTCCATCATCTCTTTAATTGTTTGCATAAATTAAATTCTATCAATTATTTTAAAATCCTCAACAAAAAAGATGAAATTATTATCCCCTCTTACTATCATAAGTTTTATTAGACCACAAATTTTGAAATGAATAAAATCAGGTAAATTTGATGAGCTAATTTTCAAATTAAATATATTGATTTAGTTTTATCTTACCTCTTAATCATATACCACAAGTCATTACCTTATTCTTTTTCATATTATGAAAATCCAAATTAACCTTGAAATTTGATATATTTATCATGATTTTTTTGGTGAATATGACCAATAGATATGTTTCTGAATATATTTTCCACTTCCATTATTATGAAACATTATATATATTTATTATCCACAAAATAGAGATTTTTATTTTCTTTTTTTCCTTTTATAAAGAAATCACTATCCTTTTCATGGATCAAACAAGTCATACAACTAAATATAAGTTGGAATTCCAAATAAAAATTTGACTAAACCTAAAATAACATTTTTAAGACCAATAAAACAATATATTTATTTTTCTAGCTTATATCTATAAAACCTCATATTTCCACTTTCTCTAATCATTAAATAATCATCACTTAAAAAATGAATTTTTCTATACACATGATTATTTATGTTCATTAGAAATATTTTATTACTCAACATATGGTATGAATTATCGCAATCAAGTATCTATTTAATATTATATTTTTAATATTTGAGTATGATTTTATCAAGATATTTTTACATTATTTTTATTTTATTTATAAGAAATTCATGATTTGGAAGTGTCATATATGGGTGTATACTTTCTATGTTCATCATTTTTAGTAATTCAATCCACATATTATAATAGAGATAAATTATTATCTCATATAATGGAGTTCTTTACTTTCTATTTCATTATTTTTAGGACACCATTGTATTTAATTTCCACTATCATTTATTTACTCACAAAAAAATATATATTTATTAAAGGGGGAACTTCTAAATAAAATGTTCAAGAAAGTATAAAATTGTGTATCCCAAGGTTATCCCCATATAAAAATATCTAGAAGTCCTAGGGAATTGATCCTCTTTCAGAGTAAATTCTTAGGGTATCATCCTAGTCACATTTATATGAATGTATATCAGTCATCATCTTCTCCTCATTCCATGGATGAATAATATCCCCAGCCAGATTGAGCATTACCTATATGTATTTATATATTATTTTATGGACAAATAAATTATGAGGTGAACTTATAGGATCTTCACCATCAAATTAGATTCTAAAAATAATTTTATAAAATATTATTTGTTTATTTTTTAGAAAGATATCCCATTGATCATGGATCAATATCAAATTATGAGAGAGTACCCTTAGTACATAAAAATCAATATATCATATCAATATTGATCCCCTAATATATTGGATAATGCATACCCCTCACATAATTCCTATATTTTAGGTTCCATCAATATTTGTATTGATGTTAAGTGTTACATTGGTTAAAAAATTACCATTGAATGAATTTATTCATTGTTGTGCAGAGTAAGTTCATGACATTTTTTTCTTAATTATAAGATTATTATTTCATAGATAACATCACCGTTTAAAAAATAGGTTGTGTTATAAAAAAAATATCAGTTACACTATTTTCTCATTAATGGGAATATTTTCTCACTCTCACTTTACATCATTATATCATTCAAGTAGCTTTGAGGTTTTGGATAACCGTTGGTAATTGTGTTCAAGAATTCCCTAAAAACATTTAATTTTAATTCAAGACTATTATTTTTTACTTTACATAGAAAATTAACCTTAATATTAATGTAGTATATTACCCTTAAATTTTTTCCTTTGATCAATCAATAAAATATTAAATTTTCATTTACCTCCCTCAATTATTTATTTAACTTTATTATACAAAAAACATTCAAAACTATATTTTTTATGTTTATAAACATAAAATCAACTTAAAAATTTCCATTATAGTTACCAATACATATTAAATTGACATGAAACTCTTTCCATGATCTTTATTTAAATAATTTAGTAAATTTATTACCTTAAATATTTCCTCAAATTTTAACTTATTGTCAGCCACTTCCCTAGAGCCTTATTTTATTGTACTCTATTATTAAAATGAAATATTTAATAGGTTTATTCTCTATTTGATTTAGATAATGAAATACAATTATTATTTCATAATTCAATTTATCTTCTTATTTTTATTCTTTTGAATGTCCATCTTCTTAAATTTCCCTTCAATATTTACATTAAGAAAAAACACATCCTCTAACGAATCTTAATTATTATTATCATGTTTCCCTTTATCTACTATATCCATTATTTCATCTTCCAAATCAAGCATAATATTTGTTTCTCATTCCTTGAGAAAAATATAGTCATTATCTTGCCTTTTTACTCACAATATTAAATTAGAACACTTTTATGCATGTATTTTCATATTTTAGATTCCTTATAGAAGGAAATGTTTTCTATATGTTTTTTGAGTGATCTATTTCATCATATTAACCATATGCCATAATTGGGTACCTAGATTCTATTTTTATAACATTTTCACTCATAAAAAATTCTATTGATATATTGCCATTAAATTTACTATTTCTATATTTGAACTTACAAAACACAATTGAGAAAAATTCATCACATACATCCTCACCACAATTATCATAACAAATATTAAGATTTTACATTTACTTGAAACTCATATATTTATTTGATAAACATATAGTTTATTTATGGATACACTCATATATCACATTCTACCATACTATTGTGGATGCCATAATGAAATAAATATACCAGATTCATTTCATTGGGTCTAAAAACAATTGTATTTTATAAAGGTGTAATTACACTTAATAACTTCTTTATAATCTATATATCCATAATTCCATCACAATGATGACATAAAAATCCAAAAACCTAAATGATATAATTTTATAACCAATTAATGTTATCTTTTGGGTGTATCTTCAAATAATCAAATTCATTATGAAATACATGAAACTTTTCTCTATTCACCCAATTTTCACCTTACTAAATATATGATAACTTGTATTATGATACCTTCATGGAAGTGTTGTTCATCACCAGCATGCACATTGAATTTTAAAGTGCTCTATATAAGTAATTGTTTTCCATTTAAATAGGATTGAGTATCTTATTTTCATTTTCTTTCAATGATATCTATATGGGATCACTTACATGAATTCCATGAACAATATTATGGAAAACATCAATCCAAGGAGATTAATGATGAGATATCATCAACTTTGTTCATAACTAATAATTTCATCCATCCCAAGTGAAACTCATTTTTCATTGAAAATTTTCCCCATGTCCAAAAAAAATCCCTGTATGATATTCACTAAATGAAGTCCTAGATCAGATACGACATGTTAGAACCACCAAGACCCCAATCACCTCAAGATGGGGAATAATTAGGGAGGTTAAATATCTTCTCCCATAAAAAAGATAGTATTATCCTATTATCAATTGAATATACATATATTTAATCATTCAATCCAATTACAACAACTAGATAATTAAAGAAAAGAACAAAAGGCACATATATTTTACATGGTTCACCCAAAGGGATATTTAAGAATCCTGCATTATTGATGATTTGGTTTACTAGGAAATCAACTAATGCACTATTAAGTGAATACAATTTTTAGGAATTAGACTCCATTTATTATGGGGTTTATTACATCCTCTTAAATCTATACTCACTCGCTTATAATATGGTCTTGAAGATAAGACCCATAATTAATTAAAGTGGAAGTAAAAAAAGGTTATTTAGTGTACCAATTGATTATAGGTGGGTTGCATTAACTGAATATTCATTAATAAATATGAATCATCAATTATGTTCAAGTTATTAATCCATTGAGATAATAATAATTCTTATTAATTTATTTGTGAAATTATATTTATTTCATTTTTGTTTTCTATCTCTAATATCAATTCCATATTTTTGAAGATCTGTAATCATATTCCTTTAAATTATTCATTATATATCCATTAAAAAATCTCGAACATATTATGTAACATTATATATTAGGATTATCCTTCCAAAACACCCATTAAACATTAGTAAAATTACCCATAAAATATCATATATTTCAATATTTTGAAATATATCAAAATCTATCAATTATGTAGATATCATGAAAACAGAATCAAGTTATTCCCAACCATGGTTTGGTTTTTTCAATCAATATTTTGACTCTAATAACTATGGCCAAAAAATATTTATAACTGAGAAATGTTTCCATTTTCATATTTTAAAATTTATTTCTTGAAGATAACCAGGACAGTGTGTCAGTAATCTCACATTATTTTTTTTCTAAATAAATCCAATATCTTTTAAAATTTTCTTTTAGTGAAACTAGTATGTATATATTCATGATCAAGATAAGTCTCCCTCTTTTTCTACAAAGTTCCTTCCATTAATAACAATAATTCTTTTCCCCTTGTTTTTTCAAACTTATACCAAAATTTTCTCCACAACCATGACGTAGTTTCATAGAAGTCAATGCATTGTATTTTCATGAAATAACCTCTAGTATCTATTAAAAAAAATTAGTTACACCAAAATGGAAGATGACCTGATACTCATGCATACTTAGAAAAAAGATTATTCATTATCATGGATTTCGACCACATCATATTGAGTTTAAAAATGGAATGATTTACATCCTCAATGTATTAAATGAAATACAACACCTCACTACAAATATTTGGTTAAAATCACCACTTACATTCTATCAATTATTTTAAATGAGGAAGAAATTTTTAACTAAAGTATGGTGGTTTACAACATACCTTGGTTTATTCCAATATACATCACATCATATTGAATATCACCATGAATTTTTTTTTCATACTGCATACGTATTATATTATAATTAGGGGTTTAGGCCATGTCATGGTCAGTTCCTAGATACACCACATTAGGATAGAAACCATAGATACTACGAATAGTAGACAAGATGGCATGAGTAATTCTAAAACGTACATCATGTAGTTAGGTTTTTCACATAATGTTAATATCCCTCCAGAATATTCACCAAAATGGTCTGACTTAACTCCATATTCATTTTAAAATCTCCAAAACATGTTGACCCTGAGGGAATCCTGACCAGTATTTTGATACTTATCATTCATCACTGGAAGAGTTTTATTTCTTTACCCCACATGAACTCTTTTTTGGCCTCCTCATTATTTCCATAGATCTGATCATCAATCTTCCACTCATAAACCATCAATAGTCATTTCATATCACATAACTCATCATCTTTATGTTTGATCTCACAAAAAATGTGAATCAAGGTTTAATTGTGTCTTGAATTAGATGTAAAGATGAATTATCATCCTATCAGAGGCCAAAAGTGAACACATGATGAATAGGGGTATAAATGAAAAATAAAAAAAAGTGAGGATCATTTTTAAGACCCTTTAAATATTAACAGTCTATTGTTATTGTGGAAATAGAAAATCCAATAGAATTTATTGAAGTAACTAATTTATTTCATGATCAAAAAAAATTTATATTAATTGGTACATATGATAGGCGATATAAATGAAATGGAAGTAGATAAATAATAAATGAATGAAATCAAAAATAATGGTGGTGAATTAATAATTATAAAAATATTTGGTGATGGATTGATTTATTTTTTATGAAGAATGGTTATGTGACATTGTTGTTAGTGAGATAAATCAGTTTTCCATCGATGGACTAATCTGTTGAATCCAATTGTTGATCCTCGAACATCTAAATATTTGATGTTGAAGCTCCTCTCCCTTGGTGATGATGCCTTCCTCTCAAACTCCTAGGGTAATAAATTTAATCCTATGAACATGATATAATAGTGGTTATATAAGGGGTGTCTCTAGAAAATATAATTATAAAATTTATTTATTTAATTTATTTAATTTAACTATTCCAATTCCATTGAATGCACATCAACCCAATGTCTGATTTATTAAAAAGTTATATCATTCCTAAGGTAAACCCCTCATTCATAATCTAACTATGGTCCCATAATTTACAACAGAAAATCTGATTAATGGTAAATCAATTAATTATGAAATTATACACGTGCGGGTATAATTATATTTAATATTTTTAATATATCAATATCAGGTTTTATCGACACTCATAACTCCACAGAAACTGTAATGAAATCCCCAAGATACAGATTTAAATTATTTTAAAGGGGGAATGCATAAAAAACCAAGTCACTACATTCCCCCTACCATCAAATATTTTCGAAACAAAAAAGAACAATATACTTATAAAGGTGTTGGTATTGATCCCACATCTAGATATCACAGTCTTATGAGATCTCACAGAGGCTCTTGAGCTTCTAAATGACTCATACAAGTGGAATATAACACCCATGAAGAGGCCTTTATTACTAATCCTTGTCATCGACTTCGTATTCTGAAAACAAATCTCTTCCCTTGATTTTCATCTTTCCTATGTCAATGGTATGTTGTAGATCATGCATGTTCATCCACATCAATAGAATTTGTAAGGTGTTTGATACTTGGTCCAACAACAGGGAAGAGTATAGGTGATAAGCTACCTCCCCAAACAAATGAATGATATGGAATGTCCTAATGAGCCTCATAGATAGCTTTTTACCACATCTAAACCTCATTAGGGTGAATCTTTTAAGAAAATATGATCACCCTATTTGATCTCCAAGGTCCTTAGACAACATTCTATATATGTTTTATATCATCTATTAGTAGTCATCGCATTCCCTTAAATAACATGAACCTTATTTGATGTCAAATACTCCAGATCCAAACCAGCAAGGGATGATTCAACTATCTCATTCTAGAATAAGGGTGACTGATAGGGAATCCTGTATAACTCCTAGAACAGTTATGTACCAATAGTTGAATGTTAGGTTTAATTATAAGAAAACTACACTTGGTACAGGTGATCCTCCCAGCTCTGATGAAAATATAGCACATATTCTCTCATCATATCCCCAAAAATCTGAATGGTCCACTCTATCTGTCTATCTCTATAGATATGGAATATTTTCCATATATATAATTAAGTCATAAAATCATTATAAAATACTCTTCACAAATGGGATGTGAATTTAGAATTTATTTTGAGACATTATTCATCAGTATTCCAAGAATTCAGATAAATCCCCACACATACAAGTATCCCAAACACTACACTAGACTCTATTCCTAGATAGTAAGTAAGTGAACGGGATAGGTGAGATGATATATAGTAACTAAAATGGAAGCATGAATGAAATATTTCATATAATTACCATCTAAAAATCCATAAAAATTCCATCCCATTCCAACTTGGGAACCCTAAGGGGTTGAGATAAAACTTCTAGAACTTGGGGTTTATCTTTCACTTGCAAAAAAGTGAGTCATCCAGATGAAAACTCAGTGAAAGTATTCTTCTTTCCAATCCCCCAAAATAATAATTAGAGTTCTTGGTACATCGTTAATAATCGAGTATACTCCACCAAGCGATAGGTGTCTAACTCTCTCATCACACCCTTATGTTGAATAATTGGTACCATGTTTCATCCTCAGAAGAGGATGAATTTATCCCCACCTTCATAGAATCCATCTAGTGTATCCCCTAAGGATATCTAATTAAACAGAAATTCACAATCAATGTCTCCCAAATGGGCCTCTCCCGTGCACTGTAGAAATAGTAGAGACACCAATATCAACTTCATATAATCTAGTCATTTCTCCCATACTAATGTCATATGTAACAAGTTCAAATACTATAAATCCACCTACTCCAAATGGTAGTGAAATTGCATACTTAGGGAATATACTCATGTGGTTCCCTTCATAAGAGTATAGACTATATAAAATTTATAGTCCAAAAGGAACATTAGTCAAAACCTCTATCTCAAATTTAGGTCTCTCTGAGAAAAGTTGTATCGAGGACTCTAGTTTTTTTAATAGCCAATAAAATAATAACCCATAATATAATTTTTCTACATCTTGAAATTGAATATTGTTACTTTTTACTCCATAAAATGGGTCATGTAATTATGGTCTTTGGTTATCAACTACCTAGACCTATAATAAATCACTGCATACCTCTATATTAACACACACATTATCCCATATATAGAGGCATAAAAGAAAATAATGTTCCCAAAACGATCCTCAAGTTGTCTCAAAATAATATCATGTCCCAACCTCTATATAAACTCCTCAAAGGCTCTCTGACACAACTCATTCCAAATAAATGGTCATCCCTTACAATTAAATGTAGTTAAATGGGAATAAATTCTATAGAAATCATCTATGAACCTCCAATAATACCCATTTAAAACAAGAAATCTCTAAAACTCATCTATGTTCTTAGGTGGTTCCCGATTTAGCATAGCCTCTATCTTATAAGGTTCCACATATAATCTAGCCTCTAGTATGAAATGCCCCAAAAATTAGACTTCAATAATATTGAAATAAATCCTTGATAATATACCATAAAACTAGCCATCACCTAGAAATTCTAGGTTCATTCTCAGATATTATTTGTGATCCTCCTCATAATATATGAGAATGTTTCAATGAATACTACTAAAAATGACACAATAAGGGCTAGAAGATTCATTTCATAAGTCCTATGAACATATCAGGGGAATTTTTTAAACCAAATGGTATTATAAAACACTCTTAATTATCATAGAGGCATCTGAATTTTATCAATATGATATCCTCTTCATAAAAAACTGATAGTATCTAGACTTATAGTCAATCTTTGAGAACCATATGTCACATTTCAATTGACCAGAAAGTTTTTTGATCCTACATAATGGGTATGTGTTCTTTATTTTCACCTAATTTAGGTGATAGGAGTCCACACAAAGTCTCAATCCCCATTCATCTATTTTGGAGAAAAATAAAGGACCCCCCCCCCCAGCGGGACACACTGGGTATAATGAAAACATTATCTTGAAGGTCCTCCAACTACACCCTCTTCTCCTGGAGCATATAACGAGTTATCTAATATGTCATAAAAAATTTAGAATTCATTCCTAGTTGCAATTAAATGAATAATTCAATCTTCCTTCTGTAGGTAGTCACAAAATATCTTCAGGAAATACATCCATATATTCTTCTACTACAACTGGATGTATTTTTCATGAAGGGAATGTCATACCAAAGGAAAACCATTCTATATTATAAGTGATGGGTTTAAAGTTTTCATATACAAGCCCTTATTACTCTACAAAAAATTCTTTTTCATAGGTGAAGTGAAATATAATCTCATTTTACAGTAGAAACCTCCTTATCCTTTATTGAAATTCTACTAAGAAATGAGTTGTAAGTCATCGATACAAAGAATGAAATCATATATATTTATCAAAACCATGAATAAGTCTCATAAAAAAACATTTTATACTATGTGGAAGCTCAAATATTTGATAAATGTGTGAAATAGTGGAATCTCCACCAGTAAGACTCTGCAACCACATATATCAAGGTAGGGGCTCTAATGGGATCTCTTGACACTAGTGCAGAAATCGTTTTTTACGTCACCATTTTTTACGTCGGTTATATATAACCGACGTAACAATGTGGCGAGTAGATTTTTCACGTCGGTTATTTTAATAACCAACGTTACAAATCGCGCCTGTTGGGTTTTTACTTCGGTTATTTGATAACCGACGTAACAAATCAATGCACGGGGGGTTTTTTACGTCCGTTATTTTGTAACCGACGTAAAAAAAACCGCGTTTTTTACGTCGGTTATCAAATAACCGACGTAAAAAACCAAAGCGCGGTGTTTTTTACGTCGGTTAGAAAATAACCGATGTAAAGAAGCTTAAAAATATTTTATAACGTCGGTTATATAATAACCGACGTTATAAATCATTTAAAAAAAATTAAAGACCGTGTTCTGTCATTTACGATTTTTTCGATTGACAGTCGCCGGCTGGTCTCTCTCTCGCGCGGTAAACTCTAATCGGCTCGTCGATCGCCTGCATTACACTCATTTTGGCTTCATTGTTTATCTTCTTCACTGCTCTCAGATCTATCATCTCAACTCGTGACATTCAAGTAAGCCTTCCACGAATTTATTTCGTTCGTTTTTGTTTCGATTCTTGATGTGCTTTTCGTTCGTTTTTGAATCTTGTGGAATTTTTTTTATTGCAAATGGTTATTATGTTCATTGAACTCACAACATTTAACTCGCAAATGATTATTAAAACATTGTGGATTAGCTTCAGCAAAATATGAAAAATAATGGGTGGTACTGTAACGTTCCATTCTTCCAGCAACATTATTATTTTCATTCCCTAAGTTATAAAAATAAGTATTATGTAGAATGATTCAAAAATTTAATCTGTGAGATGAGTTGATTTATGTGTGAAGCCCAGGACAAACACATATGTATTTTTTTATTGGTATTACATATATATAGTTCGACATATACTTTTTTTTACATTACCATGATATTAACATTACTTTTTCTAAAGAAATATTAATGTCCTTAGATTATATATCGGATCAAAAGGATATAGTAATTCTAATATATAATCAGAATGATCAGATAATATGACAATATTATTAAACATAAAACAAATGATCTATATTAATATTTTTAACATGACACTTACGATGTATAGCTATTTGGTGTTGGGTACTTATGAAAACTACTACTACTTTCAAGATTTGTTTTATATTTTAAATTGTTTTACATTCAAATTATGATTTTTTTCATATAAACATGTTTTGTCTTATCTTAAAAATATATTTTTTTTGTTGATATTTGTTATAGGTAATAATGAGTCGAAGTTGGATTACGGCACATCGAATGAGCAATGAATTTGAGGAAGGTGTTGATGCCTTTTTGGAATTTGCAAAACGAAATGTTCCAAGTAGTGACATTTTTTTCTGTCCATGCCTGAAATGTTTGAATATGAAGAAGTTGAAAAGTAGAGAGATAAAAGATCATCTGATATGTCATGGTTTTAATCCGAGTTACAGCCCTTGGATTTGGCATGGTGAAACTGGATGGAATGTCACTGATGATGATGATTCGCAAGATGGTAACTCCGATGGAATTGAAGAAATGATTCGCGATATTGTAGCAGAACAAATTGAGATAGAACCTAAAGTTGCACGTCTATATGGTGATGCTGAAAAACCATTATATCCCGGTTGTACAGATTTTACGATTCTGTCGGTGGTGTTAAGATTGATTAACCTAAAGGCGAAGCATGGATGGAGTGACAGAAGTTTTACAGAGCTGCTACAATTGATGAAAGACATTCTTCCAAAAGATAACGATCTTCCAGATTCACATTACAAAGCCAAGAAAATATTATTCCCGATTGGATTGGGATACAAGAAAATACATGCCTGTCTGAATGACTGCATTATATATAGGAAGGAATATGAATTTATGTCAGAGTGTCCAAAATGTAGGACATCACGGTATAAGGTGAAAGAAAAATCACAGGGTGATGTAGAGATTACAAATCTCCCTTCAATGGTATTTTGGTATCTTCCTATAATTAATCGTTTCAAACGTTTATTTGCTAATTCACGTGATGAAAAAAGGTTAAGATGGCATGCTGAAGAGCGGGTATGTGATGGAAAAATACATCATCCAGCTGATTGTCCACAATGGAAGAAAATTGATGCGCAGTATTCTACATTTGGAAATGAAATAAGAAATCTCAGACTAGGGTTGTGCACAGATGGAATGAATCCATACCGAACACTCAGTAGCACACATAGTTCATGGCCTGTTTTATTGGTAATTTACAACCTCTCTCATAAAGTTTGTATGAAGTGCAAATATGTCATGTTGAGTACAATGATCTCTGGTCCAAAGCAACCCGATAATGATATTGATGTTTACTTGTCACCGTTGATTGATGATTTGAAACTGTTATGGGCCGATGGTATTAGGGTGTATGATTCTTATAAAATGGAATATTTTCAACTTTATGTAGTGCTTCTGTTCACTATAAATGTCTTCCCAGCGTATGGAAATTTGTCTGGATACAGTGTTAAAGGGATAAAGCATGTCCAATTTGCGAACAACAGACATCCTATTGTCAATTTCATCATGGGAGGAAAACAGTGTACATGGGTCATCGAAAGTTTTTGCCTATGGAACTCCCTTATAGAAGACTAAAAAAGGCATTTAATGGCTCACAAGAATTTGATACTGCTCCAAAACCTTTATCCCATGATCTGTATTTTGATAGGGTGAAAAACCTTGACGTGACATTGGGAAAGACACAGAAATCTGGTAATGATAGACATATTTGGAAGAAAAGGTCAATATTTTTTGAGCTACCATATTGGAGGTATCATGAAGTTAAACATAATATTGATGTCATGCACGTGGAGAAGAATATCTGTGATTATTTGATTGGAACATTGTTAGATATTAAAGGAAAGACTAAAGATGGGTTGAATGCAAGATTAGACTTACTATCAATGGGAATACGTTTGGAGTTAGCTCCCACTCCTAAAAGAAGACGAGCATTTCTTCCCCCGGCTTGTCATACATTATCAAAGAGGGAGAAAATTAGCTTCTGTCAGTGTCTTCATGATACCAAAGTGCCTCAAGGTTATTCTTCTAATGTAAAAAATTTTGTCTCAATGAAGGACTTGAAGTTGATAGGTATGAAATCACATGATTGTCACGTCATGATGCAACAAATTCTACCAGTTGCATTGTGTGGAATATTTCCCATTCGTTTCAGAAAGACTATAATGAAGTTGTGTTATTTTTTCAATTCAATTTGTAACAAGGTGATTGATGTGAATGCTTCGAACATTTTGGAAAAGGATGCAATTTTAATACTTTGTCAATTGGAAATGTATTTTCCTCCAACTTTTTTTGATATAATGGTGCATTTAATGATTCATCAGATTCGAGAAATAAAGCTTTGTGGACCTATATATCTTCGTTGGATGTATCCTTTTGAAAGGTATATGAAAATATTAAAGGGGTATGTTAAAAATCTATATCGACCTGAAGCCTCCATTATTGAAAAGTATATTTCTGAGGAGGTAGCAGAGTTTTGTACGAGCTACTTGGCTACGACGCAACACATAGGTTTGCCTCCATCTCGCCATGAATGAGTTAATAATGAGGGAAAGGGGATTCGCGGCTTGAAAGTCAAATCATTGTCAGCTGAACAGATGAAGAAGTTAGAATCATACATCTTGAAGAACATAGCTGATGCTCAACCATATATCACATTGCACATTAATGAGTTGAAACAATGTCATCCAAAGAAGAAAGAAATGTGGATTTTGAATGAGCACAACAAAACTTTTTTGTCATGGATTAAAAAGACTTTGCTTGGTTGATCAGATGTTTCAGAGAAATTAAAATGGATAGTGGGTGGTCCATGTTTAAATGTGATAACGTGGTCTGGTTATGACATTAATGGTTATACATTTCATACAAAAGCTCAGGACAACAGAAGTGCGGTTCAGAATAGTGGTGTATTGGTGTTTGCAGAAGCAATGCATTTTTCGAGTGCTAAGGACAAAAACCAAATTTCTGCATCAAATGCATATTAACGAGTGATTGAAGACATATGGGAGGTTGATTACTTTAAAATTAAAGTTCCCGTTTTTAACTGTAAATGGTTTAACGGTAACAATAGTGTCAGACACGATGAATTTGGAATGACACTTGTTAATCTGAATAGATTGGAAGACACAGCTGATTCTTTTATAATGGCAACACATGCAAAACAAATTTTTTATGTAGTAGATCAATCAGATATGCAGTGGGCTGTTGTTTTACAAGGAAAAAAAAACAATATGTTGGTGAGGGTGAACTTGATGAATATGCTGATTTATGTGAGATACCTACTTCAATGGAAATATTAACAGAACATAATGATGATCATGTTGAAGACATAGTTTGTGCCATAAGGAACGATCACGACGAAGGAATTTGGGAAAACAATCCATCTGTACATTCCTAAAATTACAGGTAACATGTGTTTATTTCTTGTTTACATTTATTTTTTCCATAAATGTTAGATATTGTAAGTTTTTTATTTATTAAAACATGTTTTAAAATAAAATAAGTATATGTTATTGTTTGTTTTAAGTTTGTTTAGTTTACTTTATCATGTTTATTGTTGTACCCCTCTCTCTTGGATTTTAATGATCACAATCACTCTCATCGTGTTCTAACTTGTTTTCAAGTGTTTTGATGCTAGGAAAAAGGTTGCCCAGGAGTTGGCCCAAGAAGGCTGATATTGACTTTCTGAGTCTATCGGCCAACTGGTGGATTCCCACCGGCCAGCCGGTATGGGCACCGGCCAACCGGTTCTTGCCCACCGGCCAGCCGGAGGGCAAGCCAGTAGGCTTGCCCACTGCCTGGTGACACCGGCCAACCGGTGGATGACCACCGGCCAGCCGGTGGTCTCTGGAAGAAGCATTGCTTTCTGCCAGAGCCACCGGTCAGCCGGTGTTAGTGCACCGGCCAGCCGGTATGGGCACCGGCCAACCGGTTCTTGCCCACCGGCCAGCCGAAGGACCCAGGCAGTAGGCTTGCCCACTGCCTGGTGACACCGGCCAACCGGTGGATGACCACCGGCCAGCTGGTGGAACCCAGATAGAAAGAAATGCTCTACGACCCAACAGTTTATAACCATTACATGATGTTTAAAATGCTTATTTTTGTTCACTGACAATTACTTTACCATGTTTACAATGTTTACCAGGTTTACCATTTTTTCCATTTTTTACCATCTTGACCATCTTGACCATCTTGACCATCTTTTACATCTTTACCATTGTTTAACATGCTTACCATATTAACAATGTTTACTATTATGTAACCTAGTACACTTTTCTATTTTCTGATTACAGTAGTATTAAAATATTTGAATTTGTATATTTGTGAACTGACGTTTGTTTTTTTTTTGATTTGAAGGATAATGACAGATCATTCAGATGATCAACCACATGATTCTGGGGAGGAGCATATTTCTGGTCATACCTCTGGGGATGAACATTCACATGCTCCTATTACGACAAAGAGTTCAAAGGTTGGTAAACGTGGTTGCACACGTTTACCAAAATTATCACTTGCCTGCACGCAGGATCAGAGGATAGTAGTTGAGTTTGATGATGATGATATTCCTAGAGGTCCGAATGCCAAAGATTTTAAGAGTTTTGTTTCAACTCAGGCTAAGACCAAAGTAAGCATTCTGTATGATGATTGGAGAGGTGTGGATAAAGAGGTTATCTCTCAGTTGTGGGAGACGATTTTGGTAAGATATTTTGTCATTATTTGACCATTATTTTAATGTTTCTGGTATATATAATATGTTTAACCTCTTCTTTATCAGATGACATTTGATATTCCTGACATTGGAGGAGTCAGGAAGAAATGTTTATCGTTGGCTGCCAGGAGATGGAGGGATTTCAAATCAACCCTCACATCTGATTTCATTTATGGTCATAGGAGTCATGACAATCCATGTCGTATATATCCTTTTATAAATGAAGACACATGGAGACAGTTTTTTGAAAGTAGAAAAAAAGAGTCATATCTGGTAAGGGCAATATAAACTTTTATATAATTTCTTATATAAATGATTTTATTAATGTTTTGTTAATGATTTCTTATTCTTAAATTACAGAAAACAAGGAAAGCTCATCAGGATATCCAATCTAAAAATGTATACCCTCATAGTTTATCTCGGGGAGGGTATACATTATTGGAAGAAAAAATGATAGCGGAAAAATTTCAACAACTAAGAGCTGAGTCTTCAAGCTCTGGAGAGGTGGCCCCTCCATCCCCTCCATCTAGACATGAAAAATGGAAGAGAGCTCAGAAGGAAAAAAAAGGGCAATATCTTTCGGAAGAATCAAGAATCGTAGCTGAGAGGATTGTAAGATATCTATTTAATTTATTTAAGTTAACTTTTTTCTTCATATAAGTTTCAATCATTACATAAATGATCAATTAATTAATACAGGACTCTCTTGAGGAGCAAAGTTCATAGGGGACATTTACAGCTACTGGGAGGGAAGATATTTTATTTGCAGCATTGGGAAGGCCCGAACATCCTGGTCGTGTAAGAGGATATCCGACAGGTGTATCGGTAAGAAAAGTGTTTCCACGTTCTTCAACTTCTAACATTGAGGGGGTTTATAAAAAAAATAGAATCCTTGGAGGCTGAAGTTCAAAATATTAATGCGACGATGGAAGACAAGATTAGAGATTCGGTGCAGTCTATGTTTGCAGAAATGCAAAGACAATTTCAGACTGCATCTCCCACTCCTCCACCTCCCCCTGCAGACCCCATTATTTATCCTCCACCTCCGCCAGTAGCTCCCACTCCCCCACCTCAGCCTGCGGACCCCATTTTTTATCCTACGCCTCCGGCGCAGCTTCCTACATATTGCGAGTTGTATGTTGATGATTCTCAACATCATATAGTAGCATATGGGTTGGTATATTGTATAGGAGATACAGTTCATCATCAACAATTAGAGGTAGAGAATCAGAGGGTCACTGTACATGATATTATAGATATATCAGCTAGGGTACCAATACCTACCGATGAGGTGGCGACAGTTGGACAGAGTATCGGCCATTTTTTAGTTTGGCCATCTAGACTTCTTCGACTCATTACCATAGAGGTATGAATGTTATATATTTTATTTTATTTTTTTATTAAAGTTGTTTTATCATTTGAAAACAACTATAATTCTCAATTTTTTTTCATAGGAATACTTCAAAGGTAAAGAAATACCGTATAGACAACAACAAAAACAACAGGCTATGACATCAGATACAGATTCCAGTGGTCTTGATAGATTGTCAAGATATTCACATTTGTTGTTGGGTTTTTATGAGTTTCCAATGGAATCTCATGTTTGTGGACGTGAAATAACTGTGGGGATTACAACATCTGATATCATGGAGCTTGTTACTGGAGATAAGTTGGCCATCAACGTGGTGCAAATTTTTTCCATGTAAGTCTTAACACCTTTTCCCTGCGTTATATTTATTAAAAATGTATACTTATATATGTTTTGTATTAGGTATCTTTATAAAATTTGTGAGAGTAATGAACTGACAGAAGTATATGGATTCATGGACCCGAAATTGATTTCCCCTGAAGCATGTGCATTGACTGAGGAACAAAGAATGGTTTATATTGCTGAAAGATTTGAAAAAATATAATCCAACAATGTTGGATGATGCCTTTTTGTGAGAGGTATGAAACACATTTCTCTCAAATAGTTAATTATCTTTTAACATAAAAAACCACTAACATTAAATTTCCTTTTATCAGTAATCATTGGATGTTAGGGATTTTTTTCCCAAGGGAGAAAGCTCTTTATTGGATATGCTCTGTTCATGGTGATGTGCGGGAAAGTTTTAAGAATATATTGGAAAAGTAAGTTTCAATTTTTCAATAGTTTTATATATTATAATAAATTTTAAATTTACCCCATTCGTATTATTTTTCTAACAGTGCATGGGCCTACTTTCGAAAAAACACAAAGAAAAGAAATGAAAAGATCAAATATGTAAAGGCGAAGGTAAATTTCCATTTATAATTTGTACTTTTTGATTTATTACATAAAAATAATATATTGAATTTACACTCATTCAAAACAGAATTGTCATGAACAACAAGGCCTCATCGAATGTGGATATTATATGTTAAGATTTATGTATGAAATAATAACAACTGGTACAGTTGTGAATTTTGACCTGGTACGATTTCCTCTTAAACTTTGCCATCATATTTCAATTTGATTTATTCATTATACACGTAAACTATCTTCTTTTTCATTTTTAGCTTTTTGATGACCCTCAACCCTATACTGCTGAAGACATAAAACACGTACAAGTGGAGTGGTCAAATTATTTTACAGGTTTGATTGAATTTTAGTTGTTTGTAATGTAAAATGTAATTTTGAATATTGTCGTTTTAATTGTCTATTTGGTAGTTGTTTAGGTTTGATTTAGTTTTTTTTGAAGTTGATAGTGTAAGTTTTGAATGTTATATAAGTGAATGTTTAATTTTGCTCTACTTCTTGTTTTGGTCTACTTTTGATGGTTCTTCTGGTATGGATTTGGGTCTGTGGGGGAGGGGTGGCAGGGATGTCCAGGGGTGTGGGAAGCCGGTCCAGGGGTGTGGGAGTGCTGTCCAGGGGTGGGGGGGTTGTCCAGGGGTGTGGTGGGGGCTGTCAAGTGGGGTGAGGGGGTGAGGAGGTGCTGTTCAGGCGGGTGGGGGGTTGTCGAGGGGTGTTTGGGGTGTCTGGGGGTCGGGGGGCAGTCCAGGAGTGTGGTGGGGGCTCCAATGGGGTGGGGGGGGGGGGGGGTTGTCCAAGGGGTATACATGAGGGTGGGAGCTCCAATGGGGTGGGGGAGGGCTGTCCAGGGGGTATACATGAGGGTGAGGGCTCCAACGGGGTGGGGGATGGCTGTCCAGGGGGTATACATGAGGGTGAGGGCTCCAACGGGGTGGGGGAGGGCTGTCCATGGGGTATAAATGAGGGTGGATTCTGTCTAGTGGGTAAGTTTTATATGTTATCTATTTACATGCTTATTTTTTATGTACTTCTGTTTTTGTGGTATGATTTCTTGATTTATTTTCTGGTTGATTCTGGTGGAGAGAAGATCACTGCATTCTGTTTAAAAAAAAATTGGGTTTATCACATCGGTTATTTAATAACCGACGTGATAAAATTCCTGGAAAATATTTTATCACGCCGGTTATTTCATAACCGACGTTATAAAAGGCCTGTGGACTAGTTTATCACGTCGGTTATTTAATAACCGACCTGATAAAAGGCATGGAGAATGGTTTATCACATCGGTTATTTAATAACCGACGTGATAAAGGGCCTGGAGAATGGTTTAGCACGTCGGTTATTGAATAACGTACATGCTAAACGGCCTGGACAAGGGTTTATCACGTCGGTTATTGACTAACCGACGTGATAAACCCCCACCCACCGGTTTATCACGTCAGTTAGTCAATAACCGATGTGATAAACCCCCCTCCCCCAGTTTTTCACGTCGGTTTTATATGAACTGACGTGATAAAACACGCTGAGCCCGGTTTATCACGTCGGTTCTTATAGAACGGACGTGATAAACCACCCTCACCCTAGTTTATCACGTCGGTTCTTCGATAACCGACGTGATAAACCATTCTCCAGGCCTTTTATCACGTCGGTTCTATCATAACTGACGTGATAAACCATTCTCCAGGCCCTTTATCACGTCGGTTCTAAAATAACCGACGTGATAAACATCGCGATTTTATGCTTTTTGACGCCGGTTTTTAAATAACCGACGTCAAAAACCTTATTTATAACGTCGCACGTATTAATGTCGGCTAGAAACCGACGTAAAAAATTAAAAATAACCGACGTAAAAAACGTTTTCTTCACTAGTGTGATCATGTACCAGGGATAGGTTTAAAAAAGAAATTACTCAAACCTAGGTCAATTAGTAATTGAGATAATGTCGAAAAGTCACAAATCATACCTTGAATTATCTTCAGTGCCTTGGCATCAAAGGCATACATAGCCTACAATTGTTTCATTCTATATAAATTTCTATATTTTCCAAGATGGTTCCTTCTATAAGTAATGGAAGAATAAATTAATAATTTCATCCTCCTCTAGAAAGTGCTACTCCTGGGGAACCATCCACCATTCTGAAAGATTCATCTCATTGGGGTCCACCAAGATCATCCTTAAGAGGCCACTGGTCAGGATTTTGTCTTAGAAATGGTGGTATATCCACCATATTTTTTCCATCAATATCATTTTGGGTTTAGTAGTCATATACTATGTGACATTTCCCATCACAAGTAAGGCACTAGATTTCTCTCAACTGACAACATCATATATAGGATCCCTGAGCTGCTGAACCTTGGCTTTAGGTCTGGATGTGTGTATTCCTCCTTATTTCAGAGTCTGAAACGCTATACCTACTAGATATAGTGGAAATATCAATTCTATAGAGTTCACTATATACTCTCATCACCCTTTCACTCCTCATCCACGAATTTCAACACGACTAGGACCTATTATAGTACCCTATCATAAGTGGGGATGTAGAGAGGGATCACACATACATGGTTATCTCTATATAATCCATGTTTGAAATTCCACACCTAAAAGTAGCCATCAATAAATATGATAAGAAACTTATGAGGTTATTGAAACATGATGTGTAATGTACTGTAGTCATGTTTATTGTCTACAACTCTAATAAGGTGTAAGACCCTATTATTTTTTGAATTGTTTTTTTTTTCAAATTAAATTCATATTTTTTATATTTTTAATTTAACGTACCCCATGTTTAACTGTAATTACATATGATAATAATTTTATGCTGAATTACACACAACACTGATTTTACCTCTTGTTACATTCAATAATGATTGTATCTTGAGTTACATGCAGCACTTGGATTAAACGAAACATGACATACTATTAAAATATTATTATTTAATATGATAGTTATCACTAAGGCGTTGCAATGGAGAATATAAATAGTATTAAATAAATTATGAAAATATATGGTTTACACATGTTTATATAATGACTAATTTAGAGCATAATTAATTATAAATTAAAATAAAATTCATTTGAAAATAATGGAAGTACTTTTATGGAAAACTATTTATATGCACATAAACCTATTTAAACTTAATAGATTAAAAAACAATTTTAGTGAATTATTTTAAATATATATATAATGTATTCTAAAATATTATTTACACTCATATAATGTGTTTCCTACACAATAGATAAGAATAAATACAATTTTACACTTAAAAACAATTTTTTTCTAAAAAATGGTTTTGACTCATTTAGGGAACTTATTTTGAAATTTGTTTATAAAACTCTTAAAAAATTTATTTTTAATATTTAAATTAATTTATTATATCGTAATCTTAAAATTATATTGTATTTAATTCCAGATAATTTTCTAAAAATATAATTGTTTTGGTAAATAGGGAAAAATATTCGTTTTGTTAAGAAACATCATTTTCATTCAAATCATTTACAAGAAAAATTTTATTTTATTATTGTTTTAAAAGTAAAATTAGTTCAACAATGTATCTATTAGTACAATTTATATCATTTGAATTAATTTAATATTTAGATTCTATATAATTGTGTTTTTTGAAATTTTTGAAACTTTTCTCTTTGGAAACCAACTTTTTTGTTCGATGTGTTAGATTAATTTTTAAAAAAAATTCACTTATATGAATAAAATTTGTTAAAATGTATTACATATTTTAAATAATAATAATTTATATTTTATAAAAATTTATACATAATTATTTACCATTTTTAATAGGAAAAGTAGAAAAAAAAAATTAATTATCATGGTTATGGTGAAAATGGGTTTACAGGATGTAAAACTAAATATATAAGTGGTAAAAAATATTTTCAAAAACAAAAAATTTAAATCCATATAAATAACTTATTACCTATATTTTTTTATAATTTCTCATTTTGGATCATTTTAGCATGTTCCAAAATGTGGGTAGACCTTTTTCTTTTCAAAAATTACAAGTGTACCACTCACATCAATCATAAAGGGCCATCAACTTTCCTTTCCTATTCAAACATCCAAACCCAATTAGTTAAGAAAATACCTATACAAATAAATTCATTTACTCATTACTCATCCATTAATCATTATTTTTTACATAAATCTATCTTAATTATCCATTTGGTGAAAACCAAATGATGTTTTTTGAAAAATAAGTAATATCCCTAACAAAGAATTTTATTGTATTTCTCCCTCGACCACATTAAACTCAAATTAAAAAATATTATATAAAAACATAATTTTATTACATATGATTTTATTTAGTAATGTTAATTCCAAAACATAAATCCATTTCCTCTCCCATCACATGGCATAATAAATCATCCCTCGTGTGTGTGGAGAACTACAGCCTCATGAACATATGTCATTCATTTTACATAACCACCTCTCATGGATAGATATAATGATGTATTTAGTGTTTATATACGATATTTATGATATTATTATACCTATTTAGTAACAATACCTCATATAAATTCTTACCTCATAACCCTTTGAAAAACTTAAAGCCACACGTGTGTACATCGGACTACCATCTCACGAACCGATGTGATGTGTTTTTCATTTATTTTTTAATTGGACCGTAATAAAGATAAATTAAAAATAATTAAATATTAAATTTTTATCATTAATATAATTATTTATTTATGAATTTAAATATTCCTTCCTACTTTATTTTCTGTGGGGAATACAATAACATCGTTCGTCTTTATGGCGAACTACCGTCTCATGAAGCGAAGTGATTATTTTTTCACTAGTGATTTGAATATAAGTTAATTACGGTAAATTTAAGGAATATGTGTCATATATAAGGCATAAATATGATTATTTAATGTTGATATTTTATTTAATTTTATAAAATTCTTCTATCAAAAAAATGGAAAAGAGTGTTCATGAGTGCGTACGGCCGACCATCTCCATAAATAGTGTATTTGATCTTTTATATCTACCTTTTTTGAATTACTATAAATACATAAATAATGGATATTTATGATATTTATATAATTATTAAAATTATTTATTTTATATAACCTTGATCAATGTTAGAGGCCCGATATTTCCAGACCAAAACATACATGAAAAATATAGCACTAATTACCATAAAAGTAAATTTAACATGGAGTTGTTAATAAACAAGTAATAAACGGTTATTAGTAAACAAAATATGGTATAGTATAAATAATTATGGTTCCTTAATAGTTTTTAATAAAAATATAATTATTATTCTTGATTTTTGAATCTGTGTGAAAGTTGTTCAGACTTAAAGTAAGGGATTTTTTTCTCCTTTTTACTTTTGTGAGACACATTCTATATTCACCAATTATTTATTATATGTTGTATATAAACTACATATAAATTTATATTATAAATATTATAAATAAAATAATTGTTATTTACATACCCATTTGAGGATGTCTATTTCATGGGGTTTACGGCTCAAAAATTAAAAAAGTTGGAAGGGATATTTGCCTCCAATTTCTTTTGTCAGGGCATAAGTTATATTATGTGCCTATCATCTTCTATAACGTGTATATACTAAGAATTTGACAATTATGTCATTAATATTTCTATTTTAATGATTTATAATGTTTCATTATATTTTCTTCTTTAATGGGGCCTAGGTTTCAAAAGATAACAAAGTGGTAAATGTTTTTTGTTAAAATCTCTTCATTTATCAAGATTGTTCATGACTTTGCTTCCAATGATGAAATAATTTGATTAATATCTAAATAAACTCCTGAATATTATTCTCATATATTTATGTAATGAGAATACATTTTACCCTTCACTTTCCTCTATTTATGTACTCATTAGTTAAAAATAATTTGTTTAATAAATATCATCCTTATTTCTAACTTCAGTCAAAATCCTTTTTTTATCCCAAAACCATTTTTTCATAAAATGTTTTCAAAAATTTATATAATATTCAATAAATAATTTATTAAATATATTCTTACCCATTTTTTAATTATTAAAAAAATTTCAAAAAAAATATT
The DNA here is from genome assembly GCA_963277665.1 of Viscum album. Classification (NCBI taxonomy): domain Eukaryota; kingdom Viridiplantae; phylum Streptophyta; class Magnoliopsida; order Santalales; family Viscaceae; genus Viscum; species Viscum album. Next base: position 817,410,682 of record OY728165.1, read on the forward strand.
CATGTCATTTTCCAAACAATACTTGTTTGGATTTTATAGAAAATGGGAAATTAGTATTTGTTTTAACGTATAAGAGATTTACATAATTCCTCGCTGTCATGACCACTCAATGTTTCAAATATTCCATTATAAGTTTCAAAATTTATTTTCAATTTAAATGATTTCTTAAATATATTATTAATTTTAATTTTAAGACAATTTAATTTAAAAGAAAGGTATTTTTTCATAAGAAACGTTCCAAGTGATCTTTGGAAATCATTGCCCATATAAGATGACATCATTTGATATTACCTATTATTTAATTGGGATATGATCCAAGGATGAAATATTACACATTATTTTTTTGTTTATGCATATGATAACATGATTTTTATGAAACCCACATATTTTTTCATGTGATATACCATGATAAAATGCTTATGAAACCTACATATTTTTTCACTAATTATAATTTGATAAATTGATGAAATAATTTTGAAATCTGTTTCTTTTCAATATGTTATGTTATGATGAAATTTTAATGAAAACAATATCTTTACATGGGTCCTGATATGATAAATATTTTATGATCTTATGGAACACTTATTTATGTTTTTCATTATTTGATAGTTTTAATGACCCCATCTATAGTAGCCCGAACGTGATGTCTTAATATATTATATTAGCATGGATATAATTTTCTGAGAACTAGATACAAACATGATTCTAATTTTAAATTTGGGATATAAAATATAATATAATAAAAAAAAATATAAAATTAACTCCATCCTTGAAAAACCATTCCATTATAGCTTCTTCATATCTTGGGGAAAGGAAAAAATTATGTGTGAGCTCAAATTATTAGTAAAAGTTATGTAAAGTGGAATTTATCATGAATCATTAAATAATAAATAATATTATGGTAAATAACTAAAATACCTTCCATTTTATCAATAACTAGGATTTCATAATCATATTAAGAAAATCAATATGAAAAGTCAAATAATTGAACACACATGCCACTTAATCAATAATTTGATAATTAAATTCATCAAAGGATAATATAATTTTGAAGATATCATGGATAATAATTATAACTAAACTATAAATTATGGAAACGAATAATAATTAGATTCCATGATCTTTGGAATCATGATACATCTACTGTCAAGACGTTTCACAATATAGTTTAAATCAACAGGTAGAAACCTGTTTAATTTGGACATTTTATTTTTCTCAGGATACCTTCCAATGCATTGAGGGGTTATATAATATTGATCCTAATCCATCATTATAGATATAAATCCTTCCAAATATATCAAATAATTTATTTAATTCGTGATAAATTTTAATTATCATCAAATATTAGTATTGAGAAAACGATATAGATTTATCAATATTTCAACATTTAATCAAATAACTTTCAAAGTAAACTCTATAGGTAAAAATGGTATACATTTTAGTAAATAACTATATCCATCATGAAAGAATTTTTATATATAAGATAAATGTAATTTATAATAAAAAATGATTATAAGAGAGTGATTATTTTGGGGGAAAGTTAACAATAACAAAAGAAATAACGATTTTACAACAACAATTACCACAAGGTAATTTTGAATTCAAATCCCCTTAGATTAAATGATTCTAAATGAAACATAAAATACTATGAAGTATGAATGAATCATGGTATTACATGTAAAAGGGGAAGTTTATGCACCAGATAAACGTAAATTGGTTCATAATAACAAATAAGTCTCAATGGAATTTAAATTTAGATGAAATACCTTACCTCATGAATCTTTTTGTTGAAAATTATTTAACCTTCCATATAGGAGTTTTGAACATCTTTTTATATTATTCCAGAAATACATTAATATTTATAATATCATATATGATCCTTCTATAACATCTTATCACTTTTTCGTTCATAGTCATTCTTTATTTTCATTTTTTGGGTGTTAATTACTATTTTTTTAATGGTTCCAGGGTCAATCCACCATTACTAAATGAAAAACAAGAGAAATATTTTGGAGAAATGGGAAAGAGGAAACCTATTACAATAAAAAAGGAAATAGTTATTTTAAGTCACCTGACCCAAAAAATCTAAAAATGATCCTAAAAGTAAAATAGAACGAAAATGAAAATATAAGAAATAGAAAATGTCGCATCCCCCCCTCCCAACTGAGAGTGAAGTAGTGAGATCATTCAAAGATTAGATATCACCCCTGCTAATATGTTATATCATGTGGGTCAATCACAACATGGTGGATAACCATTCCCAAACACACACACATGTATAGGGAGGGTTGGATGATAGAATCCATCACACATATCTCTCTTTTGAGCTACCCAATCGATAGTACATGTAAGGAACTAACTGCACCGTCAACTAGTTACAAAAAAAGTCAAGACAAAAAACATTGTTCAAGATCAATTCAAGGTTCCATTCCTTATAATAGGATGAGGATTTATGGACAAATGATGGGTTTCAGCACACCCAACCCTGAAATGTGGTCTCCACACAATGGTATCATTACGAAATAACACCACTAACCAAATGAAATGTACACATTCCATTGCAAACTAAGATATCTAGAATCGAGTCAAAACAACACTCCCACAACCAAATGTCACCTAAATAAGCTACCACCTACCAAGAACAAATTCCATTGTCCCAAAAAATCACAAAATCCAACTAAAAGAGTCCTTGATCATTCAACACATTAAAAAAATCACATAAAGCCTCAAAAAAGAAAAAACCACTCTACTAATCCTCTTTCTGCATTATCATCCATAAACCATTACTAAAACCTTCACTAGGAGAAGGTTCACCATCGACCAAACAAGACTAGCCACACAATCCCATTCTAGTGGCATCTTAAGAGCCACTAAAATCACATAAAGTTCATGAACACATGGAAACCGTCTGAGAACTATGCACTACAAACTGAACTCTAAACACCACTCCATAGAAAATTCCAAGACACCTCCTAGGTTCCAATTACCGTCAATTGGAAGAAAATTAAGATAACTACATCTCGATGAAACAACCACCACCTAAAAAATGAATTTTTGTCACAAGATAAAGCAAGAACTCTTATCCATGTTGATGGTTCACTGATCTGAAGCCAAGTCTAACAATGAGGAAGCCAAATGAGACCCTCACTTGGTCTCAAATCTATTTCATCTAATGCTGCTGACATGACCTCTATATGAATCCATGCTAATATTTTACCTTAAAATCCCACCATAGATCCCATAACTAACCATATCAAGGACATAGGATCATGATCACTAACTCTACTAATATCCTCACAACACAGTGAGGTTTATAACATGAATGAGGTTGAAAAGAGATAATATAATGGAGAAGTTAAGGAAAATATCAGTGAAGAAGGATCCTAAACGAGCCTAGTTCAAAAATAAATCAGGGAGAGAAACCATTTAAGAAAAAAATCCATGCACATGAGATCATTCCAATGCATAAGAGATCAATCACTTCATGGGTGTTAATTGACTTTATTTTCACATTCATCAATAATCATGATTGTTCTAGTTCTTGCACATATTATATAACCCCATCATATCTAAAATGATAATCATGAGATAATTTTAATATTTATATATAAATTATAATTTTAACACCAATCAAGAATGTTTTTTTATAAATAAAGTATGTAACGATCATGAAGATTGTAAGTTGTAGGTATGCATGAGTAACATTTCTATTTTTCAATGATAGTAATGGAATTGATGTAATTAATATATTTTCATTAAGTACTGATAATAATATCATCAATAAAATATTATTTCATTAAATATACTTATATATACCATCAATGTCTCCTAGATATCAAAAGAGAGTCACATCACTTCGTGAAGGCGGTAGTCCACATGTACACGAGTGGCGCTTTCATTTTTTAGTGTAAGAAATAAAAATTAGATATTATCGTTTTAGAATAACAAATATTTCAAAAATATCAAAATTAATTCATGTATATCAGATGTAATCATATAAATTTTTATTATCATCTTCCATGTGTATTATTAGTAAAAATGGATCACATCGCTTCGTGAGGCAGTAGTCCACCGTATATAAGGGCGATGTTATCATACCAACTACAAGAATGGAAAATAAAATTTTATATATGATATAATGACACTATAGGAATAAATATGTTATAAATATCATATGTATTCTTTAAATCCACCATCTTACCCAACCATTAGTGTTTTTAATGGAAAAATGAATGACACTAGTTTGTGAAGGGGTAATCTACAATACACACGAATGATGATTTCATAACTCATTTAATTGAAGTGGATATGGTGTAATTTCATGAAATTAACATAAAAAATATCATTATGTTGAATATAATATGGCTATTATAACATATTTTTCAAAAAAAATTAAGGAGGTTGAGTAATATGTAAAATAAAATTGCTCATTGAAGAATGTTACCTCCTATTCAAGTATCTTCCTTAGGTTCCCACCAAATCCTTTCTAGGTTTTCAGTCTACCAAGAATAGGGATTCTGTGATGATAGTAAAGAAGTTAGGAAATGATTTGGGTTGGAATATTCATAACCAAAAGGGTTTTATGAAGTTAATAATAGATAATAGTGGTGGCCTTATATGGGTGAGGTGAGTGCAAACTTATAATTATTTGAAAAAAAATGAATTCTATCCACATTTCTTAAAGTTGTAAGGATCTAATAATGGACAATTATTTATAATATAAGTTATAAGGCCAAAATATTTCGTTAAAATTGTTTTTATACACGTTTTAGGTCATTTTAACACTTATCTTTTTAGTTTGACCCCTGATAAATCCATTTTACAATAACCACATTAATTAATTTTTACTTTTTTATTATTCATTTTGGTCATAAATTTGGCTACAATTATTATTCATAATAAATTATGATCATAAAAAGTATGGAATAATTTTTTATAAATTAAATTCATATATTTGGATAATTTTAATTTAAAATTTATCCTGCATAAACAATGAGAAAGCGTGTTTTCCAAGAAAAAATGTTGAAAAGTTTTCAATGTGTTTATATAAAAGTTCAATATGAAAATTATTTTAATGACATAAATTGGGATAATTAATATAAATTTGATTTAATTTTACATTAAAAAAGTCAAAATATAATTTAAAATCATAAGTTATCTAAATGAAAAGGGGGTTTTCAATTAAAATTTAATATTTTTCACTATTTATCAAAATATGAAACATTTTATAAAAATCGAAAAAATTCATCATAAGATCATTTTTATATTCTCATTTCATAAATAATATTTATTTTTTCAAATAAATTTTCTATATAATTTAAAAATTAATATTTAATTATATGTGGAAAGTACGACTAAAACATGCTTTAGTAAAATACATATTTTTAGAAAACATTTCTTTTTATTTTAAAGGATTATTATTTTATTTATAATTAATAGATAACTAAAATTTCCATAATTCAGTTATTAATATTCATTCCCTCTAATTAATCATCTTGGTGATAAAAATAATATTTAATATTAAAATTTTAATAATATGGCATGTTTTGTTTAAACATGGTGTTGCGTGTAATGTAAGATAAACCCAGTATTGTGTGTAACATATACTAAACTCAGTATTGCATTTAACAAAATATATTAAAGGGATTTGAATTCTTTAAAAATAAATATATCTTAAATTCTTGTGGAGTTATATTTCCTTCAAAGCTTGGTGTTGTGTATCATACATGCTATCAAATACAATGTTCTCATTCTAGAATTTCATGGTGTTATATTCTCCATGCCTTAAATAAATCATTTCCATAAAATTTAAACATGATCTAACTAATAAAGTAATTGATATTTTAAAATAATATTATAAAAAATTCAACATCAAAAAAAATTAATAAATCTTTTTCTTAATAAGAGAGAAATAGAAGTACAAAGGTCATATGGAATAACACATATATGATTTCCAAATATGAGAGAATAGGTGGGAAGTGAAAACATGGAAATATAAGAGAAAAGAAACATCCAACTACTGCAAGTGAGTGATAGAGAACATAGTTAGTATGAAGTTGATGACCACAAAAACATAAACCGATGATGTGTTAAAAAATTTCATTTAGATCATCAAAAATGATAATAATAGGACAACATTTTTTTTCAAGATCATTTTCATAGTGTTGATAACCTCTTTCACTCTCAACTAAAATAATAAAATATAATTAATTAATATATTTTTATTAAATAGGCACAATTTTATCCTTTGGTAGATCTTTTATCAGTTTCCACTTCATCTTTTACTTCAAGAAATAAATATATAAAAATTAATTTTTTATGAGAGAAGAAATAAAATTACCATGTAATGGATCATAAGATCCAAAATATAGTAACATGATATTCCTCTTGTATTTACTAAAACAAAACTGGTTAGAAAAATCTATCTAATAACACTCAAATTTCAACTCAATCCCTTCAATAAAAATTTTCCATTAAAGCTTATAAAATATATTTCTAAAAAAATTATAAGGAAGTCACTAAAACACAATCATATTCCTTACAATATATAAAGTTTATTTTTATGTCACATTACAAATATTTGAATAATTTTTCACCATAAAAATTTAAGAAAACATGTATTCCTCTATAAATAAAATCTCATGTTATTGAATATATTTTATAGATCCAAACATTTAGTAAACTCCTGTAAATATAACATAAACCATAAAATAAATTACCAGTTTCATGGTCACCAATAATATCCCATAAAAATATCATGTTTATTATTATATCATAAAAGGGGAAATATTAAAGGGTTGTATTTAGTTAATAAAGTGTTTTCCAACTAGTTAAACTTTACACTAAATCACTACTCTTCATATCATTCAACAAATACTTTCAAATCCTTTTGGAAATACTAATAAAAAAAAATTCATATACGTTTCATGATTCATATAACAATAATGTCATTAATAAAACAATTTTCAACAAATTTTTTGGATCCAAATACACAGTCACATTAATCATTCCACTTTAGTTGTATCAATTTCTTAAGCTAGACCTTTATCCCTTAGCTTATTTTGAGATATATTCCCATGATGATTGGGGCATTCGATTTCTTAGTAACCCATATCCTTATAGTGGAAACATTTTACAATGTAAATTTCATTCTTTATCATGAAATCAGGATCATGGTGGAATATCTCCCCACACATATAGAAAATTATTAATCCATTTAAGAATGTACCAGTTGTAACGCCCCGACCCCAGTTACCCAGAGTCGGTGCATTATTGTGTAACATTGGCATGATCACAAAAGATCAAGTCTCGAAAGACTGATTAGTTTAGTAAACTTGGAAACACTAGATATATTCATAAATGTTACATTACATCATAAAGTGAAAAACTAAAATTACAATGTCTCCATAGTCCACACTCATATCATCTTCTGACTATCCCTCCAGGTCATTCATAAAATACTTCTTCACATCCTGGAAAATATTAAAACATTGAAAGGCGTGATCTCAGATGCTCAATAAGGATAACAATATTGCAGAATCTTTCAATAATAAACATAAACATTTAAGGCAATGTATAACTAAAACAAAAGCCTTTTTAAACTTGAACTTCTGCATAATATGGTAAAAATAAAATTAAATAATGTCATTCACATACTCACATGGATATTCTACTAGTCGAATAATCACATGCAATATCAATAACCACTTTCATAATGATGGAATGCATAATACCAGACTATCATAACCACGTAGCCAAGGCCTCGTGCCAAGACCACAAATAAGATTTTGTCAAGGCCTCGTGCCAAGACACTAGTTTGTCTCATGAGACTTACCGATACATCAAGGAGCTATAGCGGGCTCCACCCGTCACTTATTAAGTCCAATGCATTCCTCATATGAATAGGTTTAAACATATCATAAAACATAATCGTATCACATAAAACATGCATAAAGGAAACATAACATTTCCACATTTCAATCACAAGATATCAATACAACACATGGATATAATAAAAACACTTTCAAAACCATTTTCAATACCAAAATAATAGAAAATTAAAACCTATATTTATTTTTCATTTTAAAAATGTTATGGCTTGTAGAGGAGGATGAAACTCAAATAATGGTCACGGCGGCGGAGAAGTCGTTGTCACCGCATACGTAAGAAAAACATTCCTTTTTGTCGTTTAGGAAAAACTCTTCATATAAAAGATTTCTTTTGAATAAACGTAAAATTCAAAGGGGTTTATACACCGTATAAATGAAAGTTGTGTATAAAACCAAATATGCCTCAATGAAAGGAGATTGAGACGAAGTCCTTACAAAGATAATTTTTAAAATAAAATAGATCTATTATGTGTATTCATTATAAGTACACATAAAGAAATTACAAATACAAGATATGACATAATAATATCATGACATAATTTTAAAGTAAGAGATTAACCCAACGAATGGAAATTGGGTTAAGAAATTACCTTACCTCGTATTCGACTTGACTCCATCGTTCTTTAACCTCCTGAATAATAAACTAGAGTTAATTTGTTTTTTCTTAAGAACCTTTTTCATCTTCATTATTCCTTTTATATCACTTATTACCATGTTATGAACATTATGTAATTATTTTAGTTAATAACGGTCATTTTGTCGATCTTTGGTACTTGAGTCAAAAATAAACTTACTATAATTACACTTTGTTCATGTGGTAATATATACATTATATCCATAATTATATTCATTATGGATATATCATATACATCATATATATCCAGTATATACATTCATTTATAATATTACATAACATTTAGAGGTAAGAAATGAAATGCACCGTTCATGGAGACGGTAAGTTGTACGTACGCATTAACGCTACTTTCATTTCTATTTCGTATTTAATGGAATGAAGTTATAATTATATAAAGGTATCATATAATTCCATTATAATATAATTTATAATACCATTTACTCCATCCTTTATACATCCCGCATATGGAATTAACGATTCAAATCACTTTGAGGGGGCGGTAGTCCGCACTTCCTAAAATTAAATTATCGCGTTTACCCATAATGGAAATCATAAAGTATTCCATAAATAAAAAATAAAGAAGAATAAGGAAAACATAAACATAATATATATATCATATATGAAAATAGTGTCAACAAAATGGCCACCATTAGAGGTGTTAAAATAATATTGAACAATCATCGTTTCGTGAGGCAGTATTTCACCACCCACAGAAACAGTATGTTCTTTAAACATTAGATGGTGGTGTGTGTAATTGTAAACCAAATCCTTATCATAAAAACATCCTAGTATATTTTAGATACTGGTTCTGTTACAAAATAAAGGAATAAAAAGAGTTTAAGTGGTTGGAGAAATAAAATAAACCAAAACAACATTAGAGAAGACATTACCTTAAAATCGGGTAACTCTTTTTGATTTGAGCCCAAAGGCTTCCTTGGGAAGACTTCTGCCCAAATTGAGGATTCTAGGAGTAATAAGGGGAAGTTTATAAAGTATTTGGGTAGATTTTGGCCGATCTAAATGGCTTGAAGGTCTGAATAAGGTGGTGGAGGTGGGGGCCTTTTATAAGAGGATAGGAGGGGCACTCTTTGAAAGTCAAGAAATATTACTTTATTACATAATGAGTTTCGGATTTTAAAGGTCCCAAGCTTATATATTTCAAGGATAACGTGATAAGGGTTAGAAATATACTCATACAATAGGTTTTTGACAAGTTTAAGTCATATATTTTACATTATCGTTTCGTTTTATTTAAATCATTAATTTAATGAGGTAATCACTGCATCATCATGGTGTCATATATAATTTAATTTATTTAATGTCTAAAAATTATAAAAAAAATATCATGATTTAGGAAATCTTTTAGCTTTCTAATTAATATTTATAGTCAAATATATGACTTTTATAACCCCATTTAACAATTGTTTTACTAAAACAACTCACTTCTGTGACATTTTTATTTTAACATTAAATAAAAAGTTTTTAATGTCATTTTCCTACCAAAGTGGCTCCATGGGGTCCCCAAGTTGACCCATGGATTTTCTTGGTCGGCCATGACTCATTAAATATGGTTAGGACAAGTGTAAAGGTATTTTCATATTTTTATAATATCATTTGTACCTTAAATTTCACTAATTACCTTTAATTGTGATTAATTAAACTTAAAAGTTACTATTCACCAAAAATTATTTTAATCCCATTGAACCAAATTTTACTTCCTAATGACAACCATGTATGTCGGATTTTGGAAAATCAAATCACAGAAGTGGCAATGTTTCATTTAAACGAAAAATCAGTTTTTTAACTACCACTTAGTGGTTTCACTATTCATCAAAAATAGAAGTTTTTCAAAACAATCCCTAAATTTCAACCTAAGCTATAATTGATATTAAAAATTCAAAAATGATGTCTATTTTACAAAATTCCAAACATATAAGTTGCATTAATTATTTCTATAACTAATTCCCGCTGTCACAACAAATAGCGTGTTTTTAAGAAACAATATATATCTAAAGATTGGCAATTGTTTATGTCCAATTTCAAAGTGAAATTAATTTAATGAACACCATTTGATAAAATGGAAAAAATATATTATAATTATACTTTAAAACCACTCAATAGTATAATTTATCACTATAAATTATTTTGATTAAAAAAGTTGTTTTTAAGTATTTTTCACTATTCATAAAAAATTGGAAGTTCTCAGAAAATTACAAAAAAATCAACTTAGAATAATTTCGATATTATGAATACAAAACTAAAGTCCATTTTTAGATATAAAATTTCTTTAATTTTAAAAAGTGGGTATTACTATTCATAATGGCTATTTTGATTGGTCGCGGTGTGTTAGAATCTCGAACTTGTGTACAATGCAAGCTATTGAATTATTGAAAGAGAAGCGTATCGTGAAAGCTCGGGGTGTTACATTCTCCCCTCCTTCAATAAATTGTGTCCTCGCAATTTTAAATTTTTCTTTGAAAATAAAAGGTTGAAAATAGAAAATAACGTTTGGGAAAACCCACATCGATAATAATGTTAATAAAATTTAGCCTTAATAAGAGGGAAAGGGAAATAAAAAAGTCACCACCAAATTATGATCTCGATAAGGAAAACATTGGTGGAAATTAGAGACATATAATTTGAGGAAAAACGTAAATATTTGTAGGGACTGATTTAGGTCATCAATCACAAACAATTGTAAAATTGAGGGTCTCAAAGCCTTCAATCTGTATTGATTTAAAATATTATAAGTTCAACAAGACATAAGGTATTAGGATAACACATTTTTTTTGTTTTAATATCCCTTTACTAAAGTTTAAGACTTAATTTATTCATAGAATAAGATATAGATATATATATATATATTAATGCTTGACAAGTAGAGTTTCAACCTTCATATAATTTCGACCACAAACTCATCGTTCACTCAAAAAGATAATAGAACTCAAAAATATTCTATTTATCCTAATTGTATAAGGTTCTAAATATTACCACATACCATTTAGATTAGGAAAACTATTTTGTAATAACTAAGGACTTCCTGTAGGCTAGTGGTAGGTAATAAAGGCCTGTCGCATTATGGTTGTGGGTTCGATTCCTGCAGCTTTTTCCGACGCGACGGGTTATGCCCCACCCTACAGGTTGTCCTTTTCCTAAAACTATAGTATTATAACATTACAAAAATAATCTTCAGAAATGTTTTAACCTTAAAAAATACTATCCAAATATCAACTTAATCCATTCTAACCTTTATAGTTATCCAAAATACCTATGTCCCGACTTTCCCTAAAAGGTCTCTAAATTCCAAAATCAATTGTAACATCAGATTCCCCAAATAAAGTATAATTTCTATTATTGTCACATACTAAAAATATGATTACCTTCATCATATTTAAACCTTAATGAAAAAAACAAGTACTGCAGTACAATCCTTATATATATCACGTTATTATTATAACCAGAATATAATCCTTGAGTCCAAAAGCACCAATACATTAATTATTCCACTTCAACTGTAGTAACAACATAAGATTGTCCTTGATCCCTTGGCCTTTTCTGAGGTAAGTTTCCTTGACACTTAGGACATTCATTTGCATAATGCCCCATTTCCCTACAATTGTAGCATTCAACATTGTTAGCCTCTTTCTTTACCTTCCAATCACGAGCTTGGTGACCTTTTTCTCCACATTTATAACAAACTCCCAATCCTTTTAGACAAGTACCAGGGTGATTCTTCCCATAATTATCACATAATAGAAAATCCTTAATTCCCTTTTTCCCTTTATCTGTCTCTTGTTCCACTGTTCTCTTCTTCTCTTGCTTTACTTTGTTGTCAAAAGACTTAGAGAATTCCTTTTCTATCTTGATATAACATGAGACTATATCTTCGTACGCTGAGAAATATTTTGATACTAAATCATGATTGAGAAACGATTTTAACCCATCAAAGAAACGATCAATCTTACTTCTTGGGTTATGTATATAATCTGCATCATGTCATGCTAACCTTATAAAGTTGGCCTCATACTTTACGACATTCTCATCCTCCTTTTGCCTCAGACTCAGAAATTTCCTTTCTATATCTGCTCGATGGTCATGAGGAAAGTATTTTTCTAAGAAAATTTCCTTAAACTCCCTCTATTCCATACTTGATACTTCTTCATCTTCCTTTGTGTTTTGAATCAGTGACCACCTGTGATCGGCATCTCCAGTGAGGCGGTAAACTGCCATGACAACCTTCTCTCTTTCACTACTCTCCAAGGCGTGGAATATTTTCTCTAAAGAGGTTATCCATTTCTCAGCTACTAATGGATTTGTGCCCCTGTTAAATGTTGGTGGTTGTTACCTCATGAAGCAGTCTAAAATTGATCCTCCACGTTGCGGATCAGGGTGATCCATACGAGTAAGGTTATTATTCATAACCTGAGTGAGTTGTCCTAGTATGGTAATAAGTTGATTAGCACCAGTTGTATCGCCAGATCCACAATAATTATCTTGAGCAGGAGGGAAATCCCTACACGGAGTGCATGCATTGATACGGTTTCCATTCCTTCCACTAGGCTCCATTTCTAAACAATGTCATAAACTAGATTACTTTATTAATTAAAATACATAATTCCATACTTGTAAAAAACTTAACATAAATTGAACTATTTATGGATATAATCCATAATCATAAAAATAAATGTTTTCTTTGACGAAGTATATACTCATAAACCCTTCATAATGGTTTGTAAAAAAAATGATAATTATCCTAAGCATATCCCCCGGGAGTGTCATAACCAAGAGTGAAGCAAGGCCTGTTGTCGTCCACCAGTTCCCATTCGAGTCTAGCTCAAAGCGGTGTTTTCTGGTTTTACCCCTAGGTACATCTGTTCCAGAGCCGCCTCTACCTGCTCATATCCAGATAGGGATGTATTGCTCGGAAAACTCACAAAATCTCTACAATACCAAAATTCTAGGAACTTCTTTTATACTAATCCTCAATGTCTATCTTCGGGTTATGTGCTTTAATTAGAGTTTATCTAAATCTAGCATCTAAGGTTAGTACTAAACTGCCTCTGATACCAACTGTAATGCCCTGACCCCAGTTACCCAGAGTCGGTGCATTATTACGTAACATTGGCATGATCACAAAAGATCATGTCTCGAAAGACCGATTAGTTTAGTATCCTTGGAAACACTAGATACATTCATAAATGTTACATTACATCATAAAGTGAAAAACTACAATAACAAAGTCTCCATATTCTACACTCATATCCTCTTCTGACTATCTCTGCAGGTCATTCATAAAATAATTCTTCACATCCTAGAAAATATTAAAACATTGAAAGGCGTGAGCTCAGATGCTCAGTAAGGATAACAATATTGCTGAAGCATTCATCAATAAACATAAACATTTAAGGCAATGTATAACTAAAACAAAAGCCTTTTTAAACTTGAACTTCATCATAATATGGAAAAAATAAAATTAAATAATGCCATTCACTTACTCACATGGATATTCTACTAGTCGAATAATCACATGCAATATCAATAACCACTTTCATAATGATGGAATGCATAATTCCGGACTATCATAACCACGTAGCCAAGGCCTCGTTCCAAGACCACAAATAATATTTTGTCAAGGCCTCATACCAAGACAATAGTTTGTCTAATGAGATCTACCGATGCATCTAGGAGCTATAGCGGGCTCCAGCCATCACTTATTAAGTCCAATGCATTCCTCATATGAATAGGTTTAAACATATCATATAGCATAATCTTATCACATAAAACATGCATAAAGGAAACATAACATTTCCACATTTCAATCACAAGATATCAATACAACACATTGATATAATAAAAACACTTTAAAACATTCCTTTTTTTCATTTAGGAAAAACACTTTGTATAAAATATTTCTTTTGAATAAGCGTAAAATTCAAAGGGGTTTATACACCGTATAAATGAAAGTTGTGTATAAAACAAAATATGACTCAATGAAATGAGATTGAGACGAAGTCCTTACAAAGATAATTTTTAAAATAAAATAGATCTATTTTGTGTATTCATTATAAGTACACATAAAGAATGTACAAATACAAGATATGACATAATAATATCATGACATAATTTTAAAGTGGGAGATTAACACAAAGAATGGAAATTGGGTTAAGAAATTCTCTTACCTCGTATCCGACTTGACTCGATCGTTCTTTAACCTCCTGAATAATAAACTAGAGTTAATTTATTTTTTCTTAAGAACCTTTTTCATGTTCACTATTCCTTTTATATCACTTATTACCATTTTATGATCATTATGTAATTATTTAAGTTAATAACGGTCATTTTGTTATCTTTGGTACTTGAGTCAAAAATAAACTTATTATAATTACACATTGTTCATGTGGTAATATATCCATTATATCCATAATTATATTCATGATGGATATATCATATACATCATATATATCCAGTATATACATTCATTTATAATATTACATAACATTTAGAGGTAAAAAATGAAATGCACCGTTCATGGAGATGGTAAGTTGTACGTACGCATGAACGCTACTTTCATTTCTATTTCGTATTTAATGGAATGAAGTTATAATTATATAAAGGTATATTATAATTATAGTATAATATAATGTATAATACTATTTACTCCATCCTTTATACATCCCACATATGGCATTAACGACTCAAATCACTTTGAGGGGGCGGTAGTCCGCACTTCCTAAAATTAATTTATCGCATTTACCCATAATGGAAATCATAAAGTATGCCATAAATAAGAAATAAAGAAGAATAAGGAAAACATAAACATAATATATATATCATATATGAAAATAGTGTCAACAAAATGGCCACCATTAGATGTGTTAAAATAATATTGAACAATCATCGTTTCGTGAGGCAGTATTTCACCACCCACAGAAACAGTATGTTCTTTAACCATTAGATGAAGGTGTGTGTAATTGTAAACCAAATAATTATCATAAAAACATCCTATTATATTTTAGATACTGGTTTTGTTACAAAATAAAGGAATAAAAAGAGTTTAAGGGGTTGGAGAATCAAAATAAACCAAAACAACATTAGAGAAGACATTACCTTAAAATCGGGTAACTCTTTTTGATTTGAGCCCAAAGGCTTCCTTGGGAAGACTTATGCCAAAATTTAGGCTTCTAGGAGTAATAGAGGGAAGTTTATAGAGTATTTTGGTAGAGTTTGGCTGAGCCAAATGGCTTGAAGGTGTGAATAAGGTGGTGGAGGTGGGGGCCTTTTATAAGAGGAGAGGAGGGGCACTCTTGTAAAGTCGTGAAATATTACTTTATTATATAATGAGTTTCGGATTTTAAAGGTCCCAAGCTTATATATTTCTAGGATAACGTGATAAGGGTTATAAAGCTACTCATACAATAGGTTTTTGACAAGTTTAAGTCATATATTTTACATTATCGTTTCATTTTATTTAAATCATTAATTTAATGAGGTAATCACTGCATCATCATTGTGTCATATATAATTTAATTTATTTAATGTCTAAAAATTATAGAAAAATATCATGATTTAGGAAATATTTTTATCTTTCTAATTAATATTTATAGTCAAATATATGACTTTTATAACCCCATTTAACAATTGTTGTAGTAAAACAACTCATTTTTGTGACATTTTTATTTTAACATTAAATAAAAAGTTTTTAATGTCATTTTCCTACCAAAGTGGCTCCATGGGGTCCCCAAGTTGACCCATGGATTTTCTTGGTCGGCCATGACTCATTAAATAGGGTTAGGACAAATGTAAAGGTATTTTCATATTTTTATAATATCATTTTTACCTTAAATTTCACTAATTACCTTTAATTGTGATTAATTAAACTTAAAAGTTACTATTCACCAAAAAATATTTTAATCCCATTGAACCACATTTTACTTCCTAATGACAACCATGTATGTAGGATTTTGGAAAATCAAATCACAGAAGTGGCAATGTTTCATTTAAACGAAAAATCAGTTTTTTAACTACCACTTAGTGGTTTCACTATTCATCAAAAATAGAAGTTTTTCAGAACAATCCCAAAATTTCACCCTAAGCTATAATTGATATTCCGAATTCAAAAATGATATCTATTTTACAAAATTCCAAACATATAAGTTTCATTAATTAATTTTATAACTAATTCCCGCCGTCACAACAAATAGCGTGTTTTTAAGAAACAATATATATCTAAAGATTGCCAATTGTTTATGTCCAATTTCAAAGTGAAATTAATTTAATGAACACCATTGGATAAAATGGTAAAAATATATTATAATTATACTTTAAAACCACTCAATAGTATAATTTATCACTATAAATTATTTTGATTAAAAAAGTTTTTTTTAAGTATTTTTCACTATTCATAAAAAATTGGAAGTTCTCAGAAAATTACAAAAAATTCAACTTAGGATAATTTCGATATTACGAATACAAAAATGAAGTCCATTTTGAAATATAAAATTTCTATAATTTTAAAAAGTGGGTATTACTATTCATAATGGCTATTTTGAGTGGTCGCGGTGTATTAGAGTCTCGAACTTGTGTATAATGCAAGCTACTGAATTATTGAAAGAGAAGCGTATCGTGAAAGCTCGGGGTGTTACATTCCCCCCTCCTTCAATAAATTGTGTCCTCACAATTTTAAATTTTTCTTTGAAAATAAAAGGTTGAAAATAGAAAATACCTTTGTGGAAAACCCACATCGGTAATAATGTTAATAAAATTTAGCCTTAATAAGAGGGGAAGGGAAATAAAAAAGTCACCACCAAATTATGATCTCGATAAGGAAAACATTGGTGGAAATTAGAGCCATATAATTGGAGGAAAAACGTAAATATTTGTAGAGAGTGATTTAGGTCATCAATCACAAACAATTGTAAAATTGAGGGCTTCAAAGCCTTCAATCTATATTGATTTAAAATATTATAAGTTCCACAAGACATAAGGTATTAGGATAACACATTTTTTTGTTTTAATATCCCTTTACTAAAGTTTAAGACTTAATTTATTCATAGAATAAGATATAGATATATATATATATTAATGCTTGACAAGTAGAGTTTCAACCTTCATATAATTTCGACCACAAACTCATCGTTCACTCAAAAAGATAATAGAACTCAAAAATTTTCTATTTATCTTAATTTTATAATGTTCTAAATATTACCACATACCATTTAGATTAGGAAAACTATTTTGTAATAACCAAGGACTTCCTGTAGGCTAGTAGTAGGTAATAAAGTCCCATCGCATTATGGTTGTGGTTCGATTCCTGCAGCTTTTTCCGATGCGACGGGTTATGCCCCACCCTACAGGTTGTCCTTTTCCTAAAACTATAGTATTATAACATTAAAAAAATAATCTTCAAAATTGTTTTAACCTTAAACAATACTATCCAAAGATCAACTTAATCCATTCGAACTTTTATAGTTATCCAAAATACCTATGTCCCGACTTTCCCTAAAAGGTCTCTAAATTCCAAAATCAATTGTAACATCAGATTCCCCAAAAAAAGTATAGTTTCTATTATTGTCACATTCTAAAAATATGATTACCTTCAACATATTTAATCCTTAATGAAAAAAACAAGTACTGTAGTACAATCCTTATATATATCACATTATTATTATAACTAGAATATAATCCTTGAGTCCAAAAGCACCAATACATTAATTATTACACTTCAACTTTAGTAACAGCATAAGATTGTCCTTGATCCCTTGGACTTTTCTGAGGTAAGTTTCCTTGACGCTTAGGACATTCATTTGCATAATGCCCCATTTCCCTACAATTTTAGCATTCAACATTGTTAGCCTCTTTCTTTTCCTTGCAATCACGAGCCTGGTGACCTTTTTCTCCACATTTATAACAAACTCCCATTCCTTTTAGACAAGTACCAGGGTGATTCTTCCCACAATTATCACATAATCGAAAATCCTTCATTCCCTTTTTCCCTTTATCTGTCTCTTGTTCCACCGTTCTCTTCTTCTCTTGCTTTACTTTGTTGTCAAAAGACTTAGAGAATTCATTTTCTGTCTTGATAGAACATGAGACTATATCTTCGTATACTGAGAAATATTTTGATACTAAAGCTCGATGGAGAAACTATTTTAACCCACCAAAGAAACGATCAATCATACTTCTTGGGTTACGTATATAATCTGCATCATGTCCTGCTAACCTTATAAATTTGGCCTCATACTTTATGACATTCCCATCCTCCTTTTGCCTCTGACTCAGAAATTGCCTTTCTATATCTGCTCGATGGTCATGAGGAAAGTATTTTTCTAAGAAAATTTCCTTAAACTCCCTCCATTCCATACTTGATACTTCTTCATCTTCCTTTGTGTTTTGAATCAGTGACCACCTTTGATCGGCATCTCCAGTGAGGCGGTAAACTGCCATGACAACCTTCTCTCTTTCACTACTCCCCAAGGCATGGAATATTTTCTCTAAGGAGTTTATCCATTGCTCAGCTACTAATGGATTTGTTCCCCTATTAAATGTTGGTGGTTGTTACCTAATGAAGCGGTCTAACATTGATCCTCCACATTGCGGATCAGGGTGCTCCATACGAGTAAGGTTATTATTCATAACCTGAGTGAGTTGTCCAAGTATGGTAATAAGTTGATTAGCACCAGTTGTATCTCCAGATCCACAATAATTATCTTGAGCAGGAGGGAAATCCCTACACGGAGTGCATGCATTGCTACGGTTTCCATTCCTTCCACTAGGTGCCATTTCTAAACAATGGCATAAACTATATTACTTTATTAATTAAAATACATAATTCCATACTTCTAAAACACTTAACATAAATTGAACTATTTATGGATATAATCCATAATCAAAAAAAGAAATTTTTTCTTTGAGGAAGTATATACTCATAAACCCTTCATAATGGTTTGTTAAAAAAGATGATAATTATCCTAAGCATATCCCCCGGGAGTGTCGTAACCAAGAGTGAAGCAAGGCCCATTGTCGTCCACCAGTTCCCATTCGAGTCTAGATCAAAGCGGTGTTTTCTAGTTTTACCCCTAGGTACTTCTGTTCCAGAGCCTCCTCTACCTGCTCATATCCATACAGGGATGTATTGCTCGGAGAACTCACAAAATCTCTATAATACCAAAACTATAGGAAGTTCTTCTATATTAATCCTCAATGTCTATCTTTGGGCTATGTGCTATAATTAGAGTTTATCTAAATCTAGCTTCTAAGGTTAGTACTAAACTGCCTCTAATACCAACTATAATGCCCTGACCCCAGTTACCCAGAGTCGGTGCATTATTGCGTAACATTGGCATGATCACAAAAGATCAAGTCTCGAAAACCGATTAGTTTAGTAGCCTTGGAAACACTAGATACATTCATAAAAGTTACATTACATCATAAATTGAAAAACTAAAATAACAAAGTCTCCATAATCTACACTCATATCCTCTTCTGACTATCCCTGTAGGTCATTCATAAAATACTTCTTCACATCCTAGAAAATATTAAAACATTGAAATGCATGAGCTCAGATGCTCAGTAAGGATAACAATATTGCGGAAGCATTCATCAATAAACATAAACATTTAA
This sequence comes from Viscum album, assembly GCA_963277665.1. Lineage (NCBI taxonomy): Eukaryota > Viridiplantae > Streptophyta > Magnoliopsida > Santalales > Viscaceae > Viscum > Viscum album. Next base: position 817,430,824 of record OY728165.1, read on the forward strand.
GTCAATGTATAACTAAAACAAAAGCCTTTTTAAACTTGAAATTCAGCAGAATATGGCAAAAATAAAATTAAATAATTCCATTCACTTACTCACATGGATATTCTACTAGTCGAATAATCACATGCAATATCAATAACCACTTTCATAATGATGGAATGCATAATGCCAGACTATCATAACCACGTAGCCAAGGTCTCGTTCCAAGACCACAAATAATATTTTGTCAAGGCCTCATACCAAGACACTAGTTTGTCTAATGAGACCTACTGATGCATCTAGGAGCTATAGCGGGCTCCACCCATCACTTATTAAGTCCAATGCATTCCTCATATGAATAGGTTTAAACATATCATATAGCATAATATTATCATATAAAACATGCATAAAGGAAACATAACATTTCCACATTTCAATCACAAGATATCAATACCACACATTGATATACTAAAAACACTTTAAAACAATTTTCAATACCAAAATAAAAGAAAATTAAAACTTGTATTTATTTTTCATTTTAAAAAAGTTATGGTTTGTAGAGGAAGCCGAAACTCAAATAATGGTCACGGTGGTAGAGAAGTCATTGTCGCCGCATACGTAATAAAAACATTCCTTTTTTTATTTTAGTAAAAATGCTTCGTATAAAAGATTCCTTTGGAATAAAAGTAAAATTCAAAGAGGTTTATACACCGTATAAATGAAAGTTGTGTATAAAACAAAATATGCCTCAATGAAAGGATATTGAGACGAAGTCCTTACAAAGATCATTTTTAAAATAAAATAGATCTATTATGTGTATTAATTATAATTACACATAAATAAAGTACAAATACAATATATGACATAATAATATCATGACATAATTTGAAAGTAGGAGATTAACCCAAAGAATGGAAATTGGGTTAAGAAATTCCCTTACCTCGTATCCGACTTGACTCGATCGTTCTTTAGCCTCCTGAATAATAAACTAGAGTTAATTTATTTTTTCTTAAGAACCTTTTTCATGTTCATTATTCCTTTTATATCACTTATTACCATGTTATGAACATTATGTAATTATTTAAGTTAATAACGGTAATTTTGTCTATCTTTGGTACTTGAGTCAAAAATAAACTTATTATAATTACAATTTTTTTCATGTGGTAATATATACATTATATCCATAATTATATTCATGATTTATATATCATATACATCATATATATCCAGTATATACATTAATTTATAATATTACATAACATTTAGATGAAAGAAATGAAATGCACCGTTCGTGGAGACGGTAAGCCGTACGTACGCATGAACGCTACTTTCATTTCTATTTCATATTTAATGGAATGAAGTTATAATTATATAAAGGTATAATATAATTCCAGTATAATATAATGTATAATACCATTTACTCCATCCTTTATACATCCCACATATAGCATTAACGATTCAAATCACTTTGAGAGGGCGGTAGTCCGCATCTCCTAAAATGAAATTATCCTGTTTATCCAAAATGGAAATCATAAAGTATTCCATAAATGATAAATAAAGAAGCATAAGTAAAACATAAACATAATATATATATATCATATATGAAAATAGTGTCATCAAAATGGCCACCATTAGAGGTGTTAAAAGAATATTGAACAATCATCGTTTTGTGAGGCAGTATTTCGCCACCCACAGAAACAGTATGTTCTTTAACCATTAGACGAAGGTGTGTGTAATTGTAACCAAATAATTATCATAAAAAGATCCTAGTATATTTTAAATACGGGTGTTGTTACAAAATAAAGGAATAATAAGATTTTGAGGGGTTGGAGAAGCAAAATAAAACAAAACAACATTAGAGAATACATTACCTTAAAATCGGGTAACTCATTTTGATTTGAGCCCAAAGGCTTCCTTGGGAAGACTTCTGCCCAATGTTAGGCTTCTAGGAGTAAGAGATGGAAGTTGGGAGAGTATTTGTAAAGAGTTTGGCCAATCCAAATGTCTTGATGGTTTGAATAATGTGGTGGAGGTGGGGGCCTTTTATAAGAGGAGAGGAGGGGCACTCTTGGAAAGTCATGAAATATTACTTTATTATATAATGAGTTTCGGATTTTAAAGTTCCCACACTTATATATTGCGAGTATAAGGTGATAAGGGTTCGAAATATACTCATCCAATAGGTTTTTGACATGTTTATGTCTTAGATTTTACATTATCTTTTCATTTTATTTAAATTGTTAATTTAATGAGGTAATCACTCCATCATCATGGTGTCATAAATAATTTAATTTATATAATGTCTAAAAATTATAAAAAATCTATCATGATGTATTAAATCATTTTAGATTTCTAATTTATATTTATAGTCAAATATATGACTTCTATAACCCCATTTAACAATTTTTTTAGTAAAACAACTCATGTTTGTGACATTTTTATTTTAACATTAAATAAAAAGTTTTTAATGTCATTTTCCTACCAAAGTGGCTCCATGGGGTCCCCAAGTTGACCCATGGATTTTCTTGGTCGGTCATGACTCATCCAATAGGGGTAGGACAAGTGTAAAGGTATTTTCATATTTTTATAATATCATTTTTACCTTAAATTTCACTAATTACCTTTAATTGTGATTAATTAAACTTAAAAGTTACTATTCACCAAAAATTATTTTAATCCCATTGAACCAAATTTTACTTCCTAATGACAACCATGTATGTCTGATTTTGGAAAATCAAATCACAGAAGTGGAAATGTTTTATTTAAACGAAAAATCAGTTTTTTAACTACCACTTAGTGGTTTCACTATTCATCAAAAAATAGAATTTTTTCAGAACAATCCCAAAATTTCACCCTAAGCTATAATTGATATTCTGAATTCAAAAATGATGTCTATTTTAAAAAATTCCAAACATATAAGTTGCATTAATTAATTTTATAACTAATTCCCGCTGTCACAACAAATAGCGTGTTTTTAAGAAACAATGTATATCTAAAGATTGGCAATTGTTTATGTCCAATTTCAAAGCGAAATTAATTCTAATGAACACCATTGGATAAAATGGTAAAAATATATTATAATTATACTTTAAAACCACTCAATAGTAAAATTTATCACTATAAATTATTTTGATTAAAAAAGTTGTTTTTAAGTATTTTTCACTGTTCATAAAAAATTGGAAGTTCTCAGAAAATTACAAAAAATTCAACTTAGGATAATTTCGATATTACGAACACAAAAATGAAGTCCATTTTGAAATATAAAATTTCTATAATTTTAAAAAGTGGGTATTACTATTCATAATGGCTATTTTGATTGGCCGTAGTGTGTTAGAATCTCGATCTTACGTACAATGCAAGCTATTTCATTATTAAAAGAGAAGCGTATCGTGAAAGTTCGGGGTGTTACACCAGTGAATTTATTTCCACTATTATCACAAGTGGGAAAAACCTTCTTTCCTTTCTTCCATTTATTAATTTGTTTCTCTATTATTCTCTTATTCTCATGTTTCCCTTCTAAGTCATGGGACTTTGAGAATTACATCTCTATCTTGATGGCACATAAAACTATTTGGCGATATGAATTTAATGTTTTGTAGGCCATCTCTCATTGGCGACTTGGCTTAACCCCTTAAAATAAATGGTCAATATTGAACTCTATAATGCATATGTAATCTGTACCATCCCTAGAAGAACTTGTAAAGGTATCTTCACAATCAATAACACTTTATTCATTATTTTACTTCAATCTATCGAATTTTCTATTCAACTCAATTTCTTTATCACAAGTAAAATATGTTTCAAAAATGTATCCTCAAAATATTTTCATTCCATGAGTTATATTTTCTCTACATCCTTAGTATTTTGGAACAATGGCCAACATTTATTAGCATCACCTTTGAGATAATGCACAACAAGTGTAAACATTTCTTTTTCACCACATCCCAATCCCATAAATATATTTTCAAGAGACTATATATATTTTTTCAACTACCATTATACTAGTAGTCCCTCCTACTGATGGGAGATTTTGACCCACAAAGAGATCCAACATAGATGAATCTCACAATGGAATAGGTTTATCTATATAATAAAGTTTGTTTTTCATAACCAGATTAAGTTTCCCTAATATAGACATAATTTTCTCTGTACCAATACAAATTGTATTATCCTCCTCAGTATGGAAATAACCACATTTCCATTATTATTGATACCCTTCTTCCTTCTAGTTTCTATTTCTAAAAAATGGAATACACTGGATTAGTTAATAAAATTATGAATCATGATGTTCAATTTTAATAATGGTGTAATACTTAGCATAAATTAAAATGTATACATTGTTTATATAATAATAATAAACTTGGTTTCTTTGGGATAAAATTATTTAAAAATCCTTTATAATGTTTTTTATATAAAATTTGAATTATCCTAGTCATATACCATATGTGTGTCAAACCATGAACATTGTAAGGCATGTTGCTCTACAATAGGTGACTATTAGGTCAATAACAATTCTCCCTTTTCAGAGTTAACACCCCTAGGTACCTCTATGATAAAACTACATTCACTTTTCATATCCAAAAAGGGCGTTATTTATATGAAAAAGAACTTAAACATTTCCTTACAAAATATTTATAATGTTATTATGTACTTTTCCTCAAAAATTATTATAAGGTTATGTTCCATAAAATATATATTTATAAATCTAGTTCTAAAGGTTTCTACTAAACTTACTCTAATTCTAACTATTATGACCTTAACTCCACTATCGCATATCTGATGTCTTACATTATTACACTGACATAGATATAAGGAATCAAATTTTTATGGACCAATTAGTTTAGTAGTTTTTCAGAACCCAATGAATACATGATAACCATTGTATATTGAGAATACAAAATGGAAAAGTACATAACAATATAAAATGAACCAAATCGTTGAAAAATCATTCAAATATCTCTTTTTCATATCTTGGGAGTATGAAACAAAGTAAGGTTGAGATCAAATACTCACTAAGTGTTATATACAGAGTAATTTATCATGAATAAATAAATAATAAACAATATAGAAAAGTAAATAACTAAACACATATTCCATTTAATCAATAAAATAGATATAATAATTAAGCGTAATAAATAAGGAAGAGTAGATAACTAAACACACATACCATTTAAATAACTTCATTTTATGAATAGAAAAGGAATAATCAATGTGGAAAGGTAAATAACTAAACATTCACGTAATTTAATCAATAATCATGTAATAAAATGAATCCAGATATAATATCATTGTGAAACCCTTTTGGATAATAAAAATAACTAAATTGTCATGGATAATAATAATAAATATATTTTAAATGAATTAAAATCTTAATTCTTATAAATTAAGATCTTATATATCATGATAACTCTATTTTCAATACCTTTCATAAGACAATTTGAAACTGTAGGTAGAAACCCATTTAATTTCGCCACATGCTTTTTTTATAGGGATCAATTGATGCATCAAGGGGCAATATAATATCATGCCCAACTCATCATTACTGGTCCAAAAAATTTCCTATATATAAAATAATAAAAAAATTCATGAATCAATATTCCTTATCATGAAACAGTTGTATTGAGTAAAGGATATGTGTTTATCAATATTTGCCTAGTTAATCAAATAACTTTTAAAGTAAAAACCATATGTAAAAAAGGTATAAATTTTAGACATTAATATTATTAATCATGAATTTAATTTAAAAATTAATATTAATGTAATTTACAATGAAAAAAATACAAGAAAGAAATTTTTTCAAGAGAGAGTTAAAAATCACAAAAGAATTTGAGATTGTACATTAACTTTTACCACTTGGTATTTTTGAATTCAAATCCCCTAATATGGAATGATTCAAAGTGAAACTTAAATTAAAATTACATATGAATTAATCATCATATTCAATGTCAATGGTTCATTATATACCCCATATAAAGGTTAATTATCTCATAATAACAAATAAGACTCAACAGAATGTAAATTAAGTAGAAATCTTTTAACTAATGATTCTTTTTGGTTAAAGGTATTTAGACATATATATATTGGTTTTAAACATGTTATTAACTTATTATAGAACCATATTAACATTTATTATATCATATGTGATCATTTAATAACATCTTATCACTGTTTTGTCAAAAATATTTTACTATTTTCATTGTGTGGGGTAAAAATGCCTTGTTTTCTTATTCGTTAATTATCTGAAATATTATTATTCTAGTTAATATTAAATAGTTTCATAATATATACAATAATAATCATGAAAATATTATCATATTTATACATCCATTATTATTTTAATACCAATCATGAAAGATAGTTTTGATAAAGGATGTATGTTACGATCATGGGGAGAGTAGGTAGCACATACGCATGAGTAATGTTTACATTTTTTTAATGACATTATATAAATGAGGTATAAAATATTTTTCCATTATAGAATGATAATAATATAATAAATATAATATTATTACTATAAATATACTTATATATACCATCCATCTGGAGTGGTGAAAAAAAAGAGAGTCATGTCATTTTGTGAAGGCAGTAGTCCACATATACTTGAGCGGCATTATAATTTTTTAGTGTAAGAGATAAAATGTCATATTATCTTTTCAGAATGATAAATAGGTAATTAATATAATATTTATTTTATTTATAAAACATATAATAATTAACTTTATCTTTATCATCTTCTATTTAATGCATTAGTGAAAATGAATAACATAGCTTCGCGAGGCGTTAGTCCACCGCACACTTGAGAAACATTATTGTATCCCCTAAAGAATGGAATGTAAAATATTTTTATATTATATAATTACTATAAAGGTTTAATTATGTTATAAATATCATATATATACTTTATATACATTGTAATAAAAAAAATATATTTTTAATGGAAAAATGAGTGAAGTCGGTTCGCAAGGCAGTAGTCCTCGATACATATGAATGATGATATCATAACCCAATTAAGAGATTTATAGATTTTTTTATGTACTTATATTGAAATTAAAACACCTCATTATATGTAAAACATGTATTTTAATATATAATAATTTTTAAAAAATAATTTAAAGGGGTGGAGGGAGAAGTAAAATAAACATTCTCATTGGAGAATATTACCTCTTCTTTATGTATCTCCCTTAGGTTCGAACCAAATCCTTACTATATTGAATATTATCCAACAATAAGGCTTATAGGATGATATTAAGTAATTTTTAAAGTGATCTTTTTAGTTATTTGATGATCTAATATGAGTTTAATGTTTGAAGAAGAGAGTATTGGGGGTAGCCTTTATAGGTGAGGTGAGTGGCACACTTTAATTGTGTTGAAAAAAAATAATTCTACCCACATTTTATTAATTTCATAGGGCGAAAAAAATTATAGATCCTATGAGGTTTAATTTATAAATATGACTAAAAAATATTTTTTATAAACATTTTCGGTCATCTTGGTGCTTTTTGTAGTTTATCCCCCTGTAAATCGATTTTTACCTTAACCATGGTCATTGATTTTTACTATTTTCACTATTCATTTTGTTCAAAAATTTTGTTTAATTTATTTGATATTATAAATTATTCAGATTCCAAATATTCAATATATATTTCAAAATTCAATTCACTCATTTATAAAATTTGAATTGGAAATTAATCCTGCAAATGCGATGAAAAAATGGGTTTAAAAGAAATAATGTTGACAAGTTTACAGAATTTTTATATGAAATTACAATAAAACAATTATTCAAATGTCATGAATTTGATTAATGGATATAAAATTGATCTAATTTTACTTCAAAACCAATTAAAAATATATTTTAACATTATCAATTATTTAACCATTAAGGTTGTTTTCAATTAAAATTTTTTATTTTTAAATATTCATCAAAAATGAAAATTTTAAGAAAAATAACAAAAATTCCCCACAAGAAAATTTTGAAATGATGATTTATAAAATTAATTTTTTTAAAAAAAAAAATTTCATAAGAGTTAACAATTAATTTTAAATTATGTGTGCAAAGCGCAACTAAATCTTCCTTTAATAAACTACAGTTTTTCAGAAAATGTTTCTCATTATTTTAAATGATTATTATTTTATTTCTAATTGATAGATAAAAATAATATTCATAATTTTTTTAGTTCTATTCATATGATCCAATTTATCAGCTAGGTTATAACTATCATATTAAATATTTATATTTTTAATAATATGTCGCATTTTGTTTAAACTCGGTGTTTTGTATAATAGAAGCAAAACCAACTGTCTTGTGTAAGGCAAGATAGACTCAATATTGTGGGTAATGGATTCTAATTAAGAGATATAATATATTAAAAAATAAATATATCCATGTTTCTCAATGTTTTATATTTTCTTCGATTCTTGTGGTTGTGTTTTATACATGTTATCGAATACAATGTTCTTATATTATAATTTTTGGGTGTTAGAATAGTAGTTATGTTATAAAAAAGGATGTGGTTGTTTTATTACCAAATAAAAGTGGGATATATATCTCTCTCTAATGGATTTGTTAAATATTGATATCCCATGATATAAATGAGACTGGAATGGGGAGTAAACCAAGTTCAGTACAGGACTTTTTCCACTCTCAATGTCTTGGGAATGAACATTGACTACTATAATGGTTTAGGGGGTGAACCCATTCTACAATGATTCTTTTAGAAATTACCCTTGACTACTGAGGAAATTATTTTCTATAATTATTTTCATTCCACATTTCTATGTCTTATTTCAGGGCTATATACTCATGGATTATGTTCATTGATTTCCAGATAATTCATGTCTTATGAGTTTCCAATCTTTATTCCATGACTCACGGTTTTGATCTTTGATATTCAGGGTATGGTTTTAATATGTTTTTATCACATTCTGATACCCTTATTATGACATTATTTTTACATATTTCCCCTATTTTCCCTTAATGAGAATCTAATCTCACCCTTTATTATGTTTCTTATCCTAATATTATGATGATTTTTTATTATGTGTGATGTGTCTAAGAAGGGATCTATTTATGCGAATTAAGTGGGAGATAATGTAGAAATCTTATAAACCATTTATTTATTTATTCATGTTTACAAAGTCATTATACATTTATGACCCTTAGGAATGTTTTTTTATGTAATGAATATTTATATATTAAGATGTAATATTTACATATGTGACGTTTGGGTCATTACATTTTGTATTAGAGGAACGTTTTAGCCAAACATTGGAAACTAGGATGAGAAACCGTTAGTGAGATCCCTACGTATATTCCTATGTATATTTCTAGGTATCTTTATAAGGATGAGTATAAGTTTTAGAACAAGTATAGGAAAATGTCCAATAGTTTTTTTAAAGGATAGAGGGAATGGATTCAATGAAATTTCATACCTGTTTGGATATTTAATGTGGATGAAAATCTAGAACAAAGGTACCAAATAGTAATAACTATGAAAATGGTGTATTGTTATAGACTAGATCATCATCTATTTTTTTGATAATAGTACATTCTGCACACCTGGTTTAACACTCCTTGGGCATATGGCTTGGAAATTTATAAACTCTTTATGAACCATCATGATGGAATTAAAAAATCCCCACGAATGGCCTACGATAATATTAAGGTGTCATAAATTAAAAATGGTGTGTCATGATTTAGTCATATAATAAATGATTCTTTATGCCGCTTCGGTGGTGGCATAGTGGTGCAAGGTCGAGGGCCATAACAACGGTGTTCGATGAGGTATGGGGTTCGATTCCTGGGAGCCTGGTCTTTGGGGAATTTCCAACTCCCCTCTACCACTTGTCTTGTTGGGTCACCTGGTGTCTCATCAGATGGGAAAAATGGGCGCACTTCCCCGGGCTGACGGATTTCTGTGTCGAACCATCGCTGATCGAGGTGTTACACCATGGGGCTCATTATCATCTCGGATGGCAATGGATCCTTCCCATCTGGGGCTTCTCCGGAAGATCTATTCATGGGGAGGGGGGTTCTTGAGTGTGGAGGGTTCGAAAAGGCCACTCTTAGGGATTCCCTTTAAATAAAATATAGATGATTCTTTATGATTATATGGTTTCCCACTATTAATGTTGTTTCTCACACTATTTTTTTCTTTTGTCCAATGGTGGGAATAATAAGAAACGGGATTGAAGTTGAATTGAATATACAATATGTTGATGATAAACCGAATGGGTTGATGACTGGAGTGAGAGATATTGTGATTGTTCTTCACCATTTGTGATGATATATGATTCAAAAAAATCACATTAACCAGTGATCAGACTCTAAAAAGAAGACAAGGATAGAGTTCATTGAGATTTCAGTTGGTGGAGAGCATGGATTAAGGAAGATTCAATTTCATATATCTAAAGAATATGAGAATAAGCACTCTATGGATTGATTCTATGGATTAAGAAGATATTTTTTATGTGTATAATGAAATGGATTAAGTAATTTCAAAGTATAAATAAGAAATTTAGTCATCCCAATGGTTGATAATAATAGTTTCCCTAATAAATCATCAATATTTTAATATTATAAATGTGTAAAGTATGGGATTTATAAAAATTGATGTCATATGGGAAAATAAAAAGAATATGATTAGAAAGTTGGTAAAATTAAGGGTTTTGTGGTCAATTATGAGAAGAATACAAATGACATATGAAAGGAGAGACGTATTATGGAATAAGACAGTGAAGCCTAGTTAAGGGTTTAAGAATAAAGTGTATGATTAAAGTGTTTATGTATTTAAATTAAAGAATTATATTATAAGAATCATGAAATATATAAGGATTGATCATTATATGTTTTTTGTTAAGGATTTTCAAGAATATGTTAAATAGTACTGATGACCATGAAAATTGATTTAATAGAAATGTGATATTTCAAAGAAAGGGTATGATTAAGGGAAATATGACCACTAATAGCTTCATGAGGATGAGAGAATTATTTTTTAATGAATACATGATTGATATAGATAAATTATATTGGATATTACTGATTACCTTGGAACTGATTAATTATTTGATAAAAAAGTGTTCATCTCCTCATTGATAGACTTTATATAATTTTTTGGATTTATGGAATGTATAAAATAATTTCTGTTTTATTTAAAGAATGTGGAAACACATATGTTTCCAATATAGTTTTTTATTAATTATGATTATTACCATGTTTCTAGAAAATATATGATCATTTTATTCACATATTTTTTATGTGACAATAATAGCTACATGATGTTGTTTTAGAGATTATGTATAATTTGTTTTTAGAAATTTAGTGACCTTATTTCAATATTTTTGGATTTTAATTTTGGTCAGACCTATAGGAAACTTAAGGTTAACTATTCATGAAATGTATTAAGTTAAAATTTAGATGTGATTATTTAACATGTGAAGAAATAAATATTTTGACAAAAATATCTAGAATAAGGAATGACTTATCATTCCTTTTGGATCTTAGGATCTACTAGTTATTAAAGCATAAAAATATTCATCTCCATTTAATAATGTAATAGATGATGAGAAAATTAATCAAGGAACAACCAAATTATGAGATATTTCTTATCAAATGGAATGAAATAAATTAATTATATCTTCAAATGAAAATTCCACAACTTTATGAAAATAATCTTGAAATAAAATTTTATCCAATTACCAACATTTTTTATCACATAAACATCCTTTTCCACACGTCTTGGGTTTATTGTATTGTAGTTGTTGATTTTCTCATATCTATTCACTTTATTTTAATCAATGATATCTATCTCTCTCCATCATTATTTGGACACTACACTTTTCCTCCACATCCAAATATTCATTTCCCACATATGTTCTCTATCTTGTAAACCCTATATGTGTTAGTCAAGATAACCTTCATACATCACTTTCTCTTATTTTAAGAGGATGTTTTATTAATCCTTCTTAAGATGTGCATTTACCACAAAGATATTTCCCTATATTAGACCCTCGTTTACTAATAAAAAGTTCAAATTTATAGGAAACAATTTGTTTATGGTGGTATAGTGTAACACCTCAAGATTTTTTAAAATACTTGTTTTTAAATAAATTTAATCTTTTCAATATTTTACATTTCTTTAAACACTAATTTTAGCTTGTGTTACATGAAACGCAAAGTTTAACTTGGATAACAAGAAACACTGAGTTTATCTTACATTACATATAACACTTAGTATAGCGTGCATTACATGAAAAACTAAGTGTAGCATGTGTTACATGTAACACTGAGTTTAAACGAAACATGGAGTACTATTAAAATGTTATTGTCTAATATGATAGTTATCACCTAGATTTTGGAATCATGTGTATTAATAAGATTAACTAAATTAATAAATTATATGGTCTTTAAATTTATATATAATTAATTATTTTTTTACCAATTTAATATAAAATAAAATAAAAACCATTTGAAAATAAATGAAATATTCTTCTTAAAAACTATTTTTATACACACAAACACATTTTACCTCAATAAAAAACAAACCACTATGTCTGAAAGAATTTAATTAAATGTATATTAAATATGTTCAATAAAAAATTAAATTAATCTTATCTATTTTCTATACAAGATATAATAATAAATCAAATTTTATGCTTAAAAACATTATTTTTTCAAAAAAATCATTTTTTCTCATTTTGTGCACAAATTTTAAATCAAATTTTTTAAAATTTTAGTAAAAGAATTTTAAAAATTTTACACAGTTTTTTAATTATAATTTAATTATTATATTGTATTTATATTTTTAAAATTTTCTAAAATGATAAAATGTTTAGTAAATAGAAAAAAAACATTGGATTTTATTAAAAACCCATCTTTTCATTCAAAAGATTTATAGGATGAATTTTATTTTAATAATCATCTAAAAGTAATATTATTTCAATTATATATATATTAATATTATTTATATCATTTATATAAATTTCATATATAATATTGATATAAATAATTTAATCTTTTTTATCTTTTCTCTTTGGAACACCACTTTTTCGTAATATCTGTGGGATTAATATTAAATTAAAATTATCCACTTATGTGAGTGAGATATGAAAAATGGATTAAATATTTGGAATAATAATAGTTTATATTTTATAATATTTCCAACATAATTATTTACCGTTATGAATAATAACATCAGTAAAAATTTAATTATCATGGTTTAGAGGAAAAAGGGTTTATCAGGGATTAAACTAAATATATAAGTGGAAAAATGAAGGAATAACACCTCCAATTAGAATTTAATTTCCATATATATACATTATTACCAATATATTTCGATAATATCCTATTTTTTATCCTTTTGTAATGTGAAAAACAAGGGTTTACCTTTTTCTTTACATGTATTATTGGTGTGCCCCTCATCTCAAATATAAAAGGCCACTCCATCTCATATATTCTTAACACATAAAAAATATATTAGTTCATACAATATATAATAAAATAACTTCATTTATTTCATAATATCATTCTTTAATACTTATTTTTTTCATAAATTCAACCTAAGAATCATTTTGGTGGAAACTAAAAGAATATGTTCGAAGAAAAGGTAAAGTCCCTAACTGAGCATTTTAATTTATTTCTTCCTCCACCTCCTTAAATTATTATTAAACAATGAAAATAAAAAAGTCAGTAAAATTCCTATAACTATATATAAATATAGTATTTTCAAAACCTAAATCCATCTCCTCTTTCATCAAATGGCATTTGAAATCATCGATTATGTGTACGGTGGACAACCTTCACGCGAATTGAAGTTATTAATTTTATATAATCAACTCACAAATCTAGAAATAATGATGTATTTGTTGTTTATATATATTATTTATGATATTATTATACATATTAAACTAAAATATCAAAACTACCATCTTACCTACGAACAATTTGGAAAATAACAAAGTCGTTCATGTGTACGGCAGACTACAGCATTGCGAACCAATGCAATGTGTTTTTAATTTATATTTTTCTGGGTTGGTAATAAAGAATAAATAAATTAATATATATATCAGTTTTAAAATAATTATACATTATTAACAATAACACCACATATACCTTCTTAGTTTACATTCCGTGGGGGATATTATATTATCGTTTGTGTGTATGGTGTACTACCTCCAAAAGAAGTGATGTGATTTCTTTTTCACTAATGAATTTCATGTAAGATAATTATTTTAAACTTAATTAATATATGTGATATAATTTAAATAAAATTTATTATGTGAAGGTAATATTTTTTTCTATTCTAACATTTAATCAATCCAGAAAATGGAAACAGCGATCATGCGTATGTATGACATGTCATCTCCAGGAACAGTGTATTCCATTTTTTATATATAACTTTTATGGATTACTATAAATACATATATAATGAATAAATATTATATTTATATCATGATTAAAATTATATAGGTGATTTACCCATGATAAAAGTAATTGGAATGAAAACACCAAACCAAAACAGACATGAAAAATGAAGCGGTTATTACCTGAAACATAATTTTAACAAGGAATTTCTTATAAATGGATAATAACAGTTCATAACTAAATAATATATGATATTATATATATAATTATGGTTCTATAATATATATACAAGGATATTATATTTAATACATTGTATTTTCTAATGTGTATGAAGAAATTATAAACTAAATGTAAAATATTGTTTTCTCACTTTTTACATTTGTGAATAACATGCCATATTCACCATTTATTTATTTTATGTCATGTATATAATTACCAAGAATGTATTTTATGATTATTATTATGAAAAAATTTGGGATTTACATATCCATTTTAGGATATGTTTTTCATGGGGTTTACGATTCAAAAATTACCACATCGGTGAAGGATTATTTTCTCAAATTGCTTACTTGTGGACATAGGTTGGGTTATAAACCTATCTTTTTATATGAGGTGTATATAATTCAAAATTGAAATGTTTTATAATAAATAGAATTCCTTTATTTATATTAATGGTTTTATTATATTTTATTCATTATTTTTTTCATATGATTTAAAATATATCCAAGTGGTAATGTTTTTATATTACACTCTCATCTTTTATCAAGATTGATCGGGATTATGATTAAAGTTATTAAATATTTTGATTTCTCATGATAGAAATTCATTAATCTTTTTCTCCTATGGTTATGTCATATGAATACATTTTTTTTCTTACATTTTCTTCCCTTTAAATAAATATTAGTTAAAAATAATTTTTTATGAAAAATCATCTTTATTTCTCTCTTTATTAGAAAACCTTTATTTATTACAAACCATGTATTCTAGAAACAATTCATAAAATGTTTTTAAAATTTATAAAATAATTTATGAAAGATATTTTTTACCATATTTAATTTTTACAAATAAAAATTAGAAAGGAATCTTCATTCCATCTTCCAAACAATAACTGTTTAGATTTTCCCAAGAATGTAGAAGGAATATTTATTTTAACACCAACAATTTGTACGGAAATTCCCACCTCCATGAAAATTAAAAATTTTAAATTTTATGTTATAATTTTCAAATATTATTTTCAAAAATTATTATTTCAAAAATATTTTATGAATTTTTTTCTATAAAAAAGTGATTTTTAAATAATGGTTATTTTCCTTAAGAAATATTTCCAGTGATCTTTCAAAATAATTTTCAATATAAGATGAAATCCTCTGAAGTCATTTATGATTTACTAGGGATATGATCCAAGGATACCATACTTATTCTTTCTCTTGATGGTTCATGTTTATGGTGAAAATATTTTTTATGTAACTCGCTTTTTTCTTGGATTATACTGTAATAAAATGCATATGAAAACCTATTAATTCCGTGGTTAATGCTTTAAAGAAATGATGAATGATTATGAAATATTTATCCATTCAATAGGTTATTTTATTATTAAATTCTTATGAAATCCATTTCTTTTCATGGGATCTTATATGATGAATGTTTTATAATCTTGTGTCATGGTTTAGTATGGTTTTCATAATGTAAAAATGGTTATGTCAGAACCAATAATGGTGGTTATGTTATAAACAAAGATGGGTGGGACCTATGTCTCCCTCTAATGCATTGGGTAAATATTGATATCTCATGAGATAAACTAGATAATAATAGGGATTTAACCCAATTCAATAAGGTACATTGTTCAAGATGATAGTCTTGGGAGTGAACCTTGACTGTTATGATTTTTTGGGAAGTAAACTCATTCCACTATGATGGTTTTGGAAAATATCCTTGACTAGTAAAGAAATGATTTATTATGCTTACGTGTATTTAAAAATTCAACGTCTTATTTCAATGTTATACTCTCATTGATCTTGTTATTTTATTTCTTAATTATTTATGTCATATGGACTTCTAATATTTATGTTGTGACTTAAGATTTTGATATTTGATATGTTGGTTATGGTTTTAATATGGTATTATCATGATATTATATCTTAATTCTCCCATTATATTTATATATTTCCCTTCATTACCCTTACTGATAATCTGAGCTCACCCTTTATTATGTTTATCTTCACTAGGTTATGATGATTTGTATTATTTTTTATGTTTATTAAAAGGTTTATACTTATGAGGAACTAAGTGGGAGATGATGTAGAACTCTTATAATTCATTTTTTTATGTTTCATGTTTTAAAAAGTTATTATACCTTTATGATCCTCATTTGTGTGATCAAGTAATTTAATGAATATTTATATATTAAGAAGTAATATTTATTTATGATAAGTTTGTGTCTTTACATAATTTCAATGGTCAATACTCCCCATGGAGACGATTTTCAAAAACTATCTAGGTAAGTGTTCTCTCATCATGCTCCTTGGTAACAAGACTCTACTAGTGTCCCTACACTCCATGAACAATGTTGGACCTAGGTGCCCCAATCTGATCAGAATGGGTTCGTACAAGTTGAAACATGCATGTCACCAAATCCAACCAATCCTATATTGTCTAATTATTTGGGTATCATGAAAGTGAATACGTAATTATCATTGAAACTCATGTAGATCACTAAGGCTAGGATATTTTTTACCCTTACCTACCAAAACTATCAGATACTCAAAATAAAGGGAGTTTCTAGCCAGGGCCAATAGAGGTGGGTCTTCCCACCACTCAACAAATGATGTTACTAACTAATTCTCTCCCAGAGGGAATATCTCGAGGCCACCATTTAATTTAGTCCTCATCACTAAGATGGACATTATCATGATTCCATTATATAATCTACATTGGTTTTTTTCATTCTAGTATCCTAATATATCAGATTATGGTCCATGGTGGGGTGAGAAAATCTTGGGATCTGACTTAAGAATGACATGAAATTCAAAGAACCATTCTTATATGATGTATGTATAATTGATTCCCCTCAACGGATGGCTTAGTGTACTATGTAAACATGAGATATATTAGAGTCCAAGTGTTTGTATACATCGTCCTCTACACCATAAATGTATTTCATATCATGTGTGATGGATGTAGGACACTTCAACACCATTACTATGGCTTCCGAAACTAATCTTCAAAACATATATATCTACAAAAAATTACCCTTGGATGAACTACTCTGATACCACCCTGATTAGACCTGACCCACTGGGGTACCTCTTGTTCTAGTGGTAATCTGGGTGTGCCATCCCAAGAATGCATTTAGTAAGAATGTGTATAGAAATAATCACCTGGTTGGCATATCTCTCATGATGGGGGATCATAACCCTAGGAACCTATTCACTTTCACACATCCCAGTAAAAAATGTCAAGGATAATAATAAATGTGAAAAAACTTTATATTGTAAAAAATGCATACAAACACCTCTAGGTAAACATAAAAGTACAAAAAATCCATATATAAATTAGAGAGAAATTACACACCCACGAAATAGAAATTATCCAATAAAGAAAATGTAATTGAGGATGATGGAAATATTACTACTCATGTTCTATGGAGGTAAAAACTGTACACTGTAATAGATTATGAGTGTAACTAAGTTACACCTACTTCATATCTACCAAAGACATTATCAATTTGTCAATTTTCGACATAAGACATGGCTTGTGTAGTCAAATACCATATAGGGGTGAGAATATACGTACCCATTAGGATTCCCTAAATAAAAAAATGTGAAAAATAGAATGAATATAGTCAGCACAATACAAAAAAGTGAGATAATAAACCCATAAAAAAATTGATATGCTCCACAATAATCAAATTTTAAGAGAAAAAGGTATATCTATCACCCTATCTAGCCACAAATGTTGAATTTCTCCAAATATTTAAATGTCATAAGGTAATGCCACGTTATCATGTAACCTCAAAAAAATATAATCGTGGACTTGTACCTTGATGGAACATTCCTCAATTAGGGGAGTACCGACTTCAATAGAGGACCCACTCCCTACTGAAGCTCGATGAAGGGGGAGTACTGACTCTGTACATAGATTACATACACCCAAATGTGAATGGGGAATACCAACTCTACAACATCATGAAACCATGCTTCTGTATTCAGTGTTAAAAAATTCAATGGATTTTTTTATAAAATAAACTAAAAAATATACAACAATTATTACAAATCCATGGACTTGTCTGTTCTAGGGTCTAGATAATTTGAAAACATCTTACAGGATATCAGATTTGTAATAAAATAATATATATTCTTTTTATTCACAGACTCCAAAAGAGAATCTTAATGTTTAAGAAATTTTAACATACCTATGGAAATAAATTTAAAACATGGGAGGAGCATTAAATTTCACAATAAGTGGTTCTAGAATCAGTGAAAACCCCTTTATAAAATCTATTTTTGAAATTAAATTTAGAGAAATATTGTTTAACAATATCTTGATAGTAAATAAAAAATAATTTTAGTAATAACTTGGAAAATATCATTCAAATTATTTATTCTTTGAGAATACTACAATATTAGTAAATTAATTACACAAACAAAATCATCAAAAATTATCCAGTGACATTTCTGAAAAAAAAATAAGCAAGATTTCAAAACAAAACACTAAGTCCACTTAAAACATTGATGACTATCTTGAGACTACCCACTTATCAAGGGATGGGATCACTCTTCAATTCCCTAACCTATTTAATATGTTCTAGTGCTTGATTTTATGTAATACAATTATGCTTCCATTATATGTATATACATTATTCACTGGTTTTTTTACTAAAAAATCATTCACAACTTATTATAATAAACAAATTTACACCTATAACTTAATTAAGAAAGCTTATGATAAATTGGAGTAACTGAATTTCTTTAATTTTCATACATACATAGAATGATAATAAAATTCTTTAATTAATGTGTTTACACATTAAAAACATAAAACCATTTCAAAAGTAGTTTACTACATAAATATGATTTATTCAATATACACTTATATTTACAAATGACTAAAATTAATTCATACATGATATGTCATGTATTTTAGATTACTGTCATATGTTATACAAATTATTACATTCATGAATGTGTGAAGACTTTGGGCACAGGAAATGATAACCTTTGTTAATTATATACCCATATATATACAATCCAATTAGAACTAAAATTTGAAATCTTAATTTCATACTAATTTGAATAACCTGAATATATATTATAAATATATTCAAAAAATAGGCATTTTCATGTAAAATAAATTTTACCAAACTAATAAATAAGTACATAGTAATTTACAAATAATTTTAATCATAAGAACAATTATGTTAAATTAACGAAATAATTAATCACTAAAACAATATTTATAATAAATAAATTTTTAAAAAAAAATATTTCCCCATAAAAAATTTCATATTATAATTCATAAATATTAATTTTTAAATTTAGGACCTACCATTATATTTTTAAAAACTAAATTCTCCTACTATGATTCGTTTGAAAAATAAGTATAATATATATACAGTGATTTAAAATCTATAGAATGGAAAGTAAATCCAAAAAAATAAATTTCTTTCTAAATAATTAAAATGTTACAAATAAATATATCCCTTACCCAATTAAAGTTTCAAATAATGGAACTATAATAACAAGAAATCCCATAAAAATCAAAACATTGATATAAAAATAAAATCTTTTGACTATACACTTAAATCGTGAATATAAAAAATAAAACTACCTTGCCTTAGAATAGATTTAGAATGTAGCTGGTGTATGAGAATACTGAGTAGATGGGAAATAATGAGAGTTTTTAGGAATATAAATGATGTTTTTTAGATCCAAATTTCTATCTATTTATAGCAGTTTGTTGAACAGAGTACGTTTGCTATGTTTTTAAAAAATGAAAGAGCATCTCAAAACCATTCCATGATTAGTTGTATTCAGAACTATTTGAAAAATATAATATTTATATATTGTTTTTCCTCTATCAACAGGTTGTGTCAAATAAGGTATATAATGAAATTTCGGAATAAAATATACATAGTTGATTTTGTTTTGAAATAACTACTTACGGAAGAATAACACAAATTCAAAATCAGATGGAAAACAGTTTGAAAAAATGTATTTTTTTATTATCAAAATTGATTTACAAGATTCTCTAGAAAAAAAAAATTATAATCATTCTCTGCAATCTGAGTGTACAAATATAAAAATTAATGGAAGAAAAAAGAATAATATAAAATTCAACTGACCAGAAATAAAAACCTTATATTCAAAATTCAAAATGAATACACTATACAATAATCTTTCCAAAATGATATAAAATACAAATTAATTAAGAATAGTAGAGGATAACGATGGATGGACAATACCAAATAAAAAAACAACATCATAGTCTAAACAAAAGTAAACATAGGATATATAAAACAAAGACATAGAATACATACCATGCATAGAATGAAGTAGAGCTATGATTGAAACCCTCAGATCAAGATTACTTCTGAAACCCTAACTACTATAAAGACTGAATGATGTCACTCATCCCAACCACATAGGTATATGGTATCCTTCCTTATCATGATCAACGACCCCCCCGGAGAATGAGCCTTCGATCAAACCATCTTCCTGATTGACGTCAACCTCGACTCCCCTGGTGGCATGATCCTACTCTCAAGCTTCATCTTCTCGAAGCCTCTATAATGTGACCCATTTTCTCTGGACTGGGAAGCACACTCCACATTACCCCAATTCATGATTCTCTTTTTTTATTATTATTCATTTTTATTTTAATCATTAACTATTATTATTGTAAATATCATTTAATTAACTATATTTCATTAATAAAATTTGATTATATAAATATATTTATATTGTAACATCCGAGGTAAATAAAGAATATGACCATTCCATATTTATTAATATTTTTGAATTAAATATTAATTTTACATTAAAGGGGGTTTTATGTTCGATGGCATACCCGATACACACCAATGGGTTTCTTTGAAAGCTTACATTGCACACAACATTGTGTTATACTGAAAAATAATAATATATTTTTATTATTTTAATGGTAGTTAATGCATAGCCATTATATTGGTGGGAATTAACGAAACTGACTATAATATTAATACACATGTTTATTAATTTTTTTTACATTTATCCAATAAAAGTTATAGGCTTAAAATATAATGAATCCAATTTTAAGTATAAATACTCTAATATTCATTAAAAGGTCGATTTACCGCCTTTTGATAGAAATCCCTTTTTAAATATAGTTTTTATTAATTTTATATTCTCTATTTAACAAAAAAGCTTCTTCATTTCAATCGAGACATCAAAATTTACTTTGGATGAAATTTTGGTATTTTTCTCATAATATTCATTTTCTAATGAATAATGAAAAATACTATATTTTGATACAAAACTGCCATTTAATCTAATTTATTTGTATGGTTAGATTATATTTTTAATTGGTTTTAAAGTGTAATTAGATTATATTTTTACCATTTAATAAAATAATTATCATTTTAGGTAATGTCACTTTGAAATTTGACATAAACAAATGACAATCTTTAAATAGTTTTTATTTCTTAAAGACGCACTTTGTTTTGACGATGGGTATTAATTTTAAATTACTTTATGCAACTAATTTTTTTGAATTTGGAAAAATTGATTCCATATTTGGAATCAGGAGTTCCTAATTGTTTAAATAAGTAACCTTTATTTTTATACAATATGAAAACTTACTTTAGTAAATATTTTATTTATCATGGTTAAAAGGGTAAATCTGGTAAATAAGGGTAAAAACTAATTTTAAAATAATATTAAATTTCCCAAAAATGTGTCCTAATCTAATTGGATGATACATGTATGACCATGGGCATCCTTGGGTCAATTTGGGGACCTTAGGGATCCACTTGGGAGTGATAATGACACTTTATATTAATTAATTTAAAGTAAAGACAAATATGACTTAAACATATATCTTTTAGTAAATAAATTTTTATATGGGGTTATATAAGTTATCTTTTCGACTATAATTATTCATTTTAATTATAAAAAGTCTTTTTAAATCATGTTTTTTTATAATTTTTAGACATTGAATAAATAAAATTATTTGTGACAAAATAATGATGCAGTGTTTACCTCATTAATGAATGATTTAAATAAATAATATTATAAAAATTTAAAAAATATCCATAAATATTCCAATTATTATTGTATGATTTTATTTCTAACAAGAATCATCTTGTTTTCAACTTTTATTAGTTAATAAAATTTAGAATCCGAAAATTATTATATTATAAAATAATATTTTCAAACATTTTTAAAGAACCCCTCATCCCCCTTATAAAAATCCATCACCTCTAACACATTACTCACATATCTCAGGCCCCTTGTCTCATCCAAACTCTACCAAATTAATCTCCCTACATTCCTTTATACCTCCTATAATCCTTACCATTGGTATAAGGAACTTCAAGTAAACATTTTGGTTCAAACCAAAGAGAGTTACCCGATTAAAAGGTAATATCTTCTCTTAAGTTCTTTTCTTTTATTTTACTTCTACGACCCCCTAAAATCTATTTATTTCATTATTTTATAAATAAAAAGTATATTAAATATACTAGGATTATTTTATGAGAATAATTCTAACTACACTTCAACACGCCTTCATCTAATGGATACGAACATATTGTTTATCAGTATGGAGAACTACTGCCTCACGAAACTATGATTGTTCGATTATCTCCTACCACATCTCATGGTGGCCATTATGATGTCACTGTAATTATATATGATATTTATTATATTTATTTTATCTCTATGGTTATTTAATTCTCTTTTATAACAAACCATTATGATTTTCATGTTGAATATATATCATAATTTCATTTGAGGAAGTGCGGACTATCGTCCCCTCAAAGTTATGTGACTCGTTCATACCATACATGGAATGAATAAAGGATGGTGTTAATGAACATATATAATTTATATAAAATATTATATTATACTATAATAATAATATACCTATGTATAATTTGGTTTTCATTCCTTCTAAAATAAAAAAATGAAATGGAAGTAGCGTTCATGCGTACGTACGGCTTACCGTCTCCATGAACGGTGCATTTAATTTTCATTTATCCAATTGATATAGACTATTATAAATACATATATACTGGATATATATGATATATATGATATATAAATCATGAATATAATTCTATAGATAATATAATTTCAACAGCATAGAAAATTGTTAATTAAAACAAGGTCATTTTTGACTCATGTTCCAAACATCAACAAAATGTCCGATATGAAATCGAATAATTAACTAATTGTTATAGAAAGGTAATAAGAGATATAAAATAAATAGTAAAATTTTAAATTTTCCTTAAGAAATTATAAATTAACTTAAGTTTATTATTCAGGAAATTAAATAACGAAAGGGTCAAATCGGACACGAGGTAAGGGAACTTCTTCACCCAACTTCCATTCTTTGGGTTAAACTTCTACTTCTTTATTATGTCATTCTATAGATACGTGTGAATGACCACTTATTTTTGTACACTTAAAATACACTTATATTGGGTTTATTTATGTTTTTCATGTAACACCCCAAGCTTCCACGGTACGCTTCTCTTTGAATAATGAAGTAGCGTGTGTTGTACGCAACTTCGAGTTCTAACACACCACAACCAATCAAACAAGCCGATATGAATAGTAATACACACTTTTTGAAATTTTATAAATTTTATATTTCTAAATTGACTTAATTTTTGAATTCCGAATAGCTAAATTATCTTAGGGTGAATCTTTGGTATTTTTCTGAAAACATTCAATTTTTGATGAACAGTGAAAAACACTGAGTCATTATTTAAAACTGACTTTTTATTTATTTAATTAATTATTTTATTTTATTTTTTTGGTCAAAATAGATACATACTACCTATATATTTTAAATTTTATTCATTGGAGTCAGTTTATAATAATTTTAGATATATGAAAATTTTATTAAACTATTTACAGTCTTTTACCTACCTTCTAGGAGTATTTGAAAATTTACATAAAACTACATTTTACTGATTTTGTGAGTAGAATTTAAAAAATCTGAGAGACATGGTTATTATCAAGGATTAAATGTGGTTCAATAAGATGAAAATAATTGTTGGTTAATAGTAACTTTTTTCTTTTATTTACCACGGTTAAAAGTAAATAGGGTAATTAAGGGTAAAAATGATATTATTATTACCCTAACACATGTACTAATTCTATTAGATAAGTATAATTAGACCAAAAACAACCTTAGGAATAAAATATGAACCAGTTTGGTCCACTTGGATTAGATTAGGACATTTATTATTATTTAATTCAAAGAAGAGTTAAAAGTGTTAAATTCAATGTTTAATAACTAAAAAATTTTTAATATAGGGTTACATATAAGATAAATTTGACTGTAAATATTAATTAGAAATCTAAAATGATTTCCTACATAATGGTATTTTATTTATATTTTTTATACATTAAATATTTTAATTTATTTAAGACACAATGATGACACAGTAATTACCTAATTAATGAAATATTAAAATAATTGATATTATAAATATTCAAATAAATGTATCTTGAGACTTATTATGAATTACACTAATTTTATAGGTTAATATTACATATTATGGTTTTTGAGATGAATTTTTTTCGAAGTAAGAATGATGTTGTGAATTTAGGAAAAACAAAATACCAAATAGTGTCAAAATTGACATAAAATAGTTTTTAAAACAAATATTATATTATTAATTGATATTGTATTTCTAAAAATTTAAGGTTCAGTAAAAAGACTTATATGATGATAGTTCTATCATTAATTAACCACTTGGGGCTATCTTGGAATTATATAGTATGTTTATTAAACATATAATATAAAAATACAAAGAGACGTGGTAAATATTAAACTACTTAACAAAGAGTTAAATCTAAAAGATAAGGTTAATATAGTGACCAAAACCTATCTAAAACCTCTTGGATGAGTGTTTTTCAACCCATACCCACCTTATCCTATAAATAATCCACTTTTGAGCCATTATAAAACGAAAATAATTTTATTATAAAATAATATTTCTAGCTTTTCCTAAGGTTCCCCTCACTCTTCTAATAAAAGGGAATTCTCCTTCTCTCTCATTCACACCTTCAAAGCCTTTTCGCTAGGCCAAACCCTACCAAATACCCTCTAAACTTTCCTCCCTTCATCCTGGACGCCTTCCTCTAGTCATAAATACAACTTAAGGAGCCCTTTTGATCAAGTCAAAAGGAATAACTCTAAGAAGAGGTAAATATTTCATCACCTCTTTCAAGTTCCATTCAACTTCCACTTCCTCTTTCTTTGTTTTTTCCATTATAAAATAATAACTATAGTATCTTATATATAATTTTATGCTATTATAAATATGGTACAACCATATTCATTATTCTATCCATCTTTTGAATGACATGTCACTATACGTGTGTACGTACGGCTTACCGTCTCCATGTCGTGGTGTAATTGTTATTCAATGCATTATTATTTGGATGGGTATAATAATAACGTGTAATTGATTTAAATAATAAATATAACATGATAATGATTCTGTATATATGATATACCATCCAAATATATATAATTTTAATATCAAAAAATGATATTGTAACTCGTGCCTACGTACGGATTACAGTCTCCACGAACGCGATGAGATTCGTTTCCCATCGTATCCATTCAAGAATAATTTTCATTTGATGATTAAAAATAATGTTCAAATACTTGATATAATTCTGGATATGAATAAGAAACATCCCATACCTAACAAATATGACTTACATAACAAATAATATAAAGTAAAACGAATCTTTTAACACATGAAACAACGATAATTATAAGATATTATTACCAAAGTTGTTTTAAAAGATCATATATGATATCATATTAATGTATCTAATTCTTTTATAATTTAATAAAAATTATTTACCTATTATAAAGGAGGTTAACCTACCGTCAACCAAGGGAAAGTACAAGGTAAGGGTTAATTTCACAATCCCTTTATTATCTGAAGTTGTTTTTACGTAAGTATCTACTGGGACCTCTTTATCATCCACATCCGTGTTTCATAAAAATGTATTTCAAAACATTTTTAGTATTTACTAGACAATGGGTTAAAGTCATTTGTACCCTTATTGGACCTTATATGATTTTTAAAGGAATATTTTTTCCATTTTCCAAACAAGGTACATTATAACCTTTTCGACAAAATTAATGTAAAAATGTCTTTTTTTAACTTATACGGTGGGTGCGGCTATAATTATTTGACTCTTAAATGATTTCAAAATAGAAATAGACATTTCTCTGAAAAAGGTTTTGATTTCGTCTATGTCCAAATACTTTGATGAATTTTATGTTTATTTGATGTTGATTTATTATGATACAAAACATCCACATTATATTGAAGGTTTTTTGTTATGTTTGACTGTGGATGTGATATTTTTATACCATTCATGGTTTATGGTTAAAGTATTGAAATTTCATATACTAGTTTTAATACAAATATTTATGTTATATTTCAACCTTTTCATATTAGGAATGTATTGGAATTAGTAAGTGATGGGTAAAGCCCGCTATAGCTCCTCGATGAATTGGTAGGTCTCATGAGACAACTAGATGTCGAATTGGCCGAGGCCGTTTCCAATTTGATATATGGTTTTGGCCAAGGCCTTAATCATTTTTAGACGTCTTGGCCGAGGCCTTGAATTTTTTTTTCAGAATGTATGGCATTATACCTTCCCTAATTATGAAAATAATATTGATGGTTCATGTGGTCATTCAACTAGTAGAATACCCATGATTATGTTTTATTATGGAATTATTTACTCTGATCATATTCCATCCATAAAAGTATTCCTGTTTATTATTGGTAAAGGCATGAGGTTTAAATTATTCACCATGCTTAATATTTATGTTATCTTCTACTATATTGTGTACCCTTACTGAGAGTTTCAGCTCACCCTTTTTGTATGTTTCATTTTCCCAGGAAATGAAGAAGTTAGTTATGAGTGACTTGTAGGCATTATCTAGGAGGCTTGAATGTTTCCAATGGAATAAATTCGAGTTTTATTTCTTTTTAAGTCGTAAGGTTGAACTTATGTATGAATCTTGTTTCCAATAATACTAAACTGATTGGTCTTTTGAGACATGATTTCCATATGATCATGCCAATGTGATGTAATAATTCACCAAATGTAGGTAACTAGGTTCGGGGCGTTACATTTCACACATAATTATGTCCGTGATTCACCCTTAATTTAATGATACGATTTTTTAAAGGAACCTTTCACCCTCCTATTTTAGTCAAAGATTTATTTTATTATATATCTTTTAATTTCCTTTCTATCATGTTGGGATATGTTTTTATATATCCTTTTTGCTATAAATTTTATGTCCAAGAGATGAGAGATCCTTTTCTATCTCATCAACTCGTTTTTTCTATTTTAAAGTGACGTTGTTAGACTGTTGAATCTTCATAAGGGACTATGTCAAAATCTCCTTTCATTTGAAGAATATCTTGATCTTTTTCACCTTTATTATCCTACAGAGTTTATATACTGACCTTTGACATAGTATTTCATGAATCTTCATATTCTCATAATATTATAAGTTTGGTTTAGTGTTATTCTTTAACTATTTTTATTCATTTATTTTCTCAAGTGGTAAGGGACTTCATCTCAATCTCCTTTCATTGAGGCATGTTTTGATAATATAGACCTCCTTCTTTAATAGGGTTTATAATAAACCCCATGACTTTTAATTTCATTCAAAGGGGATCTTTTTTTATGAAGAATTTTACTAAATGAGAAAAGGAATGTTTTTTAAGGCTTGCGTCGACAATGACCTCCCGGCCGCTGTAATCGTTTTTTGGCTTCCTCTATATGCCTTAATTTTTTTAAAAGGAAAATAAATACCTTATTCTGTTTTTTCATGTTTTGGTATTGAAAACGGTTTTTTAAAATGATTGATTATTTCAATATCTTAAAATTATTTCTTGTGATTGAAAATGAAATGTTATTAGTGAAATTTTTATATTTAAAATATTTTGTGTGTTATGATTTTATAATGGTACTTGGACATTTGATGGGTGGTTACATGATAAACCAAATGACAGGTGGTTTCATGATAATCTAGGATTGGTGGTCACTTTATAACCTCCAATGCATTGGGTATGGATGTCAATTGTATGGCTATTACATTTAGTGATGTGTGTGGAAGTCGATCGTATAGTTATTCCATTAATGTATATTTATGTCCTAATTTACCTTTATATGTTATGGATTCTTTCTATGTGTTTTATCTTAATATCATGGTTACAAAATCTTAATCAATAATCTTTTATTCAATGAAGATTATTTAATACTTAATAAAGGTGAAAAGTATTACTTATAATAAAGTATTCATAGTTACTTATTGTTTGAAAAAACTAACAGTTTTACTTAATTGTGTATCCATTATTGAGCTTTTTAGGCTCATCCCAGATTTTTGAAATGTTTTTCACAGGATATAATGATGACTAGGTTCAAGGATGGGATCATGGAAAATTCATGCTCTCTAACACATAGAACTAGACATTTTTCTTTTTTTAAGAGTTTTTATTTTATAAAAAAAATGAAAATTGTGTAGAAGTGTCTAATTTTTAATTTTTGAGATTTAATAGTTATGGCCTAATTCTCTAAAACTCTAAACTTGAGAAGATTCTCAATGTGAATTTTTAACTTAATTCAATATTATGTAATGTTTAATGTTGGGTCCTTATAGTTGATATCAGAGGTCGGTTGACAACTTTTGAAGTTAGGATATTGTTAAATTAATATAAATAAATTAATTTGTGGTCAAATTTTAATGATATAGAATTTACATATTTCTATGTCTCTTAACCTAATATATTTATGTGTAAAAAAAATTTCATAGAGGAAATAGGGTTGTTATGCTGGGAAGGCATACAGTGGTAAATGACCTTCAAAAATCAGTATCATGAGATAGTAAGAATCATAATAGAATAGTTTGTTACAATGATGGATGAGTTTACTCATGTGATAAATGATGGTTGTATTTATAGATGATATTTTGATTTATTGTAAAATTAAATAAGACTATGAAAGTCATTTAAGGGTCATCTTGAAAACCATAAAAAGAAAAAAAAAATTGTATGAGAAATTCAGCATGTGTGAGTTTTGGTTACAACAAATTTCTTTCCGTGGTATCCTTGTTCCAAAAAATGGTATAACTGTTGATACTAAAAAAATATTTGTTTAATAATATCCAATA
Source organism: Viscum album (assembly GCA_963277665.1). Classification (NCBI taxonomy): domain Eukaryota; kingdom Viridiplantae; phylum Streptophyta; class Magnoliopsida; order Santalales; family Viscaceae; genus Viscum; species Viscum album. The sequence goes on from OY728165.1 coordinate 817,460,588, forward strand.
CCAACAAATACAACTGAGATCCATATTTTTCCTAGTTTGGCAGGTTATTACCAAAGGATTGTTGAAAATTTTTCACAGTTATCTAACCCACTAAATAAGTTAACTCGAAAAGGTGTGTTAAGTTTATTTAGACAAAATAATGTGATGATTTTACCTATGAATTGAAAATAAGATTGTTGAATGCTCTAGTTTTGGCATTACCTTCCACAAATTGTGAGTTTTTTATCTACAGGGATGCTTTGTTGAAAGTACTTAGCTGTGTCCTTATGCACAATGATTAGGTAATTGCTTATGATTCACATTAGTTGAAACCCCATGAGTTAAAATACCCTACATGTGATTTTGAATTAGATACTATTGTTTTTTCTTTAAAAATTTGGAGGAATCATTTTTATGGAGTAAAATGTGAAATATATACCGACCATAAAATTTTGAAGTATATATACACTCAGAAAGAATTTATCATGAGATAGTAGAGATGGATGTAATTAATCAAGGATTATGATTGCACAATTTATTATCATCTATGAAATGAAAATAAAGTGGCTAATGCTTTGAGTAGAAAGAGTAATACTACATTAACCATGTTACATTTGGAGCAAGATCCTTTGATTAATTATTTGATAAACATGGACATAGAATTTTTTGGTGCAGTAAATTCCTCTGTTTTGTTTCAGGTGTGAGTAAAATCATCTTTTTCATAAATAGTTAAGCAAGTTCATAAGAAAGATAGTGAGTTGCAGAAAAATGTAGAGTTGGTTAGAAGGGTAAGTTTCTTGATTTTAACACTGATAATGATTGTGTTTTGAGTTTTGAGAAGAGATTATGTGTGCCTTTTGATTCACAGTTGAAGAATGAGTGGTTATATGAAACTCATAGATCTCTGTTTTCAGTTCATCATGGAAGTAATAAGATGTACAGATATGTTCAGAAGTATTACTGTTGGGATGGAATGAAAAAAGATATTGATAATTCTAATGTGAAGTGTTTGACTTGTCAACAGGTAAAAGCATAGAGGTTGTTAATAAAAGGGATGATTCAGTATTTACCAGTGTCAAAGTGGAAATAGGAAAATATATCCATGGACTTCATTGTGGGATTACCAAAGACATATTTAGGTAATAATTCAGTCCAGTTTATTGTTGATCGCTTTGCTAAATCTTCTCATTTCCTTCCTATTAGAGATATATTACCTTTAGATCAACTATCTCGGTTGTATGTTAAATAGATCTTCTGGTTACATGGAGTTCCCCTCTTTATTATATCTGATCGTGATCCCATGTTCACTTATAACTTTTGGAAAGGCCTTTAGAAGTCGTTGGGTACTGAATTAAATTTCAATACAGCCTTTCATCCATAATTAGATTAGTAGTCAGAATGATCAATTCAAAATTTCTAAGATATGTTATGTTCTTGTTCAATGGATTACCAGGAAAGTTGGGACCAACATATTTCTTTGGTCAAATTTTCTTATAATAATATTTTCCTTTCCAGTATATATATGGATCCATTTGAGGCATTATATGGGAAGCGGTGTCGAACTCTAGATTTTTAGGATGAAGTATGTGAAAGGAAGCTGATGGGACCAGAATTGGTAGAAGATATGGCAGAGAAAGTTCAGTTGATTTAGAAGAACCTCAGAATAGCTCAGAGCAGGTAGAAATGTTATGCAGATAACCAGAGGAAGGATCTCTCATTTGAGGTAAGTGATCATTTCATTTTAAACATTTATCCATGGAAAAGTGTGATGTGTTTTTATAAGAAGGTAAAGTTGAGTCTGAGGTTCATTGGACCTTATATATTCTTCGAAAATTTTGGATCAATTGCCTATAGAGTGGATTTAACTACATTTTTATCCCAGGTACACGATATTTTTAATGTTTTAATATTGAGAAAGTATATGCCAGATCCATCTCATGTTTTGAGTCCAGAGGTAGTTCAGTTGGGAGAAAATATTTATTATGAAGAAAGGTCAGTCTAGATTCTTGACCAAGGAGAGGAAGTGTTGTGGAAAAGGTAATTCATCAGTTAAATTATTTTTTGAAAAACTATATGGATGAATAGGAAAAGTGGAAATCTAAAAATTTTATGAGGGGTAAATACCCCCATTTATATTATAAGTTAATAAAATTGTGGGGACACAGTTCCCAAAAGGGTGGAAGGAAGTAACATCCCGGGTAAATAAAGAATATGATATTTTTATTATTTATTAATATTTTTGAATTAAATATTAATTTTACTTTAAAAATGATGTTATGTTCGATTGCGTACCCAATACGCAGTAATGGATTTCTATGAAATCTTACGTTGCACACAATATTAAGTTATAATATAAAATAATAATATATTATTATTATTTCAGTGTTAGTTAATGCATAGTCATTGTTTTGGCGAGAATGAACAGAACAAACTAAAATATGATTACACAAGTTTAATAAATTTTTTAATATTTATCCAATAAAAATTATAGGCTTTAAATGTGAATGAATCCAATTTTAAGCATAAATACTCTAATAATCATTAAAATCTTGATTTACCACCTTTTGATGATGAGCCCATTTTAAATCTAGTTTTTGTCACTTTTATATATTCTATTTGACAGAATAAACTTTTTCTTTAGAATGAAGACATCATAATTTTCCTTGGATTAAATTTTGGTATTTTTTTGATAATATTCATTTTCTAATGAATAGTGAAAAATACTATATTATTATTCAAAACTACCTATTAATATAATTTATTTATATTTATAGATTATATTATTAATTGTTTTTTTAGTATAATTAGATTATATTTTTACTATTTAATCTAATGATGGTCATTGGAAGTAATTTCACTTTGAAATTGGACATAAGAAAAGTGGCAATCTATTGATAGTTATTATTTCTTAAAAAAACGCTTTTTGTTTTGACAACCGAAGTTATTATTAAATTAATTTTTTCTACTAATGTGTTTTGAATTTTGAAAATGGATTTAATATTGGGAATCATGTGTTAAAATGGTGTAAATAGGTAACTTTTATATTTAGACATTATGAATATTTACTTCAGTAAATATTTTATTTACCATGGTTAGAAGGGTAACGCTCCTAAATAAGGGTACAAAATAATATTATAATAATATTAAATTTCCCTAACATGTGTTATAATTCTATTGGTTGCTATATTTACGACCATGGTAATCCTTGGGTCAATTTTGGTACCCCATGGAGGCACTTGGAAGTGATAATGACACTTTATATTATTTAATTTAAGGTAAAGACAAGAATGACTTAAACATATATGTTTTAGTAAATCATATTTTACATGAGATTATATTAGTTATCTCTACAAATATAAATATTAATTTGAAATATAAAAATATTTCCTACATCATGGTATTTTGTTTGTAATTTTTAGACATCAAATAAATAAAATTATTTATGACACAATAATGATGTAGTGTTTACCTCATTAATGAATGATTTAAATAAATAAGAATATAAAAATTAACATAATATCTAAGACCTATAAAATTCTAATTAAATGATTTTATTTCGAAAAAGTGTCATATTATCTTTGAATTTAATGATTTTGTGACCTTTATAAACCGAAAATCATTATATAATAAAATAAGTTTTCGAAACATTTATAAAGAGCCCCTCCTCCACCTTATAAAAAGCTAGAACCTATAACCCATTAATCACACCTCTAAAGTCCCTTGGTTCATCCAAAATCTACCCAATTAATCTTATAACATCCATATCTTCCTCCTAAATTCCATACCTTGGGAATAAGTCACTTCAAGTTAACCCTTTGTTTCAAACCAAAGGGAGTTACCCGATTTAAAGGTAGCATCTTCTATTAAGTACTTTTCTTTTATTTTACTTCTCCAACCGCATAAAATCTCTATATTTATTTATATTATAACAACACTAGTATCTTAAATATACTAGGATTTTTTTAGATAAGGATTCTAACTACACTTACACACACCTCCATCTAATGGATAAGAAAATAATTTTTCTATGTACGACAAACTACTACCTCACGAAATGATGATTGTTCAATTATCTCCTACCGCCTATCCTGCTAACCATTATGATTGCACTATAATTATATATGATATTTTTGATATTTAATTTATCTCTTTTATTCAGTAATTTTCTTTTATAAAATACTTTTATGCTTTTTATGTGGTATATATATGATAATTTCATTTGAGGAAGTGCAGACTACTGCGTCCACAAAGTGATGTGACTTGTACATACCATACATGGAATGAATAAAGTATGGTATTAATGAACTTATGTAATGTAGATAAAATATAATACTATACTAGAATAATAATATACCTATTTATAATTTTGTTTTCATTCATTTTAAAATAAAAAAAATGAAATGGAAGTAGCGTTTATGTGTACGTAGGACTTACTGTCTCCACGAACGGTGCATTTCATTTTCATATATAAAAAAGATAAGAACTATTATAAATACATATATACTAGATATATATGATATATATGATATATAAATCAAGAATATCATTCTGAATATCATGTAATTTTGACCACATTTTCAATTTATAATTATAACAAGTTCATTTTTGACTCAAGTTCCAAACATCAACAAAATGTATGATATAAACTCAAATAATTAACTAATTGTTATAGAAAGGTTATAAGTGATATAAAATTAATAATAAACTTGAAAAATGTTTTTAATCAAGTACAAATAATCATAATTTTATTATTCATTATGTTAAAGAAAAATGGGACAATTTGGATACGAGGTAAGGGAACTTCTTAACCCAATTTTCACTCTTTGGGTTAAACTCCTACTTCTTGATTATATCATTCTATAGATATGTTTGAATTAGCTACGATGGTTTTACACTTAATATACACTAATATTGGTTGTATTTATGTTTTTCACATATAATTATGTCATTGATTCATCCTTAATTTAATTATATGAGCATTGTAAAGGAACCTTTCACCCTCCAGTTTAGTCAGATAATTATTTTATTATATTTCTTTTAATTTCATTTTTATCATGTTGGGATATGTTCTTATATATAATTTTTGTTGTAAATTTTATGTCCAAGTGATGAGATATCCTTTTCTATCTCATCAACTCGTTCTTTCGATTTTAAAGTGACGTTGTTAGGGAGCCGAATTTTTGTAACGTACTATGTATCAATCTTCTTTAATTTCAGGCATATCTTGATCTTATGCACCATTATAATCCTATAGAGTGTATATACTTCCCTTTCATATATTATATCATGAATATCTATATTCTCATGATACTATAATTTTTTTTAATGTTATTATTTAACTATTTTTATTCATGCCTTTTCTCAAGTGGTAAGGGATTTCGTCACAATCTCCTTTCATTGAGTCGTGTTTTGATAATATACACCTCATTATTTTATACGGTATAAAATAAACCCCTTTGACTTTTAATTTCATTCAAAGGGAAAAAAATTTACGAATCATTTAATAGAACGACAAAAGGAATGTTTTATAAAGATTGTGGTGACAATGACCTCTCTACCACCATAATCGTTATTTGGATTACTCTATAAGCCATAATGTTTTAAAAAGGAAAATAAATCCCTTATTCTATTTTTGCATGTTTTAGTATTGAAAATGGTTTTTGAAAAGAATTGATTATTTCAATATCTCAAAATGATTTCTTCTGACTAAAAATGAAATTTTATTAGAGAAATGTTCATATTCATAATATTTTATGTGTTATGATTTTATAATTGTACTTGGAAATTTGATGGGTGGTTACGTGATAAACCAAATGACTGGTGGTGATGTGATAAACTTGGACGGGCGGTTACGTTGTAACACCCTGAGATTTTATGAAATATATTCTTTTTATTTTCATTGATGTCTTCGGTTGTATGCTACACCAAGATTATCTTGCGCTATACGCAACACCGTATCAGCTTGCAGTATATGCAACCCTAACTTGGCTTTCCTTACACGCAATCACGACCTTCCTCGATAGCGTGTGTAGTACGCAATACCGGGTTACACAAAACAACGATATATTGTTATAATATTATTATGAACTAGCCGTTATGAATAGTATTAACTACATTTTGAATTTTATAACATTATTATTCATCTTACACATTTTCTAGAACATGGTATGAGAACAAAATCATTTTTTCAAGTAAAATAAGTATTTTTCAAAAAAAATTAGTTTTGCCGCCTTTTGATGGCGCACCCACATTAAATATTGTTTTAGACATGTATAAAAGTTGAATTTGACAAAATAAAATTCTTCTTTGGAATCAGGATATAAAAATTTACTTTGGATAAAATTTTCATATTATTCTGATAACTTTCATATTTTAGTGAATAGTAAAAACACGCTATATTTTAATTAAAAACAAATTTTTTCATCGTAATAATTTATATGGTTACATTATCTTTTTAATTGGGTTTAATGTGAAATTAGAATATATTTTTACCATTTAATCCAATGTTTGTCATTGGAATTAATTTCACTTTGAAATTGGATATAAACAAGTATCAATCTTTTGATAGTTATTGTTTCTCAAAAAAAACACGCTATTTGTTTTGATAATGGGAACTAATTTTAAAATTAATTAATTCCAATTATAAGTTTTTAATTTGGAAAAATAGACATCAATTTTGAAATCAGAATACCAAATAATGATTAGGCTTAAATTTTGGTATTTTTCTAAAAAACTGCAATTTTCAATGAATAGTGAAACCACTTAGTGGTAGTTAAAAAACTGACTTTTTCATTTAAATAAAATTTTACCACTTCTATGAATTTAATTTCGAAAATATGAGAGACACAGTTAATATCAAGGACTAAAATGTGGTTCAATGAGATGAAAATAATTTTTGGTGAATAGTTACTTTTTACTTTTTTTTACCACGGTTAAAAGTAAATAAGGTAATTAAGGGTAAAATGATATTATTATTACCCTATCACATTTCATAATTCTATTGGATAAGTTTAATTCGACCAAAAACAACCTTAGGAATAAAATATGACCATTTAGGCCCACTTGGATTAGATTAGGACATTTATTATTAATTTATTTAAAGAAGGGTTAAAATAGTTAAAATCAAAGTTTAATAACTAAATCATTTTTAATATATGGTTATAGAGAAGATAAATAAGACTATAAATGTTAATTAGAAATCTAAAAAGATTTCCAACATAATGGTGTTTTATGTTTAATTTTTAGACATTAAATAATTTAATTTATGTATGACACAATGATGATGCAGTAATTATCTTATTAATGAAATATTGACATAATTGATGTTATAAATACCCAAATAAATGTAACTTGAAACTTTTTATGAATTAAAATAATTTTATAGGTTAATAATACATATTATTACTGATTTAAGTAACTTTTTTAGAATTAATATTTCTTTTATGATTTTCACAAAAAACAATTACCAAATAGTGTCAAAATTGACATAAGATAGTTTTTAAAACAAATATTATATTATTAATTGTTATTTTATTCTTAAAAATCAAATGTTCTTCCAAATGAATTATCTAAGGTTATATATATTAATAATAAACAACTTGGGGTTCGTTTGGCTTGTTATAGTAAGTTTATTAACCTTATAGTGTAAGAAAACAAGAAGACACGGTAAAAGTTAAATTATCTACCTTAAAGTTAAATCTAAATTATAAGGTTAAAATAGAAACCTAAACTTGTCTAAATTCTATTTAATTAGAGGATTTAAACCCATCCCCACTTTAACTTCTTAATAAATCAATTTGGAGCTATTCAAAACCGAATATTACTTTATTATAAAATAATATTTTTAGTTTTTTCTAAGGTGCCCCTCTCATCCCTTATAAAATGGAACCTCCTCCCTCTCTTCCTCACACCACATTGAGACTTCAATCTCGGCCAAACCCTGACTAATTCTCTTATCCACTTCCCTATAAACATCCTAGAGGTCCTGGTCTTCTCCAAAGACCAATTTTAGTGCCCTAAAAGGATGTCTCAAAGAGGCGCTTCAAAGAAGAGGTAATGTCCGTTATCGATTCTTTCAACTTTATTTCTTCTTCTACTTATTCTTCTTTAGTTGTTTCATTATGAAATAATAACATAAGTATCACTCATATACTGATATGTTATTATAAGTATTAAACAACCCTATTTCACCATCTATCCATCCTACGGAAAACGAAATCACCACACGTGCGTACGTACGGAATTCCGTCTCCACACCGTGGTGTAATCTATTTTCCACCACCACCATACTTGGATGGGTATAATGGTGTAAATAATTACTATAGATGATTTTTGTTAATTGATATTGATTATGAAATAGTATACATACACTCCAATACAATTCCACGATCATGGGTATGATATCATCGCTCGTGCGTACATACGGACTACCGTCTCCACGAATGCGATGAGATTCATTTTCCATGATTAACCATTCAAGAATGATTATAAAGTATATATAATGAATAATAATGAAATATATGACATAATAATGATATTTTATTTATGTATATATATATATATATGTATGTATGTCATCAATTTAATTTCATTCAATTCAACAAGGAAACGAAAACTGCGTTCATGTGTACGTACGACCTACCGTCTCCATGAACGGTTTATTTCATTCGTTTTATCGATCTATAATACATATGTATATGATGAATATATATATATATATATATATCATGTTTTACATTCTGGAATTATGTAAATCAGGATATAAATAATAATATCAAGAACGAAAAGTCGAAACACATACGATAAATGAAATGATTTTACCCAAAACGCTGCTTTAACATGGAATTTGCAAAAGAACGGGTAATATAAAGTCATAAGTGAAACATATATGATATCATAACAATGAATATGATTATGTAATAAGTCAATGACATTATTTAAATCATTATTCAGGAGGTTCGGATCCATACGAAGCATATCGGACCTATGGTAAGGGATAATTTTTCAAATCTCATTTTTATCCGAGATTGCTTATACGTAAGTATTTACTGGGGTTATTGTTATCATCCATGTACATGTTTTCTAGAAGTGTTCTTATGTATGTTTAATTTCATTTTTACCCATTTTGACTTTTACTACATGGTATGTAAGGAATCATTCTTTTGATTACGTTATGAGGTACCTTTTGACTTTTCTGACAAAAGTATGAGGAGAATGTATTTTTTAACTTATACGCCATGAAAGGATTTTTACGATTTTATAAAGCCTTATTTTCATGAAGATTCCTCTAAAATATTTCATGACTATTTTAAAAAAAATCTTTTTCTTTAAATATTTCATGATGTTTTGTGAAAAGAAATTGATTTTGAAGAAGAAAGGATATTTTCCTCAAGAATTCATTTCAAGTGTTTTATCAAAACCATTTTTCATCTAAGATGACATTATTTCATATGCGTGTGTTTCAAGTATAATGTCTATATAATTTACTTGGTTTCACTTTTCTTATTATGAAATGATATCCATTTATTTTATATGGATTATGTGATGATGGGATGATGTTTATGAAACCCATTTTATTTATTGGGTTTTTATGAATGATGTATGTTTATTTTCTGGCACAAGTAAGAATGATTTCATTATGATATGGGTGGGACCTATATCTCCCTACAATGAATTGGGTAATCATTTATATCTCATGAGATAGACATGTCCGGAACGGTAAGTTAATCCGGTTCAGTATTACAGGACTGGAATGAGGAGTGAACTCGATTCAGAAAGGAACTTTGTCCGCTAAGATGGTCTTGGCAGCAATGCCTTGGCTACTATGGAAATAATTACATGTGCTTAATGGATTCCACAATTACATGTTTTATTCACATGATATTTTATCATTATTTATGTTCCATTATGATCTATGCCTTATGTACTTCTATGTTTTATGTCGTTGCTCAAGATTTTGATGTTTAAACATTATGTTCATGTTTTTAAGTTCAAATGTATATGGTATGTTTTATTTTATCCATGCTTACCCTTACTGAACATTTGAGCTCACCCTTTTTATGTTTTATTTTCCCCCTAGATTAAAAGAAAGGTTTTAGGAAACAAAAAGTGGAAGATCTTTATGGGAGATGTTGAAGATCTTTCACCACGATTAGAAGATTACGTTCCAAGTTTCCAAAGACACTAAACTATTATGGTCCTTGTGTGTCTGTTTTTTTTATGTGTTAAGTATTCCGAAAAAGTAATGTAATATCTATGTACATCAAGCTTTGGGTCTCTACATACGTTATAACATCAAATTCATTGGGTATGGAAGTCGACCGTATGGTTATTACATATAGTGATATGTGTGGATGTCGATCGTATGGTTATTCCATTTTGGTATGTTTATCTCCCAAGTTACCTTTTTATGTTATGTGTTCTTTCTATGGATTTTGTCGTAATTTTTTGGTTACAAAAGGGGAAGAAATGAGATTTCATTCAGTGAAGAGTATTTAATACTTCAAAAAGGTGAAAAGTATTATACATGATAAATTTTTCACAGTTTACATATTGTTTGGAAAAAGTAACATTTTTCCTTCTTTGTGTATCCCTTATTGAGATTTTTAAGATCATCCCAAGTTTTTAAAAAAAATCACAAGACATAAAGATGAATAGGGTCAATGATGGGATCAGGGAAAATTCATCCTATTTAAAACATGGAACAAGACATTTTTATTTTTTTTAACAGTATTTATTTTATAAATAAAATGAGAAAATGAGTAGAATTGTCTACTTTGTAATTTTTGAGATGTAATAGTTATGGCCAATTCTATAAAACTCTAAACCTGAAAAGATCTTCAATGTGAATTATTAACTTAATTCAAGATTATGTAATGTTTAAGGCTAGGGTATTATGTATATATTCATATAAATCATCATAAAACCTATTACTTTTAATATAAATTTTAACTATATAAATATTCATTCCATTAATTCAGATGAAATTAAAATTTTTATATAAATATAAAAACTGTAAGATTATAATTTATTAAACCAAAATATTATTTTTCTCAAAACTATGGTTCCCATAAGTTTTAAACACATGTATTTATATCAACACAAAGTATAAATTATTTAAATATAATATTAAATACTTTCATTTTCTTATTTTAATTATAATTTTGACGTGAAATTTTAAAAATATAATAATTTATTTAAGATATAAATGTATTATTTATTCAGAATAATAGTTTATTTAAAAATATTATAACATTAAACTTGAAAATTATAAAACAAGACAATATTAATATTTATTTTTTTATTTATTTTCAAAATATTAAAATTAAACATATTAATTTATTTAAATTATAAATTATTTAATTTATTAAAATATATATAAAAAGAAAAATTAAGCTTATAATTTCTTAGGAAGTTTTGTTCTTCCCATTAAAAGAATTTAATCATTGAAATTAATTCATCATACTCTAGAAATTTATGAATTTATAACTTTGTAATTAATAAATAAATTAATAGCTAAAATGACTAAACTTCTATACTCTATGAACAACATAAAATATCCATATTTTTCTAGACCAGTTCTCTAATACCAATTAGAAATCCATGAACACACACTTCCGGATACAATGCTTAAAAATTTTGTGTATTTTTTATAAAATAAACTAAACAAATAAGCAACACTTATTAAAAATTCATGAATTTTTCCAGTCTAGGTTATGAATATATAGAAAACATCATACAAATTATCAGAGTAGAAGTAAAATAAAATGATTTTATTTTCATGCAATGACTAAAATGGAAAACATATCCCTTTAAGAACTTCTTTGATACCTATAAAAATCATTTTAAAACATGGGATGAGAATAAAATTTCTTAGTAAGTGGTTTTAAAATCAATGAAACTCCCTTTATAAAATATATTTTTCAAATTAACTTTTGAGAAATAATTTTTAACAAGCTGTTGATAATGAATCAAAAATAATTTTAGAAATGCCATTGAAAATATCATTGAAATTATTTACACTATGAAATTACTTACGCTCAAAAATTTCTTTAAAAACAATCCAGTGATATTTCTATAAATAATAAGAAAGCTTTATAAATAAACACTGAGGAGACCTGAAACATTTGAGGGTGTCTTGGACTACCCCCTTGTTAATAAATGCGTTCAATCACCAATTCCCTACTATATTTACAATGAACAAATGATAGATTTTGTGAAAACAATTTATGTTTTCCTTATATATATATACATTATTCACTTGGTTTTCTATATTAAAAACCTTGATAAAAAATTATTAAAGAGAAAATTTACACTTATAAGTTAATTAATAAATCTTATGATAAATTTGAGTAACTAAATTTATCTAATCTTCATACATACATAGAATGTTATTAACATTATTGAATTAATTTTTTAATATATTAAACACATAAAACCATTAAAAACGTAGTTTACTATATAAATATGTTTTATTCAATACAAACATATATTTACAAATAACTAAAATTAATTCATGTATTATATGTCATGTGTTATAGAATATTGTCATATCTTAATAAAATTATGACATTCAATATAGTGTAAAGACATTTCACCCATGAAATGATAACCTTTGTAAATTCAATACACATGTATATATAATCCAAATTGAACTAATATTTGAAACATTAATTTATAATTTATTTGAATACCCGGATCATATTATTATACATATATTCATAAAAGAAATAAAAAATGAGTTTCTATATAAAATAAATTTTTCTAAAAACATCAATATGTATATAGTTCTTTACAATTAAATTTGATCACAAGAACAACTATTTTAAATTAAATAAATAAATAATCATTTAAAAAGTAATTTATGAAAAATAATTATTTGAAAATAAATAATTCTTGTTTCAAAATTTCTTTATTCAAATTCATAAATCATAATTTTGAAATTTATGACCTACCATAATATTTTCACAAAACTAAATTCCCCTCCAATTTTTCCTTTGAAAAATATTTATAACATATATATATAATAATTTAAAATATATTGGATTAGAAGTAAATCCAAACAAAATTACATTCCAAATAAATAATAATTTTAGAAAAAATATTTCCATAACGCAATGAAAACTTCAAAGAATGGAAATATAATAATAAGAAATTTCATACAAAATAATAACATTAATATAAAAATAAAATCATCCCACTGTACACTTAAATCATGAACATAAATAATAAAAATCCCTAACCTTATAACAGATTTAGATAGTATATGGTGCATGGTAAAACTAAGAATATGGGAAATAATAAGAGTTTTGGGGAATATAAATTATGTTTTTGAGAGCTATATTGTTATCTATTTATAGGAGTGTTTTGTGTACTATGCACATTTGTTGCATTTTAAATAAATGAATGTGCATCTAAAAACCGTGTCATGATTAGTTGTATTTAAACACTATTTGAAAAATATAATATTTATTGGTTTTTTGTATCCTATATGCAAGTTTTTTAAAGAAGGGATATAAATTCAAGCATAATAGATACATAGTTTATTTGGTTTTGATAGAATTAATTAAAGAGGAATAAAGAAAAATTCAAAATTTGATGAAAAAACAGATTGAAAATATAGACACAAATTATTTAATTTTGATCCAAATTGATTTAAAATCTTATATAAACAAATACAATTACAAGAATGATCCATAAGCTATGTTTGTAGATAAATAAATTAATAAAAGAAAAAAACAGTATAAAAATCAACATACCAAAAATCAAAACCTTCTATTCAAACACCAAAAGAAAAACAATATAAAATAGTTAGACCAAAAAGAAAAAAAATCAATGATGAATAGTGGAGGATAATTATGGATAGAGAATACCAAAGAAAACAAAGACATCACAGTTCAACCTAAAGGTAAAATCAGATACTTAAAAAAAGATAGGCAACATCTACCTTGCATAAAATGTATATTCGTGATTGAATCCCCCATATCAGGATTGCTTTAGAAACCATAACTGCTATCATGACCCGATGACGTTGCTCAGTTCATATACGCCAGAAGGCAGTAGCCTTCCTTATCAGCATCGAGGAACCTATCCGAGCACGAGCCTTCGGTGTAACCTTATACTCGGCTCGAATTCATCCTCAAATCCTCAAGCTACACAATCATACTCCCATGCTTCAACTTATCAAATACTCTATAGTGCGGCCCCTATTTCTCTTTATAGGGAAGTGCACCCCAATTTACCCCAATTCACGATTTTCCTTTTTAAATATTATTCATTTTTCTTTTTTTCATTTACTATTATTATTATAATTATAATTTTTTTAATTTTATTTCTTTAATATAATTGTAATATATATATATATATATAATTTTATATAAATCATCATAAAATAAATTACCTTTAATATAAATTTTAAATATATGAATTTTGAAATCATTAATGTTTATGATGTTAATATTTTCTTATAAATAAAAATTTGTAATATTACAATTTATTAAAACAAAATATTATTATTGTAAAAAAAATGGTTTCCATGAGTCTTAAACACTTGTATTTATTTCAACAAAAAACATAATTTTTTTAAATATAATATTAATTACTTTCATTCTCTTATTTTTATTATAATGTTGTAGTGAACATTTAAAAATATATTAATTTATTTAAGATATAAAAGTATTATTTCTTGATAATAATAGTTTATCTAAAAATATTATATCATTAAATTTGAAAATTATAAAACAAACCAGTTTTAATTAGTATTTTTTTCAAAATATGAAAAATCATCTTATTAGTTTATTGTAATTATAAATTATTTAATTTATTAAAATATTTAAAAAATAAAAAACTAAGACCATAACTTCATGGGATGTTATATTCTTTCCCCTTAAAATAATTTCATCTTCTCAATTCATTCATCGGGCTCTATACAATTAAAAATTTATACCTTCAGAATTAAGATAAAATATAATTCGAACTGAAAAACTTCTACACACTGTCGACAAAATATAATCCCCAAATTGGTCTAGACCATTGCTCTGATACTAATTATAAGGCCCCAAAATCATAATTTTATATTCAGTTCTTAAAAATTTTGTGTATTTTTTTATAAAATAAACTAAACAAAAAGTCCAAACTTATTAAAAATCAAAGAACTATTCCATTCAAGGTTTTGGAGATTTTGAAAACATCTTACAAATTATGAGAGTTGTAAAAAAGTAATACAATTTTCTTGGAATGTGAGGAATCAAAATTCAAACATGTCTATTTAAGAACATCTATGATACTTGTGAAAATAATTTAAAAATATGTGTTTAGCATTAAATTTCCCAATAAGGGGTTTTAAAATTAGTGAAAATCTCTTTATAAAATCACTTTTTTAAATTAACTTTTCAGCAATATTGTTTAACAATCTGTTGATAATTCCTCAAAAATAATTTTAGTAACACCATTGACATATCATTGGAATTATTTATGCCTTGAAAACACTACAAAAATATGAAATTACTTATTCTCAAAAAAAATAAAAATCTAGAGATATTTCTGAAAACAATAAGCAATATTTTGAAAACAAAACACTAAGGCCATTTGAAATATTAAAGGTTATCTTGGTCCTACCCACTTATCGAGGGATGAGTTCACTCCCTAATTCTCTACCAAATTTACAGTGTTCAAGTTCCAGATTTTATGAACACATTTTAAAATTTCATTATATATATAAAAAATTATTCTTGGGGTATTATACTTTAAAAACATTGACAACCTATAATAATAAAAAAATGTACACTTATAACTTAATTAAGAAAATTTCAAATCGATTGGAGTTAAAGAATTTCTCCATTTTTTATACATATACAGAATGTTATTAACTTTCTTAAATTAATGTTTTTATTCTTTAAATATATATAACCATTCCAAAATTAGTTTACTACAAAAATATGATTTATTCAATAAACACATGTATTTACAAAAAATCAAAATCAATGCATTCATGATATGTCAGGTATTATAGATTACGGCCATATCTTATAAAAATTATGAAATTCATGAAAGTGTAAATACTTTGCGCACGTGAAATGGTAACCTTTTTAATTCAATACACATTTATATATATAATCCAAATAGAATTAATATTGGAAATCTTAATTTCTTACTAGTTTGAATAACCTTGATATATTACTATAAATATATTCATAAAAGTAATAAAATTAAAAATTACATATAAAATAAATATGACCAAACAGATCAATAAGTACATAATACATTAAAAATAAATTTGATCATACGAATAATTAGGTTAAATTAAATAATTAATTAATCCCTCAAACAAATTTATGAGAAATAAATATTTGAAAGTAATTATTTCCCCTAAAAAATTATTATTTAAATCTATAAATCTTAATTTTGACATTTTTTACCTACCATAATATTTTCAAAAACTCAATCCCCCTACAATGATTCCTTTGAATAATAACTATAATATATATATATATATAGATTTAAAATTTGTAGAATGGAAGTTAAATCAAAACTAATAATTACCATTCCAAATAAATAAAAAATTTAATAATATATATTTCCCCTATGCAATTAAGACTTCAAAGAATTAAAATATAATAATAATGAATCTCATACACAAATCATAACATTTATGGAAAAATAAAATTTTCTGATTATAGACTTAAATCGTGAACATAAATAATAAATTTACCTTCCCTTAGAACGGATTTAGATATTAGCTAGTGTATGAGAATATTGAGTAGATGGGAAATAATAAATGTTTTAATGAATATAAATTATGTTTGTCACACCTAAACATTCATCTATTTATAGTAGTGTTTTGTGTACTGAGTATGTTTGTTGTATTTTAAGAAAATGAAAGTGCATCTCAAAACCATTATAGGATTTGCGATATTCAAAATAGTTTGCAAAATATAATATTTATATATGGTTTTTCTTCTAACTGCAAGTTATCTCAATGAAGGGTGATAAGGCAATTACATCATAACTAATTCATAGTTTATTTTGTTTTGACAGAATTAATTAAGGAGTAATACGACAAATTCAAAATCAAATTGAAAAACATATTGAAATTATATACCAAGTTTATTTTGTTTTGATTTGAATTGATTTCAATATTTCACCAGAAAAATACCATTATAATCTTTCTCTACAAGTTGAGTGTACAGATAAACATATTAATGAAATAAGAAAACAATATTCAAATCAATGAACCATAACTCAAAACATTCTATTCAAAATAAAAAAGATAAAAACTATAAAATAATTGGACCATATAGAAAAAAATCTATGAATATCATTGTAGGATAACCTTGGATGGAGAGTACCAAAGAAAATAAAAACATCATAGTTCAACCTAAAGGAAATGTTGAATACCTAAAACAAAGACACACAACACCTACCTTGCAATGAATGATATAGAACCTTTATTGAAACTCTCATTTCTGAATTGCTACAGAAACACTAACTTCAATCGAGACCCGATGATGCCACTTTTTCCACACATGCCAAGGGATGATCTCCTTCTATGTTATAGTTGGGGAACGCATCTGAGCACAGGCCTTCGTTTGAACCATCTTGTTGACTCGACTTCATACTCAACTCCCCTAGCGACACGATCCAACTTCTAGGATTTGACTTCTCAAAGCTTCTACAAGATAACTCTTTTTGGAGTCTAGGTGGCTTACCCAACCTTACCCCAATTCACAATTCCCCTCTTTAATTATTATTCATTTTTATTTTTATCATTTTCTATTATTATTATAATTATTATTTATTTAATATGATTTCATTAATAAAATTTTATTATATATTTATATATATATTATTTCATATAAATCATCATAAAATGTATTACCTTTAATATAAATTTTAAATATATAAATTGTGATATCACTAATTTTAATGACCTAAATTATATATATATATATAATGTGTTAGATTATAATTTAATAAAATAAAATTTTAATGTTTTAAAAAACTATGGTTTCCAAAAGTTTTAAACAGTTCTATTTATTTCAACACAAATTATAATTTATTATAAGATAATATTAAATACATTCAATATCTTCT
The DNA here is from genome assembly GCA_963277665.1 of Viscum album. Classification (NCBI taxonomy): domain Eukaryota; kingdom Viridiplantae; phylum Streptophyta; class Magnoliopsida; order Santalales; family Viscaceae; genus Viscum; species Viscum album. The sequence continues at coordinate 817,478,657 of OY728165.1, forward strand.
TTTAATTATAATTTAAAAGTTAACTTTAAAAAATATTATAATTTATTTAAGATATAAAAGTATTATTTCTTGAGAATAATAGATTATTTAACAATATTATGACATTAAATTTTAAAATTATAGAATAAACCATTTCTAATAAGTATTTTCTTTCAAAACATTAAAACTTAACTAATTAGTTTATTTCAATTATAAACAATTTAATTTATTAAAATTTTTTAAAAATAAAAAATAATCTTATAATTTTATGGGATGTTATAAATATTACCTATATGAAAGGGGGTGTGAAACCCACACCTGGAGGGAAATTTTCACCATTAGGTTAATACTGATACCCATATCAACTCCAATGATTGAAATCGTACATTTTCATTAACTAAATGCTCTTGATGTAATAGAAACTCTATCGTTATATCACCCATAATATCTCTAACATAAAAACAAATGCCACCATCATTTCCAACATAAAAATATAATCTGGACAAAAACCTCATGTGTAAAATTATATATCCTAAATAAGGATAGAAGCTATATAATTTAAAAATAAGTTCATGAAATTCCCTTTTGGGTACATGAGTTTTACTTCCAAGCCCTCACCTGGTCATGTTCTACTTCTCTACTAAGCATGAGAAAATGGTAAGTGCACGGTGTGTGGTATAAGATACGTGGAGTGTGAAACTACCTAGGTCCATAGTCATGAACTTCTTGAACATGGTTTAGTAATTTTGGTGTAATAACCCAAACTGTCAATTATAGGGGCACGGTGTATAGGACTACTCAAGGACCTAAGAATGATAAAGTTTTACACAACTTAGATACCCGGGTAACCTAACATGGTGTGTGGTCCCATCACAAAATTGTGGGATATATAACTCGGACTGGGAACCCCAGCTTATGAAAAGAGCAATCTACTTGACTTGTGTTCTTATGAATAATAATATATTTAGTCATTTTTATATAATGTTAATACCTCTCATGAATATTTACATTAGTTACCATATATACCTCCATATTCACACAAAAATCATCTTTATTCATTGACTATTCTAGAATCCTCATCGATAGTCATATTATGTCCATCTATCACTTGAAGAATGTGATTTTATAGCCCAGTACAAACTATTATCATGCCTCCTCAATTCCACCATATATGTGACCCTAAATATTCTACCCTTGTACTATTGATGATCCAATGCAAACTTTTAAATCATCATATCTATCATCAATCTTGAAAAACAACTTGAATCCAAATTCAATCATGTATTGAACTGGATCAAAGGATGAAGTGTCAGCCTACCATAGGGTCCTAGCTAGCTTCTTGTGGGATGCGCTTTTCAAAGGGAAGCGACACTGGGTTGCATGGGTAAGAATGGATTGTCCCATTCAGGAGGGGGTATTAATGTTTGAATATTGAGGGATACCCTCAAGGGCATGCATACCAAACTCACATGGTTGATTTTGGAGGATCTGTACATCTTGGGTGAGATTATGTCCTATAGCTATGATAGTAATATGGAAGAGAATAACGTGCAGGGTACCATTCTCTGGAAGTCGGTATGCTCCCCCATCCTGAGCCTCCAGCAGCACACATGGTGGATTATTGGAGAAGGCAATATATCTTTTTTGAAATAGAATTGGGGGGATCAGTGCTTCTCTTCCTAGGGTTTTCATTCCTAATGATTACCTTTAAGGAGATGAGTATACATCTAGTATTAATCAATGTAGTGCTTGATAAGGAACAACATGACATATTTTATTCGATCCTCATGAACTCGGAACCGAATCAATGTGTGTTCACCCCCTCTCAGTACTGTAAGTTAAATACTAATGATTTTTGAAGGCTCTCAACCCCCTAGTTTAGAAGGATAGCTAAAATAATATTTTGTAATAAAATTGTCTCCTGAAAAAATATAACTTTGAGGTTTCGCGAATCAGGAACTCCGCAATTCCATCAGACAAAGTTATTAAGAAAATCAGCATCATCCTTTCTTCATCTTGTCTGTTCTGCAAAAAACAAGTGGGACGAGGCCACTAACCATGTCTTATTTAATGGGGAGTGGGAACAATATATATGGAAATTCTTTGGAGATTTCACGGCGATCTCTTCACCTGACCTTTGGGACCTATTGTTCTTGGAGAGGTGGTTTTTGGGGACTACCGATAAAGGACCTGAGAGGGCATCAAGCTCGATTATACTTAGTGTCGGCTACTGGTGCCTCTGGAAAGCTCGTAACAAGGCCTGATTTGAGGGGTATGCCTCCACTAGACAGTCCATCATTATGAGAACTAGAAGTTTGTGGACTGATGTGGTCACCCTTATTAAAAATTGGCATGAAGTTCCCCTTCTACATTTTCTGCAAATATGGTATCCTTCATCCAATATTCCCACAGACAGAACTCTAGGATGTTTTATTAAATGGGTTCCACCAATAGCTGTTTTTAAATAAAATACTGATGGATCATGCATTGTGGGTGACAAGTGAGGTGATGGCACTACTCTAAAGGACGAGGCTAATGCAGTCTTCATGGGGCTAAATCAATGAAAATATAAGAATATAGATCTCTCTGAAGTGGAAACAGACTTAAGAATTATACATTATTCCCTGATGGGAAAAGGTGCTACTCCTTGCCCAATTTTATACATAATCATGTAATGAAAATAGCTCCTCAATAGTCTGCCTTCAGTCACCCAAACCTAGAGGGAGGGGAAAAACGTTGTGGACTACCTCGCCTCTCTCACTGCCCTGGGCTCCTCTGTCACTTTTCCAGCCAATTCCAGCTCTCTCAAGCCTGAGGAAGTTAATCTTATTTGTGGGGACACCCTCGGTCTCCACTACTTTAGACCCCCCTAATCAGGGGTCCTCTTATATTCCAATATTCTTGTATTATTTACTTTCTCCTTTGAATAAATATATAATGATATGATGATGATGATGAAAAATAATCCATGACTAAAATCAGAAATTACTGGGGAAATCCATTTATAGCAAATTGATACCTAATTATTGGATTAATCACTAATGAAGGATGATTTTTTTCTATTTTTGTTTATATACAAGAATTTTATTTCACTAATGGTGTAGTCCATTTAATTTTATTTATGATCTGTGAACCTCCTAAGACTGAATAATAAAAGTTATTTCCCATGGTGATAATCACCTACTCTCAAACTTCAAGGTTTATGTGGCTAAACCTATGGATGGGATATAACATGGGTTATATAAGGGGGATTTCTAGGTTAGATAATTAATAAATTAACAAATTTAATTTATTTAATTTATTTAATTCATATATTGCTCTACATGAAATTGTGCATTGACCCAAATATTTATGAATAAAAAAATTATATCACACTTAGTGTAAACACCACCTTCCAGATCCAACCATGGTCCCAAACATTTCATCTAATATTTGGATTGATAAGATAACCATTAATTTCAGCATTATGTGTGCATTAGTATTATTATATTTAACTTTATTAATATATAAATATTGGGTTCTGGAGACATTGACAAATCCACACAAACTCTAAAGAAAAACCCAATATTAATATTTTAAATTATTCTAAAGGTTCCATATATACAAATCAAAGTCACTATAGTGATCTAGGTTTAAAGTGATATTATACAATAAATTTTATGTTCACAAATTAAAATAGGGGAAAATATAAAAGTGTTTATATTTATTTTTTAATAATTTAAAAATGCTAATATAAAATGTTTATATTTAAAATAATTATTCAAAAAATCATTTAAACTATAACAAAATGGGTTATGGATAATTTCATCCATTGTTTAAATAAAAAATATGAGATATATAAATTGTGTAAAATGATTAAATAATATTTGAACTATTTATATCATTAAAAAAATTTCTTAATGTATCTTATATTTTAAAATATGAATATGTTCATATTAAATTCAATGTAAATTGATGATATTAATGTGTTAAACTTAGATTAAATTTGAAATGTTCATATTTAATGTTTTGTGGAATATTAGTAAAATAATTCTTACATTTTAATGTTTTTATAAATTCTTTATTTATAAATTATTTATATTTGTTTATATCATTTCTTAAATTATAAAATATTCATTTATTTATTTTATTTCATGATATAATTCCCCATTGTAATTCGGGTGGTTACATTTTAGAGCAAGGTCGGAATTTTGATATAGAGAAGGGATCATTTCCTAAATTGAGATTTGAATAAGGAATACGAGAATATGAGCCTCTCAAGGATGTTTTTTTATGTGTAATAAGGCTCATTAGGGTGTTAAATTGATTGGGTAAGTGAAGAAGAAAGTTTATAGTGTCTCTTTAAAAACCATTTCAGTACCTAGAAACCACCACAATATATCCTTGAGCTCTACGATGTAATGTCATAAGTCTAAGGATGCCAAAACATAGTTCATTCCATGGAGGGAACCGTAGGGTGTATGTCGTTTGGTGAATCCCTAGGGTTCATACTATAGAAGGAGTCTCTCTTTTGTGATTTTATTCTATGGGGAGATGTCAGGGGCATGGAACAAGGGATATAGTGTGGTAGTGTGTGGGGGTGTAGTAGGGGGAAATCCACATTTTACCCTTCAAGGAAATGTTGTACAAGAGATAAAGTAGGGATATTGGGTTAGACCTATCTTTCAAAACTACTTATTCATTATTAAAGAGGCGACACCATATCATGTTTATGGTTGACATTTATAATGGCATAGCCTTTAGGAAATGTCATAGAGGATAGGAGGAGGGTTTTGGGGTGGACCTACCTACTAGGGGTCGGTTGTGCCACACCGAGAATGCTACGCCAATGTGCATCCCATTATGGGTCCTATAGCACACCCCAAGAGGGTTGTTCTATAATAGGGTGTCCCTTGGGTGGATACAACATGGATACCTTTTCCATGCCATAATTGGGGTACTATGTCAAGGCCATTGGGGCCATACCACAGAAATCAACAGGAATAGTTTTTTTAAATGAAGGGAGACTGGTAATTTACCCATCATACTTGTTTTATTTTTATGTAATATAGGGTTATATAGTGATATGTTTTAGATGAACTCTACCCCTCTCACATCTTGTATAATTATCCAATGTTAGGGGATGTTCTTAGATATTTTTAATAATTTTTTAAGCAATGATACTCTATATTTTTATCCAATATTGTCCAAATTTTATATACCTTGATTTTGGTTCAATTTTTTCTAGTTATTCTGTGATGATTTCACCAGATCATGGTGAAATAATTTTCATTTAAGAGGAATTTTTTTCAACATGGATTAAGGTGGACCCAGGAGGATGAACCCAAGGGGTTAAGAGTAGTTTTTTTGGGACGTTTATGTCCTGTGAGTTTTTTACAAATATACATTATTGAATTTAATTTAAAAATAAATTATAAATTTTTATAATTAATTATTTATGTCATATAACAAGATATAGGGTCTTATGGGGTGGTATGATCTTGGAAAAGGAATGGAAGGGCTCAGAATAGGTACAAAAGAGCATGGCATGGGTGGTAACTCCTTGACAGAGGCAGGTAGTCCAATTAATATAGGATAATATTCTTTTTTATGCATTATTTCCTAATAAATACATGTTATATATTCTTGGGTATAGAAATGATGCAATTAGATGGCCTTTGGAATTAGAGATATGATGGAATTTCAACTTCTATTCTTAGGTAAAGTGATTTTTATCACATTATGTGTTCTGGGAATTCTTGGTCACTATGATTCCAAGGAGAGAGGGCATTGAATAAATTATCATGATGCTTTAGGTAGGTCCTGAGGTACGAGATGTGATTGTAATTTCCTATGTTGGTTTCCCTATAATAAATTGGATGGGAAATAAGTTATTTATCTAAGTGATGATGGGTGTGATGGTTATCTATCTCAAGCCTACTGAGTGACTACCTCTTTAGTATGTAGTGGGGACAAATTAGATTTTTTGGTGGGACGAGTCCTCTAAACAAGATGGGATGTGATAGAATGGTGTTCTTCTAGGTAGACGTTTGTGAGATCTCCCTTTAGATAAGTGAGATGGGATCAAGGTTTGGGTTGTCATTTTGTATTGAAATAGAATTAGTTTCCTATGGGGATTAGAGGGGGATAGACTAGGAATGTCCTTGGGTATAGGGACAATGAGTGTTGAGGGAATTATGTAAGTATGGGTCAGGTCTTACGTTATTTTTCAATCGAACCTTCAGGAAGTGGTGTCCCCAACATGTGATGGGTGTGATCTAGTATCAATGAGTAGAGACTTTGAGGTGTTTGGGTGACCTCATATACCCTATTATGAGAAGGATAAAACATTTTAAAAATGAGGGGATAGGTTTTAGGGAATATAACATAGGTGGAGATTTTGGGAGTTGTGTCATATAATTCAAGCCCCACTTATATCGCTTGTTCTTGTGATGGGAAATGAAATCAATGGAAAAGAGGGTCTTAAGTCTTAACATTGCCTAAAATTATTTGAATTGAGACACGGCAGTTGACATTTCCTAGATTAGTATTGTTCCAAGGTCCATTCATTGAGTAGAATTGGTTCCTGAAATTGGACCACCAGTGAGAGGATGGGTCATAACATGATGTAAAACATGGATAATGGACCCTACCATGAGTGATAAAATAGTACATCAAGAATTGGACAAATGATAGTTTGATGTTTCATTGGGGTGTAGGTTGATATCTTGGATAAGGAATACTATTAGTATTAAAGTACATGATTGGTATTAGATGTGATTTCTTGAATTGAGGTGATAAAAAATTATTATGGTGACAATGTGGGTATGAATGTGTATTTTGGTGGGATGTTTAGCACATGGTGACCTGATGCACAGGGAGTAATGGTAGTCTGGTTAGCAGATGATGCTTAACTCACATATGTGAAATATTTATTTTCCTTATCCATACACAAATATGATGGTGTATACTATAGGAGATTTTTGATACCCTACTAATATGTATTTCTCACACCCTACATATGAACTCTATTTCACATACATACCTTGTGTTTTCATTCATGTTAGGGCATATGATGTGTTGTTCATAAGGCTGGATTATCTCAATGAGTATTTAGAGATTGGGTGTGCAGTGTGGCTTAGAGATGGTAAAAGGTCCAATTGAACTTTTTTTTTTCTTTTGTCCATTTTTTATATGGGATTAGTGTAGTGGGAAAATATTTTAATCTTAAATGGACATGGTTCTATAAGATGGTATTTATTTTATAAATAATTGTTTTAATTGGATTATGAATACTCTTATTTTATGTAATGAATGTTTTTTGGTTATTTCCATTTTTTATATGAATCTGATTCAATGGAATAGTAATCCCATGTATGGATTAGGCCCTCTCTTTTATTCATCACCCTCTATTGTAAATGTAGGCTTTCTTGAGGTTACATGACCCTCTCGATAGAATGGTGGTTTTGGGAGGGGTGGCACAAATTGGTGTTGGATATTTTTCTTTTGTATTACTATTTATAAGGAAAGAATATAAGTGTTTAAGGAAGATGTCAGAGCTTTTAATGGACCACATAATGGTGTATCTTGAACACCTTTTCAGTGTGAAGTCCTTTTCACTGGGGGTACAATATTTATGTTATTTCTTTTCATAATTATGGTTTAAATATTTATTAAATATGATTTATTTGTTTAAGGATGTTATATATTGTTTTGGATCTAAGATTATTGGAAATAAGATCATCTACATGCATCATATTTGTTACATAGTATTTACATGACTTAAGCATGCTCGTGTGTGATTATTTTATAATAAAGCTCCATCTGTTAAAAATATCAATAAAAAGTTATATTTAGTTTTCCCATATAATATTTTGTGGAATTCCAATTTTTTGGACCATTGTTTTTCACTCACAATATGGTTTTCGAATGGTAGGTCATCAGGATACTGGTGTATGACATTATATGGTGGTAGTTATATGGTCCCTTGGTGAATGTGATGTTTAGGGACCATTAATGGTTCAGTACACAAATTGTATGCCAATGAAATTTTCCAAGGATGGGGTAGGATTTTTTAGGATTCATATTTTGTTACATAAATTGTTAACAACATCCTTTATAGTGTTTTCCGACATATATTCTTGGGGAATTAAACTTAACCATACCATATAGTTATACATAAATGTATGTAAATGCCTTATGGTTTTTTATAGACCACATGAGGTGATCCTGGTAAGGATATTTGTTACAAGAGGGTAGGGTTGGTTGGATTCATGGATCTATTTTTCTAGATGCGCTTCAAGAGGGATAATGGGAGAATGGGTAGATGCTCATGGTTTTAGGAAAATTATCATGTGATTTGTGGTCATGTACCCAACTTTGTAATGGGAGATATACCTCAAGATGTTAGGTGATATTGAAATTTAGTGGATCGTGGTCAACTGGTTAGGCATGATCCTAGGTTTGATGAGATTTGACTCATAGTAGTGTAAGTTAGGTTGTGAGACATGGTTGAATGCAAGAATGTAGTCCATGTATTTGGATGGTACCGAGTAGGATAACAATAAATAAACTAATAGAGTTTTCTTATTAGATATCTTTTCCTTTGAATTAGAGTGAGAATTAATGTTTTTTAAGGTAAAATATATTTTTAAGAGTGTGGTGCACACCAGTTAGGCGTGGTACACACTGTTTATGTGTGGTACAGACAAGTTAGGTGTTGTACACACTGGTTAGGAGTGGTTTAGGTTGATATGTGGATCAGTGAATGATTTTTAATAGGTCTATTGAAGATTTTTTATGTTGTAGATGGTTGAGAGAAGTGTTATGGTTGTAGTTGATTAGTATGATTATTGTGGTCATGGTATCCTAGGGTGTTAGTTGATCTAGGATATATCTATTGGTGGTAGGAAGTGATGTTGAAAATGGATCAGGGTGCTATGAAATGGTTCACCTGAGTGAGTTATTTGACATTAGTTTTCAAGGATGCTCTTAATGGGACTTTTTTTGGTTCATCGCTTGATGATAGGTGTAAGGGATGCCACATGGTTGGAAGAACATCATTAAATGTTGTATATTTGTAACGACCCAAAGTTTTTCAATGGAAATTCCCATCTTATATTTACTTCATAAAATCAAATAAAAGCACAACATAATGAACTACTAAGTGATAAGTGACCTTTAAACTTAAGTTTTTCACTTCTGTGTTTGGAATTTCGAATATTCAGCACACACGGTTGTGTTCAAGATGTTTTTTGGAGTCTAATAAAAAACAATTTGGTGAATATTGATATACCCTAATTAAAATTAACCTCACATATAGTGGAATAAAAATAATATTCAAGTGGGAAGTACGATATACGTATATTTTTGAATGAGTTAATGAATGTTTTAAAACTGGTTTTGATAATAAATTATTATTTTAATTAAATATTTAAATAATCATATTTAGAAAATTATTTTTGAAAAATGCACTTCCTTTTTGGATTCTAAATGTTTAAAAATTGTTATGGTGAATTTTTGGGATTTTTCTGAAATACTTGAATTTTTGATGAATAGTAGAATCCGATAATTAACAATAAATGCTAAGTAATGGATTAATTGAGTCATCGATGATGCTCTGCTGATGTAATCCCACTTGGTTCGGGATCAAATGATAAAATCACTATTCATGGTCATGTAATACTTACTATTCCTTGTCTTGGGAAGAAATAATAAATTAATGATTATAATATTATGAAATCTCTCCTCTCCTCCACTATAAAACCAACCCTTCACTCCCTCTTTTCTTCACTCCTCTCAAGCACCAAGAATTCTCTAAATTCTGCCCAAATATATCCCCAAGGTCCTCCCCCACATCAAAAATCTCTCAGCCTCCTCAAAATACCAAAACCTCTCCCCTTAAGAGGTTCTCAAAGGAGGAAGTCTCAAGAGGTAAATTCCTCTTCCCAAATTTCTTCTTTTCTTTTAAGTTCTTTTCTTTTTTTATTTGTTTCCTCACCTCCTTTCACCATAATAGTATGATAAATCCAGTAACATACATGTACTGGAATTTATTCATGCTATAGTTATATTTCATTATCTTCCCCCCTTTCCCCACCCTTTTATTTGAATGAAATGAAACCACTGTTTGAGATGTGCTAATTTAGCACATTCAAGGACAACAGTTTATTCATTTCTATTATTATCTTTAATTATGGTCATGAAACCATTTGTGTTATGGTTGAACCAGATTATTATATATGTAACATATCCTATTTTTGGTTATGTAATCCTTTGGTAAAAAAGGAATTACGTTACAAATAAAAACACTTTCTTTGTAATCAAACCCACTGAATAACCAAAACGGTTATCACTAAGGTTATATATGTAATAATTCAACATCACTCTAAGTAACATAATTAAAATTAAAACCATGAAATCTAATGGATATGAACTAAATAATGTAAATTAAATTTTGTACAACCACTTTCATCTTGAATATAATCCAAACTTGAATATTAGTGAATAGATATTTTAAAGCCAAGTAAACAAACGAGCCCAAACAATGAAATTGAACCTTATAACTAATAAAAAGTATTTAAATGAAATAAAAAGAGTTATAATAAATCAATTACATATATAAGATTTTATTTAATTATAAATTTATAATCCTAATTTTTTTATTCAGTTCATTAATAACAAGTGGAGAACACCGCCAGATTTGAGGTAAGGGATCCTCTCCTTTTCTCTCTTAATCAAGATTGTCCTCTATACTATGCCATTGTATGTGTACTATAAAATTATGGGGTATGTTTAAGAACCTACCTCATACTTCCTTCTGGATTTATATGTGATGAGAAACCCCATTTCTCTCTCATCAATTCCTCTTGGTCACACCCGACACCATACCGATAAAATCGTAACGAATTCTACCTGAACCTTCTTTGTTCTTTTGGGTTGCCTTATCTTTGTTTAAAAATGGTGTTGTATTATATATATATATATATGTGTGTGTGTGAGTATTATGAATTATGGTTAGTCTTACAAGATTCTTATATCAATACTCTTTCATCACATTCTTGCGGGGATATACTTGATTTTGAAATATGCCCTCCTTAAACTTTCTGATAAGTCGACCTGTTTTAAGGGGACTTCACAAATTTTTACCCAAATTTCAAGTGCACTATATCCTATGTTTTAAAACACCATTGTATTTATAAAATAATTATTTTTATTATGAAAACCTTCTTGGTTCAATTCTGGTTTTATATAAAATAATTTCATCTTTTCTATTTGAAAATATATAGAGTGTTTTCCATAAAACCGTAGAAAAATGTTTTAATTCTAATGTTTCTAAAATACATTTTTTTATATGGTGTCACTTATATTTGACACCACTTACCATGTTATATGCCTATTTTACCATATTAATTCCCATGTATATTCTAATCCCTTCCTTTCATGGACACTTTCGTGATACGTCCATTGGATATGTTTTATGTCACGATTGTGGTACCCAATTATTTCCATGGGTAACCTTATGATTATGTATGGTTGATTATGTAAGATTATTTATGTGGAAAGATTATTTATGTGTCAAGAATATTCATGAATATTTTGAGATGGGTGCGCCCAGATAGTGCTCCAATGCATTGGGTAAGGATAAGTCTCATGAGATGCGATGTGAAAGGGGATTGGCGGTTAGCCTTGACCTGTACAGAAAAAGGAAATGAGATTGGTGGTTATCCTTGAACCATACAAAAGATATGATTTATGATTCATCCACATTTATATGATTCCATGTTTATAAGATCCCATGCTTACATTAAATGATTTTATAAGTTTCATTCTTTGGAAATCAGTATGCCATGCATCCTAACTCATGTGCTTGAGATGTATCCTTATGTTCATTATTTTACTAGGATTTTTAGCTCATCCTTTTATTCATGTGTTCCCCAGGGTACCCTATGTATATGTAAGAGCTCAAAGGAAGTTATAAGCTATTTATGGAGATTAAATATACAATTTTTTAGTCCCATGTTTTATGTTATATGTACCTATTCTTCCAAGACACTAGACTTGATGATCCTTGGCTTATACTCTGATGATTAATTATGCTTAAAATCATGAAATGTTTTATGTAAACGGCTTGGGTTGCTATAATATTGGTGTTATAAGTGATATAGGAATGTTTTGAAGTTTTTGTTTCCTTATTGGGGCTTTGGTATGAGTGGTTCATCCATGTACATTCATTGTGTGCGATAATCGACTGAGTGTGGGTCATTGTAATTGAGTTTTAGTTTAGAGGAAAAATAATAATGATACTCCTGAAGTGGATAGCATTGTATCAGTCGTGGATAAATTACACCCATGTTATAAGGGGTCATGGGGGCAGTGAGATCGATCATTGGATGGTCAAGTTGGTATCACAATACCATTGTATGGTATGATCCTCTGATATCTCGTATCATGAGTAATATAAAATTTTATGTTTGGATATAATATTTGGTAGAATCATTGAGTTGGAATTCGTACTAGGGTGGTTGTGGTGTGATCTTAGAGTGATTCAAACCGATGGTGCCTTAGTTATTCGGGTGAAATCATGATGGATAGTGAGGGTGGTAGGTGATCTAACTATATAGTTACACCATAATTCATGTTCAAACTTTTATGTGGGTGTTTGGAAGATTTGGGGATGACTTCGGGAGTCAATGCATCATGATAGGGTTAATGAAACTGATTTTTTTGGGTGATGTTATATAGATAAGGTCAAACTGGTCTTTTTTCATTGAATCAGATGTGGTGAATTGGAAACCACTTTGAAAATTTCAGTAGACCGCTAGGGGAGACCCATAATCCTCTAAAAAGAATTCGTTTAATATATGTGATTCTTATGGTGAGTAGAACCATGTATTGGAGTTATCCCTCGTGGGAGGAGGATTATTATGGGGATAACTATAATACTCATATATGAATTGGTTGAAAACATCATGGTGTCATGGAGAATATGGGTGAATTAAGAGATAATTTTATGTTGGTGTTGATAGTGAATGGATGTCTCATCAACCACTGAGTAGTTTTCTTTAGTGTTGGGGTTTCTCGATAAAAGCATACATTGAATTCAGATATGGAATATAGGGAGTTCAAGGTAAATTGATGACTATGGAATGTAGGAAAGCATGGTTTTAGGACTACAACAAATTCTCAGGGATGAAAAGCTTTATGGTGGGGTATTTTAATGCCTTGTGGTTTTCTAGGTTATTAGGTTTTGAAGGAAGTTAATTTTTTTTATCTTGAGTAGGGTTCATTTAAAAAAAATGGATTTGTATTGGGAATATAAGCATTTTATCATCTTAATGAGTTTTTTTAGGTGGAACAATGCCCATTTGGGTGTTTTGGTGTTTGAGTAAGAGGCATAGAAAGACAACAGTGGTCTTAGAGATAAATTTATATTTTATGCAGAAACCATGGTGAAGCATTAAGAGATTCTATATAGTATCCATAAGATGTGGATCTCATGGAATAGATAATTCTATAGATGGATCCCTATGTTATATTCTCTATATTGTCACCCTATGGGACACTTTGTAAAGGGGGACCTTTTATATTTTTTTTAAAAATTATTAGGAAAAAATGTGTCCCAAGGGATACATCATGGTGGTGTCTACAGACATGTGGGTATAGGTTTTGAGGGGAAATGGAAATGAAATATCCCTGAAATCCACACCATAAATGAGAGAAAGGGGTTATGTTATTAACCATCCATTTTGAGTATGGCTACATCAGAGATAAGAAGAGACACCACATTATGGCCTTATTTGATGAGGGAAATGGAATAACCTTAAGGAAAAATTTTAGAGGAGAGGAGGAGTGCTGTGTGGTTGACCTACCTTCTATGGGTTGGTGGTGACACATCTGAGAAGGCCATGTTATAACGACCTAAACTTTTATTAATGGAAATTTCTATTGATCTTATTAAATGTATTATTATTTAAAATAGTTATATAAAATATGAACTTCCTTAGTTTAAAGTTTTGTGATTTCAAAACACTATTACGAATTTTTACCGTTGCAAATATAGCTGTTGAATTGTGATCACATGATTAGAATAAATATAGGGCTTTAACAAATCCAATTTATTCAGAAAAATGAAGAGATGGCCTCATCCATTATAATTTCTCTATATGAAGCCCATTTTTCAGAGCTCCAAAAGGAGGTAGCATCATCGGGCTTCACTCTTGACCAATCCCATGATAAACTTCAACACATTAATCTTGAACAGAACTACCTACAAGAGAAGTTGAAGTTAATAGAGATTATCACCCAAACAATGATATCTAAGCCTCCCCAAGAGTCTGTCACCATCACACACATTACCCTTAGGTATTATGCTGGTTTTATAATGGGTTAGGTAACAAGACCATAGAACTATGATTATGTGCATTATTTTTCTATATAATAAAGAATATACATTCATTTTATTATTGTTACTTCGTAAATAGTTTTTAATGCACAAATAGTATTTTTTTAGTTAATATTAAATTAAGAAATATATTTTGATGAATTAATGTATTTTTGAATTAAATAATATTCTAATAAAATATTATTAGTAAATTAATTTTTTTAATATAAGTGATCATATAATTTTTATGAATTCAATCATAAATTTTATTAAGGTTTTAAAGCTGTTTTTGTCAAAACTAATGAATTTTTTATAAACGTCGGTTTTTATTTTATCAACAAAAATTCGCATATTTGGAAAATTATTTAGAAAAAATTTATATTATTTTTGGAATCAAGATGTCAAAATTAACCAAAGGTGAATTTTTCATAATTTTCTGAGACAGTCACATTTTTGGGTAAAAATTAAATACTATATTAATATATAATGTCTTTTATGACATCATAATGACCCAATAGGGATGTAATAAAATACTATAAAAAAATTTTAGACAATATATTCTTTACCTTTAAAAATGATATTTTATATTTGTTTGATTTATTTTAAAAACCCTTAGTGGACCCTTGAAGACTAATAAAACATTTCAAAATTTTAAAATGATTTCCTTCAGAGTGTGACTCACCTCCTCATAAGCAAGAATTATATTTTAATACGTTTAGATATTGGACTTATAAAATAATTTTTTCCACTGCCCTTTCGAAAAAACCATGGGATAGTTTGTGTTTTTTATTAATTTAATATGTAGTTTCCAAAACCTAAATAATGAATAATTCCCTCTCTTTTCCGATATAATCCCACCCAATCTTCCACTTCTTATTCACTCAAAACCTTTGTAACTCAACCAACCTCTTTCATCCCTTCTTTAGAATCCTCATAAGGAACCCCAATCTCTCAATAATCCTCTCTCAATCCTGTCCCAAACCTTTGGGATCACACTTCCAAGTAAGAGATTTCTTCCCTTCTCATTTTGGTCCATGTTTATTAATTTTGTTGTACTATTTTAATATCAGTTATAAATGTTGGGGTATGATTTAGCACCTCCCTAATACAGACCTACTTATTTTTGAATGATGAGACACCTTTTTCTCCCTCGTTAGTGCCTCCCTTGTACACACTTTACAATGGCGAAATTCAGTAAGGAATTTCTCTCTCCTCATTTACATTAAAGTAATTCATTTATATTATGAATCTAAATTCCATTACATGTGGAACACTTATGCATGAAATGAAATGAAATGATTAAAAATGGTGCGCACTGATAGCGCTCAAATGCATTTTGTAAATATTATTATCACGATACATCAAGTGCGATGTGGTTTTACTCATGATAATTCACATGTGATGAGGGTTTACTCATGATAATTAAATTTCAATGAGGGTTTACTCATGATAATTCAATTTAAATGAGGGTTTACTCATGATCCATGATAAATGAGCCTTGGTCCATGCTAATATCATGTTAAATCTTCTTGAAAAATTTCTAAGTTATGATAATCATGATATATCATGCCTTTATGATTCATGTTTCTCTTGTGATCCATTAATATTCTCATTTCCTAAAAAATACTATATTCTTCATGTTATGCCTCGTTTACTCCCTTACTGGGCTTTATAGCTCACCCTTTTCTTATATATGTCCTCAAGTTATCCCATGCATTGCTATGTACGAAGGAATGTTGTGGTCATGTAAAACACATTTTCAACAAGGATGTTGGGTTTTATGTTCTAAGTTGTTATGTAATGTTCCAAATTTTCCAAGACACTAGACCTCTCGATCCTTAGAGTTGTCTTAAGAGAAATTTTAGGTAATGAATCATGTTTATATGTGTAATAAATAACAAGGTTGTTATTGTTGGAATTAGGGGATAGGTTTAGTTATTATTTGGATTATGATTAGATAACACTACTGAAAGACTTAGTGATAAGACTATTTATAATAATAACATCCCTAAATTTTGGGCAGTATAGAGTAAGTGGTTTATCAAGAAAATGAATCCATGTTTGGATACGAGCAGGTAGATGTGGCTCTAGCACAGATGTATCTAAAGGTAAAACCTGAAAACACTACATTGATCTAGACTTGAATGGGAACTGGTTCAGGAAAACCAGCCTTGTTGTACTCTTGGTAACGACACACTCAGGGGATATGATTTGGTAAATTCATAAACATAATATGAACAGTTATTAAAGGAATTAAAAAAATTCCCCTAAGAATATATGTTTAGAAATAGATTATGGATAACATAGATAAGTTATGGAAATAAATGTAATTTATAAGTTATCCATTTTTGTATTTGGATTACCCATTATGTGTTACACCTAATATTCCTTTTATTCCTGCCAATACGCTATAATATGAGGACTTGGGCTAATAACTGATGTGCAGATCAATGTGGTGATAGTTCGAATTAGATGCCCAATCTAATAGAAGTAGGAATCACAAACTTTGGCATGATACTCTCTTAGTTAACTCATTTTTTTTAAAAGAAACATGGGTCAAGAGGAATGTTAAACACCCCCACCTCCAATAAAGAATGAGCAATAATCGAGAACTTCATGAGAAAAGTCCACCTGCTTTTAATAGATCATCCAATCCCTCAATCTTCGGACAATGGATCGACTCCACTGAGAAGATCTTCTCCATGCTTCAATATTCTGAACAAGATAAGGTACTTCTGTATTCTTATCGAATGTAGGGTGAAGATGATCAATGGTGGACATTGATCAAAAATACAAATCCTGAGAAGGATATCAAGGCGTTGGAATGGAAGGATTTCCCAAAAAAAAAATTGATAAATATTTTCCTCATACCCTCTGACTTAAGATGGAAAGAGGCTTCCTTTACCTCAAGAAAAACTAATATGAATCCCTCAGATCGTATAAGGAAAACATCAAAAGTCTTTCACGATATGCCTCTCTCTTTGCCGTAACCCCAAATTCAAGGTTGACCACTTTATTGGGGGGCTAAAACCTAGCCTACGGTAATCCCTAGTGATCCATGACATCGAGAGCCATGAGGAAGTTGTTTGATGTTCCCTCAAAATTGAAATGGAGATTATAGAATCTCAGGGTTATCATGGGGATAAGAAGTGTAAGGTGAGCATTAATTCTAGTGGTCTGGTAGAAAAATCTATTGGTGCTACGAAATTCCATCACCCCAATTTCCAAAGGTGAAAAAAGAAGCACCCAGGAAATTTCCAAATGGGGACGAAAAATGCTTTAGGTGTGGAAGATAAGGGCACCTAGCCATTAACAGCTGATAAGAAAAACCCATGGCTACGACAGAAGAGAGTAATGATATGTTCAACCCTCAACACACTATTCATTTCTTCAACTACAAAAAACCAGGGCTCTTTGAAACTAGTGCCCTAATCAGAGGGTTTTTTGAGGTAACCAACAACCTACAAGGTAGAAAGGGAGATGTTTTTTTATCACTAGCGCTAAATAGAACCTCTACAATGAAGTGGGGATAGGTAAACTAGTTATTCATTAAAGAATAGTGAACAAAATTTTTTATTCTTGTTCTATGCATTCTCTTATATCATGAAGGTTTAGTAGAAAAATCCATACATGACTACAAATCATGGAAGTAGATATGTTAGTGAGAACGGAAAATGGGGAAATCATTTAAACACATGAATATAACATCTCCCTAGTCATAATTTGTGGTTTGAACTTCTCAGCTAACCTAATCATACTCCCTCTAGTATAATTTAATTCAATTCTGGGCATGGATTGGATTTCCCTATATAGAGCTAACATAAATTTTTGTGAGATGTAAATAACTCTCCATTTGTAGAATATACCCCTAATTTTGTACGATTTTAAGGAGAAGGATTAATCTTCTTTACACCATAATCTCAAGTACGGATATTACTGCCCTATGAGCATGCGTACTTTGCTCATATGCTTGAGTATAAGGAAGAAAACATCCTTGAATACATGCCTATTATTAGAGAATTCGATGAAGTGTTTCAAAATGAATTTTCTGGTCTTCCACCTAGAAGAGATGTTGAATTCTCAATTGATCTTATACCTAGATCATTTCCAATATCCAAGAATACGTATAGAATGGGTGTTGTGGAGCTTGAGGAGCTGAGGAAACAACTATAGAAGAATATTTATAAAGGGTTTATATGCCTAAGTACTTCACCATGGGGTGAACTAGTCCTCTACATCAAGAATAAGGATGGGTTAATGAGCCTTTTCATTGATAATCGTGACCTCAACAAAATCACAATAAAGAGAAAGTGTCCTCAACCACAAATTGATGACTTGTTCAATCAGCTACGTGGAGCACAATATTTTCCAAGGTGTATTTACGGTCATGATATTAACAAATAAGGGGGAAGATTGTGGATATCCCCAAGACTGCTTTCTGTACAAGATATGGTTACTATGAATTCATAGTAATTCATTTCAGACTCACTAATTCTCCAACAACCTTCATGGACCTAATGAATAGAGTCTTTATAGATTACCTCATGAAATTTTTGGTAGTATTTATAGACGATATACAAATATACTTCAAAACCATTGAGGATCACGAGGAGCATCAAAGAACTGTAGTGGAGACCTTGTGAAAGGAGAACCTCAATGCAAGGTACATCAATTGTGAGTTCTAATTGAAGGAATACTAATTTAGGGTCATAACATAACATAAAATAGAATATCTTTGGATACTTTCATGATAGCTACAATTGTGGGATGGATGAGGCCAACATTGGTAATGGATATACATACCTTCCTAGGGTTAACTGGATATTATCATCGATTTTTGAGAAATTTCTCATGATTTTCCAACCCACTTACCAAGATAACTCTGAAAGGAGTAAATGTATCTTGAAGTGATGAATGTGAAGATAGCCTCAAGGAGTTGAAAATGAGGATTATCACTGCACTTGTGCTCACACTACCCACAAGTGTAGAACTTTTTGTGGTATTTAGTGATGTTTTAAAGAAAGTAATGGGTTGTGTTTTAATGAGAAATGATGAATTCATTGCCTATACTTCAAGAAAATTAAAACTTTATGATAAAAAATATCCAACACATGATCTGGAGTTGGCTACAGTAATCTTCACTTTTAAAATTTGGCGACATTACCTCTTTGGGGGACAGTGTGAAATATACACAGATCACAAAAGCCTCAAGTATATACTCACATAGAAAGATTTAAATATGCACCAAAGAAGATAGTTATAGCTGATAAAAGACTATGAATGCTAAATCCATTACCACCTTCGAAAAGATAACAAGGTGTTGAAAGCTCTAGGTATAAAGGACCATGTGATTCAATCATTGATGAGAATTGAAAAGGAACTAATCTTCAAAGATTTTATGAAGATGGAAAAGGGAATCATAAAGAAGGTAACATCATCAATCCTTTCAAAAATTATTTCTCAACCATCTCTTTTGGAAAGGTTAAAGGATACTCAAACGGATGATGTGGGAATTCCAAAGAAATTGGAAACTCTCAAAAAATGAAAAATCCTTGAAGTTAAATGTTAATGAAGAAGAAATTTTGAGATTTAGGTCAAGACTTTGTTTTCCATAAAATCTAGAGTAAAAGAAAGAACATTTGGATGATGAATAGAGTTTAAATTTATCCATTCACCCAGGAAACACATAGATGTATCGAGATCTCTGAGATCTTTATTAGTGGGATAACATGAATAAGGAGATCGTTGAGTATAAATAAAAGTGCTTGGTATGTCAACAAGTGAAGTATTATATGAATAAGTCTAAGGGGATGATGCAACCATTGCCTATGCCATCATGGAAATGGGAGAACATCACCATTTACTTTGCCACTAGACTTCCGAAGACATCAAAAGGAAACAACACTATCTGGGTTGTAGTCGATCGTCTTACAAATAACGTACACTTCATTGAAATTCGGTAGGATTTCTCATTGGATCAACTAGAACAGATATATATCATATCATTGGTAAGGCTTCATAAAGTACCACTTTTTATTATATCCAATCAAGAACCAAGATTCACTGCTATGTTCCGGAAGAGTCTTCAACATGATCTAAATACTAAGTTGAACTTATGTATGGCTTATCATCCTCATACTGATGACCAATATGAGTGGACTATCCAAACACTTTAAGAAATATTGAGAGTATACTCAATGGACATAAAAGGATTATTAGATCAACATCTTCCTTTGGTTTAGTTCTCTTACAATAACAGTTTCCAATCAATCATCCAATTGGCTCCTTATGAGTCCTATTATAGGAATAGGTGTAGAAGACCAACATGTTGGGATGAATTTGGGGAGTGAAAAATCTTAGGTCCAGAAATGTTCAAAGAAATAGTAGAGAATTTTAAGACCATCCAGCAGCATATTAAAGCTACTCAGAGTTGAAAAAAGATCTATGATGATAATTGTCGACAATACATAGAGTTTAATGTTAGACACATGGTATTCCTACACATATCCACATGGAAGAGAGTTGTGAGATTTGGGAATAAGGGAAAGCATAGTCCAAGGTACATTATCCCATTTGAGATCTTGATCATATTGTAGTAGTTTCTTATCAACTATAACTCTCACCAAACCTATCTCAAGTACTTGATGTATTCCATGCATCACTCTTGAGGAATTCCATACTTGACCCATCACATGTACTCAATCCATATGAGGTACCATTATAGAATGACCTCCTCTATGAAGAGAAGTCATTGATGATCTTAGATTGTGGGGAAAACGTTCTACGAAATAATACAATGCCCCTCGTGAAAGTGTTGTGGAGAAACCCCAAGTTTGAAGAAGAAATGTGGGAACTAGAGGAAGTTATGAGGCGGAGTTACCCACATCTGTTTTATTGTGGGAAAATGAAATTTTGAGGGTGAAATTTCTTAAGGGGGGAACATTGTAATGACCCAAACTTTTATTAATAGAAATTCCTCTTGATCTAATTAAATGTATTATTTTGTAAAATGGTTATAGAAAATATGCACTTCCTTAGATTTATTTTTTTGGAATTTAAAATTCCATTAAGAATTTTAACCATTGAAAATATAGTCATTGAAAAGTGATCACATGATGAGTATAAATATAGGGCTTTAAAATCAAATTTACTTGGACAAAGGACATGATGTACTCATCCAGTAGAATTGCTCCATATGAATCTCATTTTTCGGAGCTTGGAAATGGGGTAGCGTCACTGGGCTTCACTCTTGACCAATCCCAATCCGAGTTTCAACACGTTAAGCTTTAACAGAACCGCCTACGGGATAAGTGGAAGTTTATTGTGATTACCACCCGATAGATGTTATCTGAGCCTCCCCAAGAGTCTATCACCATTGCACCCCTTATGCTTAGGTCTTATGCAGGTGTTATAAGGGGTTATGTAACCAGACCATATCACTTTGATTATGTGAATTATTTTTTTATTGAATAAAGAATATTCATCAATTTTATTATAGTTAATTTGTAAATAGTTTTTGAAGAAAATAATAATATTTTTTTAGTTAATATTCATATAAGTAATATATTTTGATGAATTAATGGATATTTTAATTAAATAATATTTTAATAAAATATTATTATTAACTTACTTTTTATTAAATATAAATGATCATATAAATTTTATGAATACAATTTTAATTTTTATTAATGTGTGAAAGTTGTTTTTATCAAAACCCATGAATTTTTTTATAAATTTCAGTTTTTATTATAAAAGTAAAAATTCACATATTCAGAAAAAAAAATTAGATAAAATGAATATTATTTTTTGTATCAGGACGTCAAAATTATCCATTATTGAATTTTTCATAATTTTTTGAGAAAGTCGAATTTTTGGGTCAAAATTAAATACCATTTAAATATATAATGTACTTTATGACATAATAATGACCCAATATGGATGTAATGAAATAATATAAATGTTATGTTAATCCAAGATATGTTTCACATTTAAAAAATGTGATTTTATTTTTGTTTGATTTATTTTACAATGCCTTATTGGACCCTCCAAAACATATAAAACATTTTAACATTTTAAAATGATTTCCTTGAGTGTGTGACTCACCTCCACATAAGCAAGTAGAATATTTTAATAAGATCTGCCATTTAACTTATAAAATAATGTTTTCCACCCCCCCCCCCTTTCAAAAACCATGGTATTGTTTATGGTTTTTATTAGTTTAATGTGTATTGTCTAAAACCTAAATAATAAATAATTCCTTTTCTTTTCCTATATAAACCCACCAAAGATCCCACTTCCACTTCACTCAAAACATTATTATCTCGACCAAACCCTAACATCATACCTCCATAATCCTCTAAAGTCATGCCAAGATCCCAAAAAGCCTCTCTCAAGCCTCTCCCAAACATTTGGGATCACACTTCCATGTAAGGGATTTCTTCATTTCTCATTTCTGTCAAAGTTTATTTATGTTGTTATAAAATATTAATTTCAATTAAAAATTTTGGGGTTTAATTTCTCACCTCCACCATATTTTCATCCTTATTTTTTAAATTATTAGGGACCTATTTATCTCTCATTAATTCCACCCATGTACACTTGTTACCATATAGAAATTCGGTAAGGAATATCTCTCTCCTCAGTTACATTGAAGAAATTATTTTATATTATGCCTCTGAATTCCATTAAATGTGTTGGTATATTATGTTCCATGACCCCATTACTATCCATTTCTTTTATAAATTATTATAGGTCTCTTTCTCCCTCATCAACCCATTTTAAGATTTCTATTTGACGTTGTTTTGCTGCCGAAGTTACACCAAAATTTCCCATTACAAAATCATCGTGTAAATGAATACCATACCCATTTCTCTATCAAGGGTATTCACATTTATGCACACACACTTGTTTATTGAGGACATATATTTATTTAATCTACATCTCTTATTCATGGAATAAATTAATCCTTTTAATGAATCCATGTTGTATGATCTATGTGTCACACAAAGGCATGAAATGAAATGATTAAGAAGGGTGTGCCCTGATAGCACTCTAGTGCATTTGGTAAATATTAGTATCGTGATAAGTCAAGTGGGATGAGGGTTTACTCATGATAATTCATATTTTATGAGGTTTTACTCATGATAATTCAATATCAACGCGGTTTTACTCATGCTTCATGTGAAATGAGCCTTGGCTCATGCTAATATCAGGTTAAATGTTGTTTCCACATTTCCAAGTTAGGATAATAATGTTAAATCATACCTTCATGATTATTGTTTCTATTATTCTCCATTGATATTCCTATTTATTAACATGTACTATATTCGTCATTTTGTTCCTTGTTTACTCCCTTACTGGGATTTATAGCTCACCCTTTTCTAATGCATGTCCTCAGGTTATCCCATACAATGCTAAGTGCGAAGGAATGTTTTGGTCATGTAAAAGAAGTTTTATATAGGGATGTTGGGTTTTATATTCCAAGTTGTAATGTAATATTCCTAATTTTCCAAGACAATAGACCTCTCGATCCTCATAGTTCTCTTATGTACAAGTTTATGAAATTAATCATGTTTATGTGTGTAATAAAGAACAGGGTTGTTATACACGTCCTATCATGACCTAGCGAGGATCCTATAAAACAACACTAGAGGGTTCTTCCTTAGGAGGGTGGGCCTAAAGGGATACTCAAGTGTGGGATATGGAGTATAGACATTATCCAGTCCAAAGGTGGGGTACTACACCATGTCTATAGGGTACACACCATATAAATCTCCCCATGTATTTTTTATGTGAGGGTAGACTGGTAGTTTTTATGTTTTCCCCCATTGAATTTTAATGGAAATTGGATTATGGGGAGAGACATTTCAATTGGATTTTCTCCCCACCTCCCTCCCTTAAATATCTTATGTAGGAGGTATTTTGTTGTTGTTTTGATTCTATTTTAAGTTATGATCCTCCATATTTGTTTTCAATCATGTCCACTTTTTATATCCCTTGATTTCAGTTTGGTTTTGCCTAGGGGTTTGGTGATTATTTCATCAGATCATAGTGAAATCATATTGATTTGGTCAGTATTTTCCCCAACTTTTCTTGAGGAAGACCCAAGAGGAAAATTCACAAGGATCAGAGTGGTTTTAGTTCAACAGATATTTTGGGTGAGTTTTTTGCTGAATATTATCTTTTGAATAAAAATTTATAATTTGTTATAAATTCTTAAGATTATTTATTTTCTTTTTATGGGATGATATTGGTGGTCAGGTGATGGTATGATCTTGGATAGGGTATCGACCATCGTGGAGGAGGTCTGGTGGAGCTTGTCTTGGGTGGTAACTCCTTGAAGTGGGAAGGTAGTTCCATTAATATAATCTCATTTTAATTTTTATACATGATAAATTTCTGCATATAGGTTTCATGGGTTTGGGTGTGGTAATTAGAGATTAAGAGGGAATTGGGTAGAAGATATACAATGGATTTTGGCCTCTTATGCTCATGAAAAGTACTCTTTAGGGATTTAAATATTCTACGATCACTCAACAACTATGTTTCCAAGGGGTGAGGATGGAGTTTGATTTAATGTTAGGCTCTAGGTAAGTCTTGAGGTATGATATGTCATGCATATTTCATGAGTTGGTTTCCCAGTTTCTAGTTGAATGGGTGAGAGCGTCTTAGTCCTAGTGATGATGTGTAAGATATTTTATGTCTCGTTTATAATTAGTGACACCTTCTTGAGGGTGGACTATAGATATATAAGATTTTTGAGTGTAAGATGTCCTCTGGGGAGAGATAAGGTGTCCTAGAGAGTTGTTCATCAAGGTATCCATTTAGGAAATCTCCCTTTGCAGATCTGATATGGTGACAAGATATTGTTTATGGTTTTTATACATGACTTGGCATTGGATTTCCATTTATCTTAGAGTGGGATAGTTTAGGACAACCCATTGGTAGTGGGATCAAGAGTGTTGAGGTAATTTTGTAAGTATAAACTCTACCATGAGGTCTAGTCTAGGGGATCCTTCTCACAGTGGTATAACCGAGGGGTGATGGGTTAGAGATTTTATTAATGAAAATAGATCGTGATGGGTCTCAAGGACTCAACGGACTCCCTAATTGGTGAGATGATACCTTTACATGAAGATGGAAAAGGTATAAGTGACTAGTGACCATTTGATAAGATCATGATATGTTTGATAGGATTTAAGCCCTTATTTTGTCTTATATTCTTGTGATAGGTTACAAATTCAATAAGGGGGAGGTTCTTTTGGCCCAATCTTGCCATGAGTTATGAGTGATGGTTGTGGTAGTTTACCTTTCCTATAACAGGATTTGATTGTAAACCTTCACTTTAGTAGGATTGGGTCATTATAATGGGTATCCCATGAGGTTATGGGCCATAATGTGACATGATAAACGATGAGGGTGGTACTTTGAGTGATAAGGTAGAAGGTCTAGATCTCAATGTATGATCTTACCTTATTCCTTTGGGAAGATGGTTGAGGTCTTGGACAACTCCTACCATGAGTATTTATATATAGACGAGGTATCAGGAAAAATGTAATGAGTTAATTCAATGATATAATTTTTTATGGCATGAATGTAGGTATAATTTGGGGTTGTCATATCCTATTTATCACATATTGACATGATGTGTAGGGAGTTGTTATAGTCCAGTTGGCACATGATTTCTAACATTAATGTGTTACATGTTTATTTTCCTCATGTATAAATGTACATAATAGTGTATACAAGGGTAACTCGGTAATATATTGTTGATATTTATTTTTCGCAATCTGTATAGGTACTCTGTTGTGTGTGAGGCAATTTTTTTTGATTTTTGGTTAGAGAATATGATGTGCAGTGGATTAGGAAATAGTGTCTCAATGAGTATTTGGAGACTTGGTGTGTAGTGAAACCTGGGGATAGTAGTATGGTCTATTTTATTTTTTATTTCCTTTTAATAATTTTTCATATGGGGTCGGTCTAATGGGAAATCAGTGTACGTGTGTGTAATTATGGATTGGTATGAAAACATTTCATTTATATAGCATTGTGTAAATTTGATTATATGTACTCTAATTATTTTTTGTTGAGGTTGTTTGGTATTTTTCACTATTTTAGGAATATAATTTCACTTCATAGTCTCCCCATGTATATATTAGGCCCCTCCACCAGTCGATAGCCTCTCTCATATGAATAGGTTCACTTGTGGTCACATGACCCTCTAGATCAGATAGTTATTCTGATTTGGGGCATCACACCTTATTTTTTTGTAGATGTTAATTATTTATATTATGAATTGCTGTAAGCTTTAGTTTAATAATTTTTAAAACTACTTATTCAAATTATAATATATGTATTTAAAGAGTTACCTATTACGCATGATATTTTGTTTAGTTGTCTTCAATAATGAATTTAACTTGTATTATGTTATGATATTGAATTGAGAAGTAAATTATAATTGATATATATAAACTATCATAATTATAATATAATTGAATTATATATTGAGTAAATAACCATGTAAATATGTACTTTTGGTCAAACTACTCATTGGACAGGGACATTAAGCACTATTTAGAAAAGATGTGGTTGAATACATGTTGATCCAAACCTACTCTTTTGGGGATTGTTGATTTCATAAGATTATAAGACTTTTCATGGAAGGGGTTAAAATAAATTTTGAATTTGACTCATTTAAATATATGTAAATATAGGTGTCCTTTAATTTTGGTTAGATACACAAACTATGAGTTTTTTAAATAGTTACCCATCAATATGGTTTAAAATATTTGATTTAATGGAAAGAATAGGGATTCAAAAGCTAAATAATTATAAGAAATAATATATATAAAGGGAATGCATTAGATAAGATTGTTAGATAATAGATACCCTTAAATATAATAAGTGTTATATTCCTTCTGAAGTGACACTTTTCAAGATACCAATCTTCCAATCTAGTGGGTTTATGTTAAATCTAATTCCAGTGGATTATCATATATATGGAAATAAAGTTATGTGTGAGCCTAAGAGTAGGGTTCCTATATTTGGTTAAGGATTCGGGGTACACTTAGTTGCAAAACACAATGATATGGTATACCAATGGAATAAAGCTGAGTTTTCCATATGATGGACCAGTTAATGATTTTACAAACCAACAATACAAGAGTTATATAAAATATCATTAACAATATGGGAAACCTAAATAGTATTATATTAAGAGGAATGATAAATTGGACATATTACTTACTAATATATGGATCCTGGACCTCTATTGGATATGGTGTATATCATTAGAGGTCATCATTTTTGAAGGAAAATAGTCAATAAAATTATATTTTAAATAAATATAAATCATGATACCAATCTATTAAAAAAATTATTATATTTACAATTCAATCACCACAATAAAATATGAATTTTAGATCAATCCTAGAAAATGATATACTTAATGGATGAATCTTCTTAGACTAGTATAGAAACTTAATAATTGTTCTTAAACAAGATGGAAAAAATTTTGTATAAAAGCAACCACTTTTTAAGTAACCAAATAGAGAAACCATTCAACAAATGGACCTTGATTTTTATTATATGCTTTTGAAGGATTTATTGGATGTATCCACTCTCATGATTATATCTATGGGATCTATGTTGAAAAATAAATATGGAATCATAAATGCATCCAAGATAATATACCACCTAAAAATACATTATCAGGGTAGGTTAATAATGAGATTTATTAGGTTTATATGGAATTAGACAGATGAAAGATAAATGAAATAACTTCTCTCTCTAATCATGTACTCAAAATTATTGGATGCGTCTATGAAATAAATTGATTAGGGTCACAGCTAAGGATATATCTAAAAATATAATTTATTCTGTAATTGGAACCATAAATTTTTCAATAGTTTATTGTAAATAATAATTTGTATGAGTTCAAAAAAATTACCCGATGGAATTTATATGTTGATGATATCTAAGAAAGGAATGGGATGAAAAAAATATACTGTTATGTTGAATATAAATTAGTTATGTTTTAATCCAAAAGAATATGATGAAGGGTCCAATGGTTATCCTCAGTCATTTAAACATAATTAATGATTCGGGAAGGAGGGGAAGTGCTTCCATTGTGGAAAACTGGGTCACTATAGAAGAAATTTCTAAGAATATCTAGAAAGTTACAAGAGTAACCCTATAGAGTCAACATTAGGTATTAATGTTATAGATTTAAATTGTTCTATTTTAAAGTGTATATAATGCCAACTATATTTTATTAGTGGGTATCCAAGACTCAAATCACATATGTAATTTGATTTACATTACATGTATATAATTTAATACATACATATGTTTCCTCCTAATAGGATTATAATATTACATCTACATGTACTATATAATTTCCAATTTCCTTATATTACATGTTGTATCATAAGGTTGTAGATATTCCCAGTCTATAATGAGAACCTCAAGATATTGTGGAAATAATCATAAACATATGTTATATTGTCTAGAAATATCATACTGGAAACACATAGATAACACCTTACTATCAAGTGTTTGGGGCTCAAAAAATTTAAGAATTATTCTCATTATATTCAAACATGGTAATATCTTGTGGATGAGATCAAGATAACTAACCTACCAATATTAATACTACAAGTTTCAATATTTATTGGTAGTTGTGTATTGGTCTCTTGACTTGAGCATATTATCAATCTTTGTAATTTGGTCAAAAATTATATGCAGGATGAAAACTATGGAATTGAATTTGAGCCAAGGTTTCTTATCTTGGATATTTCATTAGCATTATGGCATTGGATTAATGATAAAGATATCATTTTTCACTTCCATGTTAAGCAGTAGATATCTTGGGGCTAGTCAACTAGAATAGTAGTACCATCAAAAAATCCATGACAATGGTTGAATAAGGTAAGTCTATATAAGAAGTTTAATTTACAAATATATCATTTAATGAAGATGACATAAGTTATTCATCCATCTTTATGAGATATCATGTGATAAGGGGATAAAATTACACAACATGTATTTATAGGAGAGTTTATCATTATTAAGACTAAAACAAGTCTCCTTATGGGACTTTATAGGTTTATATAATTTATTTATTGGTCTATGAGTATTACACACTTCTATCGAGATATGTTCCTAGACGGTCACACACTAAGTGTGTTCAAAAGTTATTCCTATTCAATTGAATATGAGTTTTGTACATGGTAGGCCACATGCCGGGGTTTAGGAAATGTCTGAGTATGAATGATATTAAATTAAAATAAATATTCATTTTTCAGGTTTAGAATAATAATTATTAAATAAATTATTCAAAGTATTCCCAAGTAATTATGTGAATATGAAGGACAATATTTTATGAACAAATATTTTTTATATTAATTGTTCATTTATTATTTTCAAGAGAAATAAGTAAATTTAATGACTCGTATTTTATAAAGTAGAAAATATATTATGTTACAA
The DNA here is from genome assembly GCA_963277665.1 of Viscum album. NCBI lineage: Eukaryota > Viridiplantae > Streptophyta > Magnoliopsida > Santalales > Viscaceae > Viscum > Viscum album. The sequence continues at coordinate 817,508,484 of OY728165.1, forward strand.
GTATGTGATAAAATATAAATGGAACTTATAATATATTTTATTGGTTATAAGTTGTCATTTATGGATTTTTTGGAAGTTTAGACATATTTAGGGGATAATGAATAATATTAATAGGTTCGACCTAGCTCTATATGTCACGAGAATCCCAAAGTCAATGTGTTGTTCACTCCGTGAATATAATATCTCCTCTATATATTCTCCAAACTCCTAGATAAATAAATAACCAATTATAGTATTTTGATGTGATTAATTGTCATGGATCGATGGAAAAATATGGTGGGGATAATTGGGAGCTCAAAATATTCATCATTTCACAATGATACCACCAATATCTTATGATTGATTCTTAAAAATACTCTTGAAACATGTTCATCTAATCTAGAGGGATCTGACATCAGTTCCTTCAGGAAAAAATGACCAGTGATGAATTGAATGCCACTATGTCTTTAAATTAAATGAGGTAATGGTTTGATTAAATTTTTAGGTTCTTTATTTAATCCACATCATATATATGGGTTTTAACCAAGAATCGCATATCGTTGGAGACTACATCACAATATCTTGTTGAAGATAATATTAAAAAAATGGTCAAATCATCCTCTGCATCCATAGTACAAAAACTATACATTAAATAACTATTGGAAATATGTATATTATTTCAAATTGAATAATGATATATGGTTATAGTTTAAGTTAATATTGAAAAATTGGTCAAGGGGGTTCCACATCAAGGATTTTTATACAATGGATTACTTTAAATAACTACTAGATCAAAATAAAGATTTTTTATTTTCATCTTTTTCCATCTTATAAGATTTGAGTTGTTATTTTAAATAGTGGTTATTATAAATAAAGGATATATTGTCTGCAATACTTAAGTCAATGTTTAATGAGAATCATTAATTTTTTTGAAATTTATATAAGGATAAAAATTTTATATATGGGAAAAAATAATATATCAATATTTGTTAAAATATGGGTGAAATAGGTCCCACCTATAGCAACATACGATTTTCATAAATAAAAATTAGATCATTTTAAATAAGTATTCAATACATAACTTTAAGATCCACACCAGAATTGTAAATGTCTATTGTATTTGGAGACTAGATACGAAAAAAAATATTTAGGTACTTTCTTCATCATTTGTCATAATTTTATTCTCTATAGAAACCCTTGATTAACCTAAATATAAAGTACATCATTTATTAGGAATACTTAATACATTTTTAGGTACTTTCTTTGTCATTTGGGATCAAAACCTTCCTCTAGTTGAGTTTTCTTAAAATAATATCTTTCAATCAAGAATTTAGATAGATCTTTATGAATCTCTCTATGGGAATAAATGTATATCTCTAATGTGTTGGTTTGAAGTTGGAGAATTAAATCTATTGGGACATGAGTTAGCTGAAGAAATTCCCAAGAAGTTTAGAACTATTCAATAGTATATGAAAGTACCACAATTTTAAAAGGAAATTTATATTGATAAATATTTTTGTTATCTTGAATTTAAATTTTTTCAAAAGGTTTTTCTATGAATCTCTCCTTGAAAGAAGTTTATGAGGTTCAGGAAGAAAGGGAAACTAAGACCTTGGTATATTGGCCCCTTTGAGATTCTTGACCATATCAGAATAGTATCCTATCAATTAGAACTCCCTTTGAATATCTATCGATTCCATGATGTTTTCCATGTATCTATCCTATGTAATTATATACCTAACTCCTCACATGAACTAAACTTCAAGGTCATACTGCTAGAGAAGGATTATTCTTATGAAGAAAAACTAGTTGAAATTATGGATCACACAGAGAAAGTTCTACAAAAAAACACCACCCACATGGTAAAAGTTTATTAGAGAAATAAATGTTTAGTTCAATTTATGTGGGAAGCATGGATATGATGATATAGAAATATCCTTATTTATTATATCATAATGATGAATTTCAAGGGAGAATTTTTTTTAATTGAGTTAGAATGTAACAGCCCTAGTTTTTGTGATCCTTTTTTCATATAAATAAATTTTATTTCATGTTGGAATTTTTATGATACACTAATTAAAACATTAATTATATGATACACCAATATAATTTTGTGCTATATGCGACACCGACTTGTCTTCTATTACACACAACACTGATTTTCTACAAAACATCATTTAATGTTATAATTATTTAAACAAGATAGTTATAACTTGTCCATTAAACATAGTAATATGAATAGTAATGTCAAATTTTTTAAATATTATTTATAATGGTTTTATATAAATAAAACATTATAACAATAAAATATGTAATATTGGTAAAGTCTTTATTTGTTTGAAAATATTATTTTCTCCAATGAACTACTTTTTATGTCCTTATGTAAAAAATTAAAAATTAATTTTAGAAAATTTTATGAATTTAATTTTAAAAATAAACATAATTTTTGAATATATAATTTCAAAATTATCTCTGGGTTACTTTTAGGGATTTTTTTTCAAAACATTGTTTTTTGGATGAATTGTGAAAATTACTGAATTATAATTCAGAACGGTTTTTTGATCTAAGTTATTAATATAGTTAAATTATATATTAATTTGGTTTTAAAGTTTAATGATATAATATTAGAATAAATTAATCCAATTTAGTTCATTGGAACTATTTTCACATTTAAATTGGATATCAAAACATTCCAAACTTTTAAACATTTTGGCTTAAAAACATGTTGGGGAAACCCGTATATGGGATTATATTTAAATTATTTTATACCACTTATGTGATTAAAATTTTTAAAACTTAATTAAATATTTTAAATAATAATATATAACTTCTAAAAATTTCAACTTTGTTTTTTACCAAAAATACTAGTGAAATTGATTAAAATTAATAACAATGATTAAGAGAACAATTAGTATAACAAAGGACTAAACCATATTTTTAAGGCCCAAAAGGCCTATAAAATTATCCAAATTATATTTTAGGGACATATTTCTATGATATAATCACTTTTACATAATATGTCCAATTATTGGTTCAACTTTACATAGGAAAAACATGGCTGGAATTTCCTTTCCAAAAAATTATGAGATTACCACTCCTCCTCCACTATAAAAAGGTAGTCACCCCTGCCCCTTATTCACACCCATAAATCCCTTTTTCTCACCAATAATATACTATAACATATCTCACAACATCCCTAACCTCATTTTAGAATCCTCACTTTTTTCATAAATCTATCCTAGTAAGTCCTTTGCTTCAATCTAAGAAGAGGTATCCAAAGAAGAGGTAACATTCTTCCTCAAGCTCTTTTGTCTTAATAACATTCTACACCGCCTCAATTTTTCCTAATAAAAGATAATAAAATTACCACATTATCATATATATATTGATATTTTTTCAAAATTTTAAATCAAAACATACACACACCTCTATCTAATGGATAATGAACTTATCGTATTTATGTACGGTGAACTACCACCTCACGAAACAATGTTGTTTGTTTTTCCATTACCACCTCTCCTAGTTGGAAATTGTGATGGAAACTATATTTTCATATGATATATATAATATCTATTATTTATTTATTATTATTTAATAATTATATAACACTTACCTTCATGGTTTTCATTTTTTGTAAATATGATTACTTTGTTTGTGGAAGTATGGACTACCGCCTCCTCAAAGTGATGTGATTCGTTCACACTTCATATGGAATATATTAAGGATGGGTTTATTAAACATATATGATAAATTTTAAATAATAGTTATAATGGAATTATATTATATATATATGTGTGTGTGTGTGTTCAATTTACTTTCTTTATTTCAATATGATAATTGAACGGAAATATTGTTCATGTATACATACGACCTACCGTCTTTAGGAATGGGGTATTCCATTTCAGATTTATATCCTTCATAGATTATTATACATACAAATATAAGGAGTATATATAATATTTATATCATATTTTAAATTCTATATATAACTAAATTAGGATATAAGTAAGACGATCACGAATAATAAGTTAAAACATGTATGAAGAACAAATCTGATATTACCTTAAGCGAAACATTAACATGGAACTGTTAATAAGAGGGTCATAAAAAATAATAATCATATCATATATTATATTATATGTAATAATATGGTTTGGTAAAATATTTATAACAAACATATATTTACTATATAGTAGGTTTGTACGAGTATGACAACAGTCAATACATATGGTAATGGGATTTCTAGTCTCACTTTTTTCTGTGATATTTATACCCTATTCACCACCTATTTCTTTTGTTTAGTGTATATACTATCCATGAATATATTATATGATTATTATCATTAAATATAAGGGTATTTACATAGCCATTTTTTTATCTCTATTTCAGGGGTTTTATGTATCAAAAGTTACCAAATTGGTAAAGTATTTTTCTCTCAATTTTCTTTCTTTGAGATACATGCCATGAATTTCAAAAAACATGTTTTCAGAAATGTTTTCAGTAATGTTCCAAAATATTTTATTTTAAGATCATTTTAAATGAATAATTATTTTAAAATTTTATTTATGCATTTCATATAATCCTTTATATGTTTTTATAGTTTTTTTAAAGAAATTATTTTCAAAACAACTTCAGGATTCCATTATAAGGTTTAAAAATGTTTTAAAAGAAATGGTTTTCCAAAGTTTTTCAATATTTTCTTATAAGTTTTCAAATTTATATTTAAATTAATTTTTTTAAAGAAATTTTATGTTTTAAAAATAAATTTTCAAATAAGAAATGATATTTTTCTCAAAAAAAATTTAAAATATACTTCAAAAACATTTCCATTTAAGATGACATTTATTGTTGTTACTCATGCCTTTTTCAGGAAATTATCCAAAGGTTTCAATCATATTCCTTCACTGAATGGTTTATATTTTTATTGAATTAGCTTTTTGAAACTCATTTCTCTTTCATGGGTTATATTATTATGAAACCCATTTCTTCTTAATGGGTTATATGTTCTTGAAATCTTCCTTTTTTCATGAGTTATGATTTGATGAAATGATTATGAAACCTATCCCTTTTTCCAAAATCTAAGATATGATTATATGTTCATTACACCCATTTTGTTTCATGGCTTATGATATGACTATTTATTATCTTTTGGAACAAGTATTTGTGATAACATTATTAGATGGGTGGGACCAATATATACCTCAAATTAATTGGGTAATGATAAATGGTATATGAGCTCAAAAGGTACATGGGTTATAGCTGAAGCCTAAAAAAAAGTTATGTGGGTTTTATCCAAAGAATAAAAGTAATATGGTGCACATGCTATAGTAAAATCCAAAAAATAAGTTGGTACACTAGTTGTTAGCCCAAGACCAATGTAGGTCCTCAGGTGATTAGAACTTTCCTAGAATTTTAGGTATCCATAAAAATAATATTTTCTATGCTTTTGTGTATGCCCAAAATTACATGTCTTACTGATATGTTATTCTTTCATAGATTATGCTCTTAATCCTCTTATTATTCATGTATTATGAACTTCTAATATCTATGGATTAATTTGGGTTTATAATCATTGATATTTAGGGTATGATCTTCTAATGTTATGATCGCATTATCAAACCCCTATTCCCATGTTTATGTTTACATATCTCCCCTTTTTACCATTATTAATCATCCGAGATGACCTCATTTTATGTTTCCTACCCCAGGTTATGAACATAAAAATAATGTATGATATTTCTAAAAGGGGTGCGTGTATTGGAGAACCAATTGAGAGATAATGTAGCCCACTTATGGACCATTATTTATGATTCCTTGTTTCCAAAGGCATTAAACTAATACTAAATTTTGGCACCTATTTGTGTAATGTATAATTATTATGAAAATGTGATGTAATGTTAATCAATGAAATGAGAGGGTTGCTATAGTCCACATGCCCACAAACCAGGTTATCGTATTCCCACAAAATGGAAAGCATAATGGTTTGTGGTATATAATAATTCTATAAAAAAAAGACATCATAAATATAATATATATAATATAAAAATATAAATTACCTCCTTATTACCAAACTCTAATGATGGTAATGGATGAATTAATGAAATCATTTCGTGAGGCGGTAGTCCACAATACACATGAACGATGATTGTGAATGAAATTTTATAGATGTTTGTGTGAGTGTAGATCATAACATTTCAATAATGTCATCTCATTATATTGATGATACTAATGTAATTTTCTAATAATGGAATAAGAATAATTTAGGGGTGAAAAAATAAATAAAACAAAAGTGCTTGTTGAACGATGTCACCTCTTATTTGGGTAACTCATTTTGGTTTTACAAAAGGAATTATTTGTTAGGATTTCTACATGAAATGAGGATTATAGAATGAATGTAGGGAATTTGGTAAGATATTTTAGTAGGTTTTGGATGAACCAAATTGCTTGATCGGTGTGAATAGAGGGTAAGTGGTGGTTTCCTTTTATATGTGTGGAAAATGACACTCTTGATATTCATGAAAGGAATTATGTTCTCTCCATGAATTACAAGCCTTTAAAGGGTTAAAATGGGTCATTATAGATCCTTATATTTTTAATGTTCTAAATATGGACATAAAATAATTTTTATACATTTTCAGGGTCATTTTTACACCTTATATTTTAATTTTAGTCATTCATTAAGAACTTTTTTACCTTAATTACTTTAATTACTTTTTAATTAATTTCACAAATATTTTTTGTAAAAGATTAATTTTACCACAACAGAAATAATAAATTATACTTATTTCAAATATAGAATCTATTTTTACAAATTATAAACACATAAGTAGAATATATTAATTTAAAATTCATCCCGCATACGTCTCATGAAAGCGGGTATTAAAGTAAAAGGCTCAAAATATTGAAATGTTTGTATATCTAGTTTCAATGTGAAGTTAATTTCAATTAATTAAATTGTTATTCATTATATATAATTTATAAAATTATACTTTATAATAAAATTAAAATATAATTTTAATATATATATATAAGTGAGTCAAAAACAAAGTTTTCAATTAAAATTCAATATTTTTCACCATTCATTAAAAAATTAAAAATTTCTGAAGAAAAACAAATTAAATACGCTAATCTATTTTTTAAATTATTAATTCAATAATTATGTTTATTTTATATAATTCAATTTCTAAAAGTGTTTAAAATTAATTTTTTTATTGTTCATAAAAGGATATAAAAAAAGTTATTTATAGAAAAGAGTATTTTTTTTCAAAAACATATAGAATTTATAAAAAATTAAATATTTCATTATCAATATATTTTATTTATATGAAAAAATCATAAAAAAATATTTTAAAAATATTTATTACTACTCATATTACTAAGTATAATGGCTATGTTATACCTATCTCATTTAAATAATTATAGTAATAAAATTTTATTTCGTAGAAAATCAGTTTTTCATGAAACGTAATATTAGATAGGGATGTTTGTAGTGCATGATTGACATGGTCTGTCATGAAACACAATACATCAAATAAATTTAATTTATTCAGGAAGAAAATAATCATAACAACTTGGGGTGTGGCATTCTACCACCCCCCCCCCCTTAAAATGAATTTCTCCCTCAAGATTCATTATTCTAATAAAAACAAAGGAGGATACGTCTACATAATAATATCCTCATGTTTCAATATATAGCTTCTTATGATATTTGGTTTATACAAAATATTTTTACAAGATGAGTGGTATTGTTTCATAGAACTTTCTACGTACGATCTATGATTTTAACTCGTTATGCCCCATAAGAAATATCATGCTCTAGAAATATGAACATTGAGTTAAATACTTATGAAGGGTAGGGTGTGTACTTTATTATGAGAGATACATGGAACACATTTGGGAATTTAGTGAGTTTTAGTGGAAGCACCAAGCAATTGGATACAATCCTGATATGATTGATAATTTCAAAGGGACTGATATACTTAGCGCTTAGTTTCCCTTTCATCCAAAATCTCATAACATTATTCCATGTTGAAATTCTTAGTAACACTTTATCTCCAAAATCAAACTCTAGATCACGTAGAAAATTATTAGTATAACATTTCTAAAAACACTATGCTTTCTTAATATGCTACTGAATAATTCTAACTATCTCTTCCATTTCGTCATTGATCTGAGGTCTAAATATCATTCTTTCTCTAACTTCATTCCAACATATTTCAAATCTACATTTATTTCCATATAGGGATTCATAAGGATCCATCTGAATGTTTTAGTGAAAGCTATTTTTGTAAGAAAACTCAACTAGAGGAAGTTGTTGATCCCAACCAACTTTGAAATCCAATGAACAATATCGAAGCAAATCATAATTAGTACTAAAAAGAAATTATATATCAAGGTATTGTTGATTACATAACTAAAACCATGAGAAAAAACTTGGATCTCGGTCTGGTACAATGGAATTTGGTACTCTATGAATCCTAACCACTTAATGTATTTCCAGTAAAGTTGATACAGAGATAATTCTTCTCTGATAGAGATGAAGTGTGTTGGCTTGGTGCGATGATTGACATCCACCAATATATCATTAATCCCATTAGAGGTTTTGGGGATTCCAATGAAAAAATACATTGTAATTATCTACCATTTCCATTCTAGTATGGGTAATAGATGTAACATCCCCTTGTACTTTTGTCTTCTAGCCTTAACTTTCTGTTATACCATGCACCGAGATAAAAATTCTATGATATAACTATTCATGACATCCCACAGAAGTATTATTTCAAATCTATATACATATGTGTACTTATAAAAATAATAGATAATTAATAACTACGAGCTTACTCTAAAAAAACTAATTCATTAAATCTAGTATGGAAGGAATGCGTACAGGGTTCTTGAACTATATCATTACATCCTGATTAGGGCTAGACACAGGAAAATTTATATCCTTCTTTTGAAACTCTACATCATCCTTATTTTTCACTTTAATGTTCACTTGAATATATGGTTGATCATTAAATTGAGAAATATAATATTTTCCCCCTTTCATTAGGATTTCTAGATCCATATTTTTTAATCCAAAAATATTTGATCTTTTTTTATCCTCATCATAGAAATACTAGCATGACCATTCTAACTTAAAGAATCAACCTCCTTGTTTTTTTCCTCTCGCACATGTTTAACTCCTTCTATGTGAATATATATTTAAAACTTTTATGATTGGTATATATATAATAATTTTCTCCTTAAATATAATTCCTCACCATCTTTATTTCAAAAATTATGGTTTCAAACTCCAAATAATGAGTTGGGTAACTTTTCTTATGGATATTCAATTGTCATGAGGAATTAGTGATACCCATGTTATTCTACATAATAACACATCTCAACCCCTTATTTGATGAATAACTACATATTAGAAACCCTTATCTACTACAGGGTAATGTAAGCACAGGTGCTCTAACCAACATTCTCTTTAGTTCCTTAAAATTTTCCTCACATATATTTGTCCAGAGAAACTTGGCATATATCCAAGTAACAAGGTCAGTGGGTAAGATATCCATGAAAAATTCACACAAAAATTCGATAATATCAAGATAAACTAATAATTATAAGGTTATCAGTCATCATTTTTGGGTCATTGATGTATCTACTGCTATACCATCTCGTGAGATTATGTGACCAAAAAATGAAACCTTTTGTTTCCAAATTTATCATTTTTTAAATATTTCATACATTTTATCCTTCCATAGGTTCTTTAGTACAATTATTATAAGTCTTCATACTCCTCCTTGCTCTTTAAGTAAATAAGAATATAATCTAAAAAGACTACCATGAACTAATCAAGGTAATATCTAAATACACTATTCATAAAATCCATAAAGACAATAAGGGAATTGGTGAGACTAAAATTCATCATTGTAAATTCATAGTATCCATACCTTATAAGAAATTTCATCTTGAGTATATCATCCATCTGACCCTCAATGAATGATATCTAAAACGAATACCAATCACAGAAAAGTATTGATCTCCATGGATGTTATCAAACAAGTCGTCAATATGGGGAAGAAGATAGTTTTTCTTGATCAGGATATTTTTCAAATCTTGATAATCAATTCATAATCAAATTAATCCATATTTCTTTTCACAAAAATAATAGGTGAAAATCAATGTGATACACTTGTACGAATGAATCCCTCATCAAGTTTTTCTTATAGTTTCTTATTCAATTCCTAAAACTCAATTGGGTCTATTCTAAAGGTAGTGTTTAAAATTGTTGTGGACTAGGTATGACTTCTATTGAGAACTCAAATTCACATTTTGGTGGAAGTCTAGGAAACTAACCAAGAAAGGCATCCCGAAATTCTCAAACAATAGGTATATCATCTATTCCAAATTTCTTCACAACCATTTGAGACAAACACTCTTTCTAAATTGAAATTAAGACCCATATGCTGGCAGTAATATCCATTAAAAGTTCATAATTATCGTCACATTGGTATATAAGCATAGGTTGGTTTGAAAAACAATATGTAACTTTAATTAATCAAAAAATGTGATGGTATTTATGTAGAGAAAGAAAATTCATGCCTAATATGACATGAAATTCAACCAAAGGATGAATGACAAGATTTTTCGGAATCACCATCACCCAAATATCAACTAGAGAATAATAATATACCTAATATGAAATCATCATACCATTATGGGTTTTCACTACTAATTACACATCTAATCATTTGGGTTGAATCTTAACACCCTTATAAAATTTCTTAGATATTAAAGAGTGTGTAGATATATAATGAAATAATACATTTGCAGTACTAAAGTGGGTGGTAAGGGTACCTTTCACCATGTCATTATTTTACCCCATAACAGAAATAGTGACTATATGATATTTCACCTTTTAACTTGTCTTAAGAGGCTTCTAAATCATATCATCAACACTAGCCCTCAGGTTTGGGAACTGGTTATCATAATTCCCATTCTTGTTACACATAAAGCACTGAAGTGTGAGAAGTGAATTGTGCATAGCTTTTCCTATATTTTCATCATTAGACAACTTCTTCCCATCATTTCAGCAATCAATTTCTTGATTACATTCCATTCCACACTTATAAAATTTATAAGCCCCAAAAAAATTTCTTTTTTACATTCATTCTACACATAGAGAATAAAGAAAAGATCATGTTCTTATATCCATAGTTTATATAGTTTCCTTTATATTCCATCTTTCCTTTCTTGTCAAAACTTTGACATTGACACATAACTCCAACCTCCATTTCAACCTTGATTGCATAGTTCAAAATCTCTTCATAGATACTGGAACCACCTATGGATAACACCCTTATGAGACTTGGATTTATGACAATGAAGAATCAAACAACCTTACTTTCAGGTTGGGAGTGTGCCTCACAAGTCTTGTAAAATTAGTAGTGTATGTACCGATGGATTCATAATCATTTTTCATTAACTCAAGGAACTCCTTTTCCATCTTCATAAAAATAACATGATGAAAGAAATTATTTTTGGAATATGTTATTTAACTCATCCCAATATGTAACATCCTGCTTTTATTGTGAGATATGTTTTTTGAATTAATTTAAAGTTTTCAATTTTTTTCATTTCATGCAACGCTGAATATAGCTTGTGTTATATGAAAGAACTATGTTTGGATTGCCTTACAGTCAACACCAATTTGATCTTTTTCTAAACACAACACTTAGATTACCTTCTGGTATACACATAACTATGTTTTTATTATGTTACACACAATATTGATCCCCTTCAATATCTTATGTGACATGAAAGACCAATTTTTACCAAAAAACAATATACTTATAATATTATTATAAAATTATTATTATAATTATCACCTATATATTAGAATGGAATATATGAATTATATTTACTAAATTATTAAATATGGTTTAAAAATTTAAATAAAATGAACCCTTTTTTATCAATTAGTTGTATATTAAAGGAAGAACCATTTTAGAATAAAGAAATTCCTTTTCTGAGAAAACAATTCTTATATGTAAAAAGACCATTTTATCTAAATAAATTACACAAAAAATTTTTAAAAAATAAATTAATAATATTTATATATTATATAATAAATAAAAAGTTTTTACACACATTCAATATATTTAATAGGCATAAAATTAGAATAAATCTAATTTTATGAATAAAAGAATGTATTTTTCAAATAAAAAATATTGCATCCTTTTAATGGAGAAACCATTTTAAATATAATTATTAAATTTTTTCTTATTTTTATTTTAATAAATATACATATTTCTTGAAATAGGAATGTCACAATTTACTTTGGGTGAATTTTGGTATTTTTCCGAGTATCTTCATTTTTTTATGAATAGTGGAAAAACACTGAATTTCAATTCAAAATTACATTTTCATTTAATTTATTTATATAATTATATTTTATTTTATTTTTTAAAATATATTTAGTTAAATTATATATAAGTTAATCCAATTTATTACATTATAACCAATTTCACTTTGAAATTTGATATAAAAACAATTCAAACTTCTGAACATTTTAACTTTAAAAGCATGTTTTTGTCCCATTAGTGGGAATATATTTAAATAAATTTATACCAATTTTATTTTTTTATTTTTTAAAATATTATTACATATTGGTATTAATTATAATTTATAATTTATTATAATTTAAACATTTTTTTCAATAAAAAAATAATGAATGTAATTAATTTTAATTATAGCGATTAATGTAAAAATGAGTTTACTTAGTGGTTAAACTTTAGCTTAAGGGCCAAATAACCTAGAAAAATCTCAAAAAATGTAATGGAAATATTATACAATATAATAATTTTTATATAAAATTTAAAAGTTTAGGAGACGCATGATGTAAGGGATACCTCTTAATAGTTTTTAGATTTTTATATTTAGAAGAATGCAACTCCCCCTCCACTATAAAAAGGAACTCAACCCCCCCCCCCCCCCCTAAATTATTAAAAATTATCAAGTCCTTTTACTCATAAAAAACTACCAAAATAATCTCCCAAAATCCCTAACTTTATCTTATAGGCATCAATTTGGGCATAAAAACATCTATGGAAGCAATTTGGTGCAAACCAAATGGAGTTACCCAAAAAAAGGTAACATCCTTCCACAAGCTCTTTTGTTTTATTACATTATTATATAATATTATAAGTATTATAAATATATTTACATGATTTTATATTATGTTTTGGATCTAAAATCACACACACATCCATTAAATTGGATATGCAATCATCGTTCGTATGTATGGAGAACTACCACCTCGCGAACTGATGTCGTTTGTTCTTTAATTTCCACCTTTCAATCTTGGAAATAATAATGAAATTAATTTATTTATAAGTTATATATGGTATTTATGATTAATTTATACTTATTTAATTATTATATAACACATATCTTCCTGATTTTAATTTTTGGTAATACGATAACTTCGTTTATGAACATGTGGACTACTGTTCCTCGAAGAGATTGATTTGTTCACACATTGCATAGAATGTATTAAAGATGGTTTTAGTGAACATATGTGATATTTATGACATAATAATTCTAATATAATTATAATATATATACATACATATATTTCATTTACTTTCTTTCTTTTAATATGATAAGAAAACAAATACATCATTCATCTGTACGTATGGCCGACTGTCTCTAGGAACTGTGTATTCCATTTATTATTACTATATTTTATAGATTATTATAAATACCATATAATATATATATATATGATATTTTTATCATGTTTTACATTTTTTAATACTTAAATCATTATCAGTATAATTGGATCAAGAATAAAAAGTCAAAAATATATGAAGAACAAAGCGGTTATTACCCAAAACATAACATTGACCTAAAATTGTTAATAAATGGGAAATATAAATTCCTAATAAAATAATAAATGGTATTATATATAATAATAAGGTTATTTTTTAGATTTATCATAAAATTATATTTATTACACATGAGTTTTTAATGGGTATGAAGAAAGTCAATACTTAAGGTATGAGTTTTCTCGTCTCACTTTTTAATCTCTGAGATATATGCTACACTCACAACTTATTATTGTTGTGTGTTGTATATACTAACTTATGACATGTTATATAATGAATATAATTTATTTAATCTTATTAATATTTTATATTTATGTCATTATCTCATTGATCTCGTTATTAAAAATTTACCTAAGTAGTAATGGGATTTCCAATATCACTTTTATTTGTATGATACTTATGCTATATTAACCTATCGTTTCTTTTAGGTGGTGTATATATTTCCCATAAATTTACAATTATTATAATATTTAAATTTATTGGTATTTAAATATCCATTTTAATATCTCTCTTTCATGTGGTTTATGGGTCAAACGTTACAAAATCGGTAATGTAATTTTCTTTCAATTATCCTACTTTGAGACACATGCCATGTTATGAACCTATATTCCTATAATATGTGTGTATACTGGCCTTTTACATGTTATATGATTAATAGATTTATTTTCATGATATTTTATTCATCATTTAATGTTATTATTTCTTGGGTATTATGATTCAATGTTACCGAAGTGGAAACAGTTTATTATTACAATCTCATCGTTTATTGGAATTGTTTATGGTTATGCTTCAATTAATGAAATATTATGATCCATATCTCATTAATTATCCTGAATCTTATTCTCTTATTATTATTGATTATATCTTAAATTAATGTTACTATTTTTTGATCTTTGGTACTTAATATAATTAAGAAAATTTTTCTAAGAAAATATTACTTTACTTCTCTCTTTGGTAGGAAATATTTTATATTCAATAACCATGATTCTGAATAATTTTTTCAAAAAACATTAAATAATATTATAATATCATTTTCAAGGAAAATTATTTTAAATGTTTTTTATGTTTTAAAAAGGATTTTGAAACATTTTCAATATTCCTTTGTATGTTTTCATGATTTTTTCCCAAGAAAAGGGTTTTCAAAATGTTTTATGGTTTAAAAGTTTTTTTCAAAACAGAAAGGATATTTTCTTCATGAAAAATTTTAAATTATTATTAAACCTTATTTTATAGGTTTTAAAAGTTTTTTTTAAATAAATAGTTTTGAATATGTTTCATGCTTTAAAATGGATTTTCAAATAATGGATATTTTCCTTAAGAAATGTTTCTAGTTATGCATAAAATCATTCCCCAGATAAGATGAGATCCTTTGATAGAGTTTATAATTTAATGGGGATATTATCTAACGTAACAACTCTCATTATTTTATTGAATGGTTTATGTTTAATATGTCATGTTTTTTATGAAACTTATTTATCTTCCACGGGTTACACCATGATAAAAGTATTATGAAAACTAATTCCTTTCATGGGTTATTTTATGATGAAATGATTATGAAACCTATATATTTTTCACAAGTAATGATATGATGTTTGAAAACCCCATCTCATTTTAGGGGTCATTATATGATGAATGTTTTTTAATCTTGTTTCACATGCATCAATGATTTCATTATGTTATAGGTGGGACCTATATCTTTCTCCAAACAAATGGGTAACAATAAATGATTTATGATATCAAAGGGTAAATGAGATGGAAAACTAAAACCAAAAAAAAGATATTACATAATAGGGAATCCCAAGACTAAAGAAATAGGGTATAAAAGAGGGAATATCAATCCCAAAACAAGGAATCCCAAACCCGAAACAAGAGGGTACATGGGAGGGAATCCCAAGCATGAAACAATATGGAACATGGTAGGGCACCCCAAGCCTGAAAAAAAAGGGTAAATGGAAGGGAATCCCAATCCAAAAAAGGGTACACGGAAGGGTGTCTCAATCCCATAGTTGGTACATTGGTTATTATCCCAATCCTTATATGTTATGAAGTTCTTGTTAGGTATCCTTAACATATTATTTTCTATGATTATATGTATTCCATAATTCCATGTGTTATTCCTCTATTATGATCTCATAAATTATGTCTCGGTTCCCTTATCATTCATGTCTTATGAATATCCAATATTTATTCCATGACTCTTGATTAGGATATTTGATATGCACGGTATGATCCTATAATGTTATGATCATGTTCTCATACCCTTATGCCCATGTTATGATTACATATCTCCCTTGTTTACCCTTACTAAAAATCTAATATCACCACTTTCTTATGTTTCGTTTCCCTAGGATATGAATACAATTTTTAAATAGTATTACTAAAGGGGTTGATCTTTAAAGGAGATATTGAAGATCATTCACCAATATAGAAGATTATGTTTCCATGATTCCAAAGACACTAAACTATTATAGTCCTTGGGTTTATATTTTCATAATGTGATGAATATTATTCCAAAATGATGTCAAATCCATGTATGTAAGGTCTTGTTCACTATAGTTGGTATCAATGGAAAATTTTATTCAAAATTTGGAAACTAGGATGAGAAAAGATTTGTTATATCCCAAGGGATATTTCTTAGGATATTTCTAGGGATGTCTCTAAGGATCAGACTAAGGTTTCATGGATTAAATAAGTTTCCCTAATTTAGACATCTTATAAGTTATTTTTCATGATAATTAGGTTTTCCACTATGATAAGTGTTACTCACACTAAGATTTCTGGTTTTAGTCAATGGAGGGAACTATAGTGAACTTGGTTAACATGAATGTGATGGAAAACCCAATGACAATGAGAAATAAAATTAAATAATGATAAGATATAAAGATATTGTGATTATGAGGAATTAGTTTTAATAATATATGAAAAATAATGTAGACTTTGGTGATATTCCAAACACATAAAATAATAGGTATATGGACTTTAAAAAAGGTCTAAATTGTAAGGAACATAGATTAAAGAAGATTCAGCTTCCTAAATTCCAAGGATAAGGGAATAGGGACCATGAGTCATACCTAAAACGGAAGGGAAGATGTTATCTATGTAGGAATAAGGGAAATATAGTGAATAATTATCATGGATTTAAATCTCTTATCTGTGGAGAACATGGTAATTGCCCAACTCAACGGCTTGACCAAATAACTTACTTCAAAACTAAGGAAATTCATATTTCATTCCATTAATTGGAGTGAAAGGATTAAAGTTTTTATATATTTGGATTCAAGAATTTTTAAATATATAAGGATTGTTTAGTTTATGTTTTTTTTCACTAAGGATTTATAAGAATATGTTCAATGGTTCTGATGGGCTAGGAAAGTGATTTAATGGAAAGGTTACATTTTTACTAATGGAAGATAACCCTTAATATATTTCTGATGTTGAGATAATGATGTTTGGATAAATATATATGGGATATAAATAAGTAAATTTGATGGATCTAATTACCTCATAATGGAAAAAGGATTTGTTGAAAAAGTAGTTTTTTCTATTATAGAGGAAGTTAAAAACATTTTTTGATTTAAGAAATATATCCAATAAACTTTGAAAATATAAAACATTCATGTTTTTAATAAGTATTTAGGATCATTACCATGCTAGAAGAGAATAAAATCTAAAGGTATTCAAATGTTTTTTATGTGAAAACAAGGGATACTTGATGATACACAGGGGATCAATGTTAAGTAGATTTTAATAAATTTAGTTACCTTCTTTCAAATGTTTTTTATTTTCAGCTTTCTAAAGGGTTGTAGGGTTAACCATTTATAGGATGGTTTATGTAAAACATTAGATGAGGTTATAAAGATTAAATTATTATCTCTCCATATGAAGATTTATGTATATTGTATAACTGGTACTAACCTTTTTGTTGGGATAAAGATATATGGAATGAGTTATCATTCAACCTCATGATCAGTTTTTACTTTTAGAATGAATAATTTACCTTTATTTATTTGAATAATAAATGAATTGTAAATTGATAAAGGTGAAATAAAGGGGGATATTTCATTGAAATCACCAAGTATATCTTCTCATGAAAATGCATCAGACTTTTAGAAAAGGGCCTTGAAATAAAATGTTGTTCCATTATCATCATTTTTTATGATATCAGTGGCCTTTTTTCAATCTAATTTGGGTTATGTCTTTGTGATAATTAACTTTATCATAATAATGTTCTCTATTACTATGAATTATGACATGATAGTTAGATTTATTTTCAATGTACATATTTTTATTTCCAACCTTTGTTCTCCTATGTGTAAACATGGGTATGAGTTAGTTTGGGTAAATATTATGGCTCAAAAAAAATTTAACATAGGTTTTAGTTTTCATTTTTATAATGTGGGCTTCTATAAAAAGTAACATTCATGTTAATCCTTTTATGATCTTGAAGAACTTTGAGGGAAATTTTCATTTTAAGGGGGGCTAGAATGTGACCCAATAGGATATTTTAAAATATTGATTTCGAATTAATTTTAAATTTTAGGTATTTTATATTTCACAAAATATTGAATATATCTAGTGTTATAAGGAATGACTAAGTTAGGATTGCATTGTAGGAAAAAAATTTATCCTTGTGCTATATGAAACACTTATATTAGATTGCAGTACATGAAACACTATATTTCGATTATGTTACACACAATACTAAGACCCTTAGATATCTTTTGTTATAAGAAAGGATGAGTTTTACTGAACTACAACATATTATTAATATTATTATTAAAATATTACTCTAATTATCTCCTAGCCATTAGAATGGAAGATATGAATAAGATTTAATAAGTTACGAAACTATTATTTAGAAGTTTATTTAAAATGAATCATTTGTTTATCAATTAGTTATAAATGAATGTAATAACCATGTGAGAATAATGAAATTATATTTCTAAAAAACTATTATTCTATACACAAACACAATTTTATCTCAATAAATTAAACAAAAAACTTCTCATGAGTGTTTTAAATAAAACATATATATTTTATATTAAATAAAAAAAATTCATACTCATCCAATATATTTGATAGTCATAACAAAAGAATAAAATCAAATTTTATAAACATAAATATGTATTTTTCAAAAAGTAAATTTTACCATATTTAAACCAAAACCCAATTTTTTATTTTATTTTTAAATTTTTTATAATTTCTTTTTTTAAAAATAAAATTACTTTTTAAAATATAAATATAAATATTTACTTTCGGTGAATTTTTTTTATTTTTCTGAGAAGTTTCCATTTTTGATGTATAGTGAAGAAACATTAAATTTAAATTCAAAACTGATGTGTCATATAATTTTTTTATATAATAAAATTATATTTTAATTTTTTTTAAAATATTATTAGATGCTTTATACATAAATTAATCCAATTTAGGTAATTTTAATCAATTTAACAATAAAATTTTATATAAAAATAATCATATCCTTTAATCATTTTCACTTTAAAAACTCGTTGTTATGTCCCACCTAAAAGATTATTTTTAAATTAATTTTTTCCACTTATGTGTTTTGAATTTGGAAAATTGGAATCTATATTTTTATTTATAATAATTTATAATTTCTTATAAGGTTAAATTCTTTTTAGATAATATTACATCAGTGAAAGTAATTAAAATTAATTATAATGATTAAGGTAAAAACAATCTTACTTAGTGGTTAAACATTAACTTAAAGATCCAAGTAACCAATAAAATTGCCCAAAATATATTGTGTGTACATATTTATACCATATATACATTAAATATAAAATGGTACATTATTTTAAACACATAATTTATGTTATACCACTCAATAGTGTTTACCTTTTTATATTTTCAGAGAATGTCACTCCTCCACTATAAAAGGGAAACCCCTCTCCCACACTTATTCACGCATATAAATCCGCTTATATCATCCAAAACATACGCAAATAATCTCAAAAATTCCCTAACATCATCTTAGAGGCCTCAATTTGGTCATAAATCCAACCAAGGGATCCCTTTGGTGAAAACCAAAAGGAGTTACCAAAAGAAGAGGTAACATCCTTCCACAAGTTCTTTTGTTTTATCTTCATTATAAAATACCTAAAATATAATTATTAAATTATTATATAATTACCTAAGTATCCTAAATATATTGATATATTTTTATTTTAAGGATTCAGCCTAAACTTTCACAAACATCCATCAAATGGGATACGCAATCATCATTCTTGTGTACTGAAAACCACCACCTCGTGAACCATTGTTGCTCATTCTTCTATTCCTTCATTTAAATATTGGAAATAATAATGAAATTTTTATTTTTATTTAATATATATGACATTTATTATTTATTTATAATTTTTAATTATTATAAAACACAAACTTTCATGATTTATATCTTGTGGGAATACAATAACTTCATTTCTGGACATGTGGACAACCGCTTCCTCAAAGCAATGTGATTCATTCACAGATTACATGGAATGTATAATAGATTGGTATAATTTAAATATATTATATTTATAAAATAAAAATTATAATTTAATTATAATATATATATATACATATATTTCATTTAATTTCTTTCCTTCAATGCGATAAGAAAATGGAAGCAGCATTCATGCGTTTGTACGGTCTGTCGTCTCCATGAACAGTGTATTCCATTTCTTATTTCTATATTTTATATATTATTATGAATACTTATATAATGACTAAATATGTTATTTATATCACTTTTTATGTTCTTTAAGTAATAAATAATTATCTAAGAGGACTAATAATAACAATTCAAAACATATATGAAGAACAAATTGGTCAGTACTCGAAACATAATGTTAACAATGAATAATTAATAAATAGTTAATATATGGTTATAATAAAATAATATATGGTGTTATATATAATAATATGGTTATATGGTAGATTTATAATAAACTTATATTTATCATACATAAGGTTTTAATGGGTACAGAGAAAGTCAAGACTTAAGGTAATGGTTCTCTCATCTCACTTTTATTTCAATGAGATATATGATATAATCACCACTTATTGTTGTTTTATGGTGTATATACTACCATATGACATGTTATATCATGAATGTAATTTATTTAATGAAATTAAAATTTTCTATTTTTGTTATTCTTTCACGGGTCTCACAATTAAAAAGTTACTCAACTAGTAAGGGGGTTTCTAGTCTCACTATTATTTTTTTGAGCCTTATGCCATATTCATCAGTCATTTCATTTGGGTGATGTATATAATGAACATGAATATATTATATTAATATTATCCTTAAATTTATTTTTATTCACATATCTTTTTTATTATATCTCTTTCATGTGTTTTATGGTTCAAAAGTTACCAAATCGATAAAGTAATTGTGTTTCAGTTTACCTACTTTAAGGCGCATTCCATGTTATTCACCAATATTATTATATGATGTGTATATAATTCTCTCTAAAATTTTCTATCATGGATCCTTTTATTTGAGGATATTTTATGTTTTATGTAATTTTATTATTCCATGGGGATTATGATTCAATGTTTCCAAAGTGGTAACAGTTTATTATTACAATATCTTCATTTATCAAGAATATTATTGATTATTCTTCCTTTAATAAAATATTATGACCCATATCTTAAAAATTCTCATTAATTTTCTTCTCCAGAGATTATTCATGATATATTAAATTAATGGAACAATTTTTATAATATTTTTACTTAGGAAATTTAATAAAATGTTTTTAAGAAATTATGTTTTAAAATTTTTTCAAAACAATTTGATGCTTCCTCTATAATTTTTTAGTTTTATTTTCAAACAAAAAGTTTTTAAAAATATTTTAAGATTTAAAAAGTTTTTTTCAAATGGAAAATTATATTTTCAACATGAAATATTTTAAATTATTCCTAAATGTTATTTTATATCTTTTTAAATTGGTTTTCAGAGAGAATTATTTTGAATATTTTTCATCCCATAAAAAGTGATTATCAAAAAAGGTAAATTTCCTTATGAAATGATCCAAGATTTCTTTTGAAATGATTTTCTGACCAAGATGACATCCTATGATATAGTTTATGGTTTACAAGGGACATGATCTAAGGATTCCACTTACATTATTTCTCATAATGGTTTATGTTTAAGATGGTACGTTATTTATGATACTAATTTCTCATCCATTGGTTACAATGTGATGTACCGGAATTTTAGTATAATTTTTTTAATTATATGGAATTATTTTGAGATCGTAAAATTTGACGACATGTGATTTCGAGGCCCAGAGTGCCTGGAATGATCCGTTGAAGTTTCGTTAAACATTAAATAGCGTGTGAAAGTAGTTTTTCTGAAAAAGTGGAATAACTATTAAACATTTTCCTAGATTAAAAATATGAGGGCACCATTGCATTCAATATGGCGGATTTACCCTAGGCGCGACTTAAGTTTAGTCGATGTAGGCCCCCTGTGAGAAAACCCCAAAATGGCATAACCGTAAATAAAATAATTAAATAAATTATTTTACTTTTCAAATGCTTATAACTCACAAATGGTCACTTGGATTAAAAATCTGAGACCACCGCTGAACTCATGAGGGTATTATTTCATAAGGAAGATACTAACATTTTTAAGTGTGGGCCACTAGTGGATGTTAGTTTTTGGTTATAAATAAAATAATTAAGTGCCCATTATTTTATTGTAAAATCCATTACTTTTAAACGTAACTCATATCAGAAATCAGAGAGTACCATTGGGTTCGTTGGGGCGTGTTTCAATTAGGTAGAGCCTATCCTCGACAGGTGTGAGTTGAGGGTGACTTTTATTAATTTTCTGAACTTTTCTTCAGGTATGTTCAGTAAATGCATGAGATTCATTTTCTAACTTTTGAGCCAATGCTCAGATTAAAAATCCTAGGGCACCATTGAACCCATAGCACCCGGATTTACGTAAGAGAGGATTTACATTGACCGCAATAGGTTCCGAGAAGAAGTTATTATTTGAAACCTTTTAAAGGAAATGAAATAAAATAATCTCACTATTTTATTTCTTTTCTACCAATGGACAAGCAGTAGTGTGGGACCAGTGGTGATTCTAGCCATTAAATGTCTTGACCCATCAAATACTAAGTAACAACATCGTTGGAATTTAGGAAGGTTTCTTATAAATGAAACTTCTTAAATTCTATGATCGTTACATACCCTCCCCTATCCTATTTATATGAAGCTTGTGGGGAGGAATTGGCACGACTTCACCAAATGATGAAACTCTGGTAAAGTGTTACGATGCCCAACACTTGGAGAGTAGAGCCGGTTCAAGCCGGCGGTGACGAGCGACCCTGAACCACGAACCGAAGAACGACGATCGAGCGGCGTCGTTGGAGGTTGGTTGCGGGGAAGATGATTGCCAACACTTCCTCAAATGTGGACACCCTCCAACAAAATTGAGGTAAGGGGTTTATTCATTTATTCTTTTAATTGATTTCATATTCCCCGTTCTTGAATAAAACGAAGAACGTAGGTCAACCGACTAACGGGTTGACCCGCAATTCATTTTTCTTTGTGGGAGGTCATTGTGGGAATCTTGTGGTGTTTATCTGGTTTTTTAATTTAATTATTATTAAACCCTTAACCCCCCTCGTGTTACAAGCTAACACGGAGGGCGCATGCCTAAGGAACTCGACCTGAACCCTCTGCAATATTTGTTACATCCTTGTGCATCCATGGAATACTGACATTGCGATGACACCGATCAGCTACGTGGTGGATAGCGCATCACCTCATACAGTAAGAGGAGGTCACGGCACAAAGCCACAAGGGTCGTCGGAGCGGCCAGCCCCAGCCGACCTCGGAGGAGGCACGATGTGCCATCCTACACCGCAGATAAACAAGGAGGGTTGTGGCTCATCATTCGCGGTGACCAGAGGAGAGGTTGGTCGGCATGATGTCCGACCGTGACAGAGCCAGTGGATCAGAGGTGGGTCGCGCCCTCGGTGGCCCGCCCACGCGGCAACAAGGTCACGGCCCGTGTTGGTCGCAATAGGAGCAAGGGGATGTCGGATCGACCGACGGCCGGTGGATGAGGTTCATGCCAGCGGCGCGCCTGGCGGCACAGCCCCAGCCCGCCGTCCACAGCACGGAGGACCCACTGCGCCCCGTGGCACCGCATTGGGGTAAAACCCTATGGGTTGACCCACTGATGTGGATCTGCACCATGGGTCGGCCCGCGTCATAAGGCGAGTGGCACCGCCGGGTCGGTCCAACGGAACGACCCGCCGCTCCGTGGGATGACTCATGGCCCAGCGGTCTGACCTACGACCCAGTCAGGCCAGGTCAGACCCATCTGGCCAAGTTTACCCATGTTGGGTCGGACCTGAGTCAGGTCGGGTCGACCTTGGTCAACCCGGTTTGGTCCATGTTGAACCCAGTCATGTCCGCCGGACCGAGGTAGAACAGACCCGGACCCAGTACTACCCAAGAACACAAAAATGGGCCTTATCTTGAGAACCAAATGTCCGTTTGACGAACCATTTGCGGTGTTGGGATCCTTGGAACAAGGCTCCCCTTTTAATTTACACTATGAGTTTTTTTCCCAGAAATTTGTAGTACAGCTGTGTTGTCTTGCACCTGAATCCAACTGGGTCCATGACACTGAAATTCCAATAACGAACAGACTGAGCATCTGAATGACGTACCGTATTTTTCATTAGAACCCTTATGATGTGAAGAAACATCAGGTTACTTCCTTGTTATACTTTGTAACAGTTTTAATACAACTGATGGCTTAAGGTGCAGTTCTCCCAAGCGCGTTATGAACAGAACCCTGCAGCTAGCTGAGACCTAAAATCTGCATGACAATAGCCCAGTGGGAAGCGGCTCTATGTGAACCAGCAGGGCCATGGTGGGAAGCTGCTCTGTGTGACCTGGCACGCCCACAGTACCCATCAGGGATGAGTACCCCAGCAGTTCAAGGTTAGTGGGAAGCAGCTCTATGTGACCCGACAGACCCACTGTACTCAATAGAGGAGTATTTCTCTAGTAACTGAGGAGTCCAAGTTTTTTTAATGACGATTCTGTAGTTACTACCATAGAATATTCCTTATGGTGACTTCCATGGATATCAAGATGCAGCGAGTGTCTTGAGGAGTGGTTCTCACTAGTAGACTACATATAAAACCCTGCGGTTGGATGAGACCGAAAGACTGATTGAAGATTGGCCCAGTGGGAAGCGGCTCTGTGTGACCCAGCAGGCCCATGGCAGGGAGCGTATTTGTGTGACCCAACAAACCCATCATTCTTGATAGGAGGAGTACCTCAGTTCGACCAAGGTGGGAAGCGACTCTGTGTGACCCGACATGCCCACAGTGGGAATTGGCGCCGTGTGACTCAACATGCCCACAGTACTCATCAGGGAATGGTTCCACAGTAGTTCAAGGTTAGTGGGAAGTGTCACTTAGTGACCCAACATGCCCACTATACTCGATAGAGAAGGAGTTCTCCAGTAGCCGAGGAAGTTTGATGATGTGATAACCCTTCTATCCTTGACCTAAATTGATACCTGGTGTGAGCTGACTTCTGTCATGTACTTTTACCTTCATGGTGTACCTGTATGATACTTCTACCTATTTGGTGTTACCTATTTGGTACTTTTACCTTTTTGGTGTCACCTTTGTGGTATTCTTTCCTCATGTATGAGATGATTATATCTTGATAACTTAGGTATATGTGTGGGCATATACCTAAGTAGAGTTGATGTCTTTCTTTGTGGTATTTCCTTTGTGGAACTCAAGGAGACCTACGGGGGTCTTGGGGTCCCTTTTGAGTACTGTCACACTCACCCCCACATGGGAATTTCCCACACCTTTTTTTGTCTTGTGTAGACGACGAGCAGGAGAGCAGAGTCCAGAGGGAGCCAGGACCAGGAGGTAACACAGAGTAGACGAGCTGATGTGGAGTGTTGTGGAGATGATTTGTGCCTACCCTTTAGGTAGGATCCTTGGCAGACAATCTAAGAGATGCTTGTACTTTAAGTTGTGTCTGTACATTCTTGTTGTACTTGTACTTTATAGTTGGGCTTTTATTTCCAGCCTCTTTACTTTCAACACTCTTTTTTCTATAGCAGTTTACTTCATGGTTACTCCTTTTTGTGTTCTTGGGTTGTGTGTTTGTACATGTTTAAAGGTAATTTCATCCCCTTTTAATCATATGCATTTCTGGTGCTAGTCGCCAGCCCCTGGCCTATGGATGGCAGGCTTGGGGTAGTCATTGCACGGGCCCTGGGGGACGGGTCCTGACAAAGTGGTATCAGAGGAGTTTGGTTCTACATATGAAATAGGACTCTAATATTTTCAATATAGCAATAGTGTTAAGTGTTATGAGTGTGGTTTTCAGTTCAGGGAGTCCAGTATTGGTGCGGTGATCGATGTATCCATACACCAAGATCGTGAATTACGATTCTCGACTCAGTGCACCAAAACACTAATTGCGTGTGTTTTTGAAAACTTTTTCTTTTGATTACTTTGGATTCAGTTCACCAGGTATAAGTTAATGATCGTGGTGCACCTGTTCCTTAATAGTATTCCGCCACAAAGACATCCATATTGGATTCCTGAGAAAGTACACGACGATATCCCACCAAGCGACAAGGCTCTAGTGCAGGGCCCTCTTATTGTGTTGGCACCTTCGAGTGGTGTACCATCACCACTACCACTCATTGGGCACCAGTTACCACCAACCTCACTAGTGGACAGGGCACGCTGACTAAGTTCATTTCACGAGTTCCTGTGGCAAAGTCCACTGAGTTTTTGAGGTGAGACAAATTCCCGGATAGTTGAGGACTGGTTGGAGGCCAGGGCTACATTTTTCCACCTGGTTGAGACACCAGTAGATCAGATGGTGATCCTAGATGCTTTTTTTATCAGTGTATTACCATGAGGATGGTCAACATGTTGATGAGGCTTCGGTACTTAGACTGTTTCCCGAGATGGTACCTTTGGGTAGTTTTCCAGCAATATCATTACCCATTGGTCAACAATTACAACCGGCGATACCGGTAGATGACACATGTAGGCTTAGTTCCTTACACGTGTTTTATCATCTGATACCCCCTCAACATCCAAGGCATGCCTGACTCACAGGCAGCTGAGGACTAGCTTTAGGAAGTGGCTGATAGTTCTCTAGAGCTACTATAGATTCAGTAGGATGACATGTCAGTAGATGAGTATTCATCGAGGCATACCGACTATTCCTAGTACTCGATAAATACGATACGATCAGTGCTTCAGGGCTCAGACTTCTGAGCATGGTGTGTTTAAGGATGTCCAATCCAACAATATTCCTCCATGCATTCTTACATATGTTAAAGTTCTAGAGAGAACCTTTTCGGTTGAATGTTCTTTGGTTATGCGGATATAGCCATTGATTGTTATTTGTGGGAAGGCAGGAAACTAGTGCCAGTCTCAAAGACTTGCACGTGTAAAAAATTGTTTCCGGAAGAAGAAGTATTAAGAACAGACGAATCTATAGGCCTGAAATCGTGGAAGCAGGTCTAGGAGAATAGCATGTGGTGGTGTACATTTCAACATGTTACAAACCACCCCATATGTGGTCCCCACCAGGCTCAGGCAGTTAGAGATGGGGAAATGGAGTAGTTTTATGTAGTCTAAGAGAGAGACCCAAGGGATTTTGGAGTGATTCGAGGTACAGTTTGTGTCTACTACAAGATGTTGTAACAATAGACATAGGTACCAATCATTCCTTCCTTCCACTAATTTTATCCAAGACCTAGAGTTTTTGGTTAAACCATTGAATTGAACCTCATGTAAGGAGATACCTTTGGAAGGATGCATTATAATCACACTTACTCCGATAGTGTGATCTAACCCATGAGGCAAGAGTTTTGGTTGGAACCTCTTGGTGGCATCGTTGAGGTCGTACAATGTTAGTTTGGGTATGAATGGACATCCACAGTTCATACTCAGATTGACTATAATAGGAAAAATGGTTTTGGTTTATCTACAACATGAGAATGGGGTTTTCATTGGTTAGAGAAAAAAAATAAACCCAGGCAGCATAGGATAAACTCATGCATATGAAAGTGCAACATATCACTCTTGATTCAGCAATACTTACCCTCGTTGCAATGGGAGTTTTGAGTTTTCAGATCCCAACTGTAGTGGTAGAGTGTGGGGATATCTTTTCAAAAGATGTATCCATGATTACTTATCTGAAAAGAGAGGGACTTTTGTTTTGGATGATTACTACCAGAGTTTTTAACCAGACTTCTCCAGGTTAGTGGTTCCCTTTTCAACTTTGGGGAAGAAGGGGGAGCCATTATTGTGGATGGAGAAGTGTCAGCAGAGCCTTCAAGAGTTGAGACAGAGACTATGGCTAGAGTTCCTCTAGTACTATGACCATGAGATAGTCTATAATTCTGGGAAGTGGAATGTGGTAGCATATGCACTCCACAATTGCTGAGTGAGGTGTCAGAGCTTCTAGTTGCATTATAGATATCCATCATAAATAGAGTTACAGCAGTTTACCCCTAGTCTATGACTATCAATCCCCTACTCCATCATTGAGTTGGGGAGGCACAGCTTGGGGACATTGATTGCGAGGCTCGACATGCTCAAATATCTTCAGGGCAGGCACCTAATGGATTTTATGAAGGTGGGGAGCACATCATCTTCTTCAGAGGATGTACCATGGTACCAATGGCGCTTTGGGAGGAGGTGTTGAGGGATTTCCATACGTCCCCTCTTACGGTATATCATGTTGTGGTGAAGATGTACCAGGACCTCTATCGTGTGTAATGGTGTACAGGGATGAAGAATGCTATGGGAGAGTCATATCATGATGTCTCACTTGTCATCAAGTGAAGAATACAAATATTTGGTAGAATTATTATGCCGATAGGATACAGAGACCCTCGGAGTTCAAGGAGGGGGACCATGTATTCTTGAGAGTCTCTCCACGACATGGACTAAATAGTTTTGGATGATGTGACATGTTATCAGTGAGATTTATCGGTCCTTTTCTAATACTTTGAAGGATAGGTGAGGTAGCATACCAATTGTCCCTTCCACCGTAGTTGGAGAGGGTGCACGATGTCTTCCACGTATCCCAGCTGAGGAGACACGTGCACGACCCATCTCACATCATCGACCATGGCGAGATGGACTTAGACGATGGGGAAATGTTTATGGAGGTTCCAGTAGAGATTGACGATCAATAGGAGAAGGCCCTTTTTGGGTGGTCAACACCTCTGGTGCGTGTTCGCTAGCAGCACGGGAACCTCTTGGAGAGCACATGGGAGCGAGAGGCTTAGATTCATCCTTAGTACCCCCATTTGTATCGTTAGTCTATGTTGTTCCTTTCAATGACGAAAATCCCTAATGTTTGGTGGAATGTAATGTCCTGAAATATATATATAAATTTTTAAATTACATATAAGTATTTCGAGACTGAAAAATCTAACGGAACGTGATTCTGAGGCGCGGAGTACCCAGATTGGTCCGTCAAAGTTTGGTTAAACTTTAAATAGTGTGCGTAAGCATTTTTACTGAAAAAGTGGAATAACACTTAAACGGTTGCATAGGTTAAAACTCTAAGGGAACCACTCCATTCAGGATGGCAGGTTTACCCTAGGCGCGACTTAAGTTTAGTCGGCACAGACCTCCTATGAGAAAACCCAAAAATGTCATAACCGTAAATAAAATAATTAAATAAATTATTTCATTTTTCAAATTCTTATAACTCATAAACTATAAGTCGGATTAAAAATATGAGACCACTGATAAACTCGTGAGAGTATGTTTTATTTAGGCAGATACAAAATTCGCTGGTGCGGGCCACCAGTGAAACTTAGTTTTGGGATGTACATAAATATTTTAAGTGACAATTATTTTATTCTAAAATCCATAACTTTTAAATGGTAACTCAGACTGGAAATACAAGAGTACCATTGGGTTTTTTGGGGCGCATTCCACTTATCCAGAGCCAAACCTCGACTGACGAAGGTTGAGGTTGATTGTTATTAAGTTTCAAACCTTTTTTCAGGTACGTTCAGTAAATGCATGAGATGCATTTTCTAACTTTTGATCCGGTTCTCAAATTAAAAATATGAGGGTACCATTGAATCCACAGTGTCGGGATTCTCTTAAATGTGGCTTTACTTGGACCACCGTAGGTCCGGAGAAAAAGTTATTTTTTTTTATTTTTAAAAGAAAATGAAATAAAATAATATTACTATTTAATTTCTCTTCCACCAATGGACAAGTGGTAGTGTGGGACCAGTGGTGAGTCAAGCCATAAAATGACATGAACCTTAAAATACTATGTAACAACATATTTGTAATTTATGAAGGTTCTAATTAAATGAACCTTAATAAATTCCTTGATCGTTACTTACCCTACCCTTCTCTTGTTTATATTGAGCTTGAGGGGAGGAATTGACACGACTTCACCAAACGAAGAAGCTCTCGTAAAGTTTTCTGATGCCCAACACTTGGAGAATGGAGCCAGTTCCAGCGGGCAATGATGAGTGACCCCGAACCACAAACCGAAGAACGATGATCGAGTGGCGTTGTTGGAGGCTGGTTGCAGGGATGACGAACGCCGACACTTCCTCAAACGTGGACACTCTCCTATGAACATGAGGTAGGGGTTTATTCATTTCTAATTTTAATTGATTTACTCTTGCCTATTCTTGAATAACACGAAGAATGCGGGCCTACTGACTAATGGGTTGACCCGCGATTCATTTATCTTAACGGGAGGCCTTTGCAGGAATCTTGTTGGGTTTATCTAGTTGTTTAATTCAATTGTTATTAAACCATTAACCCCCTCGTGTTATGATCTAATGTGAAGGTTTGGGCCTAATGAACCCGACCTGAACCCTCTTCTATATATGTTACATCCTTGTGCGTCCATTGAATACCGATAGTGCGACGACACCGATCGGCTACGTGGTGGATAGTGCATCAACGCACGATGTAAGAGGAGGTCGTGGCACAAATCCAAAATGGTCATCGGAGTGGCCGACACCGGCCAGCCACAGACTAGGTGTGGCGTGTAGTCACCCACCATAGATAAAAAAGGTTGGTCGTGGCTCATCAGCCGTGGAGACCAGAGGAGAAATCTTTTGGCATGTTGTCCAGCCACGATAGAGCCGACGAAGTAGAGGTGAGGCATGCCCCCAGCAACGTGCCCATGTAACAGCAAGGTCACGGCCCGTGGTGGTCGCGGCAGGAGCAAGGGGTTGCCGGATCAACCGACGGCTAAGGGATGAGGGGTGCGGCAGTGGTGTGCCCGAGGTAAAGCCGCGGCCTGATGTCCATGGCATGGAGGACTTGTGGCTCCGTGTTGGGTTCATCCCCTCGATTTGACCTGCTGACGTGGATTTATGCCACCTCATCACTACCCGGACGCATCGAGTTCGGGTATCCCTAGAGGCCTGTGCCGCCAGGTGGGTGGCCCCTCCGGGTCGGTCCAACTGACCAACCCACCGCTCAGCGGGCCGACCCACAGCCCAACGCCCAGACTTGCGGCCCAGTCGGGTTGAGCCAGGCCCTACTGGCTGGGTTGAACAAAATTGGGTCTGACCCAAGTCTGCCCTGGTTGTCCCCGGTCAACCCGGTTCGGCCCATGCCGACCCCGATAATGCCGGTCCGACCGAGGCAGACCGGACCCAGATCCAGTACAGTCCAGGAAGACAAAAAAGGATTTATCTTGAGAAAAGAATATCTATTTGATTAACTATCTATGGAATTGGAATCCTTGTACTGAGATGGCCCTTTTGATTTACTCCATGAGTTTTTTTTTTTGAGAAATTTGGAGTACAGCTATTTTGGATCGCACTTCAATCCAATAGGGTCCTCGACATAGAAATTCCAATAACGCAAAGACCAGTTGACTGATTGAAGAGTCTACTATTGTGTTAGAACCCTTATGATGTTGAGAAACATTGGGTTACTTAATTTTTGGACTTTTCCCATGTTTTAATATGACTGATGGCTTGAGGATTAGTTCTTTCAAGCGCAAAATGTACAGAACCCTACAGCTGGCTGAGACCTAAAGATTGCTTGACGATGGCCCGGTGGGAAGCGTCTCTCTGTGACCTAGCAGGCCCATGGTGGGAAGATGCTCTGTGTAACCAAGAATGCCGATGGTAACCATTAGGGATAAGTACAACAACAGTTCAGGTTTGTGGGAAGTGGTTCTCTGTGACCCAACAGGCCCACTATACTCAATAGGGGAGGAGTTCTCCAGCAGCTAATGAGTTCGAGATTTGTGACTGATGATGCTACAGTTACTGCCTTATAATATACCTTATGGTGACTTCCAAGGATATAAAGATGTGGAGAGTGGCTTGAAGAGTAGTTCTCCCATGCAGACTACGTATAGAACCCTGTGGTTGGATGATACCTAAAGATTGCTTGATTATTGGCCCAGTGGGAAGTGGATCTATGTGACCCAGTAGGCCCACGGTGGGGAGGGGCTCTTTGTGACACGACAGACCCATGGTGCTCAATAGGAGGATTACCTCAGTTCGTCCAAGGTGGGATACAACTCTGTGTGACTCGGCATGCCCACGGTGGGAAGCAGCTTTGTGTGACCCGACATGCCCACGGTACCCATCAGGGATGGATACCAAAGAAATTCATGGTTAGTGGGAAGCGACTCTATGTGACCCTCCAGGCCCACTATACTCAATAGATAAAGAGTTCTCTAGTATCTTAGGAGTTCTATGATGTGATAACTCTTCTATCCTTGGACTAAAGTGATACCTGGTGTGATATGACTTCTATTGTTTACTTTTACCTTCGTGGTGTACTTTAGTGGTACTTCTACCTGTGTGGTGTTACCTGTGTGGTACTTCCACCTTTGTGGTCTTTCTTTGTGGTATTTTATTTTTGGAACTCTAGGAGACCAACAGGGGTCTTGGGGTCCCTTCTGAGTATCGTCAAACTCACCCCTGCACGGGGTTCACCCACACCTTGTTGTGTCTTGTGCAGACGACGAACAGCAGAGCTGAGTCTAGAGGGATACAGGACCAGACGGTACACGGAGGAGATGAGCTAATGTGGAGTTATGTGGAGACGATCTGTAACTACCCTTTTGGTTGGATCCTTGGCGGATGATCCAAGAGATACTTTTACTTTTAGTTTTATCTGTACATTCCAGTTGTACTTGTACTTTACAATTGGGCTTGTATTTTCGGCCCCTTTTCTTTTAACAATATTTTTTATAGTAGTTTACTTTGTGTTTTCTCCTTGTTGTGTTCTTGGATGGTGTGTTTGTATAGGATTAAAGGCAATGCCTTCCCGTTTTAGGGATACACCTTTCTGGTGCTAGTCACTGGCCCCTAGTCTATGGAAGGCAGGCTTGGGGTATTCACGACACGGGCCCTGAGGGATGGGCCGTGACATACACCACGATAAAACACCTATGAAACTTTCTTCCCTTAAAGGTTTATTATATGATGAAATGGTTACAAAACATATCTCTTTTTCACAAGTTATGATATGATTTTTATGAAACCCATATCTTTTTATGGTGCATGATATGGAAAATGTTTTATTTTCTTGTGGCATATCCATGCATGATATAATTATGTGATGGGTGGTACCAATATCTCCCTTTAATTCATTGGGTAACGAAAAATGTTTTATGAGATCAAATAGAAAATGGGAGGGAATACCAACCCGGAAACAAGAGGGTACATTGGAGGGAATCCCAAGCTTGAACTAGAGGGTAAACGAGAGGGAATCTGAAGCATGAAATAATAGGGTACACAGAAGGAAATTCTAAGAATGAAACAAAGGATTGCACAGGAGAGAATCCCAATCCTAAAACCATAGGCTACACATGATAGAATTCCAATCCCAAAATAAGAGGGAACATGGGAGGTCGTCCTAATAATGAAACAAGAGGGTACACATGAGGGCATCTCAATATTGAAGTAAGTACACGGGTGATTATCCCAATCCTAACATGTTATAGAGGTCATGGTAGGTAGCCTTGACATGGGATTTTCTATATTATGTGTATTTCATAATTCGAATTATTATTCCTCTGTTATGATTTCAAGGATTATGGTCTCGATTCCCATATGATTCATGTCTTATGAACTACTAATATTTATGTCATAAATCTTGGTTATAACCTTTGATATGAAGATTATGAACTTTTAATGTAATGATAATTTTCTCATACCCTTATTCTCATGTTATTATTACAAATATCCCTTGTTTACCCTTACTGATCATCTAATCTCACTAATTTCTTATGTTTCCTTTCCCGGGGTTATGAATAAAGGTTTTAAGTAGTGGTGTAAAACGGGTAGATCTTTATGGGATATGTTGAAGTTCTTTCACCAAGATAGAAGATTATTTTTCTTTGTATCAAAATACTCTAAATTATTATTGTCCTCAAACATGTATTTTTGTAATCTGATGAATAATATTATAAAATTATGTAATGTCCATGTATGTTAAACCTGGGTCACTATAAAATCAATTGATTAAATTTCATCTTACTTTGTCATGTGCTTGATTAGATTCCACCAATAGTGTGCTTTACATTATAAATGATAAATAACCATAATAATGTTTTCATTTTCTGGACACTGGATGACTAAAAATATATTTTTTGTTCTACTGATATATTCTTCAAACACAAGTGTATTAGAACACCCACTGAAATAAGGTGTATTTTTTCCTCATGAAGGGACTTGATAGAATATTGTTCCCTCATTTAATTGTACAAAATTCTATCATGATTCATAACTTGAGAAATTTGGGTGATCGTAGAAACAATATTTTTCATCCCTGAGTATTCAGTTTCTCATGGGGATAATCATTACATTGTTAGTCCCAATCCCCATTTACATGGTTCCTTTAGGTTTCAAAAATTGACTAAAACCAAAAATCATAGAGCAAGAAATAGTTATCATATTTAGGAACCACATACTCATAAAAACTGTCACTTATAGTATGTTTAAGTTATGACAACTTATTTAATCTATAAAAAAGGTTTATCCAAGGCCATTTATAGTTATCATCTTTTTAAATCCTTTTTGATGGTTCAAAAATAGTTTATGAATTCCAAAAGCATATCCTTAGAGACTATCAAACCAGGTGTGTAGAAAGGCCCAATGTCATGCACCGTTTCTGGATCGAGACTAGCTCAATATGGTTTTTTCAAGTATGTTACACCAATTTACATCTATTATAAATCAATATCCACTTATATTATCTAAAAAGGGATGTATTTCTTGGAAACAACTCACTATATCTTTAAATAAAATTCCAAGACATTTTCTTATACTTCTCCATATCCTTATTCATATCCTCGGACATGTCCTTAATGTTCCCACTAAATTTTTCTCATCCTAATTTTCAAATGATGAATAAATCTTTACTCTGATACCAATAATAGACACCCTCTCTTAATATTCATATACATTGCAACATTTTTGTGGAATACATATTACATTACACAATCAGACATTGAAATACTGTATTAGTTTTGTTTCTTTGGAAAATAGAAAAAGAAATCACTGGTATATAAGTGACCTATATTATCTCTCACTAGGCTCTTCATGACAGGAACCCTTCTTATACATATCATACAAAAATACATATATTCATAACTTGGGGAAATGAAACATAAGAAAGGGGTGAGTGAAGATGCTTAGTAAGGGTAAAAAAGGGAAATATATAAGCATAATCATGAGCATAAAGTTATGAGAACATGATTATAACATTATAAGATCACAACCTATATAAAAATGATCATTATTAAGAGTTATAACTTAAATATTGGCAGTTCATAAGACATGAATCAAAATGGAATGAAGAGCATAAGCCATGAAAACATAACAGATGAATAAGCCATGGAATTTTGGAAGATACATAAACATGTAATATCATTTCATATAAATCAATGCTCATTTCTAAAAAAATATTAGGTCCCTTCATTGGGACTACACCAACTGGGTAGGCCACACCACTATCCCCATTTTCAATCCTTTATTTATTGTGCATCGGGTTACACCTTCTTCCCATAATGGATCAGTTTTCCCTATCTTACCATAGTGGGTCAAGACCATACACTAGTTTTTCATCATTATCTCATGAGATACAAATATTTACTCAATAAAATCGAGAAAAATATATGTCCCACTCGTCACATAATAAAATAATATATTTCTATTACACTAGAACATAAAAAATCATCATATCATATCCCAAAAAATGAAATCATAATAACAAACATTTCAACATATCATAACCTTTGGAAAATAAACATTTTTCATAATCATTTCATCAAATCATACCCCATGAAAAAAGATGTTTTTGTAAGCTTATGACTTGTGTAAGAGAAATGGGTTTCATTCACATCATTCCATAAACACATAAACATTTCAAATAAAGTATATCAATGGAAACCTTTTATCATATCCCCATAAAGGAATTATTAACACAAACTCATTTCATCTTATATGGAAAAAAAGTTCTCAAAAATCATTTAAAATATTTTTTTTGTTGAAATATCATTTCTATTTTGAGAAATGCTTTTTAGAACATTAAACATTTTGAAAACCTTTTTCTTTGAAAATAGATTTGAAAACATATAAAAGAAGATTTTAAAACATTTAATTCATTTTCTTTTAAAATAATATTAAAATATCACTTACAAAAATTTGAAACAATTCTAGAAATCATTTTTTTGGAATAAAAAATATTTCTAACTAAAGAGATAAATATGGTCGGGTTTTATTAAAAAAAATATTATTCATCTAAAGTAAAAAAAGAGTGGTAAAATGGTATCATTACATGAGGATGTCATCAATAACCATCGGATAAGAAAATTAATGGCATTTCTTGGGATATGGATCATAAAATTTCATCAATTGAATCATAATTGTAAAAAATCTCGATAAATGGTGAGCTTTTTGCAATAGACACAAACCACTTTTGTAACTCTGAATCATAATCATAAAATGAGAATAACATTACATGATGATTAAAATATTAGTAAAATAAGGATATTCATGATAAAATATGTAAAATTTCAGTATATACACCTCGTAAAAGAATATATTTGTACAACAAAACATGTGCCCCAATATAGGCAACTTCAGACAAAATTACCATAGAGAATTAGTAACTTTTGAATTATAAACCCCATGAAAGATATATCATAAAATGGATATTTAAATACCAAAAAATATAATAATATAAATCATATAATACATTAATGTGAAGTATATAAACCAAAAAAAGAAATGAGTGGTGAATATGGCATTAGTCTCATATAAATAAGAGTGAGACTAGAAATCCCATTACATTACGTCTTAACTCTCATCGTACTAGTTCAAAACCCCTATATAATAAATATGTGATTATTATAAATCTATAATATAAACATTTTTAATTATGTCATACCATATATGATTTAATTACAACCTTCTATTACTCGTTTATTAATAATTCCATGTTAAAATTACATTTTTGGTAATAACTATTT
This sequence comes from Viscum album, assembly GCA_963277665.1. Classification (NCBI taxonomy): domain Eukaryota; kingdom Viridiplantae; phylum Streptophyta; class Magnoliopsida; order Santalales; family Viscaceae; genus Viscum; species Viscum album. The sequence goes on from OY728165.1 coordinate 817,545,881, forward strand.
TTTCGCATGTGTTTTGATTTGTTTTATTTTTGGTTCTATTAATTATATCATGATCTCTATAATGCAAAATGTGATATAAATATAATGTTTTTCATTCATGATATGTGAATTTAAAATAATCTAAGTGTTTAAATATGAAATGGAATACATCGTTCATGGACACGGTAGGCGGTACGTTCCTATGAACACAGTTTCTGTTTTCTTGTCCTTTTGAAACAAATAAAGTAAACAAAATATATATTTATATATATTGAAATTATATAAGAACTCTTATTTCACATATATCATATATTTTTAATCAAATCATCCTTAACAAATTCCATGTAATGTCTGAATGAATCACATTTCTTTGAGAAGATGATAGTCCACACGTCCACAAACGAAGATATCGTATTCCCAAAAAATAGAAAACATAAAGTTATGTCTTATAAAATAATTAAAAAATCAAAAATATATCATAAATATAATATATATCATATAAAAATAGAAAATATATCATTATTAATAACCTTTAATTGTGTTAGTGTAAGAACAAAAGACATCGGTTTGTGAGGTGGTAGTCCACTATAGACAAGAATTATGATTCTGTATCTCATCTAATGGAAGTTTGTGTGATTGTTTCTCATAACCATATAATGAAAAAATATAATAATATTTTGTATAATTATGTTATTATGTGATCATAGAATAATAGTTTTTTAGGTGGTGGAGAAAGAAATAAAACCAAAGTGTTTGTTGAAGGATGTTGCCTCTTCTTTGGGTAACTCCTTGTGGTTTTCACCAAAGGGATTCATCAGACGGATTTATGCCCAAATTTTGGACTCTAGGATTATGGGAGGTAATATGGGAGGATATTTTGGAATATTGTCATATGAAATGTGACATGAGATGTATGAATATATGGGAAGAGTTGGTGGCCTTTTATTAGGGGGAAATGTAACACTTTGTATTTTTGAAAAGAATTGTGTTCTCCCAACATTTTAATTTCCCCCATGGGTTAAAAATATAAAATTACATATCATTTGAGTTTTAATGGTATAAATATTACAATAAAATAATTTTTAGATAAGTGTTGTATCATTGTTTCACATTATATTTTATGTTTTTTCATTAATTAAACTCGGTTTTACCTTAATTACTGTAATTAATTTTAGTTAATTTCACTAAATTTTTTGTCCAAAAACTAATTTCACCTTACTGTACATTATAAAATATTATTATTCCATAATAGAATCTATTTTTATAAATTATAAACACATAATTATTAGAAAAAAAAATTAAAATTAATCTCGTAGACGTGTTGCGAAAATGGGGTTTTAAAGTTAAAGGTTTAAGAGTTTGTAATGTGTTTATATCCAATTTCATGGTGAAATTAATTAAAATTAAATAAATTAGATTAATTTATGTGATATTTATCTAATTAAACTTAAAATTAAAAATATAATATAATTTAACTATATAAATAATTTATATGAAAAAGTAGTTTTCAAATAAAATATTGAAATTTTCACTATTCATCCAAAAATGAAATATTTCAGAAAAATACCAAAAATGTGTCCTAAGATGATTCTTACATTACTAATTAAAAAATTATTTTTATTTTATATAATTTAGTCTCTAAAAGTATCTGAAATTAATTTTATTATTATTCATAGAAGGACATAAACAAGAAGTTCTTTCGAGAAAATTATACTTTTTTAAAACATATAGACTTTACCAAAAATTGTATATTTCATTATCAAAAAGATTTATTTATAAAGACCCATTATAAATTATATTTAAAAATTATTTATTACTATTTATTATATTAATTTTAATTTTTAGGTTATAAAAATCTCATTTAAATGATTATAGTAATAAAATTTTGTTTTTTAGAAAATCAATGTTGTGTGTACTACAAGATAAGATGGTATTCCAAGTAGCACAAAATTAACAAGGTTTAAAATGAAACAAAATAAATCAAATAAATTTAATTTATTACAAAAAAATCATAAACCCTATGGGTGTTATATTCTCACTTTTTACTTTTTTTGACAAACCCTACAAATATCCTTTTTTCATAACATGGGAAAAGGAAACATAATAAAGTGTGAGGTATAATGCCTAATAAGGGTAAACATGGAAGATATAAATCAATTATCATATGAAATAATAAGAAAACTATAAGTTTATGATATCATGAACATTACTTACAAAGTTTATACCTAATCTTTCAAAAATCATAAACATGAGTCATATAATAAAATTTTATCATTTCAAATGACATGAAATGTAAGAGTGAGAAAATATCAAAATAAATCATAAACCATAAGTTCAAATCATACTCATGTCAAAAAATTGGGCGCCATCATAGTCATAGAAAAAATTTATATATCATGGTTAACTATGAATTCCATCAAATCATAGGGTATTGAGTATCAATACCTATTACCATATCATATCAAATCAGGAATAACCACTTGTTTCCCATATTATATCAGGAATTCATACCTATTTCCCATAGTGTATCAACCATATATACACTTTTTCCATAATTATATTTTAAGATATAAATCATTACCCAATTAATCAGAATGATATATAATTAACCCATAATATAATTAAAACATACGTATTTATATCACAAGATTATAATACATTCATTATATCGTCATAACATAACCCATGGAAAGGAAATGGGCTTCATAAACATTTCATCATTTCATTATACCAAAACCTATGGTAAATAATCTAGTTTTTTAAAGATATAATAATCAAAATCATAAACTTATACAGAAATAATAAATATGGTATCATTGGATGATATCCATAGTAAATCAAAATTAACACCAAAGGATGTATTCATAGATTATAGTTCCTTTAAAAGGCCATTGGAATATTTCTTGAGGAAAATACCCTTTTCATTTTTAATTAACTTATTTAAAATAAAATAATTTCAAAAATAATATGAAAATAGATATTTGAAAAAACCATGGAAACATGTAAAGTAATATTAAAAATATTGTCGAATCATGATAGTAGGTAATTACATTCATGTTTCTTATATTAAAACAATGATTCCGTACTCACTTTCAGTAAAAATCACTTCATTCATAAAATGATAAGATGATTCCATTTAATGAAATATAGAAAGTAAAACATGGATAAAAATGAATATTAAAATTAATTTTATAATAATAAGAATCATTATGAAAAAATTTAAATAAAAACATAGATATATAAGAAAAAAATTTCTGGCCAGAAAATAAAATAGAGTCTGTTTTCCATAAAAGTATTCTTTTGGTATCTTGAAAAATGGATGTGAGGAAAATTAAGGGATAAAAATTATTCCCTTGAAATAAATAGATGATAAATAAAATTAAATGGAATTATCATATATGGATAAAATAAATTCATCAATTTAAATTCAAGTAGAAACAATCCTGACTAAAATACGATTGAAGCACAAATCTGTTACCTCAAGTATCATCTTTCTTTATACATGTTCAAGCCTCATGTATAGTAAATTTTTATTTTTTATACACATATTACAGAAATATAATCGTTCTAATAATTCAATATATGATTTATTTATAACATACTCTCACTCTTTAATTAGGAAGTTATTATTATGACCCATGTTCTATGTGATAACTGCTTCATTTTTAATGCATGTTTTGGTACCACAGTCTCAGTCCTTGCACTATAATCATGGATAAATAATATCTGAAATTTTAATCATGATATAAATATAATATATAATCTATATATATATTTAAATTCATCCATAAATGTTATATATAGACAAATGAATTACACTCTTTATGAAGAAGGTAGGTTGTATATATGTAGGAATGTTATTCTCACTTCCTGACGGATGGAATGAAAGAAATGTAAATAATAATTCAAATTTTCAGAATCATTATTATATAATATATATCATATATATTCATTAATGATATCCTTATTACAATCCATGTAAAATATAAGTGAAAAATTAATCACATCATTTCTTTGAGGTGGTAGTCCACACATATGCACGAGCTTCATTATAATTTTAAAATGGATGGGAAAAGGTGGATAATCTTTTATAAATCACCATAATAAAAAATAACTATATTTAATATACCAAATTAAAAAATTTACAACAAATACCAGGGATTTATATGAGGTACAATAATAAATAAAATTAAAAATTCAAGGTTAAGAGTTATACCTCTTCATTGAGAAACCATTGTTGGTTTACACCTTAATTGTAGAAAAGATAGTAGTTTGTAATGACTAGAAGATCTATGATATTGAAACCAATATAGTATTATATTAGTGATTTTATTTTATAAGATATAAGGCTTAAACATTTTTAATAATGAAGGAGAGGGGGTTTCCCTATATAAGTGAGTGGGCCACACTTGAAATTACTTAAGGTAATAAATAAATAGAAATTAATTTTAAAGCAAAAATGGATCAAAGTTAATGTAATTAAAATATAAGATTAGTATGAGTAAAAATAATATTATATAATAAAATTTGGTCAAGTTTTGGTTATTTTTATACCTTTATCACTTACTCTTATCCCCCGTTAACTCTTTTGATAATTACTGAAATATCAATGTTTTATACATTCTAAGGGTTAAGAATGTTACAATAAAAGAAAAACTGACTCAGTAATGGGACAAGATTTATATTTTAAACTGTAATTTTTTTTTCTAATTATATAAATTTTATGAATTTTAAATCATTTAACAAAATATTATTAATTTTAAAATATCATTAATGTCATTTTTTAAAACTATTCAATTAATTTGATTTTGAAGACAACATGATAGAAAATTAATTAGAATATAAACACTTATAACATAAATAAAATTTTATATTTATCTAAAATATTTGTGTAACACAATAACTAATCCAAATTTTATTACTTTTAATATTTTTAAAATCATTTATTTTGTTTTTTTATTAATTGAATAAATATTGTATCAGTGTTGCGTAAGAATTTGGAAATTATTCAATCACTAAAAATTAAAATTAAATTAACATGATAAAAATAATTAATTTATATTGGAAATAAACATTTATAAAAAAAACATAACAAATTTTATCCTTATAAAGAAAATTAGATATATTTATGTCAAGAGAGTAACATTCTGTACTTATTCTTTTCTTAAATTAATATCAAGGTCATGATAAAAGAAAACTGCACCAATTGGCCATATAATTGAGAATTGGGTGTAAATTTTAAAATTAAACTAATCAAAAAATGTTAAAGTATGGTGTTCGAATGAATTTTAATCCTTATCACATTAGGATTAACACTAATTACACCCATTTACCTTTATCTAGGTAAAAACGATTTACTATGGTTATTATTCATATTGATAAAAAATAAAAGTTAAATATTTAAAAAAAATATTCCTCATTATTATAATTATTTAATTTTTTTTAAATATTTAACTTCTATAAGTGGAATATATTAATTTAAGATAAAAAATGAAAAATAGAATGAAAAATAGTTTTTTATAAAATTTCATTTTCTATATTAAAATGTTTTCATACAAAATTCAACCATAAAATTGATTCCAATGAAATTAATTAGATTAATCGTAATATAATATTACTAATGTAACATTTAAAACATTTTAAAATAAAATGTAACTTTTTAAATTCTTGAAACAAAAATATAGTATTTAATAAAATTAAGTAATTTCACCATTCACTAAAAATCAATCTTTTCGAAAAAATCCTAAAAAAACAAAACACAATTTTGATATAATGATTTAAAAAATGTTATAATTTTTATAAAATGTAATTTCATATAGTTTTATATATTTTTATAATATTCACTTACAAAAAATTAATAAAACTCATTTTTTATGAAAAGATATTTTGGATGAATAAAATTACATTACAATACATTGGTTTCTTATTTATTTTGAATTAGTTAATAAATTTTTATTTAGTAGGAACTCTATATATATTTCATAATGTTCTTGATCCTAGTAATATCCACCAATTCAATGTATAGGAAATAACTATCACATTAAATAATAATAATTTAGTAGAATAATGAGGTCTGTTTAAACTCTGTGTTTCCTATAAAGAAAACTATCAAAGAAATAAAATTTATTTATATATAATTATATTGTCAAATTTTAGAGTGAAAATTTCTAACCTTATTAAAATGTATATTTCCCTTGAAATTTTGTTACTCTGGTACAAAAAATTAAGGATATATCGGTTTCATTACATCCTTGGGTTCCCAAGTAGCTTCCGTTAATTTATGGTTTCACTACAAAAGTTTGACTAGGTGAGTGGTATTATTTCAAAGAATTATCTCTATATGATGTAGAATCTCCACTGTTTGTTCTTTATAATTTACATATTTCTTCAGCAGTATGACCTCTGAGTTAAGTACATGTGGAGGGTCAGGTATGTATTTCTTAGTAGAGATGCATGGATCACATCGAGAACTTGAGAGATATTTAGTGGGATCACCAACTGATAAGATTTCATCCAAATATACTAAAGAAATTAAAAGGGACTGATATATCTGGGTCTCAAATTTCCCTTATTTCCAAATCCCATTGCCTTCTTCCAAATAGATATTCATAAAAATTACTTTTCACCTACTTCAAACTCTGGATATCACTGATGATTGTCTATATAACCATATTTTCAACTTTAAGTTACCCATATATGTTGTTGAATGGTTCTAAATTTTCCATCCATATCCTTAGCTATATCAGATTCCAATAGATTTATTTCTATAACTATATCCCATAACATAAGAGTTCTACACATAGTTCCCTAGAGGGATTTATAAGGATCAATCTGAATGCTAGAGTGAAATCTATTGACTTAAAAAATGATTAGAGGATGGTGTTAATCCCAACCACCTTTAAAATAAAGAGAAAATGATCTCAACATATCCTCTAAGGTTTTAATGGTTCTATCATACTGATCATATTTCTTAGGATGAGAATAATTAATGAAACATTAATATGTATCCAAATCATAGTGAATATTTTTGAAGAACTTTGAGGTAAAACAAAGATCCCAATTAGATATAATATAATGTGAACTACAACAAAATAGGTTGAAAATATCGGTTTTTTAATTTCAATGTGGTTTAAACTACAACCATATAGTTTAGATATGGTTTCCTAAAATGAACACTAATGTTGGAATTATAATATTACTCACATTGGTTGCTTTCATTTAGTAGCCAATTATTTAAACCATCACGGAATGTTTGTTTATTAGTGGTGTTTTTTGGTTTTAGTGGTGGTTTCCCCTCCCAAAAAATGTGGAGGGGATAGTAATAGTTTAAAAATTTGTTATCCCCTCAACATTTTTTGGGAGGGGAAACTGCCAGTAAATAAATTTAGAACTTATATAGTGATGGGGTAAATTGTCAATAAAAATTAATTTGGCATATATTTCAGAAGTTTAAAATGTCGTTGTATATTATTTTAAAAAAATACAACTATAGAAATTTTATCCCCATAACCGCAAAAAAAGTGGATATTACAATATAAAAACAGCAAAAAACACTTCCAAAATAATAATAACATGTTAACTTCAATTTATATAGACCTTTAACATTATAGATGTAATAACCAGCAATTAATTAACATGATTAATGTTATTTTATGCTCCAATTGAGTTTATTTTTGAAGCCTAGCTCGCAAATAACTGGTATCCCATCAGTGATTTTTAAGAATACATCCACTTAATGGATACCTCCCTTAAATATTCTTTTTTAATAGTTTGGTGCCTTCCCAATATTCACTATTATAGAATATCCCTTCAGGATATGGAGTGGACCTTCCATTGTGATGAAACTTCATAAAGGCCACAAACCGTGCCACCCTTTAATCCCAACGGTTATGTCACATTCCCCCCTTAAAACTAAAATTTCATTAAATCATCACCTTATCCCTTCTCCAATGCTCAAATTAAAACCCAAACCATAATTGGATCTGCCTTAAACAATAAAAAACATATATTTTATATGTTCTAATTCTAAAATTCCCAGTAAGGTTCATTATTCATGAAATGATCCATCACTGAAGCCAAAGTTCATACTTCCATTAAATTTCACCTATCAATTGTATAGTGAGTCCTTAAATGGATTATCCAATTGATATCCAATCTATGTTCACAACCTTGTAACCAGTAAAAAAATATAATAGATACATATAAATATAAAAGTGTGTATTTTTTATGTGTTTTAAATATACACAATAAGATTTCACTAAAGATTATACAAAATTTAGTTTATTATAAATTTCCTAAAATATAACTTGAACATCATTTAAAAATAAGGCATTTCAAAGGAAATTTATAAAAAAACAAGAATCATACATTTTCCTCTTTCATATCTCAAAGGTAAAATTAATATTTTTGTTCGAAAAAAATCATTATTCAACTTGAAAATAAATATTTCAATCATGTGTAAATAAATCAGTCACTCCACTAAAGACATTAACTAAAAATCATGTGTTTATCAACCAAGGGGTGGATCCACCAAGTTATAAAATTACATTGAAAAATAATTAAAAGGTGTACATCTATGTTTATGAAAAACCAAAATAAAATTGTTTTTATCTTGCATAATAATTCACCAAAAAAATTCAAAACAAATTAAAATATATACATATCCATAAAAGAAATAATTTAAATAAATAAAATAGGAACAATCATGCCAAAAAATTATAAAACAAATAAAAAAACAATAAATAAGTAGTTCCATAAAGCTAAGTAGAGTACAATGTGATACAACCTTAGTGCAGAATGGTAATCCTATAGAAAATATCATCAAAAATGAATAAGCATCACTATAAACTCCTTAAGTGATAATATAATACAATCCCATTCATATAATTACAGAATAAACTATCATACTATGTTTAATTAAATATATCACTTCCTAAATTAATATCAATAGGGTAACTCCCTTTGAAATAGAACAACCTACACTAGGAAAAATAGTTAGTTCTTAATCTACACTAGTATATCATATACTAGATATGTCCCTTCGTTATATTGATTTCCCATGATATAGAAAGAGTTGATATAAACCATCAAAAAAGAATGTGATCATCGTATAAATCAATAAAAAATATAACAAATAACATCATCTCACCTACAACACCGCCTTAATAAATAATCCATTTGACTTCATAAAAGCATCAAATAAATAATTCAACTCAAATACCATAAAGTATAAAAGTTCTATATAAAACCTCACACAAGGGGATCTCAACAAGTGTGTTCAAATCATTAAGAAAACTCAAATTATATAATTACATATTGATCATTGAAATAAACCTATAATTATCATTTACACAATCATACATGGAAACCAATTATGAATCAATGTATTTTAAACAATATATTCAACCATTATGAGTCGACTAAAAACCCAAACATCTCTCTAAATGTAAAGAAACAATTAAAATGGGTTAAATCATTTAAAAATAAAAAAATGAAAAAATACAAATTTTTAAATTCAAATTAATATACGAGGTCCTATTTTTATTCCACCCAAATATTTGGCATACAAAACATCTAAAATAAATTTAAAAACACGAAAATGATTTAAAATCCCCTAGGGTAAGTATGAAATGCATTTAAAACATTTAAAAACCCCATCATGGGTTATATACATAGGAATATCTTAATTATTAAATCATTTTTGAAGGCTTAATAATTTCATAAAAAAATTATTTTCACATGAATATCTACCTCAATCAACTTGAAACCACAAAACATTAATGGTAGAAACACAGCCTCCTAAGGTAACAACCTCCAAAAATATTATTTAACTAATTCCTAAAAATAAGATCCTACCATACCATAAATTTTATAATCACTACTATTAGGTATGATTGGGGAATAAAAAATCAGGAGGAAGGGGAAGGTGGGGGGATAAATAATAATAAATAAGAATCTTACCTTTCAAATATAATATAGATATCCTAATAATGGATTTATAATCTTAGAGAAAGAAGGAAGAATCTCTATTGAGATCTCTAATAGATGGTTGAATGGTTGATTTGTCAGAGTTAATCCAAATAAGATAAAAATGGGAAAGTGTATATAAGGAAATGCACAATATACAATTTTATGAACATATCATGGTGTTTCCATATAGTACACCAAACAATGAAAAATATATATATCCTTTACAGAAATAAAGACTCTCCTTTCACATGGTTTACTCAAACAGTTGTTCAAACCATGTGAAATCCATGTGCACCCCACAGGATCACACCCCTTGTCTAAGAATCACCCACATTATTAACCCTAAAAAAATGGGTTTCCACACTATTTTTGATAATCCATGAAGTAAAAGATTGAACTAAAATCCTCATGTGTATGTATTTGTGTGTGGTTACTAATAAAACTCACATAGTCATGAACTAGTTTTGTTCCATAGGGATAGCCCATATGTATGATTCGTTTGATTTTTTTTTACAAAGATAACGTTTTATGCATAGCAACACATATCTATATGGAACCATTAATTAGAAAACTTCCTATGAAAAATAAAAGTTAAATTCAAGAACTAATAATAACTTAAAATACCAATAATTATATCATATTTAAAATAAGAGTGGCATGGGGTGTCATGATTTATCATCTATAAAATGTTCCTGAATAAAAAATATTAATCTAAACATTGGACTAAAATAGAGAAAACTACCCAAGAATGTTTATTTTAATGCAATGTAAGGTAAATATAGATATCCCTACCAGAAAAAACAACACAATTTTTTGATTCGTCATCTTAGTGTTAGTCTATAATAAGTTTAGTTACACATCATCTGTGAATCCAAAGAAAACCCTAATCACTACTCAGGGAACAATGATCAAAACCCTCTATGTCTCCATCTCCACTCCCTACTTATGAAACTGTCATAACAATTATATTGAAAATTAAAAAGTTTTGTTTATTTAAATTTAACCTTAAAACCCAAAAAAATATGTAATTAAAGATTTCTAAGTTGTTTGAATTTCCTTATCACTACAATACATCGACATAATATCACCAGTGGTAGATTTATTTTTCTCCTAGTATAATTCAATCAACACTTTAGAAGAAAGATAACCCTTGAAAATTACATATTTATAGGGTCCCTTGTTCCTAAATTTTGATTTTAATTTCAATAAACTCCCTAGGAACATCTCAAGGTAGTGATTAACTACAACTTGGATTAGATGATACTACAATCCCTAGTGTCATTCCAAATACCATAGATGGTAATGTTCCCAAACCCATTCTACGCACCCAACCCGGGTTCTCCTTCCTAATTACTTGACCAACTGAATCATCCTGGGAGATCAAGAAGGGTTGTGTGGGATTGGCATCCAATATTACTTTTTTTACACATAAATCACATATTATTCATATTTTATGTAATACAAATTAACATTGTGAAAACTGATAATGAGTAATTATAATTAAAAAGGAATTCATACCATAACTACTCTGGTGGGCTAATTAACATAATTCCAATTAGATTTTGTATGAAGAACCAACCAAAGTTCTGTTTGGTAGAATTAGTTCCCTAAGTTATTTGATTTTATTAAGAAATGATAAATAAAAAATTTAATATATGAAATATATAATTTAATCTTATAAATATTTAAACTAATGAAAATTTTACCAGAGTTGATCTATTTATGGAAAAACTCTTCGACCCTATATTGTGGGGGATGATTTATTTAGCTCAACTTAATGCATTTTTTATTGAAACATCCTAAAATAAACAGAATGTAATTTAAAATTAATGTATGAAATATCGTATCCTTGTCATAAGAATAAATATATATGTGTGTAAAATGAGATTAATATAATAATATATATTTCAGTACCACATGCTTCTCATGATGATGGCTGTGAACAAAAACCTTTCATTGCTCTCTAGGTACCCATTTGGGTACCATATTATGAATAAACTGAGTGGTCAATGTAATATTATTGAATTCATTCTATAATCTCCATTTGAAATTATTCCATTTCTTTCCCAATCTTATCAATGTCCACTTTCGTGCGATAATATCATCATTGGTAAAGTGGAATAACATTTGTACAAAGAGATTCATATTTAAAATATTAGAATTTATTAAAATAATGATATGAAATTAAACCATAATGTATTAAAATTACCTTTATCAGGGAATCAAAGACTTTATTTTTCCATGATTTAGGCACATGATTACAGTCATCATAGGTAATTGGCAGGGTAATTGGCTCTGCCGCCAGCTAGCCTAAAATATGGCCAAATAATCCTATGGAACAATTTTTGGGCACCCTATAGTAGTAAAATGGGACCACTATCTTCAATTTTTTCATATTCCAAACATCTTAACTATTCCCATTTCTATTCATATTATAATTTATTTCATATTTTATAAAAAATAGTTATTATTATAAAAAAAATCAATGACATTATTCACATTAAAATTTGTACCTATAATTTTCACCCTTTAATATCCTCATGAAGAAATAGGGGAGATGTCATGTCCCATCACTATTGAATCTGGTAAATGGGAAGGCATTGTCTCAGATGTATATGGGACATAGAAGTATGGTGTGTTATGTGATAATAGAGTGTAGGGTGTTAGAGAATTTGATTGACAGAAGAAAAAGGGTGTCTCGAATGTTGTATGGAGGGAGACCGATTGATCATCATATGTTAGTGTGGTCGAGGGAATGTTGACTGAGAGTCAACTGGGATCTTCTAAACACTTCTTCATTGTCATTACTATCATTTAATCAAAGAAAATTAACTTCGAAATATTTATTTCAAAAAATCAAGTAAAAAATTAAAAAGGATAACATATGCATAGTACTCACAAAAAAATATACGTAGATATGATAATGAATGACTATACATATAACATAAGTGATTGATAAATTAATGGATGATTACACATACAATAATTTTTTCCTTAATTCATATCATTTTCCTACTCCATTATTACTTTATAAACTTCATCCTCCCTTTCTAGACTAATATTTTCAATATCAAGATGGAATAATGAGTTCATTTCTTACTGTTTACGGGTCTCAATTTCAAATGAAAAATCTTCCACTTCATCAACCATATCATAAAAGTCTCTTTTTTATGTAAACAACTACAATCCACAATTCATATATGAAATCATTCACATGACATATAATTTTCACTTATGATGAGAAGATATACAGATCATGTAATTCAAAGTCACTAATATCCATTAATCGAGAGAAGTTCATTGAAGTAAATGACAAGGAACTTATTTTAATACCCCTAGTAATATAGACCCAATTTCATTTGAATAAAAAATCAGAAAAAATCTTATGGTTGTTTAATTTGACAATATCAGTTAATTTTTCATAGTATCCCAATTTAGAAACAATAAATACACCACTATTTTATGTTTTCAAACCCTCTTCCCGATCGACTGTAAAAAATTTAAATCCATTTAAATTGTAAGCATTAAATATTATAACATATTTTAGATTACCTCAATCCAAAAACTTCAAATCCTCTGATAAATCATACCAAGTATAAATATTAATTATCTAAAATAATTAATATATATTTTTATATTTACAAAATATTTTTCAACCTAATATCCATATTTATTGAAATATTTATGAACTTGCAAAACTGGTAAACCATTATACAAGAACTTTATTAAAAAAAATTGTTATATTTTCTCATTTCATGTTTGGTTTCTCATCTGTCTCATTGTTTTCATCATGAGCTCTTCAATAAATAGATCATTAATTTAACTATTCAGAAGCTCTAATCTATGTGCCTGTAATAATTCCATTTTTTTAGTTTAACATTTTATATCCCTCCAACTAATTAACCAACAGTAAGAATGATTTTTTATTTCCTATATAGTTGATATTGATTCATTATGTCATTAAAATGACCATTTAAATTTAATCTTGTATAAATATCATCCAAGTATCTAGAAAAAAAGGTAAGACACTCCTGTTTTAATTATCCATAAAAAATATATCCTTAGGGTTGATATTTTTTTCACATATTATTTCAAATGACCAAGATTTATGTGAAATAAATAAGTAAAACATAAATTTGTTTTTAATTAAGTATTGATAATTGTTTACTTAGATTAAAAACATTTGAATAAAGTACATATCAATTTGATACTACTATTCATAATGTATAGTTCCTCCTATTTTATTTTCATTGACCAAATTCAAATTTAAATGCATCATGATAGTAAAAAATGATGGAGGAAAGATAATCTTCATTACACAAAGTGTCAATAAAAATATCCCTTCAAAATATTAAAATTAAACTAGTTGTATATTTTTTTCACATAATTGTATGAATAATGTTAAAAATTGGATCACAACTACAGTATCTTTTTCAGGCAATAATGTACGCAATGACAATGGTATTAATTATTTTATAAAAAATATAAATCATGGATTTTCAATACTAATAAAATAAGATGATTTATATCGAGACACCATTATTTGTTACTTGAATACCCATAATATACCATCACATGTATTAAAATTAGAATTAATTCATATGTAACATTATTTTTCATTAAAAAAGATATCGGATCATACTTTCTATTCGTATCTGGCTAGAGATCATGCTTTATGTTCATTTTGGTAATTACTTCTAAGCATTGATATTGTCCTTATATTTTCTATGCTCACTAAAAAATGGGAATAAAAAATTATCACATACATTCTTCTCATCATGAATAACATCAATATTATTCCACAAAAAAAATACAATTTCTAATTTGAAATTTTAAATAATATACTTTTTTTCTAGCATTATTATGTTCAAATATCACTTGTTGAAGAACTTAGGACTCATTTCCCACGGTAATTAAAATGATGAACCTTCAAAATTTAGGTTTCAACATTTCCATGTTGTTCCAATTTTCAAAACCTATATAAAATTTAGATTTCATCTACCATTAATAAAACCATTTAATTTTTAAGTATTCAACTAAAACATTCCAAATACATCAAGAAGTATTCTATGACAAAATAAGCACCATTTTTTACAATAAGGTACTCATTTGGAAAAAAATCAAAGTTAAAAACAAGACAATAAAAACCTCTATAATTCAGCCAACTAGATAAGTTCCCAAGTCCATGAAAGTCACTAATTGTCCATATTATAGTAGTGTTCGTTTTGATCATTTTCCTTGAAGATGAATCAATAGTATCAATGCCATTACTCTATAACTCCATTAATCCTTCAATTATAGGATGAAAGTATATATCAATATAATTTCTAGAAATTTTTTTCTAGTAATAATCATTTAAATGAAAAAAATAAGTCTTTTTCATACACATCAATGGTGGTAGATTGTAAGAGATCAAAACAACCGTCCAAATACTATAACTGGTTCTCAAAGTCCCTAATGGGTTGAATCCATCAGCAGCCAATCCCAATTGCAAATTCTGAGGATCCAATGAGAAATATATATATATATATATATATATATATATATATATATATATAATATAAGGAATTCCATTATTGTGATATATTTTATGTCACAATAATCCATCATTTTTATCATCTATATAATTTCACTTTATGTGATTAGTGGTTTCCGAAAATATAAATAATCTTTGCAATTGAGGATTTAGTTGAAAGAAATGAAAAACCTTTTCAAGTGTGTTTTTTTCTTCTTCTTAATAGAGGTATGTTTTTTTAGACATCCAATATCACCCATTTACTTCCATATAGAAGAATAACATTTTTTCAATCCTATATTCTAGAATCCTTTCTCCAATGAATCATACAATCATTGGAACAAGCATGTATTTTTGTATAATTCAGAAGAATCTTGTTAAAAAAATTAATATCATAAAAAGAATCATGGATATTAGATTTAAGAAATGAATTATGAAAAAATCCCAATATCTTGTACATCACCTTATTTGTAATTAATCATAGGCATTTGATATGATACAGCTTCTGTAGAATAGAATGTTTTGAATATCCCAAATGACCAGCATAATGATCTTGATTTCCGTCATCAAGTAAATCATCAAACGCATTTTTATGATCAATGAATTTCCCTCTTATATTAGTCACCAAAGAATCAATAGGTGTATCTAATGATATGTTACAACCATGATCAGGTTTTCCTATAGTCCCAAAAACATCACTTCTCAATTTAATGTTTTCAGCACCCTCAAATGGTTGTTCTGATATGTTTTGATGTTTATTTTGTTTTCTTGTAGGGATAAAATGATCATTTTTAATGTTTTTTGTTACAATTTCCCATTATTAATAATGTTGGGAGTGAATTCTATCGATTGACCTCAGTGCTCAAACTTCTTATAATGTTTGATTGTCCATTCCAAATCCAAAACAAATATTGAGAAGGTAATTATTTCAACATCAAGTGTTCATAAACTACATGTCTCTTTATCGATATTCTATATTTACATTTAAGACATGAAAATCTTATATTCCCACGAACATACCAATTAGAAACTGAAAAATTTAAAAACTCCTCCAAATCATTAGTGTAATGAGGTATGTTCCTCGGTAATGTGATTCAACTTTTATCCATATATATCACAATGTTACTATACTTCATTTAAAAAAATTAAAACATATAATTATTACTAAATAGAAAAATAGATAAATGGAAGTGAATAAAAAATAACCCAAGTAGTTATAAGAAGAACCATATTAGTACAAAAGAAGTAAATATAAAAAAAAATAAAATCAATCATAGATAATATTATATAAATTACAGGGAATAAAGAATCATAAAATCATTAAGAAAACAAAATTTCAAATGTTCTTTGAAAATCATTTATAAAACCATACATTTAAAAGTAATTTTTATATAAAATTATTTCTAAAAAATCACTTTTGAAGGTAATATATACCACTTTAAAAGAAGTCAGCTATTGTTAAGAACCAATTTTTTAAGACCAAACTTTCACCTTTTAAAAACATTTCAAGCCACCGTGATACTTATGGTCTCAAAACCATTTAAAAAATATTAAAGTTCAACTACCTTTAATTCCTAAAACATGCCTCTAAAACAACACACACACATCTTAAAGGCAAAAATAGTGTTGAACACCCCCCACACCCACCCCCTCTTTAAATTTTGAATTGAAATTAGAAAATCCATCAGTTATTTTAACAACCACGTCACATGTTACCTAGTTCTATGACAAGTCATTAAAACATTTGATACCATTTAAAGATAGAAATGGAAATTTATACATGTTCTTAGGATTATGTTAATCATAAGACATAGAATAACTAAATATAATGGAATACTCTAAGAAATATAAACAATGACCATGGCATGACATTATTTTCCACTAAGGAACATTAATTTCAATATAAATAATTCATAAGGAATTAAATTACCAAAATCCAGGGTGTACTAATCATAATCCATGAAAAGTGAAATTGGTGAAATATGGAAAAATTTATTCACACTAATAATAAACTAAAAAAATTTAAGAGATGGCATATAAAGAAACTAATTCAAACTATTAGTATGGAAAAAAGGATATAAGAGATCGAAAATGAGACAAAATGACATACTAGTATAAAAAAGTATAAGAGACCTCATAGGAAATATCTAATTCATAATAGTATAATTCCAAATGAAGCATAATATATTGATTAGAAAACAAACAATTCATACTTATAGTAAACCAAAACAATAATGAGATATGGTAGAGGTAATTAAAATACATACTAATATTATGGAAATTAATTTATAATACATGGTTTAAATAATAAAAATACAAGAGGTTGTGGTTTTATAAACATCATATATGCATTCCACTTTCTCAACATGTCTAATTTGTCCAATGGTGTGTTTCATGATAAACATAGAAATTATGACATGGAATAAAACTATGATATCACTTTAGTAAATAATAAACAACAGAAAACATAATGAATATCTATCATTTCATTTTTCATTATGCATAACAAGTTATTAATCAAGATAATAAATTATATTATAGAAATAAAGACTTGTAATTTAATTAACATAGCATGATAAACATGTAAAACCCATGAAAGATACCCAAAATCAAACAATTTAAAAATAAAGGTTTCACCCAAAAAACTAATATCAACCACCTATCAAGGGATTGGAATTAGTAAAACACTATTGTCATTTGAACAGAACAAATTTAGAAAGAAACCCCCAGTGCATACCTAATATTCACTTAAGTAAAGACATTGTAGTTGCTATCTTAGAAGGAATCGTAGTGATTATAATATTATATCATCCCAAGATTAAGATAGATTCAAAATTAAGTGAATTATAAAATATAATTCCCTAGAATTCATGGGGATAACCAATATAGGTGTTACCTAATGACTTTCTAATGGGGAACGATTGTGGGAGAAGATGTTGCAGGTGTCAAGGGTGCGGGAGAGGGAGATGGGGATCAAGGGGAAACCATACATCCAATGAGGGTGAGGGATAGTTGGGCATTAAAGAAACTAGAGTTCTAGAGATGGTTAGGGGTTCAAGGGATCATGGGAAAATGAATCACTGATGAAATCATTGGCTCAGGGGGCACTGGTGAAACCGGGGCATTGGTGATGGATTGACGAGGCTCGGGGGAAAAGTGAAGCATCGGTGAGGGAGGAGAAGATCAGATCACTGGAAAGGGGGAAATGAAATTGTGGTGAGGGATTAGGGTAGGGGTACTCTGGGGAGAGTGGGGCTGGTGATCAGGAGAGAATAATGGGATCGGGAGAAAGTTTATTTTTTAAATTAATATATAAAATATGGGGAGGGTTTTTAAAAAAGCACTTTTAATTTCTTACAAATTTTTTTAGTAGTGGTTCATTAAACCTTTGTTAAACTATGAGTCTACTATGGTGGTAGTACTCTATGAAATTTCACTACTTACTTAATGCAGAACCTAAAAAATGAGCAAGAGATAAATTTTATCTAAGGTCAACAAAGAGTGAGGAATTCATATAGAGATTTAATACAACCCAAATAGAATTTTTCCATTTTGTTGTTTTAGGAATTTCAAAAATGAACTCCATGGTAACATTTTCCCATTTCCATTCAGGTAAGTTTAATGGTTTTGACAACACTTTGTACTTATGTCTCTCATACTTAACCTATATAATTGAGATACATACTCTAAAATACTCATTTTCATGTTGTCCCACTAGAAATATTCTTTAAAATCTCTATTCATATTTATAATTCCAGAATGAATAGAGAATTATGAACTGTTAAATTAATCTAGTAGTTCCTTCTTCAATTTTGGTATTCATGCAAAACATAATCTATTCTTGTACCTTATCATTCAATCACTATAATAGTTCAACTTTGGAACACTTGTTACATTATTCTTAAGTTCTTCATCTTCCATTTGTGCCTCTCTAATCATCACTTAGATGGGTTGTTTAACATTCATCTGAGAAGGATATGATCCATCCCCCTTCCTTAGGATTTCAAGTTCCATTTCCTACGAATCCACTACTATTGGATCTCTTTAAATCCTCATCATGGAAAAACTATCATGGTCATTTTGACTCAAAACATTTTACATCTTGTTCACCTTCCCATGATATTAATGTATTGATATGTCATTATCAGTAATCAATTATAACCATATTATCTAGATCATATTCAACTAATTTTTTTGTGAATATGTACTTTGAATTTTATGATCAATATATATGTCATGACATTCACTATAATGACAATACTTCCAAAACCTTAATACAAAAATTATTGATTGCATATCTAAATCTAGGTCAAGAAATTTGATCCTGTATTTTCAATAGGCATGAGGAATATTTTATCACCATATCATTCTGCATAAGGATGCATCTCATCCCCTTCATTGATGCATCACTACATATCAAAAACCCATATCCACTACAATATAGTCAAATAATAGGTGCCTTGACCAACCTTCTCTTCAGTTCCTTGAAATTATGTTTACATTCATATATCCATGAGGACATAACCCCAACAAAGTAAATAATTTTTGTGTATTGGATAGTCATGAGAAATCTATAAAAATGCATCGGTAATATATATCTAACTAAAAAACAATATATCTCATTACCTATGGATGGTTTGTGACATTTCTCAATAACTTCAATCTACAAAGGATCCACCAAAATACACTCACATGAGATTATATAAGCTACAAATGATACATTATGGAACAAAAATTCCCACTTTCTAAATTTCTCATACAACTTATTCTTCTTTAGGGTCTTCATCATAATTCAAAAATTATATTCAAGCTCTTCCTTTCCATTTTAGTATATAAGAATATAATCTGTAATTACTAAAAAAAGTGATCAATCTAATAAATGAACACTTTGTCCATTAAATCTATGAAAATAGAAGGATTAATAGTTAGTTCAAATTGAATTGCTATAAATTCATAATTTCTATACCCTGTATATAATTCTTTCTTATGTATATCCTCTTTTTAGACCCCCAATTGATTATATACACACTGAAGTTCAATCTTGTAAAAGTATTGATCTCCATATAACTTTTCAAATAATTTATAAATAAAAGGTAGGGGATATTTTTTCTTCATAGTGGCATTGTTTATTTCCTAATAATCAATTAAAATACTAATTTCATCATCGTTATTCTAGAAAAATAAAGAATAGGTTCACCCCATGGTGACACACTAGGGAGTATGAATCCATTATCAAGATTCTCTTAGAGTTTTTTCTTTAATTTCCAAAACATAATCAAGGTCATTCTACATAGACTGTTTGAAATAACAATAAACTCTTATACAATAGGTGTATCCTTAATGTTGGGTTTCTCCCTAACTATACGAGATAAATACCCTTCATATATAAGTATCTAAACCCAAAAGATATAATTCATTTCCATTAGAGGTTCGTATTCATCCTTGAACTGATAAATAGTCATAGGTTCATTTGGAATATAATATGTGACTTACCATCCCATGAAACTGATATGGTATCCATATAAGGAAATTCAATCCATGCCTAGAATCAAATAAAATTAAAATAATGGAAAATAAAGAAACCAGGAACCAAATTCCCACAAACATATATCAAAGAGGAACTATAGACTTGATATGCAACCATTGTACCATTAATAATTTTCCCCACTTACTCAAAATCTAATCATTGAGGATGTTAATTTACATTCCATGATAATTTTCCTAATATATGAAATCATATAATAATGCTCAAATAGGTTACTTCAATATTTGAGAATACCAGTAACCACCGCAACATTATCATTCTATCTTTAATTCCTCAATAAAACCAAAATGGTTAGAATGACTATCAAAAATATTTCATTAGAGTGATATATAATGAAACATAATTTCTAAGTTGTATAGATCTTGGAAACTTCATTTCAATCTATCTCACCTTATTTTTAACCTAGAATATTCATGGTCATTACAAAAACATTAAAATATTATCCTACACATAGACTTATCCCCAAGGTTTTTAGAAAATATTTCTAACCCTAATATTCAAATATTGATTAGACACCACTCTGATAACAACTATAGAGACCCAATGCTTTAATACATAAATTTTACATCTCTTTAAATTAATATTTGATACATAACATTAGGATCCATTCCAGAATCAAAAAAAAAATAGTGTCTTGGTAGAATGGATACATAAATGTATTATTAAGTACAATATTTATCATCTCTCATAATGTTCTTCTCACTTTTTACCTTTCATAACATACCCTACATAAAACCTTTCTTCATAACCTAGGAAGAGAAAACATATGAAAGGGAAAGATAATATACTCAACAAAAGTAAACAGGGAAGATATAAATTGATGATCATATGAAAGAACAATATAATATTAAGGGTATGAGATCTGGAAAATAACTTAAAAAGTTCATACCCAGTCTATCATAGATGATTTACTTGAGTTATGGATAAAACATTGGCATTTTAATTGAAATGAATCATACATGTGAAAAAACATCCTAAATAAATCATTAAACTTGAGTTCAGATCATAATCTTATCATAAATGTGCGGCACAGTCATAACTATAGAAACTATTTCATATTTCAATGTTAATTAATGAGACCATAAAATCATATTTGATCAGGAATCAACACATGTTTCCCATATCATAACAGATCAATCATCACCAGCTATTTCCCATAGTGCACAAGGTATACCTACATTTTTTCCTTAATGAATCAATCATAATGACATTTTCTCATAATTATCTCGTTATATATAATGATTTTCATAATGCATTGGATGGATATATAATTCCAAGACAAATCATCACATAATTAAAAATAAAAATATATGTTCCACAATATCATAAAATATTCTTCATAACATAACACATTGAATGGGTATATCAATCTGATTCTCTTCCTCTCCACATCCCTTGCTAGCCAACCCATCGAGCTCTACCCCATCTTGTTCATTCTTGATGAGGGTTTTTTACAACTAGGTATTGTGTTGGACGTGGACTAGCAGTGGTTTGACGGATTTTTCTTCATTGATATTGACTTATTATTTTATATTGTTTGTTTTATTCTCTTCTTTGTGGGTTTTCTTCTCAGTGATAGTTTTTGTATTATGTTCATCGTTGAAGGCTTAGTTCTGGTGGAACTTGCTGTAATTATTCATTTAGATTTGGTCAATGTGTTGATGTGATCATTCTTCATGAAGACAGTGGTTTTATGGAATGGTGTTTCATTTTTTATGGGTAGTAATGGTTTTCAATGGTAGGTAAGGGTTTCTTCTTACAGCATGGTTGATGGTGATGATGATCAAGCTTAGAGTGGATGGTGAAGACATGTTGGTGATGACAATGATGTGATGATGGTCGAGAAATAGTGGTTTATGAAGTGGTCTTATCATGACATATTTTTTGATGGTTTTATTAGGTGTATTTCATGATTTTAAGGGCTTTCCATTAATGAATCAATTCAATGACATGCTTTCGGATTTTTTTTTGTATCGGGTTTTTGAATTTGTAAACAAATTGTCCACCAGAATGTGTGTTTCGAATGCTTTTTTTTTTGAATTAGTGATAATTTGGCCCACTAGAATTTGGATTTTGGAAATTTTTAGGGTTCTAAATTTACCCCTAAAAATTTATTTATGAAAATAATAATATATATATATTTAAAAGAGGATGAACTGCTTATTTTTTATACATGTTTTGGATTGGAAGTTAATGTTTTATTCTTTGATAATTATTCCATCATCTCAATAGTTTTAATCAAGAAATAAATATCATATATATTCATTATATATATATATATATTCATCCATAAAATTTATTGATAGAAAAATGAATTACACCGTTCATGGAGATGGTTCTCCATATGTACGCATAAATGTAGCTTTCACTTCTCAAGGAATGGGACAAAAGAAAGATAAATAATAATTCAGATTTCTTGAATTGTTATTATCTCCAACATATAATATATATTCATTAAAATTATCATCATTATCATCCATGTAAAATTGAAGAAAAAATGAATTACATCGTTTCATAACGGTGGTAATCCACATATTAGCATGAGTGATGTTATGGTTTTCCAATAGATGGGAAAAGGGTATATAATGGATTTTAATCATCATAATAATAATAAATTATATTTCAAATCATTAATTAATTATTTTATAATGGATACAATAGATTTATATGAGGTATAAAAATAAAAAAAATTGAAAATGCATAGTTAAGAGTTATAACTCTTCGTAGGGAAACCATCCTTGGATTACATGTTAAGTCTTGAAATGACGGTATTTTAGAAAGAAAAGAATCTATAATAAGTTATTAAATAGTATATTATGATATTAGGGTAGGTATTGAATGATTTATATAGCTAAAAAAATTTGAATAATGATGTTGAGGGTGTGTCCTTTTATAAGTGAGAGGAGGGGCACTCCTAGAATTAAATAAAGTATGAAATTCTTAAAAATTAATTTTCATGGAAAATGGATAAAAATAATATAATTAAAATATAATTTAAATATGAATATATATTATCTCATTCAATAAAAGTTGAATAATATTTTGTTATTTTTTTACCATTATCTATTCATTTAACCCACATTAACCCCCTTGACAATTACAAAAATATAACGTTTTTCTACATTTTAATGGTTAATAATTTCAACATAAAAGGAGAAGTGACTCGTAAATGGAATATGATTTATATTTTAAACCATATCCCATTCACGAGGAATAATATATTATTTTTTTAATTTTAAATCATTTAATTTTTTATTACTTAGTATAAAATTTTATTAATTTCATTTTTAGAGCTGTTCGTTTAATTTGATTTAGAGAAAAAACCTAAAAGAAAATTAATTTCTAATATAAACCTTTATCACATCCCTAATATTTTATATTTATATTAAAAAAATTTGGAACACAATAACTCATCCAAATTGTATTACTTTTAATATTTTAAAAATATTTTTTTTTATTTTTATATTAACTAAATAAATATTGTGTCAACATTACGTAAGCATTTATAGTAATTATTTGGTCCCCAAAAAAAATAAGAAAAAATATATCATGATTAAATAAATTAATTATTATTTCAAATAAATAATTTTTAACAAAAATTATCCTCTTTTTATCCTTATAGAATAAAATTTGAGTTATTTAAGTCAAGATAGTGACAATTTTTATTTATTCTTTTGGAAAATTAATATAATGGCTATAATCAAAGAAAAATGGAACCAATTGGATGTATATTAGAGAATATAATTAAAATGGTAAACAAAACTCATAAAATATGATAAATACAAGTTTTTAATGAGTTTTAAGCATTATTATATTTGTTGTAACCCAAATTAACTCATTTTAACTTTATTGTGGTAATAGAAACTTATTATGGTTACTACTCATATTGAACAAAAATAAAAGGGAAATATTTAAAAAATTTAGACCTACTGATTAAAAATATGGAATCAATTTTTGAATATTCAATTTATTGAAGTTTGAGATATTTATTTATGATAAAAAAGAAAAATGTAAAGAAAAGCACTTTTTTGATAAATGACTTTTTAAGTATAAAAATATTTTTTATCAAATACAACCATAAAATTGATTCTAATGAAACTAATTGAATTAAAAATAATATAAGAAATAAATTTTACTTTTTCATCATTTTAAATATGAATGTATATTTCTAAATTCTTGAAAGAAAAATACAGTTTTCAATAAAAGTCAGTATTTTTCACTATTAACTAGAAAATAAATATTTTAAAAAATACCAAAAAATCACCCTAAGATAATTTTGATATTATGAGTTCAAAATTTATATAATTTTTTTAAAATAAATTTTTTTTATATTTCTAGAATTTAATTATAATATTTCTCACAAAAACCGATAAAAACCATTTTGGAAAAAATGTATTTTTCAAGAGTAAAATGATATTACTAAATATTGAGTGTTTATTTATTAAGAATTCATTAAAATATTTTTAATGATTTGGACCTTTATATATATTTAATAATTTTTTTAACTCTATTCATAACCACCAATTCGATGGCTTGGTGACGAATATTGAATTAAATGATAGTATTTCAATAGTATAATGTGGTTTATTTAAACTCAGTGTTGCATGTAAGTTAAGCTATCAAAGAAATAAAATTTATTTATAGAGAAATTTATCATAGAATATTAGTGTGTTATACCACCATCATTTAGAGTCACATTTTAAATATAATTTTCTCTTAAAAAATATTCCTTTAAACACATTGAATACCATATATGATATGGTTGTTAATAGTTTTTTTGTAATATATTCCCACTAATGAGAATAAATATTATTTCATAAACTAGAAGGAGTTTTTAAATATTAACATTGTATTTTATAGATAATATAGTTTCAAAGAAGATAATGGGTTCATGTTTTAACATTAGTAATTTTCTATTATAACAAATAAATGATTAAATAAGACATATTCAGATTGAAAATCACTTTATATTCAAAAAGAGTTTAGGATATGGAAGTAAAGAAATATAGATAATGTAAAGAGTATTATTTTGTTACCATATGATATCAAAGAAAATTTTTATTGGAAATATTTCAAGATTATGATTATGAATACTGAAATAGTTATAAGTAGACAATAGAAGCTATAGACATCATAATATTTGATGTTATGAAGTAAAAGAGTTTAAATACTATGTTAAAAGATATGAATACAACGAATTTGACTACTAAGTCTCCCAATTAGTCAAACATATGTTCATTATAGATATTACTAGATAATATATTTTAGTTTTAGCTTTTATTATATGGTCAAATAGAGATGTGTCAAATATTATATAAAGATACAGTCACTTTAATAAAACCCTAAAATTGTTGTGAACATAAGGCCTATCTAGTGGTTTTCCATATGACATATGATTATATGGGTTATTATGTATTAATTTTTTAATATTATTAAAGGAGTTTAAAAATATATAATTTATAATTTTTTCCAAAAATAATTTTCTAATTTTTAATTCATTTACTTTGGTTGTATATAATTCATAATGTAAAATTATAACTTACCTCAAATACATTGAGTTATCCTTAACCAATGTTGTGATGAAATTTCAACATTAGTGTGGTTTTGACTTTTTATATAGATAATAAATATAATAATTTTGTAACACACAAAAAATTACTTTAAAAGAATAATAAACATGGTATCTTACTTAACATGCAACACTAATATTTAAGAAAAATGTGGCATACTATAAAAATATTATTATTTAAATGTGACAGTTATAACCTTTCCATTAAATTTTTAATATGTATATGAATAAACCCATTAGAAAAAATATAAATAAAGGTTTTATGTAATGAGAATTTATTTATTCATTCATAATAAATAAATACTCAAACTTCAGTAATGTCATTTTGGGATTTAAAAATTTATTTTCTTCAAAAATGTTTTTATTGCATTTGGTACATGGAAATTGTAATTAATTTATAATATTTTTAGAAATTTTTATTTCAATTAAAGAATATAATTTTTTAAATTATAATTTCAATATTATCATTGGGTGAATATTCGGTATTTTTTCGAAATGTAATATTTTTAAGTGAATAATGAAAAAAATTGATTTTGAAAAATTATCATTTATTTTCATTAAATAAAGTAATTTAAAAGTCCCATTATGTTTTTAATTTTTTATTAAATTAAAATATTTATACTTTAATTTTATATAATCTAATTAATTACAGAGTAATCATTGTTATACTTCATTTTGGTATCACTTCATTTTTAAGCATACAAACTTATTTTTCTAAAACTATTTTTGTTTCTTTTTATGAATTTATGTTAAAATTTATTTATAAATATTATAGAAATTTAATCTTGAGAAAAGGATTCCATATTTGGAATCAGGATGTTCAAATTTGATAAATATATTCCTTTTATATTTATTCATAATGAATAGTAACTTTGGAAATTATTTTTCTTTGTGGTAAAGGGTAAGTGAAGTGATTAAGGTTAAAAATAATGTGATAAATGTTTATTAGTGTATCTGATATTTATATTTATTTCATTTTATGTGATTTATTTTACCATATACAGAATAAATTTAAAAAATTGTCATTTTTGTGCCATTTTCCTTTGATAATAACATTTATATTATTTTAAATTATGAAAATTACAAAATTCCACTCTCTTTATTTTAATATCTATAACATATTTTCATTGGTATAAAATGTATTTATCATCAATTAAAAATATTTATTTTTAATATGAATACATTATTTTTATGATAGTAATTTATTTTTAATTATTAGTGGTGATATATTTACCTTAAATGATATTAGAACATCGATACAGGGTTTGTGAAAGCAATTGAAAAATCAAGGAAAATAATTTAAAAATAATAAAATTATTCTGATTGGGATTAATTTTGGTATTATATAAATTTAATCAATAATTATATATTATAATGACTGTTAAATTTTTTTGTATTCTAATTCTATTTTTTTCTGGGTTTCATTAAAGAAAAATTAATTGAATAGTCTTATAAATGATATTAATGATATTTTATGATAAATATAATTTAACAAAACTTCTTAAAAGTATAAAAATATATTTAAATAGAAAAATTGGGAGGGTAAATGTTCTAAAACATTATATATGGTAAATTTTTTGTCCACTTTTCACCTTTGAAGTAAATTTATAACCCTTAAAGACTAAAAAAATGTGCTACCAAGAATAAGGTTATAAAGGGTTAATGAGGGGGTTACACACAAATATAAGGTTTAAAATTTAACTTATAAAAGTATAAATTTTATTATGATATATATTATATTTTAATTTTTCAATTAATTTCAATTGTATCATTTACCTCAATTATAAAAGGTAAGCACCACTTCTCCTTTATTGTCAAATTTTCACCACTTTTTATCATCCAATACCTACCATAATATCTTCTTAGATTCCTTATACACTTCCTATATCTTCTTAACTTCTCATAAAACCATCCTATAAATTCTTAATGTGTAATCCAATAGAGGCCTCCCAAAGAAGAGTTAATCATCTTTCCTGACTCTTTCAATGTTTATTTCTTATTATACTTACTCTAAATATATTGTATCAATTATAACATAATTATTATATTATCTGAAACATACTGATATGTTATTATGATTATGTTACATCCACTTCCCACCTTTTTCCATTAAAAGGAAAATCAAAGTATTTCTTTTGCATATGTGTGGACTACCACTTCCACATAATGATACGATTCATTTTCTATCTCCATATTTCATGGTTGGTATTAGGATATAATTAATATATATATATATATGATAATCGTTAAATAATTATTATTATTGAAATATAATGAATTACTTCCCTTTTATCCATTCCACCAGTTAAAAAAATGATAATGTTGTGTGTGCGTTTGTGTGGACTACCACCACCACGATGCGATGTGGTCTTTTTTTCATTACTTAATCTCATATATTATTATGAAATTATATTTAATGTATAAAAATTATATTTATTTAACGGTTAATATTATATAGATTTTGTAACCATGAACCCTTTGACCATGTATATCCTACCAAAGATGTGTGGCGATTATGAACTGAACATCCCCAAATCATATGACATGAGCTTAAATGATTTAATAAACATATATAGTATGTTAATAGATTAAATAAAAGAGGAAATAATAAGTTAATATATCTATAAAAGGTTATTAATCTTGAATAAAATTAATATGAGTTTATTATATAAGATATAAAGTATCTACATTGCGAGTCAGACTCAAGGTAAGGAGTTTCATAATTAAATTCATTTTCATAAGTTTATATTACTTATTCGTTGTATATGTCATTCCAAGACTATATGTGCAATAAAATATATTTATTTTAAGATATATTTCAATTTTTTTATGTGAATTTACATTTGTTACACAAAACCACTTAATTTATTAATTCTCACTACAATGTTTTGATCTTTGTAAGGGTTTATCATCTTTTGTTTCTATGAGACATTTTCCATATTCACCACTTTATCCAACATATAGTGTATATAATTCTAATTTTATATGTTATATCAATAATCAGATTATATTAATGTTATTTAAAGTCTCATTTGAAGTTGTTAATTTCAAGGGTGCTATGAATCAAAAGATACCAATATAGTAAGGGTTTATTCAACAATATCATTTTTATTCAGGACTATTTATGTTTAAATTTTCATTGAATGAAATTTTAAAATATTGGTATTTTAAACACAAAATATTTAATTTTTTTCATTTTTATCTATTAATTTTTTAATTTTTCCTTCAATTTCTTTATCTTTGGTATTTAATATGATTGAGATAAAAATTAAGAATTTTTTACCTTATTTCATATTTGTTCAATGGAATTTTTCCTCTATGTAAATGTTTTCTAACTAGGTTTCAAGAATTGTATTGTTTACAGTTCAATGACTTATTATGGTAATTTTCAAAAATATTTTTTTTTATTTAAAAATGTTTAAAAATGAAAAAAAAAATTATATTTCTATATGGTATATTTTGACTTTCTTTACAAATTAGAAAAAATATTGATTTTTAACATATATGGATTGAATTCCTCTTTACACTATCATGAGTACTATTTTCTTTGGGGATTTATTTACATTTTTTCATGTTTATTTTCAAAGGAACTATTTTTCTTAATATTCTCAAAATTTATAGATTTTAAATAAGTGATTTTAAAATTAAATTAGTATTTTCAAAAAGAAAATTATCTACAGATATTTTTAATTTATTTTCATCCATGCCAATATCCTTTTATGAATATTATTCTTTCCTCGAGATATATTCTAATTCTACCATCAAATTTTATTCTCTAAATTTCATATGATTGTTCTTACAAGGGAATTTTTTAACATTTAATATTCAAGTTATTCTGATATGTATAGTTATTGATTATTAAGGCATGTTTATTAATTTTTATTATTTATCCATAATATGGATGCACTGGACACATTAAGTGAAAATTGGGGTCGAGAATTATATAGCCCCTCAATTAATTTGCAGGTCTCACAAGACAAAACATGTTCTTTAATGGGAATATGTCTTAGACATTTATATATGATATCCATCCAGCACATCTAAGAACACCCTTATATTTTGTTCCTTTACTTATGATACCAAGAAGGGATATATAAATTATTCCTAGGATATAATATAATAAATAATATTGTTCTTACTATAATTTTATGTTTAATTTCATCTTTTCAAATATAATATGAGAATAATGTATGTTTCTAGACTCTCAATATTTCAAAACTATTAGATCCTTTGAGATGGGATCACTTGTATATTGTTCTAGTATAAATAGATAACCACAAACACTATGTTAATGGATTAGGGGTGTTACAATTAGTATCAACTGATGTTTAGTATGACCCATGGGAACCAGATTTAGGAAAACATGGATTAAATAACATAACCCTATAATATTATCTAGGGATAAATTTAAGTATAGGGTAATATCAAGAAGATTTAGTAAATTAGAGATTGTACGGTTTTCTTAGAAAATTAATCCCTCTTTAGACACAAGAAATTGAATAAGGATGTTTGACAGATTCACATAACTAAAGAAATCTTAAAAGATGGGGATTGGGTATTAACTCGATTATCACTGGTGTATGATGAGTGGGCATAAAACTGTACACTGGAATAGATATTCCAAAGGGATATACCTAGGTTAATTCACATATTCTTTATAAACCATTATGATGAATGAGATGATATATCTTATGTAAAACTATGATATTCCATAATGATATGGGATAAAACAAAAGTGTCACATTTTGATAAGTGTAAGTTTGATCATAAGTTTAAAATCATAGATACCCCTTTTGAGGTTTTATGTGATGTTGTATTAATAATATTTTGGATATTTTCAAAGACCCTTATTTGAATATAACTCATTGGTTTAGTATGTGTTTTAGTTAAAAGGTTATATTAGGAATTCTGATTTTATATTTTGTAGGAATAATTTAAAATGTATTTATAACCTTTAAGTTTAATAGGATATTTTACGTTATTTTGGTTAATTTTGATAAAAAGGTTATTACATATTAAGAATATATGTTTTATCATATATATAACCATGGGATAAAAAAATTGGAAACAAAGTGATTAATTTTATTTTTTAATTACACTAGATTAGGAATAATATAATATTAAAGAAAATAGAAAAACATTTTATATGATGGGATTTTATTTTAGGAATAATTATTGAGTTAATTGATGGAAGCATGTATGATTTTATTATGGTTTCATAGTGATTTGGGATATTTATTGAAAAAATTAGAATATTATGGAGATTATATGATTGGGGAATATTCATTTATGGTATGGAACTTTATAAGATATTAATGTTGTTTTGGGGTAAATGTTAAATTAATCTCAAAAGAATATGAGGTCAAATATTTTTTATTTTTGGGTTTTCAACTTGGTCAAAAATATTTTGAATATTTTTATGGTTAGTTACTTATATAATGATTTAAGTTTAATTCTAGGGTTTGTTATTGAGGATTTGGAGATTAATGTATAATTTCACCATATGGAATTTTACTCTTATTGGATATTATCTTGTCTTGTTCTAACCATTTTGGTTTTGTGTGGAGATATGAGGAATAAATATTTATCTTTTATTTGATATTATAACTCACTAAAATTTAATTTTAATCTTTTGGGTATGAAAATTCTACTTGAATATTAATTTATTGGATTTAGAGATGAGAAAGAAGTGAAAATTTATCAAGAAAACGGAAAGGGAAAAATTACTATAGAAAGTGAATAAATCAAGTAAGAATTTTTTTCTTGTGTTATCTATTGCTATGGTAAAATAATCCCTCAACTCTAGGAAAATATCTTGAAATAAAAATGTTTCCATATTATATTTATTTTTTATGAATTGGTGGAATGCTTTATCCCCAACTGATTTATGTTTTTATGGTCATTAAATTTTTATGACCATGTTATCTTAAATCCCCAGGTAGAATCATCAATTCACTTAGATTATATAAAATAAAATATTTAAAAACCCATCTACAATAACTAATAATACATATAATAGTGATGAGAATGGGTTCGATCCAATGAGGAAAAGGGATATAATTATTTGATAGCTTCAATGTTGTTTTTCCTGATTAAACTAAACTAATTTTAACTATAATAAATTATAGTTGAATTGGAATTAATTAAAAGGAAAAATAAATTTCCATGTAATGAAGTGAGTTGATATCAAAAATAATTTTCTTTAAATTTATTAACCGTGATATTTATTTGAGTGTCTAACCTAGATTCTCATTACTTTATAGAACTATCTAAAATAGTTGGATCTTCTTTCAAAGGCGTCTGACTAACATAGATGCATGATGTATTGTATTGAAAGAGAAAGAAAAGTTAAGGTTATATTTATCTCTCCTGGTTCCCTTTATTACATGGAAGTTCATCCTCTAATCATTTAATGGAAATTATACAAATTTTTAATAATTTTTAATCCTTATCATTTTGTTTTAACATTTTTAACTCTTAATATTTTATCATGTAATTTATGTGTTGAGAGTTAAAATAATTTCCAAATTATTAAAACAACCAATGATTATGTCAATAATTACATTTCCAAACATATATAAAATTTTTTGTCAAATATTGGATTTTTATAAATTTTATGTCATTTAATTAGATATTTTATATTTTTAGTTGTGAATTATATTAATTTTGACACTATTCATTACTTGACTTTTTAAAAAAATCATAAAAAAATGATTCCGTCAAAAAAAAATACAATAACTCATCTATAACAAGTCAAATTCATCCCAAAAAAATCATTAATGGAATCAAATATTTCAAATTCTATTTATTTTAATATTATTAATATCATTTATTTGATTCTTTCTTGAATACATCTATTACTACCTCATCTTTGTGTCACTATTTAATTTTATTATTTAATTCCAAAAAATTATAAAAGAATTAAAAAAAATATTTAATATTTATATATTTATAAGGACTATTCATATTATAGGATATCAATTAAATAACCCCATATTAAAATGGTTTTAGTAATAAGAGACAAATTTATCACACTTTTTTATTTACATTAAATTAAATGTTATAAATGTCAGAATCACACCCAAGTGGCTTCCAAATGACATAATTTTTCCCCAAGGATGGTCATAGTCAATAATAACTCACAAAATAAGATTACGAAAAATATTAGGGTAATATTATAATATAATCATACAATTTTTTTCTTTAATTACCCTATTTAATATTAACTGTGAAAAATAATATACTGAAGTTATTGTTGACCAAAAATTATTTTGATCCTATTGGACCACATTTTTCATATTTATTACACCCGTTTATGTCTATTTTTTAAAAATTCCATTCAAAAAATTAGTTAAATTAGGTTTAACACTAATCCCATTGACGGATCGAGAAACAGGTTTTTTAGGTAAAATGTTCAAAAGTTAACATAGATTTCTATTTAATTTTAATTTAAAAAATCATGCAATGAACTACTTTGGATTAACTAATAAAAACATCATCCAATTATACCTTATAATATGTCAAATAATAATATAACAATGTAAATAAATTAGAAGAAAAGGCAGCTTATATTAAAATGCAGTATATTTCATTATTCATTAAAATATGAATTTAATCATAAAAAACAAAAGTAAATCCAAAGTAAATTTTTTTGTCCCACTTCTAAATAAGAAGTTTATTTTTTCAAATATAACATATAAATGTGAAAAAAACTATATTTTAAAATGGTTTCTCCATCAAAAGGAGATAAAAATTCCTTTTTGACAAATACTCCTTTTATTAATAAAATTGAATTTCTTATTAAATCATATCTATAAAACATATAAGGTGGATTTTAAACATATTATTTAAGTTATATTTCATTAAAATAATCTAACAAGATTGCTTTTATTATTTTATAAACATAATTATTTTCACTTAAATAGTTTTTCATAAAAACACATCATTTATATTCAATTGGTTTTTATTTTAATTTCTAATTAATTTTCTAACCAATGAATTAATATACAAACATGTGAAAAATGTACTTTAATATTTTATTTAATATCTTTTATTCTTGAAATTCTAACAATTATGTGATAAATACAACTTAAAATAATAATACTAATAATATATTATTTTTGGCTATAACTCAATCTTGTGTGCACCGTAAGATTTCGGAGAAACCCATTGTTGCATGATGGAAACACTATCAAACAAAGCATCCTTTTTAAAGTAAAATTACTATATGATTCATAATTTTAAAAAAATATGAAAATGTGTTAATCTATAATTACCTGGGATGTTACATCCTTGCCCCTTTTAAAAATCATGCCCTCGTAATTTTAAATTTGCGCTCTGTAACTAATGTGTTACTTTTAGAAATTACATCATTGAAATTCCATATAAGAAAAATATTCAATAAACCTCCACTTTAAAATAACTAAATTGAAGTAAGAAAGGTCACCCAGGATAAAAAAAACTAGGGTTTATAGAATTACATATATATGGAAGAGAAAACTAACCATACATTTTGGATGGGGAGTGATAGAAAACAGGGTTAGGAGAAAGTTAACAATCACAAAACAACAAATTTATAATGGGTTAAACTGTCCTTGATTTCATAGTATGAAAAGTAAAAAAAATTATTTTAATATCTTTTTCATAGAGTTGAGTAATTTTTTTACAACTTAGAATATGAATATAAAGAAATATACTTACTTAAAAAGTATAGATTCATCCTTTAATAAAATTCCCCCACAAACTCATATTTTTTACTAATGGTGAGTATTTAAGATGAATTTTTTTTTACGATTGAAGAAGTAGAATAAACTTATATAGAATCACATAATATAAAAATATTAGCAATATATTTATCTTGTCTTGAAACATTAACCAAATCCAATATGGTATAAATAAATTTTGTAAAAATAATAAACCCTTAGATGAAGAAAAATTACTTTTAATCTACAAAATTCAACTATAATACCAAAAGTTCATCATAGACCATTCAACAAATAATCATCGTTAAAATTATTCAAAATAATAGAAACTAATATGGAAAACCCAAAATTCATATGGACTTGATCACATAGTCTTGCAAGATAAATTTTAACTTGTATCTGCAAATTAAATCGATCACTCTTAATGTCTCATACCAAAAAGTAACTATCCTAATCACATATTCTCCATGAAAGGTAAATAATTTCTATAAATAACCCAATTCTCCATAAGTCAATAATAAAATCATATATTTTTACAAAAATAACATTCGACCATTACTCTTGAAATAATATCACATAGTATTCAATTTATCTTAATAATATAATGTTCCCAAAATATTGAACTTATTCCAAAATAAAAAATATCACTTAATCCCCAAATCATTTTCCAATAACAAGGATATCCATTTGATAAAATATAAGATCCCAAAATCAACTTATTCTTTTTCAATAAACTCATTTAAATAGAAAATAAAAATTCATAAAAACTGTGGACTTCACATGGGCTAGTGGTAGGTGATGCACCCTTATCACCCTTCAATTGTGGGTTCTATCCCTATGGCCTAGTGGGATAGAATGAGTTATCGCACATCTTCCATATTGTCCCTTTTTATAAAACTAAAAAATAACCACAACAAATTTTAACATCAAAGTTTTTACTATACGTATCACTTGAATCCCAACTCATAATTACCACAACATATTAATCCATGAAGTCTTATGGTTTCTACTTGGTTTTATCATCATTTTTTCACATAGATAGAAATTTCATGCATTGAAATAATGATTTAGAGAGTCTTCCAAATCACTTTCTTCCTTTATCCAAATACACCTTGTACAACTTGGGTCATATGGGTGTTCAAAGAAAAATAGTTTTGTAAAATAATCATCTATGACATATAATTTCAAAACATTTGAAAAAACATGATTTTTATAAACCATTAAGATCAATTCTGACTTTAATCTTTCAATCAATGGTTCTTTTAAAATACCAAAAATATGTGCTAAAATAATATACTTTAAAAGAAAGTAAAAATAGGCTACGCAAGGGTCTTCTTCATTAGAATCTTTTGAAAAATCATAATATGCTTCAAAGTCCTATGATGAGTTAAAATATCTAAAAATGCCTTGATAATTTTTTCCTTTTTCAAAATATGATAATATTTATAAAATAAGATTTAAATAAAAACAACCCATTATCCACGATTGTGTTGTGGTATAGAGGAGGTGTTTGAGATCTCATATTGTTGTTTTCAAGTGATTTGTATGTTAGAATATGTTTCAGAATCATCTATACGTGACTTTGAAATAATTATTACAAGTAATTCATTAGGAAGAGATCATAATTTTGTTTTAGATACTCATCCTTCAATTTGTAACCTACTTTAATTGATATAAAAAAGTTATAGAACAAGGATTTAACTAAAATAATACACAAAGAAACATACCATAAGTTTAAGCAAAACTCATAATCCTTAAAGTTTTCAAAACTGACCAATGATATGAACCATAAGTCCCCATAATTAAACATTACTTAATCTTTCATTATGTTAATAAATTTACTTTCATTAGCATCGAGGATCTTTGTAGGTATAGATCAATTTAGAATTGTTCCATAACCCAACATAACAACTCAAATATTAAAAAGTAGATAATTTACTCACTATCCATTTTTTCATAAAATAAAAAAGGTTTGAAAAGAAACATGGTTTCATTTAATGTATAAACTTAGTAACTTTTCCTTGATCTCATAATTGACTATATTCTTCTTTAAGTCCTATTAAATAAATTTTCAGAACATGGGATGAGTATAAAAATCTTAGTAAGAGATACACAAAAAGGGAAAACTATTAGTATTACGAAAACATGTAAACCATGAATACTTTATCATAAGTAATACTTTTCACCTTTAAGAAGT
The DNA here is from genome assembly GCA_963277665.1 of Viscum album. NCBI lineage: Eukaryota > Viridiplantae > Streptophyta > Magnoliopsida > Santalales > Viscaceae > Viscum > Viscum album. The sequence goes on from OY728165.1 coordinate 817,583,357, forward strand.
AGAAAATACACTTTACTCAATATAAACTTGTTGCGTACCATTTTTGTAAACAAAATATTACCAGAAAACCAATAGAAATATCATATAACTAATAAAGGTAACATGGGACATAATAACACTTAAATAGAATAACCACATGGTTGACTTACACATATATCACTATATAGAATAGCCATATTTCTGACTTCCATAACTAATGCCTTCTAGGTTATAATGTAACCACATGTCATTGGTTTATCATAGAACAACCCATCTTTGGTTTATCACGTAATCACCATTGATTGGTTTATCACATAACCACCCATAAAATGTACAAGTACCATTAAATAATCATAACACATAAAATATTACAATTATCTATATTTAAATCATAAAAATTTCATTTTTATTCACAGGAAATCATTTCAAGATATTAAAATATTCAGTCCATTCTCCAAACCATTTCAAACATTAAATAAAGGGACTTTTTAATCAAAGTGTCCAATTCCATTTTGAATCTTTTGAATGAAATTAAAATAATAAAACATTAATTTATATATTCATAAAAACCATTTTGAAAAACTGGACATTAAAGGAAATATTTTAGAAGAATAAATATTTAAAACATTTAAAATGATATTTTAGTTAAAGAGCCCCTTACTGCTTGAGAAATAATTGAATAAAAATAATTAATGAATAACATGAAACAAAACATTAAATGTCATGCTGATAAAAAAATCATGATATACCATGTCAAAAGGGTTTTATATGCACATTATAGGACAACAAAGGTGCATAACATCAAGATGTGCCTCAATGAAATGATATTATGAAGAAGTCCCTTACCTTGAGTTTGATTCATCACATATGTTCCTTGTACTTCATGAAAAATAATATTAGGTTAATTTATACTTGATTAAGAGCCTTTTAATGTTAATTATTCCTTTTATATCATTAATTACCATTCTATAATAATTATTTAATTATTTGAGTTCATGTTTAATGTTTTGTGGATATTCGGAACCACAGTCGAAAATGAACACGGTTTGATGTCACTAGTCTATGTGGTCACAATTACTTCATATCTGAAATAATATTCATGAAATTATTATAATTTTTATACATAAATAATTATTTTAAATCAAACCATTAAATATTTCTATGACAAATTAACAATTCTATATTCATGGAGATGGTAAGTCGTACGTACGCATGAGTAACATTTTCTATTTTTCATTAATCATTATTGAAATAAGTTAATTATTATTTTATCTTTATATAATTTTAATAAAATCATTAATATCATATTAATATTTTAAATATACTTATATATATCATACAATTTATGTAATGAATATAAATGAGTCGTATCGCTTGGTGAATGTGATTGTACACATTTACGCACGAACAACATTGTCATCTTTTTTGCGCATAGAAAGTAAAAACATAATTGATATATCATTATATTATAAGGATTAATATTTCATTGATATCATATATGAATATAATTTCTATTATTATAACTAGTCATTAGAGACATTTATGAAAACCAAATTAGATCGGTCTGTGGATGTGATACTTCACACGTACGCAAAAACTATTAATTACCTTCCCATTTAATAGAAGTGGAGATGGATTTAGGAGATGATATTAATATAATAACATTTCAGTACATTGAGGATACTGGATTTATTATTTCACATTGAAAAAATAATATTTTAATGATGTTTAAGAAGAAATAAAATAGAAATACTAAAATAAAAACATCATCTTTCCTCTGGATGAGAACCTTTCTTAACACCTAAAAGCCTCTAAGTAGGGTGTTCCTCTCTAAAAAAGGATTAAAATGTGGGTAGGGATAATAGGAATGGGTTGGGGGTATATATTTTCCAAACCAAAAGGTCTTGGATGTGTGAGTAATAGAGGAATTGGTTTCTTCTTATATGGGAGGGGAGGGGCACCCTTGGAATTATCAAAAGTATTAGATTAATTTAAATTAAATTCCAAATAAAAATGGCTAAAACACATTTAATTATAATATAAGATGGTTTTCTCTAAAAATATAGTCCTAAAATTATAATTATACATGTTTTTAATATTTTTTAATCATTATCTTTTTGTTTCAACCTTTTTAACTCTTACCGGTTTACCAAGTAATTTACACTTTGACAGCTAAAATAATTACCAAATCATTCCAAACGACCAATCAATGAGTCTTTAATGAAATTTTTTGACTTCTATCATATTTTTGGACTAATATTGTATTTTTAAAAAATTTATATCATTTAACTAGATGTTTTATATTTTAAGTTATGAATTATGTAAATTTTGACATTTTTCATTACTATAATTTTACAAAAAATAATAACAATTTTATTACATTGAAAAAAATACATTAAATAATCTATAAAATGTCAAACTACTCTGTAAAATTAAATTATGTCATAAAATATTTTTAATTATTTTTATTTCAATGTTAGCAAAATCGTTTAATGGATTCCTTCTTTAATAAATCTCTTATTGTATCATCATTGTGTCACTAATTAATTTTATTATTTAATTCCTAAAAAATATAAATAATTTACCATGTTGTAGGTAATATTTTCATATTTGTAATGACTATTCACAGTCAAATATATCAATTACATAACTATGTATTAAAATTGTTTTAGTAAGAAGAGACATATTTATGACATATTTTCCTTTACTTTAAATTAAATGTTATAAATATCCTAATCACACCCAGGTAGCTTTGAAAGGCCACAATTTTATCCAAAATATATTAATGGTCAATAATAACTCTTTAAATAAGATTATTATAAGTTCTATGGTTATTTTATAATTTTATAATATAAATTTACCTTCAATTACCCTATTTATCTATAACCATGGTAAATAAAATTCTAAATTTACTATTCAAAAAAATTATTTTGATCATGCGAGACCATATTTATCATAATGAGTATAATCATGTATTTCTGTTTTTTGAAAATTCAAGTCATATAAGTGGTTAAATTAGGTTTAACATGAATCATGATGATGGATAGAGAAAACTGGTTTTTTAAGTTAAATGTTCAAAAGTTCACATAGTTTTTCAATTTAATTTTAACTTGAAAAAGAATACAATGAACTAAATTAGAATAACTAATAAAAACTTCATCTAATTATAACTTAAAATTTTTAAAATGATAACTGAAAAATATAAATATAATAGATGAATAGTTGTTCTGAATTAAAATGTAATATTTCTAAATATTATTTAAAATATGAATTTAATCAGTAAAATACCAAAAAAACAATTAAAGTGAATTTTTATGTCCTACATCCAAATAAGAAGATTTTTTTCAAATTGAACTTATAAAATTGAAAAAAAAAACTGGATTTAAAAGGGTTTCCCCATCAAAAGGTGGTAAAAATTTCTTTTTTGAAAAATACTCCTTTTATTCGTAAAATTGTATTTCTTCTTATATCATGTCTACAAAACATATAAGATGAATTTTAAATATTATATTTAATTTATAATTCATTTAGATATTCCAACAAGATTTATTTTATTATTTTATAAACACAATCATTCACACTTAAATAGTTTTTAATAAAAACAAATCCTTTATATTCAATTGGTTTTTATTTTTATTTATAAATAATTTTATAACCGATTAATCATTATATAAACATGATTTAACCCTATTTTAATAATTTAGTTAATATAATTAATTCCCTCTATTCTAACATCTATGCGATAAAAAAAACTTAAAATAAGAACATTAATATTATTTTACTTTTTGGTATAACTTAGTATTGTGTGCAATGTAAGATTTTAGAGAAATCCCTTTTTGTTTGTCAAGTAAACTATCAAAAAAAACATCCTTTTTAAGTAAAATTTTTATCTAATTCATAATTATTAAAAAATATGAAAAATTAATATTCAATAATTACCTTGTATGTTACAATACCTATTAGTCAGGACTGGTTGAAAAAGTGTTTAAACAGCTTCAAGGAATTGACTACAACAAAACGTTTTCACCAGTTGCAATGTTGAAATCTATCAAAATTCTAATTTACACTACAGCTTTCAATTGTTATGATATTTGAAAAATGGATTTCAAAATATCCTTCCAAAATGAAACCATCAGAAATATTTCTATAGGACTCAAATAGAATGATTTTTTATTCCAAAGGATGCCAACAAGGTATTAAAGTTGCAAGGATCCATTTATAGATTCATGAAAGAATAAAGTTCATGGAACAATTTTTTTATGAGGTCCTAATGGAATTTGGATTCATAAACAATGAATTAAATTCATGTGTCTATAAATGGTTTAGTGGTAGTGTAGTCATTTTATTAATAGTATATTTTCATGAGATATTACTCATTAGAAATAAAATACCAGTCATGCAATATATTAATGTGTGGTTGAATAAATGGTTCTCTATGAATGACTTGGGTAAGGGAATATTTATTCATCGGATCAATATCAATCATGATAGATCCAAGAGTTTTCTCTTTCTAAGTCAAATTAAATACATTTAATAGATACTAAATAGATTCATTATGGAATAATCCGAGAGGGGATTTTCGTCATCATTACATCGAATTCATCTTTCAAAGAAATTGTTTCCTTGGACAAATAAGAAAATAAAAATATTGGCATGTATTATATAATCATTAGTAATTAGTTCATTAATATATACTATTCTATGTACCCATATGTTTCCTACACATTAAGTGTGGTGAGAAGATATCAATTTGATCTAAGTGACCACCATTGGATGGAATTAAAGACTATCCTTAAGTATCTGATGTGTATTAAGGAAATGTTCCTAGTTTATGAAGGAGATGACCAAATAGTCATCAGAGGATATGAAGATACTAGTTTCCAAACTTATCAAGATGAAAAGACACCAAAAATAGGATATATCTTTACTTTTAATAGAGGTGTTGTGATATTTAAGATCACAAAGCAAGGTATGGATGCATGTTCTATAGTAGATTCCGATTATATTTTGGCTTCTCAGGCAGCTAAATAAGCAGTATGCATGTGAAACTTCATCCAAGAACTTGATGTGGTACCTTGCATTAAAGATCTCATCACACTATATTGTGATAATACTATAATAATGGAACTTTCAAAAGATCCAAGGTCACATCAGTGGATGAAGAACATACTTCATAAGTCCCATATTTTGAGGGATATTTCTCATAGAGGTGAAGTTTATGTGAGAAGAATTTATAAAGAATAAAACATGGTGTACCCATTGACTAAAGCCTTAACTCATTAGAAACACAACTATTATTGTAGGTCCAGTGGAATAAAGGTTGTAGGCAGTTGGCTCTAGTACAAGTGGGAGTTTGTTGGATTCGATGTACTAGGACCAACTGTTTGTACTTTGATTACATGTATATTCAATGTATTAAATATTAGTAAAACCTTTTATTACAAATTTTTTGTTCCTCTACTTGACTTTAATGTAATAATGTATTATAGTATACATATCATTAATAAGGTCATATCAGTTCCCCACTATATTTAAAACCTTGATGTTCTATTACGTTATTCTTAAACAATGTTTTATGGTTGGAACACAAACTATGATAGGATACATAGTACATACACTATCATATGAAATTAATCAAAGTTATATGTGTATTATTATCATTAATTTCAAACATGGTAATCTTTAAGATAGGAGATTATGAGAACAGACCCTCCAGTAGGAATTCATCATGTTTTAGTGTTATCGAGTATTCTTATCTATGAGTGTGTGTGATGGTCCTTAGACATTAATATTATTATTAATGCATGTTACAACTCAATTACCTAGATATTTTTTATAAACCATGATGTTAAAATTTCATGGAGAACTTGGATATGTTGGGTTTGTTCTGAGTGACATGTCATTAATGGATAATTCAATGAAGTATTTTTCCCTTCCATCTTTATGGAAGATAAAATCACGGCCCTTTGATTAGAATAAAACTATTGTATTAAATTCAATGGCCATGGTGTAACTGTAAGGACCCAACCCTAGTTGCCCAAAGTTAGTGCCGTATTTTATTACATTGGAATATAAACAAAGAATATGCATCCCTAAGGACCGAGTAGTTTAGTATAATTGGAAACAAGATACATACATAAGTTTAACATTATAAATTGAAATGAAAAACAACATATAAACTCTATCGAAAGCATCCATAACTCCTAGATTATTTCTGCATGTCATTCATAATAAAAATATTCATGTCCTGATAAAATGAAACATAATAAAGGGGTGATATCAAATTCTCAGTAAGGGTAGGCAATACATCTGAAGATATCATAAAAATAATCATTATTGATGTAGAATAACTAAAAACACATGCCTTTAACAAAAAACATGAACACATTATGGAAGGAATAAGAGATGAATAAATAATGCTATAGTAAAATCTAATTATGGATATTCTACTAGTTGAATAACCACATTATCCATCAATACTATTTTCATATTATGTAAATTTATAATTTATGATATCATAACCAAACCGTCACGGCCTTGTTCCAAGACCATAAGTAATAATTTTTCCAAGGCCTTGTGCCAAGACCGTAGTTTGTCTCACGAGACCTTCTGATGCACTGATGGAAAATAGTGGGCCACACATGACACTTAATACGTCCAATTAATTCCTAATATTAATGGGGATAAACATAAAAACATATACATTCATATTGAAACTAATATATGAAACTTAAATAACTTTCCTCGAAAATTATACATAAACACTAACCATTTGAAGTATATTGGTGAATGGATTTAAGATAGAACATAGATGATCAAAATAATCAAAAAAATTAAATTAAATATGTTATATGATATAAAAAAATATAAATCCCAATAATACAAAATAATCAACAAGAGTGTTGAAATAGATGAATACACTCTTATAAAATCATCGAGCAATTCTTAATATAAATACTCATTTACTTTGAAAAGAAGAGTTCTTTTGGAAAACACATTGTATAAAAACATAAGTGAATTAAGATAGTATTTTTCATAATAAAATGAGTTATTTTATAAATATAATAGTTTTCAAAAATATATTATATATTTCTCTTGAAAAAATTTAAGAATTTTATAAATTCCCTTGAATCAGGCTTGTATTACGGGAAGAATTTTTTAAAGATCCTTTTAAAACATATAACACCCCATAAATAAAAGTAGGATTCTGGTTTGTACACATATATAGAAAATTATTACATAATATTTTAGGAGTACATATGAATAATTAATAATTTAATTTAGGTAAGTGGAGAATAAGAGTAACCCAAATGAAGATGAAGGTTTGGGTAGAAAACCCTTACAATCAGTCTGAATGTGTTCCGCTCTGGAACTTAAGATCTTGTAATATGAAAATAGACTTACTAATAACTTAATTCATAACCTATTAGACATTTATTTAGTTTATCATAATCTTATTAAGTTCATTATGTCATTATTTATAAGTTATAAGATTTAATTCTATCATTCCGGAGTGTTTGTTTCTTTGGTTTTCATGATCGGTATATTTGTATATGAGTATGGATGTTAATTTGGAAAGGATGTAATTCTACAAAATTTAAATTATATATTATTTATGAACATAAAGAATTGTTAATGGTTATATATATCATTTTTTACAATATATTATGACAAATCATTGGATGAAATATTAATGACAATCACTTGGATTACTTGGCGGTAATTAGATTATTATGAAATAGTTTTGTCATATAAATTAATACTATGTACATATACTGTTTCCTAAATATTAAGTATGTTATAATACATAAATTATAGTCTATTTAAATCATAAAAATGGTTTCATGAACATTAATGATGGAGAAATTTAAGAACAAAACTTTCCCATCCACGAAGGTTGTAAATTGGAACCTCAGAGATGATGATTTCATTTATAAAAGAGAGAGGGGGGGAGAGAGTGGGGAGTATGACTATTGATAATCGTTATTAAATTAAAATTTTATAATTACATTATATATTTGATACTATATTTATAAGGATCAATTGGATAGAGGAGGTTATGAGAGAATAAGAAAGGAAGATAGATTGAAATGAAACTAAATGAAAACGAAAGATGTTTTACCTCTTGAAATAACCTCCTTGAGAACCTCCTTAAGGGAAGGGATTTTTGTCTTTTGGAAAGACCAAGAGCTACTAGAAGTGGGTAGTGACTAGGTAAGGGTATTTGGGAAAACATTGAGGATCTTAAGGGCTTATAGGAATGAAGTGAAGAGGGAGTGGGAGTTATAGTGGAGGAGAGGAGGGTTTTCCCATTATTTTAATCATTATTTTATTATTTCAAAAACTACAACCAATAGTATTGATTATTGTGACAAAAAATAGTAACAAGTGTATGTGAGTTCAATACAATGGTCATTTACATTATCCATGACTCATGCATGATGCAGAAATTCACTTATTTAACATATTTTGAAAATTATCTAATTTCCATATTCACCAAAAATTAAAGTATTTCAAAAAAATTCCAAAAATTCACTCTAATAGTTTTTCAACCTGTAGAATTCATAAATTAAATCCATTTTTTGAAAATAATTTTCTAAATATGATTAATATAATTTTTAATTAAAATAATAATTTATTTGAAAAATAATAATTTTAAAACTATAATTCGTTTTATATTTAAAAAATAATCAAGATCATATCCTTAAGACAATAAAATAATAATATAATTAACTATTCATAAGGGTCATATTAATATTTATAAGGGTATGTTAGAATTCACCAAAAATTAATTTTCTCTTATCAGACTCTAAATATCTTACTGAACCAACCATGTGTGTCGGTTTTTCAAAATTCAAATCAAAAAAGCTAAAAAATTATGTTTTGTGGCTAGGATATAACAAAGTGTTATTTTATAGAGATATAGTGTTTCATGAATTCAATATTAAATTTATTTTCCAAATCTTGGGGTTTTACATTATCCCCTCCTTATAAAAATTTCATCCTTGAAAATACTATAATGTTACCTCACAAAATGATTTCGATTATTCTTCATCATAAGCTCCTCTGGCTCCCATGTTGCCTCTTTGATTTTATGATTTTTTCAATGTATATTTACCACTCAAGTCGTTCGATTTTTCAACACTTGTTCTTTAGTTTATAGAATATGGATAGGCCCTCCACAGTAAGATAGTTCAAGTTCTAATTCTATTCCTTCAGAAGTGAGGACATGTGTTGGGTTTGGCATGTACTTTCTCAACAATGAGACAAGGAACACTTTTTTTATTTTAGACAGGCTAGGTGGCATAGCCAAAAGATATGAAATAGCTCCAATTCTCTCTAAAATTTCAAAATTCCCTATCTACCTAGGGTTGAGTTTCTATTTCATCCCAAATATTATAACACACTTACATGGAGATAATTTTATGAAAACATGATCTCCCACTTGAAATTACAAATCGTTCCTTTGATTATAATCATATATTTTTGGTCTACATTGAGATTCTTTGATATGGACTCGAATAGTCTTTACATTCACTATTGTTTCCTCCATAATCTCTGGGCCCACAAGCTTCCTTTCTCCAACTTCATCCCAACAAGTTGGTGTACAACACCTCTTTCCATAAAATTATTCATATAGTTCCATTTGAATAATTGAATGGAAATAATTATTTTAGTAAAACTTTATTAAAGTAAATTATTGATCCCATGTACCTTGAAAGTCAAGTGAAATGACCTCAACATGTCCTCTAATTGTTGGATTGTCCTTTCAGATTGCCTGTCAGTTTGTGGGTGATAAGCAGTACTCAATTGAAGCAGGGTATTGAAGTATTTCATAATACCTTTCCATAATTTCAATGTAAATCATAGATCAAAATCTGGAAAAATTGTGAGAGGTTCTCCATGAAGTCTCACAACTTCATTGATATAGAGTCTTGTTAGGGGATCCAGTGTAAAATCCTCCCTTATAGCGATGAAAAGTGCTGATTTCATAATTCGATCCACAATTACCCATATTGCATCATTATTTCTTGTAGTTTTGGGGAATCTAGTGAAAAAATCAAGGGTGATGTCACCCCATTTCCATGTAAGAATAGGTATAGGTTGCATGAATCCTCTAGGATGATGTCAGTTGGCCTTTACTTGTTGAAAGACTAAACATATTGATACATAATCATTAATTTCCCACTTTATGTTATCCCACAAGAAATGTTCTTTCATATCTCTATAAATTTTAGTAATACCATGTTGTATTGATAAATTTGAGCTATGAGCATCATCCAATAACTCTCTTTTCAGTTCAGGTGGAGAGGGAACACGTAGCTTCTTCCCAAATTTCCAAATTCCATCTTCACACATGAAGTCGTCCAACTTCACATCTTTCATAGAGTTAATTTTATTTTGAAGATTCCTGTCATCAGACTGTGAAGATTTAATTCATTCCAATAAATATGGTTGGAAAACCATTTGAAAAGATAATTATGTTTCAACTTCTGTGATAATTCCCATATCCATCCTCACTAGATCCTTGTACAAATGATCCTTTTCAATCCTAATTTTTTTGAGAACTCCAAGATTTTTCCTACTCAATTCCTCAGCTACCTTGTTTTCCTTTCATGGGTAGTAGTGTATGGAACAATAATAATATTTGAGTAGTTCGAGCCATCTCTTTTGGCCCAATTTTGAGTTCTTTCTACGAGAATATATATTTTAGACTCTTACGATCTATAAATATCTCACATTTTTTACCATTGAGATAATGACTTCATATATTTAGGGAAAGTATTACTACTACTAACTCGAGATCATGAGTAGGATAGTATTTTTTACGAATTATTAACAGCCTTGATGCATATTCAACAACTCTATCATTCTGCATAAGGACACAACCAAGCCCTTTCTTTGATGCATCACTATAGATCACAAACCCATCATTCCCTAATAGTAGAGTTAGGATAAGAGAATTCACCAATATTATCTTCAATTCTTCAAAATTTTCCTCACATTCTTTTTTCCATACGAACTTAACCCTTTTAGCAAAAATCATGGTAATTGGGTTGGCTAAATGGGTGAAGTTATAAATGAAACACCTATAATATCTTGCTAAAATAATAAAACTATGTACCTCGGTTATGTTTGTTGGAGTAGGCCATTCTTGAATAGCCTTTGTCTTTGCAAGATCAACAGATAGTCTATTTATAGAGACAATGTGTCCAAGAAATGAAACTGATTTAAGCCAAAAATCAAAATTTCTAAACTTCCCATATAATTCATTTCTTCTAAGAGCCTTTAGAGTAGTGCACAATTTATTTTCATGAACTTCATAGCCTTTGAATTATACCAAGATATCATCAATAAATACCACCACTATGTCATCAAAATATTCCTTGAAAACTATATTCATTAGATCCGTGAAAACATAGGGTGCATTAGTCAGTTCAAATGGAATTACTATAATATCGTAATGCCTATACCTAGTTTGAACTGTTATTTTTGGAATGTCTTCCTTCCTTACATGCAACTGATGATATCCAGATCGAAGGTCAATCTTCAAAAAATATTTAGATCTATTAATTTGATCAAATAAATCATCAATTTGAGGTAGGGGATACTTGTTATTTATTGTTATATCCATGATCTCCCTGTAGTCAATGCACAACCTCATAGATCTATATTCTTCTTAATGAAAAGAACAGGGACTCCCCATAGAGAAACATTAGGGTAAATAAATGCTTTATCACTCAATTCCTATAATTGTTTCTTCAGTTCTACTAATTCTAATGTATCCATTCTATAAGGGGTCTTTGATATGGGCCTTGAATCAGGAATTAAGTCAATGGAAAACTTAATTTCCCATTCTAGAGTATTTCTAGGTAAATCCTCTGGAAATACATCAACATATTCTAGTACAATAGGTACATCCTCTATTGGAACATTATTTTCCCCACCCATAGTTATTTCTTTCCTTTAAACCCCAATAATTGAATTCATTAGTGCTACAAGTGGTAGATCTAGATGAGAATCATATGGTTTTGTTTCTGCCATAAAGATAAGGGATACCAAATCATCCTAAAAAATTGTAACCTCCTTCTTCTTGCAATAAAGATTCATATCATGGTTTGAAATTCAATCCATTCCAAGGATTATATCTGAGTAAATCATGGGTATGTTAATCAAATAAGAAGATAAAGAATGTTTATATTCCATAATAGGGTTTTCCTAACACATCTTTGTTGCAATGATACTTACCTTAAGAGTTATTACTGAAAACTTCCTTATTAAATCAAATTGAAAATATCTAATTTTCTTCGAAATATCTAATTTTATTGGAAAAATGGGAATATATGAAAGAATTTTATGATACAAAATCAAATAAATCATTGTTTAAGTTTGAGTAAATGATTAAATTACCTTCCACCACATCATTAGGAACTTAATCCTCTACAGTTGTGACTGCAAAAGCTTAGTCTTTCTCCCTTGGAATTCTTTGGAGAATGTTTCCCTAACGCTTAGAAATTTCATGTGCATAATATCCCAAATCCCAAAAATTGTATCACTGAACACTGGTAGCTTCTTTATTCCCCTTACAATCTTGAGATAAGTGGCCTTTTTCTCAACACTTGTAACATGCTCTCATTCAATTTAGGAAATTTCCTGGTTGTTTCTTCCTAAATTATTGCAAGATGGAAGGTAAACTCTTACCTTCTCCTCCATTTCCTTATTTCATTTTCTAGAGTTTTCAGTAACCCTCTTCTTCTATTTTTTCTTTAAATTTATAAGACTTGGAAAATTAATTTTTCATTTTAAAAGAACTTGAGACTATATCTTCATATGATTAGAAACTTTGGGAGACTAGTTTTTTTCAGATAAGTTGGTTTAAACCCTCATAGAATCAATAACTTTTTCTCCTTGGATTATGTATGTAGTCCGCATGATGCCTTGTCAGCCTTGTAAAGTCGGATTCATACATCGAAACATTTTCATCCTCCTTCTGCCTCAGATTCAGGAAGTTTCTTTCCATATCCTTGCATTGTTCGTGGGGGAAATATTTTTCAAGGAAGATTTCCATAAAATACATCCATTCCATCTCTTCTATTTCTTCCTCCCACTTTTTTTTGGATTAATGACTACCACTGATCCGCATCTCCCGATAGAGGATAAACTTCCATGAAAACCTCCTCTCTTTTAATAAATCCTAAAGAGATAAATATATTCTCTTGGGAACATATCCATTGCTCATCTACAAATTGGTTAGTAGTCCCATTGAATGATGGAGGTTGTTGTTGCATAAAGTGATCTAACAATGCTCCCCCACATTGGGGATCTGGATCCTCCATATGGGTAAGGTTATTATTCATAACCTTAGTCAGATATCCCAGTATATTTATAAGTTTCTCAGAACCAGTCGTAGCACCATAGCCAACATCATTATCTTACAACTAAGGTAAATCCCTACATGGGACACACATGTTCATGTAGTTTTCCTTCCTTCTACTAGGAATCATTTCTAAATAATGGAATACACTATATTACATTATGAATCAAAATGTATAATATCAATGTATAAAAATACTTAGCATAAATTGAAATTATATACATAATTAATCTCAAAATCACAAACACTGTTTCTTTGAGGAAAATTTTGCATTAAAATACTTCAAAATGGATTGTAAGGAAATGTGAATTATCATAAGAATATCCCACAAGAGTGTTAAACCTGGTGCATAGTAAGGCTTGTTGTTGTGTACCAGGATACCTCGGGTCAAGCCTGAAACTCCCTGTTGGAGTTTTCACACCTAGGAACTTCTGTGCCAGAACCACATCCACTTATAGTATCCTGAAAGGGATATATTTTCTATAAATATCCACATAATATATTCCTTACCAAAAATACCAAGATTTTATTTTATTTTTATCCACAAATACTATCTCAGGGTTTTTTTCCCTAATCTACATTCTCTAAATCTAGTTTCCGAGTTTTATAATAAACTGCCTTTGGTACCAGCAGTAATGACCTGACCCGGATTGCCCGAAGCCAGTGCCTTATTTAATTAAATTGGAATATAAACAAGGAATATCAATTCCAAAAGAATAATTAGTATATTATCATTAGAAAAATAATACATACTTAAGTTCAGTATTACAAATTGAAACAAAAAACAACATAGAAATTCCTTCAACAACATCCATAACTCCTAGGTTATTTCTACATGTCATTCATAATAAAAATCTTCATGCCCTGAAAAAATTAAACATAAGAAATGGGTGAGCTCAAATTCTCAGTAAGGGTAAGAAATACAGTAGAAGATATCATAAACATAACCATTAGGCATGTTGAATAACTAAAAACACATACTTTTAACAAAAAAAACACGAACACCTTATGGAAGGAATAAGAGCTGAATAAATAATGCCATAGTAAAATCTAATCATGGGTATTCTACTAGTCGAATAAACACATGAACCATCAATAATATTTTAATAAATAGGAAAATCATAATGTAGGACATCATAACCATATCGTTAAGGCCTTTTTCCAAGACTGTAAATAATCATTTTGTCAAGGCATTGTGCCAAGATTGTAGTTTGTCTCATGAGACCTACCGATGCACTGAGGGGTTATAGTGGGACCCATCCGACACTTAATAAGTCCAATACATTCCTCATATGAATGGGTATAAATATAAAAAACTTATACAATCGTATAAAAATTAATATATGAAATGTAAATAACTTTCCCTGAACATTAAGCATAAAAACTAACCATTCGAAGTAAATTGGTGAATGGTTTTTAAATAGAACATACACATTAAAAATAATGATAAAAAATTCAATTAAATATGGTTAATGATATCATAAAATATTAATCCCAATAAAATATAAGAATCAACAAGAGTGTTAAAACAGATGAAGATGCTCTTATAAAATCTTCGATTAATTCTTGAGATAATCACTCTTTTTCTTTAAAAAGAAGTGTTATTTTGGAAAAATATTTGTATAAAACTATATGTGATGTAAGATAGTATTTTCATAATAAAATGAGATATTTTATAAAGATAGCGGTCTCCAAAAATAGATTATAGGTTGCCCTTGAAAATTGGTATGAATTTGAGAAATTCCCTTGAATTGGGCTTGTATTACGGGAAGAATTTTTGAAACATCCTTTTAAAGCATATAACTCCCCATAAATTAAAGTATGTTTCTGGATTGTACAGATATATATAAAATTCTCAAAGATTTTATGATGAGTATATATGAATAATTAATAATTTAATTGAGGTATGTAGATAATAAGAGTAACCCAAATGAAAATGGTGGTTCGGGTAGAAAACCTTTACCTTAAGTCTGAATGTGTTCCACTCTAGAACTTAAGATCCTGGAATATGAAATTATAATTATTAATATATTAATTTAGAACCTATTAAAAAATTATTTAGTTGATCATAATTTTATTAAGTTCATTATTTCCTTATTGATATGTTATAAGATTGAATTATATCATTCCGGAGTGTTTGTTTCCGGGGTTTTCATGATCGGTATATTTGTATATGAGTATGGATGTTCATGTAAAAGGATGTAATTATCTAGAATTTAAATTATAAATTATTTATGAACATAAATTAGTGTTAATGGTTATATATAGCATTTTTTTACATGATATGATGGTGAATCATTGGATGAAATATTAATGACAGACACTTAGATTATTTGGATGTAATTGGATTATTATAAACTAGTTTTGTCAAATAAATTAATACTATGAACATATACTGGTTCCTGAATATTAAGTAGGTTATAATACATATATTATAGTCTTTTTCAAATGTAAAAAGGGTTTTATGACCAGTAATTAAGGATAAATTTAAGAACAAAACTTCTTCTTCCACGAAGATTGTAAATTGGAACCTCACGGGAGATGATTTCATTTATAAAAGAGAGAGAGGGAGAGAGAGAGTAAGAATATTGATAATGGTTACTACATTAACATGGTATAATTAAATTATATATATGATACTGGAGTTGTAAGGATCAATTGAACATAGGAGGTTATGGGAGAATAAGAAAAGAAGATAAATTGAAATGAAACTAAAAAAAAGAAAGATGTCTTACCTCTTGAAATAACCTCCTTGAGAACCTCCTTAAGGGAATGGGTTATGGTATTTTGGAAATACCAAGAGCTCCTGGACTTGGGGAGTGACTAGGGAGGGGAATTTGGGAAGAACTTTGAGGATCGTCAAGGCTTAGAGGAATGAAGAGAAGAGGGAGTGAGGGGGGGTTATATTGGAGGAGATGAGGTTTTTCCAGTTATTTTACTCATTATTTTATTACATTGCCAAAGACAACCAATAGTATTTTATCTTGTGACCAAAAATAGTAATAAGTGCATGTGAGTTTGAACTAATGGTCATTTACATCATCCATGACCCAATCATGATGCAGAAATTCACTTATATAACCTATTTTGTAAATTATAGAATTTCACTGTACACCAAAAATTCAAGTATTTCATAAAATTTCCAAAAATTCACCATAACCATTTTTTTATGTTTAGAATTAAAAAATGAACACTAGTTTTTGAAAATAATTTTCTAAATATAATAAATTTAATTTTTAAATAAAATTATAACTTATTCAAAAAATAATAATTTTAAAACTATAATTCGTTTTAAATCAAACTGAAAAATTAATCAAGATCAAAACCATAAGAAAATAAATTAATAATATGATTCACTATTCATAAGAGTCATATTATTATTAATATTACTATTCCAAATAGTGTGTTACTATTCACCAAAAATTATGTGTGTCTTATCAAACTCTAAATATCATACTGAATGCAACCGTGTATGTGAGTTATTCAAAATTAAAATCACAGAGGTGGAAAAATTATGTTTACTAGCTCGGTTATAACAAAGTGGTATTTTTTAGAGATATAGTGTTTCATGCATACAATATTAAATTTATTTTCAAAATTGTGGGGTGTTACAGTAACGATGTGTTTCAGATAGCCAAATAAATACATAATGATCATATAGGTTGGTGACATGGATGTGAAACCTTCTTGATGATATATTATGATAAACGGATTGTAATACATAGTGAGCATTTGTGTGTGGTTTATGTCATTGCGATATAAATTTATTTCTATTGGGTACCATGAATCATTTCTAGATAGTAATTATTGAATTTAGGAATGGACACCTAATGATAGAGATATTTTATCAAGAAGGTCGCAAACTAAGTGTTTCCATTGATCATGATTAAATTCTATTTTATTTAAATTAATGGAATAAAAATTATTTTCAAGACTGGGGAATAATTTTAAAAAAATTATTCTATTCACAAAAATTAAATAAATATTTATTCACTGGCTTGTGAATAAAAATATATTTGTTTATTTCATTGAATATTTAATAAATATTTATTCGATGGTATGTGAATAAAATATTTATTTATGAATAAAATATTTATTCATGAATTTATTAAAATCCGAAGAGTTCTAACAAACCCGGACCACTTCTGATGATAAAATAATTATTTACAATCCAGTAAATATTTTTTATCAATTTTCACAAGTTTGTGAACCATAAAATAATATTATTATTTTTATGAATCTTGGGGTTTGTTGAAGGTTTTAAATTTTATGTAATTCTTGGAATGCAATTTAATAATATTTTAAATTGAAAACTAACTCTATAAATATATGGATATGTCTATTATGTCTTGAATCCAAAAAAATTAGAATAGTGATTTTTTGCACACCAAGAATTATCTCTTAACTCCTCCTTCTCTATGCCTCTCAAGAATAAGAAATACAAGAGGTATTTCTTCATTACTGAAGAACGATCAATCAATAGTGAATAATGCAAGATATTTTATTTGCCGCACTTACACCCAGAGATCAAGTGGTTCTTTTTAGAGACCACTAGAGCATCTGGAGATCACTTCTCGAGGGATTTTATCCTTTGATCCTAATAGTGCAATGAAGTTAATCTAAAATGGGTCATTCTGGACTATCAAAATTGATCAATGAAGAGTTTTCATAAGCCCAAATATTTATTTCTTCATATATTAAACAAATTAATTATAAGTGTTTTGTTCAATATCCTATCTCATTGTTTCAGGAAATAATAATTAAAATGAATTTTAATATATCACCCACCACTGCACGCTACCACTGCACCTATAACCAATAAAAATGAATAGTCCCCCCATCACACACTTACCACATCGAAACACTGAGTGTATGTTTTCCTATTAATAAGTAAAGCACTCCCAAAACTGCTCTGACAAGTCGGATGGGCATCGAAGGATTCCCTACACCACCATGGAATGCCACGTCTTAGAGAAGTTGACCCTTGCAACTACATGGATTTTATGCATGCCACTGTATAATGTTTCATACCCATGCACTGACCTGCATAGTGGTTCCTCCTCCATGTCACCCATATTGGCCATCATTGTGGTCTTTCTTGGTCAGCGGACCCTCTTTTCCCTACTAATTAGTTTATGGCCCGTATGTTGAGGGATATCTAGGATAGACCATTTTTTAGATAATACCTCATTGTAAAATTTCACATAAAATTTATGAAAAAAGTATTAATTAATAATGAATCAATATTAGACATAGTATTTTAAGATTTTTTTTCAAAATTTCATTTAAAATGTAAACACCTAAAAATGATTATTCTTGATTAAAACATGGGTATTAATAAATTAAAAATAATGACATTAAATAATTAAAATTTTAATCTTTATGCACAAAATTTAAACTCATAAATTTCCCTACATGTAATCCATGTGTTTCCTTAAGTATTCATCTCAACTATGAATTTAAAATGACTACCCCCATTCTACCAATATTTAAAATTAAAAATTTAGGAAAAAATAATTATAAATGAGGGGAAATAAATTAAAATTTTCGCATAATGAAAATTATACCAACAAATAGCTAGACACATTTCATTTGAAATTACAAAGAAAAATGGTGGGGCTTCACATCTATTTCATTCAAGTATTTTAATTTATCATTATTAACAGTACAATTTGTCACCTACCATGACATATTTTTCTTATATCACTACTCAGGGTGAAATTAAATGTGAATTTTTCTTCATACCTTGAGTAGATGCACTAAAATATTGAATTTGAAAATTATCTACATTCTCAACATAGTATACAAAAATATAATTAAACTAAAGAGGTCTTTGAAAATTGGATTGAATTATTCTTAGGCTTAAACACTATAGTAAATTGATGAATAAAAATTAATCCCAAAACAGATCTGAAGATCTAAGTGTTAGGAATGATAATCAAAGTAAATCCAATGAAATTATCCTTATCAAATAATGACAATTATCTCCACATCCCCAGCTCAAAATGAAGTTCATGAGTAGTAAGACACAATGAATGAGTTACCCCACTATTTTTTCATTTTTAAATTTTTATTTAATTTTTTAAAATTTTAATTAGGAAAAGGCATATATCAATCATCCAACACCAAATGATAAAAATCATTGGTCAAGTGATGATTATTTTTTACCTTCCATAATTCAATCCATATTTTTTTCTTTTTCATCTGAAATATTTTTTAGAGGGGTGAACAATAAAAATATTAAAAATTAACATGAACCTTTTTACCAAAACCCAATGAGATTCCACAATATATTCTATCATTAAAGAATATGTTTTTTCCATAAAATCTCTTTTCCCACACACATAAACTTAGAGTATCATTCAAAATATTATATTATGGGTAATAATGGATAATTTGAATTGAAATTTAGTTATTCATATCAAAGGATATTCATGGGATCTAAGGGATAAAAGGACTGAAGATTCAAGGTAGGTATCAAGGATAATGGTAGTCTCAAAAAAACTCAAACATTTTTTGAGTGAATTTTAACAGTCATAATTTCATCAATATTAAAATAAAATCCTAGTGTGTGACATATCCCAGTATCTCTTTATAAAATTCATAAGAAAAATTGGAAATATTATCTTAGAAACCTCTCGGGAACAAGAGAATGAAATTAACTCAACCTTTCATGGCATGTGTCTTAACAATAAACTAATCCAAAATAACTTATAAATTTTAAGGAATGAAATATGTAAGGTAATTTTTAAAAACTTGTGGCTACAATGAAAAATACTAATTCATTTATTTAAAATTCATATGCTTCACTTAAAAAATCCAATATCCCTACTTTACATATTTAATTATTATCAATATGAAAATTAAAACATGGAATCTCGGGGTTTCTAACAAATCCAAAGTATCATTGATTAAAACTTAAACATTAATCTAAATGTGGTAACAAATTTTAAAAAAACTAAAAACAAAAATATTATGGAAAAATATACATGGGAGTGAAAAAATGAATACTAAAAAATTAAAGCATACTCCACATTCACTGTGAATCTCTCCTAATCTTGTTCAATCCTAAAATATTTTTCATTTTTCCTAGGACCTTAATGGAACTAAAAATGAAATAAAAATTTTTAAATCACATGTTCAATCCATTAAAAGTTATAAAATTATGGGAGGGATTCCACTTCTTCTGAAAATAAAATCATAAACTAAGAAATAAATTTAATAAAAACGTGGATTACATCTCGTAAAAAAAATTAATAAGGTTTTTAAGAATGACCTTACCTATTGAATCATGTAATTTCGGTAGGTTATAGATCCATCAGTATCATATTAAACCAATAAATTCATTTATGGAATTTTGGTGTAGCTCTACAATTCTTACTCCTTTTTGAAATCTCCCCATCTTTTTGTTATTTGGTGAGATTTGATATAGTGAATAGCTCCACTATTAAAAATAAAAACACATGGGTTGTCTAAAAATGGTAACACATCTTTATTTCCTTTTATAGTGGTTGTTGTACCTCAAGTTCTACACTTTTATTCACAATTTTAATATCCAATTTTCTTCTTCTCCATAAATATTCTCTTCCATGAAATCAAACATGTCATTCTAAATGTTGGTAGCTCCCATGTCTTCTTCATATTTTTGTTTTTCTATTTAAATATTTGAGTATTATTTTTTTATAATTTGAAAATCGTATGGTTTAACAAAAATCAAAATAGGTGTGAGCAAAAGAGTGATAAACTAAAGTCTGGCCAAACCCAGTACCCTTATGCTTCTTCCTCTTTTTCATCCTTGGACTCCATCACAGTTGGTGTTAGAGGGTATTATTGTTCAAAAGTTTTGGGTTATTACCCCTCAAACATGTCAATAATGTTCTCCCATAGTTCTGTAGTTCCCATCTTTATCTCCTCTTCTTCTTCTTCTTCAAGTGGAATGTATTCTTCCTCCTCATCCAATTTGTTCATCTTTTTCATGAGCTTTTGTCCCTAATTGAACATGGACTCCATATTAAGGAGTGATTTTTTCAAACATCGGTTCAGTTGTGTGTCTCTTGGGTTGCCTTGGTGGTCCCATCCTTGGTTGTAAATATGCCTCTTTAATTTCCCAATTCATCGTGAGTGATTATAAACTTCAACTTCCATTCATATGTGGGACTTTCTGTTTCTATATTTTTTTCCTCAGATTAAAAACCGAAAACCACCCAGTGCATAAAAATAATAAAATTAAAATCTGAAAATATAAAATATAAGGATGAATTAATTGTCAAACTATTTAATTTATAAACCCAATTATCCAAAAACAGTGTCAGTTTTAATGTTTCCTCAGAGTGTCATTACTTATCTCAATAAGTATCAAAATAAAAATTTAAAAACATTTCTATACTAACTAATAAGATGTAAAATAGTGATAAGAATGATTTGAATCCCATGAATAAAATTGTTATAATGATTCCATATTTTTAATGTTGTTTGTAATGATTAAGAAACTAATTTTAACAAAACTATTTTTGAGGTGAATTGGACTGACTCAAAAAAATGAGGAAAAGGGAATTGAGTTGATGTTAAGGATGGTATTTATTAAATTTATTACACATTATATTTATTAGAGTATCTGATCTAGGATCATAAAATTAGATTTAACTATCTAAATCAATTTTTTCCTCTTTCAAGAGTTTAATAACCAATTTGGATGTATGATGGATTATCTCAAAATGGAAGGTGAATTTAAGGTTATTTGTAGCTCCCCCACTTCCCATTATAACATTGAGGTATGTACCTAGAATTTCATCTCCTTCAATGTGCCTTTAGAGTATTTGAATTTATTTTATTTAATGTGAAATTAATTTAAATTATGTACTCGTACTTTTTATTGAACTCAAATCTCCCTTGAAAATTTACCAATTCATGGTTAATCTCCCAATTACCATTAATTAATTGAATGTTTGAGTAAGAGTAATAGAATTATTTCTAAAATAAATATTTCTTTTAAGATGGAAACTCATGTGAATTACTTCTCAATCTACATAAGAATTCAACATTACAAAGAAAAAAATTAATACATCAAAGAAATTATGGAAATATTAATTTAACAGTATCATAGTTAATGAAAACTATCTTCCTCCACTCTAACTTAGGAAACTAGGTAGTGATATTCTAAAATCCTCCTACATTACCAGTGGAATCCTCCCTAGCTTAATTGAATTATGCACTGGGTTCCCTTTCTCAATGTATCTCCCCTTCTATAGTGCAAATGCTCCACCCTATTTATAGGTAGTATCCCACCTCTATGAAATATCTTGAGAGAATTTATTCTCTCTATTTGAATCTGAATTTATCTTTTCCCATGTTGGAATATTTATACTGTTTGAATTGTTTTTCCTTCTATCTACCTGAGTCATCCTCCAATTATTAAAATCTTATCATGTTATTCTCCTTGATTTAAGGGTCTGTAAAACACATTAATGGAAACTGAGGCCTCCATATAGATGTTATTTTTTAATGCTATTGATAGGTCATATTATACTATGTGAAGGCCCAAAGAGTCACAAGATGGTTAGGTGAAGTAGAGTGGTAGAGTGGTTTCCAAATGTGTTCGAAAATAGGTGATGTGTGAGCGAGACTGAAACAGTGGTATTTTTGTTAAAATGAAATTTCTCCTCCATCACCTGTGTCCCACATCAAAAATATTGGTGGATTCATTCTGTTTATTAAGTAAAGATATTCCTACACAACTCTAACATGTTTGATGGATGTCATGATTTATAGTTCTTATGCATGCCTCTACTCTGACCCACGCAAGGGTTCCTTCTCCATGTCTCCCATGCAGTCCTTCCCAATGGACCGACTTATTTGACAGACCCTCTTGGTCCAATTGATTGGTTAGTGGCCTATAGGTTGAGGACTATCTGGGCTAGTCCATTTTTTGGATTGGCCCTCTATTTTAAATCCCCCCAACAATTTACAACAAATATACTACATAATAATGAATCAATAATACAGATAGTATTTTAATTATTTTTATTTTATTTTTATCAAAATTCAATTTAAAATTTAAATTCCCAAAAATGATAATTCTAAATAAATAAATGGGTATCAATAAATTAATAAAAATTACGTTAAACAATTATAATTTAAAGTTTTCTTCACACGATATGAATTCATCATTATCTATCACTGACTATTATTATTTAGATATTATATTTATCCTCCATATTCAAATGTTCACCTCCATATAATGTTATCCTAATTTTTGAACCTAATTATGTATCATTCCAGGTTACCTTTATATTTATCTTCTCATGTTATCAAAATGATGATTTATTCTATATTTTTATGATTTGGGTTTTCAATAATTGTATTTCAAAATATTGAACCCTTCATTAGTGAGATAAATAAATTATGAGGATGCAATTTATTTAAGGGGGTAAATTTAATGACAGTTCTGGCCATAGTGAATGTTCTTATCATGGATGATACAGACCCAACAAATGTCAGATTTTATGGTTCATTCATATATTGTAAAAGATATATATATTTCATAACCAATGAAATATTTCTAATAAAATGTTGACAATATCGGTCACCATAACTAATAGCATATATTCTCGCATTATATTTATAATTAATTTAATTAATTCAGAAGAAATATTAACTCATTCTCGAGATCATTCTTCATTGTGGATTTCAATCATCTAAAATCACCTTTTTAATAACCTGTCAATGTTCTTCTAATATCTAAGTGTACAATCAGTCTAGGTTTGATCCACACATGCTCCATTGATCTATAAACAACATCTAAGAATCTCAGTGTGCATGCATGGTTGATTGATCATGTTGTGTTGTTTCTTTTATATCAATTCACCTTTATTCCACCTTGAAAATGTTCTTAGAATCCTCTCATTCTTGGGAATATGTGGGATGTAAGAGGATAATTCTTATAGATCAATATTTTGTGCACAATGATTATTGATTAGCCTCTTCTAGAAATTGCAAATAGTATATTTATAAACCTAAGATTATGGTTTTTACTTTAATTAATTCTATAAGCTCCCTTAATAAAATTTTTAACTTGTGTCTAACTTAATTCCAATAATTAAAATCATACTATTGTTTTTATTCCATGGCATGTTCTAACTAGTGAAATGATAAATATTATTTTACTATCTTCAAAATTAATATTTATCACAAGACATGATATTCGTCCACTCATCCTCTTCATAATTTATTGAATACTCTAGTGAATATTTATTCATAAAATAAATATTTCATTCACTATCAAGAAGATAAATATTCTTTAAATATTAAATAAAATAGATTGTCTATCGATTAAAACTTAAAAAAAATTATTTATCATTCTTGGAAATAGTATTTATTCCAATAATTAAATTAAAAGAAAATTTAATTGAGGTTAATATAAACACTTACTGTGTGAACCTCTAGGATTCATTCTCATTGGAATTTTCCAGGCTTGCCTAATGTCTAAAATTTCTTTCTATGTGACAGCCCCCAATCTGGTACTCTCTCACATGGCCAAAATGAGTTGGTTATGAATCCTGAATCATGCCTCCCCATATTTTATTGTCTTCTAACTAGTAGAGTGTGTGTGATGAATATAGTGTGGAGATTATACCCCTTGTTATAGAGTTACAACATAGTAGAAAGAATCAAAAAATAATAATATCATAGTAATGAAGAACAGCGGAAACCATGTATAATACAACTATAACGTCAAGAAGAAAACAATAAACCAATCATAAAGAATCGTGTAATGAAAATATGAGATGTAACTAAATTTAAAACTGAAAATAATACAAATAAAAGAATCATTTGACACCAAATAATCCCGAAAAGACACATTCTATAACCCCATGTTGGACATATCCTGAAACTCTAGCCTATACATAAAGAACCAAACCAGTAATAAGGTCAATTTCCCTTGTCCAAACATACATCTATGTAATCTACTCAGGTACCAAACAACAATCTAATAGGGTATGAGTAAAACTCAGTAGCTCAACACCGCCACGTCTAAACAAAACTAGTCAGATAACAAGTGTATGCAATAAAGGGATAAAAAGGTGCATTAATTAACCATAGAATAATCAAACAACCTGGCAGAGCCCTCTGTATAATCATTTTAGACTCTGAAAAAAATTGTATATATAATCATTACCATATTAAATGGGATAACCATCTATAGAATCATTTTATCATGTATCATTGGTAATATCCATCTCTATAATAATTTCATCATGTATCACTAGGAATATCCCACAACATAAGAATTTCCGAATGAATCACTTGGAATATCCCATAATATAAGTATTTCGTAACATTTCACAAGGAAACTCCTACTAAATATGCCTTTCAGACTTTGGTAAAATCCCTATATATAAGTATTTAAGCATCAACTTGACAATTCATAAGATAAAGGATATCACAATATCACATCATAATCCTCAATGGTTAATTATGAAAATTTCTATTTCTCTTTCAATTAAACATTGATTTACATATCAACTGACCAACAGCCATATCAATAAGTAATAAGACGTTTTCTAGGGTTTCTATATCAATCAATCACCTAAGTTCCCATGTATTCTAAACACACTTTCAACCATTATTCAATTTATTACTATTTAATGGTTCTCTCATCTATTGGGTAACCACAATATAGGTTGCAAAAATAATTGAATACAAGGGATATTCCTAATATTCCAATCCATGATTTACCATTAATAAATGAATAATTTAATTATAACACAAATTATGTCGGTCAAATCCCTTGTAATATATATACTTCATAATTAAAAATACCATAGGGTTATGTTTAGACCCCCTAACTTTATCGGTGATTAATGTGGTGCTTCCGAAAGAAAAAACCAACACAAATAAATTAACAAAAGGTATCATAAAGAACCTAGATCAATTCAAGTCTGGATTAATACCTAAATTAATGTGGTCAAAATATTTACACTACAACATCAAGGAATTGAAGAAGAGAAGGGAAACCTAAGCAGAAACACCCATAAGGTATCGGATTCATGAACGGGATGTTTGGAAGGTATAAAAGGGTTCCTAAATTTTATGGAATTCACCTAGGATTGATAGAGGATAGGTTTGTACCAAATTAATTAAATAATAATATGTTTTACCCAGTTAAAACTACAGGGTCTTCGTAATACATGGTGCATAATCCTTTCACGTCATGTATTTCCTTATTTTTAATTTATGTTGAAAAACCTGTCACCTCGGTTTAATATTTATCCGGATCAGAATTTACATGAAATGAATTAGTTTTATGATGTGTAACCACTTCCTATTATGAACTATTTCATGACCTATTTCAAGTGGTAGTTACATGTCCTATAACATGTACATGGTGTGTAACTGTTCAGTGGAAAAGTTTCAGCCCAATCTTTGTGAAAGAGATCAAACCACCTATGAAGGATTCAAAACTCATGGAAAACCCTCATAAGATGATTTAAAATATTTAAAATCATACTCCATTAATTCAAATAAACATACATCCATCAAAGTTAGGTCATTTTCCATAAAAAATTATCTTCCTCTCTGAACAAGACTCAACCACCAAGATTTATAGATAAAAGAAACCCCAATGAAAGATTTTTTATTCTATACTCAACGAGAGGCGTCCCTTGAAAAAGTTGGGTACAACCATCCAACTATATAATAGATTGTTCCTGAGCGACTCTATGTTTCACTATGGGGTCTTGTTAAAAAATTCTGGCCACTATGCTCACAAATCATACTCCCTCTCATAGGTCTTCTCTTGAACACACCCATACTACCACTATACTCAAACCAGAGGTATAATCCTACCCAAGAGGTACTTATCACTGTGGAATACAATCCTTATTGGATTTTACTCAAAATACACATCATCATGATGATCAACATCCTCGATTTCTACCACATGAGAGGGTTCTGGATATTATCATTGAATCTATGACATGTGGAAAAGGACATAAATGGAACTGTAGTATTGTGAAAGGAAAAATCGGTTCACCATTGGACCGACCCAATACACTATAGCATTCCTTGTTTCTTAATAAAGTGTTTCCCCAACCTAGGTGACATCTAAAGGAAAACATGGTGACCAACCTCACACTCCATAAGTGATCTCTGATGGTCATGGTATGATTTATACCTACTCGATACAGTCACCAATCACCTCATAATCAACTGAAACTACTCAAATGTCTCCTACATAAGACTAGGACCAATAAGTGTTGACTCACCTACCTCTAAAAAATGGTGAATGGCACGATCTGCAATAAAAATACTTGAAAGGTTCCATCTGTATTGATTCTTGGAATGTTTTATTATAAGAAAACACAATGAGTGATATATTTTTCTCCCACGAACTAGAAAAATCCAAAATATAGCCTCATAAAATATTCTCCATAACATAAAAAGACTACTCAGATCAACTGTTAGTCAAATAATTATAGGTTGTGCTCAAAATAAATAGTGATCCCAGAGCCTTCTGAACAAATCATTAGTACCGAGACATAAAATGAGGATCCATATCATAAATGATACTACTCAGAACATTGTGTAGTTGAACTATCTCATGTGCATAGAGACTACCCAGATCACCAATAGTGAAGGTCTCCCTGATAGGAAAGAAGTGTGATACCTTCATCAGTTGATCAATGATCACCCACACTGCATCATTCTTATGTTTTTCCTTAGTAATCCTATCACAAAATCCATAGTGAAATCAACCAATTTTCACTCAGGAATGCGCAAAAACTACCACATATCTTTTTTCATATGATGCTTGGATTTTATTGCTAACAAATGAAACATCTCACAAACAATCTGGCTACCTCCTTCTTTATTCCAAACCACCTACTGTCTATGGATATCATGATTCATCCTTTTCAAACAAGGATATACATCCCATCTAGTAGAATGAAATTCTCTTGCATCTCCTTGAATAATATCATAGGAACCCATACTCGGCCAGAGAAAATAAGAGAATTTATGCCACTAGGAGACTATCGAGATGGTGTCCTCCCACCACATAATTTTTTTTCGAAAAACTAAGCACTCTGAATTAGATAAATTTTCTTTCTTGATATATAGAATAAGTACAGGTATAATAGATATCTAAGTAAAATCTACTTAGCCCTGGGACTCTTGAACATCTATAGTTATGTATACAAAGAGTGATATCATCTTCCACTCATCGCAAGACTCACTCACTGCCTTTATATTTATCTTTCAACGCAAATCATCAGAAACAAAATACCACTTTCTTAGTGTAAAATATTTCTTGATGTTGAATTACTGCAGATACTCAAACCACCCCCTCTGTCGAATCTTTAGGTCCTACTAATAAAAGATGTATTTGAGCCTCTTATAGTTTGTGTATATCAGAAAACCCTTGCCTATAAGATAATGTATCCATCATCACAAGGCATGTACCACTGTAGCTAAATCCATATCATGATTAAGATAATTCCTCTCATGAAATCTTGTATATCTGGAGAAATAACAAACCAATTGATCATAATGTATCATAACTACTCTCAATCCAACTCTATATGGGAGAAGTCCTAGATAAAGTGCTGATAAGAACCAATTGAACATATAAATCTCTGAATATTGAATTTGATCTTAGTTCGCACCCCAAATACCACAACTTCAACATTCTCTATTTGTACAAACACTCCAACCTATGATATTACATAGCCCAAGAAGTGCACTTTATAAATCCAGAAACTGCATTTTGTTAGCTGGGCATAAATCTAGTGATCTCTCAATATACTCTAGATGGTATCAAGATGTTTTACGTGATCATCTCATAACTGGGAGTACACAAAGATTTTTTGGAAAAACCACAACAAACCAGTCCAATAAAGGATGAAAGATATTCTTCATCAAGACTATGAATATCATTGATGTATTGGTTAAACCAAAATGCGTCACTACAAACCCATACAATCTATATCTGATCCTAAAAGAAGTATGATGTATATCTGATGTTATCACTCTCAATTATTGGTATCCTAATCTCAAATCGATCATATAAATGATCTTAAAACCACTCATCTAATCAAATATATCATTAAGGCATGGAAGAGGGTATCAATTATTGATTTTCATCTAATTCAATCTCTAATAATCAACAGATATACACAAGGTACCAACATACTTCTTAGAGAAAATAACTAGAGAACTTCATGGAGATATACTAGGCCTTATGAAACCTTTAGATTTTAGATCTTCCAACTAAACTTTAAACTCCAAAATCTCTATTTATTCCATCCTATATAGTGGGATTAAAACTAGCCCTTCTCCCATAACCAACTTCATCGTGAACATGATCTCCTACTTGGGTGGTTAGATGTATAAATCCTCAAGAAGGACATCCTAAAAATGGTCTAACACTAGTGGAAAAGAATTATAATTAATTTCACCATCATTCAGAATAATGATTTTTATTTGAGTCATGAGATAATCCAATTTACACTAAATTAGTCCTAGATGACTAGCTTGAAGATCCCACTCACCCTAGTGAGAATAGATACCTCCTTCTACCGATATAAAGGTAACTCTACTACTATAATAGTCAATATTATCCTAGAATAAGACTAACCAATCATTACCAATAATCAAATCAAAACATGTCATTTCCAACAGAAATGGTTCCCATACAAAAAGGTAGCCACTGATATCTAGAGAAAAAGCCTTGCAACATTTGATATTCTCTGACTGCACTCTCAAGGTTGTGTTTATGGTCAAAAAATCATCCAATATATTCCAATAAAACCCCAAACCAATTTCAAAAAGAAAAAATAAAAAGGAATTTCAT
Source organism: Viscum album (assembly GCA_963277665.1). NCBI lineage: Eukaryota > Viridiplantae > Streptophyta > Magnoliopsida > Santalales > Viscaceae > Viscum > Viscum album. The sequence continues at coordinate 817,613,560 of OY728165.1, forward strand.
GCTCCTATAGAAAAAAATTGAATAAAGGGTAGATGATATAAAAATTGCACCTATCACGATATAAGTTCATGTATCCATGATAACTAGAGTAGTCTTCATAACATGTAGCTGGACAACCCCTCTGCCTTAGGCTCCATCCAAGATCTCATGAGTTATTCCTTCTTCCTAGTTTTTTTATTCCTACACTGGGGTACCATGAACCCTGCCTCGACCTGAACATCTTATGGAAGTCCAGCAAACTATCTTTTAGGGACTAGCCAAGTCCTCCCCAAAATCTGGTACCTATCTTGATCCCCTTCCACTAATGTACTGTTATATGTTCATAAAAAACTTCTGATCATGACCCATCCTAGAACAAAAATGGAACTCCTAAGAGGGATATATACACCGAGGCAATTTGAGACTCTAATTTCTACACTAATAGCATTGTAAAAGAACACAATCATGAGATAGATTCCCACTACCTTGGCTTCTCTAACCATTATTTCCTTAAAAAAAACTGTCATAGTGGCACTTATTCCCACCATAAAAACAACTTCCAGTTCACCTTACTAAAACATTCATGACGCTACTCAGGGCCTCTCTTGGATTCCCTTATGTGATGATTTCCTAATTCATCATGTCTAAAAAGATACCAAGATAAAAAAAAATCAACTATGACCTAATCTCATAGAGAATCCCATCCTAAAAACATCTCACCCAAGATATCTCATTAGTATATACAGATAGAGCAAAGCACTACTGTTTTGTGAAATTTTTAGCATAATCCAATTGTGACATGGCCTCTTGTGTCAGATGCCTGAACCTAAAATCCTTATCATCCCTCAATTGATCTGGATATAAGTGTCTAAATAACTTCCCCTCAAATTCCTTCCAAGATAACTCCATATTACTTCCAAGCCTTCTCTTGAATATCCGACCAACACTTAGCAGGTCTACAGAGCATATATGTAGAAAACGTTACCCTCCTATCTATGTGTGTCTTAAGGTGCTTAAAAGATCATCTAGACTAAATCAATCCAAAAATTAGACGTATGGGTGAATCCCTCCCAAGTTAATGTAAAAATAATATATAGTTGAAACTCTCTTGTCAACTCAGACATAGTAGGAATTGGGTAAATAGTCTCCCTTTCCATGGATCACATGAACCATAAGAAGTTTCATGAAGCTGAAAATACATATAATAACCACGATATATAGGAAGGTACATCTTAACATCATTATAATTTTATTGATTTAAACTCTCCTTACACTCAATTTGAATATGATTAGGAGGCATTTTCTCTACAAGACAAACACACTCCTTAGAAACTGGCTATAACGACAAGGTCATCCTCAATAGGTATAAAAAATAGAGAACCACTACACTTAGTCTCTCAAAAAGTGGATTGAAAGTGTTTTATTATGAAATATAGTTCATTTCATTCCATTTATTAGATAAAATAGATATCTCATTTCACATTTCATATTGGTAAGTATATGTCACATGCAACAAATACGTCTCTATTATGAAAGATGAATTTCAATATATATCTCTATGTGCATATAATGATGCATGAATACTCATATCATGCCATACTAGGACAAAATTATAAATCTCATGAAACAATAACATCACAAAATAATATCATCACACGACATTTGAATAAACCAAGGTGAAATCGTATCAACTGTAATAAGATAAAATCATAAACAGAATCCCATCCCTGGGAACAAGGATTTTCTCCCATACATGGGTAAGCTACTCCCATGAACAAGCTCATTTCCAAGTCTTTACACATCCTAGTCTCCTTTCTACCTTTCCTAAAAAAATATAGTAATAGAACAGAAAAACCGCCCTTTGATACCACTTTATAATGTCCCCTGATCAGAAACTTTCTCATGAGGAAAAAACATGTTGGTTATGAGACCATAATCATGACTCCATGAATGACAGAGGGTAGAAAATAAATGTGGTGTGTGATGAATATAGTGGGGAGACTATAAACCCTGATATATAGTTACAACACAGTGGAAATAATTATAAAATAATAATATCATAATAACAAAGAAAATCATAAACCATGTATAATACAACTGTAAAGTTAACAAGAAAAAAATAAACCAATAATAATGAATCATGTAATGATAAGTTGAGATATATTTAAATGTGAAACTGAAAAAAAATAAAAAATAATAATTGGGTGAAACCAAATAATCCCAAAAGACCCTGGTCTCAAACCACATGTCGGACCCATATACAAAATCTAGCTCATCTAATAAGTAAAAAATTATAATCAAGGTCCCTTTATATTATCCAAACCACTATCCATGTAATTTACTCATGTAACGAATTCTTTTACAAATAGGGTGTGAGTAAAACTCAATAGATCATCACGAACGGGTCTAAATAATCTAGTTTGATAATATGTGTATTCAATAAAGAGATAACCATGTCTATTAATTAATCAATTAATATAACTTATAAATCAACCTATTTCATCACCATAACAGAATGTCTCAAAGAATATAGCACAACCATTCCAACCATAACCATAAGACATGGAATAATCAAAAAACCAAGTAAAGCCCTATGTATAATCATTTCATCCTCGACGAAAATCCTTATATATAACCATTTCATTATAAATTGGTCCAATCCCACTATATAATAACTTTAAAATGAATCACTAGGCCTATCCATATATATAATCTTTTAATCATTTCCCACTGGGCATATCTTTCTATATAATCATTTCAGCATGTATCACCTGGCATAGCCCACTATATAAGTATTTTGTCATGTGTCATTGAAAAAAATCCCACTATATAATTATTTAAACCATCATTAAAAAATCTATATATAAAAATTTCACCATCAACTCAACAATAAATAATATAAAGGATATCAAAATATCACCTCATAATCCATAATGGTTAATTATGAAATTTATCATTTTTATTTTGATTACACTTTCATTTATATATCAAATAACTAATGACCATATAAAAAAGCAATAATATATTACCTAGTGATTATATACCAATCAAACACATAAGTTCTCATGTCATGTTAAGAAAACTTTAACCCATTATCCAAGTTCTTATTATTCAAAGGTTTTCTCATCCAATGGGTAGACACAAGCTATTTCACGACAATAATTGAATCCTACAGATCCAACCAATATTACCATCCATGATATACCATTAATAAATGAATAAATTAATTATCATGCATGTTACTTAATATTGATCTATAGTATCGCATATAATTCATAATTAAATAGACCATTAGGTTAGGTTTATACCCCTACCTTTACCAATGATTAACGTGACGCTTCCAATTGAAAACTCCAACATTAAAAATAATGAAAAATATTACAATAAGAACCTAGATCAAGCCAAGAAATATCAAAACACAAAATTAACCAAATCCAATAAATATACACTACAATAAAAAATAATGACAAATGAGTAGGGATGCCAAAGAAGAAACACTCACCAAGGATCATAGGCATGATTGATATGTCCAGAAGGGATGGAAGGGTACCCAAATCACCCTGAATTCACCAAGGATTGAGAGAGGATAGGTATGAACTGAATGAATGAAATAATCATAAAATCTACCCACTTAATGCCACTGGATCTGAGGAATATAGTCATGTAATCCTTTCACGTCATGTATTTCCTCATTTTTTGAGTTATCTTGAAAAACCCGTCACCTAAAGTTAAAATTTATCCCAATCAACATTTACATGATGTGAATTAGTTTTACAACATGTAACAACTTCACATCATGGACAACTTAATGACATGTGTATGGTGGAATTTACACATTGTGTAATATATACATGTCATGTAACATTCCATTAGATAGTTTTCATCCTAGCTTTTGTGAAAGATCCCTAACCACCTCTGAAGCCTTCCAAACTCATAAAAACCCTTGTAATCCTATTTAACACATGTACGTCTAGACACCATTAATTAAAATAAACATGAATCCCTAGATATTAGGTCATTTTCACCATTAAATGCTTTATGTATCTAAATACAGCTCAACCACCAAGGTTTATAGATAAAGGAAAACCCAACAAAAGATGTTTAGTGAAAAACTCAAAGAGGGACATACCTAGAAAAAGATACTATCATACAGTGTATAAATAGGTAAAAGAACCTAAGATAATAAAGTTAATTTCACAATTTTAACAACCACATATGATAAATCTATATATAATATAATCCATTTTTTTCAATATCTCATCAAGTAGGTTGCGCATACAAGTATTCAACCTATATGCCTGATACATCTTTCTTTGACTATCTGAAATAAACTCATCATTGCACTATGGCCATGGAATTTAATTCGATTTTCCAATTTAAATAAAATGTATGAGGTATTATATACCTTTAATTTATAAGGTAAGAATTCTTCCTCAACTTATTCATTAATAACACATTATTTTTGACACATCCAATGTACCCAAATCACCACAAACTATTATCATCTTGGTTTCTAGTAATACATATAAGTGCGTGAGTCAAGATATTAATTAATAATAATCCTAAATTATAAGGACTATTACACCTACTGACATATAATAATATAAAATGACATATAAACATGTGGAATTCAAAATAGTAGGTCTATTATGATTATCTCCTATATTAGAGATTCTTTGAGTAAACATCATGAGAATAAGTCTCGTATGCTTATAAATACTCACAACCTATAGTCAACATGATATGTTCCCAATCATAAATATTCATCTGACTCAAACTAGTTTTAAGAATATCATCATGGAATTTAAAGTTCTCATCATAGAAGGGAACTGTTATTCCCTTTAATGTGTCAGATACTCTCAGAAATTATTATATTAAAGTAACATGAAACTATAAAAAATATTTAAAAAATATTTAAATTAATATTCACTTATTTTAATATAAATTTCATACAATATTCAAAAAAAATTATATAAAACTAACTCTCACAGACTCCCATGTGTACTAAAGAAAACTTTAAATGACTTTTAGTGTACTTGACCTCTCATGAAGATCATGTTTCTGATATGTTAAGGCTTTAGTCAAGGGGTTTTCCATGTTCAATTCCATGGAGACACTCCCCTCTTTAAATTAACATCTATAAGAAAAATCTCTTGATAGATGATACTTAAAAATTATGTTCTTTATCTTCTGATGTAACATGGACTCATTTTCAATATCCACTACTACAGTATTATCACAATAGAGTTTAATAATGCCTTTACTAATAGAAACCACGTAAATATCTGGGATGAAGTTACATATCTAAAAAAATTATTTATCTTCCTCATAAACCACAATATACTTGGAATACACTATAGAATATGTGTCTATTTATGGATTTGATCACTTATAACTCAAAGCATATCCATTGTAAGTAAATATTTATCCCATGTGTGATTTCAGGTTGTCTTGATTTGTTTATAAACTTGCAGTTGCATATCATTTGATGAATAGTTTCATATATCCTCCCTAGATGAGGGATATATCCTTAGTATTTCTTAGATACTTTAGGATATTCTTGAATATTGTGTAATAGTATTCATTTGTGTTAGTTTGATATCTTCCTAATACACTTAAGGAATATGAGACATCTATCCTAGTACATAACATAGCATGCATGAATGAGTCAATTGCATATGTTTATGGAATCCTTATAAACCTTTTTCTTTTATCATGTGTCTAAGGACACAGTTTCTTAGAAAGAAAAATTACATGTCACACTAGAAGTAATCCCCTCTTACATTGTTCAATACTAAACATCTTTTGTATCTTTTCAATATATGTTCCTTGAAATAGACCAAGAAACCTATTAGGTCTATCATAATGGATCTTGATCCCAAGAATATATATTCTTTTCCAAAATACTTTATGGAGAATCATGTATTTAACTAGGCTTTAACAAACTATAATACTGGAATCACATTTCTAGTAAACAGTATTTCATCAAAATACACTATTAATAAAATAAACACACTTCCACTAAACTATTTCTAGAAACAAGTATCAAATTCATTCTTTATGAAACCAAATTATGTTATAGATTTATCAAAATGAATTTTATATTACCTAGATGTTTTATATAATCCATAAATGGATTTCTATAACTTAAATACCTTCTCTTCATCCTTTGGAGTCACAAACCCTTCGAGTTAGGTCATATAGACATATTCATGAAGATTACCATTAAGGATGTCTATTTTGACATCTATTTTCCAAATATTATAGTCTATGTAAGCTGTTGTGGAAATTATAATTCTGATTGATTTCATTATTGGAAAAAATAAAAATGTTTCTTCATTGTCAATTCCTTGACCCTATTTGAACCATTTTGCAACCATTCATTCTTTATAAGTACTTACTTATCAATACATGTCTAGTTTTATATTAAATACTAATTTACTAGAAAAATTATTTATATACACTAATATATAAATAAAATATATACATGATTTAGGTACATTGAATCCATTTTAGAATTCATAGCTTCTTTCCATTTGGAAAAATCTATGCCACTTGATGCTTCCTTTTAGGTTAAAGGGTCATTATTATCGACTAATAATGATTATCCATACTTGGTGACTAGAAAACCATATTTTTTAGGTTCTCTAAACTCTCTTGTACTCTTACATAGTAATTGTTTCTCTAGAAAGATGTATTCCATATGTCATTACAGAATCTATTCAAGTGCTAACTCTTGTATATCTTGAGCCTAGAATTCATAGAAATTTATCCCTCTCCCACTATCTCTATTATTAATATGATCATTATCAAAGAATGTGGGATGTATTTCAACTATAAACTTTTTATCTGGAGGTTTTTGTAGTTATTACCCCCTTTTCCTTGGGATATCCTATAAAGATATACTCAGTGCCTCAAGGTGCAAGTTGGTTTCCATAAATAGCCTTCAAAAATATTTCCATCCCTACACTGGTATATGAAATAATTCGAGTTTATTTCCATAAAAAATTTCATATGGAATATCATTTTAAGATTTAATTGGAAATTAGTTTAGAATGTGTGTACTTGTTTTTAATTTTTCAATCCAAAAGGACAATAGAATGATTTTATGACTCATTATTAATCTTACCATACCTAATAGGGTGTAGTTTATCCTTTCATTTTCACCATTACAGTGATATGTATAAGGAAGAGTGATTTAGGATATAATCTCAAACTCCCATAAATAATCAATGAAGTCTTGATTAATAATTTATCTACCATAGTTTGAGTGTAGTTTTTCAATCTTCATACAAATATGGTTCTAACATTCAATTTAATATTCCTTTAATTTTTCAAAGGACTCTGACTTATACCTTATTAAGTATACATATCCATATCTACTTAAATAATCATTAAAAGTTGTGAATTATGAGTACCCACCCCTTTCATTAACTATAAATGGTCCACACACATAGGTACGAACTAATTAAAGAATCACCACGGACCCTTTACCTTTTCCACTAAATGGGGATTTAGTCATTTTAGCATGTAAACAGGAATGAAATACACCTATTGGTTTTAGATCAGATGAATCCAAATAACCATCTTGTTGTAATTTAGTCAAATTGTTTTGGTTTACATAACTTAGCTTGTGATTCCATAGTTGGTTGTGGTATGATTCACGTGCATAATTTTTATTTATTGTTTTTATTACATGGTTCATGTAATATGACAGATAAATAATGCTATTTAAATGTTTCTTACTATAACAAATTATATCATTATAAATGAAGGAACATTTGTTATTAATTTTAAAAAAAATATATCTTTATCAAGTATGGATAAAAATATATTTTGTTTGGTAATTGATGGTACATAATAATAATCTTTTAAAATTAATATTATTATATTTGGAAACATAGGGTGGTAATCTCTAATATCCATGATAGAAACTCTAGATCCAGAGGATACTCGTTCATCTACCTCACCTCAATAAATCTTATGAAATATATATGGTTCTACTATTTTAATACATATGTGAGCTCCATATACAATGTCTGAGAACCGTTATATAGAAACAGATAAATTTAATTTGATAATAGACACACCTAAATCTTCACATTTATTCTTCCCTTAGGTGAAGTTTTTTTCTAGTGTCCCTTTATGAAACATTATAAACAAATACCATCAAATTCCCTTTCTTTAATTTTGATCTTTATATTATATGAGGTCATTGTGAATAATCTTTAAACTCAGAGCTCTTCATGTGTCCTTTCATTTTATTCCCTATACAGATGAAAGGATTTTCCTGCTTCATCTCCTTATCAACTTGGTGAAAGAGTGTGAGAATATCTGGAAGAGACTTCTCTATTTTTTTATAGTGAAATTGATAATAAAATTATTCAATCTCTTGAGTAGTGATGTATGAATGATATTGATGTGAAATTATTTAGAAAATTTAAACCCTAGAACCTATAGATACTTAATGTAGCCAATGGGTTTGACTACATCAGGCCCCACATGCACACCTTCTCCAAGAAAACTCTAATATATCACCTTGAATATATCAACTCATTACTATGTATATCTATACTGATATATACCATGAAGATGTTGGAGCATTATATAAGAATCCAAAATTTTAGGTAACTTCATGAGTGAATTTGACAAGGATGAAAGAATTAAACACTAATTCCCTACTGATTCGCAAGACTTTTTATCATAGATATCAAACTATTTATCACTTTCTGCCTTTGAAAGAGGATCTGGAAATGAGGACTCTATCATGTAATATTATTTTTCTTGGTACAATAAACCCCATAGGCATCTAAACCATATTAGGGATTTAATACCAGTAATCATATGGTCTACCTCTAAAATTGGTCATAGGGAAAATGTGGTTGAATAACTTTCCATTTTTATACAATTATAAAATATCATTTTATTATTACTTCACTTTTGTATAATCTATGTGACACTAAAATAATTTTGGTTTTATTAAGTCCCCCACAATATTTTCAATGCTTGACAATGCTCATCATTTAAATCAAAATGTCTCTTCACATTAGTCCTTATAGTGTAAAGAATCCATTCAATCTCTTATGATTTATGTTTTCAATATAGTTTTGTATAATTCTTATGATTTCTTGAGATAAGCTAACTGGGTGAAAAGTATAACTTTCTGAAAATGTTTTCATGGGTTTAAAGTTTTCAAACTAACAGTTTCTTTCTTCGTTTTATGTCCCTTACTAATAATTTTTGTGCTCATACCATGATTTAAATTTATTTTCAAAGGGTATAAGAATGGTTAAGATAAATAGGGAAGTCAAGTCGAAAGTTATAAAGATTCTTCATGAAAAAGAATCATCTTTAATTTTGAAGGTTTGTACCAGGAAAGTCAGTCAAAGGTAGGCCTCTGACTATTTATTAAATAAAAAGAAAAGTATGATAATAAAAAAGAAGGATGATTACATATCATATGCTTCAAAACCATCACAACCCCCATAAGAGCCTCCTTCTGCAGTGGTTGTCTCCCATTCCGAGCTTTCATATTGCTTCAGGATCTTGGCATACTTCATTCTAAGATTTAGTTTCTCCAATGATATCAAGTCCTGTGGAGATTCTTTGAAAGAAGACCTAGTAGACAGCGTCTTTGTAAAATCAATGTAGTCCTTCCTCGTCCTTCTTTTTCCTACGGTGGCCACCTCCGGTCCCGATTTCCCCTTCCCGTCCTTGAGAACCTCACAAGTGGAAGGTTTAACCACTATATTATAATTTTCCTTGTTTTTGTCTGAGATGTCCCCCCAATTTACAATTTCCATTTCATCATTGAAACCATCAGCTACCCCTTGGCTCTGTTCATTACCTCCGTTGTAGTTAATCATAGCCAAGAATTTCGGTTGTCCTTCCATCTCTTGGCTGACATCCACCACCTTCACAGCATTAAATGAAACAGCCTCTTCATACTTCCCCTCAAACTCTTGGCCAACATCCACCTCATTTTATGCATCAAATAAGACACACTGCATATTGTTGTCATCTTCCACTGAAACACCCACCACCATTTGACATCCTTCTTCTACCTCCAACACTTGGAACAGGTTACAGGTAGTAGCAAAACTCCCTAAGACAGCAGATTGCACCTGGTGTCTTTTACTGTCCAAACATGGAACTGAATCTACTATTTGCCCACGGCCTACTGAGTTCGAAGGCTTCCCCCCACCAGACGGACCAGCACAATTGACAGCAGTACTCTCCCCATGCGGAGCAATAGCAACAGACCCTGCTGAGTTCAAATTCTCTCACCCCCCCCCCCTCAGTCGGATCATAACAATTAACAGCAGCAGCATCAACACTTCTTCTGACTCCATTCTCCCCATGTGGAGCGATAGCAACAGACCCACCTACAGTCTGTGCCACCACCGAATCCAGCATGATGCCATTTCCAGAGGACCCACCCCTTAGGTCCTGCTTCAGTCTCTCAAACACCGAAGCAACAGAAGGATTACCCAAGCCTGGCTCACCCACACCAATTCTACTCTTCGCATCACCGTGAATCTTCTTCCCCTGATCTGTTGCTCTGCCATTTCTTCCCATTTGGCTTGATATAATTCCACCTTCACATTTTTCCTTCTGATGGCCCAGAAGATGACACCCCGGGCAGAAATCAATCCAGGACTCAAACACCACCGCTTGCCTCTAGTGGTATTCCTTGCCTATCGTGATCCAAATCCACTCCAAGGGCACCTTTGAAGAATCCACCTCAACGCAGAGGTGCAGATTGATTGGGTTATTAACCGACATATTTCGGGCATCAGCGCAGAGAAACTGCCCTACTAAATTCCCTAACATGCGGATGATTGCTAGATTTTGAAAGGGCAAAGGTAGATGGGGAAAGCTTACCCATGTCGCAACGGAGGGCGAGTCCCGGTTCATGCATAGGTCAAAAATCCATCGGAGAAAGAAGAACCGACATCCATTGCAGCATCGAGGAGCTCGTGACCAAGCAGAAATTAAATTTTTCTCAGATGAAAAACGTATCATCAAATGATTTTTGTCAATCAGACCCACCACCATGTGATCCTGCAAATCTCAATTACTAAAAACAAATCTATCAAATTCATTCACGGAAGGCCTTCGGTGATTAAAGCGAGCCACCAAGGTCAAATTCAGCAGATTCGACACTCCCGAGAACTCTGAGAGTGAAATATTCAGTTGAGGATCCCCAATATGCAACTCTGGAACCTTCGGACTCAAAGAGATTGATGGAAATTCAGGAAGAAAACTAGGGTTAGATAAAGGTACGAAAATTGCCTGTGGAAACGAAGGTCGAGGAGGAAATATGGTAGTAGTGGTGGGAAGGCATAGATAGGAAAACATCCTACCAAATCAACATCCATATATACTCAAGATCCGAATTGAATTGTTTTTTTCAGCGATGGGACTGTTGGAATAGGATATAAATAGTGGTGGCATACATGCATGCAGTTATCCATATCAATCACAGAGGAATATGTTAGTAGTTTAGCATTTTATGAGGCAACATCGTCTAACTTTTACTGTATCTTCTCACCTAGTGGTAGCTAAAGGGTGGATTAAATCACAAGAAAAGATTTATGATGTCATAGGGTGTTTATAAAATCAAAATTTTAGTACTTCTATTTACTATTTTCAAGGTGAAGCCAACCAGTAGTAGTCGATGGTTAAGAATATCAAGGACAGTAAAAAGATTGATGCTCTGGAATGGGATGAATTCATAAATATTTTTCATGATAAATATTTTTCTAAAGTTATTCGTCTTAGGATAGAAAAAAAATTCTTGGAATTGAGGCAGAAGGAGGATTCAGTGGATGCATATTAAGAAAAATTCACTTGATTGAAGAGGCATGCTCCAAATTTTATCTGATATCATGATTGTAAAATCAATTGTTTCTACTTAGGATTAAGTCAAAAATATAGAAGGGCATTGGATTTTCTTGAATTAAAAAGTTATAAAAAAACTTTTTTGGGGTGTGGAGAAGGTGGAAATGGAGTTTTCTAATGACCGTTTATTATTTGAAAACTAGTGGAAAAATATGTCAAAGGTGGAAAGAAAAGGGAACAACTCATTTAAGAATTTCATGGTTCGAAAATTAAGTCTAAATTTTGTGATAATTCTATTAAAAAAATTGTGGAATGCCTTTTGAATTCTATTAAGTGCTTAAAATATCATAAAATGGTGTATAAGGCTCATGAATGCAATGAAAAAGATCGTGGTAGGGGTAAAATAAATTCTAATATACAATCTGTAAAATGTTTTAAATGTAATGAGATTGGTTGTTATGAAAAAAAGTGTACAAAGAGGAAACAAAATAATGGGAAGAAGCAATACAATAAGAATAAAGGTTTGGTTGAATCCTTTTCAACTACCTTAGTAGATGTTGGGCCATAAAATCAGTGGCATCAGGTACATTGTTTTTTTATTCAGATTATGACAATGTTTTGTTTGATTTAGGGTTTATGAATTCTTTCATTTCAAATAAATTTTCTGGTAAATTAGAAATTACACAATAAGAATTAAAGTTATAAATATGATAATAAACCTGGGTAAAATATTATGGTAAAAAGGAATTATAATAATCTTCCTATTATTGTTTTGGAAAGAATTTACCTGAAAACCTTGTAGTTTTCCTCTAGTAGAGTTTGATGTTATTTTGGGTATGGATTAAATTTTTATTTACTATGCTAATATAAACTCTAGATATAAATAATTTTATTTTAAAAAATATTTTCAGCTTGTATACAATAATTAACCTAAATCATTTATAATATATCATGAAGCTGGGACACTGTTAAAATATATAAATTAAATTTATCTTTTACATATTGTTGAAAAAAAAGAAACTATTATGATTAATAATGTGTCAGTGGTAAATGATTATCTTGACATTTTCCCTAATGAGTTTCCTATCGTTATACCGGATCAATAAGTTGAATTTATTGTTGAATTAATTCTTAATGCTAATCCAACTTTAAAACCCCCTTATTGAATGTCTCAATAAGAACTTCTATAACAAAAAAATAATTTACAAGAGTTTATAGATAAAGTTTTCATCTGACCTAGAACTTCACCCTGGGGTGATCCTATATTTTTTATTAAAAATAAATATAGTTTAATGAGACAACCCATTTATTATATAGACTTAAATAATATCACTTTTAAGAACAATTATCATTTTCCTCAAATAAGTAATTTTTAATGACCTCCAGAGAGCATAATATTTTTCGAAGGTCGATATGAGATCGGGGTACTTTCAGTTGAAATTAAATGATGAATATTTTTCAAATACTGCATTTTAGACTCGATATGGTCATTATTAATTTGTATTTATGTCCTTTGGGTAAACTAATGCACCTACTATATTCATGGATCTAATGACTAGAATATTTTATCATTTCTTGGATAATTTTGTGGTTGTTTTTATTGATGACATTTTGGTATATTCTAATGGTAAATAAGATTTTAAAATACTTCTAAGGGTTGTTTTAAAAAACATAAATGAAACTAATATTTATGGAAAATTTAATAAGTGTGACTTTTTGTGGAAGCAAATTTCATTCCTTGGTCACATTATTTCTAGAGATGTCATAGCCATAGATCCTGTTAAAAAGAAACTTATTGAAGAATTCCTTAGACCCAAAAATATTTATGAGATTAATAGTTTTCCTGGTTTATTGGGATATTACTATAAATTTTTTGAAAACCTTGAATGTTTATCTAGACCATCGACTAAGTTAACTTGAAAAGGAGTTATTTTCATCCAGACAAAATAATGTGATGATTGTTTTCAGGAATTGAAAAGAGGATCAGTCAATGTTTTAGTTCTGTACATGCCTTACAAAAATATAAAATTCGACATATATAGTGATACTAAATTTAAAGGAATTGGTTGTTTCCTAATATATAACGATCGGGTGTTTTTTAATGTTTCACAACAGTTGAAACCTCATGATTTAAATTACCCAGCATGTGATTTGGAATTAGCTTCTATTATTTTTGAATTAAGAATTTTGAGGCATCATTTTCATGGAGAAAAATGTAAAATATATATTGATGATAAAAATGTGAAGTATATATTCACTCATAAATAATTGAACATGAGACAGAGAAGATGGATAGAATTAATCAATGATTATGATTGCATTATTCATTACCGCCCTAAAATGTTAATAAAGTGGTCTATGCTTTGAGTTAAAAAATTAATGATACGTTAACCATGTTACAATTGGAACATGACCCTTTGGTTAATGATTTAATGAATTTTTTCTAGGAATTTATTGATGAAGGAAAGATATATGTTTTGTTTTATGTGTAAATTGAATTATCTCTATCAGAAAAAATTAATAATGTACATATGGAAGACTGTAGGTTATAGGAAAAGGTAGAATTGGTTGAAAAGAGTAAGTTTCTTGAATTTAACATTGATAAAGATTGTGTTTTTATATTTTGGAATAGATTATGTGTTCCTTTTGATCCAAATTTGAAGAAATATTAGTTATCTGGATATCATAGTTCACCATTTTATGTGCATACAAATAGAAATAGGATGTATAAAGACATTTGGGGGAATTATTGGGGGGATGGAATGAAAAGTGATATTGCTTTATTTAATGTTAATTGTTTTAATTTTTAACAGTTTAAAAAAATGACAGTTGTTGAAGGGGTTTCTTTAGCATTTTCTAATTTGAGAGTGTAAATGGGAAAATATATCTGTGTATTTTTTAGTGGGACAACTAAATACTCCTTGGGGTAACAACTTGATCTGGGTTATTTTTTATAGATTGACTAAATCTAAATATTTCCTTTCAATTCAAGTCACTTTATCTCAATATCAACTTTCTTGGGTGTACATTAAATAGATAGTTAAGTTACATGGATTTTCACTCTCCATTTTATCTAATCAGGATCCCAGATTCACTTATATATTTTGTAAAGGCCTTCAGAATTCATCGGTTACTGAATTAAATTTCATTAAAACTTTTCATCATTAATCAAATGGTAAGTCAAAACGAATAATTATAACCATGGAGGATATTATACATTCTTTCTCAATGGATTACCAAGGAATTTGGGATCGGAATATTTCTTTGGTTGAGTTTTCTTATAATAATAGTTTTCATTTCAATACACAGATGGAACTATTTGAGTTTTTATATGGAATATGGTGTTGAACTTTAGAATTTTGGGATATATTAGGTGAAAGGAAGTTGATGGGACCACAATTCTTTTGATGAAATAGCAGAGAAAGTTTTGTTCATTCTGCAGGACATTAGGACAGCTTAGAGTGGGCAGAAACGTTATGTAGATAATCGGAGGAAGGGTAATTTTTTTGTGGTAGGTGGTCATGTATCTCTCAAATATTATGTATGGAAAAGTGTCATGTGTCTTGGTAAGAAGTGAAATATGAGTCTGTGGTTCATAAAACCCTATGAAATACTAGAGAAATTTGGATTGATTTTCTACAAAGTTTCTTTTCCTTTAGTTTTATCTCAGGTAAAAAACATATTTCACGTTTTTAAGTTAAGGAAATATGTACCCGATTTATCTCATGTTTTAATACCTAAGGTATTTCAGTAGAAATAGAATATTTATTATAAATTACATCCAATTTAGTTTCTTCAACATAGATATATAGTGTTGTGGAATAAGTCGATTCATCAAGTTATGGTTTTTTGGAAAAACCGAATAGTTGAAGAGGAGATAAGGGAATTTGAAAATTCTATGAAGGAAAGGTATCCCCACTTATTTAATAAGTGAATAAGAATTGTGATGATTCAATTTCCAAAAGGAGGGGATGAATGTAACAACTAAATTAATGATATAATATGTTTACACTAATTTATAAATTTTTTTATCATTCTTATAATAGATTTTATAGGCATAATATAAGTATAAATTAGTTTTACACTTAACAAATATATTTTCCAAAAAAGAATTTTTGACACCTTTTGAGAGCATAGTTGTTTTAAATATAGTTTTTAACACCTATTAAAATTATATTTTATAAAATAAACATCAAAATTGAAATTTTAAAATAAAAATTTAATTTGGTTGATTTTTTTTAAGTTTTATTTTTTGCGGAATAGATAAAAAATACTACATTTTAATTGAAAAATATGTTTTCATAAAATTTATTTATTGTGTTAAATTACATTTTTTTAATGGTTTAAAAATATAATTAGATCAATATTGTATCATTATTCCAATTTTATTCATTGGAATGAATTTCACATTGAATTTATATGTAAAAACATTTCAATATTTTGAATTGTTTACTTTAAAAACTCGTATTCTCGTTCCATCAATGAGATTAGTTTCAAATTAATTTCTGAAATTTTTGTGTTTTTAATTTTTTAAAATGGATTATATATTTGGAATAAAAATGTACAAATTTATTAAATAGTTCCATTTTATTTTTTGAAGTTATTAATAGTAATTTTAGTAATTTTTTATTAAGAGAGTTAAAGGTAAATTATGTAATTAAGGGTAAAAATAATATTATAAATATAAAAAAATTACCCTAAAACATATCTTCATTTTCATATGTGTGTGTGTGTGTGTGTCTTAACAAAAATCATCCTTAGATCGAAATTATAACCTTTTTAAGCCACATGGATTAGACTATGAAATTTATAATATTATATTCGAAGAAAAGTCAATTTTTTCACAATTTTGATTTTAACAAGTGAAATATTTTTAATATGCGGTTATATAGGGGATATATTCAACTATAAATAGTCTTTTGAAAGCTAAAAAGTTTAAATTTATCATTGTAATTTATTTTTAATTATTAGATAAGAAAAAATTAAATTAAAGTTTTTCAAAATGATGATTTGGTAATTTTTTAATTAAAGGAAATATCAAATGAATATTATTAAAAATATTAAAATAAATATACCTTGTGATGATTAATGTCATTCACAAGTTTTTTAGATGAATTTAACATTTTATTCATGTTTTATAAGTATTGTATTGAATTTAACTTTTTGTTGTGGTATTTTTTAAATTCTAAGTAATGGATAGTGTCAAAATGAAAATTATTGATATTTTAAAATAAATAATATTTTATTAAATGATATAAATTTTCTAAAAATTAAAATTCAGAAAATTTATTAGGATAAATATAAATATTTCATCAATGACTCATTTATTGGTATTTTTTGAATTTTATAGTAATTATACTAAACCTAAATTTGTAAATAACATGATATAATGATAAGCATTAAAAGGGTTAAATAAGGGTTAAAACCAAAAAATGATAAAAAATTAGGATGAATATATTAAAAAACTTGTCTAATAATAATTAAAAATAAGTATTAAAAGGATTAAAAATAATAAAAACTTATCTAATTTTCATCGGATGAATTTATTTCTACCCATCATCATCCTATCTTCGAAATAAAAAAGTTTGGTTCCATTTTGAATAGAAAATTAATTTATATTAATTTAATATTTTGAAAAATGCCAGGAGTTCCCCTCCCCACTCTTATAAAAGGAAACCCATGATTATCTTTTATTCATACATCAAAACTTATTTTGTTAAGCTAAGTTACACCAAAATAAATTTATATAATCCCTCCCCAAAATCTAAGGGCTATAGCTTAGGAATAACACCCTCCTTAGAGGTGTTAAGGTGTTAATCAAAAGAAATTGTCTGAAGAAAAAGTATCATTTTTAATTAAGTGTTTTTGTTTTATTTATTCTTATAATTTATTCAAATATTATTTCACCATGATGACATAATACCTACAATATCCTAAATATACTGAGATTTTTTTATTTTAATATCCTCACATAAATCTATATTCACTTCCATCAAATGGGAAAAATTAATTGTTTATGTGTACGTCGGATTGCCAACTTGCAAACTGATAAAATTAGTTTTCCATCATGATCTCTCAAGATTGGTTGTAATGATGTAATTAATGTTTATATATAATATTTATGGAATATTTACCATTATTAAATAATTATATATAATTTAATTTCTTACTTTTCCATCCACATAAAAATTATAACATCGTTCATGCGGACGTGTAAACTATCACCTCCATGAAAAGATGTTATTCATTTTTATCTCAATATCACATGAATAATATATTTAAGTATATTTAAATTATTAATATGATATATATGATATTATTATAAATCTTTAAGTTAAAATTATATTAATTTTCTTTCCAAACTTTCTGTTTAAAAATGGAAATGTTACTCATGCGTACGTACGGTCTACTGTCACCATGATTATAACGTAATTCATTTTTCATAACCATACATAATGGTTTTATTTAAATTTATAATTTATTAGTAATAATAATTATCATTTAATTAATATTATTTTTTATATTATGGATTAATGAACACTTTTATATATAGACACCATACCAAAGTCATTTCTGACTCCAGTGCCAAATATCAACAAAATGTCTGACATGAACTTAAATAATTAAGTTATTGAATGACATAATAATAAGTGATATAAAAGGAATAATAAAATTTTTAAAAGTTATCAATAAAGTAAACAATTGTCCTAAGTTTATTATTCAGTAAGATAAAGATTGTACTCGATGAGTCGGACTTATGGTAAGAGAAATTCTTTTAAAACCCTATTTTAAAGTTACTCTTTCAACTAGATTTACAAAATCCTAAAGGATATTTTTTGAACTTATAAGGCATGAAAAGATTTTTCCCCTTTAATTATGTCTTAATTTTATCATGTTTACTTTAAAATTAGACACTTTTATTTCCAAATAATTTGTTTTCATTTTTGAGTGTGCAGCTTCGTAAAAATCAAAAGTGATTTCAAAGTGGAAAAGTTATTTTTCTTGTATGCATGATTTATGTATTGAACTTATGTTATGGTTATTGGGAATTGTTTATTAATAGTGGTGGTTCCATTATATACCAAGGTTAGTTGAGCCTATTATATCTTTCTAATTTATTGGGTAATTAGATGGTGTTAATTGGTAGGGTTTCTCCTAAGAGATTAAGGGAATATATTGCAGTGGGTATTCCAAATGTAATCACGAAGGTTACTCTATATATAGTCATGATAGCTATAGTAAATTTAATATTGATATGGAATTCATTCACAGGTTTCCTTTATGATTTATATTTGATATGGAGTTTTATAGAACTCTTATGATTTCATGAGATAGGAAAAAATCTTGTGTTTTATGGGTGAAAAGTATAACTTTGTGGAAAAAAATTAATTAGTGTAAAGTATTCATTGACTAATGGTTTATTTAATTATTATATTTCCATTAATAAATGTTTTGTTTTCATTCCAAGTTCTAAATTTGTTTCAGGTTATAATGATGGTTAAGAGAAAATAGGAAGCTAATATTAATTTTATGAATATTTTTCATGAAAAGAATCATGTTTTATTTTTAAAGTTTTATATTTTGGAAAAAAAGATATTGTTTAAGTAGAATCCACTTTGTATGAACATGGGATTTTATGTATGAATGATTTCCTAATTGTCTAAAACTCTAAACCTAAAAAGATCCTTAATGTGAAAGAAATTAAATTTCTAACTAAAACTCAATATTATATAATTTTTAAGGTTGATTCCTTAAAATTTTATTGCATGGTGTCTGTGCCATTAACACACACCCGAATTGAAACTCTTGGGTAAAATTATTTAGTTAAATAAAATTTTATTTAAGAACCATTATGACATATTTTATTAAATGATGACCATGGGTAGCCTAAATTAAACCTAATGTGTTATAAGATAAAAATAATTTTTCATGATTGATACGTCCTATAATTTTTTTATGATTAGGAGGTTTCCTGATATGATTATGGTCTCTAACACTTTTAGTTTTGGTTTTTTTCAATGTCTAGAACTATAAACCATCATGTTAAAAAAAGTGATGTAAAATGCTTTGATTTTCCACCTAAGTAAAAAAAATTGTTTGATCTGGAATATAGAATCTTATTTCTATTATCCTGAATCTTTTTTAGGAAATGAATCATGTTGAGATTCAAAAAAGATAAATGGGGGAACAACATATTTTTGAGCCTTTCCTAAGTTAAAATCCACATTATCTTAGTGGGTACTTCGATCCAATAGTATCTAAGAAATAGATCAGCACCATTGAGAAGATGTTTTATGTTCACCAGGGCTTAGAACATGAAAAGGTTGTCCTGTAAATTTATCATTTTAAAGGTGAATCAGATCAATGGTGGAACCTTATTAAGAATATGAGGTAAGAGGAAAAAATTGAATCTATATATTAGGATGAGATTAATAGGTTGTTTTAAGTAATTAATTCCCCCGTATTCTACAAAAAAAAATTAGAATAAATTCATTGAGCTTATGAAAAAGGAGAATGAATACATTGGTGCATATGAGGAAACTTTTACAAGACATGTAATGTATACATCAGGTTTAATCATTATCTCAAAAATCAAAATTGATTTATTCTATAGTGGATAAAAAAAAGCCTCAAAATGGAATTATCTATAAGATACATTAGTAGCTTTGAAAAAAAATTTGATGTATACTCAAAGTATAAATGAAAATTATATATTCACAACATTCCAATGTTTTTTAAAAGAAAATAAATATTGAGTCTTGATAAAACTCAAATAAATCACATGGTAGAAAGAAATTATATCCATCTACATTCCAAAACTGTGGGAAGAAAAATCAAGGGAATTTATTGAATGGTATTAGTATGTGATTTAAATGTGTAAATGTGGATCATAAATACCATGAATTTTTTTACCCCAACTAGGTCAAATAACCAAATTAAGGGGGGTCATTCAGGGTATGAAAAATGAAAACAATTTTCACTTAAGATCTTGTTTAGTCATTGAAAAAGCACTCTTCTATCCTTCTATCATAGAAATTTATGAAAAGAAATGAAATAATAAATGAGAAATTTCAATTTTAGTTGGTTAACCCTGACTGGGATACGTCCAATGAGAATACAACGATGATGTGTTGATATATTAAATTCGTTAAGGCTCACGGCCAAAATACAAGGTTTGGGCTAGATCAATTTTATGCCCATGCTCACTACCTTTCAAGTTTTAGGGTCATCTCACTACTTTCCCAAAGGTCACTCCCTAAATCTATTTCTCTAGATCACTTCTGGTGGAAAGGATCACCTTCTGCATCTTCATTTTCTCACTACTCTTGGAATGTATTGACCCACATATTATGAACATGTAGGTCCTCTAATTATCAGTAATGAATTCATCTTATACTATAGATAGATGCTCTTTTTAAGTTCCACTTTCACCCATTTGATGAATATCACCTTACCAAAGATTAAATAGTTTATCCCTTTTCAATACTTTTATGATGCTTACTACCTTTGTGAAGCACACCTCTTTCGTGAAGCTCAATTAGTCTTCAAGAATCAACCACCTTTCACAAATCTCACTTCTTTGAGAATATAAAATATACTTTTCAAAGATTAAAAATTTCAGTTAACTTTTTATGGCCCTCACAAACTTCAATACTTTCATGATTCTCACAATTTTTTGTCATCATTTATAGCCTTCACGAACCACCTTTCTTCACAAACATTTTATCAAGAACTACAATTGCAAACCACATTCAAGGATTCAGTGCCTTATGATTTTTATTATGTATTGATGCTTTTATGAAGTGGAGTATGGGAAAATTTATATTCATTTCCTACAATTATAGAATCTTCCATCCACGTCATTATATTTTCGTGATTATCCTTTATTTTGTTCATGATGCTCCCTATCTCCCAAAGAACTAGGAGAATTTCCCATTCGTGATGCCTTTTGCAGTCATAGAGATTACCA
The DNA here is from genome assembly GCA_963277665.1 of Viscum album. NCBI lineage: Eukaryota > Viridiplantae > Streptophyta > Magnoliopsida > Santalales > Viscaceae > Viscum > Viscum album. Next base: position 817,635,353 of record OY728165.1, read on the forward strand.
TCAATTTCTTTATGCCTTTTTAAAACAACCTTTTCCAAACCCGCTATTCTAGAAACTCATAACTTCACCATATTTTCATATGGATTTCAAGTAATTCCATTTTCCATATTTCTATCGACCCTCCAGATTTTGGACTGTAAACAATGGGCAAACACTAGGAAACGATTTCATCTTATGTACATAGTTTTTTGTACCACTTATAGGGAATCAATTCCTTCTTCTTGGATCTTTTTCGACTTTACTAATTAAAAATATCTCTAGAAATTCACAAATGACTATGTAAACCCACTTTTTCAACAAATGCAATCAACCCAAAAATACAGCAATACTACATTGAGGGATTTTTTCCCAACAATATCCCTATTTAGGCTTGTTGACAACTCTTCACATTTGATACCTCATTGAAGATTCTTCCACCGTCTACCACTATTCACATCGTGTGATTTAGATAGTGATCAAAGACTTACTCAATACACACTCTAAGCCCACAAGATCCATGTTCGGCATGAGAAATAAGAGTAGCAAGAAAATTTCATCAATGAATCACTTCATTCCAAAACCACTAAACTTATTTCATAAAAAACCTCATCTATCGTGATATATATCCTTTGATCAATCACTTTTTCAATATTCAGTTTTGAAACTCCCCCTACTTCTTTGATTGGGTTATCACTCATTGGAATGCTTAAATATGTCTGAGCTATGCTCTGATAGCAATGAACTATGTCCTCATAACACCTAATTCTCATCATGTCACAAAATCATTTCATGGTTTGTCAAAAATATAGAACCACTAAAATTTTGAAAATCCCCTAATATGATAGAACACCCAATCAACTTCCCCCTTTCTTGATTAATGAATTTTCTCACACTTAATAACCACAATTTCTCCCCTTTTTCAATGAATTCTAAGGTCACAATGTTGTTTTCTACAATAGGTTAAATAACATAGATAAACACATTTGGTAAAAACACACAATACCTTGGGAAAATGGCGTCCCGCATTCATAATTTTTCATGTTTGGGGAGCTGACTGAACTCCCAGAACCGGTCGATATCGTTCAAACACTTCCTTGGATACAGCCTTTATTATAATTTCTACAACCTGTAGTTCTATAGGTACATACTCCAACTTCACAAGAGCTTGCTATACCTTCTCCTTAATAAAATAATATTTTATTTCAATGTGCTTTTTCCTTGAGTGATGGATTTGATTTTTTCTAATATTTATAGCACTTTAATTATCAAAATGGATTATAATCAGATACTTCACCTCAACTCCTATATAATGAAGTTGTTTCTTTATCCAAAATAAATGTACATATGCTTGAGTAGCCACAATATATTCAGATTCTATAGTTCTCAATGAAATGAAATCTTGTTTCTTCCTTATATAATAAATACACAATCTGTAAGATATAATTTACCACCTAACATTGATTTTTGATTATCGATTTGTCTATCCTAATCTGCATATGTATATCCTAATAAATCTTGCTGAGATTTATCATTGTACAGAAAACCAAAATACAACATTCTATTGATATACCAAAGTCTTATTTTCACTATAAAAAAGTGTATTTACTTGGTATTTATTTGATATCATGCTTCATAACATGTGTAAAAAATAATATTCGGCCATGTCATGGTCAAGTACAATAAACTGCCAATAATTTCCTTGTATTCTATTAAATTAACTTCATTTTATTCATCATCCCATGATTTTTTCATTATAGAAGGGACCAGATTCATTAGCTTCTTATAACCATCCATCCTAAATCTTCTCAAAACCTCCATCACATATTTATATTGAGATATGAATGTTCCATTATTTTCTTGGGTCACCTGTAAGCCATGGAAAAATGTCAGTTCACTAATCATTGACATTTTTAATTCACTTTTCATAAATTCTGTGAACTTAGTACATTAATATTCATATGATCCGCAAAATATTATGTCATCTACATATACCATCACCATAATCCTTTTACTACTATCATTTTTGACATTGATATTATAATGAACCCCACCAGGCTAAAAACTAATCTTCTTCAAAAACAGATCTAGCCTTGAATACCATTCTATTGGTGCTTGATTCAACCCATATGGTTCCTTATTTAACAATAAAAAAAATCTATTATCATCTTCATGAATGAGAAAACCATACGGATTCCCAATATAAACTTCTTCTTCCTGAAACCAATTATGAAATTAGGACTTGACATTCATCTGGAAAACATTGAACTTTTGTTTCAATAATATGTCCGAGAATATTTTGATTCTCTCTAGCCTTGAAATAGGTTCAAATGATTCTTCAACATTGATACCCTCTATCTATGAGTATAATTTTCAAAATGGCCATGATTTTTTTAAAATCATTATGCCGTCATAATTCATCTTATTGTGAAAGACCCATTTAGACCCAATGAAATTCTTATTTGATGGCCTTAAAAAATTTTCCATTGTCTAATTCTTCTCAATTTTATCAAGATCCTCATTCATATCCTAAACCCAGTTGTCATCTATAGCTAATTCCTTAAAAAGTTAGGCTCTACCTGTGATAAGAATGATTCTTATTGTAGAGCCTTCATACTCCTTTACTACATTGGCACTGTTTGATCATCGATTATGTTATATCTATCAATTTCAAATCTTCTCTTCAATATTCATGTAGGAACTATTTTTTGATCATCCTTTTTAGTATCTGAATCTTTTTTTGAATCATCCTATGGAACTCGTATATCCCCTGATTAGCTTATCTCTTCATCACTATCCTCCTGGGACTGATCATGTATTTACTGAATATTATTCTAATTATATACTATAGTTACATCATGTATTTCAACTACCTTTACCAGAAACTTATTTAAGTATTTGTATGCTTTGAATTTATTTTATTACCCAAGAAATATCCCTTTATCTCTATGGGATTAAAACTTCCTTTGTTTCTCCTTATTGATAATGAAACACTTTCTTCTAGAGACTCGAAATTACTTCAATAATGGTTTCTTTTTATAACATAGTTTATATAGAGTCTAATATTATTTTGTACATAATAAATATCTATTTTATGTATAAACTGATTTCATCACTGCTTCTTTCCAAAACTTATCTAGAATTTATATCTTAATGAGCATTGTTCTATCTATGTTGTTGATAATTCAATTTCATCTCTTAGGTACTCTATTTTTCTATGGAGTTCATAGTGTTGAAACTCGGTGCCTTATCCCATGCTTCTCAAGATAATCCTCCACTTGGATATTTGTGAACTGTATTCCATTATCTGTTTAGGTCTTCAAGATTATTTTACCTAACATATTTTCAAATTCCTTTTGATAAGTGGTTATGCAATTGAACCCCTAAAATTTATTTGTGATGATTGAACCCATGTTCTTCTGAGAAAATCATCAATGAAGATAAAATAATATATCCTCCCATAATTATCTTTTGGTTAAATAGGTACACACACATCAATATTCACCAACTCGAAAAAAAATTAGACCTTTTCACTTTTTCACTATATATCTTTTAAATAACCTTTCCTTGTGGAAAAGCATTGCATGTTTGAGTATAATTACATGATAATCTAGGGAGGTATAAAACAACATCACATTTCACTAGATCATACAAAGAATTTTGGATCAATTGACAATGATTTGTATTCTATAACTTTTTTTCTTCTTCCATGGTCAAAAAGTACATATTTTCTTCTCCACTTAAAAGGTATAGATTTCCCTTTGTACACTTTCCCTGTAAAACATTTCCCCAATATTTTTTCATAGTGATACAAAATTTATATGAAAATATTAAAGAATTTACTGATTCATGCATTTTAATTTCACTTAGAAAGTTGTGACTTAGACCGTAAAGAACCAATATATATGCATGTCTCGTGTCTTTTCCTCTGAAATTAGATTTTCCAAACACAATAATATTCAGGACTTCATCATTACAAAATCTTACGACACCTTACCTATCATACATGATTCCAATAACCAGATCCTTATTTATTGTCATATGATATGTACATCCTCTGTCAATGATGCATATTCTAGTGTGACCTAATGCATTAAAAGCAATCTCTATAACCAATTCTTGCCCAACTCTTTTCTTTTTTATCCATGTTTTTGAATTCAAACTCAGCATGGATTGATAATATTTATCTTCCTAAAAGTATGACAGACCAAAATCATCTTGTAGATTTAAAAACTATTTTTAATTTTCATCTCATTTGATGATACATTTAACTATCTCCTATGACCAAATTCATTTTGATTCTGCACATTTCTCTAAATTGTCAATGAGTAGTATCTTTTCATGTGTTGGAATCCTCCACATATGAAACTGTGACCATCAAAATATGTTCTTGAATATTTATTTCTATATGTATACTGATTTTTTTATTGTTCCCTTCAATACCTCTTGGAAATGGAATAGAAATGTTTTGAGTGTCCCATATTTCCACAACAACAACATATCATGCAGTGTACATTCCTATTTGAAAATATTTCACTACTTGTTCTCCCTTAGATTCTCTGAATCTTATGGTTCTAATTCCTACCCAAATCAATTTTCAAAATTAGAGAAATAATTTTTTTCTGACTTCAACCATTACTGCTTTCTATATTTGATCAAGCCTCATGCCATATTTATCATTTGGATTTGAGTGTTTCTTTTTTTATTTTGGACATTTCGGCTCCACCTGCATCTTTTTTCCCTGAATAATATTCATTCCTTATATAATACCAAGAGTCAAGATTTTTCCTTGATCCTTAACAGTTCTTCATAGTATGATGATTTACACTTCATGTTATTCGATACGATTGGTTTTATATTTTATGGTGTTTTTCAAACTATCAATTTCTCTTTTCTATTCTTTGATTTTGAATTCATACTCAATAGTATTTTCTAATATTTGTGTTATTGAATGCTTATATTTTTCAGTTTCTTTATTTAACTTATCTTCTTATTATTTATTCATATATTACTTTGCATAATAAACCACTTTGTTCGATTTCCTCATTTTGGAACTCCAAACATATATTTCCTCAAGAGAAACATATAATTTGACCATAATTTCAAATCTTCCTTCAACTTCTCCTTCATAATTTTTACTTTTATCCCTTGTTTGGGAACTTCTGAAAATTTCCCCTATAGAATTTTCTTCATGATCCTTTCAATCCATTAATTCTTCTACCTTAGGTTCTTCTAAACTGTTATCTTCTTTTGAAAGAATACTTTTCTTCCTGAATAAATATTTTTTATAAATTTTATTACCTTTCACCTAGTCTAAAGACTTATTCATGGGAATTTCAACTTCCTCCTCTTCGTCCTCTTGAAACTTCTTGGGGCACCTTGCTATAGGATTTCCAACATTTCAACATCTAAATCATGTAAGATGGAGTTTCCCATTGAACTTTCCTTTTTCTCTTTGAATATTTGAGGAAAGAAATGACATCACCTCATCGGTCTCTTCTTCTTCCTAATAATATTCAATGGTGAGACACTTCATGGACTTAAATGCCACTTGTTTGGCTTTCCCTTTTTTCAAAGACTCACTATCATTATTTCTTATCACATATGTAATAATATTACATTGTAAGTTATCCAATTTCAGCTCTTTTGGACCTTTATTGTCCAATACAAAAACATCCGGATTGAACTGAGGTGGAAGTATTCTTAAGATGTTCTTAAAAAAAATTATATCTCTAATACTTTCTCTATGACCATTCACCTCTTCCATAGAAACATTTACCCTTTCAAATAACACATCTAAAATCTTGTTAGGGTGAATTCTAAGAACCTCATACTTTTTCCATAGAACCTATAGTTTTTCTTCTCTAACTTTTGAGTCAACATCATAAATATTCATCAACTTTTACCAAATTTCATGTGATGACTTACATGAAATCAACTTCATATATATATTTCATTGGATATGGATCCTCCTAAAGTATTTATTCCTTCATAATCTGCATCCAATTCACTTCGTTCATCTTTTGATAAATCACCACTATCGATATTGGTTGATATTCCATGCATTTAAACTGCAAAGACATCCTTCCCTAATGATCATAAATAGTGTTTCATCTGATTCTTCCATAATTGAGGATTTTTTCCATTAAATATTGGAATCCTTTTGCGATTTACCACCTCAATTTCTTATATTATTATATAACCACTGACTTTCAACCATTCCCTCTAATACCAATTGTTTTCCCAACTAATATATATACCCTAAGGGGGGTGAATCAAGATATGATAGATTAAAAAAACTCCCCCTTAGGATCATGTTTCATTGTTGAACAAAAAACTTTTCACTCATTATCCTATAGAAATATATGAAAAAAATCAAATCAAACACGAGACATAGAAATTTTACTTGGTTAACCCTCACTAGGACACATCAAAGTTGCACTAAATAGTTTTGTATCAATATTCCAAATCTTATAAGAATCACTTCAAAAATAAAAGGCTTTGGATAGATCACTTCTATTATCGGGCTCACATCCTATACAAGGTTTAAGTTTATATCACTACTTTCCCAAGGGTCACTCCCTGAGTCATTTTCTCTAGATCACTGCCTATGAAAAGTATCAACTTCTACCTTTTCCTTTTCTCACTTATTTTTTAAGGTATTAACCCAAATTTTGGGGACACGTATGTCCCTTTGTTATCAATAATTAATACATCCTCAACTATAGATAGATTCTCTATTGAAGCTCCACATTGACCAAGTTAATGAATATCACTTTTCCATAGATTCATTAGGTAATCCCTTTTCAAAACTTCCATGATGTTCACTGCCTTTTCAAAGCACTCCTCTTTCACAAAGCTCAAATAGATTTTTCGAATCAACCACCTTTTCTGAATATCACTTCTTTTTCAAATCACATCTAGCCTTTGTAAAGTTCACAACTTTCGGTCATTTTTTATGGCCTTCGAAAAATTCAATACTTTCGTGATGTCCAAAAATTTCAATTAGCATTTATAGACTTTATAAACTACATTTCTTTGCAAACATTTTTTCATGAACTACCTTTTTCAACCACACTTGAAAATTTAGAGCCATAGGATCTTTGTTAAGTCTCGTTGTTCTTCTGAAATGGGGGAAGAGGCTTATTTATAAGCATTTCCTCTGATTCTAAAAACTTCCAACCACATCATAACCATTTCTTGATGATACCTTATTTCATTTGTGATTCTCACTATCTCATTAAGCACTATGTGAATTTCCAAATCATGATGCTTGTTGTAGTCATGGAGATTACCATAAACCTCTTTATACCTTCCTGAAACCACATTCATGAAACTCAATCTATTACCATATTTTCATAATTTCTTAAATGAAATCAAAATTTCATGATTCTATCCATCCTAAAGAATTTTGGACCTCAAAACTTTAGCAAACATTGGGAAATAGCGCCACATTGTGTACAAAATGTTCGGTACCAATTCTAAGGTATCCATTCATTTGTCTTAGATCTTTTTCAACATTATTGGTCTACAATATCTTTGTAACTCTTCAACATAACATGTAAACCTTATTTTTCAACAAACACAATAAACCCAAAATACTACAATGTTACCTTGAGGTATTTCTGCCCCAAAAATGTTAAAAGGGAATGAATTGGAAAGTTAATGTAATTGAAGAGAAGAATATACCAGATATTACACCACCTGGGCTCCAATGCTTAAAATTCAAAGAGTATGGTACTTTTTTCAACCAATGCATGGATACAAAGTTTTATGATGATAATCAACTTCAATGACATCTTAAAATCAAATACAAAGGTAAATCTCAAGTGATCTAGACTATTGAAGTGGCTTATGAGGATAACATGGTGATAAGTACACTTATTTTCATCTTAATAAAAGGTTATGTATTATTTTGTTATAGATCTACCCACTCTTTTATATATAAGGAATTTAAAAAGGGTATTTAATTATTAACTCAAGGATTATATATTGAGTTAATAGTGAAAACCTTTAATGGTATGATGGTTGTAACTCGAGTCTATCGTTTTTCTCCAATTGATGTTTATGGGAAACCGGTTCTTATAAATCTTGTAATAATTCCGTTAGATGTATTTTGTGTGATTATAGGCATGGATTACATTTATTTATACGAATAAAATATAAATTTATGAGGAAGGGAAGTCAAATTTCATATTCAAGATAAACCCATTCCTATTTATTGGCGTGAGGATTAATACAAACTTCTTATGGGAATTATTTCTATCTTATGGGTCTTAATTACTATCCATGAAGCATATTTTTCTCAAATGGTTCTGGAGAAACTCAACATCTTAGGCATTCCTATTTTTTGGCAGTTTTTTTATGACTCTCTAGAATAATTATTTATATTCCACTAAGTCATGATGTTTAGTTTTAAATAAAAAACATACCCAATGATAAAATTATTTCAAAAACTATTTATAGAATGGTCACAAATGAGTTGTAGGTATTGAAGAAAAAACTCTAGGATAATATTGATAAGGGGTTTTTTCATCCAAGTGCATCACCTTTGAATGAACCAATTCTTTTTTTTAAGAATATAAGAGGATCAATGATAATCTACATTGATTGTCGGTAACTTAACATGATCACTATCAAGAAAAAGTATCATCTACCCAATATTGATTATTTTTTGATAAATTATGAGGATCACAATACTTTTCCAAGATTAATCTTTGATCAGGGTGCTCTCAGTTGAGGTTAAAAAGTGAAGATATTCCCAATACAACCTTTTCTGTAAGGTATGGACACTATAAATTTATTGTGATTTCATTTGTTCTTACATATTCCCCTATTATCTAAATTAATTTAATTAATAGAGTATTTAAGGATTACCTAGATCATTTTTTGGTAATATTTATAGATGATATTCTCTATATTCAAATTCCAAGTAAGACCATGGATATAACCTGAGAATTGTACAAAATAGCTTAAGGAAGGATATTTTCTTTGTAAAATTTAAAAAGTGTGAATTTTGGCTTCGTAAAGTTTTATTCTTGGGTCATATAATCTCATGTGAGGGTATTTTGGTGGATCCATAAAAGATGGAGGCTATTGATAAATGGACTAAAGCAAACAAGGTTACTAAGATCTATGATTCTCTTTATTTGGATGGATATTATTGAAACTTTGTGTAGAATTTATCATGGATTTCTAATCTACTCACCAAGTTAGCTAAGAAGGGAGAAAAGTTCCTTTGGATCAATGAATGGGAGGAAATTATAAAGGAATGTAAAAAAAGGTTAGAAATCACACTTGTGCTTACATTACTCTACTGTATAGAATGGTTTGTAATCTATAGTGATGTTTTGAGGAAAGAATTTGGGTTCATTCTCATGTAGAATAACATGGTCATAGCTTATTGTTCATGAAAATTGATAGTTCATGAGAAAAATCTCCCAACTCACGATTTAAAGTTATCTATGGATATTTCTGTATGAAATATATGAAGGAATTATATTTATGGAGAAATATGTGATATATATGCTAATAATAAAATCATAAGGTATATATTCACTCAAAAATAGATGAATATGTGCAAGAGTAGATACTAGGATCTGATTAAACTTTATAACTACTCGATGTATTATCATCCTTTGAATGAAAACAAGGTGGTCGATGCATTAATCTAAGAGGATAATGGTAGATTATTTATGATGAGGATCACAAAAGCTCCATTTCATTTTTATTTGAAAATAATGGATATGGAAATCCTGATGTAAGGGGAGAAATATTATCTTGATCAAATGAATTTTCAACTATCTATCCATGTAAGGAATAAATAGGTGAAGAATGATAATGTATAGCTACTAAAGAAGGTGATAAATTTCATAGGGTTAAACCTTCATTGTGATGGAATGATAAGGTTCCAAAACCATGCATATGTCTCATACATACAATATTTAATAGAGTTTTTTTATTAAAATCATATTTCATCATTATCTATCCATCCTAGAAGTATGAATATGTATAGAGATCTAAAAGAGTATTTCTGGTAAGATTGATTGGAAAGGGATATTGAAAGATATGTATCTTCTTTCTTAGTATTTTAGAAAGTTAAGTCTAAGAGATAAAATTATAATGGTATTTTATAATCATTTCCCATACCAGAATGGAAGAGGAAAAAATATCACCAAGGATTTTATTTTCAGACTTCCCAAAACATCTAAAGAACATAATGGTATTTGGTTTTAATTCAATAATTTTTTAAGTCCACACACCTCACCACTATGAGATAAGATTTATCTCTTAATCATCTTGGAAAAACTTACATTAAAATTGGTTATTTTTCATGCATAATGACATTCTATTGTATCTGATTGAGATTTAAGGTTTACATCAAAGTTATATAAAATTATTTAGAAGATTATGAATATGGAGTTATTTTTCATGATTTCTTATCATCCTCATACATGTGGTCATTCTGATAGAACCATTAAAACCATGGAGTAATTTTTAATATCTCATAATCTATAATTAAAAGTTGGTTGGGATCAACACCTTCTTCTAGTTTATTTTTCTTAAAAAAATATATTTCTTATGATAATTCATATAGATCTTTATAAATTAATTTATAGAAAGAAGTGTATAGATCATATATGTTGTAATGAAATTAGAGAAAGAAATATATTGGCACCTAAGATATCTGAAGTTACTATCTCAAACATCAATAATATAGAGAGTTAGAATTTGGTGATAATGTGTTTCTGTGAATTTCTACATTGAATATGGTTAAGAGATCTAGGAAGAAAGGAATATTGATACCTAGGTATTTTGGACCCATTAATATTCTTGATCAAGTTAGGAGGTTTGCTTTTCATTTGGTGCTTCCACAAAACCTCTCTCAATTTCATGATGTGTTCCATATATCTCTCCTAAGGAAGTATAAACCTAACTCTTAACATTTACTGAACACGGAGGTAGTACCCCTAGAGAATTATCGAACTTATACACATAAAATGTAATAAAATCAAAATTCATACCCATAGAGAAGTATATCTCTTATAAGGAAGAACTTTCAGAGATTTGGGTCATAGAGAGAAGGTTATATGAAATAACACCACTAACATGATGAATATTTTATGGTGAAACCACCAATTTTAGGAAGCTACATGCGAACCTGATGACATGATGAGGTAGAATTATCATCAGTTATTTGTATTAGATTAATATAATTTTAATGGATAAATTATTTTTAAGGGTGGTAGAATGTAATAGCTAAGTATTTTATAAAAAAATTAAAATAAATTTAATTTCTTCGATAACTTGTGTTACATAGAATAACAAGTTTAAATGAAACACAGTATACTATAAAAATATTATTATTTAATGTGACAGTTATCACCAAGTTGTAGGATTGGTAGGTATTAATAGGTCTAACAAAATTATGAGAAATGTGTGGTTTACACATGTATGAAATAAATTCATCAGTTATCAATGTATTGGAAATGAAAATGAAAATAATCTTAAAGTAAAAGAAATATTTTCCTAAAAAACTATTTTTTATATGTGTAATGTATTTTTATCTAAAAAAATTAACCAGTCACTATTGGTGATTATTTTAATGAAATTTAAATTTTATATTTTTAATCAATTTTTTTATCATTCAACTAATATTTTTTCTAGGTATGGGATGAAAATAAAACTAGATTTGCGCTTATAAATGTATATTTTAAAAAAAATCAATTTCATCTCATTTGGAATACTTAATTTAAAATTAATTATTCCCAAATTCAGAAAATTTATTTGGAATAAATAAATTCATTTTTGAAATCCAATATTCAAAATTATCTTACATCTTATTTTTTGGAACTTTCTGAAAAGATTATTTTTTTGATAAATATTGAAAATGCATATTTTTATTAAAATTTTATTTTTGTCTAAAGCATTTAAAAAGTTCCAATTTTTAAAAAAGTTGTTTTACAAGTAAAATTAATAAAACTATGCCTTTATTAACCCAATTTAAATCATTTTAATTATTTTTATTCTTAATTTTGATACAAACACTTTTTGTACTGAAGAAAACCTTTTTCCTTAGAAAACCACTTTTCAACACATTTGTGGGTTTAGTTATAAATTAAATAATTCCACTTATGTAAATTTAATTTGATTAAAATTAAAAAATATTTTTAATAATAATAATTAAAATTATTTAATATGTTGAACTTAATTTCTGTTCATATTATATAGTAAAATAGTAAGAAATCTATTACCACAGTTAAGGATAAAAAATGTTTATCAGAGGTTAAACAAAAAAGATAAGGTTTAAAATGAGATATAAACTTTATTAAACCCCATTGGTAGGTTTTATTTAGACCTTATCCATATCATATCAAAATAGGATCCATTTTGTATCCACTTCTCTATGAAATTGACTTCACATTATTTTTAAACTTTGAAAACTTTTAAGTGTGCCACTTATCTCAATTATAAAAGGGAACCCCATTTCTCTCCTCTTCCCACATAAAGACCCATTTTTTTGGAAACTACCTAACAAAACACCTTTCCTACTTTTACTCACAATAAAAAATAGTGCCTATTTTGAACCTAAAACCATCGTAGGGAGGATTTAGGTATAAACCAAAAGAGGTTTTCTAAAGAATATGTACAGTTCTTAACCGTGCGTTTTTATTTTATTTCTTATCCTAACTCCATAAAATATTATGAAAATATTATTAAATAATAAAATTACTATATTAAATATAATTATATTTTATTAGGTTTATTTCATGACATATATCAATCTACTCTTCCATCAAATGGGAAATAAAATCATTGATCGTGTGTTTGTAGAATTACTACCTCGCATAGTGATGCAAATAATTGTCCATCACAACCTATCATGAATAGATATAATGATGTATTTAAAACATATATATTATATTTATAAATTATTAAATTATAATATCATGTATACCTTCTTATCTTCAAATCTGTTCTAAAACAACAACATCGCTCCTGTGTACGTGTGGACTACCACCCTCGCGAAGTGATGTGATTCATTTCTCATTTAGGTTTTACATGGATGGTAATAAGAATGTATTAGATGAAAAAATATTATTTATATTATATAATAATTATTCTAAAAAATTATTATTTTTTACCTTTATTTTTCTCTATCCATCAAAAAATGAAAATAACGTTCATGTGTACGTACGGTCTACCGTCACCATGAAGGGTGTAATTTATTTTCCAACCTATATCTTTCCTGGATGAATATAAAAATTTATATAATGAATATATATCTTATTTATATATTTTTTAAAATTATTAATATGATGTAAACATGATAAAGGTACAAGGAACAAAACTACTGAACAAAAACATTCTTGGAAAATGAAGCAGTTATCACACAGAATAGTGATTTTAATAAAATTGTTAATAAATAAATGATAAAAGGTTATAAGTAAATAATGTGTGGTTTGATATAAAATATAATGGTACTATAATATATTTATAATAATCTTATATTTATTATATTGGAGTTTTGAATGTGTACGAACAAATTCAAGACATGAGGTAAGGGATTTATGTTACAATCTCATTGTTTATTGGGATTGTTTTTTATTATGCTTTGGATGATGAAATTAATTGATATACCTATAAATAATCTCATGAATTTTATTCTTGAATATTTATTTCTATATTATACATGTTTTAATTTTATTAAATCTTTTTTGAACTAAATAGACCAAAATAATGTTTTTACAAAAAATCAACTTTATTTCTCTCTCTGGTCGGAAATCTATTCTCTTCCATGAACATGGTTTCTAAAAATTATTTAAATAATGTTTTTCTACTCTATAGTTATTTCATAAATTCAATTTTACCCATTTCTTAATTTAAAAAAAATTAAATTGAATCTTATTTTCATTTTTCGAATGAGGTACATTTAAATTTTTTTCGAAAATATGAAAGGAATATTTGTTTTAATGTATACAACATTAAAAGACTTTCCCACTATCATGAACAATAAATTATTTTAATATTACCTTATAAGTTTTAAATTTTTTCTCAAAGAAAATATATTTTAACAATTTTTGGTGAATTTTTAGTATTAAAAATGTTCTTTTCAATATGAAAATCCTATTTTCCTCATGGATATTTTATTGATTTTTAATGGTATTTATATTGATGAATGACAAAAACCCTTGAATTTAATTATTATCTACCTAGTATATGATCTAAGGATACCACCCATATTATTTCTCAGTAAGGCTTATGATTATGATAATAATGTATTTGTGAAACCCTTTTAATTTCCGCGGTTCATTCCATGATAAAATGTTATGAAACACATTTCATTTTCAAGGGTTATGATATGATGAATGTTTTATGATCTTTTAGAACACATATGTATGGTTTTCATTATGTGATGGAAAGTCCTAGAATTATATATCCTTTCAATGAATTAGTTAAAGTGTTATATCTCATGAGATAATTATGGGATGGAAGTCATCATGATCGATCCACTATAGGAAACAAGTCAATGTGATTGGTATAATATGTGATTTAAGTGATGATTTCTAATTTCTTATGATATGGTAAACAGGTATGGATTTCTGGTCCACTATGAATTTATGGTTTTATTAATTAAACTTAACATGTGAAATAGTTTCTATACTTATTATGATCCCATTTTTTATAACATAAGATTACGGTTCTTGATTGATTTATGATGATTTCTTTTAATTCAACCCTATTGAAAAAATAATGCTTTATTCCATGAATCATGTTTATAATCATTAACATATTGGGTATAAAATTTGTAAGTTATTATCATGATCTCATACTATTATGCTTATATTATGATTTTATATGATCATCAATTGATATATTTTATGTTTACCCTTACTAAGAATATGATCTAAGCCTTTATTTTTTTTCCTTTATCTAGGTTATGAAGAAAGGTCTTAAGTAGGGTATATCTATGAATAGTAATAATGGGGAGATCTTTGTGGTATTTGTTGAATATTTTTCATGAAATAAGAATATTTTGTATCTAGTCTCCAAATACACTAAACCTTTACTATCCTTGGTCGTATATTTGTCAAATGTATTGAATATTCATATAAAAATATGTAATATTATGTATGAAAATCAGAGTTCACTATATTATTTATTTCATGTAGCATATATTAATTTCATGAAAACCGAAAATCCATAAGAGCATCTTTTTATAATAAACAAGGATACACGATGAGTAGAAAAGGAGTACATGTCATGTAGTTTGGTATTATCCATCGAGGAAACTCGGCATCTTAAAATGGGTCCTTCATATATAAACTGGATTAATTGTAAACCAACCTTAGTAATATTAGCGATAAATAAATAATAAGAAGAATATATTTGTATTACTAATAAAGAATTAATTAAAACATGAAATTAATCTTAACTTTTAAATGTGAAATGATCAACAATCTAATAAATAATAGTAAATTTGAATGTGGATAATATTATAACACTTGATAGTTCCATGTGAAATAGAAGCTCTTATCAGATCTAATCCAAAATTAGTGAATACTAGATTTGATAGAACATCCACAAATTTTACAAGATATGAACATCTTGACCAATGAAATTTTTTTAATCAAATACTGACAAGAAATGTCATCTGAACTAATAGAATATCTTCTAACATTAAATTTATAATTAAATTAATTAATTCAATTGAAATATTACATTGTTATTGCGATCTATTTTAATGGTGTAAGTTCATAATATAAAAAAATGGTAATTTTTTGTTGTTCCTATATAGTCCAAGTGTAGAATCCCTTTAGCATTTATCCACATATGCTTGTTTGATATCTGAACAGTATTGATAAATCATCATGTGATAGAATGTATGATTGATCATCTTGAATTGTTTGTCTTGATTGCTCCACCTTTCTTCAGTCTTGAATAAGTTCTCTGGATCTTCTTATTCATGAGAGGATGTGATATGGATTAGAATAATTATTAAGAATTAATCTATTGGGCACAACGATTCTCAATTATCCTATACTAGAAAATATAAGTGGTAAATTTATAGATCTAGGGTTAGTGTTTTTATTTTATTTATCTTAAAATTTTCCCTTAATAAATTGGTAAACCCATGTTTGACCTCAGTCCATTTATTAAAATAATAATTCTCTTTTTATTCCATGAATTACACTAACTAGTGTGATGATAAATATTATTTTATTGGTCTACAAATTAAAATTTATTAGTAGAATTAATGTTGTTATTCTCATAGTCCTCAGAATTTATTGAATTCCAGAATAAATTTTTAAATAAATTTTTATTCATAAAATAAATATTTCATTCACAATCTAGAAAACAAATATTTCTTAAATATTCAATAAAATATATTTGTGATCAATTAAAACTTGAATAAAATTATTCCTGGTTCTTGAGAATATTAATTATTCAAATAATTAAATTCAAATATAATTTAATTAAGATCAATGTAAACACATAATATGTAACTCTTTAGGATTCATTCTCATTTGAATTAGGAAGGCTTTCTTAAATTCTAATACTACAGTCCCGCAACGGGTCAAGGAAACCAAGATAAAGAAGTTCATGCAACATCATTTTCAAGCATGTACGATTGATTACTATGAAATATAATATATTTGTCTCAATTTCTCATTAAATAGGTTTCACACATGTGTTATAAACTTATATGATTGATACATATTTATTTGAATATTTGAAATAAGCTCATTATAACACTATGGTTATATAATTTAATACAATGGTTCTATTTCAATCAAAGAGATGAGATATCAACTTCCATTAATATGAAATGTAAAAATCATTCCACGAATTATTCATTAATAACACATCATTCCAAACACACCCAACATACCCAACATTTCCATGAACTATTATCATCATGGTTTATGATAATACATGAAACTTCGTGAGTCATGAAATGCATTAATGATAATATTAAATTCTATGGTTCATTAAACATGCTCACGTATAGGAATAAAAAATAACACATAAACATATGTAATTATTGCTGGCAAGTATGTTCTCATAATATCTTGTCTCTAAGATTTCCAACTAATAACATCATGAGAAGAAGCCTCGACTTCTTATAAGTAATCGCACCTGATAGTCAACATGTTATGTTCCCTATCATAGAATAGAAAACAACTATAGAATTGGGTTTAAGAATATCATCATTGAATTTCTTGGATCTCATCGTATTAGGGAAATTTTATTCCCTTTTAATCTGATATATATTCTAGGACATCATTAGATTAAAGTTACATGGAACTATGAATGGTATGTAACGATATATTTAAATTAATATTCACTTAATTGAATATATGTGTAATAAGAGTATAAATTGTTGGTTATAGGACAGAAACTCTAACTTTTAACACCCTCTTAAATTTAGTTTAAAAATAATAAAAAACTCAATATCTTTCATAAAATTCATCACCAAGCCTTAATCGAACTCCGATATACTATAAAAATATTATTATTTAAATATGACCATTATAGCCTAACTATTAAATTGGTGGTATGAATAGAAATAACCAAATTATAAATAATACTAACAAAATATTTTATATAATTTTAATTTATTTATTATTTCATTACAAATAATCACTAAATTTTTAGTAAAGCCATTTTATGCTTCAAAAATAGGTTTTCTTCAAAAATGGTTTTTATTACATTTGGTGCATACACTATAATTAATTTATAATACTTTTATAAATTATATTTTTTAAAATTAATAACTATTTATAAATTATCATTCAAAAATTATCATTGGGTTAATTTTTGGGATATTTATGAAAATATTTATTTTTAAGTGAATAGTGAAAAATATCAATTTTTGTAAAAATGTCATTTCTTTTCATTAAATCAAGTAATTTAAAAATATAATTATATTTTAAATTTGATATTAAATTGAATATATATAATTTAATTTTATATAATCAAATTAATTAAATATAAATAAAAATTATTCTTTATTTTTGTATAAGTTTATTTTTAAGACAACTTTTTCTAAAATTGTCTTACTTTGTGTTTTATGCATTTGTATTAAAATTAATTTCTAAAAATGATATAAATTTAATCTTGAAAATTTTATTTGATTTTTTTAATTAGGAGGTTCAAACTTTGTAAATATTACCTTTTTATTTTTAGTCATAATGAATAGTAAATATGGTAAATATTTTTCCCAATAGTAAAGGGTAAATCTGGTAATAAAGGTTAAAAATCATGTGATAAGTATTTAAAAATATATCCAATGCCTTCCATTATTTCATTGAATGATAAAAATTTAAAAATATATATCCGAAATTTAAATATTTGGAATTTTGGATCCATTTTCCATTGATAATTTCATTTATATTATTTAAGGTCAAGAAAATTACAAATTGTCACCCACTTTCTTTTAATATCTCTATTATATTTTTATTTTGATAAAAATAGGTTATGATCGGTTATGTTAGTAATTTTTTTTAATTTTTAGTGATCATTTAATTTCCTAAAATAATATTTATCATGACTAATTTATGAAAATATAATCATTACAATGCCATAAAATAAATATCAAGATTAAAAACTCAAATAAAATATAGCCACGTTTTTAATCTACTGTATTTTTTGGTATTTTATAAAAACCATAATTTTTATATTAAATTTTAAAATAACCTATGATAAATGATTATTTTTATAAAATAAATTTTATTTTTTAAATGATCACAGAGAAATATTATAAGGGTGATTTTTTTGGTAATTTTCTAAAATGCTTCAATTTTTAGGTGAATAGTAAAAATACATTTTTTTTCCATAACTGGTATTTTTAAATTACATCATTCATGATGTAATAATTAGATAATAAATTATGAAAAATAAATATTGAAAAATAAAATTTTAAATTTTAAAAATTAGTCACGAAAATACAAAGTATATTTTTTCCAAACCTAAAAATTTCTTTCCAAATTATAAAGTCAAAAGTGTTCCCTTAAAAAAATTCATTTATTCCACATTTCTTTTTAAAAAATTAGTGAAATCCATTTATAAAGGGGTTTAAATTCCTATATCAATTTTTCATTAATATATGATTAATTATGTCAAAAATATCACTACACAAATCTTTACCATTGACATGGTATTTTGATCAATATTTTAACTCAAAAATACCTCGCCCCGCAATATAAATAACCCATATCCAACCCATTGTAAAACCAACTAAATTATACATTTCAAATCCAAAACTATTACAAAATAATATCTCCTAATACCCTTATAATACTTAGGGAGGTTAGGTACTAACCAACTCCAAGATTTAAGGGATTTTAGTGTTGAACAAGAGATGCAACATCGAGAAGAGGGTTTGCTTTCGTCCACTCTTCTTTGTGTTTTCCTCTTCTATTCCCCTATTTCTATATCCATTAAAGGATAAAATTTTCTCATATTAATTAATCATTATGTTAAAATTATATTAGATATTTTATCCTACTTAAATAATAATATCTACTATGTTATTTTATTCCATAATTCGCATACCTTCTCTTTGGAAAATATCTCATTAACAGTCATTTAACCACTAATGAGGACATTTCTAATTATTTTGTTATAAAAAACGTATATCCAGTTATAATTAATTATTTATAATATAAAAATATATAAGTATATTTATTTTAATCTTATGTAATTATTTCTTCTTATGTATAAATGACCTTTAATAAAATATTGAAATCAAAGAAAGATGGGAAATTTTTAAGGAAAGCATGATATAAAAACACTTCAACTTCCAAAAAATTGAGAAATAAAATTCAATGATTATAATTGATAAAAAGTGACACAAATTAAAATAATACAATTCTAATTAAAATATTTAATAAACCTAATTTTATTATTTAGGATGTGGAAGATGATTAAATAAAGTGGGATTTAAGGTAAGGGGATTATAAAACCCAACTCATTCCATTTGGTTTATCTTCTCTTTCACCTTACTTTCACTGTGGGTATTCCTCTAACGTACCTAAAATTCATTTTCACAGTATTTTCATTTTTATTTTTAGGATATACATTTTTTAACCTTTCCAAAAACAATTATCTAACCAGTTACAAAAGTATTTTTAAGAAGGATTTATTTCTCTAAAACACATCTTTGACGCCTCTTGAGGTGTTTATTCTTAAAAGAAACTATATTTTTTAAAAATTTAAGATGTCCCTTTTTCATTTGGGAATCCCAAAGTATATTCTGTAATGAAAGGTATTTGAAATCCTTTATGAAACTTACTCTATTACATGGGAATATTTCATGACTATGATTGTTATACATTCTATGTAGCATGCATAATTTATGAGAATTTATAGAGTGACGGGTAAGCCTGGAATTATATAACTCTCCAATTCACAATTTAATTTGATATATCTTGTGATATAATATATACTACATGTGAACATGAAGTTTTATTTGAACACAGTGATGATGTTATGATTTATACACATATGTCACTAGTGCAGAAAATGTTATTTACGTCACCATTTTTTACGTCAGTTATATATAACCGACGTAATAATCTGGGAAACGGGGTTTTTTACGTCGGTTATTTTATAACCAACGTTACAAATCGCCCGTGTTCGGTTTTTATGTCGTTTATCAAATAACCGACGTAAAAAACCAAAGCGCGGGAGGGTTTTTATGTCGGTTATTTGATAACCGACGTCCAAACCGAGATATCTTCGAGTTTTTAACGTCAGTTATCATTAACCGACGTAAAAAACCAAAGGGCGGGGGGTTTTTTACGTCGGTTATTTGATAACCGACGTAAAAAATGAGATATCTACGTGTTTTTTAGGTCAGTTATCAAATAACCGACGTAAAAAACCAAAGTGCGGGGGGGGTTTTACGTCAGTTATTTGATAACCAAAGTGCAGGGGGGGTTTTATGTCAGTTATTTGATAACCAAGGTAAAAAACGAGATATCTACGAGTTTTTTACATCGGTTATGTTATAACCGACGTAAAAAACTGTGATTTTTTAGGTCTCTTTTACATCGGTTATAGAATAACCGACGTAAAAAACTTTTTTTTACGTCAGTTATAAAATAACCGATGTAAAAAAAGTCATATCTGATACATTTATAACGTCGGTTATTATAATAACTGACATTATAAATGTAAAAAAATAGTTTATAACATCGGTTATTTAATAAACGACGTTATAAAAACATTTAAAAAATTAATAACCCCCGAGGTTTGTCATTTATGAATTTTCGTTCGACAGTCCGGCGGCTCGTCTCTCTTGCACGATAAACCCTAATCGGCTCGTCGATATCGATGCATTAAACTTGTTTTGTCTACAAAAATTTTCATCTTTACTCTCCTCGGATCTATCATCTCAACTCACAACACTCAAGTAGGCCTTCCACAAATTTATTTTGTTCGTTTTTTCCCTCGGATAGTCTATATTTATGTTTTGAGATTTTTGTGTGCTTTTTTTTTGTTCGTTTTGTGTGCTTTCAACTCGTTCTATTTTTGTGTTCTTTTTTTCTCGGATCTATCATCTCAACTCGTTTTGTGTGCTTTCAACTCGCAACACAAAAGGCATTCCAAAACACTTATTTTATATAAGCCTTCAACTCGCAACACTATATTTTTGTGTGATTTTTTTCATTCGTTTTTCCTACATCGTATATTTTTTGTGGTCCCAAATTTTTTTTGATGGATTTGGATATGTCTTTAATTTTATATATTCATTTTATCTTGAAATTGGGTGCTTTTAATGTGTGACTCTTAGGTTAATATTTGGGTGTATTTTATAACCTATGAAAGTGATTCATTAATTTTTAAAGGGGAATCCAATTATGGTTTTTTAATTCTTTGTTGTTATGTGGGCCTCAAAAGGGGGGTTTTGAATGGGTGTTATGTTTAAAACCTTGTCACACTTCTTGAAGGTTTTTTATGAAAAAGTTTTTTTTCATGTGTCTTGTTTGTGACATTATTTGAGGTAAATTTTTAAAATATGGGGGTGGTTTAATAAATGTGTATTGAGCTGAAATTTATATTTTGGATTTGTATTGGTATGATTTTTTTTTTTGAATGGGGGTTTTGGAATGTCTTTTTTGTGCAAAACAGGGTTGTTCCTCTTGGGATTGTTTTATGAAAATTGAAAATGATTTAGTGAGTTAAAAAAAGTGATAAAATGGTGTAAATGCAATATTTTGGTGATGTTATTCACCTAATAAGGGTTTTTTAAAGGTAAAGAGGTGATTTAAGATGTAAAACATTTTCAGAATTTTTTATAAATTGAGGAATTGTTTTATTAAATTGTGATGTTGAGGCGAGACATGTTTGTGGACTATTTTGTGTGACTTTTTTGATAAAATAAATTATGATATTAGTTATCGAGAAACTTGAGATCATTTGACTAGTTGAATATCAATGATTATTTTTAATTATCATATGATCATTTAAGTATCAATATTTAATAATATTTAATTCCATCTGTTTCATGTTGAAGTATATATTAAATGCATGTGTTTTTTGTTGTTCACCACCCCTAGTTTTATATGTAAACCATTGTTTGGGGGGTTGTCCGGGGGGTGGGGGTTGTCCAGAGGGTTGGGGGGTGTCCAAGGGGGTGGGTGGGTGTGGGGGGATGTCCAAGGGGGTGGAGGCCTGTCCAGAGGGTTTTGGGGGTTGTCAGGGGGGTGGGGGGCTGTCCATAGGGTTGGGGGTGTCCAAGGAGGTCGAGGGGTGGGGGTGGTGTCCACATAGGGTGGGGGTGCTGTCTGGAGGGGTGGGGTGTCATCTAAGGGGTGGGAGCTATCCAAATGGTAGGGGGTGTCCAGCGGGGTTTCCAAGGGGTTAGGGGTGGGGGTGGTGTCCAGGAGGGGTGGGGGTGTTTTCTAGAGGGGTGGGGGCTGTCCAGGGGGTTGGGGGGTTGTCCAGACGGTTGGGGGTGTCCTGGGGGGTGGGTTGATGTGGGGGGATTTCCAAGGGGGTGGAGGCCTGTCCAGAGGGTTTTGGGGGTTGTCCGGGGGGTGGGGCTATCCAGAGGGTTGGGGTGTCCAGGGGGGTGTCCAAGGGGGTCGGGGTGGGGTGGTGTCCAGGAGGGGTGGGGGTGCTGTCTGGAGGTGTGGGGTGTTGTCCAGGGGGTGGGGGTTGTCCAAAGGGTTGGGGGTGTCCAACGGGCTGTCCAAGGGGGTAGGGGGTAGGGGTGGTGTCCAGGAGGGGTGGGGGTGTTGTCTAGAGGGGTGGGGGTTGTCCCGGGGGTTGGAGGCTGTCCAGAGGGTTGGGGGTGTCTTGGGGGGTGGGTGGGTGTGGGGGGCTGTCCAGAGGGTTGGGGGTGTCCTGGGGGTGTCCAAGGGGGTCGGGGTGGGGTTGGTGTCCAAGAGGGGTGGGGGTGCTATCTGGAGGGGTGGGGTGCTGTCCAGAGGGTGGGGGCTGTCCAAAGGGTTGGGGGTGTCCAACGGGGTGTCCAAGGGGGTAGGGGGTGGGGGTGCTGTCCAGGAGGGGTGGGGGTGTGGTCTAGAGGGGTGGGGGCTGTCTAGGGGGTTGGGGGGCTGTCCAGAGGGTTGGGGGGTGTCCTGGGGGGTGGTTCGGTGTGGGGGGCTGTCCAAGGGGGTGGAGGCCTGTCCAGAGGGTTTTGGGGGTTCTCCGGGGGTGGGGGCTATCCAGAGGGTTAGGGGGTGTCCAGGGGTGTTTGGATTTACATTGTGTCCATCTGAATTTTTATTTTAAATATGATTTGATTCTCAGGTTTACTCCATTCTCTCCAATTTTCTATCAACCATGTAGGCGCCATGGTTTTCGTTTATTCAATGGAATTTAAAACTGTTATATCTAACTATATTTTGTTTTAATAATATTATTCAAGCATATTTTTTTAAATACGCATAGATTTGTTTTATATTTCAAAATTGTTTTACATTCAAATTATGATTTTTTTCATATAAACTTATATTTGTCTTATCTTAAAAATATAAATATTTTTGATATTTGTTATAGGTAATAATGATTCGAAGTTGGATTACGGCACATCTAATGAGAAATGAATATGAGGAAGGTGTTGAAGCCTTTTTTGAATTTGCTAAACTAAATGTTCCAAGTAGTGACATTTTTTTCTATCCATGCCTGAAATGTTAGAATATGAAGAAGTTTAAAAGTAGAGAGATAAAATATCATCTGATATGTCATGGTTTTAATCCGAGTTACAGCCCTTGGATTTGGCATGGTGAAACTGGACGAAATTTCACTGAGGATCATGATGATTCAAAAGATGGTAACTCCGATGGAATTGAAGAAATGATTCGCGATATTGTAACAGAACAAATTGATATAGAACCGACAGTTTCACGTCTATATGGTGATGCTGAAAAACCATTATATCCTGGTTGTACAGATTTTATGGTTTTGTCGGCGGTGTTGAGATTGATTAACCTGAAGGCGAAACATGGATGGAGTGACAGAAGTTTTACAGAGCTGCTACAATTGATGAAAGACATTCTTCCAAAAGATAACGATCTTCCAGATTCACATTACAAGGCCAAGAAAATATTATGCCCGATGGGATTGAGATACAAGAAAATACATGCCTGTCCGAATGACTTCATTATTTATTGGAAGGAATATGAGTTTCTTTCAGAGTGTCCTAAATGTGGGACATCACGGTATAAGGTGAAAGAAAAATCACAGGCTGATGTAGAGATTAGAAAGCTCCCTTCAAAGGTATTTTGGTATCTTCCTATAATTCATCGTTTCAAACGTTTATTTGCTAATTCACATTATGCAAATAGGTTAAGATGCTATGCTGATGAGAGGGTATGTGATGGAAAAATACGTCATCCAGCTGATTGTCCGCAATGGAAGAAAATTGATGCACAGTATTCTACATTTGGAAATGAATTTAGAAATCTCAAACTAGGGTTGTGCACAGATGGAATGAATCCTTACCGAACCCTCAGTAGCACACATAGTTCATGGCCTGTTTTATTGGTAATTTACAACCTCTCTCCTGAAGTTTGTATGAAGTGAAAATATTTCATGTTGAGTATAATGATCTCTGGTCCAAAGAAACCCGACAATGATATCGATGTTTACTTGTCACTGTTGATTGATGATTTGAAACTGTTATGGGCTGATGGTGTTAGGGTGTATGATTCTTATAAAATGGAATATTTTCAAATACGTGCAGTGCTTCTGTTCACTATAAATGACTTCCCAGTGCATGGAAATTTGTCTGGATACAGTGTTAAAGGGCATAAAAATGTCCAATTTGTGAACAACAGACGTCATATTGTCAATTGCATCATGGGAGGAAAACAGTGTACATGGTTCATCGAAAGTTTTTGCCTATGGATCATCCTTATAGAAGACTAAAAAAGGCATTCAATGGATCATAAGAATTTTATATTGTTCCAAAACCTTTATCCCCTTATCTGTATTTTGAGAGGGTGAAAAACCTTGATGTGACATTGGGAAAGACACAGAAATCTGGTAATGATAAATATATTTGGAAGAAAATGTCAATATTTTTTGAGCTACCATATTGGAGGTATCATGAAGTTAAACATAATATTGATGTCATGCACGTGGAGAAGAATATCTGTGATTTTTTGATTGGAACATTGTTAGATATTAAAGGAAAGACAAAAGATGGTTTGAATGCAAGATTAGACTTACTATCAATGGGAATACGTTTGGAGTTAGCTCCCACTCCTAAAGGAAGACAAACATATCTTCCCCCGGCTTGTCATACATTATCGAAGAGAGAGAAAATTAGCTTCTGTCAGTGTCTTCATGAAATGAATGTGCCTCAAGGTTATTCTTCTAATGTAAAAAATTTTGTCTCATTGAAGGACTTGAAGTTGATAGGTATGAAATCACATGATTGTCACGTCATGATGAAACAAATTCTACCAGTTGTATTGTGTGCAATATTACCCATTCGTGTTAGAAAGACTATAATGAAGTTGTGTTATTTTCTCAATTCAATTTGTAACAAGTAGATTGATGTGAATGGTTTGAAAATTTTGGAAAAGGATGCAATTTTTATACTTTTTCAATTGGAAATGTATTTTCCTCTAACTTTTTTTGATATAATGGTTCACTTAATGAGTCATCTGGTTTGAGAAATAAAGCTTTGTGGACCTGTATATCTTCGTTGGATGTATCCTTTTGAAAGTTATATGAAAATATTAAAGGGGTATGTTAAAAATCCATATCGACCTAAAGCCTCCATTATTGAAAAGTATATTTCTAAGGAGGTAGCAGAGTTTTGTACGAGCTACTTGGCTGCGGCGCAACACATAGTTTGCCTCCATCTCGCCATGAATGAGTTAATAATAAGGGAAAGGGGATTCGTGGTTTGAAAGTCAAATCATTGTCAGCTAAATAGATGAATAAGTTATAATCATACATCTTGAATAACATAGCTGATGCTCAACCGTATATCACATTGCATATTAATGAGTTGAAACAATGTCATCCAAAGAAGAAAGAAATGTGGATTTTGAATGAGCACAACAAAACTTTTTTGTCATGGATTAAAAAGACTTTTCTTGGTAGATCAGATGTATCAGAGACATTAAAATGGATAGTGGGTGGTCCATGTTTAAATGTGATAACATGGTCTGGTTATGACATTAATGGTTATACATTTCATACGAAAGCTCAAGACAACAGAAGTGCAGTTCAGAATAGTGG
Organism: Viscum album; assembly: GCA_963277665.1. Taxonomy (NCBI): domain Eukaryota; kingdom Viridiplantae; phylum Streptophyta; class Magnoliopsida; order Santalales; family Viscaceae; genus Viscum; species Viscum album. The sequence goes on from OY728165.1 coordinate 817,662,041, forward strand.
TGTATTGGTGTTTGCAGAAGCGATGCATTTTTCGAGTGCTAAGGAAAAAAACCCAATTTCTGCATCAAGTGCATATTATGGAGTGATTGAAGACATATGGGAGGTTGGTTACTTTAAAATTAAAGTTTCTGTTTTTAACTGTAAATGGTTTATCGGTAACAACAGTGTCAGACACGATGAATTTGGAATGACACTTGTTAATCTGAATAGATTGGAAGACACAACTGATTCTTTTATAATGGAAACACATGCCAAACAAATTTTCTATGTAGTAGATCAATCAGATATGCAGTGGGCTGTTGTTTTAGAAGGGAAAAAACAATATTTTGGTGAGGATGAACTTGATGAAGATGCTGATTTATGTGAGATCCCTACTTCCATGTAAAGATTAATAGAACATAATGATGAGCATGTTGAATACATAGTTTGTGCCATAAGAAACGATCACGATGAAGGAATTTGGGAAAAGAATCCATTTGTACATTCCTAAAATTTCAGGTAACATATGTTTATTTCCTGTTTACATTTATTTTTTTCATAAATGTTAGATATTGTAAGTTCTTTATTTATTAAAACATGTTTTAAAACAAAATAAGTATAAGTTTTTGTTTGTTTTAAGTTTGTTTAGTTTACTTTATCATGTTTATAACCATTACATGAATTATATATCTATTATTTTTGTTCAGGGACAATTACTTTACCATGTTTACCATGTTTACCAGGTTTACCATGTTTACCAACTTGACCATCTTGACCATCATGACCATCTTTACCATTGTTTAACATGCTTACCATATTACCAATGTTTACTATTATGTAACTTAGTACACTTTTATATTTTCTGATCACAGTACTATTAAAATATTTGAATTTGTATATTTGTGAACTGAGGTTTGTTTTTTTTATTTGAAGGATAATGACAGACCATTCAGTTGATCAACCACATGATTCTGGAGATGAGAATATTGCTGGTCATACCTCTGGGGATGAACATTCACATGCTCCTATTAAGACAAAGAGTTCAAAGGTTGGTAAACGTGGGTGCACACGTTTACCAAAATTATCACTTGCTCGTACGCAGGATCAGAGGATAGTCGTTGAGTTTGATGATGATGATATTCCTAGTGGTCCGAATGCAAAAGATTTTAAGAGTTTTGTAGCAACTCTGGATATGAGAAATGTAAGCATTTTGTATGATGATTGGAGAAGTGTGGATAAAGCAATAATCTCTCAGTTATGGGAGACGATTTTGGTAAGATTTTTTGTCATTGTTTGACTATTCTTTTAATGTTTATAGTATATATAATATGTTTAACCTCTTCTTTATTAGATGACATTTGATATTCCTGACACTGGAGGAGTCGGGAAGAAATGCTTATCATTGGCAGCCAGGAGATGGAGGGATTTCAAATAAACCCTCTCATCTAATTTCATTTATGGTTATAGGAGTCATGACAATCCATGTCGTATATATCCTTTTATAGATGAAGACACATGGAGACAATTTTTTGAATGTAGAAGAAAAGAGTCATTTCTGGTAAGGGCAATGTAAACTTTTATAAAATTTCTTATATAAATGATTTTATTAATATTTTGTTAATGATTTCTTATTCTTAAATTATAGAAAACAAGGAAAACTCATCAGGAGATCCAATCTAAAAATGTATACCCTCATAGTTTATCTTGGGGAGGGTATGCATTATTGGAAGAAAAAATGATGGCGGAAAAATTTCAACAACTAAGAGCTAAGTCTTCAAGCTCTAGAAAGGTGGCCCCTCCATCCCCTCCATCTAGACATGAAAAATGGACGAGAGCTTGGAATGGAAAAAAAGGGAAATATCTTTCGGAAGAATCAAGAATCGTAGCTAAGAGTATTGTAAGATATCTATTTTATTTATTTAAGTTAACTATTTTCTTCATATAATTTCAATCATTATAGAAATGTTCAATTAATTAATACAGGACTCTCTTGAGGAGAAGAGTTCACAGGGGATATTTACAGCTACTGGGAGGGAAGATATTTTATCTACAGCATTGGGAACGCCCGAACATCATGGTCGTGTAAGAGGATATCCGGCAGGTGTATCGGTAAGAAAAGTGTTTCCACGTTCTTCAACTTCTAACGTTGAGGGGGTTTATGAAAAAAATAAAATCCTTGGAAGTTGAAGTTCAAAATATTAATGCAACGATGGAGGACAATATTAGAGTGTCGGTGCAGTCTATGTTTGCAGAAATGAAAAGACAATTTCAGACTGAAGATCCCACTCCTCCACCTCCCCCTGCAGACCCCATTATTTATCCTCCACCTCCGACAGTAGCTTCCACTCCCCCACCTCAACCTTTGGACCCCATTTTTTATCCTACTCCTCCGCCGCAGCTTCTTACTTATTGTGAGTTGTATGTTGATGATTCTCAACATCATATAGTAGCATATGGGTTGGTATATTGTATAGGAGATACAGTTCATCATCAACAATTAGAGGTAGAGAATCATAGGATCACTGTATAGGATATTATAGATAGATCATCTAGGGTACCAATACCTACAGATGAGGTGGCGACAGTTGGACAGAGCATCGTCCATTTTTTAATTTGGCCATCCAGACTTCTTTGACTCATTACCATAGAGGTATGAATGTTATATCTTTTATTTTGTTTTTTATTAAAGTTGTTTTATCATTTGAAAACTAGTATATTTTTCAATTTATTTTTACAGGAATACTTCAAAGGTAAAGAAATACTTTATAGACAACAACAAAGACAAATGGATATGACATCAGATACAGAATCTAATAGTCTTGACAGATTGTCAAGATATTCAAATTTGTTGGCGGGTTATTATGAGTTTCCAATTGAAGCTCGTGTTTGTGGATGTGAAATAAGTGTGGGGATTATGAAAAATGATATCATGGAGGTTTTTACTAGAGATAAGTTGGGAATCAACGTGGTGCAAATAAAATTCATGTATTTCTTAACACCTTTTCTCTGCGTTATATTTATTAAAAATGTATACTTATGTATGTTTTGTATTAGGTATCTTTATAAAATTTGTGAGAGGATTGAGCTGACAGATGTATATGGATTCATGGACCTACAAATGATTTCCCCTGAAGCATGTGGATTGAATGAGGAACAAATAATGGTTTATATTTCTAAAAGACTTGAAAAGAATATAGTCACACAATGTTGGATGATGCCTTTTTGTGAGAGGTATGAAACACATTTCTCTCAAATAGTTAATTATCTTTTAACATAAAAAACCACTAACTTTAAATTTCCTTTTATCAGTGATCATTGGATGTTAGGGGTTTTTTGCCCAAGGGAGAAAGCACTTTATTGGATATGCTATTTCCATGGTGATGTGCGGGAAAGTTTTAAGAATATATTGTAAAAGTAAGTTTCAATTTCTCAATAGTTTTATATATTATAATGAATTTTAAATTTACCCCATTCATATTATTTTCTAACAGTGCATGGGCCTACTTTCGAAAAAACACAAAGAAAAGGAGTGCAAAGATCAAATATGTAAATGTGAAGGTAAATATCCATTTATAATTTGTACTTTTTTATTTATTACATAAAAATAATATATTGAATTTAAACTCATTCAAACATAATTTTCATGAACAACAAGGCGTCATCGAATGTGGATATTATATGTTAAGATTTATTTATGAAATAATAACAACTGGGACAGTTGTGAATTTTTACCTGGTACGATTTCCTCTTAAACTTTGCCATAATATTTCAATTTGATTTATTCATTATACACGTTAACTACTTTCCTTTTAATTTGTAGATTTTTTATGACCCTCAACCATATACTGCTGAAGACATCAAACACTTACAGGTGGTGTGGTAAAATCATTTTACAGGTTTGATTGAATTTTATTTTTTTGTAATGTAAAATGTAATTTTGAATATTGTCGTTGTAATTGAGTATTTGGTAGTTTTTTCGGTTGGATTTAGTTTTTTTTGAAGTTGACAGTGTAAGTTTTGAATGTTATATATGTGAATGTTTAATTTTTCTCTACTTCTTGTTTTGGTCTACTTATGATGGTTTTTCTGGTATGGATTTTGGTCTGTGGGGGAGGGGTTCCAAGGGTGTGGGGGTGTGTTCAGTGGGGTTGGGGGTGTCCAGGGGTCTGGGAGGGATGTCTGGTGGGGTGGGGGCAGTCCAGGGTGGTGGGAGGGTTTTCCAGGGGTGTGGGAAGGCGGTCCAGGGGTGTGGGAGTGTTGTCCAGGGGGTGGGGGGTATACATGAGGGTGGGGGGTTGTACAGGGGTGTTTGGGGCTATCCAGGGGTGTGGTGGGGGCTGTCAAGTGGGGTGAGGGGGTGAGGGGGTTCTGTTCAGGAGGGTGGGGGGTTGTCGAGGGCTGGTTGGGGCTGTCCAGGGGGTCGGGGCAGTCCATGGGTGTGGTGCGGGCTCCAATGGGGTGGGGGAGGGCTGTCCAGGGGGTATACATGAGGGTGGGGGCTCCAATGGGGTGGGGGAGGGCTATCCATGGGGTATACATGAGGGTGGGGGCTCCAATGGGGTGGGGGAGGGCTATCCATGGGGTATACATGAGGGTGGGGGATCTAATGGGGTGGGGAGGGCTGTCCAGGGGGTATACATGAGGGTGGGGGCTTCAATGGGGTGGGGGGGGGGGGGTTGTCCACGGGGTATAGATAAGGGTGGGGGCTATCTAGTGGGGCAATTTTTATATGTTATCAATGTAAATGCATAAATTTGATCTCCTTCTATTTTTGTGGTACGATTTCTTGATTTGTTTTATTGTTGATTCTGGGGGAGTGAAGATGAGTGCATTCAATTTTTTTAAAAAAAAAATTTCTTCCACGTCGGTTATTTTATAACCGACGTGATAAAGAAAACAGGAAGGGTTTATCACATCGGTTATTTCATAACCGACGTGATAAAAATCCTGGGAAATGGTTTATCACGTCGGTTATTTAATAACTGACGTGATAAAGAAAACGGGAAGTGTTTATAACTTCGGTTATTTAATAACCGGCGTGATAGAAGGCCTGGGAAAGAGTTTATAACGTCGGTTATTTAATAACCGACGTGATACAAGGCCTGGGAAATGGTTTATCACGTCAGTTATTAAATAACCGACGTGAAACATGGGGGGGCTGGGTTTATAACGTTGGTTATTATATAACTGACGTGATAACCACCACCACCCCCCCCCCGGTCTATAATGTCGATTATATAATAACTGACGTGAGAAACCCCCCCCCCCCCCGGACTAGTTTGTCACGTCGGTTATTAAATAACCGACGTGAAACACAGGGGGGCTGGGTTTATAATGTCGGTTATTATATAAGCGATGTGATAAACCCCCACCCCCCACCCCGGTTTATCATGGTGGTTATTTAATAACCGACGTTATAAACTAGTCGGGGGGTTTCTCACGTCGGTTAATAAATAACCGACGTGATAAACGATTTCCCAGTCCTTTTATCACGTCGGTTATTTAATAACCGACATGATAAACCATTTCTCATGCCTTTTATCACGTCGGTTATTAAATAACCGACGTTATAAACCCTTCCCATTTTCTTTATCACGTCGGTTATTTTATAACCGACGTGATAAACATCACGATTTTATGTTTTTGATGTCGGTTTTTAAATAACCGACGTAAAAAACATTATTTATAATGTCTCCCGTATTAACGTCAGCTAGAAACAGATGTAAAAAATTAAAAATAACCGACGTAAAAAATGTTTTCTTCACTAGTGTGTTATGTGTGGACATGATTCTATCTTTGTTCACAACTAGTATGGAATTTGACCACTATGTTATGATGTTTAATTATTATACATATTCCACATTCAACCCCTTAATAAAATGTTTCCCTTATGATTTTTATAACGATGAAATTATTAAGGTATGAGGATATTTATTATTCCCAAAAATGAACTATTAATTCATGTCCCTTATTCCTCCCCTTACTGGGATTTTAGATCACCCCTTTATTTGATGTATATCCTTAAATGACTATATGTACTAAGGATGTTTTGAGATATTTAGAAGCATCAAAAAGAAGAATTTAAATAAATGTTTTAGTTTTATTATATACAAGTGATGTATATGTCTAATTTTTCCAAGATACTAAACCTTTGGATCTTGAATTATATCACTGTTATGTTTTTTATCTTTAAAATAATGTAATATTAATGTATGGAATATTCAGGTCACTATAGTTGGTATTAGATAATATTTTAGTTTATTTGGTAATTAGGTTTATAAAATGTTAGTGAAAACCATAATTATAAGTCTATGTATAGGTAAACACCCTAAAAGAACCATTTTTGAAAAGTATAAACATATGGATCCCATTAGATATTTCCTTAGAAATAATTTATGTAAAAGAATAAATTTTTTGTTTAGGATTTTTTTACATAAATATTTCTCAAACATTTTTTATTTTTGACAATGGTGGGAAATAGGAGAAAATAATCCAACAAACCATGTGGGGGGAAATGTAACGATTATCCTAATGAAACCCCAAATTACATGGGAGGATGATTTAAAAAAATTATGGTGATGCTTATCCAGTGGTCTCAAGATATGAATAATAACCTAATCTATGTCGAGTTTCCTCCTTCACCCTAGAAACAACAACTAGCCATTGAGTCCATTATGAAGAAACAACAACCAATTTATAGTGGATAGTTGGATCCACTTTTCTCAGAATGGTGGGTTAACTTAATGAAAAAGATATTTTTTATGATCTACTATTTATATAAGGAGAAAGTTATTATAGTCATATATTGTTTAGATTCAGAATCTGGTAAATAGTGGTATTGATAAAGAACACTAGGATGATGTATTAAATTGATACTATAGACTATGAAGAATTTAATAAAATATTTCCCAATATTTATTTTACTATTAATATTCAAACAAATATAGATATATAATTCTTAGATATTAAGAAAATGGAAGCTGAATATGTCATGGTATATGAGTCAAACATCAAAATACTTTCAAGATAAACCTCTAGATTTATTATAAAAAATGATAAAAAATAGATATATTCCTTAGTGGTTTAAAACCTCACCATTGAACGGATCTAGATATCTATGAATTTGGGACTTATGAAGAAGTATGTCCACGTACTCTCAAAGTATAGATGGGGTTTATAGAATGGTCTCATGGATATGGAGATAATAATGGAATAATGGAGCTTCACGCTAGTGGGTAAAATGAAAAAGGGGTAAAGAGGATCCAACCACCCACATGTCAAAAATGTGGGAAGAAGAATCCTAGGAATTGCATCAAATTTAAGTTTAAATGCTTCAAGTGCAGGAGAGAATGTGACCAAGCTCATGACTTCCAAAGATACATGAAAACGGTGGCCAACATGATGGAGGAAGGGAAGCAAAATTCTAATGCACCACCCATGGTTAAATGTCTCAACTCTTGGGAGAAATAGAACTGTGAAATCTAGTGAACTAAACCCCAGGTCCTTAAGGTTAATAAGTGTAAGTAGCTATCAAACCCAAAAAAGCAAGGAAAAAGTTATTCTATCTCAACTTCTGAATTGGAGCGTGAAAATGAAGTCATAAAAGGTACACATCATATTCACTCAAGAGTGGATATTTTTTTATTCAATTCTGATTCTATGAATTATTTTATATCCTGCATGTTTTCTATAATTATTTAATTAAATCCCCAATAACATAAAGTAGATATATTTTTATAAAAACACTTAGTGGTACGATCATTGCAACCCATGTTCTAGACTCTTATCTTATTATTATATATGGGAGTATTATTCCAGTTAATCTCATAATCTTTAAACTCATGTAATTCAATGCTATATTGGGAATGGAATATATCTCATTATATAGAGAACACATAAACTATCTGGAAAAAGAAATCTCTTTTCATATTTCTAAACATCCCGTGATCCTATAAAAATGTAAGAAGATCATGAATACACTTTGTAAAATCCCTCAATGGTGTGGGTGTTAATACCATGTAAATAAGTATACCTTTCCCAAATGGTTTCATCAAAGTAAAGTATCAAAACTGAGGAAATTGTGATTATAATTGAATATACTGATGTATTTATTGAAGATTTTTACAAGCATCCACCATATCATGAGGTATATTTATCGATGGATCTTATACATAAATCAATTCCTATCTAAAAATTCCCCTAAAGGATGGAACCAATCGAACTGGAGGTGTTAAGAACAAGTATCCCCTGCCAAAGAATGATGACTTTTTTAGTCAAATATGAGGATCTTAGTACTTCTTAAAGGCTAATCCACATTCTAGATATCATCAGATGAGGGTGAATAAAGAATATATTCAGATAAAATTCTTCTATATAAGGAATGGGAACTAGGATTTCATAATGATAACCTTTAGACTTACTAATTCCCCTAAAATTATCATGGATTGTATGAATAGAGTTTTTAGAGACTACCTAGAAAAATTTATTGTATTTTTTATCCACAATTTTCTCATTCAATCCAATAGAAATTAGGAATATGAAGAGCATCTAATTATTGTTATAGAGTCAATAATAAAGGAGAAAGTGTGTGTTGAGTTCATTAAGTGTGACTTTTTTATGAATTAAGTTTCATTATTGGGGTACATGATCACAATTGATAGAATTTATATAGACCCTTCAAAAACAATGTTAATTGAGGAATGGATCAATCCCATTAGTGTCCTAGAAATCAGTAGTTTTCTTATCATAATAGGGTACTATCGATGTTTTGTGGGAAAATTGTCATAGTATTCTTATACATTAAGTGATTTAACACGGAAAGTGGTAAATTATTTTTTTTATAGAAGAAAGTGAGGAAATATTTAAGGAGCTCAAGAATCGGTTAATAAAATCACATATACTCACACTACCATAAGGAAGATAAATTTTTAAGAAATATAGTGATACTTCCAATAAAGACTTGGGTTGTTTACTCATAAAAATGAAAAAATGATAGTCTATGCCTCATGAAAACTAGAGATCCATGAGCATAACTAGTCGGTGTATGATATGCAGTTAGCAACTATGATCTTCACCTTGATGATTTAGCAGCACTGCATCTATAGAGATAATTGTCACATATATACTGATCATAAAAGTGTAAAGTATATATTCACATAAAAGGATCTCATCATGCCTTAGTTAAGATGGTCAGATCTGGACAAGGACTATGATTTCTCTATTCACTACCATCTAGGAAAGTCAAAAAGAAAATAACCTTCTAATAAATCCATGATGTGGACTAAGAAATATCCAATCTTCATGGATATAAAGGGGATAGATATAGAAATTATAATGGTAGGGAATACATCCTATATTTACTAAATTATTTCCCAAACATCTATCTAATATAATATCATGGCGGCACAAAGTGATGGTTTGGAGCTTCAAAAAGTGTGAAAGTGGTAAAGTAAGGGAATCATCATGAATTCCATATCAATAATGACTGTGTGATTCATTTTGGAACTATTACTTGTATTCCTTCATCACCTAAGATAAATAAGAAGATATTGGATAATTTACATAAGTCATATTTTTTTACCCATGCTAGAATCACCAAGATGTACCATAATCTCTAAGAACGCTTCTAGTGGGACAACATGAAGAAGGAGATTTTTGAGTACAACTCAATGTTCTTGGTATGTTATCATGTTAAATCATAGTGAAAGGACTCCAAGGTGATGATTAAACCATTACCTTTACCCACATAGAAATTTGATAACATCACAATTAACATTTTCACTATTCTCCTGAATAAATCTAAAGGAAACGATGTGATATGGGTTGTGGTGGATCAACTCAACCAGACTACCCACTTTATCACTATTTGGGAAGATTTATCTATTAAAAACATTAGAATGTATACATCAAATAAGTGGTGAGGCTATATGGGGAACCACTTTCGATCATCTTTGATCATTATTCAAGCTTTAATTCTAAATTCTAGAGAATTGTTCATCATGATATGAATACAAAATTGAATGCCAACATGGCCTATCACCCCCAAACTGATAGAAAATCTAAAAGGACTATTTATACTCTTGAGGAAATGATGATATCATTATCAATGGAATTTAAAGGAGTATGGTATTAATATCTCCCATTATTTTAGTTCTCATACAACAATAGATTCTACTCAAGTATTCGGATGTCTCTATATAAAGCTCTATATGGAAAGTTATTATTGGGGAAAAAATACATCATGGTAACATTATATAATTATTGGGATGATTGAGTTTGTTTAAAAAGTAGGTTTCAGTGGTAAGTTGTAGATTTCAGAGATATTGTTGACATGGTATATTGACAATAATACAATATGAAGAAATAGATGCCTTGGAAGTGGTATAATAGATTATGTACACAAGGTGACATTATTTATCAGTGTTTTCCAAATTTTTATAGTCCAAAATTTTTCACTTATATAGCATCGAAAAAATTGGATTCAATTGAATACCTTATCAAAATATGTAAAACGCATGAGTTTTTTGATGACTGAGCTTCACTAAGGGTGTTTTGCGAAGGTGAAAATGTTTTGAAAATGAGCTCTATGATTACGATGATCATCATGAACAATGAATCTTCCTAGAGCTCCATGGGGTAGGGAGCATCACAACTGAAATAAGAGAGAATTGAAAAATGATGATGAAGGGGTTGGAAAGTTCTAGAATCAATGGAAACACCTAAAAATAGGCCTCTACCCCCATCAAAAGAGTGAGCAAGACTTAATGATCATATATAGGCTCTCATTTCAGAAATTTGGTTTGCAAAGGTTTTCCTCGAAAAGGTATTTTTGAAGGAAGGGATTTCATGAAGGCTTTGAATTCCAAACAAAATATTCTAGCATCATGAAATTGTTTTAGTTCAGGAAGGATATAAAAATATGACCGAAATTTGTGGGTTATGCGATAGATAGTTTATCTTAGCAAAATATGTGAGCTTTGTGAAAGGCAGTTGCTTCACAAAGGCTGGTAGAGCTTCAAGAAAGGAGGTTTCTTCATGAATTCAATTGAAGCTTCATGAAAGGGTTGATCTTCTCGAAGTCAGTGACCATCATTAAAGTGTTGTGAAATTGATTTCCAAGTGGAACTATGGTAAAGGGGTATTCATAAGTTGGATGAAAGTGGGACTTCAATAGAGAATAATCCTACAGTTGAGGAGAAATTCATTAGTGATAATGAAGTGACCTACTTGTCCATAAACTTTATTTGAATCTCTTCCAAGAGCAGTGATTAATGTAAGAGGAAGAAGGTGATCTATTCCACAAGAAGTAATCCAAATAATGAGACTTAGGGAGTGACCCTTGTGAAAGAAGTGAGTTGGAAAAAAACCCTATAAAGGTATAGAGTCTAGGCATAGAAGTTATCAAGCCTAAACATTGTATTTTGTAAGTGATCCTTAGTGGATTTGGTACGTCAGCACATCTTCGTTGTATGATCCTTGGACATAGCCCAGTGAGGGTGAACCAAGTAAAATCGATGTTTCTTGTTCATGATTTATTTTTTTCTCATACTTCTTTTAGGGATAAGGATAGAAGAGTGTTTTGTTTAATGATGAAAAAATATATAAATGGGTGTTAGTTTTAATATGTCATACCATGATTCACCCCCCCCCCCCAGGGTATTTGACACAATGGTCCAAAAAATTGGTATCACAGCTAAAGGTTGGAATCCAATGATTCTCTCTCTGTATAAGAAATAAAAGTTTTCAATCACAAAGGGATTATGATCATTGATGGGAACAATTTTCAATTATGGAAGAATCATATGTAGCACTACTTCTGATCATTTGGAATGGATGTCTTTAAAGTAGCATTGCATGGAATTTTAACCAATATCGACAGTGGTACTTTATTAGAAGTTGTCCTAGGGGAACAAGATACTGACACTAAAGGAATCAATGCATTAGGTGGAGCCATATCCTTTGAAATAAATATCAAGGTGATTTCATGTAAGTTGTCACATAACATTTGGTAAAATAAGCTTAATATTTATGAGGGTGACTCAAAAGTTTGATAAGAAAGGTTGTGGGTTCTATGGAACAAGTATGAGGATCCCAGAATGCACCCTAAGGAGTCTCTTAATACATTCTTTGACTGGGTGAATATTATTGTAGAAGAAATGTGTTGTCTATGAGAAATTATCAAAGATATAAATATTTTTAACCATATATTGATACAACTTCCACCTTGGTTCAATCTGAAAGTTTCTATATTGGAAGATAATGATCTGAACGAGATGACTTTGGATAACTTTCATAGTACGCTTTTCATATATGAAATGAGAAATGATGATAATGATTCTTTGGAAAGTGTAAGTAAAAAGATATGTCATTCAAGTCCTTTAATAATCTCACCATTTAATATGTATAGGAAGATTAATAGATGGATAAGGTGATGTCATTTCTTTCCTCAAATATTCAAAGAGGAAGAGGAAAGTTCAAAAAAAACTCATGCTTGCATGTTTTCGATATGGAATGTTTGAACATATTGTAGCAACGTTCCCTAAGAAGTTTCAAGAAGATTAAGAGGATGAAGTTGAAATTCCAATGAATAAGTAATTAGCCTGCAGGGAAGAAAAGATAAATTTTAAGAGAATTTTCTTTAAATAGAAGAATCTGCTTTGAAGAGAATATGATAGTTCAGAAAAATATGAGGCGGAATAATCAGATGACTGCAAGGATCATGAAGCATATGTTATGGTGGAAATTTTCATAAATTACATAATAAGAGAAGAACTTGAAAATTAATAAGGATAATTTGAAAGAATATTTTACCTTCAGATCGAATTAGAAGTAGCTATTGAAGAAATATATGTTTGGAGATCCAAAAGTAAGAAATCCAACAAAGTGGTTCATGATTCCAAACATTATATACAGAATTAGGAATAAGAGAATTTTATAATGAATGAAAAAATTGAAAAACTAAACTATTCAATGTCAGAGAGCTTAGATAAGGTTGTTGATTACATGTTCAAAATTGATGAACAGAAAAGAGAATTTGATAGTTTTTTTAGAATTGGAAAAGATCAAATCAAACGTATCGAAGAAATTGAAGAGAAAGTTGTCAGTTTATGATGAAGAGTTAAGGATCAATAAAAACTATTGACTCTAGGTATGACATCAGGAAATAAAATCTTACAAGCAACAAAAAAGGTAAAAGTGGAGAATAGTTGTCCTGAATAATAAAAGAAACAATAAAATCCAAATGATAAGTATGTTATGGGGCTTCATCGAAAATAAAAAAAATAGTAATGGTTGAAGTTAGGCCACAAGAGCCCACTCTAAGACTGAATAATTATTGGGGTATTGAGAAAAATCGGAAGATTCATATGAACCAAGGTACAATTAGTTGTGTAGTAGTGACACACAGAAATTCCCCCCACATTAGATACTATTGCGGTGGAAATATAAGACACTCGCAAAATGTATGTTCCATAACAAAGAGGTATTGAAGTTAAAAAACCAACATAGGTTTCCATACTTAACTCAATATTCTAAAATACTATGTAATGAACAATGTTTTTCATGTGGAGTAATTGGACACATGGAAAGATATTATACATCACATTATAAAGAAATGTGTCGAGGGAGACTAAATATAGTCATAAGTAGAATCTAAATGTATCATCAAATGATTTGAAAATGAAAATTTGATTTAAGTTCTTTAGGATAAAGCTAAGCCATCATACTTCAAGGAAGATCAATATTATCAATATGTATCAGTTATGAAGCCAAAAACATGGATAAAAAAGAAAATATATGAATAGTTAGTGGTTGTAGAGATTTCTTTTAAAGCATTAAATCCCATATGAATTTGGATCAATAAAAGTAGATGCACCTCGCATATAACAATAAATAAGGATTTGGTGATGGGAAGTAGGTACGATAAGGAAGTTATTGAAATATTTTTAAATGATGAAGTATTGAAAATTATTAGCTCAGGAAAATCCATGTTTTAAGTAAAATACGTGAGATGTGCAGATGTCTTGGTTGTTAAAGGTCTCAATCACCACTTTCCAAGTGTAAGTCAACGTTGTGACTCAGAACATGCCATAATATTTTCCATGAAATTATGTGTCATCAAGGTAAAATATGGTATAGTTGTTTTCCATGTAAAGTATACAAAAGGTATTATATAAATTTTAAGTGGAGAATAAGAAATTTTCTTTTTTTCCAAGGAAGAAGAAAACAAGTTATGTCATAAACTTTTGGGTCATTTGATCTAAACACCATGGAAAGATCTTGTGAAATATGAAAATATGCATGACCTCCCTAGATTATCACATGATCATACACATATGTGTGATGGTTATAAACAAGGGAATATCATTCGAAATATATATAAGATAAAAGAGAAAAAGTCTATAAAAGTTATTTATTTGGTGTATATTGATGCGTGAGGACCAATTTCATAAAGATCTATTGATGGGAGGAGATACTATGTTCTATTAATTAATGATTTTAGCATAATGGAATGTGTTTCAATCATCACCCAAAAATATGAGGGGTTCAGTTTCATAAAAACTTATCAAATGGAAGTTGAGAAGATGCTGGGTAAAATAATGAAGAAGATTTGAATAGATAATGAAATAGAATTCAAAAGTACCCAAGTGAAGGATTATCTCAAGAAACATGGGATAAGGCATCAAGTTTTACCAGTAATAACTCCATAGCAGAACAGAGTATATGAGAGAAGAAATCATACTATTAACAACATGGATAGAACAATGGTCATTGAGAAAGACCATCCAGATAAATTTTTGGAAAGACATAGTGATGACTTCATGCTATAAATCAAATAGAGTGCTACTATGTCCATAAGAAGAGAAGACTCCATAGGTGATATGGTATAGAAATAATCCATCATTGAAGTACTTTCAAGTCCTTGAGATAAAGTGTTCCATTCTCAATAAGGAGAAACACATGAAGATTGAATCCCATGGAGATGAAGGGATATTTATTAGCTACTCAAAGGAAATAAAATCACATAAATTATTCAATAAGAACCTAGGAAAGGTATTTAAAATCCATGATCTAACTATAGTGGAGGATGAGAAGAATCATCAGCAAATTCATGATCAGTCTCAGGAGGATAGTGATGAAGAGATTAGAAGATTAGGGGAGGTTCTTATTCTAGAGGATGATTCATAAGAAGATTCATACAATCAAAAGTATGAAAACAATTCAGTATCTTCATAAAGATAAAAGAGAAGAGAAAAAATTGATAGACATAAAATAATTGGTGATCAGAAAGCACTAGTGCAGACATGGAGGATGAATACTCTTTATCAATAATCATACTTATCATAGGTACAACCTAAATGTTTTGATGATCTTACTCGAGGTGATAATTGGGTTCAGGTTATGAATGAAGAGCATGACCAAATTGAGATGAATCAGACATGGGATATTGTTTCAAGGCCAACATATAATAATTACATTGGGACTAAATGGGTCTCTCACAACCCAATGAATGAATATGGTGTGGTAATTCGAAAAAAATTACAACTAGTGTGAAAATGGTACTCCCGAATAGAGGGTATCGTTGTCAATGAAATATTTTCACCTATTGCAAGGCTAGAGGCAATCAGATTTTTTTTCCATAATGGTGTAAAGAAATTTCAATGTTTTCTAAATTGATGTCAAGCCTGCATTTATTTATAGGTTTTTGGAAATAAAAGTTTATATTAAGTAGATATATGGTATTCCCATTAATGAATATGATAATAGATTTTTTGGGCTGAATAAGGTGTTATATGGGTTGATGCAAGCACCAAGAGCATGGTATTCAAGGCTAGATCAGTTTTTGAAGAAGCTTGGTTTACTGCATGGTGGATTTGATTACAATATCTATGTTAATAATGGTATCATAAAAGGATGATGGTGTTTTTGTATATCAATGGCATGATATTTGGTGGATCAGATGAAGTGAAGTGTAGAAATATTTCTAAATTCATGAAAATTGAGTTTGAAATTTCAATGATTGGTGAACGGACTTTTTTCATTAGTTTACAGGTAACACAAAGAATGAATGGAATATTAATTTCTCAATATAAATATGATAAGGATGTATTGAGAATATTTTTAATGGATAATTCCAAGGATATTACATATATGGTAGCTACCCAGATGAAACTATCATGTGATGATGAAGGTAATGCAGTTAATGTCACACGGTACAGAAAAATCATTAGTGCTCTACATTACATGAGAGAGACAGGACATGATATTATCTTTTCCACATGCCAAGAAGCATGGTATCAAATAAATCCCAAATAAATCCACATACTTGTTGTGAAAATAATACTTAGGTATATCAAGGGCATGGTGGATTTTGTTTTGATGTATAATGAAAAATCTCACCCATAATTATTTGGATATATAGATACATATTGTTCTAGTTTAGCATATAATCGAAAATCAACATCTGGTGGTGCATTATATCTTAGAGGTTTATGTATTTTTTGGATAAGTAATAAATAAGATTTCATTTTTTTAGAACTTTAGAATCTGAATATATTAGGCCTACTCAAGCGTTCATTTTGTTATTGTGGATGAAGCAGAGACTATATGATATGAGAATCGAAGTGGAGTCTCTGATCGGAATCCATTGTGATAATTCAAGGGTTATAAATCTTATAAAAAATACACTACAGCACTAATGTACAAATAAAATTTAAATCAATTATCATTTTATCTAGGAGAATGTGGAGTAAGGGTTTATGAAGTTGGATTATGTTCCCACAGACCTACTGGTTATAGAAATTCTAACATTGGCCTTACCCAAAGAAGCATTTGAGTGGCATCGACTGGATCTTGGCGTTTAGCCAACTCTCCATACTTGAAAAAGTTTTGACGTGGGACACCATATTTTTGATGTATGGTGCGCTTTTATCTAATAACTTTGTCTCTGTTATTTACCCTGTTGTAAAGCACATAGGATTGACCTACATGTTCATTGAAAAGGGGCTGAATTTGTGGATATAAAAGGGAAGAAAATTTTATTGAACAAGATAGGGGAGAAGCTGATAAGGGTATCAATGAGATAGGAGGATATTTGAAATCATTTCATTCTAATGGTGATCAATAAAAGGATGTATACCATGAAAGATGAGGTTTTTTATGAAAGCAGTTGAATGTTTTTGGAATGAGGTGATTCATTATTGAACTTTTCATGTTTCTCTTGTTTCTCAAGCCGAGCATGGATCAGGTGGTAAAAGAGTATGGGATAAATATATCTTTGATCACTATATGAATTTCAACAATTTAATGGTGGTATAATATATAATAATAATCAACGATTTATCAAAAGGTGAAGCGTTTTCAACGAACCTAAAGGGGGGATTATTGTGACAAAGTCCCTCAATGTAACATTATAGTATTTTTAGGCTACTTATGTATGTTGAAAAGGCGGGTTTCTATGGTAAGTTATGGATTCTATAGAGATTTTTTACATGGTTTATTTAAAAATATGCAGTATAAGGAAATTAAATCCTTGAAGTGGTATAGAAAATTGTGTACACAAGGTGACATAGTTTCCCAGTGTTTCCCAAATTTGTGGGGTCCAAAATTTGGATGTTGGATAGCATTCTGAAAATTGGATTTTGTTGAAGGCATTATAAAAATATGTAAAATTCATGAATTTCTCAAAGTCTAATATTTGTGAAGGGTGTTTGGAAAAGGCATGAATGTTTGGATGATGAGATCTATGATTATGAAAAGCATCGCGAACAGATAATTTTCCTAGAGATCCGTGAGATAGAGAGCATCATGAAAAAAATAAGGGATCACAATGAAATTATGATGACATGGATGGAAAGTTATGGAAATGGTGTAAATCTCTATAAATATTCCCCTACCCCCTTTAAAATAGTGAGTGACACAAAACAAACCTTTGTAGGATCTGATTTTTCGAAGGTGGTTCATAGAGGTTGTCATGACAAAATTATTTGTCAACGAAGGGAGTTCACAAAGGCTATGAATGCCAAAAAAAATATTTGACCATCATAAAAGTGATGGATTTTATGAAGGCTATAAAAATATGACCAAAATTTGTGAGCTTCATGATGTATAGTTGAGCTTAGTGAAAGAATTGAGCTTTGCAAAAGGTGTTTTCTTCATAAAGGCTAGTTGTCCATCTTGAGTAGAGGTCTCTTCATGAAGTATATTGAAGCTTTGTGAAAGGGTTGAGATTCATGAAGAAAAGGATCATCGTGAAAGTTTTGTGAAAGTGATTTCCCTAGGGAACAATAGTAAAGGGGTATTTATCAATTGATTGAAAGTCAAACTTCAAAAAAGAATCTACCTGTAGTTGAGGATGCATTAATTAATTATAATGAAGGGAACTAAATTTCTATAAACTATGGGTGAATCTCTTCCAAGATCAATGAGAAAATGCAGAGAAATAAATTGATCATTTTCGTAGGTAGTGAGCTAGAGAAAAAGACTCAGGGCGTGACCCTTGGGAAAGTAGTGAGCTGACCCTAAACCTTGTAAAGCTAATGAGTCTGGTCAAATAAGTATTCTACCTCGAACCTTATTTTTTGGAAGTGAGCCTTAGTGGATTTGGTACATCGACACATTATCATTGTATGCTCCTAGGACGTAGCCCAGTAAGGTTGAACCAAGTGAAATCATTATTTATCATGCATGATTTCATTTCATTTGATACATTATTAAGGGAGAAGGAGAAAAGCATGTTTTGTTTAATGATGAAACAATATCTTAAGGGGAATTAGTTTTAATCTATCATACCCTAATTCATCTCCCCTCTCAGAATATTTGAGAAAGCGGGCCTAATAGTGATATAAAACTCTTAATTATTTGGATTTAGTTGGGTAATTAAAGAAACTTCGACTTGACCTTGTGAAAGAGATATTAGAGAAGGTTCAATCCATATAATATCTTATAAAATCTTCTCAAATTCAAAAGAAGATCTATATAGACTATAGTCGAGGGGACTTGAAGTTTGAGGTTTGAGATAAATTTTCACTTCAAATATCACTATATAAAAGAGTCATGTGGTTTGGAAAGAAAGGTAATCATATCCCAACATAAATTAGTCCATTTGAAATTATTTATCATATATAATAAGTGTCCTTTCAACTTGCACTTCCAAAAAAATGGATCAAGTTCATGTTGTACTCTACATATCTCCCTTAATAAAGTACAAACCTGATCCCTCACATTCACTAAATCTAGAGGTGGTATAACTGGAGAATGTCCACTCATATGAGGATAATTTATTAAATATCATGGACTGTTTAGAAAAAGTTCTAAAAAAATAAAACCCACCTTGTCAAAGTTCTTTGGAAACCCCCTTAATACGGAGAGATGATGTAGGAACTATAGGATAAAATGAAACAGAAGTACCCTAACATATTATCCACTGAGAATATGAGTAAAAATTTTGGGGATGGAATTTATAAAGGGGTGAGGAGTGTAATAACATAGATTTTAATAATAATATTTTTGTTCTTAAAATAAATGAGTGTTATATTATATTATATAGTATAATACAAATACAGCATATAATGAGACTAAAAAAAATTATCCCATTAATAAAGGTCATTACATTAATCAACATCTAAATCCATGAAAATTACAAAATTTATAAGGGCTCAAAAATATAACTTGATAAAATTTGAACGAGAAAATTCATATCCTTCAAATCTGTTAGAAACATCACCCCTATAACCAATATCATAGAAATAAAACAAAATATTCGTAAACCAATTAAAATATTAGAAAATGTAAATAAAAAACCTTGATATAAATTGATTTGAATATTGAATAATGGAATTATGTAGTATTTATATAAGTTAATGTGACTATTATAATAGTAACCCGACCATTATAATAGTAACTTGCTTATTGGGAATAGTAACTTAACTGCTGGGAATAGTAACCTGACCATTAAAATGGTAATTTAACACAAAAATAATAAAATATAACTTCTATAATAATTATCATGATTAATTTAAAATAATATAAATATTATAATTCCCTAAAATAAATATCAATATCAAAAACTCAATAAAATATAGGCACATTTTTCATAAACTATATTTTAATGTATTTCAGAAAAAATAATATTTTTTATATTAAAATTTAAAACAACTTATGTTATGAAAAAATTTATAAAATAAATTTCACCTTTTAAATAATCATGTAAAAAATTTCCGAGTTTTATTTTTGGTTAAATATTTTGAAATACTTTAATTTTTTGGTGAATAGTAAAAAAATACTTTTTCATAACCTGTTTATTTTAAATTGCATCCTTGAAAATGTTTTAATGACCTAATGAATTATATAAAAGTTTTATCAACCAATATCTTATTAAAATTGATAAATGAGTCATTAAAATAAAATTAACATGTTTTCCAAAACTAAAAAATACTTTTAAAAGTATAATATCAAAATTGTTCCCTTAAAATAAAAAATTTTAATTTATTCCACTTTCCTTTTAAATAAATTAGTGAAGTATATTTATAAAGGGTTTTAAATTACTAAATAAATTTAATTTTATTAATATATTATTCATTATTTAAAAAATATTAATATTACAAATTTTACATTTGATATATTATTTTATTCAATATTTTAACACCAAAATACCACTCTCCTCAATTATAAATAACCCATCTCCCCCCCCCCCCGCCTAAGAAAACCACTTAAATTACACTTACCAAAGAAAAAACTCTACCCAAATATTCTCTCTCAATACCCTTATAATTTTTATGGACCTTCTAGAGTAACCATCTCCAAGATTCATCGGAATTTATTTTCGTAGAAGATAAGCAACACTGAGAAGACAGTATGCTTTCATCAACTCTTCTTTTTTTTCCTATTCTCCTCTTCCTTTTCTATATCCCTTAAAAAATAAAATATTATATAATTAATTTGGTATTATATAAACATTATATTAGTTATTTAATCCTACTTAAATAATAATAACTATTATATAACTATATTTCATAAAAATTATACCTCGTATTTGGAAAATGTCTTGTTAATGGTCTATTAACCACCAACGAGGATGTTGTCAACTATTTTTTTATCACAAACCTTATGGATTGGTATAATAAAATATTTATGATATAAAAATTTATAAATATATTTATTTTAAGATTTTTTAATTAATTTTGACTATATATTAATGAACTCAATCAAAATTGAAAAATCGAAGAAAAATGGGAGTTTTTTACAGAAAAAAAAAGATATAAAAATGCTTGAACTTAAACAAAAAAATTAAGAAATATATTCTAATTATTATAACAGATAAATAGTTACAAGAATTAAAATTATTCACTTCTGGTTCATATTAATAATAAACATGATTTTATTTTTTAAGTGGTATAAAAATGATGAAATATATATCGATTTAAGGTAAAGGGATTCTTGAACCAAATTCCTTCCTTTTGGGTTAACTTCTCCTTCACCTTATTTTTAGCATGGTTATTCCTATAATCTCACTATAATAATTTTTACTACACTTTCCCTTTCCTTTTAGGTATATATATGTTCTAAAATTGTCAAAATAATTTTTAAATCTATGAAAAATATTTTCTAAAAAGACTTCATTATTTCAAGAAAACATCTTTGACTCCTCTTGAGTTGTTTCTTGTTCAAAGAAAAACAATATTTTATACCAAATTATTATCTCACTTTTTCATTTTGAAATAAAAAATTTTATTCCTTGGGGAATAATATGTAAAATCCTTTATGAAATACATTCTTTTCCATGGGTTTACTTCTTGACTATGATTGTTATACCTTCTATGTGGAATGCATGATTTATGAGAATTTATGAAGGAACGGGTGGGATCAAAATTATATAGCCATGTAATGAATTTTTTAATATGTTATATCTTGTGAGATAATGTGTAATATGCATGAACATGATGTTATTATTGTTCATAATGATGATGTTATTATTTATGCACATATTCTATGTGTGTACATGATGTTATCTTTGTTTAAAACTATGTGTGGTATTTGACCACAATATTATGATGTTTCATTATCATGTTGATTCCATATTCATTTCCTTTAAAAAACAATTTTCCTCATGATGTTGATGATGATACTATGATTATAATATGACAATGTTTATTATTCTCACCCTTGTACAAATGATTCGTGTCCCTTATTCCTCCCCCTACTGGGATTTTATCTCACTTCATTCTTTGATACAAATCCACAAGTGATTACTTGTACTAAGGAGATCGGGATAGATTTAAAAGGATAAATAAGAATAATTTAAATAAATGTTTAAATTTTATTTTGTACAACTGATTAATATGCCTATTTTTCCCAATATATTAAATCTTTGTATCCATGATTGTACCACTATTATGTTTTTTATATTTAAAATAATGTGCCAGTCATGTAAGGAAATTTTGGGCTTCTATAATTGGTATTAGAGAATGGTTTAGTTAATTTGGGAATTATGATTAGAAAAAATTAGTGAAAATCATTAGTATATGTCTACGTATAGTAAAAATCCTTGAGAAATTGTTTTAGAAAAGGCTAAACATAGGGATCCCAAAAGTTGTGCCTTTAGAATTAATTTTTGCATAAGAATAACTTATTTATTCATGATTTATTGACCTATATTTTGTTCAAACCTTCTATATTTTATAAAATGATGTGAACTTGGAGAAAGCGGGCCAACAACCCATGTGTGGGATAATGCAAAGATTTTATAAACAACATCCCCAATGCCATGGGAGGTGGAGTTGAAAACCGTATAGTGATGCTTACCTAGTTTTCTTAGGCTATAAATAATAACATAAAACATGTGGAATGTCCGACTTCACCCAAGAAGAAGAAACTAGAAATTTATTCCTTTATATAGAAATGACCACCAACTCTAAGGGGATCTTTTGATCCACTTATCACCAAATAAGGGTTTAACATTTTATAGAAGATATTTTCTACGTTCTGTTGTTTTGAGAAGGGGAAGGTCACTCTGACTCTATATTGATTAGATGGATAATCTGCAAAATGGTTGGAGTTGATAAAGAACACCAAATTTAATGATGTAATGGAGGATATATAGTGGGAAGACCTTGAGAAAACATTTCTTAATGAGTATTTCTTTTGAAATATTTGGAAAAAATATGGGGAGATAAATCCTAGAGCTAAAGAAAAAGGAAGGTGAATATTTCATAGTTAATGATGAATAATTCATAAGGTTTGTTAAATCCATATGAGTATTTGTTACAAATAGTTATTTAAAAATAGATAGATTCTTTAGTGGTTTAAAAATTCACCTGTGGAAGGATCTAGATATCTGAGACTTTGTGAGTTACAAATAAGTAGTTTGATGTGCTATCAAAGTAGATATTGATATTTTTGAATGGTAACATGGTTATGGAGATAAAAAGTTAAGAATGGAGTTTCAAACTGGTGGGTCAAATGAAAAAAGGATAAAGGAGGATCCAAACACCCACATGTCAAGAATTTGGGAAGAATCATCATGGTAATTTCCTCATAGGGATAGTGAAATTCATTTAAGTGTAAGAGCTAAGGCCACAAATCTTACGAATTCCGAATATTCATGAACAAACTATCCAGCGTGATGGAGGAAAGGAAGGCACCTTCTAATGCACCACCCATGGTTCAATTCTTTAACTATAGAGTGCAAGGTCACTATGAAATCCAACTCACTAAACCATATGCCCTTATAGGTAATTAGTGTAAGAAACCACCAAATCAAAAGGATCAAGGTAATGGTTATTCCATTAAAACTGCTGAAATAGACCATGAAAATGAAGTTGTACAAGGTAGAATTCATATTCAATCAAAAATGTAAAAAATTTTATTTTATTATTGTTTTATGGATTATTTAAATCTTGTGAGTTTTCTATAGCTCATGAATTGAATCTCATATACCTTGAAGTAGAGATATATATAAAAACACCAAGTGGTGTGATCATTGCAACATAAGTGTTGGACTCTTCTACTATTATCATTTATGGGAGTAATCTTCAAGTGAATCTTTTAATCATACCCCTGGTGAAATTAGATTCTATATTGGTCATAGATTAGCTCTCATTATATATGGAAACATAAACTATTAGAATTCTTTTCATATTTTAAACTATCCCATGATCCTATAAAGATTCAAATAAGATCATCAGTCTCCTTTGTAAAATCCATCAATGGTTTTAGTCTTGATACCCTATAAAGAATCAAACCTTTCCCAAATGGCTATATCAAAGTAAAGTATAAATAATGATGAAATTACCATTGTAAGGGAATATAAAGATATATTTCTTGAATATTTTCCCTAGCTTCCACTGTATTATTAGGTAGAGTTCTTAATGGAGCTTATACCCAAATCCACTCCTATATCCAAATGACCCTATAGGATGTCCCCAATATAACTGGAAGATTTAAAGAAGCAAATACAAGATTATTTGGACAAAGGGTTTATACACCCTAGTTCATCACCTTTGGGTGCACCGGTGTTTTCTATAAAGAAGAATGATGGATTGGTGCGGCTTTATGTATATTATGGAGAGATCAACAAGATCACCATAAATAACAAGTATATCTTACCAAAGAGTTAGAACTTTTTTGATCAACTATAGAGAATACAATACTTAATAAATGTGAATCCCCATTCTGGATATCATTATCAGATGGTAGAGAATAAATATATTCAGAATAAAACATTCCATAGAAGGTATGGGCACTATGATTTTGTAATGATGCCCCCTGGACTTACTAATTCCCCTAAAATCATCATCGGTTTTATGAATAAAGTTTTTAGAGACAACCTTGAAATTTTTTTGGTCATTTTCATTAATGATATTATCATTTACTCCAAGATAAATGAGGAACATGAAGATCATATAAGGATTGTGTTGGTGAAATTAAAAAAGGATAGAATGCACACTAATATTAGTAAGTGTGAATTTCAAATGTAGAAAGTCACATTCTTGTTGTAGGTGATCACAAGTGAGGGAATTAAAGTGGACCCTTTAAACACAAAGGCAGTTGTGGAATGGCTCATACACACTAGTGTCCTGAAAATATATAGTTTTCATGGATTAGTATGGTACTACCAATGTTTTGTGAGAAATTTTTCATAGTTTCTATCCCACTAACTATGTTAACATGGAATGGTGTAAAGTATTTTTTATGGAATAATGTAAGGAAAGATTTAAATAGCATAAGAAGAGGCTAATCATAAAACCTATAATCACACTACCATTAAGTAGAGAAAGTTTTATGATATATAGTGATCCTTCTTAAAAATTCAAGGGTTTTGTACTCATTTAGAATGAAAAAGTGATTGTATGTGCCTAATGAAAACTAAAGATCCATGATTAGAACTACCTTGTGCATGATCTAGAGTTATAAATAGTGATCTTCTCCATGATTATTTGGTGTTACTACCTCTATGGATAGAAGTGTGACATATATACCGATCACTAGAGTCTAAAGTATATATTCCCTTAGAATTAGCTTGACATGTTTCAATGAATATGGTTAGAGATAAACAAGGACTAGGATTTCTATATTCACTACCATCTATGAAAAGTGAAGAAGGTAGATAATTCTCTTAGTAGAAAAGAACCCCCAACTTTATCTACGATGTGTATTGAGGAAGAACCTATATTCCTGGATATGAATAGGATAGATCTAGAAATAATTATTTTATGGAATACATCAAACCTTTCCCAAATGATTGCCCAAATTTCTGTACGACCCCGGGACACCCTGAGAGGGGAGGGGTGAATCAGGGTGTCAACTTTTTCTTCTTAAGGTTGTGGATCTTATTCCCATGTTGGTAGGAACTCGTTAAATCTGTATGATGGATATGATCAGTAATGAAACATTCACATATAGAGAGATGACACAGCTATTTTTTAATTGGTTCACCACTAAGGGATACCTCCAAGGAGCATACGCCGACAAGTTGTCGGTCGTACCTAATTCCAAAAATCTTCACTAGTTGTGGATTACAATTGTTCGGGTACAGTCACTTTGTCCCAGGCTCACTGCCTTTACAAAGGTTCAGGGATAGCTCACTGGTTCCCTCGGGTCACTCCCGTTGACTCCCCCAGGCTCACTACCGTTGGTGAAGTCTCCCTCGGTTTATAGACGTGAAGGTCTCTTCAATAGATAGACATGAAGGTCCTTATCTCCTATTCAGTATGAGACTTTTCTTGCATTAGAGTCCTGAGTTGATGCTCTGTTAAATTCCAAATTCCATCCACTGATGAATACCCCATTTTCCCTTGTCCACTGGGCAAACAACTTTTGGAAATGGCCTTCCCAAAGTACCCTACTTCACAAGGCTCCCAATTTTGCAAAGCTCAAACAAGCCTTCACGGAGTCCCTGCCTTTTCGCGAAGCTCAATTGCGAAGCACTCTCGCGATGGTCCAGCCTTCGCAATGCCTGGCTGTCATGGAGCTCCTGCCTCTTCGCGAATCTCACTAAGCCAACGCAGGGCACACGCCTTTCGCGGAGCTAGAATAGCCACCGCGAAGCTCCTCTTTCGTGAAGCACACTACCTTCGCGAGAGACCTTTGCGAACCGAGAGCAAAGGATTTTCTCTGAAATTCTCTATCTTTCTCTTGAGGGGGTTGGCCTCTATTTATAGGTGATTCCACCGATGCTCGACCCTTCCATGTGAAGTCAGCCCCACATCCGCTCAAATCGCGATGCTCCGAAGTTCCCGCCGAAATTCTCTCAAAATCGCGAAGCACTACGGCAATTTTCTGTTCGCGGAGCTCGTCATAATCGCGGAGCGTTCCGTCATTTCCTTCGCGCCTTCACCGCAAAGCTCCCTCGAAAAGCCCTTCATCGCCGCTATGTGCTTCAACTCTGTCATTCGCGAAGCTATGACGTAATCGCGAAGACTCACCACCTACATTCTTCTGGTCTTCGCGATTTCCAAACCATGCATCCTCTCTTCGCGAAATTCATGCCTTTTCCATATTTAATTATTATCTTCATGGAAATCCACCTTTCGTGATGCTCAGAAACTTCCAGATTTTGGACCCCAAAAATTTGGCAAACACTGGGAAACGGCGCCACCTTCAATACTGTTGTCTGCTTGAACGGTATGATCTCTTTGCTGGTACACGATCCGAACTTCCATTGATGATTGAAAACAAACACAAACCATACTCCAAATCATGCATAGAAGACCATGGTTCCAACAATTTCAATCCAAGAGAAGATCAAAGGGGCATAAGGGGTGATCTGGAGCTTCAAAAAGGTTAAAAGCTGTAAAGTAATGGAATCTTCATGAATTAAATATTAATTATAATGGTTTGAATTAGCTTGGGACTATGATTTATGGGACTTCAACACTTTATATAAATCAGAAGATATTGGATAATTTCTGCATATCATATTTTCAAACCCATCCAAGAAGAAAAAATATGTATCGTGATCTCCAAGAACACTTTTAGTATGACAACATGGTGAAGGAAATCACTATGTACAACTAAAATTTATTGGTATGTCAATAAGTTAAAGTAAATTGGAATAATTCCATGTGTATGATTCAACCATTGGCTATATCAATGTGGAAATTGGAGAACATCTCCATAAACTTTGTCGCTGGTCTCCTGAAGTCATTTAAAGGAAATAATGTGATATGGTTTGTGGTCGATCAACTCACTAATAATTCTCACTTCATTGTTATTCTATAATATTAATATCTTGAACAACTTTTCAAGATATATGTAAATTAAGTGTTGAATCTATATGGGTAACCACTTTAGATCATCTCTTATCATGATCCAAGGTTCACTTCTAAAATATAGAGAATTATCCAATATGCTCTGAATAATGAATTGAATTTCAACATGGCATATCACCCTAAAAAAATGGCCAACATGAAATGACTATTCAGACACTTGAGTATATGTTTTGAGCATGATAATGAAATTTAAAGGTGGATTGGATTAAAATATCCTATTAGTTTATTTCTCCTATAATAATAGATTCCACTCAAGTATTAAAATGTCTCTATACGAAGCATTATATGGAAAGTGATGTAGAACTACTATGTATTGGGAAGAAGTTGGGGAACAAAAGGTACTTGGAAATTATCATGTGGAAGATGCGGTAGAGAAAGTTCAATCCATATAATAGCTCATAAAAGTTGTTCAAAGTCAACAGAAGATCAATACTACCAACCATCGAAGGGACTTGGAGTTTAAAGTAGGAGAGAAATTTTCCCTTTGAAAATCACCTGGTAAGAGAGTCATGAAGTTTATAAATAAAGGGAATCTTATCCCTAGATGAATTGGAACATTTTATATCCATGATCACATATGGGTATTGGCCTATTAGCTTTCTATTCCACCAAATATGGACCAAGTTCATGATGTGTTCAACATATCTATCCTGAGGAAGTACATACCTGATCTCTCACACATTCTAAATCTGGAGGTGGTAAAACTAGAGAATGACATCTCATATGAGGAATTGGTGAAGATCATGGACTACAGAGACAGATTTCTACACAAAAATACTACTCAACCTGTCAAATTGATTTGGTGGAACTATAAATATGGAGGGAAAATGTGGGAACCAGATAAAACAATGAAATAGAAGTACCCTCAACTATTCTCTAGCAAGAACATGAGTTGAGATTTTATTGAAGAAATTTATAAATGGAGGAAGAATATAACAACCCAAATTTTATAAATGATATTTTTTTTCTTCAAACAAATGTGTGTTATATTATATTAAACAATATTATATACATACAACACATAAAGAACCCGAAAAAAATATTTCATCAATAAATATCATTACATTGATTAACAACTAAACCCATGGAAATTAAAAACATAACAATGGGATAAAAAATATACATTATGAAAATTATAATGGAAAATTTTGGATCCTTCCAATCTGCTAAAATCATCGCCCCCACGACCAATACTATAGAAATGAAACAAAATATTAGTAAAATAATTGACATCTTAAAAATGGGAATAAAGAAACTAGAAAGAAATTGAAGTTAATAATGAATATTGGAATGAATTGTTGTGTATAAAATTTAATGTGATTTTTGTAATAGTAACCTAGCTATTGTAACAGTAACTTGACTATTAGAAATAGTAACCTGACTATTGGGAAGAGTAACCCGATCATTTCAATGGTAATTTGATCTAAAAATAATAAAATATAATGTAAATAATATTTATAATGAATAATTTAATAAAATATAATTATTATAATTCCATAAAATAAATATGAATATTAATTACTCAAATAAAATATAATCACATTTTTAATAAACTGTAATTTAAGGTATTTCCTAAAAATTGTAATTTTTATATAAAAAATAAAATAAACAACCATAGAAAAAAATTTGAAAAATAAATTTCATTTTTAAAATAATCACATCCAAATTTCCTGAGGTTTATTTTTT
Organism: Viscum album; assembly: GCA_963277665.1. Classification (NCBI taxonomy): domain Eukaryota; kingdom Viridiplantae; phylum Streptophyta; class Magnoliopsida; order Santalales; family Viscaceae; genus Viscum; species Viscum album. The sequence goes on from OY728165.1 coordinate 817,691,473, forward strand.
GGTAATTTTCTAAAATAATTTAAATTTTAGGTGAATGGTAAAAATACAGTTTTTTTATAACCAATGTATTTTAAATTACATCATTATAAATGTAATAATGACCTAATAAATTCTATAAAACTTTTCTTGGCTAATAAAATATTAAAATTTATAAATGGTTAATTAAAATACAATAATTTTTTTCCATACCCAAAAATTACTTTCCAAATTCTAAAATCAAAAAATATTCCCTTAAATAACAAATTTTTATTCATTCCATTTTATTTTCTAATAAATTACTGAATTAGTTTTATAAAGTGGTTTAAATTAATAAATAAAATTTATTTTTATTAATATATGATTCATTATGTCAAAAATATCACTATTACAAGATTTACCTTTGATATGTTATTTTATTCAATATTTTAACTCAAAAATACCCCTCTCCTCAAGTGTAAATAACCTATCTCCCTTCTCTATAAAACCAATTCAATTCCACCTTCCAAATCAAAAACTCTTTCGAAATACTCAATATAAATCCCCTTAAAATCTTTTTTAATATTCTGTGGTAACCAACATGAATATTAAAGGGGTTTTAATTCCATACAAGAGAAGAAATGTTGAGAAGAGGATTTGCTTTCATCAACTATTCTTTGTGTTTTTCTCTTCTCTTCTTTATTTTACAAGTCCCTAAAAACTAAAATATTCCATTATCAATTAATTATTTTGTTAAAATTATATTAATTATTTCATCCTACTTAAATAATCATATCTACTATGAAATTATATTTCATAATTTCTGTACCTCCTCTTTGGAAAATATCTCGTTAATGATCGGTTAACCGCCACTGAGGACGTTGACAATTATTTTATTATCACCAACATTATGGATATTTATAAAAAATTATTTATGATATATAAATTTATAAATAAATTTATTTTAATATTCTGGAAATAATTCTTATTAGGTATAAATGGCCATGAAAAAAATAGAAAAATCGAAGAAAAACGGGGAATTTTTAAAGAAAACATGATATAAAAATGCTTCAACTTCCACAATGAGAATGAAGAAATATAATAAAATAATTTTAATTGATAAATAATTCCAAATAATTAAAATAATTAACTTCTAGTTAAATGTTTTAATAAACCTAATTTTATCATTGAGGATGCATCAAAACGATGAAATAAATAGGGATTTTAGGTAAGGGGGTTCTTGAACCCTATTCCTTCCTTTTGGGTTTTATTATATTTCACATTATTTTAAGTATGGGTATTCCTATAATTACCCTAAAATTAATTTTCACAATCCTTTCCCTTTTATTTATAGGATATACATATTCTAAACTTTTCTAAATAATTTTCAAACCAATTACAATGATTTTTCAAAAAGACTTCATTTTTAAAAAACATGTCTTTGACATATATTAAACAATTTATTCTTCAAAGAAAAATAATATTTTATTCAAAAGTATGATATCCCTTTTAAATTTTGGAATTCCAAAGGTTATTCTTGAATATATGATATATGAAATCTTTTAATAAACTCATTCCTTTCCATGGGTTTATTTCATGACTATGATTATTTTACCATCTATGTGACATTCTTGATTTAGAATCATTTACGAGGTAATGGGTGTGATTTGAATTATATAGACCATAAAATAATTAATTAATGTGATATATCTCATGATATAATGTGTGATATGCATGAACATGATGCTATCATTGTTCATAATGATGATGTTATTATTTATGCACATATGTTATGTGTGGACATGATGATATCTTTGTTCACAACTTTCTGTAGTATTTTACCACTATGTTATGATGTATTATTACTATTATTCCCAATTTTAGGCATTTTTCTAAGTTTTCCATCATGATTTTGATGATTATTCTATTATTATGATATGGCGATATTTATTATTCTCACCCAAGAACTATTGATTAATGTCCCTTAATCCTCCACTAACTGGTCTTTTATCTCACCAATTTCTTTGTGTATATCCTCAGGTGACTAAATGTAGTAAGGATATCATGAGATATTAATAATGATATATAATAATAATTTAAATAAATGTTTTATTTTTATTTTCTTCAAGTGATGTATATGCCAAATTTTCCCAAGATACTAAACCTTTGGATATTGGATTGTAGCACTTTTATGATATTTATCTTTAAAATGATGTAATATACATGTAAGGAAAAGTCAGGTTACTATAATTATGAATTATTTAATGAAAATTTATTATATTTATGAAATAATTATGATTCTATAAATATAATGTATTACTTACCCCTTACACTTCCACCCATTAGAAAATGAAAACATTGTTCATGTGTACGTGTGGACTACCACATCCACGAAGTGATGTGATTCATTTTTTACGACTTCTATTCATGGATTGTTCTAAAATTTTATTTAATATATAAAAATGGTAATTATTTCATTATAAAAATTCTTGATCTCATGAAAATATGACGCATATCACCATGGTCAACCTATCAAAGTAGTTATGCGATTATGAACCAAATGTCCTTAAAACATCAATGTGAACTTAACTAATTTAATGAATATATAAAGAATTATAATAAATAAAATAAAAGGGATAATAATAATTTAATATACCTAAAAAAATTATTAATAAATTATAAAACTAATATAATTTTATAATATAATATATAAAGTACAAATATGGAAAGTCGCACTCGAGGTTAGGGGTTTTATAAGTAAATTTATTTTCATTAGGTTGTCTTACTTATTCACTATCTATCCTATTCCAATATTATGTGTGTAATAACCTATATTTATGTTATGTTTTATTTCAAAAACAATTTGGCATTTACATTTTTAACTCATAACCACTTCAATAATTAATTTTCACTTCAATGATATGATCTGGATAAGGATTTCTCGTCTCACCTTTATTTTTGTGAGACAAATGTCATGTTGCCCACTTGTTTCCTTCATGTGGCGTATATATTACCCCTTTGAAATTTTATATCATAAATAAATTTATATTAAAGTTTTTAAAAGTTTGAATTGAAATTATTTCCTTCATGGGGGTTATGATTCAAAAGTTACCGAAGTGGTATAGGTTTAATCAAAAATCTCATTTTTATTCAAGATTATTTATGATAAAATTTATATTTAAGAAAATTATAAGATATTTCTATTTAAAACTTCATATATTTTCTTTTTAATTGGTAATATATGAATTTTTCATTTTATTCCTCTAATTTTCATCTTTGTGGTACATAATATGATAGATAAAACGTTTTTTATGAAAATCTGACCATATTTCATCTTTGGTTGTTGAAATTTTTCTTCCATGACAATTTTTTCTAAAAAAATAAAGAATATTCTTATTTACATTTGAATGATTTATTATGGTCATTTACAAAAAAAATAACTTTACTTACAATGTTTTAAAAAGGAATATTTTTAACATTTCTATATAAAACATTTATAATTTCCTCACAAATTGAAAAAATAATATTTTTAATGTATGTGGATTGACCAAATCTTACCACCATCATGAATATTATTTAATTTGAATCTTCCAATGCATTTTTCTGTAGTTCTTTTCAAAGAAAATGTTTTTCCTAATATTCTCTAATATTTTATATTTTAAATAAGTGATTTAAAAATGAAAATTTTATTTTATTTAAGAAATTTCCTAGTGATATTTTAAAAATCATTTCATCTATATAAACATCCTTTAATGAATCTTATGCTTTCATGGGTATCTGTTCTAAATTTTCCATATTCCCTTATTCTTTGAATATATTATGATCATTTTTACAATGGAAATTATTATTTTTTATGGTAGTTATTCCAATATGGATAGTTATTTATTATTATGATATTTGGATTAATTTTTATTCTTTTATTAATATGATAAATGTGTAATACTTATTAAGTGACAAGTGGGGCATCGAATTACAAATCCCCTCAATGAATTGGTCTCATGAGACAAAACGGGTTGGGTATTTGACATATATCTTACCCATTTATGTATGATGTCTTAGAATAAGGCCTTGATGGTATGTTTAAGATATCAATAATCATGCATTCCATCAATATGAAATCAGATATTAATCTCCATGTGATTATTTGAATAGTTATAATTTATATGTATGAGTTTTAAGCTCATTTGATTATTTATATGGTATTATTTGACCATCATTTTTTCCTTCCATATTATCCATGTCTTATTTATTCTATAATATTTTTTTCTATAAAAATTCTTTTATTGATAATCTAAGATCACCCCTCTATTCTTTTTCTTCCTTTGGATAGTAATAAGGGATTTATTTAAGATTCTATGGATATACTAGAAGAAATAATAATGTTCTCTCTATAATTTTATGATTTATTACATGTTTTTAAAATTTAATGTGAGATTCATATATGTATCTAGTCTCCCAAAACTACTAAACTATTTGATCTATAAGGATGTGATTTATTATATCTTATGAAAATTCAGAAATATATCCACAATATCCAAGTTAATGGAATCAAGGTGTTACACATGAGGCAAAAAAATAAGATTTTTGTACTATATGACCTGCCAAGTATTCCACATGGAGTGTCAAACTCTACGTTTTTTGAATGTTGGGGGATTAAGACTCATATTGAATCACTATACTTGAGGTAGGAAAGATAAATACCATGAAAACCTTTATATTTTTATATTGTTATTATTCCAAACATGAGGCTAATCTAGTCAGGATATTGGTTGGATATATTGTAGATCATGCCACTAGTTGAGTCTTAACAAAGATGGGGTTTATCCTCTCATATGAAGATTATGATTTTTGGGCCCTTGATTTAGATAGAATAAGTAAGTGTATGTCCATACCTATATAAGTTACATGTTATGTTATTATAAATTTAGATGACGGGGGTGTGATGTGATCACAATAAGAATTTTTTATTATTGGGATGGTCCATTTGTGATGGATTATCATCGTAAATGACTTTTTGTGTTGAGATTCCATTGTATATAGGCCATCACAGAAGAAGTTCTCACAAATATAATTATTTGTGATGGTATATCATAGAAACCTTTTTTATGGATATCCAGGTCATTGTAAAAAAACCTAAAATACTATTTATAACCCTTTTTATGGATAAATAATCTATCAAAAATAACATTTTCTAAAAAAATTAATTAAAAAAAATTAAAATTAAATTTTTTTAAAAAACATTAAAAAATATTTAAAAATTTTAAAACAAACATAAAAGCAATATATCATTTCAAGTATAATATGTCTATCATATCACATTACAAAATAGTCAAAAATATTCAAAAATCATCAACTAACATCAGGTGGAGGAGGATCACTCAATAGACCATGGGGAGGAAAATTTATACCAACACCACGTGAAAGTCACCGCATATACTCCATCATCTCCTCATATCTCAGAAACTACTGCTCACGCTCCTCCTCCCTCTACTTCTTCACCTGGTATATCATCTCATCCTATGATCTCAACCACTTCTCATAATGTGTAGTGGACTACAGCATCGATGAAAACTCTCCATGATTTCCCCTCATGCTAACTGATTCAATCTCAAAAGTACCATAATAAATCGTAGGTGTTAGTCAATAACCAATACCCATCACTTATCCTTTCTTAAAACCCTATAAATTCACATATATCTAAGCCCCTTCATTGAAACTTGAATCAGAAGTGACATATTGTTCAGTCTCATCTTGACTCTCCCATGAATGATAAGTCATAGCCTCATATGTTTCCTTTAAATATAATGAAAAATTAGAATAACAATAAAATTAATATTGATAACATTGTTGAAAAAAATCACTAACTATAATGCAGAACTATCATTCATGTAAAATTTCTCCGATATGGGGATTACAATACATCTTCTTATAAATTTCAAACTCCACATTAGATGGGTCAGTAGCACCCTGTATAATATAACAAACAAGTTATAGTAAAAATAAATAAATATTAATAAATAATATCAATTACCATATGTTGTCAATGTATGCCAAATGAATGACTCTCAGCCCTATGGGTGGCCTCTTGTCTCCCCCGAATTTGTCATCCAGTTGATGATCTCCTCCTAAAAGTCTATCCTAGCCAGAAAAATAAAAACACATCCCATACTTGAGATGATATATAATCGGGATGATGGGATATGCAAGACTGATCGAAGAAGGTAGAACAAACATTATCCATAGCTCTCAATCTGATGTTTTGTAGAAACTGATGAAAGGGCTTGTGTAAACAATTATCACATGCCTTTTGGATAGGACCTCTCTGACTATCAGAAATAAGGGGAAATAAAATCTCTAAGAAAATTAAGAAAATATGTTAATAATTAAAAAAAATTTAAAAAAATTATATATTATTTAATAATTTTCAATCCAGTTGTCAAACATCTGGTCACGCACGGTGATGGGTACTAGGTCCCATGACACCCATGGCTCAGAATAAAAATCTCTTAGAATCGCTCCATCCTGGACAATAGATAAATGTGAAAAACTATTTAAATTGAAGGAAATATATAATCATAAAGTTATTATCAAAATTAATATACTTAGTTAATATATAATAAATTTCTTATTAAACAATTAAATATACATTTGAAAACAAGGATCAAAATCAACAGATGGTCATCTCTCTGGAATATGATACGTAATTAGTAATTGAGTAATAATACATACCATCCTAATAGACACACCAGTGAGAGGAGGAGGAGATGAATCTAGATCATCATTAGGAAGTCCAACATCAGTGAGAGAACGTAATAAATCATCATGAGGAACATCTCCATCCATATGAAACCAATATTCTCACTAGTAAGAGATAGTTAAAATAGACATTAAATATAAAAAACAAATGAATGTCAAAATAAAATAATGTTACCTATAACATATTTTTAATTCAAATATTAAAATTAAAAAACTTCTAAATATAAAAATATGATAATTACCTATAATTAAAGACCTGAATATAATACATCAATCAGCATCACCATCACCATTTTCATCGACATCAATGTATTCATCCTCATCTTCAATATTGTCAACTTCCATATGAATTTCTATTTAATCATCCATTATTCCATCCAACATTAATTTTTTTTATTAAAACAATCACTTTTAAGGGGAAAGTGGGAACCCTCATAACTAAATATTTTAAGTACCAAAGGATATGATAGATCTATTAAAGAAAGAATTGATTTGTTTCGAATCATTTTCCCTAAACCAAACCCAGGGAGTAGCATTTACCAGAGTACCGGGGAAATCCTTCTAGGTGACCTCGAATAGAATCTCCAAGTGGTCTTAATATATCTTGTATTCCTCCTAGCTAATCATCCCCATGTTCATGCCTCTAAGAAGAATGCAATCATTCTTATCAGCCCACTTGCCTTTCTTCTTTGCAGTGGCTACCTGGATCAGTCTCTTCTTCTATAGTGCCTTAATATCTGAAGTATCCTCAACCATTTCTTCATCCAAATGCATAAGAAGATACATAGGTTCCAGTACTGAGGCAATCTAGCATCGGGAATCAGATTTGTAAAATACTTCGCACTACTACCCCTAACCAATCAACTCCACACCACCTACAGGAGAAGCTGTAGAGGTAGCCTCACTTGAGTTGTCAACCTTTGTAGAAGCCTTTGGGGAAAACCTGTCCTTATAAGTAGATCTTGTAATAGGAGGACTAGTGAGGTTGGAGTAATCCTTCTTTTGACACGCCCTTCGATTGTCTAAGATGAATCCATCTAAATCCATGATTTTGTTCTTTCCCTTCAACATAGAGGATCTAAAGGATTCCTTCGTTATGGCTAGTTCCTTGGAATCATCATGGTCTGAATCCTCAATAATTTCCTCTTGGGATTTTTCTACATCAACCAATGTATCCTGGACCTAATCTACCCATATAGCTTCCTCACGGTTATGAAAGTTTTCTTCACCCAGCATGACAAACCGGTTTTGTGAGGTCCTGATTGGCCACCTGCATTTAGCATCTTAGCATAATAGGAGGTTTGATGGACCTGCATTGGCTTGGCTAGAGCTCTTATCTGCTAAAGACCTCGGCCCATAAATTAGAAATGTTTAGGGTTGTCTTCCAAAACCAGGCGAGGTGTAGCCTCACTGGTGACATGACCCTTACTGTCATCCTTCAGGATAGCTTCATCAGTTGTTCATGGAGTAACCTCCAGTGATATCTGTGGAGAGTCCCAAAGGACTTCCCTTGCTTCATGTCCCAACCTTTTATGGGCCTGATCCTCAACCGAAGAAAATCGCCTCTCCTCATGACAAACCTCGCACACCTACAAGTCCTCACCAGAACTGCTCGGTGATGAGCTACCACCAAGATCACGATGTATCTAATCAAACACCTCTGAAACAAGTGGCCCTAAGACCCTTGGAACTCCTTTCTTAACTGCATCCAAAGAGCACCCCCGACCTGCGCCCCCGAGATCTTGCCCAGATCGATCCCCACCCAAGGAGATAGGGACACCCTATCCTAGAAAGCCAGGTATTCCACCAAACTTGCATCCCATGAAGCATCTACCTGAGAATTGGGCCCAACAGACAGACCAGTGTGTTCAACCTCATGAGAACCTAGAGCCTTCTTCTAGTATTCATGCTGATTATGGCCTTGTCTATTACAGTGAGAGAAAATCTTAGTCCAATATTCCTAAATAATCAGTTTACAATAAATATACTCCCCCCCAATCAAAATCCACACAACTTCAGAAGATGGATGAGAGAGATCCATTTCAACACAGAACCCCGCCACAATCGGGTGCTTCAGAGAGGAAGTCCTCTGATCAGCACAAAGAAACCGCCCAATGGACCAGATTCTGGAAGGGTAGTGGGAGGCTAGGAAGATGAATCCAAATTGTCATGGTGAAAGGGTCCTACTTTATGTGGAGATCGAACAACCATCATATCAAAGGAAAATGGAAGCCTCAAAAAGATCTTCCAGATCTAGACCACACTTTCACCAAATCTTCCTCACTCGAGAAGCTGAGAAGAATCAGTCACAGCCATAGCAACCTAACAACTACATGCTGAGCTAAACCCCATTCCACATTCAAAATCCTTTCAATAAAATCAATCAGTGGTCATCACTGAACGAACCGAGCCACCAAAGATGAAAAGAGGAGTGAAGAGGTTGCGTTGAACTCCTGTAGAGAAATTGAAACCACGGGTTGTCCATAGTGGCCCCCTGGAAACTTTGTGGAGATTAAAATTCTTGGAACTAAAGAGAGGTCCTCATATGTAGATAACGATATAGTTACCCTACCTCTATCATAATACCCCAGCTGAGGAGAATTGCGAAGAAGAGACCCCTCCCCTAGCAGAGCAGGGGTTGCCGCAGCCGCCATCGTCATTAAGGCATCGTCGCAGGCACTGGCTCTCTTGATCTCCCAATCTAAAACTATCCATTATTACTTCATCAACATTATCTATATCATCTACCCTTAATGGATAGGTTTCATCATTGATATTTATTTCTCGTCGGGTAAGAGATATATTTTGGGATATTTCTTCAAAATTTTAAATATGTTGCACTTCCATAGAACCATTTTCATTTTCAATAAACTAATTTTCATGTGATTTCATTTTTATCTCACTCTACCTTTCCTTCAAATATCTCAAAACATCAAAATAATTTTCATTGTAAAATTGAGGTGCTAGATGTTTCAATATTATAAATGGTTCATTTTATGCAAGAAGAGTGTTATATTTAATTCCAATGAATCCATATCATGTATAAACTCATAACCCACGATCAGTATCAAACCAATGACATTTAAACAATGTAACATAATTTGGTCCCAGATAATATAACTTAATTATTTCATCTAGCATACCATAAAAATAAACTTCGCTTTTCTTATGATGGTATTCTTTCAAATAAACATCGTAATTCATTGATTTCTTGGATTCACCATATATAATTGTATGGAATCAAAATCCATTAACCATATACCCATTACAAGACATTACCAATTTCAATGGAGGGTTTTTTAGCACACATATTTGACTTTCAATTTTATTTTCATGCATTTTTACCTATAAACCATAAAAAATATTAATAATAGATATCGTTAAAATTTTGATTTATTATTACATTAAAGAAAATTTACTTACCAGTCTTTGAAACCCATATGCAAAATTTTGTTTTCGTCCTTCCTTAAGAGCAATAGATGTAATTTTAGAAATTGATTTTTGATATGGTCATCATATAGTCTCCAAAAATGGTAATGTAAATAATGTGATATTTTATAAATATTTAAGGAAATAATAAAAAAAAAGCAGTACTTACTGCAGAAATCATGTCATTTCTTCACAATTCTGCAGAACATAAGTATGATCTCTATGTAATTATTTATCTGTGAGTCATCGATCATGATAACCACCAAAACCAAGCTCAGGATGATTAAAAACTAATAGCATATGGTCTATGAAATCATCAACATTTCTCTCATTGTGATCTATCCAATTATATTTTGAAGGATATTCCGACTGAAAATAATAATAGTAGAAATTTGAAATTTCATCCTACAAGTATGCTTCTGCAATTGACCCTTCAATTGATGCATTTATAAATACTTTCTTCTTTCATTTTTACATACATATCCCAAATAAAAACATCCACTATAATTTCACCCGCCCTCCACATTTAGCTACATATAGAAAATGAAATATTAAATATTCCATGGAATCAAAGAAGCTCGGTGGGAATATTTTTTCCAATTTACGTAAAATTAGAACAATATTTTTTCCATGAAATTAAATAAATTATAATATGATATTTCTCACAAATATCTTGGAAAAAAATGATATTTCGTTTAACACCTCCCAAATTGAAGAATTAAACGTCCCTCTAAAACAAACAGGCAGTAATATTCCAATTATGACATGACAATCATGATTTTTAAACCCGGTAATATGCCCATTTCTTACGCAACGAGACAAATTAGAAGAATAACCATTTGGTAACCTCAAATCTCTAATCCATTGACAGAATAATAAGTTCTTTTCTATACTAAGGGAGTGAGATGCTTTTGGATTCATTAATTTGTGTGATATTTCATCTTTAAATAGTTCATGTTCTGGACGTCTGTGAGTCTACGTATGATCTAACAGCGCCTTTACATTATCTTTGGTCTTATCAGGTGTGTCTAACATAGTGTAAAACATGTTTTCAAAATCATTCTTCTCAATATGAATTACATATAACATGTGATGAACCTACAAATCAGACCAATATGGAAGGTTCCAAAAAAGCTCTGATTTATCCAATTATGATCTCTCCCATAACCATATATCTTTTTCTTGTTTATGTTTGGTCCAAAAAAACATGAGGTGACGCAGAGATAATAGATTTTACCTGAATACCGGAGAGCACTGCTGGAGGTGCGTCTATTTCAATTCGACCTTTTGTAAAATTGATCTTGTTTCTTCGAAAAGGGTGATTTGTAGGAAGAAATCTCTAATGAAAATAAAAATAACTAACCTTTTTACCAATAAAAATCAGAAATTCTTTGTTCCCATCCATGAAATATAGACATGATTTTACACCATGTGTGATTCATCTAGATAACATACCATAGGCCGTAAATTCATTGATTTTTCATATTAATGCAACCTTAAATATAAAATTCTGATTTGCAGTTATATCAAATGTAGTCACACCATTGTTCCTTAACTAAATTAACTCATCAATTAATGGTTTCAAATAAACATCAATATTTTTGTTTGGATGTCCTGGAATTAAGAGAAATATATATATATATATATGGTTCCTTCATTAACATTCATGGAGGCAAGTTATAAAGAGTAATAAAAACAGGCCAAACGAATATTGAATGTTGTAATCACCAAATTGACAAAAACCATTAGTCGAAAGGCCTAGTCATATGTTATGAGGTTATGCAGTAAAAGGAGGATGCATGTGATCAGAATGTTTCCATGAGTCACCATCACATGGATGATTTAACCTTTCTATGATGAAAATATTTGATTTATGTCATGTCATAAGTCCAACTGTGCTACGAGACATAAATAAATGTTATAAATGTGGTGTAATTGAAAAGTATCTCAATTTTTTGATGGGAACTCTGGACTTTCCTTATTATGCCTCTTTATACCTCAATTCTCTACATGTTGAAAAATTCACCAAAGATTCATATTCACTATAATATAAGATTAAATCATCTAAACATGCATGGATCTTTTGATAACATAGACCCAAATTATGAACCATCCTTTTACTCTCATAGAAACTTACAGGTAATATATTTCCTTCAGGAAACAACAACTTAAACAAAGATAAAATTGGATTGAAATAACTATCAGACATTCCAAAATATGATTTAATTTAAATAAATTTTGTAACAGATTTATGTTTTCTCGTATGGATTCCCTGATATAAGGCCTTCTGAGCGGATTGCAACAGTGTAAAATTGAGAAAGTTCATATTCACGATTTGGAATGTCATTTTGAGATGTTGTTTTATGTATAGATGGACCAGCTGCCTCATGTATTAAATTCTGAAATGATGGATCTAGAACCAAAAAAAAATTATTTTCTATTGAACTCTTTTCACCATGTTGATTCTAAAAAATATAATCTTCCTAAAAACTGTAACACAATAGATGAATTCCAACATTTTTTAATGTTTCAAATATCCTAAGACCACATTTATGACACATACATTTAATTGTTCCATCATAAAGAAAATATGAATTTGATGATGCAAATGATATAAATGCTTCAACACCTTCAATGTAGACAGGATTTAGAACAGATCCATTTGAATTTTTGAAATTATTTATCCAATAATGATCACGTAATAAATACTGGTGTTTACTTCCCGAGTCCATAGTTATCCTAATAAAAAATAAAAACAAATAAGAGATATTTTTTTACTAGTCAAAAATTATTATTATATTTTAACACCTTGAAATATTCTATATGGAATATGATCAGAGCAAGGTACTGGGTTAGCACTAGACTACGGAGGCCGTAGAGGCACAATGTAGATAAAATAAAAATATTATATATATTATATAAGACACAAGCTATTTTTTGAAAATAATAGAATATCTTTGAGACACTGTCTTAAATGAGACACATGCTATTTTTTAAGAGATGCTATTTTTTATATTTTTTATATTTTCTATGAATTTTTATTATTATTTTCTAATCATCGATAATATTAAGAATTTATTAATAATAATGACTCATTGATTTTTAAATATTATAAATTATTTAAAATAATAATATATTTTTAATAATTAGGATTTTTTACGAATTTTTAATAAGTAATATAATTGTTATATTTTTAAAAAAAATATTACTAAAAATTATCCTATTTATTATTAACTAAGTTTTTAATAAATAATAAATATTATAACTTTTTATTTTATTCACTAAAACAATTTTTTAACGTTTTTTAATATAGAAAATTCGTATAAATAACATTTAGTTTAAATGTTTGTTGTAAATTAATTTTCTCATCATTCTTAAATAACACTCATTTCTATTTATTTCATACATTATATATATATAACACATAATCAAATATATTTACATCAAATTTATTTTTACACGTTTTTTTAAAGAAATTAACATATCAAATCTATATACATACATACACGCACACACACACAAAATTTCATATATTTTGTTAATTTTTTAAATTATTAATAATATTTTGTAATTAACACTAATATTTACAATTTATTATTAATATTAAGTAAATAATTATTTTTATATATTTATATATATTTATATTTAAATATTTATAAATTAATATAAATATACCACAAATATTCTAACAACTTTCTTTAAACAGATATACATATTAAATTTATATATACATAGATAAAAACATACATAAATATTTAATATATATTAATAATATTGACTAATTAATTAGTAATTCTTATAAATTATGTAATGATTATTATTAATTATTTAAATTTTTATTAAATTATTAATAATTATTATATATATGTATACCACTATTTTATAATTAATATAAACACATAAAATATATTCTGCCTCTTTTTTAAATAAATATGCATATGAAATCTATATAAATATATATATATATATTAATCCAAACTTGTATTTTTAAATTATTTATATATAAAAATTCAGATATTAATATATATATATATTACATGATTTCAGAATCAAATATATTTTTACATGTTTTTTAAAACAAATATTTATATTAAATAAATACATTCATTCATACATATATTTATATATATATATATATATATATATCTGTGTGTGTGTTAAAAACCTTACACATTTTTTAAAACGTTTATATACTTCTGTCTATATATATATATATATATATATAATAAACTTTACAGGTTTTTTTGAAACTTATATATATATATATGTGTGTATATATATATTCTTATTTTAATATACATACATGTATATATATATATATTAAAAACATTGCACAATTTTTATATAAATATATATATATATATATATTAAAAAATTTACACGTATTTTAAAATGATTATATATATATATAATTTATTGTTTGCATATATTTATATCAAAGAAAATATTAATTAATTAGAATGTATTATTTATATGAATTTATATAAAAATATTTATTAATGAATATAAATATAAAAAATATATTTTTGGCAATATTTTTTAATAGTACTACATATCAAATTTATATATACATATATACAAATATACATACAGACATACATATATGAATATATATGTCACAAACCATAAACATATTTTTAAAATCATTTATATATATTTATAAACACAATTTAATATATATATACACATAAACATAAATCAAAATTAACATAGTACAAAAACATACTTATATATATACAAATATGAATGTAAAACACATATAATTATCAAAAATATAAAATTATGAGAATTCCTAAAAATCAATTAAAATAAATTATACGAACTAGATTAAAATCAAAATAGATATTAATATAATTGTGTCAATCCTAAATATCAAATAAAGCATGAAATCAGATAAATTTCTAAACATAGGGTTTAACCATACTAAAATATTTGATATTGAACCCAAAATGCAGAAAAAACAAACCAGGTTAAAATCAGAATAGAAATTAATGTAATTACATCTATCCTAAATATCAAATAAAGCATGAAAATCAAATAAATTTATAAACCTCGAGACCAAACGAGTATATTTAACATTGAACCCAAATACGCTAAAATAATTGATTAAAATGGTAAGAGGAGTCAGTACCATAAATATTTAAGCCAGGATCTGCAAAAAAAATGTAAGGAACGGAGCTTCACAGAGTTGGGGGAGAATGGTCGGGCTGTAGGTTTTGCTACGGGAAAGGGAGGAGGAAGAAAGAAAGGAGAGGAAGAAGGAAAGGAGTTTGTGTGCACTGTTAAATCGATGGGTTTTTTATGGCAGAATTAATGACGTCGCAAATAGTTTTCACCAATATTATTTGCGAAGGAAACTACATTCTGTTGCAATTAATCCTGAGCCTAGGGCCATTTTTTGAGGATTTTGTTATCCTCCGTAAATGCCTGTCGCAATTACTTTACATGATGGGTGGTGGGAAACCACACCAAAAAACAGTTGCAATGGATTATTTATTCCGTCATAATAAACCATTTTTTGTGACATACTAAATAGTTTTTCATAAATAGTAAAAAAAATCAACTATTTACGATGGGTCATTTGGCCATCATAAATGACACATTACAAATGTCTGAAATTCTAGTAGTGGGTCATTTACTTAGGTGAATGACATGAGACGTGTTCATATGGCTGGTTAGTCTATACTTAGAGAATAATTAATGTATAAGTAGGATTTATAGGATTTACATACTCCATATATCTTGGTCACGCAATTTATTGGAAAATGTTATTGTATGATTATGTATACTTGTATATGATACAGCAAGTGGACATAGGAATGGAGATTTATGTGTTTGATAGAGATCATTTTAGATTGCTTTATTGTTTGTATTGTATTGATTATTTTATAGAGGCCACACTTTTCTTACAATTATAGATTTTGGAATTATTTGTTATTTTCAATACTAAAAAGTCATGTGGGTCACACTTTATGGTTATGTGAATGAGGATTATTTTTTAAAAACATATTTTTTATAAAACGTTTAGTGTTACACCAAAAGTTTTTTTTGAGGATATATAAATGAATTTTTGGTTGAATTTTCACAATTTGATATATAAGATATAATATATAGTAAAATTTATTGATATATTTTCTAAATAGATTTTTTTAAGTGAGATATTTTTGGAAATGTGAAATAAAATCACCACCATAACATAGTGGTTTGCATTGGATGTGCACTAAAATAGTCTCCATCATGTCGCAGTGGTGCATGTAAAGTCATGGTTAGAAACCATGATTGTTTTCTTGTTCATGTGATTCATGTGTCTTGAGACATCCCTACCACATTATTTCATTATTTAAGAACCAAAGGGTTGGTTCATTTATGTTTATAACACCCCATTCATTGAAGTGTTCAATGAATGAACACTTCAATAGGTGTAAAATTAAAGCATCATGTGATAACACTTGATCCACTTCACAAAGATGAAACTCTTCATTTAAAAAAGATCATTGAGGATGTTTATAAGAGGATGTGATCCTATTGTATTCACGGCCTGAGTTTGTAAATCACAATTAGTCCATAGATAAAAATATCCTCCATTGTTGAAGCTTCTTCATCACTTAGAAAAGGCACCAGCACCCCTTCAAGCATTTGGGAGTCCTCATGAAGAATCCATGGATCCATTGGATAGTGTTTCACTATAAGTGAGGAGGAGTTCATGATAATCCACATGATCATAATAAAAATAACATTTTTAAGGAACTGGGACAGAATCTTATGGTGTTTGATCATTTCAGGTATACTAGTTTATGCTCTATTTTTTTAAAATGATTAAACGTTTGATTCTTTAGTGATAGATTCTTCAATATTTGGGTCCGCTTACACTATAAAGGTTCATATGATTATCCAAATAAATACATCAGAGGTATCAAAGAATGTTACTTCAAGGATTAAATGTATTTAAACCATGTTTTTAGAAATAATCACATTCACCATTTTATACTAGTTCCTGTGGTGTAATAATGCCTCCTTCAAACTGCCTAGATCACCACCACCATGGCGTAGTGATGCCCATGGTGATTCCTTACTCATATTATCTAAGAACCATGGCCAGGTATAATATGAATTTTTCCCTATGTTTTTTCCTTCATAACATGGTAGTCCATTCCAAAACGGCTAGAGCTAGAGCACCAGGGTGGTTTTCAAGTCGTGGTGAAGCATTAGAATCTTTAAGAATGGAGATTTTAACAATTTTATTTAAATGGATTATAAAATTTTTATAAATTACTATAAAATTTAATTTTGGGATTTTTTAATTTATAAAATATTTATAAATTAATTAATTATAAATTTTTTATAATTAATTTAATATTTTTTAATCATTCAAAATATTCCTAAAATATTAAATGTTAATATTTAATAGGCCTTTTACAAATTATATGGTATATCTTATGATTTAGAAATGAAATTTATATTTATAAGTCATAATGAATAATTTATAAAGGGTTATAAATTATCAAATAAGGCTTAAATATAATTTTTTTTATTTATATTTTTGAATTATTCATAATTAATCAATTAGAAATTGTCCAAAATATAATGACCTTATTTAAAGATATTATTTCAAGCACATCGATTTTTTTTTTATGATTTATGTGATTATATGTTTAAATAAAAATATAAATATCATATAATGATAATATGAAATATTTTATATTGATTTTTAATTTTAGGTTTTTATATTCATGTTTTAGCTGACCTATTAAATTATTATTATTAAAATTTATTTCTTAATTGTTCATAAATGTTCATATCACATTTATTATTTTAATTTTGAATTTATTTAAATTTTATTCCTTGATTTATTTATAGTGATAAGTTGTATATAGAATATGAATATTTTGTATAATATATTTTAACAATTAATATTCTTCTAGGAACTGGGGCTCTATATTTCACGCTAGGTATGACTCCATAAAATTTATTTTTCATCTACCTTGACTCATTTTTTATTTATAGATATATTCTTGAGAATAGTTGTTAAATATATTCTGTGTATATTATTTTTAATTGATATCATGAATTGGATTCTCTCTTGAATAATGTCTCCACGGGTAGAGAATCCTGGGGTCAAACCACCTATCGACCGAGAGGCTATTCATTGTTTATAAAGGTGAATGGGGTTGGATATCTATCACATAGGGATTACTCATGTAGATATTTTCAATATCATATAACTCTATATCTTTACATAAAGTGTTAATTTACCTTATTCATATGATTGATTTCGATATGTATGAATATGTTTGACTACTTCTTTTTAGTTAGTAACACAAACTTGGGGGTTGTATAATGAGTTACACATTAATGTGGTGTGAACGTGTTAATTTGGTGTTTGAAATAAGGATTCCAAAACTAAATCATTATAAGCATGTATACTCAAAAATATGTAATTCAAGAGAAGATAAATATTACATATAATGTAATAGGTATGAATCTTACGTTCATATGATTTATATAAAATTGGTGATAATTTAAAACCCCACAAATACTAAGATTGGGAATCCTTCCAAAGAAACATTTATCAAGACCTCAATAATATATCTAGGTAGTTTCATGCCAATTTGGGGTACTCAATTTTTATATTATTTAATGAAATCATGTAATGGGTGACTCGGTATAATCCGTTGGGTAATTCCATGCCAAAGTAGGGTTCCTCTGGATTGTATTATGTTATCTTGTTTTTTATATTTTCTTTGGGTTTTACATAGATAGTAAACCCAAAGGGTTATTATAATAGAGAAAAAGAGTTGAGTAAATACATACAATTTATTTGTATTAATATTTATCCACTCAACTATCTAAGAATCACAACAGTTATAATTGGGATATATCACTGCCTAATTAAATAAAGTAATGAGTATCACACCAAAACAAGGCCATAGCTTAGTGAAATATGTATATTGTCTCACTAAATTTATATGATGTCTAGGGTTATAAATTTTAGTGGGATAAATTTCATTTAAAGTCCTTAAAGAAAGGATATAATATATAATACTCACCCACTAATATGTATAAGTCGTAGATAATTACATACTTAACTATAATCATTTTGAGATATCTAATTTGTACGAACTATAAAAAATTAAATATTGGTGTCTAAGTTTGATAAGTTTTCTCATGGATAAACCTTCTGAGCATAAAAATTTGAATGTTATAGAGACAAATTCCATTATCTCTGACTCATGTGTATTAGATATCAGATTTTTTCCCACATTTGTGCTATAAAACACAAACTCAGAGAGAATTAATGAAGGGAGAAATATATATTAATGTAGGTAATGTAGATGAAAAAATTTCAATATAAATATTTACTTAAAATATAATTCTATCTAGTGGAGTAATACTAGAATTAAAAACTATTATCATGTTCCTACTATAAACAGGAATTTGATTTCTATGTATTGATTTTATAAATGGGGTTTTCATTATTTATTAACAACAAGTTGTTCTATATTTAAGGTTGAAATGTTTTATGGAATTGGGAATACTATGAATGGTTCATATATTCTAGATATAGATAATACTATTTATAACATTCAGAATAAAAAGGGCAGGGTGGATTCTAATCCCACCTACCATTGGCATTTTTACCTTGGAAAAATAAATGATAAATGCATTAAATGACTATATAGAGATGGATTTTTAGCTCACTTGATAATGAATAATTTGATATAATAAAATATTTTTTATTGTAAAAAATTAAAACAGAACCTTTTGGGATAAAGGTTGAAAGGGTTAGTAAGATATAGGATCTTATACATAGTTATATATGTGGACCAATGAATACTCAAGGAAGTGCTGGTAACATATTTTTTATTACTTTTCTCGATCAATCTAGTCAATATGGTTATGTGTTTCTAATGAAGTGCAAGTATAAAACTTTTTAAAAGGTCAAGAATTTTATAACAAAGTACACAATCAACTGGGGAAGAGTGTCAAATTCCTCTGATCAAATTGGAGTGGTGAATACTTGATCTAGGAATTCATAGTTCATATAACAGAGTGTGGAATTATTTCACAATGCATTCCTCCTAGAACATTATAATGTCATGGTGTGTCTAAAATTTGGATTCATAAATTTTTGGACATGTTTCAAAAAATGATAAATCTATCCAACCCACTTATCTAATTCTGGGGTTATGTGCTATAAACTGATCTATTCCTAGTTAATAAAATTTCATCTAAATCATTTTTAAAGACTTTATAAGAGATATGGATTAGAAAACATCCCATTATGTATTTTTTAAGTATTTAGGGTTGCAAATCACTCATATGATGATTGGATTCAAATAAGATATTCCATAATTCAGAAAAATGATAATTTCTTGATTATCCTAAAGAAACTAAGGGATATTATTTCTACAACCATATTAAATAAAAAATATTTGGGGCTCAAGATGGTTATTTCCTAGAAAGGAAACACATGGATTGAATTTTTGGTGGGAGGATAGTGGAACTTTGATGAGTTAAAGTCAAATAAATAGGAATTATTCCAGAGATGGAGGTTGATATGGTTTCAAAAAGAGTTATGGAAGAATAATCGACTGAAGTTACACAAAAAACTCAAAATTCTAGTAATATTAATCAAGAACCCAAGAGATATGGACTTCTTCTGTCCAATGATATTCAAGTGACATTCATAGATGATGAACATACTTTTTAACAAGAGGATATTAAGATTTTCTATTCTGTGAAAATTTTAAAATTCATGGAATCTTATATGGAATCAATGTACACTAAGTTTGGAACTTTGTGGATGCACCTAATGGAGTAATACACATAACATGCAAGTGTTTTTTCAGTAAGAAAACTAAAATAGATATTAGAGTGTCTAACTATAAAACATTACTAGAATAAATGGGTTGAAATCAAGTTCTTGATATTTACTAAGAAGATACATTTTCACCTATTGTGGTTATAAAGTCCATTTGGATTATGTTTTCCATAGCATCTCATTATAATTATGAGATATATCGTATGGTTGTCAAAACTGCATTCCATAAGGATGATTTTGATGAGGCTGTGTATATGGTATAACATGAGGGTTTAAAAGTTATGAATGATCCTAATAAGTTTTTCAAGTTGAAAAGGTCCATTTATGGAATGAATCTATCTTCTCAGAGTTGGAATAAAAAATTTGATAATGTGATCAAAGATTTGGTTTCATTAAAAATGATGATGATTCATGTGTATAGAAGTGGGTTAGTGGGAGTATAGTAGTATTTATGACACTCTATATATATGATATACTACTTATCAAAATTCAATTCTAAAAATTTTATTATGTGAAGGTTTTTCTCTAAGATAAATTACACAAAGACTCAAGAGGGGGGGATATATTGAGTTCTTGAAATTTTTCGTCACTTTGAAATCCACCCTCTTATGAATATAAATCACTCCAGGACTTTTCTTAAACATGATAATAAGTGAAAAATAAAATCATGGATAAAATAATAAAACATAAGGATTTATAGTGGTTCGGGGAATAGAAACCCCCTAGTCCACTCCACCAACCCTCTTCACTACGAGTTCGGTGATTTTCACTAGACCAGCCCTTTTATCAGGGGATTCCAGCCCTTTTTTTAATGAATTTATGACTGATTAAAAGTATTCAATAGCATGGGAGATTTCAACAAGGATATAGTAAGGATTTATATGAAACATCCTTCAAGATTCTATACCAAGATCATTTTACAATGAATAAGATGATAAATATAGTATTTACAAATGTAGCTCACAGTTGTAAAATAAAACTAATTGTAGGAAGAAATATGAAATAACTATTATTTTCTGTGTGTTATTTTTCCATATTATATAGATTATTTACAAGGTTAGGCACTGATATGGAGTGTGATTTTGAGGCCCAGTGTTCCCAGAAAAAATGTTTGAAAGATATTAAAATATTAAAAACCACGCAATCATGGTTTTCTCAAAAAAGTAGAATAAATACCAAATGGGTTCTCATATCATAAATATGAGGGAACCGTTGAATTTAGAATAGCATCTTTACCCTAGGTATGACCTAATATTGTTCAGCATAGGTTATTTGTGAAAAAGTGGATGAGGCACAAAATTAATAAAATAAATTGAACTTATGATTTTATTTTATTTTCTTCAGTGAAGTGACCTACTACCTCTATAAGTTTACAACTAAAGAAATTGTCCCAATTGTGGATATTAAACCCTGTAGACCTAGGCGAAATTATAGGAGAGTATTCTTGGAGGATGAATATGAATCCAGATTCAGATTTTGAATCATCACGCTAACAAATCTGGGAGATGTTATCAAAGACGGAAAAGAAATTGTTCTTCACCAACGCTTGATCCAAACCCCTAGTATAGAATGTGTTTCAATTGCTTAATTATCCATTCATAATTTTGGTGATGGTCACAAATCAATTGATGAATGGACTGTTTTTCGGATCGATCACCTTGCGAGATGGGTTTATTGAGGGATTTATTTGGGAGAATCTATTTTAATATCTTAATTATTTATCTCATGGAATGAATTGAGATCAGCATGAAAATTGATTTAGGTTTATTCCTCTCATTTAATTTTGTTATTTTCTCCCATGATTCATCATTAGTCATGGGCATTCTTCATTGGCATGCGCCTCGACTTTTTTAATCAAAAGATCATTGTGAAACCATTTCTTGGCGTAACAATCTGATATTGTAGATATGGGATCGTTACGGCATGATGGGGGTGCGATGATGGATATGGACTGAATCAGATGATGGATGATTCCCAAAATTTTCATTCTTCAATGTTCTTAATCACGAAATGAAGAATAGCGGTTTGATCTTAGTTTTGAGTAAAATGGAAATGGGACATATGGTTCGGTGATAGTGAGGCATATATGACCTTGGATCTTTGATTTTTTGTAAAATCAACCATCGAATTGAAGGTGGATCATCGGGGGGATGCACGGAGGAATAACAGTGGTTTTAGAAAATGCTACATAACATGGTGTGTAATCTAGGATTACACAAAATGTGGGGCCCCTGGAAATAGTGCTAGGGTTTGGCTAGAGTTGGGATCACAGGATTTGTCACCCCTATCACCCAGTGTGTGACCCTCTCCAAATATATCAGTGGGTACTTGGGAAGTACAATGACATGGAGTGGAGTAAATGGGTTGCATGTATGGAATGTACTCACCTATGGGGCATGGCCTAGACCATGTACACAGGTTACCCCATGTACCGGTACACAGGCATGAATATATGGGCTGACACTGTGTACCTGTACACGACTGGAGTGCATGGGTGGACCCTAGATATAGGTACATGGCATGTAACCTATTCACATTTTGTGTACTCTTCTACATGGAACAGGTTGAATGAAATGGTTTATTTTACTCTGTCAGTACCCAAGGTCGAGGGACACGATGTGTACCCTTACTACACGTCATGTAATCCAATAAAGAGTGCTTGAGGATCTTCATTTTCCTGATTAGAACAATGTAGGTTGAGTGTGTTCCCTTGGTCCTTTCCTCAAGGGTACAGTGCAGTATTATATCCACATCACTAGATTGTAATCCCCTCAAAATTTAGAGTCTCATATAGAGTTTTAGTGTCCCTCTGTGACACTGGAGTGTGATCCTCTATCATCCCTAGTGGAGTTTTTGGAATTTTTGTAACCTCCCAGAGTAGGGTCCTGATCATCTATTTAATGGGCCACCTCGGTAGGGTTTGTGTAATTTTTGGCATGTGATCTCCTATGTAGCAAGTTGATCCAGATTATGTTTGGTGTGTCCCCTATAAGTTCTAGGTGTGACCCCTACCTATGTATCAAGGTTAATCAAGATTGATTTCATGGTTTATTCTGGTAGTCCTGGGCATGACCCCCTATCTGTGTATCAAAGTATTCTTACTCCAACACGTTCTCTTTGGGTGGGGACCAAACGAGTAATACCTCTTCGTCGAGTGTCTCTGATGATAGTGTGGCTCATGGAGTGGGATCTCTTAGAATGAGCATTGTTTCGAAAAGAATCTTATGCATAGCAGTTGGTTATGACCACCTAATGGCATAGTGTCTCTCCTAAGTATATTTTGGTTCTCTTTCTCTCTTGGAATCTGTTATAAATATATTGTTACATCTTGTATTGAGCTAACTTACTTGGTTCTTAATTTCTAGTGTTTTTGGGGTGTCCTACTGAGTATTGTTATACTTACACCGGTATGGGATTTTCCAATACATGTCATGTCTTATGTAGATGGAGTCCCTTTTGAAGGTGTACTAGGATGACTAAGAGTGGGGGAGCATAGCTGAAGCTTGTCAAACCAAAGAGTTTATTGGGAGTGTACCTTGACTTAGTCCTCATCCTTGGAGTAGGTTAGAATTCTTATAGTTTTAGTTATACTTTTTTTACATACTCTTTATGGTGGGCTAGTATTTGTCCTTGTTTACTTTTCCATTACTTCTTATTGTACTCTAGTTGTGGGATCTTATATGTATACGTGAATTTTTTTTAGTTGTTTTACATTTCTTCATTGTGTGGGTGTGGAGATGTGTTCCAGTGTATAGGTAATTTAGGATAAGTCCTCCAATTTGTGGGATATTCCTACTCAGTATTAGTCACCAACCCCTCGCCTATTGGAGGTTGGCTTAGGGTAGTCATGACATGGGCCCCTTTAGTATGGGTTATGACAAAGTGGTATCAAAGGTGGTCAGTTTTACTTTAGGATCGGAAGTCTATGAGATTGGTCTGGGGAAACAGTGTTAAGTGTTTAGAGTTCAGCTTTTTGGCCAAGGACCCTAGTATTGGTGCAGTGGCCGATGAATTTGTACACCAGTACTCCGATCACCTTATTTTCAGCTTCGAACATGATAACACTGGTTGTAGGGAAAAACAATGGTACATGCATCATATAAGAATTCTTGTGTTTTCCATGTCCTTCTTGAGTCAGCTCCCTAGATATACTCTATTGATCGTGATGCATATTGTTTTATTTCATGATATCTCCACAGAAACAGCCATCTAGGATTCCACCATCTGATCATGAGGATGATTCATCAAGTGACAAGACATCGGTACAGATATTTTCACCATATATATAACCTACAGGTTGTGCACCATCAATAACACCACCAATAGAGTAGAAAATGGTACCTACAATACCAGTGGATGAAGTGAACAAGCTGAGAACGCTTCATGAGTTTCATCTATATAAACCGCTCAAACTCTGAGGTGATCCTAACCCACAGGCAGCTAAGGACTAGCTTAAGGAGGTGACCCTAGTTTTCTGTCTAATCAGGACACCATCAGATCATTGGGTGGTCCAGGCAGCAGGTATTCTACATGGCTCAATAGGGTAATGGAGGGGCTTAGTTACCTGATATTATGACAAGGTGACCCTTTCATGAACATAGTGTTAGGACCTTTTATAGATTATTTATCACCTTATAATCTAATATTTAAGAATATCTATGAGATTCTATAAATTTGGAAGGATGGTATTTTGGTATCTAAGTATTCATCAAGGTATACCAACCTCTCCAGGTACTTGATAGATATGACACGCAACATATACTATAAAGATCGGACCTTAAAGTGGTGAATTTTTAGGGACATCTGAACTAGTGTTATCCCTAAATGCATTCCTACCTATGTTGGGGTGTGAGAGAGAGCCTTGGCAGTAGAGAGTTCCTTGGTTTAGAAGATACAACTTGTGGTAGTCAGTAGTGGGAAAGTAGGAGTAGAGGCCTCAGTAGAAGAAAGATTACATCAGTATCGGAGACTTGGACGTAGGACAAATACTATGAGGAAGACCAGGAATATGGGATCTATAGTTTAGAGCTCATAGGGTGGGTTGAGTCAGCCTAGAGAGAGATAATGCTACTTATGTGATTATAGGGGACATCTCACTTGAGATTGTTTGACTTATTGTACTGCTGACAAGGAGACTTTGGATTAACTACCATGGTATAGATAGACATAGGAGCAGGCAGATCCATAGGGTGGTGGAAATGGAAGAGGATCTGGGAGAACAGTAGGAGGTGGTCGATTTTTTGACTTGTTACCACCACCACCCCTTGGTGGTCCACTCTAGGCTCAGGGAGCTGGAGGATAAGGGAGGGGATAACAACATGAAGTCAAGGCATATGAACCAAGTGATCTTGGAATGATTTGAGGTATAATTTATGTCTTTCCTACTTTATTTATCGTATTGATAGACATAGGTTCTAGTCATTCTTTTCTTTACATGAATCTTGTTCAAGACTCAAAGGTTCTGGTTGAACCATTGACTCAACCATTGCGATTAGAGAATTCTACTAGAGAAGGCCTAATTATCATGTACTGGTGATGATAGTGTGACAAAAATCTTGGAAGTGAGAGTTTATTTTGGGATCTCTTGGTAGTGGTGTCGAGGCCTTACGACGTCATTCTTGGTATGGACCGGTTCCACAGTTCATACTCAGATTGACTATTTTAGTCATAGAGTGTGATGTTTCTATAGTGATGGAATGAGGTTTTCCCTTTTAAGTGAAAATGAAACCCAGGAAATAGAGGATGGACTCATTCATAGGTGGGTGTAGCCAATTACTCATCATTTATCTAGACTTACCCTTGGTGCAGTGGATGTTATGAGTCCTCAGTTTCCTACAGTAGTGGTGGAGTATGAGGACATCTTTCCTGAATATGTTTCAAGTTTACCTCCCCGAGAGATATAGAATTATTCATTTATCTACACCTTGATATGGAAATGATATCTAAACCTACATATAATATGGCTCCTGTAGAGCTTCAAGAGCTGAGGGTACAATTAGAGGACTTGTAGAAGAAGGGCTTCATGTGACCCAGTGTTTCACCATGGTCAGCCCTAGTTTTTCTCAAAAAGGTAGATGTGGGATTGAGGTTATGTGTATATTTTCAGCCCTTGAACCAGTAAATAGTGAAGAAAAAGTATCAAACACCAAGGATTTATGACCCCCCGCCCCCTTGATCAGTTGAGAGGGGATTGATGGTTCTCTAAGGTTTACCTCGGGTTAATGCTTTCTGGATTTGAGGTAGAGTTTGAAAAGTGCTCCAATCTTGTGATTTCTAGAGGAAGGTGTCAAGTACGTAGTACACTATAATGCATTAGAAACCAGGATCAGTTGTGTCTTAATGAAGAGAAAAGTTGAAATTTCCAATTGTTCATTCTAGTTTAGACCACATGAGTAAAACTACATGACCCATGATCTTATGTTAGTAGTAGTATTATTTTCATAGAAGATATAGTGATGCAACCTGATGGGTAGGCGGTTTATCATCTACTCCAATCATCAACATCCCAAGTATATATTCTCTCAGAAAGATATTAACTCGATACAAATTCAATGGATAGAGTTCTTCTAGGACTTTTACTTTGTGGTTTTATATACTCTTGGGTAGGAGAATGTGGTGGAAGATGCTCTCAGCAAGAGATCAAGTTCATAGTTGTTGAATGAGTAATCAGAGAAGATGGACTCTATTTTGTTATCCTTTGTGGATGAAGATAGATTATCTTACATCCAGTTGATGGTTTTCACCCCGCCACTCTTATAGCGATTTAGGGAGGTGCATCTTGGGGATACCGACTGTGAGACCCAACGTTCTCAAATATCCAAAGGGAATTATCCTAATGGATATTCAAAAGGTGGGAAGCATGTCATTCTTTTAAGAGGATACATAGTAGTACAAATGGTTTTACAGGAGGAGGTTCTGAGGGATATTCATACATCCCATTTGAAAGTACATCCATGTGTGGAGAATATGTAACAGGACCTCTGATGTCAGTTTTTGTGGCCATAAATTAATAAAGGAGTTGTAAAATTTGTTTCTCGGTGCCTTACTTGTCAGCAATTAAAGGCTGAGCACCAAGTTCCAACGGGTTTAGCTCAACCCATTGAGGTCTCTTAATGGAAATGGGATAGGATATCGATGGAATTTTTTATGTTTTTACCATGTATTATTAGGGAACACAATTCCATATAGGTGATTGTTGACTGAGTCACCAAGTCGGCCCACTTCCTATCTATCAGAGAGTAGAGTTTAGTAGAGAGATTGGGGAACCTCTACATTCAAGAGATATTTTGACTCCATGGAGTTCCATTGATGATTGTTTCTGATCTAGATGTTCATTTCACAGCCTGGATGTGGAAGGGATCACATAAGGATTTTGAAACCCATTTACATTTGAGGACAGTGTTTCACCCATAAATGGGTGGCCCGACCGAGCGAACTATTCAAGTTCTAGAGGACATTCAATGTGCTTTCATGTTATACTTTTTCCATAGTATGGAGTATCACCTACCACTGAAAGAGTTTTAATACAAAAAAAAAATATACCATTCCACCATCGGAATGGAACTATTCATGGCTTTGTATGGAAGACCCTGAATGTCACCACTTTGTTGGACTAACCAAGAATAATTGGACCTCATGGGCCTGGAGTTGGTGTGAGCTACTATAGAAAACGTACATATCACCCAAAAGAAAATGAAGGCTATATAGAGTCATCATAAGTCGTATACTGATAGGTGATGGAGGCCTTTGTAGTTCAAGGATGGAGACCTTGTGTTCCTTCGAGTTTCACCTCGATAGGGGTTACATATATTTATCCAAGGCGGTAAGTTATCTATAATGTTCATCAACACTTTCCAGATAATATGTATAGTTTGAAAGATGGAATACCTCTTGGATCTACCTTTGCAATTAGATCAGGTATACAAAATCTCCCACATGTCGTAGTTGATGAGGTACATGCATGACCCACCACATGTCATCAACTGGGGTGAGCTAGACATCTATGATGGAGTGACTTTTTTTGAGTGACTAGTAGAGATAGAGGATCAGCCAGAGATGATCCGTTGTGGTTCATCGATTCCTTTGGTGCATTTCTTTTGGTAGCATGGAAATCTCCTAATAGAAAATGGGAATGGGAGGCTCAGATTTGTGCTCAGTACCCTGATTTGTTTGAGTAACCCTTGTTTTGGATTTTCAAGGATATAAAGTATAGTGACCCTAGTATTATAAAAATAACATTACATGATTTTGGGCATAATTAAACAACAAATTAAAATCCAAGGATCGTAAATTCTAGTGTATTGGAAGAATAAGTACATAAAACTATAAACATGGAACTAAATAAAACATTTCTTTATTTGTCATCCATTGCGAGCTCCTAACTTCCTTTTTCCCCTTAAATATAAAAAGGAAAACTTAGGTATAACATGAAAAAAGGTATGTGAAAAAAATCACAGTAAGGGGGTTAATATTAAAATAAATCTTAACACATGGGTTAGAAGGCATAACATAATGGTATAAAATTTCATGGAACATGATTAAGAACAATCAATCATAACATGGGATAATTTAATAATGGATTCATAGTAATGTGAAAGTAAAATAAAACATGACTTTATCATGATTCAAGGATCATTGCACATATAGGATCTCGATTTAAGGCTCGTTTCACATTGAGGAGCATGAGGCAAGGATAAACACCAAGCCCATTACACATGGAGGACAAGTCAAGGCTAACCACCAAGATCATTTCCCATAACATATCATGAGACTAGAAATTACCCAATTAATTAGAGTTCTATCAAGGAGAACCCATAAAAACTTGTTCATGAATATGTTTTCCACATATATAATAATACATAAGCAATCAAATATAAACATAAGGGTTTCCCAGGGAAATAATTGGATATCATAATTATGTCAAAAGGAATACAAAAAGGGAACATCATAGCGGTGTCCATGAAAGGATGGATTTAAAACATACATGGAAATTAATAAGTTAATATAGTCATATATCATGATAATTTATTTCAAACTTAAGTGAAAATAGTGATTGATAAATTTTAGAAATAAAACAATTTAGTATGGTTTATGGAAAACATTCAAGATTATTTAAAATGGAAAAGGCATAATTATTTGTACAAAACCAGAATTGAACCAAGGTAGTTTTTCATGAAAAAATGAATGATTTTAGAAATATAATGGATTCTTAAAACATATTATGGATCACACTTGAAAATGGTTAATAATTCGGGAAGTTCCCTTAAATTGGGTTTTCTTACCAAGAAGAATTGGTTAGGGTACCTTTTTAAAACATATATGTCCCCCAAAAAAATAAGGATTAATGGATCACAATACATGATTTTGGAATATATACACATAATTTAGAATATATACATAAAAATAAAATTGAATTTAATTTGTGTAATAAAATAGAGAAAGTGTAACCCGAAGGAATAATAGAGGTTTGGGTAGAATCCCTTACCTTATGTCCAAAACAATTCTTCACTTGATCTTAATTTCTTGAATAAAAAATTTAGATTAATTAATTAATAATTTATGAATCATTTATACATTTATTTTATTTATTTTAACTTTATTAAGTTTATTTCTTTCCTTTTTAATGGGTTAAGAGATTAAATTACATCCTTTCGGGGCATTGATTTCCTTGGTTTTCATGAACAGTTTACTTGTATCTGTGAGTGGACAATCATGTAGAATGAGGATTTTGTATAGAAATGAAATCATAAGTTATTAATGAACTTATATAATATTAAAATATTATTTTTTACAAGTGATAATGATTCATTATATAAATCATTAATCATAATCCTTTAGATTGATTTATTGTTTTCCCATCACAACGAACACATTTTGTTTTATAAATTAATATCATGTGTTAAAAATGACTTCAAAAAATTAAATGAGATATAATAAATATATTATAATCAGGTTAAGCCATAAAAAAATTTCACTACCTGCCTTGAAAATGGAATCGAAAGATGAAAGCACATTATCCGCAAAGGTGGTAAATCGATACCTCACAGACGATGTTTTCATTATTAAAGTAAAAGAGAGAGTAGAAGATCATTTACAAATAATTATTCCATAAAAATGAAAAAATTAAAGTATATATAAGATACTAGAGTTTTCATTATATTTTTATTAGGTGAGGAGAGGAGAGAGAATGAAAAAGAAAGGAACTTGAAAATAAATTAAAATAAAAGGAAGAGGGTTTTACCTCTTGATTACTTCTTCTTGAGAACCAACTTAGGGTATTGGTTTTGGTATTTTATGAAGAAACAAACATCATATGCGCGGGGAAGAGTTTTTGGAAGAGTATTTGGTAGTATTTGGACAAGACTCAAGGATTGAGAGGTGTGAGGAGAAGAGGTGGTGAGGGGTGGTATTTATAGTAGAGGAGGGGGTGTTTTTAGAATATTTTAATCATTATTTTATTATTTTTTTCAAGAAAAGTAATAGTATTTATTATTGAGACTAAATTCATTAATTAAATCATGTGATTTCAATTTAATGGGCTTACATTATCACTACATCACCTATGACTCCATAATTTAAGTATTTAGCACTTATTGTAAATTATCGTATTTTGTTATTCACCAAAAAATCAAGTATTTTAGAAAAATATAAAAAATTTATCCTAACCATTTTTTGATGTGAACAATTAAAAAATAATCTCCACTTTATCAAAATAAGTTTCTAAATTTGTGATTTTTAATTTTTAATTAAAACCATCATTTACTTAGAAAATGCAAATTTTCAAATTAAAACTGGTTTTCTAACACTTTAAAAATTAATTAAGGTCTTATAAAATTATATTTTAATAATAATACATCAAAATGTTAATTTATGAATACATTTTATGAAAATAAAATTACTTTTAAGTTCTTAAATTAATTATAAAATTTTAATTAAATATTTATGATTTATAAAAATATCAACACTTAATTAATAATTTTAAAATATTTATTTACTTAAAATATGATATAATTATATCATATTGTCACTTATAATATGGATAAATTTTATTTATACATTCATTTTTGAGGTTGCTAATAAATTGGCCAGTTTACTATTCATAAGGGTCACATTACTATTCCAAAGGTCAAGTTACTATTTCATCAGTATAGGTTCTGTAACTCCTAGAAACACATCTTATTTTACTAATTCATCATTTTTAAAGATTATATTGTGTTATATTATGTTTTTGTACCATATGAAATAATTATAAGAAGGGAATTTCTATAGATAAAACTTTGGGTGGTTACATTATTCCCCCATATGAAATTTCACCCTTGAAATTTCATTTTTCATTCTAAGTGGAAAATAGGTGTGGGTACTTCTCTTTAATTTCTTTCTATGATTCCCATGTTTCCTCTTCATACTTATAGTTCAACTAAATTACATTGACCATGTGAGTAGTCTTATTATGTAAAAATTTATCTTTATAATCTAAGATCTTCATTAGATTCTCCTTGTAAAAAAGATCATTCTCCAACTATACCACCTCTGAAGTCAGTACATGTGAAGGGTACAGTATGTACATCCTTAATTAGGATACATGGAATACATCATGTACTTAAGACATGGTTAGTGGAAGTGTTATTCGATAGGCCATATCAAGGATCTCGTAGGGGTCGATGTACCAAGGACATAGCTTCCCTTTCTTTCCAAATCTCATGATCCTCTTCCATGGAGATATGTAGAGGAATACCATGTCTCCAACTTTAAACTCACGGTATCATCAATGATTGTCTGCATAACTCTTTTGTCAATTTTGGGCTTCCTTGATGTGTTGTTGAATAGTTTTCACCTTCTCTACCATTTATTTGACCATTTCAGTTCCTAGAAACTTATGTTCACTAACTTCATTCCAATATGTTGATGTTCTACACCTTTTCCCATAAAAGGATTCATACAGATCCATTGGGATGCTCAAGTGGAAAATATTGTTGTAGTAGAATTTGAACAGTGGAAGATTCTAGTCCCATCCTCCTTTGAAGTTCATAGAACACACTATCAACATGTCTTCTAGTGTTTTAAAAGTTCACTCAGATTGGCCTTCATTTTGAGGAAGATATGTCATACTAGATTTTATCTCAGTGATTATAGCATGTTAGAGATTTTTATAGAACATTGGTGTGAATCTCAGATCTTGGTCAGATACAATAGATAGTGTTACTCCATGCAACCTTACTACTTTTTTGATGTATATCCGTTTAATTTGATCCAATGATAAGTCCTCTCAAATTTTGATAAAGTGAGCTATCTTTGTAAGACAATCCACAATAACGCATATAGCATTGTTTCCTCTAGATGTATTTGGATGTCCAGACACAAAGTCTATGTTAATGTTTTCCCATTTATAGGCTTGTATGGGTAATGGTTTTATCATCCCTTTAGACTTTTTTATTTAATTCTTTACTTTCTAACATACTAGGCACTTTTATGTATACTCAGCGATCACCTTTTTCATATTGTCCCACCAAATTCACTCTCGGATATCTCAATACATCTTTGCGCTCCCTATCTAAATAGATTTGGTTGAGTTCTATGCATCATTTAGAAGATATTTCATTATCTTTGGATTGGATGGTACAAATATTTATGACCCAAATCTTATGAATTTGTCCTTTCTAATCTTGAACTTAGAGGATTTACCATTTTCGATAGCTTCCACACTTTTCAGAATTTCCACATCATTTCTTTGAGCATAATTTATTTTATCCATACGGTAAGGTTGAGTAATCATTTGATAAAGGATTTATGATGTTCTTCCCTTGATAATTCCCATGTCCATCCTTTGTATGTCTAAGAAGATTGTATCCTTCTAAATCCGCATCATTTATAAATATGTAGGATCATTTCTACATAGAGAATATTTCAACTTATATACCATACTAGGATGGTAGTTGATTGAGAATTTGTAATCCTTAATGATATATAACCATCTTTTTTGTGCATATTAAGGTCCTTATATTTGAATATATATTTGAGACTCTTGTGATCAATATATATCTCACACTTCTCCCCATAGAGATAATGCCTCTAGATTTTCAATGCTATCATAGCTTCCAAATCCAAATCATGTGTAGGATAGTTTTTCTCATGACTTTTCAACTTAGTTGAGGCATAGGATATCACTTTACCATTTTTCATCAATAAATAGCCTAATACTTTCTTTTAAGCATCATTGTATACCACAAATAGTTCTCCACTTGTCGAAAGTGGGAGTACTGGTATAGTGGAAATCCTCTTTTTGAGATCCTTAAATCCTTCCTCACATTATTTAGTCCACAAAAACTTCACTACCTTCCATGTAAACTTGGTTATTGGGTTTGAAAATTAAGATATGTTCTTTACAAAACGTTGGTAATACCCGGCTAGACCAAGAAAGTTGTGAATCTCTATTACAGATGTTGGATTGTGCCACTCTTTGATCACCTTTGCCTTTGAAAGCTCTATTGAGATTCCTTTTCAAGTGATAATATTCCTTAAGAATGATAATTCCTCCATTTAGAACTCACATTTATTATACTTTTCATATATTTTCTCCCTTCACTAAGTCTTCCGTGTAGTATTCAAATTCCCCTCATGTTCCACCATTCTCCTAGAGTATATTTGAATATCATTTATAAAGAATACAACAAATTTTTCAAGGTAATCAATAAAGACTATATTCTTTAAATCCAAAAAAAATTGTTGGAGCATTAGTAACTCCAAAGGGAATCACTATGAACTCCTTGTATTCATACCTCATTCAAAAGGAAGCTTTGAGAATAACTTTCTTCCTCAACTTTAAATGGTGATATCCCAACCGAAGGTCCACCTTAGAGTAATAATTGTCCCCACATATCTGATTGAACGTGTCATCTATCTGAGGAAGGGGATACTAGTTCTTTATCATGATTTTTTGAGATCACAATAATTGATGCAGAGATGCATTTATCAATCCTTTTTCTTCACGAAGAGGACCAGTGCACCCCATCGTGAAGCACTTGGGCATATAAAACTCGTGTCTAGATTATCCTGTAACTAGTTCTTTAGCTCATCTATCTCAATGGTGTCCATTTCATAAGGCTTATTTGGTATAGTAAGAGATCCAGTAATAAGTTCAATTGAGAACTCTACTTCTCAGTTATGGGGAAGACTGTTCCATTCTTCAGGGAATACATTAGTGTAATCCCTCACGATGGGCATGCCTTCTAGTTTGATAATCTCCTTTGTATCAATAATTTGAGCAAGATATGATTTCTCTTGAGGTATTAATATCCAAACTTGAGACAGTGATTCAGAAGGAGATTCATCTCCCTCCTTACACTTGTATAGAATTGGAGGATGCATCAGGATGTGAAGAGTGATCTCCCTTTATAGACATTTTATGTTGGATTTATATAAATATATCTAGTCCATTCCCAAAATAGCATAAAACTCTACCAAAGGGAATTTGAAAAGATTTTCTAGGAGGTTCAGCCCACAAACATTAACCAAGGAGTTATGTACTTTAAACGCGATAATTTCTCCATTAGCTATTCCCACAGATAAAAATTGATATGTTCTCTATTTTGGAATGAATAACAAGTTCACCTATTACCACATCATTGTCTGAATCCACATCAGTAATATTGATCCATAATCCCTTCCTTTATTACTTGTACATTGTAGTTGATTTCCTCGGACAACCATCAGCTTAGGGAATTGATTCAAAAAATTCCCATGTTCCTTGCAGTTGAAACACATCAGAACTGTATGAGAATGAATATAAACCTTCCTTTATTCTTCCACGTCAGTGAGATTCTTCATATACCTTCAAAAATTATTTTCCAGATTCCCCATTCTTCCACATTTGAATAATTTTTGGGTTCCCTTCAGATAGTTCCCAAGATTATTCTTCCCAAAATGTTAAAATATGGGATATTCAGTCTTTTTTCCACCATTGGATTTGTTTTCTGATTCACCCATATTAGAATCTATTTTCCAATTTTTTTCATTGGGAACCTGAGACCATTGAGTGTCTTCGATATCAATTTCAACCTTGAAGTCACAATGTACAATCTCCTCATAACTGTTAAATTATCAAATCAGCAACACTTTTTGCAGACTCATCTTTAGTATGATAAAAAATTAACACAAATTGGTTTTTATATTTATGAAAATTTTGTAGGCATATCTTGTAAGCCTTGTAAATTTTTCTTCAAACACTTCGATAGACTCATCTTTCTTCTCCTTATGTCCGAGGAACTCTCTTTCCATTTGAGATAGAGGGTTCATGGAAAATATTTATTCAAAAACATTTTCTTGAATTCATATAAATCCATGGAATCAATTTCCTCCTTGGACATCATATTTTTTATCATTGTCCACAATTGATCAACTTCCCCATCAAAACTATAGACTGCCAGCACAACTTTCTCTTCTTCTGAGAACTGGAGGATATAAAATATCTTTTCAATGGTGTTGATCTGTTATTCCATGAGGAGGGGATCAAAAGATACACTAAACATGGAAGGCCTTTGCTTCATGAAGGGATTTGATGGAAACTTGATCTTTCCATGGAGAAGGAGGGACTTCCACATGATTCAGGTTATTATTAATAACTTGATAAAGTATTGTCATGATATTTTGAGCACCCATTTCTATCTTTTTTGGAATGTCATTAGGGAAATCATCACATTTTCTATCACATTTATTATTCTCAACTGTTATTCTATTTCATTCCATTATATATAAAAAATAAAGAGCAATTAGGGGGGATTCAATACTTAGCTAATAATCATAAAAAGGATACTTTAAACATAAAAGGATAAACTCTTAAAAGAAAAGTATATCCAAACTTGTAATTCTATAGGTTTCAATCTAGGTTAACCATGATGTGTTTCCTAACATATATTATTAAGTTCATTTTCATTGTTCCCTTAATAATGGATTGTAATGAGCTTATGAATTTACCAAAGCTTATCCTCCAAGAGTGTCAAACCAGGTGCGTCGTAAGGCATGTTGTCATGTACCAGGTTACCCCGAGTCAGGCCCAGAACACCTTGTCAAAGTTGTTAATCCTAGGTACATTTGTTCCACAATCAAGTCCAATTGTAGTATCTAGATAGGGATTTATTTTCTTGATAATTCACTTACTCTATACTTACAAAAATTTAGGGACATTTTCTTAGACATAGTTATATCCATAAGGTTTTTACTAAAGTGTTATATTCATAGTCCCAAAAAATAACTAAACTTTTCATATGATACCAAATATAGTGACCCTAGTATTTAAACATATCATTACATGATTTTAATCATAATTAAACAACAAATTACAAGACAATGATTGTAAATATAGGGTCTTGAAATACTACGTACATAAAAATAAAACATGGAACTAAATAAAACATTTCATTATATATTATACATTATGATATCCTAACTTTATTTGATCCCTTATATCTGTATAAGATAACCTGGGGATAACATGATCAAATTAATTAGCTAAAAAGATCATTAAGGGAGTAAACATTAAAATAAATCTTATCACATGGGTTAGACGGCATAACATAATGATATAAAAAGTCATGGAACATGATTAAGCATAAGGAATAATAACATGGGGTCATATAATCATGAATTCATAGTAATGTGGAAGAAACATAAATAATAATTTATCACAAGTCAAGGCTCGTTACACAAAGAGAATCACTAATCAAGCCTCATTGCATATAGAGTATCAAGATTCAAGGCTACCCACCAAGACTGCTACACAAGGAGCATGAGCCAAGGCTAACCTCAAAGAACATTGAATATAAAGTCTCATGAGACTAAAAATTACCCAATTCATTATATCACAATATGGTAGTGCACATCATAAAATTTTCATGAATTTTTTTTCATATAAATATTCATAGATAAGTAGTCAAATATAAATATAAGGGTTACCCATAGAAAGAATTGGGTATCATAATTATATCAAAAGGAATATAAAAATAGATTATCATAGTGTTGGCCATGAAAGGATGGATTTAAATCATAAATGTACATTCATAAGGTAATATAGGCATATATCATGATATGTGATGTCAAAATGAAGTGAAAATAGTGTTTAAGAAACTTTAGAAATAAAACATTTTGGTATGGTTTAAGGAAAACTTTCAAAATTCTTTAAAGTAGAAAAGGAATAATTGTTTTTATAAAACCAGAATTAAACCAAGTTAATTTTTCATGATAAAATTAGTTATTTTATAAAAATACTATAGTATTAAAATATATTATGAATCCAACTTGAAAATGGGTAATAATTTTGGAAGTTCCCTTAAATCGGGCTTGCTTATCGGGAAGAATTGGGTATGAAATCTTTTAAAAACATATATATCCCTGAAAAAGAAAGATGAATGGATCATTAAAAATAAGTTTGAAACATATAAAAATAATGTATAATATTTATATAAATATAAATGATAATTTAATTTGGTTAAAAATAGATAAAGGGTAACCCAAAAGAATAATGAAGGTTCAGTTATAATCTCTTGCCTTATGTCTAAAATGATTCTGCACTTGATTTCAATGTCCTGAATAATAAAAATATATTCATTAATTAAAAATTATATAACCATTTATACCTTTATTCTATATATTATAACTTTATTATGTTCGTTTATGGACTTTTTGATGGGTTAATAGCTTCAATTTTATCGTTTGGGAGCATTGATTTCCTTGGTTTTCAAGATCGGTTTACTTGTATCTGTGTATGGAAAATAATGTTGAAAGAGGATAGTTTTCCATAACTGAACTTATAATTTATTAATGAAATTATAGAATATTAAAATATCATTTTTTATAGAATTTATAATGATTCATTATATAAATCATTAATGATAATCATTTAGATTGATTTAGCGTTTTTTGATCACAACGAACTCATTTTGTTTTATAAATTAATATCATGTATAAAAAATAATTCTTGAACATTATATAAGATATAATACATATTTTTTAATCTATTTCAACTATAAAAATTTTTTCATAACCATCCCTAAAAAAGGAATTGAAATTTGAAATCACATCATCCACGAAGGTGGTAAACCAGCACTTCACGGATAATGTTTTCATTCTTAAAGTAAAAGGGAGAGGAGAAGATATTTGATGAAGAATTTTTTCATAAAAAAGAAAAAATTATATTATTTTTAAGATAATTTATATTTCATGCTATTTTTTTGATTTTATGTGAGGAGATAAGATGAAAATAAAGGAACTTGGAAATAAATTTACATAAAAATGAAGAGGGTTTTACCTCTTGATTCCTCCTTCTTGGGAACCTCCTTAGGGGATTGGTTTTGGTATTTTATTTAGATAAAAATCTCATGGATGTGGGGAATATTTTTTGGTAGAGTATTGGGTAGGATTTGTACAAGGCTCAAAGCTTGAGAGTTGTGAGGAGAAGAGGTAGTGAAGGGTGGTATTTATAGTGGAGGAGGGCGTGTTTTTGAATATTTTAATCACTATTTTATTATTTTGTTCAAGAAAATAAATAGTATTTATTATTGAGACTAAATAAAGAAATTAGATCATGTAATTATCTATTTAATTGGTTTACATCATCACTAAATCACCTATGATTTTATAATTCAAGTATTTAGCATTTATCGTAAATTATCATATTTTACTTCTCACAAAAAAATCAAGTACTTTAGAAAAATACCAAAAAATAACCCTAAACATTGTTTTCTATGTATAATTCAAAAATGAACTCCATTTTATCAAAATAAGTTTATAAATATGAGAAATTTAATTTTTAATTAAAATAATAATTTACGTGGAAAATTAAAATTTTAAAATTAAAATAACTTTTCTAACACTTTGAAAAGTTAATTATGGTCTCATAATTTTTATTATAATAATAAGACATCAAAATATAAATTTTTGAATAAATTTTTTGAAAAAAAATTATTTTTAATTATTAAATTAATCATAAAATTTGAATTAAATATTTATTATTTATTAAATTACCAGCACTTAATTAATAATTTTTAAAATATTTATTTACATATACTATGATATAATTATATCATATTGTCACTTATAATATGGATAAATTTTATTTATAATTTAATTGGTGAGCTTACTTTTCAATTGGTAGGATTACTGTTCATAAGGGTCGCATTAATATTCCAAAGGTCAAGTTACTATTTCATCACTATAGGTTCCTTAACTCCTTGAAATGCTTCTTATTTCATCCATTAATCATTTATAAATCTTTTATTGTGTTCCCTTATATGTTTATACCATATGACATAATTATAATAATGGAATTTCTAAAGATAAAACTTTGGGTCTTTATATAAAACCCTAAGGTGGGGAGAATGAAACATCTCGGATTTTTCATGTATTATTTTTAGATATTATATGGATTATTTTAGAGAACAAGTTCTCATACGGTGTGTGATTATAAGGCTCATTGATCCCGAAACAAATGTTTCAAAAATATAAAAATATTAAATATCACGCATGAATGGCTTTCCTAAAAAGTGTAATAACTCCTAAAAGGGTGCTCGGATCCGAAATCCAAGGGCACCCTTGAATTCAGAATAACGGATTTACCCCAAGTGCTACCTAACATTAGTCAGCGCCGGTCATTTGTTAAAAAATTATAGGGGTTAAAATTTAATAAAATAAATTGAACTTTGTATTTTATTTTATTTTATTCAGAACAATAACCTTATCCCTTATTAGTTTATGGCTAAGAAAATTTTCCAAGGTTTGGCCACTAAACCCTAGAGACCTGGACGTCATTAGAAGAGTGCATTATTAGCTGATGACAATAGATCCGGATTCTGATCGTGGATGACCTTGCTAGTGGATTTGGGGGATCTCATATATGATAGTAATGTTATAAGGCCACATCCTTAAACCTTACTTAATATTGAATTAAATTAATAATTCACATTGAGTATATTTTCAGGTTTAGAGTTTTAGAGAATTAGAACATAACTATTAAATATCAAAAGATTACAAAGTAGTCACTTCTACAAAGTTTCCATAATAAAAAAAACTCTTAAAAGAAACATGTCTAGTTCCATATTTTATATAGCATGACATTCCCTTGATCCCATCCTTGACCTTATTCCACATTAAGTCCTGTGAAAAACATTTCAAAAAAACTTGGGGTGAGCATAAAAAGCTCAGTAAGGGATACACAATGAATGAAAACTGTTAGTTTTTCAAACATCAAGTAAACCATGTATACTCTATCAAAATAATACATCCACCTTCATGAAGTAGTAAAAAATCTTCACTGAATAAAGTATCATTACTTACCTTTTTGTAACCAATGGATTACCATAAAACCCATATAAATAACACATAACATATATAAAGGTAACTTGGGACATAAACATACTTAAGTGGAATAACCATACGGTCGACTTCCACACATATCACTTAATGGAATAGTCATACGGCCAATTTCCATACATACTTAATGGAATAGCCATACGGCCGACTTCCATACCCAATGCATTGGAGGTTATAACGTAACCACCCGTCCTGGTATTCACGGCCCCACCCGTCATATGGTTTATAACGTAACCACCCATTAAAATGTCCAAGTACCAATATAAAATCATAAAACATAAAACCAATATAAAGGAATGATAACATTTCCACATTTCAATCACAATATATCATAAATATATTGACATAATCGAATCCTTCATCAAAACCATTTTCAATACCAAAATACATAAAAGAGTATATGGTATTTATTTTATTTTAAAAACATTACGGCTTGTTGAGGAAGCCAAAGACGAAATAATAATCAAGGCGGCGAAAAAGGTCGTTGTCACCGCGTACGTAAAAAAAACATTCCTTTTTGTCGTTTAGTAAAACGCTTCGTAGAAAAAAATTCCTTTTGTATAAAAGTAAAAGTCAAAGGGGTTTATACACCGTATAAAAGAAAGTTGTGTATAAAACGAAATATGCCTCAATGAAAGGAGATTGAGACGAAGTCCCTTACAAAGATCATTTTTAAAATAAAATAGATCTATTATGTGTATTCACTATAATTACACATAAAGAAAGTAAAAAATACAAGATAGGACATAATAATATTATGACATAATTTTAAAGTATGAGATTAACCCAAAGAATGGTAATTGGGTTAAGAAGTTCCCTTACCTCGTATCCGACTTGACCCGACCGTTCTTTAATCTCCTGAATAATAAACTTGAGTTAATCTCTACTTTCTTAAGAACCTTTTTCAAGTTCATTATTCCTTTTATACCATGTTATGAACATCATGTAATCATTTAAGTTAATAATGTTCATTTTGTCGGTATTAGGTTCTTAAGTCAAAAATAGACCTCTTAAACTTACATGTTGTTAATTTGGTAAAAGGTTCATTATATCCAGAATGATATTAATTAATTGGATAACATTTATATCATATATATTCAGAATATACATGTATTTATAATATTACATCACATTTAGAGGTAAGAAATGAAATGCACCGTTCATGGAGACGGTAAGCCGTACGTACGCATGAACGCTACTTCCATTTCTATTTCGTATTTTCTGGAATGGAATCATAATGATATAAGAGTATATTATAATTCCAGTATAATAACATATATAATATCATTAACTTTATCCTTTACACATCCCACATATGGTATTAACGAATCAAATCACTTTCAGGGGGCGGTAGTCCGCACTTCCTAAAATGAAGATATCGTGTTTACCCATAATGGAAACAATAATGGTATGCCATAAATGAAAAATAAATAAGCTTAAGGAAATAATAAACATATTATATATCATATATAAAAATATTGACATCATAACGGCCACCTTTGAAGGTGTTAAATGAGTATTGAACAATCATCGTTTCGGGAGGCAGAATTTCGCCATCCACGGAAACCGTATGTTATTTAACCATTTGATGTAGTTGTGTGAGAGTGTAGCTCGAATAAATCTTATAAAAACATCCTAGTATATTGAATATACTGTTTTTGTTACAAAAGAAGTAAATAAAAAGAGTTTAGGGGGTTGGAGAAGCAAAATAAAACAAATGAACAAGAGAGAATGAATTACCTTTAAAAGTGTAACTCCTTTTGATTTGAGCCTAAAGGATTCTTTTGAAAGGTTTCTTCCCAAAGGGAATCATATAGGATGAGGATAGAGATGTGGAGAGATTAAATTGTCAGGTTATGGCCGAGCCAAAGGCTTGAGGAGTGTGTGAAATGAGGTAGAGGTGGGGGCCTTTTATAAGAGGAGAGGAGGGGCACTCTTGGAAAGTAAAGAAATGTTACTTTATTTGGAAATGAGTTTCGGATTTAAATGGTCCCACATTGATATAATTCGAGGATAAGGTGATAAGGGTTCGAAATATACCCATACAATAGGTTTTGGACATGTGTAGGTTTTAGATATTACATTATCTTTCCATTTTATTTAAATCGTTAAATAATGAAGTTATCGCTGCATCATCATGATGTCATAAATAATTTACTTTATTTAAAGTCTAAAAATTATAAAAAAAAAATACTATGATGTATGAAATCTTTTTATCTTTCCAATTAATATTTATAATAAAAAATCTGATCTTTATAACCCCATGTAAAAATTGTTTTCATAAAACATATTATGTTTGTGTCATTTTTACTTTTACATTAAATAAAAAGTTATTTATGTCATTTCCCAACCAAAGTGGCTCCATGGGGTCCCCAAGTTGACCCATGGATTTTCTTGGTCGGCCATGACACATCCAATGAGGGTAGGACATGTTTCAAGCTCATCTAATATTATTAAAACATTATTTTTACCTTAAACTACACTAATTACCACTAATCGCGATTAAAAACTTAATAAGTTACTATTCACCAAAAAATTATTTTAATCTCATTGAACCACATTTTACTTCTTAATGATAACCATGTATGTCGGATTTTTGAAAATAAAAACACAATGATGGCAAAATTTCATTTAAACGGAAAATCAGTTTTTATAAGTACCACTTAGTTGGTTTCACTATTCATCAAAAATTGAAGTTTTTCATAAAATTACCAAAAATTCACCCGAAGATATATTTGATATTACGAATTCAAAAATGAAGTCTATTTTAAAAAATTCAAAACATATAAGTCACATTAATTAATTTAATAATTAATTCCTACTGTCAGAGCAAATAGCGTGTTTTTATGAAACAATAAGTATCAAAAGATTGACACTAGTTTAAGTCCGATTTCAAAGTGAAATTAATTCCAACGACCACTATTGGATTTAATGGTAAAAATATTTTCTAATTTCACTTTAAAACCAATTCAAAAGATAATATAATCATATAAATAAATTAGATCAAAACGAGGTTTTGAATTAAAATACAACATTTTACACTATTCATTAAAAAAATGAACTTTATCGGAAAGGTACCAAAAATTTACACAAAGTAAATTTTGATGTCCCGATTCTAAAGAAGAGTTATTTTTGGTCCAATAGAATTTATAAGATTGATCAAAACTATATTTAATGACGGTTCGCCGTCAAAAGGTGATAAGGGAACCCTTAGTGAAAATTAGGGTATAAATGCCTAAAATTGAACTCTTTCCGTATTTTAAGCCTTTATCTTTTATTGGGTAAATGTAAAAACATTTAAAAACATATATAATCATATTTTAGTTATTTCTATCCATTCCCACCATTACAACGGCTACTTGTTAACTAACATTTAAAATAATATTATTTTATTACTTGTGTGCAACGTAAGTTTTCAAAGAAACTCATCGTTGCGTATCGAGTACGCTATCGAACGTAGAAACTCCTTTTAATTAAAATTAATATTTAATTCGTAAATATTAATAAATATGAAAATTCTTTATTCTTTAATTACCTGGGATGTTACAAATGTAACCATTCTTCACCAACAATCGATCCAAAATCCAGGTAGGGCATGTGTTTCAATTGCTTAGTTCCACGTTCTTAATTTCTGTGATGATC
Organism: Viscum album; assembly: GCA_963277665.1. NCBI lineage: Eukaryota > Viridiplantae > Streptophyta > Magnoliopsida > Santalales > Viscaceae > Viscum > Viscum album. The sequence continues at coordinate 817,736,435 of OY728165.1, forward strand.
ACAAATGAATATATGGAAAGGTTGTTTTGTGGATCGATCTCTTTTTGGGATGTGTTTATTACAAGGTTTATTTGGGTGAATATATTTTAATCTCTTCATTTCTTATCTCATTGAAGAAATCAATATCTACATGAACATCGATCAAGGTTCATTCCTCCCATTTTTTGTGATTTTCTCCCCCAATTCATCATTCATCACGGGCATTCTTCATTTGGCCCGTAACATGACTTTTCCCGATTAATCGATCATTGTGAACCTATTTCTTAGCACAAAAATTTGATATCATATATATGGGATTGGTATGGTATTACGGAAGTGTGGTGATGGAGACGAAGTGAATCATATAATGGATGATTCTCAAAATTTTCATTCTTTGGATTTCTTCGGTGAAAAATTATGAACGGTAGTTTGATATGATTTATAAGAAGATTTGGTAATGAGACGCACTTTCTAATTATGATGAGGCATGGATGACCTTGGATCTTCAATTTTGTGGTGAATCGACCACTAAATTGAAGGTGGAGCACCAGTCGGGATGTGTGGAGTAAGAATGGTGGTTCTAAAAAATCCAGAAGAACACAGTGTGTAATCTAGGATTACACGGAATGTGGGGCCCCTTAGATATATCTCTAGAATTTTTCTAGAGTTAAGGATCACACGACGTGTGACCCATGTCACACGGTGTTTGAACATCCTTGGATGACTCGTTGTGTACTTGGAAAGTATACGGACACGGGTTGGAGTATATGGATTTACTACATTGTGTATACTCCCGCACACGGCATGGTTGGGACCATGTACACAGGTTACCCCATGTACTTGTACAAAGGCATTAATACACAGGCTGACGTCGTGTACTAGAACATGGATAGAGTATATAATCTGACCCCCAGATACAGGGATACAGTGTGTAACCCATTCACATGTCAAGTACTCTTATACATGGCACAGGTTGAATGACATGTTCCGTTTTACATGGGAAGTACCCATGATCAAATGACATGGTGTGTACCCTTACTACACACTATGTACTCCCATAAAGAGTGCTTGATCTTTAACTCCAACCACATACCATCCTTGATCATCAAAAACTACAAGCACAATCTCAACTAGCCTCAAATTAGGAACTAAGATAATTGTGTCAAAAAAAATTCCATTTGTTAAAACCTTTATTACCTCTATCATATTCTTCTTTAGGAATCAAAGAATATTCTTCCACTACAATACGTACATGTAATAACTAAGGCTATTCTCTAAAATCTTTTTACTCCTACACCTCCCTAAAAGTTACAATATCAACAGGTGTTGAATCCCTAGGTGGTGAGATTTGGAATGAATCCTCCTAAGCCACACATTCCTAACCAAAAGATTTCAATGAGCTTGAAACAAAGTCCAGAAATTACCTGATGGTGTTCAAAAGAATAAAAGATAGAGTGTTAATTTTATGAAATTTCACAACACCTCCCTCATTCAAATCAAATTCTTTCTTCTTTTAAATAGGAAAATCAGTCTTCAATAAAGATAACAATTCATCTTCCCTTTTCCGTTGTAGTAGTGATGTATAAAATAAATTATGTACCATTGAATATTCATATTCATGTTGTTGATCAAAACATATAGATATTACATATCCTGAAATATAACTTTTTATATCTCTCCTACACTCTGGGTATCCCAGTTTTCCCAAACTCACAAAGGACCTTTCACTATGCTAGTAAATACCTTATAGGTTTCTTCTCCAAAACATAGGTTACAAAAAAGAACTATAAAACCTCTTTCAGACAAAAAGAAATTATTCCAACCAGTGATTGACTGAAATTTAACTCCCCCTCATGGGGTAAATGGATAAACTTGTCCAATTTAGTTGAATTAAATATCATATCCTTACCATTTATGTTTAAAGATATAAAATCCCCTATTTTATTGAAATGTGACTAGGCATTTCCCATAAACTCATTTACTACTTCTTCAAAAAATAAATTGAACTTCTTCTCATCAAATATGAACTCCCAATCTTGAAACTAAAACACTTTCTTCAGAAATATCTCAATACTCTTTAGCCACTCTATAATGATGGCCTTCCCAGCAAGAAATCTGCAAGTCACACTAACTTTGGAATTCTTGGAAGATCAAAAACTTCCCACATCACCATGATTTTACTTTCCCAGGGAAAAAACGTTAGTTGGAGGTCAATAAATGATCAAGAGGTTGAGGGTAATGGTTTTTCTTCTATAAGAATATATGTATGTGGATGGAAAAAGGGTCATAGGACAATCAACTTTTAGGTTATGAAGCAAATCCCAAAATGATTATGTAACTGAATTGTTTTGGGTATATTATGACTAATTATAAAGAAATTAAAAGGAAATAAACGAAATAAATTATATTTAGAATAAATTAAATAATTTAAATATAAGGTATAATAAATTAATTTTCATAAAAAATTAAATGAATATAACTAATAAATAAAATTAAAATTAAAATTTATCCAAAATAAAATAAATTAAATTCACTTAAAATCGAATAAACCCAATTCACTTATAATAAAATTAAAATTTTCTCACACAATGGGTTTAGTGATAATATATTCTAATTTATTTTCATTACAATTAAACTCAAGAGTAATATCACCTTTTTAAGCATTATCTCTCAAGAAATGATTCCTTAATTCTATATGCATTATTCTCAAAAGATTTAATGGATTCATTGAAATGTTGATATCACTAATGTTGTCACATTAGATTGATACTTGATTTTAATTGAATCCAGAATCTATTAAAGTGTGTTTCATCTTCAATACATGTGCATGAAAACTACCAGTAGCAATATATTCTATTTTGGTAGTAGATAATACAACAGAGTATTACTTCCTAATAGACCAAGATACCAAGGATTTACTAAGAAAATAGAAGGTTCCCTGAGTACTCTTCTTATCTAGTATACAACTAAAATTTTTTAATTTGAATATGATGTTAAATTAAAGTTATAAGTTTTTGAGAAAAGTAAGGGCAGGTTAATTTTTCCTTTTAAATACCTTTAAATTATTTTGGAACATTTTAAATGATATTTCTTGGTATTTTATTGAAATCTGTCACATAGAAAAACAGAAAACATAATATATGTTCTACTAGAAGCCAAATTAAATAAAATTCAGACTATTACTCTAAAAAACTTTTTTTCAATTGGTTTTCTATCTTCATTTAGGTAAATCATTTAATTAGAATTCATAGGAGTTGTATGTACTTTTCCACTTTCAATTCCAAACATTTAATGTAAGACAAGTACAAATTTTATTTGATTTATCATATTTCCAAATTCTTTTTAAAAACTTTTAAATCATATAAAATAACTTAACACTCCCTTCATGATCATTTAAGATTCTTTTTTCATGAGTTTTGAAAGTTCATTTTGAAAATTTTTATTTGTAAAACCAAAAATCACATCTTCAATATAAATTTTGACTATCAAAATATCTTAAGATAAATTTTTATTAAACAAATTAGGATCTTCCACTCCCACTAAAAAAATTATAAAGAAAAATAACTTGACCATTTACATCATGCTCTTGGTTATTTTTTAAGTCCATAAAGATTTTTGGTGAGTTTGAAGACTAAATCTAGAAAATGGAAATTTTCAAAACCTACAGGTTATTCAACGTAATATTTTTTTCAATAATAAAACCATGAAGAAAATCATATTTTACATCCATATAATATAATTTTAAATCAATATGTGATGTATGTTCATAGGTTCTATTAACTAATTCTTATACCTTCTTTCTCTTGAACTGGTTTAATTCTTTTTTGCATAGCTAATACCCAACTCTCATCTTCTAAGGCTTCCTATATAGTCTTAAGTTCTATCTGATATTGTAAGGTATAAAACTTTTAATGTTTTACTATACATATCATATTCCTAATCCATTAATCTAATATTTAAATGATTTTTTCTAAGGTATGCTTCTTAAGAGATCTAATATGTCTATGAAACACACTTTTTGGTTCATTGGTATCCATCCCTTAAAAATTTGGGTTTTGGAAAATCAAGCTCAAAATCATTATCCTTTTTACTTTCAAAGGTATTTTTAGAAATCATGTTTTATAAATAATCACTTATCTCCTCACCTTGAGTAATTTCATGGTTAAATGGATTACATTTATAAAATTTCACATGAGTTGATTCTTCAACAATATTTGACCTTTTATTGAACACTCTATTTTCCTTGTAGTTGTATAATATCCAAGGAATATGTGTCCATCATCATTTGGATCAAATTTACCTAGATTATCCTTGGTTTTTAGAATATAAACCTTGCATCTAAACACTTTAAATTAACTAACTTTAGGATTTTTGTTATTCCATACCTCATATAGTGTTTTCATTCGAATAGATCTTATTATAACTGTTTTAATAACATAACTTTCTATATTTAAAGATTCATTCCAAAAATGAGTAGTAATGTTATATAAATATAGAATTTTTCAAGAAATATATTGAAAAATAATATTCCTCCTTCCAACAACACCATTTTTGTGGTTTTTTGGAGTAGTAATAGTGTGTTTGATACCCTGTTTTTTAACAATATGAATTAAAATCATGGTCTTTTAATTATCCTCTATGGTCACTTCATAAAAAACTAATTTTGGAATATTTTTCTTTTTGAACCAATTTTCAAAAAATTATAAAAACATAACCGAATTCACTCTTAAAACATAAAAATAAATCTCAAGTAAATCTAGGTAAATCATCAACTAATAAAAAAATGATTTCTCTCTTAGGATGGAAACTCAAGATGGCCCAAATAAATACATATGTATATGTTCTAGGGGACTATAAGTAGAAACCAAATTAATTAGTTTATAATATTTTTGGTGTTGCATTCCTATTTAGTTTGCATCATATAGATTCTTTTTATTCAATTAATATTGAGGTAAATTTGAAACTAACTTTTTTTGGAAAATTTTCTCAAAGAACAGACATTGTAATGTCCCGATATTTTATTAAAAATCCAAGATTCTATTTTTCATCATTTAAATAGTTCACCTTTTTTTGACTCAAATATTTAAGATATAGAGTATAGACGTTATCTATTATAGGTTCCTTAAATATAAGAATTTAATATTTTAAAAATGAAATGGAGTTATATGAATAATCAAAAAAAATAACCTTCATCACAAAGTTGAGAAATACTTATCATGTTATGATTTAATACTTCCACATAAATAAATATGTTGATGAGTACTGGTCAAGGATTTCAAACTGATTTAACTCCTATAATTGCTCCTTTGGAATTGTCACCAGAAGTGACATAGTCTTCATCAACCTTTGATAAGGAGTGTGAAGTAGAAAAATATCCACTCATATTCCTTGATCATCTAGTGCCTAGATACCACTTCTCATTTATTATCTTAGATATTTTTCCATATAAATATAATTCAAATAAAAAAATTAGTGCCAATATTTTCATGGATCCACTATAGTTGGAAACCAAATATTAGGGATTCCAAATCTGTTTGAGTTGTCTAGAAAATCTGGGACATAGTTTCAAATAAATATTGAAAGAAAGGATTGTTTGACTCCAAAAAATATAGGGTTTTTTAACCTATAAATATTGTCATAGTTCCCTAAATATACATAATAAAATGAATAAATTATAGATAATTTCTTTTTCTTATAACACGACACAAAATAGTTTTTATAAAATTTTCATTTTTCAGTGTGACTTATACGTCCAAACTAATTTTTATATCCCTCATTACCTTCAATAATTTTATTTAAATAATTTTCAACTTTTGTGAAAAAAAATTAGCATATTTTAATTCTTGAACTTCTTTTTTTAAATTTTTCAATCTTATTTCCATATTCAATATAAGACATTGTAGAATTTTCCATCTTGGTTTTTAAATCTGAGATTTTTATATTTAATTCTACTTTTTCATTAGAAATAACAACATGGTATTTTTTTATAAGATTTGTTTTCATTTTTCAAATATTCAAACTTAGTTTCCATCATGTTAAAATATTCATTTAATTGATCATATGTGAAATTTTAATTTTAAGATTCAGACTCACGGTTAGAAGAATAAAATGAATGTACCTCATTTGAGTGTGCCTAATGAACATGTTATCCTTCTGATTAGAATGTTCATATTCTGATTCAAAATATATAACATCACTGTGATATTCTTAATCACTCCATATGGATTTTATGGATTTATTTTCATTATTTATGTGCTCTACTTTCTTAAAGTACTTTTTCTCGTAATTTTTATTATCTTATCATTATTGAAAATCTATGTTGATGTGTCCATTATTTTAACATTCATAGAATCTCACTTATTTATAATTTCTATCAGACTTATTATTCTTGTTGAAGTGTTTCTTAAAACCTCTTTTAATGTTATATACTTTTTTTAACCTCCTAGAAAAGTGAGAAATCTCAATGTCTAAAGTAGAACTATTTGAAGTATCTTCATCAGATGAATCATCTATTTGAGTTACATTGAATTTCTTTTCATATTTTGAATTTGATACTTTCTTAGTATAATTATCTTTCTAAACTAATATGTGTTCTCCAACTTATGCTTCTATAACTACCTCATACATCATTAAAGTTCTAATGAGATATTTTAATTTAAAATTTTTGACTTTTGTAGATTGTCTAATAGCAATTGAGATCCCGCTCCACCTTTATAGTTGAAATATAATAATTTTTAATGATTTTTCTAGTTCACTCATGGGTGATCCTAGAGTAAAAACTTTTTTACCACTTAAGTCTTCTATTTATCTAAGTGATGCTCTCTCCTTCTAAAATTTTTAAAGTAAAAAAACTCCATCTTGGAAGTATTATATCTGAGGGATCTAACATTTTTTTACCTTCATAATCAACTGCTATAGTAGTCAACATTTCATTTCCTTTTGTAATTGAGAAACTCTATTAAACTCATATAGACCTAGTCAAAAAATAGTAGAATTCAAGGATTTAGAATTTAACTCATAACTAGATTTGGTATCAGGATCCCTACTTTTTGGTTATGTCAGCGGAATTTCATAAGTCTTCAAGGATTGAAAATAAACATTTATATCAAGGTTATTTAAATTAATAATCATTTTTTCCTTCAAATAACCATAGATTTCCTCATTAAAATAAGGATATCTTTCCATTTACTTACCTTCATTGTTATCCGTTGAAGCATCCATCTTAAAGATAGTCTTTAGAATTCAATTTTTAACAATTGTGAACACAAAAGTCACTTTATTTAATACCAATTATTGTCAGAGATAGACAGCATAAAGACTCAAGAGGGGTGAATTGGGCTCTTCAATTTTTTCTTCACTTTGAAAAATCACCCTTTTCTAGATATGTCTTAATTCAGATCTTGTCTTAAAAAAAAGGCAGTGGAAGATAAATTAATAGAGAAAATAATTATACGTGGAAATTTATAGTGGATTGGGGAACATAAATATTCTATCATGCTCTACCAAACATCTTCTCTATGATTTAAGTGATTTTCACTAGACTAGTCCTTTTTCAAAGGATAGCCAGTCCATTTCTCAAGGACTACACGATTGGGTGCAAGAAGTCTAAAATTGTTACAAAAAACATAGGATCTTTCAACTTGGCTCTAACAAGGCTTTAAAAATAGCAGCCTTTAAGGTTCTTTTTCCAGTAACCTTATATAATGAGAATAATAATAAACCGAGTGTTTAAAGATACATCTCATAGTTTTATAATAAAACTAACATTAATAATAAATCCCCAAGAGAGATATCAAAAAGCAATACAGCTTGTGGACGGTCTTTTGAACAATGTTAAGGATGATCTATATTATAAAACTATTGATTGTGAGGCTTCTTATTCTTCTCTGGTAAAATAGATAAGCATGTAGAAGATTAAATAGAAATATTAAAATTGTGAAGGTGCTTCTATTCTTCTTAATATGTCCTTCATATCTTTAATTTATATTGAAAATTCATGAATAAATTCTTTTTACTTAATTTTAATATCACATTTTTATTCCATAAATTTCCATATATTATTTTAAAAACCCATGTCGTTTTCAAGGATATACCTTAGCAATAGTAAAGACCAATAAATTATCATTGTACTTATTTCCTTTATTGATATTTTTTCCTATTATAATAATTTCTTCTATAAAGATGTAATCTAGTATTTCAAGATTTCATGAAAATATTAATATCGTACACAAGTGACTCATTATTAATAAATAAAATTTGCAGCATGATGTAGCTAATTTCATATAAGCACCTAGAGTAGTTCTACATTTTGAATTCATGTGTCCAATTTAATCCACGTAGTTGAAATATTTATATAGAAAAATTCACAACAGACTTCTTCACATATATGATTTTCCCCCCACATAGCCAATTTTTCAACATTATTAAAATATCTATGTAGCTGAATTCACGTAACCAAGTTATAGACATATTTTATTTCTCACATAGTTGATTTATTGGAATAGGTGATTTTCACATAGGTGATTTTGAGACATAACTGATTTTCATAGGTAAATAATTGATGAAAAAATTGATTTTTCTAAATATTGACGTATCCATTTCTCCATGCATCCAAATTCCTTATGTAGCTGATTTTCAAGACACAGGAAAATTTTAGAAAAAACATCCAAACTTTCAGAATTAATAATTTAATGGTTGAATCACTTAAGATAGATATATAACCTGATTAACACACTTAAAAAACCTTCAGTATTGAATAAAGGGTATTTGGATCATAATAACCAAAACGTACATGTAATATCTTTGAACAACTTTAGTAGTCCAATAATTATGTGGTTGGGTAAATATTTCTCAATAAAATACATGGTTAAAGTGGCCTTCATACTGGGTATGAATATCTATAGTGATATATCAAATTATTTTCTTAGACTAAGTCAAAACATATATATTGATAAATTTTTAAAGTATTTTAGCATGGAGAACTCAAAAATGTGGTCATTACTCATGTTTCATAGCATGATTCTTATGAATATTCAATATTATTATAAATATTTGAAAATGATGGAGGTGATTCCTTATACTTCCACCATAGGATATATCATATATTACATGTTATGTACTCATCTTGATGTCTCTTATGAATTAATCATAACTAGTAGATTACAATATAATCTTCGTTATAATCACTAGATTTATATGAATGATATACTTAAGTACTTCATTAGTATTAAGTAAATATCCTTTTTCATTAGAAGAGAATATGATCTCTATGGAAAGGGTTACACGGATACTAGTTTTGAATCTGAAAAAGTTGATTTAAGATCTCAAAATGGATACATATTTTGATTAAATGGTGGAGCTATTAGTTTAACGAGTATAAAACAATATACCATAGTGAACTTAGAAAAAATGGTATAGTATAATGTTGCATTGGATTCTACAAAGAATATTTTTTATCAATAATTTCATCACTAAACTTAGTCTGGTTCCTAGCATCGATGCATAAATCAAGCTATATTGTGGCAACAATGGGGTTGTTTTTTAGGATATCGAACCCCAGTATTACCAAATAACCAAAAACATCCTTCTCAAAGAACATCTCATATGGGAGGTTATTGAGATGGGAGATTAAAATTCTAATTGGGTGGATACTAAGTAGAATATAATAGATCCATTGAAGAAACCATTATCCCAGAATCATCATGAGGTTCATGTAGAATCCATATTTGTAAGACACATTATAGAATAGTTATAATGGTTGTAAATGTATCATGATTTAATAATAATGGAAAAAATAATTTATAATTTATTCGTGTGTTCTATAATCAATTTTACATGATAGGTTGAAAGATAATATCCCCTAAAAGTGAGGCTTTGTGTTGCTCATAATCAATTATCATTGTAGAGTATTATGGGTTGTAATTATACGTTAAGGTTAGCTTGAATAGATTTATATACTCATTATAATGATTTTTATATGAGGTTCAAATAATCGGTTTGCGAGGTAGTAAGTAGATACTTATTACTTGGAATGACCCACCAAATTATATCATATAGAATTACATATAGTCAATGATATACTTATGGGTGTATAATTATTATCAATACTTATTTACTATGGTTGGTGAGATACCTAGAATAAGAACTGCCATACATTGATATAAAACTTATGCATGTTTGAAAATAACATAGCCAATTAGGGGTGGTTTTGTAAGTTTTTTATCGTGTTTTGGTTGGATCAAAACCAAGATGGTTTGTTTCCACATATATGATCAAAAAATACATTTATACCTTTATTTAATTGGACTATGTAAATTCATGTCTATAAGGACCGAATTTTGGTAGCCCTTAACTTTGCGATTTTTGGGTTTTTGAGGTAGATAGATGAGTTTTGAAGAAGGTTATAGGATTAAGGTTTGTTTTGGAAAGCTTGCAACCAAAACTAGGGTAAATTTTCCATAGCACACAAGACCACTCTACATAAGTAGATGCAGTGTGGTAGGGTTGTTTAGAGGAGGTTGTTTTGTAGTGCTCATTGTGGAGACTGGTTTGTGTGGTTGTGCCATATTGTCTTGGACCACACCATAGAACTTATCCATAACATCCAAATTTTTGGTCTTTGAGATTTAATCCTTTTTAAGGGGATGTTATGTTTTTATTTGAGGAATCCATTTTAGAATTAAAGAGGGTAATTCATTCTAGTTTTTATGAGGCTTGGAAATGGATTCTTCACATGGATTTGATCTTAGTCTCCCTCTCTTATACATCCCGATAAAAGAATGGTTCTAGAGAAATAAAGTTATCTAAAGGGATATAGAAAAGACTTTATGTCATATCATATCTCTTTACTCTATTGAGGAATGTGAATCAGCCAATTTATATGCCACAGTACCCCCTTCTATGCTATGGAGGTCAAACTCCTATGTCGTAGCATTCCCCTATTATGTTGTGGTTGATTTATTCTAGAACAACCTAGCACCTTGGTGTCTCTTTATAAACCATAGTGTCTTTTGATAGCTTACCTCCACACCATAGTGCTTATCTTTTATCTTGTACCCCCTCCAATTTTTTAAAGGAGTTTCTTAATTTGAATTGGGTAAGAATTGTTTCTACAATCATAGGCTTGTCTACATTCCCTTAGTCTAGAACCCATGACATGTTATTTTTTAACCCGTTCAATAAGTTATTTCTGTGATATGGTCATAGAAATCAATCATTCTAATTGATTTTTCCTTATCTTTTTCAGGTTTTTTCAGGGCACAACATCATTAGGGGATTATAGTTTCCTAATATGATTGGTGGTTAGAGATACATGTTTTAGTTTTGTTTCTATTTCAAGAACATTGGATATTTAAGTTAGGGGAGTCATTACTTCTCTTTTATTTTATGTACAATCATAAATTGAACTTGGTTTATCCCTTTGGATAGTAGTGTAATTTACCTAAAAAGACTAAACCAAATTAAATAAATGAATTTTTTATGTTTAGTGATTTCCTATTTTATAATTTGATAATCGTTTACCTCTTGTTATAATAGATAGTGTGTTTTATATTCTATGCTTATTTTCAAGTTGGTTATTCTTGGATTAGCATTTCAAAATTGATGAAAATAGTAAAGAAAGTAAATCTAGTTATAATTTTTTGGTTGGCCAAAGAATTAAAGATTATGCATATTTAATAAATTTGATGTTTCTTATAATTTTATGGAAATCAAATTAATTCAATTATGCATGTTTAATTGAATATGTTATTCCATGTTTTAATGGAATTTGTAAATAAATTGAAGTTGGAATTCTTGTAAATTATGGAAAGAATAAAAACTCATATTAATTGATAATTGTCCTTCTCACAATTTTATAAAACTAGTTTTATGCTAGAGAGAATGTTTAATTAATTTTTTTAGCTTGTTATAGCTAATGCTTTAGGTTTCATATAGTTGGGACTCATGAATAATGAATCATCTAATTCAAGGTGGAATAAAACTAGTTGCTTTGATAAAGATAAATTCTTAGTCTTGAGTGCACCCAATTTCTTATAAGGGTTGAATGCCTTGTGTGTTGGGACCGTGAGAGCCCCTTTGTTTGTAAAAGTTGAATTCCTAATTTTAGGGCATAGATTTCCCATTTAATTATGGTATTTTTGTTTTTTGTGCCTTGCTATGTTCTCTAGATGTGATATTTTCCATGCAATGTGATGTGAACCTAGGATGGTTGATGATAAATAGGGAGGGAGGCACGATACTATGGAATCGATTGATGCCTTTGACGGTGAGACGCATGGGGATATGCATGATGGTGTTGGGGATAGTACCAGGATTCTTGGAATGTGTTGAAGATGTTCTTACCCATTTATGTGCTAAAATTTGGTTGTTTTCTTGATATAAATATTTTTAAGGTATGGTTGATATATTTTCTTAATAATATTTTTTCCTTTACCCACTACATGAGGCAGCTGTATGTGCTTGGTTGCATCTCTTTTGGTTTATATTAAGATGTTTTCCTATATTGAATATAATTACATATTGGTAATGATAAAATTTAATAACTTTTTTAACCCAGGGGGTTGGTTTTTCTTGATTAAAAATGATAATTGTAATATTGAGAAACCATGGAATTAGAATAGATTATTCCTGGAGGGAATGGACTCCACTTTATTAGTTAATGAAATATATCTTGGAATAATTTTAATGGTTAATTAATGTTTAATAATTAATTAAAAAATTAAATGATAAAAATTAAATAAGTAATTTAATGTAAAACCTTAGACTCTTGTGTGCTTATAAGATAACTAGTTCTTACGTGTTCAAGTCAGGTGTCTAAATGAAAATATCTATATTTAAGTCTAAGAATAAGTTATTCCCATAGTGTTATTTTGAGATATATAATACCAAGTACGTTTTTTGATTTCATTCACTACCCTATACATGTTGGTTTGGGTGACCAACACCAAGTGGACTCTGTGAGGTTGTTTTCCCCAACATCTAGTTGGTGAGAGATAGGTGGATAACTACCCCCTCTGACCCTAATCTCTTCTCTTAGTAGTATTATTTACTGGTATTCATAGTAGTTAGTTTCCCCCATATATGTGTAAATAGGGCTTTAATGGACTTCATTTATTTCACACACATGTATCTCTAGATATAGTATCCAAAGTATTAATATAGGTACAGAGTGTGTAGGTTTTAATGGATTAAAATGCCTTACTCGGTGTATGGGTTGTGATGGCTTGAGGTATAACACTTTATGTATGATACATTTCATACAGGTTGGGGTGTCTCCCAAAAACCACTTGGTTACTATTTGATGATGTGACGATTTGATGCATCAGGTGCATATTGTGATACTTATCTCAGGAATTTGTGGGCTCACTTATTTTGAAAATATATGTCTCAGGATGTCTGACTTTGGGGTAGAGTAGCAAACTAGTGGGGAAGTGGTAGTAGGGTACCCTTGTTATTTCATTATTATGATATGTGATCCATTTTATATGTTACTTGGTGAAAGATATCCATGGTGAGGCTGGGAACTTAGTATACCTGTTTAGGTGACAGGTTAGTTTTACTTATTGTTCACTGTGATTTAGATTGCTTTCTTTAACTTTTATAAGAGAGGCTCTAAGGAGGATCCTACTTAGTATAATGTTATGATCACCCCACATATATATATAAACTATTTTTTAGGTGAGTAAAAGAAGGTTGGAGATCAGGATGGATATTACCAGATCATGGTTTTGTATGGACTATTTGGGATTTGTGGTTATGATGATTTTACCTTTTTAGTACTTGTAGTTTTCCTTTCAGTTTCTTTAGTTCTATATGAAATTTCATATATACACTTTCGATTCTTTTATTTTTCAATGAAGGAGTTGATTGGTGTATCTTCTCTATCTCTCTCTTCCACATGTTTCTCTTAGAGGGTAATGTCTTCCATTTGTGTCTATGTTTAAACCCATTATGCTTGTCACTAACCTATGGCCTACTGGAGTTAGGACTCATGCGGTCACCATATCCCTTCTCTAATTATAGGCCCAAGAGGGGTTCCTTTGGGGGAGGGTGTTGTGATAGAGTGGTATCAAAAGGCTTGGTTTGAGGGATAGGATTGAGTTTAGAGTTAGGCATGGGTGACACTTCATGGGTTGGTAGAGAAATAGTGTTGATTACGTTTGGTAAGCAATGTATACAAGGGAGACCAGTAGAAACATGGGTATTTAGAGACCCCTATGATCTGATTCACGTAACTTTAACTTTACTAATTCCTACTAAATGAAATGGTATTAGTTGTGAGGTAGATACCTAGGAAAGGATCATTCATCATTATTCTTTTTACCTATGTTTGAAATGGGTAGTACACCTTGGGATTGGATAAACCTTAAAAGAATAAAATTAAATAATTAATGTTATGTTATGTTATGTATTCCATATTCTAGGTTTAAAAGTCTCTAACCATTCATTCATTTTTCATATATGACTCCACGTCGACAACCTCATTAGGTTCACACTGAAGATGTTTAGCAGGATGTTCCAGCTAGATCATCGTAGAGTAGAGGTTGATGATGATGAAACTTATAGGAGGATACTCTAAGAGTTTTAGTTCCAAAGTATTTAGAATTTTGAGGGCTCCATTTTATACTCATTCATAGAGAAATGGTTCGAGGTGGATGATAATTCTTTCAGTTTGATCCATTATCTGAAGGAGCACTGGATTTTATTGGTTGTGATTATACTTCATGGAGCAGTGAGGCAGTGGTATTTCTTATTCTTCGGGGATTGTGAGGTGTTTTTGGTATCATGGGATAAGTTCTAAGACTAGTTATAAGTAGATTTTATTTATTTTATCGCAAAGGTGGCCATTCGCTAGAAGATACTTACCCTTCAACTGAGGAGTTCCATTGTACGGGAGTTTGGTATATGTTTCATAACACTTCTCCAATATTATTCAAACTTATTTCCTAATGATGAGGTCAGGGTGATGCATTTATAGGATACTTTACACCAAGATATTCATCATGAGGATTACCCATTTATTATTAATGTGTATCATGGAGTGCTGATGAGAGTAGAGTTCATTGAGAGGATGTTATCCAGAACTGGATTAGCATGATAGGGGAGTGATTAGGGTTCCTCATGAAGTACATATTTGGTTTGGGGTTCCGAATTTTTTTGATAGAAGATCTTTCAAATAGTCAGGGGTAGGACTTATCCATCATCATCTCATTTATTTGGGGTTTGGGGTTCTCAAACCTTTTCCAATAGATCATACACTTGTTTTTTTATAATGGACAAGGTCATCAAATATGAAAGTTTCTAACCATTTTGAGAAGGTTCCATGGTCTAGGTGTTATTCTTCATGTTCCTCCATTGAGGTAGTTTCATCTATGTTACAGGTAGTAGGATTCTCCAAATTGGGATCACGAGAGAGGATATGGGTATGTAGAAGTCAACCCCAAGATGGTCCTCTTCCTCAGAAAGTAAAGTGCTATAATAGATTTGGTCTTCATCAGGTTCAGAAAATATATGGTTAGCTTTATTACCAATAATTTCTAGCTTCAAGTGATCCATATGTTTTACAACATACCATTTTCTTGTTTTCTACATATTTGTATGCTTTGTTTGATACAATAGATATGCACTTTTCCGTATAAACCTGACCTAGTCCATGTTTTAGGAAATGAGGTAGAGAAGCCTCCAATTCCCATGGAATCGACTACGCTAGATCGAGGTTGGGATAATAAGTATGAAGTATGTAGAGATAGTGAGAAAGTGTTCGGTAAACACCAATATTGGGGAGAATTAATATTTTTATGGATATATCCATATGATATCATCCTCAGTGTGTATTTCCTATATTTGGTGCTGACTATTGTGAATTGATTTAGGAGATATATTTTGTTCTATGATGTCAATGGTGATCCAGTAGTTTTCATTATATAGTGAGACCTTTAATTTGGTAAGAGTCTTGTTATGTCCTTGTCTTCTTTGATAGTCGATCTGATGTTAAGTTCATCATGTTTTTAGTCTATGGTGTTTCCCAAGGTTATCAAAGAGTACCCTAATGTCTTTGTAAAGGAGGATGTAGGGTTACCCCCATGATGAGATATCAAGTTTGGTATCAAGATACAACTGAGTGTTTCTTTAATCTCAATGTCCTCATATATAATAGTTCCTTATGAGTTATGAGAACTTCTAGTACATCTTGATGATATGTTATAGGGGGGTTTATTTGACAAAATGTGTCACCATGGTGTGTACTAGTTTTGTGTGTGAGGATTTCAATGGATGTTTGGATCTTTGTATCGATTATCATCACTTGAACAAAGTGAAATTGAATAATCCATACCCACTTTCCCCAATTTATTATTTATTCAATCAATTGAAAGGAACAATATAGTTCTCAAAGATCAATCTACGATTTGGATGTCATCAAATGTTGGTGAAATGTTAGGATACTCAAAAGACTAGTTTTTGATGTCGTTATAGTTATTAAAAGTTTATTTTAATTTCATCCAGTTTAAAAAATTGATCTAATTGTGTTCATGGGTATAATGAATGTAGTGCTCAATGATATATTGGATTTGTTTATGGCAGTTTTCAATAATGTAATTATTGAGTACTTCATGTCTGAGGAGGAGTATGTGAAACATCACTATGTTGTTTTGGGTGTTCCTCATCATTAAAAAATATTTAGGACTTTGTAAAATATTTATTTATAGGATTATGAAAATCATTTATTGGGTAATTTCATGTCCCAACAATGATTATATATATATATATATCCTTTGAATATATAGGCTGTTGTTTCTTGGGAAGCCCCCATGACTATTGTGGGGGTGTGGAGTTTCCTTGGTCTATCAGTATATTATAATAGGTTCATATAGGATTTCTCACAAGTTATGACTCCTCTTATAGCCTTGAACGGAAATTATAGGGTTTTCTTATGGCTTGAATAGTTTCAAGATTCTTTTGAGTAACAGAAGAAGAAATTAGTTAATTCTCTAGATCTTTGCCTTCTAGAAGAGGGGTTTCAGTTCAATGTTTTATAAGATTCTTTGCATCTTGAATTGGGTTATGTGTTGTTGTTGTAGATATAAGTTTTTTCTTATGGGTGTATGTAGTTAAATACTCATGAGAATAACTATTCCACCCATGATCTCAAGTTGGAAGCAGTTTTTTTCATTTAATTTGTCGTGGCATTACCTCATCTGTGATAATTTTTGGGTTTTTACCAATCATAAGAGTCTGAGGTATATCTTCTCCCAGTATAACTTGTACATGAAATAGTGATGGTGGATGTAAGTATTATAGGATTATAACTTTGAGTTTTTATATACACTTGGAAAGGGTAATGTTGTAGCTAATACGCTAAGCTGAAAGTCATATAGTGATGTCGTGCGTGGATCAAGAGATTCTTATATTGTGATGGAAGAGATATCTGTGATACATCTTGATATGGAATAGGTTTGAGTTAAATGTTTTATTATATAGATGATAGTTTTTTTTATTTAATATACAATGTGGAGGATACTCAACTATGGTATTATGAGGTAGATGTCTGGAGAGACTGGGTTGTTTTTTATGATTCCCCTAATGGTTGGTATGAGGATGGACAACATCAGCTATTGTTCCAAGTAAAGCTTTTCATACCTTTAGATATGTGTGAGATTATTATCATTGAGTCTCATATATATCCTTTTTTGGTGCATCCCAGTGTTACAAATATGTACTAAGATCCAAGGGGATGGTTTTGGTGGCCTAGGCTGAAGCATGAAGTTGTAGAGTTTGTGTCTCAGTGTTTGGTCTGCCATAAGGTGAAGGTCGAGCACCGTGTTCTCAATGATTTTCTCCAGCTATTAGATGTTCCTCAGTGGAAGTGGAAGGATATCTAGAACAACTTTTTTACTGAATTATCTTGGACTCATGGAATCTGTGACACTATATGGGTGGTATTGGATCATTTGATGAAATTAACCCACTTTATAGAAATAAAGGAGTCAGTCATGGTGGAGTTTTTGTCAAGGAAATACTTGAAGTATATGGTAAGGATCCATGGAGTCCTAAAGATGAACATCTCTTATAATGGTCTTCATTTTACCTCCAAGTGTGGATAGGCCTTCAGTGTGATTTATGCTCTCACTTATGCCTTATAACGATTTTCCATCCATAGAAAGATGGTCAAACAAAGAGGACTATCAAGACTCTTTAAGACAAGTTGTGTTCTTCTGTCTTAGATTTTGGTTGTTCGTGGATGTGGAACCTATATTTGTTCAAGTTTTATTTCAACAATATTTTCCACTCCACCATTGGTATGGTGCTATTTTAATCTTTCTAAAAAATATCTTTACATTCTCTATTGTGCTGGACTGGGATCGTACAGTCACCAATTCTCTAGTTGGAGCAAGTTTAAATCACAATTTTGATAGTGTAGGTTATAGGTGAGAGGATGAAATCAGGTTAAGATCATCAGAAATCCTATGTTGGTTATAGTAGGAGACATGTAGATTTCACCGTTGGAGGTCATGTGTCCCATAAGGAGAAGTCTTATCATGGAAAGTGAAGGTTTGTTCATGGGAGTAATATTTCTCCTCTATTTTTTGGGCCCTTTGAGGTGTTGTATTGTGTTGGAGTTATGGAATATCATATATCACTTCCCCTATAGATTATCCAAATACATGATTTTTTCATGTGTCATAGTTCTTCCATTATATTCTTGATGACTATCATGTCATTAATAGGGGAAAGATCAATGTGGATGATGATGTGAATTTTGGGGAGTGGCCTGTAGAGATCCAGGACTTCTAAGAGAATGTGTTTCATGGGAATGATATTCTCTTGATTCATGTATTATAGAAACATGGTAGTGTAGAAGATAGTACCTAGGAACATGATTCACATATATGCCCTCATTATATCAATATGTTTACTTGTAAAATCTTCTCTTGTAACATTTCTTGTTTTGTGGATGTTGACCTTTTTCTAGTTTATGATATGATTTCTTATTGTTTCCTTTTAATTGGTAACTTTTATCTTGTTTGAGAGGTAACTTCCCCATGACAGTTTTTAGGAGCTAATGGTTTTTGTTTCATGGTTTTTCACTTAGTTTATTTGATTGGGGTAGTTAAGATTTTATGTTAATAAGATTCTTGGAAAGTGCCTTATAGGATTGTTGTTAAAAACATATTTTCCTCTTATTACCTCTTCAGTTATAGTTTTGGATTCTTAAGGACAAGAATAATTTAAAAGGAATCTGATATAAGGGCCCATATTCTAGTAGCCCTTCCCTTTATTCTTCTTGGGTTTTCATTGAACCTAGAGGAGGTTTAAAAGAGTTTTGATCCTTAAGGGGTGTTTTAAAAATATTTATACTAAAACTATGATAGTTTTTTATAGTACACAAGACCATGGTGAAAAGGAGTATTTTATGATGTATCATAAGTAGCTACATCATAGTAGGGTTGTTTGGATGAGGTTAATCCATAGTGCATTCCATAGAGACTATCTTGGGTGGCTATACTGTAGTGTCTTGGACCAAGCTATATAACTTCTCCACAATATCCAACCTACTATTATTTGGGAGTTAATCGTTTTTAATAGGCTCTTATATTTTCATTTGGGGAATCCATTTTTTGAATTGAAAATAGTCCTTTGTTTTGATTTTAGTGAGGCTTTAACGTGGAGTCTTCACACTGATTAGATCTCAGACTCCCTTTATTATAAATCCTAATTAAATAATGATCCAAGGGAAATTTAGAGCATTGAAGGTCTTAAAAAAAGAATCCCAATTGTATCACATCTCTTTATGACATAGGGGAGTGTGACTTATCTCTGTTCTATACTATAGTGCTTCCTTCAACATCGTGAACGTTGAAACCC
This sequence comes from Viscum album, assembly GCA_963277665.1. Classification (NCBI taxonomy): domain Eukaryota; kingdom Viridiplantae; phylum Streptophyta; class Magnoliopsida; order Santalales; family Viscaceae; genus Viscum; species Viscum album. The sequence continues at coordinate 817,756,277 of OY728165.1, forward strand.
AGCGTCATATCATTCCCCTCCAATTTCTTGGTGGACTTATTCCAATACACACATACAATGGGGTGTCTCATCTTATGCTATAGTGGATCTACATAGCTTATATCTACACCGTAATGCCTATCTAGTGTTATGGACCCCCTCCAATTTTCTAGAGGAATTGTTTACTTTGACATGGGTAAGAATTGGTTTTATCCTCTTGCAATTGGCTTCATTATCTTACTCTAGAATCCATGATATTATGGTTTGGGGCTAGTTCAAGAATTTCATTCCATGATATGGTTCTAGATATATATCATTATATTGTATTTTCCCTGTTTCTTTCTTATGTTTTTATGGAATGAAGTCCTTGGTGTATTGTAGTTTCCTTATAGAAACAATGATTTGATGATCTGTGTTGGAATTCCGCTTCAATTTCAAGAAAATTGAAAGTTTGAGGTAGGGGATTAATTACTTATCATTTATTTTATATAAAATTATACATTTTCCATGGTTTATCCCTTTGGATGGTAGTATAATTTACTAATTAAGATTATACCCAATTAAATAATGGAATTGATTTATCTTTAGCAATCACATGTTTTATACCATGATAATAGTTTTCCTCTTGCTTTACTAGATAGTTTGCTTTCTATGATATACTTGTTAGCATGTTTTTTATGCTTTGATAAGCATATAGAAATTGATGAAAATGAAAAATAAGTTAATGTAGGTAATAATTTTTTGGTTGGATAAATAATTAAATAATATGCATGTTTAATAAATATGGTGTTTCTTATAATTTTATGGTAATAAAATTTATGAAAGTATTCATGTTTAATTGAGTATTTTATTCCATGTGTTAGTGTAATAAATAAATATCTTGATGTTTTAATTCTTGTAAATGATGGAAATAATAAAAATTTATGTTAATTTAGAATTTTTCTTCACACAATTTGAAAAAACTAGTTTTTTAGAGGGAGTGTTATATTAATTTTTTTAACTTACTATAGTTGATGCATTTGGTTTCCCATAGTTGGAACCCATGAATAATGAATTTGTTAATTCAAAATGGAATAAAACTGGTTGTTTTGATAAGGATAAATATTTTTTTATGAGTGTGACTGCTTACTAATAAGTGATGAATGCCTTGTGTTTGGGTCTGTGAGAGCCCGTTTGTATGTGAAGGTCGAATGCCTTATTTTTTAGTCCTAGAATTATCCATTGATTATGCTATGTTTGTTTCTAGTTTCATTTTGATGTGATCTGGATGTGAAATTTTCCATGCAATGTGATGTTATTCTAGGAGGGGTGGTGAGATATGGGTATGGAGGCTCGAGGTTATGGCATCGGTTAATGCCTTTGGTGGAGAGATGTATAGGGATGTGCATGATAGTGTCAGTGATGGAATCGGGATGTTTGTAATGGATTAAATCTAGGATTACCCTTTGAATCTTCTTAGATATCCATGAGGTTGGGGGCATCACAACTAAAATAAGGTAGATCACAAAATAGTGATTAAGTGGTTGTAAAGTTATATAATACATGGAAACACCTAAAAATAGGCCTCTACCCCCTTCAGAAGAGTGAACGAAACTTAATGAAAATTAGTAGGCTCTAATTTCAAAAAGTTGGTTCGCAAAGGTTTTCCTTGAAAAAAATATTTTTGAAGGAATAGACTTCATGAAGGCAATGAATTCCAACCAAAATATTTTAGCATCATGAAATTGTTGTATTTCGTGAAGGACATGAAAATCTGACCGAAAGTTGTGGTCTATGTGAAAGATAGTTTATCTTAGAAAAATAAGTGAGCTTTGTGAAAGGTAGTTTCTTCACGAAGGCTGGTATAGATTCACTAAAGGATGTTTCTTCGTGAATTCTATTTAATATTCATTAAAGGGTTGAGATTCTTAAACTCAATGACCATACTGAAAGTGTTGTGAAAGTGATTCCCAAGTGGAACTATGGTAAAGGGGTATTCATCAGTTGGATTAAAGTGGATGTTCAACAAAGCATCTACCTAGATTTGAGGATGCATTCATTAGTGATAATTCAGGAACCTACATGTCCATAAACTCTAGTTAAATCCCTTCCAAGAGCAGTGATTAAAGGAAGAGGAAGAAGGTGATCTATTCCACTAGAAGTGAGCCAAAAAATGAGACTCAAGGAGTGACCCTTGTGAAAGAAGTGAGCAAGTACTAAACCTTGTAAATGTACTGATTCTAGGCATATAAGTGATAGATCCTAAACATTGTGTTTCAGAAGTGATCCTTAGTGTATTTGGTACATCAGCACATCTTTGTTGTATGCTCCTTGGACGTAGCCCAGTGAGGGTGAACCAAGTAAAATCGATGTGTTTGGTTCATGATTTCATTTAAGTTCATACTTTGTCAAGGGAGAAGGATAGAAGAGGTTTTTTGTTTAACAATGAATCAAGATATAAAGTGGTGGTAGTTTTAATATTTCTTACCCCGATTCACCCCCCACCCCCCCCCCCCCACCCCTTAGGGTATTTGACACAGTGGTCCTAAAAATTGGTATCTTAGCTAAAGGTTGGAAGTTAGTGATTCTCTATCTATAGAAGAAATAGAAGTTGTCAATCACAAAGATATTTTGATCATTGATGGGAAGAATATTAAATTATGGAGGAATAGGATGTATCACTACTTGCAATAATTAGGAATGGATGTCTTTACAGTAGCATTGCATGGAATTTCATCCAATATCGACACTGGTACTTTATCAGAAGTTGGCCTAAGGGAACTGGATGCTGACGCTAAAGGAATCGATGCATTAAGGGGATACATATCCATTTAAATACATATGAAGGTTATTTCATGTGAATTATCACATAACATGTGGTAAAATATGTTAAATATTTATATGGGTGTATCAAAATTCATAGAAGCAAAGTAGTGGGTTCTATGGAACAAGTATGAGGATCCCAGAATGCACCCTAACGAGTTTTTTAATACATTATTTGACTGGATGATTGTTATTGTGGAAGAAATGTGTGGTCTAGGATAAATTATTGAAGATATAAATATTTTAAACTTTATCTTGAGACAAGTTCAACCTTGGTTCGAACTAAAAGTTTTTGTATTGGAAGATAAAGATCTGAAGGAGCTGACATTGGATAACTTGCATAGTACCCTTGTCATATATGATATTGGAAATGATGATAACGATTATTTGTAAAGGGTAAGTAAAAATATATAGACTTCAAGTCCTTTAATAATATTACCATTGAATATGTAAAGAAATATGAAGAGATGGTTGAGGTGATGTCATTTATTTCCTCAGATATTTAAAGAGCAAGAGGAATGTTCAAAAGGAAGCTCTTTCTTGCAAGTTTTCAATGTGGAATGTTTGGACATATTGTACCAAAGTTCCCTAATAAGTTTCAAGAATATGAGGAGTATGAAGTTGAAATTACAATTAATATGTATTTAGCCTATGGGAAAGGCGAGAAAATTTTTAAGAGAAATTTCTTTAAATAGAATAATCTACTTTCAATAGAAGATGACAGTTCTAAAAAATCTGAGGTAGAATAATTGGATGACTACAAGGATAATGAAGCATATCTTATGGTGGAAATTGTCATAAATTATGTAATAAGAGAAGAAAGTTAAAATTAATAAGGATAATTTGAAGTATTATTTGACCTTCAGATCTAATTAGAAGTCGCTATTGAGGAAATAGATGTTTGGAGATCCAAAATAAAGAAATCCAACAAATTGGTTTGTGATGCCAAACTTTATATAAAGAAGTAGGAAGAAGAGAAGTTTGGGATGAATGAAAAAATTGAAAAACTAAATTATTCAGTGTTAGAGATCCCAGATAAGGTTGTTGAGTACAAGTTTAGAATTGAAGAACAAAAATAAGAATTTAATATCTTGTTTGAAATTGGAAAATATCAAATAAAACGTATCGAATAACTTGAATAGGAAGTTTTCGGTCTGTGATGAAGTGTTAAGGATCAATAAAAACTATAGACTCTCGGTACGACATCGAGAAAGAAAACCATACAAGAAACCAAAAAGATAAAATTGCATCATAGGGGTCCTGAAGAATAAAATAAATAATCAAATCCAAATGATAAGTATGTTATGGGGCATGATCGAAAATAAAAAAACTGTAATGGTTGAAGTCAGGCCACAAGCACCCACTCTGAGATGGAAAAATTATTTGGGTATTGAGAAAAATCGAAAGATTCATTGGAACCAAGGTACAATTAGTTGTGTAGTAGTGACACAAATAAATTCACCCCACATTAGATATAATTGTTGTGGAAATATAGAAAATTCACAAAATGTATGTTCCATAGCCAAGAGGTGTCAGAGGGAACAAAACCAATAGAGGTATCCATATAGAACTAAATATTCTAAAATACCTTGTAATGAACAATGTTTTTCATGTTGAGTAATTGGAAACATGGAAATATATTATAAATCAATAGTATAGAAAAATGTGTCGAGGAAGACTAAATATAGTTATAAGAATAAGATAAATGTATCATCAAATGAGATGAAAATGAAAAATTGATTTGTAGTTCTGTAGGTTGAAGCTGGTCCATCATACTTCAAGGAATATCAATATTATCAATATGTATCAGGTATGAATCCAAAAACATGGATCAAAAAGAAAATATATGAATATATAGTGGTTGTAGATATTTATTTTAAAGCATCAGAACCCATATTAATTTCGATCATTGACAGTGGATGCACCTCGCATATGACAGGAAATAAGGATCTGGTGATAGGAAGCAGGTATGATAAGGAAGGTATTTTAATATTTTCTAATGATGAAGGCCTGAATATTATTATCTCAGGAAAATACATGTTTTGGGTAAAAGACGTGAGATGTGCAGATGTCTTGGTTGTTGAATGCCTCAGTCACCACTTGTCGAGTGTAAGTCAACTATGTGACTCAAAACATTCCATAAGCTTTTCCGAGAAATTATGTCTCATCAAGGTAAAATATGGTGTGGTTGTTTTCTTAGTAAAGCATAAAAATGTAATATATAACTTTTAATTAGAGAAGAAGAAATGTTCTTTTTTACCAAGGAAGAAGAAAACAAGTTATGTCATAAACTTCTTGGTCATTTGAGCTAAACATCATTGCAAGATATGGTGAAATATGATAATGATCCTGACCTCCCTATATTATCAAATGATCATACCCATATGTGTGATGCTTGTAAACAAGGGAAGATCATTCAAAACACATATAAGGTAAAAGAGAAAAGTTATCAAAAGTGATTGAGTTGGTGCATATTGATGTGTGAGGACCAATTTCACCAAGATCTGTTGATGGGAGGAGATACTATATTCTATTAATTAATGATTTTAGCATAATGGAATGGGTTTCAATCATCACCCACAAATATGAGGTGTTCAGTTGCATAAAAACATATCAAATTGATGTTGAAAATATACTGGGTTGAATAATCCATAAGATTCGAAAAGATAATGGAATAGATTTCACAAATATTCAAGTGGGGGATTATCTTAAGAAACATGGGATAAGGCATCATGGTTTTTCAGAAATAACTCCATAGAAGAATAGAGTATTTGAGAGAAGAAATCATATTATTAACTACATTGCTAGAATAATGCTCATTGAGAAAGACCATACAGATAAATTTTTTGGAATGAAGTAGTGATGACATTATGTAACACATAAAATAGAGTATTACTAAGTCAAAAATAAGAGAAGACTCCATATGTGCTATGGTATGGAAAGAATCCATCATTGAAGTAATTTCAAGTCTTTGAGAGTAAGTGTTTCATTCTCAATAAGTAGAAACACATGAAAATTGAATCCCATGTATATGAAGGGATATGTATTGTATACTCAAAGAAAATAAAATCATATAAATTATTCAATAAGAATCTAGGAAAGGTAGTTGAAATCCATGATCTAACTATAGTGGAGAATGAGCATAATATTCCGCAAATACATGATCAATCTCAGGAGGATAGTAATGAAGAGTTTAGAATATTAGGGGAGGTTATTATTTCAGAAGATTATTTAGAAGAAAATTCATATAATCAAAAAGATGATAACAATTCAGTATCTTAATAAAGATAGAAGAGAAGATCCAAATTTGATAAACATAAAATAATTGGTGATCAGAAAGCCCCAGTGCAGACAAGGAGGATGAATACTCTATATCAATAATCATACTTATAATAGGTACAACCTAAATGTTTTGATGATGTTACTGGAGGTGATAATTGGGTTCAGGCTATGAATTAAGAACTTGACCAAATTGAGAAGAATTAGAATTGGGATATTATTTCAAGGCCAACTGATAAGAATGTCATTGGGACTAAATGGGTCTTTCACAACAAAATAAATAAATATGGTGCGGTAATTAGAAACAAATCACAACTAGTGTAAAAATGGTACTCCCAAATAGAGGGTATCAACGTCGACGAAATATTTTCACTTATTGCAAGGATAGAGGCAATCAGATTATTTTTTTCCATAAAACTGTAAAGAAATTTCAATGTTTTCCAAATTGATGTCAAGCCTACATTTAATAATGGGGTTTTAGAAATAAAATATTATATTAAGTATCTAGATGGTATTCCCATTCATGAATATGATAATAGAGTTTTTTGGCTAAACAAGGTGCTATATGGGTTGATGCAAGCACCAAGAGCATAGTATTCAAGGCTAGATCAGTTTTTGAAGAAGATTGGTTTCCCGCATGGTGGAATTGATTACAATATCTATGTTAATAATTGTAGTAATAAAATGATTATGGTTTTGGTTTATATTTATGACATAATATTTGGTGGATCAGATGAACTGCAATGCATAAATATTTCAAAATTCATGAAAATTGAGTTCGAAATGTCAATGATTTGTGAACAGACTTTTTTCCTTGGTTTACAGGTAACAAAAGGAAAGAATAGAACATTAATTTCTCAATATAAATATGATAAGTCATCTTAAGAATATTTTTAATGGATAATTATAATGAGATGACATATATGGTATCTACCCAGATGAAACTATCATGTGAAGATGAAGGTAGTGCAGTTAAAGTCACATAATACAGAAAAATCATTGGTAGTCTACTTTACTTGATAGAGATAACACATGATATTGTTTCTTCCACATGCCAAAACTCATGGTATAAAATAAATCCCAAAGAAATACAAATACTTTTAGTGAAAATAATACTTAGTTATATCAAGGGAATAGTGTATTTTGGTGTGATGTATAACAAAAAATCACAGTTAGAATTATTGGGATATATAGATGCCGATTGTGCCAGTTTAAGAGACGATAGAAAATCAACATCAGGTGGTGCATTCTATAGTGGAATTTTATGTATTTTTTGGATAATAAGTAAATAAAATTTAATTTTTTTATCACTTTAGAATATGAATATATCACGGCTACTCAATCATTCATGTAATTATTGTGGATGAAGAAGTGACTTGATAATATGGGAATGGAAGTGAAGTCTCTGATCAAAATCCATTGTGATAAATCAAGGGTTATAAATCATAGAAAAAATCCATTACATCAATAAAGTACAAATAAAATTTAAAAAAAGTATCATTTTATCAAGGATAATATAGAGTAAGTGTTTATGAAGTTGGAGTATGTGCCCACAGACCTACTAGTTGTAGACATTCTTACATTGGCCTTACCCAAAGAAGCGTTTGATTGGCCTCTATTGTATCTTGGAGTATAGTTGACTCTCTATACTTGAAAAATTGTGGATGTGGTACACCCTATCCTTGGTTTTAGGTGTGATTTTATCAAATGTGTATTTATCTGTTATTTACCCTATTGTAAATCACAAAGGAGTGACTTACTAGTTTATTAAACAAGGGTAAGAATTTGTGGATATAAAAGGGAAAAATGTCTTAATCAAGATAGGGGAGAAGCTGATAAAGGGATTAATGAGATAATAGGACATTTTAAATATTTTTATTCTAATGGTGATCAATAAAATGATGTTTAGCATGAAAGATGAGGTTTTTTATGAAAGTAGTTGAATGTTTTTGGAATGAGGTGATTCATTATTGAACTTTTCTTGTTACTCTTGGTTCTCAAGTCGAGCATGGATCAGGTGGTATTAGAGGTTGTGTTGAATAAATATTTTATTGCTATATGGATTTCAATAATCAAATGGTGGTATAATATGTAATAATATTCAACGATGTATCAAAAGCTGAAGAGTTTTCAATGACCCTAAAGGGGGATATTGTTGTGAAAAAGTCCCTGAATGAAACATTGTAGTATTTTTAGGCTAATTATGTCTGTTGAAAAAGTAGGTTTCCATGGTAAGTTATGGATTCTAGAGAGATTTTTGACAGGGTATGTTTAAAAAGATACAATATAAAGAAATTATATCCTTGGAAGTGGTACAGAAAATTGTGTATACAAGGTGACATAGTTTCCCAGTATTTCCCAAATTTGTGGGGTCCAAAATTTGGAGGTTGGATATCATTGTAAAAATTATATTTTTTTTAATTCATTATAAAAATATAGAAAATACATGAATTTATCAAAGTCTAATCTTCATGAAGGGTGTTTGGAAAAGGCATGAAGGTTTTGATGATGATATCTATGATTATGACAAGCATTGCGAACAGAGAATTTTTCTAGAGCTCCGCAGGATAGAGATAATCGTATAAAAAATAAGGGAGCATAATGAAATAGTGATGACATGGCTGGAAGGTTATGGAAATGGTGGAAATTCCTATAACTAGTCCTCTACCCCCTTTATAAGAGTGAGTGAGACATAACGAACATTTGTAGGATCTGATTTCATGAAGGTGGTTCATAGAGTTTGTACTTATAATAATATTTGTGAAGGAAGGGAGTTCGCAAAGGATATGAATGCCCAAAAAATATTTGAGCATCATGAAAGTGATGGAGTTTGCGAAGGCTACAAAAATCTGACCAAAATTTTTGAACTTCGTAATGTCTAGTTGAGATAAGTGAAAGAAGTGAGCTTTGCAAAAGGTGTTTTCTTCACAAAGGATAGTTGACCTTTTTGAGAGGAGGTTTCTTTGTGAATGATATTCAAGCTTCATAAAAGGGTTTAGCTTGGTCAAGAAAATGATCATCGTGAAAGTGTTTTGAAAGTGATTTCCCAGTGGAACTATGGTAAAGGGGTATTCATCAGTTGGTTTGAAAAGGAACTTCAACAAAGAATCTACTTGAAGTTGAGGATTCATTCATTAGTTATAATGAAGTGACCTAAATTTCCATAAATTGTGGGTGAATCCCTTCCAAGATCAGTGAGATAATGAAGAGAAACAAGGTTATCATTTCCACTGGTAGTGATCTAGAGAAAGAGACTCAGGGGGGTGACCCTTGGGAAAGTAGTGAGCTGACCCTAAACCTTGTAAAACAAGTGAGTATGGTCAAAGAAGTGATTTATCTGAAACATATATTTTTGAAGTGCACCTTAGTGGATTTGGTACATCAACACATTATCGTTGTATGCTCCTTGGACGTAGCCCTGTCAGGGTGAACTAAGTAAAATCATTATTTCTCAGGCTTGATTTCATTTCTTTTGATACATTATTAATGGAGAAGGAGAGAAGAGTGTTTTGTTTAATGATGAAATAATATCTTAAGGGGATGTATTTTTAATATATTAAACCCTGATTCACCTCCCATCTCAGGATATTTGAGAAAGTAGGCCTAACAGTGATATAAAACTCCTACTTATTTGGATGAAGTTGGGGAATGAAAGATACTTATACTAGACCTTGTGAAATATATATTAGAGAATGTTCCATCCATACAATATCATATAAAATCTTCTCAAAGTCAAAAGAAGATCTATACTGATTATAGTCGAAGGGGCTTGAAGTTTGAGGTTTGAGATAAATTTTCACTTCAAATATCACAATAGAAAAGATTCATGTGGTTTTGAAAGAAAGGTAATATTATCCCTAGATACATTGGGCCATTTGAAATTATTTATCATATATAATAAGGGTCCTATCAAACTTCACTTTCACAAAATATGGATCATGTTCATGTTGTACTCTCGTATCTCCCTTAAGAAAGTACATACCTGATCCCTCACATGTACTAAATCTGGAGGTGGTATAACTGGAGAATGTCCTCTCATACGAGGATCATTTAGTAAAGATAATGGAATGTATAGAAAAATTTCTAATAAAATAAAACCCACCTTTTCAAAGTTCTTTGGAAAACCCATTAATTTGGAGAGGTGATGTGGGAACTATAGGATACAATGAAATAGAAGTACACTCACCTATTCTCCACTGAGAATATTAGTAAAATTTTTGGGGATGAAATTTATAAAGGGGGGAGGAGTGTAACAACATAAATCTTAGTAATAATATTTTTGTTCGTCAAATAAATGTGTGTTATATTTTATTATATAGTATGATACAAATACAACATATAAAGAAACCAAAAATTATTTATCCCGTTAATAAAGGTCAGTGCATTAATCCACATCTTAACCCGTGAAAATTCCAAAATTTATAATGGGTCAAAAAATATAACTTAATAAAATTTGAATGGGAAATTTCATATCCTTCCAATCTTTTAGAAGCATCACCCCAATAACCAACACCATATAAATAAAACAAAATATTAGTAAACCAATTAAAATCTTAGAAAATGGAAATAAAGAACCTTGATAGAAATTGATTTGAATATTTAATGAAGGAATGAAGTAGTATTTATATAAGTTAATGTGACTATTATAATAGTAACCTGGCCATTAGAATAGTAACATGCTCATTGGGAATAGTAACTTAACTATTGAGAATAGTAACCTAACTATTAAAATAGTAATTTAACATAAAAATAATAAAATATAATTTATATAATAATTATCATGATTACTTTAAGATAATATAAATATTATAATTCCATAAAATAAATATCAATATTAAAAACTCAATAAAATATAAGCACATTTTTAATAAACTATATTTTAATGTATTTCATAAAAAATAATAATTTTTATATTAAAATTTAAAACTACCTATGTTATAATTTTTTTTTGACAAAATAAATTTCAACTATTAAATAAGCATGTAAAAATTTTATGAGTTTTTTTTTGGGTTAATTTTTTGAAATACTTCAATTTTTAGGTTAATAGTAAAAAATACATTTTTTTCATAACCTGTGTATTTAAAATTGCATCCTTGAAGATGTTGTAATGACCTAATGAATTATCTAAAAGTTTTATCAATTAAGAACATATTAAAATTTATAAATGAGTTATTAAAATACAATTAACATGTTTTCCAAAACTAAAAAATACTTTCAAAATTCTAATATCAAAATTTTTCCCTTAAAATAAAAATGTTTAATTTATTCCACTTCCCTTTTAAATAAATTAGTGAATTCAGTTTATAAAGGGGTTTAAATTTCTAAATAAATTTTATTTTATTAATATATTATTCATTATTTAAAAAATATTACTATTACAAATTTAACTTTTGATATATTATTTTATTCAATATTTTAACACAAAAATACCACTCTCCTCAATTATAAATAACCCATCTCTCTCCCCTAAGAAAACCACTTAAATTACACTTACCAAAGAAAACCTCTACCCAAATATTCTCTCTTAATCCCCTTATAATATTTATGGACCTTCTAGAGTATCCATCTCTAAGATTCATCCAACTTTATTTTCGTAGAAAAGAAGCAACACTGAGAAGAGTGTATGATTTCATCAACTCTTCTTTGTTTTTCCTCTTATCCTCCTCTTTTTCTATATCCCTAAAAAAATAAAATATTATATGACTAATTTGGTATTATTTTGACATTATATTAATTATTTAATACTACTTATGTAAGAACCTGGATCTTCTTTTCAGGTATGTTTTTCCTTTTCTGGTCGCTTTTGAGAAAAAAATGAAATTCTGGAAATTTTTAAAGTACACACCATGTACTTTATGAGTACAAGTCATGTACTCAGTTACTGCAGGTATCTGTGTGCTGGCCGTGTAGCGGCCATGCACACGGCCATGTGGGGGAGACTAGGAGGAAGCTTAAAGAAGAGTACTGAAATGGAAAGTACATGCTATGTACTCCAAAAGTACACACCGTGTATTTTGTTTTTTTCATTAAACGCACCGGGGTTGCGTCTGGTGGAAAGAACACCCTACTTCTAGGTTTCATTCAATAGAGAAATAATACGGCCTCATATCTTCAATGAACGCCTGAGCGAGCGTCTATCCTCCGAATCGAACACTGTTGGTTGCATTGGGATCGCATCGGTGAGTTCTCTCTTCTTCTTGAGCCTCGTTTCATAATTCATTTTATTTTTCAAGTTATATTCGGTTGAAAATTTTGATCTTTTTTGTATGTCTAAGGAGTTCTAAGGATATTCAAGCCTCTAGGTTCACATATAGCAATTTCCTAACGTCGAGGTAGGTGGTTTGTGACTTTATGTTGAAAGTCTTTGAGTTTTATGTGCAAATTTTTCCAATACCCATGAACAGGGTATTGAACATTTACCGTTTTAGCCCTATTGTTTGTATGCTATGCTTGTACACTAGATTATATGATTTTTGACTTTGAATAGGGTGAATTTCTATGCTTTGGATGTGTTTCCCATGCATTTTTTTCCTGTTTTGACAGTTGGGTATAGTTGCCTGTTAGGTTGTTGTTTACTTTTCCATGCCTAGTATTATAGGATGGTGTGACTATTGTTATGTTATGTTGTTGTGTTGTAGAATGATATTAAAGTAGTTCTTGAGGTTTACCTTGGCCATTATGCACTGCTACACTTTCTTGACTTACACAAGGTCGTGAGAACCTGGTGTATAGACCATAGGGATAATGGATGTTGAGGGCTTCTCCAGAGTGTCTGTTTTACTTACGATGCGAGACCACAAGGGGAATTGACATTGTGCTTCCCCAGAGTGTCTGTAGTTCCTCGACATGGGCCACAAGGGGACTAAGACATTGAGTGCTTCCCCATAGTTCCTTTAGTATCGATACAAGACTATAAGAGGAATTAACGGTGAGTGCTTCCTCAGAGAGTCTATGATTAAGCTGAACCAGAGGGGTTAGACTGAGTGTACTGCCCAGAGGGTTGCTTGTACTATTTAGGTAGGACCATAGGGGATGGGTTGTGAGTACTTCCTAGAGGGATACCTTGTGTTTTAGCTACAAGATTGTGTTGCTAGGTAGGACCAAGGGGGATAGGACATGGGTACTTCCCAGAGGGTCACCTGTTGTGTTTACATGTTTGATTAGCTATTTCATGTTATGTGGTGATTTTAATGCTTTGAAAATATGTATTGTTTACTTCTTAGTACTTCCTTGTTTACGGCCTTCTGTACTTTACCTTCCATATTCTCACAGACTATTAGGCATAGATCTCGTGGTAGTTGCCTACTGGGATTTAGTCTCACACCCTGTTTGTGTCATTCTTTTGGTCCCAAATAGATTATATTGTTGCAGGTATAGATAAGGTAAATCTCCCTTCTACTTCATGTACTTGATTTTCTATGTAGCTAGAGAGCATGGGACCAAACTATGGCTTGCGATGTTGTGGAGTTTATCTGGTTTATTTTGCACTTTGGTTTATCACTATTGTATTCCATCATTGTGACTTGTTTGGTTGTTTTCCAAGACATATGTATCATGCATCATTATATGTGTGTGTGTGTGTGCGCGCGCGGGCTCCAGTTTATACTTCAGTTTTCTATTGTTACTGCTACATGTCATTATTACTGCTTCTACTCTTGTATGTATTTTTTTACTTCTGATTTGTACTCTTCCAATGAGGGCATAGTTTCCCCACTATAACACCCAAGGCCCTCACTGCTAGTCGGCAGCCTCTGGATTTTGGGGAAATGCGCTTGAGGCCATGTGACCAACCGGGTACGCGGTGCCTCTGGTTGGCTTATGGAACCGGGACATTACAAAGTGGTATCAGAGGAATTTATTTTCTTCTTGAATTACTATTTGGAGCCTATATCTTGGGATAGGATGGAATAGGTACTTTGTAATAGGTTTTTCCCGGGAGTGGCTAACCCGGGTACAGGGAAAAGCCAATCTACCTCGTTTAATTGTAATTTTTCTGGTTTTGCAATTATTACTGTTGATTTGATTTCACCTTGAGTGATTCACATGTTTTCTATTATTACCATTAATGTTATTGAGGTTCTATTTCTGTCACAACCCAATGAGATGAGGGTATTCAATCTCATTCATCATATGGGTACTTGGTAGAAGTCACATGTCATGCATTATTGCCATGCCATTTAGGGTGCATTAGCGATTGCATGTTGTTGTGATAGATTTTGTGCTAGATATGCAAGTTGTTGTGACAGATTCCTTGATAGAATACGTGTTGTTTGATAGGGTATTGTTTTGTTTAAGTATTTCCTTGAATGGACACCAACTTTGGTTCTTGAGGTGTTATGGGCCCTCATGGACCGGAATTTGGTGGATCATTATCTGGTTTATCTTGTTTATAACATGTATAAGATGCCAAACTTTGATTCTCGGGGAGTATGGGTTCACACAGATCATAATTTGGAACTTCAATGTTCGTTTCAGTATTTTTCTGGGCTCTGGAGTAGTTTATGAGGCTTACTCTCTAGAAAAACCCAGAATACACGCCGTGTAGTTTTGACTAATGACATGTGTTCTTCTGTTCAGGAAGAAGCTGTTTTTCTTAAGTACATACCATGTACCGTATGTACATGTTGTGTAGTCTCTAGAAATGTCTTAGTTCGTGTGGGTAGGGACATGTGATTGGGAAATTCTAGAGTACACACACTGTGTACCGTCCATACACGTCGTGTTTGTGTCGACCATGTGCCTACCTGTGTCAATAACAACACAGGTTGGCCAAGTCTTATCTAATACATGTCGTGTTCCATCTAAACATGTCGTGTAGTATAACACAGGTACTCAGCTATGTCACTAACAACACTAGTCGGTGTTATCCTTTCACGTACACGTTGTGTCTGCCTTGAACGTGTCGTGTAGTGTGAGCCATGTGTCAGGTCATGTCATTAACAACACGGGCTAGGTGAAGCATGTCTAGTACATGTTGTGTCTACCGTGAACACGCCGTGTAGTTTTGTCTTAGGAGAGTCGTGTGGCTTAACCGTGTAGAAGGACTCAGGTAGGGGAAGAGGATTCATTTACACTCCATGTGGTAAGACAACACGCCGTGTGTTTGGGGTGTTACACGGCTAGCTTTGGCAGAGGTACACGCCCAGGTGAATGACTTAAGGGAACATTTCGTGTAGGTTTTTTACACACCTTGTGGTCATTTTTTGTAAAACTTGAGTGATTTTTTCTCATGTTTCCTTATTACACTTCTATGTTTCAATCCCTATTAATCCTGTTCTAAGGGTTGCGTTTGACCTTGCAGAGTCAGGCCACTGAGACGTCCTCCATTTGTCTACCAGTTATAGGGTAGTGATCAGATGCCGGATATGGTTGATCATTGACTTCCCACAGATCCTCTTGTTGTGTCAGTCTTGCCACCTGAAATTATACCTGATATCAGTTCCGATTCATAGTTCAGAGAAGGATTTATGAGGATGATGCAGAATTTTTAGGGAGCACTACCTCCTGCCCCGTCAATGGCAGATTTGACACAGGTTTTCCAGCATCATCATCATCCCACTTTATAAGGGGAAGGAGGACCATAGGCTAAAGAGTCCTGGATAGAATCCATGTTGACGATCTTTGAGCATATGGAGACGCCTCCAGAGAGGAGGGTCAAGCTCGCTACCTATATGCTTTGGGATTCCTCCAAGAGGTGGTGGGATGTGATCTCATAGGCAGGACGACAGCATGTTATGTCTTGGGATGAGTTTCATCACATCTTCTTTGACTACGTTTATCTAGAGACCCTAAGGGCCGATCGAGCCCGGAAATTTATGAGTCTGGAGCAGGGTACTCTTTCTGTTATGAAGTATTCCTCTCGCTTTAATGAGATGTAGTGCTTCACACCTATTCCAAGAGTAGATCAGTTATTCCTGGCAAGGAAGTTCAAGGATGGTCTGAGGCAAAACATCTTTTCTTAGTTGATCATCTTCCGGTTGACTTCTATCACTTCTATAGTCAACCAGGCACTGATCACAGATCGCAATATGAGGGATTATGGAGTTGTAAGCTAGGACGGCTTGACATCTAGAGTTATCATTCCTCCTACTGACAGTAGGAAGTGTCACAGGGAGGATCTGATGAGGCAAGACACTTCTAATGGTAGCCAAGTGGTGTGTTTCTAGTGTGGGAAGAGTGGGAATATGAGGAAACCCTTCCCGAGAGACATAGTAGAGTGACAATCTTGCGGCAAGATAGGTCACCTTCAGCACTTCTGTCACCAGTTTCTCACCATTCTGGGAACTGGAGTTCTTTTGGCCATTTAGGCTGAGGTAGAGGTCATGGTCATGGTAGCCAGTTTCCTGGTTTCCAGCAACATTACGGCAGATCAGCTCAGAGTGGTCAGGCAGGGTCACAGGGCTATGGAATAGGCCAGACTTTTGTAGTGGAACAGACCCAGCAGGAGCAGGATCCCGGACCTTCTACAGTTCGAGGTACGATCTTAGTTTCCTCAGTTTTAGCTTCTACTCTTTTTTATACAAGGGCTTCCCATAGATTTATATCTTTTGCAGTTGTGGAGAGCCTTGGGCTCTGCATATTTTCTTCGGCTGATATTTTAACACAAGAAGCTCTGTTGGGGACTAGAACGGCGAGTGTATGTCAGTGTAAGGAGTGCCCTCTATAGGTTGATGGGTGTCAATTTTTATGGGACCTCTATGTCCTAGAGATGACAGGCTATGACTTCATTCTCAGAATGGACTGTCTAGTTCCCTTTTAGGTAGTCATCGATTGTTATCATCGTAGGGTGAGTTTCACATTACCATAGGGTGGATCCTTCCTTTATAAGGGTGAATGGGATGTCCAGGACAGTAGTGCAAAACCAGAGCATCATGGGTTGAGAGGAGTTACATCCCACATTTCTAGTTTATATATGGAAGACCAGGGGACTTCAGAGTTATAATTTCCTCCAGTGGTGGATCATTTCAGGGATGTCTTTCTAGAATACTTTTCAGGTTTTCCTCTGGATCGTGAGTTAGACTTTTCTATTGAGACCATGCCAGGAGCACCACCAGTGTCCATTCCTCCTTATAGGATGGATACACTAGAGTTGTAGGAGCTCAAGAAGGAGTTGGAGGAGTTGCAGGAAAAGGGTTTCATCTGAACAAGTACTTATCATTGGGGTTCGCTAGACTTTTTGTGAAGAAGGTGGATGGTACCCTTAGGCTTTAGGTGGATTATCGGAGGTTGAACCGGTTGACGGTCAAGAACTGATATCCCTTTCTAAGTATTGATTATCTCTTTGATCCGCTTCGAGGAGATCGGGTTTTCTCAAAGATTGACTTGATGCCCGGTTATCATCAGTTGCACGTTAGACCATCTAATATACCTCTCACAACCTTTCAGATCAGGTATGGTCTATATGAGTATATGGTTATGTCATTATATCTCATGAATGAGCCTGCAGTTTTCATGGCGCTGATGAACTGAGTGTTCCATCCATACTTGGATTCCTTCATGTTGGTCTTCATGGATGATATCTTGGTGTACTCTCACACTCTCCATGACCATGCTACCCATCTTGAGACCTCTCTGAGTACACTGAGAGAGCATCAATTATATGCTAAGCTCTCAAAATGTCACTTTCGGATGGATCAGATTCACTTCTTGGTCATGTTATCTTAGAGGCAGGAGTATCAGTAGACCCAGAGAAAGTGAGAGAAGTAGTTTCCTAGGAGAAACCAAAGAACATCTTTGTGGTATGGAGTTTTCTAGGGCTGGTTGGACACTACAAATGTTTCATTCAGGAATTTTCATGCTTAGAAGCACCACTGATGAGTCTGACTAAGAAGGGTGTGATCTGAATTTGAGACAGCGAAGCTGGGTTGAGTACCTTCAGTCTTTTGACTTTGAACCTGCCTACACGCCTGGGAAGGGAAACGCGGTATCTGATGCATTGAGTAGGATGACTCAGATACAGGCAGTTTAGGAGGCCAGTAGTGAGTGGAAGCTCGTGGCTCTGTTCTCTGAGATGCATTTGGAGGTTCATGACTGACAGGTGCAAACTTTTCTTTCTTCTGTGGATGTTACCTATACTCTTCTTGATTGGGTGCGAATGAGGCAGCTATCAGATTCGGAAGGCCTAGTCTTGTGGGAAAGTGTGTCAGGAGAGGACCCTATTCTTGGATGGACCATAGGCGAGGATGAGATCTTTCATTTCTAAGGGAACGTATGGGTTCCAGCAGACATACGTGAGGAGCTGATGCGGGACTTTCATTCCTTAGTTTGGGCAGTTCATCCTGGTGTCACCAAGATGTATTGTGATCTACACCATCAAAATTGGTGGCCAGGTATAAAGAGAGACATTGCTAGTTTTTCATGAAGTGTTCCACCTGTCGGCAGGTGAAGGCGGAGCATCAGTGACCAGTAGGGATTTTACACTAGTTGCCTATTATCGAGTGGAAGTGGAATGGTGTCTCGATGGATTTTGTGACAGGTTTACCAAGGTCACCTCGAGGGAATGATGCAGTATGGGTTGTCATTGGAAGACTTACAAAGGTCACTCATTTCTTACTGATCAAGGAGACCTTTAGTTTTGATGAGCTGGGACGGTTGTGCATCCCTGATATTGTACGTCTGCATGGAGTTCCACACTCCATCGTTTCATATAGGGATGCACGTTTTACTTCTCGGGTCTGGAAGAAGCTTTAGAAGGCTTGGGGTACACAGGTACTTTTGAGTACAAAATACCATCCCCAGACTAATGGCCAGTCCGAGCGTACGATTCAGGTTCTTAAGGACATGCTCTGAACATGCATTTTGGATTTTTGAGGTTCTTGGGAGAAGCATATACCTCTTGTGGAGTTTTCCTACAACAATAGTTTTAGAGAAACTATTTAGATGTCACCTTATGAGGCTTTGTATGGTAGGCCATGCCAATCACCCTTATGTTGGATGGAGGCAGGAGAGGCAGCTTTTCTAGGACCTCGTCTAGTTCAGGAGACCACAGAGTAGATAGAGTTGATTCAGAAGAGGATGGCTACTATGCAGTCTCGACAGAAGTCTTATGCAGATCAGCAGATATTACCTCTAGAGTTCGAGGTTGGGGATCAGGTTTTCCTATGTTTCACACCGAGGTTTGGACACAAGAGGATTAGGAGAAATGTTAAGCTTTCACCGTGGTATGTCGGGCCATTTTATGTATTGGAGAGAGTTGGGACGGTTGCCTATCGGTTACAATTACCTCAGAGGTACTGAGCTATGCACGACGTATTCCATGTTTCACATCTTCGACGTTACTTCTCAGACATGTATCATATTTTCCAACCCGATGAGATTGAGTTGGAAGTGGATGAATCCTTGGAGGAGCATCCTATCCAGATTATGGATCGAAGTATGAAGGTTCTCCGTGGTCGGTATGTTCCTCTGGTACGGGTTCTTTGGTAGCACGGGCGAGTATAGGACGAGACTTGGGAGAGGGAGGCAGACGTACGATCGTAGTGGCTGGAGATTTTTGGGGTTTCTTCTTCTACGTCATGCTAGGGAAATTCAGGGATAAATTTATTTAATGGGGGAATTTTGTAAGAACTCGGACTGTAACACCCCAAGATTTTATGAAAAATATTCTTTTTAATTTCATTAATGTCTTGTGTTGTGCGCTACACCAAACGAAGCTTGCACAACACGCATCCACGACTTGCCTTGCATTACACGCAATCACGTCCTTCCTCGATAGTGTGTGTATTACGCAATACCGAGTTTCACTAAACAACGATATGCTATTAAAATATTATTAAAACTAGCCTTTATGAATAGTAATAACCACCTTTTAAAATTTTAGAAATTTTATCTCTCAAAATGGACTTCATTTTTGGATTTGGAGTATTGAATTTAGCCTAAGGTGAAATTTTGGTACTTTTCAGATAACTTTCATATTCTGATGAATAGTGAAAATTACTAAATTTTAATTAAAAACAACTTTTTTAATCGAAATAATTAATAGTGATAAATTATTAATTTGAGTGGTTTTGAAGTATATTTAGAATATATTTTTACAATTTAATACAATGTTGGTCATTGGATGTAATTCTACATTTAAACCAGACATAAACAAGTGTCAATCTTTTGACAGTTATTATCTCTTAAGAACACGCTATTTGTTTTGACGACGGGAATTAATTTTTAAATTAATTAATGCAACTGATATGTTTTGAATTTGGTAAAATAGACATCATTTTTGAGTTCATAATATCAAATATTTCTTACACCTAATTTTTGGTATTTTTCTGGAAACTTTCATTTTTTGATGAATAGTGAAACCACTAAGTGGTAGTTAAAAAACTGAATTTTTTCATAAAACTTAATTTTACCGCTTCTGTGAGTGGAATTTCAAAAATCCGAGAGACACGGTTGATGTCAGTAAGTAAAATTTGGTTCAATGAGATGAAAATAATTTTTGGTGAATAGTAACTTTTTACTTTTTTTACCACGGTTAAAAGTAAATAGGGTAATTAAGAGTAAAAATGATATTATTATTATTACCCAAACACATGTCCTAATTCTATAGGATAACTGTAATTCGACCAAAAACAACCTTAGGAATAAAATATGACCATTTAGGCCCACTTGGATTAGATTGGGACATTTATTATTAATTTATTTAAAGAAGGGTTAAAATAGTTAAAATCAATGTTTAATAAGTAAATCATTTGTAATATAGGGTTATACATAAGATAAATTTGACTATAAATATTAATTAGAAAGATAACAATATTTCATACATAATCATATTTTATTTGTAATTTTTAGACATTAAATAATTTAATTTATTTATGTAACAAAGATGATGCAGTAATTATCTTATTAATGAAATATTGACATAATTGATGTTATAAATACCCAAATAAATGTAATTTGAGACTTTTTATGAATTAAACTAATTTTCTAGGTTAATATGACATGTTAGTATTGATTTAATTAACTATTTTCGAACTAATAATTCTGTTATGATTTTCACAAAAATCAATTACTAAATAGTGTCAAAATTGACATAAAATAGTTTTTAAAACAAATATTATATTAATAATTTTTATTTTCCTAAAAATCTAAAGTTCGGCCAAATTACTTAGATAAGGTTATATATATTAATAATAAACAAATTGGGGTTCGTTTGGCTTGTTATAGTAACTTTATTAACCTTATAGTGTAAGAACACAAAAAGACACGGTAAAAGTAAAATTATCTAACTTAAAGTTAAATATAAATGATAAGGTTAAAATAGGAACCTAAACTTGTCTAAATTCTATTGGATGAGAGTATTTCGACCCATCCCCACCTTAGCTTCGAAATAAATCAATTTAGAGCTATTTAAAACTGAATATGACTTTATAATAAAATAATATTTTTAGTTTTCCAAAGGAGCCCCTCTCCTCCCTTATAAAAGGGCACCTCCTCCCTCTCTTCCTCACACCACTTTGAGCCTTCAAGCTCGGACAAACCCTACCAATTTCTTCTCTCCACTTCCCTAGAGACATCCTAGAGGTCCTGGTCTTCTTCAAAGACCTATTTTAGTGCCCTAAAAGGAGGTCTCAAAGAAGCGCTTCAAAGAAGAGGTAATGCCCGTTACCGATTCTTTCATCTTTATTTCTTCTTCCACTTCTTCTTCTTTAGTTTTTTCATCATGAAGTAATAACATCAGTATCACTCATATACTGATATTTTATTATAAGTATTAAACAACCCTATTTCACCATCTATCCATCCTATGGAAAACAAAATCACCGCACGTGCGTACGTACGGAATACCGTCTCCATGCCGTGGTGTAATCTATTTTCCACCACCACCTTACTTGGATGGGTATAATGGTGTAAATAATAACTATATATGATTATTTTAAAGTGATATTGATTCTGAAATAGTATACATACACTCCAATACAGTCCCACGATCATGAGAACGATATCATCGCTCGTGTGTACGTACGGACTACCGTCTCCACGACGCGATGAGATTCATTCTCCACTTTAACCATTCATGAATGATTATAAAGTATATATAATAAGTAATCATGAAATATATGACATAATAATGATACTGGATTTATGTGTATATATATGTATGTCATCTACTTAATTCCATTCAACTCAATAAGGAAACGAAAACAGCGTTCATGCGTACGTACGGCCTACTATCTCCATGAACGGTGTATTTCTTTCCATTTACTGATTTATTATATATATGCATATTCTGAATATATATTATATATAAATCATGTTTTATATTCTGGAATTAAGTAATTATGATCTAATTAATCATATGAATAATTACAAGTCAAAACACGAACGACAAATGAAACAATTTTACCCAAAACGCTCTTTAACATGGAATTTACAAAAGAACAGGTAATATAAAGTCATAAGTGAACCATATATGATATCATAACAATGAGTATGATTCTGGAATAAGTCAATGACATTATTTAAATCATTATACAGGAGGTTCGGACACTTACGAAGCAAATTGGACCTAAGGTAAGGGAAAATATCACAATCTCGTTTTATCCGAGATTGTTTATTATTTAGTATTTAATGGGGTGTATTTTATCATCCACATCCTTGATTCCTCAATATTTAATATTGTTTCCATCCACCTACAATTGTTTAAATCCAATTTTACCCTTCGGTGAGTTTTTAGTAAAAGATATAAAAGGAATCTTTTGTCGTTTTTCGTACGAGGTACTTTTTGACTTTTCCGACAAAAGTACGAGAAGAATGTTTTCTTTTAACTTATTCGGCATGAATGGATTCTTAAAAAATTATTTCCAAGAAGCTTCCCTTACAAGTTTTCAATTTTATTTTTAATCAGCTTCTTTTAGTTTAAAATTTTATGACATGTTAAAGAAAGGAAAATATTTTTGAAGTAGAAAGGATATTTTCCTCAAGAATAGAGTTCAAGTGTTTTATCAAAATTATTTTCCATCTAAGATAATAAAGGGTTCTGTTTATATCCCTATTATTACATTGATTTGATTATGTTGTGATGGAATTATTTTTACGAATTCCTTTATCTTATATGAATTGTTTTATGATGTCATGTTGTTTAAGAATCCCATTTTTATTACATGGGTTATGCAATGATGTATGATTTATGATTTTGTGGAACACATATGAATGGTATCATTATTAGATGGGTGGGACCTATATCTCCCTCCAATGCATTGGGTAAAGATTTTATATCTCATGAGATAGACATGGCTGGAACGGCAGGTTAAACCGGTTTAGTGAAACAGGACTGAAATGAGGAATGAACTCGGTTCAGAAATGGAATTTGTCCACTAAGATAGTCTTGGAAATGAGTCTTGACTAATAAGAAATGATTCTCTATGATTCTGTGTGTATGACAGAAATTTTCATGTTTTATGTTATGATTATTTGGATTACATTTCACTAGTATGATTTATCCCATGTTATGATATTATGATCTCTTTTGCAGGATTAAGATTTCCAAAATGTTATGTTCTTATGAATATGATGTGATTGATATTTCTTTTTTTTACCCTTACTGAGCATTTGAGCTCACCCTTTTATGTTTTCTTTTCCCCATGATATAAAGAAAGTTTTTAGGTAAAAAAAAGGAAGATCTTTATGGGAGATGTTGAAGATCTTTCACCACGATTAGAAGATTATATTCTGAGTTTTCAAAGACATTATACTATTACGGTCCTTGTGTGTGTGTTTTTGTTATGTACTAAGTATTCCGCAAAAGTAATGTAATGTCCATGTACGTCAGGCTTTGGGTCTCTACAGTTGGTATCAGAGGGAGGTTTAGTCAACCTTTGGAAACTAGGATGCGGGAACTTTAGTGAGATCCCTAGAGATATTTCTAAGGTATGTCTAGGTATGTCCCTAGGGTTAAGTATATGTATAGGTTATAGTCCTAGAATTGCGCTAACGATATTAGAATTAAACCTAAGATGTTAGATATTGAAGGTACTCCCCCTTTATTATGTTGTTTTCCCTAGCATGATTTTTGCCTCTCACACTATTCTTTTTGGGTTTTAGATGATGGCTAGAACCCTAAGGAACCGTGTTGATCAATGCAATAGACAATGCAATGATTGTCCTCCTGAACAAACAAATGTTATGGGAGATGGGGTGAAAAATCTTATTGCTATACTTACACAAGCTATGAATCATTCTTTACTTCCAAATGAGCAGAGAAGGGAACAATATTCTATTGAGTCCTTCATGAGGCAATGTCCACCTTCTTTCAGTGGGTCTTCTGATCCACTTGTTTCTGAACAATGGATCAGTACCACTGAAAAGATATTTTCAGTTCTTCAATGTTCTAAACATGATAAATTCATCTTAGCAGTATATCGTTTGGAAGGTGAAGCTGATCAATGGTGGAATGTTATCAAGAATACGAGGCAAAGAGATGACATTGAGTCCATGGAATGGGACGAGTTCAAGAACTTATTTTTCAATAAGTACTTCCTTCGTATTCTTCGAACAAAGATGGAGAAGGAGTTTCTTGAACTAAAGAAAAAGGATGATGAATCTATTGGTATATACGAAGCAAATTTTACAAGGCTTGCAAGGTATGCATCTAGATTTATCATCCAACCTAAAAGTAAAGTTGATCGATTCTTCAGTGTCTTAAAACCAAATATTCGAAGGTCATTAGCTATAAGAGACTTCAGTAGCTATGAAGAAATTTTTTTTTGTGCTATCAAGGTATAAATGGAAGTTGGTGTTACTTATCCATCTCATAGTTTTGACAAGAAACGAAAGATGGAGTTCAAGGAGAAATCTCAGAATAATAGTGAAAAGAAGATGAATGTTTCCGTATGCTCAAAGTGTAGAAAAAAGCATGGTGGAGACTGTCTTAAAGGGACAAGTAAATGTTTCACATGTGGAAAGGAAGGTCATCAGGCATTTGAATTCTGCAATGATGGGAAGAAGATGTCTAATGATGCAAACAAAGGAAGGGATACACAGAATTAACCTACTACACTTCAATGCTTCAAGTGCAAGGAAATGGGGCATTATGCTAATAAATGCCCTAATCCAAGGGTTAGTGATGATCGCCATGAGCAACCACTTAAGGAAAAGGATAAAGGGAAGTCACATGTGATCACCATTGGTGATTTTGAATATGACAACGATGTGGTGGAATGATTAAGTGTTTATGTAATGGGATTCCAAAATAATGTTGTATATAGTATCGTAGAATATTGGAATATTTATGTATTGGTCTATTGTGGTTTTCAATAATTTTATGGTACTGGTAACCATGGAAAGTGATTGAGATATTTTTGGAAAAAATATCATATGCGCATAATGAAGGGAAAACGAGAAAATGAAATATTTGAAAGTATTCATGAGCTCATGATTGATATAAGGACTAAGTAATATCATGGTTTGAGTATATAGAATTTTGAGGATTTTGGTATGTGGAAAGTGTTAACTTTTAACTGCATTCATGTTTTCACTAAGGTTCAATGGGTATTCAAGAGAATACATGATTAAGGCCTTTGAATGTTTGTAATGTGACCAACAAGACATATCTTATGATATATGGGGATCAACAATGGTATTAAATCTCTTGTAATCGGTTTCACTATATTATGAGAGTGGACTGCAGTATTATGGATAAGCCTAAAGATTGGAATGGATTATGTTGTACATAAGTTATTATTGTTTAAGGATAGAAGTTTTTTCGATATTATTGATGGGATGTTATAGTAATGTAGTTTTAGAAAAAGGAAAACCTGCAGGACAAGCGACAGCCCATCGCGTCGGACAAGGCTGTTGGAATCAAACCCACAACCGAAGTGCGACTGGCCTTTATCACCTACCACTGGCCTACAGGAAGTCCCTGTTTAGTAGAAACTAGTTTTATTATATTAAGAAGTATGATATATGAAGTATAAGTCCATTTTAGGAACCATATATCATTAATCTCACTATAGATGGACTTATGTATTTTTTGATAACTTTTCTAACCTTTTGTTTGAGACAGATGAAATGACCCATCATTCTATCACATGATCTGCTAACACATCACGAATGACAAATTCAACTTCATTTCTTTAAGAGATGAAGTATAAATTTTCCAAAGAACGACCTACGGTGAGACTATACCGAAATCATGAAAGTATTTATTCTAATTCCAATTTCATCAACTTTAGGGAAACGATCTTGAAAACCAAAAATTTTTTCCGAGTGCTCTTATATCAGATGAATAAGATGGTACCTTAGATCATTACAAATTTATGGCTTTGTGATTGCTGGCTCTTCCATAGCAATTTTCTCTACCACTCTCCATCAGAACATGATGATTAGATTTCTCTTCCATATCCATATTTTCACCTATGTGGAAACCCAGTGATTAGTTTATTTGGGTAACCGTTACGTTTCATACTTTTGTTTTTAAAGATAGGTTTTGGTATTCATTTTTATGATGTGGGTTTCTATTAAAGAAACTTTCGAGTAGTAAACCATTTATAACCCCGACGAATTTCGAGGGAGAAATTCATTTTAAGGGGGGTAGAATGTAACACCCCGAGATTTTATAAAAAATATTCTTTTTAATTTCATTAATGTCTTGTGTTGTACGCTACACCAAAAGAAGCTTTCAAAACACGCATCCTTGACTTGACTTGCATTACACACAATCATGACCTTCCTCGATAGCGTGTGTAGTACGCAATACCGAGTTTCACTAAACAACGATATGCTATTAAAATATTATTAAAACTAGCCGTCATGAATAGTAATAACCACCTTTTACAATTTTAGAAATTTTATCTCTCAAAATGGAATTCATTTTTGGATTCTGAGTATCGAATTTAGCCTAAGGTGAAATTTTGGTACTTTTCAGATAACTTTCATATTCTGATGAATAGTGAAAATTACTAAATTTTAATTAAAAACAACTTTTTTAATCGAAATAATTAATAGTGATAAATTATCAATTTGAGTGGTTTTAAAGTATATTTAGAATATATTTTTACAATTTAATACAATGTTGGTCATTGGATGTAATTCTACATTTAAACCAGACATAAACAAGTGTCAATCTTTTGATAGTTATTATCTCTTAAGAACACGCTATTTGTTTTGACGACGGGAATTAATTTTTAAATTAATTAATGAAACTGATATGTTTTGAATTTGGTAAAATAGACATCATTTTTGAGTTCAAAATATCAAATATATCTTAGGCCTAATTTTTGGTATTTTTCTCGATACATTCATTTTTTGATGAATAGTGAAATCACTAAGTGGTAGTTAAAAAACTGAATTTTTTCATAAAACATAATTTTACCTCTTCTTTGAGTGGAATTTCAAAAATCCGAGAGACACGGTTGATGTCAGTAAGTAAAATTTGGTTCAATGAGATGAAAATAATTTTTGGTGAATAGTAACTTTTTACTTTTTTTTACCACGGTTAAAAGTAAATAGGGTAATTAATGGTAAAAATGATATTATTATTACCCTAACACATGTCCTAATTCTATTGGATAAGTTTAATTCGACCAAAAAAAACCTTAGGAATAAAATATAACCATTTAGGCCCACTTGGATTAGATTGGGACATTTATTATTAATTTATTTAAAGAAGGGTTAAAATAGTTAAAATCAATGTTTAATAAGTAAATAATTTGTAATATAGGGTTATACATAAGATAAATTCGACTATAAATATTCATTAGAAAGCTAAAAATATTTCCTACATAATGATATTTTATTTGTAATTTTGAGACATTAAATAATTTAATTTATTTATGACACAAAGATGACGCATTAATTATCTTATTAATGAAATATTGACATAATTGATGTTATAAATACCCAAATAAATGTAATTTGAGACTTTTTATGAATTACACTAATTTTCTAGACTAATATGACATGTTAGTATTTATTTAATTAACTTTTTTCGAACTAATCATTCTGTTATGATTTTCACAAAAATCAATTACTAAATAGTGTCAAAATTGACATAAAATAGTTTTTAAAACAAATATTATATTAATAATTTTTATTTTCCTAAAAATATAAGGTTCAGCCAAATTACTTAGATAAGGTTATATATATTAATAATAAACAACTTGCGGTTCGTTTGTCTTGTTATAGTAAGTTTATTAACCTTATAGTGTGAGAACACAAAAAGACACGGTAAAAGTAAAATTATCTAACTTAAAGTTAAATATAAATGATAAGGTTAAAATAGGAACCTAAACTTGTCTAAATTCTATTGGATGAGATTATTTCGACCCATACCCACCTTAGCTTCGAAATAAATCAATTTGGATCTATTTAAAACCGAATATGACTTTATAATAAAATAATATGTTTAGTTTTCCAAAGGAGCCCCTCTCCTCCCTTATAAAAGGGCACCTCCTCCCTCTATTCCTCACACCACTTTGAGCCTTCAAGCTCGGCCAAACCCTACCAATTTCTTCTCTCCACTTCCCTAGAGACATCATAGAGGTCCTGGTTTTCTTCAAAGATCAATTTTAGTGCCCTAAAAGGAGGTCTCAAAGAAGCGCTTCAAAGAAGAGGTAATGCCCGTTACCGATTCTTTCATCTTTATTTCTTCTACCACTTATTCTTATTTAGTTGTTTCATCATGAAGTAATGACATAAGTATCACTCATATACTGATATGTTATTATAAGTATTAAACAAACCTATTTCACCATCTATCCATCCTACGGAAAACGAAATCACCACGCGTGCGTACGTACAGAATACCGTCTCCACGCCGTGGTGTAATCTATTTTCCACCACCACCTCACTTTGATGGATATAATGGTGTAAATAATAACTATATATGATTATTTTAAAGTGATATTGATTCTGAAATAGTATGCATGCACTCCAATACAGTCCCACGATCATGAGAATGATATCATCGCTCGTGCGTACGTACGGACTACCGTCTCCACGACGCGATGAGATTCATTCTCCACTTTAACCATTCATGAATGATTATAAAGTATATATAATAAGTAATAATGAAATATATGACATAATAATTATACTGTATTTATGTGTAAATATATTTATGTCATCTACTTAATTCCATTCAACTCAATAAGGAAACGAAAACAGCGTTCATGCGTACGTACGGCCTACTGTCTCCATGAACGGTGTATTTCTTTCCATTTACTGATTTATTATATATATGTATATTCTGAATATATATTATATATAAATCATGTTTTATATTCTGGAATTAATTAATTATGATCTAAGTAATCATATGAATAATTACAAGTCAAAACACGGACGACAAATGAAAATTTTTTACCCAAAACGCTCTTTAACATGGAATTTACAAAAGAATGGGTAATATAAAGTCATAATTGAACCATATATGAAATCATAACAATTAGTATGATTCTGGAATAAGTCAATGACATTATTTAAATCATTATACTGAAGGTTCGGACACTTACGAAGCAAATCGGACCTAAGGTAAGGGAAAATATCACAATCTCATTTTATCCGAGATTGTTTATTCTTTGGTATTTACTGGGGTGTATTTTATCATCCACATCCATGATTTCTCAATATGTAATATTGTTTCCATCCACCTACAATTTTTTAAATCCAATTTTACCCTTCGGTGAGTTTTTAGTAAAAGATATAAAAGGAATCTTTTATCGTTTTTCGTACGAGGTACTTTTTTACTTTTCCGACAAAAGTACGAGAAGAATGTTTTCTTTTAACTTATACGGCGTGAATGGATTCTTAAAAAATTATTTCCAAGAAGCTTCCCTTACAATTTTTCAAGTTTATTTTTAATCAACTTCTTTTATTTTAAAATTGTATGACATGTTAAAGAAAGGAAAATATTTTTGAAGTAGAAAGGATATTTTCCTCAAGAATGGAGTTCAAGTGTTTTATCAAAATTATTTTCCATCTAAGATAATAAATGGTTCTGTTTCTATCCCTATTATTACATTGATTTGATTATGTTGTGATGGAATTATTTTTACGAATTCCTTTATCTTATATGAATTGTTTTATGATGTCATGTTGTTTAAGAATCCCATTTTTATTACATGGGTTATGCAATGATGTATGATTTATGATTTTGTGGCACACATATGAATGGTATCATTATGAGATGGGTGGGACCTATATCTCCCTCCAATGCATTGGTTAAAGATTTTATATCTCATGAGATAGACATGGTTGGAATGGCAGGTTAAACCAGTTCAGTGAAACAGGACTGAAACGAGGAATGAACTCGGTTCAGAAATGGACTTTGTCCACTATGATAGTCTTGGAAATGAGTCTTGACTAATAAGAAATGATTATCTATGATTATGTGTGTATGCCACAAAGTTTCATGTTTTAAGTTATGATTATTGGTATTACATTTCACTGCTATTATTTATCCCATGTTATGATATTATGATCTCTTTTGCAGGATTAAGATTTCCCAAATGTTATGTTCTTATGAATATGATGTGATTGATATTTCTTTTGTTTACCCTTACTGAGCATTTGAGCTCACGCTTTTATGTTTTCTTTTCCCCAGGATATAAATAAAGGTTTTAGGTAAAAAACGAAGATCTTTATGGGAGATGTTGAAGATCTTTCACCACGATTAGAAGATTATATTCCGATTTTCCAAAGACACTAAAATATTATGGTCCTTGTGTGTGTGTTTTTGTTATGTAATAAGTATTCCGCAAAAGTAATGTAATTTCCTTGTACGTCAAGCTTAGGGTCTCTACACGGATCTTATTTTCAGGTATGTTTTTCCTTTTCTGGTTGCTTTTGAGAAGAAGAGGAAATTCTGGAAATTTTTGAAGTACACGTCGTGTACTTAATGAGTACACGCCATGTACTCGGTTACCGCGGGTAGTTGTGTGCTGGCCGTGTAGTGGACATGCACACAACCATGTGGGGGTGACCAGGAGGCTGCTTAAAGAGAGTATGGAAATGGAAAGTACATTCCATGTACCCCAAAAGTACACGCCGTGTATTTTGTTTTTTCTTTCATTAAACGCACTGGGGTCGCATCTGATAGACAGAACACCCTACTTCAAGGTTTTGTTCATCCGAGAGAATCCATAAGGCCAAGGATCTTCAACGAACCCCTGAGCGAGCGTCTGTCCTCCGAATTGAACACCAATGGTTGCATTGGAATCACATCGTTTAGTTCTCTCTTCTTCTTGAGCCTCGTTTCATGATTCCTCTTCTTTTCCAAGTTATCTTCGGTTGAACGTTTTGAGAATTTTTGTAGATCTATGACGTTATAAGAAGATTCAAGCCTCGAGGTTCACATATAGCGATATCCTAATGTTGAGGTTGGTGTTTTGTGCCTTTCTGTTGAATTTCTTTGAGTTTTATATGAAAATTTTCCCAATACCCATGAACGGGGTATTGAACGTTTACCGTTTTAGCCCTATTGTTTTTATGCTATGTTGGTATGCTTGAGTAGATGATTTTTTACAATGAATAGGGTGAATTGATGTGCTTTGAATGTCTTTCCCTTGCAGTTTTTTCCTGTTTTGACCGTTGGGTCTAGTAGCCTATTAGGATGCGGTTTACTTTTCATGCCTAGTATTATAGGATGGTGTGACTATTGTTCTATTATGTTGTTGTGCTGTAGAATGCTATCCAGGTAGTTCATGAGTTTTACCTTGGCCGTTACACGCTTCTACACTTTCTTGACTTGCACAGGGCCGTGAGAACCTGGTGTATAGACCATAGGGATAATGGACGTTGAGGGCTTCTCCAGAGTTTCTGTTTTACTTACGATTCGAGACCATATGGGGAATTTACATTGAGTGCTTCCCCAGAGTGTCTGTACTCGACGTGGGACACAGAGGGAATGAGACGTTGAGTGCTTCCCCAGAGTTCCTTTAGTACCGATACGAGACTATAGGAGCAATTAACGGTGAGTCCTTCCTCAGAGAGTCTATGCTTAAGTTGAACCAGAGGGGTTAGACTGAGTGTACTTCCCAGAGGGTTTCTTGTACCTGTTAGGTAGGACCATAGGGGATAGGGTGTAAGTACTTCCCAGAGGGAAACCTTGTGTTTTAACTGCTTGCTTGTGTTGCTAGGTAGGATCAGAGGGGATAGGTTGTGGGTACTTCCCAGAGGGTTACCTGTTGTGTTTACCTGTTTGATTAGCTGTTGCATATTATGTGGTGATTTGAATGCTTTGAAACTGTGGATTGTTTACTGCTTAGTACTTTCTTGTTTACTGCCTTCTGTACTTTACTTGCCATATTCTCATAGACTGTTAGGAACAGATCTCATGGTGGTAGCCTACTGGGATTTAGTCTCACACCCTGTTTGGGCCATGATTTTGGGCCCAAACAGATTATATTGTTGCAGGTATAGATAAGGGATAGCACTTCTACTTAAAGTACTTGATTTGTTGTGGAGTTGGAGAGCATGGGACCAAGATATGGCTTGTGATGCTGAGGAGTTTATCTAATATCTTTTTCTCTTTGGTTTAGCACGGCTATATTCCAGCATTGTGACTTGTTTGGTTGTTTTCCTAGACATATGTATCATGCATCATTATATATATATATATATGTTCTCCAGTTTACACTTTAGTTTTCTTCTGTTACTGTTGTATGTCATTATTACTACTTCCACTCTTGTGTGTATTTGTTTACTTCTGTTGTGTACTCTGTCAATGAGGGAATAGTTTCCCCACTACCGCACCCAAGGCCCTCGCTGCTAGTCAGCAGCCTCTAGCATTTGTGGAAATGCCCTTGAGGCCATGTGACCAACCTGGTACGGGGTGCCTCTGGGTGGCTTCCAGTTTTGGGACACTACAACTTAGATAATAATATCTATTATGTAACTATATTTCATAAATCTTATACCTCCTATTTGGAAAATGTCTCATTAACGGTCTATTAACCACCAATGAGGATGTTGTCAATTATTTTCTTATCACAAACCTTATGGATTGGTATAATAAATTATTTATGATATATAAATTTATAAATATATTTATTTTAATATTTTTTAATTATTTCTGTCTTTGTATAAATGAACTCAATAAAAATAGTGAAATCAAAGAAAATTAAAATATTTTTAAGAAAAAAAATATATAAAAACGCATGAACTTAAACAAAAAAAAATAAGAAATATATTCATATTATTATAACTGAGAAATAGTTACAAAAATTAAAATTATTCACTTCGAGTTCAATGTTATAATAAACCTGATTTTATTTTTTTAAGAGGCATAAAACTGATGAAATAGAGATGGATTTAAGGTCAGGGTATTCTTGAACCCAATTCCTTCCTTTTGGGTTATCTTCTCCCTTGCCTTATTTTCAGTATGGGTATTCCTATAATCTCCCTAAAATAAATGTTTACTACACTTTCCATTTCCTTTTAGGTATATATATGTTCCAACCTTTCCAAATTATTTTTATTTCAATTAAAAATATTTTCCAAAAAGACATCATTATTTCAAGAAAACATCTTTAACTCCTCTTGAGTTATTTCTTCTTCAAATAACAGCAATATTTTATAACAAATTATTATCTCACTTTTTCATTTGGGAATCCAAAAGTTTATTCCATGGGGAATAATATGTAAAATCCTTTATAAAATACATTCCTTTCCATGGGTTTACTTCTTGAATATGATTATTATACCTTCTATGTGGAATGCATGATTTATGAGCATTTATGAAGTAACAGGTGGGATCAGAATTATATAGCCCTACAATTCATTGGTTAATATGTTATATCTCATGAGATAATGTGTAATATGCATGAACATGATGTTATCTTTGTCCATATTGATTATTTCATGATTTATGAATATATTCTATGTGTGGACATGATGTTATCTTTGTTTAAAACTATGTGTGGTATTTTACCACTATGTTATGATGTTTCATTATTATGTTGATTCCATATTCCATACCTTTATAAAAAAAATTTCCTCATGTTGTTGATGGTGATACTATGATTATCATATGATAATGTTTATTATGCTCACCTGTGTACTTATGATTCATTTCCCTTATTCCTCCCCCTACTGGGATTTTATCTCACTCCATTCTTTGATACAAATCCACAAGTGTGTACATGTACTAAGGAGATCAGGATAGATTTAAAAGTATAAATAAGAATAATTTAAATAAATTTTTAGATTTTATTTTGTATAAGTGATTTATATGCTTGATTTTCCCAAGATACTAAATCTTTGTATCCAAGATTGTATCACTATTATTTTGTTTATCTTTAAAATGATGTGATGGTGATGTAAAGAAATTTTGGGTTCCTATAGTTGGTATTAGAGAATGGTTTAGTTAATTTTGGAATTATGATTAGAAAACATTTCTTAAAATCATAAGTATATGTCTATGTATAGGTAAACATCCTTGATAAATCATTTTTGAAAAGGCTAAACATAGGGATCCCATAAGATGTGTGTTTAAAATTAATTTTTTCATAATAATAAATTATTTTTTCATGAGTTATAGACCTATATTTTTTTCAAACCTAATATATTTTATAAAATGATGTGAACTTGGAGAAATAGGGCCAACAAACCATGTGTGGACAATGCAAATATTTTCCGAGCAACATCCCCAATTCCATAGGAGGTGGATTTGAAAACATTATAGTGATGCTTACCCAGTTTTCTTAGGCTATAAATAATAATGTAAAACATGTGGAATTTCCAAATTCACCCAAGAAGGAGAAACTATAAATTGAGTCCTTTCTATGGAAATGACCACCAAATCTTAGGGGATCTTCTGATCCACTTGTCACCAAATAATGGTTTAACATAATATAGAAGATATTTTCTATGTTCTTCTATTCTGAGAAGGATAAGGTGACTCTGACTATATATCATTTATATGGATAAGATTGAAAATGGTTGGAGTTGATAAAGAACACCAAATTTAAGGATGAAATGGAGGTGATATAGTGGAAAGACTTTGAGAAAATATTTCTTAATTAGTATTTCCTTAGAAATATTTGAAACAATATGGGGAGAGAATTCCTAGATCTAAAGAAAAAGGAAGGTGAATCTTTTATAGTTAATAAGGAAAAATTCACAAGGTTTGTTAAATACACATTAATATTTGTTACAAATAGTTATAGAAAAATAGATTGATTATTTATTGTTTAAAAAATGCACCTTTGAAAGGATCTAGATATCTGAGACTTTGTGAGTTACAAATAAGTAGTATGATACGTTATCAAAGTAGAGATGGAGATTGTTGAATGGTATCATGGTTAAAAAGATAAGAAGACAAGAATGGAGTTTCAAACTGGTGGGTCAAATGAAAAAAGGATAAAAGAGTATCCAACCACACACATGTCAAGAATGTGGGAATAATCATCATGTTAATTTCTTTAAATGGATAGTTAAATTGATTTAAGTGTAAAAGCTAAGGCCACAAATCTCTGGAATTCTGAATATACATTAAAAAACTATCCAATGTGATGGAGTAAAGAAAGGTACCTTTTAATGCACCACTCATGGTTCAATGATTCAACAATAGGGTGCAAGGTCACTATGAAATCCAACTCACTAAACCATAGGCCCTTAAAGGTAATCAGTGTAAGAGACCAAAAAATCCCAAGGATAAAGGTAAAGCTTATTCCATCACTACTGCTAAAATGGACCATGAAAATGAAGTTGTACAACGTATAATTCATATTGACTCAAAAATTTAAAATGTTTTATTTGATTATAGTTTTATGAGTTATTTATATCCTGTGATTTTTCTATAACTCATGAATTGAATCCAATATACCTTAAGTAGAGATATATATAAAAAAACCTACTGGTGTGATCATTGCAACACAAGTGTTGGACTCTTGTAATGTTAACATTTATGGGAGTATTCTTCTAGTGAATATTTTATTCCTTCCCCTGGTGAAATTAGATTCTATACTGGTCACGGATTAGCTCTCATTATATAGAGAGAACATCAACTATTTAAATTCTTTTCATATTCTGAACTATCCCATGATCCTATTAAAATTCAAAGAATATCATGAATCTCCTTTGTAAAATCCATCAATGGTTTCAGTGTTTATACCCTATGAATAATCATACCTTTCCCAAATGGCTACATCAAAGGAAATTATCAATAATGAAAAAATTACCATTGTAAGGGAATATAATGATATATTTATTGAATATTTTCCCAAGATTTAACTGTATTGTTAGGTAGAGTTATAAATGGAGCTTATACCTAGAGCCACTCCTATATCCAAATTCCCTTATAGGATGTCCCCTATATAACTGAAGGATTTAAAGAAACAAATGCAAGATCATTTTAAAAAAGGGTTCATACACCCTAGTTCATCACCTTGGGGTGTACCGATGTTCTATATAAAGAAAAAGGATGTATTGGTGTGGATTTATGTAGATTATCGAGAGGTCAACTAGATCACCATAAATAACAAGTATCTCCTATATAAGGATTGTGTTGGTGAAATTAAGAAAGGATAAAATGCACATGAAAGTTTAGTAAGTATGAATTTCATATGTCGAAAGTCACATTATTGGTGCATGTGATCACAAGTGAGGGAATTATTGTGTACCCTTAAGACAGTTTAGGAATACCCCATAAACACTAGTGTCCGGGAAATCTATAGTTTTCTTGGTTTAGTATGGTACTACCAATGTTTTTTGAGAAATTTTTCATAGTTTTATATCCCACTAACTATGTTAACATGGAATGGTGTAAATTATTTTTTATGGAATGAAGTAAGGAAAACTTTTAAGAGCTCAAGAAGAGGCTAAACACAGAAACTATAATCACACTACCATTAAGTAAAGAAAGTTTTATGATATATAATGATCCTTACAAGAAATCAATTGGTTTTGTACTCATTTAGAATGAAAAATTGATAGTATGTGCCTCATGAAAACAAGAGATCCAGGATTAGAAATATCTTGCGTATGATCTAGAGTTATAAATAGTGATCTTTTCCATGATTATTTGGAATTACTACCTCTATGGATATAAGTGTTACATATATACTGATCAATAGAGTCTAAAGTATATATTCACATTGAATTTGCTTGGAATGTTTCAATGAATATGGTTACAGCTAAACAAGGACTAGTATTTCTCTATTCACTACTATCTAGGAAAAGTAAACAAGGTAGATAATTCTCTTATTAGAAAAGAACCCACAACTTTGTCCATGATGTGGATTGAGGATGAACCTATCTTCATGGATATGAAAATGATGGATTTAGAAATAATTATTGTAGGGAATACATCAAACCTTTCCCAAATGATTTCCTAAATTTTAATCCAAGAGAAGATCAAAGGGGCAAATAGGGGTGATTTGGAGCTTCAAAAAAGGTTAAAAGATGTAAAGGAACAGAATCTTAATGAATTGCATATTAATTATAATGGTGTGAATTAGATTGGGACTATGATTTATGGGACTTCAAAACTTTAGATAAATAAGGAGCTATTGGATAATTTCCGTATATAATATTTTCCAATCCATCCTAGAAGAATAAATATGTACCATGATCTCCAAGAACACTTTTATTATGACAACATGGTAAGGGATATCACTAATTACAACTCAAAGTTCTTGGTATGTCAAAGAAGTTAAAGTAAATTGGAATAATTCCAAGGGTATGATTCAACCATGGGCTATATCCATATGGAAATGGGAGAACATCTCCATAAACATTTTCACTGGTCTCCTAGATTCATCTAAAGGAAATAATGTGATATGGTTTATGGTCGATCAACTCACTAATAATTCCCACTTCATTTTTATTCTAGAATATTAATATCTTGAACAAATTCCCATGATATATGTAAAGTAAGTGGTGAATCTACATGGGTAACCACTTTAGATCATATTTTATCATGATTCAAGGTTCAATTCTAAATTATAGATAATTGTCCAATATGCTCTGAAAAATGAATTGAATTTCTATATGGCATATCACCATTAAAAAATAGCCAACATGAAAGGACTAGTTAGACACTTGAGTACATGTTTTGAGCATTACAATAGAATTTAAAGGTGGATTGGATTAACATATCCAATTAGTTTATTTCTCCTATAATAATAGCCTCCACTCAAGTATTCAAATGTCTCCATATGAAGATCTATATGGAAAGTGATGTCGAACTCCTACTTATTGGGATGAAGTTGGGGAACAAAAGGTAATTGGACTTTATCATGTCGAACATGTGATATAGAATGTTCAATCTGTATAACAGCTCATAAAATTTGTTCAGAGTCGATACCATCGAAAGGACTTGGAGTTTGAAGTAGGAGAGAAATTTTTCCTTTGAATATCACCTGGTTGGAGATTCATGAAGCTTATAAACAAATGGAATCTTATCCCTAGATTCATTGGCACATTTTATATCCCTGATCACATAGGATTAGTGGCCTATCAACTTTCAATTCCACTAAATATGGATCAAGGTCATGATGTGTTCTACATATCTCTCCCGAGGAAGTACATACCCGATCTCTCAAACATACTAAATTCGGAGGTGGTAAAACTGAAGAATGACATCTCATATGAGGATTTGGTGAAGATCATGGACTATAGAGACAAATTTCAACACAAAAAGACTACTCAACTTGTCAAAATGATTTATTATAACTATAAATATGGAGGGTCGATGTGGGAACGAGAGAAAACAATGAAATAGAAGTACCCTCAACTATTCTCTAGAGAGAACATGAGTTGAAATTTTATTGAAGAAATTTATAAATGGGGGAATAATATAACAAATCAAGTTTTATAAATTATATTGTTTCTTCAAACAAATGTGTTTTATATTATATTAAAAAGTATTATACACATACAACACATAAAGAAACCAAAACAATATTTCATTAATAAATATCATTACATTAAATAACAATTAAACCCATGGAAATTCAAAAAATTATAATGGGATAAAAAATATAAATTAATAAAATTATAATGGAAAAATTTGGATCCTTCCTATCTGCTAAAATAATCGCCCCCATGACCAACACTATAGAAATGAAACAAAATATTAGTAAACCAATTAACATCATAAAAATGGGAATAAAGAAACTTGAAATAAATTGAATTGAATAATGAATAAGGGAATTAATTAGTATTTATAAAAGTTAATGTGACTGTTGTAATAGTAACCTAGCTATTGAAATAGTAACCTGACTATTGTAAATAGTAACCTGACTATTGGGAATAGTAACCTGATCGTTGCAATGGTAATTCATTCTAAAAATAATAAAATATAATGTAAGTAATATTTATCATGAGTAATTTAATAAAATATAATTATTATAATTCCATAAAATAAATATGAATCTTAATGACTCAAATAAAATATAAGCACATTTCTAATAAAATGTAATTTAAGGTATTTCATAAAAAAATCGTATTTTTTAAATAAAAAATAAAATAAACTACCTTAGAAAATTATTTTTGTAAAATAAATTTCATTTTTAATTTCATCACATCAAAATTTCCTGAGTTTTAGTTTTTAGTAATTTTATAAAATAATTTAAATTTTAGTTGAAGTGTAAAAATACAGATTTTTCTTAATCAATGTATTTTAAATTAAATCATTAAAGATGTGATAATGACCTAATAAATTCTATAAAAATTTTATTGGACAATAACATATTAAATTTTTTAAATGGGTAATTAAAATGCAATAATTTTTTTTCCAAACCCAATAATTACTTTCTAAAGTATAAAATCAAAAAAAATGTTCACTTAAATAACAAATTTTCATTCATTCCATTTTCTTTTCTAATAAATTTTTGAATTAGGTTTATAAAGTGGTTTAAATTAATAAATACATTTTATTTTTATTAATATATGATTTATTATGTCAAAATTATCACTATTAATTGATTTACCTTTAATATATTATTTTATTCAATATTTTAACCCAAAAATACCCCTCTCCCCAAGTGTAAATAACCTCTCTCCCTTCCCTGTAAAACCACTTCAATTCAACTTTCCAAATCAAAAACTCTTCCTAAATAATCTATCTAAATCCCCTTATAATCCTTTTTTATATTTTTTGGCAACCAACACCATGATTCAAGGGGTCTTAATTCCATACAAGAGAAGAAACACTGAGAAGAGGATATGATTTCATCAACTCTTCTTTGTGTTTTTCTCTTCTCTTCCTCATTTTATATGTCCCTAAAAACTGAAATATTCTATTCTTAATTAATTATTTTTTTAAAATTATATTAATTATTTCATCCTACTTAAATAATCATATCTACTATGAAATTATATTTCATAATTTTTGTACCTCCTCTTTGGAAAATGTCTCGTTAACGATCGG
Organism: Viscum album; assembly: GCA_963277665.1. Classification (NCBI taxonomy): domain Eukaryota; kingdom Viridiplantae; phylum Streptophyta; class Magnoliopsida; order Santalales; family Viscaceae; genus Viscum; species Viscum album. The sequence goes on from OY728165.1 coordinate 817,796,649, forward strand.
TTAACCACCACTGAGGACATTGCCAATTATTTTCTTATCACCAACATTATGGATAGTTATACTAAATTATTTATGATATATAAATCTATAAATATATATATTTTAATATTTTGGAATTTGTTTTTCTTAGGTATAAATTTCCTCGAACAAAATATCAAAATCGTAGCAAAACGGGGAATTTTTAAGGAAAACATGATATAAAAATGCTTCAACTTAAACAATGATAATTAAGAAATATAATAAAATAATTATAATTAATAAATAATTCAAAATAATTAAAATAATTAACTTCTAGTTAAATTTTTTAATGAACCTAATTTTATCATTGAGGAGGCATAAAAATGATGAAATAAAGAGAGATTTAAGGTAAGGGGATTCTTGAACCCAATTCCTTCCTTTTGGGTTATCTTATATTTCACATTATTTTCAATATGGGTATTCTTATAATGACCCTAAAATTAATTTTCACTATCCTTTCCCTTTTATTTATAGGATATACATATTCTAACCTTTTCTAAATAATTTTCTAACCAATTATAATGATTTTTCAGAAAGACTTCATTTTTCCAAAACATGTTTTTAACATATCTTGATCAATTTATTCTTCAAAGAACAATAATATATTACTCAAAAGTATGACCGCCCTTTTAAATTTTGGAATCCCAAAGGTTATTCTATAATATATGATATATGAAATCCTTTATGAAACTCATTCCTTTCGGTAGGTTTATTTCATGAATATGATTGTTTTACCTTCTATGTGACATACATGATTTATGAGAATTTATGAGGTAATGGGTGTGATTTTAATTATATAGACCTAAAATTAATTAATTAATGTGATATATATCATGATATAATGTGTGATATGCATGAACATGATGCTATTATTGTTCATAATGATGATGTTATTCTTTATACACATATGTTATGTGTGGACATGATGTTATCTTTGTTCACAACTATGTGTAGTATTTGACCACTATGTTATGATGTATTATTATTATTCTTATTACACATTTTTGGAATTTATCTAAGTTTTCCATCATGATTTTTATGATTATCCTAGGATTATGATATGGCTATATTTATCATTCTCACCCATGAACTATTGATTCATGTCCCTTAATCCTCCCCTAACTGATCTTTTATCTAACCACTTTCTTTGTGTATATCCTCAGGTGACTACATGTACTAAGAATATCATGAGATATTAATAAGGAAAAATAATAATAATAATTTAAATAATTGTATTATTTTTATTTTCTACAAGTGATGTATATGCCAAATTTTCCCAAGATACTAAACCTTTGGATATTACATTGTATCACATTTATGATATTTATCTTTAAAATGATGTAATATTCATGTAAGGAAAATTTATGTCACTATAATTATGAATTATTTAATGAAAATATATTATATTTATGAAATAATTATGATTCTATAAATATAATATATTATTTACCCCTTACACTTACACCCATTAGAAAATGATAACGTTGATCATGCGTACATGTGGACTACCACATCCCAGAAGTGATGTGATTCATTTTTTATGAATTCCATTCATGGATTATTCTAAAATTTTATTTAATGTATAAAAATTGTCATTATTTCATTATAAATATTCTTGATCTAATGAAAATATTACACTTATGATAATGTTCAATCTACCGAAGTTGTTATTAGATTATGAACCAAATGTACTTAAAACATTTAACGTGAACTTAACTAATTTAATGAATACATAATTCATGGTAATAAATGAAATAAAAGTGATAATAATAATTTAAGAGACCTAAAAAATTATTAATAAATTATAAAACTAATATAATCTTATAATATAATAGATGAAGTACAAACATGGAAAGTCACACTCAAGGTAAGGGGTTTCATAAGTAAATTTATTTTCCTTAGGTTGTATTACTTTTTCATTGTCTATGTTATTCTAGTATTATGTGTGTAATAAACTATATTTATGTTCTGTTTTATTTTAAAAAAAATTGTGGATTTATATTTTTAACACATAACCACTTCATTAATTAATTTTCTCTTTAATGATACGATCTTGATAAGGGTTTCTCGTCTCACCATTATTTTGGTGAGACATATGTCATGTTCACCACTTGTTTCCTTCATGTGGCGTATATATTACCCCTTTAAAATTTTATGTCATAAGTCTATTTATATTCATGTTTTTTAAGGTTTCAATTGAAATTATTTCTTTCATGGGGGTTATGATTCAAAAGTTACAAAAGTGGTATATTTTTAATCAACAATCTCATTTTTATTCAATATTATTTATGATAAAATTTACATTTAAGGAAATTATAAGATATTTCTATTTAAAACTTCATATATATTCTTTTTAACTGGTTATATAGGAATTTTTTATTTTTTCCTCTATTTTTCATCTTCTTGGAACATAATATGATAGATAACACATTTTTAAGAAAATCTAACCGTATTTCATCTTTGGTCGGTGATAGTTTTTCTTCCATGCCCATTTTTTATTAAAAAATCAAGAATATTATAATTTACATTTGAATGATTTATTATGGTCATTTACAACAATATTTGACTTTATTTACAAAGTTTTAAAAATGAATATTTTTAACATTAAAATATGGAACATTTATACTTTCTTCACAAATTGAAAAAAAATGTTTTTAATGTACGTGGATTGACCAAATATTTACACCATCATGAGTATTATTTAATTTGAAGCTTACGATGGATTTTTCAATAGTTCTTTTCAAAGAAAATGTTTTTCCTAATATTCTTTAATTTTTTATTTTTTAAATAAGTGATTTCAAAATAAAAATTTTATTTTCCTCAACAAATGTCCTACTGGTCTTATTAAAAATAATTTCATCTATGTAAACATCCTTTAATGAATCTTATGCTTTCCTGGGTATCTGTTCTAATGTTTCCATATTCCCTTATTCTCTACATAGATTATGATCATTGTTACTATAGAAATTATTGATTTTTTATGGTAGTTCTTCCAATATGGATAGCTATTGATTATTATGACATATTGATTAATTTTAATTGTTTATTATTATGATGAAAGCATTATACTTATTAAGTGACAAGTGGGGCATAGAATTACAAATCCCCTTGATGAATTAGTCTCATGAGACAGAACAGGTTGGGTATTTGACATATATCTTACCCATTTATGTATGATGTCTTGAAATAATACCTTGATGGTAAGTTTAAGATATCCATAATTATTCATTACATCAATATGAAATCAGTTATTAATTTCTATGTGATTATTTGAATAGTTATAATATCTATGTATGAGTTTCAAGAACATGTGATTAATTATATAGTATTATTTGACCATCATTTATTCATTCCATATTATCCATGTCTTATTAATTCTATGATAGTTTTTTCTATAAAAATTATTTTATTGATCGTCTAATATCACCCATCTATTTTTTTATTCCTTTGGATACTAATAAGGTATTTATTAAAGATTATACGGATATACTGGAATAAATAATAAATTTTTATCTATAATTTGAAGTTTTATTGCATGTATTTAAAATTTAATGTGAGAGTCATATATGTATCTAGTCTCCCAATACTAATAAAAAATTTGATCCATAAGGATGTGATTTATTGTATCTTATGGCAATGAAAAAAGATAGCCACCATATCCAGGTTAATGGAATCGAGGTGTTACACATGAGACAAAAGGTAAATTTTTTGTACTAGATGACCTGCCAAGTATACCACATGGAGTGTCAAACTCTATGTCTTTATAATGTTGGGGGATTAAGACTCATATTGAATCCTTATACCTGAGGTAGAAATATAAATACCATGAGAACCTTCATATTTTTATATTGTTATTATTCCAAACTTGGGGCTAATCTAGTTTGGATATTGGTTGGCTATATTGTAGATCATTCCACTAGTTGAGTCTTAACAAAGATGGGATTTATCCTATCATATGAAAATTATGATTTTTGGGCCCTTGATTTAGATACAATAAGTAAGTGTATGTCTATACCTATATAAGTTACATGTTATGTGATTATCTATTTAGATGAGAGGGGTGTGATGTGATCACAATAAGAATTTTTGATAATTGAGATGGTCCATTTGTGATGGATTATCATCGCAAATGACTTGTTGTGATGAGATTCAATAGTATATAGGTCATCATGAAAGAAGCGGTCACAAATATAATTATTTGTGACGGTCTGTCATAGAATCCATTTTTGTAATGGATATCCAGGTCATCACAAAAAAACCTAAAATATTATTTATAAACCTTTTTTAAGGATAAATAATCTATCACACATTAAATTTTTTTAAAAAAATATTTATGAATAAAAAATAAAATTACAAATATTTAGAAATTATTAAAAAATATTTAAATTTTTTAAAAAAACACAAAAGTAATACATCATTTAAAATATAATATGTCCATCATAGCACATTACAAAACAGTCAAAAATCATCAGAAATCACCAACTCGCATCAGGTGGAGGAGGATCACTCAATAGACCAGGGGGGAAACTTCATACCAACACCACGTGCAAGTCTCCGCATATACTCCATCATCTCCTTATATCTCAGAAACTGCTACTCATGCTCCTCCTCCCTCTGCTTCTACATCTGCTATATCATATCATCTTAATCTCTCAACCACTCCTTATAATGTGCAGCAGATGATAGCATCGATGATGACTCTCCACGAGTTCCATTCACGCTAACTGATTCTATCGTAGAAGTACTATATTAACTTGTAGGTGTTAGTCGAGAACCAATACCAATCACTCGACCTTTCTTGACACCCTAAAAATTCAAATATATCCATGTCTCCTCATTGAAACCCAAATCTGGAGTGACATTTTGTTTGGTCTCATCTTGACTCTCCCATGAATGAAAATTCATATCCTCATATGTTTCCTTTAAATATAATGAAAAATTAGAATAATAATAAAATTAATATTGAAGAAAAATTTCAAATAAATCACTAACCATAATAAGGCACAGTCATTCACGTACAACTTATCCTATATGGGGATTAAAATAAATCTTCTTATAAATTTCAAACTCCATAATATATAGGTCAGTAGTATCCTGTATAATATAACAAATATGTTATAGTTAAAATAAATATATATTAAAAAATAATAACAATTACCATATGTTGTCGTTGTATGCCAAATGTACGACTCTTGGCCCTATGGGTGGCCTCTTGTCTCCCTCAGCTCTAATGTCTAGTTGATGATCTCCTCCTAAAAGTATCACCTAGCCAGAAAGAGAAAAACTCATCCCATACCTGAGATAATATATAGTCGGTACAATGGGATATGAAATACTGATCGAAGAAGGTATAACAAGCTTTATCCATATCTCTCTTTATAATGTTTTGTTGAAACTGATGAAAGGGCTCGCGTAAACAAGTATCACATGCCTTTCGGATAGGACCTCTCTGGCTATCAGAAATCAGAGAAAATAAAATCTCCAAGACAATTAAAAAAATTTGTTAATAATTAAATAAATTTTTAAAAATTATATATTATTTAATAATTCTCAATCCAGTCGTCAAACATCTGGTCATGCATGGTGATGGGTACCAGTTCCCATGATACCCATTGCTCAGAAAAATAATCTCTTAGAATCACCCCATCCTGAACAATGAATAAATGCGAAAAACTATGACAATTTAAGGAAATAAATAATCATAAAGTTATTATAAAAATTAATATAATTTGTTAATATTTAATAAATTTCTTATTAAACAATTAAACATACCTTTCAAAACAAGGATCAAAATCAACATATAGTCATCTCTTTAGAATATGATTCCGAATTAGTAATTGAGAAAGACTGCATCCCCTCCTAGTAGGCACACCAGCCTGAGGAGGAGGAGCTGAATCCAGATCATCATCAGGAAGTCCAGAATCAGTGAGAGAACGCAATAAATCATCATGAGGATAATCTCTATCCATATGAAATAAATATTCTCACCAGTAAGAGATATCTAAAACAGACATTAAATATAAAAAACAAATGAATGTCAGAATAAAATAATGTTATCTATAACATATTGTTAATACAAATATTAAAATTAAAAAACATATAAATGTAAAAATATGATAATTACCTATAACTAAAGACCTGAATATAACACATCAATCATCATCTTCATCACCATTTTCATCGACATCAATGTATTCATCCTCATCTTCAGCATTGACAACTTCCATATGAATTTTAGTTTCATCATCCCTTATTCCATACAACGTTAATTTTTTTATTAAAACAAGCACTTTTAAGGGGAAAGTGGGAACCCTCACAACTAAATATTTTCAGTACTAAAGGATACGATAGATCTGTTAAATAAAAGAGTGACTTGTTTGGAATCATTTTCCCAAAACAAAACCTAGGGAGTAGCATTTACCTGAGTGTCGGGGAAATCCTTCAAGGTTCCCTTGAATAGAAGCAACAAGTTGTCCCAATATTTCTTGTATTCCTCCTTGCTAATCTTCCCCATGTTGAAGCATCTAAGCATAATGTTAGCATACTTATCCGCCCACTTGCCTTGCTCCTTTGTAGTAGCCACCTAGATCTCTCTCATCTTCTTCAATGCCTTAATATACAAAGTATCCTCAACCATTTCTTCATCCAAATTCATGAGAGTATTCCTAGGTTCCAGAAATGAGGCCATCAGGCACTGGGAATCATATTTTGAAACTACTTTGCACTACTACCCCCAACCACTCAACTCCACACCACCTGAGGGAGAAGCTGGAGAAGTAGCCTTGCATGAGTTGTCCACCTTTGTAGAAGCCTTCGGTTACAACCTTCTCTTACAATAAGATATTGTAATAGGAGGACTAGTGATGTAGAAGTAATTCTTCCTTCGACGTGCCCTCCAATTGTTCAAAATGAAGTGATATGAATACATAATTTTTTTCTTTCCCTTCTACTTAGAGGATCTAAAGTAGTCCTCTACCATGGCATGTTACTTGGACTCATCGTGGTCTGAAGCCTCGACCATTTCCTCTTAGTATGTTTCTACATCAACCAATGTATCTTGGCTGTGATCCACCCCTGAATCTTCCTTACTATTATGGAAGTGTTCTTCACACAGCACTGCAAACCGGTTTTGAGAGGTCCTGATTGTACCCCCCCTGTTTTCAGCTTCTTATCATAATAGGAGGTCGGTTGGACTTGCTTTGGCATGGCTGAAGTTCCTATCTGCTCAAGACCTCGGCCCATAAATTGTAAATGGTTATGGGTGTCTTCCAAAACCAGGAACTATGTAGCCTCACTAGTTACATAACCCTTATTGTCATCCTTAATGACAGCTTCATCGGTTTTTGATGGAGTAACCTCCTGTGATACCTGTGGAGAGTCCCGAAGGACCTCCCTCGCTTCCTGCCCCGCCCTCTAACGGGCCTGATCCTCATCTGTAGGAAAGGGCCCCTCCTCATGTCGAACCTCACACACTTGCATGTCCTCGCTCAAACTGCTCAGTGATGAGCTACCACCCAAATCATGACATATCTGATCAAACACCTCTGAAACAAGTGACCTAGAGACCACTGAAACTACTTTACTAACTGCATCCAAAGAGCACCCCCGACCTGCACCCCCAGGATCCTGACCGGATCGATCCCCACCCATGGAGATATGGACCCCCCCCCCCCCTGATCCTGCACAACCAGGTATTCCACCAAGCGTGCATCCACTGAAGCATCCACCTAAGAATTGGGCCCAATAGACAGACTAGTGGGGACGACCTCATGATAACCTAGAGCCTTCTTTCGTCATTCAAGATGATTATGGCCTTGTCTATTATATCAGGAGAAAATATTAGTCCAAGATTCATAAAAAATGGTTAAAAATACCTATAGTCCCGCTCAATCGCAATCCACACAACTTCAGGAGGGTGCCGACAGAGATCCATTTTTAACATAGATTCATGCCACAATCAGGTACTTCGGAGAGGAAGTCCTTCGATCAGCACAACGAAACTGCCCAATGGAGTTACCTATCGAAGAGAGTAACGCCAGATTCTGGAAGGGAAGTGGGAGGTCAGGAATTTGAATCCAAATCATCATGGTGGAAGGTTCCCACTACATGTGGAGGTCGAATGACCATCGGAGCAGATGAAAATGGAAGCCTCAAACAAATCATCCAAATCTAGACCATGCCCGCACCAGATCTTCCTCACTCAAGAAGCTGAGAAGAATCTTCCGCGGCCCTAGAAACTCGAAAAACACATGCTGAGGTAAAACCGATTCCTCATTCACAATCCTATCAAGAAAATAAATCGGGGTTCATCGCAGAATGAACCCAGCCACCAGAGAAGAAGAGAGGAGCGCAGAGGCTGCGTTGAACTCCTGTAGAGAAATTGAAACCACCGGTTGTCCATGGAGGACCCCCGGAACATTTGGGGAGACGAAAATGATAGGAAATAACGAGAGGTCCTCATATGTAGGTACTGATACAGGGACACAACCACTATCCTGAGACCCCAACTGAAGAGCATCACGAAGAAGAGACCCCTCCCCCAGCGGAGAAGGGGTTTCCACAACTGCCATCATCGCTAGGGCATCATCGCAGGCGTCAGTGCTCTCGATCTCTCAGCCTAAAAATATCCCTTATTACTTCATCAACATTATATATATCATATCCTATTAACTGAGGTGCTTCATCATCGATATTTATAACCCGTCAAGTAAGAGATATATTTTGGGATATTTCTTTAAAAATTTCAATATGTTGCACTTCCACATAACCATTTTCATTTTCAATAAACTGATTGTCATGTGATTTCATTTTTATCTCACTCCATAAATCCTTAAAATATATCAAAACATCACAATAATTTTCATAGTAAAATTTATGTTCTTGATGTGCTAATATAAATGGTTCATTTTATGCAAGAAAACTGTTATATTAAATTCCAATGACTCAATGGCGTGGATGAACTCGTAACCCCCGATCTGTATCAAACCAATGACATTTAAACATTGTAACATAATTTTTTACTAGATTATATAACTCAATTATTTCATCTAGCATACCATAAAAGTCAACTTCACTTTCCTTATGACGGTATCCTTTCAAATAAACACCACAATTCATTGATTTCTTTGAGTCACCATATATGCGTTCGTGTAATCAAAATCTATTAACCACACACCCATTATAAGAAATTACCAATTTTGATGGAGGGTTTTTTATCCCACATAATAAATTTTAAATTTTATTTTCATGATTTTTTCCCTATAAAGAATAAAAAATATTAATAATAGATATCATTAAAAATTATATTTATTATTCCATTGAAGAAACTTTACTTACCGGTCTTTGAAACCCATATGCAAAATTTTGTTGCTGTCCTTCCTCAAGAGCATTAGATGTAATTTTAGAAATTGATTTTTGATATGGTAATCATATAGTCTACAAAAATTATAATGTAAATAAAGAGATATTTTATAAATATTTCATGAAATAATAAAAAAGTAGTACTTACTACACAAACCATGTCATTTCTTCACAATTCAGTGGAACATAAGTATGATCTCTATGTAGTTATTTATCTGTAATCCATCCCTCGTAATAAACATTGAAACTAGGCTCAGGATGATTAAAAACTGACAATAGATGGTCTATGAAACCATCAAAATTTGTCTCATTGTGAACCATCTGATTATGTTTTGAAGGATATTTCGATTGAAAATAATAATAGTAGAAATTTGAAATTTCTTCCTACAATTATGCTTTTATAATCGACCCTTCAAATGATGCTTTGATACATACTTTCTTATTTAATTTTTACATACATATCCCAAATAGATACATCCACTGAAATTGCACCAGCCCTCCACATTTAGCTATATATAGAAAATGAAATATTAAATGTTCCATGGAATCAAAGAATCTCTGTGATAATATTTTCTCCAATTTACCTAAAACATTAAAAACACATTTTTTCCCTGAAATTCAATGAATTATAATATGATATTTCTCAAAAATATCTTGTAAAAAATTATATTTCGGTCAACATGTCCCATATTGAAGAATTTAACATCCCTCTAAAACAAACAGGCAGAAATCTTCCAATTATGACATGATAATCATGATTTTTTAACCCAGTAATATGCCCATTTCTTATGCAATGAGACAAATTAGAAGCATAACCATATGGTAACCTCAAATCTCTATTCCATTAATAGAATAATAAATGTTTTTCTATACTAATTGAGTGAGATGTGTTTGGATTCATTGATTTGTGTCATCTTTCACCTTTAAATAATTAAAGTTCAGGATGTATACAAATCTACGCAAGATCTAAGAGTGCCTTTACAATATCATCGGTCTTATCAGGTGTGTCCAACAAAGTATAAAACATGTTATCAAAAATATTCTTCTCAATATATATAACATGTGACGAACCAACAAATCTGACTAATATGGAAGGTCCCAAAAAACATTGTTTTATCCAAATATGACCTCTCCCAAAACCATTTATCTCTTTATTTTTTATTTTTGGTACAAAAGAAACATGAGATAATTTAGAGATAATAGATTTTACCTGATTACCTAAGAGAATTGTTAGAGGTGCGTCTATTTTAATTCGACCTTTTGTAAAATTAATCTTGCTTCTTCAAAAAGGGTGATCCGTAGGAAGAAATATCTAATAAAAATAAAAATAACTAAACTTTCTCCCATTAAAAATTAGAAATTCTTGCTTCCCATCCATGAAATACATACATGATTTTAGACCATTTGTGATCTATCTAGATAACATACCATACGTCGTAAATTCACTGATTGTCCATATTAATGCGACCTTAAATATAAAATTCTTATCTACAGCTGTATCAAATGTAGTCACACCATTTTTCCATAACTAAACTGACTCATTAATTAATGGTTTCAAATAAACATCAATATTATTATTTGGATGTCCTGGAATTAATAGCATCAAATATATATATGGTTCCTTCATTAACATCCATGGAGGCAAGTTATAAGGAGTAATGAAAACAGGCCAAAAGAATATTATCAAATATAAGCACCAAATTGACAAAAAGCATTAGTAGAAAGGCCTCTCCATATGTTACGAGGTTCTGCAGAAAAAGAAGGATGCATGTGATCAAAATCTTTCCATGAGTCACCATTACATGGATGATTTAATCTTTCTATGATGAAAATATTTGATTTATGTCATGTCATAAATCCAGTTGTGCTATGAGACATAAATAAATGTTGTAAATGTAGTGTAATTAGAAAATATCTCAACTGTTTTATGGGAACTCTAGACTTTTTTTATTGGGATTCTTTATACCTCGATTCTCCACATGTTGAAAAATTAACCAAATATTCATATTCACCATAATATAAGATGAAGTCAGCTAAACATTCATGGATCTTTTGACAACTTAGACCCAAATTATGAACCAGCCTTTTACTCTCATAGAAACTTATAGGTAATGTATTTCTTTCATGAAAAAGCAACTTAACCAAAGATAAAATATGATTGAAATAACTATAAGACATTCCAAAATATGATTTAATAGCCATAAATTTTGTAACAGCTTTAAGTTTGCTCATATAGATTCTCAGATATAAGGCCTTCTCAATGGATTGCAACAAATTGTAAAACTGATAAGGTTCAAATTCAGGATTTGGAATGTCATTATGAGATGTTGTTTCAAGAATAGGCGGACCAACTACCTCATGTATTAAATTCTGAAATGAAGGATCTAGAATCCAAAAATGTGTATTTTCTATTGAAATCGTTTCACCATGTTGATTTCAAAAAATATAATCTTTCCAAAAACTATAACGCAATAGAAAAAGTCCAACATTTTCAAATGTTTCAAATATCCTAATACCAAATTTATGAAACATACATTTAATTGTTCCTTTATAAAGAAAATATGAATTTGATGATGCAAATGATATAAAGGCTTCAACGCCTTCAATGTAGACCAGCTTTAAACCAGATACAATTGGATTTTTGAAATTATTTATCCAATAATGATCACATAATATATATTGGTGTGTACTTACCAAGTCCATAGTTATCTAAATAAAAAATAAAAACAATTATATGAGATTATTTTGACTAATTAAAAATTATTATTACATTTTAACACCATGAAATATTCGATATGGAATATGATCAGAGTGAGGCACTGGGTTAGCACTAGATTACAGAGCCCATAGAGGCTCGGGGTAGATAAAATAACAATATTAAATATATTTTATAAGACACATGCTATATTATTAAAATAGTAGAATATCTCTCGGACATTGACTCAAAAGTGACACACGTTATTTTTTAAGAGATGCGATTTTTTATATTTTTTTATATTTTCTACAAATTATTATGATGATTTTCTAATCATTTATGATATTAAGAATTTATTAATAATAATGACTCATTGATTGTTAAATATTATAAATTATTTAAACTAATAATATATTTTTAATAATTAATATTTTTTACGAATTATTAAAAAGTCTTTTAATTGTTATATTTTTAAAAAAAATTATTACTAATAATTATCCTAATTATTATTAACTAAGTTTTTAATAAATAATACATATTTTAAATTTTTATTTCATTCATTAAATTAATTTTTTAATGATTTTTAATATAAAAAATTCTTATAAATTACATTTAGTTAAAATGTTTGTTGTAAATAAAATTTCTCGTCATTATTAAATAACACTCATTTCTATTGTCACGACCTGTCCCTCGGGGCCCATGCCATGACTACCCCAAGTCCTTTTGGAATTCCCCACTTGAGTTTTGGATAAAGTTTGGGTATGGCCAGGTTGGATCGAACATGAATCCAACCGGGGCCTCAGAACTAAAAGGCTAATAACTTAAAGACTGGGTGTCCGATTTATGCACTGTATATTGCGTTGAGACCCCTTTTATGTGGTGGTCCTTTATGATACTTATCCATGGTACTTCATGGTAGTCGTATTATCGACCTATGGCTTGAGGAACAGACCTCCCAGAATCAAGCGAACTTAGTGCTGGAACCCTGTAGCTGGTTGTAACATGAGAAAGGGATCCTTTGTGGGTCTGTTCTTGGAATACTTTTTGAGTCTGTGTTCGAGATTCTCACTTGGATCCACTCTAGGAATCCACGTGGGACTACTCTAGGATCCTATCTGGGTCTGGTGTACTAGGATTCTATGTGGGTATGAAGATGTACTAGGATCCTATGTTGGTGTGACGATGTAATATGATCATGTGTGGGTCTGACAGTGTACTAAGATCCTGTGTGGGTCTGACGATGTACTATGATCATGTGTGGGTCTGACGATGTACTAGGATCTTGTGTGGGTCTCACGGTGTACTAGGATCCTGTGCAGGTCTGACGGTGTACTAGGATCCTGTGCAGGTCTGACGATGTACTACGATCCTGTGTGGGTCTAACTGTGTACTAGGATCTTGTGTGGGTCTGACGATGTACTATGATCCTCTATGGGTCTGACGGTTTACTAGGATCCTGTGTGGGTCTGACAATGTAATATGATCCTGTGTGGGTCTGTAATTTGGGATCCTTCTTGGTTCTGCCTCTTATCAGAGTAAGATCATTCATTAGTTACATCTAATCATCTCTACTATTATACCTAAGATATACTTGGTGTGAGATGATTCCATACCTGTGTGGTACTTTCCTTCATGGTAATACCTTGGTGGTATTCTTCTGTGTGGCGTACCTATGTGGTTCTTACCTTTGTGGTATTCCTTCCTTTTTCTAATAGTTGAGCTTCGGGCTTTTGGGTTGGACCCTGTGTTTCCTCATGATTGAGATGGGTATACTTGATAACTTAGGTATATGTATGGGCACATTCCTAAGTAGGTTTGTCAGTTGATTTCATGCTTTTTGGTTTATTCTTTGTGGATTTTGTGAGACCTTGAGGGTCTTGGGGTCCCTAATGAGTATCTTTATACTCACACCTACAAGGGATATGCCCTAACCTTGTTGTGTTTAGTACAGATGACAGACATCACTGATCGGGGTTGAGGGTACCAAGACTGGACGGTGCCCGGAGGTGGACCATACAGCATGTTGGTACGCAGAAGAGACGGGCGGACGTGGAGTGCTGAGGAGTAAATCTATACCTACCCTTCAGTTAGGAACTTTAGAGGATGACCCCATATATGTCTTTCTCTTTCTTTAGCTGTATTGTATTTCAGTTGTACTTGTACCCTTACTGTTGGGCTTGTATTCCGGCCCCTCTTACTTTCAGCACTCTTTTTACTATACAGTTTACTTGTGTTCATATCTTGTTGTGTGATTGGTTGAGTGTGTTTACAGGTTACAGAGGAAATTCCCTCCCGGTTTTAGGGGATACGCCTTTCAGTGCTAGTCGCCAGCCCCTGGCCTATGGAAGGTAGGCTTGGGGTAGTCACGGCATGGGCCCTACGGCACAGGTCATGACATCTATTTATTTCATACATTATATATATATATATAACACATAATCAAATCTATTTACATCAAAAAAAAATAAACTTTTTTTCAAAGAAATTAAAAAATCAAATCTGTATACATATATACACGCACGCACACAATTTTTCATATATTTTGTTAATTTTTCAAATTATTAATAATATTTTGTAATTAACACTAATATTTACTATTTATTATTATTATTAAGTAAATAATTATTTATATATAATTATTTATATATTTATATATATTTATATGTATTTTTATGTATTTTTATATATTTTTATATATTTTTATATATTTATATTTAAATATTGATAAATTAATATAAATATATCACAAATATTCTGACAAATTTCTTTAAACCAATATACATATTAAAATTATATATACATAGATATAAACATACATAAATATTTAATACATATTAATAATATTGACTAATAAATTAGTAGTTCTTATAAATTATGTAATAATTATTATTAATTATTTAAATTGTTATGAAATTATTAATAATTAT
Organism: Viscum album; assembly: GCA_963277665.1. Classification (NCBI taxonomy): domain Eukaryota; kingdom Viridiplantae; phylum Streptophyta; class Magnoliopsida; order Santalales; family Viscaceae; genus Viscum; species Viscum album. The sequence goes on from OY728165.1 coordinate 817,811,649, forward strand.
TATATATATGTATATCACTATTTCATAATTAATATAAATACATAAAATATATTCTGACACTTTTAAATAAATATACATATGAAATCTATATAAATATATATATTTATATTAAACCTTACATATATTTTTAAAATATTTTTATATAAAAATTCATATATTAATATATATATATATATATTACATGATTTGAGAATCAAATATATTTTTACATGTTTCTTAAAACAAATATATATATCAAATTAATACATTCATACATATATATATATATATATATATATATATTAAAAACCTTACACATTTTTTAAAACATTTACATGCTTCTGTCTGTGTATATATATATATATCATAAACTTTACACATTTTATTAAAACTTATATATATATATTCATATTTTATTATACATACATGTATATATATATATATATATATTAAAAACATTGCACAATTTTTTATATAAATATATATATATATATATATATTAAAAAAATTATACGCTTTTTAAGACATTTATATATATACATAGAATGTATTGTTTGCAAATGTTTATATCAAAAAAATTCTTAATTAATCAGAATGTATTATTTATATGAATTTATATAAAAAAATTTATTAATTAATATAAATATATAAAATATATTTTGGTAAATTTTTTAACAGAACTACATATCAAATTTATATATACATATATGCAAATATACATACAGACATACATATATGTATATATATATCACAAACCATTAACGTGTTTTTAAAATCATTTATATATATATATATATAAAATTTAATATATATATACACAAACATATATCAAAATTAACATAGTACATAAACATACTTATATATATACAAATATGAATACAAAACACATATAAATATCAAAAATAAAAAATTATAAGAATTACTAAAAAAAATTAAAATAAATTATACGAACCAGATTAAAATCAAAATAGAGAATAATATAATTGTGTCAACCCTAAATATCAAATAAAGAATGAAAATCATATAAATTTGTAAACTTAGGGTTTAACCATACCAATATATTTGATATTGAACCCAAAATGTGAAAAAAATAAACCAGATTAAAATAAAAATAGAAATTAATGTAATTTCATCCATCTTAAATATCAAATAAAGAAACAAAATCAAATAAATTTATAAACCTAGGGACCAAACCATTATATTTAACATTGAACCCAAATACGCTAAAACAATTGATTAAAAACGTAAGAGAAGTTTGTACCTTGAAGATCTAAGTCTGGATCTGCAAAAAATGTAAAGAACGGAGTTGCATGGAGCTGGAGGGGAAATGGCCGGGCTGTACGGTTTGTAGTGGGAGAGGGAAAAGGAAGAAAGAAAGGATCGGAATAAGAAAAGGAGGTTGTGCACACTTTAAAATCGATGGTTTTTTGTGACAGAATTAATGTTGTCACAAATAGTTTTTCTTTAAGATTATTTGTGACAGAAACTATGTTCTATCGTAAATAACCCCGAGCCTAGGGGAATTTCTGAAGGATTTTGTTATCCATCGAAAATGCATGTCGCAATTACTTTTCACGATGGGTGGTGGGAAACCGCACCAAAAACAGTTACAATGGATTATTTATTCCGTCACAATAAACCATTTTTTGTAACAGGCTAAATAGTATATTATAATGGTAACAGAAAATCCACTATTTATGATGGGTCATATGGTCACATTAAATGACCCATTGCAAATGTCTGAAATTCTAGTAGTGGGTCATCTACTTAGGTGAATGATATGAGAAGTGTTCATCTGGCTGGTTAGTCTATACATAGAGAATAATTAACATATAAGTAGGATATATAGGATTTGCATACTCCATGTATCTTGGTCACTCAATGTATGGGAAAATGTTATTGTATGATTATGTATACTTTTATATCATACAGTTAGTGGACATAGGTATGGAGATGCATGTGTTTTATGGAGATCATTTTGGATTTCTTTATTGTTGGTATTGTATTGATTCTGTTCTAGAGGCAAGTTTTTCTTAAAATTATGGATTAGGGAATTAATTGTTTTTTTCAACACTAAAAAGGCATGTGGTTCGCACTTTATGGTTGTGTTAATGGGGATTATTTTTTAGCAAAAAGATTTTTTATAAAACATTGAGTGTTACCCCAAAAGTTTTTTGGAGGATATTTAAATGAATTTTTGGTTGAATTTTCACAAGTTGATATATAAGATATAATATATAGTGAAAATTATTAATATATTTTCCAAATATTTTTTTTCAAGTGAAATATTGTTGGAAATGTCCAATAAAATCACCTCCATAACATAGTGGTTTTCATTGGATCTGCACTAAAATAGTCTCCACCATGTGAGAGTGGTTCATGTAAAGTTGTGGTCAGAAACCATGATTTTTGTCATGTTCATGTGATTCATGTGTGGTGAAAAATTCCTACCACATGATTTCATCAGTTACGAACCAAAGGGTTGGTTCATTTATATTTATAACACCCCATTCATTGAAGTGATCAATGAATGAACACTCCAATAGGTGTAACTTTCAAGCATCATGCGATAACACTTGAACCACTTCACATAGATGACACTATTCATATAATAAAGATCATTGAGGATATTTATAAGAGGATGTGATCCTATTATATTCATGGTCTGAGTTTGTAAAGAACTATTAGTCCATAGATAAAAATATCTTCCATTGTTGAAGCTTGTTCATCGCTTGGCAAAGGCACTAGCACCCCTTCAGGCATTCGAAAGTCCTCGTGAAGCATCCATGGATCCATTGGTTAGTGTTTCACTCTAAGTGAGGAAGAATTCATGATAATCCACATGATAATAATCAAGATAACATTTTTAAAGAACTGGGATAGAATCTTATGGTGTTTGATCATTTCAGGTATGCTAGTTTATGCTCTATTTTTTAAAAATTATTACACGTTTGATTCTTTGGAGATAGATTCTTCGGTATTTGGGTTCGCTTCCACTACAAAGGGTCATATGATTATCCAAAGAAATTCATCAGAGGTATCAAAGCAAGTTTTTTCAAGAATTAAATGTTTTTAATCCTTGTTTTTTTAGAAAGAATCACATTCACCAGGGTGTACAACTGCCTGTGGTGTTGTCATTCCTTCTTAAAACCGCCCAGATCACCACCACCATAGCATAGTGATGCCCATGGTGGTTCCTTACTCATATTATCTAAGAACCATGGTTTGGTAGATTATGAACTTTTCCCTGTGTTTTTTTTCTTATCATGTTAGTTCATTCCAAAATAGCTAGAGGTTGAGCACCATGATGATTTTCATGTCGTGGTGAATCATTAGAATCTTTAAGAACATAGATTTTAACAATTTTATTTAAATGGTTTATAAAAAAATTTTAAATTACTATAAAAGTTATTTTGGGATATTTTAATTTATAAAATATTTATAAATTAATTAACTATAAATTTTTTATAATTAATTAAATATTTTTGAATCATTTAAAATATTCCTAAAATATTAAATGTTAATATTTAATATGCCTTTTACAAATTATATGTTATATGTTATGATATAGAAATACAATTTATATTTATAAGTCATAATGAATAATTAATAAAGTGTTGTAAATTAACAAATAATGCTTAAATATAAATTTTTTATATTTATAATTTTGAATTATTCATAATTAATTAGTTAGAAATTCTACAAATTACAATGACCTTATTTAAAGATATTACTTCAAGCACATCAAAAAAAATTTGATGATTAATGTGATTATATGTTTAAATAAAATTTTAAATTTCATATAATGTTAATATGAAACAGTTTATATTGATTTTTAATTCTATGTTTTTATATTCATGTTTTAGCTAACCTATCAAATTATTATTATTAAAATTTATTTTTGAATTGTTTATAAATGTTCATATCACAATTAATTATTTGAATTTTTAATTTATTTAATTGTTATTCCTTGATTGATTCATAGTGATAAGTTGTATATAGAATATGAATATTTTGTATATTATATTTTAGCAATTAATATTCTTTTAGGAACTAGAGCTATGCATTTCACGCTAGGTGTGACTCCATAAAATTTAGTTTTCATCTACCTTGACTCATTTTTTATTTATAGATATATTCTTGAGAATAGTTTTTAAATATAGTTTGTTTATATTATTTTTTATAGATATTATAAGGCCCCAGCCTTAAACCTTACTTAATCTTGAGTTATTACAAGATTACACATTGAGGATCTTTTTAGGTTTAGAGTTTTAGATAATTAGATCATGAAACTCGCATTACATTCCACATTTAAACAAAGTGGTTACATAAAAGACAGTATTCATTCTTCCCATCAACGGAAACATATTGAAAATAAAACATGGATTCTTTCTTGACACATCCTTGACACTATCATCATATCATGTACCTTTCCCTTGACCTGTGAAAAACATTTCAAAAACATGGGATGAGCATAAAAAGCTCAGTAAGGGTTATAAAAATATGGAAAGGAAACATGAGTTCATATATACATAAGAATGAAATCATACTTTACCCATAAAACATAGGCACTTTAACATACCTCATGAAACCATGAACAAATCATAGAAAACATAAGACATAAAGGTAAGTTGAGGCATTCATAACATTCTTACGTAGGGAGTAACCCTCTTGGTTACGTTTGGAATACCCATCACAGTATATTCCCTAAATCTCTTCAGAGAAACATTAACGTTTCACTCCTTCGCGTTACCCAATGCATTGGAGAGCTATATCGGGCTCACCCGCCCTTAGTTTATCACGGAACCACCCATCTTCATAATAATGCCCAAGAACCTCAACATAATCCTATCACATAAAACATGCATAAAGGAAACATAACATTTCCACCTTTCAATAACAAGATATCAATACAACACATTGATATAAAAACATTATGAAAACAATTTTCAATAACAAATTAAATGAAAAGTAAAACATGGTATTTATTTTTCTTTTAAAAAGAAGGTATGGCTTGTAGAGGAAGCCGAAACTCAAATAACAGTCACGACGGCGGAGAAGTCGTTGTCGCCGCATACGTACGACAAAAACATTCCCTTTTGTCGTTTAGTAAACGCTTTGTATAAAAAATATTCCTTTTGAATAAATGTAAAAGTAAAATGGGTTTATACACCGTATAAAAGAAAGTTGTGTATAAAATAAAATATACCTCAATGAAAGGAGATTGAGACGAAGTCCCATACAAAGACGGTATCCTTGGTTTAAGGATAAATCAATTACATAATTCTGTGTGACAAATGAATACACCAAATATAAGTGGATATTAAGTGTAAAATAATCAAAGGTCATTCACACATATTCAAAGGATGACATATTCAATAACTACATGTTGAACCCAAAGAAATCAAAATTGGGTTAAGAAGTTCCCTTGACAGCCTAACAGCGTCACATCAAAATGAGTTGATGAGAGATAAAAAGTGTATCTCATCACTTGGACATAAAATTTACATCAATAAGGATATATGAGAAAATATCCCAACATAACAATATGTAAATTAAAATACCCAACAAAAGAAGTCTTTTAAAAAAGAGGAGGGTGAAAGGTTCCCTTACTGACTTGGGTATCTTTCAAAACATACACCCCATGAAAGAAGGACAATAAATCATTGATGTAAATAATCATAAACGAAAGTATATTACATAAAGAGTAGAAGAATGGGCAGTAAATACACCACTCAAATGAAGTTGTGGCAAATGTAGCATAAATCTCACGGGAATAAAAGTGAGATGAAAAATCCCTTACGAAAACTCGGCAGCCTAACGGCGCCACATAAAACTTCCAAAAATGGATTGATGAGATCAAATAGGGTATCTCATCATATTAACTTAAATTTTATAGAAAGTGGAATATAAAATAACATCCCCCAACATAACAAAGAGGAGCTTAAAAGAAGTGACATAAAGGAGAGTACTTTAAAAGAAAGAGAGAGGTTAGATCTCTTACGAAAATTCGGCAGCCTTACGGCGCCACTCAAAACTTCCAAAATGGATTGATGAGAGAAAATAGGGTCTCTCATCACATGAACATAAAAATTAAAGTAAGTTTAATATAAAATAACATCCCAATAACAAGAAATATGAGCTTTATAGGGAATGACATAAAAGAGTGTACTTAAAAAGAAAGAGATGAGTAAGATCCCTTACCTCAAGTCCAACTTGTCTTGTTCGTTTCTTTATATTCCTGAATAATAAACTTTGGTCAATTAATAATTGCCTAAGTACCTCCTTTAGAGATTATTATTCAGTTTATATCACATATTATAATGTTATAATAATTGTTTAATAATGTTAGTTCATATCAGACATTTTTGCTGATGTTTGGTACATGAGTCAAAAATGAACTTGTTTAAAAAAAATATTGCTCATGTAGAAATAAGTAAATAATTTCCAAAATAGTATTAATGATTAAAATATCATATATATCCAGTAAATATTCATTTCATACTATTCCATATCATTTGGAGATAAAAAACGAAAAGCACCGTTCATGGAGACGGTAGGCCGTACGTACGCATGAACACTACTTTCATTTATTGTCATATTAATGGAATTAAGAAAAAATGAGAGAGATATATATATGTTATAATTCCATAATTATATCCATAATTTTGATGTAATATATTACATATATATCCATTATTTATATGTAATTATAGTATTACATAACATTTTGAGATAAGAAATGAAATGTACCGTTCATGGAGACGGTAAGTCGTACGTACGCATGAATGCTACTTCCATTTCTATTTCATATTTAATGGAATTAAAAAATAATGATACATAATAGTATTTTAATTCAAGTATTGTATCATATATAATATCATTAAATATATCCTTTATACATACCACATATGGTATTAACGAATCAAATCACTTTGAGGGGGTGGTAGTTCGCACTTCCTTAAATGAAGATATCGCGTTTACCCATAATGGAAACCATAAAGGTATGACCAAAATGAAAAATACAGAAGCTTAAGGAAATAATAAACATATTATATATCATATATAAATATATTTTCATCTTAATGGCCGCCTCTGAAGGTGTTAAAATAATGTTGAACAATCATCGTTTCGGGAGGCCGAAATTCGCCATCCACGGAAACAGTATGTTCTTTAACCATTAGATGTAGGTGTGTGAAAGTGTAGCTCGAATCCTTCTTATAACAACATCCTAGTATATTTATGATACTGTATTTGTTACAAAAGAAATTAATAAAAAGATTTTATGGGGTTGGAGAATCAAAATAAAACAAAATTACTCAAGTGAAGACATTACCTTAAAATCGCGTAACTCCCTTTGGTTTGAGCTCAAAGGCTTCCTTGGGAAGACTTATGCCCAAAATTAGGCTTCAAGGAGTAAGAGAGGGAAGTGGAGAGACAAAATGGGCAGAGTTTGGCCGAGCCAAAGGCTTTGGGAGTGTGGGTAAGGAGGTAGGGGTGGGGGCCTTTTATAAGAGGAGAGGAGGGGCACTCTTGTAAAGTTACAAAATGTTACTTTATTTTCAAAAGATTTTCGGATTTTAAAGGTCCCACATTGATGTATTTCGAGGCTAAGGTGATAAGGGTTCGAAATCCACTCATCCAATAGGTTTTGAACAAGTGTAGGGCTTAGATATTACATTATCTTTCCATTTTATTTAAATCGTTAAATAATGAGGTCATCACTGCATCATCATGATGTCATAAATAATTTAATTTATTTAATGTCTAAAAATTATATAAAAAAATACTATGATGTAGGAAATATTTTATCTTTCCAATTAATATTTATAGTCAAAACTCTGATTTGTATAACCCCATGTAAAAATTGTTTTAGCAAAACATTTCATGTTTGTCTCATTTTTACTTTAACTTTAAATAAAAAGATATTAATGTCATTTTCCAACCAAAGTGGCTTCATGGGGTCCCCAAGTTGACCCATGGGTTTTCTTGGTCGGCCATGACACATAAAATGAGGTTAGGACATGTGTCAAGTTCATTTCATATTATTAAAACATTATTTTTACCTTAAACTACACTAATTACCTCTAATCGCGATTAAAAACTTAATAAGTTACTATTCACTAAAAAATTATTTTTATCCCATTGAACCACATTTTACTTCTTAATTACAACCATGTATGTCGGATTTTTGAAATTCAAAACACAAAGATGGAAAAATTTCATTTAAACGGAAAAATCAGTTTTTATAAGTACCACTTAGTGGTTTCACTATTCATCAAAAATTGAAGTTTTTCAAAAAAATCCCAAAAATTCACCCTAAGCTATATTTGATATTCCAAATTCAAAAATGAAGTCTATTTTACAAAATTAAAAACATATAAGTCACATTAATTAATTTAATATTTAATTCCCGTTGTCAGATCAAATAGCGTGTTTTTATGAAACAATAAGTATCAAAGGATTGACACTGGTTTAAGTCTGATTTCAAAGTGAAATTAATTCCAACGACCACTATTGGATTTAATGGTAAAAATATATTATAATTTCAATTTAAAACCAATTAAAAAGATAATCTAATCATATAAATAAATTATATTAAAAAGAGGTTTTGAATTAAAATACAACATTTTACACTATTCATTTAAAAAAATGAACTTTATCGGAAAGATACCAAAAATTTACACAAAGTAAATTTTGATGTCCAAATTCTTAAGAAGAGTTTTATTTGGTCCAAAAGGATGTATAAGAGTGAACAAAACTATATTTAATGACAGCTCTCCATCAAAAGGCGATAAGTGAACCTTTAGTGAAAACTAGGGCATATACGCCTAAAATCGAATTATTTCAGTATTTTATGCCTTTATCTTTTATTGGATAAATGTAAAAACATTAAAAACATATATAATCATATTTTAGTTATTTCTATCCATTCCCGCCAATACAACGGCTACATGTTAACTACCATTTAAAATAATATTATTTTATTATTAGAGTGCAACGTAAGATTCCCAAGAAACTCGTTGTTGCGTGTTGGGTACGCCATCGAGCATAGCGTCCCCTTTAAAGTAATATTAATATTTTATTCACAAATATGGATAAATATGAAAATGTCATATTCTTTATTTACCCGGGGTGTTACAGATATCATGAATTAGATTCTCTCTTGAATAATGTCTCCCCAGGTAGAGAAACATGGGGTCAAACCACCAACCGACCGAGAGGCTATTTATTTTTTATAAAGGTGAATGGGGTTGGATATCTATCACATAGGGATTACTCATGTAGATATTTCCAATATAATATAACTCTATAACTTTACATAAAGTGTTAATTTACCTTATTCATATGATAGATTTCAATATGTAGGAATATGTTTGACAACTTATTTTTAGTCGATAACACAAACATGTGGGTTGTATAATGAGTTACACATTAATGTGGTGAGAATGCATAAATTTAGTGGTTGGAATAAGGATTCCAAAACTAAATCATTAGAAGCATGTATACACAAAAATCAGTATAACATGAGAAGATAAATATTACATATAATGTAATAGGTATGAATTTTATGTTGATATTATGTATATGAAATTGGTGATACTTTAAAACCCCACAAATACTAAGTGTGAGATTCCATCCAAAGAAACATTTATCTAGACTTCAATAATCTATCTAGGTAGTTTCATGCAAATGTGGGGTACTCCATTATTATATTATTTAAGGAAATCATGTAATGGGTGACTCGGGATTATTAATTGGGTAATTCCAAGCCAAAGTAGGGTTCCCCTAGATTGTATTATGTTAGCTTGTTTTTTATATTTTTTTTGGGTTTCACATAGATATAAAATCCAATGGGTTGTTATAATATAGAAAAGTATTTGATTAAATACATACAATTTATTTGGATAAAGATTTATCTACTCAACTATCAAAGAATCACAACAGTTATAATTGGGACGAATTGCTGCCAAAATAACTAAAGTATTGAGTATCGCACCAAAACAAGGGCATTGCTTAGTGAAATACGTATATTGGATCACTAAATTTATATGATGTCTACGGTTATAATTTTTAGTTGGATAACTTTCATTTAAATTCCTTAAAGAAAGGATATAATATATAATATTCACCCACTAATATGTATACGACGTAGATAATTACATACTTAATCACAATAATTTGGAGATATATGATATGTATAACCTATAAAAAATTAAATATTGGTGTCTAAGTTTGATAAGTGTTCTCATGGATAAACTTTCTGACCACAAAAATATGAATGTTATAGAGACTAATTCCACTATCTCTGAATCATGTGTATTAGATATCGGATTTCTGTCCCACATTTGTACTAAAAAAAACTCAGAGAGAATTAATGAAGGGATAAGTATATATTAATGTAGGTAATGGAGATAAAGTTTTTTCATTAGAATTATTCACTTAATGAGAAATGAATTAAATGACTATATAGAGATGGATTTTTGGCTCACTTGGTTATGAATCATTTGATATAATATAATCTTTTTTATTGTAAAAAAATAAAATGGAACCTTTTGGGATAAAATTTTAAAGGGTTAGTAAGCTATAGGATCTTATACACAGTGATATATGTAGACCAATGAGTACTCAAGGAAGTGGTGGTAAGAGATTTTTGTTACTTTTACCGGTCAATTTTACCAATATGGTTATGTGTTTATAATTAAGTACAAGTATAAAACTTTTTTAAAAGTTAAAGTATTTTTATAACAAAGTACATAATCAACTGGGTAAGAGTGTCAAATTCCTCTGATCAAATTGGAGTGGTGAATACTTGATCAAGGAATTCATAGTTCATATGATAGAGTGTGGAATTATTTCACAACTCATTACTCATATAATATCATAATGGTATGGTGTGTCTAAAATTAGGATTCATAAATTTTTGGACATGGTTCAAAAAATGATGAATCTATCCAACCCACTTATCTAATTCTGGGGTTATGTGCTAGAAACTGATCTATTCCTACTTAATATAATTACATCTAAATAATTTGTAAAGACTCTGTAAGAGATATGGATTATTAAACATCCCATTATGTATTTTATAAGGATTTGGGGTTTCAAAGAACTCTTATGGTGATTGGATTCTAATAAGATATTCCCTAATTCATAAAAATGATAATTTCTGGATTATCCAAAAGAAACTAAGGGATATTATTTCTACCACCCTAATAAATAAAAAATATTTTGGGCTCAAGATGGTTATTTCCTTGAAAGAAAAAAACATGGATTGAGTTTTTTGTGGGAGTAAAGTAGAACTTTGATAATTTAAAGTCAGATAAATAGTAAGTATTCCTGAGATGGAGGTTGATATGGTTTCAAAAATAGTTGTGGAAGAAGAATCGAATGAAGTTACACAAGAAACTCAAAATTCTGGTAGGATTCATCAAGAACCCAAGAGATATGGAATTCTTGTGGACAATTATATTGAACTAAAATTCATAGATGATGAAAATAATTCCTACCAAGAGGTTATTAAAAAAATTTGTTCTGTTTTTTTTTAAGGCCAAGTCAGAAGCAAAAGCTTCTGACCCTTTATTTAATAAAGAAAGGAGAAAACATGAAGAAGGCGAAAGGGGTTACAAAATCAGAAATGCCCTCATTCTCAAAAACTAAAAATCATAATATGACAAGTCATTCCCATAATCAGAGTCTCCAGTAGGCTCCCATTCAGATTGAGACTTATCTTGGTTAAAGGCCTTCCAATAATTGTCATCAAATTTTCTTGAGACCTTCGAAGTTGATCTAGTCGACACCGTCTTAGGAATTAGAGAGTAATCTTTGCGATGTCTTCTCTTTGTAGGCACGTAAGTAAAATCCTCTCCATCAGTCATCCTTGCCTCCCCAGCTATGACCATATCCTTGAAGGAGAGAGATCCACCACTGTTCGGAGTAGTGAAGCTAGCCTTTTCCCCCCTCAATATCTGAAACATCCCCCCATTTACCAGTAATGGGTTCCTGTCGATCATCAACCTGTTTCCCAGCATTTACACAAAAAGGACCACTAAGGTCTCTTGTGGGGGACACATCCATTATCTTTTCTTTATCTTTGTGAGGCAGATGCGGGATAGATTTCTCTGCATCAACCAGAGATGACTTTCTGGGAGCAGCATCACCCGCAGTCAACTGATTCCCAGAAATCAAAACATCAGACGAAGCAGGAGGTGATTCTTTGCTTGAGTCACAATCATGAATGGTGGCTTTTGACAAAGATGTATCTTTCATTTGTTTTTTCCTTCGATAGAGATTTGATGGGTGGCCCATCCTCCCACATTCCTCGCAAAAGGTGTTCCTCCGACATAAGTCCAAAGAATGCCCAACAGCCATACAATGATTATAGAAAAGTGGTCTTTTTTCATATTCAACATCAATTTGGATATTTTTAGAAGGTGTCGAGAGGATTACCTTGTCAATCAGCATAGAGATGAGATATATCTCTACCAATATTCTGGCAAAGTGACCATAACGGACATCTTCAGTCTCCTTATCAAGGCGGATGGGAGTTCCAATAGCAGATCTGATATCAAGAAAGATCTTTGGATGCCAAAGGACCCAATTGAGTCCATGAAGGCGGACCCAGACCTGAGAAAAAGAATTTCTTGTACGTAAAATATTAAATTCCATAGACCATTCATGTAAGTGAAGCCAGCCAGGTTTCAAAAGTAGGGTTCCACTGCTCCATGCTTTCAGCTTCAACTCCTCAGAGGGGAACAAACAATGAAAGAATCTGCGACCAAGTGAGACACATTTCCAGTTTGAAAAACCCCATAACATTGAGGTTCTGTGAAACAAATCATTAAGTTTCCATGGTTTCTCACCCTTAGGGAGAACAATACGTGCAATCAAAGAGTTTTTACCAAGCATCATTCTCTCTGCAAGGGCTGCATGATTGGCTTCAACATGCGCACATGAACCCTTCCGAGTGATTCTACCAGGACATGGATCCTTGAACCAAGCCAAAGGATGAGTTCCACCTAATGGAGTAATACACATAAGATTCAAGTGTTTTTTCGATAAGAAAACTAACATAGATGGTATAGTGTCTACCTATAAATAATTACTATCATAAATGTGTTGCAAAAAAGTTCTTGATATTTACTAAGAAGATACATTTTCACCTATTGTGATGATAAAGTCTATTCGGATTATGTTTTCCATAACATCTCATTGCGATTATGAGATATATCATATGGAAGTCAAAACTACATTACTTAAAGATGATTTTGATAAGGTTTTGTATATGGTATAGCCTGAGGGTTTAAAAGTTATAAATGATCCTAATAAGTTTTTCAAGTTGAAAAGGTCCATTTATGGAATAAATCTAGCTTTTCAGAGTTGGAATGCCAAATTTTATAATGTGATTAAAGATTTGGTTTAATTAAAAATGATGATGGTTCATGTGTATACAAGTGGGTTAGTGGGAGTATAGTAGTATTTATGATACTATATATAGAATATATACTACATATCAAAATTCAATTCTAGAAACTTTATTATGGGAAGGTTTTTGTCTAAGATAAACTACACAAACTCTCAAGAGGGGGGATATATTGAGTTCTTGAGATTTTTCTTCACTTTGAAAACCACCCTCTTCTTAATATAAATCACTTTGAGAATTTTCTTAAACATGAGAATAATTTGAAAATAAAATCATGGAGAAAAGAATCAGACATAAATATTTATAGTGGTTCAGGGAATAGAAACCCCCTAGTCCACTCCACCAACCCTCTTCACTACGAGTTGGGTGATTTTCACTAGACCAAACCTTTTATTGGGGGATTCTAGCACTTTTTTCAACGAATTTAGGATTTATTACAAGTATTCAATAGCATGGGATCTTTTAACAAGGATATAGTAAGGATTTATAAAAAACTTTGTTCAAGGTACTTTTACCAAGAACATGTTACAATGAATAAGATGATAAATATAGTATTTATAGATGTAGCTCATAGTTGTAAAATAAAACTAACAGTAGGAAGAAATATGAAACATCTATTATTTTCTATGTTTTATTTTTACATATTATATGGATTATTTACAAGGTCATCCACTGATATGGAGTGTGATTTTTAGGCCCAGTGTGCCCAGAAAAAATGTTTCAAAGATATAAAAATATTAACAAGAATGCATGCATGGTTTTCCTGAAAAAGTAGAATAAATACTAAATGGGTTCTTGAATCAGAAATATAAGGGAAAAATTGAATTCAGAATATCATCTTTACCCTAGGTATGACATAATATTGGTTAGCACATGTTATTTGTGAAAAAGTGGATGGGGAAAAATTTTATAAAATAAATTGAACTTAAGGATGTTTTTTATTTTCTTCAGTGAAGTGAACTACTCCCTCTATAAGTTTATAGCTAAGGAAATTGTCCCAGGTTTGGATGTTAAACCCTATAGACATAGACGACATTAGAGGAGATCATTATAAGCTGATGATAAAGAATCTAGATTCAGATTGTGGATCATCATGCTAACGAAGTTGAGGGATCTTATCAAACATGAAAAAGAAATTTTTCTTCACCAACAATCGATCCAAACCCCTGGTATTGAATGTGTTTCAATTGATTAATTCTCCATTCCTAATTTTGGAGATGGTTACAAATCAATTTATGGATGGATTGTTTTGTGGATCGATTGCCTTGCGGGATGGGTTTATTGTGGGATTTATTTGGGAGAATCTATTTTAATATCTTCATTATTTATCTCATGGAATGAATCAAGATCAATATGAACATTGATTTAGGTTCATTCCTCTCATTTTTTTTGTTCTTTTCTCCCATGATTCATCATTCTTCATGGGCGTTCTTCTTTGGCATGTGCCTTGACTTTTCCCAATCAATCGATCATTTTACACCCATTTCTTGGCGCAACAATCTGATATCGCAGATCTGGGATCGTCACGGCATGGCGGAGGTGCGATGATGTATATGGATTGAATTAGAATATGGATGATTCCCAAAATTTTCTTTCTTCAGTGTTCTTCAGCGCAAAATAAAGAATGGAAGTTTAATCTGATTTTTGAGTAAAATGGAAATGGGACACATTTTTCGGCGATAGTGAGGCATGGACGACCTTAGATCTTTGATTTATTGCTAAATCAATGGTCGAATTGATGGCGGATCATTCGGCTGGACGCACGGAGGGAGAATGGTGGTTTTAGAAAATCCTATATAGCATGGCTGTAATTTTGGATTAAATGGCATGTGGGGCCCCTGGCTTAGGTGATAGGGTTTGCCCAGAGTTGAGGATCATAGGACTTGTCACCCCTATCACACGGTGTGTGACCCTCTACAAATAACTTAACGGGTACTCCGGAAGTACAATGACATGGAGTGGAGTAAATGAGTAGCATTCATTGAATGTACTCCCCCACAGGGCATGGCCTATACTGTGTACATAGGTTACCTCATGTATTGGTACACGGGCACGAATACATGGGATGACACTGTGTACCAACACACTACTGGAGTACATGGGTGGACCCTAGATATAGGTACATGGCATGTAACCCATTCACATGTCGTGTACTCTTCTACATGACACAGGTTGAATGACATGGTCTATTTTACACTGGCAGTACCCAGGGTCAAGGGACATGATGTGTACCCTAACTACACATCATGTACTCCAATAAAGTGTGCTTGAGGCTCTTTATTTTCCAATGTTATACCAGTGTAGGTTGAGTGTGTTCCCTTGGTCCTTTCTTCAAGGGTACAGTGCGACATTACATCCACATCACTGGATTGTAATCCCCTCTAGAGGTTGAGTCTCATATAGAGTTGTAGTATCCCTCCTTGATACTAGAGTGTGATCCTCTATCATCCCTAGTGGTGTTTTTGGAATCGGTGTAACCTCCCTAAGTAGGGAGTTGATCCTCAATCTAATGGGCCACATCAATAGGGTTTGTGGAATTTTTAGCATGTGATCCCCTATGTATCAGGTTGATCCAAAATATGACTGTGGTGTCCCCTATAGGTTCTAGGTGTGGCCCCCTATCTATGTATCAAGGTTTATCCAGATCGAGTTCATGGTGTCCCCCAGTAGTCCTAGGCATGAACCCCTATCTATGTATCAAAGTATTCTTATACCAACACGTTCTCTTCAGGTGGGGCCCAAATGATTTATACCTCTTCATCGAGTGTCTCCGATTATAGCATGGCTCATGGAGTGGGATCTCCTGGAACAAGCATTGTTTCAAATATAATCTTGTGCATAGCAGTTGGTCATGACCACCTAATGGCATGGTGTCTCTTTTAAGTATATTTGGGTTCTCTTTCTCTCTTGGAATCTGTTATAAATATATTGTTACATCTCATATTGAGCTAACTTACATGGTGCTTCTTGTCTAGTGTTTTCAGGGTGTCCTACTATGTATTGTTATACTCACCCCTCTATGGGATTTTCCCACACATGTCCTGTCTTATGTAGATGGAGGCCATTTTGAAGGTGTCCTAGGAGGACTAGGAGTGGGTGGAGTATAGCTAGAGCTTGTCAAACCAAGGTGTTTATTGAGAGTGTACCTTGACTTAGTCCTCTTCCATGGAGCAGGTTGGACTTCTTATAGTTTTAGTAAGACTTTTGTTACATGCTCTTTATGGTGGGATGGTATTTGGACCTATTTACTTTTCCTTTACTTCCTATTGTACTCTAGTTGTGGGATCTTATATTTATACGTGCATTCTCTCAGTTGTTTAAAATTTCTTCATTGTATGGGCATGGAGATATGTTCTTGTGTATAGGTAATTTAGGCTAATGCCTCCCATTTTTGGGATATGCCTACTAGGAATTGGTCACCAACCCCTGTCCTATTGGAGGTGGGATTATGGTAGTCAGAACATAGGCCCCTTTAGGAAGGGTTATAAAAAAGTTGTATCGAAGGCGGTCAGTTCTACTTTAGGATTGGCAGTCTATGAGATTGGTTTGAGGAAACCGTGTTAAGTTTTTTGAGTTCAGATTTCAGGCCAAGGACTCTAGTATTGGTGCAACGGTCGATGAATCTATACACCAGTACTCCGATCACCATCATTTCAACTCCATACATGAGAACACTAGTTGTAGGGAAAAACAATGGTACATGCATCATATAAGAATTGTTGTGTTTTCCATGTCCTTCTTGAGTTAGTTCCCTAGATATACTCTATTGATCGTGGTGCATCTTGTTTTATTTTATGATGTCTCCATATAAACAGCCAGCTAGGATTCCACCATGTGATCATGGTGATGATCCATCAAGTGACGAGACATTGGTATAGATATTTTTTCCAGAGATAGCACCTCCAGGTTGTGCAACAGCCATAACACCACTTGTAGAGTAGCATATGGTACCTGTGATACCAGTGGGTGAGGTGAAGAAGATGAGAATGCTTCATGAGTTTCAGCAATATAAACCCCTCAGGTTCTGAGGAGAGCCTGACCCACATGCAACTAAGGACTAGCTTAAGGAGGTGACCCGAGTTTTCTGTCTTGTTAGGACACCTTCAGATCATTGGGTTGTCCAAGCAGGGAGCCTTCTATATGGATCAGTTGGGCGATGGTGGGGTTTGGTTACCCGATATTATGACAAGGTGACTCATTCATGGACATAGTTTTAGGAACTTTTTGTAGTGTATTTGTCACCTTATAATCTAATATTTATGCATATCTAGGAGATTCAATAAATTCAGAATCATGACATATCGGTATCTAAGTATTCATCAATGTATACCAACCTCTCCAGGTACTCGATGGATATGACACACAACCCATACTATAAGGATCAGACCTTAAAGTGGGGCATTTTTAGGGACATCTGAGCCATTGTTATCCCTCTATGAATTCCTACCTATGTTGGGGTGCTAGAGCGAGCCTTGGTGGTTGAGAGTTCCTTGGTTGGAAAGATACAACTGGTGGTAGTCAGTAGTGGGAAAGTAGGAGTAGAATCCTCGACAGTAGGAAGCCGACATCAGTATCAGAGACTTAGATGTAGGAGATGTCACAAGAGGAAGACCCTGAATAAGGGATCTATAGTTCAGAGCTCATAGGGTGGGTCCAGTTAGCCTAAAGAGAGATGATGCTACTTATGTGATGATAGGGGACATCTCACTTGAGATTGTTTGACCCGTCTTACTACTGACAAGGAGACTATGAATGAACCACCATGGTATATATAGCCATAGGAGTGGGTAGATCCACTAGGTTGTGGAAATAGAAGAGGAGATGGGAGAGAAGTAGGTGGTGGTTGATGTTTCGACTTGTTACCACCACCACCCCCATGTGGTCCACTCTAGGCTAAAGAAGCTGGAGGATAGGGGAGGGGACAGCTACATGAAGTCGAGGCATATGAACCAGGGGATCTAGGAATGATTTGAGGTATTATTTATGTCTTTTCTACTTTAGTTATCATATTGATAGACATGGGTGCTAGTCATTATTTTCTTTACATGAATCTTGCTCAAGACTCAGAGGTTCTGGTTGAACCGTTGACTCAACCCTCATGATTAGAGACTCATACTTGAGGATACCTAATGATCATGTACCAGTGATGATAGTGTAACCTAAATCTTGGTGGTGATATTTTCTTTTGGGATCACTTGGTAGTGGTGTCTAGGCCTTATGACGTCATTCTTGGTATGGACTGGTTCCACAATTCATACTCATATTGACTATTTTAGTCAAAGAGTGCGATGTTTCTGTAGTGATAGAATGAGGTTTTACCTTTTTAGTGAAAAGGAAACATTGAGATCACGGGATGGACTCATTCATAGGAGGTTTCATCCAATTACTTTTCATTTATCTATACTTTCCCTTGGTGCAGTGGATGTTATGAGTCCTCACTTTCCTATAGTAGTGGTGGAGTATGAGGACATCTTTCCTGAAAATGTTTCAAGTTTACCTTTCCTAGAGATATATAATTCTATATTTATCTACACCTTGGGATGGAAATGATATCTACACCTTCATATCAGATGTATCTCGTAGATATTTATGAGTTGAGGGTACTGTTGGAGGGCTTGCAGATGAAGGGATTCCTGAGACCCAGTGTTTCACCATGGTCAGCCCTAGTTTTTTTCAAGAAGGTAGATGTGGGCTTCAGGTTATGTGTGTATTTACAACCCTTGAACTGGTAAATTGTGAAGAACAAGTATCAAACATCAAGGATTGATGACCCCCCCCCCCCCCCTTTGATTAGTTGAGAGGGGCTTAATGGTTCTCTAAGGTTGACCTCAGGTTAATGCTTTCAGAAGTTGAGCCAGATTTTGAAAAGCGCTCCAATATTGAGATTTCCCGAGGAAGTTGTCAAGTAAATAGTACACTGTGATGCATTAGGAACCAGGATTGGTTGTGTCCTACTGAAGAGGAATGTGGTAATTTCCAATGGTTCATGCCTGTTGAGACCGCATGAGTAGAACTACATGACCCATGATCTTAAGTTAGAAGTAGTAGTATTTTCATATAAGATGTAGTGATGCTGCCTCATGGGTGATTGGTTTATCATCTACTTTGATCATAAACATTTCAAGTATATATTTTCTAAGAAATATCTTAACATGAGACAAAGGAAATGGCTAGAGTTCTTCTTGGACTATGACTTTGTGGTTGTCTATACTCATGGGAAGGAGAATGTGGTGGAAGATTCCCTCAGTGATAGATCTAGTTCATAGTTGCTGAATGAGGCATCAGAGCAGTTGGACTCTATGTATTTATCCTTTTTGGATGGAGATAGATTAGATTACTTCTAGTTGATGGTTTTCACCCCTTCACTCTTACAGTGATTTAGGGAGGCGCATCTTGGGGATATCGACTACAAGACCCAATGTGCTCAAATGTCCATAGGGAATTCTTCTGATGGATATACAAAAGTTGGGCAGTAGGTTGTTCTTTTAAGAGGATGCATAGTAGTACCAGTGGCATTGCAGGAGGAAGTTATAAGGGAGTTTCATATGTCCCCTTTGATAGTACATCCATGTGTGGAGAATATGTAAAAGGACCTCTGATGTCAGTTTTGGTGGCTAGGAATGAAGAAAGGAGTTGCAGAGTTTGTTTCTCGGTGCCTTACTTGTCAGCGAGTAAAGGCTGAGCACCAAGTTCTAGGGGGTTTAGCTCAACCCATTGAGGTTCTAGAATAGAAATGGGATGGGATATTAATGAAATTTTTATGGGTTTACCATGTATTATTAGGGCACACAATTCCATCTAGGTGATCATTGATCAACTCACCAAGTCAACCCACTTCCTAGTTATCTAAGAGTAGAGTTTAATAGAGAGATTAGGACAACTCTATATTCAGGATTTATTTTGACTTCGTGGAGTTCCATAAATGATTGTTTCTGATCTTGATTTTCATTTCACATCTTGGTTATGGAAGGGATTACATAAGGATTTTTAAACCCATTTACATTTGAGCATAGTGTTTCACCCATAAATGGATAGTCGTACTGGGCAAACCATTAAGGTTCTGGAGGACATTCTATGAGCTTTCATGTTAGACTTTTTCCATAGTTTGTAGTATCACCTACCACAGGTGGAGTTATCATACAACAACATATAACATTCCACCATTGAAATGGAACTGTTCGAGGTTTTGTATGGGTAACCCTGAAGGTCACCACTTTTTTGGACTAACCAAGGAAAATCATCTATCATGGGCCTGAAGTTGGTGTGAGCTACTATAACAAAGGTACATATCACCCAATAGAAAATGAAGACTACATAGAGCAGTCATAATTACTATGATGACAGGTGATCGGGGCCTTTGTATTTCAAGGAAGGAGACCACGTGTTCCTTTGAGTTTCACCTCGATAGGGGTTACAGATATTTAGCTAGGGCGGTAAGCTATCTATGAGGTTCATCAGCACTTTCCAGATATTATGTATAGTTTTCAAGATGGCGTACCTCTTGGATCTACCGCTGCAGTTAGATCAGGTACACAAAATCTTCCACATGTTGTAGTTGAGGAGGTACGTGCATGACCTATCACATGTCATCAACTGGGGTGAGCTAGAAATCGATGATGGAGTGACGTTTTCTGAGTACCCATTGGAGACTGAGGATCAACCAAAGAGGATCCTTTGTAGTTGATTGATTCGTTCGTTGCATTTCTTTTGATACCATGGAAATCTCTTAATAAAAAATGGGAGCGAGTGGCTCAGATTTAGGCTCAGTACCCTCATTTGTTTGAGTAACCCTTGTTTTGGATTTTTAGGGATGTAAATTATAGTGACCCTAGTATTATAAAAATATCATTACATGATTTTAGGAATAATTAAACAATAAATTACAATCCAAGTATCGTAAATTCTAGTGTATTGGAAGACTAAGTACATAAAAATGAAAACATGGAACTAAATAAAACATTTCTTTATTTATCATCCATTGTAATATCTTAACTTCCTTTGACTCCTTAAATATATAAAGGAAAACCTGGGGATAATATGAACAAAGGGATGAGAAAAAAATCACAGTAAGGGAGTAAATATTAAAATAAATCTTAACACATGGGTTATAAGGCATTACAAAATGGTATAAAAAGTCATAGAACATGTTTAAGAACAATCAATCATAACATGGGATAATTTAATAATTGATTTATAGTAATGTGAAAGTAACATAAAACCCGACTTTAGCATGATTCAAGGATCATTTCACATATAGGATCTCGAGTCAAGGCTCATTTCACATTGAGGAGCATGAGCCAAGGATAACCACTAAGACCATTACACATGGAGGACGAGTCAAGGCTAACCACCAAGACCATTTCACATAACAAATCATGAGACTAAAAATTACCCAATTAATTGGAGTTCTATCTAGGAACACCAATAAAACATGTTCATGAATATTTTTTCCACATATATAATCAAACATAAGCAATCAAAAGAAACATAAGGGTTTCCTAAGGAAATAATTGGATATCATAATTATGTCAAAAGGAATATAAAAAGAGAATATCATAGTGGTTTCCATGAAAGGATGGATTTAAATCATTCATGGAAATTAATAAGGTAATATAGTCATATATCATGATAATTTATTTCAAAATTAAGTGAAAATAGTGTTTAATAAACTTTAGAAATAAAACATTTTAGTATGGTTTAAGGAAAAAATACATGATTCTTTAAAATGGAAAAGGCATAATTGTTTGTATAAAACCAGAATTGAACCAAGGTAGTTTTGCATGATAAAATGAGTGATTTTAGAAAATTAATGTATGCTTAAAATAGATTATGGATCACACTTGAAAATGGTTAATATTTCAGGAAGTTCCCTTAAATTGGTTTTGCTTATCGGGAATAATTGGTTAGGGTATCTTTTTAAAAAATGTATATCCCTAAAAAAATAAGGATTATTGGATCATGATACACGATTTTGGAACATATACATATAATTTAGAATATTTAAATAAAAATAATGTTTAATTTAATTTGGGTAACAAAATAGAGAAAGTGTAACCCAAATGAATAATAGAGGTTTGGGTAGAATCCCTTACCTTATGTCCAAAATGATTTTGCACTTGATCTTAATGTCTTGAATAATAAAATTATATTCATTAATTAATAATTCCTAAACCATTTATACATTTATTTTATTTATTATAACTTTATTAAGTTCATTTATTTCCTTTTTGATGGGTTAAGAGATTAAATTTCATCCTTTTGGGGCGTTGATTTCCTTGATTTTTAAGATCGATTTACTTGTATCTGTGTATGAAAAATCATGTAGAATAAGGATTTTGTCCATAACTCGATTGATAATTTATTAATGATCTTTTAGAATATTAAAATACCATTTTTTTTCAGAAGTGATGATGATTCATTATATAAATCATTAATGATAATCCTTAAGATTGATTTATCATTTTCTGATCATAACGAACCCATTTTGTTTTATAAATTAATATCATGTGTAAAAAATGATTTAAAAAAATTAAATTAGATATAATAAATATATTATAATCTTTTTAAACCATAAGAAAATTTCACTACCTGCCTTGAAAATGTAATTGAAAGATGAAATCACATCATCCATGAAGGTGGTAAATCGGCACCTCACAGACAATGTTTTCATTCTTAAAGTAAAAGAGGGATAAAATATCATTAATGAATAATTATTCCATAAAAAATATAAAATTAAATTATATATAAGATACTAGAGTTTTAATTATAATTGTATTAGGGGAGGTGAGGAGAGAGAATGAAAAGAAAGGAACTTGAAAAGAAATTAAAATAAAAGGAAGAGGGTTTTACCACTTGGTACCTTCTTCTTGAGACCCTTCCTAGGGTATTGGTTTTGGTATTTTATTAAGAAAAAAAGCTCTTAGATGTGGGAAAGATGTTTTGGAAGAGTATTGGGTAGGATTTAGACAATACTCAAGGTTTGAGAGGTGTCAGGATAAGAGGTGGTGAGGGGTGGTATTTATATTGGAGGAGGGGGTGTTTCTTGAATATTTTAATCCTTATTTTATTATTATTTTTTTCAAGAAAAGTAATAGTGTTGATTATTGAGACTAAATTCGTTAATTAGATCTCTTTAGTTCAATTTAATGGGCTTACATTATCACTACATCACCTATGACTCTATAATTCAAGTATTTAGCATTTATCGTAAATTATAGTATTTTACTATTCACCAAAAATTCAAGTATTTTAGAAAAAAATAAAAAATTCACCCTAACCATTTTTCAACGTGAAGAATTAAAAAATACAGTCCATTTTATCAAAATAATTTTCTAAATATTAGAATTTAAATTTTTTATTAAAACCATCATTTACTTGTAAAATACAAATTTTCAAATTAAAACTGCTTTTCTAACACTTTGAAAAATTAATTAAGGTCTCATAAAATTATGTTTTAATAAAAATACATCAAAATATTAATTTTTGAATAAATTTTATGAAAATAAAATTTCTTTTAAATTCTTAAATTAATCATAAAATTTTAATTAAATATTTATGATTTATAAAAATATCAACACTAAATTAATAATTTTTAAAATATTTATTTACTTATAATATGATATAATTATATTATATTGTCACTTATAATATGGATAAATTTTATTTATACTTTCATTGGTGAGGTTTTTAATTAATCATCCAGTTTACTATTCATAAGGGTCACATTACTATTCCAAAGGTCAAGTTACTATTTCATCAGTATAGGTTCCTTAACTCCTAGAAACACTTCTTATTTCATTCATTCATCATTTTTAAAGATTTTATTGTGTTATATTATGTGTTTATACCATATGACAAAATTATAAGAAGGGAATTACTATATATAAAACTTTGGGTGGTTACATTATTCCCCCTTATGAAATTTCACCCTTGAAATTTCATTTTTCATTCTAAGAAGAAAATAGGTGTCGGTACTTATCTTTCATTTCTTTCTCTGATTCCTATGTTTCCTCTTCAAAATTATGGTTCAAATAAATTTCTTTGATCATGTGAGTAGTCTTATTGTGTAGAAATTTATCTTTATAATCTAAGATCTTCACTAGATTCTCCTTGTAAAAAAGGCCATTATCCAACTATACCACCTCTAAAGATAGTACATTTGAAGGGTACAGTATGTACATACTTAAGAGGGATACATGGAATACATCATGTACTTATGTCATAGTTAGTGGAAGTTTCATTCTATAGGCCACAGCTCAGACACGATCTAGGATCTCGAAGGGGTCGATGTACCTAGGACTTATCTTCCCTTTCTTTCCAAATCTCATGATCCTCTCCCATGGAGATATGTAGAGGAATACCATGTCTCCAACAATAAACTCAAGGTATCATCAATGATTGCATGTATAACTCTTTTGTCGACTTTGGGATTCCTTGATGTGTTGTTGAATTTTTTTCACCTTCTCCACCATTTCTTTGACCATTTCAGGTCCTAACAACTTATATTCACTAACTTCAACCCAACATGATGATGTTCTAAACATTTTCCCATAAAGAGCTTAATATGGATCCATTTGTATGCTCAAGTGGAAAACATTGTTGTGGTAGAATTTGAACAGTGGTAGATGGTGGTCCCATCCTCCTTTGAAGTTCATAGAACATACTCTCAACATGTCTTCCAGTGTTTGAATATTTCATTCATATTGGACATCATTTTGAGGATGATATATCCTACTGAAGTTTATCTCAGTGATTAGAGCATGTTGTAGACTTTTATAGAACTTTGTGGTGAATCTCAGATCTTGGTTAGATACAATAGATAGTGGTACTCCATGAATCCTTACCACTTGTTTGATGTATATCCGTTTAAGTTGATCCAGTGATAAGTCCTCTCAAATTTTGAAAAAGTGATCTATCTTTGTATGATGATCCACAATAACCCATATATCATTGTTTCTTCTAGATGTCTTTGGAAGTCTAGACACAAAGTCCATGGTAATTTTTTCCCATTTCCATGCAGTTATGGGAAATGGTTTCATCATCCCTTTATACTTTTTTCTTTAATTCTTTACTTACTGACATACCTGGCACTTGGGTGTATATTCAACGATCTCCTTTTTCATATTGTCCCACCAAATGATCTATCGGAGATATCAATACATCTTTTTACTCCCTGTGATAATAGATAAAGTTGAGTTATGTGAGTCATTTAGAAGATATTTCTTTACCTCTGGATTAGATGGTACAAATATTTATGACCCAAATATCATGAATCTATCCTCGCCAATCTTGAACTTAAAGGATTTACCATTTTGGATAGCTTCCACCCTTTTCTGAATTTCCACATAATTTCTTTGAGAATCCTTTATTTTATTCATATTGGAAGTTTGAGTAATCATTTATATAAAGGATTTATGATGTTATTACCTTAATGATTCCCATGTCCATCCTTTGTAAGTATAAGAAGATTAGATCCTTTTAAATTATCATCAATGATAAATATGTAGGATCCTTTCTACTTAGAGCATCGTCCACCTTATTTACCTTACCAGAATGGTAGTGGATTGAGAATTTGTAATCCTTAATGAGATCTGATAATTTTTGTTGGTGCATATTAAGGTCCTTCTATTTGAATATATATTTGAGACTCTTGTGATCAGTATATATCTCACACTTCTCCCCATAAAGATAATGACTCCAGATTTTCAATGAAAATATCACAGCTTCCATATCCAGATCATATGTAGGATATTTTTTCTCACGAATTTTCAACTTCATTGAGGCATAGTCTATCAATTTATCATTTTTCATCAGTAAATATCCTAATCCTTTCTTTTAAGCATCACTGTATAGCACAAATAATTCTCCACTTGTCGGGAGTGTGAGTATTGGCATGGTGATAAGCCTTTTTTTGAGATCCTTATATCTTTCCTCACATTATTTAGTCTATAAAAACTTTAATACCTTCCATGTTATCTTCGTTATTGGGTTTGGAAATTAGGACACGTTCTTCACAAATCATTGGTAATACCCAACTAGAACAAGAAATCTATGAATCTCTATTACAGATGTTGGCTTGTTCCACTCTTTGATCACCTTTGTCTTGGAAGGCTCTATAGAGATTCCTTTTCTAGTGATAATATTCCTAAACAATGATACTTCCTCCATCTATAACTCACATTTATTATACTTTACATATATTTTCTCCCTTCACAAAGTCTTCAGCACATTATTCAAATTCCCCTCATGTTCCTCCTTTCTCTTGGAGTATACTAGAATATCATTGATAAAGACTACCACAAATTTTTCAAGATAATATATAAAGACTCTATTCTCTAAATCCACAAAAAATTTTGGATCATAAGTGAGTCCAAAGGGAATCACTATGAACTTGTAGTATCCACAACTCATTCAAAAGGCAGTCTTGAGAATAAATTCCTTCCTCGACTTTAATTGGTGATATCCCAACTGAAGGTCCACCTTAGAGTAATAATTGTACCCACGTAGTTTATTGAACATGTAATCCATCTAAGGAAGGGGATACATGTTCTTTATCATGATTTTTTTGAGATTGTAATAATTGATGCAGAGATGCATTTATCCATTCTTCTTCTTGATGAAGAGGATTGGTGCACCCCACAGTGAAGCACTTGGGAATATAAACCCCTTGTCTAGATTATCCTGTAACTGGTAATTTATCTCATCTATCTCAATGGTGTCCATTCTATAAGGTTTCTTTAAAATAGTAAGAGATCCAGGAATAAGTTCAATTGAGAACTCAACTTCTCAGTTATGGGTAAGACTATGCAATTCTTCAGGGAATACATTAGTGTAATCCCTCACGATGGGAATTTCTTCGAGTATGATCATATACTTTTTATCAATTATTTGAGAAAGATATGATTTATCATAAGGTAGTAATATCCAAACTTGAGATAGTGATTCTAAAAGAGATTCATCTCCCTCCTTACACTTGTAAAGAATTTGAGGATGCATTATGATGTGAAGATTGATCTCCCTTTACTAAATTTTTATGTTTTAATAATATAAATATAGCTAGTCCATTCCCAAAATAGCATCAAACTCTACCAAAGGGAATATAAAAATATATTCTGGAGGTTCAGCCCACAAACATAAACAAGGGAGGAGTTATGTACTTTAGACAGAATAATTTCACCATTAGCAGTTCTCACAAATAAAAAATCGTATATTCTCTATTTTGTAATGAATAACTAGTGCACCTATCACCACATCATTGTTTGACTCCACATCAGAAATAGTGATAGCATAATTTGTTCCTTGTTTCCTTGGGCATTGTAGTTGATTTCCTTTAACAAAATCGACTTAGGGAATTGGTTCAAAAAATTCCCATGTTCCTTGCAGTTGAAACACTTCAGAACTAGATGAGAATTAATATGAACCTTCCTTTCTTCTTCTATGTTAGAGGGATTATTTATAAACCATTAGAAATTCTTTTCTAGATGCTCAATTCTTCCACATCGGAATAATTTTTGGGTTCTCTTTAGATAGTTCCCAAGATTCTTCTTCCCACAATTTTGAAATGTGGGATATTCGGTATTTTTTCCATCATGGAATTTATTTGCTGATCCACCCATTTTAGAATCCATTTTCCACTTTTTTTCATTGGTCCCCTGAGACCATTTAGTGTCTTCGATCTCCATTTCAACCTTGAGGGAACAATATACAATCTCTTCATAGCTGTCAAATTCTTGAATCATCAACACTCTTTGTAGACTTAGCTTTAGTATGACAAAAAATTTACCCACCTTGGTTTTTATCTTTATGGAAAATTTGTAGGCATATCTTGTAAGACTTATAAATTTTGCTTCATACACTCCAATAGACTCATCTTCCTTCTCCTTATGTCTGAGGAACTCTCTTTCCATCTTGAGATGGAGGTTTCATGGAAAATATTTATCCAAAAAAATTTCTTGATTTCAACTCAATCCATGGAATCAATTTCCTCCTTGGACATAATATTTTTTATCATTGTCCACAATTGATCAACTTCCCCATCAAAACTATAGACCGCCAGTGAAACTTTCTCTTCTTATGATCACCAGAGGACATAAAATTACTTTTCAATGGAGTTAATTTACTATTCTGTGACTAGGGGATCAAAAGATACACTAAACATGGAAGGCCTTTACTACATTAAGAATTTTATGGAAACTTGATCTTTCCTTAGAGAATAAGGTTCTTCCATATGATTCAAGTTATTATTCATAACATGATAAAGTACTGTCATGATGTTTTGAGCACCCGTTTCTATCATATTTGGAATATCATTAGGGAAATCATCACATTTCCTATCACATTTATTATTCTAACCTGTTATTCTATTTTATTCCATTGGCTAAGACAAATAAAGTGCAATTATTGGGGATTCAATACTTAGCCAATAATCATAAAATGAATACTTTAAACATAAAAGGATAAACTCTTAAAGGAAAAGTTTATCCTAACTTTTGATTCCTTAGGTCTCAATCTAGATTAACCATGATCTATTTCCTAACATATATAATTATGTGCATTTTCATAATTCCCTTAATAATGGCTTGTAATGAACTTGTTAATTTGCTAAAGCTTATCCCCCAATAGTGTCAAACCAGGTGCATAGTAAGGCCTATTTTCATATACCAGGTTACCCCGAGTTAGGCCCAGAACACCTTGTCAGAGTTGTTACTCATAGGTGCATTTTTTCCAGAATCAATTCCAATTGTAGTATCTGGATAGGGATTTATTTTATTGATAAACCACTTACTTTATACATACCAAAATTTAGGGATGTTTTCTTAGATTTAGTCTTATCCCTAAGGTTCTTACTAAATTGTTATATTCATAGTCTCCAGAAATAACTAAACTTTTCCTCTGATACCAACTATAGTGACCCAAGTATTTTACACATATCATTATATGATTTTAAGCATAATTAAACAAAAAATTACAAGCCAATGACCGTAAATATAGTTTCTTGGAATACTAGGTACATAAAACTAAAAACATGTAACTAAATAAAACATTTCTTTATTTATCATACATTATGAGATACTAACTTTATTTGATCCCTTATATATACATAGGATAACATGGGGATAAAATGAACAAATGAATTAGCAAAAAAGATCATTAAGGGAATAAACACTAAAATAAAGCTTACCACATGGGTTAGAAGGCATAACATAATGATATAAAAATGCATGGAACATAATTAATCATAAGGAATCATAACATGGGGTCATATAATCATGGATTCATAGTAACGTGGTAGAAACATAAAAAATTAATTTAGCACGAGTCAAGGATCATTACACATAGAGAATCATCAATCAAGTCTCGTTGCAAATAGAGTATCATGAGTCAAGGCTAACCACCAAGACTGTTGCACATGAAGCACGATTCAAGGATAACCACCAAGACCATCGAATATAAAGTCTCATGAGACTAAAAATTACCCAATTCATTAGAGAACTGTATGTTAGTTAAAATCATAAAAGGTTCATGAATTTTTTTTTCACATAAATAATCATACATAAGTAATAAAATATAAACATAAGGGTTACCCATAGAAATAATTAGGTATCATAATTATGTCAAAAGGAATATAAAAATTTAATATCATAGTGTTGTCCATGAAAGGATGAATTTAAATCATAAATGGAAATTCATAAGGTAATATAGGAATATATCATGATATGTGATTTCAAAATCAAGTGAAAATAGTGTTTAAGAAACTTTAGAAATAAAATATTTTGGTATTTCTTAAGGAAAACTTTCAAGATTATTTAAAATAGAAAAGGCATAATTGTTTGTATAAAACCATAATTAAACCTAGGTAGTTTTTCATGGTAAAATTAGTTATTTTATAAAAATACTATAGTATTAAAATATATTATGAATCCAAATTGAAAATGGGTAAGAATTGAATAAGTTCCCTAAAATCAGGCTAGCTTATTGGGAATAATTGGGTAGAAAACCTTTTAAAAACATATATATCCCTGAAAAAGAATGATGAATGGATCATTATACATGAGTTTGAAAAATATAAACATAATTTATAATTTTTATATAAAAATAAATGATAATTTAATTTGGGTAAAAAATAGAGAAAGTGTAACCCGAAGGAATAATGGAGGTTCGGGTAGAATCTCTTACCTTATGTCCAAAACAATTATGCACTTGATCTTATTATCCTGAATAATAAATTTAGATTAATTAATTAATAAGTATAGAACTATTTATACATTTATTCTACTTATTATAACTTTATTAAGTTCATTTATGGCCTTTTTAATGGGTTAAGTGCTTCAATTTCATCGTTTGCGAGCATTGATTTCCTTGGATTTCATGATCGGTTTACTTGTATATGTGAATGGAAAATCATGTAGAAAGAGGATAGCTGTCTAGAAATAAACTTATAATTTATTAATGAACTTATATAATTTTAAAATACCATTTTTTATATAATTTAGAATTATTAATTATATAAATCATTAATGATAATCGTTTAGATTGATTTAGTGTTTTTTTATTACAATGAACTCATTTTGTTTTATAAATTAATATCAGGTGTACAAAATGATTCTAGAACATTATATAATATATGATACATATATTTGAATCTTTTTAAACCATAAAAATGGTTTCATTACCATCCCTAAATATGGAATTGAAAGGTGAAAGAACATCATCCACAAAGGTGGTAAATCATCACCTCACGGATAATGTTTTCATTATTAATGTAAAAGAGAGGGGAGAATATATTGGATGAAGAATAATTCCATAAACATGAAAAATTATAGTATTTTTAAGATAATGGATATTTAATTCTATTTGTATGAGGTTATTTGAGGAGATAAAATGAAAAATAAAGGAACTTGAAAATAAATTTACAAAAAAGAAAGAGGGTTTTACCACTTGATTCCTTCTTCTTGGGAGCCTCCTTAGGAAATTGGTTTTATAATTTTATTAAGAAAAAAAACTCATGTATGTGAGGAAGTGTTTTTGGTAGAGTATTGGGTAGGATTTCGACAAGGCTCAATGCTTGAGAGTTGTGAGGAGAAGTGGTGGTGAAGAGTAGTATTTATAGTGGAGGAGGGTGTGTTTTTGAATATTTTAATCATTATTTTATCATTTGGTTCAAGAAAATAAATAGTATTGATTATTGAGACTAAATATAGTAATTATATCCTATGATTTTTCTTTAATTGACTTACATAATCACTACATCACCTATGACTCCATAATTCAAGTATTTAGCATTTATTGTAAATTATCATATTTTACTATTCACCAAAAATTCAAGTATTTTAGAAAAATACTAAAAATTAACCCTAACCATTTTTCACTATGTATAATTAAAAAATGAACTCCATTTTATCAAAATAATTTTATAAATATGAAAATTTTAATTTTTAACTAAAATAATGAAATGTCTCAGATTTTTCATGTATTATTTTTAGATATTATATGGATTATTTTTTAGGAAAAGTTCTCATATGGTGTGTGATTCAAAGGCTCATTGACCCCAAAACAAATGTTTCAAAAATATTAAAATATTAAATAGCACACATGCATGGGTTTCCTAAAAAGTGTAATAACTCCAAAAAGGTAGATCGAATTATAAATCCAAGGGCACCATTGAATTCAGAATAGCGGATTTACCCCAAGCGTGACCCAACATTAGTCAGCGCAGGTCCTTTGTGAAAAAAAATAGGGGTGAAAATTTAATAAAATAAATTGAACTTAGTAATTTATTTTATTTTCTTCCGCAAAAAGGAATGATCCCTTTATTAGTTTATGGCTAAGGCAATTGTCCAAGGGTTGGCCACTAAACCCTAGAGACCTGGAAATCATTAGAAGAGTGCATTCTTAGCAGACAACAACTGATCTGGATTCTGATCGTGGATCACCTCACTAGCATAGTTTGGTGATCTCATCTATGATAGTAATGTAACCATTCTTCACCAATGATCAATCCAAAATCCAGTTAGGGAATGTGTTTCAATTGCTTAATTCCACGTTCTTAAGTCCTGTGACGATCACAAATGAATCTATGGAAAAGTTGGTTTGCGGATCGATCGCCTTTTGGGGTGCGTTCATTGTGGGGTTTATTTGGGTGAATTTATTTTAATCCTTTCATTTTTTTATCTCATCGAATGAATAAATATCGACATGAACATCGATCGAGGTTGATTCCTCTCATTTTTTTGTGATTCCCCCCCCCCCTCGATTCATCATTCATCGTGGGCATTCTTCATTTGGTCCATGACTCAACTTTTCCTGATCAATAGATAGTTCTGCACCTATTTCTTAGCATAACGATCTGATATCATAGATCTGGGATTGGTATGGTATGACAGAAGTGTGACGATGGAGACGGAGTGAATCATATTATGGATAATTCCAAAATTTTGCGTGCTTTAGCGTTCTTTGATGCAAAATTAATAATGGTAGTTTGATCTGATTTCTAAGAACATTGGGTAATGAGATACATTGTCTGATGATGATGATGAGGCATGGATGACCTTGTATCTTTAATTTCATGGTGAATCGACTACTAGATTGAAGGTGGAGCACCGGTCGGGATGTGTGGAGGAAGAACGGTGGTTCTAAAAAATCTGGTAGAACACGGTGTGTAATCATGGATTACACAGCGTGTGGGGACCCTTTGCTATAGCGCTAGGGTTTGTCTAGAGTTAAGGATCACACTATGTGTGACCCATGTCACACAGTGATTGAACCTCCTTGGATGACTCAGTGTGTGCGTGGAAAGTATACAGACACAGGTTGGAGTATACAGATTTACTATATGGCGTGTACTCCCTCACACAGCATGGTTGGGACCGTGAACACAGGTTACCCCATGTACTATTACACATGCATGAATACACGGGCTGACGTTGTGTACTATAACACAGATGGAGTACATAATCAGACCCCCAGATACAGGTACACAGCATGTAACCCATTCACATGTCATGTACTCTTCTATATGGCATGGGTTCAATGACATGGTCTGTTTTACATGGGTAGTACCCATTTTCAATGGACATGGTGTGTACCTTTATTACACATTGTTTACTCCCATCAATAATGTTTTATCTTCAACCTCAACCACATATCATCCTTTATCATCAAAAACTACAAGCTCAATCTCAACTAGCCTCTCATTGGGAACTAAGATAGTTGTGTCAAAAACGGATTCCATATGTTGAAAACTTTATTACCTCTATCATATTCTTCTTTAGGACTCAAAGAATATTCTTCCACTATAAGATGTACAAGTATTAACTAAGGATCTTCTTTGAAATCTTTTGACTCATACACCTCCCTAAAAGTCACAATATCAATAGGTGTTGAATCCTTAGGTGGTGAACTTTGGGATGAATCCCCCTAAGCCACACATTCCTAACCAAAAGTTTTCAATGAAATTGAAACAAAGTCCAGAAATTACCTAATGGTGTTCAAAATAATAAAAGATAGATTGTTACTTTTATGAAATTTCACAACAACTCCCTTATTCAATAAAATTCTTTCTTCTTTAAAATAGGAAGATCATCCTTCCATAAGGATAACAATTCATCTTCCCTTTTTTTGTAGTAGTGATGTATAAAATGCATCATGTTCCTTTGAATATTCAGTTTCATGTTGTTGATCAAAACATATAGATATTTCATATCCTGAAATAGAACTTTTTCTATCTTTCCTACACTCTGGGTATCCCTGTTTTCACAAACTCACAAAGGACCCTCCACTATGCTGGTAAATCCTTTACAGGTTTCTTCTCAAAGGCATAGGTTCCAAAAAATAACTATAAATCCTCTTTTAGAAAAAAATAACTTGTTCCAACCAGTTACTGACTGAAATTGAACTCCTCCTCATGGGGGAAATGGATAAACTTTTCCAATTTAGTATAATGAAACATCAGATCCATACCATTTATGTTTAAAGATATAACATACTCTATTTGATTGAAATGTTACTTAGCATTGCTCATAAACTCATTTACTGCTTATTTAAAAAAGAAATTGAACTTCTTCTCATCAAAAATGAACAACCAATCTTTAAAATCACTTTCTTCAGCAATATCTCAATACTCTTTAGCCACTCTAAATTGATGGCCTTCCTAGTAAGAACTCTGTGACTCACACTAACTTTGGATTTCTTGGAAGATCAGAAACTTCTCACATCACCAAGATTTTACTTTCCCATGGAAAAAGGTTAGTTGGAGGTCAATAAATGATCAAGAGGTTGTGATAATGGTTTTTCTTCTAGAAGAATATATGTACACAGATGGAAAAAGGGTCACAGGACATTTAATTTTTAGGTCATGAACCAAATCCCAAAATGATTATGTAACCAAATGTTTTTGGGTCGATTATGGCTAATAATAAATAAAATAAAATGAAATAAAAGAATGCAATTATATTTAAAAGAAATTAAAAAATTTATATAGAAGTTACACTAAATTAATTTTCATAAAACATTAAGCACAAATCATTAATAAATAAAATTAAAATTAAAATTTATCCAAAATAAGATAAATTAAATTCACTTAAAATTGAATAAACCCAATTCACATTTAATAAAATAAAATTGTTCTCACACAATGGGTTTAGTGAAAATATATTTTAATCGATTTCCATTAGAGATAAACTCAAGAGTAATTTCACATTTTTTAGCATTATCTCTCAAGAAATGATTCATTAATTCTATATGAATTTTTATCAAATGATTTAATGGATTTATTGAAATGTTGATATCACTAATGTTGTCACATTTGATTGATACTTGAATTTAATAGAATCCAAAATCCATTATGGAGTGTTTCATCTACAATACGTGTGAACAACAACTACTGGTAGTAATATATTCTGTTTTGGTAGTAGATAATACAACAAAGTGTTGTTTCTTAATAGACCAAGATACTAGGGATTTAACAAGAAAATAGAAGGTTCCCTAAGTACTCTTCTTATCTAGTATTCAACTAACAAATTTTTAACTTGAATATGAAGTTAAATTAAAGTCATAAGTTTTTAAAAAAAGTAAGGAAAGAAAAATTGTTCCTTTTAAATACCTTTAAATTCTTTTGGAACATTTTAAATGATATTTCATTGTATTTTATTGAAATCTATAACATAGAAACACTAAAACCATAATATATGTTCTACTAGAAGTCAAATACAATAAACATCTGATTATTCCTCTGTAAATCTTGTTGTCAACTGGTTTTCTATCTTCATCTAGGTAAATCATTTTATTAGAGCTCATAGGATTTTTATGTACTTTTCCACTTTCAATTCCAAACATTTAACATAAGACAAGTATGTATATTCCTTGATTTAGCACATTCCCAAATTATTTTTGAAAACTTTTAAATCATATAAAATAGTTTAACACACCCTTTATGATCATTTAAGATTATTTTTTAATGAGTTTTGAAAGTTTATTACAAAAATTTTTATTTGTAAAACCAAAAATCACATCATCAATATAAATTTTAACTATCAAAATATATTAAGATAAATTTTTATTTAACAAAGTATGATCTTCCACTCCCACTGAAAAAAAAATTTGATAAAGGAAAATAACTCAACCATTTAAATCATGCTCCTTGTTCTTATTTAAGTCCAAAAAGATTTTTGGTAATTTTGAAGACTACATCTAGAAAATTATAATTTTTAAAACCATGAGGTTGTTCAACATAATATTTTTCCATAATAAAACCAGGAAGAAAAAAATATTTTACATCCATCTAATATAATTTGAAATCTATATGTGATGTATAGTCATTGGGTCTATTAACTAATTCTTATACCTTCTTTCTCTTAAACTAGCTTAATTCTTTTTGCATAGTTAATACACAACTCTAATCTTCTAAGGCTTCCTATATAGTATTGGGTTCTAGTTGAAATTGAAAGGTATAAAATTGTTAAAGTTTCTCTACACTTCTCATATTCCAAATCCATTCATCTAACATTCCTATAATTGTTTCTAATGTATGGTTCTTAAGAGATCTAGTAGTTCTATTCAACACACTTTTTGGTTCATTGGTATCCATCCTTTCAAGATTTTATTTTGAAAAATAAAATTCAAAATCATTATCCTTTTTTACTTTAAAAGGTAGTTTTAGGAATCATGTTTTTTAAATAATCACTTAGCTCCTCAGCTTGAGTCATTTCATGGTTAAAATGATTACATTCATAAAATTTCACATTAGTTGATTCTTTAACAATATTTGATCTTTTATTTAAAAATCTATTTTCCTTGGAGTGGTATAATATCCCAGTAATATTCTTCCAGCACCAATTAGATCAAATTTACCAAGATTATCCTTGGTTTTTAGAATATCAACCTTCCATCCAAACACTTTAAATTAACTAACTTTTTGATTTTTTGTTATTCTATACCTCATATAGTTTTTTCATTTGAATCGATATTATTATAACTTTTTTAATGACATAACATGCTATATTTAAAGATTCATCCCGAAAATGAGTAGTCATGTTATATTAATATAGAATTATTCTAGAAATATATTGAAAAATAATATTCCTCCTTCCAACAACACCATTTTTTGTGGTTTTTAGGGGAAGAAAAAGTGTGTTTGATACCATGTTTTTGAACAATATGAATTGAAATCATGATTTTTTAATTATCCTCTATGGTCACTTGATAAAAAAATAATTTTGGCATATTTCTCTTTTTGAATAAATTTTCAAAAACTTATTAAAATATAACTAGATTCACTCTTAAAACATAAAAATAAAACTCAATTAAATCAAGGTAAATCATCAATTAGTACATAAAAAATGATTTCCTTCATAGGATTGAAACTAAAGATTACCCAAAAAATCTATATGTATATGTTTTAGGTGCCTAAAAGTAGAAACCACTTTAATTAGTTTAGAATATTTCTTGTGTAGAATTCCTATTTAGCATGCATCATATAGATTCTTTTTATTCAATTATTATTGAGGTAGATTTGAAACTAAATTTTTTTGGAAAAGTTTCTCAAATAATAGACACTGTAATGCCCCAATATTTTATTACAAATCCAAGATTCATTTTTTCACCATTTAAATAGTTCACCTTTTGTCAACTCAAATATTTAAGAACTAGAGTATAGACCTTATCTATTCTAGGTTCCTTAAATATAAGAATTTAGTCTTTAAAAAATTAAATAGAGTTATTTGAATAATCAAAAAAATAACCTTCATCACAAAGTTGAGAAATACTTATCATGTTATGATTTAATCCTTCCATATAAAGAAATATATTGATAAGGACTGGGCATGGATTAAAAACTGATTCAACTCCCATAATTGTGCCTTTGGCATTATCACCAGAAGTGACATAGCCTCCATCAACTTTTGAAAAGAAGTGTGAAGTAGAAAAATATCCACTCATATGCCTTAATCATCTAGTCTCTAGATACCACTTCTCATTGATTATCTTAGATATTTTTCCCTATAAAGAAAAATAAAATAAAAAAATGTGGTGCCAATTTTTTCTTGGGTACACAAAGGTTAGAAACCAGTGATTAGGGAATTCAAATATATTTGAGTTGTTTAGAAAATACAGCACATAGTTTTGAAAAAATGTTGAAATAAAGGATTGTTTGACTCTAAAAAATATAGGTTTTTTTAACCTATAAATATTGGCATAGTTACCTAAATATCCACAATAAAACCAATAAATTATAGAGAATTTCTTGTTCTTATAACTCAACACAAAATAGTTTTTAAAAAAAATTCAGTTTTCAATGTGACTTATATGTCCAAACATATTTTTATTTCCCTTATTGATTCCAATAATTTTATTTAAATTATTTTCACATTTTATGAAAACACTTTTATCATATTTTAAATCTTGAACTTCTTTTTTCAATTTTTCAATTATATTTCCATGTTCCATATAAGACATAGTAGAATCTTCAATCTAGGTTTTTAAATATGATATTTTTATATTTAATTCAACTTTTTCATTAGAAATAACAACATGGTATTTTGTATAAGATTTGTTTTAATTTTTAAAATATTCAAACTTAGTTTCCATCCTATTAAAATATTCATTTAATTTCTCATATGTGCAATTTTCATTTTTAGATTCAGACTCATGGTTAGAAGAATAAAAATAATGTACCTCATTAGAGTGTTCCAAATGAACATGTTATCCTTCTGATTAGAATGTTCATATTCTGATTCAAAATATGTAACATTACTATAATATTCTAAATCACTCAATATGGATTTTATGGATTTATTTTCTTTATTTATGTACCCTAATTTATTAAAGTACTTTTTCTCATAATTTTTTTTATCTTATCATTATGGAAAATCTATGTTTATGTGTCCATTATTTTTACATTAATAGAATCTCACTTATTTAGAATTTCCATAAGAATTGTTATTTTTGTTGAGGGGTTTCTTAAAACCTCTTCTAATGTTATATAATTTTTTGAACCTCCTTGAAAAGTGAGAAAGTTCACTGTCTAAAGTAGAACTATTTGAAGTATATTCATCAGATGAATCTTATATTTGAGTTTATTTGAATTTATTTTCATCTTTTTGAGTTGATACATTCATAGTAGAATTCTCTTTAAGAACTAATATTTGTTCTCCAGCTTCAGCTTCTATAACTACCTCATACATCATTAAAGTTCTAATGAGATATTTTAATTTAAAATTTTTTACTTCTGTAGATTGTCTAATAGAAATTGAGATCCCACTCCACCTTGGTAGTTGAATTATAATAATTTTTAAATATTTATCTAGTTCATTCATGGGTGATTCTAGAATAACAACATTTTTACCACTTAATTAAGTCTTCTATTTAACTGAGTGATGATCTCTCCTTCTAACATTTTAAAAGTTTAAAACATCATCTTGGAAGTATTATATCTGAGGGATCTAACATTTTCTTTACCTTCATAATCAAATGATATAGTAGTAAACATTCCATGGACTTTTGGCATTGAGAAACTCTGTTAAACTCATCTAGAACTAGTCAAAAAAATCGTATAATTCAATGATTTAGAATTTAAATCATAACTAGATTTTGTATCAGGATCCCAAGTTTCTGGTTATGTTGCAGGAATTTCATAAGTATTAATGAATTTAAAATAAACCTTTATATAAAGGTTACTTAAATTTATAATCATTTATGCCTTCTAATAACCATATATTTCATCATTAAAATAAGGATATATTTCTATTGACATACCTTCCTTGTTATCAGTTGTAGCATCCATCTTAAAGACAGACTTTAGAATTCAATTTTTGAAAATTGTGAACTCAAAAATTCACTTTATTTAATACCAATTGTTGTCTGAGATAGACTACATAAAGACTCAAGAGGGTTTGAATTGGGATCTTAAATTTTTTCTTCATTTTTCAAAACCACCCTCTTCTAGATATGACTCAATTCGGATCTTGTATTTAAAAAAAGAGTCATTGGAAGATAAATTAATAGATAAAATAATTATACATGGAAATTTATAGTGGATCGGGGAACATAAACCCCTAACCTACTCTACCAAACATCTTCTCTATGATTTTAGTTATTTTCACTAGACTAATCCTTTTTCAAAGGACAACCAGTCCTTTTTACAAGGACTACATGATTGGGTGCAAGAAGTCTAAAATTGTTACAAAAACATAAGATCTTTCAACCAAGCTCCAAAAAGGCTTTAAAAATAGCAGCCTTCAAAGTTCTTTTACCAAGAACCTTCTATAATGAAAAATAATAATAAACAGAGTGTTTTCATATACATATCATAGTTTTAAAATACAACTAACATTTAGAATAAATCTCCGAGAGAGATAATAAAAAGGAATACACATTGTGGAGGTTCTTTTGAACAATATTAAATATGATCTATATTATATAGCTATTGATTATGAAGATTCTTATTATTCTATGGTAAAATAGAGAAGCATTTAGAATATTCAATAGAAATATTAGAATTGTGAAGGTTCTTCTATTCTTCTTAATATTTTCTTCACAACTTTAATTTAACTGAAAATTCATGAATAACATTCTTTTACTTTATTTTAATGGCACATCTTTATTCCATAAATTTCCATCTCTTAATTTACAACCCCACATCCTTTTCAAGGATATACCTTATTAATAGTAAAACCCAATAAATTATCCTTGTACTTATTTCCTTTCTCGATATTTGTTTCTTATTATAATAATTTCTTCTATAAAGATGTAATCCAGTATTTCAAGATTCCACGACAATATTAATATCTTACACAAGTGATTCAATGTTAATAAATAAAATTTGCAGCATGATATAGCTAATTTCATATAATCACGTAGAGGAATTCTACATTTAAATTTATGTGGACAATTTAATCCATGTAGTTGAAATATTTACACAGAAAAACTCACATCAGACTTCTTCACATAGCTCATTTTCACCACATAGCCAATTTTTTCACATTCTTAAAATATCTATATAGCTGAATTCACGTAACCGAGTTATCTACATATGTTATTTCTCACATATCTTATTTATTGGAATAGGTGATTTTCACATAGGTGATTTTGTGACATAATTTATTTACATAGGTAAATAATTCATGAAAAAAATTGATGTTGCTGAATATTTATGTAGCTGATTTTCAAGACCTAGGGAAATTTTAGAAAAAAAATCCAAAATTTCATAATTAAGAATTTAATGGCTGGATCACTTAAGATAGAGATATAACCTAATTAACACACTAAAAAATCATCAGTATTGAATGAAGGGTATTTAGATCATAATAATCAAAACGTACATGGAATATCTTTGAACGGCATTAGTAGTCCAATAATTGTGTGGTTGGGTAAATGTTTCTCAATAAAATACATGGGTAAAGTAGCCTACAAACTGGGTATGCATATCTATAGTGATATATCAAATGTGTTTCTTGGACTATGTCAAAACATATATATTGTTAAATTGTTAATGTATTTTAGCATGGAGAACTAAGAAAGGGGGTCTTTACTCGTGTTTCTTAGCATGAATCTTAGGAATATTCAAGACTATTATAAAGAGTTGAAAATGATGGATGTGATTCCTTATACTTACACTATAGGATATATCAAATATTCCATGTTAATTACTCATCTTTATGTCTCTTATGAATTAATAATAACTAGTAGATTACAATATAATCTTGATGATAATCACTAGATTTATATGAATAACAAACTTAATTATTTCATAAGGATTAAGGATATATTATTTTTCATTACAAGATAATATGATCTCTCTGTAAAGGGTTACATGGATACAAGTTTTCAATATGAAAAAGATGAATTAAGATCTCAATATGGATACGTATTTTGATTAAATGGTGGAGCTGTCAGTTGAAAGAGTACCAAACAATCTACCATAGTGAACTTAGAAACAAAGGTAGAGTAGAATGTTGCACCGGATTCTAAAAAGAATCTATTTTTATCAAGAAGGTCATCACTAAACTTGGTCTAGTTCCTCGCATTTATGCATAAATCAAGCTATATTCTAACAACAATTGAGTTGTTTTTCAGGATAAGAAACCCCAGTATCACCTATTAACCAAACACATCCTTCTCAAAGAATATATCATATGGGAGATTATTGAGATGGGAGATAAAAAAATTTAATTGGGTGGATACTAAGTAGAATATAATAGATCCATTGAAGAAACCATTATCCCGAAACAACATGAGGTTCATGTGGAATCCATATTTTAAAGACACATGATAGATTAGTTATAATGGTTGTAAATCTATCATGTTGTAATAATAATTGGAAAATCAATTTATAATTTTTTCATGTGTGCTATAATCTATTTTACATGAAAGGTTGAATGATAATATCCCCTCAAAGTGATACTTTGTGTTTTTCATAATCAATGATCATTATAGAGTATTATGGGTCGTAATTATATGTTAAGGTTAGATTGAATAGATTTATTTACTCATTACAATGATTTGTATATGAGGAACAAATAATAGATTGTTGAGGTGGTAAGTAGATACTTATTACTTGGAATGACCCACCAAATTATATCTTATAGAATTCCATATAGTAATTGATATACTTAGGGGTGTATAATTATTATCAATACTTCTTAACCAAGGTTGGTAAGATATCTAGAATAAGAACCATCATACATTGATACTCTACCCATGCATGTTTGAAAATAACCTAGCCAATTAGGGGGTGGTTTTGTATGTTGTTGATCATGTTTTGGTTGTATCACAACCAAGATGGTATGTTTCCACATATATGATAAAAAAATACATTTATCCCTTGATTGAATTGGACTATGTAAATTTATTTCTATTAGTGACAAATTTTGGTAGCCCTTAACTTTGTCATTTTTGGGTTTTTGAGGCACTTAGAGGAGTTTTGAAGAAGGTTAGGGGCTTAAGGTTTGTTTTGGAAAGCTTGCAAACAAAACTAGGGTAAATTTTCCATATCACACAAGACCCCTCAGCATAAGTGGATGCAGTGTGGTAGGGATGTTTAGAGGAGGTAGTTCTATAGTGCTTGTTTTGGAGACTAGTTTGTGTGGTTGTTCCAGAGTGGCTTGGACCACACCATAGAACTTATCCATAATATCCAGCTTGTTGTTATTTGAGAGTTAATCCTTTTTAATGGGATTTAATGTTTTTATTTGAGGAATCCATTTTGTAATTAAAGAGGGTAATTCATTTTAGTTTTTATGAGGCTTGAAAGTAGAATATTCACATGGATTAGATCTCAGAATCCCTCGATTATACATCCCGATTAAAGAATGGTTCTGAATAAATCAAGTTCTCTAAAGGGATACAGACAAGACACTATGTCATATCATATCTCTTTACTCCACATAGGAATGTGAATCAACTAATTTCTATACCACAGTACCCCCTTTTGTGCTATGGAGGTCAAACTGATATGTCGTATAATTCCCCTATTATGTTTTGGTGGATTTATTTTCACACACCATAGCACCATGGTGTCTCTTCATGAACTGTGGTAGATTTTGATAGCTTACCTCCACACCAGAGAGCTTATCTTATATCTTGTACCCCCTCCAATTTTTTAGAGGCTTTTCTTAATTTGACTTGGGTAAGAATTGATTCTACCATCTTAGGCTTGTCTGTATTCCCTTAGTCTAGAACCCATGACATGTTATTTTTGGACCAGTTCAAGAATTTATTTCCATGATATGGTGCTAGAACTCAATCGTTCTAATTGAGTATTCCTTTTATTTTTCTGGTGTTTTCATGGCACAACATCCTTAGGGGATCATAGTTTCTTAATAGGAGCGGTGATTAGAGATACATGTTGGAGTTTTTTTCTATTTCAATAAAATTTGATGTTTGAGTTAGGGGATTCATTAAATCTCCTTTATTTTATGTACAATCATAAATTGAACATGTTTTAACCCTTTGGATGGTAGTGGAATTTACCTAAAAATATTAAATCAAATTAAAGAACATAATTTTTTAATTTTAGTGATTTCATATTTTATAATGTGATAATGGTTTGCCTCTTGTTTTAATAGATGGTGTATTTTCTATTCTATTCTTGTTTTCATGTTGGTTATTCTTGGATTAGCATATTTAAATTGATTAAAATAGTAAAGAATGTAAATCTAGTTATAACTTTTTGGTTGGACAAAGAATTAAAGAATATGAATATTTAATAAATTTGATGTTTATTATAATTTAATAGACATAAAATTAATTCAATTATGCATGTTTAATTGAATATGTTATTCTATATGTTAATGGAATTTATAAATAAATTGAAGTTGGAATGCTTGTAAATTATGGAAAGAATAAAAACTCATATTAATTGATAATTGTCCTTCTCACAATTTGATGAAACTAGTTTTATGCTTGAGAGCATGTTTAATTAATTTTTTTAGCTTGTTATAGTTGATGCTTTAGGTTTCTTGTAGTTGGGACTCATGAATAATGAATCATCTAATTCAAGGTGGAATAAAACTGGTTGTTTTAATAAAGATAAATTCTTAGTCTTGAGTGTACCCACTTTCTTACAATGGTTTAATGCCTTGTGTGTTGGGACCGTGAGAGCCCCTTTGTTTTTAAAAGTTGAATTCCTAATTTTTAGGGAATAGATTGCCCTATTAACTATGGTATTTTTGTTTTTTTTTGCCTTATGATGTGCTCTGGATGTGATATTTTCCATGCAATGTGATGTGAGCCTGGGATGGCTGATGATATATAGGGAGGGAGGCCCGAGACTATGGAAACAATTGATGTCTTTGGTAGTGAGACACATGGGGATATCTATGATGGTGTTCGGGATAGTACCAGGATTCTTGGAATGGGTTGAAGTTGGTCTCACCCATTGATGTTCTAAAATTTGGTTGTTTTCTTAATA
Organism: Viscum album; assembly: GCA_963277665.1. Lineage (NCBI taxonomy): Eukaryota > Viridiplantae > Streptophyta > Magnoliopsida > Santalales > Viscaceae > Viscum > Viscum album. The sequence continues at coordinate 817,856,450 of OY728165.1, forward strand.
TGAATCTATTTAAGGTATGGTTGTCAGATTTTCTTAATAATATTTTTTTCCTTTCCCCACTACATGAGGAAGTTTTATGTGCTTGGTTTCATCTCTTTTGGTTTAGATTAATATGTTTTCCAAGATTGAATATAATTACAGAATGGTAATGATAATATTTAATAAATTTTTTGACCCAAGGGGTTGGTTTTTCTAGATTGAAAATGATAATTGTAATCTTGAGAAACCATGGAATTATATTAAATTATCCCTTGAGGGAATGGAATCCACTTTATTAGTTAATGAAACATATCTTGGAATAATGATAATGGTAAATTAATGGTTAATAAATTAATTAAAAAATTAAATGATAAAAAGGGAATAAGTAATTTAATGTAGAACCTTAAACTCTTGTGTGCTTATAAGATAACTAGTTCTTAACGGTGGAAGTTAGGTGTCTGAGTGAAAATATCTATATTTGAGTCTAAGAATAAGTTATTCCCGTAGTTTTATTTTGATATATATTATAAAAAATATGTTTTTTGATTTCATACACTATCCTAGACATGTTTGTTCGGGTGACCAAAACCCAGTGGAATCTATGAGGTTTTTTTCTCCGACATCTAGGTTGGTGAGAGATAGATGGCTAACTACCCCCTCTAACCCTACTCTCTTCTCTTGGTAGTATTATTTACTGGTATTCATTGTATTTAATTTCCCACACATTTATGTAAAGAAGGCTGTAATGGATTTCATTTATTTCACACACATGTATCTCTAGATATAGTATCCAAAGTATTATTATAGGTACATAGTGTATAGGTTTTGATGGCTTAATATGCCTTACTTGGTGTGTGGGTTGTGATGGCTTGAGGTATAATACTTGATGTATGATTCATTTCATACAGGTTGTGGTGGGTCCGAAAAACCACTTGGTTACTATATGATGATGTGATGAAGTGATGCATCAGGTTCTTGTTGTGATACTTATCTCAGATATTTGTGGGTTGGCTTCTTTTCGAAATATATGTCTCAGGATGTCTGACTTTGCGGTAGAGTAGCAAAGTAGTAGGGAAGTGTTAGTAGGGTACCCTTGTTATTTCATTATTGTGATATGTGATCCCTTTTATATGTTACTTAGTGAGAGATATCCATGGTGAGGCTAGGAACTTAGTATACCTATTTAGGTGACAAGTTACTTTCACATATTGTTTATTAGGATTTAGCTTTCTTTCTTTATCTTTAACAATAGAGGATCTAAGGATCATCCTACTTAGTATAATGTTATGCTCACCCCACATATATATATATATATAAACTATTTTTTAGGTCAGTAAGAGAAAGTTGGAGATCAGGATGGATATCACCAAATCATGGTTTTGTATGAACTATGTGGGATTTGTGGTTATGATGATTTTACCTTTTTAGTACTTATAGTTTTCCTTTCAGTTTCTTTAGTTCTATATGAAATTTATTAGATACACTTGGGAATCTTTTATTTTTCTTTTAAGGATTTGATTGATGTATTTTCCTTATCTCTCTCTTCCACATGTTTCTCTTAGAGGTCAATGTCTTTCATTTGTGTCTATATTTAAACCCTTTATGCTTGTCACTAACCTATGGCTTAATGGTGACAAGACTCATGTGGTCACCATATCCATTCACTCATTATAAGCCCAATAGTGGTTCCTTTGGTGGAGGGTGTTGTGATATAGTGGTATCAAAGGCTCGGGTTGAGGGATAGGATTGAGTTTAGAGTTAGGCAAGGGCGACAATTCATGGGTTGGTAGAGAAATAGTGTCGGTTAAGTTTGGTAAGCGATGTAAACATGGGAGACCATTTGAGACATGGGTAATTAGGGACTCCTATGATCTAATTCACATAACTTTAAGTTTACTGATCCTACTAAATGAAATGATATTAGTTGTGAGGTAGATACCAAGGAAAGGATCATGCATCATTTTTCTTTGAACCTATGTTTGAAATTGGTAGTACACCTTGGTATTGGTTAAACCTTAAAAGAATAAAATAAAATAGTTAATGTTATGTTATGTTATGTATTCATTATTCTAGGTTTAATAATCTCTAAAAAAAATTCCTTTTTCATGTATGGATCAAAGTCTACATCCTCATTAGGTTCACACTGAAGATGTTTATCAAGATGTTCCAGCTAGATCATCGTAGAGTAGAGGTTGATGATGATGAAACTTGGAGGAGGATATTCTAAGAGTTTTAGTTCCAGAGTATTTAAAATTTTGAGGGCTCCATTTTAGACTTAGTCGTATAGAAATGGTTTGAAGAGATTGATAATTCTTTCAGTTTTATCCATGCTCAGAAGGAGCACGGGATTTTATTGGTTGTGATTATGCTTCGTGGAGTAGTGGGGGAGTGGTAGTTCTTATTCTTTTGGGATCGTGAGGAGTCGATGGTATCATGGGATAAGTTCTAATATTAGTTCTAAGTATATTTTATATATTTTATCACAAAGTTGGTGAGTCGTTAGAAGATACTTACCCTTCAACTGAGGAGTTCCATTGTACGGAAGTTTGGTATATGTTTTAGAACCCTTCTCCAATATTATTCAAACTTCTTGCCTAATGAGGAGGCCAGGGTGATGTATTTAGAGGATACTTTACACTCAGATATCCATCTTGAGGATTTCCCATTTATTATTAATGTGTATCTTGAAGTGCTGGTGAGAGTAGAGGCCATTGATGAGATGTTATCCATAACTAGATCATCAGGATAGGGGAGTCATTAGGGTACCTCGTGAATCAAAGATTTGTTTTGGCGTTCCCAATTTTTTGGACAGAAGATCTTTCAAATAGTCAAGAGTAGGACTTATCCCTCATCATCTCATTTATTTGGGGTTTATGGTTCTCATACCTTTTTCAAAAGGATCATATACTTGTTTTTTTATGGTGGCCAAGGTCATCAACAGTGAAAGTTTCTTACCTTTTTGAGAAGGTTCCATGGGCTAGGTGTTATTCTTCAGGTTCCTCTATTGAGGTAGTTCCATCTATGTTACCAGTAGTTGTATTATCCAAATTGGGATCAGGAGAGAGGATATGGGTAGGAAGAAGTCAACCCCAAGATGGAGTTCTTCCTCAAAAAGTAAAGTGCAACAATATATTTGGTCTACATCAGGTTTATAAAAGCTATGGTTAGATTTATTACCTATAATTTCTAGTTTCAAGTGATCCAGATGTTGTACAAAATACCATTTTATTGTTTTCTATATGGTTATATGCTTTGTTTGATACAAGAGAAATGCACTTTTTCATATCACCTGACCTAGTCCATGTTTTAGGACATGAGGTAGAGAAGTTTCCAATTCCCTTGGAATTGCCTATGCCAGTTGGAGGTTGAGCTTATAAGTATGAAGGATGTAGAGATAGTGAGAAAGTGATGGGGAAACGCAAATCTTGGGGAGAATTAATATGTTTATAGATATATCTATACGATATCATCCTCAGTGTGTATTCATTGTATTTGGTGTTGGCTATTGTGAATTCATTTAAGAGATAGATTTTGTTCTATGATGTCAATGGAGATCAAGTAGTTTTCATTAGATAGTGAGACCCTTAATTTGGTGAGAGTCTTGTTATTTCCTTATCTTCTTTGATAGTTGATCTGATTTTAATTTCATCATGTGTTTAGTTGATGGTGTTTCCCAAGGTTATCAAAGAGTATCCTAATGTCTTTATAAAGGAGGTTGTAGTGTTACCCCCATGACGATATATCTGGTTTGGTATCACGATACAACCAATCATTTCTCTAATCTCAATGTCCTCATATAGTATAGTTCCTTCTGAGTTATGAGAACTACTAGTACATCTTGATGATCTATTTTAGGGGGTTTTATTTGACAAAATTTGTCACCTTGGGGTGCACCAATTTTGTTTGTGAATAAGTTCAATGGATGTTTGGATATTTGTATCGATTATCATCACTTGAACCAAGTGAAATTGAATAATCCCTACCCACTTTCATCAATTTATGATTTATTCAATTATTTGAAAGGAACAAGTTAGTACTGAAAGATCAATCTATGGTTTGGACAGCATCAAATGTGGTTGAAAGGTGAGGATACTCAAAATACAACTTTTTGATGTCGTTATAGTTATTAAAAGTATATGTTAATGTTGTTCAGTTTGAATAATTCTCTAATTGTGTTCATGGGTCTAATGAATGTAGTGTTCAATGAGTTCTTGGATATGTTTATGGTTGTTTTCATCAATGTAATTTTTGGGTACTTCGTGTCTGAGGAGGAGTATGTGTAACATCCCTATGTTGTTTTGGGAGTTATTCATCGTTAAAAACTATTTAGGACATTGTGAAAGTGTGATTTCTAGGATTATGAATTTCATTTCTTGGGTAATTTCATGTCCCATCAATGATTATAAATATATATATATATATATCCTTTGAATATAGTGGCAGTTTTTTCTTGGGAAGCCCCCATGACTGTTGTGGATGTGTGGAGTTTCCTTGGTCATTCAGTATATTATAGGAGGTTCATAGCAGATTTATCTCATGTTATGACTCCTCTTATAGCTTTGAACATAAAGTATGGGGTTTTTCTTGTGTCCTGAATAGTTTCAAGATACCACTGAGTACCTGAAGAAGAAATTGGTTAATTATCTATATCTTGGCCTTCTAGAAGAGGGGTTTCAATTCAAATTTTTCTATGATGATTTGAATCTTGAATTGGGTTATGTGTGGATTCATTAGATATAAGTTTTTTCTTTTTGGTATCATTAGTTACATACTCATGGGCATAACTATTCCACCCATGATCTCAAGTTGGTAGTAGTTTTTTTACCTTTAATTTGTAGTGGCATTACCTCATCTGTGAGCATTTTTGGGTTTTTACCAATCATAAGAGTCTGAGGTATGTATTCTCCTGGTATAAATTGAAATTGAAATAGTGATGGTGGATGGAATTATTATAGGATTATAACTTTTATTTTTTATATACACATGGAAAGGTTAATTTTGTAGCTGATACGCAAAGTCGAAAGTTGTATAGTGATGTCGTGTGTAGATCAGGAGATTCTTGGATAGTGATGGAAGAGATCTCTATGATACATCTTGATATGGGAGATGTTTGAGTTAAAGGTTTTCTTTTTATATATTATATTGTATTAATATTTAGTATAGAAGGTGGAGGAGACCCAACTAGGGTATTATGAGGTAGATTTCTGGAGAGTTTGGGTTGTTTTTTATGATTCCCCTAATGGTTGGTCTGAGGATGGATAGCATCAAGTGTTGTTCCAAGTGAATCTTACCATACCTTTATATATGTGTGAGATGTTTATCTGTGAGTCTCATATATATCTTTTTGTGGTTCATCCTAGTGTGACAAAGATGTACTAAGATCCAAGGGGATGGTTTTGGTGGCCTAGGCTGAAGCATGCAGTTGTAGAGTTTGTGTCTCAATGTTTGGTCTTCCATAAGGTGAAGGTCGAGCACCATGTTCTCGACGATTTTTTCTGGTTATTAGATGTTCCCCAATGGAAGTGTCAGGACATCTCCATCAACTTTGTCACTGATTTATCTTGAACTCATGGATTCTATGACACTATATGGGTGGCAGGGGATCATTTGATGAAATTTACCCACTTTATAGAGATAAAGGAGTCATTCAAAGTGAAGGTATTATCAAGGAAATACTTGAAGGAGGTGGTAAGTATCCATGGAATCCTAAGGATTAACATCTCAAATAATGATCTTCATTTTACCTCCAAGGTTTGGATAGTCCTTCGGTATGATTTAGGCTCCCAGTTATGCCTTATAACGGCTTTCCATCCATAGACAGATGGTCAAACAAATTGGACAATCCAAACTCTTGAAGACAAGTTGTGTTCTCCGGTTATTTCCTATTGTTTCCTTTTTATTGGTAACTTTTATCTTGTTTGAGAGGTATCTTCCCCAGGAGAGTGTTTAGGAGATGGTGGTTTTCGATGCATGGTTTTTCACTTAGTTTATTTGAGTGGGGTGGTTAATCTCCAATGTTAGTAAGATTCTTGGAAAGTTCCTTATAGGGTTGTTGTTAAAAAAACCTTTTCCCCTTATTACCACTTCTGTTTTAGTTTTAGATTCTTAAGGACAAGAATAATTTAAGAGGTGTCTGATATGAGGGCCCATATTCTGGTAGTCCTTCCCTTTGTTCTTCTTGGGTGTTCGAGGAACCTAGAGGAGGTTTAAAGATGTTTTGAGCCTTAATAAGTGTTTTATAAATATTTATAATAAAACTAGGATATTTTTTCTATAATACACAAGACCATGGTGAAAAGGAGTATTCTATGATGTAGTATAAGTGTCTATAGCATAGTAGGGTTGTTTGGATGAGGCTATTCTATAGTGCATTCCATGGAGACTGTCTTGGTTGGCTATGTTGTAGTGGTTTGGACCAAGCTATATAACTTCTCCACAATATCCAACCTACTAGTATTTGGGAGTTAATCCTTTTTAATAGTATGTTATATTTTCATTTTGGGAATCCATTTTAGAATTGAAATGGACCTTTGTTTTGATTTTAGTGAGGCTTTAACATGGAGTCTTCATACTGATTAGATCTCGGACTCCCTTTATTATAAAACCTAATTATAGAATGATCCAAGAGAAATTGGGAGCTTTGAAGGTCTTAAAATAAGAATCCCAATTTTATCACATCTCTTTACGACATAGGGGAGTGTGACTTAGCTCGGTTTTACATTACAGTGCTTCCTTCTACATCGTGTAGGTTGAAACCCAGCATTATAGCATTCCCACCCCCAATTTCTTGGTGGACTTATTCCAATACACTCCTACATTGTGGTGTCTCATATTATGCTATAGTGGCTCTACATAGCTTATATCTACACCGTAATTTCTATCTAGTGTTGTGGACCCCCTCTAATTTTCTAGAGGAATTTTTTACTTTGACTTGGGTAAGAATTGGTTTTATCCTCTTAGAATTGGCTTCATTATCTTACTCTATAACCCATGATATTATGGTTTGGGACCAGTTATAGAAGTTCATTTCATGCTATGGCTCTAGATCTCTATCATTCTAATGGATTTTCCTTGTTTCTTTCTTATGTTTTCGTGGAATGAAGTCCTTGGTGGATCGTAGTTTCCTCACGGAAACAAGGATTTGATGATCTGTGTTGGAATTCCGCTTCAATTTCAAAAAAAAATTAGAAGTTTGAGGTAGTGGATTCATTAATTATCCTTTATTTTATATAAAATTATAGATTCACCATGGTTTAGCCCTTTGGATGGTAGTAGAATTTACTGATTAAGATTATACCCAATTAAAGAATGGAATTCATTTATGTTTAGCAATCACATGTTTTATACCGTGATAATGGTTTTCCTATTGGTTTACTAGATAGTTTTTTTTCTATGATATACTTGTTAGCATGTTTTTTATTCTTTGATTATCATGTATAAATTGATGAAAATGGAAAATAAGGTAAAGTCAGTAATAGTTTTTTGGTTAGATAAATAATTAAAGAATATGCATGTTTGATAAATATAGTGTTTCTTATAATTTTATGGTAATAAAATTTATAAAAGTATTAATGTTTAACTGAGTATGTTATTCCATGTGTTAGTGGAATAAATAAATTACTTGAAGTTGTAATTATTGTAAATGACGGAAGGAATAAAAAGTCATGTTAATTTAGAATTTTTCTTCTCAGAGCTTGAAAAAACTGATTTTTTAGAGGGAATGTTAAATTGATTTTTTTATCTTAATATAGTTGATTCACTTAGTTTCCCATAATTGGAACCCATGAATAATGAATCAGTTAATTCAAAATGGAATAAAACCGGTGGTTTTGATAAAGATAAATGTTTGTGGATGGGAGTGACTACTTACTAATAAGTGTTGAATGCCTTGTGTTTGGGTCTATGAGATGTCATTTGTATGTGAAGGTCTAATGAATTGTTTTTAGGTCCTATATTTATCTATTGACTATGCTATGTCTATTTCTAGTTTCCTTTTGATGTGATCTAGATGTGAAATTTTCCATGCAATGTGATGTTATTCTAGGATGGATGATGAGATATGGGTTAGAGAGGCCCGAGGTTGTGGCAGTGGTTGGTACCTTTGATGGAGAGATGTATGGGGATGTGCATGATAGTGTCAGTGATGGAATTGGGATGTTTTTAATGGGTTAAATCTGGTATCACCCCTTGATGTGATAAAATCTAGATGCTTTCTTGATATGAGTCTATTTAAAGGGATGATTGGCTAAGTTTCTTATTATTATATTTTTCTTTCCCCACTACTTGAGGTATATGGATGTGCTAGGTTGTATATATCTTGGTGGTATATTAAGATTTTTTTCTGGGGTACCTATAATTATGGAATGGAAATGATAATTTTTAATAAATATATTAACCCATGTGGATAGTTTTTCTAGAGTGAATATCATAATGATAATCTAGAGAAACCATGGAATCAGTTTGGATTAGTCTTAGAGGGAATGGAATTCACTTTGTTGTTTAATGAAATGTATCTTGGAATAATTTTTATTGTTAATTAATGGTTATTTAGTTAATAAATAAATTAAATTATAAAGTAAATAAGTAATTTAATATATATCCTTAAACTCTTGTGTGATTATAGGATATTTAGTTTTTAGTGATGGTATATGGGTGTCCAAGTGACGATTGATGAATTTGAGTCTAAGACTAATCTATTTATATAGTGTGGTTCTTATTAGATTGGTGTAGCCCTGATCTTATTTGGATATTTGTGTGTCAAATTCTTATGGCACATACTAAACACTAGGCTATAACTCCACGGGTCAAGATTAATGGTGATCTTATTGGGGTTGGAGGGGGAAAATGCCTCATCTCATAGGGTCTTGGGTATAAAGGCCCCGAAGACAAAATTTTGGGGAACTATAGAAACTCTGACCAACTATAGCAGAGCTAACTGGTGACACTGATAGGGCATGGTATTAGTGCAGACTTTGGTGACAATGGTACTATAGCTCCACGGACTTCCATCCACCGGCCACTCTAGTAGCCTGGACTTGGGTGGCCACAACATTATAGTAGTACAGACTTCCATCCACTATTCAATATAGTATAGTGAACTTTATATGTGGTTAGTGGGACAATACTTTTTTATCTTTATTATAAGATTTTGAGCTAGGATTTTGTATGTGTTAAAAACTGTTGGGCAAAAATCCCTCAAGGTAACATTGTAGTATTTTTGGGATGATTGTGTTTGTTGACAAAGCAGGTTTCCATGGAGAATTGTCAAGTTCCCGAGAAGTTGTTGACATTACATGTTGACAAAGAACTATGACAAAGGAAAGGACGATCTGGATGCGGTACAAAAGAGCATTACAAGGTGGCGCCGTTTCCCAGTGTTTGCCAAATTTTTGGGGTCCAAAATTTGGAGTTTGGTGAGCATCGCGAAAAGTGGATTTCCATGAAGAGCATAATTTAATATGGCAAAGGCATGAATTTCATGAAGATAGGATGCATGGTTTGGAAATCACGAAGACCAGAATAATGGAGGTGGTGATGCTTCGCGATTACGTCAAGCTTCGCGGACGGCAGAGGCTGAAGCGCATCGCGGCGGAGAAGGGCTTTGCGAGAGAGCTTCGCAGCGAAGGCATGCAAGAATGTTGGGCTTCACGAAGGGAGATTTGCGGCGAAGGCACGATCTGTGAAAGTAAGTTGACGGTGATTCTTCGCGACTACGTCAAGCTCCGCGAACGGAAGATTGCCGTGGAGCTTCGCGATTTGGACAGAATTCCGGCAGAAACTTTGGAGCTTCGCGATTTGAGATGACGTGGCGTTGACTTCACGCGGAAGGGACGAGGGTCGGTGGAATCGCCTATAAATAGAGGCCGACCCCTTCAAACGAAGTAGAGAGAGAATTTTCAGAGAAAATCCATTGCTCTCGGTTCGTGGAGGTGGTTCGCGAAGGCAGTGTGCTTCGCGAAAAAGGAGCTTCGCGGCGGCTATTGTAGCTCCGCGAAACCTGCGAGCTCCGTGTTGGCTTACTTTGCTTCGCGAGGGTCGTTGCTTTGCGACAGCTTGAGCATCGCGAGCGTGCTTCGCGAGGGAGCTTCGCGAGTGAGCTTCGCGGAAAGGCAGGAGCTTCGCGAAGGCTTGTTTGAGCTTCGCGAAATTGGGAGCCTCGCATTGTAGGGTGATTTGCGAAGGTCTTTCCAAAGGTTTTTTGCCCAGTGGATAGTGGCAAAGGGGTATTCATCTACGGGTGAAAGTTGAACTTCAATAGAGAATCTACATACAGAGAAAGATTCATTCCTTAATGGAAATGAAGAGACCTACAGGTCTATAAACTGTGAGTGAATCCCTTCCAAGAGCAGTGAGCTTAGGAAGAGGAAGAAGGTGATCCTCTCCACCGGCAGTGAGCCAGAGAGAGAGAAACAGGGAGTGACCCTTGGGAAAGCAGTGAGCTGACCCTAAACATTGTAAAGGCGGTGAGCCTGGGCATAGAAGTGATCTAGCCCGAACCTTGTAATCCACAGCTAGTGAAGATTAGTGGAATTTGGTACGACCGGAAACCTATCGGCGTATGCTCCTTGGACGTAGCCCTTAGCGGTGAACCAAGTAAAATTGATGTTTCCTCCTCTTGATTTACTTTCTGTTTATATTGTGCAGCAGGAAAGAGAGAGAAGATTGTTTTGCTTAACAGCGAAACAAGATCAGAACGGGCATTAATTTTTAATTAGTCATACCCTGATTCACCCCCCCCCCCTCTCAGGGTATTCAGCCTAGTGGACCTAACAAGTGGTATCAAAGGGAAGGTTGAAAGTTGTTCTTCTCTCAATGGAGGTAACCAATCATAAAGGGATTATGATCTTCGACGGATATAATTTTCAGATATGGAAGAATCAGATGCAACACTATTTCTGATCCTTGGGAATGGATGTGTTTTCAGCAGCTATGCATGGTATCACAGCTGATATTAATAGTGGTGCCTTATCAGAAGCTGAGCATAGAGAGTTGGATGCTGATTCCAAAGAAATCAATGCCTTAGGGGGAGCCCTTTCCAATCCCATCTACACAAAGGTGATGTCATAAAAAACATCACATTCCATGTGGGAAAAGCTTTTGAATATATATGAAGGGGACACAAAAGTCAGAGAGGAAAAGATGCAGGTGTTGTGGAATAAATATGAAGATCTAAAAATGAACCCGAATGAGTCTGTTAACGCATTCTTTGACTGGGTAAACATTGTTGTGGAAGATATGCGAGGTCTTGGAGAATTCATTGAATACATAAAGATTCTAAAGCGCATCTTGAGGAAACTTCCACCTCGGTTCAATCCGAAAGTTTCAGTACTAGAAGATAAAGATCCAAAAGAGCTGAAATTGGACAATTTGCATAGTACCTTGGTTGCATATGAAATGAGGAACGATGATAATGAGGTTGTGGAAAAGGGGAAGTCTAAAGAGGTGGCATTTAAGGCCATGAAGAATCTCACCATTGAAGATTCTAATGAAGAAGAAGAGACAGATGAGGTGATGTCATTCCTTTCTTCAAATCTACAAAGAGGAAGAGGAAAGTTTAAAGGTAAACTTCCACTAGCATGCTTTAGATGTGGAAAGGTTGGTCATCTTGCGGTAAGATTCCCCAAGAAGTTTCAATATGATGATGATGATGATGACGTTGAAATTCCCAAAAAGAAGACTTCAGCTTTTGTGAAAGGGAAGAAAAAATTCAAGAGAAATTTCTTCAAGAAAAAGAATCTTCTTTCACAAGAATTTGAAAGTTCAGATGAGTCTGAGGATGAAGAAGTTGAGGAAATAGAAAATTGCAGAGATCGTGAGGTAAATGACTTGGTGGCAATTGTTGGTAGTTCTCAAAAGGGAGAAGAAGTTGATGTTAAAGAAGAAGAAGAAATTGAAGGGAGAATTGATATGGAAGCCGAATTGGAAGTATCTCTTGAGGAGATAGATGTTTGGAGAGCCAAAATGAAGAAAGCCAATAAAGTGGTTCGTGATTCCAAACTCTATATTCAACAACAGGATGAAGAAAAGTATGAGCTGTTAGAAGAAATTGAAATACTAAAATCCTCAACACCAGAGAGCTCAGAAAATATTGTCGTGTATAAGTTTAAAATTGAGGAACAAAAGAAGGAAATTGATTGTTTGACTAACACAGGAAAGGAGCAGGTTAGATGTATCAAAGAGCTTGAAGAAGAAGTGGTCAGTCTGCGACAAAAACTTAAGTATCAAGATAAACTCTTGACCCCCAATTTGATATCCTAAAATCAGGTCATTCAGAAGATAGAGAAGATGAAAGCGGAGCCTAGCAGTTCAGTAGGGAAGAAGCAGCAATTGAGCTCAGATGTTAAGGTCGTTTTTGGGCTTAGTCAAGAACAAAAATTTGTGACAATTGCAGTCAGACTGCAAGCACACATCCCGAAAGTGAAGGTTGATTTGGGAACAAAACAGAATCAGAATATTCAGAGATCCCAAATGGGAAATCATAGTGCTGAAATATCACGAGGGAATGCATCCTATATCAGGTGTTATTGCTGTGGGAAAATGGGACATTCACAGTATGTGTGTTCCATAGCCAAGAGATACAGAAGGGAACATGAACAGAGATGGAAGCCAAACAGAGAACGGTTTTCCAGAACACATTTTGAAGGACACTGTTTTTGGTGCGGAGGATTTGGACACATGGCTAGGTACTGCACTTCAACCATTCAGAGAAATGTGTCAAAGAATAATCAAAATGTTTGCAAGCAGCAGATCAATAAACCAACAAGTGAGTTAAAGGTTCAGAATAGATTTGCAGCTCTGCAAGATGAGGGTGGTCTATCATACTCTGAGAAAGAACAGAAGCCTCAATCCATGCCGAGTGTGAAAGAAAAAGTATGGACCAAGAAGAAGAAAAATGAGAAGGCTGTGGTGGTGGAGATTTCCCTTAAAGCATCAGATCGATCTGGTGTTTGGATCCTTGATAGTGGTTTCACATCCCACATGACGGGTAATAAGGATCTTGTTATAGGAATCAAATATGACAAAGAAGGAGTTGTCAAATTTGGAAATTATGAAGTCCTGAAGATTGTTGGATCAGGGAAAGCCAAGTTTGGGGGCAAAGAGATGAGACGTGCTGATGTCTTGGTAGTAGAGGGTCTCAGTCATAACCTACTCAGTGTCAGTCAACTATGTGACTCTGGGCACTCTATCCAATTTACCAAGAAGATGTGTGTTGTGAAAGGAAAAGATGGAGCAGCTGTTCTGTAGGGAAAAAGGTCAAAGAGAAATCTATATCTTGTAGGTGGGGAAGAAGATACTTGTCTTTTATCCAGAGAGGAAGAAAACCAGCTGTGGCATAAGCGACTTGGTCATCTATACCAACCATCTATGGAGGATCTCATTAAATTTGATACTGCTAGAGACCTTCCCAAACTATCACGTGATCGCACTCATACGTGTGATGCTTGTCAACAAGGGAAAATCATCAGAAAGACATACAGGCCAAAGGAACAGAAATCAACTAGAGTGCTTGAATTGGTGCATGCTGATGTATGTGGACCTATCTCACCACGAGCTATAAATGGGAAAAGGTACTATGTTCTTTTCATTGATGACTATAGCAGAATGGCCTGGGTATTCATCATAACCCATAAGACAGAGGTGTTCAGTTGCATAAAGTAGTACAGGAGGGAATCAGAAAAGATGCTTGGGCAGAAAATTCTGAAGTTTCGTACTGATAACGGTACGGAATTTACAAACAGTCAGGTTGAAAACTATCTCGAGAAACATGGGATAAGGCATCAAGTTTCATCAGTAAGAACTCCCCAACAGAATGGAGTAGTTGAAAGGAGAAATCGGATCATCAACAACATGGCCAGAAAAATGCTTATTGATAAGGACCTGCCAGAGAAATTTTGGAAGGAAGCAGTTTTGACATCGGTCTATGTTTCAAACAGGTCCCTGTTATGTCCGAAGCAAGGGAAGACTCTGTATGAACTGTGGTACGGAAAGAATCCAACGTTGAAGTACTTTCGAATCTTTGGAAGTAAGTGTTTCATTCTCAACAAAGAACATCATAGGAAGTTTTAGGCACGAGGAGATGAAGGGATATTCCTTGGCTATTCCGGGAAAAGCAAAGCGTATAAATGTTTCAACAAAAGGCTGGGAAAAATCATTGAAAGCAATGATGTCACTATAGTTGAAAATGAGCAGAATACTCAACGATCCAGTGAACAGTTCCTGGATGAAAGTGATGATGAGGTAAGCAACCCAGGGGGAGCAGAAGTGGCAGAAGCTGACTCAGAAGAAGATACTGATGATGAAGAGGAAAGTGTCAAGTCGGTGTCTGTGAGAAAGCTAAAGAGTCGAGCTGAAATTGATAGGCAGAATATCATTGGTGATCAAACAGCTCCAGTTCAGACTCGAAGAATGAAATCATCACAGCAAGCATTGTTTTTGTCTCAAGTGGAGCCGAAATGTTTTTCTGATGTAGCTGAAGATGAAAACTGGGTTCAGGCCATGAATGAAGAGCTTGATCAGATTGAGAAGAACCAGACATGGGAGATTGTTTCGAGGCCAGCAGATAAGAATGTCATCGGGAATAAATAGGTCTATCGCAACAAGATGAATGAAGATGGCACAGTGATTCGGAACAAAGCACGACTAGTGTGAAAGGGATACTCCCAGATAGAGGGAATAGATATTGATGAGACATTTGCACCGGTTGTAAGGCTAGAGACAATCAGATTATTTTTTGCCATAGCAATGCAAAGAAAGTTCAAAGTGTTCCAGATGGATGTCAAATCCGCATTCTTGAATGGGGTTCTGGAAGAATAGGTGTATATTGAGTAGCCAGATGGTTTTCTCATTCATGAGGATGAGAACAAAGTTTGCAGGCTGAAGAAGGCGTTGTATGGGATGAAACAAGCACCAAGGTCATGGTACTCAAGGCTTGATCAGTACTTGAAGAATCTTGGTTTTCAGCGTGGAGGAGTTGATTATAATCTCTATTTCAGTAATGAAAGTAATCAAAGGATGATGGTGTTGGTTTATGTCGATGACATAATATTTGGTAGATCAGATGAAGCTCAGTGCAGACAGTTTTCCGAATTCATGAAAAATGAGTTTGAAATGTCAATGATTGGATAGCTCACGTTTTTCCTTGGTCTACAGGTAACACAAGTAAGGAATGGAACATTCATTTCTCAGTCTAAATATGCAAAGGAGGTCCTGAGAAGGTTTGGAATGGAAAATTACAAGGAGATGAAGACTCTGGTTGCCACTCAGATGAAATTATCGAAAGATGAATATGGAAAGGCAGTTAATATCACAGAATACAGGAAAATCATTGGAAGTCTGTTGTACTTAACCGCAACAAGGCCTGATATTGTTTTCGCCACATGCCAAGAAGCGAGGTATCAGAGTAATCCCAAGGAAAGTCACATGCTCGCAGTGAAAAGAATACTTCGGTATATCAAGGGCACGGTGGACTTCGGCTTGACATACAATGACAAATCTCAGACAGAGTTATTGGGATATACTGATGCAGACTGGGCCGGTTCAGCGGATGATAGGAAATCAACGTCAGGTGGTGCTTTCTATCTTGGTGGCTTGTGTATTTCTTGGCTTAGCAAGAAGCAAGACTGCATTTCATTGAGCACCGCAGAAGCTGAGTATATTACGACTACTCAAGCATGCACACAATTATTGTGGATGAAGCAACAGCTTGAAGATATGGGAGTTGAAGTGAAGTCTCCGATCGGAATCCAGTGCGACAACTCTAGTGCTATAAATCTTAGCAAAAATCTCATCCATCATTCAAGGACAAAGCACATTGAGATTAAGTATCATTTTATCAAGGAGAAGGTTGAGTAGGGAATCGTGAAGTTGGAGTACGTGCCTACAGAGCTACAGGTTGCAGACATTCTAACAAAGGCCTTACCCAAGGAAGCTTTTGAGAGGCATCGACTGGCTCTGGGAGTTCAGTCGATTCCCCGCACTTGAAATAGTGTGGATGTGGAACCCCCCCCCCCCCCTCTCCCCGAGGTATGATGTGTTTTCCCTACGGTGCTAATTTGTGTTCTCTACTCTGTTATAGACTACACAGGAGTGACCTTTGGGTTCGTTGACAAAGGGGGAGAAAATAGAACTAGTGTTTGTTAAAAGGGGAGAAAATGGTGACTGGGAGACAGTGTGGAGATTTGATAAATCATATTTGATACGGGGAGAAGCTGACAGGTGGAGAAGCCAGAAAGGGGGAGCAATGAGAAAGGGGGAGAGCGTTTTAAATCTGATGATGCTAGAAGTGGTCGATCAAAGCATAGAAATCACGACAACTGAGGATCGTGATAAAAGCAGAACAGTGGTGTTGGAATGGTGTGAGACGGTGTCCAGCTATCAACAATTGCTATCAACTTAAGAATTCACCAATTGGTATCAGTGTGGTTCAACAACTGGTTTTATTTTAAGAATTGGTATCAGGGTGGAATCGACAATTGGGGTCTGACATGAAGTGATTCATTGATGAACTTTTCATACTACTCTTGTTTCTCACGTCGAGCATTGCTCATGTGGGCTTAGAGTACGTGTTAAGTGAATCCTTGAATGCTATCAGAATCGAAAGAGTTGAGTGGTGACAGCGACTGGAAGAAGACTCAGTGAGGTATCAAAGTGCAGAAAATCTTTCTGAGCAGAGTTGTGAAGAGTTGTCAACAAACCCAAAGGGGGAGATTGTTGGGAAAAAATCCCTCAAGGTAACATTGCAGTATTTTTGGGCTGATTGTGTTTGTTGACAAAGCAGGTTTCCATGGAGAATTGTCAAGTTCCCAAGAATTTGTTGACATTACATGTTGACAAAGAACTATGACAAAGGAAAGGACGATCTGGATGCAGTACAAAAGAGCAGTACAAGGTGGCGCCGTTTCCCAGTGTTTGCCAAATTTTTGGGGTCCAAAATTTGGAGTTTGGTGAGCATCGCGAAAATTGGATTTCCATGAAGAGCATAATTTAATATGGAAAAGGCATGAATTTCGCGAAGATAGGATGCATGGTTTGGAAATCGTGAAGACCAGAATAATGGAGGCGGTGATGCTTCACGATTACGTCAAGCTTCGCGAACGGCAGAGGCTGAAGCGCATCGCGGCGGAGAAGGGATTTGTGAGAGAGCTTCGCGGCGAAGGCACGAAGGAATGTTCGGCTTCGCGAAGGGAGCTTTGCGGCGAAGGCACGATCCGCGAAGGTAAGTTGACGGTGATTCTTCATGACTACGTCAAGCTCCGCGAATGGAAGATTGTCGTGGAGCTTCACGATTTGGACAGAATTCCGGCAGAAACTTTGGAGCTTCGTGATTTGAGATGACGTGGCGTTGACTTCGCGCGGAAGGGATGAGGGTCGGTGGAATCGCTTATAAATAGAGGCCGACCCCTTCAAACGAAGTAGAGAGAGAATTTTCAGAGAAAATCCATTGCTCTTGGTTCGCGGAGGTGGTTCGCGAAGGCAGTGTGCTTCGCGAAAAAGGAGCTTCGCGGAGGCTATTGTAGCTCCGCGAAACCTGCGAGCTCTGCGTTGGCTTACTTTGCTTCGTGAGGGTCGTTGCTTTGCGACGGCTTGAGCATCGCGATCATGCTTTGCGAGGGAGCTTCGCGGGTGAGCTTCGCGAAAAGGCAGGAGCTTCGCGAAGGCTTGTTTGAGCTTCGCGAAATTGGGAGCCTCGCATTGTAGGGTGCTTTGCGAAGGTCTTTCCAAAGGTTGTTTGCCCAGTGGATAGTGGAAAAGGGTTATTCATCTACGGGTGAAAGTTGAACTTCAACAGAGCATCTACATACAGAGAAAGATTCATTCCTTAATGGAAATGAAGAGACCTACAGGTCTATAAACTGTGAGTGAATCCCTTCCAAGTGCAGTGAGCTTAGGAAGAGGAAGAAGGTGATCCTCTCCACCGGCAGTGAGCCAGAGAGAGAGAAACAGGGAGTGACCCTTGGGAAAGCAGTGAGCTGACCCTAAACATTGTAAAGGCAGTGAGCCTGGGCATAGAAGTGATCTAGCCTGAACCTTGTAATCCACATCTAGTGAAGATTACTGTAATTTGGTACGACCGGAAACCTATCGGCGTATGCTCCTTGGACGTAGCCCTTAGCGGTGAACCAAGTAAAATTGATGTGTCCTCCGCTTGCTTTACTTTCTGTTTATATTGTGCAGCAGGAAAGAGAGAGAAGATTGTTTTTCTTAACAGCGAAACAAGATCAGAACGGGCATTAATTTTTAATTATTCATACCCTGATTCACCCCCCCTCTCAGGGTATTCAGCCTAGTGGACCTAACAAAAACCCTAAAAACTCCATGTAATTGTTCTCCCAAATTATAGTGATATTTTTGCCTCTCCATAGACGTAGGGATTATTCTCAAACCACATAAATCACTATGTTTGTGTTTTTCTTCTTCTTCTTCTTCTTTTAACTTTTCTTTATCCAAAAATATGTTATGTCACTCTGACTCTCATCATTTCCACAATAGTTGTGAGATATATTATACCATGTATAGTTTTTGATTTCATACGCTACCCTACCCATGTCAGTTTGGGATAATGAAACCCAATGGACTCTAGGAGGGTGTTTTCCCCAACATCTAGGTTGGTGATGAATAGATGTATTACAATTACCTCCAAGCCCACTCTCTTCTCATAGTAGTATTGTTTAATGGAATTCACAGTGGTTAGTTTCCCCCATATATGTGTATAGAAGGTTGTAATATCTTACATTTATTTCACATTCATGCATCTCCAAATATAGTATCCAAAGGATTATTATAGGTATGATGTGTATGGGGTGTGATGGATTGAGATACCTTACTCAGTGTATGGGATGTGATAGATTGAGGTATAATACTCAATGAATGATACACATCATATAGGTTATGGTGGTTCCTAAAAACTACTTGGTTACAATATGCTAGTGTGATGATGTGA
Organism: Viscum album; assembly: GCA_963277665.1. Lineage (NCBI taxonomy): Eukaryota > Viridiplantae > Streptophyta > Magnoliopsida > Santalales > Viscaceae > Viscum > Viscum album. The sequence continues at coordinate 817,875,369 of OY728165.1, forward strand.
TGATGTGATGCATGAGGTGCATGTTGTGATACTTAGCCCAGTTATATATGGACTAACTTATTTTGGAGAGAGAGGGCTTAGGACATGTGATGTTTGGTCATAGAAGAAGACTAGTGGGGAACTAGTAATGGGGTGCCCTTTTGTTTCATTATTATGATGTATGATCTATTGTATGAATTACTTGTTAAGGGATATTCATGGTTAGGCTAGAAACTTAGTATACATGTTTAGTTGATGATTTATTTCCACTTATTGTTCACTAGGATTTAGTATGTTTTCTTTATCTTTAGCTCGATAGAGCCTTTGGGGAAGATCCTACTTAGTATACTATTATGATCACTCCAAATATATATATATATATATATTATTTTTTAGGTAAACATAATCAGATCTAATATTGGGTTGGATATTAGAATCTTGTGTTTTTTCAAGAGTTGTTTGGGCTTTGTGGTCATTACCAAGTTTACCTTTTTAGTAATTTTAGTTTCCCATTGAGTTTTTTTAGTACTGTATGAAATTTCATGTATAAAATTGGGATTATTTTATCTTTTCAAGAAGTATTTTATTGGTTTATCTATCTTATATTTCTATTTTGTGTGTTTCTCTTAGAGGGTAATTCCTCCCATTTTTTGTATGTTTATACCCTTAACACATGTATGTAACCTATAGCCTACTAGAGGCACGACTCGGGTGGTCACCATCTCTATTATCTCATTTCTGGACCAAGAGGGGTACCTTTGGGGGGAGGGGGTTGTGACAGAGTGGTATAAAATGTTTAGGTTGATGGATAGGATTAATTTTTCAGTTAATCACAGGTGAGACTGCATGGGTTGGTGGGGAAATGGTAACAGCTAAGTTTAATAAGTGTTGTAAATATGGAAGACTATATGGGACACATGTATTTAGGGACCCCAGTGATCTGATGCATAGAAATTTAATTTTACTAAGCCTACTAAACAAAATGATACTGATTTTAGAATATATCCCTAGGAAAGGATCATGCATAATTTTTCTTTACTCCGATGTTTGAAATGGGTATAAATTGAGAAAGGTTAAACATTAAAATAATAAAGTAAAAGAATTAATTAATTAATGTTAAGTATCCCATATTATTGGTTTAGAAGTCTATAACCATTTGTTCCTTTTTCAGGTATGGCTCTAGATGAACATCCTCATCTGGTTTGCACCGAATATTTTCAGAAAGATGTGCCAGCAGATCACTATAGAGTAGTGGTTGATGATGATAACACTCGGAGGAGGATAGTTTGATAGTTTCTGCACTAGAGTCTGTATAAGTATGTAGGATCCATTTCATACTCACTTATAGATGACTAGTTAAAGGAGGTTGATATTGCTTTCAGTTCAATCCATGCTTGAAAGGATCATTAGGTTTCATTGGCTGTGATAATGCTTCATGAATTAATGAGGTAGTGGTGGTTCTTATTCCTTGTAGATCATGAGGATTCGGTGTTCTCAGGGAAGAAGTTCTGATACAAATTCCAAGTAGATTTTATTTCATAGAACATTAAGTCATCAATTCACTAAGAGCTCTTACCCTTCAACCAGGGAGTTCCAGTGTGTGGGGGATCAAAATCTATTTCAGGGTTCTTATCTAATATTCTTCAAACTTGTTTCCAGTTTCGGTGGCCAGTGTGATTAATTTCAAGGAGGATTTGTATCTATATATTCATCATGAGGTATCCCCATTTATTCTAAATAATTATATTAAAGTGCTTGAAAGAGTAGAGTTCATTGAAATGATACTGTCCATAATGGGTTCATCATGAGTGGGGAGTCCTTAGGGTTCCTCAAGAAGCATAGATGTGGTCATGGGTTCCCAATTTCCTAAATAGAATATCTTTTAAATAGTTGATGGTAGGTATCATCCCTCACCATCTCATTTATCTAGTTTTGATGCCTCTAAAACCTATTCCAAGGGATAAAATGATTATTTTTATTATATAGTTCAAGTCCATCTATGGAAAGAGAGTTTGACCTTTTTAATAAAGTAGCATGCACTAGGTGTTCCACTTCAGGTTCCTCTATTGAGGCAGTTCCATCGAAGGTAGTAGTGGCAAGATGCTCCAACTTGTTTCAGTAGAGAGGAGATGGGGTAGGAATAGGTTATCCTTGAGATTCCCCTCATCCTTAAAAAGTAGAGTGAAACCATAGAGGTGGTATCCCTTGGTTTCAGAGAGGTTGTAGTGCAGTCTATGGCTAGCTTCATGCCTTGGTGTTGCGAGTGTCAGGTGAGAGAGACGTCACATGCAGTACTATTTTATTTCTTTCTACATGGGTGCATGCTTTGTTTAATTCAATAGATATGAACTCCTTTATATCACCTACCCTAGTCTATGCTTTGGAAATTTAGGTGGAGAATATTTTTGTTCCCTTTTAATTTACTATGATGGTTGGAGTTTGATCTAACATGCATGAAGTATGTAGAGACTATAATACTGTTTTTGGGAAGCACCGCTCCTATTAAGACTTCCTATGTTTATAGATACATCCATATGATATCATCCTTGGTGTGGATTGGTTGTATTTGTTGTAGGATATGTTGTATTTCATTAGGATATAAGTTGTGTTGTATGATTCCAATAGAGATCTAGTGGTTGTTCTAGAGATAAATACCCTCAGAAGGGTTAGAGGCATGTTCTATTCTTATCTTATTTTGTAGTCAAGGTGTTTCTGAACTCATCATAGGTTCAATTTATGGTGTTTCCCAAGGTTTTTAAAGAGTACCATGATATCTTTACAGATGAGTTTTTAACATTTTCCCCACAATAAGGGATCAAGTCTGGTATCAAGCTACAACTGGGTGTTTCAATAATCTCAATATCTCTACATAGGATGGATCCTTCTAAGCTATGAGATCTTTTAGTGAAGTTCAATGATTTTTTATAGATGGTTTTTGTTCGACCAAGTGTGTAACCATGGGGTACACTAGCTTTGTTCATGAATAATTCCAATGGTATTTCTCATCTTTGTATTGATTATCATCACTTGAACCAAGTGGAAGTGGGGACCACTATCCCCTTTAAAATATTGATGATTTATTTTATCATATAAAAGGAGAAATTTGGTTATAAAATATCAATATATGGTATGGATAAAATCAGATGCATGTGAAGGATGATTATATTCTGAAGACTACTTTATAATGTTGTTATGGGAATTTAAAGATCATTATAATGTTGTTTGGTGTAATGAATTCTCTAAATGCGTTCATGGATCTAATGAACATGGTGTTTAGTGAGTTCCTAGATAATTTTATGGTGGTTTTCATTGATGGAATCCTTTTATATTTCATGTATGAATAGAAGCATGTATAAAATATTCATGTTGTTTTAGGAGGTCTTTATCTTTAATATCTATTCAAGGAGTTGTCGAAGTGTGAGTTCTAGACTCATTAAGTGCATTTCTTATAGAATTTCATATACCATAAATAGTAGCTATGTAACCTTCAAAGATAGAGGTAGTTGGTTCTTGGGTATCCCCAAGACTATTGTAGAGTTTTAGAGTTTTCTTGGTCACACAAAACATTATATAAGGTTCATCAATGATTTCACTCGGGTTATTAATCCTCTAATAGCCTTAACCAAGAAGGATCAAGTTTTCTTGTGGATTAAGTAGTTTCAATCATCTTTTGAGTACCTGAAGAATAAATTGGTTAGTGATCTAGTTCTTTATCTTCTATAAGAGGGAGTTCAGTTTGAATTTTTTTGTGATACCTTATGTCTTGTCTTGGTTTGTGTGTTGATTCATTAAAATAGAAATAATTAGAGTAAAGGCATTGCAGAAGACAATAATAAAATCCAAATAAATAATCCAATAAATAAATAATAAATAATGTAATGAAATGTTGTAATGTAACTAAATTTAATTCTAGAAAAATACAAGAAAAATACTAGTAGATTCAAATAAAATACTCAAGGTATCAGGTCCCAAACCCCATGTTGGTCCCATCACCAAACTTCATCCCAACAATAAACAGGAAATCAATAACAATGTCCTTTTCCCTTTTCCAAACCTATATCCATGAAATCTTCTCTAGTACCAAATGGTAGCCCGAATAGGGTGTGAGTATAAATCATTAGGTCGACACCACTGTGTCTAATAAAACCATTCTAATAAGAATTGTATGTAATAAAGAGATAAATAGGTGTATTGATCAATTCAACAATTAATAAAATACAACAACAACCAACTTTTGATCCATGATGGAATATCTCTAAGAATGTCTTACAACCATGTCAACCACTACCAGATAACAATGGTAAAATAACTTTCTTCAACACCATGTCTAAATATCTATGACCATGTCTTATGACCATGCCAACCGCCACCATATAACCATGGTATAGTTACAACAAACAATCTGGTTCAAAGACCTATAAGCATTACAGAATTCTGGGTCAAATCCTTATAAGAATTGCAATATGGGATTGGGCATATCCCACTCTCCATAATCATTATAGCATGGTACTAGGCCGATCCCACTAAATAATAGCATTACAGGATATAAGTGTAAAAGTGATAGGGTTGATCCCAATATATAAGCATTACATCATAGAACACATTCTCTGTCATACATCATGGATATCACAATATCACATCATAATTCTCAATGGTTAATTATGAAAATTTCCATTATTCTTTAAAATTCCACATAAGATTTAATTAATAATTGATAAATAATTATATCAATAAGTAATGAGCCATAATTTAGGGATTACATAGCAAGAAATCACCCTAGGTCACATGTCATGCTAAACATACTTTAAACTGTTTTCCAATTCAATTATAATCAAGGTTTTCTCACCCTATTGGTATCCATAAGCTAGGTTAGAATCTAATTTCAAACAAAATACTTCAAGGAAAAATTCCATTCATTTATTTAATTGATTTGGGTGCAAAAAACTATGGCACAATCACAATATTTCATAAACTTGGAAATTATAAAACCATATGGTAAATATTTAGACACCTTACCTTTAACTGATGATCCTACGATGCTTCCAATGTAAAAATCCCATGAGGAAGAAGGTACAAATTATTTAAAGATATTCCAAGATCAAAACTGATCAAGTTTAAAACCAAAAATGAAATTGTTCAAAGGATTTCACCACAATGGTTTTAGAACCAAGGGAGAGAAGGAAGAAACCTAACCAAAAGAACTTACTCGGGATTTCTCACAAAAACAGGACGTCTCAAAGAGAATTTTTCACCCCAAAATCACATGGATAATTCCCTGGGTTCAATAAGAGAGAAGCTGGAGTGGATTAGAATAAAAATTATCCACACAACATGTTTAAAATATTAGGTCAGACATTTACACAGTGTGTAATGTGATTACACATTGTGTAAATGTTTTTAATGAAATATTCCAAAAAAACCCAGTGCCTAGGATTTATTTTATTAAAAACTTAAAACAATTACACGATGTGTAGTAACTTTACATGATTTTCAAATGTTATGTAGTTTATTTTTCATCCCATATTCTTTTCAAAAAAAACCCAAACCCCCTTTAAAACTTCTCAACTTACCAAGAACCCATGAAACACTTAATACATTGTTCTCAAACACCATTAATTCAAATAAACATACATCCCCAATCATTAGTTAATTTTCTCAAATAAGGTATCTCCATATTTAAACAACACTCATACACCAAGGATAAAATGAAAAACTCAGAGAGAGACATACCTGAAAAAATAAAGGATCTTAAAACCTCCCCGCCTTAAAATAGATCATCCCTGAGTTTCTCCAAGAGTCATTGTGAGGTCTCTGCAAACAATTCTAACCATTGTGTTCACATATCAAACTCCCTATATAGTTTCTCCTTTGGAACTTGACTGTGATACCACTACACCCAAACCAATGGTATATCCCTACCTAGAAGATATTTCTCACTACAATCCACAACCCCTATCAAATGATCCTCAAAGGAAAAAATCAGCACAATGATTTAAGTTTGCTACATCTATCACCTGGGAAGGGTCTGGAAGATATATTTGTAGTTGAGACACTTGGAACATGTCATGAATGGAACTTTATCACTATGTAAGGGATAAATGGTACACCATAGGACCGACCTTTGCCACTATTTCAAATGGCCCAACAAACCTGGGCGCTATCTTACCCTCTTTTTTAATACGGCGTTGCCCCAACCTAGGAGACACATAAAGAAAAACATGATGATAAACATTGAATTCCAAAGGTCATCTATGGTGGTCAGAATATGATTTCTTCCTACTCTGTGTGGTCATTAACCACTGTCTGATCATCCAAACCTATTCATATATCTCCTGCAAAAGACTAGGATCAGCAAGTGCTAACTCACCTACCTTCATCAAACAAAAAAGGGTAAATTCACGGCCTTCCATACAATGACTCAAAAGTTTCCATTTTAATTGATTCTTATAGGCTATTATTATATAAAAACTCCATGAGTTCCATAAGTTTCTCCCATGAACCTCCAAAATCAAAAATATAGGCTCATAAAATATCCTCTAGAACCTAAATAGTCTGCTCATATTAACTGTTAGTCTATGGATGATAGGTTGTACTTAAAATAACATGGAATTTTAGGAAATTATGAAGAACCTTCCATAAACACAATGTGAAAAAAGGAACTATGTCTTAAATGATACTCCTCAGAAAAATGTGCAACTGAACCACTTCTCTCATGTAAAGATTACTTAGATCATAAACTATGAAGGTTTCCCTGATAAGTAATAAGTAGGATATCTTAGTCAAATTATCCACTATAACCCATAAAAAATAATTATTTCAGGTTGTACTAGGTTATCCTATCATAAAATCCATTTTAAAATCATCCCATTTCTACTTAAGAATGGGTAAAGATTGAAAAGGCCCAGCTGGCCTCTAATGCTTGGCTTTCACCAGTTGACAAGTGAATCATCTATCCATGAAGCTTTCCACCTCTTTATTCATTCCTACCCACCAGTAATATCTATAAATATCATGATACATATTTGTAAAACTAGGATGTACCACACATATAGAAGTATGAAACTCGCTCAGCATATCCTCATGTAATACCATAGGAACCCATACTCATCCATGGAAAAGAAGATAATTTCCACTTCTGAGAGACCATCATGATGGCGTCTCCCCGTCGTATAATTTTTATATTATAACTAAGCCCTATGGATCAGACAACTGCTCAGTCTTAATCTGGTTCAAAATCATGGGTATAATGGATGTCGAAGTCAAAGATACTTTCCCCTAAGATTCATAAAAATCTAAATGCATGTATGAAAATAGGTCCATTATCCACCACTCTACACAGTACTCCTATATTTTCTCTGCCTATGTCTTTTGGTTCAAAGTGTCAGCAACAACATTTCCCTTACTCAATGTATAAGCCAATTCAAAGCTGAAAGACTAAAGATACTCGACCCACCTCCTCTACTGAAGGTTTAGGTCCCACTGATAAAATATGTACCTAAGGATTTTCTAATCCATGTATACCAAAAACCTTTCAACAATGAGATAGTGTCTCTAGTATTTCAGGGCATGTACCACTACTACTAAGAGCCTGAGGTATGTCTTCTCCTAACATAACATAAACTTTTGAAAGTGATGGGGGTGGAATTCTTATAGGATTATGACTTTGAGATTTTTTATACACTAGTAAACAGTGATTTTGTAGCTTATGTGCTGAGTAGAAAGTCACATAGTGATGTTTTGTGTGAATCTAGAGATTCCAGAGGAGTGATAGAAGAGCTCTTAGTGATTCATCTTGATATGGGAGAGGTTGGAGGAAAATTATTTCTTTTCCAAATGATATTGTAGTTGTATTTTTTGAAATAGGTGTAGGATTCCCTACTAGGGGATAATGAGGTGGAGGTATGGATAGACTAAGTTTCTTTTAGTTATTCCCCTTATGGTTGTTCTAAGGATGGACAACACCGGGTGTTGTTCTAAGGGAATATTTAGATCCATTTGGAGGTTCATGATATGTTTATCTTTGAGTTACATATCTCTCCATTGGTGGTACATCTTGGCCTAAAAAATATGTATTAAGAATTGAGAGTGTATTTTTTGTATCCTGGGTTGAAGCATGTAGGTGTATAGATTGTGTCTCGATGTTTGATCTACCAGAAGGTGAAGGCCAAGTACCATGTTTCTAATGGTTTGCTCTAATTATTAGATGTTCCCCAGTGGAATTTTTGGGACATCTCTATGTAATTAATCACTTATTTATCTCATACTTAGAGAGGTTGTGATTCTATATGGGTGATAGTGGATCATTTGATGAAATCAACCCACTTTATAGTGATTAATAAGTTGAGAATAGTAGATTTTTTATTAAGAAAATACCTAAAGGAGGTGGTGAGGTTACATGGAGTTCTGAGGATAATGATATCTAATTATGATCCTAGTTCTACCTATATGGTTTGGGAAGGACTTCATCATGCTTTAGGATCTCAATTAAGCCTTAGCACTACTTTTAATCTATAGAAGGACATCTAGATAGAGCAGACTATCTAGACTCTTGAAGACATGTTTTTTTCATATGTATTTCATTTTGGAGGTTTTTGGATTATGCATCTTCCTTTCTTAAAGTTTTCATACATCAATAGTTTCCACTTCACTATTGGTTTGGTGCCATTTGAATCTTCATAAATCCTACCTCTCCAGTCTTTGTTTTATTGGAGAAGGGTCAGAGAGTAAATATGTAAGAACCTGGTTTTTGCTATAAAAGACTTTGGAATTTTCTTGATGTTATTCCAGAGCAGCGCCTTCAGACAGCATGCGATTCCAAGCCCCAGTGTGGCCGGAATTAAATTTTTAGTGCGTTCACATTGGGCATGCGAAATAAATAGAATAAATCCTAAACGGTAGCTCAGACGAGAAAAATTAGGGCACCGTTGAGTCCGTAGCATGTCGTTTACCCTAGGAGGGGTGTAATTTTTGCGGGCGCGGGCCTTCCGTGAAAAATGTCACCAGGGGAGTTTTTGTAATTTAGAGGTCCCGGACGCTGAATTTATAACTTAAAAAAGGAAGCTTAGAATAAAATTATGAGACCTCCATTGTGCTTGGGAGGTGGTGTTTACCCTCTGGGAGGCTTAACCTCGACCCCGTCGAGAGTTTCGGATGCTGGTCAATTTGGGGGTTTAAATTAATTAAACTTTTTAATTAATTTTATTTATTTAAACATAACCCATCCCCTCTCCTTCATTTTCACCTCCTGGAAGAAGGAGTCTCAAACAAGGAGATCCCCTCACCAACACTCCTCCATCCTCTCCTCCCCAAGGTGGTGCGCGGCTCCGGAAAATCGTTGTGAAACGATGGGCTAAGCCCCTGAGGTAGGATCTTCTCTTTTCCATTTCAAGTTCCCGCATCATCTTCGATCTGAATTAATGATCCTGAATCTCTGTTTAAATTTCTAGAAAATCCCAAATTTCCGTAGTTTATATCTTGAGCTTTTATTTTCACTTCTTGTAATTGAAATCTGAGTTCTGAGGTGATCGCAATCGTCCGGTGAAATTTCGGGAGTTTTTTTTTGTGTTTTTCCGGTGGTCCGGCGAGGCTCAGCAGCGGCGCGGTGAGGTCTAGTGGCGGCGTGACAGGGGTCCAAGCAGCAGCATCCTTCAGTGGCTCTGTAGTAGGTCGGCACGGCAGGCCGTCCGGGAAAGGCGGCATCGACGTGGCAGGTGAGCAAGAGCCAGTCCGGGCGAACAGGGGGGGCGCCAGTGAAGCGGAGACCCAGGCCAACTGGCTTTTGCCAGTCAGTGCGCGCACGGGAGACCGGGGTCGTCGAAACCCATCTGGCGACAGGGACCCACAACACGTGGGTCCCATTGGATTAAAACTAGACCATCTTGAGCCATTCCGGGTGAGGCGAGCCGGCCCGCGGTGAACCGCGGGCTGGTCCAGACGCTTGGTGGGCCTGGCCAACCTATTTTCATCCTTTAAAAATTTAAAATGCCTATAAATGCATTCCAGGTGTCAGATTCACATTTCATCTGTGACGAAGCATTCCTTGAATTGAGACAAACTTTTTGTGATGGTCTCGAGAATTTTTAAATACTAAGACGGGGGCTCGGTGGCACGACACGTACGTTAAGTGGGTTAGCGTTTTTCCCGAGGTTCTTGTTTTGGGTGGCGCGAACACATCCAGAGTCTTTTTTGAGAGCCGTCAGCGGTGTTGCAACCCTGGCTTTGAGATGAATATTTCCAAGGGGTTTTAAGGCATTGAAACTAGAGTTGAGATGTGGGCCCCACGACCCATCTTTTAAGCTGCGAGCAGCGTTTCACAAATTTTTCATCGGATATCCGTTCGGGGCGTGCGAGCAGCCGATTCTGGGTGTTTTTTCGAGGGCATTGTAATGGAACAATCCACACGATTTAATTAAGCACGATGGTGCAGGCCCCATGAGGGCCTTTTTGGGCATTGACGGAGAATTGTATCTTCTTCACTGGGTGTCCATTTTGGACAAGTGATTAGTCAATCTTGTGTACTTTTCTGAGAGGATCACAACGGTGTGATCCGTTTGTAGTGCTTCGGAACCAAGATACGGGTTCCACGTAGCACTGCTCGTGTACGGTGCGGAGAAATGCATCTTCTTATCTGGACATCTGTTCCATACAAGTAAGCAGTTAATTTGACGTGTTTTCCTGAGGGCATCGTAGTGGTGCGATGCGCCCGACTGTTTTCAGGACCGAGGCTTGGGACCACGGGACGTCGTTCGGGCGTAAAGCGGTGTTGGATGACTTTTCCATTGGATGTCCATTTGAGGCGAGTAAATAGTCTATCTCGCGTTTTTTTCCACGAGTATTACAATGGTATGATTCGTTTGGATGTGTGGAGACTCATTCAAGATCTCATTAAATTTGAAAGCATGAAAGGTGCTCCGGTGGCGGTTCTTCTTGCTGTGTTTGGAATCGAACCCTTGGCATGTGATCGTGTTCACTCCTGTGAGAGTGAAGCTTATGCTTAAAGACATGTGGTTGGTCGTGCTATGGCCGTGGAGGAATCAAGTTGGAGAAGTTACGTTTACCCCCTTTGTGTTGATGTTGGGTGTTGTGAGCACGATAGCCGTTGGGATAGATATGTGATATACTCTGGGAGTATACGGGAATGCTTGGAGATACATGTTGTATTTTTTACCTGAGAACGATTGTGCTTGGTTTGGAGATGATTTGGGGCCACATGTAGTGTGGGACCCATGTGCGTGTCGTGTTCTCATTTACGTACCTTTGACCTTTTGTGATGTTGAGGGTCCCTCTGTTAATGATGGTTTAGACCGGCAGGGTTGAGTGGTTTTACCTGGTCTTGTTCTTGACGGTTTGATCGGCGGAGTAGTTTGGGTTCCAATGTTCCTTTATCCATGTGGGCTTTCAGTATCATGTCCCTTCGAGTTCCCTGGTAGGGTTTTGTGGATCCAGTGTGACCAATACTTTATGCGGGCACCGATCCTCTACCCAATGAAGTTGTTTCCAGTAGGGTACGGAGCCCCAGTGAGCCTGGGTGCAGATTCCCTAGATGAGTATCGAGATCATATCCTCCTTTCGTGATCTACCATGATGTGTTTCCATAGGCAGAGATCCAGGTATCAGTGTGACCCACACAACATGGGTGATGAACCTCTACTAGTTGAATTGTTCTGGAGTTGGTGGTTGCGTGATACCCTCTCCGTGTTCAATTGGCCAGTGTTGTACCATCAGTAGAGATGGCCAGAGCAGTTCCGGATTTACCCTCCAGCGGGGCTGGGCAGTGGGTTGATCATCAACTTCTTCAGCGACTTCTTCGAGTTTACCCTCCAGCGGGGATGGGAAGTGGGTTGCTCATTGACTTCTTAGGGTTTACCCTCCAGCAAAGACTGGGTAGTGGGCTACCCGGCGACCTCTTAGGGTTTACCCTCCAGTAGAAACTGGGCAGTGGGTTACTCGACGACCTCTTAGGGTTTACCCTCCAGCAAAGACTGGGCAGTGGGCTACCCGACAACCTCTTAGGGTTTACCCTCGAGCAGCGACTGGGCAGTGGGTTACCCAAAGACCTTTAGGGTTTACCCTCCAGCAGATACTGGGCAGTGGGTTACCCAACGACCTCTTAGGGTTTACCCTCCAGTGGGACTGGGCAGTGGGTTAACTGATGACTCCTTTCAGACTCAGTCCTTTCTACTAGGCTAGTCTATGACTTTTCTCTGTGACTACCAGAGTGGAACCCTTATTTATATGGGTTAGTGATGTGACAGCTTTGACTTTGATAAGACCTATCGACTGTGTGACAGTGACAAGGTGTGGTTTGAATTTCCCCAGAAATCTCAAGTACGAGGGGAGTTTTCCCCACCAAGACGCATCCTTGAGACACGACCTAAAACCGTGCGGGTGAGTATGTGCCACCCAAAGCAGATAGTGTCAAGGTGCGGTGATCTGAGCCCCTTGACTAGCAGTTCGGGGCAGACGTGCGGGATGCTAGGCATCGATGGTGTTTACTTCTGGGACTGTTGGAGACCCACTTTCTTGGGCTAAGATACAGGGTGGAGATCCCCTTACGATCTTATTCGGGTTTATTGACAGAGAATATTTATATGTATACCTTGTTCCAGTACCCACTCCTTGGGTTTTGGTTACTCTCCTTCCAGGAGAGGCGAAGATGCGTGGGGTATGCCACATGATTTCCATGTCTAGCTTCCCGTGGTTGGACGAGTCTACTATCCTGCTATAGGTAGCGAAGGCTCGATAAGAAGTTCATCTTATCACCATTTCTAGCTCCTTGTGTTTGGACGAGTCTACTTCATTTCTCTTGTTTGGTTGATTTGTTACTCTGTTGTACTCTTTACTTCACTCTCGGTTGTACTCCTTTACTTTTCCCTGTTTTATCTACTGCTCACCTCTTCAATACCTCCTTTATTTCTTCCTCGAGCCTTTGGGTCATCCTACTGAGTATTTTTATACTCACCCCTGCTTGGGCTTTGCCCGCACTTGGTGTACCCTTGCAGACGACAGACAGGTCGATCGCGACGTCAGAGGATCTTAGGAGTTCTGGAGCTTGGACCACGTATGGTAGTCGTAGTCGGGTTCCAGGTGGGGGACCCTCCCAGCTGTTATACTTTTGTTTACCTATTGCCGGGTTGTGGCACTTTTCTGGTTTGGCACGTGTTTTTTCCTTTTTATTTTCAGTTTACCTTCAGCACTTACTTTGTATTGTTTAGAGGTCGATGCACCTTTTGTGGTTTATTTATAGCAGTTGGTACTTTTCTTTTCTTTTTACTCTACACTTCTGCATTTAGTGGGCTGTGTGTGTGTGTATAGGTACTTAGGCAAAGGCCTCCCCGATTTGTTTAGACTTTGGCACTTATAGCCAGCCCTTGACCTATGGAGGTGGGCTTGGGGTAGTTGCGGCTCGAGCCCGGGTAGGGCCAGGTCATGAAAAAGTGGTATCAGTGGTGGATCGTTCCTTGGGAATATGTTCGGACATCCCTAAAAGGAATTGGTTGGAGTATTAGGGCAATAGTGTCAACATGTCTCGAGAACGGCTCTCAAGATAGGGAGTCTAGTGATGGTGCGGTGGCTGATGTATCCATTCACTAGGACCCTGATAACCCTCTTGTCAACTTGTCAAGCTGAGACACTTGTTGTAGGGAAATTTGTTTTGTGCATCACATAGAATTGAGTCTTTGACTATCCTTCTTGAGTCAGCTCCCCATTGTTTCTACTATTATATACATATATGCTCGTCTGACTGTGGTGCTCCTTGATAACATCCAGGATGTTTCCGTGAAGACAGCCATCCAGGATACTAGCTTTGGTTCCTGAAGACGACCTTGTGAGCGACGAGGCCTCAGTCCAGGACCCATCATGTGAGTCCCTTTCTCCGGGTGGGCTGGTAGCAGCACCCCCACCTGGTGAGCAGCAGACAGCTTCAGCAGAGCATACTGAGCTTGAGCACAGGTTGAGTGCACTCCATTAGTTCCAGCGACAGAGACCGCTGAGGATCAGTGGTGAGCCAAACCCTCAGGTAGCAGAGGTTTGGATGAAAGCAGTGGTTCGCCTCTTCAGGCTTGTGCAGACCCCGGAAGATCTTATGGTGGCTTTGGCCGCCATCCTTTTCCACGGAGCAGTTGGGCGTTGGTGGAGTCTGGTGACTCAGTTACTCGATGAGTCTTCACCTTCATGGGGCGACTTTCAAGTGCTGTTTCGTGAGGAGTTTTACCCCTCCTGCTTATGCTCCATTCGGATCCAAGATCTCCTACAGGTTTAGCAGGTAGGGATGACAGTAACTGAGTATGAGACTAGGTTCGCAGACCGTGCACATTTTTTCCTAGACATGGTCCGTGACAGCAACTTCTGAGTGCGGAAGTTTGAGCAGGGTCTCCGCAGAGAGATTCGTGCTATCATAGTACCCTTGGTCATTCCCACTTATGTCGAAGTTATAGAGCAGGCACTGGTGACAGAGAGCTTCTTGTCACGCTTTACAGTTGGTGGTGGCAGTAGGCATGACAGAGCCGAGATGTTTGCCGCAGCTAGTAGGCGTCGGCTGACAGAATCTCGACACAGGTGGCCTTCCACCCGCCAGTTTCGGAGACATGTTCATGCATCACTCTGGCGGAAAAGCATAGGGGCTCAGCCGAGGAGACCCTTCCATGAGCAGACATAGGGGCAGGTTCGTACACCATAGTGGTGCTGGAGGGTACCAGGGTAGCCCAGAGAGCATTGGTTCTATGCTTGCGATGGGTGGGGTCACTTGGCACGGGACTTCCCAACCAGGCATGTTGAAAATATCGGGCAGGCAGAAGGTGCACTACCATGATAGAGGCAGTGTTGTGATCGTAGTGGTACCTAGAGAGGTGGTGCGAGCAGAGGAGCGGGAGGAGATGGAAGTGGAGTATGACCTTACGAGGTCTTCCCATCACCACTAGGCGGTCCATGTCAAGCTTCGGGAGCTGATAGTTGGGACTGCAGGCAACTGTGAGTTTTGGATGTCTACGATCCTGTAGCGCATGAGGAGATAATAGGTACACTCTACAGCTCTTCTACTTTTTGCATGAAGTGCTCTTTTTCTTCTTGCTCCTTGATTGAGTTGTTACGAAGGTGACGCAGGGAATCGGTGTAACCCTGTGTTAGTAGAATAGAATGTGTTGAACCTTCCTCTTTAGTTGATGGTGTCAACTCCTTTTCTCTCCGAGCATGTAATAGAGTCTGGGCCGTGGGACATCTACTGTGGAATCTTTCATAACCAGATATCCTTGAGTGTTTCACCATATGGATATTCTGAAGGAGGGAATCACCGAGACTTTTTCTAGGTCCAAATAGTGATTCCAGTCATGGCATGAGATGTAGATGTGTGACCGGGGAGGTGAGCTACCCTAGAGGTCCTTTAGGCCGTTTAAGTTTGTGCAAAGGGATGGCTAGGCTCCCTACCACCTTGCCCTAAATCCAAAGGCTGGTTTGGTTGCATAGCATCTCCCATATGACTCACCTGAGAAGAAGTGTGCATGCTCCTAATCACGTCATCGGAGAGGGTAGACCTCCCATGAATGGATCAATCCTTGGTTCTTTTGTGGTGACGTGGGACTGTGCAAGAGTTCTTCTGGGTATGGAAGAGCCACGTGTGGGCTTAGTACCCTAAGTTGTTCACTGGTTTTTCTTTTTTGGGACAAAAAGCATGAATGAGGGAATGATGTAAGAACCCAATTTTTTCTATAAAAGACTTTGGAATTTTCATGATGTTATTCCAGAGCAGCGCCTTCAGAAGACGTGCGATTCCAAGCCTTGGTGTGGCCGGAATTAAATTTTCAGTGAGTTCACACTGGTCACGCCAAATAAATAGAATAACTCCTAAATAGTAGCTTGGACGGGAAAACGAGGGCACCATTGAATTCGGAACGTGCCTTTTACCCTAGGAGGGGTGTAATTTTCACGGGTGCGGGCCTTTTGTGAAAAACATCACCAGGGGCGTTTTCGTAATTTAGCGGTCCTGGATGTTGAATTTATAACATAAAGACGGAAGGTTAGAATAAAATTACGAGATGGCCGTTGTGCTCAGGAGGTGGTTTTTACCCTAGGGGAGGCTTAACCTAGACCCCGTCGAGAGTTTCGGATGCGGGTCAATTTGGGGGTTTAAATTAATTAAACTTTTTAATTAATTTTCTTTATTTAAACATAACTCATCCCCTCTCCTTCATTTGCACCTCCTGACGAAAGAAGTCTCAACCAAGGAGAGCCCCTCACCAACCCTCCTCCATCCTCTCCTCCCCAAGGTGGTGCGAAGCTCCAATGGATCATTGCGAAGCGACGGGCTAAGCCCCCAAGGTAGGATCTTCTCGTTTCCATTTCAGGTTCCCGCATCATCTTCGATTTGAATTAATGATCGTGAATCACTGTTTAAATTTTGAGCAAAGACCACATTTGCGTAGCTGTATCTTGAGATTTCCGATGCACTTTTCAGAATTGAAATCTGAGTTCCGAGGAGATCGCAATCATCCGGCGAAGTTTCGGGAGTTTGTTTGAGTGTTTTTTCGGCGGTCCAGCGAGGCTCAACGGCGGTGCGGCGAGGCCTAGCAGGGGCGCGATAGGGGTCCAGGCAGCGGCGTCCTTCATCTTCTCGACAGCAGGGTGGTGCAGCTAGTCATCCGGGCGAGGCGACGTCGACGCGGTGGGCGAGCGGGAGCCGATCCGGGCGAACAGTGGGGGACCAGCAAGGCGGGGACCTGGGCCGACCAGCTTTTGCCGGTCGGTGCGGGAGCGGGAGACCGGGGTCATCGGACCCTGGCTGGTGACAGGGACCCGCAACACGTGGGTCCCATGGGAGTAAAATCAGACCGGCAGGAGCCGGTCCAGGCAAGTCGAGCCGGCCCGTGGTGAACCGTGGGCCAGTCCAGGCGCTTGGTGGGCCGGCCGAACCGGCCTCGCCCACCTATTTTCATCCTTTAAAAATTTAAAATGCCTATAAAATGCAGTCCAGGAATCGGATTCGTGTTCTGTCTATGGAGACACATTCCTTGAATTGAGATAAACTCTTTATGATGGTCTTGGGAATTTTTAAATCCCGAGATGGGGGCTCGGTGGCACGACACGTACGTTAAGGGGGTTAGCGCTTTTCCCAAGGATCTTGTTTTGGGCGGCGCGGACACATCCAGAGTCTGTTTTTAGCACCGTCAGCAGCGTTGCGACCCTGGCTTTGAGACGAATATTTCCAAGGGGTTTTCAGGTGTTGAAACTAGAGTTGAGACGTGGGCCCCATGGCCCGTCTTTTAAGCTACGAGCAGCATTTCACAACTTTTTCATCGGACTTTCGTTCAGAGCATG
Organism: Viscum album; assembly: GCA_963277665.1. Taxonomy (NCBI): domain Eukaryota; kingdom Viridiplantae; phylum Streptophyta; class Magnoliopsida; order Santalales; family Viscaceae; genus Viscum; species Viscum album. Next base: position 817,892,658 of record OY728165.1, read on the forward strand.
CAATCAGTCGATTCAGGGTGTTTTTCTGAGGGCATTGCAATGGCACAATCCACCTGCTTTAATTCAGCATGATGGTGTAGGCCCCACGAGGGCCATTTTGGGCATTGACGATGAATTGTATCTTCTTCACCAGGAGTCCATTTTGGACAAGTGATTAGTCAATCTTGTGTACTTTTCTGAGAGGATCGCAACGGTGTGATCCATTTGTAGTGCTTTGGGACTAGGATGCGGGTCCCACATAGCACCGCTCATATGTGGTGTGGAAAAATGCATCTTCTTCTCTGGAGATCTGTTCCATGCAAGTAAGCAGTCAATTTGGAATGTTTTAACGAGGGAATCATAGTGGTGCGATGCGCCCGACTATTTTTGGGACTGAGGCTCGGGACCATGGGACGTCGTTCGGGCGTAAAGCGGTGTTGGATGACTTTTCCGTCATATGTCCATTTGAGGCGAGTAAATAGTCTATCTCACGTGTTTTTGAATGAGGATTACAATGGTATTATTTGTTTGGATGTGCGGAGAATCATTCAAGATCTCATTAAATGTGAAATCATGAATGGTGCTCTAATGGCAGTTCTTCTTGCTGTGTTTGGAAGCGAACACTTGGCGTGTGATCGTGTTCACTCCTATGAGAGTGAAGCTTATGCTTAAAGAGATGTGTTTGTCCATGTTTGGGCCGTGGAGGGAGCAAGTTGGAGAAGTTACGTTTACCCCCTTCGTGTTTATGTTGGGTGTGTCAGAACGGTAGCCTTTGGGCTAGAGATGTGATATACTCTAGGAGTATACGGGAATGCTTGGAGATACATATTGTAGTTTGTACCTGAGAACGTTTTTGCTTGGTTTGGAGATGAGTTAGGGCCACACGTCATGTGGGCCCAATGTGCGCGTCGGGTTCTACTTTACGTACCTTTTACCTCTTGTGATGTATAGGGACCCTCTGTTAATGATGGTTTAGACTAGGAGGGTTGAGTGGTTTCCCCTAGTTTTGTTCTCGACGGTTTGATCAGTGGAGTTGTTTGTGTTCCCCTATTCCTTTAGATGTGTGGGCTTTCAGTATCACATCCCTTCGAGTTCCCTAGTAGGGTTTTATGGATCTGGTGTGACCAATACTTTACGCGGTTACTGATTCTCTACCCAAGGAGGTTGTTTCCAATAGGGTACTGAGCTCCAGTGAGCCTGGGCACAGATTCCCTAGCCGAGTATCGAGATCATATCATCCTTCTGCGATCTACCGTGATGTGTTTCCATAGGCAAAGCTTCAGGTATCAGCGTGACCCACAATACACAGGCACTGAACCTCTACTAGGTGAATTGTTCTGGAGTTGGGTGGTTGCGTGATACCCACTTCGTGTTCTGTTGGCCAGTGTTGTACCATTCAGTAGGGATATCCAGAGAAGTTATGGTTTCACCCTCCAGTGGGGCTGGGCAGTGGGTTTCTCATCGACTTCTTCGGGTTTACCCTCCAGCGGGGCTGGGCAGTGGGTGGCTCATTGACTTCTTAGGGTTTATCCTCCAGCAAAGACTGGGCAGTGTGTTACCTGACGACCTCTTAGGGTTTACCCTCCAGCAGAGACTGGGCAGTGGGTTACCCGATGACCTATTAGGGTTTACTCTCTAGAAGAGACTGGGAAATGGGTTACCCGAGGACCTCTTAGGGTTTAACCTCCAGCAGAGACTGTGAAGTGAGTTACCCGACGACCTCTTAGGGTTTACCCTCCATCAGAGACTGGGCAGTGGGCTACCCAACGACCTCTTAGGGTTCACCCTCCAGTGGGGATGAGCAGTGGGTTACCTGACGACTCCTTTCAGACTCAGTCCTTTCTAATAGGCTAGTCTATATCTTTTCTACATGACTACCAAAACGGGACCCTTGGTTGTACGGGTCAGTGATGTGACAACTTTTACTTTGAGAACACCTCTCGATTGTGTGACAGTGACGAGGTGTGGTCTGACTTTTCCCAGAACCCTCAAGTACGAGGGGTGTTTTCCCCACAAAGACGTATCCTTGAGATGCAACCTAAAGCCGTGTGGGCGAGTCAGTGCCTCCCAAAGCTGATAGTGTCAAGGTGTAGTGATCTAAGCCCCTTGATTAGCAGTTCAGGGCAGACGTGTGGGATGCTGGGCATCGATGGTGTTTACTTCTGGGACTATTGGCGACTCACTTTCTTAGGATGAGCTACGGGGTGGAGATCCTCTTATGATCTTTTTCGAGTTTCTTGACACAACATATATATATGTATACCTTGTTCCACTACCCACTCCATGGGTTTTGGTTACTCTCCTTCCAAGAGAGGCGAATACGCACGGGGTATGCCACGTGATTTCCGTGTCTAGCTTATCTTGGTTGGACAAGTCTACTCTCCTGGTATAGGTAGTGAAGACTCGATGAGAAGTTCATCTTCTCACCGTTTCTAGCTGCTTGTGTTTGGACGAGTCTAATTTCTTTCTCTTTTTGGGTTGATATGTTACTATGTTGTACTCTTTACTGCACTTTCGGTTGTACTACTTTACTTTTCCCTATTCGATCTACTGATCACCTCTTTAGTACCTCCTTTGTTGCTTCCTTGAGCCTTCGGGGAATCCTACTGAGTATTTTTATAATCACCCCTTCTTGGGCTTTGCCCATACTTGGTGTGCCCTTGCACATGATGGACAGGTTGATCATCACATCAGAGGAGCTTAGGAGTTTGGGAGATTGGACCGCGTACGGTGGTCGTAGTCGGGTTCTAGGTGCGGGACCCTCCCAACTGTTGTACTTTTGTTTACCTATTTCCGGGTTGTGGCACTTTTCTGGTTGGGCACGTGTTTTGCCCTTTTTATTTTCAGTTTACCTTCAGCACTTACTTTGTATTGTTTGGAGGTCGATGCACCTTTTGTGGTTTATTTATAGTAGTTGGTACTTTGCTTTTCTTTTTACTCTTCACTTCTGCATTGAGTGGGTTGTGTGTGTGTGTGTATAGGTACTTAGGAAAAGGCATCCCTGAGTTTTTTAGCCTTCGGTGCTTGTCACCATCCCCTGGCCTATGGAGGCGGGCTTGGGGTAATTACGGCTCAAGCCCGGGTAGGTTCAGTTCATGACAAAGTGGTATCAAAGGTGGTTCATTCCTTGGGAATATGTTTGGATGTCCCTAAAAAGGAATTGGTCGGGATATTAGGGCAACAGTGTCAACATGTCTTGAGAGCGGCTCTCAGGCCAGGGAGTCCAGTGATGGTGTCACAGCCAACGTATCCATTCACTAGGACCCTGATAACCCGCTTGTCGACTCGTCATGCTGAGACACTCATTGCAGGGAAATTTGGTTTGTGCATCACATAGGATTGAGTCTTTGACTTTCCTTCTTGAGTCATCTCCCCATTTTTGCTACTGTTATATACATATATGCTCGTCTGACCACAGTACTCCTTGATAACATCTAGGATGTTTCCATGAAGACATCCAGCCAGGATACCAACTTTGGTTCGTGACGACGACCCTGTGAGTGATGAGGCCTCAGTCCAGGACCCATCATGCGAGTCCCTTTCTTTGGGTGGGCCTGTAGCAGCACCCCCACCTGGTGAGAAGAAGACAGCTTTAGCAGAGCATACTGATCTTGAGCACAGGTTGAGCATGCTCCGTGAGTTCTAGCAACAAATACCGTTGAGGATCATTGGTGAGACAAACCCTTAGGTAGTAGAGGTTTGGATGGAGGTAGTGGTTCGCCTCTTCAGGCTTGTGCAGACACCAACAGATCTTATGGTGGCTTTGACCGCCAGCCTTTTCCACGGAGCATCTAGGCGTTGGTGGAGTCTGGTGACTCAGTTACTCGATGAGTCGTCACTTTTGTGGCGCGACTTTCATCTTCTATTTTGTGAGGAGTTTTAACCCTCCTGCTTATGATCTGTTAGGATATAGGAGCTCTTGCAGGTTTAGTATGTAAGGATGAAGGTGACTGATTATGCGACTAGGTTCGTAGACTGTGCACGTTTTTACCCAGACTTGGTCCATGATGGCAACTTCCGAGCGTAGAAGTTTGAGCAGGGTCTCTACTGAGAGATTCGTTCTATCATAGTACCCTTGGGCATTCCCACTTATGTCTAGGTGCTAGAGAAGGTGCTGGTGACAGATATCTTTCTGTCACGCTTTACAGTTGGTTGTGGCAGTAGGCATGACAGAGCCGAGATGTCTGCCAAAGCTAGCAGGTGTCGGCTGACAGAACCTTGACGTAGATGGCCTTCCACCCGTTGGTTTCGGAGATGTGGTCGTGCACCACTGTGGTGGAAAATCACTGGGGCACAGCCGAGGAGACCCTTTTGTGAGCAGACCCAGGGGTAGGGTCGTACACCACAGTGGCGCCGGAGGGCACCAGGGTAGCCCAGAGAGCGCTGGTGCTACGCTTGCGAGGGGTGGGGTCACTTGGCACGGGACTGCCCGACCAGGAATGTTGAAAATATCGGGCAGGCAGCAGGTTCACCACCACGATAGAGGCAGTGCCGTGATCGGAGTGGTACCCAGAGAGGTGGTGCTAGCAGAGGAGAGAGAGGATCTGGAAGTGGAGGATGACCTTACGAGGTCTTCCCATTGCCACTAGGCGGTCCACATCAGGCTTTAGAAGCTGACAGTTGGGACTACAGGAAACCGCGGGCAACCGCGATCTTTGGATGTCTATGATACTGCAACGCATGAATAGGTATTCTCTACGGCTCTTCTACTTTTTGCAGTAGAATTGCTATACTTTGTGCATGAAGTGCTCTTTTTCTTCCTTCTCCTTGCTTGAGTTGTTACCAGGGTGACGCGAGGCGTTGGTGTAACCCTATGTTAGTAGAGTAGAAGGCATGGAACCTTCCTCTTTAGTCGATGGTGTCAAGTCCTTCGCTCTCCGAGCATGTAAGAGAGTCTGGGTTGTGGGACATCGATTGTGGAATCTTGCGTAACCAGATATCCTTGAGTGTTTCACCATATGGATATTCTGAAGGAGGGAATCACCGAGACTTTTTCCAGGTATAAATAGTGATTCTAGTCGCAGCATGTGACGTAGAGGTGTGACCGGGGAGGTGAGCTACCCCCGAGGTCCTTCAGGTCGTTTGAGTTTGTGAGAAGGGATGGCGAGGCTCCCTACCGCCTTGACCTAAATCCAAAGGCCAGTTTTGGTGAATAGTGTCTCCCACATGAATCACCTAAGAAGAAGTGTGCATGATCCTATTCATATCATCGGTGAGGGCAGACCTCCCATGAACGGATCAATCCTTGGTTCTTGTGCGGTGACGCGGGACTGTGCAAGAGTTCTTCTGGGTACGGGAGAGCCAGGTGTTGGCTTAGTACCCTGAGTTGTTCCCTGGTTTTGTTTTTCGAGGATGAAAATCTTGAAGGAGAGAATGATTTAAGAACCTGGTTTTTTCTATAAAAGACTTTTTAATTTTCTTGATGTTATTCCAGAGCAGCACCTTCAGACAGCGTGCGATTCCAAGCCCGGGTGTGGCCGGAATTAAATTTTCAGTGTGTTCACACTGGGCATGCCAAATAAATAGAATAACTCCTAAATGGTAGCTCGGATGCGAAAACCAAATGCACCGTTGAGTTCGGAGCGTGCCGTTTACCCTATTATAGGTGTAATTTTCGCAGGCACAGGCCTTCGGTGAAAAACATCACCAGGGGCGTTTTCGTAATTTAGCGGTCCCGGCCGTTGAATTTATAACTTACAAACGGAATCTCAGAATAAAATTCCAATATGGACATTGTTCTTGGGAGGTGTTTTTTACCCTAGGGTAGGCTTAACCTTGACCCTGTCGAGAGTTTCGGATGCGGGTCAATTTGGGGGTTTAAATTAATTAAACTTTTTAATTAATTTTCTTTATTTAAACATAACCCATCCTCTCTCCTTCATTTTCACCTCCTGAAGGAAGAATTCTCAACCAAGAAGATCCCCTCACTAACCCCAATCTATCCTCTCCTCCCCAAGTTGGTGCGCGGCTCCGGTGGATCGTTGCAAAGCGACGGGCTAAGCCCCCGAGGTAGGATCTTCTCGTTTCCATTTGAAGTTCCCGCATCATCTTCGATCTGAATTAATGATCGTGAATCACTATTTAAATTTTGATCAAATCCCAAATTTGAGTATTTTATATCTTGAGCTTTCCGCTTCACTTTTCTTAATTTAAATCCAAGTTTTGAGGAGATCGCAATCATCCGGAGAAGTTTCAGGAGTTTTTTTGAGTGTTTTTCCGGTGGTCTGGCAAGGCTCAGCGGCGGCGCGGCGAGGCCTAGCGGCCACGCGACAGGGGTCCAGGCGGTGGCATCCTTCGGAGGCTCGGAAGCAGGGTGGCGCGGCCGGTCGTCCGGGTGAGGTGGATTCGACACAGTGGGCGAGCGGGAGCTGGTCCGGGCGAACAGGGGGGGCACCAGCGGAGGGGGCGCCAGTGAGGTGGACACCCGGGCCTACCGACTTTTGCCAGTCGGTGCGTGCGCGGGAGACCGGGGTCGTCGGACCCCGGCTGGGGACAGGGACCCGCAACACGTGGGTCCTGTGGGAGTAAAACCGGACCGGCTTGAGCGGATCCGGGCGAGGCGATCCAGCCCGCGGTGAACCGCGGGCCGGTCCAGGCGCTTGGTGGGCCGGCCAAACCGGCCTGGCCCACATATTTTCGTCCTTTAAAAATTTAAAACACCTATAAAATGCAGTCCAGGCGTCGGATTCGTGTTCCGTCTGTGGCGACGAGTTCCTTGAATTGAGAAGAACTTTTTGTGATGGTCTCGGGAATTTTTAAATCCCAAAATGGGGGCTCGGTGGTTCGACATGTACGTTAAGAGGGTTAGTGTTTTTTCCGAGGTTCTTGTTTTGGGCGTCGCGGACACATACAGAGTCCGTTTTGAGCACCGTCAGTGGCGTTGAGACCTTGGATTCAAGATGAAGATTTCCAAGGGGTTTTAAGGAGTTGAAACTAGATTTGATACTTGGGCCCCCACGGTCCGTCTTTTAAGATGTGAGCAGCGTTTCACAGCTTTTTCATCGGATGTCCGTTAGAGGCATGCAAGTAGTCGATTCTGGGTGTTTTTCTGAGGGCATTGCAATGGCGCAATATTCCCACTTTAATTAAGCATGATGGTGTGGGCCCCATGAGGGTCGTTTTGGGCGTTGATGATGAATTGTATCTTCTTCACCGGGTGTCCATTTTGGACAAGTGATTAGTCAATCTTGTGTACTTTTCCAAGAGGATCACAACGGTGTGATCTGTTTGTAGTGCTTTGGGACCAGGATACGGGTCCCACAAAGCATCGTTCATGTGCGGTGCGGCGAAATGAATCTTCTTCTTCGGACATCCGTTTCATGCAAGTAAGCAGTCAATTTGACGTGTTTTCCTGAGGGCATCGTAGTGGTGCGATGCGCCCAACTATTTTCGGGACTGAGGCTCGGGACCACGGGATGTCGTTCGGGCGTAAAGCGGTGTTGGATGACTTTTCCATCGGATGTCTGTTTCAGGCGAGTAAACAGTCTATCTCGTATGTTTTTTCGTGAGGATTACAATGGTATGATCCATTTGGATGTGCAGAGACTCATTCGAGATCTCATTAAATGTGAAATCATGAAAGGTGCTCCGGTGGAGGTTCTTTTTTCTGTGTTTGGAAGCTAACCCTTGGCGTGTGATCGTGTTCACTCCTCTGAGAGTGAATCTTATGCTTAAAGAGATGTGTTTGGACGTGCTAGGGCCATGGAGGAAGCAAGTTGGTGAAGTTATCTTTACCCCCTTCATGTTGATGTTGGGTGTTGTGAGTACGATAGCCTTTGGGATAGATATGTGATATACTCTGGGAGTATACGGGAATGCTTGGAGATACATGTTGTAGTTTGTACTTGTGAATGTTTGTGCTTGGTTTGGAGATGAGTTGGGGCCACACGTAGTGTGGGCCCCATGTGCGCGACATGTTCTACTTTATGTACCTTTGACCTCTTGTGACGCAGAGGGTCCCTCTATTAATGATGGTTTAGACCAGCAGGGTTGATTGGTTTCCCCAATTTTTGTTCTCGATGGTTTGATCGGCGGAGTTGTTTGGGTTCCCCAGTTCCTTTAGCCGTGTGTTCTTTCAGTATCACGTCCCTTGGAGTTCCTTGGTAGGGTTTTGTGGATCCGTTGTGACCAATACTTTACACGGGCACCGATCCTCTACCCAAGGAGGTTGTTTTCAGTATGGTACAGAGCCCCAGTGAGCCTGGGCGCAAATTCCCTAGCTGAGTATCTAGATCATATCATCCTTCCGCGATCTACCATGATGTGTTTCCGTAGGCAGAGCTCTAGGTATCGGCGTGACCCACACTACACGGGCGTTGAACCTCTACTCGGTGAATTGTTCTGGAGTTGGGTGGTTCCCTAATACCCACTCCGTGTTCTTTTGACCTGTGTTGTTCCATTCTGTAGGGATGGCCAGAGCAGTTCTGGGTTTACCCTCAAGCGGGGCTGGGAAGTGGGTTGCTCATCGACTTCTTTGGGTTTACCCTCTAGCAGGGCTTGGAAGTGGTTTGTTCATTGACTTCTCAGGTTTTACCCACCAGCAAAGACTGGGAGGTGGGTTACCCGGTGACCTCTTAGGGTTTACCCTCCTGTAGAGACTGGGCAGTGGGTTACCCAATGACCTCTAAGGGTTTACCCTCCAGCAGAGACTGGGCAGTGGGTTACCCGACGACCTCTTAGGGTTTACCCTCCAGAAGAGACTGGGCAGTGGGTTTCCTTCGACCTCTTAGGGTTTACCCTCCAGTAGAGACTGGGCAGTATGTTACCCAATGATCTCTTAGGGTTTACCCTCCAGCGGGGCTGGGCAGTGGGTTACCCGATGACTCCTTTCAAACTCAGTCCCTTCTACTAGTCTAGTTTGTGGCTTTTCTCCGTAACTACTGGAGTGGGACCCTTGTTTGTATAGGTTAGTGATGTGACAACTTTGACTTTGAGAAGACCTCTCGACTATGTGATAGTGACGAGGTGTGGTTTGACTTTCTCCAGAACTCTCAAGTACAAGGGGCGCTTTCCCCACCAATACGCATCCTTGAGATGCAACATAAAATTGTGTGGGTGATTCAGTTCCACCCAAAGCAGATAGTGTCATGGTGCGGTGATTTGAGCCCCTTGACTTGCAGTTCAGGGCAGACGTGCAGGATGCTAGGCATCGATGTTGTTTACTTCTGGGACTGTTGGCGACTCACTTTCTTAGGCTGAGCTACGGGATGGAGAACCCCTTACGATATTGTTCAGGTTTCTTGACAGAGAATATATATATGTATACCTTGTTCCAGTACCCACTCCTTGGTTTTTGGTTACTCTCCTTCCAGGAGAGGAGAAGACGCGCGGTGTATGTCATGCTTTCCGTGTCTAGATTCTCGTGGTTGGATGAGTCTACTCTCCTGCTATAGGTAGCGAAGACTCGATGAGAAGTCATCTTCTCCCCGTTTCTATCTCCTTGTTTTTGGACTAGTCTACTTACTTTCTCTTATTGGGTTGAGGTGTTACTATTTTGTACTCTTTACTGCACTCTCAGTTTTACTCCTTTACTTTTCCCTGTTTGATCTACTTCTCACCTCTTCAGTACCTCCTTTTTTGCTCCCTCGAGCCTTCGGGGCATCCTACTGAGTATTTTTATACTCACCCTTGCTTGGTCTTTTCCCGCACTTGGTGTGCCCTTGCAGACGAAGGACAGGTCGATCGTGACGTCAGAGGAGCTTAAGAGTTCGGGAGCTTGTACCATGTGCGGTGGTCGTAGTCGGGTTCCAAGTGATGGACCCTCCCAGCTGTTGTACTTTTTTTTACCTATTTTCGGGTTGTGTCACTTTTCTGGTTGGACGAGTGTTTTGCCCTTTTTCTTTTCAGTTTACCTTCAACACTTACTTTGTACTGTTTAGAGTTCAATGCACCTTTTGTGGTTTATTTATAGCAGTTGGTACTTTGCTTTTCTTTTTACTCTGCACTTCTGCATTGAGTGGGCTGTGTGTGTGTGTACAGGTACTCAATTAAAGGCCTCCCCGAGTTGTTTAGCCTTCGACACTTGTCTCCATCCCCTAGCCTATAGAGGCGGTCTTGGGGTAGTTGCGGCTCGATCCCGGGTAGGGTCGGGTCGTGACACAATATTTCTCAGGTTGGAGCTAGTGTAAATTAAAACAGATATGGTTCTTGTGATATGTGAGAGGATGAAAGCAGTTTAAGATCATTGGAAATACTATGTTGTTCAAAAGAGGATACATATAGAGTTCATAATTAAAGATCATGTTTCCCTAAAGTTGACTTATTATCATGGGTATTATAGATTTGTTCGTGGTATTAAGTTTTCACATTGGTTTGTTGGACCTTTCAAGGTGTTGGCTTGAATTGGAGCTATGAAGTGTCAGATAGAACTTCCCCCATAGATGATCTAGATACGCAATTTTATCATGTGTCGTATATCTTATGTCACCTTCGTGATGACTCTCACATCATTATAAGGGGTGAGATTGATGTTGACGATGATGCGACTTTTGAGGTGCAGCATGTGGAGATCCAAGACTATCGAGAGAAGGTGTGGTGTTCGTGTGATATTTCCTTAATTTGTATCTTATGGTGGAATGATAATATAGAATAGAGTACCTAATAACATTAGTCACTGATAAAATCTCATTTTCCCAAGTTTTTTGTTGTTTATATATTCTCTTGTAAAATTTATCATTTTATAGATATCGACCTTTTTTCTAGTTTATGATATGGTTTTATATTTTTTTCTTATTTGTTGGTAACATTTATCTCATTTTAGAGGAATGTCCCCTCAAAGGGTGTTTAGGAGCTTGTGGTTGTAATTGTGTGTTTTTGTTCTTGGTTATTTGAGTGAGGTGGTTGAGCTCCCATGTTGGAGAGATTTTTTGAAGGTATCTCACAATGTGGTTTTTTAGAAAACCCTTTTCCCTTTCTACACTCATTAGGTTTGGTTTTTTATTCTCAAGGAAAATAATTTTTTAAGAGGTATCTCATGTATTTTCCAATATTCTAGTAGCCCTTCCCTTTGGGATTTTGGGGTGTTGGAGGCACTTATTTGAGGTTTTATAGAGTTTTGAGGCCTAAGAGGTGTTTTTGGAAATCTTGGTAACAAAACTAAGGTATTTTTACTATAGTGCATAAGACCATGCTACAGAGGTGTATTATATTTTGTAGCATAATTAGATACATAATAGTAGGGATGTTCAGAAGAGGCTATGTCATAACGCTCTCCATGGAGACTGGTTTGGGTGGTTGTATCATAGTGGTTTGGACCATGCTGTCAAACTTCTCTATAACATCCATCTTTCTAGTCTTAGTAAGTAAATCCTTTTTAATAGGTTGTTACATTTTCATTCAGAGAATCGATTTTTTAATTTAATAGGGGACTTCATTTTGATTTTGATGAGTATTTAATATGTATTTTCACACTGATTAGATCTCATACTCCCTTTCTTATACCTCCTAATTAAAGAATGGTTATAGATAAATCAGGATCTCTAAAGGACAATAGATAAGAATCCATGTCACTTAACATCTCTTTATAACGTAGAGGAGCATAACCTAGCCATTTTATACACTATAGTTCATCCTTCTTCATCATAGAGGTTGAACCCTTGTTTCATATAATTCCCCTCATATATCTTGTTGGACTTCTTCCAGCACACCCCTACACCATGATTTCTTTTCTTTGATCATGGTGGATCTTGATAGATTATCTCCACACCATATTACTTTTCTTGCACTGTGTACCCCCTTAAGTTTTCTAGAGTCTTTTCTTACATTGACTTGGGTAAAAATTGGTTCTACTCTCTTGGGCTTGTCTTCATTCCCATCCCCTAGAACCCATGACATGCTGGTTTGGGACTACTTCTAGAAGTCCTTTCCATGTTATTGCACTAAATATCCATCATTCTAATGGATTTTTCAGTATCATTTTCTAGTCTGTTCCTAGAATGATTCCCTTGGTGGATCATATTTTATTCATGGGAGCAGTGATTGGATGATCCATGTTTTCATTCCATTTCTATTTAAAAAACATTAGAAGTTTGAGGAAGCATATTTTTTCATATCCTTTTTTATATACAATCATAAATTGCTCGTGGTTTATCCCTTTGGATGGAAGTGAAATTTACCTAATAATATTAAACCAAATTAATTAATGGAATTGGTTTATGGTTAGCAATCACATGTTTTATACCTTGATAATGGTTTTACTCTTGTTTTATAAGATAGTGTGTTTTCTATGCTATGCTTGTTAACATGTTTTTTTTGCTTGAATTAACATGTTGAAATTGATGAAAATGGTAAAGAACATAAAGTCGTTAATAATTTTTTGGTTGGATAAAGAATTAAAGAAGAGGAGTGTTTAATAAATATGGTATTTATTATAATTTTATGGTAATAAAATTGGTGTAAGTATGCATGTTTAATTGAATATTTTATTCCTTTAGTTAATGTAATTGATAAATAACTTGAAGTTTGAATTCTTGTAAATGATGGAAAGAATAAAAAGGTATGATAATTGAGAATTTCTATTCACACAGTTTGATGAAATTAGTTTTATTTTATAGATCATGTTTAATTAGGTTTGTTATCTTTTTATAGCTGATGCATTCAGTTTCCTTTAGTTGGAACCTGTGAATAATGAATTAGTTAATTCAATATGGAATAAAATTGATTGATAAACATAAATATTTGGGGCTGAGTTTACCCAACTGCTTATAAGGATTGAATGCCTTGTGTTTGGGGCCGTGAAATCTCATTTTTATGTAAAGATTTAATGCCATGTTTTTAGGTCCTATATTTCATTATTGACTATGCTATGTTTGTTTATTGATACCTTTTTATGTTCTATGGATGTAATAATTTCTATATGATGTGAGTAAGAATGGGATGGATGATGAGATATCGGTGGGGAGGCTTGAGATTGTGGCATCAGTTGATTCCTGTAATGAAGAGATGTGTGGGGATATTCATGATAGTGTTAGGGATGGAACTAGGATAGTTGTAATATATTTAATATGTTATTACCCATTGATATTATAAAATATGGATTCTTTATTGATATGAATCTATTTAAAGGGATGGTTGGCTGAGTTGTTTATTTATCTATTATCTATTCCCAACTTCTTAAGTTAGCTAGGTGTTCCTAGTTTCATCTCTCTTAGTGGTATATTAGGATTTTTTTGGATATTTTTTAGTGTACCTAGAATTATAGAATGGTAATAATAATGTTTGATATATTTTTTAACCCATAGGGTTGGTTTTATTATAGTGATAATGATAATGATAATCTTGAGAAACCATAAACTCGGTTTGGATTATCCCTAGAGGTAATGGACTTCACTTTGTTAGTTAATTAAATGTATCTTGGAATGATATTTATGGATAATTAATAGTTAATGAATTAATTATCAAATTAAATGATATGAAGGAAAGAATTAATTTAATTTATCACCTTAAACACTTGTGTGCTTATAGGATATCTAGTTCTTAGCAGTGGGAGCCAGGTGTCTGAGTGATGATAGTTGTAGTGGAGTCTAATACTAAGTTATCCCCATATTTTGGTTATGTTCTATATTATACCATGTACATTTTTTGATTTCATACACTACCGAACACATGTCTATTAAGTTTATTGACACCAAGTGGACTCTGGGAGGATGTTTTACCCAACATCTAGGTTGGAGAGGTACAGATGGTTGACTACCCCCTATGACCCTACTCTCTTCCATTAATAGTATTATTTACTAGCATGTACATTGGTTATTTTACCCCATATATGTGTAGAGAGGTTTATATTGGATTGTTTTTATTTTAAATTCATGTATCACTAGAAATAGTATTCAAAGTATTATTATTGGTGTGAAGTGTATAGATTTTGATTTCTTGAGATACCTTACTTGGTGTATGGGATATAATGGGTTGAGGTATAATACCTGATGTATGATACATATCAAAAGGTTATGGTGGATCTTAGAAAATACTTTGTTCTTACATGGTGATGTAGTGATGTGATTATGTGATGCATGAGGATAATGCTGTGAAAATTATCCCAATTGTCTATAGGATAACTTGTTTTGGGGAGAGAGGGCTCAAGGCATGCGATGTTGGGGTAGAGCATAAAACTAGTGGGGAATCGGTAATGGGGTACCATTGTTGTTTCATTACTATGATATATGATATCTTGTATGTGTTACTTGGTTAGGGATAGTTATGGGGAGGTTGGAAACTTAGTAGACCTATTTAGGTGATGAGTTAGTTTCACTTGGAGTTTACTAGGATTTAGTATTCTTTATTTATATTTTTTATAAGAGGCTCTAGGGAGGATACTATTACATATAATGTTGTGCTCAATCCATGTATATATATTAACCATTTTTCAGGTTATCTAGATCAGGTTGGAGATCAATCTCAATATTACTAGCTCCTAGTTTTTTAGGAGTTTTTTGGGATTCATGGTAATTACTGAGTTTACATTTTTGGTACTTGAAGTTTTCCTTTTAGTTGTTTTCTTATTGTATAAAATTGAATGTATATAATTGGAATTATTTTATATTTTTGAGTAGGATTTTATTGGTATGTATATCTTATCACTGTGTTCTACGTGTTTCTCTTAGAGGGTAATGCCTCCCATTTCTATGTATATTTATACCCCTAGTGATTTTTTCCAACTTGTGGCCTACTAGAGGTGGGACTCAAACGGTCACCATCTCCATTCTCTCATTGTTGACTTAGGATGAGTACATTTGGGGGAAGGGTTCATAAAACATTATAGGCTTATTTGTGTCACATATTATGTGATCAAATACTTGTATGAGTGACCTGTCATGTGCTTATCAAATAGATGAATGACACATGTTGTATTCATCTACTTGGTCAATGATTTTTAGAGAATCAAGAAAAGATGATAGGCCTTTGATAGATTTAAATGTTCCATGTTAAATGTTCACTTAATTTCAGGTAAAAAAGTATTATATTGGTATATATATATGATTTATATGATACATATTTTTGTGGACATGTTCGTATAGATATATGATCATGTTTTATGGAGATCACACTTAACCCCTTAGTAGCTTGAGTAGAACTGATGCTTTTCATGAGGCCTCTCTTTACTTAAATATATGGAATATGTATTTCATAGTTATTTTCGATGCTACTATGGACCATAGGGTCACAAAGTCAGGCCCTTGAATTAAGATTAACTTTGGGGAAAAGTGTTTGTTACTAAATCAAGAGAGTTTGATAAAACCATATTTAAATGAGTTTGGATGGATTCATAAATATTTGTGTTGTTTTTCACAAATTCATTCTGGAATTTTATTATAAGTGGTAGATTATTGTATTTACACTAAAATGGTCCACACCATGTTGTGGTGGTGCATGTGAATATGTGGTCGATAAACATGCTTATTTTTACATGCATGTGTTTCATGTGTGGTTCCATGTCCCTCCCTCATGATTTCATCAGTTATGAATCAAAGGGTTGGTTAATTTATGGTTGGTGCACCTCATTCATTGAACTATTTAATGAATAAACACTCCAATAGGTGTAATTTTCAAAAATCATGAAATGAAACTTTAACCATTTCACATAGATAGTGCTCTTCATTTAATGAAGTGCGTTAATAATTCATATAAGATGATGTAATCCTCTTCTATTCATGGGTAGAGTGTGTGAGACACAATTGATCTGTAGCTTAAAATATCTTCCATTCTCAAAGCTTTTTCATCACTCAAAGAAGGTTATATAACCCATTAGGGATTCCATGAGTCCTTATAAATCTTTCATGGATCCATTGGATGGTGTTTCCCCCTAAAAGGTAGGATTAATTCATACACATATCCTCATGATCATAATCATGATAACTCTATAAAATAACTATAATGGAATCTACTGATGTTTGGGAATTTTAGATACATTGGTTTATGGTCTTTTTTTCAAAAATTCTAACACATTTGATTCGTTGGAGATATATTCTACTATGTTTGGTTTTTCATCCACTATAAAAGGTTATATAATGATCCAATGAAACCCATTAGTTTAGACCATGTCATTTTCTATTATTAGATACACCATGATGTGGAAAATTTCACCATGATAGGTATATAGACATAAAACTTATGTATCATGTATTAATGTATGTTTTGTCCTTCTTCTCCTTCCCCAAGCTATCATTCTCAGTATTTTATCATGTGATAATAATATAAAAGAGTTTTAATGTCCCAAATTAATGTGTAAATGTTAAACATTAAATAATTTATGGTTATAAAGAGTTATAATCTATTAAAAGTTTATGAAATATTTCATCAGTATGCTCAAACATACTGATGATCTATATGAACAAGTCTGATGTTTGGGTGAATGTGGTTGAAATTCTTCTAAACACCTCAATTTTGGGGATCCTTTCCAAGAGTTTGTAGATTCATCCATCCTATGGATGTACTAGGAGGATGGATCTCATTGGCTACTTCACAGTAATAATTATCAAACTCATGTGGTGGATCTTGGATAGGTCGAATCATTAGAGAAATAGGTATGTTATTATTTAATTATTTACTTATCCCAATATTAATGTGATATAATGTGTCTTTAATTGGTTTTGGTTTAATTTTTTCAATATTTTTTGGATAAGTATTATCCCTCTAAAATCCTTCATCTACAACCATGACATGGTTCATTTAACTTCATCAAATTAACTTCATACATAACATAATGATTTTTAAATAACTTATAGCCTTCAAAACATATATATTTCATCATTTAAGATCAATTTTAAACCAAAGAAACCATTTTTAATATATTAAATCATTCAGACACTTTATCAGCAAAGGTTCCAATAGGTGATGTACTAAATCAGATGATAGAGAATCTATAAATTCTAAGAGAAACTCATGTTGAATCTATTATACCAAAGGTGGTACCTTTAGACATATAAATATTTGGAATTAATATTGGATAGGTAAATAGTAACTAATTTTTCAAAGATGGATGAAAACTTTTCTAAATGAGTTGAATAGATACACTCACAAAATGGAAGGGATGAAAACAAATTTTTTAACTTGGGTGGATACATGAAATTTTACACAATTAAAAAATATTTAGGCCTTAAGGGAGAAAGTGAATATGATAAGAAGAGAAATTTTATTCCAAGGATAATATGAAAAAAAAATAGTTTGATCTTAAGGACTCATTACCTCAAGATTCCTAATTTCACTAATAACTTTAAACTAAATGTAGAAATAATGGTCATTGGAACCTTTACCTTCATGAAATTTATTCTCATAGAGAATTAGTTTGAGTAAACTATCACAGTTAAATCTAAGATTATGTAGAACTATAACATTATTATGTCTCATTTAGTATATGATATTAATTCATTGAGAGAAATTTTACCTTTATCACCTCTCACTCTCTAATATACTATGTTATAAAGACTTGGTTATACCATTCCAACCTCACCTACTCCAACTCCTATAATTAATGTACTTCCTTTCAGCACCAATTTTCTACCTACCAATACCTCAGCGACACCCTATATACATAAAGGAACAAATCATATTAAGATCTTTAACTCTTCATCAGAATGAATCAAATGATGAGTGAGGTGATTTTGTTTTCTATATTTATTTTAATTGTATTTGTAATTTTATGTTAATTAATATAAATAATAAAATAATTTGATATTTATCTTTTTTAGTTAGTCATTTACTATTTTTTTCATATTTCATATTCAATAATATTTTCAATAATATCTGAAAAATATTACTTTTTAACTACAATAATTTTAAAACTAATATATATTTTCTACTATTATACTTATATATTATTGGATTTATACTATTATTATATCACCTTTATGTATTTTATCCTAGATTTATTTTTTATTTTCACACATGAGGATAAATTTTGGAGAAAATTTTGGTAAATATTTTATGATTATTTTTTATGATATTCTAATGGTGAAATTTCATTCTTTGTTTATATGCACATTTTTATTTCACTGACTTGATTTTGAGAAAACCTAAATAGGGTAGACTGTATATCCAAACTAGAAAATTCATATTTAATACACAAAAATCATGTTTATTACTTTTATAATGTTTTTATTTTATATGAAGGCTATTTTTTATATAGGGGAGTCATTGATAAATTTTTAAATGATTTTCAAGGCATAATCGAGCATGAGGATCAATAGAATCATTCATGCTATTCATTTTTCACTATAAATAATTATAAGATGGAAAATTATTAAGGTTATTGATTTAACCATAAATTTCAATAGATTTGATCAAATAAAAACAAACTAATCAACTATGAAGAAATTTTTCAAAGGAAGATTTATCTGTGAATAGACCAGATCAACTATGTAGTACAAGGGAGGTTATCGTGTAGTATAATAGTAGTTTATCATGATTATTTTGAAATAAATTTTAAAAAAATTATATAATTTATTGTGTATTGAAATTAAAGTGACCCTGAAGGTACATTTAATTGATCATGTTTGTAATATTGATTTTTTTAATTAATTTATACCAACAATCATGAAAAACTTCTTTAAAAGAATTAACTAATACCTTTGAATAGATAAGTTTTAAGAGTTAATTATAATTTACCTTG
Source organism: Viscum album (assembly GCA_963277665.1). NCBI lineage: Eukaryota > Viridiplantae > Streptophyta > Magnoliopsida > Santalales > Viscaceae > Viscum > Viscum album. The sequence continues at coordinate 817,911,241 of OY728165.1, forward strand.
TTATTTAAAATATTATATTTTAATGATGATATTTCAATGAAAAATTTTAGTTAAAAAGAATGTATAAAAATACAAGAAAGATACACATGGAAAGGATCAATTTTTACTACAATAAAAATTCAAAAAAGTGCTTGTTATGATAACTCTTCTAATACTACTATTATTTCTTAAAAACATAAATAAAAGGATTTAGGGAACATGAAAGTAAACTTTACATTGTAAAATAATTCCAAACTAGAGCTACTATTCCAACCTCCCCTTCTCTTACTCCTACTATTATTATACCACCTATCAGTTCCAAAGTTCTACCATCCAATACCTTAGCCACACCTTCTATATGTAAAGGAGTGGATCCTATTAATAAATCAAAATATTCATAGGAATGACACAAATTATTAATGAGGTTATTTTTTTCTTTATATTTATTTTCTTTATATTAATAATTTTCTTATTAATATATCCAACTCTTCCTTTTAAATTTATTTTACCAACAAATTTATTTTAATTTATTGATTTATTTTGTGTGAAATTCTTTGTACTAAAGTGAAGGATTTCATAATGCTTTTAAAACATTATTTACTTCATTTCTATTTTCCATGATACATTATGGGTGTGTTTCTTGGTTTAAGAAACTAAGAATTGTTATCCATTTTATTTTGTTAAAACTTAATCCAGCTTGTTAAATCACTTATTATGTGTAAAGAAATCTTATTATAGAGCATTATCACTTGTTTTTTTAGTTAATTGGATAGGATTATGTATACCTATGATCTAAGCCCCTTATTTAATCCCACTATTAAAATTTTATATGGTTTGATTAATATTTAATCAAATCACCAAAAACATTTAGAAACCATAAAAAAATATAATTATGCCTTTAAAATTTAAATCGCGTACACTATATATGAGTAAATGTAACCTTACACTAAATTACACTGATGTCACTTCCTTTATCCAATGTTTCATGAATATAACTAAGGAATGGGAATAAGGTTCTTCCATCAATTTTGTATCCATGGGTTTCATTGAACCACCCAAATGGTGTGGTAAGTCCCATTCAAACATCCATGATATAGCTGCATATCATGGTGAAAAAGTGGTGGAAAAGGACATATTCAAGGTGGAAAGAGTTTTCGATAGAGGATTTTTAGAGGATCTCACACATACTAGACCCATGACACGGACTTATTTATATATTCTATGGGTATTATCCATATTCCCATTCATTTACTGATGTGTTTCTAAAATGTATGAGTAAATTCCTTCGGTTTCATATCTTGTAACCCTTATCTGAAAACTCTCCTACCTATTTTATATTATTAAATAGATAATAAATGATAAATTATTTATATTATATTTTATTATTAACTCATTAATACCCCCATTTACTTAGATGAATCGTAACTTCTCGAAATGAATCATACCATAAGATTCATGGAACTATGATTCCTCCATATTGTAAAATATGACTATCCAAGGAAGCCTATATGATATCTCTATATCATAAAATATGATATAGCTTAAAGGCTTAAATATAATCCTTTTCCTATACATAGTTCATACTCTATGACAAATTATATCATACTATATGATATCACATGTATTTAAGACATATTCCTTTCAATATTCCACATGCACTAAATCCAAAAATTCATTCATGCCATTTCAACTTATATCATATCATATACGATAACTTTTGAAACCATATCCAAAAATAATTTTTGATATCTTCCAAAAAAATTTGGAAATCTATCATCACCTTCATAATGTATCACATCATATGTAATACCTTTTGAATAACCATCCCAAACTCCTTTTAGATAAAATCTAAAACCTTTTTAGAGTTTATATATATGTTTTGTAAACTCAATACCCATTTGATCAACCAAAAAGTGTAAACAAATGAACCTCTTTAACATTGAAAATAAGTATGTATCATTATATCCATAATTGTAATAAAATATTATCCTCTAAAAAATTATTAATTCTAATCAATCTACAAAGATATCTGGTTTGATCTCCATAAAACACATGTATCACTATAAATGTTTCCACCAATTGCATCATATGTAAGAAAGAATTTTCATATTATATATTTGTATAAGATATTGAGTGAACATGGGACATGCATAATGATAATATTTTATGGAAATATCATATGTTTTTTACTCTATAATTATATTTTGGCTTGATTAATGAATATATCACAGGTCATTTATCAAGAATATTATCACATCACATGCCCATCATCCAAGTAGATAATCACATCACATATACCATCTAAGTATTTCTATAAATTTATTCATTATATCTAAATTGAGGGCCCAGATTTCATATTTATCATATAATAGGAAAAACCACACCTTGGTCGAGATCTGACCAATGACATGATCAACAATATACCCAAACACCCTTGATTATCTAAGCCTCAATACTTGTGTAAGAAATTTATAAAAGTATGAAGATTCTCAAGCAAGGTATCCCACTATGAAAAACTAGTGGAAACTCTAAATATAAACCATTCTACCATGTCATACTAATTACATAGTATATGAAACTCCATGTGTTATACTTCATAGCTTATCCAGTCCACAAAACTTGTTTTATGCCTCATGATCATATTCCATATCCTAATACAAGAATTATACTCACATTAACGCTATCATTTTCTCAAAACCTATAATAATCCATAATGAAAATAATTTAGGAATAAGTCAAAGTCATACTTTTATATCTTAATTATCCATAAACTTTATGAAATGTATATCAATATATACATATATGTAGCCAATGTGAAATAATGTTAAAGTGGAGCTTGATTTATGTATTACATGATACATTTTATAATTTTAAAATATTTAAGAATATTTTAACAAAACCATACATAAGTTCCTGTATAATATATCATATATGATATAATTCCATATCATCCTTATAGCTAAGAATGAGCCTATGTGGCTCGAAGGTCCTGAGGGAACTCCAGATAATATTCATGCTCTAGTCATGGATTCATAAATCATCATCCATGAATTACATATCATCCTTATGTTTTTTGTACTTTAAAGGGTTTTTTTAATCTCATTACATCACTATGTAACTTCTGTCACATGCCTATGTAATAAACTCATAAAACCCTCCCATTAAACTCTTTAAATAGTAACATATATGAATAAATATAGTTTTAATAATGGAAAGACTTAGGAATAATATTCATAATGTTTAACTCCTCGAACATATTCAAAAAATTTCTCTACACAACATTAAATGTTTTGATGGTAACAACTATATTTGTCTACTTAGAACAAATTATAATTTCATCATAATCATTCTTAAAACCCTTTTATCAAACTTGTTCCTAAAAATATTTTGGTAACTAATTTTACCCTATAAATTTTATATTTACCAATATATTCTAAACTTGTTTATAATAAGAATTAAAAATCACTTCGTTATGATAACTAAATGTAACCATTTATATTTTTTTATCATTATGACATAAATCATTTTAGGATATTTAATGAAAAACATTTTCTAATTTGACAGGAATGATCTTATTATTTGTTAAATTTGGATTTCTCTAAGTCTAAACATACTCCTATTAAATTTTTAGAAACAATATCCTTTTCATAATATATTATGAAGATAAAAAAACGTATCTGTGTTTAGAAAATAGATCTTATCTTATTTTGGTTGGAATATTTAACAAATAAATAATTATTTCTATATCATATATGGAATTCTATGTATTTGGAATATTTCCTAATAATAATAATTTATCAAATATTCCACTATTAGTGGTGAAATCATATTTAATCATATTCTTGGATAAAAACTTTATCCAAGATAGATATTATTTTATCCTTATATACTTTAAAAAAAATTTATAGAATTTAGATCATTCAAAATAATGTGTATCAATAAAACTATCTAAAATTATTTATAAAAAAATATTCACAAACCACACTTCTTATCACATAAGAAGTAAACTAAGATGATAAAAACACATTATTTATCCAGATCCAACCATTTTTTAAGTTTTCTCTTATATCTAATACCTTGATTTAGTAACCCCTTACTTCACTAATCAAATGAAACTTCAAGTTTTCATCTTCAACTCTTAAATCACTTTTGAACTCTTGTATATTTATAACACTCATAAAACATGTAGTTGGTATTAAATAAATTTCAAAGAATAAGAATTCAATTATATAATATTAATACCTAAGGTTGACTCTCTTTTACTATTCTTGAAACGATTCAAGTATTATTGATAGTTCCTTCTCCAATGACTAGGTTTCCCACAATGAAAACACTTCTCCTCCTTCCTTTTCTTCAATTTAGTTGGAATTTTTTATTCTTTGTGACCTTTTTTATTATCTTTTTTTACCAAAGTTTTACCCATTTCCTTGTACACCATCATTAAAACGCTTGATCATGTACCTCCCATGTCCTACTCAATAATCCTCAATATATTAAGGAAATTGGGTAAACTTTTGTTTCATCCATTCATGGTATAGTTCACAATAAACTATTAAAAGATTTTTTGTAGTGATTAAAGGATGAATTATATGTGTAGATCAAGCCTAAGTGGTAAACTTGGTCTCTTTAAGTTAATAGCATTCCCAAATATATTAATAACATGAGGAGTGATTAATATTCCTTCTATCATCTTACACTGAAATAGTACCTTTGAAAACTCATATATATCACACCTTTCTCATTATAGATAGAGAGTTTTCATGTTGTTTATTGTATTATAAGTATAGATGTTATATTATTTATTTTTCATAATGGGTTCCATAGTCACAAGAATATGTGTAGAAAATTCTATTGAATCCTTCATATGATCATCATGGATATCAATATATATTTATTGAATGGATTCATCATTCGGTTTCTTAGGAAAAGAATACTCAAACACACAAAATTTACCTTCTTATTTAAAAACTATTCTTATTTTCCGACAATAGTCAAGGAAATTAATACCATTAAGTTTTTCTTAATATAATATAGATCTCAAGGTCAATATCAAATATTATTATGATTTCATTATCTATAATGGAATATTTTATCAGATGAGTATTACAAGATCCCATATTTTTATAGGCACATCTCTCTCTGAGTTTTTTGTTAAACTTATTTTAGTTGATTTTTTCCTTGTATTTAAAACTTGGTGGTTGTGCTTTATCATGGATTTCTATAATTTTGAATAAATTTTGACTTGGTTTGTGAGGATTGTTGAGAAAGATAGAGAGGATCCACATGGGGAACAGTTTAGGGATTCTATTTGAATTGATGAAGTTTGGGTATAAATGGGTCGAGTATTACCAAAGTTTATTGGTAAGTTGATAATACTTAAAGGGGGTTTGGGTTTTTATAATAAAAATGGTTCAAAACCCATTTTTAGGACATTTACACACTGTGTAAATGGGTTGCACGGTATGTAAAATCCACCACCCACATGTCTTGAATTGATTCATGTTGTGAAGTGGTTACACATTTTGAACCAACCACATGACATGTAATGTTCAAGAGAATTAAATATTTAGCCAAGGTTATGGTTTTTTGGTGTATCCCTCTAAAAAGTAATAAATGATGTGTAACTGAATTACACACTGTGTAATTTCCCGAGTAGGTTTTTAAAAGTGATATGCGATTAATTTTTTCTTCTCACCCTCATGCATCTTTCCTTCTCTCGACATAGGGTGAACATCCAGGAAATTTTGGGAGCCTTACATCTATTACGGATGTCCTATTTTTTCAATTAATCCCTGGTATGTTTTTTTCTTTGGTTACCCCTTCTCTTCCATCATTCTTCGATCATTACGGTGTAATCTCTTGACCATGGTCATTGGTGGTTTTAGTCTTGATCAGTTTTGATCAAAGTTCTCCTTGTAATCTTATAAAATTTTGTATTTGTTGGTGTTAGTCATGTGAAGTGTTGCGTTATTCATCGATTAAAGTTAGGGGGTCTAAATCTTAACCCTATGGTCTGATTTTCAATTTCTAAGTATATGAAATATTGTAATTGTGCTGACACATGTGAACAATAATTAATTAATTGAATAGAATGGTGATTATTCTATGTTGGATTCTTCATTGGATCCCTTTAGATTCAATGGATGATGTGACCTATCTTATGGATACTTTTTGGGTGCTTTTTTAAATAATTAATTTTTAATGGCTTACATATGATTTTAGCATGACATGTGATTTTGGTAATTTCTTGATACAGGTTCACAGTCAAAAATGGATTAATTGATTAATTTAATGATGGGTAAATTTAAAGACAAATGGTAATTGGCATAATTAACCATTTGGTCTTATCTGGTAATATTATGATATTCTTGCTATTATAACATGCACTTTTGAAAATGTTGAAATTTTTATATATCAGGCTATGCCTTGACACATGATGAACTGCTTATATACGAGTCTATTCCCAGAAACATGTTCAGATTCTTATATACCAAGATATTCCCTAACACATGTAAAGATTCTTATATATCAGGTTATTACCTAACACATGTTGAGATTCTTATATATTTGGAAAGGCCCTAACACATGCTATGATGATTATATAGTAGTCTTGTCCCAGTAATTATTTTTTCTATATCATGGGTATGTGGTTGTAGTTGGCATGGTTGCAAGACATGGTCAAAGACATTCTGGAATGGCACTGAGGTAGTTTGTGTTTTACCATGGTTATATGGTTATGGTTTTCATGGTTGTGAGACATGCTCAAATATATTCCAGCATGGTTTCGAATGAGGTTGTTGCTGTATTTTATTAATTTGTTAATTAATTAATACACATGTTTATCACATTATTTCATGCACTTATTATCAGATTGGTTATTTTGACATTCTGGTGTTGACATAATGAGTTTTACTCACACCTTATTTGGGTCGTCATTTGGTACCCAAGAAGATTTCATGGATGAAGGTTTGGATAAAGGAACAGGGCCTTGTTGTTGACCATATTGCTTGATATATAGGATGGAGTTAGGATATGGGTCTGACATGTGGTTCAGAACCGGATTATTTTGGGTTTATCTTGTGACAAATGAATCTTTTATTTTATTGTTTTTATTTTGACTTTTCAATACATATCATCCTAACATTACATTATTCCTAATTTTTGGTATATTGATTTCTCCTTTATTTTCCTAGTTGAATTATATAGTTTCTATTATGACTATTACTCTAATTTATTTTATTTATATAGCTTATTTATTTTTTTATAAAAACTCATACCATGGGTTATACTCTCCCCACAATACTTATCACACCCCTACTGCTAGTCGAAAACCTCTGGAATATGGGGAGGCACTCTTGAGATCTCATAACCAACCCTTTTGGCCATGTGGGAGAGTGTTGGATCGGAGAATATTACAAAGTGATATCAAAGGATGAGGTTTTATTTTCTATTGCTTTACTATTTAGGAATGGTATAAAGGATACTAGGATGTGTTAGGACTTGGTAATGAGCTTGTTCATCAGAGTATCTAACCCATGTATGGGGGGATCTAAGGGTCTAGGTATGGGATTGTTTTTCATGATGTTTTCTTATTATATTTTTATGTTATTTCACCTTGGGTGATTCACATGTTGTGTGAGGTTATTATTTCATGATGCTATTGGTTTTTGATATTTGTATTCATGGAAAAATATGGTGTGAGATGTTTATGCATGCATCATGATAAGCACATAGAGGTATATACTAACATGAATTGTTCATGATAGGGACATATTTATTTGCATGTGATATATTGCATGTGTAGACTATCATGTGAGATATTTGTTACACCAGATAATTGAAATGAAAGAACTATTATGCCTTGATAAATCACTTGTTAATCCATTTCTAGAGAGACAAAAATTCAATGGTACTCTATTATAGTCACCTGTTGAGGTTGACCTTGTTATTACCTTGTTCTCTAAGGTATGAATTTGTCTTGTAGAGAAAATTCATCCTCGTTATCTTCATATTGAGCATGAGGAGAGTGGAAATCAGCATGCACCTAATGTAGTTAAACTTGAGATTCCTATACTTTCTAAGGATCATATGGATGTTCATCTATATAACAGATTATTGAGGGTCATGTGATCCATGTAAAGGAAGACTTTTTCCATTGTATCTTTGATGTTTGAGCTAATAAGAGAGTTTCAACTGTACCATCTGCCTGTGTTCATTGGGGAGGATGGCCCCTAGAAATTTGAGTTCTGGATTGAGTCATTCTAGATGATATTCAATCAACTTGAGACACCCATTTATAGGAAGGTGAATCTTATTATGTATATTCTTTATAAACCCACCAGGCATTGGTAGGAAATTCTGGATTAGGTCGGGAAGCAAAAAGAGTTATCTTGGAAGAACATTGTGATGAAGTTCCTAGGAAACTTCTATCCAGAGAAGTTGAGGGATGAGAAGGATTGTGAGTTCATAAATCTAATATAGTAGAGCATACCAGTGCTGGACTAAACTGAATGTTTCACTGATATGAAATGCTTTACACCATCTTTGTTAGCTGATGAGATCTCCTGGATATGGAATTTTTAAGATGTTCTTTCCTATGAGATTAGTTCAGAGGTTAATTTGTTTTGTCTAATCAGTTTTTTGAACTTGATAAATCAAGAACTCATTATAGAATGGAATCTAAGAGATGCCCCAAGTAGTGGTTAGGCTGTTTCAGGGGGTGAAATGTGAACTTTTATTCTAGTGTAAATAAGTATCACTATGGTAATTTTTATCAAGGAAGTAATGGTTAGAGAATACAGGGCAGTGGACAGCTATCTCAAGACCGTGTTCCATTGTAATGTTATCAGTGTGGAAAGTTTGACAACAAGCACCCACAATGTCATTACCCCATATTTGAGTGTCATGTTTGTGGTGGGATGGGTTATCTTTATAATATTTGTGGGAACTTTCCATAGAAGAGTATTGATGGGGGATCAAGACAAGCACATAATTCTATAAGGGGATTATCTACCCCTCAACAAGATAGTAACTGGAGTTATACTGGTTGTTCGGGATGAGGTATGGGATGGGGTACCCCAAAAAAAGATAGGTAGTTCCACTTAGAGGGAAAATCATAGGGTATTCATACTGGATCCTAACGTAGAGAGGCAATCTAGCTGTATAATATACAGTCTTCTCTGACCAGTTAGAATGCAGGACATTTTACCATCAGAGGTACAATTCTTGTATCATCTACTTTGGCCTTCATTTTTTGATACAGGAACATCATATTCCTTTTTATCTACTCTTTTTTAAAACATTTTGGTCTTGTTTTTGGAAGGAATGGATGGTTCTTTGACTATCGATACACTATTGGGTGTGTGGTCAGAGAATATCAAACATTGTAAGATGTGTTCTTTAGAGATTGGTGGTTACTATTTATTTTGGGAACCGTTTGTGAAGGAAATGAAAGGTTTTGATTAGATTATTAATATTTATTGGATAGTTCTATACCAATCTCATATCAACTATTATAGGAGTAAATTTACCTTTTTATCTCCAGATGGAGGCAGCTATTCTCACCAAGGTGAGTGGGATCTCCAGGTTGGTCATATGGGACCAATTTAGTGTAGACTGGATTGTCTTATGGATTAGATATCCATTATAACTCTAGATGATGGTGAAATGCATCAAGAATCCTTTCCTCTAGTGGTAGATCCTTTTTAGGGTGCCTTTCTTGGTGAGTTCTATGGTTTACCGCCTAAGCGAGAGATCGATTTCATGATCGAGTTGGTTTTGGGATCAGAGCCAGTTTCTATTTCTCCTTATAAGAAGGCACTAGCTGAGATTTGACAGTTGAAATTCTAATTATAATATCTAGAAGCTAGTAGTTTCATATAGCCTAGTACATCACCTTGGGGTTCTCTAGTTCTCTTCACCAAAAAATTTTGATGTTACCTTGCACTTATGTGTGGATTATCAAATATTTAACCTAATGAAGTTCAAGAACCAATATCCCTTTCTGTGTATTTATGATCTCTTTGATCAACTGAGAGGTTCTAGGATCTTCTCTAAGATCTATTTGAGATCAGGATACCACTATTTGAGTATGAGACCTTTAGAAATTCCTCATAAATCTTTCAGGAGTAGGTATGGCTTGTATGAGTTTGTAGTAATTCCATTTAGGTTGACTAATGTACCGATAATATTCATGGACTTAATGAATATAATATTTCATACTTTTCTATAATAGTTTGTGGATGACATCTTAATTTACTCCCAGTTAGAAGATGTTCATTCCCAACATCTTGGAATCGTCTTGAGTAAATTAAGAGAGTGTCACATTTATGCCAAGCTAACCAAATGTAGTTTCTAGTTTGATAAAGTGCACTTCTTGGGCCATTTCATCTCAAAGGTAGGGGTGTCAGTGGACCTAGAGAAGGTTATATCCATGTTATCTTGGGACCATCCAAACAATTTCTTCAATATTCATATATTTATATGAATATATGGTTATTATCGGTAATTTATCTAGGACTTATACCATATGGAAGCACCGATGTCATGGATGACCAAGAAGGGGTTGAAGTTCATTTGGTCAGATGCTTGCGAGAGAGATTTTCAGTAGATAAAGGTAAAGTTTAACTCATCACCTATACTCACTTTACCTTTTCTAGTTAAATAATATACCACGTACTGTGATGCATCTGTAGTTGTACTCATAGTAGTTCTAATGCAGGAGGATTGAGTGGTTGTTTATGGATCTAGGTAGTTGAGACCACATGAGAGGAATTACCCTACTAAGGATTTGGAGTTAGCAGAAATGGTATATAACCAAAGATTATAGAGATATTATCTTATGTGGTATAGGTTTGTGGTATACACAAACCAAAAGATCCTTAGGTATATCTTTTCCCAGTAGGACCTAAACCTTCGGTGGTGGAGGTGGATCGAGTATCTGCAGTCTTTCGCCTTTAAGTTTTCTTTTATACAAAGAAATAGAAACATCTTTATTAATGCATTGAACAAAAGTACATAGAGAGAGGTAGTTTGGGATTCTTGCGACAAGTGGAGGATGATGTACCTCCCTTAAAACATGCATTTAGATGTTTAGGAGTCCCAGGGTCAAGTAGCTCTGACTTCGACACCTTTTATACTAGTGATTTTGGACCTGATCAAGGCCGATTAGTTATCTAATCTAGAGGTATTATATCTAAGAGATAGATTATATGGTGTTGAGACACCATCCGGATTGTCTCTTGGTAATAGAAATTATCTTCTTTTCCATGGACAAGTATGGGTTCCTAGGGGCTTATGCGAGGAGCTGATGAGAAAGTGTGAGGATTCTAGATGGATGATACATACTTATTTTTCAAATATTTATCATGATCTCTATATAAATTACAATTGGTATGGAATTAAGAAGGAGGTATCAGTTTTTGTGGTGAGATTCTTCACTTGTGAATAGGTGAAATCTGAGCATCAGAGGTCAAATAGGCTTTTTAAGAATGTTCCCATTCTTGAGAGAAAATGGGATGATGTATCTATGGATTTTTTTATAGGATTTCCTAGGATAACCCATAAGAAAAATGTATTCTCACTTATTCCATAAATATCCTCATACGATGGTTTACATCAGTCTTCCAGGGCTTCCCCTTCCTTTTTAAAAGTTATCTTTTCATAGATCTATTGGAGATTCTCTTAGTGGTTTCCTATGTAAGGTGGAGAACACCCTCGGTCTAGAGGTGGTGGTGGTTTCCATGATCTACATGGATCTGTATATTTCTCAACCTATCCCTGATAAGATTTGAATTCATGTGGATGGTTTGGTGGGATTGTCTCAATATATTTTGTATCCATCCTTTCCCAGTTTTTGCCTATTTTTCTAGCTACATGGTCACTCGATGCTAGTTCTCCAGAGAAAATGGTCGGTTTGGTTGTTTTTGGTTTCAAGGATACCCTAGATTCTGTATTGTTAGCTTCAGAGTCTTCCATTATCTGGGATCTGAGCATCTTAGGCCAACGGGATGTGGCATGGGGATTTTTTCTAGGGCCATGTCTGAAAGTCTCATAGTTTAGATTCTTAGGCTCTCTTATATCTCCTACCCCTCAACCCCCAGGTGGTTTTTTAACTCAATTCTTATACCTCATCCTTTTTAGGCCATAGGGAGTGGATCCTTCCTTGGTTGTTCCCCTCAAGGGGTGTGAGGTCCTTCAGAAGTTGTGGGATCATGGTAAGGATATTGCTTGCAGCCCAAATCTACCCAAGCTTCTACTTCCTCGGGATTCCAATCCCTTAAACTCGATGGTTTTACACATAGATACCTTCATCAGTTCTCTATATCATGTCAATAATAATTTTTCCTCCTCATTTTCATCACCCTTATCAGATCCCATTGTTAAGCATTCAAGCTCGTTCAGATATACGGGAGCCTTATCGTCTTCTTTACACTCTTGATATTCTCCCGGGTATGAGCTACCTAGCCTTTCATCCATCCCCCACCCTAGGGTGATGAGAAAAGACCATTCCCAAGGAAATACTTCTCCACCACCCCCAGATCTCTTTCCCCTTTGATCGAATAAAAATGAATGCATACAAGATTTCAAACCAAGCTCTATTCAGCCTTCTAATCTTCTCAACATCAGAGTTCCATGTCACCTAATGCCAAATCCAGGTGCATAATGTTCCCATGATTAAGGTTATTCTATATAATTCTTGGTTCCTGGGTGCTCGAGTGAAGACGGACTTCATTTCCAATGAAGTTTACTCTTGGATTATTTCTTTAGTTTCGGTACTAGAACCCAAGAAAAGTTTCTTAAAAATTTCAACCTTTGCGTAGAGTATTGGGATGTGAAACTGTCTGTAGGACAAACCCAAAACCAACACATATGACTCTTCTAGGATTCTATCATCTCTGTGGATCTCATTGGTCCCTCTAACCAATTTATCATTACTAAAAAAATTGAAGGCAGTTCTCTATTATTCACTTTTTTATGGAAGTTGTGATGCCTAGGTCAGATAATCCTTATGGAATGATCTTGAGTCCTTCAACCTAGGGGAATCCCCAAGGTTTGTGGGTGGGGATTTAAGTATTGTCATAGATATGAAGGAGAATAAAGGTATAGGTGACTTCCCTAGAAAATCCAGTCAAGCGTTTGTATCCTCTATGGCCAGGTACGGCCTTCTTGATATGGGGTATAATGGCGACCCCTTTACATGGTGAAACAATCATAGCGGGAACCCTCTCTCTTGGTGCCATCTAGATCACTACCTAGCTAATATCTATGCCATTGCTGACTTCTTAGATGCAAATGTATTGCACCTCATTCATAGTCTTTCTGACCATTCCCCTTTTTTAGTGACATGGTCTTCTAGGAAGGAAGGTGGAACCCGATTCACCTTCTCTAATCAATGGGTTAACATCCCTGATTACGAAGAGACTATGAGTGCATCTTGGTGTAGACCGGTGCAGGGAGTGTCTTGGCTTGGTCTATATAAAAAACTCTAAAGGCTTAAATCATATCTACAATTCTGGATCAGAAATCAGCCTCCCCATTTCCACGATATGGTGGCATCCAAGGGATTAATTTAATAGATTGAAATCAGTTTGGAAAGATGTTGGGATGAGTGGGTGTTTAGTGAAATAGCTGTAAAAAGATACAATCTGTGATTTTGCATCAGGAGCAGTCAGTACGTAAATAGTCAAGAGTTAAAAGGCTTCATGAAGGAGATATAAATATGGATTTTTTATGTGCCTATATCAAAGAGAAGAGGAGGACCATAAGACCTAGAATAAGGTTGTAGGATAGTACCTATACAGAAAATAATTATGTGTTTGGTTATATGGTAGAGTCCCTCTTTAAAGAAATATTGGTAGGCCCCAATATGAGTAGGAAAGGTGGGTACCCACAAGGATCAGAAGACATTCTTGATGCGGTCCCTCATCAGGTGACTTCCAAAGATAATATTTCCTTCGAATCCATACTTAATGAGGATGAGTTTTATGTGTCTGTGAAAGGGATCAACCTGAAAAGTGAACCGATTCCTAATGGATTCCCGATAAATTTCTATAGATCCTCTTGGGAGATGATCAAAGAGGATTTGGTGACTAATGTTTAGGATTTCTTAAGACGGGGTGCCTTCCACAGGTGACTTATTCCACCACATTAGTGTTGATCCCCAAGATAAATAACAAATTAGACTTGCAACACTACCATCTGGTAATAATATGTAATTTGACAAAGTGATTGTAGGCATGATTAATAGAAGAATTTTGACTCTCCTCCCTCATTCGATATTGGAGGATAAACATAGTTTCGTAAAGTGGAGGAGTATTTAGGGAGAAATCACTTTTTCCTAAGAAGTGGTTAGTGATATCAATAACAAGGTGATCAAATCAAACATTACATTAAATATGGATATGGATAAATCTAATGACCGGTTTGAGTGGAATTTTATCATCAAATGCTTACTAAAATGGGATTCTCTCCCTGGGCTACTGATCAATTTTTTATGTGATTCTTCTCTTATTGGCTCTCGATTTCATTCTTGGGGGGAAATTTTGGTTTAGGATATTTGAGGTCTATGACAAGGTGATCCTCTTTTCCATACTCTATTTATTATTGCGCAATATGTTCTTAGTTGACTCATCAATAGAGGAATCCTAAGGGGAGAGTTGTTGCCTTACCAATGTAGGATCCTTACACGTTCTATCTCTCATCTTATGTTTGCTGATGACACAATTTTTTCGCTAATTTCAATAGGAAAACGATTTGGGGAATTGTTAAATTCCTTGATGATTATTGTAAGTGGAGTGGCCAGATCATCAATTGATCCAAAAGTAGTCTTTATTTATCCAAGATATGATCGGACAGAATATCCTCCTTGCTTATTAATGATATTGACATTAAAAGGAGGATATTCCCTATGGATTATCTGGGTGCATCTATATCATCGTATAGGCCACAAATTCACCATTTTAATAAAATTTTAGAGAAGATCACCGAGAGGATTCTCAACTAGAAGAACATGTATCTCTCATTTGGTGGTAGAATTAACCTGGTGAACAACATTCTTTATTCCATTCCAATCCATGTTATATGGGATACAAGTGTGTCAAAAGTAGTTATATCCCACATGGACAAGGTTTTAGATTAGTTTATTTGGGATTCTCATTCGGAGGGAAAATGACACTGGGCATCATGAGGAAGAATGGCTAGGCCAATTAGGGAGGTAGGTATCAACATTAAGAATCTCTCAGACACGATTCACTACATGCATACGAAGTTGGATTGGGAGGTCCTGGAGGGCCAAATCCTCTAGGGTAGGTTCATATCAAGGAAGACCAATGGAGGCTTCACAATGTCAAGAGGTGTATCTTTCTCTCTTTGGTTGATCATTCAGTCCCATCTCTCTCTCCTCTAAAACCACACCCGCTAAATTGTAGGTATAGGGGATGTCTCGTAATGAAATAATAATTGGGAAGGCTCGAGGCTTGGTTTTCCAAGATGTCTAGTCCCATACATCTCTTTCAGAAGTTCTTTAATGCATCCAACATTCATTAACACAACCTTGGACAAGAAGCAGCAGGAATTATTTGATCTCATTGATATGAATACTGATCCTGATAGGTGTTTTTTTTTTGAATTTTTATCCAATGGTTTCACAATGAAGGATTTAATAAGGGTATCGCTGGTTCACAGGGTTAAGGATGGATGGTTATAAATGTTGTGGTGTAAAGAGGCCCCTACGAAGTTCAAATTTCTCTTATGGAGAATCTAGAATTGGGATTTACTTACTGAAGAGAATATCAATAGACTTGGAATACAAACAGTTTCTATATTTCCACGTTGTAGGAGCTGAAAGTAAGAGAACACTAAACACTTATTCTTTAAAGGGGAATGGCCACGTGCAATCTGGTCAGAGTTTGGGGTCTTCACAGGAATCACTGGTCAGCACAAGTAGGGGTCTAATTTTCTAGACTTTTGGTTTTTAGGTGCCGATAATGAGGGATTGGAAAGGAGGGCCCAATCTTTGATCCTTTTAGTGGGATTCTGGAGCATGTAAAAGGCACTCAAAAAACCTCATACTAAATTTTTTTAATTCTCAATAAGGACCATAACCATTATGACCAATTCTATGTCAGTCGACCTAACCTCTCTCATCAAAAACCATGTAGATTTACCATCACTCAAACCTATTCTTGCATATAGTACTCCTCTTACTTCTGACCTATGTTTCAATTAGGGGAGGTGGGTTTGTTAGAAACCCCCTATATCTAGCTTTAAACTCAACACCAATGGATCATTAAGTTTAGGCCTCATGGGGGGAGGTGGGGTGGTGTGGGATCATCAGGGGGTTATATCCTTGGCATTCACACCATCTTTTGGAAATGGGGACTTACTCCAGACAGAGGCTATGGATTTTCTCATAGGGTTTCACTTATACAGACCGGATAATATCAATTTCATAGAGGTTGAAATCTATTGAATTTATATACATAATTCCCTTCATATATTAGGTACCAACCTTTGGCTGATCTCATATATTATTCAGAGATTCAGAGGTCTTTTGAGTAATTAGAAAAAATTTTATCACACTTGTAGGTAGGGAAAAAAGGTTGCGGATTTCTTGTCCTCTAAGTAATGGAATCATGAGAGATTTTTTTTTCAATATGATTTATCTTTTGGAGGAGGGGGTAAATCTTGTGGTGGAAGATGCATAATGCCTTCATTACTTTTGACCTTCTTTAATCTCGATTGTTCTTCCCATGTGGTGGTTTTTTTTTATTTTTTAGAACTTTTTTAGTGAAATAATATATGATGTTAGTAGTAGTAGTGACAGGGTATTTAAAAGGATTTGGGATCATAGATTATTTTTATCATGACCTATTATCCACATACTGACGGTCAATTTAAGCGGACTATTCAGGTTTCAGAGGATATGTTAAAAGCCTTTTTTGGATTTTGGTGGTTCATGGGAGAAAAATATGGAACTCATGGAGTTCACTTATAATAATAGCTTCCAAGCATCGATTTATATGGTACCTTTCGATAATTTTTATGGAAGGTCATATATTCTATTTTTTGTTACAGGAGAGTGAGTCGGTGCTTGTTGGATATAGTCTCATGCAGAAGATATCTGAGTGGTTTCAATTGATTAGGAGGTGGTTGGTGATCATGCAGATCAGGTATAAATCCTATGATGACTATCAGAGATGACATTTGGAGTTTGAGGTTGGTCATTGTGTTTTTTTTTTGTGTGACTTAGATTGGGGAAACACTATATCAAGAAATAGGGATAGTTAACACCTAGGTTTTTTGGGTCATTTGAGAAAGTGGTAAGGGTCGGTCCAGTGGTGTACCATTTAGACCTTCTACACTTCTATAGTTCCATACACAATTTTTATTGTATGTCACAACTTTAGAGATATCATCTAGAACCTTATCATGTAGTATATATATTACACATTGAACTTGATATAGATGTGTCCTTTGAGGAGCATCTGATACGAATCATGGACCATAGTGAGAGGTATCTCAAGGGTAGGACTATACCATTGGTTCAAGTGAAATGGAAGAATGGGTGAGTTCATGAGGATACCGATGAGGGGGAATATGATATGTGATCATATTGGCTAGAATATTTTGCCGATAACCCACAGTGATGCTTGGAGCAGCTTGAGGATGAGTTGTTATATTATAGAGAGGTTGTAAGATCCTATTTTTTCACATATGTATCTCTCTGATTTTTTTGTTAAACTTATTTCTATAGAGTTTTCCTTTATCTCTAAACCTTTTTGGTCATGTTTCATCATTGATTTGTGTTTTTTTAATAAACACTAACTTGTGTTGCAAGGAAACTTGAGAAAACTTGAAAGGATCCACATGGGGAACGGTTCGTGGATTCTATTTGAATTAATGGATTCCGAGTATAAATGGGTCAAGTGTTACCAAGAGTTCTTGGTAGGTTGAGAATTCTTAAAGGGGATTCATCTTTTTATAAGTAAATTGGGCCGAAAAGTATCTACTGGACAATTACACATCGTGTAAATGTGTTACAAAACGTGTATAATCCACCAAACTCATGACATAAACTAATTCATCATGTGAAGTTGTTGCACATCATGAACCAACCACAAAATATGTAATGTTTTAGTGAATTAAATATTTATCCATGGTGATGGGTTTTTCGGTGTATCCCTCTAAAAAAATACATAATATATAACTGAATTACACACTGTGTAATTTCCCAAGAAGGTTTCTAAAAGTGTCATGTGGCATATTTCTTCTTCTCACCCGCATAAAGCTTTCCTCCTCTTGACTTAGGGAGATCATCCATGCAATTTTGGGCTCCCTTCCTCTATTTTAGACATTCTTTTTATATAATTAATCCATTGTATGTTGTTTTTATTTGATTATCACTTATCATCCATTATTATCTAATCAATGTAGTGTAATCTCTTGACTGTGGCCATTGTTGTTTTCATTATTTACTGGTTTTGATCTATTTTATCCTTGCGATATTATGTACCTTCATCTTTTTTGTCATTTTTCATGTGAAGCATTATATTCTTAATTAGTTAAAGTTAGTGTGTCTAAATCTTAACCCTATGGTATGATTTTTAATTACTAAGTATGTGTCATATTTTGATTGTGCTTACACATGTTCACAATAATATCGAACCATGGGAATATAACATAAAATTGTAGAATATATTAGAAAAGAGGAATAAACAAGGAATGTAACATATCATGAATAGAAAATCAACATAGAAATGTGGAACAATAATAATCATGTGAGACCTTGTGTTCAAACTCATTATTCCCATGCCTTTTTGAAAAAACTCATTATGCCCACACATTAAAATGTGAATAAACTCATTATGAACATGCCTTTGTGAAAAAAACTCATTATATCCCCACCTTATTATCTCATGAGATATTGGAATTCACCAATTAATTATAGGGATATATAGGACCACACCCATCATCATCTACACATATGTGTACCACATAAAATCAATCATTATCTTATCATAAAGAACCCATGGAAAGCAAATGGTTTTTATAAAATTTTAAAAAATAAACACATAAAATAAAATTAATAAATCATAAATAATCAATATTTTTATTTCCCAAAGGAATCATAACATAACAGAATGTATAGGGTGATCAAAACATAGATTCATGAGAGAAATCATTAAAGGGAAATAGTGGTGAAAATAGGAAGGTTTTCACAATATCTTTTAAAATATTATCATAAAAAGTCAAAATACCAGTTATATTAAAAAATGAGGAGGAAAAAGAAAACTTTGAAAAAGCTTATTATAAAATTTCTGAATATCAAATACTTGAAAAGATTCAAAGTTCAAGCTACTAAATTAAGAGTGGAAAATATTTTTTTGAACATGGAAATAAATGTCTTTCTTAAACATTATTGGGTTTTTAAAGGAAACCCACATTAGAGAAAAGTTGAAAGATTTTATTTTATTAATATAAGTAAATAGAAATATGATGTATGAAAAAAAAATATTTGTATATAAATAAATATAATACTTTTTATGGGAAAAAATGGACATGGAAGAGACCAATCCATTGGTAAGAATGGGAGTTATTCTTACCCACATCATAGTTTTGTTTTAGAATGGAGTTTATATAAAAAAAATATTCATGAAGAGAATTAATTTCCCCAGAAAAAAATAAGAATTCCATATTGAATAGGGGAATGGTATATTTAAAGAAACCTTGAATATTTCATTAAAGTAGGAAATCCTATAACCCAGTGAGGGGTAAATTGATTTTATGAAACCCTTACCTTGAATCCCCTCTTATTTGAATGCAATATACCCTACTGTATAAAAAATAATTATCTTGATCACCAATTTATGAACCTAATTTATATATATATAATCTTTTACAATCTTTATTTATAATCTTTCTCTACATGTATATTAGTTAATTATTATTTATTTTTGATATCATATGTGAATAATTTTGATCATTTTCAACTAGCTTTATAACGGTGGTGTTATTCTTCATTCGTATCCTGAAGATCATCATTATTAGAATATTCAAGATGGAATAATAATTTTTTTCAATTATTCCATAAGGAAAATTTCATTATGTGAAAGACATGGATATGGTTTGTGATAAAGGAATTTATGATGAAATATTTTTGGTGTGTTTAATGATAGAAAGATGATATATTAATAAATATATTAAATATTAATAACACCTTTACATAATCATTAAAACATATTAAATAAATTATTATTATAAAATTATTTTACTATTATACAATATTACTTAATAATTTATTATTTAAATATTATTACATCATTTATGTAGGTGTTAAAAAATGGCCCAAATTAAAGAATGTTATAATAATTTTATGCATAACGAAATGTTTTTATATAATGATAATATAACCTTTAAAGAAGCTTAAACATGTCATAAATATCATTTACCTTTATTAAATATATTCATAGAACTATCTATGTAGGATGATGATAGATTTTACATTTTCTATATATTATATTTTCATTTCAATGATTTAAACCCCTCCAATTTGATATTTTTAGTGAAATTTCATTGTTTTTAAAATTTAGGGATGTTTTCATCTTGAAATTAAAAATTGAACAATTCTGGAATTTTAACTATTTTCAATATCTTTTTTATTTTGGGTATATATTTTTGAATTTTGATCAAAATAAAATGATTATTTTTTTAAGAACCCTTTGTTCATGGATACGTATTTTTTAACAAGAAAAAATCTTGATTCAGTCTTATAGAGGCCCAAAAAAACAATATTTGTGGAAATTTATTATGTCTAGTAGAATGGACACCCCCCCCCCTTTCAATGAATGAGGTATAACTCGTGAGACAGGTGTCCAATTGAGATAATTCCAAATACAGATGTAATAGGCCTCAAGTTTTTGCATTCTTGATGAGTTTCAAGGGAAAATTCACTCATTAAGGCATTCTATGTGAAAGCTAAATATAGGGAAGATGAAGAGTCTCCTTGAGGAGAAAAAGTTATCTTCAGTAATTAAATAATATATGTTTTACCATGAATCAAAATTATCTGAAATTTTAAGGGTAAACATAAAATTCATTTTATAAAAGCTCTATATAAGGTATCTAAAAAGGATTTTATTGGGAGGAGTATGAAAATAGAGGGAACCATCGGGGAAATTAAATCTTGACAAAATATTTTCATCCCTCCTCTCTTTATATTCTCATCTTCATTTCATTTTAAGAGGGTCGGGATTGAAGAAAGGTGTTTTGATGGTGACGAAATGATTTAGAAGAGGTTTGTTTCATGAATATAATCAATATATGAAAATATAGACTCTATGTGGTGGTGGATAGTGGAGATCCGAAGACATATCACCTTTTGAGTTTGGGATTTTCTTTGTTTTCATTTGTATTTATTTGGAAGCTATTTTTCTTGAATAAAATAGGTTTCCTTATTTATTGAATTAAATTTCTTATAAATTATTATTTATTTCTATTAATATTATGACTGTAAATTGGTTATGATCATTATTAAAGTTTTTTGGACGAGGTCTCCCCATTGATCACAATGAGTGTAATCTGATTTGGTTTCCCGGGGGTCTTTGGGTAATTGGATCACATTCATAAGAGGACCAACACCCATGATTGAGGTATCTATATGGTTTCTAGTTAATTCAGGTGTATTATTTGTGGTATTTAGGTATACATTGATAAATTCAATTGGATAATTCATTTAGAGAATGATAAAGGGAGTGTTTTAAGATCAAAGATTTTCCACCACTGCCTTCTTTAGCTTAATATTTTCAGTTCGATTTTCTTCTAATTTATAATCACCAATGTATATTTATTGTTTCATTCTAATTTTCTATCATTTAACATAGTTTAAATCTTTTAAAATTCCCATTTCTGATGCTGAAATCTAACGAAAATAAATTAAAAAAGTGATGGTTCGACAACTTAGCATGCAACCTCTTCATGAGACAACCTCGTGGTCACCACTGCACTACATTTTTAAGGGGACAAATAATTAACTAGGGTAATGAGACTGAAAACCATAACATTGATTTGGTGTCATTGTTGGGTAGGTTTATTAAGTTTTTTTTAATTTTTTTTTAATTTCTAGGATTTTTAGCCACTAATTTAGAGTCTTAAAAAACCAAAAAAATATATTTTTATAGTGATCACTTTTATAAATGGAATTATTATGAATAATAGGAGTAGTCTAAACATGATGAAATTCTTAAATTTAAATTCCACAAAAATACTCTTGAAATAAAATAAAATAATTTGGTGATTCAATAAAATTTTCAAGAAGTAATCAAACAAATGGTAATTCTTTAAAATGAATTAAAAAAAATTAAAAGAACTAAATGCTCAAAAATATGCTCATGAAATGTAAAATCTTATACCACCCACTTTTTATGTTGGTGAACCTTTTTTGGATGCGTTCAAAAATGATTTTTAATCACCTTTTTCAAATTGTAAGGAATAAATTTTCACTCATTCCCCAATTGGTGTGCCTTTTGGAAATAAAAACTATTTGGAAAATAATTGGGATGAATTTGTTGAGAATGAAATTTCATGTGAAGACACTATTTTTGAAATTGAAAATTCCAAACCTTTTTATGAATATTTGGATAAATAGGAATAGATTTTTGAGCAATTCATTTTTTGAAGATCATTTTGAGGAACCTGAGCTACTGTTCACTTTTAATATAGCTATTTTTTATTCTCTAATAGACTTGGGACCCGAGAAGTCACGGGGAGAATTATTCAAATTTGATACATCTTTTCCAAAATATTTTGAAAGTAAACTGCTAACTTATTCCCCCAGTTCAGAATTAGATCCCATTTTTTTGAGTGGAATAATATTTCTGATGAAGAGGACATTAAGGATGAAATATAAGAAAGAATAGTGTGCCCTTTTAAGTGCACTAAAACACATGATGATGGTCGTACTGAGCTGATTTTTAAATAAGAAATCATTTTTTAGGATGAAAATGATGACGAACCACATACTAAGATTAAAATTCAACAACCAATAGAGGTATTTTGTGCAGATAAATTCATAGGAAGTTTTCCATACATTTTGTTCCATTTTCATTTATATCATAAGAATATAAATTTCATGGAGTAGAACCTAAAGAAATCTATTTTTGGGAGATTATAAAATTTGTGGTAGATAGAGAAGATTGAAGAGATCTCATTTTTGTGGTTCATGATAAAAAAATTCACCCACCTTCATATTGGGGATGATCAGCTAGAACTACATGACTAGGGGTAAGGAAATACTATTACCCACTTGGGAGTTCATACCAAGTCACCTTTCACTTATTTTTATTTTTATTTTTATTTACTTACTTTAAATAAAAAAATTATACATTGTTTTGTTTTTCATGTAGGTTTCCAAGTTACAGCATCGAGGAGGCTAGCTCAAGGCTACTAATTCTCAATAAAAACTAGGTTGTGTCTTTCCTTTATACTTTTTTTTCATGTGTTATATTTATGATATTAATTTCTCATATATTCTATGAATAATGAGAACATTAAAAAATAAGTTTGGGGGATGAACATGCTGGATATATTAGGATTTTGTGTGTTTTCTTTTCAATTTATGTGTATTTTAAATAAAATTTTGTGTTAAAAAACATATGATCTTCCATGTGATATCCTTTGTGAATTGAAAAAAAAATGGAAGGAACCAACTTGTTTCATGGAACTGAACCTAAATTATAGATGAAATATTCTTTTTTCTGGATTCAAGTTGTGTAAATTCATGAAAAGGCCATTGAATTATGAATTTCATTCAATAAATGTTGTCCAATACTGAAATGAATTTCCTGTGATGATTCGAAACTAATTTTTCATCTTCTTCACATCCACCCCCCTTCTTGAGTGAACCAAATAATGCTTGTTTTAACTATAACTTTCCTTTTTATGTCAAAACCTATGAGCTTTAAAGATGTTGTGCTCAAAATGCATGATGCAATTTATTTGTGATTAAAATCCACATTTTTTATGATAATAATTTTATATTATTGCATACCCCATACATTTGACCATTGAGAGACCTTAATACCCATTTACTACCTGTTATATAACCACATTAAAATCTATTTTACCTATCCAACCTGCTCTTAAAGTGCATTTCATGATTTTAGTAAAGATTAAGTGTGGTGGAGCTAGTTTGTGGTGTGCCACATCATTTGGTGCTTCTTTGGGTGGAAATTAATATTTTGAAGAGATATTTTTTAGGATGAGATAACTTTACTAAAAAAATTCCCAACTGGATCTTTTAAGTAAAAGGGAGTTGTGCCTTTCTAGAGCTCCCAAAGAAATAAAGTTGTGCCTGTCTGGAGATTTGAATAAAATCTAAAATTTTAAAAAGAAATTTTTGTTCCATTTTTTCTCGTTTGGTGAAGTTATTTGATATTCATGAAAGAAATTATGAAGTTGTTTTGAAGAAGATTTTATGCCATGGAGAAAGATGAGAAGACCATTCTTGAGTAGAAATAGAAATCATGCAATTTTCCTTCAACAAATTGTCAAACCCTCTCTTTATTCCTAATAATTTTTGAAATTTGAAAACCCACCAACCTAAAAACCTCATAACAACCCTTTCTAAGTCATTATCATGGATACAATTCTTTGACTCAATTTTTTATAGGTTTAGAAATTTTTCAAATCTATAGTGACACTTACATTTATTTGGATGAGAAAACATTTTTTCAAAATTAAAATAATGTGTAGAGATGGGAAAAAGTTTTGAATAATTGTGCATGGAAGAATGAATGAAATGATAGTAGAATGAATAAAAACAATGAATAATTTGTAATTTATTCTTTTTAAAAGGATTTATAAGTTTGGTTCATTGATATTGATCTAGTTAATTTCACTAACATATGCTTTTAATTTTCATTGGAAATATATTTTGAGTGCTCACTTGTATAGGAGTCCAATTGTGATGCCTCATACCTAGATGCCACTTAGTAGGTGACCCAAGATTGGTGGAACACATGGCCTCAAGTACATACCCCCAAACACCAGAGGCTTCCGACTAGCAGCGAGGGCCTAGGGTATGTCTATGGGGAGACTATTTCCTCATAAACAGAGTGTATCACAGTGGATACATATAAATAGAGTTAAATAGAGGAATAAATATAAGTAAACAATGGAATAAGGAAAGGTGATAAATAGGAAAGGATAACAATAACTCAAATAACTATAATAGATGATGATCATATTTCATGTCATTAAAAAACTGGATAACATGGATATAAGATAGCAGGAATAATATGTTCCACAAAAGTATAAACGGAACCAAAAGACTATCCCAATCATCCCAAGCTCCGGCTTGGTCATATCCTATCAAGCTCCATCATAAATAGTAAGCAATCAAGTGTTCAAATTTGTATGCTTCCCTTTATCAACACCTGCATTCATGTAATCTTCCATGGGTACTAAATAGTTCCTAGAGAGGGTGTGAGATAAATCTTAGGGGGACACCACTAATGGTTTCTATAACATCTGGCCTGTGTAATGGAAAATTAATTGTGTGCAAGAATGTGTATATAAAGAAAATCGATACAATGTAACTAAAATCCCAAGTACCTACTTTAGCTCCCAACTAGTGTTTGACCATGTAACCAGTTTATTAATTTATTATTACCAGTTGGAAAATAAGTCCCATGGTAGCTAGAATAAAGGTTTTGAGATGTAACAATACAACCTGTAATGATATTTAATAATGAAGTTACAAGGTATTAACCAAGGAAACTTACACCACAAAGGTCACCAACTCAGTATGTATATAGCCTATCTAAGGGTAAGAGGGTAATACAAGGAGTATATTCCAAGGAATTTCACAATAATACACCTATTTATTCCAAGGAGTTCATCCAAGGTAAAACGAGGCTAAGGAATGATTGGGTCCTATGGGATTTAACCATGGAACCTACTTGTCAAAGCTATATCCAAGGAGTGTATCCAAGGAATCATGTAATAATGCATGAGGGGTCCTACAATGTCATATCGAGCATCCAAAGTTATAAAAGAACTAGGTTATAGGTGGGTGTCAACCTAAAAAAGCTGTATCCTTGAATCGAAATGGGGTTCCTGAGTGCTCAAGGCATTCCCTATGGAATCCAAGGAGAGATCGAGTCAGTCCACTCCTATTTGATAATGATTTCATATAATATTTCATAAGGTTCAAGAAATTACCTTTCATTAGTGCGACAAGACTAATTAAGCATGAAACTATTTAATCAAGTCTTAATTAATCAGTAAGTCCATTTGGTTCAATCCTTGCCTTTCATTAGTATGTAAGGCCAAGTAGCATGCTACCAATTATTTAATTCATTTAAGGCATTTTCAATAATAAAGATTCACTCTGATAACTTCCACTAATATGGTAATGGGTGATATGGACAAACAACCTATTATCAAATTATATTTAATAATTTCAAGTCATATACTTAGTATACATGCCAATTTCCATTTAACATTAAATTGTTGATTGAAGCACTTACCTTAGGTGGGTCAAGTGGGAAAACATTCTACATGGGATGGACGAAGTTATGGGAATAACCACTAAAAACTAATCACATATTTGGAAAGATCGTAATCATATGGTTCTAATTATTATAATCATGGCATATAAATTATTAAACAGCACCCGGTGAAATCGTTGGGCCCCATAAGACAATTCCAAGATCAACGAACTTGAGGGACGAGTTATAGACCACCCAACTTAGGTTTGTATAACTCTACTCCTCAATTATTGGCCTATGATTTTTATTGTATTGGATTATTTATGAGAGAGATATAAAAGCACTCATACCTCGACAACTAGGTTGAAATAAATAGATATGAAGAATGGCTCAAATGAACTTGATTACTTACCATTGTGCATTCAATGTGACAAATGAAAGCTTGAATGGATCCAGAATGAAAGCGATCTATTGATCCCTAGATTAGGAATTTAAAAGATCCAAAATGAGAGAAATTGATGATAATACTATTGGAAATCATAATAGGGAAGAAGGAGGATCTTAATTAGATCATTAAGGTAAAAATGTCAAATTACCTGAAATTTAGCATGTGCACAGTTTTCCCACACAGTTTTCCAAACCGTACGCAAACCATGCACATGTACCTAGAGAAAGGGGAATACCCTATAGTTAGGCTACATGGTTAGGGAAAATGTGTTCCAACCATACGGTATGGCTCTGCCCAAAAATACAGACCATCTACGCTGTTAGATCTAATTATGCGCCCTCCCCGCACGGTTTACTCTAACCGTGCGAGAGGGCCATTTTTTCCAAAAATTTGGGTTCTGGGCTCTGAATAAGCTTCATATTCCCTTGGGACCTTTGCTAACTCACCAGGTATCCATATTAGGTCCAAAATAAATAATTAGACCAAAATTTTAAGGATTCATACCTTAGTGAAAAAACCAGGTTCTTACAGTCTTACCCCCTTAAAAGAACTTATCCTTAAGTTCACCTTCCAAGGGTGGTGAAACACAATATAAGAACAACTTTGGCCACTATGCATGTATATCGGCCTCCCACTCCCAAGCCTTACCCTCTGCGATGTTGTGCTGCCATAACACCCGCACTAGAGGGAAAGAGCGACCTCAAAGATCCTTCATGATCTGGTCAACTATGCATATTGGATACTCCTCAAAGGTAGCATCACCATGTAACTCAACTTCCTTTAGATCAAAGGTATGACATGGGTCAAAATTATATTGGTGAAACTATGAAACATAGAAGACATCATGAATGGATTGGTACCTCTAAGGTAGTAGCGACCAATAGGCTACCGGTTCGACTCTCTTTATAATCTCAAACGGCCATACGTAATGTGGCAGTAGATTCCCTTACTTCTATAACCATTTATTTTCTATCATTGATGATACCTTAAGGAAAACATAATCCCTAAACTTGAACTCCATAGGTCATTGATGGAGATCAGTATAATATTTCTTTCTAGACTGGGTAGTATTCATATTCTTTCTGATCAGCATAACCTACTCTGAAGTCTCCTGAATGAGACAAGGACATAATAGGGGTACCTCACCTACCTCTATCCAACATATGGGTGAATGACATGACCTACCATATAAGGCCTCAAAAGGATCCATCTGAATTGTCAACTAAAATATGTTATTATAGGATAACTCAATGAGAGGGACATGATTCTCCCAAGAACCATCAAAAACAATGGTACATGCTCGGAGTATATCCTCTATAACTTGTATCATCCATTCTGATTTTCCATCAGTATGAGGGTGAAAAGTTATTCTTGGAAGATCTTGTGTTCCCATAGCTTTCTCCAATCCTCTCCATAACTGTGATCTGGAATGAGCATCCCTATCTGAAATGATAGTATGAGGGACCCCATGTAGTCATATGATCTCATGGACATACAGTCTTCCCTACTCATTAACTAAGAAAGTCTCCCAAATAGGAATTAAATGATACACCTTCGTTAGCCTATCAATGAAAACCCATACAGTGTTGCTACCTCTAGGAAACATAGGTAACTCGACTACAAAGTCCATGGAAACATCTTCCCATTTCCATTCTGGTATTGGAAGTAGCTATAACAGGCCTACAGGTCTCTGGTGCTCAGACTTCACCTGCTGATAGGTGGAACACCTAGTGATAAAGCCTACTATCTGATGTTTTATCCCAGGACACAAATACTGGAATCGCATATCTCAATACATCTTGGAGACACCTGGATGAAATACCCACTAAGAAGAATGGTACTCTTTCATCAACTCCTCTCTTATATCTGTAAGAACCCATACACATCCATGTATGCACAGGATTTCATCTCTATACATAGACCAATCCATAGGTCGGTCATCTCCTAATTTACTGTCATGGAGAACCAAGACCTCGGGATCTAAAAATTGTCTACCCGTCACCATATTAAAGATATTGTAGGTGAATATAAAATATAAGAGGTAAGACTTTTCATGACTATCATGAAACTCCATATGCATCTCAGATAATAGGGCCATTAATTTCCATTCATCATTGGATTCCTATATGGCATGTGTTTGAGTTTTCTAACTCAGTGCATATGCAACTACATTACCCTTCCCAAGAATATAGGAAAGATCAAAATCAAAGAATTATAGATATTCAACCCATCTTAACTATATGAGGTTTAAGTCATGCTATTAAAATGTTTATTTGAGACTCTTGTGGTCTGTGTACACCACAAAGTGACCACACAATAGATAATGACTCCAAAAACATAAGGCATGGAAAACTACTGCTAGCTCAAGCTCGTGCATCAGGTAATTTATCTCATGTGGTCTCAACTATCGAGATCTATATGCAACGAATTTTTCCTTCTACATTAGCACTTCTCCTAAGCCGATGCTTGATGCGTTACAGAAGAGGGTATAACCTATCCCTAGCTATAGAAGAGTTAGAATAGGTGTCGAAAGAAGCCTCTCTTTTATCTCCTAAAAGGATTTATCGCATGCTTATGACCACAAAAACTTGACACCCTTCTTTGTAAGACCAGTGAGAGGTGAGTCTAGATATGATAAGTCTTGTATGAAATTATTGTAATATCCATCAATCCCCAAGAAACTTTGTATATCAAACACATTCTTGGACTACTCCCAAGAAACTACAGCACTAAACTTTTCTAGGTCAATAGTTACTCTTAATTATGATATGATATGACCCAAGAAATGAAGTTTATCGATCCATAAGTGGAACTTAGCAAGATTAGCATAAAGTTGATGTTATCTTAGTGTACTCTGAATGATCTCAATATGATTGGAATGTTCTTTAGGAGTGTGATAATACACCAATATTTCATTCTTAAAGACCATTAAAAAAGAGTCTATATAAAGATAGAAAACACTATTCATTGGATCCATGAAAATAGAGTGAAATTTTGTAAGACTGAACGAAATAAAAAAGTACTCATAAAGACCATACCTGGTATGAAAAGATGTATGAGGTATGTCTGATGGTCTTACTCACACTTGGTGATATCCCACCCTTAGTTAAATCTTAGATAAGATCCTAGCTCCTTAGAGATGGTTAAATAGATCATCTATTCGAGAAAGTGGATACAGGTTCCTAACCGTAAGCGAGTTTAACTTTCTATAATCCACATGTAGACATAAGTTTCCATCCACCTTATTAGAGAAAAGCATAGGAAAACCTAAAGAGGATGTACTGGTCTATATAAAACCCTTGGCCTATAAATCCTCTAACTACCACTTGAGATCTTGAAGCTCTATAGGTGTCATCCTATAAGGATGAATGGACACTGGAGATTCTCCTGGAACAAGCTCGATCATAAACTCTACCTCTCTCTCAAGAGGTAATCTAGAAAAATCTTCAGGAAATATGTCCATGAAATGATTCACTACTAGAGGTAAATCATCTTAATGCAAACACTAATCCTTTATGAATATATTTTCAATCTGGGTGGTCACTCCACCTAGACCATGATGCTCTGGTCCCACTCTACCATCCTGAACATCCCACTCACCCTTATATAGATAAATGATACCCTCTCGTGATGTAAAAGATACCCTACAGTAATAGAAGTCTATAAAATCATGATACTAGACCAACCAATCCA
Source organism: Viscum album (assembly GCA_963277665.1). Taxonomy (NCBI): domain Eukaryota; kingdom Viridiplantae; phylum Streptophyta; class Magnoliopsida; order Santalales; family Viscaceae; genus Viscum; species Viscum album. The sequence goes on from OY728165.1 coordinate 817,941,850, forward strand.
TCCCTATAATGACATAGAAGCATGTTATCTCGAGAATGACGAGGTTCCATAAGAAAGGGTAACTTCCTACCTTAAGGGTAAAGTCCCTAAATTAGTGTATTTCCTTTAACCGCACTCCTAATGGTGTATCTAGGGTCATTAAACCACAGTAATATTGTATCTCCAGTCCAAGACCTTCCATGATTGATACATAGATTAAAGTGTTCAAAGCACTTGTATCAAAAAAAATCAGATACTATGGTATATGCTACTAGAATAGTGCCTCACACTATATATGATCTCATAGCCTGATCCTTGGGTATCAGTTTAGTGTATTCAATTGGCCTGATCCACAGCCCTGTGCAACAGCTACACTACCACGATCATAACTACTCTATTGGTGCTTCTGGAGATCATGGTTCTAACTATTGTGGCCACAAACTCCTCCTTTTATAGTCTTACTAAAGCTATTCCAACTCCCTTCCTAACTCAGTGAAAAATAACCCACTCCTGAAGGTGGAGTTGGTGTGGATCATTTTGTACTTGAATCTGGTTGAAAGGTCCCTTAGAACCTCTGAATATGCCCCATTTAACCGTAAGACCGGCACTATATTGGATCTATATCACAATGGGGATTCAGGTTCCCTCCTTCCTCCACACTGATCACACACTATTTAGTTATCAAAACTGGTACTCTAGTTGTCACTACCCTGATGAGAAACTGAGATTTAATGCTTCCTACCACCAGATGAACTACTGGCCTGACGTGGAACTAATTCCTTATGCCTAGTACTATTGTCGTCCCTCAGATTATGCTAAGTGATGAGATCTTTATTGACTATTTCAGAAAAAGTAGGCAGGTGAAAGACATTCACCTGGGTACAGATTGCATACACAAGATCATCTTTAAAGTGTCCAGAATGAAAAATATCATCATCGGCTAGAAGTAGTGAAAAGTGTTCTAACTAAATGAAACGTACTGAATACACCATAACTAACATAGAACCCTACTCAAGATTCATAAACTCTCTAGCTCTGTTAGCTCTCAGTGTCTTAGGAAAGAACTGATCATAGAAGGAAGTCTGGAAATTAACCCATAACATGCCCTGATGATGACTATCCTGGGTAATCACATCCCACCAACTCTTGGTCAAATCACGCAACATGTATGTGGAAAGCTTAACCCTCCACTCTGTAGGTGTCTCTAGATGCTCAATGATGGATAGGGTTTCATCTAGACAAGACTCAATGGACTATGGACTACCATTACATGAAAAAGTAGGAGGATGCTGCTAGAACTCACAAGTCATATCATTCATCATAGCTGCAACCTATGGAACACCATGCATTGATAGCATCAGACATAGAAAACTGTTACGAACTTGGGTGTTAATGCCCAGATCTGGTACAATAGGCAGTTCCTCATGTGGAACTCCTAGGGGTAATACTAGAAGCTCAAGTCCCACCACATCAGGATCATGGTCATCGCCACCTTCCTGGTGTAAGATACGAGGATGTCGTGGTGACATTGGTCTAAAATTTCCAATCAAACTCCTCAGAACAATCATTAATAAAATAAATATAAACACTTATTGAAGCTAAACAAGGAAAGTCTCACCACCCAAGGCATTGTACCCCAACTACCTTCTTATATGGCTAGTTACTGGTAAGTTCTCATTTATAATTTTCATTTCATTTTTAAATTTAATCACCAAGTTCACTCCTTTAACACTCATAAACATGACAAGGAGGGATAAGTACATGAAACCATTTCATTTTAAATTTCATGTTTCACTTTATAATGGATATCCATTCTCATTGAATCGGTTTCTATACACATTTTCCCTAAAAACGACACCCATTTATTTATAGCATATTGGTTCAACTTGGTAAATTACTCATCCCAAACCATGAGGTCCCATACACCTCATGAATTGAGACAGGAAATCACTCAATCACAACAAAGAGTAATGCAATCATAATCAAACTATCACATCATCACTTAACAATCACAGGCATATCAAGTAATGAAAAGTAGTGAAATTAACCTATATGGCATGGCAATATGCATGACATGTGAATTCTAGGTGCCTATAATGATGCATGTAATAATTCTCCTTGTCCTCATGTCATCGGGCCAAGGATAAAATATAATCTCAATTATAAGAAAAATAAAAAACACCAAATAGCATGTGTGTCACCCAACAGTGAAATAATATCAACTATAGTAGGAAAAAAATATATATTTTGGGTAACTTGGGTTTTACCCAGAACCTGCTTTTGTAATTATAATGACTCATAATTTACATACAAAGATATTAATTTGAGTTTGAATAATATACATTATAAAATATAAAAAATCCATGACAGGACCATATAGGTATAGTATATTTATAAATAGAGAAACATAAACAACCGGTTCATAAGACATTTACATTATCTCCCGCTTATTCCTTCATAACTATACCCTTTTTTGAAAAATATTACTTAATACTCTTCTTTACAACCTGGGGAAAAGAAACGTAAGAAAGGGTGATCTCATATGCTCAGAAAGATTAAACAATGGAGATATAAATCATATCATAATCCTAAAACATAGGAACATAACATTTTAAAATCTTATCCTACATATAAAAGATCATAATATCATGCCATAGGATAGATCATAAAGAATAAATGAACATAGTCATAACATAAGACATGGAATTTTTGGCATACACATAAGCATAGAAAATCATTTCATATTATTAAAGGCTCATTTCCAAGACCATCATAGTAGACAAAGTCCATTACTGAACTGAGTTCACTCCTCGTTCAATCCCTCTATCACTGAATCGAGATCATTTACCATTCCATACAGGCCTATATCATGAGATATAAATCTTTACCCAATGGATTAGAGGGAGATATAGGTCCCAACCATCTCATAAGGAAATAATTCTTAAATGTTCCACAAAAACATAAATCATTCATCATAGCATAACCCAAGGAATAAAATGGGTTTCTTAAACATCATTACATCATAACATAATCCATGCAAAATAAATGGATTTCATAAATATCATTCCATAAAAAACATAATAAAACCATAATAATAATAGGGATAGTATACTTGAAACATAACCCTATTAAAGAATTTTATCTTATATGGAAAATAATTTTGATAAAACACTTGAAATTAATTCTTGAGGAAAATATCTTATCTTCTTCAAAAATGTTTACTTTTCTCAAAATGTCAAGCAACTTTAAAAGAAAAGAACTTATTTGAAAATAAACCTGAAATCTTATAAGGGAAGCTTCATTGAAATAAGGTTTATGAAAGTGTAAAAATACTTTCATGCTATATAATTAAATGAAAACATTCTCATTGTACTTTTTTCAAAAATTCAAAAATTACCTAGTATCGAAAGAGACAAAATATTTCATTCATACCATTTCATAAAAATTCACCAATTGATAAAATTGACTTTAAAAAATAGTATAATGATATGAATAATATATTAAAATATAAATTTAAAAAACATGGACAAGGATAATAAATATACCTTAGCAAATAATTACATACAAACAATCTCGGATAAAAATGGTATTGCAAAACTATCCCTTGCCAATTTATAATCAGTCGAATCGTATGCCTCATAAAATAAAGAAAATTATATGTATATTATAACATTCATAATAAGAATCAAAAAAACATTCATGGGAATCATAAACACCACTCAAAATAAATAGGTGGTGTATAAAGAATATAACTCATAGAAATAAAATTGAAACAAAATAATCTCTTACCTTTGGTCTGATTTCCTTTGTATGAATCTGAACTTCCTCTTCTTTGACATGCTACCTATAAATATCTTCTTAAAGCACTAGAGTTGATCTTTGAAGAAGACCAGAACCTCTATAATTTAACTATGGAAGTTGAGAAAAGAAATGGGTAGGGTATGGTCAAGATTTAAGGATCAAAGAGAAGTGAAGGGGTGAGGGAGGAGGTGACCTTTTATAATTGAGGTGAGGGGAACTTTTGGTATCTCCAAAAATATATATCTATAATAAAATAAAAAACCCATCCAAAAACCTAAATAATTTCCCAATTTAAAAGATGATATGAGATAGTTTTTAAATCATATCATCCCATGAATTTTAGATAAGTTTTTATATCAATTTAAACCTTATCAATTTAATTAACACTTAGTTATTCTATTTAACTTTTAATTATGGTAACAAATATTTCAGTATTAAAAGGGTGAAATATTTTCTTATTTAATGTAAATTAGACTATAAATAAATAACTTAGAACATTTTATACCATATCATGAATATAATATATTTTTAAAAATGTTTTATTATTTTTAAATAATTTAATAAAACATTATATTTATAAACAATCAATAGTGTTAGTTTTAATACTATTCAATTCATTTATGTTTAAAAATATTAATATAACAAGTTTAATTTGAACCAATTATTTTATTATATTAATAAGAGGTCAAGATCATCTATAAAATTCACTAGACATATTAATTAGCCTGAATTATATTTATTTTAACATTTTTAGTAATATTTATTTGATATTTTTTCTTAATAAAATAATTACAATAATAGTTTTGTGTAATAATTTAATATGGTTATTTTTGAATAAAAATTAAAAATAAAATATTATGACAAATATAAATCCTATATATCTCATAATAATACTTATAATTAAATATATCTTCTATAGAATCCATCTTTAAAAATGTTATACTTATTAAAACATGAATATGAAAAGTTTATCATCATTTTAAATAAAATAATATAAGTTTCATAACCTCTTATATAATGCTTAAAATGGTAAATAATTAGACCCTTGGATATTTATGGTAGATATATACTCTACTAATAATATTCGGTCAAGTGTTTGGGTCTTTTAATGGTTATTATCACTTTAATAATAATTATTTTATTGATTTCTCTTCAATTAAATAATTTCTGCATCATTAAAGTATAAGTATTTAAGGAAATTATTTATTTCCTAAAAATTAAAAAAAAATTATCATGATAAATAAAAAAATATCTTTCAAATGAGTATTTATAATATAATTTAGATTCTTTATATCCTTATACTAAAAATGATATATTATTTAAAACATGAATGTAAAATCTTCAAATTATCATTAAATAAAATATTATAAATGCCATAATATATTCTAAATGGCCCCAAAACATCAAAGTTTAATTTATATTAGGAAATTTGTTCACTAATTTAAAAATATAAGTTTAGATTCGTGAATACCACCCATTTTTTCCTATATTGACACATAATAGATATTAAAGACAAAGAAAATGATACTTTGTGTCTTTCTTTGGTTTAAATATTATTTAAGTCATTTTTAGGGAAAAGTGTTAATTAAACGAAAAAATTTAAAACCTTGAGTGTTCAGGGTCAAATTACATTCATCAAATCAAAAAATTTAAATTTTTTTTGTCAATTTATTGTCTTTATAATTTTATTGTTAACCTATATTACCAAATTTACCCTTTACCATGGTAACAAAATTTATCATTATTACAATTCATATTGGTCAAAAACAAAAGCGACCTACTTAAAAAATTTGGACCTCATGAATCCAAATTTTAAATTCAAATTTAAAAATTCAAAATACATAATTTTTAGAATTAAATTTAAAATAAAACTAATAAAATGTAACAAAAATAGTTTTTCGAAAAAATAACCTTTTAAAACAGAAAATATTTTTATAATAAATTTATGTATAAAATCCATTTCAGAAACCATAATTTTACTATTTTATATTAAAATTAACTAATTAAATTTTAAAACCATCCCTAAACATAATTTGACCATGTAAATACATTAAAATAAAATACAGTTTTTAATAAAAAAATATGCATTTCGCTATTCATCAAAAAATGAAACTTATCATAAAAATACCAAAACTTCAACCAAACAAAATTTTGATTTAAAGATTTAAGATAATAAGTTTATTTTACTATCAAAAATTGGATATAAAATTAGTGTGGCATCAAAAAGCGGTAAAACTGTTTTTTTTTTTTTGAAAAATACTTCTTTTATCCAAAAAATTGAATTTCTTCTTATATAATGTCTAGAAAATATATAAGATTAAATTTAAACATTATATTGAATATATTACATTTATACTTTATTAAAAAAATCCATCAATATTGGTTTTATTATTTTATAAACTCACTATGAATTTAAATAGTTTTTTAGAAAAACATTTCCATTTATTTAAAAAGGGTTTTATTTTAATTTATAATTAATTTCTCACCAAATAATTCTTTTTATATATATGTGTAAAACATATTTTCATAATTTAGTTAATATTTTTCATACTCGCCAATATAATGACTAGTTTATAAGGTAACATAATAATATTTAGTTGTTTGTTTATACTCAGCATTGTGTGAAATGAATTCTATAAAAAGAACTTGAAATTGTGTGTAAGATAAGCCAAACATAGTGTTTCATATATCTCAAGATAATCTGATGTTTCTTGTAGCACAAGATCATTTTGATGTTTCGTACAACATAAAACATAAAAGAAATTAAAAAAAACATAAATAAATAAAATAAAATAAAAAATCAATCTCATAAAAATATCAAGATGTTATATTCTCCCCCCCACCCACCTTAAAATTAATTTTTCCCTCAAAATTCATCTGGGTTATAAAAGGATAAATACTTTAAAAGTTCATTTATAGAAACCCACATCATAAAAAACAAAGAATAAAACTTCCTTTTAATAAAAGATGAGAAACATAACAGTTACCCAAAGTTACTCATAACTAGGTTTCCACATAGGAGAATGTAGGTGGAATGTAAAAATAAAGATATGGAAGAAAAATCTAACCATCAAGTTTTGATGGAGAGTGATAGAGAACAAGGTTAAGAGAAAGTTAATAATCAAAAATCCATAAATTTTTTATGATTGAAGGGGCCATTTGATTCATCAGAAATCAAGGAACTAGGGTAAATTTTTTGGTTTTAAGATGATTTTCCTAGATTTGAAGAATGAGAATAAATACTTAACTAATAAATTATAATCTCATCCTTTACTTATACCTTGATCAATTTATACTTTATCTCTTATTCCAAGAAATTAAGTTGATTTTGTCATTCCTGAAGAGTTAGTATATCATGTGATCCATAAATAGAAAGATAGGTCATTCCATCTATCCAAAAAAAGGGTAGCATAAGTTATCAAATATGAATAAGTACACATGTAGTGGGATATTACTTTATTCTAACAAAATTCATCTGAAGTTTAACCTAAACTTTCTATAAACTGATAACCTTACAATCCTTTTGAAAGATCAAAAATCCTAAACGTTAGAAAAATGTTCACTAACTTGGATTAACATTTATCCCTCATATATCATAAGGTATCTATTGTTGGTCCCATTATATACATGTGAGTACCTTCATCATTTATTCTTTAGAGTCATGGTGATAATTGGAATTACCATAAAACCTTAGTGAAAACATGCATGTTTTCAAAATTTAACTCTTTCCATATACCATAAATCCCAAAGATTCTATGCTCTCCATCCATGATATCATAAATCAATTTCTCATCATATTTATCCTAAGGTCATTAATCCTATCACAAATAACTCTTTATTTCCTTATCCCAACATTGTGCATGTATTAAGGGTCATCTTACCCTTAATTTTTTTCCAAAAATATCAGAATCACTTTTCATGGTTACCAGTACCACTCAACATATACTCTTAAATGGAAAACCATAGTCAACCAATAGATATTTCATTATTCCATAATACCATAAAAGAGATTCTACAACATTATTTTGGGATCCCATTATATAAACACTCAATAATTCCACCACTACTTTGTCATATTCAACATCACCAATAGTGATCGCATGTGATTTGTCTTTGTATTCAGCATTAAGAGATTTTCTATGTCGATCATCATCGATAACCCTAAGATTAGGGAATTGGTTAGTATAATTCCCCATTTCCTTTCACTTCTAGAATTGAAGTGTTGGTGGTGTATTATCAATAACCTTTTCTCTATTCACATAATTAGTTATATTTATCCCGTTACTTTAGCACTCAGCTACCTCGTGACCTTCTTTTCCACACTTAAACCATTTATTAGTCTCTTTAAGATAATTTCCACCATGATTATTTCCACACATTGACCATAAGGAAATATTCATCTTCTTTTCACTATTGTTTTGATATTTTCCCTTGAACTTCATCTTATGTTTCTTATCAAAACCATGAGATTGATACGTAACCCCAAATTCCACTTCTACATTGATATAACAATATACACATTCAATAATGTTTCATTTATCTCCTGGTTCACTCTCCTGAGCAAGACTCATATCCTTCTAGGGTTTTCTTCACCGGTGATGTAGCAGCATCCTACTCGCTTTTTCTTTCTCCTTGCCGGCTTCCTCCTCTTCCTCTTCATCCTTGTGTTACCATCTTCATTCATTATGCATCTCAGATCCTGTTAAAGCCTCTCTTTCCAACCTATCATATATCGGCATTCCATCATCGTGCAATGTCTTCTTCTCTTCATCATTCATAGACCTTAGGGAAAGATCTTGTGCATAGAGATTTCAGATATGTCCTCAGATATGACTTCCTTGATCAATAATTAAATCCTTTTTTGTTCTCTCATGTTCTCTCTTCTGAATCTATTTTCTCTCTTGGAGGGTTTTCTCATCTATGTCATCTTTGTGTGGTGTTCTGCGGCCAAAGTTTCAGACTCCCTCCTCCTCTGCCCTTTTCACCTTCCCTATCATGCTTGGACCTATCTTGGTCTAGTGTGATGGTTTCAATGGAGGATTGGGATGGTGATGGTGGAGCATTGGTTTGAGTATTTTGTTTCATTAGGTTTCTTTTTATCCTTGAAAATCTCTTTTTAATCTAGGGTTCTTTCCCCTATTTTATGGTTTTATTTTTTGGTTTTTTATTTACTTATTCTGCTTTGATGATCTATTTCTTTGATGTTGGACATGACAGTTCTATTTTTGCGTTGAAAGGTTTATAGTCATATTAATGGTTCTTCACAATTGTGGAATTGTTGACAATGAAGACATTTCCATGTTTCTTCTTGGTTTTGGGTTTGGTTGTCATGGTGGTGGTCACATCTCACTTTTAAGGACATTGTCTACTCTATATTCTACTCTAGCTCCTGGTTTCCACCAATCTTCTTCCAGTCATATTTTCAGGGTGGCTCATAAGAAGTTGTGGGATGTGAGTTTGAGTAATCGATGGCATTTTAGGAGGTTCTTCTCTATGGAAGCTTCATCTCTATCCCTAGGCTCTTGTAGGTCTTGATATTTAGGATGGATTGTGGAGTGGCTTCTCTTCATGGTTTTGATGGATGCAGTGATCTGTTTTGGCCTTCTACAATGGTGTTACTACTATATCCCTTGAGGAAGTTCATCAATTTGAGAGTTCTGATGATCTATGGTGTTCATTTTGTTTTTTAGACAAATATAATGGTGGTTTTATGTTGACAAAGTGGGATTCTAGAAATCTCCTCATCGATGATATGGTGAGACGACAGGCTAAGGACATTGCTCGAGGCGGTGACTACTGTTTATAGTTTGAATTTTGAATTTTTAAATGTTTAATTTTAATTTTGAATCTGGATCCTGGTTTTGGATGCTCTTCAATGTTTTATTTTTTTAGGTTCTTAATTAACCAAAAAGTTGATTTTCAAAATAATAAAAAAAATGGATTGAGTTACCATGATAGCACAACGCACAATACCTTCATAGAAACTAAATTCTATTATGGAAAATGCCCTTCAAATACATGGTTTTAAGCCACTAAAGAACCTATCGACTTTACTTTCAGGTTGGATGATAATTCTTGAAGTGTACCTCACAAGTCTTGTAAAATCTTCCCTGTATGTACCGATGGATTCATTATGATTTTTCTTAAGCTCAAGGAACTCCTTTTTTATATTCATACAAATAATATAAGGAAAGTACTTATTGAAAAATAATTTCTTGAACTCATCACATCCTAGGATTCAATTTCATCTTGATGCCACATATCCTTGATTAGAGTCTACCACTAGTCTGCTTCACCTACTAAACGATAAACAGCCAAAATGAATTTTTCATGTTCCAAACAGAAAAGGATAGAAATTTTCTTTTTAGTGGTACTGATCCATTGTTCAGAAACAAGTGGATCAGAAGATCCGCTAAAATAAGGTGGATGTTGCCTCATGAAGGACTTAATGGATTTTTAATCCCTTCTCAGATCATTTGTAAGTCCAGAATGATTCAAAACTTGTGTAAGTATAGATATAATATTTTTCATTCCAACTCTCATAATATTTGGTTGTTCAGGAGGAAAATCATTGCATTTTCCATTTCACTGATCATTAACACAGTTCCTTTGGGTTTTATCCATTGTCTAGAACCTAAAAAGAATAGTGTAATTGGAAAATTCATACTAGGAAAATATCATAATAAAGTGTAAGTACTTTTAATCTATAATATATTAGGTTTAATCTTAGGTTAACCATGATCATTACCAAAATTCAAGGAATATAATCTAAATTTATACTTATCCTTAGGTACATCCCTAGACATACCTTATAACTATCTCTAGGGATCTCACTAAAGTTTTCTCATTCTAGTTTCCAAAGGTTAACTATACCTTTCCACTAATAGAAATTATAATGACTCATACTTTATATACATAGATATTACTTAAAAATTGAATAATATCTAATACAAAATATAACAAATCCACAATAGGAACATATATGGATATTGTATTTAGAAACTAGGAAGCATAAACAATTTTTTCATAAGACATCTACATTTTCTCCCACTTATTCCTTCATAACAAGACCCATTTTTGACATATAGTACATAATAATCTTCTTCACAACCTGGGGAAAAGAAACATAAGAAAGGTTGATCTCAAATTCTCAGTAAGGGTAAACAAGGGAGATATCAATCATGTAATAATCATAATACATAAGAACATAACATTGAAAAATATTATCCTACATATAAAAGATCACGATATCATGTCACAGGATAAATCATAAAGAATCAATGAACATATTCATAACATAAGACATGGGATCTATGGTATATACATAATCATAGAAAATCATTTCATATTAGTCAAGTCTTTTTTTCAAGACCATCATAGTAGATAAAGTCCATTATTTAACTGAGTTCACTCCTCATTCCATCCCTGTATTACTAAACCGATATCATTTCCCATTCTAGCCATGCCTAAATCAAGAGATATAAATATTTACCCAATGAATTGTAGGGATATATAGGACTCATCCATATCATAATGAAATCATTCTTCTGTGTGCCACAAAAACATAAATCATTCATCATGGCATAACCCAAGGAATAAAATTGGTTTTTTAAACATTATTCCATCATAACATAATCCATGTAAAAAAATGGATTTCATAAATAGAATTCCATGAAAGACATAATAAAACCATAAGAATAATAGGAATAGTATACTAAAAAAATAACCTTATTAAATAATGTCATCTTATATGGAAAATAATTTTGATAAAACACTTGAAATTAATTCTTAATAAAAAATATCCTTTCTTCTTCAAAAACGTTTTCTTTTCTCGAAATGTCACGGAAATATAAAAGAAAATAATTAATTTGAAAAAAATTTGAAATATTGTAAAAGAAGCTTCATATAAAATGAGGTGTTATGAAAGAATAAAAATCCATTCATTCTGTATAAGTTAAAAGAAAACATTATCCTTATACTTTTTTTAGAAAGTCAAAAAGTACCTCGTATCGAAAGAGACAAAAAAATCATTTCATACACTTTCGTAAAAATTCACCAATGGGTAAAATTGACTTTAATAAATAATAGAAGGATATGAAGAATATTTTATAATATATATGTTTAAAACATGGATAGGGATAATAAATATACCCCAGTAAATAAGTATGTATAAACAATCTTGGATAAAAATGAGAATGCAAAATTATCCCTTACCAATTTATAATCAATCAAATTGTATGCCTCATAAAATAAATAAAATTATATAGATATTATAACCTTAATAATAAAAATCATAAAAACATTCAGGGTAATTATAAACACAACTCCAAATAAATAATTTGTGTATAATTCATATGTCTCATAGAAATAAAAGTGAAACAAAATAATCCCTTAACTTAGATCTAATTTCCTTTGTAAGTATTTGAACCTCCTCTACTTTGATGTGATCCCTATAAATATTTTCTTAAAGAACAAGATTTGGTCTTTTAAGAATACAAAAACATATAGAATGTAACTAGGGAAGTTTATAAATGAAATAGGTAGGATATGGCTGAGCTTGAAGGCTTTAAGTGAAGTAAAGGGCTGAGGGAGGAGGTGCCCTTTTATAATTGAGGTGAGGGGCACTTTTAGGATCTCCAAAAATGTTAATTTATAATAAAATCAAACCCCATCCAAAAACCTATCAAAATGTCCAAATTTTGAATATTTGATGAGATAGGGTTGTAATATTATCATCCAATAAATTTTAGACAAGTTTTTCTATCAATTTAAACCATATCATTTTAATCAACACTTAGTTATTCTATTTAATTTTTAACTATGGTAACAAATATTTCAATATTAAAAGGGTGAAATATTTACTTATTTAATGTTCATTAGACCAAAAATAAATACCTTAGAATATTTTAGACCATATAATAATATTTCTATATTTTTTAATGTTTTATGATTTTAAGATAATTTATTAAAATGTTATTTTGATAAACAATCTATAGTGTCAATTTGGAAACTATTCAATTCAATGATTTTTAAAAATATTAAGATAACAAGTTAACTTATAAAAAATTATTTTATTATATTCATGAGAGGTCAATGTCAACTATAAAATTCATTGGTCATATTAATTATCCTAAATTATATTTATTTTAATATTTTTAATAATATTTGTTTGATATTTCTCTTAATAAAATAATTACTACAACAATTTTGTGTAATGATTTAATATGATTATTTTTAGACTAGAAATTAAAAATAAAATACTATGACAAATATAAGTCCTCTAGATCTCATAATAATACTCATAATTGAATATATCATCTGTATAATTCATTATTAGAAATGTTATACTTATTCAAACATGAATATGATAGGTTTATCATCATTTGAAATAAAATAATATAAGTGTCATAATATCTTATATAAGGTTCCAAATGGTCAATAACTAGAATCATGGATGGTTATGGTTGATATATACTCAACCAAAAATATTTCTTCAAGTTTTTGGTCTTATATTGGTTATTATCACTTTAATAATTATTATTTCATTGATTTCTCGTCAATTAAATAATTTCAACATCATTAAATTATAAGTATTTAAGGTAATTATTTATTTCCTATAAATTAAAAATAAATTATCCTGATAAATAAAAAAAATTAGATTTTAAATGGTTGTTTATAATAAAATTTATCTTCTGTATATAGTTATACTAAAAATGATATATTATTTAAAACATGAATGTGACATATTAAAATTTTCATTAAATAAAATATTATAAATACCATAATATCTCTCAAATGGCCCAAAAATGTAAAAATTGAATTTATATTAAGAAATATTTTCAATAAGTTAAAAATGAAAATTTAGATTCATGTATACCACCCATTTGTCTCAATATGGACACAAAATAGATATTAAAGACAAAGAAAATGACACTTTGTGTCTTTCCTTGATTTAAATATTATTTAAGTCATTTTAATGGAAAATTATCCATTAAAGGACATAATTTAGTTCCTTGAGTGTTAAAGGTGGAATTCCATTCCTCAAATAAAATTCTGTAATTTTCTTGGGTCGTTTTATTGTCTTTATAATTTTATTTTTAACCTATACTGCCTAATTTACCCTTTACCGTGGTAACAAAATTTACCATTGTTACTATTCATATTAGTCAAAAACAAAAGGAAACTAATTAAAAAATTTGGATATCATGAATCCAAATTTGAAATAAATTTTTTAAACTTCAAAGCACATAATTTTCAGAATTAAATTTAAAATAAAACTAATAAAATGTCACGAAAAATAGTTTCTCGGAAAAATGTCCTTTTAAAACGAAAAATGTTTTTATAATCAATTTATTCAAAAAAATCCATTTAAAAAACCATAATTATAATATTTTAGATTAAGATGAACTAATTGAAATTTAAAACTAACCCAAAACATAATTTGACCTTCTATATACCATAAAATAAAATATATTTTTTAATAAAAAAATATGCATTTCACTATTCATAAAAAATGAAACTTATCAGAAAAATACCAAAATTTAAACCAAATTAAATTTTTATGTCCCACTTAAAAATAATAAGCTTGTTTTGTTAAATAAAATATATAAAAGTGTAAAAAAAACTGGATTTAAAATATGTGTGCTATCAAAAGGCGGTAAAACTGCATTTTTTTATATACTTCTTTTATCTAAAAAATTTAATTTGTTCTTATATGATGTATAGAAAACATATAATATGAATTTTAAATGTTATATTGAATATATTACATATATAATTAATTAATAAAATCCATCAAGAGTGATTTTATTATTTTATAAACTCACTTATATGCATTTAAATAGTTTTTTAGAAAACCATTTCCTTTTATTTAAAAATGGTTTTATTTTAATTTATAATTAATTTATCATCAAAGAATTAATTATATTTACATGCTTAAAAAATATTTTCATAATTTAGTTAATACAATTCATACCCACCATTATACTGACTAGATTATAAGGTAACATAATAATATTTAGTTGTTTGCTTATACTCAGTATTACGTGAAATGAATTTCATCTTAAGTACATGAAATTGTGTGTAACACAATCCAAGAACATTTTTGTGTATTTCGCAAGCTAAGACGAGGTTTTGTGAAGCAAAAGGTCATCCTGGTGTTGCGTACAACACAAGACATCAATGAAATTAAAAAAAAACATAAATAAATAAATAAATAAAATAAAATAAAAAAATCTATCTCATAATAATCTCAGGGTGTTACATTATTCCCCTCTTAAAATTAATTCCCACCTCAAAATTCATCTAGTTTATAAATGAATTAATAATTTAAAATTTCTTTTATAAAAACCCACATTGAAAAAACTATGACTAAAACTTCCTTTTAAAAAAGGAAATATGAGAAACATAACGGTTACCAAATGTCACTCATAACTGGGTTTCCATATAGGAGAACGTAGGTGGAATGTGAAAATATAGATATGGAAGATAAATATAACCATCAAGTTCTAATAGCGAGTGATAAATAATGAGGTTAGGAGAAAGTTAACAATCAAAAAGAAATAAATTTTCAATGATTTAAGGGGCCATTTGATTCATCAGAAATGAATTCACTATTGTAAAATTTTTGGATTTAATATCCTTTCCTTAGAGTTGAATAATGATAAGAAATACTTACTTGATAAATTATAATCTCATCCTTTCCTTATGCCTTGATCAATTTCCACTTCATCTCTTATTCCAATAAATGAAGTTGATTTTGTCATTCCTAAAGCATTAGCAGATCATGTGATCCATAAATAGGATGATAGGTCATTCCATCTATCTAAAAAAGTTTATCATAAGTTATCAAATATGCATAAGTCCAATTATGGTGAGATATTACTTTATTCTAACAAACTCCATCCTAATTTTAACTTAAACATTCCAGAAATTTATAACCTTACAATCCTTCTAAAAGATTAAAAATGCTAAAATTTTGAAATAGGTTCACTAACTTGTCTTAACATCTATCCATCATATATCTTTTTGTATCAATTACTGGTTAAATTCTAAAAATTTGAACACCTTCATCATTTATTCTCTGGAGTTATGGTGTTAATCTAAATCACTATAAAACCTTAGTGAAAACATGAATACTTTCAAAATTTAACTCTTTCCATATACCATAAATCCAAAAGATTCTATATTCTCCATCCATGATATCATAAATCAATTTTTCATTATATTTATCATGATGTCATTAATATTATCAAAAAACTATTTATTTCCTTATCCCAACATTACGTACATATTAAGGTTCATCCTACCCTTATTGTTTTTTAAAAAAATATCAAAATCACTTTTCATGGTTATCGGTACCACTCAGCATATACTGTTAAATGGAAAAACAAAAATTGACCAATATATATTTAATTATTCCATAATACCATAAAAGTGATTCTACAACATTATTTTGGGATCCCATTACATAAACACTCAATCATTCCACCACTTCATTATTATATTCAACATCACCAATAGTGATCGCATGTGATTTTCCTTTTTATTTGGCCTTAATAGATTGTTGACATTTATCATCATATATAACCCTTGCATTAGGTCATTAGTAAGCATAATTCCTCATTTCCTTGCACTTGTAGCATTGAATTGTGGGTGGTGTATTCTCTATAGCCTTCTCTCTATTCACTTCATTAGTTATCTTTATCCCATTACTTTAGCACTTAGCTACCTAATGACCTTATTTTCCATACTTAAAACATTTACTAGTCCCTTTAAGACAATATCCACTATGCTTCTTTACACACTTTGAGCATAAGGAAACATTCATCTTCTTTTCACCATTTTTTTCATATTTTCTCTTCAACAATATATTTTATTTCTTGTCAAAAGCATGATATTAATATGTAAACCAAACATCCATTTCTACCTTGATAACACAATGCACAATCTCTTCATAGTTACTAAAGTATCTTATGGAAAATTACATTCGAAGAAATGGTTTTAATCCATTCAAGAACCTATCGACTTTACATTAAGGTTGGATGATAATTCCTAAAGCGTACCTCCCAAGTCTTATAAAATTTTCCTCCTATATACCAATGGATTCATCATCCTTTTTCTTAATTTCAAGGAACTTTTTTTCCATATTCTTACAAAGAATATGAGAAATTTACTTATTGAAAAATAATTTCTTGAACTCATCCCATCCCAACAATTCAATTTCATCTTGATGCCCCATATACTTATTTAGAGTCCACCATTGGTTTCCTTCACCTTCTAAATAATAAACAGCCAAAAATGAATTTTTCATGTTCTAAATAGTGAAGCATAAAAAATATTTGTTTAGTGGTATTTATCCATTGTTCATCAATAAGTGGATCAGAAGACCCACTGAAAGAAGGTGAATGTTGCCCTATGAAGGAATCAACAAATTTTTTCTCCATTATCTACTCATTTGGAAGTCCATAATGATTCATAACTTGTGTAAGTATAGTGATAAGATTTTTTATTCCATCTTCAATAATATTTGTTTTTAAGGAGTACAATTGTTTCATTTCACATTGTATTGATCATTAACATGGTTTCTTTGGGTTCTATCCATTCTCTAAAACCCAAAAAGAATAGTGTGAGAGGAAAAAATAATACTAGGAAAATAACATAATAAAGGGGAAGTAATTTTAATCTCTAATATCTTAGGTTTATTTCTAGTTTAACCATGATCTTTACCAAAATTAAATCATTGTAACCTATAGTTAGACTTATCCTTAGGGACATCCCCAGACATACATTAGAACTATCTCTAGGGATATCACTAAAGTTTTCTCATCCTAGTTTCCAAAGGTTAACTATACCTTTCCTCTGATACCAAATATAATGACCCATACTTTACATACATAGATATTACTTAAAAATTAAAGAATATCCATTAAAAAATATAACAAATCCATGATTAGAATGTATAGGTATAGTGTCTTTAGAAACTGGGAAATATAAACAACTGGTTTATAAGAAATATACATTGTCTCCCACTTATTCCTTCATAACTACACCCTCTTGGACATATCTTACTTAATACTCTTCTTCACAACCTGGGGAAAAGAAACATAAGAAAGTGTGACCTCAAATACTCATTAAGGGTAAAAAAGGGAGATATCAATCATATCATAATCATAATACATAAGAACGTAACATTAGTAAATCTTATCCTGTATATAAAAGATCATGATATCATGTTTTAGGATAAATCATAAATAATTAATGAACATAGTCATAACATAAGACATGTAATTTTTGGAATACACATAAATATATAAAAGAATTTCATATTAGTCATGGTTCATTTCCAAGACCATTATAATGGATAAATTCCATTACTAAACTGAGTTCACACCTCGTTCTAGACCTATATTACCTAAGTGAGATCATTTCATGTTCTAGAAATGCCTATCTCATTAGATATAAATCTTTACCTAATGAATTGGAGGGAAATATATGTCCGACCAGTCTCATAATGAAATCATTCTTATGTGTTTCACAAAAAAATAAATCATTCATCATAGAATAACCCAAGGAATAAAATAGGTTTCTTAAACATCATTCCATTATAACATAATCCATATAAAACAAATGTATTTCATAAATAAAATCCCATAAAAACATAATGAAACCATAAGAATAATGGGGATAATATACTTGAAACATAACCCTATTAAAGAATGTCATCTTATATGGAAAATAATTTTGATAAAACACTTCAAATTAATTATTGAGAAAAATATCCTTTCTTCTTCAAAAACATTTTATTTTCTCAAAATGTCACGCAACTTTAAAATAAAAGAATTTATTTGAAAATAAAATTTAAATCCTATAAGGAAGCTGCATATAAATAAGGTGTTATGGATGGGTAAAAATCCATTCATATTGTATGAGTTAAATGAAAACAATCTCCTTGTAATTTTTTCAGAAAGTCGAAAATTACCGGGTATCGAAAGTGATAAAAGTTTCCTTTCATACTGTTTCATAAAAATTCACTAATAGGTAAAATTGAATTTAAACAATAATTGAAGGATATGAAGAATATTTTATAATATATATGTATAAAACATGGACATGGATAATAAATATACCCTGGGAAATATTTACATATAAACAATCTCTGATAAAAATGTGATTTCAAAATTATCCCTTACCAATTTATAATTAGACAAATCGTATGCCCTGTAAAATAAAGAAAATTATATGGATATTATAACCTTCATAAAAAGAATAATAAATGTATACATGGAAATCATAAACACCACTCAAAATAAATAAGTGTTGTATGAGGCATATGTCCAATAGAAATAAAATTGAAACAAAATAATCTCGTGCCTTAGGTCTGGTTTCCATTGAATGTATCTAAACCTCCTCTTCTTTTTCGTGATCCCTCTGAAAATCCTATTAAATCACTAGAGTTAGTCTTTGAAGAAGACCCTAACCTATAGAATGTAACTAGGGAAGTTTATAAAGGAAATGGGAAGGGTATTTATGAGATTTAAGGCTAAAAGTGAAGTTAAGGGGTGAGGGAGCAGGTTCCCTTTTATAATTGAGGTGAGGGGCACTTTTGGAATCTCCAAAAATATTAATTTATAATAAAATCAAACCCCACACAAAAACCTCAAAAATGTCCAAATTTAGAATATTAGATGAGATAGGGTTGTAATATTATCATCCAATAAATTGTAGAAAAAAATTTCTACCAATTTAAACCTTATCATTTTAATTAACTCTTAGTTATTCTATTTAATTTTTTACTATGGTAACAAAAATTTCAATATTAAAAGAGTGAAATATTTACTTATTTCATATGAATTAGACTATAAATAAATACATTAGAAAATTTTAGACCATATAATAATTATTCTATATTTTTTAAAATGTTTTCTAATTTTTAAATAATTTAATAAAATATTATTTTTATAAATAATAAATAGTGTCAATTTTGACACTATTCAATTAATTGATTTTTAAAAATATTATTATAATAATTTAACTTAAAAAATTATTTTATTATATTCCTAGGAGGTCAAGGTCATCTAGAAAATTCAGTTGACATATTAATTATCCTAAATTATATTTATTTTAATATTTTTAATAATATTTATTTTATATCTACCTTAATAAAATAATTTCTACAATAGTTTTGCGTAACTATTTAATATGCTTACTTTTTGAATAAAAATTAAAAATAAAATACTATGATAAATATAAATCCTCTAGATCTCAGAATAAAACCTATAATAGAATATATCTTCTGTATAATCCATCATTAAAAATGTTAAACTTATTAAAATGTGAATGTGACAAGTTTATCATTATTTTAGATAAAATAATATAAGTGTCATAATATCTTTTATAATGCTCCAAAATTGTCAATAAATATACCCTTGGATGGTTATGGTCTATATATACTTGACCAATGTGATTTAGTCAAGTTTTTTGGTATTTTAATGGTTATTATCACTTTAATAATTATTATTTTATTGATTTATCATTAGTTAAATAATTTATGCATAATTAAATTATAAGTCTTTAAGGTAATTATTTATTTCCTAAAAATTAAAAATAAATTATCATGAAAATAAAAACATTTTATCTTTAAAATGGGTATTTATAATCAAATTTATCTCCTTTATATCCTTATACTAAAAATGATATATTATTTAAAACATGAATGTGAAATCTTTAAATTTTCATTAAATAAAATATTTTAAATACCATAATATCTCTCAAATAGCCCCAAACTATAAAAAATAAATTTATATTATTAAATATGTTCACTAAGTTAAAAATTGAAATTTATATTCATGGATACCACCCATTTTTCTCTATATGTACACATAATAGATATTAAAGAGAAAGAAAATGACACTTTTTGTCTTTCTTTGATTTAAAAATTATTTAATTAATTTTCATTGGATAGTGTCCATTAAATTACATAATTTAGATACTTGAGTGTTAAAGGTATAATTACATTCATCAAATAAATTTTTTTAATTTTTTGTGTCATTTTATTGTCTTTATAATTTCGTTTTTAACCTATATTACCTAATTTACCCTTTACCGTGGTAACAAAATTTACCATTTTTACTATTCATATTGGTCAAAAAATAGTACCTACTTAAAAAAATTATCTTCTAAATAAAAAATTTTCATCCACTTTTCAAACTTCAAAACACATCATTTTATGAATTAAATTTAAAATAAAACCAATTAAATGTCACGAAAAACAATTTCCCAAAAAAAATGTCCTTTTAAAATAGAAAGTGTTTTTATAATAAATTTATGTATAAAATCTATTTAAAAAATCATAATTGTAATATTTTAGATTAAAATAAACTAATAAAAATTTAAAACTAACCCGAAACATAATTTGGACTTGAAAATACCTTAAAATAATATATAGTTTTAATGAAAAAATCTACATTTCACTATTCATCAAAAAATGAAACTTATCAAAAAAATACCAAAATTTCAACCAAAATAAGTTTTTATGTCCCAATTAAAATTAATAAGTTTATTTTGTTAAATATAATATAAAAAAAGTGTCAAAATAGATTTAAAATGGGTGTGTCATCAAAAGATGGTAAAACTACATTTTTTTAAAAAAAATACTTCTTTATCCAAAAAATTAAATTTGTTCTTATATGATGTATAAAAAACATATAATATGAATTTTAAACATTTTATTTAATATATTAAATATATAATTCATTAATAAAATCCATCTAGAGTGATTTTGTTATTTTATAAACTCACTTATATGCATTTAAATAGTTTTTTAGAAAAACATATCCCTTTATTTTAAAAGGGTTTTGTTTTAATTTTAATTAATTAATCGCCAAAGAATTAATTATATATAATATGTAAAAAATATTTTCATAATTCATTTAATAGTTTTCATACCCATCATTATAATGACTAGGTTATAAGGTAACATAATAATATTTAGTTATTTGCTTATACTCGATCTTGAGTGAAATGAATTATATAAAAAGTACTTGAAATTATGTATAATACAAGACAAGCATAGTGTTGAGTATATCGCAATAAAAACCGATGTTGTGTGTATCACAACATAATATTAGTGATTCATATGACACAAGACATCAAAGAAATTAAAAAAACATAAATAAATAAATAAAATAAAATAAAACAAAAAAATCTATCTCATAAAAATCTCAGGGTGTTACAGAGGTTCCCAATCACGGCTTATGACCAATTCCCAAGAATTTATAATCTTATGACTATTGTCTATAAAGAGTAAATCAGGAAAATATCCTCCCTCTAATACCACTTTATGATGTCTCGGACTTGGATTCCACTTAGTAGGTGCCCCGAGCCTGGTGGGCCACATGCCCTCAAGTGCATCTCCCCAAATGCCAGAGGCTGCCGACTAATAGTGAGGTCCTAGGGAATGTCTGTGGAGATATTATTCCTTCATTACCATAGTGTAACACAGTGGATAAATATAAATCTAGTTAAATAGTGGAATAAATATAAGTAAACAGTAGAAGCATACAAAAATGATAAAGAGGCAAGGATAATAATAACTAAAATAATTGGAATAGTTGATGATGATATGTCATCTCACTAGAAAATATGAAAACATGGGTATAAGATAGTAGGAATAATATATTCCACAAAAGTATAAAGAGGATAAAAAGACTATCCCAAGAATCCAAAGCTCCAACTCATTCATCTACTATCAAGCTCCATCTTAAACAAAAAGCAATCAAGTGTTCGAAGTCGTATGCTTCTCTTTATCAACACCTACATTCATTTAATCTACCATAGGTACCAAATAGTGCCTGAAAAGGGTGTGAGATAAATCGCAGTGGTCCACCACCAACAGTTTCTATAACATTTATCCCATGTAATGGAAATGTAACAGTTTGTAAGCATGCATATATAAAGCAAAGCAGTTCAATGTAACTAAATACCAAAGTACCTACTTCATCCCTCAGCTAGTGTCTGAAAATGTAACCAATTCATTAATTTATTATTACTAGTTTATAAATAATTCACGTGATATCCATAGTGATGTTACAAGGCAACCATTAATGATATTTAATAATGAAGTTCCAAGGCAATGACCAAGGCAAAGTAGACCTCAAGGGTTTCCAACTCAGTATGATTATATCCTGGCTAAGGGTAAGAGTGTAATCTAAAGAGTATAGTCTAAGTAATGCCACAATAAGATGCCTAACGAGTCTAAGAAGTTCATCTAAGGTAAAATGGGGCTAAGCAATGACTGGGCCCGATGGGATTTAACCATGGAACCTACTTTTCAAAGATGGATCCATGGAGTGTATCCAAGGTATCCTGTAATAATATATGAGGGATCCTAAGGTGTCATATCAAGCATCCAAATTTAGACCAGTATCAGTTTCAAGGTGGGTTTCAACCTAATCAAGTTGTATCCTTAAATCAGAATGGGGTTCCCAAGTGCTCAAGTCATTCCCTATGGAATTAATGGCGATATCGAGCCATGCCACTCTTATTTGATAATAATGTCATATAATATTTCATAAGGGTTAATCCATTACCTTTTAATAGTGTGAAAAGGTTAATTGAGCATGCAACCATTTAATCAAGTTGTAATTAATCAATAATTCCATTTGGTTTTATCCTTATCATTCATTAGTCTAACAAGGCTAAGTAGCATGAAACCATTTATTTAATCCATTTAAGTAATTTTCCATAATCAAGGTTCACTCCTTAACCTTCCATCAATATGGTAATCGGTGCTTCAAACATGCAACTTGTTATTCAATTATATTTAATATGTCTGGGTTATATACTTAGTATACTTTCCAATTTCCATTTAACATTAAATCATTGATTGAATCACTTACCTTAGGTGGTTAAATTAGTGAGAATACAAGGTACTTACCATTATTAAATTCACAATTTATTTTAATCCATTTAACATATAAAATATTTTCCTTATAAGGGTCAAGCCAAGGCACACCCGAACAGTGGCTCAAACGTGTCAAAACACTAAAACAACAATTATAGAAAAACATCCCACATGGGATGGACGGATTTGTGGGAATAACCACTATCAACTAATCACATATTTGGAAATATAATAATCATACAGTTCTAATTATTATAAGTATGGTATATAAATTCAGTAAATGATTCCAGATGAAATTAGTGGGGCCCACACGACAATTCCAAAAATCAAAAAACTTAAGGGATGAGTTATAGACCACCCACCTTAGGATAATATGAATATAATACTCAATTATTGGCCTATAATTTGTCTTGAATTATAGTATATCTAATAAAAAGGTAAAAATGATCACACCTCAATAACTAGGTCAAGAGTAAGAGAGAAAAAGAATGGCTCAAATGGACTCAAGTACTTACCATTGTGCATCCAACACAACGAATGGAAGCTCAAAAGGATCTTGGATGAAGGATATATCTTCATACCTATCTTAGGCCTTCAAAAAGATCCAAAATGATAGAAATGGGGGCTAATACCACTGGAAATTGTAATAGGGAAGAAGGAGGGGCTTAATTAGATCATTAAGGGAAAAAGGTAAAATTACCCAAAATTTGTCCTCTGCACGGTTTGCCTGCACGGTTTGTCAAAACATGTGAAAAAATTGAAAGGGTACTTGGATAAAGGGGTGTAATTCATGTTTAGGTCACACTTTTAGGGAAACTCTGTGATAATCTTGTGAGATGGCTATGCCTGAAAATGCAGACCATCAGCATGGTTAGATCTTACCATACGCCCTTCCCACAAGGTTTACTCTAACCATGAAACAAGGCCTTTTTTTGAAAATTTGGGTTTAGGGCCCCAAATAATCCCTTAAAACCCTTTTTACCTTCTCTAACTCAAAAGTCAATAGTATTAGTTCTAAAATAAATAATTATACTGAAATTTGAAGGATCCATACCTGAGTGAAAAACTGGATTCTTACACCAAGTTCTAAGTGTAGGGTAATTGATATAGTTGACATTTTCAATATATTTTATTTGAATTTATATGATTTAAACCCCCACTAATTTGATATTTTATGTGAAATTTCATTGTTTTTGGAATTTAGGGATGTTTTGAGCTTGAAATTGAAACTTACACAATTCTGAAATTTTAACTATTTTAAATATATTTTGTATTTTAGATATATCTTTTTTAATTTTGATTCATATCTGATAATTATTTTTTTATAGAAACTATTTTTTCATTTAATACGTATTTTTTAATAGGAATAGATCTTTGTTCTGCCTTATAAAATCCCAAAAAAATTAATCTTTGTGGAAAGTGTTTATGGATGACAGAATGGACCCCACCTCAATAAATGAGGTATAACTAGGGATATAGGTGTCTAATTGTGATTATTAAAAATTTATATATAATTGGAATCAAATTTTCTTGTTCATAATGAGTTTAAAGGGTAAATTAATTCATTAAGGTAGTCCATGTGTGAGACAAATAGAGGGAAGATGAAGGGTCTCCTTGAGCTGAACAAGTTTTCTTTAGTAATTAAATCATATCTATTGTACCATGAGTTAAAATTATCTGAAATTTGTATGATAGACATAAAATCCATTTAAAACAACTATTTAGAATGGATCCAAGAATTATTTGGTATGGAGGAATTTTAAAATAGAGGAAACTTTCATAGAAATAGAATCTGCATAGAATATTTCCAGCCCTCCTCTCATTATATTCTCATCTTCATTTCATTTTAAGAGGGTTATGGATTTAAGTAATGTGTTGTAATGGTGAATACATGATTTAGAAGAGTATTTTTTTCAGGAATATAATCAATCCATTAAAGGATATACTCCATTTGGTGGTGTACAGTAGAGATCCGAGGATATATCCTCTTTTGAGTTTGTGCTTTTCTTTGTTTTCATTTGTATTTCTCTAGAAACTATTTTTCTTAAATAAAGGAGGTTTTTTTATTTTTTGAATTCAATTTATTCTAAATTGTTCTATATTTCTGTTCATATTATGATTTTAAATTGTTTGTGCTCATTGCTTAAATTTCTTTAGTTGAGGTCTCCTCATTGAGAACTATGAGTGTAATATGATTTGGTTTCTCAGAGGTCTTTGGGTAATCAAATCACATTCATAAGAGGATTGATACCCATGTTTGAGGTCTCAATATGGTATCAAGTTAATTTAGGTTTATCCCTTGAGGTCTTGAGGTATACACTAATAAATTAAAATGGATAATTCATTTAGACAATGATAAAGGGAGTGTCTGAAGATCAAAGATTGTTCATCGCTGCCTTCTTTAGCTTGTTCTTTTAGATTAGTTTTTCTTCTGATTTATAATAAATAACATATAATTCTTGTAAGATTTTTATTTTATATAATTTAACATTGTTTAAATAATTTAAAATCCCCATTTCTAATTATGACATCTAACAAAAACAAATTAACATAGTCACAGTTTGACAACATATCCTACAGCCTCCTCGTAAGACAACCTCATGGTCACCACTGCACTAAATTTTTAAGGGGATAAATATTTATTGGAGTTTTGGGACAAAACCCCCAACATTATATGGTGAAAAATGAAATTATTTGTTTTTATAGGCGATAGCCTGCATGTATGCATGATTAATGATTCCATTTCTCAATGAATGGGATATAATAAAGGTATATGATAAATTATCATTTAAGAATTATAATTTTTAAATATTGAAAATATTAATTCCTTAAATATATCATTTTTAGAAACCATGAGAGGTGGTGATTAAAAATGAACTACAATGCTTTTTGGTTGTTGTAGTCTGCACGAATGCACGATCAGTATTATTTTATTTTTTTAGTGGATATAAAATATTGAATAATGGTTGATAAATTAATATAATAACATTAAATTTTATTAAAAATACAATTGTAATTATATTATGGTGGATATAATAATTTTTAAGAGGGATATTAAGAAGAAAGGTCTAAGGAGTAAGATATACTCTTATTGAGAACTTAATATTTGTCTTGGAAATATCCTTGGAAATAGAAAACTTAGGATAAAAAATAGAGACCTGAGGATTATAAAATATATATAGAATTATAGGAGGATAAAATATAAGAGTTTAATAATGAAATTATAAGTTATATGTGTAGCATGAAGTGGTTTATGTGATCCACATTTTTAAGTTAAGAAAATGGTAATTTTGGAAGTACTCGTTACATTTAAATAATGTTTTGTTTCTATTCAAGGATAAAAGGATCCAAAAGTTTCAAAAAATAGAGGATATGAGGTTTTTCTAAGAAACCTCTATTACACTCACTTTTAGGTACATTTTTTAAATTTTTTAGTTATTTTACACTTAGTAAAACCATGTTTACCATTTTTACTTTTACCGTGGTAACTTATTTTTTAAACATGGTAATTAAGTTTCATAAAAAATAAATATTGTCCTTATTGAATAATTTAAAAATGATGAATTAAAATATTAAAATAATTTTATCAAACAAAATATATAATATTTAGAAAAGTTAATATCATAATTAATGCACCTAATGCATAAAAACAGTTTGTAGAAAAAAGTGAGTTTTAAGCTTAAAATTTATTTATCGGTTAAAAATTGTCAATGTTATTAATTTACATGACATAAATTGGTTCACTATAAAAAAAATTGGGTCTTTAAATGTATGATAAAATAAAATTTTATAATAAAAATTTTTAATTAAAATAAAATAATGAAAACTTTTTTTAATTTGGAATAAAATGTTACCTAAGTTATAAAAATTAAACATAGGTTTTCTTAGTTCGGAATAGTATTTAAAATTCTAAATTTTACTCCTTAATACAAATTTGATTAATTAAAATGTTTAATAAAATTATAAGTCTTTTTATAAAGACATAAAAGTTATAGTTTTGGAAAAAATTTATATTTTTCATTATTCACCTAAAACTTAATTATTTTAGAAAAGTCCCAAAAATTCACCCTATGATAATTTTGATCTTATGATTTCAAAAATGAATTTAATTTTGAAAATTTAAAATTATATAATTTATAAATTTATTCTTTTAAATAAAAAATGTGTGTGTGTGTGTGTGTGTGTGTATAAAGAAAACCTCTTTTATTGAAAAATAAATTGTTTAAGCTTTAAGTGTTCTTAATCTTATTTTGTATTTATTTATAATTTATTGTTGTATATTTATCTATTATTGGTTTTATTATTATTTTAATTTTATTATATAATATGTCATGGATCATTTTAGTTTGTTTTTCATTGTGTAATAATTTTTTAGACACCTTATTTATTTAAGTATAAATATTTACTAAAACTTGGCTCATTAAATTTTACCCCCTTAAAATAATTTTTCCCTAAAAATTTTATTACATAGAGGAAAACAAGTGAGGTTACTTTTACCTCATCACATCCTTGAGTTCCCATGTATCCTCCTTAAACTTATGACTCTTCCATGAAACTTTAACTAGATAGGTGGTCTCATTCCTCAGTACCTTATCTCTTAGATCCAAGATCTTTATAGGTCATTCCTTATATGAGAGGGCATGTTCCAATTGTATAGCTTCTAAGATTAGTACATGTTATGGATCTGGTATATACTTCCTCAAAAGAAATATGTGGAAAACGTCATGCACTTTAGAGAGATGTGTAGGGAGTGTTAAGCAATACACTATGACCCCAACATGATTAAAGATCTTGAAGGGATCAACGTATCAATGGATTAGATTCCCTTTATCCCAAAACTCATAACCTTTTTTAATAGAGATATTTGAAGGCGAACCATGTCACCAACCTCAAACTCTAAATATCATTGATGATTATATTAACAACTCTTCTATTGAATTTTTTCTGCTTTTATATGTCACTGAATGGTTTAAATCTTCTCCATAATTACTTGGATAAGGTCAGGACCTATCAGCTTCATCTCAATAACTTCATCCTAGCATGTTGTATTCCTACATCTATTCCCATAAATCACCTCAAATGGTTCCATCTAAATGCTATAATGAAAACTATTATTATATGAGAACTCTATTATGGGGAGGAGTTGATCCCAACATCCTTAAAAGTCCATTTAACATGATATCATCATATCTTAAAGAGTGTTAATGGTCCTTTCATACTATAAATCTATCTAAGTATGATAAGAAGTATAAAAACTCAACGCTATCTCCAATTATTTATGAATACTTCTCTAGAACATTTGTAATGACCCACCAATTATTATTGGCTTGAGAGTACAATGAGTCATTACTAATCCTTAAGTGACATCCCCAAGGCGCCAAAGGCTGGAAATAAATGCGGAAGGGTTTCAATGCAAGTGGGGGACGATTTACCCTTTGAGAAATAAACCAACCAAAACATCACTAACAACCACTATATGATGCATGTTAATGAAACAACCAACTCTTGCATTACCAAAAGAGAATTACATTGTTCCACAAACCAATACATAAGAAACACAATATCAGATTACCAAGCAGAAGACTAAACAAAAGACCCAAAACAAGCCAAGACACACTCCATGGCTCCACACTGAGCTCCATGCACTAAGCACCACCACATCTCCCAAGAATCACCACGAACCACTAGTAATAAGATGCTTTATCTTTACCTGTGTCCCGGAATACGACATCTGCAAAAGCACCAATGTGCCAAAGCAGGGGTGAGTATAAAACTCAGTAGGTTTTCTCCAATGACTTCCCTACTCGTGCCACTAGGATAGAAGAGTTAGCCACATTTATATAAAAACATTTTATATAAAACATTTTCTCAAAAGCAGTTTATAACTAAATATAAAAAAGTTTCCAAAACCATTCATAACTAAAGGCATTCCAAGAGAAATTGAACCCAATTTTATAACAAGTCATTTTTCCAGAAAAATAACCAATCAAGATTTAGAACAGTTTCACAAAATCTCTTTTTGGAATACCCAACCATTTCACAACCCGTGAAATCAACCATGCATGATTCGTTATGACAATTCCATACTCATGAGTGGTTTCTTGTCGATCTACTAAGTCACCACAAGGTAATTGTTTCTCATGTGCCATTACACCTTTGCAACCGAGCACAAGGTTATATTTCAACCAAGCCTCGAACTTAGAAGTCCCATGTGCCATTAAACATTTGGCACCGAGCACAAGGTACTATTTCAACCAAGCCTCGAATATGCAACATGAACACACACCACACATTCACAAAAATCATTCCAAAACTATCCTTTCAATAAAAAACCTTTTATTGAAAACCATTTCCATCAAAACCAAGTGTGTTCAACCAATTCAAACCATTTTAATAAAACCGTACTTTTACTGAAAACCAAAGATTGAACCAATTTCATCAAGCCATTTAAATACCAAACCATTTCAATAAAAATCCATTTTTATTGAAAATCCATATTTCAACAAACCATTTACCATTCCATAAAATCCATAATTTAAAATCAACATTTTAAATTCAAGAATCCAAATCACTTTGCACAACAATTCACCAAGATTTCACAATTTCATCAAAACCATAAATCATCACTAAAGAAGATTTATTCCATGCTTTGCACAATAAATTTCATTAAAATAACCTAATTTGAAACTAATACAATCAATTATAGCAAGAGGAGTTGAGAGTGAAGCCTCCTACCTCAAAGGTTTTGATGAAAACCCTAACGGTCGAAGAACGCTCAAGAAACCTGGGTTGATTCTCCAAAAACCCACCTTAGATCTCTTCTCCTAGCAAGATCAAGATGAAATATCATCATATTTGGAATCCAAACACTTAGATCTACCCATAACGGGCATAGATCTAAGAAACCAATAGAATAGGAGAATTAGATCCAAGTAGATCTAAGAAACCGATCAAGAACAAAGAAGAACGGTCACATACCTCAAGAATCCAGCTTCGATTCGCCAATAGAAGCCTTCGGATCACCTCCGGAATGATGGGAGAACCCTCTTTCACCTTAGGAGAACCAAAATCCCAATTTAGGGCCACTTAGGAGCTTAAACGAGGTATTTAGAAGCAAAAACATGTGAGATCCACAATTTAAGGATCTCATTTAAGTGCCTGCACGGTTAGTTCGCATAGTTTGACAAACCATGCGCTAACTGTGCGTTAGCTACTGCCTCAACCACCCTTCTCGCATGGTTTGGCCGCACAGTTAGACAAACCATGCGCTGACCATGAGGGAGCTGCTGCCTCCAAGACCCACTGCGCATGGTTTGGCCACACGGTTTAGACAAACTATGCGTCGCCCGTGTGACTTCTCCTTTTGCCAAAAAACTTCATTCCAAGTTCTCCCGACTCTCCCATTCATCACCCTTAACTTTAAAACCAATAAAAGAATCAATAAAGGGTTACATACCAGAAACCAGGGGTACTAAATTCTCCCCACCATTGGTATTTCTGTCCTCGGAAACTAGAAAACCTTCCGCCAGCTGAAAGAGTTCTGGCCACTACTCTTTCATTTCCCTTTCATGTTCCCAAGTCTCTTCCTGAATCTAACCATGCTGCCATAAAACATGCACTAGACCGATGCTTTTTCCATGCAAGACTTTCTCTTTCCTATCCACAATCTGTACTGGGATATGTATCAATGAATCATCTGTCTCTAGGTCAACGTGATCCCATCTGATCACATGGTCAGGATCAGGCTGATAATTTTTCAACTGAGATACATGGAACAGATTATACACCAAACTAAACCATGGTGGTAATTCCAATCGATATTCCACCTCTCCAAACCATTCCAGTATCTCAAAAGGGCCAATGTATCTAGGATATAACTTTCCCTGCTTCCTGAAACGATGATCTCCAAGCCTTGGAGAGATCCTCAAGAAGACATGATCACCCACAACGAAGTACAACGGTCTTCGACGGTGATCTGCATAAGATTTCTAACGACTCTGAGCCGTCTCCATCCTCTTTCTAATCAACTGGATCTTCTCTGTTGTCTCTTAGACAAGGCTTGGCCCGACTAGTGAAGTTTCACCCGTTTCCACCCAGTATAGGGGAGAACGACAAGGACACCCATACAATGCTTCAAATGGATCCATGCGTATCGAGGCTTGATAGCTGTTGCTGTATGAGAACTCCACTAAGGGTATATGCTCCTCCCATGAGCCACCAAAATCCATTACACAAGCTCACAACATATCTTCCAAAGTTTGTATCATCCGCTCGGATTGTCCATCCATCTAAGGATGATACGTCGTGCTCATAGTAAACTGAGTTCTGAGGGCTTGTTGTAATGATTTACAGAAACGAGATGTGAACCTCGGATCTCTATCTCAAATGATAAACACTGGTACACCATACCTCTTTACCACTTCTTGGATATAGATATTTGAAAGATCATCTACCGTATGAGTTTCACGAATAGGGATGAAATGGGCTGACTTGGTTAGATGATCCACTATCACCCAAATGGAATCGTGTTTCCGGACCATTCTTCGAAGACCTGTAACAAAATCCATTGCTATCTGATCCCATTTCCAAACTGGGATAGGTAAAGATTGTAACATACCAGCTGGTTTCTAATGCTCTGCTTAACCAGCTAACAAGTTAAGCACCGTGAGACGAACTCGTCCACCTTCCTTTTCATGCCTCTCAACCAAAACTGCACCTCCAACGCCTAATACATCTTCTGTTTACCTAGGTGTACATACCATCTTGAATGGTGATAAGTATGAAGAATCTTTTTTTGACAAACCATAGGTACAACCATCCGATCTCTGAAACACAAAACTGAACCCACATCAAGTTTCCAGCCATCAATGGTCTCCCCACCATTAAGTTTTGAACTTACAACCAGACATTCTATATCAGATGTTTGTGCTTATTTGGTCATCTTTACTAAATTAGGAACAAGAGTAGCTAAAAAGAAAACTAAAACATCACCTCGGTTTTCATATTCCACATGCATGTCAGCTAAGACCGACATCAACTGCCATTCATTTGAAGCTTCTTTCGCCAACTGAGCATATGACTTTCTACTCAATGCATCTGCCACCAAATTCCCTTTTCCTGGTCTGTACATCAAGTCAAAGTCAAACATCTGGAGATACTCCATATATCTCCTTTGCCTCAAATTCAAATCTCATTGTGAGAAAATGTGTTTCAAGCTTTTGTGATCCGTAAACACATTGAATTTCTCACCAAAGAGATAATTTCTCCATGTTTTCAAAGCATGGATGACTGCAGCCAACTCCAAATCATGTGTTGTGTGATTTTTCTCATGCACCCTCAACTACCTTGAGCCATAAGCAACCACATGGTCTCCTTGAATGAGAAAACAACCCAACCCTGTTCTCGAAGCATCACAATACACCACATACCCCTGTCCCAATTCAAGAAAGATCAAGATAGGTGCTGATGTATGCTGAACTTTCAGTTCCTGAAAGGATTTCTGACATTCTTCTGTCCATTGAAAGAGAGCATTCTTCTTAGTCAGAGCTATCATTGGTGAATCTAGTTATGAGAAATCATGAAAAAAGTATCGGTTGTAACCATCTAGACCAAGAAAACTACATATCTTGAACACATTCTTCAGTGGTTTCCAAGAGATAACGGCTTCTATCCTTTCAGGATCAACAGAAATGCCTTTCTTAGAAATGACATGGCCAAGGAAACGTACTTCCCATATCCAGAAATCACACTTTGATAATTTTTCATACAAATGATGATCTCCCAAGATTTGTAACACTGTTTCTAGGTGCACCTCATGATCAGCCCTTATTTTTTAATAGACCAAAATATCATCCACAAACACCACAACAAAAGAATTCAGATATCACTGAAATATGCGATTCATCAAAGCCATGAAGACCACTGGTGAATTCATTAGATCGAGAGGCATGACTACATATTCATAGCGGCCATATCTACTTCTGAAATCTGTCTTTGGAATATCCTCCTTCTGAACCCACAATTGGTGATATTCTGATCTCAAGTCAATCTTGGAGAATCATTGAGCTCCCCTTAATTGATCAAACAGATCATCAATGTGTGGAAGTGGATATCTATTATTTATCGTAACTTGGTTAATCTTATGATAATCAACACATAGCCGAATAGTTTCATCTGCCTTCTTCAAAAACAACACTGGTGCTGCCCATGGAGAAGTACTTGGTTGAATGAAACCCTTGCTTTCCAGCTCCTCTAACTTCACTTTCAACTCCCGTAACTCTGTTGGTGCCATCCTATAAGATGAAAGGGAAATAGGACTAGTCCCTAGAAGGAGATAAATCATAAACTCCACTTCTCTTAGAGGTGGTAACCCTGAGAATTTATTGGTAAAGACATCTAGAAATTGATCCACAACAGCTGGAAAACTATTTTCCTCAATCTCTTCCATCGATGCCAAATTCAACACTTCTAGTTGGTAAGAGATCATTCCCACAATTGGTTCCAACAAACACTTTTCATCTTTATTTAACATCCTCTCTCCTCTGAAGAGATGGTTGATTCTGTCCTTAGTCATGAAAATAATCGTTCTCCTATAACAGTCGATGCGAGCCTTAAATATTGTCAACCAATCCATACCTAGGATTAAATCATAGACATCCATGTCCAACATTGAGAGGTCCCATTTTAACTCAGCTCCATCAACATTTATAGCACATGCTCTACACACAAAGTCTTGACATTCTCTTTCACCAAGAGGAGTTTTCAGTTTCAAAATAGAAGGCATCATTTCCAGTTTTAAACATAGCAAGACAACAGCATGAGAAGCAATGAAGTAATGTGATGCACCAGTATCAAACAAAACTTGCACAAGGGTAGAATTCAAAAGAACCGTACCTCTCACTATAGATGGTCCATCCTGATCATTGACCATCATCTTCTCATCTCCATACAATTGCTTCATCGCTGCACTATTCTCCTTGTTGCCTTGCTGAGATTGCCCTAGTTGACGATTCATGGTATTTTGAGAATCACCATGGCTAGATCTGTTATACTAATGAGACTGACTCTTTTGTACTCTTCCTGTCGAATCATATGATGCTTGCGACACCTGAGAAGTGTTCCGAGCACCCGACCTAGGATCACTGTGACAATAGCACTGAAGATGTCCCATCTTGTTGCAATTATGACATGATCTAAGTTGCTTCGTACACTCTCGCTTTATGTGGTCAATCGAACCACATTGAAATAAACCTGCTTTGCTCTGGGGTCATGGAGGAAGGTTCACTGATCCCGCCGCCTGGTTCTGATTTCCACTTGCACCGTCGAAATAGGTGTCCATTTTCCTCTTGTTCCCAATGGTTGAGTTCCCACCGTTTCCCGTAGGTATCATCATTCCTCCTCCCATCGATCTTGAGATATCACATTCAGCAACAGTCGCTCTGTTCACCATCTCTGTATAATCCGTAATACAGATCAATGCAATCTTCGGTCGAATCTCTTTCCTTAGCCTCGATTCGAAGATGCGTGTCTTCAACGACGCACTTTCCACAACCTCTGGTGAAAAATAGACTAAATTAATGAATTTAGACACATACTCTGTGACAGAGAGACTCTCTTGTTTCAGGCTAAATAATTATGTCGTTTTCTAGATCTTGAACATGTGAGGATAGAATTGTTTGTTGAACAATTCTTCAAAATCCTCCCATGTAAGGCCTTCATCCAATTTAGCATGCACCGCTAAATCCCACCATTGACGTGCAAGATCCTCGAGCATATACATCACCAACTTGACCTTGAGCTCTGATGGTGTGCCAATGAACTCAAAGATATGATTCATCCTACTTAGCCACACCTCCGCCTTTTTGGGTTCAGCATCACCCTGAAAGTTCAGTGGATTATGCTTCATGAACTGGATGGTATGATCCACATGCCTTGGTTCATTCCTCTGGTTCCCCGTATCCATAGCATGAAAAGCCTGGACAATACTCTGAACCAACTCTTGGTTCACACGTGTTCTGGTGCAACCACATTTTCTGCAGCTTCTTCGGGTTGGTATCGACGACGCCTACCGGGTTCCATTTTCTAAACCAACAACAAACTCTGTCAATCTCACTCTCTAGCAACTGATGGCTTAGCATTCAAATTTTATCACATCATCTATCACAACATTTTTTTTTCAAAAACAACCTTTTTCCATGTTCAACCATTTTTGAAAACATTCAACAAACTTTTTGAAAATCAACCCATTTTCAAAATACACCAAATACCCAGTTTTCAAAGTCTTTCACTTGAAAACAATTTCTGCATTTTTCAAAAATTGGCACCATGCAAAAAATCCTTACTCATTCCTCACAATGAGATATGCAATCCTAGTGGAAATTAATTCCTCTACAGTTCATTTCATGCTCCTCTCATTGGCTAAACCCATGACAATGAGATTTCCAACATTCTAGAAGTGTATCCAAAACACTTATGTACCCAACACCCTGGTAACTTGAAGTTCAGTATAAATGGGATAGTTATGATCTTTTATGCTATACATTTCAAGTTCCGATAATCCTACTCCTATCTAAGATTTTGACCCAAGTAATAGACAAGAATGAATTTCAACTCCAAGACCAAGAACATAGATGACCACTTGTTAGGCAAGGACCGAACAAGCTGATACCATTTGTAATGACCCGCCAATTCTCATTGTCTTGAGAGTACAACGAGTCATTACTAGGCCTTAAGCGACATCCCCAAGGTTCCAAAGGCTGTCAATAAATGTCGAAGGGTTTCAATGCAAGTGGGGGATGATTTACCCTTTGAAAAATAAACCAACCAAAACATCACTAACAACCACTATATGATGCATGTTAATGAAACAACCAACTCATGCATTACCAAAATAAAACTACATTGTTCCACAAACCAATACATAACTAACACAATATCAGATTTCCAAGAGGAATACTAAATAAAAGACCCAAAACAAGCCAAGACACACTTCATGGCTCCACACCGAGCTCCATGCACCAAGCACCACCACATCTCCCAAGCATCACCACGAACCACTAGCAATAAGATGCTTTACCTTTACCTGTGTCCCAGAATACGACATCTGCAAAAGCACTAACACGACAAAGTAGGGGTGAGTATAAAATTCATTAGGTTTTCCCCAATGACTTACCTACTCACGCCACTAGGATAGAAGAGTTAGCCACATTTATATAAAAACGGTTTATATAAAACATTTTCTCAAAAGAAGTTTATAACTAAATATAAAAAAGTTTCCAAAACTATTCATAACCAAAGGAATTACAAGAGAAATTGAAACCAATTTTCCAACAAGTCATTTTTTCAGAAAAATAACCAATCAAGATTTATAACCATTTCACAAAATCACTTTTTGGCATACCCAACCATTTCACAACCCGTGAAATCAACCATGCATGCTTCGTTATGACAGTTCCATACTCATGACTGGTTTCTCATCGATCTACCAATTCTTCACAAGGTAATTATTTCCCATGTGCCATTACGCCTTTGGCACTGAGCATAATGTCATATTTCAACCAATCCTCGTACTTAAAAGTCCCATGTGCCATTAAATGTTTGGCACCGAGCATAAGGTCCTATTTCAACCAAGCCTCGTATATGCAACATGAACACACACCACACAATCACAAAAATCATTCCAAAACCATACTTTAAATAAAACACCTTTTATTGAAAACCATTTCCATGAGAAACAAGTGTGTTCAACCAATTCAAACCATTTCAATAAAACCGTACTTTTATTGAAAACCAAAGATTGAACCAATTTCATCAGGCCATTTCAATACCAAACCATTTTAATAAAACTCCCCTTTTTATTGAAAACCCATATTTCAAAAAACCATTTACCATTCCAAAAAATCCATAAATTAAAATCAACATTTTAAATTCCAGAAGCCAAATCACTTTGCACAACAATTCACCAAGATTTCACAATTTCATCAAAACCATAAATTATCACTAAAGAAGATTTATTCCATGATTTGAACAATAAATTTTATTCAAATAACACAATTTGAAACTAAGACAATCAATTATAGCAATAGGAGTTGAGATTGAAGCCTCCTACCTAAAAGGTTTTGACGAAAACCACAACGGTCGAAGAACGCTCAAGAAACCCAGGTTGATTCTCCCAAAACCCACCTTAGATCTCTTCTCCTAGAAAGATCAAGACCAAATATCATCATATTTGGAATCCACACACTTATATATACCCATAAAGGATGTAGATATTAGAAACCAAGAGAAGAGGATAAGTATATCTAAGTAGATCTAAGAAACTGATCAAGAACGAAGAAAAATGGTCACATACCTCAAGAATTCAGCTTCGATTCTCCAAGAGAAGCCTTCGGATCACCTCTAAAATGATGGGAGAACCCTCTTTGACCTTAGGATAACCAAAATCCTGAGTTAGGGCCGCTTAGGAGCTTAAATAAGGCATTTAGAGGCAAAAATGTGTGAGATCCACAATTTAAGGATCTCATTTAAGTGCCTGCACAGCTAGTTCGCACGGTTTTGACAAACCGTGTGTTAATCGTGCATTAGCTACTGCCTCGACCACCCTTCTTGTATAGTTTGGCCACATGGTTAGACAAACCGTGTGCTGACCATGCGGGATCTACTACCTATAAGACCCACTGTGCACGGTTTGGCCGCATGGTTTAGACAAACCGTGCGCCGCCCGTGCGACTTCCCCTTTTTCCACAAAACTTCATTCCAAGTTCTCCTGACTCTCCCATCCATCACCCTTAACTTTAAAACCACTAAAAGCATCAAGAACAGGTTACATACCAGAAACCGGGGGTAATACAACATTGAGGTAAACCTCATTTCCAAATCAGATATAATGGAGAGTAATACTCCATGTAGCCTTACCAATTCCCTTATATATATCATGGTGAGTTGGTTAAGAGATAAATATTATTTTATTAAAATAAAATTAATTGACTTTATATGGATATATAATATAACCCAAATGACATTATGGCATTTATATGTCTTGGGGAGTCCTATGAAAAAATCCATGGTGATGTTTTCCCATTTATATACTGGTGTGAGTAATGGTTTCAACATACCCTTAAAATCTTTTCATACAACCTTAACTTGTTGGAATACCAAGCATCGAGAAATGTATTCTATAATTTCTATCTTTATTATATCCCACCAAAGGTTTTGTTTTAGGTATATATACAAATTTTTACTTCTTTTATGAATATAGAATGATGATCTATGTGTATCATTCGAAAGTTCCTTCTTCAATTATAGTTTTTATGGGACACATATCTGGGTTACAAACCTGATAAATCCATATTTATTTGAGATTTGGAATATTCACTAGAATTTTTGTAGCTATTCATAAAATTTCTAGGATTATTTTACCTCTATGTGGATGGAAGGTTGAGCAGTCATTTGGAAATGAATGGATTCCCCTCATCTCGTTATGACTTCTAGATTCATCCTCTCCAAATCCATGAGTATTAGGTCTTTTTCAATCCTCAACATGGATATGGTAGCATGATATTTAGTACTTAGAGAATCAATCACCTTATTTTCCTTCCCTATGTGGTAATATATTTAGTATTCATAATCTTTTATCGATTCCAACTATCTCCTTTGGTTAATATTTGACTCCCTTGGTGTGAATATATATTTCAATATATTATGATCAGTATATATATCAATATTTTCTATATAGAGATAATTTATCTAAATATTTAATGAAAAGATAACATACACCATCACTAAGTCATGAGTTAGATAATTTTACTCATGAGTCTTTAATTACAGCAAGGTATAAAAAATTTCATCATCATTTTGCATGAAGAAACAACCCAATCCATTTTTGAAGAATTACTATATATTAAAAAACCACCCCTACTATGGGGTAATGTAAGTATAGAAGTATTGACCAACCTATTTTTTAGTTTATTGAAACTTACTTTAAATTCATCTTCCCAAAGGAACTTCATTCCCTTCCATGTTAACTTGGTTATTAGATTTGATAACTATGATAAATTACTCAAAAAGAGTTCATAATTTATTTATAACCCATGAAAATTATAGATCTTGGTTACAGTGGTCGGGTCCATCTCTCGATAACTTCCATATCTGATGGATATAATTATATACTCTTTCTTATGATTACATATCCCAAAAATGATACTTTTTATAGCCAGATTTCATAATTTCTAAATTTGGAATATAATTTATCCTTTTTCAAGGTCTTTAACACAATTCTTAAATGATATTTATGGTATTCATTTCCCTTTGAATATATTATAATATAATCTATAAATAAAACCATAAATTTTTCAAGTTAGTTTCTAAATACTCTATTCATTATATTCATGAAGTTAGAGAAAGTGTTTGTAAGTCCAAATGGAATCACTATAATTCATAATTTCTATACCTCATGTGTAAAGCTATCTTGGAAATGTCTTCCCTTTTTACCCTTAACTATTTATATCTATATCAAAGTTTAATTTTTTGGAATTATTTATCTTCTATGAGTTAATCAAATAACTCATCAATACAGGGTAGAGGATACGTGTTCCTGATCATGATATTATTAAGCTTGTGATTGTTTTTAATTGGGTATTAACTATTTTATATCTCTTTTTTTATAAATTACAATTCAAAACATTAAATTAAATTCAATTTTGTTTCAAAAAATATATTTCTTAATGACATGTTTTAATGTTTAGATAAGATCTCTTTTTTAAGTGGTGTAAAAAGAAGGCTATTGTACAGAACACTCAAGTGAAACCTTCTACCACTCTTAACAGGACCCGAAGAGGTTTACCCTTGTCACATTTCCAACTATCATGAGCCATATTAGGCCTTGGTCAAGAATAATGCTCACATAGAACTCATTGATCCCATGTATAAGGTCAGAGTAGTGCGCACACAAAGGGTGGGCTTTGGTTGCCCATATGGACCATAAGACGAGTGTCTATGATTTGTGTTTTTGTTTTGGTAAATAAACAGTGAGTCTTTTATTATATACCACTCGATTCCCACATACTCAATTTGATGTGAGATATAACTTTTCATTTGAGATTCAATCTAGACTTTTGGATCACCTCTCAATTTTTTTACCTCCGTCCGATCTTCCCTACTATCACACGCTCGTATTTTTGAACTCCCACGCTCAGTGTTTCAATCTATTTTGTCTTCTTCATCATCCTTTGGTTCTCATGTACACCCACATTACATTGTTTCTTTATCATCCTTCTTATCTTCACATCGATGATGTGTGCACCTTCATTTTTTCCTTCTCTTATGTTTTATTTTATTTCTTATCTTTTGTTTTTCATCCTCTCTCAAGCAGTGGATCAACCTATTATTCTTCAATGTATCATCTTATTCTTATAATTTTTTCATCATCTCTATTTTATTATCTTTCAAAGCTAGATTTGTTAAGGCTTATCTTCTTTTTTTAATCACTGTTGATTTTTACCAATAGTGAGTTTTTTTCCCTATTTTTTTACCAATTGTGAGTAAAATTACTCACCATTGTAAATTTTATAAGGGTGATTAATTTTACTCACTGTTGGAAACCAACAGTGAGTCACTGACTCGCCACCAAGAGATCAACAGCGAGTAAATTTACTCATTGTTGCACCTAAGTGGAAAGTAAATTTACCCAATATTTAACTTCTTTAGTGGGTGATATTTTCACCCATAGTATACATTTATTTATAGCATTATACCCTTGGTAGTATCCTTCATCAAGATATTTCATGAGCTCTTATTTTTTTATGTACTTATTCTACTGTCATGTTAATAGTTTTAGTTTTGTATTCATATTTATTATCATAAATTTTTAATTCTATTTTTATATATATTTTTTGTGGTATTTTATTTCATCAGGAATATGATGGTATCTTTACTTTAATTTATTTTTTCTTAATCTTATTATGATTCCTTAAACATCAATGGTTTTTTTATTCATCTGAAACTTCAATCTAATATTTGTAAATAGTTTTTATAATCTACTATTGGAACCCAACGATATGTAATTTACTCACCATTGGCCATCCAATGGTAGTTAACTTTTTATTGTTCTTATGGAGAAATTTGGTGTTAAGATGCATGGATATGCTTTTAGGTTTGTTTAATTTTTTTATTTTTTATAAAAAATTCAATGGTAGGTAATAATCTGTTTTTAAACCATTGAAAATTTCCAATGGTGAGTAATGTATCACTATTCTATATTTTCAACAGTGATTCATGACTCACTGTTAGTCAAATTTGGTTTCTAAAATTTTTATTTTCTCAATTTCTGTTAATGTTGTTTAAATAAATTACATTATA
This sequence comes from Viscum album, assembly GCA_963277665.1. NCBI lineage: Eukaryota > Viridiplantae > Streptophyta > Magnoliopsida > Santalales > Viscaceae > Viscum > Viscum album. The sequence goes on from OY728165.1 coordinate 817,983,887, forward strand.
AACTATTTAATATTTTATAGTGAAATAAAATTACAACTTTCTTTAAAAAATAATTGCATAAATTTTTAGTGACATCTTCTCATGCAGATTGATTTTCATACAATTATCTATTTTTCATAACTTTATATTGTATGAATAATTTTCAAAATTATATAGTTGCTTCAATTATTTTTCAATTTTTATTTTTCTAAGAATTATTATTCTTAATATATTAAATATTCCTTTTAAAAATTTATAAATAAAAATTATTCTGAATGTGTTTTGTTTTCATCACGACTTCTACAAAATAAGGTTACAGTCATATTATTTTATAATTAAAAACTAAAAAATTTCATGTAAACATTGGATGTTTACACACTCTTATATGTCTCTATTTTAATGTTTCGGGAGATTTGTTCAAGGATAAAACACATGTACTAGTTTAGATTATTGGAATCCTCTTATTCTAATGATCACAAATCATGTAAATCATGTAAATCATGATAACTATTGTTCTATTATGTTTTATTGGGATTATGTTTAACCTTAATCCATTCTATGACAATTAATTCTTAAGGTAGATGGTAGATATTTAACAAATTATCAGACACCGTTTCCCAAACACCATAACCGTGCTACCGGTTCCTGAATTCGCAAAGGACTAGACACTGTAATCATGCTACCAGTTCTAGAATTCAAAAAGGACCAAACACCATAACCATTCTACTGATTCTAGAAATTACAAAGGACCTAACAATGTTGCATCACCAACCGTTCCAAAATTCTCACAAAGCTAGTAACACCAGTTCTGAGACACCATAACAAGACACCACTCATAATTTTGAAAACGTACAGGATACTATTTTTGTGACACTGTAACAAGACACCGTAATAAGACATGGTTCCAAGTCACCGCTTCTAACTCACTATGATTGTGGAACTGTTCCTGTCTCACCACCAACTGTGACACCATTCCTTACTTAACAATTTTTCTGTATTTTTCAATTAAATTTAAAAGTTGATTCTAACAGTTATATTCAATTAATTTTAACACATTGACATAATTAATGATTTTTTGTAGACATGACACCTGATAGTACAATGTATGAGGTGAAGAGATCGTGATTTTTGTCATCCAAAACATAAACAAACAAATATTAAATATAAGGTGGAACATGAACTGGAAGAAGTGACTAAAAGATACGTTACAAAGAAGAACACAAATGCATGAAAGAACACATCAAAGAATACATGAAGAACTCTCATTTTTCTGCTAGTTGTATTGTTTTGGATCAAAACTTTGAACATCCGTGCAGCAAAAAACAAAAGGAATATAATAAGAGCAACATACTGAACTGAAAACCAGAACGTAGAACTCACAACATTCTGTTTTTGAGCCTGCTTTCAGAAGAAGACCCAAACATCAAATCTGCTACATCCTAGAAGTCCAGAACTGCATAGAACAACACTCAGAGCATTTCTAATACCTTCTTATTATATTCTGCTCTATTTTGTACTGTTTTATTAATATTTTGAGCAGTGTGTGAATCTGTCTATAAAACACGCACTTTCTCCTACACTAAAGTGGAGGATACAAGATCTCCTCACACAAATATCTTTTTACACATTGTTTTACCCATTTATAACTATAGAAGAGGTCCTATGTAACCTGGATATTATATTTCCCACATAGAATTGTGTTTGAGGTCTCGTAACCTGTTCAGTCATGTTTACTACTGTGTAAATAATGATCCATGGTCTGGATCAAAGATTTATATATATTTTTCTTGGTATTATGTGATCACCAAGTGGAGTGGATTAGGTCTTATATTGAGACTGAACCACTTGTTTTAATCTTCTATGTTTTTTAATTTAGTTTACTCTATTTTAACTCATATTTAAAAAAAATAAGTTTCACATTCACATTTATTCTTAAATAGTGTTTATAACTATTTTGGTTTAGTAAATTGGTTTAAAAAGTTATTTCATTATTTTAGGTTGATATAACTGAGAGTTAATCAATATCTTGCTAAATTAATTGAACAATAAAACTATTATAAACTTACTACTTTGATTAACTGGATTGTTTTGTTTTTAAGTTGGGGGATCTTCAAATAAATTTTCTAACAGAAATTTTTATAATAACTAAATTCACCCCCTCCCCCCCTCTTTATTGTCCTACTCCAACCAAAATTTGGTATCAAAGGGTGTTTTTATGTTATTTTTTCCAAATTTTAAATATGTTTTAAAATATTTTCAATTGTGATTTTGTTGTGTTGTAAAGATCTATAAATTTATAATAGTTCTAAATTTTTATATATTTAAAATCTTGAATTTATTATTTATTATTGATAATATACAAGAAGGTGATACTACCAACATACCTCCCTAATTTAATAGAACAAATTATGATCGGTGGAAAATTAAAATGAAAATGCACTTAGAAATTATGGTGTTTGATATATGGACAGTAATAGAAGATAAATATAACATACTAGACACTCCAAGAACTACATTGAGTGATACCACAAAAACTTATTACAATAATAATTGTAAAGCTATGAATTACTTATTTTGTGCTTTAGGGGATGAATAATTTAATAGAATATCTACTTATAAATTTGCCTATGAAATTTGGGATACCTTAGCTATCTCACATAAAGTAACTAATAATGTTAAAGAAATTATAATTAATACCTATACTATTAAGTATGATAACCTTAAGATGGATCTTGATGAACCCATTTCTGATATGTATCACATGTTCAATGAGATAGTCAATACAATGATCTCTCTTGGAAATCCAGTGGGTGCTCAAGAAAAAATCATGCGTCTACTTAGATTTCTACCTTAAAGGTGGAGAGTAACCTCAGTATAAATTAGAGAATCCTGTGACATTAGTAAGTTTCTAGTCAAGAATTTTATAGGTAATCTAATGATGTATGAGTAAGATTTAAAAGTCAACAAGGAAGAAGAATATATTCCAAAGAGAAATTCAGTGACTTTTAAAACCACTACTTCTAAAAATAAAGAAAAGGAAAGGATAGAGATTCATTCTGACAGTACAAGTAATGATGATTCACTATTAAATAGTGATGAGGAAATGGATCAATTATCCAGAAGGTTTAAAAAGTTTTATAGAAGGAATAAATTCTTCAAGAACCCTAGCTACAAAGGGAAATATGACAATAAAGGTAATTGGAAGAAGGACTAGAAAAGGAATGAGAACTCAAATGAAATAGCCTACTATGAATTTAAGAGAAAAAGAAATGTAAAAGTTGAATGTCCTGATCTAAAGTATAAAAAGAAGTATGAAGAAAAAGATATAAAGTACAAAAAGTAAATGAAATCAACATGGAGTGATTCTGAGGATAGCTCAAGTGACTCGGAATCTTCATATGATGAAAAGTCTCACAAAGCCAATATGTGTTTCATAAAAAACACATCTGAGGTAACTCTTGGGTATCCTGTACAAAATTATTATTACTCTAGAGATGAAAGTGATTATGAAAATATGACTAATGAGGAAATTTTTGAGTACTGTAAAATGATTGAAGATATATGAAATGAATTAAAAGATAAATATAAATCTCTAAAGAAATAGCATGCTTTTACTTATACTATTAAATATGATCTTACTGGAGAAAAGGAAAAGAATGATCAATTTCTTAAAGAGAACAATGAACTTAAATTATCTAATTAGAAATTGAAAAAGGAATTAGAAAATTTTACCAATGGAAATAATACTTTAACACATATTATTAGTAAATAAGTATCTCTTAGGTATAATACTGGTATAGGATACCAACATAGATAGTGTAACATATCTAAAAATCATTTTATAACAAAATATGGAAAATCTTTCTTCATATCCAGAACTGAAAAATCTATTAGTTCTAGTCCTTGGAATTCATTCACTGCTTCTAGTTTTTCAGGACCAAAAAAGTCTATTTTTCCAATACTCTGAAAACTATGTATAGGAAACCCATGAAGCAAGTATGGGTTCCCAAATCTCTTATTACTAATGTTACTAGACCCAAACAAATCTGGGTACCAAAATCATCTCTTTCTTAACTCTTTTGTAGGAAATTCATTTAAAGATAACCTATAGAATTTTATGGTACTTGGATAGTGGATGTTCAAGACACATGATAAGAGATTACTCATGCTTCAAGAATATGATAAATATTTATGGTGTACATGTAACTTTTGGTGACAATGTTAAAGTAAAAATAATTGGACTTGGAAAGATTAGTAACTCTAAATCAATTTTAATTTCCAAATTAATTTTTGTTGATAGATTAAAATATAATCCAATTAGTATTTCACAATTATGAGATGATAGTTTTCATGTTAAATTTAAAAATGATGCTTGAAATGTTTTTAATTCTAAAAATGAATTAATATTTTATACTTTTAGAAATTAAAATGTTTATGTTATTAACTTAGATTCTTTAGTTTCTCAAAATGTTTCTTTTTTTAGTGCCTTTCACAAAGAGTATTGGCTTTGGCATAGAAGACTAGGATACTGTAATATACACTTACTTAGAAAGCTTACTAGGAAAGGAGTAGTTAAATATTTATCCAAACTTGAGTTTCCAAATGACAAAGTCTGTAATCCTTGTCAAAAGGGTAAACATAATAAAATGTATTTCAAACTAAATAAATAAGTTTCAAATTTTCAACCTCTCCAGTTGGTTCACATGGACTTGTTTGGACCATCTAGAGTTTCAAGCCTAGATGGGAAGCACTATGTCTATGTTCTTGTAGATGAATATTCTGGATATACTTAGACCTTTTTCTTATCTCACAAAAGTGAAGCTTATTCTCATTTAACCAAGTATTTTAGAATAGTAGAAAACCTAAGTCGGCTTAAAATTAAAACCCTAAGAAGTGAACACGATCATGATTTTGAAAACCAAGAGTTTGAATCTTTTTGCTTACAAAATTTCTATAATCATAACTTCTCTGCCCCTTGGACACATCAACAAAATGGTTCTGTAGAAAGAATAAATAGAACCTTATAAGAAATAGAAAGAACCATGCTTGATGAATATGACCTACCTATATACTTTTAGGTTGAAGCTATCAATATGGCTTGTTATATTATTAATAGAGTTTTAATCAGACCAATTCTTAAGAAAACTCCCTATGAGCTGTGGGACAATAGAAAACCCAAAGTTAATTACTTCAAATTTTTTGGTTTCAAATTTTATATTCTCAATATTAAGGAAAATCTTGAAAAAATTCCTCCAAAAGTGATGAAATAATTTTCCTAGGTTTCTCAATCTCTATTAAAGCCTATAAGAGTCTTTAATAAAAGAACCAAATGTGTAGAAGAATCTATACATATCAAATTTGATAAAATAGATCCAAATGAACCCAAGACCTCCCTATAAAACCTTGAGGATGATGTTTCAAATCTGGAAATAAATGAAAAATATTTTAACCCTACTATCAAGAAACCTGTTTAATCTTCTAGTTCTAAAAATTTTCCAGAATCCATCCATAATGAACCTAAACCTATTGAAGAACCATAAATTTCTAGATCTTATTTTTCAAGATCTGTTGGAACCATTAAGTGTCATCCTTTAGATGTTGTTGTTGGAGATTTATATAAAGTAAATCAGACTAGAGATTCTCTAAGAAATCATGTTGAAAATCAATATTTCTTGTCACAACTTGAGCCTAAGAACATCAATGAGACAATCAATGATGAATTTTGGGTGATGATTATGCAAGAATAATTAAATCAATTTAAAATAAATAAAGTCTATAAACTAGTAGATAGACCCAAAGAAACCTTGAACATAGGCACTAAATGGGTGTTTATGAATAAAGTAGATGAAGGCGGTAATATTATAAGAAATAAAGCTAGATTAGTTGCACAAGGTTATAGTCAAGAAGAAGGGATTAACTATGAGGAAAATTTTTCACCAATTTCTAGACTTGAAGCCATTAGAATATTGCTTTCATATGCATCACATATAAATTTTAAACTATATAAAATGTATGTTAAGAGTGAATTCCTAAATGGGTAAATAGTTGAGAATGTTTTTGTTGAACAACCCCCTAGTTTAAAAAACCTTCACTTTACAAATAATGTTTTTAAATTAACAAAATATTTATATGTTTTAAAATAAGCTCCAAGAGCTTAGTATGATAGACTAAGTAGTTATCTTATTTCAAAAGGATTTATAAAAGGTATAGTTGATCCTACTCTCTTTATGAAAATAATTTATTAAGATGTTTTAGTTTTTCAAATCTATGTTGATGATATTATTTTTGGATCTTCAAAAAATTCCATATGTGTTGATTTTTCAAATATTATGTAAAATGAATTTGAATGAGTTTTATGGGTAATCTAAAATTCTTTCTTGGATTTCAAATATTTCAAAATAAGGAAGGTATTATTTTGAATCAAAATAAATATACTAAATATCTTCTAAAAAATTTTGTTTTGGATAGTACTAAAAGTAGTGATACTCCTATGAGTACCGCCTGTAAATTGGATCTTGAGGAGAATGGTAAATCTATTGATCAAACCACTTACAGAGGAATGGTTGGTATTTTACTCTACTTAACTGCTAGCAGGACTGATATTATGTTTAGTGTGTGTGTGTGTGTGCTAGTTTTCAAGAAAATCCTAAAGAGTCACATCTTCTTGTTGTTAAAATAATTTTTAAATACCTCAAACATACTACCAACTTTTGACTGTTCTATCCTAGAGGACAATCATTTGACTTAGTTAGCTATTCAGATGCTGATTTTGATGGTTTTAAGTTAGATAAAAAATCACCTCTGGAACATGTCACTTTTTGGGAAAGTCACTAGTATCATGGTTTAGTAAAAATCAAAATTTTGTTGCATTATCTACTGCCGAAGCTTAATACATAGTTGCTGGTAGTTTTTATGCTCAGATTTTGTGGATGAAACACACTTTGCTAGATTATGGATATCAATTTATACATTCCCTATAAATTGTGATAAAACAAGTGATATTAACATATTTAAGAATCATTTTTATTATTCAAGAACAAAACATATTGATATAATACATCACTTTTTGAGATATCATTATCAAAAGGGAGATATTACTTTAGAATTCATTGGCACTGAACATCATATTGTTGACATTTTCACTAAGACTTTAAATTCTGAAAGGATGAGTTACATCATGAATGAATTATGAATGATCATACTTGAGTGAATAGTTTACTTTTTAATAGTAATGATTCATAGTTACTATCTCATAGTTATTGTTTCATAGTTACTATCTCTTGGTTATTATCTCATGTTTTGTTGTCTCATGTTTGTTGTCTCATGTTTTTTGTCTCACTAGTTACAGTTACACCATTTAGAGTCACACTGTAATATTGACACCGTGACTACTTGTTCTAGTCTCACTATTATGACTCATACTTTTGTTTTTAGAAAACGAAAATTATTGTATTACTGTATTGATTATTTTAGTTCTTTTATACCGTGTTTGTGTGTTTTGTGACATTTGAACTCCTAAATGATAAAAACCCATATCTTCACTTCTCTCTCCTCTCGTACTCTCTACTCCCGAAGCCAGTCTATTTTTTCTCAAAATCCTCATCTTTATTGACCCCACATTGAATTCCCATAATGAATTTTACATATTCATCATCTCCTGGAAAGCACTGCTCTTCAAAGAAATAGAAAAAGGCTTTGATTACCATGCCTGAGAAATCTTTAAACCCAGGTCTTGTAGATCGTACAATCATGCCAGAGAAATAAATATGTGTAAAGTGGCTCCTATCTAGTAAGTCACTTATTCTGAAATTCTTGGAATAATAGGGATGGTTAGAGTGGTTTACAAAAGAGAAAAAACCTATCTGTATGAAGCTAGTTTTCAAATTTTATCAGTATGTTCATTTTTATTTAAACTCTAAAGATGATTTTGTGGTTAGAAGCTGAGTGAATTGAAAGAGATGTACCTTTTCTTTGAGGTTGTGGGATTACTACTTAGGAATACCACATGAAGTAATTTTTTAGGAATATCAAGGAGGTCCTCCTCCCCCAAGTGACATATTTAGTTTAGAAGAGGATTTGGGTGAGTTGACTAGAAACAAAAAGAAAAGAAGTCATATTACTATTGAACTGTATGGAGAGACTAGGTTGATATTTAAGTTTATTAAACACCTAATATGTCCAAGGAAATGAGAATTTTCCACTCTCAAGTATCAAGATGTGTTTTTGATACATATTCAGAAGAATGGTCACAAAATTAATCTATACAAGTACATTATCCTTCACATATGTGACATGATCAAGACAACATCAAAGTTAACTTCTATTTTCTACTCAAGTTTTATCTCTACAATGCTACTAGAAAAAGGTGTGGTTGGTAAGAATGAAGAATTGGTTGAATATTATGATTTTTGTATATATAGGGATACATAAAGATGAATGAAGACCAGTTAGAATCCATGGAAGATATCATGGGTTGAAGATAATTATAGACTATATGAGGATTTTAATCCTGTTGAGAACCATTAAATACCTAAGAATGTCGCTGACCCTGTATTATGGTCAGATGATCTTGTGGAATATTCAGATGAAGAAATGGAAGCTGATGTTCCTAGAACTGAAGAAGAAAAAGCTTCAAATAGAGAAGACAGTAATCCAGATATTCTTAAAAGGACTAGAGAACCCACTCTTGAATCTCCTATACAACCTCAAAATGTTTCCTCTATAGAATATCCTCTCTATAAAGGTGATGAATATGCTAGAAAATAAATTGAATCTGTTGATAAGAGTAAATATATTGAAGAAGAAGATCTTACTATGAAAGAACATGTTACCACTAAGGAATAGATAGAGGAAGAATCTGTATAAACAAAAGTGATTTTTCCTACTGAAGTAATAATGGAGAAAGTTTTTCAATTAGAAATAGAAGTGGTTGAATCTGATAGAGCACAGGGTGTGGAAACTGGTCAAGAGATTGAGTCTCTTAGCCCTCCAAGAGATGCATTTATTAAAAATGAGTAAAACCACATCTTGGAAAGGATAGAAGTTACAAGCACTATGGATTCAAGTTTTGTGGATAACTAGTATAGCTTTCTTAGTTATTTTGATGTTGATAATTCTCAAGGAACCTTAGTTCAGGGATTGGATCTTTCAACTGTGTTTCATCTCAAACCAATCACTGCTAAATAAGTAATATCTACTAAAGAGCTAGAATCTATCTTTATTCCTTATCCTAAACCTGCTCAAGAAACTCATAATTATGTAAGTCGTGGTGATTTGAGAGAGTTATGAGACAATATGTTGTCTTGTTTTGAGAATATCATGAAGTATCAAACTACTCCTATAACCAATATCAATGAAAGGGATGCTGCATTACTTCTAGAGAAATTTATATGGCAGATCCAACCCAAGATGCTTCATGAGATTCAGGAAGTGTGGATTGAAAATAGGCAGTTGAGTGAAGAGGAGAAATATTTAAAATATATGGTTTAGGAAATTAAGAAATACTTTCAAGCCCCTATTGCTCATCTTAGTGAGGATGATGCTAAAAAGATCTTAAATAATGTTGTGTCTCTCATTCAACTCAAATTGATTACTTTGTATGAAAAGTTGGTCGATAAAAACATGAAAATAGAAAACGAGATGCGTGTTCTTTTCTCTAGAATCAATAATCTAACAACTGAGTATAAAGGATGTTTACAGACTATTCTAAAATAGCTTAATCATCTCACATCATCTATTTCTACTCCATCTATTTTTTCCCAGCCATCTTAGTCCTTGGATAGTGAAATAGTCATATCTGTAATTACAGAAAAGTTTTAGTCTTTTGTTAAAGGTTTTGATAAGAAAATTCTTGATAAAGTGGTTAAGAACAGTGACCATGTGCTTTCCCTAGTAGTAGTTCACTCAAAAATTGAAACCAATGCTCAATAATAAATATCTAAAAAAGTGGATTACTACTTCAATAGGATCTATTTCAAGCACGAGTTAAACAACCATTTCAATTATCTTATGGAAAATATAAAGTTGCCTCCTGTAACTCAAGTATTCAAAGATCAAGTTTAGAAGATAAAGGACTTCGCACCTACTCTAGAGAAATTCATGGAAAATAAAGATGAATTTGAAAAGTCCATGGAGTATGGTGTTGAAATCATTAAGGATTTCATATATTTTCTAAAATCATATATGCACATTCATAGCATGGCCATCACGGCTCTTACAACAGCTCATTTAAGGACTGTTCTACCTCCTTCCACTTGTCTTTCTTCCTCCACATCATTTTCTCCTGCTACAATGTCTATTACTCAGGATCTGAGCCAGATCAGACTTGTTATTATTGAATAGCCTTTTCCTCAGTCTTCCACGAGACCAATCCTTTCTCCTTCTATCATTGAAGGAGTTAAATTACCTTCCCTTACTATTTAATCTACCACCTCAACATCTACACCTCTTGATTCTACTCATGTTTTCTCTGACAAGGTTAAAGCAAAGGCAACAGAATTTGAAGATAAGTGAAGGATAATTTTTGATAGGTCTATGATGTATTATTTTTTTATTTTAAATAAACTCAGTCTGTATATTCAATAACAAGTTCTCTCTCTATTTTTATTCACTTATTGGTTTCATTTAGTGTTTTTTTTCTTACTCCATTTTTGATAATACCAAATGGGGATAAGAGCTGGCATTTATTCTATTTTCTACATATATGCTCTGATACTTTGATATGATAAGCACACTATTTATTCCTTTCGAAAATTTATGTCTTGAAAATGCCATGATTTTTTATCATCAAAAAGGGGGAGATTGTTGGAATCCTCTTGTTTTAATCCTCACAAATCATGTAAATAATGTAAATACTGATTAATCTTGCTCTATTATGTTTTATTATGATTATGTTTAACCTTAATCCATTCTGTGATTATTACTTCTTAAGGAAGATGGTAGATATTTGAAAACGTATCACACACTGTTTCCCAGACACCATAACTGTGTTACTGGTTCCAGAATTCCGAAAGGACCAGACATCGGAACCATGCTACTGGTTTTAGAATTCACAAAGAACTAGACACCATAATCGTGATACCAGTTCTAGAAATCACAAAGGACCTGACACCATTGCATCGCCAACTATTCCATAATTCTCATAAATCCAGTAACACTGGTTCTGAGACACCTTAATAAGACACCACTTAGAATTTTGACAAAGGACAAGATATCATTTTTATGACACCATAACAAGACATCGTAACAAGACATAGTTCCAAGTCACAACTTCTGACTCACCATGACTGTGGCACTGTTTCTATCTCACCATCAATTGTGACATCCTTCCTTACTTAACAATTTTTCGGTCTTTTTCAATTAAATTTAAAATTTGATTCTAACGGTCATATTTGAGTCATTTAATGACACTGGCATAATTAATGATTTTTTTAGACATGACACATGATGGAATGAGGTATGAGGTGAAGAGATCATGTTTCTTGTTGTCCAAAATACAAACACCCAAAGATTAAATACAAGGTGGCGGACGAGCTGGAAGAAGTGACTAAAATAGATGTTAGAGAGAAGAACACACATGCATGAAATAAAACACCTAAGAATACATGAATAACTCTCATTTTTCTACTAGATATACTGATGTGGGTCAAAACTTCAAACTTTCTTACAACAACAACAAAAAGGAGAGAATAAGAGTAACTCATTGAGCTGAAAAGCAGAACACAAAACTCATGACACTTTGTTTCTGATTCTGCTTTTAGAAGAGGACCTGAACATCAAATCTAATACATCCTAGAAGTCTATATCTGTATAAAACAACACTCAGATCATTTCTAACCCCTTATTATTATATTTTTCACTATTTTGTACTATTTTATTAATATTTCGAGCAGTGTGTGAATCTATCTATTAAACACACATTGTCTTCAGCACTGAACTGAAGGATACAAGATATCCTCACACAAATATCTTTTTAGACCTTGTTTCACCCACGTATAACAGTGGAAGAGGTCTTGTGTGACCTGGAAATTATATTTCCCATGTAGAACTGTGGTTGAGGTCTTGTGACCTGGGCAGTATTGTGTACTATTGTGTAAACCCTAATCTAGGGTGTGGATCAAAACTTTATATATATTTTTCTTGGTGGTAGGTGATCACCAAGTGGAGTGGATTATGTTTCGGCTTGATAATGAACCACTTGTTTTAACCCGCTGTGTTTTCAAATATAGTTTACTCTATTTTAACTCATATTTCAGAAAACTAAGTTTCACTTTGATAGTTACTCTTGGATAGTGTTTATAACTTTTTTGGTTTAGTAAATTAGTTTCTAATTTTATTTCATTATTTTAGGTTGATATAAATGAGAAGTAATCAATCACTTGAGAAATTAATTGAATAGTAAAACTATTATAAACTTACTACTTTAACTAACTGGTATGTTTTGTTTTTACATTGAGGGATCTTCAAATAAAGTTTTTAACAAATAAAATTATATACATTCAATTCACCCCCCCCCCCCTCTTGAGTATCCTACTCCAACTAACGTAGATGATTCATTTGACAAGGATATGATAATACATTTGTTCCTCTCTAAAAATTGATCAAGAAACTTCTTCAAAAAAAATTTGTATGTCGTGATCATTGAAGATCTTCATCATCCTTCATCTTCCTCCAGTGATGTGATAAAAGAACAAGAATTGTAATGAATTTATATATCATCTTATCAAGTTGTTGTTTCATTTTTTCTATTCTTTCTCTATTGTAACACTTTATACTATCTTTTTGTCCTCTATAGTTTTGGTTTATTCTTCTTCCATTTAAAATATGTCATTGGGTTATTCCTCCCATCCAAAAGAAAGGTCGGATTATTCCTCTTGAATAAAAGGAAGGTGGTTTGTGACTCCTTCAAAAGGTCAGGGGTTATACCACTAGGTATGAAAAAATTTATGTTTGTATTTTTATGTAATTAGGTTATCAATCCCATTCAAAAGTGGGGATTTAGTGCATACCAATTTCCTCGAGGTGTAGAGGATATTGATGAGAGGACTAGGATCTTGGTGATTCAAACCTCTATAAAAACATCTTATGTTAACTGTTTTATTTTTACTGTAACTTTTAACACTATTATAACTCTAATAATTTGGAATTTGTAATAATAAATCAGTACTATTCACCCCCCCCCCCCCCATAGTCACTATTTATATACCAAGGGACCTAAAATTGATAATCAATGTAAAGAAGCATTGATCCATCCTTCCTTTCGATAAAGAGGACTGGTACACCCCATTGTGAAGCACTATGGTGTATAAAACCCTTTTCCAGATTCTCTTGTTGTTTCTTCTTTAATTCCTCCAATTAAATGGTATCCATTCTATACAGACTCTTTAAGATGGTAATAGATCCAGATATGAGCTCAATTGAAAATGCAACCTCACACTCTATGAGGAGACCAGGAATTTCATCTAGAAATACATCAATATACTCCCATACAATAGGCATGTCATCAATTTTTAATTCCACTCTAATCATTCGAACTAATATTCCATTATTCATGGGTATCATATCCCAAATTATATAATTTTATTTCACAAGATTTTCATAATCATCCTTGTATTAATACTTTATAATGGGATGATTTGGGATATGAAATGATATTTATTTATCTTGATAGTTGATATGTGTTATTTGAAAAGATAGTAAATCCATGCCTAATATTGAATCAAATTATACCAAGGGAAGTATAAATTGATTTACAAAGAGTATATTCCAAAAAATATTGATTATATTAGAGTTATATATCATGGATTCAATCATCGTTCCATTATAAATTTTCACAAATAGTTCAATATCCAATGTTTGAGGGGGTGAATAAACTTTATTATCAAACTTGTGTGATATAAAATAAGGAAAATAACCAAAATAAAATAATGAATTAATATATCTATAGTGAAGGATAAGTGTGACTTTTACTAATTTATTATTATGATCCACCTTATCAATGGATATTGTGTATTATATCACTTATTTCCTTGGTTTAGGAGTCTTTTAGGGTACATTATCTTCATTTATTCTGGGGTTAGGTAATTGATTCACATAATCCTCAAACTGCTTACATTTGAATCATTGAATTGTGGGTGTCACAATAGTTGGGGCCTTCTTCTCCTTCATTATTTTACATAATTCTCAAACTGAATACATTTGAATCATTGAATTGTGGGTGTCACATTAGTTGGGGACTTCTTCTACTCTACTATTTTAATCTTCCTCTTAGCACCACTTTGATAGTTATGATTTTGGTTTCCCACTTTACCACTCTTAAAACACTTTCACGTACCCATGAGGCAATTAACTGGGTGTTTCTTCCCATATTTATAACATGTAGATAGGTAAATTTTCATTCCACCATGTGACGTTTTATCAGAGACTCTAGGATACTCTACCTTCCTTTTCTTTTCTATAAAATAATAACAGTCCCCATCTTCTATTTCCACCTTAATTGTACATCAAATAATCGCTTCATAGATTTCAAAGTCTCTTATGTCTAATACCCTTTGAAGACTAGGATTTAAGCTATTAAATAAGTTATCAATTTTACTTTCAATATCTGAGATAAAACTAGAGTCATACCTTGTAAGACTCAAGAAGTTTACTTCATAATTTCTCATTGATTCCTCCTCCTTTTGTTTTAGCTCTAGGAATTGACTCTCTATCTTCGCATGAAGAGTTTGAGTAAAATACTTTATAAAGAATAATTTATTGAATTATTCCCAGTACATAGGGTTTACTTACTCATTTTTTATCATATTATTAATAAGACTTAACTATTGTTCAACCTTTCCTTCTAAATGATTAACAGATATAAAAACTATGACAACTCTTGTCATTAATACAGTTTATTCCATGATTTATTATATAAAGTCACACTTAGTAAAACATAAAAGATCGAGAAGCCTAGTGTATTTATTAGACTAGTTATATGGTACATTAACTTAATACATGGATATAAAAAAAATATTGAAAACTTCTTTAACATGCTCTAAAATTCCATTACTCTTAAAACTGTATGGGATAACCGAGGACATACATAAAAAAGGGGTGAGAAATAAAGTTCAGTAAGGGAATGAACAAAACATAACATGATGTAGTTATTACATATTAGTCAATAGGTTTTTAAATGTAACATAAAATGGGTGATAATCATAATCTTGAACAATGAGGCATGACACAACAAGATAGGATAAATGCAATAAGAGAATGTGGAAACAACATTAAATATGATATCATAAACATAGGTTATGTATAACTGTCAAGGAATCATAAAATGGTGTGAAAATTTCCATAATGGATTAGTTTTACTCCATAATTCCATACATGACATATCATGAGACTAAAAAATTACACAATTCATTGGAGCACTATATAATTTTGGGTTCCCTTGTCACTTTTATATCATGTACATCCATAAGTGTTCCATATAGATTATTCGACATAGGGTCATATTTCATCAAATTTAATCAAATAATTAATGAGTGTGGAATAAATAAATGGAATTTCCAAATAAAATAATTATTGGTATGTCTAGGTGAATATCCTTAAGTTTAAATGGTGATGGTATTCACAATACAAAGGTTTGGAATAGAAAATCACAGGATAGTTTTAGCAGCATAACAGGGGTACATAATGAATCATGGGAGGGATTAATGATAGTGAAAGGGTTATCTTGTCAATTTTAAATAATAATGGAAATAATAGGGATATTTAATAACATAATACAATATGAACAATGGTGAATTAAAAGTTATAAGGAAAAACGGGTTCTTAAATAAATGTTTGGCATGGAAAAATCACAGGATAATTTCAACAGCATAATGGGGGTACATGATGAATCATGGGAGGGATTAATGCGATAGAAATGGGTATACCATAAATTATAAATAATAATGTTAGTAATGGGTATATTTAAGAATATAATACAATATTAACAATTGGGAATAAAATATCATAAGTCAAAAATGGTGCTTGAATAAAATTTTGGTATGGAAAAATCACATGATAATTTCGACAACATAACAGGGGTACATAATGAATCATAGGAGGGATTAATGAGACTAAAAGGGGTATATAATTACTTTTAAATCGTAATTTAAATAATAGTGATGTGTAAAATCATATCCCATCAATAATAATTTAAATACAAAAGACATTACATGAATAAGGATCACGAATAACGAGGAGAATGAGTGGAACCCTTACCTTGAGAGGGTGTTTCCAAAATATTGGGAGGAACTTATTAAGAGATTGTGACTACCTTGAGAGGAGTATAGAGTGGAATGGTTAGACTAAGATCATGATAAAATGGTTTTTACTGAAGATGAATGGGATATTTGGTGGGTTTATATAGGAAAAGCGTGGGGAGCTCTTTATTATTTTCCAAACTTAGGTTTTGGACTCTGTACAATAAAGTAATCAAAACCACAAAAATTACAATGGTTTGTTTCCATATTTTATTCAAAATACGAGTTTTTTTAATTATTTTATAAGTAAATTAACAAGTAACATTAAAATAATACACTTAGTGATGTATAAGTGAGTCATGTTTACAAATAACTGATTTTAAAACATTAAAATATAATATAGATTTTGGAGGATTTATAAAGGATTTATAAAATTAATCAAGTAACTTAAAACACATTATTTAAAATTGGAAACATATATTTGGTCTTTTATACCTTTTATAGAACATATTATATCAATTTTGGGTCATTATGATGTTATAATACGCACTGTATGTTTATACAGTATTTAATTTTTACCGAAAAAATTAATTATCTCAAAAAATTATGAAAAATTAACCATTGGATGATTTAAATGTTCTGATTCAAAAAATAATATTTATATTACAAAAATAATTCTTAAAATATTATAAATTAAAGTTTTAAATCAAATTCCATGTTTATGGAAAAATACTAGTTTTTTTATAATAATAGTTTTATGGCCCTTATAAAAATTACATTTTCACTTTGTAAAATTATATTATAATTTATATTTAATATATATTATTTATTAATAATATTTTATTAAAATATAATTCAATTTATGAATTCTTCAAATATAATTTCTTAATAGAAATTGTGTATTTCCCAAAAAACAATTCGAGTTTTTTTATATTAAAATCTAATTTTTATCAAAATCATTACTTAATCATTTATAAAGTTAAAAAAATTAAAGAATAAATATAATCATTAATTTATTTGAAATAAAATATACATATTAATAATGTTAGGGTTTAGATACATAACCCCTTATTACACTATTTAACACCCAAAAGATAAGTTATGCAATGGTGAGACTCTCATGGGGTGGTTCAGCGGACATGGTTTGTGTCATGATCTTGATGAGATCGAATTTATCTGATAAATGGTTTCGCTCAGGATTTAGTTATTAGATATTGACTTGGGATTGGTTAAGGTAAAATACCATAGATATTATCTCCCTTGGGATCTCTAATAAATGGGATTCATAGGGTATGATCTTACTGGTCAAGTCCATCACTTCTTTTAGTTATGTCAATAGGAATTTATCATAACCATTAATATATACTAATCATATAGTCATTTTTCAATGACTATATTATCAATGGTTATAATTCTTAATGGTATTTTGAATATGGTAGGATATAAATTATAATAATCCAATATAACCAAATTAGTGTATGTGTTTTCTATATTTAAATTACATATATAAAGCACTAATTCATTTAAAAGGGGAATTTTATTTATAAAAGATTAGGTTGATAATTATTCACCCATTAAAAAATTTCACCCTCAAAATTTTCATTTCATACACTAAAATAGATGCGAGTACTTCTGTTTCATTACTTATTCTGGTTCCCATGTCACTTTCTCAAACTTTTGGTTCCACCGTAACACTTTGAGCAAGTGATTAGTCTTGTTTCATAGAATTTTTTCTCTATGATATAAGTTCTTCATCAGCTACTCCTCATATGAATGATAATTCTCCATTGGTACCACCTTTATATTCAATACATGTGAGGGGTCTAGTATGTACTTTCTTAAGAGGGGTGCATGGAACACATCTGTACTTGAGATAGGTTAGGTGGGAGTGTTAGTCGATATTCCATAGCTCTGATACAATAAAGGATCTTAATGGGGTTGATGTATCTTGGACTAAATTTTATATCACAAACCAACTCAGGTCAACCCTAAACTGGTCACCCGAGCCAGTCTGTGGCATGACCCGAAGGGTGTTCCTGATCTCCATGGGCTGGAAACTAGTGTCGGGCATCAAAAAAAGCAGTTGGGAATGATTTAGCCTAGAAATTAAAAGACATATAAACAAAAATAAACCGAACAAAATAGGTAAACACTAACTATCAAAAAAAATAAAAAAATAAAAATAACCAGCTATACATACCTCCAAGTGACCCCATGGATCACCACCAAACATAGAACCACGCTTGCTCCAAGAGAGATCCAAGACTAGAACCAAAAACAGAAAAGTAAATTAGGTGTTATCACCGAGATACTCAGTAGGAATGCCAAATAGAAATGATGACCTATGACCTTGCCTTTAAAAAGAAACTCAATCATGATAGTTTGAAAATAAGGCATACTAAAATAAAGTTTTCATTCTTTTCAAAATCAAGTCACAAGTTTACATTTTTAAGGAAATCATTTCTATTCCACTACATTTTCAAAATAGTTACCAAGCATGAATTAACATTTCTAAATGAAAAGAAAGAAGTTTATATTAAAATGTGGTTTTTCATAAATGAGACATCAAGTATGAAACAACTAAAATGAAAATCACATCACAAGAATCATGTTGCAATTGAGCACCATGGGCAATCCCTATAGGTAACTAGCACAAGTGGAACCCTAGAGACCTCGTACCTCAGTGAAACATAGAATAGTAACCACACAGAACATCGTTCTCATGCACGATCCACTAGTAGGGAACACACCCATAACCTAGTGGTCTCTAATCATCATAATGTTTTGTTAGGGTTGTAATCATTAATCATGCTAGAAAAAACTAGGGCGAACCACTTCTGTATCATCTAGCGTACTAGTCCTAGTCTGCTCACCTAGATACCCCTGGATTCCCATGTGCTCTATTTCATGTGGTAGTTAGTTTTCATAAAAATAACATACATGAACATATCATTATCTTTGTTCAAAAACACACTCACCCTCTCTCCACCGATCTCCCTCCTTGAGCACATCTTCCCTTTTTCCTTCACATAAAAATGCATGAGCATCTTTACTAGGCACATATCACAATCCATGCATTCAACATACACATCATTTTCTAAAACAAGGGGGCATGTCTCAAGAGGGATTTTCCTTTTTCACAAACTATTATTAAAGTTTCAAATGGATTAATTATTTACAACGTATACTTTTCATTTTAGTAACATAATCACCCAACATTCTTAAGTTTCCAAAATATTTTGAAAGCTTGACTAAACAACCAAGGTGCTACATATTTACTGCAAGCTTAAAAGAACACTTAAAAATGAAACAATCCTTTTGAGAAAATCAAACTACCTTTTAACCTAGAGTTCACACCAAAACCCATTTTGGAAATCGCTTTGGAACTTCTTTGGAAAACAAACATGTCATTTCACTTTTACAACAAAACTGGTCAAAAGACCACGGGTCTTTGGAAATACCCGCTTTACATTCAAAACATCAAAGAAATCACTTTTCAAGAACCACAACCATTTATATATACATACATACATAAAAATATATATATATTGCATATGCATTTCATGTAGAAGTAGAAAATTATTTTTTAAAAGAATACTAAGAAAATATGGAAATTCTAATTAAAGGTCAGGCCACAGGGAACCTACCTCAAGGTGGAACCAAGTCGTCCACTTCGTCTCTCACAACACCAAAATTTGTATTTAGTGGCAGTTTTTTTTCGTTTA
Source organism: Viscum album (assembly GCA_963277665.1). NCBI lineage: Eukaryota > Viridiplantae > Streptophyta > Magnoliopsida > Santalales > Viscaceae > Viscum > Viscum album. Next base: position 818,003,823 of record OY728165.1, read on the forward strand.
GTATCGGTTTAAACCACTGCTAAATCATGCTGTAGCGGTTTTAGAAAACCATCATTAAATCGTGTGTTGGGTAATAATTAGCAGCAGTTTTTTAAAACCATTGTAGAATGATTTAGAAACGGTTTTTTAGTAGAAATTTAAAATGTCGCTAAATCGTTTTTTATTTTTTATTTTTTATTTTTATTTTTTTCATAATTTAATTATTTAATTATTTAATTATTTATTTATTTATTTATTTTTATTATGCATGCACAAGTCCATGTCCATGCACATGACCATACTATATATAGAAATTATGCTTTGGGTGAAATTTGAACCCCTTACCTCTTTCTTATTTTCCAAAGACTTTACCACCCCAGCACGCTCTTCATGTGATCAATAAATCGAATTTAATATACTTATGTATGTATGTATGTATGTATGTATGTATGTCTGTGTGTGTGTGTGTGTGTCTGTGTGTGTTTATTTTTTATTTTTTATTTTTATTTTTTTCATAATTTAATTATTTAATTATTTATTTATTTATTTATTTATTTATTTTTATTATGCATGCACAAGTCCATGTCCATGCACATGCCCATACTATATATAGAAATTATGCTTTGGGTGAAATTTGAACCCCTTACCTCTTTCTTATTTTCCAAAGACTTTACCACCCCAGCACGCTCTTCATGTGATCAATAAATCGAATTTAATATACTTATGTATGTATGTATGTATGTATGTATGTATGTCTGTGTGTGTGTGTGTGTGTGTCTGTGTGTGTTTGCCTGTCTGTCTGTGTGTATGTATGTATGTATGTATGTATGTATGTATGTATGTATGTATGTATGTATGTATGTATGTATGTATGTATGTATGTATGTATGTATGTATGTATGTATGTATGTATGTATGTATGTATGTATGTATGTATGTATGTATGTATGTATGTATGTATGTATGTATGTATGTATGTATGATTGTTTGTATGTATGTATGTATGTATTAATTGGAAAAAAAATCCATAATAAATGGATACACATTAAATAATTGTTAATCAATAATTATTAATCAATAATGATTAATCAATAATTAATAATTAATAAGTAATGAGTAATGAGTAATAAGTAATTATTAATAATTTACAATTACTAATTACTAATTATTAATTAATAAATATAATATAAATGAATAATAAATAAAGAAATATATAATATGGAAAGAAATGGTAAATAAAAAATAGTAAATAAAAAATAGTAAATAAAAAATAATAAATAAAAAATAATTAATAGTAAATAATTAATAGTAAATAATTAATAGTAAATAGTAAATAGTAACTTGTATATAATAAATACTAAATACTAAATATTAAATATTATATATTATATAATTTATAATTTATAATTTATAATATATAATATATAATATATAATGTGTAATGTGTAATGTGTAATGTGTAATGTGTAATATATAATATCTAATATCTAATATTAAATATATAATAGATAATATATAATACATAATATATATTAAATAATATATCATACATAATACATAATACATAATACATAAAATATAATATATAATATATAATATATAATTTATAATTTATAATTTATAATTTATAATTTATAATTTATAATTTATAATTTATAATTTATAATTTATAATTTATAATTTATAATTTATAATAGATAATTTATAATACATAATATATAATACATAATATATAATACATAATATATAATATATAATATATAATATATAATATATAATATATAATATATAATCTATAATATATAATGTATAATGTATAATATATAATATATTATATATTATATATAATATATAATATATAACATATAATATATATAAGTAATGTATAAATAATAAATTAATTAAAAAATAATTTAATATATGATAAATAAAGAACAAATTAATAATAAATTAATAAATAATAGACAAATAAATAATAAATTAATTAATAATTAATTAATAATTAATAATTAATAATTAATAATTAATAGTTATTAATAACAAATAATTAATCATTAATCATTAAGAATTAATAATTCATAATAGGTAATTAATATTTAAAAATGTATAAATAATTAATAAATTATTAAGAAATTATTAATAAATAAGTAATTAATAATTAATAAATAATTAATATTGATTAAATAAATAATAAATCAACAAATAAATAATAAATGAATAATAAACTAATAAAAAATTAATATTTACTAAATAAAAAATAAATTAATATATAATCAATAATCAATAATAAATAATCAATAATCAATAATAAATACATAAATACATAAATGCATGAATAAATAAATAGGAAAAATAAATAAATAAATAATAATTAATTAATAATTAATAACTGATAATTAATAATTTATATATAATATTTAACATTCAATATTTAACATTTAATAAATAATTATTAAATAAATAATAAATTACAAGTTAATAATTAATAATTAATTAATAAATAATGAATAATGAATAAATAAATAATAAATATATAAATAATGAATGTATAGTAAATAACTAATTAATAATTAACAATTGATCATTAAGAATTAATAATTCATAATAGATAATTAATATTTAACAATTTATAAATAATTAATAAATTATTAGGAAATTATTAATAATTAATAAATAAATAATGAATATTGATTAAATAAAAAAATAAATAAATAATAAATGAATAATAAACTAATAATAAATTAATATTTAGTAAATTAAAAATAAATTAATAAATAATCAATAATAAATAATAAATAATAAATAATAAATGATAAATGATAAATGATAAATAATAAATAATAAATAATAAATAATAAATACATAAATAAATAGATAGATAAATAAAAAATAATTAATTATTAATTAATAATTAGTAACTAATAATTAATAATAAATAGTAATTAATAATTGATAATTAATAATTAATAATTCTTAAATAATATTTAATAATTAATATCTAATATTTAACATCCAATATTTAGTATTTAATAAATAACTAATAAATTAATAATTATAATTAATAATTAATTAATAAATAATGAATAAAAAATAAATAAATAATAAATAAATGAATAATAAATGAATAGTAAATAGTTGATTAATAATTAATTAATAAATTAAAAATAAATTAATCATTGATGTGTACATAATAAATAAATAATAAATAATTAAATATTAAATATTAAATAAATAATAAATAAACATTAATAAATATTAATTAATTAATAAATTAATATTAAATAAAGAAATTAAATATAAAAAAATTAAATAAATAAATAATTCAAAAAATGTTAAGAACCTCTAAAAACCCAAAAAACGCTGAAAATATCATAAAATATGATCTGAGACTCTTTTTCCAGTGCCACGACTGGTCAAATCGAATATTATGAAATAAGCTTTGATATGATATGTGGTACAGGCCGAACGGACACTTGGATCGAAAGTTATGGCCATTTAAAGTTTGAGTATGATTTTCAACTTTTGAAATTTAATATATTTTTTCCCTTTGATTATCACATGATTTAAATCTCACTTGGTTTCAGCTCATTTGATAAGCTTCGATTTGACTGGTTGGGGAGCTGAAATGGACTCCCAGATCAGAAGTTATGGTCATTTGATGCTGAAATCTGTTCTTCAACTTATTGAAGATTTGTTTTCATTTTAAAAATATTATTAACTAATAATTATAAATGTTTATTAATTGAAAAAAAAATTAAATGATTAAAATTATAAAAAATAAACTATATTTGATTGTAAATAATAAAAAAAAAATTAAAAAAAAATCTTCGTTTTTAAGGCGGTTTTGAAAACCGCTGCTAAAACACTGTTTTCTTGTAGTGTCTTGGCCCTTTTTAACTAAAAGTTGCTACTCCCCCACTGAGCATATGCAACTTCACATACATGTAAAAACTCCTAGCCTCTATGCACACCTCTGCATGGCCATGAACATGTGCAACGGGATCCTTACATATATGCTTATATGTATATACTAGTCGCCACTCACCTATATATGCATTTTCATATATATACATTGGCACACCTAGCCCCATACATGTATATCCACTTCCATGGATGATTATATATGTAACAGGGGAACCCACACACATATATATACTTACTTATGCACACGCAGGTGAGCCGCCTTAGACCCGGCGACTCTAAACTTCAAAGCAGGGACCACGCACTACACATATAATTCAATAAATCAATAAAACAATTTTTGAAACACTTCAAATTAGCACCACAAAAAATTAAACCAAAAACACACTCAAATTCTTCTCTTCAAAATCAAAAGAACACTAAAATCATTTGAAAATACATTTCACACCACTTACATAACTCATAAAAACCCCTTTTCAAATTATCACAAGAAAAGCACACACTTAATCCAACCATTTCCCATGGGCCAGGCCCCTTTCAAAACAACACATAAACCTAAATCATTTTTTTTAAACAGGATCATCATCATTTAAATATTTTACAGGTCATATTTAAAGGTGCACAAAAGAACCCAATATACCAAAGTGTTACATTTTCCTTTAATTTCCTACTTCCAAAATCATTTGCACCATTAGTGACTTTGAAAACATGTTTCGCACTCATCAAACAACCCATAAACATTTCCAAAAAACACCACAATAAATCACACACAAAACATAGCCACTTTCTCCTTTATAAAATTTATTCTCATCATATAAGTATACCAAGACCTTCTAAAACACATTTCTCACCTTATAAATAAAACGTAGAACACATAAAAATTAACCAAACAAGCAAATCAAATCATCTAATAATGATAAAACATGGATTCACCTACCATTTATGAATAAATTGCTGAAAAAAGTTGTAAAACTGCAACTGTGCCTCACCAGCACCTCTGAGAGGCAAGATCAAACCCTAGTTTAAGAGATCGGACCAACGATGTCATGATAGACCCCAAAAATTAGAACCCTAAAGGTGATCAAAACCCTACGCGGATGAAAATCTTACCGTAGGGGGTGTAGTCGGAGGAGGAGGATGTCGGTGAGGACACGGTCACTAGAGAAGGGAGGTCAGTGGGTTCGGTGCACCGTGCAAAAGGGAGGGAGGCCAACCAGAAGATGGTCGCATGAAAGGGATGACTATCCAGACAGAGCCGCGATTCAGGAGGAGGGTCGGCTGGTGGGTTGCAGTTCGGGAGGAGGATCGGATGACGGGTCCCGGTTCAGGAGGAGGGATAGCTGGTGTGTTTTGGCATAGTAGGAGGGCTAACCAGCAAGGAAGGGGGCGTGAGCAGAGGGCACCGGTAAGGAGGGCTCACTGGAAGGGGCTGCACAGGGGGCTGGAGATGGGTAGGGGCACGACGGGAAATAGGGGGAGATGGTGAGGCTCTAAGGGAGGAGGTACAAACCCTAATCAAAGAGAGAAATAAATAATAAAGATAATAATAAATAAATAAAAATAACAAAAATGAGAACATAATATTAATTATATAACTAATTATAATAATATTATTATTATTAATATTAATTTTAGTTGAAAAAAATGTTATAAAGAAAAATAAATTACAACGCGTCAGGTTGGAGAGTGATAATTCACCCCACCATGACACGTTCTTCCCCCAAAAAGTCTCAAAAGACTCAGTTGTTCAATGCTCAAAAGAATGATGCAACGATTCTTAAAATAAAACCCCTACCACTTAGGGATTGATCACTCACTTTCCACCCAAGACCTGAAACCTTGAGACCCGGACTACCAAGAGAAAGAACCAAGGATATGAGACTCACATTTCCAAACACAACCACAACCTAGAACACCCCAAACCCTTACTCAGAAATCCCTAGATTCTGCTAGAGATATCTAATGAGCATTTTCCACATGAACCATCATATGGGCTAACCATCTACATTGATCAGGGTCAGTTGGAGCAGAGGCAAATATTTTCCTTGACAAGAACACCTTGAATGCTAAGTTCTCCATGAATTTGTCCTATGTTGGTCTCCCCACCATATTAGGACTCTAACTGAATACAGACTTTCCCAAATCAACACAAATCAAAAAATAAATCAAGAACCCTAACACTGGTGTGACCCCTTAACTTTCGGAGTCTCACCCGACCATCTTGAGGGAAGACATTGGTGAGACCCATAGTGGGTCTCCTCGCCATATTAGAGACTGATTAGTACAATGGCACCCATCATGAACCCACTGAAAGGGCCAGACCCAAACACAGGGAGAAATATCAACACAGACTGACCTAAAACCCCAAGTCCAAGGGGAATCCAAACAAAAGAGACACCAGAAAAATGCCAAGCCAAACCATGATTCTTAACCTGCACACATCTCCAAATGAGCATCACCCAAAAGCTGGAATTGATCTAAAGAAAGACCAACCATTTAAAGTTTACAAAAATAATACAAAACCATTGATATCTTATAGAATAGGCCACCAAAACCTCAAAAAAAATCCCCCCTCCCCCCAATAGACAACCACATGAAGTGAAAACTTAACTGGCCTTTTCCCCAACATTAGAGATGACAGGTTGGATGTGCATCCCTCACACCTGGAAACTACCTAACTACCTGAAAATCTTCACTCCAAGACCTATGGCTGGAGCTCTAATGTATTGCAACACCTGATGTGCCGCAATCAGGAACTAACAACCTCTAACTAAGACTTCATCTTCTGGAAAGAACACTTACAGACTTCCCCAGGTGACCCAAACAGCCACACCATTGACAAGCCTTCAGAAGATTGCGACAAATGGCCTTGAGTGCCCAAATCGACCACATTGGAAACAAATGAGTGTGTGTTATTAGGAATGAGAAATAGGAAATGACGAAATACTCATTCCAAGAACATATGCCTATGATTCACCCTCTGCACCGGATGGGGAACCCTTCATAATCACCTTAAAAAACAAGATTTTCATTTGTCATAATTCACTCGTTACGACCCCGACTTGCAAGAAGAAGGTAGAAATCACCCTTCTCTAGCCCAAACATGACCCTTCAAACAAAACCATGACAAATTTCCCTTCACAACATCTGGAGTTCCTAAAGACCTGAAGAAACACTCAAATTCCTCAAGTTACACTACAATAATATCAAGCCTCAACCACTACAGAGAAAACAATAAACAGTGAAAAGAAAATAACCCCACCACTCAACTAGGGGTTTGGGTAAAAGTAACAACTTAAAATGACACCTCAAGGACTCTTAGACATTTTTAGGTGGAATACTTTAAACAAGAAACACAAAACCAACCTGAAGCACATCAGAAAACAAGCCTACACATTTAACCATAAATCATTAACCCAAACTCAAAACATCATTTCAACCTTGAAACACCAGCTTGAAAACAAGCATCAATACCATAGAATAATACATCACAAAACCAAACCATAACCAAATCAAATATCAACCTAAATAATACCAAAGAAACATCACCAACCAAGCCTAAACCCCTGTTTTAGAAATGATCATTTCAAAACCATCGGAACACTAAAAACCCCTTTTTAAACCCACTTTCCCATTTAAATTTTCTTAAACAAAAATCATCCCAACACATCACTAATCAAAAAATGCTTTTGGAAAACAAAACAAGCCTTGAAAACTGAGCAACCATCATTGGTATTCTATGAAACCTCACATGCATACATTCTCGTGCCAACTCGGGAACCCATCCACAAATACCAACAACCATCTGCATCCAATTATATCCATCCATACATGTGGTTGTCCATAGGAATACCAAATCAATACAAAACCTTCACATTTCTAAAACAAAACATTCAACCTAGATTTTGAAACTCCAAAACAATTTTGAAGACATCCTTTTCAATCCTAAAATGAAGAATATCAAAAAATTTGTTTCCAATAAACTCCCATTTTACATTCCACAATAACTTCCAAAAACCCCCCAAACACTTTCCAAAACATTTTCAATTTCACTTCTCATAAAACATTTCAAGATCTCAAAACATTTTCTAAACCACTTTACATCACCAAAATAACTCATTGCATTTTCAAACAAACCAAGATTTTCATTTTGGAAATCCAATTTCAAAAGAAAAATAATCAATTTTGTAACCCACGAAAAACACCTCAAAATCAACTAAAACTCACACCAAGAACATTCCAAAAAAACCAATTCACACAACGAATCAAGATTCCAAATTCTCAAATAATAAACTACTATACACGGCTTGGTCACACGGTTTAGTAGACTATGCACCAACCGGGTGAGCACATAGGAAATCATTAGAGATAATTTCATGGTCTTCACATGTCTTTCCAGGCAAAGCACAGTAACCATACACCCTTCAGAATGACCACCGAATCTCAAAAATAACCATAAACACCCAAACAGGACTAAGGACCTTGAAGACAACCAAGAACCAAGCACAGACTTCTAAGAAATGCCATCCCAGACCACCCTATAAATTCAACTGTCATTCTGAATAGGTGGTGATCAAGAACCTACCCACAATTGACAACTTGGATTCCAACAATCCTAACTCCAAACTATCAGACATCCCTAAAGGACTTGGGCTAAACATTATATGATACCATTTTGTCATGAACTAGCCCAAGTCAGCCCTGAACCAGTCATCCAATCCAGTTCATGACATATCCTGAAGGTAATTCTCAATCCCCATGCATTGGAAACTAGTTTTGGGATCAAAACAAGCAGTTGGGAAGGATTTATCCCAGAAAATAAAAGACTGATAAAAAAATAAACTAGAAAACTGAAAATTAAAGTAGGCGTGAGCACCGAGATTCTTAGTAGGAATGCCAAATAGAAATGAAGACCTATGACAATACCTCTAAAAATAAACTCAATCATGCTAGTTCGAAAATAATACATACTAAAATAATGTTTTCATTCTTTTCTAAATCAAGTTACAAGTTTACATTTTTAAGGAAATCATTTCTATTCCACTAAATTTTCAAAATAGTTCCCTATCAAGAATTAACATTTCTAAATGAAAAGAAATAAATTTAGATTAAAATGTGGTTTTTCGCAAATTATACATCAAGTATGAAACAACTAAAATGAAAATCGCATCACAAGCATCATGTCGCAAGCGAGCACCATCAGAAATCCCTATAGGTAACTAGCACAAGTGGAACCCTAGACACCTCGTACCTTAGTGAAATGTGGAATAGTAACCACACTGAACATCATTCTTGTTCATGAGCCACTAGTAGTTAACACACCTATAACATAGTGGTATCCAATCATCATAATGTTTAGTTGGTTTTGTAATCATTAATATTGCTAGAAGAAACTAGGATGAACCACTACCATGTCATCTAGCATACTAGTCCTAGTCTACCCACCTAGATACCTCGGGCTTCCCATGTGATCTATTTCAAGTGGTGGTGAGTTTTCATAAAACTAACATACATGAACATATCATTCTATTTGTTCAAAAACACACTCACCCTCTCACCACTGATCTCCCTCCTTGAGAACATCCCCCCTTTTTTCATCACACAAAAATGAACAATCCTCTTTACTATCCACATATCACAATCCACACATTCAATATACACATCATTTTCTAAAACAAGGGGGCATGTCTCAAGAGGGGTTTTCCTTTTTCACAAACTATTCTTAAAGTTCCAAACGGATTAATTATTTATAAGGAATATTTATCATTTTAGAAACATAATCACCCAACATTCTTAAGTTTCCAAAATAGTTTGAAAGCTTAACTAAACAACCAAGGTGCTACATATTTACTGAAAGCTTAAAACCACACTTAAAAATGAAACAATCCTTTTAATAAAAATAAACTCCCCTTTAACCTTGAGTTCACACCAAAACCCATTTTGGAAATCAATTTTGGAACTTCTTTGGAAAAAAACATTCCATTTCACTTTTACAACAAAATTGGATGAAAGACCACACATCTTTGGAAATACCTTCTTTATGTTCAAAACATGAAAGAAATCACTTTTCAAGAACCAAAAAAATTTACATAAATACATATATATATATATATATATATATATATATATTGAATATGCATTTAATATAGAATCAAAAAATAAATTTTTAATAGAATACCAATCAAATATGAAAGTTCTATTTAAAGGTCATGGAATAGGAAACCTACCTCAAGGTGGAAACAATTCATCCACTTCGGATCTTGGTGTTTTCTAACTAAAAGTTGTTGCTCCCTGTCACGACCCGACCTTGGGGCCCGTGCCGTGACTACCACAAGCCCGCCTTCCATAGGCCAGGGGCTGGCGACTAGCACCAAGGCGTAAAATCCCGGTAAACAGGGAAGGCATTGCCTTTATAAGTAACAACCACCACAGAGTCAGCAAGCGGAAAGTAACTACAAAGTGCAGAAAAGTAAAGGGGGCCGGAATACAAGCCCAACTGAAAGTACAACTGAAAAGGAAAAGAACAGCAACTGAAGAAAAGATGGCGGCCTCGTGTCGTCCACTGGCAATCCCACCTGAAGGGTGGGTACAGATAGCCTCCAGGCTCCTCGGGTCCCACGTCCGCTCCGAGCACGTCCCGCCCAGTGGTCCACCTCCAGGTACCGTCCTGCTCCACGCCCCAACCGTGATCAGCGCTGTCCGTCGTCTGCATCCAACACAACAAGGTGCGGGCATAGCCCGTGCAGGGGTGAGTATAAGCTACTCAGTAAGGACCCCGAGACCCCCGAAGGTCTCCCGAAATCCACAAAGGATATAGCACAAAAGGAAGGTGCAATCACGAAGTAACATCTGACTCGACTTAGGTATATGCTCATACATATACCTAAGTCCCCAATTCTAGCTCTGCTCACGAGCTCAAGAACAACTCAATCCACACAGGAAAGCAAGACTCAAATCCACCAGGGAGAGTAAATAGTAAATCCACATAGGATAGTTCAACACATTCCACAAAGGAGAGTAACATAAGATTCAGCTCAACCAGGTATACTTTTTCAGATGACGTCAAAGATGATCACTGATCCATCTAAGTCGTCGGACCCACGAAGGATCGATAGATACTAACCCCCGCAAAAGACCCACACAGGATCGGGCTCACACAGAACCTGTAGTAAGGACCCACACAGGATCGGGCCCACACAGGACCTGTAGCACTGATCCACGTAGGATCGCTGAGTGCAGTAGTCGACGCAGTCCACTGAGGATCTCCGCACAGTCGTCGCCGCAGTCCATGAAGGATCTCTGCTCTGTCGTCGTCGCAGTCCACGGAGGATCTCTGCTCGGTCGTCGTCGCAGTCCACGGAGGATCTCTGCTCTGTCGTCGAAGTCACAGCCAGCACTAGGGTTCCCGCACACAGCGAGCTCGTTTAGGAGGGTCCGCTCCACGAGCCGAGAGGCTGATACATCAACTGACACGTAGTCCGAATTTGATGTATCCAAAAGTTCCGTATCGACAACAGGATCTCAACGCAACAGACGGCGCGTCAATCGGACGCCCGGTCTGAGAGTTATTGGCATTTTCGTCCCAGGGGCCCGGTTGGTCTTTAGGGCAAAACCAACCCGACCGTACTCCGCCTGTGTCCGATCCTCGGGCGGAGTATGCCAAAAGTTCCGTCTCACTTAGAGGAAACTACCACAGCTGACGGTACGTCGATCGGACGTCCGTAGCTCAAGTTATGAGTGTTTCCGCTCCGAGGGCCCGGTTGGTTTCGTGTACGAACCAACCCGGCCGAACCCAAAATCTTCCGAAACCTTGAGTGTAATATACCGAAACGACCGTATCGATCCAAGGATCGCGTAGCCGCTGACGGTTCGTCAATCGGAGGTCCCAGGCCCAAGATACGGGCAAAAGACCGAAGAGGGCCCGAAAACGGGGGTTCTGGGCCCGGGGCGACCCGGCCCGAACCACCCCTGGGTCGGCCGAACCGGTTCGACCCGAACCGGGTCGACCCGACCCGGCCCGACCCGGCTAGGCTGGGTCCGGTCCGGCCTGGGCGCGGCCCGGCCGACCGGACCGGCCGGCTCGGCTTCGGCCGAGCGGCCGAAAAAAACCGCAGCGGGTTTGACCCGCGGCTTGGAGGAACGCGGCCTGCGCGGGCCGCGTGCTGGGTGGCCGGACCGCGGACGCGGTCCGGCGGTTCGCCGCCGCCGCGGCCGAGCCGCGGCGGATTCCTCCGGCGGCGCGCCGGGCGCCGCCGCCTCCGGTCGCCGGCGCCGCCGCCTTCCGCGGGCCGCCGGAGTTGCTCCGGTGGCCCGTTTTGCCTCCCGTCTGCGCCATAGCTCTTCTCGGGGGCCGATCTTCACTGCGGGATCAACGGATCGCCCCTACCGCACGGTTCGTCGTCGTCCGCCAAATCCGCACAACAAAAAGATCGGCGGAGGGTTTCCGGGTCTTGTTCGTTAGATCCGCACCCTCCGCGTTAGTCATAAAATCATCGGGAGGGATTAAGGCAGCCACAATTTTATCCAAAAATAAAATTGTTCAAGTTTGGTTCTTTAATTAAAAAGAATTAGATCACGGGAACGAATCACCAAGAAAAATATAAAATCCCTACCTCGAAGTCGTCGTCGGACGTGAGGTCGTCGCGGAAGGAGGGGATCGTCGCGTCGTCGCGGAAGAGACGTTCGTCGCACCGCGGGAAAAACGTCACGCCGACGATCTCCGGATCTAGAACAAACGGATTTAATTAATTAAATCCATTGTCATTGAAATTAAAAGGGAGAATTAAACGATCCGTTTCTCACCTTAGTTGCCGAACAAGGATCGGCCGCGGAAGAAGAGGCGTCGCCGAAGAACGTCGCGGGTAGAGCTCGTCAACGTCGCAGATCACGGTGTGCGTCGTCGAATTCTGGTCGCCGGCGTTCTTCACGTTCTTCGCGTTCTTCGCGAGGAGAGTGGAGGCTCAGAGAATTCGCACAACGATGGCAATCCTCCAAAATAGACAAGTTTGTCTATTTTATTAATTTTCCAACGAACGCAAACGCGTAAGTAACGACCCATTAAATTCGTTGAATTAATTCAACGAATGAAACAGGCCATTTAATTCACGAAATAAACCGCCCAATTAAATGGTCTGTTAAGAAATTAAAGAAAACGCGCCAGTTGACTTTTCAGTTACTTTGACGGGTTTTCGCAGGTGCGTTACTTAGCGAAAGAAACGGCGGGGCTCGTGCGGGCCCCACCGCACAAATATCCTACCAAGGGGTAGGGTATTTCCGGATAGCACCCTATCCGCTTTAACTCAGTTCAATTGGCTTCCAAGCGGCTTCCAAGCGGCTTAAGTGAAATAAAATAAAGTTGTCGCACAACCTTTATTTTATTTCCGACTTAAAGCCCAAAATTTTTTAAAAACCACGGTTGAGAAAACGCAACTCCAGAAGAGGCGTTTCTAAGCAAATACCGGCGCTGCGATTTTATCGGTGCCCTCAGAATTCGATTCCGGGAACCGGTTCAAAAGATAGAAAAACCCGCTCGTCCGTTCACTGAACGTACCCGAGCCAAACTTCGAAAATTGATTCCGGGCACACCGGGCCTCGGAATCAGGTGCCGTCTGAAGCTGCGCTCTTGAAAAATTCCAAAGAAAATTAAGAAAAAACTTTCCTTGAAATTTGCGGGTCTTTACATTACCCCCACCTCAGGGCTTTACGTCCCCGTAAAGATACATCAAAAACTAGGGGAACAAATGGGGGTACTGAGCACGCATCTGAGCCTCCCGCTCCCAAGTGCTCTCCTGGAGGTTCCCGTGCTGCCATCTGACGCGCACAAGAGGAATCGACCGCCCACGTAGGACCCGCTCCTGTCGATCCTCGATCTCCACTGGGACCTCCGCAAAAGTCGCCTCATCGTCCACGTCCAGCTCCCCAAAGTTGATGATGTGCGTCAGGTCGTGCACGTATCTCCTCAGCTGAGACACGTGGAAGACGTCGTGCACCCGATGCAACTGAGGTGGTAGAGCCAGGTGATAAGCCACCTCTCCTATCCTTCTGAGGACCTGGAAAGGCCCGATGAAGCGTGGAGACAACTTGCCGCCTCGGCCAAATCTCCATAAACCACGTCGAGGTGAGACACGCAAAAAGACGTGGTCGCCATCCTCGAACTCTAGTGGCCTCCGCCTCCTGTCAGCATATGACTTCTTCCGGCTCTGAGCTGTCCTCATCCTCTCCTGGATGATCTGGACCTTCTCTGTCGTGGCTCGGACCATCTCTGGTCCCACGAGTGCTGACTCCCCAGGGTCTGTCCAGCACAACGGTGATCTGCAGGGTCTGCCGTACAACACCTCGTATGGTGCCATCCCGATGGTGGAGTGGTAGCTGTTGTTGTACGCGAACTCCACCAAGGGTAGGTGGTCCTCCCAGCTGCGACCAAAGTCGAGAACACATGCACGGAGCATGTCCTCGAGTGTCTGTATGGTCCTCTCAGTCTGACCATCCGTCTGAGGGTGGAAGGCTGTGCTCAGATGGAGCCGCGTCCCGAACGCCTCCTGCAACCCCTTCCAAAGCCGGAAAGTGAAACGAGCATCTCGATCGGAGACGATAGACGATGGCACACCGTGAAGCCGTACGATCTCCTGGACGTAAAGACGTCCCAAGCTCTCCACTGAGCCCTGCTCTCTGATGGGTAAGAAGTGTGCCGACTTGGTGAGTCGGTCGACAATCACCCAAATGGAGTCGTGACCTCTGGAAGTGCGTGGAAGTCCAGTCACGAAGTCCATAGATATGTCGTCCCACTTCCACTCCGGGACCTCCAAGGGCTGTACCAAGCCTGCTGGTACCTGATGCTCTGCCTTCACCTGCTGGCAGGTGAGGCATCGTGAAACGAACTCTGCCACAGCTTTCTTCATGCCCGGCCACCAGTGATGTCGTCTGAGATCCTGGTACATCTTCGCCACTCCGGGATGCACCGCCAAGGGAGAAGTGTGAAACTCTCTCATCACCTCCTCTCATAAAGTGACTGGTACGAAGGTACGTCCTCTGAAAAGGATGTCGTGCTCTGCTCCAAGGGAGAAGCCATCAGGCGCCTGACCTGAGGATATCAGTGCACGCCGGGTCTCACAGTCAGCGTCCCCACGCTGAACCTCTCTGACCCGCTGTAGAAGTGGAGGAGAGACTGTGAGAGACTGAAGAAAGGCTGCCCCGTCTCTATCCATGAAGGATATCTGTAAGGAGGCTAGCTGCTCCGTCGCCTCCTCAAGTAGCTGAATGCCCGTCCTCCTGCTGAGGGCATCGGCTACCACGTTCCCCATCCCAGGAGTATAGACCATCTCAAAGTCATAGTCCTGGAGGAACTCAAGCCATCTCCGCTGTCTCAGGTTCAGGTCCTTCTGAGAGAAGATATACCTGAGACTCTGGTGGTCAGAAAAGACTGTGAAGCGCTCGCCCATCAGATAGTGCCGCCAAGTCTTCAGAGCGAAGACCACTGCTGCTAACTCCAGGTCATGAGTGGCGTAGTTCTGCTCATGCGGCCTCAACTGACGTGATCCGTAGGCGATCACGGCCCGCTCCTGCATCAGGACGCACCCGAGTCCAGTCCCTGATGCATCGCAGTAAACTACGTATCCAACTCCCTCCTCAGGCAACCTCAAGATAGGTGCGCTGGTCAATCTCAGTCTCAGCTCCTGGAAGCTCTGCTGACATCTGTCTGACCACACAAAGGGTTCCCCCTTCTTGGTCAAGGCTGAGAGTGGTGTCGCAACTCTGGAGAAGTCTGGCACAAATCTCCGATAGTATCCGGCTAGGCCCAAGAAGCTCCGCACCTCCGTCACGCTCCTGGGTGGCTCCCAAGCTAGCACTGCCTCGATCTTCGCGGGATCCACTGCAACTCCCGCCTCAGAGATGACGTGCCCCAAGAAGTGGACCTCACGTAACCAGAACTGGCACTTTGAGAGCTTGCCATAAAGCTGGTGCTCTCGGAGTGTGTCTAGCACAACTCGTAGGTGGTAGGCATGCTCCTCCTCAGTCGTCGAGTATACCAAAATGTCGTCAATGAAGACCACGACAAATCGATCGAGGTATGGCTGGAAGATCCTGTTCATGAGGCTCATGAACACTGCTGGAGCATTGGTTATGCCGAACGGCATAACCAAGAACTCATAATGGCCATACCGACATCTGAAGGCCGTCTTCTGCACGTCCTCGTCTCGAACTCTGAGCTGATGATAGCCTGACCGGAGGTCTATCTTCGAGAACCACCGCGCTCCCTTGAGCTGATCGAAGAGGTCATCAATCTGTGGCAGCGGATACTTGTTCCTCACTGTCACCTGGTTCAGGCGACGATAGTCGACACACAGTCTCAAGCTCCCGTCTGCCTTCTTGGCGAACAAAATCGGGGAAGCCCAGGGTGAAACACTGGGTCGGATAAACCCCTTGCTCTGCAAGTCCTCCAACTGTACCCGCAGCTCTCGAAGCTCGGCGGGGGACATCCGGTATGCTGGAGTAGATATCGGGGCTGTCCCGGGGTACAAGTCGATGTAAAATTCTACCTCCCTACGAGGAGGTAGCCCTGGAACGTCGTCGGGAAAGACGTCCACGTACTGGTCCACCACTGCAGGAAAAACTGGATTCCGCACGTCCACTGCTCCTAGGATGAGGCTAGCCAACTGATGAGAGATGGGATGCACTCTCCTCCGCGGAAGTCCATCCTGTGCTGCAAAGGTTCCCTTCTCGCCGGTGAAGGTAAACCTGCTCCCGTCGGTGCGAACACATCGCACCTTGCGCCTAAAACAGTCGATCTGGGCATGAACTGTGGATAGCCAATCCATGCCCAAGATGACATCGTAAGGCCTCGACGCCGCTACAAGGAGATCCCAGCCGAAGCTCTCGTCTCCTAGAGTAAGCTCACACTGCCGGCACCAGTGCGTAATCGTCGAGTCTGCTCCCGTAGGAGTCTCTAGCCATAAGGATCGAGCCAACAGCTCAGTCGGAATCTCCGAGCTCCGAACAAGGGCAGAGGCTATGAAAGAGTGACTCGCTCCTGTGTCTATAAGTACTGCAGCAAGGGTGGAATAGACACATATCGTACCTCGAATCATCTCTGGCATGTCGGGGTCGTAGGCCTCCACTGCCTGGAGCTGGGCCTATCCCTGCCCGCCAGCTCCCTGTGGTCGAGGTGGCCCTCCTGGTGGTGGTGGGGGTAGAGCCTGGAAGCGTCGCCCACCACCCGCTGCTCGGCCAGCTCCTCTGCCTCGTCCGCCTCCTCCCTGCGGACCGCCACGGTCGACCCTCTGCCTCTGCATGGGTGGCCCCTCCACCGTCTGCTGCTCCTCTGATCGGCGAGTCAGGCAGTCACGAGCCATGTGACCCTGCCCGCCGCAGGAGTAGCACAGCCTGCCTCTCGGAAGGCTGGCACTCCGCTGTGTGCCCCGCACTGCTGAGCCGGTGTCCTGAGGCCGTCTGCGTGGGGGTCTGGTCTGCCTGGACCCGAGAGTCATCCGTCGGCTACCTGCTGCCGAAGACTCAGCTACCTGCCGCCCTGCGCTAGGTCTCGCCGCTGAAAAAGGCTCTGCCAGGAAGCTCTCGATCAGGAGGGATCGCTCCAGTACTCCCGCCTAGGTCGGAATGCTGAGGGAGATCAGCGATGCCCGAATCTCCTGCCGCAAGCCCTGCTCGAAGGTCCGGGCCCGGAAGAAGGGGTCCCGTACCATGTCGGTCGAGTAGCGAGATAGGTCAGTGAACCTCGCCGCGTACTGAGCGACTGTCATGCTGCCCTGGCGCAGCTGGAGAAGCTCCTGGATGCGCACCGCTCGGAGGGTGGCTGGGACGAACTCAGAGCGGAAGAGGCTCTCGAAGTCCGTCCAGAGCAAGGATGCCTCATCGTGAACCTGGAGCATCAAGCTCCACCATCGTCATGCCGCCGCCTGCAGGAGGCTCGCCGCGAGAATCACCATGAGATCCGCTGGTGTCCTCACTAGCCTAAAGATCCGTACCACCGCCTCTAGCCAGTCCTCGGCGGCCTGGGGGTCCGCCTCACCGCGAAACCTGGGCGGTCGCTGGCTCTGAAACTCATGCAGTGCCCTGAGGCGACGTGCATCGTCAGCGTCTGGTACTGGTAGCATCGGTGGCTTGGCGGGTAAAGCTACCGCCGGTGCCACTGCTGGCAAAGGGCCCTGCACCGAGGCCTCGTCGCTCGGTGGACTGCCGTCGCGCCCTACACTCGGAACCCTAGCTGGCTGTCGTCGCGGGGCCATCCTGAAAAGGAGAACAAGAGCACCACAGTCAGAACAGTATACCTGGTGAGCTGGCACAAGTAATCACAATGAAAACTTGAGACTTTCATGAAGCAGATCAGTATACCCGGTGAGCTGACACAAGTAATCACAAAGAAAACTTGAAACACACACGCAATCAATGTTTTCATGCATTAAGTCAGAAATCAGGAGTCAGGGTCCTGGTGTACGGATACGTCGGCCGCCGCACCAACACTGGGCTCCCTGAACTGATAACCACACTCAATACACTAAACACTATTGCTTCATATAGGAAGAAAAGACGATCAGAGTCTGCGGTAGAACCGACCACCTCTGATACCAATTTGTCACGACCCGACCTCGGGGCCCGTGCCGTGACTACCCCAAGCCCACCTTCCATAGGCCAGGGGCTGGCGACTAGCACCAAGGCGTAAAATCCCGGTAAACAGGGAAGGAATTGCCTTTATAAGTAACAACCACCACAGAGTCAGCAAGCGGAAAGTAACTACAAAGTGCAGAAAAGTAAAGGGGGCCGGAATACAAGCCCAACTGAAAGTACAACTGAAAAGGAAAAGAACAGCAACTGAATAAAAGATGGCGGCCCCGTGTCGTACACTGGAAATCCCACCTGAAGGGTGGGTACAGATAGCCTCCAGGCTCCTCGGGTCCCACGTCCGCTCCGAGCACGTCCCGCCTAGTGGTCCACCTCTAGGTACCGTCCTGCTCCACGCCCCAACCGTGATCAGCGTTGTCCGTCGTCTGCATCCAACACAACAAGGTGTGGGCATAGCCCGTGCAGGGGTGAGTATAAGCTACTCAGTAAGGACCCCGAGACCCCCGAAGGTCTCCTGAAATCCACAAAGGATATAGCACAAAAGGAAGGTGCAATCACGAAGTAACATCTGACTCGACTTAGGTATATGCCCATACATATACCTAAGTCCCCAATTCTAGCTCTGCTCACGAGCTCAAGAACAACTCAATCCACACAGGAAAGCAAGACTCAAATCCACCAGGGAGAGTAAATAGTAAATCCACATAGGATAGTTCAACACATTCCACAAAGGAGAGTAACATAAGATTCAGCTCAACCAGGTATACTTTTTCAGATGACGTCAAAGATGATCACTGATCCATCTAAGTCGTCGGACCCACGAAGGATCGATAGGTACTAACCCCCGCAAAAGACCCACACAGGATCGGGCTCACACAGAACCTGTAGTAAGGACCCACACAGGATCGGGCCCACACAGGACCTGTAGCACTGATCCACGTAGGATCGCTGAGTGCAGTAGTCGACGCAGTCCACTGAGGATCTCCGCACAGTCGTCGCCGCAGTCCACGAAGGATCTCTGCTCTGTCGTCGTCGCAGTCCACGGAGGATCTCTGCTCGGTCGTCGTCGCAGTCCACGGAGGATCTCTTCTCTGTCGTCGAAGTCACAGCCAGCACTAGGGTTCCCGCACACAGCGAGCTCGTTTAGGAGGGTCCGCTCCACGAGCCGAGAGGCTGATACATCAACTGACACGTAGTCCGAAGTTGATGTATCCAAAAGTTCCGTATCGACAACAGGATCTCAACGCAACAGACGGCGCGTCAATCGGACGCCCGGTCTGAGAGTTATTGGCATTTTCGTCCCAGAGGCCCGGTTGGTCTTTAGGGAAAAACCAACCCGACCGTAATCCGCCCGTGTCCGATCCTCGGGCGGAGTATGCCAAAAGTTCCGTCTCACTTAGAGGAAACTACCACAGCTGACGGTACGTCGATCGGACGTCCGTAGCTCAAGTTATGAGCGTTTCCGCTCCGAGGGCCCGGTTGGTTTCGTGTACGAACCAACCCGGCCGAACCCAAAGTCTTCCGAAACCTTGAGTGTAATATACCGAAACGACCGTATCGATCCAAGGATCGCGTATCCGCTGACGGTTCGTCAATCGGAGGTCCCAGGCCCAAGATACGGGCAAAAGAACAAAGAGGGCCCGAAAACGGGGGTTCTGGGCCCGGGGCGACCCGGCCCGAACCACCCCTGGGTCGGCCGAACCGGGTCGACCCGACCCGGCTAGGCCGGGTCCGGTCCGGCCTGGGCGCGGCCCGGCCGACCGGACCGGCCGGCTCGGCTTCGGCCGAGCGGCCGAAGAAAACCGCCGAGGGTTTGACCCGCGGCTTGGAGGAACGCGGCCCGCGCGGGCCGCGTGCTGGGTGGCCGGACCGCGGACGCGGTCCGGCGGTTCGCCGCGGCCGCGGCCGAGCCGCGGCGGATTCCTCCGGCGGCGCGCCGGGCGCCGCCGCCGCCGCCTTCCGCGGGCCGCCGGAGTTGCTCCGGTGGCCCGTTTTGCCTCCCGTCTGCGCCATAGCTCTTCCCGGGGGCCGATCTTCACTGCGGGATCAACGGATCGCCCCTGCCGCACGGTTCGTCGTCGTCCGCCAAATCCGCACAACAAAAAGATCGGCGGAGGGTTGCCGGGTCTTGTTCGTTAGATCCGCACCCTCCGCGTTAGTCATAAAATCATCGGGAGGGATTAAGGCAGCCACAATTTTATCCAAAAATAAAATTGTTCAAGTTTGGTTCTTTAATTAAAAAGAATTAGATCACGGGAACGAATCACCAAGAAAAATATAAAATCCGTACCTCGAAGTCGCCGTCGGACGTGAGGTCGTCGCGGAATCGCTCGTCGCGGAAGGAGGGGATCGTCGCGTCGTCGCGGAAGAGACGTTCGTCGCACCGCGGGAAAAACGTCGCGCCGACGATCTCCGGATCTAGAAAAAACGGATTTAATTAATTAAATCCGTTGTCATTGAAATTAAAAGGGAGAATTAAACGATTCGTTTCTCACCTTAGTTGCCGAACGAGGATCGGCCGCGGAAGAAGAGGCGTCGCCGAAGAACGTCGCGGGTAGAGCTCGTCGACGTCGCAGATCACGGTGTGCGTCGTCGAATTCCGGTCGCCGGCGTTCTTCGCGTTCTTCGCGTTCTTCGCGAGGAGAGTGGAGGCTCAGAGAATTCGCACAACGATGGCAATCCTCCAAAATAGACAAGTTTGTCTATTTTATTAATTTGCCAACGAACGCAAACGCGTAAGTAACGACCCATTAAATTCGTTGAATTAATTCAACGAATGAAACAGCCCATTTAATTCACGAAATAAACCGCCCAATTAAATGGTCTGTTAAGAAATTAAAGAAAACGCGCCAGTTGACTTTTCAGTTACTTTGACGGGTTTTCGCGGGTGCGTTACTTAGCGAAAGAAACGGCGGGGTTCGTGCGGGCCCCACCGCACAAATATCCTACCAAGGGGTAGGGTATTTCCGGATAGCACCCTATCCACTTTAACTCAGTTCAAGTGGCTTCCAAGCGGCTTCCAAGCGGCTTAAGTGAAATAAAATAAAGTTGTCGCACAACCTTTATTTTATTTCCGACTTAAAGCCCAAAATTTTTTAAAAACCACGGTTGAGAAAACGCAACTCCGGAAGAGGCGTTTCTAAGCAAATACCGGCGCTGCGATTTCATCGGTGCCCTTAGAATTCGATTCCGGGCACCGGTTCAAAAGATAGAAAAACCCGCTCGTCCGTTCACTGAACGTACCCGAGCCAAACTTCGGAAATTGATTCCGGGCACACCGGGCCTCGGAATCAGGTGTCGTCTGAAGCTACGCTCTTGCAAAATTCCAAAGAAAATTAAGAAAAAAATTTCCTTGAAATTTGCGGGTCTTTACACTCCCCCACTGAGCATATGAAACTTCACATACATGTAAGGATACCTAGCCCCTATGCACACCTCCACATGTCCATGAACATTTTCAAGGGGATACTTACATATATGCTTATATGCATATACTAGTCGCCACTCACCTATGTATGCATTTTCATATATATAAATGGGACACCTAGCCCCATACAAGTATATTCACTACCATGGATGATTATACATTTAATGGGGGGACCCACATATAAATAAATATATATATATATATATATATATACATATACTTACCTATGCACATGCAGGTGAGTCACCTTAGGCTCGATGACTCAAAACTGCAAAGAAGATACCACGCACTACACATATAATTCAATAAATCAATAAAAAAAATTATGAAACACTTCAAGATTATCACCACAAAAAATTACAACAAAAACACACTCAAATTATTCTATTAAAAATCAAATGCTCAATAAATTCATTTGAAAATACATTTCACACCACTTACATAACTCATAAAAACCCCTTTTTAAATTATCAAAAGAAAAAAAACGCACTTGATCCAACCATTTCCCATGGGCCACACCCCTTTTAAGACAACTCATAAACCTAAATCATTTTTTTAAACAAGATCTTCATCATTTAAAAAATTTACATGTCATATTTAAAGGTTCACAATAGAACCCAATATGCCAAAGTGTTACATTTTCCTTTAAGTTCTTACTTCCAAAATCATTCTCACCCTTAGTGCCTTTGAAAACATGTTTCTCACTCATCAAACAACCCATAAATATTTCCACAAAACACCATAATAAAGAACACACAAAACATATCCACTTTACCCTTTATAAAATCTATTCTCATCACATAAGTATACCAATCCCTTGTAAATCACATTTTGCACCTCACAAATAAAAGGTAGAACACATAAAAATTAACCAAAAAAGAAAATAAAATCATCTAATAATGGTAAAACTTGGATTCACCTACCACTTATGAATAAATTTCTGGAAAAAGTTTTGAAACCACAAACGCACCTCACCCACACCTCCGAGAGGAAATATAGAACCCGAGTTCAAGATATCGGACCAACAATTTCATGATAGACCCCAAAAATCAGAACCCTAAATGATACTAAAACCCTATGAGGAAGAAAATATTACTTTAGAGGGTGCCGCCGGAGGAGGAGGATTTCAGGGAGGACATGGCCGCTAGAGAAGGGATTTTGGTAGGTTTGGTGCATTTCACAAAGAGGAGGGAGGCCGGTCGGAAGCAGGTTTCATGTAAGGTTGGTCTCACCGAACAGAGCCGCAGTTTTGGAGGAGGGTTGGCTGATAGGTCGCAGTTCGGGAAGAGGGTGAGGGCCAGCTGGCGGGTCACGGTTTGGGAGGAGTTTCGGCCGATGGGTCGCGGTTCTAGAGGAGGGATGACAAGCGAGGAAGGGGGTGTGAGCAGAGGGCATTGGCATGGGAGGAGGGTCCTGAGCTAGGTATGGCTGCGATGAGAAATAGGGGGGAGCGGTTGAGGTGATAAGGGAGGAGGTTCGAACCCAAATTAAAGAGAGAAAGAAAATAATAATAATAATAATAATAAAATAAAATAAATAATATTAATAATATAACTAATAATAATAATATTATTATTATTATTATTAGCCTAAAAATGTTATAGAAAAAATAAAATATAACGCGCCTGGTTGGGGTGTGACATTTTCCCTTCTTCCCAAACCTCATTAATTTATTACATGGTGATATAAAAAGGAACACTTTGTCTTCAACCTCAAACTCTAGATCATGTTGATGACTTTCTACATAGATTTTTTCCTGACTTTGTGTAGATTTCATATGATTTTGAATCAGTTTTAACCTTTTCCATAATCTCTTGGACTAGATTAGGTCCTGTGTGATTCCTATATCTAACTTCATCACAACATGTTAAGATATGTCACCTCTTCCCATATAGAGCCTCATAAGGTTCCATTTGATTGATTGAATATAAACTGTTGTTATATGAGAACTTCACTTGGGGAAATTGTGGATCCTAACATCCTTGTAAATTTGTTAGACATTATCTCAACATATCCTCCTGTGTTATAATGGTCCTTTAAAACTAACTATCCATCTAAGGATGAAAAGCAGTACTAAAGCTCAAGTTTTTATTTAACGTTTGCTGAAGGATTCTCCAAAACCTTGAGATAAACCTTATATCTTAATCAGATATAGTGGAGAGTGTAACTCCATGAAGTCTTACCACTTCCCTTATGTATATCTTAAAGAGTTGGTAAAGAGATAAATCTTTCTTTATAACAATGAAATGTGCTAACTTTTTAAGGTGGTCGACTACCACTCGGATAGTATTATTACCTTCAGGTGTCCTGGTGAGTCCTATGATGAAATCCATGGTTATGTTTTCTCATTTCCATACTGATATGGGAAATGGTTGCATCATACTCTTAGAATTATTTCATTCATCCTAAAATTGCTGGCATACGAAGTATCAAGATATAAAATCCAAAATCTATCTCTTCATGTTATCCCACCAGAAATTTTGCTTAAAATATCTATACATCTTATTGATTCATATATGAATAGACAAATATGATCTATGTGAATCATGTAGAAGTTACCTATTCAGTTTTAGTTTTTATGGGACACATATCTAGGTTCTGAACCTTATAAATTCTTTTTTATTAAACTTGAACTCTAAAATATTTCCCACCTTCTTCTATAGAAACTCATCATCTTTCTAAGCCTCCTTGATCCTCCCAAGAATGGATGGTTGAGTAATTATTTTAGAAAAATCCTTTTATTATTCCAATATTGATCCTATTCAGTTCCAATAATATTGGATCCCTTTCAATCCTCATCGTGGATAGAGTTGCGGGATCCTTTATTCTCATATTATCTTCCACTTTGTTCACCTTCCAATGATGGTAATGGATTGAACAATCGTAATACTTGATCAGATCTAACCACCTCCATTGGAAAATATTAATCTTATTTTCTGTGAATATATAATTAAGTCTTTTATATTCTATGTATATATCATGCCTCACCCTATAGAGATAATTTCACCAGATATTTAATGCAAAAAACACTGTACTCAATTCTAGATGATGATTTGGGTAGTTCTGCTCATGGATATTTAGTTGGTATGATGCATAGGCTATCACTTTGTCATTTTTCATGAGTACATAGCCCAATACCATTTTAGATTCATCACTTTAGACCAAAAATACTTCCACATTGGCAGGTAATGTGAGCATAGGTGTAGTTATATCCTCTTCTTCATCTCTTTAAAACATTCCTCACATTCACCATTCTAGAAAAAATTGATTCCTTTCCAAGTTATCTTGGTTAGGGGGCTTGAAAATCAGGAGAGGTTTATAAACTTTTTATGATAATACACATATATTCCAAGGAAACTATGAATTTACATCACAAAGGTTGGTTTGGGACACCCTTCAATCATCTCTGTTTATGAAGGATCCATAGATATCCCTTTATTGGTGATGATGTTCCCTAGGAATATTACTTGGTCTAACCAAAACATAAATTTACTATACTTTTCATAAATCTTTTCTTTTTTCAAGGTACTCGGTACAATATTAAAATGCTCCTCATGTTCCTCCTTACTTTTGGATTATATAAGAATATAATTACTAAATACTACCACAAATTTGTCAAGGTAATCCCTAAAGATTCTATTATTCAAATCCATGAATATTTTTAGAGAATTAGTGAGTATAAATGGCATCATTATGAACTCTTAGTGACCATACCTTGTATTAAAATTATCCTTGGGGGTATCCTCTTTATTTACCTTTACTTGATAATATCCTAAATAAAGATCTGTCTTATAGAAATATTGGGCTCCACATAGCTGATCAAATAGGTCATCAATCTATGGTACAGAATACTTGTTCTTTATTGTGATCTTGTTGAGATCATGATAATAAATGGAGAGGATAATTGACCCATCCTTATTCATAATGAAGAGGACCAATGAACCCTAAAGTGAAGAACTTGGGCGTATAAACCCTTTATACAGATTCTTCTATATTTTATTCTTTAGTTTCTCAAGTTCAACAATGACTATTCTAAATGGATTCTTGGATATTTTCAAAGCCCTAGTATAATCTCGATTGAAAATTTAACCTCTCGGGTATGAGGAAGACCAATAAATTCTTCGGGAAACACATCAACATGTTCCCTTACAATGGTAATGTCTTAAAGGATGATATTTTATTTAATTATAATCATTTGGGATAGATACTCTTGCTCACAATGTAATAATATATATTCATGAGATGTTGGTACTAAATAATATACATCCACCTCCTTGCACTTGTATAGAATCAAAGGGTAATTTGTATTGTAGAGGTTGATTTCCTTCTCTCAGCAATTTATGTTGGATTTATAAAATTAAAGTCAATCCATACTCAGAATTGTATCAAATTATGCTAAAAGAAGTATCACAAGGTTTTCTAAGAAGTTCATCCCACAAATTTTGACAAGGGAGGAGTTATATACTTGGGATGCAGTAATTTCCCTATTTTTTGTTTTCACTGGTAGGTCTACTTCCATGATTTGTGGTGGTGTTTGAATAGTTCTACTAACATTGAAATATATTAAATAATTAATATAACTATGGATTATAACACTTCATTTAACTATTTGATTCTGATTCTAATCATTTACATCATCCAAAATAGATTTAGAGATGATAATATTTAAACTATTAAACACATAAAAGGGATACTATGATCATTGAAGTTATAACTCATAAATGACATGTTTTATTTAACCTATTAACTTCTAGGTTTCAATCTAAGTTATCCATGATCTATTTCATAACATAAAATCTTATTGTAATTTTTTCAGTTGGTAATTTTTCATAAGGACATTGTGAATTTAACAAATCATATCCCCTAGGAGTTTCAAACCAAGTGTGTATCAAGGCCCATTTTCATGCACCAGGTGATTATTGAGTCCAATTCAATGTTCTATTTTTCGGGTTATTACCCCTATATACATCTGTATCAGATCCACATACACTTGTATTATCCATATTGGAGTTTATTTTCTTAGAAACCACCCACTCTATACTTTACCAAAATTTAGGGATGTTTTCCTATGTTTAGTATTATCCTTAAGGATTTTACTAGAGTTTTCTAATCCTAATCCCAAAAATAATTTCACTTTCCTTTGATTCCAACTAAGATGACTCTTTTCTTTAATACACTTTCTTTCATTATTTATTACATAAAATCACACTTAGTTTAACATATAATATCGAGAAGCCTAGTGTATTTGGTAGATTAGGTACATATCATGTCAACTTGATACATGGATACAATAACATTATTGAAAACTTCTTTAACATTCTCTAAAATTCAATTTCTCTTAAAACTATAAGGGATAACCTAGGGACATACATAATAAAGGGGTGAGATCTAAATCCAAGTAAGGTAATAAAAAAGCCTAAGATAATGAAATTATTACATGTTAGTCAATATTAATTTAAATGGTACATAAAAGGGGTTAGAATCATAATCTTGAAAAATGATGCATGGTACAACATGATAGCATAAAGGCAGCATGGGAATGCGGAAACAACATTAATCATGACATCAAAAACATAAGTCAATTATAACTATCAAGAAATCATAACATGGTTGAAAAGGTTTCATAATGGATTCGGTTTCTCCATAATCTCATACATGACATATTATGAGACTATAACATTACCCAATTCATTGGAATGCTATATAATTTTGGGCACACCTATCGCTTTCATATCATGTGCATGCATAAGTGTGCCACATAGATTATACAACATAGGATCATATTTCATTACATTTAATCTAATAATTAATGAGTGTGGAATAAATAAATTTAATTACAAAATAAAATAAGGATTGGTATGTATAGGTTAATACCCTTGATTTTAAATGTTAATGCTCTTCACAATACAAAGGTTTATCATGGAAAAATCATGGGATAATTTTCACAGCATAACGGGGATACATAATGAATCATGGGAGGGATTGATGAGAGTGAAAGGGGTATCTCATAAATTTTAAATAATAAGGGTAGTAATAGGGATATGTAATAACATAATCCAACATTAAAAATTTATAATTAAAAGGTATAGGACAGAAAGGGTTCTTGAATAAAATTTTGTCATGGGAAAATCGTAAGATAATTTCAACAATATAATGGGGGTAAATAATTAATCATGGAAGGTATTAATGAGAGTTAAATGGGTATATAATAACAAGTAAATAATAAGGTCAGTAATATGGATATGTGATAACATAATACAACGTGAAAAATTGTGAATAAAATGGCATAATACAAAAAAGGTTCTTGAATAAAATTTTGGCATGGAAAATCGCAAGATAATTTTGGCAGCATAACAGGGGTACATAATGAATCATGAGAGGGATTAATGTGGGTTAAATTGGTATCTCATTGCTTGAAAATAATAATTTTTATAGCAGGTATTTATAAAATAATATCCCATCAATATTAATTGAAATATAAAAGGCATTAAATAAATAAGGTTCTTGGATAAAGAGGAGAATGAGAGGATCCCTTACCTTGAGAGGGTGTTTCTAAAAGATTGGGAGGAGCTTATTGACAGATTGGGAGAAAGTTTGGATGGGTATAGAGACTGATTTTCAGATTAAGTTCATGATACAATCTTTTCTGGTGAAGATTAATGGGATCTTGGGTGGCTTTATATAGGAAAAGATAAGGGAGTTATTTATTACTTTCTAAACTTAGGTTTTGGAATCTATAAAATAAATTAATCAAAACTAAAAACATTATCATGGTTTTTTCCAATTTTTTTTGAAAAATAAGAGTGGTTTTTATTAATTCCATAAACCAATCACTTTAAAATAATATACTTGGTGATGTGGAAGTGAGTCGTGTTTATAAAGAATGATTTTAAAATCTTTAAATATAATATAGGTTTTTAGAGGATTCATAAAGAGATTATAAAATTAATAAAATAATATAAAAACAAATTATGTTAAAGGTAAAATATATTTTTCCATGTATACATTTAATAGACCATATTACATCACTTTTTAGTTGTTATAATGTCATAATACACGACATATATTTATACCATATTTAATTTTTACCTGAAAATTTGACTGTATCAAAAAATTATGAAAAATTCACCATTGGATAATTTTGAAATGATGATTCAAAAAATAATATTTATTTTAAAAAAATAATTATATTAATATGATAAATTACACTTTTAATTAAAATCCTCATTTATTGAAACATACTGAGTTTTTTACAATAACAATTTTCTGACCCTTATAAAAATTACAGTTTCACTTCTTAAAATTATATTATAATTTATATTTATTATATAAAATTTTGTAATAAAATTTTATTAAAATATAATTTAATTCATGAATTCATTAAAAATAATTTCTTAATTGAAATTTCATATTACCCAAAAATACAATCTGAATTTTATCATATTAAAATCTAATTCTTATCAAACTCTTTACTTAATCCTTTATAAAGTAAAAAAATTTAGAGTAAATATAATCATTAATTTATTGGAAAGAAAATATACATATTCATACTATTAGGATCAAGATAAATGACCCCTTATTACACCAGTGAACACCCAAATGGTATGGTGTGTGATGATTAGATTCTCATGGGGTGGTTCAACAAACATGGTTTGGTATGTGATCCTGATAAGCTTAAACTTCTCCTATAAATGGTTTTGATCTTTATTTAATTGTTGGATATCAAATTGGTATTAGTAAAGGGAAAATATCAAAGATAATATCTCCCTTTTAATCTCTAATAAATGGGCTTCATAGGGTATAATCCTACCGGTCAAGGTCATCGCTTTATTTTTCTATGTCAATAGGACTTTATCATAACCCTTAATATATACTAATCATATGATCACTATTCAACAGATATATTATCAATGGTTATTATTGTAAATAGTCTTTTCAATCTGATAAAATATAACATATAATGGTATAATATCACCAAATTATTGCATGTGTTTTCTATATTTACATTACATAAATAATTCGCTTATTAATTTAAAAGGGGGATTTCATTTATAAAAGTTCAGGTCATCAAAACAACCTTCTCATGTTATGAGTTCTAGATAATAGAAAATATATTCTCCATCACATTTATCCATTTATTGATAATAAGTGGGTTGGGAGACCCACTAAAGGATGGTTTAAATTTATGCATAAATTATAAATATAAAGTTTCTCCTTTCCAGGTGAAATTGGGAGCTACACATGGTTTGTGTTATTATTCACAACTTGAGACGGTTGAGTAAGAATTGATGCTATGTTTTTTACTCTGGTTCTTAATACATTGGGTAGTTCATTATGGAAATCACCACACTATCCCTCACACCCATTATTAACTAAATTACTTCTGTATCCAAGCATTAATAAAATAAAAAGGGTTTAACATAAGTGATGAATAGTTAACATCACAAGGGAATTATTACAAACAATCGCATAAAAATCACACTCTTTGGTACCATTATGTTAGACTATAGTTCTTTGAATTAAATTTAAATCACTCTTAGTTTTATCCAGGTTATCCAAGGTTATTTATTATTAGAATTTATATACTAAATATATTCAAATCCCTCATAATGGTTCATAAGGAGAATGAGAATTACCAAATAAAATCCCCTGCGAGTATCTAGATAGGTGTTCAGTCTTAGGCCCACTCATCATGCACCTATTAGCGATAAAGTCTATGATCAACCAGACTTTTTTAGGGTGATTTACCTTAGGTGTATATATATTATAAAAACCAAACTCTAGTAACCCAGATTCAATGTTTATGTTATTATATTGGTGTAAGGTACAAGGGATCTCCCCACACGGGGTCAATTAATTTAACAAACTTGGAAAATTAAATACATACATGATTTTTATATTACATTGAAAATCTAAAAACATAGTATAAGAAAAATTATTAAATCCTTGATATATTTCATAATATCCTTCTTCAAATCATGGGTAAAGGAAAAAATAAATGGTGAGATTATATTCTTAGTAAGAGTTATGCACAACGGAAGCTATCATGAGTAAATATGGCATAATTAACAAGGTAGAGTGGATAATCAAAACACATTCCATTTGATCACCAACTTGAGTTCAACAATCATACATGGAAAATATCAATATATAAAAAACATGGATAATGAAAAATTTAATTCTTAATAAAGGAAATGATTAATTTTATACATTCATGATTTAAGGCCTCTCAACCAATGTATCATGAATCTTACCATCATGGCCTCTCAACCAAGACATCATTCTTAATAAATGGGTAAGTGAAAACCAAATACCCATCTAATATGGAATGCCTATTTTTTTGTATCTTGATATATATTGGTGAATATAGAGGCTATATACAACTTTTACCCACCAATCACATTCATGTCCAATGTATTCTTCATATTTTTAATGGTCAATACAATTTATTCTCAAAAATGTGTTATAAGTAAAAAATTATCCATATTGAATCAAGAATAAAGAAAATAAATATTTCATCATTATAAACCATCAAGATAAAGAATTTATATGGTATCATTTGATTATATCCCCAGTAACATAAATGGGTGTTGTAATAGTTTAAGATACCTTTAAAAGTTTATCAAAAAAAAATTGAGGAAAATACACTTTTCATTTTGTAATCACTTATTTAAAATATAATTTTTTTTAATAATTTAATGGGAAAATTTTTCTTGGAAAATAAACATGTAAACTTATAAATGAATTTTCAAATAAAAGAGTATTCATGATGTTAGGAAAATTAATTTGTGCAATATAAATTAAAACAAAGAGTATGTTCATACTTTTGGTAAAAAGTACATCATTTAGAAAATGTCAATAAGATTAATTTTAAACCTTTTTATAGAAATTAAAACATTGGTAAAAATTAATTTAATAAATATTTTGATAATAGTAAAAGTATTCTTAAAAAAATTAAATAAAATATGGACAAGGAATAAATACAGTTAGAAAGAAATATTCAAAATAATATTTTTAAAAGAAAGTCTTATACGTGTAACTTACTTGTTGATTCCCGCTCCATCAAGAGAGTGAATGGAAAATAAAAATGTAACCTCAAAAAAAACTAGAGTATAAGAAAATATAATGGGTTTAAGTTATTATTATAATATAATTTTCCCAAACAAAACTTGAATATAAATAATCCCAAAATAAAATGAGATTGTAAAATAAATCCCTTACCACTTGACTTTCCTCATCAGTGATTTTAACCTCTTATATAATAAATTTTGATTTATTATAGTTCTATACCATAACCAAATAAATACGTATAATATTATATATTATCTACTTATAACAATCCAATACCCATTTATTGATAATTCTTCATTAAAATCATCATTTTTTATTATTATTTATTTAGTTTTCCATATAAGTTTTGGTTCCATGGTTTCGGTCCTTTAATATTTATCATGGTTAAATAATATAAAAA
Source organism: Viscum album (assembly GCA_963277665.1). Taxonomy (NCBI): domain Eukaryota; kingdom Viridiplantae; phylum Streptophyta; class Magnoliopsida; order Santalales; family Viscaceae; genus Viscum; species Viscum album. The sequence continues at coordinate 818,036,195 of OY728165.1, forward strand.
AAATTTATAATTATATAAATATAATATATATTTATTATATAAATATTTAGAATCATCTATGAAATATGGACATGAAAAATGAATCGTATCGCTTCATGGAGGTGGTAGTTCCCACGTGCGCACAAGTGACGTTGTCATTTTTTAATGAGTGGAAGGGTAAGAAGATAAATTATATATTATATTTACATAATAATTATTATTTTATAATTTTCATATATATTAATTATTTCAATAATTATGACTATCCATGTTAGGTGGTGATGAAAAAAATACATCGATTTGTGTGGCGGTAATCCACTGTACACAAAAGTGATGGTTTTGTTTCTCATTTGATGGAGAAGGAGGTGGGTAAATACTATGTCATAAAAATAATAATATATAATTATATGGTATGTACTATTTTTATTTTAATATAATGGTTAGTATATAATTGAATTTGGTAAAAGAATAAGAAAGAATAAAGTGTTTGGTTAAGATGATTACCTCTTATTTGAAATATATCTTATAGAAAACCTCTTAAGGACCCATGGAATGGTATTTTAAGAATTCCATAACCTATAATTTTTTTCTAGGGAATTTTATAAGAGAATCGGGTAGGTTATTTTTTAGATATATTTCTCAAAGTGGTGTAAAGAAGAGAGGGTAGGGGTTCCCTTTTATAAGTGCGGGGAGGGACACACGTTGAACTTTCTGAAGGATTAAAATATTATTAAGTAATTTTCATTGGAAAGTGTCCCATAAATAATTAAATATAAAGAATAATATTATAAGGTTCAAAATAAATTCATCTAATAAAAATTAATATGAAAAATTGTGGCCTTAAAAATTAGTTTTAACCTAGGTTAATTTGATTTATCCTTTTATCATGGTGACAAATTTTTACTGGTTTTACTATTCATTATGAACAAAATTTTAGTTGAAATTATTAAATAATATTAATTAATATTACTCAAAATATGGAATCTATTTTATAATATTCATTTTCTATAGTTGGTAGAAATTCATATTAAAATAAACCTGTAAAACGCAACGAAAAACGGTATTATGAAAAATTCCTTTTTGTGTGTTAAAGTATTTTTATAACAAGATCAAGTATAATATTGATCCAAAAGGTATAAATTAAATTATTTTTAATAATAATTAACTAATTAAATTTTAAAACCAATTCAAACCAAAATGGTTCTTTTAAAATATTAAAAAAGAAAAGACATTTTTCTTAAAAAATTGATATTTTCACTATTCATAAAACAATCAACATTTTCATAAAATTCCCAAAAATTCACCAAAAAATAATTTTGATATTATTATAAAAAATTATATACTTTATTATAAATTTATTTTCTAAAATTAGATGAAATTAATTATAATATATGGGCACAAAATGTAATAAAACTCATTTTTGAATAAAATTTATTTTTGAACCATAAAATGGCTTTCCTAAAAATTAAATACTTATTTTCTACAAATTAATCAATTAATTTTTATTAAAAAAACTATTTTTATATATTTTTAATAATTTGGATAATTCTATTTATACCCATAAATCCAATGGCTAGGTGATAATTTTTTTATAATAATATTTCAATAGCATGTCGTGGTTCATTTAAACTTTATGTTACATGTAAAGTAAGATGTCAGATAAATTAACTTTATTTAAAAGAAAATGTATTCTAGAATATTAGGTTGTTACATTCTTCCACCTTTATAATAATTTCACCCTCAAAATTTCTTCACTCTAATACAAACATCTGAGGATACTTCTGCCTCGTCACATCTTTGGGTTTCCATGTAGCTTCCTCAATTTTATGGGTTCACCACAAAACATTGACTAGGAGAATGGTCTTGTTTCATAGGAATTTTTCTCTACAATCCATAAGTTTTTTTCCTTATCAGATATATCTTTCTCCAGTGGTATGACCTCTGATTTTAGTTCATGTGAAGGACCAGGTATGTACTTCCTCAGAAGAGATACATAGAACACATCATGAACATGAGAGAGATTTGGTGGAAGTTCAAAATGATAAGCTACCATCCCAATGCGATTAATAATTTCAAAGGGACCTATATATATCTAGGGATAATATTTAACTTACTTCCAAATCTCATAGACTTCTTCTAAGTAAATATTTATATGAATACCTTATCACGATATTCTAACTCTAGATATCGCCAATGATTTTAAGCATAACTTTTTTGTTGACTCTAAGCTTCCCTTGTGTGTTGTTGAATAGATCTAACCTTCTTAGAAATTTCCTTATCTATATCAATTCCCAATATCATTATTTTTCTAAATTCTTCCCAGCATTTTATAGTTCTTCACTTTCATAGATAGAGGGATTTATAAGGATCCATATGAATACTCGAGTGAAAGCTATTTTTGTAAGAAAATCCCACCCAAGGAAGGTTTTGATCCCAATCACCTTTGAAATTAAAAGATAAAGATATCAACACATATTTTAGAGTTTGAATGGTCATATTCAACTGAAAATTTGTCTAAGGATGATAATTATTAATAAAACTCAACTTTGTATCCAGTTCCTGCTAAAGACTTCTCCATAATTTTGAGGTAAACCTCATATATTGATCAGATGTGATTGAGAGTTGTACTTCATGAAATATTAAAAATTACTTAATGAGTAAGTAATTAATCCTATAAAGAGAGAAGTATTCTCTAATAGTAATAAAATAAACTGATTCCATAAGGCAATTGACTATGACACAAATAGCATTATTCTCTTGAGATGTTTTGGGGATTCCAGCGATGATATACATGGTAATGTTTTCCCATTTATATTATTGTATGGGTAATGGTTGTCACATCCCCTTATACTTATATCTCTCATAGTTAACCTATTGACATACCGAGAATTGAGATACATACTTATAATTATTTTTTTCATCTTATCCCACCAGAAATACTATTTCAGAACTCTATACATATTCATACTTTGAGGATGAATAGAGAATGATGGATTATGATCTTTATAAAGAAAATAATTCTTCAAGTTTGGTATTAAAGAAACACATACTATATTTTTGAACCTTATCATTCCAACATGATCATTATTTAACTCATTAACATTATACACCTTCTTATGTAATTCCACATCTTCCTTCTATGCCTTTTTAATCCTCTCATGGATGGATGGTTGAACATTCATCTGAGAAAGATAATATTTATGCCCTTTCCTTAATATTTTAAGATCCATATTCTAAAAATATTTAAATATTATATATCTTTAAATATTAATCATTAATATACTAGAATGGTCTTTTCAACTCAAATCATCAACCACCTTGTTCTCCTTCTCGAGGTGGTAATGTATTGAGTAGTCATAATATTTGATCAATTCTAACCATATTCTCTGAAACATATTCAAATATTTATGTGTAAATATATACTTCAAGATTTTATGATTATTATATATATCATTCCTTTTACCATACTGATAATTCCTCTATATATTTAATTCAAAAAATATTATTTCTAGATTCAAATCAAAATTCAGATAATTTTACTCATGAATTTTCAATTGGTGAGAGGAATAAGATATCACTATATAATTATGCATGAGGAAACATCCTAATACATTTTTTTATGCATCACTATATATCAAAAACTCTTCTCTATTATATGGTAGTACAATAATAGGTGTGTTGTCTAGCCTTCTCTTCAGTTATTTTAAATTCTTCTCATATTCATCTACACACAAGAACATACCCCCTTATGAGTCAACTTATTGGGTATATTAAATGGTCATGAGAAATATCTCACAAATAATAAGTGTTATAAATTCAACCTAAGAAAAATATAGATATTAGTTACCATTGTTGGTCGAGTCCATTGCTCAATAAGTTTTATCTTTTAAGGATTTGTTGATATACCCTTACTTGAAATTATATGACCTAAGAATGATTATTTTTGTAAAAAATTTACACTTGGTAAATTTTGATTCCTTTAGGTCAGCAGTACAAACCTAAAGTGTTCTTCATGATCTTCCTTTCACTTTGAATATATAATAATGTCATCTATAAATACTACTATAAATTGATCAAGGTAATCTATAAATACTAAATTCATTAAATCCATAAATATAGCATGATAATTGGTAAGTAAAAATGGAGTTACTGTAAATTCATAATGACCATACCTCATATATAATGTTATCTTGGGTATATCCTCATTCTTAACCCTTAACTGATGATATCCAAGTCAAAGATAAATCTTTGAAAAATATTTATTTCCTCATAATTGATCAAACGGTTCATTAATACGGTGTAGAAGATATTTTTTCTTAATAGTGCTCATATTAAGTTCCTGATAATAAATAAAAATATGCATTGAACAATATTTATTCTTAATAAAAAGAACAGGTGCACCCAATGGTAAAGCACTAGGACAAATGAAGCCCTTATCTAGACTCCCCTAGAGTTTCTTCTTCAATTCTTGAAACTCAATTGGGGTCATTCTATATATAGTATTTAAAATAGGTGTAGCACCAAGTATGACTTCTATTGAAAAATCAACTTCAAAATTCAGGTAAAGACTAGCAAATTATTCTAGAAAGACATCAAAAAAATCCCATAAAATAGGTATATCCTCAATGTTTAGTTTCTCCCAAACCATATGAGATAAATATACCTCATGAATAGGTGGTGAAACCCATATTATGGAAGTAATTTCCATTGGGGTCTCAAGTTCATCCTCATGCTAATAAAATATTATTGGTTGACTAGGAATATCGAATGTAACTTCCTTTACTTGAAAATTTATTTGGGATTTACACTAAGATATCCAATCCATTCCCAAAATTTCATTGAATTCAACTAGATAAAGAATAATAAGATTTATAGGAATCACATTCCCACAATCTTATATCAGAGAGGATCTATAGAATTGAGATGCGGTCATCGTACCATTAGAAATTTTAAATGTCAATTTAGTATATAATCATTGATTTAGTGATGTGATGCCCTTATAGAATTATTTAAATATAAAATAAAGGGTAGGACCTAAATCAAATAAAAAAAATTCACTTACATAGTGGATGATAAGTGTATCTTTTTCCACATCACTTGGAACTTCCACTTTGGTTGTAGTAATTATATAAGATTGGATTTCTCCCCTTCTCTTCTTCTGTGGTAATTTCACTAGACGATTAAGAGATTGGTTTTAATAATTACCCATCTCTTTGTAGCTAAAGAACTGTATATTAGTGGTTTCTTTCTTTTCCTTTCATTCAAGAGCCTTATGACCCCTTTCTTAACACTTGAAACAAACTATGTTCCCATTAAGTAAGTATTGGGGTGTTTCTTTCCATAAATATCACATGTTGTAAATCCTGTACTCCCTTTCTTCTTCTTTGGAACATTTGTTTTTTCTTGGTTCTTAGTTAGACTCTACTTTTCTTAACTACCCTTGAAGATATAAAACCCATAAAATTATTTATCTATCTTGATGGAACTTGAAACTGTATCATCATATGATAAAAAAAATTGGGAAACTAGTTCCCTTAAAAGACTAGGATTAATCTAATAAAATATATGTTCAATATTTCTTTTTGGATTATTTATGTAGTCTATAGTATGTTATTATAATATTTTAAAGTTATCCTCATAATTTACCCCCACCTTATTCTTCATTATTATTTAAAGTGAGGAACTTACTCTCTATTTTAGCACATTATCAAGGGAAGTATTTCTCAAATAATATCACATTAAAAGTTCCCCATTCTATGATTTAAATTCATTCAAACTCTTTATTATTCTATATTAATGAACACTATTGATTAGAATCTACTTTTAAATAATACACTGCCAGGATAAACTTTTCACTTTCATTACTTCCCAAACCTAGAAATATATTTTTGATGGAATTAATCCATTGTTCAGCTACCAATGGATTAGTATTTTTATTAAAATATTAAGTCTTATGTCACGTGAATCAATCCAAAATATGTGAATCATATTTTGGAATAATAGGTTGTTCTATATAGGAATTTTTATTCATCATAACCTGAGTCAACTACCCTAATATGTCTATAATCTAATCAGTTCTAATTCTAGCTATATTGAATTGCTCAGTAGGAAAATCCATACATTGACCATGGGTATTGATTAACTTTATTTCAATAAGTTTTATCACTAAAAATTCCACATAGTGAGTTATATCATAATCATCATGAATAATTTACAATAAAATAACACTACTAGAAAAACATGCTACAGCCACGAATCTATAGCCATGGTTTTAAAACCGTGGCTATAGGTGGCTATGGCCACAGTTATGTGGCCTAGAGCCACAGTTTTAAAACTGTGGCTATATGTCTTTTTTCATGGGCTATAGACACAGTTTTCAAAACCATGGCTATATCCCACACTTATAGCCATGGTTATGTGGCCTATTAACATGGTTTTCAAAACCGTGGCTATAGGTCTCTCACCCTTTCATGGCAGAAAAATTTTCCTGCCAAAAAAATGGCAGGAAGAACTATTGCCACAGTTTTTTAGGATATTTCCATAGTTTTTAATAATATATATAACATATTATATAGATATATACATAAAATATTTGGTGGTGTAGTGGTTAGGGTGCTTGAACATGAAGGGAAGGTGCTGGGATCAAATCCAGCTTGGGGCATATTATTTTTAGTCTATTGCCACAGTTTTCTTGGACTATAGCCACGGTTAAAACCATGGAAATAGGGACCTATTTCCATGGTTAAAACTATGGCCATAGGTCAACTGCCATAGTTTACAACAGAGACACCTATTGCCATAGTTTTCAAACCTGTGGTAATAGGCCACCTATAGCCACGATTAAAACTGTGGCAATAGGTCAGACCCTACTTCCATGGAGATAGCGCAAATGGTTGGGAAAAACCATGGTCGTAGCCTATGGCCGCGGTTTTGGGCCCTATTGCCATGGTTTTGAACTGTGACAATAGCCTTTTTCTAGTTGTGTAAAAAACCCTATAATGGTAAATGTTCTCAAATACTATAAGGGATTATCATAATTATCATGTTTTCTATGTTCATTTAAAATATAGTTCTCATAGTTCCTACTAAAATTTATATGATACCAGTTATAAAAACCTGAATCTAGTAACCCATATTTAGTGTTTATTTTTTTACATTGGTATAAGATACAAGTTATCTCACCATATAGGATCGATCTATTTTATAGTCATGTAAAACTAGATACATATATGATTATCATATTATATTGGAAATATAAATACATATCATAAGAAAAATTATTTCATACTTGATATCATTCATAATATCCTTCTCCATATCCTAGGGAAAGGAAAATAAATAAAGGGTAATCTCAGATGCTCAGTAAGGATTTTGTATAGTGGAATTTATCATGAGTAAATAAACCATAATCAAAATGGAAAAGTGGATAATCAAAACACATTTAATTAAATAAAAAACTTGAATTAAATGATAATACATGGATAATTTCAACATAGAAAGCATAAGGATGATGAAAACTGAATTCCTAAAAAAGGAAATTCATAATTTTGGACATTCATGATTAAGGACTCTCAACTAAGATATCATTAATCTTTCCATTAATTCCTCCCAACCAAGAAATCATTCATAATAAATGGATAAGTGTAAACCAAATACTCATATAATATGGAATTATGGTTTTTTTATCATGATACCTATCGATACATTGAGGGGATATCAATAATCAGGCCACACCCATCACTTGAATGTCCTATACATTCCCCATATTTTTAATGATAAATATAATTCATTATCAAAATGCCTTATAAGTCTATAATTATCCATATGGAATCAATAATATGGAACATAAATATTAAATAATTATAAACCATTCAATGAAAAAATAAAGATACTATCATTAGATCATATCCCTAGTAAAATCAATGGGTTTTGTAATAATTTAAAAAACCTTTTAAAGATCATTAGAACATTTCTTGAGAAAGATACCCTTTTTCTTTTTAAATCACTTATTTAAAATCTAAAAAAGTACAGTATATTAGGAAAAAAAATTCTTATAAAATAACCATGGAAATTCTAATGGAGTATTCAAAGAAAATATTTGGCATGACTGTGGAAAAATTCATTTGTGTGATGTATGTTAAAACAAAGAGTTCATACACACTTTTTGTAAAAAGTGCCTCATTTATAAAATTACAAGAAGATACCTTTCAAACATATTTATAAAAAAGTCAAACATGTAAAAAATTAATTTCATAAATATTTATAAAATATTAAAATCATTCTTGAAATCATTTTAAATAAAATATAGACATGGAATAAAAATGGTTGGAAAAAAATATTTAAAATGGGATTTTTAAAAGAAGTTATATACATGTAACATACTCGTTGATTCTTGATCCAAAAAATAAGAAATGGAAAATAAACATGTAAAATAAAAATATAACTGGAGGATAAGAAAATGGATGAGGTTTACGATATTAGTATCATATAATTTTCCTAAAGGTAGCCTTAAAATAAACAATCCCTAAATAAAATTAGATTGTAAAACAAATCTCTTACCTCAAGTTCGACTTACCTCATAAGTTATTTTAACATCATGTATAATGAATTTATATTTATTATAATTATATAAAAGAACCATATACATGCTTATAATATCATATATTATCCACTTATAATATTCCAACACCTTTTTATTAATAATCCATTATTAAAATTGTTGTTTTTGAGTGTTATTTGTTTCATTTTTCATGTAATTTTTGGTTCTGTAGTTTCGATCCTTGAATATTTATCATGGTAAAATCATCTCCATAATGTTATTAATGATATAAATATCATATATATTCATGATATAAATATATATAATTATCCATAAAATATGAACATGAAAAATTAATCACATCACTTCGTGGAGGTGGTAGTCAACATATACGCACGAGCAACATTATAATTTTTTTTATGAGTGGAAGGGAATGAAGATAAATGATATATTATATTTCAAAAATAATAATTATTTTTTAATTATCATATATATATATTCATTATTTAAATTATTATAATTTTTCATATGATGCGGTGATGGGAAACAAATTACATCGGTTTGTGATGCGTTAATCCACCATACACACGAGTGATGGTTTTGTTTCTTTTTTGATGGAGATGGAGGTGGGAAAATATTATTCCAAAAAAATAATAACATTTAATTTTATTTTAAATAATATTCTTATAAAATTTTAATTTTTAGGACATAATTTAAGGTGGTAAAATAATAAGAAAAAAAATAAAGTGTTCGGTTAATATGATTACATATTCTTTGAAAGATCTCCTTTATATTTATTCTTAAGGACCCTTGGAATGGTTTTATAAGAAGAAAAAACCTCTAATTAGTGTCTAGGAAATTTTAGAATATAATTGGGTAGTGATAGGTCAATATAGATGGCTCAATTTTTTTAAAGATGATAGGGGAGGGGTTCCCTTTTATAAGTGGGGGGAGGGGCACACCTTGAATTATTTAAAGGATTAAAATAGTATTAAGTAATTTTCATGGTCAAGTGTACCATAAAAATTAAATACTAAGACTAATATGATAAAGTTAAAAACTACTTAAATAAATGACAATTAAGATTAAAAAATTTGGTCTTATCACTTAGTATTAACCTAGGTTAACTCGATTTAACATTTTATTGTAGTGATAAATTTTTACTGTTTTACTATTTATTATGAGAAAAACTTAAGCTGAAACTATTACATAATACTAATTATTAAGATTAAAAATATGAAATAAATTTTACAATATTAAATTTCTATATTTTCTAGAAATTAATTTTAAAATAAACCCACAAAAAGTGGCAAAAATGGTTTTTTGGAAAATTCTTTTTTAAGTATAAAAGTATTTTTATACCATGATCAAGTATAATATTAATAAAAAATGTATAAATTGAATTATTTTTAACAAAAATAAAATAATTAAATTTTAAAATAAATCTTAATTAAAATGGGGCTTTTAAAATTCTAGAAAAGAAAAGATATTTTTCTTTAAAAATCATTATTTTCACTATTCACCCAAAAAAATCAACTTTTTTAGAAAATTTCGAAAATTAACCCTAAGATAATTTTGATATTATAATTTCAAAATTATATATTTTTTTCTAAAATTAAATTTATAAATAGTAATAAATTAATTATAATATTCTTGGACAAAATGTAATAAAACCCATTTTTGAAGAAAAAATATTTTTGAAGTGTAAAATGGATTTTATGAAAATTGAGTACTTATTTCCTTAGAATTAATCAATATACTTTTATTAAAAAATATATATATATACATATTTTTTAAAATTTTATTAATTTTATTCATGCCTACCAATCCAATAGTTAGGCGACAAGTGTCACATAATAATATTTCAATTGTATATCTTGGTTTGTTTAAACCTGGTGTTGTGTGTAAAGAAATATATCAAAGAAATTAACTTTATTTAAAGAGAAATATATCATAAAGTCTTAGAGTGTTAAATGTTTGGTAGACAAATCCACTTTCTCTTATCCAGATAGGGATGTAATTTTGAGGAGAAACCCATAATCCCAACTCTTTCAAAATTTTAGGATGTTATCTTATAATTAGTCTTATACCTAGGGTTTTTACAAAAGTTATCTTATCCTAATTACCAAATATAGATAAATTAATCCTCAAAAATTACTAAACCCACCTATGATAGAAACTAATGAGGTAGGAGCTAAACATTTATTAATAATACATAAATTCCCTGATTTAAATAATATATCTCACAAATAATCGCACAAAGCAATGATATAAAGGTTTAGTGTCTTGAAGATTAGCTACAAAAACATCATATTTTGTAATACTTGTGGACATTATCCATATTTTCACCCATATATACCATATTCTAGAGATATCATATGATATAATCATCTTCTTAACTTGGGGAATGGAAACATAAGAAAGAAGTGAAATCAAATACTCGGTAAGGGGAACTTATCAATTCATTATAAGGGTTATATCATAAACACATGAGAAAAATTAATAGGTGAAAAATATTTGATAAAAGGATCATTGTAACATACGGCTATAATAATGTCATCAAAGAGTCACAATAATAATAAATTTTCTTAGAAGCATAAAACAATAATATTTAATCAAAGTAGAATAACATTAATATATGGAATATCTTATAAAAAGGAATAAAAATGGAATGTAACATAGCATGAAAATAAAAGGAAATTAGAAATGTGGCACAATAATAAGCATGGAAAACATTGTAATAAAACTCATTATCCCCACACCTTTTTGAATGAACTCATTATGTCCATGCGTTAAAATGTGAGCAAACTCATTATTCCCACACCTTTATGAAAATACTCATTATGTTCATGCCTTACTATCTCATGAGATATAAAACTTCAAAAATTCATTGAAGGGAGATATATGGCCCCAACCATCATTATCCATACATATGTGTTCCATATAAAATCAATCATCATAATATTATAAAGAACTCGTAGAAATAGAATGGGTTTCATGAAATTTTCAAAAATCATCAAATAACGTAAACTAAAGGAATCATAGGACATCAATAGTTTTATTTCCAAAAGTGATTATAAAGTAATAAAATGTAGATTGTGATCAAAAAATTTCTTCATGGGATAAAATCCTTAAAGGAAAACAATGGTGAAAATAAAAATGTGTTCACAAAAACTTTTTTAAAAATTTTATAAAAAGTTAGTAATACAAATTATATTCAAAAAATATTGAGGAAGAAAAAGAAGACTTTTGAAAACCTTATTATAATAGTTCCAAATATTGGTTCCTTGAAAAGAAACAAAGGTCAAACTAATAAATTTTTATTGTAAAATATTTTTTAAACATGAAAAGAAATATCTTTCTTAAACATTAGGGGTCTTTTTAAAGGAAAACCACATCGGAGAAAAGTTAAAGGATTTTATTTTATTAAAATTGTTAAAGGGAAATAATATGAATACATAAGACAAAAAATACTTTTATTTCATTAAATAAAATATTTTATATAGGAAAAACATATACATGGAAGAGAAAGATTCATTGGTAATAACTAGATTTATTCTTACAAACCTAACAATTTTGTTTGAGAATATGATTTTTTTTAAATGTCATTATCGATTAAGAGAATTAATTTCCCTAGAAAAAAATATTAATAACATATTTAATTGGTTAATGGTATAATAAAATAAACCTTTAAGAGTATATTTAATTAGTAACTCATATAACCCAATGAGTAGGAAATTGAGTGCATGAAACACTTACCTTGAATTACTGCTTATTCGAACAAACTATAACCTCCTATATAATAAAAAAACTATATTAATAACCTATTTAATAAACTTATTAATATATATAACCTTTTATAAACTTAATTCATAATTATTATCTACATGTATAATAGTTAGTTATTATCTATTTTCAATATCAGGTGTGAGTAATCTTGATTATTTTGAACTAGTTTCATAATAGCATTGTAATTATTCATTCTTCTCCCAAAGTTAATCATTTCAAGATTATTCAAAATATAATAATAATTTATTTTAAATAATTCCTTAATTCCCATTTCATTAGTTTAAATACATGGATATGGTTCATGAAAAGGAAATTTTTATAAACTAGTTCTGATGTGTTTAACGATCAAAAGGTGATATATTAATAAAAATATTAAATATTAATAAAAATTTAAAAAATATTAAAAATATATTAAATAAAATATTATTAAATTATATTACCATTATATAACATTCCTTAATAATTTTTTATTTGAACATTATAACATCATTCATGTAAATGGTAAAAACTGACGCAAATAAGAGCGTGTTATAATGATTTTATGTGTAAGGACGTGATTTTATATAATGTCAATATAAATTTTACAGAAACTTAAACATTTAATAAATATCATTTAACTTCATAAAATCCATTATTATTAACATCTATATAGGGTAGTGATGAAAAATTAAATTTATCATTCATGGCGGAAGTAGTATGCATGTATACACGATTAACGATTCCATTTCTCAAAAAATAGCATAGAATAAAGATATATGCTAAATTTTAATTTAAGAATTATAATAATGAAATATTAAAAATATTATTTCCCAAATAAATCCTTATTTCCATCCAATGATAGATTAATATAAAAAATGAACCACATATCTTTGTGGTGGTGGTGGTGGTTCGCACGTACACATGATCGATGTTGTTTTGTTTTTATTAGTTGATGGAAAATATTGAATAATGGTTTCTAAATTAATAAAATAATTTTATAGTGTATTAATAATAATTATTTCATTATATTAGGATGTATAAAATAATTTTTTAAGAGTAATATTAAGAATAAAAGGTTGGGGAGTGAGAAATTTTCATATTGATAACTTAATATTTCTCTTGAAAATATTCTTCAAAGTGGAGGCCTTAGAAAAACTAATTTAGACCAGAGGATTATGATATTGAGATAGGATTATAGGAAGAGAAAAATGTTATGATTTTTTTATGAAATTAGAATGTATAGTTATATCATGAAGTGGTGGAAGTAATCCCCTTTTATAAATGAAGAGAAGGTTAATTTTGGAAGTACTCATTACATTTCAATAATCATATGTCACGATTAAAGGGTCAAAGGGTCCAAAAGTTTAAAATAATGTAGGGGAGGATGGATTTTTTATAAAACTTTATTCTTCGCACTTGGATTCATGTTTTTTAAATTTTTTAGGTCTTTGACACTTAGTAAAACTCTTTTTAACATTTTTACTTTTACCGCACTAACTTATTTTTTAACCATGGTAGTTAAGTTTAATTAAAAAAAATTAAAATTAAAATTATTTCCTAATTTTAAAATTATTATTTAAAATATTAAAAATATTTTTATTAAATTAAATATCTAATTCTTGGAAAAGTTAATTTTATAATTAATACACACAATGTGTAAAATAGTTTTTATAAAAAGTGTGTTTTTATACTTATATTTATGTATAGGTTAAAAATTATAAATTTTATTAATTTAAATTAAATAAATTTTTCAATTATAAAATAAATAAATAAATATTTAAAATTAATTTAAATCCTAATTTTACCATAAAAATTATTAATTAAAAGAAAATACTAAAAAATGTTTTTAATTTGGAATAAAATGTTACCTAAGTTCTAGAAATTAAACATATATTTTATAAGTTCATAATAAAATTTAAAATGAATAATTTTACCCCGTAAATACATATTTTATTAATTATCAAGGTTTAATAAATTTCTAAGTTTTTCTTATAAAGTCATAATAGGTATACTTTTTTGTAAAAACTGTATTTTTACTATTCATTGAAAAATTAATTATTTTACAAATGTCCCAAAAATTCATCCTAAGATAATTTTGGGATTTTGAATTCAAAAATTAAGTTAATTTTAAAATATTCATATTTTATAATTTATATGTATATTTTTAAAATTAAAAGAAAATGTATGAAGAAAACTTCTTTTGTTGAAAAAAGAACTATTTAAACTTTATGTTTTCTTAATCTTATTTTGTATACATTTATAATTTATTGTTGTATTTTTAGATACTCAAGGTTTTATTCTTATAATAATTTTCTTATCTAATATGTTGTGGATCTTTTAAGTTTGGTGTTTCATGTGAAACAATCTTATGGACACCGTATTTTTTATGGAGAAATATTTTCTAAATCATGGGTCATTGCAAGTATAACATTTATCTCATCACTTAGTTATTTAGGTAGGGTATCAACCTAATAATATATATATAACTCTTATATATTTGAGCAAAAAAATCTTTAACCAATCCATCATATGGATAAACTCAAATCTATTCCTCTAGTAACCTAATTCTATTAGAGTATCCTAATTAAGTGTAACCCAAATAAAACTCCAAGAAAAGGCACCAAATCCTATTAGGGTCACCCATTACTTTATCTACTTACACAAGATAATCCATAGGAACCCAGCTATAGCATGACCTGCCTGGTTGTATGATTTAATTCTTGACAAGTGCTTCTTTAGAAGAAATCTGACATTTAGTATTTTTAAAGGGAATTTTTAATATCACCATCTTATCTCATGTTATTTCCTTTATGGATACATGTTTATGGTAATTTAGTTTTCAATATTATTCATTTCATTAAATCTGTAACACCCCAGGTAAATAAAGAATATGACATTTCATATTTATCCATATTTGTGAATAAAATATTTAAATAACTTTAAAGGGGACGCTATGCTCGATGGCGTACCCAACACGCAACAACGAGTTTCTTGGGAATCTTACGTTGCACTCTAATAATAAAATAATATTATTTTAAATGGTAGTTAACATATAGCCGTTGTAATGGCGGGAATGGATATAAATAACTAAAATATGATTATATATGTTTTTAAATGTTTTTACATTTATCCAATAAAAGATAATGGCTTAAAATACGGAAAGAATTCAATTTTAGGCGTATATGCCCTAGTTTTCACTAAAGGTTCACTTATCACCTTTTGATGGAGAACCGTCATTAAATATAGTTTTGATCACTCTTATACATTCTTTTGGACCAAATAAAACACTTATTAAGAATCGGGACATCAAAATTTACTTTGTGTAAATTTTTGGTATTTTTCCGATAAAGTTCATTTTTTTAATGAATAGTGTAAAATGTTGTATTTTAATTCAAAACCACTTTTTAATCTAATTTATTTATATGATTAGATTATATTTTGAATTGGTTTTAAAGTGAAATTAGAAAATATTTTTACCCTTAAATCCAATAGTGTTCTTTGGAATCAATTTCACTTTGAAATCAGACTTAAACTAGTGTCAATCTTTTGATACTTATTGTTTCATAAAACACGCTATTTGACATGAAAGCGGGAATTAATTATTAAATTAATTAATGTGACTTATATGTTTTGAATTTTGTAAAATGGACTTCATTTTTGAATTCAGAATATCAAATATAGCTTAGGGTGAATTTTTGGGATTTTTCTGAAAAACTTCAATTTTGGATGAATAGTGAAACCACTAAGTGGTACTTATAAAAACTGATTTTCCGTTTAAATGAAATTTTGCCATCATTGTGTTTTGATTTTCAAAAATCTGACATACATGGTTTTCATTAATAAGTAAAATGTGGTTCAATGAGATTATAATAATTTTTTGGTGAATAGTAACTTATTAAGTTTTTAATCGCGATTAGAGGTAATTAGTGTAATTTAAGGTAAAAATGATATTATAAGAATGTGAAAACACCATGACACTTGTCCTACACCTATTGGGTGAGTCATGGCCGACCAAGAAAAGCCATGGGCCAACTTGGGGACCCCATGGAGACACTTTGGTTGGGAAATGACATAAATAACTTTTTATTTAATGTTAAAATTAAATTGACACAAACATGAGTTGTTTTACTAAAACAATTTTTAAGTAGGGTTAAACAGGTCCAAATTTTGATTATAAATAGTCATTGGAAATATAAAAAGATTTCCTACATCATAGTA
Organism: Viscum album; assembly: GCA_963277665.1. Lineage (NCBI taxonomy): Eukaryota > Viridiplantae > Streptophyta > Magnoliopsida > Santalales > Viscaceae > Viscum > Viscum album. The sequence continues at coordinate 818,052,699 of OY728165.1, forward strand.
TTTTTTTTATAATTTTTAGACATTAAATAAATTAAATTATTTATGACATAATAATGATGCAGCGATGACATCATTATTTGACGATTTAAATAAAATGGAAAGATAATGTAAAATATATGAACTAAACATGGCCAAAACAAATTGGATGAGTGGATTTCTAACCCTTATCACCTTATCCACGAATTATATCAATGTGGGACCTTTTAAAACCGAAACACATTTTCAAATAAAGTAATATTTCTTACTTTCCAAAAGTGCCCCTCCTCTCCTCTTATAAAAGGCCCCCACCTCTACCTCATTTCACACACTCCTCAAGCCTTTGGCTCGGCCAACCCCTGCCCATTTACTCTCTTCACATCCCTCTCCTCATCCTAGAGGATTCCCTTTGGGAAGAATCCTTTCAAAGGAAGCCTTTAGTCTCAAATCAAAAGGAGTTACACTTTTAAAGGTAATTAATTCTCTCATGTTCATTTGTTTTATTTTGCTTCTCCAACCCCCTAAACTCTTTTTATTTACTTATTTTGTAACAACACCAGTATCTTAAATATACTAGGATGTTGTTATAAGATTTATTCGAGCTACACTCTCACACAACTACATCAAATGGTTAAAGAACATACGGTTTCCGTGGATGGTGAAATCCTGCCTCCCGAAACGATGATTGTTCAATACTCATTTAACACCTTCAACGGTGGCCATTATGATGTCACTATTTTTATATATGATATATAATATGTTTATGTTTTATTTATGCTTCTGTATTTTTCATTTTTGTCTTACCTTTATGGCTTCCATTATGGGTATACGCGATATCTTCATTTAAGGAAGTGCGGACTACCGCCCCCTCAAAGTGATTTGATTCGTTAAATACCATATGTGGGATGTATAAAGGATGTAAATATGATATTATATATGATATTATACTGGAATTATAATATAACTTTATATCATTATTATTCCATTCTATAAAATACGAAATAGAAATGAAATTAGTGTTCATGCGTACGTACGGCTTACCGTCTCCATGAACGGTGCATTTCATTTCTTACCTCTAAATGATTATGTAATGTTATAAATGCATGAATGTACTGGATATATATGAAATATATGATATCTACATAATGAATACAATTCTGGATATAATAAACATTTGGCCACACGAACAACATGTAATTGTAAGAAGTCCACTTTCGACTTAAGAACCAAATATCGGCAAAACAAATATTATTAACTTAAATGATTACATAATGTTTATGACATGGTAATAAGTGTTATAAAAGTAATAATGAACTTGAAAAAGGTTCTTAAGGAATTAGAAATTAACTCAAGTTTATTATTCAGGAGATTAAAGAACGATCGAGTCAAGTCGGACCCGAGGTAAGGGATCTTACTCCTCTCTTTCTTTTTAAGTACACTCTTTTATGTCATTCCTTTTAAAGCTCATATTTCTTGTTATTGGGATGATATTTTATATTAATCCTACTTTAATTTTTATGTTCATGTGATGAGAGACCCTATTCTCTCTCATCAATCCATTTTGGAAGTTTTGATTGGCGCCGTTAGGCTGCCGAACTTTCGTAAGAGATCTAACTTCTCTCTTTCTTTTTAAGTACTCTCCTTTATGTCACTTCTTTTAATATCCTATTTGTAATGTTGGGGGATGTTATTTTATATTCATCTTGCTGTACATTATATTTTAATGTGATGAGATACCCTATTTGATCTCATCAATCCATATTCGGAAGTTTTATGTGGCGCCGTTAGGCTGCCGAGTTTTCGTGAGGGATTTTTCATCTCACTTTTATTCCCGTGAGATTTATGCTACATTTGCCACAAATTCCATTTAGTGGTGTATGTACTGCCCATTATTCTACTCTTTGTGTAATATGCTTTCATTTATGAGTATTTACATCAATGACCTATTGTCTTTCTTTCATGGGGTGTATGTTTTGAAAGATACCCAAGTCGGTAAGGGAACCTTTCACCCTCCTCTTTTTTAAAAGACTTCTTTTATTGGGTCTTTTAATTTACATATTTTTATGTTGGGATATGTTATCATACATCCTTATTGATGTAAATTTTATTTCAAAGTGATGAGATACACTTTTTATCTCTCATCAACTCATTTTGATGTGATGCCGTTAGGCTGTCAAGGGAACTTTTTAACTCAATTTCGATTTCTTTGGGTTCAACTTGTAGTCATTGAATATGTCATCCATTGAATATGTGTGAATTACCTTTTATTGTTTTACACTTAATATCCACTTATATTGTGTGTATATATATTTGTCACAAATATTTTTTGAGATTTATTTGTCCTTAATTTAACGATACCTTCTTTATAAGGGATTTCATCACATTTGACATTTCTATTGAGGGCTCATTGTTGTTATGCACCAATTCAATCTTATATGGTGTATATACTGTCCTTTGGAGTATTATATCATGAATCCTTTTATTCTCATGATATTATAAAATTCTGACTAAATGTTATTCCTCGATTATTGTATTCAAGTGTCTCTAATTTTGGTAAAACCCCTTTAACCAAAATATCGTTTTAAATGTTTTAATTATTTGTTCTTATTAATATCCATGTTTTCAAAATGGTTTTAAGGGTTTATTTATATGGATATTAATGGTTTAAAATGTTAAAATCTTCAAGGTGGTATGGGACACTTTGATTCAAAAATCTCTTTATTAAATGTTTTAAATGGTTTTGGAAATGGTTTCTTTTTGAATGGATTCATTATTTCAATATCCTAAAATGTTATATTGTGATTGAAATGTGGAAATGTTATGTTTCCTTTATTCATGTTTATGTGATACGATTATGTTATGGTTCTTGGGCATTGTTATGAAGAATGGGTGGTTCCGTGATAAACTAAGGGCGGGTGAGCCCGATATAGCTCTCCAATGCATTGGGTAACGCGAAGGAGTGAAACGTTAAGGTTTCTCCGAAGAGATTTTAGGGAATATACTGTGATGGGTATTCCAAACGTAACCAAGAGGGTTACTCCCTGTGTAATAATGTTATGAATGCCTCAAGTTACCTTTATGTCTTATGTTTTCTATGATTTATTCATGGTTTGATGAGGTATGTTAAAGTGCCTATGTTTTATGGGTAAAGTATGATTTCATTCTTATGTATATATGAACTCATGTTTCCTTTCCATATTTTTATAACCCTTACTGATCTTTTTATGCTCATCCCAAGTTTTTGAAATGTTTTTCACAGGTCAAGGGAAAGGTACATGATGTGATGATAGTGTCAAGGATGTTTCAAGAAAGAATCCGTGTTATATTTTAAATATGTTTCCGTTGATGGGAAGAATGAATACTGTCTTTTATGTAACCACTTTGTTTAAATGTGGAATGTAATGCAAGTTTCAGGATCTAATTCTCTAAAACTCTAAACCTGAAAAGATCCTCAATGTGTAATCTTGTAATAACTCAAGATTAAGTAAGGTTTAAGTCTGGGGCCTTATAAAATCAATATGTTCAAACCATATTAATGTGTAACTCTTTACACAACTCACAACTTATGTTAGTAACTAAAATAAAAAGTCAATTATATTCACACATATCCATATACATCCTATTTAGAAGGTATGTGAAACACATTCATGTAAAGTTTTTGAATTATATGAAATCAATAATCCCTACATGAGTAAGTATAGAGACACATAAAATCAACCCCACTTTTCTAGAATAATCCATAAGCCTCTAGGATAGTGGAAATTCTAACCTAATGTCTCTCTGCCCAAGGATACTTTACTCAAGAAAGATCTCATTTCTACCATAATTATAATACCTAATATGTATAAACCATATTTAACTACTTAATTAAATTTCATATCTCAATAAAATCCAAATTCATGGTAGAAGGAAACTAAATTCATTATTATATGTAGTATGTAACTCCTTATATGCATGAATGACAATTTATAGAAACAGTTGAACATTTAAACTGAAACATACATAACAATTCATAATATTAAAATTAAATCTATTAATAAAATAGGGTATTATAAATAAATAAACAATTCATGAATTTAAAATGAGATAAACATTTATGAAAAATTCATAAATAAATATTTATAAACTCTTTATAATCTATTATAGACATTTCATAATTAGATAATAAAAAACGTTATATTTATTATCTTTTATGAACTATTTCATGTTATTAATTATATAGAATTTACTTTAAATATATGATATTTCATGAAATATAAACATTTTAAATTTAAATATCTATATGTAAACATTTTACACAATATAAATGTCATGTATTTAATATTATTTAAACCTTTGATAAAATAATTTATCAAAAATCATTTTTTATGGTTTAAATAATTTATTTAAATAAGGACCTTTTAATTTAGATAATTAAAATTAAACATTATGAACAATTCATAATTTTAAATATAAACACTTTATATTTTCAATTATTTTTGGAATATATAAACCCATAATAAAGTACTCTTATAATTTCTATATAAACATTTTATATCTAAATTATAAGTTGTCATATAATTTGAAATGTATTTTAATATGAACACTAAATATTATGGAATATTTTTTAATAATTGTTTTATAAAAATTTAATTAAATTATTATAAACACTTTAAAATTAATTAATTTTAAATTAATAAATATCTTTAAATTCTTTTTTATTAAAATTTTTAAAGAATTTATAAATCATATAATTCAATTCATAATTGAATTTTATGAGGAAAAAAATCCTTTCAAAACGTATTTAATGATATATGAGGAAGCATAAAATATGATTGATGGGTCTTTGGTACATAAACTATTTAAGTGTTATCAATTTTATTTTACAACCGATGACCCTATCATCACTTATGATAAGTGTTTGGTGTAACGGTTTTTCACTTATGTGTAAATTGAATGAAACTTGTGTATTAAAGTTACAATAGTGTAAACCTTGTGCATATGTATCCTTCTGTATCACCTCATTCTTACTTATACATATCAATTGTATTTTACGATCTTCATTGATATCTCTAATGTGATATTATGCTCTATTTTGAACTCACGGTATAGTGTTATCATCAAATATGATATCCTGATGTTTTATACTATGACTTATATAGAAATTAGGGATTTGTATTGATTCATTAGCTATAATATCTCATATTTTAAGTTTTGAATCAATTAGGAAGAATAAATTCTTAATTATATTTTATGATAGAGAGTATGGTAGGGATTATGATTTCAAAAACCTTAATTTTTAGCATGATTTCATGGAACAAAAATTATGGTAAGGTTTTAATACCTCTAAAAGGTAGTGGGAAACATTCCTTTATATAAACACTTCCAACATGGAATTCATATGAACCAATCATGTTAATATTATCAAGATTTTAGATTTCCAAATGAATCTGATTTCATATTAGTTTTTTGTTTGAATTTTTATTTTTTAGATCTTAATTATAATTCTATCCCTATTTTTCCTATATATTTTTTTATTCTTCTCTTGTTGTTGTATTCTTTCATCAATATGTATAGGTCCAATAACCTTTTCATGGGGTATGGGTGATTCTTACATAGCAGTTGTATGAACATTACATAGATTATGTATGATGTTTATGTAGAGATTTTTTTACCCATATGTGGTGTCTTCTCATGATGCATACTTAGATTTTGGATGACTCTTACATGTAGAATTGTTATGTAGTTGTTTCCTGAATCCCTTTATGTATATTTTATCTTATTTTCCATATGGTTAAGCATTTTTTTGTTTATATTTACATAAATCACCCTTTTTTTTCTTAAATCCCTTGACATGGTTATTTTAAAATGACTCTTATGTGGTTTTTGCTGGCTTTTTTGGTAGTTATGGGTGATCCATTTTCATCCATTAATTTCTTATTTTCTATTGATTTGTTTCAATATTTTCATCTCTGTAACACTATTTTTTCCCTAACCATCTCCAGATTGGCAGTATGACTCATTCAAAGGTGTTTTAAAGAAATTCAAATGTTTTTATTCCAAAAAGAGAGAGATATTGAACTGGAGGAGGTCAGTTAGAGATGTAGGTGTTTTCCTTTTCTAGATACACTATTTCTATCACCATTAAAGATTGGATATTACCCTAATTTCTCATTTTTGATGTAGATTTGTAGCTTCCAATTTTTAGGATTCCTTACTCGCCTATTATAGATACCGTAGGAGGTACCCAAAGATCCTACATATGATAGCCAGTTGGTAAATTTGTATAGGTGTAAGATTTTTATTATTTCTATTTACTTGGGGTTTTCTTATTTTGACATTTTGTTCTTCCTAGATCATATATTGTTCTCTTGTATTTCTTTAATGTTTTTTAGCATTAATAAAAGGTATAAATAGGGTGATATTCTTTTCATGGAGTGGGACCAAAGTGGTTCTAACCTCATTAAATCTCTAAGTCCTTTATTTCCTACTCTCTTTCATCACTCATCTTGATTTACCTTTTTTTTATCCTTTGTTTCTCAAACTCATTAAAAACTGGACGCTTGTAATTATTACATGATCTTGGGATTTATAAGTGTGTATTCATGTGATTCCCCATAAAAGTTGTCATCAAAGATTTATGTATACAATAATGTAATCCATTAAGTATGATATTAATAAATTCTAAGGTAGTAATTATTTTAATATGAGGAGACACAAGATGAGAGAATTGGTGGTTTAACAATGGATGTGTGATGTGTTGTATGGACCACAGAAACCAATGTTAGTCATTCAACTAATAGATAGATTGTGACACTTACTCTAATGTCCCTCATAACATTTTAATTAAATTTTATAGTTATTTGAAATTATCCTTAGTTGATAAGGTTCTATAATAGGTTGAATATAAAACCTCAACTACTATAATTTGGTCTAAGTTTGAAAAATTATACATGAAAACTTTATTCATAGGTCATTTTCATAAGAATAAAAAATTATATACATTCAAGATGCTTTGTGGAATTTATATTCAGGAGCATCTTGATGAGTTTAATAATATTATGTTAGAATTATCCAACATCAATGTTAGTGTCTAATATTAGGATTAATCCATTCTAATTTTAATCTCCTTGGATAGTTTATATAAACATCTTATAGATGCTATTATGTATGGTAGAGAAAACTTTTCCTTAAAGGAAGTTAGATATGTGTTGTGTTTCCATGAGTTGAATAGAAAGGAAAAGGTTAAGTCCTATGACTAGGGTTTGAGTGTTAGAGGTCATTCTAATTTTTAAGGGAATAAAAAATGTAAGAGTAAGAATAGAGGAAAGAATTGTAATCGGTCTAGGGAGAGTTGGTCTAAATAAAAATGGATAGAGTTTACCTGTTATAAATATGGGAAACCTGATCATATTAATCCCAAGTTCACCAACTTGTAGTCTTATGATCCATATAAAGAATATATTGATCATTATTTCTTGTTAGATCAATACTATGAGATTTCTTTTAAGTATTGATAGTGTCCCAAGGCATGCTGCTTTCTGAGTGGGTTTTAGACTTGGGGTGTTCTTTCCACATGTTCCCAGTTAGGAGTTCCTTTTATGATTTGGTCAAGGGACCTGAAGGAGAGGTTTTTATAGAAAATAAAAAGATATATCATTCCATGGGTATGGGTTCTTTAATTTTATAAATTCTAGAACATTATCTTATCACCTTATTGGATATGAGATGGGTTTTAAATTTATATAGAATTTTTATGTCATTAGGTGTTTTGGATTAGATTTGATTTACCTTAAAATTTGAATCTGGTTATTTTAAAACTTCAAGAGTTGTTGTAAGATTCTTATGGGTTCCTTAGTAAATGGGTTGTATTTTTTGTGTGGAAAGATAGATGTAAGCCATTTTAGTGGCACTTATGTCACCAAAAGTGATAGCACTATGATTTGGCATAAAAGGCTTGAACATGTGAGTGTTAATGGCATAGAGGATTTGAGTAATAAAGGTATCATTACACAAGTTACACCAAGTGACTTACCCTTTTGTAAATACTATGTTCTGGTAAGTCAAATAGAGTTATTTTTCGCTAATCCATTTTTAAATAAAGTCTCCTACTTGAGTTTTTTCACTCTGATTTGTGGAGACCTACTAGGATTATCTGTCACCATGGAGGATCTTATTTTTGGACTTTCATAGATGATTTATCAAGAAAATCATGTATGTATGTATATATATATATATCAAAAAATAAATATGGCATCATTAAGGTGTTTAATACTTAGAAATCCTCTATGGAAAATTAATTTGAAAGAAAGTTAGAGGCTTTAATGACTGATAATGGTCTTGAATACCTATCTACTAAGTTTATTAAATTTTTTATGAATGATGGAATTATGATTCATTGAATTATGATTCCTACTCCTCATTATAATGGTTTAGTTTAATGCATGAACCATTCCATTCTTGAGTGGGTATATAACATGCTTTCATGCTCTAGCTTGCCCAAGTCTATTGGGGATGAGGATACCACTATAGTGGTTTACTTGATCAATTGATGTCCCTTATCTGATAATGATTATAAGACTCTTAAGGAACTTTATATTAGTCATACCTCATCCTATGGACATCTTATAGTGTTTGGATTCACTTCCTATACTCATATCAAGATTGAAAAGCTTGAGCCTAGGGATATTATATGTTTTTTCATAGGTTATCTTGATTGGGTGAAAGGATATAAAATTTGGGTTGATAAGCCTAGTTTTCATAAGTGTATTATTAGTTGATATGTGGTGTTTCTTGAGTATTTTCCTCTTAGATACAACCCCATAACTAATTATAGTTGTGATACTTCTCATAATATGGATTTTGAGGTTGGTCCTACCATTTATATTGAGTCTCCTCTGGAGACTTCTATACATGTCTCTTAGCATGAACCAAATTCAAGATATGAATATGATAGTGATTCATATGATGAATATTATGGTGATCTTGGAAATTATCATCTCACTAGGGATAGATAATGGAGAGTTATTATACCTTATTCTAGGTATATCCATGCTGATATAGCTTATTTTTATTTGCATGTTACATGGGATCTTGATAGTGAGGGTCCCTAAAGATACAAATAGGATTTTAATGGTAGAAATTCTAAGAACTGTATTGTATCCAATGTAGATGTGATAGAATCCCTTAAAAAGGACTATATCTGATCCATATTCAACAAATCACCTACTACTAATGTGATTGGATATAAATGGATCTATAATAAGAAGGCAGAAAATACTATAGAGAATAAAATTAAATATAATTCAAGATTAGTGGCCAAGGGTTTCCTTCAAAGAGAGGGAGTGGATTATTTAGAAAATTTTTCTCCGATGTCTAATAATTATTCTAAAATAATATTTATTTCCTTTTATACTTACATTGATCTACATATAAAACATCTTGATGTAAAAACTTCTTTCGTTCATGGTGATTTTGATGAAAAATTATACATAAATCCTCATGTTGGTTTTGAACATGATTTTATATTTTACCTAGTCCATCTGCTAAATAAATATCTTTATGGATTAAAATAAGAATCTAGATAGTGGTATATAAAATTTGAGTCATCCATGTTATAGGATTATTTTGAAAAGAGTTTTTTCGATGCATGTGTCTACTTTAAATCCATTAAAAACTTCATTCATTATTTACTTTTGTGTATTAATGATATGTTTCTTATAGGTAATAATATGAAATTTTTCACAAATGTTAAAATAAAATTAAACTCATATTTTGAAATGAAAATTTGGGCTATACTAAGCAAATTTTGGGTATAAAAATCATTAGGTATATAAATGATAGATTTCATTACTTATCTCAACATGCCTATGTGTTTGAAGTGCTTAAGATATATCTATTTGATACAATGAAACCTGTTAGTGTTCCTTTTGCTCGGTATTTTAAACTTTCATTGTCTTAGTCTCCTACTACTACAACTAATATTGAATATATGAGTATAATTTCATATACTAATGTTGTGGGTAGCATTATGTATTTTGTGATTTGTGCTAGGATGTATGTAGCCTTATCAGTGTGTACTTTGAGCAGGTTTATGGGAAATATAGGATATCCATATTATAATGATCTTAAATGGATGTTGAGGTATGTTTATTATACTTAATATCTTTAAATATTTCATTATAGAAATTTAATTTCTATAGACTTAGACACTAGTTATTTTGATTCATATTATGATGGTAATATTGATATAATGAAATCACTGGCTATGTTCATTTTTTTATATATGGGGAACCTATCTCTTGGAAATGAAATATGAAATCAGTGGTGTCACTCCCAACAACTAAGGATGAGTTCATTTCATTAATATAAGATATCAAAGAATTAATTTTATTTAAGTTTTTGATTACTAAACTCAATTTATGTCATTCTATTATTATAGTTCATTATGATTCACAATCATCCTTACATCTCTCTAAAAATTTAGTATATCATGGTTGGCCCAAGTATATAGATATTAGGTTCCATTTTATCTGAGATTTTATTGAAATTGAAATAGTGTGTTTCAATAACATATACACCAATGATAATCCAGGTGATAGTTTGACTAAGTTTGTGACTTTATCCAAATTCATTCATTTTTTAGATATTTTGAACATGGTTTTACCTGAATAACATTAGGTAAAAAGGAATAAACCTTATTTTGTTTTATTTTCTTTTATAAACATTGGAGATTTTTTTATCTTATCATGATTATTGATTTCCAAAATGAAACCAATCTCTTATTAGTTTGTTTTTTGAATTTTTATTTTTTAGATATTTATTATAATTCTCTTCTTGTTTTTCATGCCTTTATTTTTATTATTATATTGTTTTTGTTTTCTTTAATTATTTCATAAAGGTATAATTATCTTTACATGAATTATGTATTATCGTTGTGTAGCAGTCAGATGATCATTACATAGCCATTGGAGGATGTTTAAATAGAGGTTTTGTGACCCTTATGTGGTTTTTTTCTAGCCCTTACATAAAATATAGATGAATCTTATGTATTGGATGCTTTCGTAACTATTTCCCAAAACCCTTTACATATATTTTAGCTTATGTTTAATATATATTTTTGTTTCATTTATAATTACATGAATCTCCCCGTTGTTTCTCTGATCCATTTACATGGTTGTTTTCAAATGTCTCTTATGTGGTTTCCACTAGCTTTTTAAGCAATTGGGGTTGATCCATTTTTAGTCATTCATTTCTTATTTTTTGTTGAGTGGTTGTAATAAATTTGTCTCTCAGGCTCTACATAAACCCTTACTATCACCATATTGTCGGGACACTTAATTAGAAGGTTTTTTAGAGAAATTAAAACACTGATATTTTAGAAAAAAAGAATTATTGGTCTGGAGGAGGTCTACTAGAGCTAGATGCATTATCCACTGCCAGGAACATTATTATAAGGACATAGCCTTATTACATACATGATCTTGAATTTAGTTAAGAAAATACTTAATTTTACATTGAAGATATTTTCAAGTTTAGATATTTAGATAATTAGGACAATACATTCAGAACATTACACATTATTACAGAGTGGATACCATAAAAACAGTTTCCATTTTTTTAAAAATATAAAACATTAAAACTTAAAACAAGACTCCTTGACAATTATTCAACATTTAACATGGCTTTATTACTTGTAGTACACATCCATTAACCTGTGAAAATAATTTAAAAACTTGGGATGAGCACAAAATATCAGTAAGGGGTGAAAAAAGAAGTAAAGAGCACATTAGTCCATGAATACTTGTAATGTATGAAAACATTTTCAAAAGACATTATTGTCACCCATATATACTTAATTAGTGTAACATGAGATTACAAAGAATCCAAAAAAAACATGAGAACATAAATATAATCATAGAGGTATCTTGGGGAATTACTTACATAACCTTGTAACCCTCTTATCTACCTTAAAATTTGTAACCCTCACGGCTACCTTACAATTTGTGTAACCATCACAGTTACACTTGGAGTAACCATATGGCCGACCTCCAACATACACATACCCAATGAATTGGAGGGAGATATAGGTCCCACCCTTCATCATAAATAATTCTCAAGAACCAAAACATAATCATACAATATGAATAATTCCATAAAAGCATTGCTTTGGAATTTCGTAAAACCGAATTTAAAAAGATGATTTTTAAAGAAAATCCCCTTGTGAATATCATACAATTGAATAGATACTTAATAGAGTGGATGGAGTATGTATATATACTGTAAATACACATAATAAAACATAATATAAACAAAACCCATCACACAAACAATTTTAATACCACATAAATAATGGAGTATAAGGTTAACCCAAAGGATAGAAATCGGGTTAAGAATTCCCTTACCTCGGGTTTTTCTTACTTCCAACTTGTTTAAACCTCATGTATAATGATTAAAAGAGTGTTATTATTATTTTAAATAAATATTTTCATGTTTATAACATCTTATATTATCATTTAATAACATCATTTCACCCCTTTAATTGTTAGTATTTTTCTCCTTGCACCGTTTTTGGGTGAGTTCTTTACATGATTTCTATGATTGGTTCATGATGTACATTCTTGTCGTTTGGAAGTGAAACTCCAGAATTGGAATGGAGTAGTACTTACATATATCCAATAACATAAATTATACCATTTATCATTTTGATTTTTAATATGAGGATGATTCATAAGTTAAAACATTAATGATGTTCGTTTAGATCATTTTAGTGGTTCTTTGATAATAACAACCTCATTTTGTCTTATAAATTAGAACCATGAGTACAAAAGAATTACATAACCAATGGTGAGTCATAACACATATATTATAACCTGTTTCAACCATATAAATGGTTTCATGACCATACTTGAAATAATTAATGGAAATTGAAATCACATCGTCCACGATGTCGGTAATTCGACACATCACGGACAATGTTTTTATTCCTTAAATAAGTGGGAGAAGAGAAGAATAATGATGATGAATTTTCCATAAACATGATATAATACATAATATACATGATTTATGGATATTTCATTCCTATTGGGTAAGGAGATATGAAGAAATAATAAGGAAGGAACTCAAAATAAAAGAATAAGTGAGAAATCTCTTACAAAAATTCGGCAGCCCAACGGCTATGCAACATGGTTTTAGAAAGCATAAGAAGAGAGGGAAAAAGGTTCACCCATCCAGAAATGAATAATAATACAGAATAGATCAATAATAATAAGGAAATAAGAACATGGAATGGAAACTTGAAAGTTATACCACATAAAAGAGAACTTGAATGGAAAAAGAAAGAAATTGAGAATTTTCTTACCTTGTAGAGTAACCCTTAGAACTTGAAGGTTGGGACCTTGGGGGCTAGAGGAAACCTTGGGAGGAATACTATGAAGGTAAGGAGGCCATATCTTCGTTGAGGAGGAATTGTGAATGAATTTAATGAAGGAATGGGTTGGTATTTATAGGAAAATTAAGGGAATATTTTAATAATTTTCAAGGGACACCTCATGAGTGGTATTTGAAAAACCATGGGCTTGCCCATGGTATAAGCCACTTGGGACACCTCGCATATTATTTAACTATACACAAGTCAAACAGATTTGTGACATCATTATTATGTCATTAATTGTGTCATTAACACACCGAAACTAAAAACTGTATTTTTTACTATTCATCAAAAAATCAATTGTTTCAGAAAAATTCCCAAAATTCACCCTAACTATTTATCGACGTGTAGAATTAAAAAATGAATTATATTTTTTAAAAATAATTTTCTAAATATTATTAATTTAATTTTTAAATAAAATAATACTTAATTCAAAAATTAACAATTCTAATTCTGTAACTACTTCTATATCACAATGAAAAATTAACCCAGATGTTATTATCTTAAAACCTTAAGAAAATAAAATATTAATAAAATTTACTATTCATTAGGGTCATATTACTATTCATAAGGGTATGTTACTATTCACCAAAAATACAATTTGGTTCCAATAGGCTCCAAATAACATACTGAACACAATTGTATATGACAGTTTCTTGAAATTCAAAACATATAAGTGGAAAAATTATGTTTAAAGTCTAGTTATAAATATCTACTTAAAACAAAGTTCCATGCATTTCTATTTATTTTTAAAAAAACTTGGGGTGTTACATTATCCCCACCTTCTTGAAATTGAATCCTCGCAATTTTACTTGCTTATTAAACAACTAAGGGTATTTCTCCCTCATAGCATTTTCCGACTCCCATGTTGCTTCTTTAACCATGTGGTTTCTCCACAAAACCTTTACCTAGTGGATTACCTTATTCCGCAATACATGTTCCCTTCGATCAAGAATCTGAACTGGTATCTCTTCATAAGAAAGGTTCTCTTCCAGCTGAACTGCTTCTGGGCTCAAGACATGTGATGAATCTGGCACATACTTTCTCAATATCAAAACATGAAAAACATTGTGTACCTGAAACAAACTCGGAGGCAAAGCTACGCAGTATGCCACTGTTCCAACTTTCTCCAAGATTTCAAAAGTACTGATGAACCGTGGACTTAGCTTTCCTTTCTTACTGAAATGAATTACACTTTTCCAAGGATATATTTTAAGGAAAACATGGTCACCTACCTCGAATGAGAAGTCTTTCCTTCTCTTATCTGCATAAATTTTTTGCCTGCTCTGAGCTGTCCTCATGTGCTGTTGGATTATCCTCACTTTCTCAACCACTTCTTCTACAAATTCTGGGCCCATCAACTTTCTTTCACCGACTTCATCCCAAAATGATGGAGTCTGACACTGCTTCCCATACAAGGCCTCAAAAGGTGTCATCTGAATACTGGAATGAAAACTGTTATTATAATAAAACTCAACTAAAGAAAGATGGTGATCCCAACTTCCCTGATATTCCATTGAACAGGCTCAAAGCATATCCTCCAAAGTTTAAATCGTTCTCTCTAACTGCCCATATGATTGAGGATGAAAAGTTGTACTGAAATTTAACTCTGTGTCCAACGACTTCTAAAGTCCCTTCCAAAAGTTAGAAGTGAACCTAGGATCTCGGTCAGATACAATGGAAAGAGTAACTCCATGTAACCTGAAAATCTCCTTGAGGTACAATTGAGAAAGCTGATCCAAATTCATTGTATCTTGAATATAAATAAAATGTATAGACTTTGTTAGCCGATCAATAATAACCCAAATCACATCGTTACCTTGAGAAGTCTTTGGTAGTCCCACCACAAAGTCCATGGATACATTCTCCCATTTCCACTCTGGCACTGGAAAAGGCTGAAGTATCCCCTTCGGTAACCGCCGCTCTGCATTAACTTGTTGACACGTCAAACATTTCATGGTAAAATCAGCAATATCTTTTTTCATTCCATCCCACCAATAATACTCCCAAAGGTCCCTATACATCTTAGTACTTCTAGGATGAATAGAAAATGGAGAACTATGAGCTTCACACAACAAATCTTTCTTCAACTGAGAATCACAAGGCACACACAACATTTTTCCAAATATTAAAACAAAATCTTTATCAAGGTTAAATTCTGGAAACTTACCCATTTTAACCAATTCTACCTTTTTATATATCTCACGGTCTTCCTTTTGCACTTGCTTAATTCTGTTTGACAATGAAGACTACACTGAAACCTTAAACAAAACAGAGGTATTTCCTACACCAACAACTTCTAAGCCAAAATTCATCAAATCATTAATCAAGGGATCATGTTCCAAACGTAACATGGTTAATGATTCATGATGTTTCCAACTCAAGGAATATACTACTTTTTTTGCTTTCCCAGGATGTTAATTTATTGTGAAATCATAATCCTTTATCAGTTCAAGCCATCTTCTCTACCTCATGTTTAATTCCTTCTGAGTGAATATATACTTCAGACTTCTGTGGTCAGTATATATTTGACATTTAGTTCCGTATAAATGATACCTCCATATTTTCAAAGTAAAAAACCACATCTGCCAATTCCAAATCATGTGTGGGATAATTTATCTCATGAGTTTTAAGTTGTCTCGAAGCATAGGAAATTACCTGATCATTCTACATCAAAACACAACCAAGTCCCTTCAAAGAAGCATCACTGTAGATGACAAACTCACCATTTCGGGAAGGTAAGGCCAAAACTGGAGCATTCACCAATCTCTTCTTCAGTTCCTAAAAAAAACATCACATTCCTCTGTCCAAACAAATATAACCCCTTTTTATGTTAACTTAGTTATCAAGCTAGATAACCGTGAAAAGTTCTTAACAACCCATCTGTAATAACCTAATAACCCAAGAAAACTATGAATCTCTGTAACATTTGTGGGTCTTGTCTATTCATCAACTACTTTTGTTTTGGCAGGATCAACTATTATTCCATAATTATTTACAATGTTCCCAAGAAAATAAATCTATTGCAACCAAAAATCACACTTTCTAAATTTTCCATACAGTTTCTTTTCTTATAAAGTTTGAAAAACAACCCTTAGATGTTTTTCATGATCCTCTTTATTTTTAGAAAATACCAGAATTTCATCAATAAATACAACCACAAACTTATCCAAGAACTCATGAAATACTCTATTCATAAGATTCATGAATATAGCAGGTGCATTAGTTAATCCAAATGGCATAACAGAAAATTCATAATGCCCATATCTAGTACGAAAGGATACTTTCGAGATGTCATCCTCCTTCACCTTCAGCTGATGGTATCTGGATCTCAACTCAATCTTGGAAAATTACTGATCTCTCTAGAGCTGATCAAACAATTCATCGATATGAGGCAAAGGATACTTGTTTTTAAAAGTGATGTTATTCAAAGCTCTATAATCAATGCAAAGTCTCATGGAACCATATTTCTTTTTAACAAACAAAACAGGAGCTCCCCATGGTGAAGTGCTAGGATGAATGAATCCTTTGTCAAGAAAATCTTGCAACTGATTTTTCAATTCAAGAAGTTTTATTGGAGCCATATGATATGGGGTTTTTGAAATTGTCTTAGCATCAGGAACTATGTCAATTGTGAATTCAACTTCTCGATCAGGTATAACACCGGGTAACTCATCAGGAAAAACATCAAGGTATTCATTTACCACTAGCACATCATTAATTTGAATAGTTCCCTTTTTTTCAAAAATATGAGAAAGATAACTTTCATTTCTATCTTTCAGTAGTTTCTCAGTTTCCTGATATGTTATCAATTTTATGGGTTCATTCTTGTATAAAAACTAAAACTCTTTCTGAAAAAACAACTTCTTTAGCTCTAAAGTCAATTTTAGCATGATAATCAAAAAGCCAGTCCATTCCCAGAATAACATCAAACTCGACTAAGGTTAAAAAAACAAGGTTT
The DNA here is from genome assembly GCA_963277665.1 of Viscum album. Classification (NCBI taxonomy): domain Eukaryota; kingdom Viridiplantae; phylum Streptophyta; class Magnoliopsida; order Santalales; family Viscaceae; genus Viscum; species Viscum album. The sequence goes on from OY728165.1 coordinate 818,070,044, forward strand.
TCAAGTAACGTCTTTCCATATACCATAATAGAAAGATTTTTATAATTCCTCTTTACTATAACATTTCCCCCTGGTGTTTTAACAACAAGTTCGGGTCTCATTTGTTGAGGTGATATTTTCAAATTACCAGAAAATTTCTCAGAGATGAAGGAATGTGTAGACCCCATATCAAACAAAACTTTAGGAAAATCTGAGTGAACAAACAAAGTATCTGATACAACTTCATTGGATGGCCAGACATCTGCTGACGTAGTTGCAAAGGATCTCACTACACCTTTCTGCTTGTAGTCTGGCTTCTTTGCACCATTCATATCTCTCTTTGGGAAGGCATTTTCATAATGACCCATCTCACCACATTTAAAACACTTTACAGTCTGCTTTTCAGGATTAGTCTTAGGATCATTTTCATTTCAATATTGGGCCATATATCCAAACTTACCACATTTAAAACACTTCCCAATTTTTCTAAGACATTCCCTAGGGTGTTTCTTGCCACACTTTTCACAAACTGTAAATTGGATTTTCTTACCATCAGATTTCTTTGGTTTATTCTTACCCATTGCTTTCCAATTGGACCTCTTTTTCTCTTTGTTTCCAAAATGCACGTGATCATCAGCAAACTCCATCCCTACCCTCTCGGCACATCGGACTAGTTTCTCATAACTTTTGAATTCAAGGGAGGCCAACACCCTTTGATACCTTGGCTTCAATCCTGAGTAAAAGCGGTTGATTTTTCTATCAAGATCCAGAATAAGATTTGGAGCATACCTCGCCAATCGGGTGAATTTCGCTTCATACACAGCCACTGAATCTTCCTCCTTCTGTTTCAATTCAAGTAATTTCTTCTCCATTCTAAGTTGCACCACCTTAGGAAAATATTTTTCAAGGAAAATACTTTTAAATTCATCCCACTCTAAGGCATCAAAATCCTATCTACCCCTGATATTCCTTACCAATGACCACCACTGATCATCTTCCCCTTCAAAATTATAAATGGAAAGACTTACCTTTTGATTGTTTGAACGTCCCATAACATCGAATATCTTTTCAAGGGATTTGATCCATCCTTCGGCTACTACTGGGTCAGAAGATCCATTGAATGTAGGAGGATGTTGTCTCATAAAATGTTACACTACTGTCATGTTCTATTGTGGTACCTCTATTGGTTCTATTTCATGAATGCCACCACCATTTATTTCATGCATTAGCTGAGCCATTACTGTCACAAACTTCTCGGTTCCAATACCTACCATTCTGGGTTGTAGTTCCGGAATGATTTCATTCTATCGGTGCCTCTCCTCTTCATCATCCCTATTCCTTGTGTGAAAAACCATTCTGAACAAACATGTCTTAGATGAAGCAACATGGTAATCTTTAAATTCTAAAACTTTTCAAATTAAATATAGAGTGAAAATCATTTATGGTATTCTATTAACATCACCCTAACCCCTAAAGTTATCTAAACCATCCTCTTATACCAACTATAAGGACTCGGCCTTATTACATACATAATCTTGAATTTATTTAAGAAAACACTTCCTTTTACATTGAAGATCTTTTCAAGTTTAGAGATTTAGAGAATTAGGACAATACATTCATAACATTACACATTATTGTAGAGTGGATACCACAAAAACAGTTTCGATTTTTTTTAAATATAAAACATTAAAACTTAAAACAAGACTCCTTGAAAATTCTTTAACATTTAACATGGCTTCATTCCTTTTATTACACATCCATTAACCTGTGAAAATAATTTAAAAACTTGTGATTATCACAAACACTTAGTAAGGGATGAAAAAATAAGTAAAGAGCACATTAGTCCATGAATACTCGTAACGTATGAAAACATTTTCAAAAGACATGCTTGTCACCCATATATACTTACTTAGTGTAACATGAGATTACACAGGATCCAAAAAAAACATGAGAAAATAAATATAATCATAGAGGTATCTTGGGTAATTACTTACATAATCTTGTAACCCTCTCGGCTACCTTATAATTTGTAACCCTCACGGCTACCTTACAATTTGTGTAACCATCACAATTACACTTGGGGTAACCATACGGCCGACCTCCAACATACACATACCCAATGCATTGGAGGGATATATAGGTCCCACCCTTAATCATAAATAATTCCCAATAACCAAAACATAATCATACAACATGAATAATTCCACAAAAACATTGCTTTGGAATTTCGTAAAACCGAATTTAAAGAGGATTTTTAAAGAAAATCCCCTTATGAATATCATATAACTGAATAGAGACTTAATAGAGTGGATGGATTATGTATATATACTGTAAATACACATAATAAAACATAATATAAACAAAACCCATCACACAAACAATTTTAATACCACATAAATAATGGAATATAAGGTTAACCCAAAGAATGGAAATCGGGTTAAGAATTCCCTTACCTCGGGTTTGTCTTACTTCCAACTTGTTTAAACCTTCTGTATAATGGTTAAAAGAGTGTTATTAGTATTTTAAAGAAATATTTTCATGTTTATAACATCTTATATGATCATTTAATAACATCATTTCACCCCTTTAATTGTTAGTATTTTGCTCCTTGCACCGTTTTTGGGTGAGTTCTTTACATGATTTCTATGATTGGTTCATGATGAACATTCTTGTAGTTTGGAAGTGAAACTCTGGAATTGTAATGGAGTAGTAATTACATATATAAAGTAACATAAATTATACCATTTATCATTTTGATTTTTAACATGAGGATGATTCATAAGTTAAAACATTAATGATGTTCGTTTAGATCATTTTAGTGGTTCTTTGATAATAACAACCTCATTTTGTCTTATAAATTAGAACCATGAGTAAAAAATAATTCTAAAACCAATGGTGAGTCATAACACATATATTATAACTTGGTTCAACCATATAAATGGTTTCATGACCATACTTTAAATAATTAATGTAAATTGAAATCACATCGTCCACGATGTCGGTAATTCGACACATCACGGACAATGTTTTTATTCCTTAAATAAGTGGGAGATGAGAAGAATAGTGATGAAGAATTTTCAATAAACATGATATCATCTATAATATACATGATTTTTGTAGATTTCATGCCTCTTGGGTAAGGATATATGAAGAACGAATAAGGAAGTAACTCAAAATAAAAGAATAAGTGAGAAATCTCTTACAAAAAATCGGTAGCCCAACGGCTATGCGACAGGGTTTTAGAAAACATAAGAAGAGAGGAGAAAAGGGTCACCTATCTATAAATGAATCATAATACAGAATAGATCATGAATAAGAAGGAAATAATAACATGGTATGGAAGCTTGAAAGTTATACCACATAAAAGAGAACTTGAATGGAAAAAGAAAGAAATTGAGGATTTTCTTACCTTGTAGAGTAACCCTTAGAACTTGAAGGTTGGGACCTTGGGGGCTTGAGGAAACCTTGGGAGGAATAATATGAAGGTAAGGAGGCCATATCTTCGTTGAGGAGGAATTTTTAATGAAGTTAATGAAGGAATGGGTTGGTATTTATAGGAGAAGTAAGGGAATATTTTAATAATTTTCAAGGGACACCTCATGAGTGGTATTTGCAAAACCATGGGCTTGACCATGGTATTTTCCCATGGTATAAGCCACTTGGGACACCTCACATCTTATTTAACTATAAAAAAGTCTACCATATTTATGAAATCATTATTATATCATTAATGATTTCATTAACATGCTGAAACTAAAAACTATATTTTTTACTATTCACCGAAAAATCAATTGTTTCAGAAAAATTCCCAAAATTCACCCTAACCATTTATCTACATGTAGAATTCAAAAATGAAATCCATTTTTTGAAAATAATTTTCTAAATATTATTAATTTAATTTTTAAATAAAATAATACACAATTCAAAAATTAACAATTCTAATTATGTAATTACTTCTATATCACAATGAAAAATTAACCAAGATGTTATTATATTAAATACTTAATAAAATAAAATATTAATAAAATTTACTATTCATTAGGGTCATATTACTATTCATAAGGGTATGTTACTATTCACCAAAAAAACAATTTGGTTCCAATAGACTTCAAATAACATACTGAACACAATTGTAGATGACAGTTTCTTGAAATTCAAAACATAGAAGTGGAAAAATTATGTTTAAAGGCTAGTTATAAATATCTACTTAAAACAAAGTTCCATGAATTTATATTTATTTTTAGAAAAACTTGTGGGGTTACAATTATTACCCTCTCCATAAAAGATTAGATATTTCCCTGGTGTTGTGTTCCATTAGAGATTTGTAGCTATCGATCATTAGGATCCATTTCTCACCTGTTATTGATTCCAATGTATCTACCCAAAGATCTCATGTATGATAGTCTATTGGTAAATCTTAATAGGTTTAATATTTTCATTCTTACTATTTCTTTGGGTTTTTCTTGTTATGATATTGTCTTCTTGCTAACTTGTTTCTTATTTACTTATATTTCTCAAATTTTTATGTTGAGCATTAATAAAAGGTAAGAATATGGTGGTGTTATTTATGTAGAGTAATACCAAAGTGGTATAAACAATATTAAATCTATGTTCCCTTTATTTATTTCTCTCTCTCTTCGCTCATTTTCATTGTTTGTGTTTTTCATTTGTTTATCATTCATTTTTATAACTCTTTATAGGATGGATGATTGTTATCATTACATGATTATATGATTTATAAGGGTGTATTTTTGTGATTCCCCTCAACATATCAAAGCACTACATTGGATCTCAACACTTGGGTTATGCAACTCTTTGCATCCATAATGGAGATCCTAAGCGATGATCTGCACTTTATCACCGCTAATGTATGAGAGTTTCTAGGAATAAACTAAACCTTTATCCTTTGTTTTGATACATGAATGGACCTAAGGGATTCATTTTTCATTATTTTTTTTATAATCCCCATTTTAAGGGTTGAATGGGAATCCATACATGGCCCGTAGGCTTTGTGAAATTACAGGACACGAAGGCCTTAGAAGAATTCATTACAGACTATGACTACTTGAAACTGCCCCTCTCCAGTGTCTGCATCATGTTTAGATCTCTACATTTGCATGCATGTTTGGCTAGTTGTCCTATACAGAGGTGGACAGGCTTGGTATTGATGGAAAATGACATAACCTCTCATTCTTCCAAATCTGTTAACTCTACTCTGGTGAATGCGCCTTGCTCTGAATCCTCTTTAGGAGCTTATTCCTTGTAGAATTTTTTCCGGTTTGTATCTACACATCAGGTGGATCGAAGGCCTTGAGGTGGACCAAAGGCCTTAAGGTGGCCTGAAATCTTTAGTGACCTGAAGTCCTGGGTGGTTCGAAGGCCTTAAGGAATCTATCCCCAAATAAGTGGCCTGAAGATGAATAGTTCTAGCTACTACAGTACTGCTATAGAAACCTGGAATTATGATTGAATACCAAAAACAACTTTTGAATATTAGAGCATTGTCTGCATTAGTTACAAGAATTTGGAAGAAGTTGGAAGATGAGTTAGTTGTTGAACTATTTTGGAAATATTTGTAAAATTTTATTTAAATTGTTTAAAATGGTTTTAAGGTAGTAAAGAATGTAGTTAAAAAAATTTAGAAACCACCCTAGGAGTTATTAGCATATTGTATTCTAAAATTAGTGATTATATCTCTTGGATGAAGGATCTTAAAGACCTAAAATTTGAAGTATAATTGATGTATTGAAAATACTCTAATTTGACTATTTATACATGTTTCAAAGTAATTTGGATTTGAATCGAAGTGATTTATAGTTATTTTAATAGTTGTTACAATTGATTGGATAAATTTTGAGGTGACTAGAAGTATTTGATAAGAGCTATAATAATTTTGAAGAAGTCTTGAAGCCATTATATGATACCTGAATTTTTTGGAAGAAAAGTAAAAAAATTGATAAGTCTTGTAAATTTCATAAGAATTTCTATTTTGTATGAATTTGGTATTAGAGTGTATGATATTCAGTTAGCGCGTAGGACTTTATATGGAGTATGAATTCGGAGCTAGCCTAAATTTCACAAGTATGACTTTGGAACTGGCTAGAATTTCACTAAGTTTATAAGTCACCCCTGAACACATATGACTTCTAAGGAAGTCTTGTAAGACTTTTCGATAGGTTGTATGACTTTGGAGTATGTATGAAATTCTATTTAAAGTCGTGTATGAATTTGATATGAGTCAAGAGTATGAATTTGAAGGCCAATGTATGACTTTCCTTGTAAGACTTCATATTAATTTAAGACTTCTAAAGCTCGTGTTTAACTTCTATGCATTGTCTATCACTTTGAGGCACCCAACATAAGACTTCATATGCAATGCATGACTTTATGAGTTAACTCTTATGAATTCAAAGGTTTCATATGACTTCAACACTTAGAAAAATTTCTAGAATTCTACTAGCTGAAAAATGAGTTTCCATAATTTAAAATATTAAGAAGAAAAACAAACCTGGTGATACTAAAACTATTCCTTGGTGATTAAGACATCAAAAACTGATTATGATTCAATAAATATAAATTTTCCATGATTCTAGAATTATGAAGTATGGTTTCATTCATAAGAAAAACTAATTGATAAGAACTCAGAATGAAACTGGGTTTTCTTTCAAGAATAATACAGATGTTGAATGGGATGAAGCTTTGCTACTCTTCAGTTCCTAAATCACATTGTGTTAGATATTTTTTAAGTGAGTTTGCAAGTGATGTTGGGCCAAAAATAATCCTCCCATTACTACATTTCTTCTAGGAATTTATAAATGCAGAAATAAAAATGATTTCTACTAGATTTTGTGATGATCAAATGAGTTACATTCATGTTGAGTTCTGTTGAGAAGTTTGAAGTTGTTGGTTTGAGAAGAAAACGTGATGGAGGATATTTTGGTAACTTTATATGGAGATATTTTAAATGATGAAAATATTTTGATAACTACATGCATCATAGTAGGGTATCATGAAGTGGTTATTATATAACCACTCTTTTAACTACGAGCTTAGAAAGTCTTCCTTATTTTCCATTTTGGGATACAAAAAAAGAAAGAAGAAAATCAATGCTCATGGTTAGAGAGATTTTGATAGTTTTGAGGTTATTGAAAATAGGAGTGTGAAAAATTAAAAATGTCTTACTATTGTACACACTACTACAACTATTCCCTTTAACAGCACACAAAATGGATTTTAACAGTGTTAAAAAAGCGTTGGTAATCACAGCAATGATAAAGGGGGGTCCCCTTTATTAGCGCTCATAAAGGGGGTCCTTTATACACACTAAAAAAAGTTCTGATAAAGGGGGTCCTTTATCAGAGCTATTTTAGTGCTGATAAAGGCCCCCTTTATCAGTGCTATTTTTAGCACTGCTAAAGTCCTAACTGGGTGAAATGTGCCATTAATATAACACACCTAGCAAAAACCTGCAAAAACCTGTAATTTCAAACAATTATATATACATTTAATGTGAAACCAGGAATAAAAATATGTACAGCCATGGTATATATAAAAAAAAACATTTCTATATACATTTCAAACAATGTTTTATATAATTACATATACATTTATCCAACAAATATTTAAAAACAATAATTTTTCATCTTTTGACACTCGTGATCCCCTCTCAAAAATGTCCTCCTATGGTATCAGTTGCTGAAAAAATCATCTCAACATGAGAAAAAGATTATTTATATATTAGAAAATAAATATTATATTAGTAATATTATAAATAAATTAATTAAATATTAATATGAAAGAATACATTAATAAAATGTCAATATTTAATAAAAAAAAAATATTTAGAGTTATATCGGTCCACCATACATCCTATTAAGGTGGGGTTGATTCCTACACATCACAAATGATTCATGGATTGTTTTCCTAAAATATCAAAACAATCCAAATATTTTTTCTTGATTTTGAGTATGTCACTTATTCTTTTACTAAAATTAATGTCTATTTTAAATAATGACACATTTGGAGTTATACCAATCACACCATGCATCGAATTAAGGTTCCTATGATTCATACCTATCAAAAATTACTGATGGATCATTTTACTAAATTATCAAAACAATCCAAATACGTTTTCTCAGTTTTCAGTATGATGGATGTGTTTCTTTACTAAAATGTCATTTCAAACTGGAAACACACATTATGAGTCATATCGGTCGCATCGTGCATCATTTTTACATGATAATGCTTCATAAATGTTTCAAATGACTTATTAATCACTATCCTAAATTATTAATACAATTAGAGCATGTTTTCTTGGTTTTTATTGAGTGACACATTTTGAAATAAAATTTCAATTTTAAACTGATAACAGACACTTTTAGTCATATCGGTCGCACCGTGCATCAGATTGAGATATGGTTGATTCCTATATGTCAAAAATGAATCATGGATCATTTTCCTAAAGTATAAAAACAATCATAATTTGTTTTCTTGGTTTTCAGTATTTCACTTGTTGTTTTTACTTAAATTAATGTCAATTTTAAATAAAAATAGACACTTTGAGTTATACTAGCCACACCGTGCATCGTATTAATATGAGTCTGATTCTTACACATCAAAAATGACTAATAGATCATTTTCCAAAAATAATATGAATGCATTTTCTCAGTTTTCAGTATGTCACTTGTTGTTTTACTTAAATTAATGTCAATTTTAAATAAAAAGACACACTTTGAGTCATACCAGTCACACCGTGTATCGTATTGTAGTGTGGTTGACTCTTACACATCAAAAAGTATTCATGGATCATTTTCCTAAAATATCAAAACAATCCAAAAGCATTTTCTCAGTTTTCAGTATGTTACGTGTTGTTTTTACTTAAATTAATGTCAATTTTAAATGAAAAGAGAAACTTTGAGTTAAATCGACCACACCATGCATCGTATTGAGGTGAGGCTAATTCATACACATCAAAAATGACTATTAGATAATTTTATTAAAATATCAAAACAATCTGAATGTGTTTTCTTAGTTTTCAGTACTTCACTTGTTATTTTTACTTAAATTAATGTCAATTTTAAATAAAAAGACACACTCTGAGTCATATCGGTCACATCATGAATTTTATTGAGGTGATATTGACTCCTACACATACCAAATGACTCATGGATCATTTTCCTAAAATATAAAAATAATCCAAATGCATTTTCTTAGTTTTCAGTATGTCACTTGTTCTTTTTACTTAAATTGATGTCAATTTTAAATAAAAAGACACACTTTCAGTGATACTGGTCACACCGTGCATCGGATTGATTTTCGAATAATTCCTACCTATCAAAAATTATTGATGGATAATTTTCCTAAAATATCAAAACAATCTGAATATTTTTTCTTAGTTTTCAATATGCCGATTTTTTTTAATAAAATGTCATTTCAAACTGGAAACATGCATTATGATTCATACTAGTAGCATCGCGCATCAGTTTGATGTGAGACTACTTTTACACATCATAGATGAATTATAAATTTGTTTTCCTAAATTATCAATACAATCGGATCATGTTGGATTTGTTTTCTGTGAGTGACACATTTTGAACTAAAATGTCAATTTTAAACTGATAACAAACACTTTTCGTCATACAGGTCACACCGTGCGTCGAATTAAGGTGTGGTTGATTCCTACACATCAAAAATGACTCATGAATCATTTTTATAAAGTATCAAAATAGTCTAAATTCATTTTATTAGTTTTTAGTATGTCACTTATTCTTTTTACTAAAAGTAATATCAATTTTAAATAAAAAGACACACTTTGAGTGATATCGGTCACTTATTATTTTTGCTCAGTTTTGAGTAGGTCAGTTGCTCTGATACCAACTATATTGACCCAGACATTTCATACATAGATATCACATCTTAATAGATTAATATTCCTTACATAACATAATTATTCATACCATAATAGTTTATGTCTAGTGCTTTTGGAAACATGAAAACATAAAGAACTAGTTTATAAGAGTCTCTCATTAAGTTATTCTTAACTAGAAACCTTCTTGTACATATCATTTATAAAACCATTCTTAATAACCTAAGGATATGAAACATAAGAAATGGTGTTCATAGATGCTCAATAAGTGTAAAAAAGGGAGATATCAATGAGAATATAAGGATAACATGATCATAAAGATGTTACCATGCTTTCTATTTTCTTTCTTTGTCGAAATGGAAACACTACATTGTTAGCATTTATCACTTTTCTTCAAGTTCCCTCTGCTACCTTTGAAGTAAAGTGTTAAATACTGAAAATGTAGGGGTGATAAGGTTTTGAGGGAGAAAAAGTCTATGGAAGACATTATCTACATGAGTAGTCAAACATTTAATTTATATTATGTTAATGCAGTAGAGAACATATAATATTATGAGGGAAACATAATATATTAAAAAAACTTTACCTTCTCATTGAATTTTGAGTTTCAGCCTCAAATTCCAATCTCTCATGAGTATGATCAGTTTTGAACAGACCACCCAAACTCAAAGGAATCCATTTGTATAAGAAAACAATTCTTATATGAATAATATTAAAAAGAAGTAAATTAAACATAAACATGAAATAATCCACTGCTTCTATATAAGTCACATCTTTATGTTATTTGGGTATATTCTTCCATCAGGTATGTTTCCCATTCTTTTCTCATCACATCTATATCATCTTGTGAATATAAGTCTTTTCGAAATTCATAGTAGTACTGAAAAAATATAAATACACAAAAGATTAATAGATATTTTAAATGAAATAGTAATTATATTCAAAAATACCTATTTAGGGATACTAGTTTGTTCATGGAATATGATCTATCTCATAAATTTATAAACATAATAACCAAAGTATTTTCCATTAGTTTGTTTCAGACACTACATAAAAATTGAGTAGAATAAGTAATTTGTTTTGATATGTGTTTGGATATTGAAATATTATTATATATACCTTGATACTTTTCCATTTTTAGTACTTTTCTTCTTTCGCATCCTTATCCCCTAGCCTCATTCCTTGTTTTTCACGATAATGATGTACCTCCCTATCATAACAAAATACTCATTAAAATATAATATAAATTATATAACTTTATGTTTAGTTCTAAAACTTTGGATTTAGTGTATTACAAATTGACAAACTATGACATGTGTGGATGGTTTTTTGGTTATCCATGCATTGAATCCATGAAATAAATATTTGGAGTATCCAAATTTACTGTAATGAGTATCCAATGCTGCATAAAAACATAAAAAGGAATAAGTAATGAAAGAAACGAAAATATATTTGATATGATTAAATTGTAGATTTTTACCCCTTCATCGTTGGTATTAAATAAAGTTTGTCATCTGAAATTTTTCTGTCAAATTATTTGATAATACCTGCACTATTTCATCCTTTTTATTGGAATCTATTTTTCATTGTTCTGTAGAGGTGATGTGAGGACTACTGAGTCCAAAAAAATTCATGTGAAAATCCCTTCAATTATTTTTTATGTATACACCTGGAAAAATATGAAATGTATTTATTCATAGTTAGCACAGTATATCATCTTTTGGAAAATAAAATCATGAAAACAAACCTCATGTATACATTTACAACTGAGCCTCTTAGCCAATCATAGTTGAGGATTTCACTTGCACTCTCAATGCCAATGAAGTCTTGATCTTTCTCTCAATAAATATTTTCTTCAAAATCAACTATGTGATTACAACAATATTTTAACTTTGTATTCACATAAACCTTCAATGATAGTAAATGCAGATATAGAACGGGCAGGGTAATAGTGCTTTTGATAGATCTTTTCATTTAGTTGGTCAATATTTTAGATGGTTTTAAGACGGTCTTTCATTTTGTCCCCTTCCCTTTTTTCATCTGTAATAAAATTCATCGGTTCAGACCTTTTTTCATTAATTGTTAAAGGTTTAGCTTGAGAAATAAATTAGAAATGAATACCTCCTTGTCAACATGTTTTTTTACAAGATTTTATAGCCATGAAATGAATGTTACAACAGATTTTTCGATTGTATAAATATCTTACTCATAAATTGGAATAGGTAGCTCGGCACTCACCTCATGGGCTATGCTAATCGACACTCTCACATGACCTATTGGGAGTGGTCTGCTATGTAGCATATTGTTTTGGATATTGAACACTATAACCCTCACTACAAGGAAATGGTTGGGTATTGATAGATATAAATCATAGTCATTATCACCCTATAAAATATTAGTATAGGAAAGGTTTCAGTATCTATCTCATTTCATAGAAACATTTATTAGAACATTGATTACCTCAGCTAAGACATCTCTTTGAGGGGAATGGCTCACCTAATAGCTAGTGGGGGTGGGGCAGGATCTCCACGCGGTGGTTGTTCTTAAGTTGCTTATTATCTTTTATTCCCCCTATAAAAGTTGTCATCATCTCTCTCTGTCATTGAAATTTTTATTCAAGGGTATTTAGTATTTCTCTCATCCATTTCATTACTTCACTTTGATCCTCCTCTTGTTTTTTTTTCTAAAAATATGTTCGGGGTGTCACCCAAAAACTCGCACCTCTGACGCGGCCATACTATTCTGGCCACTTCAAGGGCACCGATAGTATGTGTTCATTTGGTACAAGTGTTGTTGATTCCTGTGACTATTTCAGATATAAAATATATAAAAATAAGTGATCATTGTTATATAATAGTGATTTAAAGGAAAAAAAAATTTATTATGTCATACTTACACATGTTTCCCACACTTTTTGTGTGTTTTCATCTATTAGTATCCTATCTATATTTACACATTCCTCCTTCCATAGTAGATGGTGTGGGATGGAAGTGGATTTTTATTTGGATTCATCAATATTCATATAAATAAAGGAACATAATTATGGTGTTATTTCATGTCACATAAAAGTATTACAGTGGATTTAAAATACGTACCAATTTTTTTTCAAGTGAAGTGTCCCCATCCTTGCTTTATGGTAGGGGTATGTTGGTTTTTCTGCTCATTTCTTATTTTTAGAACTCAGTTTTTGTTTCATAAATAAAAAAATTTCAATCAAAGTAATGAATACACCTATCATCAAACAACGTATTACTAACCACAATGTATCTGAAAAGACACATCTGCATGATGGCTAGTAAACACATCTCGTGCTTCTTGGGTTATCAGGTGTGCATAGATAAGCGGTGGGTGTGGGTTAATTTTCCCTTCATCATATTTAAGATGATATCTTGTTATAATTGTGTGAAATCCTCTATGAATCCTTCCAGAAAGCATTAATACATATTTCTTGTGGTATTCATCTACTATAAATTCACTCTTCAATGAATGATGAATATTAAGTCAATGTTTTTTTATTTTATTTTTTAGTAAAATAAAGAAATTATATCATAATGTTACTGTAATCTCTTCCCACGTCATTTTCTTAAGCCCTAGCACAACATGGTGCCATGAATCTACATCAATTGTCACATGTTACTGAGTGACGATCCCAATGTAACTACTAAATATGGCCTTATTGGGATTAACATGTTGTCCCTGTGCATTACATTCGACCTTGTATTTAATGTCTTTGACTTTTTCCTTAATGATTTTTGCTAACACCATCAAACTATGATGCTCCTATTTTTTCTGCGCTATCAGTCCTTTATTTCCTACCATTTCTCTGGAATCATCATCATTAATATGTTCCTCTGGAGTGGTAGCATTGGCATGTGCAGATAGTCGTTGTACCTCTATACTAAGAGTAGCAGAAGGTTTAGAAACCTATTGTTCCTTAGGAATGGGAGCACCAACACATGCATAAGGTTATTCCCCTATACTACGAGTAGCACCAGGTTAAGAGACATGTTGTTCCTTGGGATTGGGAGCACCAGCACATGTGAAAGTCATTATCTATAAAATTGTTATGGCATTTAATTTAGAGTACTTAAATGCAGCATCAAATGAATAATAACATGAGGTAATATGATATATATTACAAAAAATATATAACCTTGTTATTGATCTCTCTTTTTCTTTTTTAAAGGATGAATGGATTTAACCCCTCGATCGAATATCTAAATCCCTTCATTATGTTCTCCTCTAACATAAAAAACGCCATCTACATTGGGGCTATTGTGAAATGATTAAGACATCCTAATGAAAGGGTCATCCTCAGTTGAATGTTCATATGACCCTTCAGTGGTTTTGGTTGATAATAGAAAAATTGACCATTTTTGTTTTGTAGGATCCAGAACATAAAATACATGTACTTTCTGTGATGTCACTATAAACAGTTCATCTTTTTACCCTTCCTTACTAAAATCAACTTTCAGGAATCTCAATTCATTTATTTTAACAGCACTCCTATTATCAACCCACTTACATTAAAAAATTGGCACTTGAAATATTGTATAATCCAAATCCCATATTTATTTGATGATGTCAAATTATTACATATTCACGTAAATTGGATTTTTGTCCTTAGTACCAGAAACATGCATCGCTTCAGCCACAAGTGTAACTCTACTATTTTTCATGGTATTGTATTCATCATGATCATTTTTATAGAACATATAACCATTAATTACATAACCATTATAAGATAATACATACACACTTGGTCCTCCGATTATCCATTGAAGTCATTCTAAAATTGAATCTATATTTTTATCTGACTCCTTAAAAATATAGTCCTGGAACCATCCTATAAACTTTTGATTATGTGTATTTGATATACATCTTTCATCCCTTGATGGATTAAAATGCCTATGAATTTCTTTATGGGTTTCAACATATGGGAAAACCTCCAAACTGTTATGAAAAACATAAAGGTGGGCCTACTCCTAATCTGTAATATTGATTATGAAAACATCTTCTCCAGAAATTCCTTCATCCACAAGCCGCCCAGTGTGACAAGATTTCGATAGACCAATTATTTCCATGCTAGATAAATATTTGGTATATAATTTAATGGCTTCCTCAAAAATATATTTCTCTATAATAATACCCTCTTCCCGTCTTTGATTTTTGACATAACCTTTCAAAATATTCATATATCATTCAATGGGTTACATCCATCTATAGTGTACAGGACCACATAGTCGAATCTCTCTCACCAAGTAAACCATCAAATGAACCATCATATCAAAGAATTTTTATAGGAAGAACATTTCCAATTCACATGATATGATGGTAATTTTTATTTCCATAGTTGGAAATTTCACCAGTTCTATAACTTTGATTCATGTAGATTTGAAGAAGAAATAGATCTTGGTTAATGTTTAATAGACATTCTTGGGAAAAATAAAATGTAAATCTATAGGCATTAGATCTTGTATCAAAACATGGCAGTCATGTGATTTCAAACTCTTTAACTTTAAATCATTCATTGACATGAATTACTTGATATTCAATGAATACCCCTATGGAACTTTTACATAATTCAAGAAGTTGAAAAATTGATATCACTTCTTCCTGGAAATAGTGTAAGCATCTAGAGGAAGAAAAAAAAAATTCACCCTTTACTGGTGTCAACTCTTCTCATATTCCCATGTCAACCATTTCCAACCTAGCCTTAATTGAATCCTTTATTTTTTGGGTACATTTAGCAACATGTTGATGACACTATCACATACATTTTTTTCTATATTGTAATGACCCAGACCCAAACAGCCACCCGAACAGTGCTAAACGGGTCGGGTGCTACTACCTTAGGCGCACCTCCCCGAATGCCAAAGGTTTCCGACTAGCAGCGAGGGTCTTATAGGTATAGTGGGGAGGATATACCCTCTTGGAAGATAATAATAATGGTACTATTCCAAGTATAATAATAAAGATGCAGCAGAATAAATGACTCAGCAGACTCGAACTAGACTCGCAGAGCGGAAGCACATTCAATATCAATAAACAGCGGAAGAAATAAATATAAACAACAACAATGTAAATAAACACAACAGCATGATAATCACTTGTAGCTACTACAGAAAAACAAAACATGCATCTAAAGCAGTTCATACATATCTAAATATAAAAGGTTCCAATGGCTAACCAACTGTAGCTACAAACAAGCATATTGATACAGGAAAGTACGCAAAACATAGTAAACTCCAGTTAGGCAAGACCTCAGGGTCCATACCATCTCCAAGCAACCGCTAATGCAGCCCAACTCCTGAAGCTGTCCTCCTTCCTATACGTAAATCCATAAAGTCTGCCCGCGTCCTAAAGGGCCCATGCAGGGTGCGAGATGAATCTTAGTAGTATACCACCCAACGGTGCATACCTAATATAAGTGTTTAAGTAGTCATTCATTTATAAGGAAAGCAATAAACAGAATGATGCACAAATAAACACAAACTCCACTGGTGCTCAACAGCCACCATGGAGTGTCACCTATTTCAGCCAATGTTGGAATCTATGTCATGTAACCCGGCACCATGTGCCCCCTAACATTGTGTGTCTCAAGTACCGACGTCCTGATGGCATGCCCAACAGTAGTAATCTGGAGGAACAGCGATGTTTTTCCTCAAATAAGTAACCAGAGGAATAGCGATATCTGCCCTCAAATAACGTAACCGGAGGGACAGCGATGTCTGCCCTCAAATAAAGTACCCTGAGGGACAGCGATGTCTGCCCTCAAATAACGGCGAGCCTCTGCCCCTAACCTGATAGCCTAAATTTTATACCCTGAAGGATCCTCACCTTCCACAAGGCTTCATACGACAAGAACCCCCAAACCAAAAGTACCTAAACCGCAACTAACGGGGGACTCTACCCACATGAGTGGTCAAAACCACCTCATCACGGAGTCTCTCTGTGTGCACACTGCTCAAAGTTTTCAGGTGAGCGGTAATCACCAAAATAGTACCCAAGCCGCAACACCTCTGACACCTCATGTACCTACGACCATGCCCCTCAAGTTTGATGGCCTCGCCATCCCAGTAACTCAGGCCATGCCCAACCTGACAGTCATCCTGCCTCAAACTGACGCCCATGACGCCCAATCCTATGGTCAGAACCACCCAACGTACCCCGGGCCAAGCCCAACCTGTGATCAACATCAATCAACAATACCCAGGTCATGCCTAGCACAACCCGAAGGTTCCAGAATATGCAATATCACACATAACATATTTAATCACAATGGAAAACTTTAAACCGGAAAGACAACGAAACAGTTGAATTACACTAGAAAGGTGTTGTCTCGTACCAGCACTGAGGTCTTGAGATCCTCTAACAATTCATATCAAGGTTCAGTAAACTAAACTCAACAGTATATAACAATACAATTCAATTAATACCATTTTGGCACCCCTGGCCAAAATGCCCCAATGAGCATTGACCACTCGCCCAGCCCCGCTCATGAAAAACAGGTAATAGGGCATACCCAAAGGCATCCCATAGGTTAATTATCAGTTAAATAGGTAATAACAGATAAAACAGGGTCACGCTCAAAATACCTGAAAACCAACCATAGGCCACACCACCCAAAAGTCTACAAAAACACAAAAGAAGGTATGCACCACCTACCTAAGACTCGTATGACACTACTCCTCCGATAGTAGCCTCTAATTAGGTCTAAAATGCGGTAGATCTATAAAATAATCAAAACCGCTCAAACCCCAATAACTCGTTCTAGAACAGAAATCAAGAAAAATGGCTCAAGAGGAATCAAGGACTTACCGAGGGGGTTCCAACAGATCAACCGGTGCTCGGATCGGGTCTCGGATGAAGGAACGGCAGGGATTTGAAGTATTGGCCAGCTCTCCCTGCTCAACCCATCGAAGGTATTGAGGTTCTGCCTCAATATGAGGATACTGCCCATTTTATCAAAAAAAAACTACACGGCGTGTACTTTAGGACTACACGCCATGTATCATTTTACTGTTCATAAGATGGCTGAAATTCCACTGACTTAATTTCCAGAACCTGCCGACATGAGTACACGGCGTGTACCTAGGTGTATACAGTGTGTAATTAGTTTTTCTTCTCTTCCTCGCTGACTTACCCACACGCCATGTATATCCCTCATACATGTCTATACTACACAGCGTGTCCAAGGAGGACATGGTGTGTGCTTGGTTAAATGATTCTAGCCAGCCAACAGGCCTACATACCATGTATGGCCTCCACATGGTCATGGGTACACGACGTGTCGATAACTACATGTCGTGTAGTAAGAAATTCCTACATGGTCATCACACGGCATGTACTCGGTGGCACATGGACGGTGCTCACCCAACCCATACACGACGTGTACTCCATAGTACATGGAGTGTAGTCTGTAAAATTCTAGAACATCCCAAATTTTCCAGTTTTCTCAGGGACAAGTCAAAAATTTAAACATGGTTGGGATTTTGACCCATTCTAAAAACTTGGGTTCTTACAATCCCCCCACCTTAATATAGCTCGTCCCCAAGCTATCAAATGAAACCCGGAGATGGAACCAAACATAAAACCCCGATCAAAGTGACCCAGACTTCCCCAGTGTCAAAGGTTCTGGATAAATTCTTCAAGGGGCTCCCCACCTTAGGAATCACCTAACTCGATCTCAACATGACAAAACTCAAAACAAACAAAGGTTCACTAACCTATTTTTCGGATGCATAGTCCTTCCATGACGCATCGTCACCCCTGCGGATCATTGGTGCTCCTGTGTCATTTCCGACAACCAACGTATCTCGCACCGCATCGGTGTCCACCTCTATGAGGTCATGTATCCCATAGACACTCAAAAATGAACCTGGTTCCTAGCACCTCAAGTAACTCGTATCCTCGGTGACCCGATTCCCAAGGCACCTCAAGTAACCCACATCCGCGATGCCCTGATGCCCACAGCACCTCAAGTAACCCACATCCTTGATTCCCCTGATTCTACGCATCTCATACATATATATAAATATATCACACACCTGATATGGTGCCAATCCCACTGACTAGCATCTAGCTAGTTCACATAGATCTTGTACATCACATGCACTCAAAACGGACATGCCTCTATAGGTCATGCCAAAAAGAAAACATGGAAATCACGGCCACACCTGAGTTGTACCTCTAACCGTCATTGGCTCACCATCCTACTCAGCCTCTGGCAGCTCCATGGCGTGCACCTGTCCTGAAGTATGGCTGCTTGATGCCTGACCTCCCTGCGGTGCTACTCCAGCCACCGGCCACTGACCCCTCAGCTGGATCCTGCTGTCTCTGTCATGTCCTTCACATGCAGTTGAACCTCGACTACCCTCTCCTAGTACCGAACCTGAACCAACCCCAGATGTCACCATCTGTCCTGGTCCCTGCCTACCGGCTGTCTGAGAAGGTTTCCTGCAGAACCTCTCCAGATGCCCGACCTATCCACACACCCGGCACTCTTTCAAAGGTCTATCGCACTGAGTCTAAACATTCCCTATTTGTCCACACCGAAAGTAAACCACTAAAGAACTTATATGAGGTGTTCTAGCTGAGTCCTTATCCTGACTACCCTACTGGAACTCATCCTTTCCTCGCTTCCTGTTGTCATAACCCTCACCTGAAGCTGTCGTCCGGCTAACCTGAGGCCTATCCCTCTGGTTTTTCTCCGCTAAGAGTGCCTGAATCACCGCCTCTTAAAAGGAAACCAGCCTAAAAATATTCACCTGGATTCGAATGGCATGTCGTAATCCATCCTCGAAGCACCTCACCCTAGACACATCATCACTTACCATACCAGGTGCAAAGTGAGACAACTTGGTGAAAGTAGTTGCATAGTCCATGACGGACATGTCTCCCTGCTGAAGACTCAAGAACTCCCGAGCTCTCTCATCTCTCAGTGCCTCTGGGTAAAAGTGCTCAAAGAACCTGTCCTTGAAGTCCTTCCATGCCAGTCCCTCATGCCTGCGAGCCTGAACCTGCACATCCCACCAACGCTTTGTCAGTCCTCGCAGCATGTATGTCTCCAGCTTGGCCCTCTGCCCTGGAGGCGTCTCAAGCAGCTCGAAGATCATCTGCTTGCTCTCTATCCAGTTCTCAGCCACCTGCGGACCACCCTCACCCTGAAAAATTGGCGGGTTCTGCGACTAGAACTCCCGCGTTAGATATTCCATAGATGGCTATGTACCCTGCGCACCTCTATCGATCCCCTGCAAGACACACACCAAGCTAGCTCGGAGCTGCTCATCGAGCCATGGTCCAAACGCTGCCAAACCCGGCTGTTGTCCTACCTACACTGGATCCTAAACCTGATCCTGTCCCTAAGCCTATACTTGCAGCTCCTTCTCTGCCTGCACCGAATCCTGAACCTGATCATGCTCCTGTAGCACTATACCATCTCCCGTCTGACGCTCCATCTGAGTCACCCAAAAAGGAACCCACTGAATACCATAAATGGTCAGACAGCCCACATACATAACAATTTATACATATATAATGTAGATAAGGAATGTAGTAAAAGGAAGTGCATAACTACTACCCTTACTCTCCCCCACTGCAACCATGCCTCGTGGCATCCCGGCCTTGTGGCCTCCTTACCCGCCCTTCACATAGCCAAGTATCAAAAGTACCTCGGGCCATGCCCGTCCTGACAACCAACATTGCCTCAAACCGATGACCAAGTCTCCCAATCCTAGTGATCAAAATCACCTCAACCGATAATACCTGCCTTCCCATACATGATCTAGACCCAAATACCCTATCACATGCAATTCTACGAAAAATATAAAGCATGGAATACACGTTGTAATAAACAATCAATTATATCAGGAATTTCACCTATTCACATTTCACGAATACAAGGCAAGGCAATTTGATATTCCTCAAATGGAATTATCACTTCACAAAGCATACGTGCAGTTATGAAATTGAAATACCCTAAAAATGTGCTTATCAAAAGCCAAGAAAACAAGCCTTTCCATACTGAGCCAAGGTCCAATTCTCCCTTACCGCATCGTGTCAAGGGTCACATATCACAATCAATAACATCACACACCAAGTGAGCCACCGAGGTGGAAATCATATAAACTATAATCTTAGCAAAAAGGCAACAATAATTCCCACCCATGGAAACTTGGTCCATCCCTCATATCTGGGGCTGTAGGCACCCAAGCACAAGCTAGAAACCCAGTTCCAGTAACAACATATCTCCAGTCTACCATATCCTAAATAGTAAAACCATTATAAATAAAAAGAGAAGTCTCAATCTCATTAGTAATCAGTAAAACACTGCTACTAAATTCATGTTAAGAACTCCTCTGAAACCACTTTGTAATGACCCGGACTCGAACAGCCACATGAACAGTGCTAAATGGGTCGGGTGCTACTACCTTAGGCGCACCTCCCCGAATTCCAAAGGCTTCCGACTAGCAGTGAGGGTCTTATAGGTATAGTGGGGAGGCTATACCCTCTAAGAGGATAATAATAATGGTACTGGTCCAAGTATAATAATAATGATGCAGTGGAATAAATGACTCAACAAACTCGAACCAGACCCACAGAGCGGAAGCACATTCGATATCAATAAACAGTTGAAGCAATAA
This sequence comes from Viscum album, assembly GCA_963277665.1. Classification (NCBI taxonomy): domain Eukaryota; kingdom Viridiplantae; phylum Streptophyta; class Magnoliopsida; order Santalales; family Viscaceae; genus Viscum; species Viscum album. The sequence goes on from OY728165.1 coordinate 818,091,533, forward strand.
ATATAAAAAACAACAGCAGAAATAAACACAACAGCATGTTAATCACTTGTAACTACTACAGAACAACAAAACATGTATCCAAAGAAGTTCATACATATCTAAATATAAAAGGTGACAATGGCTAACCAACTGTAGCTACAAACAAGAATGCTGATAAAATAAAGTACGCAAAACATAGTAAACTCTAGTTAGGAAAGACCTCAGGGTCCATACCATCTCCATGAAACTACTAATGCAGCCCAGCTCCTGAAGCTGGCCTCCTTCCTGCATGTAAATCCATAAAGTATGCACGCGTCCTGAAGCTCCTGTGCAGGGTGTGAGACAAATATCAGTAGGATACCACCCAATGGTTCATACCTAATATAATTGTTTAAGAAATCATGAATTTATAAGAAAAGAAGTAAATAGAGCAATGCACAAATAAACACAAACTCCACTGGTGCTCAGCAGCCACCATGGAGTGTCACCTGCTTCGGCCAATGCCAGAATCTATATCATGTAAACTGGCACCATGTGCCCCCTAACACCACGTATCTCAAGTACTGATGTTCCAAAGGCATGACCAATAGTAGTAACCTGGAGGAACAGCGATGTTTGTCCTCAAATAAGTAACTGAAGGAACAGTGATGTCTGCCTTCAAATAACGTTACCGGAGGGACAGTGATGACTTCCCTCAAATAAAGTACTCGAAGGGACAGTGATGTCTGCCCTCAAATAACGGCAAGCCTCTTCCCCCAACCCGATAGCCTAAATGCTATCCCCTGAAGAATCCTCGCCTTCCACATGGCTTCCTACAGAAAGAACCCTCAAAAGTACCTAAATTGCAACTAACGGTGGCCTCTACCCACACGAGTGGTCAAAACCACCTCATCGCGTAGTCTCTCTGTGTGCACACTACTCAAAGTTTCTGAGTGAGCGGTAATCACAAAAATAGTACCCAAGCCACAACACCTCTAACACCTCATGTCCCTGTGACCATGCCGCTCAAGTCTGATGGTCTTGTCATCCGAGTAACCCAAGACATGCCCAACCTGACAGTCATCTTACCTCAAATTGACGCCCATGATGCCCAATATCATGGTCAGAACCAACCAACATAACCCGAGCCAAGCCCAACCTGTGATCAACATCACTCAACAATACCCAGGTCATTCCTAAAACAACCCAAAGGTTCCAGCATATGCAATATCACACATCACATATATAATCACAATGGAAAACTTTAAACAAACAAGACAACAAAACAGTTTAATTGCACTAGCAAGGTGTTGTCTCATACCAGCACTGAGGTCTTGAGAGCCTCTAACAATTCATATCAAAGTTCAATAAACTAAACTCAGCAGTTTATAACAATATAATTCAATTAATACCATTTTGGCGCCCCCGGCCAAAATGCCCCAATGAGCATCGGCCACTCGCCCGAACCCGCTCATGAAAAACAGGTAATAGGGCATATCCAAAGGCATCACATAGGTCAATTATCAGTTAAACAGGTAATAACAGTTAAAATAGGGTCACGCTCAAAATACCTGAAAATGCTTCGTAGGCTACACCACCCAAAAGTCTGCGAAAACACAAAAGAAGGTATGCACCACCTACCTAAGACTCATACGATGCTACTCCTCTGATAGAAGCCTCAAATTAGGTCTAAAACGTGGTAGATCTATAAAATAATCAAAACTAATCAAACCCCAATAACTTGTTCTAGAACAGAAATCAAGAAAAACAGCTCAAGAGGAATCAAGGCCTTACCGAGGGGGTTCCAACGGATCAACCGGTGCTCAGATTGGGTCTTGGACGAAGGAACGGTAGGTATTTGAAGTCCCGATCGGCTCTCCCCACTCAACCCGTCGAAGGTTTTGAGGTTCTGCCTCAATATGAGGCTACTACCCGTTTTAGCAAAAAAAAGAAACTACACGACATGTACTTTAGGACTACACACCATGTATCATTTTACTGTTCATAAGATGGCTGAAATTCTGCCAACTTACTTTCCAGAACCTACCGACATGAGTACATGGTGTGTACCTAGGTGTACACGGCGTGTACTTAGTTTTTCTTATCTTCCTCACCGACTTACCCACACGCCATGTATATCCCTCATACACGGCTAGAATACATGGAGTTTCCAAGGAGGACATAGTGTGTACTTGGTTAAATGATTCTACCTGGCCAACAGGCCTACATGCCACATATGGTCTCCACACGGTCACGGGTACATGGCGTGTCGATAACTACATGTTGTGTAGTAAGAAATTCCTACACGATCATCACACGGCATGTACTCGGTGGCACACGGTCAGTGCTCGCCCAACCCATACATGGCGTTTACTCCACAGTACATGGCGTATAGTTTGGAAAATTCCAGAACATCCCAGATTTTCTAGTTTTCTTAGGGAAAAGTCAAAAATTCAAATAGGGTCGGGATTTTGACCCGTTCTAAAAACTCGGGTTCTTACAAATATGCATAACATCAAGAAATTTTCTGACATACAGACAATCCCATTATGGTAATTCAAAAAAACTAATCTCTTTTTTCAATCGGTTTTTGTAAGGTTTTTCGAAAAAAATTTACCAAAAGTAGTGTTCACGTCTTTTACTTTCTCAAATAGTTGATCACTTATTAGAGGAGATAGTATTATACGTTCTTTTGAACTTCCATCAAATGATGTCATTCAAGATTGGAACTTATGTCATTGGGGTAGAAATCTATGATGTAATAGAAACACGGTTTTCAATGAATGTTTCAACCTAATTGATTGTGTACCTTGTTCACAAACAGGACACCCTTGAGTTACTTTAATGATATATCCTAAAAAAAATTATAATAAATAAATTCATTTATTTTCCTGTAAAACATGGCTCTCAGTGTGAAATCTTCATTTTTTTAATCATCATACAATGTAACACCTAAATCCCACAATAATTTCAAATCCTCGATCAATGGATCCAAATAAACATGAATATCATTACCCAATTATTTTGGTCCTAATATAAGCATAGATAACATGATATATTTTCATTTCATGCATGACCATGGTGGAAAGTTATAATTTACAAACATAACTAACCATGTACTATGAGTGCTCCTTTAAAAACCAAAAGGATTCACTCCATCTGTAGATAACACAAGATGAAGTTTTCTCAACTCATTTCCAAATTCAGGATACTCATGATCAATTATCTTCTACTAAGGAGATTCTACTAGGTGGTGTAGTTTCCCATCTTTATTTTTTGTATTTTTGTGTCACGTTAATTTCCTTGTAGTCTCCTCACTTTCATATAGGCTCCTAAACCTTGTAATGATTGGAAAGTACCATACAACTTTCGTAGGGCCGGATTCAACTTTATTGTATCAAGAAGCGCCACACTTTGTGAATTTTGTAAGTGATTTTTGGTCCTTGAGAAATAGTATACAGTCATTTGGGCAGGCATGTATTCTTTCATATATCATACCCATCAAGTGTATCATTCATTTGGCATCGTATGTTTGTCTCGGGAGCTCATTATCTTCTAAGAGCATGTCATTCAAAATAGAAAGTAGTGCTATAAAACTGGAATCTCTATATCTATTGCCTACTTTCAAATTATATAGCTTCAGTATAGTTGAAAATGTTGTATATTTAGTGCAACCAGCATACAGTGGTGTCTTTTTACAACTCTTTAACTTATCAAACAATTTTGGGAAATCACAAAGTTCATCTTCAACAGTCCTTGTCATTTACTCAATACGATCTTCATCATCATTAACATCTATAATCACATCCTTGATATGGTATTATTCATTGTCCACACTTGTAATCATATCAGATGATCCATAAAACATAGTGTTATCTCAGCCACTAGCTACATTATCTTTTTTCTCATGTTTATTTCAACATTTATAGCTTCGATCTATTCTGTGATAGATCAAGTGTTCTTCCAACTCCTCTGAACTAACTTGTCTTGAATAACAACATCATAAACATGGAAAAGTATTTTAGAAGGGTTGTATGCATGATATTTTACAAACTTAATGAACTCTTTCAATCCATCTTCATACTCTTTTGTCAGACGATTGGAATCCATCCATTATTTATTCGTATCCATACAATTTGATTTGGTAATATTAATATTTAATAAAATAAATTCACAAAAGGGGTATTTCAAATAAGGGAAACTCGATATTTTAATGACAGTTATTATTGAATTTTGTTTCCTAGTACTCATCCCCTTAGAATCTAACACCAAATTTCTTTGAAAACTATTTATAAAATCACAGTTGAAATCCTATTAAAAAAACAACCATTTACAAAAAAAATATTTAAAATAATACACCCTTTTTAAAATGAAACTAGTATTAAATACACTTTCAAAACATTCACATCCCTTTATGAAAGTCAATTGAGTGAGTTGACAAACCCTTGGCATGCAACCTACGTCCATGCCAAGTGTTTAAATCATTTTAAATATATTTAAAACCAAAAAAGGGTATATTGAACACATATAGTTTTTTAAGAAACATTTCAAAACACTTAAATCATTTTAAAAGAGCCACTTAGGAATTTTCACAAAGAAATAAATCCCAATAGATTCACTTTATAAAGGATACATGAATCAAAAATAAATAAAATTTTATAAAATATAAATCTATAAAAGGTTTTTCATGTCTCTCATGAATAAATAGAATGAATCCTATAGTTTAATCATGTAATACTACTGAGGAGTGAATAAGTGATAGATAAAGACATAAGTGTCACTTGTCCATGATACTTTTGAACATAAATTCATGTCTCTTCAAAGTGGGAAACCATATTTCACTTGATTCTTGAATCATGTACTACCTAATATTGATCCTTCCAATATGGTACATGAGAAAAAATGTTCCCCTTCTTGAGGGTATACATTATGTTAAAGTTAAAGGACTATAGGTACACAAACCTTCTCTGCTATCAATGGTTCATTTCACTTTGTGATTAAATATATTTCAAACAATTTTTGTAAGTGTATTACAAAAATATCTCACCCTAAAGATAATAACAATAACACATCATGGAAAGAACCACTATTTCAAAATCTAGAAAAGTATTTGGGAAGTTTCTATTATGTGGCCTTAACTATCTAGACCCATAAGCAACCACATAACCATTGTGGACTGGAACTGTTCAAATATTGACTCCAGATACATCACATTATAAGTCATACTCATTACCTAGATCATTTATGGTTAAGATTGGTGTTTTAATCAATCTCTCATTAATATCTTGGAAGGATATCCCATGAACATCCAATCAAAGGAATCATACCACATTCTTGGTTAAGTCTTTCTTGACACTTCTAATCAATAAGAATCATGGTTGACCCTCTGGTAATAACTGAAAATTCCCAAAAATATTTGGATCACAAAAACTTTCTTTGTCCTCTCTAAATAAACTATAACATCAAACTTCTGAGGTTCTAAAAATACGTTATCCACTAATATCATTTTCACCATGAAGTGTACATTATCAATCCAAAACATACACTTTGAGATCATGGAATGTAGTTGATTCTCACTAAGTTTTCTCAAAATGATCTTCAGATATCAAGCATGTTTCTCCCTCAACTGGGAATACATGATTATATGATTGAAAAATATGGCTAAAAAATTATCTAAATAAGGATGGAAGACCTAATTCATCTCATCCATGAAAACTACCATTGTATTTTTCAAACTGAATGACATCACTAGATACCCATACAGTACATATGTACTCCTAAATATAGTATGTGATATATCAAAATACCTCACCATAAACTGGTGATAACTTGATATCAAATCGATCTTAAAGAAAACTTTAGCACCTCTAAGTTGATAAAATAGTCCATAAATATGTATAAGTGGATATAAGTTCATTTATATCACTTATAATAACCTCTAATAGTCCACACATATTCTCAATGATCCATTTGAATTTTTATGGAAAAAAACTAAGGCATCCCAAGGGGACATAATCATTCATATAAACCCCTTCACCTCGAAGTCGTTTAATTGAGCCTTCTTCTCTCATATCTCTACAGGATCCATATTATATGGTGTAATAGATATATGCCCCACACCTAGTAATAAAACAATAATAAACTCAACCTATCCATTAGTTGGTAACCAGGATAAGTCCTTAGGAAATACATCTATGAACTTTTCAATGATAGTAGGACATACTGACTGATGTTTCTCCCTATCATTCAAAATTACTCTAGAAAAATGGGCTATGATTCTACCCAGCTACAAAAATATAGGTCATGTATAACTAGTTTTCATATCAAACTCTCCAATATAGACATAATCATCACCCTCGGAATATATAATTCCACCCATCGAAGAAAAAAATGGATATAGTAGATACATCACTACATGGGGGGAGTTTAATTATAGTCACAAACTAGACTCACGGTTTTCATGTCAATCAAATTTATTATTTATCAGTTATTATAATTTTTTATTAATAAAAGTATATCAATCTAAAATTTACTTATGTAGTTCATTTTTAATGGAAAGAAAAATTGATCAAATGAGATGCACTATTTGATAGAAATAATAACATTGTGGAAATAAAGATGCAATGTAAAAAAAATAAGAAGTCAACAATGAGAATCCTCGAGATTCTAAAAAGATATTTATTACCAATCTAATTTCAATCAAATAAAGATGTTTCTTTTAACCAATTTATTTGGAGGATCTATAGAGTTGATCTTAGGTATCCTAGATCTACACCGAAAACATCCTGGACTATATACATATTTCAATGTATCAAGTTCTAATCCTAAATATTCACTAATTATTATCTCATTGGTGAAAATAGGTATCTAATGCACCAAGACCTACTTCAATATGATGATAATCCATAATTCTACACCAGAAATTCATCAAACATGATGATCTAGACAATACATATTCTAGCCCTAGAAGCTCATCAATATCCTTGATCGAAAATAGAAAAGTTACAGAGATGGAATTGATCATGGAAAATTATACAATGATAAAATACAAAGGAAATACTAAGAGCATTACAAGAATACTCATAGTGGTAGCACCTGAGGAGCTGGGTTCACGACGGAGGTGGGTTCGCAGAGGAGAAGGGATTCACAATAGAGGTGGGCTACGTAGAGGAGGTGGGTTCAGGCAAAGGAAGGGTTCAGGACGGAGGTGGGGTTCGGTGTGCGGTGGAGGTGAGGTTCGCAATAGATGGGGATTGATGGCGGAGGTGATGATCACAGCAGAGGAGGGATTCACAGCGGTGGAGGAGGGCTTCACGGCATTGGAGGATGGATTCACGGTGGCAGAGGAGAAGGAGTTGGCGGTGGCAGAGGAGGAGGAGGAGTCAGCTGTAGGGTTCGGCTTCCGCAAGAGTTTGAGGCATGCGAGAGGAGGAGACTGTTAGGGTTTATTTATAAAAGCAGGTAAACCTTTTATCAACGTTAGCTAAAAAACACAAATAAATGTATGTTTTATCGGTGCTAAAATAGAAATAACTGATAAAACATGTCTTTATCAGTGCTAAAAAAGCACGAATAAAACTATAATGATAATAAATTATTTATATTTTTATATATATTTATAAAATTATATATTTAATAAATATATAGTTATTTATTTATTATAACTATAAATATATATATATATATATTCATATTTATATATATAATAAATATATATTTATTTATATTAATATATATAATAAATATATTTAGTGTATTTATAATTATATATAATTAATATATTTATTATAATTTTATAATTATTTAAATATATATATATTTATTTAGAATTATAACTATAAATATTTGTATATATTTATTATAATGTTATAATTATTTAATAACTATAAATTTATATATATATATATATATAATTATAAAATTATAATAACTGTATTTCTTATATTTATGATTTAATATATAATTAATATATTAATTATATATATTTATAAGATTATAAATATAATAAATATATATTTATATAAAAATATAATTAAAAAAATTATAATAAATATTTATTTATTTACAGTTATAATTATAAATATATATATATATATAATTATAAAATTATAAGAACTGTGTTTATTATACTTATAATTTTATAAATATACATAATTAATATATTTATTATAATTTTATAATTATTTAAATATATCTATATTAATTTAGAATTATAATTATAATTATTTGTATATATTATAAATATATTTTTTATAAATTTATATTTATTTAAATAAATATGTATTTATTTATATTTATAACTATAAATAAATATTTATTTATTTGTTATTAAATTTTATAATAATTATATATATTTATTTATAGTTGTAATTATAAGTAAATATATATATAACTAAAAACGTATAACAAATTTATTTATAATTTTATAAATATATATAATTAATATATTTATTATAATTTTATAGTTATTTAAATATATCTATATTTCTTTAGAATTATAATTGTAGCTATTTATATTTATTTATAAATATTTGTATATAAATATATATAATTAATATATTTATTATAATTTTATAATTATTTAAATATATCTCTATTTATTTAGAATTATAATTATAACTATTTATATTTATTTATAAATATTTATATATATTTATAAATTAATTAATTTAATTATATATATTGATAACTTTATATATATAATAAATATATTTATTATAATTTTATAATTATTTACATATATATATATACAGTTATAATTATAAACTATAAATAAATATTTTTATAAATATTTTTATATAATTATAAATATATTTATATATATATATATTTATTTATAAAATTATGATAGATGTATTTATTGTAATTTTATAATTATTTAAATATATATATATATAGTTATAATTATAATTAAAAATAAATATATTTAAGAAATATTTATATATAATTAAAATTTTATAATTATAAATGTATTAAATATATTTACTATCTAAATATATTTATTGTAATTTTATAAGTATTTTTTAGAACATAATAGATTCATGGGTATAACATGAATGAATCATATACCTAGTAAAGTATATATGATAAAAAACAAGTCATCTCATATGGACAACATGAATAATAAGAAGGGTGTATTGTGTAAATGAACATTCATGATGAATACATAACATATATGTAGTTTTAATAATGGTTTCTTCCAGCACTACTGGGATATTATTCAATCTGATTTTTGCAAGCTCGTCAAATCTTTTTTCACCAATGGTGTTCTTCCCCATGGTTTAAATGCCCAATTCCTCTCTCTAATCTCCAAAGTTGACAATGCTTCTGAGATCTATTTGTTTAGGCCCATTGCTCTCATCAACACCCTTTACAAAATCATCACAAAAATAATTGCCAATGGGCTCTCGTCCATCGCGGATAAAATAGTCTCCTATAATCAATTTGGGTTTATCAAGGGTAGATCCATCCAAAATTTCATTTGTCTTGCTTCGGAGTGTTTTAACACTTTAAACAAAGTCAACATAGGAGGTAATATTACCATTAAGCTTGAAATTAAAAAATCTTTTGATACGATGGACTGGAGTTTTATCTTTAAGGTGCTTCAATCTTTTGGTTTTAGTAATGCTTTTATCACTACTATCAGAACCTTATTCAATTCAACTTCCATTTCCATTCTGATCAACAGTTCCCCCAGAGGATTCTTCAAATGCACTAAAGGTGTAAGACAGGGGGATCCCCTCTCTACTATCCTTTTCTCCATTGCGGAGGATTATCTTAGTCGTTTACTCACTTGTCTTGTTGATCAAAATAAACTCAAGCCCATTCATGTGTCGTGTAATTTGAATTCTCCCACTCACCTGTTATATGCTGATGATATAATTATTTTTCTTCAAGGAGATAAAAGAAACATCTAAAACCTCAAAAAAATCTCTTGCTCATTATGAGGATATTTCTGGACAAGTGATTAGCTGGAACAAATCTTATATCTTCTTTGGAAAAGAAATTCCACCTAATAGAAAATGCAGCATTATAAGTGACTTAGGTATAAAAGAGGGATCTCCTCCTTTTAAATACCTAGGTGTCCCCGTCTTCTGGGGAAGACCTAAATCTTCACACTTCTCTGAAATTTTCAATCAAGTTATAAATCAACTTTCTTCTTGGAAGGGAAAATCTCTTTCTATGGAAGGTAGAATCTATCTTGTTAAATCTACCATTGTCTCAAAAATGGCATACTCTATGATGGTATACAAGTGGCCTATTGGTCTTATTAAAAAAAATACCTCTATTAAAAAAATTGGACAGGTAACACGGTGGAAAGGAAAATTGTCACCATACTATGGTTAACCTATTGTAAAACCATTGATAAAGGAGGCATTGGCATTAAAAATCTCAAACACTTTAATGAGGTGCTTCAAGCCAGGCTCACTTGGGATCTCCTACATAATAATTCTAACTCAACTAGCTTTCTTAAAAATACATTTCTTGAAAAAATTAAGAAAGGAAACTCAACTTTTCTTGCCTCCTCCATCTGGCCTTCCATAAAATAGTCATTTTCCTCCATTATGAATAACGCCTGGTGGATAGTCTCTAGAGACTTTTCTTTGAATTTTTGGTTGGATAATTGGACTGGAACTACTTTAATTTCTAGAATTGATCTTGAACAAAGTCCTGAGAACACCAACCTATCCATCAGAGATGTCCTCTGCTCCCAAAATGATCATCTTTCTGACAATATCATGAATGTCATTGATACCTATACTTTCTCCATCACCGATGATTTCCTAGTCTGGGAACCTTCTCACAATGGCATTCTTAACTCAAAAAAACTATTACAACCACTATTTTTGTAACTCTAAAAATTATTTTGGGTGGATAAAACTATTTGAAAAACCTTGGATAAAACCTTCAAGATTTACCCTCATCTGGCGGCTTGCTCACAACAGGATCCCCACTAATGATCGCCTTCAATTTCATGGTATTCAGCTCTATTCTAAATGTTGTCTCTACAACCAACACAGAGAAGATGTCAATCATCTCTTTCTTTCTTGTTCCACTGCTTCTACTCTTTGGAATTATATTTTTGACATTTTCAACTATTGGTGGTTGATTCACGACTCTATCAAATCTCAATTAAAGATATGTGCGGAGATGGATAATTCTCAACAGATTAAGAATATTTTCCTTGTTGCTATCGCAGAGCTTCACCATGTGATCTGGTATGATAGAAAAGCTCTTATTCATAATAAATACTCATTAAGTCGTGTTTCAAGGTGTATGCGGATTCTCATTGCCATACGTGAAGCTGCTTTGATCCAAAAGGGACACTGCAACAACACGGTGCACGACTTTGGCATTTTGCGACGACTCCGTATTGATGGAAATTACTGCCAACCTCGTCACACTTTTAAAGTATTTTGGAATTCCCATCTTCCCGGTTGGATTAAATTTAATGTGGATGGTGCTTCCAAAGGAAATCCGGGCCTTGCGGGTTGTGGTGGAATCTTTAGGAATCATGTTGGTCAGATCCTTGGATGCTTTTATGGTAGCTGTGACATTGCCTCTTCTCTGGAAGCTGAAATGATGAGTATAATTCATGCTGTTTCTTTTTCCAAACAACATGGTTAGAGAAACCTTTGGATTGATAGTGACTCGACCACCATTTTGCAATCAATTTGGAATGGTGTGATACATCTTGCATGGCCGATCACCACTCGTTGGATGAGCTGTATCCGCACTCTTCTTGACATCAACTACATCATCACTCATATTTATTGAGAAGATAACATGGTTGCTGATGTCCTTGTGAATAAGGTGGCTAATCAAGATATTACCTGGATTGATGATCTTCCTGATGATCTGATCCCCTTTCATTACAAAGATTGTAATATGTTTCCATCTTTTAGACTCTTGTAGCCTTTTACTTTATAATAATTGTGCCTTGGTCTTCTGTCCAGGCACCACCTTCTTAAAAAAACATAACATATATGTACATCAATTATACTCATGCATCAATATATTTATTGACCACATTCATTGGAAATATATATTTATTTATTTATAATTATAATTACTAAAAAGTCTTAGTCAGAAGCAGAAGCCTCTGGCCATTTATTAAAATAGAAATAAAAGTAGCAAGCAAGAAAAGAAGGAGGACGGGGTCACACAACAATATAATATATATTTATATATATTATAAATATATATATTTATATTTAAAAAGTTTTATATATAATTATAAATATAATAAATATAACAAATCTAATAAATCTAATAAATCTATTAAATCTAATAAAACTAATAAAACTAATAAATCTAATAAATATATTTATTATTTAATGAAATTTATTATAATCTTATAATTATTTAAATATATATTTATTTAATTATAATCTTAGAAATACTTTTTTTTAAACATTATATATATATATATATATATATTTGAATTATTAAGAATATATATTAATTATAAACATGTGTATTTTATTAAATGTATACAAATAAACATTATTTTTGAATATAAATATAATATTTTTTATTAAAAGATTTTATAATCACTAAAAATAGTGTTGATAAAGGCCCCTCTTTTATCAGCACTTTCTCTTTAGCGCTGATAAAACTCAGTGCATCCCTTACTCGAATATGTGGTAGTGACAAAAAGGTGTGTGTGTGTGAGACTATGAGTGTGCTGAGTGAACTGAAGCTCTTGAATAAGTAGAACTAGGAAGCCAAGAGAATCAGGTCTCTTGAGGAAAAATAAAATAGGAGTTGTTGAACCAGTGCTGCAATAGAGAATCGATTGGGTTTTGAAGAAAAATGATAGAAAGAGAAGAAGAAGAAGTTGATCACTACTTGAGCATAACCCATTTATCAAAGTAGTGAGAAAGAAGAATAAGAAGAAGCAACAATAGATCAACAAGGATTTGTATGCAGTGGGAAAGAAGTAGACCCAAAATTTAATGTGATTAATCAGCTAGAAAGATTCTAAATGTGGTGTTCAGTGTAAATTTCTAGGTATATTTTTTTGGGAATGTATTCTTGATAATTCAGTTGAGAGTTTCTAGAAATCAGATTATGAAAGAATAGGAAAACTAGGCATAGTTTCATAGGCCGAGTTGCATGCTTATTTTCTGAGGAGTAAAGTAGTTGAAGACACTCTTAGTTAAGGAAGGAGATCATTTTTGTGATGTTGTAATATCCAAGACAAACCTTGTGATCTACTTCAAGAGAATGAGGAAATAAAATAACATTTGGTGGGATGTCATCTTAAAGGAGTGCAATTGGATGTTTCATTGTTCACATGTGTAATATTGTGACACACACATGTGTGGTATGGTGTGCATGGTTTCAAGATAATACCTGAACAATCCACTTGTATTGATAAAAATATTTATAGTGTAAAATTTCTGGACTGAGATAATAACCTGTTGTAGCAAGGAGTAAGCTCACATTGAGGTTGAACCTTGAAAAAACATGTGCCACTTTACTACTTTATATGCATTGCATATGGGTGGATTCTATGTCAAACAACAAAAGGATCCATCAACCTTAACCAGAATTAGATGTTTATAACCAAATGGGGTTCAAAGGATTAAAAGAAGATTTTTTTTGTTAAAAGAACTTTGTAACACTTGATTCACCCCCTCTTAGGTGTCTACATTGATCCACTGGGGCTTGCAACCATGAATCCCAAGAATGCCTTGCCTTTGAAACTAAAATCGTGTAAACTGTAAGTGAAGAATGTGTACTTAACACTGAAATATGTTGTTGTTGTTTCCTTTATCCAATACTTGATGAAAGGGGAAACCAAAAGGATCTTCTCTCCCAAGTGTATTTATGGATTGAACAAAATCATCCAAACGACATGAGCATGACTTTTTGAACCTCCATAATATGATATTATCTCATGGTGCAAACTAGGATGGTAGAAGAGAGCTTTTGGAGAGAAAGGGTTTCACCCAAAAAATTGTTGGAGAATCACACGTGTATTAGACTCATGGCCTAACCTCCTTTATATAGGCTGCAGAGATGCTCTCCAAGCCTATTCATTTACTCATGTGTTTCTCAAACGCATGAGTAAATGTCTTTGATTACATCTCATGTAACCCTGCCACACTCACTCCCATCTATTTCATCTTATTAAATGGCTAATTAATGGTAGCCTATGTGTAGCATATCCGAGTGTTAACTCGGTAACACTTCACCACCTTAGATGAATCATAACAGTGCTAAATGAATCGCAACATATGATTCATGGCACCGCAATTCCTCCATGTCATAAAGCTCACTATCAAAGGCACCCTATACAATATCTTTATGTCGTAAAATAAAATATAACCTAAAGTCTTAATTATAAGCCTTTTATCATATGTATGTCATACTCTATAACACATCATATCATATTATACGATATCACATGATTTTAGGGCATATTCCTTTCACTCCATGCATTTATTGGTTTTATTTATCTTCTTTAAGAGTTTGGTTGCATAATGATATTGAAGTATTTCTCTTCTTTTTGTTTTAAACTAAACTGAATTCAAGTAAGTTATTTTTGTAAAATTTTCTTAATTTATAAATATTGTTTTACTCTAATTGACCGCTCTTTCAAATGTTATTTGAGTTTTTGGTGTGGGTAAAATAGTTTCAAATGATGTATATTTTCTGAAGTATACTACAAAGTATTGGTGGGTGATTTGATAAGCTTTAAAAAAACTTCAAGTCACTCTCTTCTACTATTTTAACTATTAAATGTTTTTTTAACTGAATGGAATTCAAAAGTAATTTAAAGTTTCTATAGGTCAATTTTAAAATAGGATATGCATTGTAAGAACCCGGATCTTTTTTTTAGGTATGTTTTCCTTTTTCTGGTGTTTTTGAGGAAAAAGAGGAGATTTCTGGAAATTTATTAAGTACATGTCATGTACTTTATAAGTACACGCCGTGTACTCGGTTACCGGTGGTAGCCGGGTGCTGGACGTGTCATGGCCATGCACACGGTCGTGTGTGGTGACCTGAAGACCACCTAATGCGGGGGATGGTGAAGGAAAGTACACGTCGTGTACTTTCTTTTTTCATTAAACGTATCAGGGTAGCGTCTAATGGACAGAACCATCTTCTTCTCAACCTAGTTCATCTGAGAGCGTCCATACGGCGTGAATCTTCACTGAGCCCTTGATCGAGCGTCCGTTCTCTGAATCGGACTCTGTCAGTTGCGTTGGAATTGCATCAGTGAGTTCTCTCTTCATCTTGAAAACCTTCTTTTGATTCCTTCTCTCTCGTGATATATATTGGGTTGAAAATTTTAGACATTTTTGTAGATCTACAATGTTCTAAGGTGATTCAAGGCCCGATACTCAAGTATATTGATCTCCCGACGCCGAGGTAGGTGGTTTGTGCCTTTCCGTATATAGTCTTTGAGTTTTATGTGCAAAAGTGACCAATACCCATGAACAGGGTATTGCGTGTTTATGCTTTTAGCCCTATTGTTTCCTATTATTCCCTAGTTTGTTTGGATAGAGGTTATTTGTTGAGAATAGGGTTTACTTTTCCGTGCTATGTAGGTTTTTCCCTTGTTTGCTTATTTTGACCATTTGGTCTAGTTTTCCTGTTAGGCTGCTGTTTGTTTCCTATGCCTAGTATTGTTAGGATGGAGTGATTGTTTATCTGACATGTTGTTATGTTGTAGACTGGATAGCCAAGTAGTTCTTGAGGTTTACTTTGGCTGCTTTTCTTTGCTATGCTTGTTTGACTTACATAGGGTTGTGATAACCTGGTGTAGTAGACCATAGGGAGAATGGATGTAAGGGATTCTCCAGAGTGTCTGTAATTATTATCACGCTGTGAGACCATAGGGTGTATGGACATTGAGTGTTCCCTCAGAGGGTCTATAGTTACGGTATGAGCCCATAGGGGGAATTGACGTTGAGTGCTTCCTCAGAGTGCATGTAGGTTACCGTTAAAAGACTATAGGGGGAATTGATGGTGAGTGCTTCCTTAGAGAGTCTTTTATCACACTTGACTATAGGGATAATTGATGATGAGTGCTTCCTCAGAGAGTCTATTCTAAAGATAAACCAGAGGGGTGAGATTGTGTGTGCTTCCCAGAGGGTTGCTTGTGTTTGCTAGGTAGGACCAGAGGGGATAGGTTGTGAGTACTTCCCAGAGGGTTACCTGTTTGTGATTATCTTCTTACTTGATATGTAGTATTTGAATTATTTTAAGCTGTATAAATGTTTACTGTTGAGTACTTCCTTGTTTATTGTTTCTTTTGTTTAGTGTCTGCCATATATATTCACTGACTGTTAGGTAAAAATCTCTTGGTGGTTGCCTACTGGGATTTAGTCTCAAAAACTATTTGGGCCATGCTTTTGGGCCCAAAAATATTATATTGTTGCGGGTATAGATAAGGGAAAGATCCCTTCTACTTCAGGTACTTGACTGCTTTAGATCTGGAGAGCATGGGACCAAGCTAAGGTTTGCGATGCTGAGGATTTGTTTATTGTTTCCTTGTACTTTGGTTTAGAACTATATTTCAGCATTGTGACATGTTTGGATTCTTTCCTAGACATATGTATCATGCATAATTATATATGTTCTCCAACTATTTATTTCCTTCAGTCTTTCGTTGTTACTATTTTATGACATTATCACTACTTCCACTGTTGCTACTTGTTTTTACTTCCATTGTGTTACTCTGCCAATGAGGGCATAGTTTCCCCACTATCACACCCAAGGCCCTCACTGTTAGTCGGCAGCCTCTGGAATTCGGGGAAATGTTCTTGAGGCCATATGACCAACCGGGTACAGGGCGTTTATGGGCGGCTTCCAGAACCGGGATGTTACAAAGTGGTATTAGATGAATTATTTTCTTATTGACTTACTATTTGGAGCCTATAGTTAGGTATAGGATGGAAATAGGTACTCGGTAATAAGTTGTTCCTAGGAGTAGCTAACTTGTGTACATGGAAAAGCCAATTTACCTCATTTATTGCAATTTTTTTGTTTTTCAATTTTACAGTTGATTTGATTTCACCATTGGGTGATTCACATGTTTTGTTTTTTTTATTGTTGATATTATTGAGGTTCTATTTATATTGCAACCAGATGAGATGAGGGTATGTCATATCATGCATCATATAGGCACTTTCTAGGAATCACATGTCATGCATTCTTGCCATGCCATTTAGGGTACATTAGAGATTACATGTTGTTGTGATAGATGTTGTGCTAGATATGCATGTTGTTGTGATAGATGACTTGATAAAATATATGTTGTTTAATAGGGTATTGATTGTGTAAGGTTTTTATTGAATGAACGCCAAACTTTAGTTCTTGAGGTGTTATGGGCCCTCATGGATCGAAATCTGGTGGATCATTGCCTTTTTTTCTTGTATATAACATATAAGAGATGTCAAGCTTTGATTCGCGGGGAGTATGGGCCCTCACGGATCAGAATTTGGCACTTTAATGTTCGTTTTAGTGTTTTTATGGTCTCCAGAGTAGTTTCTGAGACTTACTATCCGGAAAAACCTAGAATACACATCGTGTAATGATGAATACACATTATGTGTTCTTCTGTTCGGGAAGAAACTATTTTTTTTAAGTACACGTCGTGTACTGTATGTACACGTCATGTAGTCGCTAACTATGTCTCAGACTATGTGGGCAGGGACACGGGGTTTGGAATATTTGGTAAAACAGGCCATGTACTGAATGTACACGTTGTGTTGTAGAGCCGTATAACCGGCCATGTGACTAACAACACGGGTCGGTTGAGTCTTTTCTAATACACATTGTGTCCATCTAGAACATGTCGTGTAGTGTAAACCGTGTATCCGGCCGTGTCACGAACAACACAGGACAGTGAAATATCCTAGTAAATGTCGTGTCTTTAACAAACATGTCGTATAGAGTCATCCGTGTAACCGGTCGTGTCACTAATAACATGGGTCGGTGAAGCTCATCTAGTACACGCCGTGTTTGGAAAGAACACACAGTGTATTCTTGTTTTAGAAGAACCGTGTGGGTTAGTCGTGTAAAAGAACTTGGGCAGGGGAAGAGGATTCAAGTACACATCATGTGCTAGGACAACACACCATGTGTTTGGGGTGTTACAGGACCAGTTTTGACAGAAGTACACGCCCATGTGAAATTCTTAAGGGAACACGTCGTGTAGTTAAGTATACACGTCGTGTATCCATGTTTTTCAAAACTTGAATGCTTTCTTTCTCATGTTCCCTTCTTACTCTTATAGTTTTCAGTCATTGATAATCTTGATCTAAGGTGTACGCTTGACCTTGTAGAGTCATGCCACCAATTCATCCTTGGGTTGTACGCCAGTTGCAAGGCGACGATCAGACACTGGACATGGCTGATCAGGGACTTCCAGCAGAACCTCCAGTTGTGCCAGTCTTGGCACCGACCATCATTCCAGACATAGGTGATGACACACAGTTCCGAGAAGGCTTTATGAGGTTCATGCAGACCTTCCAGGGAGCACCGCACCCTACCCTGTTTATGGCAGAGTTGACATGAGTTTTCTAGCAGTAGTATCCTCCCACTTTCTCAGGGGAAGGAGGACCGCAGGCTACAGAGTCATGGTTGGAGGCCACGTTGACGATATTTGAGAACCTGGAGATGCCCCTGGAGAGGAGGGTCAATCTCGATACGTATATGCTTTGGGATTCTGCCAAGAGATGGTGGGTTGTCATCTCATAGGCGGGACACCAACAGGATATGGCCTAGGATGAGTTTCAGCGTACCTTTAATGACTACTTCTATATGGAGACTTTGAGGGCTGATCGAGCCCGAGAGTTTATGAGTCTGAAGCAGGGTACTCTTTCAGTTATGGATTATTCCTCTCGCTTTACAGAGCCACAGCATTTCACACCTATTCTAGAAGATGATGAGTTATTCCTGGAAAGGAAGTTAGAGGATGGTCTCAGATAGGACATTCGGGCTCAGGTGAACATCTTCTGGTTGACTTCGATATATTTTATAGTCAACCAAGCACTAATCGTAGAGCGTAATTTGAGGGATTCTGGAGTTGTGAGCCAGGGCGGCTCGACATCTGGAGTTAGTATCTCTCCTACTGATAGTAGGACGCACCGCAGGGAGACTACACATGGAGATCCGTGTAGGCGGAATTCACCTTCAGGTAGCCAGGTGGTATGCTACCAGTGTGGGAAGGTTGGGCATACGAGACCACATTGCTTGAGAGACCCAGTGATGTGCCAATATTGCGGCAAGATGGGTCACCTTCAGTGCTTCTTTTAGATCTTCTCACCAGCAGATGGTGACAGGGGTTCTTCTATGACTCCTCGTTCAGGAGCACCACCACCAGTTTCTCATCAGTCTGGGAACTGGAGTTCTTCCAGCCGTTTGGGCTGAGGTGGAGGTTGTGGATATGGTAGTTAGTCCCCATGATTTCAGTGACAACATGGTGGATTAGCTCAGAGTGGTCAGGTAGGGTCACAGGGTCGCGATACAGGCCAGAATTTTGCAGTGGAGCAGAACCAGCAGGAGCAGGATCTCGGACCTTCTACAGTTCGAGGTATGATTCTAGTTGCCTCAGTTTTAGCTTCTGCTCTTTTCGATACAGGTGATTCTCATAGTTTTATATCTGTTGCTGTTGTGGAGATCCTTGGGCTCTATGTCTTTTCTTCTGCTGAAATCTTGACGCTAAACACACCGTTTGGGACAAGAATGGCTAGTGTACGATAGTGTAAGGAGTTCCCTCTAGAGGTTGGTGGGTGTCACTTCTTATGGGACCTCTATGTATTAGAGATGACAGGCTGTGATTTCATTCTCGGAATGGACTGGTTAGTTCCCTTTCAGGTTGTTGTCAATTGTTATCGTCGTAGGGTGAGTTTCACATAACTAGAGTGCGGATCATTTCTTCATAAGGGAGAATGGGATGTCCAGGAAAGAAGAGCGGGACCTGAGCATCATGGGTTGGGAGGAGTTACAACCCAGATTTCTAGTCTATATCTGGATGATCAGGGGACCTCACAGATGGACTTCCCTCCAGTGGTGGATCGTTTCAAATATGTCTTTCTAGAGGACTTTTCATGTTTTTTTCCAGAGCGAGAGGTGGAATTTTCTATTGAGCTTGTGTCAGGAGTGGCATTAGTGATTATTCCTCCTTATAGGATGGTTACACCAGAGTTGCAAGAGCTCAAGAGGCAGTTGGAGGAGTTGCAGGCTAAGGGTTTCATCTGACCCAGTACTTCTCCTTGGGGTTCGCCTGTCCTATTTGCAAAGAAGGCGGACGGTGCCCTCAGACTTTGTGTGGATTATCGGAAGTTGAACCAGTTGATGGTCAAGAACCGATATCCCTTGCCAAGGATTGATGATCTCTTTAATCATCTTCGAGGATCTTGGGTGTTCTCAAAGATTGACTTGAGATCCGGTTATCATTTGTTGCGCATTAGACCATCTAATATACCTCTTACATCTTTTTGGAGCAGGTATGGTCTATACGAGTATGTGGTTATGCCTTTCGGTCTCACGAACGCACCTGCAGTTTTCATGGCACTGATGAACCGAGTGTTTCATCCATACTTGGATTCTTTCGTGGTAGTCTTTGTGGAAGATATCTTGGTGTACTCTCACACTCAACACGATCATACCACCCATCTTGAGATCGTTTTGAGTACACTGAGAGAGCATCAGTTATATGTTAAGCTCTCAAAATGCCACTTTTGGATGGACCCGATTCACTTCTTGGGTCATGTTATCTCAGAGATAGGAGTATCAGTAGAGGCATAGAAAGCGAGAGTAGTAGTTTTCTGGGAGCATCCGAAGAACGTCTTTGAGGTACGAAGTTTTCTAGGGCTGGCTGGATACTACAGTCACTTCATACAGGACTTCTCACACTTAGCAGCGTCACTGACGGGCCTGACTAAGAAAGGTGAAAAGTTCTTGTGGTCAGATTCTTGTGATTCATCCTTTCAGGAGCTAAAAGGGAGGTTGACATCAGCACCGATACTAGTATTTCTAGAGTTGGGAAAGAGATACACTGTTTATTGTGATGCTTTAGGTATCAGGCTGGGAGCAGTGCTTATGCAGGGAGAAGGAGTCGTCGCGTACGGATCTCGGCAGTTGAGGCCACATGAGAGGAATTACCCAACGCACGATCTTGAGTTGTAAAAATTTGTTCATGCCATACGCTTTTGGAGGCATTATCTTCTGGGAGATAATTTTGTGGTTTTCACTGACCACAAGAGTCTCAAGTATATCTTCACTCAGTGTGATCTGGATTTGAGACAGCGAAGGTGGGTTGAGTACTTTCAGTCTTTTGACTTTGAGCTTGCCTACACACCTAGGAAAGGCAATGTTGTGGCTGATGCGCTGAGCAGGAGGAATCAGATACAGGCAGTTCAAGAGGCCAGCAGTGAGTGGAAACTTATGGCTCTGTTCTCTGAGATGCATTTGGAGGTGCACGACAGAGAGAGGCAGACATTTCTTTCTTCTGTAGCTGTTACCTCTACTCTTCTTGATCGAGTGCGAATGAGGAAGCTATCAGATTATGAAGGCCTAGTCCTACGGGAGAGTGTTTCAGGAGAGGACTCTAGTCCTGTATGGACCATAGGTGAGGATGAGATCTTGCATTTCCAGGGCGTGTATGGGTGTCAGCAGACATACGTGAGGAGTTGATGCGGGACTTTCATTCCTCAGTTTAGGCAGTTCATCCTGGTGTCACCAAGATGTATTGTGATCTACACTGTCAGTATTGGTGTCTAGGTATGAAGAAAGATGTTGTTGGGTTCGTCATGAGATGTTCCACCTATCAGCAGGTGAAGGCGGAGCATCAGCGACCCGTGGGGCTTTTGCAGCAGTTACTCATTCCCGAGTGGAAGTGGAATGATGTCGCGATGGATTTTGTGACAGGTTTTCTGAGGTCGCCTCGAGGGAATGATGTTGTATGGTTTGTCATTAACAGACTCACAAAGGTTGCTCACTTCTTGCCGATCAAGGAGACCTTCAGTGTTGATGAGCTGGGACGGTTGTACATCTGTGAGATTGTACGTTTACATGGGGTTCTGCACTTTCTTGTTTCAGATGGGGATGCACGTTTTACTTCTCGGGTCTAGCAGGGACTACAGATTGCTTTGGACACACAGGTACTTTTGAGTACAGCTTACCATCTCCAGAAAGATGGTCAGTCTGAGCGTACGATTCGAGTGGTTGAGGACATGCTTCGAGCATGTATCCTGGATTTTGGAGGTTCTTGGGAGAAGCACATACCTCTTGTAGAGTTTGCCTACAATAATAGTTTTCAAGCAACTATTCAGATGGCACCTTATGATGCTTTGTACGGTAGGTCATGTCGATCACCCTTATATTGGCTGGAGTTAGGAGAGATAGCTATGCTGGGACCTCATCTTGTCCAGGAGACCACAGAGCAGATAGAGTTGATTTAGAAGAGGATGACTACTGCACAGTCTCGAGAGAAGTCTTATGATGATCAGCGGAGACGACCTCTGGAGTTCGAGGTCGGGGATCAGGTTTTCCTGTGTGTCACACCGAGGTTGGGGCACAAGAGGATTATGAGACAGGGTAAGCTTTCACCGAGGTACGTCGGGCCGTTTGAGGTTTTGGAGAGAGTCGGGCCGGTTTCCTATCAGTTGCAGTTACCTCAGAGGTACCGGGCTATGCACGACGTCTTTCACGTTTCTCAGCTTCGACGTTACTTCTTAGACTCGTCTCATGTTCTTCAACCCGAAGAGGTTGAGTTAGAGGTGGACGCCTCGTTTGAGGAGCATCTAATCCAGATTGTTGATCGCAGTACGAAGGTTCTCCGTGGACGGTATGTTCCTCTGGTACGGGTGCTATGGCAGCACGGGCGAGTACAGGATGAGACTTAGGAGAGGGAGACCGATGTACAATCACAGTGGCCGGAGTTGTTCAGGGATTCTTCTTCTACGCCGCCTTGCTAGGGAAATTCAGGGACGAATTTCTTTAAGGGGGAAGTTTGTAAGAACTCGGATCTTCTTTTCAGGTATGTTTTCCTTTTTCTGATGTTTTTTAGGAAAAAGATGAGTTTTCTGAAAATTTCTTTAAGTACACGTCGTGTACTCGGTTATTGCAGGTAGTCGGGTGCTAGCTGTGTGTGGTGACCTGGAGACCGCCTAATACGGGGGTCGGTGAAGGCAAGTACACGTCGTGTACTTCTAAAGTACACACTGTGTACTTTCTATTTTTTCATTAAACGTGTCGGGGTCGCGTCTGACAAACAGAACCGTCTTCTTCTCGACCTAGTTCGTCTGAGAGCGTCTGTACGACGCGGATCTTCGCCGAGCCCTCGATCGAGCGTCCGTTCTCCGAATCGGACTCCGTCAGTTGCATTGGAATCGCATGGGTGAGTTCTCTCTTTATATTGAACACCTTCTTTTGATTTCTTCTCTCTCGTGAGATATCGTGGATTGAACGTTTTAGACGTTTTTGTAGATCTACGACGTTCTAAGGTGATTCAAGGCCCGAGACTCAAGTATATTGATCTCCCGACGCCGAGGTAAGTGGTTTGTGCCTTTCCGTAGATAGTCTTTGAGTTTTATGTACAAAAGTGTCCAATACCCATGAACGGGGTATTGCGCGTTTATGGTTTTAGCCCTATTGTTGTCTGTTATGCCCTAGTTTGTTTGGATAGAGGTTATTTGTTGAGAATAGGGTTTACTTTGTCATGCTATGGAGGTTTTGCCCATTTTTGCTTATTTTGACCGTTTGGTCTAGTTTGCCTGTTAGGTTGTTGTTTGTTTCTCATGCCTAGTATTGTTAGGATGGAGTGATTGTTTATTTGACATGTTGTTATGCTGTAGACTGGATAGCCAAGTAGTTCTTGAGGTTTACTTTGCCCGCTTTGCTTTGTTATGCTCGTTTGACTTACACTGGGTCGTGAGAACCTGGTGTAGTAGACCATAGGGAGAATGGATGTAAGGGCTTCTCTAGAGTGTCTGTAATTATTATCACGTTGCGAGACCATAGGGGGGATTGACGTTGAGTGCTCTCTCAGATGGTCTATAGTTACGTTACGAGGCCACAGGGGGAATTGACGTTGAGTGCTTCCTCAGAGTGTATGTAGGTTACCGTTAAAAGACTATAGGAGGAATTGACGGTGAGTGCTTCCTCAGGGAGTCTTTGATCACACTTGACTATAGGGGGAATTGACGATGAATGCTTTCTCGGAGAGTCTATTCTAAAGTTGAACCAGAGGGGTGAGACTGTATGTGCTTCCGAGAGGGTTGCTTGTATTTTGCTAGGTAGGACCAGAGGGGATAGGTTGTGAGTACTTCCCAGAGGGTTACCTGTTTGTGATTGTCTTCTTACTTGATATGTAGTATTTGAATGATTTTAAGCTGTAGAAATGTTTACTGTTGAGTACTTCCTTGTTTACTGTTTCTTTTGTTTAGTGTCTGCCATATATATTCATTGACTGTTAGGCACAAATCTCTTGGTGGTTGCCTACTGGGATTTAGTCTCAAACCCTGTTTGGGTCATGCTTTTGGGCCCAGAAATATTATATTGTTGCAGATATATAAGGGCAAGCACTCTTCTACTTCAGGTACTTAACTGCTTTGGATCTGGAAAGCATGAGACCAAACTAAGCCTTGCGATGCTGAGGAGTTATTTATTGTTTCCTTGTACTTTGGTTTAGTACTGTATTTCAGCATTGTGACGTGTCTGGCTGTTTTCATAGACATATGTATCATGCATCATTATATATGTGCTTCAGCTGTTTATTTCCTTCAGTCTTCCGCTGTTATTGTTGTATGACATTATCATTGATTCCGCTATTGCTATTTATTTTTACTTCCGCTATGTTACTCTGCCAATGAGGGTATAGTTTCACCACTATCACACTCAAGACTCTCGCTGCTAGTCGGCAGCCTCTGACGTTCGGGGAAATGCGCTTGAGGCCATGTGACCAACCGAGTACGGGGCGTCTCTGGACGGCTTCCGGAACTGGGACGTTACATGCATAATTTACACCATGAGTATATTCGAGATTACAATATGCATATATAAAATCAAAATTGTTAATTTTTTAGTAGAATAAAAAAGGAAATCACACGGCATATTTTTTGTGATTTAAAACCAATTATTTTTTAAAAAGTTTGTAAACTATTTTTAATATTTAAAAACATTAAATGTATTTAAAATTTCGAATAATGAATATTTAAAATAGAAAAAATATATATTTGTATTAAAAAATTGAGTATTTAAATATTTTTTCCACACACGCATATACTAAAAATAATTTTAAAAATGAAATATATACATTCAGTTAAGGATTCTTGACAGATTAAAATTTTTTGATATGTTGATAAATACTTTGTTGACAACGGATTTATATTCACTATTGTTTTATTTTAAAATAGGTTTGGAGTCTTATGTCAATGAATATAAATATTATTTAATAACCCATCCAATTCTAATTGAAGTAATTCCTTACGTTGACATTCAAGTAATTCGATTCCTTTCGAATATATATTAAACAAAGAAACATAAAAATCATATAAAATTATTACTGAAGGAAATAAATTATCAAATTAAAAGATTAAAATCATTTTACAATTATTTTAATAAAGGCTAATGGTTCATTAACGGTACATGATATTTTGATCTCCAAAAATATTCCTACGCAAATGAATTTCTAGGAACTAAATTAAACTAATAAAATTACTTAAAATTAAGATAAACTTCCTTTAAAAAAAACTGATTTTATCTAATAAATAGATTTAACTGCAATTTTTTCTAATTATTACCGTTATATGTAATCCGACCTGATTTACAGATATTTAAATTTGAGATCATTTATTAAATTGAAACCGTCCATAACCATCACAACTACTATCATCATCATCGTTATATATAAAAACAAATCATTTCCTGAGAATTAAAAAATATATATATATATATATATATATATATATATATATATATGATTAAAAATTATAATGAAAAAAAATTAATAATAAACAGCATATTTAATTAATAAAAGTATTTGTTGATTCCTGATATATAATCTCTTCGTACAGACTTTTTATATGTATTTTGAATCATACGAAAAAAATAGTATTACAATTTTATAATTTTTAGGTGTAGATTTCTAGAGTAACATGGATGGTCGGCTTGAAAGGGACTATGTACCTAACCAGACACGAGGGAACCTACCCAAAATATTTATATATTATCAAATTTTTAAACAACATATTGTCACATATTGTCAGGTATTCTGAAATACAATTACGTTTAAAAGTTAATTAGTATATATAAAAAATAAACCATCACAATATTAGAAATTAAAATTGACGACTAATTTGGTTTTAGTTACATATATTAATAAATTATATCTGAGAAGTAAAACATTTTTTAAAGAAATGTTATTTTGGATAATTTCAGCCACATCACATGTTGGAGTCACAACTAATTAATTCAGAATGTCAATACTTAATCAAATATTGTTCAAAAAAATTTCGACAATTCAAATTTGTTGGCTAAATTTTGATCGTTTAACACATGTTTGGAAGAAAACTGAGTTATAATTCTAAAAATGCGCTTTTTTAATCTTTTCAAGAACATCACATGATGGATTGGTGTAATGTGTTCGTATAAGTCTCAAATTAACCGACAACAATTACTTAAAATTTTCATGATAATCTGAGGCTGTTTATTCAATTTTGTTTGTTTAACACATGCTTTGAAGTTATATGAGAGTTGTAATGTAACTAGTACTCACTTGTGTATTTGCACGAGACATAATAGCTTCCAAAACAAATAAAAATAAAAATAACTTTTGTTTATTAAAAATATAAGCAGATACAATGTGGAAATATAAACAGATGCAAGAGTGAAACACATATGCATACAGGTGTTTGCATACTGATGCTTTTTAAACGATGTGCATGTATGTGTACATGCGTAGGTAAATTCAAACAATGTATGCATAGTGCATCATATGTCGGATTCTCAAAGAGATTCTGCTACGTGTTTATTGATATTTCGAGGGTGAAATCATTCTCACTCGATATGTTTTGATGTACCTGGCACTTGTTGTCAACTCACGGTGAACGGGAACGCGTCTCGAGCCTTATTCACTAAAAAAAAGATGTCTCAGCGGTGGTTCTAATAACCGCCACTAAACAGATCATATTAAATATAATTTATAAGGTAGCCGCGGTTTAATATAACCGCCACTATATTTTTTATTTTTAAATTTAGCAGCGGTTTTGTTTAAACTGCCACTAAATCTTTAAGATATATGAATATTCTAACCCCCCACCCGATGCCCTTGCCCCCCCGATCCCTCAACCTCGACCCCCCCCCCTCTCCCCAACGACGAACGCCCCTTGCCCCTCCCTCACCTTCGATCCTTGTGACCCCGACCCCCTCTGCTCCACGAAGGCGACCCGTCTTCCACTTTTCCCAACGAGTGCGACCTCTAACGGTGGCAACAATCCTAACTTCTTTCTACCCATGACTTCCTCCTCCTCCTAGTTCTGTTTTGTTGAAGAAATGATGTCTGTTGGATTTTTCCAAGGGTTTTAATTAAATTATATAATGATTTGTGTAATTGAGTGTTGTTTTTTGGGGTTTTTTCTCGAGATGGTGTTGAGGTTACGTTGCAGACCTTCTATCATCAGTTGGTCACAGTTTTGGAGATTGAATGCATCTCAATGTTCTTTTAGGTAATTATTCCTATTTTTTAAAATTTTAAATAATTAATTATAAATTTTATAATTATTTATTTATTTTATGTGACATGATATAGGTGCCCAGGATATTGTAAGTGTGTGGTGTGAGACTTAAAGATTTTATATTTTCATCAAAAGGTAGGCCAATCTTTTGGTTTTGTGTCGCTTCTCCATTTAATAATCATTTAAATGTTTTTAAAATGATAATTTGACTATTGAGGTCCACCTTAAGGGTCATCGTGGGTTGGCTTGGAGAGAATAGTGGTTTTAGGTGTTTCGTAGAGGAGTTTTTGCTCGAAAACCCCGATCATTTAGCCTGTGGTTTAAGAACACAAGCCACATGTAATTTACCATTATTTTCTCTCTTTTTAAAATGATATCATAAAGTTAATATACTAAATAACAAATACGCTTAATCATGACTACACTGCATAATGCTTATTACAAGCTATGCACCTTTCGATTACATGAAGCTTTCGGCATGTGCTACTCTCTTCAAGTTGAGTACTGTTTCTCCTCCTCAAAATATTTTTTTTGATATTTTCTAATAGCCACTTTAAGGGTAAGTGGTAAGTGTACATCACAAGATTCAAAAAACTCCATCGTATTACAAAAACGCACCACATTCCAAAATCAAGAGAAAAACATCACGTCCCACTTCTTCACAACCAAAGTGCCCCGCCACGAACATGGTTTCAAATTCAAATTTCAAAATCATACAACTGCTTTTCAGACCACGTGCCAGCCGCATCATTATGGGTTGAACCAAGAGCCACCTCGAGTCGCGTAATCCGCTCACCTGCCTTTATTCGAGCCGATGACAATCCAACATCCAGTCACCTCCATCATCATTGCTTCTCGGAACCACCACCTTCATCGTCGCCGTTGTCGTCACCGGGGTATCCATCACCGTCATCGCTGTCCACCACCGAAAGCCGTCGAACCAGAGGGCAACTAACCAAAAAAATCAAAATCAGAAAAAACCCAAAAGGTCATCGGAGGCGAACAGACAACCATCGAGGACCACTTCATCGCCATCCTCACGTCGCC
Source organism: Viscum album (assembly GCA_963277665.1). Classification (NCBI taxonomy): domain Eukaryota; kingdom Viridiplantae; phylum Streptophyta; class Magnoliopsida; order Santalales; family Viscaceae; genus Viscum; species Viscum album. Next base: position 818,120,239 of record OY728165.1, read on the forward strand.
AGCCAAGCTCTATCACCGTCTGCGCGTCCACACACCACCACCAAAGACTTCAACCTTCACGCCTCATCGCCGCCGCCCACTCTGAACCAAGCACCTACACCACCGAAAACAGGTTGGCATCGACGATGATCACCCTGAATCTAGCCGCTTGAACTCACATCCCAAAGGACCGTGGAGACCACCGCGCTGCTCTGCCTAGGAGAGATTGGAGGTAACCTGGAACCAGAGAAGAGAAATGAGAAGACATAGGCAAGACGAAATGTCGGAGAAACCACATATCAGCACCATCGCCAACATCACATCCATTCGAGCATCACCGTCATGTAGATAAAAACAACACCCACAATACACCACCTTCCATTCAAAACCATCTGCAATGAAGATCTCCAACAGAAAACAACCACTGCAAGGGACGAACTGAGGGCGCCTTCTGGGACACCCTGACCGAACGAACGCACCTCCCAAAGCTTCTTTGCAACCTGTGCAGCTGACCGACTGGGAGAGCGGCAAAATGAGCGTGAAGTCAGAGCAGCGAAGGGTTTGGGAAAGGCTTCAACGGAGAAGCAACCAACAGAACCACCAGCCTCCTGGAGCACCAATGACCAGACCAACTGCACTTCCCAAAGCCTTTGAGCAACCATCGCCACTAACCAACTAGGAGAGCCGCACAGGGTCCGAAGGCCAAAGCAACGGTTAAATCTAGCCAGGAATCCAAAGGGAAAGCACGACCTTGACCAGACCGCCTACCCCTTCCGGCGAAACCACCGCTGAGCTGATGACCCACCTGAAACAGAAACAAAGAAAAACTGCAGACCAGAAGAAAACCCCAAAGGAGGCAAGGAATGAGGAAGAAAGGGGAAGAAGGGGGGAGACGAGGCCAAAGAGCGACGTGCTGGCCTCCCCCACCTCAAAACCACCGAGGAACCCTAACAACGAGGAAGCGAGGGAGATATGCCGCTTAGAGGCCTCTGTTGAGTACTGTTTCTGAAAATGTTCTAAAACCATAATTACATGCAATGGTATAGCGCATATGGAAACACATCCACCCGAAATCAGAGTGCCAAGTTCTTGTTTTGAGATATAACAAATCTTAATTTGAATAATTATCGAAGCAAAAGGTAGCTATAGAGGCAATCATGTTTCTGCAAAAAAAATGATAACATGCAAAGCAAAAAAGTTAGAGATCTTTTAATAAAAGAATTATGTTAATGTATTATTGTCACTACTACAAAACATGCTTTTAACAGCGCTAGAAAGAGCCTTTATTAGTGTCACGACCCGTCCCCTAGGGCCCCTGCCGTGACTACCCCAAGCCCGCCTCCCATAGGCCAAGGGTTGGTGACTAGCGCCGAGTAGACATATCCCACAAAGGGGAGACATTTTCTTAAGTACCTGCACACACGCGCCAGTCTCTAAGAAAAAGTACCGAAACTAAAAACATTGAGTAAATAGGTATGCATCCCACTAAGACAACCACTGAGAGTAACAGTACAAGTCTGAAAGTAAACATGCCAGAATACAAGCTCAACTGAAACAGAAAAGTACAAGCTCTTGGATCTCGTCCGAAGAAAACCCTACCTGAAGGGTAGGTATAGTAAACTGTCTGAATGTCGCTGAAGCATACCACGTCCATCGGGTCACCCTCAAGCACCTCCTGTCTCCGAACCACCAAGGACTCCGTCAAAGCTATCGATCGTTTACACAATACATGACATGTGCGGGCAAAGCCCATGCATGGATGAGTAAAACAATACTCACTAGGGAACCCAAAACACAAAGGTAAACCACAAAGCAAGACACAAGACAGACTACCAAAGAGGTACACGAAGCGTAGCCTCTAAGAAGTATAGTCAAGAGAGTCACTAGAGTCGGCTCAACACAAGTATGTGTCAACAACACATATAACAATAACATCTAGGTATACTCATAAAGGATTCCACGACTCAAGGTCTCATCCACTGCCAGCCATATGGTTCTGCTCGTAGCATGCTCAATTCTGAGAGATCTCACTCCTCAAGTTATCTGAAAGTAAGCACGTAGAACAAGTCTTCCAGAAGTATTCGAGAGAAAATCTGGTCTCGATACGTCATGAAGTTTCCTTCAGATGTCCGGTCTTACTAAGACAAGGAGTCTCGATATCACAACCAATCCTTGGTCACATGATTCTACTCAAGGTATATTCATATTCGATGAGACATACAGTCTCTGTAGGAGACCTACTCTGCATCTCCGTAGGAGACCCACTCTGCATCCTTGTAGGAGACCTACTACACTCCCTCTTAGGAGACCAACTCCACCTCTTCGTAGGATACCAACTCCATGTATTTGCAGGAGACCAACTCTGTGTCTTTGCAGGAGACCAACTCCGCGTCTTTACCACAGCTAGTCACAAGATTCTGTCCTTAGTGCGCTCATTCAGGGAGCACCTAATCCTCAAGCCAATAGGTCATATTCTAAACTCCATGAAAACTCGCGTAGAGTATCTTAAAAGGTCCACCTCATCAAGAGGGTCCCAACACCACAAACAGCTCGTCAAACGGATACACAGTTTGAGAGTTATGAGCATTTTAGTAAAAAGGAGCCGATGGGGTTCGAGTCTGGCCCGACCCGACCTGACCTGTAGGGTCTGACTCGACCCGTTTTGTCGGCCCGACCTGCTCGAACGTGGGCTAGTTCAGTCCACCTGGATGCGGTGGCTGCGGCGTTCCCACCAGCTCAACGTGGCCGGCTGTCGAGCCGGCCGCTTCTCCCACACGTGGTACGACGTGACGCCCTGCCACGTCACTGGTCCGCACCGTCACCCGCGGTCGCGTCATCTTGGGTGAAGGTTCTGGGCGCAACAGAAGCTCGTGGGTGGATGTGCCCACTTGACGTTTTTTCATTAGCAATGATCAATCCGGGATCAATATGACGATAAACGCCAGACTCCACGGATCGAATCACAAAAATAGACAAAGAAGAAGAATAGTCCCAGTACCACAAAGAAGGATCATCATGGGTTGATTATAATTAATTTAATTAATTGACAAGAAGTAACTTTTATGGAGTTCTTTCTTCGTTGATATTTCTTATCACGTTCTGATGTGATTCGTCATTGCGTCGCAGAAACCAAGAGTAGACTTCCTCTAGCGGTGATCCACACGTGCACCACATATATCTAGACGTCGCCAAAGGAATATCCAGGTGCTAGCGCGGAGAAGCCTTTGCTTTTGTTTTCCACCTTAGATCGCCTTGATTCGATGGAGGAGGATCACTCTCGATCTTGAGAGCATTCTTGGAGGAAGGAGTTATTTCGGCCTTGATAGAATTCTCCAGAATTGTTGTGCACAATGATTAGGGAAAAATGTTGGGGTTGTGAGGATATTTATAATCAGGATTGAGGTTATAGAGTTATGACAATAAATAAACACATTACACATTTTATTTATTTCATTAACTCTTATTGAAAACCCCCATGTCGAATCATTAATTCCTTGACATGCATCCATGCTGATTATAATAAATATCATTTAATGAAACAATATTATTTCCTCAAAATCCCGACTGGAAAAACTACATGGTGTATAATCATTAATACACGATGTGTACTTGTTTTTCATTTCCTTTCCAAAATGAAAACTACACGGCGTGTACATTCAATGTACAAGACGTGTATATCTTGTTTTCATTTTATTCTTCCTCTAACATTAAAATGATTTAGGCTTCCTTGAATAATTATTAAACCACATATGAGAATAATCTTTATTTTACTTGTGATACTTGGATACACTTAGTGTGTGACCCTCTAGGCCTCTTTCTCGTTGGCATTAGGCGGGCTTGCCTAAAGTCCAAGATTACTGTCTAACAATGGGTCAAAGTACCCAAGAGAAAGAAGTTGACGCCGCATTGATGTGTCACCTCATATAAACGCTTACCGTGTAATTTAATCCCTTTGTCTCAATATCTCATCAAGCAGGTTTCATGGCAATGTCATAAACCTATATGCTTGATCCGTCATTCTTTGACTTCTAGAAATAAACTCGTCGTGACACCATGACCATGGAATTTAGGCGACAGTTCTATTTCAATCAAAGGGCTTGAGATATCTACTTCCATAAATATGGAAGGGACAAATCCTTCATCGACTTATCCATTAACAACATGTTATTCGTGACGCACCCAACGTACCCTACTTCCCGCCAACTGTCTTTATGACAGTTTTCATCAGCAAATCTAAGTGCGTGAGTCATGACATGAGTTAATGATATTATTACAGTCTAAGGACCATTACACACGCTCATAGATAGTGATTTCTGATGACACCAAGACATGTGGAATTATTAATGGCGGGTCTATTCTCATAATATCCCATCTTGGAGATTAACAAGTGCGAACTCCATGAGAGAGAGTCTCGTCTTCTTATGAGTACTCTCACATTACAGTTTGTATACTATGTATCCTATCATAGTATGTCATCCAACCGTAGAACTTTATTTAAGAATATTGTTATAGCATTTCAAGGTTCTCATCATAGCGAGGATCTTCCATGACCTTATTAATGCAACAAATATTCCAGGAAATTATTATATTATAGTCACGCCGAACAATGAACAATATATAATAAGTGTACATTCATGTGATCAAAGTATAAACAGTTGGTTCTAAAGACACTAACTCTAACAGGGGGCTCCTCCACCAATGCGCTACTTGCTGTCGATCCGGCGACTGCCGCATGCCTGCGCCGACTGCTCCCCTTCTGCGGGCTGCCACTGTTGCCGTGGTGGCCTGCTTTTCGAACATGGAATACCTTCACGATCATTGGGTCGCCTTCTTCACTACAGTGGGCTCCAAATCTTATTGTCGTCACCCTGGGGGTCCGTCCACATTTGAAACCACCCTATAAAACACGTTGTGACCATGAGGGTTTGTCGACCAAGAATGTAAGGACGGGGAGATATGAGAGAGCACAAGAACAACCTTAGAATGGACCTTGGCCTTGTTCGTGTTGGTCTTGGTCCATTCATGTGAGTAGGATTATGAAGAAGAAACAAAAGAAAATTTAACGAGAATCACCCCCTTTAATCCCATATTTTAACCATCCTGCAAGAATTATCGAATCGCAAATCAACCTATTCGTGGGTTAGTCTGCATTCATCATTGGAAACAAGAACGAGGAAAGGAATCATGAAGAAATAAACCCCCTATCTGGAATTGGTTCGATCGTTGATGAAGAGTGATTGCGTCGTCGTCATTCCTTGATCCTCGATCCCTGATTCTCGATTCGCCAGATCCTAAGGTTGTCGATCCGCCACCATTCACCAACGCTTTTCTCCATAGCTTCCAGGAAATTTCAGGGTTATGCGTTAATCCTGAATTCATGTTTAATTAGGGAGAAAATAAAACATGTCGGCCCATTTCAGTATTGAAATGTCACCACACTATTTCATTTAAGAAAATAAATGGGCTAACCCATCGTTGCGTCATAGAGAAACGTTTAAAAATAAATAAAATAAACTTCTTTAAGTTTATTTTATTCTTCTTTAAAACATCCGAAAAACAACTTTCAGAGTCGACCTGTGCCGGTCGATGTTAGGCCTTGCCTAAGGAAAAATCTACATTATAAACTCAATGGTGGTCTCATATTTCCAATCCGAGTCATTGTTCATGAGTTATTAATATTTTAAAATAAAATAATTTTATTTTATTATTTTATTTACAGTTACGTCATTTTCGGGTTTTCTCACTGAAAACCCGTGCCGACTAAAGTTAAGTCGCAACTAGGGTAAACCTGCCATCCTAAATGAAACAGTGCCCTCAGATTTCTGATCCGATCACCCGTTTAAGTGTTAATTCAATTTTTCAGGAAAACCACTCACGCACACTATTAAAAACTTAACATTTTTCATCGAACTATTCCGAGCACACCAGGCCTCGAAAACACACACTGTCTCAGTGCCTGGTCTCAGAATTTTCCCAATAATTTTCTAAAAAAGACTAGGAAAATCCAAGCCATTTCATTATCCCCACCTTAAGGATTTACGTCCCTGAAATCCAAACCAAGGGATACCCAAACAGATGAGGGTACAAGCACGAACCTGAGCCCCCCGCTCTCATGTGATCTTCCAGAGATCCTCAAGCTGCCACCGAGAATAAACTAAAGGAATCGACTAAATAAAAAGGGTCCTCTACTACCGATCCTCATTCTCCATGGCCATGATGCAAAGCGAGCATCCCGATTAGAAACTATCGTATATGAGATTCCATGGAGTCGAGCTATCTCCTGCATGTAGAAGCATCCCAAGCTCTCTACTGAACTTTGCTCCTGAAAAGATAAGAAGTGGCCGACTTGGTGAGTTGGTCAACGATTACCCAAATGGTATTGTGTCCCCTATACGTACGTGGTAAACCCATCACAAAGTCCGTCGATATCCTTTCTCACTCCCTTTCTAGCACCCCAAGGAAGAAAAGAGCAACCCATTATAAGCACAAGGGCTCGACACAGTGAGTTGAAAAACCAAAAAACTGATTCAAACAAGTGATTAACTTTTATATAAATAGGTAAGCCCATCTTCAACCTATTCCATCATCCCTGATGTCCTCATTGACACCCACATGCATATCCCGATGCATATCTCCACTCTAGGCATCTACTACTACTACTACTGTGGGTCCTCTGAAAGGAACTACATGCTCCCCACCTTTCGAATATCCATTAGGGGAATTTACCATGGACAACTGAGCACATGAAGTCTCATCATTGGTATCACCGAGACATGCCTCCCTGAATCGCTATAAGAGTGGAGGGGTAACAAACACTGACTAGAGGTAAGATTCACCATCACTATCCATAAAGAATAACTGTAACGAGGCCTATTTCTTCATTGCCTCTTTTAGAAACTACGAACTAGATCTCCTACTGAGAGAATTTGCTACCACGTTTCCCTTACCAGGAGTATAGACTCTCTCTAAGTCATAGTCCTGGAGGAACTCTATCCAATGCTACTACCTCAAGTTCATAACCTTCTAAGAGAATATATACTTAAGACTCTTGTGGTCTGAGTAGATGATAAATCGCCCGCCCATCTAGTAGTTTCGCCACATCTTTAATGCGAAGACTACCATTACCAACTCAATATCGTGGGTTTTGTAGTTCTGATCATGTGGTCTCAACTAGAACGAACCATAGGCAATCACCGCTTACCTCTACATCAGGACACAACCAAGTTCAGTCCCTTATGCGTCATAGAACACTACGTACTCAACTCCCTCCTCTGGAAAAATCAAGATCGGGGAACTCGTCAAACACTAGGTCTTACTAAGCCCACATAACCTCAAACACTAGGTCTTACTAATTCCTTCCTCTGTAAGTTTTCCAACTGCACCCTCAGCTCGTGAAGCTCTAAGGAATCCATCCAATATGATGATGCTGATATCAGTGCTATTTCGAGGTATAAAACAATATAGAAGTATATCTCTATGTGGGGAAGTAATCCTAGAACATCTTTAGGGAATATATCCTCATACTCCACCACTACTGCTGGGAACTGGAAACTCATAACATCCACTACAACAAGGGTAAGACTAGCTGACTTAAGAGTGATCGGCTGCACTCTCCTATGAATGATTCTATCACGTGATTCTTGGGTTTCCTTTTTTCACTGACCAAGGAACACCCCATTCCATCACTTCAAAAATACCATGCCCTTTTTTCCCCCTAAAATAGTCAATCTGGGCATGGACTATCAATAACCAATCCATACCAAGAATGACGTCGTAAGGCCTCGACGCTATCACCAAAAGGTTCCAACTAAAACTCTCACCTCAAGGGTTATATTACACTATCGACATATGTGTGATTATCGAGTCTCCTCCCATAGGTATCTCCAGACATAAGGGTCAATTCGACAGTTTAACTGGAAACTCTAGGTCTCAAACAAGATCTGTGACAAGGAAGGATGATTAACACCTGTGTCTATTAATATGACAGATAAGAGTAGACATAGATCGTACCTCAAATCATTCCTATAGCCCTTGGGTCATATGCCTTGACCGTATGCAACTGCCCCTTCTTCTTTCCTATAGCTCCCCAAGCCTGGTGTGAACCTCAAGGGGGTGGTGGTTGTAACATGTTGAAATATATACCACCTCCTTCTACTCTCCTAGCTCCTATGCCACGTTTTACGCCCTACAGATCCATTTGTTCCCATCACCGTCTCTACCTCGATGGCCCATCCACCATTTCCCTATCAGCAACACGAAGAGATGGAAAATCTCTAGTGAGACATCCCCTATTGTCTCATTAAAATCATCGCCTCTCTCTAGACCGACTAGATTCACCCTACGAGCCTAGAGCTGTAGATACCCTATCCTGGGACCTCCTCTTAGAACGTCTCACACGTCCAAGTCTCTGAGACTGACGTCAGATTCCTGCTCCCAAGGTCTCTGCTCCTTCTCACCCACTAATGACATCCACTAGATGTATCCGCTCAGTGAAAGGAATTTCAACCACAAAGATTCACTCTAGAAACCTAGCATAAGTAGGAATTCATAGAGGAATAACGCTGGCTTGGATGTCCCTAAGAACGCCTTGCTCAAAGGTCTGAGCCCTAAATCACTGGTCATGTATCATATCCATTGAGTACCTAGGAAGGTTGGTATGCCTCGATGAATACTCAGATATCGACATGTCATCTGGACAGAACTGTAGAAGCTCTTGGGCATGCATAACCCTTAGCTTTTATTGTGAGAGACCCTTCTATGAGAAATATTCTCAAACCCTATCCATAGAAGTGTCACCTCATCATAGGATCGAGTAATATAAACCCCACCATCACCCTGCTGAGCCATGTAGAAGGCTCACTACTAGGACTACCATATGATCTAATGGTGTCCCAAATAGACAAAAAAATTGATCACCTCAAGCTAGTCCTCAATCACCTGAAAGTCGAGCTCACCTTATAACTTGATAGGTATCTATCACTGAAACTCGTGAAGTTTGATCAACATGCGCATCTCATCCACTGGTACTATGAGTACCATGTTCTACCCTACAAGTGGTGGTATAGCTGGTACACCACCTGAAGGTGCTTTCTCTGGTACAAATACCTATACCCATATATCGTCACCCCATGGATCATCCTCGTGATCACTGTTAGAGTTTGGGTCATAGAACCAACTATTGATACTTTGATTACATGGATATTTAATGTATTTAAATATTAAACATCTTATTACATATTGTTCATTGTTCTTCATGACTATGATGTAATAATTTCCTAGAGTATTTGTTGCATTGATAAGGTTATGGTAGTTCCTCGCCGTGATGAGAAACTTGAAATTTTATAACAATATTCTTAAATACAGTTCTATGGTTGGATGATATACTATGATAGAAAAAATAGCATATAGACCGTCAGGTGAGAGTACTAGTAAGCAGATGGGACTTCCTTTCATGAAGTTTGCACTTGGTAATCTCCAAGACAGGAGATTATGAGAACAGACCCGCCAGTAGGAATTCCACATGTTTTGGTGTCATTAGATATTATTATCTGTGAGTGTGTGTAATGATCCTTATACTTTAATATTATCATAATATGTTTCAAAACTCGTGCATTTTGATTTACTGAAAAAAACCATCACACATACAGTTGGCGGGAAGTATGGTACGTTGGGTGCGTCATGAGTGGCATGTTATTAATGGATAAGTCAAGGAAGGATTTGTCTCTTCCATTTATAGAAGTTGATATCACAACCCTTTGATTGAAATAGAACCGTCACTCGAAATTCAATGTCCATGGTGTAACGATGAGTTTATTTCAGGTAGTCAAAGAATGAGGTATCAATCATAAAGGTCGATGAAACTATCATGAAACCAACTTGATGAGATATTTAGACAAAGGGATTATATTACACAGTGAGAGTTCATATGTGAATGTCATTGTTCTAACTTTAAGTTCTTTCTATTGGGTGCCTTGACCCGTTGCTAGACAGTACCCTTGGACTTTAGGTAATCCCACCAAATTCCAACGATAAAGAATCCTAGAGGGTCACACACTAAGTGTTTCTGGTGGTCTCAATTAAATTATATTTGAATTTAATTAATAAATATTATTCTCAAGACAGTAGAATAATTTTATTCAAGTTAAAATGAATTCATAAATTAAATAAATATTTATTCACCGGATTATGGGTAAAATATATTTATTTATTTTATTTAACATCTAATAAATATTTATTTAATAGTTTATAATTACAATATTTATTTAAGATAATAATTTATTTATTTATTTATTTGGGTGTTCAATAAATGGAAGTGAAGTTTGAGCGGACTAAGGATGGTCTGGTAGTAAAATAATTATTTGCAAGATAGTAAATAATTATTTAACTAATTGACACACATTAAAATAATAATAACGTTGCTATTATTGTGTGACGTGGAATTTTATTTATTCCGTTTTGCGAAAGTTGATGCACCATAAATAATGACATGGTATTATTATTAAAATCATGAGTTTTCTCTATGGTTATCAATGTATTTAATTACTGTTACACAATTAAATATTGTAACTGAAGCCCCATGTCGATAAATAGACACATACGTCTATTGTGTCGTGTACCAAACTGCACATCTGGTGAATTGATAATTTTTGAGATAAACAATTTCTCTCTCGAATCCTCTTCCCACCCCTCTTAAGAATGAGAGACGTTCTTCAAGGCCGAAGAATAAGCGATCAAGAACGAACGACACAAGACACTCGTTTCACCACGCTAGGACCCAAATAACGAAATGTGTCAATCAGAGGACATCAGAGCACATGTAGATCACCTCTAGATGAATTCTATTTTGGATCCTTGCAAGCACAATGAGATAATACGAAAGGGTCATTCCAGACAATCAACATCATCAAAGAAAAAATACTGAAGATCCATACATTATTTTCTTTATGAAATTAATTAAATTAATTATAAACATGATGTGAAAGATCCCATCTAAAGGTTTCGAGCCTCTTACTTTTTTATCTAAATCTTTGATTCTATTCCATGGAGACTGGCGTTCACCATCGTATTGATCCCAGAATAATCATTGATCATGGTAAAAATTAAAGTTGGGTGCCGTTCCAACCACGCTTCCACTACACCTGAAACCTTTAAGTGGTATCAAAGGGTCATATCATAATTTATAATTATTTAAACAATTATTTGATGATTTACAATTTAATAATTTAGTTTTTCAATTCAAGTTAATCATTCTACAAATATGAATATTGAGATATGTTCCTCCTCTTTCGTTTCTCGTTCATCTTACAGAAATGATCTTTTCTTTTAATTTTGATTAAAATAAAATAGAGAATCTCATTTGAATGTGCCAAAGGTTCCTGGCCGTACAACACTAGAATACACGGTGTGTAGTTGGATTCACATGTCGTGTATAAAGGTTTAATGTATCGAGATTGGTCCACTAGACCAAGTCGTGTCATTGGAGTTTGTCTAAGTCTTAAAGACTCTATGTTTTGACTAGGAATATGTGGCACACGGTTTCTAAATTACACATTGTGTGACCCACTAGAAATGGCGTATAGTCCTTTCGGGTTAGGGTTAGACCATGTACCCCATACACATCTTTCCCGGCTAGAGACCGTGTAATGCGGATAATACACGACGTGTAGCCCACTGGACATGATGTGTACTCCGAGGATTTCTGAAGTACATATACACACCGTATCCTGAGGCTCGTACTTCAGATAGATGGTGAATGATAGTACATAATATGTAGTAGGAACTACACACTGTGTACTCATCCAAATTACATAGATTTATTAAAATTTATTATTATATTATACAAACCCTTGAGACGTGTACCATGGTGTAGGCGTAAAGCTAGGGAACAACACGTGATATGTGTTTTATATATATATGTTTTTAATTTAACACATGTGTAATGTTCATTCCTAATCAATGGGTAGTTATGAATGGGAATTCACTGGGTTGTCTCCAAGGTACAAGTTACGTACAAAGATAATTTTAAATGAATTTATTTGTTTAAAATTATTATGGATGAGAATCTCAAGGAAATTTAGAAAAAAGGATTTAAGATAAAATGATTGATTAATTAAAGATGATAATTAATTAATTTGAGCATAATTTATCTTAAAAAAGAATTATTAAAGAATTGAATACTAGTTTTATCAAATACATAACTCATTGCATGTATGTGGGTGATCATGAGTGATACCAAGACCTTTTTATGCGATTGGTTTCCTTTTAATTTATTTATTAAATTAATTTTTGGCCTTTGAGCCATATCTCTTCATTAATATGTAGGGCCCACATGACCATGATTTATTTTATGTAAACCCCCCTTTTTACCCCTCACCTGTGTGTGAGTAAAAAAAATCATATGTAATGGATGGAACTCCCAAGCTAGAGGAGGTGGTTCAAGATGGATCTGAGATGAAACCAATCGTAAGAGATATAGAGGTGGACTGGTGGAAAGCTGTAAACACGAACCCAAAAATTTCAAGGTGTTTATCCCTTAGGCCAGGGTTAGTTTATAAACCTCTAGATAAACTAACCATTAGAATATATCATGATCATTCCCTTTACTTTATTTTATTTCTTTCAGTTTCATGGTTTATCATTGTGGATGTGTTGTCACCATCACATAATTAATGAATTAAACAAGCATACAAGATGGAACTAAAATAAACCAAGCTTATGCGTAAATATTATCAATACATGGTTAATCACTTAATTAAGTTCCACTTAATATTAAAAATCATGTGATAATGATAATAAACAATTCACGCATAACAGATAAAAATCCATCAAATAAAATATTAAGTCAGAACAACCCTTTCGTTACTTGATTAAGGGAAAAACTTAATAAAACTATGTGTTTGAATAACCCTTATTGGGAAACTTACTTTTATACAAGAAGACCTTATTAAAGGTTTCAGGTTGACTTAACCATATCACATCAAGAGGAGTAGCACTTTCTAGACTTGGTGTAATATTGGAGGCAAGATTTGAGGAAATCCAAAGTCATGATTTTAAGATTGGGGAGTCCACTCAATAGATCAAGGAGCTTCAAGCCCGCAGTTGGAAAATACCTGCCTACCTAAATACCTTCAAATAACTTGAAAAACCCTTGTTGGGGTTATGCGAAGGGGAATATGGATCCTTTCCACTAGAATGTCATGGAAACTAGAAATTTTGAGTTCAATGGGGAGGGCCATTAGGACTTGATAAAATAGTGGGAGACTTAATAAAATTAATTTATTATTTATCATAAAATGTAATCATGAGAGTACTAATTATCTTCTCTTTTAATTTTAGAATAAAATGAAAAACTCTTCAACCACACTATCCCCATGATCAATTCTAGATAAAGACAATATCCTCACTAATAGTAACTTCCAGGAATGGTTTAGATGCCTTCGGGTTAGTCTACTCCATAAATGGAAGTCTTACGTGATCGAGTCAACATTACCTGATCTGCCTGCCTAAGAGGTGAGTGATGAAAATTTCTTGCTCTATGATAAAAATATGAATGACACGGTCTACGTTCAATGTTTTATTCTATCATGAATGTCTATTGAGCTCATTAAGTATCATTAAAACATGGATACCTATAGCATGCTCAAGCACCTCCGTGGTTTTTACCAAGAGAGAGAAAGAAAATAATGGTTTGAGATATCAAAGGAAATATTTTAGAGTAAGCTTGGAGAGGGTTCCCCAGATGGGCCTCATGTAGTCAAGCTCATTAGCTACATTGATCACTTGGAGGTTGTAGGGTTTAAACTCCTCTAAGAACTGGGTACTGATCTCATTCTTGCATCACTCCCTCAAAGATTCTCCATCTTTGTTGTTAATTTCAATATGAACAACATTGAGAAGTCTCTATCTAATATTATTATCCTCATTCGCCAAGTGGACAAAGATATGAAGCGCGATAAGCCTTCTGTACTTATAGTGAATAAGAGGAAAGGGAAGGTGAAGAGATTTAATCTCAAATATTCTTCACACCCTTCCAAGAAAAGGAAGATCAAATGGGAGGCAAGGGAATAAGAAGCTATTTGTTTTGTATGTGGAAAGAAGGTCCACTGAAAGAAGAACTGCACCCAACCTAAGAAGCAAGGGGAAGATTTAGGTTCATTTGTTATCAAATGTAATCTATCTATTTCTAAAAATTGGGTATTAGATACAGATTTTTATGCTCACATATGTAAATACAGGAACCAAGTAGATTTAAGAAGATTAACTGAGGAGAGGTAGATCTATGAGCAGCCAACAGAGCCATAATTGCTACTGTAGATGTCAGGGACTACCACCTCACATTGATAACTGAGATGATCTTGGTGTTAAAGGGTTGTTATTATGTTCCGTCTATTACTAAAAACATTATTTATGTATCAAGATTAGATATAGATGGATTTGTTTTCAATTTTGGAAATGAATGTTGCTTCTTTTACAAAGATAACATTTGTTTTGGTAGGGAACATTTATACAACGGTATTTACATGTTGGATTACACAAACCAAGTAATGAAAATTGATAACAAAGATAGTTCACATGAATCATACCACACCCAACTTTGGCATCACCAACTAGGTCATGTAAATGAGAAACACTTAATAAAGCTACATCAAGATGGATATTTACATTCTTTTGAACTAAAACCACTTGGAGTATGTAATGAAGGTTTACAAGAAAAAATAACCAAACCTCCATTTAGTGGGAAAGGTGAAAGGGCTAAATATATTATTTAATTTGGTTTATACCAATGTGTGTGGACCATTTCCAATTGAAGCAAGGGGAGGGTACTCATACTTTATAACTTTTACTGATGATTTTAGTAGATATGGATATATCTACTTAATGAGGTATAAGTCATATTCTTTTGATAAGTTAAAAGAATACAAGAATGAAGCCGAGAACCGGATTGGTAAGAAGATTAAGAAACTCTACTCAGACTGAGGTGAAGAATATCTTAATCAAGACTTCATTGATTACTTATGGGATTTTGAGATCCTATCCCAACTCACTCCTCCTTACACACCCCAGTGGAATAGTGTGAATGAAAGGAGGAACCCCACCTTGTTGGAAATGGTGAGATCAATGATGAGTCATGTGAGTCTTCCATTATCCTTTTGGGGATATGTGCTACAAACAGTGGAACACATACTAAACCAACTACTAACTAAATCAATAAATGATATTCTATACGAGTTCTGAAGTGGAAAGAAAGCCATGTTATCGAATTTACATGTGTGGGGAAGCGATGCATTTGTTAAGGCCTCTTTAGGTAACAAACTTTCTCCTCGAGGCACAAAGTGTATCTTTATAGGATACCCCATGGAAATAAGGGAATATTACCTATACAAACCCTCAAACAAAAGGTTATAATGGAAATATACTCCATATTCCTTGAGAATGATCACATCTCTAAAATAGATAGTGGGAGTGAGATATAATTCAATGAAGTCGAGGCTCAACGTACACAAGAGTTGGTACAGGAACAGATTCCACAAAGCCCCGTGGAAAAAAGAACTATTCCAGAGACATAAGAACTATGTAGGAGTACAAGAGAGGTTAGAGAACCAGAATGGTATAGTTTTCTAGTTACCGAGGATAACGACTCATTATTAGTTGATAATAATGATCCTCTAACCTACAAGGAAGAATTAAGTGGCACAGATGTCGCCAATTGGCAAGAATCCATGAATTCTAAAATGGATTCCATGCACCAAAACCAATTATAGATTTTGGTAGATCCTTTAGTTGATGTAAAGCCTATTGGATGAAAATGGGTATTCTAGAGGAAACTAAATAGCTAATAACAAGTCATTACCTGTAAGGAATGACTGGTTGCAAAAGGGTTCAAGCTGCGTCAAGTCATTGAATACGAAAAAACCTTTTCACTAATTGCAATGCTGAAATCCATCAGAATTATATTGTACATTTCCGCTTACCATGACTATGAGATTTTGAAAATGGATGTCAAAATATCCTTCCTTAACGGGAACATTTAGGAAGATGTCTACATGACACAACCTGAAAGTTTTATGACTCCAAAGGATGCGAATAAGATATGCAAGTTTCATAAATCCATTTATGGATTAAAGCAAGCATCCAAGTCATGGAACATTCGTTTTGAAGAATCTATAATGAAATTTGGTTTTATCAAGAATGAATGTGATCCTTGTGTCTACAAATGGTTTAGTGGGAGTGTAGTCATTTTCCTAATAGTATATGTTGATGACATATTACTTATTGAAAATGAGATACCAGTCTTATAGTATATTAAGGCATGGTTGAATCAATGCTTCTCCATAAAGGACTTGGGCAAGGCAACATATATTATTGGGATCAAGATCCATCATGATAGATCCAAGAGATTGTTGGGCCTAAGTCAAAGTACATACATTGATAAGATACTAAAGAGATTCAGTATGAAACAATCCAAGAGGGGATTGTTTCCAGCATCACATGACATTTATCTTTCCAAGAAAATGTGTCCTCATACACATGAGGAAATAATGATAATGGAAATGACTCCATACACATCATCTATTGAGTCAGTCATGTATGCCATGCTATGTACTAGGTTGGATGTCACCTATGCATTGAGTACGTTAAGAAGATATCAAGCTGACCCAGGTGACCACCATTGGATGGAAGTTAAGACTAACCTAAAGTATCTGAGACATACTAAGGATATATTTCTAGTTTATAGAGGAGATAGGGAAATAGTCATCATAAGATATTCAGATGCTAGTTTCCAGATTGATCAAGATGACATGAAGTCATAAATAGGATAGATCTTCACTTTGAATGGAGATGCAGTGAGCTGGAAGAGTTCATAGTAGAGTGTGGTTACAGATTCTACAATAGAGTCTGAGTATATCACAACTTCTGAGGCAGCTAAAGAAGTAGTTTGGATATGAAGCTTCATCCAGGAGATGGATTTGGTACCTAAAATCAAAGATCCCATCACACTCTATTGTGATAATACTACAATTATGGCTCTTGCAAAAGAGACAAGGTCACATCAGTGGACAAAGCACATACTTCAGAAGTATAATATCTTGATGGATTTTTCTCAAAGAGGTGAAGTAACAGTGAGAAGTATTTCCAAGGAAGACAATGTGGAGGACTCCTTGACTAAAACCTTGACTCAGTAGAAACATGATCATCATGTGAGGTCTAGAGAACTAAAAGTCATAGGAAGTTGGCTCTAGTCCAAGTGGGATTTTGTTAGAGTTGGTGTCCTAGAAACAACTATTTGTACTTTGATTACATGGATATTTAATATATTTAAATATTAAACATCTTATTACACACTGTTCATTGTTCTTCATGACTATGATGTAACAATGTCCTAGAGTATTTGTTCATGATAGTTCCCCACTATGATGAGAACCTTGAAATGCTATAACAATATTCTTAAATATAGTTCTGTGGTTGGATGACAAACTATGATGAGACACATATCATAAAAAACATTAGGTGCGAGTAATCATAAGCAGATGAGACTTCCTCTCATGAAGTTCACAATTGGCAATCTCTAAGATAAGAGATTATGAGAACAGACCTGCCATTAGGAATTTTTCATGGTTTAGTGTCATCGGATATTCCTATCTGTGACCATGTGTAACGATCCTTATACTTTAAGATTATCATTAATACATGTCACGATTCATGCACTTTGATTTACTGACGAAAACCATCATGTAGACAGTTGACGAGAAGTAGGGTACATTGGGTGAGTCATGAGTAGCTTGTTATTAATGGATAAGTTGAGGAAGGATTTCTCCCTTCTATTTATGGAAGTTGATATCTCGACCCTTTGATTGAAATAGAACCATCACGCGAAATTCCATGTCCATGGTGTAATGATGAGTTTATTTCAGGTAGTCAAATAATGATGTATCAAGAATAAAATTTGATGACACTCTCATGAAACTAACTTGATGAGATATTGAGACAAATGGATCACATTACACAATGAGTGTTTGTATTTGGATGTCATTTTTGCGACTTTAAGTTCTTTATCTTGGGTGCTTTGAACAGTTACTAGACAATACTCTTGGACTTTAGGAAAACCCACCTAATGCTAACGAGAAAGAATCCTAGAGGGTCACACACTAAGTGTTTCTGGTGGACTCAATTAAATTCTATTTGAATTTAATTAATAAATATTATTGTCAAGACAGTGAAATAATTTTATTCAAGTTAAAATGATTGCATAAATTAAATAAATATTTATTCATTGGATTGTGGGTAAAATATATTTATTTATTTTATTTAACATTTAATAAATATTTATTTACTAGTTTTTAAATAAAATATTTATTTAAGAGAATAAATTATTTATTTATTTATTCGTGTGTTTAATAAATGGAAGTAGAGTTTGAGCTGACCAAGTCTGGTCTGGTAGTAAAATAATTATTTGCAAGACGGTAAATAATTATTTAACTAGTTGGAACAAATTAAAATAATATTAACGTTGCTATTATTTTGTGATGTGGAATTTTATTTATTCTATTTTGTGCAAGTTGGCACACCATAAATAATGACGCGGTATTATTATTATTAAAATCATGGGTTTTCACAAAGGTTATGAATGTATTTAATTACTATTATTCAATTAAATATTGTAACTGAAGCCCCATGTCAATAAATAGACATGTACATCTATTGTTTTATGTATTGAACTGCATGCCCGATGAATTGAGAATTGTTGAGCTAAACAATTTCTCTCTCGAATTCTCTTCTCGCCCCTCTCATGAATGAGGGACTTTCTTCAAGATTGAATAACAATCGATCAAGAATGACCGACACAAGACACTCGATTCACTGCGCTAGAACCTAGTGAATGAGAGATGTTGATTGGAGGCCATCAGAGCATGTATAGATCACCTCTAGAGGGATTCTAGTTTGGATCCTCACAAGCACAATGAGATAACCTGGAAGGGTCATTCCGGACAATCAACATCATAAAAAAATAAAATACTAAAGATCCAATTATTCTTTTCTTTATGAAATTAATTAAATTAATTATAAACATGATGTGCGATATCTTATCTAAAAGTTTCAAGAATATTCCTTCTTTATCTAAATATTTGATTATATTCCATGGAGACTGACGTTCATCATCACATTGATCCCAGAATAATAATTGATCATAGTAAAAATTAAAGTTGGGTGTTGTTCCAACCATGCTTCCGCTGCACCTAGAACCTTCAATCACATGGTGGAATCCAAGCCGACTGTCTACATGGAAGTATCATGAAGAAAAAAAAGATGTACCACTATAAATAGAGTATACCTGGTGAGCTGAATCAAGAAGGACATGAAAAAAACCAATTCCTATATTATGCATGTACTGTCATTTTCCCCCTCCAATTAGTGTTTTCATGTACCAAGTAGAAAAGTAGAAATCATGGTCCTTGTGTATGGATACATCGGCCACCACACCAATACTGGATTCCCTGGCTTGAAATCCAAACTCAAAAAACTTAACAATGTTGTCCCAAACTAAACTCATAGACTCTGGGTTCTTAAGGTAGAACCGACCACCTCTAATACCACTCTATCATGACCCATCTCCTGAGGCTCGTGTTGTGACTACCTTAAGCTCACCTCCCATTGGTTAGGGGCTGACGACTAGTGTTGAGTAGGAATATCCCAAAAAGGGAATGCATTTTCCTAAGTACCTATACATACACGTCCGTCTCTAAGAAAAAGCACTAAAACTAAAAACACTGAGTAAATAGTTATGAATCCCACTAAGACAACCACTGAGAGTACTGTACAAGACTGAAAAGTAAACAGGCCAGAATACAAGCCAACCTGAAATAGAAAAGTACAAGCTCTTGGATCTCGTTCATAGAAAACTCTACCTGAAGGGTAGGTACAATAAGATATCTGAATGTCACTGAAATGTACCACATCTGTCGGGTCACCTTGAAGCACCTCCTGTCTATGGCCCACAAAAGACTCCATCAAAGTTGTCGATCATCTGCACAAGACACGACACGTGCAGGTGAATCCTGTGTAGGGGTGAGTAAAACAATACTCAGAAGGGACCCCAAAACACAAAGATAAACCACAAATAAAGACACAAGGCATACTAACCAAGAGGTACACAAAGTGTAGCCTCTAATAAGTACAATAAAGAGAGTCACTAGAGCCATATCAACACAAGTATGTGTCAGCAACACATATAACAAAAACATCCAGGTATACTTGTAAAGGATTCCAAGACTCAAGGTCTCATCCACTACCAGCCATATGGTTCTGCTCGTAGCATGCTCGATTCTGGGAGATCTCACTCCTCGAGATATCTGAAAGTAATCACATAGAACAAGTATAGCAGAAGTATCCGAGAGAACATCTGGTCTCAATACATCATGAAGTTTCTTTAAGTCTCGCTAAGACAAGGAGTCTTGATATCACAACCAATCCTTGGTCACAAGATTATGCTCAAGGCATATTAAAATCTGATGAGATATATAGTATCTATAGGATAACTAATCTGCATCTCCATAGGAGACCTACTCCATACCCCCATAGGAGACCAACTCCGTACCCTCACAGGAGACCTACTCTACGCCCTCGCAAGAGACCAACTCCGCGTCTTCACCAGATTCAATCACAGGATTCCGTCCTTAGCGTGCTCGTTCCAAGAGTACCTACTCTTTGAGCCAATAGGTCATGTGACAACCTCCATAAAAACTCACATAGAGTATCTCAAAAGGACCACCTCATCGAGGGAATCCCAACACCATAAATGGATCGTCAAATAGACACACAATTTAAGAGTTATGAGCATTTTAGTAAAAAGAGGCCGGTGAGGTTCAGGTATGGTCTGACCCAAACAGACCTGGGGTCTACCGACCCAACCCACTGAGTCTGACCCGCCCTATGAGTTCGACCCGACCCACCGGGTCGACCTGGCCTGCCCCAGTCTGCCGCCGACCCGACCCACCGCCGGCCCAACCCGCCGCCGGCCCGACCCGCCGCCGGCCCGACCCGCCGCCGGCCCGACCCGCCGCCGGCCCGACCCGCCGCCGGCCCGACCCGCCGCCGGCCCG
Source organism: Viscum album (assembly GCA_963277665.1). Taxonomy (NCBI): domain Eukaryota; kingdom Viridiplantae; phylum Streptophyta; class Magnoliopsida; order Santalales; family Viscaceae; genus Viscum; species Viscum album. The sequence goes on from OY728165.1 coordinate 818,141,316, forward strand.
ACCCGCCGCCGGCCCAACCCGCCGCCGGCCCAACCCGCCGCCAGTCTGGTCCGCCAGCTCCAGCCCGAATCGCTCGAATGCGGGCTGGTTCGGTCCACCCGGACACTGAGGATGTCGTGTCCTTACCAGATCAACGTGGTCGACCATCGAGCTAGTCCCTCCTTCTGCACATGGTCCACGGGACTGCGTTCCAGCCGGTCTGATGCGGTGGCTTGTCACATCGCTGGTCCTCACCGCCGTGACCCACCCTAACTGTGACTTCCCATTGTCTCTCGTGGATGCACTGTGACGGGCCCCTCTACCACCGACCGTCGAGATAGTTGCTGCCTGCTACTAGGTGGCCGCGCCGCCATGTGCCACCGCTGGTGGTGACTTCCCTTCTACGGGCCGCCACCGTCACTATGGTGGCCTATTTTTCAAACTGGGAATACCTTCATGATCCTTGGGTCACCTTCTTCTCTACTGTGGGCTCCAAATATTCTTGCAGTCACTTCAAGGGTCCGACCATGTTTGGAACCACCCGACAAAACACACCGCGACCATGAGGGCCCACCGATGAAGAACGTAAGAATTGGGAGAGACGAGAGCACAAGAACACCCTTAGAAAAAACCTTGGATTTGTTTGTGTCGGCCTTGGTCCGTTCATGTTAGCAAGATTATAAAGAGGAAACAAACGAATATTTAATGAGTTTCACCCCATTTAATCCCACATTTTAACAATACCACAAGAACGATCAAACCATGAATCAACCTGTTCGTGGGGTGGTCCGCGTTCTTCATTAGAAACAAGAATGAGGAAAGGAATCACAAAGAAATAAACCCCCTACCTAGATTTGGTTTGATCATTGACGAAGAGCGATTGCATCATCGTCGTTCGTCGATCCCCGATCCTTGATTCACCGGATCCTGAGATGGTTGATCTGCCACCGTTCACCAACGTTTTTTTCCAGAGCTTCCAGGGAATTCCAGGGTTATGTGTTAATCCTGAATTCATATTTAATTAGGGAGAAAAGAAAACATGTCGGCCAGTTGTAGCGTTGAAGCATCGCCACGCTGTTTCATTTAAGAAATGAAATAGGCTGACTCGTCACTGCGTCACAACATCGCTACATCCATGCAAAATGTTTAAAAAGAAATAAAATAAACTTCTTCAAGTTTATTTTATTCTTCTTTAAAATGTACAAAAAATAACTTTCATAGTTGACCCGCGCTGGTTGATGTTATGCCCCACCTAAAGAAAATTACACATTACAAACTCAAAAGTGGTCTCAAATTTCTAATCCAAGTCACTGTTCATGTGTTATTAAGATTTTAAAATAAAATAATTTTATTTAATAATTTTATTTACAATTATTCCCTTTTTTGGGTTTTATCATTGGAGTCCCACGCTGACTAAAGTTAAGTCGCATCTAGGGTAAAACTGCTCTCCTGAATGCAACAGTGCCCTCAAATTTCTGATCCGGGCACCCATTTAAGAGTTATTTCATATTTTTAGGAAAAACACTCACACACACTATTAAAAACTTAACATTTTTTGTCAAACTATTCTGGGCACACTGGGCCTTGGAAATGCATGCCGTATTAGCGCCTGATCTCGGAATTTTCCCAGTAATTTTCTAAAAACAAAAATGAGAAAATACAAATCATTACAATTAGTGCTAAGAAAGCGCTGACTACCTAAGCAATATTAAAATCTGAACTTAATCACCACTAGGAAAAAGAGCTGATAAAGGCACCCTTTATCAATGTTTTTTCTTAGCACTGATAAAATTTGATAATTTTTTTCACGCAACCCCCCATTCTCAGTGCTATCCATTCACACCAACTGCACATCACCCACTCTCATACACCCCACCCCTTTAACAGTGCTCACAACCTCCCATTTTTAGTACTAGATATATTATCACTCACCCGCGTGTGCCGGGGCTCGAACCCAGGACCCCACCTTCTACAATGTGAAACCCTTACCAGTTCCCTACCTTGTTTTATTTTTCATTTTATGATATATATATATATATATATATATATATATATATTTTCATGCATCTTTTTTAGATGTGTGTGATACACACACACAAAATTATAATTCTTTAAATATATTATATATTAATATTCATTTATATATATTATAATATAGATATAAATATATATATATGTTTATTAATACACACACACACACACATAAAAATTATATATAAATATTAATGTATTTTTATAAGGTAAATAAAATGGATAATTATTTATTTTAAATGAAATGAATAATATATATTTATTTTCATATGGTTTATATATTTAAAAATACATTTTTATGTAAATATTTATTTATACAATTTATTTATTACAAGTAAATATAAGAAAATATTTATATATTTAATTATAAATAAAACTAAATTATGAAAAATGATAAAATTTAAAAACTATAATATCTGTATAAATATAATCCTTTAGAATAAAGTTAGTGCTCACTAAAAAGGGACAAGAAGACTCGCTTAAATGGAGAAAAAATACCATCGAATATTAAAAAATTAGGGTTTCCTGACTAAAAACTTAGTTTTGGAGGCCTTATGGTCCTTTTTTGACCTAAAAAAATAGCGATGAGGATCCTCCTTGATCAATATGACATCTATCTCTTCACAGGTTATAATTTGATATGTGATAGAGCCCAAATGGACACCCAAATCAAAAGCTATGGCCATTTGAAGTTCAAGTCATATTTTCAACTTATTTTAACTGTTTATTAATTCATTTAATTTTTCTATCATCCAATTGTTATTAAATGACTATTATTCAATAATAATTATCAATTTATTAATTAATATTTTTTTTTTAATTATTTTAAAATCCATTTCACTAAATATTTTATATATTAAGTGTAAATGAGTATTTAGCCTTATCTAAATCATATTTTTAAAAAATATATTATATTTATATCAACATAAATATATTGTTTTAATGAAATATATTTTATTTTATGAAATATACCCTTTATCAGCGTTTTTTTACCAGCGTTGATAAAAAACCCCCTTTATCAGCCTTTTTTTATTAGTGAGAAAAAGGCCCCCCCTTTATCAATGCTTCTTTATTAGCGCCGATAAAGAGTCCTCCATTATCAGTGATTTAAGATAGTGTTGATAAAGCCTAGCATTGGATAAACCTAGATTTGTAGTAGTGTGTGGACTGTTAACAGTACACTCGACATCACAAGAACCTCTCTCCTTAGTTCAGTGAACTTATTCTACAACATCCAACCGTATTATTATGAGGGGTAATATTTATTCATTTATGTTGTTTATGTTTTTAATATTCGATTGAATCATTTTTACATTGAATTAATCTTATGTTGAATCAATACCCTACCCTGTTCAATGAAGAAGTTGAGTGATGTTTAATTTTGATTATACTTGTTTGATTAAACATTAATATCTTTATATCTGAATGTATATGGAGAAGAGTGACAATCCAATATCTATAGATAAAAGTTGGATTAATTTATCTCAAAACACACCTTGATATGATAATAGTTTGAAAGAATGTCTAGATTATACAATTGCAAACCGATCACTAGATGGTATAATATATCTTGCACTAATACAAAACACACTTTTAACAGTGCTAGGAATAGGCTTCATCAATGCTTAAAAAGTGTCGACTACCAAAGTGAGGTTAAAAGTTGACCTTTATCAGTGCTAACAAAAAACACTGATAAAGGGGTATTTATCAGATATTTTCTTTAGCGTTGATAAAGACCCCCTTTATCAGCACATTTATTTATCTTTGATAAATTCCCCTTTTATGAGCACTTTTTAGCGTTGATAAAGACAACCTTTATTAGTGCTAGAAAAAAGCGCTGATAAAGGGGGCCTTTATCGAAGCTTTTCTTTCATGTCGATAAATGACCTCTTTATTAGCACTTTTATTTAACACTGATAAATACCCCCTTTATCAGTGTTTTTAGCACTGATAAAGACACTCTTTTTGAGCTCTTTTTTTCTAGCACCGATAAAAATTGAAACAAATAAATATTTATACCCTTTCTTAGCACTCGTGATCCCATTTCTCAGCGCTCCAACTGACCACCCCACAACCAACCCTTCCTCAGCACTTTCAACCCCCTTAGCGCTAGATATTTTCTCACCCACCCACGTACGCATGGATTTGATCCCGTGACCTCCATGTTCCAAGTGAACCTCTTTACCACTGTCCTACATTGTTTTATTATATATTATGATATTTTTATTTATTTATATATATTTACATACATCTTTATTATTCATATATATATATAATTATTTTTAAACACTTTTATAAAATATATGTTTGTGTGAGTGTGCATGATATATATATATATACTTAAATTTATTTAAATATATTATACATTAATATTTATTTACATATATTAGAATACAAATACAAATACAAATATGTTTATTAATACACAAACATATATATATATATATAAACATTATATCTATATGTATATATATATATTTGTATAGTTTTACTATAAATTCATTTATATAGTTTATTTATTGATAATGGTATATTTATATAAAAATACATTTATATATGATATATAAACAAAATATTGACACACACACAAACATATTTTCACACGAAAGTATGCATTTATATTTCTCACACACACACAAATATTTACAAACACACACACATTTACATATATTAGAATATACACATAAATATACATTTTTTATTAACACACACATGTTTATATATAAACATATTCTTCTATAGGTATATATATAAATATTAATGCATCTTTATAAGGTAAATAAAATGGATGATTATTTATTTTAAATGAAATTAATAGAAAATATTTATTTTCATATGGTTTATAAATTTAAAAATACACTTTTATATAAATATATATTTATACAATTGATTTATTATAAGGAAATATAAGAAAATATACATATATTTAATTATAAATAAAACTACATTATGAAAAATGATAAAATTTAAAAACCATAATATCTATATGAATGTAAGCCCTGATAATAAATTCATCCCCCATTGAAAAGGGACAAGAATACCCTCTTAAACAAAGATGAAATACTATCAAATATGAAAAAAATTAGGGCATCCCAACTAAAAACTCAGTTTTGAGGCCTTATGCGCCTTTTTTACCTTGAAAAAACAGCGATCAAGGTCCCCCCAATTATATAGTAAGTGTAAATGAATATTTAGAATTATCTAAAACATATTTTAAAAAATATATTATATTTATATCAATATAAATATATAAATATATACATATATAAATATATTATTTTTAATGAAATATATATTATTTTATGAAATATACCATTTATCAGTGTTTTTTAACACTGATAATGACCCCCTTTATCAGAATTTTTTAAGCACTCATAAAGACCCCCTTTACCAGTGCTTTTGCTAGCACTGATAAAGGGTTCCTTTATCAGTTCTTTTAGCTAGTGTTGATAAAGCCTAGTTATGGATAAACCTAGTTTTATAGTAGTGATAATTGTAAATTCAAGCAATTATTGAATAAAAACAAAGTATATGAGCATTTGATATTGGAACAGTTTTTTACTTGATATGTATATTAGATTTTTCATGGCGAATCGAATGTTATGGAAAGTCAAGAAAATAAAAATCCTATCAATGAAACACAAAGTGACCCATTAGATGAGAATTTAGTTTTAAATTTGATAAATGAAACATTTGTATTTACATGATACAATGTCCAAGATTTTAATAGATCAAAAAAACCTTCAATTGATCATGAGCAGGTTAATATTTCTTAGAACTTCAGTGGAAAAAATAAGTTTTATGAATTAGTTGAATATGATCAACAAGAACTATATGAAGGGAATTCCAAGTATTAAAAGTTGTCTTTTTATAATTAATTAGTATATATCAAGTGTCTCTATGAAATTACTAACAAAGTAATGTCCATGATTTTAGAGTTTCTTCATGATGCATTTAGTGAAGGTAAGATCCCTGCATCATTTTATGAGATGAAAAAAATCATCAACAAACTTGGAATTTATTATATAAAGATACATTCATTCCCTAATTATTTCATGATTTACTGGGAAGAAGTGTCTGATAAAGAAGAATGCATAATATTTCATACAAGCAGATGAAATTTAATGAAAAAAATGAGAGTACAAATCAATGAAACCCCTAGAAGAAATGGAAGAAGAAAACCCCATCAAAGGTATTATGTTAGTTCCTTTGAAACCATGCTTGTAAAGATTATTCATGTCATCTAAGATTGCATACAACATGAAGTGGAATGCTCAGGATAGTAACAACGATGGATTAATGAGACATCCAACAGATTCAACATCATGGAATGTGTTTGATTCATTATATCCATATTTCTCTACAGATCATAGGAATGTACATTTGGGATTGGGTTTTGATGGTTTTAACCCTTTTTATACTTTAAGTACTAGTTACAACATTTGTACAATTGTTTTGATCTCCCATAATCTAGCTTTATGGATGTGTATGAAGAAGAATTATTTTATTATTTCGATGATTATTCCTAGAAAAAAAATTCCTATAAATGAAATTAATGTATAACTTTAACCTCTATTCAAATAATTGTGAGAATCAAGGGATGATGGTGTAGAAATATATGATTATTCAATAATAAAACTATTCAAAATGCATGCTCCTTTAATGTGTACAATTAATAACCTTCCTGGACCAGAAAACTTATTCAATTGTGTCATGAACTATCCCAGGTTAACCCTGAACTGGTCACCCGAGCTAGCCTACAATAAGTCCCGATAGGAGTTCCTAATACTCTTGGACTGAAAACTAGTGCCGAGCATCAGATAAAACTCATTTGGGAATGATTTAGCCCATAAATTATAAATAAATAAATAAATAAATAAATAAATAAAAAAACAAACAAACAAACAAACAAACAAACAAATAAATAAAAGTATAACACTAAAGTAAACACTAGCAATAGAATATATATAAAGAGATACTACACGTACCTCCATGTGACCTCATGGGTCACCAAAAATTAAACCAATGTCACCCCATGGTGACCAAGACCGAGTCAGTGGCTGCATTAAAAGCTAAAAAAAAGATATAGGTATAGGTGTGAGTATTAAAAATGAGTAGGTGTTCCTAAATAAACTACTCCATATGACTTTCCTTTAAAAATAAATCCAATCATGCTAGTTTGAAAATAAGACATATAAAGATAAGAGTTTCTACCATTTTAAGGGAAACAAGTAACTAGATTTCATTTTTAAGAAAAACCACTTTCCATTACATTTTCAAAATAGTTTCCAAAACATGAAAAGTAATTTTAATAAATTTATTTAAAATATAACCAGTGATGGAACATAAATTTTAATATGGAATGCAAAGAAAAGGCGTCCCTTTATAAAAATACTTGAAAATAGAGGAATGTAACGTATGTGTAAACAAGTGTCATGGGATATAGGGTGTTGGTCAAGATTATAGAAACTATAGCCTTTTACATATAACATTACATGATTCTAAGAATAATTATACATTATATTACAATCCAATAATCATAAAGTCTAGGGTCTTGGAAGACTATGAACATAATAAAACATTATAAAACATTATAAAAACAAATTTTTATTTGAACTTCATAATGAGATCCTATCTTCCATTGTGCTCATACATCTGCATAGGATAACCTAGGGATAACATGAATAAAGGGATGATCTAAAATTCCAGTAAGGGAATAACCATAATAACAAATCATTATCACATGGGACATAAGGCATGCCATGATATATAAAAAGGCATGTAACATATGGAATCATAACATATAAACATAGGATCATATAAAAATGGAATCATAGAAATGTGGAGAAAACATAAAACATGAATTTATTACGAGTCAAGGTTAATCTCCAAGACCATTTTTCATAGTATCACAAGCTAAGGATAACCGCCAAGACCGCTGTACATAGTATCACAAGCCAAGGCTAACCGCCAAGACCGTCACACATAAAATCTCATGAGACTCAAATTTACCCAACGCATTAGAGCGCTATCTGGTCGCACCCATCATACATTTAATTAATATGTTTTCCACATGAATAATCATACATAATAAATCTTACATAAATATAAGGTTTACCCATGGAAAGAATTGGGTACCACAATCATGACATAAAGCATAACCAATGGGCGTATCATGAAAGTGTCCATAAAAGAAAGGAATTAGAACATAAATGGATGTTCATAAGGTAAAATAGGCATATATAATGGTAAGTTATGTTAAACATAAGTGAAAACATGTAAGAAATTTATTTGATAAATTTTAGCATTAAAACATTTTTGTGCAGTTTTAAGGAAAATACTATAGAGATTTTAAAATAGAAAAGTGAACAATCATTTATAAAAAACCATAAGTGAACCAAGAAATTTTTAATAATAAAAATAAAAATTTTATAAAGACAATTGTGGCTTAAAACAGAGGATATACTGCACTTGAAATTTGGGTAAAGATTTTGGAAGTTCCCTTAAAATGAGTTGGCTTATTGGGAAGTATTGAGGAGGGAATCACTTAAAAGCATGTATATCCCCGAAAGAGAATGAGGGATGGATATTGAAACATGAGTTTGTAGAATATAAGCAGCATGTATAATTTGTACATAAAAATAAAAGACAACTTCATTTAGGTAAAAGAAAGATAGAGCAACCCAAAGGTATAAAGGTTGTTCAAGTAGAATTCCTTACAGATTATCGGCATGATATTGGGTGTACTTAAGAGGGATTAATGAGAGAGAACAAGGTTTATCATCACTTATAAATCATGAGTGAAGTATGGTGGAGGTGTAAAATCATACACCATCATTAGGTATTACACATAAAATGGAATAGCATAGAGGACATTCTTGAATAAAAGTGAAATGGAGAGGATCTCTTACCTTAAATCCGCTGGTGATCTTTGCTTGAACTTAATGACCTGAATAATAAAATTAGGTTAATTAATTAATAATTAAATAACCTCTTATATATGTAAAATATTTATTATAATATTTTTAAGTTCATTTATAACCATTTTTATTGGTTATGAGGTTCAATTTCATTGTTCGGGTCCGTTTTCTTGCTTGGTTTTAATGATCAGTTCATGTTCGGATAAACATGTATGATGAAGGTGGTTTTCCAGAATTTAAGTTATAAGTTTTTAGTTTAAAAAAATAATATTACATGGTTATAAAATTAATTTGGTTATTTTTAGTGAAGGTGAATCATTTTATAAAACATTAATGGTAAACGCTTGAATTAATTTTAGCGATTTTGCTCACAATTAACTTGTTTTGTATTATTATTTTAAATCATGAGTGAATAAGGATTAAAGAACATTAAATAAGATAAAATAAACATATAATAGTTTTTTTCAAACATAAAAATGGTTTCATGACCAGAATTAAAGATAGTAATAGAAATTGATAACCCATCATCCTTGAATGTGCTAAATTAACACATCTCAAACAGTGTTTTCATTTCTTTCAAATAAAAGGTGGGGAAAGGAGAGATGATAATAAATTATCCCATTATCATAAAAAAATTCCAGTACATGTATGTTACTGGAGTTTTCATACCATTTGTATGAGTATAGGTTAGGAAAGAAAAGAGAAGAAAGAAACTTAAAAATGAAATAAAAGAAAAGAGGAATTTTACCTCTTGAATCAATCTTCCTTGAGAGCCTCTTAAGGGGAGAGGATTTAGTCTTTTGAAGAGACTAAGGGATGTTGGACATGGGATAATATCTTTAGTAGATATTTGGGTAGAATATTGGCAAGGAAAAATTCTTTAGAGGCGTGAAGAGAAGAGGTAAGGAGGGGTGGTATTTATAGTGGAGGGGAGGAGGGTTTTCATAATATTATAATCATTAGTTTATTATTTTTCCATGAGAGAAAAATAGTGATTATTCCATGACCAAGAATAGTAATAAATGCACGTGAGTTCAAAAAAATTGGGCTTAAATCATGATATTATCATCAATGACTCAATAAATCTATTATTTAGCATTCATCATAAATTATCGTATTTTACTATTCATAAAAATTTAAGTATTTTAGAAAAATACCAAAAATTCACCCTAACCATTTTTCAATGTGTATAATCAAAAAATGAAATAAAATTTTCAAAAATAATCTTATAAATATGATTAATTTAATATTTAATTAAAATCATAATTTATTATAAAAAAACTAGTTTTGAAACATTTATTTACTTATTCCAAAATACAGGTACATCATACTTTCAATTGAATATTATTTATATAATATTATAGGTAAGATTACTATTCATTAGGGTATATCACTATCCATAAGGTTAAAATTAATATTCATAAGGGTATGTTACTATTCACCAAAAATTAAGTTTGTCATATTAAACTCCAAATAACTTACTAATCGCAACCATGTATGTCCGATTTTCGAAATTCAAATCACAGAAGTGAAAAAATTATGTTTAAAGATCACATAGCACTTAGTAGTTCATTATATTTTTATTTCATATGATTATATGACATAATCATAAGAAGGAAATTTTCATTGAAGAAAATTGGGTCGTTACATTCTTCCCCCTTAAGAAATTTCGCCCTCGAAATTTAGTTTTACATTCTAGGACATAAAGAGGTGTGGGTACTTTTCCTTCATTACCTACTTTAGTTCCCATGTTGCCTCTTTGTACTTATGGTTCTGCCATAGTACCTTGAACAGGTGAGTTGTCTTATTACCTATAACTTTATCTCTACAATCCAAGATCTCCACTGGCTGCTCCTCATAAGAAATATCATTCTCCAACTATACCACCTCTAAAGAGTGTACATGTGAAGGGTCTAGTTTTTACTTACTTAAGAGGGATACTTGAAAGACATCATGCACTTTGGACATGGTAGGTGGAAGTGCTAGTCGATAGGCTACAACCTTGACACGATCAAAAATCTCGAAGGGGTCGATGTACCCGGGACTTAACTTTCCTTTCTTCCCAAAACTCATGACCTTATTCCATGGAGATATTCATAGAAATACCGTTTCTATAACTTTGAACTCAAGGTCTCATCTATGATTGTCTTCATAACTCTTATGTCAACTTTGGGCTACCTTGATATGATGCTGAATGATTTTCAACTTCTCCACCATTTCTTTGACCATTTCAGGTCCTAGAAGCTTACACTCACCGACTTCATCCCAACACACCAGTGTTCTACACCTTTTACCATAAAGGGATTCATATGGTGCCATTCAGATGATCGAGTGGAAACTGTTGTTGTAGGAGAATTAAACCAATGGAAGATTTTGGTCCAATCCTCCTTTGAAGTCCATTGAACACACTCTTAACACATCTTCCAGTGTCTGAATAGTTCGCTCAAATTGGCCATAAGTTTGAGGATGATAGACCGTACTAAAGTCCAGTTCAGTGCTTAGAGCATGTTGGAGACTTTTCCATAACTTTGAGATGAATCTCAAATCACAGTCGGAGACAATATATAGTGGCACTCCATACACCCTTACCACTTAATTGATGTAAATCTATGCAATTTGATACAATGATAAGTACTCTCAAATTGTGATAAAGTGATCTGTCTTTGTAAGACGATCCAAAATGACCCATATATAATTATTTCCTCTAGATGTCCTTGGAAGTCTAGTGATAAAGTTCTTGGTAATGTTCTCCCACTTCCATGTTGGTATGGGTAGTGGTTTCATCATCCCCTTATAATTTTCCCCTCAACCTTCACTTGATGACATACCAGGCACTTTGATGTATATTCAGTAATATCCCTTTTCATATTGTCCCACCAAAAGTTTCTTAGAGATATTGATACATCTTTGTGCTCCCTGGTTGAATAGAGAAGGTCGAGCTATGTGGGTCATTCAAAAGTTCTTTTTTTATCTCTGGATCGGATGGTACACATAATCTCAACCCAAATCTTACAACTAATTCCTTGTCAATCATGAACTTAGAGGATTTCCCATTTTTAACAGCTTCCACCCTTTTTAGAATTTCCACATCTTTTATTTGAGCATCCTTTATTTTCTCCATGAGGGATGGTTGAGCAATCATTTGAGAAAGGATTGATGATGTTCCTCCCTTAATTATTCCCATGTCCATCCTCTACAAATATAAGAATATCAGATCCTTTTCAATTCCTATAATTGATAAAGATGTAGGATCCTTTCTACTTAGAGCATTCACCACCTTGTTTTCCTTACCGGGATGGTAGTGGATTGAGCAGTCATAATCCTTGATGATATCTATCCATATTCATTGAAGCATATTAAGATCTTTCTATATGAAAATATATTTGAGACTCTTTTGATCAGTATATATCTCACACTTCTCCCCATAGAGATAACGTCACTAGATTTTCAATGCAGAGATCACAATTGCCAACTCCAGATCATGCATGAGATAATTTTGCTCATGGATTTTCAGCTTCCTTAAGGCATAGGCTATCACTTTATCATTTTTCATCAGCACACAACCTAATCCCTTCTTGGAAGTATCACTGTACACCACAAAGAGTTATCCACTTGTTGGGAGTGTGAGTACTGGCGTAGTGATAAGCCTCCTTTTCAACTCCTTGAAATAGTATTCACATTCCTGAGTCTAGAAAAAATTTACTCCCTTCCATGTCATCTTGGTCATTGGGTTTGAAAATGGTGAAAAGTTCTTCACAAATTTTTGATAATACCCAGCTAGACCCAAAAATATACGGATCTCTATTACAGATGTTGGCCTAGGCCACTCTTCAATTTACTTTGTCTTGGAAGGGTCCAAATATATCCCTTTGCTGGTGATAACATTCCCTAAGAATGATACTTCTTCCATCTAGAACTCATATTTATTTTACTTTTCATACAACTTCTCCCTTCGCAATGTATTTAACATAGTATTCTAATGCTCCTCATGTTCCTCCTCGCTCTTGGCATATATTAGAATATCGTCAATAAAGACTACCACAATTTTTTTGAGGTAATCTATAAAGACACTATTCATTTACTCCATGAAAATTAATGGAGAATTAGTGAGTCCGAAGGGCATCACTATGAACTCATTGTGTCCATACCTCGTTCGAAAGGCAGTCTTGGGAATATCTTCCTTCCTCACCTTTATTTAGTGATATCCCAACTGAAGTTCCACCTTAGAGAAATAACAGGCCCCACAAATATGATCGAACAATTCATCTATCCGAGGAATGGGATACTTGTTCTTTATCTTGATTTTATTGAGCTCACTATAATCAATGTAGAGGCACATTGATCCATCATTCTTCTTGAAAAAGAGGTCTGAAACACCCCATGGTGAAGCACTCAATCATATAAAACCCTTATCTAGATTCTCTTGTAACTAATTCTTCATCTCTTCCAGCTCTATGGTGGCCATTCTATAAGGTGTCTTTGATATAGGTAGAGATCCAGGAATATGTTCAATTGATAACTCAACCTCTCGGTTTGGAGGAAGACTAGGAAAATCTTTAGGAAATACATCAGTGTAATCCCTCAAAACGGGCATTTCTTCAAGCATGATTCTCTCGTCTCAATCATTTGGGATAGATATGATTTCTCATAAAGAAGTGATATCCACACTTGATATAATAATTCTAAAGGAGATTCATCTTCCTCCTTACACTTGTAAAGAATTGGAGGATGCTTCAGGATGTGAAGAGTGATCTCCCTTTCCTGACAGTTGATGTTGGCTTTGTATAAAGATATCCAATCCATGCCTAGGATAACATCAAATTCCACTAAAAGAAGTATGAAAAGATTTTATGGGAGGTTCAGTCCACAAACATTAACCGGGGAGGAGTTATAAACCATGGATACAATAATTTCCCTATTCTCTGTTCTCATAGATAACTTGTCCTATAAATTTTGAGGTGGTGTTTGAATAGTTATACTAAACTTTCAAGTCATGAAAGAATGCATATAAACAAAATCAAATAGTACATTATCTATTATTTAATGAATAAATATCATACCTATCATCACATCGTTGTACGACTCCACTTTAGCAGTAGTGATAACATAAGCCCTTCCTTTTTTTCTTGGAGGTTGTTGTTGATTTCCTCTGAAAACCCTTGGCTTATGAATTTTTTTTTCATAATTCCCATGATCTTTACAGTTGTAACATTGCACCACTGGCTGAACATTGATCTAAATATTCCTTTCTTATTCCACATTAGCGGGATTTTTCATATCCCTTCGATAGTTCTTGGATAGATGTCCCAACTTTCCACATTTGAAGCAACTCCTTGTTCCCTTTAGATAGTTCCTAGGATTCTTCTTCCCACAAATTTTACAAGTGGGATATTCAAGATTTTTTCCATCATGGGAATTTTTTATTGAACCACCCATGCTGTTCTCTATTTTTCACTTCTTGTCACCGGGCCCACGAGACCACTGAGAGTCTCCAATATCCATTTCAACCTTGAGGGCACAACATACAATTTCCTTATAACTGTCAAAGTCTCAAATCTCAAACACCTTCTGTAGACTCGACTTTAGCCTGCTAAAGAAGCGATCCAACTTTCTTTCGATGTTCATGACAAAGCCAGAGGCATAATTTGAAATCCTTGTAAAGTTTTCTTCATACACCCCAATGGAATCATCTTACTTCTACTTGAGATTGAGGAACTATCTTTCCATCTTGAGACAAAGGGTTCGAGGAAAATATTTATTAAAAAACATCCTCTTTATTTCCTCCCAATCCATGGAATCAATTTTCTATTGGGACTTTGTATTCTTGATCAGTTTCCACCATCTATCAGCTTCCCGATCAAAATGATAGACCGCTAGTACAACTTTATCTTCTTCTGAGAACTGGAGGATGGAGAATATCTTTTCAATAGAGTTAATCCACTTTTCAATGAGGAGGGGATCAGAATATCCGCTAAATATGGGAGGACTTTTCTCCATGAATTATTCTATGACAACTTTCTCTTTTCTTGGAGGAGGATGGTATTCCACATGATTCAATTTATTATTCATAACTTGAGCCAGCTGAGCAAGTACTGTCATGAAATTTTGAGCACCCATTACCATCATATCAGGCATATCATTTGGGAAATATTCACATTTCCTATCACATTGGTTGTTGGAATGTGTTCTTCTATTTCACACCATTAACTAAGAAAAAGAACATACAATTAGAGGGCTTTAATACTTAGTTATTGAACATAAAAAAGGAAACTTTTGAACATAAGAGAATAAACTTATAAAAGAGAAGTATATCCTAACTTTTGATTCCTTAGGTTTAAATATAGGTTTTCCTCAATATATTTCTTAACTTATATTCTTATGGGATTTTTTTATTCCCTTAATAATGGTTTGTACTAAGCTCATGAATTTACCAAATCATATTCCCTGAGAGTGTCAAACCAAGAGTGCAGTAAGGCCCGTTGTCGTGTACCAGGATACCTCAGGTCAAGCCTGAAACTCCTTGTTATAGTCTTCACTCCTAGGTACATCTATACTAGATCCACCTCTACCTATTTATATCCAGATAGTGATGTATTTTCTTGATAAACCACTTACTCTATACTTACCAAAATTTAGGGATGTTTTCTTATACTTCGTCTCATACTTAAGGTTCTTACTAAAGTGATATATTACTAGTCTCCAAAAATAACTAGACCATCCCATGATACCAACTATAGTGACTATAGCCTTTTACATATAACATTACATGATTTTAAGCATAATTATACATCAGAGTACAAGCCAAGGATCATAAAGTCTAGTGTCTTGGAAGATTAGGTACATAATCAAACATTATAAAAAAAACTTTTTATTTAAAATCAAAAATGAGATCCTATTTTCCATTGTTCTCATATATCTGCATATGACAACCTGAGGATAACATAAAAAAATGGATGAGCTAAAATCCCAGTAAGGGAATAACCATAAGAAGAAAACATTAGCCCATGGGATAGAATTCAAGAAATGATGATATAAAAAGGCATGTAACATATAGAATCACAATATATAAACATGGGATAATTTAAACATGGAATCATAGAAATGTGATATAAAAATAAAACATGAATTTAGTATAAGTCAAGGCTAACCTCCAAGACCATTTCCCATAGTAGCACAAGCCAAGGCTAATCGCCAAGACCGTTGCACATAGTAGCACAAACCAAGGTTAACCGCCAAGACCGTCACACATAATGTCTCATGAGAATCAACTTTACCCAATTAATTGGAGAGATATTTGGGTGCACCCATATTACATTTCATGAATATGTTTTCCACATAAAGAATCATACATAATCAATCTTACATAAACATAAGGGTTACCCATGGAAAGAACTGGGTACCACAATCATGACATAAAACATAACCAATGAGTGTATCATGAAAGTGTCCATGAAATAAAGGAATTAGAACATAAATGTATGTTAATAAGATAAAATAGTAATATATCATGGTAAGTGATGTCAAATATAATTAACAACATGTAATAAATGTATATGAGAAATTTTAGCATTAAAACATTTTTCTGCGGTTTTAAGGAAAATACTATAGAGATTTTAAAATTGAAAAGGGAAAAATCTTTTATATAAAACCAGAAGTGACCCAAGAAAGTTTTCATAATAAAAATAATATTTTTATAAAGACAATTGTGGATTAAAATATAGGATAGAATTCACTTGAAATGGTGTAAAAATTTGGGAATTTCCCTTAAAATGAGTTTTCTTATTGAGAAGTATCGAGGAGGGAATCACTTAAAAGAATGTATATCCCCAAAAGAGAATGATGGAAGAATATTGAAACATGATTTTGGAGCATATAAACAGAATTTATAAGTTTTACATAAAAATAAAAGATAACTTCATTTGGGTAAAAATAAAGATAGAGCAACCTGATGGAAAAAAGGCGGTTCGGGTAGAATTCCTTATAGATTATCAACATGGTATTGGGTGTACTTAAGAGAGATTCATGAGAGAGAAAGGGGTTTTAAATCACTTATAAATCACGAGGGAAGTACGGGGGAGGTGTTAAATCATAAACTATCATTAGGTATTACACATAAAATGGCATAGCATAGAGGAAATTCTTGAATAAAAGTTAAATAGAGAGGATCCCTTACCTTAAATCCGATAGTGATCTTTTCTTGAACTTAATGACCTGAATAATAAAATTAGGTTAATTAATTAATAATTAAATAACCTATTATATATGTAAAATATTTATTATAATCTTTTTAAGTTCATTTATAACCATTTTGATTGGTTATGCGGTTAAATTTCATTATTCAGGTCCGTTTGCTTGCTTGGTTTTAATGATCGATTAATGTTCGGATAAACATGTATGATAAAGGTAGTTGTCAAGAATTTAAGTTATAATTTGTTAGTGAACATCCATAATATTAAATGGTTATAAAATTCATTTGGTTATTTGGAGTGAAGGTGAATCATTTTATAAAATATTAATGATAAACGTTTGAATTAATTTTAGCGATTTTCTCACAATTAACTTATTTTGTATTATTATTTTATATCACAAGTGAATAAGGATTAAATAACATTAAATAAGATAAAATACACATATAATAATATTTTTAAACCATAAAAATGGTTTCATGACCATAATTTAAGATAGTAATAGAAATTGATAACCTGTCATCCTTGAATGTGCTAAATTAACAAATCTCAAACAGTGTTTTTATTTATTTCAAATAAAAGCCGGGGAAAAGAGATATGATAATAAATTATACCATTATAATAACAAAATTCCAGTAAATGTATGTTACTAGAGTTTTAATACCATTTGGATGAGTATAGTTTAGGAAAGAAAAGAGAACAAAGGAACTTAAAAATGGAAAAAATGAAAAGAGAAAATTTACCTCTAGAATCAACCTTCCTTGAGAGCCTCTTAAGAGGAGTGGATTTGGTATTTTTAAGAGACTAAGGGATGTTGGATGTGTGTGGAGGGGGGATCTTGAGAAGATATTTGGGTATAATATTGTCAAGGCACAAGGCTTTAGAGGTGTGAAGAGAAGAGGTAAGGAGGGGTGGTATTTATAGTGGAGGAGAGGAGGGTTTTCATAATATTATAACCATGAGTTTATTATTTTTCCATGAGAGAAGAAATAGTGATTATTACATGACCAAGAAAAGTAATAAATGCATTTGAGTTTGAAAAAATTAAGCTTAAATCAGTAGATAATCATCAATGTCTCAATAAATCCATTATTTAGCATTTATCGTAAATTATCGTATTTTACTATTCATAAAAATTCAAGTATTTTATAAAAATCCTAAAAATTCACCCTAAACATTTCTCAACATGTAGAATTAAAAAATGAAATCCATTTTTCAAAAATAATTTTCCAAATATGATTAATTTAATATTTAATTAAAATCATAATTTATTCTAAAAAAACTAGTTTTAAAACATTTATTTACTTATTCCAAAATATAGTTACATAATACTTTCACTTGAATATTATTTATATAATATCACAGGAAAGGTTACTATTCATTAGGGTATATCACTATTCATAAGTGTAACATTACTATTCATAATGGTATGTTACTATTCATCAAAAATTAAGTTGGTCATATTAGATTCCAAATAACTTACTCATCGCAACTGTGTATGTCAAATTTTCAAAATTCAAATCACTGAAGTGAAAAAAATATGTTTAAAGGTTACATAGAACTTAGTAGTTAATTATGTTGTGATTTCATGTGATTATATGGAATAATCATAAAAAGGAAATTTCCATTAAAAAACATTGGGTTGTTACAGAGATGACCTACAGAAAAGTTATAATACTACTCACACAATAAATCTCTATTGATGCCAGATATAATTAAACACTACCCCAACTCTTGGTGACACCCTCACTATCTTGACCGAGGGGCACATCCCAAAAGCAGTCAGCTTATCTACTCAGGGCCACTAGCTAGTGCATAATCTCAACTAGTTTAGCATGTGTACTTAAGGACCCTCCTAAATACCCAAGGCTTTATATGAAAATTAAAACGGAGGTGAGTTTTTATCAAGCTAGAATATACATATATACATGCCATAAACTTCACACACTACTAAAAAACACAATTTTAATAGTGCTAGTAATAGGATTTATCAGTGCTTAAAAAACATTAAATAAAAAAGCGAGGTTAAAATCCAACCTTTATCAGTGATTTTATTTAGCGATGATAAAGAGGTGCTTTATCGGTGTTTTTCTAGAGCACTCATAAATACCCCCTTTATTAGTGATTTTTTAGCATTGATAAATGAGATCTTTATCAGCACTTTTTTCTAGCACTGATAAAAATTAAAAAAAATATTTTTTATACCCTTTATAAGTGCTCAAGACCCCCTTTCTCAGTACGCCAACCAACTGTCCCATACCCACCCCCTTTCTCAGCACTTACAACCCCACTTCCTTAGTGCTAGAAAACTACTCACCCACCCACCCACACCTGAATTTATTCCCGCGACCTCCATGTTCCAAGCGAACCTCTTTACCACTTCCCTACATTTTTTATTATATATTATTATATTGAAATTTATTTATATATATTTACATACATATTTATTATTCATATATATATAATTATTTTTAAATAAATTTATAAAATATATGTTTGTGTGAGTGTGCATGTGTGTATGATATATATATACTTAAATTTATTTACATATATTATATATTAATATACATTTACATATATTATAATATAAATATAAATATATATCTATTTATCAACACACACACACATGTATATATAAAAATATTAATTCATTTTTATAAGACAAAAAAATGAATAATTATTTATTTTAAATTAAATTAATAATAAATATTTATTTCCATATGGTTTATATATTTAAAAATACATATTTATGTAAATATGTATTTATAAAATTGATTTATTATATATAAATATAAAAAAATATGCATATATTTAATTATAAATAAAACAACATTATGGAAAAAAAATTCAAAACTATAATATCTATATGAATGTAATCCCTAATAATAAATTCAGTCCCCACTAAAAATGGACAAGAAGACTATCTTAAAAGAAGATTAAATACTATCATATATGAAAAAATTAGCACATTCCAACTAAAAACTTAGTTTTGGAGGCCTCATGGTACTTTTTTGACCTTGAAAAAATAGTGAAAGGGTTTCTCCCAATCAACATGGAATATATCTCTTTACAAGTTTCTATTTGATATGTGGTAGAGCCCAAAAAAACACCAGAATCAAAAGTTATGTCCATTTTAAGTTCATCTCATGTTTTCAACTTATCTTAGACCATTCATTAATTCATATAATTTTTATGTTATCTAATTATTATTAAATAACTATTAATTGATAATAATTATAAAATTATTAATAAATAATATTTTTTAATTATTTTATAATCTATTTTAACTAAATATCTTATATATTAAGTGTAAATGCATATTTATCCTTATCTAAACCATATTTTAAAAAATATATTATATTTATATCAATATAAATATATTTATATATTTATATATTATTTTTAATGAAGTATATTTTATTTTATAAAATATACCCTTTATCAGCATTAGAAAAAAAGCACTGATAAAGGGGGATCTTTATCAGCACTAGTAAAGAAACATTGATAAAGTCCCCCCTTTATCACCAATATTTTACTAGCGGTAATAAAGGACCCCCTTCATCAGTTATTTTTTACTATCATTGATAAAGAGACCCCCTTTATTAGTGCTTTTTTATTAGTGATGATAAAAGACCTCATTTATCAATGTTTTTTTAGCATTGATAAAGACACCCTTTATGAGTGATTTTTTTAGTGCTGATAAAGGGGGCCTTTATCAGCACTTTAATCTAGAACTAACAAATCTTAGCATTGGATAAACCTATATTTGTATTAGTGAAACAAAAAAAGCAATTCACAATCTCACCTCCAGACTCCCACCTTAAACGCAACCCCATTCTAAGTCATATAAACAAGGTACAATATTTTCCACCAATCATGATTCACATTTCACGCATTTAACTTGTATGTTACACTTAAAAGTCAAGGGGGAATTCCTTAATAGGGGTTTTACATTTCCATAAAATATTTCAAAGTACCAATTGGGCCTCATTACTAAAAAGAAACACTTTCCATTTTGAAAACACCTTTTGGTATTACCACTTTTATGATATATTTTGTTTAGAAAACCAATTGGAAATTTAGAATACTCAATAATTGAGAACAATATTGAAACTATTCTTAAACCAAAGAAAATCATTTTAAAAGCATAATAAAAATCTTAGAAAACAAGTGAGAATCCACTTTCCAAGAACCACAACCAATTATATAGCATATTCATTTCATATAAAATGGAGAACTCATTTTAAAAACACCAATAAATCATATATTTCAATTTTAAAGGATTATACATAGTAAACCTACCTCAAAACACATTTATTTTGATGATGAAAATCCATAACCACCACAAAATGGCCACGAAAGCAAAGAGACCCCCCATTTACACTTAAACTCATATACACATGTACATATATCTATAAATACCCATACCAGAAATGTAGATATCCCCCTCTCCATGAAGGAATATGTACAAAAGAATTATATATATATGCCTTACCCATGCATATGGGTGTAAGTCGCATTTATGAATGACAGTCCAAAACACACTAGAAAAATACCAAAATCTAAAAAAATTATAAAATCCATAATTAAAAATTAACCAAAGAATCAAAAAAAAAAAAGAAAACCTACCCAAAACCAAAGGAGAACCCATTTTCTTTGACAACCATGGCTATAAAATTCCTTAATCAGACCCCATGATCCCTAATCACCAAGTGAAAATAATAAAAATACCCAAAACTGGGTTGGGGTTCAAATGGGTCACACATGACACACAGAGGAGAAAGAAAACCAAGAAAATAGAAGAGAATAAGGAATAAGAGAAGAGTAGAGGATTACTGGAGGATATCACACCATGAAATTGAAGGCAGTGGTGGCTGGAACCCATGGCATAGGAGAGGAGGGAGGCGCACAAAGAGGGAATTAACTATGGGGTGTCACGCGACGAAGAGAGGAAGGGGGGGTGGGGTTGCACGACCTAAGGAAAAGGGTGGGGGGAGATAATAATACAACAAAAACAATAATAAAACAATAATAAAAACAATAATAATAAAACATATTTATTTTTAAAAAACCCCTGGAAGGTTGTATAGTTTGGACACGCGGTCTGATAGACCATGCACCGACCGTGCCATCACTCTGTCTGGGGCCGCATGAGCTACAAAGTCTGGCGCATGGTCGTGCACCTAACCATGTGGCCTGGACACAACCAATGTCTAGGCCACATAGTTTTCCCTAGGCTAGTACATGGTTTCCCCTAACCATGAGCTAACTGTGCACCACCCTGAAGCTCTCTAAAGAACTACATTTTTAGGGAAAACCACATAAAAAACTATGGAAAAAAGACCAAAAATAAATAAAATAATAGAGTTGTGTTGAGTCGGGGTGTGAAAATGTTACCAATCATTGAAACTTTCTTCCCCATAAATTTCCCAAAAGACTCAGTTGATCAAGAATTAAGCCCGAATGTCCTGAAGGCCTTCATTATTATTGATTTTTGATAACCCCCCTTTCAAGGGATGAGGGGGAACCCTTACAAGGCCCGTATGCTTAGAGATTACATGGCCCGTAGGCTTAGGAGATTACATGACCCAAAGGTCTTAGGAAATTCAACCAGACTATCTACAAGGAATTTCCCCTCCCTAGCATCTACATCATGATAGTAGCTCTCCACCTTCATATGGCCGTCTAGCTAGGCTTCCCGTGCAAGCACAGGCTGGTCCCGATGGCATAGCCATACCCTCTCATTCTGACAAATCTATTTGGTTCTACTATGGTGAGTTCACCTGCTCTGAATCCTATTCTAGGACTGCTCCTTTTTTTAGTGTTTATGGGGTAACTGCATGTGTTATGAAGGCCTTGAGTTAGCCCAAAGGCCTTAAAGGTGGCCTAAAATCCCTACTGACCTGAAGTCCTGGGTGGCTCGAAATCCTTAAGGACTCTAAGCCCAAACCAGTGGCCCAAGGTGAATAATTCCAGCTGCTACAATACTGAACAGTACCTTCTACAGTACTGCTACAGTGCCTGCTACAGTAACGCACAGTGTACAGTACCTGTACAATGTACAGTTCTACTACAGTACCGCACAGTGTACAGTCTTCTACAGTACTGCTACAGCCCCACTACAGTGATGCTATAGTACCAGAAATATACCTCTACCTGGATTTGAACTTGGGTCTTGTGGATGCACTTAAGGATACCTCACCAACTAGGCTGAGGCTCTTGTGCAATCAAGAATTAAGGAAAGGAAATAATTCCTCCCAAAATGAAACCTCATACACCTAGAAATCCAAAAATAGAAAACTCGCTTCCCACCCAAAGCCCAAAACCATAAGGTCCCCAAAGAAACCAAGAGGACATCCTCAAAAAACGAACCAACACCTAAGAAAACAACTTATGATACCAAATGAACTCAAACATCAAATTTAATAATGGATAGAGGAGGAATTTCATGTCTCTAAACACAACGTCAAATAAGGAACACCCTTATTCCTAACATAGAAATCACCAAAGAAACTCATTGGGGTTGGGTAGGATGGTGAAAAAGGTTTACCCCATCAAGAAGGATGAATATAAAATTAACCATGAGTACCTTTTTATGGTGGCCTCCCCACCATTTTAGGAATTTATTCAGACACCGTTTCTCAGGCCAAAACAACCTAGAAATCCAGAGAAAACCTTTAACATCAACACGACCTCTTAATTTTCCGAGTCACACTCGACAAAATTAAGAGAGGATATCAATAAGACCTGTAGCGGGTCTCCCACCATTAAGGAACTAACTATCAAGGAGGTTTCACTAAGATGAATTCTCAATGAACTACGACCCAACACAAAAAAGGACCAAATATAGAAAACCCAATCCTCTAAACAAACCAAAACATGATTCATAATTTCCTAAGCTAGAAAATTTCCAAACATGCACCACTTGAAACCAAAAACACTCCAAAAGAAGGATAACCATTCAGAAGTGCTCATCAACAAGGCACATTTGTAAATATATCAAAAGGAATGAGGCCAATAACACCACCAAAACATGAAGGGGGTGGGTGTGGGGTACTAAAAACCGAAAATCACTGAATGTGAAACTCAAACATCTTCCTCTCTGATGTCGATGTCAACAAATTAGGTTAACATCTACCACACCCAAAAATTCCCTAACTGCATAAAGAGATTCACTACAAGGCTTATGGATGGATCCCCAATGTCTTGAAACATTTATTGCCTCATAGTTAGGAGTTTATGACTTTCAGTTGAAAATTTATTATTTGGTAGTATGAATTATAGAACCCCCTTTTGGTGAAACAGGTGACCATGCTGGACAAAACATCATTTTTTAATCCACTATGAACAAGGTATTCTCATATTTTCATTGGATCAGGGTGGATAACCACCCAAAAAGACCCAAGTGTGGTCTAATTTATGGAAAGTCTCCAACACCACCACTCAATCTAGAGTCTGGGTAGAGTCGTCAATGAGAATACCTAGAGAAACACTTATTTATAATTTATTCAATTAATCCAACCACCTCAATTTTTGCAAGTTCAAACCACAAAATGAAGGAAAATGCCAATTCCCAAAACTAACCTTCACTTTGATAGCCAAAGACGGAACCTCAGAGACCAACCATCTACGGTTTTTACCAAGACTCTTCTAGGGAATATTCTAAAACCAAGAATTAAAAAATAAAATAAAGTCACATCACAAACCAAAACTCCACATATCAATCAAAAATCAAAAACCAACTCAAAAAACCATTCCCACCACACTTACAACATGTCAAAACCGAAATCCCATGAAATAAGACTCTAAACACGAAAAGAAAACACCAAAAAACTACTCAATAATTTTTCAAAACATTAAAATCCCCCTTTTGGAAACCATTTTCAAAAAACATAACAATTCTTAAAAACCAAACACCCAACATTGGTATTCCATGAAGCCTCACATATATTCATCCCTGCCATCTCAAGAACACCTCCACGAGTACCCACAACTATCCACTTACCACATTCACACATCGATACATGTGTGAATCCATAGGAATACCAAGGGTAAAATGAAAAAATATCTTTCCAAACCACTCTTTAAAACATACCTAATCAATTTAAAAAACCACCCATTATCATTTCAAAACAAAACATTTCCAAATTCCCAAGAAGCTTCCATCCCACTTTTTAAAAATATTTCCAAAACCCTCAAAATATTTTCAAAAATAATTATATTTCCAAAACAATTTTCACCCCTAAAACAACCCATTTAATTTTTAAACAACTCAAGGTGTTCATTTTGAAAAAAAAAACATTTATAAACAAGATGTAATTTTTAAAATCCAAAATAATCACCCCAAAATCAACTCAAAACAATGAAAAAATAAATAAAATCAACCTAATACTCAATAAAAAATCCCAAAATCTTAGGGGAACAAGCGCTACACATGGCCTGGATGCACAGTTTGGAAAACCGTCCACCAAATGAGTGAGCATATCAGAGTTGATCATAGGCAGATGCATGGTCTTCTCATGGTTTTTTAGATTTTTCATAGTAACCATGAAACCTCTAAATCCCTCTCATAATAACCACTAAATACTCAAACCCAACTATAAATGTTCAAAAAAAAACCAAGGACCTCAAAAAAACTCGAGATCCAAGCTTTGATTTTGAGGCAAGACCACCTCAGACCACCCATGAAATTCAAGCATCCTTCTGAATAGGTGGTTATCAAGAACCTACCCACAACTAACACCTTAAATTCCAAAAATCCTAGCACCAAACTACCATACATCACCAAATTATAAGGTATAATTTCTCTGATACATTTTTTTCATGAATAAAATCGGGTCAACCCTAAACTGGTCACCCGAGCCAGCCCACAACAAGGTCCAAGAGGCATTCCCAATCCTTTCGAACTGACAACTAGTGCTGGGAATCAGATAAAAATCAGTTGGGAACGTTTTAGCCTATAAATTATAGATAAATAAATTAATAAATAAATAACCAAAAAAAAAATAGTAAAGTAAAAAATAGTAATGAAAACTAGAAAAATAACTGCTACATGTACCTCTATGTGACCTCATGGGTTACCTCTAATTAAAATAATTTCACTCCATAGAAACCAAGATCGAGCTAGGGGTTGAACCGGGAGATAAAAATAAAGAAAAAGGTATAATCATGCATGTTAAAACTTACTAGGTGTGCCTGAATAAACTAATACCTATGAATTTACTTTAAAAAGAAATCTAATCATTCTAGTTTGAAAGTAATACATAAAAATAGGGGTTTCTACTCTTTTAATGGAAACAAGTAACTAGCTTCAATTTTTTAGAAAAACTAATTTCCATCACATTTTCAAAATAGTTTCCAAATAATGAAAAGTTATTTCAATAAATTCATTTAAATTATAATTAGTATTGGAATATGAATTTTAATATGGAATTAAAAGTAAGGGTTCCACTTTATAAAAATACTAGAAAACAAAGGAAAGTAGCGTACGTGTAAACCACTATCATGGGATCTAGGGTATTGGTCAAGATGTCATTAGAAAAATATATAATACACATCACACAATAAATCTATCCTAGTTCCAAATATCATCAAATGATTCCCTAACTCTCAGCGACACCCTCACTAGCTCAAATGAGGAAAACATCCCAAAAGCAGTCATGTTATCTACTCAGAGCCATTAACTAATATGTAATCTCAACTAGTACAATATGTGTACCTAAGGCTCCCACCTAACTACCCAAGGCTTCCCATGAAAATTAAAATGGAGTTGTGTTTTAATCAAGATATCATATGCATATGTACATGTTGTAAACTTCACACTAAAACAAGCAATTAAAAATCTCACCTCAGGACTCCCACCTTAAGAGCATCCTCTTTCCGAGTCACATAAATAAGGCACAAAATTTTCCACCAAGAATGCATCACATTTCATGCCTTTAACACATAAATTAAACTTCTAAATCAAGGGGGAATGACTTAAAAGGGGTTTTCTATTTCCATAAAATATTTCAATATACCAATCAAGACTCATTACTTAAAAAGAAACAGTTTCCTTTTTGAAAACTCATTTGGGTATTACCAATTTTATGATAGAAATTATTTAGAAAACCAATTGAAAATTTAGAATGTTCAAAAATTTAAAAAAGATTGAAAGAAAACCATTTTAAAATCTTAAGAGAAAGCTTATAAAATAAGTGAGAAGCCACTTTCTAATAACAAAAACAAATTACATAGAATATGAATTTAATATTAAATGGGAAAAACATTTTAAAAACACAAAGTAATTATAGATTTCAATTTTAAAGGACTAGAAATTAGGAACCTACCTCAAAACTCATTTCTTTTGATGATAAAAATCTGGAACCACCCCAAAAGGGCCAAAGAAGCAAAGAAACCCTCCTTTAACGCTCACAGGCACACGCACACACACACACACACACACACCCCCTAGATGAAATGTAGATATTCCCCTCACCATGAGCGAATATGTGCAAATAAGGTATATATATTCCTTACCCATGAATATGGGTGTAATTATCCTTCACAAATGGTGGTCCAAAATACGCTATAAAAACACCAAAAACTCAAAAATTACAAAATATATAATTAAAAATTGACCAAAGAATTAAAAATAAATAAAACCTACCTGGAACCAAAGGTGAACCCACTACCTTTGATAACCATGGATAGAATATTCCCTAATCAGACCGCACAAGCCCTAAAAACCAAGAAACAATAATAAAAATACCCAAAATTAAGTTAGGGTTCAGATGGGTCATGCACTCCACACAGAGGAGAAAGAAAACCAAAAAATAGGAAGAGAAGAAGGAAGAGGAGAAGAGGATAGGATTACTAGAGGAGATCTCACTATAAAATCAGAGGTGACGATGACTGAAACCCATGGAAGAGGAGAGGATGGAGGTGTGTGAAGGGGTCTTTAGTCATGTGGTGTCACGTTACATAGATAGAAGGGGGGGGGGGTTCACTTGACCTAAAGAGAAAAAGGGGGTAAAGATAATAGTAATAATATAAAAAACAACAACAACAACAACAAAAACAACAATAATAAAACGTAAAACTTTTTTTTAAACCCATGGAAGGTTGCATGGTATACTAGGCCATGAACCAACCATATAGTCACCTCTGTCTATGGCTACATGGGCTATAGAGGCTGGCACATGGCCATGCACCTAACTGTAAATCCTAGACAGAGTCACTATCTAGGCCGTACAATTTTTCTTAAGCTAGTGCATAATTTCCTCTAACTGTGCGCCAATATTTCACCACCCTAAAACTCTCTAAAAACTCTCATTTATTGGGGAAACCACCTAGAAAAACTACAAAACAAAGAAATGAAAAAAAGAAATAAAATAACAGAGTCATTTTTGGTCAGGGTGTGATAGGTTGGAACACTCATACTGGTTTAGCTTGTCCAGATTATAATTTTGATTTTGAACCTCAATAATTACCTCATAGTAGGAAATGGTATTTTATGTGTCATTGTAAATTTATTGATGCTTATCATAAATTTAGTTTTAACAAGACACAATTAAATGGATATATTTAATTGATAAATCCATCAAAGTTATTATCTAGTTCAAAAATACTGGGATAATTAATGAATGTTACTATCTAATTTAGAAAATGTAATTAGTGTAAAGAAGGTGGGAAAAGGGTACAAGGTATAGTATCCAAAGTAGTTAGAAAACAATAGTGAAAGAAAATGAGTATATTTTTCAAAATACCTTATTGATACTTTAATTTGATATGTCATAATCTTGACATAATTCATATTGATAATAACATCTGTGATAATATAATTTTTACATTTCTTAATGAGTAGGGTAAATCAAAGGATCACCTTAAAGATCGAAAGGATTTAGAATCAATGAATATAAAGAATGTTTTGTGAAAAAATGAGAATGGAAAGTATCCTTTGACTATTTCTACAATGAAAAATCATGAGAAATATGTATTCCTTAAAACTTTAAAGAATGTAAAAGTGAAAGATGGATATTCAAGTAACATTTCAAGGTGTGTTGATTTAAAACATTGAAAGTTACATGGATTGAAAAGTCATGAATCACATATTTTGATGTAGTAATTGTTTCTGTTAAAATTTCATAATACATTACCTAAAAAGGTAACTACAATTATAGTTGAGTTGTGTACTTTTTTCAGAGAGATTTGTGAAAAAAATATAAATCCAACTGATCTTGATAAACTTCAAGAAATAATTATTTTAAAACCTTTTCATTTGGAGATGTTATTTCCCCCTTCATTATTCACATTCATGATTCATTTGACAGTTCATTTGGTTGAAGAAGCTAAAATTAGTGGGCCATTACACTATCGATGGATGTATTCAGTTGAGAAGTATGTTGATATTATTTTTATTTTAATCGGTGAATTAAGTTTTATCAAATCATTGTGTAATTTTTTTAATATGTTTCTTATTTTTTGATCAGGTAATTAGGTTATTCTAAATCATATGTGAGGAATAAAGATCAACTAGAAGGCTCTATTACTGAAGGTTACATAGCCGAAGAGTGCCTAACCTTTTGTTCTAAGTATTTGGATATGATTGAGACTAGATTCAATCATGTTGGGAATGTTGATGACATCTCCCCTAATTCTCATTTTGAAAACTAGTCATCAATATTTCCAACTATTTGATGACCAATTGGAAAGGGGTCAAATTTTACACTGACTAAATTGGAGTTTCTACAATAACATAGATTTGTGCTACTCAATAGTCTTATTGCAGATCTATTTATTGAAGAATTATGATTACAAACAAAGAGGTAACTAAGGGGTTAATATCTAAATGAGATGGAATTAACAAAAGATGTTAATAAGTAGATTGTTGAATGGTTCACACAATGTGTAAGTATATAATCAAATTCATATTATTGATATGTAGTTATTTTTTCTATGTTAAAAGTAACACCTTATATCTTCTTGTTTAGATAATGAATGTTGTGAATTGAGCTAAAATATCAAATGATTTTAAGTTTTTGGATCGAGGTCTTGTAAGGCAAGATAAGAGATTCAATGCCTATAATATTCATGGATTTAGGTTTCGTACAATTTATCATGAAGAAGAATTTAAAAATCAAAAATAGTAGCGTATTTACACTTTCAGAGGTGGAATACTATGGAAAGTTGATTGATATAATTGAATTAAACTATTATGGTCAATTTTAAGTTGTCTTATTCAAATTAAAGTTGGTCAAAATTAACAGGGGTATAATGAAAGATTCATTACATTTTACTTATATCAACTTCTCTCACTTGATCCATATCGTTGAGAATACAGAACATGATCCATTTATCTTGGATTCAAAAGTGAAGATGTTTTATTATTTAGATAAAGAAATAAATGAATGTTGGAGTGCTTTTGTACATTTAAATTAGAGATACTTGTATGATATGGGTGATGAAGATCAATTGGTACTTTTTGATAGTGAACCTCATTAACCACAAAACACCGAACAATTTTTTCCTAAAAATATTGAAACAATATAACTTATAAGAGATGGTGAAAATGAAGTACTCATTGTAATGGATTTTGATAACAATAAAGATAAAGATAATTAAATGTATAATTTGGAAATGAAAATATATTAAAATTTCATATAAATATTTCATTCATATATAGATTGTTATATTTTTTCCTTTATTGTAAAAATATTTTAATTCTGAAATTTTTATACATTTAATATATTCTAAACTGTTTGAATTATAAGAATTCCAAGAACAAAAAAATTAATGATCCTAGTCGATCAACATCTCAGAGTACAACACCACCACTATCATATTCTATGTATCTAAGTGATTCCAATATTCCAGAGATGTCTAGAAATCCAAAATTTTCTCCTAATGTTGTTGGTAGCCCACCGTCTGATACACCTTCGGTGATGGACCAGTTTCTCACCCCTCCATCTATGGGATATTGGAGAGTTTCCATTATTGGTTTGTATGTCATTGTAAAAAAACATGTTATGAATTGTTTAATTAATTTTTCAAATAGATAAAGATAACAATATAAGAGATATAAATATTAATATGGTAGATGTATGGGACCTAAAATATTTCAATATTATCATTCCATTTGATGAGTTTGGGGTGCCTACTGGTGATGCTGACGAAATTTATGGATAGATTCTTAGGAATCTTGCTTAAGAGACGATGAGTTTTTATATTAATTATAAATATTGGAGGCATATTCCCATAACTTGGAAGAATTAATTCATTGGTAACCAAGTAAAGGTAATATTAATTTAATATTCATTGATAGCTAAGTTAAAATACATGAGTAAAATTTTATTATAAATTATAACATGTTATGTTTTTTATCTAGATGTTTTTTCATTTTGATGCTCTTGAATCCATTTCATGCCCATAGACTTTAACATTTTTTATCAAGAAATAGAGAGATTTTAAATGGAGGTTATGGAATGAATTTAATGACACATTTTTGAGCTCATGAAAGATATATGAGAAAGTTTCTAAAAGAGTTTCTCATGAGTAGTGGAAGATGTTTGTAGATATTAATAGAGATGCATCTCATAAGGTAATTGCATATTTTGAAGTATATTAATAACACAAAGATAATAAAATTATAATTTTTATAAATGTTGCTATTTTTTTCCAGTAATTATCTAAAAAAATACCGTGAATCGTGAGAAATATGTCATTATTCATATCATTGGGTCTTAGAGTTTTTTGAGAAAAAGAAAAATCTTGGTTTTATTTTATCTACTATTATTTATATTATTTTACTATAAGTTATGGTTTCTTTATAACTTGTATGTTTTTTATAAAGGATAATGAATTAGGCCACTCTATTGTATGGATAGATATGTGGATTAACGTTTATAGGAAACCCATTGATAGTTTTGTGAATGAGCCTACCATAGACATTAGAGTAAGTTATTTTCATTACTATTTAATGTTATTCTATTACTATAAATAAATATTAATGAAAAATAAATAAAAAAAACGCCTTAAAAAAATTAAATGGGGCCAACTATATGGATCAAATAGTACCAATTATCAATATGGGCACCATTTGATCCATCTAGCTGACCCCATTTAATTAGGTTTAAGGCATGTTTATTGTTAAAATTTATTTTGCATTATTATATTTTTGTAGTAATGAAATAACATTAAATATTAATGAAAAAATTATGAATTAGATAATATTATAAAGTTCATATAATTTAAAAAATAATTGTTAATATTATTCTATTAACAGGTTAAAATTCAAGAAGCCTAGGATGCAAACCCTTCACAATCATCATTGGTATCCCAGAACAATTCAGTTGCAACCATTTTAGGGAAGGAGCATCTCAGGTATGTATGGGGGATGAGTTATGGGCATACTCCATCAACTGTATTTAGTAGGGTGTCATCATCATTTACTACGACACCCAATACGAGTTTGATTAGTTCCATTGATCAGGAAGAACAAAGATAAATTGCAAGGTTGAAATAAAAAGTAATAGAACATGACTCTTATAGGAAAAAATAAGATCAGTGGCGGCCGATAATGGAAAATTCTTTAGTGTTTTTATTTTAGAGGATGATGAGCACGATCCCTATGGAAATTGTCATCCTTATAGATCATCATGCCAAGGTAAATTCTAAACTCCATAAATCATTCAAACATTTTCAAAGAACACATAAAAATGTCATGAATAAAACTAAAATTACAATTTTATATTGAAAACACACACTTAGAGTCATACCAACCACATCATGTGTTAGATTGATGTGTAGTCAATTCTTACATGTCAAATATGAATTATGGATCATTTTCCAAAATTTTGAAAAAAATATGAATTCATTTGCTCAGTTTTGGATATGTGATAGGAATTTTAATGTAAAATGACACTTATATTGAAAGCACACACTTCGATTCATACCACCCAATTCATGTGTTTGATTGGTGTATGGTTGATTACTATATATAAAATATTAATTATGGATCATGTTCCTAATGTTTAAAACAACCAGAGCTCATTTTACTAGATTTGGCAATGTGAAAGATGTTTCAAACTTAAACGACACTTTTATATTGAAAACATGAACTTTAAGTCATACCAACCACATCATGTGTCATTTTGATGTGTCTTCAATTCTCACACATCAAAAATGAATTATAGATCATTTTCCTATAGTTTGAAACCAATATGAGATTGTTTGATTGGTTTTGGATATATAAAAGGTGTTTTAAAGTAAAAATGACACTTTTATATTGAAAACATGCACTTTGAGTCATACCTCCTACTTCATGAGTCCAATAAATGTGAAATCAAAGTACAATGACCGTAGATTTATTTTTGAAATGTTGGAATCAATGACACAAAATTTTGACTTACAATTTTTCTAGGATACCTATAAATGCATTTTTAGTGTTTTAAAACATTAAAACACCCATGTAATGGTCAAAACCATATAAAAAGATCTTATATTGATATGAAATCATGGGAAAACTAATATTTAATTATTTTTGATGTGAGAACATACAACGCATCCATATGACATGCAGTGTGCTTCGAATGAATCAATAACCAATTTTTAAAGATACCAAAGTCTTTAAAAACACATGTTAGGGTGTTAAAACTACACAAAAATCATCATTTGAGTGTGATATCATAATAAAATGAATTTAGATTGATTTTTAAAATTTAGGAACCAATGACACATCATTTTGAGTTATGGTTTTCCTAATATGTTCATAAATGAATTTTTAGAGTTTTAAAACACTAAAATGTCTATGCAATATAAAAAACCATAGAAAATGACCTCATATTGACAAGAAATCATGGTAAAACCATTATTAAATTATCTTTAATTTTTATTCATAGATAAAACATCTATTCAATGTGTGGTGTGTTCTAAATGACTAAATAAGTAGTTTTTAAAGATACCAAAGTATTTCAAAACATGTTCTAGGAGGTAAAAATTATGTAAACAATGTTGTATAGATGTGATATTATAGTATAATAACTGTATATTTATTTTTGAAATATATTAACTGAAAAAACATCATCCTGAGTTACAGTTTATTTGAAATTCTAGTAAACTAATTTTTAGTGTTTTGAAACACTAAAACATTCATGTAATGACCAAAACCATAGAAAACAACCTCAAACTGATGTAAAATCATGTAAAAACCACATTAGAATTATTGTTTATGTTTACATGTTTAAAACACATTCATCCAATGTGAGGTGTTCTTGGAAGGACTCAATAAATAGTTTTTAAGGATATTATAGTCTTTAAAAACGCATGTCAGGGGGTTAAAATGGAAAAAATGACATCATATTTCCATGAAATTAGTGGAAAAGGACCATATATTGATTTTTGAAATCAAGAAACTTATTATATTTAATTTCAAGTTATGATTTTCTTAGGATTCCTGTGAACATATTTTTAATGTTTTAAAACACTAAAACACATGTATAGTAGTAAAAACCATAGAAAATGACCTCAGATTAATATAAAATCATGGGAAAAGAACCTTTAAATTATTTTAGACATGTAAACATAGAAAACACATCCACACTGCATGTGGTGTGCTCAGAATTACTCAAAAATTAGTTTTTAATGATACTAAAGTCTTTAAAAGCGTGTGTTTGGGGGTCAAAACTATGCAATTGATGTCAGATGGCTGTAAAATCATATTAAAAATAATTTAGATTGATTAGTGAAATTTAGGAACTAATGAAACACCATTATTAGTAAAAGTTTTCTCAGGATTCCCGTAAACATATTTTTATTATTTTAAAACACTAAAACATGCGTGTAACGATTAAAACCATAGAAAAGGGCTCAGATTGTTTTGAAATCTAGAGAAAAACACTATTGAATTATTTGTGATATGTACATGTAGAAAACATGCCCATATGACGTGTGGTGTGCTCCAAATGACTCAATAATCAGTTTTTAAAGATACCAAATTCTTTAAAAATGTGTGTCAGGGGGTCAAAACTATGAAAAAAATGTTGGATGGCTATGAAATTAGAGGTAAATGACCATAGATTGATATGTGAAATGTAGGAACTGATGAAACATCATTCTGAGTTATTATTTTCTAGGGATTCCCATAAAATATGAAAACTATTCATGATGTTTTTCATGTCACAACTTTTGCGATATCACCCCAACCCTTCTCATGTGACCAATGTGGATGGTGTCGATCTTAAGACCGATGTGTCCTTTGAGGAGCATCCGATACATGTGTTAGTTCATAGCGAGAAAGTTTTTTGGGGATAGACTATGCTGATTGTTCATGTATTATGGAAACATGGTTGTTTCTAGTAGAAAATATGGGAGAGAGAAGCATATATGCAGGCTCTATGACCTGATCTTTTTACCTCATAATCTTAGATATGCTTGGGTGTATAGCTTGAGGACGAGATTTTATAAGGTGGGGAGATCATAAGATCCTAAACGTTTTTGAAGATGTATCAATATTGTTTTTAGGTACCCTTTTTCTTTGTTTTGAGTATATCATGTTTGGGTTTTACCTTGGGGAGTTTTGGGTGAAATTAGATAATTTTAGAAGAAATAGTGATAGTTCACAGTTGGCACATGGTTTTCCCAAACCGTGCGACCAGGAACAAAAACTTTGTGAACCCAAAAAGAAAGAATTCACATGGATGGTATACAATTTTTTAAACTGTTCAACCTTCTAGTATTAACCATGTGACTTCCTAAGAGGAGGTGAAAAATTATGTGCATGGTTAGGGAAAACCATGTGCCCCGTATAGGAAATCGTGCATGCAGAAATTTAAACCCCCTAAATTTTTTAAAAAATACCAAACCCTCAGTAGTAATCCCTAATCACCCTACTCAGACCTAAACTGATTCCTATGAATTTTAGAGGATCCCAGATGAGTTCCAAGGAATTCTAATCTATGTTTTTGATGAATCAAAGATCTATTGATAGATATACACCTATTTCCGATATGTGATCTCTCCCAATTGGTTTCCTCTCTCTATCCCACATTTGTCACATCCTTTGGAGGGATGTTTTCCTCTATTGGTAATGGATCTAGATCCATGTTTTTATAGATCTAATCCATTTGATCTTGGATCTAGGTTTTAGATCTATATCTCATTCTTCATCATGATCTTGGTTGTGTCGCTTCAATTGGGAAATTTCTATTGGTGAGAGTATATCAATGAACTTGAAGAAGGTGGTCTAAATTCATTTACTATAGTCTTGAATTTCAATTACATGTATGTGTTGTGAAATTTCAATTAACATGTTTAGAAATTAAATCCTAGATTGAATAAATTAAGTGATTAATTAATTTATAGAATCACAGGATTGATTAATTGATTTTCCATGTGATTACGAAATGAGTTGAACATGGTAAAATTGAATTTGGTAATTATGATCATGAAATTGGCGAATAATGGGACATTAAATTTATTTATTATTGAGGTTATGGAAATTGGTCAATTAATGGAATGTATAATTGGTCAATTAATGGGATGTATAATTGGTCAATCAATGGGATTGTGTAATTGGTCAATTGATGGGATTGTGGAATTGATCGATTAAATGAATATTGAAATGGTTGATTAATGGGAAAATGGGATGATTGTATTAACATATAAGGGTTAATAAATTATATGGTTAATTTTTAATAATTGGTTTAATAGTGATTTTTTCATATTCTTCCATGTGATTGAGATAAATAATTGTGATTGTTGTGATAATTAAAAAGGCACACTTTAATGAGAATGTTTGATGATAAGGTTAATGATGCATAACCTTGATGTATATGAAATTGTGATTTGTGCGATATTATGATATTTTATATATTTGTGATATATGTGTTAATGAGTGTGGGATTGGGAACGTGGATCCAAATACCCATATGTGACATTGAGGTGTGGGATAGGGATTGAGGATCCAAATACCCATATGAGATAGAGAGTTGCGGATAGGGATTGAGGCTCCAAATACTCATGTGATATTGAGGTGTGGGATATGAACATAGACTCCAAATAGCCACAGAGTGTTAGACACGATGTTCTACGCCCATGAGATTCACATTGGATTATGGTTCCAATTGTATGTGTTATGACTTGATATGAAATGATAAATGATAACCATGGTATTGTGATTTGTGATATACCTTATGGATATTTCAGACTCCGGCATGGTCCGAAGCAGGTATTGATAATACAGATGACATCATGAACAGGGGAAACTATGTAGTTATTTAAATAATAATGGAATTTGATAATTATTTACAATATGCATTTTAATTTGTTTTCTATACAAGTACATGCATTTTTATTAACTAGATATTGTTTTATACGTCGTTGGTAGTGGCCTACTGAGTTATACTCACACCCTACTCGGGCTACCTGACCAGTACCTGAATAGATTTCATATTTATAGGATAGGATAAGGGAAATATCCCCATGTTAGATAACTAATTTGGGATGGATCACAGATGAGGGAACCATACATAGATTTTTGACCTTCTTGGGAGTGTTATTGTGTCTTTATTTTAGTTCTGCATTCGACACTTGTCATGTACTTGACATGACATATCTACTATTTTGATTTTCATATTGTTTTCCTATTTTAGTCATCTTGTGATACTAATTTATCAAGTTATTGGTTATATCATTTGATTATTATTGTTCTATTTATGCTATTGTATTACTCTAATAAAGAGGGTATAGTATCCCCATGTTTTATATTAGACCCTCGCTGCTGGTCAGTAGCCTTTAGTGTACAAGGAGGCGCACTTGAGGCCATGTAACCAACTGATTCGGGGAATCGATATATGGAACCCAGGTTGGGATATTACACATCATAAGATTTCAAATTCAGTGTATAACGTTTTGAGATTCCTCATATAACTTCGAAGGCTATTTATGAATTCAACACATTGAACAATTTAGATAATTCTACTGGATGAAAACGAGTTTCCATAATTTAAAATCTAAAGAAGAAAAAAACTAAATGATACTAGAACTATTCTTTAGAGATTAAAACATCAAAAAATGATTGTTATTTAAGAAATATAAAGTTTATATGATTCTAACAACATGAATAACTTTTTCATTTGTGAGAAAAACTAATTGAGAATAACTCAAAATAAAACTAAGTTTTTTTCAAGAATAATAAAATTGTTGAAGGGGATGAAGCTTTGATGATCTTCAGTTCCTAAATCACATTGTGTTAGATATTTTTTGAGTTTTCAAGAGTTTTTGGGCCAACAATAATCCACCCATGACTACAGTTCTTCTAGGAATTTAATGATTTCTACTGGATTTTTTGAAAATAAAACGAGTTACATTAATGTTGAGTTTTGTTGAGAAGTTTAAAGATGTTGGTTTGATAAGATGAAGTGTAGTAAGATATTTTGGTAACTCATTATAGATATTGTAAATGTTGTAATTTTTTTGAGAACTACATGCATCATAGTGGGGTAGATTGAAGTGTTTATTTTATAACCACTCTTTCAACTACCAGCTTAGAAATTATTCCTTATTTTCAATTTTTGGATATTAAAAATGAAAGAAGAAAATTAATGTTCATGAATAAATAGATTTTGATAATTTTAAGGTTGTTTAAAATAGGAGAGAGTAGGAAAAATTAAAAATATATTAATACTATTCAAAAAAAGACATGTGTGTGAGACTATGAGTGTGTTGAGTGAACTGAAGCTCTCGAAGAAGTAAAAATTTAAAGCCTAGAGAACTAGATCTCTTGAGGAAAAAGAAAAGTGGAGTTTTTAAACCTATTCTAAAATAGAGAATCTGTTGGATTTTGAAGAAAAAGGATAGAAATAAAATAAGAAGAAGAATTCAACCACTACTTGAGCATAACTAGTTTATCAAAGTAGTGAGAAAGAAGAATAAAAATAATTAAAAATAGATAAAAAAGGATTTGTATGTAGTGGGAAAGAAGTAGAACCTGTTGGGCATGTGTTGTCTAAAAAATAATCTATAATTTATGATGATTTTTATGTTCACAAATACCCCTATTTGTTTTATAACAAAGTTTGGTTAAGTGAGTTTTATAGGAATTTATATTATATTTTAAAGTAATCTAGCATTATGATAATGATTCTAGAAACACTGTTTTCATCCTAACATTACACTGAAAAGCTATCATTTGCGTATGGTATCAACCCTATGTTACGCTAAAGAGTTTACGTATGGTTCGACAACCCTACATTCATCTAATGATAAATGTAAGGAATATCAACCCTACAAAGGAGTTTGGATTTACTATTTTTAACCCTACATTTGGGAAAATTGAACATATAGTTAATCAATGCTATGTTTGGGATTTTATGCTGACAAGGATGAATGTATGGATCATCAACCCTATGATACACAAAGGAACCCTGTGCTAGGAAAAGGAACCCTACGCTACACAAAGAAACCCTACACTATGAAAAGGAACCCCACACTATGAAAAGTAACCCTAAACTATGTAAAGGAACCCTACACTACAAAAAGGAACCCTATTCTACGCAAAGGAACCCTATTCTATGCAACTCAACCCTACATTGTGTTCTCAATAGCGAAGTTTTTCAAGCTGCGTTTTCAATCCGAGATTATTGCAATGATCGAGTCAAAATTAAAGATTGATTCAAGGATCATTTTTGTTGTTTCAAAGAACTGAGTTTATCAGAGTAAATCATTATTATTTCTAAGGGAAGTTACGACTCTCTTAGTCAGTTAAAATTTGAATTTTCATGATCAATCAGGCTATTATTTTGGATCTAGAATATTGAAGCAATTCATCTTCTCTATATATTCTATCAGAGTATCTCTTCACATATGTGATAAGTTATTTAAAGATATGATTATTTTATTTGAAAATTCTTCACTATAATACTGATAAGAACAATCAATTTTGAAAGAATCTACACTTTGGAGATATATATGTTCAATATTTTATTACTGTTTAAGTTTTTACCTTATTAAATATCCTTTTGAAACCAGATTTCTTCAGACTATTTAAATATTGAAGGTATTGTTTTCTAAAGAATAAGATCCATCCACTATCAATTACGTGCTACTACAGTTGTGAAGTTCAACCTGTTTCAAACAAATCAATCTCTTTTGATTCATTTGAAGTTTTTAAATACTCGTACTCAATTGTGGTGGAGTATCAGCTTCTTGATCTAAGCTATGGATAATCAGTTCTCTATTATAGAACCAGAAGACTTTGTAATTTCTCTTGTTTGTAATGTATCAACTACCTGCACTCAATTGTGGAATTTCAGTGTTATGATAAGAGGACCAGACTTTTGAAATTCACCAAGATCACAGAGAGAGTATTTGGTGAAGTAGACTAAGGTATTTTTGTGCCTTGAACCACTATAAAAATCTGTGTTCTTTATTTCTATTAATCCACTGCATATTTTCATACAGAAGAAAAATACCTCATATCAACAAAAATCAAAGTGGGTGTCAAAAGTCATAATTGTGGAAGTTTTTTAAAAGATACAATTCACCCACCTCTTGTGTGTTACTTTGTATATTCCAACCTAACAATTGGTATCAAAGGTTGGATTTTTTGAAAAAGATATAACAAGATGAAAGTATTATGGTCTATACAAAGATGGTAATGGATGATCATAGAGAAGGGATGTCTATGGTTTGAGATCCATATTTCAATGGTGAAAATTATGGGTGTTGGAAATCAAGGATGATCATCTATTTAAAGAATCTTGGATTTAGAGTCTACTCAAAGATTCATTACTCTATATGTAATTCCTGAGAAACCATAAACATGGGATGCTACAATATAAGCTGAATATGACATGAATTCTAAAGCTATGAATTCTATTATTTGTGGTCTTGGACCAGATGAATTCAATCATGAATCAAAATGTTCTAATACCTATTATATTTGGAAAACTATTATATTTTCCTATGAAGGAATAGATAATGTAAGATAGATGAGTTATGTAAAAACAAAGCTGAAATTCGACACATTTAGGATGTTTGATAGAGAAATCATTACTAAGATGAATGGAAGGATTACAGAAATCATCAAAAACATTACAACATTAGGAGAACCCATCAAACAAGATAATCAATCTTTTAAAGTAATTAGAGTACTTCCCTCAAAATGGAATGGCATATCTGCTGCTATTTGACAATCATCACCTATCAAAGATTTGACAGTGAAAAAACTAATTGGGACACTAATAATGTGTGAAGAAGAAATGAAATATGAATCTGAATATCATAAGATTATAGTAAAAAATTAAAATATTTATTTGAAGGTGACATCTCATAAGCCAATTAGAAAAGAAAAATAGGAAGTCAAAGAAGAGGAGAATTCAGATTCATCTGATTTTGTAATGGAACTGGTTCAGCTATCCAGGAAGTTTTAAAAGTTCTACAAAAAGAAAATAGGATTTATAAAATCATTTAGAAAGGATGATAAAGAAATAAGATAAGTCATATGTTATGAATGCAAGAAATTGGGTCATATCAGTCCTAATTGTCCTCAAATGAAATATGAAAGAAATAGATGATAAAAGAGATATCAGAAAAATGCTGATTATGAGCATAAGAGAAAAAGATAAATGAAAGATACATGGAGTGTATCTGAAGAATCTAGAAGTG
Source organism: Viscum album (assembly GCA_963277665.1). NCBI lineage: Eukaryota > Viridiplantae > Streptophyta > Magnoliopsida > Santalales > Viscaceae > Viscum > Viscum album. The sequence continues at coordinate 818,183,074 of OY728165.1, forward strand.
CTTCAAAGTCTGATTCAGAGAAGGATCAATCAAATATAAATGCCAACATGTGATTTATGGCCAATAAAGAATAAGAAAAGTTACAAACTTATTATTCTTCTGATTCTGATACTAGTAGTTGCTCAAATAATAAAATAGTTTCCTACTATTCAATGTTAGAAGAAAAATACGATTCTTTGATAAATAATCATAATTATTTAAAAAATATTCATAATTTTGTTTTAGGTGAAAGAGATAAGTTGATTAAACAACATCAAGAGTTGATAAAAAAATTCAATTCATCCACAAAAAATTATACAGATCATGAAAAAAGGATCAAAGCATTACAAGATGAAGTAGAAACTAATAAGGGCGCTGCTATTTTTTTTTACTAAATGATAAAATATCTTAAATGAAATTCTTGGAAATAATTTCATTAAAAGGAAAAGATATGGAATAATAAGCAAAGGTGAGAAATCAAAATTGTATAAAAACTATTTTGTGACCAATTCTAAAAATACAACCTGTTATCACTGTGGAACAAAAGTCCATGTCACCAATAACTGTTATTTGAAAAATTCTCAAATAAGTGACATTAAAAGAGATTTTATTTTAAAGATTTTATCTAAATATAATGATATAAGCTATGGAAAAACAAAGCAGGTCTCGATTCCCAGATCTCTACTAGCTAACACTGTTAGACCCAAGAAAGTATGGGTACCAAAACAAATATTTGTTTAATTGTTTTTGTAGGTAACATAATATAGGAACAAAAATTATATATGGTATATAGATGGTGGATGTTCTAGGCATATGAGTAGAGATCCATCAAATTTTCACACACTGACACAAATGGATGGAGGTCTTGTCACTTTTGGTGACAATGCTAAAGGAAAAATAATTAGAGTTGGAACTGTTGGAGATCCAAAGACCATATCAATCAATAAAGTACCATATGTGAAAGGGATAAAGCACAATATGATAATTATTTCATAGATTTGTGATGATGGTTTTTATGTTGATTTTTTATAAATTTTTTTTTCTATGTTTAAATATAAATTACTGATATTTAGAGCACCTAGAACTGATAATGTTTATACTCTAGATTTAAATTCCTTATGTATATAGAAATTGAATTGTTTTAATACATCTAAAACTTTAGAAATTATCCATATGTATTTGTTTGGACCATCAAGGATATCAAGTTTGGCCGGTAAATTATATGTTTATGTTTTAGTAGATGATTATACTGGATTTACTTGGGTTTATTTTCTAAAACTCAAAAGTAAAGTTTTCACTATTTTTGAAAGTTTCTGTAACATTTTTCAAAATGAAAAAGGTTTTAAAATAATTTCATTAAGAATTGATCATGGTGGATAATTTTATAATAAATAATTAAATTAATTTTTCTAAAATTTGGGTATTAAACACACCTTCTCTGCACTAAGAACACCTAAAAAAGGGAATTTTTAAAAGGAGAAATAAAACTATTCAAGAAATGGTAAGGACTATACTGAATGAATACAATCTTCCTACCTATTTTTGGGAAGAAATTTTAAGCACAACCTGCTATATCATGAATAGAGTTTTAATAAGTCCTACTTTCAAAAATACACCTTATGAACTTTAGAATAACCAAAAACCAAAAGTAAAGTATTTTAAAGTTTTTAGATGCAAGGTGTATATCTTGAACATGAAGGATAATCTTGGTAAGTTTGATCCAAAATCTGATGAAGGAATATTTTTTGAACATTCTTCTATCTCTAAATCTTATATAGTGTTTAATAAAAAGTAAAGGATTATTGAAGAATTTTTTTAGGTAAAGTTTGATGAAACTGACTCTTTCAATAAAGAGAAAGATCAAAATGATTAATTCACTAATTCTTTTGATAACATGAGAATTGAAACCCTTAAAAATGATTTTAAAAATTATATTAATAAAATTTAGTCCAATTTTGAAGAATATGTAACTAAAGAACCTGGAAATGTTCTTACTAGACAGTCTAGAACCCTAAAGAACCATCATTTAGAAACTATAATAGGATATTTAGACATAGTAATTAGAACTAGAAGAAATATAGGAAACATAGAAGAATTTTCTACCTTTCTATATCAGTTAGAACCTAAGACTATTGAATAATCATTAGATGATGAGAGTTAGATGTTAGCGATGCAAGAAGAGCTAAACCAGTTCAAAATAAATGAAGTTTGAGAACTATTAGAGAGACCAAAAAATTATCCAGTTATAAGAACTAAAAATCTAGATCAGTATCTAAAGGATATAATTAGGAATAAGGTATAGATTTTGATGAAACCTTTGTCCCTATAGCTAGATTAGAATCCATTATAATCCTTTTAGCCTATTAATCTCATATGAATTTTAAATTATATCAGATAGATGTTAAATCTACCTTTTTAAATAGTTACTTAATGGAGGAAGTTTATGTTGAACAACCCTCTGGTTTTGAAAATCCTTAAAAACTTAATTTTGTTTTTAAAGTTACCAAAGCTCTATGTGGCCTTAAACAAGCAGCTAGAGCTTGGTATGAAAGATTAAGTTCTTTTATTTTGAAAAATGGACTCACTGTTAATTTAAAAGATCCAAAACTTTTTAAGAGAACTATTTGTTCTAATATTTTATTAGTTCAAATTTATCTTGATGATGTTATTTTTGGTTCAACCAATAAAAATATTTGTCATGATTTTTCAAATCTAATGCAAAAATAATTTAAAATGAGTATTATGGGAGAGATGAATTTCTTTTTAGGATTATAGATTTATTAAAAAGTTTGTGGGAATGTGTTTAATCAAATTAAATATATTATAGATTTATTAAAAAAGTTTGGACTTGAGAACAGTAAGACATATACAACTCCCATGTGTACTAATATAAAACTTTCTTTGGATGAAGCTGGAAAACCAGTTGAAAACAAGTTATATAGAGGTATAATCAGTAGTTTATTATATCTTATTTCTAGCACACCAGACATCATGTTTTTTGTACATCTTTGTTCTAGATTTCAATCAAACCCAAAAGAATCCCATCTTACTACTATTAAAAGAATTTTTATATATTTAAAAGGAACTGTTTTTCAATCTATTATTTAACCCCAAAATTATGATTTTAATTTAATTTCATATTCAGATTTTGACTTTGGAGGTTATATATTAGATAGAAAAAGTACCTCAGAAACTTGTCACTTTTTAAGAAAATATTTAGTTTCATGGTCTAGTAAGAAGAAACACTCAGTTTCCTTATCAACCACTGAGGCAGAATATGTGTCTGCTGGTAGTTTCTATAAAAAATTATTATGGATGAAAAATAATCTACTGGACTTTAGAATAAACTTTAGTAGTATACCTATTTTATGTGATAATACTAGTGCTATTAATATTTCTAAAAATCCTATAAGTAATTTTAAGACTAAACACATTGATATAATATATCATTTTCTAAGAGACCATGTCCTTAAAAAAGAAATTTATTTTAAATTTTTTAATACTGAATATCAATTAGCTGATATTTTTACTAAACCACTTCCTAGTACTAGTTTTGATTTTATTAAGGGGGAGTTATGATTATTTGATTTTAAGTAATTATTTATTAATTTACTTTCAGTTTCTCTGATTTTATTTTAATAAGTTTTATTTAATATGTTTTATTCAATTTCATTTTAATTTTTTTGAAAAGAATTTCATTTCAAGTTTATTTTATTTTTATTTTCAAAATTAAAAACTTAATGAGTACATCCTTGATCAGCATGAGAAAACTGTTTTCCTTCTCCTGCTCTCGTACTCCTCTCCATTCGACTTATAGAGTACCTATCTCTTTTGATACCCATTGACCAAAAACTCTAAAACTTCCATCCCTTTTATCAAAAAACCTTCATAAATGGAAACTTCATTAAGATCCATTGATTCTAAGTTGGATAATATTATGTATGCTATGGGGAAAGCTTGAAAAGTATTGAATGGAAAGGTAATAGATTTTGGATATTTAGATTCTATGAATCTATCTAATTATGAAATTCCAAGGACTGCTTTATTCCTTTAGAGAAGATAATATGACAATGGATTATGAAATAAAAGTGAAAGAATTTTGTAAGAATGATTCATTTAGTATTGGTTTTGATGAATATTCTATTCTTTCTAATATTAATAATAAGGAGTTTTCATTATCACTTGTTGAAATAGATGAAATGTTGAGATGTCCCCATGAGGGGTAGTTTTTGTTTGATTTAAGGAACATTGTAAATGGAAGACATACATATGAGGACATTATGTTTTCTCTATTTGGAACAAGGGCTATCAAGAATGTTTTTGTGAAAGAACTTTCTTCTGACCGATGAGTTATGATGAATTTTATTCAATCAGGGATTTTTCCCAGAACTGCTAAGCTTGAGAAGGTTCTCTATGAAGACATGTACATCATGTTTCTAATTTTGAATAATGTTAAGTTTAATTTCTATTATTTTATGATTCGTTATCTAAATCACTACTTCCATTCAGATTCCAATATGGGATATTATCCCCATGGTAGGATTCTTTATTTATTTTTTGTGAAGAAAAGGAAAGATTGTGAATATGTTTTTTGGAAGATCCTATCAGCACAACAATATGTTTAATGCTGAGATAGTCAAGAAACTTAGGTTTTTATAGAGAAAATATTTCAATAGTTTGCTTCCAGTTAGTGATGAGAAACAACAGAAGTTATTAGAAGCTGATCAGGGGGAGCAAAGGATTACCCCTTTAGTAGGATCTATGAGACAGAGGCTTGAAGATGAATAATATTCAACACAAAAAGGCTCTCTTGTTCAAGGAATAAGAGTATCCATTAATGTTCCAGAATTAGTTGTTGAGGCTGTAGTTGGAAATGTAGATTTAATTCCACCTGGTGAACAATGAGAAGCTACTAGTCATGAGAACCTAGTAGATGAGCAAGTTGAGTAGGAGGCTCAAAGTCAAGAGATCCCTAATAATAGAACTCAAATTGTTCCTGATTCTGGTGTTTTGGGAGGATCAGATTTGGGAAACAAACTAGAAGGAGCTGGTGAGCCAAGCCTAGATTTAATTAAAGTTGATCAAATAAGATCTAATTCTACAGAATCTTCAGATTCAGAGGCTAATGATCAAGTTATAAAGATACATCTTTTGGAGGATCAAGTTTTGTTTTTAAGAGAACATTTGGAAGACGAGAAGAAAAAGTTTGAAGAGTAAAAAGTTGTTTCAGTACCAAGATCAGAGTATGAATCTCAGAATCTTAATTTAAGAGAATTTAAAGAAAATATCATTTCAGTTGGAGATATTAAGGAGCTTGTGGCCAAGATTTCAAGATAATTTTTGGCATTTAAGGATGAATCTGTCAAGAATACAGAGTTTCATGAATTAAAGTTAATGATTGGAAGAGAGTTTTAGTATCTCAAGGAAAGAAATAGAGAATTTACCTCTTCTCAATAAACACTGCCAGAATTGCTTAGGAATTTTGAAGCAATTACCCCTATACTGGATGATTTTAAGGATAGGCTTCACACTATTCAGTGTGATAGCATAACTTTGAATATGTTGTTGGAAAATTATATACATATGCTGAGTGATGTTTTTTAATGAATCTTGGTTGGGACCAATGATTAATCAAGTCAAGGACAATCTTACCTCTTTCATCCAGTATGAAGATGCTATGAATGCTTTTGTAAAGATCAATTTGGTTGAGATCTTGAAGGTTGGAAATGATTCAAAGAAGCCGCTTCATCATTGGATAGAAGTGTTCAACTACCATTTCTAGACCCTGTTGTTGAAGTTGATTGATCTTAACAGTGTATTTCATGCCCTTCCCCATCTAGAAGAACTCTCTGTCCCTACTGAAACTGAACTCTAAACCATTAATTTTAAAGACTCTAGTTGACCGTGGATTGTACTATAAAATTTCAAAACATTTGAATTCCTATTTAAATTACTTGATTTTATTCATATTTTGATTTATTTACATTTATTTATGTTAAATACTCCACTTCCAATATTAGATTTATTTTTTCTAAATGCAAGAATATATAACTATTCATTTATAGTTATGTGCTATATTAAATTGTGATTTATTTCATTTATTCTTTCAAAACATATTTTTGATATCATAAAAAGGGGGAGAAGTCTTAAGTTTATTAATGGAAACTATCTATGATAGATATAGGGAGAATATTTTCAACCACAACATTTTCTTTTGAAAATTTTCTTTATTAAAATAGTTCTGTGAAATTGAAATTTTGAGAAAATTTTTATATATACTTTTGTGATTTACAAATCCTATATTTTCTTTAATTTTTGTTAAGTATTATGCTATGGGTTTTGAGATCATTAAAACGGGGGAAATTGTTGGGAATGTATTCTCTCAATAATACTCTACAATTTATGATGATTTTGATGTTCACAAATACCTCTATTTGTTTTTAATAAATTTTTGTTAAATGAGTTTTACAGGAATTTATATTATATTTTAAAGGAATTTATCATTATGGGAATGATTCTGGAAACACTATTTTCATCCTTATATTATGATGAAAATATACCATTTTCATATGGTATCAACACTACAATACGCTAAAGAGTTTATGTATGCACCGACAACCCTACATTCAGTGAATGATAAATGTAAGGAATATCAACCCCATATTGGAGTCTGGATTTACTGTTTGTAACCCTACGTTTGGGAAAAATGAATGTATGGTTAATCAATACTACATTTAAGATTTCATGCTGATAAGGATGAACATATGGATCATCAACCTTACACTATGCAAAGGAACTCTACGCTATAAAAAGGAACTCTATGCTATGCAAAGGAACCCTACGCTTTAAAACGGAACCCTACACAACGTAAAGGAACCCTACACCACACAAAGGAACCCTAAAATACACAAAGGAACCGTATGCTTTATAACTAAACCCTACATTGTATTCTCAATGTTGAAGTTTTTCAAGCCGCATTTTCAATCTGATATTACTACAATGATCAATTCAGAATTAAATATATATTTAAGGATCATTTTGATTGCTTCCAAGAACCGAGTTTATCAGAGTAAATCATTCCTATTTATAAGGGAATTTATGACTCTCCTACTCAATTGAAAATTGAATTTTTGTGATCAATTAGACTATTCTTTTAGATATAGAATATCAAAGTAAGTTTTATGATCTATATATTGTCTCAGAGTATGTCTTCACATATGTGATAAGTGATTCATAGATACGACTATTTTATTTGAAAATTATTCACCATACTACTACAAAGAATGATCAATTCTGAAAGAATCTACACTTTAGAGATATATATGTTCAATATTTTATTGTTTTTTAAGTTGATACCTTATTGAAGATCTTTTTTCAATTGGATCGCTTCAGACTGTTTTAATCTTGAAGATATCGCTTTCTGAAGATGAAGATTTATCTATCATCAATTGTGTGCTGCTGCAATTATGAAGTTTAAACTGTTTCAAACAAATCAATATCTTTTGATTCATTTGAAGTTTTCAACTGATTGTACTCAGGTGTGGTGGAGTATCAGCTTCTTGATCTAAGATGTGGATAATTGATTATCCATTATAGAACCAAAAGACTTTTTAATTTGTATTGTTTGTAAGGTGTTAACTTTCTGAACTCAGTTGTGGAATTTCGATCTTTTAATAAGAGGACCAGACTAGTGAAATTCACCAAGCTCATAGAGAGATTATTTGGTGGAGTGGACTAGGAGATATTTTTGTTTCGAATCACTATAAAAGCTATGTTATTTATTTCTATTAATTTACTACATATTTTCATACAGAATAAAACACTACATATCCACATAAATCAAAGTGGGTGTCAAAATTTATAATTGTGGAAGTTTTTGAAAAGACACAATTTGCCCCCTCTTGTGTGTTACTTTGTATATTACGACCTAACAGACCTAAGATTCAGTGTGTTTAATCATCTATAAAGATTATAAATGTGGTTGTTATTGTAAATTTCTTGGTATCACTACTGGATACTGGATCTATCCCCATGGATATATACCCGCAGTTTGGAGAAAATGTGGGTATAGACATTCCACCCAAACATATACCCATAGTTTGGAAAAACCATGGGTATAGACCCTTATATAGAAAACCTCACTCAGGATCCCCTTCCCCTTCTCTTTAGAATCCCTAATTCTCTCTTCTCCCACTAGCGTTGGCACCCCCTCCCCTCCTTAGGTGACTTTGGAATCCCCTCCCCTCCTTAGGAAAATTGCACCCATCATCCATGTGTTTTCCCTCCATTTCTAGTAGTATATTTGTTGTGATCTTTGAGAGGTAATATTTCCTTCCCTCCTCTTATTTGTTCTCTTTTATTCTCCATCATTCTCCCCAAATTCAAGTATTTTTTTATTTTGATCTTCTTTTCCATCAGATTAGTGAGTTTTGAATCCGTCTTCTCTTATGCTGGCTATTATTTTTATTTTTATCTATGCATGTGATTATAATGGAGTGTGTTGGAATAAATTCTATCATTGTGTTTTTAAATTTATAGTCTAATATAGATCAAATGTAGTCAATTAAATTCATAAAATTACTGTTTTAATTATAATTAATTTATTTTGAAAACTATCCTAGGGATTATTATGAATTTAACTTAAATTTGAGATTATTTTGGAATAGTGTTTTAGGGATTTATATTTTTTTAGTTTTGGGAATAATATTTAAGTTAAATATAGGGGTTAATGTTGGTTTTTATTATCTTAGATTCATATGATTTAATTATTGAAATTTAGTTTGTTATATCATGAACCATGGTTAAACTATTTATTGGATTATTTTAACAAAAAAATAAATAAGTGTATGATGATGTATATGATTATACTATTATAATTAAATATAGAATATTTATTTATCTATGAAATAATGGACGAGTTTCATAAAGTGGGATGGAATGTATTAATTATTCAGTCTTGATGGATCTGCCCCAAATTAAATACTTCTTAAATTGAAATATAACATCATGTAAAATCTATTTTCCTTGTGTTTGAATAATATAAGTAATTTCAACCTTAAATAAAATCATTTCATGACTAAATTTTAATCTCAATTATGTTTTCAAATGAGAAGACCTCTATGGATAAGAAATACACATTTTTCTTCTAGTATTCCTTAGTTGTTAATTATTCCAATACATGAACCTTGTTTGGATTTCTATGAGTATGCCTAGGTTTTTTCTTATGTTATGCCTTATTATTTGTTGGGATGGATAGTATAGTATTCTATAATGGTCACTTACATCTTGCATTGTATTTAATTTGATTTCCAATTAGTGTTCTTTAATTTACTCTAGACTATACTTTTAATATGTATTTGAATTTGGATATCATGGTAATTATGGTTTAAATTATTGATTGGAACATAACCCTTTTCCCTATAATATAATGGATAGAAGTTGGATGTATCATACCGATCAGATTTCAAGTGATTTTCAAGAGAATTTGGAAACTTTTTTAGATTTTCCATTTAATAATTCTTTTGATGTAGGTCATATACAATGTCTATGTTATAATTGTGTTGTAAGAGCATGGTTAATATGGGAAGAAGTTAGTTAACATATAAAAAAATTTTGATTTTAAAAAAACTATTTTGTTTGGTATCAAAATGGAGAGACGAGACAATTTTCTATTATTCCTAAATGAAAAGAAATAAGTAGTGTGGAGAATTTAATATTTTATTGGTTTCCATTTGTGAATCATCACGAGAGAGATAGAATTCCAATGTAAAAAGGAAATGATATAAATACACATGAGGAAAATATTGAAGATGATGATTTTGAGAGAGTGAAAAATTTAATGGATGATGTCAAAAATCCTATATATCAGGTATGTACTAAAATGACAAATTTGTAATTTTTAATGCGGTTATATCATGAAAAACCAATGTAGGTAATTTCTAATACACCATTGATTATATTATTACATTTTTGAAGGAATTTATTCATGATGGTGTAGATATTCCCTCAAATCATTATAAGACAATATAAAGTTAATTAAGAAGCTCAAATTTTATACTAATAAAATTCCCAATTCTCCAAAAGATTGTAGTTTATTTTGGGAGTAAACAACTAACCTTAATAAATATAAAGAATGTGGTAAATATTTATGGAAGGAAAATTTAGATATAACTCTATATCGTGTGCTGTAGAAATTCATGTGACACTTTCCATTTATTCTCAGGCTTCAAAATCTATTCATGTTTGCAGAAATATCATCTAATATGTGATGGAATGATACTGAGAGAATTAAAGGTAACGATGAGTTGTTTTATCCTACAAATGGATTATAATGGTGAGAATTTTATTCACAACATTATGATTTTTGAGCTAAGGTGTATAATGTCAGGTTTGGTCTGTCCTACAATGGTTTTAATTCATTTTCTCAGATGCTTACTACTCATAGCACATGGCCAGTTTTTATTCACATTTATAATCTTCCTCCATGGATGTGTATGAAAAAACCTTTCACTTTATTGAGTATACTAATATCTAGGCATTTTGATCCTATAAATGATATATACATCTACTTACAACCTTTAATAAGAGATTTAAATAAATTTGGGATATGGGTGTGTGCACATTTAATTCTTGTTCAAAAAATATATTTCAGATGTGTGATGCCCTTATATGGAATATAAATGATTTCCCTACTTATGAAATGATGTCTGGTTAGAGCACAAAGGGAAAAATATCATGTCCTATTTTTGTGAATAATTTACAATCAACAAGGCTTACATATCATCGTAGTATCTGTTTCATGGGTCATCAATGATTCTTGACAATGGATCATAAATACAAGAAGAATTTTTAGAGTTTTGATAATACTATTGACACCAAATAGACACCTCAATGTATGTTAGGAATTTATGTGATTAATTAATTGAAATATTTTAGTTTTTCACTAGGGAAAGTTCAGATGAAATCTAAAAAGAGGAAAAATGTTGACATTGAATACACTTACAATTGGAAAAAGAGAAGTATATTTTTTGAGTTTCCATATTGGTCTACCAATTTGTTACATTATTGTTTATTTGTAAGGCACATTGAGAAAAATATATGTGAAATGTTACTTTCAATACTTCTAAATATCAAGGGAAAGACCAAAGATGACTTCTGATCTCACCAAGACTTGTTGGATTGAGGTATTCAACCAGAACTGCATCCTGCGTGTATCAGTGAAATCAAATGGAAAGTTTCATGTGATTCTTATGTGATGAAATATTTATAAAAAAATAAATTTCTAGAAGTATTGGAGAATATCAAGGTTCCTTATGACTATTCTAGAAACATATCTTAAGAGTCAACAAAATGGATTTGAAACTAAAATCCATAAAAAATCATGATTATCACATCCTTCTTCATGAATTGATTCCAACAACAATAAAAATTTTCTATCCAATAATTTAAGGTTGATAGTGATTATATTGTTCAATTTTTTATATACCTTTATTATAAAAGGTTATTGAAGTCTTTCTTGATAAAAATTCAGTAAGAGTTTCCATTAGTTTTATGTGTGTTGGAAAAAAATATTTCTTCATCATTTTCCACCTGCATGCTATATTTAATAGTTCATCTTCCAACTGAAACACTTCTTGAGGGAACCTTTGATTTTAGGTGGATGTATCCTACTAAAAGAAATATGTTCACAATGAAATATTATTTCCAAAATAAGAATCATCTTAAAGTTTCCATTGTGAGAGGTTATCTGGCTCCAGAATGTATGGATTTTTGTTCAATGTATTTGTATAATGTGAGCACAATACATAACTGAAAAATGAGAAATTAATATGAGAAGTATGGGGAAATTGATCCCTCATTTCCATTTCTTCCTCAAATAGGATGAATTCCTTGGTTATAAACATTGGCTACATTGAGAATTGAAGAGCAGGATATGGAACATCACACAATCTTGTTTAATTGTGGTTTGTTCAATGACTATATCAAGTAAGTAATTTGAATGTTTATATGTTATCCCATACTATGTCATTTCACACACACCTTAAAATTTTATTATCATTTTATGTAGGTAACATAAAAAAATTATAAGAAGAGTTCATCAATCTTTACCTCTGAGAAGGATAGAGGCTTTGCATAGCCACGAGTTCCTTGATTGGTTGAAATAAAAGGTATGGACATAAATTTAATTAGATTAAAATATTGATATTTAGTTAATTTTATTATTCATATATATTTCAGGTATTGAGTTTACTTTTGACTCCATTTATCAAGAATTAAGAGGGTTGGATTTTGGTCCCAATTATTTGGTTCATGAATGAAAATATTTACTAATCAATGGGTATAAATTTGTTATAATTGATAAAGTAGTGAAAATGAGAACAAAACACGATAGAGTTATGTTAACTACCACAACAGACTATTATTCCAGTGCATTATATAGTCGACCTCGATATTAAAATGTGTATTATTATGAACTTGTTGAGAAACAATTGTTATTAGATCACTACTCTAAAGGTATAGTCACTATGATGAAATATAAATTGTCTGATTCAATGACATGACATGATACATTTATTTATGATTTTGGATTCATAGTTATTGACATGAGTCTATTGGTGGCTACCAATGAACCATACATTTTGAAATCAATGAAAAAAAAAGTGTTTTATGTGAAAGATCATCTGAAACCTGATTATGGTGTCATTAATGAATTATTCCCAAGACATATTTTTCATAATATTGGGGATAAAATTGATACTATTGATTCCACCATTTGTGTTGAACAAAATATTTCATTTTATGACTAAAACTTTTCTATTGTGAGAGTTGATGCTGAACATAAAGTAGTTGTGGGTAATATATAGAAGCAACCATATATATTCACAGTTTATTCAGTTTAACTTAACATGGGTTTCTCAAACTGGTATTACTATAATTAATTTAATTTAGTTTTAGTTTGTAATGATATGTTTTTTTAGTATTGTTTTGTTTTTTTGCATTTAACTAGATTTATTTTAATTCAGAAAATAGGGTTTAAAATTGGTTTTAAAAAATGCATAACTTGGTTTTAAATTATCGTTACCAAAACATGTTATGAATTTTTTTTGACTTATTTTACTTCTAAGTTGTATGCATGATTTTTAAAAACTAATTATAAAAAATGTACATTTTATTATTATACAAATTATGAAAAATACTATAGAAGTTCAAAGGAAGTGATTATTTGATGTGTATTGAAAGATGCACATGCATGGGTTGCCTCCTCTTCTTCCCTTAGTGAGTATAATAATTGTAATATTTTTATTCTACATTACAAATAATTTTATGTTAATATTCTTTATCAATTTTTTTGGGACATTCAGTTGAACTAGAGTTGAATCATCCTAATCCTACTAGCATGGGTCCGACTGGGGATTCTCCTAGACCTAGACAGAGCACCTGTCATGCCTGTTCCCACCCTAATCCACTAGAGAACACCCCATCTACCACACCTTTCCATCCTCCTATTGAGACTCTAGGGTTGTTCCCACTCATGCCTCCATCATCATCTCATTTAACCTATTCTTCCCATACCATGTCTACACCGCCTCTAGGGATGTTTCCACCTTTACCATATCCACATCCTTTGATGTATCCCCAACCCTAATACCCATATATTTACATGTATATTCCACCTCTATTTCCTACTATCCATCCAAAATCTGATTATTTTGTTCCTTCAGATTCCATTCCAGTGCATGCAGATCACCCAAAGCATGCATTGAATCTGACACATCCTTCAGAGGATACCGATCTAGGACATCCCACAGATCCATCAGAGCCTATTGAGAAACCCGCATCAGTTTTTATTATTATAAGTGTATCAAATTATATCACATCATTTTTTTCCTGTTGTTCCATGACTTATTTATTCCTTTTTCCCCTTTTATATTATCTAGTAGGATATTCTAGTAGGCGATGTGGTCGCACCTGTATGCGGGAATCCTAGAATCTCCAAACACAAATAATTTTGGATTACAATGGATAAAATCACATGATAGGTAGAAATGCTAGTCACTCTATAAGTTTCATGGAAAATTTATTCAAGTACCACAATATAATTCTAGTAGAACCTGTATCATGGAGACATATCAGTAATGAAATCAAGGAAAAATCATAGACTGATATATGGGTAAGATTTTTTTAAATTTATATCTATATTATTATTGTATTTATATGAATTAACATATTCATTGTAGCATCAGTTTAACATTATCGATGGTGAAGCTGCTAAGGTTTCAAGGTTAATGGATCTTTGGGATTTATTGTGATTATATAAGCCTGAGTTATATGTTAGTTGGAGGAGTAGAGTTGTTTTTGATTTAGAGGGTGTACCCAAGTTCCTTGGTTGTACAACAACACAATATCAAAAAATGATCACATATTAGAAGAGTGATGCATTTAAGGCATTCCCAATCTTTAATGGTTTTTATATAAAATTTAATTCTTATTACTCATATTGATTTTTTGTTTTTAGGATGTGCTGGGAAAAAACAAAAAGAACAAAGATTAAATGATGTATTTTCACACTTTAGGGTGCACTACAATGCCCGAGCATGCAAAGTGATTTGTACTTTAGTATGAATATAAATAATATATAGATTTATATTGTTACTTAGTTATCTTTTGATGCTGAAATTTAAGTTTTATTATCATTAATACCTTTAATATAAGGTTGAAAATACCCATTTTAAATGGCCTAACAACAAATTGGTGAATTGGCCCAATAGAATAATGGATTAAAAGTCTAAAATATAATTGGACAACTGTCCCAATGACATAACTACTAATTTTCCTAATGGTCTAACGACCAATTGGACTAACGGCCTAAAGACCTAGTGGCCAATTGGATTAGTGGCCTAATAGCCTAATGAACTCATGGAAAATTGGCCTAACAGACTAATGTCCTAATGAACAATTGGAATAATAGCATAATGAATAATTGTCTTAATGACCCAATGTCCAATTGGCCTAATGGACTAATGGACAACTAGCCTAACGGCCTAACGGCCTCACGGACCCAAGGCCTCACGGCCCCACGGCCCCAGGGCCCCACGGGGCCGTGGGGCCCCACGACCCCATGGTCCCACGGCCCCACGGCCCCACAGCCCCACGGCCCCATGGCCCCATGGCCCCAGGGCCCCAGGGCCCCACGGCCCAACGGCCCCACGGCCCCACGACCGCACGGCCCCACGGCCCCACGGCTGCACAGCCCCACGGCCCCACAACCCCACGGCGCCACGGCCCCACGGCCCCACGACCCCACGACCCCACAGCCCCACGGCCCCACGACCCCACGACCGCACGGCCCCACGGCCCCACGGACCCCACGGACCCCATGAGCCCTAAGAACCAAGAACCAACAATAAAAATACCCAAAATCAAGTTAGGGTTTAGATGGGTCACGTATGCCACATGAAGGAGAAAGAAATAAAATAAATAGGAATAGAAAAAGGAAGAGGAGAAGAGGAGAAACTTATCAAAGGAGATAGCACCATGAACACGGAGGCAACGGTGGTCAGAACCCATGGTGGAAGAGAGGAGGGAGGTGCATGAAGTGGGCTTCGGCCACAGGGTGCTTCACAACACAAAGAGGGAAGAGGGAGGGGGTTCACGTGACATAAGAAGAAGGGGGGGGGGTGGTGGTGGTGGTGGTGAGATGATGATAATAATAATAATACAATAATAATAATAGAACTATTCTTTTAAACCCATGGAATGCCTCACGGTTTGGCAGCACAGTCTTCCAGAGCATACGCAAATAATGCAGTCACCTATGTCTGGGGTTGCATAGGCTGCAGAGGCCGACGCATGGCTATGATCCTGATTGGGTGGCTTGGATAAATCAACTGTCTAGGTTACATAGTTTTCCCTAGGCTGGTAAATGGGTTCTCTTAACCATGCACCACCCTATACCTCTATAAAAACTCTCATTCTTAGGGAAAACCACCTAGAAAAACTATAGAATAAAGAAACAAAAATAAATAAATAAAATAATAGAGTCATGTCAAGTTGGTGTGTGAAAATTATCCCCACCATCGACACTTTCTTCCCCTAGAAAGTCCTAAAAGACTCATTTGATCAAGACATGATACAAGGATGAAATGCCTCCCAAGAAAATACCTCCACCACCTGAAAAGCCGAAAATGGAAAAATCATTTTTTACCAAAGACCAAAACCTTAAGTTCCCAAAAGAAACAAAGAGGTCATCCTCAAAAATTAAACAACAACTAAGAAAAAAACCCATGCGACCGAATGAACTCAAACATAAAACTGTAGAAGGGATAAAGAAGGAATTTCATTCACTATTACAAAATAGGACTTTAACAACACTAAAAATGGTCTTTATAAATTTTGAGTACTAGAGTGATATTAAAATCCCTAGTATTTTACCAGCACTAAAAAAGTGCTGATAATGGTTTCCTTTATCAGCACTTATAGAAGAAATGATAAAGGGGAATACTATAATATGCTGTAATAGCACACTCCAGCACTAGTGTAGTGTGTTGTAACAGCACACCACAACACCAAAAACACCAAGAAATCAAACAAATAAAGTAATAATATAGAATTTAAACGAAATAAAATTTAAAACATAAATAAAAGAAAAAATAGTATTTTATAGACATTTTAAACATTGGTTTATATAACTACATAAGTACAAATTATTACATACATTCAAAAATAGTAGTCTTCCTTTGTCTTTTGATCTTAACCCCTGCTCAAAAAAAAAATCACCTATATAAGAAAACAATTTTTATGTTAGTAATAATATAAAGAAATAAATTAATAAAAAGTGTTAATTTTAAACTAAACTTTGAGTCATTATAAGAAAACTATGTATCAGATTGAGTTGCGGTTGATTCTTGCATGTCACACCATTCTTTGTTCATCTTCAAGCATTATCTCTGTGAAAATAAACTAAATAAGTATAAGATAAAAATGATAAGGAAATTAATTATGTAATAGAAGATAGAATGATGAAGAAATAATCTAGGCTCATTTTCTCAGTTTTGTCGACGTGATGCGTGTTTTAAACTAATGTGTTTTCTTGGTTTTGAGTATGTCACTTGTCTTTTTTACTAAAATTTAAACAAACACTTTGAATCATACTAGTCACATCGTGTGTCAGTTTGATGTGATACTGATTCCTACATGTCAAAAATGAATTATGAATCATTTTACTAAATTATAAAGACAATTCGAGTGTGTTTTATTAGTTTTCATCAAGTGACACTTTTTGAACTAAAATGTCAATTTTAAACAGATAACGGACACGTTGAGTTATAACAGACACATAGTGTATCAAATTAAGGTTTAGATGATTCCTAAATATCAAAAATTATTTATGTATTATTTTCTTAAATTTTTAAAACAATCTAAATTCGTTTGCTTAGTTTTGAGTATGTCAGTTGTCTTTTTTACTAAAATTGATGTTAATTTTAAATAAATAGACACACATGGAGTCATATAGGTCACACCATGCATTTTATTGAGTTTAGGATAATTCTTACATGTCCCAAATGTATTATGGATAGTTTTCATAAATCATCAAAACAATTTTAATGCGTTTCCTTGGTTTTGAGTATGCCACTTTTCATTTTTACTAAAATGTCTTTTTAAACTTGACACACACACTTTGACTCATACCAATCACATCACATATCAGTTTGACATGAGAACAATTCCTACATGTCACAAATGACTTATTAATCAATTTAATAAATTATCAATAAAATCAAAGTATGTTTTCTTAATTTTCAATGAGTGATATTTTTTGAACTAAACTGTCGATTTTAACAAATAACGGACACATTGAGTCAAACCAGGCACATCGTGTATTGGATTGAGGTGATATTTATTCTTACACATCAAAAATGTCTTATGGATAATTTCTATAAAATATAAAAACAATATGAATGCATTTTCTCAATTTTTAGTAGGTCATTTGTCCATTTTACTAAAATTGATGTCAATTTTAAATTAAAAAATGCACTTGGAGTCATAACAGTCTCATCGTGCATCAGATTCAGGTACGGATTATTATTACACATAAAAAATAGATTATGGATTTTTTTCATAAAGTATCAAAATAAACCGAATGCATTTACTTGGTTTTGAGTATGTCACTTGCCTTTTTTACTAAAATGTCATTTTAAACTAGAAACATGCACTTTGACTCATACCGATCACATCGTGTATTAGTTTGACATGATATAGATTCATACATTCCAAAAATGAATTATTAATAAATTTTTTATATTATCAAGAAAATATGTGTGTGTTTACATAGTTTTCAGTGAGTGAATTTTTTTGAACTAAACTGTGACTTTTATACTGATAACGGATACATTGAGTAATACCGGGAACATTGTGTATCAGGTTAAGGCGAGGATAATTTATACACATAAAAAATGAATTATGGATCATTTATCTAAAGTATAAAAACAATCCAAATGATTTTTCTTAGTTTTGAGTAGGTCAATTGTCATTTTTACTAAAATTGATTTTAATTTTAAATAAAAAGACACATTTGAAGTTATACCGGTCACACTGTAAGTCGAATTGAGGTGTGGATGATTCCTACATATCATATATTACTTATGGATCATTTTAATAAATTATAAAAACAATCTTAATGCATTTTCTCAGTTTATAGTAGGTCAATTTTCCTTTTTACTAAAATTGATGTCAATTTTAAATAAAAAGATGCACTTAGAGTCATATCGGTCATACCATGCATCAAATTGAGATGTTGATAATTCCTACACATCCCAAATGAATTATGGATCATTTTAAAGAAGTATCAAAACAATATGAATGAATTTAATTGGCTTTGAGTACGTAACTTTTATTTTTTACTAAAATGTCATTTTAAACTAAAAACACATTCTTTGACTCATACTGATCACATCATGTATCAGTTTGACATGGGAAAAATTCCTAAACATAAAAAATGACTTATGAATCAATGTAATAAATTATCAAGAAAATATAAGTGTATTTTATTTGTTTTTAGTAAGTGAAATGTTTTGAACTAAATTGTCGATTTTAAACTGATAACGAACACATTTAATCATACTGGGAACATCATGTATCAGATTAAAGTGATATTGATTACTACATGTCAAAAATGAATTATATATCATTTACATAAAGTATAAAAACAATATGAATTATTTTTATTGGTTTTTAATAGGTCAATTGTCCTTTTTACTAAAATTAATGTCAATTTTAAATAAAAAGACACACTTGGAGTCATACCGGTCACACCATGCATTGGATTTAGGTGAGACTGATTCATACACATCAAAAAATGAATTATGGATCATTTTAATAAAGTATTAAAAAATATAAATATGTTTTATTTGTTTTGATTACATCCCCAATTTTCTTACTAAAATATCATTTTAAACTAGAAACATGTACTTTGACCCATACCTATCACATCATGTATCGGTTTGATGTGAGGTCGATTCATAAAAATAAAAAATGAATTATGAATCTATTTAATAAATTATAAAGAAAATATGAGTTTTTTTTCTATTTTTTAGTGAGTGACATTTTTTGAATTAAACTATCAATTTTAAACTGATAACAGACACATTAATTCATAGCGGTCACATTGTGCGTCAAATTGAGGTGTAGTTGATTCCTACAAATTAAAATGACTCATGTAATGTTTCTATAAAGTATTAAATTAATTATAATATTTTTTTCTTGGTTTTGAGTATGTCTGTTGTCATTTTTTACTAAAATTAATGTCAATTTTAAATAAAAATAATCACTTGGAGTCATACCGACCACACCATGTGTTAGATTGAGGTTAGGTTGATTCATACACATTCCAAAGTCTCATAATAATCCTAACTACCAATGTAACCATGTTTCCATTATATTTCAATGTTGAAATTCCGACACTGTATATTTAATCGATGTTCTTAGTCAAAAAACCTTTCTCATTGTTGAAATTCAGATGTAAAGACCCATAAATTATGTATAATTTTTTTTAATTATATAGAATTGTTAAGATACTCTGAAAATTGAAAGCACATGATTCTGAGGCCTGGAGAGCCCAGAACGAAATTTTGAACTTTTTTTAAGGTATGTTCATTAAATGTGCGGCTAGGGTTTTTTATATTTTAAACTGGTGATCAGATTGAAAATCTAAGAGCACCGTTGAACTCGCAGTGCTGAGATTTTATTAAAAGAAGCTTAACTTCGATCGAAAAGGGTCGGATGGAAAAGTTAAATTTTATAGCTTTCAAAAAATAATAATAAAATAACTAAAGGTTATTTTATCTTTTTTTAAACCATTGAGTGATGGTGGTGGGACCTCAAGGTAACTGGACATTAAATGAAATCATTTAATAACCTTTTACACTTGGTTGTGTAACCGCAAGCTCAGGAAATTAATTGGTTCATTAATTGTGGTTCATTAATGAACCACATTAATGAACCAAGAGTTAAACAACTTAACTTGATGTTAAATCAAAAGGTTGGTGAAAGGTTTTGGGAGACTGTGGGAGAACTCTCGATGAAGCACCGGTGGAAATCCTCTATAAAGAAGAATGAACGACGCCGTTGAGGATTCGATTCGAAGATCAAAGAACACCGACAAACGTCTTCGAACAACGGATTCTCCTCCTTCTTCATCAGTGGAATCCAAAATGTTCAAGGTAGGGGTTTTGTTTATTCAAAGTGAATTATTGATTCAACCTACCCCATTATTGAATTATATGATGAACGTGGATCAACCAACTAATGGGTTGATCCGTGATTCGTTTGAATATGCGGGTGGTTATTGTAGGAAATTAATCTGGGTATTGATTTTATTACTTTTCCTTGTTAAAACACTAATATGGAGGGCGTGGGACAATCCGAATAAGGCCCGAAACCACCCCCGCATTTGGTTTTGATGTTTTATTCATGGGATAATGTTAAAATTGACGGAAACACAAAATCAAGGGCCACTCAATGAAGGTGGTGTCCTGGGAGGCCTGTAGGCGCAAACATGAAGAAAATCAGACCATCGGAGCTTCACTGGTGGCCTGTGGAAGTGTCGCCGGTGCAACACCACCAAAACGGCACCACCGGCACCGAGACCGGTGACGGCAGCCAGATATCGTCGGCCACAAGGAGGTGGCGGCACCCGCAGGTGTGGCGACGGTGGTGGACCTACATCCTCGGGTCCCACCCTTAACCGGTCCACCAGACTGGTCAGTTGGAAGGGAGACCCCAACCTGGCGCCACTGTTGGAAGACCAGAGCGGACCCACGTCCGTTTGGGGGAGCTTGGACCCCACCTGGCCAGTGGACCGGACGAGGCCAGGTCAACCTGGGTCGAGTAAGACTCAGGTCGGACCCAAGATGGGTCAGCCTAGACTGGTTCAGGTCGGGTCAGTCTGACTGGGTCAGACCGAACCCAGTTCCAGATTGACCCAGTTACACTTAAAGGGCCATAACTCCTACACCAAACGTCCATTTGAAAAACAATATATGGTATTGGAAACCTTGTGATGAGGCGTTAATTTTGAGATACTTCACTTGAGTTTGGGAGAAAGTTGGAGTGTGACCAGGTTTGATCGAACTCGAATCCAACCGGGGCCTCGGTTCCAAAATTCGTATAACTTACAGACCAGATGTCCGATCGATGCACCGTCCATTGCGTTGGAACCCTTATGACATGGTGGTTCTTCGGGTTACTTATTCTTGAGAGTTATTGGTAGTTGAAATATGACCAGTGGATTTAGGAGTAGAATCTACAGAACTCATGTGCACCAAGTGCGAGAATCTTATGACTAGCTGTCAAGTGAAGAATGACCCTTTGGGGAATGATATCAGAGTGACCCTGTGTGGATAGATGACTTATGACCCTATGTGGATCAACAGGCACGACCCGACAAGGAACAACCTTAGAGTGCCCCATTGTGAATCAGCAACTTACGACCCTCTATGGATCGACGCCTTACGACCCTATGTGAATCAATGACTTATGAACCTATGTGGATTGATGACTTACGACCCTGTGTAGATCAATAGTAGTGAAAATCAGCAAGGACTAGCCTTCTAACAACCCATAGTGGATCAGAAACTTACTACCCTATGTGGATCGACGAATTACAACCCTATGTGGATCAGTGAATTACGACCCTATGTGGATTAGCTATAGAATGACTTATTCGTGGTTCAATAGTGGAAATTCACAATAGAATAAGATGATTTAGCTTTACGACTAATCATCATTATTCCTATTATTTAAGTTATATACCAGGTGTGAGATGTCTTTTACTTTGTGCTTTGTGATTGAGTTCATGATTTGTGGATTTTCCTTAGTATAATTCTGGGATAACTTCAGGGGTCTTGGGGTCCCTACTAGGTATTGTTATATTCACCCTTGCACAGGCTTCATCTGCACCTTGTTGTGTATTGTGCATACGATGGGTAGCGATAATCGAGATTTGAGAGCCAAGACTAGACGATGCACAGAGGTGACCAGTTGACCTGGAGAGTCATAGTGATGAGCTATACCTAACCTTTAGGTAGGATCCTTGGAGGATGACCTTAGAAGATGTTTTTCATTTTTACTATATTTTCTTTTAGTTGGGTTTGTATTCTGAACCATTCCACTTCAATTCACACTTTTTACTTTCAACAGTTATACCTTGTGCTTTTTCTCTTGTTGTGTACCTGGTCTGTGTGTTTGAAGGTTTAAAAGCAATGCCTTCCCATTTTTAGGGATACGCCTTTCTAGTTCTAGTCGCCAAACCTTGACCTATGGAAGGTGGGCTTGGGGTAGTCACGGAACGGGCCATGGGGGATGGGTCATGACAAAGTGGTATCAAAGGAGTCAATTCTACTAAATAACTAAGACTCTGATCTTTTTAATGAGAAAATAGCGTTAAGTGTTTTGAGTACATATTTTAGTTTGGGGAGTCCAGTGTTGGCGCAGCAGCCAACGTATCCATACAACAGGATCCTGAGTTCTGATTTCTGACTTGGTACACGAAAACACTGTTTGTGTGTGTTTTGAAAATGTTTTTTTGTTATTTTGATCTCTTTTGAGTCAGCTCACCAGGTATAACTTATTAACCATGACACACCTATTTCTTTACAGGATGCCACCATGTAGATATCCAACTTGGATTCTTATGAGAGATCACGATGATGACCCACCGAGCGATGAGGCGTCAGTGTAGGGCCCTGTTACAACGATGGTACCTTCGGGTGGGGTACCAACAGCACCACTACCCATAGGGAAGTAGTTTCCACCGGCCCCACTAGTAGACCATGCACAAAGAATGAGCACATTGCACGATTTCCAGAGATATAGGCCTTTGAGATTTCAAGGTGAGACTAATCCACAGGAAGCTGAGGACTAGTTGGAGGCTTTTTCATGGGTTTTCTGTTTGGTCGAGACACCAGTAGACCAAATGGTGATCCTAGATGCTAGTCTCTTCCAGGGAACAAGAGGGAGATGGTGGATCCTGACACTCCAGTTACATGATGAGGCAACCCTCACCTGGTTGGACTTTGAGGGTCTCTTTAGGGTGGATTTCATTCCACCAACTCTATGCTCTGTGCGTATTCAGAAGCTCGCGCACCTACAGTAGGGAAACCTGACAGTATCCCAGTACTCAGTGAGATTCACTGACCTCTCCTGCTACTCCACCAACATAGTATGTGACCCTTTATTTAGGTCCTAGACCTTTTAGAAGGGTCTCCTATGGGAGATTGGAACTTCAATGATATCACTCAACATACTGATGCAGGCTGGAGTGCTAGAGAGAACACTATTTGTAGAGAGCTTCCTAGCTGAGCAGGAACCGATGGTGAGAGCCACCACTAAATGACCCATAGCCGAGTCATTTGCAGTAGGTAGTAGGCAGATGACGTAGAGGTCCAAGCGAGACAAAACTTCTGGACTACAACCCCAGGATGTAGGGTCAGATGTGCGGTGCTCGCGGGATAGAGGAGGTCAGCAGAGGAGTAGACTATGCTACTCGTGCAGCATGTAGGGTCACATGGCTCATGAATTCCTGACCCGCTACATCGATGATCGAAAAATGGTCGAGAGACCACCAAGGAAGAGGTAGAGATTCAAGCAGGGAGGTCTGCAGGGTAGCAGACATGGAAGAGGAGCTGGTTGTGTAATAGTCAGTGGGAAGCAATTTGAGGTTCTACCGCCACCAAATTTGGGAGGTCCACCTCAACCTTAGGGAGCAGGTGGATAGGGATGATCTCAGCTTTAGGCAGTTGAGGCCTGTGACCATGGTTCTCCAGAGATGATTCAAGTTACGATATGTGTCTACTCCACCCTAGCTTCAGTTCTTATAGACACAAGTTCCAGTCACTCTTTTATTGCCATGACCCTCATTTGGATCTCAGAGATTCTGATGGAGCCGTTGGCTTGATCATTACATTTAGAGACTCATACGGGAGAGTATTCTATGATTACGCATTGGTGACGATAGTGTGAGCTTACCTTAGGAGGTGAGATCTTCAGTTGAGATCTCCTAGTAGCAATGCTGTGACCTTACAATATCATCTTGGGCATGGACTGTCTATCCACAGTCCATTCTTAGATCGACAGTTTTAGACACAAAGTGTGGTGTGTCCGTGAGGATGGGACTAGGTTTTTATTCACTGGAAAGAAGGGAACCTTTGCATCTTAGTATGGACTTTCTCAGAGGAGGGTGCAGGCGATCACTCATCAGTTGGCTAGACTTACCCTCAGTGTTGTTGACAAGAGGAGTCTGATCTATCCTATAGTGGTAGACCAGTATGCTGATATCTTTACTGAGGATGTTTCGAGACTACCTTCTCATAGATAGGTAGACTTCTACATCTAACTATACCTCGGGATGAAAACTATATCTACACTAGCATATAGGATGGCTCCCGTGGAGCTTCGTGAGTTGAGGGTACAACTGGAGGACTTATAGAGGAAGGGGTTCATTAGGCCCAGTGTTTCTCTATGGGTAGCCCTGATTTTGTTTGTCAAGAAGGCAGAATGGAGTTTGAGGATTTGCGTGGACTATCGGTTCCTGAAATAGGTGACTATTAAGAAGAAGTGTCCACTCCCAAGTATTTATGACCTCTTCGATCAACTGAAGGGATCTCGGTTGTTTTTGAGGATAGACCTCAGATAAGGATATCATCAACTTAGGGTACGAGATGAGGATGTACCAAAGACAAACTTCACATGCCGGTATGGACACTATGAATTCTTGGTGATGCATTTCTGTGTGACCAAAACCCCATTAGTGTTCATGGGAATCATTAATTGGATATTGCAGCCTTACCTCAACCACTTTGTGGTGGTCTTCATTGACGACATCTTGGTGTACTGAACGTCAGAGGAGGAGCACGCCACTCATCTAAAGATAGTTCTGGATACACTCTGAGATCACTAGATTTATGGTAAGATCTCGAAGTGCCATTTCTGGATATGGGAGGTCCACTTTCTAGGACACGTTATCTCAGAGGCTGAAGTTGTAGTAGATCCAGTGAAGATAGAGGAAGTTCTTTCTTGGGAGCCACCCATGAGTGTGATTGCATTCCTGGGATTGGATGGGTACTACTGGATATTTTTACCCTACTTTTCTAGAGTTGCAACACCCTTTTCAACTTTTACAAAGAAGGGGAAACCCTTCATATGGATGGAGATATTTCAGCAGAGTTTCCAAGATCTGAGGTGGAGATTAATGAGTGCCCCCATATTGAGGCTTCCGGAAAAGGGTATTGGGTATGTAGTCTACTGCGACACATCGGGGACCTGATTGGGATGTGTTTTGATGTAGGAGTGAGTGGTGATAGCCTACATATTACAACATATGAGGCAACATGAGAAGAACTATGTGACCCATGACCTGGAGTTAGCAGCAGTGGTCTTTGCATTGTAGATGTGGAAGCACTAATTGATGGGTGAACAAGTTACTGTCTACTCTGATCAAAAGAGTCTCAGGTATATCTTCTCACAGAAGGGACTAAACCCGAGACAATGGCAATGGTTGGAGTTCCTCCAAGACTATGACTTTGAGATACTATACAATCTTAGGAAGGGGAATGTGGTGGCAGACACACTCAGAAGGAGGTCTAGTTTACAGTTGCTGAGTGAGGCAACAGAGCAACTAGCTGTGTTGCATATATCTTTCGTGGATAGTGATGGAGTAACTTACCTTCAGTCTATAACAGTCACTCCCCCACTCCTTCAGTGAGTTAGGGAGTCTCATCTTGGGGATATTGATTGCGAGACCTGATGTGCTCATATATCCTTAGGACATGATTCTGATATTTTTTTTTGAAGGTGGGGATAATGTCATCCTTTTCATAGGATGCACCATGGTACTAGTGATGCTACGAGAGGAGGTGTTGAGGGAGTTCCACACATCCCCTTTAGTGGTACATACTAGTGTATACAAGATGTACTAGGACCTTTGGTGTTAGTTCTAGTGGTTAGGGATGAAGAAAGTAGTGTCAAAGTTCATTTCAAGATTCCTCACTTATTAGCAAGTGAAGGACGAACATCAGGTTCCATAAGGCTTAGAAAATCCACTTGAGGTGACAAAATGGAAGTGGGATGACATCTCCATGGACTTAATGAAAGGGTTACCATGTACGTTCAGGGGTCATGATACCATCTGGGTGATTGTTGAATGACTCACCAAGTCAGCCCACTTCCTACCCATACAAGAGTAGGGATCAGTAAAGGGTTTGGGATGCCTATATGTATAAGAGATAGTATAGATTCATGAGGTTCCATTGACGATAGACTCAGATCACGATGCTCGTTTTACATCAAGATTGTGGAAGGTATTGCAGGAGGTGTTTGGGAATTAGCTACGTTTGAGCACCGCCTTTCATCCTCAGACAGATGGTCAAACAGAGTGGACAATACATACCCTTGAATACATGCTTCATGCTTGCATCCTTGATTTTGGCCGCAGTTGGTTGGATCACTTTCCCTTGGTGGAGTTCTCATAAAATGACAACTATCACTCCACCATCGACATGACACCATTTGAGGCCTTGTATGGGTGACCATCTAGATCAACTCTATGCTGGACATACCGAGGGGAGTAAAGACTTATGGGTCCAAAGTTGGTACGAGCTACCACAAAAAAGGTATAGATCATCCAAGAGTGGATTAAAACTACACATAGTAGGAAGAAGTCTTCTGCCAATAGGAGATGGAGACCCCTGGAGTTTGAGGAGGGCGGTCATGTTTTCCTTCGGGTCTCACCTTGATGACGATTGCAAAGATTTTTCCAGGGTGGCAAGCTATCTCTGGGGTTCATCGGACCTTTACAGATTCTCAACAAAGTTAGTGAGCTGGAATACTACCTAGCCCTTCCCCCATAGATGCACATGGTGCATGAAATTTTCCACATGTTGCAGCTAAGGAGATACGTGCATGATCCATTGCACATCATCGATTAGGGTGAGTTGGACGTTGATGATGGGGCGATATTCATGGAGTTATAGATGGATATAGTGGATCGACAGGATAAGGTACTTCGTGGATGGTCTATACCTCTAGTGTGAGTTCAGTGGCAACAAGGAAACCTTTAAGAGAGCACATGAGAGCGAGAGGCTCAGATTCATGCTCAGTACCCCCATTTGTTTTCTTAGATTTTATTGTGGATTTTGGGGATGTAAATCCCTAAGGTGGGGAGAATGTAAAGAACCAAAAATTATGTATAATTTTTTTAATTATATAGAATTATTACAAGATTGAAAAAATTAATGACACATGATTCTGAGGCTCGGAGATCCCGAAATAGAATTTTGAACTTTTTTAAAGGTACATTTAGTAAACGTGCAGGCAAGATTTTCTATCTTTTAAACCAGTGCTCGGATTGAAAATCCGAGAGCACCGTTGAACTTGTAGCTCCAGGATTCACTTAAGGGAAGCTTAACTTTGACCAAAAAGGGTCGAATGGAAAAGTTAAATTTCAGACCTTAAAAAAAACAATAAAATAACTAAAGGTAATTTTTTCTTTTTTTTAAGCCGTTGAGGGACGGTGGAGGGACCACATGGTAACTGGACATTAAATAAAATCACTTAATAACCTGTTACACTTTGTTGTGTAACCACAAGCATGGGAAATTAATTGGTTAATTAATTGTGGTTCATTAATGAACCACATTAATGAACTGAGAGTTAAACACCTTAACTTGATGTTAAATAAAAAGGTTGGTGAAAGGTTTTGGGTGACTGAGGGAGAACTCTCAATGAAGCGCCGATGAAAATCCTCTCCAAAGAAGAATGAATGACGCCATTGAGGATTTTATCTGGAGATTGATGAGAATCGAAGAACGTCTTCAAACAATGAATTCTCCTCCTTCATCATCAGTGGAATCCAAAGTGTTCAAGGTAGGGGTTTTGTTTATTCAAAGTGAATTATTGATTCAACCTACCCCATTATTAAATTATATAAAAAACATGGATCAACCAACTAACGGGTTGATCCACAATTAATTTGAATCTACTGGTGGTTATTGTGGTAAATTAATTTGGGTATTTATTTGATTACTTTCCCTTGTTAAAACACTAATGTGGAGGGCATGGGTCAATCTGAACAAGGCCCATACCCTCCGCCGCTCTCGGTTTTGATGCGTTCTTTGTGGGAGAATGTTTAACTTGATGGTAAAGTGAAACCGAGGGCCAAACAGTGAAGGTGGTGTCCTAGGAGGCCCGTAGGCACAAACATGAAGAAAATCGGACCACCGGAGCTTTACACATGGCCCGTGGAAGTGCCGCCGGTGCGACACCACCAGCACGGCGGCGCCGGTGAACGATAGCGGCGGTTGGCTCTCACCGGCCACGAGGAGGTGCTGGTGCCCATTGGAACTGTGACAGATTGGGGGAAGCCAACCAACTTTGACCACGTTGATGGAGGGTGGTGCACCGCGGAGGAGAGGTCGTGGCTCCGGCCGTGGCTGTGGCAGACTCGCGTTCGCAGGTCCCACCCTTGACCGATCTACCAGACCTGTCAGCTAGAAGGGCAACGCCAACCTGGCGCCACTGTTGGAAGACCCGAATAGATCCACGTCTGTTCGGGGAAGCTGGGACTACGCCCATCCGGTGGACCAGACCAGGTCGGACCCGGGATGGGTCGGTCTGACCGGGTCGGACCGGACCAAGACCCAGATTGACCCAGTTACACTTAAAGGGCCATAACTCCTAAACCGGATGTCTGTTTGATGAACCGTATGCGGTGGTGGAAACCTTAGGATGATGCGTTCCTTTTGAGATACCTCACTTGAGTTTTGGAGAAAGTTTGAGTATGAATAGGTTGGATCGAACTCAAATCCAACTGGGCCCTCGGTACAAAAATGTCTATAACTTACAGACCGAGCGTCCGATCGAGGCGTCATCTATTGCATTGGAACCCTTATGACATGGAGGTTCTTCGGGTCACTTATTTGTGGGACTTTGTGGTGGTTGAAATATGACCAGTGGCTTGAGGAGCAGAATATATGGAACTCAAGCACACCAAGTGTGAGAATACTATGGCTGGCTGCCAAGTGAAGAGCGAACCTTTGTGGAACAACATAAGAGTGACCCTGCGTGGATTGATGAATTTTGACCCTGTGTGGATCAACAGTAGCGTGACCCGGTGAGGACCATCCTTAGAGAGACCCATCACGGATTATTGAATTACGACCCTGTATGGATCGACGACTTGCGACCCTGTGTGGATCGACAACCTACGACCCTGTGTGGATCGATGACATACGACCCTGTGCGGATCATCAATAGTGTGACCCGATGAGGACTATCCTTAGAGCGGCCCGTCGTGGATCAGCGACTTATGACCCTGTGTAGACCGATGGATTACGACCCTGTGTAGATCGGTGACTTACAAACCTGTGTGGATCAACTATAGAACGACTTCTTCGTGGTTTATCAGTGAAACTTCTCAATGAAATAAGATGATTTAGCATTATGAATAATCATCATTATTCCTGTTCTTTAAGTTATATTCCTGGTGTGATATATATTTTACTTTGTGCTTTGTGATTGATTTCATGCTTTGTTGTTTTTCCTTAGTGGAGTTCTGGGAGACCTTCGGGGGTCTCGGGGTCTATACTGGGTATTGTTATACCCACCCCTGCACGGGCTTCGCCCACACCCTATTGTGTCTTGTGAATATGACAGAAATATTTTGGTCAAGATTTGGGAGACAGGAATAGACAGTGCACAGAGGTGAATAATTTATGTGGAGAGCCGCAATGACGACCTGTACCTACCCTTTAGGTAGGATCCTTGGCGGACGACCTCATGAGCTATTTTTCAACAGTTATACCTTGTGCTTTTACTCTTGTTGTGTACCTAGTCTGTGTGTTTGCAGGTTTAAAGGAAATAACTTCCCATTTTTTGGTATATGCCATTCCGGTGCTAGTCTCCAACCCCTGGCCTATGGAAGGCGGGCTTGGGGTAGTCACGACATGGCCCCCGAGGGATGGGTCATGACATCAGAAGAGAATAGGAAGCTCTTTTTACCATTATATCTTGAGAAGTCACCGCAATGAGAACATGAGATTTCTCTACTCTTCTGGATTACAATAATGAGAAAGGTTTTTAATCTAACAACATTGAATCAATATGTAGTGTTGTAAGTTCAATCCTTCCCAAGAATCAACAATTTTGAACAAACCACCTGAACTCGAACAGAAGAATCCACTTTTATAAGAAAATAATTATTATATGAGTAATAATAAAAATAAATAAATTAAAAATAAATATTAAACAATAAATTAATTCTATTTATAATTATTTTTCTATGAAAACATTATTTACCATCGAGATATGCTAATGGTAAAGAAATAATAATGATAAAAAATTCAAATAGTTCTCACCAAACTATCAATCAATAATTGAAGAGGATAAGGATAAAATAATATACATTGGATTAAAGCTTTAAATAATCTAAGAGAAAGTAAATATATCCTATTGGGTTCATAAAATATTCATTTCTTATAATAAATAAATAAATACACATAAGATATTCATTATCAAAGGTGAAATTTATAGATAATTCTAATAAGGGAAACCGAACATTTGATTGTTTCAAAGAATTTCAGTATTATTTGAAGAAAATGGGTAATTGAATTTAAGAAAATAATTACTCCACTATGGTAGGTGTTGTCATTTGAATTCATCCAAAGGTGAATGTTATAGACAATTTTCATCCTCATCAGCTCATCTTCCAAACAATTATCATTTCATTTTTGTTGTTTGGAACTCATCCTCTATCTCTTGTGGACGTGAACCTATGTTTCTTGAAATACTCAAATCATTAGTCATCTATATGATTACTAATACTCATAGTAGTACAAGAAACATAAAAGAGATGGGGGATGGTTCCTGAGTAATAAATTGGAATAATAACTATTTAGGAGATGAAAATTATGAGGATGACAGTTGTACTCTATTATGTTCTCTAAAAGGGGTAATGCCTCCCATTTGTGATAATTACATGGATTGTAATCAGAGATTCCTAAGGTTGGAACAAAAAGGAAACCTTAAATAATTATATGTTTTAGATGGATTAAAGTAAAATATACACAATTTTTATTAGATTTGTGATAAAAGAAATGAAGTGATTTTTAGAAGTATTAATGAGTGGGTTATCATTTCAAAGATGGATAAATTTTTATTAATTGTAAGAAATACAAGAAAGGATAAAATCCATGAATAAAATATCATTGGTGATTGGAAAGTTTTTTAAAAAACATGAAGGATTAAGACTCTACAAAAAGACTTATTTTTCCACAAGTAGAGCCTAAATCATTTGGAGAGTCTAAAAAGAACGATAATTAGATCAAATATATGCATGGAGAGCTTGATATGAATAAGAAAAATGTGACATGAGAAATTGTTCCAAGTATGGAAGATATAAATGTTATCATAACCAAGTGGGTGTTCAGTTATGAAATCATCAACTATGAAAAAGTGTCTCAAAATAAATAATGGATAGTGTGCAAGGTGAACTCCTAGATCAAAGGAATTTATATTTATGATAAATTTAATCCCATATCCTAGTTGGAAACTATTTTAATTTTTTGGTTATTTTAGTGAAAATGTATTTAAAAGTATACCAAATGGATGTTAAATCAATTTTCCTCAATGGAGTTATTAAGGGGGGTGTATACATTAAGAAACCATATGGGTTTATTATGGATGAAAATGAGAGAAATGTGTGCTAGTTAAAGAATTATTTATATAAGATAAATAAATCACTGAGGACCTGATATTTAAGGTTAGATCAATACCTAAGAAATCTTGATTTTAGCGAGGTAGAGTTGATCACACCCTCTACTTCCAGAAGAAGAATGATAAAAGGATGTTGGTACTCATATATTTTTAAGACATAATATTTGAAGATTGGACAAAGCGCAATGAATTTTTTTTAGATCATATGAAGTATGATATCGAGATGTCTATGATTGGTGAAATATTTTCCTTGGTTTATAGGTGAACCAAGGAAATTATATCACATTAGTTTACCAATCTAAATATGAAAAATAGGTTCCCAAGCGATTTTAAATGAAATATTCCAAACCAATGACAACACCAGCCGCTATATGAATGAATTTTTCAAAATTTTATGAGTGAAAAGAGGTAGATGTCATGGAATATAGTTATTGAGATCCTATTATACCTCACAACAATATGACCCAACATTGGGTTTGATATATTTCAAGTCACACAGTACCAATATTCTCCCAAGGAGAGCCACATGATATTGGGGAAGATGATACTTCAATATATCTAAAAAATAATTAATTTTGGGTTGTTTTATTATAGGATAGTGCAATTGGACTTGTTGGGATACACAGATGTGGGATGATAAGGTTCAGTGGATAACTGAGAGAAATTAGAGATATTAAAAAAGATGGATTTTGTTTGAGCCTTGGTTTCATTCAACCCTTGAATCACTCGAGCCTTGGATTCAATCCTTGGAATAGTTGGATCCTCGATTCTACCCTAGATTCAAGCTTGGATTCGACAATGAGGAGCACAGACAGTAGGTCTCTTCCTTAGAGAGCTTCAGATATTTTTAATTCATATTAATTTTTAATTATAAACCATTATTGACTAAATATATTAATATTTAATGTAAATCTTAAATAATATTTTGTATTATATAAATAATATTTATATACATTCATATATATATATATTTAATATATACTATTTATAAACATTATCAATAATTATTTAATTAATAAAATGTTTAATATTTTTCTCAATTTACTTATTTTTAATTTTTATTTGCTTAATTTTTATTTTACACACACACACACATATATATATTTAATATATACTATTTATAATTTATATATAGTATAATCAATTTATTCAATTGTATCAATAATTATTTAATTAATAAATTTTTTAATATTATTTTAATAAAATAATTTTTTTATTTTTTATTTATTAAATTATTTCATTTTATTCATAATTTTATTAGTGCTAAAAAAATGCAGACAAAGGATTCCTTTATGGGCACTACAAATAAAGTGCTGATAAAGGAAATCCTTTATTAGTGCTAAAAAAATGCGCTAATAAAGGTTTCCTTTTATGAGTGCTAAAAAATGTGCTGATAAAAGGTGTCTTTATCAATGCTAGAAGAAAATCACCAATAAAAGGTATACTTTATCACCATTTTTCTAGCACTGATAAAAGCCAGCACTGTTAAAGGCTTATTTTGTAGTAGTGATGTCTCCAAACAAAACCTCAAATAAGGAAGACCCTGACCACTAACATAGAAATTTCTAAAGAAACTCCTCGAAGTTGGGTGGGATGGTGACAATGGGTTACCCCATCAAGAAGGATGGAGATCAAATTCACTAGAAGTCCCTTTTTATGGTGGTCTCCCCACCATTTTGGGACTTCAGTCAAAAACCATTTATCTGGACAAAACAACAAAAAAAAAAACAGACAAAACCTTTAACATTGGTGTGCCCAATTAATTTTCAAAGTCACACTTGACTAGATTAAGAGAGGATATCAACGAGACCCATAGTTGGTCTCATTTCCATTAAGGAACTGACTAGAAAGGTAGTTTCACTAAGGGGAATTCTCAATGGACTATCATACAAAAAAAGGAACCAACCTAGGAAACTTAAATCGAACATCAAACCAGATTATGATTCATAATATCCCAAGATAGATAATCTCCAAACATGCACCACATGAAACTAAAATACTCCAAAAGAAGGATAACCATTCAAAAGTTCCCATCCAAAAAGGACAATCTTAAAGATCTCAAAAAGAACGAGGACAATGACACCAACAAAAAAATAAGGGGGGTGGGGGTCTTAAAAATAGACAATCACAAAAGGGGAAACTCAAACGTCTTCCTCTCCAATATCAGAGACAAAAAAATGGGTCAAAATGCACCACACCCAGAAAATCCCTGACTACATGAAGAGATTCACTATGAAACCTATGGACGGAGCCCTGATGTCTTAAATCATTTTATTCCCTATAGTCAGGAGTTGATGATTTTTGATTGAAACTTCCTTCTTTGGTAGTGTGGCTTACAGAACCCCCTTCTGATGACCTAAGCAGTCACATCGAATGAAACATATTTTTGTAATCCACCAAAAACAAGGTATTCTCCTATTTTAAATGGATGAGGGTGGAAAACCACCCAAAAATACTCTAGTGTTGTCTAATTTCTGGAAATTCTTTGGTTCCAACACTTGATCTAGAGTTTAGTTAGAGTCATCAATGGAAATACCCAAAGAAACATTTATTCAGAATTTCTTCAAAGAATCCAACCAACTCAATTTTGAAAAGTTCAAACCAATAAATGACGACCAAAACTGATTCCCAAAACTAACCTTCACTTTGAAAAACAAATATGGTACCTCAGAGACTAACCATATACTATTTTTATTGAGACTCTTCTGGGGGAATACCATAAAAAAAGAATCACAAAATCGAATCAAATCAAATCACAAACCAAAGCCCCTCATCTCAATCATAAATTAAAACCCAACTCAAAACACTATTAACACTATACTTACAACATTTCAAAACCGAAATCCCATAAAAGAAGACTCCAAACATGAAAATAAAAAACAACAACTGCACACTCACTTTTACAAAAAATTGAAATCCCCCTTTTTGGAAACCATTTTCAGAAAATATAACAAGCCTTAAAAACCAATCACCCACCATTGATATTAAATGAAGTTTCACATTTATACATCCCTACCAACTCAAGAACACCTCTACACATACCCACAACCATCCTATTACCACATACGTACATCCATACATGTGAGAATCCATAGGAATACTAAGGATTAAATGGAAAAATATCTTCCAAACATGATCTTTAAAACACGCCCAATCGATTTTCAAAACCACCCCTTATCATTTAGAAACAAAACATTTCCAAATTTCCAAGAAACTTCCATCCCACTTTTTAAATAACTTTCTAAATCCCTTGAAAATTTTTCCAAAACTATTCTATTTTCAGAAAAAAAAAAATTCTCCCAAAACAACCCATTTCATTTTAAAACAACCAAAGGTTTTCATTTTGGAAAAAAACTTTGATAAACCAGATGAAAATTTTAAAATCCAAAATAAATACATCAAAATCAACTCAAACAAATAAAAAAACAAATAATAGCAACCCGATACTTGATCAAAAATCTCAAAATCTCAGAGGAATAACAACTACACATGGCTTGGGAACACGGTTTGGAAAGCAGTGTGCTAACTAGGTGAGAACATCAGAGGCCATCAGAGGTAGTTTCATGGTCTATACATGGTTTTCTAGACCATTCACAACAACCATGAACCATATTAACACCTCCCATAATAACCACAAAATTCGAAAAACCATCAAGAAACACTAAAAAAACCAAGTACCTCGAAAACACTTGAGAGAAAAGATTGGATTTTGAGGAAAGAAAACCCTGGACCACCCTGATAATTAAAACATCCTTCCAAATAGGTGGTGCTAGGGTACAAACCCATGACTGACCACATGAATTTTGACAATCCTAGCTCCAAACTATTGGAAATACCCAAATAACAAGGTCTAATTGAACTGATACTATGTTTTCATGAACCAACCCTGGTCAAAACTAAACAAGTCACCTGAGCCATCCTATAACAAGGCCCGAGAGACATTCCCGATCCTCTCGACCTAAAAACTAGAATCATACATCAAATAAAACTCAGTTGGGAACAATTTAGCCCATAAATGATTGATAGATAAATAAATTAATAAATAAAAAAACACAAAAAGAATAGTAAAGTGAACACTAGAATAAGAAAAGAGATAAATAACTACCACACATACCTCCATGCAACCTCACGGGTCACCTACAATTAAATCAATGTTGCTCTATAGTGACCGAGACTAATCTGGGAGGTAAACTAGAAGCTAAAAACAAGGACAAAGGTATGTTAATGAGTATTAAAACTCAGTAGGCATGCCTAAATAAACTACTCCATATGAATTTCCTAATAAATACAATCATGTAATTTTAAAAATAATACATATAATAATATGGTTTTATACTCTTTTATGGGAAACATGTAACTAACTTCCATTTTTAAGAAAAACCACTTCCCATTACATTTTCAATATAGTTTCCAAAGCATGAATAGTCATTTAAAAAAATTACTTTAAAAAATAACTAGTGTTGGAACATGAATTTTAATATGGAATGAAATGTAAGGGTGTCATATTATAAAAATAGTAAAGAATAGAGGAATGTAGTGTACATGTAAACCATTGTTATAGGATATAGGGTGTTGGTCAAGATGGATTAGAAAAAATCTATAATACATGTCACCCAATAAATATATACCGACATCATATATTATCAAAAATTTACCTAAATCTCAGAAAAACCCTCAATAGCTCGACCGAGGGACACATCCCAAAAGCAGTCAGGTTATCTACTCAGGGCCACTAGCCAACACGTAATCTCAACTAGTGTAGCATGTGTTCCTAAGGCTCCCACCTAAATACCCAAGGCTTCACATAAAAATTAAAATGGAGGTGAGATTTTATCAAGATATAATATGCATATGTACATGTAATACACTTTATATAAAAACAAGCAATTCACAATCTCACCTTCGTACTCCCACCTCAAGCACAACCCCTTTCCAAGTATCATAAAAAGGTACAAAATTTTCCACCAATCATGCATCAAATTTAATGCATTTAAAACATATTTTACACTTACAAATCAAGGGGTAATTACTTAAGGGGTGGTTTTAAATTCCCACAAAATATTTCAATGTTTGTATCGAGCCTCATTACTTAAAAAGAAACACTTTAATTTTTGAAAACACCTTTGGTTATTACCACTTTTCTGATAGAAGTTGTTTAGAAAACCAATTGGAAATTTAGAATGATGAAAAATTGAAAACATGATTGAAACCATGCTAAAACCCAAAAAAACCTTTTTAAAAGATTAAGAGAAAGCTTAGAAAAGAAGTGAGAAGCCACTTTCTAAGAACTTCAACCAGTTATATAGCATATTAATTTCATATAAAATAAAAAAAATATTTTAAAAACACCAAGAAATCATAGATTTTAATTTTTAAGTATTATACATAGGGAGCCTACCTAAAAAAAAAAATTTATTTTGATGATGATAATACAGAACCACCCCAGAAGGTCCACAGAAGAAAAGAGACCCTCATTTTATACTTACATGCATATACACATATACATATATATGCAATTACCCATATCTTTAATGTATATATTCCCCTCTCCATGAGGGAATATGTACAAAGTAAGTATATATATATATGCCTTACAAATTCACATGGGTGTAATTCGACTTCATGGATGAAGGTCCAAAATGCACTATAAAAATACCAGAAACTCAAAAATTATAAAAACCCAAATTAAAAATTGACCAAAGAATTAAAAAAGAAGGGAAAATACCCAGTACCAAAGGATAACCCATTGCCTTCGAAAACCACGACTAGAACATGCCTTAATCAGACCCCACAAGCCTTAAGAACCAATAACCAACAATAAAAATACACAAAATTGGGTTAGGGTTTGGATGATTCATTTTTACCAAACATAGGAGGAATAAAACCAAGAAATAGGATGAGAATAATAAAGATGATAAGTGTAGAGGATTACTGGGGGAGATCACACCATGATATTAGAGGCGGTGGTGGACAAAACCCTTGGTAGAGGAGAGGAGGGAGGCACGCGAATAGGGCTTCATTCATGGGGTGTCATGCGATACAGAGAGGAAAAGGGTGGGGGGGGGTC
Source organism: Viscum album (assembly GCA_963277665.1). Taxonomy (NCBI): domain Eukaryota; kingdom Viridiplantae; phylum Streptophyta; class Magnoliopsida; order Santalales; family Viscaceae; genus Viscum; species Viscum album. The sequence continues at coordinate 818,221,382 of OY728165.1, forward strand.
ATGCGACCTAAGGAGAAAAAGGGGGGAAGAGATAATAATAATAATAATACAATGATAATAATAAAGCAACACAGACAACAACTACAATAAAAATGATAATAATAATAAAATTATAAGTTTTATTAAGGTCGATATTTTTCGTAGGAATTATCTAAAAAAATACTGCAAACCATGAGAAATACAATATTCCTCATATCGCTCGGTCTCAATTTTTTTTGATAAAAAGAAAAATCTTGGTTGTATTTTATCCAATATTATTTATATTATTTTATTATAATTTAAGGTTTTTTACTAACTTTTATATTTTTTTATAATAACTAATGAATTAGGTCACTCTGTTGGTTAGATAGAGATGTGGCTTAAAGTTTATAGGAAACTCGATGATAATTTTGTGAATGAGCCTAACAGAGATGTTGGAGTAAGTAATTTTCATTTTTATTTAATGTTATTTCATTACTATAAAAAAATATTAATAAAAAAAAAATTATAACAACAAACACACCTTAAACCCAATTAAATGGGGCCATCTACATGGATCAAATGGTTCCAATTAACTTTATTGGTGCCATTTGGTCCATCTAGTTAGCCCCATTTAATTGGGTTTAAGGTGTGTTTGTTGTTATAATTTATTTTTCATCACTATGTTTTTATAGTAATGAAATAACATTAAATAGTATTGAAAAAAATTATGAATTAGATAAATTTAAAAAGTTCAGATAATTTAAAAAATAATTGTTAATATTATTGTTTTAACAAGTTAAAATTCATGAATAATAGCATGCAAACCCTTCACAATCATTAACAGTATCTCAAAATGATATAGGTATAATCTTTTAATGTAAGGGGAATTCTAGATGTGTATGAGGGATGGGTTCTGGGCCTACTCTATCAAATATCTTTGGTAGGGAATCATCATCATTTACTGTTACACCCAGTGTAGGTTCAATCAGTTCCTTTGATCAGGAAGAAAAAATAAAAATTGAAAGGTTGAATGGAAATGTAAAAGAACATGACTCCTATAGGAAAACACATGATCAATTGTAGATGAAAATAAAAAATGCTTTAGGGTCTGTATTTTAGTGGATGATGGGAACGATCCCCATGAAAATTGTCAACCTTATAGATATTATTGGTGAGGTAAATTCTAAAATCCATAAATCATTCACACATTTTCAAAGAACACATATAACTGCCATGAATAAAACTAAAATTACAATTTTATGTTGTAAACATGCACTCCGAGTCATATTGATCACATTGTGTATCATATTAACATGTGGTCAATTCCTACATGTCAAAAATTAATTATAGATAATTTCATTATAGTTTGAAAACAATATGATATCGTTTTCTCTATTTTGGATATGTGATAGGAATTTCAAAGTAAAATGACACTTATATTGAAAACTCACACTTCGAGTCATACCACCCACTTCATGCATTTGATTGATGTTCGGTCAATTCCTACATATCAAAAATTAATTATTAATCATTTTCCTAAAGTTTGAAAATAATACGAGCTCGTTTTCTTGTATTTGACAATGTGAAAGTCATTTTAAACTAAAATGACACTTTTATATTGAAAACATGCACTTCAAGTAATACCGAGAACATCATATTTTTATTTTATGTGTATTCAATTCTCACGTGTCAAAAATTAATTATGGATCATTTTTCAAAAGTTTGAAAATAATTCGAGCTCGTTTTCTCATTTTTTTCTATATGAAAAGCATTTAAAAATGAAAATTTTATATTTAAAAAATGCACTTTGATTTATACCACCCATTTCATGTGTTCGATATCTATGAAATCGTAGGATAAAAACCATAGATTTATTTTTGAAATATAGGAACTGATGACACATAATTATTAGTTATGGTTTTCCTAGGATGCATGTAAACACATTTTCAGTGTTTCAAAACACTAGAATGTTTGTGTAACGGTGAAAAAAATATAAAATAACTCATATTGACATGAAATCATGGAAAAACTAACATTTAATTACTTTTGACACGTACGTATATACAACACATCCATCCGACATGTAGCGTGCTCCGAATGACTCAATAAGAAGTTTTTAAAGATACCAAAATCTTTAAAAATGTGTGAAGGGGGGTCAAAATGAGAACATCATCATATGACCATGATATCATTAAAAAATTATTGTAGATTAATTTTTGAAATGTAGGGACTGACGACATGTCATTCAGAGTTACAATTTTCCTGAGATTCTTGTAAATGTGTTTACAGTGTTTTAAAACACTAAAACGTATGTGTAATAGTAAAAAACATAGAAAAAGAACTCATATTGAAATGAAACCATAGGAAAACCACATTTTAATTATTTTTGACATGTACTCATAGTAAAAACATCCATCTAACGTGCAGTGTGCTTCGAATGACCTTATAAGTTGTTTTTAAAGATACCAAAATCTTAAAAAACATGTGCCAAGAGGTCAAAATTACGTAAAGAATTTCAGATGTATGTGATATAAGAGGTAAAGAAACTATAGACTAATTTTGAAATATAGGAATAAATGACACATCATTCTAAGTTATGGTTTGTCCATAATCCCCGCAAATTCATTTTTAGTGTTTTAAAACACTAAAACGTGCGTGTAATGACCAAAATTATAGATAATACCCTATATTGATGTAAAATAATTGGAGAAACACTATTGAATTGTTTGTGGTGTGCACACATAGAAAAAACATCCATCTGACATGTGGTGTGCTCAGAATGACCCAATAAGTATTTTTTCAAGATACCAGTACTTTAAAAACACGTGTCTTGGAGTTAAAATGACATACATGATGTTTTATGGATATTAAATTAGAGGAAAATGAATGTGGACTAATTTTTGAAATATTTGAACTGAAGAAACGTCATTTTGAGTTATGGTTTTCCTGATATGCCCGCGAACACATTTTTAGTGTTTTAAAACACTAAAACATGCATGTAACAATCAAAACCATAGCAAATGAATTCAAATTGATGTGAACTCATGAGAAAACCACAGTTGGATTATTTTTAACATGTACGTGTAGAAAAAACATCCATATGACATATGGTGTACTCTGAATGTCTCAATAAGAATTTTTTTAAAGATACTAACATCTTTAAAAATGTGTTTCAGGGGGTCAAAACTATGAAACAAATTTCAAATGATTGTGAAATCAGAGAAGAAAAACCATATATTGATTTTTGAAATATAAGAACTGATGAAAAATCATTCCAAGTTACGGTGTCCTCAGGATACTCATAAACGCATTTTTAATGTTTTAAAACACTAAAATGCAGATGTAACTATAAAAAATAGATAAAATATACCCATATTGATTTAAAATCATGGGAAAACCACTGTTTAATTATTTTTGGTGTTTACGAGTATACAACACATCCATTCGATGTGTAGTGTGCTTTGAATGACTCAATAAACAGTTTTAAAGATACCAAAATCTTTAAAAATGTGTGTTAAGGGGTCAAAACTATGAAAACAACATATAATGAATGTGATATTTGAAGAAAATGACCATATATTTATTTTTAAAATATAGGAACCAATGACACATCATTTTGAGTTATGGTTTTCTCGGGATAACCATAAATGCGTTTTTAGTGTTTTAAAACAATAAAACGCACATGTAACAACCAAAACCATATTAAAATAACTTATCTTGATGTAAAATCATTGGAAAACTATTTTTTTAATTATTTGTGATGTGTGAGAGAAGAAAACACTTCCATCCGATGTGTGGTGTGCTCGGAATGACTCAATAATCAACTTTTAAAGATACTAAATTTTTCAAAAACATGTGTGAGGGGTTCAAAACTACACAAATGATGTCATATTACCATATAATCATAAGAAAATGACTGTAGATTTATTTTTGAAATTTAGGAACTGATGAAATGTATTTACAAGTTATGGTTTTCCCAATATCCCCATGAACACTTTTTAGTGTTTTGAAAAACTAAAATGTGACGGTAATGATCAAAAACATAGAAAATGACCTCAAATTAATGTTGAATCATGATAAAACCACCATTAAATATTTTTTGAAATATAATACATGATTACATATCAAATTATTAATTTTTTTATTAAGTAATTTTCAAGAACACTGAACGTTGATTTAAAAATTGATTAGAATGTTATAAACTAATCTCTATTTAGTTCCAAGCATTGAATAATATCTTAAATAGATAATTTTATGTTTTCAAAGTGTTATGCATGATATGTTATTTGTTTTATGTTAAAAATATCTTCTATTTTATTAAAAAAATAAAAAATATTATGTGTAATAATATAAATATATTATGTGTATATTATCTTCCACATTTCTTTTCTTAAATGTTATGGTTTTTATTATTGGTGACCTATGACGACAATAGGAAGAAGGTTGACCATTTTGATCCACAACATTCTTAAGAAGTTAGTCATAGTGGTTGTTAGTTTTTGTGGTATGTTTAAATATTATTAATGATTCTATTGTAATTCTGATTTATTATGTTCAGTTCTAATTTTTCCTTCTTTTTTGTTCCAGTTGATGAGATGATATGGTCGGTTCCAATTGATATGATGATCTAGAGGTTTATGGATATAGTAGAGTTTGTAGGATGGATGTATATTGGTGATGATTTTTTTGTTGGTGTACATATTTTGTATGTATATATTGATGACTAAGCTATGAGTTGACTTAGGTATGAGTTAACTGAGGTATGGGTTGACTGAGGTTGTATATATATGACTATGGATGTATGATGGTGTATTTATAAGGAGTTTATTTTAAATTTATGTTTTAGTTTATTGAATATAACATTTTTTATATTTATATATTTTTATTAAATATTTTTTTAAAATTATTTTTTTAGAAATATATTTAGCGCCAGTTATCATTAATCACTGCTAAACTTAATCGTCGTTATATATTATTGTTGTGGTTATGTTCATTTCATCAATTTTATTTTCGAATTATTAAAAAAAACAAATGACTGATAAATTAATTGGGAAATGCTGTTAAATGCTCCAAATATGATACATATAAAACCACCTCTAAAAAGGAACAAGCTCCACTAAATGATTTCTGACTGTGAAATACGTAGTGGTTTTTCTAACCGTTGCGTATAGAAAAAAACCCACCACTAAAATCTCCCTTTTTTGGTGGTCACAGGTTAACCCTAGTGAAGTTTTAGGTTGACCTGAGTTGGTTCATGACATGGTTGGTTCCAGATTCTGAACTAGCAAGTGGTTGCTTACTTGACCGGTTGGTGCCATAAAATTTACCTAGTTGGTGCTATGATAACAGGTTCAATTATATATCATTGGTTGTGTTATTTATTGATAATAAAAGGGAAGCAGTCTATGCGAGATTACAACCACCATATAATGAAGATGTAGTTATCCTCATTGGAGGAGAACCTCATTAGCAAACTTCCGTGTGATTTTTTGTTTTTCTTCATTGTTTATCATTTCTTGCATGCAAAATGAAGGTGAATAGATAAAAGTATTGTGAAATTATTTCACCCAATATATGCATAGGTATGAGATATAAAAGAAAATCAATTAATAAAAATTAGATCACACTGATTCAACCTCTCCCCCTCTTAGTGTCTCTAGTCTTGGTGAAACAACAATTTTAGTTAAGTGGTGGGATCATGTCTACCTCAAATCTAAATCCCTTGTTGAACTTTATTGTGCATTTAATGGTTTAATTTATTGTCTTAAGAGTTTTTTTACTATTGATACCAAAGTCTTTCTCTTCTTATTTTAAACAAAACTGAAGTCAAGTTATTCTGTAAAATAAGTTTAATTTATAAATATTCTTTTACTCTTGTCTTTTACTGTTTCTAGAGTTATTTGAGTTTTTGGTGTGGATAAAATAGTTTCAAAAGGTGGATATTTTTTGAAGTATACTACTAAGTATTGGCTAATGTTTTGAGAAGATTTAAAAAACTTCAAACCACTCTCTTATATTGTTTTAATAAGAAATTTTTTTTTAGATAAAGTAAATTCAAAAATGATTTTAAGTTTTTATTGGTTATTTTTTTAAATTGGATAATCTTAATTCACTTGTCTCTTAAGTACATTTGAGACATATATATATATATATATAATCAAAACTATTATTTTTTTAATAAAATACAAAATAAAATCACAAAACAGATGTTTGGTGATTTAATTTTTTTTTTAAGTTTGTAATTGATTTTTAATCTTTCAAAACAATTAAATGTATTTAAAAAATGGAATAATTAGGATATAAAATAAAGAAAATAATTTTTTTATTAAAAATTAAGTATTTAAATATTTTTTCTATATATATATAAACTAAAAAATATTTAAAAAATTAAGAGAAAATAACCAAATCTAAAGGATAAATGTTATTTTGATCATAAGAGGAACAAAGTCACCAATAAATAAAGAAATATATACATTCGATTTATGATTCTTGTTAAATTAAAAGTTTTGGATATGATGATACATACTTTATTGAAATAGGATTTATGAACTATTATTTTATTTTAAAATAGGTTTGGACTCTAGATGATATTTAATTTTTTATATTTATGAATATAAATATTATTTAAGAAGAACCCATTCAATTGTAAATAACATGATTCCTTTAATTGAGATTCATAATTTTAATTTAAGTAATTCTATTACTTTTAAATATACTATGAAAAAATAAAAATACATAAAAAATAATAAAAAAATAAAAAATATTATTAGAGGGATAAAAAATTAAAATTATTTTCCAACTAATTAAATAAAAGCTAACAGTTCATTAATGGTACATGATATTTTGATTTGCAAAAAAATTCTTAAATAAATGAATTTATAGAAACTAAGACAAAATCATTCCAAAAAAATTTACATAAAAATTAATTAAACTTCTAGTGAAATAAAATTAAAAACTAATTTTATCTAATAAATAGATAATATTGTAGTTAAAGGTTACATAAATATATTTAATTGCAATTTTTTCTAATTATTATCATTATATGTAATACCACCTAATTTACAAACATTTAAATTTGATATTATTTATTAAATTGAAACCATACATAACCATCAGAACGATCATCATCATCATCATCAAAATTATAGATAAAATCTAATTATTTCCTAGAAATTAATATTTTTTTAAAATACGATTAAAAATTATAGATAAAAAAATAATAAAAAACTGTATTTTTAATTAATAATATTAATTTTTAAGACCCATAGTAGAATATATTTCCAAAAAAATTCATAGTTTGATTCCAAATATATAATCTTCTTAATTATTAATGAAGTAATCATATAAACTTTTAATATATATTTCGAATCATAAAAAAATGGTTTGTTATTTTATTATAGTTAGGTGTTGATTTTTTGGAGTAACATAGATGTTGGGATTGAAAAGAAGACTATGGGTACCCCACCACACATGAGGGAAACACTCCATATGAGCCACTCTATATATTTACAGTTAATTTGGAAATTAAATTGTGTGGATTTTCGGTCAATTCCTAAAAATTTAAGTTAATATAATATAAAAAATACACTACCAAAACCATAAAAATTAAAATGGATGACTAATTTCATTTTAGTTACTCATATAAATAAATTATATCTGAAAATTAACACATTTTTGAAAAAGTTGTTATTTTGGATAATTTGTGGCACACCACATGCTTGAGTCAAAACTAATTTATCCATATTCACATCTTAATTGATGATTGTTGTTTTAAGTTTTTATGAAAATTCAATTTTTTCTAGGTTTTTATTGTTCAATATATGTTTAGATGTTAAAATTGAGTTATAATTTTAAAAATGAATTTAATTATCATTTATAGAATATCATAGGATGGATTTGTGTTTTATATTTTACTATAGTTCAGAAATTAATCGATGATTATGATTATAAATTTTTATCATAATCTAAGATCTTTTACTTGGTTTTGATTATTTAATGCAATATTTGATGTTATAAAAGAGTTGCAATATAATGTCCCATGGTTTGGATAAAAATGATCTAGTTTGTGCTCATTATTGGACCTCTATTTCAATTCTATTAGATTCTTTGATATCCATATTTATTTGAGATCTTTTATGGTTAAATTGTGAACTATGAGGAATTTATAATGAAAACAAAAAAATATTTCATTTTCACACACCAGGTCCCCTAGTAGAAAAATCCAAATATCTTATAAAATAGATATTGGATTGAAAATTCATCAGTATAATATTGCTCAGGTCATGTGTTTCTTTTAGTGGTGTCATAACATATAAATGGGCTCTAGGATTAATAGAGACTCATTTGGTATATGAATAGACCACACCCTCCTCTCATTAGTTTATCATGGAATAATTTTTGAGGAGGATTACATCAAATGAAGAGGAGATGATGGTTATTCTATGTTTGTATTGTTGAGACACTTTGATATCATGTCACCACATGGTGATCATGTTCTAAAAAACATTATATATATGAATCCTGGTTAAAATAAAATTAATTAATTTTTATTGAATATTAATTGTTAATTGATTTGATAATTTAACCTTTTAAAATTTAATTAGAAAATTTTTCTTTGGTATGTCTGTTGAGGCCGATCATTGTATTTTATACACCATTGCAACCTCATAGTAATGAACTTTTCCTCAATCGGATGTGGCCATTATCCGGTGTGCTACCTAAAATTTGTAAAACCACCTCCTCAATTGGTGGTGATTGATCTTTTTATGAGTACAAATCAGGAGAGTGAATTCAAGGTTAGGGATTGATCAAGGAAAATTTGTAGTGGTCCAATAAAGGTTGATCAATTGGTCATGGTGAGAAATAGTTAGAATTGTAAGAAATTAATAATGTCCCAGGTTTCTTATGAACATTATATGATCATATGCAGTGGAAGATAACCCAAACATAGATAGATATATCTTTGAGAATCAATGATTAAATAAACTGTACAAATAATATACCTATAAATTGTCAACAATAATAGTCTTCTTCTTTCTCAGGTAAGGAGAATACTTGATGAAGATCACAAAGCAGTGAACAAAAACACTCTGCCTCTGTGGGGGGTACACCAACCAATGGATCTATGGTTGTATTAAGAGGATTCAAAAATGATGAAGGGGTTCTAGAACCTTTAGCTTAGATGATGAATAATAGTATGAGAGGAATATAGAAATGAGAGGCTTGCTCAAAATTTCTTATAATCAACAGGAGGGAGTGCATCCCTTTATATATCCATCTATGACACGTTTCAATAAATAAAAACCTGTTTTACATATTAATGTATCAATTTACATTTATTTCCATAATTAATTGAATCCTGTTCAATGATAAGTTAATCCAATTAATCTGTTCAGAGCGAATTTTAACTAATAATAAAACCATTTGGGAGGAATAAATGTATATCAAATATAAATTTATTATTGCATGTATTTAATACATGCATCAAATGCATGTAATTAAATACAAAATTTATATATATATATTTAGTGAAAATATATCAATCTACCACTTTCACTAAAATCCCATAAGGGATTTATAAATAACTTTATAACTCTTTGTGAATCCAACGAAACTCTTTTGGATATGGTTTTTTCATCAAACTCTCTTCATTTTGAACAAAAAATTTTTCCAAAATTTTATCCTTACCCAAGGGCCTAATCATATGACCCTGTGGTCCTTTATAATCTTTTACAATAACTATTAAATATCTATTTCATAAATTTAATCAAATAGTGGCCTCTAGAAAAGCATCAGTGCTACTCAAGATACTAAGGGGTCTGGTGTGATCTCCATCAAACATACTCATATCTCTATATGAACATTACCACAAAACAATTTATCATATACATCATATGTATCTTATATAATCCATTTTTCATGTCATCGAGTGACCACTAAACATGAAACATGTCAATCTAGTATATACCTCTCATCATTTATTGATTCTCTGAAAAAGACTAACCAAATGGATGAATACATCACATGTCATTAATCTATCTGATAAGCACATCACATGTCACTTATCCAAGTAGTTGAACACATAATATGTGAAACAACTAAGTATGGCCATTCATTTCCTTAGTCTAATTCAATCAAGGTTCATATGTCTTTTCTTGTCACACAAGTGGATAAATCCCATCTTGGTTTCACTCCAACCAATGACATGATCAACAACATACCCAACCACCCCTGTATTATCTAAGTTCATATGTTGAATTTCTTAAGAAGGATATCAAAGTATGAAGGTTATTTAACTTAGTATCTTTACAACCTCAGGTAAAAATGATTGATAATAAGCATACATCCCTAAGTATATCTATGACTGTATGATATTCCATGAAATATAATTTAGCAGACCAGTCCAAGTAATAAGTCTCTACTTATTACCTTAAGAATCTATTCTTCAATATCTCATATACAACCCTTTGTAACATATATAAGAATATATTCAAGCTAACCTTTACATATCATCACAACCCATTATACTCCATGATGATCATAAATTAGGGACAACTCAAAGTTTTTACTTTGAGGGGATATTTATCATTCAACCATTCATGTAAAATATATTGAAGCACACATGAATAAATAATAAATGGTGATTGCCTTTATTATAATGACATGATACATTTACCACCATTAAAACCAATATATTATAGAGATATAACATAAACGAATGTATTTATTTTATGAACATTACATTCATATGTAATTCCCATAGCATCTCTATCTGATTATCTAATAAAATAATCCCACAAACCACTTACTGAGTGGCATTTATGAAGAAATCTAGTTTGAATAATGGTTATACATAGGAATCATATTCCTTAAGTTCAAATATTTGAACTTATATTCAAACTCCTTAACTTCATAACATAAAATATTATAATGTTGTATTTTGTTTTCTACTTAAAACCCTTTCTAAGTATATTATCATTAACTTTGGAACCTTTTCCATTAATTTTTTTTATTTAAATATTTTGTAAATAATGTAACTATTTACATTATCACTTTACCAGCACATCATAAACCATTTTAGGATAAACTGATATCCATTTTTTATGGTAACTAATATAACTCTATATTTATTTTTACCATCATACCCTAAACTTATTTAGGATAAAGTGATAATCACTTCATTTTGGTAAACATATGTAACCATTTACATTTCTCTTTTCCAATATTTCATAAACCTTTTAGGAAATAAAGTGAATTTCACATTATGAATAAGCTAGAATAACAGTGATATTTACTTTATCATAGTAACTAAATATAACCATCTACATTTTTATTTACTGTCTCATATCCTAACTCTTTAGGATATAAAGTGAAAAATCAGTCAAACTCAGTTTTTCAAAATATTTTATTTGTTAACATTGAACTTCTATAAGTCCAAACATACTCTAACTAGTCTCTTAGAAATTATATTTACTTAGTAATATCTTTCTAAGATTCACCACAAACTACTTTGTGTTTTAGGAAATAACACTTGTTTATTTTAGTAGAAATATTTAATAAATAAACAATTGTTTCCATATCAAAAATGGTATTCTATATGATTGAAACCTTTCCTTTTGTATAGAATATTTTATTAAAATATCTCATTGATGGATGGTAGGAATATATTCTCTCATATTTTAACAAATACTTATATAAACACTTTTATCATGGGTAAACAATTTTATCCAAATATTCTTCTCAAAACATGTTATAAAAATCCAATGAATCATAAAACATGTGTATACATTTAATCATATAATAACAAAAATTTACTATTGAACATCCTATATTATCATATAATAGAAGTGAGATGAAGAAACACATCTTTTACAAACTCAAACAGGTATATCTTTGATAATCCAATCATATTGAATTATTATTATTCCTTTCTTGACATCCTTAGGTTTCAATGACCGTGAAATGCTTCTTAAAGAAACATTTTTGAACTTTTCAACATATTTTTCTTATTTTGGTTTAAATATTTTACCAAATTGTACTATCTATATAGTATCATAATCTAGAAATCACATGCCCAGTTCATCCATTCTCAACACTTTGATAATATCGGGTAAACCATTTTCATTGAATTCAATCATATTGTTGGAAAATTTCTATAATAAAAATAGGATAAATTATATAACCAAAATAATCCATTTTAGTCTCCTATTTAAAGCATGTTATAGAGTTAAACTAATAATAAAATGTATGTAAAAACACCCATCTCATTTGATTTAAATAGTCATTATTTAAAAGCCCTTCTCAAGAGCTAAATGAGATATTATACACATCTTATAGGAGTTTATCCTAACTGTAAAGCATCCAAGTTATTGATGTAACTACTCCTTTATTCCATTACTTGAAAAGAAAAAAATTCATTCTTCAATTCTTTTCATCTTTCTGACCTTCTATATATTTACAAAACTTTGTAAAACATAAATTTGATAACATATATCTATCATAACAATAGAATTTATTTCTATAACCAATAAAACTTCATGGAGACTTTTAGTCTCAATAAGTTATTAATATATTGAATATCATTTTACATACCCAATCATATTGAGTATATGAGACTAAATTCATTAATTTACCTAATCAAATTGAGTACATGTGTGGAGACTAAGATTCCTTTGGCCATTTATCATCCAATGCCTTTGAAACCTTAAATGAATAACTCTATGCTTCCATAATCACCTAGATTCACTTATTAAAAAACTTCAACCCTTATTTACCGAGGAATGAATTTCTCTAACACATAAAATACTTCTATTTCTCAAGAAATTTTCTTAAGATACCAGTCTTAGGAGTTTGTTACATTAATTTACTTATTTCAAGGATTAATATTAAGTTTAGTTTGATAATGATGTATTAATATACAACATAACTTTTTATTAGATGTAAATCACGTCTTAAATCCTTCCATTAAGGAATTTTAATGATAGTGATCCCACTAAAATTGATTACCCCATACATCATATCTATTTAGTGAGCCAATATCCACATTTCACTAAGCTAATGACCCCACTACGGTGTGGAACTCACCACTTAGTTATATAGGTAGGGAATCATCCCCATAATAATAGTTGTGATTATTGGATAATTGAATGGATAAACCTTTATCCAAATCTATTAGATGGATTCACCTAATTCTATTCCTCTAGTATCCCAACCCGTGGGGTTTCTCTGCTAAGTGTATCCCAAACAAAACCTAAAAAACAGGCTAATTCAACACAATCTAGTGTCACCCTGCTATAGTGTGAAACTAACCATTGAATAATCTCCAGTCACCCATTAATTTCTTTCCTTACATAAGATAATACATGGGAACCCCACTATGATGTGAAACTACCCTTTTGGATGAACGAGGTCTTGATAAGTATTTCTCTCAAAGGAATCTCACACTTAGTATTTAAGGGGTTTTATTTTTAAGGTCTCACCAATTAAATATCCGTCATATAAATATTAAATTCATAACTATTATATCCTATGTAATAATTATATTCTCATATATTATTCTATTTTTATGTATGCATGATTCTAATGATTTAGTTTTGGAATTATTATTCCAACCACCAAATTAATGTGTTCACACCACATTAATGTGTAACTCTTTATACATCCCACAAGTCTATGTTAATCACTAAAAAATAGAAGTTAAGTATATTTATACATATCCAAATGCATCATATGCCTAAGGGAAATGAACACTTCATGTAAAGGCATAAAGTTATATGATATTGAAATACTAAATATGAGTAAAACTAGAGTGATAGATAGCCAAAGCCATTCACTTTCCTAGCCAAGGTATGCCTCAAGGAAAGTAGGTGTTCTTGTCACAAATCAACCTGGGTACCCTGGTAACCCAATAAATGAGCTAGTCCTGACATTTCCCGAAGGATGTTCCCAATCTCCATGAGTCGATGACTAGCACCTTGCATCATAAAAATTGGAAGTGGGAACAGTTTTTCCATAAACATTTCTGAAGTAAAAGAAGAAATAAAATTTTCATATCAAAGAAAACTTCACTGGGAGTAAAGTACCATAACAAGAACTTAAATCCCAAATTTCTACAACCTAAGTACCAAACTAGGAAAACAACCCCTCTCCCTAAGGAAAAAAATCACCAAGTTCAAGGTTCAACAGCTAGATCCACCTATAATAGACCCTTTACCCTTGCTCTAACCTAGAAGGAGATAATATACAAACACCTGAAGGCATAAGTAGGGTGTGAGACAAAGTCCAGTAGGATTTCACAAAAAAATCCACAACAAGATACCAATATCAAATTGACCAATAGTTTTATTTCAATTATAAAAAAATATGTTTGGAATTTATGAAATCACATTTAAAAAAATCATTCTTTACAATTTAGAAGATGTAAATACTTTAGAAAATCATGATTCACATTTCAATTGATGGACATACATTTCAAAAGATGGAATTTTCCTTTAATCAAACGATAATTTACATAAATAGAAATTTTCACAAAATGGATTAAATATATACTTTTATATAAAACTATTTATATAAATTTGCAAGGCATATAAAACAATTCATAATAATGGAATATAAATTTGAAATACAAACAAGTGAGAAACATGTCCATGTACCAAGTAGGTATGATAGTTTTAGGCTATAGGGACCCAACACTTTGAATATGAAAAAGTATGTACATATTCCCATTGAATCAAGGCCAAGATAATTCATCACCATCACCTAAGGAATATGATATTCCAATAGGATGTTTTATAAAATTTTAGATCATAGTGTGTCTACCAAAATAACTCACTAACTACCTAAGGCTTGCATTTTATCTAATACAAAACAACGATGATCAATTTATATTAATATTGCTTAAAATATAATTAAATCCCATTCTCCATTTCAATATGCCAATTTTCCCTTTAAAAACCAAAACATGCTTTTAATAAAAAACATGCCTTTTCACAATGAAACCACTGGGTTTCCATAAAAACCATTTTCAATACATTATTCAAAAACAAGGATTTGAAATCAATTCATCATTCCATTTCAGAATCTAATTTCAAAATTAAATTCATCAATTTAATTTTCATGAAATTCCATTAATTTTATCACAAACTCCCAATTCACTGGAATTGAATTTTTTCAAAAATTTCCATCAAATAAATTTTACAATTAAATTCAATAATTTACTTTTTGAAAAAGTTCCTTCATTTTCATAAACACACCACAATTTAATAGAATTGGGGGTTTTCCGATTTTATGCCAAAAACCGTTTTTTCTTTAAAACCCCAATTCACCTGAATTGATTTTTCCAAAAAAATGATTGAAATACATTTAATTCAAAATAAAAAAATTTCATTTAATTAAAATAATTGAAATTAGAAAAATAAATTAGGGTTAATAAAATTGGGCATCGTAATGGCACCACCTACCTCGGGATCAACATATCTTGGATCACCAAACTCTAGTATATATTCATCAAAGAAGGAAGACAACAACAAGATCTGTGAGAAACAAGATTAAAACCTAGGTTTTGATCCTTAATAGTGGGTATTAGATCCTTAAACAACATACCAGGATCTATAAAACCCTAGGTAGAAAAAGAAATATTGTGGGAGATCAAGAATAAGAGGAGGAAACTAACCAGAGAATGGTCGAATGACATTCTCCTAGCTTCAGATCATATCCGAGAGGGGTATCAGGGGCCAAGAATCCTTATTGGGAGATCAAAGGTTGAGAGAAACTAGTTTGGTTCAAAGGTGGTCCATACAAGACCTAAAAATGGTGTTCAATATTTTTTTAACAAAAATTCAGCTTAATTAAAATCCTATCCACACGGTTTTCTGGGAAATGGCGCATAGTTTGGACAAACCGTGTGCAAGATGTATACCTGTAATAAATGGGCCACACTATTTCTCCCAAGGGGATGAAAGAATTTACTAAACTTTCTCAAGATGTTCAGATCTCTCTGTCCAAAACTTTCCATTTTCTTGTAGCAAGGCACATGGTTTGGCAACCCGTGCCCCATCCATATGCAAACTGTGCACTAGACCATAATTTCAAGATTCCTAATTTTTTTCAACCCAATGAAACCAAAAATGAAACCCAATCAAATATTAATAAAGAGGAGGGTTTAGGAATACTGAAAAATAGTAATGGGATGTTACAACCTCCCCACCATAGAAACGTTTTTGTCCCCAGAAGGCCTATGAAAAACCCACCACATCAAAAAGATGAATCCACTGCTCTCTCATCAGTGAATCCCTCTCCCACATATCATGATAATAAAAAACTTGATATCATAGCACATGAACCAAAGTTATCATCCTCTCATGAAGTACCTTGGTTTCAAAATCAACAATTCTAGTAGGTTGTTCAGTCACAGATAAATCAAGTTCAACTTCAAGATCATGCCAACTCAGAACACGAGTTAGATCAGATAAATATTTTTAAATCTAAGATACATGAAAAAAATTATGTATAGATGTCAGCTATGGTGGTAGTTCCAAATGATACTCAACTTTCCCCACCCACTCAACAACCTCAAAAGGTCTAAAAAATAAGGAGCAAGGTTCCATTGTCTCCAAATCCACTGATAACCCAACTGAGGTGAAACCTTCAAGAACACCTATTCAACAATTGATAATTCCAAAGGTCTATAGCGACGATCATCATAAAAATTGTATCATATTTGTGCCATCAACATTTACTAATGAATCAAATAAATATTTGCTGTCGTATCTTGGACCAAGCTCAGTCTAACCAAGGAAATCTCACCAATCTTTGAATTACACAACAGATATTTACAAGGCTAACCATACAAGGAATCAAAAGGATCCATCCTGATCAAGGAATGGTAACTATTGTTATAAAAATACTCAAAATCCCCAAATGATCATCCCATGCTCCACCAAAGTCAAGAGAATAAGCACAGATCTTGTCCTTGATAATCTATAGAGATCTTCCCATCTAGCCATCCGACTACAAATGGTATGCCATACTCAAACGAATGTGAGATCCCAGTTCCTTTTAAAGGACCATCCAAAAGTGATAAGTGAACCAAGGATTCCTACCAGAGACTATAGCATATGGAACTCTATGAAAATAAACAATATCTTCCACATATATATTTACCAACTCCTCAACTTTGTTGTCACAAAAAAATGGGCGAGAACTGATCTGATTTCGATAACCTATCAATTACAACCCATATCACATTCTTCTTTCTCTAGGTATGTGGAAAACCAACAAAAAAATACATATAGATCTCATCCCACTTTAAATTAGGGACTGAAAGTGGATGAAGAAAACTTAAAGGGTTATAGTGTCCAGACTTAACCTACTGGCATGTATAAAAATGAGAAACAAACTCAGTAATGCCTCATCTCATACCTGACCACTAGAAATGCTTCCACATGTCATTGAACTTTTTTGTGGTTCATAGGTGCATTAAACACTGGGAACTATGACAACCCCCATCACCTTTTTATTTACTATAGACGGTACCAAAAAATGATTCCAATAGCATAGAATTCCCTCTTTGGAGAAAAACCACAAGGAAACTACCTCCCCACCGTAAATAGAGTCTCTAATGCAACGTAACTCATCAGAAAGATGTTTTTCCTGTAGAATAAATATTAGAAGGGTAGATGTCAACTGAACACTAGATAAGTAAACCTCAACCCCTTTATCTTGAACTCCAATATGCAACCATGCAAAGTGATCCATCATGTTTCAATCTTTTGATGATTTTTTTACTTCCTGGGTCAGAAGATTCTTACTCAAAGTACCTGTAACGATGTTCCCTTTCCCCAAGTATAGGAAATATAGAAATCAAAAGACTGCAGGTATTCCACCCAATGACTATAGAGGAGATTCAAATCTTTTTAAGATAACATATAACTCAATATCTTGTGGTCTGAATACATGGTAAACCTTTCTTCGTAAAGTTAGTGTTGAAAAATTTTAAGTGCGTGCATCACAACTGCAAGTTCAAGGGCGTGGGTTGGATAATTCTTCTCATGTGGCCTAAGTTGACAAGATCCATATGATATGGAATGGTTACATTTCAAAAGAACACAACCCAAGACTAAACCTGATGCATCATATAAAACCACGTAGCCCTACCCAACCTCAGGAAGAGTCAACACCGGCATAATATTTAAAATACATTTCATCTCAACAAAATAATTCTGACATTTATCATTCTATGAAAACTTTAACCCCTTTCGAGTTAGTGCAGTCATCAAAGAATCCAACTTCAAGAAGTCCTTCAAAAACCAATGATAATATCTAGCTAAGCCCAAGAATATCCAAATCTCGAAGTCATTTTGTGGTTGTCCTCAAGTCATAATAGCCTTCACCTTTCAGGATCAATTGACATTCCTTGTTTCAACACCACGTGTACCAAGATTTTTTTTCCCAAATCTAGAAATCACATTTCAAAAACTTGGAATAAAGTCAGTGATTTTTCACCAATCCCAGTACTATTATCAAATGATGCACATGATCCTACTCAGAATTAGAGTGTATTAGGAAGTCATCAAAAAATACTACCATGAAAGTATCAAGATACTCATAGAAAATACTATTCATTAATTCTATGAAAACTATTGGATAATTGATTAGACCAAAGGGCATAAAAAGGCACTCATAATGGCTATACCTGCTTTGAAAGATAGTTTTCTTTGAATATCATACTCTTTTATCCTCAACTGATGGTAACTAGGTCTAAGGTCAATCTTTGTAAACCAATTTTCCAGTGAACTGATCAAACATATCATCAATCCATGGAAATAGATATTTGTTCTTTATGTTCACTTGATTGAGCTTTTGATAATAAAAACATAGGGGAAGTGAACCATCATCCTTCCTCACAAAGAGAATTAGAACCGCCCAAGGAGACACACTCAATCGTATGAAACATTTCTCAAGAAGATCATCCACATAGGACTTCAACCTTTTTAGTTTAGCTTGTTCCATGAGGTTAGAGGGAATATAAATTGATTGAGTACCAGACATCAAGTCAATGTAAAAATCAACCTCCTTCACTAGTGGAAAACTAGATAAGTCATAAGGAAATAAATCAGGAAACTCAATGAAAGTTGGAGGGAGATCACCACTCAAATATTTCCGCCCCATATCAAAGGAAAACATAGATATTACTTTCCCCAAATCTAGATAAGTAGGTCTGAATCTGCTTGATCTTGTGTCCCATTCTCCCTAAAAGACACAAGACACAACACTGGGTGTGTTAAAGGAGACTCTTCATAGATAAAAATAAATCCAATATTTATTGGCCTCGATCCAATCCATTCCGAAAATGGAATAGAGAGGTTTCATGTCAAGAACTAGGAATATCCAAGCTAGCTAAATGTCTAATAGAGATAAAAAACAAGCAGTACTGTGGAGACCCTACTCTCTCTTCATACCAAGGGGTGTATTGATATCCATTTCACAGGAAAAAAGATCCATAGGAATATTTAGTAGATTAACAACATGGGTTGAAACAAACGAATGAGACATACTAGTATCAAATAGTGAAATTAATAATAATTAATATATAGTAATGGTACCTATCACAGTCACTGGAACCATATCCACTCCCTCTAGAGACTCTTCCACTACACGAAGAAGCTTCATTCTAGATGCTTGTATTTGGAACCCTTTTTCATGTGAAGCATTTGACTACCCCAAAATTTTATGTGGAGTTGATGATCCCATTTCACTATGTGAAGTGGAATAAATATGGAATAATAACTGAAAGTTCCATAAATGTCTATAGGAGCCATAGTTCTTGGGTTCCTTATTACAAACCCTCTTCGAATGTCTTTCCTTTCCACATGTTAGCAAACCAAGGGACATCTTTCAGGTAATATAGATTTCTAGAATGAACTTGTTTCCAAGAACTTACATGAGAATCATCATGCTTCCTATTTCCTTTTAAGGAACACATGCAGTCACTAGGAGAGAAAGAAACTCCCAATAAGACTAACTTTATAGCCAGGTCCATTTCAACCATAAGTGCTCTATCCAGTACGTCAACATAAGAGGGAATCTTCAGCAATAAAACCTGAGTATGAATATCATGAAAAAGTCCCAACTCAAACCTTCGAGACTTAATACTATCATTCAATACTAACTCCGGTGAGAAGTGAACGAGCTCAACAAAATGGTTTTCATACTCCATCATAGTTCTATCATCTTGATCTAGTTTGAAAAAATTAGTAGACATGGAAAATATCATCTAATTTGGATAGAACTGGTTAGTAAAAAAACCTTAAAGTATTTCCACTCTAAGACCTCAAGTTTCTTCACCTTTATCATCTTATCCCAACATATCCTACTTAGACCTTCCAGCATGAAGGTGGTATAATTCACTTTAAATTAATCGGGTGTTTCCAAAACCCAAAGAAGCACTCCATTATGCTCAACCACTCATTAGCCTCTTGAGGATCATTAGAGAATTTGAAAGGTTATTACTTTTGGAAAAGGAACTCTTGAGAACAAATTTTGATAATTTCCCTATAAGGTTCCATAGATGGAGCTTGAATAGGAACTGAAGGTAGTGCCTGTCCCAAAGCTTGGATAGTGCACATGATCACCTATACCAGATTTGTGTCTATAAGAGGATTCACTCACTAAGATCCACCATTAGTTTCCTACTGGATTTGACTCAAACATCTCCTTAGAGGCATGATGCTACACAACATCAGTAGACAACAAGGAAGACATCAGATTAACACTAAAACCAAGCAACAAGAAAATTAATCCCAATATATAGAACAAACAGATTTGGATTTCAACCTATACAAACCAAAATAGAGAAAAGAATATAAATAAAACACAAAACATCTTTCCCTAACCACCCCTAGCAACATAAGGTTCATTGTGGTGAGTGATGGATATAAACTCAATCAAAAATACCTCTTAAGTCTCGATAATATTTTAAAAATGCATACTGACTTCAAGACAAAAGTCAAGCCTACCTTTGATACAAATTTTTCACAAACCAACCTAGGTACCCTAGAAACTTGATAACCAATATGGTTTTGACATAGCTCGAAGGGAATTCTCTATCCCCATGGGTTGGAGACTAGTACCTGACATCATAAAAAATAGAAGTGGGAATAGATTTCCACAAATATTGAAAAAGTAAAAGAAGTAAGACATTATGCATATCAAAGTAAACTCCACTGGGAGTAAAGTACCATAAGTAAAAAAGGAACTTAAATCCCAAAGTACAACAACCCAAGCACCAAAATGGGAAAACATCCCAATTACCTAAGGAAACAATTCACCATGTCCAAGGTTTAATAGCTGGATCCACCTTCAAGAGATCCTTTCCCCTTTCTTGAACCTGGAAGGAGATAATCTACAAACACCCAATGGCACAAGTAGGGTTTCAGGAAAATCCTATCAGGATTTGTTGGAACCACTTTGTGTATAAGGTTATATTTGTTGTCAATAATCGTCAATGAAGACCAAAATGAAGTAGATCAAGAAGTAATCCACTGAAATGGAGGAGTGGAAGATAAAAATTAAGGAGATCAAGAAGTACTCCGATGAAGTGGAGGAATGATAATTCAGACGATTGTTGTACTGATCATAAGTTCAATGAACATGTTTCAAAGGTGACACATTGTTTACAACAATGAAGAATGTGAGGTGTAATCCATCTGAGGATTATTAAAGAAGAATGGGGTTTTGATGAAGACCATGCAATTACTCATGATTGCATGAGAACCATGCAAGAGACTTCTTGAATAATTGAATCATATGTTTTGCATGAAGTATATCATAACGATTGAAGAAGAAGACAATGTTCAAGTGAATGGAATTATAAGATGGCCATGCGAGGATTGGAATTCTAAGATGGACATGCACATCACATTTTCACAAAAGATGATGATGAAAAAACTTTTCCTTCAAAGAATACATATCACGATAGTGAAGTTTGTAATGAAAGCAGAAGAGTTGCTTAAGGATACAAATCACCGAGAAGAAGTGTTTTTGGGGTGATCCTTCTTGTTGAAAAAGCAAACAAAAGACATACAAATTTGTTGACAAAGGATATTCCATGGTGGAATTTCAAGTTCAAGGGATGTGGTTAATTATCCATGTTTTATTCAAGAGAACGTTGACAAAGTAATGGATGATCTGGAGGTGGTACAAAACTAGTAGATATAAGGTCGCGCCGTTTCCCAGTGTTTCCCAAATTTTTGGGCATGAAAATCGGCAAATGGAGAAAAGTGGTTTTGGCAAAGAGACTTGCACGCCACATACCTGAAGGAGAGGAAACTTGCACACCATATTTTTTTCAAGATCATAACATAAATTTATGGAAAAGGGACAAGGGTCGTGCAAGTATTGAGTTGGTTGCACAAGTGACTTGCGCGCCGTGAAGAGGCTTGTGCGTCGATGCTTATGTAGCTTGGGAACTTTCACGCCTATTGTTTTTCAAGAACAAAACTTCAAAATATGGAAAAGGAAAGAAGGTATCGCAAGTATTGGTTGGGTCGGTCAAGTGAGCTGCATGACAGAGGCCAGGGGAGATGAGATGCGCGCTGAGACTTGCGCGCAGAGGGGTGAATTGCGCGCCGCCTCGCAGGTTTACCAGACCAACCCTACTCATTTACCATGGAGTTCAATACTTATAGATTGTTCGAGCTCTTGTCACGTAGGTGATTGAGCCACGCTTGTGGTTGTTGGGTCGTGCAAGTAGAGGTTGCACGCCGGTTGTTGGCTGGGCACCCAAGGGGGTTTGGGAGAGAAAGGAAGTGGGCCGCACAAGTTTGTAGTTGGAAAAGGAAGCACCGTGTAGGTGATTTGGTTACACTTGCACACCAATTTGGACTTGTGCGCTGAAGACTTGCGCGCCATATTGGGACTTGCACGTCGGGATTGGAGAAAAGCGCCAGGTGCTGTTGGAGTAGGACCGTCCTTTTAGAGCTGAATGAAAGCTGAAAGATTACTCTATACCTTCAGTGAAATAGATGATGTATTCATTTGAAAATACGGAAGAACAATGAACAATATGGTGTTATGAATAGAAGTGGTACCGCACACACATGACTGGTGTTTGACATCCTCATTGTGCTTTGCAAAGAGAAGAAGAACGGTTCATGCAACTAAACTCAGATCTACACTTAAAGAGGGGAATATATCAATACACTCAGGTGTTAGTATTGAGAATCAAAGGAAGAGAAGAAGAAGATATAGTGTATTCAGTTATTTCACTAAAGTAGAAGGTTGAATACAAAAGAGCATCAACTCGAGACTCTGATGCAAGAAAAGTCTCATGCTGAACAGGAGACAAAGAATTCAATGCAAATATATTAAAGAGAACTTCACATCTATAAACTGAGCGGGACTTCACCAACGACAGTGAGCCAGGGGGAGTCAATGGGAGTGACCCGAGGGACGCAGTGAGCTATCCCTGAATCTTTTGTAAAGGCAGTGAGCCTAGGACAGAGTGACTGTTCCTGAACCATTGTAATCCATAACTAGTGAAGATTAGTGGAATTTGGTACGACCGACAACTTGTCGGCGTATGATCCTTGGACGTAGCCCTTAGTGGTGAACCAAGTAAAATTGATGTGTTATCTCTTTTCATGTGAATGTTTCATTACTGATCATATCAATCATACAGGTTTAAGTAGTTCCTACCAATGTGGGAACAAGATCCACAACTTTAAGAAGAAAAAGTTGACACCCTGATTCACCCCTCCCCTCTCAGGGTGTCCCGGGGTTGTACAAGTGGTATCAGAGTGAAAGGTTAATGTATGTTGGATACTCCACAGTAATTCTATTTAGAAGAGGATTTGAGTTTCTTTCCTAAAGTCAACAGTGAAGAGCAGTCTTGATGAAGATTCAGTCATTTCTGAGAAAAAGTCTACATCTAGCAAGACCATGACAAACAGGAAAAAGAAAGAGAAGAAGAAGATGAATAAGTCCCTTATATCCAAAAAAGATGTAGTGTCTTATTCTCCATACCATTCCAATAATGAATAAACATCAAGCTTGGAAAGTATCGAGCAGGTGGCTCAGGATTCTTCCAGAGGAAAGGATGACATCCCTAATTCAAGATTTCAGGAAAAACTCAAAACATATCTGTATGATATTCCTGAAGAAAGGGTTGCTATTATTTGTAGCCTATTCCAATCTATGCAGGTTGAGATCACTAGATTAGAAAGGGAAGCTGAAAATATGGAAAAGGTATTGGAAAGAAAAGTTCTGGAAAGTATGAAGCTCACCAAATTGATTAAAGTCTTTGAAGAAAACGAGGAAGTCAATAAGACTCTAAAAGAAAAGATCCATGCACTTGAAGCTAAGCTGAATAAGAGCACTTAAGTCAAGAGTTTTTTTGGAATAAACTTCCATGAAATTTAGGTAACTTGACTCTTTTTTACAAAACAATGTTAAGATGCATGAAGATGAGTTTGAAAGATTGAAGAAGACTTGTGAAGAGAAGATGATCATGATTGAAGATCAGAAGATCATCCTCAATATTGAGGGTCAAAAATTGGAAGCCCAGTTGACCAAGATTGATAATACACATATTGAGACTTCACAAACGAATGATATGAGTGATGCCTATACTCAATGTTTGTTGGAGGAATCTAAAGTTGAAATACCTCCAACACGTGACAAGAAGATTATGACAACTCTTGATTATCCACATCAAGAATCAGTTCCTGGTGGTACTCAATGCTCACTGAAGGATTCTATTGTCGAAAGACCTCCAACATGTGATAAGAAGATCATGACTTCACTCATTGATCTATCACAAGAAACTAAGAAAGTGAAGTTACCATCCAAACCATCTTGTACTCATGTTTCTAAATACGTTCCTAAAATCAGTGCAGGTTGGAAGAAAAGTTCTAAACAAGTATGGATGAGGAAAGGTGAGAAGAAGAAACCTACCACCATGGCTAGGGTGGATGAGAAGAAAAAGGAGGAAGTTGGTTCCTCAAATAGAGCACAAAATATTAAGAAAAATACACAACAACCTCATACAGAAGATACAAAGAAGAAAAGATTTGTGGGTCAATGTTGGTGCTGCAATAGATTTGGGCACTGTGCACTGGATTGTTGGTACAATCCCTTTAACTAAAAATCACAAAGAAGGCCTGTATCAAAGGGAAGAAATCCAGGGAATAAGAAGCAACATATGAAGGTCCAGAAGTATATGTTTACAGCAAATATATTTGGAATGCTTGATAACATCTGTGATGTATGCAACGGTAGTGGTCACAAGAATGGTGCATGCCTATGTCAACAGATATCCAGAGCTGATAAGAACATAAGACCACACAAGCCAGCTAAGAAAGAAGAATATTCCTTGGGAATAAATCAGAAGAATATTGTGAACACACATTTCCCCAAGAAGATCTCAAGTAGGGAAGCTGAGGAGACCCGGGATTTTAGATCCATGAAATTGAAGGGCCATTCATCCAAAATAAAAACTAAGTGGGATGAAACTCAGATAAACCCATGTGGAAGAACCAAATAAGCCACAAAAATTCCAAATGACATATTGGTCATCTGTCCAGAAGATTTGAAACGAATGAGGAAACTTGAATATGAAAAGGCCAAGGCTAGTTCTAAAGGAAAAGAAAAAATTTCACGTGATGAAGACAGAGTGCAGGAGAGATTTCAAACCAAGAGAAACACACGTTTCAAAGAAGTTCTGTGTGAGAGATGCAAGAAATATGGTCACATTGCAAAAATTTGTCTAACCTTAATACTAGAGCAAGAAGAAATCCTTAAGAGGAGTAAGAATGTATCATTCATTAAGGCTGTTAAGCAGAACAATTCCCCACACAATGTAGAAGAGAATGTGAAGAAACCCATGCCACATCAACAGATGTCAAAACATATGTTCAAATGTGTAGGCATGAAGACTGGAGTGAATAGAGGAACATGGTTGAGAAAAGAACCTCAACCATGCAGCTCATGTTGATGAATAAAGGAGGAACCACCTTATTCCCCTAATCATTTTTGTATTGTATTTGTGCTAATAATGCAGGGAATTGAAGGTAAAGCATGCTCTCAGGGGGAGAACCTGAGAAGTAGTGAATGCTGTCAACTCTGGATAGCCAAGTTGAAGAAGTTTCCATCCTTGGTAGATTATTTAATTTATTTTCAAAAGATTAAGATGATGAAGGATCACTCTTGATGAAGATGATGAGGAGTGTTTCCCTTGAGGGGGAGAAAAATGAAGAAGCTTTTATAATCACTGTTTCAATCAATATCAACCCCAGCTAGAATCAAATGCAGTTACTCTATGAATTTCTTGAAGATCATGCCATTGGAGAAGGTATGCCATTTCTCAATCTCTATCCCTTGGTTACTCAGATCAAAGATTTTTCTACAAAGGGGGAGTAACTGAATTGATCAGTGACATAAGAATAATGGATGTGCCCCAAGGCCACTTATCCTACTAATTGCACTTGAATGTTTTTGATCTGTTTGCTGATGTGAGTGCAGGAGTTTCAGGTTGATTATTCCCTATCACATTTGATTTCTTTTTCCTAAAATGAAAGTGGTAAACCCTTGAAGAAAAAAGACATGAGTTCTCATCTCATGTGGTATCATGATCTGTGAATAATGGAAAGCCTTGTTGTCTTAATCAAATCCTCTTGTTTTCTACATTGAGAATTGCTCAAGTATACTTAGAGTGAAATGATTAATGAAACATTGATTAAGTATAGATTGATACCCTCCCTACCATGAGCTTTTTATTTCTTGTCAATAAGGGGGAGATAAAGTGAAATGAACGTTTGAAAATAAAAGTTGATTGAAGAGAATATTCTCATTTTGACATTGATGAATCCATTTCAGAAGATGTATAAGGTATTGACAACAAAATACAAAGGGTGATATTGTTGGAACCAATTTGTATATAAGGTTGTATTTTTTGTCAATAATTGTCAATGAAGACCAAAATGAAGGAGATCAAGAAGTAATCCAATGAAATGGAGGAACAGAAGATCAAAATGAAGGAGATCAAGAAGTACTCCGATGAAGTGGAGGAATGATAATTCAGACGATTGTTGTACTGATCATAAATGAACATGGGTCAAAGGTGACACATTGTTTACAACAATGAAGAATGTGAGGTGTAATCCATATGAGGATGATTAAAGAAGAATGGGGTTTTGATGAAGACCATGCAATTACTCATGATTGCATGAGAACCATGCAAGAGACTTCTTGAAGAATTGAATCATATGTTTTTCATGAAGTAGATCATGATGGTTGAAGAATAAGACAATGTGAAAGTGAATGGAATTCTAAGATGGCCATGCGAGGATTGGAATTCTGAGATGGCCATGCACATCACATTGTTACAAAAGATGATGATGATAAAGCTGTTCCTTCAAAGAATACATATCATGATAGTGAAGTTTGTGATGAAAGCAGAAAAGTTTCTGAAGGATACAAATCACCGAGAAGAAGTGTTTTTAAGGTGATCCTTCTTATTGGAAAAGCAAAAAAATGAAATAAAAATTTGTTGAAAAAGGAGATTCCATGGTGGCATGTCGAGTTCAAGGGATGTGGTTAATGATCCATGTTTTATTCAATAGAACGTCGACAAAGTAATGGATGATCTGGAGGTGGTACAAAACTAGCAGATACAAGGTCGCGCCGTTTCCTAGTGTTTCCCAAATTTTTGGGCCTAAAAATCGGAAAATGGAGAAAAGTGGTTTTGGAAAAGAGACTTGCGTGCCACATACCTGAAGGAGAGGAAACTTTAGAACCATATGTTTTTCAAGATCAGAACATCAATTTATGGCAAAGGGACAAGGGTCACGCAAGTTTGAGTTGGTTGCGCAAGTGACTTACGCGCCATGAAGAGGCTTGTGTGCCAGTTCTTAGGAGGCTTGGGAACTTGCATGACTATTTTTTTTTCAAGAACAAAACTTCAAAATATGGCAAAGGAAATAAGGTCTCACAAGTATTGGTTGGGTCGCGCAAGTGAGCTGCGTGAAAGAGGCCAGGGGAGATGAGCTGCGCACCGAGACTTGCGCGCCGAGGGGTGACGTGCACGCCGCCGCGCAGGTTGACCAGTTTGCCTATAAATAAAGGACCACCCCTCCTCATTTCCCACAGATTTCAATACTTAGATATTGTTCGAGCTCTCTTCGCGTAGGTGATTGAGCCGCGCTTGTGGTTGTTGGGTCGCGCAAGTAGAGGTTGCACGCCGGTTGTTGGCTGTACGCCCAAGGCGGTTTGGGAGAGAAAGGAAGTGGGACGCTCAAGTTTGTAGTTGGGGAAGGAAGCGCTGCGCTGGTACTATGGTGACACTTGTGCACCAGTTTGGACTTGCGCGTCAAAGAATTGCGCGTCGTATTGGGACTTGCACGCCGGGATTGGAGAAAAGCACCAGGTGCTGTTGGAGTAGGCCCGTCCTTTTAGAGCTAAACGAAAGCTGAAATATTTCTCTATACCTTCAGTGCAATAGATGATGTATTCATTTGCAAAGACAGAAGAACAATGAACAATCTGGTGTTATGAATAGAAGTGGTACCGCACACACATGACTGGTGTTTAACATCCTCATTGTGCTTTGCGAAGAGAAGAAGAACGGTTCGTGCAACTAAACTCAGATCTGCATAGAAAGAGGGGAATATATCAATACACTCAGGTGGTAGTCTTGAGAATCAAAGGAAGAGAATAATAAGTTATAGTGAATTCAGTTATTGCACTAAAGTAGAAGGTTGAATACAAAAGAGCATCAACTCAGGACTCTGATGCATGCAAAGTCTCATGCTGAACAGGAGACAAAGACTTCAATGCAAATCTATTGAAGAGACCTTCACATCTATAAACTAAGTGGGACTTCACCAATGGCAGTGAGCTAGGGGGAGTCAAGGGGAGTGACCCGAGGGACGTAGTGAGCTATCCCTGAACCTTTTTGTAAAGGTAGTGATCCTGAGAGAGAGTGACTATTCCCAAACCATTTTAATCCACAACTAGTGAAGATTAGTGGAATTTGGTAGGACCGAAAACTTGTCGATGTATTCTCCTTGGACGTAGCCCTTAGTGGTGAAACAAGTAAAGTTGATGTGTTATCTCTTTGCGTGTGAATGTTTCATTGCTGATCAAATTCATCATACAGGTTTAAGTAGTTCCTACCAACATGGGAACAAGATCCACAACTTTAAGAAGAAAAATTTGACACCCTGATTCACCCCTCCCCTCTCAGGGTGTCCCGGGGTTGTATAGGATTTCACTAAAAATTCCATAACAAGATGTCAATATCAAATTAACCAATAATGTGTTTCAATTCTAAAACAAATAGGTTTGGCATTTATGAAGTCATATTTAAAAAAATCATTCTTTACAATTTAAAATATGGAAATATTTTAAAAATCATGTTTCCATTTTCAATTAATGGAAATAAATTTCAAAAGATGTAACTTTACTTTAATCAAAGGATACTTTACATAAATGTAAATTTTCACAAAATGGATTAAATATATACTTTTATATAAAATAGTTTATATAAATTCCAAAGGAATTTAAAATAGTTCATTATAATTTCCTAAGGAATGGGATGCACTAATATGATGTTTTAGAACATTTTAAATCATAGAGTGTCATAAAAAATAACTCACTAACTACCTAAGGATTGCATGTTCTCTAGTAAAAAACAACGATGAACAATTTATTTTAAGACTGCTTAAAATAAAATTAAATCCCATTCTTCATTTTAATATTCTAATCTTCCCTTTAAAAACCAAAATGAGTTTTAATAAAAAATAGGCCTTTTTCACAATGAAACCACTGGGTTTCCATCAAAACCATTTTCAATCCATTTTTCACAAACAAGGATTTGAAACCAATTCACCATTACATTTCAAAATACAATTTCACAACTATATTCATCAATTTAATTTTCATGCAATTCCATCAATTTTATCACAAACCCCCATTTCACTAGAATTGAGGTTTTTTCAAAATTTTCCATCAAATAAGTTTCAAAATTAAATTAAAAAGTTTAATTTTCAAAAAAAATCCATCATTTTCATAAACACAACCTAATTAAATGGAATTTGGGGGTTTCTAATTTCATTCTAAAAACCCATTTTTCTTTAAAACCCCAATTCACCAGAATTGGGGTTTTCCAACATAATTGTTGAAATACATTTTAATCCAAAAGAAAAAAATTTAATTTAATTCAAATAATTGAAATTAAATAAATTAATTAGGGTTAATAAAAGTTTGTCATCGTAACAGAACCAAATACCTTAGGATCAATGGATCTCAGATTACCAAACCCTAGTCAAGATTTATCAAAGAAGGATGATAACAATGATATCTGGGAGAAAAAAGATTCAAACTAGGTTTCGATCCATAAAAGTGGGTATTATATCCTTCAAAAAATACCAAGATCTATAAAACCCTAGGGAGAAAGAGAGAGATTGTGTGAGATCAAGAATGAGAGGAGGAAGCTAACCGGAGAAGGATCGACCGATGTTTTCCTAGATTCAGATCGAATTTGGGAGGGGTCTGATTCTTAAGAGCTCCAAGGTTGAGAGAAACTAGTTTAGGTCAAAGGTGGTCTATTTGGGACTTAAAAATGGGTTTGGGATTTTTTTAAAAAATAAATCTTAATTAAAATCCAGTCCACATGATTTCCTAGGAAACAGAGGATGGTTTGGAAAACCATGCACAGTCCATTCACCTGTGAAAAATGGGCCACATGGTTTCTCCTAAGGGTATGAATGACTTGAATAACCATGTACAAGCTATGTAGAGATCTCTGACCAAAACTTTCCATTTTCCTGTAGCAGTGTGCGCAGTTTGGAAACCCTTGTGCCAGCCATGTGCAAACCGTTAACTAGCCCAGAATTTCAAGATTCTTAATTTTTTTCAACCTGAAGTAACACCAAACAAAACCCAACTAAATCTGAATAAAAATTAGGGTTTAGGAATACCTAAAAACAATAACAGGATGTTATAGACTGACCCTAAGTCCCTCTACCTAGGGAGACTTTACTTAATGGATAATTCATATCATGAAAACTCTAACACCTAATATGCACAAACAAATCCCAACAACTAATCTCAAGCTCATAATTGAAATTAAAAAATGAGGTCAGTGTAGATGAAAACTAAATTTTATGATATCAAACCTAGAATGATATGAAAGGATCTATCCTAGAGGAAATTCATCAAATTAATTTTGGCATACAATCATTCATAATATAAAAAATTTATAACTATGAATAAAATAGGGAGTAACCATTAAATAAATGAACAATTGAAATATTTAAACATGAGAAAAACAATTACGAACAATTTAATAAATAAAATCTAATTATAAAACCTTTTATAATTTCAACTTTAATATTATGGACATTCCATAATTTCAAATATAAACTCTTTATATTCTTTCCAATATGAATTATTTCATATTTATCATAATATGTAATTTACCCTTTTAAATGCATAATATTATATGAATTATAAAATATTTATAATTAAATTTCTATTATGTAAACCTTTTATATAATATAAATATCATATACTATATTATTATTTAAACCTTGATCATATCAATTATCAAAGAAACTTTTGAAATGGATTAAATAATATCAAAATAAACCCCCTTTAATTTTGAATAATTTAAAATTAATTAATAATAAACTAAAAATGAATATTAATAAAATTTAATAAATAAAAAAATTATTTATTTTCCAAAATATGAGACATTTATGAACTATTCATAAATAGATGCTAATTGTAAACATTTTATAAATTAGTAAGAAAATAAAAATTTTATATTCTTATCAATATGATCCCTTTCACATTTTATATTAAATGAAATTTATATGATATTTTCTGAATTATAAAATATTTATAATTAAATATCTATTACATAAACATTTTTATATAATCTAAATATTATATATGTTGGAATTTATAAAACTCTTTATAAATTTACTTTTATGATTTATAAGTAAACCATTTATTTCAATATCATAAATCATTCCATTTAATTTATCAAAATATATTTTAAAAAATATTTATCAATTACCTATAAACATTATTTATTTAATTAATTTATAAAACACTTTTATAAATTTATATAAATATTTTAAAATAACTTTTTCATTATTTATATAAAATTTATAAATAATAAAATTCAATTAAAAATTAAATTATCTTGATTAAAATAAAAACTTTATTTATTTTCATAAACAAGAGTAATATATATGAATATTTCATATTTATTTCTTGGCTTGAAAAATCTCATTTTACTATTAAAATATATTTTTCATAAATTAATAAACATGTGGATCTGTCAAAGAAGTCTACCCTATGATACCATTTATGGGTTTCTTATGAACATCATATGATCATATTCAGTGGAAGATAACCCAAACATAGATAGATCTATCCTTGATAATCCATGTGTAAATAAACTATATAAACAGTATACCTATAGATTTCCAACGACAACAATCTTCTTTTTTTTCTTAGGGATTGATAATGCTTGATGAAGATCACGAAGTAGTGAACAAAAGAACTCTACCTCTAAGGGGGTTAAAATGACCAATTGATCCACAATCATATCACAAGGATATGCGAATTCTGAAGGGGTACTGGCACCTTCGTCTTAGATGATGAACAATAGTATGGGAGGAAGAGAAAAATGAGAGGCTTGCTCACAATTGCATATAATCAATAGGAGGGAGCACATCCTATTATATATCCACCCATGATGTGTTTTAATAAATGAAAATGTGTTGTCCATATTAATATATCCACATACATTTATTCCCATAAATTATTGAATCCTATTCAATGAGTTGTCAAGACAATTAATCCATTCATAATGGATTGTAACTGATAATAAAACTAGTTGGGAGAAATAAATATATATCAAATAAATATATATTTATTACCACAAGTTTTTAATACATGAATTATAATACATGCATCAAATTCATGTAATTAAATATACACTTTATATATATAATATCATACATCATATTATATATATATATATTTAGTGCATATCTAACAAGATGATGTGAGGTAAAGATCAACAATGGTTATATGTGGTGTTGGTTCACTGCGGTGATCCCCATGCAGTTTTGTGGCATTAGTTTGGGGATTTTTCAAAAGGAATAACCATAGGCTTCATATGCTCCATGATTAGATGATCTAAGCACCACATGACTTGTGAGAAAACTGCTCACATGGGTGGCTGAAAAAATGGGATAGTTCGGCCTTATGAGGTTGACATGGAATTTACTAGGCCTAAGCCAAAATAACTTGGGGGATGGAGTTATACCCTGAGTGATCAAAACATGGTGAGGCAAACCAACACGACTTTGTAACCCATGTGGGGTCCATGTGCCCAAGGCTTATTGAGACAAAAGTCTTCTCATTTCACTATAATTATTGAGAAAAGTGTGTCTTTTTAATACAATGTATATTATAAACATATATATAGTTAATTTCACTCATTTTTTCATTTAGATCAAAATGGTGATATTTTCAATGTCATTTGTGCGCATTTAAAAGTTTTTTTGGAATTTTAAGTATTTTTACATTGAATTTGGTGATGAACCAGCCCAAGAAAGTTCTAAATCCACCATTGTATTTATTTCCTTCAGTCAAACAGAATAATATCTTATATTGGACTATTTATAGTTTCTAAGATAATGTATTTTTTTAGAAAAATAGGTTTTTGAATGTGAATGTATTTTATATGACAAAACCCTCTAATCTAGAATATACCCTTAGTACCCTTGGATAGGGAACAAGGGTTTAGAAACACTAAAATAGATGACACCCAATGTCACAAACTAATCTATTTAACGAGGATCCAAAATCTGTGTACTGAATCTTGTAGATGTCAAAAAAATTTTCCATAAGAAAACAAAAAAAATGAAGAAAAAAATGAAATAACAACAACATGAATGAGGTTAATAATTAGTCTTATTCCATTAGAATAACACTACAACCTTTGGATCAAGAGATAAATCTACGATTTATAAGATCCCAAAATACCAAAACCTTACTTAGAAATAGAATAAGATTAAAAATGAACAATACTTTGATACAAGTGAACCCACCCATCTATTTGTATATGAGTCCGTCCTATGACACTAGTTCTAATGCCAACAAATATTTATAGATGACCATCCTTCGATCATGGTAACCACAAATTTCCTTCAACTTGAAATGACTTAAGTGGAAAATTATTGAGAATAATATATTCTTTAAAAGTCTTCCTATATTTATTTTTCACTTATAAAAAATTTTCCCCACTACATCCGGTTCTGGACATCTGGTTCCATTGCACCCTGCCTCTATTCATAATCAGCATCATAACTTCCAAATTCATGTCTTTCAGAAATTTATGACACTTAGTCAAAAAATAGATCTTCATAGATTAACATAACAATAACCCACTTTAATATTGTTAAAATCTTCCCCATGTCCTTTAGATCACTTCCTTCCATTAACTATTTATCTAGTATTTAGTGTCACTATGGTTCTTTTTCATTATTTTGGCATCGAAAAATTCATGCGACACACTTTTCTGTACAACCAATGAAATAATTATCACTTATAAAACAAATATCGAGTTTGAGTAGAAATGTGTCTCTATGCCAAAAAGAGAAAAAGATTGTATTTTCACATGCCAAAAGAATGATCACATAATGAAGGATGGATATTCATTAAATTTTTTTCCCAATCTAGTGTCATGGTGGTGAGAAACACTGCCAGAAGTGGGATGTGGATTTCACAAATTGCTAATAAAAAAGTTTTTCCACTTTAAAACCCATTTTAGGGTATTTGGAGGACTTTTTGACATTATAAAATACCCTTTTAGGGTTAATAAACCATATCAAGAGGTATAGTTAACTTCTCAATCTTTTATTTGATTATTTGTGGATCCTAAATGGACTTATTGATCAAAAGTTATGGTTTTTGGAAGTTAGGAAAATTTTATAAAGGAACTCAAGTTCCCGCACAAGACATTCTCATAAGTCCTTCATGAAGATCCCTCACAAAATTCCTTCATGAAAGTCCCTCATTCAAGTACCTCATTAAATTACCTCACTCATATCCTCTACATAGCTCCTTTTCATAGCTCCTTCACACATGTCCACCAGCTGGTCTATAAATATACCCCTCACCCTCTAATTTTTAGGAGGACATATGAACTTTAGAACGACGAAGTAAGGTGAGAGATTTTATCACGATAGTTTTTTCCCATCTAGTCCACAATAACAAGGGTAAACCACTATGGCCATACTTATAATAGTATGAGGCCTCTAATTCTCCCCCACTTCGTTGAGTCCCCACTTAGGATAACCACTTGGGTGATCCCCCACTTAGACAAACCACTTGGGAGATCCTAAACTTGGGAGAACCACTTGGGAGATCCCCCACTTGGGAGAGGAACTCTGATCCACCCAAGTACTACTTGGGTGAGGTATTTCCAATTCTCCCAAGTACTACTTGGGTGAGGTACTTTCAATTCACCCAAGTACTACTTGGGTGAGGTACTTCCAATTTGACCAAGTACTAGTTGGGTAAGGTAATTCCAATTCACCCATGTACTACTCAGGGGAGGTACTTCCAATTATCCCAAGTACTTATTGGTAAAGGTACTAACATTCATTTGGGATAATCACCTTTTCTATCCCTCACTATGGACAAACACCTTCACTATCCCTCACCGGGACTAAGAATCTTCAATATCCCTCACTAGGGATAAGCATCCTTATTTTCCATCTCACCCAGGCTAAGCACCAATTCACCCAGGTCTCATACCTAGGCATCAATTCATTTGATTTTAAATATGAGATGAGATACTACTCATGGATCTAGAAACATGGTAATCATTATAGGTGTAATCCTCAACCAAACCTTCAAATCACCATGAGTCGAGATACTCTTCATGGTTCCAGAAACATGGGCATCCTCTTATGTGTAAGCCCCAACCACACCTTCAAATCTCTATGAGTTGAGATACTTCTCATGGTTCAAGAAACATGGGCACAATCCTAAGTGTAATCCCCAACCAAACTTTTAAATATCCATGAGTTGAGATACTCCTCATGGTTTTAGAATCATATGAATCCTCCTAGGTATAAGTGTTGGATATGGTGTCCTAAGATCAATTTTTTGTACTTTGATTACATGTATATTCGATGTATTCAATATTAATAAAACTTCTTATTATATATTGTTCATTTTTATAAATGAATATAAAGTAATAATATCCTAGAGTATGCGTCACATTGATAAAGTCATAGTTGTTCCCCATTATGATGATATCCTTTAAGTTCTATTATGATATTATTAAATAATTCTTTACAGTTGGATAACGTACTATGATGGGACACATAATACATATACTGTTAGGTGCGAGTACCCTTAAGAAGACTAGTATTGTTATCACAAAGTTCTCACTTAGTAATCTCTAAGATGAGAGATTATGAAAACAAACCCACCAGTAGGAATTACACATGTTTTGGTGTCATCAGATATTCCTATCCCTAAGAATGTTTAATGGTCCTTAAACTTTAAGATTATTATTAATGCATGTTACAACTCACGTACTTAGATGTATTTCATAAACCATGATAATAACTTTTGATGGAGAATTTGGATATGTTGGGTGAATCACTAGTGACATGTCATTAATGGATAAGTCAAGGAAGGATTTGTCCCTTATATATTTATTTAAACTGATATATTATCCCTTTGATTGAAATATAATCATCACCATAAATTCTATAGCCATGGTGTAATGACATGTTTATTTCAAATAGTCAAAGAAAGAAATATCGAGCATATAGGTTCATGACATAGACGTGAAACCTTCTTGATGGGGCATTTCAACAAAGAAATCATATTATATAGTGATCATTAATATGTGGTTGTCATCATTGATACCTTAAGTTTCTTTATCTTGGGTACATTGACCTATTTCTAGATAGTAATCTTGGAATTTAGGCAAGCACTTCTAATTATAATGAGAAATAATCCAAAATGGTCACAATCTAAGTGTTACAGATGATCTCGATTAAATTATATTTGAATTTAATTAATTGAATAAATATTATTCTCAAGAACAAGGGATAATTATTCATATTTTATTTATTTTAAATATTTATTTATGAGTAAAATATTTAAATTAAATATTTATTCAGGTTTTCAATAAATTCTAGAGGATTTTTAATGAACCAAGGCCATGTTCAGTGATAAATATTAATTAAAAAGTCGGTTAAATAATTTTTGTTATTGAGAAAGTCAGAAAGAGACAAATAATAATAATAATAATATTATTATATGGAATGAGTTTTATTAAAAGTTATAATATTATTTAAGGTAAGACATGCAGTTAAATAATTATTTTAACATAAACCCTATCTCTATAAATAGATACTTATGTTTATTGTGTTGGGAAATCGATTGGTGTAATTGAGAATATAGAATTTTTGCACACAAGAAATTCTATCTCGACTCCTATCCTCTTTCTACCTCCTTCTCAAGAACAAGAAACACAAGATAGATTCTTTCAATACCAAAGGATGATCGATCAACAAAAACAATGCCAGACAATCGATTTTCCATATTAGCACCTAGAGATAGATTGAAATTACTTGAAGATCAAATGAGAACATGTGGATCACCACTAGAGAAATTATATCCTTGGATCCTCACAATAAAACAAAGGAAATCCAAAAGGGTTTTTTGGATGATCAACATCATCAATAAAGAAAGGTTCCTAAGATAAAGCAATAGTTTCTTCTGACATTAAATAAATTAATTCTAAATTTGACTTGAAATATCGTCACTCTTGGTTTTAGGAATATAAATTTTAAAATAAATTTTAAATTATATCACTCACCACAACACACTTACACTATTCCCAGAACTATCAATTAGTATCATAGGGGTTGCATTTAAATTTATAATTATTTATTTGATTGTTGATCCCTATGAAATTGTGGTGGAATTTATATTTCATATTATTTTTTCTTTAATATAATTTGAATTAACATGTTATAGATATATTAATCATGTTCATTTAGTGTTTTATTTTCTTAAAAGTCTAAGAATATATGTAGAATGACTAGAGATTCCATTGGGAACTGCCAATTTTTGGCTGGTAATAAAGGGTTACATGGCATGTACTCGAAAGTACATGTTGTGTACCCTAGTACACTACACATGAACAAACCATAGGATAAAAAAACTACAATATAGTTATTATATGTGGTGTACCCCATGTGTTGACTAGAATACCAGAAACACAGTTTTCAAATAACACAGAGTGTATTTGTGTATATGTCGTGTAGTCCACATGAGTTAGTGGTGTAAATCGCACAATCCATGTGGTCATTATACATGGTCAAACTACATGAGACCGACAACCATAAGTATTTATGATATAAACGATGTGTATGTAATGTAAAAAATGTATCTCATTAATTCCTACATCTTAGATTCACATTGAGTTATCTAGATAGACAACATTAGAGATACATGATATTTAGTTGGAGTGCACACATCTTGTAGTCTCTCATATGAGAACATGCCAAGTATTTTATGGCATTGCATGGTCACACAGATTTCAGATCACATGGGATGTAGCTAACCTATACATGATATGTAATTAGATTAGATACACTCTAATGACCTAGGTAAGTATCTCAGAACATGGAAAGCAGATACACGACATGTAGCTGTCATGTACATGTCGTATAGTCTGACCAAGTCAACATGCTGAAGCCCTAGGTGTGTGACCCGAATACATAGAAATAGAGGCTCATGACATATAGATGGATAATACATGACGTGTAGTCTCCCAATTACTTCTATAATTAAATTAAATTGAAAAAATGTGGAATTAAAACCATATTACTTTTATTGGAACTTTATGTGTTTGAAAATTTAATAAGGGTTTTAAAGAATTTTAAATTCTCATTTAATTTATTGTAATAAATCTACAACTATTGGTTCTGCCATTAATTTTTCATTAATTACTTAATGATGTTTATATCCAATAGGATTAATATGGTCATTAATATAAAATGGAATTAATTAATTAATTAATTAATAATGCTAGCATGTTTATCTTAATATTAAATAATGGATAAATAAATAAATGTTATCCATTTATTTTTCATATACATTGAATGTATGACCATTCATAATCTAGACCAAGACTAGTGTAAGTTTTTGAATTTATTTAATTTAATTTATTACAAGGGCTTGAAATTATTTATTATTAAATTAAATTTGATGGCCTACAAGTCATACCTCCCTCCATTATTATGTAGAACCTGCATGTCCAAGGATATTTATGTAATCTACCTTTAACCAATCCTTTGGTTCCCCTCACTTGAATTTAATTTATAAATATTTATAGTTAATGGAGTTTCCTAAGGAGCATGGAGGTGTTTTAAGATGAAGCCATAATGAGGACAACCTAGGTGTTAAACAAGTGGATGGGTGGAATACTCCAACTAATTTCAAGACCAGCAACAAGATTTATTTCCCCTAGCCCAAAGGTTGATTTAATTTCCACTCACTAAATAATCCATTAGATGAATTCAATGAATGGGTCATTTAATTAATTATTTATTTATATCTATGCAATCGTTTATTTTATGGATGAAAGGACATAATCACATAAATAAATGAATTAATGTGAAAAGATGAAAATTAAATAAATGAATTATTTATAAATGTTTTATACAACATGGTTAATTAATTAAGTAAAATCCACTTAATATTAATGAGACATGTAAAGGGTAAAACATGATAAAATTTATATATAATTAATTAAAATCCCTCAACCTAATATTAAGTTAGACTAAGCCTTCCATTACTTGATTGGTAATGAAACCATAGAACTAAGTGTAGTACATGGACAAAGTCTAGAAACTTAATTTTCTTAGGGAGTTCTCATGAGGGTTTTGGGTTGACTTAACCAAAATTATATTGAGTTTAATAGCCAAAGTTTTTTCAATACAAATTTGGAAGAAATTTTTGAGGAAATCCAAGTCAGGATTTCAGGATAGTGGAATCCACTCAACGAATCAAAGGGCTGTAAGGTCACAGTTAGAAAGCCCCCCTAAATAATTACATTATTATGGTTTTAATGGTAAAATTTTGGATCATTAAGACAATTAATGGGGATCCTTTCCACTATAATTTCATAGAAACTGGACATTCTAATTTTAATGGTGAGGGCTATTAGAACTGGATAAAATAGTTGGAGAATTAATAAAATAAATAAATTTATAATTTCTTAAATAATTTGTCATCAATAAAAGTACTAATAATATGATATTTTAATTATTGAATAAAATGGAAAGATCATCATCTACACTATACCCATGATCAATATTGGAGAAATATAACCTCCTAACTGAAAGCAAATTTCAGGAGTGGTTTAGACGCCTTTGGGTTGTTCTACAACATGAACGAAAATATTATGTGCTATAATTCTCAATGCCTAATCTAACTACCAAATAGGTGAGTGATGAAGAGTACCTGTTATATAAAAAATATTTTAGCAATGTGTTCAATATTCGATGTTTGTTGCTTTCATCTATGTCTAGTGAACTCATGAAGTCTCACGAAAACATGGATGTGTATAGCATAATTGAGAACCACTGTGGTCTTTACCAGAAGAGAGATAGACATAAATAGTTTTATATTTTCAAGGTTCTTTTTTTAGAGAAATATTGGAGTGGGTTCCTTAGCTGGGATTACATAGTCAAGCTCATTAGATACATTGAGTGACTAGAGGTTCTAGTGTTTAAAATCCCCAAAGATATCATGGAATCACCCCCTCAGATATTCTTCGACTTTATTGTAA
The DNA here is from genome assembly GCA_963277665.1 of Viscum album. Classification (NCBI taxonomy): domain Eukaryota; kingdom Viridiplantae; phylum Streptophyta; class Magnoliopsida; order Santalales; family Viscaceae; genus Viscum; species Viscum album. The sequence continues at coordinate 818,262,249 of OY728165.1, forward strand.
ATTTTAATATGAAAAAAATTGATAAGTCTCTACTAGATCTTCTTACTCTCCTTTTCTAATTATATAAGGATACAAAGAATGAAAATCATGTAATCCTTATGGTGAAAAAATAGAAAGTTAAAGTGAATATCTTTAAGTCCAATGATTCTTCACGCCATTATAAGTAGAATAAGATAAAGGGGAAGTAAAGGTAACATGATACTGTCTATGTAACATTTGGTAAGGAGGGCCACTAGAAGAAAAATTGCACCCATCCAAATAAGAAAGAGGAATCTTCAGGTGTGTTTTCTATCAAGTGTAATTTATCTGTTTCTAAAAATTAGGTAGTAGATACATCTTTTGGTTCTCACATATGTATAAAAATATAGGAACCAAGTATATTAAAATATATTTACCAAGGGGTGGTAAATATATGATAATCTAATAGAGATAAACTTGCTGCTGTAGCTATTGAAGATTGCTACCACATTTTTTTGATCAGAATGATATTGGTTTTAAAGGGTTGTTATTAGGTGAATTTAATTACCAAAAACCATTATTTCTATATCTAGACTTGATACATATGGATTTATTTTCAAATTTGGGAATAAATGTTTCTTCCTTTATAAATATAACATTTTTTATTTCAAGGAACATTTAAATAATGGGCTTTATGTGTTGGATTACATGAACGAAGTTATGAAAATAGATAATGAAATTAATTCACATAACTCATTATACACCCAAATTTGGCATCACCGTTTAGTTCATGTAAACGAAAAATGATTGGCTAAATTACATCAATATGGATATTTAGATTATTTTTAACTAAAACCACTTGGTTTATGTCACATATGTTTACAAGAAAAAATGACCAAAGACTCATTTATTAGAAAAGGTAAAAGGTCTAAAGAGCTTCTTGAATTAGTTCATACCGATGTGTTTACCATTTCCTATTGAATCAAGAGGTGGGTACTCATAATTCATAACTTTTTATTGATTATTTTATTAGATATGGTTATGTATACATAATGAAGTATAAGTTAGATAATTTTGATAAATTCAAGGAATACAAGAATTAAGTAGAAAATTAGATTGGTAAGAAGATTAAGAAACTTTTCTTTGACCATGGAGAAGAATATATTAATCAAGAATTCATTGATTATTTATGGGACTTTAGGATACTATCTCAACTCACTTATCCTTATATTTTTTTGCATAATAGTGTAAGAAAAAGGAGGAACCATACCTTGTTAGACATGGTGAGTTTAATTATGAGTTATGTGAGTCTTTCATTATACTTTTGGGGATATCTGTTATAGATAGTAGAATACATACTAAACTGAGTGCCATCTAAAGAATTTTTTTTATAGTATACCAATTATGGAATAAAAAGAAACCCATGTTGTCTTACATACATTGCAGGGTTGTGAATCATTTGTTAAGGTCTATTTAGGTAATAAAATTGCACCCCAAGGAAAAAAGTGTGTCTTTATAGAATTTTCCAATGAAACAAAGGGATCCTTCCTATATAATAATTTAGACAAAAAGGTAGTGGTTGAAAGGAATACCAAATTTTTTGAGAAGAATATTATCTCTAAAAGAGATAGTGGGAGAGAGAAAGACTTTGATGACATCTAGGATCAAGTTACACAAGATTTAGAACAAGAACAAATTTCACAAAGCCCCATGGAAGAAGAAACTATTCGAGAGACACAAGTACTATGTAGGATTACAAGAGATGTTTGCGAAGAATAATGGTATGGTTTTTAGTAACCATGGATAATTACTCATTATTAATTGATAATAAAGATTCTTTAACATACAAGGAATAAGTAAGTGGAATAGATAATTTCAAGTGGAAAGAAGCCTTGAATTCTGAAATGGATTTCATGTACCAAAACCAATTCTAGATTTTGGTATATTCTCTAATGTATGTAAATCCTATTTCTTTAAAATGGGTATTTAAGAAGAAAATATACATATAAGGACAAGTCAGTACCTATAAGGCATGACTGGTTGAAAAGGGTTTAAATAGCATCAAGTCATTGAATATGATGAAACCTTTTCACTAGTTACAATACTGAAATTCATTATAATTATAATTTATAGTGTGGTTTACCATGACTATGAGATTTGGAAAATAGATTTCAAAAAAATCCTTCCTTAATGAGAACCTTTAATAAGATGTATATATGATAGAACCTAAAGGGTTTGTGACTCAAAAGAATTCAAAAAAGATATCAAAATTGAAAAAAATCCATTTATCGATTAAAGGAAGCATATATGTCATTTAATCTTTTTTGACGAATCCATAATGAAATTTGGTTTCATAAAGAATGAGTGGGAGTCTTGTGTCTACAAAAGGTTTAGTGTGAGTGAATTCATTTTCTTAATATTATATATTGATGAAATATTAATCATTGGAAATGAAATAACAGTCTTACAATCTATTAAGGCATGGTTGATTAAATGATTCTCTATGAAGGACTTGTGAGAGGAGGTATATATTATTGGGATCAAGATCCATCATGATATATCCAAGATGTTTCTCGAGATAAGTCAAAGTACATACACTAGAAAGATAATAAAGATATTCATTATGGAACGATCTAAGAGAGGTTTATTACTAGTGTCACATGAAATTCAAATTTCTAGGAAAATGTGTCCTCAAAAACATCAATAAATAAATAGAATGGTAAGGATTCTATATGCATCAATGATTGGATTAGTCATGTTTGATATGTTATGTACTAGGATAAATGTCGCCTATGCATTAAGTGAGATAGGAAGATATCAAGATAATATAGGTGACCACTATTGGATGGAATTCAAGACCATCCTTAATTATGTGTGGTGTACTAAGGTTATATTCCTAGTTTATGGAGGTTATGAGTAACTAATCATCATAGGATATGAAGATTCTAGTTTCCAAACTGATCAAGATGACATGAAGTCACAAACATGATACATATTGACTTTGAATGGAGGTTCAGTGAGATGGAAGATATTAAAGAAGTCTATGGTTATAGATTCTACAATAGATTCTGAGTATATTTTGTCTTATAAGGTATCTAAAGAAGCAGTATAGATGTGTAGTTTCATCCAAGAGCTTAAAATGGTACCTAATAGTAATGATCCTATCGCAGTCTGTTATGATAATACTATAGTGGTGGATCATTCAGAAGAGACAAGGTCACATCAGTGTATGAAGCACATAATTAAGAAGTATAATATCTTGATGAATTTTTCTTAGAGAGGTGAAGTTGTAGTAATCAATATTTCCACGGAATACAATGTGAAAGACACCTTGACTAAAGCCTTGATTTAGCAAAAAAATGATTATCACGTGAGGTCCAGTGGATTGAAAGTCATAGTAAATTTCCTATAGTCAAAGTGATAATATGTTGGAGTTTGTGTCTTAGGAAAAACTATTTATAATTTTATTACATGTATATTAGATGAATTGAATTTTAGTAAATCTTCTTATTACATATTGTTCATTTTTCTTCAGGACTCTAATATAATAATGTCCTAGAGTATATGTTTCATTAATAAGGTCATAAAAATTCCCCACTATGATGAGAACCTTGAAGTGCTATGATGATATTATTCAATAATGTTCTATGATTGTATAAAAAAATATGATTAGACACATAGTATATAGACTGTAAAGTAGGATTACTCATAAGTAGATAGGGATTCTTCTCATGAAGTTCACACTTGGTAATCTCCAAGATGGGAGATTATGAGAATAGACTCGCTAGTAGGAATTATTTATGTTTTTGTGTCATTGGATATTCCTATCTGCAAGAATGTGTAATAGTCCATAGACTTTATTATTATTATTATTAATATATGTTACAACTTGCATACTTAGATGTATTTCATAAATGGAGATGATAACGGTTTATATAAAGTTGGATATGTTGGGTGTGTCATGAGTGACATGACATTAAGGGATAAGTAAAGGAAGGATTTGTCCCTTCTATCTTTATGGAAACTAATATCTATACCCCTTTATTGTAATATAACCATCACCCAAAATTCCATATCCATGGTGAAATGATGTGTTTAGTTCATATATTCAAGGAAAGAAGTATCGATCATATAAGTTGATAACATGGTTGTGAACCTTCTTGATGAGGTATTATCATAAAGGAATTATATTATGTAGTGAGCATTCATACATGGTTATCAATGTTGTGAAATTAGGTTCTCTAAATTGGGTTCCTTGAACCATTACTATACAATAATCTTGGAATTTAGGCAATTCCACCTAATGCCGATGAGAAATAATCCTATAGGGTCACATAGTAAGTGTTACTGATGATATCAATTAAATTTTATTTAAATTTAAATAATTGAATAAATATTATTCTCAAGACCATGGGATAATTTTTTTCACATTTTATTGATTGAAAATTTTTATTAATGAATAAAATATTTAAATTAAATATTTTTTTATGTGATCAATAAATTCTAGAGAAATTAAAATGGAACAAGACTCTCTTCAGTAATAAATATCAATTAACAATCCAATTAAATAATATTTATTTTTAAACAAGTTGGCATGCACCATAAAATAATAATAATAATAATATTAGGTGGAATGTGGGTTTTTAAAGGTTATACTATTCTTAAGATTTGAAATGAAATTAAATAACTATTTTAACCTAAACCTTATCTCTATAAATAAACCGTTATGTTTATTTTATAGGGAAATCAATTGGTGAAATTTAAAATAGGGAATTTTTTAGCACAAAAAATTCTCGATCGACTCATATCCTCTTTCTATATACCTATAAAGAATGAGAAATGAAAGATATATTCCTTCAAGACCAAAGGATGATAAATCAATACAAACAATGCAAGACAATTGATTCTCCACTGTAGCACCCGAAGATCGATTGGCACTGCTTGGAGTTCAATGGAGCATGTGTGGATCACTACTAGAGGGATTCTATCCTTGGAACCAACATTAAAATTAAGGAAATATTAAAGGGTGTTTTTAGATGATCAAAATCATCAACGAAGAATGGTTTCTAAGCCAAGGAAATCATTTCTTACAATATTAAATAAATTAATTATAAATTTGACATGCAAGATCCTCACTCTTAATTTCGAGCATAGAAATATTAAAATAAATTTTAATATATGTTTCTCACCACAACATGATTCTGATGAATTAGAAACCATTAGTAATCCACATCCAATTCATCAAATCACCATGAGCTGATATAATCCTCATGGTTCTAGAAACATGGGCATCCAATTTGGTGTAATCATCAACCAAACCTTCAAATATTCATGATTCGAGACATTCCTCATGGTTTTAAAAACAAAGGCATAGTCCTAGGTGTAATCCCCAAACTGACCTTTAAATATAAATGATTTGAGATAATCCTAATGGTTCTATAAATATGGGAATCCTCCTAGGTGTAATCCCCAACCAAACCTTCAAATCACCATAATTCAAGATACTCCTCATGGTTTAAAAAACATGGGCATCCTCCTTGGTGTAATCCCCAACCAATCCTTCAAATCTCCCTGAGTCGAGATACTCCTCATGGATCTAGAAACATGGTCATCCTACTTGGCGTAAGTCCCAACCAAAAATTCAAATCTCCATGAGTTGAGATACTCCTTATTGTTTTAGAAACATGGGCATCCTCCAAGGTGTAATATCTAACCAAACCTTCAAATTTTCATGAGTTGAGATAATCCTCATGGTTATAGAAACATGGAAATCCTCCTAGGTGTAAGACCCACCCAAACCTTATAATCTATATGAGTTGAGATATTCTTCATGGTTCTAGAAAAATTTCCATACTTTTAGGTGTAAGAGAAAATGAAACCTTAAAATCTCCATGATTCCTAATACTCCTCATGGTTCAAAAAACATGGGAATACTCCTATGTGTAATCCCCAACCAAACCTTAAAATATCTACGAGTCAAGAAAATCCTCATGGATCCAGAAACATGAGTATCCTCATATTTGTAATCCCCAACTAAAAATTCAATTAAACATGAGTCAAGATCATTCTCATGGTTCCAAGAACATGGACACCCTACTAGGTGTAATCCCCAACCAAAATTTCAAATCACATGGCACACTCTCCTATGATGTGACCGATCTTCTACTATATCTTATTTCTCACACCGAGCATGAATCACATGGACTTATAGATATGTGATGATCTTCCAATAAGCATGATGAAAGTGACTTCATCACATTCCTCTCTTATTATGGTTTAAGCCCTGACCATTCCATCAAATAATGTGGGTTTTGATTCCTATTTTAATAGGATATGTAGAACACCTCTTTGAGGTTCAATCCCAAATAAAAAATACCAACCTCCCCTAGAAAATAATAAACTATAGATATCCAAAATATCTATCTTTAAACAAAAGAATCATAAAATTAATAGGATAATAATGGGAAACCTCTATAGGTTTATATAAAAGACATGGTATTGATCAGATCATTGGAACAGGGGTAACCAATCCCACATTGAGATTTGGGAATAATTCATAAATATGTATTAAATTTATAATATAGTCCTGGAATAGGCAAAAATTCTCCCTAAAAGGGTGTGATGAGCCCAAAATCCCATCCCCTCGACCAAATAATTTTTTAAGATATCACTAGAAAAGTCCCAGTGACTGCCTATATTTGGAAATAAAGTTCACATTAACTTGAAATGATTGTAGGTGTGAAAGTCATTAGTGTTTCCATATGAAACACATACTTCCGACCATCAAAGCCCCATTGATACATAACACCACACTAGCATTTTTTGGACTATAAACTTCATTAAGATGTTAGTTGGATTCTAAAATCCATCAACCTTTTGTCAATCTAGGACTCTTTCCTCTAAAAACTTATAAATAAAATGATACTTTTTCTTAATAAGATTTTTCCTAGAGTGAAACATAAAATTCTTCACAAGATAGATCACATTATAAGTTTCAAAATAAAACATTTATTTTTTTATTTCCTTTTTATTAGATCCTCTAATATAACATTTATCCATATTAACTCCTTCTAAGAATATATTATTTCCACATAGTTTTCTTTTGTTGTGGAAAATGAAACTACTAGTTGAAGTATAAACATAAAACTCATAGTTGTTCCTCCAAAAGTGAACAAATATTCAATATTGCATCTTTATATGTTTTCATATCTCCAATTTACAAATAAAAAAACCACTATAATAGATCTAAAATAGAGTGACATGTGTACTAAACATTTGAGATACCATAGTATCCAATTCATCACTTCCTAGTGTTTTATTCCCGAATTCTCCAAAAACCTACTGACGAATCCCACTACATACGCAATGTCTATCATAGTATAATCCATGATATAAATCAAGCTTACAACCAATGATTTATTTGGAACTCAAACTATATAATATAACTCATATTATATTATTAATGCATTATTCATGGATAACTTGAAATTTATGACCAAGGAAGCAGTTAAAGACTTTGATTTAATCATTCTGAATCTTTCCACTACTTTCCAGATATATTATGACTATGATAAAAACATAGTTATGGAATTTAAGTCCCATTAGATTCACATCCCTAATATAAAATATTTGAAACCAATATCTTTCATTTCAAATCATTAAGAAAATTAAATTTAAGCTACTCAATACAATCTCCCTTTAGACCTACCATAATAATTTCACCTATATAGAGAAGAAAAATTGTGAAGCTCATATAACCATAAACCTTTTATAAAATAAATGATTCTAAATACTCAATATGAACAAATTATTTTCTATAAATACATTAAACATATGGTTCAAATTCTTATGTGGCTGAATCATCCCATAAAAACTCCATTTTAGCCAACACACCAGACCTTCCATTACATTTTCCATAAAACCTTTTTGATGCTCCATAAATATTTATACCTCTAATTCACCATGAAGAAATGTGGTCTTCACATCTAAATGATCAATTTTTAGATCCTCTATAGTAACTATATGAAGAACCATCTGATTTTTTGAATGATTTTCAACTAGATAAAATATTTTTTAGAAACCCACAACTCCTGTTTATTAAAATACTTCCACAACATTCCTTTCCTTATACTATTTATTAGAATCTTATTATTTTAGAACATGATAAAACCACTTATTATGTATCTCTCTTTTAATATTGGGATGTTTTGTTATCTCCCATGTTACATAAACATAAAAAGAATCTACCTCATCCTCTATCATTAACTCCCATGATCATGATTCACTCATACTTTCAACATCCTCCAAGATTTCATTTTATTCATATTCTATAAGAATAAAGATATATATATATATATATAACTTATAAACCTCCACACTGAGAAACTGGCCCTGGTAGATCTTTGAAACTAAATGTGTGAATCTATCCCTTTTAGAACCAATAATCCCAGAGCATCAACTTTCAGATATATTCACAAATATTTTACAATTCTAGATAATTCCAATACATATATCCTTGGAAATGTTAATGGAATCATAATTATATCTAAAACTTTACATTATTGATCATTTAGTATCTCTAGAACTTTTGTACTCCCTAAGATATATAGAATGTTCGGAATTTCATCCAGATGTACTTTTTCATGGATAAATTATTTTTTCTCTACAATATATTCTGCCATAAGTTATTATCATTAAATAAAACATTTCAAATTCTGGAGACCTTCCATAAGTTATGATCCAAGTTTGAAAACCATAGCCTTATTCGTTATAACCAACAAAGAAACATGTCCAATACACTACCTATAGATTATACCTCCACTTAGAATCAACATAGACGTAAGAGATATGTTCAAAAATATTGCGAGGGGAGATATCTACCAACATTCTAAACCATATCTCTTCTATATGTTCTTAATCCAATTGAGTGGAAGGATTATTAATAATAAGATAGGTTGTATAATTTACAACCTCTTTAGAAAATTACATAGGGAAATAAACATGAAACCTCATGATCATCACCCAATCATTCAATTCATAATTCATCTTTTCCATGAAACTATTATGTTATGGTGTTTCAAGTATAATATTCTCAAATTGTATTCCTTTTTTCCAGAGAAATCTATGAAACTCTATACTTATGTCTTATCCCCCATTATCACACCTCAATAATTTTAGCTTACTTATGGAATCCTTTTAAACCATGGATCTCTAACTAAAAAAGGTTCTAAAAACCTCAAACTTGTGCTTAAAAATGAACACACACACTTTTTTTATTTCATCATCACTGAAGATATACTAATACAATTAGACCTCATGAGAATGAACTGATGTTGAACCTTATACATCTATATAAACCTAACCAAAATTATGATTCTTTAGTGAATTTACTTATATATTGAAGTAAACCTTACACTAATTTCCAAGGATACACTACTCCAACATTCCATACTCTATAATACTAAGTTTAAGTTTTCCCTTTATGGAAAAAATTTTCATCCCTTGATCACATATGTGACCGAGATGTTAGTAAGATCCTAAGTTTTCTTATGCGTTATAGATCTTTTTTTAGTTAAACTCCTTAGTTTTAACCTAATGTGAGTGTATAGTTAGTTCATAGAAGTTTGTGGGGTGGGGGGGTGTCAAGGGTTTGTTCAAATCTTGGAACCTGAATTTTGGATAAAAAAATATCAACTACATGATTAGAGGAAACCGTGCGACCTAAGTCGCATAGTTAGGGGTAACCATGCGGGGCAGAACAAAGGGGTGCATGAGGCCACAAAATTTAAGAAAACCATGAAAACTAAGGTGAATTCCCATGTGAAATACTATAAACCCATGATAGAGGTGTGTAGCATGGTTTTCACACGGTTAGGAAAACCATGCACATGAAAATGTGCGAGGTCCCCCTTGAGGCCGTGAAGGGTGCACAATTGGCACACTGTTTGGCCAACTGTACAACCAAAAAAATAAAACTTAGGAATTTGAGGGGAAATTACCATTTCACCCTTAAATGTTATCAAAACCTAAACACATATTATATTTTCAATCCAGTGAAAAAATATCACATTGGGATCTCACTTTCAAGCCAAATTATAGTATTGGCTCCCATTTCTCAGTTCAGACACAGAATTGAACACCATCATTATCATTGGATTCTTGCTGGTAAGTTCTTTATTTATATTGTGTTATTATTTATTTTAATTCACATCGATCAAGTTATTTAGGTGTAAGATAATATTCTATATTTTCAGGATTTTTCCCTATTCTTCATATTTCTCTTGATCTAGACCGAATCTGAGATCGATAATGGATGAGTGCTCTACTAAGGACATACATTAGGTGTTTTATACATTTCCTCTTATGGTTTGGTGTTTCATAAGACATATTTTTATTTCACTACCCACATAAATTTATAGCGTTTCCTCTTAAATTAGTAAAAAATTTAAAGTTAATGAATTAAAACTTTTTAGGTTTCTCCTTGTGTACCATTTTATGGTTGGAGGTTGTTTATCCAGAACCTAGGCCACCCATGGGGTGAACCCTTTATTTTTCCCAATATTGTACCACCAATATGGGTGCGTTCAATCTTGACATTTTTTTTGGATTCTTGATAATTTGAATATGAATTGAATGAATGTTTTAGAGAAGGTTATGCCTCCTTTTCCATGTGTTTACATGAGGTTAAATTATTAAATTGTTAAAAGGATTTTATAAAAATTTTGGAAGTGAGTTTGAAGAACTCATGGAAAGTAAATGTTTATGAAATGATTATTGAATTGAGTAGATTAATTGATTAGGGTATTATATTCCTTGAATGAGATCCTTGGATATTGATTCCACAGGACACCATGGAAATTTCTACTCCACGGGTCTTGTTAACAATAGTGGATGCCTTGGACCTATTTACTCATTGGATACTAATTCCATAGGATGACTAGGGCCTTAATTCAACTTAGATATGAATTTCATGGGATCAAATTAGACATTATATGTTTATATTCTCCTGGGACTCCACCAAAGTCTGTACCGAGTTTCCATCGAGATTCTCCCGGGACTCGATGAGGATTCCCTGGTCATCTATACCTTGGATCCAAACCTTCATGGCATGACACTTCTGATTACATAGAAAGGCCATTTTGGATTGATATATTCTTGATTATATGGCATAAATATGAAGGTTATTATACAATAGATTATATGGTGTGTCCATGATATTTTTTTATAGGAGATTACATAGAGAATCCATTATGGATATGTTTTCTATGCTTAAAGATAACCCTGGTATGGGTATTTGGCTCTGATTGGTAGAATGTATGAAATAACTTGTTTATTAATGTTTTTAGTATCCATTATATATTATTTCTTGATTTTGTTTATAGGGATCCTTGTTTGGATGGACAAGATCACACTCTTCTTATTTTACTATTATACCTGTGATATGTTGCACACTGCTTCTGTTTATATTACACATGATAGATTTGTTATAGACACCATTGGTGGTGACCTACTGAGTGTTATCTCACTCCCTTTTTGGGCCACCATTGGGTACCCAGACTAACTTCATGGATACATGTAGGGATTAGGATAAGTTCCCATTGTATAATTCTTGACTGTTCATTGCTTTAGAGGAGGGGAGCATAGGACCTAGAATCGCTCAATATGCAATTTGGAGATAGACCTTTTTGGTATTTTTGGGATTTTGATACATGTATTGTATTGTATGATTGTATACCTATTTTACTTATTTCTAGAGATATGACATGACATGTCATTTTGTATATGATATTTCCTTTGGCATTGTTTATTCATTATTATCTTGGATGTTTATCTTCTTTATATTCTGATTCTTCTATTGTCTATTGTGATTACTACCACTATGATACAATATAATATGAGGGAATAGTCTCTCCATAGACACAACTTGGGCCCTCTATACTAGTCATAATACTCAAGCGTATGGGGAGGCATTCTTGAGGATTTGTGACCCACCAACTCGGGGCCCTATTTAGTAGCACCCAGGTCAGGATTTTAAAAAGTGGTATTAGTGGAGTTTTTTTATTTTCCAAATTTACTATTTTGAGAAAATAGATAAGAAATTTTCAATGAGTTTTAATTTTTTATAAGTTATTCTTGGGATTAAATAACCCATATATAAGAAAAATCCAAATTTCCTAAAACAAAAAATTGTTGTTTTATGGATTTTCCCTATTACAGTTGATTTTATTCCACTATTGGGTGACATGATTGTTATTTTATGTTCCTTATGATTATGGATTTCATTATTTCATGAGGAGATGAGTGTATTAATCTCATGCATCACTTTTTTAACTTTATAGTATTCACATTCCTTGCCTTATTCCATGCTATATAGGATGCATTGCTTGACTGTATGACATTATAGTGTCTACCTTGCATGATATATCTATGATTTGGTTAAATATTTTTGTAGGTAATTTGAAAAAATAGTTGGTACTTAGTATTCCTATTGTGACCTAAATAGTATTTTCCTCATTATTCTATAAAATAAACCCTAAGTAGTCAACTATGGCATGTTGAGTCATGGACCATTGGTCGTATGGACTGGAACGTGTTATGGTTTGGATTAATTGGATTCCATAATTAATGTTATAAGGTTTATTGGACTTTATGGATAGGAAGTGGTAAACAATTTGGTTTAACCATTTTAATATAATTATAAATATATGTGTATTTAAATGAAATTGAAAAGTTTTTGAAATAGTGAAGTCGACCTTAACCTAGATTTAGAGTGGGAAGTAGGTATTGTCTCTTGTGATTTTTATCATTGTTTATATTAACCAGTCCTGGATTTAGGAGAAGGAATAGGGGTGTGGATTATTTTTAGGAAGTATTTGACCTATCCTATTATTTTATATATGTAATTTAGTCTCTACTCAATTATTTTATAAGGCATTCTTTTGGAATTGTAGAGACATACCACCACGATGACCTCCCATATTTTTCCAAGAGGATGGTAGCGACCATGCTTCAGAGGTGGTGGGCCCTAGGATACTAGTAGATACTATTGAATTTCCATATAAGGAATTAGTGGTTATACTAGTCACAGTTCTGTGAGAGTGTTATGCGATTCATTTAGACCATTCAGGGTGCACCGTGACCTACCTAATCTATGGCATAGTTGATGCGTGTGTTCCAGTAGTAGAATCCACCCAAGTTTTTGAGGGATGAAGGTCCATAGGTTGGTGAGCTATAGATTGAGACTATTTTTTGATTTTCTTTCTTTTAGAGATATATTATGAGAGGAGAGTAAAGCTCACGACTTATATGATTCAAGGAGAATCTAAGAACTGGTGTGATGTTTTGAACTAGGCTGATATGCTCTGAGATATTCTTTTTAGGGATTTCTAAACTAGGGTTTACAACTAATTTTTTCTTGAGACCCTATATATGAAAGTTCTAGTGATTTTATGCATCTGGAGTAGGGTGGAATGATTATTATGGAATAGTCAACCCACTTTATAGATCTTCAGTGTTTTGTACTAATTTTCTTTTCGATGATATATCAAGGGTGGGATGCTTCAAGTAAGGTCTTAGGCATGATGTTTGTTTATAGATCAACATATTTAGGTTGATGAAGATTAATGAGGTAGTAAATTAGGAAATTATTATTGAGCAGAACCTAAGGGAAACTGGGGGTGAAGAGAAAGTAAGTTCAGCCTCTCAAACAAGTGGTTTAGTGACTTCTAGAAGGAAGCACCATATTGAGGCATCTTTTAAGGGGAGTAACAACCAAGATTTTAGTGCTAGTAGCTCTATTTTTTTTATCATCTTTGCAAAAAATGGGGGTATATGACGAGTCAGTGTGATCAAGACCCATTCGAGTGTCGAGTTTGTGGTAGGATGGTCAACATACAACATTTATATAAGACATTCCCTATAACAATTAGTGGAATGGGATTGACTTCAACTCTAGGTTTAGGAGTAGGATTGACAGCTCCACATTAGGCTAGAAGTTGGGGTAGTTTTGATCATTTAGGAAGAGGTGGTGGTCATGGATGAGGCATCTAGGAATCAGTTGTACCTAGACAATAGAGTGAGCCTACTTCAGGTCATGAGGTTGCTTCACAGGGCTGTGGTTCAGGCCAGATGTATTAAGTACAACCTACACCTAAGGACTAGAGTACCGGGCCATCTATAGTGAGAGGTAAAATATTAGTATCCTTTACTTTAATATCTACACCTTTCAATATAGGCTCTTCTCATAGATTCAAATTTGTACCTATTATGGAAATAATTTGGTTATTGTTCAGTTTTTAATGGAATTATGACTTTGGATACTCCATTGGGGATTAGAACATAGGGTGTATGCCTATACAGGGAGTTCCCACTTGAGATAGGTTGGTTTCACTTCATGTGGAATCTTTTTTTCCTCAAGATGACAGGGATTGATGTCATAATTAGGGTGGAATGACCAGTTTCTTATCAAGCCTCTGTTGATTTCTATCATTGGAGGGTGACCTTCACATCACCATAGGGAATATTTTTATTCATAGAGGCCAATGGGATGCCCATGCTAGTAGATTTGGATTTGAGTATTGTGGGTTGGGTAGGATGACAACCCATATCATTAGCTTATATCTTGATGACCAGGGAATATGTATGGAGGACTTTTCTCCAGTGTTTGGTCATTTTAGGGTTGTTTTACTAGACGGATTTTCTAGTTTACCACCTAATAGAGAGATGGAGTTCTCCATCAATCTAGATCCAGGAGATACACCATTAACCATTTGTCTTTATAGGATGGATACTACTGAGTTGCATGAGCTCAATAGGCATCTAGAAGACTTGGAGGAAAAGGGTTTTATATGACCCAATACTTCTTTGGGGGGTTTGCTTATCCTTTTTTGTGAAAAAAATATGGTACCCTCAAGCTATGTGTGGATTATCAAAAATTTAATTAGTTGATGGTTAAGAACCAATATCCTTTTCCATGGATATATGATCTCTTCAACCAACTTCGAGGAGCTCAAGTTTTCTCAAAGGTTGATTTAAGGTCGAGATATCACCAGGTACATGTTCAAACTACTGACATACCTCATACATAATTTAATATAAGGTATAGTCTATATGAGTATCTAGTTATTCTGTTTAGCCTCATGAATATGCCAATAGTTTTCATGGTGTTAATGAAATGAATTTTCCATCCTTATCTGGAATCATTTTTGGTGGTATTCATGGACGACATCTTGGTTTATTATCACAATCAACATGACCATTCCAAAAATCTTGAGATAATTTTAGATACACTAAGAGAGGATAAATCATATTATAAGATCATAATGTGACACTTATGGGTGGATAAGATTAACTTCTTGATTCATATTATCTCAGAGATAAGAGTATCTACTGACCTTGAGAAGGCGAGAGATGTATTTTTTTGTGAGTATCTAAAGAATTATTTTAACATACAAAGTTTCTTGGTCCTAGTTGGATATCACATACATTTCACCTAAGACTTATCATGCCTATAATCACCACCTATGGTCTTTACTAAGAATAATGTGAAGTTTTTCTGGACAAATACAAGTGAGATAGTCTTTGAGGAGTTAAAAGGGAGACTGACCTCATCATCAGTCTTGATTATACCAGAGTTGAGTAGGAGCTAAAATATGTATTAAAATACATTAAATATCAGTCTTGAAATAGTTTTTATGTAGGAGGAGTGAGTCTTGGCATATAGTTCTTGTTATTTGAGGCCACATGAGAGGAACTACCTGATGCATGATCTCGAGTTATCCACAGTTGTACATGCCATGTGATAATAGATGCATTATTTACAAAGAGAGAATTTTTAGTGTACACAGACCAAAAAATCCTAAAGTATATATTCACACACTATTACTTCATTTTGAGGTAGTGAAGGTGGGTTTATTACCTATAGTCTTTTGACTTTTAGATTGACTATACACCTAATAAGGGAAATGCAGTGGATGATACATTACATAGGAGGACTTAGATACAGGAATTTCAGGTGGCCAGTAGAGAGAGGTAGCTTATGGCCTTATTCTCAGAGATACACTTGGAGGTGTTGGATGGTAAATTATAGACTTTTCTCTCCTCATTATAAGTGACTTACACTATTTTGTATGGAGTGAGGATGAGAAATTTATCTGTTGCTGAGAGCCTAATCCTATGAGAGAGTGAAGTAGGTGAGGACCTGCCTCCTGGTTGGACCATGGGTGATGATGAAAATTTTCATATTCATGGTCATGTTTGGGTTTAAGTAGAATTAGATGAGGAGATGATGTGAGAGTTTCTACTCTTAGTTTGGGCAGTGCATCTTGATGTTACCAAAATGTATTGTGATATACATCACAAATATTGGTGTACATGGATAAAACTATAGGTAGTTGGTTTTGTCATGATGTGTTAAACCTCTCAATAGGTTAATGAATAATATCAAAAAACACCTGAAATTTTATAGCAGTTACTCATTCCTAAGTGGAAATGGGAATATTTTTCAATGAATTTTGTGAATGGGTTTTCGAGGTCACCTCAAGGTAGTGATACTATATGGGCTGTTGTGAACAAGTTAATAAATTTTGATCATTTCCTACTGATCAAGGAAAAATTATCAGTAGATGAGATTAGGAGACTATATATCCATGATATAGTGTGAATTCACATAGTTCCTAATATTTTTGTATTTGATAGGGATGATCTGTTCACTTCCTGATTTTTGTAGAGTCTAAAGAGGGCATTGGGTACATTGGTCCTTTTGAGGACAACACACCACACTCAGACTAATGGTCGGTCAGAGTGCATGATTCAGGTTCTCAGGGACATGTTGAGAGCATGCATCCTAGATTTTGGGGGATCTTGGGAGATTCATATACCCCTAGTTGAGTTTTCCTACAACAATATCTATCAATAAACTATACATATGGAACCTTTTAAAGATTTATATGTAAGGACATGATGATCACACCTATTCTAGTTAGAGGTAGGTGAGGTAGATATACCAGGACCTCATCTTATTTAGGAGACTTTAGAGTATGTCAAATCAATATTAAAGTAGATTACTACCACACAGTATAGAAAACAATCTTATGCCATTCCCCATCGAGAACCTATAGAGTTCAAGGTTAGAGATCAGGTCTTTTTACATATCTCACTGAGGTTTGGACACAGAAGGATTAGAAGACATGGCAATCTTTCACTGTGATATGTTGGGTTGTTTATGATTCTGGAGAGAGTTAGTCCAATGGCCTATTAATTACAGTTACCTCATTGGCACTAGTCCATGCCTAAATTCTTCCATGTATCTCAGTTGTGTCATTATCTTTCAGACTCATCTCCCACTCTACAACTAGATGAGGTTGAGATATAGGTAGATGCTTCATTTGAGGATCATCATATACCTATCATTGACAGGAGAATGAAGTCTCTTTGAGACTGTTCAGTTCCTCTAGTATATGTACTATGGAAGAACATCTATTTATAGGATGGGACTTTGGATTAGGAGGTTGACGTATGTGCTCAGTCGTTGGATTTATTCTCAGTCAATTCTTGACCACCCTTGGAAGGGAAATTTGTGGACAAATTTCTTTAAGTGGGGAATATTTTAAGATATTGGGTTTTACTATGTGGTATGAATAATTTTTTTGGGTTTAAATCTTCTGTTTTAACCAATTATGAGTTTCTAGTGAGATCATGGGAGTTTTGGGGGTGTTTAGGGCTTGTTTGGAGCTCCGAGTATGACTTTTGGAGAAAAACAGCTAGGATGCATGGTTAGAGGAAAACGTATGACCCAAGCCATATAGTTAGGGGTAACCATGTAGGGATGAATAGAGGAATACATGAGGACACATGATTTGAGGAAATTGTGCAACCTAAGGTTCACGCCCGTGTAAAATGATGTAGACCCTTGATAGAGGTGTGTAGCATGGTTTGCACATGGTTAGTAAAACTGTGTTTATGAATCCGTGCAAGGTCTCCCTTAAGGGAGTGAAGGGTGCACAGTAGGAACATAGTTTGAAAAAACATGCTTCTAAACCATGAAACCCGGAATTATTTTGGGTAAATTACCATTTCACCCTTAAATTTTATTGAAACCTAAACCTATCTTCTATTTTAATTCCAGTAGATAGAACTCACATTGGGATCTCCCTTTAAGAGCCTGGTTTTTTATGAGGTAAAAATACCTTAAATTTTAATATAACTCTTTTTTTGGGCCTAATATGGATGCCTAATGAGTTTATAGAGGTTTTAGGGGATTTCAGGGCCTTTTCGGAGCTCAGAACCTCATCCAGTGGAGAAAAGGTTTGGGTCGCATAGTTAGTACAAACCGTGTTAGTCAGTCCATACGATTTCTTTAACCATGCGAGAGATGAAAAATGGGACAAAGGAGGTTTCATGGTTTGAGGAAATCATGAATCCAGGGGAAAATTCCCATGAATTTGGTCTACAGTTTTTAAAATATCAATTGAACATAGTTGGTGTATGATTTCTCAAACCGTTCGGCCTAACCGTGTAGGGTCCCCCTTGAGACAGTGCCTTGCACATAGTTGGCGTATGGTTTGGACAACCGTGGGAAAAAATAACACGACCTAGATATTTTTTGGGTAAATATAATATTTTAAATTTAAAATAAAACCTCATACCTCCTCTCATTTCTCTTCTATCAGACACAATACCTCCTTCTCCTCACATTTGATCTCCTAAACTCCCTCAAGATAGGAACTTCAATATCTTTTCTATATGATGTACAATCGAGCTTCCGTTGGTCTCTTTGGATTCCTCCAAGTAAGATATTAAATCCTTAGGCTTGTTTATCAATTATTATTTCCATCAGATAAACTATTTTGGTATAATCTCATATTCCCTATTTTCAGTGCATTCATCTTTTCTTCCATTTTCTCTCAATCCTGGATAAACAAAGGGCTAATACTGGATGAGTGCTCCTATAAATTCATAAGGTAGGTGTTATAGTATTTATAACTTAAAGTATTGATTTTCTATGATATGAATTGTATTATGTATGAAGGGTTCTCTATTTATTTCTCTAAATTACACCTAAAGTATGTTAAATTAAATGCATATGAGAGAAGTGATCTAGTGATCCCTTATTCAGGTTGGGTTAGATCCCTTCATCCATTTTCACCCTTCTAGGTGAGCCCATGGTTTTTACTTGGTAATATTAAAATGATTAAATGACAAAATAGAATCCTAATTGGTTTTTGGCACGATGTTTAAGGGAGATCAGTATAATGAATGGAAACGATTGTGAGTGGTATGACCACATAATCTAACTAAATAGAACAATGGTAACACCCTTTTTATAATGAAGTTAAATAGTTGTAAAAAATATTTTAATATTAATTAAATTGTGAATTGTAATGGGAATGGTGACCCTTGATAATTATGGTAAATGTGAATGATGACCCTTTTTCATGTTATATATATATATGGGAATGACATACCTATATTGTGATACTTGGAATGACATCCTTATTTCTGTGATATTGGGCATGGTGACCCTATACAGTGATACTAGGCACGAAGACCCTATACTATGATATTGGCAATGACATCCCCTATTATTGTGATACTGGGAATGGTGACCCTATAATGTGATACTAGGAATGTCATCCCCTATTCATGTGATACTAGCCATGGTGACTCTATACTATGATAATGGGCATGAAGTCTCTTACTACTATGATACTACACATGGATTCATTTACTACTATGATACTCGGCATGGAATCCCTTACTACTATGATACTAGGAATGAATTCCATTACTACTATGATACTGAGAATTGCATCACTTGGTTACTTGTTCCATGATATTCCGACACAGGCCAAAGCAGGCAGTGTCAGCCAAGTTTCCTTAAGGAACTGGAGCTAACCCATTTACTGTTATTATTATTTTTTTTCATTATTATATATACACACTACAAAGTTATATACACAGACTAGATATTTTTATATGCCGTTGGTGGTGGCCTATTGAGTTTATCTCACACCCTATCCCAACCACCGATGGTACCCAGGAAGACTATATGGTTGAAATTATAGATAAGAGGAAGCATCCTCTTACATATGCATGAATTTTTTCATGAATTAGGATGGGATATTGGTAGTATATTTCTGGGTTGGATCACATGATTATCATATATATTTTATACTTTTTGTTTCTTTTTATATCATGTAATGCTTGACTACCTTATACCATGTATACATGTTTTCCTTGTTTAATAGAAAGATTACATCATCATCTATTGTATATGATTAAGTTTACTAATTTTGATTATTATTTAGTTAATGGATGTTCTTACATGATTCTGCTATCTTTACCATTACTGATATGATTCCTCTATTTGGATTTCTCTTGATTATACCACTATGCTACTCTGTCCATAGGGTATATTCTCCCTATGGACACACCCTAGGCCCTTGATACTAGTCGATAGCCTCTAGGAAATGGTAAGTCATGCTTTATTCCACATGTCCCACCAGTTTGGGGAACCTTTTAGTGGAACCTAGGTCAAGATGTCATAAAGTGGTATCATATATTCTTTTCCTACCTTGTTATTTTGGGAAAATAGATTGGAGATTAGGAATGACTTGGAACTTGGTTATAAGGCGTACCTGGGTGTAGTTAACACAAGTTTGGGTTAAATACAAAGTTTCCTGAAATAACAATTATTGTTCTATATTTTTACTATTACAGTTGATATTGTTTCACCATTGGGTGATGCACATGTTATAGAATTGTTATCATTGTTCTTTTGATTGATGATTTCATTTTATCCTTGGACCTATGGGAAGAGGGTAAGAAATCATTGATCACGAATTTTTTTAGGAACATTTTATGAAATTCAAATTCCATGAATATGAAATACCATATAGGCACTGGTCTCACCCAAATTTACTTAAGATTTTAGTTTTAAGAGGTCACTTGTAGTTTAGCTTGGGTTATAGAATCCTCAGAGACCTAAGAAGAAACCTATAAACATGTACATTCTATGGAAAGTTCTTGGATATGAAGTGTCCATATTTGGGTTTATTTTAGATAGGTTGAAGTGAACACTAAGAGTATTAAGTGAATTAAATTTTAAAGAGTAGATACTAGGTTTTAACTTGGGGTGGATTGGATTCATTCCTTTTTCAACTATTTCAATTTCTTATATTTGAGATGGGTTCATTTAATAAGATAAAAAAATAATCAATTATTGGTTTAATACCTCCTAAACTTAATAATAATTACGTATACACTTTAAGGATCAAATTTTTGTGCACTCCAAGGTAAAGGTTCGTATTAGCACTTGAAGTGTACGTCCTTAAATTCAACAAGGAATAAAGAGTTTAAAGATCTTCAAAGAAAATTCTTAATTAAAAGAAGTGATTAGAAATTAATGGGGTGATAAATAACATACAATACAGACCCTTTGTACTCCCTTAGATCAAACCATAAGTGGGCTACCCTCCATTGATCCTATGGTTTCAATGGAAGTGGGAAGTAGACTCATGAGGGAGGAATTGGAGAAGTATGAAAAACAATGAAATAACAATCACTCCACCATTATGTGATAATATCACAAGGTTTGGTGTGAACAAGTTCAAAAATTGAGGAAAAAATATCAAAATGATAAGAAGAATAATATAAAAAGATATTATGAAGAAATTTTATAAAGAAACTAAGGTAATCTAAGAACTTACAATTGATGGAATGCGATTACAACATCAAATTGGCAGCATAACATTAAAATGGAACAAATCCCAAAGATGAATAAATCCTCCAACACCACTACCTTAAATAGGAATTTTATGAGCCTTGGGTAGAGACACCAATATTTAAAGTCATCCCACTTTATAATGGTAGGCCTAGGGTTGTGGAAAGCTTGTAGAACTTATACTTTTCCACCCTTGACCTGAAATGGAAGGCATCTTGCATCCACCGAACATATGCATCAAAATGACCTTATAGATGGCCGAATTAGAGTGGTCCGTAGAACAAAAAAATGGATCTCCGGATGTCTCCTAATTTCTTGTAAAATTTCAGACCAAATAGAATTTTGGTTTGAGATATATTATTGAACTGGTGGTCTATTTTTCTGGGCCGCAGAATCTGGCCCATAATTTTGTCTCCAACTTGATCCACCTGTAAATCCATTCAAACATCAGAATTAGCTTTCTAAACTGTGTAATTAAATGTTAACCATGATTTATTCTATCTTCCGTTAAATTTTCAGAATTATTGGGCTTGTATATTGGCCCATAAAGAAGTTTTATTGGGCTGATGTCCAGTTCACTTCACCTAGAATGTTGTTTGTTCAAGGACAAATTTGGTGGTCCTACAATATGAATCTTTGAGTACTCCAAAAGTATGAATTATTACCAATGTCATGATAAACCTGAAAATTAAATATTAAAAGAAAATCAAGATCATTGGGTACTTTAAATTATGTTAAAAAATGTACCATGTAATAGTGCATTTTAAGAAGGAATTACAATTATAATATGAAATAATGTTCAAAGTATAAAATTCACTAAAATGATGTTTATAAATAATAAAGGTAATGAATATTATATATATTAACAATTAATATTAGCCTCATTAAGTGGCTAATCACACCCCCAACTAGAGTTTTGTTAGTCCCGAACAAAATATATCTCAAAAATGTGAAATTCAAATTCCCTTTTCCAAAAACATTTTAATAAACAATGATCACAAAAAACCCTTATATCAAACAACTATAAAACCCATAAAAATATTCTAATACAATATAGTTTCATAAGAAGATACCAATATCAAGCCCATTCCTTTGTTCAAATTCATCGCCATATCTCATCCAATATCAATTAAGTATGATGATGTGTTGTGTATCACAATAGACATGGGGGTTCATCTTTATTCAAGGGGGAAATGAAGAAAGCTCTAGGTAGAATCAAATTTCAATATTAAGATGAATATTCAATTTTTTTTCAATATTTCCATGGTAATTGAAATTGCATTCAAAAGAGTCAACCCGTGTAGTGAGACTCTATCAATGACTCCCAGCCTCGTAGACCTTAGGGCACCAAGCGAAGCCCACATACTTAGGCATCATCTTGAGTTAACTTAGTCAAAAACAAAGTCAAATTACCACAAATAGAGATAAAATTACTAACTCTGGGAAAAACAACTATGGAGTCACGATCCCCAAGTGCCGAAAACCACGAATTAGGCCATTTCATTGCTCTACGCGCAAATTTGTTTTTTTAATTTTTCTAAATACTCATATTAAAACTAAAATAATAAAAAAATCTATGATATTTATTTGTGATACCCCATGAACTCAAACTAATACCCCACTATCAAAAGGACATGCATTGTGATCTCTTTTTTTCTATTTGGATGAAAATATAAATGATGAAATTTCACATTAGACAACCACACTTTCCAAAAGCTATGCTCATGAAATTATACATGGATTAAAATTAGAATCAAGGCATTCTAAATTATTTGATATTCAGTTTCAAAGTGTACAATGTGTATTATCATGTTCAAGGTTAAATAAAATTTTCCTTCCACAAATTTTTTATGCACACAAAATTAATTAATTATTTTTTCATTCTTTTCACGCCCAACTTAGAATAACACTATCCCCAGTGTTTAAAGAAAATAAAATTTATAAGGGGGTAGAGTTAGATGATAGGAATTATAATAGTAATTTTCAATATGAGGATCATAGAATTAAGTCACTTAGTGGTTGAAGTTGAATTTCTTGGTGGTCCAATGTATTACTTTGATACCCATGTCACTTACAGAGTTCCCTATTGGAAACAGAAAAAAAAATATAGATATATATTTATTCATATAATAAAAAAAGTAAAATATAAGTATATATACAAAAATTATAGAATAAGAAAGCACTATAAGCCATAGGTCAGTGGTAAGCACACACCCCTGTCTCCCTTCAGTCCTGGGTTCGAGTTCCCATGGCTTCGCTGGTTGTGACGGGGTTTGTCCCATGACCTACGACGTGTCCTTTCAATTTTTTAATTATTTTTTTGTATTTTTATTTTAACTTTCATACAAATAAAAATAAAATTAACTTATGATACATTGTATTCTTTTTAAATTTATGGGTAAGGTATTACTCAAGGATCACACCATATGACACAGATGAATATGGCGCTCCCCTTTCATACCAATCCATACTCATAATAGAAGAACAAGTCAACAATTTATTTTTTTAAATATCAAAATGATTCATTAATCATATTTGAAAAATAAATATGATTCAAAAAGATTGAAAAATGAAAACCAAAGGTTGCCTCCCATGCAACACTTTTGTTTAATGTCATTATCCCGACATGGATCCTAAATCTATCAATTTTTTTCCGGGTTCATAGGTTGGCTTTGGGAACTCAACCTCTATTTCCTGTTTATTGAATGATTCAATGAATGGTTTTAACTTATGACCATTAACCTTGAACATGTGACCACTTGTGGGATCCTGAATCTCTACTGCCCCTTGGGGCTACACATGATGAACTATGAAAGGACCTGACCATCAAGACCTTAACTTTCCCGGGTGTAAATAAGGTTTTCAACTATGAAAGAGCACAAATTTTCCCTATTCAAACTGTTTGACTTTGATATTCCTATATTGGTAGGTTTTAGATCTAGATTTATTTACCCTTGAATCATTATAGGCCTCCATCCTAAGTTCCTCAAGTTCATTAAGATCTAATTTCCTCTTTGCTTTGGCCAAAGAAATGTCAAAATTCATTTTTTTGATTGCCCAAAATGCCTTATGCTCAATTTCAATAGGTAAATGGCATGATTTTCCATAAACCAATCTATATGGTGACATTACTAGGATGGTTTTGAATACTGTATAATATTCCCAAAGGGAATCCAAGAGTTTCTCGGACCAATATTTTCAAGAGGGATTGACTATTTTTTCAAGAATTTTCTTAATCTCTCTATTTTCTAACTTAGCTTGACCATTGGTTTGAGGATGGTATGCAGTGGAAACTTTATGAGAAATCACATACTTAGACATGAGTGAAGAGAATGGGTGGTTTCATAAATGGTTTCCTTGATCACTGATTATAGCCCTAGGAAATCCAAATTGACAAAATATGTGCTCTTTTAGAAATTGGATCA
The DNA here is from genome assembly GCA_963277665.1 of Viscum album. NCBI lineage: Eukaryota > Viridiplantae > Streptophyta > Magnoliopsida > Santalales > Viscaceae > Viscum > Viscum album. The sequence continues at coordinate 818,287,353 of OY728165.1, forward strand.
CAACATGATGGTCATTAGAATTGGTGGAATTGGACTCAACCCATTTTGAGACATAATCAACAACTAAGAGAATGCAGAGGTATCCCCTAGAGTTTGGTAAGGGTCCCATGAAATCAATTCCCCAACAATCATATATTTCAACGATAAGAATGGGAGTGAGGGGCATTTGATTCCTCTTGGTGAGGGATCCTAATTGTTGACATTGAGAACAACTTTGGCAGGATTGGTAGGAATCCTTAGTGAGGATAAGCCTGTAGAAACCACTTTGGAGGACCTTTTCAGTGGTTTTATTTGTGGAAAAGTGGCCTCCACATGCCTATACATGATAAAATATTAGAATGGACTCTTGCTCGGAATCAGAAACACATCTTATAATGATTTGATCAGGACATAACTTGAAGAGGTAAGGATCATAAAACACATAGTTTTTGACATTAGAAAGGAATTTCCTCTTATCTTGGGTCCTGGGAAATTTTGTAATGTCACCCGTAACCAAGTGGTTTGCTATGTCAGCATACCATGGGAAATCACTCATAGAATAGAGGTGCTCATCAGGAAATGAATTAGACATAGAAAGGTGATGTGAGTTATCTTTGAATTCTATCCTAGAGAGGTGATCAACTAAAACATTTTCAACACCCTTTTTTATCCTTAATGGTTAAATCGAACTCTTGAAGAATAAGGACCCACCTAATAATCTAGCCTTGGCATCTTGTTTTTGGAAAAAGTATTTCATGGATGAATGGTCGGTGAAGAAAATGATGGGTGATCGTAAGAGATAGGACCTGAATTTCTCTAAAGCAAAGAAAACATCATGTAACTATTTATTAGTGGTGGTGTAGTTGTTTTTTCATCATTTAAATATTTTATTTCATAAGCAATGGCACATGGAGTTTTCTCACACCGTTGACCCAATACTGCTCCAACAACAAAGTCACTCACATCACACATGCGTTCAAATGGAAGTTTCCAATTTGGAGATTGCATGTTAGGTAGAGAGATAAGAGATGACTTTAATGTAGAGAATGATTCCTCACAACTTTTTGTATATAAAAATTAATCATCTTTCACTAATAAAGCACAAAGTGGTCAATAAATAGAGTTGAAATTCCTAATGAACCTTCTATAGAAACTAGCATGTCCTAATAAGAACCTCACTTCCTTAACAGTTTTAGGAGAGGGAAGGTTATGAATTATGTTTACCTTATCTTTATCAACGTAAATCCCTCTACCAGATACCAGATAGCTCAGAACAAGTCCTTCCTTTACCATGAAATGGAATTTCCCCCAATTTAGGATGATATACTTATCCTCACATCTTGACAAAACCCTTTCAAAATTCAGAAGTAATCCCTAAAAAGTATCCCCAAATATGGAGAAGTCATCCATGAAGACCTCTAAACAATCCCCCACCATATACAAGAATATTCCCATCATGCACCGATGGAAGGGTCTAGGGGCATTACATAACCCAAAGGGCATGCGTTTGAAATAAAAAGTGCCGAATGGACAAGTGAAGGTTGTTTTCCCTTGATCCTCTAAGGATAATTCGATTTGATAATACCCTAAGAATCCATCTAGGAATCAATAGAATTGATGAACTTCCACTCGCTCGAGGACTTGATCAATAAAGGGCAAGGGGAAATGGTCTTTCTTGGTACAAGAGTTGAGCTTCCTATAGTCAATACAGACTCTCCATCCACTACTGACCCTTTTGGGGAGAAGGCCACCATCCTCATTGGTGATCACAGTAATTCCAGCTTTCTTTGGGATAACTTGAATTGGACATACCCACTCACTCTCAGCTATGGGGTAGATGATACCCGCTTTATATAAATTATGATGTTATTTCCTTACCACATCCATAATATTTGGATTGAGTCTCCGCTGAGGTTGATGACATGGTTTGGATTTAGATTCAAGAACCATCCGATGAGTTCCAATGAGTGGGATAATCCTAGGAATTTCTTAAAGGTTCCATCAAATTGATTTCTTTTTCTTTCTTAGGACATCTAAAAGCATCATCTCTTGATTGGATTCAAGAGAGAAAGAAATGAAAACAGTAAAAGATCGATTATCCCCTAAGAATGCATACTTGAGTGATGAAGGTAAGACCTTATATTCAAGATCAGATTGGTTATCAATTTCCAAGAAAGGATGAGACACTGTATTGAACTCAGTTTCTTTGTTTAGATTTCTTGATATAATTGGTTCCTTTTGAACATAATTTTCATCCACTAAATTAGCCAGAGCAGTTTCATGAATTGGTATGGACTCAATGTTATTGATTTCACCCATGGTATAATTTATTAGTGATTCTGGAAAATCATCAATAGAGATATTTTAAAGAGATTCAAGCCAAGGATACAAATTTCCCTCATGTGAACAAATAAAATCAATCTCTTCTTGACTTAAACATACTTCAGTTATCCCTTGATGTTCCTCGAGTTCAATATCAACACTACCAATCCAATTAACTTTATATATCTCTTCATTATCCCCAATTTTATAGTTTTCATTGTAGATGTTCAAGTCTAGACTCATGTTTCCTAAGGTGATGGTCATGTTCCCATTTCAGACTCAGATAATAGAGTTAATTGTTATAAGGAAGGGATGGCCAAGGATGATTGGGGTTTTCTCCCTATGACCTAAGCTTAGGGGATTTTCAAGAACAATGAAGTCAGCTAGGTAAATGAAAATTTCAACTTTCACCAAAACATCCTTTAATATCCCCTTAGGAACTCAGACACTACAACCAGCAAGTTGAAGAGTGATAGATGTGGGTTTGAGTTCTTCAAGTCCTAATTGACAATACATGGCATAAGGAATGAGATTTACACTAGATTCCAGATCAAAAAGGGCTTTGAAAACTTTTTTCTCTCCTAACTAAAAATTGATGTATAAACATCCTAGATCTTTCAGCATTGGAGGAATGGTCCCTTGAATGGCGGTACTCACATTTTCAGCCAAAAGGACTTGGTTTTTATATAAAAATTTCATTTTAAAAGTGAAAAAGTATTTAAAGTATTTTGATTAGGAAATAATAGTTTGTATTTCATAAGGAAGTGGAATGTTCAACTTAACATGAGAGAAGATTTTATTCAAAGTTTCATTTAGTTCTGGTTTAGTTTTTCCTCTCATACATTGATGGAAATGAGAAGGTTGTTTGATTATTTGGTGTGGTTGTAGTTCCTTAACATTATCATTGTATTTTTCAGAATCTATGGGTGGTTCTACATCATTTTCATGAATTGTTGAGGATATTAATGGTTCTATAATGACTTCTTCAAATTTATTAATGGATTTCCCACTTCTTAAAATAGTTACTGCTTTGAGTTGTTCATGAGAGGTTTGTGTGTAACTGGATTGTCTCCTTAAAGTTGAGGATGGTACCGCCTGAGTAGGAATGGGTGCCTTCCCGATTTTAATGGTTTGTAGTTCATGTTTGAGGGATGAGACTTATGAGTTCATTTTCTTTATTTTTTTACAAAACAGCTCAATTATTGGAAGAGAAACATATTGAGTAGGGGCTAGTGTTTGTTGGTTTATCCCAGGAAGATACTTTGGTTGTTGGATTGGATGTTGCATAGGTTTCTGGACGTGTTATTGGTATTGGACATGAGGATGTTGGTATTGGACTAGTTGTGGTTGGAACTGGTTATGGTTTTGAAAATTTTGTTGAGGGTAGGGGTTTGGTCCTTTTGGATGGCTAGGTTGTTGGTTGGGTTGTTGGTTATCTTTACAACAAAATACTAGATGGTCATTGTACCTTGGATTGAAAGTTTTTTGGTACTGTGGCTTCTGAAAGTTCAGAGAATTAAGCTCCACTGGGGGTCCTACAAGAAGAACATCCTTAATGTATGGGATGGTTGGGTAGTTGTCAGTACTGTGGTCATGTTTGTCACAAATTGTGCAAACAGGGTCAACAATTTGAATTTCATGGGCCTTCCTAAGATCAATCTCCTCAACCTTCCTAGTGAGTGCAGAAAGTTTCACCCTAAGAATTTCCTCCTTCGTAAGTGTGTGAATTCCACCAGATTTGGGTGGCTTCTCATAGTAAGGTGATTTTCCCCATGTTTGATTTTGTTCACAAGTCTTTCTAGATACTCATAAGCATTATTTGGGGATTTTCTTTTAATATTTCCATTACACATCAGGTCAATGGATTGTTTTGTTCCTCGGACCCAACCCTTCATAGAAAATTAAAACTTGTTCTGGGATTGAAAATCCATGGTGAGGTATCATGTTGTGTGTGTATTTTAACCTTTCCCATGTTTCATAAAATGACTCTCCCTCTTTTTCAAAAATGTTTTGGATTCTCTTTTAAGTGCAATTGTTTTGTGGTGGGGAAATTATTTTTTGTAGAATTCTTTTTGTAATTGGTCCCAAGAGTTGATGGATAATGGTATCAAATTTTTTTTCCCATTTTTAGCCCTATACTTTAAAAAAAAATGAAATATCCTCATCTTAGCTGATTTTATTTGACGTGGGAGACACATGGTTTCTACAATGTCATTGAACTCCTTAATGTGAAGGTAGGGCATTTCGGAATCAATTCCATGGAATGTGGAAAGGTGGTTTAGGAGATTGGGTTTAAAAATGTAGTTACCATATCCAAGGGAATTATGTATAATTCATGAGGGGGAATTGGTCCAGGAAGGTGTGAGGTATTCATTCATGGTTTTATCGACTGCATTCCCCAAGTTTGGGGCTGCCTCATTTGGATTTCCATTTTGGTTCCCACCTGGGTTTATGAGTTGGTTTCTTTGAAGACCTTCCATTTAAATGGAATCAATTTTTGACTCTAGAGTATTAAGAATATGAGGATCTAATGGAAATTGTTCCCATGGTGTACTTGACTCCCCAACCCCAAGACTATCCACCCTAACTAGACGGTTTGATTGGTCACGAGTGTAGGCGGACATGCGCCAAAATAAAAAAAAACGATAAAGGGAAAAGATAAGAGAATTTAGATGAGAATAGAAGAAACGAGAGAGAATAGAATGGGTGTTGAGATGACTTACTTGGGTCCCTATAAATGGTGCCAAAATTTGGTCTCTCCCAAATTTACCTAAGATTTTAGGTTTAAGCGGTCGCTTATAGTTTCGCTTGGGCTGCCGAATCCTAAGAGACCTAAGAAGAAACCTATAGACACATACATTATATGACAATTTCTTGTCTATAAAGTATCCATATTTAGGTTGATTTTAGATACATTTAATTGAACACTAATAGTCTTAAGTTAATTAAATTTAAAATAACGAGTTGATCCTAGGTTTTCACTTGGGGTGGATTGGATGCATTCCTTTTTCAACTATTTCAATTTCTTATATTTGAGATGGGTTCATTTAATAAGATCAAACAAAATCATCACTTACTGGTCTAATACCTCCAAAAATTAATACTAATCACCTATACACTTGAAGAATAAATGTTTTGAGCACTTCAAGGTAAAGGTTCGTATTAGCACTTGAAGTGTGCAACCTTAAATTCAACAAGGATGAAGGAGTTTAAGATATTCATAAAATATTGTCAATTAAAAGAAGAGATTAGACAATAATGGAGTGAGAAATAACATCCAATACAGCCCCTCTCTACTCCCTTGGATAAACCCATAAGTGGGATAACCCTCCATTGATCCTATGGTTTCAATGGAAGCGGGAAGTAGACTCATGAGAGAGGAATTAGAGAAGTAAAAAAACAATGAAATAACGATCACTCCACTGTTGTGTGATAATCTCACAAGGTTTGGTGTGAAGAAGTTCACACATTGAGGAAAAAGTATCAAAGTGACAAGAATAATAATATAAAAAGAGAATATGAATAACTTTTATAAAGAATCTAAGGTAATTCAAGAACTTACAATTTAAGGAATGCGATTACAACATCAAATTGGTAGCATAACATTAAAATGAAACAAAGATCAAAGATGAATAAATCCTCCAACAACACTGCCTTAAATATAAATTTTAGGAGTCTTGAGTCAATCCTCAAATAGTGAAAGTCATCCCACTTGATTATGGTATGCCTAGGGTGGTGGAAAGCTTGTGGAACTTAGACTTTTCCACCCTTGACCCGAAGTGGAAGGCAACTTGCATCCACCAAAGAGACGCATCGAAATTACCTTTTAGATGGAAGAATTAGAGTGGGACATAGTAGAATAAAATTAGTCTCCAGATTTCTTATAACCTCCTGTAAAATTTCATCCCAAATAAAATTTTAGTTTGTGAGATATTATTGAAATGGTGGTCTATTTTTTTGGGCAGCAGAATCTGGCCCAAAATTTTATCTCCAACTTGGGCCGCCTAGAACTTCATTCAAACATCAGAATTATATTTTGCCACTGTTGAAGGAAATGTTCCCTATGATGTATTATATCTTAAATTCAGTTTTCATAATTATTGGGATTGAATATTTTCCTCTACAGTAGTTTTATTGGGCTGCTATCCAGTTCACTTCACTTATAATTTTGTTTGTTCAAGTCCAACTTTGGTGGTCTTCCAATATGAATCTTCAAATACTCAAAAATTATGAATTGTTACCAATGTAATGAGAAACCTGAAAATTAAATATTAAAATAAAATCAAGATCATTGGGCATTTTAAATTATGTTAAAAAATGTACCATGTAATAGTTCATTTTAAGAAGGAATTACAATTATAATATGAAATAATGTTCATAGTGTAAAATACACTAAAATGGTGCTTATAAATAATAAATCACTTGAATATTATTTATATTAACAATGAATATTAGTCCCATTCAGTGGATAATTAGGCACATTGTGCGGTTTTCATTTCCTGTGATTTTCATGAGTGATTTGACTCTTATTAATAGAATTGTTATTAGCCAACGATTCTTTCAAGAAATTGAGTAACATAGTTGGTAGTTAGAGTGCCTATCATAACCTAAATAATGTTTTCATATTTAGGCTATAAGAAACACATTATTAAGTCAACTATGGCATGTTGAGTCATAGACCATTGGTCGCATGGATTAGAACGTGTTATGGTGTGGATTACGTGGACGCCACATTTTTATTCATAAGGTGTATGAACCCTTATGGGTTGGAAATAATGAACCACTTGGTTCAGCCATTTAAATAAAATTGTGTTATAATAATAATATTTTTTAAAATGAAAATGAAGCACAGACATAGAGCATAATCCAGTCCCGACCTTAGTAGTGGCTAGTAGGTAGAATCTCTTTTGTCCTATATAAATGTTCCTATCACCTAGACCTGAATATTTGAGATGGAAGAGGGGTGAGACTGTTGTATAGAAAGGCATTGTAACTAGTCTATTATTTTTTCTATGGATTAAACCATTATCAAATTTTATTTTCGGTATGTTTTTTGGAATCTATAGAAAAATGCCACCATGATTTCCTATGGTTGTACACTAAGAGTGTGGTGATGAGAATGCTCTAGAGGTGGTAGGCCCTGAGCCACCAGTGATACCTCTAATAGTTCCTCCTATGGAACCTCTTCCTATTCATGATGATGATGAAGATGCTCAGTTTCAAGGAGATTTTATATGGATGATGTAGAATATACAAGGATCTTCTTGATCTACCCCTTATATGGGAGAGCTTATGTGGGAGTTCCAACAGTAGAATCCACCCCCATTTTTAGGGGATGATGGACCACATGTTACAAATATGTGGATTTTTATGGTTATATATAAATTCAAGAATCTAGATAAAACTCATTAGAAGATATTTAAACTCTTTAATTATATGATTTTAGGATCCACCATGCGATGGTGGGATATTCTGAACTAGGCGGGTCAATACCAGGAAGTGAATTGGAGAGATTTCCTATTGGGATTCTTTGATTATTTTTTTCTATAAACCCTGAGGGATGATTGTTCTAGGGAATTCATGAACCTACAATAATGTTCTATTATGGTTATAAACTATTCATCTTTTTTTATAGACCTTTAGTGCTTTTCACCCATCTATAATGCTAATAAGCCAGTGAAAGTAAGATGATTTGAGGATAACCTGAGGTATCCTATTCATTATCTGGTGAATATTTTCCAATTTAACACCATATATGATATAATTAAGATGGAACATATCACTAAGAAAAACCTGAGGGAAGTAGACGGTGTGAGCTAGGGTGGTTCAAAATGTAGATAGGTAAGCAGTTAGACTAGCGGTCAGAAGCAACACTTTTAAGACTACACGCATGATCAACAACATAAAGTTGACACCCGCAGAAAGTTACATGGTTTTTCACCAGTGTGGGAAGCATGGGGATACAAGACTCCATTGTCCCAAATACTCCATTGAGTGTTGAGGATGTGGAATATTTAGGTATCTATAGTGTTTTTACAGAACCTTCCCATATTTCTCGAGTGGGAGAAGATCCATGCTAGCTCCACCTTCAGGATTAGGATTAGTATCACCTCAGAAAGAAGGTATCTAGAGAAATACTAGCCATACATTTAGAGTATAAGGTTGTGGTCATGGTATCTAATCTTATGATATACAACGCTAATAGATATTACCCTCTCTAGGTAGTCATGGTGAAACACTTGGCTAGGAATCAAGCCATATCTATTCAGTGTAGTCTATACCAGAGGAGTAGGGTTCTAGGCCATCTAATGTTCAAGGTACCATTCTTGTAGCCTCTAATATCATTTTTTCCTTATTCGATATAGGCACATAACATTATTTCATATCTGTTACTATTGTGGAGAGTCTTGGGCTCAATGTTTAGTTCTCTAGTGGCATTATGATGTCAGATACACCATTAGGTATATGTTTATATAGTATAAACTAGTGTAAGGAACCTCCCTTGAGGTAGGTAGCTGTCATTTATTATGGTACATATTCATCCTTGAGATGAAGGGCTTTGATTTCATTCTCATAATGGACTGGTAGAGTCCCTATCATGCCTTTGTGGATTTTTATCATTGTAATGTGTCTTTTACTTCACCATAGGGTGGTACATATATTTACAAGGTCGAGTGGGATGTTTAGGTTGGTAGAGATGGAATAGAGTATCTTAGGCTAGGTGGAGTGACCACACAGATTTCCATCCTTTACATAGAGGACCAAGGATTACCTTAGACTGAGTTCTCTACTATTGTCAATTGATTTAGGGATGTTTTCCCCCAATGACTTTTATGGACCACCACCTTAGATATAGGCAAAGTTTACTATCAATCTAGTTCCTAAATCTACATCAATATATATTTATTCTTATAGGATGGCTAATATTGAGTTGTGGGAGATCTAGAGGTAGCTAAAAGATTTCAAATCCAAGGGTTTTATATGGAACGATACTTCTCTCTAGGGTTCACCATTCATTTTTTCCAATAAGGCAGACAAAAACCTCAGTCTTTGCATGGATTATCATAAGTTAAATCAGTTTACATTGAAAAATCAGTATCCATTACCTATTATTGATGATATTTTTGAAAAACTCAAAGGAGCGAGGATATTTTCAAATATCGAATTGAGATTGGTATATCATCCGGTTTAAGTTAGACCTTAAAATATTCTATGTACAAATTTATATAGTTGGTATAGATTATATGAGTATATCATGATTCTATTTGGACTTTTGAACATGCCTATCATCTTTATGGCCTTGATAAATAGGGTTTTCCATACGTACCAAGATTCTTTCTAGGTGGTCTTGGTAGATGAAATCTTGGTGTATTCTCATACTCAAAGTAACCATGCCACTCAACTTGAGATCATTATGAATACACTGAGAGGGAACCGACTACATGATAATCTTATTAAATTTCACTTATGGATAGAAAAATTTCAATTCTTGGGTTATATTATCTCAGATTTAGGAGTTTAAGTTGAACTAGAGAAGTCGATAACTATGGTTACTTCGGATTATCCCAAAAAAATATTTGAAATACAAGGTTTCTTGGGGATAGATGGTTACTAAAATTTCTTTATACAAGACTTATCATTATTTGTAACACCTTTTATAGGCTTGACTAAGAAGGGTGTGAAGTTTATATGGTATGAATCCTACGAGACGACCTCTCAAGAGTTGAAAGGGAGATTAACTTCATCACATATCCTGATTCTTACAAATCCATGAAGGATATATATAGTATATCATGACACATTAGGTGTCGAGATAAGATTAGTTTTGATGAAATAATATTGAGTCATTTCATATGGTACATAGAAGCTGAGGACTCATGAGTAGAATTACCTAACGCACAATCTTGAGTTGGCAGCCGTTGTACACAACTTATTTTTTGGGATTAATTACCTACTGGGAGAGTGTTTTGTGGTGTTTATAAACCACAAAATCCCCAGGTATATTTTCACACAGTGATAATTGAATCTTAAGTAGTGAATATGGGTTCAATATCGACATTCCTTTGACTTTGATCTTGACTATATGCATGGAAAGGGAAATTAATTTTCCGATGCTCAAAGTAAGAGGACTTAGAAATAGGTATTTCAAGAGGCCATTAGAAAATGGAATCTTATGGATATATTTTTCGAGATACAAATTATGGTGAAGGACCGTCATGGATATTTTTTACTCTCACCACTAATAGTGACCTATTCACTTTTGGAGAAGGTGAATATGATTCAGTTTTCAGACCCTGAGGGATTGGTCCTATGAGAAGGTATTTATAGTGAGGAACTGCCTATGAATTATACTATTTATGATGATTACATCATATATATACATGGGAATATCTAGATCTCCATCGATATGAGAGAAAAGATGACGTGTGAGTAACATTATTCATAATGGATAGTTTACCTGGGTATCTCCAAGACATATCATGATATGCGCTGATAATATTGGTGTACATGGATGAAATGTCATATAGAAGGTTTTATCATTAGGTGTTCCACCTGTCAGTAGGTTAAGACAGAATAATAGTAACCTGATGGATTTCTATAGTGGTTACCATTATCAAAATGGAAATTGGTGGATATTGCAATGGATTTTTTCTTCAACTTATAGAGGTCACCTCGAGGTAGTGAAAATATTTTGGTAGTAATGGATAAAATGAAGAAAGTATCACACTTACTTACTATGTGGGAGACTTTCTCAATTGATTATCTGGGAAGAATGTATTTCCATGAGATCATACGACTATATGGGGTGCCTATTACTATCATTTTAGATAGGTACACATGTTTTACATCAAGGTTCTAGTAGGGGTTGGAGTGATCTATGTGAACATAGGTTCTTATGAGCACAACCTTTCACCCCCATACCAATGGACAGTCAGAATAGACTATATAGGTGTTAGATGACATGATCAGAGAATACATCCTTGATTTGGGTGGTTCTAGGGAGAATCAAATCCCTCTCACTGAGTTCTCTTACAATAACCTCTTTCAGCAAATGATATAGATGGATCCTTATGAATCTGTATATGGGAGGCCATTCCATCCACTGCTATGATAGTTTGAGGTAGGAGAGGAAACACTACTGGGTCTTTATCTTATTTTGGAGATTTTGGAGTAAGTTCAACTGATCAGGAAGTAGATGTGTAATGCCCAGTCTAGAAAAAAATATTATGCTGATCATCATCGACGAACTCTGGTGTTCAAGGTTGGGGATCATGTTTTTGTGTATCACCCACACTTGAACATAAACATATATATAGTAAAGGAAATTTTTCACTGTGTATTGTTGGGCCATTTGAAATCATAGAGAGAGTCGGGATGGTATCCTATCAGTTTCTATTACCTCAGAGGTACCTTGCCATGCATGATGTCTTCCACATTTCAAATATTTTTCATTATCATGATGAACCATATCATAATTTTGATCCCAAGAATGTAAGATAGATGCTAATGAATCTTTTCAGGAGTATCCTATACACATCGTCGACTTGAGAATGATGAATCTCTGAGGCCAGTCAGTCCCTTTAGTGTGGGTTCTATGGTATCACAACTATGTACTAGATGAGACTTTAGAGAGGGAGGCCGACATAAATACCCAGTGGCTGAAGTTGTTCTTTGATAGCTTTTCACCAACCTTGGAAGGTGAACTCAGGGATGTGTTCCTTTAAGGGGGAAGACTATGAGAACCCGGGTTTTTATGATGTTAAAATCATTTAAATTTTGTTCTAACTCTTTGTTTTAAACCTAATATAGAATAATAATGAGTAAAAGGAGGTTATGGGGGTGTTTAGGGATTGTTTGAAGCTCAAAAACCTAAATAGTGGAGAAAAGGACTAGGCCACATGGTTATTAGAAAATGTGTGATCCAATCCGCACAGTTTCTATAACCATGCGAGGGATGGAAAATGGGATAAAGGATACTGCATGGTTTGAGGAAATAATATATCTAAGGGTGCATTCCTTTTCTATTGGTCCACAATTTTTAATAGAGTTACCAAGCATGGTTGGTTCATGGTTTCTCAAACTGTGTGGCCTGACCATGCGAGGACCCCCTTGAGGTAGTTCCATGCACACAATTGGCATATGGTTTGTCCAACCATGCATAAAAACCATGAAACCCAATTATTTTGGGTAAATTTACTATTTTTCTCTTAAATATAATTAAACCTCACCCTCCTATTATTTATCATCCATGAAAGAGGATACCTCCTTATTCTCACATTTGAGTTCCCAAACTCCCTCATTCAAGGATCTTCAATGTATCTTCTGTTAGAAGTCTGATCAAACTTCCATTGGTCTCATAGGATTCCTTCAAGTAAGATCTACAATCATTATGATAATTTTTCCATTATTATTTTTATCAGCTGCACTATTTTGGTACAAGATCATATGACCAATTTTCAGGGAATTCTTCTATTATTACATTTTCTCTCAATCTAGGCCAAACAAAGAACTGATACTGGATGAGGGATCCTCTACAGGAATAAGGTAGGCAGTATAGTATTTATCCCTTAAAGTCTTTATTTTATATAAAATGCATTATATTCCACACACTAGATTCTCCATGTGTTTCTTTAAATTACACATAAATCTTGTTAAATTAAATCCCTATGATAAAAGTGATCTAGTGGTCCCTTATTTAGGTTGGGTTAGGTCCCTTCATCCATTTTTACCCTTATAGGTGTTCTCATGGTTTTTCATTGGTAATATTAAGATGATTAAATGACTAAACCACCTTCTAATTGGTTTTAGTGTGACTCAAGATAGATAATTATAATTAATTGATATGATTCTAAGTGGTACGACCATGTCACCTGACTAAATGGAACAATGGTTACCCCCTTATTAGAATGAAGGTCAATAGTTGTAAATCCAATTTTAATATTAATTAAAGTGTAAATTATAATGTTTATGGAGACCCTCGATAATTATGATAAATGGGCAATAAGACCCTTGTACATGTTATAGATATATATGGGTATGGCATCCCCATACTGTGATACCAGGCATGGCATCCCTATGTTTGTGATACAAGGCATGAAAACCATATACTGTGATTCTAGGCATGAAGACCCTATACTATGTTAATTGGCATGGAACACCCTATTCTTGTGATACTAGAAATGGAGACCCTATACTATGATACTGGGCATAGAATCCCCTATTATTGTGATATTGTTCATGAAGAACCTATACCGTGATACTTTGAATGTCATCCCTTACTACTGTGATACTGGTCATGAAATCCTTTACTATTGTGTTTCTAGGAATAGTATCCCTTACTACTGTAATATTGGGCATGACATCCCTTAATAATGTGATACCAGGCATTGTGTCCCTTGGTTACTTGTTCATTTATATTCTGGCATGGGCTGAAGTAGGCAGTTTCTACCTGGTTTCCTTAAGAATCTAGAGCTGACCTATTTAAAATTATTATTACTAATTTTCATTATTATATCTACACAGTTATATGTTATGTACAAAAACTGGATATTTATAGATGCCATTGGTGGAGACCTATTGAGTTTATCTCACACCCTATCTGGGATGCCGATGGAACCTGAACAGACTATATGCTTGTAGGTGTAGATAAGGGGAAGCGTCCTCTTATGAATGCATGAATTTTTCATAACTTAGGATGGGATCTTGATAGCATATGACCAGGACAAATTTTTGGATTCATGGATATATTTTGGAATTTTTTTAATTTTTTTATCATGTACTGCTTAACTACCTACTACCATGTATACATGTTTTTATTATTTAATAGAAACATGACATCATCAAATTTTTTATATGATTCAGTTTACTGCTTTTGATTATGATTTTGTGCTTGTAGGTTTTTACATGCTTCTAATATCTCTACCATTATTTATATGCATCCACTACTTGGATATCTATTGATTATACCACTATGCTACTCTGGCCAAAGGGAAGAGTCTCCCCATAGACACACCCTAGTCCATTATTGCTATTCGGAAGCCTCTAGCATATGGGGAGGCATGTTTGAGTCCATGTGGCCCACTGATTCAGGGCACCTTCGAGTGGTACCCAGTTCAGGACGTCACACTCCCTTCGAAGCCAAATTATAGGCTTGGATCCCATTTCTCAATCCTAAATCAAAATCAAACACTATCAGTCTCATTGGATTCACATCAATATGTTCTTCATTCATCACATGCCATTATTCATTTGACTTCATATCGATAAAATTATTTAGGTGAAAGCTAATATTCCCTATTTTTAGGTTTTTTCCCTGTTCTTCATTTTTCTCTTGATCTAGACCAAATCAGAGGCTGATACTAGACAATTACTTTACTACAGACCTACGGTAGGTGTTCTATACCTTTCCCTTATGTTTTGGTATTTTATAAGACATATTACCATTATGATGCATTTCGAAATGGAATTTCCCATGAAATTAATTAAATGTTTAAAGTGAATGAATTGTAACTTGATATGTTGCACCTTGAGTACCATTTTATGTTTTGAGGTCATTTATCTTCATCCTAGGCCACCCATGGGGTGAACCTTGACTTTTCCCTATGCTATATTGATCCATTAGGTTCATGTGAGGTCACCATAGATTTTTGGAGTCTTGATAATTTGGATGTGAATTGAATGAATGTTTATGACAAGGTTATGTATTCTTTTCCATGTGTTTACATGAGGATAAATGATTAAATGATTAAATGGATTTTATATAAATTGTGGAAATGAGTTAGAAGAACTCATGGAATGTAAAATTTTATGAAATGATTATTGAATTTATATTATGAATTGATTATTGTAGTGGATTCCTTGGATGATATCCTTGGATCTTGATTCCATAGGACTCCATGGATATTTCTAATGCATGGGTCTTGTTTAAGTCAGTGGATTCCTTGGACCTGTTTATTCCTTGGATCCTAATTTTTTTATGAATACTTGGGCCTTAGTACTCATTGGATATGAAATTCTTGGACTCACATTGGACATGATCGTTAGAATCAACCCAAGTCTTTATTGAGATCCCATCAATATGTTCTTGGGACTCAACTAGGATGTCATGATCTTTTATACCTTGGATTCATCCCCTTAAGATTTGGCATTTTTGATTACCTGGCAAGGCCATTGCGGATGTGATACATTATTGAATATATGACATGGTTGTGATGGGTATTATATAATAGATTATACAGAGTGGGTATGGTAGTTGTTTACATTGGATCACACGGTGAATCCACTATGGATATTTTTTCTATGCTTACAGATATCCCTAGTATGGGTATTTGGATCCAATGGGTATACTGGACGATATAAATTGTTTAATCATGTTCTTCAGTATCCCTTGTGTATGGTTTCTTGATTTTATTTACATGGAAACTTGTTTGTATGGACATGGACAAACATTACTTCTTTTACTACTACACCTATAGTATATTGCACACTGCCACTATTTATATTACACAGACTGAATTTGTTATAGACACCATTAGTGGTGGCCTATTGAGTGTTATCTCAAACCCTATTTAGGTCTCCATTGGGTACCTAGATAGAATTCATGGATATAAGTAGGAACTGGGGAAAGTTCCCATTGTACGATTCTAGAATGTTCATTTCTTAGGAGAAGGGGATCACAAGACTATTTATCTCTCATGATGAAATTTAGAGATTTCCCTCTTTGTTATTTTTTTTATCTTGATATATGTATTGTACTGGATTATTTTATACATATTTTCATTATTTATAGAGACATGAAATGAAACATCATTTTTTATATGTGATTGCATTTGGAATTTTTTATTCATTACTTTCTAGGATATTTATCTTATATCTGATTTATATTTTTCATCCCCTAATGTATGTTGTGATTACTAACACTATTCAATACTCTAATATGAGGGAATAGTATCCACATAGACATACCCTAAGCCCTTGTTTCTAGTAGGAATCCTATGGAGTTTGGGGAGGTTCACTTGAGGCCAAGTGACCCACCGACTCGAGGAGCTGTTTAGTGGATCCTAGGTTAGGATGATAAAAAGTTTAGGCCAAAACCTCACAAATATGGAAGTTGATTTTCTGATATACATTGATCATTCTTAATTACTAGTTAGATACAATGTCTTTTCTTCCACACCTTTGACCACCACCATGGAACCCCATACGACTTTCAATATTCTATCTT
Source organism: Viscum album (assembly GCA_963277665.1). Lineage (NCBI taxonomy): Eukaryota > Viridiplantae > Streptophyta > Magnoliopsida > Santalales > Viscaceae > Viscum > Viscum album. The sequence goes on from OY728165.1 coordinate 818,303,878, forward strand.
TAAATGTTGTAAAAAATATCACATTTTATAGTTATCCCATAAAGATCAGTTTATTTTATAACATTGGTATGTTCCACACTCCTTGAAACTCCAAGAAGAACCTGTTCAAAGATCTAATAGAAACATTTATACATCCTGAACCACCAAGGCCCCACTTGGGAGTCAATAATATAAGTGTTCCACCCCAAGTCAACCTCTAATAGGTTTGGGGATAGTTACTAGCACATAGTAGAAATATTTCATATAATTGGAATCCTTAGCCTAATTCACCTTTACACCATTCACACCACCACACAAGAGAAAATATTTTTGGATAATAAAAATTAACAGATATCAATATATAATAAAAATAAATTCAATGAAAAATAAGGTACAAAAATTTCAATAGAGTATAATACATAAAGAATAAGGAAACAATTAATGCTCAAAAAACTAAAAGGAAACCTAAACTAGCAGCTTATATGGAGAAAATTTATATAATGAATAGCTCCTGGTATGATTATCGTCTACCACCACCATGAACAAGTACCACTAAGCTCCACTAATTATTTGGACCATCGAGGTCATCGTTGAACTACCCATTATCTTCATAAAATATGATACATGCAAAAAAAGATTCCCATATAGGAGTGAGTATATATATACCCAGTAGGATGCCCCAAAAACCATAAAAGGGAAAATAAGGGGGATATGTTATCTAAAAATCATAGGATTTAAGGGGGTATGGGGGGGGGGGGGTGAACCCAATAAAATCAAGCCTCAATATTTTTTAGAGAATATAATACAAAATGTTGGGAGAAGTATTTTCTTTATATCCAATAATAAATAGAAATCAGTACACAACTCAATGAAATTATCTACTCACATACACAACCCTTGTAACCTCTTTAGAGTTGTGGTGAAGGATCACACACCATTGATGGATAGGGGAAATAATGACTTCATTAGAGGATCTTATGCCCCATATGAGCTCTTTAGATGAGGGGAATACGGACTCTGTAGATAGAGGATCCCTTGAACCTATTGGGTAGTGGGAAGTAACGAACCTATCTAATCAACATATACATGATCCATGACCCAAGCATCACATATAAAAATGGGAGGAATAATGAATCTATCCTATATATGGAAAGGAAACAACCCATTCCATTATACAACAATGCTACCAGGGAGGGTTTTCAACCCAAGTGCACTCCGATTATCGCTCTCAAACTTGATCACTAGACGTACAGAGTTAACTTTTTAAACTTATAATATTTCCTTATAAGTGACATAACAAGTCCAAACAGACCACACCATCATGATCTACATATAAAATATTCCACATTGACTCTTTATTTATTTGAAATAGATACCTAGTATAGAATCTACTAAAAATATACCACAAATAAGGGAGACACGCCCTATGGTTTCCCCTGGGCATGCCACATGGCACACTGGTGGCATGGGGCACATAATTGGAATACACATGTGCCCTAGATGTACCTATGGTGAATGCGTGCCTGGATATTCTTCCCATGTTTGTATTGAATCCATGTGCAGTGTGTGGCATGGCCACCCGATTGGGTTGGTTTAGGTGGACCCAACCCAGGGCGCTCTGCCCTGCCCATTCCGTACATGGGTTGACACACCTAGGATCCATGCTAGGGTGGCCCTACCAACATGCACCACCCAACCCACTATATTTGTGGCTAGGTTCAAATATACCCTAACTTAGAGGTTATAGGAAGGGTTCATCTGATCCTTAGTGATCAAATGATTTAGGGGAAACTTTTGTTCCCCCCACTACTTCCCTACTTGAGCTGCGATAGTCGCACCAAATTCCATGTGTTTCCATCCCTCTTTCTTCCACCATTGACCACTAAGGAGGATGTTCCCTATACACTACTACTGAGGACATGCCTAAAATTATACCACCAAATGATCATCAACCCTTATACTCCACCTACCTCCTTATACCGTGATATGCCTCAACCAAGTGGTGATCGAATCACTCGTGATGTCTCCATTCTCCATCATCGTCAGCTGAAACCAGCAATATTGAACCAAATTAATAAGTCACAAAACTCAAATGTGGAAGTATAATATAATGGGTGAACCTCCATCCATCCACCCCACATCAAAAAACCATAAAAAATGAAGTTATCTGATAAAACTTCTACCCAAAATTCAAGCCACTGGGATTATATTAAAGCACAAAAAACCTAAAAAATATGGTTTAAAATTTAAAAAAAATTATATCAAAACAATATATTGAATCCTACCTCAATTTAGGTTTAATAATTGACAAAGGTAACACCCGTTCAGTTCATCGTTGATGATCCCTCCTCATCAATTTCTCCTATGGTGCTCAAACTCCTTTGAAGATCCTACCTCCCCTCTCCTTCCTATAATTAGGATTTATGAGTAACCCTAATTAGAGGGATAAGGAGTCTTAAATTGGGGGTGGTGGGTGGGTGATTAAATCCTCCATTAATTAATAAATTAATTATATCTATCCATTCACTTATGAAAATACATCCCAAAGTTCTTAATGCGAATGAAAATTATATCTCTCCTAGGGGGAAATACCTATTTTGGATACAACTGTGGTCTCTGATTTCAAATTTGAGGATATGTTTTTCAATAAAAGATTTTTTATTGAAAATATACATGTACATGGTAAGAATAATATATTATATTTTTTTAATATATCAAAATTGGGGCCCCTCGACACCCTCAATTTTACATCATCTATATAAAAAATCATAAAAAATCCATTAAAATATTATAAGGGTTCATTATGGAAAACCAGAGTCACTACATCCCCTCCAACATAAAGGATTATCACTTAGTAAAGTTCAAATTATTAGGGTACTAGGCCCATGTCTAGTTCTCACTCTCCCATGAGATATCCTGATGTTTCTCATGCTACTAAAGGATGCTCACCGTTGGAATATCTCACTTTCAAAGAGTCCTCTCCTACCAGTCCTTGATCACCACAGGGCACTATGAGAATGTTTCCCCATAATTGATGTCCCATTTAATGGTGTGTGATAGATCATGCATGTATCTCCTCAGTTACGACACATAGAAGATGTTGTGCACCCAGTCTAACTATAGGGGTAGTACCAGCTGGAAGGCAACCTCACCCACCCTACACAAGATTTGGAATAGACCGACGAATCATTGGTATATCATAACTCCATGAACATATATTTCCAACCTGCATCATGGAGATACCTTTAGGAAAACATGGTCAACCACCTCAAAATCCAAAGGACTTTGTCTTCAGCCCATCTAGGATTTCTAACGGCTCTAAGCGGTTCTCATATACTCCTGGATCACTAGCACCTTATTCATCATTGATTGTACCAACTATGACACCCTTAGAGATGACTCTTATATATCCATCCAACATATAAGTTAATTTTAGGGTCTTCCATACAAGGAATCAAAAGGTTCCTTATTAAATGTGGAGTGGAAATTTTTGTTTTAGGTGAAGTCCACCAAGGGAAAGTGATCCTTAGAGATTTAGACTAAATCCAACACACAAGACCTCAATATATCCTTGAGAACCTAAATGTTACACTTAGTTTTTCCATCTATATATGGGTGAACTACTATAATCTCCCATAACTAGGTCTCAAATTCACCGTACAAGACTCTAAAAAACTAGGATGTGAAACTAGAATCTTGGTCAGAAATGACCTTCAAAGGCACCCCATGAAATCAGAAAATCTCTTATATATACAAGTATCCTAGAATCTCCACCAAAATTTTCTCCTGAATGGAAAGGAATTGGGTTGATTTGGCTAGTAAAATGATGATCACCCTGATAAAATCCTATCCTATCATCAAACATAGAATACCTATCATGAAATCCATCTATATACTACCCCACTTCTAATATATAACCTCAAGAGGATGAGACAAACCAATGGGGACTTGGTGCTCTACCTTCACCTAATGACAGGTGAGGAATCAAGATATAAAGTAAAAAATAATCCTATTATTATACACCCACTAAAATTATTTCTTGAAGTCCTGGTACATCTTCATCACTCTAGGATATACTACTAAGGATGAAGTGCAAAACTACCTCAACACCTCCTCACATAGTGTGATTATTACCATTGTTCTTCCTTTGAAGCAGAGGATGTTGTAACAACCCAAGATTTTAAAAGAGGAACATCATGTCTAGTAGAGTATATGAAATGAAAATATAGTATTAGAAGAGAATGTGACACCCTAATACTTTATTATATCTATATTTTTAAATAAATTCAATCTTTTTGATAGTTTTCAATGCACGCAACATCAGATTTGAAAGAAACACAATACTCTATTAAAATATTATTATTTAAACATTACCATTGTAACCAATACATTAAGTTCAAGGGTATGAATAGTACTAAATAAATTTTGAAAATTATTATAATCTATTTATTACAAATAAAATAAAAATATCTAAAAGAAAAATAAATGTTTTATGAAAAACTGTATTTTTTTGTAAAAGACGATTTAATGGCACTTTGCATATATAATTTAAAATAAATTTTATCACTTTTTGAAAATTTATCTTTGAAAATGAACCCTATTTTTTGAGATAATCATATAGAAATTATCTTATGTATAATTTTTGGTATTTTTCTAAAACATTTCATTTTTTATGAATAGTGAAAAATATTGAACTTTAATTGAAATGTGCCTTTTCATTTAAATTAATTATAAAGTTAAAATATATTTTGAATTATAGTTAAATTATATATATATTAATAAAATTTATGTAATTTCAATGAATTTACTATTTAATTTTTATACATAAACTTTGTAAACTTTTGAACATTTTCTCTTTGAAAATCCGCATTCTCGTCGCATATGTGGGATTAATTTTCAATTATATATGTCCCCTTATATGAATAAAATTTATAAAATTGGATTCCATATTTGTAATAATAATATCTTATATTATATAATAAGGTTAAATTAATTTTTTACCAAAATTAATAGTGAAAAAGTAAAAATTATTCACCTTAGTTAAGGTAAAAATATATTTATCAGGGGGTTAAACTAAAAATATAAGGGTTAAACTAAAGAATTGTCTAAAATATATTTTCTAGCCACATTTATTCCTTTTAATGTTTAAAGATCAATAATAATCCATTTGGACCCTTTTTTCATGTTAAAAACGCAAGTACACCTTTTACTTTTCAAAAATTATAAGTATGTCACTCACCTCACTTATAAAAGGCTACCCTCTCCTCTCTTCTTCACACCTTCAAACCATATTAGTTTGACCAATTCCAACAAAAATCAAACCCAAATTCCATCTCCTCATCCTAGAATCCTTATTTTGGATAGAAATCCAAAATAGGAAGGATTTTGGTGAAAACCTAAAGAGGTTACCAGAAGAATAGAAAGATAAAGAGCACACTTGACGAGTCGGACTCAATATAAGGGTTTCTAGTACCACTTTTACTACTGTGATACATACACCATATTCATCAATTATTTATTTTATGTTATGTATATACTTACCTTTTTAATGTTATATCATGAATTCATTTATATTTATGGTATTTAATGTTTTATTTAAAGCTGTTTCTTTCATCGGGATTATGATTCAGAAGTTACAAAAGTGGTAAGGGTTTAGTTCACAATGTCATCATTATTCGAGATTGTTTTTATTTAAGTCTTCCTTGGGGGGAATTATTTGATATTTCTATCTTAAAATTATTCTATTTTATTCTCCTATATTTATTCATAAATTTTTTGAATAATATTTCCATTTTCCCTCCATTTGGGAATTAAGATTATTAAGATTTTTTTTAAAAAATAAAACATTATTTCTCTCTTCGTTGAAAAATATTTTTTCATCTAAAACCATGTTTTATAATAATGTTTTAACATTATTCAAATGATATATTAACTTTTTTTACCCATGTTTATATTTTTATAAAATGGTTTGAAAATAATTTTCTTGTTTTTTTTTGAATAAGGAACTTTTCTAACATTTTTAATGTGAAATAAAAGTATTCTTTTTTTTAAAATTATAAGTCATGTATAGAATTACCCTCCATCATGAACTCAATTTAAATGTAGATTCATTTTCAATTTTATAAGGTAATTTTTAATGAATTTTTTTTCTTAATATTCTGAAAATTATTGTTTTTAAAAGTGATTATCAAAGAAAAGGATTTTGAAAATATTTTATGAATTTACTAGTTTTAAAATAAAAAGGGTGATTTTAAAAGAAAGTTTATTTTTCTCTAGGAATGTTCCTAGTGATCTTTCAAAATAATTTTCCACATAAGAAGACATCCTTTGATGTTACCTATTATTTAATGGGGATATACTCTAATGATACAATACTTATTATTATTTTTGGATGGTTTATTATTAGTGTGACTAGGGATGTACTATATTGAAACCATTAATTTTACTTTGGATGTTTTTTAATTATTATTATTGATTGGGGGTAATTGTTAACATTTCATATGCTAGTTTTTTCAATTAAAATGTTTATGTTGATTATGTTTAATCCCTTTCATATTAGGAATTCAATGGACTTAGTAAGTGATGGGAGGAGCCTGATATAGCCCCTTGATGTATTAGTAGGTCACATAAGAAAAAATAGACCGGGTTTTGGCCAAAACCATACCCATTTATATAGATGTATTGGAAAAGGGATCAAAGGGTTTTGATGTCTTGACATGTGGCCTTAATGGCATATTTTGGATGTACAACATTATGTATTTCATCGTTATGAATTCAGTTATTTATATTCCATGTGATTATTAGATTTTTTAGAATATCCATGGTTAAGTATGATGATCATGTTATTATTTATATGGAATTATTTTATCAACATTTATTTTTACGATATTATGATCACGATATTTATTAATTGGAATGTTTTTCAGTTATTTACCTTTCTATATTTATTATGCCTTACTTATTCAGATCTTTCTCTGTAATATTATCCTTACCGAGCATCTAAGATTACTACTTTCTTATGTTTTATTTTCCCCAGGATACGAGGAAGTGTTTTGTGACTGATATGGAGGGATAAAATAAAGAGAAAAATGACATTATCAAATATTATTCTTTGTGTATTTTATGTTTTAAAATGTAATGTTAATTTAAATTATGTATATATTTTACCCTGGATAATAAACTATTTGGTATTTTGGGATGATATTACTTATATCTTATTTCAATTTAATAAAGAAGACACTAGGTCCAGGCTATTGGGGTCGGGGTCACTACAGTTGGTATCAGAGGAAGTTTAGTAAAAACCTTGAAAATAGATTTAGGAAAACATAGATTATATAATATAAAACTTTTATTTACTTTGAGAATATGTATATAATAATATCCAAATGTTTTTTAAGGAAGATATAATGTGGGTTTTTTCTATAAAACATATCCCTATATAGATACTACAAGTAGAAGTGGTTTTGGTACAGATGTACCTAGGGGGTAATAACTCCAAAAAGAGAGCATTGGGCTTGACCTGATCATCACCTGGTGCATGACAATGAGCCTTACTATTAACATGTTTGAAACTCCTGGGTGATATTCTTAGGATAATTCAAATTTTACTTACAAACCATTATGAAGGAGTTGAAAATAAATATATCCCCAAATAAACCATGTTTATTATTATGTGATTTTCTATGCATAGATTTTAAAATTTATTTGTAATTTTTAAATAGTTTTTTAATTATAAATTATATTTCATAATGTTATAATATAATATAGTGAATGACATTATTTAGAAATGGTTACTAGTGGAAGGAATGGAAACTGTATCAATGAAAGTAATCTGAAGAGTAAGAGTGATCATTTCTTTTATGGGCTTAATCCAATACTTTTAAGGGAACTAGTTTCCAAAACATTATCATCATATGAAGAGATATTATCAGGTTATATAAAGATATATAAATAATTCTCAATGTATTATAACTTATAAGGTAATAAATATAATAATATGATGGTATAGAAAAATAAGGACAAAGAGAATAAGGGAAAGAAGGATTTTCTAACATGTGATACTTTTGGAAGGAAACACCTTGGTACATGCTTAAAAGAAAAATTAGTTTTCTTCAAGTGTGGAGAAAAATGCCACCATTATCACGATTTAAAGAGAAATAAATAATTTTCCAATGTGTAATTCCTCAAATTTAAGTATATGGGGAATTATGAAAATGAATTCCCCAAGAGTTAAGGTAAAATACCACAAAAGGAGCTAAGGGTTCAAGGTCAAGCTTATGATATTACTACAAAAGAAGTGAACTGATTAATGTGACTATTTCTATATTCTTAAATTATGTTATATGAGTATTTTAATAAATGATAATATAGTTATAAGAATCATGAAATTTATAAGTATTGTATTATAATACCATTTCTTAAAGTATTTTAGAGCATATGTTTATTAGTAATGATAACCAAGAAAAGCAATCTAGTGACAAGTTGAACCTCTTGGAAAACACATGATTGAGGGAGGATAACACTTAATATGTTCATGATTTTGAGATAATAATGATAAATATGTTTTTATAAAGGTATTGGAAGCCTTTAAGTTTTATCAAATCTTTTATGTTATGTTAATTATGGGATATTACAATTTGGTAACATTATAATAATTATATTAATATGGTTTTAGAAAAATGATAACCCACATACTGGGTGAAAAACCATCACATATGGAAAGTCCATGAGGAATGAACCCACAACCAAAGGATGATAAGGGTTTAGCACCTACTACTGACCTATGTGATTTATTGGTTAACATGTCATTGTTTTTAGTAAAATGATTTGACAGATAAATATTAATACTAAACTATTGGTGTTATTGTTGAGGTTTAAAGATTAATGTAATGGATAAATTGTGAAAACAATATTGGTTTTGAAAAATATTTATAAACAAATAGAAATACTTTTCACTCTTTGATGGTTCTTATGATCCATTAAAAGTTAATTTTAGTGCTTTAGGCATAAAAAAATTCATCTTGGATATTCATTTATTATAGTAATGAATGAAGTGGATAATGATTGAAGCACAACCAAAAGATAAAATTGTACCTATGAAATAGAAAGATTTAAAGTAAGTATATTTTCTTATAATCTCAATCTAGATGTTAAAGTAATTAATCAATTCTAGGAAAAGTATTCTAAAACAAAATGTTATTCTAATACCATCATTTATGTTGAATCAATGGTATTTTAAATCATCATAAATTCATGGTTTTTAGTTCCTTGGTTTTCCATTAATCATTAAATTTATTCTGATCAATGAATTTTATCACTCTCTATAATTCTTTATACTTTTATTCCGTGTACATAACTTTAATTTATACCGTTTTTATCCTACTTGGAAACCTAGTTATGTGTTATTCCATATTACCTTCGTACTTCTTTTTATCACTTATCAAGAGGATGTTTTATCAACCCTTCTCACAATGTGATATTTTAATAAAGGAATTTTAAAATGTAAAACCCTTGATTGCCAAGAACAAGATTAAATCTAATGGAAAAAATTTATTTAAGGGGGGATAATGTAACATCCTAAGATTTTATGATATATATATTTCTAAATAAATTCAATCTCTTCGATAGCTTGAAATGTACAAAACATCGGGTTTGAATGAAATGGAATACTATATTAAAATATTATTATTTAAAAATTACAATTATAACAAACAAGTTAAGTTTGTGGGTATGAATATTACTAAATAAATTTTGAAAACTATAGATATCTATTCATTATAAATAAAACAAAATCATTTAAAATAAAAATAAATATTTTCTAAAAACAATATTTTATTTAATAGTGGATTTAGTCATGATTTATATATATGAAGCAAAAAAAATATTATAATAGAATTTGACACCATAAGACTTTATGATATATATATATTTTTAAATAAATTCAATATCATTAATAGATTTGAATTCACGCAACATTAGGTTTAAATGAAACATGATACTCTGTTAAAATATTATTATTTATACTTTACTATTATAACCAAGTTATTAAGTTGGTGGGTATAAATAGTACTAAATAAATTATGAAATTTATGGTTATATATTTATTTTATATAAAATAAAATCATTTAAAATAAAAATAAATGTTTTCTGAAAAACAATATTTTTTTCCTAAAAGATGATTTAGTGGCGCTTTGTACACATAATTTAAAATTAAATTTTATCAATTTTAGAATATTTATTTTATAAAATTAAATTAATTTTTTAAATCATCATATAAAAATTAACTTAGGGTGAATTTATGGGATTTTTAAGAAATATTTCATTTTTTTGATGAATAGTGAAAAATAATGAACTTTAATTGAAAAATGATTTTTCATTTAAATTATTTATAAAGTTAAATTATATTTTGAATTGTTTTTAAAGTGAAATTAGTAAAATTATATATATATTAATTCAATTTAAGTTTTTGGAATCTTTTTCATATTGAATTTCTATATAAAAACTTTGCAAATTTTTGAACATTTCTCTTTGAAAACCCACTTCTTCGTCACATTTACAAGATTAATTTTAAATTAGATCTTTCAATTTATGTAAATGTAATTTTATTAAATTGATTAAATATTTTTAATATTAATAATTTATATTATATAATGAGGTAAAATTAATTTTTGACCAAAATTAATAGTAAAAATAGTAAAAACTATTTACTGCAGTTAAGGTAAAAACGGATTCACTAGGGGTTAATCTAAAAGATAAGGGTTAAAATGACACAAAAAATTATCTAAAATATATTATATGACTATATTTATACCTCATAATGTCTTATTATCAATAATAATCTATTTTGGATGCTTTTTGATAGTAAAAATTATGGGCACACCTTTTTCTTTTCGAAAACTACAAGTGTCCCACACACCTCACTTATAAAAGGCCACCCCTATAATCTATTCTTCACACCTTAAAACATTTTTTTCCAGCCAATACCTTCCCAAATCACCTCCAAAATTCCATACCCTAATCAGTGAAGACTTCATTTGGGTAGAAATATGATCTTAGAAGGCTTTTGGTGCAAAACTAAGGAGGTTACTTGAAGAAGAGGAAGATAAAGAGCATACGTGACGAGTTAGGATCAAGGAAAGAGTTTATCATCTCACTTTTACATCCATGAGAAATATTCCATATTCACCACTTATTTATTTTGTGTGGTGTATTTACTTTCCTTTTTTGTATATTATATCATGAATTCATTTATCTTCATGATATTTAAAGTTTTATTTAAGTTTATTTCTTTCATGGGACTTATGATTCAAAAGTAACCAAAGTGGTAAGAGTTTAGTTAATAATCTCATCATTATTCATGATTTTTTTATTTAAGTTTTCTTTGGGGGAATTATTTTATATTTATATCTTAAAGTTAACCAATTTTCTTATCCTCTAGTTATTTATGAAAATTTTGAAGTAATATTACCATTTTTATTCTATTTGGTACTTAAAATGACTAAGAAAACGTTTTAATGAAAACCTGACTTTCTTTCTCATTCTGTTCAAAAATCAATTTTCTTCCAAAACCATGTTTTATAATTCGTTTTAAAGTTTTTTAACATTATTTTAATGATTAATTGATTTTTCCCTTGTTTGAATTTTTAAAAAATAATTTGAAATTATTATTCTCATTGTTTCCTAAACAAGGCACTTTTCTAACCTTTTTACAATGCAATAGGAATGTTCTTTTTTAATTTATACAAAATTTATGAAATTACACAACATCATTACCATAATTTATTTGAATCTTTTTTACAATTTTACAAGTTTATTTTTAAATAAAATATTTTTCTTAATATTATAGAAATTATTTTAAAAAAATCTATTTTCAAAGAAAAGGATTTTGAGAATATTTTATGAATTTTCTAGTTTTAAATTAAAAAGGGTGATATTAAAATAATGGTTATTTTCCTCAAGCAATGTTCTAAGTAATCTTTCAAAATAATTTTCTGTATAATAATACATCCTTTGATATTAATTATTATTTAATGGGGATATACTCCAATAATACCATCCTTATTTTTTTAATTGTTTATGATTAGTCTGATTAGGGATGTACTATGTTGATAACATTCAGTTTACTATGGATGGTTTATGATTATGTTTATTAATTGAGATGATTGTTAATATTTCATATGATTGTTTTTTAACATTAATGTTTATATTTATTACATTCCACCCCTTTAATATATGGAATCATTGGAAATAGTAAGTGATGGGTGGAGCCCTCTATATCCCGTTGATGCATCAGTAAGTCTAATGAGACAAACTAGATTGGGTTTTGGATGATGCCTTACCCATTTATATAGAAGTCTTGGAAAAAGGCCTCGATAGTATTATATGTCTTTTCACAAGGCATCAATGATATTTTTTAGATGTCCAACATTATTCATTTTATCATTATGAATTTAGTTATTGATATTCCCTGTGATTATTCGATTAGTTACACTATCCATGGTTAAGTTTCATGCTCATGTGCTTATTTATATAGAAATATTTTATCAATATTTATTCCTGCCATATTATTCCCAATTTATTGATTAAATGTCATGTGTTTTAGTTATTTACCTTTCCATATTGATTATTCCCTATTTATTCATAGATTATACCATATAATTACCCTTATTGAGAATCTGATCTCACCTATTTCTTACGTTTTATTTTCCCTAGTATATGAGGAAGTTTTTTCTAATTGATATGTGGGGATATACTGAGGGAAATAAAGGAATTATCAAATAATATTCTTTTTGTATTTTATGATTTAAAATGTAATGTGAATTTCAAGTATATATCTACTTCACCTAGACTACTAAAGTATTCAGTCCTCCAGGATGGAATTTATTGAATCTTATTCTAATTAAATAAAGTAGACATCAGCTCCAGGATACTGGGTTTGGGATCACTACATATTTTATCCCCAAATTTAAAAAATCCATTAGGTGTATCCCATTAGAAAATCAATTTTCACAAAATATCACAATCAATGCCCCCCAATTGGACCTCCCTAACATAGTAAAAAAGAAAACCAACCACTACTATCAATCATAGGTAATTTACCACTCCCATTTCCAGTAAGGAAAACTATATTATAGAAAACTACTATGAAATATACTTCAATGATTGAGAGTGGGAATTATTACTCAAGTAATCATCCACCATGTTTCCCTTCCTTAGAGTATTAATTATCTCAAAGTCATAATCCTATAGGAAATCCAACCAATGCATTTATCTCAGGTTAAGATCCCTTTGAGAAAAGATTTACTTGAAGCTATGGTGGTATATATATACTATAAATTACTCACCTAGAGGGTAGTTCCTCTAATTATTTTGGGATAACACTATCTCAACTGATTACAATTTACGGGTCATGTAATTATGATCATGTAGTATCAAATGACCTCACACATAAGAAATCACTACCTACATCTACATCATGTCACAACTGATTCTAGATCTAGAAGTATCAAAGAATACCAAATACTATACCCCCTCTTATAGTATCCGTATAATAGGATTACTCATCAATATCTACTTTAGTTCCTCTAAATCTCTATGAGACTGCTCAGACCAAATGAAAGTCTGACCCTTTTGGGTAAATTAGTCAAGGGTACCTCTATACTAGATAAATAATCTACACAAATACAGTACTAAATAGATAATTCTAGTAAATTATGAACCTGAAACACAATCTTGGGTGGCTCCCAAGACAACACTACCTCAAAATTCACTGGGACTATAGTCGCTCCACCCTCTGAGAAAACATTACCCAGTAAGTGAACCTATTTAAAATAAAAATAATACTATGAGATATTACCATACTATAAGTGACCCTGAAGTAAATACAATACCATCCTCAAATACTTTTCATTCTCATCAAATGGAACTGAATAGATAAATATCTCTTCAATAAAGAAAACCATGAACTAGTCTAAGAAAGGATAAAATATCCATTTCATAATTTCTATGAACATAGTTGTGTTATATATCACACCAATAAACATTAAAAGAAACTCATAATGGATATAATAGTATCAAAAATATATCTTTAATATGTACTCATCGTGACCTCAAAGATGCTAATAGTTTAACCTAACATATATGTTTAAAAATTTCTTCTCTCCCTTTTTATGGTTAAAGAGGTCATTGATCCTTGGTAGAGAACACTTGTTCTTGGCTATCACCTAATGCAGACATTGATAATTAACAAAAATACTTAATATTCTATAATACTTGGTGGATAATACTAGGAATTACAAGGATAAACACTGGGTCAGATATAAACCTTCTCTATAAGGTCCTCTAGACACACCTTCATATCCTTGAGCTATACCAGGGCTATCCGATAGGATGAGAAATTTGATTAGTTGCAAGGTAAAGATAAATGTATGATTTTTCCTCTCAATGAGTGGTTAATCTTGTTATATACTTTGGGTAATAGTCTGTACTACTCTGCCACCATTGGAAACTGATTGTCTAAGGTAAATGCCTTAAAAATAGAAAAAATCACAAACCGATGGGTGATTGGAAGTAACCACCCACACAAGGAACCTAATCATGTTTTTTTTGAAAGTTTCAATCACCCATAAAGAATAATCTCAATCCATACTCTTATAACCACCTCACTCTTTGACATAAACTATTTACCTAGGAATTCATTGAAGATAGTTGGTCCATATTGAGGATAAAATCATAAAATTTTTTCACATCCACCATGAGGTACCATGAGAACTTATCACCACTAAGTGAAATGTCACATCATTGGAATATATGAAAGAGCATGCCTTCACCTACAATTGGTGTATCTAGAAACATAGGTTGGGATAGGTGTTCTATAAGTACCTATAACTATTGTACTAAGGATACAACAACAAAGGAATGGCTTGCATTAGTGTCCACTAATATGGGTTCCAAAGTAGAGTAGACACATATCATACCTTAGATAATGTTAGGATCCACCTATTTATAGCTATTGACAACCAATTAGAATTGGTTCCACTATATTTTATTTATTAATGATGTTGGATTCATTTAAAATCTTGTCTATTAAATTAGATTTTGTTGGTTATTTGTTCAATATGTCAATAGTTACATGAAGTGGTGAAGTTACCAATGATGAAAAAAATAACATAAAAAAGGTAATTGATTCTACTATGTAGGAAAATTTAATAGGGAGATTTCTTAGATACTTGTACAAGTTTGGAGTGTCTATAATTACTATTCTATGTGGAAATGGGTTTTCGATAACATGTGAGGACTTTACAATAAATAAAAACATTGATACAAAGATGTATCATGAAAATTCCATAATATAGTTAAAAAAGGACATTGATATATTCATGAAGTAATGGGTATGTAAGTGTTTGAGTGTGTGAGAGTGGTTTTTATAGGAAAGTAGAGAAAAGTAAGAAAATTGTAAAAAATTAGAAGTTGTGAAAACATGGTGACTCAGAGACACTACATGGAAATATAGAAAATGAAATAGTTTAATATAAGATGGGGAGACTCATGAAAATTAGAATTATGAAAGAATCATGGCATGAAGACACTGCCTTTTCTAGAAAAGGAATTATTCTTACAAAATATGGTGTTTCATGTGAGAAGCATCCAAAAAGGCACTACATAAAGGCAGAGTCATGAACATCAAAGTTTCATGAACTAAGAAATTTGTTACAACTTATGAAAAGGTGGAGTTGTATGAATGAAAAGTTTAGAGTTACATGAAGGTTAATTATTATCCTATAAATAACCAAGCCTCAGAGAAGAAGTAGTGAAAAATTGGAAGAGGAATATTATTGATTGAAAAACTCTTCAAATTCCCCAAATTCAAGTTGTGAAAATGGAGTTACATAAACCAATGAGTTCTATGAGAAATTTATATGAATAACCAATCTCTTCAAATTAAGTATTTTTGAACATTTATTTTGTGTGAAGCCTATATTACATGAAAACGACTACCTCTAATAGGTTCTTATTTAGGTATTTAGAAATCCATACTTTCATGAAAGTAATAGTTTTTTTGAAAGTAAAGGTTTCACAAAGGTGAGAGTTGAAGAAAATAAAGGGTTGCATGAAAGTGAATATTTTCACAAAAGTAAGTGTTGAAAATTCACTATAATTGAATAGTATAGAAAGTGATTAACACTCAATGCTGAAATTAATAAAGGAAGAAGTTATTCCTTTAATACTAAAGTAAATTATGGAAAGTGAAACTACTGCTATGGAAGAGTTCACATCAAGTTTTTTAAAAAATAACACGAATATAAATAGGCACCTATTAGTGAAACAATAGAGAGATATAGAAGTTTAAATTTTCATTTGTTCTAAAGATATTTCCTTCCTATAGTAGTGAATAAATGGATAGGATAAAGGGAGTGACACTTAGGTGGTATTGATCCAAACCTAAATCTTATAATGGGTGTAACCCTAAGTATAAGAGTGACCTATCCTAAATTCACCATTGAAAGATATTTAGTGTATTATGATACTTCAACACATTTCCATTGTATTCTACTTAGATTATCCAAATGAGTGTAAACCAAGAAATTGTTTTGAGTCTTGTGTGTATGGTTTACTAAAAATTTGCAAGAAATTAATCAATGTATGCAGTTTGGGTGATCATTGATAATATTTTATTAATGCTAAGATAATATCATCATCAATAAGATAATCGTTAAACGAATATCAAAAAATTGAACTTACTGAAAGTGAGGTTAATATTACTTAGGGTAGTGAGAGTTTTATGTTTAATTGGGTAAACACAAATGAGTTTTCACACCCATATTCACCCCCTCTCAAGGAATATCTCTCTAAAAACTCTTATGGGGACAACAATAACCCTACATAACCCACATCTGGCTGTATCCATGACCATCAAACCTTTAAGACTGGAAGGGACTTCCTAGGGGGTAGTGGTGGTGGAAAAAGGTCAAATCATTATACTCTTATAACTACATATCTCGGTGCATGGCCATCTCCTATGTTGAAACCACTGCCCTGAGGTACCTCATGGAAACCTTAGGGAGGTCCCAGGTCATGACACTATCTCTTTCATGGGTTCTAGCCACTACCTGACTACCCTTTATAGAATAGCAGGTTGGGAAATCACACACTAGATGACCTCTTCCATTACAAGCATAAAAACCTCTCTTCTATGACTGGATGGATCCCCTACACATGCCTAGGGTTGTATATCCCTTGATTTGATACTATGTATGACAACCCATACGTTTAATACAATTTATTACATGATTTATTACATAAAGGTAGACATTATACAATCCCATAAGATCATGAAGCCAAGTGTATTTGTGAAATTAGGTATATATAATAAAATATTATAACAAAAATACAATGGCAGTACTGAAAACTTCATTAACATGTTCCTAAAATTCCATCATTTTTCTAAAACAATATGGGATAACCTGAGGATGTACAAAATAAATTGGTGATCTATAAATCCCAATAAGGGTATAATCAAAGCATAACATGAGGTAAAGTTGTATATGTGAGACAAGAGGCATATAAAGGTAACATAAGAGGGGTGAGAATCACAACCATGAATTGTGAGGCATAATATAACATGATAGTATACGTGCAACATAGAAATGTGGAAACAATATAAAACATGATATTATAAACATAATTCAAGGATAACCCCAAATAAAATGTAACATAATATTCTTAGGTTAAACTCCCATGAACTATACATGGAATATCATGAGATAAATACATTACCCAATGCATTAGAGGACTATATAATTGTAGTCCCACCTATCACTTTCAAATAATGTACATGCATAAGTGTGCCACATAGATCATACAACCTACAGATGGTTTTCATTACTTTTAATATGATGATTAAGGAGTCTGGGTTTAATACATTGAAGTCCCCAATAAATTAAGTATAGGTACATATAGGTGAATACCCTTGAGTGTAAATGGGGATGGGTATTTACTACACTAATGTTTGGAATAAAAAAGTGCCAGATAATTTTGGCAGCATAATGAGGGAACATAAAGATTCATAAAAGGGTTTAATGAGAGTGAAATGAGTATCTGTATCGTTCTTGATCTTTCGGCCAAGAAACACCCAATGGCTCCATATCCAATGATTGATGAACCTTCTTTCCAAAGGAAGGAATTTTCCGGATGGTTTGACCAGCAACTCTTAAGAACTCACATTGGTCAATAGGATGGGAAGTCGGGCTCATCACACCCTTTTTGGGGGGGAATTATTGCCTGTTCTGAGACTCTCTTATAGATTTAAGACGTATTCATATGTTCGAAAATCTTTGGTTTATACCCAAACATAGTATCCACGGATTCAACCCTGGTGGGCAATGGTCAACTGAACACAGGGGTTCGGAATCATTTATGCCCTAGGTTTACCATCCCTCATTGTATTAATGACCCCGAGGGGTTGGAACTCGATTGAGGCAGCACTAGGAGTGGCGTGGCGAACCGATGTGGAGATGATCGGATCGACTGGCTGTTGGGATTGAACCTCATGGAGGCTTCCTATGTACCCTATCTAGGAGGCAGGGATCAAAGTCCACATAGTTTTCTTAGGTGTTGGGGAACCAACGTGAATAGAGACCAGATGGTCTGATGGGTGTTGGGCTTGAACCTCATGGAGGCTTCCTACATACCTTGTCTAGGAGGCATGGATCAAAGTCCACATAGTTCGCTTCGGCTTAGGGCTTATGCTATGGGGTAGCCTAGAATGATGGATTGGGGCTTACACTCTGAGGAGGCTCATAGGAGGATGTCATAGTTGATGCTTACTCTAAGACCACGTGAGTCATGCTCGGTGTGAGAAACAAGAGGTAGTAGGGACCAGAGGATCACTTCGTGAAAGGTGCGTCCGTGAGAAGCAGAATGGGGCTTACGCATGAAGGTGGCCCATGGTGATGAATTTGGGCTTACACTCTGAGGAGGCCCAGAAGGTTGGGTCTTACTCCAAGATGGACGCCCACAAGATCGGGGCTTACTGCAAGATGGACGCCCGCGGAGACTTCCTCATGTCTGGACAAGAGGGAATCCCAACCCATTGGTGGGTTGAGGAATATAATGAGGGTCAACGCCTATGCACAAGTGCACAAGCGGGATAACACCAAGGGTGTTGGAATCAGTCCAAACAAAGGGAGATGAAAAGTGTGAAGCACATGCCCAACATTCGGAACACATTGAAGGTTGCATGACGATGGAGGATAACTATGGAGAATGTTTGAAACACAGCATCCATATCGCGTTAGCCTGAAATGGGGAAGAACAAATGAGGGTCGACTGCTGACCATATTCGAAACACAGGACCTATCTCAAAGTGTTGTTCAAAGTCTTCCAAGGCATTGGCTTAGGATGGTAAGTGAGCCGATGCGGCATGAGGCCTGGCCGTTAGGGGGTCCCTTCAGATATGAAAGAGAATGAAGATCCGAATGAAGGACACGTAAAGCGTGGGGTGGAGTGATGGAATGTTTGAATGGATTACAACACTCTTGAAATTATTCCACTGTGATCATGGCATAAGGCATCTATTGCATGATAGGGAATGCTACAGTTTATAGTCATGTAGAGAGAACTATTTCCATATAGTTTAACATCATATGAATAGGACAAGGGCCATACAGTTTAACGTCATGTGGTCAAGACGACTAGGTAGAAGATACCTAGTGACAGTTGGTGTGAGAATTACACAAGGGCATCCCTTTCTAGATGAACCTAGCAAAAGGACCTTGGAAATGAGGTTGTAGGAGAGTCATGAGGAGTAGCTCAACTCATGGAATGTATAGGACAGATGATAAAGAGACATAAGGGTGAAGTGGAAAATACTGTTGACCCTGCCCGAAAAGTTTGCGGTGTGACTCTCTATTTTTCATGGGAGTCAGTGACGGTAGCGAAGGGACCGGCCCGGAGGTCCGGGACTGCAGTCCGGAAATGAACTTGAGCGGGGGCACGGGGGCACAACCCCCGTGGTATGGACCAACGAGTGCATGGGGTTTTCCGGATGGGGCAGGCCGCGAAGGAGATGGCCGCGAGGTGCCGGCCGCAAAGGACTGGCCGCGAGGGAGCCGCATGTGGTTCACGGTTTGGCTGTCCGCGAAGGGTGTTCATAGAGTAGCTGGCCGTGGAGGAAATGGACATCCGTGAAGGATGCGGTCCGCGATGGATGTTGTCCGCGAAGGACTAGGCCGCGAAGGATCTATCCGTATGTGGTTCACAGTTTTGTTATCCGCGAAGGGTGTTTATAGAGGAGTTGGCCGTGAGGGAGCAGAACGTCCACGAAGGATGGTCATCCGCGAAAGATGTTGTCTGCAAAGGGGCTGGCGCCGGTCCTACTTCGCACCCGCGGAGGTGTTCCACCTCCATTTCGCGAACGACACTGGTCCGCGGAAGAGATGGCCATCTGTGAAGGAGATGGCCGTCCATGAAGGAGATGGCCACTAAGGGCTGGCCGCGGAGGAGTTTTCCACATGTGGTTCGTGGACTGGTTTCTCCTCTATGCCAAAGAGTTCATCCACAGACGATATACTATCTGCGAATGGCTGCAGAGCAATTTCTACAGCATCTCTCCACAGGTTTTCACCCATCCTTCCTCCTTCCCTTTTCTGGTGCCCCTCAGTGAATATTTATAGAGTCACGAGGAGGATAGGCACACGACCTTTGCGGAAGCCCATGAAGAAATTCCCAATAGCGGATGACTCAATGAACTGGGATATTTGATGATTCGCGGTGGGGTTGCTTCGCGGCAGGACACCAATCCGCCTCTATTCCGCGAAGGACAGCGGTCCGCAACCGCATAGGCGCTCCACCTCCATTTCACGAGCGACGACGTTTGCGGCCGGGGTGGTTTCTGACGGTGGATCAGCTGTAGCCCGTCCTGCTTCGCGCCCACGGAGGAGTTCCGCCTCCGCTTCATGGATGTCACTAGTCCGTGGAATTGCGGGAGGGTGGTCTACCGAACCGGCCGCGTGCTATTGCTGGGAGCCGGCGTGCGGACCGGTTCAGTCCTTTTCCATGTTTTGGGGTAATTGGATTTCCCCCTTGTGGAATTTTTAGGACCCTAAAGTATCCCATCACATTAGATCATAAGGAAAGTAATTGTTTTGTTTAAAAAACATATAATAATAATATAAATTGAGAATCAAAATACATAATATAAAGAAGGTTCATGAATAAAGATGAGAAAGAGAAAATTCCATACCTTGAGGGGATGCTTCTACGATCATTGTAGGAGCTTATTAATAGATTGGGGGAACCTTGATAAGACTAAATAAAGGGAAATGAAGATTAATGACCTGATATAAGGATTTTTAGTGAAGAGGAATGGGATTTTGGGTGGGTTTATATTGAAAAATAGAGGATAATTATTTATTAATCACCCAACATTGGTTTTGGACACTATATGATAAAGTAATCAAAACCAAAAAAATTCCCATGGTTTTTGAAAAATGGTTTCTGGAAAAAGTATTGGTTTTCATTATTTTATAAGGTTAATAACTTAACTAATTTAAATAATTCCCTTGGATATGTGGAGGTGATTCATGTTTGTAAAGAATTCATTTTAAAACCTTAAAATATAATATAGGTTTTGGAGGATTCATCAGGGATTTATAAAATTAATAAAATGACTTAAAAACACATTATTTTAAAGGGGAAACAACGTTTTGGTCATGAATACCTTTTATGGAATATATTACATCACTCGTGTGCCGTTATGATGTCATAATACATATTATATATTTATACCATATTTAATTTTTATCCAAAAATTTTATTATCTTAGAAAATTATGAAAAATTAACTAATGGATAGTTTAAAGATGTTAATTTAAAAAATAATATTTATTTAATCATAATAATTATCTAAATATGATAATTTAAACTTTTAATTAAAAATACCTATTTATTGAAAAATACTAGTTATTTTGACAATTACAATTTTTTTACCCTTATAAAAATTACATTCGACTTCATAATATTATCTTATCATTTATATTTGATAAATATTATTTGATAATAATATTTTATTAAAATATAATTTATTTTAAAATTTATCAAATTCATCAAAAATAGTATCTTTATTTAAATATACATTTCCCTAATATATAATTTGTGTTTCATCATATCAAAATATAATTTTTATAAATCTCATTATTTTATCATTTAAAAAGTAATATTAAAATGGAATAAATATAATAAAAATTTTATTAAAAAGAAAATATAAAAATTCATACTGTTATAGTCTAGATACATATCCTTATATTACACCAGTGAATTCTCTAAGGGTAATGTGTGCGATGGTGATACTTTCATGGGGTGGTTCAGCAAACATAGTTTGGGTCATTATCTCGATGAGCTTAAACTTATTCCTATCAATGGTTATGTTCATGCTTTAGTTTGTGAAACAAAACTTGGGATTGATTAAAGGAAAGGGCCAATGATGTTATCTCCCTTGTAATATCTGATAAATGGGCTACATAGGGTACAATCCTACTGGTTGTGGTCATCTCTTCTTTAGTATATGTCAATTAGAATTTATCACAACCCTTAATATATTAATCATAATGGTTACTTTATAATGGAAATATTATCAATGGTTATGATACTAAATGGCCTTTTAAATCCAAAAGACTTTAACTATTCAAAATAATAAAAGTAGTTCATTTTTTATAACTTGATTATTTGATATGGAATTTATTCATTAAAAAATAAATTTCATTTATAAAATTTTGAGTCATTACATTCTTCACCCATTCAGAAATTTCACTCACAATTTTTATTTTATTCAATAAAATAAGTGATAGTACTTTTGTTTCATATCATATTTCATTTTCCATGTCACTTCTTCAAACTTGTGATTCTTCCACAATAATTTGAACCTGTTAGTTGTCTTGTTTTATAGAACTCTGTCTCTATGATATAAGATCTTCAATTACTGATCCTTATATGAAAAATCATTATTCAATAGAACCACCTCTGGATTCAGTACATGTGATGGGTTTGGTATGTACTTCATTAAGAGGGATATATAGAATACATCATGTACTTAATATAGGTTTGGTGGGAGTTCTATTCAATAGGTCATTGCTCTAATGAAATCAAGGATCTCAAAGGGGCCTATGAATTTAGGAATAAGCCTTCCCTTCTTCCCAAATCTCATGATTTTATTCCATGGTAATATATAAATGAACACTTTATCTCTGAACTCAAACTCCAGGTTTCTTAATCCATTGTCTGCATATATTTTCTATTGACTTTATATGGATTTCATATGATGATGAATGGTCTGAATATTCTCTATCATATCTTTGATAAGATCACATACCATTAGCTTTATCTCTCTAAACTTATCCCATAATGTTGGAGTCTAACACCTCTTCCCATACAGATCCTCATAAGGTTTCAGTTAGATGTTTGAATAGAAACAATTGTTATATGATATCTCCACTAGGGGAAGGTGTTGATCCCAACATCCTTGTAAATCCATTGAAAATGATCTCAACATACACTCTATACTTTGAATGGTCCTTTAAGTCTGTCCATATGTCTAAGGATGATAAGAAGTGATGAAGATCAGTTCTGTATCTAATGATTGCAGAAGGCTTCTCCAGAACCTAGAGGTAAATCTCATATCTCAATTAGATACAATAGAGAGTGTAACTATATATAGTCTTAACACTTCCCTTATGTTTATCTTGGTGAGTTGGTTGAGAGAGATATATTCCTTTACAGTAATGAAACGTTTTCAATTTTAAGGAAATAGTATACCACCCATATAACGTTATTTCCTTTAGGTGACTTAAGGATTCCTATGATGAAATCCATTGTTATGTTTTTAAATTTCCATAATGATATGGGAAATGGTTGAATGATACCCTTATTTTTTTTGTGGGGATGAGTTATGGTCAATGACCATAACCCTACAATTTATTCAAACAAAAGGAGAATACAAATTACGTGAGTCGAAATGAGGGAAATTCTCTAGAATCTCTGATAAAAAAGTAATCAAATACAGAGGGAGATCATTCCTCCAGGTGATCTCATGAGAGAATCCCATGTTGGAGAGACCTTCAGTGATCTTGTTTGCTTCACGGAAGGTGTGTGTAGCAACGAAGTTGAGACTGTTGAGCGAGGTGAGTCACTCAATCCATCGAGGGATGAGAGACCATGCTAGGTGAGTCACACCCTTCCAGTTGTCTTGAAAAATGGTAGAAGAGTCACTCTCAATCCAGATGTTTCTCGAGTTGAAAAGTTTTTCAAAATAGATGGCATGAATGATACCAATCATTTAGGCCTCCAGAGCAGAGGCAATGCCGCAACTTCCATAGAAACATCTGAGAATCTGATCAAGATGGTCTCTGAAAACACCTCCGCATCCCGAAGTTCCAAGGTTTCCCTTTGAGGCTCCGTCAATATTGAATTTAATCCATCCAGGAGGAGGAGCCTGTCAGAAGACTTCAATAGTGTAATTCGGGTTTGGATATATTACACTCACTCCAATCTGGTGGAGGGTTTCAAGATCAATGATAGAATTGTCACAATGGTCTTTTTGGATCATGGAAACCTCTTTGATAGTAAGAAGTATACTAATTTTACCTGAATTTAGTTTAAATGAGATATTGTTGAAAATGAAATCATTTCTACCATACCAGAGGATATGCAGAAGCTCTACAACAGCAGTGAGAAAAATGTTTCTAATTTGTGGTGACCTTGAAAACTCAATCGTCCTTTTCAACTGCAAGAAAATAAAGTTATCCAAAAGCCATATGCACTCAAAAAGGTCAAATATGTAATTCCAAATAGCAGTAGCAGTCTCACAAGATAAAAAGAGGTGGTTTATGTCCTCCTGATGTTGGTTTCACAATCTACATTTAGAGAAAATATTAAATCCATAAGACTGTAGGAAACCATCGGTAGGAACTTTTTGTTTGGAAATTTTCCAAATGAGGGTAAGAAGAGAAGGTTTTATCCAAGCCCTATTTTAGTTGTTGATCCAGCTGAGATTATCATCAACGTTAGAGAAATGGTGATTATAATATTTTTTGAGTCCAACAAGACATTTTTAGCATGTTCACAAACCAGAAAGTCATCATTGGAAGTGAAGTAATAATTCTCGACAATATATTTAATAGAATTCAAAAGATGTGAACTAGAAGAATTGATCATGTCCCTGATGAAGCAGTTAGTGGGATTAGGAGTAAAAGAATTAGGAATCTCCAATATAAGAGGGGAACCAGTCCAGTTATCAAACCAAAAATTTAAAGTGGATTCTTTACAAACAATCCATCTAGAATTTTCCAATATAGAGGAATAAGTTTATTTAATCGAGGTCCAGATAGAGGAAGACATGTAGTAAAAAATACCAGATTTAAGCTTATTAAGAAAATGAGTTCTGAGAAATTTCATGGGATGAGAGTTATTATTAGTGAGGGACCACATAAATTTAGCCTGGAGAGCATCATTAAAGGTTTTAAGATTTTTAATTCCTATGCCACCCTCTTCAATAGGTTTACAACAAGTGGTCCAAGAAACCGTGACCAATTTTCTCTCCAGAGTTCTTTCGCTCTAGATGAAGTTCCTTATAGCAGTATTTAAGTGTTTAATAAGACCCGCAGGCCACTTGTAGACCATCATGGAGTAAACAAACTTAGAAATAATGGTTGATTTCACAAGGAAAACCCTTCCTGCCATTGAAAGGGATTTTCCTTTCTAGGATGAAAGTTGTTTATGAATTTGATCCACTATGTGCTGGAAATAAGAAGATTTGGGTCGTCCCGAGAAGATGGGGACACCAAGGTAAGTGAAGGGCATGGAACCTTCTTTAACCCCTAAAACATCGGTGAGATGAGTTTTCCTATTGAGTGGGAAATTTTTACCAAAATAGATAAAGGATTTATGCCAGTTAACACGCTAACCAAACACCTTTTCCTCAATATTTTTTGAAATATTTTCAAAATCAGCATTTTTATTATCAAGATCTTTAGAAAGATATGATATTTCTTTTGTAAGAATATAATTCCTAGAGTTTGCCTTATCAAGTTTCTTATAGAGTTTGGAATTATCAATCTCAAGAAGTTCAGCAAACCTAGAGACTTCTTCATAAGTAGGTAAAGTATTTTCCTCATCAGAAGATGATTATTCATCAGAAGAGTTATAATACTTACTATCATTAGAATTTAAAGAAGCATTGGTCAAAGATTCAGCATTTCGTACCTTAGCCATAAGACAATGATTATCAACAGGTAATCTGGCTATAAGACCAAGATTCTTCTGTCCTGAAGATTCATAATCAGAAGATTCATCTGAAGAGTCACCACCACTGGAACTCCAGGTGTCATTAGCTTTCAGAACTTTCTTAACTTTAGCTTTATAATACTTCTTCCTGTTCCTGTCTAAATGTCTTTCCTTCCTTTATTTCTTTTTGAGCATAGGAAAATCTGGTCTAATATGTCCAGCTCTTTTACATTCATAAAAAGTAGCTTCTCCATCTTTCTTATCTTTCCTGTCCTTCTTCTTATACTTAGATTGAAAATTTCTCTGTCCAGCTATCTTGTTCATCCTTCGAGCAAGATTGGCTAATTCATTTTCTGAGACTTCACTCTCAATAGATTCGGATTGGAAAATAACTTTCTTAGACTTGGATTTGGTTACTCTCTCAGGAGTCTTAGCTTTCATCTGATTTGAAGTTGTAGTAAAAGCAACAGTACCATTTCCATTCTTCTTCTTGATGTTGTCAGCATCTCTCTTCATTCTTGTTTCATGTTGTAGAAGAGTTCCAAAAAGCTCATCAAGAGTAATTTGAGTTACCTTTCTATTCTCATCTATAGCTGTTCTCTTGGATTCCCACTCATTGGGCATAATATCAATTATCTTGTCCACAAGAGCTTCATCATCTAAACCTTTCTCTCCCATAGATTGTAGACTGTTGACGATAGTCATAAATATTTGTTGAACTTTACAGATAGGTTCTCCATAAGGAAAATTGAAGCCATGATATTCAGCTCTAAGCATAGCTCTTCTAGTCTCAATCACTTTAGAAGTCCCAAAGTGTGTAACCTCTAACTTCTTCCATATACAGTTAGCTGCTTCACAAGAAGAAATTTGGCTATATATATTTCTGGTCATTGAACATAGTAAAGTGTTGCGTACCTTATAGTTGAGTTGATATTCTTGCTTTTCCTGGTTAGTAAAAGTTCTAACTTCCTTGTCAGGAATTTTATAATCACCAGTAAGCATAACAAAGTTGTCTACTCCCGTATTGATAACAAAATTCTTCATACGATCTCTCCAATATTCATAGTCATTACCATCAAATATAGGTGGTCTTGTCGGATTCAGATTATCAATAGATCCAACATTAATTCCTGCCATACTTAAAATAACTTTGCACACAAACTTGTTAGTAGCAAAGATTCGTAATAACAAAGTTCGGAATGAGAAAAGTTCGGAATGGAAAAGTGAGCAAGAAAAACTTATTCATGAGAACAAGTATTTCAGATACCTTCTCTGATACCAATTGTAAAATCGAAATAGTGATGTAGATGCTCAATATACAAGAGGGGGGGGGGGTGAATTGTATATTTTAAAAATTCCTTTGGAACCTTTAAAGTTAGTTAAGAATAACTATGTTTTCCTTAAGCAAAGGAAAGGGATAAGTTTAACAAAGTTAAACTAAGTAAATTCACAACACCTCTAACACCGAATATAAAATAGGAAAGAGATTCCGAATGAGAGTTCCGGAAATATGGTTCCGGAAATTGAAACTTAACAAAAGTTACAATATGAGATTCTACCTTAAAGCGTATAGAATCTAAATGACTCAGAGTTCAAATAAGAAAGTATAAGAAAGTTATACTTTCCTTATAATACAAAATGCAGCGGAATATAAACAAGTAGTAAAACTACAAGTAACAAGATATAAGTCTTTTAACCCAAAGAGAAGGGTATCAAACAACCTTGGATAAAGGTCCCTTGATTTATACTTTCAAGCAAGTCTGTCTTACCCACACCAGGGTAAGCCCTCGATACGAAGATCGGAGTCTCTGTCTTGATATCCCCGCAAGCCCTCAACTTCAAGGTAGTTGGCAACCTCTGTCTCCCTCAGCAAGGAAGCCCTCGAACTTTAAGGTAGTCGGCACCTCTGTCTTCCTATCCCCAGAATCCCTTGAATGTAATCACCAAAATTCGGAGTCGCACGAAGCTTTGAGAGTTAATAAGAGCCTCTCTCTCTAGAAATCACTTCAACAGCATGTATACACAAAACCAAGTTGTTCATCTGTTATCAGTATCAACAGCAACAAGCTCTTTCAAATGAGCTCCTATTTATAGGTACGGTCGGCTCCTTCTCTAACGGTCATATTTTCCTTAAAGATCGGAGGGACCTGTACACGTGTCACTTAGAAAACGGTTAGTTTATAACAAAACAGATGACATCGTTTTATAACAAAACAAGTGTAACAGAATCTACGACATCGTTTTAAACTCTAACATAAAAGTTCGGAATGAAAACTTCGGAGTGAAGGTTCGGAGTGTAAGGAACAATAGTAAAGAGTAGACAAATTTTAGAAGTGTAAGCAATATAGAAGTTCGAAGTCTAACAAAGATATTTTTCAGAGTCTGAATTAATTTAGAGTGTATATAACAAAGATACTCAAATTCTGTTTAATAGGTGAATTCAGAATGAGAATTCGGAATAGGAATTCGTCATCAGAAATCGTAATGAGAATTCATCATCAGAATTCGTAATGAGAATTCGGAATGAGATTCCTTCATTAAATTCGTAATGAGAATTCTTCATTAGAATTCGTAATGATAATTCTTCTTCAGAATTCGTATCCTGAATCTGGAATAGAACTTAGTCAGAGTTCATATCCGGAATTCGGAATGAAACTTCCTTATAGTTCTTATCCAGAAACCGAATCCTAAAACAGAATGCTTTATAACAAAGTTTCAATGATTCCGAGAAAATGAATCCGAATCTCATACTTAAGAAAAATATGGATGAAAATATGATAAAGATAATTTTTCTTATAAAAGCGATTTTCCTTAAGAAAGCAATTTTCCTTATAAAAGAGATTTTCCTTAAGAAAGCAATTTTCCTTATAAAAGAGATTTTCCTTAAGATAAGGTGTTTGTGATTTTCAAAACAAGAAGGAATGGAAAAGTCATAAGGAAAACCTTATTGACTCAACACAACATTTCCATATCCAGTGTTTCTATTCAATAAATTAGTGGATTCAGAGGCAAGAAAAATACAATCTTGTATAGATCTACCTTTAATGAATCCAAACTGGTTCCAAGAAAAATTTTTGTTCCTAATATAAGAGAGTATATTGGAAATGATCTTAGTAATAATTTTAAAAAGAGAGTTTAAGAGGGAGATGGGTCGGAAAATGTGAATTTCAGCAGTATTTTTAATTTCAGGAATAAGAGTGAGAAATTGAGAATTTAGACCATGAGGAATAACCCCTTTTTCAAAGAAGGTTCTGAATAAGTTACAAACATCATTTTTAATAACATCCCTGTGATTTTGGTAAAATCCGTTATTAAAGCCATCAGGTCCAGGGGAACTGTCTGGATTTAGGCAAAAACAGTGTCTTTAATTTTAGAATCAAGAGGGATGCCATTAAGTAAACGATTATCCTAAAAAGTAACCATGTTCAGAATTATATTAGGTAAAATTTCTTTGTTGGTATTGGGTCCATTTAAAATGTCAGTGAAATTAGAGACAACATGGTTGGATATCCCTTCTTCCGTATTAATGAGGTTACCCTCAACCCTTAAGTAGGAGAGAGGCCTATTAGATTTCCTAGCTCTTTGAAGGGAGTTGTAAAATTTGGTGTTCCTGTCACCATCATTGAGCCATTTAGCTTTGAAAATTTTCTTCTTTAAGTTATCCTTAAAGTTAAGCAAGGAGATTAATTTAGAAGATATATTGATTTCATTTTGGGGGTCAGTATTAAATTTGGATATGCTGTTTTTATTTTGAATAAGAGTCAAATATCTCTCCAAACCCTGAATGTCTTTATCTATTAAGTCAGATTTGGTTTTGCACCACTTTTTAAGAATTGGTTTGATATTTTTCAATTTAGTGGTGCAAGAAAAGGAGTCATTGGAGTTACCCATGTTATCCTAGGAATAATTGATTAAAGTGACACACTTAGGGTCCAAGGACCAGGCCAAATTAAATTTGAAAGGAAAAGAGGATTTCTGAAGATTTTGAGGAATACTGACTGAGATCGGGTGATCATATGGGGCTAGTTCGGTCAGAGTAACACTGGAGATCTAGTTCCATTTATCAAGGGCTAAATCATTAATGAACGCTCTATCAAGATTACTCTACATAACTCAATTATAATGATGACTATACCAAGTAAATTAGGAACCTACTAGGTTAACCTGAATAAGATTATTGGCCTCTATAGAGTCTTTGAAATCTCTAGAAGAAATAGAAGAGAAATATTGGCCAAGTTTTTCAGTGGGTGAGAGAATTGAATTGAAATCACTAACTAAGACCCAAGGGTCTTGAATTTTGGAATTGATAGTGGAAAGTTCATCCCAAAGAGGTCTTCTATCCTAGTAATTATTTTTGGCATAAACAAAAGTATTGAAAAGATGAGTGCTATCCAGGTAGTAATCACAAGTCAAAGATTGTTCAGAAAGACTAAAAATATTTAAATTCTGAATAGATGAGTGATAAAAGATCCAAAGAGAGTCCGCAACATTACCATTGTTATAGGAACCTAATAAGGAAAATCCAAAATTGGAAAGACAAATGAATTTAGAGGAAAATCACCTTAGGTTCAAAAATATGAAGAAACATAGGACGATGAATATTAATAAGTCTTTTAAAGACATTTAGGGTGTTAGGGTTAGAAATAACCTGACAGTTCCAATAGAGAATATGCATTAATGCTTATTCCTGGGGTTTGAACCCCCTTTCTTTTTATTTCGATCATTTTGTCCTCTGGTTTTCCTAGGGGATGTTTTCTTACCAAAAGTGCAGGTTTTCTCAATTTTTCTTGAGGGAGAATCAGATTTTTGAACATTACCTCCTGGCTTGTTACTAATAGTCATGCTACAAGAAGAGATCAGGTCAGGGCAAAAGAGTGCCCTTGAAACTGTATCAGTTTCAGAGGAACCCGAGACAAGGGACTCCTAAGGGATTTCATCTTCCTTAAACAGGATGGAAAGTGCCTCTATGAATGTATCAGTTTCAAATGGTCCTGAGGCTGAAACATCTTGGGAGATGTCTCCAACCATAGCTGGGGTGAGAACCTGCAAGTTTTTAGTGTATAGACAAGCAGAACAGACCGTACCCTGCTTTTTAGACGAGGAAGGACAATTGAGAGAAGAAGATTTATTTTCAGTGTCCACCAGATCAGTGGGGAAAACACTGTGATTAATACCAAATGATTTTCGATTCAAATCCACATTATCAGAAATGGGAACCTCTTGTAACCGAGCAGGGGAGCAGGTTGAAACAAAACTAGGGGGTGAAGGGGAGGGTTGGGTCCCAGAAGAAGACCCAGCCTCACTTTTGTTCATAGGGATCTCTCCCTTGATCATGTCTGGATATGAAGATGAAGCCAGAGGTGAAGATTCAGGTATATTACCATGACCCAAAGTTATAGAAGACTTAAGATCAGTTTTTAAGGGAGACTCTATTTCAGTAAGAGGATTCTAAAGAATCATAATGACCTCATTTTCCAGATTTTTTTGATGGCTTGTTCCTCTAGTTCTTTGTTCTCTTCTTCCACTAAGTCAGCCCTAGATACCCCAAGATTATCCTTAGGTATAGCAATCCATTTTTTAGTGATAGTTTTGGGAGGTCATGTTTTATCAGGGTAAGAGGACTTCTATTTTCTATTTTTTCTAACTTTAGTCCAGTCAGAGGAATTATGTTGATTGGAGACTCTATGAACCATTCTACAATTAAGTATAGTGTCCAAAAATCTTACAAAAATCACATAAGGTAGGCAAGTTTTCATATTCAAGATTGATAATAGTCTTATAATCCCCAACATTGAAAGAAATGGTTTTAGGTGGTTTATTTTCAAGGTTGACTTCAATTAAGACCCTAGAAAACATTCTAAGTTCATCATTTATGGTCCTTTGATCAATTTTTTAAAGAGTTCCAGTACAGGAAGATAGATAATTAAGGATCCTAGGGTGCCAAAAAAACCAATTCAGGTTATGGAATCTGACCCAAACCTGGGAAGTTTTGCCTCTCTGTGTATTTGGGTTAAAGGAGAAGTCCCATTCAGATAGTATGAGGAACCCAAGATTTAGATTAAGATTTTTTATTCTCCAAACTCTACCAATATCCTCCTGTGAATTGAGGAGTAAATGAAAAAACCCTCTTCCTAGAGGGATCGACTTCCAGTTTGTAATACCCCAACAAATAGAAATTTTTTGCTTCAATTAACTGTAAGACCAGGGTTTATCCCCTTTAACATAAGAAACATGACCTATCGCAGAGAACTTACAAAGGATTTGTCGCTATAAAATCGCCTCTTGGTTAGCTTCGATGATGAAACCTCCATCATCCAGATGTTTCACCATTGAGTGAGATTTCACACATGCAGAAGAAGCAGAATGGGAACCTTTAAGGGCTTCAAGAAATGAAGTACCTCGTGGGGTCACGTTCAATTCATGTGTTAGAGAAGAAGCTTCAAGAGCTTTCACCGGTTCATATACTCCTAGATTTGAGATATCCTTCGCATGAAAACTCTGTAGAACCGTGGGGAGCTCCCAACTGGGGTCAAATCTAGCCATGTCAAGCAAGATCAAGAAGGATATGAAGAGCTGTGAGAGTTTTCTCGTGGATTAGGATTTGTCGATCTCTTCAGAACCCGAGACATAATCCTCCGTTATGAAGTTATTCTATGTATCTTTGATAACCCATCTCATATTCTTACACTTATATTATTCTTCATTGAACTGTTGGAATACCAAACAGTTAGATACAAACTTTTCAATCTCCCTCTTTATGTTATCCCAATAAAAGTTTTTCTTCAAATCTATATACATATTAGTTATTCCTAGATAAATAAAGAAGGATAATCTTTGAACATAAAAAATTTCCCTATTCATTTACAATTTTTATGGGACACATATCTAGATTCCAAACCTTATAACTCCATATTTAGCAAAGCTAAACTCTAGAATATTCATGACCTTCTTCAGTAACAACTCATTATCTTTATGGGACTCCTTGATTATTTAAAGAATGGATGGTTGATAAGTTATTTGAGAAAATTTAGGATTCATATCCTTTTATTATTCCCATGTACATCCTTTACATGTCCAAGATTATTTAATCCCTTACAATCCTTATCGTGGATGGGGTTGTGTGATCCATTTTACTGAGAACATTTTACACTTTTTTCTTTCTTAGGATGGTAAAGGATTAGAAATAATATTCTTTTATCATATATAACCACCTTTGTTAGTTCATATTAATCTCATTTTGTATGATTATATACTTGAGGCTTTTAGGATCCATATATATGCCACAATATTCACTCTAGATATAATGTCTCTAAATATTCAATGTGAATATCAATGCTACCAATTATAGATCATGTATTGGGTAGTTATTTTCATAGATATTTAATTTGTGTAAGGAATAGGGCATAAAGTTTTCATATTTCATGAGTACACAACCCAATCTAATTTTTGACTAATCAATATAGATAAAAAATCCTTTCCCACGGGTGGTTAAGACAAGAACATGTGTAGTGATTATCCTATTCTTCAGATCTTTAAAGATGTATTCACATTCATAAGTCCAAACACACATGAATCACTTTAGATTAATCTTGGTTAGTGGGATTTAAATTCATAATAACTTTCTAAAAAATTTACAATAGTACCTAGATATTACAAAGAAACTATATATTTTTTTCCATAGATATTTTTATAATACACCCTTTAATTACCTCTATTTTTGAAGGATTGAAATATATCACTTTGTTAGTGATAACATTACCAAAGAAAGTTACTTTATCCAACTAAAATTCACATTTACTATAATTTTCATGTAATGTTTCCTTCCTCAAGGACTTTTTCACATTATTTAAATGAACCTCATGTTTATCCTTGATTTAGAGTAGATAAGAATATTATCTATAAATAATATCACATATTTTTTGAGGTAATACCTAAAGACTCTATTCATTAAGTCCATGAATATTTGTAGATCATTAATGAGTCCAAATAAAATAACTATGAACTTTTAGTGCCCATAACTTGTACAAAAAATAGTCTTGGTGATATCCACATTCAAATTTACATAATAATATCCTAATAGAAGGTCTTTATTAGAGAAGTATTATGATCCAAATAGATAATCTAATAAGTCATAAATCAATGTAAGAGGATACTTTTTCTTTATCATGATATTTTTGAGCTCCCAATAATCAACGCAGATGTGTATTGAACCATCATTATTTTTGATTAAGAGGAATGGTGCACCCTAGGGTGAAGTACTTTGGTGTATAAACCCCATATCCATATTATCTTTTAATTTTTTCTTCATATCCTCAAGTTAAACAATGACCATTATCTATGGAGTCTTTTATATTGTAAATTATATGGGTATGAGATTGTTTGATAACTCAACCTCACTTCTAGGAGGAAGACTGGGAAATTATTTGGGAAGTACATTAGTGAATTCCATTATAATGGGCTTGTCATCAAGGACAATATTTTATTTAGTCTAAATAATTTAGGCTAGATATGCTTTCTCTCAATTAAATAATATCCATTCTTGAGATATTGATACCAAATAAGATTAATCCTCATCCTTTCACTTGAATAGAAATCTAAGGGAGATTTATGATACAAAGGGTGATTTTCTTCTCTAAAAAATTTATATTGTCTATATACAAGGAAATCAAATACATGCTTAGAATAACTTCAAATTCTATTAATGGGAGTATCAAATGTTTTTTGGGAAATTAATCCCACAAATTTGGATAGGGGATGAGTTATATACTTGGGATGAAATAATTGACCCATTTTACATCTTCATTGATAACCAACCTTCCTTGTTTTTAGTTGGTGTTTGAATAGTTATACTAAACTTTCATGAAATGAAATAATGAATTGACGAAGAATTAAATAGTATGTTCATTATCCCTGAATTAATAACTAGAATACCTATCATTACTTAATTATTAGGATCCACCTTAGTAATTGTGATGTGATATGCTCTCCCATACTCTATAGGCATTGGAGGTTCCTGTTGTTGGTTATTGTCAAAAACCCTAGTATTAGGGAATTGATTCACATAGTGTCTATGTTCCTTGTAGTTAAAACATAGGATGAAATCCTATGGGTTGACTGGAGTATTCCCTTCCTCCATCACATTAGTGGGTTTCTCCTATCAGAAATCACTAACTTGGTTCCCATCTTTCTAATACCAAAAGAATATCCTTATCCCATTCAAGAAATTTATGTGAGGATTCTTCCCACATTTTTGACACATGGTATAGTAGACCATTTTACCCCCATGATATTTTTCCATCACTCCACCAGAATTAAAATCTAATATCCACTTATTGTGTATAGTCCCAAGAGACCCTTGAGATTTTCCAATTTCCATTTTGACATTGAGGGAACATTAAATAATTTCTTAATAGTTTTCAAAGTATCAAATAGATAGTGTTTTTCATATATTCAGATTTATAACACAAAATAAGTTTCCAAAATTACTTTTGAGGGGAAATGAAAAATCCATAGATGTATCATGAAATTATTGTGCTGTTTTCCTCATATGGTTCGATGGATTCATCATCCTTTTTCTTGAGGATAAGGAAGTATATCTACGTTTTAAGTCAAAGAGTGTGGGGAAAATATTTCTTGAAAAACATTTTCTAGAATTCCTTCCACTCCATCATTTATATCTCCTCAATGGGATTCATATTTTTGACCAATATCCACCATTGATCAGCTTATACCTCCATATGAAAAACATCCAACACAAACTTCTCTTTCTCAAAGTAATGAAGTATGGAGAATATATTTTCAATGTAGTTTATCCTTTTCTAATTGATTAAGGGATTGAAATATCCATTAAAATTTAAATGACTTTGTTTCATAAAGGTACCAATTGAAACTTGCTCTTTCTTAGGGTGATTTGGGTGTTTCTTTTGATTTAGGTTTCTATTTGGAACCCGAGTCAATTGATAATGTATTATCATGAATTTCATGTTTTTTAATCATATTTGGTTGGTAATCTCATTTGGTTTGTCATCCCATTTTCCCTCACACTAGTTGTTGACTCATTTCCTCCTATTTAGAACCACTAACTAGAAATAAAGGGAAAATTATGGGTGAGAATATTTAAACTATTAAAGAAATAAATGGGAAACCATGAACATTAAAGGGATAACTCATAAATGACATATATTCTTTAACCTATGAATTTATAGGTTTCAATCTAGTCATCCATGATCTTTTTCCTAATATAAAATCTTATGATCAATTTTATTCCCTTAATAATAGTTCATGAATAGTTTTTGAATTTTCTAAAGAATATCCCCTAGGAGTGTCAAACTAGGTGTGAAAAAAGGCCCATTATCATGAACTAGGTGATGATTGAGTCTATATCAATGCACCCTTTTTGGGCTTATTACCCCTAGGTACCTTTGTGATAGAGCCACATCCACTTTTAGTATCCATATAATGATGTATTTTCTTATAAATCATTCACTATATACTTTACTAAAATTCAAGGATGTTTTCATATGTTTAGGATTGTCCCTAAGGATTTTACAGGAGTTTTATAATCCTAATATCTAAAATAAATAGACTTTCCTATGATACCAACTACAGCAACCCATATCTTCAATACACTTTATTTCATGATTTATCACATAAATGTTCACATTATCAAATCCCAAAAGATCATGAAACCTAGTGTATTTGGAAAATTAGGTACATATTATAAAAAATTTCAATATAAATACTATTAAATTACTGAAAACTTCCTTAACTTTCTCCTAAAATTCCACAATTCTTTTAAAATTTAAGGGATAACCTAGGGGTGTACATAGAATAGGGGTAAGATATAAAGCCTAGTAAGATAATAATCAAAGAATAACATGAGGTAAACAAGTACATGTGAAACAAGGTTAATATCAATAGAATATTAGAGGGATGAGAATAATAATATTTAAAAATGAGGCATAATATAACATGATAACATAAAGGCTACAAAGGAATGTGGCAATAATATAAAACATGACATGATAAACATAAGTCAAGGATAAAAACCAAGAAAACATTGCATAGTGTTCTGGGGATAAACTATAATAAACCATACATTAAATATCACGAGATAAAAACATTACCCAATGCATTGTAGGGATATATGATTTTGAGAACACCTGTTACTTTCATATCATGTACATGCATAAGTGTGCCACATAGATCATACAACATAAAGATGTATTTAATCACTTTTAATCCAAATATTAAGGTGTATGGGTTATATACATAGAATTCACTACTAATTTAAG
Organism: Viscum album; assembly: GCA_963277665.1. Lineage (NCBI taxonomy): Eukaryota > Viridiplantae > Streptophyta > Magnoliopsida > Santalales > Viscaceae > Viscum > Viscum album. Next base: position 818,341,424 of record OY728165.1, read on the forward strand.
TATAATTACATCTAGGTAAATACCCTTGATTGGAAATGGGGGTGGGTATTTACTACAATGTTTGGCATGGGAAATCATAGGATAATTTCAACAACATAATAGGGGTATATAAAGACTCATGGAAGGGACTAATGAGAGTAAAAGGGGTCTATAATCACTTGGAAATAATAATTATTGTAAGAGGGATGTGTAAAAACATATCCCAACATGAACAATTGGGAATAAAAAAGGCATAATGTAAATAATTTTCTTGAATGAATAGGATAATGAGAGGATCCATTACCTTGAGAGGACACTACTAAAAGCCCGGGAGGAGATTATTAGGTGAACTTTGGCACAATGGGAGGACTCTAGAGAGGGATAAAAAGATTAATTTCATACTAAAATGAGTTTTTATGAATAAGAATGATAGTTTTAGTGGGTTTATATTGTAAAGTTGAGGAGAATTATTTATTAACTTCAAAACTTAGGTTTTGGACTATATATGATAAAGTAAAAAAACAAAAACCTTCTGATAGTTTTTTCCAATGATTTCTTCTATAGAGGAGTGGTTTTCATTATTTTATAATGCTATGAATCTAAAAAATTAAAATAATTCCCTTGGTGATGTTGAAGTGAGACATGTTTATAAATAATTGATTTTAAAACCATAAAATAGAATATAGGTTTTGGAGGATTCATTAAGGGTTTATAAAATTAATAAAATAACTTAAAAAACAAATTATTTTAAAGGGAAAAAATAATTTTGGTCATGAATATATTTTACGGAATATATTACATAACTTTTGGGTCATTATGATGTCATAATAAATATAATGTATTTATATCATATTTATCTTTTACCCAAAAAATCAGTTGTCTTAGAAAATTTAAAAAAATACACCATTTGATAATTTTGATGTTCTGATTTCAAAGATAATATTTATTTAATAAAAATATTTCCATAAATATAAGAATTTGAAATTTTAAATCAAAATCCCTATTTATTGATAAATACTGGTTTTTTTGACAATAATATTTTTATGACCCTGAAAAAAATTATATTTTACTTTGTAAAACTATATTATCATTTATATTTAATAAATATTATTTAATAATAAAATTTTATTAAAATATAAATTATTTTAAAAAATTTTAAATTCATTAAAAAGAGTGTCTTGATTGAAACTATATAATTTCTAAAAATACAATTTGTTTTTCGTCATATAAAATCTAATTTCTATAAAAATCATTGTTTAATCATTTAAAAAGTAATATTAAAAAGGGTTAAATATAATAATTATTTTATTAAAAATAAAAAAACACAAATTCATACTGTTAGGGTTGAGATATATAGATCTTTATTACACCCGAAAATTTCCTAATGTTAAGGTTTGTGATGTTGAGATTTTAATGGGGTGGTTCGAAAAACATGTTTTGGACTGTGATATCAATGAGCAATAACTTCTCCTATAGATTATTTTTCTTGTGATTTAGTTATTCAATATCATCTTGGGCTAGGTCAAGAGAGATTCTATCACCCTTGGAAGCCCTAATAAATGGGATTCATAAGGTACGATCCTACTGGTCGGGGACATATATTCTTCTATCTGTATCAATTTTAATTTATCATAACCCTTAATATAATAATCCTAATATTAACTATACAATATCTATATTTTCAATGGTTATGATGCTTAATGGTATCTTAAATCAAATAGACTATAACTATCCAAAATAATCAAATTTGTGCATATTTTTTCTATAACTAGATTACTTGATAAAAATTTATTCTTTCAAAAAGGGAATTTAATTTATAAATGTTAAATTCATTAAACTATGCATCCTGATTCTTTAGGTTTTTTCATCCTATAGCCAGATGTCGGCCACCCTAAGCTGAAGACTCAACTCTAGGGTGATTGATTCCATTACCTGACACATGCTTCCCCTAATCTAGAAAGATCTCTATCACCAAGGCTAACTCTTTTACCCCACAATAGGAGGGGATATATAGGGGAACAATACCTATTGGAATATCTCTATAGGGGTCTATTTCAAAATTATATGCCCAAAATAATCCATTGATTCCATGTCTATAGAGTTTGATGTGAGATCTTTGAATCTCAACACATAATCAGAAACCATCATAATTCCCTACTATAGTTCCAATAGATTCTGAATGAACATAGAACTCAGAGTGACTAAAAATTAATCCTTTTGGAATAGTCACTCAAACTCTTCCAAAGGGATAATCACTTCACCATGAATATGAATGATTCGAGACCACCGACAACCCATTTAACCATGGATGATACTGGATGTAAAAACTATCTTCTAGTCAGTGGGAATTAAAATTATACAAAATACTCAAATAACCCTCTTTAACTAGTCCTATACTTCTGGAGGTCAAGATCTCCTAGAAACATGGATGAGATATGATTATAAAACTCATAATATATTCTCAATCTATACTAATTTTCTTCCTCGATCATATAAATAATGGGATGATCAATATAGAGGGAAATTCCTGCTCGCATGATGATTGGTGTGTCTACCTATTGTATAATATGTAGAGGTACTACATCTCATATGCCTAGTGGAAACATTTCATGAATGGTCTCTAGAACCAAAGCCTCATCACTCAACTGATTCGTGGTATGAGGCTAAATTTATAGCCCAATCATGCCAAAATCCTACCTCAGGACCCTAGTAGGTTGTCTATATAGTGGTTTCTTGCAATTTAAATTACACAGACTATGGTCAATAATGAATATATAGAGATATGACCCAAGAAAGATATATGAAAACAAAGTCTCATTCCTACATGATTCAATTTATATTACTTATTCCTTATAACTGCTGCCTTAGTGCTCTAAGTCAACAAGTAAGATATCAGAGTCCTGGTGAATGGATACATTAGCCAACACATCACCACATCCCATGGCATGAGATCCAAACTCAGTACCCTTTAATATCATTTTCAGAAATTCCAAACTGAATCCTCACTAGAAACATAATCCCAACCTCCATACCTAGGATAAAACTTCTCTTTGATTCCACTTTGACATGACCTGACCCACTCGGAACCCACCTAGGAAATGGTAAATCAAGTGTTCCAGCCTAATCCCACCTCTAATAGTCTATTTTCTATTGAGTATCACCAAATAAGCATATCTCACATAATGGGAGGTATTATAATAATACACTTATACAATACACAAACCTCTATATAAGACATAATAATACATGAAAATAAAAGGGAACTGATTGGGACATATAATAAAAATTAAAGAAAAAGGGAAAAATAAAAACCCAACAACTAAATGGAAAACCAAACTAGTGGTTGAGATGGTGAAGATCCCTTAAATGAAAAACTCCTTATATGATCACTAAGTAATACCACCCCCACAAAGTACCACTAATCTCCACTAATTCCAAGATCATGGAGCCTACCACCAAACTTCGCATTATCTACATGAGACATGACACAGGCATGGAAATATACCCATATAGGGGTGATTACATGCATACCCAGTACGACACCCATAAAAATATAAAGGAAAACTAAGGGGGTTAAGATAGCTAAAAATCAAAGGGAGAATCCAAATACTGAACTTTTAACCGATCAACCTGTATCAAACCACCGTAAAAATATTTAACAAATATAATTAGGGGATAATACAAATAAATAAAATTCAAGCCACTTAGATTAAATATAGGAATAAAAAACCTCAAAAATATGGTATAAATTTTACATAATAAAGTATCTAAAACAAATTATCTAATCCTACCTCAAATTAGGTTTGGTTTTTGATGACGATTACACTCATGCCAGTAATCATTAATGACCACACATTGTTTTTTCACCAGGTACCCAAACTCCTCTAACTATCCTTGGTATCCTTTCCTTACTCTAATTAGAGTTTACAATTATCCCTAATTAAAGGGAATAAGGATTCTCAAAAAGTATGGGAGAAGAATTATGGTATCTATTAATTAATTAATTATATCTCTCCGTACACCCCTAGAGAAACGTCCCTATGTTTTCAATGTGAATGAAAATTATACCTCCACCAGGGTAAAATCCCCATTCTGGATGTAATCATGGTCTCATATTTCGAATATGAGACTCGATTTTTATGGAAACATTTTTTCTAAAAAATAAACATGTGAAGAATAATAATAATGTATAATTTTTAATATATCAATATCGAGGCCCCTTGGTGCCTATAATTTTACACCCTCTCCATAATAAATTCAAAAAAATCCATTAATATTTTTGAAGTGTTCAATATGAAAAAATAGAGTTTCTAAAAATATGATCCTTTACCATAATCTTGAGAGTTTAATCATCCATATAGTGAGCCCTGTTGAATATTTTAGAAACATAGTTTCTCATGAACCCCTCTTAAATATAGAGGTAAATAAAGCCCCAGATTCAAATATTCATGAATTAAGTATACTAGAGTCACTCAATAACAAATTTTTATTTTCTTCCAAAATGGTAATTGAGGATGATATTCTAGAAGTATACCTTATGGAATTAACCCTTATGTCCCTACAAATGTTTTCACATGATCCTTCTTCCTATAGTGCTAACATAAAGGTATCGACTCCACCGAATTACCTCAAATCCTCTAGCTTTTATATTTACCCTTCTTATGACCTTTTAAAAATACATAACAACCCTACATGTTAGAAAAAATTTATTTTTAGTAGAATATTGGGTTTCATCCATCAAAATTTCCTTATTTAGAATCAATTCTTGAACATTCTCAAACTACAAGTCAGACATACCACTAGAATTGATCACTGTGGTAATAATCACATATCATGATTCTAGATGTGATGAAAGAAGAATCAATGACCACACAACACTAGTGAACCTTACACCCACTAATTTTGATTGATTTTGGATCACATTGAAGTTATTTAATTGGTCTTCCACCAACTTTCCTTTTGAAATAATGATGAGAATTCACCGCATTATAAAAAATTTTATGATAATCATTTAATTATCATATATATTAGTATACATAATCATCAACTCAATAATGGTCTTCACTTACTGAATGTTTAAGGCCGCATTCTATGCCAACATATATTGAATAAATCCCAATGTTTTTTGATAAATCCTTTCCCATTATTCCTTTTACATTTTTCTAAGTTTATCTAATTTCAATGGAACCTCTAGATCACTATGGAATATATATCATTCAATCCTCACCATCTAAAATATGAAATCCAACCTATTGAATTTATCAATATGGACCTTACCCTCTTCTAAAAGTATATTTTTAGATATAATGAACTCCTATTGAATTTTAAAAATATAAAAGTGATCAGAATATACTTACCAAAATTATATTATAATTTTAAACATAAAATGATGCTCTACAATGATTTATAAACTCATGACCAAAGTCTGGAAACCATAAAATCTACAATAGATCTATTATACCATTTTCGTGAAAACTCTATGATCCATAATATATCCTAAAAAACCCTTAGAAATGTAATAAGGTTTCAAAATTTCTGAAATAGATGAAACCTGATGTGAGAAAATGAACTCTAGAACTAGGTTCTATGATATCAATATTGAATCACTTGGGTGTTAGACAAGAAATTCCATAATAAAATGAACAAAAAGAAAAAATTAAGAAAAAAGAATAATAACAATAAAAAATTTACATGGTTCATATATAGTGTTACTCTACAGGAACAATATTGTAACCTATGTACTAATAGATAAAACCTATTTGTTACAAGAGCCTTTAATAATTTAACTCTACTTAAAAACTAATGAATGATACAATAGAATAGTACTATGGTATAAGTGACCCCACTCATATATTAATAGATTATTATTTCTAGTATGTATGGTTGCATCACTGCCCAATATTTGTATATGACTTCCACATGATTAAAGAAACTATTAAAAACTTGTAATTTGAAATTCTTTAACTTAAAGATTCTAATAAACAATGAATTCTTTATAACACATCCTTCACTTCTTCCACACTTTTGGAAATTGATTCCCACTGTATCTAGTTCTAGACTTTAAGTTCCAATTCACCCTACCTCCTTATGTACAAGTATCATAAGTTCTTAATTTCTTCTTTTTAGTAGTTTTTGACACTTAAATGAAATAAATTTATTTATAGCTAATCCTAATAGTTAAATCGTGTAGCGTGGATGTTGATGTAATGTTTACAACGCATGTGTTCCCATTGATTGAACCCACTATCATCATTATGACTAAAATTACTCATATAAATAGTAATTATGCATAATATAAGGATTTTATGATGTTATTAATGATAAAGAGTAGTGATGATCCATATGAAATTCGACAAGATTCATACTCTTAATGAGTTCGATGAATTAAATATTTATCATTGTGGACATCTAAGATTGATGTTTTTATTTAAAATTACCATTTTATGACATTATTATTACATTTATTTATATTCTATGTTATAGTTTTTTAGTGTGTATAGAATGTGGATTCATACTAAGTGTGAGTTATTTAATGGTTCTTTAAACAACCATATTGGTATGACTGATTTATGAGAGAAACTTGTTAGTCATGTCATTCAATTTGAATAACATGGTGGATAATAAGAGGAAAACTAGTGAGTTTGTTCTCTTAGGATGATGATATTGATGATTGGCTAAACAAATTATCAACAAAACATGATATATCATGATACTCATGAATTTTTTCCAAGAGATATTTATAATGATGGTAAGATGATGTATTAAATTTGGATACTATAGATGAAATTAATGGCACATAATGTTATGAATGGGACTATGTGTGATACTTTAATACTATTTGTTATTTTAGAAATTATTTTTCAGTAGGGGAATAACTTTGAGTACTTATAAATGTGACCATAACACTAATATAAGATTATGGTTTCCTTGAGTAAGGATTAAGTCCATTATCATGTCTCAAACACCTCTATTTATAACAAAAAATAAATCATGTCCCCTCCATACCAATGGAAGTGTTTCTATAAAACCTTTAACCAATGTCTCATGATGGATCATGGGTTCTCAACATGTTGATTTTAAAACCCCCTTAATCATTACCTCAAACTATAGGTTATGGATCCTTTAAATCAGTCTATTTTTCAGGTTATTTTATTCTTTACCTCATGATGGATGAATCGTCCCTCATAACTAAAAAAGTGGTTGGTTTGGGGCCCATTTTTGTCTTGTGTATTCTTCACAATAATTTTTAATTGGATATAGATTATTTATGGGGAGGTTGTGTATGGTTTCTCTCTTACAAGTTATAATTCAATCATCCCATTGTTTTGAGATTTAATGGGATATACCTTGTACATTCACTTATATATTTTGGTCTTGTAGGCCTATGATGATAGGGGAAGGAAAAATATGTTAAACGAGAACAAGTATAATCTTTAATAGATAAGGGAGTTTTTATTTATATAATTTATCTATTTATATTACCTATATTTTATTTAAAATATAATTTTTAAAAGAAGAAAATTTCATGAAACACATAAAAACATGATATATTTTTTTATCATTGATACAAATAATTAATTATTAATGTCTTCATAACTTATTTAAATATCATTTTTAATGAGATTAAATGAGTAATGTGGTTGATGGATATGTTAATATAGGCTTTATAATATTGAATGATTGTTTTTATTCATTCTATAAGCGTTTACCTAATATTTTTAATTCCCATTATTGAGAATCATTCTAAAACCTTAGATACATTATTTCTAATATCCTCTTTCTTGATAGATCATTGAGGCATATATCTTCTAGAAAATTAATTATCTTATTTTTAAAATTATTTAAGCCAAATCATATTAATATGATTGAGTCATTTGTTATTTTTAACCTTAAAAATACTCATACTTCCTTTATATTTTATCCTTATTTATTATGTTATAAAAATATATAAATTTTTATTTGATCCCCATTAGAACAAAATTTTTCTTCCACATACTAGTATATTAGTATTTTTTATGATTAAATTCTATATAAGTGTGGGGAATGAGTTTTTTCATGGTTTTTAATTTTAAAAAAGAATATTGTTATCGGAAGAGTGTGAGTAGTTGTTTTTAGTTGAGGGAGAAATGTTAAAAATTCACTATATAATGTAAATGTTTTATTCTTATTTTTTATTTTAAAAATGATTAAAGAGAAAGAAAATAAAAAATAACAAAATGAAAAAAATGAAAAATGGAGAATAGAGGAAGGATAATTTATAATTTTCATTCTTAAGAAGAGTGAAATTATGAGATATTGAAAATAAATTGAGATGGGTGACATTTTATTAAGGTGAATGAGTGAGAAATTTCTATTGAAATTTAAGAATGAATCATGAATTATACTTATGAATAAAGCCTCATAATTGATAATTTTGAGTTTTCAAATCAATACCCACCAACCCTTAACTTTATAATTATACTTTTTAAATTCCTCATGGTTAGTTTTGATTTTTTTCTTTAAAAATAGATATTTATATGCATTGAAAGTATATTGATAGAATATATGTACTTTAGGATTGAAAATAACTCTAAATAAATGATCCTAGAGTAATAACGAAAAATAATTTATTGTAAGATAAGTCACAATTGAGCATCTAACACTACATTAAAAATATATTATAGTGAAAATTTTATAGTTTTGGATTTTCAAACTATGACTCTAGATAACCTATATTTATGGTTTTATAAAACCATGATGATAGGTTAACCTATGATCATATTATCCCAAAACAATGGATATAGGTTACCTTATTGTCAATTTTTTGTAAAATTATCATTATAGGCTACCTATATATATATGTTTGCATCTATATATGTCTACACACACACACACAGATATATATATATATATATATATGTATGTATTCACACATATGTGTGTGTATATATATATTATAATTAGGTTTAGTTGTCTATAGATTAGAAATAATTATATGGCTATATGTTTAAATCCCAATGATAAATATTTATTTTCTATATAGAAACCATGGCTATGATTTTAAAACCATGACTATAAATGACTTATAGTCACAGATTTATTAAGACCATGACTATAAGACTAATGGAAAAAATGATACCACCATAGTTTCCTAAACGATGTTAACAGCCTATAACCATGGTTTCTTAGTCTATAGTCATAGTTTTAAACCATGAATAAAAGCTAATTTTCTATTTTTGAATATTAATGATAAGTTTAAAGTTGTTAGTAGAAGGTAAGAAAAGTTATTTTTTGGTGATTTTAAGGAAAAGTAAAATAAATGGTTGATTAGTTCTCTTAAAAAGTGAGGAGTTGAAAATATTTTTTCATGTGATGGATTGAAGTTTACCCTCATTTATAATCATTTTATTTTATTGATCATGATATATAAATCTCAGATATGACGAATTTTCATTGTGTTGTTGTGGAGATATATGCTTGGGGGTAAGAAATATTTTATATATAGAATATTTACATAGTTTAAATTATGTATAAAATTTATATCATGAGTTTTATTGATAAATGAGTAACTATTTCTATATTATATGTTTTTTTAAATATATCATGGAAAAATAGAGATTGGGGATAAATTTGGAGAATTTGGAATATTTTATATATTTAAAGTAAAAAATCAAACCACAATATAATTATATTATGAAATGATTTGTAATCATGAAATGAATTATATAAAATTTTTATCTATAAATATGATTTAAAATGTTTATGGGGGTTAATATCACATCATTTTATCCCTTTTCATTCCAGCTTAATTTTTTATTTATTATTTAAAAAACACATTATAAAGGGAAAGTTCATTATATTTAATGTTTTCTAGGAATTATAATAGTTCGATATTCTTATAATAATACCCACACACTAATAAATATAGAAAAATTAATTTTCTAGGATTCTAGGGTCATTATGCTATAGTTTCTTCAATTGGACCAAGATCTAGATCTGAACACAAGAGGTCCAATGAAGGTGGAAAATGAGAAGAAAATTAGGGTGAAAAAAATTGAACACACATTCTATAAATGGACCATATCATGGTATAAAGATATCCAAATGGTTTTATTCCAATTACAATATAAATGCAACACTCAGATCTTTTTATATTAATTATTTTATTTTATTTTATTATTATTAATTTTGTTCTTGAATTTTGGGCCGAATCAGTTTATTTTTTTAAATTTTTTGTAATTTTATCACAAGTACATGTTTTCCAAAACCGTGTGGAAATCAAGAGAATTATAAAACCCAAAATCTTTTGAAAAATAAAATAATGTTTGATGGAGTATACGACACACAACGCCGATCCCAAATGAACCATGAAATATTATTATTTAAATATCACTACTTTAATTGATTTGTTAAATTGAAGGGTTTGAATAATATTAACTACTTTATGAATATATATATATATATATATTTATACTAAATAAAATTTTATTGATAAATCATTAGTAAATAATCACTCAAATTTTAGTAGTGACATTTTATTTATCAAAAATACATTTTATTAAAAAATGATTTTTATTGATTTTTTTTAGAAAATATAATAATTAATTTCATAAAATTTTAGAAAATAAGATAAAAAAAATTAATTTTTGAAATTATCAAATCAAAATTAACTGAGTGTAAAATTTTAGGATTTTTTAGAAAATATTAAATTTTCATTGAATAGTGAAAAATAGTTTTTTGATGAAGAGTCATTTTTTTCATTAAATTAAGAAATTTAAAAGTATCATAATTATTTTAATTTTACTTAAAGTGATATAAGTGAAATTTAGTTATATTTAGTCGAAATAATTACATTTGAATCATCTTTATACTTTATTTTTTTATAAGTTTATTTTTGGGTTTAAAAACTGGTTTTTTTCCTGAAAACTGTTTTAAAGGGCATAATGTTTATCCATATTAATTAATTAAAATAACCAATACAGAGAAATGATTTAAATTAAATTTATATATTATATATATATAAATATTAATTTAAAATTTTAAAATTATTATTACTAGTCATTGCAATAATATAAAATCAATATATGCTTAAAAAATATATCTCTTGAAAAATTGTGTTTTCATCACGTTTGTGGGTCAATTTTTAAATTAAAATTTTCCAATTATGAGAATTTAATTTATTAAAATGTATTCCATATTTTTAATGAGAATAATTTGTTTTTTATAATAATTTAGAATTTTATTTTGGTCATAATGAATTGTGAAAATAATAAAAATATTTTACCGCGGTTAAGGTGAGAACAAGTTTACCAGGGGTTAAAATAAAAATATAAGGGTTAGAATAACCTAAAAAATTTTATAGATTATATCATATGGAAATATTTTGACCTTATATCATTTTTTTCTCAATAGTACTCTATTTTAGCCTTTTTTCATGTGAAAAACATGGTTACACCTTTGCATTTTCAAAAATTTCAAGTGTGTCCTATTCCCCACTTATAAAAGTCCACCCAATCTTCTCTCATATTCCAAAATTCAAAGAATTTTGGTTAAGAAAATAACTAAAAAAATATTTCAATTAATTACCCCCACATCCCATTGTCCTTGTATTTATCATAAAAATAATCTCTGAATTCTTTTAGTGTAAACCTTAAGAGGTTGTCTGAAGAAGAGGTATCATTCTTAGCTAAGCTAATTTATATTATTTATTCTTCCACCTCCTTAAAATATTTTTAAATTATTATGATATAATTAAAAAATTATATAACATATATTTGTATGTTACTATGTTAAAGTAATAACATAAATCTATCTCATCTTCCATAAAATGGGAAGTGAAACCATCATTTGTGTGTATGACGTACTACTACCCCATGAACCAATGTAATTTGTTTCTCATCATCTCTTGTTATAATGATGAATTTAAAGTATATATATGATATTTTTAATATAATTATACTTTTTTAATTATGATATCTCATATAACTTCTTACTTTACATTCCATGGGGATATGATAACATCATTCATGTGTATGGAAGACTAGCACCTCATGAAGTGACCTGATTCATTTTTCACTAACACTTTTCAGGGAAGGTAATAAGGAAAAATTTAATGAATATATATGATATAAATTATATTATTATTATATTAATTAAATAATAATAATTATTAAAATATAATAGATCATTTTCTTTATTACCTTTCCACTCATCGAAAAATGATAACGTCATTCGTGTGTACGTGTGGACTGCCACATCCATGAAAAGATGTGATTATTTTTTTTTCACCACATTAATATATAAGTATATTTAAATAAATAATATGGTATTTAAAATATTTTTACTATTATATAATGTAAACACCATACTTTCATTCTTTCTATAATAAGCATTGAAAAATGGAAACGTTACTCATGCGTACGTTTGACCTATCATCTCCATCACAGTAACATAGTTCATTTTTCATAACCATATTTAATTGTTGGTTTTAAAAGTTAAATTTATATATAAAAAATATAATTATATAATTATTATTAATCTAGATATGTTGAAATAATTACCTCTTTGACCATAGTCAACCTACCAAAGTCATTTTGGACATATAAGCCAAATATCGTCAAAACATCAGACACAAACTTAATTGATTAAATAATTATATATAACATGTTAATAAGTGAAATAAAAGGAATAATAACCATAAAAAAGGTTATTATAAAATTAAATAGTTAACTCATGTTTATTATTCAAGAATATAAAAATATGTGATGAATTAGACTCAAGGTAAGGGACCCTTTTACTAAAAAACTCATTTTAAAAAGTTTTAAAAATTTAATTTCTAATTCATTTTATTATATGTTATTAAAAATGTTAGATAAAAATTATTTTTTATGTTTTAATTTATGATCAATTTAATTTATACAATATTTTACTTTATTTAATTTTTTTAAAAGAAAGGAACCTTTTTATGGTTTTATGTAAAGGGAACCTTACTTATAAAAACCTGTTTTAAAATGTTTTAAAGATTTATTTTATAATTTATTTTCTTACATTTCCATATTCTTGAAATAATTTAATGGGTTTATTTATTTAGATATAAATAAATTATAAAGGATATTTTCTAAATCTTTTGACTTTATTTCAAATGTTTTCAAAAGGAATATTTTTACATGATTTGAACATAACATTTTGAAAAAAAGACAAATGGAATGTTCTATTTTAATGTATGAAATGAAATTGAAATTTACCACCACCATAATCATTATTTTATTTCTGGATTCCTTTACAAGATTTCATGTTTTCTTTGAAGAAAAATATTATTTCTTTTTTTTTGGTATTTTGGTATTGAAAATGGATTTTCAAATGGATTGGATATTTTAAAATCTGGAAATGTTTTTCTAAGGGTGAAAATAATATTTTAGAAGTGTAATTTTATAAATTAAAATATTTTATAAGTTATGATTATGTTATGGTTCTTGTAAATTATTTATGATTATGGGTGGTTTCTTTATAAACCAAGGATGGATGGTTCCGTGATAAACCAAGGAGTGGTGGTAATATTATGAACAAAGGATGGGTGGTTATGTTATAAATAGAGGGTGGGTCGGTTCGTGGTATCCATCTAATGTATTGGGTATAGAATTCGACTGTATGGTTATTCCATTTGTAATAGTTATATGAAAAATTATTTCCCAATAAACCTATATGATTTATCTATGTTTTTAATGGGGTTTTATAGTAATCCTATGATTTCTAAAATGGTAATTAATGAGATTATTTTCAAAAAATTTATTTACTACTTCTTAAGGGTGAAAATTATAAATTTGTGAAAAATTATTCATGAGTTTATAATGTTTTAGAAGAAAAAATTATGAGTTTTATTTTTAATTTATGTTTTATTTTGAAATGTTTTATGAAAATATTTAGGTAGTGAAGGTGATTTCTTAGGTAAGAAAATGTTTATTTTGAGACCAATTCTTACTATGAAAAATAAAATTTTTATAAGTATTCATGGACTAATGAGTTTATTTCTTTTATTTTTTGTCCCTTACTAATATTTTTTCACTCATAGAAAATTTTAAAATGTTTTTCATAGGGTTTAAGGATGGGTAAGGAAAATGATAAAGTCAATTTGAAATTCATGAAGATTTTTCATTAAAAGAAACCACGTCTTGTTTTAATAGTTTTACATTATGGGAAATATGGATACTGATTAGAAGTGACCAATTTTTAAAATATGGTATTTATGTATGAGTTATGAGATAATTATCTAAAAATAAAAAAATAAAAAAATCTTTAGGAAAAAAAAGTGAATTATAGTTTAAAAACTCTAGAATATGCAACGATTAAGTTCAGGTCCTTACAATTGGTATTAAAGTAATGGTTTAGATAACTTTAAAAGATATGATATTTTTTCCTTAAGTTAAAAATATATATAACCAAAAAGGTTAGTATGATAAGTATAATTATGGTTATTTTGGATAAATATAAAGAGTTGAATAAAGGATGGTATGGTTAAGGATATATTAGTATTTTTCTATCACATAATATTTCTTATTATTGTTTATTTGATATAATCACACTATTTTTTTAGTAAATTGATGGATCCACCAGGAACCAAATTAGTAATAGATGTGAATTAAAATATTGTTGGATTATGGATGAGAAACTGAATGGAATAGAAGCTATAGTGAAAACTGTTATGGTTATTCTCAACCAGTAATTACGAGTTATGATTGAAAACCTGGACCAAGTAAAGTTTCCTAATAAGGAAAAAAGATAAAAATATACTTTTATAGAAGTTTAGATGATAAATATCACAAATGTAAATATATTCAATGAACTATGTGTCAATAATGTGGGGAGAAACACCCAGGAAAATGTCTTAAGATAACTAGAATATGTTTTGTATGTAGTAAAGGGGGGCATAAAGCAATAATATTCCAAGGAAAATAGTAGCATTCAATTAACTCCATGAAGTGGAATAAAATTATTCCCAAGATAGAAATTTAATTTTTTTAAATGTGGTTAGTTCAGGTATTATGAAAATCAATGCACTAAGTGGAAAGATAAAGAATGGGATCAACAAGACTGTACAAAAAATTTATAACAATGCCTAATACCATTATAGTTAAAGATTAGAAAGTTGCAGATGAAAAATAAAAGGTATGGGTTATATCCTATTTCGTGTTTTGAAATTATTTAATCTTAGTACAGGATTCATATTTTTGTTTGTAGGAAGGAATTAATAAGGAATAAGCAGGAAAAGAAAGGTTATGGTATTTTGAAGAACATTGAGTGATTAAGGTGTCCACATCACGGGATTAAAGAGTTATGATATAGTGGTATATTTGAGGAAGATTATAAGTTTAAATTCATTAATACTATTTTGATGATTTTTTTGATGGGAGTACATTTAGAGATAACTATTGAGTTTTAATATTTGTTTAAGTTATATATAAACATTAAGTTTAACTTGTAGAAATGTTATTTGAGGGAGAATTCACTTTCCATTTTTCTAGATGTAAGATTAAAGGTATTGATAGACTTTTGGGTTTATATGATCTTTGATGATTAAGATTATTTTTTAAGATATTAATCATATTTCTAAAAAATTTATAAGAATTATATAAACCAATTACAAAAAAGACAACCTATCACATATGGAAAGGCCATGGGTCTTTAACCACTGGATTATGTGATCTCCTTGTTAGTATGAAATATTTTTTTTGCTAAAACAATTTAAAAGGTAATGATTAGGTTGATTTTGGGAGAATATGTTTTATCATATAAATAACTATGGGTTTGAAAAGTGATTTTGTGACTAGTTGATAAGTGTTATTTCATAAGAAGTTTATGATTTTGAAAACCTTATATGATTAAGGTACACAAAACATTGTTGAATTTTATTTGAGGAATAATGGTTGAATTTTATTTTTTTACTATAGATTTGTTGTAATTAAAGTTATTTATGGAAATTATTAGTATATCATGGAGATTGTATGATTAAGGCATGCCCATTTTATGTATGAGACTTTAAAAGTGATTGGTTTTATTTAGAGAAAAATGTTAAACAAATCTCAAAAGAATATGCAATCAATTTTTTTTATTTTTGGGTTTTAATATTAGAGAGAAATAGTTTGGATAAATCTAAATATAGTTATTTATCTAATAATCTAAGCTAAAATTTTGGTGTTATTATTTAGGCCTTGGATATTAATTTTATATTTCATCATATGAAGGATTATTCATTTTGGGAATTATCGTACCTTGTTCCAACCATTTTGGTTTTGGTTAATGTATAAAGATATTAGGAATATCGCATTTTCCTTTTATGGTTATGTGATCCTTTAAAAGTTTATTTTAGTGCTTCAGGCATGAAAAATTAATCTTTAATACGCATTGTTTAGAGTAGAAGATGATATTGTGGTGGAAATTGATTAAAGGATGAAACTAAACTTATCAATTAAGTATATTTCCATATATTCTTATTCTATTTGGAAAGGAATTCCTTAACCCTAGAAAAAAGATATTGAAAATGAAATTTTTATCCTATTATGTTCATTTTAGATGAAACGATGGTATTTTTTACACCTCTTTTGTTTATGGTTTTGTGCATGTTTACTTTCTCAAGATCATTCACTTTCTTGTGATAAATGAACTATATTAATCTCCATCATTATTTAGTCATTAATCTCTTCTCCTACGTGTAAATTTTCAATTCCCACCAATGTTATCCTATTTCAAAACCTAGTATGTTTTATTCCATATGACCATTGTACTTCCTTTTCTTTCTTATCAAGAAGAAGTTTTATTAACCATTTTTACAATGTGGGACTTCAAGAAATATA
The DNA here is from genome assembly GCA_963277665.1 of Viscum album. NCBI lineage: Eukaryota > Viridiplantae > Streptophyta > Magnoliopsida > Santalales > Viscaceae > Viscum > Viscum album. The sequence continues at coordinate 818,358,229 of OY728165.1, forward strand.
TTTTAAAATATTGATACTATGATTACCTAGATAAAGTTAAAATTAATAGGATGAAATTTATTAAATGGGGGGGGGGGATTTAACACCTAAAGTTAAAAAAATAAAACTATGTTTGATGATATATACGATGCAGAACACTAAACCTAAATGAACAATGAAAATATTGTTATATAAATATGATCATTATAACCTAGCAGTTAATTAGAGATTGTGAATAATATTAAATACTTTATGAAATATAAATATGTATATATAAATGTTATACTCAATATAATTTTATTCATAAATTCTCAGTAAATAATCCCTTATTTTTAGTAATGACATTTTATTCATCAAAAATACGTTTTCTTTAAAAAATATTTTCATAACTTTTTGTGAGAAAATAGTATAATTCATTTCTAGAAATTTAAGAAAATATATTTGATAAAAACAACTTCATTTTTTAAATCAACATATAAAAATTAACTTAGGGTAAAATTTTGGGATTTTTCATAAAATATTAATTTTTTAGTGAATAGTGAAAATACTAATTTATGTGAAAGTGTCTTTTATTTTGAATAAATTAAGTAATTTAAATGTCCCATTATTATTTAAAGCTGATTTAAAGTAATATAAGTATTATTTAGTAATATTTTATCTGAATAATTACATTTTAATCATATTTTTATTGAATTTTAGTATAAGTTTATTTTTGTGTTTTAAAATGGGTTTTGTTCTTGAAAACCATTTTAAAGTGTATAACATTTCTCCATTTTAATTAATTAAAAAACCCTAATAAGGAATGATTTAAATAAAATTTTTATATTGTATATCTATTAATATTAATTTAAATTCATATAATGTTGATTACTAGTCATAGAGTTAATATAAAATTATAATATGCCTGAAAGAATCATCTCTTAAAAACCGCCTTTTCATCATATTTGTGGATTCATTTTTTCATTTTTTTTTCAATTATGAGAATTTTATTTTTTGAAATGTATTTAATTTTTTAATTAGAATAATTTATATTATATAATTAGTCAAACATAATTTTTGGTCATAAAGAATAGTGAAAATTATAAAAACCTGTTATTGGGGTTAAGGTGAAAACGAGATTACCGGGGAGTTAAAATAAAAATTTATGGATAAAAATAACCTAAAAAATTGTCTAAATTATATTTTATAGAAATATTTATACCTTATCTCAAATAATTATCTTTAATGGTCCATTTTGGATCCTTTTAGCTTGTGAAAAATGCAGGCACACCTTTTTCTTTTAAAAAGTTCCAAGTGTGTCGTCTCCTGTACATATAAAAGGAAAACAAGTTTTCTTTCATATTCACACATTAAAATAATTTTGGTTTAATAAATACCTAAAAAATAACTTAATTAATTCTATCTCGAAATCCTATATGCCTTATTTTAATCATAAAACCATTATAGGAATGATTTTGGTGTAAACATTAAAATATTTTCCAAATAAGAGGTATTGTTCTTAACCAAACGTTTTTATTTTATTTATTCTTCCACCTCATTCAAATGATATTATATTATCATGATATAATAACATAATTATCTAACATATACCAATATATTAATTTGTAATTTTAATAACCTAAATATTTCTCCTCTTCTATCAAATGGGAGACGATACCATCATTCATGTGTACGGAGGACAACCGCCTCGCGAATCGATGTAATTAATTTTTTCTCATATCCTATCATAGATTGATATAATAATGGATTTAAATTAAATACATGATTTTTAATATAATTATACTTATGGAATTATTATATCACATATATCTTCTTTCTTTCTATTTCATGAGGGATACGATAATGTCACTCGTGTGTACGACAGAGTATCGTCTCACGAAGCGATGCTATTCGTTTTTTACTAAATCTTTTTCATGGAAGGTAATATTGATAAATGTAATTAATATATGTGATATATATGACATAATTATGATATTAATAACATATTTATCTCTCTGAAAACATAATATATCATTTTATTTCTTACATTTCCACTCACTAAAAAATGACAACGTCGTTCGTGCGTATGTGTGGACTACTGTCTTCACGAAGTGATGCAATTATTTTTTAATCATCACACCACATGGATGATATATATTAGTATATTTAAAAAAATTATATGTTTTTTGTGATATTATGATAATTATTTATAGATAAAATAATACTTACCTTCTTTCCTTAATGATCATTGAAAAATGAAAACATTACACATGCGTACATACACCCTATTGTCTCCATGATTGTAACGTAGTTCGTTTTTCATTACCATATTTCATGATTGGTTTTAAAATTGTAATTTATGTAAAAAAATTATAATATTTTCATGAATATTATTCTATTTATGTTTAAATTTTTACCTCTTTGACCATATCCAACCTACCAAAGTCATTTTTGATATTTAATCTAAATATCATCAAAATATCTGACATAAACTTAATTGATTAAGTAATTGTATATTATATGGTAATAAGTGAAATAAAAGGAATAATAAGATTTAAAAATGTTATTAAGGAATCAAATAATTAAAATAAGTTTATTATTTAGGATGATAAAAAACATACGTAATGAATCTGTCTCGAGGTAAGGGACAATTTTATATAAAACCTCGTTTTAAAAAGTTTTAAATATTTAATTTATAAATATTTTTATTATATATTATTATAAATGTTTTAAGAAAATTATTATTTATGTTTCAATGGATGATAAATTTTATTTTTACTATATTTTACTTTCTTTAAAATGTTTAAAAAAGTGAAGTATGATTTTTAATGTTTTACATAAGGGACACTTTACTTTAAAAACCCTCTAAATTTTTTTAAAAGATTTATTTTCTAAGACTTTTTATTCCATATCCATATTCATTAAATTATTTTATAGGTTTATTTATATTGATATAAAATAATTATAAATGATATTTTATGTATTTTTTGACTTTCATTTAAAGGTTTTCAGAAGGAATATTTTTATGTTATTTTTATAGACTGTTTTAACAAAAAGACAAAAGGAATGTTATATTTTAACATATATAATGATAAAAGTTTTCCCACTACCATAAATATTATTTAATTTTTATATTCCTTTAAAATATTTTATGTATCAATTGAATAAAAATTATATTTTCATTTTTATTTGTATTTTGGTGTTGATAATTGGTTTTTAAATGGATTGGATATTTAAATATCTAAAAATGTTTTCTTAAGGGAGAAAAGAATATTTTATAAGTGTAATGATGAAAATTTCAAGATTTTATGTGTTATGATTATGTTATGGTTATTATAAATTATTTATGATGATTGGTGGTTCTATTATAAACCATGTACAAGTGGTTATGTGATAAACCAAGGATGGGTGGTTTTGTTATTAACCAAGGATGAGTGGTTACATTATAAACGAAGGATGGGTCAGTCTATGATATCCATCCAATTCATTGGGCATGTAAGTTGGAAGTATGATTATTACATTTTTAAGAGTGACATGGAAAGTGATTTCCCAAGATAACTATATATTTTATCTTTTCTTACTATGGGTTTTTTATAGTAATCCTATGATTACTAAAAAGGTAATAAATTGGATTATTTTAAATCAACTAATTCTTAAGAGTAAAAAGAATAACTTTTAGGAAAAGTTTTCCTGAGTTTATCATGTTTTTAAATAAACCATTATGAGTTTTATTTTGACTTCAAGTTTTCTTATAAAATGTTTTATGAAAATCTTTAGGTAGAGAAGGTGATTTCTTGGGTAAGAAAATGTTTATTTTGAGCCCAAAGATTAATTTTAAAAAGAAAAGTTTTATAAGTATTCATGGACTAAGGGGATTATTTTATTTTCTTTTATGTCCCTTATTGATCCTTATATACTCGTGCCATATTTTAAATTTTTTTTCACATGGTTTAAGGATGGTTAAATGAAAGGATGTAGTTAAGTTAAAATTCATGAATATTTTTCATGAAAATAAATCATGTCTTATTTTTATAGTTTTAATTTATGGGAAATATGGGTACTAATTAGAAGTGTACACTTTAAAAATTATGGTTTTTATGTACGATTTATGACCAAATTCTATAAAACTATAAACCTAAAAAGATATTTAAGAAAATAAATTGAATTCTAGTCTAAAGACAATATAATATGTAATTTTTAAGGATGAGTCCTTATACAAATGCACTTTTTATTTAATAAAGAAAAAATTCATGGTTGGTGCATGGTTTGTGTAACCATGCATCCTTCCCATGAAAGGTGTTATAGATCCTCGAGTAAGAGGTGCATGGTCTGTGGATGGTTTGGACAACTATGTGGCCAAAACCAGGCACAATGTCTAAGATATTGAAATTTTATTTTTTTACTTATTTAACCCTCACTATTTTTATCCTCACTTGAACCCCCTCCATTATTCATTTTTTGTTCCAAGAAGCCTGTAGGATCCTTTTTGATCACCTCCCTCCTCTTCTCCCTTTGATCCATCCTTCTTCCTTGAGATTCTGAGTTTGGATCTCCCCAGATTATGGTTTCCTCCCTTCTTTATCCTTCCCCCTATTATTAATCACGTTTTTATTCTCCCTTTTTTCTATGCACAATAATTGGATGAACCATAATATGTTTGGGAGTGTTTTATTTGTTCGATTTCTGGTGCCTAGGGTTCGTGAGGTCTGATTTGAGGATGATTTTAGAAACTTTCATCAAAAGCAATGAGTTCTGCTCAATTCCATGTATATCACCTCTTGTTTTAGGTCTTTAAATTTTTGATCATTTCCCAATAAAGATGTTAATCAAATTTAGGCATCTATTGATAATGTTAACTTTTTTAAGGTATGATAAAAAAGAAAATCATGCTTCTGATAATTTTCATTTCAATTCAAATGATTTCTCAAAAAATTAGAAGCTTTTTAATAATATGTTTTGGTTAATCTAACAATCTTGATATTTAATAAAATACTAGAATAGAATTTACTAATGTGTTTAGGTATTTTAAATGGTGTTTAGGTCATCAAAGTGAAATTCAAATTGGCATATATATTTTACTTGGCATTTGAAGTAATACTTGAAATTCCAAGTAATAATAATAAATAGTTTCAAAATCTCTTTTGAAAAAAAGTATGAGTTTTGTAATTATTTTTTTGATACACTTATAAATGAGAACACGCACACACACACACACACATATACACACACACACACAAACACATATATATAAATATGTACAAATTCACATTTGAATATGTGAATTTTTAAAAAAAGATGTATATATATGTATGTAAATGTAAAAGTCACTACTACAAAAGAGGCCTTTAATAGTGCTGACATTTATTAGTGCTAGAAAAAATCACTGATAAAGGATGACTTTATCTGCGCTAAAAAAAGCACTAATAACTAAAAAAATCACTAATAAAGAGTATCCTTTATCCTTAGTTTTTTTAGCACTGTTATGGTTTTCCTTTATCATTGCTTTCTTTTAGCACTAATAAAAGGTACATTTTATTAGTGCTTTATTTTTAGCACTTATAAAGGGTACCCTTTATTAGCACTGTATTTTTAGCATTGATAAATGACTAGAATGAAATGAAATAATTAAATAAAAAAAATATTAACAATTTTATTAATTAAATAATCATTGTTAAAAATGAATAAATTGAATATACATATATATAAATTATAAATATTAATAAATAGTATATATTAAATATATAGATATGTAAAATGAATAAAATGAAATGATTAAACAAATAAAAATAAAAAATGAGTAGATTAAGAAAAATATTAAACATTTTATTAATTAAATAATTAATAATAAAAGTTAATAAATTTAATATACATATATATAGATTATAAATAATAATAAATATTATATATTAGATATCGATAAATAAAACGAATAAATTGTAATAATTAATAAAAAATAAAAAATGAATAAATTACAAAATTATTTAAAAATTTATTAATGAAAGAATTATTAATAAAGATGAATAAATATTATACATATATATATATATATATATAAATTATAAATAGTAATAAATAATCTATATTAAATATAAATATATAGAAATTGAATAAACTGTAATAATTAAAAACGTATTAATGTCTTATTCATTTTTAATTTTGTTTAATTTTTCAATTTAACATATATCAAACGTCATATACATTGATTTCAAATACATATATATAATTAATGCATTTTTATATACAACAAAAACAAAAATATTTAGGCAATCAATCTTATATATAGAAACACATACACCTAATATTTATGTAATTTATTCAAATTTTAGTATATTTTAGAATTTCATTATAACATGATACATTTTAGGGGTGTCCATGGGTCGGGTTGGGTCGGGTTGATGGGGTTTTTGGACCCGACCCGATCGAAATAGGTCATGTCGGGTTGGGTCGGGTCAGGCATGTTTTTTAGCTCGGACCCGACCCGACCCAACCCGTACTAAATCGGGTCAGGTCGGGTCGGGTTGATGGGTTTAAGGGGACAAAATCGAGTTTTTATAGATATTCCGCATGACATCTCTGCTTCGACCTGGTGCAACCGATATCCCATCCACCCAAGAAAGAGCTTCCTCTCTACACCTTCAAGTCATGCAATCAATTATTCTTAAAAATGGAGGCAGTGGAGCATCCATCATCGGTGGCAGGTGGGTGCTAATGAAGGCGACAACGATCGTGGTGGTTCTATGAGAATCCTCCCCAATATTATTCGCCTCCAAGTAACAATCGCACTTCCATACCCCCATTGTCGAAAACACACCAAGAAAAAATTGTAGAATGATTCAGAAAAATTAAAAATTCTAACAGTTCTAAGTTCACATACATGCTTGAACGAAATCAATCGCTACGCTCAAAACAATCAAGCGATTCTAAGTTAAATTCCATGCTCGAAAAATTCCAGCACTCTTCCTAAAAAATTGAAAGAATTTTTTTAGAACGATGTGAAAATAAAAAATTGATCCCCACTATGGAAAAATTCCAGCGTTTCTAGGTTTGGTTCCACGCTCGATTGAAATCAGTCGCTTCCTGATCATCTATGGTTGGATTCCTTGGATGAAACCCCAACACTCATCTTGGATCTAGAGAAAAAAGAGCTCCCCTCCCGGGCGGATCTGGTGTCTTAGTCTTAGCCAAGACGAAGGAGGAAGGCGGCAGTGTGGCGATGGCCTTAGGGTTAGTGCGGTGGAGTGGTGGCCCTTGGACGAGGTGGAAGAGACGATGAACAGTATGGAAGGCTATGCAAAAACAATATTAGAGGCGGGGGTGATGTGCGGTAGTGAAAACATCAGCCGAGCAGGATGGATGGTTGGCATGGAGGAAGATGATGGAAAGGGCCTCGGGTTGGGAGGGAGGGAGTAAATAGACTGAAGTCTGACGAGAAGGGGTCGCGCGAGAGGAATATCGGCTCTGCGAGTCGACGCAATGCAGGTGGCTATCGTGTTGGTTGGGTCGGGTTGGGTTATTTTTTCCCAACCCGTGACCCGACCCAACCCGACCAAATTATGAGTCAACCCGACCCGACCCATGGAATAGTTTCTCTAACCCGACCCAACCCGACCCAACCCGGCCGGGTCGAGTCGGGTCGGTCGGGTCGGGTCTGGACACCCCTAATACATTTAATATATTATGTTTTTTAATAGGTCAGTTTATTTTTTTATTTTTAATATTAGTTGAGTTAGGTATTATTTTTTTATTTTTAATATTTTTTATATTATTTTTGAATTTAATCATTTTCTATTATTTATTTATATATATTTATTGACCATGTATTATTATTTTCAATATAAATTCATCTTAACTTTATATCCATATTTTTTTAATAATTTATATTTAATTAACCAAAATTATCCATTTTTTTTGATATTTTTAAAGTGTACTCATTTTGAATTATTCAATTTCACTAATTTTTAAAATTCATGTATTTAAGATTATATATCCATTAATAATGTTAAGAATATTTTTGTGAATAAATATTTATCTATAAATATATTTATAAATGTATATTTACTATATTTATAAATTTGTATATTTTTAATTATAATAATTAGATAATTTTTTTAAAAAATATTTATATAATTATAAATAAATAATTTTATATATTTAAATAATTATAAAATTATAATAAATTTATTTAAATAATGTACTTGGTGAGACTTGAACTCGAGACCTCGCCAAGACCCATAAGGCCAACTACCACTGAGATGCACCCTGGGGGATATATATATATAATTATATAAATATATAATTTTTTTTAAATTATTACTCATATATTTATAAATAAAAAATTTTATATTTAAATTATTATAAAATTATAATAAATATATTTAAATAGTGAATATATATATACACATATATTATATATAATTATATAATATATATAATGATATAAATATATTTACAATTATAAAATTCTAATAAATATATTTAAATCATGAATATATTTACTATATTTATATTTTTATATATTTATTAAATATATATAATGATATAAATATAGTTATAATAATAATAAATAATAATAAATAAATAATAATAAATAAATAATTATAAATAAATCATTATAAATAAATAATTATAAATAAATAATTATAAATAAATAATTATATATAAATAATTATAAATAAATAATTATATATAAATAATTATAAATAAATAATTATAAATAAATAATTATATATAAATAATTATAAATAAATATTTATAAATATAATTATAAATTTATATTAATATATTTATAAAGATATATATTTATAATTATAAATAAAATAAAATATTTTTTTAAAAAATATTAATGTAATTATAAATTAATAATTATATATTTAAATAATGATAAAATTATAATAAACAAATATATTATTATAGAAATATTTTTATAATTTCATTTATAATAATAATTATAAAATATTTATCACCTCTAAAGTTTAAGCATAGATAAAGGTTTTTATCCGTATGTTTTTAGTGCTGATAAAGGTTTTTATCATCTCTTTTTTTAGCGCTGATAAATATCTAGACTTTTCTGTGCTCAAAACGCGTTGGTAAAAGACATCTTTATCAGTGATAAAAAGTTAACACTCATAAATATGCCTTTTATAAATGATTTTTTAGTTCTGATAAAGCTCGATCTTTATCTCTACTAAAAAACACTGATAAATATGACTTTTATCAGTGCTTATCAATTAAGCACCGATAAACGAGATATTTATGAGTGATTTTTTGAAAGCGATGATAATAGTGTCATAATCTATTTAAAATAATCCAAACCAAAAATCTTTTTTTCATGATTCTAAAGCTGTCACATGTCTCCCTTACTACCGACGATACTCCTCCATGTTCTATTAGACGAATCAAGGCTATAATCCAATGTATGTTATTTTATCCTTTTCATCTCTAATTGTTGGTTTTTTGGGTTCCTTAGTTTTTTTTGGAACTATTATTAACCATGAAGAATCCTACATATCACATCTATATCTCTATCTCACGTAGTTATACCTACACAATTCCACCCCTACTCTGTAAACTCATTCCAGCTTCATATGATACCACTACGAACTGTATTTCAATCTATTGTTATAATTGATAGTGATTTTTTTGATGTTTATATTATATTATTTCTTATTACCATTTAGATATTGTGGGTTTTCATTGTTTGAATCTTATTTCCACAACACTACATTCATATGAAGATGAAAAAAAAGTTTAATATTTTATTGGACTACTTTTAGAGGGAATGTTATTTGATATGAATAATATAAAGTGGTTTAATATACATATTGTTTTAATGTGAATGGTTTAATCTAATTATTAGAACTAAAGATTAAATTTTCAAGTTTATATTGCTTAAACTTATCAACATTTTATATAAATATAATTTAATAAGGAACAAACTATTTAAATTTTCATTAAAATCAAAATAAGTATACTTTTTCAGTTTTTTATTTGACCCAAACTCAAAATTTTTGATGTATTATCAATAAGAGTTGTGTTTATAATTGATTGATAGGTACCTAATATTAGTACATTTAGTGAAAAATATATTCACCTAAAACATAAAGTTATGAGAGAAGATGATATTCAATGGGTTAAGGAGATCATTAAAGGAGATACCATTTGTTTCCATTATCAAAGAATGATTTTCAATAATTTACCATGTCTTTTTAAATTTATAACTAGTTAAAATAAAGTTTTAATTTTTATGAACTAATAGTAAATAGATTTTATGAATTTACTTTATTTTAAATTTATAAATTAAAACATGTCACAACATAACACACCGGATCAGATTCAAGTATAAGAGTTTCCCTATGTGGAATCATGTATAAAGGATGTTATATATGAGTTTACTTTTCTATCAAATAATTTTATAGATAAACTCCTCTCCAAGAATGAAGCGATTTTTGATGAAGGTCATGATTTAAGAAATTTTTTTATTTATGTGTGTGTGTTATCTTATCAATAAATTTATATTTTATAAAACCATAACATCACAATATAGTCAAACTATTGATAAACTGAACTGAGCTAAATCAAAATGTTACTCAACCCTTGGAACCACCAACCAACTTCCAAAGGATTTATAATAAATATGTAGCGCTCAAAATGATCCATGAGAAATGGTTTGAAAAACCAACACACATGAAAAGTGCATCTATGTAAAATAGTACACAATATAATCCCATGAATATAAATGCCTAGAGGCATACAAAAATAGCAATTTGATAAATCATAGGGAAAAATAAAACCATATATGAATAACCAACCTACCATTGATGACATAAACTCCACAAGTCTCCACTACCTATCAATTGATACTCTATACATTACAATAAATAATCAATCCTTTCAATCTTCAACCTAATGAAATATCATCCACATGTGAACTAAGATAAACATAAAGTGGTTGAGTAAAGTAACTAGTTAGGTTTTCTATGACGATTTTCCATACCCTTGATCCACATGAAAACCCTGTATCTCATTTTTATTTTATGAGAATATTCCTAATGTATGATAATTGAAAGAATCAGACAACACATAGTAGTCATAAGTAACATAAATAACTTTTCATAAAAAATGACCATGAGTTTCACAAATAAGGTTGTGTAAATAAAGATTCATTTTAGTAATATAGATATACAATACTATACATTTCATGCATAAGAGTCCATGTATCTAATTTTTATTTAATGAAAATATTCCTAACGTATGGTAATTGAAAGAAGAATAAAACACATAATATTTGTAGGAATCATAAATAATTTTTCATAAAAAAAGGACCATAATTTTCACAAATAAAGGTTGTGAAAATAAGGATTAATTTTGCTAAGATAGATATACAATACAATACACTTTACGCATAAAATTCCACATTTTCATGGATCTTGCATGAAAATTGCTACTATGTTGAACAGATAAGTACAATTAACCTTCACTACCTTTATTTAATCCATCCTTAGATGCTTGATTGCCTTCTATCCCTTGATTATGGATTGGAATCCCTCTTTTAAACTATCCTTCCTCCCATCATTGTGGTTCCAATCTTCCTTGATAAAATACCTCCCGCACAGATTCTATTAATTAATATCCATCAAAGCTATTGCCATGAATTTGAATACTACATCTCTGAACTCATTCTTTAACTCTTTTAGCCTTTCATCATCCTTATTTACTACTTCCCGAGAACACAAAAAAGGAAACCTAAAAACTAATCAAAACATAATGAATGAATTTTTTTGGTTTATTGATATACATTTTCTTGTATGACTCACTCGATTAATTTTGAAAATAATTAATCAAAAATAACTTTTAATTTGGATGCACTAACATTAGATCCTATTAGATCTCCATAGTTAATCATACTTGGATGAGAATACTACTACAATGGTTGACATCATGAAAATACACATGTTGCATATTTTTTTTGTGAAAAAAACATGCCAAATGAACCTTATGTTTCTCTTCCCCTTCAATGTTGATAAATTTAAATGGGTTCCAATATGACTCTCGAAGGCATTCCTCCCAAAATGAGCATATCTCTCTGGACCTGCTTTCAAATTCATCTTCATGATACTTTCTCTTGGCATCTTATAGAAAAGACCAGTTTTCAAGATCTCCCATCCACCTCACACCAATATTCCTTCCAATAAAAGAATAATTTTTGAGGAAGGGGAAAATAGTAAATGTTTGTGAGTGGAATTAAATAATTTTGAGTGGAATTAATTTGTATTTTAATTTTAATTCCTTTATTTTTGAAATGTAATATGTTATAAGCTATGTTTTAAACTGTATTTAGGTTATTTTTGAACCTCAATAGAAAGAAAGATATTATATTTGGGATACATGTGATGTAGAAGGACTAGTAACATAGGTTATAGTTAGTGTAGCTCTGTGGGGATGAGTTGATTTCTCATGGTAGTGTTGGGGATCTTTCATATTCAAAATAGTTAACTATTACATTTTTTTTCTTGAGACTCATCCCCCATATCTTGTGTTTTGTTTGAACTACTCTGAGTATTATTCATCCAAAATTATCACCAATACCTAGTATGGTATGAGTTTTGGTTAGAATAGTTTATGTAACATAAGTGGATGTCCAAAAAATATGGGGGTTGTGTATCAATCAACAAAATTAAATAATAACTATTTGGGAGTTATTTACTCAAAGAACTTTGGAACCATAATGATTTGAGGAAGGCTAGTTTGAAATAGGAGTCCAATCCATTGTCAAGAGATTGATGAAAAGAAAGCATTTGAGGGAAAATTAAATAAAGGTAGTGAAGGTTAGTTTTACTGGAGTATTGAAGTATTATATATCAGTTCTAGACAGTAGAAATTTTTATAAAATATTCATGAAAATTTGGACTTTTATGCATGAAGTGTATTATATTGATGTTATTCAAGGAAAATTAATTGTTTGAGTACTTATGTAAACAATGTCTTCTACACATGATGATGTTACCAATCCTGAGGAATAATAGACTCTTGATGATGAAACTACTGAATTATTAGGGGATCAACAATATTTTGATGAAAAAAAACAACAATGCAGCATCACAATGTTGAATTTTTTTTCAAGGAAATAATCGAGGGTATAAATTTGAGGTTGGTTGGAATAAATGTAGCCAACCTATTAAACCCAAAAATTCAACATTCATTAGTTATATTGGGGTCAAAATAACGATGAATGTTCCTATTGATATTGATTCATGGTTCCGTGTTGAACCTGTAATGGAGGAAATCATTTAGAAGGATACAACTGTAATGTTACAATATACTTTCTCTATTAACAAAGAAACTATATAACGAAACATTGATTAAATTTTCACTATTAATTGAAGAGTTAAATTATTTTAGAATATTTTCATAATAAATTTGTCTTAATATATTCTATAAAATCTCAAAGAGGCTTTCAGGCTCTTCTTATGTAGTTACATCTTAGGGATGCTGAGGGGAAAGTAAAGCCCCACCCACCAATTAGTTATGCATACATTATAAAATAAGAAACATAGGCTTCTTTCATCAATCATCATAATGAGAAATCATTTTATGTTCATTATAGTCGATAATATATTATTTGATAATATTTGTTTTATCCAACTTGATTTAAAGTTGTTAATTTATGAAAAAACAAAAGAGTGCTGCAAATAAAGAACGTACATCAAAACCAATGTACCCCTATCGCAAAGAAAGGATGTGGTATGATTAATTAGAGAATAAAATGGTATGTATTTTAAATTAACAATAAAATTTTAATCATGTAATATGAAACAACAAATTTTCCTTTTTTATATGAAAATTGATGAATCAAAATCTGAATCCACTTCCATTTCACATCATTTGATATGGAAGGATTCTTTTGTAAATAAAGAGGGTAATTTAGTTAAGGAAAACACAAAAATAGTATGGAAAAAATTTGTAATTATGAAATAATTGTAATTCATTATGATTCATAACATTATTAAATAAAAATAGCTATTTATTTTCATATTTTTTATATGGTTTAGACACATGAATAAAAAATGACTGTACCAGATGAAAAGATACTTTTAGTAGCTTTGAAGCAGTCTGCACAATATGGTCATTCTAGAGGATTAGTTTTTGGATTCTCTCCTCAAACATATTTTTAGAAGTTAAAACTGAAAAAATATACTTATAGTATGGTGAGATGATTATAGACACAAATAGACTCACTATAAGAAATTATTATTTGGTCTGGTTTGGCAAACCGATGTATGAGAAAAGATCAAAGTGAACCGGTGGTAGAGAAAAGATACACACATGAACCAAATGATCCCACTATCTTTGAGGATAAAAATCCCCCCAAATGAATACCTTACCCCTGTTAATAAATTTTTTCATTATTATTTCTCTTAAATGCGAATCAAACAACTTTCAATAAATTTATATTACTAAAATTCTGTAAGGTACAATTGTATGTGATTTATATCTGTAAACACCCATGGACTTCTGTGTTGTGGTGGATATAGTTTATAATATCTCAAGAGAAAATCTAAACCATAAATAAGTCCCAAAATATCACATGATAGTGGGTATTGAGGTGACTCATGACCCTACTGTTGAGTTTCCTATTCCACTTGATGGTCCAGATATTAGAACAATCAATTATGCTGTTGGAGCTTTCATAGAATGACCATCTAATATTATAAATATACACGAGGTATTTATTTAACAAATATTTTCATATGAAAAATTTATAATTGTTGATGATAAAAGTTATAAAGTGAGGTATAATATTTCATATGGATAAATCAGTGGAGAAATGAAAGGTCGAATCAAGAAAATATAGTGAATCAAGCAAGAAAAAAAATAACATTCCAAGACTAGATTTCCCCCTCCAGTTCTAGAGAAAAATTTATTATCATTAAAAAATTATTAAAATACCAAATTCAAAGATAAATATTTGACTTACATTGAATATGAAAAAGAAAGATATTAAAATTTATTAATAGGAAAAATTGGTTTTGAGACTCTAAATGAGATTCTTAAGCATGAATGGTTGGGTGTCTCAATAGTGAATACATACATAAGGAAAATGTTCATAATATTTATTTCAAAATAGTGAGCTAATATGTTTATTAAAGTTAATTACTATTCATATTTTCTATAGGAGTTTATATTAAAACTATATAAAGGGATGATCGTTAAAATCATGATTTTTATTCATTAATCCCTATATCATTTCTTCATCAAAATATACATTGGATGATAAAGAAATTAAGAAGAAAAAATATGAGTTACTCGAACCATTTAATAAAAAATTATCACATGATATAATCTTTTTTATACTTAAAATGAAACAGCAAAAATCTACAATATAATCACATAAAACATATTTTTTTTCATTACTTAATTATTTTTGTTTTTTAGGGGGCACTGGATGCTGATAACAGTCATCCTGGACACCCCAATATTTATTTTTTGGATCCAATGCATGGATATTTAACCAACTAACCACACATAATTTTTATTGTGAATATTCAATACACTACAATCAATATTTTATAGATAAACATAGAATTATATGTTTCATTATGTGTTTTAATAAGGATTTTTTTATGATAAGGCTATCTCAAAATATAGGCTAAATCATGGAATGAAGTTGGTGTTTAAAGAGATGAAGCCTGTGAATTACTAAAAATGGAAACATATTAATGTATATATAAAATTATTTAACTATAAAAAAATCTCAAGATAATTTAATTATTTTGGTAAAATTTTCTACAGTTTATAAAACAAGATAATGACATCGATTGTGGATATTATGTTTCAAAATTTATGGGAGAGATCATAAAGCATGAAAACACCAACATCCCCTAACATGTAATTTCTAAAGTTTTCATTTAATATATTTCATAAAAATTTGTTTGTATATATTTTCTCAATACTATCAAGATTTTCAACATCTTATATACTCAGAAGAAGAAATAAATTTATTTATAGATGAGTGGGAAGCATAATTTTTTGTCAGAATGTATGCCGACAAAAACTTTAGTTGATTACCTAATATGTTTGTGATCAAGTATAACTTGTAACCTTTCAAATATATTTGGGCTGTAAATAATTAGTGTTAGAATGCTTATATAATATTTTTTATCTCTTTATCAAGGATAAATATAATGGAAGAAATCAATTTTTTAGAATAACTAACCTACAAACAATAAAATTATTTGGAAATACTGAAGGTGGAGGTAGAGGGAGAGGAAGAGGCATAGTCAAATTTAGATATTTACATAGAGGAGGAGTCAAAGAGTGAGATTGAGGAAGATTTAGAGATGAAGCACTGGCTTGCAAACCATAATTTTTTTGGGAACCAATGTAGAATTAGTATCATACCCAGATTTTGTTTGATAATAATTGTTGAAAAGTTCACACAATAATTTTCACTTAAGATAAGTTCCATTATGTAAGTTTTTCATGTGGGTTATTGAAATAATGATTGTCACCCCATATTTAAGTGATTTTATACAGGTCAGTAATCAATTTATAAGATCATTTTATATTGGAAGATTCAATTTCTCCACTAGTGTTATTGAATAAATTTATATAAAAATCCCAATCATTAAATAGGTATATAATCCAGCTCTAATGTTTTAATAAATATGTGTCTAATCAGCCACTGAAGTCAAATGGTGTATGAGATAACTATTAAAGGAAAACCATCATTGTTATATCGTGGTTATCGAGAAGTGCTGGTGTCAAAGTGTCTGTTATCAGTTTAAAATTGAAATTTAAATACCAAAAGTGTCACTCATTGAAAACCAAGAAAATTCACTGATATTATCTTGATAATTTAAGAAAATAATTTGTAATTAATTTATGATTTTTAGTAATTAGTCTCACATTAAACCCACACACGATGCAACCTGTATAACTCAAAGTTCCTATTTCTAGCTTAAAATGAAATCTTAGAAAAAAAGTGGTATACTCAAAACCAAAGAAACACATATGTATTATTTTTATACTTTAATAAAACTATCCATAAGTCATTTGGGATGTGTAGGAATCAACCAGACCTCAATTAAACGCACTGTGTAACCAGTATGACTCCAAGTGCATCTTTTTATTCAAAATCAACATTAATTCTAGTGAAAAAACAACTGAACTACTCAAAACTGAGAAAATATAGTTGAATTGTTTTGATACTTTATAAAAACATTCCATAAGTCATTTTTTACATATAGAAATCATCCGTACCTCTATCTGATACATGATGTTCCTGGTATGACTCAAAGTGTCTTTTATCAGTTTAAAATTGATATTTTAATGCAAAAAAGTGTCAATATCAGAAAACCAATTAATCATGCTCATATTGTCTTGATAATTTAGGAAAAATATTCATAATTCATTTTTAACATATAGTAATCAGTCTCATGTCAAACCCACACATGATGCGACCAGTATGACTAAAAGTGCATGTTTCTTGTTTAAAATAACATTTTAGTAAAAAAGTGGCATACTCTAAACCAAGGAAACACATTCATATTGTTTTGATACTTTATTATAATGATATATAAGTAATTTGAGACATATAGAAATCATCCACACTTCAATCCTATGCACGGTGTGACTGGTATGACTCAAAGTGCATCTTTTTATTTAAAATTAACATTAATTTTTGTTAAAAAACACCTAACATAATAAAAACTGAGAAAACACATTCTAATTGATTTTTTTACTTTATGAAAATGATACATAATAAATTTTTGATGTGTAATAATAATACACACTTCAATCTTATACACAATGTTCTCAGTATGACTCAAAGTGTCTGTTATTAGTTTGAAATTGAAATTTTAATATAAAAAAGTGTCACTAACTGAAAAACAAGAAACAATTCTTGGATTTTCATGATAATTTAGTAAAACTATTAATCATTCATTTAGGAACTATAGAAACTAGTATCATGTTAAACCCACACATTATGTAACCTATATGACTAAAAGCAGATGTTTTTAATTTAAAATGACATTTTAGTAAAAGACATAAGTGGTGTACTCAAAACTAAGGAAGCACATTAATATTGTTTTGATAATTTAGTAAAAGGATCCATATGTAATTTTTGATATATATAAATCATATGAATATTAATATGATGAATGGTGTGATTTATATGACTCAATGTTCTTCATTTAATTTAAAATTGACATTAATTAAAAAAACAACTGACATACTCAAAATTGAGTAAACATAATAACTTGTTTTTTACTTTAGGAAAATTATCTTTAAGTCATTTGTGATGTTTAGGTATCACCCCAACTCAATCCTATACATGATGTACCCAGTATGACTCAAAGTTCTTATTTACAGTTTAAAATGATATTTTAGTTAAAAACACTAGTGGAATACTCAAAAGCAATGAAATACATTCAGATTATTTTGATACTTTAGAAAAATGATCCATAAAGAATTTGGGTCATGTTGTAATCAACCAAACCTCAATCTGACACATGATGTGACTGATATGACTCCAAATACATCTTTTTTCTTCAAAATTGACATTAGTTTAAAAAAACTACTGACATACTCAAAACCAATAAAAAACATTTGGATTGTTTCGGTACTTTAGGAAAATGATCCATAAGTCATTTGTAATGTGTAGGAATCAACCTCACCTCAATCTGAATCACGTTGTGACCGGTATGACTATAAGTGCTCCTTTTTATATAAAATTGACATTAATTTTAGTCAAAAAACAACTGATATACTCAATAATAGTGTTTTTTCTTTTATTTGGCTTGGAAATTTTATTTCATTTAAATTATTTATTTTTATCTAATTGTGAATGTTTTTGATGCTATTTCTAGGGATATAGTGTGTAGTTACAACACACTGTATGACCAATTTTTGGTGTTATTGTGTGATATTGCATCACACTCCAATATTACCCATTGTTAGGGCTAATAAATGTGTTGATAAAGTATACCATTACCAGAACTTCCAAAAGTTATGATAAATCACAACTTTATCAGTGATACTAAAATCATCAATAAAGGGTACTTTTATCAACACTTTTAGTATCTTTGATAAAGAGGCTGTTTATCATCACTTTAAAAATAGCTTATAAAGAATCCTTTTATCAGTGATAAATACATTCACTAATAAATGGTGCCTTTTATCAGTGAAAAAAGTGCTGATAAAAGTGCGATTTATCAGAATTTTTTTACAATGATAAATTACTCCTTTATCAGTTCTTTTCTATCACTGATAAATGCCTCGAACTTTTAACTATGTTGTGATTTTTAGTGCTTTTTTAGTGCCAATAAATGCCTATTCTAGAATTCTTAAATCCCTCTTTTGTAGTAGTGTGGGAATAATAAGGGAGGAAAATTTGGGATTTTAAATGTGATAATCAATATTAATTTTAAAATGAGTTTTAAAGGATTCCTAAAATGAATTATAAGGCCTGTTTTTCACCTTTTAAATAAGTATTTCAACCTTTTAATGATTTCTAATGGATAATCCTTGGGTTTTGTTTTGAATAAATTTATCTAAAGGGATTTGATGTGTGATATGAATCTTCCCTTGATTGTTTATTGATTTTATATGGTTTTGGTATATATAAAACTACTTAATGATGTTGTGATTAGTTTTTCTATGTTTATTATTATTTCAAAACTCATGGGAAGTCTAGGTACTTTGGTAGGACAACCTATATTTGACCAGGTCTGAACCCACTAGCTATGGTGTCACCCCGACTAGTGTTATAGTTATATACACATTACACTAGATGATAACATGGATATTATTACATTCTAGTGTAGTATTATTTTCATTTACTCATTGAGGGTCTCTCTAATTAGTGATGGCTACATTCTAGATACCCTATCCTTTGTACCATATAGTGTGTTTTCAAATTTCATCTATTTGAAATCATAGTTATATGATATGTTCTATATCTTTTTTGATGCTACCAACCTCATTTATTTTTTTCATTATCTAATATGTTTTTCCTTATTCTCCCTTGAATGTTAACTCCCTTTGATAAATTAGTTTTTCTAAATTTTATTGAAAAAATAACTTTTTAAGATTGGTTTAAAATTTATTTCATAAAAATGGATTTTAATAAATGAGGCTTCAACCCGATGAAGTGATTTTATAGTAATTTTTGTTCATTTAAATAAAATAAAAATAAAGGTTTATAATTTTTTTAAAATGTTGTTGGACTTTATATTATTATGTAATTAAAACCTATTTCTAAACATGTATTTCAAACTAGCATGAAATAGATCTTTTATTTAAAGAATTAAACTTGGGGTGTGAATTATTTAACATGGAAATTATTTTTTATGATCATTATTATTTGTACCATTTCAGTTTCTGGTTTGGTCTTATCTATTACCACTCTTACAAAATTGAGTTTTAGTATTCGTAGGTGACTTGTAATGTCACATAGAGGTATGTATGTTGTTTTGTTTATTTTATATTCCTTCATAGTATCATCCAAATAGGCCTTTTACCGATTTAATTTACTTTATTTATAAGTACATTATATTTATTGTGGCCACAGTGGGCCTCATAGATGGCTGCAAGAGAGGGTGTTTAGAGGTGAGTAGAGGGATTTCATTTACTTTGAAATTGTTTGTTTATTTTGTTATAATGCTTCTATATTTTATCATTATTTTCTGTTATCATGTTGATCATTTATGTATATAGTGGTAATGACCATTTTTTCTATTATTTCTTAATCCAGATATTTGGTCAAAACCATTCCCACCAGTTATATTTTGATTCCATGGAACTATTTTCTATCCCAGAGTGATCAGGAACGTGCCTCAGGCATGTCACGGTCTATATCGGGCATTCGCTAGAGGGATGAGTTGGGTTAGTTTGTGAAAAAATGGTATTAGAGCTACCCTTTTCTATTTTATTATGTCTTATAGTGGGTGAAAAATATTTCATATCTTTGGACGTAGGAGTAGGAAGAGAGTCGCAAACTCTTACTCTTTCTAAGTATTTAGTTTCCATTGGTTGTCAGGTTTAATTCCATAAATTTTGAGTTTCCTTTATTTATTTATGATGTTTTATATTATTTAAAAGATTTATATGATTTTAGGGATGACAATGGAGTTGAATTGATATCACAAAATGATTCTTAATTGCCTTGAAATCCATGTGGAGCCATAGTGCATAGTTCAACGTGACTTCCAATGGTAGTTCCATGCTTGAAAAATAGTTTTCTACACCTTGTGGCCATGACACGCACAACCACTAGTCCCTCTTATGATGGTTTTGATATTTTGTAATGTTATATATTTATTTTTTATTAATGTTTTTTGATTATAAAAATAAAAATGTTTTATGTTTTAAAAATGATAAAGGGATTTTGTGAATAAAAATCAATTTTCACAATGAAGATTTGAAATTTTGGATTGATTTCAAAAATGTATTTGTGAAAATGTAAAAAAAAATTTAATGGAATTTTAAATTAAAAAATTAAATTTCTAAATTATGTAAAATTAATTCAGATCCATGATTCTCTAAAAAATATTAATATAAAATTTTGAGTTTGAAGGCTCATTTTCAAATGAAGCTTTGAAAATTAAAAAAAAATATGAACCAATTTAAATTTTAAATGGTAGAAATTATTTTTAATAATAAACCCATGGATTGAAAAATTATCACTGGGAAAACCACATTTGTATAGAAGGATTTTGAAAATGGATATTTAGATTTTATTTTTTTGTCTTAAATTGCGTACTAATTTTGGTTTGGAATTTTAATTTTGGGGTAGTGGCTTTGTACTTCATTTCCCTATGCATTCCTTTTTCATATACTTTAACTGATTGGGGTGATTCTAATTTTTATGTGTCTTGATTTAAATTTTATATTGTGTTATTGAATTTAATTCCTCTTTGAAAAACACCAATGGATTTTAGGAAGTCTATGTCTTAGGATGTCTCCAAGTTCTATCTTCTATGGTTAATAAGTGTTACCCTTTAGTTGTTGAGACTTACCTAAGAGTTTTGATTTATTTCTATTTATATTATGGTGAATGGAATCTTATCTCAAGCTAATTTTTTTATGAATAATTGGATGTTTTATTTTCTAAACATACCATCATCTCAACATTAGTTTAAAGGTATTATTATCTATCCTAGATCTATTTGAGTATGTGATCAATGGAGCCATAAAAGTGGGTTTTATTTTGAGGGGCTAGTCTAGATTGGGTGGTGACCCTAATAATTTGGGTATTTGTGGATTTACTATATATTGAGAGGATAAAATCCCTTTTATGCTATAGTGTTTTGGGATCAAGTTGTTTGGATCCCCTTATTCTAAGTTTAGAAATATTATCACCATTGAGAGTGGTTTCAAGTTTTTTAGAACTTTGTGTTTTAGAGTGTTGTGATTTTGGAAAGTTAATAGTATGAGAGAGCCTATTTAGGGAAGTTGGGATGCTCCTGAACGTTTGTTTTGGAGGCAGAAATGATGGTGTCAATGTAAATTTATGGACAAGTCCAAGATTTATTTTCTTAGTTGATAAATTTAATTAGGATCATTTCTTGGTCATTGTGTTTCCATTGGTGTGTTTTTTGGTTATGTAGATCTTTCATGTTAGTGAATCCTTTATGGTGTGGTGCTCAGGCATAAATATCAATTCTATTTTATTATTCCCTTGGTTTTTGGTGTTAATATTTTATCCCTAACTGTGAAACATATTTGTGGATGTATTTGGATTTGGAGACATGTTTTTACCTTATTGGGTGTTAATCCCTTGGGATAATTAAAGACTAGTGTTTTATAGGAATTCTAAAATAGTGGCGAGACCACCATTTTTGTCAGTTCCCTTCCTCTTCTATTGATGGTGGTCATGGTGTTCCTTGGTTCTATATAATCAAGTTATAGATTAAAAGGTTTGAATCTTTCCTGTTATTTTGATCAATTGAGTTTCTCAAGGATTTCCAGGGTAGAAGGCACTATGGTGGTGAGTTAATCACACAAAACCTTATTTTTATTAATTATTTTAATTAATTATTTATTATTAATTTTTTTCTTTAATTTTTTATGAACCGGGTTAAAATTGTTAAACTTTTGAGTTTTTAGCATAGGCGTATAGTTTCCCAAATAGTGAGACAACTGTGTGAATGTGATTATTATTTAATAGATCTATAATGCATGGTTTCAAAATGGTTAGTCTAACCATTCATCCGTCACATGTGAGGTGTTATAGATATTCGAGTAGGAAGAACCAAATTGGGGAATGGTTTGGCCAACTGTGTGGCTAAACCATGACCAGTGTCCTAAAAAAATAAAATTTTATGTTTTTTACTTATTTACCACTACTTATTTTTACCCTCACATGAACGCCTTCCCCACCCCCATTCACTTCACACCCTAATAATCATAGAGGATCCTGAACACATGCATCCCTTCCCTTCTCCCTCCGATCCAGCCTTCTTCCTCTCAATGCCGAGTTCAAATCACCGCATTTTAGAGTTTCCTTCCTTCTATTTCCTCCTCTTATTCTTTACACTTTTCTTATCTCCATTTTATATGTGTAAATATTGTAGAAACCCTAACACAATTGGGGTGTTTTTTCTAGTCAATTTATGGTGGATATGGTTTTTGATGTTTGAATTGAGGCCAATTTTAGTGTCGTTCCTTGAAGGTGATGAGTTCTTCTTGATTCCATGTAGGTTGTCCCTATTTTTTATCCTTAAATTATAAAACATTTCCTAATTATGTTTTTAATCTTTTATTTTGGTATAAATTGATAATATTAAGTATTTTTATCATATTTTTGAAATAAAGAGTAAGATCTACATGATTCTTATTTCAATTAAGATGATTTCTAAAAATACCATAAGCTTGTTAAAAATATGTTTTGGTTAATCTTACACTTTGGATATTTAAATAAATTTATGAATAGACTTTAATTGTTTTTTTAATTTTAAAAGGTGTATGGGTATTTAAAGTGAAATTACAATACGATTTTATATTTTATTTATTATGTCAAGTAGTACTTGAAATGACATGTAAAAATAATAAAGTGTTTCAAAATCTATTCTGGACAAAATTGTGAGGTTCACAAATAAGTTTTTGGTTATAAATGTATACATGAGTATATATATATATGTATATAAATGTGTAATAATTTACATGTTAATTTGTGAATTTTCACAAAAATGGTGTATATATATGTGTGTAAATGTATTTTGAAATAACAATGGAGTTTTTTTTGATTTTAAATGTGATACTCAAGATTGATTTTCAAATGAGTTTTTAAGGATTCCTAAAATAAATTATAAGTCCCAATTGACACATTTAAAATATATATTTAATCCTATGACTCATTTCAAATGGAAAGTTCTTGGGTTTTATTTGTAATCCTTTTATTTAAAGGGATTTGATGTGTGATATAAATATACCCTTGATTTCTTATTAGTTTTATATGATTATGGTATCTACGAAGACACTTAGTGATGTTGTGATTGTTTTTTATATATTTATTGTTATTTCAAAACCTCATGGGAATCCTGGGTACTTGTGCTGGTTATCCTAGATCATTTGGGTTCCAAAACCACTAGCTATGGTGTCAGCATGACTAGTGTTATAGTTGTCTAAACATTCCATTGTCTGGTAATGTTTATATTCTAATATACCAGTATAGTAGTATATTCGTTCACTAATTGAGGGTCTCCCTAATTAGTGATATAGAATTTTTATCACCCCGGGCCTTAATTCCCCCATGGTGTTTTCCCACATCATCTATTTTACATTACAGTAATATTATTTGTTAAGTACCTATTTTATTTTAATATCATCATCCTCTTTTATTTCTATCATAATCTGTTAAGTTTTTCTTTATTCTCCCTTTAGAATTAACATTCCTTCAATAAATTGGATTTTCTAAAGTTTATTAAAAATATTACTTTCAAATATTGTTTTAATAGTTAGATCTTAAAAAGGAATTTTAATAAATGAGGTTACAAACCAATGAATTGTTTTCATAGTGATTGTTTCCATTTAAAGTAAATAAAAGGAAAGGTTTATATATTTCTTAGGAAAATGTTATTATTCTCTATACATTTCTATAATAAAAACCTATTTTTAAAAATTTATTTCATGATAGAATGAAATGAATATTTCATTTGAAAATATAAACATGGGGTGTGGTTTATTTGACATTACCTTATTCATTCTTCTCATAGGCTACCCCGACGTACCTTTGAGGTCTTCTGGAAAGCCCCTATTCCAGGATGGATCAAAGTGAATGTTGACAGCGCCTCCAGAGGAAACCCGGGCCTGACAGGTTGTGGTGCCATTTTCAGAGATTTTTTTGGAAAATTCCTTGGTTACTTCTTCGGTGGATGTGATACAGCCTTGGGTTTGGAAGCCGAAATGCTGGGAGTCATTCATGCAGTTGATTTCGCCAAGAAAAAGGGTTGGCGCAACCTATGGATTGAATGTGATTCAACCACTGTTGTCCAAACTATCTGGAAAGGGGTGGTTCACCTTGCTTGGCCGCTTACCTCTCATTGGATGAAATGTCTTGACTCGCTCAGGGATCTCAACTACATTTCCACTCATATCTTCCGAGAAGCGAACATGGTTGCCGATAGTCTTGCCAATAATGGAGTCAATCAGGTTTTTACCTGGTTGGATGATTTTCCTAACAAATTGCTCCCTTTCTTCCACAAGGATTGTAATATGATTCCGTCCTTCAGACTTTTGTAGCTCCCTTTCTTTTAATCAATAAATTGTGCCTTGGTCTTTGAATGAGGAACCACCTCTTAAAAAAAAGTCACATGGTGGTATTTCTTTTATTTTTTGTATTTTAAATTTCTTCATCACATTAGACAAATTGGATTTTTCATGATTTAATTTAATTTAATTGTTGTCACATTATATTTGTGGAGGTCATTGTGGGACTCAGAGATGGATTTTGGAGAGGGAATTTGGGGTTGAGTATAGGGATTTCATTTACATTGAAATCATTTGTTTATTTTTTTACTTATTTTATATCGTATCATTATTTTCATCTGGTGAATGGAACAGAAATTTATGGAGTGGTCATGCTGATTTTAAGCTATTTCACGACTCTAATTATTGGAAAAAACCATTCACACTAGTTATTATTTGATTCTATGACACTATTTTCATCTCGTGGAAATTAGGAATGCACCTTAGGTATGTCATGTGCTGGATTGAGCATCCAATGGATGGATGGATCTTATTGGTTTATTATAAGATATCTTCTTGAAAGAATACATATCTATAAAATTTCAAGAAAAAATTAACTATCAAATCTAGTCTTACTTATAGCTAAAGTGGAGGAGAAAAGTCTTACTTGAATATCTCATAGAGTTCATTATCCCCCTGGATTATTTTGTGGAATGCTACATGTTGTTTTTAATAAAATTACTACCCCCTCATTATTAAAGGACTATTTACCAATGGGTGAGTTAGAAATTATTTTATTTTCCAATTTGTTCAGCTTTTTATTCCTCTAATTCCATAGATCTTTATGGTTAATGTAATCACTCGGGGAGAATATTTATTTAAATCATAAGATTTAAATCATGTAATCATTGTATGATATATTTTATTACTTTATTTTATCATTTTTTTCACATCATTTCCACTTAATTTAGCTGTCTAATGGTATCTCAATCTAAATTTAAAAGGAATATTCTTAGGGTTAACAATGAATATAATGATTTAAACCTATATTCTATATTTTTAATTTTATTTCTTTAGCATGGTTTTTGTATAAATCATATCAGTTAATAAATATACATGAACACACTCATGAAATTGAACATTAAATTCCTGATTTTATTCCATGAAAGATAAAAATATGTACAGCAATTAAATTTATTGGTGTTTTACATTTATGAGTCTAGATTATTAAGTTCTAAACGAATAAATCAACCATGGACAAAAATCGATGAGTCACTTTGTGTTTCTAATAAAACCTCAGGACACATTATAGTATAGATCACATAAAAATATAGTTCCAATTATTTAAAATCAATGATTAAAAAAATCTAAACCCTTTACTTAATGTGATGAAGGATAAGAATCAAATAATTATTTCAAGTTGATTTTTTTCAATCATAATTATTGATTTCATCATCCTTTAATTGGTTTACCTATACTAGATTTTTTTCAAAGCCCAGACAAACTATTTCTTCAATAAATTTTCTTTTACAACATCCACATTTCTAAAATCAACGATCTGAAGATTCATTGGGATAATACATAGGCTTCCCATTATACTGTATAAATTTTTGATGTGGTATGGAGATGAGTTTCTTACCTAAGTGGCCATGGTGTAGAGGTGTTGAATGTGGCATATAGTTCAAGAGGAGTAGGTTTAGGGGTTCTATTATTTTTGGGGTAACTGTTCTATGGATTAGGGATTTGAAATAGCCTATTATTAGAAAATTTTCTTTACAGTGTGGTCCTTCCCACTAATCCATGGACCATTATCATATTTTATTTGATCCACGATATAGAGATAGTATCAATTCTAGGTGGCTTCTTTGAAAAACATCACTGAAGCATATTCCCTTACATTTCACCATGGTCTAGTGTTTCTTCAATTTTTTTACCATTGTGGTGTAGGTCATGCCTTGGTGTTTTGTTTTTTTATAATGGGTTTAAAAAACCAAATCCCATCAAACCCAGTCATATATTCAGATTTCTTCACTTTTCTTAAGAGACCCAAGTGAATCCTTTGGAGTTATTTCATCTTCTTTTCATTGGATTTCAACTTCAGCCCTAGGAGATCGATCCTTGGTGATTCTAGGTGATTTTACTTCCTTTAACTTCCCTATTTTATCCCTTTCCTTCATCTAGGAAGGTATATTATTAAGAATACCATTAGTTTTGGTGATGTTTTTTTAAGATGATTTTGTGGGGAATTGTGCTCAGTGAGATAGGGTGTTTCCCTTTATCATGGTTCTTGATGATTTTCTCCCTATTTTTGCAAACTTAAAAAGTAGATCAAAAATATTTTTGAAAGTTATGGGATCCTTTGTCTCTATTCTAGTTGTACACATGAGAGTGATCATGATCTTGTTTATCTTTGGGAAGATAGTATGCACTATCCTCACAAAGACAAAGAACTGGTTTAATTGAAATTGAAGGGTAAGGGAAATGAAATCACGTGTTTTTCAGATTTTGATATTATTGTTATTAAGATTGTTCGTGATTGATGGACCACTAAAAATCATGGATGTAGGGAGATTAGTTTGTGTTGGAATTTATTTCTTTGTATAAACCTTGATTGTGTGATTATTTGATATAACTTTAAATGAAAGTGGATAATCACTTATAACTAGCTAATATATTGGTTTCACTTGGAAAATTTAGTTTTTGTGAGAATTCACTTGAAATTTAAAGTGTAATGTGATTAATTCCCATTTAATAATCTAAAATAAGTTTTGAGGAAATGATGTGTGGTTGTGTTGTGTGTTAGTGATGTGTCATTGTGATGTGTGTTTGTGATTTATGGTTGTGGTGTGTGGGAAATATTTAATGATATGTGGGAATGATATGTGGTGTTTATGATGAGTATGTGGTTATGGTTGTGAAATAGTGGCAATGTGGGGTCTTGTTGGCATAAGAATAATGGTTGTTGTGGTGTGTTGTGCCAGTTCCTCAAGTAGTAATGGAATAAAATGTAAATGATGAATTAAAATGGAATGGGTTGAAATCTTTAACTGATTCTTGAAAAGACATGGGAAGTGTGGTTAAATGTGCTTGATTATTAATGTGAAATTAACGGATTGGAATAATTAAGTGGGTTGGTAATGGGAAAATCTATAAATTGGATTAACATGAAAGGAAAGGAAAGGGCAGAATGTGGCTTCTGGCATGTTGTGTGGTGTTGTAAATTTAGAGGTGGAATAGAAAGTAGAAGATATTTTATAGTTTAGTGACATTTTTGGGAGTTTTTTGGTGCTGTTGTTATAAACCCATAGGTGGGAATTGTGTGTGATTTTATATGTACCTTGTATGTTCATTGTGATTTTTATACACACACCCCCATGTTGAGAACTCTATGACAACAACCAAATGTTTTGGGGGTGTTTTTTCGATCAACTTGATGGTGATGATGGATGGATAGCTATCTACACTTCACCACTCTCTCTTCTAGGAAATGTTGATGTAAATGGGATATAATGTCTAGAACTCATAAGTTCACTATAGATATGTTTGATGAGATGGATTATGGTGGTGGTCATGCATATTGGGAGGAGGGAATGAGGTTGTTGTCCTTCATGTTCACGATACCCTACTATTATGGTTATAGCTATATATGTGAAAAACCCGGTGTTTGTGGGGGATATGTGATGTGATTTGATGCGATGTGATATGATGTGATAGAATAGGTTTATATAGGAGATATGTGATGTGATTTGATGTCTTAGGTGTATACGATCAAGATGTGACGTGATAGCCCATAATTCTTGGGTAGTGTTACTATACGAAAGACATGGGAGCACCATGACTTAAAAAATTGGGGTATGAGAGTGGAAAATGAGTGGGAAAGTGGTGTTGGGTACCTTTTTTATTGATATTATTTTTATTATGTTGTCATACTTGGATGTGTTAATTGGTGATTGTGCCATGGTAAGGATGGGATTGGTCAGTTGACCAGTTTAAGTACTATTGGTTCTACTATTTACTCACATATACATTAATATACACATTTTCACATGTGAATGGGGTAATTTGGGTTTGATATTACTAAGTATACTTGTATACTCACCCTATGTATAAAGAAATTGTTTTTAGGTTTCCAAGAGGACTACATGGACCATTCTGGACATTACTAGCTCAAAATTTGGAGTTGTTGCTATGTCGTTGCCATAGTATATTTCTTTTGGGTATTTATTTGGAGACTCTTGTATTTGTTTACATTATTCATACATTATGGGATGGTTTTGGTTTCCTTTCTTCAATATTATGTCATTGAGTCTCTTTATATGGTTTTTTCCATATTCTGATCCTACTATATAGAGGGTAATTCCTCCCATATGTGAGAATTTTATACCCTCGGTGATAGATGCCAACATGAGTCCCAATGGATGTGGTAATCAGGAGTAATTATCCTTATTACCTCATTTATAACCTTGGAGGGGTACATTTTGAGTGAGGGGGTCATGTTAGAGTGGTATTAGTAGGTTTTGGTTGAGGTATAGGATGGATTTTAGAGTTAGTCACACTGAGGATTTCATGGGTTGGTAAGGAAATAATGTTAGTTGATCTTGATGCATGAAATAGGATAGGGAAGAACATCTAGAATATATGATTTTAGGTCCTACATGATCCTATATAAGGACTCTAAACCTACTGAATGACCATGTGATATGACCCCTCTTACAAGGAAAAGACCTAGGAGAGGTATACAAATCCTGATTTCATGTAATATTATTTTAATTTGGTGATATTGGGAAGTTAAAATGAATTAAATGATTCTTAATAAGATTCCATACCACAGATCTTAGGAAACTATTGTTTCCATTTTTTTCTATAGATCTTGGACATTGTACATATGTTGTTCAGCATGGTGAGGTTTATTTGGTTGACCTGATTGACTTATAGAGGTTTTAACTGGTTGAGAAGGATGAAAAATTATAGAAGATGTTATGAAATTTTTAGCAGTAGGTTTCATTGAAGCATGAGGGGAGCATATCTGATCTATAGATAGAGAGTTGGTTAGAGGAGCTCAAGATCGACTGCAATTTGATATTGTTCCCGATGGAGTACTATGTCCCATTTACAGTTAGTTAGATGTAAAGAGTTTCATTTAAGTAGTGGGCGTTGTATCTTGGTGATCACAATGAGGCAGATGTTTTGTGGGTCGAATTTTAGAAGTAGTTCTGAGTAGAGTTACTTTTATCGAACATGAAGGTAGTAAATATTTAGGAACTATTATCTCATCAATAGGGGATCATGTTTTTTCAGGACATTGGGATCAGTGTCATGGATTTTTTTCATTTCACCCCTAATCTTTTTCCTGATGATTTGTCCCATTCATGACATATTGAGGAGGAACTCCATAATTATATCCAGTATGTAGTTACTACTTTTACATTAAAAATGAAATTTTAGGTTTAGAATAAGGAATATGTGATCAATCATATTCAATCAAAAGGAGGTTTACCATGAGAGGAGATCCATTAGGATTCCATGAAGATCAGAGTTGTTAATTGAAGATCTCAACTACCAGGACTTTCATGGTTCTGACTCATGGGGAGTTGACCTCAGTGGCTTCCTTTCCAGCCTTTTGGGGCCAATAGTTTTTATTATTTTATGGGGGAATTGGGACAGTGTACTGCATCTATGGAATCCATGGTTCTCATCAAAATTTATTCCCAATGGTTCTCAGATCTGAGTATGATGGAGGTGGTATGGTTTAACATCATTCTTAGTAGTTTCCATAAAAAATATCATTTTAGAAACTAGAGTAGTAAGATTATGCTATGATGATAGGATATGGGGTATGTATTGGATGTCCTTAGGATTTTACCCATCTTCAGGGACCCTGACCTGAGCATGGCCATTGATGTGACCGTTAATAGAGAGGAATAGGAGTTGGGCATGAATAGTTTCATGTAATTGAGGTAATGATTCCAAAGGGTTCATAGATCATTTGAGGTAAGACTAGTTTATCATTTACACTTGTGTGTTATTTTTAATTCATGATATTTAAACTCTTTAATTGTATTGTATCTAATCCATTCCCTATGACTAGATGTAGAGAGTCTTCCCTTTCCCATGGTGTTGACTACACATGTCAGAGGTCATACCAGTTTATTTGATGTGTATCGGGGTGTTGACTAATTATGGAGCCATATCATTAATGCAGGGTTATCTTTTCTTTTTTACTTTATATACTACCATATTATATTATTCTTGGCATTGATTGGTTGTATTTTATGCGTGCTGTTATGAAATGATTTTGGGGAAAAGTTGTGTTCTTGGATGTGGATGTCTAGAGTGCAGTTTTCATTGGTAAGAAAGGTTGTTAGGTGGGTTGTAGATGTGTGGATCCCCTTATTTCATTAATTTATGATTTTTCTATAGAATTAGTGGATTATGGGATGGAAGAGGCTCTTAGGGGTTTTAGGGAGTTTTTGAATGTTTTTCCTGAGGAGGTTGTGATGGTAATTCCTCAATGTGATGTTGAGTTAGATACAGTCTGGAAACCCAATGATTCATCAATTTTTGTGTATCCATATCAAATTAAACATTATAATTTATAAAGATAATTATTCATATATATGATTATATATAGAATGGTTTCATCTAGACCCGTGTGTCACAGGTGGGTGCTCCAATATGGTTCTCTAAAAATGTCAATGATAGTATGAGGTTGTGTATATACTACCATTGGTTGAATCCAATGATGATCAAGAATATCTACCTTATCATAAGGATTGATGATCATTTAAATTTGTTTAGAGGATATTATTTGTTATCCATGATTGAATTGTGGTCAGGATATCACTAGTAGTGGGTGAAAGAGGAGGATGTCCCAAAGACTACCTTTAGATGTAGGTATGGTAACTTTAAGTTCATGGTCATGTTGTTTGGAATCATGAAAGGAATGAATGTGTTCATGGGGTTCATTTACTCCATGTTTCATGAATTCCTAGACTAGTTTTTAGTTGTCTTCATTGAAAACATATTGATATATTCAAAGTTAGAGGAGGAGTATGCTGATCATCTTAGAGATTTCTTATAAGTTCTTCAATTCCACCATCTCTATTGAAATTTGTGAAACTGTATGTTTTGTATATGAGATGTTCTTTAGGATTTAGGATATTCTTGGGGGAAATTGAGGAGTTGGTATCCCTACAATTATATATGAGAGTGATTGATGGTGAAAGTTTCCTATTTCAGATGTCAGTTCAATATTCCCTAATATAGCATGTGGAGGATTCTCAGTTAGGAGACTCATATGTGGAGGTAGTAAATGATCGTATTGGTCATGGTGATGCTCTAGAGGTATGTTAATAGGATGGAAAAAAGGGGGAGTTTGTTTTTTCTAGTGGAGATGCGTGAGGGATTCCTTTATGAGTTTCACACTTCATGTTTCGTGGTATACCTGAGAGTATCCAAGAGGTACCTTGGTTTGAGGGTGAAGTTTTTTCCTAGTATTAAATGGATGGTGGTAGAGTTTTTGGGTTAGTTCTTGGTTTGATTCATGAAAATGTAGAACACCATGTTATTGGAATTTTTTTTGCAGCCCTTGGATGTTCTCAAGTGGAAGTGGGATGAAATATCGATGGACCTTATCACAGGGTTACCATAAGATTAGGAAGGTTATGATTCTATTTGGGTAATCATGTATCATTTGATGAAATCATCTCACTTCCTAGTGGTCAAGGAGTCAGGAACCATGAATTTTTTGTAGAGGAGGTATATGGATGAGGTGGTGTAGTTTCCTGGAGTTCTATGGTCCATTGTCTTGGATATGGATTCTCATTTTACCTCATGAGCCCAGAGGGGATTGTATAATATTTTTACACGTAGTTATTCCTTATCCATGATTTTCACCCTTATATACATGGAAAGACAAAGCATACCATCCAAACACTAGGTATATGTTGTGGGAATTCATCTTGGACTTTGGTGGATCTTAGGTAAAACACTTTACTTTGTTGAGTTTTCTTATAAAAATGACTATCATTCATTCATTTTCACAACCCCATTTTAGTATTTATATGAGATGTTATATCATTATATAATGTGCTAGTTCGAGGTTTAGTATTCATTAGTTCTTGAACCTGATTTGGTAAAAAGAATTATAGAGAAGGTTTAGGTTTTTCTTGATAGGATGAAGGCATTACAATATTAGTAGAAGTCATATTATAATCCCAGGATACGTGACTTGGAGTTTAGGGTTGGGGACCATGTGTTCCTAATGATTTCTTCTCATCAAGAGAAGTAGGGGTTTGGTAGAGGATTATTCTCACATTCTATTTTATTGGGCCTTTATAGGTGTTGAGGCATGTTGGTGAGGTTTTTTATTAGTTGGAACTCCCACCATGGTTAGACCAGATTCATGATTTATTTCATATATCTCATATTTTTTGGTATCTTTATAATTATTACCATGTCATTGTCTGAGGATAATTATATATTGAGAATGACATGAATTTTTTTGAGCAGCTAGTAGGGATCTAGGATTTTCAAGGTAAGGTGCTACATGGGAAAACCATTCCTTTCATTCATGTTCAATGGAGGCATGGTGGATTAGAGGAGAGTAATTAGGAGTATGAGAAATATATTGACACTTAGTTCCAAGAGTTATTTTGAGTTTTTACTTATTTTATTTTGTTTTATTGATGTGACATTTGGATCTTGATATTTTATGAGATCTGATTTTTCCATGATATAATGTGTGTTAAAGATTTTTTCACATGAATCAGGGAAAAAATAATTCCTAATCAAGATGTGTTATTCAATGACACATTTTATAACTATGCGAGTGGATAAGTGCATCACATAAAAGGTAATATATTGATATGGAAGATAGAATTCCTTGATTTGTGTGCTTGGGGCCTTGCTGTGTGATGGTTGTGGTAGTTGTTGTCTTGGGCCATGTATAACTTGAGATGGAGGTTTGGATGATTTTGTGGATAGGTGGTATCTTTTGGTTGATGTAAAATATGGAGTTTTTTTGGCATGTTTGGTGAGTATTTTTGTTATGTATTTTTATGTTTGTTTGGTAGAATTTTTCTATTGTAATGAGATCCTTGGGAGGTATCTCTTTGGATGATTGTTTAGATATTTTTCCCTCATTCCATTCATCTTGGTTTTGATTCTCTAGAAGAATAATAGTTTTAGGGGTATCTGATGTAATGATTTAGACCTTATGAATCATTACATTGTGGGTATTATATTAGTGGAGGTTTACATGGAATGTTATAATGAGTTTTGAGGGTAAAAATGGATATATAACTAAGGTTTCACCTCAGGAGGTTTCTACATCATAGTGTGATGGGCTATGTCATATGGGTTTCTGCTGTAGCGCAGAGAGGCCAGCTACAACGTAGAGGTTTGGGAGGAGGTTTTCGGTGCATCTTATGTTTTTATATTGGTTACAATGCGGAGAAAGGCTATGACATGGAGATGATTTTATTACCTAAGTGGTTATGGTGTGGAGGTGTTGGCTGTGGCGTGGAGTCTGAGAGGAGTAAGCTTGGAGGTTCTATTGTTTTTGGGATAGTTTCACCATAGATCAAGGCAGAATAATATCCCATTCATGGCGAATGTGTTGTGTTATATGGTCCTTCCCACTAAATGATGGTCCCTTATACTATTTTATCAGATTTGTGGCATGGATATACTCTCGATTATTATAGGATTCTTTAACTAGTATCACTATGGCTTGGTCCCTTGTACCATTCCATGGTATGTAGTTTTTTAGTAATTATGAATCCTGGAGGGATAGGCTTTGTTTTGGTATTGTGTTTTTTTAAATTGGGTATAAAAAAGGCCTTTATAACCATATCATAGAATCAGATTTCCTATTGTTTCTTGGGTGATCCAAGTGGATCCTTTAGAGGACTTTTGACCTCTTTTTGTTGGATTTCAACCTCGACTTTGAAATATCAATTCTTTATTGTTCTAGGTTGGTTTCTTTCCATTATATTCCCTATTTTATCTACATGAATTTTCTGAGAAGCGAAATTGTTAGGGAAAATAATAGTGTTGGTGATATTTTGGTAAGAGTATGTTGGGTGATATTATGTTCAAGGATATCAATGTGTTTACCTTTATAATGGGGCCTGGTGGTTGTCTCCCATTATTTAACCTTACAGAGGAGATCAAGAAGCTTTGTTTTAGTTAGGGGATCCTTAATATATCATCTAGTTGTAAATGTGGTAGGTATTATGATCTTTTCTATCTTTGGGAATATATTATGCATCGAACTAACAATGATAAAGAACTGATTTAATTTAAATTAAAAGGGAAGAGTAATGAAATCATATGTTTTACATTTTTGATACTTTTTTTTCTGGATATTGTGCATTTTTTATGTATCACTAAAAATCATGGATGTTGGGATCCTTGTTTTTGTTGTAATTGACATGTTCGGGGAATAATTTATTGTGTTATTATTTAATATCACCTTTAATGAAAGTGGATAATCATTTATATTTAGATAATAGATTGGGTTTACATGGAAACTCTGGTTTGTGTGAGAATGTACTTGAAAAGTAATGTGGAATGTTATGAAATCCCTATAAATAATACGAAATAAATTGTGTGGGGGTGATGTGTGGTTATGTTTTATGGTTGTGATGTGTGTTTATGATGTGTTTTGGCGATGTGTGGTTGTGATATGTGGGGTGAATGTGATGAGATGTGAGCTTGGAATATGGTGGTTTTGAGGATGAGGTGGTTGTGGTTGTGAAATAGTGAACATGCGAGGGCTTGATGGTATAATAAGAATGGTTGTTTTGGTATATAATGTTGTTATAGTTTCCCTGGTAGTAATATAATTAAATATAAATGATGAATTGAAATTTAATGGGTTGAAATAGTTAATTAATACTTTAAATAATATAGTAAGTGTGGTTAAATGTGGTAGATTCCTAATATGAAATAAATGGACTAGAATAATGAAGTGGGTTGGTAATAGAAAAATATAGAAATTGGTTTAACTTTAAAGGAAAGTGTTCAATATGGATTGTGACTTATTGTGTGATGTTCTGCATTTATAGGTGGAAGTGGAAGTGGAGGATGTCGTGAGGTTTAGTGGTGATTTCATATTAATACATAAGTAGGTCTTGTGTGTGGATATATATACCTTTTATGATAATTTTGATTTCTATTTGCACCCCACTTGTGTCGAGCACTCTGTGACAATTACCAAATGTTTTGGTGGTGTTTTTTCTTATCATCCTAGTAGTTAGGATGGACAGATGGCTATATACACTTCACTACTCTCTGTTTTAAGTGACATTGACATGAATAGGTTGTGATGACTAGAATTCAAAAGTGAATTGTTGGTATGTTTAATGATATGGATTGTGGTGGGTTTGTGTATGGTAGGAGGAGTGAAAAAGGTTTATGGTCTTCATGTTTTCATTTACCAATTATTTAGGTTATGGATATGGATGTGATGGACCAGGTATCTATGGGTGAGATGTGATGTGCTGGACTAAGTTTTATTCGTGAGATTTTAGGTGATGTGATGTGATGGACTAGGTGCCTATAGGTGACATGTGATGCGATGGACCTTGTTTCTTTGGACAGGGTTACTATATGGAAGATATGTGAGTGCTAACATGTATGATGATGGGCTAAGAGAGTGGAAAA
Organism: Viscum album; assembly: GCA_963277665.1. Lineage (NCBI taxonomy): Eukaryota > Viridiplantae > Streptophyta > Magnoliopsida > Santalales > Viscaceae > Viscum > Viscum album. The sequence continues at coordinate 818,395,546 of OY728165.1, forward strand.
CCAGTGAGAAAGTTGTATATATTACCCTTTTTTATAAATATTCTTTTTATTATGTTATTATATTTGGATGTGTTGTTAGGTGAGTGTTCCTTGGTGAGGATGATGTCAGTTCATTGACTTATTTTGGTGTTATTGTCTCTTCTGTTTTCTCCCAGGTGCATTAGTATTCTTGTTTTCAAATATGAATGAGGGATTGTGGGTGTGATCTTACTAAGTATACTTTAATGCTCTCCCTAAATATATAAAAACTATTTTTAGGTTTCCAATAGGATTAAATAGACCATGTTGGAGATTACCAACTCTAAATTTAGATTTGTAGTAGTGCCACTACCTTTAAATTTTTCTTCTGTGTATTTATTCTGAAACTCTTGAAGTTGTTTAAATTATTCATGAATTGTGCGATGATTTTGGTTTCATTTAATTTATATTATGTTTTAGAGTTTCTTGTGTTTAATTTTTCATATCTCCCAATCCTACTATATATAGTGCAATGTATCCCATATGCGAGAATTTTATACCCTCAGTACTAGTCACAAACTTGAGGCCTACTGGAGGTGGGACCCATGGGTCATTATCCTTATTCCCTCATTTCCTGCCTAAGAGGGGTCACTTTGGAGGGAGGGGGTTGTGATATATTATCCTTCAAATTTTTTATTTCAATCAAAATTTCTAACATAGTTATTTTTTTAATAGAAAAAATTACTCTCTTCAATATATATATATAAATATATATATATTTCATTTCATGACTTTCTTTTGTAAAGAAAATTTACTTGAAATTGACCTAGAAATTGAAAATACTTTTCCCTCACACAATATTAATTATAATGTCTAATAATAAAGAAAAATTAAATAACCCATTGTTGAACTTCAAAAAGCCTCAAACTAACTTATGAGTAAATAAAATAAAACCCTTGAAAAAAATAGTTTCAAAAAATTAGAACTTAAAATAATTAACCACATCTGATATGGAGTACTAACCTACATATATCAATACCTCGAGGAAGTAACTAACTTTGAGTAGTTACTAGGAATCATCCACCTCCTCCCCAAATTTCATGGTCTTCCCAGTGACGACACAATATACACCTTATGAAGTTTTATATTATGTGTTTCACCAAGAAACATTTAGAGGTTATTGAATAACACATCAAACCTAGGTCCTTCACATTTTCCCTTAAAGTGTGGACAAATATTTGTTATACTATATTCCCAGTCCAATTAATGTCTAGAAAAAACACAAATGAATCTTTATAGAGAATTTTTTTCTTACCCATCACCAAATTTTAGAGAAACTAATAATCAAGACATGTAAAAGGACCACAACCCTATGCATTTCATTAACCAAATGTTAGAAATATTGTTCGGTAAACCAAATTATTATTTCCATGATGTATATTTAGGTTATTTTCAAATCCATATATCCCCTAAGGATTATGAAAACATCATATTTACCTACCCCTTCTACAGATTTACTTAAAAGAGGATTCCATTTGGTATGTGAAATGCTCATGGTATCTTTCAACATTGTATAATAAAAATATTCTTTGAGTACTTAGAGAATTTAATGAATGTTTTCACTGTTTATTTCAATATTTATGTATCTTTATTTAATTATTTTTTTGTAACATATAGGTTATATAATCTTTTAATGCATTGAAATATAACTCATTAGAAATGAAATTTCATGGTTGAGCAGGGGATATTTTATAATAATGTCATCTATTGGGATGAAATATAGGTTTATAAATATAATATTAAGATAATTTCCTCCCTTTAATAGTCCAAATGATTTTATGAGGTATGATATTTCATGGTTCATGTTTGTTTTTACCATTCATTTATTAAATAATATAGTAATAATGCACTTCCCTTAGCCCGATTGTTGAAAAAAGATATTAGATTTTTGTGTGAAAATCATTCTATGGATTATTTTTAATCACTAAACAAGAGTCTCATATCATTTCCCATCATCCAACCACCAAGATTGGATGTCCCCTTAGAGCCCATGTGTGACTCCTCTAACTATGAATTTCGTTCAGTTTTAATATAAATGGTAGAGATAGATCCTTATGTCATTATGTATAACACATGTACTTTTGATCCTAACCAATAATAATACATAAACATAAAAAATATAATTATTAAATAAAATTTTACTTTTAAAAATTATATTTTATCATATGGGTTAAAGGTCATTGTGTTTTCTAATCATGACTCCCTTCAGTTTCTTCTTAATAAGTCTATGGTTAGACCCACCACGCACTGTGGATGCTTTATATTTAAGAGTTTTAACTAGATATTTAGGACTATATAGAAGTATAAAATATAGTACGTGAATACCTTAGTAGTATTTCACCACCAATGGAAACCATATAGACTCACTACTCCCCTTAGGAGAGTTCTTTTCTGATGATCAACTATGCTAAATTGTGGAACTTACCCCTTGATATGAAAATATTATAAATTATTTAATGGAATCTAGGGTACCTAATAAATTTACCATTATATAATCCTATATTTTTAAGCATGATTCATGATGTTATATTTGGGATGAGCCACACTTGGGACACATTTATAGTTACTAGGTTGTATGATGGTCAATACCTGATCAGGAGTTCCCATAAGTTTTAAGGTTCTACCACACTTTGTCTTGTAGGGAAAATTTTGGATCTTAATTGACTGTTTTAAAGGTCCATGACTATAGTTTTTATCATCATTCATTGTATAGGGATTATCATTAGTTTTTTAGGATATGTACATGATTCTAATTTTAAGGTAATATCTCTAGAAGGAATGAAATTCCCCAATAGCCCGTTTTATTTTGTAACATATTTGATGCATGTAAAATTAAATTCATAGGGCCTTACCAAATTAATTTGGATTTTTTTACATCATAATTTTTATTAATTATGTCCCTAAATGGGTGGGATGAATTTAAATAAAAATCGATGATCTTGAGTGGTTTTTGAATTTTTGAGGTATTAAATTTTTAGAAGGTTTGGTTTTCCTAGGATTGTCATTAGCAATCAAGGTTCTTATTTATACAATTAAAACATAAAAACCTTACACTATATGTATAGGGTTTATCCAAAAGTCTCCATTTCATATCCTCACCAAACTAATGGGAAATATAAAATTTCAAATTGTGATGGCAAACAGATATTGGAAAAAATGGTACAACCCAATTAAAGATTGGATTATTCATTTGGATAATAAACTTTTGGAATAACATACTAATTTTAAAACCCCTATAAATATGTCTCCATAAAATATTGTATTTGGAAAGATTTATGACCACCTCATGGAGGTACGGTAATTTTAATATCAGGTTATTAAACAATTTAATGTGAATCTCTTAGATATTGGTGAGCATAGAAAATTATAGAATCATGTGTTGGAAAGAATTACGTGTGATGTATAAAAGAACTCCGAAATATACAATGAGAATAAAAATTCCATATATGATTATTTAATACATCAATGTAAGTTTGATATGGGAGAAAATTTCTTCATATGAAATTTTAGACTAAATATTCACTCAGGTCATCTTTATTCTTGATGGAAGGGTCCTTATATTTCTACCCAAGTTTATCTTATTAGTGTTAGTCATGTTTTTCATGAACCAAGTGGATAAAGGTTTACTATTAATTGGTTGTGGATTATATACTTATATGAGCATTTTCCTAAGAATTCATTAGAGGAACTTCAATTTAATGATGAAACCTATTTCACCACTTAGTAGGTTGTCCATTCTATCAACCATTATTTACGAATCTACTTTTATAAATTTATTACATCAAGAACAAAATAATTTTTACTTTTTTGGGGAAGGAAACATAATATATTTAGTATTTGAGTTTTAAATAAATAAATATATATATATTAAAAAACATATCACATAATCATAAAATGTGTGAAAATTATTGAAAATGTGTGTTAATTTTTTTTCAATATCATTGGTATCATATAAATTAAGAGAAATATTTTATCTATAAATGTTTATTTTAGTGAAAATGGATGTTTGAAAATGATATGATTGATTTTATATTTATAAGAGATTTCGGATTTTGAAACCATTCTTTATGGGTTTTCATTCAAAATTATATCATTTCATATCTCAAAAAAATATCACATGAAATCATAACTTGTGAATATTTCCTACACAAATGAAGGTATAATCTGTTTAAGTTTTTAGTAATATTTGATAAATTGTTTTTATATATATATTTTTATCATTTTATTAGTTCAATAACTATACCAGTTTTACCTTTTCATGTGAACTTGTTATTTAACTATTATATTTCCTCTAAAAAATAAATAAATAAAGAGGGAACTGATGAAATATAAAAAATATATAGATATCTATATGGGGTGTTAAATGTTTTACTTCTATTAATACTTATGTTTTCATATTTTTTTTAAGGATGAGAAAATGTCAAGTAGAAAAGAACCAGATAAGAAAAAAATCTTTACTCGAATAAAATATACTAAATAAATAGTGTAAATAAAAGATTTAAATTGTTTACACTCAGACATACATGGATACACATGACTTGACCCACTGAGACCCCACTTAAGATGGCAGTAAGCTAAGTGTTCCTCCCTAAGCCTACCTCTAATAGGATACCGCCCCCTGACTAGCATCAAGACTACATAATACATACATGGGGGCCTTCTCCTATTCAACATGTAATATATAAAAATCACCATCCAACCATAATATCAATAACCACATAGGATGTACACATCTAACTAAAATTAAATATTTATGCAATATATTCTAAATATAAAAAAATATACAATACAAATGTTAGTATATAAGTAGAAAATAAAAAACCCAATATCTACAAAAATAAATCAACCATGATTATCTGGGAAATAATATCACCACATAATGATAACACTAACCTAAGTATTGAAAAAATACCACTCGGATGTCTAATGATCTAACTCAACTTGCATCATACCCCCAACAACATCCCCGATCTATGTACTATCTATATAAACACAACATGTATGGGAACAAATAAAATATGAAATTGAGTATAAAAATACTTAATAGGATACCTTGAAAACAAAAATGGAAAGAGGTTGTGGCTTAGATCCAAAATAAGGGATAAAACATTGATGTTGTTCCTGGTCATTAAATAACACCATGTAAAATTAATTAATTATTACTTACAGTAAATCAATTAAGTTAGTGAGTGGGGAATCATATACACAAGGAATGGAAAATTTAAATGTGTGACCAAACAAGGAAAAAAATAATGAACAACAAAATAATGAAATAAAATGGATTGATAGTGGAAATGAGATCTAAAATTGTCTTTTAAAGTGGAACAACAATAACAAGAAGAAGGCTGAAAAATTTATAGATTTATAGAAACATGAATCCACTAAATTTATTTAAAATATTTTCTTTTCAAAATAAACAAAATCATAATTATACTAGTTATGAGAGGAAATGGTGATGAAACACCTTACTATCAATCAGTTCTCACCACAAATCTGATAAATCTCATTAGTAATGACTTGCTGATAAAAATTGGGGAAATTATTAGTAATTTAATGGAGAAAATTATCAAAAAACCTTTATAATTTTTAGTACTTAAGTTTTTTTACAATGGAAATTTTTCCACTACCAACACCCATCGGTACGTAGAGAAGTTTAGAATTGGTACTCATTAAGAATGGAGATTTGATCATTAAACTTAATATCACATTGTAATTATTTTGAAAATCAAGAGAAGAATATATGAATAATTTAAAAACATTACAATCTAGTGTACCTTATTATTCTATGTACTCATGCTCAAAAAACAAAGATCAATAAGTAAGAATAGAGAGAAGTAGAAACTTATCTGGTGAGATCATCTCCTTCCTCATGCTCCAACTCTAGATCCTCCTCCCAACATAGTCATCTTCTCTTGTTCCCAAAGTTTTTATTATTTGGATGTTTTGATGGTCATCCCCCCATATAATATACTTATTTACTTATCTTAAATCATGAATGAGGTCTAATATCATAACTCATAGTCAGCTTCCCCCAATTACCACTTCTTTGTAGACACATTTCACAAATTTCCCAAAGATACTATTCCTCTAGTATTTCAAAAAAATCTCATAATTTTTTTGAAAATCCCATATGAATTATGTTCAAATGAATTTGAACCTAAATTTCAGTTCGACTCACTCTTATTAGGATTATCCATTAAATTCCTCATGTTTTTCTTGAATTTGAAAAACTCTTACTCATGCTCTACTATGATCATACCCTCACTTTGATTTTTATTTGAAAATTAGGTAAACCAATATTTTCAATTTTCTTTGAAGTAACTTTACACATGTGACCTTGATGTAACTATTATTTACCATAACCTTACCCTTATATAGAACCATTGACATTCAATTACCTTTATAAAACACATTTGATACTTAGAATAAGGTTCTATCATACCTTGATATAGATTCTCTAAAATGCCTCTTACCTTAATACAGACTTTGTAAAATCTAGACTACCCGGACATATAATTTTCCTAAAAAGAAAGAATCCATACTACTCGATAGGTTCTAAATGCTCAATCTCAAACATGACACCTTCATTGAGTTAGATTCATTGAGTCTTTCCTTTGATCACTAGTAGTGTACTCAATTTATCACCTTAACTAAATTATTTATAATATTTAAGGTCCCCAAAATCTTCTGACTTAGTTCTAAGTAGAAGAAATAAAACAAAAAACTAGAATTCCTGAAATAGTAACAAGAAAGTTCCTCATCATATTCATATTCAAATTCAAGAAGAACAATTATCTATTCAACATTCAAATTTTAGTAGCTCACCACTACTCATATCAGAGAACATATAAAACTTGATCATCTTCTTTAAATTATATTTTTGGTTTGGTTTATATTTCATCCTAAAAAATCTAGGCATACAACTTAGATAGATTTAGTATGATCATAAATTTCAATTAGGTTTGGTATTCAACTTGAACATGATCTCAACTTATATCTCACTTATTGGTTCTCAGTGATTCCATTGAGGATATATCAAAAACGTTTGGCCAGAAATTCCAGATTCTAGATAAACTCAGATCACATTAGATTAATCCAATATCAGATACTTTTTCAATTCTTGGCCATGTATTTATTTTGTTCTATCAATAATCTTTATTGATACTATTTCCTTAATTAAACCTAGGGTGACATATTCATCTCTTCCATGGATGATCAATCTTCCATGGGATCATATTCGATTGGTTCCATTTATGATAGATCAATTTTTCCTTCTTGGTAATCATGGTAGCATTGTAGATTGCATCATAAGGTGTAATACGTTCTTCATTATTCTTGTGGAAAGTTCATATCCACGTGGATAGTTGAGTAATAAGGCATGAATATGGTTGAAAATATCTCATGCAGTAGATTGAAATTTAAACTTCTAGAATATTTATTACCATATAACATATTTCCACCAATGATGTACACATTTTTAATACTTACGGTAGATGAAAATAAGGCATAATCACTTATATTTCATACTATATGGTATGTCTCCTATGCTAAATTTTCAATAAAAATTGATATATCCCTTCTCAAAGTAGCATGAAAATATTTGTAGTATCTTCAAGACTTTTTCAATTTCACAACCTGCATCCAGTTGGAAACATGAAAGGTTGATTCAAGTAATGGAACAATTACTTCCCCAACCTTTTGGTAGTTTTCCTTCATCAAAGTTTCTCGAAATACAACTTTTCTAGGACCATGAGAACCCAAAACCTACAGAAAATAAAACTTAATGAAATTTTTTAGATCTAAAAACTAAAATTAACAACCAAAATCTGATAATAATTATAGATATTTTAAAAAGATATTGAAAATGTATTACACCAATAATATTCAAAATAAACACTAGAAAATTGAAAGAATTTATTTCCTAAACAATTTTTTTACGAAATTCTATAAAAAATGTAAATTAAAATTAAAGTTTGAAAAGAATCACTTATAAATTTATTCTAAAAAATATATATAAAATTAATTTGAATAAATTTTAACATTTAAGATCGAAGACACACATTATCATTTAAATATTTAATGAATATCAAATCCAACAACAACAAAACCAATAATTAATATTCATCCATTAAAATTTTATTTTGTCATTAATAATTCAATTATTTCATTAAAAAGGTATGGAAGTCATGTTAAAGATAAATCCCACATCAAATTCTCCCACACTTAACATTTTTCTTATCCTCAAAAGACCAATTAGTCAAATTCAATGAAAGAAAAAAGATCTTAATACTAAAAAACCGAAATGAAACAAAGAATTTATTTTCATAAAGATTTCCCCCCATGGACCCTCTCATATAGTCAGGTGATTAACCTTAATAAATCAAATGATTTTAGCGAAAATTTGGTTTCCTATTAAAAAAAGTTTTAAATTGAATGCTTTTAAGTTAAGTTAACACATTTTAATTTATATAAAATTGAAATCCAATAATTCTCTTTATATCTAGGAGAAAATAATCACATAATTTAAAATTTCATGAGAAATATATACACCATTGTAAATTTTGGAGTGAAAATTTATTGGTGGAATAAATAACTTATTCAACAGGTAAAGAATAACAAATAAAGAGTGAAGAGTTCATCTTGGATTAGGATTTTCATTTTATATTCCATTTAGATGTATATCTTATGATTTTAATTCAAAATAAATTTCAAATTCAATGATGATCATAAGACATACTCCAAAAGTTTTACTAAAATATAGTTTTTACAAGAGGGAAATTAAATTATACTCCTAATTAAATCCAAGGTATAATAGAGATCAACCTTCTCAAAGTGAAAAAAAACCATCAAATTTGAGAAACATTTTCACCCGTTAGAAAAATCCTAAGTGATACTTGAAAATATGAAATTTGAAAAACAATTTAAGTGTATTTTGATGGGTTAAACATTGAAGAATAGTTATGAACATTTAAGTCCCCTCCCCCCACACTTAAAATTCAAAAGTTTCCCCAATGTTGAATCCCGAGGTGAAACAAACTTTTAAGATAGTTTAAGGTTCAATAAATATTTTCAATTGAATAATTAAGAAGCATGTATAAGGGTTTATAGGAAAATTTAAAAACATTTTTGCACACAACTCAACATTCATAAAAATTCATATAATTCCAAATAATTATACAGGACCCAAAAAAATAGTTTAGTATATAATGTGATATTAGAAAATGATGCATGATTGCACATTTTTAATTCCAAATTTATTTTAAATGAAGCATAGAAAATATAATTCACATGCACTATTACAGTAAACTAGGATATTTAATAATAGTAAGGACCCAAAAAATTACAAATATAAAACTCCAATATTTTAAGAAATTAACAATAGAGACCAGTAGAAAGATTCTTAACTTAAGAAAAATTATGAATGAAAACTTTAAAATAATAACTCCTCTAAAATAGAATGATTTTAGACTAATTATATTTGGTAATTAGAAAATTAAATCTTTGAGATAGGTTCCTCTAGTTACTATTGGAAAAATCCTACAAATATGAAAAATAATAACATTAGGATCCTAAATTTAGAGTTTAAGAATATTACAACCATAGATTGAGTTGAAGGGGGCTTGATTCAGATTTGATCAAGCATGTAGCCCCTCTTGATCATCTAAAATTATTTTTATTATGAAAAAGTATATTGAACCCATTCTTAACATAATTAGAGTTGTTTAATGGTCTATTTTCCAATAAAGTCTCTCTCTTTAAATACTACCATATGTATATGGACTCTTCTAAAAATGTTTTAAGGAAATGGATAAGCACAATTGAGTGAGAGATATTTATTAGAAAATAAATAAAAAAATAAATTAAAAACCATTTGTTTCCACCCATGAAAAACTAGGTTTTAGTCCCCATATAGACTTACACACTAAAATTTATATCCATGATCATTCAGTGGGTATGGGTTTTGGAGAATTATGATCTCATTATTTTATATATAATCTTTCTCATGTTCTCTGGATATTTTAAATAGACTAGAAACCTTGATAATAATTCCAAAATATTCCAGGGACCTAAAAATATATTGGAAATTCACTATCATTTAATTTTTTATAAGCTATTGAAAATGAACAATGATTAAAGGAAATATCTCATAATTATCAATAGAATGACTAGTTTTATTCCCTGAATGTTCCCCCAGACTTAAAACATTTAGAAAATCAGAATAAAGTGCAATATTTATTATAGCCTACTCACTATCAATCATAGAAACATTATCAGTGACATATTACATATATGAATTAGGGAAAGAGTATCCTAGATTATCTTATAATTTATTAAGATTAGGAACAGAAAATACATCATCCACATAACTCAAACCAATTGGGATATGCCTCCTATCCATCTTTGGGTATTTTTCTGTGTTCTCAATTTTAACACTCCAAACATGATTGGAAAATTTATGCTGAACTTATAAAGAGGGAGAACCAATATCAGAATTTACATAAACTTGAAAAAACACTTTTCATATTAAATCCCCCCCCAAATAGACTCTCTAAGATTATAAATTAGGATCGACTGATCTAAACTCAAAATAGGTATAAGGGAGGGCTGTGAATGGTGTTCAATATCTTGAGGAGAATTATCAACAAAATAGATTTGTTTAAGATAGACCACTTCATGATCAATAACAATGAATTTTCTAATTTGGACCTCATGTTTTCCTATTATTTATCATTCTTGTGTAGATTTAAATTCAAAATAAGATACTCTAAAATTTTCATTAATTGGATATTTGATTATTTAATCAAAAAGATTTTGGTTTTCAATCCCAATATCTTCTCTATAGACTTCATTGAAAACATCCATCTATTTGAAACTTACTATAATTAGAGACTCTTTAAAAATATGGAACTATTCTTGATCTTCAACAGATTGTAGGTTCAATTTTACCTTTGAAATATCAATGATAGCCCCACCAGTGGCTTGGAATAGTCTTACCAGAATCATAGGTACTTTCTTGTCACACTCTATTCCAAGTATAAGGAAACCAGTGGGTGAAGTAGGCTTACCTAAATGGAATAAATTGTTATCTATTCTTATATAAGGATAAATAAATGACCCATTAACTAGTTTTAGAGAGATATATGTTGGTTTGAGCTCTCTAAGACCCATATTTTGAAATAAAGAGTAAATCATAAGATTGGTTTTAGCACCTAAGTGACACATTCAATTGATCTTATCAATATATAATATTCTACAATAAATGACAAAACTTATAGGGTATTTTTACTTTGGAGGTGACTTCTTTGGAAGTACAAAATTATAATCCTCAGTAATATTGATTGTGGTAAATTATACCTAGTCACTTTTATTTTATAATTATTTTTTTATAAATTTTATATAAAAAGGAATTTTGTTAGTGGATTTGAAAAAAGTCACATTGATGATAAAGGTTCTAAACATTTAGAATAATTTCTTGTAGTTCATTTTAGATTTCTTTATGACTCTTTTGGTAAAGGGGAATAGAGGGGAATAATTATTCAAAATAGATTAATTACTCACCTTATCCTCAAACCCAAATCTTTTTTATCCTTCTTCTATTATTTATCATTTCATTTTCCTTTTTTATTTATCTTTTTCATGTCATGGTTCATCATTTTGTTGATTATGGACTTTACTTTCTAGATTTATATATTCAGTGTTTTAAAGATTTTTATTTCTCATTTCAATTAAATCTTCATTATCATCCTACATTGAAAAAATCCCTACATTTTATTGTGTTATCAACCACGATCTAGTTATTATAGCCCTAAAGTTCTATTTAGAACTCTATTCAGTTGTTGTAGATAGATTTTTATTATACCTGTAACTCAAGTCTCTATCTGGTTGACCCATTTATAATTCTAGATTATGAATCATAAAATATGCACATTTTTTAAAGAATAAATTTCACCCATTGTTATCTATATATGACCCTTTAATTATCATTTATAATTTTATGACTTATCCCTATCATGATATTAAAATTGAGGTCTAGGAACTTGTGGGAAACTAGTGGTAGTCTGATATTTAATTACTCCTTCACTCTTTCAATAATAAATGGGATATTTTTTAGATCCATAATTATAATTATTTGATAATGGATCATTGGTAACATGATTCTGAACCATATAGTTTACAAACTAAGCATTATTGTTAGGTTTTATGTGTAAATCAACATTAGGAAAACTGTTTTTGGTATTTACATATATTCTATAATTATTACATTACTATCTAAGTGATTATTACTTGAAAATTCCAACTACCTGAGTAGTTGGATCTCCCCTATTAATAGTTCTCTTCTTGATGACCTTATGTTGAGACTTTTGAGAAGTTTTTTCAAAAATTTGTTTGACCTCACCAACTTTCAAATTTGAAATACATCTCCAAAAGATTGGTCTACAAGTTTTTTATTGTATGGTGTATGACTGTTGTAGAAAGTTTTCATATGTAGGCAGGGAGACAATTGATGGTTGAGAAATTTCATAAGGCACTAAACTTATCCCAGGTTTCTTTAATGAGGTCGCCATCATCTTTAATAGATACAATAATCATTTTACTCACTTCAATAGTAGTATACCTATTATAAAACTTAGTGATAGATGAACCTAAAAGTTAATCCCCAGTATCAAATATCTCCTCATCAAGATTCTAAAACTAGATCCCAGAACATCCCTTAAGGGGAACAGGAAACACCCTCATCCTATGATCCTCCTTAGTCAACCAAAAAAGAGGTAATTGGAACACAAAATGGTATAAATCTCTGATAAAATTTAAGGAATATTTTGTGTCATGACCATTAAAGGAAGTAAACATTGAAAGGTGTAATTGTTTGATTTCATAGTTCCATGACCTAAGGTTAAGTCATATAAATAAATCATTTCTAGAAACTACAAAAAATTAAAATTCTCTACATCTAGGCCTCTATGGTATTTGAATTTTGGGCTATGGTGGATTTTGATTTTGATTTAAATTTTCTTCACCTTGTACTTCTAACTATCCATTTCAATTTTATTTTGTTTTCAAATAATAGAGCAATGGTTATTAATTTCTATATTTAGAGTTTATAATTTAGACTCTTATTTCCCCAAGTATTCATGAAATATTTATTTTAATGGTTCAAAATAGCTCACAGAATAGTGATTGCAAGACGAGATATATTTTCAGAAATGTTTTCAAAAAAAATTTTTGTAACAATTTTTTTAGATTTTGTGTGTTTTTTTTGTTTGGTCACATGTTACCTCTTCAGAAAAAATTCAAAAATTTGATAAAGTTTTAGGTAATTAACTAACACAGACCTAAATTATTTATTTATTACCTAATTTAGGCTAGAAAAGCTTGTGATAAGGGTATCATATCCACATGGAATGAGAAATAGACATGTGTGATCAAACAATAAAAAAGAAAAGGAATAGTAAAAAATAAAACAAAATGATGGAGTGATGGTGGAAATGTGATCTAAAAATAGAGGAAAAGGTGAAATAGAAACAATAAAGAAGGAGGCTGAATAATTGAAAGATTTAGGGTACAAGAAAATACTAAACTAATTTTAATATTTTTTGTTCCAACTAAAATAAAAATAAAAAGTATGCATATTATAAGAGGAAATGGAGATCAAAAACCTTGTTGTCACTCGGTGCTCAACATATATTAGAGAAATCTCCTTAGCAATGAGTTGTTGATAAAAAAGATGAAATAATTAGTTATTTAATGGAGAAGAGTATAAAAAAACTTTTCAAAATTTTTAGTACATTAGTTAATGTACAAATGTAAAATTTCTACTACCATCACCCATCTCTACATATAATAGTGTAGAATTGGTACTCATTAAGAATAAAGATGAGAACACTAGACTTAATATCTCACTATAATTATTGTAAAAATCTAAAGAAGGAGAGATAAAAAATTTCAATCCATTACAATCCATTTTCCTCGAACACTATATGTACTCATGCTAGAAAAACTAAATATCAACAAGAGATAGGAAAGAGAATATGAAACTTCTCTAGTTATATTTTCTTCTCCCTCAAGCTCCAACTCGAGGTCCTTCTCGACAATCATTCATATACTCCCATTACCAATGTTTTTCTTCATAGAACATGTCAATGGTATCCAATATGAAAAATATATAGGTTCTTATCTTAAATTCTGCACCAAGTCTAATATCATAACTCACAATAAAATTATATCAATTACAATCCCTGATTCACCACATGGAAAACCATTACCATAGACCACGTTCCTCCAGTATTATATGGAAAGATCCTATAATAGATGTGATAACCCCATGTGTGTACTGTTGAAAATGAATCTGGTCATGAATATAAATTTGGTTCACTATTCCTAGGATTATCCATTAAATTCTATATGTTTTGAAAGGATTTAATGAACCCTTACTTAGGATCAACTTTGATTCTACCATCACCTTGATTTTAATTTGAAAAATATAGCACCTCACATTTTGGATTGGATTTGAAGTTCCTTTACACATGCGACCTTGATGTAATTTTTATTAGTAATAAACTTACCTTATGTAGAACAATTTAAATTTGGTTAACTTTCCACAAAATAATGATTACCTTGACCCATGTGCTATCATAACTTGAAGTAGCTTCATTGGACTACATCCGACCTTAAAATAGCCTTTGTTAAATCTCAACTATGCTTATATATAATTATACCCAAAAGAAAGAACACACACAAATTGTAAGGTTTTACAAGATCTAGTTTGAACATGCTACCATTGATGAGTCAAATTCATTGAGGACTTTCATGGAGCACTCACATTATGATGAATTTCATCACCACAACCACAACATTTGGAATGTATGAGGCCCCCACAATCTTTGTGACTTGATCTTGAAAAAATGAAATCAGTATAAAAATGAGAGTTACTAAAATGGTGAAAAGAAAAATTCTCAATGTCATCATCTTTGAATTCAAGTGGTACAGTTCTTTATTTGACCGTCTAATTTTAGTGACACACCACTACTCATCTCAATGAACATAAGAAACTCAACCATCTTCTTTAAATTGGGTTCTCTATTTGGTTTTTGTGTCTTCTTCAAAAAACTAGTTTTCAAACTCATATAGGTTTAGAACTGTGAAAAACATCAATTTGGTTAAGTATTCAATTTTAACTTGATCACAACATCCCCCTCACTTATTAGTTATCAGTGATTTCAGTTAGGCTACATCGAATAAGATTAGCTGATGATTCTAGATGCATGATCAGATCATCTCACATAATCTCCATATTTTTTTTAATATAATTAGAAGCCTAACCATGGATTGATTTGGTTCCAAAGAGTACTAAACTTGATCCTCCTTCCTTAATTCAAGATGTTCCATCCTTTTTATCCCTTCTATGATTGATCAATTGACAAAAAACTCACTATCTATTGGTTTCATTTACGATCGATCAATTTTTCCTTTCATATGATCAAAATAACATGGTTGATTATATACTATATAATGATAGTTTATCTATTACTATTTCATTAAGTTAATCTCCATGTGGATATTTGAGTACTTAGACATGTGGTAGGTTCAATATATATCATATGGTAGATTGAAATTTAAATATGTCGTAGATTTTTTTACTTTACACCAGATTTTACAATAATTTTCAACCAAATTCTAATACATATGGTAGATAAAAATAATACATGGTATCTTAGATTCCATGCCATACTTAAAATTTAATATGTTAAATTTTTTGGATGCCATGTTTTTGGACTGTTTTAAAACTCCAAGATTATTTTAACTTTTTGTTTGGTGGACATGAAAAATATTAAACTAAGAATCAAAATATAAATATGAGTGTTGGAACACTTAAAAGTGTGGTTTTTTAGAAGTGGGTTTAAGGCCTGATAATTTTATTGTAATCTCAAATGAGTTATGGTAGCATCAAGAATCAAAAACTCAGTTTCATGAGAGGCAGACCAGGGCACACAATTGGTGCATGGTTAGTGTAACCGTGCAAAAAAAACCATGAGACCCATATTTTATGGAGTATGATTTGTAAAAAACATGTGATGGATCACATAAAATCATGAGGCTTGGTGAAGAGGCACAAAATAACTCTCATGGTTGGATCAAAATTTTTCTAACCTAGTGCTACAACTGTGCAAGGTGTGGGTGTGCGTACAGTGAGGCCTGCACGGTGGGTGCATAGTTAGCCAGACCATGTGAACAATTCATGTATCTAATTAATAAATATGAACAGATCATTCTACCCTTTTCTTAATCCTTAAAGATTCCTTCTCCTCATCATTTCCATAAAACAACCCACTCGTGGAGTTCTCTCTCCTCCTATAATAATGAATGAAGGCTCTCTTTCATAAGACCTCCAATTCAAGTTCTATTGGTTATGTTGGAAGCATCATAGTAAAGATGAAAATCTTATTTCTTATTTTATTCATTTATATCTCGATATGGAATTCTATGTTCATGCGAGGTAATATTATTTATTTTTAGGGAGTATGTTTTTTTTCATCAATTTCTCTTGAACCTGATCGAATCAAGGTCTGATAATGGATGAATGAAGAATAATTAGCATGAGGTAGGTGGTATAGTTTATTTACCCTTAACTTTTCATTTTTTATAAATTATTTCTATTTTCCCACAATCTAAACTTCCTGTACATTCATCCTAAAACAGAAAATACCTAAAATTGAATACCTAAACCACTTTTAGACACACTATGACACCATCTTAAAAGGTTGGAAGCCAATGAACACAACACAAACCACAAATTAATGTTTGTTTAGTTAAAATACATATAATGATAATTGTTTCCTATTGTTTCAAACCACCCCTAGATGTGTTGAGTTTTCCACTTGGCATTGGGAGCTATAACTGTGTTAAATAAAGTATGAAATGGTCAATAAAATCAATTGAGTTGAATCATGTGTTATTAATAAGATAATTTGGATGGATTTTCATATGGTTATTTAACATTAATTGACTCTCTTCACTTGTAAGTTAAATAATATGTAGAATAAAGGAACGTTCTAAATGGGCAGGATACTGCCCCTTTGGTCCTTGATCTATTATGATGTTGATCATTAGAAAATATCAACCTAAATATATCATTGAACTATAATGTGTCATGCTTATGAACATGACCCTCATATTCCTTTGTAATTGGCCTGATTATCAAAATGAAACAAGATGAACTTGGTTGGAACCACCTATTTGTGTGTGTGATAACAAATGTATTAAATGGTCTTCTTTGCCTATATAACCAAACACCCTCCTAAGGTGTGTTTTATTATCACTAATGATCAAATGACTATAAGTTTTTGGTTGGATGGTAAAACATATAGGGTTGAATACATGCCCTCTTGATTATTCTCACCTTTATCTTGTTCTTTTTCTTATATTGGAAACACCTAGTGAAAATTAAACACATTGATGTATGCCTCATAAAATTATAAATGAGATGATTAATAACATGTTTGATTTTTAAAATTAGAATGAAATGTTCTGATATACTATGTTTAATAATTAAATTTATAGTATGCTTATGATATTTTGACATGAGTGATATCAGGGTTCCTTATATGAAATGCCTTGGATGGGCTCATAGGTTGAATGAAATTATATTACACCTTGATTGATACCTAGATTCCTATTATCGAATTCCTTGGATGTGCCTATAGGATGTTGAGATTATATGTACACCATGAGTGATAGATGGATTCCTAATACAGAATTCCATGGATGGGATTAGTGGATAAATAAATTATGATTCACCCTGAGTGATAGTAGGTTCATCATAAGGAATTCCATCAATGAAATCACAGGTTGTATGAAATGATATACTCCTTGAAAGATACATGTAATCCCAATAAATACTTTGATGGATGTGATTATAGACTCAATGAGATTATAATATTACTTAAACGATACTTGGATTTTAATAAAGAATGCCTTTGAAGAGCTCAAAAGGAAACTGAATTTAATTTATTCTTTATTTTTATCTTGTTTACCCTGATGTTAGATTATATATTCCATGTAACATGTTGAACCTTATATGGAATTATGATATACATGGATTCTTGGAATTATATCCACGAGACCTAGGAATATGTTACCACTATCACCATTATAATGTGTTCATGTCTTTTACTATCTAACTACTATTACACCATCCTTGTGATTAGAGATATCCTGACTTAGGATGAAGTAGGTATCATCATCCAGGTTTCCTTTGAGGTACCCGAGCTGATCTATTTTCATTTACTTATTCAATATTTTATTATACCTACACACTATTTCATTTTATATTCATTAAATGGATTGAATTAGACACAATTGGTGTTGGAATACTGAGTTTTATCTCACACCCTATTTGGGCTGCCGTTTTATACCTATCGAAACCTCTTAGTTTTAGGTTAGGTTCTAGATTGTATTACATGATATTAATATTAGGTATTGAATCTTAGGAGCACATGACTAAGATGATAATCTGTATTATGATGGAGATAACCCTTAGGGTTTTTTTATGCACTTATTCTATGTCTACTGCTTTACAAATTATTGCATGTTTATGAATGGTTGTATACTTTGTGCTATAAATTTTATTATTTATTATTATATTATGTTGTTGTGTCATTATTAATACTTATTTTGTTTATTTATCTACTGTATGACACTCTTATCATGAGGGTACAGTTTCCCACCATACCATTACTAGACCCTCACTTCTAGTTGGAAGCCTCTGGCTTATAGGGAGATGCGCTTGAGGACATGTAGAGAACCGACATGTGGAAATGTTTAGTAGATCTCAGGTTGAGAAGTTAAAAAGAGGTATCATAGATGTTTCTTTTTCTTGTATTAATATTTTGGTATTCAGAGAGGAAATTCGGAATGTTCCATAAAATGGTAGATAGATTAGGTCCGGGCCCAACCAACCCCCACATGGGAGAAAGATCACATTTCCAGGGATGAGATTATTATTCATTATATTGTTATTATAGTTGGTTATCATTTCACCTTGATAGATTAATGTACTTTCCACTAATTACTGATTTTTGGGATTTATTGTATTTTAAACCCGGATTGGTATGGTAAGAAAGTATTGTTCATGAATCATTATAGGAACTTTAGGATTTAAATGTCTTTTACTATACCATGCCATGTTTTTTTAGTGCCTACATTACCTATTACATATAATATGTTCTTCTAATGAGATAATTACTTATGCTATTGTTTCTTGAAAAAAAGGAAAAAATAATTGGTTATTAATTTATCTTCATCAACCTAAATTGCATTTTCCTGTATAGCTTGATGGTGGAACCTTTACTAACCAAATATCATATGTTTGAGCCATGTAACTATAGTTACTTGGGATAAAATGATAGCTTATTTTGATTACATGGATTACAATTTTAATTTATAAAGTAACTAATTATGTAAATTGGGAATGGTGATCCATCTAGTCAAATCATCTTATATGAATTGTTACATTATACTAAAGATATGTAAAGGTGTGGTATAGTTAAATAAACTTACAATTTTAACTTATAAAGACAAGTACCTTTATAATTTAGTAATATTGACTCATCTAACTATACCATTGTATAAGTATAACAGTTTCTAAATTAGGACTCATAAATGACATGATTACTTATGTTTTATAATTGAATCAACCTAAGTATATTGTTCATGGTATGCATCATTTATGAGATAAACCTACCAAGGGTGTGATTAAAAATTCTCATAAAAAAATGCTTCTATGTTTCATTTAGATGAAACTGGGTTAGATTGGAAGGACCCTCATAGGCCACCCTTATCTTTATAAAACATAGTACTTGACCCCATGGAGGTATGTTTGTGATAAATTAGGGATGTTTATTTAAAGTTTCATCAACCATTTTTACAGGATACATATAAATGTATCATGGAATATTACTGAACCGATCCCCTTAAAATGATAAAAGTCCATTTATCTAATTTTTAGATTTTTTATCTTGAGGCTTTCACTAATTAAAATTAAAATTACAACCTAATGGGTGTTTCCCTTTATATATTACAATTGAAATTTTATTTTACAAAGAGATATGTGATAACTCGTGGATAAATGAAATACTTTAAGACAAAAATTTTGAGTTGTTTTTCTGAATGCTATATGGCGCCATCTAAATAAAGTTCATAGTATAGTTTTTTATAGCTGGTACTTGATATCCCTTTTTAATGAGATTATTTAAATATTATTGTAAATTAGAATTGATTAAATTACTTAAACCTAAAACCTTAATGTGAGGTTCTTTGTTTCAGCCAATGATTTAGGGAATTTTAAAAATTGTTACCGTATATAAGAATGTGGAAATTTCTCCATGGTCTTAGTGGAACTCTTTTTTTTATAGTAAACTTAAAAGTTTGGTCGGTATGCTTAGTGAGATTCTTTTTGTGACCTAGTTATAAGGTCAACACTTTTACCTTATTAAGGGGCCAACCCAGGTTAGGTAGCACCCTCAGAGGTAAATTATTAGTGGTAAATTCTTATGTAGAGTTCTAGGAGAGAGGTGATGTTTAGGTGACGAATAACTTTAGTAGGAATCTTAGGGATGAGACAAAACCCCCAAGGTAGAAGGGAATTTACCTTTTTTAGGGATTTGTGTATCATGTAGTGATCAATTTTAGTGGGTTATACTTTTCTCGGGCATGGTCATACATTTTAATAGTCTTGTGACCATTCTTATTTTCTAATGTACTACGACATGAGATTCATTGGCCTATTAATAGTCGTATAGATAACACAGACATGATTTGATCCATGTGTATTCTATTATGTGATAGGAATATGTAGCACCTATTACACTTTTTTGATATCAATGTAACATATATTATTATATACAATGCTCGTCGAGTTAAAAAGTGATGCATTAAATCACATACTATTGGAGAGAAAGGGTAGCATATTACTTTAAACCATGTGGTTTTATGATTTCTTGGAAAGAGTCATGAGTATGTGAAGGCTACATTAATGGGTTATCTATGGAGTAGAGTGGCCTAAGAAATAGAGAAATTGAGTTATCCCCCAACATAGGGATGATGTTAGAAAAATGAGTTGGTGTTATAACACCACTGATCGGTGTTGGTTTTGGATTTTAAGTCTGATCTAGCATGATTTTAATAGGATTATTTTGATTTTATATTCTTTGGAACTTTGTATAATCATGTTGTCCACATCCATAACCTATGTTTGGTGGTGTATGGATTATGTATCATGGGATGAGTTCCCTTTCTCAGAAATCAATGACTAGGACACTCTAAAGGTGGGGAGAATTATGTCAAACGTGTTTAATCTTTTCCTCCCATGTAGGGGGAGCATGATCATAAATGGCTAGTTTGAAAATGTCAGAATGAATTTTGGAAACCATAAGGTTAGTAAGTTCAAGTTTTCTAGTACTAGAGACAATGATCAATATAAAACCATATTATGGGTTGGTATTGAGTTTGAATGCTAGATTCATACCCCAGATAAATAATCCATAGGGGTGTTTGATGAGTTATTAACATGTCTATGATTTAAAGGTAGTACGAAGATGAGGTGTTTGGTAGAGTAACCAACCATTGATGAACACTGAGAATCAAGATTAGACTTTTGTGGATATTCTTTAATGATCACAGGTACATCGAATTTAAGGTGATGTGATCGAGGATTTAAATAATGTGTTGGATATTAACATAGATACATATTAAATAGACCATTATAGAGTAATTTTATTAACATAATGGTAATTAAATCTCAATGGTGGGATGAGGCCTTCAAATATGCATCATGTTTTGTACGACATTCATATTAGGGGTATGACCCTTAAAAATGTATCATAAGTATATGAATTTTGTTTTAGGGTGAAGTGAGATGGTTGAACTATAGTTGGACTTGGCCACACATCATCGGGATATAGCGTGCTAGGGATAATTTCAAGTCAATATAGATTCTTTTGATGGATAATGGATTGGGAGATATATTCAAGATTATTTATAAAAATTCTCATTAACGTATTTGTGTAATTGGGGTTAGGAGATGATCATGTCCCTTCCCAATACATCATCCTGAGTATGCTGGGACAACATCGACTATCTTCTGAGCTAATCAAGTGACTTTTCTGGTTTACTCAAGGGAAATTATTATGATTTGTGATCTAGGAGCATTGTGAAAAAATATGTATGGTGGAGAAGATCACTGTATGCTATGGGAGGATAACCCTCATGTGAGAAAGGTCAAGTGATCTTGAGGCAGGTCATTAGATTATTGTTTTACCAATTTTATATTGCTGGATTTTGAAACTACGAATAGTTCTTTCACGAGACATTACTTGAAGTAAATTATCAGATTTGGTTATCATTCTTGAAAAAACCTTAGTAGACCTTGGAATAAAGGTGTTGAAATGTGGTTTTTTCAATGTATCAGTAGTTAAAGTTGATTATTTTTTAGAATATTCAGTTTGAGGTGGTTCAAATTAAATTTTTATGGTTAGTTGAATGCAGTAAGTGAGGAACTTTATTAAATACATCGACATAGGAGATGAATGTAGTGTAAGAGTCATACATGGAATTTCAAGGAAAATCCAGCACACCCAGTTAAACCAGGGTCGATTTGGATTTGACCATTTTGATCTAATCCTAGAATAGGATCAGAGTCCTCATGTGGGACTGGGTTTCATGAGTTGATAATCATGCTAGGTTCATCGTTAAGATTCCAGAGTGTGTTTTAATAGGAAATTATGATGGTGGGAGTCATATGTCTTGAATTTAGCTATGGAAAGATAGAGCCTATGGAGGGGAGTTATATAGGATAGCTTATTAAAAGAGATTATGAAATGGTCATATATCATGTTATATGAAATTTGGTAAGGGATGCCTTAGCATTTCACTGGTAGTTACGAGTACTGTCTTGTGTTATTGTGGCTTAAGTACCACATGTTTAAAGTAGCCATTGCAGGTGTATTAGTCATGGGAAATGAAACATGAATGTTTGACCAAAAAATAATAAACTAAGTAGGTTAGGATATATATTTTTTGATACCCAAGTCTTCTTGAGGATGATAAGTTCCAATCTGGGAATAATTTAAGATACCGTGTTTTTGAATAGGTTGAAAATTAGTAAAAAATGTCATTTTTTTGGTAGATAGGTTGAATATTAAACCGTGTCTCTAAATGTAAATAAAATATTTGGAACACTTAAAATTGATATTTTTAGATTGGGTTTATGTAACTAGAGATTTTTTGGTATCCTGAATGAGTTTTGGGAGTATTTGGCATTTTAAAACTAGTTTCAGTAGAGTTATCCCTAGGTGCATGGTTGCTGAATGGTTAGTGATAACTACGCGACACAATCAAGAAAACCATTTTGTTAAAGATCATAGATTGTTAAAATCATGAGAGGGTTCCTAGAAAACCATGTGGCTTGGTGTAGAGTTTCATAGGTACTCACACATTTGGACCATGTTTTGTCTAACCATCCATTGCAACCATGAGAGGTGTGGGTGTTTGGAGAGTGAGGATCACATGGTTGGTGCATGGTTAGAAAAACCATCTCTCCAAACCATGTATATAATGAAATCATATGAAATGATAATTTTCACCTCTCTTCTATTAATCTCCAAATCCTCATTCTCCTCCTCATTTCTGCACAGTATCCCATGTGTGGACTTCTCCCTCATCCTCTCATAGGAATTGAATGTTCTCCTTTATATGAGCTCTAATTAAATCATCATCTATCATGTTGTAAGCCTATCGATAAGACTATTACTACTATTCCTTATTTTTTTTCATTTATCTCTTCTTATGGAATCATATTTTCATGTGGTCAAATATTTCTTAATTGAAAGTTTGTTTGTTTATTCAATTTCTATCGAACCAGATCGAATCAAGACTCAATAATGTATGAGCGAATCTTCCTAAGAATAAGGTAGGTGATATAGTTTAATTTATATTAATTTTTCATCATTTATAAATTATTTCTACTATACTTCATGTCAAACATTCTACATGTTTCTCTTAATACATGAAATACCACAAATTGAATACCTAGATCACTTTTAGACACACTATGACACCCTCTTAAATGTTTGGTAGAAAATTTCCCCAACCTAAACCACAAGTTAAGGTGAGTTAAATTAAAATGATTATAATGATCATTGTAGCATGTTTTTCCAAATTTCTACTTGGGGGTGTTGAGTTTTCCACTTTGTAGTGTTAGCTATAATTTCTTTAAATGAAGTATGAAATGGTTAATCAAATATATTGATTTGAATCACGTGTGATTAATTAGATAAATTGAATGGATTTTTATATGTTTATATATCTTAAATTGACACTCTTCACTTGTAAGTTAAATAATATTTATAATGTAGGTCCTTTTTGAATGGGTAGGACAATTCCTATTTGGTACTTGTTCTGTTATAAGGTTAATCATTAGAAGGGATTGACCTAAATGAATACTTGAATAGTAATGAAGAATTATTGTAAACATGACCGTTGTTTTACTTTTTAATTAGTTTGATTAAAAAAATGAAACATTACGACCTTGGATAGAACCACCCATTAAGGTGTGCGATATTAGATGTTTTAATTGATCATGTTTTCAAATGTAACCAATCACCCTCCTAAGGTGAGTTGGATTATCCCTAATGATCAAATGACTAGATAGAGTAGTTTGGGTAGTGAAAAATGATTGGGTATAATACATGACCCTTGATTATTATCACCACAGGCTTGTGTATTTTCTTATATAGGAAAATCCAAGTGGGAATTAAAAACATTGATGTATTCCTCATGAAATTATAAATGAGATGATTAATAGAATGTTTTTTTTGAAAATTGGAAGGAATATTTCTCATAGCCTATATTTAATAATTAAATCCATGTTCCTACTTATGATATTGTTCGTTGAGCGATACTGGGTTCCTTACATAGAATGCCTTGGACTAGATCCTAGGTTGAATGAAATTATATTACACCTTGATTGATCACTTGATTCATAATATGGAATGACTTCGATGGGATCATAGGATTATTATGATTATATCTACACTATGGGTGAAACATCAATTCCTGATATGGAATTCCTTAGATGGGATCATTGGATAAATGAATTATGATGCACATTAAGTGATTTTAGGTTCCTGATATAGAATTCCCAGGATAGACTCACAGGTTGAATAACGTGATATATTCCTTGTGTGAAGCTTGTACTTCTAATGAGTACTGTTTTGGATGGGCTTATAGGCTAAATGATATTATAATATGGATTACGCTATACCTGGGTTGTAATCTGGAATGCCTTGGACGGTCTTAGAAGTTAAATGAATTTACTTTATTCTTGATTTCTATCTGGTTTACCCCAATGTTTGACTTTACATTTTGTGTAACATGTTAGACCTTATATGGTTATCTTGATATATTGGGATTCCAGGGCTTATAGCCATGGGTACTAAGAATATGTTACCTGAATCCTCATTTTACTGTATTCATTTCTTTTATTGTATTACTGTCATTACATCATCCTTGTGATTTAGGATAGTTTGGCATAGGCCGAAGTAGGTATCATTTTCCATGTTTCCTTTAAGGAACCTGAGTTGACCTACTATCATTTACTTATTCACTATTTTTTTTTATATGTTGTCACTACTTTTTATATTTGGAAACTAGATTTCATTAAACATTATTAGTTTTGGTCTACTGATTTTTATATCACACCCTATTTTGGCCTCCGTTTGGTACCGGAACAAACCTATTGATTGCAGGTTAACTTCTAGTTTGTACTATATGCTGTTATGATTAGGTATGGGAGGTTAGGATCACAGAACTGAGCTAGTTATTTGGAATCTCATAGAGATAACTGTTCTGTATTTTTTCTTTTTTTTATAAATGAATTTTTTATCAACTTTTTTGTACATTATAACATGTTCATGCATAGTTGTATATTTTAAGCCAACCATTTTATCAATTATTATTATCTTTTATTGATATTTCATTATTACTCCTTCCGATATTTATTTATCTATTGTATACCACTACTCCACTCCAATCATGAGGGTATAATCTCCCTACCATACCATTATTAAACCCTTTCTGTTATTGATATGTCATTATTACTCCTTCCGATATTTATTTATCTATTGTATACCACTACTCCACTCCAATCATGAGGGTATAATCTCCCTACCATACCATTATTAAACCCCTTATGCTAGTTAGGAGCCTCTGGCGTATGAGTAGATGTGCTTGAGGCCATGTGGTGAACTGGCTCGGGGCACTGTTTAGTGGTTCTCGAGTTGGGACACTATAAATTTTCAAGAAGTAATTGATTCCTTCCATCTAATGGTAAATTGAAAAATATAGGGTGTTTTCTTTGGGAAATTTCTGACTTTCCAAAATGTGGTTAGTTGATAACATGAATAGCATATTTGGTTAAAGGCATAGTCACTTCCCTTAGCCTTGTGGTGCTTGAACTTTATCAAATTTTCATACACTATATTTTTCCATGAACTTGAGAACCCAAAAATCCCATAAAAGAAAACTAAATGAAAATTTTTAAATTTGAAAAAAATTTAACAACCAAAATCCAAAGTAATTTTATATATTTCAAAATAAAATTCAAAATGTATTCCAAAAACAATATTCAAAATAATATTTTGAAAATTGAAATAATTGTTTTCTTAAAAAATATTTTTTTTTAAATCCTATAAAAATATAATTTATAATTAATGTTTCAAAATAATAAACCATTATGTTATTCTAATATATATATGGAAAATGAAATCCAAGAACTTTTAACATTTATTCCAAACAACACATGTTATCATTTAAGTATTTAAAAATGTAAACCCTTGAAATAATATAACAAATATTCAATATTTATCCATTAAAATTTTATTTGGATATTAAGAATTCAAATATTTCATTAAAATGATTTAGAAACCATGTTAAATATAAATTCTACATCTTCACCTACACTTAGAATTTTTCTCATCTTTAACCAAATAATTAGTCAAATTTAGTGGAAGAAAAAAGATCTCAAGACCAAGAACTAAAGTTCCATAAATAACTTATTTTCATATATATATTCCCCATAGGCCCTATAAAGTATTTAGTTAATTTCCCTAAAAAAATAAAATGGTTTTAGTTAAAACTTGGGATTATGTTTTACAAAAGTGATTGAAATTAAATTTTTTAAAATGAATTCAACACACTTTAATTTTCATCCAACTGAAAGTCTAAACATCTCTTTAACTCTAGGAGAGAAAGCTCAAATAATTTAAAAGTACATAATAAATAGACACACCATTGGATGGGGTAAATTGAAAATTTATGGGTGGAATTAATAACCAATCCAACAGTTAAAGAATAAAGAATAAAGAATGAATATTTCATCCCAAATTAGGATTTTCATTTCATAGTCCATTTGGATCCATATCTTATGAGTTTAATTTAAATTTAAAAGTTCAAATTCAGTAATGATTATAAAAAATAATACAAAAATAATACCAAAATAATACCAAATCTATGAATTTTATAAAGGAAAATTAAATGATATTCCTAATTAAATTATAGGGTTAATCTATATTAAACTCAAAAAATTGATAAAACAACATTCAAATTTAAGAAAAATTTCCACCCAATTTAAAATTACAAATTAATCCTTGAAGAAAGGAAATTTAAAAAAAAATCATAGCCATTTTTTAAAGGTACAACATTGACGAAAATTTAACCAAATTTAAGACCCTAACCAACACATAAAACCTCACATTATCCTAAATGTTGAAACATATGGTGCAAAAAACATTTAGGATGGTTTAAGGATCAACACATATTTTTAAATGAGTAATTACAAAGCATGTTTAATGGTTTATAGGAAATTTCAAATTCATTTTGTCCTAAAACATTGAAATCACATAAATTTAAAGAATGCACAATATTTCTAATGGACACAATAAAATATTTCATCATAGAATAATATATTAATAAATGGTTCATGCTTACAAATGTTGAATTCAAAAATGATTTTTAATGTAGATCATAAAAAATCTTTCACGTGTACTATTTTAGTACACTAATACAATTAATATTAGAAATGAATGATAAAATTTATTAAGATTATACCATGTAATACAAAAATACACAATTTTTTCCAGAAATTGAGAACAAAAAATAAGAGTAGAATTCTAAACTTTTATGATCAGAATTAAGAGTATAGAATTTAAAAAATAAATTCCCCTGAAATAAATTTTTTTATCAACTATGTAAATTCAGTAATGGTCCTCTGAAATCTTTGAGATGGTTTCCTATGGTCACCATTTTCTAGATCCTATAAATTTAATAGGGAATAAAATTAGTATATAGATTTTAAAGTTCCAGAATATTGCAACCAAATATTGAGTTAAAAGGAATTTTATGTGGATTTTCTAAATAATATATCCCCTCTTAATCATAAAAAATATTTTGATTATCCCAAAGTAGATAAAACCACCTTTCCTAGTAAGTAGATGTACTGCATGGTCCATTCCCCACTAAATAATGGGTTCTTTAACACTAACATGTACACATAGTCTCTTCTAAAAATGGTTTAAAGGAATGGATAAGCACAAATGAGTGGGAGATATTTATTTGAAAATAATACAAAAATACTAATAATAAAACTATGGGTTGGCTCCCATAAAATTCTAATTTTGATGTCCTCACCCATAATTACACCCTATATTTCTATGCATGATCATTTAGTGGGTATGAGTTCTAGTGGATTATGATCTCAGTGTTCTATATAGAAGCTTTATAATATTCTCTCAGAATATTTAACACTCCAGTAAGTTGTAGAATTCTTTATAAATATTCCAGGGTCCTAAGGATATGTTTTCCATTAACTATTTTGTCATTTCCTAGAATCACTCAAAAATGACCAAATATTAAATAAAATAGCTTATAATTATCAGAACAATGAACAACAATACTCCTCAAATGCTTCCCCATACTTAATACATTCAACAAATAAAAATAAAGTTTAAATATTTCTCAAAACTATTCACTATATATCACAAAAAATCCACCAAGAAAAATTACTTGTGTGAATTAGGTGTAGATTATCCTAGCATGTCTAATAATTTCTTATTCTCTAGAATAGAAAATTCAAAATCCACATAGCTAAAATCCATAGAGAAAGTCCATTTTCCCATATAGGGAAATGTGTATAGGTTCTCAGTTTTAATAATTTCAATAGGATTAAAAGATTTATTTTGAACTTTTAAAGGGTAAGAACGAATATTATACTTTAAACTAACTTAAAAAAACCCTTTTTTGATGAAATCCCCATTTAAACATACCCACTAAGCTCATAAAGTGGGATGGATTAATCTAAACCCTAATTAGGTGTAAGGGAGGGTTATAAATGGTGTTCAATTGCTTGAGGAGAACTCTAAAAAAATGTATTGGTTTAATATTGGACACTTCATAATCCATAATAATGAATTTTATAATTTGGAACTAATGTTTCCCTTTTATTTCTAGTTCTTGTGAGGATTCAGATTCAACATAAGAGATTCTAAATTTTTCTTTTATTGATGCTTTGATTTTCTCATCAAAAGGGTCATGTTTTTCATTCATAATATCAAATATAAAAAATCCCTAATAAATATCTATTAATTTGTAAATTACCAAAATTATAGAAAATTTTAAAAAATGGAACTCTTTATCATATTTTCTATCTTTTAGTGTCAATTTTTTCTATAAAACATCAATAGAGACCCACCAATGGTTGATACAGGTCTTCCTAGAATTATAGGTACTTGATTTTCTTTATCAATTTCAATAATATAGAAATATATGTGAAAATTAATCTTCCCTACATTGAAAAAATGGAAATCTACCCTTCCACAAGGATAAGTAACCGACCCATTAGCCATTTTTAGAGAGAAAAATATTAGTTTTAGCTCCCTAAGACCCAAATTTAGATACAAGGGTAAAATAAAAAGATTAATTATATATTTTAAGTCACACAAAAAATTGATCTTAAAAATATCTCATATTCTATAAGAAATGAATAACATATAGGGACTTTAAATTTTAAGGTATTTCATTTCAAAGTACAACACTATAATCCTTAGCGAGGTTGATTATGTTAAATTCTCCCTTATACCTTTTAGTAGTTAAAAACATTGTATAAATTTTATATAGGAAGGTATTTTGTTCAAGGAATTGAAGAAAGGCATATTGATCATAATGGTTTTAAACCTAGGGAGGAATTCCAAGTTGTTTTTTTCATCATTCTTTATGACACTTTGGAAAAAATGGATGAGAGTGGCATATGTAATGAACCAAACTATTATAAATAGAGTTTTACTCATTATTTAGTTAAATGAATTATTATATATTATGGTTATAGAAAACAGATGAATTTATTTGGTTTTATTATATTCTATAAGATTTAAAATTCCATTAATAATCATTAAAATTGATAATATAGTCATTTAATAGTGATCACATTATTAGTAAAAATATAGGGTTTTAATAAATTCAATTGATATAGAAAAAGAAAGTGATGGCCCCAATAATTAGGATGATGCCCTATAAACCTCATTTATTAGATCTTCCAAGGGAGATAGGATCCATGGTATTTCCCTTTACCAAACACAATATGAGACCCAACAAATAAATCACGATAAAAACCATTTATGGGAGAAGTTCAAGCTCATCAACATCATGGCCCAAACCATGTACACTGAACCACCCCATGAAAGTCTCACCGTCGCACACCTTTCTCTTAGAGAATTGTTTGGTGTGTTGATGGTATATGTATCAAGACCCCTACAAGATTAGTATGAAAATTATTTTTATATAATAATGAATATAATTTTGTCTTATTATTGTTACTTTATAAATGATTTTTATTTTGATACAATGAAACATAAAAAGTATTTTTTTTGTATAATATTCAAAGTAAATTACGGAATTTATTTTGATGAATTAATTTATATTTCAAATAAGTAATATTTTAATAAAATATTATTAGTAAATAATTTTATCAAATATAAATGATCATATAATATTTTTTAAGTTAAATGTAATTTTTATAAGGGTTTGAAAACTATTATTGTCAAAAAAACCAACATTTCTCAATAAATGTAGATTATTTTTTAAAGTAAAAATTAATGTATTTACAAAATTATTCTGATAAAATGAATATTATATTTGTAATCATAATTTTTAAGTTATCTAATGGTGAATTTTTCATAATTTTCTAATACATTCTAATTTTCGTGTAAAAATTAAATACCATATAAATATATGGTGTGTATTATAACATCATAATGACTCAAAATTGATGTAATAAATACTATAAATGGTATAAAAGAACAATATATGTTTTAAATTTAAAATAATGTGATTTTATATTTATTTTATTAATTCTATAAAGCCTTTATGAATCCTCCAAAACCATTAAAATATTTTAAGGTTTTAAAATCATTTAATTAAGAGTATGACTCACTTTTACATAAAAAGGGTATTATTTCCTTAATTAAATTCATTGGACTTATTAAATATTTAAAAACACTCATATTTTACAAAAACCATGGAAAAAACCATGGTAAGGTTATGGTTTTGGTTATTTTATTATATAGAGTCCAAAACCTATGTTTGAGAAATGATTAAGAATTTCCCACACATTTCTTATATAAATCTCCACAATATCCCATTTATCTAAACTAAAAATACTTTAATAACGTACTTACTCTTACCTAACCTCTCTAGAGTCCACCCAAGGTTCCCCAAGCTCCCAATAAGATCCTATTAATCATTTGGAGTCACACACTCAAGGTAAGGGATCCTCATATTCTCCTTTTTATTAAAGTTTGTTATCTTTTTCCTTATATTTCCAATCAATAATGTCGGGATATGTATTTAAATGTACCTATTAATGTGTATTTTATTTCCAAATGATGATATACCATTTTCACTCTCATAAACCCATTTTATATATTTTTAAGTGATGTCGTTATGCTGCATAAATTTCACCATGATTTTCTAAACCAAATAGTTATGTAGTGAATACAAAAACCAGTTCCTTTAAAGGGTGTTAACCTTTATACACATATAACCATTTTAATTTGTAATTTCATATATTTATTTCACACTCCATGACCTTGTAATAAAATATTATGATTAATGAATCCATGTTGTACAATATTTATGGTGCATTTAATCATGAGAATGAATTGAATGTGATGGGTGCACCTGAAATTATATAGATCTCCAATGAATTGGGTAATTTTTAGTCTCATGAGATATCATGTTGGGATAGAGATTAAACCTGATTATTTTATAGTACTTTTTTCATCATAATGTTTTCACAGTTATCCTTGAACTATGTTTATGATGCAGTGTTTTAAGTTGTTGCCATATTTACCTTATTGCCTTTATGATTATCATACTATATCATATATCATTGTTCATGTTTATGATTCTCACTCCTTTTATTCCCCATTTATA
Organism: Viscum album; assembly: GCA_963277665.1. Classification (NCBI taxonomy): domain Eukaryota; kingdom Viridiplantae; phylum Streptophyta; class Magnoliopsida; order Santalales; family Viscaceae; genus Viscum; species Viscum album. The sequence goes on from OY728165.1 coordinate 818,428,102, forward strand.
TGCCTATTTTATAACATTTGTTACTTTATTCATGTTATTCCATGTTTATTCCCTTACTAGGCTTTATAGATCATCCATTTCTTATGTATGTCCCCAAGTTATCCCCTGTAGTTTCAAATACGAGAAAACTAAAAAGGATTTCAATAAAGTTGTTGAATTCCTATTTTAAATTGTTATATAATGTACCTAATTATAAAATACAGTAGAGTTCTTGATCTCATAGGTTTTATTATGTTAATATTACATAATAAATCATGAATTAATATGTAATAAAGAGAAGGGTTGTTTTTGTTGGAATCAAAGGAAAAGTGTATTTATTTTTGGGATTGGTATTAGAAAACTCTAACAAAATTCTTAGGAATAAAAATAAGTATAAGAAAAAATACCTAAAATTATTAAGAATAGAGTAAGTGGTTTATTAAGAATATAAATCCCAATATTAATACTATAAGTGGTTGTGTATCTGGTATAGATGTACATAGCGGTAAAATCCAAAAACGCTGCGTTGAGCTAGACTCAATCAGGAACCAGTTCATGAAAAGGGACCTTACTGCACACATGGTTTGATTCTTTAAGGGAATATAATTTGAAAAATTCATAATCTCATTATGAACCATTATTAAGGGAAAAAAATCCATAATATTCTATGTTTGTAAATAGGTCATGGATAACATAGATTAAATCACTAAATTAATAAGTTAAGGAAATACATGTAATTTATAAGTTATCCCTTTTATTTAATTGAATTATCTTCTATGAATTTAATAGTTTAAAAAAAATCATCCATAATTTTCCTTTTATTCTATCAAATAAACAAAAAAAATATAAATTAGGTAAACAATCAATGTGACTGGAAATGTGATGACTGTCCCAATGAGATTCCCAATATGACGTGAGAAAGAATTAGAAACATTGTGATGATACTCTGTTATGTGACTCCTATTTTGAATAGAAAATTGGATTAGAAGGAGTACACAAATCCCCCCCATAAATAACAGGATGCAAATAAGTGCTTTATGCAGTAAAGTCCACTGAATTTCAATGGATCATTCGATCCCTTAATTGTGAAATAATGGATCAAATTCATTGAGAAGATCATCTCCATCCTTAAATGTTATAAGAAAGAGAAGGTTATACTATATTTTTATTATATGGAGGTATAATTTGATAAGAAGTGGACATTGATCAAGAATATTAATCCCGAGGAAGAGATCAAAGTGATGGGGAGGGAAGAATTTTGGAAAATGTTTTTTGAAAAATATTTTTATCACCATCTTTGACATTAAATGGAAAGGAATTTCCTTTCCTTGAAGAAAAAAGACAAAGAATCTATCAGGGCCTATGAGGAGAACTTCTCAAGACTTTTACAATATGCCTCCAGCTTTGTTGTTACCCCTGAATGAAAGGTTGACTGATTTTTTGGTGGGATAAAACCTTGTCTTCAAAAAGACCCAGTGATCTGAGACTTTGATAGTTATGAAGAAATTTTCTGAATTTCCCTAAAAGTTGAAATGGAGACTAGTGAATATAAAAAATATCATGGAGGTAAGAAGTAGAAAGTGAATTTTAATTATGGTGGTCTGATGGACAAATCTTATGGTACCACAAAATTTCAACATCCTACTTGTCAAAGGCGTGGAAAGAAACACCCTAGAAATTTTCTAAGGGGGATGAGAAAATGATTTAGGTGTTGGAATAAGGGACAACTAGATAGTGATTTCTGATAGGAGAAAACCATTAATGCGTTGAAGGGGATTAATTCTCCAGTTAACCCCCAACACATTGTTCATCGCTTCCACTTTGGAGAACCAGGTCAATTTTCAAACCAATTCACTAAGCCAAGGGTTTTTAGAGACAACCAACAACCTTCAAGGCATCAAGGGAGAGCTTTTTCCATCACAACCACTGATGTGGATCTCGACAATGAAGTGGTGAGATGTACACTAGTTATTCATTAAAGAATAGTTAACATTCCTTTTGATTCTAGTTCTATACATTCCTTCATATCATGAAAGATTATAAGTACTATTAAAACACCTCTACAAACCATGGAAGTAGATTTGTCGATGAAAATAGAAAATGGTGAAGTTATTACATCCTAAGTATATAATTTATACCTTGTCAAAATTTTTGGGATGAACTTCCCAGTTAACATTTTCATACTCCCTTTAGTAAAATTTGATTCAATTAATGCCATGAATTGGATTTCCCTATATAGATCCAACATAAATTTATGTGATAAGGATATCACTCTTTGTATTTAAAATCGTTTTTCAATTCTATACAAGTGAAAGGAAGAGGATGAACCTTTTTATCACCAAAATAAAAAGAATGGATATTATTTCCCTTTGATAAGGTGTATCTAGATCAAATGATCGACTCAATGGAAAATATCATCCTCGAAAACATACCCATTGTGAGGTAATACACTGATTTGATTCTTGAGGAATTTCCTGGTCTTCCTCCGAGCCGAGAGTTTAAATTTTTGATCATGATTATACTTGGGAATTTTTCATTATTCAAGAATCCTTATATCATAGATATTTTGGAACATTGTGATCTAAAGAAACAACTACAAGAGATTCTAGAAAAAGGTTACATACTCCAATGTTCTTCACCATAGAGTGTACCGATCCTCTTCATCAAGAAGAAGGATGGGTCAATGTAAATTTTCATTGATTATCTGGAGCTCAAAAAGATCATGATAAATAACAACTATCCTCTTCTATAAATTGATGAATTGTTCAATCAACTACATGGAGAACAATACTTCTCCATGGTGGATCTATGGTCAGGGTATTACCAAGTTAGTTTGAAGAAGGAGGATATCACAAAAATCACTTTTCGTATAAGGTACATGCACAATGAGTTCATAGTAATTCCATTCAGACTCACTAATGCTCTAGAAATATTTATGGTCTTGACTAAAAGTGTATTTAAATATTACCTTGAAAAATTTGTGGTATTATTTATGGATGATATTCTATTATAATGAAAAAGTAAAGAGGATTACGAGGATTATTTGAGAACTATTCTAAAGTCCTTATGAAGGGAGAAGCTTTATGCCAATTACAAAAAATGTGAGTTTTAGTTGAAGGAAGTCTAATTCTTTGGGAATATTATCACAAGGAATGGGATATCTATGGACCCTTAAAAAAAAGACGAAATTGAAGGATGAGGCCAATATCTATGAAATATATCCATAGTTTACTTAGATTAGCTAGGTACTATTGTTGATTTGTGAGAAATTTATCACGATTGTCAAACCCTCTAACCAAGATAACTGAGAGGGAGTCAAGTTTTCTTGTAATGATGAATGTGAAGAGATATTCAAGGAGTTGAAAATGATCCTTATCATTGCACCTGTACTCAAACAACCCAAAAGTGGAGAACTTTTCATTTTATTCAGTGATGATTTGAAGAAGGGACTAGGATGTGTGTTAATGAAAAATGACAAAGTGATAGAATATTCTTTAAGGGAGTTGAAAGTTCATGAATAGAACTACTGGCACATGATTTGGAGTTAGATGTAGTGATATTTTATTTAAAAATATGGTGACATTATCTCTTTTGGGGAAAAGTGTTAAATATATATGGATCACAAAATAATCTAGTATATATTCACAAAAAAGAGATAAATATGCACCAAAAAAGATAGTTATATTTGATTAAGTACTATGAATGATAAATTCACTACCATTATGGGAAAATGAATAAAGTGGAAGCTTTTTTAATTAGAAAGGATCCAAAATTTTTGTCATTTATGAGAATTGAGAAGGATCCGATCTTCTTAGAATTTAAGATGATGAATTTGGGTAGCATAATGAAAGGAACATCATCAATACTTTAAAAAATTATTTCTCAACCACCTCTTTTTGAAATGATAAAGGATGCTCAAAGATATAATGTGGGAATTCAGAATAAAGTAAAAGATATAAAAAATGGGAATCCTCATATTTCAATATTAATTAAGAAAATGTTTCGATATGTGGGTCACAACTATGTGTATCATAAAATTCTAATTTAAAGAAGGTTGTGTTAGATGATTCACATAGTTCGACTTTTTCCATCCATCCAAGAAGCACAAAGATGTATAAAGATATCCTAAAACACTATTGTTGGTACAATATGAAGAAAGATATCACAGAATACACACCAGGATGTCTTTTATGTCATATTGTGAAGGCAGAATGGGAAAAATACAAGGGGTGGGAAAAAATTACCATGGACTTTGTTACTATTCATCTAAAGTAATCAAAAAGAAATAATAATATATGGGTTATGGTGGATCATATTACAAATATTGAAAACTTTTTTTCTATTTTAGAGGACTTATAACTCGATAAACTTGTATGGATATACATTAAAGAAGTGGTGAGGCTGCATGGAACGCCACTATCGATTGTATCTGATTGAAATCCAAGATTCACATATAAGTTATTGAAGAGTCTCCAACACATTCTGAATATTGAGTTGAACTACATTATGTATTATCACCATAAAACTGATGAAAATTTTTTATTGGACTATTCAGACACTCAAGGACATGTTGATAGAATGATCAATTGACTTCAAAAGAGGATGAGATCAACATCTTTCTCTGATAGATTTCTCATACAATAATAGTTTCCCATCAAGAATACAAATGGATACCTATGGATCCCTTTATGGTAAGAGGTGTGGAACACCTTCATGCTAGGATGAAGTTGGGGAGAAAAAACTACTGGGCCCAGAATGGTGGAAAAGGATAAGACCATTTAGAAGCACATCTATGTTTCTTAGAGTCAACATAAGATCTATGATAATAATCATCGACAATAACTAGAGTTTGATGTTGGAGACTTGGTATTCCTCCACATATCTCCCTGGAAGGTATTCATGATTTTTGGGAAGAATGGAAAGCACATTATAATATACATCAGTACCATTGAGATAATTGATCGCATTGGAGAGGTGTCTTATCAACTAGCACTCCCACATAACCTATCTCAGGCACTTGATGTATTCCATTTATCACTATTGAGGAAGTACATACCAAACCCATCACATATACTCAATATAGAGGTGGAATCTTTGAAGAATGATCTATTATATGAGGAGAATCCGATGAAGATCTTTGATCACATAGACAATGTTCTACGAAATAAGATAGTGCACAAGGTAAAAGTGCTATGGAGAAACCATATATTTTAATAAGAAACATGGGAACTAGAGAAAGTGATGAAACATAATTACTCTCACCTATTTTAGTGGGGGAAAAAGAAAATTTCAAGGGTAAAATTTCTAAATTGGAGAAGATTTTAACAACCCAAACTTTTATAAATAAAGTTCACCTTATGATTTAATTAAATTCCTTATTATATATTATGGTTATATAAAACACATGAACTTATTTAGTTTTATTAAATTTTATTGGATTAAAAAGACCTTTAATAATTATTAAGCTAGGTTTCAGTGCCTAAGTCAGTATTCTATGTGGTAAAACTGGATGGGAAATGTTTTTTGAGAACAACTCAATTTTACCATTATCCACTTGAATTAATTTTTGGAAAGATACATGTAATAAATAATTAAATGATTCCTCCACTGCAATAACAAAGGATACTAGACCAGAGGGTTAAAGATACATTCTTAGGAGATACTATTTTTTCTCGTCTGTCTTCCACCTTTCCATGGAGGGTTATGCTCAATATAATCAACTTAGGAGGATCTGGATATAAATCCAAATATTCATATCATGTTATCATTATATAGTATATTTAATTAAATGTTTGGGTATATTTTTCAATCACATTCTACTTATATGATTTTTTACTGGTATATCACTCTCAATTTCAATGGATCATGCTCGGGTTTACCCATGCATTTGATGATTCACAATGAAATTCTCCATTTTAGTTTTATTTATTTAGCATGGTGTTTTTATAGATCATATCTATTGATTGAAATAAATTAAAACCCAAATGAACATAAAATTTTATGTCATGATATCATTCCATGATTGATAAAAATATTGAAAATATATAATTTTATTAGTGTATTTTCTTAATGATTCTGGGTTATGAAGTCAATTATAAATCATTAAATCATCAACAGTAGTCAGTGAATCACATTTAATTTTTGATTGAACCCTAGGGGTTATCCTAGAATAAATCAAATAAAAATATATTTTTAATTTTATAAAATAAAATTTTAAAAAGATTTAAACAAATCCCTTGTATCAATAAATGATGAGTAATAATTTATTCCCAAAGTTGATCACTTTTGATCATAATTTGGGATCCATTTTCTCAATTTTTATATATTTCATTTCTTTATATATACTTATACACTAAATATTATCCAATTCCAATACCTTGTTTAGAATCCACATATTTTTATAAAATTAATTATGTATGTATTTATTGGGGGAGGAATTAGGTTTTCTTATATACTATACAATTTTAGTAAAAAAAAAAACTAATTTAACACATTTAAAAAACCTGATCAATTAATTTAGATTTGATGATGTAAATCTTGAATATTATTATATTTTTATAACCCACATCATAATTCCCATATGGGTTAGAACATGAAATGTTTAAGAACATATTACACTATAATGGGAATAAATTATGACCTTATTTTTTTGAAAGGTTAAAAATAAAGAAATTAGGAAGTGTGGTGTAGTTTAGTGAGAAGGCGAAGAATGAACTATGGTATAAATATTTAAGAAGAAAAAATAATGGGGTATAATTTCATCATAATAAATAAGTTGGAATGTAAAATTACATAGAGGAGAAATTACGGGTGAAAATTATGGAATAATTGTCATGATGATGATCAATATAGGAAAACACATTTAAATTATAGAATAATATTTTTATATTGTAGAATAATATGTTCGATACTAAAAGTTATGAATATATGAAAATTAAATTAAGTAAAAAATATTTATATATTTTACAATGTTTTATATTTGGAGATGAATTTAAGGTAATATATGATTTATATATTAATTATACTATTACACCAAGCATTTTTGTCAAATAGAAAATTTTATAAATAGGATAGATTAAATAATAGAGGGAGAGTAAATTGATTAAAAGGGGTTTTTAGAAATATTAAATGAATAAAGATCTATTGTTTTCATTGGTTTGTTTTAAATTAAGACCTATTACATTTTTAATGTTAATCAATATCTTATTTGCATAAAAACATGGAGGAGGTAAAATCTATGTGTTGAGATTTATAATGAAGGGTGACAAAATGGTTTAATTCTTTTATTTTTGATGATGGTTTTATTGGTTTTATTAATTCATTAATTCGTCTATATCTATATTTATTTTAATCAACATTTTCATTTTTTATTGATTAATGAATAAAAATTATATGTAATAACTAGTTTCTAGGATTTATTATTGACTATATAAAATGTTTGTTTTTCTATGTTTAAATATGGGGTTTAATTAACAAATAATTTAATGAATCAAAGTACTTGATCATAAAAAAATGGATTTTAGTAATTAGAGAACAAAATAATGGCCCATGATTTTTTCAGATCTAATTATGATAATTAAATATTTATTCATTAATGTGATTAGAATCATTACTATATATGATGTTGATTTTTCAATTTTTTATACAGATTCATTATTATAGTTCATCTAATTAGTTTTAGTTTAATTTTTATTTTGTATATCGATCTTTTTGAATTTAAAATACAAGAATAAATATATGGATCAATCATATTAGTGGGTTTTACCACAGACTAATAACATACAACTCTTTTATAGTTGGTGATTAGGAATAGGTATTATAAATTTATAAACTTGATTCTCATAAGGAAATAATTATTCCTTGTAATAATTCATATATACATGAGTCATGAACCACTCTTGAAGTGAGTTGAAATGAGATTCATGGATTTTATAATCAGAAAAATAAAACATGCCCTATTTTAGATAAATACTGTGTATTATTCCATAAAAAATAATATATGTTAAAGATAAACATTATTATGAAAAAAACACTTAAAATTTAAATTATTTGATTGAGAAGTCACTTACTGTACTAATAAAATAACTAATGATGTATTTGAAAATACACATAGATGATATTAAAACCACTCAATTTTATCTATATCAAAGTGTTCTCTCTCTTTAATTGATAAATCCTAAAGCTGGGATGAATTATCTAATTTCATTTTAAAATCACTATGAAATACATCATAATTTTTTTTCGTTTAATTCAACCAATAAATATTTTATATTTATAATATCAAATGATATTTTTTAGGAATATGCTACTTGGATTCATTTAGACACCCATAAATAGGATAATTACACCTCAATTATATAGATCCACCAAACATGAATTCACTTGCTATGTGTATGGTTTGGTAGTACATGAAATAAAAATTTGACGGTGAAAGGAATTCCTACAAGTAACATAAGACTAATAATGTCTTATGTATAAAATATTTTGAATTAGTTTTATTATGATTTATTTAATAGAGATCATAAGAATCTTTAATCAATGAATCTATTTTATTGGGAGGAAAAATTTCATGAATTGTGATTAGAATTATTTATCGATGTAAAATATTATTTTTATGAATTTTTAAACTTGTAATGTCCCAATGGTCACATTAACATGCTTGTAAATATTATAAAATTAATAAGTAAAAACCTTAACAATATTTAAAATTGAATTAAATGTCTCCCTCCATTTTTTATAGATCATTTATTTTGTAGTATGAATGTATTATTTGTTACCCTATCATAAAGATACCTGTAATCATTTTATCAAATATATTTCTTTCAATTCACATAGTATTTTGAAGATGCTTCTTGATTTCCACTTAACACCAAAAAATGGTTTATAATATATTACTGTACATGTTTTTATAAATATTGGTGATATTTAAATTTTTTCTTAAAATATTGTCTTTATAGTGAGAAAAATTGAAGAAAATACTTCCATTATTCTAATTATGGTAGTGATTTTCATTTTAAACATACATATAATCTAATTGAAAACCAAAAAATCCTATAAAATCATTCACCAAGTGAATGTTTTCTTGACCATGTTTTACTAAAATATTAACCCCAATTAGTATTTATGGTCCTCAATATTCTTATTTAAAATCATCAAATGATTTTTTATAAACATATGTAGTGGAGGAAGAATTTATTTATGTCCAATATATGCGCAACTCTTACAATATTTAAGCAGTATTGACTTATTTAATTTTGTTGTAATAAGGATAAGGGAATTTTCTATTTGTAATTATACTAAATAAATTCATATAACTAGATAAATAGTTAATTATCCTAAATAAAGTAGTTCACAGTCTAAATATTTCATTAGAAACTGAACTAAAATTAATCAAATGTTTGACATAAAATTAATTAAATTCATCAATCAATGGATGAAAAAAAACATAAATTATATGTCTGGGTCCTTTGGGTTCTTAAATAAGAATAAAAGGTATTAGAATTAGTTGTTTCATACATATACATAAGAAAAAATTGTATGGAATCAAAATCACAGGCTATCTATAAGTGATTATTCAATATATAATCTTATAAATTTTAAAATCACCAGCTTTAAAACCCATTTGACCGTTCAAATTATTTTGAGAAAATTATGTTCATATATTAATAAATTAATTCAATTTCAAAGAGTATTATATTTTCGAGAAATTATCATTTTACTTGTTTTATCTACATTACATATCATTAATTAATTTATTTTAGATAATACAAATAATCTATTCAATATTAGTTTTATAGGAAAGTGAAACCTATGATTTGTAGTTATATTATTCCCATCATTCAAACCCATACCCCAATGAATTTAATGATTCACACTTAGCATTATTTATTTCACCTATAAATGTTATATATAATAAATAATCACTAAAATTTTTATCTTTTATGAAAAACATACATATTTTGGGACACACATCCATGGTTTCATATGGAAACCGAATTTATAATTCAATTTCTAAGCATGGTACTATGACCCAAGAATCTTTACTCCAATGGGGAGTTCCATTTAGGTTTTGATGAAATCTTTTATGTATTGATATAGTGTGAAATTAAAAACCCATTTTCCATGATCATTTATTAGTATGTAAATAAGGAAAAAATGAATAATATCAATCATACACACCTTGTATACATTAGCTTAAACTATGTTAGTTGATAATGACTACTTTACAATAATAAATAGGTTCTTACCTCCACGAGTGATTCAATAACTATGGAATCTCGAATAAAATTTAAAAATACCATATTTAAATACAAATTTATGATAATTTCTGATCATTTAAGGAAAAAAATTGGAATACAAAGGTTGAACTAATTGTATACCATACACACATCTCACAAATGAATTATTGAACTCAAAATTATAGGCCTATTTTATTAAAAAATTATTCTCTTAAATTTAATGAATTTCATATATTCTTATACAAACATTTTAATACTTATATTTTATTTTATAATATATGATCTATTAATGTCATCAATTTTTAAATATTCAATGATCAAATAAAAGTTATACTTATGTGAATATAGTTTTACATGATGTTTACACCGAATAAATCAATAGTCTATATAGACTCAATAAAAATACAACACCTATGATATCTCATACTATACATCTGTCAATTTCTATTAGGAATAAAAAATATATTGATATAACCCAGATAAATACCTAAAAATTGGGGCTTTAGTGTACTTTACTTTCTAAACCACTTGTAATAAAAAAAATATTAGATAAAAAATCTATCCACTTATTAATTGACTTAAAATATAAAAAACCATAATAAATTATAGTTTATTAGCTTCTATACATTCAAAATAAAATTTGGTACAAGCATCATTAAGGATTCTAATTTTTTTTACTCTTCAAAATTTATTCCAGAGTATGGATTACACCCCTTACCTCACTATTCATGACATTAATTATTTCATAATGAAAACCACATACTATATCCTTTAGAATTACATTTATCAAGTACTTTGTATTTAGATCAACTAACATTGATTCAACTTTAATTATATCCAAATCCACAAGATCACTTTCTATATGTTGAAAGGAAACATACACTTCCTAATGATGAGTCCAATTCATATATATATATATATATAATAAGTAATTACTGAAGAAGTTATCCCTCACAATATCCTACATGAATTATTATTATTTTTTACATTTTCTATATGAAAAATAAATATGATCAATTTTAAATCCACCGGTAAATCCAATAAGCTCCACAATCTCGTCAAAAATATTTTCTACTATATTTGGAAGATGAAAAAACACTTATCAATATATATTATATCGGTTTGAGGTTGGTGATAAGTAGATTAAAATATACACCTACATAATGTAATGGACACTTGAACACAAGGCCTCTCTTCATAACCATAGAGGGCCGAGGGAATAACCACTCGACCACACTCCATGGGGAAACACTTATCAATATATATATCTATAAAATAAAAAATTATTTTTATATATTAGAAATACTTTTAAAATTCTGGGTATGATCTAATGAATAAAAAAATATTAGTATATATTACAACACATTGTATATATATAAATTATATAAAAAATAAATAATTTAAAAATTAATTTATTAAAAACATATATTATGTTATACAATTTATCATGGAAAACAACAACTACATTCTATTATGAAATAAATATTATGATAAAAATTCCTTTAGTTTAGAAGAATTATTTAATTTTTACTGGTATTAAAAAAAATCAAATTATAAAATTATAATAATTTATAAATAAAACCATATCATATGTTGTGATAAACTAATATAATAAATAGTAATAATGTTTTTTGGTTATATTTTACCTTTTGTTTTTATATGAATAGTATTTTACATTATTTCTTATATTGAATATTTTTTTATCTTTTAAAAGGTAATAAAAATCAATAGATCAACTTTTAAAAAAATAAATAACAAAATTATCAACTTGAATGATGAAAATTAACATAGAATACATATTTTAGGTTATTTCATTATTATTTTTGAAAAAGTAATAATAATAATTTATCTTTTTTTTTCAATAAAATTTTATAAACCACATTTTTTTTATTAAAAAACATTAAAAAACCATTTTAAAAATTTAATTTTTTTTTTAGAATCATAACAAATATTTATTATAAAAAAACCACTAACACTGAAAAACCATGTTATATATATATATATATATATGATATTTGTGCATATAATTGTTAGCTTAATCAATTAAAATGAATAACATAAACATAAAACATATGTTTTTGGATATTCCATAATCTTCTTTAAAATTAAAAGTATACACACACACACTCACACACACACCCACACACACATATATATATATTTCTTTTTCAATATAATAATAAAAAAACACCTAGTTTATATTAAAAATAATTAAAATTAAACACTTATATCAATAAAATTTATTAGTATGCTAGATATCACAATGATCCCCGTTAAATAAATACATTCACCATTAAAACAGATGTTCTATGTATGAATTTAATAATAGAATTCATTATTTATTCAATCTATATTTAACACATGTCCTTTAATTAAATTTTTTATTAATAATTATAATCAATTAAAAACCAATTAAAAATATCAAATGATTTTTTTAATTTAAACTATAAAATCATAATAATTAAAAAATTTAAGAAATGTTACAAGTATACTCTCGATTAAGAACATAGAATCCACTAAAATACATGCATAAATTTCAGTCCCCTTAATAATAAAAATAAAAATAATAATTTAGCAGGATTGAAAGTATAATTAAAATATATAATAAAAAATTTAGTATTGAAAACATATAAAAATTCAATAAAATATATCAAATAAAATATAAATAAATCAAATTATATATAAAGTATTCTATAAAATGAAACTCAAAATAAATAAAGATATTGGAAAAAGTAATCATTATGGATGAAATAACATAGGGTTTCCAATGAGCATGAGAAATTATAACTATGGGTGTGTGAGGTATGAAAATTTAGTATGGTCACTGGGGGTTCAAGATATAAAGTAATGGGTAATGAAAATTATAGGTTTGTGGTTTGAGATAATTATAAATGGTTTCTAGAATTATTAAGGCTATGATAAGGGGGGTGTGACAGAGGGGTATGAAACTAAGGGATATTTTTAGTTTGTTTATATTTTTTCATATATATATATATCCCTTAATATAGATCATTAATAATCTAATTAGTAAATGGTGTTTGGGGGTTTTTAGATTCCATATCTATAGAAGATTCATTCTATGTTATTGTTATTTTTCGAGATATTTTTTATATATGTAAACTAATTTACTACTTTTATGATCATCTTTAATACTCAACCCACATATCCAATCTTCATATTTGAGAGAATTTGATATATGTACATTTAGTGGTATTATCCTTGAAAAATAGATTGAAAAATTCTGTTACAATTTTCAGTAGTTGTTACAAATATTATTTTGAGTTGTTTTCATGTTCTACCATTTCTGTTAAAAAACAATTTTTTATTCAAATTCATTGATTTTCTTATTACATTACTATCCCTTAGATGAATAGGTTTCATAGTTATCTCATTTTTATAACTATTTAGACATTCTATATCACTATAACTTCTCTTTTAGGAGTATATGGTTTTAAGTATAGTTGTAGTAAACCGAATTATTTCAAGGATTATCTTTATTTTTTATATCATTGTAAAAATAAAAAGTATATATTACTGATTTTATTAAACAAAATAAATTCTTTTGAAAGGTATAAAAAGTTTTTTATTTTTCTTGTAAGGAGACTTAAGCATTAAAAAAATAAAATATAAATATATTATAAATGTGTTTGAAAATAAAAAACACTAGTACATGTCATTTTTCAAAATAAGGAATATTATCCAAGTACATATTTTAATTTTTATACATCTATTATTATTTAGATATAGTAAAAAATAAACATATATCAGACCAATATATTCCGTACAATAAATATTTATAATAAAAATTATGTAAATCAACTTAGATTGAATATTTTGACAAAATTTTATATGTTTTTATTAAATGATGATCATGTGTTTGAATAATAATACTTAAGACTCATGTTGAATCTTCCAAAAATTTAAATGACTAATGATATATAATAAACAAAGAAAAAAATATTTCCAAATAAAATATGTGATAACAAATACTTTTAATGAAGGAAAAAAGATAAAATCCAATGAATCTTGTATATATAACAAGTTGGAAAAATTATGGTACACCAAAAATCTAAAAAAGATCTCCATTTTATATAAGGATTCATTAGTAATTAAAATCTGTGACTATTAATATTTAATGTGTTATTCAATTTCTAAACATAACATACAAAAAATACCTGACAACTTGAAAATAGAAAATAATTGAAACAAGTAAATAAATTTAACAATGATATATAATGAAATAGAAATCTTTTCATTATTAAATAGTCATTGAGTCTACGGATCCAAAACACTTACACCATATTCAACACAGTCACCCATAATAATATAATTAATGTATTGATTAATTTTTTATAAAAATTCTCATATAATGAGATTATTGTCCCACTTAGTACTAAAACATCCTTAATCAATGATGATTTACATGTCATAAATCAGGTTATAAAATCCATAACAAAATTATCACCTAGAAAAAATTGTTTAAATATTAGTAATCTCATCTTATAGAACACTATGTATTATTTCGTTGTAGAATAGTGGTGTAATTGAATTAAACTAAATACACACACCAAAACATACCTCAAAGCTAATCACTGTCATCAAAGAAGAGTAATTTTCAACTACATATCTTAGGTATATATCATCATTAATATCTAAAATAAGAAAAACAACCCATAAAATTTCATATTAATTTTTCAATATAAACCACTCTGCCAACTTAATCCTATCATAAAGATACTATCACAATATCTATCACGACCCGACCCATGGGGGTCCAAACCATGACAAGCCCAAGCCCGCCTCTAATAGGGCAGGGGATATCAACCTGCATTGAGTAGGCATACCCCAAAAATGTGAGGCATTAGCCTAAAGTACCTACACACACACACATATCCAAGACCACAAAATGATGATATGTAAAAAAAATTATAGAATCCATGCATACATCAAAGATCCCACAATAGAGTACAATAGTGAAAGTACTATAAACAGAAAAGGGGAAAAATAAATCCAAACCAAAACTATAAAGATTCCAACCTACTCCCAGGGAGAGGAATAAGTCAAAAGTACCCTCCCAGTAAACACCTCGGTCTATCAAGATTGAGCTATGCTCCACCCACTCTCTATCCTCCCAGGACACCATCAAAAGGGACACTATTTGCACATGACACGACACATGCAGGAAAATCCCATGCATGGGTGAGTATAACAATACTCAGTAGGATACCCTGAAAACACTAAAACTGAATCACCAAGTATAGTCATCTCAATACAAGATGTAACAATGTATCACAGATACAAGAAGTACAAAAAAGAACCCAGATATACCGAGTAAAGATGCCACACCATCAGTCGGTTATAACAAAATACCAACCATAGGATTTTGCTCGAAGCAAAGTTTGGTTCAGGTGAACTCACTCCACAAGATATGTTATCATCGAATAAACTCAACGAAAAGGTCTAACTCATTTAGGAATCGCCTAAATATAACACATTGGTCTGTGAAGGCTATCATACATAGACAAGTCTTCATGCCCATGATCATTGGGGGACACCACGAACCTAATCTGGATCAACCTGCTACGTAGGGGATCACATTCCAATGATTCCACAAACCTTATCGATGTGGCCCAATAGATAGATGATCAATTCCTTACTCAGGGTTGTTATGCTAATTCCAAAAACTCTACTAGGGGTGATAGAGGATCTCACTCTAGTCTCATGGAGGGACACCACAATTCTATCTGATACTCTACCTCTGTCGGGGATTAAAATCTAGTGATGTGGATGTAATTACACACCGTACCCCCATGGAAAAGGACCAAGGGAACACACTCAACCTATACTAGTAAAAAATAGAAAACGAAGAGAATAAATCAATCTTCATGGGAGTACACGACATGTTCAAGGGGGTACACAATGTGATCAACTATCCCAAGTCTTTCCTAGGTGTAAATCAACGCATGAAATGTAGTCTCCATATACATGACATGTAGGATGAGTACATGGATTGTAGAGAGACACGGTTCCCTGCCTGTATCACCTAGTTTCATCTGTGTACTAAAGTTGTGTCCATGTATTGGTCCATGTACGCCAATCTCTTTTCATATCAAAGTATACAACATGCCATCTGGTCGTGTATTGTTTCATGTGTCTGTGTACACCCCAGAGTACAGGTTGAGTCAACTGGGGAGGGTCACATGCTGTGTGATCATCATCTCCTTCCCAAAACCCTAAACACCATTTAAGTGTCCCCACATGACATGTAGTACCAAATTACATGCCATTTTTCTCATAATTTTATAGATCAATATTTTTTTATTCTTCCTAATGCACTGATTCTACCTTAATTTCTACCAGAGATCACTTCATAGATCCTAGATCTACATTGAATGCACATTGCTACCTGTAGGTCACTGAAATCCTACCTAAAAATGCATCGGGAACTCACTTATGACATTCAATTGTGGAGCGATTCCTGGTAAGGGTATGGAACTGTAGATTTTCTCTAGTTCATCCATGATCTAACCATCACCAACATCGAATCCTCGATCCAAATCCATTTGCATGTTCTATACCTATAGTTTGGATCCGTTACACCGAAGAATGATTGAAAAATGATCTAAAACTATTTATCTATCAAACTCTTGTCCAATGGACTACCAATGATGATTGTGTGAAACAAATTGGGGATAAATATATAAACCAAGAAAGTGAGGTACGAACCTTGTCTATTTTTCATTTGGCCTCAATTCATTATCATTGAAGTATAATTGAAAAGAAGATATCAAAAAACCAAAGTTTAATAATTCTATCCAATTAAATATATTGATGATGTGAGGATCAATTCTAGTTCATTTAATTGACCCATATTCATCTAGGATTATGAAAAGAAAGAAATTCAAAAAACAAAACCCCCTACCTAGAGTTTGGATCAATCATTGATGGAGAATGACTATCTTTCCATCATTGATGAGATCACCTAAATTCACTGACATGACAATCCATGATCTGTTGTCATCCTCCAAGACCAATCTCCTCTAACGATGTCTAGGTATCTAGGATTTAGAGGCAAACAATGAGAAAAAAGCTATATCTGTATAATTATTGATGAGAAAGTTACAACATTGTAGAAAAATAAAATAAATCTTTTAATTAATTTATTTTTTTAATTTTGAGCCCCTATAACCTTTTTTACAAATGACCAGCACCAACCAATGTTAGGTCATGCCTCGGTATATTTGCTTCTTGACTCAATAGTGTCCTCAGATTTTTGATTCGAGAACATGTTTAGGATCTATTCAACTTTTTCAATAAAACCATGCATACATGATATTAAAACTTTTAATATTTTTAAAAAATATGTTCTAGGAACTTCGGGACATAGAATCCCATACTGGCTCATCATTTGGTGTCAAAATCAATCAAAATATTATTTAATAATAATATATATAAAATCGTAGATATTACATTCTCCCCACCTTGGGCTTTATATCTTCAAAATCCAAAATAATATATACTCAAATAGATAAGGGTATTGATCATGAATCTAAGCCTCCCACTCCCATGTGCTCTCCAGAAGATTTCCATACTATCATCAGACACAAACTAAAGTAATTGATCACCCATGAAGGATCCTCTCCTTCAAATAATCAATCGCCACTGGGTGCTCAGAAAAATTCACTCTATCCATGATGTATAGCTCTCACTAATCGATGATGTGCGATGGATTATGATCACACCTCCTTAGCTACAACACATGGAAGTTTTACTATACTTGATCTAACTAAAGAGTTCGATATAAATGTAACACCACCTCAACAACTCTACACATTATCTAAAAAAAGAAAATTAATCTTTTAGATAGCTTACCACCACATCCAAATATCTATAATCCCCATCAAGGTGAAACCTGAAAGACCACATGGTCTCCTTCCTTGAAGTCCAACGGTCTCTATCACCTATAATTATAAGACTTATGATTTCTCTATTTAGTATTCATCTTCTCCTGAATGATCTGCACATTCTCTCTAGTAGCTCGTAGCTACTCTGGGCCCATGAGTGCTAACTCTCCTAGGTCAGTCTAGAGAAGTGGTGACCTACAGGGTCTCCCGTAAAAAGCCACGAATGGTGCCATACCAATGGTGGAATGGTATATATTGTTGTACACAAAATCCATAATGGGTATATGTTCCTCCAAACTATAGCCAAAGTCTAACATGTAGTTCTGTAACATTTCCTCCATAACCTACATGGTCTGCTCGGTCTAACTATCCGTTTGTGGGTGAAAACTATACTGAAGCGCAACTGTGTCCCGAATGACTCTTTTAATCCCTTCCACAACTGGGATGTAAAGAGAGAATCATGATCTCAAACAATTGTTGATGGAACTCCATGGAGTTGAACTGTCTCCTAAACATAGAGGCATCTAAAGATCCCTACTGAACTATGCTCTCAGATAGTTAGGATGTTGTCCGACTTGGTGAGTTAGTCAATGATCACCTATATGGAATCATGTCCCCTAGACATAAGTTGTAATACCATCATGAAGTCTATATATATCCCATCCCACTTTCATTATGGAACATCAAGGGACTGAGTTAACCTCATTGGAACCTAGTGCTCAACCTTTACTTACTGACAATTAAGGCATTGAGAAACAAACTATTTAACTTATTTCTTCATATTTGGCCACCAAAACCGATTCTAGAGTTCTTGGTATATATTTTCCACTCTTAGATGTAATACCAAAGGGGATATATAATACCCCCTAAGAAACTCCTCCCACAATGATACTGGTACTACTGTGCATCCTATGAAAATAATGACATGCTCCCTAGCTTATGAATATCAATTAGGATCATTCCTGGTGGGTATCTGAGCAAATAGTGTATCATAGTAGGTATCCCCAAGCTATGCCTCCCTGAACCAATGTAATAGTTTAGGGGTGGCAAACATTGAATATAGGTAATATACTCTATCTCCATTTACAAAGGATAACTAGAATGATGCCAATTGATCTGGCACCTCGTTCATCAACTGTTAATTAGATCTTCTACTGAGATCATTTTCCACAATGTTCCCCTTCCCAAGAGTATAGATAATCTCAAAGTCATAGTCCTGGAGTAACTATAACCATCACCAATGACTCATGGTTAGATCCTTACAAGATAATATATATGTGAGACTATTGTGATCATATTAGTTAACAAACTACTCACCCATCATGTAAGGTCCTAAAATCTTCAAAGAGAAGACTACCACTGCTAACTCAAGATCACGGGTTGTGTATTTATGCTCATGTGGACTCAACTAGCGACAAAAATAGGAAATCACCACTTTCCTCTACATCCAGACACAACCAAGCCTAGTTCCTGATGCATCATAGTATACCACATACTCAACACCTTCCTCTGGTAAACTCAAGATGGGATCACTCATTAACCTCTAACTCTACTCCTGAAAGCACTATTAGCACTTTTCCATCCACACAAAAGGCTTCCCCTTTCTTGTCAAAGCTATCAAGGATTATTCCACTCTAGAGAAGTTGAGTAAAAACCTCTAATAATACCCTTCCAATCCAAGGAAACTCCACACCTTGGTAACAATCATGGGTGGATCCCAAGGAAGCACTGCCTCAAACTTCACTGGATCCAATGAAACTACAGCCTATGAGATGATGTGTTCTAGAAGATAGACCTCTTGAATCTAGAACTGGAACTTAGAGAGGTTTCTATAATGTCAGTTCCCTTAGAGTGTTTCTAGGACCATCATGAAGTTTCTCATGTGATCCTCCTCAGACGTTGAATACACTAGGATGTCATCATTGAAGACTACCATGAACCAGTCTAAGAAAGGTTGAGAGATCTAGTTGATAAGTCCCATAAAAATGATAGGGAATTCTTCATGCCAAATTACATCACCAAGTACTCACATTGACCATACTGATATATGAATGTCATCTTTGGTATATCTTCATCCTATACTCACAGCTGGTTATAGTCTGATCTGAGGTCAACCTTCGTGATCCATCATGCCCCATTCAACTAATCAAATCGGCCATCAACCATTAGTAGCAGAGATTTTTTCTTCATGATCCCTTGATTTAAGCCCTGGTAATACACACATCACATCAAGATCCTATCTTCCTTCTTGGAAAACAAAACAGGGGCAACCCAGGGTGAACCAATCAGTCTCACAAAGCCCGTCCTTTACAAGTACTCCACCTACACCATTAGTTCACGAAGCTCTATTGGATCCACTTGATATGAAAGTATAGATATTGGTGCCATCATGGGGTGTAAATCAATGTAAAAGTCTATCTACCAATGGGGAGGTAATCCTAGAAAATATTCACGAAAGTCATCCTCATACTCCACCACTACATAAAATTGAGGACTGACATCATCCACTACAATGAGGGTTAGGATGGAAAATTGATGAGTAATTAGTTATACCCTCATATGTATGAGTCCGTCTTGAATTTCATGGATTTTATTTTCACCAAAAAAGAAAACATGGTCCCATCCCTGAAGACACACTATAATTTTCACCTAAAACAGTCAATCTGAGCATGAAGTTGGATAACTAGTTTATTACAAGAATGAGTTCGTAAGGCCTCGATGCCACTACCAAGAGATCCAAACTAAATATCTCACCTCCAAGAGTCATTTCAAAATTTCGTCAACTGTGTGTGATAGTTGAGTCTCCTCTTATAGAAGTCTCCAACCATAAGGGTTGTGTAAATAGTTCAACTGAAATCCTTGAGTCTCAAACAATATTCGTGCAATGAAAAGAATAACTAACACCTGTGTCTGTCAAAATTGTATTTAAGGTGGAAAAGATATAGATCTTACCTCAAATAATCCTTGGAGACTTGGGGTTATAGGCCTCTGTAGCCTGTAGCTGGACTCATCCCTATTCACTAGCTCCCTAAGCCTAACATAGACCACCCGGGGGTAGTGGTTGTAATAGGTCAAACCTCCGACCACTTCCTGCTACCCTGCCTTACCCTCTTCCACATTCACCGCCCTGAGAACCACCCTGATCCTATCTCTATCTCTATCTCAGGGGACCCTCAACCATCTCTCGATTAGCTGTATGACAGGTTGGAAAATCTCATGCCAGATGTCCTTGACCATCATAAGAGAAACACCACATGTCCCTGGGCTAATTTGTGCCACCATGAGAGCCCTAGAACACTGACCCTTACTCCCATGATCATCTCTTGAAGTGTCTGATACACTTGGATCCCTGTGAATACTGTCGACTACCTACTGCAAGGGTCTTAGCTACCGGGTGCCCACTGCTAGCTCCAACAATGGGTGTCTGCTCTTCCATAAATATTTATACTAATGGGGTTCACTCAAGTACTCCAACATAGGTATAAATACTTAGGGACAACACTGATTCCCTGATGTATAATTTCATGCTAGGCTCTAAGGTTCAACCTCTAAATAAATAGCCTCGTACTATATCCAAAGAGTAGTGTGATAGAAATGTGAACTTCTCTAAATAATCTTCCTTGGTCATACTTACCTACTATAGATATAGGATATCATGTATTCATACTTATCACAATGTGGCTAGATAGAAATCTTCTCTAAAGAGACTCTTGATGTATGTCCAGAAAAGAGTTGTGTCTTCTTGCGGCGGAGTCACAAAGATCCACCATCACCCAAAAAAGACCTAAATAAGACTCATGGTAAGGATTGCCATCTGGTCAGCAGACATTCTCACAAGGTGGAAAATGTGAGTGACTACCTCTATCCAATCCTCATCCATATGGGGGATTGGATCCCCTCGATACCTAAGAGGTCACTACCTCTAAAACTCCTGAAATACACTTAGCTTGCATGTATCCACAGATGGTAGTGCTAGGAGTAGTTTCTGCTCTATGGGTGATGCTATAGCTGGTAAACCACATAGAGCTTCTATCTTCTGTACATGCCTCAGTACTATTGCCTCATCACTTGGTGGTTCATCCTTATGATCATGCAATGGAATCCTGGATGGGTATCTACATGGAGGAATCATAAAATAATTCATGATGTGCCATAGTAAATTGAGTATATATGGGGAGCTAACTCAATAAGGACATAGATAACACAACCATTCCTATATGATGAATGTACTATTGTTTTTCCTTGCATCATGTGTCTTATTTTACTGAGTAAAAAATGAGGAGATCAAAGTGCTGATGTATGGATACGTCGGCCGCCGCACCAACACTGGAGTCACTGGCCTGAAATCCGAACTCGAAACACATAACACTGTAGCTCCAAACCAATATCATAGACCCCTGTTCCTAATGTAGAACCTATATTTGTTGACACCACTCTATCATGACCCGACCCACTAGGGTCTAACCCATGACGAGCCCATTCCCACCCCCAATAGGCCAGGGGGTTGGAGACCAGTGTTGTGTAGGCATACCCCACAAATAGGATTCATTAGCCTAAAGTTCCTTTTCACACACACACATATCTTGGCCCACACAATGATGAAATGTAAAACAACTAAAATAATGAATTCATACATCTAAGATCCCACCAAACAGTATGATATTGAAAGTACTATAAACAGAAAAGGGGTAAAAAATAATCCCAACCAAAACTATAAATAGTCCAACTTACTCCAAGGATTAGGACTAAGTCAAAAGTATAATCCTTGTAAACACCTCAGTCTATCAAGCTCCAGCTAGGCTACACCCACTCCCTGTCCTCCCAACACACCATCAAAAGGTTTTCTGTCTGTACAATACATGACACATGCTATAAAATACCATGCAGTGGTGAGTATAACAATACTAAGTAGGATACCACGAAAACTCTAAATAAAAATAACCAATTATAGTCATATCAATACAAGATGTAACAATGTTTCATAGATAAAAGATGTACAAAAATAACCTATATATACTTAGGAAATACACCACAACATCAGGCAGTTATAACCAATTGCCAGCCACAAGATTCTGCTTGACGAAACACTCATTTTGGGAGAAATCACTCCATGAGCCATGTTGTCATCTGAGAAACTCGATGAAGAGGTCTAACTCACTTGGGACATAACAAAAGAGAACACATTGTCATAAGAATAATATGATACATACATAGGGGGTCACGCCTAGGACTACTGGGGGACACCATGAACCTACACTGGATTAACCTACTACGTAAGGATTCACATGTAAATGATTATACAAACCTAGCTAATGAAACCGACTAGATAGAGGACCAATTACCTACTCATGGAGGTTATACCACTTCCACAAACTCTTCTAGGGATTACAGAGGATCACACTCCAGTCTAAAGGAGGGACACTACAACTCTATCTGAGACTCGACCTCTAGAGGGATTTATATTCTAGTGATGTGGATGTAATTCCATATTGTACCCTTGAAAAAAGGACCAAGGGAAAAAAATCAAACAATTCTAGTACAAAATAGGGAAATTAATATCCTTAAGAACTCTTGATATGAGTACACGATGTGTCTTAGGGGTACATGGTGTGTTAATCTGTCCCAAGTCATGCTTAGGTGGAAATAATCACACGAGATGTTGTATTCATATACTTAGCATGTGAGATGAGTACACAATGTATAGAGAAACATGGATCCCTTCCTGTGTCACCTATCCATGTCTATATACTAATTTTTTGTTCATGTACTGATCCATGTACAACAAGCCATGTCCGTGTCAAGGTACATAGTGTCCCATCTGTCCGTGTCAAGGTACACAATGTCCCATCTGTTCGTGTACGATTTACCATGTCAGTTTAATCTCCAGAGTACATGTTGAGTCAACTAGAGAGGGTCAGACACCATGTTACAGGGGTCACATGCCATGTGACAGGGGTCACAAGCCATGTGATCCTCATATTCTTCCTGAAACCCTAGCCGCTGCTGAAGGGTACCCCCATGATGTGTAGTACCGAGTTACACACTGTGTTTCTCAATATTTTCTTGATACAAAGTTCTTATTTGTTCTTCCTCATGCATCTCTTCTGCCTCTTCCCCCCCCCCCTGAGATTTCTCCATAGATCCTGGATCTACATTGACTATGCCTTGTAATCGGTAGCTCGCCAGAATCTGGCCTCAAAATGCATCGAGAACAGACCTTCAACTTCCATTTGCCACATGCTTCCCAGGAAGGGTATGGAACAACAAATCCTCTCCTGTTCATCCCTGATCTACCCATCAGAATCATCAAATCCTTGAACCATATCCATATAAATGTTCCATAACCATAGTTTGGATCCTTTTCCCTGAAGAATAGTTCTGAAATAATCCGAAATCAGGTATCTTTTGTGCCATTGGGAATGGGATTTCCAATTTAGATCACTCAAAGAAAATATAAGAGAAATTCATAAAACACTAAATTGAGGGACGAACCTTGGACATTGTTCATTTGGAATTGATTCATTATCGTAGAAGGATAATTTAAGAGAGGAAATCAACGAACCAAAATTTAACACTTCTATCTAATTAAATCTATCAATGATGTGTAGATAAATTTGTGTTCATTGAATTGACCCACTTTTGTTCAGGATTAATAAAAGGATGAAATTAAATTAAAAGAAACACCCTACCCAGTGTTTGGATTGTTCTTTGATGAAGAAAAGATGTGTTTCCATCATTGACAAGATCCCCCAACTCCGTAGGCGCCACAATCCACGATCTGTTATCGTCCACCAAGAACACTCTCCTCCAACAACATTTATGTCTCTAAGGTTTAGGGCCAAACCTAATAAAAAAGTTATATCTGTATACTTATAGGGGATAAATTCACTTCATTTAAGAAAAATAAAATAAATCCTTCAGTTAATTTATTTTTTTCATTTGGCACCACAAATTATTTTTTCACAAACGACCCACGGTGGCCAATGTGAGGTCACGCCTATGGTAAAGCTGCTATTCTGGATTCAACAGTTAACTTATATTTTTGATCCTAGAAATTTTTTAAGAGTTATTTCACTTTTTTAGGGAAGAAATGTGCACATGCTATTAAATCTTTTAATATTTTTCATACATTTATTATGGAACTCCAGCTCGGAATCACACGTCGTCTCAGTGCCTAGTCTCAAAATCAATCCTTATAATATTTTAAAAGAATACATAGAAATTACGAATGTTACAATATCTCACTTATCACACATATTTTCTTGGGTAATCCAAATATATCTCATAATCTCCTCAAGTAATAAAAAATAGAGACACCAATTCTCATACACTAGTGGGTTCTATAAATGGTAGACAATACCAATATCATCCCCAGTGATCCAATTTTTAAATAAAATGAATAAAACATGTCATGAAACAACTCAAGTGTATCGAACCTCAATTTATCCAAATATTAACCCTTTATACCTAAGAATAAAATTTAGTACTTATGGTTCCAAGGTTTTAATGGTTCGATAATTCATAGTTGGGAGGTTTTTAAACTTATGGGAGTATTTTTATTATTTTTTATCTGATAATAAAAATGTAAAATTTGATATAATAGTGTATTCTAGATTTTTTTGTGAACCAACATAGTTTTAGAGAGTCTATTGTGATGGGTTTATAAGGATGTAATAAAACTTATTCAATATAGGGGAATATAATAACTAAAAAACCCAAGATAACTATGACATAAATAACAAAAACCTTATATAAGATGATTAAATAACTTTTAAATTGCACTGATAAAACCATAACTACCACATTCAACAATATTTTAAATAAGGATCTCTTGAAATCATCCACCGAGTTCCTTCTTCTATGGTATTTTAATTGGATAATCTGAATCACCTGATGTTCATTCTGGACCAACCTTATAACCATGATACACTAGTATCCCTTGAGGAAAATGGAGAAAATGGAAGAAAGATTAATGGAGAATAAATGGGATTATATCTCACTCAAAGCATCACCATATCATTATATATGGCCTATTTATAGAGTCATAAATAAACTTTCAATCCTTTACATGAATTTAATTATATTTGTCATAATGTATGTGTAATGATTTGGTCATTCATTAATTTTTGATACAAATGAACTGTTGATTCCCCCATGCATTCCATATTATGAAACATCTATAATCATTTATAGAATTTTATAGAAGATTCATGAATGTTAAAACATATTGTTTCCCCATAAATCATAAATTATGATTGATACTTATCACAACCTTAAATACAATCATATCATATAGTACAACATGGAGAAGTCAGTGGAGTGATATCTTTTATCACCCCTACGATATTCCTAAACCATAGAATACAGTATGGCTTAGGTTTATATATTTCATACCACATGAAATATCTATACTTCATAATATTATACTGAGCATTCAAACATCATATTCATTACATACATTCCCATGACTTGATTATATAAGCCTCAATGATTGTATAATAATGGTGTGGAAGTATAAAGTCTCTCATTCTAGGTAACTTTCTACTAATGATGACCCACATATGTGATCATATCAACTACAAGAAATAAATAAAATATTGTATTATATACATTACCAAGAACGTTTAGATTTGGAGTTTTATATAGCTAGGATAAAAAATTAACCAAAAAAAACCATGAATGTTTCAACAAACAAACATTTTTCCCACTATATAAGAAATTGATTAATCCATAATAAGTCTTACAAAACTTCTACAAATTCTCTACACACGATACACTTCTAAACACACATTATTCATTACCTTTATTCATAACCTGAGGAAATTGAAACATAATAAAAGGTTGATATCATATTATCATTAAGGGATAAATAATAAACTCAAAACATATGTGAAGATCAAGGGTAAAACATTAGATATAACATAACAACATGTGCATAGGAATGAGAGGCAGAACATGAACATATGTACATGTGGAATAACATGATCGTAAGTCCATTAAGTATAACATGGATATATGGCCGCAACATAAACATGATGAATTCATAATAATATCACCAAATTTCATCAATAAGGTGTCGTAAAATAATATTACCAAGGATATTTACTAGGTTTCATGAAACATTACGTTGTCATGCTTCCAAAGTATCATTAGCATGTCATATCTAGAGATTAATTATCCAATGCATTGGAGTGCTATCAGAGCACACCATTAATATTTATATCATTATGTGTTCCATATTAATCATACAACATAAGAATTTATTTCATTAATTTAATCCCATGATTAGGGAATGCGGTCATACATGTGATTCCCAAAACAATTAAGGATAATTATAACTAATTGAATACCCCTGAATGAAAAGAGAGTTACGTATTGAAAACATTATAGAATATCCTGGAAAATCGAGAAGTGATTTCAGCATCCTAACAGCTATGATTTTTTGTTGGGAAATGTATTTAATGAGAGTTAAGGGAGGCCTCTCTTCAATAGTGGATCATTTAGAAAGTAAAGGATTGATTATGAATATATGAAAACATAATAAATTGAAACTCCAATGAATTATTAGAATTGATGTACATGAATAAAAATGAGGATGAAGACAACCCTTACCTTTCTATATATTTTATAAAATATTAGGAATAATTCTTATATAACAACCCAAGATTTTATATTTATTTCCACTGAAAAAAACTTTAGGTGTTTGATAGGTTTCCTTACATGCAACCCGAAATCTATATGAATCTAGATATAGTATAATATTATAACCTAGATATTAAATTAGTAGGTATGAATATTAATTCAATGATAATGAAAAATATTTATATTGTTTTTAAATAGTGATAATTTCTTGATTAATTTATATTAAATAAGTACACTATTTTAATTAATGTCATTTTATGCTTCAAAAACATGTTTTCTACAAAATGATTTTTATCACATTTTTTCAAAAAAACCTTCAAGTTAATTTATAAATTTTTTTTGAACATTTATTTGGGGAAAATAATTTAATTTCTGAAAATAACATGTTAATAATACCATTGGTTAATTTTTTGGATTTTTCTAAAAGGATTTATTTTTTAGTGAATAGTGAAAATACCGATTTTTGTAAAAACTCTAATTTAGTTTCTAGTAAAATTACCATTAAGTTTTAAATTTGAAATTAAATTAATATAATAGTTATTTAATTATAAATAAGTTAATTAATTTTTTCTTAATCATCATTATAATTTTCTTTTGTATACGTTCGTTTTTGGATTAAATTTTTTTTTCTAAAAACCGTTTTAGGATTACAATGTGTTTTTATCTTAATAAATTAAATCAATATATATTTATTAATGTTTTTAATGAAATTTATATATTATATATTCAATAAAATATTTTAACATTCATTTTATGGTTTTTAAAATGAATGGAATGGAAGTAAGTTATGTTTTTTGTTTAAAAGTTCATATTTCAAAAATGATATTTAGTTGCGGTTTGCACACTTATTTCAAATTAAATTCTACAATATATAGTAATTGAATCTGATAAAATGGATTCAATATTTTTAATAAAAAAAATTAATATAATTTTATTTTTTGAAATTCTTTTTTTCGTAGTGAATGGTAAAAATAGTAATGGTTTGTTACCACAGTTAAGGTTAAAATGAGTTTACTAGGGGGTTAAACAAATAGATGTGGGTAGGATTGACAGAAAAAATTCTCTTATTTTTATTAATTTAATATATTTCAGCCTCATATTATCCTGAATTTATGTTCCAATACACTTTAAGACACTTTACCATGAAATTATCCTTATTTATTCGAAATATTTTTAGAAATTCCTTGTGTAACCTCCCTTCACTTTTAAAATGGAACCTCTTATCCTCCATTATTCATGTAGTTTATGAATTATAGCTTAGAAAATTACATATAAAAAACCTTCTTATAATTCTTCCCTTAATCCTATATATATTTTTATTCTACTAAGAATAATACTTCAAAGATTAATGTGTAAGCCAAAGGACGTGTCTCAAAGAATAGGTATAGATCATAACCCATCCCTTTAAGTATTATTTTATTATTATTATTCCACTAAAAATTTCATACCCATAAAAATATGATTAATCTAGTATCATTAATATACTAATATTTCATTATAATTATGGTACATCCATATTCCACCTCTAAACAATCAAATGGGTGATGAAAGTATCACCCGTGCATACGTATGGACTCCCACCTCTATGAAGTGATACGATTCATTTTCCACCACCTTCATTCATGACTGGTTGTTAAGATAAATTTAATATTTATTTTTGATATTTATTTTATAATATTTATTCCTTAACAATGAATAAATATTTATCTTTCATTAATTCCATCCATCAAAAAATGGAAACATCACTCATGTGTACGTACAAACTACTGTATCCACATAATGATGTAATTCATTTTTCATCACCGATTTATATGAATGGAAATAAATAAATAAATATATATATATATATATATATATAATGAATATATATTATATTTATATCATTATTGACATTATTGAGATGAATAAACCATGATCAATGTTCAAGTACAAAAATTTTTAAACCAAAATATGCATGAAAAATTAAGTAGTGAACACCCAAAATGATGATGATAATGAATGATTATTAATGAATGGTTGATAATATGTTATAAGTATACCATGTTTGGTATTATAGGTATGCATATTATTTTTTATAGAATTATAATAAATATAAATTATTATTCATGAGTTTAAAGGGATTATAAAGTTAGATGAACTTGAGGTAAGGGTTTTAATTTGCAATCTCATTTTTACTAGGATTGTTTATGATTAAACTTTATGGAGATGAAATTATATGATCTATCTTTCAAAATTATTATTTTTTATTTTAATCTATTTATTTCTAAATATTATATGTTTTACTTTCACTTACATGTCTTTAAGTACTCAAGATACCACAATATTTTTTTTTAATGAAAACTGAAATAATCTCTCTCTTTAGTCAAGAATATTTTATTTCATGTACATGTTTTCTTTAAAAAAAATTCAAGAATGTTTCTACTATTTCTTATAATTTATTAAATTCATTTTTACCCATGTTTTAGTTTTTATAATTTTTTAAATGCAATGTTCTTTTCATTTTTTGAATGAGTTATATTAGAATTTTTACCAAAAATGTGAAAGGATGTTTTGCTTTACGGGACACCATATGAATTGATTTACCCAACATCATGAATAATATTTTAATTTAACCTTCCTTTAGAAGTTTCATTGTTAATTTTAAAATAAAAATTTTTCCTTAATCTTTTTGATTTTTTTTAAATAAGCGATTTTCAAAATGAAAAGGATATTTTCTTTAAGAAATGTTCTAGTGAAATTTTAAATGTATTTTTAATCTATAAAAAGTTAATTTCACATTTCTTATTATTTATAGGGGATATGATCCAATTTTAATTAATTTTTTAATTATGACAGAGTTGAAAAACTCCTAAAATATGACAAAGTTAATAAAATTCTAAATTATGGTGAAGCTAATTGGACAGAATTTACTCCTAAGATAATTCTAGAAATTACTAGGTAGGAATTTCCATTATGGAACATTTTCCATAATTAAAGTCTAGGTAGTGAACTTGAACTAAGAAAGTGATTTTATATGAATATTTTAATGCTAAAAACTTATGTATTTTTATTATGACCTGTTCTCATCAATCATGATTGATTATTTATAATTCCACACTCTTATTTCTTATGTATTTTGATTGAAATAACCTTATTCTATGATTCATGTTTAATGATATTTGATTAAATGGGTATGAATATTCTAAGTGTTTATCATGTTATTATATCCTTATGTATATAATATGATCACTTGGGATTATGGATTGATAACTATTATTTTTACCCTTTCAAGGTAACTGAGAACACCCTTTATTATGTTTCCTTTTCCCTGGTTATAAAGAAATATTTTTAGTATGACATGTCTAAGAAGAGTGAATTTTTTGAGTAAATTGATGTAGATATTTTATATGCTAATTTTTTATGTATCCAAATTTCAAAAGGCACTAAAAATGTATAGTTTTAGAGGGTATTATATTGATATGTAATAAATTCTCTTTTAGTAAGATGTAGTATTCATGTAGGAAAAATTTGGTATCAATATTTGTTATTAGAGAAAGGTTTAGTTATTTTTGTAAAATAAGATGAGAAAAATTTAGTGAGGACCCTTAGGATAAGAAATAATATAAGAGAACATCCACAGTTATTGTAAATAATGGAGGGTGATATTCTGAGAAATTTATCCCTTTATAGATACAATAACTAGACATAGTTTTAGAAAAGACGCAGTTGGGGGTTATAACCTCGAAAAGAGTAAGCCAGGTATAGAATGATCATCATTTTTGTGCAAGTTGAATAGACCCTTCTACAAACATAGTTTGACACACCCAAGGGACATTCTTATGTTATCATAAATTTTACTTATAAACCACTATAAAGGATTTGGATAGATAATTTTCATAGTTGACATAGGTTAAAACTAAGGCGTCATAAGTGAAAATTAAGGCGTTATAATTTAGAAATCCTATGAAGGGGTTTTCAATGTTTATATAATTTATCTCTATAATTATATTTTATCATACTATTATTTTTAGTTTTATTTAATGGTTGTAAACAGAAGGAACTATGTTAACACATAATTTGATAGAAAATACAATGATTTTCCTCCCATGAAACTAAATTTTATAATAGTAGTAATGAAAAATATTATTTATTTGATTACACAAATTTCTCAAAACATGAGTCACTATAATATTATAAATGAATTGGGAAGGGAAAAATTTAATGATTATTATTTAATAAATAAACATACACCTTCTTTCATTAGGTTTTTTGAACCACTATTTAATGAGAAATAGATCCATACCACTGAAAATATATATTATATTCCCTATTGCTCGAAATGTGAAAAGTGTATATTAGATGTTTATTATTTGGATGGTGTAGTAGATCCATGGAAAACACTTATCGAGAATACAAGTAAATAGTAATAGGTTGGTTCCATAGAGAGGGATGAGTTTAGAAGATTATTCATCAATAAGTACATTCCATTTATTCTTGGTATGAAAATGGAGAAGGAATTTATTCAGATAACTTAGAAGGATATTGAATATATTGGTAATTATTTGGTAAATTTTACAAGATATGTGGGGCATACTTTAGGTATTATCATTGAAAAAAATTTAATTTTTATAGGTTCTTTAGTGGTTTCAAACAATGTATCCAAAAGAAATTATCCATAAGATACATTAGTAACTATAAAGAAATAATTTGATGTGATAACAAGGTATAAATGGCTATTTGAGTCACCCATTGATAAAACACTATTTTATTGAATATTTTATTGATAATAAATGATATAATTTCCTCACATTGTGTTAAATATGTTTATTTATAAAATATTTGGGATTTGATCATTCATTTGAAAAATTTGGTGAAAATTCCAGTTTTACCCTTAATAGTGCACTGTAGTATTTCAAAGATAAATATTTTTATATTTATTATTTGAATTTTAAATTTTGTAACAGGGTTCCTAACTTAATTATCTACAACTTTTATTCAGGACACTAAAGCTAAAGAGTTCATTTGGTTGTTGAAATTGGGCCATGAAGTCAAAGTTGGGCTGGGCTCGCCAGAATGGAGAAGGTTCTGTATTTGGGCCATATATTCTACATACGGGCTTGGATTGAGCCCAAATTTTGAGGAAATCTCGGGGACATGATGTGGCACAAATCATCCTTCTGGAAGGCCGGTCAATTCACGCGTTTTGGAGGTTAAATGGGAGGTGCAAGTTTCATTAAAATATTTGGCCGAGATTTTGCATTCACACTTGAAACCACTTTAAACCTAGCCTCCCCTCCACTCTATAAATTAGTGATTTTCTCATTTGGAGAGGCTGGTTCGTGCATTGGGAGATTGGAGGCAGAGGAGAATTGGTTTCAACCAAATTCTCCAACCATTGTAAGAGAGGTAGCTCTTGAAGCAAGGATCCTCTCATCGAAGCCTCCTTCTCTCCTTCACGTTGTAATTGTTTTGTTTGTGTAATAAACTTCTTTGTTCTTCTTTTATTTCTTCTCTTTTCCTCTGTTTTATTTAAATTTATTCTTCTCTTAATCTTCCTCTTGGGGCTGGAATTCTTGAGTAGAAGCGATATTGGGTTATACCCATTATAAACCTTTGCACATGCAAAACGCTTCTACGATGATTACGCCACCCATGGAAGAGTAATTTTTAGTGATCGATCTATCTTCTACCCTCTTAATTTAATTATTTTGAATCATTGAGCCTACTGTAATTCACTTAATATGATCCATGAATTATGTTTTTAAATTGTAAGAAACTAAGCAAGCAATTGAACAATTAACACAAAAACACGCGAGGTCGGGATTTTGTGTAAATTGTGAGAGCGCGATCTTAATCGGTAATACAAGACCACACGGGATTAATTTGTAGAGTTCAAATATAATACCTAAACACAATTCATCCTCATTTCCAGAATGGATATGTGCCTTAATTTACCACTGATCATAAGCTAATCTTAGAACATCAATCAAAGCAGGGTGCTGCGATTGCACGTTCCAAAGTTAGCCTAGGTTTAAATTCACATCATCTTTGTGGTAAAGTTAATTCTCGTAGGGTTCGGGATTTAACAAATTAAGGGATCATAATTAAGTGAATGTTAATTTGAATGATAATGATTAATAATAAATTGAAGAGGTAGAGTTAGATCGATTACGCTTTTTAAATAGATTTCTAAAAAAACATCTTCTTGTTGTGTCATTTAAATTGAAATTCATTTCAAAACTAAAAACAAAAAAATAATACAATCTTCTTCCAGCAAACTGCTTCTAGATTCATAAACTATAAACAACCACCCCCATCCTTTCAAGTAGTGTTTTTATTCTCTTTTATTTTACTTCTTTAATACCTCTAAAAATTGTTTTAATTCACTTCCTCCTTTGAGAGACGACCTTGGTTAGCCCCCTATGCTACACCAAGTAAACTAAACATTAGCTTCATAGAGTGTTGTGCTTGGAGTTTTACCCAACGTAACTCACTTTTGAAGTTCTTTTGAGAGCGTGTGCGACAACGCTTTTTCAAATTGGCGCCGTTGCCGGGGAGGCAAGTAATTATTTCAACCAATTAGAGGTATTTATTTTATTTTACATTTCATTCTCTTCCTCTCTTCTTTCTTCCTTCTTTACCCAATCTGATTTTTCTTCTTCTTCTTTTAATTTCTTCTACTTCTCTTTGGACCATCAACTCAAACTTCTAATTTTTATTTTACTATGGTCCACATTCCTTCTTTTCATCTTTCATTGATTTATGACACGAACTAATCCCGAAGATCTCTTAGATCTTGACCCTGAGATTGAACGTAGCCTTAGGGCACGAATCAGACATTCTCAATCTACGGGAAGTTTCAACATTCAACCAGTTGGAGAATTACTCCAATATCAGAACATTGAAATTGGAAGCAATTCAAATTCAAACATAAAAGAGGAACCAATGGCTGATAATAATGGAAATGAACTTAATAGAACCATTCGAGAATTGGCTGCACCTGATATTAACTATCAACCAAATTGTATTGCATACCCAAATCTCGAATCGGACTTTGAATTGAAATCTGGATTAATTCACCTTCTTCCAAAGTTCCATGGCTTATCTGGTGAGGATCCCAACAAACACCTTAAGGAATTTAATGTGGTTTGCTCAACTTTAAAACCAAGAAATGTTTCTGAAGATCAAATTAAATTAAGAGCATTCCCATTCTCACTTGATGGAGCTGCAAAAGATTGGATGTATTATTTGCAACCTGAAGATGTAACATGTTGGAATGATTTGAAACGTCTTTTCTTGCAAAGATTTTTTCCAGCATCAAGGACAACATCCATTCGAAAGGAGATATCGGGGATCAAGCAAGCCCAAGGAGAGTCGATGTATGAGTACTGGGAGAGATTCAAGAAGTTGTGTGCAAGCTGCCCACATCACCAAATCAGTGAGCAACTCCTCATTCAGTACTTCTATGAAGGACTCACACCCATGGAGAGGAGCATGGTGGATGCTGCAGCTGGAGGAGCATTGGTGGACAAGACACCAGTAGCTGCACGAGCATTGATCGACAAGATGGCCCAAAACTCCCAACAATTTGGTGATAGAGGTACACCACATGTTCGAGGAGTACATCAAGTAAGTCCTTCTTCTCTTGAAAGTCATTTGATTGATACTAAGTTAGAAGAATTGACAACTATGGTGAGGCAGATTGCATTGGCACAAAAGACATCTCTACCCCCTCCTTCAAGGCCTTGTGGTATTTGCACTGAGACAAGCCACCCAACTGACTGTTGCCCACAACTCCAAGAAACAGAAGATTGTGCAGCAGTGTTCCCTGGGAGACCATTTCAGCAGCAACAACAACAACCATATCCCCAAAAGAAGTTTGATCCAACATACAACCAAGGGTGGAAAGATCAGTCGGACATGAGGTATGGCTCTGGACAACAACAAAGGCCACCCTTTCAACAAAACTTCCAGCAGCCTCCGCCTTACCAGTAGGGTTTCCAACAACCCCAAAGGAGATTTGAAGCTCAAACATCAACAAGTCAGCAACAAGGGAATCATCCACCAAAGGTAGATTCTAATACTGATGATCTTTTGAAGCAAATTGTTCTTAATCAACAGAATGAGCTGAAGAGTCAAGGTTCGGAGCTGAGAGAGTTGAAGACTCAAATGAGTCAGATTGCCACCGCCCTCCATGAACTTGTGAGTAAGAATTCTGGAAATCTACCTTCCCAACCCACTCCAAATCCAAAGGGGAATGTTAGTGCCATCACATTGAGAAGTGGGAAGCAAATGAACGATACATCTGCACCTACCATTCCACCGGGATTCACCTCAACTTCAGAGAAGCCGCATTCCATACCAACTGATGAGGAATCCAAGGAGAAAGATAAAGGTAAGAAAAAGATTGATGATGTTCCTCCTAAACCCCTTCCTTTTCCAAACAGGGTTGTTCAAACCAAGAAGATGGCTGAAGAAGCAATGCAAAAGGAGGTTTTGGACACATTCAAGCGTGTGGAGATCAACATTCCTCTACTTGAAGCCATTAAGCAAATCCCAAGGTATGCCAAATTCTTAAAAGAACTTTGTACCAATCGAAGAGGGCTCAAGGGAAATGAGAGGATCAACCTTGGAAGGAATGTCTCAGCACTCATTACACCAACTCTAGCAATGCCAACAAAGTGCAAGGATCCCGGGACATTCACCATCCCATGCACCATAGGGGAGTTTCACTTCTCTGATGCTCTTTGTGATTTAGGAGCTTCAATAAATGTGATGCCTCACTCTGTTTTCTCTTCATTGCAGATTGGTGAGCTCAAGCCTACAAGGGTAGTGGTGCAGCTAGCGAATAGAGCTACAGCATATCCGGCTGGTGTCCTTGAAGATGTGTTGGTAAAGGTAAAGGACATGATCTTCCCTGCTGATTTCTATGTACTAAACATGGAAGATGACCAGGTAAGTTCTCATGCCCCTATCATTCTTGGTAGACCCTTCCTCAAAACTGCTAAGACCATTATCAATGTTCATGAGGGTACTCTTTCCATGGAATTCGGGGATGAAATCGTGAGGTTTAAAATCCTGGATTCTATGAAGTACCCACCAGAGGAACACTCAGCATTCTTTCTCTCTCATTCTGAGTCTCCATGTGATAGTCCCTCTATTTTTGATTCCCAATCTCTTGGGGACTATTCACTTCTTAATGAAATAATGAGTATTGGGTCCAACTTGATGTCTCATTCTACTTCATCCCCTTTAATTCATGATCTTTCTGATCTTGGGATTGGTTCATTTGTCCAATCATATTCGAATTTTGAGCATGTATACTCTGATTATGATATGGCTGCTAATTTTTCTGATGGATTTGATGCATTGTTCTGTCATTCAGATGATATGTATGATTGTGCACAGATGTCTACGCCACTCATGCTTCTATCCATTCATCACCCACCTACATTGGAACTAAAGCCATTGCCACCAAATCTCAAATACTCATACTTGTTAAGTGGTGAAAAATTACCTGTTATCATTGCTAACAATCTCTCTTTTGAACATGAAGAAAAACTTTTGAATCTTTTGAGGGAGAACATCAGGGCAATCGGGTGGACCTTGGCTGACATATCAGGTATTAGCCCCTCCATTTGCATGCATAGGATTCTTTTGAAAGATGGAGCTAAACCGGTGAGGCAACCACAAAGGAGACTCAATCCAACCCTTCTGGAGGTTGTTAAAAAAGAGGTTGAAAAATTGCTCGAGGCAGGTATAATCTATCCCATTTCAGATTCTCAGTGGGTAAGTCCTATTCAGGTTGTGCCTAAGAAAAGTGGTGTTACTGTTGTTAAAAATGAAAAAGATGAGTTAGTTCCAATGAGGGTACAAAACAGTTGGCGCGTGTGTATTGATTATAGGAAACTAAATCATTCCACTCGCAAAGATCATTTCCCCCTCCCATTTATTGATCAGATGCTTGAGAGACTAGCTGGGAAGACACACTATTGTTTCTTGGATGGATTTTCTGGATATTTTCAGGTTCCTATAGCTCTGGAGGATCAGGAGAAGACTACATTCACCTGTCCCTTTGGGACATTTGCCTATCGGAGGATGCCATTTGGACTTTGCAATGCCCCAGGTACCTTCCAGAGATGCATGGTGAGTATTTTTTCTGATTTTATTGAGACCTGCATGGAGGTATTTATGGATGATTTTACAGTGTATGGATCTTCATTTGATGAATGTCTAAGTAGTTTGGAAAATGTGTTGAATCGTTGTATTGAGAAGAATCTAGTCCTGAACTTTGAAAAGTGTCATTTCATGGTAGAGCATGGCATTGTCTTAGGGCATGTAGTGTCAAAACATGGGATAGAGGTTGATAGATCTAAGGTAGACATCATTTCATCCTTACCCTACCCTTCATGTGTGCGTGATGTTCGATCATTCCTTGGACATGCTGGATTTTATCGACGCTTCATCAGAGATTTTAGTAAGATCGCTCTACCCTTATCTCGATTGCTTCAAAAAGATATTGACTTCAACTTTGATGATTCATGCAGGGTATCATTTGATGAGCTAAAGAAGTGTCTGACCACTCCACCGATCATACAGCCCCCACGGTGGGAGATTCCTTTTGAGCTTATGTGTGACGCCTCCAACTTCGCGGTTGGAGCTGTCTTATCTCAGAGGGTGGAGGGACGTTCACATGTGATCGCCTATGCATCGAGGACGCTAGATTCAGCCCAATCAAACTACACTACCACAGAAAAGGAGTTTCTTGCTGTCATATTTGCTTTAGATAAATTCCGTTCATATTTATTAGGCTCTAAAGTAGTTGTTTTTTCTGACCATGCAGCTTTGAGGTACCTCCTAAAGAAGCCAGATGCAAAGCCACGACTTATCCGTTGGATGCTCCTTCTTCAAGAATTTGATATTGAGATAAAGGACAAGAAGGGATCAGAGAATTTGGTGGCGGACCACATGAGTAGGCTTACTCGCACACTAGAGGATGACACCTTGGACCAGGTACCACTTCGGGACACTTTCCCCGATGAGCATCTCTATACCATCTCAGGTAAGCATCCTTGGTATGCTGATTTAGTTAATTACATTGTTGGCTCTGAAATCCCAGTAAATTTGAAGAAGCATCAAGTCCAAAAATTAAAAAGTGAGTCTAGGTATTATGTGTGGGATGATCCATACCTCTGGCGCATGTGTAGTGACCAAGTCATTAGGAGGTGTGTTCCCGATCATGAGTTTGAGTCTGTTTTGCATTTCTGTCATACACTTGCTTGTGGTGGACACTTTGGACCCCAACGGACAGCTAGGAAGGTTTTAGACTCAGGATTATATTGGCCTAGTTTATTCCATGATTCCCATGTATTTTGTAAGTCATGCTCTTGTTGCCAACACACTGGAAACATTTCAAGAAGACACGAGATGCCCCAACAACCCATTTTATTCTGTGAGATTTTTGACGTTTGGGGAATTGATTTTATGGGACCTTTTCCTAGTTCATTTGGTTTCTTGTATATCCTTGTTGCTGTCGATTATGTGAGTAAATGGGTGGAGGCCAAGGCCACCAGGACTGACGATTCTCATGTTGTTGTGGATTTTGTCAAAGCACAGATTTTTTGCAGGTTTGGAGTACCAAAGGCCATCATCAGTGACCAAGGGACACACTTTTGCAATAGGAATTTTGCTTCCCTCCTTCGGAAGTATGGGGTGACACACAAAACATCAACACCATACCACCCCCAAACAAATGGCCAGGCTGAGGTTTCAAATCGTGAGTTGAAACAAATCTTGGAGAAAACCGTGCAGCCAAATAGGAAGGATTGGAGCAAGCGCTTGGATGATGCATTGTGGGCTTATAGGACAGCATACAAGACCCCCATTGGTATGTCCCCATTTCGGATTGTTTTTGGGAAAGCGTGTCATCTCCCCGTGGAAGTCGAGAATCGGGCATATTGGGCTATAAAGAAATGTAACATGGATTTGGCCCAAGCTGGAATTCAAAGGAAGTTGCAAATTCAAGAGCTTGAGGAGATTCGCCTGTCATCATATGAGAACTCAAGGCTCTACAAGGAAAGATCAAAA
Organism: Viscum album; assembly: GCA_963277665.1. Classification (NCBI taxonomy): domain Eukaryota; kingdom Viridiplantae; phylum Streptophyta; class Magnoliopsida; order Santalales; family Viscaceae; genus Viscum; species Viscum album. Next base: position 818,467,931 of record OY728165.1, read on the forward strand.
GCAGCTCATGACAAAATGATCCAACAAAGGGAGTTTCATATTGGAGAGAAAGTCCTTCTCTATAGTTCACGACTGAAGTTGATGCCTAGTAAGTTGCGTTCCAGATGGTTAGGTCCTTATATTGTGTCTAATGTTTTTCCTTATGGTGCAGTGGAGATCACACAAGAGGACACTGAAAGGAGCTTTACAGTCAATGGGCAACGTTTGAAGAGATACATTGAGGGACATCCTACTGATGCAGTGGATTTTATCACACTGCATGACCCCATCATCACTTGATCACATCAGGCTGTTCCTAACCCTTTCACTTTTATATTATTTGTCCTATTTAAAAATTCTGCATTTCATGTGCATATATCATCTCACGGGTTCACATTGAGGACAATGCAATATTTTAAGTGTGGGGGAGGGAACCTTTTAGTTTAGTAATTTCAATTGTTTTCCTGTTAAAAAAAAACCAAAAAAACAAAAATTGTGTGTTTTTCAAATTTTGTGTGTTTATTTTACAATTTTCTGTGTGTTTTTGAAACTTTTGAGCTGAAATGATTCTCATCACCATTTTTAAATCCATATCAATAAGTGAAACAATTTACCCCTTGAAACTAAGCTTAAATGAATGCTGAAATGACTTTGTTTCAAGTTCAAATATTTAGTAATTTCATGAAAAGTACGCTGAATTTTGAATCCCATGCCAATCTCACTGTCTTTATATTTGAAATCACTTTCCTGTGAGGCTTCTAAACCATTATTTTCATATTCTTTACATTCACCTCACTTCTTGAGAGAGCCAAACCATACTTGATTTAACCAGAATTTGATCTATTCCTGTCAAAACTTGAGGGTTTGAGGTACTTGTGTTTAAATGATTGAGGCATTTGTTTGGTATTAAAACCCCTATTTCAAATAATCCTTTTTTATAATGGCCTACCTTGAATATTTAATCCTTGTAGCCCTTAGAAGCCATGCACAGCCTGTTAGGTTAAGCCACATTACAAGCCAATTTTCCCTATCCAACCAACTCTTAAAGTGAAATTGCATAATCTAGTTGAGCTTAAGTGTGGGGGAAGCTGTCTTGTGTTGTGCCACCACATTATGTGATACTTTGGGTGGAAAATTAAATTCTGAAGAGATGTGCTTGCTGCTAAAGAAAGTCATTATATTGAAAGCTGTGCCTTTTCTGGAGCTTTCATGACAAGTGAAGCTGTGCCTTTTCTGGAGCTTCTAATTGAGGTGGAAAGCTGTGACCATCTGGAGCTTTCAAGAAAATCATGTTCTAGAAGATTGACATTTTTTATGCTGAAATGATGAATGGTGTAAACCTTTCATGACTTTTCATGATGATGGAGCTGAATTGATACTATGGGGATTGAAGAGAAGACCATATTTAAGTGAAAATTAGATTAATGCAATTTTGCTTTAAAAGAGTCAAGCCCTCCTCATTCAGCCTCAGAGTTTTTCACATCTTAATCCTACCAACCGAAAGCCACAGAACAACCCTGAAAAGTCCTCATGATAAACATATGTCCTTGACTCACATCGGGTAGCGATGTAGGAATCTATCAAGCCTATGGTGACCCTTGTATGAGTTTGGATGAGAAAGACATTGCAAAAAAATTGATATTTGAGTGATGAGAGAAAATTCAAGCGAGGTAAGTGTTTTGTGCATGGGTGGATAAATGAAGTGGAAATATATTGAATGATATAAATGGAGAACTTGAAATAAGGTTTTTTATGAGGCATGATATCTTTTTTATTCTTGGTGTGAAATTGATTGATCTTAAAGATATGTGTTTTAAAATTGGTTTTGATTTGATATTGATGTTTACTTGATATGAGGTTTTGCCCAGGTGTGCAAAAGGGTAAGTGTGGGGGAGTTGATAAAACACTATTTTATTGAATATTTTATTGATAATAAATGATATAATTTCCTCACATTGTGTTAAATATGTTTATTTATAAAATATTTGGGATTTGATCATTCATTTGAAAAATTTGGTGAAAATTCCAGTTTTACCCTTAATAGTGCACTGTAGTATTTCAAAGATAAATATTTTTATATTTATTATTTGAATTTGAAATTTTGTAACAGTGTTCCTAACTTAATTATCTACAACTTTTATTCAGGACACTAAAGCTAAAGAGTTCATTTGGTTGTTGAAATTGGGCCATGAAGTCAAAGTTGGGCTGGGCTCGCCAGAATGGAGAAGGTTCTGTATTTGGGCCATATATTCTACATACGGGCTTGGATTGAGCCCAAATTTTGAGGAAAGCTCGGGGACATGATGTGGCACAAATAATCCTTCTGGAAGGCCGGTCAATTCACGCGTTTTGGAGGTCAAATGGGAGGTGAAAGTTTCATTAAAATATTTGGCCGAGATTTTGCATTCACACTTGAAACCACTTTAAACCTAGCCTCCCCTCCACTCTATAAATTAGTGATTTTCTCATTTGGAGAGGCTGGTTCGTGCATTGGGAGATTGGAGGCAGAGGAGAATTGGTTTCAACCAAATTCTCCAACCATTGTAAGAGAGGTAGCTCTTGAAGCAAGGATCCTCTCATCGAAGCCTCCTTCTCTCCTTCACGTTGTAATTGTTTTGTTTGTGTAATAAACTTCTTTGTTCTTCTTTTATTTCTTCTCTTTTCCTCTGTTTTATTTAAATTTATTCTTCTCTTAATCTTCCTCTTGGGGCTGGAATTCTTGAGTAGAAGCGATATTGGGTTATACCCATTATAAACCTTTGCACATGCAAAACGCTTCTACGATGATTACGCCACCCATGGAAGAGTAATTTTTAGTGATCGATCTATCTTCTACCCTCTTAATTTAATTATTTTGAATCATTGAGCCTACTGTAATTCACTTAATATGATCCATGAATTATGTTTTTAAATTGTAAGAAACTAAGCAAGCAATTGAACAATTAACACAAAAACACGCGAGGTCGGGATTTTGTGTAAATTGTGAGAGCGCGATCTTAATCGGTAATACAAGACCGCACGGGATTAATTTGTAGAGTTCAAATATAATCCCTAAACACAATTCATCCTCATTTCCAGAATGGATATGTGCCTTAATTTACCACTGATCATAAGCTAATCTTAGAACATCAATCAAAGCAGGGTGCTGCGATTGCACGTTCCAAAGTTAGCCTAGGTTTAAATTCACATCATCTTTGTGGTAAAGTTAATTCTCGTAGGGTTCGGGATTTAACAAATTAAGGGATCATAATTAAGTGAATGTTAATTTGAATGATAATGATTAATAATAAATTGAAGAGGTAGAGTTAGATCGATTACGCTTTTTAAATAGATTTCTAAAAAAACATCTTCTTGTTGTGTCATTTAAATTGAAATTCATTTCAAAACTAAAAACAAAAAAATTATACAATCTTCTTCCAGCAAACTGCTTCTAGATTCATAAACTATAAACAACCACCCCCATCCTTTCAAGTAGTGTTTTTATTCTCTTTTATTTTACTTCTTTAATACCTCTAAAAATTGTTTTAATTCACTTCCTCCTTTGAGAGACGACCTTGGTTAGCCCCCTATGCTACACCAAGTAAACTAAACATTAGCTTCATAGAGTGTTGTGCTTGGAGTTTTACCCAACGTAACTCACTTTTGAAGTTCTTTTGAGAGCGTGTGCGACAACGCTTTTTCAAATTGGCGCCGTTGCCGGGGAGGCAAGTAATTATTTCAACCAATTAGAGGTATTTATTTTATTTTACATTTCATTCTCTTCCTCTCTTCTTTCTTCCTTCTTTACCCAATCTGATTTTTCTTCTTCTTCTTTTAATTTCTTCTACTTCTCTTTGGACCATCAACTCAAACTTCTAATTTTTATTTTACTATGGTCCACATTCCTTCTTTTCATCTTTCATTGATTTATGACACGAACTAATCCCGAAGATCTCTTAGATCTTGACCCTGAGATTGAACGTAGCCTTAGGGCACGAATCAGACATTCTCAATCTACGGGAAGTTTCAACATTCAACCAGTTGGAGAATTACTCCAATATCAGAACATTGAAATTGGAAGCAATTCAAATTCAAACATAAAAGAGGAACCAATGGCTGATAATAATGGAAATGAACTTAATAGAACCATTCGAGAATTGGCTGCACCTGATATTAACTATCAACCAAATTGTATTGCATACCCAAATCTCGAATCGGACTTTGAATTGAAATCTGGATTAATTCACCTTCTTCCAAAGTTCTATGGCTTATCTGGTGAGGATCCCAACAAACACCTTAAGGAATTTAATGTGGTTTGCTCAACTTTAAAACCAAGAAATGTTTCTGAAGATCAAATTAAATTAAGAGCATTCCCATTCTCACTTGATGGAGCTGCAAAAGATTGGATGTATTATTTGCAACCTGAAGATGTAACATGTTGGAATGATTTGAAACGTCTTTTCTTGCAAAGATTTTTTCCAGCATCAAGGACAACATCCATTCGAAAGGAGATATCGGGGATCAAGCAATCCCAAGGAGAGTCGATGTATGAGTACTGGGAGAGATTCAAGAAGTTGTGTGCAAGCTTCCCACATCACCAAATCAGTGAGCAACTCCTCATTCAGTACTTCTATGAAGGACTCACACCCATGGAGAGGAGCATGGTGGATGCTGCAGCTGGAGGAGCATTGGTGGACAAGACACCAGTAGCTGCACGAGCATTGATCGACAAGATGGCCCAAAACTCCCAACAATTTGGTGATAGAGGTACACCACATGTTCGAGGAGTACATCAAGTAAGTCCTTCTTCTCTTGAAAGTCATTTGATTGATACTAAGTTAGAAGAATTGACAACTATGGTGAGGCAGATTGCATTGGCACAAAAGACATCTCTACCCCCTCCTTCAAGGCCTTGTGGTATTTGCACTGAGACAAGCCACCCAACTGACTGTTGCCCACAACTCCAAGAAACAGAAGATTGTGCAGCAGTGTTCCCTGGGAGACCATTTCAGCAGCAACAACAACAACCATATCCCCAAAAGAAGTTTGATCCAACATACAACCAAGGGTGGAAAGATCAGTCGGACATGAGGTATGGCTCTGGACAACAACAAAGGCCACCCTTTCAACAAAACTTCCAGCAGCCTCCGCCTTACCAGTAGGGTTTCCAACAACCCCAAAGGAGATTTGAAGCTCAAACATCAACAAGTCAGCAACAAGGGAATCATCCACCAAAGGTAGATTCTAATACTGATGATCTTTTGAAGCAAATTGTTCTTAATCAACAGAATGAGCTGAAGAGTCAAGGTTCGGAGCTGAGAGAGTTGAAGACTCAAATGAGTCAGATTGCCACCGCCCTCCATGAACTTGTGAGTAAGAATTCTGGAAATCTACCTTCCCAACCCACTCCAAATCCAAAGGGGAATGTTAGTGCCATCACATTGAGAAGTGGGAAGCAAATGAACGATACATCTGCACCTACCATTCCACCGGGATTCACCTCAACTTCAGAGAAGCCGCATTCCATACCAACTGATGAGCAATCCAAGGAGAAAGATAAAGGTAAGAAAAAGATTGATGATGTTCCTCCTAAACCCCTTCCTTTTCCAAACAGGGTTGTTCAAACCAAGAAGATGGCTGAAGAAGCAATGCAAAAGGAGGTTTTGGACACATTCAAGCGTGTGGAGATCAACATTCCTCTACTTGAAGCCATTAAGCAAATCCCAAGGTATGCCAAATTCTTAAAAGAACTTTGTACCAATCGAAGAGGGCTCAAGGGAAATGAGAGGATCAACCTTGGAAGGAATGTCTCAGCACTCATTACACCAACTCTAGCAATGCCAACAAAGTGCAAGGATCCCGGGACATTCACCATCCCATGCACCATAGGGGAGTTTCACTTCTCTGATGCTCTTTGTGATTTAGGAGCTTCAATAAATGTGATGCCTCACTCTGTTTTCTCTTCATTGCAGATTGGTGAGCTCAAGCCTACAAGGGTAGTGGTGCAGCTAGCGAATAGAGCTACAGCATATCCGGCTGGTGTCCTTGAAGATGTGTTGGTAAAGGTAAAGGACATGATCTTCCCTGCTGATTTCTATGTACTAAACATGGAAGATGACCAGGTAAGTTCTCATGCCCCTATCATTCTTGGTAGACCCTTCCTCAAAACTGCTAAGACCATTATCAATGTTCATGAGGGTACTCTTTCCATGGAATTCGGGGATGAAATCGTGAGGTTTAAAATCCTGGATTCTATGAAGTACCCACCAGAGGAACACTCAGCATTCTTTCTCTCTCATTCTGAGTCTCCATGTGATAGTCCCTCTATTTTTGATTCCCAATCTCTTGGGGACTATTCACTTCTTAATGAAATAATGAGTATTGGGTCCAACTTGATGTCTCATTCTACTTCATCCCCTTTAATTCATGATCTTTCTGATCTTGGGATTGGTTCATTTGTCCAATCATATTCGAATTTTGAGCATGTATACTCTGATTATGATATGGCTGCTAATTTTTCTGATGGATTTGATGCATTGTTCTGTCATTCAGATGATATGTATGATTGTGCACAGATGTCTACGCCACTCATGCTTCTATCCATTCATCACCCACCTACATTGGAACTAAAGCCATTGCCACCAAATCTCAAATACTCATACTTGTTAAGTGGTGAAAAATTACCTGTTATCATTGCTAACAATCTCTCTTTTGAACATGAAGAAAAACTTTTGAATCTTTTGAGGGAGAACATCAGGGCAATCGGGTGGACCTTGGCTGACATATCAGGTATTAGCCCCTCCATTTGCATGCATAGGATTCTTTTGAAAGATGGAGCTAAACCGGTGAGGCAACCACAAAGGAGACTCAATCCAACCCTTCTGGAGGTTGTTAAAAAAGAGGTTGAAAAATTGCTCGAGGCAGGTATAATCTATCCCATTTCAGATTCTCAGTGGGTAAGTCCTATTCAGGTTGTGCCTAAGAAAAGTGGTGTTACTGTTGTTAAAAATGAAAAAGATGAGTTAGTTCCAATGAGGGTACAAAACAGTTGGCGCGTGTGTATTGATTATAGGAAACTAAATCATTCCACTCGCAAAGATCATTTCCCCCTCCCATTTATTGATCAGATGCTTGAGAGACTAGCTGGGAAGACACACTATTGTTTCTTGGATGGATTTTCTGGATATTTTCAGGTTCCTATAGCTCTGGAGGATCAGGAGAAGACTACATTCACCTGTCCCTTTGGGACATTTTCCTATCGGAGGATGCCATTTGGACTTTGCAATGCCCCAGGTACCTTCCAGAGATGCATGGTGAGTATTTTTTCTGATTTTATTGAGACCTGCATGGAGGTATTTGTGGATGATTTTACAGTGTATGGATCTTCATTTGATGAATGTCTAAGTAGTTTGGAAAATGTGTTGAATCGTTGTATTGAGAAGAATCTAGTCCTGAACTTTGAAAAGTGTCATTTCATGGTAGAGCATGGCATTGTCTTAGGGCATGTAGTGTCAAAACATGGGATAGAGGTTGATAGATCTAAGGTAGACATCATTTCATCCTTACCCTACCCTTCATGTGTGCGTGATGTTCGATCATTCCTTGGACATGCTGGATTTTATCGACGCTTCATCAGAGATTTTAGTAAGATCGCTCTACCCTTATCTCGATTGCTTCAAAAAGATATTGACTTCAACTTTGATGATTCATGCAGGGTATCATTTGATGAGCTAAAGAAGTGTCTGACCACTCCACCGATCATACAGCCCCCACGGTGGGAGATTCCTTTTGAGCTTATGTGTGACGCCTCCAACTTCGCGGTTGGAGATGTCTTATCTCAGAGGGTGGAGGGACGTTCACATGTGATCGCCTATGCATCGAGGACGCTAGATTCAGCCCAATCAAACTACACTACCACAGAAAAGGAGTTTCTTGCTGTCATATTTGCTTTAGATAAATTCCGTTCATATTTATTAGGCTCTAAAGTAGTTGTTTTTTCTGACCATGCAGCTTTGAGGTACCTCCTAAAGAAGCCAGATGCAAAGCCACGACTTATCCGTTGGATGCTCCTTCTTCAAGAATTTGATATTGAGATAAAGGACAAGAAGGGATCAGAGAATTTGGTGGCGGACCACATGAGTAGGCTTACTCGCACACTAGAGGATGACACCTTGGACCAGGTACCACTTCGGGACACTTTCCCCGATGAGCATCTCTATACCATCTCAGGTAAGCATCCTTGGTATGCTGATTTAGTTAATTACATTGTTGGCTCTGAAATCCCAGTAAATTTGAAGAAGCATCAAGTCCAAAAATTAAAAAGTGAGTCTAGGTATTATGTGTGGGATGATCCATACCTCTGGCGCATGTGTAGTGACCAAGTCATTAGGAGGTGTGTTCCCGATCATGAGTTTGAGTCTGTTTTGCATTTCTGTCATACACTTGCTTGTGGTGGACACTTTGGACCCCAACGGACAGCTAGGAAGGTTTTAGACTCAGGATTATATTGGCCTAGTTTATTCCATGATTCCCATGTATTTTGTAAGTCATGCTCTTGTTGCCAACACACTGGAAACATTTCAAGAAGACACGAGATGCCCCAACAACCCATTTTATTCTGTGAGATTTTTGACGTTTGGGGAATTGATTTTATGGGACCTTTTCCTAGTTCATTTGGTTTCTTGTATATCCTTGTTGCTGTCGATTATGTGAGTAAATGGGTGGAGGCCAAGGCCACCAGGACTGACGATTCTCATGTTGTTGTGGATTTTGTCAAAGCACAGATTTTTTGCAGGTTTGGAGTACCAAAGGCCATCATCAGTGACCAAGGGACACACTTTTGCAATAGGAATTTTGCTTCCCTCCTTCGGAAGTATGGGGTGACACACAAAACATCAACACCATACCACCCCCAAACAAATGGCCAGGCTGAGGTTTCAAATCGTGAGTTGAAACAAATCTTGGAGAAAACCGTGCAGCCAAATAGGAAGGATTGGAGCAAGCGCTTGGATGATGCATTGTGGGCTTATAGGACAGCATACAAGACCCCCATTGGTATGTCCCCATTTCGGATTGTTTTTGGGAAAGCGTGTCATCTCCCCGTGGAAGTCGAGCATCGGGCATATTGGGCTATAAAGAAATGTAACATGGATTTGGCCCAAGCTGGAATTCAAAGGAAGTTGCAAATTCAAGAGCTTGAGGAGATTCGCCTGTCATCATATGAGAACTCAAGGCTCTACAAGGAAAGATCAAAAGCAGCTCATGACAAAATGATCCAACAAAGGGAGTTTCATATTGGAGAGAAAGTCCTTCTCTATAGTTCACGACTGAAGTTGATGCCTGGTAAGTTGCGTTCCAGATGGTTAGGTCCTTATATTGTGTCTAATGTTTTTCCTTATGGTGCAGTGGAGATCACACAAGAGGACACTGAAAGGAGCTTTACAGTCAATGGGCAACGTTTGAAGAGATACATTGAGGGACATCCTACTGATGCAGTGGATTTTATCACACTGCATGACCCCATCATCACTTGATCACATCAGGCTGTTCCTAACCCTTTCACTTTTATATTATTTGTCCTATTTAAAAATTCTGCATTTCATGTGCATATATCATCTCACGGGTTCACATTGAGGACAATGCAATATTTTAAGTGTGGGGGAGGGAACCTTTTAGTTTAGTAATTTCAATTGTTTTCCTGTTAAAAAAAAAACCAAAAAAACAAAAATTGTGTGTTTTTCAAATTTTGTGTGTTTATTTTACAATTTTCTGTGTGTTTTTGAAACTTTTGAGCTGAAATGATTCTCATCACCATTTTTAAATCCATATCAATAAGTGAAACAATTTACCCCTTGAAACTAAGCTTAAATGAATGCTGAAATGACTTTGTTTCAAGTTCAAATATTTAGTAATTTCATGAAAAGTACGCTGAATTTTGAATCCCATGCCAATCTCACTGTCTTTATATTTGAAATCACTTTCCTGTGAGGCTTCTAAACCATTATTTTCATATTCTTTACATTCACCTCACTTCTTGAGAGAGCCAAACCATACTTGATTTAACCAGAATTTGATCTATTCCTGTCAAAACTTGAGGGTTTGAGGTACTTGTGTTTAAATGATTGAGGCATTTGTTTGGTATTAAAACCCCTATTTCAAATAATCCTTTTTTATAATGGCCTACCTTGAATATTTAATCCTTGTAGCCCTTAGAAGCCATGCACAGCCTGTTAGGTTAAGCCACATTACAAGCCAATTTTCCCTATCCAACCAACTCTTAAAGTGAAATTGCATAATCTAGTTGAGCTTAAGTGTGGGGGAAGCTGTCTTGTGTTGTGCCACCACATTATGTGATACTTTGGGTGGAAAATTAAATTCTGAAGAGATGTGCTTGCTGCTAAAGAAAGTCATTATATTGAAAGCTGTGCCTTTTCTGGAGCTTTCATGACAAGTGAAGCTGTGCCTTTTCTGGAGCTTCTAATTGAGGTGGAAAGCTGTGACCATCTGGAGCTTTCAAGAAAATCATGTTCTAGAAGATTGACATTTTTTATGCTGAAATGATGAATGGTGTAAACCTTTCATGACTTTTCATGATGATGGAGCTGAATTGATACTATGGGGATTGAAGAGAAGACCATATTTAAGTGAAAATTAGATTAATGCAATTTTGCTTTAAAAGAGTCAAGCCCTCCTCATTCAGCCTCAGAGTTTTTCACATCTTAATCCTACCAACCGAAAGCCACAGAACAACCCTGAAAAGTCCTCATGATAAACATATGTCCTTGACTCACATCGGGTAGCGATGTAGGAATCTATCAAGCCTATGGTGACCCTTGTATGAGTTTGGATGAGAAAGACATTGCAAAAAAATTGATATTTGAGTGATGAGAGAAAATTCAAGCGAGGTAAGTGTTTTGTGCATGGGTGGATAAATGAAGTGGAAATATATTGAATGATATAAATGGAGAACTTGAAATAAGGTTTTTTATGAGGCATGATATCTTTTTTATTCTTGGTGTGAAATTGATTGATCTTAAAGATATGTGTTTTAAAATTGGTTTTGATTTGATATTGATGTTTACTTGATATGAGGTTTTGCCCAGGTGTGCAAAAGGGTAAGTGTGGGGGAGTTGATAAAACACTATTTTATTGAATATTTTATTGATAATAAATGATATAATTTCCTCACATTGTGTTAAATATGTTTATTTATAAAATATTTGGGATTTGATCATTCATTTGAAAAATTTGGTGAAAATTCCAGTTTTACCCTTAATAGTGCACTGTAGTATTTCAAAGATAAATATTTTTATATTTATTATTTGAATTTGAAATTTTGTAACAGTGTTCCTAACTTAATTATCTACAACTTTTATTCAGGACACTAAAGCTAAAGAGTTCATTTGGGTGTTGAAATTGGTCCATGAAGTCAAAGTTGGGCTGGGCTCGCCAGAATGGAGAAGGTTCTGTATTTGGGCCATATATTCTACATACGGGCTTGGATTGAGCCCAAATTTTGAGGAAAGCTCGGGGACATGATGTGGCACAAATCATCCTTCTGGAAGGCCGGTCAATTCACGCGTTTTGGAGGTCAAATGGGAGGTGCAAGTTTCATTAAAATATTTGGCCGAGATTTTGCATTCACACTTGAAACCACTTTAAACCTAGCCTCCCCTCCACTCTATAAATTAGTGATTTTCTCATTTGGAGAGGCTGGTTCGTGCATTGGGAGATTGGAGGCAGAGGAGAATTGGTTTCAACCAAATTCTCCAACCATTGTAAGAGAGGTAGCTCTTGAAGCAAGGATCCTCTCATCGAAGCCTCCTTCTCTCCTTCACGTTGTAATTGTTTTGTTTGTGTAATAAACTTCTTTGTTCTTCTTTTATTTCTTCTCTTTTCCTCTGTTTTATTTAAATTTATTCTTCTCTTAATCTTCCTCTTGGGGCTGGAATTCTTGAGTAGAAGCGATATTGGGTTATACCCATTATAAACCTTTGCACATGCAAAACGCTTCTACGATGATTACGCCACCCATGGAAGAGTAATTTTTAGTGATCGATCTATCTTCTACCCTCTTAATTTAATTATTTTGAATCATTGAGCCTACTGTAATTCACTTAATATGATCCATGAATTATGTTTTTAAATTGTAAGAAACTAAGCAAGCAATTGAACAATTAACACAAAAACACGCGAGGTCGGGATTTTGTGTAAATTGTGAGAGCGCGATCTTAATCGGTAATACAAGACCGCACGGGATTAATTTGTAGAGTTCAAATATAATCCCTAAACACAATTCATCCTCATTTCCAGAATGGATATGTGCCTTAATTTACCACTGATCATAAGCTAATCTTAGAACATCAATCAAAGCAGGGTGCTGCGATTGCACGTTCCAAAGTTAGCCTAGGTTTAAATTCACATCATCTTTGTGGTAAAGTTAATTCTCGTAGGGTTCGGGATTTAACAAATTAAGGGATCATAATTAAGTGAATGTTAATTTGAATGATAATGATTAATAATAAATTGAAGAGGTAGAGTTAGATCGATTACGCTTTTTAAATAGATTTCTAAAAAAACATCTTCTTGTTGTGTCATTTAAATTGAAATTCATTTCAAAACTAAAAACAAAAAAATTATACAATCTTCTTCCAGCAAACTGCTTCTAGATTCATAAACTATAAACAACCACCCCCATCCTTTCAAGTAGTGTTTTTATTCTCTTTTATTTTACTTCTTTAATACCTCTAAAAATTGTTTTAATTCACTTCCTCCTTTGAGAGACGACCTTGGTTAGCCCCCTATGCTACACCAAGTAAACTAAACATTAGCTTCATAGAGTGTTGTGCTTGGAGTTTTACCCAACGTAACTCACTTTTGAAGTTCTTTTGAGAGCGTGTGCGACAACGCTTTTTCACCCATCAATCTATTGATTTTGATAAGAAAAGAAGGATTGAATTTAAATAAATTTTTAATAACAAAAACTGTGGAGTGAAGAAGATAAGTCTTCCTTTATGTGAGAAGTTTGGAAAGAAACCTGGAGAAAAGTTTCTTAAGGGTAATAGTAAATTCTTTAATTGTAAACAAAAATTTCATTGTGAAAAACAGTGAAAAAGTAATGTGAATAGGAAATCCAATGAAAGGAATGATGAAAACTATCAATGTAATACACCACCCAGACTACAATGTTTCAAATTCAAGGCGTATGGGAATTATTCAAACTAATTCTCAAATCTAAGGGTTAATGATGATGATCAACATAAAAAACCTATTTGGCATAAAGTGAAAGAGAAATATCATGAGATCACTATTACCAATGTAGGGTATGATAAATAAGTTATGAAAGGTATATTTACCATCCACTCTATAACTGATATTGTTGTTTTATTCTGGATTGAACCACTCTTTTATATCTGAATAATTTGCTAAAGGTATCACATTACCCTCACAACTATTAGATATTGAAATATCAGTAAAAAATACTAATGGTATGATGGTCTCATCTCAAGTCTTTTATTATTTCCCAATTGAATTTTATGGGAATGTGCTTTCTAAAAATCTTATTATTCTTTCCATAGTTTAATTTTATGTGATTTTCAGCATGAATTGGATTTCTTTATTTAAATCACATATCAATTATTATGTAAGTGGAGTAACATTAGATATTTGAAACAAACCAATGATCATCTAATGGTGGAAGAATAAATAAGAACATCCAAAGAAAATTATATCTTTTTCATGGGTCTTGAATCTTATTCAAGAGGGGTATTATCTCATATTTTTGGGTAGAATCTCAACATTGAAGTTATTTCTATTGTGTGAGAGTTTGTTTTTGTTTTCTTGAAAGCGTTTCTACGTCTTCATCTAAATCATGAAGTTTAGTTTTCAATATTACAAATAATCTATTATGAACCTATTTCAAAATACTCTATATAAAATGTACCTGATTGAGTTATGATAATTAAATTATAAATTCCAAGAGAATCTTGATAAGGGATTTATTTTGTCTAGTGCACCACCTTGGGGTGTAAGTATTTTTTTTCATAAAAAGAAAGGTGGATCAATTTGGATATGTATTTTTCATTTATAACTTAACAAGATCATGATCAATAATAATCATTGATTATTTTTTCAATCAATTATGAGGATCTCAATATTTATATAAGATTTATCTTCAATATATATTCCATCAATTTAGGGTCAAAAGTGAAGATGTACCCAAGACAACCATCTAATCAAGTATGGACACCATACATTTATAATAATTCATTTTTTTCTTACTAATTACTCTCTATCTTTATAGATTTAATGAATATTTTCTATATAGATTACCCTAATCAGTTTTTGGTAGTATTTATGGTTTATATCATTTTATATTCTAAGATAAAGGAAGATCATGAAGATTACTTAAGGACTGTGTAAGAACCCAAGTTTTTATATGAGCTATGAATCTATTAATTTTCACTTTTAATGTTTAATTTTAGACTAATGCGAATTAAATTTGATGTCATGGAATTTTTGGGGGTTTCCAGGGCTTGTTCAGAGCCCGGAACCCAAGTTTAGGGGTGATTTAAGCCCAAATCTTGGTTAGTGTAAATCGTGTGAGTTGTGGGAAGTGTGGAAAGGAAGGCCACATAGTTTGGAAAACCATGTGTAATGGGACACACGACCATGAAGCTAGGTGTAAAAATTTTATAGAGTATTTTTACATAGATTCCTCATGGTTAGTCAAACCGTGTGAGGAAACCGCATGGGTGACCCATTTAGCACAAAAAATCGTGTGGTTTGGCACATGGTTTGTCAAACCGTGCAACCCTATTAATTTTGGAAAATTTAATAATTTTAAAATAAATTAAATTATATTTTAACTGTAAGTTGGTTTTCAATTCAGTGGGAAGCAACCCTCAATTTTGAGAGTCTCCCTTGAGCGACTAAGATTGGATTTGAGGTGGTTTCTCCATTCGATCTCCGATTCAAGCACAAAAAATCTCATTAGATCCAAAATGGAAAGACCTAAATTACTTTTTTTCCATTCTACATTCTTTTAGATATCAGTTTTACTATTTAAGTGCAATATAATTTTCCCTAATTTTAGGTTCTGCATCTATTATTCATATTTCTCTTATTCTAAGTCGAATCCGAAGTCAATACTGGACGAGCACCCCACTACTGAGATAAGTTAGGTTATCTATACAACTTACATTAGTTTTGGTTCTTTTTTAAGATACCTAAAATTAGGCTTCCCATTGTACTTTCTTGTGTGATCGTGAAATTGAATTAGCTATTAGAATTAGATTTAATCAGACCTATTAGGGATGCGCTTAGGTTTTATTATGATGTGTTGGTAGCAGTTTCCAAACCATACCCACTCATGGGGTGTGTATTATGAAATTACACTGTTATTCCTTGTTTAAACCACAAAAGGGTGTGTTCTCATGGTTTCCTAGATGTAATAATTCTAATTACAGTTGAATGGAACAGGATTGAGAGATAGGAGATGTTTTCCTCCCATTAAATGTAATGCTTAGTTAAATGGATATGTGGAGATTGAATTGCATAATGGTTTATTTGGAAAATGTGGAAATGAGTGGGTAAAGTCATGTTCTATATTTCAATTTGAATTGTGGAAAATTTGAGGTTATGCTCATTGGTTGTATTTAAATTTGAATCAAGGTTCATGAGTGGGTATACTTATGAGATGCAATTGAATGTGAAATGGTTATATCAATGGGTAGACTCATATTGTATGAAAAGGTAAATTGTATGAATTGGTTATTATTTAGATTCATTGGATGTTTTTTCATGGATCTTGATGTGGTAGTGGATGCCTTAAATAGATTATGCTCCTAGGGTATTGATTACATGGGATTCCTTGGGCCTTACTAAACCTTGGATTTGACATTCTTGGACTTGTGTAGGACATTTTTTAATGACATGATCCTAGGACTCCAACTTGTTCCTAACTGAGATTCCATCGAGATACTCAGGGGACTCGATGAGGATGCTTTGGTCTTTGACACCTTGGATCTGACACTTCATGGTCTGACTCTTTGTCATATGTCAGAAACATGAAAATTATGACACGTTTGGTTGAACGGCTTGAATATGGATGTTTATAACACTTTAGGTTATATGAATTATCATGGTTGTAATGAAACTATGGTTGTACGATGATGCTATGAAACATACTTTTTGTATTTATTACATCCTTGTATAGGGGCTCGAACATACTTTGTAGGGATCCTTGAGAATCTATTATAGTGATACTGGTTTATTAGTTTTATTCAAATGGGAAACATTACTATTGTTTACTACTTACATATTTTCCTCCACTTGTTTAGCTTTCTTTATTGCATATCATGAAATTGTATAGATCTTGGGTGGTTTCCTACTGGGATGTTATCTCACACCCTGTTTGGGCCACCCATGGGGACCTAAATAGACTATTTAGATGTAGGAATATATAGGGGCAATAACCCATAGTTCCAGGGTTGATTTGTGCCATGCTTTGGAGTAGGGGATCATGGGACTGAGCTAAGGATCACGATGATATTTGGAGATAACACCCTTTTTGGTATTTTTTTGGAGACTTGTATTGTATTGCACTACCACGTACCTATTTTGGATTCTTTTTAGAAACATATATCATCATCATCACTATATACAAGTCACTTCTAGTTTTGTTATATATTCGCATCTTATTTATTTATCAGTTGTCTGTTTTTTGAGTCTTATTCTATTTCTTGTATGTTATTGATGTTCCACTATGTAAACTCTGGTGATGAGGGAATAGTATCCCCATTTAAAAACCTATTCCATTGCTACTAGTTGGAATCCTTCAGTGTTTGGGGATATGTACTTGAGGCCTTGTGACTCACCAGGCTTAGGTCATTGTTGACTGGAATACAGTTCCGAGACATTAAAAAGTTAGATCATAGGGTTATTTTATGGTTTTATTTACTATTTAGTGATAGTAGACTTGGATAGGAAGGGAATGGAGTTTTTTAATAATATTTTCTAGGGAGTAGCTACCCCACATACCGGGAAAAACCAAATTGCCTAAAATGAAATTGTTATTTTCTGAATTTTGTCTATTACATTTGGTTTGATTCCACTATTTGGTGATGGAATTGAATTATAATGATGTTATTGATATGAATATGATTTATATTTTGTTTAAACCTAATGAGATGAGGGTATTCCATCTCATGCATCATATGGGAACTTGTTAGAAGTCACAAGACATGCATTATGCCTTTCCATTTAAGATGAATTACTCGATGTATACTGTTGTGATAGGTGCTGTGATAACTACACATCATGTTGTGAAAGATTTTGTGCAGTGGATAGAGGGATTGATTCCATATTTTATTTCTCAAAGAGTATGGACCCTTATGGATGGAAAAGTGATGCACTATTTAAAAAAATTATTTGAATGAAGTTGTGGTGATATTAATGATATGGACACCAAATTCTGGTTTATGAGGTGTTATGGGACCTCATGGATTGGAATATGGTGAACCATTAGTTAAACCTAATTTTAATTATTGAAAAATGGAAATTAAAAGGAAATGGATATCAAATGAAATGAAATGGAATAGAGAACTTGAAAAATAGAGACTTGACCTTCACCAGGTTTTTGAGTGGGCAAGAGGCAGTGTCTCTAGTGTTTTTGGGGATTATTCCTTTCATAGTCCTAGATTTAGGAGTTGGGTATGGGTTATGGCTTGGTTTTAGGAGGGTTCTGACCTATCTTATGATTTTGGGATGTGAATATTGATATCATTATTTTTAGAGGCATGTGTTTGGAATTTTCGAGTCATTACACCATGAAGAACACTAGACATATGTTGTGAGGGAGGCGACAAACACACTTCAGAGGTAGGGGTCTATGGGCTACTAGTGGATCCTCCTTTAGTTCCATTTGTGATACCAACTACTATTCTAGATATAGGTTCAGAGGCATAGTTCTGCGAAGGATTATTTTCATTCATTTAAACTTTCTAGGGTGCACCGCAACCTGCCTTGTCTATGGCTGAGCTAACACATATGTTCTTGTAGCAGAATCCTCCCACATTTTCAGGGGATGGCAATCTATAGGCTTCCAAGCTATGGATATAGACTATGTTGTCAATATTCAAGCATCTTGAGATGCCTCTTGGGAGGAGGGTCAATCTCTCTACATCTGTTCTTAATGGGTTATAAAAGCACTTCTGGGATTTATTGAACCAGGATAAAAGGTTGTGAAATATGTTTGGGTTGATTTTAAAACCTATGTTTGGACTATTTATACCCTGAGACACTATAGGAATAGAGGGATAGTGAATTCACACATCTGGAGTAGGGTGTGTTGACAGTTATGGATTACTCAACATGCTTTATGAAGCTGCAAAATGTTTCACTAACGTGCCTTACTGATGAGATATCAAGGGTGTGAAGCTTCGAGGAATGTCTCTTACATGCTATAAGATATCAGGTCAATCTGTTCAGGTTGACCTCTATCACTGAAATTGTGAATCAGGTGCAAATTATAGAGGAAAACTTGAGAGAGGCTGGGAGAGAAGAGTAGGGTAGTACTATTTCTCAACCCAGCGGTTCAATGTCTTTAGGAATGAAGAACTATTTTGAGAATTCCTATGAGATTAGTACTGGTATGTATTTGAGTACTATTAGTGTAGTGTTCTATCATCTGTGCGGAAGGAGAGGAAACATGAAGAATCAGTGTGACCAAGACCCAGTTGAGTGTCGAGCATGCAACAGGATGGTCCAAGTGCAGCGTTTCTATAGGACCTTCCCTCTAGCGGTAAGTGGTAGGGGGTCTGATCCAATAACAAGTTAAGGAGTTGGTTCCCCAGCTCCACATCGGGTAAGGAGTTGGAGCATTTCTGGTCGATCAGGCTGAGGTAGTGGTGGTTTTGGCCAAGGTATCTGGACCCTAGTTACACCGATAAATTTGGATGAACCTACTCCGGGCAGTGAGGTTGTATTATAGAGTCATGGTTCAGGCCGAATCTATTCTTTACAACCTACCCCAATGGATTAGGGTTTCGTATCATCTACTATGAGAGGTATGATCTTAGTAGACTGAACTATTTCATATTATCCTTTTGATATAGGTTAATTATATAGTTTTATAACTACTCTAGTGGGGAAAATCCTTGGGCTAGTTGTATTGTCTTATGAGGGAATTATGACACCGGACACTCTATTGGGAATCAGAACAGAGGATGTGAACCTATACAGAGAGTTACCCACGAGGATGTTGGGTTTTTCTTTATTTGGTATCTTTTTTTTATTAAGATGATATGGTTTGAAATCATACTCAAGATAGACTAGATAGTGGATTATCGAGTGTACGTTGACATATATCATCAGAGGGGGACTTTCACATCACCATAGGAAGGAATTTTTACTCACAAGAGTGAATGGGATGTCCAAGAAAGTCGAGCTAGACCAAAACATCATGGACTGGGTGAGATGATGGTGTATATTTCTTTTTTGTTACTGGATGATTAGGGATCATGTCAGGTGGACTTTCCTCCATTGGTTGATTATTTTAGTAATCTGTTCACAGATGAATTTTCTAGTTTACCTCATGAGAGTGAGGTGGAGCTATCCATATATCTAGTTTCAAGAGATTCACCTGTATCCATAACTTTTTATAGGATAAATATGGTGGAGTTTTAGGAACTCAAGAGGCTGCTAGAGGATATGGAGGTAAATGGGTTTATCTAATCCAATACTTCTCTGTTGGGTTCATGTAACACCCGAGACTTTTATGTTATATAAATCATCAAAGGAATCTTTTTCTACACAACACTTTCTTGGCTTTCTTTACACGAAATCGTGACCTTCCTCGATAGCTTGCGTCGTACGCAATACCGAGTTTCACTAAACAACGATATGCTATTAAAATATTATTAAAACTAGCCATTATGAATAGTAATAACCACTTTTTGAAATTTTATTTTTCAAAATGGACTTCATTTTTGGATTCGGAATATCGAAATTAGCCTAGGGTGAAATTTTGGTATTTTTCTGAAAACATTCAATTTTTGATGAATAGTGAAACCACTAAGTGGTAGTTAAAAAACTGAATTTTTCATAAAACTTAATTTTACCGCTTCTGTGAGTGGAATTTCAAAAATCCGAGACACACAGTTGATGTCAGTAAGTAAAATGTGGTTCAATGAGATGAAAATAATTTTTTGGTGAATAGTAACTTTTTACTTTTTTTTACCACGGTTAAAAGTAAATTGGATAATTAAGGGTAAAGATGATATTATTACTACCCTAACACATGTCCTAATTCTATTGGATAAGTGTAATTCAACCAAAAACAAACTTAGGAATAAAATATGACCATTTAGGCCCACTTGGATTAGATTAGGACATTTATTATTAATTTATTTAAAGAAGGGTTAAAATAGTTAAAATCAAAGTTTAATAAGTAAATAATTTTTAATATAAGGTTATACATAAGATAAATTCGACTATAAATATTAATTAGAAAGATAAAAATATTTTCTACATAATGATATTTTATTTGTAATTTTTAGACATTAAATAATTTAATTTATTTATGACACAATGATGATGCAATAATTATTTTATTAATGAAATATTGACATAATTTATGTTATAAACACAAAAATAAATGTAATTTGAGGCTTTTTATGAATTACACTAATTTTTTCGGTTAATATGACATGTTATTATTGATTCAATTAACTTGGTTCGAACTAATAATTCTGTTATGATTTTCACAAAAATCAATTACTAAATAGTGTCAAAATTG
This sequence comes from Viscum album, assembly GCA_963277665.1. Taxonomy (NCBI): domain Eukaryota; kingdom Viridiplantae; phylum Streptophyta; class Magnoliopsida; order Santalales; family Viscaceae; genus Viscum; species Viscum album. The sequence continues at coordinate 818,488,686 of OY728165.1, forward strand.
ACATAAAATAGTTTTTAAAACAAATATTATATTAGTAATTGTTATTTTATTCCTAAAAATATAAGGTTCGGCCAAATGAATTAGATAAGGTTATATATATATATAATAAACAAATTGAGGTTCGTTTGGCTGCTTATAGTAATTTTATTAACCTTATAGTATAAGAACACAAGAAGACACGGTAAATGTAAACTTATTTAACTTAATGTTAAATCTAAATGATAAGGTTAAAATAAGAACCTAAACTTGTCTAAATTCTATTGGATGAGAGTATTTCGACCCATACCCACATTAGCTTCGAAATATATCAATTTGGAGCTATTTAAAACCGAACTTGACTTTATAATAAAATAATTTTTTTAGTTTCCCAAAGGTGTCCCTCTCCTCCCTTATAAAAGGGCACCTCCTCCCTCTCTTCCTCACACCACTTTTAGCCTTCAAGCTCGGCCAAAACCTGCCCATTCCTCCTCTCCACTTCCCTAGAGACATCCTAGAGGTTCTGGTCTTCTTCAAAGACCCATTTTAGTGCCCTAAAAGGAGGTCTCAAAGAAGCACTTCAAAGAAGAGGTAATGTCCGTTACCGATTCTTTCATCTTTATTTCTTCTTCCACTTCTTCTTCTTTAGTTTTTTCATTATGAAGTAATATCATCAGTATCACTCATATACTGATATGTTATTATAATTATGAAACAACCCTATTTCACCATCTATCCATCCTACGGAAAAAGAAATCACCGCGCGTGCGTACGTACGGAATACCGTCTCCACGCCGTGGTGTAATCTATTTTCCACCACCACCTTACTTGTATGGGTATAGTGGTGTATATAATGACTATATATGACTATTATAAAGTGATACGGATTCTAAAATAGTATACATACACTCCAATACAATTGCACGATCATAGAACGATATCATCACTCGTGCGTACGTACAGAATACCGTCTCCACGATGTGATGCGACTCGTTCTACATGATCTTCATTTGATAATGATTATATAAATAAATTGAATGAATTAATATGATATATATTACACTAATACCATTCTGTAAATGAGGTATCTATAACCTAAAGATACGAATAAGAATTTATTCGACAAAACACGCATAAGAACAAAAAGTTATAAACACCCGAATAACAAGTAGCAATGAAATATTACTACTAAGAAGCTAAGAATATGACCATATATGATATCATAAAAATAATTATGATTCTAGAACAAGTCAATAACATTATTTAAATCATTATACAGGAGGTTCAGACACTTACGAAGCAAAACGGACCTAAGGTAAGGGAAATATCACAATCTCATTTTTATTCGAGATTGTTTATACTTTGGTATTTACTGGGGTGTATTTTATCATCCACATCCATGTTTCCTCAATATGTAATATTTATATCCTTATACAATAGTGTATATCCAATTTTACCCTTCGGTGAGTTTTTAGTAAAAGATATGAAAGGAATATTTTGTCGTTTTTCGTACGAGGTACTTTTTGACTTTTCTGACAAAAGTACGAAGAATGTTTTTTTAACTTATACGGCATGAATGGATTTTTAAAACATTATTTCCAAGAAGCTTCCTTTAAAAGTTTTCAAGTTTATTTTTAATCAAATTCTTTTAGTTTATAATTGTACGACATGTTAAGAAAGGAAAAGTGTTTTTGAAGCAGAAAGGATATTTTCCTCAAGAATGGAGTTCAAGTGTTTTATCAAAATTATTTTCCTTCTAAGATAATAAATGGTTCTATTTTTATCCCTATTATTACATTGATTTTTTTATGTTGTGATGGAATTATATTTTTATGAATTCCTTTATCTTATATGAATTGTTTTATGATGTCATGATGTTTAAGATTCCCATTTTTATTACATGGGTTATGCTATGATGTATGGTTTATGATTTTGTGGCACACATAAGAATGGTATCATTATGAGATGGGTGGGACCTATATCTCCCTCCAATGCATTGGGTAAAGATTTTATATCTCATGAGATAGACATGGATGGAATGGTAGGTTATACCGGTTCAGTGAAACAGGACTGAAACGAGGGTGACTCAGTTCAGAAAGGGACTTTGTCCACTAAGATAGTCTTGAAAATGAGTCTTGACTAACAAAAAATGATTCTCTATGATTATGTGTGTATGCCACAAAGTTTCATGTTTTAAGTTATGATTATTTTGATTACATTTCACTGCCATGATTTATCCCATGTTATGAAATTATGATCTCTTTTGCAGGTTAATATTTCCAAAAGTTATGTGCTTATGTATACAATGTGATTGATATTTCTTTTGTTTTCCCTTACTGAGCATTTGAGCTCATCCTTTTGTATGTTTTATTTCCTCAGGTCAGGAAGAAGGTTATTAAGTAGAATATTTCAAAGAGGGACTCTAGATATAATGAAATAAATGGGAGGCAAAGTAGATGCTTTATGTAACAGTTGTTTATGTTTCCTAGTTTCTAAAGACACTATACCTATACGGTCTTTCCGTGGATTTGTTATATGTTGTAATAAGTATGCTTCAATTTTGAAGTATTAACAATGTATGTAAAGTATGGGTCGTTATAGTTGGTATCAGAGGAAAGGTATAGTCAACCTTTGGAAACTAGGATGTGAAAGACTTAGTAAGAATACTAAGGATAAGTCTAAGCATAGAACACAATCTTAGTGTTTTAGAAATGGCCATTAATAACCTAGGATAAGACCTTAAGTGTGAAATTTTATTCTTGAGTATGTGGTTTTCCTATTATAATTAGTGTTGCTCACACTATTCTTCTTGGTTTTAGTCAATGGCTGGAACCCGAAGGAATCGTGTTAATGCGGAATGCGACGGGCAATGCAATGATTGTCCCCCTGAACAACCAAATGTTATGGGAGCTGGAATTCAAAATCTTGTAGCCATGCTCACACAACTTTCTCAAGCTATGAATCATGCAGGACTTCCAAACGAGCAAATGAAGGAGCAACATTCTGTTGAATCCTTCATGAGGCAGCGTCCACCTTCTTTCAGTAGGTCTACTGATCCATTAGTTGCTGAACAATGGATTAGTACTACTGAAAAGATATTTTAAGTTCTTCAATGTTCTGAACTTGATAAAGTCATCCTAGAAGTGTATCGTTTGGAAGGAGATGCTGATCAATGGTGGAATCTTATTAAGAATATGAGGCAAAGGGATGAAATTGAGTCCATGGAATGGGACGAGTTCAAGAACATATTTTTCAATAAGTACTTCCCTCATATTCTCCAAACAAAGATGGAGAAAGAGTTTCTTGAACTGAAGCAAAAGGATGATGAATCTGTTGGTACCTATGAAGCAAATTTTACAAGACTTGCAAGGTACTCTTCTGGTATTATTATCCAACCTGAGAGTAAGATCGATCGATTCTTTAGTGGCTTAAAACCAAGTCTTCGAAGGGCATTAGCCATAAGGGACTTCAATAGCCACGAGGAAATCGTTCGATGTGCTCTCAAAGTTGAGATGGAGATTGGAGTAACCCATCAGTCATATGGGTTTGATAAGAAGAGGAAAATGGAATTCAAAGGAAAATCTAAAGAGCCCACTGAAAAGAAGATGATCTTTCCCTTATGCTCAAAGTGTGGAAAGAAACATGGAGGAAGTTGTCTTAAAGGGACAAGTAAATGTTTCAAATGTGGAAAGGAAGGTCATCGGGCATTTGAATGCCGCGATGATGGGAAGAAGATGTCTAATGATGCAAACAAAGGAAGTGATACACAGAATAAACCTACTACACTTCAATGTTTCAAGTGCAAGGAGATGGGTCATTATGCCAATAAATGCCCTAATCCAAGGGTTGATGATGATGGTCGATGTCAACAAACTCTTAAGGCTAAAGACAAAGGAAAGTCACATGCAATTTCTATCAGCGATGTGGAGTACGATAACGATGTGGTGAAAGGTACACTTACCATCCACTCTAAAGTATCAAATGTTTTATTTGATTCTGGATCCACCCACTCTTTTATTTATGAAGAATTTTCTAAGGGTATCACCTTATTACCTCAACAATTAGATGTTGAGTTAGCTGTGACAACACCTAATGGCACAACAGGCGCATCAAAAATTTATAATTCTTCTCCGATCAAAGTTTGTGGGAAAGTGCTTCCTGCAAATCTTGTGGTCCTTCCTATAGTGGAATTTGATGTGATTCTTGGCATGGATTGGCTTTCTCTACATGGAGCTCATATCAATTGCCAAAGAAGGGAAGTCACATTTCATATTCCAGATCAATCTATGATCATCTATCGATGCAAGGATGAACATAACCTTCCAGTGGAAATTTATTCCATTTTATGGGTATTGATTCCTCTAAATGAAGGTTATTTATCTCAAATAGTTGGTGAGAAACTCACGATTAAGAATATGCCCATTGTACGGGGTTTGATGATGTATTTCTGGAGGAATTACTGGGTCTTCCACCAAATCGTGAAGTTGAGTTTTCAATAGAACTCATACCGGGTGCTTTTCCTATTTCAAAGACACCTTATAGAATGGCCCCAATTGAGTTGCAGGAATTGAAGAACCAACTCCAAGAGAATCTTGATAAGGGATTCATATGACCTAGTGCGTCACCTTGGGGAGCACCTGTTCTATTTGTTAAGAAGAAAGATGGAACAATGAGACTCTGCATTGATTATCGAGAACTTAACAAGATCACTATCAAGAACAAATATCCTCTCCCACACATTGATGACTTATTTGACCAACTACGAGGAGCTCAATACTTTTCCAAGATTGATCTTCGTTCAGGGTATCATCAATTAAAGGTCAAAAGGGAGGATATACCAAATACGGCTTTCTGTACAAGGTATGGACACTATGAATTTATAGTGATGCCATTTGGTCTTACTAATTCCCCTGCTATCTTCATGGATCTGATGAATAGAGTCTTTAGAGACTATCTTGATCAATTTTTGGTAGTCTTTATAGATTATATTCTTGTCTATTCAAAGAGCAAGGAAGAACATGAAGATCACTTGAGAATTATATTGAAGACCCTGAGAAAGGAGAAGCTTTATTCCAAATTTACCAAGTGTGAATTTTGGCTTCAAAAAGTTGCATTTTTGGGTCACATAATCTCAAAAGAGGGGATATCTGTGGATCCAGAAAAAACAGAGGTTATCGAAAGATGGTCGAGACCAACTACAGTAACTGAGATCCGAAGTTTTCTTGGTTTGGCTGGATATTATCGACATTTTGTGAAAGATTTTTCACGACTATCTAATCCACTCACCAAGTTGAATCAGAAAAGAGTTAAGTTTGTTTGGACGGAGGAATGTGAAGAGAATTTCAAGGAGTTGAAAAGAAGGTTATCCAGTGCACCTGTGCTCACACTGCCCTGTAGTGGAGAAAGGTTTGTGATCTACAGTGATGCATCCAAGAAGGGATTGGGGTGTGTTCTTATGAAAAATGATATTGTGATAGCTTATGCCTCAGGATAGTTGAAAATACATGAGTAAAATTACCCAACACATGATTTGGAGTTAGCTGCAGTAATCTTTGCATTAAAGATTTGGAGGAATTACCTTTATGGTGAAAGGTGTGATATTTATACTGATCATAAAATTTTAAAGTATATTTTCACACAAAAGGAGCTGAATATGCATCAAAGAAGATGGTTGGAGCTGATTAAGGATTACGACTGCTCAATCCATTACCACCCTGGGAAAGCAAACAAGGTGGCAGATGCATTAAGTTGACAAGACCATGCTAGTTTATCCATGATGAGGATCACAAAAGCTCCAATATTTATGGATTTACAAAGGATGGATCTTGGAATTATAATGGAAGGGGAAAAATCTTATCTTTATCAAATGAATGTTCAACCATCTATACATGTGAAGATTAAAGAGGCACAGAAAGAAGATGTCGAGTTACAAAAGAAGGTGAGAAACGTTCCTGAATTCAACCTTGATTGTGATGGAATAATAAAGTTTAGGAATCGGGTTTGTGTTCCTCCCATCCCTGAATTAAAGAAGGAGCTGCTGGATGAGGCTCATAGTTCTTCATTCTCTATTCATCCTGGAAGCACGAAGATGTATAGGGACCTGAAAGAGTACTTCTGGTGGGATGGCATGAAAAGAGATGTTGCTGAATTTGTCTCTCGATGCTTGGTTTGTCAACAAGTTAAAGCTGAGAGACAGAAGTTTAAGGGGGTGTTACAACCATTACCCATACCCGAATGGAAATGGGAAAACATCACTATGGACTTTGTCACAGGACTTCCTAAAACATCCAAAGGCAATAATGCTATCTGGGTCATTGTTGATCATCTTACAAAGTCTTCACACTTCATTGCTATTAGAGAGGATTTCTCTCTGGATCAGCTTAACAGGATATATGTAAAGGAAGTGGTAACCCCCGTGGGCGTGGTGGAGTGGTCGAAGGCTCCGCTTCCCTCAGGGGAGGTCGGGGGTTCGAACCCTGTCAGGGGGTATGCTATAAAAAGCATGTTCACCACACGTGATGCACGATTGCACGCCGGTTACCCAAGCGTTTACGCGGCGCCGGCCCCCGTTGGGGAACTGGGCTTCACCCCTTGGGTGGGCCTGGGGAAGGTAGGGGATTCTCGGGCCACTGCATGCCTGACCGCGTAACCACTCGGGGGCTGGGCCATCACCCGCATTGTTTCCCGGCCCCTACCTTTTTATCAAAAATATGAGATGTAAAGGAAGTGGTAAGATTGCATGGAGTACCACTTTCTATAATATCTGATCCGGATCCGAGATTTACCTCGAAGTTCTGGAGAAGTCTTCAGCATACTCTGGATACAGAGTTGAGTTTCAACACTGCTTATCATCCTCAGACAGACGGTCAGTCTGAGAGAACCATTCAAACCCTAGAAGATATGTTGAGAGCTTTCTCTATGGATTTCAAAGGTGGTTGGGAACAACACCTACCTTTGGTGGAATTTTCTTATAATAATAGCTTTCACTCCAGTATTCAAATGGCGCCTTATGAAGCACTCTATGGAAAGAAATGCAGGACTCCAACTTGCTGGGATGAAGTTGGGGAAAGAAAACAATTAGGACCTGATCTTGTGGATGAAATGGCAGAAAAGGTCAGATCTATTCAACAACACATAATAGCAGCTCAGAGTCGACAGAAAAGTTATGCCGGCAACCGAAGGAAAGACCTAGAGTTTGAAGTGGGTGATAAAGTGTTCTTACGAATATCTCCCTAGAAGAGGGTTATGAGATTTGGAAAGAAGGGGAAGTTGGGCCCTAGATATATCGGTCCTTTCGAAATACTAGATCGTGTTGGGAAGGTAGCTTACCGATTGACGCTTCCACTGAATCTCTCTCAAGTTCACAATCTGTTCCATGTATCTCTCCTGAGAAAGTACATACCTGATACTTCACATGTACTCAGCTCAGAAGATGTACCGCTGGAGCAAGATCTTTCTTATGAAGAACAACCGATAGAGATTCTGGATCGTAGCGAAAAAGTCCTATGAAACAAGACCACTCGATTGGTGAAAGTTTTATGGAGGAACCACCAATTATAAGAAGCTACATGGGAGCTTGAGGATATGATGAGCGAGAGGTATCCTCATCTGTTTGTTACAAAGTGATAAATTTCGAGGACAAAATTCATTTTAAGGGGGGTAGAATGTAACACCCGAGACTTTTATGTTATATAAATCATCAAAGGAATCTTTTTCTATACAACACTTTCTTGGCTTGCTTTACACGAAATTGCGACCTTCCTCGATAGCTTGCGTCGTACGCAATACCGAGTTTCACTAAACAACGATATGCTATTAAAATATTATTAAAACTAGCCGTTATGAATAGTAATAAACACTTTTTGAAATTTTATTTTTCAAAATGGACTTCATTTTTGGATTCGGAATATCGAAATTAGCCTAGGGTGAAATTTTGGTATTTTTCTGAAAACTTTCAATTTTTGATGAATAGGGAAACCACTAAGTGGTAGTTAAAAAACTGATTTTTTCATAAAACTTAATTTTACCGCTTATGTGAGTGGAATTTCAAAAATCTGAGAGACACGGTTGATGTCAGTAAGTAAAATGCGGTTCAATGAGATGAAAATAATTTTTTGGTGAATAGTAACTTTTTACTTTTTTTTTACCACGGTTAAAAGTAAATAGGGTAATTAAGGGTAAAGATGATATTATTATTACCCTAAAACATATCCTAATTCTATTGGATAAGTGTAATTCGACCAAAAACAAACTTAGGAATAAAATATGACCATTTAGGCCCACTTGGATTAGCTTAGGACATTTATTATTAATTTATTTAAAGAAGGGTTAAAATAGTTAAAATCAAAGTTTAATAAGTAAATAATTTTTAATATAAGGTTATACATAATATAAATTAGACTATAAATATTCATTAGAAATATAAAAATATTTCCTACATAATGATATTTTATTTGTAATTTTTAGACATTAAATAATTTAATTTATTTATGACACAATGATGATGCAGTAATTATTTTATTAATGAAATATTGACATAATTGATGTTATAAACACCAAAATAAATGTAATTTGAGACTTTTTATGAATTCCAATAATTTTATAGGTTAATATGACATGTTATTATTTATTTAATTAACTTGGTTCGAACTAATAATTCTGTTATGATTTTCACAAAAATAAATTACTAAATAGTGTCAAAATTGACATAAAATAGTTTTTAAAACAAATATTATATTAGTAATTGTTATTTTATTCCTAAAAATCTAAGGTTCGGCCAAATTACTTATATAAGGTTATATATATTAATAATAAACAAATTGGGGTTTGTTTGGATGCTTATAGTAAGTTTATTAACCTTATAGTATAAGAACACAAGAAGACACGGTAAAAGTAAACTTATTTAACTTAATGTTAAATCTAAATGATAAGGTTAAAATAGGAACCTAAACTTGTCTAAATTCTATTGGATGAGAGGATTTAGACCCATCCCCACCTTATCTTCTAAATATATCAATTTGGATCTATTTAAAACTGAACTTGACTTTATAATAAAATAATATTTTTAGTTTTCCCAAAGGTGCCCCTCTCATCCCTTATAAAAGGGAACCTCCTCCCCCTCTTCCTCACACCACGTTGAGCCTTCAAGATCGTCCAACCCCTGACAATTCCTCCTCTCCACTTCCCTAGAGACATCCTATTGGTTCTTCTCTTCTTCAAAGACCCATTTTAGTTCCCTAAAAGGAGGTCGTAAATAAGCACTTCAAAGAAGAGGTAATGTCCGTTACCGATTCTTTCATCTTTATTTCTTCTTCCACTTCTTCTTATTTAGTTGTTTCATTATGAAGTAATAACATCAGTATCACTCATATAATTATATGTTATTATAAGTATGAAACAACCCTATTTCACCATCTATCCATCCTAGGGAAAAATAAATCACCGTGCGTGCGTACGTACGGAATACCGTCTCCACGCCATGGTGTAATATATTTTCTACCACCACCTTACTTGGATGGGTATAGTGGTGTATATAATGACTATATATGACTATTATAAATTGATACCGATTCTGAAATAGTATACATACACTCCAATATAATTCCACTATCATAGGAACGATATCATCACTCGTGCGTACGTACGGAATACCGTCTCCACGATGTGATGCGACTCGTTCTACATGATCTTCATTTCATAATGATTATATAAATGAATTGAGTGAATGAATATGATATATATTACACTAATACCATTCTGGAAATGAGGTATCTATAACCTAAAGATAAGAATAAGAATTTATTCGACAAAACACACATAAGAACAAAAAGTTATAAACACCCGAATAATAAGTAGCAATGAAATATTACTACTAAGAAGCTAAGAATATGACCATATATGATATCATAAAAATAAGTATGATTCTGGAATAAGTCAATAACATTATTTAAATCATTATACAGGAGTTTCGGACACTTACGAAGAAAAACGAGCCTAAGGTAAGGGAAATATCACAATCTCATTTTTATTCGAGATTGTTTATACTTTGGTATTTACTGGGGTGTATTTTATCATCCACATCCATGTTTCCTCAATATGTAATATTTATATCCTTATACAATAGTTTATATCCAATTTTACCCTTCGGTGAGTTTTTAGTAAAAGATATGAAAGGAATCTTTTATAGTTTTTCGTACGAGGTACTTTTTTACTTTTCCGACAAAAGTACGAAGAATGTTTTTTTAACTTATATGGCATGAATGTATTTTTAAAACATTATTTCCAAGAAGCTTCCTTTACAAGTTTTCAAGTTTATTTTTAATCAACTTCTTTTAGTTTATAATTGTATGACATGTTAAGAAAGGAAAAGTGTTTTTGAAGAAGAAAGGATATTTTCCTCAAGAATGGAGTACAAGTGTTTTATCAAAATTATTTTCCATCTAAGATAATAAAGGGTTCCGTTTTTATCCCAATTATTACATTGATTTTATTATGTTGTGATGGAATTATGTTTTTATGAATTCCTTTATCTTATATGAATTTTTTTATGATGTCATGATGTTTAAGATTCCCATTTTTATTACATGGGTTATGCTATGATGTATTGTTTATGATTTTATGGCACACATAAGAATGGAATCATTATGAGATGGGTGAGACCTATATCTCCCTCCAATGCATTGGGTAAATATTTTATATCTCACGAGATAGACATGGCTGGAACGGTAGGTTATACCGGTTCAGTGAAATAGGACTGAAACGAGGGTGACTCGGTTCAGAAAGGGACTTTGTCCACTAAGATAGTCTTTCCAATGAGTCTTGACTAACAAGAAATGATTCTCTATGATTATGTGTGTATGCCACAAAGTTTCATGTTTTAAGTTATGATTATTGTGATTACATTTCACTGCCATGATTTATCCCATGTTATGAAATTATGATCTCTTTTGCATGTTAAGATTTCCAAAAGTTATGTGCTTATGTATACAATGTGATTGATATTTATTTTGTTTACCCTTACTGAGCATTTGAGCTCACCCTTTTGTATGTTTTATTTCCCCAGGTCAGGAAGAAGGTTATTAAGTAGAATATTCCAAAAAGGGACTCTAGATATGATGAAAGAAATGGGAGGCAAAGTAGATGCTTTATGAACCAGTTGTTTATGTTTCCTAGTTTCTAAAGACATTAAAGCTATACGGTCCTTTCCTGGTTTTGTTATATGTTGTAATAAGTATGATTCAATTTTGAAGTATTAACAATGTATCTAAAGTATGGGTCGTTATAGTTCACCCATCCATTTTGTAAAAAATGCGGATGAAATTATTATTCTGTGTATGGATTATCAGAAGTTGAACCAGATAATGGTTAAGAATTGATATCCCTTGCCACATATATATGAACGGTTTATTTTGTTTCAAGAAGATTGGGTTTTCTCAAAAATCAATTTGAGTTAGGGATATCACCAAGTCTGTGTTTTACCCATAGACATACCTCATACAACCATTCATAGTAGCTACGATCTATATGAGTAACTAGTTATGACATTTTGTATCAGGAATGTGATAGTGGTTTTCATGGTGTTGATGAACCAAGTATTCCATCCTTATTTTGATTCATTTGTGTTAGTTTTCATGGAAAGTATCTTGGTGTATTCTTACAATTTACACAACCATTAAAAACACCATGAGATCATATTGGATATACTAAGAGAGAATAATTTATATTCTAAGATAACAAAGTTCCACTTCTAGATGGATCATATTCACTACCTAGGTCACATCATCTTAGATGCAGGAGTACCAGTTGATCTAGAGATGGTGAGAGCTATAGTTTCTTAGGATCATCCCATGAATGTATTTGAAATATAATGTTTCTTGGGGATATATGGATGTTATAGGAATTTAAAACAGGACTTCTCATGCTAGAAGAACCCTTTATAGGCTTGACTAAGAGGGGTGTGAATTTTGTATGATTATATACCTATAAGAGAGAGTTTCATGAGATGAAAGGTAGATTGAATTTTTCACCAATCCTGATACTAATAGGAGAGGGAAAGAGTTATATTTTATATTGTGACACATTAGGTATCATGTTGGGGGTAGTGCTGATAAAGGGGGATATGATCATGGGATATGAGTCTCAATATTTCATACAACATGAGTGGAATTACCCGACGCATGATCTCGAACTAGCTACAATCGTTAATGATTTTTATTTTTGGAGATAATATTTATTATGAGAGTGATTTGTTGTATACACAGACGAAAAAATCACCAAGTAAATATTTATACAACATGATCTGAATCTGAGGCAGTGAAGGTGGGTGGAGTACCTATAGTATTTTGAGTTCATGCTTTCCTACACAGATGGTAAAAGAAATGTTATGGCCGATGAAATGAGTAGGATGAATTTGATAAATGCAGTTCAGTAGGACATTAGTGATTTGAAACTTATGTATTTTCTCTATGAGATGCACTTGGAGGTGCATGATAGACAAGGAAAAGCTTATCTATCATCCTTAGCTATGAACTCTACCCTTCTAGATAGAGTGTGTAGAGAACCGAAGCTTGACGTACATTGACATTACATTACATTTGAAGAATACTTAGTACATAACAAAAACACACACACAAGGATCGTAATAGTTTAGTGTCTTTGGAAACTCGGAACGTAATCTTCTAATCGTGGTGAAAGATCTTCAAAATCTCCCATAAAGATCTTCCCTTTTTTTTACCTAAAACCTTTTTTTATATCCTGAGGAAAATAAAACATAAAAGGGTGAGCTCAAATTCTCAGTAAGGGTAAACAAAAGAAAAATCAATCACATCATATTCATAAGAACATAACTTTTGGAAATCTTAACCTGCAAAAGAGAGCATAATTTCATAACATGTGATAAATTATAGTAGTGAAATGAATTCCCAATAATCATAACTTAAAACTTGAAACTTTGTGGAATACACACATAATAATATAGAATCATTTCTTTTTAGTCAATACTCATTGCCAAGACTATCTTAGTGGACAAAGTCCCTTTCTGAACCGAGTCACCCTCGTTCCAGTCTTGTTTCACTGAACCGGTATAACCTACCGTTCCAGCCATGTCTATCTCATGAGATATAAAATATTTACCCAATTCATTGGAGAGAGATATAGGTCCCACCCATCTCATAATGATACCATTCTTATGTGTGCCACAAAATCATAAATCATACAACATTGCATAACCCATGTAATAAAAATGGGAATCTTAAACATCATGACATCATAAAACAATTCATACAAGATAAAGGAATTCATAAAAATAATTCCATCACAACATGATCAAATCAATGTAATAATAGGGATAAAAACAGAACCCTTTATTATCTTATATGGAAAATAATTTTGATAAAACACTTGAACTCCATTCTTGAGGAAAATATCCTTTCTTCTTCAAAAAAATTTTTCCTTTCATAACAAGTCATACGACTTTAAAATAAAAGAAGTTGATTAAAAATAAACTTTAAAACTTGTAAAGGAAGATTCTTGGAAATAATTTTTTAAAAATCCATTCATGTCTTATAAGTTAAAAAAAACATTCTTCTCGTACTTTTGTTGGAAAAGTCAAAAAGTACCTCGTACGAAAAACGATAAAAGATTCCTTTCATATTCTTTACTAAAAACTCACCGAAGGGTAAAATTGGATTTAAACTATTGTAAGTGTATGGAAGCAATATTACATATTTAGGGAACATGGATGTGGATGATAAAATACACCCCAGTAAATTCCAAAGTAAAAACAATCTCGGTTAAAAATGAGATTGTGATATTTTCCCTTACCTTAGGTCCGACTTGCTTTGTAAGTGTCCGAACCTCCTATATAATGATTTAAATCATGTTATTGACTTATTCCAGAATCATATTCATTGTTATTATATCATATATGGTCCACTTATGACTTTATATTACCCGTTCTTTTGTAAATTCATGTTAAAGTAGCGTTTTGGGTAAAATCGTCTCATTTATCGTAGGTGTTTGGACTTGTTGTTCTTGACATTATTATTACTTATATCATGATTTACTTAATTCCAGAATATAAAGTATGATTTATATATCATATATATTCAGTATATATATATATATATATAATAGATAGATAAATGAAAGGAAACTCACCGTTCATGGAGACGGTAGTCCGTACGTACGCATGAACGCTGCTTTCCTTTCCTTATTGTCTTGAATGGAAGTAACTAGATGTCATATATATATATATACATAAATACAGGAGATTTACCATGTCATATATTACATTATTATTCATTATATATACTTTATAATCATTCTGGAATGGTTAACATGGATAATGAATCTCATCGCGTCGTGGAGACGGTAGTCCGTACGTACGCACGAGTGATGATATCATTCCCATGGTCGTGGAATTGTGTTGAAGTGTATGTATAATATTTCAGTATCAATATAAATTTATAATAATCATATATATTTACTCATTACACTATTATACCCATCCTATTAAGGTGGCGGCGGAAAATAGATTACACCACGGCGTGGAGACGGTATTACGTACGTACGCACGCGCGGTGATTTCATTTTACGTAGGATGGATAGATGGTTAAATAGAGTTGTTTCATACTTATAATAACATATCATTATATGAATGATACTGATTTTATTACTTCATAATGTAACACCTAAATAAGAAGAAGTTGAAGAAGAAAGAAATTGGAAAGGATCGGTAATGGGTATTACCTCTTCTTTGAAGTGCTTCTTTGAGACCTCCTTTTAGGGCACTAAAATTGGACTTTTAAGAAGACCAGGACCTCTAGGATGATACTAGGGAATTGGAGAAGAGATTTTGTCAGGGGTTGGCCGAGCTTGAATACTCCAATTGGTGTGAGGAGGAGAGGGAGGAGGTTCCCTTTTATAAGGGAGGAGAGGGGCATCTTAGGAAAATCTCAACATATTATTTTATATTAAGGTTAAATTCGGTTTAGAATGGTTCCAAATGGTCTTATTTAGAAGATAAAGTGGGGATGGGTAAAAATACTCTCATCCAATAGGATTTAGACAAGTTTAGGTTATTATTTTAACCTTATCAATTAGATTTAACTCTAAGTTAAATAATTTAACTTTTACCGTGTCTTTTTGTTTTCTTACACTATATGGTTAATAAACTTACTATATGAAGCCAAAAGAACCCCAAGTTGTTTATTATTAATATATATATCCTTATCTAAGTCATTTGGCCGAACCTTAGATTTTTAGGAATTAAATAACAATTAATAATATAATATTTATTTTAAAAACTAATTTATGTCAATTTTGACACTATTTGGTACATGATTTTTAGGAAATTTCTAACAGAATGATAAGTTCGAACCAAGTTACTTAAATCAATACTAACATGTCATATTAACCTAGAAAATTAGTGGTATTCATAAAAAGTCTCAAATTACATTTATTTTGGGGTTTATAACATCAATTATGTCAATATTTTCTTAAAAAGGTAATTACTGCATCATCGTTGTGTCATAAATAAATTAAATTATTTAAAGTATAAAAATTACAAATAAAATACCATTATGTATGAAATCGTTTTATATTTCTAATTAATATTTATAGTCGAAATTATATTATGTATAACCCTATATTAAAAATGTTTTAGTAAATAATCTTTGATTTTAACTCTTTTAACTCTTCTTTGAATTAAATAATAATAAATGTCCTAATCTAATCCAAGTGGGCCTAAATGATAATATTTTACACTTAAGGTTGTTTTTGGTCAAGATACACTTGTCCAATAGGATTAGGACATGTGTTAGGGTAATATTAATATCATTTTTATCCTTAATTACCCTATTTACTTTTAACCGTGGTAATTAAAAGTAAAAAGTTACTATTCACCAAAAATTATTTTCATCTCATTGAACCACATTTTACTTACTGACATCAACCGTGTATCTCGGATTTTTGAAATTCCAATCACAGAAGCGGTAAAATTAATATTTATGAAGAAAAATTAATTTTTTAACACCACTTAGTAGTTTCACTATTCATCAAAAATTGAAGTTTTTCAAAAAAATGCCAAAATTTCACCCTAAGCTATAATTGATATTCCGAATTCAAAAATGATTTCTATTTTAAAAAATTCCCACCATATAAGTTGCATTAATTAATTTTATAATTAATTTCCACTGTCACAACAAATAGCGTGTTTTTAAGAGATAATAACTATCAAAAGATTAACACTTGTTTATGTCTGGTGTAAATGTGAAATTATATCCAATGACCAAAATTGTATTAAATTGTAAAAATATATTCTAAATATAATTTAAAACCACTCAAATTAATAATTTATCACTATTAATTATTTTGATTAAATTTTTTTTTAATTATAATTTAGTAATTTTCACTATTCATCAAAATATGAAAGTTATCTGAAAAGTACCAAAATTTCACCTTAGGCTAAATTCGATACTCCGAATCCAAAAATGTATTCCATTTTGAAAAATAAAATTTTCAAAATTTCAAAAAGTGGTTATTACTATTCATAACGGCTAGTTTTAATAATATTTTAATAGCATATTGTTGTTTAGTGAAACTCGTTATTGCGTACTACACACGCTATCGAGGAAGGTCGAAATTGCGTGTAATGCAAGGCAAGTCAAGGATGCAAGCTCCTTTTGGTGTAGCGTACAACACAAGACATTAGTGAAATTAAAAATAATATTTTTCATAAAATCTTGGGATGTTACAAAGTGAGGATAAGGCAGTTATTAGATTCAGAGGGACTAGTCTTATAGGAGAGTGAGGCTGGTGAGGATCCACCTCCTAGTTAAGGAGGATGAGATTTTGTATATCTATGGTCACATTTGTGTTCCTGTGGTTATACATGGGGAGTTGATGTGGTAATTCTATACCTCATCTTGGGATATGCACTCCAGAGTCGACATGATGTATCGTGACTTGTATCATCCGTACTGGTGACTGAGTATGAAAAGAGAGGTAGCTAATTTCATCATGAGGTGTTCCACCTATTAATTGGTTAAGGCAGAACATCAACATCCAACCATACTTTAACAGCAGTTACCAATTCTTTAGTGGAAATGGGATGATTTCATGATTTATTTTGTGATTGGTTTGCTGAGGCCACCTTGATGTAATTATGCTGTGTGGGTTACCATCGATAGACTCAGGAAGGTTTCTCATTTCTTGACGATCAGGGAGACCGTCAGTGTGTATGGTCTTGGGAGGTTGTTTATCATTGATATCATACAACTCCATGGGTCCCCATACACATTTTTTTTTCTAATAGGGACACTCGGTTTATGTCTCATTTCTAGATGAGTTTTCAGAGGGTGCTGATTATATAGGTGCTTCTGAGAACAACATACCACCCTCAGACTAATGTTTAGTTAGAGAGTATGACAAAGGTTCTTAAGAACATGATGCGATCATTCATACTAGATTTCAGGAGATCTTGGGAGAGGCATATAACCTTGGTAGAGTTTTCCTACAATAATAGTTATTTAGCGATGGTATAAATGGGACCTTATGAGGATTTTCACGGTAGTCCATGCCAATCACCCCTATGATAGTTAGAGGTCGGTGAGACAAATTTAATGGGACGACATCTTATATAGGATACTTCTAATCAGGTCTAGTTGATTTAGAAGCAGATGTATACTGCCCATTCTTGATAAAAATCTTATGCCAATCACTGTAGATGACCGCTAGAGTTCAAAGTCAAGGATCTGGTCTTCCTATGCATTTCACCAAGGTTGGGACAAAGATAGATTAGGATACAAGGTAATCATTAAACATGATATATTTGGACATTTTAGATTCTAGAGAGAGTCGAGTTAATATCCTATTGGTTGTACCTACCTCAGAGGTACCTATATATGCATAATGTATTCTATGTATCTCAGCTGCACCACTATCATTAAGACCCATATAACACTTTTAAACCAGAGGAGGTTGACCTACAAGTTGATGCACACTTTTAGGATCATGTGATTCATATAGTTAGTAGGAGTATGAAGGTTCTCCAAGGTTAGTCTGTTTCTTTAGTGTGGGTGCTATGGAATCATGACTATTTATAGGATGAGTGTTGGGAGTGGGAGGCCAATGTATGTGCTTAGTGGATGAATTTGTTCTTAGAAAAATCTTGAACACCCTTAAGATGGAAACTTAGGGGTGAATTTCTTTAAGGGGGGAAGATTTTAAAAACCCATGTTTTTTTATTAGGTTCAAATCACTTTATTTTCACTTTTATTGTTTAATTTTTTCCTAATGGGAATTACCTTTGAGGTCATGGAAGATTTGGGGGGTGTCCAGGCTTGTTCAAATCCCGGAACCCAAGTTTTGGGGTGATTTAAGCCTGGTGTATGGTTAGTGTAAAACATAAGGGGTGGACCACATGATTTAACAAACTGTAAGAGTTGTGGGTAGTGAGAAGAGGATGGCTGTACAGTTAGGCCAAATTGTGTGGAATGGGACACATAGCTGTGCGACCAAGTTTTCAACTTTGATAGTGTATTTTTTCATGGTTTCTATATAGTTAGTCAAACCATGCACGGAAACCATACAGGTTCCCCATCTCTTATGGAAAAATGTGTGTAAAAACTATACAGCCTTATAAATTTTGGGAAATTTAATAAATTTTAAAATAAATTAATTTCTATTTTAACCCTCAATTGGTTTTTAATTCAATGGTCATCAACCCTCACTATTGAGAGTCTCCCTTGAGAGACTAGTCTTGTATTTGAGGTGGTTTCTCCATCCGATCTTTGATTCCGGCACATAACATCTCGTTGGATCCATAACAATAAGAACTCAATTCCTTTTTAGATATTATCCATTCTTCTAGATATCTGTTGTGCTATTTTGGTGTCAGCTCATTTTCTATAGTTTTAGTTTCTTCAATTGTTCTTCATATTTATATCAATCTGAGTCGAATCAAGAGTTGATACTAGATGATCAATCTTCTATCGAGGTAAGGTAAGTGTTCTATAAAACTTGAGTTTTAGTGATTTATTAGGCTACCTTCCATTAGGATACTCCTTGGAATTTCTAGCATGATCTCAAAATTGAACTACTTATTTGAATTAGATGTAATCAGACCTATTAGGGATTAAATTAGTTTACATTATGATGCATTGGTATCCATTTCCCAAACCATGGCCACCCATGAGGTGTGCCTTAGGAAATTACCTTATTATAACCTTTTTAAACTACCCAAGGGGTGTGTTATCATGATTTACTGGATGTTGGAAGACTAATTACAATTTCATGGAACTAGATTGAGAGATAAGATATTTTTTCCTCCATTTTCATGCGATTTTTGGTTAAATTTATATGATGATCTTGAATTTCATATTGGTTTATTTAAAAAATGTGGAAATTAGTGGGTAAAATCATGTGTTATATTTCAATTTTAAATTTTAACAAAGAGAGGGTATGATCATTGGTTGTATTTAAATTTGAATTATGGTACATGAGTTGGTATAGTCATGAGATAGAATTGAATGTGAATTGGTTATATGAGTGGGTTGAATGATATTGTATGAAAAGGTAAATGATATGAATTGGTAATTCTTTAGATTCCAGAGATGTTATTTCTTGGATCTTGACATGTTAGTGGATTCCTTATATGGATTTTGATCCTTGGGTATTGATTTTATGGGATTCCTTGGGCCTTGATAGCCCTTGGATCCACCTTTCTTGGACTCGTGTAGGACATTTTTGATAGGACATACCCATAGGACTCCTATTAGTGCCTAATCGAGTTTCCATCAAGATGATCCTATGACTTGATGAGGATGCCTTGGTCTTAGATACTTTGGATCCGACCCTTCAAGGTATGACTATTTGAAAAATGGCACAACTATGAGCATTGTGACATGTTTGGTTGAATGAACTGGTCGTGGATATTTCTTACACTTTAGGTTATACAGAAAGGTAGTGGTTGTTAAGGAACTATGATTTTACAGTGAAGTACAGACACTTACTTTATTTATTTGTAGCTGCCTTGTATAAGAGCTCAATAATCTTTTTTAGGGATCCTTGAGAGGATATTTTCGTGATACTGGTTTAGTAGTTGTATTCCATGGGTATATTTACTTTTGTTTACTTCTTACCTATTTACATAAATGTGTTTATCTTACTATATTACACAACATGAAATTGTATATATATTAGGTGGCTTCCTATCAAGATGTTGTCTCACAACCGGTTTGGGCAACACTTGGGGACACAAAAAAATTATTTTGATTCAAGAAGAGATTAGGGAAAGATCCCATAGTTCCAGGGTTTATTTGTTTCATGCTTAAAAGAAGAGGATTATGAGATCGAGTTGAGGATTATGATGCCATTCAGAGATAACACCCTATTTGGACTATGTGTTTTTTGGATACCTGTAGTGTAATGTACTTCCATTTACCTATTCTGGATGATTTTTACATACATAAATCATCATCATCTTTATATATGATTCCCTTATAGTTTTTTATATATTACTATCTTGTTTATTTGTCATTAATTTATTTGTTGTATCAACTTCTATTACTTGTATGTTATTGATGTTCCACTGTGTATACTCTAGTGATGAGGGAATAGTCACTCCATTGACACACTTTGGCCCTCACTACTATTCAGTTGCCTCTGGTGTGTTTAGGAGATGCGCTTGAGACATTGTGACCCACCAGGGTTAGAGAACTATTGAGTGGTATCTGGGAATAGGATGTTATGGACTATACTGAAGACTCTAAGGATGGAGAAGTTGTAAGAAAAATTTACCAATTGTGAATTTTAGTCAGAGAATGTTTAAATTGTTGGGTTATAGATTCTAAAACAAGGGTTAATCAGTGGGTCCATAAAATACAAAAGTTAACCATAGTTTTCTTGGATTGTTTGGATATTATCAATGATTTATAGAGTATTTATCATGGCTATCTAATCCACTCACCAAGTTAACTTGTAAGGGAGTGAAGTTCCATTGGACTGTTGAATGAGTATAAAATTTATAGGAACTAAAGAGAAGGTTGGTCAATGCACCTATTCTCATGCTATCCAATAGTATAGAAGAGGTTTTAATTTATATTTATACATCGAAGAAAGGGATAGTATGTGTTTTTATGAATAATGATATAGTGATAGATTATAATTCACTACAATTAAATATTCTAGATAAAAAACATCTGACTCAAGATTTGGCGTTAGAAGAGACAATCCTTGAATTAAAGATATGAAGTCATGATCTTCATGGAGAAATGTGTTACATATATAATGATTATAAAATGTTAAATTATATATTCACCCAGAAATAGTTAAATATACACTAGAGGAGATGGTTGGAATTTATTAAATATTATCAGTACTCAATACCTTACCACCATGGGAAAGCATATAAGGAAGTTGATGCTTTGAGTTTAAAGGATCCTGATAGTTTATCTCTGATTAGTATCATAAATGATCCAATATATATGGATCTAAAAGGTATGGACCCTAAAATATTAAATGAGATACATATTATCTCATTCAAATGAGTGTCCAAGCATTTATCTATGCGAAGATTACAAAGAAATGTTAGTAGGATGTAGGGCTACAAAAGAGGGTGAGAAATTTCATTGAGTTCAAAATTTATTGTGATGGGATGAAAATGTTTTGGAACCAAGTATGTATCTAATCACTACTAGAATTTAAGTAAGAACTATCAGAAAAAGATTATAGTTCATCATTCTCTATTCATAAGAGAATTAAAAAGATGTGCAAGAATCTAAAAGATTATTTCTAATTGGAAAACATGAAGAGAGCTATTGCCAATTATATATCTCAGTGATTGGTATTTTAGAAATTTAAGACCGAGGGATATATGTATAAGGGTCTATTATAATCATTACCCATACTAGAATGGAAATGAGAAAACACGACCATGCATTTCATTAACAGAATCCCCAAAACATCTAAAGTTAATAATGCTATTTAGGTTGTAGTTAATTGTCTTAGGATGTTAGAAATATTATTTTCTATCTAATAAGATTTATCTCTTGATTATATTTCAAGGATATATATTCAGGAAGTGGTAAGGTTTCATAGAGTACCACATTCTATTGTATCTGATTGAGATTCAAGGTTTACCTAAAAGTTTTGGAGAATTATTTAAAAAGATCTAGATATAAAGTTATTATTCATTATTGATTGTCATCCTAGGATATATACTCAATAAGGTAAGAAAATTAAAACAATAGAGGATATTTTGATATCCTATTCTCTTAATATCAAATGTTTTTGAGATTAACACCTTACTTTAGTCGAGTTTCCTTACAACAATAGCTTTCACTCGAGTATTCATATGGATCCTCATGGAGTCCTATATGGAATAAATTTTATAACTCCAATATGTTGGGATATAGTGGGATAAATAAAGATATTAGGACTTGAGATATCTGTGGAAAAGGAAAATAAAGTTAGATCCATTCACCAAAACATCAAGACAACTTAATGTTGATAGAAGAGTTATGCTGACAATCATTGGTGAGATATAGAATTTAATATTAGAGAGATGATATTCTTGTGAATTTCTATATCGAATAAGGTTATGATAATTAAAAATAATGGAAATATGATACCTAGGTATGTTGATCCTATCGACATTCTTTATCATATTGGGATAGTTGTTTATCGCTTGGCACTCCCACCAAACGTCTCTCTAGTTCATGAGGTGTTTAATGTATCTCTCTTAAGCATGTAAATACCCAACCCTTCACATATATCAATATCATTGGTTGTAACACTATATCATGATATTTACTATGAATAGAAACAATTATAAATATTGTATCATAGAGATAAAATTCTAAAAAACAATATTACTCACTTGGTTAATGTTTTTTGGATGAATCAGAAATCTGAAGAAGCTACTTGGGAAAGAGAGGATGGGATGAAGCCATGATATCCTCACTTTTTTTTATTAGAGTGATATAATTTTGAGGGATAAAATCATTTTAATGGGGTTATAATGTAACACCACAAGATTATATATGTATTTCCTTTTAAATAAACATGAGGTATTCAATAACCTTCCATAAAAGCAAACCTTTGCCAATATGAACCGTGATATAGCAATGTAATAGACAAAATATTTTCTCAATTGAATTTCCCTTCTTATAATTATGTTATATATTAGAAAACACATAAATCATATATATAACCTAATAAAGACTTTATTTTCATAAATTAAGAATTAAATAAGTTGTATTTATGGAAATTAAGGAACCTATACTAATGGAATAGTAACTTGACAGTCCAAATAGTACATGACCATTAGGAATAGTAAACCGGACAATATAATAGAACCCTCACCTATTAAAGTATAAATACAATTTAGGTATCTTATAAATAAAAATATGATATATTTATATTGTGGTATATTAGATAATTATTTTGAAAATGATAAATAAATTGTTGGATGTTTTTTAAAAAGTAAACGTATACTTACTGTTTTATAACTAATATAATTATTTAAAAGTTTTTTTTTATAAAATATATTTATAAATTAATATTTTTCTGTCTTATGATTATAAGATAATTTTATGATACCTTTATTAATATTCAAAGTGTAATAAAATCGTTTATAATATTAAAATCAATATTTTTCTAATAAATGATGATTGTAATTAAAATTTAAATTTCACATATTTATAAAATATTTTCATAAAATGGAGTCAATTTTTGATATAAAAAATATGAAAAATAGTTAGGGTGAGTTTTTGGGATTTATCTAAAATAGTTGAATTTTTGGTGAATAGTGAAATATGGTAATTTATAGTATTTAATATTATAAGTAAATAAATAATTTTTTGAGTCATGGATGATGTATGTGGACATTATATATAACTCACATGTTATAGTTATTGTACTTAGTCTTAATAATCAACACTATTGATAGTCTTGAGCGAAAATAATAAACAAGTGAGTAAAATAATCAAAAACACCCCTCTCCTCCCACTACAATTAACACCCCTCACTACCTCTTATAATTACAACATCGAAGCCATGGAACTCGATTATATTTGGATTAATTAATATATCAATCCTATTCCCAAATTTTTTGTCTTTCTGGTCTCACTAAATAACCTTTTCCAAGTACCTCAAAGAGGTTCTCAAGGAGATGACAAATAAGAGGTAAAACCCACCCTCTTTCTCTTTTAATTTATTTATTTTATTATCCTTACCTAAAATAACATATAAAAAGTATCATGATAAATATATTATCATATATATACTATAATTTTACTCTATTAATATAATATCCATCATCAAATGTTTTCTCCTCTTTTTTTTTTCTAAAATGAAAACATTGTCCACAAGGTGTTGATTCACAGCCTTCATGGGCGATGAGTTTTCATTTTTCTTTACCACATTCAAGGCTATTCATAATATTTTTTATGGTTAAAATAGATTATAATATGTGTCTTATAAATTATTTAATGTCTTGGAATCAGTATATAAACATATTATTAAAAAAATTATATTAATTCATGATGGTTGTGAAAATCACCAAAATAAACTAATCTTTTTTCATCAGAGTTTTGTCTAATGAATCATCCTCATGTCAAAAAAAATTATATATGAGAGCATTTAAATTTTTGGAAATAAATTAGTACCAGATAATTTTTTTATGTAGTTTTTATTCCATTTGACAACAAATTTCATAATTATATACAAGCGAACCAACCATTAAACCATGGAACAAACACCCCCAAATTGATGAAATTAAACACTATAAGTAAAATAAATAGCCATAAATGAACCAAATAAAATTAAAATAAATTAAATACATGTATAATAGGTTATTAATTAATTAATTAATTTATATAATTTGATTATCTAGGACATTAAGTACAAGTAAAAAACACTTTCGGAACTAAGGTGATAGATTCTCTCTAAACCTCTATTTTTCCATCGGGTTATGCTTTATCTCTTTTTATCCCAATGTAATTATAAATTATTCTTATGTAATTTCCCTATATTTTTTTTATGTTCTAAATATATTTATTGAGATCAATTATTCTTTCCTTTATAGGAAATACATGTTTTATAATATTCCCCTTTTTAATTCCTCTCGACAAGCAGACCCGATTAATGGGAACTTCTCCTTTTATTACCCATTTTCATATAAAATCCATCATTTATTTTAAGACATCTTTATATTTATAAAATAAGTCATTTTTTCATGAAAAAATTTCTTTGTTGATTTCTGTTTTTATAAAAACAATTATTCATTTCAACTTTTTAAAATACTCTTAATTTTTTCCTTAAACTACTCTATAGTGGCTCATTTCTAAAGATTATTAAACACTATTTTTATATGTTTTAGCTTAAGTTGGCCAAAATTTATCTTGATATTTGACTATTTTTTCTTATTAATGTCCATACATGATTTAAAAATATTCTTTCATGGTCACCATTATGATAAACCTATTGGTTATGTCTTATGACGTGATTACGATACTCATTTCATTCCAAGGGAAAACCTTATGTTTATTCCATATGTTGGATTCTTCATGTGGAAAAAAATATGAATAGAAATATTATTATGCGTGCATCTAGATAAATCTCCAATGAATTAAGCAATTTTTACTCTCACGAGACATCATGTTGGGACATAAATTAAACCTAATTCCTTTATGGGACTTTTCCCACTATGTGATATAGTCTTGGAGGTTATCCTTGAATCATATTTATGTCATGTTATACGTTTCTACCAAATTACTATGTTTATATGATTACATGATCCCATGCTCTATATATTATGATTTCATATTTTTATTCATGTTCCATGCCTCTTTATATGATCATGTTATTACTTCTAACCCATGTGATATGTGTTATTTATATGTTTATTGTTTTATTGGTATTTTTTTTAGAATACATTTTTTCTATATATTACCTAGGTTATACTATATATATGTAAGTTATCAATGGAATATATGATCTCATTATAGATGATTCATATAATTATATTATATTTTATTTCCATGTTTTTAGTTTTATGTACCTATTCCTACAAATAAATTAGAATTTACTGTCCTTTGTGTGTATTTAATAATTAATTATGCTTAAAATCATGTAATAATATGTGTAAAAGGATAAGCATGTTACAATTTGTATCAAAACATGGTTTTGTTATTTTTGGATGTTAGGACTAGAAAAAATTATAAAGAACCCTAGGGATATTTCTATCACCATGTATATCGTAGATTGAAACTTAGGGAATCACAAAATAAGATATAATTTCCATTTTAAAATTTATCCTTATATGTTGAATTTTTCATTTTTATATGATTATTATCTAGGTATTCAAGCCCCACTAATTTTAATTTTTTTAGTTAATGGTTGGAAATAGGATAACTCATTCCAATAGTTAATAAAATAGGGTATGTGATTATTTCCCTAAAAAATGACAAATATGATGGGAAAAGAAGATTAAAAATTCTTGAACGTACTTTCTAAATTGTATCAAGTTATAAATAATAACTCGAATCACGTAAAACTTCATTATTCTTTAAATAAAGATCATATTATGGTTGAATTCTTTATGTGATAAGGCCTCCCATATTTAGTAGATCTTCATATCCCATCATCACTGGATAATGAATTAACTCCATTGAGTTGATATTCTTTATTCTTTAGTGCTTAGAAGAAGAGAAATTCATACTGGAAGTCTATTATTTTGATAGGGAAGCTAATCAGTGGTGTACATTGACCGAAAAAACATAGTATATAGAGAAAATTGATTGTACAGAATGGGAATATCTCAAGATTTTTTTTTTCAATAAATATTTTTCTTGAAATATCCATATTAAGATGGAATGGGAGTTCCTCATACTGAAGTAAAAGGAAAAAAAGTATATCAGGGAATATGAGGAAAAACATACATGGATTGCACGATATGCCTCTGGCTTTGTCATGAACACCGAAACCATAGTGGATCTCTTATTTAGTAGACTAAATCCTAGTCTACTAAAAGTGTTGATGATTCAGGACTTTGACAACTATGAGGAGATTTTCCATTATTCCCTTAAAGTTGAAATGGAAACTAGAGACTCTCACTGGTCTCATGGACCAAAGATAGAAAGAGAAGAATAATTTTAATATAGGAGGATAAAAACATAAATACCATGATGAAAGGAAAACCCAACATACCATGTGTCGAAAGTTTGGGAAGAATCATCATGGGAACTGCATAAGGGAACCTAGAAGATGCTTTAAATATAAATAATGGGGGAATATGTATAAAAAATTCTGAAGGGATATAAATAATACCACTAACATTGAATAATAAAGGAAGGTTTAGATCAACACTAAAACTATAGTGTAGTGTTTATACTACAAGGAACATGGGAATTATGCAAGCCAATTACCTAAAAAAAGGGTTTTTTGAGGCAATCAACAACAAACTCTATGACAGTAAGGAATGACATATGCTATAGCTTCTGCTTAGGTGTACCTAGACGATAATGTAGTGATAGGTGCACTTGTTATTCAAGAAAGAATAAAAAATATATTATTTGATTCTGGTTCTACACATTCTTTTATATCTTGAATGTTTTGTAGAAATACTCTATCACCACCTCAAAAAATGTAGGTTAAGTTATCCATGAGAACATAAAATGGGGAAATTATTTCATCCAATGTATAAAACTCCTAGTAGGTTAATATTTGTGGTTTGAACCTCCCAAAAAACTTTTCATAATTCCTTTGATGGAGTTTGATGCTATATTGGCAATGGATTTATGATATTTATATAAATACAACATCAATTGTTGGGAAAGGGATATCACTCTTCAAATATTAAGGCATCCTCTAATTATATAAAACTTTAAGGAGGAGGATGAATATCCTTCAAAATAATCATCTCAATTTTGGATATTATTTCCTTATGATCTAAAATATCCATCTCAACTGATTGGAACAAAGGATAGAATGATGACTAATGAAATTATTATTGTGAGGGTCTACACTAATGTGTTCCCAAAATAATTGCCTAGTATTCTTCACAATTGAGAGATTAATTTATCAATTTAACTTATTCAAGGATCTCTACCTATATTAAAGACACCTAATAGAATGACCATAATTAATCTAAAGGAACTGAAGAAGCAGTTAGAAGAGAATATATACAAAGGTTTTATACATTCGAGTGATAAACTATGGGATGAACCATCCCTCTTCATCAATAAGAAGGATGGATAAATACACCATTGAATTGATTACAGTGAGATACAAAAATCATGATAAATAACAATTATCCCCTTCCAAGGATAGATGAATTGTTCAATCAACTAATTTGGTCTGAATATTTCTCTAAGGTGCACCTTCATTTGAGACTTCAACAATTAAAGGTGAAGAAGGGAGATATTTCCAAGACTTCATTTCGAATAAGTTATGGTAACTATGAGTTCATTTTGATTCCATACTACTACAAATATGGAATTTAACAGTGCTAAAAAAGGCCTTTAACAGTGCTAAAAAAGCGCTATTAATGCTGGCGAAGATATGGGGGGGGGGTCCCTTTATCAGCACTCCAAAAAGTGATGATAAAGACCCCTTTTATCAGCACTAAAAAAAAGCACTAATAAAAGGGGTATTTTATTAGCACTAAAACGAAGCGATGATAAAATGGTCTTTTATTAGTGCTTTCATTTTAGCACTGATAAAAATAAAAAAGATTTAAAAAAATAAAAAAATAAAAAAAATACTGCCAATCTCAGGGGGGATTTTTACAGCGCTTGAACCCCCCATTTATCCGTGCTTTCCCGCACCTCAAGCGCCCACATGCACCGCCTACACCCTTTATCAGTGATAGCCCCTCTAAATAACCCTTGCGCATGCACCCCTGTCTCCACCAGAATTTGATCTTGAGACCTCCCCCCTACGCACCAAAATCCTTTACCACTACCCTATATTGATTTGTTCTCTTATTTATGATATATCTATTTATTTATATATATATATTTAGTTATATTTATTCGTATAGTAATATATATTTATATTAATATATATAGTTATATTAATATATATATTTATAGTTATATTTATATATATATAGTTATATTAATATATATACAGTTATATTAATATATATATAGTTATATTAATAT
Source organism: Viscum album (assembly GCA_963277665.1). Lineage (NCBI taxonomy): Eukaryota > Viridiplantae > Streptophyta > Magnoliopsida > Santalales > Viscaceae > Viscum > Viscum album. The sequence continues at coordinate 818,517,830 of OY728165.1, forward strand.
ATATTTATATAAATATTAATATATTTTTATTTTAATTAAAATGGACATTAGTTATTATTTAGATAAAGATAATATATTTCATATGTAAATATGTTTAATTATTTATTTAAAAAATTTAATTTTTAGGTGTGAATATATAAAAAAATATGTACATATAGTTATATATTTGATTATAAATAGTAGTTCATTATAAAAAACGATAGAATTTCAAAGACATAATATCAATATGAATGTAATACCTTGGAATAAATTCATTCCCCACCAAAAAAAGCCAACAATACCCCCTTAAACGAGGCTAAAAATCCACAAAATGTTAAAAAATCGGGGTACCCCGACTAAAAAATCAGTTTTGGAGGCCTTATGATCCTCTTTTAGCCTCAAAAAAACCATTTCATAGGTCCTCCCTAGTCATAGCGATGTAGATCTAGTCGTAGGCTTCGATTTGATATGTGGTAGAGCTCAAACGGACACCCGGATCAAAAGTTATGTCCGTTTGAAGTTTGAGTTGCGTTTTCAACATATTTTGGATATTTTTTTAATTTTAATTTTTTTTATTTAGTATTCAAATTGTTATTAAATGACTATTACTCCATAATAATTGGAAAATTATTAATTAAAAATATTTTTTTTAATTTTTTTATAAGCCATTTTCACTAAATATCTTATACATTGAGTATAATAAGTGTTAATGTATATTTATAATTAACTAAAATGTATTTAAAAATTATATATTATATTTATATAAATATAACTATTTTGATATATTTATATCTTAATATATTATTTTTAATTATTTTTTTTGAATTTTAACCCTTTATCAGCACTCTTAAAAAAGCGCTGATAAAGGGGGGGCCTTTATCAGTGCTAAAAAAAGTGCTGACAAAGGGGGGGGGGATTAATTAATGGGTCATGCTATCACCAGCAAAGGAAAATCTCTAGGCCCTTCCAAGACAAAGGAAATCCAAGAGTGGCCCAGACCATTCGGTAACATAGATATGTAATTTTACTGGTCTATCTGGGAATTACTAACGATTTATGAAGAACTTCTCAAAATTTTCATACCCACTAACCAAGATGACTCAGAAGGGAGTAAAGTTTATATGGACTAGTGAATGTGAGGACTCTTTCAAAGAGTTGAAAAGGAGTCTCATCATTGCACCAATAATCACACTTATGATAAGTTGGGAACTCTCTTTGGTATACAATAATGCTTCAAAAAAGGGATTAAGTTGTGTATTGATGAAAAATGATACAGTGACAACCTATAACTCATGGAAGTTTAAAATTCATAAGAAAAAATATCCAATGCTTGATCTAGAGTTGGTATCTATGATCTTCGCATTGATAATATAGGGGCATTATCAATATGGGGAAAAGTGTGAGATATATGATGATCATAAGAGCCTCAAATATATATTCACATAGAAGGAGTTTAATATGAACCAGTGAATATGGTTAAAGCTCATTATAGATTACGAATTCTCAATCCTCTACCACCAAGGTAAAGTAAATAAAGTGGTAGATGCTCTATGTAGAAAGAATCCTGAAACATTAGCAATGATTATAATTGAGAAGGATCCAATCTTCTTAGAATTTTAAAGGATGGACATGGGAATAATTAAATAACAGAAATCACAAATCCTTTCTCAAATTATTTCTCAACCAACCCTCATGAAGAATATAAATAATTCTCAAAGAAATTATGTGAAAATTTAGAAGTGGGTCGCAGCTATCTGGAAAGATAAATCCTCAGAGTTAAAAATTGTTGAGGAGAGAGTTGTAATTTTTAGGTCATGAATATAAGTACAATCCAATCTTGAGATAAATAAATATGTTATGAATGACGCACATAACTAAAACTTCCCTTTTTTACCTAGGGTTTATAAAGATATATTGAGATCTTAGAGAGCACTATTGGTGGGACAATATGAAGAAAGAGATAACTGAATATACATCAAAGTTCCTGATATTTCAAAAAGTGAGGGCTAAAAAAAGTATAAGGGGATGGTGCTACCATTACCCATACCAACATGGGATTGAGAAAACAACACCATGTAATTTTTCACTGAAATTACAAATACATCTAGAAGAAAAAAATGCTATATGGGTCATTGTGGATCATTTTACAAAGACAAATCAATTTATCACAATTAGAGAGGGCTTATCACTGGATTAACTTGAATAAATATAAATCAGAGAAGTGGTAAGGCGAGATAGATTAAAAATATCAATTATATCTGATCAAGTTATGAAATTTTCCTCAATGTTCTAGAAAAGTATCCAACATGATCTAAACACTAAACTAAACTTCAATACATCCTATCATCCTCAAACTGATGTCCAAATTAATCTAAACTATTCATACATTGAAATACATGTTGGGTAAATATTACATGGACTTCAAAGTAAGATGAGATCAACATATACATCTTGTCAAGTTCTCACACAAAAATAGTTTTCACTCAAGAATCCAAATGGCTAAATATAAAGACCTTTATGGGAAAAGATGCAGAACAGAGAAATGATGGGATGAATTTGGTGAATGTAAGCTTCTAGGAAATAAAATGGTTAAAGAAATGGTTGAAAAGGTGAAAATCATTTTGCAACACATTAGGGAAGCCCAAATATTATAAAAGATATTTTCAAAACATCGTCGATGAGACCAAGAGTTTATGGTTAGAGACATGGTATTCCTTCACATATCTTGTAACGACCCAAAGTTTTTCAATGGAAATTACCTTCTTATATTTACGTCATAAAATCACATGAAAGCACAACATAATGAACTACTAAGTGATAAGTGACCTTTAAACATAATTTTGTCACTTCTATGTTTGGAATTTCGAAAATCCGGCATACACGGCAGTGTTCAAGATGTTTTTTGGAGTCTAATAAAACAAAAATAATTTTTAGTGAATAGTAATCTACCCTAATGAATAGTAACATACCCTTATTAATAGTGATATACCCTAATGAATAGTAGCCTCACCTAAGGTTTTATAAAAATAATATTCAAGTTGGAAGTACGATATACCTATATTTTAGAATGAGTTAATGAATGTTTTAAAACTGGTTTTGATAATAAATTATTATTTTAATTAAATATTAAAATAATCATATTCAGAAAATTATTTTGAAAAATGGACTTCATTTTTGGATTCTACACGCCAAAAAATTGTTAGGGTGAATTTTTGAGATTTTTCTGAAATACTTGAATTTTTGATGAATAGTAAAATACGATAATTTACAGTATATATACATTATAAGATAAATAAAATATTCCTAGCATCATGAATAATTTCACCACCCATGGTTTGAATTCAAATGACCCATTTACTATTCTTGGTCATGGAATACTTACTATTCTTTGTCTTGTGACGAAATAATAAATTAAGGATTATAATATCATTAAATCCCTCCTCTCCTCCACTATAAAACCCCCCTTCACTCCCTCTTCTCTCCACTCCTCTAAAGCTTCAAAACTTCTCTAAATTCTGCCCAAAACTCTCTCCAAGGTCCTCCCCTACATCTAGAATTTCTCAGACTCCTCAAAATACCAAAACCTCTCCCCTTAAGAGGTTCTCAAAGGAGAAAGTCTGAAGAGGTAAATTCCTCTTTCCAAATTTCTTCTTTTCTTTTAAGTTCCTTTATTTTTAATTTTCTTTCCTCACATACCTTAACCATAATATTAGGATAAATCCCGTAACATACATGTACTGTAATTTCTTCAAGCTAGTGGTATATTTCATTATCATCTCTCTTTCCCCACCCTTTTATTTGAAAGAAATGAAAGCACCGTTTGAGATGTGATAATTTAGCACATTCAAGGACAAGAGTTTATCAATTTCTATTATTATCCTTAATTATGGTCATGAAACCATTTTTATTATGGCTTAAACAGATTATTATATATGTAATATATCCTATTTTTGGTTCTGTAATCTTTTGGTACAAATGGAATTAAGCTATAAATTAAAACACATTCTTTGTAATCAAACCCACCGAATAAGAAAAACGATTATCACTAAGGTTATATATTTAATAATTCAACATCCCTCTAAGTAACCTAATTAAAATTAAAACCATGTAATCTAATGGATATGAACTAAATAATGTAACTTCCATTCTATACAACCACTTTCATCTTGCTTATAATCCAAACTTGAATATAAGTGAACCGATCTTTTAAAGCCAAGTAAACAAACGAGCCCGAACAATGAAATTGAACCTTATAACTAATCCAAAAGGATTTGAATGAAATAAAAAGTGTTATAACAAATCAATTACATATAGAAGAGTTTTTTACTTATGAATTAATAATCTTAATTAGTTTATTCATGTCATTAATAACAATTGGAGAACACCACCAAATTTGAGGTAAGGGATCCTCTCCTTTTCTCTCTTAATCAAGATTGTCCTCTATGCTATTCCTTTATATGTGTACTAGAAAATGATGGGGTATGTTTAAGAACCTCCCCCATACTTCCTTCTGGATTTATAAGTGATGAGAAACCCCATTTTAACTCATAAATCCCTCTTGGTCGCACCCGACACCATGCCGATAAAATCATAACAAATTCTACCCAAACCTTCTTTGTTCTTTTGGGTTGCCTTATCATTCTTTCAAAATTGTGTTATCTTATCTACCTATGTGAGTCTTATTAATTCTGGTTATTTTTACAATAATCTTATATCAAGACCCTTTCATCACATTCTTTCAGGGATATACATGATTTTGAAAGATTCCCTTCTTAGAACTTTCCAATAAGCCAACTTGTTTTAAGGGGACTTCCCAAATTTTTACCCATATTTCAAGTGAACTCTATCCTATGTTTTAAAAAAGAATTGTATTTATAAAATCAGTATTTTAATTATGAAAAAAATTCTTGGTTCAATTCTGGTTTTATATTAAAGAATGTCCTCTTTTCTATTTGAAAATCTCTATAGTGTTTTCCTTAAAATTGCACAAAAATGTTTTAATGCTAATGTTTCTATAATAAATTTTTTATATGTGGTCACTTTTATTTGAAACCAATTACCATGTTATATGCCTATGTTACCCTATTAATGTCCATGTATGTTCTAATTCCTTTCATTCATGGACACTTTCATGATACGCCCATTGTTTATGATTTATGTCATGATTGTGGTACCCAATTATTTCCATGGGTACCCTTAAGTTTGTGTATGGTTGATTATGTATGATTGCATATGTGGAAATAATATTTATGTGGCAAGAATATTCATGAAAATGATGAGATGGGTGCGCCCAGATAGTTCTCCAATTCATTGGGTAAGGAAAAGTCTCATGAGATGCGATGTGAAACGGGATTGGCGGTTAACCTTGACCCATACTGAAATGGGAAATGGGATTGGCGGTTAGCCTTGACCCGTACTGAATATATGATTTATGATTCTACCACATTTATATGATTCCATGTTTATAAGATCCCATGATCATATTAAATGTTTTTTTAAAGTTTCATGATTTGAATATCATTATGTCCTGCCTCCTAACTCATGTGCTTGAGATGTATCCTTATGTTCATTCCCTTACTGGGAATTTTTAGATCATCCCTTTGTTCATGTGTTCCCCAGGGTACCCTATGCAGATGTAAGGGCTCAAAGGAAGTTAGGATCTCATTATGGAGATTAAATAAAGAATTTTTTTAGCCCTATGTTTTATGTTATATGTACCTAGTTCTCCAAGACACTAGACTTAACAATCCTTGGATTGTACTCTGATGATTAATTATGCTTGAAATAATGAAATGTTTTATGTAAAAGGATCGGGTCTCTATAGTTTGTATCATAGGATTGTCTAGTTATTTTGGAGATTAGGAATAGAGACCTTATTGAGAACCTTAAGGATGAGACTAAGTATAATAAAACAGTCCTAAATTTTGGTGAGTATAGAGTAAGTGTCTTATCAGGAAAATACATCCCTATCTGGATATGAATAGGTAGAGGTAGCTCTAGCACAGATGTATCTAGGGGTAAATCCCAAAAACTCCGCTTTGAGCTAGACTCGAATGTGAACTGGTGCACGACAAAGGGCCTTGCTGCACACTTGGTTACGACACTCCCTGGGGATATGATTTGGTAGATTCACGAGCTTAGTACAAGACATTGTTAAGGGACAAAAAAAAATCCCATAAGAATATAAGTTAAGAAATAGATTGAGGATAACCTAGATATAAACCTAAGGAATCACAAGTTAGGATGTACTTATTCTCTATAAGTTCTTACTTTTATGTTCACAGTTTCTTTTTATGCTCAATAGCTAAGTATTCAAGAGCTATAATTATACGTTCTTTTTCTTAGTTAATGGAAGGAAATAGAATAACACATTCCAACAACCAATGTGATAGGCAATGTGCTGATTTCTCTAATGACATGGATGATGTGATGGAAGCGGGTGCTCAAAAATTCATGGAAGTACTTGCTCAGCTGGCTTGAGTTATGAATAATAACTTGAATCAGGTGGAACATCCCCCTCCTCCAAGGAAAGAGCAATTTGCTAATCCTTCATGCGACAAAGGCCTCCCATGTTTCGCGGGTCTTCTAATCCCCTCCTCGCAGAACAATGTATTAACTCCATTGAAAATATTTTCTCTATCCTCTAGTGCTCAGAAAAAGAGAAAGTTGTACTGGAAGTCTATCGTTTTGATGGGGAAGCTGATCAGTGGTGGAAACTGATCAAGAATACGAAGTCCAAAGAGGAAATTGATTCCATAGATTGGGAGGAATTCAAGAGGATGTTTTTCAACAAATATTTTCCTCGAACCCTCCATCTCAAGATAGAAAGAGAGTTCCTTGGACTAAAGCAAAAGGAAGATGAGTCCATCAGGGCGTATGAAGTGAAATTTAAAAGTCTTGCAAGGTACGCATCTGGCCTTGTCATGAACACTGAAAGCAAGGTCGATCGCTTCTTTAGCGGACTAAATCCGAGTCTACGAAAAGTGTTGGCAATTAGAGACTTCGAAAACTATGAAAAGATTTTCCGTTGTCCCATCAAGGTTGAAATGGAGATTGGATACTCTCATTGGTCTCATGGGCATAGTGAAAAGAAGCAGAAAATGGAGAACAACATGGGTGGTTCATCAACCAAATCCCATGATGGAAAGAAGACTCACTTTTACCTTTTCAAGAATTGTGGGAAGAAGCATCTTGGTGACTATCTCAAGGGAACCAGGAATTACTTCAAATGATGAAGGTTTTGTCATCTGGCCAATAACTGCAGAAGGCATATGAAAAATCCCACTAATGTTGAAGAAGAACGGAAGGTTCATATCAACACTCAGCCTGCAGTGCAGTGTTTTAACTTCAAAGAGCTTAGGCATTATGCGAACAATTTCCCTAAGTCGAGGGTTGTCTGAGGCAATCAGCAACAACCTCCAAGGAAACAAGGAAGGGCTTATGCTGTCACTACTACTGAGCTGGAGCCGAAAAACGATGTGGTGATAGGTACGCTTGTTATTCATTAAAGAATAGATAATGTACTATTTGATTTTGGTTCTATGCATTCTTTTATATCTTGAATATTTAGTAGAACTATTCAAACACCACATAAAAATTTGGAGGAAAAGTTAACTGTGAGAACAACGAATGGAGAAATTATTGCATCCATGGTTTATAACTCCTCCCCAGTTAATGTTTGTGGACTGAACCTCCCAGAAAATCTTGCCATACTTCCTTTAGTGGAGTTTGAAGTAATCTTGGGAATGGATTGGCTAACTTTGTACAAGGTCAATATCAACTGCTGAGAAAGGGAGATTACTCTTCACATCCTGAAGCATCCTCCGATTCTTTACAAGTGCAAGGAGGAATATGAGACTCCTTTAGAATCTTCATCTCACGTTTGGATATTTATTCATTATGAGCATGCGTACCTAGCTCAAATGACTAAGACAAAGGAGAGAATCATGCTTGAAGACATTACCATCATGCGGGATTACACTGATGTATACCCTGAAGAGTTTCCTGTTCTTTCCGCTGAATGATAGGTTGAGTTCTCAATTGAACTTATCCTTGGATCTCTGCCAATCTCAAAGACACCTTACAGAATAGCCACTATGGAGCTAGAAGAGCTAAAAAAACAGTTACAGGAGAATATGGAGAAGGGTTTTATATGCCCGAGTGCTTCATTGTGGGGTACTCCAGTCCTCTTCATCAAGAATAAAGATGGATCAATGAACCTCTTCTTTGATTATCAGGAGCTCAATAAAATCACTATAAAGAACTAGTATCCCCTTCCACGGATAGATGACTTGTTCGATTAGCTTCGTGGGGCCAGTTATTTCTCTAAGGTGGACCTTCAGTCGGGATATCACCAACTAAAGGTGAGGAAGGAAGATATTCCCAAGACTACCTTTCGAATGAGTTATGGACACTATAAGTTCATAGTGATGCCCTTCGGACTCACTAATGATCCAGAAATTTTCATGGATTTAATGAATAGAGTCTTTAGAGATTACCTCAACAAATTTGTGGTGGTATTTATTGATGATATTCTGATACACTCCAAGTGCAAGGTGGAACATGAAGAGCATTTGGAAACTGTGTTAAAGACTTTGCGAAGGGAGAAGTTGTATGAAAAGTACAGTAAATGTGTGTTCTGGATGGAGGAGGTATCATTCTTGGGGAATTTTTTCACTAGGAAAGGGATATCTGTGGACCCTTCCAAGACGAAGGTAATTGAAGAGTGGTTGAGGCCAACTTCCGTAATGGATATCCGAAGCTTTTTAGGTCTAGCTGGGTATTATCGATGATTTGTGAAGTACTTTTCATGATTGTTAAACCCAATGACCAATCTGACATAGAAGGGAGTAAATTTTGTCTGGACACAGGAATGTGAAGACTGTTTCAAGGAGTTTAAAAAGAGATTTATCACTCTGCCGGTACTCACACTCCCTTCAAGTGGAGAACTCTTTGTAGTTTATAGTGATGCTTATAAGAAAGGCTTAGGCTGTGTGCTAATGAAAAATTATAAAGTGATATCCTATGACTAATGGAAGATGAAAATACAAGACCAAAACTATTTCCCACATGATCTGGAGTTGGCAGCTATGATCTTTGTGTTGAAAATCTGGCGGCATTATCTCTATGGGAACAAATGTGAGATATATACTAACCACAACAGTCTCAAATATATATTCACATAGAAAGAGATTAATATGCACCAACGAAGATGGATAGATCTCATCAAGGATTATGACTGCTCAATCCACTACCATCTCGGTAAGCCAAACAAGGTGGCAGATGCTCTAAGTAGAAAGGATCCTGCATCTTTATCAATGATGAGAATTAAAAAGGATCTGATCTTCTTAGATTCACAAATGATCGACATGGGAATCGTAAAGGGAGGAACATCATAAATCCTTTCTCAAATTATTTCTCAACCATCCCTCATGGAGAAAATAAAGGTTACTCAAAGAAAGGATGTGGAAATTCAGAAAAGGGTGGAAGCTGTTAAAAATGGAAAATCCACCGATTTCAAAATTGATGAGGATGGAGTTGTAAGATTTGGGACACAATTATATGTACCATTAGATCCATAGATAAAGAAGGAGATATTGAATGATGCACATAGCTCGACCTTCTCTATCCATCCTGGGAGTACCAAAATGTACCGTGATCTCAGAGAACACTTCTGGTGGGATAACATGAAGAAGGAGATTGCGGAATATATATCAAGGTACTTGGTATGTCATCAAGTTAAAGTTGAGCGAAAAAAGTCTAAAGGTATGATGCAGCCATTTCCTATACCCATGTGGAAATGGGAAAATGTTACTATGGACTTTGTCACGGGTCTCTCGAAGACATTGAAGGGAAATAATGCGATATGGGTTGTGGTTGAACGAATCACCAAGACATCCCATTTCATCACTATTCGGGAAGATATCTCACTTTAACAACTTGCAAATATATATGTGAAGGAAGTGGTGAGACTGCATGGTGTTCCACTCTCAATTGTCTCTGACCGCGATCCAAGGTTCACTCTAAATTTTAGAGGAGTCTTCAACATTCTTTGAGTACTGAATTAAATTTTAGTATGACCAATCACCCCCAAACTGATGGCCAATCTGAAAGGACTATTCAGATGCTTGAAGATATGCTAAGAGCCTGATCTCTTGAATTCAAAGGAGGTTGGGATCGACATCTCCCATTGGTTGAGTTCTCATACAATAATAGCTTCCGCTCGAGTATTCAAATGGATCCATATGAAGCTCTATATGGAAAGCGATGTAGAACTCCAACCTGTTGGGATGAAGTTGGAGAAAGAAAGCTACTTCGACCTGATCTTGTTCAAGAGATGATAGAGAAGGTTCAAGTCATCCCAAAACACATCAAAGCTGCTCAAAGTTGGCAAAAGAGCTATGATGACAACCGTCAAAGGTACTTGGAGTTAGATTTTGGAGATAAAGTCTTTCTTTCATATATCTCCATGGAAGAGAGTCATGCGATTCGGGAAGAAAGGGAAGCTAAGCCCAAGGTATATTGAGCCCTTGGAGATCCTTGACCGCATAGGAGCCATGGCCTATCAGCTTTCACATCCACCAAATATGGCTTGAGTTCATTATGTTTTCCACGTATCACTCTTGAATAAGTACATACCTAATCCCTCGCATGTACTAAACTCAGAGGTGGTGCAGTTGGAAGATGATCTCTCCTATGAGGAGCAGCCAGTAAAGATTCTGGATCGGAGAGAAAAGGTTCTACACAACAAGACAACCCATCTTGTCAATGTTTTGTGGAGGAACCATAAGTTTTTGGAAGAAACAAGGGGATTGGAGGAAGCAATGAATGAAATGTACCCGCACCTGCTTTTGGATTAGTATGTAAAACGAAATTTCAAGGGTGAAATTTCCTAAGGGGGGAAGAATGTAATGACCCAAAGTTTTTCAATGGAAATTAGCTTCTTATATTTATGTCATAAAATCACATGAATGCACAATATAATGAACTAATAAGTGATAAGTGACCTTTAAACATAAGTTTGTCACTTTTGTGTTTGGAATTTCAAAAATCCGGCATACACGGTTGTGTTAAAGATATTTTTTGGAGTCTAATAAAACAAAAATAATTTTTGGGGAATAGTAAACTACCATAATTAATATTAACATACCCTTATGAATAGTGATATACCCTAATGACTAGTAAACTCACATATGGTTGTATACAAATAATATTCAAGTTGGAAGTACGATATACCTATATTTTAGAATGAGTTAATGAATGTTTTAAAACAGGTTTTGATAATTAATTATTATTTTAATTAAATATTAAAATAATCATATTTAGAAAATTAATTTTGAAAAATGGACTTCATTTTTGGATTCTAGACGTTTAAAAATTATTTGGGTGAATTTTTGAGATTTTTATGAAATACTTAAATTTTTGATGAATAGTAAAATTCGGTAATTTACCGTATATATACATTATAAGCTAAATAAACGATTCCTAGAATCATGGATGATGTCACCACCCATGGTTCGAATTCACATGACCATTTAGGATTCTTGGTCATGGAATACTTACTATTCTTTGTCTTTTGAAGAAATAATAAATTAAGGATTATAAAATCATTAACTCACTCCTCTCCTCCACTATAAACACCCCCCTTCACTCCCTCTTCTCTCCACTAATCTCAAGCATCAAGCCTTCTATAAATTCTGCCCAAACATCTCCCCAAGGTCCTCCCCCACTTCTAAAATCTCTCAGCCTCCTCAAAATACCAAAACCTCTCCCCTTAAGAGGTTCTCAAAGGAGGAAGTCTCAAGAGGAAAATTCATCTTTCCAAATTTCTTCTTTTCTTTTAAGTTACTTTCTTTTTTATTTTCTTTCCTCACCTCCCTTCACCATAATAGTATGATAAATAAAGTAACATGAATTTACTAGAATTTATTCAAACTAGTGGTATATTTCATTATCTTCTCCCTTTCCCCACCCTTTATTTTAATGAAATGAAAGCACCGTTTGAGATGTGCTAATTTAGCACATTCAAGGACAACGATTTATCAATTTATATTATTGTCATTAATTCAGGTCATGAAACCATTTTTGTTATGGTTGAACCATATTTTTATATATGTAATATATCATATTTTTGGTTCTGTAATCTTTTGGTAAAAATGTAATTAATCTATAAATCAAAACACGTTCTTTGTAATCAAACCCACCGAATAAAAAAAAAGATTATCACTAAGGTTATATATGTAATAATTCAATATCACTCCTAGTAACCTAATTAAAATTAAAACCATGTAATCTAATGGATATGAAATAAATAATGTAACTTCAAATCTGGACAACCACTTTCATCTTGATTATAATCCAAACTTGAATATAAGTGAACTGATCTTTTAAAGCCATGTTAACAAATGAGCCTGAACAATGAAATTGAACCTTATAACTAATCAAAAAGGATTTGAATGAACTAAAAAGGGTTATAAAAAATAAATTACATATAGAAGAGGTTACAGAATTATGAATTAATAATCCTAAATTTTTTATTCAGGTCATTAATAACAAGTGGAGAACACCACCAAATTTGAGGTAAGGGATCCTCTCCTTTTCTCTCTTAATCATGATTTTCCTCTATACTATGCCTTTATATGTGTACTAGAAAATGATGGGGTATGTTTAAGAACATCCCCCATATATCCTTATGGATTTATAATTTATGATAAACCCCATTTATTTCTCATAAATACCTCTTGGTCACACCCGACACCATGGTGATAAAATCGTAACGAATTCTACCCGAACCTTCTTTGTTCTTTCAGGTTGCCTTATCCTTATTTCAAAATGGTGTTATATTATCTATCTATGTGAGTCTTATGACTTATGATTATTTTTAAAAGATTATTATATCATGACCCTTTCATCACATTCTTTCGGCGATATACATTATTTTGAAAGATTCCCTTCTTATAACTTTCCGATAAGCCAACCTGTTTTAAGGGGACTTCCCAAATTTTTACCCAAATTTCAAGTGCACTATATCCTATGTTTTAAAACACCATTGTATTTATAAAATAATTATTTTTATTATTAAAACCCTCTTAGTTCAATTCTGGTTTTATATAAAATAATTTCCTCTTTTCTATTTGAAAATCTCTAGAGTGTTTTCCTTAAAACTGCACAAAAATGATTTAATGCTAATGTTTCTAAATACAATTTTTTATATGTGGTCACTTATATTTAACACCACATACCATGTTATATGCCTATTTTACCCTATGAATTTCCATGTATGTTCTAATACCTTCCTTTCATGGACACTTTTGTGATACGCCCATTGGATATGTTTCATGTCATGATTGTGGTACCCAATTATTTCCATGGGTAACCTTATGTTTATGTATGGTTGATTATGTATGATTATTTATGTGGAAATATTATTTATTTGGAAAGAATATTCATGAATACGTTGAGATGGGATCGCCCAGATAGCGCTCCAATGTATTGGGTAAGGATAAGTCTCACGAGATGCGATGTGAAACTGGATTGGCAGTTAGCCTTGACCCATTCTGAAATGGGAAACGGGATTGGCGGTTAACCTTGACCCATAATAAAGATATGATTTATTATTCTGCCACATTTATATGATTCCATGATTATAAGATCCCATGCTTATATTAAATGATTTTTTTAAGTTTCAGGCTTTGAATATCATTATGTCATGCCTCCTAACTCATGTGCTTGAGATGTATCCTTATGTTCATCACCTTACTGGGAATTTTTAGATCATCCCTTTGTTCATGTGTTCCCCAGGGTACCCTATGCAGATGTTAGGGCTCAAAGGAAGTTAAGAGCTCATTATGGAGATTAAATAAATAATTTTTTTATCCCTATGTTTTATGTTATATGTGACTAGTCTTCCAAGAAACTAGACTTAATGATCCTTGTCTTATACCCTGATGATTAATTATGCTTGAAACAATAGAATGTTATATGTAAAAGGCTCGGGGTGCTACATATCTCCATTGAAGACGATTATGAGATTTTGGAAGAAAAGAATGTTGATTCCCACATACATCAAACCCTTTGAGATTCTTGGTCATTTCAAAGATGTTGATTACCAACTTGAACTTACACATACCATATCTCAAGTACATGATATATTCCACATATCCATCTTTTGAAAGTAAATACAAGATCCCTCACATGTACTAACTCTAAATGTGGTATAACTGGATAATGAACTCGCTTATGAAGAGAAGTTGAAGAATATGTTAGACCATAGAGATAAATTTCCACGCAATAAGGTTACTTACTTAGACAAAGTATTATTGAATAACTATGAGTATGAAGAGGAAACATGCGAGATGACGAAATAAATTAATGGGATGTACCCCCATCTATACGTATCTTAGAATGTAAAATGAAATTTTAAGGGTGAAATATCTTAAGAGGGGAGGGATGTAACAACCCAAAATTTTATCAATCGAATTTACCTTCTAATCTATTTTTATATAGTATAAAACAAATAAATCACAAAGATAACCCAATAAAGACATTATTTTCATAAATTAGGAATGGAATAAGTGGTATTTATAGAAATTAAAGAACATATACCAATGGAATAATAACTTGTAAGTTGAAATATAATGTGAAAATTTGAAATAGTAAACCAACAAATAGAATAACAACCTAAACTATAAAAGTTTAAATAAAATTTATGTATCTTACAAATAAAAATAAGATATATTTATATTGTAGTATAACTAAATAAAATTTTGGAAAATGATAAATTAAGTGTTGGTATTTTTGAAAAACATAATTGTTTATTTACAATTTTATAATTAATATAATCATTTAAAAGAAAAAATATTTTTAGGAAATAGATTCATAAATTAATATTTTTATTTCTTATGAATTATAAGATAATTTTATGAGAACTTAATTAATTTTTTAAAGTGTCATAAAATCAGTTATAATTTTAAAATCACTACTTTTTGAATAAGTGATGATTTTAATTGAAACTTAAATTTATAATATTTAGAAATTATTTTCCCAAAATGGAGTCCATTTTTTAAGTTTACATGTTGAAAAAGTGTTAGGATTAATTATTGTGATTTCTATAAAATACTTGATTTTTTTGCGAATAGTGAAATATGATAATTTACGGTATTTAATATTATAAGTAAATAAATGAATTTTTGAGTAATAGTTGTGTAATGGATGATGTAAGTGGCCATTATATAAAACTCACATGATATAGTTACTATACTTAGTCAAAATAATAGACACTATTTATAGTCTTGAGCCAAAATAATAAGCAAATCAATAAAATAATAAAAAAACCCCTCCCCTTCAACTATAAATACTGTCTCTCACTATAACGACCCATACTTTACATACATTGTTAATACTTCAAAATTGAAGCACACTTATTACAACATATGACAAAACCACAAAGGACCGTATAGGTATAGTGTCTTTAGAAACTGGGAAACATAAACAACTGGTTCATAAATCTTCTACAGTGTCTCCCATTTATTTCATCATATCTAGGGTCCCTTTTAGCATATTCTACTTAATATCCATCTTCCTGACCTGGGGAAAAGAAAACATAAAAGGGTGAGCTCAAATGCTCAGCAAGGGCAAATAAAGGAAATAAAAATCATATCATATCTTTATCAAAACCTGCAAAAGAGATCATAATATCTTAACATGGAATAAATCATAGAAGTGAAAATGAGATCCCCATAATCATAACATAAAACTTGAAACTTTGTGGCATGCACACATAATCATGGAAATCATTTCTTGTTAGTCATGACTCATTGCCAAGACTATCTTAGTGGACAAAGTCCCTTTCTGAACCGAGTTCACTCCTCGTTTCAGTCCTGTATCACTGAACCGAAATAACCTTCCGTTCCAGCCATGTCTATCTCATGAGATATAAAATCATTACCCAATGCATTGGAGGGAGATATAGGTCCCACCCATCTTATAATGAATCCTTTCTTATGTGTGCCACATAATCATAAAACATACATCATCGCATAACACATATAACAAAAATGGGATTCTTGAAACATCATGACATCATAAATCAATTCATATATGATAAAGGAATTCATAAACATAATTACATCACAACATAGTCAAACCAATGTAAAAATATGGATAGAAACAGAACCCTTTATTATCTTAGATGGAAAATAATTTTGATAAAACACTTGAATTGAATTCTTGAGGAAAATATCCTTTCTTCTTCAAAAACATTTTTCCTTTCATAACATGTCATACAACATTAAAATAAAAGAAGTTGATTAAAAATAAACTTGAAAACTTGTAAAGGAAGCTTCTTTGAAGTAATGTTTTAAAAATCCATTCATGCCGTATAAGTTAAAAAAAACATTCTTCGTACTTTTGTCGGAAAAGTAAAAAAGTACCTCGTACGGAAAAACGACAAAAGATTCCTTTCATATTCTTTACTAAAAACTCACCTAAGGGTAAAATTGGATATAAACTATTTAAAGTGGATGGAAACAATATTACATATTGAGGGAACATGGATGTGGATGATAAAATACACCCCAGTAAATACTTACGAATAAACAATCTCGGATAAAAACGAGATTGTGATATTTCCCTTACCTTAGGTCCGATTTGCTTTGTACGTGTCCAAAGCTCCTGTATAATGGTTTAAATAATTTTATTGACTTATTCAAGAATCATACATATTGATATGATATCATATATGGTCATATTATTATCTTCTTGTTAGTAATATTTCATTGTTACTTGTTACTCTGGTCTTTATAACTTTTTGTTCTTATGCGTGTTTTGTCGAATAAATTCTTATTATTATCTTTAGGTTATAGATAATTCATTTCCAGAATGGTATTAGTGTATTATATAACATATTCATTCATTCAATTCATTTATATAATCATTATGAAATGAAGATCATGTAGAACGAATCGCATCACATCGTGGAGACGGTATTCCGTACGTACGCACGAGTGATGATATCGTTCCTATGATCGTGGAATTGTATTGGAGTATATATATATATTATTTCAGTATCAATATTACTTAATAATAATCATATATAGTTACTCATTACACCATTATACCCATCCTTGTAAGGTGATGGTGGAAAATAGATTACACCACGGCGTGGAGACAGTATTCCGTACGTACGCACGCGCGGTGATTTCATTTTTCCGTAGGATGGATAGAAGGTGAATTAGGGTTGTTTCATATTTATAATAACATATCAGTATGTAAGTAATACTTATGTTATTACTTTATCATGAAACAACTAAAGAAGAAGAAGTTGAAGAAGAAATAAATTGAAAAGATCGGTAATGGATATTACCTCTTCTTTGGAACGCCTCTTTGAATCCTCCACTTAAAGAACTAAGATTGGTCTTTGGAGAAGACCAGGACCTCTATGATTATTCTAGGGAAGTGGAGAGGAGAAAATGGCAGAGGTTGGTCGAGCTTGAGTGCTCAATTTGGTGTGAGGAGGAGGGGGAGGAGGTGCCCTTTTATAAGGGAGGAGAGGGGCACCTTAGGAATATCTCAAAATATTATTTTATATTAAAGTCAAAATCGGTTTATAATGGTTCCAAAGGGTCTTATTTCGAAGCTAAAGTAGGGATGGGTCGAAATCCTATCAACCAATAGGATTTAGACAAGTTTAGGGTATTATTTTAACCTTATCAATTAGATTTAACTCTAAGTTAAGTAATTTAACTTTTACCGTGTCTTTTTGTTTTCTTTCACTATATGGTTAATAAACTTACTATAACATGCCAAACGAACCCCAAATTGTATATTATTAATACATATATCCTTATCTAAGTCATTTGGCCGAACCTTAGATTTTTAGGAATAAAATATCAATTAATAATATAATATTTGATTTAAAAACTATTTTGTGTCAATTTTGACACTATTTGATATATGATTTTTGTGAAAGTCATAACAGAATTATATGTTCGAACCAAGTTGATTAAATCAACACTAATATATCATAGTAACCTAGAAAATTAGTGTAATTCATAAAAAGTCTCAAATTACATTTATTTTGGTATTTATATTATCAATTTTGTCAATATTTCATTAATAAGATAATTACTGCATCATCTTTGTGTCATAAATAAAATAACTTATTTGATGTCTAAAAATTACAAATAAAATACCATCATGTAGGAAATCTTTTTATCTTTCTAATGAATATTTATAGTCGAATTTATCTTATGTATAACCCCATATTAAAAATTATTTACTTATTAAACTTTGATTTTAACTATTTTAACCCTTCTTTAAATAATAAATGTCCTAATCTAATCCAAGTGGTCCTAAATGGTCATATTTTATTCCTAAGTTTGTTTTTGGTCGAATTACACTTGTCCAATAGAATTAGGACATGTGTTAGGGTAATATTAATATCATATTTACCCTTAGTTACCCTATTTACTATTAACCGTGGTAAAAATAGTAAAAAGTTACTATTCACCAAAAAATTATTTTCATCTCATTGAACCACATTTTAGTCCTTGATATTAACCGTGTCTCTCGGATTTTTGAAATTCCATTCACAGAAGCGGTAAAATTAAGTTTTATGCAAAATTCGGTTTTTAACCTACCACTTAGTGGTTTCACTATTCATCAAAAATTGAAAGTTTTCAGAAAAATACCAAAATTTCACCCTAGGCTAATTTCGATATTCTAGGTCCAAAAATGAAGTCCATTTTGAAAAATAAAATTTCAAAAAGTGGTTATTACTATTCATAACGGCTAGTTTTAATAGCATATTGTTGTTTAGTGAAACTCGGTATTGCGTACGACGCAAGCTATCGAGGAAGGTCGCGATTGCGTGTAAAGCAAGCCAAGCAAGTGTTGTGTAGAAAAAGATTCCTTTGATGATTTATATAACATAAAAGTCTCGGGTGTTACATTCTACCCCCCTTAAAAAGAATTTCGCCCTCGAAATTCGTCACTTTGTAACAAACAGATGAGGATACTTCTCCCTCATCATATCCTCAAGCTCCCATGTAGCTTCTTCAAGTTGGTGGTTCCTCCATAAAACTTTCACCAAGCGAGTGGTCTTGTTTCGTAGGACTTTTTCGCTACGATCCAGAATCTCTATCGGCTGTTCTTCATAAGAAAGATCTTGCTCCAGCGGTACAACTTCTGAGCTGAGTACATGTGAAGGATCTGGTATGTACTTTCTCAGGAGAGATACGTGGAACACATCGTGAACTTGAGAGAGATTCAGTGGAAGCGCCAATCGGTAAGCTACCTTCCCAACACGATCCAGTATTTCAAAAGGACCGATATATCGAGGGCTCAACTTCCCCTTCTTTCCAAATCTCATAACCCTCTTCCAGGGAGATATTCGTAAGAACACTTTATCGCCCACTTCAAACTCTAGGTCTTTTCTTCGGTTGTCGGCATAACTTTTCTGTCGACTTTGAGCTGCTCTTATGTGTTGTTGAATAGATCTAACCTTTTCTGCCATTTCATCAACGAGATCAGGTCCTAATAGCTTTCTTTCCCCAACTTCATCCCAGCAAGTTGGAGTCCTGAATTTCTTTCCATAGAGAGCTTCATAAGGAGCCATCTGAATACTGGAGTGAAAGCTATTATTATAAGAAAATTCCACCAAAGGTAGGTGTTGATCCCAACCTCCTTTGAAATCCATAGAGCAAGCTCTCAACATATCTTCTAGGGTTTGAATTGTTCTCTCAGACTGACCGTCTGTCTGGGGATGATAAGCAGTGCTGAAACTCAACTCTGTATCCAGAGTATGCTGAAGACTTCGCCAGAACTTCGAGGTAAATCTCGGATCTCGATCAGATATAATAGAAAGTGGTACTCCATGCAATCTTACCACTTCCTTTACATATATCCTGGCAAGCTGATCTAGAGAGAAATCCTCTCTAATAGCAATGAAGTGTGCAGACTTTGTAAGACGATCAACTATGACCCAGATAGCATTATTGCCTTTGGATGTTTTAGGAAGTCCTGTGACAAAGTCCATAGTGATGTTTTCCCATTTCCATTCGGGTATGGGTAATGGTTGTAACATCCCCTTAGACTTCTGTCTCTCAGCTTTAACTTGTTGACAAACCAAGCATCGAGAGACATATTCAGCAACATCTCTTTTCATGCCATCCCACCAGAAGTACTCTTTCAGGTCCCTATACATCTTCGTGCTTCCAGGATGAATAGAAAATGATGAACTATGAGACTCATCCAGCAGCTCATTCTTTAATTCGGGGATGGGAGGAACGCAAACACGATTCCTGAACTTTATTATCCCATCACAATCAAGGTTGAATTCAGGAACATTTCTCACCTTCTTTTGTAACTCGACATCTTCTTTCTGTGCCTCTTTAATCTTCACATGTATAGATGGTTGAACATTCATTTGAGAAAGATAAGATTTTTCCCCTTCCATTATAATTCCAAGATCCATCCTTTGTAAATCCCTAAATATTGGATCTTTTGTGATCCTCATCATGGATAAACTAGCATGGTCTTGTCGACTTAATGCATCTGCCACCTTGTTTGCTTTCCCAGGGTGGTAATGGATTGAGCAGTCATAATCCTTAATCAGCTCCAACCATCTTCTTTGACGCATATTCAACTCCTTTTGTGTGAAAATATACTTTAAACTTTTATGATCAGTATAAATATCACACCTTTCACCATAAAGGTAATGCCTCCAAATCTTTAATGCAAAGATTACCGCATCCAACTCCAAATCATGTGTTGGGTAATTTTGTTCATGGATTTTCAACTGTCGTGAGGCATAAGCTATCACCATAACATTTTGCATAAGAACACACCCCAATCCCTTCTTGGATGCATCACTGTAGATTACAAACCTTTCTCCACTACAAGGCAGTGTGAGCACAGGTGCACTGGATAACCTTCTTTTCAACTCCTTGAAATTCTCTTCACATTCCTCTGTCCAGACAAACTTAACTCCTTTCCGAGTCAACTTGGTGAGTGGATTAGATAATCGTGAAAAATCTTTTACAAAACGTCGATAATATCCAGCCAAACCAAGAAAACTTCGGATCTCAGTTACTGTTGTTGGTCTCGACCATCTTTCGATAACCTCTGTTTTTGCTGGATCCACAGATATCCCCTCTTTTGAGATTATGTGACCCAAAAATGCAACTTTTTGAAGCCAAAATTCACACTTGGTAAATTTGGCATAAAGCTTCTCCTTTCTCAGGGTCTTCAATATAATTCTCAAGTGATCTTCATGTTCTTCCTTGCTCTTTGAATAGACAAGAATATCGTCTATAAAGACTACCACAAATTGATCAAGATAGTCTCTAAAGACTCTATTCATTAGATCCATGAAGATAGCAGGGGCATTAGTAAGACCAAATGGCATCACTATAAATTCATAGTGTCCATACCTTGTACGGAAAGCCGTCTTTGGTATATCCTCCCTTTTGACCCTTAATTGATGATACCCTGAACGAAGATCAATCTTGGAAAAGTATTGAGCTCCGCGTAGTTGGTCAAATAAGTCATCAATGCGTGGGAGAGGATATTTGTTCTTGATAGTGATCTTGTTAAGTTCTCGATAATCAATGCAGAGTCTCATTGATCCATCTTTCTTCTTAACAAATAGAACAGGTGCTCCCCAAGGTGACGCACTAGGGCGTATGAATCCCTTATCAAGATTCTCTTGGAGTTGCTTCTTCAATTCCTGCAACTCAATTGGGGCCATTCTATAAGGTGTCTTTGAAATAGGCAAAGCACCCGGTACGAGTTCTATTGAAAACTCAACTTCAAGATTTGGTGGAAGACCCGGCAATTCCTCCGGAAAGACATCATCAAACTCCCGTACAATGGGCATATTCTTAATCGTGAGTTTCTCACCAACCATTTGAGATAAATAACCTTCATTTAGTGGAATCAATACCCATAAGATGGAAGAAATTTCCACTGGAAGGTTATGTTCATCCTTGCATTGGTATACAATCGTAGATTGATCTGGAATATGAAATGTGACTTCCCTTCTTTGGCAATTGATATGAGCTCCATGTAGAGAAAGCCAATCCATGCCAAGAATCACATCAAATTCCACTAAAGGAAGGATCACAAGATTTGCAGGAAGCACTTTCCCACAAACTTCGATCGGAGAAGAATTATAAACTTCTGATGCGATTGATGTGCCATTAGGTGTTGTCACAGCTAACTCAACATCTAATTGTTGAGGTAATACGGTGATACCCTTAGAAAATTTTTCAGAAATAAAAGAGTGGGTGGATCCAGAATCAAATAAAACATTTGCTACTATAGAGTGGATGGTAAGTGTACCTTTCACCACATCGTTATCGTACTCCACCTCGCTGATAGAAATTGCATGTGACTTTCCTTTGTCTTTAGCCTTAAGAGTTTGTTGACGTCGACCATCATCATCAACCCTTGGATTTGGGCATTGATTGGCATAATGCCACATCTCCTTGCACTTGAAACATTGAAGTGTAGCAGGTTCATTCTGTGTATCCCTTCCTTTGTTTGCATCATTAGACATCTTCTTCCCATTATCACGGCATTCAAATGCCTGATGACCTTCCTTTCCACATTTAAAACATTTACTTGTCCCTTTAAGACAACTCCCTCCATGTTTCTTTCCACACTTTGAGCATAAGGGAAAGTTCATCTTCTTTTCCGTGTGCTCTTTAGATTTTTCTTTGAATTCCATCTTCCTCTTCTTATCAAACCCATGTGACTGATGGGTTACTCCAATCTCCATCACGACTTTGAGAGCACATCGAACGATTTCCTCGTAGCTATTGAAGTCCCTTATGGCTAACGCCCTTCGAAGACTTGGTTTTAAGCCACTAAAGAATCGATCGATCTTACTCTCAGGTTGGATAATAATACCAGAAGCGTACCTTGCAAGTCTTGTAAAATTTGCTTCATAGGTACTAACAGATTCATCATCCCTTTGCTTCAGTTCAAGGAACTCTTTCTCCATCTTTGTTCGGAGAATACGAGGGAAGTACTTATTGAAAAATAAGTTCTTGAACTCGTCCCATTCCATAGACTCAATTTCATCCCTTTGCCTCGTATTCTTAACAAGATTCCACCATTGATCCGCATCTCCTTCCAAACGATACACTGCTAGGATGACTTTATCATGCTCAGAACATTGAAGAACTGAAAATATCTTTTCAGTAGTACTAATCCATTGTTCAGCAACTAATGGATCAGTAGACCCGCTGAAAGATGGTGGACGCTGCCTCATGAAGGATTCAACAGAATGTTGCTCCCTCCTTTGTTCGTTTGGAAATCCTGCATGATTCATAGCTTGAGAAAGTTGTGTGAGCATGGCTACAAGATTTTGCATTCCAGCTCCCATATCGTTTGGTTGCTCAGGGGGACAATCATTGCATTGCCCATCGCATTCCGCATTAACACGGTTCCTTCGGGTTCCAGCCATTGACTAAAACCAAGAAGAATAGTGTGAGCAACACTAATTATAATAGGAAACCACATAATTCAAGAATAAAATTTTCATGCTTAAGGTCTTATCCTAGGTTATTCAAGGCCATTTCTAAAACACTAAGATTGTGTTCTATGCTTAGACTTATCCATAGGGTTCTTACTAAGGCTTTCACATCCTAGTTTCCAAAGGTTGACTATACCTTTCCTCTGATACCAACTATAACGACCCATACTTTACATTCATTGTTAATACTTCAAAATTGAAGCACACTTATTACAACATATGACAAAACCACAAAGGACCGTATAGGTATAGTGTCTTTAGAAACTGGGAAACATAAACAACTGGTTCATAAATCTTCTACAGTGTCTCCCATTTATTTCATCATATCTAGGGTCCCTTTTAGCATATTCTACTTAATATCCATCTTCCTGACCTGGGGAAAAGAAAACATAAAAGGGTGAGCTCAAATGCTCAGCAAGGGCAAATAAAGGAAATAAAAATCATATCATATCTTTATCAAAACCTGCAAAAGAGATCATAATATCTTAACATGGAATAAATCATAGAAGTGAAAATGAGATCCCCATAATCATAACATAAAACTTGAAACTTTGTGGCATGCACACATAATCATGGAAATCATTTCTTGTTAGTCATGACTCATTGCCAAGACTATCTTAGTGGACAAATTCCCTTTCTGAACCGAGTTCACTCCTCGTTTCAGTCCTGTATCACTGAACCGAAATAACCTTCCGTTCCAGCCATGTCTATCTCATGAGATATAAAATCATTACCCAATGCATTGGAGGGAGATATAGGTCCCACCCATCTTATAATGAATCCTTTCTTATGTGTGCCACATAATCATAAAACATACATCATCGCATAACACATATAACAAAAATGGGATTCTTGAAACATCATGACATCATAAATCAATTCATATATGATAAAGGAATTCATAAACATAATTCCATCACAACATAGTCAAACCAATGTAAAAATATGGATAGAAACAGAACCCTTTATTATCTTAGATGGAAAATAATTTTGATAAAACACTTGAATTGAATTCTTGAGGAAAATATCCTTTCTTCTTCAAAAACATTTTTCCTTTCATAACATGTCATACAACTTTAAAATAAAAGAAGTTGATTAAAAATAAACTTGAAAACTTGTAAAGGAAGCTTCTTTGAAGTAATGTTTTAAAAATCCATTCATGCCGTATAAGTTAAAAAAACATTCTTCGTACTTTTGTCGGAAAAGTCAAAAAGTACCTCGTACGGAAAAATGACAAAAGATTCCTTTCATATTCTTTACTAAAAACTCACCTAAGGGTAAAATTGAATTTAAACTATTTCAAGTGGATGGAAACAATATTACATATTGAGGGAACATGGATGTGGATGATAAAATACACCCCAGTAAATACTTACGAATAAACAATCTCGGATAAAAACGAGATTGTGATATTTCCCTTACCTTAGGTCCGATTTGCTTTGTACGTGTCCGAAGCTCCTGTATAATGGTTTAAATAATGTTATTGACTTATTCCAGAATCATACATATTGATATGAGATCATATATGGTCATATTATTAGCTTCTTGTTAGTAATATTTCATTGTTACTTGTTACTCGGGTCTTTATAACTTTTTGTTCTTATGCGTGTTTTGTCGAATAAATTCTTATTATTATCTTTAGGTTATAGATAATTTATTTCCAGAATGGTATTAGTGTATTATATACCATATTAATTCATTCAATTCATTTATATAATCATTATGAAATGAAGATCATGTAGAACGAATCGCATCACATCGTGGAGACGGTATTCCGTACGTACGCACGAGTGATGATATCGTTCCTATGATCGTGGAATTGTATTGGAGTATATATATATATTATTTCAGTATCAATATTACTTAATAATAATCATATATAGTTACTCATTACACCATTATACCCATCCTTGTAAGGTGATGGTGGAAAATAGATTACACCACGGCGTGGAGACGGTATTCCGTACGTACGCACGCGCGGTGATTTCATTTTTCCGTAGGATGGATAGAAGGTGAATTAGGGTTGTTTCATATTTATAATAACATATCAGTATGTATGTAATACTGATGTTATTACTTTATCATGAAACAACTAAAGAAGAAGAAGTTGAAGAAGAAAGAAATTGAAAAGATCGGTAATGGATATTACCTCTTCTTTGGAACGCCTCTTTGAATCCTCCACTTAAAGAACTAAGATTGGTCTTTGGAGAAGACCAGGACCTCTAGGATTATTCTAGGGAAGTGGAGAGGAGAAAATGGCAGGGTTTGGTCGAGCTTGAGTGCTCAATTTGGTGTGAGGAGGAGGGGGATGAGGTGCCCTTTTATAAGGGAGGAGAGGGGCACCTTAGGAATATCTCAAAATATTATTTTATATTAAAGTCAAAATCGGTTTATAATGGTTCAAAAGGGTCTTATTTCGAAGCTAAAGTGGGGATGGGTCGAAATCCTATCAACCAATAGGATTTAGAAAAGTTTAGGGTATTATTTTAACCTTATCAATTAGATTTAACTCTAAGTTAAGTAATTTAACTTTTACCGTGTCTTTTTGTTTTCTTTCACTATATGGTTAATAAACTTACTATAACATGACAAAAGAACCCCAAATTGTATATTATTAATACATATATCCTTATCTAAGTCATTTGGCCGAACCTTAGATTTTTAGGAATAAAATATCAATTAATAATATAATATTTGATTTAAAAACTATTTTGTGTCAATTTTGACACTATTTGATATATGATTTTTGTGAAAGTCATAACAGAATTATATGTTCGAACCAAGTTGGTTAAATCAACACTAATATATCATAGTAACCTAGAAAATTAGTGGAATTCATAAAAAGTCTCAAATTACATTTATTTTGGTATTCATATTATCAATTTTGTCAATATTTCATTAATAAGATAATTACTGCATCATCTTTGTGTCATAAATAAATTAAATTATTTGATGTCTAAAAATTACAAATAAAATACCATCATGTAGGAAATCTTTTTAGCTTTCTAATGAATTTTTATAGTCGAATTTATCTTATGTATAACCCCATATTAAAAATGATTTACTTATTAAACTTTGATTTTAACTATTTTAACCCTTCTTTAAATAATAAATGTCCTAATCTAATCCAAGTGGGCCTAAATGGTCATATTTTATTTCTAAGTTTGTTTTTGGTCGAATTACACTTGTCCAATAGAATTAGGACATGTTTTAGGGTAATATTAATATCATATTTACCCTTAGTTACCCTATTTACTATTAACCGTGGTAAAAATAGTAAAAAGTTACTATTCACCAAAAAATTATTTTCATCTCATTGAACCACATTTTAGTCCTTGATATTAACCGTGTCTCTCGGATTTTTGAAATTCCATTCACAGAAGCGGTAAAATTAAGTTTTATGCAAAATTCGGTTTTTAACCTACCACTTAGTGGTTTCACTATTCATCAAAAATTGAAAGTTTTCAGAAAAATACCAAAATTTCACCCTAGGCTAATTTCGATATTCTAGGTCCAAAAATGAAGTCCATTTTGAAAAATAAAATTTCAAAAAGTGGTTATTACTATTCATAACGGCTAGTTTTAATAGCATATTGTTGTTTAGTGAAACTCGGTATTGCGTACGACGCAAGCTATCGAGGAAGGTCGCGATTGCGTGTAAAGCAAGCCAAGCAAGTGTTGTGTAGAAAAAGATTCCTTTGATGATTTATATAACATAAAAGTCTCGGGTGTTACACTCACCATCTCTTCTTCTCACACCTTATAATAATTATATGTTGCTTATTTTCTGAACAATTTCTCTCCCAAATCTCTTACCCACGTTATGGTCTTTCAAGTCTCACCAAAGGACCTTTTCTAAGTGCCGTAAGTAGGTTCTCAAGGAGATGAACCACAAGAGGTAAACCCCATGTATTTATCTTTTAATTTATTTTGTTTTCATATCCTTCCCTCAAATCTACTACACAAAGTAACGTGATCACTAAAGTATCATATATATACTGTAATTTTGTTGTGTAAATGGAACATCTATCATAAAATCTATTCTCCTCCCATTTTGTTCTAAAAATGAAGATATTTCTTGTGGGGTGTCGATTCACTATCTTGGTGGATGATGTGTTTTTGTTTTTCATTACCACCTTTAAGGATGTTCATAAAACAATTTTTATTCTTAAAAAAGATTATATTATGTGTATTAAAATTTAATTAATGTTCTGGAACTAGTATATAAACATATTATTAAATAAAATGATACTAATTTGTGATGGTCATAAAAACCAAAAAAAATAAACTAATATTTTTTATCAATGTTTTATCTAATGATTCATCCAAATGTAAAAAATGAAAATAATATTTGGGAATGTATTAATTTTTGGATATAAATTAATATCATCCCATTCTAGTTCTCGAGTTTTCTTACAATTTACAAGAACATTCATAATTATATATAAGAAAACCAACCATGAACCCATGAAACAAACATTCAAAAAACAATGAAATTAAACACTCCAAGTCAAAGAAATAACATTAAAATAACCAAATAAAATTATAATAAATTAAATACATGTAGAATAGTTTATAAATTATTTAATTAATTGATTTTATTTTATTATCCAGGACCTTAATTGGAAGTGAAGAACACTTTCAGACATAAGGTTAGAGATTCTCTTCGAACCTCAATTTTTTCATTCAAGTTACACTTTCTATCTTTTTACCACAATGTAATTATTATTTCTTCTTATTAAATCCACCTAAATTCTGTTTGTATGTTAAACAAATATACACCAATATTAATTCTTCTTTATTTGATGGTGAAATATATGTTTTATAAGGTTACCTTTTGAATTCAACTAGATAATAAATCCCGATTAAAGGGAACATCCTAATTTCTTCCCCATTATCATGTACACTACATAAAATATTTTTAGCCACCATTATTATTTTGAAATCACTCATGTTTTCATTAAAAAATATATCTTTTCATTTCTTTTTTATACAAATAATTAATCATTTTACCATTTTAAAAGACTCTTAAATCATTTTCTTTGAACCGCACTAAAGTGGCTCATTTCTAAAGTTTCTTAAACACTATTTCTATATATTTTCAATTAATAAGGGTGTCATTTGTCATTATATACTCTTATTTCATATTATAAATGTCCATGTATAATTTAAATCTATTATTTCGTGGACACCATTATGAAACACCCATTGGTTATACCTTATAAATTAATTATGATATCCATTTCATTCCATGGGTTACACTTATGCTTATTCCTTATGTCTGATTCTTCATGTGGAACACATATGCATGAAAATGTTATTATAAGTTCACCTAGATAGTTCTCCAATTAATTTGGAAATATTTAGTCTCATGATACGTCATATTAGGACATGGACTAAACTTGATTCCTTTATGGTAATTTGTTTACCATGTGATATAGTATTGGCAGTTAGCCTTGGATAAGGTTTATGTTATGTTTTATATTACAAATAAATTCATATTTTTCCATGATTACACGATCCCATGTTATATATGTTATCCTTTCATATGTTAATTTATGTTCCATTCCTCTTTATGTCATCATGTTATGCCTTCAATCTCATGTGATATGTTTTATTTCTATGTTTATTTCATTACTAGGATTTTTAGATCATAGCTTTTCTCTATGCATTACATAGGTTATCTTATGAAGATGTAAGTGCTCAAAGTATATCAGGATCTCATTATGGATGATTAATATAATGATTTTTTATTCTATTTCCATGTTTTCGGTTTTATTTACTTAATATTCCAAATACATTAGACTTTAATATCCTTTGTATTTGATTTCCTATTATGCTTAAAATTATGTAATAATATATGTAAATGGCTAGTTCTATTATAAGTTAAATGTTGTAAAATATTAATTAAATTGGTAGGTATGAATATTAAATATCATATTGTGAAAAATATTTATAAATTTTTTAACAGATCAACTATGTTGATTAATGTATAATAAATAAGAATCAAATTTTCAGTAATGTCATTATATGCTTCAAAAATATTCTTTCTTAAAAAATGGGTTTTAATGAATTTTTTCATGAGAAAATTATAAATTATAAATACTTTTTTAATAATTTTTTTTTGGAAATGAATAAATTTTTTAAAAATATAATTTCAATATTATCTTTGGGATTATTTTTGAAATTTTCCAAAAAGATTTATTTTTCAGTGAATATTGAAAAATACTATTTTTTATAATTTTTTATATATTTTAAATTAAAATTACCTATATATTTTTTAAATTTCATATTAATGTAGAAAAAGTATCCATAAATTATAAATAATATAATTATTTACTTTGGAATCCCAATTGTAATTTATTTTGTATAAGTTCATTTTTCTGCTTAAAAACACAAAAAACTATTTTTATATGCACAATGTGTTTCTATATTAATTAATTATATTGATATTTATTGATTAATGGTTTTAAAAAATTTATATATTATATATTTATTCATATATTTTAACATTTATTTTACAGTTTAACATTGAATTGAATGGATGTAAGTTATGTGTTATGCTTAAAAATTTATTTATATAAAATGAGTTTTCATTGTGGTTTGTGCTCTTATTTAAAATTAAATCCGATCACATATAGATAATTAATCTTGAAAAATAAATTCCATATTTTTAATTATTATAATTTATATAATTTAATTTATCTAACTTAATTTTTGGTTATAGTAAATAGTAAAAATCGTAAAATTTTGTTTCTATATTTATGGTTAAAATGGTTTTACTGGGGGGAGGGGGGTAAAATAAGAGATAAGGGTAGTATTTCCACCCATAATTGCCTCTATTTTATTGGTTTAAGTTATTTAAACCTCATATTATGCTACTAATACCTATACATTTATATTTTCATTTCTTAGAAAGTGACATTTTATTATTGAAGTATTTTATGAAATTTCATGTATATCCCTCCTCTCACTTATAAAATAGAACATCTTATTCTACATTATTCACATTATTTAAGATTTATAACTCATAAAATACCCACTCTAAAGACTTTTTAAATTCTATTAATTTTTCTTGTATTTGTTTTCCTATAATAAGACCAATCCTTCAAGTCTTAAGTTGTAAGACAAAGGAGGTGTCACAAAGAAGAGGTATAGATCTTAACCATGATCTTTAAATTTTATTTATTCTTATAATTATTCTAAAAATAATTAATATATCAAAAAATGATGAATATAGTATCAAATATATAATGAGACTTTATTAGGAAGATTTTATATCCATCTACTAGATATTTTCAGTCAAATGGGAAATGAAAGTATCACTCGTGCGTACGTGTGGACTACCACCGCTATATAATGATAAAGTTCATTTTCTACCACCATAATTAATGGTTAGTTATTATGATATATTTAATATTTAAATATTATATTTATGTTATTATATTTATTTTGGAAATGTGAATTAATATTCATCTTTATTTAGTTCTATCCATCGAAAAATGGAAATGTCACTCATGTGTACGTACAGACTACCCTCTTCATATAGTGATGTAACTCAATTTTCAACACCGATTTATATGAATGGTTATAAATATGTATATAATGAATATAATTTATATTTATATCATGATTTAAATTATATATATGAATAAATCATGATCAATGTTTAATGAACAGAACTTTCAAACTAAAATATAAATGAAAAATTAATCAGTTAACGTCTGAATTGATAATGATAATGAAACATTATTAATGAAATGGTGATAAGATGTTATAAGTAAACTATATAATTTATTATAATGAAAATATGAATGTAATTTTTGTTTTAATTCACACCACATGAATTAATTTCCATGATATCATGAGTAATCTTTTCCTTGAATATTACTTTATAAATTTCCTCGTTTCATTTCAAATAAATTTTTTCTTAAATTTTTTTTATTTTTTTAGATTTTGAATTAGTGATTTTAAAATGAACTGGGTATTTTCCTGAATAAATGTTTTAAGGATATTTTCAAATAATTTTTTATCTATAATAATATCCATTGATAATTGCTATGCTTTACTGAGGATATGATGCAATGTTACCATCTTTATTATTTCTGTATATGGTTTATATTTATTATTATGAAATGTTTATGGAACATATTTTATTTCCATTTGTTGATATTTTGGTGTAATTATAAATTCTTTCATGATATTGTTTCATACATATTAAGGGATTATGATTATGTGATAGGTAGTTCCATTATAAACCATGGACAAGAGGTTACATAATAAACGAAGGATGGGTGGGTCTGTTATATCCCTCCAATACATTGGGTAATGATTATGGATTTGATAAAATTATAATATATGATAGAGTTAATACACTCCTATGAGATGATCGAGTAAACTGGATTGAAGTTACTCCTATGAGAATGATGGAAATGG
Organism: Viscum album; assembly: GCA_963277665.1. NCBI lineage: Eukaryota > Viridiplantae > Streptophyta > Magnoliopsida > Santalales > Viscaceae > Viscum > Viscum album. The sequence goes on from OY728165.1 coordinate 818,549,784, forward strand.
CCAGGTAAGTGTTTTCATTATGGGAGTTTGTCCACAATGATAGTGTTAGGAGTGCAACTTGACTAAGTAATTGAATTTATATTAATATTTGAATGGAAAGGCTTATATATTATTTTTATGATATGTTCTCATGAATCATTATTGATTATTAATGATTGCACACTAATATGAAATATATCTTATGTAATTTTATTGAAAAAATCTTATGCCATGATTCATGTTCAGTGATATTTGACTAATTAGGTATGATTATTTCAAGTTTTTATCATATAATTATTATTACATTATTACCACTTATGATAATTGATTAATATCTCTTATATATACTATTACCAAGAATATGTGCCGACCCTTTCTTTTTTTCCCTTCCATAGGTTATGACGAAAGGTTTTATGTATGATATGTCTATGAAGGGTGATTGTTGTAAATAAATTAATGAAAAACAATTCATATCTTTTATGTTCAATTTGTTTATACATCCAAGTTTCTTAATTCACTTAACCTATATGATTCTGGAGTGTATCATGTTGATATATAATTAATATTTCACTAATAATATGTAATATTTATGTATGAAAAGTTTGGGTCGTCATATCCTAGAACCATAGTAACTCTTTATGAGGGATTTAAATAGGGATAGAGAAGGGATAGTTTTGATCAATTCCTTTGGGGTGGATATTTATGAGAAAATAGATGGAGTGGTATCCTTTTATAAGTCTAAAAGAGGGACCTTTTTATGAAATCTAATGTTAGGTAAGGGGTAATAATTGTATCACATGGGGTTAGTTGGGTTTGGTGAGTTAGGTGAATTAGGTGGGAGAATATTAGAGATATATGTAGGCATAAATTTCCAACCTAAAAATAGTATTCTGAAAGGTGTAATTTTTAAATTGATTTTGTAAAATTCAAACCATATTATATTACACATATTAACACTTATTAATCTTGATTAAATATTAATCACAGTAATTATTTTGTTAAACAATTAATATAATATGAGCCTTATTAAAAAATTTTGGTTTAATGAATCCATAGCTTGGATCCATTTAAACTTATTAAATTTTTAAATATGATAAATTTATTTTTTAAACTAAAATATATAATATGTAGCAAAACCTCTTTCATAGAGAAATGATATTATAATTTTCACGCATTACAAATATTATTTGTACTTAATTACCTATTAAAATAGTGTTAATTTATATTTAAATATGTCTAAAAACACATTAGACTCTTTCTTTTAAATATATCAACTTAATTTTTAAAAGTACACATTATTTAGAAAAGTATTATTCTTTGACAAATAACCATTTTACTATGGTAACCAATATTTACCATGGCAGCTTAACTTTATAATAAAAAATGAAATTTCAATTACTAAATAAATAAAAAATTATAAATAAAGATATGAAAATCATTTCATTTTAATCAATTTATAAAAATGAATTATTTATTTATTTATTATTATGTATAAAATCTCATTTTAGAAAAAGAGTATTTTAATATTAATATTTATATGTAAGATAAAATTATCAATTTATTTTATATTCTTGATATAAATTTATTTATTATATATATAAAAAATTATGTGGCTTTAAAATAAATCCAAACCCAAATTTTTCCAAAAATAACATTTAATTAAAAGAAAAGTTGAAAAATAATTTCATTTATTGTAAAAAATTACTTAAGTTAATAAAAAGTTAAAATAAGTATTATATTAAATTAAAATTCATAATTTTACTCTTTAAACACATAATTGATCAATTAAAAATGGTTTATTAACTTCTTGGTCTTTCTTATATAATAAAAGTTTCAGTTTTGGTAAAAAACTATATTTTCAGTATTGACCTGAAAGGAAACTATTTTTGAAATATCTTAAAATATCATACTAAGCTAATTTTTACATTATAAATTTAAAAGTAATGTTTAAATTTTCTAATTAAAATTATAAAAATTATAAATTTCTTTTTTAAGGAAAATATGAATAAAACTTCTTTAATTGAAAAATGTCCAATAAGTGTTCTTAATAACATTTCATATGAATTTATACAGTAAATATTATACATATTATATTTAAAATAGTTTTCCATTTAATTTATTAGGATAAAATATACAACACATAATGAAAAATAGTTTCCTAAAAGAGTATTAGTTTTACATTCAAAAAGTTTTCACAATTGAAATTAAATAATTATATTCCAAAAATAAAATTTTACTAATCAATTGATATAAATTTATTTCTATGAGTTTTATAAATGAAAAGTGTTATACATAACAAGTATATATATATATTATCTTAATATTATACTTTTATTTAATTTTTTATTATTCATCATTTATATTATTTTAAATTTAATACTAACAATATCAGACTTCATTTTACCTATTAGATATATGTATATAAGATAACAATATTCACAATAACCATATTTATAATGACTATATTTCAAATTTCTATATTTATAAGTGGAAATATTTTATTCCAATATATATCCTTACTAAACTTATTCATTCTATTCACACTTATTAAGTGAAACTTCTCATTTCTATAGTTTTCACTTTAAATCCCACAATATGATTTCTCATTTCATGATGTTATTACTCATTATAGGTTTGGTTTACAAATTAGTGATCCTCCTGGGTGAATATACTCCAGGATATTTCTTAGTGTTAATTATTTTATTCTTTTCAATTTATTATCCCCTTTTCTTTAGATTTTGTTGTAAGGTTTTACTATCAATAAATAATGTTTAGTAAGTTAAATTCCAATGTTTTATGAATTATATCATAATATATTTCAATTCATTTGAAAAACATAAAAAAATAGGAAAGATATTTTTTTACTAATAAACATATTGTTTATGGAAATAAGACTCTTCCAAACAATGTAGGGGAGTTACATTCCCACCCATTAGAAAAATTAAATCCATAAGAATTTAATTATCACTCAATAATAAATATAGTTATGGTTTTCTAAAACAAAGGAATTACTAAATATATATTTTAAAATTAGGTGTCCACCTCAATAACTTAGGTACTTTTAGGAAACACATTTTTTATCTTCATCATGCTAACCAATTGATTCATTTTCCTTTGGAAACTAGTTTATATATGCACTTCTTTTTACCAATAAAATTTATATCATTTATTTTAAGAAATTATACTTTGTGATTCTTGCCATGTTTTTAGAAGAAGAAAATTTAACATTCTTTAGTCATCATCTTCGTGACCCGAAAATCCAAGAGTATCCACCCTTTTATTATTTGGTTTGTTTGGGAATTTATCTTTGTTGACATTTTTAATCATAATTTAAATAACTGGTTTAACATAACTATATGATTTATTACTTTAGTTCTTATGTTGTTAGGTTTTTCCTTAGGACAATCCGTATATTTTCCATGGTAACCATCACTAACATGGTTCCTATGGGCTTCATACATTATTAAAAACAAATGGATTTTACACAATTTATGAACATCATAATATAATTATTGTATGTTAATTTTAAAAAATTCACAACTCTTTAAAATCATTACATTTTATTTCATTTCATACTCAATCACTCTCGATTCAATATAGGTTTCTTTAGGGTGGTTCTTATTATATTCCTCAACCTAATTCTTTAATATAATATATACTTCTCAATGGTTTGTTAAGACAATTTTATTAACCAAATAATATTCCACAATAGTGTATATATAGGTGTGCAGTCTTAATACCACTTATCATACACCATAGTGCAGATTATGTTAGTTCCCAACAAGACTTTTTCAGGATGATTACCCCTAGGTTAATATATGGCACAACTATATCCACTTTCCCATATTCAGAAGTAGATCTAATTTCTAGGATAACTACACAATATCTACTTTACCCGAATATTATGATAATTTTTTCTACATAGAATTATCCCTTATAAATATATATATAGTTTTCACTAAATTTAACTTATCATAATACCTAAAATAATTAATATTACTTCAAATTACCATAATTATTATGAATACCTTTGAAACTAGAATCAACCTTAAGTTATCAACTCTTAAATTATTCATAAGTAACATCTTAACATCTAAAGTTATCTAAACCTTACTTTGATACCAACTATGAGAACACACATACATGAACATATCAATTACATAACATAAATCAATTTTCTCATTACATACATTAACAAGACCTTCAAATTGTAGAGTCTTTGAGAGTAAAGACAATAAGTTAGAAAACAAAACCCATGTATTTTTCAACTATCAGGCATTTGTCCCACTATTTAAGAAATTTATTAATAGATAAAAAGTATTAAAAATATCTTAAAAATTCACCACAAAAGATAATATGCTAGTCACATCTTATGTGTTAATATTTTTTCATTACTTGGGTAATTGGAAACATAAGAAAGTGGTGAGATTAGATGCTCAATATGGTATAAATAATGAAATCATAACATAAGTTAACATCATGGGTAAAACATGAGTTAAGACATAAAAACATGAACATAATAACCAGAGGCATAAATAAAAATATGCACATGATTCCTAACATGATCATAAGTACCTGAACCATAACATGGAAATGTGGCTACAACATAAACATGATACATTTATGAGAATATCACTGAAGATCAGCACCAAGGTGTCAAAAAATAATATTATCAAGGTTATTCACTAAGGTATCATAGAACATTACCATGGTATGATTACAAGATATCATTAACATGTCATCTATGGAGATTAATACTTTACCCAATGCATTGAAGTGATATCAAGGAACACCCTTCACATGTCAATCATTATGCGTACTAAAATGATCTTTTAACTTAAGAATGAATTTAATAATTATGATACCATGATTAAGAAACATGAGTTTCATACATGGAAGTTCCCAATCAATTATTTATTGTAAATTATGGGTGAATAATCATGAATTTTAATAGTTTTGTCTATTCACACTATGAATGTATGGAATATAAAACTAGGGGGTGATTTCGGCAGCCTGACGTCGGTAAAAAAAGGTTTATGGAATGGTTTTAAAAATAGAGAATGGTATTATATAATCATTAGTAAATCATTTTAATATTGAAGGATTTATTATGAACACTAAGAGGTCTTATCAAAAAAGTAGTATACGAATCAAAAATAGGGACAATAAGACTCTTTCATTGGTAAGTATCTTCTTAAAGAAAGTGAGGAATCATTAGAACCTTTCAAACTACTAAAGTGTGAATTAGAGAGGGGTATGGAATATAAATTCATAATATATTTCTTTATGGTGGAGTGGAATGATAGAATGGGTGATAATGAGCACCTTTTATGGGTGAAAAAGTGTTCTTTTCTCATCGAAACTAAAGTTGAATAAGGGGTAAGAATTGTATCACATGATGGTAAGGTGGGATTAGTGTTTTAGGTGAATTAGATGGAGAATATTTGGTGATACATGTATGTATAAATTTTCAACCTAAAGAGTTATTCTATAATTTATAAGTGTCATACCAATTTAATGAAATATTATCCACCTCAGATTACCCATTTTGACACTTATTAATCTTGATTAAATATTAATCATGGTAATTATTTTATCACATAAAATATGAGGTGACCCTCCATGCAAATTTTTTTATCCTGAACCTGAATTTTGGATATATTAAAAACATTAAATATCTAAATATGATAAAATTAAATTTTAAATAAGCATAAATTTGTATAAAATAACCATTTTTATTGAAAAACGACATTTTAATTTTTAGGTATTATTAATATTATTTAACTTTAATTATAAATAAAAATATTAGTAATATATATATATACTTATATATATATATATATTTGTATTCATAAACATAATATTCGAGTATTTATTTAAAATAGATTCATTTAATTTAATAAAATACACAATTTTTAGAAAAGTTTCATTCCTTGAAAAATAACTATTTTACCATTTTAACTAATATTTTACTTGGTAACATATGTTTTTTTGAAAAAAATGAAATATAAATTATTAAAAAATTTAAAAATTATAATTAAAAAATATTAAAATCATTTAATTTTATTCAATTTCTAAAACTAATAAAAAAATATATTTTTATCTTGTGTAAAAACCGATTTTCAGAAAAAGTGTATTTTTAAGCTTAAGAAATACACATAGGATAAGTTTATCAAAGAATTTTATTTTCATGATCTAAATTATTTTATTATAAAACATATAAATTCTATGTAGTATTTAAAGCAATCCAAAACCAAATTTTGCAAAATAACATTTAATTAAATGAAAACTCAAATAATAATTTCATTTATTGGAAAATATTACTTACATTAATAAAATTTTAGTCTACGTTTTATTGTTGTAAAATATATATATTATTACTCATAAAACACATATTTTGTCAATTATAAAGATTTTATAAAGTTATAAGTATTTATTATATAATAAAATATTCTATTTTTGGTAAAAAACTAATTTTCACTATTCACTTGAAAAATGACTATTTCAAAAGAATATCAAGAGTTTATAATAAGAAAATTTTTAGATTATAAATTAATACTTGAATTTAGTTTTATCTATTTAAAATTTTGAAATTTATAAATTTAAATTTAAGTGAAAATATAAAGGATAATTTTATTTATTGAAAAATGACCATTAAGTGTTTTTAATATTATTCAAAATCAATTAATAATTAAAATAATGTAAATATAATATTTCAAAAGTGTCCAATTTAATTTAATAGGTTAAAATATACAAATCTTAAAGAAAAATAGTTCCTCAATTTTTTTACTTTTATATAAGAAAAATCAATACCATTAAAATTAATTATTTATATTCTAAGAATATTGTTTAACTAATCTATTTATATTCATTTATTTAAATTAATTTTATAAATTCATAATATAATATATTAAAAATTATAATGTTATGAATAGTAAATAAAGAATATATATATATATATATATATAATATTTTAATATTGTACTTTTATTTCATTTTTTATTATTCATGAATGATATTATTTTAAACTTACTACCAATAATACATAACTTCAACATACCTATTAGATAAATTTATATCCAATGAAATTTTTCCCAAAACCATTATTTAAATGACCGTATTTATAGTTATCTAGATTTCATTCCTATATATAGCCTTACTAAACTTATTCATTCTATTCACTCTTTTTAAGACACACTTCTAATTTCCATAGTTCTAACTTTAAATCTCACAATATACTTTCTCCTTTCATGATATTCTTCCTCATTATACATTTTCCTTGGCTATTCATGATCCCCATGGGTGAAGATAATCCTAGAGTTCTCCTCGTGTTGAAGATTGGAATGAAAGTCCATGGAAATACATAGAGGGTTTTCCAGTGCACAAAACACTTTTTATTCCTCAGGAGCATATCGCACATATCTATAAAAAACTCTACCCATGGTAACCTTTAAATTTCATAACAAATATAATACTCTGTGATTAATATCAATTATCGATAACTAAAATTCATACTTCAAGAGGTTAATTACCATTTATCTTCTTGAAATATATGCAACCAATGTGGATGAGTAAAAAAGTAGAGTCCACCTTTTTATTAACATTTAGTAATTTATATTATTAATATCATATAAGAATATTAAAAAAACAATACATAATCACACATCTAGTCATATCCCAAATGATTTACTACTAGATCAACATTATGTTTTATGCTCAGTCAAGGTTTTTTTAAACTCCTTACATCTCTATGAAATTATAGCCACATCAATATGTGACTATATGATAAAAAATCCTACTAAAAAATTACTTTTGTAACATCTAGGAAGTTATAAATTATGAATAATGTTGAGAATTAGAAATAATTTTCTTAATTTTTAACTCTTTGAACATAGTAGTAAAACTCCTTAAATTCATAACATCTAATGTGATATTGTTTCCAACATCTTTATTCCACTTATAATTATTTCTAAGTCCAAAATTATGATCATTCTTGGATGTTTCCCATCAAAATATTTCCTTGAGACCATTTTGATTTCAAATTAAATAATTTAAATTACCACATTATCAATATATCCTAATATCCATTAGGATATAAGGTGACATTCACTTTGTATTTTGACTAGCATAATATTTTATTTGACAAACTTCATAATTATCCATGTATAAACATACTCCCTATATTATTTAATAAACTACATTATTCAAATAATACCACGCCGAGATGAAAAAAAAATTTCTTGTTTTGAAATAAAATTTATTTAATATTAGTGGGAATATTTTAAAAAAAATTATTTATTCCCATCATATATCGTATTCTATATGTTTGGAGTGTTATACTAAAATTTGTTATAAAAGTATTCAACTGATGTGTGGTGGGATCACAACCCTCATATTTTAAAAAATTTATAGATAAAATATTTTATATGGGATAAAACTACTTATATATATATATATATTATTTTTAGAACATGTTCTAAAATTAGATCTAATCATAACCATGTGTATAACCATCATATCTGTCACACACCAATCTAGGTCACTCATGAAGCAGGAACTCAAAAAAGAACATGGAAAGACTCAAGGTGGGTTTCCAATCCCCCCAATATAGAAACTAGATCCAATTATATAGACATAAAAAATTAATAATTATTTCACCCTTAGAATAAATAAAAATCACAGATTCTCTCCTGGAGAATCTTGCATGACCTATCCAGGCATTAAATTACCATGCATCTATCATAGGCCAATAATAATAAAATATTAAAAAAAATAATGAATAAATAAATCATATCCACCAATAAAATAATAATAATAAGAATCACATATTTAATAAATTCTAAAAAATAATGATCCAATCCAGTAATTAAAATACCAGAGAATCCATTAATAAAAACCAACACCAAAATTCTCTTATCATCCCCATGGCCTAAGGAAACACTCCAAATATATAACTAACCATCCATGATCAACCAAAAAACCCATATCATATATCAAAATAAATAAATGTTACCTAAAAATAAATATAAGATCTATATACACTAAGTGGTGTATGAAGGGTGTAAGGAAAACCAAGACTAGAATTATATCACTAAGGAGTTTGTGAAAGTCCTTTCAAAAGAAATAACATTTAAGTTTTATTTAAATAAAATTAGAAAATAGTTTTTTTATTTTTTATCACAAGAAATTAAATTCCACTCAAAAATCTTTTTATAGACATCAATTTCATCCTCATTAAACTAAAAAATCACTAGTAAAACTTTCTATCAGTTAAATCCTTCTTAGCTAAAAACACAAATTTAAAAAATCTATTTAAATAAAATTTAGAAGTAAAATTTTAAAAAAGCATTTCAGAACTCTAAAAGAAAACAATTCCAATCTTATGGATAAAAATGTAAAATCCCAAAGAACTATATTATAAGGAAAAGAATCTAAATAAGAATTAACGATCAGTTATGGTGGTATACACATTAATCAATCTAGGGGACACAAAGAATAAGTATCCCCGAGAGAATTAAAAATAGTATCATGGTAACCAAAATAGATCCTAAGGTAATACATTATAAAACATTACCAAATAAATGGGAGAAACTACCGACATAAGTTTTATCCAAATAACACAATCCACCGAACTCCCCCACAATAAGCCTCATTAGGGGCACTCAGCACTTTCCCTAGAATATAACATAACTAAGTGGAAACTAGTATAATGATAATATGTAATGTGACGTAAATATATTCTTCTCACTAAGTTACTAGTGTACCTAGGAAATTAGTAATATTATGTGATAAATCAAATTGTTTACATGTTAAATTTGGAAACATAATATAAATGTCACCTCACTTCCAACCCCTTCAAAAGAAAAAATAAAAAATATTTCATACATTACATAATTAAATATAAGGCATGAAACTTAGGACACAATCCATATCAAAAAAAATAAAGGGTTCTTTAAAAGGGTCTTATATACACACCATGTGAATCCATTTAAAAAAAATCAAATGGGATTTATTATAAACAAACTCGGGTTACTGAGCCACTATATTTATTCTATGAAAAATCATTCCAAAATAATTCATTTAAACGTAAATTCTAAAAAAAATTCAATATAAATATTCCATTACCTTTTTTCAGGTATGATTTGACTCTTATATATGGTTTCCCTTTCTGTTTGGGTGTATTCAATTCTTCTTAGTAATGGATAGCCTTTTCTGTGAAAATATATAATGTTTAGGGGTGTTTTTTTTGTTTGAATTAATGGATTCAGGGTATAAATGTGTAAACTGATTTAGAGGGTTCTATTTGGGACTATAGATCTTAAGTTTTTGGTCCATAGGTTTTCTATAGAGAACCAGGGTGAGTACTCCCTGCTGGACACATTTACATCGTGAATGGGTTATATAATGTGAAGATGTTCTTAGGTAGATTCCATGAATATCATACAAGGTGTGAAAATTTTAATAGACCTGAAAGAATTAAAAATCATAAAAAAATTATTTGGATTTAATTTAATATGGGGTGATGGTTTTTTCTACATATTTTTTATAGGTGAGATATCACACTGTGAAAGGGATTCACGATGTTAATTTCTCGCATCTCGTGGTTTTAAATCTGCTACATACCTAGTTATTTTCTAATTCCATGTGAAGTATTTGTTTTTCTGAAAACCTATACTTGATTTTATGGGGGACCTCTCTATTTTTGGGTCACCTCATTTGGAATTTGATTCATGTTGTGCTTACACTTCACATCCCTGTTGAGCGGTCTTTCTACTTCTTCATTACCTTTGGTCATAGAAGCAGTGTTGGCTGTGTTTTGTTTTCTGACTCATGATTGATTGGTGTCTTTTATTTATCCCTTTCATTTTCTTTTCACGCCTTGTCTTTCAAAGGCACATCTATGGTTTACAATCTCCATTTTCAAAGGTAGTTTGGTTTCCATTATTCTTAGATAGGTGGGTCTATACGAGTGTTTCTATTTTTTTAATTGCTATACATTCTTATAGATCCCTTTGGATTCTTCATTGAAATGGATTTATCTGGTGGAAAAGAGATTTTAATAAATGTTATTATGGATTTTGAAATTATTTTAGGATAATATTTTCACATTGGGAACCTTGGGTGCATTAGGAAATTGGAATAGGTGACCCTAGTGTGTGTGGAACCACTATGGGTTACTTTTGTGATATCAAAAGACTATAGATGGACTTGATATCATTTGAAAAAAAATTAGTCATAGTTTAGGATTATTTTATATCTAGTATTCATTCCATTATTATAGGGCCCAAATGGTGTGATTTCTCATTTTTACATTGTTTATCTAAAGATGGTTTATTTCCTGGATATTTCCTCACATGTTTAATTTACATGTTTATCTTTTGTACTTGATATATTCTTGGATTTGGTGAATATGGTATACATATATTGAAACCAAAGGAATTTTTTTAAAAAGGTTTTATTTATAAAAATTATTTTTAAATTGGATTTTTTCTAAAGTTATAACATGTGAATTTTTTATATTAGAAGTTGTATAAATTCTTTTGTGGTATCCTACTAGTATCTATGATCATAAAATAATTTTTTAGTTTGGTGGATATAGATATTCTTTATAAGGAATCAGATAAAGGGAGGGGTATCATGTTTTATTTTAGGTTCTCTCATCAAATATCAATATTATAGCATAATGTTTTGGAGGATATGGTTGGTCACATGGAGAATTTTTGGTATTCTCCTATCATACTTCTTTGATTTATCTTGTTTGAATTGGGTTTTATGGATCTTTTTTTATCACACTATTTCGTGTTATACTCTAGTATCATATATTTTTTTGGTTATATTCAAGTATCGTTTCTGTTTTCTTTGTTATACCTCATCATATGATGCTCATCTTAGTTGAATGGTTTAGTTGACCTAGGTTGGTTTGTGATAAATTTTTATCAGAGGGATTCTTAGTATGAAGTGTGTTAATGTAACATCCCGGGTAAATGAATAATATTACATTCTAAGGTTTATCAATATTTGTGAATAAAATGTTAATATTAATTTAAAGGTAATGCAATGCTCGATGGCATACCCAATACGCAACAACGAGTTTCTTTGAAATCTTACATTGCATACTAATAATATAACAATATTATAATAGTTAACGCCAAGCCGTTATAATGGAGGGAATGAACAGAAATAACTAAAAAATGATTACATATGTTTGTTAAATATTTTTACATTTATCCAATAAATTTTAGAGGCTTATAATCTAAATGAATCCAATTTTAAGAATAAATACTCTAATATTTTTTAAAAGATTGTTTTACTGCCTTTTGACGACACACATTTTTTTAATCTAACTTTTGATAATTTTATAAGATCTATTTGTCAAAATAAACTTATTCTTTATGATTGAGATATTGAAATTTACTTTGGTCAAATTTTTGGTATGTTTCTGATAGTGTTCATTTTTTAATGAATAGTGAAAAATATTGCATTTTACATCAAAACTGCTTTTTCATTTAATTTAAATATATGGTTAGAATATATTTTTCCTTGGTTTTAAAGTTTAATTAGAATATATTTTTACAATTTTATTCAATGGTGGTCATTATAATTAATTTCACTTTGAAAATGGACATAAACAAGTGCCAAACTATTCATAGATATTGCTTCCAAAAAACCCGTTATTTGTTTTGACAGTGGGAATTAAATATATGATTTATTAATGAAACTTATATGTTTTGAATTTGGTAAAATGGACATAATTTCTGAATTTTAAATATCAAATATAGCTTATGGTTAATTTTTGGTATTTTTCTGATAATGTTTTTTCAATGAATAGTGAAAAATACAGTTTTTAATTCAAAACTGCCTTCTCATCCAATTTATTTATATATTTAGATTGTAATTTTAATTGTTTTTAAAGTATAATTGAATAATTTTTTTATCACTTAATACAATTTTGTTTGTTGGAAGTAATTTCACTTTTCAATTGGATGTAAGAACAAGTCAATCTTTTGATAAATTTTACTTCTTAAAAACCCGTCTTTTATTTTGACAACGTGATTTACTTTTATTTTAATTACTACAATTTATGTGTTTTGAATTTGATAAAATGGATTCCATATTTTGAATCATAAGGTCAAAATTATGTAATTAAGACTCTGTTGTTTTTGGACATTATGATTAGTAAAGACGGTAATTATCTTTAATTATCGTGTTTAATTAGTAATCGGGTAATTAAGGGTAAGAAAATAATATCATAAAAATATAAAATGACCCCAACATGTGTCATAATTCTATTGGTGGTGTCATGTAAGACCATGTTATGCCTTGTTCCAACCTTGGTACCCCATTGAATCACTTTATTGTGATAGTGACCTTTTATCATATTTTTTTAAAGGAAGGAAAATGTAACTAATGTACGTAACACCTAAGTAAAATAATTTTATTTTTGTCTACATAAACTATATCTTAGACTATAAATACTAATTAGAAAGATAAAAAGATATAATACATCATAGTATTTTTTTATAATTTTTAAACATTAAATAAATTAAATTATTTATGACACCGTGATGACGCAGTGATTACCTCATTAATGAACGATTTAAATAAAATGAAATGATAATGAAAAATATAAGATCCAAACTTGTCAAAAACCTATTGGATGGGTGGATTTAGAACTCTTATAACCTTATCCTCGAAATATATAATTTTGGGACCTTTAAAATCTGAAAATCATTTTATAATAAAGTATAAGTTTATAACTTTCCAAGAGTGCCCCTCCTCTCCTCTTATAAAAGGCCCCCACATCTACCACCTTACCAGCACCTCACAAGCCTTTGGCTCGGAAACAAACTGTACATTTAATCTCTCCATATCCCTATATTAATCATTGAAGCCTAACCTTTGGCAGAATACTATTCAAGAAACCTTTTTGGTTCAAACCAAAAGGAGTTACCCGATTTGAAGGTAATGTCTTCACTTGTGTTCTTTTGTTTTATTTTGATTCTCCAAACTCCTAAACTCTTTTTATTCCTTTATTTTGTAACAACACCAGTATCTTAAATATACTAGGATGTTTTTATGTGATTGATTCGAGCTACAATTACACACACCTTCGTATAATGGTTAAATAACATATTGTTTCTGTGGATGGCGAAATACTGCCTCACGAAACGATGATTGTTCAATATTCTCTTAACACCTTTCACGGTGGCCATTATGATGTCACTATATTTTATATATGATATATATGGTATTTATGTTTCCTATATTATTATGTATTTTATATTTAAATCATGGCTTTATGCTTTGCATGTTGTGCAAATGCGATAATTTCATACGAGGAAGTGTGGACTACCGCCCCCTCAAGTGATGTGACTCGTTCATGCAATTCATGGAATATATAAAGAATAAAATTAATGAAATTATGTGACCTATATAACATATATATTATACTATAATTATAATATATATATCTCTCAATTATTTTTAATTCCATTTATATGAAAAAGAAATGAAAGTAGCGTTCATGCGTATGTACGGCCTACCATCTCCATGAACGGTGCATTTCATTTCTTTTTATCTTAAAATGTTATGGAATAGTATAAAACGAATAATTACTGGACATATATGATATTTAAATCATTAATAATATTATGGAGATGATGTAATTATAACTACATGGACAATTCTTTTCAAACAAGTTCATTTTTGAATCATGTACCAAACATCGACAAAAACATCTGATATGAAATCACATAATTAACTAATTATTATAACATTATAGTATGTGATATGAATTTAATAATAAACTTTAAAGGATTTAATTAAGAAATTATAAATTTACCAAAGTTTATGATTCATGAATATAAATAATCGAACAAGAAAAGTTGAACTTGAGGTAAGGGATCCGACCTCTCTCTTTCTTTTCAAGTACCATCTTTTATGTCATTTCATTTATGCTTCATGTTCTTATGTTGTAGGATGTTATTTTATATTAACCATTATTTAATTTTTTTTTAAAATGATGAGATACCCCCTCTTACTATTATCAATTCATTTTTATAATTTTTAAGTGGCGCCGTTAGGCTGCCGAATTTTCGTAAGGGATCCTACCTCTATCTTTCTTTTTAAGTACTATTTTTATGTAAATTACTTTATGATCATCTTTATTATGTTTATTTATGTTATTTTATATTACTCATTCTGTAAATTTTATGTTAATATGATTAGAGACCCTATTTTATCTCATCAATACATTTTTGGAAGTTTTACGTGGCGCCGTTAGGCTGCTGAATTTTCATAAGGGGATTTTCATCTCCCTTTTTATTCTCGTGAGATTCATACTACAATGACCACTATTTCGTTTTGTGTGGTGTATGTACTGCCCATTATCTTACTATTTTTGTAATACACTCTCATTTATGGGTATTTACATCTTCATTGTAAGACCCTTCTTTCATGGGGTGTAGGTTTCGAAAATTGCCCAAATCGGTAAGGGAGCCTTTCACACTCCTCTTTTAAAATGACTTATTTTGTTATCTATTTTAATTTGAATCTTTTTATGATGGGATATGTTCTTCTATATCCTTATTGATTTAAATTTTATGTCCAAGTGATTAGATACCATTTTCTCTCTCATCAACTCGTTTTGTGAATTTTAAAGTGACGTCGTTAGGCTGTCGAATTCTTGCAAAGGATCTTCTTAACTCAATTTCAATCCTTTGGGTTAAACTTGTACTCCTTGAACATGTCATGCTATGAATATGTGTGAATGAATCTGATTGTTTTACACTTAATATCCACTTATATTTGGTGTATTTATATTTTTCACACATAATTATGAGATTGATTTTTCCTTAATTTAAGGATACCTTCTTCATAAGGGATTTCATCTTATTTTACATTTATATTGAGTCATCATGGTTTTTATTCACCAATTCACTCTTATATGGTGTATATACTATCCTTTGGCATATTATATCATGAATAACTTTATTCTCATGATATTATAATGTTCTGATTAAATGTTATTCCTCAATTATAGTTTTCAAGTGTCTCTCATTTTGTTAAAAACCCATAAACTAAAATATCGTTTTAAATGTTTTAATGATTTATTATTACAAATATTTCTCATTAATATCCATGTTTTCAAAATGGTTTTAAGGATTTACTTATGTGGATATTAATGGTTTCAAATGTTAAAAGCTTCGAAGTGGTATGGGACACTTTGATTCAAAAATATCTTTATTAAATGTTATAAATGGTTTTGAAAATAGTTTTTTAGAATGGATTCATTATTTCAATATCTTAAAATGTTATATTGTTATTGCAATGTGGGAATGTTATATTTCCTTTATTCTTAAGTTATGTGCTATGATTATTTTATGGTTCTTAGACATTTTTTATGAAAATGGGTGGTTCCGAGATAAACAAAGGGTGGGTGAGCCCGATATAGCTCTCCAATGCATTGGGTACCACAAAGGGGTTAAACGATAAAGTTTCTCCGAAGAGATTTAGGGAATATACTGTGATGGGTATTCCAAACGTAACCATCAGGGTTACTCCCTACGTAAAGATGTTATGAATGCCTCAAGTTACCTTTATGTCTTATGATTTCTATGAGTTATTCATAAATATTATGATTTCATGAGGTATGTTAAATTGCTTATGTTTTGTGAGTAAAGTATGATTTCATTAATTCTTATGTATACATGGACTAATGTTTTCTTTCCATATTTTTATAACCCTTACTGAGCTTTTTATGCTCATCCCAAGTTTTTTTAATGTTTTCATAGGACATAAAGTTGAATAGGGTCAAGGATGGGATCAAGGAAATGTTAGGCTGACTAAAACAAGGAACTAGACAAGACTCTTTTGTTCAAGAGTTTTTATTTTGTGAAAAAAATGGATGTTGAGTAGATGTGACTACTTTGTATTCTTTGAGATGTAATAGTTATGTCCGAATTCTCTAAAACTCTAAACCTGAAAGGATCCTCAATGTGAATTATTCAACTTAATTCAAGATTAATTAAGGTTTAAGGCTCTAAGAACCCGGTTCTTAGTTTTGAGGTACGGGATTATTATTTTTCCTTTTCCTTCAGTGTTTTTGAGAAAATATGGAAAATGGGGAAAAATCCTAAAGTTTGGAACTACACGCCGTGTACTTTTTCCACACGCTGTGTACTTCTGGCCGTGTGGGGATGAGTACACGGGGCGTGTAGCCATGCCGGTGATGAAGGGTGTAGGAACCGACTACACGCCGTGTAGTCAATCGGCATGCCTAAACAGTAAGGCGGTGGAGTAGCCAACAGCTGGGCGGTAGTACATGTCGTGGACTCGGAATTACATGCCATGTACTCATGTCGATGGATGAACAGTGTGGCAGTGCCGCCAGGGGAACAATTAAATGGAATAAGTACACATCGTGTACTCAGAAGTACATACCGTGTACTTTGTTTTTTTGGCTTAAAACAGGCAGTAGCCTCCTCATTTGGTAGAGGAGGCGTTTGAGCCATTTTGGAGCCAAGGAGGATGGCCGGACATTTGAAGATCTACCAGGGGTTCGTCTGGAATCGGTTTCCGCCTCGGACGATCCCGTTGGAACCGAACATGTAAGCCGTCTCCTCTCTTGGTACCGTTCTTACCAATTCTTTCCCAAGGGAAAGTTATTTACGTTTGAATGGTTTTTGTTCTTCATCAGATCTATGCCGTTCTTGGGCCTTTCTGGAGTCAGTGTTTGGGTATAACGTTCATTGGCGCATAAGGTAGGTGGCTTTGTGTTTATTTTCCTACTTTCATGCGTTTTTGTGCATTTTTGTGCCACAAACCCATGTTGGGGTGTCATGTGGCTGAGGACATTGCTATATTTAATGCCTATAATTGCATAGGTGATTAAATTGTGATAATAAAATCCTAGTTGGGATCGTTGGTTGGATTCGGAACCACCCTAGGGGTGTGTTTCACTGTTTAGCCGTTTGGCCAGGATACCCGAGGGTATGCCTTTAAAGTAGTAATTGTAGAATTGCCTTGATAGGAATTGCTTGTTACTGCTTGTTTACCTGTTGGGCATAGCCCAGTTATATGTTTGGCCTGAGGGCATTGTTGTATTTGGCCTGAGGGCATTGTTGTGATTAACCTGAGGGCACTGCACTATTTTTCCCAAGGGTTGTAGTATTTTGCCTGAGGGAAACCTTTTGTGCATGAGGGCTTGACTTCTGTGCCTAAGGGCGACACTTCCTATGCTTGAGGGAAATTTCTATTATGCATGAGGGCTATACCTGCGGGTTGGATTCTGCTTACCCGAGGGTAAGGTTTTGCTTGTCTGAGGACGTGTACTGTTTGTTTAGAAATTCACTATAGTGATTTCAAGTATATAATGAATTAAATGAATAATAAAATGGAAATTTAATTGTAAAGTTAGTTACTTGTTAGTACTTCTTACTTTATTTCATTTTACTGTTTCACACTGTTGTTTCATGCTTACACGCAGTTTGGCACGAGCCTTTGGTCAGTGCCTACTGAGATATATTTCTCACACCCTGTTTGGGTCATGCTTTTCGGCCCAAACAGATTACATTTCTGTAGGTGTAGATAGGGGAAAGAGTCCCTATACAGGTACTTGACTGTTGCTGAGGAGTAAGAGGGCATGGGACCGAGCCTAGGGTCGCGATGCCGCTGCCTGCTATTTTGTTTGTTTGTTGTACTATGTATTTTGTTGTACTATATTGATGTATATCATGTTATGGCTTTTTTCTTAGAACTTGAACCATGTATAATCATCACTTATATATACTGTTGGTTATATCCACTATTGTAGTTTATTTCAGTTGTGTATGTTTACTGCTTCCGTTGACGTTGTATGTTTTATTTAAATTCCGCTGCGATACACTTTGAAAAACGAGGGCATAGTTTCCCCACTATCAGACCTGGGCCCTCGCTGCTAGTCAGTAGCCTCTGGCGTTTGGGGAAATGTGCTTGAGGTCCTGTGGAGAACCGAGCTCGGGGCTCCCATTGCGTGGCACCCGGGTCCGGGATGTTACAAAGTGGTATCAGAGGCATTCTTTTCTTTGACTAACTATTTGGAGCCATAGTCAGGGATAAGATGAACTGTAGTTGGTAATAAGCTGTGCCCGGGCATAGCAAACCCGTGTACAGGGAAAAGCTAGTCTACCTCGTATTTCAATTTTACTAATTTTGAAAATTTTACAGTTGATATGTTTTCACCATTGTGTGATGCACTTTGAGATTGTGATGTTTATATTTTATCTATGGGTTCTATTTAGTTGCAACTCGATGAGATGAGGGTAAGCCTTATCATGCATCATATAGGCACATGCTAGATATCACATGCCTTTCATAGTTTCCATGCCATGTAGGTAAATTAGAAATTTTCATGTTGTTGTGATAGTTGTTGTGCTAGAAAAGCATGTTGTTGTGATAGATGCTTGATAAATACCAGCCTTGTGATATAGTAATTTTGTTTGAGCTTTTTTATAGAATGGACACCAAACTTTGATTCGTGGGGAGTATGAGCCCCCATTGAACGGAATTTGGTGGATCATTGACTGTTTGTTAGGTATAACACATATAAGATGTCAAACTTTGATTTGTGGGGAGTATAGGCCCCCACAGGTCAGAATTTGACACTTAGGTGTCAGTTTCAATATTTTCTGGGTTCCAGGGAAGTTTCTGAGGCATACTGTCCAAAAACCCAGTATACACGCCGTGTAGTATTTTTATACACGCCATGTATACTCTTCTGTTCGGGAAGAAAAATGAACTTTTTGAGTACACGCCGTGTACCCTGAGTACTCACCGTGTAGTCTCTTCCCATGTCACAAACCATGTGGGTGCGACATGGGGTAGGGAAAGGCTTGGGTAAAACACACCGTGTACCAAATGGACACGCAGTGTAGTGTGACCAGGAGTCCGACTGTGTAACTAACAACACAGGTCGGTGAACTCCTTGACAGAACACGCCGTGTCAATTATACACACGCCGTGTAGTGTGACCTGGGGACTCAGCCGTGTAGCTAACAACATGGGCTGGTCACCTCTCCCTGAACATGTTGTGTACCTGTGGGACACGCCGTGTAGTCTGGTCCGAGGACAGACCGTGTGGAGTTAGCCATGTGGCTGGGAAACAGGGTGATGTACACACCGTGTGCGGGTGTAACACGCCGTGTAGTGTCAAGCCGAGTAGTCGGCCGTGTCATAGACGACATGGGCAGTTGGAAAATAACACAGTACACGCCGTGTAGTTTTGTTCGACGGAAGTCGTGTGACTTAGCCGTGTATAAGGACTCAGGCAGGGGAACGACAGTCAAGTACACGCCGTGTAGTCAGTGTACACGCCATGTAGTCTTGTTTTTCAAATTTTGAAATCCCTTCTTCCCCTGGTTCCTTTGTGGGTCCTTCATTTCAGTCTTAATAATCTTGAATCTAAGGCGTGCTTTTGAACATGTAGTGTCATGCCGCCTAGACGACCGCGAGTTGTTCGCCAGGAGAGCGACGATGATTATACTCCAGAGATGGTGGACCATGGGCTACTAGTTGATCCTCCAGCAGAGCCAGATGCGGCGCCAGCTGCCATACCACACATAGGCATGGAGGCGCAGTTCCGTGAAGGCTTTATACGGTTCATGCAGACCTTTCAGGGAGCACCACAGGCTTCCACATCTATGGCTGAGCTGACTCGTATCTTCCATCAGCAGCATCCGCCAACATTTTTAGGGGATGGCAGACCACAGGCTATAGATTCTTGGTTGGGGTCGATGTAGACAATTTTCGAGAATCTTGAGACACCTCCAGGGTGGAGGGTTAAGCTCGTGACTTACATGCTGTGTGATTCCACCAAGAGATGGTGGGATGTTACCACCAAGTCAGAGCATCACAGGGACATGGCGTGGGAATATTTTCAGGAAGTCTTCTATGAATTCTTCTTTCCCGAGACGCTGAGGGCATATAGAGCTAGATAGTTCATGAATCTGCAGCAGGGAACTTGGTCAGTGATGGACTATTCTGCTCGTTTTACAGAGCTTCAGCGTTTTGCACCCGTGCTGGTGGGTGATGAGACGTTGAGATCCAGACGTTTTGAGGATGGTCTTCGTTATGACATCCGAGCGCTGGTGAATGTTTTCAGGATGCCTTCAGTACACACTATTGTGAATCAGGCGCTGATTGAAGAGAGGAACTTGCGGGAATCTGTTGGTGTGGGCCAGGGTGGTTCAGCACCAGTTACTGGTATTATTTCTGCTGGAAAGAGGAAGAGACAGATGGAATTTTCTCAGGGTGGAAGTACCAGCCAGGAAGCTTCTTCAGGTGGCCCGATCAGGTGCTACCAATGTGAAAGAGAGGGGCACAAGAGGCCGCAGTGTCCACGGAATCCAGTAGAGTGCTGAGCTTTCGGCAAGATGGGTCATCTACAGCGCTTTTGCAGGGCATTTCTACCAGTGGCTAGTGATAGGGGTTCTGTGCAGACTCCGCGTGCGGGAGTAGGACTGGTGGCTTCTTACCAGTCAGGGAACTGGAATACGTCAGGGCGTGCAGGCCGAGATGGTGGTCGGGGCAGTGGTAGCCAGACACCAGGATCGCAGAGGCAGTAGGGCGGGACAGCTTAGGGAAGCCAGGCTGTGTTGCAGGGCTACGACACTGGGCAGGCATATGCAGTGCAACAGACCCAACATGAGCAGGATCCCGGACCTTCTACAGTTAGAGGTACTATTCTAGTAGCTTCGGTCTTGTCTTCAGTACTTTTTGATATAGTTGCTACACATAGTTTCATATTTGTTCCCATTGTGGAGAGCCTTGGGCTCAGTGTTTCTTCTTCATCTGATATCATGATTCTAGACACTCCGTTGGGGACTAGAACGACTAGTGTGCGTCAGTGCAAGGAGTGCCCCCTTGAGGTTGGTGGGTGTCACTTCTCTTGGGACCTTTATGTCTTAGAGATGTCGAGCTATGACATCATTCTCGGGATGGACTGGTTGGTTCCTTTTAGAGCCTTTGTAGACTGCTATCATCACAGGGTGCGTTTCATATCACAAGAGGGCAGAGATTTTCTATACAAGGGAGAATGGGATGTTCAGGCGAGTAGAGCTGGACCAGAGAATCATCGGAGAGGTGGAGTCACAACCCATATAGCGAGCTTATATCTGGATGATCAGGGGACTTGTCAAACGGATTTGCCTCTGGTTGTTGATCATTTTAGGGATGTCTTCTCGAGTGACTTTTCAGGTCTACCTCCGATGCGTGAGGTGGATTTCTCTATCGAGCTAGTGCCAGGAGCAACACCGGTGTCCATTCCTGCTTATAGGATGGCCACACCTGAGTTGCAGGAGCTCAAGAGGTAGTTAGAGGAGTTATAAGAAAAGGGCTTTATCTGACCCAATACTTCTCCTTGGGGTTATCTGGTCCTTTTTGCGAAGAAGGAGGATGGTACCCTCAGACTTTGTGTGTATTATTGGAAGCTGAACTAGTTGACAGTTAAGAACCGATATCCCTTGCCGAGGATTGATGATCTGTTTGATCAGCTTCGTGGATCACGAGTGTTCTTGAAGATTGAATTGATATCCAGATATCATCAGCTGCGTGTGGGACCATCTGATATACCTCTCACGGATTTCAGGAGTAGGTATGGTCTATATGAGTATACGGTTATGCCGTTCGGACTCACGAACGCACCAGCAGTTTTCATGGCTCTGATGAATCGTGTGTTTCATCCATATCTTGATGTATTTGTAGTAGTATTCATGGACAACATCTTGGTGTACTCTCACACTCGACATGCCCATGCCACCCATCTTTAGATCGTATTGAGTACACTAATAGAGCATCAACTATATTCTATGCTCTCAAAGTGCCACTTTTGGATGGACCAGATTCACTTCCTGGGTCATATCATCTGAGAGGTAGGAGTTGCAGAAGACCCAGAGAATGTGAGAGCAGTAGTTTCCTGGGAGCAGACTAAGAACGTGTTTGAGATACAGAGTTTCTTAGGGCTAGCTGGTTACTACAGACGCTTTATACATGACTTCTCCCACTTAGCAACACCGTTGACAGGTCTGACTAAGAAGGGTGTGAAGTTCGTTTGGTCAGAAGCTTGCGGGACATCTTTTCATGACCTAAAGGGAAGGTTGAAATCAGCATCGATCCTGATACTCCCAGAGTAGGGGAAGAGCTGTACAGTTCACTTTGATGCATCAGGGATTGGTCTAGGAGCCGTTTTGATGCAGGGAGACCGAGTTGTTGCGTTCGAGTCTCGGCAGTTGAGGCTACATGAGCGGAATTACCTGACGCATGATCTCGAGTTGGCTCTAGTTGTTCATGCATTGCGCTGTGGGAGACACTATCTGTTGGGAGATAATTTTTTGGTTTTCACCAACCACAAAATCCTCAAGTATATCTTTACTCAGCATGACCTGAATTTGAAGCAGAGAAGGTGGGTTGAGTACCTACAGTCCTTCGATTATGAGCTTGCCTATACACCTAGAAAATGTAATGCAGTAGCCAATGCACTGAGTAGGAAGACTCAGATACATGTAGTGGAGGAGGCCAGTGGTGAGTGGAAGCTCATGGATTTGTTCTCTGAGATACATCTGGAGGTGCACGACAGTAAGGTGCAGGCTTATCTTTCTTCTTTGGATGTGACATCTAACCTCCTGGACAGAGTGAGGATGAGACAACTATCTGATTCAGAAGGCCTAGTTCTACGGGAGTCTGTGGAAAGTGAGGGCCCTCCTCCTAGTTGGACGATAGGCGATGATGAGGTTTTGCGATTCCATGGATGTGTATGGTTTCCAGGGGATATACGCGAGGAGCTGATGCAGGAGTTTCATGCTTCAGTGTGGGCAGTTCATCCCGGGTTTACCAAGATGTACCATGACTTGAGGCGTCAATACTGGTGGCCGGGTATGAAGAGAGAGATAGTTGGTTTTGTTACAAGGTGTTCCACCTGTCAGCAGGTGGAGGCAGAGCACCAGAGGCCAGCCGGGCTGTTACAACAGTTGCCCATTCCAGAGTGGAAATGGGATGATGTCGCGATGGATTTCGTGACGGGATTGCCGAGGTCACCTCGAGGCAATGACACTGTGTGGGTTGTTGTGGAAAATCTAAAGAAGGTAGCTCAATTTTCTCCAATCAAGGAGACCTTCGGTGTTGACGAGCTCGAAAGGCTGTATATCCGAGAGATCGTCCATCTTCATGGGGTCCCTTGTTCTATCGTTTCAGATAGGGACACCCGCTTTATGTCTCGTTTCTGGAAGATTTTTTAGAGGGCGCTGGGTACACAGGTGCTTCTAAGCACAGCATACCACCCTCAGACGAATGGCCAGTCAGAACGGATGATATAGGTTCTAGAGGACATGCTGCGCGCATGCGTCCTAGACTTTGGGGGCTCTTGGGAGAAGCATATACCCTTAGTTGAGTTTTCTAATAACAATTGTTTTCACTCAACTATCGAGATGGAACCATACGAGGCTTTATATGGTAGGCCATGCTGATCAACTTTGTGCTGGTTAGAGGCATGTGAGGCAGCTTTAATGGAGCCACAGCTTGTACATGAGACATCTGAGCTGGTCCAGTTGATTCGGAAGTGGATGGCTACCACACAATCTCATCAGAAGTCTTATGCTGATCGCCGTAGATGACCTTTGGAGTTCGTGGTCGGGTATCAGGTTTTTCTACGTGTTTCACCGAGGCTGGGACACAAGCGTATGAGGAGATAGGGTAAGATTTCACCGAGGTATGTGGGGCCATTTGATATTCTGGAGAGAGTCGGGCTGGTTGCCTATCGGTTGCAGTTACCGCAGCGGTACCGAGCCATGCACGACGTCTTCCACGTGTCTCCGTTGCATCGCTACCATTCAGACCTATCTCTCACCTTTCAGCCAGATGAGGTTGAGCTTCAGCATGATGCATCCTTTGAGGAGAATCTGATCCGTATCGTTGATAGGAGCACAAAAGTTCTCCGAGGCTAGTCAGTTCCTATCGTACAGGTGCTATGGCAGCATGGCCGAGTGCAGGATGAGACCTGGGAGCGGGAGGCCGACGTATGTGCTCAGTGGCTAGATCTGTTCTGATCTTTTTCTTCCCCACACTAGGAAGGGAAATTCGGGGACGAATTTCTATAAGGGGGGAAGTTTGTAAGAACCCGGTTCTTAGTTTTGAGGTACATGATTCTTATTTTTCCTTTTCCTTCAGTGTTTTTGAGAAAATATGGAAAATGGGGAAAAATCCTAAATTTTGGAACTACACGCCGTGTACTTTTTCAACACGCTGTGTACTTATGGCTGTGTGGGGATGAGTACATGGGGCGTGTAGCCATGCTGGAGATGAAGGGTGTAGGAACTGACTACATGCCGTGTAGTGGTACCTAACACGCCGTGTAGTCAGTCGGCAGGCCTAAACAGTAAGGCGGTGGAGCAGCCGACAGCTGGGCGACAGTACACGCCGTGTACTCGGGAGTACATGCCGTGTACTCATGTCGACAGAGGGACAGTGTGTCGGTGCCTCTAGGGGAATAGTTAAATGAAAGAAGTACACGTCGTGTACTCAGAAGTACACACCGTGTAATATGTTTTTTTGGCATAAAACAGGAAGTAGACTCCACATTTGGCAGAGGAGGCATTTGAGCCATTTTGGAGCCAAGGAGGACGACCAGATCTTTGAAGATCCGCCAGGGGTTCGTCTGGAATCTGTTTCTGCCTCGGATAATCCCATTGGAACCGCATGGGTAAGCCCTCTCCTCTCCAGGTACCATTCTTACCAATTATTTCTCGAGTGAATGTTATTTACGTTTGAATGGGTTTTGTTTTTCTTCAGATCTACACCGTTCTTGGGAGTTTCTGGAGTCAGCGTTCGGGTATAATGTTCGTTGGTGCATAAGGTAGGTGGATTTGTGTTTATTTTCCAACTGTCACGTGTTTTTGTGCGTTTTTGTGCCACGAACCCATGTTGGGGTGTCGTGTGGCTGAGGCCGTTGCTATATTTAATGCCTATAATTTCATAGGTGATTAAATTTTGATAATAAAATGCTGGTTGGGATCGTTGCTTCGATCCGGAACCACCCCAGGGGTGTGTTTCACTGTTTAGCCGTTTGGCCAGGATACCCGAGGGTATGACATTAAAGTAGTAATTGTAGAATTTCCTTGAGTGGAATTTCTTTTTACTGCTTGTTTACCTATTGGGCATGGCCCGGTTACCTGTTTAGCCAGAGGGCGTTGTTGTATTTGGCCTGAGTGCGTTGTTGTGTTTAGCCTGAGGGCACTGCACTATTTAGCCCAAGGGCTGTAGTATTTCGCCTGAGGGCAACCTTTTGTGCCTTAGGGATTGACATCTATGCCTGAGGGTGACACTTCCTATGCCTGAGGGAAATTTCTATTATGCTTGAGGGATATACCTACGGGTTGGATTTTTCTTACCTGAGGGTAAGGTTTTGCTTGTCTAAGGATGTGGACTGTTTGTTTAGAAATGCACTGTGGTGATTTCTAGTATATAATGAATTAAATGAATAATAAAATGACAATTTAATTGTTAAGTTAGTTACTTGTTAGTACTGCTTAATTTATTTCATTTTACTGTTTCACACTGTTGTTGCATGCTTACACACAGTTGGGCACATGCCTTTGGTGGGTGCCTACTGAGATATATTTCTCACACCGTGTTTGGGTCATGCTTTTCGGCCCAAACAGATTATGTTTCTGCAGGTGTAGATAGGGGCAAGAGTCCCTATACAAGTACTTGATTATTGCTGAGGAGTAGGAGAGCATGGGACAGAGCCTAGGCTCGCGATGCCGCTGCCAGCTGTTTTTCTTGTTTGCTGTACTCTGTATTTTGTTGTACTGTATTGATGTATAACATGTTCTGGCTGTTTTCTTATAACTTGAACCATGTAGAATCATCACTTATATATACTATTGGTTATATCCACTGTTGTAGTTTATTTTTGTTGTGTATGTTTACTACTTCCGCTAACGTTGTATGTTTTATTTAAATTCCGCTACACTACACTTTGACAGACGAGGGCATAGTTTCACCACTATCAGACCTGGGCCCTCGCTGCTAGTCGGAAGCCTATGGAATTTGGGGAAATTCACTTGAGGTCACGTGGCGAACCTGTCTCGGGGAACCCATTGCGTGGCACCCGGGTCCGGGACGTTACAAAGGATGGGGCCTTATAGTTGGTATCAGAGGTCGGTTTAGATAACTTTAGAGGTTAGGGTATTCTCTAAGCATAAGTGACATTACCATAATGGTTAGGATTTCAGAAAGAGTCATTGTTTTTAGATAAATTGAATGTGTAAGTATATCTTAGTGTTTATATTCCTCATTAGTACATGATGATTTTGTTGATATACTCACACTGACATTTTTGGTTTTAGTAAATGGATGGATCTAGTAGGCGCCAAAGTGACAATGGATTTGAAGGAAGCTGTGGTGGTTCTCTGATTAAGAGATTGGATGAAATGGGGGATTCAATGAGAAATCTCGTGGTTATTCTAAACCAACTATCAGGAGTCATGATCAACCACTTGAACCTTGGTGATTTCTCTAATGAATCATGTACGAGATGACCAAATCGATGTGGAAGTTCAGGTAATAATTATAAAGGTAACCATTAGGTTTAATATGGTCCTTACTTTTAAGGTAATTATGTGTTATTATATGTTATGATGGAAAATGGAAGGCATGAGATAAACTTGAGGTTAAATTATGTTATGGTTATTTTTGAAGATTTTATTGCTTTTTGGGGAATGTTATAAGAATCATGTAGTTTTGGAAAAAGGAGAACACGTAGACCATGTGACAACCTATTGCGTGGGACGAAGCTGCGGGAACCGAACCCACAACCAAAGTGCGACTGGTATTTATCACCTACCACTGGACTACGTGAAGTCCCTGATTAGTTTGACTAATTCTTTTTAGTTAGATGATCTTATGAATCTATAATAAGTTGATTTTGGGTTATCTATGGAAATTATTAACCTATCATGGAGGATATGTGATTAGGTTAATTACTTTTTAGTATGAGACATTAAGAGTAACTGATGTTATTTTAAGATAAATGTTAAGGTTTATCTTGGAAGACTATGTGATTAAATCCTTCAAATATTTGGGTTTCAATCTTAGTTTGGTTTAATTTGAAGAATTTTATGAATTTTTTTTATTGAATGGTATTTGTTGAACTTTGGGTATTGTTTGACAGATTTTGGAGATTAAGAATAGATTTGTTTTTTTTAAAAATGATTATCCTTTTTTGGTATTATCTGATCTTGTACCAACATTTTTGGTTTTGGTTTTGGTTAAGGTCTAAAGACATGGTAAGTATATAGTTCTCTTTTTTGGATTAGGTGATTCTTGAGAAGTTGATTATAGTACTCTTAATGTGAACAAGTCTTCCTAAATACTCATCATTTGTAGAAAGTATGAGTTTGTGTAAGAAATATAGTAAAAGTTGAAAGTCAACGAGACAAGTAAGTATGTTTCCTTATGATTTAGTTAATCTCAAAAAAAATTCCTCAATGAAAAGTAACTTAAAACAAAAATGTTTTCGTTAACTTTTCATACTGGGGAATCAAATACCGTTTAACCCATCATGAGTTTCTGATTTTCTGGTGGTTAACTTTCTCCTAAACATGTTTTCTATCACTCTCCCTCAGAACATGAACCTTTGTTTTTTCTTCCATATCCCTATTTTCCTACTTGGAATCCTAGTATGGTTTAACTCGGGTGACCGTTGTACTTCTCTCCCTTTCTTTTAAAGTGATAGTTTTACTGACTCTTGTTTTGATGTGGGTCTTTCAATGAAGTTTCCAAGCCCAATTTCGAAATTATGAGGACGCAATTCCCAAAAGGGGGGAAGGATGTAACATCCCAGGTAAATAAATAATATTACATTCTAAGGTTTATCAATATTTGTGAATAAAATGTTAATATTAATTTAAAGGTAATGCTATGCTTGATGGCATACCCAATACGCAACAACGAGTTTCTTTGAAATCTTACGTTGCACACTAATAATATAACAATATTATAATAGTTAATGCCTAACTGTTTCAATAGAGGGAATAAAGAGAAATAAATACAAAATGATTACATAAGTTTGTTAAATATTTTTACATTTATCCAATAAATTTTAGAGGCTTAAAATCCAAATGAATCCAATTTTAAGAATAAAAACTCTAATATTTTTTTAAAGATTGTTTTACCGCATTTTAATGGCGAACCTTTTTTATATCTAAATTTTGACAATTTTATAAGCTCTATTTGTCAAAATAAACTTATTCTTTATGATTGGGATGTTGAAATTTACTTTGGTTAAATGTTTTGTATGTTTCTAACAAAGTTAATTTTTTAATGAATAATGAAAAATATTGCATTTTACATCAAAACTGCTTTTTCATCTAATTTAAATATATGGTTAGATTATCTTTTTAATTCGTTTTAAAGTTTAATTAGAATACATTTTTACAATTTAATTCAATGGTGGTCATTATAATTAATTTCACTTTGAAAATGGACATAAACAAGTGCCAAACTTTTCATAGATATTACTTCCAAAAAACCGACTATTTGTTTTGACAGCGGGAATTAACTATATGATTTATTAATGAAACTTCTACGTTTTTAATTTGATAAAATGGACATAATTTTTTAATTTGAAAGATAAAATATAGCTAAGGGTTAATTTTTTGTATTTTTTTGATAATGTTTTTTTAATGAATAGTGAAAAATACAGTTTTTAATTCAAAACTGCCTTTTCATCCAATTTATTTATATATTTAGATTGTAATTTTAATTTTTTTTAAAGTATAATTGAATTATTTTTTTATCACTTAATACAATGTTGTTCATTTTAAGTAATTTCTCTTTTCAATTGGATGTAAAAACAAGTCAATCTTTTGATAAATTTTACTTCTTAAAAACCCATCTTTTATTTTGACAACGAGATTTACTTTTAAATTAATTACTACAATTTATGTGTTTTGAATTGGATAAAATGGATTCCATATTTTTAATCAGATGGTCCAAATTATGTAATTAAGACTCTTTTGTTTTTGGACATTATGAATAGTAACGACGATAATTATCTTTAATTATCGTTTTTAATTAGTAATCGGGTAATTAAGGGTAAGAAAATAATATCATAAAAATATAAAATGACCCCAGAATGTGTACTAATGCTATTGGTGGTGTCATTGAAGACCATCGTATGCCTTGTGCCAACCTTGGGACCCCATGGAATCACTTTAGTGTGATAGTGACTTTTATCATATTTTTTTAAAGGAAGGAAAATGTCACCAAAGGATGTAATACCTAAGTACAATAATTTTAATTTTGTCTAGATAAACGATCTATTAGACTATAAATATTAATTATAAATAAAAAAATATATCCTAAATCATAGTATTTGTTTTATAATTTTTAGACATTAAATAAATTAAATTATTTATGACACCGTGATGATGTAGTGATTACCTCATTAATGAACGATTTAAATAAAATGAAAAGATAATGTAAAATATAAGACCTACACTTGTCAAAAACCTATTGGATGGGTGGATTTAGAACTCTTATCACCTTATCCTCGAAATATATAATTTTTGGACATTTAAAATCCGAAAATAATTTTATAATAAAGTAAAAGTTTATAACTTTCCAAGAGTTCCCCTCCTCTCCTCTTATAAAAGGCCCCCACCTCTACCTCCTTACCAGCACCTCTCAAGCCTTTGGCTCGGACAAAACCTGTCCATTTCATCTCTCCACATCCCTCTATTCATCATTGAAGCCTCACTTTGGTCATAATGCTCTTAAATAAACCCTTTTGGTTCAAACCAAGAGGAGTTACCCAATTTAAAGGTAATGTCTTCACTTGTGTTATTTTGTTTTATTTTGCTTCTCCAAACCCCTAAAATCTTTTTATTCATTTATTTTGTAACAAAAACAATATCTTAAATATACTAGAATGTTGTTACTTGATGGATTTGATCTACAATTACACACACCTTCGTCTAATGGTTAAAGAACATACTGTTTATGTGGATGACGAATTATTGCCTCACGAAACGATGATTGTTCAATCTTTTATTAAAACATTTCATGGTGGCCATTATGATGTAACTGTATTTTATATATGATATATATTGTATTTATTCTTCCTATATTCTTCTGTATTTTAAATTTAAAACATTCCTTTATGCTTTGAATGTTGTGCAAATGCGATAATTTCATATGAGGAAGTGTGGACTACCGCCCCCTCAAGTGATGTGACTCGTTCATGCAATACATGGAATGTATAAATAATGGAATTAATGAACTTATGTGACCTATATAACATATATATTATATTGTAATTATAATATATATATCTCTCAATTATTTTTAATTCCATTTATATGACAAAGAAATGAAAGTAGCGTTCATGCGTACGTACGACCTACCGTCTCCATGAACAGTGCATTTCATTTCTTTTTATCTCCAAATGTTATGTAATAGTATAAAACTAATATGTACTGGACATATATGATATTTAAATCATTAATACTATTCTGGAGATGATTTACTTATAACTACATGGACAATTCTTTTCAAAAAAGTTCATTTTTGACTCATGTACCAAACATTGACAAAAACATCTGATATGAACTCACATAATTAACTAATTATTATGAAATTATAATATGTGATATTAATTGAATAATAAACTTTAAAGGAGTTTCTTATGAAATTATAAATTGACCAAAGTTTATTATTCAGGAATATAAAGAAACGAACAAGATAAGTCTGACTTGAGGTAAGGGATCCAACCTCTCTCTTTCTTTTCAAGTACCCTCTTTTATGTCATTTCAGTTATGCTCCATGTTCTTATGTTGGATGATGTCATTTTATTTTAACCATACTTTAATTTTTATTTTAAAATGATGATATACCCCCTCTTACTCTCATCAATTCATTTTTATAATTTATATGTGGCGCCGTTAGGCTGCCGAATTTTCGTAAGGGATCCTACCACTATCTTTCTTTTTTAAGTAATAATTTTTATGTAACTTACTTTAAGCCCCTCTTTATTATGTTTAGGGATGTTATTTTATATTACTATTGATGTAAATTTTATTTTAATATGATGAGATACCCTATTTTATCTCATCAATACATTTTTGGAAGTTTTATGTGGCACAGTTAGGCTGCTGAATTTTCATAAGGGGATTTTCATCTCCCTTTTTATTCCCGTGAGATTCATGTTACAATGGACACTATTTCATTTTGTGTGGTGTATGTACTGCCCATTATCTTACTATTTGTGTAATACACTCTCATTTATGGGTATTTACATCTTTATTGTATGACCCTTCTTTCATGTGGTGTACATTACGAAAATTTCCCAAATCGGTAAGGGAACCTTTCACACTCCTCTTTTAAAAAGACTTATTTTGTTATGTATTTTAATTTGAATATTTTTATGTTGGGATATGTTCTTCTATATCCTTATTGATGTAAATTTTATGTCCAAGTGATGAGATACCATTTTCTCTCTCATCAACTCGTTTTATGAATTTTAAAGTGACACCGTTAGGCTGTCGAATTCTTGCATGGGATCTTCTTAACTCAATTTAAATCCTTTGGGTTAAACTTTCACTCCTTGGACATGTGATGCTATGAATATGTGTGAATGAATCTGATTTTTTTGCACTTAATATCCACTTATATTGGGTGTATTTATATTTTTCACACATAATTATGAGATTGATTTGTCCTTAATTTAAGGATACCTTCTTTATAAGGGATTATATCTCATTTTACATTTCTATTGAGACATCATTTTTGTTATGCACCAATTCACTCTTATATGGTGTATATACTGTACATTGTAATATTATATCATTAATCCCTTTATTCTCATGATATTATAAAGTTCTAATTAAATGTTATTCCTCAATTATTGTTTTCAAGTGTCTCTCATTTTGTTAAAAACCCTTTAACTAAAATATCGTTTTAAATGTTTTAATGATTTATTCTTATAAATATTTCTCATTAATATCCATGTTTTCAAAATGGTTTTAAGTATTTAATTATGTGGATATTAATGGTTTAAAATGTTAAAAGATTCAAATTGGTATGGGACACTTTGATTCAAAAATCTCTTTATTAAATGTTTTAACTGGTTTTGAAAATGGTTTTTAGAATGGATTAATTATTTCAATATATTAAAATGTTATATTGTTATTGCAATGTGGGAATGTTATCTTTCCTTTATGATTAAGTTATATGCTATGATTATGTTATGGTTCTTGAGCATTTTTTATGAAGACGGGTGGTTCCGAGATAAACTAAGGGCGGGTGAGCCCGATATAGCTCTCCAATGCATTGGGTAATGCGAAGGGGTTAAACAATAAGGTTTCTCTGAAGAGATTTAGGTAATATACTATTATGGGTATTCCAAACGTAACCATGAGGGTTACTCCCTATGTAAGAATGTTTTGAATGCCTCAAGTTACCTTTATGTATTATGATTTTTATGAGTTATTCGTAAATATTATGATTTCATGAGGTATGTTAAATTGATAATGTTTTATGAGTAAAGTATGATTTCATTGATTCTTATGTATACATGGACTAATGTTTTATTTCCTTATTGTTATAACCCTTACTGAGATTTTTATGCTCATACCAAGTTTTTTTTGAAATGTTTTTCACAGGACATAAAGTTGAATATGGTCAAGGATGGGATCAAGGAAATGTCATGCTGACTAAAACCAGGAACTAGACATGACTCTTTTGTTCAAGAGTTTTTGTTTGGCGAAAAAATGGAAGCTGAGTAGATGTGACTACTTTGTATTCTTTGAGATGTAATAGTTATGTCCTAATTCTCTAAAACTCTAAACCTGAAAAGATCCTCAATGTGAATTATTCAATTTAATTCAAGATTAAGTAAGGTTTAAGGATGGGGTCTTATAGTTAATGCCTTCTGATGTTTGTTCTATGTCTTTGGTAGATAGGAGTTAAGACTATTAGAATTCAGGTAGAAAGTGCAGGAAGGGGTTTGGCCAGATCACTTCCCCATATAAACCCAAGTTACCATGGTTGGTTGTATTTTTTACCTTGTTTGAGACATGGAGGTTTAGTGAATTTCAATGAATTGCAAGGTAATATTATTTAAATAGACATTTTCTCTTATAAAGGTTATGTCCTTGTTTGAATAATTCATATTTTTTTTGAATTCTAATTTTTTTGAATCATTGATATCGATACCAAAAGTTGGATAGATGATTTTGGAATGTAATCCTAATTGATTGGGTTCTTTGTCTTGTGATTTTATATAATGCCTCATAGAAGATCTCTTCTTAATTCGAGTGAGGAAGGTAAAAGATGGGTTCCACAAGAAAATCCTATGGTGGTTGCTTCTTTGGTAGAAGTGGTAACCCACACTATTCAAACTCTACGTCAAGAAAGTGCTGGGAACCTAGGATGATCAATGGATCACAAATCATAATTTACAAAGAATCATTCTCCTGCATTCCATGGTGACAAAGAGTCTCAAGAATCTAAAGAGTTTCATGAGTGGATTGAGAGGATATTCAGATTTCTGAAGACTCTTAAGGAATATAAGGTGTATTTTCCCCTTAAATTTCTAAAGGGACAGTAATGTGATGGAGGGAATCTACTGTTCAAGCTAAGTTGTAGATAGATATTACATGTGATTCATTATAGAAAATATTCAACCAACACATTTATCATGAGATATTTCATGGTGAAACTACCAAAGATTTTTTATCATTGAGTAGGGAGAGCATATCGTTACAGAGTATTCCACCCATTTTTCTAAGTCAGTGCACTTGTAACTGATGCTAGACACCAATGATTACCTAAAGTCTCATAGGTTTGAGTTGGGGTTGAGGGATGCTATTCAGTTGAAGAAAACTCTTAGATTCCTTCTAAAATTTACATAGGTTGTTGATAAGGAAGAATTGGTAGAGGCTGACATAACTGAAAATAAGTTTTGGAGGAGATTCATTTGGTATTATTGTTATAAAGGGGGTATCTTATAGCCAAAAAGGAAGTAAAAAGGTAGCCAATTTTCTTCAAGAAGAGTTTCTGGGGATTTTTATGGACATTAGCAGGTGGTTTTCTATTAGTGTAGGTGTACTGGTCACACAATTACCAATTGTATGGAGTCTTCAAAGACTTATCATCATTGTATAAAATCAGTCCATCTCAAACATTTTTAGGGCAGGATGTCCCAAGTTAGTAAGGCTAAATCCACATTCACCATAGGCTCATAGGTTTTTACCAATGCTTAAAAGGTTGGTGGGTCTTATCCTGAGGATAAGGGGGACGTCCCTATGGCTAATAAATACTAGAGAGGAGTTAATATCTGATTTATTTATGTGGTGGAGTATACACTATAATAATTTAAAGTAGATCCATCAACAATTATAGGAACAATGTTTATTTTATATTCTATAGTGATATATTTATTAGATATAGGTGATACTAATTATTTCATATCATCAAAACTAGTTGAAATGTTTGGATTGAATTCAGATGTTATTCTATTGATATTGGATCTTTCCAGGCCTTTGAGAAAGAGTTATGAATAAGGTTTCAAGTTCCCAACATGTCGAGTGATGATAGCATACCATAAGGCAGAGCATGACTTCCTTGTGATCGATCATGACATCTTCATCTTGATTATCAGAATGAATTGGATGATTAGTTTTGATGAACAGATAAAATTTTATCATAGTCTGGTGTAGTTCTTATTTACCAATGGGGTTACTCATTATTTTTAGGGTGATTGGGAATCTAGATTGGGAAGGAATAGGCATGTTATTCCTCATGCTGGTTTAATCTCATTCTAGTTTTTAGAGATTTTTCTTGATGATATTGACCCCTGTTTGGGGAGTCAACTACCTTTGAGTGTGTGTGTGTACCCAAAAGTATATTTGGATGATTTTTCTTATTTACCAGCCTAGGGAGATTGTGATTTTACCATAGACCTTCTACCTGATATGATTCCCATTTCTATGCCCTCTTATCATATGGTGCCTACTGAGTTGTTAATACTGAAGGTACATCTTGTGGATCTCCAGGATAAGTGATTTATTAATCCTAGAGTATCACTATGGGCTTTTCCTATCTTCTTTTTAAATAATGAATATGAGAGTCACAATTTTTTTTACTATTGGATGTTAAACTAGATGACAATCAAGAGAAAATATCTCTTTCCTATGATTGATGATCACCTCGATCAGCCTAGATGGTCTCATTGGTTTTTAAAGTATGACTTGTGATCATGGTAACACTATTTAAGATTTTGAGGAGAGGATATATAAAAATATACTGTTTAAGAGACAATATGGCTATTTCAAGTTTCTGGTTATTCCATTCCTACTAACTAATTCTCAGAAAGTGTTTATGGATTTGATGAAATAGATGTTTGATCAATTCTTGGAATATTTTATTATGGTGTTTAGGGATGATATATTGGTTTACTCCAAGTAGGTCGAGGAGAATATGGACCATTTGGATATCATTTCTTGATCTCATTGGTAACATTGTTTTTGTGGGATGATTTCCAAGTGTGAGTTTTATATTCAAGAAGAAAAGTTTCTAAGGAATGTTATATCTTATAGGGGTGTCTTAGTGGATCATGAAAAGGTACAGGTAGTTATTTCCTAGGAGTATCCCAAAAATGTGTTTAAAATCCAAAGATTCTTCAGGTTGGAAGGTTATTATAGGATTTTTGTTTGATACTTCTCTATTCTTGCATCTTAGATGGTAGATTTAATCTACAAGGATGTAAAGTTTGAGTAAAATGAAAACTGTTAGATATATTTTGTGGAATTGAAGGTGAGATTTACTTCAACTCCAGTTTTTATTCTCTGAAAACCAGGTTCAAGTTAGGTTATTTTCTATAATTTTTCTAGAATAGGTTTGGGGTGTGTCTTGATTAAGGGGAGGAACATGGTAGCCTATGGATATCTCCATTCATGACCTCATGAGAATAACTACCCAAACCAAAATCTTGAGTTTACAATGGTTATTCATTCACTCAAAATGTGGAGTCACTACCTCTTTGGGTAACAATTTATGGTATATTATGATCAAAAAAATATTGAGGTATATTTTCACTCAGAGGGATATGGACTTTCAATAGAGACATTGGTTGGAGTATCACTAGAATTTTTATTTTGATATTAATTATTTTTATGGAAAAGGGAATGTGGTCACTGATGAACCGAGTAGGAAATTTCCAACACAAGAATTAAAGTAATCAGTAGAAGAATGGTCTTTTATGAGTTAGTTTTTTGTGATGATTTTAGGGTTGCAAGAATCTGGTGGTATGGTATTTATATTTTTGTTTATGGATGACTCTTAATTTGATGAGTTGGTTCAGCTCGAGCAGATTTCATAACCCAAGTTCTGGAGATTTAGTAAAATCCTTAATGGTGGGGAGACCTTGGGTGAGTGGTCTCAGTCTCCCAATGGATATTTTTATTTTTGAAGTTGGTTGGTTACTCCTTTTTCAATGATTAAGGAGTTATTGTATATTTGAAGCCATTATTATTGTTCTTGTACACCCAGGTACTACCAAGATGTATCATGATTTGAGACATTGGTATTGGTGTTCATGGATGATATAGTCAATTGTATATTCTGTATCGTTGGGTCTTATTTGTGATAGAATTATGGTGGGAAACCAGATACATTTTACTTTGTTTCAACCATTACCTATTCTCGTATGGTAAATTTGATGATATTACCATGCATTTTTTCATTGGTTTACCATAGAATCCTAGTAGAAAGATGAGAATTTGGTGATCATTGATCGAATCCTAAAATCAACACATTTCCTCGCAATTAAGAAGACGATGTAGGTGGAATAACATGGGGACTTATATGTATGGGAGATTTGAGACTTCAGGGGTTCCCTTTATGGTTGTTTTTTGTAGGTACATGAGGTTAACATATAGATTTTGTAATGTTTTTCAGGTGGTGATGGGTTCCCAGATGAAATTAAGAACAACATATCATTCGGAGATGGATGGATAGAGTGAGAGAGAAAGATATATACATCTAGGTTCTTGAGGATACGACCTAGTTTTGTTTTGTTAATTTTGGTGGTTCCTTGGAAAAACATTTTCTTATCCGTGGTTTTCTTATAAAAATAGTTATTTGGAATCAATAAAAATGGTAAACTCGGAGGCTTTGTATGGGAATCAATGTAGATCTCCCTTATTCTAGGTAGAGTTCTGAGAGAGGTCCTTAGTTGGGAAGAGTATTGTTTAGGAGATGATGGAGAGGGTGTCGTTGATCATAAAGAGATTGATCATGACATAGATTACTCATAAATATTATGTAAACCATCGTCGATGGCCTCTGGACATTTTTATCGGTGATCAAGTATTTCTTAGAGTTTCACCTCGTTTGGTACATCCTCAGTTGGGTAAGTAGGGTAAGATATAACTGAGGTTTGTGGGCCCATTTGATATCATTAGAGGACTTGGAAAGGTGTCCTATTGATTGGAATTACCATTTCATTTGACATCCATCGATGACATGTTTTATGATACCCAGCTAAAGAGGTATCCACTGGATCTTTCCCATATTATTGAATGGAAGGATGTCAATATTGTTCCCAACATCACTATGGTTGAGAAACCAGTTTAGATTATAGATCATTGATAGAAGGTGATTCTGGGTATAACAATTCCTTTAGTCAATGTATTGTGGGTTTTTGGACGGGATATCCATGAGATGTGGGAGTAGAAATTATTGAAGAGGACTAATTTGCCTCTATTTTTATGAGTCTAGAATCATGAGGACTTCATAGGGATAGAAAGTGTTTATGGGGGGGTGATTGTAACAATCCATTACCTTCTTTTTGGTTTTCTTTGACTGTTGTTTATGGTTTCTCATTATTTTTTGGGTGCATTTCAGACTTCCCAAGAATAGATATCCTTTTCTAGGGATAATGACCTAATGTTTATGGATGAATGTTTTTTTACTTAATGAAGTCCAAGTATAAATTTTTAAATGAATTTATATAGTTTTCCTTGGGACTAGAGAGCCGAAAGTCTTGGTTTGGAGGTCTCCTATAGAAAAATTAGGTGAGTAATACCTTTTGAACACATTCACATCGAGAATGGGTTACATGACATGAATATTTTGTAGGAGATATGCATTAAATCATGTATAGGGAGTAAAATTTTTAAAAGATGTGAAAGCATTACACATAGTTAAAACTTTTATAAATATTTAATTTAATCAGAGGCAACACAATTTTTCATGTATTTTTAATATGTGATATTTCATGAAAGGAAATGGATTCACAATGTGAATATCTCATGTCTAGAAGTTTTAAGCATGCAGAAATCTGGGTTCTTTTATCATTCCATGTGTAAGATTTTCTCTAAAATCCTATGATTTTTTTGGAAATTCTGGGAGATATCCATTCTTCTATATTGCTCTATTCAACATTTTATTCATATGGTGGTTTCACTACACATCATTGGCAATCATATTTTCTACTTATTCATTGAATTAAGTCATGGTTGAAGTGTTTTCTATATTTGTGTTTTAGATTCATGATTTATTGATGTTTTCTACTAATCCCTTGTAGTTTCTTATCACAACTTATCTTTCAATGGAAAATCCATGGGTTTTAAATCTATATTTTTGAAGAAATTAGGTTTTTATAGTTCTTGAGGTAGGTGGATCTATGAAAGTGTTTCTAAATATTGATTTGATATATGTTATTTTTGATCCATTTGGCCTGTTCTTTAAAATATATTTCTTTGTTGAAAAGATGTTTCTAATAAATGCGATCATGGATTTTAAAAGTGGTTTTGTACAGTATTTTTACATTCTAAACCTTGATGGAATCGGGAAATAGACATATGTGACCCTAGTGTGTGTGGCACAATTAGGGGTTATGTTTTTGATATTGAAAGAATATGGAAGAAATTGATATCATTTGGAACAAACTTTGGCCTAGTTTAGTCTTATTTTATTTCTAGTACATATTATCATAGGATAGGGTCCAAATGATGTGTTGTGACATTTATACCTATTTTATGGAATAATGATTTATTTCATAGAAATTTGGTCTCATATTTAATTTACACATTTTTATTTTATACATGATATATTCCTATATTTTGGGAATATGGTATGCATTGATGGAAAATAAAGGAATGTTTTACAATTGGGGTTTTTAAAGAATTTTTTTATAAAATAGATTTTGTTTTAATGTTATAACTTGTTCATTTTTAATATTTGAACTTGTATATTTTTTTGTTGGTATCCGACAGGGATTTGTGATAACACCTTAAATTTTTATTTGGGTGGTCATATACCTTGAATTTCTGTAATCAAGGAAAGGGAAGGTGATAATGTAGCATGTTTGATTCTCCTATCATCTATATCTTTCATAATAGGTTGGATTGGATGCAACGGTTGGTCACATGGAAACATGCTGGTCTTGTCTTTTTATACATTTTTGGTTTAACTTGTTTGGCTTGGGTTGCATGGATATTTTTATATCTATTTATTATGCATTGTATTCTATTTTTATGTCTCGTTTTTGTTATATTCCATACTTGGTTTTTTTATCTTTTTTATACCTCATCATGTGTTGGCTGACTTGGGTGGATTGTTTAGTTGACATGGATTACTTTGTTATATTCAAGGCCATTTTAAAGACCAAAACCTTTTCATTTAAATGAATTAAATAATACAAGACCATTCCATTATATAATTTAAAACAAAAATGAAGTAAAATAACATTGGATCCATTCATTTTATTTTAAAAATTCCACAAATCCTTTTTACAAACACTTAGCTCTCTTTTTTCATTTTAGAAATCAAAATCCATTGAAACTTCTATTTTTCCATGTGATAAATCAATCCAAAACACATATAAAATCTATTTTTACTATCACATATAGATTGGATTTATAAAATAGGACATTTATAAATCTAAATCATTAATTAGAATGGTAAATAAAGGAATCTCACAAAATCACCTACCTTGATTCAATGGTAATGAGGACAAAAGTCTTTTTATTCAATGGAGAACTCCTAAAAAATCAACGATAGATCCCCTTTATGTTTTTAAAACCAAAACTCTAAGATTAAACCACCCCAAACCCATAATCCAAGCCTAACATTCCCTAGGGTTTGTGGGAGAGTTGAAAAAAAAGTGATAAAAGGAGGGGGAAGATGCTGAAGGAAATGAGAAGGGTGGATGGTATCACCTTTATAGATCTTCTTAAAATGAGGTGGGAGGAGCTTGGAAACCAATGGGATGGGAGGGAGAACCCCCATGTAGCATGCCAAGGATAGTACAAAGAAGATGAAGGGTATATGAGGAGTG
Organism: Viscum album; assembly: GCA_963277665.1. NCBI lineage: Eukaryota > Viridiplantae > Streptophyta > Magnoliopsida > Santalales > Viscaceae > Viscum > Viscum album. Next base: position 818,591,137 of record OY728165.1, read on the forward strand.
AAAAATTTAAATTCAACCAAGGGTAGAAATAGAAAATCATGTTTTTAAATACATCGATAGTTTTTATAGTTAGGTCTCATAGTTTTTATATTTTTCCACAAGCATGAGGCTTGCACTTGACACTTCACTAGACACCTCATGGTTTGGCCACATGGTGACTCCTAACCACGCTCTAACTGTGTGAGTTTCCTATAAGAAAAAAGTGAGTTGAATTCATTTCTTTATATCCCCACATGATTTTTTAAACTGTACACTAACCATGGAAAAATGATTTATAAAAACCAAAATACCACTCACATGGTTACCATATGGTTACTACTAATTGTGAAATTTTTTTACAACACCTATAAAATTCAAAATTTCTAAATTGAATCCTAAAAACGTCCAATAACTCATGATAAAACAAAGTTAATTACGTCTCAATAAATCTATAGTAACATGAGGTGTTATAATGTCCCTTCAATTCCACTTTATATCTTTATAGATTCCACAGTAAAAGTGTAATTTCCAAATTAAATTCCTCAACAACACCCTATGAAAATGGTGGGTTGGGTAGGAAAATAAATAATAGAATTTCCTAATGAGTGAAAACCACCAAACGCCACAAAAATCTACAAAAATACAAATACCTCTCGATTTGTAACACTGCATGACCACAAAGGAGAAATCATAACCAGAAGAATACTAGAAATAAGTCTCCATAAAAATTAGAATTAATAAAAAAAGGCGGAATCCAAATGATATAGATGATTGAAAACAAAACACCATTAAGAAACACAATTTCTATTAGAAACCAAAAAACTATAAGTCATCATTAAACTCAAAAACCATCCATGAAACTAATTCCATACCCAAATTAAACACAAATCTAAAGTAAAACTAACATCCTGATGAAAAAAACCAAAACCAAAACCATCTACAAAAATTCTCAATATAAAAGAATATAGGCTCTATACTTTAGGTCTTCACACTTAGTAGGTAAATAAGACCTATGTACTACCCCATCCTGAATCATCGGGTCTGAGATAGTGTGCCACATAACCTTAGTCTCACCTCCTGATACACTATAGGCTTTTGACTAGAAGTGAGGGCGTAAAATGAAATTTTAGTGGGACTATACCCTCAATCATAGTGAAAAATAGTAGATAAATAACCAGTAATGAAACAATAAACAATCAAAGTAAAAAAATAATCCAATAAATATATTATCTACACTGAATGAATTTTAAAAATAATCTTGAACTATCATGGGTGAATAAAAGATAACTAATCACCAACTCAGATGATCACATATACATGATAAAAATGATTAAAATAATAGAGATAAATATAAAATAAACTCCCAACCTTACCTCATATTATTCTATAGACTCATATAAAGCTATCCCACAAAACCATGAACCCCATGCTTCATTCCAACTTATAACTGCAACATGTGAGGGTTTCTTGGGTACCCAGAATCCATAGCCACCTGAATAGGATGTGAGTAAAACTCAATAGGGATCCACCAATTCGGTCCAATACCTTATGATAAGATTCATTTTATATGCTTGTTATGTTCTAAAAAAAACACATATAAACAATACATAAATTTCTTAAGAATAAAAATTAACCATTGGTTCATAATTAAGAAACAAAAAACTATATTCCAAGTGTTAATGTGCTGGAAAAATTTCCAAAAACCCTGACCATACCTGTGTTGGAACTATACCAGTTGAATGTTTTTGTAGTTTCCACATGACATAGATAATTACAAGTGACTTAGTCTTGTCATTAAGTAACAACACACATTCCACCTTTATGGAACATTACACATTCCAACATTAAAGAAAATTATGTATTCCACCTTTAATGAACAGCTCCCTTACATCCTTTAAGGGAAATAGTCACCCATAACTCATGTTTAACTTCTCATCATTGATGGTACACACACTTACCACACCCAAACAAATATACACTCTCTCATACAGAAGGGAATTTCCTATAAGTAGATAATACCAATATATACGGACTATATTCCAATGGTGTGTGGTATCCCCTATTGGAAAAATGTATTCCAAGATTAAGTGCTAACCATTCAATGTAGATACATCACCAATGAGTCATGTCATCTATGACTCACCTCTAAGGGCTCTGCAAAATCAGCCAAGGCCATGTATCAACCTAAACAATCACACACCCAAGGTGGTCCATGAAATTGAAGGAACACATTAGTGGTTAAATCCTCAATCCTAAATGACCAGTATAAACCTAGTGAATAAGGGTCCGTTGTGGTCCTTGGAACTTTGTTCAGTTACATTGGGAATAGTTCCTTTAATTAGTTAAAACTTTAACAAGGTTAAACTAATAAATCATTTACATAGTTCATAACACATCCATGAATTATAGCCTATTCCCACAAGGTGGTGAATCTCATACCACATGCCAATAAACTATGCATAATATTAGGAGGGTAGAGTATACATGACCACCTACCTCAAAACAGAGTCAACCCCCATCCAAGAAAACCCCAATGGCTTTATCCAAGTCTATCTAGGTGAATTCAGCCTCTATCATTCTATACAAGGACTTAACTCATGTTTTAGAATTAAAATTTAATTATTTATAATAATAAAAAATTAATTAAATAATTAAAAGAAAAATCGTAACCCACAGAAAAATGAATCCTTGCTGAATGAATCCCCAGTTATTGATACCTAGCTGAAACCATGACCAACCACACATGGAAGGTCTGAAAGTATATCATGACATCACCACAAGAAAAATACATAGAATATTGAAATAATTTTAATTCCAAATTAATTTAATTTAATTTGAATCTCTAAGAGAATTCAACCGAATAATGTACCTTAGTCACAACATTGTCCAATGAATTTTGGGCCACTTACAACACACTCCCAAAATGATGTCATAAAAATTACCGAATTTAATTCCATGATATGATGGATGGTTCAATTTCGTTTGAAGAAAACCATATAAGAAATAAGTAAGGGATGTAAATTCAATAAAAACCCAATAAATATCATGAATTCAACATCATAGGACATCCTCAAGCTATACTAATCAAAATATCCAATGTTATTAGACAGTTCCACTAAAATCCAGTGGAATTTTTATCCAATTTGGCAATAAGAATCAATATAAAGATTAATAGTTGATCAAGTTGGCCAAGACGACAGATAATTTATAGAGAATTAATACATAATGGTATTTAAATGGAAAATACTTACAATGAGGAATCATTCACGATTAATGAAATAATGATCCACCACAAAATGTGGAAGAGGGAGTCAAGATCAGAGAAGGTGGAGGATCATGAATAAATTCACCAATGGAATTCATCTAGATACCTTCCATATCGCGGGTAACTTATAGAAGGTATACAAGAGGATATCATAGAAAAATAATACAAAATTATAACAAGTTAGAATAATCCTAATGGGGTCCTGATGTCCAACAAGACAAAATATCCCCCAATTAAATACTACCCAGCACGCCCCATCAACTAGCTACTTGGGGTCCACTAGCTAGTCTCCCTAGGCTCACCAGTTGTCCAGTGAACCTATCCCAAAACATGCCCTATTTTCAAAACCACCTATGATCAAGTGCTTCTTATTTTGTTTGAATGACCCCAACCATGCCTCTAATATTCTTCTAAGATCTATGTTTCCCATTGAACTTTCATTTTAGACTAAAAAAACCTCTAAAATAATTATAAATAAGAAGAACCTTAGTTCCATTATAGGTTCTTTGAATGATCCTTTTTACAAAAAAGTTCACGTTCCATGGGAAATTCTTAATTCACAACTACATGGGTCCTTACAATCTCCCCACCATAACACTTTTCATCCTTGAGAAGTAGTGGTATCATGTGAATCAAACCTCCTCGTCTGCATCAATCACCAACTTCATATAGTTATACATTTTCCATAGTCTAATACCAATTAAATTACACAAGAACATGATAATACCTAATTTACCATCACACTCTTCCTATGAAACTCTAATCATAAAACACTAGGTGCTGAGCCTTATTCTTTATATCATTGAAAACTGAGACTTTGATTACTGTATCCTTCTAATCAGACACATTGCGATGTGTTAAAATGATTCATCCTAAATAATAATGGTGTTCCTAGCCATGTGAATTTATGTATTGAACAAGATTACAATATTCAAAAAATTCACATGGTGTTGTTCAGTTTCATCAAAGCTAATCATATGAAAACATGGGTTAAAATTTCACACCATAACATCATTTCTGATTCTGAACCAAACCGATGAGTATTTAGTGACAAAATATAACCTAAACATGCTGATAATTATTATAAGGCCATATAAGATCCCTAAAATTTTATTTTATACCTAATACAATGAGATAGATGTGGTTATAAAACACTATATTAAGTTTCACATGGAAACACCAATCAGTTCCCATAAAGCTAACTTCTTAAAATTGTACCTAACATAAAAAACATATGTTCCATGTGACCACCAATCATGATTCTTTAACCCTTAGTGGAATTGTTAAATCAATCCAATGTAATTATAGAAACATTAATTGAATTATATGTATGTTTCCTGGTTTTTTTACCAACCACTCACAACAACCATAAATCTCTCAACCACGCACTAATACACCATTGATTCAACTAACTCAAAAATTTTACCTACCAAACTCCAAGTACGATGCCCACATTAGGTCTCCATCAAAAAACCATATGAATCATATATTAAAAATTAATTGTGGAAAAAATACCCTCAAGTTAATTATAAATCTATCTTATAGTGTAACAAAAACCATCCAGAGTCAGGATTACATAGTTCTAGGAAATTTCCAAAGATAGGAACATCCACTAACGACTAGTACAATGCTCCACAATATAGTATTATCTATATTGTTTCCGAAAAATAATATATCATTTTACACATATACTGACTAGTTTATCACAAAATGTAATGATTAAGCATGACTGTCCATTCATATATGATTTCCCACAAATATGCAATGCCTTTCACGCAAATGGATTAAATAGAATGTATATCACTGTATTTAATGACCCACTCTCATTTTGAGTTATATCCTCTAGTAGAATATGAAATATTTATGACCTTTAACCGAGGAAAGTATCATCCCATCACATAAACCTATACATTGAAACATGGAATCTCCATCAACACACACTAAGATTGACCATACAATGGATCCCTGATCCATTTCAGATGCTATATTCATCTATGGAGACATATCTACACACATAAACCTCTAGGATTCTATGTTATATATGATTAAAACTAAACACAATAGTTTCTAACTCTATGGGTGACCTTGAAATGAATTCATTAGTCACCAAACTCCACTTCCTATTCTAAATTTATTTACAGAACCTAAATCATTCTCATCAATTAGCTCACCAACCAATTTACACTAATTCAAATGAACCCATGCATAACCACATGCATGAAAACTCAAAAATCATGGATTGACTTTGAATGTTATATAAAACCACTCTTTTCTCCAAAACAGAGTGATTTCCCATATGCCACAGACCTCCAGACCCCATATCACAAGTACTGGCACTGTAGGTTCTCTATATTCCAAAGTTGAAAGGCAATGCACAAGACCTTTATTTAATCCTTTCAAAGGTTATGCACATTTAGATGAAATACTCATCAACAACCCCCCCCCACAAAGAAATAATAACCAGAACTATCCCCTCACTTGATATATACTCACTTAAGTTACAACCCACACAACATGAGTCACTAACACACTAACAACTAGAGTCACATCTATAGGGCCACAAAGGGATTCCATGTAACTCTAAATAAGGTCTCTCTAAGGGATAGCAGTAATAGAATATCATATATGTACATATCTAAAGATATCCCATGGTGGATTTTCCCTAGACCATCTACATTGAGGCTTTAGACATTTGGTCCAGTTAAAAAAAAGACCATTGGAAACTATATGAATGACTCCAAATAGGATATAGTTGGCATATTATTCAACCAAACACATATAATAGGAAATGAAATGAGATTCTTAATAAGACAATTAACACATATAAAATAAATTACAAGGTTACCTACACAGTCCATGTGTAGTGGAACTCCATCATCATCAGTATAGACATCGTTACCTAGTTGGACCACATCATAGTCCCACATAAATTTCTAATAGAAGTGTACATGCAAATGTGTTCATCCTAATAGAATGTCAGCATGAATCTTTGTGTGGAGAAAAGTACAAGTTATTGTCACTAAAGAAGTTGAGTCTTTTATTGTCTGTATAATCACGTATACATAGCATATATTCCATGGGAATCTTATGTGATGAATATAATTCATGTGACCCCTCTAAGTAATACAAGAAAGTTTCAAACACATATGAAATCAAAAACCTCAAAATCCATGTGTGTTACATGAGGCGAAATCATATAAACAAAATAGAATAAACCAAGAAAAACAATCCCATTCCTTGGTATTGTTGAATTCCTTCAGGATATGTGTTTTTGATGCACCCAACTAAGTTTCATCACAAGATCCAATAATTTCCTATGTCTCCTATCTACTAAATTCCTAAATCAATAAACCCTGATAGAACTGATGAAATTTTTTAACACCTCGACCTGAATCGTCATGTCCAGGATAGGGTGCCCTAAGACCTCATATGTGCCTCCTCATACACCCAAGGATATTGATTAGCATCAAATGTATAAAGTGAAATCGTAGGGAGTCTAGAACATCAATCAGAGTACAAAGTAACAGATAAATCACCAAACATGTAACAATAACCAAACAGAGTACACATAAGCTTATAAATATACTATCTATAATGAATGTATGAAGAAACAAGAGAATCATAGGATTATTACTAAATACAAGGACACTGTTCTCCCACTAGAACGGTAACACATAACAACAGAGAAGAATAAAAGTAAAAAAGAGTATCTCCTCCCAACTACAAGCCTCACCTCCTCACAATATCCAAACTTATAGATATTTATCCCACTCAACAAAAAAACTTTAGATTCATCCTAAAATGTACGTACAATAGGTGAGGGATGCTAGGGTACCCATGTACCATGGACAACCAATAATAGTGTGAGTATAACTCATTAAGTCACCACTAATGTGGTCAAATATATAATCAACAATATAGTGTATATGTATGTTATAATCTTAGTATAAATTAGAAAGGGAATACATAAACTACAAAAGTATAAAAAATAATCCCGGATGCACTTGTAAGAAACAATCATCCGTATGCCGAGTATTTGTATGCTAACTAAGCTACCAAAAACCCCAACCATACCTACTTCAGAACCATACCATAAGAATTTCATGAGTTTTTACCACATGAATTAAATAATTGCATGTGAATCATTCCACCATATAAAGTACAATACACATTTCCCATTAAAGGAACATTACATGTTCTTCATTAGTGAACATTAAACATTCATCCTTTAAGGAACAACTATATGAACACCTTTAAGAGAAACTAACATAATTGAATCAGGGTTATGTAATTTCCAATGATGGTATGCACTCTTGGAACACCTGAATAAATGGAATATCTCTCAAAAATGACTTTCTCTATCGATAGATCATGCTCGTATATATAAAATATCTTCTAATGGATTATTTCAATCCCCATGGGATATCCACATGCAAATATTTGGAACTAAACATCCTATACGGATCCATCACCAATGAGTCATGTCTTCTACCTCCCCCTCTATGGGTTCCACTAAGTCGTTCAGGGCCACCCATAAACTTAAACAAGGAAACAAAGATTTTACTATCAATATACAAATATATGTGTAAAAAAACATAACAAGGAACAATATTCACCACAATAACTAATTAAAATGGTATGAAATATCAAATAATTAATTAATGAAATATAAAGTAACAAAATGGAATATAAAACATTCCACTAACAATGAATTATAAACATATTAGGTGCAATATCACTAGGAACACACAATATATTTCCAAGAAAAAATATCATCACCACATGAAAATTATATCAAGCATAAGTTTCATGGGATACACACACACACAACATGTGATACATATAAAGAATAGGTCTCATGGGGCACACATACACACCATATGAAAATCATATCAAGCATAGTCCTCATGAGTACTAGGTCTCACAACCACTAGGTCTTATGTAGTATAATTACACACCCTAGGGGGAACATGAAATTTAATTAAAATATTATTTATCAAATCCTAAACCATCGACAAACAATATCAAGTAATTTCACAAGGGTTAATTGTGGCCCTTGTAACTTTGTCCAGTTACACTATGTATAGTTCTGTTAATTAGTCAAGACATTAAATTTACTAAGGTAATTAATCTTTCACATAGTTCATGACACATTTATAAATTAATGTACGTTCACCTAAGGTGGAAAAAACAATACTCTAGTCCAATAAACTATGCATAATACCATGGGGGTAGATTACAGAAATACCACCTACCTGAATATAGAGTCAACTCACATCCAAGAAAATCCCATCATCATTTTATTAGTCCATCTAGGTTCATTTGGCCTCCATCAATCTCTAAAAGGTCCTAAATCATGCTGAGTATTCCAATTTTATTAATTATAAGTTAATTATATTTAATAAAATTACTATAAGAAAATTTACAACCCAAGGAAAAATGAATACTTTCTGAATGAGTCACTGGGTATTTCTGCCTAGCTGAAACCATGACCAGCCACCCAGGAAGGTCCATAACACTCAACCAAAACCTCCCATTGAAAAATACCTTTCATGAAAAAATACTTCAAAGGAAAAATTAATATAATTTAATTGTAATATCTATGAAAATTTATTTGATAATGACCCTAAGATTAAATGGAATCCAACAGAGTTTAGGCCACTACTGTCACACTCTTGAAGATAAGGAATGACAAATCCCTAATTCCATTCCATTATATGATATTCAATGCAATTAAATTATGAAAAAAACCATTAAATAAAACACCAAGATACATACCTCCAATGAAATTCCAATCAAAAACTGTAGAGACTCGTAGCTTGACGTACAAGGACATTACATTACTTTTGCAGAATACTTATTACATAACAAAATCACACACACAAGGACCGTAATAGTTTAGTGTCTTCGAAAACTCAGAACGTAATCTTCTAATCATGGTGAAAGATCTTCAAAATCTCCTATAAAGATCTTCCTTTTTTTTCTTACCTAAAACCTTTATTTATATCCTGGGGAAAAGAAAACATAAAAGGGTGAGCTCAAATGCTCATTAAGGGTAAACAAAAGAAAAATAAATCACATAATTTTCATAAGAACATAACATTTTGGAAATATTACCCTAAAAAGAGATCATAATTTCATAACATGGGATAAATAATTGTAGTGAAATGTAATCCCAACAATCATAAATTAAAACATGAAACTTTGTGACATACACACATAATCATAGAGAATCATTTCTTATTAGTCAAGACTCATTGCCAAGACTATCTTAGTGGACAAAGTCCATTTCTGAACCGAGTTCACTCCTCGTTTCAGTCCTGTTTTACTGAACCGGTTTAACCTACCGTTCTAGCCATGTCTATATCATGAGATATAAAATCTTTACCCAATGAATTTGAGGGAGATATAGGTCCCACCCATCTCATAATGATACCATTCTTATGTGTGCCACAAAATCATAAATCATACATCATTGCATAACCCATGTAATAAAAATGGGATTCTTAAACATCGTGACATCATAAAACAATTCATATAAGATAAATGAATTCATAAAAATAATTCCATCACAACATAATCAAATCAATGTAATAATAGGGATAGAAACAGAACCCTATATTATCTTAGATGGAAAAATAATTTTGATAAAACACTTGAACACCATTCTTGAGGAAAATATCCTTTCTACATCAAAAACATTTTCCTTTCTTAACATGTCATACAATTTTAAACTAAAAGAAGTTGATTAAAAATAAACTTGAAAACTTGTAAATTAATCTTCTTGGAAATAATGTTTTAAAAATCCATTCATGCCATATAAGTTAAAAGAAAACATTCTTCTCGTACTTTTTTCGGAAAAGTCAAAAAGTACCTCGTATGAAAAACGACAAAAGATTCCTTTCATATCTTTTAATAAAAACTAACCAAAGGGTAAAATTGGATATAAACTATTGCATAATGATGTAAATATTAAATATTGAGGAAACATGGATGTGGATGATAAAATACACCCCAGTAAATTCCAAAGTATAAACAATCTCAGATAAAAATGAGATTGTGATATTTCCCTTAACTTAGGTCCGATTTGATTTGTAAGTGTCCGAACCTCCTGTATAATGATTTAAATAATGTCATTGACTTATTAAAGAATCATACTCATTGTTTTGATATCATATATGGTTCAATTATGTCTTTATATTACCCGTTCTTTTGTAAATTCCATGTTAAAGAGCGTTTTGGGTAAAATTGTTTCATTTGTCGTCCGTGTTTTTACTTGTAATTATCCATATGATTACTTAGATCATGATTACTTAATTCCAGAATATAAAACATGATTTATATATAATATATATTCAGAATATACATATATATAATAAATCAGTAAATGGAAAGAAATACACCGTTCATGGAGACGGTAGGCCGTACGTACGCATGAACGCTGTTTTCGTTTCCTTATTGAGTTGAATGGAATTAAGTAGATGACATAAATATATATAAACATAAATCCAGTATCATTATTATGTCATATATTTCATGATTACTTATTATATATACTTTGTAATCATTCATGAATAGTTAAAGTGTAGAATGAATCTCATCACGTCGTGGAGACGGTAGTCCGTACGTACGCACGAGCGATGATATCGTTCTCATGATCATGGGACTATATTGGAGTGTATTTATACTATTTCAGAATCAATATTACTTTAAAATAATCATATATAGCTATTATGTACACCATTATACCCATCCAAGCAAGGTGGTGGTGTAAAATAGATTTCACCATGGCGTGGAGACGATATTCCGTACGTACGCACCTGCGGTGATTTCATTTTCCGTAGGATGGATAGATGGTGAAATAGGGTTGTTTCGTACTCATAATAACATATCATTATATGAGTGATACTTATCTTATTACTTCATAATGAAACAACCTAAGAATAAGAAGTGGAAGAAGAAATAAAGTTGAAAGAATCGGTGACGGACATTACCTCTTCTTTGAAGCGCCTCTTTGAGATCTCCTTTTAGGGCACTAACATTGGTCTTTGAGGAAGACCGGAACCTCTAGGATGTTTCTAGGGAAGTGGAGAAGCGAATTTGGCAGGGGTTGGTCGAGATTGAAGGATCAAAGCGGTGTGAGGAAGAGAGGTAGGGGGTTCCTTTTTATAAGGGAGGAGAGGGGCACCTTTGGAATAACTAAAAATGTTATTTTATTATAAAGCCAAATTCTGTTTTAAATAGATCCAAATTTATTTATTTAGAAGATAAGGTGGGGATGGGTCGAAATAATCTCATCCAATAGAATTTAGAAAAGTTTAGGTTCCTATTTTAACCTTATTATTTATATTTAACTTTAAGTTAGATAATTTTACTTTTACCGTGTCTTCTTGTTTTCTTACACTATAAGGTCAATAAACTTACTATATCAAGCCAAAAGAACCCCAAGTTATTTATTATTAATATATATAACCTTATATAAGTCATTTTGACGAACCTTAGATTTTTAGGAATAAAATAACAATTAATAATATAATATTGGTTTTAAAAACTATTTTATGTCAATTTTGACACTATTTAGTAATTGATTTTTGTGAAACTCATAACAGAATTATTAGTTAGAAAAATTTTCTTAAATCAATAATAACATGTAATATTAACCTATAAAATTAGTGCAATTCATAAAAAGTCTCAAATTACATTTATTTGGGTATTTATAACATCAATTATGTCAATATTTCATTAATAAGATAATTACTGCATCATCTTTGTGGCATAAATAAAATAAATTATTTAATGTCTAAAAATTACAAATAAAATACCATTATGTATGAAATATTTTTAGATTTCTAATTAGTTCTTATAGTCGAATTTATCTTATGTATATACATATATGAAAAATGATTTACTTATTAAACTTTGATTTTAACTATTTTAATCCTTCTTTAAATAAATTAATAATAAATGTCCTAATCTAATCCAAGTGGGCCTAAATGATCATATTTTATTACTAAGGTTGTTTTTTTGTCGAATTACACTTATCCAATAGAATTAGGACATGTCTTTGGGTAATAATAATAACATTTTTACCCTTAATTACCCTACTTACTTTTAACCGTGATAAAAAAATGTAAAAAGTTACTATTCACCAAAAATTATTTTCATCTCATTGAACCACATTTTACTTACTGACATCAACCGTGTCTCTCGGAGTTTTGAAATTCCACTCACAGAAGCGGTAAAATTAAGTTTTATGAAAAATTCATTTTTTTAACTACCACTTAGTGGTTTCACTATTCATCAAAAAATGAAAGTTTCCAGAAAAATACCAAAAATTAGGCCTAAGATATATTTGATATTATGAACTCAAAAAAGATGTCTATTTTACCAAATTCAAAACATATCAGTTGCATTAATTAATTTAAAAATTAATTCTCGTCGTCAAAACAAATAGCGTGTTCTTAAGAGATAATAACTATCAAAAGATTGACACTTGTTTATGTCTGGTTTAAATGTAGAATTACATCCAATGACCAACATTGTATTAAATTGTAAAAATATATTCTAAATATACTTTAAAACCACTCAAATTAATAATTCATCACTATTAATTATTTCGATTAAAAAGGTTTTTTTTAATTAAAATTTAGTAATTTTCACTATTCATCAGAAAATGAAAGTTATCTGAAAAGTACCAAAATTTAAACCTAAGCTAATTTCGATATTCCGAATCCAAAAAGGAAGTCCATTTTAAAAGATAAAATTTATAAAATTTCAAAAAGTGGGTATTACTATTCATAACAGCCAGTTCATAATAATATTATAATAATATCTCTTTTAGTGAAACTCGGTATTGCGTACTACACACGCTATCGAGGAAGGTCACGATTGTGTGTAATGCAAGTCAAGTCAAGGATGCGTGTTGTGAAAGCTCCTTTTGGTTTAGCGTACAACACAAGACATTAATGAAATTAAAAAAAGAATATTTTTCATAAAATATCTGGGTGTTACATTCTACCCCCCTTAAAATGAATTTCGCCCTCGAAATTCGTCAGGATTATAAATGGTTTATGAATCGAAAGTTTTTTTTAATAGAAACCCACATCGTAAAAAGGAATACCAAAACTTGGATTTAAAAAAATAAAGTATGAAACGTAACGGTTACCCAAATTAACTCATCACTGGGTTTCCATGTAGGAGAACATAGGTGAAAATATGGATATGGAAGAGAAATCTAACCATCATGTTCTGATGGAGAATGGTAGAGAACATGGCTATGGAAAAATCCAGCATTCACAAAGCCATAAATTTTTGATGATCTAAGGTACCATCTAATTTATCAGATATAAGAGCACTAGGAAAACATTTTTGGTTTTCATGATCATTTCCCTAAAGTTGATGAAATTGGAATTAGAAGAAATATTTTCGTGATTTTGGTATAGTCTCACCATTGGTTGTTTTTTGGACAATTTCCACTTCATCTCTTAAAGAAATGAAGTTGAATTTGTCATTCGTTATGTGTTAGCAGATCATGTGATAGAATGATGGGTCATTCCATCTATCTCAAACAAAAGGTTAGAAAAGTTATCAAAAAATACATAAGTCCATCTATAGTGAGATTAATCATATATGGTTCCTAAAATGGACTTATACTTCATATATCATACTGCTTAATATAATAAAAATAATTTCTACTAAACAGGGACTTCCTGTAGTCCAGTTGTAGGTGATAAAGGCCAGTCGCACTTCGGTTGTGGGTTCGATTCCCACAACCTTTTCTGACGTGATGGGATGTCACCCATCCCACAGGTTGTCCTTTTTCTAAAACTAAAATTACTATAACATCCCATAAATAATATCGAAAAAACTTCTATCCTTAAACAATACTAACTTATGTCCAACATAATCCATTCCAATCTTTAGGATTATCCAAAATACTGCTGTCCAATCTCATATTATAGTGAAAATGATTACCAAAGAGTTCATACAACTAGCATGTTAATACCATTGTTGATCCCCATATATCATGAGTTATGTCTTGTTGGTCACATTCCAAACATTCGAAGGCCTTAATCATGTATTCAATTGAAAAAAAAATGAATACCTATTGAACCTTATTGAAAACATGAATGCTGTTAAAAGTTAACTCTTTCCACATACCAAAATCCTCAAAATTCTATATACTCAAACCATGATATCACTTAGTCCTTATATCAATCATGAGCTCATGAATACTTTCAAACATTTCATTTTCTCGTTTTCTCTTCATTATGCGCATATCATCTTTTTTTCCCAAAAATATCTCAATCACATTCCATGGTTACCAATACCATAAAATTATTGAAAACCACAATTAAAAAATACATAAATATTCCAATATTCCACGATACTATATACAACATTATTTTGGAATCCCATTACATAAACACTTAATCATTCCACCACATCGTTATCATATTAAACATCGCCAATGGTGATTGCATGTGACTTCCCTTTGTCCTTTGCCTTAAGTGGTTGCTCATGTCAATCATCACTAACCCTTGGATTAAGGAATTTATTAGCATAATGCCCCATTTCCTTGCACTTGAAGCATTGAAGTGTAGTAGGTTCATTCTATGTATCCCTTCCTTAGTTTGCATCATTATACATCTTCTTCCCATCATTGCGGCATTCAAATGCCCAATGACCTTCCTTTCCACATTTGAAACATTTACTTGTCCCTTTAAGACAATCTCCACCACGCTTCTTTCCACACTTTGAGCATAAGGAAACATTCATCTTCTTTTCACCATTATTATGAGATTTCTCCTTGAACTCCATCTTTCGTTTCTTGTCAAAACTATGAGATGGATAAGTAACACCAACTTCCATTTCTACCTTGATAGCACAACCTAAAATTTCTTCATAGCTACTGAAGTCTCTTATAGCTAATGCCCTTCAAAGATTTGGTTTTAAGCCATTGACGAATCGATGAAATTTACTTTCAGGTTGGATGATAAATCCATATGCATACCTTGCAAGCCTTGTAAAATTCGCTTCGTATATACCAACAGATTCATCATCCTTTTGCTTTAGTTCAAGAAACTCCTTCTCCATATTTTTTCGAAGAATACGAGGGAAGTACTTATTGAAAAATAAGTTTTTGAACTCGTCCCATTCCATGGACTCAATTTCATCTCTTTTCCTCGTATTCTTGATAAGATTCCACCATTGATCGGCTTCACCTTCCAAACGATATACTGCTAAGATGACATTATCATGTTCAGAACATTGAAGAACTGAAAATATCTTTTCAGTGGTACTAATCCATTATTCAGCAACAAGTGGATCAGAAGACCCACTGAAAGAAGTTGGACGTTGCCTCATGAAGGACTCAACAGAATATTGTCCCCTTCTCTGCTCATTTGGAAGTCCAGAATGATTCATAGCTTGTGTAAGTCTAGCAATAAAATTTTTCACTGCATCTCCCATAACATTTTTTTGTTCAAGAGGACAATCATTGCATTTTCCATTGCATTGATCAACACGGTTCCTTCGGGTTCCAGCCATCGTCTAAAACCCAAAAAGAATAGTGTGAGAGGCAAAAATCATACTAGGGAAAACAACATAATAAAGGGGGAGTAACTTCAATATCTAACATCTTAGGTTTAATTCTAAGATCGTTACCGTAATTATAGGACTATAACCTATACTTATACTTAATCTTAGTGACATCCCTAGACATACATTAGAAATATCTATAGGGATCTCACTAAATTTCTCGCATCCTAGTTTCCAAAGGTTGACTAAACCTTTCCTCTGATACCAACTATAGAGACCTGTATCTTGATGTACAAGGACATTACATTACATTTGCGGAATACTTATTACATAACAAAAACACACATATAAGGACTGTAATAGTTTAGTGTCTTTGGATACTCAGAACGTAATCTTCTAATCATGGTGAAAGATCTTCAACAACTCCCATAAATATCTTCCTTTTTTTTCTTACCTAAAACCTTTCTTTATATCCCAGGGAAAAGAAAACATAAAAGGGTGAGCTCAAATGCTCAGTAAGGGTAAACAAAAGAAAAATCAATCACATCATTTTCATAAGAACATAACATTTTGGAAATCTTACCCTGCAAAAGAGGTCATAATTTCATAACATGGGATAAATCATAGTAGTGAAATGTAATCCCAACAATCATAACTTAAAAAATGAAACTTTGTGGAATACACACATAATCATAGAGAATAATTTCTTATTAGTCAAGACTCATTTCCAAGACTATCTTAGTGGACAAAGTCCATTTCTGAACCGAGTTCACTCCTCATTTCAGTCCTGTTTTACTGAACCGGTTTAACCTGCCGTTCGAGCCATGTATATCTCATGAGATATAAAATCATTACCCAATGCATTGGAGGGAGATATAGGTCCCACCCATCTCATAATGATACCATTCTTATGTGTGCCAAAAAATCATAAATCATACATCATTGCATAACCCATGTAATAAAAATGGGATTCTTAAACATCGTGACATCATAAAACAATTCATATAAGATAAATGAATTCATAAAAATAATTCCATCACAACATAATCAAATCAATGTAATAATAGGGATAGAAACAGAACCCTATATTATCTTAGATGGAAAAATAATTTTGATAAAACATTTGAACACTATTCTTGAGGAATATATCCTTTCTACTTCAATTTTTTTTCCTTTCTTAACATATCATACAATTTTAAACTAAAAGAAGTTGATTAAAAATAAAATTTAAAACTTGTAAAGGAATCTTCTTTGAAATAATGTTTTAAAAATCCATTCATGCTGTATAAGTTAAAAGAAAATATTCTTCTTGTACTTTTTTCAAAAAAGTCAAAAAGTACCTCGTACGAAAAATGACAAAAGATTCATTTCATATCTCTTACTAAAAACTCACCGAAGGGTAAAATTGGATATACACTATTGTATAATGATGTAAATATTACATATTTAGGAAACATGGATGTGGATGATAAAATACACCCCAGTAAATTCCAAAGTATAAACAATCTCAGATAAAAACGAGATTGTGATATTTCCCTTACCTTCAATCCGATTTGCTTTGTAAGTGTCCGAACCTCCTGTATAATGATTTAAATAATGTCATTGACTTATTACAGAATCATACTCATTTTTATGATATCATATATGGTTCACTTATGACTTTATATTACCCGTTCTTTTGTAAATTCAATGTTAAAGAGCGTTCTGGGTAAAATTGTTTCATTTGTCGTCCGTGTTTTGACTTGTAATTATCCATATGATTACTTAGATCATGATTACCTAATTCCAGAATATAAAACATGATTTATATATAATATATATTCAGAATATACATATATATATATATATATAATAAATCAGTAAATTGAAAGAAATACACCGTTCATGGAAACGGTAGGCCGTATGTACGCATGAACGCTGTTTTCGTTTTTCTTATTGAGTTGAATGGAATTAAGTAGATGACATACATATATATACACATAAATCCAGTATCATTATTATGTCATATATTTCATGATTACTTATTATATATACTTTATAATCATTCATGAATGGTTAAAGTGGAGAATGAATCTCATCGCGTCGTGGAGACGGTAGTCCGTGGGACAGTATTGGAGTGTATGTCAATATCACTTTAAAATAATCATATATAGTTATTATTTACACCATTATACCCATCCAAGTAAGGTGGTGGTGGAAAATAGATTTCACCACGGCGTGGAGACGGTATTCCGTACGTACGTACGCGCGGTGATTCCGTTTTCCGTAGGATGGATAGATGTTGAAATAGGGTTGTTTCATACTTATAATAACATATAATTATATTAGTGATACTGATGTTATTACTTCATAATGAAACAACCTAAGAAGAAGAAGTGGAAGAAGAAATAAAGTTGAAAGAATCAGTAACGGACATTACCTCTTCTTTGAAGCGCCTCTTTGATATCTCCTTTTAGGGCACTAAAATTGGTCTTTGAGGAAGACCAGAACCTCTAGGATGTTTCTAGAGAAGTTTAGAATATAATTTGTCAGGGTTTGGCCGATCTTGAAGGCTCAAAGTGGTGTGAGAAAGAGAGGGAGGGGGTGCCCTTTTATAAGGGAGGAGAGAGGCACCTTTGGAATAACTAAAAATATTATTTTATTATAAAGCCAAATTCGGTTTTAAATAGCTCCAAATTGATTTATTTCGAATCTAAGGTGGAGATGGGTCGACATCCTCTCATAAAATATAATTTAGACAAGTTTAGGTTCCAATTTTAACCTTATCATTTATATTTAACTTTAAGTTAGATAATTTTACTTTTACCGTGTCTTCTTATTTTCTTACATATAAGGTTAATAAACTTACTATATCAAGACCAACAAACCCCAAGTTGTTTAGTATTAATATATATAACCTTATCTAAGTCATTTGGCCTAACCTTAGATTTTTAGGAATAAAATAACAATTAATAATATAATATTTTTTTAAAAACTATTTTATGTCAATTTTGATACTATTTAGTAATTGATTTTTGTGAAAATCATAACAGAATGATCAGTTAGAAAAAAGTGAATTAAACAAATACTAACATGTCATATTAACCTATAAAATTAGTTTAATTCATAAAAAGTCTCAAATTACATATATTTGGGTATTTATATCATCAATTATATCAATATTACATTAATAAGATAATTACTGCATCCTCTTTGTGTCATAAATAAATTAAATTATTTAATGTCTAAAAATTAAAAATAAAATACCATTATGTATTAAATCTGTTTATCTTTCTAATGAGTATTTATAGTTGAATTTATCTTATGTATAAACATATATTAAAAATTATTTACTTATTAAACTTTGATTTTAACTATTTTAACCCTTCTTGAAATAAATTAATAATAAATGTCCTAATCTAATCAAAGTGGGCCTAAATGATCATATTTTATTTCTAAGGTTGTTTTTTGTCTAATTACACTTATCAAATAGAATTAGGACATGTGTTAGGGTAATAATAACATTTTTACCCTTAATTACCCTATTTAATTTTAACCGTGGTAAAAAAAAGTAAAAAGTTACTATTCACCAAAAATTATTTTCATCTCATTGAACCAAATTTTACTTACTGACATCAACCGTGTCTCTATGAGTTTTGAAATTCCACTCACAGAAGTGATAAAATTAAGTTTTATGAAAATTTTTTTTTTTAACTACCACTAAGTGGTTTCACTATTCATCAAAAAATAAAAGTTTCCAGAAAAATACCAAAAATTAGGCCTAAGATATATTTGATATTATGAACTCAAAAATGATGTCTATTTTACCAAATTCAAAACATATCAGTTTCATTATTTAATTTAAAAATTATTTCTCGTCGTCAAAACAAATAGCGTGTTCTTAAGAGATCATAACTATCAAAAGATTGACACTTGTTTATGTCTGGTTTAAATGTAGAATTACATCCAATGACCAAAATTGTATTAAATTGTATTAAATTGTAAAAATATATTCTAAATATACTTTAAAACCACTCAATTTAATAATTCATCACTATTAATTATTTCGATTAAAAAGGTTGTTTTTAATTAAAATTTAGTAATTTTCACTATTCATCAGAAAATGAAAGTTATCCGAAAAGTACCAAAATTTCACCCTAAGATAATTTCGATATTCCGAATCCAAAAATGAAGTCCATTTTAAAAGATAAATTTTATAAAATTTCAAAAAAGTGGGTATTACTATTCATAACGGCTAGTTCATAATAATATTATAATAATATCTCTTTTAGTAAAACTCGGTATTGCGTACTACACACGCTATCGAGCAAGGTCACGATTGTGTGTAATGAAAGTCAAGTCAAGGATGCGTGTTGTGAACGCTCCTTTTGGTGTAGCGTACAACACAAGACATTAATGAAATTAAAAAAAGAATATTTTTCATAAAATCTCTGGGTGTTACAAAAACATATATTGATCGTCACATGATACCCTCTTATGTTTCGAATCGAAATCCCTACCAATATCAGAAACTTCCAACAAGAAAAATTGGAATTATCATACAATTATCTAATTTGAATAAATATAATGATTGATAGTTGACGAATATGAAAAAGTAAAGTGATAATTTATAGATAATTGAGACATCATGGGATTACAAAGGCTATGAATTTCCATGATTAATCATCCACAATTAACAACACAATGATCCACCACCACATAAGGAAGAGGAATCCATAAACGAAGATAAACATAATATGTCACCCATACTCACCAATAGATTGAATCTCCATCTCAGATTAATGGGATACCATGGAGGGAGGTGGATAAGAGACCCAATTTTCATGGATGTACAAAATTTAAAAAATTTTGATTGATCTTGAGGGAGTCTCAATGTAAATAAATAAAAAACCCATGGTTAAATACATACCAACATGAAATAATATCTAGTTTTTCAAGGTCCACTGATTGGATGATATACCACGAGATTGCTGCAATGGGCACACTGACTGGTTGGTGACCCTAGTAGGGAACCTAATTCACTACCTAGACTACTAGATTACTGGTGTCCTAACATTGATGATTAGTGTTTCTACTATAGTACAAATCTCCTTTACCATGTCTCAATCCTTCATCTGATCTCCAAACATCCCACTGATATTCCATTAAAGATTAAGAAATCACCTCTTAAAGATGTTTAAATAATAATCATATCATTTCAACACCTTATTCTCCAAAAAAACCTTCCACTTGATGAAAATTTATACCTCCCTATGAAATTAATAACCCATTGTAACATAGTTCATTATAACCTAAAACCCGTAACACCATCTCATGATGAACAAAAAAATAAAATAAAACAATCACTAACAATTGTTCAACTTCCCTAAGGCCATAACATTCCTAGTTACCTAAGAATGAACCCAATGGTCCACAATCACATAACAATTAGTAGAAAACATGACACTTCCATATCAAAAAAGAACACCCAAACCTCATTAAAATAAAAACCAAATTAATAAATAATACATTAACTCTAAGTTCACCCCCCCAAAACTGAGAAACCTCAGAACATGCTTGATAAAGATCCCAAAACACAAAAATCACCTGGAAAAAATTTCACCCAAGACTCCCCTTTTTGAAAACTGAAGTTAATTTTTTTAATGATTTACCAAATTACCACACCAATGATAGGACCTCAAATATTTAGAATAAAATGACTCATAATTCTTAGGTACTCTACACTAGAACCACGAAAAATCCCCTTCTTATTATTATTCTTCTAAAGAGACTAACCATACTCAACTAACCCTTTTACCTTGGGCTCAACTAACCCCATTTTACCATCTAGTAAATCATCCCAAATAAGTTTAATAAAAAAAACTTAAATAACCACTATACAAAAGTCACTAGAAACTGACTCCTCATAAGATGATAAACTAAATTCATCAAAAATAACTCCAAGGCGTTGGAAATTACCCTTTGGTTAATCAAATACTTGATGAAGTTTAAGGGTTTGAAGAGATTCAGCTCCACCAATTGGACTTAAGTTTGGGCAGAGTCGACATGTGGATAAATCACTAATAAATAATTAGTAGAAACAACCTCAATATTACCCCATTTAATGGAATTCCCTATTTTTTATAAATACTATATGGGGGCATATTATTAATACACAAGAAATTAAATTATTTCATATTCCAAAAATAAAATTGCACCATGCCATCAGAAATCAAAATAATTCCAAAAAATATTCACTTAAGAAAACCTATATAAAATTTACATTAAAAACTACACTCATAGTGATTTTTTTCCAAAAGAAACCTTTTCCCGAAAAACCATAATTCTTAAAAAATTCCACCCATTCAGAATATTTCATTCCATTTTAATTGTTTTTTAAAAAAACTATTTCAAAAAAATACTTACAAATCGTCATCATAAAACCAAAACATTATGTAAAAATTTAGAATCATGTCAACACCATTAAAAATTTTATATTAAAACAACTGATCATCAAAATATTATATGAGTATAAACCCATATTAATATCAAAATAATTTCAAAATTTTATTTTAAAATTTATTAAATTTAGAAAAAAAATATAATCAGTAAAAATCATCCTGTGAATGTTTATTTTTTTTTTCAAAAAATTTCAAAAGTTTCTCATTTCATTTAAACAATACATTTTTTTCCAAAATATACATTGTAAATTCATGGGATTTATTAGAAAATAAATCATAAATATTAACTCGAACCATATATACCTCTAAAAAACTCTCTTATTTAACATCAAACCAATGGTCAGTACCATTAGGATCATTTTATAAATTAAGGGAGGCCAAAAAATAAACCTATAGAGGAAAGAAAATTTCACAAAATTTGGATGAAGGGGTTAATAAAACATGATCTAACAAAGTAACAGTCTCTATAATGTTTCTAAGACCATCCTTATGGGATATGCATAGTTTAACAAACTATGTAATCTAATCATACAACTATAGCTTATAATTTCCTTTACAACTCAAGGTGACCCATAAAATTACATATATACTCATTGGGGATATAAATAATATCATCACATATATAAATCCCTAAAAAATAATAAAAAAATTAAAATCAGGAGTCAAATCCAAACTATACAGTGAATGTTGAGGTTCAATATGAAGAATATCCAGAGAGACACTTCAAAAAATTCCAATTGAGTCGAGACGATGATCATTTTCTCATTTTACCAAGACACACCTTAAATAATAAGAGTGTTCTTTGATACTATTTTTTCATGAACAAACCTTGGTCACTCCTAAATTGGTCATCTAGACTAGACCATGGAAAGGATCAACACACATTAAAAATCACTCTATCTTGACAACTAGTTCCAGGGTACCAAGAATTCACAATTATGAATTATTTAACCAAAAAACACACAATCCTATGATTTCCTCTTTGAAAATATGGAATGAACTATACATGCATTAGATTCCCATGCATAAATAATGGGATAATAATAATAAAACATCCAAGTAGATTACAAAACATAATAAATATAAATTTCCCATCAACTGATGAAATAATAATAATATAAATTATATATACCTGAAGATCAAAAAATTAAAGATGCAAGATAATAAGTATAATATAGGAGAATCATAAAATAAAAATCAAAACAAAACCACTCACACAATACTTATAAACCAATGAAACACCCCATATCCTAAAGTAACCATCACCGATAAACCTAAAATACCATAACCTGAAGGAAAACAAATCTAAGGAACTTGAAAAAAACACAGGTTATGTATAAATTGAGTGGTGTATAAATGGAGTGACTAAAATAAATCCCAGTATAACCTCTCAAAGGAGTTTGTGAAATAGATTTCAAAATATATTTCAATTAAGATATTTTTAAATATAATTGGAAAATATATTTTTATAGTTGAGCATAAGAAATCCAATATTCACACAATAAACCATTTTATAAACATCCATTAATTCATATTTAAATAAAAAATCATTTTGAAAACATTTCTTGGGATGAATCCTTCTTTACAAAAACAAAAATTTTAAATTAACTTTTAAAACCACTTTATAACTAAAATATATAAAAACACATTTGATAACCAAAAAATAAAATATTCTAAACCATATAGTTAAAAAATTAATATTCCAAAGCACTATATTACAATGAAAACAATGTAAACAATTAATGTCAATAAGTCATGGTACCATAAACATCAATCAAGCTAGTGGATATGAGGAATATGAGTCTCAAATGGAATTCTATTAGGTATCATGAAAATCACACTAGGTATAATCGAAAAAAATCCAAGAAATTACCAAATACATAGGACTAAATTCTGATATATTTTGCATCCAAATAACACATACTACACAACTAGCCTACACAAATCCACATCGAGGTCACTCCCCACTAGCCCAAGTATATAAAATAGATAGGGAGATATTAGTAGATTGATACTATCTAGTTTAGCGTAAATCTAGACCTCTCACTCAAGGAATAGTGTACCCATAAAAGTAGATATAGGAGATTAGTAATCAAGATATTAACATGATCAGTAAGGAACCATAATATAAATCTCACCCACCTCTAACTCCCTCATAAGAAATAACCCCAACCATTCCATCCATGTAACACCAAGAGATTTTAACAGAATAATATGTTCGATAACATATTTTTCATAGAACACTGATCTTAAAAAACTCCAAAATATCATTATTTTAACATGACCATTATAAAATAGCTGTTAAATTGGCGGGTGTGAATAATATTAACTATATTATGAAACAAATATGATGTTTTTATTTAATATAAATTTAATAATGCTTAGAAAATGAAAAAATAAATTTTATTAAAGTCATTTTATATTTCAAACACAATTTTTAGTCAAAAATGGATTTTTATTTATTTCTATGATAAAATAAATATTGTTTCTTGAAAATTTTAGAAAATTAAATGAAACTAGTTTGTGATGCTTGGAAAAACTGCCAAATTAAATTAAACATATATCATTAACATTTTATCAAATAAACCATTATTATGTAAGTAAACAAATGATATATAGGACCATTTAAACTTATGAAATATCATGACTAAAATTTCATTTTACTTATACAGTTTTATTTTCATTTGATAAGAAAATACACAATTTTACATAGATAAACGAATCAAGAAACCATGAAATGAATGCACAAGAAACCATGAAAATAATGAAATATTATTAATAAAAGTGTGGTAAGATGATATAAAAGTATAAGATAAGGTATTATGAATATTAATTTATTTATATAATGAATTAATAAAATTCTTTAAATGTTTATAATTTAGTTTCAAGTAAGAAAAAATAAAGGGAAGTGTAATGTAAGGGTTTCTCATCTCATTTTTACTTCTATGAGATATATTAATTATTCAAAAATTATTTATTTTTTGTGGTGTGTATACTCAAATTTGATAAACCATATCATGAATATAATTATCTTAATTTTATTCAATGTTTCATTTTATAATTATTACTTTTACGGGGCATACAAATCTACTAATTACAAGCGATAAGAGATTTCTTAATTCAATTTCCTTTCATTATGTTAAACTTCTCCTTTATTGATTATGGAATGCTAAGATTATGTGTGAAATTATTTTTTATTAGCTTATATTTAATTTACACTTGTTTTATATCGATTTATAGCTGATAAAAATTATCAAATCATTTTATTAATGCTTATTTAAAGGATATGATATTTTTTACACACATTATTTTAAAAAATTATCTTTTTACAATTTCATGAAAAACTCATGTTTTCTTCTATGATCATGTTTTCTAAAATTATTAAAAACAATATTTAAATATTATCCTTTTATTTTTAAAGTCATTTTTACTAATTTTTTACTCTTTATAAATCATGTTGAATGGTGTATTTTTTATTTTCTAAACAATTTTCTTTGTGACTTTTCTGAAACAAATATGGAACAAATATTATTTTAACTAATACAAAATGAGAGGATTTTTGTACCATAATTTCACCTTAATATTTTTAAGATTAATTTAAATGTTTACAAGGTTATTTTAAAAGAAATTAATTTCTATATTACATGTGTAATTTTTATATTTTAAAAATTATTTTCTAAATTAAAAGGGTATTTTTATGAAGAAATATTTTATTAATATCTTAAAAGTATTTTCATATATTTAAAAATGATTTGTTGATTATTTTTTTTGTGAATTAATATAATAATACCATTAATAATATTCTTTTGGATGGTTTATGATCATTTTTCTGGGAATGTATTGATATTATGTAAGACTAGTTCTTCTATTACAGATAGTTATTGATTTTTAGGGCATACTAATTTATTTATATTATTTATTCTTTGAGGAGTTAATTAAAATTAGGAAGTTATGAGAGGGGCCTATTATAGTCCCAATATGTATTTTTTGGTATCATGAGACAAACCGTAATGAGTTTTAGATGAGGCCTTACCCATTTGTTTTCATATGTCTTAACCGAGGCCTTGACGGTAAGTTTCAGATGTCCAAATTTAGGAATTTTCTCATTATGAGATTTTTTCACTAATTTCCTTGTGATTATTTTATTAGTAGAATATCCATGTTTATGTTTTATACCCAATTTGATTATTTATATGGAATTATTTGATCATATTTTAATCTAACAATATTAGGCTCAATTTATTGATTAAATGGAATGTTTTTCGGTTATTTACCTTACCATAATTTTTATTTTATATTTATGATATCTTCCTCTGTATATATACCCTTAATGATCATCTGATATCACCCCTTTATTATGTTTTATTTTCCCCTAGGATTCCAATAAGTTTATTATGATTGATATTCCAATAAGTTTATTATAATTGAAAAACTCAACCACTAACCTAACATGACTTTTGTGATCATAATTACATAAATATATATATGTATTCTCATAAATATTTTAAATTTTGATTTATATAATGTTCTCGGTATGAAGGTCCGATAAAAAATGAAAGTACCTATACCAACGGTTTTAACAACAGTTGGTATAGGTATTTGGTTGTGATTTTCATTCGGTGAAGGATGTTGATTTTTTGGCCCACTTTTCCCAACGGTTTGGGAAAATCATTGGGAAAGTTAGACCTATCCCAATGGTTTGGCCAAACCGTTGGGAAAAGTGGCATATTTGGGGACCTTTCCCAACGGTTTGGCCAAACCGTTGGGATAGGTCCACCTTTCCCAACGGTTTGTCCAAACCGTTGGGAAAAGTGTCCAATTTGAGGGTCTTTCCCAACGGTTTGGCCAAACCGTTGGGAAAAGTGGCCAATTTGGGGGCCTTTCCTAACGGTTTGGCCAAACCGTTGGGAAAGGGGACCTATACCAACGGTTTTTGCAAACCGTTGGTATATAAGCGTTGGGAAAGATCTAATTTCCAGTAGTGCTAGGCTACTGGCGTTGGGGTCATTATAGTTGGTATCATAGAAAGTTTAGTAAAAACCTTGGAAACTAGATTTATGAAAATATTGAGTAGAGAAAAAACCCTATGAAAGAATTTGGAAATATCCAAAATGAAACCAAGCATATTATTTAGATACTAGTTATACCAACATTTTAAATTTATGTTATGTATTTTTTATATTATAATTTATATTTTATAATGTTATGATCAAATCTAGTGTATGTCTTTATTTATAAAGGGATCATAGAAAAAATAATGAGAACCATACTAATTCATGTAATATATGTAGGGACTTCCCTCCAAAGATAGATAATGAAGATGGATTTAGAGATATGGCTAGAGCTAGAGCTGTTTCCGGAGATAAAAAATTATAAATATATTGGGAAAACCGACTAAGGTTATGAATAATCACCTTACCCGTATGGAGAAGAATGATCCCAAATGTGCTGTAACAATGTTACACTACTTCATGTGACAATAAACTCCATAATTAAATGGGACTAAAAATCCATTTGTAACTGAGTAATTGAAAAGTTACATAGAGAATATATTTCTCTATTTGAGAATTAATGAAAGGTAGAAGGTTATAATGGATGTTTATTACCTCTTGGTGGATGTCGATCAATGATTGTCATTGATTTAAAAAAATATGGATATAAAAGAAATATGAATCATGGAATGAAATGATTACAAAGGACACTTATTGGAAAAATATTTTCCTCTATAACAGTGAGCAGATATGGAGATACAATTATTTAGTATGAGATAAAACAAAGAAAACATTCCAAACTATGAAATTGAGTTTACAAAGATTCCAAGAATACTATAGATAATGAATGTAATGCAATGAGTAATATTGAGCATTTCTTTGATGAGTTTAAACCAAAAATTTTAAGTGAAATGGTTTTCCAAAAAACATTTATAATAAGAGGATACATTATCCTGT
This sequence comes from Viscum album, assembly GCA_963277665.1. Lineage (NCBI taxonomy): Eukaryota > Viridiplantae > Streptophyta > Magnoliopsida > Santalales > Viscaceae > Viscum > Viscum album. The sequence goes on from OY728165.1 coordinate 818,619,309, forward strand.
TCTATCAAAGATTGAGATAGAATTATCCTGGTCTTATGGTTTTGAACGAAAACAAGAGAGGAAGAGAACATAAGAGAAAAAAAGATATAGGGAAGAAAAGAATAAAGGATTTTTTGACATGTGATAATTTTGGGAAGAAACACCTTGGTACTTGCTTGAAGGGAATGTGAGTTTGTTAAAAGTGTGGAGAAAAAGGTCACCAGGATCATGATTGCAAGGGAAAGAAATAAGTTGTGAAATGTTTCCAATATAAGGAGAAGAGGAAATATTCAAATGAATACCCCAATATTAAAGGGAATATACACCATAAGAAGAAAAGAGATAAAGGACAAGATTATGTTATTGATATAGATGAAGTGGAATGATTATTGTGCTTCATTAATTAGAACTAGTAAATATGTTGTAAAAGTATTTTATTTTTGTTATAAGAATAAAGAAACCTTTATGGATTATATTACAGTAATATTTATTAATGTATTTGAAATCATTTGTTTAATGGTACTAAAAAATGATTCAATGGAAACTAGAACTTCTTTGAAAATACATGATTAAAGGAAATAAAACCCATAATATTTGCTCAATGTTGAGATAATAACAAATAGATAATTATGGTATAACCATGGTCACCATGAAATTGGATAGTTATTTAGTATTTTATGTTATCTTTGAAATAGTTTACTACATGTTTAGTTCTGAAGAATATATCCACAAATATTATTTTAGGAATAAATAAGCATGCAAGTTTTCAATAGGGTTCTATGGTAATTCTAATTGTAACCATGTTTCAAAAGAATACATGTTGAAGGTGTTCACTTATTTGGTATGTGGATATTAATATATATTTCATGTTGTTTGAAAGATTAAAGGTACATTAATTTTTTAAATTTAATAACATTATTTCTAAAAGTCTTGGATCTTGATATTTTGGAATATGCATAATGTTAACCATTTATGAAATGGTTTAAGTTGAAATTTGGATGATTTATTAAATATTAATATATTTATTCATATGAGATAACTTGTGCTAACCATATTGGTGTTGGAAAATTATTTGAGATTGATAGAACAAATTGATATGATGCATTAAAAGTGAATTTTGGTGCACCATTCATTAAAAAAATAATTTTTGGATATTTATTTCTTAGAGTATGGGATGAAATTTATATAGACTTCTTAGCTCGATTACCAAAGACTCCAATAAATAATGATGTAATATGGGTTATTATATTTTTAGGAATAAAAAATAAAACATGTGATATAACATTTACGGTTAAAAAATTTATATAATGTTGAATATATTAGGTTTATTTTTGGAATCCTACAATGATAATATTCATATAGTTTTAGAAAAAGGAAAACCCATAGGATGGGAAATAACCTATCGCATAAGGAAAGCCTGTAAGGCTTGAACCAATAATAGAAAAACGACATGGGTGGATTGCATAACACAAGACTATGTGATGTCTTAGTTTGAGTAACATAGATATGTTTATTTATAATGTATGATAAATAAAGGATAAGTTCATTTTAAGAACCCTATATGATTAAGATAAATAAAATATTTTTGAACTTTATATGAGGAATAAAGGTTGAATTTTATTTTGGAGAAAAATATGAGTTGTGATGGAAATTGTTTAAAGGATTAAACTCTACCTATCAAGTATTTATATTTCGGTATGTTCTTTCTGTTGGAGGTAAAATTATTCCTCAACTCTAGAAAAATTATTTTAGGAAAAAAAGTATTTGTTTAATTTTATTTTTAAATAAATCAATATCCTTTTAATCAATAATATATTTAAAATTTTTAGATTGTAAACTTTCTAATGGCCATGATCTCTATCACAATTTATTATAAATTAATAGTTATATATATTTCCCATGTCCATGTTTTCAATTCCCACTAATTTTCTCTTATTCATAAGCCCATTTTTTAGTGACCTTCTCATTATCCATTCCCTCTTTTATGAGAATGTTTTATCAACCCTTCTTACAATGTGGGTTTCCAAACAAAGGATGTTTAAAATTTCAACCCTTTTTTTAAGATCAATTTAGAATTGTGAGGATTTAATTTATTTATGTAGGGTAGAATGTAACAATATGATATTTTAAAATTACATTATGTTTGATAGCTTATGTTTCACAAAACTTGATGCTTACACAACCTAAAAAATATCATTATTTTTGAATTTCCATTATAAACAGGCCATTAAATTGGTGGGTGTCAATAAGATTAAATATTTTATGAAATAAATATGAAATTTATATTTAATAAATATGTAATTAGTCTTAGGAAATGAACACATAATTTTTAGTAAAGTCATTTTATTTTTCGGAGAAACATTTTCTTCAAAAAGTAATTTTTATTCATTTCTTTGATAAGATAAATAATATAAATTTTAGAAAATTTTATAAAATGTATTTTAAAAAAACTAACTTTATTTTTTGAATCATCATGTCAAAATTATCCTAGAATAATTTTATGGGATTTTTTTAAAAATTCTTTTTTTTGTGTTAAAAAGTGAAAATACTATTTTTATTATATACCATAACTCTTATGAGATAATTATTATATGATAATATTTTTAAATATATTAAACTTTATTCTTGATAAAAATTTATTTATGTAATGAAATAATACATGTGATGTTACATTTATAAAGACATGCTTAAAATTAATGAAAATAATGATTTTAACCTTTAAAAAACTATTTTTTTGAGTTATACATGTAAAATAATTTTAATTAATTTTATCACTTTTATAAATTGAATTAAGTAAAATTTATTAAATATTTTGAATAAATATTTCAATATTAGGTTATAATATCATTATCATTTCTAGAAATTAAAGGTTACCATGGTATAAAAGGATTCACTGTAGTATTGGTAAAATAATGTAACAGGCTAAAGTAAAAAGTTAAAGGGTCAAAATAGCTAAAAAATAAAAAGTTAAATTTGTGGTTTATTTATTAATATACATTAACTATCCATTAAAAAATAAATTATCAATCTAATTAATTGGAATTAATTCCACCCAAATGTGGTAATATTTAAATATAAAATAGTCCTAATTAAGCACATAAAACCACCCATACTTAAGTATAAATTCCACTAATCCCAACCCCATTTCTTCTAAAATTAATTTAAGATATTAAAATATATAAAACAACATCTCTTACCCACTCTAACCATGTTTAAGAAATTCTAGTGTCACCCAATGATCAATTCCAAGTTCCTAAAGGGGCCATTCTTGGAGGCGATACCCAAGAGGTAACTTTCTCGAACAACCTATCTTAATTTATTTACCTTTTCTACATTATATTAAAGTATTTAAACCATAAATAAATTTTAAATACAGTATCTTGTATATGATATAATTTTATATTTGTAATGCACAATCTTATATCGCTCCCTTTTCTTATATCCTCTTATTCAAAGAAATGAAACCATTGTCCAAATTATGGTGGTTAGCCATCTCCATGGACATTGATTTTTAATTTTCCATTACCATCTTAAAGGATGGTCATAAAAGTAATATTATATTTAAATAATATTTTAATAGTTATTTTATAATTTGTTTCATTTTCTGTAACTAATATATAAACATAATATTAAATAATATTAAACTAGTTTTGGATGGTTAGAAAAACCGCCAAATTAAACTAAACATTTATCTTTAACAATTTATAAAATGAATCACTATAATGTAAGATTGAAAAAATATATTTTTAGAAAAAATATTTATTCACAGTGATTTTTTGTGGATTTTGTTTGTTTAAAAGGTTTGAGGTTATTGATAAAGGCTGGTTGTCAAAGAAGGCATGAAGAGTTAGCATGAATGACTGAAACTGCGGAACACGAATGTCTAAACTGATCTCCGGATGTGATCATGCATGGAACTCATAGTTTTATTTTAAAATCATGATGGGTCATTAAATACATTAGAACACAAGAAACTAAAAAAATAATATTTGTTTTTGATCTCGTGATGGGATCTCACGAAGTGCATGATTGTATTTGAGTCTCACAATGGGATCTCTCGTAATTCTCATGATTGTATTTGATCCTCATGAAGGGATATTGAGAATCACTCATGATTATCCTTGGATCTGATGACGGGATCTCATGTAGCTCTCATTATTTTATTTAGATCTCATGATCAGATCTTGCAAAAAGGGAAAACATGACTCGCACAAAGAGCGAATGCAGACTCACACAAAGCACGAATACTGAACGAAGGTTCACAGAGGGTGAATGATGAGTGGAGCTTCATGGAGAATGAATACTAAATAGAGGACCATGGAGCGTGAATTATGATTGGAGGCTCATGGAACATGAATGATGAATGATGGTTTATAAAATAGTAGCTGAACAGAGGTTGGTAGAGCACGAAAACTGAACAAAGGTTCATGGAGTGTGACCATGAGTCACGATAAGGGTTTCACACCCAAATCTCATGCTAGTAGGTTTTTAGAGTGCGTGATGCTAATGATGTGGATGGATTTCCATGAATTATAGCATTTAATGTAGTGGGTTTATTTTTATAAATACCCCTATCCCATCTTTAAATATCGAAGAGGTTTTTCTTAAAAGTTTGATTTGAAGAAACGTCTCAGGGAGGCTCGTACCTAGGATTCGCAAAGATAGAGGTTCACACTAGGGGTTCATAGTGAAGGAGTTTCATACCTAGGGTTCCCAATGAATTATATTTCCACTATGATTTCATAGATAACCAGGTTCGTGCCACGATTTCATGATGATTGAGGTTTGTAAAGAGGAATCACGTAGAAATTTACATTGGCCATGTGTCTTGTATGATCTGAACAAAGTATTGCGCAAAGCATAAACAAGGTTTGCACTAGGAGATTGAAAAAACCAAAAAAATGTTTCATACTAAGGGTTTGTACTGGGGGTTTGATCCATGATTTTGTGCCATGTTTTCATACTAGGATCTCGCACAAATAGGGTTCTTTCCCGGGGTTCGTGACTAAGTCACATAAGAGTTCACATTGGGGTTCACTTTAGGAGCTCATTCATAATGTCAACAAGACACACCCTGGTATCTCACACAAGGGTACATTCGAGGATATCACTTAAGGTGTTATGCACCAAGGTCTCAGATTGGGTTATCACACTACAGTCTTTCGCATGGAGATATAATCTTATATTTCCCTATGAATTGTATCACTGGAATATCCAAATTCTAAATAATAAGAAGAAGAAATAGTATCTAAACCATTTGAAAATACTTTTATAAGGATATTATTCAATTTAGAATTTATGTTTGTGAAGGGAATAATTTAAATCACTTTAATATCTTTCCAAAGTAGAGATAACTATTAATTCTACAGTAAATTGAATTCTATTTCAGTTGTTTGGAATGTGGAAGTGTTTAATGTAGGTGTTTTCACAGAAGTGATGGAGAAACCAAAAAATATATTCAATAGATATTCTACATAAATTTTATGATGAATTCATTTAGGATAATAGAGGGACCTACATGTCCATAAACTGTGGGTGAAACCCTTCCAAGAGAAGTGATAATAAGATGAGGAAGAATGTGATTCTTCCAACTGTAGTGAGACAAAGAAAGTTACTCTGAGAGTGACCCTTGGAAAGTATTGAGCTAACACTAAAACTTGAAAAGGTAGTGATCCTAAATATATAAGTGATCTAGACCAAACCATAATTTTATCAGTGAGACTTAGTGGATTAGGTACATTGCCACATCGCTGTTGTATGCTCCTTAATATAGCCTTTTGAGGGTAAACCAAGTAAAAATCTATGTGTACTTGAGTTTTATTTCCTACCTTACCTTCTGTGAATCATCATAAGATAATATTGGAAATGATAAGATCAGTATATAATATAAAGAGAAAACAAAGTGAGCCTTATAATAAATATGTCAAATCCAGTGGAACATGAAAAATTTCGAAAAGAATATCCATACTCTGATTCACTCCTCCTCTCAGGGAATATAGGCCCCTTTTGGACCTAATAGATATATAAGACCATTTAAATCTATATAATTAAATTAATACCATTTAATATCCCTTAAGGTGTTTTATTTCCATTCGAAAAAATATATATAATTTTAGGAAACCATGAAATGAATGCACCCAAAAAATTAAAATAATGAAATATTATTAATGAAAGGGTGGTAAGATGTTATAAAATTACCATGTATGGTATTATAAATACTAATATGGTAATTTAATAAATTAATAGCATTATTTAAACATTTATACATGAAGTTAAATTACAAAAAAATAAATTGAAGCATGAGGTAAGGGTTTCTCGTCTCACTTTTACTTCTGTGATATATATGACTTATTCACTACTTATTTATTTTATGTGGTGTATATACATTCCTTTTATATAATATATCATGAATCTAATTATCTTCATGTCATTAAATGTTAAATTTTATAATTTTTACTTTTTTTGGTCATGTGATTCAACTGATTACAAGTGGTAAGGGATTTCATAACTCATTTTTCATTATTTAGGTTAAACATATACTTTATTTATTATGTAATGATAATATTGCATGTGAAATTAATTTTGACTATATTATGATGAATTTACATTTATTTAAGGGTGATTTATAGCTGATACACATAATCAAGTCATTTTATTATTTCTCACTTCAGTGATAAGATATTTTTAACAGGTACTCTTTTAAAAAAAATATATTTTTAAAATTTTCTTTAAAACTTTATTTTTCTTCAATTACAATGTTTTCAAATTTTTTAATGAAAAAAAGTTTTCAATATTATTATATTATTGTTTAATGTCATTATTACTCATGTTTTACTTTTTATAAAATAGTTTGAAAGGTATATTTGTTTTCTAAATAAGGTTCTTTAAGACTTTTCGAACAAAAAAATCCATGGAATGTTTTTTAACTTATATGTATTAAGAAGCTTTTACCAAAATCATGTCACATTATGAGTTTGAAGATTCCTTTAAAAATTTACAAGTTTAGCTTAAAATAAATAAATAAATTTATTATCTATGTAGTTTTTATATTTCATTTTTTTTATAATTAAAAAGTGTATTTTACCAAAGAAATATTTCACTAATATCTTTAAAGTATTTCATATATTTAAATATACTTTTCGGAATCATTTTTTGAGTATGTAATCTAATAATACCATTCAATATATTCCTTTTTGTGGTTTATGATCATTTTGACCATGGAAGTATTGATAATTTGTATGAATAGTTATTCTAATATGGATAGTTGTTAATTTTGATATGGATTGTTAATTCAGTTCTATTATTATTTTTTCATGTGAAAAGTAAATTAGACTTAGTAAGTGATGGGGAGGGATTGATACAAGCCATAGAGGTGTTATTAGGTCTTATGATACAAACCAGACATGGTTTTTTCTAATGCCTTTCCCATTTATTTTTTGGATGTCTTGGATGAGGCCTCGATGGTATGTTTCAGATGTACGACATTATTCATTCCATAATTATGAGATTACTTATTGATTTTAATGTAATTATTTGATTAATAGAATATACAAGGTTATGTTTTATTGCTCATTTAACTATTTATATAGATTTATTTTATCATATTTTATTTTAGACATATTATGCTCAAGTTATTTATTAATTGGAATGTGTTTCAGTCATTTACCTTTCCGTAAATGTTATTTATTATTTATGATAGATTCAACTGTATACAAACCCTTACCAATCATTGAAGAACAACGTTTTATTAGGTTTTATTTTTCTCCCAGATTACATGATGTTTTTAGGATTGATATACATGGCTGAGATAAAATAATAATGGTGTTATCAAAGGATTCACTATGTTATATTTTATAATTTAAATTTTAATCTAAAGTTGAAGTATATATCCAATTTTGAAAAACTACTAATCTATCTTGTCCTTTAGGGTGTGATTCCTTATATATTATTCCAATCCAATAAAGTAACCACTATCTCTAGGCTACTGGTTTTGGGATATTTATAATACACTAAATAATTAAATATAAGTCATTCCCCTCAGACCATAATAAAAATTAAATAATAAAAATAAATGGGGTTAAATATATCATAAAAAAAACACCATGTGAAACCATTACAAAAAATTCAAAACATACCTTATTAAAAAAGACTTTGTTTGTCAAGACACATTAATTATTCTTTGAAAACTCATTTAAAAATTATTATTTTAAAAAAACTTATAAAAAACTTCAATTAAATTTTAATGACAAACCAATTTTCATTTAAAACCATTCATGAATTGAAGACTATTATTTCACCAAATTTATGACCCAAATAGGGTCAGATACCTTTGAAACCATCCATTACATTTGAAAAAGTCATTAAATTCTTTTTAAAAACACTTGGTACACAATTTTGTTTTTAGATTTCAAAATCGATTGAAACATATCTCATTAAAAGTGAGCAATTATTAAAAAACACATATAAAATCTTATTTGACTATCAAATATAGGTATAATTTAATATAAAATAAATTTACAAATTTCCTAAATCAATTGAAAAGAAAAATAATGTAATCTCATAAAATCACTGACCTTGATTCAATTGAAATCATACCCCAAGTCGTCACCTTTAATGGAAAAATCCTAGATAACCAAAGAGGTATCCCCTCTGCGTCCTAACATCTAAATCCCCCAAGATAAAATAAACTCAAATCCTAAATAAAATGCTATAATCCCCTAGGATTTTAGTGAGAGGAAGAAACCAAGGGATAAAGGGATATAGGGGAGAAGAGTACAGAAAAAATAAAGAAATAGGGTATCACCTTGAGAAATCCACTTGAAATATGTTTAGAGAAGCTTGGAATCCATAGGTAAGGGAGAGATAAACCCCTTTAAGAAAACCTTATTTGGGTTGAATGAGAGGAGGAGGAGAATTGGGGTAAAAACATTAAATTTAATTGTGATTAAAAATAGAAAATTGAGTTTTAAAACACCTAGGATGTATACATGGTTAAGCTACAATATTTGAAAAACCACACACCAAGCATGTGTCTTGTGCTGAAAAATTTACTAGAGACCTCATGGTTTAGATTCTTGATTACTCATAACCATGATTCAAATGCATAACTCACCCCCAAAAACAAAATTATCGACATGATTTGATTTAAATACCCACACTATTTGGAGAACTATGCTCCAACCACGATAAAACGATCTTTCAAACTTACAGCACCACTCACACATTTACTACACAATTACAAATAAAACTATAAAAATATTAAAACACCCCAAAAATTGAAATTTTAAAATTAAATCTGAAAAAACTTCAAAAAAATTCAAGATAACCTAAAATTAATTTAATATAAATATATCTACAGTGTAATGAATCTTTACAATCTCATATAGTTCAAAATAGTTCTCTATTATTAAAAAACTTCCCATGTCACATAAGTGAAATTAGAAAAATATATACATCCTTTGGTATTATATACCCTTTAAAATTAAAGAATTTGTATTTATAACATGAATATAAAAAATAGAATCTTCAGAGAGGTTCTAAAACCACTTTTGGTATCTTGAAAGTTTCCATCACATGAAAAAATTTCCCCTCCTTCCTAATACTATCTTTTTGTTTCAATGACCAAGGATAAATACCAGACAAGTCCAATCATTATTCTCGACCTCAATCATTTAACCTATCAAAATTATAATGCAGAATAAAAATCATATGTCATTAGGATCCATTGTCAACAATTTTAGGAAATAGGGTAAACTTTTATCAAAATCATTCATATTATTTGAAACATTATAATAATAACTACCTAATAAAGTCTTTTTTAAGAAAAAACATTAAAATAAACCTCTGGCATCCCAAATACATTAACATATTAAATATATTGAATCCATAACAATGGATTATAGTTCATCTGGTTACATTTAACATAATACTTTTGAAATCATAATATCATCCATATATGACTCTCATAATAATCATAATTCGTTGAATAAAAAAAATAAAAATAAAATTACATAGAAATATATCTATAACTTAATTTTTTTCTTCTTGCTTAAAAATAATTCTAATGCCTATATAAGAGTTTCGAAAGTTATATCCATTATGCTTATTAATTTTCAAATTTTGATCTCAAAATTATGTTACATGATGATAATTCCAATGTATCTATACTGAGATTATTTTATTAGATGTGTACCATTTTTACCCTCATTTAATAAAGAATTGTATTAAAATTTCTCCCACTAAAATGATGACACCTTTTAGTATGCATAATATCAACTAATGTGAAAAGATCCATATTTTTCATAATTAATGATTCCAATTTAGTGTTTATCTCATAACTTAGTCTTATTTTTATGACATGATGACAATTATATCATATATGAATACTTTTTTATAAAAAATAATCATTTCATAAATTGTGAAACTATTTAAATAAATGACAGAATTTTTCCAAATAGGGTTACTAATATAAATATTTTATATTTACATTTAAAATCTAATCATAAATCATAAAAAAAAATTAACTTATTTTAACAATGTAAGTGAAATTTAATCCATTATAACACGTACTAAGATTTTTCTAGTACAATTTAAATTCACCCATCAGATTAAGCCCGGGCCGAGAGGGGCCTAATTGATGAAGTCTTCTGAATATTTTAAAAATGGTATACTTATTTATTAAATGTTTTATAAACACATTGTAATTAATTATAAAATATTTACAATGTATTAATTTATTAGAAAACTATATATTAAATAAATATTTAAAAATACATTTTTAAATTTTTTTAAAGATATTAAAAATATTATAATTCCATTACTAATTGAAAAAATTGATTTTTTAATGTAAATAATATTTAATTACATTATTTATACTGTAATCCATGGTTTTCTTCATCATCTATCATATTTAATTATAGATAATTATTGGCCATGATATATCCTTAGGAACTTTATATTTCATATTCAATGATTAATTTCTATATAATTTTCATGATATAATATTATATTTTAAACATATGAAACTATAGAAATAAATGATGTCATATGCTACAACATTGGATATTGTGAGATACGATACAATAAAACTAGAGTATTAATATTTTCTTTTTTTATATTATCACATATTATATGAAATGACCATATCATATGTTAGGGAACCCCATGTCACAAATAAAACTATAGTATAAATTTTATATCTTATTTTATGATATTGATCATGATATCAATTTTCAATATAAAATCTATATCGTAGTCTTTGATATCATTTATGGCATACATTATATCAACATTTTATACATGATTTCAATAATCAAGAATCATGGTAAATCTATGATAATAATGATTTATTTATAAGGATTCATAATGCTATGGAAGGTAATAGAAACCTGAAACCCTTGATCACCAGGCTATGAAAAATAGAAATCATGTATAAAAGAAATGAATTACATATTCCATGAATTGATGATAAACTTATCTATTTATTTCAATGATTTTATTGATGAATATAACCTGGAAGTTACAATATAGTTCCTTCCTCCATGGTGTATCTATAGGATAATCTACATCACCTGACATTCAGGCATGACGCTTCTTACATCCATGATATGCTAGTATAACTTGAGGTAAATGGTGAAGGAGGAATAAAGCTTCATTGAGAATAAATACGTTGAGTAATAACTCAAACCAACACCATCTCAATAGATTTTTTTTATATTTATATAGGCCTCATGAAACTCGATTCATTAAATAAATTTACTAACACATTACATAAAATATAAGTAATGTTTTTGTCCTTCATTATATAAAAAAACAAAGAATTGATTCTCCCATGAGTTTCATATTATGAAATGTATATAATTGATAATAGTTATTTGTGGAAGATTCCTTAATGTTAAAATGTTTTATTTTCTCATAAATCATACATTAATACTGATACATATCATAATATGGGATATCATCATATCATACAATATGACACGTCAATGGTAGTGGAGTGACAACCTATATCACCCCTTATGATAAGCCTAAACCAAAGTATATTATATGAATTTAGTTTATATATATCTTACCATATGAAATATATATAACGTAAATTCAAATAAATACAATTTATAAATCATATTATTTCATTAATTTAGGGGATATCTCTTATATATTTACTATTTGGAGTGAATTTGGCGAGATTATATGATTGTTTTTTATATTAATTATGATTAATAGAAATTATTCATTTATGTTAGATTAATTTTTAATTTAATTATTATAATATATAAATATTATCTATTTTTGATTATTTGTAAAAATAATATGGGAATATGAGATAATTATTCCTAGTTCAAGAGAATGAATATGGTTTACTCATTTTATATTAACGGTGGAAGGTTATGATTAATTATGAAGCATTTTCATTTAAAGGATTTATTTCTAAAGGTGGATTTAAATCAATTAAAGGAGTTTTTCCATTTTTATATTTTTTAAAAATAAAAATCTTTTACTCTTTTTTTTTCTATTTCATCTTGATATTTTTGAGGTGTGGGATTTACATATGCGGAATGGTGAACAAAAAAACATGATCAATAACGGTGATTTAGAGATGAGGTTTAAGTGGTAGATGACACTACCCCATTTTTTTAATATTTTTATAGTTAATAATATTTCATTATAAAGAATATGATTAAATCATGTATCTTGTGAAAATGGTTTTTGATTAAATATGATATGGTTATTGAAAATATCTTCATGTTTTAAATTATGATTCAACTGTAAAATAAATATTTATTTGATGTATTTAAATATGATGGAATTATATTGCCCAAAGGGGTTAGATAATCTTATAAAGGGTTTACACAATTATTTTTGAAACTATTAGGCTACCTAGTATAATGTTAAGTTATACATGCGGGTGTGCTGAGTATATAATGCTTTATCTAATGAATTTTTTAGTTTTGAGATATCAATTCACTAGGTCCTAATTTTAGAGTGGGTGTCCATATAGACTAAGTATCATGAATTATTAGGTATATATTTATTTCATGCTCAAGTTTTAAACTGGGGTATTTCCAAATAAATATAGGTCTATGCAAAAACAATTTAGATATTGTTCCACCAGATATTCTTTTTATTGTTTATTATCCAATTTTTATATGGGTGTTTTTTAGCATAGAGGGTGTGGTTTATTATATTCCACTTCTTAAACATATCAAAATCATTTTAATATTTATAATATTTTTTTTTCATTTTTTATTAAGGGTAATATTCTTTTTTATATTTTAAAGGGGACCTTTATTAATGATTAAACTGTAATAATACTTTAAATACACTTGGGTTGATTCTTTGAGCTTACCTTGTGGTTTTGATTTATATTATGTATGATACATTGGATATAAGGAATATATAATATCATTACCTAGAAAATTTAATTACAGAAATTTCTTGGAAGAGGGTTGATTAATATTTTTATGTTAATTGGTAGGATTTATAATGACTTGCTAAAATTGGGATATCGTGAGACCTTAAATAAAATTCATGCATTGTCTCTCTTCCCATGATTGAGTTGTAACACCCCAAAAAATATAAAAGCATATAATTTTATTTCATAGAACATGTTACAAACAATACTTTGTTATCTTGAAATGGATGCAATAATTATACACAGGACCTAGTTTTACAGAATGACAATATACTATTAATATTATTATTTAATATGATACTTATCGCCTAGCCATTGGAATGGAAAGTATGATTAGTATGATCTAAATTATGAATAAATAAATATAAATATTAATACAAATATATATTAAACATGTTTATTAGTTATCAATTTAATAGAAATAAAATAAGAATCATTTTAAAGAAAAAAAAATATTTTATGAAAATTTTTTTTTTCTTAAAATATCATTAAATCATGCGTGGTGAACATAATTTAGAATTAAATTTTAGTAATTTTAGAGAATTTATATTAAAAAATAAACTTAATTTTTTAAATATGAGTACATAAATTATCTTAAGGTTTTTTTTATTTTTTTAAAATGTTTCATTTTTTGATGAATAATTAAAATAATGAATTATAATTGAAAACTTCCTTTTAATATAAATAATATATAATGTTAAATTATATTTTTAATTGTTTTTAATGTAAAAATAGTTAAATTATACATCTATTAATCCAAAAAATATCATTAGAATCATTTTAATTTTAAAATTTCGTAAATGTTTGAACATTTTCACTTAAAAAACCCACGTTTTCGTCATGTCTGCGAGAGTAATTTTAAATTAAATTCTTCTATATATAATAATTTAATTTAAAAAATGTATTAATTATTTGTAATATAAATATTTTATATTATATAATAAGGTAAACTTAATTACTGTCCATAATTATTAGTGAAAATAATTAAAATTAATTACATGGATTTAGGTAAAAAACAAGTTTACTTAGTGGTTAAACATAGAATATAATGGGTAAAATGACCTACGGACTTGTCTAAAACCAATTTCTAGACATATTTAGTCCTTTATAATGTCCGGATATATTTATTGGAGTTATTTTGAAACTAATATATGAGATTTACCTATATAATAAGTTAACTAAAGAAATAGACAAAAAATGAACCCTCTTTGCCATTAATATCTATTCTGATTTGGGATTGGGAAAAAAAACTTGGGTTCTTTTATACTGGTTATTTTAAAAAATAAATTAGTGTTTTTTTTCATAATAATTTTTATTTAAGTTTTATAGAAGAAATAAAAACTTAAAATTCTTAATAAATGCAAACATAGTAAATATTTAGTTAATAATTAATTAAAATAAGGGTACTAAAATTCTTAAAAGTAAAGTAAATTGTGTTACATATTGTATTAAATTTATTTTTAGAATAATATATCATTATTAAAAAGTGTGAAATTTATATATTAAAATTACATCATTTTATTGTTATTTTAAAATTTAAATTAAATAAATAATGTAAAAAATGGCATTTTTGTAATTTTATAATAAATGATATTTTATTAAATAATTTAAAATAACATAAAATAATTAATTCTTCCAATTGAATTTAAAGTGTTAATAAATATAAAATATTTTCCATTAATAAACCAATGTATCTTTTATAATGAACACATTGACCTCTAAATAGTAAAACTTTGTTAGCGCCGTTATGGTTAAAGTAGTTCTATTGGCACATTACATGTGCTTATTTTAAAATTATTTTTCAGAAAAAACACGATTTTTATCTTATAAAGTAGAAATAATATTTATTATTGGTGGTTATAAAGTTTATAATAAGTTTAAGTTTAATTTATTATTGAATGATATATTACCTATGTTATAAAAAAGTTACCTTAGTGAAAACAAAAATGGGTAAAATTGAGTAAACTTATGGACCTAGGAATAAAATGATAAAAATTATTTTATGTAATTGTGGTGTATGTTTTTATATATCCTAAATTCCATAAAATCAATTTTTTCAAATTTTTAATCACATTTGGAAAGGGAAACCTCCCAATTGTGAATACTTTTGAGTATTTATTAGAACACGATTTCTCCTCCATTGTAAAAGGGAACTCACTCTGCTAACTTCTTAACACATCTAAATATAATTTATCATCTATAACCAACCCAAATAACTCCCAAAATTTACTAAACTCATCCTATCAGGCATAATATGGGAACAAATCCATCCATGGAAGACCTTTTCTGAAAACCAAAGGGAGTTAACAGAGGAAGAGACAATGTTCATCGATGTTCATTTTTTGTTTTATTTCATTCTCCTACCCTTAAATTATTATTATACCATTATTATATAATTACATAATTATAATCCATATAATAATATTTTATTTATTTTAAGGGTATGACCTAAACCTGCACACACTTCCAGAAAATGTGTTACAAAATCATTATTCATGTGTACAATGAACTACTTCCTCACGAAACTATATCATTCGTATTTTCATTACCACCTCCCACGGATGTGAATAATGATGGATATATAGTTAACATATTATATTTAAAACATAATTATACATTTGGATTAATTATATATAAAATAAAATTTTAATATTCTAATATGTAAGGGATATGATAATGTCATTCATCTGTACATAAGATTACCACCTCGCGATGCGATGCGATTTTTTTCACTAACACATTACATGGAAGGTAATAAAGGTATATATAATGAATATATGTGATATACATGAAATAATTTTGATATTAAAGAAATAATTATCTTTATGTAAATAAAATATATCATTTTCTGTATTACCTATTAATGTAATGAAAAAGTGATAATGTCGTTTGTGGACGTGTGGACTACCACATCCCCAAAGAGATGAGATTACTTTTACATAATAAGAATGAAATATATAAGTATAATTTTTAAATATAAATTATTTTATGATATAATTATAATTCATTAATGATAAAATATTACTTAACTTCTTTCGATGATAATCATTTAAAAATTGAAACGTTATGCATGTGTAAGTATGACCTAAAATCTCCATGATTGTAATGTTAGTCCATTTTTCATAACCATATTTCATGATTGGTTCTAAAAGTATAACTTATTTATAAATATAATAATTTATTTATTTATTATTATTAATTATATGTTTCAATATGACCCTATTTACCTTTTTCAACCCACATATGTTATTTTTGATATATAAGACGAGTATAGTGAAAACATTCAACATAAATATAATTAATTAAATAACTATGTATAAATTGTGTATAATTGAAATAGAATTAATAATTAACATGTAAAATATTATCAAAAAGTAAATAATTAATTTTTTTAATAATTATGAAGATAAATAACAATCTTGATGAATCATACTCAAGTTAATGGTTTTTCCAGTATCACTTTTATTTCTATGAGATATATTTCATATTCACAACTTATTTTTATTGTGTGGTGTATATAATAAACATGATTTTTTTTATCACTATCCTTAAATTTATGGGGACTTACTTATCCATTTTATGATCTCTCTTTCATGGGTTTAATGGTTTCAAAGTTACTGAAGCAGTATGATATTTTTGTCTCAATTTTCTTTCTTTGAGAAGTATGTTATGTTATAAACATATAACTTTTTATGTGGTGTATTTACTGATAATTTGACATATTATATCATGATTCATCTCAATTTCATGACATTATATGTTTCATTTAATTTTATTCTTTCATGGGGATTTTGATTAAAATTTACAAAATTAGTAAGATTCTTTTATTACAATCTCATCGTTTATTAGGATTGTATGTAATTAAGTCACCAATGTTAAAATCTTATGATCTACCTTAAAATAATTCTCACAAAATTTTTTATCCTTTGGTTATTTCAAGAGAATAAATTTTTTCACTTTATTTTCTACTCTTTATGTACTGAAGAGTTCAACATAATTTTATTTATGAAAAATCATCTTCTCAGTTGAAATCTCTTTTTCTCCAGAAACCATGTCTCCTAAAAATGTTTTCAATAATGTTTTAAAATGATTTTTTCAAAAATTATGGAAAATTTTACTCAAGAAATATTTTAAATGATTTTAAAAATATTCCATTATAATCTTTCAAGGTATTTTCATATAAAATTATTTTCAAAATGCTTTACGTTTTAAAAAGTGATTTTCAAAATTAAGACCTTGTTTTCCTCAAAATGTTTCAATGAACTTTTAAGGGTATTTCCATTTATCAACATCAACAAAACTTAATGGTAATTATTCTCAAATGGGGATATTTTTTAATTATACCATCCTAATTATTTCACTAGATGGATTAAAACTATTTCAAAGAGATTATTATAGATCTTGTTTATTTTTTCACATATTAACCACGTTTCAAAGAGATTGTTATAGAACACATTTATTTTCCGTGACTTAATAATGTTTCAAAGGTATTTACATGAAACCCATTTATTTTCCATGTTTTGAATATTTTATCAAAGAATAATGATTGTTTCTAATTGTTTTAGGATGAAATCTCTAAGAACGTTAGTCATATTGTGGTTATTATACATTATATATGGTGGGACTACTTAGATAACACCAGTTGAGCCAATAATATCTTAAACTATGGGTACTCATATATTGTGCCCAAATAAATTGGGCAATGATTACGGTCTCTTGATAATTATATTGGAAGTTGGTCGTATGGTTATTCTAATTTTAAGGGTTCTATAAGGGTTTTATGTGATGATGTTCTAAGATAACTATATGTTTTATCTATTCTTTCTATGGGTTTATTATGATTTTCATTTGATCAATATTTATATCACAAGAAACATGATTATTGATTCTTATGAATTTTTGTTTTATTAATTATTTAATCTATGTTTACATGTTTGGTGATCCAAGTACTGATGGGTATAAATATTAATAAGTTATAATCATGAACTTTGATTATTTCATCACACCCTGATGATATTCTTATGCTCATTGATGACATACATTGGTTAATGATTATGTTTACACTTACTGAACAATTGATCCTACCCTTCTAATGTTTCCTCTTCCCTAGGATTTAAAATATTATTTAGAATGAGTTATTTCCATAAGGTATTATATATTGATGAGTATGATGTATTAATGTGAAAAATAAAATATGGTTTAAGTGAGAGAAATGATCTTTCAAAGTCATGTGAACTATTAATGTTATATTTTTTCCTAATTATTTGAAACTGTAAACCTAGAAGGTCCTATATGACATAATTGGTCTATTTTTTTTACTTTTTATGTTATAAGTTTTTAATGGAAAAAATTGGTTAACAATTATCAGCATCAAATATGTAAATGTAAAGTTCCTGATTTCGACACCAGATCCAGGAGTGTGGGTCCTAGACTGTTATAGTTGGTATTAAAGTAATGATTCATATAAATTTAGGGATTTTTATGTTTTCACTCGAGGTTATCTTAATATTTTTGAATACCATCATTGGTTTATAATATTATGATTGATCATAAGTTCGAAGTCTTAAAAACCCCATTTGTGGGTTTTAAGTTGTAAAATTTTGGTGGTTATTAATGACATTTTTTGAGATGATTTATTAAGTTTTTGTATTAGTAACCCATATGATCATCATGAAATGTTATTTATGGAGGAATTATTTTTCATATTTAATGAAAAACAATGGAAAAAATTATGTTGGGTGACAAACCATCACATCTGGAAGGGCGGTGGGGATTTTACCCATTACCAAAGGTTGATAAGGGTTTCACACCTACCACTTACCTACATAATATCTTGTTTAGTATAATATTCTTTTACTGTTAAATGTTATGTTTATTTTAAAAACATATAGTATTTTGTTTAAGGAATAATAGTTTATTTATCTTTGCGTAATATATAATCAAGTCATTCTAATATTTGGATTTCAAACTTAGTCAATAATTGTTTGAAGAATTTTAAGGATAGTGATTTATAGAATTATTTTGTTTGAAATATGGTCATTACTATTGAAATTTCAAGATTAATATATAAATATTTACAAATTTTTTAAATTATAATACCATGTGATATCCATTTTAGTGTTTTTTAAAGAAAGGTGGAATAAATTGATTATTCATTTTATGGTTATGTAGTCATTAAAAAATGATTTTAGTGCTTCAGGAATGAAAAATTCATCTTTAATACTCATCATTAGAAGAAAAAAATAAGATTCAAGGGGAAATTTCCTAAATATAAAATTCTAATAATCAAGTAAGTATATTTCCATATTCTCAGTGTACAAGGAAATAGAATTCCTCAAATTTAGAAAAAGGTTCATAAAAAAGTATTATCCTAGTGCATTAAATTTTGATGAATTGATGGTCTTTTCGATCACCGTATATTTTTGGTTTCTTGACCTTTAACTTTACTTTGATGATTCACTTTCTTGTGATCAATGGCCTCAATCACTCTCTATAATTATTTATGTTTTTCTACATTACCTAATATATTCTCTTATTTGGAAACCTTGTTATGTGTTATTTCATATGAATTTTTTAATTCATTTTCTCTATTTTCAAGAGTACATTTGATAAACCCCTTTTAAGATGCGAGTTTATAAGAAAATCATTTTCAAATTTCCAAACATTGATTACCGAGATAAATTACAAATTGAGAGGATGCAATTTATTTTGGGGGAGGGGGTGTGAAACCATGAAAATTATAAAATAATAACATTTTATTCAATTGTGTATGTTACACACAATAAATATTTATCTTGAAATTCATGTAACAAATAGTTTCTTCGATAGCTTGTGTTGCATGTTAGGATTGGTTTCACCAAATGACAATATACTGTTAATATTATCAATTATTATGATAGTTATCTCCTAGGAATTGTAATGAAATATATGAATATGATTAACTAAATTCTGAAAATATTTATATTAAACAATTTTATTATTTTTCTATTAATTATAAATAAAATAAGAATAATTTAAAATAAAAATAATTGCTTTCGGGAAAAAGTAATTTTTTTTTCTGAAAAGAAGGTTTAATCATGCTTGGAACACGAAATTTAATATTAATTTTACAACTTTTATAAAATTTATATGAAAAAATATACATCATTTTTTAAATAGTAAAACCAATAATTAGATTAGGGTTATTTTTTTTGGTATTTTTATAAAATTTTCATTTTTTAATGAATAATGAGAAATACTGAATCTTAATTGAAATCTATGTTTTCAAGTAAATAACTTATATTGTTAAATAACATTTTTATTTTTTTAAAATCTAAATTGTTCAATTATAAATATATTAATATAGTATAAAACATTTTAATCATTTTAATATTTAATTTTGATATGAAAACATTGCAAACAATGTAAAATTTTAAACATTTTCACTTTATATTCCACAATTTCTGAGAATTAAATTTAGAAAAATAGATTACATATTTTTAGTCATAATAATTTATTTTTTCTAATATGGTCAAATTAATTATTGACCATAACTATTAGTGAATATTGTTAAAATTAATAATTGTGATAAAGGTAAAAATGAGTTTACTTAGTGGTTAAAAATTGAATTTAAGGTGTAAAATGACCTTAAAACTTGTCCAAGCCCCATTGGATATACTTATTTAGATCCTTATCACCTTAACAAATATTTTTTTGAGTTAGTGGTAAACTCTTCCATGCGAGTGACCTATATAATAAGTTAAGTAAAGAAGAAGACAAAAAAAGAATATTCTTTACCTTTAATAACTATAATGATTTGGGATAGGGAAGAGAAAACTTTGGTTTTGGTATACATTTTATTTCCCAATATGAAATATTGTTTTGAAAATAATAATTTATTTTTAATTTTTTGAGATATAATAAATACTTAAAATTCATTTGAAATGAAAATACAGAAATTATTTAGTTAATAATTATTTAAAATAATGATACTAAAAATATTAAAAGTAAATAAAATTAAATGAATTATTTTTCCATTATTTTTTAGATAAATATATCATGTTACATAGATTTTAACATAATATATTCAAATTACTTCATTACCATGATATTTTTAAATTTAAATTAAATAACTATTGTTAAATTTAATATTATTGTTATTTTATAATTAATTATATTTTATTAATTGAATTAAAAATAATAAAAATATAAATTTTTTCGAAGTAGTATTTAAGGGTTAATAAATATTAAATATGTTCCATTCATGGACCAATTGTTATTTTATAATGAACTTATTGACCCTTAAATAGTTAAAACATCCTTAGTACGGTTAGGGTTATAAAAGTGTCTTTACACGTTACATGCACTTATGTTAAAATAAATTTCCAACATAGATGATATTTTTTATATTATAAATTAAATATATAATTTATTTTTCTTACTTGTATTTATTCTTAAAGGATAAATTTCATAGGTTAGAAAACTATTTACAAAGGTAAAAATAATGAATTGTAAAATTTAGTAAACATAAAGACTGAGGAAAGAAATGATTAAAATTGTTCTATTTTTGTGTGGTATAAGTTTTAATCGAACATAATTACCCTCAAAATTCATTATATATAAATTTTGGAATAACATGAGGTGAGGGAGACCACCCAGTAATGAATACGTTTGAGTATTTACTAGAACGCCACTCCTTCTCCACTATAAATGGGAACTCACTCTCCCCACATCTCCACACCTCTTAAGACAGTTGGATTATCTAAAACCTGAAGTAAACACTCCCTAAATTCCATAAAATCAGCATATAATCCTTAATTTTGGTATAAATCCTTCCAAGGAAGGATATTTGTACAAACCAAATGGAGTTACCCGAGGAAGATGTAACATTCATCAATGTGCATTCTTATTTGATTTATTTCTCCACAATATCAATCATTATTATAAAATGATTATACAATAGCCTACATATAATAAATATACTTAATATTTTTAGTTTAATGGTATCACCAACAACCACACACACTTCAATCAAATGGGTAATGAAATCATCATTTGTGTGTATGGTGGATTACCACCTCACGAAACGATGCCGTTCGTTTTTCCATTACCACCTCTCAGGGTTGGAAATAATGATGGATATAGAGTTTATATATGATATTTATAACATAATTATACCTATGGATTCATTATAAAAATATATGAATTTTTTATATTCCAATAAATAAGGGATATGATAATGTCATTCGGCATCACGAAGGAGAGTTCCGGATTCGCGTATCTTGTATGAGAGGTCTGGATTCGCATCAGATCTGTGTGTGGATGTTTAGCATTTCAATTTTGAGATTTCGATTCCTCGATCTCGACTTCATCCTGGGATCTGGGAGCAGGGGTATGCGCTTTTTCAGTCCAGAGATTTATCTCTAGCGATTTCGAATATGCAGTTACCGCCCTTGATCTGATTTATGCGCTCTTCGGTTTTGACGATTTTGGCCCTTTGGACCTCGACATCAATCTAGTTTATGTGTTATTTATTGCTGGTTCGATGATTTCTAGGAGCTGGGGTATGCTCTTGACACTGTTAGGTTTTGGGTGTGGATCGCGGTGTTCATCTTCGGCATCGTGAAGGGGGTGGCCCATGAAGAAGCTGGTTCGCGATTCTAATGATCCAGGAAGGGGAGGGAACTTTCTGCTGTTCGGTAGTTGGGTGTGGTTCGCAGTGGTCAGCTTTGGCATCGCGAAGGAGCTGGTTCGAGAAGTATATGGTTTGAGAAGGAGATGGTTCATGATTCTGATGATCTGCGGAGGAGAGGTCGCATAGACCTGTTTTTCAAAGGGATATTTGGTCGTGAAGGACGCTTTGGTTTGTGAAGGAAGTTATTGGTCCTTGAAGAACATTATTGGTCTACGAAGGATGGTTTTGGGTCACGGAGGGGAATCTATTTTGCGAAGAGGGTTTTTTGGGGGGGTGGGTGCGTCAGTGGAGTAGGAGCTCGCGCAGGGTGTGATCGTGAAAGAAGGGCCGCACAGGGTGCAATCGTGAAGGAAGAGCCGCTGTTTACTTTGGAGTCCTTTTTCCCTTGATTATGGCGGCTTTGTTCCATGGTGGGAGTGGGGGTTGAAGGCTTTTGAGGAGTTTTGGGCAGGAGTATGGGGTGGGTCAAGTTGTTTCGTGACTTGGTGTTGGTGGGATGAAGGGGTGGGTTGCGATATGAAGGTGATTCACATTCGGACGCGTGTCCGTGAAGGTGCTGGTCTGTGAAGGTATAGGGGTACGGTAGCTCAAAGCGTGACAGATCAGGAGGAGTGTCCAGGGAGAAGTGTGCCTACGCTGCTCAAGGACGAAGGGGTTTGTGGTGACAAGGGAAGCTCTCATCATCAGTTTAATGGAGCCGGACCTAATGAATCGCTGGTAGAACCTCTCCTTAACTGACAATGAAAAATCAGTAATTTCTACATGGAAGAGTGAAGATGGATTTATTTCATAGCGACTATCCTTGATTATTATTGGAAAATTTCTAGCAAAAATATCCTTCAACCGGGGAGCGCTGAAAAATACTCTACAAAATATTTGGCGATTGGAGGACGGCGTTGCTATAAGAGAAGTGGAAGCAGGACTCTTAGTTTTCAAATTCATTAATGAAAGAGACAAATTTAAAGTCCTTAAAGGTCGACCATGGTCCTTTGACAACCAAATCATTCTCATGGATGACCTTAAAGGAGAATAAAATTTTCAATCGGTTAATCATTCCTGCTCAACTTTCTGGATTTGAATTTGAGGAATCCCCTTTCATGGTAGAACTGAACGTGTTATGCGTGAGATTGGAGGACACATTGGTTCATTTATGGAATGGGTCTAGTATGATCCAATTCCCTGGGGAACCTTTGTGCGAATCAGAGTTTCGATGGATGTTGCACAACCGCTTATGAGGGGCACGTTCTTGACAGTTGAGGTCTCAGATGTCTGGATTTCTTTTGAGTTTGAAAAGCTCTCTATCTTATGTTTCTTTTGTGGGTTCCTCATACACTTATAAAAGGCATGTGAGGTGAAAAAGGAGGACGGATAGGGCAATGTTGTTCTGCAATGCAGGCCCTGGAACCGTGCAAAAACCACTGGGATGAACTTCATTTCCGAATCTGAAAAACAACAGGACCGCGAAAAACTTGCAAAGGCTCTTAATATGTGATCTGAACCAACTCATACTAATATAATCATTCTTGGGCCTCCAAACATTGATGCTGATAGGCATATGAATCAAAGGGCGGAAGGAAGGAATTTGGGCTGGGCGCGGACCTCGGTCGAGCCGAGGGAACAACACATGAGTCAAGGGCAGGGGCCGACTACCCATCCAAGCCAGACCATTTCTATTTTGATGGCCATTTCCCCCCATCTTCTAGGCTACATCCAATCTACAAGGAACCACCAAACCCAGGATTAGGGGTACAATATCTATGTAACGACCCACTTGATCTGGTTTCCAGTTCGGAGGATGTTGCTCCCAGTACTACCCCTTAGACTGTTGATGACATGACAGGGATCATGATGCCAGGTACTTTAAAACATCGGATGTGCAATAGAATAATTCACAGGGATACGGGTGTGGACCCCCCAATTCATAGGACAAGGACCATAAACGACGCTCAGAGGCACCTCAGATGATTGAGAGACCACCAAAGAGGCGAAAAGGGGCAGACGATGGTCGGGGAGATGAAGTGTCAGAGGCGGCGGCGGGTGTGTCCCAACCCCACCTAGGGAAATGAAAATATTATGCTGGAACTGTGGGGGGATTGGAAGTCCCTATATAGTTCACGTTCTCTATCACCGGAGATCCAAATTTCTCCCTGACATAGTTTTTGTATCCGAAACTATGTTGGATATCAAGGATGTGGGCCTCATGGGCCATAAGATTGGGTTCCAAAATGTCTTTCCCATTGGAAGACATGGACACTCAGGGGGTTTTTGCCTCTTGTGGAAGGAGGATCTTGGGGTCAAGATCTCTAATTACTCATGTAATCAAATTGCTATGATGGTTTCTGGCCCAAGAGATCCTCCTTGGTCACTTGTTGGGTTCTACAGGTGGCCGGGAGGGCAGGATAAACACAGATCATGGGACCTTTTGAAGCGGCTGCGGGACTCCCTCCGTGGCCCTCTCCTAATAGGGGGGATTTTAATGAGGTCCTGTATCACCATGAAAATGAAGGGGGACAAGCAAGAAGTGCCACTGCAAAGTAAGATTTTAGGATGTCTCTTGTGTTTAACTCTCTTCATGACCTCGGGTTTTCTGGCGCGCCGTTTACCTGGCATTGGGGTAGGTCAATGGAGAACCATCTGGCGGAAAGATTTGACAGATTTGTCTGGAATGATGAGTGGACCTCTCTTTTCCATGCCTTCTCTATCGTCGACTTACCCCTCGTCTCCTCTGACCACTGCCCAATCATGTTGTCCACAGTCTGAGAAGGTCAACAGAGGGGACCTGAGAGAACCTTTCGCTTTGAAAGTATGTGGATCCAAGATAGTGACTATGAAAATGTGGTTCAAGCGGCTTGGGAGGGATCGAATCGGTGCACCATGAACAACTTTCAAACTGTTGCGACTTGCCTTAAAAAGTGGAGCTCTTCCATATTTGGAAACCTTGACCGGTGTATTGAGGAAGGGAATCAATTAAAGTGACTCCACTCCTATCCCTGTTCTGACTCTATCCTCAGAAACATCTCTGTGGCAGAAAAGAATCTTAACGCTGCTCTGAGGGAAAAAGAGAGTTTTTGGTTCCTCCGGGCACGGGAGTCCAATATCATAGATGGTGATCATAACACCAACTTTTTTCACCAACGAGTGTTTGCGAGGAGAAGGAAGAATCATATTTCTCATCTAGAGGACCCCACTGGACGAATTGTGCATGACATAAATGACATTCACTCTATTATCCTAAACTTTTTCAGCAAACTCTATTCAACAGAAAGTGTTAGCACTCCCTCATGCTTGATTGGATGCATTCTAAAGTTGGTTATAGAAGACATGAATTGGTACCTGGAAAGAGAGTTGTCTGATGAGGAAGTGCTTGGGGCCCTGCATCATATTCACTCTACCAAGGCACCAGGACTTGATGGATTTTACACTTTGTTCTTTAAACGCTTTTGTTATATTCTGGGGCCTGAGGTGTTGGCCCTAATGAAGGAGGTGTGGGCTGGAAGATCCCTCTTGAATCCATGAATGAAACTATTATTACTCTTATCCCCAAATCCCAATGCCCCCAGAAAATTTCTAAGTTTAGGCCAATCAGCCTGTGTAATGTGATATACAATTTTTTTTTCAAAATCTTGGTTGCCAGACATAGGGACTTTCTCCCGCTACTTGTCTCAAATAACCAAAGTGCGTTCGTCCCAAAGAGATCTATTACTGACAATGCTGCCATTGCCTTTGAATTATTCCACTCTATGAAAACTTTCTCTTCATCCAAGAATGGAACCATGGAAATGAAACTAGACATGATGAAAGATTATGATAGAGTTGAATGGACTTTTCTCGAACTTGTTCTGTCCAGATTGGGATTTGGGAAGAAATGGATCTCTAATGTCATGAATTGGGTTATGTCTATCACCTACAGAATCAATATTAATGGGGTCCCTTCAGCGAGCTTTAAACCATCAAGAGGCTTGAGATAAGGGGACCCACTTTCACCATAACTCTTCATTCTGGTGGCATATGTCTTTTATCATCTCATCCTGAAGGTGGTGGATCAAGGAGTTATACATGGTGCTACGGATTGTAGAAATGGCCCCTATCTCCCATCTCTTTTTTGCAGATGATAGCTATTGTTCGCGCATTCTACCCCGCAAGAATGTACTGCGGTCCTGAATATCATTAATCTATACAAAATGGCCTTGGGGCAATGCCTTAATGCTTCGAAATCAGAGTTATCCTTTAGTAAAGGCAGCCTACAAGCTAAGAGGGAGGAGTTGCAGCGAATGTGCGGGTTTCCTCTGGTTGATAAGCATCTAAAGTTACTTGGCCTCTCGACCCTGGTGGGTAGGTCGAAAAAACAAGTTTTCGGCACGATTGTGGATAGGGAGGATAATCTGATTTGTCTTTGGTCAAGTAGGAGGATTTCCAAGGCGGGAAAGGAAGTTCTAGTGAAGTCAGTGTCCCAAGAAATCCCTTCTTATGCCATGTCGCTATTCAAATTCCCTGAAACTGTCATTGATCAAATCCACTCTCGGTTGGCCAATATTTGGTGGGGATCCCATGAGGGAATAAATAACGCCCACTGGATGTATTGGGGTAAGCTATGTGTTTCAAAATTATGTGGCGGCCTCGGTTTTCGAAATCTCAAATGGTTTAATGAGGCTCTTTTGGCGAAACAAGGATAGAACCTTATTTACCACCCAAATACCCTGTTTTCAATGGTGATGCAAGATAAGTACTTCCCTCATTCTGATTTCTTGCACGCCCAGCTGGGACCACGATCAAGTTTTATATGGAGGATAATTTGGGGAGAAAAATATATCATTAACTTGGGTTGCGTGTGGAGAATTGATGATGGGAATAATGTTAAAATTTGGAATGATCCATGGCTGGAAAAGGGCATCAATCATAAGGTTTCCTCCCCTATTGTCCCTGGTTTTGAAGATGCAAGGGTACGTGATCTGCTCGATGACTCGCTTGAGGAGTGGGATCAGGAGAATCTTCGGTGCTGGTTTAATGAGGTGGATCGTCATCTCATCCTGAGTATCCCTCTCACACCAGGAATGGGTAATGACCAGATTTTCTAGACGAGGGAACCTCATGAGAGATATTCTGTTAGTTTGGGTTAGAAAATGAGGGTTCAAGGTTCTGTCCAGGGTTTTACCGATAATCGATGGAAGTGCCTCTGGTCCCTCACCACTCCCCCTAAGGTGAATATTTTTTGGTGGAAGGTCTGTGCTGGGGTTCTTCCAACCCGTGACATTCTGGTGCAACGACATATGGAGGAGGAAGACACTTTCTCTTTGTGCTTCCATGAATTGGAGTCTCATTTTCATTCAATTCTTTCCTGTAAGGGGGTGGAAGGGGTGTGGAAGGTTTGGAGGCCGAATTTTGGTATTTTCTTTGATACTTCAATTGGGTTGGTCCCAAACCTTACTAAATGGGTGTCTTCTCTGGACCCGAGTGTGGTTGGGATGATATGGACAATTGCATGGTTAGTTTGGACTCGCCGAAATGAATGCATTTTCCAAAGGAAGGTGACCACTGTCCATCTATGGGTGGATAGAGCTTTGGAGTGGATGAATGGATGGAAGAAAAGTGAAGTGGTGCATTCTTAGGGCCACACCCGACGGGAGGCTCCCTTTTGGTCCCCCCCTGAGGGTTTCCTCAAGATTAATACAAATGCCACTGTCTCTGATAACTCAAGGGTCTACATTGGGATCATTGATCATAAAAACCTTGACCAGATTGTGGAAGCTTAGTGTAGGGCGGTTCCTAACTCATGGCGCCCTGTGGTGGCTGAGGCATCGACCATCCTCCAGGGGCTTCTTTTTTCCCATTCAAAATGTTGGCCCAAGATCCTGGTGGAGTCTGATTGCCTCAAAGTGGTGAACGCCATCTCAAAAAAAGATGAGGATTCCCAAACTTTTGGCCTCATCTTGAGGAATATTTGTCCCCTGACTGATGGTTTTGATGCATGAAAATTTTCTTTTATCAGAAGAGAGGGTAATTCGAGAGCCCATCGTTTGGCTCACATTGGAAAATGTTGGGGTGACCATTCTTGGGTGAACTCGTTCTCTGATTGGCTCTGTAATCTTGGTTTTCTTGATCAGTAATTTATCTATTCCGATAAAAAAAACATAGTATAAATGAAATAATTTTCTTTATTTAAATATAATATATAATTTTTTCTATTACTTTTTCACACACTGAAAAAGTATAACGTTAATCATGGACATGTGTACAATTTCCTCCTCGAAGCGATGTGATTCCTTTTACATTAAAATAATGATATATATAAGTATATATAATTAAATATCATGATATTTATTATATAATTATCATTATTTTAAGATAAAATATTAATTACCTTGTTTCCATAATGATCATTTAAAAATGAAAATGTTACTCTTGTATACGTATGGCCTACTGTCTGCACTGTCGAAACATTAGATAATTTTTAATAACTAAATTTAATGATTCGGTTTAAAAGTATAATTAATTTATAAATATTATAATTATTTCATAAATATTATCCTGGATGTGTTTAAATAATTACTTTTTTGACCTTAGTCTACCTACCAAAGTCATTTTTGACACATCAGCTGAATATGGTCAAGACATCAGACATAAACTTAATTGATTAATTAATTATATATAACATTTTTATAATTTAAATAAAAGTAATAATAATATTTTAAAAGGTTATACATAATGTAAATAATTTACATATGTTTACTATTTATGAAGATAAACAATAATAGGGACAAATCAAACTCATGGTAAGAGGTTTTCTCATCTCTCTTTTATTTTTGTTAGAAATATTTCATATTCACTAATTATTTTGGTTGCATGTTGTGTATAATAAACATAAATTTGTTTTATGATTATTATAATTATATTTATAGGGTTTTACATATCCATTTTAGGATCTTTATTTCATGAGTTTTATGGTTTCAAATTTACCAAAGTAGTAATGAATTTTTTTGTCATTTTTCCTTCTTTGAGACATATGTTATGTTATACAGCTATATTATTTTATAAGAATTATATACTACAACTTTGAAATGTTATATCATTAATATATTTAGATTCATTATATTATTTGTTTCATTTAATGTTATTATTTCATGGTTATTATGATTCATAGTCAAAAAAGTTATAAGAGTCTTTTATTATAATCTCATCGTTTATTGGGATTGTTTATGATTAAGTATCCAATACTGAAAGATTATGATATAGCAGAAAACGATTCTAATGAATTTTATTATACTCTAGTTATTTCATGAGAATACATTTTTTCCATTAATTTTCTTCTCTTTAATTTCTAAAGAGTTTAAAATAATGTTTTTATGAAAAATTTTCTTCTCAGTCAAAAACTATTTTTCTTCAAAAACTATTTTTTCTAAAAAAGTGTTTATAAGTTTTTTAAAAAGTTTAATTTTCAAATCAAAAAGGTTATCTTCATCAAAAAAACTTTAAATTGAATTTTAAAACCTTCCTTTATAAAAATTGAAAGATATTTTCTAATAAAAGTATTTTCAAAATGATTTATGCTTTAAAAAGTGATTTTCAAAAATAAAAAGGTTATTTTCCAAAAAAACTCAGTGATATTTTAATGGTATTCCCATTCATAAACATAAATAATATTTATTTTTATTTATTCTTCAATGTGGATATTTTTTAATTATATCATCATCATTCTTTTTATGGATGGATTAATATTGTTTAATAGAGATTGTTACAGAACTCATTTCTTTTCTTTGGGCTAAACTTGTTTCAAAGAGATTGTTATGGAGCGAGTTTATTTTCCACAAGTTAATCTCATTTCAAATATATTGGCAGGAAAACCCATTTATTTTACATGGGTTTATCAAGTTAGTATATAATAAGTATTATTTTTATGAGTTTTATGATAAAGTCTTTTTGTATGTTATTCATGTTGTGGTTCTTGGACATTATATATGATGGGTGCATCCGGATAGCCTTGGGTAGGCTCATTAAAGCTTAAACGATGGGTGTACTTGGATAGTTATCTAATTCATTGGTTAATAATAATGTTCTTTGGTGAATTATATTGTAATTCAACTATATGGTTATTCTATTTGTATGGGTTCTCTAGGGGCTCTATGAGATGATGTTACAAGATACCAATACGTTTTATCTATTATTTCTATAGGTTTGTGAAGTTTTACTTGATCAAGATTGATATCAGATGGCACATTATAATTGATTCTTATAAATTTTTACATTATTAATTCATTATTCCATTTTTTATGTTTTTTGATCTAGGTATTGATGGGTATGAATATTCATATGTTATACTCATTCACTTTGATTATGTCATCATACCCTTATCCTATTCTTATGCTCACTGATGAAATACAATTTTTAATGATTACGTTTACCCTTATTGATAATTTAAATAACCATTATTATGTTTTCCTTTCCATTGGTTTTAAATAATTATGTGTAATAACTTATGTTTGTAAGGGATGTCTAATAGATGATGATAATATATTAATGTGAAAAAGAAAAGGTGGGTCAAGTGGGAGAAATTCGCATTTAAAGCCATGTGAATTGTTTATGTAGTTGTTTTTCATAATTATTTGAAATACTAAAACCAAAAGGTCCTATAGGTTTTAAGTGATCCAATTTTTTCTTGAAATGTTGTAAGGTTTGTGTGGAAAAAAATTGGGGAATAATTATTGGCATAAAAGACAGAAATGAAAAGTTCATGATTTCAACATAGGATCTGGGTGTGTGGGTCCTGGACTGTTATATGAATTTTGAGAATGATGGTTGATTTCATGAGAGTACCAAAAAGATATGGGGACTTTGGATTATGGATGGTTTATATGTGAATTTGGTTTAGAAATTTACATTTATTATTCCTAATATTATTAAATTTATGGGATTTCCATTTGTATTGAACCATAAAATGATTTTTTATGGATAGAAATCTTGGTAACAGAGTATCTAATAGGTTACAAGACTAATTTTCCCATTTAGTATCCCCAATAATGGTTATGTTTACACTGTGGTTATAGAGATGATCATGCTGAAAAAAAGGTAAATGAAAAGTTGTAATTCATTGGTTCATGAAATGATTGGTATTTTTGGTAGGTTATTTACAAGCCCCACAAAATGATTATATTTTATAATATGTGTTATACTGTATATATACCTTATTCTTCAGAGAGTTTTCTTTTAGTGATTTGAGGGGTATTTATAATATATATAAACTTAGGATGGGATAAATATTTTATATTATATATATAATACATTTTTTATTATTATATTCTTCTCAAATTAGTATGGTTGCGAGTTACTAGGGAGGAATATACTAAGTACTAGTTTATACTCAATTACAGATTCTTAAAATAATTTCAAACCATTGATATTGAGCTTATGGAGGTGATAATTTCATTTTAAAGGGATTATTATTGACTTTGGTTATTATTTATATTATTATTTTATCCCTTACTCAGATCTTCATTAATTTTTAATGGTATTGTATTCTATTTAGATTTCTTATATTATTAGTTCTAGTTGTCATCCCTTGGGAAATTGAAAATGGAAATGGTATTAAACTCTTATTCTCATCATTTATCCATTGGAGGGATTCCATTAAGATTTGAATTTTTAGTGTGGTATAAATATATTATAAGACAAACTTTGAAGTTGGAATATGTGAGGATTGTGTTAGGATTGAATGGAAATAATAAAATTGAATTCAGAATGGGGAATAGATGAAAGAAAAATATTATGGGTGTGGATGAAAAATTTATTCCCCTATAAGGTCTATGAATTATATTTATATAACCGAATTTATATGTATAAATTTTTTATGTTACTCTTATAGGTATGGGGAAATTCATTATATAGTTTTTCATGGGTGTTGATGATTCTGTATGTAGAGTATAGGGTGATGGTTTACTTGGGATAGACTAAGGGAAATATCTTTTTCACCCACCTATATCCTTGGGTTTAGGTTGATAGAAAATAATGTGTTCTTTTTTACTTATTTTATTCATAAGATTACCAAGACTTGTGATTGTATAGATTTGGGTACCATTAATGAGATAAAGGGTTGTTCTGGAGATCTTAGTAAAGGATAGTTCATGGTGTATTGATTTATATAATTTTCAATAGTAGTGCTCACAAAAATATCATAAATATTTTTGTTGGATATGTTACACTTTTTTGTAGGATACAAAGATGAGTTTATTTATAGTTTACAAATTGTTGGATCATTAAGTATGGTTGGATAAAAGCTTGTTGAAATGTATAACCCTTCCATGAGAGATACTTTATATTGTCGATGAAGAAGATTCCGTGATTCTATAGACCGAGTTTCGTAAACAGTTCAGGTGGGGAGTCCCTATCAATAACCTTGAGAGTTGAGAATCAATAAGAGATAATGACCATAGATCATCAGAGATCTATCATGTTATAATTTAGTATCACATTAATCATCTTTAATCAATATTTACCTAATATATTAAAAAATGAAACTCTAAGAGTGATTCATTTTGAGATGGTTTTACAATCATAGATCTAATATGTTATCATTATTCAAAGGGATAATACTTTTTTTTATTTGATAGGGTAATAAAAAATAGATGAGATATTATTAGAAAAAACTTGTACTCTTTAAAAGGTGATCTAATTCATTTATTCTATAGTGGTTATTGAAATTACAATATTATTTCTCTAGGATTTTTAAGGTCCCAATATGACCACATACATAAAATTTTAATGAATTACTAAAATTTATGAGTGGGTAGTTCATGTTATC
Source organism: Viscum album (assembly GCA_963277665.1). Taxonomy (NCBI): domain Eukaryota; kingdom Viridiplantae; phylum Streptophyta; class Magnoliopsida; order Santalales; family Viscaceae; genus Viscum; species Viscum album. Next base: position 818,653,161 of record OY728165.1, read on the forward strand.
CTCCAGTGAAAACACACTTATTTTCATTTATTGGGTAATATATATCCTCTATTTCTATTTTACAGGATATAAATAAGAGGTATGATCATTATATTAAAAGTATAAAATGATCCCTATGAGCATTATAGACCTCAAATATAGTAGTTTCTATAGAATAATTTTTTTAGATATTATAACTTCTATAAATGCATTGGTTTTAGGATAGGAGATAACAAGATTGACCTCGTTGGTTAATTAATGCATAATGGAGTAGGCATAAAAAGATTTTTTTGGACTATATATATATTTTCAACATCTAGACCAGGGTCAAGGTGATGACATGATTCAAAGTAATGAAAAATTATTGAATGGATAGTGATAATTATAGGTGCCAATGGTATCTATGGTTGATGAACCAAATGTATTGTTTGATATTATTTGTATTTTCAATAATCTTGTTTTAGTAATAGTGTAGACATATAAATCACACTATTTTATGCATGTATGATGGTTGAATGTTTCTTTATAGATGTTTCATATATCATTGAAGCTATAAACACCCATTATATATTTTTTAAGGATATTAGAGGTTTAATCTTGTTGTGAGTTAGTTTTATTGTTGGATCAATTGTTATTAGAATTGATCTTCTTATAGATGGATCCATATTATGTCCTTTTTATTATGAATTAATTGTTTTCTATTGAATATATCATTAATCATTATCAATAAATTGTTTTTCCTGTCTTATAGGAGATACTTTGATTATTTTTAAGATTGATATCAATTAATGATATTTTAATGGAATTATTTAAAATATATTTCATCATAGTTTTAGAGTATAGTGTTGTGTACAAAGAAGGATTAGGTAGAGGAGCTTAGTAGAGTTATTATAGAGTTCACAAATTCCATTATAAAGGATTTTATGACTATCCCCACACTATAAAACTAAGTTTAATATTGAATTTTTAATTAGGATAAATATATATCTTCATAACTATATATCTGAAAAATCCTGATAGTATTTGAGAATTGAGGATTCAAATTAATGATATTTTATTTCTATCCTTTCATAGTGGGGTGTACTGGTTGTATTCAATAAGAAATAGAATCAAAATTTAAAGGTACACATTAATTATCAATAGAAGATTTAGGTGATCATGAAGAACCATTATCCTATTTCTAGAATTAATGATATTATGGATATGTTAAGAAGTTTAAAATGGTTTTTGAAAATGGGTTTTTAGTGTGAATATGATTTTTTTAAGAATTTAGGATGTTTTTTATGATAATTATCATTTTAATTAAGGTATAGATGTTATGATAATGTTGTGATGCAATTAATTGTTAAAAACATGCCAACATACCTTATTTAAAATTTTATATTTAAGGAATGTATGCACATCATTAGGTTTGTGAATTAGATATTTTAAACATATCTTGATCCGTTTTTAAATATTCTATTATTGTTATCTTAGTTTATTTAAGATTATAGGAGGAGAATGTTGATCATATAATGTTTTCCTTAGAGTGAAAAATAAGTTGAGTCCTTAATCAAGAAACCAAGTGTCTTTCAATTGAAATATATTAATAAATAGATCCATGATTATTAAATGAGGAGTTTTAAATGTTTCCCATTCAAAGAGATATTTAAAATCATCAAAAAGTTTATCATTCTAGAAAATTATATTAGTTAAAAATACCTTGATTCCATGTCAATTATCATTGGAGTTTTCCTCTAGATAGACATGAGTTATGATTAATCCAATGGAGGAGAGGAAGTCTAAGAATCATACCCATATTTTAGTAAATATCCATGATAGGTGAATGGAATTTATTTTGATGACTTGGATAATGGTATTAAAGTCACTCTCCAACCATAATTTGGAAAATCACTTTTACTTAGAGAATAAGATAAGATTAATTATACTAATCATGTTAGCATTAAGATATGAAGTGGTAAAATAGGAACCATAATTAAAAATTAATATTCCCATTAGGGTATCTAAAAATAAAACAATAAAAAGAGGGGCCAAGATTCTATTTTAAGGCTCTATCCATATTGATTTTCATATGACTTGTAAAAGGGGGTTTCCAAAGAACATCAAAAGTACTAGTAGGGGGATTAAATTTACCACTAATTATTTGAACCATCAAGAATATGAAATAATGTATAGAGTTATGGAAGTAGTTATTTTGAAGTGTGATAGATTCTATAGTAACCATTATAATCTTTGCGTGAGAATCATAGAGGTTGAAAGGAGACTGGTGATGTATAAAAACATTCTGACCGTACCAGATATTATAAAGAAGCTCTGAAACAACCTCATGGAAGTGGTTTTAAATATGTGTAGAAAACTATAACTTGGATCATCTTTGATATATAATGGAAGGATATGAAACATGAACATATGCTACTTAAAATTGATCAAATAGATCTCTCCACAAAGTAGAATAAATGACATGTATTAGGAATAAATAGTCAATATCCTCCTTGGGATCATTGTGAAGTGCACACCTAGAGCATAGTGATTCACCAATCATTTGAAGGAATACATCCATGGGAGTTTTATAGGGACAAATCCTCAAAATAAGTGTCATTATTTAGGTCCTAATCAAATTATTGTGGAATTTAAAAATCCAATAACATTCCACCTTATCCAATCTAGAAATGAAGCAGTAATAATTAATTGTATTCAAAACACCTTTTCAAGTAAGTTCACACACTATAATGTCATCATGATAGAGGTTGTGATTGTTTATATGTATGTGATTTAGAAATTTTAAAGATGAGGTTTTAGATCATGTAATTGTGGTTTAGTATTTTTGAGGATAAAAATTCTTGATTTTATATTTGATTCTAATTACCACTAAACACCACCATAAGAACTCTACATGAGCAGACAATGAGATTGAGTGTTACCCTAAAATATTTCCTTTAAAATGACTTGGGTTATTGAGAAATATCAAGGCTGTATTATCATACATATGTGGAAGGTATTTCTCTTTTTTAATGGAAACATTATATCACAAGGAATAATACCGATGCATTTCGAAACCATAATACAATAATATTTTATTATAAAATGTTTTTTATTCCATATAATGTGAAGGTATATATGGAAAATAATCATAATTAATTCCTCAATGCACCTATTAAGGTATAATACAATACTCCTACTCTAATAAGTCTCTCCTATCTAAATATATGTTCAACTAACACCGATAATATACCTTATTAGATAATATAAAAAAGTATATATAAATCATAGGTGATCCTAAAAATATACTTATTTCATCCCTCATTGAATCTCTCATGTGGTAATATTAATAAAATGGGATAATAAATCCATGAATGGAGTAAAATAATCAAAACACATCAAACTTACATCACTATAATTCATCTTACAAACTATATCCAACCCATACCTTTCTACAAATAATTTTTCTAATAGGTAATAATATAAAACTTTCACAAAATAAATTCCATATTTGACTCAAATCAAGAAATTAACTAGTTGGGCACCCTTAGTGACCTTATTATAATATCATTAAATACATATCCACCTATAGGGATATCTGTATAATACACACACAGACACACACAAACACACACATACATATATATATATATATATTAAAAAAACATCACCTAATGGGAATCTCACTTTCTTCAAGTGTCCACCCTTGGGGTCTCTACATAACTCAAGAAGCCACAACCTTTACTACTCCAAATCTACGTTTTTTAATAAATACATTTTTTTCTGGTTGAGTTGAAACATTTAAAAACTATATGATGACTAAATAATCCTAAATAAACCATAATAATTCCAAAAAAGATAAAAACAAACAACAAAAATAAAAAATCAAAATTGGAAAAGAAAACCCAATGGACACAAAAATAACATGCATAAAACATAGGGATTACTAAACATGTAGTGGTGTTGAGCCCTACGCTTCTCTTAACCCTCGAGGGTATACATTTCTTGGAGTAAACCCATTTTACTATCGGCCACCACTCTTCCATGATGACACCAATGCTTACATTAAAAACTTCATGAATAGGAACCACACAAAACTAAATAAGAGGTAATATCATTGATCCCAACCATCATTGGTAATGAAGAACAACCAAATTATTTATATCATTTGTTGAAACACCACCACACCTGTAAAATAAAAAAACTAATAGAAAATGATGAACCGATATAATAAACAAAACACCCTAAAAAACTAAAACAACCAATGAAATCAAACCAATTGAGATCAAACACCAGCGTAGAAGCAACTATTTGGAATCCCATATTAGTATAATCCGACAAAAAATCATCAAATTTAGAGGCTGCAATGGAATTAAAGATTTACTAGCTTCATGAAAGTGGGTTTCCTTGGAATCCCTATGAAGTAGTTACTAAAGAGGTAGATATTGGAGAGAGGAAAAGAACACTACATAGAACAATTCATAGAATATAAGACACATACATATTGAAACACCATAATAGATGACCATAAATGAATAAGAAAAGACTCAATTCCCAACAAATTAACCCTTGAAACAAGAAGGAAGAATAATCTTAGGATACAGTTCTTGAAAAACCATCATATGATCAGGCTACACATCTAAAAAATACCATGAAAACCATTAAACCATACTAAAACAGGGGTCTACTGTATTAGATCAAGTAGAAAGAGAAGATAAATAACTGAATGATGGCCTCTATAAATATATCTGATTGTAAATGCCCAAACCATGAAAGAAAAACCCAAAACCAAAAAAAGGAACATAAACACTACACAATTTTCCAAATCTAAAAAAACCAATAACTCAATTTGGATAGACTAAGTTTAGGTCTATCTTGATGAGTAAGAAAATAAGAGTACACTAGAAGAATGTAGAGTCGCAGAAGTAATGACCACATGCCCAAAATCACAAAAAAAATAAGAACCTGAAAGAGAAGAACATTAAAGATGTGACCACACTAGAAGGGGAGATGAAGAAGATGAGGGGGGGGGGACCTAAAAGGGATCCATTATTTATGGGAGATGATAGGGAACCCAATAGTTGAAGGAGAGAATGGGTAGGGATACCTAGGGAGAACATTGAAATCACCCTCTATAACACATTACCAATCAATCTACCTCCTTTAAGAAACAATGATTGAGTAACTACCCACCAATAAAGTCTCTCAATATTGTTCAGGTGGCCACCCATCAAGGACTTCCCCCACCCCAACCCACCTCTATTTATAAAATACATACAAAAAAAACGAACATAAACAAAAAAACAAGCAAACGAACATAAACAAAAAAACAAAAAAAACAAGTGAACACACAGACACAGACACACACACACACAAACATACATACATACAGGCACACACACACACACACACACTCACTCACACACACACACACACACACGTTGTTTTCCTTGTGTCCACTATCAGTGACTCACAATCACAACCTAAATCATCACTATATTACATCACACATCACCTTCATAACTATTCATATCATCAATATCATGATAATATATTATCATAAATATATTCATACCTTCACTATCTATTTTATCATACACCTACGCCAATTATACATATGATGGTCTTATGATAATTTAGTAAATCAAATAGTCAAACCACAATGCCACCATGTTCTACCAAAGATAATATCCTAGGGTGTTACTCATTATATGACCAACATAACTTATATTCTGGGCATAAAAATTTCCATAACCTAATAAACAACCATAAAATATTAGAAATATCCTTCTAACATAATCTATCATCCATAAAACCCCTTTTATTTACATCTTAATCTATGTAAACAAGAGTGGTTTATCTTAATTTCAAAAAAGATTTAGATGTCATCACCACTATCATATCATCCCACAACCTCCATGATACACATCATGAAGAGTGGATGAAAAAATTAGGTGGCATGACCCATTTAAACATGGAATAACCTTATACTAAATATAGAATGACCCGTATCAAATCTATACACCCTATATAAATCAATGTTTGAATGTATTCCTTCATTATAATTTAGAAGAACCCCAATTTTACTCTAGATAGTACCTTCTAAATTTATTATACCATCACCCAACTCTATCCTAGCAATTAGGGTAACTTTTTAGGAAAGTGGCATATCCAATGTGCCAAATTAGCATGACCCGAGGCCTAATTGGAACAACTGGTACAAATGTTCATAAAAATAATTCTCTTGAAAATATAAGGACAGAATAATTATTAATATTTCATGCACAAAATTACTATAAAAAACATAAAAAAATATCCATAGATGAATTAAAAACACATCTCCTGACGAATTCATCATGTAAAACATATCATAATAATCCCTTTATTTATATAATTTTAATTTTATTATCATATATCAAATTCCATTAATAAACCACTAAAATTATCAAAATTTCAGTTTTTATATCCTTAGAATATATTCCCATCATATATCAAAATTACCATTAAACTATTTACTTTATCCCTCCACAAATCCACCATACCATAACTTATATTTTTTTAGTATAATCTCCTCAAATAAAAATTCCATTATATCCTTTTTATATTTCAATGAAACAATATTTATCCCAAATTCATGATAAAATTTTATATATGATGAAAATTTGATAATTTTGAATCACTTACCCCAAGTGTGAAATTTGAGGGGAGATTTGTGTTGGGACTATACCTCTGTGCATTCCAACCTATACATGAGTTCTTGAGAATTATTTAGCGATTGAATGATTCTTGGTATATTCTTAGACAAGGGTGGGAGTAGTATTGGGATTTAAAAGATCGAATTCATTAAAAAAAACTGCCAAAAAATAGTTACTAGGTATCCATCATTGCAGGCAGTCATGTAGGTGAACATAATATCAAATGTAGGTAGTAGTGGTATCCCAGGCTATTACTACAAAGTTAGGTGAATGATCTCATTTCTATTATAGAGGAAGAGGATACTAGATCATGTATGTCTTGGTAGATGTGATATAGACGATAACTAGGGTAGTAGGGTGAAAAAATTTCCTTCGAAGAGGAAGAACAATGACCAGGGGCCTCCGATAGGTAGATAGGGTGCCATTACCAGAGGAAGAAATAAAAATATAATAGATAGGAGTAAATGAAAATTTCATCTATTATCACTTCCATTACATCATGGTGGACTACATCAGACCCAAGGAGTATGAGATTATGGTAGAGTTCACACTCAAACATAGAAGGGATTTGAGCAGGAGACAACTAACACAATTTGAGGTACAATCTATGTATTATCTAATTTATAACTCATACTAATTGATAACTATATGTTATATTCATTTCATACTATACACATTCATTTTCAATATATATATATATGTATACTAGTGGATCCCTTAGTATTGTAACATCCCAGATCCGAGTGCCATCCAAAGGTTCCCCAAACCCAGTTGGGCACATGAACTCAAACGCTTTTCTCAAAACTCCAAAGGCTACCAACTAACAACAAGGGGAAAGGTGTCAAATTGGGGAAACTATGCCCCCTATGGCAGAGTATACAAAACAGAATGTAAATAGTAAAAAATAGCGGAAGCAATAACACCAAATAGAAATAAAAAATGAAAGACTGAAAGTAAATCCCATATAAGCCACAATATAAATATATGATTCATGAAATATGTATCTAAGAAAATATCCAAATGAGTTAAAAAGATAGAAATCAACATAGAAACCAAATTAAAAAAGAAAAAAGTAAACTACAGCAGTATCACAAGCCTCAACTTGATCCCATGATCTCAAACTCCTATATCAATCAAGTACCTAATGAAGAAGGGAACTTTACCTTATCTACACCTGCAATCATATAATATGTTTGGGTCTAAAACAATGACACAAATAGGGTGTGAGACAAATCCTAGTAGGAAACCAACAAAAGATCTATTCCTTACTATCAGTGAATCCATATAGCAGGTAATATGAAAGAATGAAGTAATATACTATAAAGTACTAAAAATTAAACAATACTAAAGTTTTCAATTACATTCATTAACATTTATTATTCATCTATTGAAACATGTAATCCCGGGATCTAGCATAAGCTCTGTATCCCCTATATAAATTAAATAAAACAGACATCTCATAAGACCATATAAACAATCAAGTAAGATAGAATCCAAGATTGTGATTTGGCTTGGCAGACAGGGCACAATCATTCAATTGTCCACAATCGACCCTTTGATAATCTCTCATGATCTAAACCCTTTGGTGCATCATAGAATTAATTAATTATAAATGACCATCTACTAAGTATCTTAGGGTCTAAGACCTTGGGTCAAAAATTCATTTAATAAAATATTAATGACAACCTGGTATCTCTCACTATCAATACCCCCAGGTCAAAAATTCCATTAAAACATACATAAATGACCCCTTTTGGGAAGATCTTACAGTCCAATCCTCCTTGGTCAAACATTCCTTAAATTATTTATAAATGAACACCTAGGTAGCTCTCATGGTATAAACCTTGTGTCAAACAATCATAAAGAATCTCCTAGACATTTCACATAATCAACAACTCCATCCTAACAAAATAAGGCATGGAAAACAAGGCAAGACTAGCAGGCATCCTAGATCAATCAGACAAAAACAACCAATCAAGGGAAACACACCCATGGGGTGTCCCTTAGAAAAATTATCAAACCATATGCCCATGAAACAACCCTTTATTAATAAAAAAACCATAGTAGGTAATAAACAAGGTTTAATTACAAATCACACAATACCCAAAACGTGGGTATATGAAACTTTAAGCATGGATAATCTAAATAAAAACAAAAAAAGGTACAAAACACCTACCTCGATGTTGAATGATCGATATACTTGAACATCATCGCTTAAATCAGGATTGATCGATGTAGATCTACAAAATTATGAAAAACACCCAACCTTGAATAACACAAAAGAGAGGATTTATCAAGAATAAAGGAACTAGGGGTTTTGAGAACTCACCGGTGGGATTCTAACCCACCTGAAATTGTCTAAATCTGAGCTTGGATGGAGAATCAGGATATCAAACTTCATTCATCATTCCAGAGTGCTCTTGTACGGAACACATGAAGAAGAAAGTGTTTCCGGACATGAGACACGACCCCGATACGATATATCAAATAAAAAAAATCTACATGGAGTGTTCTTTAAAAATAAAAACCATGTAGTTGCCTTAACCAACCCCTGACTTAAGAGGGTCTTCCAGGTTACCACAAGACCATGTACTCAGCAGCCACTCGGTCAGCATGTGACTGTACACTGAAACTAGGCACACGATGTGTACATGGGAATACATGGCATGTACTCAGAAAATTATCTTTCTTTTTTTCCTAAAAAACAACCTAAAATAAAGATCCATACCTGAAATGAAGATCTTAGTTCTTACAAACATCCCCCCTTAAATCAATTCTGCCTCAAATTTCCCTTCCAGGGGTGGTGAAGAAAAATCTGCAAACAAATCTGGCCACTACGATCAAACATCATCCTCCCTTTCCCAAGTCTCCTCCTACACTCGCCCATACGACCAAAGAACCCATACCATTGAAAAAAATGGCAATGGAGAACCTTTGTGCTATGATACACAATCTGAATAGGGTTCTACTAGAAGGATTCATCCACCTTAAACTAAACCTCCTCAGGATGAAAAACATGATATGGTTTTGAAAAGTATCATCGTAGCTTTGAAACATGAATGGCATCGTGAATAGACTGATACCTCTGAGGTAACTACAACTGATAGGAAACTGACTCGACTCTCTCCAAAACCTAAAATGACTTGAAGTATATTATTGAAAACTTCCCCTATCTCCTAATCCTCTTGTGTTCCATCCTTTTTGTGACACACATGAAAACCTGATATCTGACCTCAAACTCCATATGTTATCTCTTTCAATCAACATAAGATTTCTACCAAGCATGTGCAGTAGCTATCCTCTTCCAAATAAATTCCACCTACTCAGTGGCACCCTAGACCAGATGATGTCCCAGTATAGCTGCCTCTCCTACCTCCAGCCAATATAGGGGTGATCTTTATGGCCTACTGTATAGATCAGCATAAGGTTCCATATGAATTGTTGCCGAAAACTATTAGTCTAGGAAAAATATACCAGGGGTATGTGTCACTCCCAAGATCCCCTAATATCCAGGAGACATTTTCGAAGCATTTCCTCCAAAACCAGAATCGTACACTTAGACTTTCCTTCTGTCTTGGGATGGTTTGATATACTCAGAAGTACCTGTGTACCCAAATCCCTCTATAATACCTATCAAAAATCAAAAGTAAACTAGGCATCCCTGTCTGTAATGATAGAGTGCGGAACCCAATGAAAATGTACTATCTCTTGAATGTATAAATTTCCAAGATATCAACACTAAATGTTTCCTTTATCAACAAGAAATATGAAACCTTCGTGATTCTATCAATAATAACCCAAAAAACATCAGTTCCTCAAGGTGTCATTGGTAAACACGTCCTGAAATCCATCGCAACATCATTCAACTTCCACTCAGGAATGGGAAACTATTGTAATTTCCCTATCAGTTACTGATGCTACACCTTCACCAGTTGACTGGTGGAACATGTCATAACAAAACTTGCTACACCCCTCTTCATGCATGGCCACAAATACTGACTGTGTAGATCTTGATACATCTTGGTGACACCAGGATGAAATTCTCATACTTAGGCACGAAAATTTCATAATATCTCCTCACATATGTCTGCTGACACCCATACATGCCCACAAAAATGAAAAACCACATCCTCACCTACCATTCACATAGGAGTAGGGTCCTCACCTCACACACTATCCCATAAGACTAGGCCTTCAAAATCTGATAGCTGCCTCATTACCACTCGATCCAATAGAGTATAGGTAACATATATAGAATGAAGAAACGTCTACCTCTATTTGACATGAGCCTTAAAAGTCATCTTAGAGAATGGAGTCCTAAGATTCCACTCACTAATTGATTCCCAGACTTCCTGTGTCTGAGCTATCCTTATCAATACATCATCCATTGCGTTGCCTTTTCCAGGCATATAGGCATGCTCAAAGTCAAAGGACTAAAGGTACTTAACCCACCTTAACTATCGCAATATCAAATATCGTTGAGTAATGATATACATGATGCCTTTTTAGTCAATGTATAACACAAAATTCTCTCCCAAAATATAATGTCTCCAACAACGCAAGGCATGCACAACTGCAACCAACTCGAGATCCTGCATCGGGTAATTAATATCATGTGTCCTAAACTGCCAAGAATCATACGAAATGACTCTTCCCCCCTACATAAACACTTCTCCTATTCCGATACTTGATGCATTGTAGTAAATGGTGTAACTCTTGCACGACTCCGTAAAAACCTGTATCGGTGCGGAAGTCAATCTCCCTTTTTGGTCTTGAAAGGATGAATCAAATGAATCTATCCATAATTACTTCACACCCTTCTTAGTTAGGCCCATCACTGGCACTGCTAAGCATGAAAAGTCATAAATAAAACATCTTTATTACCCAAATAGCCCCAAAAAACTCTGTACCTCAATGATGTTCATCGGTTACACTCATTAAACTACTGATCTCACTTTCATTGGGTCTAATGATGCTCCTGGCACTAAGATAATATGACCCAAAAAAAGAGTCTGGTCTATCCAAAAGTGGAACTTCGAGATCTTAACATATAACTGATGATCTCTTGGTGTACTCAATATGATACTAAGAGGGATGGAATCATTGTGTTTAGTGTGAGAGTAAACCAAGATATATTCCATGAAGACCACCTCAAAAAAATCCATGCATGGATGGAAAACTTGATTCATCAGTGCCAAGAAAACTGCTGGTACATTCGTGAGATAGAACAGTATAAACAAATACTCTAATCGACAATACCTTCTCTGAATGGAAGTAATATGTATATCTAATGGTCTAACATGCAACTGGTGATAACCATATCTCAATTCAATCTTTGAGAAAACTCACCCTACTTGAAGCTGATCAAAGAGACCATAAATACTTGGAAATGGATATCAGTTATTTATCATCAACTGGTTTAACTTTAGAAAATACACAAAAAGAATGAGGGTACAATATGACTTCTCTTCAAAAAGGATAGGAAAAACCCACGGAGAAACATTGTGTTGGATGAAACCCATTTCCTGTAACACCTCTAACTACTTATTGATCTCTTGAAACTCTAGTATAGCCATCCTATATAGAGGAATTGACACTAGTGATACCCTTGGAATAATATAAATTGAGAAATATACCTCTCTCTCTAGAGTTAAACCAGGAAATTCATCTAGAAATATATATCTAAAATGATCCACCACTTGAGGCATGTCCATATGTGAAGTCCCTTGGTCATCCAGATATAAAATAGAAATCTAAGAAATTATTCCTCCCAACCTATGAAGCTAGGATCCTACTCTGCTTGCCTGGACATCCCATTCACCCTTGTGTAGAAAAGATCCACCCCTAGTGATGTGAAACTCACCTTGTGGCGATAGCAGTCAACAAAGGCCTGAAGGGAGTACATCCAGTCCATTTTGAGAATGAAATCAATGAAAATCACATATAAAACATAGAGTTCCTATAAGAAGTGACACCCACCAACCTCAAGAGGTCACTCCTTTAACTGACTTACACTGGCCTTCCGAATCCCCAATGGAGTTTCTAGTATCAAAGAATCATCAGAATTAAAGATAAAGAGCCCATGTTCTCCACAATTGCAACAAATATAAAATTTTGGGAATCCCCCATATCAAAAAGAGAAGAATCTAAAATCGAGGCAACTTGAATCGTACCTCTAACTGTAGAGGGTACAAGATCCTAATCCTACCGGGTCTATTACATCGCAAAACTCCGACCTATACCACGACCCTATGACCCTACCTGGCTACCCTGAGCTGATCCACCCTACTGTCACTGAAAACCTATCGTGTGTCTTCCACGGCCACGACCACCTCCTCAACCTGAATGGACTGACGAACTCTAGTTCTCTGAATGATGATAAACTGGTGGCCCCACTCATATACATGGAGTCATAACAGATCCCCTCTCAGTCGCTACTGGTGAGAACATCCTGCAAACATGATAAATATGAACCATGTTTTCATAAGATTCGAACTCAAATGGTTCTCTCGGGAACTATGGTACTGTGTACCCACTCTTTCAGCACTGGTAGCACACCACTCGACCACCTTACAAAACATCACATGAAATATCCCTACGATGCTTCCTAATTTTGGTCGAAGGAGTACCAACCCTAGATGTTGAACTGTCCTGGATCATAGCTCCAAACACTCTCATATTGTGCATAGTAATAAGACCCTAGTTTATTATAGCAGTCATCAAATTTAACCTAAAAATATTCACCTATAATCATATTTCGTACTTGATACCATCCACAAATCTCATAGAAAGTGATAACTCGTCACATCCCAAAACAGCTACAAAGCGGTGATGCTCTATAAAGAGAAAAGAATAATCCATCACTAAAAGAGCACGCTACTCAAAATACATGAACTCCCAGGCCTGGTTGGACCTTAATGTCTCAGGGTAGAATTAATCATATATGGTCCTCTAAAACTCATCCCAAGCCATAACCTGATGATATAACACCTATGAAATAACATCCCACCATCTCTTGGTGGAATCACGTAGAATGTAAGTTGCGAGCTTGACCCTCCTCTTAGGTGGTGTCTCCAAATTATCGAATATAGAAAGCATGGTACCCAACCATGACTATACAGCCTATGGTCCTCCATCCCCTAAAAAAGTGGGAGGATGCTACTACTGGAACACCCATGTAAACTCTGCCATTGTCCGAGTAGGATTTGGTTCTTGATAAATGGTTTGTATCATACTCATAAAGCCTTCAGAGAACTATGCATCATCACCTGCATCTGGTATAACAGCTAGTGCCAAGTGGGGCATGATGAGAGGATCTTCTGGTAGTCCATGGTCTACCATTTCTTGTTTATGATCATCTCCTTGTACCTGGTGTACAACTGGAGGATGTCTTGGTGGAATGACTCTGCATGGTCAAGCACACACCTCATTATGAGATTAATATAACTACGAATAAAAAGTTCAATTATGGAACAGGTTGTATAAAGCATTCATGTTTTCTAAAATATGGTTAGAGAGTGGGTAAAAACACTTCACAACATTTTCCCTTAAGCATTAACATGGATGGGTACATCTACCAAACTGGTCATGTAACACCCCATACACATAGTGTGTTCCCAATGATACATGACATACACTTGAATATCCCCTCCGACCCAGGTACTTCTACATAGCTAGAACTACATGATTCGTTTGATGTAACACTACATGGTGTGTGAACCCTAGATACGACGTCAACTCAAAAGTTCTATCCACCCGTTTTATTAGTCACACGACTGGATACTCGATCGACTACAGCATGGCATGTACTCCCAGTACACAACATGTTCCACCAAGAGTTTACCAAACACATGTCTCTTCCCACAAAATCAATCAAAAAGTCAACAACTACATGGTGTGTACTTATGAAAAGTCATTTCTTCTAGAACAGAAGAACATATGGCATGTATTCATAACATCACACACCATGTTTTTTGGGTTTTATTGATAATAATCCTCTAAAAATTCTCTAGAACCCCCCAAATCATGAAATTTGTCCAATACATGCCAATATATTATTTGTGAGAGCCCATACTCCCCATGAATCAAACTTTAGAATCCTTATTCATATTATATCTTAGTCTAATTCAATTAAACTTCAAACATGATCCACCAAATTATGATCCAAGCGGTCCCATAACACCTCATGAACCAAAGCTTGGCATCCATCCAAATGAAACATTACAAATACCAATACCCTATCAAAATATTAGGTATTTATATAGTAGCATCCATGAAAACAACATGCATATCTATCACAACATCTATCACTACAACAAGAAATCAGTAATGAACCATAAATGGCATGAAAAGAATTAATGACATGTGATCTTTAGAAAGTGACTATATGATGCCTGAGTTGGAATACCCTCATCTAATCAGGTTTCAATAGAAATAGAACAAAAATGATATAAATCGTAACAACACAAAACAAGTGAATCAGTTAACAGTGAAATCAAACAAATGTATCAATTGGAAAACCAAAACAATTGAAATATTCAAGGTAACTTGGATTTTCTCTATACACAGGTAAGCTAATCCAGATAAAATCTTGTTACGAACTACCTATTCCTTCTTATCTTAGTTTTATGGCTCCAAAAAGTAAGAAAAATAAGAAAATAAAACCTATTCTGATACCACTTTGCAACAACCTGGATCTTGGTGCCGCCCAAAGGTACCTCAAACCCTGTTGGTCACATGACCATAAGCATATTTCCCAAAATGTTAGAGGCTACTGACTAGTAGCAAGGACCAATGTGTGATATTGGGGAAACTATTCCTTCATTGGATGAGTATACAAAGTGGAATATAAATAGTAAACAATAGCAGGATCAATTATACCAAAAAGAATTAAGCATCAGAAGACTGAAAGTAAATACAACATAATCCAAAATATAAATATATGATGCATGAGATATGTATCTAAGAAAACATCAAAATAAGTCACAATGATTGAATGAAATATTGAAACCAATGTTCAAAACAAACAAGTAAACTCCATCAGTATCACCGGCCTTATCTTGGCCCCATGCTCTTCAGCTCCAACAACAATCAAGTACCTAATGAAGAAGTATAATTTCCATTGTCTAGGCCAAAAATCATATAATCTGTTTGGGTCCTAAATCATGACCCAAACAAGGTGTGAGACGAATCCTAGTATAAACCCACCAATATATCTATGCCTAACTATCAGTGAATGTTTATAGCATATAATATTCATGAATTAATCAATAAAAAATAAAGTACTCAAAAGTAAACAATCCTACATTTTCCAATTACATTCATTTAACATTTATTATTCATACATTTAATCATGTAACTCAAGGATCTAGACTAAGATCTATATACCCCATGTAAATTAAAAAAATCGATGTCTCATAAGACCATCTACATAATCAAGTAAGACAAAATCAAATCTTGTGCTTTGTCTTGGAAGACTCATCACAATTATTCAATTATCCAAAAACGACCCTATGGGAAGCTCTGATGGTCTAACACCTTAGGTCCAACATAACATCAATTAATTGTAAATGAACACCTAATAAAGCTCTCACAGTCTAAACCCTTGGGTAAAACATTCATTTAATCAAATATTAATGACCACCTAGTAGCCCTCATGGTCAATACCCCTAGATCAAAAATTGTAGAAAAACATACATAAATGACCCCCTTTGGGAAGCTCTCATAGTCCAATCACTCTTGGTCAAACATACCTTAAGTTATTTATAAATTACCACTTGGGAATATCTCATGGTCTAACCCTGAGGTAAAACATTTATAATTCATATCACATGCATTTCATATAATCATAAACTCAATCCTAACAATACAAGGCATGGAAAAGAAGGAAATCTTAGCAGTCATCCTAGATCAATCGACTATAGACAATAAATCAAGGGAAACACACCCATGGGGTGTCTGTTAAACAAGTTATCTAACCTTACTCCCAAGAAATGACCCTTTATCAATAAAAAACCATATTAGGTAATAAACTGGGTTTAATTCTAAATCACAAAATACCAAAAATGTGGGTATGAAGAAGTTTTAGAATATATAATCCAAAGACAAACAATGAAAGGCACAAAAAACCTACCTAATTGTTGTATGATTGATATACTTTAACGTTAGCCCTTGAATTGGCATAAATCAACCTAGATCTAAAAAATGGTGAAAAACTCCCAACCATGAATAAATCACAAGATATGATGAATATGGAAGAAATGATTTAGGGTTTTGAGAACTCAACAGTGGGATTCAAACACATTAGACAATGTCTAAATCTGAACTCTGATGGAGAATTGGGAGATCTAATTTCGTTTGTCATTCCAGATCTCTCCTGTACGAAACACGAGAAGAATAAGGTGTTTCCGGACTTGAGACACAACCCCACTATGATAATTCAAATAAAAAACGACACAATGTGTTATTTAAAATTTCAAACCATGTAGTATCCTTAACCATCCCCGACTTAAGCGGGTCTACCAGGTCACCACATGACCATGTACTCACCCACCACACTATCAGCACACGACTGTATGTGGCAACTGGGTACACGATGTGTACATGGGAATACACTACGTGTACTCAGAAAATTCTCTTTCCTTACTTTTTCCTAAGAAACAACCCAAAATAAAAATCCATACATGAAACAATGATATAAGTTCTTACAAGTATAATCCATCCATCTAGAGACACATACATGGGACAATAATTCACTCTATTAATCTAACAAAAATGTGAGATGACTCTTGAAAAAGTGATGCCTTCATAAGGTGTCATCATTGTCAAGATGAGATTCTATGAACTTGTCCACAAAAAATGGATTAGTTAGAAATAGTTTAAGCCAAGTTTAATTTATATCCATGAGGTGTGATATAATATCAATTATAAGAGTGAATATTTACCTTCATTATTAAAGGGGACCCTCAGGCATGACTAATAGGGAAAACCCTCATGAGATTATAACTCGTTAACCATTATTGGTGGCGCATAATAGTATATAGCTTGGATTACATGGGGAAGTAGTTACCTATAATATTCAAGGACTATAAATACATTTTTTGTAATCCCAATAGTTAATTTGAAGTGATGGATTTATTGGTCAAACAATGATGGATTTATTGGAAACTAAAATGATATAGTGGGGTTGGATTTGTTAGAGATTTATTTATTCAAGAAATTATTTTGGAAGTAGAAGATGATGATATTTTTAAGGTGTTATATGGAATTCTGAAATAGAGGATATAGTTATATAAGTATTGATGGGTTTTGAGTTATTTTTTTGGAGGTGATCTGGAAGTTGTGAAGAGTTTCCAAATGAACTTATAATGCCATAGATTGGTTTATTGAGTTTTGGAAGAACCTGTAGGAGTTCTATCTATAAAATAAAAGTCATGATATGAAAAACTATAACAATACATGAGTATTTTAACCTATTGTATAGGATGGTTTAGTGGGTAATTGGTCACATTGTAAAGGGGAGCCACTGAATTCTAAGCTATAGTCTATTCAAGACTAAATGTTTAGTCATACATTTGTTGAAGGAATTATACAATGTATCATAACTATGAATGCACAATATTGGTATTTTGTGATCTTTGGAAATGTAAGGGTCATTATATAACAATATAAGAGTCATTTTACAGAGCAATGGACTTTAAAAAATTATTTCATTCCATGAAAAAGATGGATGTTCTTCAAAAGGGATGTAGAAAATAACCTCACACCATGAGAGTATGTGTGATATCATTAAGAGAATTTTTAAGATAATCTCCATAGTAGGGAATGAATTCATCAAAAAAAATATCCACACTATGAATTTTATTGGTCACACGATGAATTTTAGTATGACGTGAAAAATATCATAGGATACGATTCAGAACATGACTGGTCGATGGAGGATTCCAAGCCAAGAAGAGGGCCCCATGAGTGTTAGGGTCTAGGATTTTTTTCGAGGTTCACATCACTAGGAATAAGGTTGAACCATGAAATGTTCAATGGTTAAAATATATTGGATTATCCAACCTTAAATAAGGGAGTAATTTTATGAACTTATGTTTCCAAATTTAGTAAAAGAGAATGTAAAGCATGGTAACATGAGAGTTAACTTAACCAAAATTGGAAGATCATAATAGGTATGATAGAAATAATATATTTACTTATACTATTTCTTTTTATGGATTTGAATCAACCTATGTACGAAGATATTGATTTTTTATACATAACTCTTTATAAATAAGAATTTGTATGAAGATTGGGAGTTATCCTGAGCCATTGAATGAAAGTACAAAGTAATTGAATCTTTGTTGTTTTGAATAAGAAAATGAGATAAATATATTTCTAAAAGGGGAAAAATATTATAAGGAAATGAAATAGAATAAAATAGTTTCTTTACCATTGGTGGAAAATAATAGAAACAAATATTTCTAAATGAGACCCTAAAAAAATAGAGTAAAATAAATTTCCAATAAAATATCTACTTGAGAGAATAAAAAATTAAGATTATATTACTTATATAAAGTGATGTTATGTTCTATTTAATATAATATTTTCTAAGAAAATATAAATCTAGAACATTTCTAGAAATAATAATAATAATTTAATTACTAGTGTGTAATAATGGAGTGTATGTTCCCTTACTATACTAAAATAATAATAATAATTGTTTTTGGAACATATTAAATAAACATTAAATAAAAGAATAAATAGTTTCCATGAAGGCTAAAGTAATAATTATTCTATTCTTGTGATGTTCATAATAGACTTTTGAATGATTAGATCATAGAGATCAGAGGTTCCAATCTACTTCTGATGATACATTGCAGTGCTAAAACTATTTGGTTTTGGATTTCATACCAACATATCAATGTGGTTATAGATTCAAGTGAGTGGAACATTTCCAGCACAACTCCCTATATTATCCTAGTGTGGGTAATAAAATTGAAACTGATTATTTCAGTGTGCATGATTACTTATATTTTCTAATAAATAACATGGGAAAGTTGGTTAAGAAGCCATTGATTAAATTTTGTAAAGGAAAGGAAAAGTGATCTCACTATCAGATCATCATTGAAGGAATAAATGAAGTGTCACCCTAATAATGTTTAGGTCAATATCATAGAGGGTAGTAAGAGTTTAAGGTATAAATTATTTAATTGGAGAAGTTTTATAACTTCATACACCCCCTCAGTGTATCTCTCACTAATGGACAAATTTGGGCCTCGTAATTGGCATTAGAGTTTAGGTTTCATTTTTTGATTTGTTTTCCTCTTAAGTGATCTAGTTTCTTCATGAAGTTAAATTTTATTCTAACCTAATATTCATTTGATGATATGGAAATGGTAAATAATTTTAAAACAAGTAAAAATCCCATGTAATTTAAAAAAATGGAATAAATTTTAGGAATTTTTTTATTCTAATGGTGGATTATATCAGTTTTGAAAATGAAGGTATGTAAATTTCTGATAGTGAATTTATTAATTCATAAAATGAGGTGATAGGGTTATTTGAGGAGACTAACCTAAAATGTGAATATGGATCTACTGATGATGAGGAGATCCAAAGGTATCCAAAGGTTGAAGCTATCCACTTATCATAATATCTTGATCAAAAGTTACGAGAAGAAAACATGATGTTGATATATTGGACTAAGTCACAAGTCATTCTTATTTAAAGTGACGAAAATTGAGGTAAAAATTGAAAATATCCATTAAAAGGATGATTGAAGTCATTAATGATATGAGGAAAAATAATGTTTCCGCAGATAGTAAATTGGAGGAGATTCATTTTAAAGTGAGGGAGTGTCAAGAACATTCCAAAGAGAATAGTATTGACTAAAAAGATGGTCAAAACATGATGGGTAAGTTGGATGAGATTATTGAAAACATGGAAGAAATGGTTGAGGGGAATCAAATGTTTAGTAAAGTAGTGGTGGGTTTTAATTTATATATAAAAAAGAGTCTAAAAATGAATGTCCAAAGAAATATACATAGATAAATTATGCACAATTATAATTTAAAATGGCCATGGAAAAAGAGTTTATAGATAGAGATATCCCTGTAAATATATAACTTGATGTGAGGATGATGTCTGGAATGGATTCTGGCATTATATTGTGGGATATAACTAACCAATTGATAGATAATGATGACAAGATCATAGAGATTTAAGGGTGTCTAAAAAACACTAATTATAATAAAGAAATTCAACCCATGTTATCATTTATAAGAAGACTTCATACTTGTAGAAATTTGGAATGAGTGAGAAACCAAAAGATTTTTGAAAAATACAGAAGGGAAAATCTATAAATAAGGTATCTATGAAGTGACAATTTTTTGCATTCAATAGACATACAATGACTATATATCTAGAAGAATAAGTAATCGAAGGTGGGAGGAATTATATTTCAACATTACATTTGAGGTATGATCATATGAGAGATGAGATTATTTAAATATGTCTTATATGTAATAATCATAAACACAAGGATAGAAATTTCAAAAAGAAAAGAGTTGAAAGTTTCATTATGAAATCCTCTATTCCCATGACCAATGAGAAGATGCAAAACCCTAAAATTAATTTTCCAATCTAGATCATAGATTTACTACATTAGTGGAAAGAAATATTAGAGCTAAAAAAAGGGTGTTCCATGAACCAAAAGTAGATTACTCACAATATGTAATGATCTGAACACTTATGAATACAATTCCCTTTCTTTTAATTTAATTAAATGTATTATTTATATAGAAAACACATACGCTTCAACTATTATATCCAATTATATTTTAAATTATCTTTACGTATCTTTATAATTGATAATATAACTTTTGAATAACGATCACATGAATAGTACAAATATAGGGTTTTAAAAAATACTTTTGGAACATAGGAAGTGATGGCCTCAACCTGTAGGATCATACCCTATGAATTCCATTTATTATAGATTCAGAGGGAGATAACATTTTTGGTATTTTACCTAGACCAAGCCTAATCCAATATCCAACAACTTAAGCATGAGAGAAAACATTTATGGGAGAAGTTCAATCTCATCGAGTTCATGACTCAAACCATGTTCATCGAAAAACCCCACGAAAGCCCCACCATCGCACACCTTACTCTTAGGGTTTATGCCAGTGTAATAAATGAATATGTATCAATAACCTAGTAATAGGATTATTTAATATTTTTTGAATAGAATAATGAATATATTTTCATACTATTATTGTTACTTTTTACAATATTTTTAAAGAATAAATATTATTTTTGATTAATATTCAAATTCAATTAAGAAATCTATTTTTATCAATTAATGGATTTTGGAAATAAATAATATTTTAACAAAATATTATTATTAAAATAATTTTTTAAATATAAATGATCATATAATTTTTATGAAGACAAATGTAATTTTTAATAGTGTCTAGAAACTCGTATTGTAAAAAAACCTGTCAATTTTTTATGAATGTTCATTGATATAAACATTATTCAACGAAGATCATGTAGAACAAGTCGCATCACATCGTGGAGACGGTAGGCCGTACATACACATTTGCGATGATATCATTCACATGATTGAGGAACTGTATTGAAGTGTATGGTGTATAATATTTTAGAATCAATATTACTTTAAAATAATCATATATAGTTATTTCTTCCATCATATACCCATTCAAGTATGTTAGTGATGAAATAAAAGATTACACCACGATGTGGAGACGGTAGGCCGTACGTACCCACGCGTGGTGATTTCATTTTTTTTTCATAGGATGGATAGAAGATAGAACATGGTTGTTTCATATTCATAATAACATATCAGTATAAAATTGATACACGAGTTATTACTTAATAATGAAAAAACTCATATAGAGGAAGTAGAAGAAGAGATAAGTTTGAAAGAATCGGTAAAGGATATTACCTCTTCTTCGACACGCCTCTTCTTAACCTCCTCTTAGGGCACTAAAGTTGGTATTCAAAGAAAACTATGATCCATAGTATGTTTATAGGAAAGTGAAGAATAGAAATTGGTAGGGTTTGTCTGAGCTTGAAGGCTCAAAATGGTTTGATGAGGAGAGGGAGGAGGTTCCCTTTTATAAGGGTGGAGAGGGTCACCTTTGGAAACATAAGAAATATTAATTTATAATAAATTAAAACACACCTAAAAACCTCCAAAAATGACGTAAATCTGAATATGAGATGAGATAGATTTGTAATCTACTCATCCAAAAAAATTTATTCATGTTGGGAATTTATTTTAAACCTTATCAACTTGATTTATCGTTATTTAATCTATTTAATTTTATTTGGGGTAATAATATTCTAAATTTTAAATTGTTATAAATAATTACTTATGTGTTTTGAATTGTTTATAATTAGATATATTATGACATTTTAGACAACATAAATTTCAATTTATAATTTTAAAATATTTTTGTGATTTTTAAACCATGTTATTTTTATAAAGAACAGTAGTGCCAATTTTGTTACTATTCATTTATTTGAATTTAAATAAAATCCACACAGAAGATATGTTCAAAAAAAATATTTAATAGATTCCTATCATGTCATATTTATCTATAAATTAATGTAGAACATTAATTAGTTCATATAATATTTATTTTAATATTTTTGATACCATTTATTTGATATTTCAATCAATAAAATAATTTCTACATCACTATTGTGTCATCAATAATGATAATTATTTTATCCCTAAAAATTATAAATAAATTCTCATGATGTAGATAATCATATTATCTTACTGGAGACTTTTTATATTTGACGTCTTATGAATTTTATCACTAAATTAAAATTATTAAACTTATAAGATATAAGAGAGTGACATGTTGTCACTTTCTTTGGTTTTAATAATAATAATTTTATTTTCATGGTCAAAAGTACATGAAACTAATATATTATTACCCTTAGGTGATATGGGTCGACTTTTATTCATCAAATATAATTTTGGCATGTGTTAGGGTTATTTTATAATCTTATGTTTACCCTTAATTACCCGATTTATCTTTAACTGTAGTAAATAAAAATTACCGTAGTTACTATTCATAATATCAAAAAAATAAAAGTAACCTATTAACATAATTTGTACCCAATGATTAAAAATATGGAATCTATTTTTAAAAATTCAAAACACATAAGTTAAAGTTATTAAATTAAAATGTATTCTGTTGTTAAGAAAACGTGTTTTAAAAGTTAAAACATTGTCAAAGATTGAAATGTTTTTGCCTATGAATTTAGTGTAAAATTAATGGTAATGTCATAAATTATATTAAATGGTATAAATATATTATTTTTATACTTTAAAACCATTAAATATTATAATTTAACCATATAAATTATCTTGATGAAAAAAGTTGTTTTTAATTAAAATTTAGCGTATTTTTACTATTCATCAAAATAAGAAACTTATTTGAAAAATACCAACAATTTCTCCAATGTAAATTTTTATATCATGATTCAAAAGAAGATGTTTATTTTGTAAAATAGAACTTATAAACTTGTCAAAAAATTTATTTATAAAGGATGTTCCATCAAAAGGCGGTAATACTGCATTTTTTTGAAAACTAATTCTTTTATCCGAAAATTTGATTTTTTTTTCATACATCATTCTTGAAAATATGTAAGATGAATTATAATGTTATAAAATTAAAAATTCAGTTAATACTATTAATAACGTCTAGATCATAATATTATAATAATATATCAATGTTTAGTGAAACTCGGCATTGCGTGCAACACAAGCTATCGAGGAAGGTTACTCTTGAGTGTAATGCAAGCCAAGCTAGTGTTGTGTGTAGTGAAAGATTATCTTGGTGTTGTGTATAACATAATACATAAAAAATATATTTCTCAAAAAATCTCAGGGTGTTACATTCTAGCCCCGTAAAAATAATTTCACCCTCGAAATTTGTCACTTCGTAACAAACAGATGAGGATACCTCTCCCACATCATATCCTCAAGTTCCAATGTAGCTTCTTCTAATTGGTGGTTCCTCCATAAAACTTTAACCAAGCGAGTGGTCTTGTTTAGTAGAACTTTTTTTCTATGACCTAGAATCTCCATTGGATGATCTTCATAAGAAAGATCTTGCTCCAGTGGTACAAATTCTGAGCTTAGTACATGTGAAGGATCAGGTATGTACTTTCTCAGGAGAGATACATGGAACACATCATGAACTTGAGGGAGATTCGGTGGAAGCCCCAATCGTTAAACTACCTTCCCAATACGATCCAATATCTCAAAAGGACCAATATACTTAGGGCCCAGCTTTACCTTCTTTCCAAATCTCATTACTCTTTTCCAAGGAGATATTTGTAAGAACACTTTATCACTCACTTCCAACTCTAGGTATTTTATTCGGTTGTCATCATAACTTTTTTGTCGACTCTAGGCTGCTCTTATGTGTTATTGAATAGATCAGACCTTTTCTGCCATCTCATCAACAAGATCAGGTCCTAATATCTTTCTTTCTTAAACATCATCCCAACAAGTTGGAGTTCGGCATTTCTTTCCATAGATAGATTCATAAGGATCCATCTGAATAGTGGAGTGAAAGCTATTATTATAAGAAAATTCTACCAAAGTTAGGTGTTGATCCCAACCACCTTTTAAATCCATAGAGCATGCTATTATCATGTATTCTAGAGTTTGAATTGTCCTCTCTCACCACTAGACATCTTTTTGCAATCATTACGGCATTTAAATGCCTGATGACCATCTTTTCCACATTTGAAACATTTAAAATTACCTTTAAGAAAATTCCCTCCATATTTCTTTCCACACTTTGAGCATAAGGGAAAACTCAACTTCTTTTCAGTGTGGTCTTTAGATTTCCCTTTGAATTCCATTTTCCTCTTCTTATCAAACCCATATGACTGATGGGTTACTCCAATATCCACCTCAACATTGAGAGAAAATCAGAAAATTTCCTTGTAGCTATTGAAGTCCCTTATGGCTAATGCCCTTAGAAGACTTGTTTTTAAGCCACTAAAGAATTGATCAATCTTACTATCAGGTTGGATAATAATTCCGAAAGCATACCTTGCAAGTTTTGTAAAATTTTCTTCGTAGGTACCCACAGATTCATCATCCCTTTTCTTTAGTTCAAGAAACTACTTCTCCATCTTTGTTCGAAGAATACCAGGGAAGTACTTATTGAAAAATATGTTCTTAAACTTGTCCCATTCCATGGACTCAATTTCATATCCTTGCCTTGTATTCATGATAAGCTTCCACCATTGATCATCTTCACCTTCCAAATGATATACTACTAATATGGATTTATCATGTTCAGAACATTGTAGAACTGAAAATATATTTTCAGTGGTATTGATCCATTGTTCAGCCACTAATGGATCAATAGACCCGCTAAATGAGGGTGGACGCTGCCTCATGAAGGATTCAACAGAATGTTGTTCCTTTGCTTGTTTGGAAGTCCTGCCTGATTCATAGCTTGATAAATTTGTGTGAGCATGGCTATAAGATTTTTACTTCCAGCTCCCATAATGTTTGGTTGCTCAAGGGGACAATCATTGCATTTCCCGTCACATTCAGTATTAACACGATTACTTCGGGTTCTAGACATTGAATAAAACTAATAAGCATAGTGTGAGAAACAGTAATCATAATTGGAAAACCACATAATCAAGAATAAAATTTAACACTTAAGGTCTTATCATAGGTTATTCATGGCCATTTCTAAAACACTAATATTGTGTTCTATTCTTAGACATATCCTTAGGGTTCTTACTAAGGATTTCACATCCTTGTTTCCAAAGGATGACTATACCTTTCTTCTGATACCAATTATAACGACACATACTTTACATACATTATTATTACTTCAGAATTGAAGCATATGTATTACAACATACAAAAAACCATGATAGGACCATATATGTATAGTGTCTTTATAAATTGGGAAACATAAACAACTAGTTCATTAAGCATCTACATTGTCTCCCGATTATTTCCTCATATCTAGAGTCTCTTCTGGCATATCCTACTTAATACCCTTATTCCTGACCAGGGGAAAAGAAAATATACAAAAGGGTGAGCTCAAATGATCAGTAAGGGTAAACAAAGGAAATATCAATCATATCATATTCATAAGAACATAACATTTTGAAAATATTAACCCATAAGAGAGATCATAATATCATAACATAGAATAAATCATAGTAGTGAAATGTAATCCCAATAATCATAACATAAAACATGAAACTTTGTTTCATACACACATAATCCTAGAAAATCGTTTCTTATTAGTCAAGAATCATTTCCAATACTATCATAGTGGACAAAGTCCATTTCGGAACCGAGTTCACCTCCCGTTCCAGTCCTGTATCACTGAACCAGATTAACTTGCCGTTCCAGCCATGTCTATCTCATGAGATATAAATCTTTACCCAATGCATTGGAGGGAGATATAGGTCCCACCCATCTCATAATGAAACCATTCTTATGTGTGCCATAAAATCATAAATGATATATCATATCATAACCCATGCAATAAAAATGGGATTCTTAAACATCATGCCATCATAATATAAACCATATAAGATAAAAGGACTTCATAAAAATAATTACATCATAACATAATAAAATCAATTTAAAAATTGGGATAAATATAGAAGTCTATATTATCTTATATGGAAAATAATTTTGTTAAAACACTTGAACTCCATTCTTGAGGAAAATATCCATTCTACTTCACATGTTCTCCCTTTCTTAACATGTCATACAATTTTAAACTAAAAGAAGTTAATTAAAAATAAACATGAAAAATTTTAAAGTAAGATTCATGGAAATAACGTTCTATGAAATCCTAAAAATCCATTCATGCCGTAAAAGTTAAATAAAACATTCTTCTCGTACTTTGGCTGGAAAAGTCAAAAAGTATCTCATACTGAAAACGACAAAAGATTCATTTCATATCTTTTACTAAAAATTAACCAATATGTAAAATTTGATTTAAACAATTATAGGAGGATAGAAATAATATTACATATTTAGGAAACATGGATGTAGATGATAAATTTTCCCCAGTAAATTCTGAAGTATAAAAAATCTCCAATAAAAATGAGATTGTGAGATTTTCCCTTACCTTAGGTCCGATATGCTTTGTATGTATCAGAACCTCCAATATAATTATTTAAACAATTTCATTGACTTATTACAGAATCATATTCATTGTTATGATATCATATATGGTCATATTCTTATCTTCTTATTAGTAATATTTCTACTTGTTTTTCGGGTGTTCATTGCTTTATGTTCTTATGCATGTTTTGTCGAAAAAATTCTTATTCTTCTTTTTAGGTTATAGATAACTCATTTACAGAATGGTATTAGTGTAATATATATCATATTTATTGATTTAATTCATTTATATAATCATTATTCAATGAATATCATGTAGAACGAGTCGCATCACATCTTGGAGACGGTAGACCGTACGTACGCACAAGCGATGATATCATTCCCCTGATTGTGGAATTGTATTGAAGTGTATGGTGTATAATATTTCAGAATCAATATTACTTTAAAATAATCCTAAATATTTATTTCTTCCATCATATACCCATCCAAGTATGTTAGTGATGAAATAAAAGATTACACCATGGCGTGGAGACGGTAGGCCATACGTACGCACGCGTGGTGATTTCATTTTTTTCATAGGATGGATAGAAGATAAAACATGGTTGTTTCATATTAATAATAAAATATCAGTATAAAATTGATGGTGGAGTTGTTACTTAATAATGAAACAAATCATATAGAGGAAGTAGAAGAAGAGATAAGTTTGAAATAATCGGTAAAGGATATTACCTCTTCTTCGACGTGCCTCTTCTTAACCTCCTCTTAGGGCACTAAATTTGGTCTTTGAAGAAGAACAAGACCTCTAGTATGTTTCTAGGGAAGTGTAGAAGAGAAATTGGCAGGGGTTGGCTGAGCTTGATGGTTCAAAATTGAGTGAGGAAGAGAGGGAGGAGGTGCCCTTTTATAAGGGAGGAGAGAGGCACCTTTGGAAACATAAGAAATATTAATTTATAATAAATTTAAAACCCACATAAAAACCTCCAAAAATGACTTAAATACGAATATGAGATGAGATATGATTGTAATATTATCATCCAATAAAATTTATACATGTTTGAATTTATTTTAAACCTTATCAACTTGATTTATCCTTATTTAATCTATTCAATTTTATTTGTGGTAATAATATTATAAATTTTAAATTGTCATAAATAATTACTTATGTGTTTTGAATTATCCATAATTGGATAAATTATGACATTTTAGACTATATAAATTTCAATTTATAATTTTTAAATATTTTTGTGATTTTTAAACCATGTTATTTTTACATAATAACAATAGTGTCAATTTTGTCACTATTCATTTATTTGAATTTAAATAAAATACACACAGACGATATGTTCGAAAAAAATATTTAATAGATTTATAACATGTCATATTTATCTAGAAAATTAATGGAGCACATTAATTTGTTCATATAATAATTATGTTATTATTTTTAAAACCATTTATTTTATAATTCAATCAATAAAATAATTTCTACATCACTATTGTGTCATCATTAATGATAATTATTTTATCCCTAAAAATTATAAATAAATTCCCATGATGTATATAATTTTATTAGAATTCTGGAGATTTTTTTATATTCGATGTTTAATGAAGTTTATCACTAAATTAAAATTATTACACTTATAAGATATAAGAGAGTGACATGTTGTCACTTTCTTTGGTTTTAATAATAATTATTTCATTTTCATGGTCCAAAGTCCATAAAACAAATGTATTCTGACCCTTAGGTGATACGGGTCAACTTTTATTCATCCAATAGAATTTTATCATGTGTTAGGTTAATTTTATAATCTTATGGTTACCCATAATTACCCAATTTATCTTTAACTGTAGTAAATAAAAATTACCGTAGTTACTATTAATAAAAAAAATAAAACTAACCTATTAACATAATTTGGAGCAACTGAATCCAAATATGGAATCCATTTTTCAAAATTGAATACACAGAAGTTGCATTTATTAAATTAAAATTTATCCCGTTGTTAAGAAAATGGGTTTTAAAAGGTAAAACATTGCCAAAGATTGAAATGTTTTTACCTACGAATTTAATGTAAGATTAATGGTAATGACATAAATTATATTAAATGGTAAAAATATATTATTTTTATAATTTAAAACCATTAAATATTATAATTTAACCATATAAATTATTTTGATGAAAAAAGTTATGTTTACTTAAAATTTAGCGTATTTTTACTATTCATCAAAATAAGAAACCTATCAGAAAAATACCAAAAATTTATCCAATGTAAATTTTTATCTCATTATTCAAAATAAGAAGTTTATTTAGTAAAATTTAACTCATAATCTTGTCAACAATTATATTTATAAAGGGTGCGCCATCAAAAAGCGGTAAAACTGCTTTTTTTTAAAATAAATACTTCTTTTTTCTGAAAAATTGAATTTGTTTTCATACCTCATTCTCGAAAATATGTAAGATGAATTATAATGTTATAAAATTCATTATTCAGTTAATACTATTCATAACAGCTGGTTCATTATATTATAATAATATATCACTGTTTATTGAAACTCAGCATTGCGTGCAACACAAGCTATCGAGGAAGGATTATCTTACGTGTAAAGCAAGCCAAGAAAGTGTTGTGTGTAGTGAAATATTCTCTTGGTGTTTCATATAACATAATACATAAAAAAAATATTTCTCACAAAATCTTTGGGTGTTACATAACATGTTTTATTATCCTCATGTTATTCCATGTTTACTCCCTTAATAGGCTTTATAGCTCACCCCTTTCTTATTTATGTCCTCAGGTTAACCCATGCATTGTTATGTACAAATGAATGTTTTGTTCATATCAAAGAACTTTTTCATAAAGAAGTTGTATTTATTGTTTTAAGTTGTTATGTAATATTTCTAAACCCCAAATATACTAGAAAACATGATCTTCTAAGTTGTATTGAGTGAAATTTTTTGTAATAAATCATGTTTAAATATGATATAAAGAGTAGTGTTGTTATAGTTTATATTAGAGGAAAAGTTTAGTTATTTTAGGGATTTGGATCGGAAACCCCTAGAAAACCCCCTTAAGGATAAGACTATGTGTAAGAAAAAATCACTAAATTTTGATAATTATAGAGAAAGTGGTATATTAAGAAAATACATCCCACTTTGGAAACTACAAGTCTACGTGGTTCTTGAACATATGTATCTAGTAGTAACAACTCCAACAAGGTGTTCTGGGATTGAATCAAGGTAATCTGGTAGACAACAATGGTCCTTACTGTACACCTATTTTGACACTCTTGTGAGATATAATTTGTTATGTTTTTAAGCTCATTACAAACCATTATTAAGGGAACAACAACAAAAATGCCCATAATAATATATTTTAGGAAGTGGATCATGGATAACATAGACATAATCCTAGAATCTCATAAGTTTGGAAGATAAATTTAATTTCTATGTTATCCCTTTAATGTCATTAGATTACCCTTTATGTGATTAACTTCTTAATATACTCATCCCTAATTTTCATTTTATTTTAGCCAATGGCCAGAAATAGGAGGAATCATGCTAAAAACCAATGCGAAGGGTAGTGTGACGACTGCCCCAATGAGATTCCCAATTAGATGGGAGATGAAGTAGAACATATCGTGATTATGCGAAACCCTCTTTAAAAAATCACAATTAACAATTGGAACTTTGGTAATTCCCAAGGAAATCGAAAAAGTGGAAGATTAAAACTTATGAAAGTCTATATAATAAAGGTGATAAGGGAAAGAAAACCCAATTTCCTTCATGAAACAAGAGTGGAAATAAGAACTAAGGGAAATGTCACAAAGGTACTGAGAGATAATTTATATGCTGAAAGACAATGCACAATGTATCTAATTTCCATGAAAAATGGATAATGTTATAGATGGAAACAAAGTTCTATATAAGGAATCATACATTGTTTTATTTCTTAAATCTGAATAAGTTGGGAATTATCAATGATTATGATCTACTCTAAGGGCTAAGAAGCATGATGTGCATAAAAAATCTCCAAGATCCAGGGAGAACCGAAAGTCCACTAATGAGATGGAAAATGATAAATGAATTACATGTAACTACCACTTCAAAGTATAGTATGTCATATTGTATTTCAATTCATATCATAATATCATATCCTATATGTTTTATAAGAAAATAGAGTCCCTAATAGAAATTATATTAAATCCTCAGTGAAAACCTCTATAAGTATAGTATCACACGTTGACGTTTTTGGAAATGTTAATTTAGAAAATATTATAATTATCACTTTAGTGGAATTTATGTAAAAGTGACAAAGTCTTTGATTACACCTCAAGGAAGTTGAAAATTAATGAGAAAAAATATCCCACACATGATCTGGAGTTAACAACTATGATCTTTATGTGGAGAATCTGGTGGCATTATCTCATTGGGGAGAAGTTTGAAATATTTAAAGATGAAAAAATTATCAAATAAATATTCACACAGAAAATAGGTGAATATGGACCTATGAAGATGGTTAAGGATTATCAAGGATTATGATTGCTCAATCCAATAACATAATGGGAATGCATTGAAAGTAGATGATACTCTAAGTATAAAGGACTAATCAATTCTACCATTTATGTGATTTGAGTAAGATCTGATAATAAGTGATTTGAAGAGGATAGACATGGGAATCATAAAGAAAGTAAAATCATAAATCCTTTCTGAAATTACTTCTCAACCACCTCTTTTAATAATTTTAATGGATTCTCGAAAATATGATGTAGGAATTCATAGGAAAGTGTAAACTACCAAAAAATAGAAATCCTCAGAGTTCAATGTTAATGAATAAGGATTTGTGATATTTGGATGAGTACTATGTGTTGCATCAAATGTTGAGTTAAAAAAATAACTTTGGGATGGTACACATAGATAAAATTAATCCATTCAACAAGGGAACACAAATATATATCCAGATATCTAAGGATACTATTGGTGGGATAACATTAAGAATGAGATCACATAATATTTATCAATGTGACTGGTCTGTCAGTAAGTGAAGGATGAAAGGCATAATTATATGGGGATGACACAAACATTACCCATACCGACATGAATATGAAAAAACATCACCATGAACTTTGTCATCAAAATTCCAAGGACATAGAAGGGAAACAATGCTATCTGGGTTGTTTTGGAAAATATTATAAAGAGTGAAAAATTTCATTTCAATTCGAGAATATTTCTCAATAGATCAATTGGAAAATATATACATCTGATAAGTGGTAGAGGTGCACGAAGTACCACTATCAATTATGTCCAATCGAGATCTAAGATTCCCCTATATGTTTTGGAATAGTCTCCAGTATGATATAAACATTGATTTAAACTCCATTATGGCATATCACCATCAAATAGGTGTCAAATATCATTGGAATATCCAAACACTTGAGGACATGTCGAGAGTTGGATCAATGTTAATCAATGGTGGATGATAAAAACATCTTCCTTTTATAGAGTACTCTAACAACAACAATTTCCACTCAAGAATAAAAATGGGCTCCTATAAAGCTCTTCATGGGAATATGTTCATAATACTAAAATTATGGGATGAATTTGGGGAATGAAAAAAATCAAAGTTATAAAATGGTATAAGAAATGGTAGAGAAGGTTAAGACTATCCACCAACACATCAACGCTGCCTAGAGTCGACAAAAGGGCTATGATGAAAATTGTTGACCTGACCTAGAGTTTGATTTTAAAGACATGGTATTCCTCCACATATCTCCATAGAAGCGGGTGATGATATTTGGGAATAAGGTAAAGCTTATTCCAATTGGATATAAAAACACATGCACTTATTTTATTTTATACGATTGGATTTTATATTAAAATTAAGTATCTTTACGATTGATAATATATTTGGTGAGGAGTGATCACATGAATACTATAAATATGGGGTTTTAGTAAATCCTTTTTTCTCAAACAAATGAAGGGATGACCTCAACCAGTAGAATCATACCCTATGAAGCCCATTTAATGAATCTTATGAGGGAGATAACATTTTTGGTATTTATTCCTAGACCAAGGGAAGGCATAGATCTATCAACTTAATAATGATAGAAACCTTTTATAGGAGAATTTCGTGACCATTGAGATCACAACCCAAACCACATTCACCGAATGACCCCATGAAAGCCCCACCATTGCACACCATACTCTTAGGGAATACAATGGTGTCATAAAGGGATATATATCAACATCATAGTAATAAGATTATGTAATTTTTTTTCATATAGAATAATTAATATAATTTCATCTTATTGTTTTTACTTTGTAAATTATTTTTAAAAGTAGAAATATTATTTTTGATTCATATTCAAATTCATTTAATAAATCTATATTGATGAACTAATGGATCTTGAAATAAATAATATTTTAATTAAATATTATTTTTTAATTAATTTTTTAAATTTAAATGATCAAAAAAAATTTATGAATTCAAATGAAATTTTTATTAGGGTTTGAAAACCCACATTGCTGAAAAACCCATCATTTTTCAATAAATGTCATTATTTATTTTAAAATTGAAAATTACATATTTATAAAATTATTTAGATAAAATTAATATTATTTTTATAATCATGATGTTGAAATTATCCAATGGATAGTTTTTCATAATTTTCTGAGATAATTGATTTTTTTTGTAACAATTAAATTCCCTATAAATATACGGTTTGTTTTATAACACATAATGTAACAATAATGATGTAATAAATAATATAAATAACATATTCATAGAAAATTACTTTTTAAAAATAAAATAATGTGATTTTAGGTTTATTTTATTTATTTTATAAATCTTCAGTGAATCCTCCTAGACTAATAATATATTTTATGATTTTAACATCATTTCATAGAAAGTGTGACTCAACTCCACATAAGAAAGGGAAATATTTTAATATATTCAGCCCTTGGCCAAATAAAATATCATATACCACTCACCTATTTTATAAACCATGAGAAGAAACCATGGGATGGTATGTTGTTTTGAATATTTAATTTTGTAGTGTCCAAAACCAAAATAATAAAGAAATACCCCTCCATTTTTATATAACCCTACCCAATCTCCCATTTATCTTCACTAAAACAACTTGGAGATGATAAAAAATCTTTCCTAAATTATATAGAGTCCTTATAAGGTTCCCCAATTACCCAAAAAGCCTCTCTCAAACCTTTGGAGTCACACATCCATGTATGGGATTTCTCTCATCACATTTGAATTCAAGCACCATCTTTGAGATTAGTTATTTTAATTTCAATTTCTTTTATTCACATTAAATTTTACTCACTAACATAATATAAAATTGTTTTATTTTTATGAGGTATCATTTATCCCCCCACATTTGGACCCTTACCTAAGCTGTTACTTTGCCAAAATTCCATAAGGGATTCTCTCTCTCCTTTTTTAATCAAGCACTTCATTTATGATATGTCTTTTCAACTTTAATTTGATTATGTTGGGAGACATTATTAACTATCCCAGTTACATTACACTTGATTTATAAATTATGATATCCCATTTAACTAGCATTTAACCCTCCTAATATCATTTAGGTAGACACATTAACAGGCAGAAAATTTGTAAGGGTTATTTTGCTTTCTCCTTTTTCATTAAGATTCTTTATTATGTTATGCCATATATTTATAACTACTTATATTGGGAAATATTCTTCCATATTACTATTACTAAAAATTTAGTGTATAAATTATGAGATACCCCTTTCATTCTCATTAATCGATTTTATTAATTTCTATGTGATGCTGTTATGTTGCCAAAATTACACCACAATTTATCATGCCTATGTAGTGAATACAATGAACATTTATCTACAAATGGTATTAATCTATATGAACATATAATTATTGATTTAGGAATTACATGTATGTAGTACACATCCATCAATCATGGAGTAAATTATTATGTTGAATGAAACCATGTTATGTGATTTATATGGCACACTTAAGAAGAATAATGAAATGTTTATAAAGGGTGCACCGTAATAGCACTCCAATTCATTGGGTAATGTTTAGTATAATGATATCTCATTTTGGTATGGGTGTTTAACTGATTAATATATGATTTTTCTACCATGAAGTCTTGTAATTTTTCTTTGACTTTTGTTTAAGATGCATTGTTTTAAGTTGTTTCCACATTTCCATGTTATGATTAACATACTATATCATGCCTTAATATTCATATTAAATTATTCATCATTTACATGAATTTTATAACATGTATTATTATCATCATGTTACTTCATTTGTATTCACTTAATGGGATTTATAGCTCACCCCATTCTTAGGTATGTCCTCAGGTTATCCCACTAAATGTTAAATATGAAGGATTTTTTTGGTTATGTCAAATAATTTCTCAATAAGGATGTTGTATTTCATGTTTTAAGTTATTATGTAGTGTTTCTAATCCCCAAATATACTAGAACTCTCGATCTTCTATGTTTTATGAAGTAAAATTTTATGTAATAAATCATTTTCAAATATTAAAGAAAGTGTAGGGTTATTATACAATATCCCTCACAGAGAGAAAAAAGAAAATATAATGGAAACTAGAAGATGATTCTCTGGCTATGAAAAAGATGGACCACCATCAAAATAAATAGCCACTAAAAAGTAAAAAGTAAAAGGCAAAACTGATGGTTATAATAGATGAAAAACATAAAGAAAGCTTATGTTGTCTAATAAAAACTACAATAAGAAAATAGATTAAGACTAGTGGAAGATCTATCCTATGGTAGAAAAATTGTGATGAGGGATTTAGTAGTAAGGGTTTAAGAAGGAAACATTCAAAAGTTGGATTAGTATCATAAAGGAGAAAAATCCCAATCCAGGAAATGAGAAGACCAATGAAAATACTACTATTGAAATTTTTACAAGTTTCACTGTGATAATAAACACTAGTAAGTGTTAAAAGACAGTTAAAATCAATGGGTTGATCCAACAAGACTAACCATCCACCTCAACTTGAGGAAATTGGAAATATCTCCTCTAGACAAGAATTGAATGATGTTAATTATTTTTGAAGGGTTGTAGGATTTGAGGGAGATATGATCTATGCAGAATTATTAGCAAGAGATTAAAAGTAATGTTGTGACATGATCCAAAGTCATAATTAATGATTAGAGGAATATAAATGGAATCTTGTTACACCTAAAACTGCAAGTACTTGAGTATAATAATAAGAATTAGAGTATTAAGAAATGGTATCATAAAGGGTATCAAGATCTGATTGATTTTTTTTTCTAAAATGATCATATTGAGAATTGGTATCAAATATTAAAAATATAAGATGACTTTTTGATGGATAAGTGAAAACAACAATTATTCTGATGATTTATTTGTTTTGATCTAATATGTTGTTTAACAGGTGATAATAGATTATAGTTTTATAGGATATAAAATGCTTATTTAGATGGATGAATCTCATAAAGGATATCAAATCTATATTTAGTGATGAAGTTAAGAGAGTCATGGGGAGTTTGGATATAAAGATATAGGAGGTGGTATCAATATCATCTATGGAAATATACCCAATGAAAAAATTAAGAAATAAATGATAACTATTGATATATGATTTGATAATTGGGATTAATATTGGTGTCTAAATCAATATATAAATATTAAATATATAATTAATTACACAATGTGAAATTCATTCTTATTCTCTAATGGTTTTTTGAATGTGTGGTTATGTTTATAGTAAGATTTCCTCTGTAAAACAAGAAAATTGTTACTATATGTTTTTTTAAAATATGTGAGTGTAATAGAAAAAAAAAATATTTTTAGATTAATCTCATGTTTCCAAAATTAGGTTTCAAATCTTTATTCATATAGGTTATGTTAGTGGTTCACTACTAAGAGGAAAGACCACACACTAAATTTATTTTAGAATTTATCTCCAATTGAAAATTTTTTAGGGTTTGAAATAAAAATCAAAAGTTGTATTTATTAGGTGTCATATACTATTAACAAATGGATGAAAAATTAATTAGAAAAATTTTGTATCTATGATTTCTATTGAATATGTGGGTGCTTAGAATTTGTTTAATCAAATAAAAGGACTATACTGACATATGGGATATAATCTATTGTTGATTAATAAGTTGCATCATATAGAAAATTGATTTCCTAGAAAGTGGTTTAATATGGATCCCCTAGAGAATCATTCTTGTAATATAATATTAATATCTTGTGTTTTTAGCATTATAAAGATAAGTGATAACGCAAATTGGTGGAGTTTCTTTATAGTAAGTGGTTTTATAAGGATTTGATGTCAAAGATGGAGTAGGATGAATTATGAATATATGATTCATCCCACTACTCAAAGTGGGAGTTGTAAGGGGGAGTGGTAAGCATCATGATTCTATGAAGATGTTTTGGATTTATAAGTGTTTAAAAAAGTAGGGGTATTATTGTTATCTCAATGGTGATGTTGATGTGTTGGATTTATTAGAAATATAATGGTGGATTATTTAAAAACCAAAGTAATACAGTTGGGTTTGATTTATTGGTGATAAAGATATTCCATAAATTATTCTTAAAGGTGAAGATATGGTTATCTAGAATCATATTTGTGGAACTATTAATGAGAATTTGGTTTTCAATAAGTACTAATGTTCCAAATTCTAGTCTACTTACAGAGGTGTTCATAAAGTTGTCAAGCATTTATGAAGGAATTTTAAATTTCATGGAGTAGGCTTATAGATTTTTTGAAGCACTTATATGTGTTATTTATATAATAAATAAGTCATTTCATGATATAATATGCCATTCCATAATTAGTAAAACATATTATGTAGGATGGTGTAGTAGGGAATTGGTTTTGAAATTTATGTGTCCCTATGAATGTTAAGATCTGTACTTTTTTGAGATAATATATTTTTTTACTTTTGTGTGGGAGAAGGTGTCACAACATAAATTAGATGTATGGATGCATGATATTAAGATTTGATAAAGGGTCAAAATTAGGTTTCATTGAACTATTATACAAGATTAATATATCAGCTCAAGGTAGCGTGCCGAAGATTATTTAATACTTTAGTAACAATAGCCACATCACGAAAGGTATGCAAAGGATAATTCCACAGTATGACAATTAATGCCACACAATGTAGTTAATGTGTAAGGTAATATCCACTATAGAGAATGAATGAATACAAAATAGTGACTCTGTGAATTGGTTTTCATCACCATGAATCCGAATATGCAATGTATTATTTCATAATATATGATTAAAAATATGGCCAATTTAAGGAGGATTTCATTTTGTGAAGAGGACAACATAAGAGTTAGGGTCCATTCTATTTTTATAAATTTTCACCATGTAATAGAAGGTTTTATTATGACATGTTTTGGATAAAAATAAACAAGGTGATCTTTATATGAATAATGGAGTCATTCTATTATCTTTTTTTCCAGATTCAATGAAATATAAAGTACAACATGATGATTAGAGAGTTGACTAGACACAAATTTGAAGACCATGATAGATATGATGTTAATAAATTTTATACATAACCATAAACCATTAAATTTTATTAATATACCCTAGTAGAGATATATATCTTATAGAGATATCGCTCTCTATAAAGAAGAACAAGAATGAAGATTATGGATTTGACCCAACCCTTTAAAATAACTCACACTGAAACTGCCTCTTTGTAGTTCAGAATAAGAAAAGTGGAGAGATATACTTCTAAAATATAAATAAGTATAATAGTTTATTGAAATTATGGTTAGTAAGATTATTTATAGAACATTATTGTAAAAGAATAAAAATAGAGAGAGATGAATATGACATCTAAAAAAAGAGAAAAACAAACCTCTATTGAAATATCTTATTAAGAGAAGAAAATAAAAAGAAGATATTGATGCTATATAGTAAAGTGATTCACCAATACATATCAAATTTAATATGAAGAGAAAATTCATGAAATTTTATAGAATAATGTGTAAGAAGATAATTTCTAGTTTTCAATAAAGGAGTGAGTATTCGTGTTTAGTGCATGAAGAATGATTTATCATAGATTTTAGATATTTCTGTAGATCCTACAAAAGGAGAAGAAATAGTTTTTATGAATACTCATAGAAAGGTGATGATGTTCATTTTACGTTTAGAGTAGAACTTTCTAGGATTATATCATGGAAATCAATGGCACCATCCTATATCTAGTGCAAAAAAACTGTAGTGAAATTGTTTTGTTTTAGCCTGTGTGACAATACATCTTGCTTTTTGGAGTAGTTATAAGAAAAGATAAGTTTTAGGGATTGATCCTTGGGTGATATTGATTAGACCATAAATGTTATACGGTGAGTGACCCTATTCCTAAGAGTGTCCTAGCCTAAACCTATGACTAATCAGTGTAGTCAGTTTAATTCGATGCACAACTCCTCAATATTACGTGCTCCGGGGATTAACATACCGTGGTTGAATAATGTAAAAATCATTGTGTCATATATAAATGTTTTTTTAATTCTATAATACCCAATTAGTGAAAGTGAGTTATACAATGATTGATCAAATCTAGTAAATGTATGAATAAGTTATCTAACCATTATATCATCATTGAAAGAAGAATTTATGTGTTTCCATATTATTGATGAGGTCAAGATCCGTGAGGGTAGTGAAAGTTTATGGGATAAGTGTTTTAATATGATAGAATGTATACCTTGATTCACCACCCACTCAAGTTTTCAATTAATAAATACCATATGTGGGCCTAAACCACATATATTATAAAGAATTTTCGGGTTTCCCCCCACACCATGATGATATATATGATACCCACTTACACATTAGGATAACACTGAAATCCTCAATAGATTATTGGATAGCCAAATTAAATGTCATGGAGATTAAGGTAATGTCAAATTAATTTTTGAATATTGGATTTTTTAGACCGAGTTCATCCCTCTTGGTAGCTCCTATTATGTTTACAAAGAAGGTGAATTAGATATTTAATATTTTTATTTAATATAGTAATCTGAATCAAGTTACTATCAAGAATAAATCACATATTTAAAGGATTGATGATCTATTTGATCAAATAAAAGAATCTATATAGTTCTCAATGATTTATATAAGGTATGTGTATCACAAGATTCTGTTATATGAGGAGTATATTTTGAAGATAATTGTTAGGTGTCACTATATATACTATGAGTTCTTAGTGATGAATTTCAGTGTGACAAATGAAATATTAGTGTTCATGAGACTCATGAAATGGACCTTCTAGCCTTAATTAAACTAATTCATAGTAGTTTCAAGCATGAAATCCTTATTAATTCCTAATAAAATGTGGATAAGACTGAGCATTAAAGTATTTCACTAATTTTTTGAAGAATCATATATATATATATATATATATAACTATTTAAGTTTTTTTTGATTCAAGATGTTTATTTCTTTATGAATTTCATTTCATATGGTCATATAGTATTCTATCCATTGAAATATGAGGCTATGATGGTTTGTAATCCACCCAAGATGATTTTTTAGGTTTATAATTTACTTTTGTTTATGGGATATTTCTAAATAATCATGGTGGAATTATCCCATATTGTATTATTTATAATGTAGAGGTAGTAAATGATTACTTGTGTGTTTAAGAATCTTAGAATACCTAAGTTGAATTATTCTACCCCTGACTTAGATCTTACAGGTTTTTTGTTTTCTTCGAATATGAATGGAAAATATCTTCTTAATGAATGAATCATCATCTTTATAGACAATAAGAGTACTGAAAACATTGTTCTACTAAAGAAATAACTACAAGAGTTAAAGGATTTGGGTAGGGTTCCTACAAGACTATGATATTAAGAAAATTTACACTACAGGGTAGAAAAATGTGGTGGGTAATTCACACAATAAGAAATAATTTTCTCAATTGTTGGGTCTAGAATGTGATAACTTGTCCTCACCATTATTTTTTTATATAATAGAATGATACATTACTTTCCTTTGATCTATATTTGGGTTCCCTAAATTTCTTCACTAGTAACAGGTGGACTATCAAAAATATATTGATTATTAATTCTTTCATGATTATATATCCATAGGTGATGCATGAGAAGGATTCAGTTATGTTTTGGAAAACATTATCCTATTCTAAGTGATGTATGTAGTTACATATAATATGTGAGATGAGGTTTTATGTGAATTTCACACATCTCTATTTAGAGCACATCTAGGCATGAAGAAGGTATACTAGGATATCATGTTCTTGTTTTGGTGTCCAGTACTAAAGAGGGGCATTTATAAGTTTATTTTTTGATGCCTCACCTATTAGTAGATAATGTCTGAGAACCAAGTTTTAAAGGTTTTTTACTAATCACTTTAGGTTTAAAATTAAAAGATAGATAATATATCGATAGGCTTCATTAATGGACTTCCATTATCAATGAAGATTCATGAATCTCTCTAGGTTAGTATTTACTAGCTTTCCAAGTTGGATAACTTCATGTACATTGAAAAGTAGTATTACATTGAGAGATTAGGACATCTATACACAGATGATATCATAATGTTTCATTTGATATCCTTACAATTTTTCTACAAACGTGAGACATGATTCATATCCCAATTATGGAGGGGTTTTTAGGAGGCCTTTAGGACCCAACTATATTTGAATAAAACACCCCACCTTTAAAAATATGGTTAGAAAGATATGATGATTCATGTTATTTGAGATATATTGTCTTATTTTGTGTTATATTTTGGAAGGAGTTATGGTGATCACCTACCCTTAGTTATTTTTTTTGTACAGTAGTAGATAACACTCTAATAGAGTTTTAAAACTCATTGAGGATTTTTATGGGAGAAACTATAGGTTAAAAATTTATTGGATGGATATTGGTGAGTCATTTCATATGGGTACTAATCAGGTGCTACTAACAATAGATAGGGTACAAGTGATCCAAGATCATATAGGGATAGCCTAGAGCCATAAGAAGTCCAATATAGATAGAAAATAGATACCTTTAGAGTTTGAGGATGGTGATCATCTTTTCTTCAAGATATCAAAAATTCATGTATTGAGAATTTTTAATCATGGTTGTTAACTATACCTACAATTCATCTGACTATTCTTTATTATGAGTAGGGTGGACAATGTTATAATCCGACCCAATATGGCTTGATCCACAACTACCCCAATCCTTCCTCCATAGGCCAGGGGATGGAGGAAAGAGTATAAAGGTATAAATAACATGATAGGTATTTTCTTAATGTACATGTTCGCATGTACCCAACCATATCCATGCAGAAGTTCATATGAATAATAATAAAAGACGAAACATCTAGAGAATAAACCATGAATGTAAAAATATTTAGGGAATAAAAGAGTAAGACAACATAATATGAAAAGTAAAAAGGAAAAAATACATGAAAAACTAGAAATATGTCCCAACCTAACCAAAATGGAAAAGTAAATACTAAGAGAGCATGAGTCTAAGACCCCAAGATCAACCACCGTATGTGGTAAAACGAACTAGGGTATGCCTGTCCTCCTCTGTAGTCACCACTGACCTGTCAGTCATCTACATAAGACATGACACGTGTGAGAAATATCTATGTAGGTGTGAGTATATATATACCTAGTAGGATTATTTAAAATTTGATTGTAGAGTTGTAAAAGACATGACAAGAATAAAAAACTCAACCCATTGTAAGAGAGAAACAAAATCCAACAAAAATGATACAGATATATATGAGCATAAAATAAAACCAAACAAGAGATAAATGGGATATTCATTTAATATTTAAGCTTAGGAAAAGAGTTTACCATCAGTTACAAGGGTCCATCAATAATGCCCAACATCTTGCACTTCTGTACAAAGAAACATCCCTTTGGATCCATTCTTCACTATCGTGCCACATAGTCGAGGCATCACAACCTCTATGTAGAATACTATTCCATGATACAATAGGTGGGTTCCACTTAGTAGGTAGATATAGGACCCATTCCCTGTCCCAATAGGAGGGTTCTACTCTTATGGTAGAGGACCTATTCCCTAAATCTTTAGGAGGGTTCCACTATTGTGGTAAATAGAGGACCCATTCCATACTCTAATAGGAGGATTCCACTCTAATGGTAGATGGAGGACCAATTACTTATATCAAAAACATGGTTACACTATAATGGTAGATAGAGGACCCATGCTCATTGACAATAGGAAGGTTTCACTATAGTGGTAGAAGAAGAATACCCTAACTCTATAGGAGGTTTCCACTCTAAATGTGGATATATAGAGGACCAATTCCCAGACTCCGTATGAGGGAACCACTATAAAGAGTGATAGATAGAGGACCCATGACCTCACTCTGTAGGAGGGTTCCACTCTATAGGTATATCACCCATTCCCTATCTCTATAGGAGGGTTCCACACAAAATATGGATAAACAGAGGACCCATGCATAGACTTAATAGGAGGGTTCGACTTTGATGATCCCGTATAATCACTGTTGTCATCGAGTGCCTCCT
Source organism: Viscum album (assembly GCA_963277665.1). Lineage (NCBI taxonomy): Eukaryota > Viridiplantae > Streptophyta > Magnoliopsida > Santalales > Viscaceae > Viscum > Viscum album. The sequence goes on from OY728165.1 coordinate 818,697,501, forward strand.
AAAAATGCATCACACTTGGAATATCTTGAAAAATCTGAAAATACACTATAAAGGACACCATCACATTCTATGTGAAATTTTTTTCAGTATACGGTACTCATAGTCCAAAATCTAAGTTCAAATGAAGATATGAGAGGTAGAAGCTTCCTAAAAAAATAAGGTATAATACATGTAAGGGGCCCACATGATTTGCGGTACCGGCCTACTGTCTAGATGTGTCTCTTAATATACATGGATCTCTACCCATATATCCTTAAACAACATGTATGGGGACTACATGACATGCCTTTGCCACTTGAGGTCATACATGCGATCTTGGGCATGTCCGTGTAATATTGTCCATGCCCATATACATCGAAACACAATGTTTCCTTCCACACAGGGTCCTTCCGATGTGCCTCTATCACATAAATTTTCTACCCTAGGAGGGTCACACGGTGTTTGGCCCATCCACAGGGTGCGTGATCCTTAATTTTTTCCAAAACCCTAACATCACATCCATAGGGGCACTACATTGTGTGGGTTTATCCTAGTACATGTTGTGTTGTTGGGATTTCTATATAATGTTAAATATGCTATGTGGATCCCAAATTATCCCATTACTCCTTGAATTATGCCTACAAGCCACTCAAAATAGAAGGTAAAGACATATAACCATCATTTCAAGCCATCCATTGTTCAAAAAGTGGGTTCCAATTCACCCACACGAAGCATGTTCACTTTCGATCATGCGTGGTTCTTCTTGGACCACTACAAAGTCAATTTTTTATACCATATCTCTGAGGAACATCACCCACACCTGAAAAGAATCATGATCTATTATCTATTTTATATTCCATTCACCTCCAATGAATCTAGTGTGTATTCGAGGGTCTGATCATGGTCGATCCCATCAAGAAATCTCAATCCAAGACCCCTTAATACAATTAACTATTAATGCGAAACAAAATTAGGGAAAATCATAATAAAAAAGGTGAAAAAACATTGGACACGCATAATTGGAAAAATATAAAAATTGGAGATGATTTGGTGAGAAATATGACATATCAAGGATAAAGAAATTAAATACCCAAATTACTTTGATAGGGTTTCCTGTAAGGGTTCGAAATATATACAGATCAATGAATTAAGAATTATCTTGCTAAATAAATTAACAATAATGGATCAAATATATATATGATGATTTATAACTCAAGATTGGATTTTTTGATGATAAATAACATGCCCGATAATGAAAGAGGAAGATTTGTTACATTCTCCATGATTTGACTTTCCTTAAAAGAATTTCTCATTGTCTTATAATATTTATTCTCCAATGAAAGGTGGGAGAACTATCCTTTCAAAGATCATACGTTTATCCAGATAAAAAAGAAAATTTACCATAAAAACTTATCTAGATATGTTTTAAAGTAGTTCATTTATATTTAATAATTAAATTAATCAATTAATTTAATTTAAATGAAACTGCCAATGGTTTCTATATCTGAATTCCCCATTCCATACAACTTTAGGTCACACCTAGGGTAAATGTTACATTCTAGATTGAACCTTGATCTCATATTTTAGATTTGAGGCTCTGTTTGAGAGTTATCCCATTTTTATTGAAAAACTATATTCACACAATAAAATTATACTTAATATTTTTATAGAATTAATTTCGGGAACACAGGGCCTCAGAATCGTGCATGGTCTTAGTTACTGGGTCTGAAAATATTTCTTGATATATTTCAATGTATTAAAAGGAAAATTTTCTCAACATTATTCTCTCCTTCATGATTTTTATCCTTAAAAACAATAACTAAGAAAAATGGTGGGGATGTTGAGCCCCCATCTAGATCTCCCGCTATTAGGAGATCTCATGCATACTCTCGTACTACCACAACACACGAAGTATAGGATTTTCTATCCATATAGGGTCCTATCATGTACATCCTCGATCTCTATCAGGTGCTCTATGAATTCAGATTCACCCCTATGTCTAGCTCTCCCCAGTCAACAATGTGAGTGGGGTCATGCACATATGTCCTCATCTGCAACATGTGGAAGAATTTAGTCACCCACTACAACTATAAATGTTAGGAAAGGTAGTAAGAAACCACACTATGCTCCTATGATGTATGAAAAAGCATGATGAATCCTACGGAAATCTTTCAGCCTTGGCCGAATCACCACTATCCTCATTGTGGGGAGGCTCATAGGAAAACATGGTCTTCATAATCAACTTCAAGGTCTTACAACATTTATATGAATAAGATTTATACCTTCCCTGAGCTCTTTTTATTTGCTCGTGGATGATATGAACATTCTCCACCATTGTTTGCACCATCTTTGTCCCAACAAGATATGTATCACCAATCTCAATCCAAAATAAGGGTGAACGAAAGGGTCTCATGTATTGGGCCTCAGTAGTTTCAATGTCAATAATATAGTGGTAGATATTGTTTTACACAAACTATACCAATGGAAAGTGACCTTACTATCTCTAGATGAAGTATAACATGAAATCCCATAGCATATCCTATAATACCTAGATATTGCACTCAATATTCCAATCTTTCTGGGTGTGGAAGGCTATAATCTAATAAATTTGGGTCCTGAATTCCTCTTGCAGAACACTCCATAACCATGAAATGAACCGAACATAATGGTTGGATACAATTGTCGAGGTAACAACATGAAGATGAATGATATCCTGTACATAAAACTTCCCCAAAATCTCAACTAAACTCTACTCCTTGTTAAAAAAGAAGTGTGTAGAATTTATAATTCCTTCAACTATCATCCAGATGGTTTCATGGACCTCGATGTCCAAATAATCCCTACCACAAAGTCCATGTATTTTCCATCCCATTTCCAATATGGTATTCAAATAGTTTTCAAAAAGCTTCTGTAACCTAGTGACCATCCTTCACCTTCTAATAGGTGAGGCACCATGAGATGAACTAATCCATTCCTCACCTCATGATAGCTGACCAAAACTACCTCTAAAGGTATCTGTATATCTTCCCCTCACTAGGAGGTAAAACCAAGGGAGATATGTGAATATCTCTCATCACCCTATCCTATATTTTGACAAGGACCATTCTCCTTCCTTTGAAAATTATGGAATGATTCCATCCTTTAGAAAATCTATTTGGTGAATATCATGAGAGTATTTGACCACACATGACCTCATAGTCGATATCTCTAAATTGAGAATCTCTCACTTGTTTGAGAATAAAATAAGTCAACAACATCGAATAAATAAAATATGTACTCTCCTGATCAACCAGGGTCATCTGTAAGGAATCCAGCACCTCCAAAACTCCTTAAACCAAATGATTTTGGCACTTTATGATAAGGGAATTTTCCACCATGTTTCCTTTACTTGAATTATAGACTATCTCAAAGTCATTTTCTTGGAGGAACTTGAAACAACACCTCTATCTCGGGTTCAAGCCTCTCTACATGAAGACATAGTTGAGACTCTAATGGTCAGAGTAAAAAAAAGAGGTCTCCCAGAATATAGTGCCTCTATATCATCAAATAAAAGACTACCAAAACCCAATTTTTTTCATGAGTTTCATAGTTATACTCATGGGGTTTCAATTTTCTTGACTAATATGTGATAACTACCTATCTATGTATCAACTTATAGGTGATCCCAACTCTAGAGGCATCAAAATATACTATGTGATCCCTACCATCCTCTGATAGTCTCAAAAAATGAGCTCTCATCATCCTCAAACTCAACACCATGACGGCTCTCTAGTACTACTCAGTCCAGGTAAAAGTATTCCATTTATATATTAGGTAAGCTAATGGAAATGAAATATTGGAGAAGTCAACCAAAAAATTCTGGTAGTATTCTACCATTCTAAGAAAAAATACACTTCCGACATGCTCTTAGGTGGCTCCCAAGTAAGCACTACATAAATTTTTTCAGTGCCCATAGCTACTACATGATCAAAAATGAAATTCCCTAGAAAGTTAATCTCATAGATCAAGAAATGATACCTTGAGATATTACCATAAAGATTATGATCCCAAGGAAAATCTAGGACCATCTTCAATTGCTCTACATGATCCTCTAACACAAAGTATAACAGTATGTCACTAATAAAGACAATGAATAATCAATCCAGGTATGGGTAGAAGATCCTGTTCATCAAAGATATAAACACAATAGGGATTTTTTTTGAAAAAAAAAGGAATCAAAAGGGACTCACAGTGTCCGTAGTGACATCAAAATAGCATCTTCAGAATATTATCCTCACAAAATCTCAAGTGGTGGTAGCCAGACCTATATAAATATTTGAGATCCATCTTGAAGCTCAAAATTGATTAAATAGGTATTAAATACTTGAAAAGAAGTACTTATTATTTATTATGTCTTGGTTCAGGATACAATAATCCACACAAACCTATGAATACTCATCCAACTTTTTCATGATTAAATCCATAGCTTCCCAAAGGGGCACATTGAGTTTGATAAAACAATTCTCCCAACGGTCTTAAAACTACAACAGAAACTCCCAAAGCTCATTAGGGGCCATATGATATCACTCATAAGATATCATAGTTTTCCCATGGTGAAATTTGATTCAAAACGCCACCTACCACTTTAGAGGTAGTCTCAGAATGTCTTTGAAGAAGATGTCCCTAAAATCCTACACAACTCAAGGAATCCATATTCCAGAAGAACCTAATGCAGTAATATATACACTCATTAACTCTTGGATAATGGGATGCAACCTCCTTCTCACAAAACCCACTCTCCCTACCAAGGGATATCTATTTCCTAGAAAGAGGAATCTTGTCCCATCATTGTGAAGGTGTCTAACTCATCTACGCTGACAGTAAATATGGGATCATATCATGGTAAATAAATCCATATCGAAGATGAATTTATAAGGTTTCATCATGATGATCATTAGTTTCTAGGAGAAACTATCTCCAACAAGAAACAAATCAAACTACTAAAAGATAAATATGTCATGTAAATTTCCCCTTTAAGAACCTCATGATAAATATGCTTCGATAAAGCCTCAACTAGGATCACTAGCTATCACACCTAGAGTAAAGAGATGAAGGGATGAATAAAAAAAGTGTATAATATTATGGAGTATAGAGTTGAAAAACCTAGATCAAACCACTAATAATATAGTGGGCCTCTAGGTTATACAGATCAATAGCTTGAAGCTGATTGCATCCCTACCTGCCAGCTCCAAGATCCTAACATGGACCACCTCATGGTGGTGCTGAAAGAAGCAGGTAACTTCATCCACCAGCCATAGTTCCCCTTACTAGAGCCCATCATACTACTCTTCTAGCTCTACCTCCCAAGGGACCCCCTTAACATGCCTGGGTGAACTGGGATAATAAAATTTCCATCTCTATGGAGGTCTGTCCACTATTTTCCTACCCTCCACAACACATTGGGTCAAGAAATCACATGATTTGTGACCTTTCCAATCAAACACATAATACCTTTTCTTTTTGGGCTATCATGGTCCCCTGTGTGGTATCTGTGTCACATGACCATGTTCTTGGGTACCACCATGAGAATATTTTCTTTACCGAGATCCTATCAACTGGTGATTTCTAGATACTATAGAAGACTCAACCCTAGGATGTCCAACTCTAGATCCATCTGTTTGTAATTCCTCTAACATGAAACTCTCTATCACTAGTGTCCACTTCAACACTATATCATAAGTGGGAATACCGAGGGTTGCCACACTAACATGGATATCTCTGAGGATACCTTGTTAATACTTCCACACCCAAATGTAGCCATCTCAAATAATGTCAAGGGAGTACCATGTAAGGTATTTGAACCTCTCAACATAGTCATCCATTATCATACCTCCCTGATGAATCTCTAGAATGTCAAGAATCTAATATTATCACAAGAATTTTGGGTAGTAATCCACATTAAATAGCTATTGAAAGTTAGTCCATGAGTGTGTCAAATCCTTAGGAATCTACGTAACTAGGATAAAATAAAACTCATATTCTTTGTCTAAAAATTTGGCTGTCAGCATAATCACCTGATCCGTCAGTGGATACATATGAAAACTCAGATCACAGACTCTATCCAATCCTCTTCCACAAGGGGATTTGGATCCCCATGGACCATAAGTGGCCTCTGGTGATGGAACACACAGAGTGAGCAAAGCCTATAAATATCCTTATCATACTATTTTGGTATGATCTTCTGTTTGACAGGTGGGGGTGTTGCTACTTGTTCACATGGAAGAAGAATATCGTGGGCTCGATTCTAAAATGAGGACTCATTACTCATCAGATCATCATCATGATCAAGAATCGTTAAATTGGCAGTCTTTATTCCTAGAGGAATCCTAAAAATATATTCAAGAAGTACCATAGTCAGGTGAGAGTATATTTATATAGGTAGATGACTCAAGAAGAATAGTCAAAAGATTGAATACTATATTATGCAGGTACCATTGATCCTAGAAAAAAATTATTTTGTATATCGATTTTACAAGCAGGTAGTTAGTGTCTTAGTGAATAGATACATCAACTACCCCACCAACACTAGGTTTCTAGACCTAAATTCCATTCTCAAGATACTTTGGCACTATTTACCTAAATCCCACCAAATCATCATAAGGGAAAAAATAAGAACACCATCCTGAGGAATTACATCCTTTGATACCAATATATCATGACTTGGCCCAATGAGGCTCAATATGGAACTAACCCAGTCCCAACTCTAAGGGATAAGGCTAGAGACAATCAATGAAAGGCATAAGTAACATGGGAGGCCTTTTGCTAATGTACCTATATGAATTCACATGACCATATCCATGTAGAATTGAAGAGGAATAATAATAAAATCAAAAATATCCAGAGAATAAACCATGCATGTAAAAACCATTATGGAATACATGATTCTAATAGTGTAATTCGAAAAGTAAAAGAAAAAATAGCTGCCCTATCAGAAAGATATCCCAACTGAAAAAATTGGAAAATTAAATGTTGAGAGATACCAACTCCAAATATCCTATAACAACCACTATACATGGTCAAATGCACCAGGGTATCCCAATGATTTATTGTAATCACCACCAACCTTTCCGTTATCTAAATAAGTCACAAAATGTGTAATAAAATCCTAGGAAGAGGTGATTATAAACATACCCAGTAGTATTACCCAAAATATGATAGGGGATTAATAGGAGACACAATATTAATAGACATCTCAACACATAGTAAGATAGAAAGGAAATCCAAAAACAAGGATTCAAATATATAAGTTCATAAAATAATCCTAAATGAGAGAGAAAATCGATCTCCATATCGCATCCCAACCTAGGAAAAGATTTTTCCATCATTTCCAAGGTTCCATCAACAAAATCCAGCATCTCATGCATATTTATGATGAAGTATCGATGTAGATCCACAACATGCCACTATGCCACATAGTCAAGGATCCACAATTTTTTGGTAGAGGACCCATGCCACAGTATAGTAGAAGGGTTCTTCTTATTAGAAATATTGAGGACCCATTCCATATCATAGTAGGAGGGTTCCACTCTTATGGTAATAGACCCATGCTCTAACTTTGTAGGATGGTTCCACACAAGTGGTAGATATAGGACCCATTCCCTAGGCCAATAGGAGGGTTTCACTATAATGGTAGATAGAGGAACCATGCCCAGTTCTAATTGGAGCGTTCCACTCTAGTGGTTGATAGAGGACCCATGACTTATTCTAATAAATGGGTTCCACTCTAATGTTATAGGACCCATTACCCAACTACTCCAAAGGGTTCCACTTTAATTATTGATATATAGAGGACCAATGACCTAACTCTGTAGGAGAGTTCCAGTCAATATATCTATAAATAAAAGATGTATGCCATGAATTTTTAGGATTGTTCAACTATATAGGTAGAGGAACCATGCCTTATCCCAGTAAGAGGGTTCAACTCTAAATATGGATACATATAGGACCATTTCCTTTAATCAATAGGAGGGTTCCACTCTGATGATATCATCTAATCAGTGACATTGTTGAGTGCCACCTAGGGAAGCATCACACTCTAAAAATATCACATCTCAGCTCAAAAGACACCAATAATTCAACCATTGTGGTTTATACATAAAAAAACTAATGATAGGGTAATCATATGCCAAAAGCTGAGTTCAAACAAAGAAGATACTAGAAGTATATGTTTTCTCAAAAAAGAAGGTACACAAATTACATGGGTACCCACACGATGTGTGGACCCAACCTACTATTTAGCACTATATATTCCCATAAATGTAACTCTACCCATGTATCCCTACAATGAGTTTAATGAGAATAAATGGTGTGCCTTAGTCACCTTGGGTCATATCAGTTATCCGGGCCATTTCCATGTAATATTGCCCGTTCATGTTTACTCCAATACACGACGTGTGCTCCCATACATGGTCATATCAATGTGCCTCTATAACATATATTTTCTACCCAAGGAGGGTCACATGACATTTGGACTATCCACATGGTTTGTGATCTGCAAATGTTCTAAAACCCTAGTTCTACAGTGATAGGGGTACTATATGGCGTGTGTTCATCGTAGCACACACATTATAGTCGGGATTTTCATCAAAAGTATGTTCTATTCCACAGAGACTGTATGTAGACTCTCCTACTAGAATCACACCTAATGGATAGCCAAAATTGAAGGAAAACACATATGGACATTATTTTCAACTATCTATTGGCTTGAAATGGGGGTTTTATTCAATAACAAGTATCACGTTCTTTGCCGGTTGTGCATGGTTCATTTCACACTACTGTCAACTCGATATAGGATCCCAAATCAATGATAAACATCAACCCTATCCAAAAATTATCATAATACTTTTTTGTTATTTTCCTATTTTTTAACCACCCATGAATCTTCCATGTATCTGGGGGTCTGATCATGCTCTATCCAACCTGACATTGTCAAACAGATCCCCTGTAGGCCAATCAATGAATATTACATAGAACAACAGGTTAAAATCATAATAATTAGATGTGAAAAAATTATTGGTCAAGATTTCTTGGTTAAAAAATACAAATTGGGTATGATTTGTAGAGAAACAGGGCATATTGGGGAAATAAAAATCAAATAAACAAATTAATCTGACAAGGGTTCATGAAAGTGTTCCAAATAGATGTAAATCAAAAAATTAAATATAATTATCATTTATTTGATCATAAGGGAAGAAATACACATATGATTATCCCTATCTAAAAACATTGGATTTTTTGATGACAAATAATGTGCTCTTCAATGAAAGAGGGATATCCATTGCATTCACCCCATATCAATTTTCCTTGATCTAATTGCTTATTGTTGTCTGATCCTGATTTATTAATGGCATGTTGTAGAACTCTCCTCTCAATGATCTCAAGGTTATGCAGATAACATTAAAGATCCTCTATAATATCTTATTTATAGATGTTTTATAATTATTTCATTTAAATTTAATATTTGAAATAATTAATTAATTTCATTTAAACAGACCTTCCAACATTCACTATATCAAAACGCCCAACACTGACCAACTTTTGATTATAACTAGGGTAAAACTTCTGTTCCAAATTCAACTATGATGTTATATATTTTATATGAGAATCCATTTAATAGTCATCAAATTTTTCCTGACAATCTACGTAAGTGAAATAGAAAACATATTTAATAATTTTATGAAATTAATTTCAGGAACACCGGGCCTCAGAATCGTGCACTATTGGGCTTTGAAAATATTTGTAAATATATTAAAAAGTCTTAAAAAGAAAAGATAGGGTCTCTATAGACATGGTTACTTCTCAGACAATGCTAACTTCACAGATATCATGAGTGAACAACATTTTCCATGTGTCATAGTTAAGGTGGTATGAACATGTCCCCTCATAAGTCATTTATTGGGTAGAACTAGATATTGAGGATGGAACCACTTTCAAAGAATACCTAATGAATGTTGAAGATAGATAATAATATATGATTTATGGGTGAATTAATCTTTTGTATTATTTACAATTACAACACATTAATATTAATTATTACTTGTTAGAGTGGGAGAGTTAGATGCAATCTCCATACCCTCACTATTTTTTTTAGAATTATGATTTTTGGGATATAAATATTTAAAATTGGGGAGGATTTTACATTCCATATTTTTTTATAAAAAGAAATTGAATGTATTTAAAAATATTTTTAATGGAATTCTCAAATATAGTTCATTTATTTATAATTTTCAAGACTTTGAAAAATATATAATATATGTAATATATTATTTTTAACCAGGCATGCATGAATAATTAATAAATCCTAAAATTGGGACTTAAATGGAAATATCGATAAGCTGTAGTTCTTGGTGCATATATTTTTTCCTTAGATTGGTATGATTTCTATATTTGCAATTCAAATATGAGGTTTGATAATTGGATGGTCTTTAAGAAAAAACGGATAATCCAACTATTATATATATATATATATATATTATTTTATTAAAGATGTAAATATGAAGTTGGAATGTATTGGTGGAAATAAGGATTTTTATCAAGATTATTTAATGTTATTATTATAATTTTAGGGAATATAAATCATTATTTTAGTTAATAACACAATATTGGTAATGTTTATATGGGGATAACATAGAGAAAAAGGGAGGATATTAATTCCTCCACTAGTATCTTTTCCTCTGGTTATTGACCAAGAAATTTATTTTCTTCTCTATTGGTGGAAGAAAATCAATAGAGAGGATTCATTCCATTTTTTGGAAATAGTGGAGCATTATTTGCGATGAAGAAAATAGTCATTTATAATCAAAGAATGATCATTGGTGCTTCTATGTAAATTTCATTTTGGTAGGACCTTCTATATTTCATATTCATTGCATTCTTCACATGCTATAATTCTTTTACTTATAGTAAATAACTCATATTCCATAACTTGAGAGTGTTTATTGTAGAATGGAAATATAATTATTTGAAAATAAATTTTTGATCAGGTGAAACATGAATTATTAGTAAGCATACTCTCTTAATTCTATGTTATTATTTTTTAATTTGTTAATAACATCAAATATGAATATAGTATTTTTTCACAATGAATTTTTAACAATCAGGAATTAATTGAATAATTTTAAATCTTGGTAGTTTTATATAAATTAAATAATATTTCTTATGAAATAATTTTATTATAATTTTATTTTAAAAAATGATCAGAGTGTAAACTTCCCCTTGAAATATTATTCAACCAATGTCATGTCAGGCAACTTTCTTACACTTCAAATTCTTTAGTGAACTTGAACCCTCTTTTAGGAAGTCGATCTTTCTAATGAACACCATTTTTCAATATCTTCATCCCAACTCTTCATTTCATGGTGAAATTTTGTGAGGAAGGTGTAACTATGAGGAATGAATGATAGTGTGGGTTTGAATAATATTGTGGTTTTCCAAAGAGGGTATTATAAAAAGGTTTTTGGATATGGATTTTATGTTTGGGATATTATTGTGGAATGAGAAAACAAATAGATGAAAACATCAATGGTAAGGGAAAACATAACCACTTGATCCATGATGCTCAAAAAGAATTAGAGACATGGTCAAAGGTAGCTGTGAAGAACAAATGCATGACATTAAATTCATTTAAATAAAGGTTATAGTTCTCTAGAATTTTATGACTTTAACTCAGGAAGTTCTCTAGGTCACCTGCTATGAAAGAGACAATTTATTATTTGAATCATTGTAAATTATGAATGTCTTGAAAATTTGAGATATACATTATGTATTATGGATTCTACGATTCTAGTGTTGTGTTTTATTTTAAATATTAGACACTGTTTGACCTTGGATTACACAACATGTATTGTGAGACCTTTTGAATTGGCATATACCCAATTATATATCTCATCATCAACTTGGTCCCACATTTCATGTGGTATAGGGGAGACACAATGTATAATAGGAGAGACACTTCATGTGTACCTAGTGAAAATATAAATCAAATCATGTGGTCCCACAATCAATGCACTCTTTTTAAAACACTATGTATATCAAGCCCACATGGACCTTGTTTAAGTGGTATATACCTAGTTGTGGGCTCAAGAATATATATCAAGTACATTAAGGAACATACAATTCACCGTTTCATCTTTGATTTTTTTCATACCTTCTAACCTATGTATCATAATTGGGCTTATTCATAGTCCATTCTAAATTTTTTTTCCTATAGAACATTATTTCTGATATTTTATCATCATTTTTGGAATATTTTCATGGATTATTGGTTTCGGAGGCTCTTTAGCTTCATATTGTGGTTAATAGAGAGAGGGGAAAAAATTATAGTAGACAGAACATTTCTAACCTACTTACTGGTTCAATTATTCTAGTGAGTTAGTCCTTTATATAAATAGTAATGTTGGTAACAAACTCATAGTGATATGACATTACCCCTCCACTTATGAAGTAGGTAACCCCATCGATTAGTGTACATTACACATGATGTGGTGAAAGACCACTATAACAATCACTACCCCCTTGACTGACATACTTCCCCTTTGGTGAGGTATATGCTCCCCCATTACTTTTATAGATTGATAAGATGGAATTATTTAGCTCACATATTATTTTATTCCTACTATATGTTTTAGTGGAATCCTAATGGGTATATTTTTACTCACCCCTACTCGGTCCTTGTTCATAAACTTTTGTGGCAATACAAATTATCCAAAGAAAATTGGAGACTTTGGGGGTGTGATGATTGTGCATAGTATAGCTCAAATGTGACTGTTTCTGGTTGAACTCAAGTCATGTTATGATGTTGGAGTTCTTATTCTAGTTGTATGAGATATTCTTCACTATGGGATGTTGGGACTTGTATTGTTTCCTCATTTATCATAAATTTATTTATAATATTGGAGGGATATTAAATTTAAGTCATGAATATTTGTCTCTAATTGTTTATTTACTTGGATATTATTATTATATACTGCACCAAATACATGTGGTAATATATAGGTTATATAGGAAAAATAAACCATATATAAGTTATACCTTCTTGGTTCTATTTTTCTATATCTATCCCATTAATGATATTCATGGGGTGGAGAAAATTTACATTACCATGAGGATTTAAAATAAATTATTCCCTTAGATAAATATAGTTACTATAAAAATACAGGTCTGTCTCATAGAGATGAGTGCACACAAAAATTATTTCCCGCTATTTTTTTGGATAAATGAATTTTTTTATTCTATTTTTTTATCTGAAAAAAATTAAACAATGAATAATAGGTTATGATATTACTTCACCTCTTACCCTTGGTTGAATGAATTTGGTGAGAATAGACTAAATAATACATTTTACTTATTCTAAACTCTATTCAATATGTAAAATGGATAAATTTTTTTCCCCCAGTTCACTTAGGAAATCTGCAATACAGTCTTTTGGATCCCAAGCAATCTAAGAGTATCTACCGTAATTGCCACATATTCCATAAATCACCTATAAATTTACAACTCAACCAATACTTTTCCATCGTGTATAGTTTAAATTGAGTATAGGTAGATGATGGATACTTGAACATGTAAATAATCAATAAATATAATTAAATAAAACACATCCACATTGGAAATGAAGATATTCAAATGAATATTGAAACTATTTAATAAGAAAGAGATAGTTTTATTCATTGAAACACATAGAATAGAGCAATAAAAATTGGGTTTCCCATCCCCTTCCCAATCTATCAGAGTTTACCCCTTCATGAGAATGGTAACCAAGATGTGGGATGAAGAATATGGATGCATAAGACATGAAAAATGGAAAGAAAAAAATATCCAATAATTCAACAATGTCAGCATCTAAGTCCAGTCTCTTTCTATAAAAATATTTCTAATAATCTTATATAAATAAATTTTTCCCCTCACAATACCTTTTTCAAACCTCTAAGATGTTAAAACATTAAAATAGGGAATATCACTCCTTTTTCATCATTATGGTCTATCTTCAAACTCATGATTTTCATATCCGCATAAAATTTAAAGTTCCCACCTTTGTTTTTAGTTTCTATATGTTTCATTTTTCCTCTATATATAATTTCATTAAACAACCTCAACAAAAAAACTTCATATTAATTGTACTCACAATAACATTGCAGTTATAGATTAAGTTGAATTACATTGGATTTCCCACAAAAAAATTGATGAAACTTACATGGGTTGTGGAATCTCAGTGGCCCCCCTATACAACTCTTGAATCTTTCCTCTAAACATTAAGTAGATTTATAAATTTGAGGGTTAAACATATTAAATTGTCATTATATTTGGGGCACTTTACATATATTTTTAAAAATTGTGACATCTTTTACATTAGTCAATGGGACTTTATCTTACCCATCTATAGGCTCAAAAAATGTTCGGTGAGCCTTAGACAGTGTCAAAAAATCCTTAAAAAGGCCAAGAATGACCTTTAAATAGCTTTTATACATCCCAAATTACCCCTATCAATCATGTGGACTGATATATTTATCCTTATGTCATACTATCGATCTTCACACATTTAATCCTCACATGATATGTTAGTTTTATATGAAGTTAATTGATCAATCATGTGGTTTCTCAAAATTCTTTCACTGTATAGTAGGTTAATTGATAGAATAGAATATTCCATCATATATCCAGTTTTTATGAACATACAGTAGGTTGAGAAATCATTTAAAATATAGCGATGGTCGATTAAGAAAGGTAATAAAATTTTACTTATACTTTACAGTTGGTGAATCAACTGTCTGAAAATAAATTTCTTGAAAAGTAGGTTTTTTCATCTGGATAGTGAAATTTATTCTTCACATCAATTGATTAGATGATTAACTAACAAGAAACCACAAAATTTTTTATTCCTATGGTAGCCTTGGGACTCTTTCTTATGCTTAGCAAAATTCAACATTTCTCAAACTTCTTTGATAAACACATGCCTTCCATGATTTTTTAAATTATGCTTTTGTTTCCTAAATTAGTCCTAAAAACATTTATGATTAAGTGTATAATTTGTTCTAATATTTATAAAAACAATTATACTCGGGTTTTAATATATTTTTAAATTTAGCTCACAATTATCCTTAAAAATACAGAATGTGACATGAACACTAGATTTATTCAAAATGTTTGGTTTAAAATCATTGAAACTAAATATAAAATGTATTAAAATATTTTCTTGTAAATTCCTCCTCACATAAAACATGTCATCAAAAAAATTGAATTTAAAAAATATTACTAGAGAGAAATTTAGTAGCCATCCATTATGTGATCATATTTAAACCCATATCCCTCAAATTGTATTTCCTTGTCATTGTTCTTGTTTTTATTTTATCAATTAATTACAGTAAATTTTCTTGAACTTCCTTTATCCCCTTATATACATTAATACCTACCTACCGAGAGCATTCCACTCAAACATAAGTATAATTTTCAAGAATGGTTATTCTAATTGCAAGATTATATATGTTTCACTACAGGCTTGATGAATTTATTCACAGTCACTAAATAATCCATGTATGTTTTCATATCATGAGGGATTAAGCGTGGTTATTTTGTGGCTAAAATTCTAGTAGGATCTGAATGCAAAACACCTGAGGCTGAAAGACGAGGCTTGGATATAAATGAATTTTAATTCTTATTTTTAAGTTTCCTCTATGTGTGAATTCCTCTCTCACATTATGTTAACTAAAATCACATTCATTTAATTAACTTTGTACAACCCGCAACTTTTATAAATTTAGTAGTAGAATCATTACCTTCCTTTATTAATTTAGTAGGTTATGCTCACTTTTTAATACACTTAATGGCTAAGGAAGATTTTAAATTCTATTATTTAGGTTGTGGATTTTACTAGCCCCAATTATTTATGTATTTCCCCTTCCTTTAGATATGCCCAATAAATCTTCTATGCTGATTTTCCATTATCTCCTCCAGAAAATAAACATAAGCAGGTTACATCAATAGAAATCTTCCAAACCCTTATTCAAATTCTTGTGAAGGCTATCCCCATAACATTTTTATAAGTATCATTGATTTTTTCCCTCTTTATATCTTTTTATGTGTCATTGTTTTAGAATTTTATGATATTTACTTTTATTCATATTTTTCATTTTAAGGGAAGGAGGGGGAATTTTCAAATAAAAATAGTGGTTAAATTGCATTAAAAGACTTAGATGACATAAATAAAGTTCTTCTTATATTATTATCATTACTTTTATAAAAAAATATTAGTTAGAAATATGTATAAAGATATTCATTTAATTGAATTAGATTATAACTATATATTTTAATAGCTCATTTTCTCCATACTTCACACATGAATTCATCTTGGAACATTCAAAAAATTATAGATAAAGGTGGATATGGATATTTGAATTTTATTGTGGCTAACAAATAGATTTATTCATCTATATTAAGTAATATAAGGATTAATGTACTTGTAATCATGAAATAGAGTTTATATAAAATTGGGATTAAAATCCAAAGAATTACTCAATCATTTAAGAATATGTTCCTCAAATTATATATGGTTTTAATTAGACTAATCAAAAAATTATTGTTATTCAAGCATGTCTTGGTTTAAATAAGAAATAGGCAATGTAAAGAAAATGTAAAAATTATCCCAAAGTCTTCTTAATATAGTGATTTAAAATTATGGAAAATATGTCACAACATGAGTTTCATAAGTTAGTGTGATTTTCATGAAATTAATTCCCTTATATTTTGAAAACCATTTCTTTTATAAATTATTCTAAAGTGAGTTTAGAGATTAAATTATTTTATGAAAATTGGAATGTATTGAAAGTTTTCATGGTAATTTTAGTTAAGCTCACAGGTTTCAAAAAAATATTAAAACTAATAAAATAAAAAAATATTTTTTTAAAAAGAAATAAAAAATATTAAAAAAATCAATTGGAAATTGAAAAATCCTAGACCATAAATATTCCTCCTCACACTTGATTGATATAGTTTCTATAATTTATTTAAACAGATTTATCATGTAAAAATATTTTAAAAATGAATAATAGAATCAAATATAATATTAAAGTGATGTGAAACATGTGTTTTTTTGGTAAATATGTAGGGGTGTTTTATCTCTTCTACTAGTTCTTGGGGGTATATTCCCATATAAAATATTCAGGCTATTAGTACTGATTTTGAATAGATTCTAGTTGTAATAATTCACAATGTACACAAAAAATAAAATAAATTATTAACTATGAATGGGAATTTCCATCTGTATAGAATCTTACCTAACATCATATTGAATATTGAATTGAATAATGATACTTTTTCTCTCTGATAGAAGTATTTATATTGGATGATATTTTCATAAGACACTCGAGTTCTTTCTTGGTAAATTTTTTATTTCTTGAATTCTTATCTTCTGATTTCCTTTGGCTCATATAGTTGCAATTTATTTTATTTTTCAGCATTATCTAGGATTATATTCACCGCCCTCTCATTTTAATAGGATATATGTTCCATTTCTATAGGTTAAGGATAGATTTTTCCATAAATCATTTGGTCAAGGATTATTCCTTTGGTTTCCTTGTAAGATGTACTATAAACCAATATGGTGTCTTCCAACTGATAGATCTAGTCCTTCCTATTTGGTTTTATAATGTTTTACAAAATTCCCTTGTCTTATCTATTTGAAAAAACATCATGACAATTTTTTTTGGATGGTAAGGTTTAGATTTTTTGTAATATACATAATATTTTCTTAGTAAATGTTATATAATTTGGATAAAAAAGCATGTCCCCTGGTAACTGATGACAACCACTACCACTAAAAACCTATAAAATATATTTGATATGAAAAATAATGCATGAATTTAGAATCATTAGTTTTGGTGCCTTTGGATAACACAAATTTTTTAATAGAATATATGAAAACAAATGTAAGAGTTAATAGAAGAAATAGAAAAGGGTCCCATAAAGTATATTCCCTAGACATTAAATATTTTTAGAAATATGATGGTATTTTAGGGAATTTCTTACATATTTGAAATATTTATAGTAAATAGAAAATTTTCAAATTTGTTTACAATAATAATGAACATCATTAAATAACTTTGTCCAAACAATTATAGATTCCAATATTTTCATTTCAGTTATATGAGGTCAAAAGTGTAATCCAGATTCTAGAGTATGGGAAATTTAAAAGATAAACTAAATCTTACTTGTAGGAAAGCATCTTTTTATCACATTATAATTTAAAATTTTCCACATGTATAGATCTTACAGAATGTAAAATCCATATTTAGAGTTTTTTTCATTGAATTTAGTATGGGGTTACATGAGATGGTACCCAAGAACATACCAAATAATTAGGCATGTATATATACTAGGGTACTTCTCCTTGAACCATATACAAAATATCTTATCGTAGGTGGTCATTCAGTGGGAACTAATAAGAAATTTCAATGTTAGTAGTGTTGGGTAATATTCTTAGGTGATCAATTAACTATTATTCATCTTCTTTCATATCATTAATATCAAGGTTTAACTATTGAAAAAATAATATCCATCTAACAATCCATGGTTTCGCTTATAATTTCATCATTAAGTAACTATGTTTTGTATGGTTAGAAAATATAGTGACTTTAGTAACAAGAAAATAAGATTCAAATTTATCCAAAGAAATAATAACTATAAAAAATTATTTTTATTTATTATGTTGTTTAGTTGGGAAGAATCTAGTCTCCTAGAGGCATAAGTAATGACTCCTTTTATGACTTCACTTTGTTTTTGAATAAACTACTCCCACTTCTTTATTGAAAGCATTATAGAGTAACTTAGAGCAGTTCTTTAAATTAGGTGGCTACATAACAGGTTAATTAATTAATATTTCCAGTATTTAATTAAATTACTTCCTACATTCAACTTCAAAATAAAAACATGTATGTTTCTAGAGTAATAAAGATAGGGGAAGATCAATCTTATTAATATCCTTGAAAAACTTCTGAAAAAATTCTATGTATCATAAGAAAGATCTAATTTTTTTTACATATGTCGGGAATGGTAATGAATTATCAATTTAATTATATATTTATTTTCTTAAATTATTTCTTATGAGATTACATGACCTGGTAAAATTCAAATTTCCATCGTGAAGTGACTCTTTATAAAATTAAAAACAAAATCCTTTATAATTAATTTCTTCAAAACCTATTCCACATTTCCTAATCATTTATTAAAATAATTTCTTAAAAAATTGAAATCATCCAAGAATACCTTTAGAAAATATTCAATTTGTTCCAAATAATAGAAATAACATATATCTCTAAATATTTATAGGGTATTACATAATCCAAATGGAATTTTTTTTTATTTGAAATGGTACCAATGGGATATTTGAAGGTTGTCTTCTCTTAGTCAATGAGGGAAATGGGCCGCTAAAAATAAACAGAAAATCTATATAAAAAGAAATAATATATTTTTCATCCAAAATCTCTAGAATATGATAAATGAATGTAATGGGTAATTAATATTGCCTAATGATTTGGTTTAGGTTTCAACAATATATGCAGAATCTCCAGCTATTTTTAATTCCCACTAGGGTGAATTTATTTTTCTTTTCAATTTCTAAAATGGTCAAATTAGTTTTCTTGGGAACTAAATATATTGAGAGGACCCATTTTCTATTTTAAATATGGTACATGATGTGTTATGTCATCAATTTCTCAATTTCATACTTCATTACCTCTAGTATGGTGGGATTTAACCACCTTTTGTGTTTCCAAATAGGTCAAGAGTCTCCCTCATGTATCATTTTTAGTAAGAATATTATTCTGGATATTACCTAGGATATCTATTAAATACTTACTAATTTTTTTAAAATTTTATTTAAAGATCCCAATAAACATATGTTACTAGGTAATGGAAAGTTATTAAAAATTATAACTAGTGGTTTTTATTTCTCCATGAGGAACACATACTTGAGATAAGTGGGTAAGTGTTTTTGTTATATATTTTGTTGCTTTCTAATGGATTAAATTATATTTGGGGTTATCATATATATTAAATATTTTTATTATAAGAAATCTGAAATATAATACACATAATTATTAAATAAAAAAAAATACCCCACAGTATTTATTGGTTACCTCATCCTCTAATCTAAAACAAATTATTCATAATATTGGACATCTTCATCCATTATTGAATTTTTAATCCTCATGTTGTCCCTTAGAGTTAAGATTTAAAGAGACCTAACTAATTCTTATATAGTATTATACTATTTACATTTAAAAAATTTATGTAATGAGTTGTTAGCTGAAGGGTTCTTCATAGAGTCAAATATTTTGAATAGGGATGTGATATCCCCAAACTCCATGGTATGTTTTCCTTCATGGTAAATAATTATTTCGATAATTTTCATCAAGAATTTTCTCCGCAAAATGTTGGTTTAGAGTGAATATATCCTATTTTTCATAGTGTTAATTATGTATAAGTTTTATGGGGTGATCAAATCTTGGAATTTAACTAAGAAATACACGAACACTGCTGTTGGAAATACATTGGATCGGTTTTCATATTTTACCACCTCTCTTAAGGGTTTTAATTATTTTTTCCATAAAGGTAAAATTTGAGCAATGAATTATATTTATTGAAGTATCTAAATCACCCAAATCATCTGAAAAAGTAATGTAAACAATAGTGAAGGGTATAGATAATTTATCTAGATCATAAGATTTTATGGGTAATTGTGGTGTTGTTAGGGTTGATACGCTTCTTACCATATTAATCATTTCAGTCCCCTAAATAATTAATTTTTTTGAATAATGTTTTCATAAGATATATAGAATATTTTTATATCTTTATGAGTGATTTATTTTGGAGAATATAAATTTTAACTTTCTAGAATGTGTTCTAAATTTATGTTTTGTGTTCTTCTTAATGGATAGTTTTGAACTAGGTTATTATTGATAGGAATGTAAGTGGAAGATATTTTTCCTCCATTTTCTATATCATCTATGGTGTCACTAATCTCTTCAATCTTTGGATTCAACTTCCTCTATTTTAATTCCTTTATTCACTCCCTTTTGACTGCTTGGAAGGTTCTTTAGTAATGGGTTCCTCGTAATTTAATTCAAGTCCTTTTTAACCTTTTCCTCAAGGTTGGGATATTATTATTCAAGTCATGAAATTTTATCTCCTCATTATTCACTACTTGGATGGTTTTTCTCTATATATAGAATGATCTTGTATTGAATATCCTTTCGGATTATCATAGTTATCATACCAACAATCACCTTGGTGTTAGTTATTTTTTGGAATTGTAGTTTGATTATGTTTTGATCAAAATGGCCATAATAATTTCCATTGTGCTTGTTAGATTATCTATTATATTTATGAGATTCTCCGAATTGGATCCTAGATGTTGTAGTGTTAGGTATTAAGAACTATTTGAGGGTAGTTCAATGGAATTATTCTAATGGAAAGGGGTGGTTAGTATGCTTTTTATAATAAGACTAATTATATGATTGTTGAAAGGGTTTTTTGAATTGGTAATATAGTTGTTTTTTTCATTGTTAAGGTTGTTCATTGAAGTAAAAATTGGGGTAGGGAGGTTTAATTTGGTTCTATTTATTTTTAAATCCATAATTGACCTGTTAGTCTCCATTTATCATTGATTTTTTAGAATTTACTTAGTTGAAAGGTAATTGCATAAATTTCCATGCCCTATAATTTAGAACACTAGCTAGTGAAATGATTTGGTGCTAAGCATAAACGATATACCTTAGTTGGTGGTTTCTATTCTATAAATTATTATAAAACCATCTATATCACTAAATAAGTAATCTCCTCATGTTTTTTTCTAGCAAAGGTGATGTATTATAAGTTCATACATCATAGATCCCTCATTCTTCAGTACCCCTTATTTTGAATTTTTATTGATTCTGAGAAGTTTTCTAAATCATGACCTTAGATTCTGATGGAAAATTATCAATAAAATATCATCTAAGTGATGCATTTGGAAGATTTCTATTATTTTTGGGTAGGCCATGATAAAATAACATAGGGAAATGGTTCTCTTATACTACATGATGTGGGTAGCTGGAGAAGATCTTGTTAAACCTATATAATTACCCATAAAGAGTATCAATAGATTAATATCTAATTCCATAAATATCCTTACATATTTATATACATCTAGAGGAAGGGAACTCCTTTTTTCATGAATCATATTTGATGATTATCCCAATGATTCGTTTCTCCTAGTTGTAAGTGGTACAACCCCTACTTGGATTTACCTTAAAGTGACATGATAAACCCTATCCACTTTACATATATCATGGACACTCATAGGGGTTTCATAGTCAACAATACATGTATGAATCCTTATGTATGTCAATTTTGGTCTTTACCAGCAATACCATGAAACATGGGAAATATTTAGATAAAATAAATTTTGAATTCAAATTTATATTTCAATTCAAATTTATATTTCAATTCATGAATAGAAATTTAGTTATTTTGATCAAAAAAACACAGTGAACATAAATCTGTGAGGTTCTAGTTGGGATCGCTTTCCATTATTTCAACATCTGATTTAAAACTTGAGGTTTCACTCAAGTATACAAGATAAACTTCCTCAAAATCAGATTGGAAATTTTTGGGTCTTAATTTAGTCAATTTTATTTATCTTTTAGGATCAAAACCATTTAATAGTTTATTATATATTTATATCATTAAATGATAAATTTAGTTTTTATGGAATTTACTCACTGAAAAAAAATTTATTTCTTAAATACACATTGTTTTAGGGTGTTAAAAAGTAATTATTTCAAAGGATAAATGTAGTTATAGTAGAATCTTATGGTTTTCTCATAGGGAGGAGTTCACAAAAAATCAATTTCACTTTTATATTAGTTAAAGGAAATATGATTTGAATCATTAATTTTTATTTGGAAAATAGAGTAAGCAATCTAATAATTTATGTGAAAATAATATGATAATATTTTTATCAGGTTAGGGTTGGTTTTCTAATTTTAATTTTATCCTGGTCTCTAAATGTTTTTCTCTTTTTTTATTAACTAATAAATAAGAGGTTCTTCAACCACTTCACCACTCACCCTTGGTTAAATTATAATGCTGTGAATAAAATAAGAAATACCTTCAATTTAATCCACCCACATTTCTATGTGTGAAAGTGATACATAAAATATCTCTTATTTAATTTAAGAAACACCCAATCATGTCTTTTGGTTCTTAATTAATCATAGAGTATATACTATTGTTTTCATATATGATAGAAACTACCAATCAGTTCACACCTTTGACCCGAATATTCCAATATATACAGTTTAAAATTAGTGTAAGGAGATTATGGATCAATAACCACTAAAATAATCAATAAACAGAATTACATAAAACAAAATCACATTTGAAATTAATATTACCCACCATATATCAAAATATAATAACAATAAAGATTGAGTTTTAATCATTTAAACACAAATTTTCAAGAATTACAAAAGGATTTTTTCCTTACCCTTCATGATCACTCATACTTTACCCCTCAATGTGAATAGTAACTGTGATGAGGGAGTATAAAGAATACAAGTCTAAGATATGAAAAAATAAATAAAAAACTAAAAAAATGAAACTCTATAAATTCACATGTGGGATCCTACCATTATAGCATCTTACTTTAGTACACCTTTTACTTCTATCATAGAAACTCAAATTTCTGCATAAAAAAATTGTTTAAACCCTCAAGATATCTATACATTTAAATCACTAATATCTTCTCATATTAATTATCTTTTACTTCCTTAAAACTCATAGTTTTCAGATCAAAATGAAAATAATTTCCTTCACTTTTATTTTGATTTTATTTAATTTTCATGTTTACTTTAGTTTTAATTTCATTAAAAATAATTTACGTCATGTCTCTATATTGTTTTCATGCATGCTAACATGGAAGCTTAGGGATTTTTCTTGATATGCTATGGATTTTCTTCAAGAAAATTAATGACCATGATAGGGGTGGTGGAATCTGGGTGGTAACTTTGCGTAGCACTTGAAACATACATATGACCTTTATGTAGGTTTTAGAGTCCCAGAGTTACCCATGAATATGTATCCTTCTATTTATAGGTCCTTTATATTATCTTTCTAATAGAGTTATTACATTTTCATATGCCACTGATCTTTTTTTAACCTTCATTTTCCTTATAAAATGTGTGGTAACCCTTAAAAATCCTCAAAACACCCTTATGTAGGTATTGAATGACCTTTACATGGCCTTCATACATCCCTAAGATCCCTTACACATCATTTGAAGTATAAATTTTAACATTTTATGTGGTCACTTCCTATTGTTATGATATTGATATTTACACATTCGATCCTGATATGACAGGTCAGATCAATGTGTGGTCAATGGATCAAATGTGGGGTAACAAATAATTTCTTCATTGTTCAGCTGGTTCATCAACTACATCACATATTCCATATTGAATTCACTTTTAATGAATATAGGTTAGGTTGATAACTTTTCAAAAATTCATCCATGGTCAATTCGATATGGCATGGCCAACAAGATTCCACTTTGTTGTCAATGAATCAATAATAATAAAATAATTATAGTAAATTTATTTTAGAGTTTCTTTAGGACTCTGAATTAGAGTATTCTTTTAAGTGACCACATAGAAGTTTCTTATTATAATATCCTGAGGACTCTGAATTACAGTCAATTTATTTTAGACTTTCCAAAACATATTAGATAAACCCCTTGTTTCCTTGATTTATCTATATTACCATATAACTACATAAAATATCCATCAAAACACACATGATTAAGCATATTTTTTACTTTAATAGTTCCAAAGATCAAATAAAACAATTTAAACTTAGGTTTTAATCCATATAAAAATATGACTCTATATTATCTTGAAAAAAATAAAAAAGCGATATAAAAAAAATCTATTCAAAATTGTGGGTTTAAAATCATTTAAATTCAAGGTAAAGATTCTGAAAATATTGGCTTATAATATAACATTTATCTTACTCTCTTCTTAGTTGGGGATTTGGTTAATCAAGTCATCTCATCTTCGACTTTCCTCACCAATGGAGATGTCACCATTATATATGGAAGAAATGATTCCCATCAATATCCTAATAATCTAGGTGAAGAGATTCTAACATGTCTATTACTTTCATTATGTTCCTATATATTGGAAAACATCCCTGTATGACCTATGACTCAAGGAATTCAAAAATCACATTACTAAACATTTTGTTAGATGTGATCTCAAATTTATAATCCTAGAGATATTATTCTAACCTTATTTATAATTTGTTTTAATCATTTTAAGAAAAAAATATCTACAAATATTATTATCTCTATAAACCATATTTCATTTCCTAACAAAATAATGACTCTAAATATTATAATCAAACACTATCATCACATGCTAAGAATAATAATTAATAGTTTGTAATAGAAACTCTGATGGACCCCTCATCCATGAATGTTCAATGTGGAAGTCATCATGATACTTGTTTCAATTTAAATTATTCATAGGGTTTTCTTACCTATGATGCTTAAAAACACACACTGGTTAAGAGGATGAGAGGTTGGACTCATCACACCCTTGGGGGGGGGGGGCTATTTCATATATAATAATCTTATATAGATTTAATTTTTTTTCTTCAATATTTCCCAAAGCTAATTCTGGGATTGGTTACCCCTATTCCAATAATATGGTCTTAATTATGTGTTAGTGTAAACACACATATATATGAAAGGTTTTCATTTTTTTATTATTATATCATGAGTATTTAAATCATATCCATATAATTGGGAACTCTAAAGTTTATTTCCATCCAATGAGGTTGAAAGTGTTGTGGAGTTAAGATGAATACCCTGAGAGGATCTTTCTACATATACCTATCAAGGGAATCTGAACCAACATAGTTTGATTCTACATTATGGGACTTATAGTATGTTTTAATGTATCATGGAATCTAAACTAGTTTAACATCACATGGATTGGAAGACTACATGAAAGGTGTGGTGTGGGACTTACACATGAGTGATCATTTTTGGCGCATCATTTTTTTCTGTGAATAAACAAGGGATGGTATGGTTGTGTAATACACCCAATAAAAGGCCCATTTTATCTTCCTCATTTCAATCCATGAATTAAACTCAAGCTTAACACATGAGTTATGGTGGATCATATATGTATCATCCCAAGAGGCATCCCTAGATCATAACTGAATAAGTATGATTCCCCTTATTATCATCAACATAATGAGATATTATTCTTATCACATGGGGGAAGGGGGTCCTAGGATTGTCACTTTGGGGTGGTTGACCAGCAAAACCTAAAGCTCTTCACATGATGGCGGATTGGTTAATCCCATGATTATCACATGGATATTTAATTATCATTAAAACAAATTCCTTCTATATTTTGTTTGGGATTACACCATATCAAAGACACATATATAGGGAAACCAAGAGTATTATATAAACTCAATGTATTTTGGAAATTGAGGGGAGAAACTCAACTCAAGGTGTATATAAGAGAAACAAGAGGGTTATATCAACTCAAGGTGGTAATGTGTCAGCTTATTCCCTCCTGACAAGATAACATTGTATGTTTGAGGTTATTAGGATCAAACCTAAAATAGTTTTTCTATATATCTTGGTTAATACTAATTTAAGATAATTCTGATCGTGTTTCATAGTTTAAGGTGTTGTGGAAGATCAGTCCATGAAATTTACCATCTTACTATAAGGATGTAAGTGTATGTGTCTTAATCATAGAAATGAAATAATGATCTAAACCACTAAGTCCACACTTGTCATGATCAACATGAGAAGTAATAGATAATATAATGTTTTCTATATTTAATGACATTGTACAAAAGGGTATTGAGTGGGTCTTATGAATTTGGTTTCCCTGAGATGCCTGACCTGATAAATTACTCACGAGAAGGTAGGAAGTGGTGGGGATTAAACCTACCATGAGGCCCATGGATAATACCTATTACGTGAAAGGGGTGATAATAGAATACTAAGATAGGATTTTTAATTATGGATTACTTGAGATACCATATCATGTAAGAGATTAATGTGAAGGTATGTTTTGGGGTTACACTTTTGAAGATGTTCATGGTGGTTTATCTTGTCTATTTGTAACAAAGTAGGATGAGAATGTATGGATGGAGATTAAACCTATGAGTAAATCCATATGGGTTAGTCAACCTACCATATACTATTTACTAGAAAAATAATGATATGTAGAATGGTTGGGGGATTACACCTAGTTGGAGGCCTATGCGAGATCTCTGTTATGAAAAAGGGGTGATAATAGGAGACAAAGTGTGGATTATGAATGGGGCCACCCTATGTAGTTCATCTTATTTGTTGATAACTTAATTTAAGAAATTATTTATTATTTTCTACACCCTTTTTTGTTGGTATATATAAATGTAAGAAAGAATAAAATGTTTTGGGCTTATAACTAGTTTGGGTACATATATAAAGAAACCAAGTGGAGTATCTCAACTCAAGGTATTATGTAAATCAATGGGAGAATCTCAACTAAAGGTGAATATCAGTAAATCAAGAGGAGGATCTTTACTTAAGGTGTAAATATAGTAACTAAGTTGCATATGTTGAATTTATGTGTATATGAAGAAACCTATAGGCTTATCATTACTCGAAGTGTTACGGGAAGGTTGGCCACCTAGGAAAGGGGCATAAGATAAATTGGAACCTAGGTAGTCAACCAAGGTGAGTGGTACCCTCATTATATAACTAAGTCAAATTGGGGATTCCATATACGAGAGTACCTATAGATTATTTCCTCGGTAGGGGAATGTGTTAATTTTCATCCTAGTAAAGGGTTACCTTGTGTGAGATATAGAAAAATTAGTTCACTAATGTGAGGGTTCCCCTGTGTTATATATAGGAAAATGAGTTTTCCATAGTGAGGAGAAGGTAAGGAGTGTTCACTGTAACAAGGAAACCGATGAGTTTCTTCCCTAGTGAGGCCTTGGATGAGGCTTCACCCTAGTAAGGGCTCACTAAGTTGTATTCTCCCCAGTATAGGGTATATAGAATTACCTAACTAATGGTTTGGCATTAGAAAAGGGTCACCCTAGTGGAATGGTCTAAGAGGTCCAAGTTTGGATCAATTTGAAAGGATCTTAGGGAAACAAGTGTTCTTCCCTAGATGAGAGGGTATATAGAGAATATTATCCCTAATTTTTATCCCTGAGAAGTAGTACACTAGTAGGAGGTCCTTTGAGGGTGACTACAATATGCGTTACCCTATCATACACTCATTGGGATGACTAAGGATAATGACACCTTAGTGATAGGGACCTACATTAGGTAGGGTAAAGGTAGATCATAACTTCTCTCCCTTATATGTGTCTGGCTTGTATATTTTTTGGAAATTAGAGGTGAGGGGGTTTATTTATTGGATAAAGGGGACCTACATGTAGAGATATTAGCTTTCAAGATAGGAATGCAAGCAAGGAGAAGGAGCCTAAATCCTAAGTTAGGTAAATTAGTTGGTCATGATTGTTAAAAAAGATGTTGGGCGTGTGAGAGAGATTGGATGGGTGTGAACACATGTCTCATGATCAAATAATGTGAGTGGGGTTTGTGAATTGTATACACGAGACCTGATCACATGGTAATTTAGGATATGACCAAGAGTGTTGGATCAAATTTATTCTTAACAAATTCCAAACTTCGAATAGATATAATTAATTTTTATCATAAGTTTGTTTAAGTTTTTCTTCTAGTTAAATTAGATCCTTTAAAATTAAATACTCCATAATCTACATGGTTTACCTTGTAAAAGGGGTTTCCAAGGACAAAAAATAGCCATAAAACCATAATTTTTTTAACACATCGACACCCATTTTTCCAGGAAAGTGTTAAATGCAAAGCTGACTCCCAAGGGGTGGTTGTCACTAACACATCACTAGACATTGAAAAATATTTAATGAAACTCCATCCCCTGATGTCTGAAAAATAATGAGAGACATAGAGATATAATTTTCTTCCACTTCTTCCATGGAGATAATTTTCTACTCATACTCAACCTATGATGTTTTAGTGGGGACCATATGATTTGTTCTATGGAAATGTGAATAGAAAAAATTTCCCGGTGCCAACTATAACATAGTTATGTAAGTGGGGAAGTGACTATTTAGAACCATAAGTAATGAATACCCTCTCTATAATTAAAAAATATCCATATATCCAATGAGACGCATCATTATAGACCTTACAATGAATATCCCTTATGTAAATGATTAACAATTGGGAAATTCAATTTCACCTTTGATCATTGTAAAATACATTAAAAGTCATTCTTAAAAGAAAAAAAATTATTTTATTTGTAATTACTGATAATGGATTTACAATATAAGAAAAACAAAGTACATACCTCCAATAATAACCTGTCAAGACTAAGAAAAATTAAACATATTTTTTGGTGGATGCTATAAAATAAAAATCTCGATCTTTATTGGTTACAATAATACAAAATTCTATAAATGGAGATTGAATTTTAAGTGTTTTTCATGAGTTATTAAATGAAACTTTTACATCTTCTTATCAAATGTATGTGTTAGGTTTTAGTTGGGAAAATAGTTGTCTAAACATAATTTGAAACATTTAACCAAAACTCATTTTCCAAATATTCATTTATTAATATTAAACTGAATAAAATAAATGAATGATACATACCTATTATATTTTTTTTATAAATGATATTATACTCAATTTTGATATATATCTTTTCGAATAAACTATTATAATCCTTCCTCTGATGAGATATATGGGATGTATAAATATCCTAATTATTTGATAGTATTATCCTATTTAACTTGTTAGATAGAACCTCCATAATAAAGGATAAGGGTAAATGATAGTTAAATAGATTTTCTTCTGAAAAGGTTTTCACATCTTGAATCATTGATTCTAATTCAATAATAATGTAACATATTTAAATAGGATTTAATCCATTTATATATCCATACAATGATGATACTTAGAACTCAAAGATTCAATCCTCACTGAAAAAATGATTAATATATATTCCAAACATTATGACTCATTGTGACTCATAGTTTAATCCACATAATGATTATTTATGTTTTAAATAATTATTTTTCCATTAAAAGTTAAATTAATATCATAGAATCATATCCTACAGAGGTGATGAAATATTATGTGAATTATTAATCAAACAACATTAATTTAAATTCAATACATTCATTTTAATTCACCAAATAACTTCATAGTTACCCTCTATAAATCTTTTCTTATACCATGTGAATCTATGATTTGGTTTACCACACCATGCCATACTTTACTATTTAGTGAATATTTAGTTTATAATGTTCCTTGAGAAACCCCAATAACATACCAAGATACAATTCATGGTCCACCATTATGTTAGAATAAATTAATATATTTTTTGTTAAAACCTTCACTAAATCAGTAAGATAAAGTTGAAACACCATATTAATGACTTCCATAAGGACAATCAATGGATTCATGACTCTAAAAAAATACTATAAACTAAAAATGCATATAAAAACACTAATTTTTTATTATGTCATCATCATTAACAATGATCTATTAATACCAAAATTTGAAAATAATTGTAGAAAACTGAACCACCAATTTCATCTAGTAAAAAAAATCTTCTCTCTAAGGTTGATGATCATGATTCTTCACTATAACTTAGTTAAACTTCTAGTAGTCTATGTATGAACTCACTATCACATTCACCATTTGAAAAAAACTAGAGTGGACCATAGAGGCACACTATGTCAAATAAATTATCATTGTAAGAATTATTCAATTACATCTTGAACTACTAGAGCACTTCTGAATGAATTTTTTTTCTTGAAATAAACCCCATTTTAAAGGCAGAGGGGAAAACCATCAGGACATCAAGACTTAAGCACAATAAACCAGTCACTGATAGACTAATCCTCATGTTCAAAAACAATATTCACTACAAGAGAGAATCTCCTCCTAGCAATGAAAACCATAAAGTATAGCTTCCATTGTCTCATCGCAGCACGACTAGATGACCAGTGCCAAAGAGCACGTGCATGGTACCGATGGAAATATCCATACCCTCTCAAACTTATGATTCTGAAAAACTATGAAATAGTGAAACCTCTTTCCTTTGAACCTCAGCTAGAGCATCTTTTGTAGTATAACAATTGTATAATCCCTTGAGCTATGGCCCACCAGGACCAAATCCAACATTAGTTCCATAAAAAAAACAATGCATAATAAACTATAAACCAAACAAAAATTCAATTGAGGCCTTCATAGTTTCTAATTTCTAGACAGCACACTAATTTTCAAGAGCTCCATATTTCTTCAGAAGCCCCCGGATTTGATCTTCATCTAATGAAGTAGGAAGACCATCAAAAAAAACTTTCATAACTCGAGCCATTAATTCATTACCAGGGTCCACAAATAAATAAGAAAATGATTTTCAAATCAATCAACCCCAAATGAAACACCATGCATCTGCCGAAGCTTAAAAGCGTCCAAAGCATCCGAGTGGGAAGAAATTACTAGAATGAAAACCCTCGGTATTCATGATAGTTTAATGGGACAAATCTAAAAAAAGAAACACTTTGTAGAGGCATATAACCTGAAATAACTACAAAAAAGAAACCCGAATATCACCAGATGCCCGATGGAAGACCTGTTGCATCCAGATCCCATCGCCGCCAGCCCGGGCTCTCATAGGAACAACGAACCACCATGCACACCCACTAGAAGTGCGGAGACATCCATAGGCCACGGAAGATGGAGCTCAGTCTTGGATCAACATCGTGCCGCCGTGAAAACCCTATCCATCAAAAAAGGATTCAGGCAAGGAGCAGGCTGACAAGGATGCAAGGAAACTGGACGGTTGTGCCCATGAAATCTCTTATAATAGGGGATCCATCTCCATAGTCCACCGAGCACGGGAGGGAACAACACACCGACCTGAGGGAAGAAGGCGACATTGGTGATGGGGAACCCTAGCGTGTGGTGCCACTTATGGGCTTATCATAGTCCCAGTCACTTTTCTAGCTAATAGAGAACTTTTAATACAACATGATATGATTTCATAAAAATAAGTGAGCTCAATCCTAAACGCAATATCTTACCTCATAGGTCTGATCATAACCTCCAATGGGAGAACATCGATATAGTCACTTACAACATGGGTATACTCCTCCATCTCTATATTATATACAAAAAACCAAGATTGTTAGCTCAGATGTAATAATATATGATTCAATATTTATTTCCCATAAAAATTCTATAATTGATACAATTCTGTTCTCTAGGATAACACTATATGGCTTAATTTTAAACAGGGCTTGGTTCCATGAAAATTGATCTCATTTGAAATCCAACACAAAATGGTTCATTTCATATTTCTTCATATAACTCCCCACTAGAGTAGCCAACATCAGTATACTTTCACGATTATCTAGTATTTTTTTATCACCCATAAAATAGAGTAGGGGTGATAAATGGATTGGAGTAACCACTATAAATAAAAATATAAGTAATAATAGAGTAAATAAAAATCATAATAGTAACCACCATTATTATATTCACATATTAAACTTATATATCTTATATATTACCTATGGTAACTTGTCTTCATATTCATCCATGATTCATTCCTCTATGATTTTTTATCCCGGTACCACCCCATGCTACTGGTCCCAGTGATCATATATCCGTCTATCTCTATAGAAGCTATTTTTAAGAAGATGATGGGGTTTTTATTAATAGTCCCACTATGTTCATGATTTATTTTTCCATTATGAAAAAATGGGCATATAGAATGATGACATTCCATAACATCTCAAGAGAGACTTTTAATGCCTTAGTTATGACTATATGGATACATACCACCCATTCAAAGAAATTATATTTCCCTAGTAGTTGAAACCATTGACTATGACAGAAATTTGATAACATTAAAAATTAAGAGATTATACCATTATCTCAACTTTGAGGATTTATTTAGTTTTTATTTATCAATTAGGTCTCTATTTGATATATAAAATATATACAATCTTATCCCTCCAAAAAACATCTATAAAAATTATTGGGTAAAAGATTTTAAATAGGCTCTCGATCTTCTGACTCAAGCCTCACTAAAAATAGTGAGATCTTACCTTTTCATTAATTATAAAATCAATAAAATAATGTATCATCTCTATGATATTTCCATGAAACTACCAAATATAATGAATCCCAGGATGGATCACCCAAATGTCCTAATATTTATGAAATTTAAAAATATAAAATAATTAATATTTCATTAAAAACTTTCAAAAACTGATTCTACCTATTATTGGAACATCACAATAAAACTAGTAGAGCATTCACCATTGACGTGATAAAATTTATATGAAAATCACTGCTAAGTGAAAATAGTGCTAATATTAAAATACTCCAACCAATTCAATGTCTCAGAAAAATTGATAAACTGACCAGACTCCTGTATATTTTTCTCTTGGAGATCATTCAAGGCTATTTTCCATGCCTATATAACATATGACTCTATACTATGATGCAAAACCCTAATGTGATAACTACCACTACTTAAAATGAATCTCTCAATGATGTATTAGAAATGAAATCATGGTAAATAGATAAACAGACCTCATCACAAGGATATATATGGAAAATACCCAATTACCATATAAGAACATCATTCATTCGTAAAAGAATTTCTACCATTCATAGAACAAGTAATAATCCTAGCCTAAATCTACATGATTAATTAATCTAAACCTATAAATAGTTACATTAAATAGTTTACTACCACCTTCGTGTTTATTTATAGGATGATAGAGTCCTTAATTAGATCACATGGGACCTTCTCCATCAATATGAATTATCTGATTTACTTCACATACTAGGTTCAAGTAATACCAATTCCTTATTACCCATGAAATCCTTATGAGAGTTTACTTTTTACCCCATCATAAATTTTTTTCTCTAATACAATTATTTAATGACCAACCCCTATTGGGACTCCACCTGAGATGGTGACTAGATTAATTGTGACCCCTAATTCTGAACTTTAATATGCTATATATTGACGATGATCACCAATGGTGTCTCATGACATATATATGGAAGGAATTACTATTTTTAAATGAAAAATCCAAATAAAATTTAATAATAAAATTTCATTTTCTAAGAAAAATACTTGAATAATTTATTAAAAAAATACATTTCATGCCTTAGAAATCCAACATGTAAGAAGTAATAAAATCATAACCAATAAATCCCTATATACGTTTGACATTATTTTATAAAAAAATACATAAATAAGTCTCTCATTTAAATATCTAAGGTTGATTGATTGAATAAAAAAATGTATCTAGGTAATACATATATATATAATTCAATAATGAACATACAAATAGGCTCATGATTTTCCTCCCTAAAAATTTTATGTGTCCATGTGAATAAAGAATGTAAAAAAAATAAAAAAACCAAAATAACAATTAAAACATTTCTCTATGTACAACCCATTCCTATTTACCAATAAATTTTTTGATACACCATAATATAGAATATTCAGAAATTAAATTCGAGCTTTGTCTCACCTTAAGAAACTGAGTAGTTGTCGACCCATTGGGACCCATTATAACATCTCTAAGACTTTATCTGTCCACCGGAACCTCACCCTAATATATATATATATATATATAATGGTTGTAAGTTTTAAAATCATAGATACATTCATTTTTATTGATTTTTCACCCTTATGGATTATCTCTAAATTAAACCACCACCACCTCTACCAAAAAATCCACCACCTTTAGAAAATAATTTATGGGAAGTTATCCACCCATAGGGAAAGTCAAAAGTTTTCATGTGCCCACCACATTGACTCTACCCACATTATACCTCCATTAGTGAACATATATATGACTATTGATTGGGAATATGTCCACCCCCTCGGACTCTCACAATTTTTATGGTGTCGACCCTCAGGGGATCTCCTCACCTCAACCAACATCTACTGAACACATATATATGAATCAGTTGGGTAACTATAGACCTATATGGGTTTTTACTGGGTTATTGGTGTAAAACCATTGGGAAAACATCCCCCTAAAATTATAATATTTTCATAATTTATCACACATAACCACTATAACTACCCACATCATTGATACTATTTACATTGAATATCATAAATGGAATTATACCCCTATATATCATTTTAACTATCTCGTAGTCTAACTACACATACAAAGGCCCTTTGTTTCATAATAAAATCAAATAGTCATAACATACTCCCACATAGATGTATCACTAACTGTAATCTAACGAGTTAATCACACATTACATACCCATCAAAAAATAACCATAATCATGAAAAATTAAAATATATTATAGATAATGCTAATTTTAAATATCATGCCTCGATAATGTGATTATTTACAATCATTATTAATCATAAATTGTTCATCTATTCATGTTATGTGACTACCATTAATTGATATTGCAAAATACATGGTTTCCTAGGTTTTTTATTCAAAAATCTGAGAGTAAATGGTTTAGATATTCTTGGTGGAAAGAGAGATAAAATGATAATTTGATATCTAATTCATATAAAATGATCCATTAAAAGTCTTTCTTGTCATTATTAAATATTATATTCAAAATATCTCATAAATAAATTTAATATAAATTTTATAACCCACAATTATTATTTAAAATATATTTCATTATTATATTAGTTTTGGGATAAAATCTATAGATTTATAAAAAAATTAATTGTTTTTGAGAGTTTTGTGGTATTAGTGCATGATTTCTAGACCATTCATCTCAACTGTATAGTGTTAGTTATGGGGTAGTAGGACATATATTATCTGGTGCATGATAAAGTTACAATGAATAATGAGCCTGTATTTTTGAAAAGTCACCTAAAAACTTATTTTTCATATTCTAACTTCCATACACTTAACTTAAATGATTTATATTTTAATATAGTGATATTTTAAAACGTTTTAAATTATATCATGATTTATTAATTTTATTTTGGATATTTTAGTATACTCTTTATATAAAATAAATAGTATTATGGGTTATATATTTTTATGAAATTATTATATTAATATAACTTTTATAATAAAATATTTAGTATTAATTTAAATTTACATGAGATTAACAATTATGTTATTATGTTTAGTTTTTAAATTAAAAATATGCGTATTATCGGTTTCTTAAATAAATTCTATTATAATACTATAAGTATGACCTTATTATTGTTATTATTTCTATTATTATAATTTCCATTATTACGTGTTATGGAAATAATGTATGAAACCTTCTTATTCTTTTCCTAACTCAACTGATTCACTCAAGGTGAAAGGGTGCTCTTTTTCCCACCATTTCTCTTCTATTGTGGAGGAATACCAATCATGGAAGCAAGGTGTGATATTTATTATAAATTAAAAAAATTCACGTATGTTTCTTTACTCTTTAAACATCTTCACCTCCATAGTGGTTTATAAAATATACGTTAGGGATATTAGGTTTATGGGGATTCCCTAGGCCAATTTAAATTTATTAGTTGGAGAGGTTTTTTTCTTCTAGAGGGTAGAAAAGGCATTGAAAATTTCATCACACATCAATTGATGTTGAAACATCATATAATTTATTTTGGATAAGTTTTTATCCATTACAAGATTTTTTATATTGAATTTAATTTATATTTTACATTAGATGGTGTATGTTATATGGCCATTTGACTATCTCTATGGAGTATTATGCTAGTAATACATGATAAGTTACTTAGATTGCCAATGAGGTAGGTTAATCTATATTTTATTTCTTAATTGGATATAAAATCTTGAACTTTTATTCTGTAGAACCATTTTATTTGAATTTCATGTCTAAAATTACACTAAGGGTTTTTTAATACTGTTATTTTAAATTAAGATATTTATTTATTTAATTCTTTAAAAGTACAAAATTATTATCTATATATTCCTTTTATTTAAATTAATTTAAATCCATTTTAATAAAATTGGTCTTATTATGATTTGTTTAAAAGTTATATAAAGGTAATTGTAAATTAATTTTGAATTATTAAATAAATAATTAGATGTTATAAATGATCAAATTAATTTATATCAATTCTAAAATATTTTTTGATGGTGACATAAAGTTACATTTTGAAAATTGAGTTATGTGTGTTTTGTGAAGTATAATTATCTAATGTTTATTACCCTTACGACCCATATTTTGTAGATGATGATTAATTTACATGATATTTTGATTATTTGAGATATAAAATGAATGTTTTCCTAAAAGAGGGTTATTTGAATGAATGAAGGATAAGTTGTGAGTTATAAATTTTTTCGAATTTAGAAATTTGATGTCTTTTAATTTTGAAGATTTATCATAAAATTTCATCATGTTGTTTGGATTTAACAATATAAAATCGATTGTTACTCCCTGATTTTTCAGAACACATGAGAACCATTAATCATGCCTAGATCACATAGTTTAGATGAGTGGGTAAGATCACATTGTTTTTATATGGGTGATTCTTTGAATTCATATTTTATTTGTTTTACCATTTAGATCCTTATAGGATTATACCTTGATGATAAAATTTAAAATATTTAATAATTGAGTTTATTTTGGAAATAGATATGTTGTGGGAAAATAAATTATATTGTTATAATGTGATAAATATTCATTGTAAATTTTTTAAATGAAATTATCTTATTTTTTTTTTCTTATATTGTTCATATTTAATAAAAAATATTACTTTTTTACCCTAGCATATTGATTTTATCTTTGAATGTGATTGTGTTGAATATTTGGTGGCATTATAACAAGTCATATAATCACTCTATATATGTACACGTTATTACATATAGAACACTATTTTATTCTATGTTTTAGTTATGGTGAGTTGTTCCATTATTAAAGGGATTACAATATGATATCATGTATTGAGATTTAGGGAAAATAAAATTTGGAGATATTCCATGTTCTACATGTAGATTGATATCATTTTATGTTATTTTATTTTAGATTAATATATTTTAGCTATAAAGTAAATTTTGGTTTCTTTTTAAGAGTTATTTTTTAGTTGATCATGTATAAGTGTCAAATATTTATAGTTTTAAGTGTATGATTTATTTTAAAATTGTGGAATGTTTATTTTAATGTTTATAACCTATTTTTTCTCATTATTATATATATATATATTTATATAAAATGAAAGTCCATTATATACACACATCATATTTGATTTATTATTAAAATTCATTATTTATTTTATATTATTTATAATGGTTGAATTTTTCACAATATTTACGTGTTAAACCCTTGGTAGTTGTTTAATTCTATGGTGATTGAGAACATGTCATAGGTTTTTTACTTACCAATTCGGGTTTTTGGTCAGTGTAACACCCTATGATTTTAAAATATGAACATCATATTCGATAGCATTTATGAGAGGAAACACTAAGATTGGAATAGAAAACAACATACCAAGAATATATTATATAAATATTTTTAAATAAATTCAATCTCTTCAATATCTTGTAAATCACACAAAATTGGGTTTGAATGGAACACAATAATCTATTAAAATATTACTATTTAAACATTACCATTATAAAATTACCATTAAATTGGAGGTTATGAATAATAGAAAATAAATTATGAAAATTATATGGTTTAAAAATGTATAAAATAAATAAAATGGATACATGATGATTATATATAAAATTAGAATCATTTTAAAGAAATCAATTATTTTTTGATAAATAGTAAAAAATTATTTACCGTGGTTAAGGTAAAAACTAATTTACTGGGGGGGTTAAACTGGAATAGAAAGGGTTAAAATTGCCTAAAAACTTGTCTAAAATCTATTTTATAGAAATATTTTGACGTTATAATATCTATATGCCAATAATCATACATTTTTTACCCTATTTGAATCTGAAAAACATGGGTACACCTTTTTCTTTTCAAAAATCACAAGTGTTCTACACACCTCACATTTAAAAGGCCACCCCTTCTCCTCTCTTGTTCACACATTCAAACCCTTTTTATTAGAAAAATACCTGAAAAATAACTTCCTATATTAAATCACATATTCCTATAATCCTTATTTTTCATGTAAATACAACATAATAAGGCTTTTGGTTTAAACCTAAGGAGGCTACCCGAAGAAGAGGTAACATTATTCAGTGAGCGTTTTTGTTTTGTTTCTTCCTCCAACTTCATAAATATTTATTAAACCATTATTATATAATATAATAAATATATTAAATAAAAAAATATTTTTTTATTTTATTTTCATGAAATACAACCATCCTCACTTCAATCAAATGTTTTACAAAATTACCATTCGTGTGTACAATAGACTACTGCCTCAAAAACTGATGTCATTCATTTTTCCATTTCTATCTATCAAAGTTGGGAAAAAACATGGATATAAATTATATATATGGTATTAAAAACATAATTGTACCTATATATTCTTTATATTATGTATACCTTTTTTTACTTTCCATTCTCTAAGGAATACAATTTCATCGCTCTTGTGTACGACAAACTACCGCCTTGTGAAGCGACATGATTCATCTTTCAATAATGATTGAATAGACTGTAATAAGGGAATTTTTAATGAATAAATATGATATAAATGAACTAATTATTATATTAATTACATAGGTATCATTATGAATATATAATATATCATTTTATTTCTTACACTAGAAAATGATAACGTCATTCCTGATTGTGTGGACTACCAACTTTACGAAGCGATGCACATCTATTTTCATCACCACCACACATGGATGATATATATAAGTATATTTAAAGAAATTATATTTTATATAATATATATTTTTAATTATTCAATGATAAAATATTAAATACCATCTTTACATAATGATCATTGATAAATGGAAACGTTACTTATGCGTACAAAGGACCTACAATCACCATGATTATAAAACAGTTTAATTTTTATACTCATATTTCTGGATTGGTTTTGAAGTTATAATTTTTTTTATAAATATGATAATTATTTCTTTATTATTATTGTTTATATGATTAAATAATGACCCCTTTGACCATAGTCAACCTTCCAAATTTATTTTCAACACATACGACAAATATCATCAAAACATTTTACATAAACTTAATTAATTAAGTAATCATATATAACCTAGTAATATGTAAAAAATTGGTATCATAAAATTGAAAAAGATTCTTTATAATTTAAATAATTATAATATTTTTATTATTTATAAATTTAATCAATTTACATGACAATTCATACTCAAGGTAAGGGTTTTTTTTCTCACTTTTACTTTTATGTGGCATACACCATATTCACCACTTATTTCTTTTATGTGGTGTATAAACCACCCTTTTTTATTCGTTATATGATGAATTAATTTATATTCTTTTAATTTAATTTTTAAATTAATTTTATTTCTTTCGTGGTGATTATTATACAAAATTTACCAAGGTTGAAATGGTTTATTTCTAAATATCATAATTATTCAAGATTGTTTTAGCTTAAGTCTCCCTTTGTGGAATTATATTATATTTATATATGAAAATGAATTTATTTTGTTATCTGGTAGTTATTAATCAAATTTCTTAGGTAATTGATCAATTTTTGTCTCTGTTTGGTATATAAAATTTTTAATATAATGTTTTTATGTTAATCTATGTTTATTTTCCTCTTCAGTATAAAATCCTTTTTCTTCTAAAA
The DNA here is from genome assembly GCA_963277665.1 of Viscum album. Lineage (NCBI taxonomy): Eukaryota > Viridiplantae > Streptophyta > Magnoliopsida > Santalales > Viscaceae > Viscum > Viscum album. Next base: position 818,738,351 of record OY728165.1, read on the forward strand.
CCATTTTTTCTAAAAATGTAATAAAAAATATTTTTATATTATCCAAATGATTAATTAATTTTTTTTAACCATGTTTGAATTTTCAAAAAATGGTTTTAAAATTATATTTTTGACTCTTTCTGAAAAAGGAACATTTTAAAACTTTTTACAATGCAAGGGGAATGTTCTTTTTAACATATAAGGCATGTATAGAATTAACCATCTATATGAACATAAATTATTTAAATATTCATTTTAAAGTTTATATGGTTATTTTAAACTAATTTTTCCCTTTTGTCCAGTGAATGTTTATTTTATAGAAGTTTTTCTCAAAAGAAAAGAAATTTAAAAATATTTATTTTTAATTTTAATGTATTAAAATAAAAAGGATGATTTTTAATGAAAGGTTATTTTCCTCAAGGAATAATCTACGTGATCTTTTTAAATATATTTCAATATAAAAATAAATCATTTAATGTTACTTATTATTTAATGGGGATATATTCCAATGTTACAATCCTTATTATTTCTCTAGATGGTTAATGATTAGTTTGATTAGGTATGTTCTATATTGATAACATTTACTTTACTCAGGATGGTTCATGATTATATTTATTGATTAAGGAAATTATATACATTTTATATGATAGTTTAAATATAAATTATTTTATGAATTATGTTTCAACCCTTTCATATGAGGAATTAATTGTACTTATTAAGTTATCGGTGGGGCCTACTATAGATCCTCGATGCATTAGTAGGTCTAATGAGACAAAATAGATATGAGGCCTTACCTATTTATATATATGTCTTGGTACAAGGCCATAAAAAAATTATATGCCTTTTCATAGGGACTCGATGGCATGTTTTAGATTTCCATCATTATTCATTTCATCATTATGAGTTTAGTTGTTGATATTCCAAGTGATTATTGATTAGTTAGAATTTTACGTATTAAACTTCATGATTATGTTGTTATTTATATATAATTATTTGATTATAATTTATTCTTACTAGATTATTCTCAATATATTTATTTATAGTCAAGTGTTTCAGTTATTTACCTTGAAATATTAATTAAGCCTTATTTATTCATTGTATCTTCTATAAACTTACTCTTACTAAGCATCGAATATCACCTATTTCTTGTGCTCTATTACCCATAGGATATGATGAAGTGTTTTTTATTGATATGGATTGATAAAATAAGGATAATAATGGAATTAATAAAGAATATTATATGTTTATTTTATATTTTTACATGTAATGTATATATCAAGTATGTGTCAAATTTACCAAGACTACTAAACTACTCAGTCCTTTGGGATGTGATTGTTTTTTTATTTGGTCAATGTAATAAATCATACACTGACTCTAGGGCACTAAAGTCAAGTTCCCTATAGTTGTTATAAAAGGAATTTTGGTAGAAACCTTAAGAACAATATTTAGTACAACATTATTTAGAGAAGAAAACCCTATGGTAGACATTGAGAATATATATAGAATAACATCATAATGTTTTGGTAAGGCATATATTATATTATTATTTTTATAACAAATAAATCCATTTCTGTATACTACAGGTGGACATGGTTCTAAACTAGATATATATAGGGGTACGAAATTCAAAAAGGGTGCATTGGGATTGAACTGATCATCACCTAGTGTATGAAAACAAGCCTTATTGTATGCCTAGTATGACATTACCATGGGATATGATTAGGATAAATTAATTTTTATTTAAAAACCATCATGAATGAGTTTAAAATAATGATATATCCAAATAAAACATGTTTATAATTATGATATTATCAATATATAAAATTCTCAATTTAAGTGTTTCACTAGTTATGGTATTATACATTATGTTTCATAATGTTATGATATAACCTAGTGTATTCCATTATTTATAAATGGAACCCAAAAAAATGAATGAGAACTATATCAATTCACATACCCAATATAGGGATTTACCCCTTGGTAAAGCTAATGAAGTAAGAGCTTGGAAAGAAGATGTTACTAATCAAATTATAACCACTAGGGGCAGTTGAATCAAGTTATAAATAATAACCTTACTTGTATGGAGTAACCTACTAATCCACCCAGTTGTTTAATAATGTTAGAACACTTCATGAATCAAGAAACCTCCATCATTCAATGGGGATGAAAATCCATTTTTATTTGAGTAATGAATAAATTTTTTGAAGAAGATATTTCATGCTATGAGAATTAGTGGAAGGGGGAATGTTTTAATGAAAATTTATCATCTATTAGGCGATTCTAATCAATAGTGGTCATTAATTTAGAACACTAATAAATAGAATGAATTATACATAATGGAGTGGAATGATTTCACAAAACTCTTATTGTAAAAATATTTTCCTTGGGAGAATTAAGTATCTATGGAAAAAAATTTATTATGATTAAGACAGAAAGAGGAGGAAAATGTTTCTAAGTATGAATCAAACCTTAATAGTTTAGAAAGATTGATTACGTAATCTATAGAGCATGATTTATAATTTATTTTATCACCTTAATCCAATCCTTTAAAGGGAACTAGTCTACCAAAATTTCTCATCATACGAGGATATAGTATCATGTGCTATCAAGATAAATAAAGAATTCTCTAAGTCTTATGAATTCAAAGGGAAGAGAGGTATGAAGAGTGTGATAGAGAAAAAGATATATTAATGGAAGAATGGAAGGAACAATTTTATAACATGTGAAACTTGTGGAAGGAAACACCTTGGCATAGATGGCTTCTATTATTATAAATGAACCTAGTTCCTAGAGTCTCAGAGGTTAACTATGGGTTCCCAAATACCAATATTACTCCAGTTTCAAAAGTATAATATGAAATCTATTAAAATCAGTCCAATAAGGAGATTATTATTTTTATAATTAAATGGTGTATCCCCTTGGTAAAATTTTAATCTTCCAATGCTTATTTTTATGACCTAAACTCCACAAAAAAGTATCTTATATCACTCTTAAACATAGTTCCTAAACAGAGAATTCATAAAATCACTAAGGGAAATCACTCAAAAATCATTCACCCTCATATGTTTGAGGTAAAATTCAATTGTTAACTACTAGTAGAGTAATTTTTCTTTGTAAAGACTCATTTTAATTAGATTTTAAATCCTAAATAAATAAAAACTGTGATAAGATTTTGAAAAATTTTAAACATTTTTTTTACAAAATGTTTAAACGGTAGTTAAATTTGATGGGATTCCATCAAATAAAATTTTATCTTAAAATAAATTGACCCCCTACCCCACACTTAAAACCCATATTTTTTTTCCAAAGTTGAATTTCAATTTATTGAAGACACTTTGAAATTATAGCTCAAAATAGATTTTAAAAACAATAGATTGATGACATGTATCAAAGGTCTCATTGAAACTCAAAATACTGTTTTCCAAAAAAATTAAATTACAACATGTTTACATGAATTATCAAATAATGAGGAGAATTTTTTTTTTCAATTATGTTATTATAGTAGGATGTTATATATTGAAGAATTTAGTAAAAAGAGTGTTAGAAAGAGAAAAAATTTGATTCAGTTAGATTTTCAATAAAGAAGAAAATAGGAATGCTAAACACCCTATCAAGAACAAGAAAAACGTTTCCAAAAAAAGTAGTAAGAAATGTGGTTATGAGTCCCCCCACACATAAGTTCACACAGTGAGTGGTTTTAAACACATTGTTTCACTTAAATTTTCAAAACTACAACACATATAGTAAACATTTCAAGTAACAAAGTTGATGCGATAATAATTTCCAGTAAAAAAACATGCATCATATTGTTTTTTAGAAGCACCTAATGAAACAACAATATTTTGTAGAAGAAACAGAAAATTATAGACTCATCATTTGAAATGTATTTTTAAATCAAATACAATAGTTACTCAAAAACAACAGTTCCATAATAGTGAATTATTTTAAAAAAATAAATGAGGAGTTGGAAAATGAATACCGAAATTTAAATGAAGTTACTTTCTAGAATTAAATTTTGTCCAAAAATAATCAATTAATATAATTATAATCCTTTATTAACACTTACAAAATCATACTTTTTATTCTGAAAAAAAAACTTGGAAGACCATGACATAGATCCAGTAGCTTGAAAATTCAAAAAAAAAGAGAAAAAAATATTTTTATAGAAATCAAGAATGGAACAAAAGTAAAAACAAATAATGAACCATGGATTGACTCCCATGAAGAAATGAATTTTATGTCTTCAGTAAGACTATATATAGAATTAATTTTCAAGCACAGTGAAGAATGCCAAGCCGTTCATATGTCCTTAAAAATAGAGTTTAATCTCTACCCATTAAGACACATGGGTTTGTTATCTTCTCCAACCATCTCAAAAACAACATTCTTTACAACTCTAAGAACTATAAATGGACCATACAACATGGATTTATATTTTCTAAGAAAAAGGTTTTGTCTTTAATTAAAGAGGAGGACCCTCTATCTAGGTTTTAACTCTCTTTTTTTATTCCAAAATCATGAAGTAATTTAGAAATCTCTTTTTATATCCTAGAATTATCATAATAGTCTCTCATTATTTCATCTAGTTATCTCAACTCAAGCAGTCTCCTCTCTCTAGCACTCTTAAAATCGAATTTTAAGGATTTAACTATCCGATATGACTTGTATTGTAACTCCACAAAAAAATAACAAAATTTACAAAATAAATGTCTATATGAAGACATACTTATTTGGGTTTTAAAATATATTATATATTCCCATAAATATTCCTCTAATTTAGGTGAAAAATCCTTCATATAATTTGAGATAGTTTTATCAATAATTTGTTTCATCTCCCAATTAGAAATTTCTACCTATCCACTAGACTATGGATGGTAAGTAGTATCATTTATATGAACACAACTATATTTTTTCATTAAATCCTTAAATATGTAATTTTTATAGCATGTGTCATTATCAATTATAAAGGATTTTGGAACTTTAAATTGAGAAAATATGTTCTTTTTAACAAATTTTATAACACTATTTTCCTGATTGTTGGGCCGAGCTACTGCCTCAACCAACTTAGACACATAATATAAAACTAATATAATATATTAATTTCCATGAGAATATGGAAATGGACCCATGAAATATAAACCCCAGGCATCAAAAATCGTTATTTATAGAATAGATTTATGAGGTAACTCCTACTTTGTCCCAACATTTACCAACCAATGAAATCTAACAAAACCTAAAACAAAGCTCCTAGAATTATGGAATATGGTGGGATAATAAAAACTATATTAAAAGACCTTTTGTGTTATCCTTTCACCACTATTATTTCCCCCCCAAGGGGAGAAGTGACAACATTCCAGAATGGGAAACAACTCATCCTATACAACACACCTTCTAAGAATCCCATCAACACACTTCATAAACAACAAAGGATTGCCAAAAAGGTAATATTAATGTTTTGAAATGAATTTCTTTTCTCTGGTTACTAGAAAAACCCTACGGAATGGTTCTAGAATCCATGAAATTCGCACGTTCTGCAAACCATGTAGGCTACCTCATTGAAAAAGATAGAAGTTTTTCTTTAATAAAGGAAGAGTTCATCTCCCTTAGATATTCACAATGGGTGTGAGGAAGCCTAGAATGGTGGTATTAAAATAAGCATTCATCTCCTTGCATATCTCTAATTTCTAGATCAAATTACTATAAGAATATATTCCACCTAATCAACCTAGGTTTGGCTTCTTTCTTAGACATCAAATATTTTAAGGTAGAGTTGTTAGGGAATATGATGACTTTAGAACCAAGAAGATAATTCCTGAACTTCTCTAAAGAAAAGGACAAATCAAAAAACTCTTTTTTTGTAGTGTTATAATTCCGTTGTTCCTCAAATAGAAGTGTTTTAGTATAATAAACCACATGAGACTACTTATCTCTCTTCTATCATAGGACATCACCAAAAACCACATCCCTAGCATCACACATTAACTCCATAAGAAGTTTCAAATTACATGTTGTGATGATAGGTTATGTAGTGAGTTTATCTATAAGCATATTAAATGAATCAAGATATTTTTTAATCAAAATTGAAGGGTGCATACTTGACAAGAAGGGAACATAATGGCTTAGTGATTTTTAAGAAATATTTTATAAACATTATATAAATACCATAAATCCCTATGAAACTTCTAACACTTTTTTCATTTTTAGGAGGATTTAGTTTCTAAATTACATAAATTTTTTGTAGTGTCAACCTCCAAACCCATTTTAGACACCTTATGTTTTAATATGATCCCCTAAGTGATTATGAATTGGAATTTTTTTTAGTTAATAACAATGTTGGTCTCTAAAAATCTCCTTAAAACTAACTCTAGGTTCTTAAGACTGGTATTAAATGTGATACCCACAATAGAGAAATCATGCATGAAAACCTCTATAATCTGATCAATCATATAAGAGAAGATAGCCATCAGAAACCTTTTAATGGTTTAGGTTCTCCACACAACCCAAAAGGAATCCAATGGTAGGGAAATGTACCAAAGGGGAATGTAATGGTAGTTTTCTCCCAATCCTCAAGAGCAACAGGAATTTGGTTGTAACCAGAATACCCATCAAGAAAACATAAGAACTCATTCCTGGAAAGACTCTCAAGAATTTGATCAAGGAAGGGAATTAGAAAATGGAATTTCATATTGGATGAATTAATTTTCCTATAGTTTATACAGACTATCCATTTGGTTGATTTACTAACATGAATTTATTCATTTTTCTCATTTTTTACAATAGTGAAACATCCCTTATGAGGGAAAACTTGAACTATGACTGAACCAAGTAATCTCAAAAATAGGATATATGATACCAGTGTCTAGTATTTTAATGACTTTTTCTCTCTCAAACTCTTTCATATTAGGATTTAATCTACTCTAACAATATACTCTAGTCTTTTGATCTAGATCTATAAGGATATTATACATTCAAAATGAAGGAATAATTATATTCATATTAGCTATGGTTAAGCCTATGGTAGATTTTAAATTTTTCAAGACACAAAACTATATTTATTATTCATTATGTTCATCTCAGTATAAATTATTAGGGGTTTTGTGGAATTCTAACTCATGAATAAATATTTTAGATGAGAAGGAAGTGGTTTAAGCTCAAGGATGGTTATTTTTTTCAATTTATGGAAGACTCTAGGGACTATGAGAAGCAATGTATTTAAAATATCTTTTATAAGAAGTTTGTAAAGATAAAAGATTTTCAATTTCCAAACTAGAGTAAAAAATAATTGTACTGTTTTCGAATATGGATAACTCCCTATCCAGATTTTCTAAATTTGAGTTTAAAATATTTATCAAATAAAAGTCATCATGTTGACTTATCATCTCTCCCTATACTTCATTAAAATTTTCCAGAGTATTGGTTCTAATATAATTACCCTCATGTTCCCTCAAAGACTTCCTATGTTCAGAAAGAGATGACACATCTTCAATTATAGTAGAAACTGAATAATTGTCTAGTTTGGGAATATTTTCCAGATTCTCAGTTTGAGAAGATTCTATCATTTTTTAAATAGGAAAATCATGATTCTAAAATTCCAATTGGATTTCTTCAAAAAGGGATTGTTTTTTGATTCTTCATTACTTTTAAGTAGATTATAATCTTATAAAGACACTACCATTAAATTTTTTTTTTTGAAAAAGTTAGTCCATTTATATTTTTGAAAAAATTGAATTCTTCTTACTGGTATCCAATTTTATAGATCAGTTGACCCTTAGACACATCAATAAAAGCTCCACCAGTGGCCAGAAATGGCCATCCCGGAATGATGCGAACCTCTTGGTCACACTCCACATATAGAACTAAAAGGTCAGTAGAAAGAAAGTGATTCCCAACTCTAACTAGCAGGTCATCTATCCTTCCCATAGGATTTGTGAAAGAACAATCAACTAATTGTAGTATGAATATGGTGGGCTGAAGATCACCTAATATAAATAGTTAGAACAGTGAGTATGAGAATTGGTTGATTCTAGAACTTAAGTCGCACAAGCTGTTGAGATTACTAGAATTTACTATGGTACAATGAATAAAATATTTTCTTGGATCTCTATGTTTAGGTGGGATCTTTTTTAAAATAAAACACTACACACTTTTGTGAGGCTGTAGGTGGAAAATTATTCTAGTGTTTTTTTGGAAACAATATTTTTTGTATATTTAAAGTAATATGGAATTTGAATTAAATATTGAATGAATGGAATGTTCACTTAGTGTTGGGTCAAAATCCAAAGGAACTAACAAAGTACAGCCTTGGTATTTCTTTGGGGTTTTAGCTTTTTAGGAAAAATGATTGGTTGAGAAATATTTCTATGAATAGTAGACATATACCTAACATCTTCAATATATTTTTCTTTTTCTTTATTCATTTTATCCTTAGAAAAAATTGTATCTTGATTTTTTGGTGAAAATTTAATTTTATTTTTCATTTTCAGTACCTTTTTCATGATTTCTAGATTGGGTGCAAAGAAGATTTTTGTTTCCACATTCATACATTTTTTCAGTTTGTGCATATTAAATGTCTTTTTCAACCATAGTTTGATTATTTATCCATCTTATTGTGAGAACAACCATGAAATTCTTCCTAGGTATTAATTTAGTTGTGCTAGGTAGCCTTCCTTTATCACTAGAAGAAAAGTATATAGCTATTTGGACTAGTTGAGTTTTCATGATTGCATTCTAGCATCATTTTGAATTTTATCCGATTGATATTGGGATTGTTTTTTCATTCAATTTATTAATGAATATTATATCTTAACAGTCCATTGTATTTTGGAGTTGATACAATTTCAAAGACACTTTACCCCCATGGTTCCCTTGTGAATTAGATGATTATTCCCTCATTTTATTTTTATATGTTTTTTAGGTTTTTTTTGATAGACAGGGGAAGTGGGTTGATTTATCATTCCTTGGTCTTTCTATAATAGATTTTGATTATTCCCATAGCTTTGGTTGTAGTTATTTGAAAAGGGGTCTTCTTTGGTAGGAATCGTAGGACAATAATTGATAAAGTTTGAATTTTTGTGTTGGGATGGTATGTCAATATATGGACAAAAATTCTCATTGTTCCCAAACATTCCACACTAGTAACACTATTCCCTAAGAGATTTTTTTTTGGTTTTGGTAGCCAAATTGGTTAATTTTTTGTTTGGAATTATTATTAATTAAGGATTAAAGTTGGTTGGTGATTTCAGCAAGTTGAGCTTGAGTATCTATTCGTGACCCATTATTAGGTTTTCAATTCACTCTCATTCTCATTGAATTTTTAGGTTTTGAATTTAAAGAAAGGTTATTGAAAATTTTCATTAATTATTCCTCAGTCATATCATTATAGTTTCCACTAGAAGATTAGTTAACAAAGTTTTGACTAGAAGAAGTAATACCTTTATAATAAGTATCTATGAGAAGGTGGGATGGGAGTTGATGATGAGGACACTACCTAATTATGTCCCTAAATCTATCCCAATCATCATAAAAGGATTCAAAATCTACTTAAGAACAACTAGTGATTTTAGTTCTCCATTATCCTTTAAGTCTTTGGGGATAAAAGTTCATTATGAATGAATTATATTCTTGATACCAATTCTAAAAAATATTTTCATATAATGTAAGAAAAAATTTCTAGAATTCCCTTCAAGGAAAAAGGGGAATTCCATCATCCTAAGGTAATTTTTTTGATTCCTAAGAGTTGAATTTGTTGCATAATATTGTAGATGCACCTAATGAAGTCTAGATAATCTTCATTAGAGATCCCATTGAAGGAAGACAATAGAGAAATTCATAACTATATTAGTTCATTGTTTCAGGATATTGGTGATAGTCTAATGGAAGAATGATTTCATGACACTTGAGGGAGTTGGAACTCCCTCATCCTAGGCCTCCCAATTTCCTCAAAGAGTTTAGGATGATAGTTTTGTGGATTTTTGTGGGCATGAACTCTCTCTTAAAAATTCTCCATTTCACTTTTTTTTTCACTTTTAGAGAAGTTAAGTTTTTATCAAATTCCTTCTTCAAGGTATCTAGTCTAACAACAAAATATCTAGTGTTAATACAATAGAGAATTTTATTTTGAAATTAAGAACATACAAGTTTAAGAGCAGTAATCTTACAAACAGTGAATGAAAAAAGTAAATTGAAAGTTTTAGTAATAAAAACAGCTCCATAGATAAAAACTTGACCGATTTTTTAAAGCAGTTATCAATTTTCAATTTTTTCATTTTTTGCTTTATTTGATTTTTAAATGTTTTTTTAAATAAAAGTGGTTGTTCAAAGCCCTCCTTATAAATGGAACTGAAAACATGACCCAATCATCATTAAAAATGATTAAATGTTTAAAAATTTTATTTTCCTACAAACTACAGTTCTTTAGAATATATTATCGAAATGAGAAGGAAGGATGAAAAATGAAAATTCATTTTTTTCTTTTCGAAACCACCCACTAGAGTCAAATGTGGCTATTGTCTATTTTTTTTAATTTTAATTTTTTATTTTTTTATAATAATTAATGAGAAAACAATGTTTTAACTAGGAGGCTAAGACTTTAACTAGAGTAAAGATGAAAAGAAAAAAATAATAGTAGACTAAAATCAAGAGCAAGGAATGAGTAAGAGTAGATCAAGAATAAAAATTAAGAATTCAATGCTACTAGTATAAAAGGATAACCTCTTCACTAATTTTTATTTAATCACAACTCACAGAAAAATTGAGTAACCACCCTTGCTAGGAGATAAAAAATATTTAAACTTAGAGTTCACCACTCCAAAAATAACTCAAACTGGTTAAAAATTTTATAATGAAAATAATTTGAATTTAACTCGTGGTAAGGTTACAATGTTAATCACATTAACAATTTGATAAATGCATTCAAGATCAATCTCACCAATTGATCTTGATGTTTTGAATTTGAATATGTTGAGGTGTGTACAATTAAAAAGCGATTCAGAACCAATCTCACCGATTGATTCTAATTTCGTTAAAAGAAAAGAATGTGAATAAATATACAAGATAAACCAGTAAGTTTTAAATTCCCTAGCTAGAAGTTGTAAATTACAATCATATTGAAAACTATCATTAAAAAAATTCAATTACAAGGAAAGGAAATTGAAGAAGGATGGAGAAGAGATCTCCCTTTATGAACATCAAAAGATTCTAGGTTGGTCTTTGGCACTCCAAGAAGAAGTTCTCCAAGGATCTCTCTAATCTCCCAATATCGAATGATGATTGAATCATGAAAAATAATTATTTCCTAATGCTACTTTGATTTTAATACCTATTTTATCTACTGGAAGTCACCAAAATCCTTCCAATGACTCAGGTAGGCCTTTCAGGAAGTCACCACACACATGCACTTTTTCACTATAACACTTTTTATTGTAAATTTTCCATCATAATTGAATTCTCAGTGTGGTTTAGGTTTTATCTAGATGTACTTTGGGTTCCTTCATGTATCTATAAAAGGGAATAATTAGAACTGTTTAAAAAATAAAAATATTCATCAACAACATACTTCTATAATTATTATTATTATTTTTTGGATTAATACTATTTTACTAGTTAATATCTATTTATTTTTTATTAATTAATAAATAAATATTTTAATTGATTATATAATTTATGTTGTTTTGTAAATAAATTTTATTTATCATTATATTTATTTAATTACCATTATCAAAATAAATATTTTAATTAAATATTTTATGATTAAAATTTATCATATTAATAAGTTAATTATTTATTTTATTTAATAATAATGCTATACAAGTTTATTTTAGTTAATAAGGTTATAAAATATATTATTATTATTATTGCCTTACTGTATTTTTTCTAAATAAATTTTGTTATATAAGTTATTTTAATTTTATTTATTTAATTAGTTGAATATTTTTATTTTATTTTTATTAATTAATTATTTATTTATTTTTAATTATTATGAATAATTTTTTAGTCATATTTATTATTTTTAATTTTTTTTAACAATTCTACCCCACCAATTTTCATTAGGGATACAATAAGGGGGAGGGTCTCGATTCTTCTCTGGCGAGCCACAACGACTCTAGCTAGGGATCCTTGGTCGGCGTTGCTGGTTTCTCTACCTTGACACAACGATGATGACACAACCTCATATGGATCGGATTCGAGCATCGGCACCTACAGACAGGTGACATGGTGATTAACCAGATATAAAATAGGGGAATAAAAAAAATGTTAAAAGTGTGTATGAATATAGGATAAAATTATTAGATTTAGTAAATCTCTATTATTTTTTTTGATATTCTGTTTTTTTTTCTGATTCAAAAAACACAAAATATGGTCAATTTGATTTTTGGTTTATTGTTTTTTTATTGGTCAGTCGAGTAGGAGTCTGAGGTAGTAGAGTTGCAGTACTGCAACATTGTCAGTGTGTCCTAGATGAAAAAGGTTTGAGTCACCATCGTAGTGATAATGAGTGGGAGTAGTGGCTAAAGTGACAAGGTGTGGGAATGGTGTCATAACATTGGTGTAATGGTGATTCCGAGTCACTACCGAAACAGAGAAAAGTGGAAATGGTGGTGGTGAATCATTGAGTCACCTCTGGATAGTTGTAATATTGAAAAACAAACAAAAATCAAGAATTAAAAATCCAGAACATGATTATAATAATCTAAATAAATTAAAATTAATGTAAAATTTATAAAAGTTTAACGTAACACAATTATAAATTAATGAAATAAAAAATTTAAAACTATATTACTCAATTAAATATAGATGAAACATAATGTAATTTTTTTTACAATATAAATTAAAGTGATTTAATTAAATAACAAAAAAGAGAAGGAAAAATATAAATCAATTTTTAATTATTAAATTTAATTTAAACCATAAAAATAAATGAACTAAATTAATTGTTGAGATAATGTTATTTAGATAAATTGATTAAATAAAAATAGTTCAATGTTGAAACTTTAAAAGTTAAATTAATGTTTAAATTAATTAAATAAATCAGATTAACTAATTAATAACCAGATAATCACTTGAAAGTATTGAGAAAAAATTGCAAACATAATAGATAAAAAATAAATTATTGAAATAAATATGTTGAAGAAAAAATTATAATTTAAGAATTAAATATAATAAATTATGTATAAAACACAACTGAATAATAAATTTAATATAAAAATACAAAATTTAATATATCAAAAAAAAGTTCAAAGATAATTAATTAAATTAATAAAAATAAGTTAAAAATATGTGGAAAAATATGTAAAATTAAGGATATAGAAATTATAAACCTACATATATTGTACCAAACCATGCAGTTGTATTATTGAATTTTAAACACATAAACAAAAAAGAAGAATGGATATCCATAAATGGGGAAAGAATTATGTTAATGGTTGTTAGTGGTATCCTATTGCCTTTTAATCCCTCTCAATAACCCACTACAAAGCGTTTTCCATTTATTGAATCCATGGTCATAAAATCTACACCCACAATGAGATTCTCGAGTACAGTTTGAGTATAAAAGGCAATAGGATACCACTAACAACCATTAACATAAGAGAATAAGATATAATATTTTATTCCATGAATAATAAATAAAGTATATATAAGAAACAAGTATATCACCCAAGAAAAACACATATGTCAGGTACCTAGAGACACACTCTACCTACTTTGGATCCATCTTGGATGCAAAGTAAACCATGAATGAATGAAACATTTTCTAAGATAAGATTGTCCAAAAACATGTTTCACACATCCCCCATTAAGGGATAGTCCTTGTACATGCTGAAAAACCATCTGACATATCCCTCTTAGAGAATATTATGACCCAAAAATTACATGTAAATATTACTTCAACATTGATGAATATTTATTACATAACATAACAAAAACCACGCCAAGACCATATAGGTTTTGGGTCTTTAGAAACATGGAAACAAAAAAAGTTGGTTCATAAAACATATAAATGGTCTTCTACGTATTTCGTCAAAACAAGACTCCTTTTTGTCATATATTACATAATACCCATTTTCATGACCTGTGGAAAAGAAACATATGAATGGGTGATCTCAAATTCTCAGTATGGGTAGACAAGGTAAATATCAATCAAATTATAAGAACATGAAATTTGAAAATCTTATTATACATATAAAATATCAGAATATAATCTCATGGGATAAATCATAAAAGTGAAATATAATCCTAATAGTCATAACATAATACATGAAGTTTCAATTAATACAAACAAAATAATAGAAAATCATTTCATATTAGTCAAGGCTCATCGCCAAGACAATCATAGCAGAAAAATTCCATTACAAAACCAATTTCACTCCTCGTTCCTGCTATGTATTACTGAACCAGATTTACATTCCGTTCCACCAAGGTCTATATCATGAGGTATAAATCATTACCAAATACATTGGAGGGAGATATAGGTCCCACCCATCTCATAATTAAACCATTCTTAAATGTGCCACAAAAACATAAATCCTTTATCATGACATAACCCATGAAATAAAATGGGTTTCTTAAACATCATTCCATCATATTCCATTTAAAATAAATGGATTTTATTAAAATTATTCCATATTATAAAACATAAAATCAATTTAATAATAGGGATGAAAACATAACCCTATGTCATATTAAATTGAAAAGAATTTTGATAAAACACTTGAACTTAATTATTGAAGAAAATAACCTTTCCTCCTCTAAAATGTTTCTTTTATAAAAATGACACATAATTTTAAAAGAAAATAATTTAGTTGAATATAATCTTAAAATCATGTAGAGGAATCTTCATGTAAATAAGGTGTCATGAAACTATAAAATTCCATTCATGCTCTAAAACTTAAAAAATATATTCTCCTCGTAATTTTTCTAGAAAAGTCAAGAAGTACCTTAAATTGAATAACGAAAAAAGAATCCATTCATAAAATTTAATAAAAATTAACCAGAGGGTAAAATTAACATTAAAATTTTTTAGAAGAATTGAAATAATATTACTTAATTAAACAATCTCAGATAAAAATGAGATTGTAAAATTATTCCTTACCTTAGATCTGATATCTTTCGTATGTATCTGAAGCTCCTTTATAATGATTTAAATAATGTTATTGAATTATTCCTAAATAATAATCATTTTTATGATGTCATATATGATTATATTATCATCCTTTTTAGTAACATTTCATTGCAAATTGTTATTCATATATTAACTACTTTATGTTCTTATGAATGATTTTTCATATAAGTTCATGTTGCACTTTACAGGTTATAGTTAAATAATTTAGAGAGTGATATTAGTTTAATATATATCATATTTATTAAATAAATTCATGTATATAATCTGTTTTTAACGAATATCATGTAGAATAAATCACATCACACTATGGGGGACTGTAGGACTTACGAACGCATGAGAGATGATATCATTACTCAAATTGTTGAATAGTATTGAAGTGGATTGTGTATAATATTTTAGTATTATTGACATGTTCTAATAATATTATATAGTTATGATTTAAATAATTATATCCATCTATATAAGGTGGTGGGGAAAACATATTACACCATTGCATGCAGACAGTAAGACGTACGTACACACACGTGGTGATTTCATTTTCCATAGGATGGATAGAAGGTGAAATATGGTTGTTTCATATTTATAATAACATATCAGTATATTAGTGATACTTATGTTATTAATTTATAATGAAATAACTTATGAATAGAAATTAGAAGAAGAAATAAGTTTGAAAGAATCGATAGAGGATATTTACTTCTCCTCAACATGCTTCCTAAAAATCTCTTCATTGAGCACTAGAGTTGGTTTTTGAAGGTGAGAATAACCTCTAGTATGAAAATAGGGATCTTTATAAAGGAAAAATTCAGGGTATGGATGAGATTTAAGTCTCAAAATTAAGTGAATATGCGAGGAAGGTGGTGCCCTTTTATAATTGAGGGGAGAGGAACATTTGGAAACTCCATAAATAATAATTTATAATAAAATAAAACCGTACAAAAAGCCTCCCAAATGCCACAATTTAGAAGCTTAGATGATATAGAGTTGTAATATCCTCAACCAATAAATTTTATACAAGTTATTTGGTCAATTTAAACCATATCTTTTTAATTGACAATTAGTTCTTCTATTTAATTTTAATTGTGGTAATAACATTATAAATATTTAATAGTTATAAATATTTACATATATGGTGTTAATGGACCACTTATAGATATTTAATGATATTTTAGACCTTATAATTATCACTTTTTATTTTTAAATTTTTTCATTATTTTTAAATAATGAAATAAAATTTTATTTTTATAAAATATAAATATAGTAAATTTTGACACTATTCGTTTATTTGATAATAAATAAAATCCACACAGAAGATAAATTTGAAAAAAAATATTTAATACACTCCTAATATGTAATATTCACCTATAAAATTCGTAGATAACATATATTAGTTCATATTATTTTTATTTTTATATTTTTAATTCAATTTTTTTATATTTCTTTTAATAAAATAATTTCAACATCACTATTTTTTCATCATTTATGGTAATTATATAAAATTTAAAAATTATAAATAAATATCTTTGTTTTAGGTAATTATTTTATATTTACATGTACAATAAATAGTATCTATTATATCTTTTCTATCCAAATATTAAATTTAATATACTTATTTAAAATGAGATTGTTACATTTTGTCATAATAACTAGTTTTTATTATATTCAAGTTATATTAATAGGTAAGTGGCAATTAAGTTATTAAATTTAGAAACATAAATTATAAGGGTCTAATTTATTCATCCAATAAGATTTTTACAGGTTTTATGTAAATTTTATAATATTATTTTTACATTTAATTACCCGATTTACCTTCAACCATGATAATAAAAATAATTACCAAAGTTACTATTTATAATTCAAAAAATAAAAGTATCCTATTAACATAATTTGGACCTAATTATTATAAATATGGAATCATTTTTCCAAAATTCAAAACATTTACGTTTCATTAATTTATTTAAAATTATTCTCGTTTCTAAAATGAGAAAAGAGGTTTTATAAGTTAAAATATTGCAAAATATTGAAATATTTTTATATCTGTATTTATTGTAAAATTAAGTCCAATGACCTAAATTATATTAAATTGTAAAAATATAATATATTTATACTTTTAAGCTATTCAATAATATAATTTTTCCAAATAAATTATGCAAAAAAAAGTTATTTTCAATTAAAATTTATCATATTTTTACTATTCATCAAAACATTATAGTTATCAGAAAAATATCAGAAATTTATCCAAATTAAACATTTATATCCCAAATATAAATAACATGTTTATGTTTCCATATAAAAATTATGAATGTTGCAAAATATTAATTTAAAAGGGGTTCACCATTCAAAGGTGTAAAATTAAACTTTTAAAAAACATGGTTTTTAGGAATCAAAAAGGTTTTTATTCATACCCTATGACTAAAATATCCATTGGATGAATATAAAAAATAATTTTTTAATTATATAACACATATATATCACATTAATTTCATTACCAAAACTAATTCACTCAAAAGTACAAAAATCAAATTGATTGGTTTTTTTCATAAATAATTGACACCCAATGAATTCCTGATGAATTTTCCTAATTTAGTTATAATTATTACCACTAACCTAATAGATATTATAGAATAGTAATGTTATAATTAGGGCCTCTCATGATTTTTTTAAAACTGACAATTTTATAAAAATAATGCTACTGAAGAATAAAAATTATTTAAAGAAAATATTTCATAAAAACATGATGGTGTTTCATTCTACCCCCTTAAACTGAATTTCCCCCTCAAAATTCATGACTTGGAAACAAAAAGATAAGGATAAATCTCCCTCATTATATCCCCAAGATCCCATGTAGCATCTTCAAATTTGTGTTTTCTCTATAAAACTTTAACCAAGTGAGTGTTCATGTTTCGTAGAACTTTTTCACTAAAATCCTGAATCTCTATCGATTATTCTTTATAAGAAATATCTTACTGCAACAATATGACTTTTGAGATTAGTAAAAGTGAACATTTGGGTATGTACTTTCTCAGTAGAGATACATAGAGAAAATAATGAACATGGGTGAGATTCGGTGGATGTTCCAATTGTTAAGCTACCTTCCCAACATGATAAAAAATTTCAAAAGGACCAATATACCTATGGATCATCTTTCCCTTATTTCCAAATATCATTACTCTATTAGAGGGATATATTTTTAAGAACACCTTGTCACCAACTCAAAACTATAGGTCCTTTATTCGATTGTCATCATAATTTTTTTGTGGAATCTAAGATTCTCTTATTTGTTGTTTAATATATTTAAAATTTTCTGCCATTTCATCAAAAAGATTGGGTCCTTATTGATTTCGTTCCCCAATACCATACAATGAAGTTGGAGTTATACAATTTTTTTAGAGGGATTTATAAGGAGAAATTTGAATACTGGAGTGAAAGCTATTATTTAAAAAAAATCTACCAATAGTAGGTGTTGATCCCAACCTCCTTTTAAATCCATACAGGAATCTTTCAACACGACTTCCAAAGTTTGAATTGTCCTCTCAGACTGACTATCAATTTGAGGATGATAAGCAGTGCTAAAACTTAACTCTGTATCCATATCATACTAAATACTTTGCTATAACTTCAAGGTAATCCTCAGATCCTAATCAGATATAATGGAAGGTGGTACTCCATGTAATGTTACCACTTACTTTACATATATCCTAGAAAGATGATTAATAGAGATGTCCTCTCTAATAGAAATTAAGTGTGCTGACTTTGTAGGGTGATCAACTATAACCCAAATATTATTATTGCCTTTGGATGTTTTGGTAAGTCAGATGAAAAAGTCCATAGTGATGTTTTCCCATTTCTATTCAGGTATGGGTTATGGTTGTAACATACCCTTAGAATTTTGTCACTCAGTATTAAAATGTTAAAAAAACCAAGCATCAGGAGACATATTCGGTGAAATCTATTTCCATTACATACCACCATAATTACTCTTTCAGGTCCCTTTACATCTTTGTTTTTTCAGGGTGAATAGATAATTAAGAACTATGAGCCTCATCCAATAGATCCTTCTCTAATTCTGGCATCATAGGAATACAAACCTGGTTCTTTTACCTTATTATTTAATCACAGTCATGGTTAAATTTAGGGACATTTTTTACCTTCTTTTATACCTCTACATCTTTCTTCTGTGCCTCCTTAATCTTCACTTGTATTGATGGGTGAACATTCATTTGAGAAAGATAATATTTCCCCCTTCCTTTAAAATTTTAAGATCCATCCTTTGAAAATCCATAAATTTTTGATCTCTTGTGATCCTTATCATGGATAGGCAAGTGTGGTCTTGTCGACTTAATGCATCTACCACCTTGTTTTCTTTTCCAGGGTGGTAATGTATTGAGCAGTTGTAATCTTTAATCAACTCCAATCATCATCTTTGGCATATATTCAACTCCTTTTGGTTGAAAATATACTTTTATCTTTTATGTTTAGTATAAATATCACACCTTTCACCATAAATATAATGCCTCTATATCTTTAATGTAATGATTACTATAGATAACTCCAAATCACGAGTTGGGTAATTTTTCTCACTGATTTTCAACTGTTGCGAGGCATAATCTATCACCATATCATTTTTCATTAGAACACATCCCAACCCCTTCATGGGTGCATTACTGTATATCACAAGCCTTTCTCCACTACAAGGAAGTGTGAGCATATATTCACTGGAAAACCTTCTTTTTAGTTCTTTGAAATTAACTTCACACTCCTCAATCCAAATGAACATAACTTCCTTTATGAGTCAACTTCATGAATGGATTAAATTATCATGAAGTATATTTCAAAAACATCGATAATATATAGATAAACCAAGAAAAATATGGATCTCAGTTACCGTTGTTGGTCTCAACCATCTTTCAATAACCTCGATTATTGCTTGATCCATAGACATCTCCAATCTTGAGATTATGTGACCCAAAATTTAAACTTTTGGAAGCCAAAATTCACACATGGTAAATTTGTCATAAATATTATCCTTTCTCAGGTTATTCAGTACATTTATCAAGTGATCCTTATCTTCTTCCTTGCTCTTTGGATAAAAAAAATATTTCCTGTAAAGACTACCACAAAATAATAAAGATAGTCTCTAAAAACTCTATTAATTTTATCCATCAAGATATAAGGGTAATTAGTAAGACTAAAAGGCATAAATATAAATTCATAGTGTCCATACCCTGTATGGAATGCAGTCTTTTTTATATCCTCCTTTTTCACACTTAATTGATGAAATCGTGAACAAAGATCAATCTTTGAAAAGTATTGAGCTTCGCGTATTTGGTCACATAAGTCCTAAATATGAGGAAGAGGATATTTTTTCTTGATATTGATTGCATTATATTGTCAATAATAAATTAAGAGTCTCATTGATCCATCTTTCTTCTTAAAATTTCAGAACTGGTGACCCCCAAGGTCACACACTAGGGTTTATGAATCCCTTATTAATATTGTCTTGGAGTTTCTTCTTTAATTCCTACAACTCAATTGGGTCCATTCTATAAGGTGTCTTTAAAATTGGCATATCACATGGTATGACTTCTATTGAAAACTCAACTTCATGATTTGGTGGAAGTCTTAGAAAATCCTCCATAAAGACATCATAAAACTCCCGTACAATTGCTATATTCTTAAACATGGGTTTCTCCCCAACCATTTGAGATAAATAAACTTTATTTATAGAAATGAAGACCCATAATATGGAATAAATTTCTACTAGAAGATTATATTCATATTTGCATCAATAGATGATCACAGATTGATCTCGAATATGAAATGTGACCTCTCTTTCTTGGAAATTGATCTTCGATCTATATAAAGAAAGCCAATACATGACAATAATCACATAAAATTCCACTAATGTAAGGATCACAAGATTTTTAAGAAGCACTTTCCCATAAACTTAAACTGGAGAATAATTATAAACTTTTGATGTGACCGTTGGGCCATTAAGAGTTGTCCCGCAAACTCAACATCTTATTATTAAGGTAATACGATGATATCGTTTGAAATTATTCATAAATAAAAGAGTGGGGGATCCAAAATATAATAAAACATTTTGTACTTTAGAGTGGATGATAAGTGTACCTTTTACAACTTCATTACTGTACTCCATGTTGCCAATAGTGATTGAATGTGACTTTAATTTTTCATTGTCCTTAAGAGTTTATTGACATAGATCATTATCAATTACCATTTGATTAAGAAATTTATTCGTTTAATTCCCCATTTTATTTCACTTGTATCATTGAAGTGTAGGAGGTTCATTCTGTGTAGCCTTTTCTTTGGTCGCATCAATAGAATATTTTTCCCATCAATTCAGCATTTAAATGCCCGATGACTTTCTTTTCAACAATTCAAAACATTTACTAGTTCCATTAATTCAATTACCTCCATGTATCTTTCCAAACATTGAGCATAAGGGAAAACTCATCTTCTTTTTAGTGTGGTGTTTAGATTTTCTTTTGAATTCCATTTTACCATTATTATCAAAACTATTTTACTAATGGGTTACTCTAATCTCCGACTCAACCTTGAGAGCACATCGAATTTTTTTTTTGTAGATATTGGAGTCCCTTATGGATAATTCTCTTTAGAGAAAAAGTTTTAAGATGCTGAGGAATCGATAAATTTTACTCTCATGTTAGATAACAATTCCAAAATTGTACCGTGCAAGTCTTGAAAAATTTTCATCGTATGTACAATAGATTCATCATCTTTTTTCTCAAGTTCAAGGAACTCTTTCTCCATATTTGTTTGAAGAATACAAGTAATGTACATTTTAAAAAATACGTTCTTGTACTCGTCCCATTCCATGGAATCAATTTCAACTATTTTCCTTATATTATTGAAATTATTCCTCCATTGATCAACATCATCTTCAGAATGATATACTCCAATGATGACTTTATCATGTTTAGAACAATGTAGAACTAAAAATATCTTTTTAGTGGTATTGGTCCATTGTTTAGCCACTAATGGATCTAAAGACACGCTGAATGAAGGTGGACGCTGCCTTATGAAGGATTCAATAGAAATTTTCTCCCTACTTTTCTATTTTGGAATCTTGGCATGATTCATTTCTTGAGGAATTTGAGTGATCACGGATACAAGATTTTTCATTCTTTCTTCCAAAACATTTGGTTTCTCAGGGGGAAATCATTGCATTTTTCATCACATTAAACATTAACATGGTTCCTTTAGGTTCCAAACATTGACTAAGACCAAGAAGCATAGCGTGGGAAACACTAATAATAGAGGGGAAACCACATAATTCCAAAAAAAATTCAATTTTGGACACTTTAGGTTTTATCCTAGGTTATTCATGAACGTCTTTAAAAAATGAGGATATGATTGTAACCTATACTTAGATAGATCCTTAGGGTTCACACTAAGGTTATCTCATCCTAGTTTCTAAATTTTAACTATACCCTTTCTTTGATACCAACTATAACGGACCTTAATTTACATGTATTTATTACATCAACATTGAATAATATTTATTACATAACATAACAAATACCATTCCAGGACCGTATAGGTTTAACATCCATAGAAAATGGGTAGCATAAACAACTAGTTTATAAATCATATACATTATCTCCCACTTATTTCTTCAAAAATAGACTCTTTTTTGACATATCATACTTAATACCCTTCTTCAAGACCTGGGTAAATGAAACATATGAATGGTTGAGCTCAAATTCTCAGTAAGGGTAAACAATGGAAATATCAATCATATTATAAGAACATAAATTTTGAGAATCTTATCTTGGATATGAAATATCCGAATATCATTTCATTAGATAAATCATGAAAGTGCAATGTAATCCTAATAGTTATAAAATAATACATCAAATTTCATAGCCTACACACATAAGCATAGAAAATCAATTCATATTATTCAAGGATCATCGCCAAGATCATCATAGCGCACAAAGTCCATTACTGAACTGAGTTTACTTCTCGTTCCAGCCATGTATTACTGAACTGGATTTATGTGACATTCTATTCAAGTATATCTTATGAGAAATAAATATTTACCCAATGAATTAGATGGAGATATAGGTACCAACCATCTCATAATGAAACCATTATTACGTGTTCTACAAAAAACAAATCACATATCATAACATTACCTATGAAATTAAATGTGTTTCTTAAACATCATTCTATACTTATCCATTTAAAATTAATGGATTTAAAAAAGAATTACATAATAAACACAATAAAATAAATGTAATAATAGGTATGGAATCATAACCTTATGTCTTCTAATATGTAAAATAATATTGATAAAACACTTAACCTTAATTCATGAGGAAAATATCCTTTCTTTTCTCAAAATGCCACAAAATTTTAAAAGAAAACAACTTAGTTGAAAATAATCATGAAATCTTGAAGATGAATATTCATGGAAATAGGGGGTCATGATATAGAAAAATTACATTCATTCCATATAAGTTATAAAAACATTCTCCTTTTACTTTTTCATAAAAAGTCAAAAAGTATAACAAAACGAATAAGGAAAAACGATTCCTTTCATATCATTTAATAAAAATTCACCAAAAGGTAAAACTAAATTTAAAAAATCATATAATAATAGAAATAATATTACATAATTAAGAAACATTTATATGGATGATAAATATACCCTAGTAAATACTTACGTATAAACAATCTCATATAAAAATGAGATTGTAAATTCATCCCTTACCTTAGGTTTGATATCCTTTATATGTATCTGAACCTCCTGTATAATGTTTTAAATAATGTTATTGACTTATTCACGAATCATAATTATTTTTGGGATATCATATATGATTATATTACTATATGTTTATTAGTAACATGTCATTGTCACTCATTATTCATATATTATCCTCTTTATGTTCTTTTGCATGATTTGTCAGATAAGTTCATGTTCCAATTCTGAGGTTATAGTTAAATATTTAAAAAGTGACATTAGTATAATATATATCATATTTATTAATTAAATTCACACATATAATAATTTTTTAATGAAGATCATATTGAATGAATCACATCACATCGTGGAGACGGTAGGCCGTACGTACGGACAAGCGATGATATCGGTCCCAGAATTATTGCATGGTATTGAAGTGGATGGTGTATAATATTTCAAGATTATTAACATTTTATAACAATCATATATAGTTTTTATTTCCATAATTAAACAAATCCAATTATGGTGGGGGTGAAAAATAGATTACACCATAACATGGAGACTGTAAGTCGTACGTACACACACACGATGATATCATTTTCCCTAGGATGTATAGAAATTGAAATATGGTTGTTTCATATTTATAATAATATATTAGTATATGTGTGATACTGATGTTATTACTTTATAATGACACTACTAATGAAGAAGAACTAGAAAAAGAAAGAATATTGAAAGAATTGGTTGAAGAGATTACCTCCTCCTCGACATGCTTCCTCTAAATCTATTATTAGAGAACAAGAGTTGGTCTTGAAAGATTACCAGAACCTCTATAATTAAACTAAGTAAGTTGATAAAGAAAAAATGGTAGGGTATTTTTTAGCATTATGGCTCAAAATAAAGTTAATATGTAAGGGAGGATGTTCCCTTTTTTAATTGAGGTGAGGGGCACTTTTGGAAACTCCAAAAATAAAAATTTACAATAAAATAAAAACATACCAAAAAATCTCTAAAATGTCCCAATTTTTAAGATAATATATATAGGGGTTTAAAATAATCAACCAATAAATTTTGGACAATCTATTGTGTCAATTTAATCTATATATGTTTTAATTAAAAATTAGTTATTCTATTTAATTTTAATTGTGGTAATAACATTCTAAGTATTTAATGGTTATAAATATTTAATTATATGGTTTTAATTGAACATAAATGGATATTTTATAAAATTTTATACCTTTTAATTTTCAATTTTTAATTTTAAATATTTTTCTGGTTTTTAAATATTTTAATACAATGTTATTTTTATAAAATATCAACATTTTCAATTTTGACACTATTAATTTATTTGAATTTAAATAAAATACACACAGAAGATAAATTTAAACCAAAATATTTAATACAATCATAATATGTCATAATCACCTATAATTTTTTTAGAGCATTAATTAGTTCTTATGATATTTATTTTAATATTTTTAAAACCACATTTTTTATATTTCTATTAACAAAATAATTTCTACATCACTATTGTGTCATCATTAATGGTAATTATTTAATCTAAAAAAATTATAAATAAATCTATATAATGTAGGTAATTATTTTATCTTTACATATACTATCTTTAGTCGATATAATCTCTTAGATATTAATATATTAAAATTAATATACTTATATAAAATGAGATTGTGACATTATGTCACATTCATTAGTTTTTTATTCTATTCATGTAATATTCATTGGTAAGTGACCATTAAGTTGTTCCATTTTTGAAAATAAATGATAAGGGTCGAATTTAGTCATCCAATAGAATTTTTATAGGTGTTAAGGTATGTTTATAATAGTATTTTTACCTTTAATTACCTAATTTACCTTTAAACATGTTAATACAAATAATTACCAAAGTTACGATTCAAAATGATCAAAAATAAAAGTATCCAATTGATATAATTTTGACCAAATAATTAAAATAAGGAATAATTTTATCAAAATTAAAAACATATAAGTTTCTGTAATTAATTTCAAATTAACCCCGTTAATGAAATGAGAAAATGAGTTCTAAAGTTAAAATATTTTAAAAGATGGAAATGTATTTACATCTGAATTTAATATAAAATTAATTCAAATGACCTGAATTATTTTAAATGGTAAATATATATTCTATTTATACTTCTAAACCATTATATAATATAATTTAACTATATAAAAATTTTCCATGAAAACAATTTATTTTCAATTAGAATTTAGCGTATTTTTTCTATTAATCAAAACATGAAAGTTATCAGAAAAATATTAGATATTTATCCATATTAAATTTTTATATCCTGATTCAAAATAACATATTTACGTTTTCATATAAAAATTATATTTTTTTTAAAATCTTAATTTAAATGGGGCTTTCAATTCAAATGTGGAAAATTAAACTCTTGGAAAAATAGCTTTTTATACAAAAAATAGGGTTTTTTTCATACCCAATGACTAAGATATCCATTATATGAATATAAAAAATATTTTATTAAGTATACAACACATATATATCTCCTTAATTTCATTACAAAAAGAAATTCACTCAAAAATAAAAATACCTTATTGATTTATTTTTTCACAAATAATTGATAACCAATGAATTCACAATGCTTTTTCATAAGTTAGTTATAATTATTCCCGCTAACCTACTGGCTAGGCTATAAATGTAATTTTATAATAATGGTGTATCTTTTTTATTTAAACTCATGATTACATTCAAAGAAAGTTACTAGAGAATAAAAATTATTTAAGGAAAATATTTCATAAAAACATCTGGGTGTTATAGAGTAATAGTGTATATGGGTAAACCTTCATAATCATAGTAATAACACTTTAAATATATATATATATATATATATATAGGATGAAAGATAAACTATCTTGTCATACCAAGCAAGATTCATAGATATAAAAAATACTCAGGTGATAAAACAGCAAACATAGGTCTCATGGGAAACACATGAACACCTCATGTCATCAAACAACAGACATAGGTCTCAAGTGCTACACATTCCCATGAAATAATCATGCCAAGAACCAATATAATCGTCAAATAATGATAAGAAGCACCTACCATTGGTACAATGATATTTTAAAAATTTATTTCTCTTACTTTTTAATTCTAGATCAACTTTTTATTCAACTTTATGTTAATTTTATTTGGCAATCTCTCTATATTGAAGTAATTTTTTCACAATAATTTCATGATATACATTTTCATGATATTTTTAATTTATTTTTATTAAAATGATTATTTCAATTATCATGAAGATTCATTAGGAGATATACACCATAGTTCTCAATATGCCTCATTAGTTTTTAGTTGTTAATCAAATGAATATCAAGAAATGATCTCTAAAGTTAGAGGAAATGTGTAAAATGAGGGAGAATAAGAAAAAAATATTAACTCATATTTTTTACATTTCATTTATGATATGTTTTCATGGTAATTTTTTTCTTCAATTTTATGTGATGGTTACTAAAAGTTATTTAAATTTTTTAACATTTCACATCTGTTATTGATATAACTGATTTGAAGAGGTACCTTTGACATAAGTTATATAGATAACCGACCTGAAAACTATTCTTAAATGTTTAATTAGCTATTTTCCCAGACATTTATATATTTCTTATGTAAATAGAATTTAATTTTATCTTTATCATCAACACAAACAATATCATTTAAAATCCAAAAGTAAAATTCAAAAAAAACCCAATGTAAAAGTTTCTTTTTATACTCAGGTACATTCCAAATCTATGATCCAACTCAAGGGAAAAGATATATATATATATATATATAACCCAAATAAAACTGGTTCATGCATAACAAACTATATTATAAATCATCAACACTCTTGGATATGAACAAAATAACCCTAGAAGTGAAATAATTTTCTAAATAACTGCTTTGGAGCCTTTAGGTTCGAGAGGGATACCAATAAGACGAAGTACATGACAAAAAAGAAAATATATGGTTGTTAAATGGGATTTTCATAAAGTTGTTTCACAAGTACATGGTTTGGAAGAACAATTTTTCAAATTATGCTCCATGAAACTTTCTTTTAATTTATCATTAATCATGGGTTGATAAATAAATATTTAAATTATTTATTCTTAAATGAAAAGATTATAATGATATATTGGGTGTAAATATTATTTGGGGGGGGGGGGGGTTGGGAAGATTTTTTTATTATAGATGAGAATGTGTAGTGGAATAAGACTATATAGTGTTGTGCTATATTTTAAATTATGGTGAGTCATGTACATAATGATATATCTAAAATATTTTTAATTATGAGACCATAATTTTTTATTCCAAACTTTTGTAATGGGATGTACTCGATAGATTTTTTCTCAGGAAACTAAATGGTTCAAAGTATTTCAAATATGAGATTTATATATGGATCATTATTAATGAGTTTACCCTAGAATAAAAAATATGTTATTTCACAAAAGTTTCATAATTTAAATTTTAAATTTGATAGATAAACACATAATATGAGGACAAAAGGATTTAATATATTTAGATATTAGTTTCATATATGTTTTATTACAAATTATTTCAGAATAATATTCCATAAAATTCTCCACATTGGACTTCATCATGGATATATTCATTCTTGCAATTCATATATCTAATTGAAAATATAACGAGTGATCCCAATTGATTAATAATTGAAAAACATATCAATGAGTAATAAGTGTCAAGATTATAAGAATGTGTGAAAATATGAACATGAGAGAAATATAAACTTAAAAATATTAAGATATCATACAAGATAATTATAAAAGTGATATAATAACAAATATCTTGGCATGGGTATATTTAACCACAAAAGTATCATCATGGTAGAATAAAAAATATTCCATGGATGGAAACTTGTGAAAATAATCATAATGTAAAGAAACATAACATAGAAAAGTGTAACTAACATAATCATTGAAATAATATAATATATAAAGGATAAAAATTGATACCATCATATCATAGGTGTCCACACATCACTACTTATATCCTATAAAATAGTGTATTAGGCATAACTACTTGCATCCTATATTGGATCAAATATCACTATTCGATTCCCATAATAATCTCAATAAATATTAAATTTCACCCAATTAATTAGAGGGTTATATAATACCCATGAATAAAATAATTACAAACAATACATATGTATGGAATGAGAAATCAACTATGCATATTATCATGAAAAATTCATTGAATTAAAATGGGTAATAAAACATTTTCAAATAATATCACATAAAATGAAATCAATAATTGGATAAATTAATACAAAAAATATTATCTCTACAAAAAGTATACAATAATAGAATTTATATGATGATTATGAAATATCACACCATATAAGATATATCTTAGGGAGTTATATAAGAAAATGGAATAAAGATAATAAAAAATTTCTTTAATATTTTACAACATAGTTTAAAATAATGTTGTTAATTCACTCAAAAATTATCTTTCACCAAAAAGTTCTCAATAAGTCTTTAAATAACATAAAATAAGTAAAAATAATGGAAATTTTATATTAAATAAATTTAAATAAGAATAAAATTTATTTAGATGGTACAAAATATATGAATGTTAAAAGAAATACTTTTTTAATATTTTTTGAGAGTTTCAAATAAACCCTCATCGATGAAAGAGTTATAAATTTTTTATCTGAATACATATAAAGAAATATGAATGGTATAAGATTAAATAATTTTTTTTGTTCACAAAATAAAAAAATTAATTTTTTTGAAATAAATAAAATTGACTTTCAAGATAAACTCTTAATTTTGAGGATAAAAGTTATTCTATACAACATCGTATTTTTATGAATTAAGTGATTGATTAAAGAAGAATATTTGGACATGAAAATATAATATACACAAAGAAAATAGATGATTTCTTTGAAATATATAAATACTAGATTGTAAAAAATATATAAGAATATAGTCAATGAAGAAATATTATGAACAAATGAAATGACAATTTTTTCAATAAATCCCCTACAACTTTAACAATTAATAAAGAAATTGAAAATAAAAGATTGAAAATTAAATGGAACATTAAATATAATAAATAAAAAATAAATTCAGATATAATAAGTCCAATAATAAGTATATACACAATATAAATGAAAAAAGGTTTATAATATGGGACATGTTTCATAGAAGGGAATTTGTGATAAAGAACCCTTACCATGGATTATTTCTTGGTCAGATAAGATTTAATATCCCATATAATTAATTAATGTTTATTATTAATATATTATATAACTATAATTATATATATTTTACAATATAACATTCATTTATAAAATATTATTTCACATTTACATAACATTTTTTTTAAAATTAATAATCATGTGCTAATGTTCTTATTTATTTTATGCTAGCTTTGTTATAGAAGCGTCAATCCATCATCCCTAATTATGATATT
Source organism: Viscum album (assembly GCA_963277665.1). Classification (NCBI taxonomy): domain Eukaryota; kingdom Viridiplantae; phylum Streptophyta; class Magnoliopsida; order Santalales; family Viscaceae; genus Viscum; species Viscum album. Next base: position 818,768,651 of record OY728165.1, read on the forward strand.
GTTACCTAAATTTTTTCATGGAGTTTTAATATGCGTATCTGAAATATTAATTTATTCCAATGGCTATTTTAGGTTTTTTATGGTTTCCATTCCTAAATAATTGTTATTATTTAAATTTTTTTGAATTTTGATTTAATTGAAAGAATTGATTTATTAATGAATATAATTATATATTTTACTACTTTATAATTGTAAGTATATATTAAATTCATAATTATTATATAATATTACCTATATTTATGGGTTTTTAATCACTCATTATATAACAATTATAACATCATTAATTATTGTGTTAGAGATGACCCAAACAAGAACACATTATAACGAATGAATGAAGCAAAAAATATGATTGTATAGCTATAATATCACCATTATAGAAGATTAATGGTTTCAAAATCATTTTATTAAATTTATAAACTTTTTAAAGAAGATTTGGATGAAAAATATAATGAATAATGAATAGGCATAGGATAACACTTACATTAAAGTTTTGAGTCTTCTATTAGAGTGAGAATTGAATATGATGGATTTTATACTCCTTATTATTAGAAGAGGATTACTAAAACCTGAAATTAACTTTGTTTTGTAGATAATTTGGGTAGTTTTTGAATAGTATAGTAAAAAAAATATTCACTTCTAGGTTTCTAGAAGAGGGGTCATTTTATACACGAGCATGAGTTTTATTTTCACAAATACCCATTCTTAAATGAATAAGTATTGTAATTTCCAAAGGAAAATGAATAAAAAGTATAAAAATTTATATAGTATAATGGAATTTTTATAATTCCACCATCCAAACATTCAGATATATTATTTTGTGATATTTTAGAACTTTATCCCATAATTTAACTAATTAACCTAATTTGGGATTTTACAATATACATATATATTTCCTCGGTAACTTATTCTTAGGTCTAGAAATGAAATTGAATTATTAACTAATTTAAACATTTTTATTCCAAATATGAAATCAAAATTTTTAGCTTCAATTTTTAAGGGAGATAAAAATAAAATTTAATATGAGTATTTGAACCACATAAAAGACAATTTATTCTAAAAATTAATTTTTAAGTACAAAAATGAATATAAAATTATTCATTAACTAGTAATAATCATTAGATTATTGATAATTTTTTTAAATATATATAGATACATACACACATTTTCATTCCTTAAATCACTCTTTAATTATGATCCATTTAATTCATTAATATGAAACATATAAAACATATAATTTTCTTTTCAAAAATTTAAATTTTTAATATCAAATTATTTTATATTTGTTGTTGAAAAATAATAATAAATACATGTTTAGTGATTTATTATATATTTATTAAACACATTTCTTAAAAATTCGTACTCCAAAATATTAAAATTTTTAACTCTTAAAATTTATCTTTTAATATGTTATAAAAATAATGTTTTTAAATAATATTTTTTCTTTTAATACAAATGGTAAAATTATTATTGATTATAATGACTTAATTATTTCTCAAGTGTTATTAATTTAATTTATAGATAGTTCATTAAATTTTATCAGTACATTTTATTAATATCATTCATTAAATGTAACAAATAAAAAAAACATAATCCATAAAATAGTTTCTCTAAATGTAAGGATATTTTCCCCATGGAATTAATATATTTTAATTCTATTACAAAATCTGTAATTTAATATCATTTTTTTAATGATAACGTTTATTTTTTTACACCGAAATAAATTTTACTTATATTAACTACACATAAGAAATTTTGAACTGGTAACATGTTTATTGATACTATGCCCAATGTTAATAAACCTTTTTAATTGTCAAATAACAGATATAGTTACCCCATTATACTCTATAAATTATTCCCATTATATGTTATCAATTAAAACTTATGATTCCTTTAATTTTTCTTTAGGATTATAGAAAATTATTTCTCAATTCATGATTTTATTTTCCTAATTTTATGTTTAGTTCTAGTAATATTGATTCTCTTGGGTGAATATGATCTACTAGATTTTTGTGTTGTAATTATTTATATTTTCCCATATTATTTATATCTATTTTTATATGATGTAATCATCAATGGTATGTAATATTCTATGGTATGAAATTTAGGGTATTATTTACTTTTGTAGGTTTGATTCATTGTGATTTAATAAAGTGTTTTTATTTTGATTTTATATCATTAGTTGTTTATTTTTAGTCAGATTTTTATTTATTTTAAAGAATTAAAAAAATGTAACTTATGAAAATTCAATTCATACATAAATCTGGTTTGTTACACTCTCCCCATATTAAATAAATTTATTTTTCTTAATTTTAATTTCTCTCATCAATGAAAATTGATGAGGTCATTTGTAACATAGTTCTAAATTATGATATAACTTTTAATTAGACATATACCTCATTATCTTGGGTAAGAATAAGAATCTTTTTATTTTAATTATAGTAGAAATATGTTGAGAATTTTGTTTTAAAAAAAATTTGTTCCCAATATTCTTCCTTAGTTATTTATAATACTTAAGAGTTTCTGAAGACATACATTTCAAAATATTATTTTCTTAATCCTAATCCTAACTTAATACCAAAACAAAAACCAATTTTTTGTAAATCGTCATAATACCCTACAAAATAATTATAAAAAACTATATGAATATAATAAATCAATAAAAGGATGTACTATTCCTTGAAACAATCATTTTATATTATAGTAAATTCAATTCTACTATGAAACTACTAATTCAACATTGAAAATGTTGGTTCCATATATGACTATTAAAATTCAACCTAGGTTTCTATATGTTTTATCCATTAAATATAAATAAATAAATATGAAAAAATAAATAAACATCACTTGAATACCAACTGAGATTCCCTGAGAAAAACCATAACATACATTACATTATTTGAATAATTAAAATGTTATATCTCACAACATAATAAAAATTCCAGAACCATATGGTTTAATATCTATGGATATTATCTAAATAAATTTTCCCTTTTCACATTATTTCTTTAACATATCTTATAAATGAATCCACATAAATACTTAAAATTATATATATTCCTACATATAATTCCATATGAAAGTGTGAAACATTAGGAGGGATCTTAAATAATCAATAAGGGAAATAACTTGTATGTGATACATAAAGGGCCTGATCATAATTATGTTAGGAAATATGATTATTGGAGAAGTATATTATTTTTATGATAATGTGTTCATAATACTTAATTATAATTCATGATAGAGAAATATATATCACAACACGTGAAAACATGACAAAAAAAAAGATCATCATTGAAGAATGAGACATAATACATGACATGAAAATAGGTGTGAATAGTCATAAACCATAGACACGTGACATATAAATGTTTGAGAAACATAATAATATATCCCATAACAATTATAAATGTTATCCACTAAAATAATCATAACATAGTTGGTTTTTAATCACTACATGTTCCCCATAACATCATGGAGAAGGTGTCACTACCTGTATCCTATACTAGATCAAGTATCATTACTCAAAAACTATAATAATCTATTAAGATATTAAACTTTTTCTAGTGTATTTGAGGGATTTATAAGAACCACACATAATATAATGATAAACCCTATATAGGTGTTCCCTAATGAATCAATCATACATCTTTATAACAAGGGGTGAATAATCATTGACCGCGTTTCACGACATTTTCCTTGATATTTTTTCACATTAGAATACATTGCTGTAAGTGGAAGGAGATAGTGTCTTGTGTATATACAAGCATTATGAACTGAACATGTGATCTAATTCATAGGGTGGATAAAAAAACCCTTGCATATACCTAGTGGGAAACTATAAAAGCCAAGGGATTCAGGGTATTCAAGGAGATTATAGTGTGAATATGTAAATATAATGGGAATATATTCTAATAGGTTTAGTGGAATGATGTAAGTGTAAGTATAATAGGATACATGGAATTTTATGAATGGGATGCATTAAACCCATTCATATAAACACCATATTATTGTGCATAATCAATTACTTAGACATTGCGTTCATGAAAAAGAGTGGGCCTTTATGCCAAACACAATAAATACTTTGTGTTTATTTTACTTTTTATAACCCAGAGAATATAAGAATTACTTACTATGTTAAGAGACTAGAATATCCATTTTCAATTATTAATAATAGAGTTAGAATTCCAAAATGGGTTTAAAGATTCAAAGATGAATTCGGTATTAGTAAAAACTAAGAAATTCCTGATTCACCCTCTCTTTGGTGTCTGTAAAGTTCCAATTGGGAATTTCAACTCATATTAGATAGAATGCTACCACTGATTGAATCAATTTTAATGTTTTACTGAATATTATTTTATTTAATAAATTAAATTTTTGTGATATTTCAATTTCCTCATATGGGTAGTTCAAAAACTGTTTCTATCAATGTGGAAATCTAAATCTCTTCAATGAAACTGAAAAATAATTATTAAAAGAGGCTAATATGGTGGGAAAATTCTCATTTAATAAATAGGAATTACCATGATTTTAAGATACATAGAATGGTAATATCATTGATAAATCAGTTGAACATGATCCCTCTGAAGAAACAAGTTTAAATTATACATAATTGGAAGAGCTTCATATTGCAAAATTTTAGGGTATTTTTTATTTTTAAAATTAAGTATATCTTGAAATTGTATATCTTTATTTTTTTTCATATATAACAACACATATTAATATAATACAAGACTATAATTCAGAAACTGAATAAGTGGTAAATTCAATGGAATAATTCATTCACTAAAAAAGATAGAAGATACAACAATCTCTCAAATCTAGTAAGACCCAAGAGAGAATCAACATTAATTTGTAACGATAAAAAGTGTCTAGTTGTTGGATAAATATATACAATAGTTGATGAGATGTATGTTTTTAAGAACTCTATAATTGATGTAATCATTGCATTGGAAAAACGTATAGAAAGACTCAATGAGTGTAGAAAAATATAAGATGGAATTTAAATCTAGAAAAATCAATAAAAACGAAAAATATCTAAAATATAGAATCACATTGTAGAAAAAACTGGTCTATAAGTCAAAATTTTACTAGGAAAGAAAAAACCATGTCAGTTTAGATTGAGAAATATTCCCTTAAAATGAACTTCTTTGAGTTATAAGTGAAATTAATATATTTGAAATTAGTACAATGTTGACCTTCACAAAGATATAAGAAAAGCTGTTATTCCACTAATGTTTTAGAGTTCAGTTTTCTCTTGATGGATAATCATGGAGATGGTAATGAGTTTTTAAAAACATGTATAGAATCATCAACATTAATCACATTGATGAATATCACAAATTGTTTTCAAAGTGATACATGAACTAAAAATATTTTACTAAAAGTGTTAGATAAGTGAAAAATGTATAAATATTTGGGTGGTAAAAAATCAAGATAAACCCACCATAAATTCAATGTCAGATGTTAGGTGATGTATAAGGTGTATCCTACCAAATAATATTCCTAAAAATGATTAAAATTCACAAAATCAGTAAGACTATAAATTTATTACCATTGAAAAAATGATATTTCATGGTAGTTATTTTATTATTTTATAACATTGGTTTCTAGGAGATATTATTATAGGAAATATTGTAAATATATTTTTAACATTGGTTAATAAAAATGGGAATTTCAAATACATTTAAGTGGATGTTTTTCATGTCAATTATGAGACAACCAACCTGAATGGTCCATCCAAAATGATTTTTAAAATTGTTTATATAACCAATTAAATGAAAAAGAATATTATTTTGGCTTTAATATGTCTTTTATATTAAAACCATCATGAAAAATAAATTAGCACATCTTTTTTTAGAAACCATAAACTAGTAAATCTTGTTTTAAAATTATGATGTTGGTTCCAAAATAACTAACCTGAAATAGATTTTTTAAATAAAATTATATTAATTCATTCCCACCAATAAAATAAATGATCTATAGTAGAAAAAAAATCATCATACCAAAAAATTAGTAGAAGAGAAATAGAAACATCACTTACATTTAAAAATTCAACTTTTAACTTTATAATATATATTAAAAATAATGAAAACCCAACTAGACATATGAAATGATTTTTAAATTAAAATTTTAAGTTTCTTAGCTCTTGAAAATTATTATATGAAGGGTCATTAAAAGGATAAAATTTCAAAGTAAATCATTTAACATATATTTCTAAAAAAATGAATGAAAATTTAAATGGAAGGTGTATAACGACCCATACTTTACATACATTGTTATTACTTTAGAATTGAAGCACACTTATTACAACATATAACAAAACCAAGAAGGGACCGTATAGGTATAGTGTCTTTAGAAACTGGGAAACATAAACAACTAGTTAATAAAGCATCTACTTTGCCTCCCATTTATTTCATCATATCTAGAGTCCCTTTTTGGCATATTCTACTTAATAACCTTCTTCCTGACCTAGGGAAATAAAACATACAAAAGGGTGAGCTCAAATGCTCAGTAAGGGTAAACAAATGAAATATCAATCACATTATATACATAAGCACATAACTTTTGGAAATATTAACCTGCAAAAGAGATCATAATTTCATAACATGGGATAAATCGTGACAGTGAAATGTAATCACAATAATCATAACTTAAAACATGAAACTTTGTGGCATACACACATAATCAAAGAGAATCCTTTCTTGTTAGTCAAGACTCGTTGGCAAGACTATCTTAGTAGACAAAGTCCCTTTCTGAACCGAGTCACCCTCATTTCAGTCCTGTTTCACTGAACCGGTATAACCTACCGTTCCAGCCATGTCTATCTCATGAGATATAAAATCTTTACCCAATGCATTGGAGGGAGATATATTTCCCACCCATCTAATAATGATACCATTCTTATGTGTGCCACAAAATCATAAACCATACATCATAGCATAACCCATGTAATCAAAAATGGGAATCTTAAACATCATCATGACATCATAAAACAATTCATATAGGATAAATGAATTCATAAAAATATTTCCATCATAACATAATCAAATCCATGTAATAATAGGGATAGAAACAGAACCCTTTATTATCTTAGATGGAAAATAATTTTGATAAAACACTTGAACTCCATTCTTGAGGAAAATATCCTTTCAACTTCAAAAAAACTTTTCCTTTCTTAACATGTCATAAAATTATAAACTAAAGGAAGTTGATTAAAAATATACTTGAAAACTTGTAAAGGAAGCTTCTTGGAAATAATGTTTTTAAAATAAATTCATGCCGTATAAGTTAAAAAAAACATTCTTCTCGTACTTTTGTCGGAAAAGTCAAAAAAGTACCTCGTACGAAAAACAACAAAAGATTCCTTTCTTATCTTTTACTAAATACTCACCGAAGGGTAAACTAGGATTTAAACAATTGTAGGTGAATGGAAATAATATTAAATATTGAGGAAACGTGGATGTGGATGATAAAATACACCCCAGTAACTACCAAAGTATAAACAATATCGGATAAAAATGAGATTGTGATATTTCCTTTACCTTAGGTCCATTTTGCTTCGTAAGTGTACGAACCTCCTGTATAATGATTTAAATAATGATGTTGACTTATTACAGAATCATACTTATTTTTATGATATCATATATGGTCATATTATTAGCTTCTTAGTAGTAATATTTCATTGCTACTTGTTATTCGGGTGTTTATAACTTTTTGTTCTTATGCGTGTTTTGTCGAATAAATTCTTATTCTTATCTTTAGGTTATAGAAACATAATTTCAAGATTGTTATTAGTGTAATATATATCATATTCAATCATTCAATTCATTTATATAATCATTATGAAATGAAGATCATGTAGAACGAGTCGCATCACATCGTGGAGACGGTATTCCGTACGTACGCACGAGTGATGATATCGTTCCTATGATCGTGGCATTGTATTGGAGTGTATGTATACTATTTCAGAATCATTATCAGTTTATAATAGTCATATATAGTCATTATATACACCATTATACCCATCCAAGTAAGGTGGTGGTGGAAAATAGATTACACCACGGCGTGGAGACGGTATTCCGTACGTACGCACGCACGGTGATTTCTTTTTCCGTAAGATGGATAGATGGTGAAATAGGGTTGTTTCATACTTATAATAACATATCAGTATATTAGGGATACTGATGTTATTACTTCATAATGAAACAACTAAAGGATAAGAAGTGGAAGAAGAAATAAAGATGAAAGAATCGGTAACGAACATTACCTCTTCTTTGAAGTGCTTCTTTGAGACCTCCTTTTAGGGCACTAAGATGGGTCTTTGAAGAAGACCAGAACCTCTAGGATGTCTCTAGGGAAGTGGAGAGGAGGAATTGTCAGGGGTTGACCGAGATTTAAGGCTCAAAGTGGTGTGAGGAAGAGGGGGAGGAGGTGCCCTTTTATAAGGGAGGAGAGGGGCACCTTTGGGAAAACAAAACATATTATTTTATTATAAAGTCAAGTTAGGTTTTAAATAGCTCCAAATTGATATATTTCTAAGATATGGTGGGGATGGTCCAATGTCCTCTCATACAATAGAATTTAGACAAGTTTAGGTTCCTATTTTAACCTTATCATTTAGATTTAACATTAAGTTAAATAAGTTTACTTTTACCGTGTCTTCTTGTGTTCTTATAATATAAGGTTAATAAACTTACTATAAGCAACCAAACGAACCCCAATTTGTTTATTATTAATATATATAACCTTATCTAAGATATTTGGCCAAACCTTAGATTTTTAGTAATAAAATAACAATTAGTAATATAATATTTGTTTTAAAAACTATTTTATGTCAATTTTGACACTATTTAGTAATTGATTTTTCTGAAAATCATAAAAGACTTATTAGTTCTAAACAAGTTACTTAAATCAATAATAACATGTCATAGTAACCTATAAAATTAGTGGAATTCATAAAAAGTCTCAAATTACATTTATTTTGGTGTTTATAACATCAATTATGTCAATATTTCATTAATAAAATAATTACTGCATCATCATTGTGTCATAAATAAATTAAATTATTTAATGTATAAAAATTACAAATAAAATACAATTATGTAGGAAATTTGTTTAGATTTATAATGAATATTTATAGTCTAATTTATCTTATGTATAACCTTTTATTAAAAATTATTTACTTATGAAACTTTGATTTTAACTATTTTAACCCTTCTTTAAATAAATTAATAATAAATGTCCTAATCTAATCCAAGTGGGCCTAAATGGTCATAATTTATTCCTAAGTTTGTTTTTGGTCGAATTACACTTATCCAATGGAATTAGTACATGTGTTAGGGTAATAATAATATCATCTTTACCCTTAATTACCCTATTTACTTTTAACAGTGGTAAAAAAAAGTAAAAAGTTACTATTCACCAAAAATTATTTTCATCTCATTGAACCAAATTTTAGTCCTTGATATTAACCGTGTCTCTCGGATTTTCGAAATTCCACTCACAGAAGCGGTAAAATTAAGTTTTATGAAAAATTCAGTTTTTTAACTACCACTTAGTGGTTTCACTATTCATCAAAAATTGAATGTTTTCAGAAAAATATGAAAATTTCACCCTAGGATAATTTCATATTCAGAATCCAAAAATGAAGTCCATTTTGAAAAATAAAATTTATAAAATTTCAAAAAGTGGTTATTACTATTCATAACGGTTAGTTTTAATAATATTTTAATAGCATATCGTTGTTTAGTGAAACACGGTATTGCGTATGACGCAAGCTATCGAGGAAGGTCACGATTTCGTGTAAATCAAGCCAAGTAATTATTGTGTAGAAAAAGATTCCATTGATGATTTATATAACATAAAAGTCTCGGGTGTTACATTCTACCCCCCTTAAAATGAATTTCGCCCTCGAAATTCGTCACTTTGTAACAAAAAGATGAGGATACCTATCCCTCATCATATCCTCAAGCTCCCATGTAGCTTATTCTAATTGCTGGTTCCTCCATAAAACATTCACCAATCGAGTGGTCTTGTTTCGTAGGACTTTTTTCGCTACGATCCAGAATCTATATCGGTTGTTCTTCATAAGAAAGATCTTTCTCCAGCGGTACAACTTCTGAGCTGAGTACATGTGAAGGATCAGGTATGTACTTTCTTAGGAGAGATACGTGGAACACATCGTGAACTTGAGAGAGATTCGGTGGAAGCACCAATCAGTAAGATACCTTTCCAACAAGATCCCGTATTTCGAAAGGACCGATATATCTAGGGCTCAATTTCCCCTTCTTTCCAAATCTCATGACCCTCTTCCAGGGAGATATTCGTAAGAACACTTTATCACCCACTTCAAACTCTAGGCCTTTCCTTCGGTTGTCGGCATAACTTTTCTGTCGACTCTGAGCTGCTCTTATGTGTTGTTGAATAGACTTGCCCTTTTCTGCCATTTCATCAACGAGATCAGGTCCTAATAGATTTCTTTCCCCAACTTCATCCCAGTAAGTTGGAGTCCTACATTTCTTTCCATAGAGAGATTCATAAAGAGCCATCTGAATACTGGAGTGAAAGATATTATTATAAGAAAATTCCAATAAAGGTAGGTGTTGATCCCAACCACCTTTGAAATCCAAATAGAATGCTCTCAACATATCTTCTAGGGTTTGAATTGTTCTCTCAGACTGACCGTCTGTCTGAGGATGATAAGCAGTGCTAAAACTCAACTCTGTATCCAGAGTATGCTGAAGACTTCTCTAGAACTTCGAGGTAAATCTCGGATCCCTATCAATTATAATATAAAGTGGTACTCCATGCAATCTTACCACTTCCTTTACATATATCCTGGAAAGCTGATCCAGAGAGAAATCCTCTCTAATAGCAATGAAGTGTGCATACTTTGTAAGACGATCAAATATGAACCAGATAGCATTATTGCCTTTGGATGTTTTAGGAAGTCCTGTGAAAAAGTCCATAGTGATGTTTTCCCATTTCCATTTGGGTATGGGTAATGGTTGTAACATCCCCTTAGACTTCTGTCTCCCAGCTTTAACTTGTTGACAAACCAAGCATCAAGAGACAAATTCAGAAACATATCTTTTCATGCATTCCCACCAGAAGTACTCTTTCAGGTCCCTATACATCTTCGTGCTTCCAGGATGAATAGAGAATGAAGAACTATGAGCCTCATCCCACAGCTCCTTCTTTAATTCGGGTATGGGAGGAACACAAACCCGATTCCTGAACTTTATTATCCCATCACAATCAAGGTTGAATTCAGGAACGTTTCTCACCTTCTTTTGTAACTCGTCATCTTATTTCTGTGCCTCTTTAATCTTCACATGTATAGATGGTTGAACATTCATTTGAGAAAGATAAGATTTTACCCTTCCATTATAATTCCAAGATCCATCCGTTATAAATCCATAAATATTGGATCTTTTGTGATCCTCATCATGGATAAACTAGCATGGTCTTGTCGACTTAATGCATCTGCCACCTTGTTTGCTTTCCCAGGGTGGTAATGGATTGAGCAGTCGTAATCCTTAATCAGATCCAACCATCTTCTTTGACGCATATTTAGCTCCTTTTGTGTGAAAATATACTTTAAACTTTTATGATCAGTATAAATATCACACCTTTCACCATAAACGTAATGCCTCCAAATCTTTAATGCAAATATTACCACAACTAACTCCAAATCATGTGTTGGGTAATTTTGCTCATGGATTTTCAACTTTCGTGAGGAATAAGCTATCACCATATCATTTTGCATAAGAACACACCCCAATCCCTTCTTGGATGCATCACTGTAGATCACAAACCGTTGTCCACTACAGGGCAGTGTGAGCACATGTGCACTGGATAACCTTCTTTTCAACTCCTTGAAATTCTCTTCACATTCCTCCATCCAAACAAACTTAACTCCTTTCCGAGTCAACTTGGTGAGTGGATTAGATAATCGTGAAAAATCTTTCACAAAACGTCGATAATATCCAGCCAAACCAAGAAAACTTCGGATCTCAGTTACTGTTGTTGGTCTCAACCATCTTTCGATAACCTCTGTTTTTGCTGGATCCACAGATATCCCCTATTTTGAGATTATGTGACCCAAAAATGCATCTTCTTGAATCCAAAATTCACACTTGGTAAATTTGGCATAAATCTTCTCCTTTCTCAGGGTCTTCAATATAATTCTCAAGTGATCTTCATGTTCTTACTTTCTCTTTGAATAGACAAGAATATCGTCTATAAAGACTACCAAAAATTGATCAAGATAGTCTCTAAAGACTCTATTCATCAGATCCATGAAGATAGAAGGGGAATTAGTAAGACCAAATGGCATCACTATAAATTCATAGTGTCCATACCTTGAATGGAAAGCCGTCTTCGGTATATCCTCCGTTTTGACCCTTAATTGATGATACCCTGAACGAAGATCAATCTTGGAAAAGTATTAAGCTCCGCGTAGTTGGTCAAATAAGTCATCAATGCATGGGAGAGGATATTTGTTCTTGATAGTGATCTTGTTAAGTTCTCGATAATCAATGCAAAGTATCATTGATCCATCTTTCTTCTTAACAAATAGAACATGTTCTCCCCAACGTGACGCACTAGGGCGTATGAATCCCTTATCAAGATTCTCTTGGAGTTGCTTCTTCAATTCCTGCAACTCAATTGGGGCCATTCTATAAGGTGTCTTTGAAATAGGCAAAGCACCCGGTATGAGTTCTATTGAAAACTCAACTTTACGATTTGGTGGAAGACCCACTAATTCCTCTGGAAAGACATCATCAAACTCCCGTACAATTGGCATATTCTTAATTGTGAGTTTCTCACCAACCATTTGAGATAAATAACCTTCATTTAGTGGAATCAATACCCATAAAATGGAATAAATTTCCACTGGAAGGTTATGTTCATCCTTGCATCGATAGATGATCATAGATTGATCTGGAATATGAAATGTGACTTCTCTTCTTTGGAAATTGATATGAGCTCCATGTAGAGAAAGCCAATCCATGCAAAGAATCACATCAAATTCCACTATAGGAAGGACCTCAATATTTGCAGGAAGCACTTTCCCACAAACTTCAATTGGAGAAGAATTATAAACTTTTGATGCGACTGTTGTGCCATTAGGTGTTGTAACATCTAACTCAACATCTAATTGTTGAGGTAATATGGTGATACCCTTAGAAATTTTTTCAGAAATAAAAGAGTGGGTGGATCCAGAATCAAATAAAACATTTGCTACTTTAGAGTGGATGGTTAGTGTACCTTTCACCACATAGTTATCATACTCCACATCGCTGATAGAAATTGCATGCGACTTTCCTTTGTCTTTAGCCTTAAGAGTTTGTTGACGTCGACCATCATCATCAACCCTTGGATTAGGGCATTTATTGGCATAATGACCCATCTCCTTGCACTTGAAACATTGAAGTGTAGTAGGATCATTTTGTGTATCCCTTCCTTTGTTTGCATCATTATACATCTTCTTCCCATCATCGCAACATTCAAATGCCCGATGACCTTCCTTTCACCATTTTAAACATTTACTTGTCCCTTTAAGACAACTCTCTCCATGTTTCTTTCCACACTTTGAGCATAATGGAAAGCTCATCTTCTTTTCAGTGGGATCTTTAGATTTTCCTTTGAATTACATTTTCCTCTTCTTATCAAACCCATATGACTGATGGGTTACTCCAATATCCATCTCAACTTTGAGAGCACATCGAACAATTTCCTCGTAGCTATTGAAGTCCCTTATGGCTAATGCCCTTCGAAGAATTGGTTTTAAGCCACTAAAGAATCGATCGATCTTACTCTCAGGTTGGATAATAATACCAGAAGCGTACCTTGCAAGTCTTGTAAAATTTTCTTTATAGGTACCAACAGATTCATCATCCTTTTGCTTCAGTTCAAGAAACTCTTTCACCATCTTTGTTCGGAGAATATGAGGGAAGTACTTATTGAAAAATAAGTTCTTGAACTCGTCCCATTCCATTGACTCAATTTCACCCCTTTGCCTCGTATTATTAATAAGATTCCACCATTGATCAGCGTCTCCTTCCAAACGATACAATGATAGGATGACTTTATCATGTTTAGAACATTGAAGAACTGAAAATATCTTTTTAGTAGTACTAATCCATTGTTCAGCAACTAATGGATCAGTAGACCCGCTGAAATAAGGTGGACGCTGTCTCATGAAGGATTCAACAGAATGTTTCTCCTTCCATTGCTCATTTGGAAGTCCTGCATGATTCATAGCTTGAGAAAGTTGTGTGAGCATGGCTAGAGGATTTTGAATTCCAGCTCCCATAACGTTTGGTTTCTCAGGGGGACAATCATTGCATTGCCCGTCGCATTCCGCATTAACACGATTCATTCGGGTTCCAGCCATTGAGTAAAACCAAGAAGAATAGTGTGAGGAACACTAATTATAATTCGAAAACCACATACTCAAGAATAAAATTTCACACTTAAGGTCTTATCCTAGGTTATTCATGGCCATTTCTAAAACACTAAGATTGTGTTCTATGCTTATACTTATCCTTAGGATTCTTACTAAGGCTTTCACATCCTAGTTTCCAAAGGTTGACTATACCTTTCCTCTGATACCAACTATAACGACCCATAATTTACATACATAGTTATTACTTCAGAATTGAAGCACACTTATTACAACATATAACAAAACCAAGAAAGGACCATATAGGTATAGTGTCTTTAGAAACTGGGAAACATAAACAACTGGTTCATAAAGTATATACTTTACCTACCATTTATTTCATCATATCTAGAGTCCCTTTTTGGAATATTCTACTTAATAACCTTCTTCCTGACCTGGGGAAATAAAACATACAAAAGGGTGAGCTCAAATGCTCAGTAAGGGTAAACAAAAGAAATATCAATCACATTGTATACATAAGCACATAACTTTTGGAAATCTTAACCTGTAAAAGAGATCATAATTTCATAACATGGGATAAATCATGGTAGTGAAATGTAATCAAAATAATCATAACTTAAAACATGAATCTTTGTTTCATACACACATAATCATAGAGAATCATTTCTTGTTAGTCAAGACTCATTGGCAAGATTATCTTAGTGGACAAAGTCCCTTTCTGAACTGAGTCACCCTCGTTTCAGTCCTGTTTCACTGAACCGGTATAACCTACCGTTCCAGCCATGTCTATCTCATGAGATATAAAATCTTTACTCAATGCATTGGAGGGAGATATATGTCCCACCCATCTAATAATGATACCATTCTTATGTGTGCCCCAAAATCATAAACCATATATCATAGCATAACCCATGTAATCAAAAATGGGAATCTTAAACATCATCATGACATCATAAAACAATTCATATAGGATAAAGGAATTCATAAAAATATTTCCATCACAACATAATAAAATCCATGTAATAATAGGGATAGAAACAAAACCCTTTATTATCTTAGATGGAAAATAATTTTGATAAAACACTTGAACTCCATTCTTGAGGAAAATATCCTTTCTACTTCAAAAAAACATTTCCTTTCTTAACATGTCATACAATTCTAAACTAAAGGAAGTTGATTAAAAATATACTTGAAATCTTGTAAAGGAAGCTTCTTGGAAATAATGTTTTAAAAATCCATTCATGCCGTATAAGTTAAAAAAACATTATTCTCATACTTTTGTCAGAAAAGTCAAAAAAGTACCTCATACGAAAAACGACAAAAGATTCCTTTCTTATCTTTTACTAAAAACTCACCGAAGGGTAATATAGGATTTAAAAAATTGTAGGTGAATGGAAATAATATTACATATTGAGGAAACATGGATGTGGATGATAAAATACACCCCAATAAATACCAAATTATAAACAATCTCAGATAAAAATGAGATTGTGATATTTCCCTTACCTTATGTCCGTTTTTCTTCGTAAGTATCCGAAACTCCTGTATAATGATTTAAATAATGTTATTGACTTATTCCAGAATCACAATTATTTTTATGATATCATATATGGTCATATTCTTAGCTTCTTAGTAGTAATATTTCATTGCTACTTGTTATTCGGGTGTTTATAACTTTTTGTTCTTATGCGTGTTTTGTCGAATAAATTCTTATTCTTATCTTTAGGTTATAGATACCTCATTTCCAGATTGGTATTAGTGTAATATATATCATATTAATTCATTCAATTCATTTATATAATCATTATTAAATGAAGATCATGTAGAACGAGTTGCATCACATCGTGGAGACGGTATTCCGTACGTACGCACGAGTGATGATATCGTTCCTATGATCGTGGAATTGTATTGGAGTGTATGTATACTATTTCAGAATCAGTATCACTTTATAATAGTAATATATAGTCATTATATACACCATTATACCAATCCAAGTAAGGTGGTGGTGGAAAATAGATAACACCACGGCGTGGAGATGGTATTTCGTACGCACGCACACACGGTGATTTTTTTTTCCGTAAGATGGATAGATGGTGAAATAGGGTTGTTTCATACTTATAATAACATATCAGTATATGAGTGATACTGATGTTATTACTTCATAATGAAACAACAAATGAAGAAGAAGTGGAAGAATAAATAAATATGAAAGAATCAGTAACGGACATTACCTCTTCTTTGAAGTGCTTCTTTTAGACCTCCTTTTAGGGCACTAAGATGGGTCTTTGAAGAAGACCAGAACCTCTAGGATGTTTCTAGGGAAGTGGAGAGGAGAAATTGGCAGGGGTTGGACGAGCTTGAAGGCTCAAAGTGGTGTGAGGAAGAGGGGGAGGAGGTGCCCTTGTATAAGGGAGGAGAGGGGCACCTTTGGGAAAACTAAAAATATTATTTTATTATAAAGTCGAGTTCAGTTTCAAATAGCTCCAAATTGATATATTTCGAAGCTAAGGTGGGTATGGTTCGAAATAATCTCATACAATAGAATTTAGACAAGTTTAGGTTCCTATTTTAACCTTATCATTTAGATTTAACATTAAGTTAAATAAGTTTACTTTTACCGTGTCTTCTTGTGTTCTTATACTATAAGGTTAATAAACATACTATAAGCAGCCAAACGAACCCCAATTTGTTTATTATTAATATATATAACCTTATCTAAGTCATTTGGCCGAACCTTAGATTTTTAAGAATAAAATAACAATTACTAATAAAATATTTATTTTAAAAACTATTTTATGTCAATTTTGACACTATTTAGTAATTGATTTTTGTGAAAATCATAACAGAACTGTTAGTTCTAACCAAGTTAATTAAATAAATACTAACAAGTCATTTTAACCTATAAAATTAGTGGAATTCATAAAAAGTCTCAAATTACATTTATTTTGTTGTTTATAACATCAATTATGTCAATATTTCATTAATAAAATAATTACTGCATCGCCATTGTGTCATAAATAAATTAAATTATTTATTGTCTAAAAATTACAAATAAAATATCATTATTTAGGAAATATTTTTATATTTCTAATGAATATTTATAGTCTAATTTATCTTATGTACAACCTTATATTAAAAATTATTTACTTATTAAACTTTGATTTTAACTATTTCAACCCTTCTTTAAATAAATTAATAATAAACGTTCTAATCTAATCCAAGTGGGCCTAAATGGTCATATTTTATTCCTATGTTTGTTTTTGGTCGAATTACACTTATCCAATAGAATTATGACATGTGTTAGGGTAATAATAATATCATCTTTACCCTTAATTACCCTATTTACTTTTTACCGTGGTAAAAAAAAGTAAAAAATTACTATTCACCAAAAATTATTTTCATCTCATTGAACCACATTTTAGTCCTTGATATTAACCGTGTCTTTCGGATTTTCAAAATTCCACTCACAGAAGCGGTAAAATTAAGTTTTATGAAAAATTCAGTTTTTTAACTACCACTTAGTGGTTTCACTATTCATCAAAAATTGAATGTTTTCAGAAAAATACCAAAATTTCACCCTAGGCTAATTTCAATATTCCGAATCCAAAAATGAAGTCCATTTTGAAAAATAAAATTTATAAAATTTCAAAAAGTGGTTATTACTATTCATAACGTCTAGTTTTAATAATATTTTAACAGCATATCGTTGTTTAGTGAAACTCGGTATTACGTACGACGCAAGCTATCGAGGAAGGTCACGATTTCGTGTAAAGAAAGCCAAGCAAGTTTGTGTAGAAAAAGATTCCTTTGATGATTTATATAACATAAAAGTCTCGGGTGTTACAAGGTGGATAAAAAAACATAACCATATTGATGTTTGTAACTATACCAGTTGAAATTATTTCGAACATATATCTTATAACAGATTATCCATATACCTTTACTCATTAATTATTTTATTAAACTACTATTTAATATATTTTTTAAATTCAAAATTACATTTCAAGTACTTACTATCAATTTTTTTTAATTGTGAATGAAAATCCACCTCTTCATTTATATATTTGATATTTATTCTCTTCTTTCCAATTGTATCTTTAAAGTAATTACTTACCAAGTTTTAAAATAATCTGTATTAAATAAATTTAAATTAAATTATAATATAAAAAATTATTAAAATACTAAAACATACATGTTTAATACACTCATAAAAATTTCTCTCACTTCTCTCTGGATAGAGCATTACTAGTAAAGTGTCTTCTCCAACTGATAAAAACACCCCACACCCAATAGAAATTAAAATATATGAAAATATAATTTAAGTGTTTATTATTATAAGATATATATAATAGCAAATGAAATATAGGTTTCATACTCTTTAATATAAGGAAGATTTCAACACTAAATACTTGCATTGTTTTAATGTATTTCAATTGTATAAACTGTTATTTTTGTATCAGTCATTGTCCCTGCTATATGTGGAATAAATTGTGGGTCCATAAATATATATTCTACTATTGTGTCATGCTACATATATTTTTTATAAATATACCTAACATAAAAAACATAAGTATAAATCTTCAATAAAATAAAATAATGGAAAAATTTGTATTAATCGACTTATATAGAAAAGTATTACATTATGTTGATTACTTACTCATCTACAGTTAAAAGATCCATGATATCTTTTTTTTATAAAGAGTCAATCATTACATGTTCACAAATTCCATATTCTATTAGGAATTCCTAAACATCAAAAAAAAATTATACATTTAAAATATATCAATATAAGAAGAAGTTTTATGTGAATTCATAACAACATTTATTTGTTGTTGTCTATATAGTATGCATTTACTTTAAAATTATTCCTTAAAATAGATAAATATATAAACATAAAAAGGATAAAATAAATTTAATAGTGAAATGAAATAGAGTATATAATATAAACATACATCTATGGTAATTTATTGAACTTGTATAGATATACAAATAAAAAAATGGTTGATACTTTGTCTAACTATAATTAACTCATCTAAGGAAATTTTATTCTTGCTGATATATCTATTATATCATATACAATGACCCTTTTATTATTTATCTCTATCTGTTGATGATGAATTACATCACTAATAAAATATATCATCACATAAAAAAAATATGCTGATGAGGATCATCAATATATAACACAAAATAACTGGGAAGATGTGGAGTATGAGGTGTATGAGTTGAATAAGTAGGAGGAGTGGGATTTTTAAGTAGAAGAGGAGTGAAATTAGTAGTATGAAACATATTTTTCATGTATTAAATCATAAAATTTATTAATTCATGATCTTTTTCTCTATCATCTCATGAATAACCTAAAGTGCAGCTTCCAAATAATTGTTTTTCTTTTATAAAAATCCGCAAATAAATAAGAATCAGAACACAGAAACACTTTTTTACGTATACCCCTATTGGGTATCCTCACACACCAATGGGGTGTTTAGGATTTACTAATAATGTAGCTAAAATATCATTCTTACCCCCATCTATGAAGGTGCCCTCTGAGTTTTCGAAATAAATATATTTCTGTATACAATATTTAAAAAAATAAAAAGGGAATCCCAATATATTAAGAATTGATTTAAAATAAATAAATAAATAAATTAAATATCTTCCTATAGTCACATATATAACTCTTTACTCTTGTATGAGATACAATACTTTTTCTAATTTCATCCCTATCCCATTTTCCATGTCTAGTTTTAGGGGAAGGATGTTTAACCTCTATGGATTATATTACTCAATTCCCTATTTTTGAAAATTTGTAGCTATCATTTGTTCATCAAATAATGTATACCCACCATGAGATAGAGTATGAGATTATACATTTCTATATTGGATATCTTATGAGATATCCCTATTTTCATTAAATTATGTATAAATAAATCATTAATATGATTATTAATATAATAAAAATTCTAAAACGTTACATTGTAATTAGAAAAATTATTCCTTCCACCTTATTTCTTCAAATTTAATCCATGTATCATCATATATAAATGGATATATATCCCAAGGATTTTTATAGCATCTATTACCAAAAAAAACAGATTGAGGGTTGATTTAAAATCCCACCATCTCTTATAAGAAAATGATAAACATTTCCTCTTGAATCCTGTAGTATTATGTATATCATATGTCATATGATAAGAAGGTGCAAAAACAATATTCATATAACTATTTCATGATAAGTAAAATAATAAAAAATGATATTTCCAAAAACCATGTCCCATAATTAATATTTTTTCATTTTTCCACACATCTTCATTCAGTAATCAAAATACTAATATTGATTTTAGAATCCACTATAATAAAATTCTTGAATTATTTTGAATTTGAACCCCTAGAATATCATTATCATCAATGTAAACTAGTATCCTCTAGTCCTAGATACATGGAATTAATTATTTTGGTAAATGTGTGCTTCCACATTAAACAACCCTCAAACTCTTTTTTCCCTATGTAAGTAGATTCCTCTTATACAGAAGGATGATGAGGCTCATCAATATGTGTATGTGTAAGATCCTCCCAGGAGGTATGTGTAAAATCCTCCATATAAGAACATGAGAGATCGGATTTTTGATCTTCCATTAAACTAAAAATCAATGTAACAAACAGTTAGTACAACAATATACAAAATCCAACTATTATATGCAAATGTAAATGAAAATAAAAATGATCAAACATTTACGATCCCATACTTGGTCGAGGCATGTCCGTTTTTAAATTTTGTTTTCAATACCTTGTTTTAATCAATGAAATATTTACCAGAATAATGAGGGGGCTCATGGGTATTATGGTTGGTTTTGGGCCTGAGAGGAAGGATAACTGAGCCAACCTATGCAAGGGGCAAAATTTGTGTATAGTAAATACACAGTGCAACATGTCCACGAAAACCATAAATCCTTAAATAGTGGGATATCATATGAATAACATATATTTTTTTCAAATTTTGTAGATTTACTAGGAAATTTTTCGACACATATCCCCTCAAATAGTGTCATGCACAGTGTTTTCACACGGTTTGGAAAACTGTGTAGGTAAACCGTATGCCCCTGTAAAACATTATAAAATTATGAAATTTCGATTACTCGATTTAAATTATTCACATAGTTTTCTTCCTCCATTTTATATTTTGAACTGTAGTGATGAAAAATAACTATAAATAGATTCCAAGGGTGATTCTACTTCATCTCTAGGCCATTTGGATTACCTTCGGTTATATATTGAAGCCCCGAGTAAGTCTAATCTCTTCCTTTATTTATTTTTCCATAATAGGGTTTGAACCATGGTGATATTATTTTGAATATCTAAAACCTTTCTTTTCCAATGAAATACTAGTTTACGCTTCAAGAAGTGTTTGAATCTGGACCTAAGAAAATATTTAGGAGTGCACTTGTCAAGGAATTCAAGAATACTGGTCTATAAGTTATGCCCCATAGTTTCATTGTAGATTTTAGCATTTTTTATTTTGTTATTGGTTATACCTTGTTGTTATATTTTTTAATTTGGTGAGCTTCGATAAAATGGGTGTCTAAATGAGGAATAGAAACCCTCATGGTCCCTGTGGGATGCCTTGAGTATGATTTTACCAATTTTGGGCCACCTATGGGGTGCTTCGTTATTCCTAGGCCACGAAATTAGTTATGTAAGTTCAAGTTCATTGTGTGATAATGTAGAGAAATTGCTGTGTATTATGATTTGTTTAATAGAAGTAAAATGGAAAATTGGTAGTGTTTTTAGTTTTGGTAATGGATTAAGGAGTTATTTGGCATGACACGAAAATGGGTCAAATGGGTTAATTTATATTATTACTTATGGATTATAAATTATATTATAAATTATTAAGAGAGTTAGTGAACTTAAAATGGTGAATATGTTAAATTGGTAATGGTATGTGAAATGAAAAACATGTTAAATGGTATTTCATAAAATAATTGATGAATATATTAAATGGGTTGATTTAAAGAAAATTATTTAATATGATTACCATGAAATACATGATAATGGGAATTGTACTACATTGGTGAAGTAATGTAAATGGAAAATGTATTAAAAGGATAAGGCATAATATTAATTATCATATTGATTATTATGGATTGTTATTTTTATATTTATTAGTTTTGTTTATTTGTGATAGAGATTGTGCATGGCGAATGGATGAATAAGAATGTGCACATGGCTTGAGGTCTGGGATAAATGACTAACGATCCTTCCATGGGTCAAGTTGGAAAAACTTTCTAACTCCTCCAATAATTCATTGGTTTGGGAAGGGGATGAATCTTTATTACCCTAATGGTTTCATTCCACCCATACATACACTTTGAGGAGATGAAATTGTAATGTTATGATGTATTGTCCCTGGTGACATAGGGAATTAACTTATTCCCTTATATAGAATGATAAATTCCATAAACCATTGTGTGTGTTCTTTAAATGACATACCCACAGATTACATAATGATGATGAACAAAGTAATGAAGAAGATGCATAATGAATTTTTAACTATGGTTAATAATAGTTAAATAAAGATTCTTAACTAGTGTCCCCAGAATTGTCTCTTATTTTCCTGTAATTTATTTACACCTATCTAGAAATATCTATTTATACTGGATATTTTCTATACACCATTGATGGTGGCCTACTTAGTTTTACTCAAACCCTACTCTGGCCGCTATCTGGTACCCAAGCAGATTTTATGCTTTCAAGTTAGGAAATGGGTATGTACCTTATGCTTCAGATTTGAGTCACACTTGAGAGGTAAATGGATGAGGTTCTAGACACAGGGTCATGACCATTTTGGGGATTCAATAGTTTGTATTTATTTTGGTTTTTTTCACTTGTTACTGTGTTATTACATGATTTATTTACTTTTGGTTGTGGTTTTTTCTTAGTTTTGGGAGATGGGTATTTATGTATGTTCATTGGCTATTCAATATTTTTTCCACTATTCAATTTATTTTATACCATGCCTTACTATGGTAGAGAGGATATAGTCTCCACATGTGACTTTTAGACCCTGTCTGTTAGTTGGAATCCTCAAGCGTATGGAGAATCATGCTTGAGGTCATGTGACGACCAGGCTCGGGGCATTAGTTTAGTGTCTCTCAGTTTGGGGACATTATAAAGTGGTATGAGAGGAGGATTTTTTCCATGACATACTATTTGGGGATGGTAGAAGGAAGGTTAGGAAGGAGCTGGGACTTGAAAATGATCTCATACATAGGAGTAGATAACACATGTATGAGGGAAATCCCAAGTCACTCAGGGTGGGAATTGCTTTTCTTGTTGTGTGTTGTGACAATTGATGGTATTTCACCATTGTGTGATGCACATGTTGTGAGATATAATAGTTCTATGATTTTTTTCTATAATGGAATTAGGATGCACATTCATTCTCATTCTTTAGACATATGAATATAAGTGTCATGCATCATGGTAGTCACACACATAGGATAGGTGTGTGGTACACAAAGAGTAGGATGCAATTGATTTTCTAGAAATTTATGAAAATCGTTTCTAATGAAATGATGGAAACAGGAAAAAATTAATGTAAAATGATAAATAATGACAAAATAATTATGTTTAATAAGGGGTTTTAAGTGAATTAAAATGTTTTTGTAGTGAGTTATGATATGGGAATCTTTTTAAAATGGCATAGAATGTAAATCTCTTGACTGTGGGAGTCAGTTAGCCAGTGTTTAACATGTCTATTGGTATGGATGGTCAAGGCTAGTGTTCTGGGTATGATAGGGTCTATTTGAATGGTGTATACAAAATTCTATGTTTATTGATATTATTGAGTCTTCCTTTATAATTTGCTAACGATTTATAGTTTGTGTTCTAAATCCCATGTTTGTAATTGTAGAGAAATACCACCACAAATATCTATTCTAGTTGGGAAAAAAGAGTATGTTTATGATAATTTACACCCATTTGAGGATCAATAATTCCCAATGGTAATGATATTAAAAAAGAGAAGATTCGTGAGAAATTTTCTCATTTTATGTGGATGATGGAATTAGACCTAGGGCGGGTTGCATCGAGTATGTTCGAGATTACTAGGGAGTTTCAGCTATATCACACTCTTACATTTACTGAAGAGGGTGGGCCAAAGGTATCCATGTTCTAGATATATTATATCTAGAAAATTCTTGTTCATCTGGAGAGTCCTTCATAGAAGAAATTCAAGCTTGTGGCCTATATGATGTAGATCTAGGAAAAGCACTAGTGGAACATTATGGTTCCGAATGAGCCCGGTGAGGGAATGTAAGTTAAGGATTTTAAAAAACAATGTTTCTAAAAAACTACTAGCAAGAGACCTTGAGGTAGGATAAGATTGAAAATTTTATGAGTTTGACCTAAGGGGTTAGGTTAGTGATGGATTATTCTAGTCGTTTCACTGAATTTTTATGCTTCCTTCTGACATTGGAAGGAGATGAGGCAACTATAGGATAATGATTATAGGATGGTCTTAGTCATAAAATCAGATCCTAGGTGAATATATTTTATATGAAGAGGTTTTTAGATGTAGTGGAAAAGGAGCATATCTTAGAAGGGAAACTTAAGAGATCTTAAGGTTGTAGACTTGTGGTGCAAAATGGGTGGACAAGTGGGGAAACTTACGAGGGTATTAGACATCGTTTTGGAAATTACAAATAGAGATAAAGTGAACTGAGTAGTCTGAAGGGATGGATATTCTCTCAGGGTGGTGATAAAGTGTTTAGTTACTAGTGTGGATGGCCAGGGAATATGCGGGGTCAGCGTCTCTGACCAACAGTTGTGTTCCGATCGTGTGGTATGTTGGGACATATATATGGGTTTTTTAAGAACCCTTAGTATCCAGGAATAGATGGAGGTCACATGAAGATGATAAGTGTGGTTATGGGGTCGGTCACACCATATCAGGTTGGCAGTTGGTGCTCTACTGGTCATACCGATAGGGGTGGTGGATGTAGACCACTAAAGAGATATTGTCCATAACTGCAGTGCAGTGCAGTGAAAGGTACTTAAGATGGAACTTAGGGTATAGGGTTAATTCATCTTCACACATTTCATTATAGACCTGGAGGTGGTGAGGCTAGACCATCTACTGTTCGAGGTATGATTCTTGTAGATTATATGCTTTCTAGTTCTTTATTTGACATAGGTTTTATGAATTCATTTATTTTTCCATAGTTTGTAGTTGTGTTAGGAACAACTATGGAAAGTGTGTATGAGGTTATATAAATTGATACTCTATTGGGGGTGTGAGTTGAGAATATCAGAAAATGAAAGCATTTTAATTTTGAGGATAGTGGATATCATTGTATATGGAACCTATTTTCCCTTTACATTTTGGTTTGACCTAATTTCGGGTATGGACAGGTTGGTGTTGTTTCTAAACCATATCAATTGTTACTGACATTGGGTAACATTCAAGTCTCTCGATGGTGACACTTGTGTCATTAGTGGTGAGTGAGATGTTCAAGAAGGCCATGCATGGCCAACTTTCCAGCAATTGGGAGCACTTAGGACCTAAGTGGCATGTCTTGTGATAGATGAAGGAGTAAGGGAGAAACTATTCTTCCCTCCCGCTGATGATAATTTTTAGGATGTGTTTCTTGAACATTTTTTAGGTCTTCCACCCTATAGGGATATTGAGATTATGATCAAGTTTCTTCTTGGGGAAGGACCAGTTTCCAATCCACCATATTGAATTGCACTAAAATAACTCCCAAAAATTAAGCTTTATATTGAAAATTTGGAGAAAAAGGGATAAATCCATCCTAGCATGTTTCCATTGGGGTCTATTTTGATATTTTCTAGGAAGAAAGAAAAATTGTCGAGGTTATGAATTGACAATAGAAAGTGTAATTATATGAAGATTAAGAATTAATAACCACTTACTAGAATTGATTACCTTTTTTACCAATTATAGGTGCCTCAGTTTTCTCCAAGATCGATTTGATATCGGGATACAATTAGTAGAGGTCGAGACCTTTTTATTTACTACACACAACTTTCCCGAGTAGGTATGGGTTGTATGAGTTTGCATTGATTCTGTTCAGGTTGACCAAAACATCGGCTATGTTGACGGATTTAATGAACTATATATTTCATCCATACCAAGATTAGTTCATTGCTATCTTTTTTGATGACATCTTGGTGTACTCAAGAACTATTGACAATCATTCCAAACATCATTACATCATCCCGAGTGCACTAAGAGAGCATAGGAATTACTCCAATCTATAAAAATTTCTATTCTAGATTTATAAATTGCATTTACTAGGTTATATTATTTCTGATTCATGTGTGTCTATGGATCAAGAAAAAGTTTAAGATGTGGTGTTTTGGGGGCAACCCAAGATTATATCTGACGTTCCGAGTTTTCTGGGATTAGTCTGTTATTACTGATGTTTCATTTAGGATTTCTCACATTCAATAGGTGGAATCCATAAGGGTGTTATTTTTGATTGGTTTGAGGCATGTGATAATTATTTTCAATAGTTTAAGAAGTGTTTTAATACCACACTAATCATGATCTCACCCAAACCATGTAAAAGGCACACCATGTTCAATAACGTGTTTAGTGTTGGACTTGGGGTAGTGTTGATTAATGATGATTGGGTTGTAGCATATGGGTCAAGATAGTTATGAACTACTACAATAAATTACCCTAATAATGATCATGAACTAGCTTCTTTGGTTTATGCTTTAAAATATTGGAGGCATTACTTGTTAGGAGTGCATTTTATGATTTTTATTAACCGTAAAAGTCTTAAGTACATATTCTTTCAGTGGTATTTGATTATTTAGTATAAAAGGTGGGTCGATTAGCTACAATATTTTGATTTCAAGTTGCTTTAAACACCATGACAAAGGAATAGTGTTGTGTATGCTCTAAGTTTGAAGACTCAGAATCAGGTGGTTCAAGAATCTAACACTGAGTGTAGAATAATGGCCTTGTTTGTTGATATGTACTTGGAGGTGAAGAATGGTAACATGAAAATAGACCTTCATCTATATTAGTTGATACCTTTATTTTGTGACAGGTTAAAGATAATTAGTTATATTATATAGAGTGTTTGGAAACAATGGAATGCCTTAAAGGTGGGGAGTTACCTTCCTATTTGGTTGTTGGTGATGATGATATTTTCAGTGTTTGTGGCCATGTGTTTATTCTAGTGTGTATGTGAGAAGAGTTTATGAGTGATTTCCATGCATCAATGTGGGTAGTAGATACATGTCTTACTAAGATGTATCATTATCATCATAGATAATATTGGTGGACATGAATGAATAAATAGGTTGTGGGTTTTGTGGAATATTTCATTACCTTTCAATAGGTGAAGGCTAAGAATCAATACCTAGGTTGGTCGTTACAGTCATTTCTCATTCCAAAGAGGAATTGTAATGATGTAATGTTGGACTTCCTAGTGATTCTTCCATGGACACCATAAGAAAATGATGTAGTTTGGGAGGTTTTGGATTAGTTTACTATGGTAGACCGTTTATTATTGATACCAGCGACTTATATAGTTAATCAAATGGATAGGTTATATGAGCTAGAGATAGTAAGATTTAATAGTGTTCTTAGAACCATATTTTTAGATCATGACCCATTTTTTACATCACACTTTTGGCAGGGATTATAGAGGGAACTTGGTACCTAGGTACTTTTGAGTAAAACTTATCAGCCACATACAGATGGGTAGTCAGAGTGTACAATTCAAGTGTTGGAGGTCATGTTTAGAGCATGTGTCATGGATTTTAGTGGTTTAATAGAAAAAAATTTAATGCTTGTTGAGTTATCCTACAAAAACAGTTTTTGTGAAAAGATTAATATAAATCCTTTTGAGGCACTCTATGCGAGACCATGTAGATCCCATTTTTGTTGGTGTGATACTACGAAGTCTAAGCTATTGGGACTGAATCTCATACAGAATAAGTCAAAAAAGGTTTAATTGATTTATAAGTACATGATAATGGATCAGAGTTGGTCGAATTCATTTTCATATCGACATCATAGGAGAATTTAATATATAGTGGGTGATTTTGTGTTTCTTTAGGTGTCACCAAGTTTGTGTCACCATCAAATTTTGAAATAGGGGAAGTTGGAACCACGGTATATGGGGTTGTTTGAGATTATGGAGAGGATCAGACTGGTGGCTTATTGATGGGATCTTCCATAGTGGTATAGTGCCTTGCATGATGTTTTTAATGTCTTGAAACTCCAATAATATCACCCTAAGCCATCTCTTTCGATCAATGTTGAGGATGTAGAGATTGAGGTTGATGTTTCCTATAGGAATAATCATGTTTATATTTTGGATCGTAGTGAGAAGGTCATGCAGAGAAAAATTGTGGCCTCAGTTTGAGTTTTATTTAAACATAGAAATGTTCAAGAAGAAACATGGGAATGAGAATGATATATGTAGGCCCAGTGGATTGATCTATTTTCATCAGAAACTTAGTGATGCTCGGGAAGAGAGGCTCATGGAAGATCCATTATATGGTTTGGGGGGTTATAAGATCCAGAAATTAGTGGTGGTATGTAGCTATTTATTTTTTTAATCCTTTGTTTTTGGTCAAAAAAATGTTTTCCAAGAGTATGAGGTGCCTTAGGGGTGTTTTAGGGGGTTCAGGACTCGAGAGGAAAGAAAACTTGGCCAAACTATGCAAGCTGCAAAGATAAGTAAACTTTCTGGCCTATCCAGGAATATCATGTAACCTTATACTATGGGATATCTCACGTATGGTGCTTTATTTATCAAGCATAGTGGCCTAAAAAGATAAAGATTTAGTCTATCTCCCCTTAAATATTGTCATGTTCATGGTTTCCACATGGTTTGGAAAACCGTGCGTGTAAAACATTTTCCCCTGTAAAAGTTTGAAAATTTAAAAATTTCCATTATGGAATTTTAAGAATTCACCCAATTTTCTTCCCCCATTTCTTAATTTGAACTTAGTGATGAAAAATAATCCTCAAGGGATTCAAACAATGATTTTACCTTATCTTCTGGTCATTTTATGTTCCATCAGTTGTAGATCGAAGCCCTAGTAAGTCTGATATCCTCATTTCTTATATTTTCTAGAATAGAGTTTTTAGAATGGAAAATATAATTAAAAATCTCTAAACCCATTATTTTGTAAATTAATCTCATTTGATGCTTAAATATGTGTTTGAATTTGTATCTAAGACCATATTTACAAGTTTGTTCATCAACAGATTCGAGGTAGGTGGTCTAGAAGTTATGACCCATAGTTTCGTCGTAGATTTGGGCATGTTCGGTTTTGTTCTTGGTTATACATTGTTGTGATCATGATAAATTTGGTGAGGTTTAGTAATATGGGTGTATAAATGTTTAATAATGACTCGCATAGTCCCCTTGAGATGCATCAAAGGTGATTTTACTGATTTAAGGACACCCATGGGGTGCACCGTTATTCCCTGGCCTAGAAATTGGTTAAGTGCAATGTTATTGTGTGATAATGTAGAGAACTTATTGAGTATGTTGATATACTCAATGGAAGTTAAAATAGATAATTGGTAGTGTTTCTTGGTTTGGTAATGAATTAAGGGGTTGTTTGACATGGTAAAAAAGGGTTAATTAGGCTAATTGAGATCGTGACTTTTGGCTTATGAATTTAATTAAAAATTCCTATGAGTACTAATGCATATGAAATGGTGAATATGTAAAATTAGTAATGGTTTGTGAAATGAAAAAAAATTCAAATAGGATTTCATAAGATAATTGATGAATATGTGAAATGGTTTTATATAAGGGAATTATTGAATATACTTAGTCTGCTAGGAATGATAATGGGAATTAGACAAAATGGGAATATTAATGTAAATGGAAAATGTTTTAATGGGTTGTGGAGTAATATTAATAACCATATTGATTATTATGGATTATTATTGTTTTATGTATGAGTTGTGTTTGGTTGTGATATGATTTGTGTTTGGAGAATTAATTAATAAGCATGTGCACATGACTTGAATATATGAAAAATGATCAAACAAAAAATAAACTAATCTAATTTTTTTATTCTCTTATATTAGAGTGGTTTAATAAAATGCTAAAAATATTAATTAAATATGATGAAAAATAAAATAATGAAAACAAATCCAAAAAATTGTGAATGAATAATAATAATACTCCATCATATTACATAATTTTTACAAAAAAAATTCACTAAATGAGCTCTTTAATATTTTTTTTATATTTTTATTTAACATATTAGTTTAAGAATAATTGTTTTTCCAAAAAAGAAATAAATTTATATGTTAAGTAAGTGTAAAAATGGAAAAATGAAAATACTAGACTAATATAAAAAAACAATTTATCTTAATTTTTATAATTTGTGTTTTAATAAAAAAATAAAATGATTATAGCTAAAATATTATTAAATTTTAAAATGTAAACCAAAAATAAACATATGTTACCTATAATATTAAAAATTTACTATAATATTTTTTCCCAAATTCCTTCATCATGATCATTTCATATTAAACATACCATGTCTATGACGTTTTCATCAATATTATCTATTAATATTTGTAGGGAAGTAGAGATCTCATATAAGTCTGTATAGTCGTCCAATTTTTGTTCATGAACATATTTTTTTTTCTTTTAAAAAAAATAGAACATTGTATATCAGAATGAACATGAAAATATAAATTTTTTTATGTGTTTCAATAATATAAGGATTATCTATGTATTCCAATCTATTTAGATTAACTAGTGTCATTCCAAATTCATCATATCTGAAACTATTATTCCTGATAACCCACTTACAGTTAAACACTAGAACTTTAAATTTAATGTAATAAACCTACCATATTTCATCAATGAATCTATAAGTTTCACTTGATGTAGATATTGGTCTTTTAACTTTGTAGCATGAAAAATGTATTACTTTCGTAAACACCAATATACTACTATTCTAAACTGCATGTATTTTATCCTGATCTTTCATATGAATTGTAATGCATTAATTTCATACCTAAACCATGTTATCAAATTTAAAAATGGACCATCCAATAACCATATAAATGTTTCGGATTCATCTTATCAACCAAGCACGGTCTCTTTAAACCATTGTAAAATTTTTTTTATGCACATTCAAATTCCACATAGACTTCTTCTTTGGATAACATTTATTTATCACATTAACATGAAATGTTATATAATGTTAAATATCATTTATGTTAGTCAATATTTATAAATATACATTCTTTTTATCTATTAACTTATCAATGATTTCACTTCTATGCCAAGGATCCCCTTTCCACCATAATTGAATAATTTATGGAGATATATAGGCAAACCGATGTGCTCCCCTACCAAAATTAGCTTGAAAAGAACTGTGTAACCTCCTTAGAAATATACTTATTAATAATGGAGGGTTGAGGTAAATATGGATAATTATTATTATTATAACTCTTTAATATCTTCATATAAATTACAAAAGGATACATCTAACATATATATAAAATTCTGAAAATCATTATTTCTCACATGAAATGAACCATCAGTGCCATAATTATATAAAAAAATATTAGGAAGAAATACATTTCCAATTGAAAAATTATAAAAAATTCTTTATTATCTAAAATTTTCAAATTATTCATATTAACCACCTTATCAAAAATTCAATTGAAAAAAATAGCAGAGCTTCATGATTTTTATTTTGATATGGATGAGAAATATTCTACAGAACGGAATTGGTAGAAGATGTTTTATAATGATGTGATAATAATGATATTTTATACCTATCAACTACAAATAATTTAATGGAACAAAAATTTTTACTCGTAAATAATAACCCCAAGGAACATTGATATAATGAATGCACTGAAAAAATGTAATTTTTACCCTCTGAGATAATGCATGAAAATCCAGAGTATGGTATTTTTACATTCCTTAAGTAGTGAGATATAACTCAAGTAATATTCCCATCGAGAGTAATTTTAATCTTTCATTGAATCCATATTTATTACTTCCTTTAATTTAATTAAATGTTATAATAAATATGTCATAGATATTATTCTATACATACATGAAATCAATGTTTTGTTCGAACAAAAGATAAATCCAATATGTTCGATGAAATAAATATTTACCATTTAATCCAAATATTTCAATAATTAACATATTTTTTAGTCTTTCTGAATAATACATCATCCTTTTTCACCCTCTCAAAATACTAATAAATTGAAAAAGGTGTTGGAGAAATATCAAATTATTTTGAGATATTAAATGAATATTTAATCTTTGATAAGAATGATTGATAAACAAAATCCTTTGATGACCCATGTATATTACTTTTTTCCCAAGCCATAATGGATAATATGATGTTTGTTGTTCAAAATATAGACTAGTTTTATGCCCTTTAACAAGGTATACCAAAAAATTTCCACATTTAGGTTAGTCATTTATAGTGAACATAATAATTTTATATAATTTAAAAAATTCCATTTTATAGGAGTCATACACCCTACTACCATCCTCCCCTAAAACATTCAAATCATTAATTTAGTATGATAAGGGGAAATTTATATAATTTCTAGGCTGTTTTGATTTAGAGATCATTAATCTCAACCAGAATTATTTTCACTTCACACAAAATCAATGTGATAATTTTTAAATTACAAATAAAATATGACAAGAACTATGTGTGCTACTATGTATTCAATACAGATTGAATCCATATGTTCACAGTCCAAGTATGAGATTTCCAAATTCATTTTCAGAAATAGGAAACTATAGATTGGGTTTCTTCCACTTTAGATAATTATATGGATAATGAAATATTCCGTAACATATCCACTAATTCGCTTCCCGTACTAACCATTTTTCATTACATGAATTTGTAAATAATCATTTCAAATACGGAATTATATGAAGATAAAAAAATGTCTTGGAAGGAGTCTCTATAATTGTTAAATGTACCTCTAAGTTTTTATTTCAACATATTCAATTATTTCCCAAATTTAGGAAACTTTGAAAAAAATCATATTCTTTTAGATATAGTGAATATTAATTCTAGAAGATATTTAGTTTCTTTCATTCCAATCCCATCAGTTAAAATATTTTATTTTCTCTATAATTTGAATATGGAAGAACATTTTCTTGAGGAAGTATTTCTATCAACAATTATAACAAATCTATCAATCTATTCTCACTCCATACATTTTTCATCATCAAGTTAATCAATATTAACATCATCGAAAAAATAGTAAATTCCATATAATCGAGTTACAATGGTTTTTCAACATTACCATATAAGTGCTCAATTGTTTGTTCTTTATCACTTTCCTATACTTCAATATCATGAATCATTTGTTTAATTTACTCACACATATAATCTTAAAAATTAACATAACCAATAGATATGGAATTCTACCAAGATTCACCATGCTAATTTCAGGGGATGTATCTCAGATTAAAACCAAGAAAAATTAAAGTATCTTTGATCATAGTCCTTTAAATTTTTTCATATTTAATCATTTCATGGAAGGAAAGAAAAAAATTTAATTTTTTGGAAACTTTCATGAAGAATTTTTTAAAAAAATAGTTCAAAACCTCATTATATTCATCAGTTATATGAATTTCATTAATCCAATAGTGACTCATTACTATCTGTAAAAAATTTCAAAAATTGAAAATAAGTTACTATCATTTAAATTTTAATTAAAAATATAATTTTATTAAAAATAATAAAAAATTTCACAAAACATTCCACAATAAATAAATATATACAAAATATTTACTAAAAAAATAACCTAAGGCATTTTAAATTATAATTTTTTAATGAATAGATCACTAATCTTAATATAAAAACAATCATTTATAAATTTAAAAAATATTTAATATGTGAGAATAATCAAATCTAAAAATATAAATAGTTAAGAGAAAGAGACAGAAATTGTAAGTTGGAATCTTAAATAAAAGTTAACAGACCTTGGATACACCAAAAAACAAAAAAATAAACACTAAACATAAATTGATGTTTAAACATTGATGATTGAGATAGAGACACTGATAGTAAGAAGACAAAAGTGATGATCGATGATGGGTAATTTTGAATGGGGGTGGTGAATGGAAAATTAAAGATAATGTGGCATCAATGGAAAATCAGATTTGAATATACAAAGAAAAATACCTTGGATGCACAAAAATAAAAACAAAGAACACAAAACATAAATTCATATGTGATCAGGGATGACTGAGAAATAAACACCAAATAAAAAAATATAAATGGTCAAAGAATGGTGGTGGTGATAGGTTTTAACTCAAAGATAAAGCTAAATCAAATAATAATTAAAACAAAAAATACAAATAAGTAGTTTTCATGGAGAATATATGAAATGAAAACTAATTGTAGATTTAAATAACAAATGGTATGAGAGAAACCAATGAGAAAAAGTACGAGCGGCGATCGATGATGTGTGATGGTGAACGATGTTGACAGATACCAAATGAATGGTATTCATTGAAAAATATCAAAGAACAATGAGATTTGATTCCACTGATCAAAGAATAAATATATTTTTGGCTAAATATCAATCATTTTTGGAACTACAGATCTCTACATGAGAGAAGAAATAGGGTTTTCATGTAAATAAATGAATCAAATAACTCCTCCTGGTCTCATTTAAAATTATAAAATATTTTCTACATTATTTATTCAATAACTTAAATTGAAAATAATATTCTTGACTTTTATTATTTAATAATTGACAAGACAATATTTTGGTGTTATATCTTTGACATAGGTTATTCAATAATCGATGGGAAAACTATTTTTTGACATCAATTATTGAACAAAAAAATGTGAAAAATAAAATATATTGTTTTATCAGATAATTAATTCAGTAAATGATGGGAAAAATAGTCTTCCATGTCATTTATTGAATATCTATTGTGAAAAAATTTCTGTTTTTTTTATGTCCACTATAGATAATCTACATGAAAAACATGTTAGGAGAAATCAATTTTGTAATAGTGTATACAGTATACTAGGATGTATAAAAGAATGTGGTTTGTAAGAAAAAACTGGTTCTGTTGCAAGTTTATAAAAATTTCTATGGAGTCCTAGAATAAAATTCTAGTGTTTTTAAATGATAAATGGATAGAAAAAAGGTGTTGAAAAATTGAAACAGAAGGAAAAACTACTAGACAAATGCTAATAGAACAGAAAAGAGAGAATCTGTATCAAATGAATAGATTTAATTGTCTTGAATTATTTTTTATGTGATGTGAAATATTATTGGTAATTTCTATTATATATTCTAGTACTATAATTTTAGGTATTACTCAATTGTTGAAGAAAAGAAAATATCACCACATTATGAAAAATTAGTACACAAGTCCACCTTATAGAAGAATTCTATGATAAAGTATACTGAGAATGTAACCCCCAAGAAGAAAGATAATATAGTTAAGAATTTTACCAAGGGTGGTAACTCAAAAATGAAGGTAAATATGTATTCTATTTTCAATATAATTTTTTACACTCAAAATAAGTTCATGAATACTCTACTTGAGTAGATGGAGAAATGGAAGTAACATGTGAAAACACTATTGGTCCCTTGTATAAAATCAAATGAATATTATAAATCCATAACTTTGACGATGTAATTTCATTTATGTAATTATATATTGATCATATGGCTAGAATAATTGGAATATATAAGGATGTTTGTGAAAGTACCAAAGAATTAAAATGCTATGAAAGCTCAAAAAAATAATGTTTTTACAAAAAAAATAAAGATAAAAAGAAAATAATTCCATGCATCCCAACAAGGATTAAATTTGGATACATTAATATAATTCAATTATAAATAACCAGAGGAGTTTTATAGGTTCAATGAAAAATGCAGTAGTGTTGAGAAATTAATATTAAACCTATAATTATAATTGTTAAGGTCTTGGTATCCACCATATTACTAAATAGAATGTTCCTTTTGTTCATTGTTAGGTATTGTTGGTGACTTTTAGGGAGGGGGTGATATTTATAAATATAATATTGAAAAAAATTACTCTAATTGTTTCTAGATTTTTAAATTTCAAATTGTTATCAAATTTTTAATTAGAATAGTAAATACAATGAACCTATTTTTAGATGAAAGTAACCATGGTGATAAAGTATGGAATTCATACCTTGGGGGGAGGGGAAACCAAAGAATTCATGGATTCTAAAGAATTTTTATCCTCTCAAAATAGTGAAACTATAAAACGACAACATGAAATAATGTTAAGGAATGATATTGAATATCATTTCTTTATTGTAGTGTATGATTTTAGTATTTATCAATGGGATGTTTATATTAATAAATATTGGGAAATGGTTTACATGGAACTAAAATTTCTTATCTATTTTGTGAAGATGAGTGTAGGTTTACAAATGTAAATGAAAATATTGTTTATAAAACCCATGTGAAATGGTTTCATTAGTTGATTGTTGTTTTGGGAGATATAATTGGACAATGTTTTTTCTTTGGTAGTCCCACTCTTGTTTTAGACATAGGGATATCATAAGTACAATAATAGATGATTTACTTAAGTATAATTTCATAGCATTTTGTGGTGCCTTCCCTCTATGAAGGAAATGTAAGATTAATTAGTAGAAGATGGTTGTTGAAATATGATGACAATGGGGGAGATGAATTATCCATTAAAATACCTCCCCATGCACCAATGAAATTTCAAAAGGTATGATAAATGGATAGAGAAACATTTTCATACTTTTTTATTACTATCATTAAGGGATAGAAGACAGACAATGACTTGAGGTGTTAAAGTGGTATTAGCAAAAAATACAAAGGGGGAGACATAAGTTCCCTTGTGTATTGTGTGTGTCTTATATTATATTTTATGTTAATGTATAATGTACAATGTGAATACTAATATATATTGAGAATTATGGGTGATGGATAAGAGAATACACCCATTCAATGGAGATTGAAGATGTTTCCAAAGAGAATCTAGCTTGACATGTTCCAAAGGTATCCTATAAATTTTAAAAATTTCATCTATTGTGCTTCATGGATACGAATGAAATTATCCAATGGATGAATTATAATTATATCAAAAAAATTTGGAACAATGGATGTTCTAACCATAATAGATAATTTAAATGTATTTGATAACTAGTTTTAAAACGCCAGCTGAATGAATATTGTTAAGACTCTAGAATTGGGTTAAGACCATTGTAGTGTGTTATTGAAGATGTATTCTGAAATTAGTGTGTTAAACACTTAAATGTATGTATTATAATAGATAGAGGTTGCAAAAAGCGTGTTTCATGAATATAATCAAGGTTGAGAATATTTGTTACAAGTCCTTGGGGAGGGTGGTGAAGTGTTATAAGAAGATTCATAAACCCCTAGTGGTGATTTGATGTGATAACTAATGGTTAAGAATGATAGGGGTATTATAATGTATCCCTAGAGTTTATTTAAGGAATAATGGTTTTTGGTTAAGTATGGATGTTCAAGGTCAATCCACATCTTTACAGTCAGTTGAATATTATATGTGTAGTTGATCGAACTATTTCATAGTCATGTAGTTGATTGTTATAATTACAGTCGATCCAATGACTGTACAATTGATCAGTATTATGGTAAATCCTATAAATCATGAATATAGAGGACTGTAGACATTATCTTCTCATTCATGTGAATTTAAGTTTATATTTCATTAAGATACATTCTCAATACCATTTAGGTTCATAGTTCTTGATTTTTAAGACCCAACCTTAACTAAAAAACTCCATGTTATTTATATCTATTGTATATTTTTTCCTTTATTTACCAAACTACACAATCTAAAACATGTCTTCAATGATTCCAAAAAAATCTGCACAATATAGACTCTTCTATACATTTAATAGTTTTCATATCGTCATAACCTATTGGAATAGAAACATAACAATGAGGTGAGGTCTTATGGTTAGTAAGTGTAAAATTTGTATTAAAAGTTAAATATCACAAGTGTTCACAAGATGATCATATGGGTATAATCAATATCCCTTAAAAATTCAAACCCAAAAAATAATGGATCATAATTTTTGGAAAATGGGGGTTCAAAACCAATGGGGCGCAGGTTACTATAGCGGTACTGTAGTAGTGGCGCCACTGTTCATCAGTGGTTACTGTAGCGGCGGAAGGGCACTGTAGCGGCGACGATACTGTACGGTACTGTAGCAGCAGGTTACTATTCACAGAATGTGAATTGGCCTTAGAATTTCGGCCTATGGGCTATGTAATGGGCTACAAGCCCACTGGGCCTTCGGGCTATGTAATGGGTTTCCCTCTACCCAGTTAAAAATAAGACTTTGCTTTGATTTAATAATAAAAATGAGGATTCGGCCGCAACCTTTAAAAAAATTCAAAAGTGTAGAGAAACTTGATTTAATAATCATCATTCGTGTGGAAAAAACATAGTCTTGAGATGAAGCATAAAACTATGGAACATATTTCAAATATAGAACAAAAAATTGTGCATGGAAACAATACATTCATGAGACACACCATCAGTTCCCATGCTTATAAGAAACTAAAAAAATACTCATGTGTACTTGATCTCCTGAGATATAAAATTCTAACTAATTCATTGGAGAGTGATATTGGGTCCCACCAATTTATTCATCTATACTTATGTGTGACACTATAAAACCATTCACTTATCACATAATAAAGAACACGAGGAAATAATATGGATTTTACAAATCTTTGATATATAAACCATTCAATTTTTATAGAAAAAACAAACCACAGATAGAAAATAGGTTTCATTAAATACATCATAAATAACCCAAGGAAATAAAATGGGTTTCATATACATTTCAAATGGATCAAAAAAATGAAATCATAAATAATTCTATCAATGATCATATCATGATAAACATAAGAAAAATAAATGGTTATCCTATAATATCATGTAAATTTCCTAGTAAATTACATTAAATAAAGATAGTAAATCACATGGTATTTAAATCATATAGATAAATGGTATATAGTTAAGATAATAATTACACAAATAAATCGATAAATGGATTATAAGTAAACAAACTACAATCAGAAGGAATAAAAAAATGATTTTTTAAATGGGAAATTAATTGGGTCAAAAGTTTGGATTATTCATTGTGGATGATTAAAAAAGAAAAAGGAAATGAAGGACAATTACTCAAAAAGAAAATGATATTACATAAGAAATATTGAGAAATAAGGTGCATTGTATCATTTTATTGATTTCATTGATTAATTATAAGATATTTCATGAAATAATGAATTAGGGAAATTTTTTTTGGGTTTAGAAGAATTACTTTGGATTAAGAAATATCATTTTAATTTTGAATGGAATTTGAAATAAATTATTTATAAATATAATAGGAAAATATATTTTTTGGAAATAATTTAAATATTAGAATAAATATTCAAAAAAATGACTAACATGGTGGAATAACCAGTTTACACATAAAGGTTAAAAATTTATTCTTTTCATATTTTGTTTAAAATGATTCATACGAGAAATGTTAAAATTTATTTAAAACCTTTAAAAGACGTTCAAGTAGTAGAAAATTAACATAATAAATTATTTAATAATATATAAGGAAACTTTTAATGTCATCTAATCTATAAAAATATGGAAAGAGGAGATTCCCATATCAAAAGAAATGTCAGGGGTTGTTTCACATACAAGAAACACTTCAGTTAAAATATGGGTCTTGGAAAATAAGATCTTAATAGGACATGTAAAACCCCAAGAATATCTAACAAAAATAATCATTATTTTTTGAAATAATAAAAATTTACCATATGTTTTATCTTTCTAAAACAAAATTGATTTTAAAAATAAGATCAGTGATAAAAACACTTATGGTTTGGCTAATATTTTAATCTAATCAACATTAACCTTCGGTATAATTTTAATAGAAAAAATTTAAATAATGAAAATTATAAGGATCTTAAAACCCCATAAACATGGTAAAATATATTTATTACGAATTAATCATATCATATAATAGGTATCATGGTTCACATTATGAAATAAGTCTCAACAAATTAAATTTGAGAGAAAGATCCCCTAGCCTAAATTCTAACATAGTTGGAATGTGCTCTATCCTCATATATAAAAAATTAACTATCTTAACAACCTATTTCAAAACCTTTTTTATATATTTAAACCCTTATAATATTTATTTATAATTATTCTCTAAAAGTATAATACTTATTTATTTTCTATTTTTGATATTGGGTATGGGTAATCTTGGTCATTTTAAAGAAGTTTATAACAAAGGTGTTGTCATTTATTATTCTACAAAAATATAATCATTAGTAGATAAAAAATTTACTAGAAAATTTGTGTTAATGTTATTAATAATGTTATAGTTACATCCTAAGGTATATTTGGATATGATTCTTTATTATGAACTTGGCGATGAGAATGTTTCGATGATATGTTAGAAAACAAAGGATGTTTTCCTAAATAATGAGTTAAATTTTTATATTACCATTCCAAAAAAATTAAACTAAAAATTTAATTATTTTTATCATATTTTATAATAAATTAATTTCCCATAGTCATCAATGATAAAATTTATAGTATTATTCATGTAGATAGTAAAACCAACTCAAACAAGAACATACTATAATTAATAGATGATTATTGAAGTCATTTAGTTTAAATATTATTATTAAAGAAGAAAAATAACCATATTTTTTATTTTTAGTGTTTTATACCTTAATATAAAATATTTTAAAAAAATATGATAAACTATACGAGTTTATTTAATATTATGAAATAATAATGTTTTTTCATTGAAGTTTTTTTGGATGGTTGAATTCACCACTTTGGTTTATTGCTCATTTTGTTAACAGTTTGATTAAATTTTCTTTACCTGAACATACTAATTTCTTATAAATAATTTTTATCTATTAAACTGATTAAGATGACCAACCATGTAATGTCGTGATGAAAAGAGAAATGGAAGTAATCATTCCTTGGAGGCAGTAGTCCATGAAAACACATACATTATGATTTTGTTTTCCATAGATTGAGGAAAAAGAGTAATATGGTTTATCATTTAAGAATTAAAAATATTTAACAGAAATAATTATAATATGTTAAATTAACTAATAATACCATTCTCATAATAATGTTATGGAAAATGAAACATGTCGCATTGTTGAGATGGTAGTCCGTACAATACATGAATGGTAGTTTCTTTTTTCTTAGTAATAACGTAAAATATAGTTAATGCATGTAAAATAATTATAACAACGTACCTGTATACTAATTTTACTATTTTTATCATTTTAATTTTTTTATTGTAATTTTTTAAAGAAGAAGAGGTGAACATAATGAAATAGGAATGAGAAAGGAGTAGTTAGAAATATATACCTCACTTCTTTGATTATCTCCTTTTTAAAAGAGGTTAAGCCTTTGGGGGAGGTTCTTTTGATACGAATAGAAACTATTTAAAATGCATATGAATTTTTAGGAGAGTTTTTTTAATTTGGACCGAACTTAATTGGTAGTGGTGTTAAGGGAATTGAGAAGAGGAGTTCCCCTTTTACAAGTGAAAAGGAATGATATTTTTTAAATTCCAAAAACATTTTAGTAATGGGAATCTAATCTAAAGGAATATAGATTAAAAGGGGAAATAATATATATCGTATATATAATGTTAATAAAATAATCAAATAACAATTCCCAAACATTTTTTAAAAATGTTTGTGTTCTTTCTGTCATGGTTAAACCATCTTTACCCCTTTTGTTATTTATCAAGGTAAATTGTTTTTAGAAAACTTTCTTATTATTTATTCCTGATGAAAAAAACATACTTATATAATAATTTATAACTAATTATCATAAAATTTAAATAAACTTTATTATATTAATTCTCTAGTAGTGACATAAGATATTTTTAAAATAATTAATATATAACGCATTAAAAATAGTTTTAAAAAAAATATAACTTAGGTTTTAAAATGTCAAATAAGTGTATGAAAATTATTTAAATTATTTTGCATCACTTATAAAATAAATAATTCTGATTATAAAATGTTTTCATTAATTTAAAATTCATAATTATATACTTCTAATGTCATAAAATCCTTGTTATTTTTTAGAAACCATGATTTTCAGTATTCATCTACAGATCAATATTTTTAAAAAAATTCAAAAAAAATCATCTTAAAAAAATATCTAAATTATAGATAAAAAATGCATTTTTTCTTTAAAATAAAATTTTATATAATTTTAAATTTTTACTTTTAAATAAAATAATAAACTACAATGAATAATTGTTTTTATAGAAAAATAAGTTTTCAAAGTGTTAAATGCTCTTATTCTTATTTACAATAAATTACTTCTATAATTAATGTTATTAAAATAATAACTATATAATATATTTATTTTTATTAAATATGGAGCTTCAAATTCATTTTTTTATAAAAACATTTTCAGTTAAAAATGATCTCGTTGAAGTTAGCAATACATTAGTAAATAACCATCATTTTTCATTAAATGTGAGAATGAAAATTTTCAAAAATAAATTTTATAGGTAAATTGTATAAATTTATAATTACTAGATGATATCATCCTAATTTCAATTTACATAACCCTTTAATATTTTTTTTAAGATCTAAAAATAAGCTAATCTCTGGTGGCAATTCTGGGTAGTGATTCTTCAAGAATAGACTTCTAGGTATTTTCTATGAGATTAAACTTTTCTCATATCTGATTTCAATAATACAATATTTTTTCATGTTTTTCCTTGGAGTGGTCTATAGAAAACCAAATAAAAGACACCAAATTCACAAACCTTGATAAATGAGCTTCATAATGGAGGCTTACGCTACTTCATTCAGTTTCATTTTCTCATAGATTTCATAATTTGGTTACTTTGTTCTATACCCACTCTTTTAACCTTTATTTTAAAATAGAAATTTTTTATAATAATATATAATTTTTTATTTTTTTGGTTTTGAGTTTAGAAAATGAATTAACAAGCCATTTATTTAAATATAATAAATTGTGAAATATCAGGTCTTTATATTCTTTCCCTAAAATAAATTGCATCCCAACAATTTTAATTAGTAATCATTTGAAAAGTTAAAGGCTTTCATGATTCTAGATTTAATTTCCAAATGAGGTT
This sequence comes from Viscum album, assembly GCA_963277665.1. NCBI lineage: Eukaryota > Viridiplantae > Streptophyta > Magnoliopsida > Santalales > Viscaceae > Viscum > Viscum album. The sequence continues at coordinate 818,812,263 of OY728165.1, forward strand.
TTATCCCCACTTTGTATTGTTTGACTAGTTAAATCATATTTTCCCTTACAGTATAAATTTAAATAGTTTTGATTTTTTCATTAATAATTTGTTCCAAATACCCCAATACATTGGGTATCAAATTTTCTCAATGGGAGTTTGTATATATCCTGGTATTAATAATTGATCATGGGTGGTATTTTGATCTGATTCTACTATCATTACCATTATCATTATCAAGATATAAAATTCTAGAATTCTATTACATAAAATTTTATTAATTATCAGACAATATGATTTCATAGGAATCAAAATCCAATAAACATATATTAGAGAGAAGTTATATAATTGGGAGTCAATATTCATGCAACCAAATTTTATATATTTATAATTAAAAATCTAACCATGTGTAAGGAAATTTAATATCCTTTAAAAACATTTGTGTACAAAGAAGTGGGTTAAATTAGGTACAACTAAATTACTATTGAGTGTATGGTTAGTATTCCTTAATCCACATTATCTTCATAAATAACTTCCATGGTTGTGGTTGAATAGGAATTAACTTATCTTGGATGTTTATAGTTCCTATTATACTTGTTATCTATTAAATTAGGGGATTGTTATGGACAATGTCTAACTTCCCCATAATTAAGATAATGAAATGTTAGTGGTATGTTTAAATAAACTCATTTTTCATATCATCGTTTCCACTGAGCTTTTTAGTTTTTCGGAAAAGTAGTCACTCTATGCCCTTTTTTTCCATACATAAAATATCTACCAGTTACTTCAGGGAATTCCCCTTATTTATTCTTACAATATTTTGACATGAATTAATTTCAAAATTATTTCCTTCACCATTTCATTACCCAAATATACATAAGATTCTACTATTCTATTATTTTGGGTGTTTGGAAGATCTACTATGTTAAAATTGTTAATCATAATTTTTGATAGCTAGTTGTACATAATCAAAATATTTCCCAATCTGAATATTATCCTTTTTGGTTTCTCATTAGGATGATATCTATATTATCAATTGAATATGGTGTTAACTCTATTCCTTCAGGCTCTAAAAAATATTAATATAATGTGTTCGTTATGATCTATGGATAATTAACTCAATAGTAATGTTATTATATAACATTTTCTTGATATTATTATACTCAAAATATCTTACTTTTGAAATTATTACATAAGATTTTAGTTCAACATAAAACACTCTCTATTCAATCTTGTTTTTTAGGTTGGGTTCTCTCAATCTTCTTATCCAAATTAATTAACATAAAAAAATACTTCGTAATGGATTTTATAGAGAATTTTATTAACTAATTAATATCTTACAAGAGTGTTAAACTAGTTATTATATTAGTCCTATTTTTTAAGCACGTCATGAAATTTTAGTTAATACATAATACACATAGTTTGGAGTTATTACCACTAGGTACATATTTTTCTAGAGCCTCTATCAACTATTAGTTCCCAAACATGGATTTTATTTGTAAGAAAATTAAACAATATACACTTTACCAAAATTTTAGGATGTTATCCTATACACAGACTTATCCCTTAGACTCATTTATTGAGTTTTTATAATAATCAATGTTAACATATCAACCGTTGAGGAAATTTCAATCTCACAATTTATCCCAAACTAATATCATCCTAACATGTAATGTTTTCTAAACCCCACCCTAATACCAACTATATAAGACCACATACATCTCTATGTGATCCACATATCTCAATTAAAATATTTCATTATAATACATTCCCAAGAACTTTTGGATTTATAGAATTATTAAACTAGAAATAAATTTTGTGAAAAAACCCATGTTCTTTGTATAAATGAGAACTTTTTTCCATCATATATAAACCTACTAAATCTATAATGAGTATTTAATTTTTCTACAATTTATCCACATATTGAAATCTTATATAAATATTATACTTTTCCTATATTCAAAACTCGGGGAAATGGAAACATAAGAAAGGGATGAACTCAAATACACAAAAAGTTAATACTTAATATGTAACCATCAAATATCCTATTTGAGAATAAGATGATCATATGGGTATAATTAGGATAAATAAAAAACTGACACCCAATAAATAATCTATCATAAATCATGGTGTAAATATTGGATTAACATATGAAATGAATCAAATTGTGTAGAAATATGAGTCAACATACATAAGTAATGAGACCATAACATAATATTTAGATGAAAAATAAAACATTATAATTTATTTCAAATAGAGAAGAAACATTAAAATTGGGAAGCATTACATTCATGACCCATACCATGAGTTCCTACACTTATTAGACACTAATATGTACTATCAAATACTTAATCTCCTGAGATATAATATTTTAACCAATGAATTGGAGTGTGATATATAACCCAACATAACATTCATTTATACATACATGTTCCACTTCAAAATCATTCACTTATCATATCATAAATAACACATAGAAACAAGATGGGTTTCATAAAACATTGAAATGAAAATCATTCACGTTTTATTGCATAAAGAACTCAAGGAAAGAAAAATAGTTTCATTAAAAACATTACAATTAACCCGTTTAAAGAAAATTTATTTCATATTCTTTTAAATTTGATGAATACAAGGAAATTGTTAATAATTTTTCAATTAATCAAAACATGATAAACCCATAGAGAATAAAAGGGTCTGCAATGACATCAAGTAATATTATAGGTTAATATCTATCAATATATTTAATAAATAATATGATATTTAAATTACATAGACAAAATAATATGGATAAGAGAATAAAACTCCCAATAAATCAGGGAATGGAGTCTTGGTGAACACCCTTCAATCAAAGGAATCACAAATAGGGTATTCTTGATGGAAATGCTTTGGCTGAAAAAATAGGATTATACATACTGAATGATAAGGAAGGTAAAATTATTTACTGACTATTCCACCAAAATATAAGGATATTACACAATCAGTATAGATAAATAATTTAAATGATATAATTTTAATAATTTCCATGAAAATGTATAAGATATATCAATGAATACAGACATAGATGGAAAAAACTACATCTGATGTTTTATAAATACATCTTTGGAAATATGATATATTATTGATATTTTGAAATCATTTTAAAAGAAATATTTCATAAAAATAGGATAAAAATAGTTTACTATAGAAACCATTAAAACCTAGGTGTAATTATTCATGTAAAATGAAAAGGTTGGTGTTATAACAAGTTTACATGTAAAATTTAAAAGACATTTTTGAGGAATACAACCCATATAGAAAACATTAAAATTTCATTAAATTTTTTTAAATATGGTCTTGTTTTTTAAAATTAACTTAATAATTTATGTAGTCATAGATAATGAAATAGTAAAAGGAAATTAATATGTATTTTTAAAAGTGTGGTTCCAATAGAAAATATGACACAGGGTCAGATTCCCTTATAAGAAACACTTCGGTTAAAATAAGAGTCTAGGTGAAATGAGATTTTGGGTGGAAATATAAAACACCATGAATATCCATGAAAATTATTAGGATTTTATAGTGATAATAAAAATTATATAGATTGATTATATATATACAATAATATTTCAATTTTGAATATGACTAAAAATCAAAATCCTTATGGTTGGGGTAACATTTTGATCAACCACCCTTCCAAAATTAGTATATTTTATATTTAAGACCATTATAGGAAACTAAACTATATGAATCTTAAAACTACATAAACAAGTTAATATTCATTAATTAGTTATTAAACACAATATACTAAAATTATCCTAGTGCACATTAATAAATAAGACTCATGAAATTTAATTTGAGATAAAGAACCTATTATCTCAATTCCTGTTTAGTTTAAATTCACTCTAACATATTGCATAAAAAATAAAAAATAAAAAATATTAATATAATATATAAGAACTATTTTAATATCTAAATCCAGTTATAAAATTAAGTTATAAATATTCTCTACATGTATATTAATTAGTTATTATCTAAGATATCAATTGTGATTAATCTGAGTCATGTTGTACTAGTATGTAATAATGGTGTTGTTCTACATTATTGTCCCACATTACATCATTTTAATATATTACAAGGTACATGTATTTATGTTTTATAATTATTTAAATATTATAATTTCATTATATAGTAGTTCTGGTTATGATTCTTAAAGTTGTATTTGACAATGAGCATGTTTTAAAGATATCATAGAAAATGAATAGATATCTCATAAATAATGTGTTAGGTTTTATATTACCAATAAAAAACCAAAAAAACTCATTATTTAATTATATATATATACCACATTTCTCCAAAAATTTAATTTCCCTTATTCATCCATGATATATATTGATTTCAATCTTCGTATAGAATGTCAGACCAACCTTAAGAAGAATATACTAAAATTAATGCATGATTTTGAAATTATTTAGCTATAATATAAGAATAAAAAAATTGTAATGTACATATTTAGTTTTTATAGTGATTTATATTATAATTTTAAATAATTATAAGAAAATGATATCCAATATGAAGTTATTTTATATTATGAATAAATCTTGTTCATCTCTTTGAACGCTCTTTTAGACGGTTGAATTTACCACTATTTTTTAGTTGTCGTATTGTTGATAGGTTTCTCAGTTTTTATTCTCATTAATAATTTAATAATTATCATATTTATCCATAAAAACAAAAGTAATTACCATCCATGTAATGTTTTTATGAAAATAATAATGGAAATTCATCGTTCTATTGAGGCGATAGTCCACACGTATGCAAGGGTAATGATTTTATTTTCCATAGAATGGGGAAAAGGAGTAACATGAATTATCATTTAAGAATTTAATTTTTTTTATAATATATATATATATATATATATTAAATTTTATATTAGTCCATTCTATGTATGGTGGTGAATGAAAATGATACACATTGAGACCTGGAGCCGATAGTCCGCATAACACACGGATGAGAGTTTCATTTTTCTTAATAGAAAATGGAATGGTGGTAAACAGTGATAATAACTGTATAAAAAATAACATTATAATAATGTTACCTATATAATTATTTTAATATGGTTTAATGAAATTTTAGGAAGAAGATGTAAACATAAAAAATAGGGATTAGAAATTAGCAATTAGTTTTTTATACCCCACATATTGAATTATCTTCTTTTACAAAGGATTTTAATAAATTTAGTGATGGTATTTTGAGAATAAAAAAACCTATTTATACTAGATAGTTGTAGAGACCCAATTCCTGACATACGTGGACATTACATTACTTTTGCGGAATACTTAGTATATAACAAAAACACACACACTAGGACCGTAATAGTTTAGTGTCTTTGGAAACTCGGAATATAATCTTCTAATCGTGGTGAAAGATCTTCAACATCTCCCATAAAGATCTTCTTCTTTTTTCTAAACCTAAATCCTTTATTTATGTCCTGGGAAAAGAAAACATAAAAGGGTGAGCTCAAATGCTTAGTAATGGTAAACAAAAGAAATATCAATCATGTCATATTCATAAGAACATATCTTTTGGAAATCATAACCTGCAAAAGAGATCATAATTTCATAACATGGGATAAATCATAGTAGTGAAATGTAATCCCAATAATCATAACTTAAAACATGAAACTTTGTGCCATACACACATAATCATAGAGAATCATTTCTTGTCAGTCAAGACTCCTTGCGAAGACTATCTTAGTGGACATAGTCCCTTTCTGAACCGAGTTCACTCCTCGTTTCAGTTCTGTTTCACTGAACCAGTATAACCTACCGTTCCAGCCATGTCTATCTCATGAGATATAAAATCTTTACCCAATGCATTGGAGGGAGATATAGGTCCCACCCATCTCATAATGATACCATTCTTATGTGTGACACAAAATCATAAATCATACATCATTGCATAACCCATGTAATAAAAATGGGAATCTTAAACATTGGGACATCATAAAACAATTCATATAAGATAAAGGAATTCATAAAAATATTTCCATCACAACATAATCAAATCAATGTAATAATAGGGATACAGACAGAACCCTTTATTATCTTAGATGGAAAATGATTTTGATAAAACTCTTGAACTCCATTCTTGAGGAAAATATCCTTTTTAATTCAAAAACATTTTTCCTTTCTTAACATGTCATACAATTTTAAACTAAAAGAAGTTGATTAAAAATAAACGTGAAAACTTTTAAAGGAATATTCTTGGAAATATATATTTTTTAAAATCCATTCATTCCGTATAAGTTAAAAAAACATTCTTCTCGTACTTTTGTCGGAAAAGTCAAAAAGTACCTCGTACGAAAAACGACAAAAGATTCCTTTCATATCCTTTACTAAAAACTCACCGAAGGGTAAAATTGGATTTAAAAAATTGTAGGTGGATGGAAAAAATATTACATATTTAGGAAACATGGATTTGGATGATAAAATACACCCCAGTAAATACTAAAATATAAACAATCTCGGATAAAAATGAGATTGTGATATTTCCCTTACCTTATGTTCGATATGCTTTGTACGTATCAGAACCTCCTGTATAATGATTTAAATAATGTCATTAACTTATTACATAATCATATTCATTTTTATGATATCATATATGGTTCACTTATGACTTTATATTACCCGTTCTCTTGTAAATTCCATGTTAAAGAGCGTTTTGGGTAAAATTGTTTCATTTGTCGTCCATGTTTCGACTTGTAATTATTCATATGATTACATAGATCATGATTAATTAATTCCAGAATATAAAACATGATTTATATATAATATATATTCAGAATATACATATATATAATAAATTAGTAAATGGAAAGAAATACACCGTTCATGGAGACGGTAGGCCGTACGTACGCATGAACGCTATTTTCGTTTTCTTATTGAGTTGAATGGAATTAAGTAGATGACATACACATATATAAAAATAAATCCAGTATCATTATTATGTCATATATTTCATGATTACTTGTTATATACACTTTATAATCATTCATGAATGGTTAAAGTGGAGAATGAATCTCATCACGTCGTGGAGACGGTATTCCGTACGTACGCACGAGCGATGATATCATTCTCATGATCGTGAACTTGTGATGAAGTGTATGTATACTATTTCAGTATCAATATCAATTTATAATAATCATATATAGTTACTCATTACACCATTATACCCATCCCATTAAGGTGGTGGCGTAAAATAGATTACACCACGGCGTGGAGACGGTATTCCGTACGTACGCACGCGCGGTGATTTCTTTTTCCGTAGGATAGATAGATGGTGAATTAGGGTTGTTTCATACTTATAATAACATATCAGTATGTGATTGATACTTATGTTATTACTTTATAATGAAACAACTAATGAAGAATAAGTGGAAGAAGAAATAAAGATGAAAGAATCGGTAACAGACATTAACTCTTCTTTGAAGTGCTTCTTTGAGACCTTCTTTTAGGGCACTAAAATTGGTCTTTAAAGAATTCCAGGACATCTAGGATGTCTCTAGGGAAGTGGAGAGGAGTAATTGTCAGGGTGTGGACGAGCTTGAAGGCTCAAAGTGGTGTGAGAAAGAGGGGGAGGAGGGGCCCTTTTATAAAGGAGGAGAGGGGCACCTTTGGGAAAACAAAAAATATTATTTTATTATACAGTAATGTTTGGTTTTAAATAGCTACAAATTGATATATTCAGAATCTAAGGTGGGGATGGGTCTAAATACTCTCATCCAATATAATTTAGACAAGTTTAGGTTCCTATTTTAACCTTATCATTTAGATTTAACATTAAGTTAAATAAGTTTACTTTTACCGTGTCTTCTTGTGTTCTTATACTATAAGGTTAATAAACTTACTATAAGCAGCCAAAAGAACCCCAAGTTGTTTATTATTAATATATATAACCTTATCTAAGTCATTTGGCCGAAACTTAGATTTTTAAGAAAAAAAATAACAATTACTAATATAATATTTGTTTTAAAAACTATTTTATGTCAATTTTGACACTATTTAGTAATTGATTTTTGTGAAAATCATAAAAGAATTATTAATTCGATCCAAGTTAATTAAATTAATACTAACATGTTATATTAACCTATAAAATTTGTGTAATTCATAAAAAGTCTCAAATTACATTTATTTTGGTGTTTATAACATTAATTATGTCAATATTTCATTAATAAGATAATTAATGCATCATCTTTGTGTCATCAATAAATTAAATTATTTAACGTCTAAAAATTACAAATAAAATACAATTACATAGGAAATATTTTTATCTATCTAATTAATATTTATAGTCGAATTTATCTTATGTATAACCCCATATTAAAAATTATTTACTTATTAAACTTTGATTTTAACTATTTTAACCCTTCTTTAAATAAATTAATAATAAATGTCCTAATCTAATCCAAGTGGGCGTAAATGGTCATATTTTATTCCTAAGGTTATTTTTGGTCGAATTACACTTGTCCAATAGAATTAGGACATGTGTTAGGGTAATAATAATATCATTTTTACCCTTAATTACCCTATTTACTTTTAACCGTGGTAAAAAAAGTAAAAAGTTACTATTCACCAGAAATTATTTTCATCTCATTGAACCACATTTTAGTCTTTGATATTAACCGTGTCTCTCGGATTTTCGAAATTCCACTCACAAAAGCAGTAAAATTATGTTTTATGAAAAATTCAGTTTTTTAACTACCACTTAGTGGTTTCACTATTCATCAAAAATTGAAAGTTTTTAGAAAAATACCAAAATTTCACCCTAGGCTAATTTCGATATTCCGAATCCAAAAATGATCTCCATTTTGAAAAATAAAATTTACAAAATTTCAAAAAGTGGTTATTACTATTATTAATGGCTAGTTTTAATAATATTTTAATAGCATATCGTTGTTTAGTGAGACTCGGTATTGCGTACTACACACGCTATCGAGGAAGGTCGTGATTGCATGTAATGCAAGGAAAGTCAAGGATGCGTGTTGTGCAAGCTCCTTTTGGTGTAGCGTACAACAGAAAACATTAATGAAAAGAATATTTTTCATAAAAGCTCGGGGTGTTACATTCTACCCCCCTTAAAAATGAATTTCGCCCTTGAAATTCGTCGGGGTTATAAATGGTTTACTATTAGAAAGTTTCTTTAATAGAAAACCACATCGTAAAAAGGAATACCAAAACCAATCTTTAAAAACAAAAGTATGAAACGTAATGGTTACCCAAATAAACTAATCACTGGGTTTCCACATAGGTGAAAATATGGATATGGAAGAGAAATCAAACCATCATGTTCTGATGGAGAGTGGTAGAGAACATGGCTATGGAAAATCCAGCAATCACAAAGATATAAATTTGTGACGATCTAAGGTACCATCTGATTCATCAGATATAAGAGAACTAAGACAAACATTTTTGGTTTTCAAGATCATTTCCCTAAAGTTGATGAAAATGGAATTAGAAGAAATACTTTTTTGATTTTGGTATAGTCTCACCGTTTTCGTTCTTTGGACAATTTCCACTTCATCTCTTAAAGAAATTAATTTGAATTTTTCATTCGTGATGTGTTAGCAGATCATGTGATAGAATGATAGGTCATTCCATCTGTCTCAAACAAAAGGTTAGAAAAGTAATCAAAAAATACATAAGTCCATATATAGTGAGATATATGGTTATTAAAATGGACTTATACTTCATATATCATACTTCTTAATATAATAAAACTAGTTTCTACTAAACAGGGACTTCCTGTAGGCCAGTGGTAGGCGATAAAGGCCAGTCGCACTTCGGTTGTGGGTTCGATTCTCACAGCCTTGTCCGACGCGATGGGTTGTAGCCCGTCCTGCAGGTTGTCCCTTTTCTAAAACTATATTACTATAACATCCCATCAATAATATAGAAAATACTTTTATTCTTAAACAATACTAACTTATGTCCAACATAGTCCATTCCAATCTTTAGGCTTATCCATAATACTGCAGTCCACTCTCATAATATAGTGAAAATGAATACCAGAGATTTAATACCATTGTTGATCCCCAAATATCATAAGATATGTCTTGTTAGACACATTCCAAACATTCAGAGGCCTTAATCATGTGTTCTCTGGAATACCCATTGAACCTTAGTGAAAACATGATTACAGTTAATAGTTAACTCTTTCCACATACCAAAATCCTCAAAATTCTATATCCTCAAACCATGATATCACATAGTCCTTATATCAATCATGAGCTCATGAATACTATCAAACATATTAGATTCTATTTATCCCTTCATTATGTGCATATCATCTGCTTTCCAAAAATATTTCAATCACTTTTCATGGTTACCGATGTCATATTCTTATAGAAAACCACAATGGACCAATACATAGATATTCCAATATACCATAAAAGTACCTCGATAAAATTATTCTTTAATACCAATATATAATCACTTCAAACCATCATCTTCAATGATTGTCCTGGAATAAGTCATTCCTTAATTAGAAGTAAATTTTTAGGTCTGGGCATTGAGTTGGGTAATGCCCATGTTCTCCACAAATAAGACATTGAACTCCATAACAGTCTGTCACTCTATGTCCTTTTTCTCCACATAGATAACATTTTCCCTCCATTTGAGGTATTCCTCAAGGTTCTTCTTCCCTTCTTTAGAAATCTCAATCTTTCTTTCTTTATGCTCCTCAACATGCGAACATGCATAAAAGTCTATCTTCCTCTTATTTTATGAATTAGGCATACCACTAAATTTCACCTTGTTAATCATATATCGCGATGACTGATTTGGAATAATCACAATATCTTTCTCTCTAGGCATTACGCAATTTTGTTGCTCATAGTCACCAATTTGTCCATTGGATTCAATTCTAACCGAATTCTTTCTGGTTCCCTCCATTGACTAAAACACAAAAAGAATTTTTTGAGAGGCAAAAATCATACAAGGAAAATAACATAAACAAGGGGGAGTATCCTCAATATCTAACATCTTAGGTTAAATTATATGATTGTTAACATAGTTCTAGGATTGTATCCTATACATATACTTATCCTTAGGGACATCCCTATACATACCTTAGAAATATCTCTAGGGATCTCACTAACATTTTCGCATCCTAGTTTCCAAATGTTGACTAAACCTTTCATCTGATACCAACTATAGAGACCCGAAGCCTGACGTACGTGGACATTACATTACTTTTGCAGAATACTTAGTACATAACAAAAACACACACACAAGGACCGTAATAGTTTAGTGTCTTTGGAAACTCGGAATATAATCATCTAATCATGGTGAAAGATCTTCAACATCTCCCATAAAGATCTTATTCTTTTTTCTAAACCTAAATCCTTTCTTTATGTACAGGGAAAAGAAAACATAAAAGGGTGAGCTCAAATGCTCAGTAAGGGTAAACAAAAGAAATATCAATCACGTCATATTTATAAGAACATATCTTTTGGAAATCTTAACCTGCAAAAGAGATCATAATTTCATAACATGGGATAAATCATAGTAGTGAAATGTAATCCCAATAATCATAACTTAAAACATGAAACTTTGTGACATACATACATAATCATAGAGAATCATTTCTTGTTAGTCAATACTCATTGCCAAGACTATCTTAGTGGACACAGTCCCTTTCTGAACCGAGTTCACTCCTCGTTTCAGTCCTGTTTCACTGAACCGATATAACCTACCATTCCAGCCATGTCTATCTCATGAGATATAAAATCTTTACCCAATGCATTGGAGGGAGATATAGGTACCACCCATATCATAATGATACCATTCTTATGTGTGCCACAAAATCATAAATCATACATCATTTCATAACCCATGTAATAAAAATGGAAATCTTAAACATCGGGACATCATAAAACAATTCATATAAGATAATGGAATTCATAAAAATATTTCCATCACAACATAATCAAATCAATTTAATAATAGGGATACAGACAGAACCATTTATTATCTTAGATGGAAAATGATTTTGATAAAACTCTTGAACTCTATTCTTGAGGAAAATATCCTTTTTACTTCAAAAACATTTTTCCTTTCTTAACATGTCATACAATTTTAAACTAAAAGAAGTTGATTAAAAATAAACTTGAAAACTTTTAAAGGAAGATTCTTGGAAATATATATATTTTTTAAAATCCATTCATGCCGTATAAGTTAAAAAAAACATTCTTCTCGTACTTTTGTCGGAAAAGTCAAAAAGTACCTCGTACGAAAAACGACAAAAAAATCCTTTCATATCGTTTACTAAAAACACACCGAAGGGTAAAATTGGATTTAAACAATTTTAGGTGGATGGAAATAATATTACATATTTAGGAAACATGGATTTGGATGATAAAATACACCCCAATAAATACTAAAATATAAACAATCTCGGATAAAAATGATATTTTGATATTTCCCTTACCTTATGTCCGATATGATTTGTATGTATCCGAACCTCCTGTATAATGATATAAATAATGTCATTAACTTATTAAAGAATCATATTCATTGTTATGATATCATATATGGTTCACTTATGACTTTATATTACCCGTTCTTTTGTAAATTCCATGTTAAAGAGCGTTTTGGGTAAAATTGTTTCATTTGTCATCCATGTTTAGACTTGTAATTATTCATATGATTACATAGATCATGATTACATAATTCCAGAATATAAAACATGATTTATATACAATATATATTCAGAATATACATATATATAATAAATTAGTAAATGGAAATAAATACACCGTTCATGGAGACGGTAGGTCGTACGTACGCAAGAACGCTGTTTTCGTTTCCTTATTGAGTTTAATGGAATTAAGTAGATGACATAAACATATATACAAATAAATCAAGTATCATTATTATGTCATATATTTAATTATTACTTATTATATACACTTTATAATCATTCATGAATGGCTAAAGTGGAGAATGAATCTCATCGCGTCGTGGAGATGATATTCTGTACGTACGCACGAGCGATGATATCGTTCTCATGATCGTGAACTTGTGATGAAGTGTATGTATACTATTTCAGTATCAATATCACTTTATAATAATCATATATAGTTACTAATTACACCATTATACCCATCCAATTAAGGTTGTGGCGGAAAATAGATTACACCACGGCGTGGAGACGGTATTCCGTACGTACGCACGTGCGGTGATTTATTTTTTCCGTAGGATAGATAGATGGTGAAATAGGGTTGTTTCATACTTATAATAACATATAAGTATATGAGTGATACTGATTTTATTACTTCATAATGAAACAACTAAAGAAGAATAAGTGGAAGAAGAAATAAAGATGAAAGAATCGGTAACGGACATTACCTCTTCTTTGAAGTGCTTCTTTGAGACCTTCTTTTAGGGCACTAAAATTGGTCTTTGAAGAAGACCAGGACCTCTAGTATGTCTCTAAGGAAGTAGAGAGGAGTAATTTTCAGGGGTTAGCCGAGCTTGAAGGCTCAAAGTGGCGTGAGGAATAGGGGGAGGAGGTGCCATTTTATAAGGGAGGAGAGGGGCACCTTTGGGAAAACTAAAAATATTATTTTATTATAAAGTCATGTTCGGTTTTAAATAGCTCCAAATTGATATATTTCGAATCAAAGGTGGGGATGGGTCGAAATCCTATCATCCAATAGAATTTAGAGAATTTTAGGTTCCTATTTTAACCTTTTCATTTAGATTTAACATTAAGTTAAATAAGTTTACTTTTACCGTGTCTTCTTGTGTTCTTATACTATAAGGTTAATAAACATACTATAAGCAGCCAAACGAACCCCAAGATTATTATTATTAATATATATAACCTTAGCTAAGTCATCTGGCCGATCCTTATATTTTTAGGAATAAAATAATAATTACTAATATAATATTTGTTTTAAAAACTATTTTATGTCAATTTTGACACTATTTAGTAATTGATTTTTGTGAAAATCATAACAGAATTATTACTTAGAACCAAGTTAATTAAATCAATAATAACATGTCATATTAACCTAAAAAATTTGTTTAATTCATAAAAAGTCTCAAATTACATTTATTTTGGTGTTTATAACATTAATTATGTCAATATTTCATTAATAAGATAATTAATGCATCATCTTTGTGTCATAAATAAATTAAATTATTTAATGTCTAAAAATTACAAATAAAATACAATTATGTATGAAATATTTTTATCTTTCTAATGAACGTCTATAGTCGAATTTATCCTATGTATAAGCCCATATTAAAAATTATTTACTTATTAAACATTGATTTTAACTATTTTAACCCTTCTTTAAATAAATTAATAATAAATGTCCTAATCTAATCCAAGTGTGCCTAAATATTCATATTTTATTCCTAAGGTTGTTTTTGGTCGAATTACACTTGTCCAATAGAATTAGGACATGTGTTAGGGTAATAATAATATCAGTTTTACCCTTAATTACCCTATTTACTTTTAACCGTGGTAAAAAAGTAAAAAGTTACTATTCACCAAAAATTATTTTCATCTCGTTGAACCACATTTTAGTCCTTGATATTAACCGTGTCTCTCGGATTTTCGAAATTCCACTCACAGAAGCGGTAAAATTAAGTTTTATGAAAAATTCAGTTTTTTAACTACCACTTAGTGGTTTCACTATTCATCAAAAATTGAAAGTTTTCATAAAAATACCAAAATTTTACCCTAGGATAATTTCAATATTCCGAATCCAAAAATGAAGTCCATTTTGAAAAATAAAATTTTCAAAATTTCAAAAATTGGTTAGTACTATTAATAACGGTTAGTTTTAATAATATTTTAATAGCATATTGTTGTTTAGTGAAACTCGGTATTGCGTACTACACACGCTATCGAGGAAGGTCGTGATTTCGTGTAATGCAAGGCAAGTCAAGGATGCGTGTTGTGAAAGCTCCTTTTGGTGTTGCGTACAACACAAAACATTAATGAAAAGAATATTTTTCATAAAATCTCGGGGGTGTTACAATAGTAATTTGAGGAGAGGTTTTGGTAGAAATTATTTTTAACTAAGGAGCATTTTAGTGAGAGGATGTGAAGAGAGAAGTGCACCATTTATATGTGAAAGGGATGATATATCTTGTTAATACCCAAATATTTTTAATAATAGAAAGTTGATATGAACGAATATAGCAAATAAACATGGAAATAATAGATAGGATAAAATATTATTCCAAGAAATTAATTAAACATCCACTCCCACACAAGTTTTAATCATGTTGGTGGTATTTACCTCTTTGTTATAGCCTTTCCCCCTTTCATTTTTACCATTGTAACTAGATTTTACCAAACTAATTATCCATTATCATTAAAAATAAAATATTCCTCATTATATAATTTGATACTAATTATTAAAAATTTGATATCCATTTTATTATTTTAATTTTTATCAATGATGAAATTAATTTTAAAATACTAACTATGTAATGTATTAATTTTTTTTTGAAAAATATAACTTAAGTTATAAAATGAAAAATATGTGTTTAAAATTTTAAAATTATATTTTTAATATTTTAAATTCACTTATAAAATAAATATTATTCTTATAAGAAACGTTTAATGGATTTATAATTCAGACTTACATACTAATAATGTCAGAAAAGTCATGGTTTTTGTAAAAATAGTATTTTTAACTATTCACTTAAAAGTAAATATTTTTTAGAAAAATATAAAAAATAAGTCACAAAATAATATTAAAAATATAGATAAAAAATAAATTTAATTTTTCCAATTTAAATTTCTATAATTTTTTCTTTTATCATTTAAATAAATTCATAAAATATGATGAGAAACTATTTTTATTGGAAAATGCCTTTTCAATTTATTAACCATTCTTATTCTTATTTCCTATAAATTAATAATTAAACTATTTTCATTCATATCAAAAATAAAAAATTTAATTATTTTATTTATATAAGGTACATCAAATTGATTTCTTTAGAAAATTATTCTGATGAATAAAATGATGTCGTTAATGTTATCAATGCATTAGTATATAAACATCAATATTCTTCAAAAGAAAAAAAAATTCATGTGATTAATAAAATGTTATATTAATAATTACCTAACTATATCACTAAAATTTATACTTATATTGATCATTAATATATTTCAGTAAGGTCTAAGTATAAGGTAAGCTCTATTGGAAATTGAGGGTGGTGATTCTGCCAGCATAGATCACACAACATTTTCCAAGAGCTTGAATTTCTCTCACATATGATTTCACTCACACTGTAGTTGTTTGAGTTAGGACAATATTGGTATAGGTAATACCATAGAGAATCTACCTCCTTCCTATGGTTAAATAAATGAGCTTTAAAACAGATACTTCTACTACACGATGACATTTATTTCCTTTAAATATATTACAATATGTTAACATTGTTTTATAACCATGATCTTTATGTATATATTAGAATTGTCTAATTTCATTCTGACATCTCATAGTTCCACTTAATTTTTCTATTTATTTTAGTTTATTTTATCAACATCATTTTTTTAAGGAAAATGGATAGAGAAATATTAGGTCATTTCAATGAATCTGAACCATTGACCATGTAATTGATTATCATAGTAATTTATAATTTATATTTTCTATTAATATATGATCACATACGTAATTATGACTTATTGTTGATTTAAATAGTCATATAGTCGATCGACCTTCCGGTCTCCTGTATTGCTAATAGTACTATTGTTCCAATACTTATATAAAAATTGAAAATCTACAGACTGTTAGCGATGTGTCAAAGATTTAATTATATAAAGATTAAAATTAAATGGGAATATGCAAGGACTATTACTCGTTGATTCAAATATCATAAAAATTATGATTATTGTTTCATTTAGGCATGAAATATAGATAATCTAATTGAAAATTATCATGAAGAAGGATCAATGGGATAGATAATTTATAGATAATTATAAATATAGATAATAGAAGATATTATAGAATTAATTTAGAATGATTTCTAAATATTCTTGACTGATTTCAAATTGATCCAATCATTATGATGCTACTAATATCCACAATCCATGCCATAATTTGTTGACATTAATTGAAAATAAACATGTATACCTCAAAATTTTATTAGAAAATGATATTAAAATGGAATTTTTTAAAATCATCAAATAACAATTGAAGTTGGATACCAATTTGATGATGCATGAGTTAGTGTGAAATGTTATAAAAATCATATTGTGAGTTATGATTCAAGAATGGAATAAAAAATTAATTAATATAAAATTGGAATAATCTATAATTACTACATGTCTTAGTAGATTGATTTTCTATTAGATTTATGAGCCTTTCACCATGGATCAGATCCTCATGCCAAATTCTAGAGATTAAATTGAAATCCAATAAATCCCACACAACAAAAATAAGAGTTGTACCTAAGAAAAAATGATATGTGATTTATCATATAGTCATTTTGAAGGTTTGATTCATATTTTATATAAATAAATATGGATATTCTCAAGCCTACTATAATAGTGTATAAATATTTATTAACCTGAAGAAGAATTGAGGGTATTTTTACACGTTTATGTTGAAGTGATCAGTTTAGCTTAATGGAAATGTTTAAGCTAAGAAATTATCACAGACTCTTAGAGACTATTTAATAATCCATTTTTCAAATAAAAAAGAGAATAAAAATAAAAAAGAATATTTAAGGGGAATCCTATAATTTCCCAAGAAGAAATAGTTTCGAAAAAAATGAAAAATGAAATCGTGGGGGAATGTCACATTTGAAAACGTTGATACATTAATTAAGGATCATGGAAATTGAATTATATCGAGATATAATATATTATAAAAACAAAAAATCTTCTTACCAGTTAAAAATGTATATATGATAAAATATGTAGATGATAAGTAGTTTATTAGTTCATCGCAGGTTGAGGAGAAATGAGAAAACACTAAAAATATCAAAGAAAAAGAATAATAAATATGATCTGATCTTGTGGTATGGATTTTAATTAGTTTGGTGTCAAATTTTAAATAATAATAATAGGTTATGTTGATATCTAGGGTAAAATAATATTTAGATAATGAATAATTAATGAGATATCAATGTGTGGTTCATGTTACTATTCATTTGTTTGTAGTCTTTCCTATTGTGAGAAGTTTTTCGTTTTGAAACACATTACAGCTTATTATAGTTAGGAATATTGTGAAAATGTTTTTAATAATTCATATGATACATGGCTACAAGTAATGTATAAGTTACGAGATGTTTTTTTAGAAACTATTAGAATTTGATGACATTTATATGAGTAGAATGGAATCATATATTTTGGATATATAAGCATGAAGAATTGAACAAGTGATCTACATCCGAGTGGTGGTAAAATCTAAAATTTTATTTACATTGTGGAATTTCATAATTCTTGATGGATTAAGAGTATTTTGGGAGATCATAGTATGTATCTTTTTATACATTGGGAAAATAGTATAAGAACTGTAGACGGAATGTAGTACCCACAATTTCTGGTATGTAGCCCTTACTATGTGTTTTTTTATATTAAGTATAAGGGTGAAGGTTGGGAGAGTGTGGGTAACATTCAAGGAGTCATTGGGGATAAAGGGGATGCACATGGGTTGCACATGGATTTTAGAAATGGTGTAAAATTGAAGAAGAAACTGTGAAGAGTTGGAGTAGTTAGACAGTGTCTTCATAAACGTGGGCACACAGTTTGTCTAACTGTGAGACTAAAATGTGCACGAGGAAAACTTCAGATCAGAAAAAGTGGATATCACACATTTTTTAATATATAGGATTAGTTTTTTGTTTATATATAGCCCTAATTTTAGATTCCCCTCTCTTGTAGTATGGATAACTTCTCCCAAGTGAATTAGAATCTATCCGGAGACTTCCCTTGGCATTTGGTATCCTGATTCATTTGGTAACTAATTTTTCATCACAGTTCTTTTCATGTTTTCATAGATCTAGTTCACCCCTCTAATCAGTTTCTTAGATATATACCTATTATGGGTAGACCTATGATTTGGGATGGAATTTATGACCAGATTTGGCTTGGGTATTTATAGGGGAAGGTATCAAAGGTGGTATCAAGGAATACTTACCCATTTTTGTGAGCGTTCTTCATCTATTTTCAGTTTTTCTCAAAATGGTTGATGTAAGTGGTCTTAATATCACATCTTATTAGTATAACTAATTTTAATTATTTATTATTTATTGACTTGTTATGAAATGGTGATATAATTTATACTGTTGATTATTAGAAATAATCTTGAATTTTAGGTTTTGTAAATCTTGAATATTGGTGTTCTTGAATAAAGTGATTGATTCTTGATTTTAAAATGAATATATTAAAATGGGAATATTCTGGAATTATGGTAAATGGATTTAATAAATGCGTTATAATAAATTGAATTAATTTTTCAAATGGTACATGTGTTTATAATTGGTTTATTTAATTGTTTTCCATAAAGGAAAAATTTTATTGATGTAGGTTGAATTGGTTGAACACACATGGTTTTTTCATGGGTTCTAGTGTGTATTCATATGCCTTGGGATGGATAATATCCCAAAAGGCCCCCATCTAAATGTTGAGATAGATATGGGAGTGAATTACCCCCATCAAAGTGGTCCACTATGTGTCGACTTAGTGGAAGGATTTCTCACTGCTGGCGCGTATAAGGAGGTCTAGGTTTCTTGCATGGTTGGGTGTGTGAAAAAGTGGAATAAATGGTTATGAAAAAAATGTATTCAAAAATGGGTTTAAATCATTGTTTAGAAGATTTTTTAGAAATGTGTCTTGCAATAAAATGGTTTGAGATAACACTTTTTACTTTTGGTTAAAAATAGTTTTGAAACTTTTTTATATTTGGTTATAACCTGTTTTGAATAATTGTTTTATGTAAATGGTTTTATATAAATGTTGATAACTTTTCCATCCTAGTGGTGTGAGTAGGGAAGTCATTGTAGAAAGCCTATTGTGTTTTATACACACCCTTACTTTTTCATATTGGTGGGTTTTTAGATGTCATCTCCGGGGACAGGGGAAAAGGTAATGTATCACATGTATTTAGCACCACCATACAATATCTTGGTTGTTTGGTGATGTTGGATCATGGATCTTGTGGGGAACGGTGTCTAGGTCACCTTTCAGTTTTATTAATTGTTTATCCATTTTTTACTTTGATGTTTAGTTATTATTTCTCTATAGAATACTTGGTGTAGTTTTCATATAAATTAATTGGTTGAGTTGTCTTTTTTTTATTCATTCATCATGTAGTTAGTTGTTTGGTGATATTTTGACGGGTTAATGATTTTATTTAATAAAGTGTAAATCACCCCCACTTGTATCTGAAACCCTTTAGAAATTATTTATAACCATTGATGTCTTGGGGATGTCTATTAAGTCTAAGAAGAATCTCACCACCCACAAGCAAATAACACTATGTGGGATGTTTTAAATTATATCAACTTGTTCGGCCCTTTCCAGAAAGTAGTGTTCACTTTCTTGGTCTTGGAGTTGAATTCATTCTTATATATTCCTTGGGTCAGAATCTTAGAAAGGAGTAAGATTGTTGGGACATGAAATATAGAGTATAAAAAGGAATATCTATCCTTTTAGGGTGAACATAATGTTATTAGGGAGTTGGGTAAGAATGTGTTTTGGAGACACATACATGATTATTAAAATCTCAATGCCATGGGTTTATCTAATGAGATGGACATGACGTGCCTTAGAGGAATGAATTACCACTGGGATTTCATATTTCAATTTGAAAAAAATGATATTCTATGTGATGAATTGGGTTTATTTTTTGAAAAATGTAGAAATTGTTTTCAAATGAATGATTTTGAAAAGGGAATGGTTGGTAAATTTTGAAAATGGGTTGTATTTCAAAGGCAAGAATTGATTTTTCAAAAATGGTTAAACTTGGAAAAGGATAATTTTGGAAATAAATGTTGTGATAGTTGATGTGATTTAATTTGAAATGCTTATCCTTCTATTACAAGAGATTTATCATTATAGAGTTTTTTTTTATTTAGAAAATAGAACCTGGTACGGATCATTGAAACCAACTGAAAGAAGCTGTGAAAAATGTGGTTTCCCCAAAAACACAAGTGAACCAACACATAGTTATGTGTGTTATAAAAGATTTCAAAGAAGCTAATATGAGGAATCAGATGGATGAGCCACGAAAGACAGATCATTCCATCCAGTTCATGATGTATAAACAACTAATTTTCTGGCGTGATTTTGAACCCAAAAAAGTGGAGGTATGGCTGAAAATGTTGAATCATATCATCAATTTCATCACCACACCAGTGGATTTGATAGTAAAAATGTACATATATATTCTTGGGGATCTGGAATGCCTGTGGTGGGACCTACTTTTGTAGGATAAGCTAGATCAAGACCTTATTTAGGGGTATTTTAAAGAATTAGTCAATAAATAATTATATCCTCACACGTTCAGGTTGGAGATAATGAAATAATTCATCAGCATGAAGTAGAAAAATATCCCTATCACCGAATATGTGGCTAAATTCATTAATTTAGTACAAATTTCACCTAATGTTATGGTGAGTACGGCATTGAAGGAACTCATCTTTGAATCAGAGATAATTTAAGAGATTTGATCAATGATTTAAGTTCTCTATATTACGGATCATACAGAGATAGTGAACATAGAGATTTTGGAGTAATTTGATATCTTAGGAACTATGAGAGATGAATGTACGATGATACTTATGGGAATGGTGGGAACTTGATTTCTGGGGGAAAGCGGAAGAGGGACACATATTTCCAAGGTGGGAGTTGGACACAAAATCAGATGGCTGGATCAGTGAACCATCCTCCATGACCCAAGAGAAAATGAGGATGTTTCCAATGTGGTTATATTGACCACGTAAAACAAGAGTGAATGAAAAAACTAAGATAATGTCATAACTACAAGAAGATGGGGAATCTTTGGCGCTATTGTTGAATTGCTTTGTGGTTAGGTGGTCGTGACACTTATGAGGTGTGGTAGGCATAATATGCCTTGATGGGGTGAGGAAAATATAATCATACTTGTTAGTAGAATAGATCTAGACATGGTGATTTTAGGAATAACATGACTACTCAGTGTAGGAAATATCAGCATGGATAAAATGATCAGAGTGAAACAACAAAGAAATTGTATTGAGCTGAGTAGGTGATTATAGATAATCAGGTGGCACCATCTATGGTTAGAGGTGTGATTATATTGAATTCTACCTATGTGAAAGTGTTGATTGATATTTCTAAATCACATTACTTCATTTCTTATGGTTCTTTTGATTTATATGTTTTGAAACATGAGATGATGAACTCGGTATGAAATCTTTAATCTACCCTCGGTAAAAGAGAATGTCAATCCTTTATGTGTAGATCATGTTCTATTACTTTTGATGGAGCTGATCTGTAGTGGGACTTATCATTTTTGGAGATGGATGTCTTTGATGAAATACTTGGTATGGATTGGGTAAAAACATTCAAGTATCACATAGAATTTTATTGTAAAACTGTTATTTTTTACAACTATGGACAACATCAAAAATCTATTCAGGGGACTAAGGGTTGAAATGACTAGTGGAATACTCTTGTTTGAACTACAAGTGGGATGGATTTCTTAGTATTTGGTAGCGTTGACCTTGAAATCGATATAAGAGACTGAGGATATCTATTTTCCAGCAGTTGTGGATCATTTTCCAAATATATTTCCCTAAAACTTCATAGGGTTACCACATTTATGGGAAGTGTATTTTATTACTAATCTCGTCCAGAGGAAAAGTCATATTCACTTCTGTCTTATAGGAATGAACCAACAGAGTTAAAGGAATTGAATGTTTAGTTGGAAGAGCTAGAAAGTAATGGTTTCAATCAGCCGAGCGTGTCTCTGTAGGAAACAACAGTTTTTTTGTAAAGAAAGTATATGTAACTCTATGATGTGTGTGGATTATCATAAGCTTAACCAAGATACGATATTGAATATATATCCACTTCCAAACATTGATGACATATTCAATCAATTTAGGGGTATGGTTCTCTAAAATTTACCTACGATCAGGATATCAAAAACTGCGAATTCAAGAAGATAATATAATAATTATAGCTTTTAAATGTAGATATGGCCAATATGAATACATAGTCATACCTTTTGGTCTTAAAAATGTACTAGTAGCCTTTATGGAATTGATGAATTGGATATTTGAAGGATATATGGATTCTTTTTTTTTTGTGGTTTTTAGGGATGACATAATGGTGTATTCAAGGACAATGGTTGATCACAAGAAACACTTGGAGATAGTGTTGGGAATCTTGAGATATCATCGGTTTCATTTCAAACTATCTAAGTGTGATTTTTGGATATAATAGCTAAACTTTTTTTTCCATGTAATTTAGGATAAAGGTATTTTAGTGGATCCTAATAAAATATAAGCTGTTATCTCTTATGAATTTCTAAAAAATTTCATTTAGATGCAATTCTTTCTTGGCCCCACTGGTTATTATCATTGTTTTTTCATGATTTCTCACAACTGGACTCACCTATGATAAATTTGAAAAATATGAATGTTCCAGTCCCATGGATAGAGGAATGATATGAGTCTTTTTAAGAGCTAATGATTTTCATGACATCAACACCTATCTTTATTTTTACAAAATCCAGATAGGGGTATGTGGGGTATTGTGATGCTTCGGGATATGCGTTGGGATGTGTTCTCATGCAAGTAGAACACATGGTGGCTTATGGTTCAATGAAATTGTTAGTGTATAAGAATAATTAGCCAATAAATAATTTCAAGTTATCTATGGTCTTCGATGCCTTGAAGGATAGGTTTCACTATCTATTTGTGGATAAATTTACTATGTTCATATATCATAAGAGCATGACTCATGTTTTTCCCATACTGAGATTTGAATCTGAGGAAAATTAGATGTATTGAATATCTTTCTATGTTTTACTTTCACTTGATTTATACACCGGGAAATGGTATTCCAGTGGCTGAATATTTAAAAAAAATGTCATATACTCAATTGAAAAAAGAAGCTTCAAATGAGTTGTAGTGGATATTGGTCCTAGCCGATATGCATGTTGCCTGTGGAGAGCGAGGCGATTTTTCCATTTTATTTTCGTATTTTTTGCTTCCTAATTTGGTTAAGATTGTAAAAGAGGCATAAAAAGTCGATGAAGAATGTCTGGTTATGAGTTAAAAAGTCAATTGTTGGGAGACCATTGAGGGTTTGAAACTTTTTGGGAGTTCAGTTCTGTGGTTCATAGAATATATGGTTATACCTTTGGATTTTTAGAAGCAACATCCTCATGATTACCACTATTCAAGATGGGTGGTACTTCCAAGAATATAGAAAATGTATAAGGAATTGAAGTTACAATTTTGGTTGATTAGTATGAAATAGAAGGTGGTTGTGTTTGATGCAAAGGGATTAACTTGATGAAAAGTTATGGCATAACATCAACAAACAGTAGTTATGTTACAGTCATTACCTCTCCTAGGGAGGAAGTGGGGGGATATAAACATTGATTTTTTTACAGGTCTCCCAAGAATGGTTTGGGAACACAAGTACCTATTAGTGATAGTCGATATACTCACAATGTCATATCATTTCATCCTTCTTCATGAAATTAATATGGTGGAGAATTTTTCTAAATTATATATCCAAGAAGTGGTAAAGAGACATAGCATTCCAGTTTCGATAGTCTCAAAAATAAATCTAAGGTTCACATATTTTTTCTATAAATCCTTACAGAAATCCATTGGGACTCAATCGACTATGAGTATGGTGTATCATCCTCAAGCAGATAGAAAATACTAAAGGATGATTCAAATTTTTGAAGGCATGTTTTGGGCTTATGTAATGGATTTTGGTGGCTCATGTGAGGATCATATACTCTTAGTGGAGTTCTTATATAATAACAACTATTAGGCCTAGATACCTTTGTCTCCTTTTGAATCATTATATAGGTGCCATTGTTGTTCTCTAATTTATTGGTTGGAAATAGGTGATACATCATTAGTTGGGAAGAGCCTTGTCCAAGAAACATCTGAGAAGATTTAATTGATTAGAAAGAGAATGGAGACAGCTCAGACTCATCAGAAATCATATGCAGATCATCGCTGAAGACTATTGTTATTGAAAGCGAGTGATCATGTGTTCTTAAAGAAATTTCCTAGGCTTGCACATTGTCATTTTGGGAATAATAACACATTATCTACTTAATATATTGGCTCTTTTGAGATACTAGAATGGGTTGGAGAGGTGGAATATCGATTGAAGGTACCACACTGGTTTATTTCGGTGTATTATACATTCTAAATATCTCAATTGAAAAAGTATCATCCTCATCCAGACCAAGTGATCATATGGGATCACATTAACCTTGATCTTGATGTTTCATTGGTACATATCCCGATGCAGAAATTTTATAGGAAATTGGTTGTATTATGTGAATAAAAATCGATCTAGTTTGGGTTTTATGGTTATGTGTTCATATACAGTAAGATACATGGGAACACGAGAAGGAAATGAAAGATCAGTGGACATAAGTCTTTAAGGAAAATGAGGGTTTTATAATTTTCGAGTAAGGAAATACCAATGGTAGGGAGAATTTAGTACCCCGATTTATTTTATATAACCCACACTTTGTAAGTTTTGTGTATATTAAGTATAAAGCTTAAGGTTTGGAGAATTTTGGGAACTTTCAAGGAGTTTTTACGGATAAAGGGTAGGCACACAGGTTGGGAATGATTTTTCTAAACCATATGGAATCCTAGGATAAACCTTTTAGATTTTTAAACGTTGGACATTAGTATTGACATAATGGGAACATGGTTAGAGAAAACTTGCAAGGAGGTCATGTGAGGGTCTTCCAAGATAGTAATTAATGCACTGTTTTCACATAGTTTTTCTAACCATGTGACTATATCATGCGCAAGGTCAAATTGAGATCCCAAAAAAGTGGATCTCACATGTTTTTGACTCTATAAGATTTTTTCCAACCTATGCATCCCAAATTCGATATTATTATCTCTTAATTTTTGGAGAACCTCTCACAAGAAAATTGGAATCGATCTAAATACTTCCCTTGGCATTTAGAATCCTGATTCTTATGGTAAGTACTTGTTCTTTTCCATTCTTGTCAAGTTTTCTTAGATTTATTTCTCCCCTATTCTCAGTATCATAGATATACACCCGATGTGGCTAGAACTAAGACTGTGGATAACATTTTTGATTGGATTGGTCTTGGGTGTTGATAGGGGAATAGATCAAAAGCGATTTCATTTAATTTTTACCAAGTTTCATGAGTGTTCTTTGACCATTTAAAATTTTTCTAAAAATAGTTGAGGTGTGTGGATTCACTCTCAACTCCTCTTAGTAGAAGTGATTGGCATGATTTCAAATTTATTACCTTGTGATGAAATTTCAATTAATTTTCAATTGTTTATTGTCAGAAAGTTTCTTGAATTTCAGATTTTGGAAATCTAGAAAATTGGTTCTCTTGAATAAAGTGCTCGATTCTTGAATTAATGAATAATGATTTTAAAATGGGATTTTCCAAAATTATGGTAAATGGATAGATAAAAGTGTTTTCCAAAAAGGAATTATTATTTTTAAATGGAATGGGAGTTTAGAATAGTTTTTTATGGTTTTAAATCAAGGTATATCTTTATTGAAATGGGTTGAATTTGTTGAACATACTTTGTTTTAGAACATGTTTGGCATAGATTGTGGTGTTTTTTCTTATGCATTAGGATGGATAAGGGAATGTAGTACCCCTATAAAAATGTTGGGAAATATATGGGCATGACGTACCCCCATCAAAGTGGTCCACTAAGTGTCATCTTAGTGGAAGGATACCTCATCGCTCGCGAGTATAGGGAGGACCAGGTTGCATGAATGGTTGGTGTGTGAAAATGTGGAATGGAATGGTTATGGAAAAATAATATTCATAAATGTATTCAATGCCTTTTTTGGTTGTTTTTTTTTAAAATGTGACTTTCTAGAAAATGGGTTGAATTGCACTTGTTTACTGTTGGTTATAAATGGTTTTTTGAAATTGTTTATATTTCGTTATAAAATGTTCTTCAGAATAGTTTTTCATAAATTATTTTATAAAATTTTTTCTTAATTTTCTATCCTTGTGGAATTTGTAGGGAGATCATTGGGGAAATCCTACTGAGTTTCGTACTCAAACCTACTTTGGAACTTTTGTACTTTTGAAGATTAAATCTTCTGAGACATGGGAAAAGGTGAAGTATCACACCTATTTAGCATCACCTCGTGATAATTTGGATTTTTGGTGATGCTGGATCATAGATCTTGTAGAGAATGGAGCTTGTGGAGAATGGAGTCTTATTCATCTTAGAGTTTTATTTGTAGTTTATCCACTATTTACTTCAAAGCTTATTTCATCTTCTATTGTAGTACACATTGGGGTGGTTTTTATATAAATTAAGTGGATGAGTTTTATTTCATTTATTCATGCATCATATAGTGGGTTTATTGGTTATGTTTTACTAAGTTAATGATATTATTTATTAAGGGAAAATCATCCCACACTTGTTTTTAAAATCTTTCAGAATTTATTGCTAGACTTTGGCATCTTGGGGATGTTGTTTAAGTGCAATTAGCATCTCAGCACCGTTAAGCCAATGAGAATAAGTGTTCCGTTATGGGGAGGATAGAAAGAGAAGTCTATTGAAATATAGAGAACTGAATATGTTGGATGCATTGAATTCATTATAATTAATATCAGATTATTTTGGAGAATCTATTCCTTAGAAATTCTAATTACAGAATAGAGTAGGTCTTTGTAACCATCCTTATAAATAATCACTGATTCTTTTACATTAAATTCAATATATAATATAGTAATTACGTTCCTGGTTAAAATAATAAAATACTCATTTTACTAACTGGTAAAAAAGTTTTAATTTAAAAAGGGGTTTAAAGTTTCAAATAAAAATTTGAAATTAGTAAAAACCATCGAAGACCTAACACACTATCCTCTCAGGTGTCTATATGGATCCTATTAGGTATTTCGTATATTAAAATCCCTAAATTATAATATAATATTAAATTCATCATTATTACATAATAATACCAATATTTACATTTCTATAATCATTCATGTTATAAAAATCATAACATATTTCATACAGGTGGTAGATGCGTCCGAAATAGAAATGTGTTGTGACAAATAAATGAATAAGAACATGTTATTATGTAACTATAAAATCACCTTTATAGAGTAATTGTGGTTATAAAATAATCCAACAAAAGTGATAAATAATTTTGAAGAATATATGGATTAAAAAGATAATGAAAAATGATTAGGGAGTGGATAAAATTAACATTGAAGATAAGAATATTCACTTTGAGATACTTTTTGAAATAATGTATTTTTTAGTTGTTATTTTGACCAAAGGTTAACAAACATGAGATAATAATTTTAGGGAGATAATTTGGCATGGTTTTTAAGAGTTAACATAAAGAAATGTGTGATTTGATCCTGGTAGGGGATATGTCCTTTTATATGTGAGGTTTAGTGGAATTTTCACAAAATACCCATTTCTTAATGAATAGGTAATTTAATTTGTCTTGGAATGTGAATCCAAAGTGAAACTGTTTTGGAGATATGATAAGGGGAATTCTTTAATTACCTCTACTAAACATCTATAGATAATGTTTTTTGATATTTTAAGACATTACACTTTAATCTATTGCTTTGAACTGATTTTTACCATTACTTTTGTAAATTTCTTTTACCATAGTAACTTAATTTTATGCCTATATATGAAATAAATATTATTTAAAAATTTTAAATTCTAAATAAAATTTTGTAACCCATTTTATTGGATTCAAATTTTAAATGTGATAGAAATAAATTTGAATATGAGAACCTATGACACATAAAATATAATTTTGAGAAGGATATATTTTAAAAATATAAATGAATTTACTTCTATTCCTAAAAAATTAATAATCAGTAGATAATAGGTAATTTATTTTAATATATATATATACAAATATATTTATAACATATTTCATTAAATTAATTTTATAATTGAAATAATTTTAATTTATTAAAATTATTATAAACATCATATAGAAAACACAATTCATTATATAATATATCTTTTCGACATAAATTTATTTTATTTTTATTACCAACAAATTAATAATTAATAATTAATTATTTTTTTGTGGGTTTATCTTTGAAAACAAAACACCTTTTTAAATTTCATAGTCAAAATACTATAAATTTATCTTTTAAATAAATTCATATAATGTAAAATAAACAAATGCTTTTAAATAAAACATTATAATTATCCAAGAATAACTAAATTAATACTTCTAATATTTCCTTAGTTATTCATTAAATGTAATTAATTTATTTGAATTGTTATTTCTCAAATTTGATCATTACATTTTATTCATATCATCATTTTAATGTTACAAATTTTGAAAAAATTTGTACTTGATAAAAAAATTATTCATAATCTATAGAATTTCCCCTATTGAATTAGTATGTTTTAATTATATTCCAAAATTATTACTTTTATTTGAAATAAAATATTTATAATGAAAATTCATATTTTTTTAACATGTAATTAAATTATATATATTAATTAAATTTAAATAATTTAAAACTAATAACATGTGTACTAACATTATACCTAATGACCGTATACCATTTAGCTATACTAAAATAATAGCTATATTGACCCCATTAAAGTCTATAAATTCATCCCATTGTAACATATCAAATCCCACTTTTATTCCACTAATTTTATATTAGGGTTTTACAAAATGCTCTCTCTATACCTGATGTTTTTCTCATTATAGGTTTTGATTTAGAAATTGTAATTCTAATGGATAAAAATGATCTTGGGGATTTTATAGTGGTAAAAATAATTTTGCTTTATATTTTCAACTTTTAGTTCATACAAATTTATGGGATATAATAATCAATGGTATATTGTAGTCCATTTTATAAAATACTTGGTCTTAGGAACAATGGTTATAATGTTTTATTTTGAGTGACTAAAGTGTTGTTATTTTGACTCGTATGTTTTATGCTTTATTTTTAATTAAGATTTAATTAATTTTACAAAATAAATCTTGTACAAAAAGATATAAAATTAATACTAAATTTTGTGATGTAAGAATGAATTGAAATGCAAGCATACCAAAATAGCATGGGAGTTATGAAAATAACAAATCTTCATCTTCTTTATCATATAATTGGTACAATGGTGTGACATATGAAATTGGAGGAAAACTATAATATGTTTGGAATATTTAAATTCATTAAAATTATTTCAATATATCTAATTAATTACATGTAATATTAGGTTGAATGTAAATATTATTTTCTAGATACAGGTAATGGACCATTTTGGATGAGTAATATTAGATGATAGTGCAAAGAGGATTGTTATAAATTAAACAAACTACATAAACATTCTAGTTCATATTAAGGATTATATGCATGAAATTAGGATTCATAAATATTTCTATCTAGTTCCAATAATTATGAATTTATTCTGGTTGAGTGTAGTGTGAATGTTTTAATGGTATATATCATAATCCATATGGTGTTTTTAACACGGGGATACCTTTAGAACTTTTTTAGATTGAGTATATTGTTTTTCTCTCCTTACCACTGTATGAGAATGAATTTTCTTTATATTGAGTGTATAATAGGATTATAATTAATATTTAAGATGTGTAATTGATCTAGGATATTGATTTTATATTTTTTTAATCGTTATTTGTGTTATATTTGTTAAGAGAGTATTATTTTCTATAAAACCACTACATGATGGATAGTTTCATGGGTGTGACCTAACATCCATGTATCATAGATACCAGTTGGTGGATAGAATATAAGGTTCACTCCACTACCCACTTATTGATTTTGATTCAATTATGGTCGCATGTGTGATTACATTATCGTGGTAGATGGATATAATTATATGATTCATTGGGTCTAATAGTGATTGGTCCTAGAGAAAAATATTTTATATGCGACATTATTGATTATATTTTAGGAGACCATATAATATTATATTTTTAATATATGGTATGGGGTTTGTTCTTCTTGTATGATTCCTGGTAGTTCTAGTAAACCTTACATTGAAATATGATAAAATTTTCTATTTTAATTAATACACTTATTACATTATTATATAGTACTAACATTGGTACTATTAAGTTTTATATATGATGAATCAACTATGAATATATTTATACTTATACCTATATTTTATATATCATTTAATACCATTAGAATTTGTGGTATTGGGTGAAGGCGGGTTTTTAGTGGCACTTTCATTTTCATCACCAATCAATAGAGTGGAGTCGATGGGGATGTAACATATTAAATGGTGTAAAACTATTTTACTAAAAATATTATCTTATACATGATTCATCATGTGAAAAAATTCGATCACACTGATTCTAAGAAATTATCCAAAGATTCTACATTTATGAGGCTTTCTAAATAAATCCATTATAAGTTACACCAAACACATTAAGTCTAATAAAAAACTATTACCATATTTTTTTTCATAACTATCAAATTTTAAATCATATTATCTTGGAAAAAACAAATGTCAAACTTGGTTACACTTAGTCCCTTATCTAAGTTAGGGTCCAAAAATCCATGTATCATTAAACATGTTACCATTTTCATAATCTGCTAATATAATGTTTATATTCACCTAATAATATATATGAATACCTAATAAAGAGCCCATAAATATCTACCATGATTCATTTTTATATAGATTAATATAAAGGGTATGTAAGGGCCAAATATGGTGGTAAATCATCCCGATAAATAGTTATGTATGTATGATGTGTGTAAATTTTGATCAAACCTTGTGAACCATAAATTATGTGTTATAAAAGTGTGTAAAACATAATAAAACATCTGAACATGTGCATTTAATTTTTATAACCAGGATAAATGTGAAGGATATGCTCAAACCATTTACAATATGTGAATATTGAACATGCCTTTTTTAAAATCACCAATGTTATATAACTTTTCCATAGTTGAATATTAATATGTATTTTTATAGAAATATTTCTCTTCACGTGTTTTATAATGTTACCTCATGTTAAAATGTCAAGTTCAATACTATTTAAGAAAAATGAAACATAGATGTTTTTCCTCTTAGATATTCACATCATAGTATATGAATAATTGTTAATTTGATCATGGTATATGATAAAATTATAAAATTATATCATTAAGAGATTCAATTTTTTTTTCATTCAAAGCATAATTTTAAAAAATTTAAAAATATGTGAAATTTATAATTTTTTATTAAAATAAGTTTCAAATATAAAATTTTTCTCAAATAAAAATACAATAAATGATTAATAAAAAAATCAAAAAATTACTAAATCTAATTAAGATATAATAATAATATATTACTTTGAAAGAAATTTAAACAAATCTTTGAAAAATAAAGTTATCAACTACCCAAAAATTCAATAATGAAATTTATTTAGTAATAATGATTTTATACTGAATAATAATCCTAATTTATTGGTTGACTAGAAACCATAGATGGGAACACATTTTAACATGTAAAAAATTGAAACATTATTAAATTGATAAAATTATCATTTTAATACCAATATTTTTTATTTAGATATAATTTTTTTATAATATTATAAATTATTATCATTCATATATTTATCAAATATGGCCTATATATCAACTGAATTTAGAATTTTATGAAATTATATTACATAATAAAACATCCCAAAACCTATACAAAAATTATTTTAACAAACTCACATTTTCCTAGGACTAAAATATTGACTAATTGACCACATTAAATATTTTAATACATGAAATACCAACAACACATTTATAAAATACATGTATAAATAAAACAAAATAGATTAAATTTTACAATTCAAACCAATATTGATCTATATCTATATATACATCCATAAAAATCAATAATTTCATAATAATTGGGGATTTTAACCCCTTTTTCAAAAAGTATATTATTAGGAGACCTTATTAATCCCAATATAGTGAAATAATATATGGTAAATGGGTAATTATTTCTCCATAATGATTAAGTCATCTATGTCAGATAGTTCCATCATCTTCTCATAAAATTACAAACCATCCATATGGTCAATACAATATTACTAAAAACCAAAATAATATCTGAAATATAACTTTTTAAATAATGGAAGTGGAACTTGAAATGAACACACTCAAAATTAATGTATAATAATAGATGTAATACATAAATAGATACTCGATAAAAATATTTATTTATTCTATAGATATCTATAAATTTCTTTTTAAGAGTTTTTCAAAATTTAAGATTATTTTAGTAATTTTTTAATCTAATGAAATTTTTTCATTTTTACCTAATATCTCCTATAAATATTTTGAGGCCAAAATATATTATTCAATGATATATTTATATTAGGGATTAAATTTTATTATAATTAACCACTTATAATTT
This sequence comes from Viscum album, assembly GCA_963277665.1. Taxonomy (NCBI): domain Eukaryota; kingdom Viridiplantae; phylum Streptophyta; class Magnoliopsida; order Santalales; family Viscaceae; genus Viscum; species Viscum album. The sequence goes on from OY728165.1 coordinate 818,845,838, forward strand.
TTTATGTGTTTTTAAAGTTATAGAATTTATATTTATTTTTATAATTAATTTTAAAAAATTTATTATTCTGGAAATTGACTGTATTGAAAAGGAATGATAAATGGGGGTGCTTTTAAGTGGTAAAAGGAATTCAAATGGATAATTTATATTAAATTAACAATTTTTTAGTATTTTTAAATGTGTATTTGTGTTATTGTGTGTGTTTTCTTGTGTATTTGTGTTTGTGTTTGTGTTTCTATATATTTATATAAATATTTTTGTTTGGTTGTAAAAGGAATGGTTTTGATGTAGTCCATGATTTCCTAAACTCATCATATTTGATAAATATTAAACATCTATATTGTCCTGATGTAATACATGTGAGGTTTCATTAATATATTTTTATCTATTATTTTCCTGTCGTATATTTTTTAATATTAGTTAAGAGTCTAGAATTAAAATAATTTTCTACTATAGATTTTAATTTTTATTTCATTCAAAAAAATATTTATTTGATGTTTTAAATATTATTAAGATTAAATTTCATTTGGAAATGAAACATTTGGTGGACATTAAGGGATGTAAATTAAGTTTCTAAATGAATATATTCTTCAAATATATATTTTTTTATTTTACCTTGCTAAATAACTGTTTTTAGACACGCATAATACTTTTTTATACATTCTAGTGTTTCATTATTCTTCTTTTTTGGGATAGATTAATGTTTTAGGGAGATATTTAATATTTAAGTTACTAAAAAAAGTTTCTACTTAAGTCTATTGATAACCATAAATGAATAATTGGTTTTTCATTATGAAGTGGAAATTCCTTCGTACAGGATAATGATGAAGTGATATTATCTTCTATATTTGTTAATTTAGTAAAAAATATATGGTACTTGTAAAAATAGAAAGATTTAGATGGATCCAAAGATTCAAAATACAATAATTTTAAATTATATTATATATTAATTCTACTAGAGAGAAAGTGGTTTTTAGATTATCTCATAGTTACATTAATTTTTTATCAATAAACCATGATATAAATCTTGTTACTTTTGATAAATGTGTCATTTATTATTGTTTAGGGAATAAATGTGATGAAATAAAATTAAGGTATATGTAGATGGATAATGTATTGGTTATGTTTTTTATTCTCACTATATTTAATAATCTATAAAATAATAAATACTACAACATCCTTATAAAGATGCCATGATACTTGTTTTCATGCTAGTTTTTATATAATTTTGGATGTTTTGTTTTGATAACTTTATAGGATAGTTAATCAATGAAATCTAGAGGTTTATAAGGATAATTAGTTACATATTGTGTTTTTTATGTTTTGAAAAGTGTAGTTGTTTGTGTTTTTAAAAATAAATAATTTGTAAATTTTATTCAAATAACCCTTAAATAGATGATAACTTTAAAGGGGAAAATATGAGATAAAAAAATAATGTAGAAAACCACCATAAATTCAACTCTTTTACTAAAACTCAGTATAAAAAATTCAAGATGAATAATTATATTTACATGTATAATATTATATGGTAACATAAAACTAGTAATGTAATTGATATACTCTTATATTATATTTGTTTTTTTGGTGGAATGTCTACAACTTCTTCCCAACACCTCAACCATATCCCGATTAGATGATAAATCTATGTTGATTCTTAAAATGGTAACCTCCAAAAACATACATTTATTCTTATAATTATTATTATATGGAAGGAAAATTACAAGGCTAAATTGAAAGAGATTCATAGGGGAGAGATAATTAATAACAACAACTTGATGTGGAGAGATTGTGACCCCCCTCAAAAAAAGGAAAGTGACATTTATTTTAAACTATTATAATGATTATATCACTGAACACCTCAACTAACTAAGGGAGTGTATAAAATAATAAAAAAAATATGGGATTCTATAATTATTTTATGTTAACAACCAATACATATAACATTACCCTATAAAAAATGAAGGATCTAAGAGACTATTATATTCCAGACTATGATAAAGTTGCCACATTTTTTAACATGAACCACAACTTTTTTATCATAATAACATAGAATATGACTAGTCACTCCTTCTTTCCCTATATGTTTCCACTTTATAATAGTGGTCACATAGAATTTAGAACACACCTCCTTTCCATTCTGATGATGATGTGATCTTGAACTAATTGCACCATCAATGTACTTTGGGGATCCAAGTTTACTAAGGAAGGAAGAAACTATATCTTACATAGTATAATTTAGCATGTCAAGGAAAGTAGAAACATATGTTTTTTTAATTTATCATCTCTTTAAAGTAAACTATAACAACTTATAATACCCCTCTATCTATAATCTATAAAAGAAAGGGTTAATGTATCTTATGATAAAGGGGAGTGATAAAAATATTCCCATATATTATGATTTTATTTGAGAGTGATAATTATATTGAAATATCAACCTCCAAAAATAATATAGTTATATAATTTAAAATATTTGAAATATATGTGATTTAGATATATCCATTTTATTACATATCTTATAAAGGCTCATGAAGTTCCATCACATTCCAATGGTGAGGAGAAATAGGATTTATTTGATCTCATTTATTGTCCTATTAATGTTGAGAAAAATTGTAGTATTATTATAATTATATAATAACATTAAATCCTTATTGGTGTAAAAATATATATTATAGAGAGTGCTCTTGGAATGTAATACTACCCAACGGAATTAAATGTTATTACTTTTGAATCTATCAATGTTTATGAGTTTAGGGTTATACAATATTGTTTAATAAGAGGCCTTATTTTGAGAGCCATGTTACTGAACTATCTATTATTGGTTAATAAGATAAAAAACTACTAATTTAGCAAAAAATATATTCTATCTAATTTATATAATTATTTTACAAATTTAGTGAAAAAATTCTCAGTGGCCTTATTTTTTCCCTCCTTCCTGTTTGGAAATAACAACATTGTTTTATTAATGGATGGTGGAACTAGTCCTTTCATATGAGGTCTTGATAGAAAATTATATAAATATTTTCCTAGAAAATTCAATTCTTATTATATTTATGGAGACATTAAATGATTCTATTGTGTGGGGTTTCATCATTGGTGTGTTAAGAAGGATAGGTTTCTTTACATAATTTTGTGACCCAATTTTTAATACATTTATTATCCCTAGTTATTTATATTCTTAATGGGAATATTTTTCATATTTTTTTAAATTGGTTAGAGGTATAAGATTCTGATACCCCTACCTCCTTTTAATTTTTTCTCTTTAAAACTTTTTTTATTAGGAACATCGAATCTAGGAGGATATGTCATTTAGTGGGTTAATCCAAGGGGTGTGATGGTTTTCTTTTGTTCATCATATCATATTTTCTGATGATATACTAGTGTTTATGAATTGAATTAGGTGGTATCATAAGTATTTCATGATGATTATTATCTCTTATATATAGAAGATATGTATGTTGGGAAATACTTCTAAGAATATCCTATTGGATATTTATAGTTCATTTTATTAGGGATTTAGCACATTAAGATCTACTTATTCATAATTTGTAAATATTTTCTTCTTTTGTACTTGGGTTCCCCTATCGTCAATTTTAGGTTCTATGTTTCTCATTTGTATAAAATTTTGCAAAAAATTTCCAAGAATATTCTAAAATGGATTACTAAGATTCTCCCACTCAATGGTAAAAATCAACATTTTGAAAAGTGTAGTTTCCTGTTTGATCTCTCCAAGACAGTGCATTGGTTAGTTTTATAACAATTCATAGCTTTAAATATTTCCATAGTATAATAAACCATAGTGTTTTATATATGGTGGAATGGGAAGAGTTATAGAATCATTTTAAATTTCTGGTCATTCATATTCTAGTGATGTAAATTTTTCCTCTATTGGAATTTTACCTCTGGTATATAAATATTTTATGTATATACATTCATTAAACATTAATTTTTAGGATTATATAATATTTTTTCTGGTTTTTTTGTTTTATTAGAATGTTTGTAAAATGTTAAAGTGTGATTTATAATAAAATAAGATACACTTATGCATGAATTAAAGGAAACCCCTGATCTTTAAGTGTGTCATATGAAACCTTTTATGTATTATAATGATGATATCCATTTACCAAAAATATAATTTTATAATTTATTAGACAAATATATGTTAAAAAATATAAATATTTTTTAAAGGTTACTTCAACAACAATCACACAATTAACATATTACAGAAGGTGAAGGTTTTTTTTGCAATGGAAGATCCAATTAGGCATAACTAACATGATTTTTTATCAAAATACAAAAATAATACATTACATGCTTGATGAATAATATTCATTATCAATGAAACTAATGAGAATAAAAATTCAAAATAATGTAGATCCAAGAATATTTGATCATTTCTCAAATAATTGACAATTTATTAATTTAATTTAATAATTTGCCATTATTAAAATTATTTCTTCGTTGTTGGTGATCGCTTGAAGGACTATTGTCATATCATTATTGTTTCAATGGAATAATGTATTGATTGACCCTAGCAGTGATTGAAACGAGATTTATGAACCTCTTCTCATCACAGTATAATCCTATGGGAGTTATCATAGATGAATCTTATGCTTGTGATGATCAACATTTATCACAACCAAATCCTTCAAGAGAGAATAAATATTTCTGGTGGAGGAGGAAAGATTATATACAATCCTAAAAATAATTTTAGGGAGATATTAATATAGGTATTGATATAATACTCTCTAAAATACATCAATCCAAATGAAAGAAATGTGTCTGGGTATTCAGAAAATGAAAAAACCAGGTTTAAATAGTGATAGGGTTAGAAAAATAATAATTTCACAAGTTCCATGTCATTATTTTTAATTCCTGAAGAACCCCATATCAAAATAATATTAATAATAATAACATTATTGACTCCACATGCACTAAAATCAAGGATAAAATAAAAATTATTTTCTTGAAGAAATAAATTAATATTTATTGAAATAATATTTAATATGAAATCTCTTGTTGGACCATCAAAATTGGTCCCCAATCCTCCTCAATGTTTATCACACCTTTAATAATGACCAATTAATTGATAATTGAAATGTCATGGAACGATTAACCAATTAATATTTAAATCGAATATTCATTAAGATTAAAGAATAATTATTCATTAAATACTCATGTAACTAAATAAATAAATATTTTTTACCTTATGAATAAACCAGGATAAATAAATATTATATATTCACATAATTAAATAAATACGTATCTGTTTATTAAATATTTATTAAATATACATATAAAACATATATTCTCTTGAGTATTAGGTGATTGAATATTTGTGATCAAAATAATACGAATAAATATTATACCATACACATGAATAATATGCAAAAAATATTTTAAAATCATATAAAAATTAAATAAGGTTATGATTACACTAAATGTGTGTCCCTCTGGGACCCTTTATTAGTGGCATTAAGCTACACTACCTAATGTCCAAGGTTATTTCCTAACTACACATCAAGGATCTCCAAGAGAAAAAATTTAATTTTAAAATTACAAGTTTCCACCTAAAAATTTACACTATGTAATATAATAGATTTATCTCGATATCTCAAACTAATAAGGTTTCATGCTAGTTTCATCAACTAGTGTTCTTGATTTCTCCTTTTTTGACGTCCCAGAAACAAGCCTCCAAATAACACTACAAAGGCTATTTATTAAATTATAATGATCCATTATCATAAAAGGCCTTGGTATATAAACTTTAATTAAACAACAAAAGGGATAATTCCTTTCCCATATTAATCATTAATACAATATCACTCAAGATGCACCCAACATATCCTACCTCACAATGTGTATACGTAATCACAATTTCCATGAATATATCAAAGTACACCACTCATTAATTTAATTATGAAATAATCTTAAAGTATAAGGATCATTACAAATAACTAAAAATAATAATATATAATGGACATATAAATGTGAATTTTCTAATAGTGGTTCATGTTATCATAATATCCTACACTAATTATTACTAAGGGTATAACCTATGAGAATGTGTTTAAAATTACTATGATTCTCCACTATTGATAAAATATATCATTTATATCTCACCAAATAATTTCATCTAGATAGATAAATTTATTTAATAATAATATCATATCACTTATTGGTTCTCATCGTAGTGGGAACTGTTATGACCTTCCAGTGTGACAAGTACCCTTAATAATGTATTAAATAATATTCAACTTAGAAGAAAAATTATGATGTGGTAATAAATTTTATTAATATTCAAATACATTAATAAAACTAAACCAAAAATACTTATAAGTTGGTTATAGGATGCCATCTCTAACTGGAGGCCTTATAAAATATCCCTATCGAAGAAAATGCATAAAAACATGAAAATATTCATCATCAAGGCTCTCTTATCTTATATTAGGAACAAAAAAAGTTTATTTATTATCCCTTTAATAACTGGAGGGTTTTGAAAGGTCTATGGTTCTTCTAAAAGGTGAATTTATAGTTCTCTATTTTTTGAATAATTCCCTCCACCAAAATTTAATATCTTTTGGAAGAGTTAAAATCACTAGTCTCTATAGATATGTTACTATAATTACCATTAATACATGTTGTAGTTATTTAATAATTGGTTAATGGATAAGTAATGATTGTAAATGATCCATGTCACCATCGAAGTATTTAATCCAGAGGCTGAGTTAAAAAACCATTCAAAAATGTCAAATGGAATCCAGCATCTTCTAAAATTGTTGATGAGAGTCCAAGATTAATAATTGGATAATAATAAGAATTACTAAGAAGAGTGAGTAAATGAAAAAAACAAAACTGAATAAAGAATTATCCTTATAATAACTATAATAGTATGTTTGAGTGGGATCTATGGTACTAAAACAAGTAGAAAAGAATAATTCTGGGGCATAGATTTGTTTTAAGATAAAGGGGGGATCTAAGGACTCAAAGTAACCACTTACACAATGGATATAGGGATCAAACCTAAAATATATGAGGATATAAAGATGTTTAAATTATATATATTTATGAGATATTATGTGGATTCATCTAAATTTTAGTTATAGTTCATATTTAAAAAAAATGTTTTGAGATACATTTAGAATCATATATTCTAATGTTTTCATGAGATTAATTAACATATGAGGTTTTAGAATAAACTAATTATTGTGATATAATGGGATTGTATATGATGATTATAAATAATATATTATTTTTTTTAATCTATTCAATGTTATATTTTTTTAATTTGAAAAATTTTGGAGGTTTCTATTCATAATTCACTATACTAGAACCACCTGTGTTGGTATAGGGAATAACTAAACATCAAAATTCTAGTGTTTTATTAGATTTTAACTAACTTCTATCATTACCTCTCTTATATGTGGATTTTTTATATGGAAATTTTAATTTTTTAGCCATTAATAAATATTGAATATGGTTATATGATAGTGGTAGGTTCTTAGATTTACGATTTATGGAAATTTCATTTGGGAGAGTAACTTTAATAGTACCTTATTAAAATATATATAATTTTTGGGAGATTGTTTGATATGAGTTTGGGAATAGGCCCTTTTGAGATGGAATTACTATGGGTTAACTGATTATCAGGATTGTTATTATTTAATCCCATTTATTAATTAAAATGATCTATGAAAATTATCATTATTTTGGTTCCAATAGAGAATCTGGGGATAATAATTTAATATAAAATTTTGTTATATTTACATTATTCGTGATTTTAAGGTCATCTTATTGGCTATTTTAGTAAACATTAGCTTGTTAACATTGATATTGGAGGTAAATTTCCATTTTATTTGTTTTCTTTGAGGTATACATTATATTTTTTTATGGATTTATTCTATCTATAGGTAAGTTTTATATTGATAGATAATGTATGAAATATATTCCTATTATTTTTCTTTGGTTATTTTTGAGTATATATTTTTTTGAATGATGTGTTTTAATTATTTATGAGTGTTTTGTTCTTAAAGGGTGAATACCTCCCACCTCTGAGTTTATTCCCTTGAAATTGATGGTGACCCTAGCCTCTTTTAAGTCAAATTAATATGACCATACCATTTTAATCTCTAACTCATGGGTGGATATGTAATGAGAAACTAGTATCAAATTCTTGTTTAGGATAATGATTGGAGTAGAAAAATTAGAGGTTTGCATTAAATTACTAAAAGAATGGTATTTTAATATATATTATAAAAACATTGCCTGTGAAACCATATAATATTATAGAAGTACACTATAATTGTGCACAATTACCTTGATCAAATAATGATTATTATCCAGGTTACAATCTCTATAAAGTGTTTTTACGATCATGGTAAATGGATCATAATTTTTAATTTAGTCCATGATGACTATGTATGATGATTATATGATTATAATTTACATGATTTAGACTAGGAAATATAATATATATTATCTTACACATGAGACGTGTTTGACGAAATATCATCTCTTTTATCTGTAGTTACAATATAAATTTATTTCGATAGAAAATAATGTAATGAGGTTCATGATAAACTGGTAGTAAGTCTTTGGTTTATTAATTTTTTACCATTAAAATATATCATAATACATTATAAAATTTCCAATGAATTAAATTTTATAATTATGATAGATATGTATCATATTAGATGTTTGATTATTACTTTTATATTGTAGAGATATCATGATATTTAATCTAATCCTTAGATGAAGTTTAGATACCACTTGTTTTGTTTTTATTTTTAAAATTAACTTTAGAGTGGTTTAAATTTGTCCTCTATTTTTAAGATGTATATATTACCTGGTTGACATAATTTCAAAAACATTCCAGGAAGGGGTTTTTATCAGAGAAAATTAGATATGATTAATATCATGATATTTATACAATTCATTAATGGTTTTCTATTTTACATGGTTTAGAAAATGATTAATAAATTTATTATTATATTATATTGAACCTTAGTTGATAAGGATTTGAGGTATCATCACTAACATGGAGAGTTATTTCATGATATTCATGTTCAAATTTATTCTTTTACTTTGACTAGCCGTGAACAAGTTGTGGATTATCCTAATATTTTAGATAAACTATTATATAATATATTTTCATAAACTAATATAGATTGTTGAGGTTTTATGTTACTCAAATACATGAAACCCACATTGTCTTCTATCCTTAAATGATAAAATTTAATATCCTTTCAATGGAAACTGACATATTTTATGCTATCTATGTGTCTTTTTGAGTAATCATTAGTTTATATGATTATATATCTTAGGTTTTTGAGAGAAACTATATTATGACATGATACTTTAAGGGATACTCCTATAATTTTATATACATGATTATTACAAATTTCATCTACAACCATTTCTTCATCATAAAAAACAACCAAACAAGTTCATATACCAACATGATCGATGAAAGATACACCACTAATGTGGGATGATAATGTTAGATATCAATATAAAAATATTATCCATCCTCAGATACATTTATATAACTACTGTAATGAAGGATATAAACATTACGGTCATAAAGGAAGAGTATATGGATGTGAAAATCTCAAGGCATTGAAGACTAACGAATTAGAAGGATCAAAAAATGTTTTAGTTATGATTTTAATATTTTATACTATTTTATCTATCTAGATTAATATAGGTGTTTATCCTGAAAATATATATATATTTACCATTTTGAAAAGAAACTTTTAATGGTTGATTCAGAACCTAAAAAAATGTCAATAAAAGCATAGAATTTAGAATACATAAGACATCAACTGACCATTACAAAATAATTCGAATGTGTTAGAGACTTGAACCCTATATAAGTTACATTCAATAGAGATGGATTCATTATTATTTTTTTATTTAATATGGTTTTCAAAACTACATGACCTCTTATCCTAGGACATTATAAATTATTCTACAATATTCTATGATTTGTTAAATATGTAGACCAAAATTAAATTATGGCTATTGATCTATGAAGATTTCACCTCATTAGTTTCAACATGTAACTATCCTTCATACATTTTTTGGAATCCTCTAAAGAGACAATGGTTTTCTTCGACACTTTAAATGTTCATTTAATAAAATATTATTAGATAAAAAATAGTTGTTGGATCACTATGACTTCCCTTATCCTATTATTTTCCATTATGGCTTTTAATTGAGTCTGATTATTCATCTTTCCAAAAGTACTCATTGACTCCGGTAGCAATGAGTCATGGACCCTGTAATCTTTATGTTTATGAGATTTTGAAGTGAAGAAATTTCATCTGTTACAAATTTACCTTACTCTTTAAGACTAGAATCACATTCAATATCTGTATGGTTCTTCTCAAGTAGACATACCCTTTGGCTAGTAGTTCCTTTATGAGTCTTGACTCCTAGTTCTTCCCTCAACAATATAGTGAGTAGCGTCTTGGGTAGATAGGAGTAGTAAATCCTATGATCAACCATATTTCATAGAATTGATATTATATACCTTAATATAATGACTCCCTTATTGAATTTTACTAAGGACAATATAAAGTAATCATTTGTCACTTCATCACCATCATATACTAGTGGAGCTTGAATATAATCACATTCCTCTTTATCAGATTTAGAATAACCTCCATGCCCTCTTTCAATGAAGTCACTAGGCCTACTTAATATAACTAGGACCAAGGAGACTCTAATGATAATAAAATAATTCTTTTCTCTAACTTATATGACCTTTTTCTAGTTTATTTTTCTTCATAGACACTAATTTATTCCAACCCAATTTTTCCTTTGATTTATCAGAATTATTACCATGGAAATCATACTAATTCCATAATGGAACATCAGACCATGTTTCTAGATTTATGTTCCCCCCCAAGAGTCTTCCTATGCATACCAAGTACCTGAATCAAATTTCACATGATCACTTAAAGCTACTTATATCCCATAAAGGTGATTCAAAGGGTTATCCATATCATTAATGTAGAGCTTGTTCACAGAATTCAATTTTCTTCCCCCATCCTCCGCATCTTCCATATCTAAATGGAATCATCCTTTATTTAGAAGTCCTAAAAAATACCCCAGGGGCACAAACTAACACAATACATATTCCTCAGAGAAAACAACAAAAATTATAATTTTTTTCTTTCATAAAAACCATTTTTATTGAAGCCACTAATTAGTATTTTAATAAATTTTATGTAAGATCATTAGGATTTGATTTATAAAATAAATCCATTGGGTATTTCCCTTGACAAAAATAGAGATTGGAATAGGTAATAATAGATTCATATAAAATTCAATATTTCAATTGTAACTCTATAGTAATGAAAATATATATAAATTAAATGAGGGTATGAAAATGTTGGATTGAATAAAATTCTAGGATATTGTAGGGTGTTTTAATTTCTGAGTTCATAAATACGAGAAGAGAAATCATTTCAATAAATTACAATAATCTTCAAAATAAAAGTGTTCTATAATAATAGTGGTAGACGAGGGAACATACATAAAAAACAGAAGCTAAATTATAATATTTAAGAAAAATTATAACAAAAGTTTCATAAGAAAACAATGCAATGAGGTTATAAATAATGAAACTAAACACCAATTAATATCAAAATCAGCCTCATAAAAAGGTAAATTATTATGCACTGGTCATTAAGTATCCTGACCATATATAGAATGAAATTTCCCTAATAAGTGTTTTTGGACTAATAAAAATCTAGTGCTACAGGTATCCCCTAACAAAAACTAACCCGTAGGAATGGTACAAAAGACATGAGTCTATGTGAAACTGACACTAATCGTAAGAAATTGATAAGTTAAAAAACATAGGGGATGATCTAGATAACATTGAAATGAGGGATTTCTAATTTCTCCTCACCCTGTAGTGGGGGGGGGGGGGGGTCCTTACTGACCTCTATCAATCAAATAGGGAATCTCCACCATCATCTACCTCATATTCACAAATGCCCCACAAAATTTCAATACATTTTTTCTTATTATTTCATATTCTACCATAATTTATCGGTTAGAAAATCTAATAAAGTTACTTCATACATCATTAGTATTATCAACCCTTGTTTTAGTTGATGAAGATTAACAAATATTTTTTTTATTATAATTGATTTATATAACATGGAAATTTATTGGATATAGTCTAATTAAAATTATACCCATACAATGTAATTTATGGATTGAATTTATTATTTTTCATTGAATCATGTTTATAATATTTCAATCATAGGGATATATTCTCTAACGAGGAAGGTGATTGTGTAGTTTTATTGGTGGATGACATCCCTAGTTGATCTTTTTTCCACAATATTAAAAATTAGTATTTTATGTTAAAAAAATTTATTATTAAAAATTAAAACTTCATCCCAAAAAATTAAGCGATATTTCAATTTGTTTTTGTGATGAATATACATTGAAACTGTATAATAAAAGAAATCATCCAAAATGATACTTATTTGTGAAATATATATAAAAATTAACTAATTTAGATAATAATACTAATCCCTTGTAAAAAACCATCTGTAGTAATTCAACACATATAATAACTAATGATGAAGATTATAATTTTCAAGAAAATTAATTATTGAAAATTACCCATTACAATATTTATTTTTTAAAAAAATATATTTATTATAAATGAATTATACTATGGTCTCTAATAGAAATTTCATTAATATAAAAATAAAATTAAGAGAAAATAATTTTTTTTTATTTAAAAATATATTTACTTAATATTAAAAAAAATTATTTTCAATTTTTAATAAATGAGAAAAAGGATGTAAGGTATTAAAAAAAATACTGTTATATTAAATAAAACTGATGATTCTATATCTTGAATTAGGGATTTTCAATAACTGTGTGAAATTTGAGAGGAGATTCTATAATGGTTGTAGAAATTAAAATGGAGGAGTATTTGGTTAAGAGAATGTATATGGGATTATTTTTTTGGGAAATAAATATCTTATTAAAGAATACTGATTTCTACGATTTATTTAGTGTGATTTCATTAGGGAAGGGGGGTGAATTACATTATTTTATTCACCAAAAGAAAAATTCAAAATTATAATGTCTAGACGTAGGAACCACACACCGATACCCCAATATAGTTTTCTATGTGACGTCAAGCATATCTCCCCATATGCCCGAGTCAATAGACTATCAACAAGGTTCTATTATCAGTCTTGTAGAGAATATAGACTCTTTTTTAGAGTAATGTAATAGCCTAAAAAGAATAAATTGTATCCAAATATATAACTATAATAAGAAATATTCCAAAATCACATGATATCCAAAACTAATGAAAAAAATATGAAACTAAAAATTTAACGTGTTATGCTAATTTATGTGACAAGTTTAAAAATGAAACTGAAAATTAAAGACAGTAACGACTCCCAAATGGCCCCCAGACCACATCCAGTTCTCTCATCCACGATCCGTCCCATGTTAGACACCTAACACATGGACTTTTCCCTTCTCATGTATGAGAACCATGAAATCTATTTGGGTACCAATTAGGCATTCCATGTAGGGTGTGAGTACAACTCAGTAGGACACCACACACAATATCTAAAACAATATCTAGTCAAATAATAGTGTATCCAGTTGTGAAAATTATATAGAAGAATGAATAAATAATCAGTTATCACATTATCAACTATTATTTGTTGAACCACTTAAAGCCTTGGGATCCCATAGAAACCCGTATCTCAATACCTAATTCGGCTCATTCTAGAGTTGGAACTATTCCTATAACGACCCATACATTACATACATTTTTATTACTTCAGAATTGAAGAATAATTATTACAGTATAAAAAAACCATGATAGAACCATATAGGTATAGTGTCTTTATAAAATGGGAAACATAAACAATTGGTTCATAAAGAATCTACACTATCTCCTGATTATTTCATCATATCTAGAGTCCCTTTTGGCATAACCTACTTAATACCGTTCTTCCTGACCCGTGGAATAGAAAACATACCAAAGGGTGAGATCAAATGCTTAGTAAGGTTAAACAAAGGAAATATGAATCATATCATATTCATAAGAACATAACATTTTGAAAATCTTAACCTGCAAGAGAGAACATCATATCATAACATGAGATAAATCATAGTGGTGAAATTTAATCCCAATAATCATAACATAAAACATGAAACTTTGTGGTATACACACATAATCAAATAAAATCATTTCTTATTAGTCAAGACTCATTTCCAAGACCATCATAGTGGACAAAGTCAATTTCAGAACCGAGTTCACTCCTCATTCCAGTCCTGTATCACTGAAGCAGATTAACTTGTCGTTCCATCCATATATATCTCATGAGATATAAATATTTACCCAATGAATTAGAGTTATATATATGTCCCACCCATCTCATAATGAAACCATTCTTATGTGTGCCACACAATCATAAATCATATATCATAGCATAACCCATACAATAAAAATGGGATTCTTAAACATCATGCCATCATAACATAAACCATATAAGATAAAAGGAATTCATAAAAATAATTCCATCATAACCGAATCAAATCAATGTAAAAATATGGATAAATATACAACCCTATATTATCATAGATGGAAAATAATTTTGATAAAACACTTGAACTCCATTTTTTAGGAAAATATCCTTTCTACTTCAAAAACATTTTTCCTTTCTTAACATATCATACAATTTTAAAATAAAAGAAGTTAATTAAAAATAAACTTGAAAACTTGTAAAATAATCTTTCTGGAAATAATGTTATAAGAAATCATAAAAATCCATTCATGCCGTATAAGTTAAAAAAACATTCTCCTCGTACTTTGGTTAGAAAAGTCAAAAAGTATCTCATAATGAAAATGAAAAAAGATTCCTTTCATATCATTTAATAAAAAATCACCAATAGGTAAAATTGTATTTAAACAATTGTAGGAGGATAAAAATAATATTACATATTGAGGAAACATAGATGTGGATGATAAATATTTCCCAGTTAATTCTAATGTATAAACAATCTCGGATAAAAATGAGATTGTTAGATTTTCCCTTACCTTAGGTCTGATATGGTTTGTACGTATCCGAACCTCCTGTATAATGATTTAAATAAAGTCATTGACTTATTACAGAATCATATTAATTGTTATGATATCATATATGGTCATATTTTTGTCTTCGTATTAGTAATATTTCTACTTGTTATTCCGGTGTTCATTGCTTTATGTTCTTATGCATGTTTTGTAAAATAATTTCTTATTCATCTTTTTTGGTTATAGATACCTCATTTACTGAATTTTATTAGTGTAATATATATCATATTTTTTAATTCAATTCATTTATATAGTAATTATTCAATGAAATCATTAGAATGAGTCACATCACATCTTGGAGACGGTAGACCGTACGTACGCACGAGGGATGATATCATTAACATGATTGTGAAATTGTATTGAAGTGTATGGTGTATAATATTTCAGAATTAATATTACTTTAAAATAATCATATATAGTTATTTCTTCCATCATATACCCATCCAAGTATGTTAGTGATGAAGTAAAATATTAAACCACGGTGTGGAAAGGGTAGGCCGTACGTACGCACGCGTGGCAATTTCATTTTTTTAATAGGATGGATAGAAGATAGAACATGGTTGTTTCATATTCATAATAACATATCAGTATAAAATTTATACTTGAGTTATTACTTAATAATGAAACAACTCATATAGAGGAAGTAGAAGAAGAGATATGTTTGAATGAATCGGTAAAGGATATTACCGCTTCTTCAAAACTCCTCTTCTTAACCTCCTCTTAGGGCTTTACAGTTGGTCTTGGAAGAATAACAAGACCTCTAGTATGTTTCTTTTGAAGTGGATAAGATAAAATTGTCTGTGGATGGTGGATATTTATGTCTCAAAATTTGGATAGGAGTAGAGGGAGGAGGTTCCCTTTTATAAGGGAGGAGAGGGGCACCTTTGGAAACATAAGAAATATTAATTTATAATAAATTCCAAACCCACATAAAAACCTAAAAAAATGACTTAAATTCGAATATTAGATGAGATAGGGTTGTAATATCATGAGCCAATAAAATTTAGACAAGCATGGAATTTATTTTAAACCTTATCAACTTTATTTATTGTTATTTAATGTATGAAATTTTATTTGTGGTAATAATATTTTAGATTTTAAATTGTTATAAATAATTACATATTTGTTGTGAATTGTCCATAATTGGATACATTATGGCATTTTCGACCATATAAATTTCAATTTTAAATTTTTAAGTATTTTTTTGATTTTTAAACCACGTTATTTTTATAAAATAACAATAGTGTTAATTTTCACACTATTTATTTATTGGAATTTAAATAAAATCCACAAAAAAGATATGTTCTAACAAAAATATTTAATAGATTCCTAACATGTAAAATTTATCTATAAAATTAATGGAGAACATTAATTAGTTCATATAATATATATTTTAATATTTTTAAAACCATTTATTTGATATTTCAATAAATAAAATAATTTCTACATCACTATTGTGTCATCATTAATGATAATTATTTTATCACTAAAATTTTTAAATAAATTCTCATGGTGTAGATAATTTTATTATATTTCTGTAGAATATTTATATTCGATGTTTTATGATGTTTATCACTAAATTAAAATTATTACACTTACAAGATATAAGAGAGTGACATATTGTCACTTTCTTTGGCTTTAATAATAATTATTTCATTTTCATGGTCAAAAGTTCATGAAAAGAATATATTCCCACCCTTAGGTGATATGGGTATACTTTTATTCATCCAATATAATTTCGGAATGTGTTAGGGTAATTTTATAATCTTAGGTTTACCCTTAATTAGCTGATTTATCTTTAATTGTAGTATATAAAAATTACTGTTGTTACTATTCATAATATCAAAAAAATAAAAGTAACCTATTTACATAATTTGTTCCCACTGAATCCATATATGGAATCCATTTTTCAAAATTCAAAACATATAAGTTTCTGTTATTAAATTAAAATTTATCCCGTTGTTAAGAAAACGAGTTTTAAAAGTTAAAACATTGCCAAAGATTGAAATGTTTTTACCTATGAATTTAATTTAAAATTAATGTAATGACATAAATTATATTAAATGGTAAAAATATATTTTTTATACTTTAAAACCATTAGATATTATAATTTAACAATATAAATTATCTTGATGAAAATTTTTTTTTAATTAAAATTTAGCTTATTTTTACTATTCATCAAAATAAGAAACTTTTCAGAAAAATAACAAAAATTTATCCAATGTAAATTTTTATATCAGGATTCCAAATAAGAAGTTTATTTTGTAAAATTTAACTTATAAAATTATGAAAAATTATATTTATAAAGGGTGCACCATCAAAAGGCGGTAAAACTGCATATTTTTTAAAATACTTCTTTTATCCGAAAAATTGATTTTTTTTTCTTACCTCATTCTTGAAAATATGTAAGATAAATTATAATGTTATAAAATTTAAAATTCAGTTAATACTATTCATAATGTCTTGTTCATAATATTATAATAATATATCATTGTTTAGTGAAACTCAGCTTTGCGTGCAACACAAGCTATCGAGGAAGGTTTCCCTTCCGTGTAACGCATGCCAAGCCATTGTTATGTATAGGGAAATATTTTCTTGGTGTTGCATAAAACATAATACATAAAAAAATTATTTCTCAAAAAAAACTCAAGGTGTTACATTCTACCCCCCTTAAAAATAATTTTGCCCTCGAAATTCATCACTTCGTAACAAACAGATGAGGATACCTCTCTCTCATCATATCCTCAAGTTCCCATCTAGCTTCTTCTAATTGGTGGTTCCTCCATAAAACCTTAACCAAGCGAGTGCTCCTGTTTCATAGAACTTTTTCACTACGATCCAGAATCTCTATTGGCTGTTCTTCATAAGAAATATCTTTCTCCAGCGGTACAACTTCTTAGCTTAGTACATGTGAAGGATCAGGTATGTACATTCTCAGGAGAGATACATGGAACACATCATGAACTTGAGAGATATTCGGTGGAAGCTCCAATCGGTAAGCTACCTTCCCATCATGATCCGGTATCTCAAAAAGACCAATATACCTATGGCCCAGCTTGCCTTTCTTTCCAAATATCATTACTCTCTTCCAAGGAGATATTCGTAAGAACACATTATCACCCAATTCAAATTCTAGGTCTTATCTTAGGTTGTCATCATAGCTTTTTTTAGACTCCGGGCTTCTCTTATGTGTTGTTGAATAGATTAGACCTTTTCTGCCATCTTATCAACAAGATCAGGTCCTAATAGCTTTCTTTCCCCAACTTCATCCCAGAAAGTCGGAGTTTAGAATTTATTTCCATAGAAAGCTTCAAAAGGAGCCATCTGAATACTGGAGTGAAAGATATTATTATAAGAAAATTACACCAAATGGAGGTGTTGATCCCAACCACCATTGAAATCTATAGAAAATGCTCTCAACATGCCTTCTAGAGTTTCAATTTTCCTCTCAGACTGACTGTCTGTCTGTGGATGATAAGCAGTGCTGAAACTCAAATCTATATCTAGAGAATGCTGAAGACTTCGCCAGAAGTTCGAGGTAAACATTGGATCCTGATCAGATATAATGGAATGTGGCACTCCATGAAATCTTACCACTTCCTTCACATATATCCTGGAAAGCTGATCAAGATATAAATCTTCTCTAATAGAAATGTATTATTTCAACTTCGTAAAATGATCATCTATAACCCAGATAACATTATTGCCTTTGGTTGTTTTAGGAAGTCCAATGACAAAGTCCATAGTGATGTTTTCCCATTTCCATTCTAGTATGGGTAATGGTTGTAAGATCCCCATAGATTCTGTCTCTCAACTTTATCTTGCTAAAAAACCAAGCATCGAGAGACATATTCAACAAAATCTCTTTTTATACCATCCCACCAGAAGTACTCTTTCAGATCCCAAAACATATTCGTGCTTCTAGGGTGAATAGAGAATAAAGAACTATGAGCTTCATCCAATATTTCCTTCTTTAATTCGGGGATGGGAGGAACACAAACCTGATTCCTGAACCTTATTATTTCCTCACAATCAATGTGAAATTCCAGAACATTTCTCACCTTCTTTTGTAACTCTACATATCCTTTCTGTTCCTCTTTAATCTTCACATGTATAGGTGGTTGAACATTTATTTGAGAAAGATAATATTTTCCCCTTCTGTTATAATTCCAAGATCTATCCTTTGTAAATCCATAAATATTGGATCTTTTGTGATCCTCATCATGGATAAGCTGGTATGGTCTTGTTGACTTAAACCATCTGCCACCTTGTTTTCTTTCCATGGGTGTTAATGAAATGTGTAGTCATAATCCTTAATCAACTCCAACCATATTATTTGGCGCATATTTATCTACTTTTGTGTGAAAATATACTTTAAACTTTTATTATCAGTATAAATATCACACCTTTCACCATAAAGATAATGCCTTCAAATAATTAATGAAAATATTACCACGGCAAACTCCAAATCATGAGTTGGGTAATTTTTCTCATGTATTTTCAATTGTCGTGAGACCTAAGCTATTACCATATAATTTTTCATGAGAACACACCCCAATCCCTTCATGGATTCATCACTATATATCACAAACCTTTCTCCACTACAAGGCAGTGTGAGCACAGGTGAACTAGATAACCTTCTTTTTAACTCCTTGAAATTATCTTCACGCTCTTTTGTCCAAACGAACTTAACTCCTTTTCGAGTCAACCAGGTGAGTGGATTAGATAATTGTGAAAAATATTTGACAAAAATTTGATAATATCCAGCCAAACAAAGAAAACATCGGATCTCAGTTACTGTTTTTGGTCTTGACCATGTTTTTATAATCTTTGTTTTTGATGGATCCATAGATATCTCCTCTTTTGAGATTACGTGACCCAGAAATGAAACTTTTTGAAGCCAAAATTCACACTTGGTAAATTTGGCCTAAACCTTCTCCTTTATCAAAGTATTCAATACAATTATCAAGTGGCCTTCATGTTCTTCCTTTCTCTTTGAATTGACAAGAATATCGTCTATAAATACTACCACAAACTGATCAAGATAGTATATAAGAACTCTATTCATTAGATCCACGAAGATAGCAAGGACATTAGTAAGACCAAATGGCGTCACTATAAATTCATAGTGTCCATACCTTGTACGGAAAGCTGTCTTTGGTATATCCTCATTTTTGACCCTTAGTTGGTGATACCCTGAATGAAGAAAAATCTTGGAAAAGTATTGAGCTCCACATAGTTGGTCAAATAAGTCATCAATGCGTGTGAGAGGATATTTGTTCTTGATAGTGATCTTGTTAAGTTCTCGATAATCAATAGAGAGTCTCATTGATCCATCTTTCTTCATAAAAAAACATAACAAGTGCTCCCCAAGGTGATGCACTAGGGTGTATGAGTCTCTTATCAAGATTATCTTGGAGTTTCTTATTCAATTCTTGCAACTCAATTGGGGCCATTATATATGGTGTCTTTGAAATGGGCATATCACCCGGTATGGGTTCTATTGAAAACTCAACTTCACGATTTGGTGGAAGACCTGTCAATTCCTATGGATAGACATCATCAAACTCCCGTACAATGTTCATATACATAATCATGAGTTTCTCTCAAACCATTTGAGATAAATAACCTTCATTTATTGAAATCAAGACCCATAAGATGGAAGAAATTTCCACTGGAA
Organism: Viscum album; assembly: GCA_963277665.1. NCBI lineage: Eukaryota > Viridiplantae > Streptophyta > Magnoliopsida > Santalales > Viscaceae > Viscum > Viscum album. The sequence continues at coordinate 818,866,651 of OY728165.1, forward strand.
GGTTATATTCATCCTTCCATCGATAGATGATCATATATTGATTGGGAATAAGAAATGTGACTTTACTTCTTTGGAAATCTATATGAGCACTATATAAGGAAATCCAATCCATTCCAATAATCACATCAAATTCCACTATAGGAAGGATCACAGGATTTGCAGGAAGCAATTTCTGATAAATGTCAATTTGAGAAGAATTATAAACTTTTTATGCATCCATTGTGCCATTAAGATTTGTCACAGCTAACTCAATAGATAATTTTTGAGGTAGTACGACTATAACCCTAGAAAATTATTCAGAAATAAAGGAGTGGGTAGATCTAGAATCATGTAAAACATTTTCTACTTTAGAGTGGATGGTAAGTGTACCTTTCACCACTTTGTTATCGTACTCTACATCACATATAGAAATTGAATGTGACTTTACTTTTCCTTTTTCCTTAAGAGTTTGTTGATGTCGATCATCATCAACAACCCTTGGATTAGGGAATTGATTAGCATAATTCCCAATTTACTTACACTTGTAACATTTAAGTGTAGGAGGTGCATTCTGTGTAGCCTTTTCTTTGTTCTCATCACTAGACATATTTTTTCCATCATTTTTGCATTCAAATTCCCGATGACCATCTTTTCCACATTTGAAACATTTACTTTTCCCTTGAAGAAAATTCCCTCCATGTTTCTATCCACACATTTAGAATAAGGGAAAACTCATATTATTTTCAGTGTGGTCTTTAGATTTCCCTTTGAATTCTTTTTTCCTCTTCTTATCAAACCCATATGACTGATGGGTTACTCTAATCTCCATAGCAACCTTGAGAGAAAATCGAACAATTTCCTTGTAGCTATTGAAGTCCCTTATGGCTTACTCCCTTCGAAGACTTGGTTTTAAGCCACTAATGAATCAATCGATCTTACTCTCAGGTTGGATAATAATTCTGGAACATACATTTCAAGTCTTGTAAAAAAAATTTGTAGGTACCAAAAGATTAATCATCCTTTTCCTTTAGTACAAGAAACTCCTTCTCTATATTTTTTTTGAAGAATACGAGGGAAGTAATTATTGAAAAATCTATTCTTGAACTTGTACCATTCCATGGTCTCAATTTCATCTATTTGCCTCGTATTTTTGATAAAATTCCACCATTTATCAACTTCACCTTCCAAACGATATACTGCTAAATGACTTTATCATGTTCAGAACATTGTAGAACTGAAAATTTCTTTTCACTGGTACTAATCCATTGTTCAGCCACTAATGGATCAGTAGAACCACTGAATGAGGGTTGACACTGCCTCATGAAGGATTCAACAGAATGTTCCTCCTTTGTCTTCTCGTTTGGAAGTCCTACATGATTCATAGCTTGAGAAATTGTGTGTGCATGGCTACATGATTTTTCAATCCATCTCCCATAACGTTTGGTTGCTCAGGGGTACAATCATTGAATTTCCCGTCGTATTCAGCATTAACATGGTTCCTTCGGGTTCCAACCGTTGACTAAAACCAATAAGCACAATGTGAGAAACACTAATAATAATAGGAATACCACATAATCAAGAATAAAATTTCACAACTAAGGTCTTATCATATGTTATTCATGGCCATTTCGAAAACACTAATATTGTGTTCTCTGCTTAGACACAACCTTAGGGTTTTTACTAAGGCTTTAACATCCTAGTTTCCAATGGATGACTATACCATTCCTATGATACCAACTATAACAACCCATACTTTACATACATTATTATTACATCAGAATTGATGTATACTTATTACAACATATAACAAAACCATTATAGGACCCGAATTGATGAAACTTTGTGTAATACACACATAATCATAGAAAATATTTTATTATTAGTCAAGAATCATTTCCAAGACTATCATAGTGGAAAAAGTCAATTTCTGAACCGAGTTCACTCCTCTTTCTAGTCCTGTATCACTGAACTGAATTAACTTATTATTCCATCCATGTCTATCTCATGAGATATAAATCTTTACCCAATGCATTGGAGGGAGATATAGGTCCCACCCATCTCATAATGAAACCATTCTTATGTGTGCCACAAAATCATAAATCATATATCATAGCATAACCCATGCAATAAAAATGGGATTCTTAAACATGATGCCATCATAACATAAACCATATAAGATAAAATGAACTCATAAAAATAATTCCACCATAACTAAATCAAATAAATGTAAAAATAGGGATAAATACAGAACCCTATATTATCTTATTTGGAAAATAATTTTGATAAAACACTTGAACTCCATTCTTGAGGAAAATATCCTTTCTACATTAAAAACATTTTTCCTTTATTAACATGTCATACAATTTTAAACTAAAAGAAGTTAATTATAAATAACCTTGAAAACTTGTAAAGGAATCTTCATGGAAATAATGTTCTAAGAAATCATAAAAACCTATTCATGTTGTATAAGTTAAAAAAACATTCTTCTCGTACTTTGGCCGGAAAAGTCAAAAAGTATCTTGTACTGAAAATGACAAATGATTCCTTAAATATATTTTACTAAAAATTAACCAATAGGTAAAATTGGATTTAAACAATTTTAGGTGTATATAAATAATATTACATATTGAGGAAACATGGATGTGGATGATAAATATGCCACAGTAAATTCTGAAGTATAAATAATGTCAAATAAAAATGAGATTGTGAGATTTTCCCTTACCTTAGATACGATATGCTATGTACGTATCTGAACCTCCTGTATAATGATTTAAATAATGTCACTGACTTATTAAGAAATATTATGCATTGTAATGATATCATATAAGGTCATATTTTTATCTTCTTATTATTAATATTTATACTTGTTGTTCAGGTGTTCATTTCTTTTATGTTCTTATTCATGTTTTGTCGAATAAATTCTTATTATTTCTTTCGATTATAGAAAACTTATTTACAAAATGTTATTAGTGTAATATATATCATATTTATTAATTAAATTCATATATATAATCATTATTCAATGAAGATCATGTAGAACGAGTCGCATCACATCGTGGAGACGGTTGGCCGTACGTACGCACGAGCGATTATATCATTCCCATGATTGTGGAATTGTATTGAAGTGTATGGTGTATAATATTTCAGAATCAATATTACTTTAAAATAATCATATATAGTTATTTCTTCCATCATATACCCATCCATGTATGTTATTGATGAAATAAAATACTACACCACGACGTGGAGATGGTAGGCCGTACCTACGCACGCGTGGTGATTTCATTTTTTTCGTAGGATGCCTAGAAGATAGAGCATGGTTGTTTCATATTCATAATAACATATTAGAATAAAATTAATACTGGAGTTATTACTTAATAATGAACCTACTCATATAGAGGAAGTAACAGAAGAGATAAGTTTGAAATAATCGGTAAAGGATATTACTTCTTCTTCGACGTGCCTCTTCTTAACCTCCTCTTATGGCACTAAATTTATTCTTTGAAGAAGACCAGGACCTCGATTATGTTTCTAGGGATGTGGAGAAGAGAAAATTGGCAGGGTTTGGATGAGCTTGGAGGCTCAAAATGGTGTGAGGAGGAGAGGGAGGAGGTTCCCTTTTAAAAGGGAGGAGAGGGGAAACTTTGGAAACATAAGAAATAATAATTTACAATAATTTCAAACCCCACTTAAAAACCTCCAAAAATGACTTAAATACGAAGATGAGATGAGATAAGGTTGTAATGTCATCATCTAATAAAATTTAGACATGTTGGGAATTTATTTTAAACCTTATCAACTTTATTTATCCTTATTTAATCTATTTAATTTTTTTTGTGGTAATAATATTCTAAATTTCAAATTGTTAAAAATAATTACTTATGTGTCAGGAATTGTATATAATTGGATACATTATGACATTTTCAACCATATAAATTTCTATTTATAATTTTCAAATATTTTTGTGATTTTTAAACCATGTTATTTTTATAAAATAATAATAGTGTCAATTTTAACACTATTCATTTATTTGAATTTAAATAAAATCCACACAGAATATATGTTCAAAAAAAATATTTAATAGATTCCTAACATGTCATATTTTTCTAGAAAATTAATGGACCACATTAATTAGTTCATATAATATTTATTTTTGTATTTTTATACTATTTATTTGATATTTCAATCAATAAAATAATTTCTACATCATTATTGTGTCATCATTAATGATAATTATATTATCCCTAAAGATTCTAAATAAATTCTAATGATGTATATAATTTTATAATATTTCTAGAGATTATTTATTTTTTTAATTTTATGAATTTTATCACTAAATTAAAATTATTACACTTATAAGATATAGGAGAGTGACAAGTTGTCACTTTCTTTGATTTTAATAATAATTATTTCATTTTCATGGTCAAAAGTCCATGAATCGAATCTATTCCAACCCTTAGCTGATATGGGTATACTTTTATTTAGAAAATATAATTTTTCTATGTGTTAGGGTAATTTTATAATCTTAGGTTTACCCTTAATTACCCGATTAATCTTTAATTGTAGTAAATAAAAATTACAGTAGGTACTATTCATAACATCAAAAAAATAAAAGTAACCTATTAACACAATTTGGACCCAATTAATCCAAATATGGAATCCTTTATTAAAAATTAAAAACACAGAAGTTGTAGTTATTAAATTAAAATTTATCCCGTTGTTAGAAAATGGGTTTTAAAAGTTAAAACATTTCCAAAGATTGAAATGTTTATTCATATTAATTTAATGTAAAATTTATGATAATGTCCTACATTATATTAAATGGTAAAAATATATTATTTTTATAATTTAAAACAATAAAATATTATAATTTAACTATATAAATTATCTTGATGACAAAAGTTGTTTTTAATTAAAATTTAGCGCATTTTTTATATTCATCAAAATAAGAAACTTATCAGAAAAATACCAAAAATTTATCCAATGTAAATTTTTATATCATAATTCAAACGAAGAAGTTTATTTTGTAAAATGGAACTTATAAACTTGTCAAAAATTATATTTATAAAGGGTGTGACATCAAAAGGTGGTAAAAGTGCATTTGTTTTTTGAAAAATACTTCTTTTATCCGAAAAATTGATTTTCTGTTCATACCTCATTCTTGAAAATATGTATTATGAATTATAATGTTATAAAATTAGAAATTCATTTATTACAATTCATAATCGCTAGTTCAAAATATTATAATAATATATAATTGTTTAGTGAAACTCGGCATTGCGTGCAACGCAAACTAGCGAGGAAGGTTGCTCTTGCGTGTAACACAAGCGAAGCCAGTGTTGTGTGTAGTGAAATATTTTCTTGGTGTTGTGTATAAAATAATACATAAAAAAATATTTCTCATAAAATCTCAGGGTGTTAATATTCCCAAGGAATATCATGTCTCGAAATTCCATTATTACCATTCCGTAATTCAATTCATATATGAATGACCATGTTACCATTCATTAATTCACACTTGAATACCCATGTTACCATTCAAACTTAACACATTAGAATTACCATGTTCCCATTATTTATTTCTCAACTAAATAACCATTTTACCAATCATAACTTCACAATATAATTTCCATGTTACCATTCATCAACACATAATTAATTAAATAATTAATTATCTACATCTATTACATTACTAATTAAATAATTAGATAAACACTATAATTCCATTAGTTAATTAAAAAATTAACTAATCCCAAAAATAAAATTAATTAAATCAACAATTAATTAATCAAATCAATTTCATCACTAATTCAATAATTACATAAATAGAACAATTCTATTTGATAATTCAAAAATTAACTAATCAAGTCAATAACATTAATTAACTAAACAGTTAAATAAATAAATTAATAATATTAGCTAATTATAAAATTAAAAAATCATGTAAATAACAATAATGAATATAAAAATTAATTAATGACTTCAATTATATTTGTCAATTAAACAATAAAGTAACCACACCAATTTCATTACAAATTCCAAAATTAGTTAGTCACATTAGTCCTTTTAATTATTTCCCCAAATAATTAAGCACACCAATCCCATTAATTAATTTATATATTAATTAATCAATATCCACAAACTCAAAATCACACAATTAATTACAAAATTAGTTATATCAATCACAATCTCAATACATCATAATTAATTCCACAATTTATTATCTCAATTCTCAAAACTCAATATATCATAATTAATTCACAAATTAATTTTCTAAAACCAAAGAACTAAATATCTAATAATTAATTGTACAATTAATTATCTCATATAAACAAACTAAATATCTCATAATTAATTCTAAAATTAACTGTATCAATCTTTAATTCTCAAAATCATCAATTTCACTTCTCCTCAAGTAATTAATTCACAAAACTAATTAATTCAATAAATAACACAATTTCTATACATCGAATAGTAATGATATAATTACATAAACATGATTTAAATTAATTTCATTGGATTTGAATTATATACCACCCACTTCATGTATGTTTTGAAGAACACCCTCTAATAGAAATCACCAAAATAGAAGTATCACAAGGATGTAGAATGTGATGATAATCTAAATCACTAAATCAAGATAATAATCCAAGATCTATTAAATACAGATCTAGTTCCAAAATACTAGTTCTATATACACAATCCAAGATATATATCCAAATAACTAAATCTATATATATCTACAATATAAACGAACAAGCCACAAAAGGAATAGTATATGAATGAGAGATCATTTAGGAAGAAACCACAAACTTGAAGAGGTGTAGATCTACTAACCAGGCATCAAATCACTAAGAAGGGTGGTATGAATTGATTATAATCCCTCTAATAGGCTATATAAATGTGATAAAATGATTATGGGTTGAGATATAGAATTCTAGGGTATTATAAGGGGGTTGGAGATGTTTCTAATTACTTTTCTGGGGATTAAAATTTTGTACATGCGGTTTTCTGCTCAGGGAAAACAATCTCCACTTACCATGTCCCCAAACCATATCCCTCTTCTGGGAGGTGGAATTCATGGTTTGAAAAACCATTTACCATCCCCTCTATCCACAATTATATAGTTTTTTAGGAAAGGGTTCATGGTTAGGGAAAACTATGTGCCTACCATGCAATTACCTATTTCTTGAATTTTTCACAAAATTTAATCCTAAAAAACACCATGTTAAGACCCAAACAAAACATAATCATCACAAAGAAAAAGATTACATGTGAATGAGACGTAGATATCTTCAAAAAGGTTAGGATCTTACAATCTCCGCACCTTATAATATCCCAATATTTTTCTTTACTCCCAAGAATCTCTATGATTCAAAGTCAAAAAGATTAGGAAACTAATCCCTCATATCTATTTTCCTCTCCCATTTTCCTCTTGAAAAATACCATGTTTCCACAATACATGATCTGTTGGCATAGAATTTTCCAACAAAAATTTATCACTGTGATCCAATAAATGAATAATATTCTCCTCAAGGGATCCATCTAAATCAAGCTCAATATCATCCACATAAATCAAATGAGAATTATTGGCGTGATAACTCTATAGTTTTGAAACACGGAAAAAACTCGCATTAGACTGTATCTATGAGGAAGAAAAAATTTGTGCATCCCTATCCCAATTCTATCTACATCCTCAAATGGTCAAACAAACTTAGGTTCCATGTTTCCCTCTCTCTGTATCCTATGGTGAACCAATCTTGGTGACAACAGATGGAATACACAATCACTCTATGTAAATTCTAAGGTTCATTGAAGTATATAATCATATGACTTCTTTCTAATTTGAGACGTATCAAAAAATTTAGGATTCAGCTGAACCTAATCCAACCTCTCCTGCATGAGACTCAATCCCAACAACTTTAACTCACCTGCCTCCATCAAAAAATAACTGAGATGCTTGGCCTACCACAAAGTGCCTTGTATCATCTCATCTATATCGTTTTCTAATAACTATTATTTTAGAAGAACTACACTAGTTCTAGTGCTTCTACCAAGATGCTCCGATGTTTAGAACACACTCTTGTAGTATATCTTCAACCACCTATATAGTAAGTTAGGACTGTCCATCTTTGTACAGGTGAAAAAATGAAGTCAAAAAAACTTGTGTACCAAGTTCCCTCTATAAGCCCTTCTAAAAGAATGAAGTAAAATAAGAGTCTCCATATTAAATAATAGTATGTGGAACTCCATGCAGATATACTATCTCTAAAACAAATAGTTCTCCCGAATTCTTTAATGATAAGGTTTCCCTTGTAGGAAGTAAATGCACTACATTCATCAAATGGTCTAAACCGGCCAAATAGCATCATTTTTCTAAGGTGTATTCAAGAGACACTCCACAAAGTCCATGGTCATTTCCTCCCACATCCACTCCAGAATGGGTAACGTCTATGGAAAACCTCCAGGTCATTCATGCTCGAATTTCACTTATTGAGAGGAGAAACATCATGTCACGAACCCTACTATCTACTTTTTCTTTCCCAACAACCAAAACTATCATTGAAGGATATGACACATTTTGGTCACCCTTGAATGTTCCACCCACTTCAAGGCATGATATTCATGCATCATCTCCTCTCGCATGTTCTTAGGAATAAAAACCCAATTCATGACATAGATGACCTCATCAATATCTATGCTACAATAAGAAGGTGAATCCCCACCTTTAAGTTTTAACTCAAGGTAAAACATTCTAGAACCTCATACCGCCAATCTCAGACCTGTATCTAAAGTGTAGACTCCACTAAAACTGATATAATAGTGATATGATCCCAACTCTACTAATCACAATGTTCATCTCGTATAGTAAAGCCCTCATATTCTACTCATCATAGTACTCCTAAACTGCTCGAGTCTAAGTATTTCTACTCAAAGAATCAACAACACAATTTCCCTTCCCAGGTGTATATGGTAGCTCGAAATTGAAATACTACATATACTCAACCCATCTATGATTAATAATATTCAAATATCAATGAAAAAAGATATACTAAAAGATATTTTTGTTCATATACACAATAAAAATTTCTCTAAAGAGATAATGCTGCCAACACCTTAAATTGTAAACCAAAAATTACAATTTGAGGTCTTGCTTACACTAATTCTGTTCATTTGGCCTCATCTGTGGAGGATCCTACCCCCCAACTTTGTATCCTTACATACACATAACTCCACGTACGATCCCGAATGAATCACAATATACCATATAATCCTCAAATAGATCATCTATGATCAATATTTGAGCCGATGTTAAACTCTTCTTCAACTCGTGGAAAGAATTCAAACGTGATTATAACAAATAAAAATTTATCCCACTTTTGGTCAAGCATGAAAGTAGTGCATACAAATGAGAAAAGTTTTGAAATAATTTATAATAATATCTATCCGACCCCATAAATATATGGATATCAAATACATTCTTGGGTTTCTCCCAAGAAACTACTACCTAAACATTTTTTGGGTCCACAGACACAATCCTCTAAGATGATATGACCTCAGAAGTGTTCGTGATCAATATAAAACTTAAACTTTGATAGATTGGAGTATAATTGATGATCTATAATCATAATCAAGATGATTTTAAAAGGATGGACATGATCATTATGATTCATAAAGTATAACAAGATATCATACACAAACACTACAACAATGTGATCCATGTATGGATAGAAGAACATATTCATAAATTCCATAAACCCTGGTGGTGTGTTCACAAACCAAAATTACATTATGAAAAACTCATATCAACCACACCGGATTATGAAATAATTCCTTGGTATATTGGATGTTTGAACACCCAACAGATGATACCCTAATCTCTAGCCTATCTTGGAAAAGAAACATTATCTCCTTAATTGGTCAGGTATATCATTTATTTGCAAAAGACTATATCGATTCTTCAAAGTCACCTAGTTCAACTTCTTATAATCAACAAACAAGTGTAGGGTCCCTTCCACCTTCTTAGAAAAAAATTCGTGAAAACCAAAGCTATGTACCCAAATAGATGAAACCCTTATCCAGAAACTATTTTAGATGAGTCTTGATATTTTTAAGCTCTATATGTCACATTCTATATGGTGGAACAGAAACTGGATCATCCTAAGGTTTGAGTTCAATGGTAAATTCAACACATCTCTCTGGTGGGAACTCTGATTAGTATTCAAGAAATAAATACAGAAAATATTACACTATAGGTGGAAGGAAATCCTTCAATATTCCCCCATCATCCATTAATAGTTTATAATATTTTTATATAATCTCTCTCTGTTGCAGAGTAATTGGCCCCGGTCATCTTTCCTGAATACACCACCCTCTATGGTGAACATAACTGTCACCCTTATGATTTGTAAAATTCAATATCTTATGGTAATTTTCTATGTAGTCTTAGTATGCTACTAACCAGTCCATACCCAGTATTAGGGTGAAGTTTGAATTGTCATGAATATATATATCCAATAGAAAATGGTACCCTCTAACCTCAAGAGAACACCCTTTCCATAAGAAAATATATCTCAACTGTAATTCCATAAGTGTTTCTGTCATCAACACCCTTCTCATGAACTCCATAGCAAGGATAAAAACATTCAAAAGTTTTGAAAAAAAAAATAATGAGAGGAACTAGTATCAAATAAGGCACTAGATAAAGTAGAGGCTATAAAAATAGTACCTCTCACAGTTGATGGTCCAACCTCTCTATCCAAAAGTTTAGGATGCACCACATGCAACTGTCCTGACCATATTCTCTTCCATGTTTTCTAACTCCCCTTTGATGCACTAGTATGCTGATTCATGTTCTATTTCCTAGAAGTACAGTGACCATTATGTCTACCACCTTGGAAAGTATAACTCAAGATTCCAGACTTAATTGGTGTAGAAGGTCCCCTTCCCGCACCATAGTTCTTTCTAAATCCTATATCACTGCTCATCAGTAACTGGGTCTTGTATAAATTCTATATATGTCCCATATTTCCCCAAGAACTGAACTCTACTAGTGGTTGGGGGAACTATATTCAGATATGTTCTGACCTACCACATTGGCGATAGACCACCAAAGTAAGATCCTGATAAAATGATCCCTCTATATATACACCCTGATTCCAAACTTTGCTGACTAATACAGTTATAGCGGTGCTTTATTTTTACAGAAGTATCATGTAATAATCATCATGAAACAACTATTTTTCATGCACTGGAAGCCTCCTTCTGGTTCCCCTCATCCATGATATCCTGATCTTCCACCTTAGTAAACATCTTTAACCAAAAAATGTTAACTAGGTACTAAATCACACATTTATGCTCATCCCAAAAACATGTCACCGTAGCTGTCTCATCCCTTAATGACACTGGATAAATACATTTCAAGTCTATAATGTATCCAACATAGTCTATCATAGCCATAATCCCCTAAATCAACCTCATAAACTCAATGTCTCTCTCATTCCTCAATGTCTCTGGATAGAAGTTCTCAAAGAACATCTTTAAAATGTCATTTCATGGAACACCATTTGTCTATCCAGTCCATGCCTAGATATTCCACCAACGCTTCACTAATACTCATAGAATATAAGCATACAGCTTGTACCTCCTCTGAGCATAAGTCTCTAAAAGGTCAAGTATCATCTTAATGGACTCAACCCAAAATTTAGGTCCCTCAGCTCCACCCTCTCTAGTAAAAGTCCGAGGGTGATGCAATAAAAAATCCCACGTCAAACCAGATATACTCTCCACAACCATCCTTGGGTCTCTTTCAATAAGCTGTAAGAAGTGGGAAAATATATCTTGGAACAACTACCCAGATTCCTCACCAAGAACATTTCTGCCTTAGGTTACACCACTTGGGAATCATTCTTAGTCATTTAATCTAGATGTCCTCTCAACAAGCATAATCATAAAGGCATACTATTTTAAATGTCAAACATGAAACTTATGTCACATTTCACATAATAAAAACATTTTTGTGAGAGGGAAACACAACAATAACCCATAATTCTTTTCCCTAACCCTCAGCACACTATAAAAATTGAGGTGTTGTCACGACCCTTAACAATCCTTCACATAGGTCTGGGTTAACAAGGGTAAAAAAATTCCCATTATTCATGATTCTCATTTAGACACCCATTTATTATAATCTTGAATCATTTTAAAATATCTCTAAATTTCAAGTTAGTATCCATTTCCATTTCAATTTCCCATGAAATAAAAAACAGTTCTAGATCAACAACCTTCACATAACCTATTTTCCTATGCATACTTAAAATGATGCATTTCATAATAAACATAAGTGATGCATATAACTCAATGCTAATTATGTACCTGGCCATGAGTCAACTCTAGAAAAATATCAACATCAATTATAAAATCACACAATAAGTGTGTCACACCACATAAAATAATATTCAGCGTTAACAAAAAAACAACAACAATAATCCCACCCTAGGTACTTCTGTTCTCCCCCATACATGGGTTAATTAATCCCATGAACAAACTCATCAAAGAGGTCAGAATATTCCTAGTATCCTATATACCTTTCCAAAAAAGTAAGACAAAAAATAAAATAAACTCCTCTGATACCACTTTGTAACATCCTGACCTGGGTTCCACACATCGGTACCCCAAGAAAGTTCGTTACGTGAACTCAAGCACGCCTCCCCATATGCTATAGGCTACCGACTAATAGCAAGGGTTTCTTATCAGTCATGGGGAGACTATACCATCTTTTTCAGAGTAAAATTCCTATGGAAAATAAATAAACAATAACAAAATATATAACCATATCCATAAAGATTCCAATATCACATGATGACCAAAATTTAAGATACAATATCATACTGAACAATAAATGTATCATGATAATGTATATGCCAAGTGTTGGAATGAAACTCAAAATAATAAACACTTATGAAACCCAAATGGGCCTCGAGACACATATGGTTCCATCATCCATGATCTATTCTAACTCGGCCACCTAACATAGGTCCATTTATCTTATCCATTCCTACAACCATGAAATCCACTCGGGTACCAATCATGCATCCTGAGTAGAGTGTGAGTACAACTCAGTAGGACACCACCAATGACATCTAAAACAATCTCTAGTCAAATAATACTATATGGAGTTGTAATAATAAAGCACAATGTATAAATAAATAGTTATAACATTATCAAATCATTATTATTTAACCATATAAACCCCTTGAGTTGCCAAATACATCAGCATCTCTATACCTGCTTTATCCTATGTCGGAGTCTAAAATATTCCCAATGAATATCATGTCTCATAAGTACATTTTTATTATTTATTAAGTTAATTCATATATGAATAATTATGTTACCATTCCTTAATTCATACTTAAATGCCCATGTTACCATTCAAACATCTAACATTAGAATAACCATGTTCCCATTCTTTATATCTCAATAAAATGACAATGTTATCATTCATAACATCACAATTAAATGATCATGTTACCATTCATCAACACATAATTAATTGAATAATTAATTATCCATAGTAATTACATTATTAATTCAACAATTATTTAAACACCACATGTAACACAACATGTTCTTAAAAATAAATTAAAATGCACGATAATTTGTTTTAAGTAGATATTTATAACTAACCTTTAACATAATTTTACTGATTCTATGATTTGAATTTAAAAAAATGGTCATCTACGGTTTTGATCTATAAGTTATTTGGAGTATGATGGAACCAATATGCTTTTTGGGGAATACTAACACCCTTATGAATAGTTATATGACCCTAATGAATAGTAAATTGTATTATTATTTTATTTTCATAAGGCATTATGATAATGACCACTTGATTAATTTTTCAAGGTGATATAAAATGAGTTATAGTTTCAAAGTTGTTAAATTTTGAATAAAGTATGATTTTGTTTAAAAATAAAATTAATCATATCTAAAAAATTATTTTCAAAAATGGAATTCATTTTTTAATTTGACACATCAAAAAATGGTTAGGTTGAATTTTTGTGATTTTTAGGAAATTCTTGAATTTATGATGAATAGTGAAATACTGTAAAATACCGTATATTCAAATTATCTGTTAAATATACTATTTTTTACACCATGGATGATGAAGGCCTACATTTGTTTTGAACACACATGCATATATTACTATTTGGGGTCACATTAAACAAGACTATTCATATTTTTGATAAAAAATATTTATATAATAATTAAAATAATATAAAATCTCTTCTCTCATCCGCTATAAATACCACCCTCATTCCCCTCTTCCTCTCACACATCTCAAGCCTTGAGCATTTTCTATGTTCTATTAAACCCCATCCCCATGGACCTTCCCCACATCCAAGACCTATTGGTCTCACCAAAATCCAAAACCAAAGGCCTTAGGGAGGATCTTAAGGAAACGATATCTTGAGGTAAGAAACATCTTCCTTTTTCATGTGTTTAATTTTAAATTAAATATTATTATTATAATCTGATCCCCTACCCTTATCTAGGAGGTATTAAATATACAGAATCATATATTTTTTATTTTATCATGTTTATGTAAAAAATTCATCGTCATTCTTCCTTTCCTCACCCTCTTATTCGAAAAATAAAAACACCTTCCAGGATGTGTCGATTTACCAAAATTGCTGATGATGTGTTTTCAATTTCCATTAATTCATTCAAATATGATCATAAAACACTTTTAATGGATGAAAAATAATTAAAATTTTATTATGTAACCTATTTTATGTTCATTAATGAACTTATATTCATGACATTAAATTATATAGTGAATCAAGCTCATGATTATGGAAGAACCGCCAAAAAGGATCTAAAAAAATATAATTAATGGTTTATCTAAAGATTCATAATCATATATGATAAGAAAATGATTTATAGTATCAATATATATTTCGAAAAAATATTAATACCATTTAATTCTGACTCTATAATTTCATTTTCATACAACAAGAAAATCATATACAAACCAGCCATGGAAATCACGTAAATAACCCACCCAAAATAATAGAAGGAACAAAATACTAATAACTAAAGGTTGAAATGATATTATAAAATGATCATATAAGGTGTTATTACCATGAAAAGGTTTCTTTAAGATATTAATAACAATATTTTTAACATTATAGTGTAGTTTTAAAAAATATTGATGCAAGAAAAACCTGAGGTAAGGGAATTCTTAATCAAATTTTCATTCATTGAGTTAATCTTATAATTTATTAATTGTGTGGTTTTGAGATACTTTTTGTGATGAATTTTTTTATTATGATTTATTATTTTCATTTAAATTTTATACACATATTAATTTCGTTCTATTGATTATCATACCAATTATATGCTATTTTTAAGGGACATCGCTTATAAAATCTTCTTTTAAACTTCGTGTTTTACAAGATTCAAAAGAAATATTTTTATGAAATTATTCATGTTGTATAATTATGTTCTATTTATTGGGAATTATTAATGATGAAGGGTGAGAAATACATCTCCCTCTAATTAATTGGGTATTTTTATGTTTGAGGTTAGTCGAATGGTTACTCTAAGTGTAACTGCGATGGTTACACTAATAGATAGCCGTCTGGGTTAAATTGTAAGGTATAAATAAGGGTTACAAATGATATGGTATCCATGAGGGTTAAAATTTTAATCATGTAATTCCCAAGATAAATTTATGGTTCTATTTATGTTCGATATGTTCCATGTAAATTTCATGTAAATATCAAGTTTCAAAGAGTAAATTTATATGGGTGACAAGTATGTCTTTTTTGTAAATGATTTCATAGGTTGCAAGTATTCATGGAATAATATTAAAATTCATTATTTATATATCCCTTAATTATATTTTTGTTCCCATACCATGTTTTAAAATTATTTTCACATGCTATAAGGATTTGTAAGACAAATTAGGAAGCCATGTCAAAAGTTACGAAGACTTGTAAAACAAAACATGATTTATTTGAAAAGATTTATATTTATGAAGAAATGGATACTTTTTTTAGGGAATCCGCACTATATAAATGTGGAATTTTTTTAATGTGATATATCCCAATTCTATAAAACTCTAAACATGAAAAGGTCCTCAATGTGAAAGAAAGTGGGTTCTTGACTAAAATTCAAGATTATGTAATGTAATAAGGCCCAAGTCCTTATAGTTAGTATCAAATGATGGTTTAGATCACATTAGCAGTTATGATGATGTTAATAGAATAAAATAAATGATTTTTAATCTAAGTTTAATTTTAAATGATATATAATTTAACAATTAGCATGTTTTTTGACTAATATATGTTCGTTAAGAATAGTTTTCTATAGAAGAATCATGGAAGCTAAAGTGAAGAGGCACCGATAGAATGATATTATTCTGAATCTGTAGCCCAGAATGGTAGGGATTGGATCTGAGTATTTTGTTATAATAATGGCTTAGCTGGCGCATGAAATAAATTTTGGTGGAATCCAAGAAAGAGAACAACTATAGGTACTACAAAGGAACATGATGATAGTGGAACATTTTATGAGACAACACTCTCCTACTTTCAATGGATCTTATGAACTAGTAGTGGCTGAAGAATGGATTAAGGAATATGAAAAGACATTCAATGTTAAGTAATGTTCAGATAATTAAAAGGTAAGTCTTTCCATTTATATAGTCAATGGTGAAACTAATCAGTGGTGGTCAAAGGTCAAAAATATCATGGATAGAGAGGAGATTGATTCCTTAGAGTGGGATGAACTTAATAGTATTTTCCTGGAAATATTATTTCCTAAGGTGGTGAGACATTAGATAGAGAATCAATTCCTTGAATTAAGGAAAAATAAGAATGATTTAGTGGTTGTGTATGAAGTGAACTATACCCAACATGCGAGGTATGATCAATATCATATTCTGGTTCTTGATATAAACATCAACCATTTTTACTCAGGATTTAAGATAAGGTATCGAAAGGAATTGGCCTCCTGGGAATTCAAAAGTTATGAGAAACTAGTCCAATGTGATTAGATGGAAGAAATGGATTATTCTATTGACCATGTGCACATTGAAAACAAGGGGAAGGAGAGGTCTATATGGAATGCAATGAGTAATAATCAATACAAGAAATCTGATAGTAAGAAATTTGAGTTTCCAATTTGTGAAAAGTGTAGAAAAAAGAACCCTAGGGAATGTCGTACCAAAATAAGGATGTGTTTTTGATGTGGTATTTTTGTACATATGGCCTAATATTGCAATGAAAATGAACATAAGACTAATCTTGATAAGAAAACTGTAAAGTGATTTAAATGTGGTGATATGAGTCATTAAGAAAATGCCTACCCAAAGATAGATATGAATGATGTAAAGAAGTCATTATATAAGTATAAAGTTGTAGTGAGATCCTTTGAGATTAAATGAGAAAATTTTGGGCCATCCTATTAATATGTATTAGGTACCTCATTTGTTTACTCATATTTTTATAAAGTTTTGTTTGATACGGGGTCTATAAATTCCTTTATTTTTAGAAATTTTCTAGTAAACCAAAAACATCACCATGATAAATAAGACCAAAACATATTGTTAAAACCTAAGAGAGAAATATTATAGCCAATATGAATTATAATAATATTTCTATTTTAGTCTGTGGAAAGAAATTACCTAAAAATCATGTTATTTTTCACTTAGTAGAATTTGATGATATTATGGTAATGGATTGGCTTTCTATTTATCATGCTATGATTGACTGTAGATCAAAAGAAGTTTTTTAAGAAACATTTTTAGTTTTTATAGAAAAAAGAACCCATACAATTGATAAAATATCAAGATGATGAGAAAGTATTGAAATATAGAAATGAATGTTATGTGATCATATTGTTGAAAAGAAGGGAACTGTTTAGATTAATGAAGTGCCACTGGTAAAGAAATATCTTGATGTGTTTCATGATGAGTTTACCATTGTTATACCTAACCATGTATTTTAATTTACAATTGACATAGTTCTTAACACTAATACATTTTCAAAATCCCATTCCTTATTGTCTCAAATGTAACTTTTTGAGATGAAAAATCATTAGAAGGATTTTCTTGATAAATGCTTCATTCATTCTAGCACTTCACCATGGGGTGCTCTTATTTTTTCTTTAAAAATAATGATGGTTCCATGATACTTTGCATTGATTACAGATCCTTGAATAACATCACTATTAAAAAAAATAATCCTTTACCTAATATCGATGACTTATTTGATCAGCTACTTGGAGCTCAGTAATTTTCCATGATTGACTTGGGATCTTGATACCATCAACTGAAGTTGAAGGAGGATGAAATCCCAAGAAAAATTTTTCATAATAGATATGGGAATTATGAATTAATTGTTATTACATTTGGGTTATGAAATGCACCTACTGTATTCATGAATCTTACGAATAAAATATTTCATAAGTTCTTGGATATGTTTTTGGTTGTGTTTATTGATGACATTCTGGTATTTTATAAGGGTGATAAGTTTCATGAAAAACATACAAGTGTTGTTTTTCAAACCTTAATAGAAAATAATCTGTATGGAATATTGAGAAAGTGTGATTTTTTTATGCAACAAATTTATTGTATTGGGATCATTGTAAATAAGTATGTTATAACAGTTGATCTGGAAACAAAGTGATTGATGAATGGACAAGACCTAGAAATATTATAGATATTTGTATTTTTCATTGATTATTAGGTTCTTATTGATGGGTTTTAAAAAAAATTCATGGTTATCTAGCCTACTATCTAATTTAACACAAAAGGGGGTTAAATTTAGTTGGATAAAATAATGTGATGTTTTTTTTTTCAGGAACTAAAGAAGAGATTGGTGAATGCCCTTGTTTTGGCCTTGCTTTCCCAAAATGGAGAGATTGATATCTATAATGATGATTTGTTTAAGGGACTTGGTTGTGTTCTGATTCAAAATTATCATGTAGTTGATTATACTTCAAGACAACTAGAATAGCATGAGTTAAATTATCCCACACATGTTTTGGAATTGGAAGATGATGTTTTTTTCATTGAAAATTCGGAGGCATCATTTATACGGGGCCAAATGTCAAATATATACTAACTATAAAAGTCTGATGTAAATATTCAATCAGAAGAAAATACACATGATGTAGATAATACAACATAAATTGATAAAATACTATGATTTCATGATCATTTACCATCCAGGGAAAGAAAACCAAGTGGAAGTTACCTTGAGTCAAAAAAATCATGCATCAATAACTGTTTTACATTTGGAACATGGTCCCTTGATTAATTATTTGATGAATTTTGGATTGGAAGTTGGTGTTGCAGGAAATAAATCTATTTTTGTTTTATTTTTTAACGTTGATAAGGATTGTGTTTTAAGATTTCAAAAAATATTGTGTGTGGGTTATGAATCCTAGTTGATGAAATAGTTATTGTGTGAAGCTCATAGTTATCAATTTTTAGTTCATCTTAGTAGTAATAAGATTTATAGAGGCATTATAATGTATTAGTGGTAGGATGGAATGAAGAGGGGTATTGCTGATTTTACTATGAAAAATTTAACATGTTAAGAGTTTAAAGAAGAGCAGTTGTTATTGAAGGGGATTTTTTAGCCATTTCCTATGCCATATGGAAATGAGTGAATATATATATCGAATTAGTTGTAGGACATCCAAATAAATCTTGTGGAAAAAATATGATTTGGGTGATTATTGATTGACTGATTAATCATCACATTTTATTTCCATTCTAGATACAATGTCTTCTTATCACCTTTCTCAAATGTACCCCTAAGATATTTTTTTGTTACATTGATATACTATTTCCATTGTATTTAATCAGGATCCCAGGTTCACTTCTAATTTTAGGAATGGCCTTCAGAAGTCATTGGGCAGAAAATTATATTTCAATATAGCTTCCCATCCTCAATCAGATGGGTAGTTAGAATGAAAGATTCAAACTTTAGAGGATATTCTTTCAGAATGTTCAATGGAATATCAGTGAGGTTAGGACCATCATCTTTCTATGGTTTATTTTTCTTACAATAACTATTTTCATTACAATATATAGATGACACATTTTGAGGCATCGTACGGGAAGTGGTGTTAAACTCTAATTTGTTTTGATGAAGTCTGTGAAATGAAGTTGATGGGATCAGAATTTGAAGAAGAAGTGGCTAAGAAAGTGAAGATGATCCAAAAACACTTGAGGAAAACTCAAAAATGGTAGACCATTATGTAGAAAATAGGAGGAAATGATGTTATTTTGAGATAGGTGATCATGTTTTTATGAGAATATCAGCATGAAAAAGTGTTATACATTTTGGTAAAAAAGGAATGTTATGTCCATGGTTCATTAGACCTTATGAAATTCTGGATAAATTTGGACCAATCGCCTACCAAGTAGCTTTGTTTCTGAGTTTATCTTAGGAACACAATGTTTTTCTTATTTCGATGTTGAGAAATTATATGGTAGATTAATCTCAAGTTTTGTGCCCAGAAGTAGTTCTGCTAAAAGAGAAATATTATTATTAAAAGAATATATTTAGATTCTTGATCGAAGAGAAAAAGTATTGAGGAAAAAGGAAATCCACCAGGTAACGGTTTTTAGAGGAACCACATGGTTGAAGAATAAATAGATTAATCTAAAAATTATATGAAGGAAATGTACCCTCACTAGTTTAATAAGTAAATAAAATTATGAGGATACAGTTTATAGAAGGTGGTGAGAATGTAACCCCCCATGTTTTTAAAAATAAATTTAAATGCAAGAAACGTTTTTTAAGTAGATAGTTATAACCAGCCTTTAAACGTAAATTATATGCTTCTATGATTTGAATTTCAAAATACAGTCATCTATGGTTATGATCAGTTCATTATTTCGAGTCTGATGGAACAAACATGATTTTTAGTGAATAGTAACACACTCTTATGGATAGTAATATGAATAGTAATATAACCGTAATGAATAGTAAACTATATTATTATTTTATTTTCTTGATGCTTTATGAGAATGACATCTTGATTAATTTTTCAAGGTGATGTAAAATGATTTTGAATTTTAAGATTGTTAATTTTTGAATAATGAGTGATTTTATTTTGAAATTAAATTAATCATATTTAGAAAATTATTTTTAAAAAATGGAGTTCATTTTTTGATTCTAATTTTTTTTAAAAATAGGGTTAAATTTTGGGATTTTTTTTGAAATTCTTGAATTTAACATGAATAGTGAAATATGGTAAAATACCGTTTATTCAAATTATAGGTTAAATGTATTATTTTTGACATCATTGCTAATGTAATCCAATATGTTTCAAACTCAAATGAAATTATTACTATTTGGGGTCACATTAATCAATACTATTCCTAGTCTTATGGAAAAAATATTAAAATAATTATTAAAATAATGTAAAATACCTCCTCTCCTACACTATAAATACCACTCTCATTCTCCTCTCCTGCTCACACATATCAAGCCTTAACATTGTCTATGTTATACTAAACTCCATCCCAAAGGCTCTTCCCCATTTCTGTGACCTTCTGGTATCACAAAAATCCCAAACCAAAGGCATTTAGGAGGATCTCAAGGGGAAGAGATCAAGAGGTAAGAATCCTCTTCCTTTTTCATGTATTTTCTTTTCAATTTATTTCATTTATTATACTCTATTCCCTTCCCCTTATCTGAGAGGTATGAAATTTCCACAATATTATATATTTTGTATGTTATCATGATCATGTAAAAAAAATTCATCATCTTTCTTCCTCTCCTCTCCATCCTATTCTAAAAATAATAACACCATCTACGATGTGCAAATTTACCAAAATCATGAACGATGTGTTTTCAGTTTCCATG
The DNA here is from genome assembly GCA_963277665.1 of Viscum album. NCBI lineage: Eukaryota > Viridiplantae > Streptophyta > Magnoliopsida > Santalales > Viscaceae > Viscum > Viscum album. The sequence continues at coordinate 818,888,523 of OY728165.1, forward strand.
ACATCCTTAAAAGATTATCATAAAACCATTTTAATGGTTAAAATAGAGTTTAAATTTTATTATATAAACTATTTTAAGTTATTTAATGAACTCTTATGTGTGAAATTAAATTATATAATGAAACAAGTTAATGATTATCGAGGAATCGCCAAAAAATATCTAAACCAATATCATTAATGTTTTGTCTAAATATTCATCATAATATATGATAACATAACGAATTATGGTATAATTATATATTATGGAACCATATTAATACCATTTCATTCCACTTATATAATTTCATTTCCATATGAAAAGAAAATCAAATACAAACTTGCCTTGGAAATCATGTAAAGAACGCACCCAAAACAATAGATCGAACAAAATACTAATAACTAAAGGGTGAAATGATGTTATAATATGATCTTATAAGGTGTTATTTTATGAACATGGTTCTGTAATATATTAATTATAAAATTTTAACCATTATAAATGAGGTTTAAACATGTTTGAAATAACGCAAACCTGAGTTAAGGGAATTTTTTACCCAATTTCCATTCATTGGGTTAACCTTCTACATCATTAATTGCATGGTTTCAAGATCAATTTTGTGATGAATTTTTGTTTATATTATATTGTATTATTTTTATTCAACGTTTATAAACATATTACTTTCTTTCTATTAATTCTCATATCAATTATATTTTATTTTTACGGTTGTTTTCTTATAAAATACGCTTTTAAACTTCAAGATATTCACATTTCAAAAGAAATGTTTTTTTGAAGTTATTCATGTGGTATGCTTATGTTATGGTTCTAGGAAATTGTTTAAGAAGAAGGTTGGGACCTATATCTCAATCCAATGCATTGGTTATTTTTATGTTGGTGGCCAGTCGTATAGTTACTCCAAGTGTAACTGTGATGGTTACACCATAAGGTAGCTGTGAGGGTAACATTGTAAGGTAGTCATGAGGGTTAAAAATAATATGTTATCTTTGAGGTTTATAATTGTAAATAAATAACCCCCAAAGATACCTTTATTTTTCAACTTTTGTTCAATTTTTTTTTGGGAAATCTCATGTTTCACAAAGTGTGTTTACATGGGTGACAAGTAAGGCTTTTATGAAAATGATTTCATATGTTACAAGTATTCATGGACTAATTTATTCTTAACTTATTTCTATTTCCCTTACTGTTATTTTTATGTTCATCCCAAGTTTTTTAATTATTTTCATAGGTTATAGGTATGTGTAATAAAAATAAGGAATCCAAGTTAAACTCTATGAATATTTGTCAAAGAAAACATATCTTATTTGAAATGTTTTATATTTTGGATGAAGTGGATACTGTTTTTGGGGTATCAACACTATATAAATGTTGAATTTTATGTATGTAATAAATCACAATTCTATAAAACTCTAAACATTAAATGATTTAATATGTCAAAGGAAGAGTGTTGTTGACTAAAATTAAAGATTATGTAATTTAATAAGTTTGGGTCCTTATACCACAATTCTATTAGTTAATTAAATAATTAACTAATCAAATCAATAAAATTAATTAATTCAACAATTACATGATCTCATCAATTTCATTACTAATTCAACGATAAGTTAAACACAACAATTACATTAGTTATTTCAACAATTGACTAGTCACATCAACAAAATGTATTAATTAAATATTGATCATGCAGATCAATAATATTAATTAATTTGGAAATTAATTAATCACACCGATAACATTAATTAATTCAACAGTTATTTAATCTCTTCAAATAAATTATTCAATTAAAAAATTAACTAGCCTCACCAAGTTTGTAATAACCCGATATTTTATGAGAATTATTCTTTTTAATTTCTTTGATGTCTTTTGTTGTACGCTACACCAAGATTATCTTGCGCTATACGCAACACCATATTAGCTTGCAATATACGCAACACTATTCTTGGATCGTGTTACACACAATTTCAAGTTCGTTTGATAGTAGTTATTCTACACAACATTGAGTGTGTATATATATATATATTCAATGTATAAATGAAATATTGTTGGATTATGTTATACACAACAACAAAAAAGTCTTGCACTACACGCAACCCTGACTTGGCTTACATTACACGCAATCACGACCTTTCATGATTGCGTGTGTTGTACGCAATACCGAGTTTCACTAAACAACGTTATGTTATTAAAATATTATACAAACTAGCCATTATGAATAGTAATACCCAATTTTGGAAATTTTATAAATTTTATCTTTCAAAATGGACTTCATTTTTGGATTCTAAATATCGAAATTATCCTAGGGTTAATTTTTTGTATTTTTCTGAAAACATTTAATTTTTGATGAATAGTGAAAACACTGGGTTACTATTTAAAAACCGACTTTTTTATTTAAATAATTATTTATTTTATTTAAATTTATATTAGGTAAAAATTGATACATAATACCTATATAAGTTCAATGTTATTCATTGGAGTCATTTTATAATAATTTTAGATATATAAAAATTTTATTGAACTTTCCACCGTCTTTTACCTACCTCCTAGGAGCTTTTTGCAATTTTACATAAAACTTAATTTTACCGCTTCTGTGAGTGGAATTTCCAAAATCCGAGAGACATGGTAAATATCAAGGTGTAAAATGTGGTTTAATAAGATAAAAATAATATTTGTGAATAGTAATTTTTTACTTTTATTTACAACGGTTAAAAGTAAATAGGATAATTAAGGGTAAAAATGATATTATTATTACCCTAACACATGTCCTAATTCTATTGGATGAGTATAATTAAACCAAAAACAACCTTAAGAATATACTATTATCATTTAGGTCCACTTGGATTGGACTAGGACATTTATAAAATAGTTAAAATCAATGTTTAATAACTAAAACATTTTTAATATAGGGTTATACATAAGATAAATTCGACTATAAATATTAATTATAAAGATAAAATTATTTCCTACATAATGGTATTTTATTTATAATTTGAAGACATTAAATAATTTAATTTATTTATGACACAATGATGATGCAATAATTACCTTATTAAGGAAATATTAACATAATTGATGTTATAAATACCCAAATAAATGTAATTGTAGACTTTTTATCAGTTCAACTAATTTTAGAGGTTAATATGACATGTAATTATTGATTTAATTAGCTTTTTTCGAACTAACCATGCTGTTATGATTTTCACAAAAATCAAATACCAAATAGTGTCAAAATTGACATAAAATAGTTTTTAAAACAAATAACATATTATTAATTGTTATTTTATTTTTAAAAACCTAAGGTTCTGAAAAATGACTTATATAAGGATATATATATTAATAATGAACCACTTGGGGTTTTTTTGTCTTGTTATAGTAAGTTAATTAACCATATAGTGTAAGAAAACAAAAAGAGACGGTAAAAGTTAAATTATATAACTTAGAGGTAAATCTAAATGATAATGATAAAATAGTAACCTAAACTTGTCTAAAACCTATTTGTTGAGAGGATTTCAAACCATATCCAACTTATCTTCGAAATCAATCAATTTGTAGCTATTAAAAACCGATTATGTCTTTATAAACAAAATAATATTTTAAGTTTTTCCAAAGGTGCCCCTCTCCTCCCGTATAAAAAGGGTACCCCTTCCCTCTTCTCTTCACACCCTTTTGAGCATTGAAGTTTATCCACACCCTTCCCATTTCTCTTCTACACTTCCCTAGAAACATTATGGAGGTTCTGGTCTTCTCAAAAGACCAACTCTACATCTTTAAGTGGAAGCTTAAGGAGGTGCGTCGAAGAAGAGGTAATCTCTTCTTCCGATTCTCTCAAGTTTATTTCTTCCTCTACTTATTCTTATTTATTTGTCTAATAATAAAGTAATAACATCAGTATTATTTATATAATTATATGTAATTATAAATATGAAACAACCCTATTTCACCTTCTATCCATCCTATGGAAAATGAAATCCCCACGCGTGCGTACGTACGGAATACCGTCTCCACGCCGTGGTGTAATCTATTTTCGACCACCAACTTACTTGTATGGGTATAATGGTGTAAATAAATAACTATATATGATTATTTTAAAGTGATATTGATTCTAATATATTATACATACAGTTCAATACAATTCCACAATCATGGGAATGATATCATCACTCGTGCGTACGTACGGACTACCGTCTCCACGACGCAATGAGATTCATTATCTATGTTAACCATTCATGAAAGATTATAAAGTATATATACTGCATAATAATGAAATATATTACATAATAATGATAATGGATATGTATGTCATCTACTTAATTCCATTCAATTCAATAAGGAACCAAAAATAACGTTCATGCGTACGTACGGCCTACCATCTCCATGAACGGTGTATTTTATTCCATTTATCGATCTATCATATATCCATATGTATATGATGAAAATATATTATATATAAATCATGTTTCAAATTATGGAATTAAGTAAATTAGGATATATGTAATAATATCAAGGACAACAAGTCAAAACATGTACGATAAATGAAACGATTTTACCCAAAACGCTGCTTTAACATGGAATTTACAAAAGAATGGGTAATATAATGTAATAAGTGAAACATATATGATATAATAACAATGAATATGATTCTATAATAAATAAATGACATTATTGAAATAATTATACAGGAGGTTATGATACATACGAAGCATATCGAATATAAGGTAAGGGATAATTTTCCCAATCTCGCTCTTATCCAAGATCGTTTATTCCTAAGTATTTTCTGGGGTTTTTGTTATCATCCATATCCCTTTTTTCAAAAAAAAATTTCATGTATGTTTAAATTCCTTTTTACCCATTTTTTAAATTTACTACATGGTATCTATGGAATGTTTCTTTTGTTTACCATATGAAGTACTTTTTGACTTTTCCGACAAAAGTACGAGGAGAATGTTTTTTTAATGTATATGACGTAAACTGATTTTTATGGTTTTATAATGCCTTTTATTCATGAAGCATACTATAAAAGATTTCATAATTATTTTCAATAAAATACTTTTCTTTTAAAATTTCTAGGCATTTTGTGAAAAGAAAATTATTTTGAAAAAGAAAGGATATTTTCCGCAAGAATTCATTTCAAGTGTTTTATCAAAACTCTTTTCCATCTAAGATGACATTATTTAGTATGAGTATGTTTCAAGTATAATGTATCTATTATTAACATGTTTTGATTCTTCTTGTTATGAAATGATATCCATTTGTTTTATATGGATTACATTATTATGGGATGATGTTTATGAAACCCATTTTATTCATTGGGTTATGATGAATGATGTATGATTGTTTTGTGGCACAAGTAAGAATGATTTCAATATGAGATGGGTGGGACCTATATATCCCTCCAATGAATTGGGTGATGATTTATATCTCATGAGATAGATATGGCTGGAATGGTAAGTTAATCCGGTTCAGTGATACATGACTGGAATGAGGAGTGAACTCGATTTAGAAAGGGACTTTTTCCACTAAGATGGTCTTCAAAGAAATGCCTTGGCTACTATGGAAATCATATCATGTGATTAATGGTTTTCCACAATTACATGTTTTATTACAATGCTATTTTATCATGATTGATGTTCTTTTATGATATATGCCTTATATACTTCCAAGATTTATGTATTTGGTTAAGATTTTGATGTTTAGATTTTATGTTCAAGTTTTTGCATTAAAATGTTTTTGGATTGTTTTATGTTCTCTATATTTACCCTTACTGAGCATTTGAGCTCCCCATTTTTATGTTTTCTTTTACCTAGGATATAAAGAAAGGTTTTAGGCAAGAAAAACAAAAATGAGAAGATCTTTATGGGATATGTTCAAGGTCTTTTACCATGATTAGAAGATTTCGTTCCGATTTTCCAAATATACTAAACTAATACGGCCTTTGGGAATCTGTTTTTGTCATGTATTAAGTATTACACAAAATTAATGTAATGTCAATGTACGTCAAGATTTGGGTCTCTACAGTTGGTATCAGAGCGAAGGTTTAGTTAACATTTCTAAACTAGGATGCAAAAACATTAGTGAAATCCCTAGATATATTTCTAAGGTATGTCTAGGGATGTCCCTAAGGTTAAGTATATGTATAAGTTAGAGTCCTAGAATTAGTTGACGATCATGAATAACCTAGGGTGAATGTAAGGTGTCATTGATTAAAGAATTTTTGATAAGTTAGACATCCCAAAAGTGACTTTTTATGATTATGTGGTTCCTTGTTATTTTAACAGTTTCTTACACTATGGTTTCTTGTCTTAGTCAATCGAGGGAATGAGAAGGAATTCAGTTAACATTGATTCCAATGGACAAATTGGTGAATATGATCAACAAAATTATGTAACGCCTGGAGAGAAAGATATCGTGATTATGCTAAATCAGTCATCTAAATATATGATTAACAAGGTGAACTTTAGTTGTATTCCTAAGTCATCAAATAAGAGGAAGATGGAATTTTATGCACGTTCGCATAGTGAGGAGCATAGAGAAAGGAAGATTGAGATTTCTAAAGAATGGAAGAAGAACCGTAAGGAATACCTCAAATGGATGGGAAGATGTTATCTATGTGGAGAAAAGGGTCATAGAGTGACAGACTGTTATGGAGTCCAATGTCTGATCTGCGAAGAACATGGGCATTACCCAACTCAAATAAGAGGAAGATGGAATTTCATGAGCTCATGATTGATATAAGGACTAAGTGATATCATGGTTTGAGTATATAGAATTTAAGGGATTTTGGTATGTGGAAAGAGTTAACTTTTGACAGCACTCATGTTTTCACTAAGGTTCTATGGTAATTCACGTTTCAAAGGAATACATTATTAAGGTACTCACATGATTGGAATGTGACCAACATGATATATCTTATGATATATGGGGGATAAACGATGGTATCCACATTCTTGTTATGTGACCTTTACAATAATTGTTTTCTTTATACTATGATATTGGACAGATGTATTTTGGAGAAGCCTAAAGACTGTAATGGATTATGTTAGACATCATATAGTATTGTTTAAGGATAGAACTTGTTTCTAGATATTATTTTTGGAATTTTATAATAGTATAGTTTTAGAAAAAGGAAAACCCATAGGACGAGCGATACCCCGTCACGTCGGACAAGGATGTGTGAATTGAACCCACAACTGAAGTGCGATGGGCCTTTATTGCATACCACTGGCCTACAAGAAGTCCTTGGTTAGTAGAAACTAGTTTTATTTTATTAAGCACTATGATAGATGAAGTATAAGTCCATTTTTGGAACCATATACGATTAATCACACCATAATATGGACTTTTATCTTTTTCTAACCTTTTGTTTGAGACAGATGGAATGAACCATCATTCTATCACATGATATGCTAACACTTCATGAATGAAAAGTTCAACTTCATTTCTTTATGATATGAATTGGAAATTGTACAAGGCACGAACAATGGTGAGATTGTACCAAAATAAATTACGCATTTCTTCTAATTCTTCAACTATAGGGAAATGATTTTGAAAACGAAAAATGTTGTCCTAGTGTCATCATATACAATGAATCAGATGGTACCTTAGATCATCACAAATTTATGGCTTTGTGATTGTTGGATTTTTCATAGCCATGTTCTCTACCACTCTCTATCAGAACATGATGGTTAGATTTCTCTTCCATATCCATATTTTCACATATGTTCTCCTATGTGGAAACCCAGTGATTAGTTAATTTGGGAAACTGTTACGTTTCATACTTTTGTTTTTATAGTTAAGTTTTGGTATTGCATTTTACGATGTGGGTTTCAATTATTGAAACTTTCAAGTAGAAAACCATTTATTACCCCAACGAATTTTGATGGAAAAATTCATTTTAAGGGGGGTAGAATGTAACAACCCATGATTTTATGAGAATTATTCTTTTTAATTTATTTGATGTCTTTTGTTGTACGCTACACAAAGATTAACTTGCGCTATATGCAACACCGTATTAGCTTGCAGTATATGTAAAACTATTCTTGGATCGTGTTACACACTTTTTCACGTTCGTTTGATAGAAGTTATTCTACACAACATTGAGTGTGTGTATATATATATTCAATGTATAAATGAAATATTGTTGGATTCTATTATACGCAATAATAAAGGAGTCTTGCACTACACGCAATCCCGACATGGCTTACGTAACACGCAATCACAACCTTTCACGATAGCGTTTGTTGTACGCAATACCGAGTTTCACTAAACAACGATATGTTATTAAATTATTATACAAACTAGCCGTTATGAATAGTAATACCCAATTTTTGAAATTTTATAAATTTTATCTTTCAAAATGGACTTCATTTTTGGATTCGGAATATCGAAAATAGAATAGGGTGATTTTTTGTTATTTTTCTAAAAACATTCATTTTTTGATGAATAGTGAAAACACTCGGTTACTATTTAAAAACAGACTTTTTTATTTAAATAATTATTTATTTTATTTAAATTTATTTTAGGTAAAAATTGATACATAATAACTATATAAGTTCAATGTGATTCATTGGAGTCATTTTATAATAATTTTAGATATATAAAAATTTTATTGAACTTTCCACCGTCTTTTACCTACCTCCTAGGATCTTTTTGAAAATTTACATAAAACCTAATTTTACCACTTTTTTGAGTGGAATTTAGAAAATCCAAGAGACACGGTTAATATCAAGGAGTAAAATGTGGATTAATAAGATAAAAACAATTTTTGGTGAATAATTTTTTCTTTACTTTTATTTAACAGGGTTAAAAGTAAATAGGGTAATTAAGGGAAAAAATTATATTATTTTTACCCTAACACATGTAATAATTCTATTGGATAAGTATAATTCGACCAAAAAAACCTTAGGAATATAATATTATCATTTAGGTCCACTTGGATTAGATTAGGACATTTAATAAAATAGTTAAAATTAAGGTTTAATAACTAAAATATTATTAATATAGGGTAATACATAATATAAATTAAACTATAAATATTCATTATAAAGATAAAAAGATTTAATACATAATGGTATTTTATTTATAATTATTAGAAATTAAATAATTTAATTTATGTATGACACAATGATGATGCAGTAATTACCTTATTAATGAAATATTAACATAATTGATGTTATAAATACCCAAATAAATGTAATTTTAGACTTTTTATGAATTTATATAATTTTATAGGTTAATATGACATTTTAGTATTTATTTAATTATCTTCTTTCGAACTAACCATTACGTTATGATTTTCACAAAAATTAAATACCAAATAGTGTCAGAATTGACATAAAATAGTTTTTAAAACAAATATTATATTATTAATTGTTATTTTATTCCTAAAAATATAAGGTTTGGAAAAATGACTTAGATAAGGATATATATATTAATAATGAACCACTTGGGGTTCGTTTGGATTGTTATAGTATGTTTTTTTATCCATATAGTGTAAGAAAACAAAAAGACACGGGAAAAGTTAAATTATATAACTTAGAGTTAAATCTAAATGATAAGGATAAAATAGTAACCTAAACTTTTCTAAAACCTATTGGTTGAGAGGCTTTCGACCCATCCCCACCTTATCTTCGAAATAAATCAATTTGGATCTATTAAAAACCGAATATTACTTTATAATAAAATAATATTTTAGGTTTTTCCAAAGGTGCCCCTCTCCTCCATTATAAAAAGGGCACCGTTCCCTATTCTCTTCACACCCTTTTGAGCCTTTAATCTCGGCCAAATCCTGACAATTTTTCTTCTCCACTTCTGTAGAAAATTTCTGGAGGTTCTGGTCTTCTCAAAAGACCAACTCTACTTCCTTAAGTGGAAGCTTAAAGGAGGTGCGTCGAAGAAGAGGTAATCTCTTCTTCTGATTTTCTCAAGTTTATTTCTTCTTCTACTTCTTCTTCTTTAGTTGTCTCATTATAAAGTAATAAAATAAGTATTAATTATATACTGATATGTTATTATAAATATGAAACAACTCTATTTCACCTTCTATCCATCTTATGGAAAACGAAATCACCACGCGTGCGTACGTACAGAATATCGTCTCCACACCGTGGTGTAATCTGTTTTCGACCACCACCTTACTTGGATGGGTATAATGGTGTACATAAATTACTATATATGATTATTTTAAAGTGATATTGATTCTTAAATATTATATATACACTTAAATACAATTCCACAAATCATGGGAATGATATCATTGCTCGTGCGTACGTACAGACTACCGTCTCCAGGACGCGATGAGATTCTTTCTCCATGTTAACCATTCGTGAATGATTATAAAGTATATATACTGAATAATAATGAAATATATGAAATAATAATGATACTATATATGTATTTCATCTAATTAATTCCATTCAATTCAATAGGGAAGCAAAAAACAGCGTTCATGCGTACGTACGGCCTACCGTCTCAATGAACGGTATATTTTATTCCATTTATCGATCTATCATATATATATATGTATATTCTGAATATATATTATATATAAATCATGTTTTACATTATGGAATTAATTAAATCAGGATATAACTAATAATATCAAGAACAACAAGTCGAAACACGTACGATAAATGAAACGATATTACCCAAAACAATTCTTTAACCTGGAATTTACAAAAGAACAGGTAATATAATTTCATAAGTGAACCATATATGATATCATAACAATGAATATGATTATTTAATAAGTCAATTAAATTATTTAAATAATGATACAGGAGGTTCAGATACATATTAATCATATCATAAATAAGGTAAGGTATAAGTTTTCCAATCTCGCTCTTATCCAAGATCGTTTATTCGTAAGTATTTACTGGGGTTTTTGTTATCATCCATATCCATATTTTATAAAAATTTTTTCATGTATTTTTAAAGTCATTTTTACCCATTTTTGAATTTTTCTACATGGTATCTATAAAATCTTTCTTTTTTTTACCATTCAATGTACTTTTTGACTTTTCTGACTAAAGTATGAGGAGAACGTTTTTTTAACTTATATAGTATAAACTGATTTTTATGGTTTCATAATGTCTTTTCTTCATGAAGAATACTATATAAGACTTCATAATAATTTTTAATAAAATCCTTTTCTTTTAAAATTTCATGGAATTTTGTGAAAACAAAATTATTTTTAAAAAGAAAGGATATTTTCCTCAAGAATTCATTTCAAGTGTTTTATCAAAACTCTTTTCCAGATAAGATGACATTATTTAGTATGATTATGTTTCAAGTATAATGTATCTATTATTTACATGGTTTTATTATTATTGTTATGAAATGATATCCATTTGTTTTATATGGATTACGTTATATTGTGATGATATTTATGAAACCCATTTTATTCATTGGGTTGTGATGAATGATGTATGATTGTTTTGTGGAACAGGTAAGAATGATTTCAATATGAGATGGGTGGGACATATATCTCCCTTAAATGAATTGGGTAAAGATTTATATCTCATGAGATAGACATGGCTAGAATGGTATGTTAATCTGGTTCAGTGATACAGGACTAGAACGAGGAGTGAACTCAACTTAGAAATGGTCTTTATCCACTAAGATGGTCTTGGCAGCAATGCCTTGGCTACTATGGAAATAATATCATGTGCATAATGGTTTTCCACAATTACATGTTTTATTACAATGCTATTTTATCATGATTGATGTTACTTTATGATATATTCCTTACGTAATTCCATGACTTATGTCTTTGCTCAATATTTTGATGTTTAGATTTTATGTTCCTGTTTTTGCGTTCAAATATTTATGGATTGTTTAATGTTCTCTATGTTTACCCTTAATGAGCATTTAAGATCACCCTTTTTATGTTTTCTTTTCCCCAGGATATAAAGAATGGTTTTAGTTAAGAAAACAAAAAATGTGAAGATCATTATGGGAGATGTTGAATATCTTTCACTATTATTAGAAGATTTCATTCCGAGTTTCCAAAGACACCAAACTAATACGATATTTGGGCGTCTCTTTCTGTCATGTAATAAGTATTCCGAAAAAGTAATGTAATGTCCATGTAATTAAAGCTTTGGGTCTCTACAGAGATCATTCCTAATTCAATTATTATTTTCTCACATCAATCCCCTTTTTTAATTACCCCTTTAATTATGAATTTCATTAATATTAATTAATTTATCAATTAATTAATCAATATCCAAAAACTGAAAATCCCATAGTTAATTATATAAATAATTATCCCAATCCCAATCTCAATACTTCATAATTAATTACATAATAAGTGTTATCATTTCTCAAATCTCAATACTCCTAATTAATTCATTAATTAATAATCTCAATCTATAATTCCCAAAATGCCCAATTTCATATCTCCTAAAATAATTAATTGACCAAATTAAATAGTTTTGTAAAAAAAAATTTAAACATATAATAACAATTAAACAATTAAATACATGTAATTTAAATAAATAATTTGCGATTTGAACTATGGACCACCTAAATCAGGTCAGGTAAAGAACACTCCCCAATAGAAATCCCCCAAATTTGAGCATCACAATGACATAAAATGAGTACCAAATCTGTAATCCAAAATCAGGATCGATCAAACCTGGATCTGTTAAATATAAATATAGATCCATGATCCTATATTTATATCCCCAAACCAAATAAAGATATAACTAAAATAGGTAGGAACAACCCAACAAATAAATGAGATGATAATGATAAATCATTCGGGAGGTAACCACATGCCCAAAAAGGCGCATATCTACCAATCATGATTTAAATTGTAAAGAATGGAGTTTTGAATTACATGGAATACCTCAGGGAGGATCCATAATTGAAAGAAAATGATTATAGGCTGAGCTAGTGTGGTCAGGGGTTTTAGAAAGGGGCTCAAGTTTTTAATAATTTATCAAGGATTAATATACCATACACATGGTCTTCTACTCAAGGCACAAGGTTACCCTTAATCATGAACCCTAACTATTCACCTCTTATGGGGGGTAAGTTTCTACATTTAAGATGCATTCTTTAGAAAACCATGCACCTAATGTGAAAAAAAACCATTTTTTAGGGTTTCAAAATTTGATGGTCTAGGGAGCACAGTTAGGGAAAACCGTGTGCCAACTGTGCACTTCCCTATTTCTTCCATTTTTTGTCAAAATTTTACCCAAAAAACCCCATGTTAAAACCAAAAAAAAATTAATCATCACAAGGAAATAGAGTACCGATAAATGAGCCCTAGAAATCTTCAGAAAAGGTGGTGACCATACAAAAAGAAAAATTTATCCTATTCTTTATTTTTCATCTTATGCATGATGTGGTGAATAGTGATCCATGAATTAGAAATCAATTTGGAAATATAATTTATATTTTATACTGTGATTATTTTTTTGGGAACTTACCCATTTAGTATTTCTTAGTGGATAAATAGTGACAATTTTAAAAATTATTAAATCTGGTTTCATTGATAAGTTTATTAATTTTAAATATTATAGGATTAGATCACTAAGAGAATAAAAATTTTGTCTATCCATATTTAATCAAACCCATAAACTATAGTTTCTAGTAGTTTGATTTCATATTTTATTATTTCTTGCATAGATGTTTTAACAATATGTTAATTTTTATCATTTAATAAAATACTTTTTATGTTTTATAGGGTTAATAAAAAACAGTAAAATCAATTTTTAGAGTTTTCCTTAGAAATTAAAAGGATAAAGATATATATATTTTTTTATATATTTTCCCTAATTTTATATTCTTGTAGTGGTTTTTAAAGAAATTCATATTTAATAAAATGAACATATTCTTACACCCTAAGATTTTAAAACATGATTAACATTAACCAAGTCAATTTATTTGATGTCATGCTTCAACCAACATAGAACTAAAATAAACCATTATATATTTAGACCATTAAATCCAAGACATTCAATTAGTGAGAATAAATAAGATTGACCAATTATTTAAATATTCAAATAAATAAAGTAATTTTTACTTTTAATATTAATGAAATTAAATTGGTATAACTAAAAATACTAATGCAATAATTTTAGGCATTAAAATTAATTTTCCTGAATATTTTATTTTTATAAGAAAAAAATTTCTATTTCAATAAAGTTGGGATAGATTATGTGAAAATATTTTTTATATGACTAATTTTTTAATATAAATATTTTTGTTAAATCATAGTAAATATGAATAAGAAATTTTAATATTTTTGAAAATATATTTTTTCTATAAAATGGTTTTATCATTATTTCTCATCTTTTTATTTAGAAGTTAAATTTATAAAGTTTGGAATTTTAATTTGAAAAAATGAACATTATTTTTATATTTATTATAGAAATATTATTTAAGACCATTTTCCAAGAATTTTAAAAAAATATTTATTTTATATGAATAGTAAAAATACAATTTTTAAAAATTATATGATTTTACAAACATTATTATTATATAAGTATTAATTGGATATTTATGAAACAATTTTATGGGAATAACCAAATGGGAAAAAATGGTTTAAACAAGAATGGAAGACCACCATCATGTTTAAAAAATGTTTGACAATTGGTGGTTGTGGCCCTGATTGACCTTCTCCAATTCCCTATGTTTTAAAGCCATATTTTGGAGCTATTTTCCTTAAAATTTAATACCCATAAATTAGTAGTTCGGGTTTTATAAAAATGAAACCCCTTTTAAATCATAAAATGGGAAGTCATCTCCTCGCTTCACGTCACCATAGATCCCACATAGTTCCTCCCAAAATCTATCCAAACCTCCTATAAAAATTCTTTTAAAACTCAAAGATTTTATATTCCTCTCAAAATTATATCCTTCATAGGATTAATTCACTTTGAAATAGAGATAATCTAAGAAGTGAGGTTTAAACTTCTTACTATTACTTTCTCATTTTTTATTTATATGCATTTATTGTTACTAAAATTAAATTTCACCATATTAAAATTATTACATAAATACAACTAGTATAATGACATGTTATTATAATTATTTTATAAGAATTTACCAAATTTTCTTTTCACTTCATGAAAAACGAAATTTTCATTCATGCATTGTGAGGACTACCACATCGATAATGAAAATTTTTTTGTTTATATCACCACTATTAAATGATAATAATAATAATATTAATTTAATATATAATCATTATAATTATTATTTAGTTTATATTCTCAAATGATAAACCTTATTACTCATTTTTCCATTCTATGTATTATAAAACATCATCCATGCATACATGTGAACTACTGCTTCCATGGAACGATTGATTTCTATTTTTCAATTTATCCCAGCCTTACATGGATACTCACGAGAATGGGTTCAATGGATACCTATGTTTTTTTTGAAATCATTAGGTTTTTATAATGATAAATTGGATAAAATTTAATTATGTGATAAATAAATGACCGTCATATAAAAAAAGAACACTAAGAGGAAAATATTTATATTCTTAATATATATGATTAATTTGTATTATAATAACTTAAAATTTTTATATATCACACTAATTGAAATTAAATGATATTATTATGATTATTTTATAATTATATTAAAAATAATTGACCATATAATCATATATTAATCATTCTCTGCTCATGCATGGTAATTTTCTAACAACTACCTCAAAAATGCTATGTATTTATAAAATGAATTGAAATAGGAACAAAATTAATGGTATTATATGATATAAATATATAAATAATTTTTTTATAGAATAGAAACCTTAATATTAGACTAATTATGTAACTAAACCACTTTTATTCCTTAAGAATCATTGAAATGAGATCTTGATCGATTTCCTGTTCATGGTTTGTAACCAAAACATGCATTAAATGGAATTTTATATTTATAAGTAACATTTAATATATATTACAGTACCTATAATGACCAAATAATGATTTTAAATTTATAAATAATGAATACGACCACAATTTTAGAAACTAGTTCAAAACAATCAAGATTACATATAATAGATATAAAAAATATGTAATATCTAAATTAAAATAATATAGATAATGACTATATATAAATATTGTAAATAAAAATTTATATGGTTAAGGTTTTATATTAATTTAATAATATATATATATTTGTGATAAAAGATGTTAAACTACATTTGTGGAAGTCAGGATTAGAGGTAAGGGTTTCTTGTCTCAAATTTTCTCTCATTGAGAGATACTTATTATTATAATCCATGTTTTCTTTGAAATGGTGTATCCATGTCACCTTTAATATTTTGAATAATGATTATTTTATTTTTCATGTTATTTTATGTTTCATTTTAACTCAGTCTGTAATGATTTTATATTTGAATATTTCTACTTTGGTATGGGTTTTATATCTCAATTTAATTTCATTGAGACATGTTTTTAATTATGTACCTAATTGAATTTTTAATGTGTATATACTACCTATTTGATATATTATATCGTTAATTATTTTAGGTTCAATTACAATATCTCTATTTCATGGGGTTTTAAGAAATTTTTACTCAATCCATAAGTATTTTTATAGGGTTCATTATGTTTCATTGAGACATGCATGTTATGCATCATGTTTCATTTTTATAGTGTTTTAATGATTTACTACCACATCAACATTCTATCATTTATTTCATTATAAATCACGGTACTTTCTAAACTAAATAAAATTATTTTCTTCAAATTTCATTTGAATAAATTAATTCACCATTCATATGATTTGTTTCAAACTGAAATTTCATTTATTTAGTTATGATTATTATCTTGAACTCATTTAGTATAAGTTGGGATCATTATAATATTTGTTGTATTATCTGTCATTATATCATTGGTTTATCTGTTCTTAAATTGTACCACATAAATACATTTTGAATATATATTACCATATGTAGTATGTTTCCCGTAAGGTATTTTTATAACTCAAATCACTTTTCATTAAGTTATAATATTCAATACACAACATTATTCTTATGATGGTTTTACATTGTGAATAATATGTTTTTCATTCCATTGATTTAATGGTGTTTAACTAGATTCTATTTGTAAATTTATTGGGAAAATTATTTAATTAATAGTTTACCACTACTCCATAGGGTTTTTGGTTTAAGAATGATTACATAAAATGCTACTGCATTTATTGATCATGGAACTGAAAAAATGCATATATTTGTTATTATGATAAGGATCATTATTGATTACTCAGGAAAGATGACTATGTATTTTTTAACCATCTACATTCTTCATTTTGAATATTTATGATCATGTTATCTTTTTATTCATCTTGGGAAAATTACTGGCATTCTATATGTTTTTATTCTAAAACAAATGAATATTGGAAAAGTTGATTTTGTGTTTTTTACACATTATCTCATATGATGAATTTATATGACTTAGAAAATTGATGGTTGGTTCCTGATATTCTCTATCCCATCGATCAATATATAGGTTTCATGAGGCATAAATTTCTAGGTTTTTAGTTTATACCTTCCCAAATTATCAACATGTATTGACTATAGTCTCAATAATAATAATTATTCAGTATCTATGTCTATTATATCAAGATTGATTTATTGGATGTTGAGTTGATGGAAAGATAAATTTCTATAACCTTATATATTCTATATCCATAAATTCATTTATTGTTATCCATATCATCTATTTTTTTATTTCAATGTACGGATATATTATTATCCCAGTTTCAGTTAATTATGGAATTAGGATGATTATATATTCATTCCATATAATTTTTTAGTATTTATACCATTATTAAATTTGTTTAATTTTTTTACCTAATTAAGAATTTGATCCCATTTATTTTTAATTTTCCATTAAATGGGATATATAAATTTTTTTACATGTCATAAGTCTAGAAGGATAGCATCTGTGGAAGAAGTTATTAGATATATTTAAGTCATATCATGGATTATAATGTTTCTTATATAGTGTATAAAATTTCTATTAGTTGAGAAATATTTTTTATTTTTTATTTTATGTCTTGGCCTAATTGTCGAAATCCATATACCTAAATGGTATTAGGAATGTACTCACGAAAATGATTTCTTTAGGTAATATAATAATGGAATAGTTATTCCTAGGAATTTATAGTTATAATAGAATAAGTTATGTTATTTATGTGTCAATACCATAAAATTGTGGATTGTGGCTCCATGGTGTCATAGTTGTCTATAGATAATGGTTTATATAATTTTTCAGATTAGGATGTTTGTTGAGGATAATTTAATGGTTAATAAGTTAAGTTTGATAAAAAAATTAAAGGTATATATAAAACTTTAGGGTTCTATTTGACTTAATATTATAGTACTAATGAAAGTATAATATAAGGATTATGATATGAAAACTCAAGTTACAAACTTAGAGATAAGTCTAAGATAGAATTATATGTATCGTACAATTTCTTGAGGTTTTAATAATGTAAATATAGTGTGGTTCTCCTAGAAAGTACATCCATGTCAAGATGTTACATGTGTATGAACTCTATAGAATAGATATACCTAGGGGTAATAACCCTAGAAAGAAAGGATTGTGTATTAACTCGATAATCACATTGAACGTGGAAAAGAGGCCTAACTATACATAGGATTTTAAACTTCAATTAAATATTATTTATTTAATAAAAAATATCATCAAAAATAATTATGACCTGTTTAAGTATGATGCTAACTAATTAGGATAATGAAACTAAGAAAAATATGACCATGGATATGCATGGTCTAAACAAATAGAGTCACATGTTAATTCAAAGTATCATATATTAAAAATTATGGTTTTATAGGGGAATACATATTCACAAAAATGTTTTCATATTATTGTTTTTTATATTATCATATCCATTTTGGTTTTAGTATTTATTTAAAATGGGATATAAAAGATGATGTAGAGAAAATTATATATTAAAAAAACACTATGTCTTAGACCTAAACAAGGGATAAAACATAAAAGGTTGAGAATTTTAGTATATTACTATTATAGAAGGAATATTTATTTTCTTATGCTTACCTAATGAAGTGTGATTAATATTTCTATCAAAATTAAATCATGAAGCACTTACCTATTTTCATTAGGGAATGATATTTATTAATATTATTTTTGTATATTATAAAGGTTATGGGGACTATTTGAAACATTTCAGGATTATATTTTAGTAGTTCCACTTTAAATGTTTCGATAAAAGTATTAAATGCTATCAATAAACCTAAAAACAGATTATATTAAAATTTATTATTTTTGGGTATAATTATTTTAGAACATGTGATTGATGTATGTATAACTGTTAGGTTTAAGAATTTACTTTTGTTTAGATAATAATGGGTTAATTTATTTTCATAAAAGCGAGTTAGATAGTATTAATATCCCTAGAATTGAATAATGATTTTATCAAAAAGTGACCAAATTTTTTTATGGATGTTTATCTCATATTTTAGATTATGATATATATTGAATAGTCTATAACATTTTAAACTAATGGGTAATAACATTTCTGGGTTATGTACTGTGCAAATTTATATATGAATATATAGTTTCACAATAGTTTAATGTCTTAGGTACTTATATATTTTTTGGAATAGTATATTTTGGGGAAGGTATGATTAGGTTATATACAAACCAAAATATAATACTGTATGAATGATTAATGTTGTTTGAGGAAAATAAGTAACATAATATAGAATATGATAGTATGGTAGAATTCATATTATATGTTATATATTAAATGATAAATATATTAAGAATACCCTCTCATAATTTAATCAGTAAGCGATAATTAAGATTGCAAGGATTTTCATTATTTAAAAGGGGGGATATAACCCCCTAATATGTTAATGAATGATTACCTTTAAATAAGTTAATGTGTTTGATAGATTTCTCCACATGAAACCCTAAAACAAACTGAAACCATGATATGTTTATACCACTAAAAAGATTCCATTAAATATGTGGGAATAAATAGGACTGAACTCTTTATAAAATATTTATATAAATAAAATAATGGATACTTTTATTATGAATGAAATGCAATTGGTATATATAAAGTGACTTATATTGTAATTCTATTCTTAAAATAAGTTTTTATAAATATTTTTTCTTGATATAGAGATTTATATTTTAATAAAATCTTAGTAAATGATGATAAAATATATTTTATATGAATAATTGGTTAATACTAATTTAATTATTAAATGATATTAAATATGAAATATATTGGTTAATATTTTAGGAAATATATCTTCCATCAAAAATAGTTATTCATTATATCACAACATTTTATTTAAAAGTTAAATTTCTAAATTTTAGAATTTTAATTGAAAAAATTCACATTATTTTTGGATTTATCATAGTTAAATTTTATGAAGATTAATTTTCTGTATTTTTCAAAAAATATCGACTTTTAGAAAAATAGGGAAAAATACTGTTTTAATATAAAATATGATTTTTATGAAATTGTTTATATGCGAGTATATATTTTAAGTCCATGACACATTTTTATAAGAAAAAATTTTAATTTTATAAATGAAATTATAATTTCAATATTTCTAGTATTCATTTAAAAAATGATATTTTAAATTTTATAACTTAGGATATATTCATCATTTTTTTAATATATTATACATTTAATATTTTAAAATTTATTTTCATCTACTTTGTAAAATTACATTAATAAAATTTATTTGCAAATTTTAATCACTATATCTAAATAATATATTAAAGGCAAATTTTTTTCATAGAAAAAAGAAAAATTACTTTGGTAAAAACCAGTTACCATGGTGAAATTTAAATCTGGTAGACATGGTTTAACCAAAGGAGAATACCAATAAAATGTTTAAAACATGGGTGGGAATGGGTGGTTAAGGCATTTATCTAACTCACACCTTCCCTTATTTATTATTTCCCTTTATTTTGGTGCCTATTTACTTGATAGAGACTTCCCATTATTGAAACTTTTTGGGTATTGACAAAAATGTAATCCTTTTACTCATATAAAAGGGGACTACTATCCCCACTTCCCATACCCCAAAACCCCACTTAGTTCTGCACAAAATATACACAAACATCTCCTTAACATTCTAAAATACCTTAAATAGGTTATGGACTTTTGATAAGCCCACCAATCAATGGTTTAACAACCTTTGTAGAGATTATAATCCAATAAGCAAGGTATAATTTTATAACCACACATTTCTTATTTTTATTTCTTTATAAGCATTTATTTTCATTAAATTAAATTAAACAATACTAAAATGTTAGGATTATCATCGATATTATACATGTATTTTGTTATCATGATGGTAAAATCATTAACCAGATTTCCCTTTTACTTTATGAAAAAGTAAAGTTCCATTCTTTTGTTGTGTGGACTTCCGTTTCACGATAAAACATATTTCATTTTACTTAAACACCTTATAGGGATTTTCATTGTATGGAATTTAAAATATAATATTGATATTCATGAAATATTTTAGATTCTTAAGAGATAAACTAGGTAACCTATCTTCCCTGATCTATGGAAATACAAATCATTATTCATGCATATATGTGGACTCCCAACTCTATAAAATGATTGACTTCCATTTTAAATTTCAATATTGACTTACATTTTTGTTCATTAGAATACTTCTAATGTTTAAATATACAATTTGTTATCTCATTAAGGTTATGGTATGACAAATTTGTGAACCTATTTAGGATATGATTAACAAATGATCACTATTAGTTCAATCATTTGAAACAAGCATACTAAGATGAAAGTCATTTCATTGATATTATATACTATTACTTATTCTTTTAATACCTTCTAAATATAATATATAACACTAATAAGTAAAAAATATGATAATTATACTTCTGGTATAGTGATATTACAATTAAACTACCACGTCATCAACCATTAGTGATGGTATGTTCATGTTTTGCTTGGTTTAACCACCTAGATGAACAATTATATGAATTTATTTCATGAAAGAAAATGGGAACCAGATTATTTTTTGTTCTATAATTTTAATAATATGATTAAAATCATTAATTAAGAAAACATATTTTGTTCGTTTAAAATCATTGAATCATTATCATATCTGATTTTATATTCATGTTTTGTAACCAAAACTACACTATAATGAAATTATAACGTTATAAATATCATAGAGAATATATTCTAGTACATTTAATTATATTATAATATTTAAATTTTTATCAATAATGAATAAATGTTTTTTATGAAGCTTGTTTTGAATGATCAGGATAAATTAATCTGGATATTGAAAATTTCTAACAACGATCTAAAATTTTTATAGAGAATGAATATATATGAAGATTATAAGTGAAAATATATATGAGTAATGTTAGTAAATAAGTGAGTAAGATATCTATATTTTGGATATATGAGGTTAAAATATGTTCATGGATTTAAGAAAATATAGAAATCATTTCTTATCTCAAACATTCACTCATTTAGACATACTTCTAATTATACAATCCATTTTCCATACAGAGGTTTATATATATCACATTAAAAAATTATTATCATGATTATATATTTACTCATGATATGTTATGTTTAATTTTTAATCGTATCCTTTAAGTTGTTTTTAACTTAAAAAATCTAATTTCACAAGTGTTTTTCCTCTAAAATTCCATTCTTTGAGTCATGCTTTGAATTATAAACATAATTTCATTTTTAATATGTATATACTACATATTTGTCATATTTTGTAACAAATTATATTTTAATAATTTAATTTAAATTTAAATTATAATACATACCTTTAAAAGTATTTGATAAAAATATTACTCAAACAGTATGGGTATTGTTAGTAAGAATTATGATTCTTTGAGAAATGTTACATTTTATAAACCATAATTACTTTGGGGTCTTATATAAATTTACTATCCCATGAATTTTCTAAAATTTATTTATCTTTCATTAATAGAATATAATAATCAAAACATTATTATTTTCTCAAAATTCATTTTGACTGAAGTGTTACCCCAATCATAATAGGTTTATGTAAATCATATTTTGTTCATTGAGTTATGATAATTATCTTTAAGAAAATGTCATTTATTTTGGGTAAATTATACAATTCATTATATTATGTGTCATTATATCACGTTTTTTCATGGATTAAACTTCCTGGAAGAAAAATACTTATCAAACATCTCTTACATTATGAAGTATATTTTCTATAAGGGTTACAGATAGCTTAAATGCCCTTTCATTGAGTTATAAATTTTTATCTTGAACATTTATTTTAAAAATACTCCTATTTTTTAATACACCATTATCCATTCCTTTTAATGAATGGTGTTCAATGATATTCCATAAATTTATTGATTAGGGGAATTATCTACCATAGGATATATGATTACTTTATATAGTTTTATCATGATAAATACATAAATAGAATGTTATTCCAATTATTTATTAGGTAACTATTAAAAAAATATATATATTTTTATTATGATAGGTATTATTATTGATCACTCGTGAAAGTTTTATATATATATTTTAACCATAAAATTTCATTATACGATTATTTATGATCGTGTTATCCCCTTTACTAACATTAGGAAATGTATTAGTGTTCTGTATGTTGTTTTTATAATATAGATAATTGCTGTAAAATTTGATTATGTACTATTCAATCATTATATCATATGAAGAATTCATTGGATTATAAAAATTGATCGGTGTAGGTCAATATTATATATTACATTGATACATCCATGAGACATATGAGACAAATATATTAAGTTATTTAGCATATGCCTTCCCAATTCAGTAAGATGTCTTGATAGCAATCTTGACTACAAGAATGATCTCAGGGGTATGAATTTGAAGGAAAGAATTATATATTTGATAAGGCCTTGATATTAACATCATTATGTCTGTAATTTTACATTTCATCACTAAAACTTATGTTATTGTGATCAATGTGGTCTATTTATGTTCATTACTATCACTAGATATATTATTCTCTCAATTTATATTTATTAATCAATTATTATGATTACTTATTACTTCCATAATATTTATTCTACATTTAGACCATGATTTAATTTGTTTTATGTTTTAACTTTTTGAGATTTTGAGCACACACCTTCTTATGTTCCAATTAATTTATCTATGTAGAAAATTATTACACTTGATATTTCCATAAAGATAACATGTGTAACATAATTTGTGGGATATGTTAAAGACGTATCCTAGACTATGTATTTTCTTATATAATGTAAAAATTTCTAGTAGTTTAGAGAAACATTGGATTTATTAGTTTATGAAATTTCCTAATTCTATAAATATATAAACCTAAAATGTTTTGGGAAAGTATGAAATGAAATATTTTATTTATGTCTTCTAATAATGGGATAGTTATGTCCAAGAATCAATATTTGGCATCACAGATTGTATATAATGTATGTGTTCTTTAAACCAGATCTCAGAGTGCAGGTATTGGTTATCACAATATATCTTATTGGAATGTGGAAAATTTGAAAATGAATTTTTTTTGGATAAGATAATTTTGAATATTTTATTAATGAATTTCACATTAAGTTTTTGTTTGTGATTTAATATAATAATGGATGGATTTTAATTAAAAAATTTAGAATGATATGGATTATAGGTTGATCCTTATAACGCAAAATCTCTAATTATAGGAGGTGTTGTTTCTATTTTAATAAAACAAAAATAGAATAAAAATTTTAATATTTTTATGGAACCAAAATCCTAATATTCTATGATGAATATAGATTTTGAAAATACTTGGTGAAAATAACCCTAGACTAATTTTTTGATGTTTTTTATTAGTTATAAGTTTTTACAAAAAAAATAGGGAAATGGGTATTTAACTAATATGACATATATAGATAATATTCTGTAATATTATTTATAATTAAAAATTTATTTAATAAAAATTTTATATAAATAATTATAAGATCATTTTAAGGTAAAAACAATTATTTTTGAAAAATAATTTTTGTTTAAAAAGGAAGAATGTCAATACATTTTAATTAATTAAAAAATTATTTAATGATTATTAAATTTTAATGAAATTTATATATTATATATTTATTTTTAGTAATTTAATTTCCTTAAAAAATAATTACTTTTCATATAGTTAACATAAGAATATCTTATAATTGATAAATAAATTTATAGAAAACCCATTTCCCAAACGATTTACTGGTTTTATTTTAAACTTAAGTCTGAAAGTTATGTGAATTGAATTTGGTAAAATGATTAAAATATTTTTATTTAGAATAATTATTTTTCAGTATCATTTCCAACATAATTTTTTTTCATAATGAATAGTAAATACATTAAAAATTAATTATCATGGTTAAGTTTAAAACACGTAATTGTGCGCCACATGGGGCTATATTAAAATTAATCTTTCACCTATATAGAATTTTTATTTGATAAATAGAATTTAATATATATAATTATTTTTTCCAAATTATCTAATAAGTATCATTCTATATTAGGTTTTAATAATTAATTGCCTAGGTTGGAAAAGTAGTTACCATGGTGAAAAAAAAAATTATAAAATATGTAAACTTAGAAGATAAGGGAGTTACATGATTAAAACATGTTTTTATAAAACAAATATAATTTTTTTCCATACATTTATTAAAACCATTATTAGAAAGTGTTGGTTGAAAATAGAAAGGAAAACCTACATCAATATGAAATGGGAATGGAAATGCATAAAGAAGTCTCTTCAAATTAGGGAAAATGATAAATAATTTGGAACAAAAATAACATCAAAAAATTATTAGATATAACACATGAGATAATATAAAAAGATGAAATATATTTCAAGTGTTGTGGAGTTTATGGAAATAAATTCTTTTTATGTTGGAATAATATATATTTTTCAAAATTAAAATATGATATAAAGTCAATGGAGTAATTTTTTGTGGGAAAAATCATCATTGAAATGAATAAGACATCAAAAAGAAGAAAAATTATAATATTTATATAGAGATAAAATTTCAATATTTAAAACAAACATATGGATTATAAAATTAATTTTGAGATATTTTCTGAGACTGGGTAATAATTTTACATAAAAACTAGAAATAAGTTGATCTAATGAATGTAAAATGAAGTAGAGGAGTATAGATAACATATTTTCTAAAAATAACCACAAAATATTGTGAGAATTACATTTCATTAAGGCATGAAAATGGCTATTATTCTGAATTAATTGGTTACCAAAATATCCCTAAAAACTATAAATTTCAAAATTTATGTTCTGTAACATTATAAAAAATAGTTTCGTGATGATGTAGAGTAAATATAATGTTTAAGGTTCCAGGAATGTGATAATTAAATTAATTAAAATTTATTATGAATAAAGTTAGGTTGTTTTAAAGTGTAATATATATTACATATGATGTTTTGGGGATACAAAATTTTCCTAAATGGTAAAAAAACACTATAATTTTATTCTGAATTTGGTATACTCAAAACTCTTTTTATTTTATTACATAAAATCAGATTAAACGATTAGTTAAAATAATTTTATGTTACGGAAATATGAGGATGGTTATAATTAAAAATAAATAGTTTTTACATTTTATCCAAAATTTAAGAATGAAAGAGAAATTGTTTTTAAAAATTTCAATATATAAATATTGAGTTGGGAATTCATAGTAAATTTTAAATTAAGTTAATGTTACTAGATTAGTTAAAAAATTATATTTTATAAGAATCTTTAATAAATAATTAAATAAAATGGGTTTTATATTTCATTATCTTTATTTATAATTAATTTGATATTTATAATGTAATTTTTTTAAATAGTGGATTAGATAATGATATTCTTATAGGATATTGAAAAATAATATGGTGTATTTTTCATGAAACTACAAAGAATAATATAAAAGGATATATATATATAAATCATACCCATAATAAATGTCATAATAAATTAATTGAATAATTTATACCTATTATAAAAATATGGAGTAAATGAATGGAAAAATAATATTATAGTAGAGATTGGGAGTAGAATTATTTTTGAATATCAAAATTCAAAACTCACTTAAAACTAAGTGCTTTAAAATACTATTCAAATTTAAAACTAATCCCTACATGACATAAATTCCAAAATTAATATATAATATATGTTGATCATAAGAAAACTCTATGTGTAATACAATAATTTTTTTCTATATTCTATGTTTAATTAAGATTATGAAAGATAATATTTTTTGTAAAGATAAATAAATAAATAATATATATTGGTTATTTATTAAATAATATAATAAATTGGGGTTTGAATACAAGGTCATAAAAAATAATATACTTATATGATGTAATAATTGATGAATATAAACCAATGATGACATTGGCTTATAATAATTCCAATGAAAACTCAATACATTTTAATGCATAGTATTCCTATAATATTACAAATTACTAGTCTAGTATATCTATAATGCACTAGTGTGTATAAATATTTTTATAGTAATGGATCAAAATTTAATTCATAAAAATAAAACAAAATCTGTAATAAATTATCGGGCATTTAAATTCCCTTATATATTCAATGTAAGGATGATATTTAATTAAAGAAGTAACCTTACAATTATGAATATAAACTAAATTCTATTGAAAAATATATTAAACAAAAATAATGAGTAGTTTTTATGAATAATGATCTTGATAATTTGAATGATATTTCCAAATTATATCCACTTTCCAGACCAAAAGAAAAAAATATTATAGAAACCCATATGGTTGAAAAAACATAATAATAATGAATTCATTGAAAGTGCAACATCCATAATTTTATGAAAAGTGTATTCTCAAGTAAAGGATTTAACATTATGGTGACCTTTTCCATTACTGTATGGAATGGGACAAGCTCTCAGAGATTGGTATTCAAAGTATGGAAAATATTTATAGAAGTCTAATTTCCTTAGAAATATTGTGGATAAAAATATATATATGTGGGGAATATAAGTATAATTACTCTAATTATTATTCTTTATATTTATGATGTTATTTTTTAATCTAAAATCATATAACAATAAAGAATCCATAGTATAAATAAATAATTGTTCAGGGAAGTTTAATTTTATCCTAAGAGAAATATCCTAAATAATTGATAAATATATTTATATTTGATGAGTCTAAATAAATATTTATATAATTGAAAATTGGTGTAATATTTTGTAAATATAATTCATTCTAAAGTATAGAAAAAATATTATTGAAATAATCTTTTAATTTTCTTATATTTTATGTCATTAATAGTTGGACTTATTTTGGAAATAATAATGTGTATTTCATTTTAAAGTGATCCTAAATAATCACATATAAATAATGAAAAATATAATCAATGATATGTTGAAAAAAATTATGTAATTTTTGGTATTATATTAGAAGAGTCAAATATTAATTATCTTTCCTCATTGATTTAGATTTGGTAGGTAATTTAGATGATAAAAAATTTACATATGAAGAAACATTATTTTTTCAAAACACATATGTTTGTAATTGTAAGAATAAAAACTTAAATACTCATTGTATTGTATAATGTTAAAATATTGTTGTTATAAAAGAATGAATACAAATTAAAAAAACTAAAATATAAATAGAAAATATTTATGTGAATGGAGATATGAAATAAATAATGGGAAATAATAGGAAAATTACAATAAATAAGTTATTGAATATGCAGAAAAAAAAAATAAAAAAAAATTTATATTGAATATCATATCATTAAATAGAATGTTTTGTTTTTTCAAGTGATGTTTCTAATTATTCTTATACAGAATTATAATTTTACATCATCCCTAGTATATTATAAGAAGGTAAATTTCACGAGTTGAGGATTAATATAATAGAATATCTCTCCACACATAAGAACTAAGGTGAGGAAACTTAATCTATTTATATATAAATATATATTCAAATGTTGTTATCAAAGTGTAAAATCATAAATATCAAACCTTCATTTTATTTGTAATCCAATGAAAAATAATCAAATTTTGAATGATATAGGTTTTTAAAATTAATCAACTCATGGTTTATACATACTATAAGGACAAAGTATTCAGGTTAATTATTCATTTAAATATTTCAACACAAAAATATTTGCTTGTAAACAATATGGTTAGATCCCTTAATAATAACACTCTATTGAGTGTTGTGGTGCTATTTGTTTCTTCTTTTAAAATGTTTAAGGAATTATAAAGTCATTTTTATGGATGTTCAAATAATAAATTTATTTGAAAATATATTATATTAGTTGTCAAAATATAATTTAGTGTTGAGATAATAATCGTATTGAAAAACCCTAAGGGGAAACTAAAGATCCATAAATTCAAAATATTAAATTTATTTTCAATAATTTATTACTATAATGTAGAAGAAAAAACCCATGTAATATTTTCAAATACATGGAACATTGTATTTATTGTTCTAAAAAGGGATTTTTCAAAAATAATTAAATTAAAATTTATAAAAAATAGGAAAATGATAATTAAAAAATAAGATAAATGAAACTGATATTCTTCTATTTTTCATTATTATTGTAAAAGAATCCATAAAAAATATTATAAAGACAATATGAAGAATCAATTTTTTTTAATATTTTAAAAGAATATATGAAAATTGTGGTATCTAATAAGTTCAAAGAGAGTGCTCTTGGTTTTTTGACACTTTAAGGTATTTATAAAAGTATAATAGAGATTTTTATTTTTGTATATAGTTATTAAGGGTTAATAGTTGTTATAAAAGTAAATATTTAAATATCATGTTGTGAAATGATCAATTATGATATGTAATTTTTAGGAAAATGTTTCCATTATGTGGTTGATTGAGTAGTCATTATGTGATTGTTTAAATATTATTAATTGAGAAAGTAATAAAAAATAAAAAATAAATATTACCATTAATTGTTATGATATGAATTTTAAGAAGATAATATGGTATTGTAAATGATTATTTATATTATTGCATATAATTTATATTATTAGGGGAAACAATACTATGAAATGTATATGGAATGATGAAACTATAAAATCTAGTAGTTGAAATATCCCATATGAGCTGTATTTGTTCGAGTTTAGTAATGAGGTATCATGAAAAATGATTCATTTTGTCCACGTATAAGAACATAAAAAACGTTTCTTGGAAAAGATTTCATGTGGTTGGAGTTGATGTATGTGGAGATCACTATAAAAGCCATGTTAGTTGAATTACCACATTAATATTTTTTGGATATTCATTTATGAAATTTCATTCCATTTTCAGAATTAAGAAATTCATATTATGTAATATATTATATATAAATTTTTTTGATAAAAAAATTCATCCATTTGAATAATATATAAAATAAAATATTTTTAATTATAAAATTAATGTATAAATAAATAAAAAAATCATTATATTTATTTTTATTATGGAATTAAATAACAAAATTCCATTGTTTCTGAATTTAACGCACAATATACATTAAATTACGTGGCATAGTTTTTTAGTCATTATATTTTAAAAGCATTCACCCAACTACATTTCTTAAATTATCACACCAAAAACCATTTTAGAACACTATAAAAATACTAAATAAAAAACAATATTATCCAAAATAGTCATCCAAAAGTGTATCATCTACCTTATTGACATTATAGCTATAAAATGGTTATATGGATTTATTGTTTGAAAATATTATGTAAAGTAGATATATTATCAAAGTAATAAATAATAGTCCATCACAATAACATTTGTTCTCCTTTTAATATTACATCAAATTATAACTAAAAATTTTATTTTCAAAAAATATATGTAAATTAACACTTTTATTATATGTATATAATAATAATTCATTTATTTTTCTTATTAATTCTATCCATTTAGCATGACCATTCTTCTGTTGGTTTAGACATCAACAATGTTTATTAACATCAATAATTATCATTATCATAAAGGATAATTAATGGAAAATAATTAAAGATTTAATATATAAATACTATATATTTTTTTGTTATTTTTTTGTTTTAGGAGTGGTAAAATAACACTGAGAATTATTTTTTAAGTATTCTAATAATATTGAAAAACTATCAAGAATTAATGAATAGTAAAATGTTGATCTAGTGACTTAAGAATAATCGTATAAAAACATTAGAGTTGTTAGATGAATTATTAACCCATTAACATGGAAATTATGAATCTTATTATTTGATGGAATATGAATAATGATTGATACCATCATATAGTAAGAGATCATAAATTGTAGGGAATGACTAAATTCTAGTGACTTTATGAACATTGAATGATTAAAAGTAGTTATTTCAACAATTTAAAATATTAATTGTAAGTGAAAATATAATCATATGGTCCTAAAAAGGAGAATAAATAAAGGAAAATTATTTTAAAAAGGAGTTAAAACATATTAATGAAGATATTATTGATGTTATGTAACTTCCCTAATTTATTATTAAATCTTATTCCATTACCTAATATTTATGGGCAATCATTTTATCATTATCTTAATATAATTATCTAATAAATTTTACTAAATTTTATAGAGTATTTATTTATTTACTAATTATCATTATAATTACTAAATGTTAAATTATGATCTATAATATTGGAATGGGATTTGCCTCAACTCCCTCTAAAACAATTATTGGTTTCTTTCCCCAAATTGTATTTAGTGGGACATTTCGTACGAAATATCCACTAAAAATACTATATCCATTTTATGATACTATCTAGGTAACTAGAAATTATTTTATTTTATTTTTTACTTCATTCAATGTTTTCTGGATGTTTATGGGTGTTTAAGGTTGAAAATCATAAATTTAGGGAAAACTGGCTTGTGTGCACTGTTGGAAAATGGTAAATAGTAACCATGCACCCTACCATGAGAATGGGGGTGAGGGTATCCAATACCATTTTTCATAGTTACCGTATAGTTTTCCAAACCTATCTATATGTTATTGGAAACAACATGACTCAAATATGTGAATAGGGTTGACCCGCATGGTTGGAACAATGTTTGGAAAACAATATGAACAAACTGTGCAACCTATCTAGTTTTTCTTTTAAAATGGAAATTAAATTTACAACCATGTTCTTTTTAACCCCTATCCTTCCTCAATTCCTACCACCATTCAAACCTAGTCCCTGTACTTTGAATCTTATCCATCTTTTTTCCATAATTGTTCTCCCTATATTCTTGTGTGGAGATCTTGTAGTAAGGCCATTTTTCGTGAATTCTCTCCCCTAATCTCCATATAATCTATTTTTCATACATTTTACTTCAATTCATATAAACATAATGAATATGGGACTATAATACTAGGTTTTAGGTTGGGTTTTGGATGAGATTGTTTTTGTTTTAGAATTATGAGAACCCATATTCTCTCCTCCAATCAATGTTTCTAAAAGGTGACAACATTCATAAGATTTTTTGTCAGTGTCTCCTTTTATAATGAATTTTCCTTTTTATTAAATTTTATATTGAGTTTTAGTTAGTTTTATTGATCATTTATATTTGAATTTATTTTATGAGGGACACTATTTGTGTGTATATTATTGATCTTGGACTGTGTTAAAAAAATTGTGATTTCCTTTGGTGTTTCTAATAATTTTTTTTATGTTTGAAAAGTGTTTGATTGAATGATTTCATGAATAATCGTTCTTCCAAATGATGTTTCAAAAATATTTTGAAATATTATTCTATTATAAACATTATTACATGATCTTTGGATTTTTGGTATGTGATTGATGTAGTTATTGGTGACCATGTGAGACATCTGTAGTGTGGTTTTTAGAATAGGTGAGTCCCTAGGCTTTGGAATGTGCTATCTAAGGTTATATTTGGTGAGGCCTCATGATTCCTTAGGTTAGAATACATTCTTATTTTTACATTCGATGGACAATGTTCCATGAGTGAGTCCTAGAAACCTATGTAGAAACAATAATTTTACACATATACTTTATATTTTGATTGATTTATTTTAAAATATTCACATTTACTATTTAGTTATTATCACATTGGTTGTATATTTCTTCCTTTATTTATTTTTTTTTGAATTTACTGTCCATGTTATTATATATAAGTATTTTCATTCTAAAATAAATTTATTTTGGAAATTTCTTCAAATAAATGGTATTAGAGGAATTATTTTAAAACTATAACTATTGGGTTCCTTTATAAAAAGTGACAATTATATTTTTTATGGTATCCTACTTGGGTTTTCCTCATACTTCACATTCTGTTGGGAGTATTTAGTATTGGTTTTGTTCGATACAGGGAAATGTACGGGATATGTATCTTATAGTTGAGATTTTTGAGGTTATATTTCCTTCCATGGTATAATTATGGTTGTCACTAAGGGCTATATGGATGTATCATGGATTTGAATTTTTAGGATACTTCATTCTGGTGTTTTTGGATTATAATTATGTAGTAGATAACTTGAACATGGACATATTTTATGAAAAAGAATTTACGTATGTGATGTAATGTCTTGTTTCATCTGGTTATATTTTATTTCCAAGTATGGATTTGTTTTATACTTATACTCAATTTATAGTTTTTTATTTCATTTTATTTATTATTTGATTGTTTGGAAATCCGATTTATGAATGGTTCTTTCCATTTTTATGATTGGAATCATAGGAGTTTTTTATTCGATTTTCTGGTTGAAATATTTTATACTAAGTTGGAATCAGTACTATAGAACAAGTATCTTTGTCAGCCTGATCAAGAACATACCTCAATCATTTTTGTGGTCTTGAAAATCCACATGGTAGGTTTACCCAATTTGGTTTATTAAAAAAATTTATATGACTCCTATATGAAATTTAGATAAGTGTTTTAGTTTATAGTAGATCCATTAAAACTCGAGTGATGGTGTGTGGGAGTTCCTAGTCAACAATTCTTCATGACATAATTCTAGTTACCTTTGTGGTTGGGAATGTTACATTAGAATTATTTGTATGAGTAATATTTTGGATTTCGAGTTTATTTACTTATATTGTCTATTTGGTGTAATTTTCTAGATTATTTTTATTCGTTTTTTTTGTATAAACATTATGTATTGATTGGATTCTTATGATTTTAAGATCATACCACCCAAAGGAACTATAATAATATGAGGGCGGAATTTATGAATAAAACTCTATAGAAAAATCTTATTGTAGTTCCCAATATCATTGAATTAATAATAAAATCTATTTAGTGTCTCTAGAAAAGTGGTGAGTTGGTGATATTCTAGTTGATGGATTATTCCCATGAGTTCATGAATTAGAATCAACCTACATTTTAGGGTGAATAGGCACCCCGATAACCTAATTCATGGATAAAAAAATTGAATGTATTTTCTAATTTTTATAGAACTCTGATACATCAAAAAGTGGAATTTAAAACTTATATGGTAGAACGACTGACCTAGAGGTGGTGCGACAACATTCTGCTGGATAGTCATTATATAGATCATACATAGATTGGGTTCCATTATATCTTTAACAAAAAAATCATATTTGAATAATTTAAGATTGGAGAACTCTAAGAAGTTCATGACCATTGAGAAGGGTGACTGAACCACAATGGATTACTCTAAATGGTTTGACCAGATCATAGAATTCTCACCTGATATCCTAGGAAATTATTAATTTAATTTTCATATTTTTGAGATGGGATTAAATCCATAAATTAATTCTATGATTTTTCCTATATGTTTTCCCACCTATATTGAATTAGTTGAAAAAGGAGTTATGGATGAGTCATATATAACATGATTTAATCATTTTTTTTGTACCCCTATTAAAATCAGCAGGATATAGAGTTCCTTATTAGGGAAATGGAGGAATAATTGGAAGTCATAAAATGGAATTATAAAGAGTATGAATAATCCATTTGACTGGGTTCTAATAGATTCCTCAGAATTAAGGACAGTTGTGTAACACCCCCATTTTGAGGCAATTCATCATTCTATAGTTCTTCTTTCATTTTTGGTTTCAATGATATTAATTATCGAAAGAATTTAAATGTTTAAATAAAATTAAATATAAAATTTGGATATAATATAAACTCATTCCATGAATAGGGAATTCACAATGTGAATGTCTTCTATAGTAGATTCCATGATTTTTCAGAAGGTGTGGAAATATTTTTGGGTTTCTACGTAAGGATATGTAAATTTCAGCATGTATGGGAACCTAATTATTTACAAAGTGAGTCCCTAATTTACTCCATGTATAGGTTTGACCCTAGGATGTTTAATTATATTTGTGTTTAAATCCTCATTGAATTATTTTCTTTCACTCTCAACATATAAGGATACCATTATAAAGTTTTAGTGACCATCAATATCTAGACTCTAATTCCAATGGAACATCAAGCATTAAATTTTGTAAATAAATGGTTCGGATATTGTTCTTCCTTCATGTTTGGGATATATTTATATTTTTATTAATGGAACTGTAGATTAGTGTCATAATACGCCAATATATGAGTTTAGATTTTTGTTTATGAGATATTCTCGGGTTTTAATAGTGGTGTAGAATAAAGATATGAAATTGGTGGAATAATATTATAGACTTTGTGATAAAAGAATTTGAGTTATGTAGATTCTCTCCCACTCTACCATTCTGTAAATATTTCTCTTGAGTTTAGACACATTATTATTTTTATTTATTTTAAAATCTCTTGAGATAGTGATTTGGAAAACCACTATTGTGAGGATATTTAAAAAGGGTGGTTTTTTATGGTTAAATAATTTTTTAATAGGATTTTGGAATGAATATTTGAAAAAATATTGGTACATGGAATAATTGTGTTTCTCTGTGTTTATGTTTATGTGGGATAAATTATGGGTATAAGTTCCACAACCAATGTAATATTTTCAATAAATTGTGATTGGAAACACCTCAATTAAAGTGGTTCACCAGGTGATATTTTGGTAACTAGATAACTAACCACTCATGAATATTGGTAGGTCTAGGATATTCATGTGTGTGTTTGTATGTGTGTTAAAATGGGTTGATTATGCTAAGTGTTGTATAAGAATAACATTTTTTGGTTTAACATTTTCTAATGTGGAAAATTCTTCATAGATTATATATGATACTTATTTTAATCTTTTCCTTTTTATATAAAATGAACTAAAATGTTTTTGTCATAGTATAATCTATTGGGAAGTATATGAGGATTATCTATGGTGGGATATTCTCACCCCATGCTTTAGAACATAGGCGTATTTACAGATATCGTTTATTAAGATAGATATAAAATTCACATTTCAGATTTTCTTATGGAATCAATTGACATTATGTTCATGTCAGTGGAGCAGGATATTGGGAGTGTCTATGTATTGGTCCTTTAGGGTTTCACTATGGTGTCTGAGTATTTATATACTAGATTATTCTTCTTGCACCTTTTTACTTTATTTCTACTATTACTTTTATATTTTTTTGATGTTATTTTATTTAGTTTTATGGTTATTCTACATGCATCATATATCTTGATTTTATTATAAATATTTATTCATTGTAGGTTAGTTATTTCATTAATAAAAAACACTCTGAACATTTTATAATGCCCTTGGCCTCAATTGAAATATTTCTATGCCATGGTAAATCTGTAAAGGTTAGTATCACCTCTATCTCTCTCTCAATCCAGTGAATTGGGATGGGATGTTACAAATGGTATTAGTTTTTTTTTGGTCCTTTGATTGAGATTCTTGAAAGGTGATAGAAATTTCAAGACGTGATATGTGTTTCATAAAAATACAAAGCCAACCTTTTTGACATTATTTCTACCATGGTGTATTGTGTACAAAATTGTTCTAAATTACTTCTTGGAAAATTTTTATATCATCATCATCATCATGGGTTTAACTTATGGGTGTAACATATAATGCATTGGTGTTGAGACATCCCAGTAGGACTGCGTTGTTCATATATTGTTTTATAATTTTTGAAAAATTATTAAAATGGTTGATTTATGAATTGAGAAATTCATGTGATAGTTACATATAGTGATTTTGAATTTTCAATACTTATGTTTCTAGATATTGATAACTAAACACTATTTTTTTTTGATTATAGAAAATTTTACTATGTAAACACTTTTGAATTTAGTAGGAATAGGTTATTAAAAATGTTGTTTCACCTTGGATGTAGGTGAACCAAATACTTTTACAATGCATTGTGTAATGCTTTGAAGCCATTGACTATGGAAATAAAAATCTTGAACCATGTAATGTAAATCATTATATGAAGTTTTAGAATAAGAGTCCACTTATTTTTCAATAATATTCTAAACCTGAAAAATAAAAAGATTGGCTCAACTAAATGAATAAAGTATTCAATTTAAATGGTACATCAGTAGAGCTAATGGTTAATCTAGAAATCAATATATTTGAGGATCTTTCCCACTAAATATGGGATCTAGATATCCAAGATTAATCTAATACTGTAATTATGTGGCAGTAAATTAATGAATTATTCAGTAAAAAAATTTATCCGCACACATTTGACAAAGAAAGGACAATATACTTATTCACCAAAATAAAGAAATTTATTATATGGAAGATTATGTTCTTATGTTTATGAAAATATTTCATTTCACTCTAGAAGTATCTACTAGTGAATCCATAGAGGTGGGTATCTTTGAATTAGTATTATGACTAGATAATGGATACTAGAATGTTTTCCCCTTTATTTTGGATTACAAAGATATGGTTAATAATGAAATAGTAGTAGAAAGGGACCTTGTTGGGAATCCTATGAGAGTTATTCTATTTAATCTTATAGTAATAACAAAAAATCATATTATAAGAAAAAAAATATAATGGATTTCTACTCTTACGTTGGTAGAACACCTTATACATAGATTATTGAATCAATTAAATTTACTCCAAAATCTGATATCAAACCATGGAAGTTCCAATTTGGTTTAGTTATTCACATGAAGAATGAATGAACTACACCACTGAGGAATATCCATCAATGTGGAAGGAAGGGGAATGTGAAGGAGTATTTTCATAAAACTATTTTATTATCTAGGGTAATAGGATTAGATGATCCTGATGTCTCTTATGCTAAGATGGAGAATTACCACTATGCTTGTTTTTCCCACAAATCTAAGTTCACTAGGAAAATTTCTATAACACATTGTTTGTTCATTTCATACCTTAGTATGGAAGAAAGATATACCCCATGGTAGTCTAGGAATAGTCATATAGAGCATATCATTCTACCATAAGTGAAAAACTAGGTACCTTTATAGTTTAAGGTAATATTCTTGTAATGGTGATTCATTTGAATTTGTTATTTAATATTGTTGTATCCCATTATTTCCTTAATTATTCAATTTTTAATCAATTGATATTATATATGAAAGTGACTTCTATTATCATGAGTATTAAAACACCTTTCTGAAAGTGATATTGAATAGTATTTAAATGCTAAGAATATTCCATTACCTTCAATGCATTGATGTTTCTCTATGAGTTTTTTTCCTAGAAATAGATATGTTGATGTAATCTTTGTAATGAATTTTCTTGTGGGATTTAAATTTCACATTTAATACTATGCATATTAAGAAACTTTTTCATCCTCAGGAGGATATCTTCATGAATTCTAGGGGGATTGGGATATAAATGCTAGAAGAGAAGGACCTTTTTTTATAACAAAAAAAAAACAATAATTTTCATGTTTATAGAAATTACCTTCAGCATTGCTAATGTAATAATAAATAAGGCTCTTCCTAGAGGATCCATACTCTAATTTATTTCCAAATGATATAATTTGGTTACAACCCGAGAAGGAAATTTAATTTTTAATCAATATACTTCGAAGAATAATCTATATTTCATTACCGTATTTATTTTCACACTAAATTTCATGAGTTTAAGGTTATACTAGAAGAGTATGACAATAATTTATTTATTATAACTAGTTCATCTACTTGGGATTAACCTATTTTATTTTTCTATAAGGTGATAAATACTCTCCCATTATGTGTTTATTATCATTAACTAAATCATGATATAAAAAAATTGAAATAATCATTCTAGAAATGGTGAATTTATTTATAAATTAAAGGGATCCAATAGTTATCTATGATTTATCTATGTTCAAGAGATAATCAATGTATATTCAGAAAGGCTAATATACCAAATATATTATTTTGAATTTGATATGGCCATTATAAATATGTCATCATGTCCATAATTTTATTTAATGCACCTGTAGCCTCCATGTGCTTGATGAACTATATCTTCGATAGGTACCTCAAATCCATTTTTTTTGTATTTTTTGACAATATTTTAGTTTTATATGGAGTCTTGAATTACCTTGAAGGAATCTTAGACATTGTACATATTACATTACTTGATCATCGATTTTATGGGAATTTTTCAAAGTGAGAATTTTTGAAGAAATATGTATGTATCCATGGGAATGTTATTTCTAAATAGGATATATCAGCTGACCCTAGAATAGATTATGTAGTAGTCTATTGGTAGACACTAAAGAATATTTTATTTGTAAAAAGTTTTCATTGATTAATAGCGTATTAACATTTCTTTGTATGATATTTTTTGAGGTTTACCTCTCCCAAGACTGATTTGAAAATATAGAAAGTTCCATTAATATGGAGTTATGACTCTCAAAGAAGATTTCTTGAGCTAAAAACACATCATACCTCAACAACCATCCCAATATTACTATAACTGAGTAATAATTATGTGGTATAATGTGATGCATCTGGATCTGATATTGGTTATATTCTAATGCTGAGAGACCCTATTGTGGACTATTGTTGGAGGCATCAAATATTAGGTGAGAAGATTTATAAAATATGTGAACTAGAAATAGATTCCATTATTGATTTCGTAAAGAGAGTGAAACATTAACTATTTGAAAACAATTTCATACTTGTCATTGAATTAATGATTTTTAAATACATATTTTATTTTTGAGAATAAAACTTTAGGAAATAAAGGTTGATGGTGTACCTACAAATGATTGATTTCTACTTGGTATGTATTCCTAGAAAATGAAATTTTATGGATGATATAGTTATTCAAAAAACATACAACAAAGTGGTTCAGGAATCTGATAACCAATTATAGCTGATAAAAATTATTTCTAACATCCAACTATATTTCAATACATAGGAGGATCATATAGTTTTGTTTCAACTTAATATTGTTCTAGACTTTATGGATATTGTGAAACTGAACTAGCTATCAAATATTAGTTATATCACAATCAGGTTGAACCAAAATTATGGGGATACTTTTAATGATTACACAGAGAATGAAAATTCATTTTTACACTTTTAGAATCACGTTGTAGTTCCAAAATCATATATGTAGTAGATTATTTCCTCATATCACCAATAGAAATGGGATATTAATATATGTATTTATAATATTTATAAGTAAATGAAAGAACATTTATGGTTGATAAGTATGAAAGGAAATATTTAATTTTTTAATGAAGTTTATAACAATTTTCCTGGTAAAGGTTGAAAAAAATGTATGTTTGGTATGTCATATACTTTTCCAATACTTATATATACATTGGAATATATTTTAATATTCCCTTTCAATATTATAATGATAATATTAATGAATAATGATTCTATTTAAAATATTGTGGATTGAATCACCAAGTCAGTACACTCTCTTCGTATAAGAGAATATTGCAACATCCTGACCATTTATGAAGATTTATTGATATTTTGTTAGATATATTTTTTTTTAGTACACTTTGTTTTATTTTTATCTTGTGTAAATTTGTGTAAAATTTTGAGATTTTTGTAAGTAATAGTGGAAGTGTATAGTTGGTGCATGATTTTCCAAACAGTACACCCTACCCAGCAAATTGTGTGAACTCAGGATGTGGGGATTCACACAGATGGAACATAGTTTTCCAAACCATGATCTCTATTAGGAGTAATTGTGTAGGAATCCTAGGTAAGGTCCCTGATTATGGTGAAAATTTTGGTGAAACCATGTACCTCATACATGAACTTGTTCACAGAGGCTCAAATAATTTAAAAATTGGCCTTAAAAAATCATAAACCCCCATATTATATCCCTAAACATACTAGATCGACCCTAATTGATTCCTCCCATTTTTTCACGTTCCTGGAGAAATTATAAGGAAATATGACCTTTGTTCATGATGATTCTAATCTCGGAATTAATAATCACACCTCTCTTAGTAAGAGAATCTCAACCCTATTAGTTTCATCTCTCTCTCTCTATCTCATTATTCTCCAATCATTTTAAGGGACATGTTTCTTTTTTTTATTCAATCTATCTATAGATTTTATGGATCCTAAGTTGTGTGATCTTGGATCTAGGATTCTTGCCTATATATCATTTATCGGAAAGATCATGGTTGGTCTACTTCAATTGGGGGTTTTCATTGGCGAGCATCCATTAACGATCAGGTGGTAGGTGGTATAAATTCCATTCCAATAGTCTTGATTCCAAAGTCATGTATATATTGTTCAATATCATTTGGAATGTTTGACAATTGACTCTTGAATTGCAGAAATTAATTGATTAATTAATTTATGGAAACCTAGAATTTGATTAATTGCCATGTGAATTAATTAACTGGATATTGGAACTTTTTAATAGGATTAATTACTTATTGAAATAATTAAAGTGATATTGGGATTGTGGAATTGGAATAATTAATTTATTAATTAATTAATAGATTGTTGTTATTATGGAATTGTATTAATTAATTGTTTAATTAATTAATATGTTGTAGTGAGTGGGTAATTGGATTAATTAATTGTTAAATTAATTAATTGATTAGTGTGATGTTGTAATTGGATTAATTAATTGTTGAATTAATTACTAGATTTTGTGGGATTATTGAATTGTATTAATTAATTCATGTATTAATTGATTGATTTTTTGATTGATGAAGTTATTGGAAATGGGACTGTGCAATTGAAAAATTAATGTTATATAAGCTAATTAACAATTGGGGATTATGAGATGGTTTACTTGACATTAATGGGATATATAGAAACAATATTGTAATATGTTTTAATGGCGAATTGAATATATTATTTCATGTGATTAATGAGTTGAATAATGATTTGTTGAGATAAATTGTAATGTTATACCTTGATGTGAAATATTGGTAAATGGAAAATGAGGATTTAATGTATTGAATTTGGTATATATGATATATGTGATGGATTGAAAATGTTTCTCAAACATGGATTCTTGCTTCAAAATACCATAATGATAAACTGATAATCACGTGTGGGACACATACAACTTCTTCAAATTCCCATAGTGATAACTTTGTGTATGAAATATACTGTTGCATCAAAATACCTCTTGTGTGATTGATTGATAAATGAGATGTGGTTCTTGGAAGTCTGATTCAAGTACCGATATGGTCATTGGATTGGTGATCTGCGAAAAAAATGTCAGTATTGGAGTATGGCTCTAATTGGCTATGATAATGAACAGAGATTAAATGTATAATGTTATCCAATGTGTTATAATAAGGTTTGAATTTAATATGCGATATGGTTTAGAATTCAACATGGGATGAATTAGGTATTTAGAGTTTTTGTGTCCTTAGTAACCTGTGAGTTATGTTGTTAAATAACGAGTAATTGAATAAATGTAAACATTTTACATTATTTATTGTATTTTATACTTTACATACCTACATACACATTTTCTGATAGTATATTGTTTTAGAAACCATTGTTGGTGGCCTACTGAGTTGTACTCCCACCCTACACGGGTTGCCCAATCGATACGTGAATAGACCTTGTGTTTTCCAGATAGGATAAGGGAATGCGTCCTATGTTAGATGGATGAGTTTGGATGAAGCATAGTTTTGGGAACCCGACAAGATTCAAAACTCTTTTAGGAGTAGTTTGTGTATTTATTTGTTTTAGGATTCTCAAATTAATGGTTAAAACTTATTTTTCATGACATATATATGGTTTATTTCTATAAATTGTATTTTCTGTTTTGGTTATCTTTTCATACTGTTTTGGGTTGGTTATTGGTCATAGCATTTGGTTATTTTCATTTATTTCCATTATTGTGATTATTTTATAAAGACAGTTTAGTCTCTCCTTGATTGATATTATACCTCATCGATAGTCAGAAGCCTCTGGTGTATGGGGGGAATATATGAGGTCATCTAACTGAATGTCTTGGGGAACCGGTGTGTGGAACTGAGGTTGGGAAATTAAAAAGAGGTATCTGAGCCACAAGTTTGTTTTTTTGCTTTACTTTACCTTTTTTCAATGGTATAAATCATAATATGATGATTTAGGACTTGTTTAAGATATCTTGAAAGAGACTAGCTTACCCATTCATGTGTATAAAATCTAAGTACCCTAGGAGGAATTCTTGTTATCAATGTGTGTTGTTACCGTTGAATGTTATTTCACCTTGAATGATGCACTTGTTGTGTGTTGTTATTATTTTTTAA
Organism: Viscum album; assembly: GCA_963277665.1. NCBI lineage: Eukaryota > Viridiplantae > Streptophyta > Magnoliopsida > Santalales > Viscaceae > Viscum > Viscum album. The sequence goes on from OY728165.1 coordinate 818,932,026, forward strand.
ATTTTCTGAGATTTGGATAATGTCTTGGTATTCGATGAGATTTTATTATGAATGCGTCATTCTAGGAACTTAGTAATTATTTTGGCACTCATCATTTTAGGCATGCGTCAGGAAAAGCAGTTTTCAGATGGGTTGCCTATGTGAAAGTGTTTCTCTTTGTTTTTTATATTTTAATTGATAAAGGTTCATAATATTATTTTCAAAACATTAAAATGATGCAATGTTTGGAAAATAGGTGTCTTATGAGAATCTTGATTATGAGAATTTGTTTACCCTCGTTATCTGTGACATAGATGTGGGATGTTTAGGGGTAGTGATTGTAACTCAGTTTTGGTTGTGTAGAGGGAAAAATGGAATGAATTATTATATATTTGTGTGAATACCTATTTTAAAATGTGTTAATTATGATTTATGTGCCTAAGACATGTTTTTGGAATTTTTGAGATATGATCTGTGATTTTGCTTATCGAGAGGATGATATGAGATTATAGATGGAGCGGATCCACCAATAGTGGAACCTGAGGCACTGATAGTGAAAGTTGAGGAGTTGTAGGGAAGTTATGTGATAACTTTACTCGATTCATTCACATCATCGGAATAGAACCATTTCATATTGTGAAGTGTATGTCTGACCTAATGGAGGAGCACCCTCTAACATTTACCAAAAGGGGTGGACCTTAGGTAGTTGAGTTACAGATTGAGACAACCGAGATGATACATGACTACATAGAGACTCCTACTGAAAAGAGAGTGAAATTGGATTCTTACATGTTACATGGAAAATAAAATTGTTGGTGGGACAACTAGATTTGAGATGGACATCAGGAGACTTTGGAGTGGTAAGAATTTGTAGAGAAGTTATTGGAGCACTTTCATCCAGATATTCTCAGGTGGGAGAGAGCGGATGAGTTAATGAGGTTGAATATGAGGAATATGTTCATGATTGACTATTTTGGATGCTTCAAATATTTTAAGTGATTTATTATATCATTGGATGTGGATAATTCTAAGACAAAAAAATGTTTTTTGGATAGGCTTAAATGCAAAATTCAGCCCTAGGTAAATTTCTTTAGGATGAATAAGTTTTTAGAAGTGTTGAATCAAGATCTATTTTTCAAAGGGAACCTGAAGGAGTCTTATAATTTAATATTCGTGGTTTTTACTGAATGGTGAGTCGGTGAATTTTTTTTGAGTCAGATGTTTTATTTCGATAATGTTTGCTAGAGAAACAAAAAGAAGAATTTCCATGGAGAATGATCAGTTACACAAGACATTTCTGGAGTGATCTTTCACTGGTGTGATAGGAATAGAAACTTATGTGGATAGTGTCCCCAAAAACTGGTAGAATGATGAGCTTGTGGTATGATAGGAAATATACATTGGTTCTGTAAGAACCAACTACTAGTGGGTAATGATGGAGGAGCTAGACAATACCAGAGTATAGGGAGGGGTTTTCTAAACCATAACAATCTGGAGGTTAGAGTTCTACTGGATGTGGTCGTAGAGTTAGTGGACATGGTGATTATAAGAAATAGAACCCTATTAGTATAGTGGTTCATCTCAGGGGACTCATACTATATCACTGAGAAGATGGGTAGGATGGTTTCATGTCATTCAACCTATACTGGTGGACAGTGAGGCTGAGCCATCGATAGTTATTGGTACTATTCTTATGGAATATATTCTATCTATTGCCTTATTTGATATTATTTAGTCTCTTTCTTTCATATCTACACAAATTTTAAATTTTTTTCGTTTGATAGTGAAGTTTATGGGTCGGGTTATAACAATAATTACACCATTCAGGCTTTGGTCGAGGGACATCTCTTTAGGAAAGGGTGGTCTCTTGAGGTTGGGTAGTATCGTTTCCTTTGGGATCTTTAAAATATAGATATGTCAGTATTTTATCTAGTTATTGATATGGACTGATTTTTATAATAAATATCCCACATATATTTTTACCATAGGAGAGTGAATTTTATGTCTCCTATGGTTGAAAATTACACACACCTTGGAGAGTGGTATATTCAATCGGGTCGTGCAGGGACAATTCATCAACAAATGGGTGATCTCACCACCTTTTTTGTGAGTCTCGTACTAGATGATGGAGTTGTAACGAATGATGCCTTTCTAATCAAAGTGAACATTTTCTAGGAAGTGTTTTCTGAGGAAATATCAAGGCTACCATTAGATAGAGATGTGGAATTTACGATTGTACTCATGTTGAGGGTTGAGTTAGTCTCTATTCCACCATATAGAATCGAACCAATCAAGCTTCAAGTGCATAAAACTCAACTCGAATAGTTAATGGATAAGGGGTTAATCTAACCCAGTATATCACCTTATAGTCCTTCAGTCTTGTTTTTAAATAAGAATGATGGGAGTTTTCACTTATGTGTTGATTAAAAGAAGTTCAACTGGATGACTATGAAGAAAATATATCCTCTTCTACATACCAATAACCTATTATACAAGTTGAGAGGAGATTATGTTTTATCAAATATTGAATTGAGATAGAGGTATCAATAGTTGAGGAATTAACCTCCTAATATACTAAGGATTGTATTGAAAAGAAGTTTTGGCCTTCGTGAGTTATTTGTGATGTCATTAGGGCTAACAAAAACTCTGACAGTGTTTATGGTCACTCCCAACATCTTTATGTCATCTGGATTACACTAAGAGGGAACCATATATATGATAAACTATCTATGTTTATATTTTTCATTGATTAGGTACACTTCATGGGTTACATCATCATATAGGAACGTTTATTAGTGGACTTAGAGAAGGTCCAAGTAATTTTATCTTGGTATCATCCCAAGGGCATTTTCTATATTGTTAGCTTTATGTGGGTAGGAAGATATTATCGAAGGTTCATATAGGAATATTACCATTTTAAAAAACCATTTTTTGGCTTAACCTAGAATGAATATTGTTTTAATGGTCTGGAACATGTGATAATGCCTTCCAAGTGTTGAAAAAGCATTTGACATCGACACTAATCATGATTCCACCTAGCTGGTGAGGAGTATACTGAGTTTTGTGATGCGTCACAGATTAGGCATAGAGCACTGGTGATGAAGGAAGATCAAGTTTTGATGTATGTGTTTCATAAGTTTAGGCCAAATTAATTGAATTAACCTATACACATCCTTGAGTTAGCTAAAGTGGTTTGTTCTTGGAAGTGTTCATAAAATTATCATTTGGGAGAAAATTTTACTATATATTCTGATCACAAGAGCTTAAAGTGCATATTTTAAAAAGGATAATGGAATATTTATTAGTGGATATTGGTTTAGTATATGTAGTCATTAAATTTTGATATAGTATATATGCCTCAGAAGGGAAACAGTGTTGCTGACACTTTGAGAAGGAAATATCAGACTCACATAGTTCCGGAGTCTTTTACTGAGTGCAATATGATGACTTTATTGGATGATATGAATGTGGCAGTTTACAAGGTCCATTAGATGATTCCTATCATATCATGTTTAGTGGAGTCTACACTTTTGATCTATATCAGGGAAAGGAAGTGTAAGGATATGAAATTTTTGGCCTTGAGTTAATGTCTTGAAGGTGGGCAGACAAGTTCAAATTAGAGCATTAGTGATGATGAGATCATCTATGTGATGAATCATGTTTTTGTTCCTATATGTACGTAGGAGGATATGATGCACCAATTTACTGCCTATAATTGGTCGGTTCATACACATGTGATCCGTTTTTTCCATGACCCATTGTGATTGTTTTGGGGTCCAGGATGGAAAAAAGAGACAATTGGGTTAGTGATAGGATACTACATCTATCAATATGTGAAAGTAGAGAATCAATGACCTAGCTATTTACCAGAGGAATTTCATATTCCAATAATAGAAGTGTGAAAATGTTACTGTGGACTTTTTGGTGTGTCTCCTAAGGATGACTCAGAAGAATGTCACTATTTTGGTAGTTATGGACTATTTGAAAATGATATCACATTTCTTACCTATATGGGAGATTTTCATAGTGAATCATTTGGGAGAAATATGAATTTATAGGATAGTCTATCTACATGAGGTGTTGTGCTTTATAGTTTCACACCATGACTCAAGTTTCACTTTTCACGTCTAAAAGGACTTATATAAGGTGCTTGGTACATAGGTTTTATTGAGTATGACATTCCACCCACAAATAGGTTGGCTGTCAAAGCATACTGTAAATTTGATTGAGGATAAGATTTGAGTGTCTGACCTAGATATTGGTTGGTCTTGGAGGAAACACTTAGCTTCAGCGGATTTCACATATAGAAACACCAATCAAGGAACTATATAGTTGGCACCCATTTTTAATGGACAGTTTGAGGTTTCTGCGGGAATTAGACTAGTGGCGTACCTATTGTATCTTCCATTGAGATATAGTTGTATGAATGATATATTTTATGTGTCACAACTTATTCAGTATCACCCTGACCCTTATCATGTGATTTATGTGGATGATGTTGAGCGTGAGTGTGATGTGTCCTTTGAGGAGCATCTGATATGTGTATTTGATCGTAGTGAGAAAGTGTTGTGAGAAAATATTGTGCCAATATTTCATGTATTATGGAAAACTTAGATGTGTTTATGAGGGAACATGGTAAAGAAATGTGTATATTTAGGCTTAGTGGACTGACCTTTTTGACTTAGAATGTTAGAGATACTTGGGAGTATATCTTGAAGATGATCTGTTATATGGTGGAGAGACTGTAATATCCTGACCTTTTTTATGGATGTATCAAGATTGTTTTAAGGTAATATTTTTATTTTCTATAATTATTCATTGTTTTTTATTTATCTTTGGTGTGTTTAGGTTAAATTTAGAAAATTTGGGATGGAATAGGGGTAGTTCACGATTGGTTCATTGTTTTCCAAAACCGAGCACCCAGCCCAGCAAACCATGAAAACCCTAGACGATGAGATTCACATGCCTGACACATGGTCTTCCAAACATTGAACCATCTTAGGATTAATTGTGTGGTACCCCTAGGTGATGCACATAATTAAATTAAATGGTGCACCCTATATAGGAAACTATGCACACAGGTTTGATTAATCTGAAAATTGGGTTTCGAAATACCCAAACAACAATATAATATTTTTACACACCCTAGAATGAATAAAATGGATTCCTCTCATTTTAGAGTTTATTAGATGAATTACTTGGGTTTTTACCACCATACACAAAAATTCAAATACCATATTGATGAATCGATCCTCTCCCGGTTAGAAAATATAAAACTGATTAGTTTCCCATTGCTCTCCAATTCTTCTCACACACGCTGAGGTGATGTTTACCACTACTTGAAATAGATCTTGATCTAGGTTTTATGTATTGTTATATTTTTGATCGTGGATATAGTTTTTGAGTCTATATAACATTCTTCATTGGGATCGTTATTATTCTGCTTCAATTGGGGATTTTTATTGGCAAGCGTCCATCAACGATATTGAGGTTAGTGGTCTAAATTAAATTCCCATAGTCTTGATTTAAATTAAGTAAATGGTTTTTTATATTTCTAATGGCATTCTTAACGATTAAATATTGAATTGGAGAAATTTAGTCATTGATTAACTTACGGAAACATGAAATTTTGTTAATCAATTGGGGAATTAATTATTGGGATATTATGACTGTGGAATTAGATTAATTAATAAGTGAATTAAATAATGGGATATGTGGATTTTGGAATTAGATTAATAAGTTTTTGAATTAATTAATAGATTATTGTGATTGTTGAATTGGATTAATTAATTATTCAATTAATTAATATATTATTTTTATTTTTGGAATTGGATTAATTAATTATTGAATTAATTAATAGATTATTGTGATTATGTAAATGGAATAATTAGTCATTGGATTAATTAATATAATTTTGTGATTACAGATTTGGATTTATTAATTTTTTTATTAATTAATAGATTATTATGATTTTATAATTGGATTAATTTATTGTTGAATTAATTAATAGATTGTGTTGATTTTGGATTTGATTGGAAATTGGAATTGTGTAATTGGTAAATTAATTTTATATAAATTAATTTAAAATTGGGGATTTTGAGATGGTTGAGTCAACCTCAATGGGTTATATTGAAATAATTTTTCCATATGTTTTAATAGTGAATTGCACATATTATTTCATGTGGTTAAAGTATTGAATAATAATTTTTTGATATAAATTTTAATGGTATACCATGATGTGAAATGTCGGTAAATAGGTTGATGATGATTAAATGGATTGAAAATGACGTATTTCATATATTTGATTTATTTATAAATGTCTATTGGGAATGTAATACTCTTTCAATATCCCATAGTGATAAATTGTTATTCATTTTTGGGATATAGACTACTACTTCAAAATCACATTGTGATAAATGATTATGGTACAAAGATGACTTCTTCAAAATCCCACCTACTTGATTGATTGATAAATGGGTTTTTGTTCATATAATACTATTTCAAATACCAATGGGGTCTTAGTAATGGAAATCTAGGCCCAAAATTTGGGCCCTAGACTGTGGTTCCAATTTTCTATGGTAATTAATTGAGTTGAAATGGATAATAATGTCCCATGAGTTATAATGAATTATGAATTCAATATATAAGATGGTTCTACATCGACATGGGACGAAGCAGATATTGAGAGTAAGGGTTTCCTTAGGAACCTATGAGTTATGTGGTTAAATAATGAGTAATTTAATTAATTTAAAATATTAAATTTATTGGTTGTATTCTATTCTTTATACAACAGTATACACTATTATAGAATTGATACTATTTTATACATCCTTGGTTGTAGCCTACGGAGTTGTACTCAAACCCTACTTGGGCTACCTATTCGATAAGTGAATTGACATCATGTCTTCTGGATAGGATAATGGAAAGAGTATTTGTTATATGTATGAGTTGGGATGGATCATGGATGAGGGAACCAGATGGGATTCAGAGCCCTCAAGGGGGTAGTCGATGTCTTTATTTATTTTGGGTTTTCATTTTAACACCTAACACATATTTGGTAATAAATATCTACTATTTATTTTATGTTATGTTTTTTCTATTTTAGCCATCATGTGATATTGGTTTTTTTGTTATTGGTTATATAATTTTGTTATTCTTATTTATTTCAATTATTTTTCATCTTTGATAAAGAGGGTATAATCTCTCCATGATTTATTTTAGAACGTCGCTTCAAGTTAGAAGCCTCTGGTGTAAGGGGAGGCACACCTGATGACATGTAACTGATCATATCAGTGAACTGGTGTGTAGCACCTAGGTACAGACATTAAAAATATATCACTATAGGGGACATGGAAAATTTATATATCATATAATTTTTTTTAGGTTTTATTGAGTTCCAATATCAATTGTTTTTTGAAAAATATCCCAATTTCATTTCAAGATTTGTGTAGTTATTACAATACTCCCTTGAAATTCAACTGACCGTGAGGAAAATATATCATCCATATACATATGGGAAATCATAACACACAATTAAAACATTTAATTCATTCTTATAGTATGTATCATGGTCTTTGATAGCTATTGGGAATATAATTTTCTTTTGAATGAATTATAAAATAATAAAATATATTACTATACAATAAATGTGGCCCAGTTTGAGGATTTTTATGTGGAACATTGTCATTATTAACAATGTGGGGCGGAATTTTTAGAGTTTTCACTGATTGGATTGATTCTTTTCTCTAAGACTATGAAGAATATTTTAGTGATACGAAAGTAATTAGATATATATCAAAGATGAAGAAAATAATATTTAGATAACTATCACTGAACCTTACCTTTAAATTTTACTGATCATGTCTTATTGAAAGTGACACCAAGACTTGGAAATCAATGCACGGGGAAATAAGGGATGTTAATCCCATGGTATGTGGGACTAATAAATATTTTTAATGGATTGGAACTATGGGGTATTAGTTATCCTTAACAAGGTTATTTAGTGAACTCCATAAAAACTTCCAAGTTTATGAGATAATAATGTATATCCAAGATACCAGTTATATTAACAGTTGGAATCATGTTACACATGGACCTGATGCTTCTTTTGTACCATAAATAGTTCATATTCTTGAAAGAAAGTGAAATAAAAAGTGAGGGAGATATACTTTTTCGGTTTATGTTTTATCATTAAATCAATTGGTTTAATAAGTATCATGGGAATAATATATTTTTTTCTGGAAGAAATTGCATGATTTGTTCCAACTTCTAGAGGAATTAAATCCTTATGGTGGGAAGAATGAAACACATTTGGTTTGTGGTCCCCAAAATTTTTATAGTTTTTCATTTATATTTGGAATCATTGGAATTCATTATTTTAAAAATTTATGTAGATAAATGTAGAACAAGGATATATAAAAATATAGACCAATAACTGCTAATTCATGAGGTGAATTTCTTCTATAGACAATTCCATCAGTTTTTTCAGAAGGCTTGAACTGGATTTCATGTTCTTCCCAAAATGCATGTAAATTTTAGAATATATAGGAACTTGGATATTCATGACGTTAATCCATAATTCACACCATTAATGGGGTTGAGTATAGGTGGTTTAATCATTTGATGTGTGTGTAAATCCTCATTCAATTATAATATTCCGCCCTCCACTTTTTGGGATATCTTATGAAATTTATGATGACCTTCAGCATCTAGACTCTAATTTTAAAGGATCTTTGAGAGATCAATTGTGTAAATCAATGGTTATAATCCCATTCCTCTTATTTTCTTATATTTACATGGTATTTTTGAATAGAACCATAAAATGGTGTTTCAATACCTAAATATGAGGGTTTGATTTGTGTGGATGGAATATTCAGGGGGTTTAATAGTGAAATGGATAGAGGATGTGAGCTTGGTGGAATTATCTTAGATTTTTTGTTGCATGTGAAATCTAGGTAGCTGGATTCTCTCTCATTATACATATTATAAAACATATTTCATTGAGTTCTGATATATTATTCTTATCCTTTATTTGGAAATATATTGAGAAAATGATTTTGAAACCAATTTGCATCTTGTGATATCAAAAGGGTAGTTTTTGAAATTTGACAAGCATTTTTTAAAAGTGGTTTTAAAAAAAATTCTATCAAAGGTTTTAATTTGTAAATGAAATAAATGTCTTTTCATGTGTCCATGTTCATGCGGGATAGATTATGGGATTAATTACAACAATAAAATTGATAATTGGGATATATTAGAGTTGTAATTAACACCATCAAAGAGGTTCACAAAGTGAATGCTTGGTGATAAGATGACTTTCCATTCATGAGTATATGGAGGATCGGGGAATGAATGTGTATGTGTGGATGTGTGTGAACATGGTTTGGTTATGATTTCTGTTGAATTATGATAACATGGTTTGATTATCATATTCTCACATGGATCCTGTTCCAAATCTGGAATAAAATATTTATTTTCTTATCTCCTTTTTTATATTAATTATTCTAACCAATTCTAATCCATGTGTAATGTGTTGGATAATATCTGGTTATTATCATCTATGTATTTTGATCACCCCATGCTTGGGAACTTTTGTGCGTTTTTAGATTTTGTTTGTGGAGATACATGAAAGGGTTAGTTTTTATACTTCTCTAGTATAATTACTTGGTATTGTGGTCATTTCAGTGAAGATGGATATTAGGAATTTCTATGCCTTCATCCATTAGGGTTCCACCTGAGTGCTAGAGTATTTATATCTTGGAGTGTTCTTCTTGTACGTATTTACATTATTTATTTTTCAACTCATATATAGTTATTTTTTTGTATTCTATTGATTTGTATGGTTATTATTCGTGCCTCATATATATTTGATTTATATAAAATAATTCTTTATATCATATTTGGTTATTAGTTCGGAAGAAATTAGCCATAATGTTTTAATAATATATTAGCATTAATTTGCACCATTTGTTATCATGGGGACATCGCATTAAGTAAGTTGAACATTGCTCTCTCTCAAGCCAATTAGTTGGTGAAGGATGTTACAAGATGTGTATTATCATTTTGGGAACACACAACATACCTTTCAGAACTACCCAGAATATATAAGGACCAACCACATATGTGAAAACATAGGACATATTCAATGATATTTAAGGTACTCTATCTAGTGCTATAAAGTATGTTACACTCATACCATGGTTTCTCAGGAGAAATTAGTTGTGTTAAATTCAGTAATATCTCATTCCCACATGAATGAATACTCTCATTTTTTCATGGAACCCTAGTAATGGCCAAAATCTAGGTGCATATATGTGGTATAGGATGATCCAAAGGTGTTAAATGTGGGGCCAACAATATTCATATATATGGTGATTATTTACTCATCTACAACAATAGATTTATTTGACACATGTGAATCCCTTTTTTATCTCCCATAAGCTGATTGATTCTTCGGGACAATAATTTGAGTTGATTCTGTATGTTATTAATATCTTTACTCCATTCAAAAAATGGATCGAGGATGGTTTTATGATCTATGAGGGAATTGTGTTTATCAACGATGATGGGGTTTTTAGGGATTTTGTTTGTGGATCATTATATATTTTTACATATCTTAATCATAGATTATATGGTCATTTTTGAAGATTAGATCTACAATTATCCTTAGAATGTTATGTTTCCCTCTCTTGATGGGAACAATAAAAAATTATAGGGTGAGCAAGATTCATGGTTAGTTTTCGTATATTTTATTTCTTAAGTGGAAGTTTATCTTTTGTGAATATTTTTGAAGTTACATATTAATACCATTAATAGGAATTATAAGGATAGCTTATATTGGTGGTGGATGGGTACTCCAGTATATTAATTGATGATTTTTTCGGTTTCCATCCTATTGATAGGTAGTTTTCTACATCAACATACACAATAGGATATATCCCATATCCTTTCCTTCTTAATGAATGGTCCCTAAAATGTTTATGTAGTGAAAGTTTTAGTTAGAGGATCTCGCGTTCAAGAGATTCCTTATCACAGGCATTTCACCATGTATTTAAATGGATTTTTTCACCAATAGCATACATGGAATCATATTTATTTGTATTGAATAATTTAAACTCAAAGTTTTGGTGATCAAGGATATTTATTCATTTCATTGGATCAATGAATTTTTTGATCATCTTATAATATCCATGTGGGTTTCAATGATTGAACAAAGAATAATGTACTACCAGTTGAGGGTTAGGTATACAGACATTCCCAAAAATTCTTTTTGGAGTTGATATAGAACTTTTGAGTATATAGTTATTATATTTGGTCTCATTGCTTCCATGATAGTCTTTATGGCCTCAATGAACAAAATTATACAACAATATATAGAATCTTTCATGGTGGTATTCATGGATGATACCTTAGTTTAATCTAATATGGAGGAGAATTAGGGACATTTGGGCATTGTTTGATGAACCTTGACAGATCATTGTTTATATGAAAACCTATATAAATTCCAGTTTTGGGCCCAAATGGTGAAATATTTGTGTCATTTTTCATTTGAAAGAGGATTTTTGTTAGTCCCAGAAAATATCATATTTGTGATATCATTGGATGGATCCATGAAAATATTCAAGATCTATAGTTTCATGCTAATATAAGGTTACTATAGATATTTCACATAGTATTTCTACATTCTACTATCTCATTTTAAAACATTGAATTATATGGGTGTGAAATTCAAATAGAGGAGGAAATTCATGTGGTTGTTTGAGGAGTTGAAATCAAGGTTGCATTGTCTCTTATGCTGATCATCATAGAACTATGATTTATTTTTTCCTTTTATTTTTATTTCTCAGGCACAATGATGGGATGTGTGCAAATATAGGATGACCATGAGGTTGCCTATGAATTATTCCTATTGCACCCTTATGAAAAAATTACCCCACTCATGACCTAGAATGGGTGATAGTGATGTATTCTTGGAAAATATAGAACCATTATCTCATTGGGGGGTAGATAATGGTGTACTAAGATAATAAGATAATGAATAATATATTTACAAATAGGTATCTACGTCTTATAAAGAGGAAGGGTTTAGAGTACCTATAGAAATATTGATTTGGATATTGATTATACTCCTGGAAAATACAATGTGGTAGCCGATGTACTAATAAAGAAGATAACCACTCATGTAGATAAAGTGTCTAGAGAATAATGGATTTTTATGATCTTTTTTGTTGAGATTCAATTTAATTTTTAGGATGAGGGTGAATGCATAATTTTGACTTCAATGAATATCACCCCCACTATTGATGACCAACTGCGCCTTGAATTGGAAGAAGGACCTAAATGCCAAAAAAATAAGAGGAATATTAAATTATTGGATGACTTATAGTGAATTATCATGGGATCCTGATGATATCCTTTAATTTTGAAGTGGTTGATGGTCCCTTGGGATCTATGGATGGATTTAATGAGTGGTTGTCACCACAATAGCTGGTCCATTCATTCGGGAGATAATAATATGTTCTATGATGTAACCCAGAAATTTTAACATCCTTGGAGGAAATGATCTATCATTGATTGTGTCTCTTGGTTCCTCACTAATCAAGAACTAATATATAAGATAAAAAATGGCTAGGTTATTGCAGCCTCTCCATAACTCGGAGGTGATGTGGGATGAGATCTCTATGGATTTGAATATTTCATTATCAATTTATGTAATATATATGAATTATATATGGTAAATAATTTATTAGTTAAAAATTCACCCCATTTTATCCCTATTAATAAATTAATGAAAGTGGAGGAGCATGGACACTTTTATATAAAAGATTTTGTTTTTCTTCCTGGTAAGATTTTAGTGATCTTTTCAGACTGATATTGGTTCTTCACATCCTATTTCTAGTAGGAAATTTTTTCATATTTGGTTCTTTGTTGAAATTGATCATGACCTAACATTTATAGACTGATTTCCAGATGTAGTGGGTTATCCAAATACTTGAGTACATGCTTCATGCTTGAATACATGATATTAGTGTCTTGTAGTATAAATATTAATCATTTTATGTGTTCTCATATAATAAAAATTTTCAAACATTGATAAATATTAATCCCTTTGTTGACCTGTTTGTACAGTTGTGTCAGTATCCTATTTATTGGTATATTCTAGCTAAGGAATGTTTATTGGGATCAATTATCATTTATAAGATATAAAAGTAGATTCAGTTAGTTTAGATAATGATGGATATAGATTAAAATCACCATTATTCATATGCTGATTTCTTTCATTATTCGTTGTCTTTCGATGTGGGTGATCAAGAATTACATAGAGCCTCTCCTTTTAAGGGGAAAAATTGTTTGAGAAAATTGGGTAAGGCGATGCCACAATATGTCTTTCCAATCATAAATATAGAGAATCTCGGTAAGGTGGAACATTAGAAGTACTTTCCAGAAAATATGACCCTAATAAATGATGTGTTATGTGTTTCACAGCTATATATATACTCTGTAGAACCATCTCATACATTGGAATGAGTGTTTTTAAACTAAATAAACAAAACCTATGTGGTTGAGAGATATGTTTGTATACTATATCATAATGTCAAGATTTTTTGGGGGAAATTGACTCCTTTAGTTTATTTTCTATTGAATCATGGTTATAATATCCACTAGACGTTATAGAGGTATGAATTGGGGAGGGAGAAACAACATCATATTTTTGGGAAATCTAATCCTTGACAGCTATTAGGGAAATAAAGTGTCATGATATGGATAATTTTAATACCCATTTTGTAACTAGAACACATTTTTTACTAATTAATATAGTTTTCTAAGTGTTTTTTGGAGTTTCATGGTGTTAATGGTAAATAACACGAAATATGGGGAAACAATTATGGTGCTCATGGTTAGTTCTTTATTTAATGTAAGCATATCCCAAACGATGAAAATAGAGTTGTGTGATTATACTGATTTTTTCATGATTATTGCATGGTTCATCAAACCATAAGAGTACTTAAATAAATTCTTGTGACAGAAAGTGCGACCAACATAGTTGATGGTTGGTTTGGAAAATCATATATCCAAACCATGCATGCTATTTAGTTTTGTTAAAAATGGAAATTTACCTTTGAAACCCTCTCAATTTCTACCCCTGCCCTTCCACATTTCCACTTTTTTTCGAACGAGGTCTTCCAACCATGAATTATTTTCCTTCTTTGTTCTTTGGTGGGTTTTCTTGGATTCATGGGTGAATATATTGAGTTGAGGCCACATTTTCTTGTATTTTATCCCTTATCTCTCTATAATTTCATATTCTTCCATTTTCCTTCAACCTACCCTCTACTAATGACCATAGGGGTAGAAACCAAGGGATTAATTTGAGGTTTTGATGAGATTATTTAGAATTGTGGATGGTTTGGATCCCACTTCTCCCATCTCAATGATCTTTTGCGAAGGAAAAAACATTTCATCAATTCCGAGGTATATGTCTCTATATAACCTAAAATTTTATTTGGATTACCTTTTATCTTGATTATTTCTTTTTTATTACTAACATATTACGTTTGGATTGATTTTTAGGGACATTATATTTCTCTTTATTTCTGATCTTGTCTTGTATTAGAAAATGGTTTTTTATTTTAGTGTTTCCTTCTAAATCTTTTTTATGGTAAAAATGAGTTTGATAAAATAATTTAATGAAAACTATTTCTTCCAAATAAGGATTCAAATATATTTTGAAAGTGGATTTTATTTCAAATATTATTACATGATCATGGAATTTGTGGTATTTAATAGATGAGGTTATAGGTTAAAATGAGATACATTGGTTGTGTGGGTTTTAGTATGGGTACTTATAAGACATTGAAAGGTGATAGGTTGGGTTAGTTTCTAGTGAGGCCTCAAGAGGCCTAGATACATACTACTTATTCGGCATCACATAGGTTTTCTAGTGTTTTATGAGAAACTCCAAGACACCATGATCATGTAGGTTAGAGCTACCTATATTGCATCTATAATTGATCTTATCATGGATTAAAATTATATTATACCCATGTGTAGTTTTATTATGATATCATTTGTTGTCTCTCATTTACCCAAATTGTATTTTGGGGTTATACCATCCTTTTCGCACTTTCTAGTGATTTAATTTCTAATAATAATGTATTTAATAATTGTTTTTACTGAAATTGTTTCTAAACATCATTTTAAAAATATAACTATTATTTTTTAATGAAAATTGATATGTCAATTTCTTGTGGCATCCTACTAAACTTTTCATCACTTCCTTCATCGTCCATTGGGTATACATGGACTTGGTTCGGTTTGATATAAGGAAAAGAAAAGGAGGTACCTCTCATAGAAGGAAATGTTGCAGTTAGGTCACCGACTATGGTGTGATTCCGGTGGTGGTTTAGGGATATGGGGAAATATCATTAACCATTATTTTGGGATCAACCACTATTGTAGATTGGGATTTTGGTTATGTGTCACCTTACAGACATGCACATATTTTGGGACTTGTTTTTTAATTATGTGATATTATGACTCGTTTCACCTTTTAACATTTTATTAATGGGTTTGGATTGTTGTTGTTGATTCCTAAACTATGTTGGTAATTTTTTATATTATTTTATTTGTTTATTTGATGGTGTGGTCATCCAATATATTGATGGATCATTCCACATTTCTTGATGGAATATGACTAATGTTTTTATGAGATTCTAAGTCTAAAATCATTCCCACTAAGCTAGAATTAGTATATTGAAACTAATCACTAGCTTAGGGTGATTGGGAATGTGCCTGAGGCCCTATGGTTGGCCAATAAAGTGACATGGCCTAGTGAACCATATTGTTTTCACACATGCTTCTTTTCTAAATGTCATTATTAATTAAATTACACTCTTTTACTATCTTCATAATTTTGTCCCCTTGTCACATTTTGAAAATGATATGTTAATAAATTATCAATTATCTAATAATTTATTCTCTATTTATTTAATATTATTCATTTTTATCATATTTTTCGTCATTATATAAAACAATTTTAAAAAAATTGGATATTTTTTCTTGATTATATTTTTTATATGTTCTTTATAATTTAATTTATTTAATTTTTTTATGTATTATATACCTAAATATTAATTTGATTCATTATTTGTTATGGTACATTCATCTAATAAATCATGGTAAATAAATGATAAAATTAATTATTTTCTTTTCATTTTGCAGATATGTTTATAGATATATTTTTTACTATTTAAGGGACTTAAAATTATGTAGTCTAATGATACATTGGATATGTTGATATATCTGAATATTTGATTTATGGGAAATGAGTTGTAAGGATAGTTAAATATTTTATGATATCTAAATATATATAATTTACTTATGTGTATATCATATTATTATATATATCAATTTTTTTCATGTTACAATCTTGTTATTCAAAATGACATGTTTGAAAAATGTGTATTCATTTATCAAATACTACATGTTCATTTATATATTAATTTTTTAGATCCCTTTTTTTGTTCACATAAATGAGTTGTTATCTCATAATTTCCTTTGATTATGTAGGTATGAAAAGCTTCCATTCAAGTCATTTATCTATTATGGGTTCATAAGAGAAATTTCATGAATTATGTTTTCAAATAAATTCTCTTTTGTGGGTATAAATAATATATATTGTAGTTTTAAATTTTTTTGTACAATGGTTTTCATTTTTAATAATTTAATATTATATTAGAAAATATAGATAAATACTTATCTAATATTTAATGAAACTAATACATTGTTTTTTGGAAAGTTTTTTAAAGATAAGTTAATATATAAACTTAAGAAAACATAACAAAAAATATGTGATTAATGGGTTCTATTACATGGTATCAACTATATTTTTAGTAATATTATTTGATCATTTTTATTGTATAACAGTAAATAGGATAAATAAATGAGGTTGAGAAGAATAGGCTGCATGTTAGGATACATCAATGACTGAATGTCTAATTCTCATTAATTCAAAACAAAATTACTCATATTTTATTGAATGATATTATTTTACTCTTTATATATTTAAATTTTTTTTGAAAATTTTTGGTGATAAGAGGAACTTTGTTATATGGGTTTAGAATTCCCTGATAAGTTCCTTTGTATTTTTATGGTTCTTAATGGTTTTTGAGAGTTTTTATATTTTACAATACCTTCTTAAAAATAGAGTTATGATTTATATATATATTTAATGGTTTTGAAATTTTAAATTTGAAATTAGAATTTATAAATTTATTTAATTATTTTTTAATTATTTTTATATTATTCAATTAATCATAATTACTTTTCATATTATCTTATAACCTAATTTTACTAAATTTTATGTAATTTCAAAATGTTTTCTATAATGCCTACAGAGGTCAGCCACCCTACACGTGTTTAGGATATCTCATTCAAGGGTATTTCTATTTTTATATCTCTTATATAAAGGTTTGATTACATTTACCTTAATTATATAAGGGTGAAAATATATTCCTAAACCTTCTGTTCGGGGAAGTAGTCCCTTATTCTAGAGTGTTATCAATGTTCTTAAAGCTTCATCACGGTAGCTCACCCTTTTCCTTATCTATTTAAGAGATACATGATACTTTTGTAATGTTAGATGATAATTGTTTTTACCACATTAAAGTGACAAATAAATCATTAGAGTAGTGTAAATGTGACTCAGTTAATTTTTTCTCATGTAAGGATAGTTGATGTTTTTTTGTGATTTGGTAACGGTGGGTTCTTCACTATTTATGGGAAGAATTCTTTCTTTATAGTTTTCATAAGGATAAAATTTTATTTTTATATGGTGTGTTAGGGGTAGCATCTTTTCATGTAAGGGTTACTTTGATACTAGGTATGTAAAGATAAATTTCATTACTCGTACCCATAACATACCTTAAACGTTAGGGTATCGTTTTAAAATGGACAATCGTATTTTTTTAATTTTTATTAAACAACTCTATTTTTAAATTTTTTTAATGAAAATAATTATTGATATAATTAATTTAAAATTTGAAATAATGAGAATAGATAAGCTCATTAACATATTATATTTCTCTTATTATGAGAACTTCTTAATTTAATTTGAGTCATGATGAACCAAAACCTTTTTGTTAGAGTTTTTTTGAGTCCTTTACAAATCAACTGAGGCTTCACCTATGTTTTTTAGACCTACAGACACCATAATCTCCCCCCCATTCTTCAAAAGTAGTTATCTGGATAGATTTTTCTCTAGGTATGGCATCTTCTATTTCCCCCATAGTCAATATAGGTGTAAAATTATCATGTTTTTGTTTCCATTATTTTTTGAGTATGATTGAAAATAATTTTATAGTAATCTAGAAAAATAATTTCAAAGAAATATTATTCAATAATTTTAAATATATAAAGGAAGAAGAATAATTAATAATATCTAATGATCAAATTTAATTTATTTACAATAATTTATCACATGATGGGATCTCATAAATATTTCTAGAATTTATCTGTAAACTAGATAATTTATATTTCATCATTTGAAATAAAATAAATAAATACTATTCATTCATGTTTTGTAGAATTTATATTGTAGATAATTATTGTCATAATTAATTTCATGGTACAGAATAGTACGTAGTAAATTTATAATGTTAATCTAATTTCATTTTTTGGAATTAAATTAGTATTATTAATTCAAAACCTAGAAGACACTTTCTTTTTCATAATATTATATATTAGATTTATCTAATAGAGACAAATTATTACTAAAAATTAATGAATTAAATTTTATTATAATTTTACAAAATAAATAAGAAAGATAAAATAAATAATTCCACATTGTACAATATGATTAGTTTATTATTATACATGGTATTCTTATTTTTATATTTTTTATTATTATTATTATATTTATATAAACGAATTATAAATAACATCACATTCCATAAATATACTTGGAATATGGAAATCAGATGATGAAATCCATTATTAATATTGTTGATAATGTTTATAACATTTAACTTTAAATATTTTTTATGCATAATAAAAAATTATTATTCAATAAATACAATGTTTATATTTTTTAGTTTATGTAATATTTGATTATATATAAATCCCATGCTTCTCGGAAAATATATTTTTATTAGAATAACCATAATAAATAAGGGATTGACTATGAAATTAGAAAATGTTCTAGCAACAAATCTATTGTGGACTCAAATGCCTCTACCAGTTCACTCTAGGTTGAATTTCCCATCACATTTACAAATAATTTTAGAGTTGAAGAATCCTTCCAAAATTCTAATGTTACATAACCAATAAATGGATTATATACTCCATGTTTAGAGGACACAACACCTGTTGTACCTATTTCTGGGGCCAAGGATGTGGAAATCATCACCATGGATAGTGCACAACCATGTATCATTGGAAATGACCCATATTTTGGACCTGGAAGGGTTACCTTATTTGTCGGTAATTCTGGAATTGAAGCAGACTTCTAGCCTTCCAATGTTTCAAAACCTAATAATAGTTCATACACTCTTAGATCAGAGGATGCAGCACATATGGAACCTACTACTAGGATCAAGGACAAGTACAACAACTCCAAGGATAATACACATCCATGTCTCATTGGTTGTGAAAACATCCTTATATTGGAAAGGATACCTTTGATATAAATGATCTTATTTAAAACACTACTATTCCTAAAAGAAAGGTTGTAAGACATCCGAAATCATATAGAAAGAATAGAGTGGTAATTAAGAAAGGGGGTTCCAACCCTGGTTTTATGTTCAAATGAAGATCCAATTCTGGAATTGTTAGTTTTTTCCAAACCTTCCACCACTAAGTCCCTCATGATTTTCATTCATACTCATAGTGTTATTCTTATATGCTTTTCTGTGCCCAAAATAAACTTCTCCACCAATATTTCCCGCATTGATTTAATGGGATTACATTTGATTGACACCAATAGATGATGTGTAGAGATTAAGAAACATTGGATTTTGGATCATTCATCATTTTCAAATATTTATTTAGTTGCTTCTACTGATCAACATGTAACTTTTTTCCTTCAATTATTTTGGCACTCAACAATCCATCTCCATCATTTATGCTCTCAATGGATATCAGGATCATAGAAGCTTGTTGATAGATGTTATCTTTCTCAAATCTATTATCACTCATCCCTGGATAATTTTAGGGGATTTTAATTCCATCATGAGTCTAGATTAGAAGATGGGTGCTTTGATCAATTCTATTTCTTCTAGAGAATATAAATCCTGTATTGATAATAATGCGATGATGGGGTTTAATATGGTTGGGTCAAAATATACATGGTAAAAGAGATAGTTAAATAGTATTTTTTTTCTAGTATAATTTATGGAGCCTTTGTTAATAAAGCCTCTTTGGATACTTAGGATTCAAAATCTTTCAAAACACTTTTAGGGCTCAACTCTGATCATCATCCTATTTTGGTCTATCTTGTTGGTAAAGATTATAAACCCCCTCTTCCCTGTAGGTTTAACAATGCTTGGGGAATCATCATGGGTGTAGGGTTATTGTTCAAAATGTATGGAGCTCAGTGAATTCTTTAAATTATTAATATGATTTTGGTCAATAATTCAAATTACTCCAGAAATATTTGAAAATTTGGAGCAAAAATTTCTTCACATCTATTGACACTGATATTTCCTCCCTCGAGATTTCACTTCATCATGCTCTAGAGGAAAATACATAAAATGAATTCTCAAATGTCATCATTGATGAAGTTGGGAGGACCTCAAAGCTAAATAACATTCTCAAAATTAATGATTAATTTAAAATGTATGATTTAAAAGTGAATTATATGATGAATGGTGATAGAAATTCTATGTTTTCTAATTACATTTAAAAAATCCGGAAGGATTATAGGAATCTCTCCTTGATTAAATAGGGTGATCAACTTATTGATAGTAAGAGGGATCTTTTAGAGAATGTTGTTTCTTACTTCAAAGATAATTTCAATGAAACATCCCCCCTTACTGATTCTATGGAGAGTATTATTAAAAGTCTTGTCCATAAGGAAGAAAACTGTAGGCTCATCTCTAATCCATTGGATTTTGAAATCAAGGAAGATATTTTTATCCTCAAACATAAATAATATACAGGCCTAGATTTATTTGGAAACTTCTTTTTCCAACATTTTCAAACATTATCCAATAATATGTTTGATGTTTTTATTTATTTATTCAATGTCAATATTATTCCTCAAGGCCTAAATGATCAGTTTATTTCTTTTATACCCAAGGTAGATAATGATACTAATATTTATCTTATTAGGCTGGTTGTTCTCATGAATACAATCTTAATTATTATTAGAAAAATCCATGATAACAGGCTTTCCCCTATTGCTTGAAATTTTTTTTCTCCAAATTAGTTTTGTTTCATTAAGATAAGATCCATTCAGTATTTTCTCACTAGTACCTTAGAATGTGTTAATATTCTTATTAAACCCATGATATGGGTTTGATAGTCTTTTCATAACATGGGTGATAATCATATTAATCTCCGATCACATGTCTAATCTCATTAATGGCTGTATTAAAGGATATTTTGACTTCTATAGATTTTTTAGACAAGGTGATCCTTTATCATCAATTATTTTATTTCCATTATTAAGGGTTAGCTCGGTAGGATCTTTTGTATCATGTTTAGAAATGGGAAAATGGAATATATTTGTGATGGTAGGGGACTTTATTTTTCGAATCATCAGTTCTATGCTAATGATATTATTCTTCTTACAATAGGGGATAAAATAAATATTATAAACAATAAGGGGGATTTATTGAAATATGATATGGTCACTAGGAAAGCAATTAGTTGGAGAAAATCTTTTTTCTACTTCTAATGGAAAATATCTACTAATGGGGAACATGACATTATTAGGGTGTGGGTATTCTTGAGAAATTTTTTCCCTTTATTTATCTTGGAAGTCATTTGTTTTGGGGAAGAAATAATTACTCTTATTTTTCTAAAATTATTAGCAACATTTGAAGGAAACTCTCCTCTTAGAAATGTATATCTTTATCCATGGTTGGATGTGTTTTCTTGGTGAATTCTGTAATCATTCCATATTTTTATACTATTTTATAGATTAAAAATTTCCAATTACCCTAATGAAAAGAATAAATATTTCAATCAATAATTTTTTTATGGAGTGGTAGCATAATGGAAAAAAATCCTACCACAGTATCTCAGATATATTGTTTTGTGAAAAATAACACAAAGGGGTTAGGAATTAAAAATATTTTTCACATTAATGAATCTTTATAGGACTCATTGGTGTGGAAACTTATCTATGGTAACTCTGAGACCCTTGAAATTATTATAACTAGATTTATGAATAAAATCAATAATGGAAATTGAAATTTCCTTTTCTCTAACATTTGGTATGCCTTCAAATCTATTTTGACCTTAATTCATTTCCACTCTAGGTGTTGTATCACATAAGGATTATTCTCATCAATTTTGAAAAATAACTAGAGTATAACCCATTTAAATGATTCAGTTATGGGTGAAGAGAATAATTTTAAAGTGGATTTCTCTATTATGGATCATCTTTGTAACATAGATACCCCCTTAGATCACATCGTTAACCCTATGGATAATTATTTTTCCTCCTCTGGGGTTGTTTTTTAGGCCTTGGAACCTACTTCAAATGGAATCCACACATCCAAAATGTTTTATAGGCATTCCACATAAAACATTATTGACATGCAGTTGATTTAATATATATCCAAAAATTTTATCAGACCCTATCTTTCCATTCTTGTATAGATATTAGCGCATGGGTAGATACCAACTGATAACATCCTTCAATTATGTGGTATTTCATTTTATTCCCACTGTGTTATTTTTCAAAAACATAGAGAAGATACTAAAAACATATTTTTATGTTGTTATAATGCCTCTTATATGTGGTGAGTTATCTCTTATATTTTTTAAGTGAGCTTACCAAGGGCTGTCTCTATCCGTGACTTCCTATAAGGCTTGTGCGATCTTGCGATATCTCACCCCTTATGGATCTATTTCAGTTTTATGTGGTGGATCTAATTCATTATTTATGGTTTTCCAAGAATAAATTAGTTCATGATAGAATCCATTTCATTGATGGGGCAGCCTTGTGCACAATCCTTATGACTATCTAAGAAACGAGAATGCCAAAGAAGCGTTATTGTTAGAAATTGAGTCATGATTCTTCATTTCTCAATCGGATTGGTGTAAGAAGAAATTTTTTTCATCCTCATGGAACGATTGAGTGTTTTTGATAGGATACTTTTCCTAGCTTGATTAAAATCTATTATGATGTTGCTTCAAGTGGTAGTCCGGGTCCCTATGGTTAGGGAGCTGTTTTCAGGGATCACAGAGGGTTGTCCATGGTTTTATCCATGGTTCCTATAGCTTTGTTTCTTACCTTGAAGATTAAATGATTGATGTTATCAATATGGTGGAGCAAGACAATCATTGTGGATGGAACAATTCTTTTCTTTAGTGTGAATCCACTATTATTGTCCGTGCTATCAGGACTGGCTCTTCTCATTTATCTTGGAAGATTACTAATCGATGGAATAAATGCTTTCATTATCTCTTATCCATGAATTATATCATCACTCATGTCTATAGGGATCACAATTCTTTGTCTAATATACTTGAAAATAAATGTTTCAATGGTATTTACTATCAACAGTCTGATAAGGTTCTTCATGACCTCTTACCTATTATTCAAAGGGATAAATCTAAAACTCCCATCTTCAGACTTCTATAAATTATTATTTATTTTCTAACAAAATAGTCCAGTAATTCTAGAAAAAGTATCATATTAGTAAAGAAATGGGATAATTATCACTTTTTTTATATTACTAACATCTCATAATGTGATGATTTGAATCAGTATGTGCAATTTTGTTCAAATTTAATTTTGAATTTCATGATTTTAGCTCTTTTTAGTTATTTATATTTTGATATATGTTTGGCGGTACATTTTTTGTTATATTTTTACATTTTTTGTGTAAGGGATATTAATTATCAAATTAAATTTGAATGATGTTATAATTAAAGGAAGAGGATTGAGAAGAATAAAAACTATTCATCTTAGATTTAATTTGACATGAGAATAATATGTGAGATAGGATTATGTTAATTTTCTTTTATTATTCGATACTTCCTATATGTTTTTATGCAGAATAACTATTCATAATGAACTGATAAATTCAAGAAAGAATTAATATGGTTATTTGTTAAATTATATTTTTTGGGGGCTAAATAAGATCATTTATTATTAAGGTATTTTTAAATGCCTTAATTTCATGGCCTTAGTTCCTTTCCTAGGTTCATAAAATACATTTTAATATGTATTGGTGCTATATGTATATTGATTCATATTTTGATTTATCAAAAACTATTTTTGGTTGGATTCATTGATGAGAAATTAGTTGTTGGCCAAAAAATGTATTGATAGTTGATTATATATTGAGAAATAGGAAAATATCCTTGGTCTTTAATGATGGTTGTCATTGGTAGTTGTAAGAATAAATATATTATGCTCATTGGTATGGGACACCAGAGTGGTTTGGATGAGTTACGAGTGGTGATTTCTCAATAATATATTTAATCATTCATAATTCATGATTGATTTTATATTAATAACCTGATGACTAGATGATATTTATATGGTTGGTTTCCAACATCTTGACACGTTCTGACACTATTCATGAAAATATCATTCTTTTTGGTTTCTTAAGATGATTTTTAGCATACCCAAATAATTTTTAAAACATTATATACACTAATTTAAAAAAAATTGTGTTATTTATTTACATTGGATAATTAAAAACCTTATAATATTAAAAGATAACTTATGTCGATTAATATATCAACCATTTAAGCTTAAAATTTTAATCTTGTAAAATGAAATTCAATAATATTAATTAATGTATGTTTAATTATTTAATATGGAACTTCATTATTGTATGTTGGTCTGATATCTAGACTGTAAAACTGGTATTCTAGGGTCCTTTGAGATGATGGAAACATATGATTCCAAGCATTGGTAGTTTATTTTACTGTGGATATTCATGATGTTATTTATATTTTAGGATTTCATATAGTACCGTAAACAATTCTATTGGGAAAATTCTCCCAAATATTTAGGGTGGTTTTTTCATGAACATCTTGAATGGATGGAGAATAGATGATTTACTCTACCTCTACCATATTATCCTTACAAACATACATGAGTAGGCATACCCTGAGCTATAATGGATTACGGTATAGGGTTTGTTCTAACTTGGGTTTTTATGTTTCATAGTTTTAATATACATTTATGTGCGAGATGTATTGGATTGAGTTATAGAATATACTAGTATCCAAGCATTGTGGTTTCATCTTTGCATGGATTTATGTGTATGGGTTATGATGGGTTGAGGTATAATACTTGTATACATTCTGAAGTGGCTTCTAATAATACACTTTGTCATTGATAAGATAAAATGATAAGGCTATTACTAGTTGCACATGATTTATTAATGGTTGTGATACTATTTTATGTGGTGCAAGATTACTTATTGTTGGGATGAAAATTGGACGTAGCCATTGGAGAATGTGAGAGAAAAAATAGTGTAGAAGTGTAAGTTGTTTATGTTTATATATATATACATATTTCTTTTATATATAATTAATTACTTCTATTAATAAATTGGTGAGTGTGAATTATCATTGTTCGTACACATTTTTCCAAACTTTTTGATATTAAATGAAAATGACTTTATGAAAAATACATATAAACCTAATTTAAAATTTTAAAAAGTTTTAATTTTAAAGGTTGTGATGCATGTCTAAAAACTGAGAAATCATTTGGAAAACTTTTTTTTTGTTTTGAACAACCTAACCAGAATTACTTATTGAATTATTATAAGTATCATATTTATGATTAATAAAAAATTATCACACCATCATGATAATCTAATTTTTTTTATGACATTTTAAGAATGATAAGTTCTGAACGTTTTGAATTAAATAATATACATGATTATTATTCCATGTTTTTATTAAGTATAATTTATGAAAATAAGACATTTGTAAATTTAGGGTTAAATAAAAATAATGATAAAAAATTAATAAAAATAGAAATACACAAAAAAAATATTAGGATATAATAATTTCTATAATAATACATGAGGATAAAGAATTTAAATATTTTCATTTGATTATACACCTAAGTGAAAGTTTTCATGTTCTAGATATAATAATGTTTTCTCCTAAATGTAGTTCTATGATTTTTTGTATAAATAAGTATGAATTAATTGTTTTGGAAAGTTGTTTACTCATATAGTGATGTATTATTGGTATATTTTTTTAATGATGTGAATTGATTATTGGTTTTTCTCTAAATTTATGTGCAATCCTTTTTTGATTGTGTGACATAAATTTGGAATGAGATTTATATATGCACTATATTTATCTCTAGTTCTTTTTTGTTTGATATTGGTGGGATGAAGTACCTTCTCTCAAGGTGATTTATGAGATTGGTTATCCTCCTTGAAGTAATGTTTTGTTAGTTAACTTGATATGTTTTGAGTGGTATCTCCCCTGAGAGAGTGTTTTAATTAATAATCATGGAGATTCCCTTTTTCCCTCAAGGGTGTCAGTTGGGTTATAGATATAGAGATATCCCTAGGTGATATCTGATGTCATGATGGATTTATTCCCCTTAATTATCTCTTATTCCAATTTTTTTATAAATTATTTATGATGAGAATTGTTTGAGAGGTATCTGATGTAAGGTTGTATTTTTCCCTGAGCTGTTCCTTTTACATTATATGATGTAAGGAGGTTTTAAATAGTTTTTGCGGAAGAATGTTTTTATGTAAAATGGATTTTTCCTTTATAAAATTATTTTAAGGGTTTATTAGTTTATGTTGTAAATTAATCCATAAGTTATAATGTTATTTTATTATAATTGTAGGTATTTTTTAATTTTGGAATTAATAAATTAATCGATATTGAATATATTTACCAGATTATATTATTCAATTTCAACAATTTTATTTAATGATTTTGTTTAACCTTACATAGCTCACCCTCCTTTCTTGTCGACAGGATATCTCACATATTGTGAAGGTAATTTTCGTTATTTTATATAAATTTTACTGTGAGACTACTGAAGTCACATAAGGGTAAAACTATTTTCCAAAACCCCACATTGGGGTCTGTTGTCCCTCACTTAAGGGTGTTTAAGAGTTTTTTAAAGCTACATATATGTGAAACAAACTTTTTCACACACACATTAAGGAGACTCATGTATCATATAAGGGAAGATGAGAGTTATTTTCCAGGTCAGGGTACCAATAAAATCCTTAGATATTTGTAAATGCAACTCATTTCAGTTTTTCACAACTAGAAAATGAAGATACTGCCATGGAACTATAGCCACGGTTTTAAAACCGTGGCAATAGGCCTGTTATTTTGGCCTGTGGCCATGATTTTCAGAACCGTGGAAATAGGTTGTGGTTATATCCATGGTTCTATGGCCTATAGCCATGGTTTTAGAACCATGACTATAAGACACTTTTTTCAATGGCCTATTGCAACGATTTTTAAAAACCGTGGCAAAAGTGTTCCCACGCTTTGGCAGGAAAAAGTTTTCCCGCCAAAAAATTGGCAGGAAGACCTACCACCATGGTTTTGAGATTATTCCCATGGTTTATATTAATATATATACCATAATATATATATATATACCCGTAATGTCGCTCAGTGTAGTGTTAAGAACTCTAATTCATAGAGCAAAGGTACAGAGATCAAAACTCGATGGTGACATTTTTTATTTAGGCTATTGACATAGTTTACATGGGATATATCCATGATTAAAACCGTGGAAATAGCTTTCAATAGCCACGATTTAAACTCTGTCCATAGGTCAACTTCCATAGTGGCAGTTTTTAAGACCTATTGCCACGGTTTTCAAAACTGTGGCCATAGGCAACTAGTGCCATAGTTAAAACCATGGCAGTAGGCTAGGACTTACTTCCATGGTGATAGCGGCCACAATTTTCCAAAACCGTGGTCATAGCCTAGGGCCACGGTTTTGGGGCCTATTTCCATGGTTCAAAACTGTGGCAATAGGTGTTTTTTCTAGTTGTGTTTGTGTAAGGATCATTAATGTCTTGTAAATATTGTGTCAGGGTATATGCTTCACAATGTAATGGTCAGGTGGTTTCTTTTTATTATTCTTAAGTGTAACACATGATTTATAAAGGTAGTGTGAAGGTCAACCTGTTCTCACATAAATGTCAATTTAAACCCATCTATGAGAGAAGGAATGCATTACCATTACACTGCACATATTTCATACATAAAAGTATTGTTTTATGTATAAATAATTTAATTTAATTTTTGTTTACATTATTAATCATCAATACTATTGTTATGAATGAATATAATAATAGAAATAATGGTTTTATAAATTTAAATAGTGAAAATAAATAGGATCTTTTACCTTTTTTTAGGAGTTTTAAAATGGGGTATTATGAAGTAAATTACATGAAAATTAGTTTAATATGAATTTAACGTGGATTAAATATCCCCACATAACTCATATTTTACAAATTTTAAATACTATATTTCACTAATTTCAATCAATTCATTATTTCTCTCATGTGATGGTGAACCAAAACATTAAGTTCATGTTTTTCAATTCTTGAACAAATCATCAGAGGATTCACATTTGTTTTCTAGACCAACAAAAACAAAAATCTATCTCATATCCTTGAAAAATATTCACAAGAAGATCCTTTACACCTATTATGGGATCTTTAAAAACTCAAGATTTTCAATAAAGTTCAATTTGTTTCAAAGCATGTAAGACATGTGACACCGAGCTTAAATGAACCATGGAACATTATTATTTAAAAATGAATGTTAGAAACTAGCCATTAAATTTTTAGAAATGAATAATAATTTTCACATTGTGATATATATATATATATATGATTTAATAAATTTGTGTTGATTTACACTTAGTATATAAGAACTACATTTTTTGAAATGCCATTTTATTTTTAAAAAATATTTTTTATTTTAAAATAACCTTTTATTTATTTGTATTATAAGATATTTTAATTAAATTATAGATATTTTTTGAAATTGAATTTTATAAAATTAAATTTACTTTTGAAATTATAATTATTATAGGGAATATTTTCTTAATTTTTCTAAAAATATTAATTTTATAGTGAATTATGAAAATATTAATTTATATTAAAATATATATTTTATTTCACGAATTTACATGGATTCATATTGTTTTTGAATGTTTTTAATGAAAAATTAATTCTTTTATATTATGAATAGTCAAATAAAATTAATTGGAATTCATTTAATGGTTCCATTTTTTGTGAAACATTTTTATACTTGAAAAGAAATTTATTTAGAAAACTATTTTTAATCACATTTTTAACTAAAATTAATTTTTACCACTTATAAGAATTTAATATTTAAAAAACTTTCCCATATTTTAAATCATGAAGTACATATATTGCAGATATTCCCCTTTTATTTTTTTATCTATATGATTTGTAACCATTGTAATTTTTTTCCTTTGATAATAGTAAAATTTGTTAAATAGGGTTAAACCTTTGGTATAAGGCTTCAAAATTTCTATAACATTATCCTTTACCCAATTATATGGGTGGATATTTGATATTTCGATCCATGTATCGAATATATCGACATGTGGTACCATAGTTAATTGATTATGAGCTTTATATTAATTCAAGAAAAATATCGTAAGAAATGACACACTCTTGAATAAAATGATAGAATGAGGAATAAATTGTTTCCACTATAATAATATTATTAGTGAGCCTTTAATACTCAGGGAATTATTATCTATGCCTATGAATATTCCAAAATTATTTATCTTATGGTAATCTTATGCTATCTTGGATCATGTTCTTTAATTTCTTTATGATTTTTGTCTAATGAACTTCCATGATTTATGCCTTGACTTAAGACTATGATATATGATATGATTTTTATGTTTTAAAAATTTTATGATAATGTTATTATATCTTTAGTCTTCTCTTATTCCATCATATGATCTTCATTAGATATCTCCCATGTCTATCCTTATTGATCATCCAGGCCCACCCTTTCTAATATTTCTTTTCCCTAGGTTAGAAAGAAAGTTAATAAGTATAATTTGTCAAAGAGCGGTGATAATTATGAAGAATATAGTGGGAGATGATATAGTTCACTTATAAAGTATTTTTATTTTCATCCAAGTTTCCAATGATACAATAAATATACATTTTGACATGGATCGTTATCTTCTGTAATGAATATTTAGCTAATAAGAAGTAATTTCTGTGTATGAAATGTATGGGTATATATAAGATATATGATTTATATATTAATTAGTGAATGCATGAAATTATCATGTTTAAGTGTACTTTTATTAAATCTGTCTGATTTAAAAAAATAATATAATAATCTAGAGATATAATCACACAAAGAATGATTATTTAATAATAAAGAATTTGTAAAAGAAGAACAATTATTATTATTGCATGATACTATTTAATTTCTACTATGTAATTAATCATATGTTGTTATGTTATATCAAATAAATGAAAATATGTAAAAAATTAATAATTAATATTAATTTATCTAAAATTAAATAAATATTGTTCTTTGATGTTTTGTAAATCACATATAGTGTATAATTAATATGATCATTATTTTCACAGGATATGATATGATATAGTAAATTGATAACGTTAATCGAGTTCTGAATTTAATTTACAGTATACTAATATTTTTAATTTATAATTTAGAAAAACATATTATGTGTCAATATATTATAAACTAGAATTACCCTAGAGAGGGAAATTATTTTCTCATGCTAATGACAGATAAGTTTTGATCATTATTGAAATTATCTAAGAGATAATAAATAATTAAAAATAGTGGAATAATATTAGTGAATTATTATTATTTATATAATAGAATTAGAAAATAATTTTGATTCTATAAATATGTTGGGAATATGGAAATTGGATGGAGAAATAGAAAGTTTTTCTTATGCAGTTTAAGTAATATTTGATAGGATATAAATCACATGCAGCTTATAGAATATTTGTTTCCTATAATAACCACATTCTATATATATTGTTATTTCCTTAAAAATAAACGTATACAATTAATTGATATAGTTAAATAAATTATGGAATCCCAATATTGTTACTAAAATTGTTAAACAACAAATTATATAAATTATCCATAAGAGAGAGAAAGATTATCACATGACGAGAATTATGTGTGTCTATATTGAAATTAGTGGGTTCAAAATAATATAATTATATCTTATTGTAGATAATTAATATATTATAATGTGTATATTAAAATAAGAAGGTGGTTTTATGAACACATGTATTTTACATTTTCATGATACTTTCCCATGATATCTTAGAGATAGTGTGATGTATGTTTGGAAGTGATTTTATTGTTAATTTGTAACATGTAGTGTATGATTAAAATTAATTTACAATATACATTAGGAATATGTTATAATTAATGGAAGAGACACAAGCATAACAACTACTGATTATATTTGATTTCATTAAACATGAGAATAACACTTGAATTTGGATTGGTTAATTTTTAGATATTATTAGGTAATTATTATGAGTTACTTGATGAAAATTAACTATAAATAATTATCTTATTAAGTGAAGACTTAATTAAATTTTTTATTTATTAATGATTAATGTTTGAAACTAATCGAGCACATTTTTTATTCTAGGAAGCCTAGATGCCTCGATGGCATAGCGTTAGTGCCTTTGGCGGTGTCTGTAAAATACACTTGAAACTTTATGTTAGATTAAGGGATCTCAATCAATGATATGATTGATGGATAACCCAGTGTGGTTGGATTCATTAAAGAGAAGTGGTTTGGATTCCCAAGGAAATGTAGATGGTTAATTATATGTTGATAAATGGGCTAGGTGTTCTAGGATACAGTGACAATCAACAATGGTTATGGAAGGATATATTATAAATTTTTTCAGAGATTAGGGTTATTATGACGAGTTCAAAGAAGATCTTAAAAATAGTGATATTTAATCAATCTTAATGCTTTTTTGTTGGTTAATAGATGAACTTATGTTTAGATGTTATTTGTATGACTGGATTTCGATTTCGTGAAATATTCAGATTCTATTAACAAAATGCTCAATTTTTGGTGGTAGCTTATGATGAGTCCAAGTGTATATAGATAATTTATGAATTGGGAAATGAATTAATTTAAAAATCAGTTTTCTGTCTTATTTTTTTAAAAATGATAATTAAACACATGTGAATGTAATATTAGAATTTATGGTTCTGATGGCACTGGATGTAGAATATTTAAATGTTAATCACAGAAATTATAATCGAATAATGTAAATAGTTAATTAATTAAATCATATTGAACGTGATTCTTGTATTTTTGTCTGATATCTATACCTAATAGTAGAAATATGGGGACATGTGTAATGATAATAGTCAATGTATCTAAGTCTATGTAGTTTACCAGAGATTGGATTTTCCTAGTGTTATTAATATTTTTTAATTTCATACTCTACCCCAACTGTTTTGGTAGGGAAATTAGCACCCAAATGATTTGGGGGAGTTTTCTCCATCATCTAATGTGTCAAAGGAATGTATGCATGAATTATATCTCTAACTTTATCTCCCTCTAGGAGAAGATTTGTGGCCAATTTTTGTTTATATTGTCTTATGATATAGGGTTTTTTTCTACTTAGGCTTTTATGGAAGTCATTTTTATGGAACATTTACATGTGGGATATAATGGATTCATTTAAAATAAATACTTGTATAAATTCATGGTGGATTTAGCTTCCCATTCTTGTACATGAATGTGATATACTTCCTTGAGGTATAATGCACAAACATAGGTTCTACTGGATTGCAATAATACACTTGGTTAGTACTGGGATATGATGGAAATGAGATGTTCGGATGCAGTAGATGTAGTAATGGTTGTGATGATATATAAGGAGGTGAATGATTACTGTGAGGAAGGATTAAAAAATTTAGCCATAGGGGAATGATGGGGACAAACTAGTGGAGAAGTGGATCTAGGGTAATATAAATTATATATATATACATTTTCTATATAAATACATACATTAATGTGTTATATGGTGAGTGATCCATTATGATGATAAAAAATTAGTATTACCTATTTATCTTATGAGTTTGTTTCATTTATTTATCCATTGGGATGTATTATGGATCTTTCACATTTTTCATGAGGTGTTTGTTGGAGGATCATATTATGTATACATGTTTTTCTCACTATACATATATAAGAACTATTTTTTAGGTCATCATAATATTTTTGGGGATTGATATATACATTAAAATTTTGAGATGTTATTCAGGATATGTTGGAGATTCATGTTTACTATTGAGGATTTACATATTGTTTATTTTCATTTCAGTTGTATCTATTTATGTACGATATACCAACTTTTGTTAATATATATTTCTTTATTAATGAATTGGGTTGGTTGGTTTCTCTCTCCAGTTATCTATTACTCCTTTAATATTGTTAGAGGTTAATACCTCCCATGTGTGTGATTGATATACCATCAATTCTGTTATTGAACCTATGACCTATGGGAGGCTAAATGTTTAGATAATTATATCTCTTCTTTCATATTGGACAAGGATGTGTACCTTTATAGGGAGGGGTTATGAGGATTGTTAATAATTAATTCCATAGAAATAAATGGTTTATTGAAAAAGGATTCTAAAAAAATTTGAGTTGATGTTGAGTTTTTTAGTGATGATTAGTCAATTAGATCATGGTATAAAAACTGACATAAATCATATAGAGTACCAAAAATTGTAAGAGTAGCAAACATTTATGGTTAAATCCTTCATTTAATAATGACCAATATCCTGTAGTCAGTCTATTGATCCACTGATTATTGAATAGTGGATAAAAAATAAATTACATTTTCTATGATCAAATTTTATTGAGAAATAAATGTCCACCATATATATATCATCTATACGAGAAGTTGATCTGTGTTTTGCAGTTATCCAAGACAATAAAGTAAATTATTAAACACGTTTATGTAAATTAATGAGAGAAATTTGTTTTTAATAACATTTTTTCACACCATTGACATTAATAAGAAGATATAACTCATCACACTAATGAAGACATAAAAATAATATATCGATTAATATTGGGAAAATAGTACCTGAATTTCATGGTATACCATAGTCATTTTCATTGAATTTGAAATAAAGACTTGTAGAATTTTATATAATTTAAAAAAAATTCTTTGAAAATAATTATCAATTTGAGACATTTGATACTATAAAAAACATACAATGAAAAAAAAATTTAAAATGGATTTTAGAGAATATAAATTTTAATAAAGTACAACAAGCCTATAACAGAGTGGTTTGTGATCTTTCTTGGTATACACAAGAACCAGGTTCAATTTTTTGTGGGAATAAATTTCCCATATATGGTAGATGTTATCATAGAACATACTATAACAATTACTATATTAGATTATTGAAACACCCCGAACCCAGTTACCCAAAGTTGGTGCATTATTTTAATACATTGGTATGACTACAAGGAATCAATTACCGAAGGACCGATCAGTTTAGGAGTCTTGGAAAATAAATTACATACATGAATGTTACATTAAACTTTATAACATACAACAAAAAATAAATAATCCTTTATAATTATCATTATTTCCTTAGCTTAATCTTGCATATCAATCACAATGCACTTCTCGGAATCCTGGGAAAAATAAAACATAGAATGGGGTGATCTCAGATGCTGAGTAGAGATAACAATACAGCACAAACTTTCCAAAATAAGAATAAAATTTAAGGAAATGTATAAAACAAAAACAAAATTCTTTTCAATGCAAACTTCATAATAATATGGAAAATATAAATTAAAATAATTCCATTTACTTACTCACATGGATACTCTACTAGTCGCATAATCACATGCAATATCAATAGCCACTTTCATAAGGATGGAATGCATAATGTCAGACATCATGACCACATAGTCCAGGACTTGTGCCAAGACTACAAATATGATTTTGTCAAGGCCTTGAGCCAAGACAGTAGTTTGTCTCATGAGACCTATCGATGCATCTATGAGCTATAGGGGGCTCCACCCGTCACTTACTAAGTCCAATTCATTCCTCATTTTAAAAGGGTTAAACATAACATAAACATTCGTATTAAAACTAGCATACAAAATGTCAATTTTTTATCCATAAACCATGAATGGTATAAAAATGACACATCCACAATCAAACATATCACAAAACCTTCAGTACAATATGATTTATTTTTATTATAATAAGTCAACTTCAAAAATTATAAAATCCATCATTGGATGTTGACATCGATGAAAATTATTTGTAAAACTCTTTGAGAGAAATATCCGTTTTTCATGAAAACATTTAAAACTCACATAATTTAAAAAGGAAAAAATTTAAATACATTTTTCAATAAATATATCCCATACCACTTTTAAACTTTTTAAAAGAATTATCATTTTAAAAACCTTTATGTCCATATAGATAAATCCTTAAAACCCATTTTGGAAACATGGACATTAATGAGAATGCTTTAGAGTAATAAATATGTAAAACATTTTAAATGAAGTTTTAGTAAAAAAAATTAGTTCAAAAAATCATTTTTAAAAGTATTTCATGAATCATGGACATGTATAATAAATATATCCCAGTAGATACTTATGTAAAAAAACCAGGGATAATAAAAAGATTGTGAAATTAACCCTTACCTTGCACTTTCGTTTAGTCGATGGTACGTTTAACCTCCTGTATGAAGACCATAGTATGTTATAAAATTATACCAGATCCATATTAATAATTATGATATCATACATGATTCATTTATGACTTTATACTACACATTTAATAATAATTTCAATGATAAATTAACATTTTGGGTAATAATCGCTTTCATTATCGTATGTGTTTTAACTTGTTACTCTTGATTGTATCACTTAGATAAAGAATTAAATACTTACTGAATATAAAATATGATTTATATATCATATATATTTAGAATATAAATATTTATGATATACATATATATTAAATGGAAAACACCATTTATGGAGACGGTAGTCCGTACGTACGCATAAACGCTGTTTCTATTTGCATATCGTATTGAACAGAACTATGTGAATAAGATATATGTAAGTACATATATATATATATCTCCAGTATAATTATTATGTCATGTAATACATACTTATCAATGATATATATTTTATAATCATCATTGAATGGTGAACGTGGAAATGAATCTCATCACGTTGTGGAGACAGTAATCCGTAAGTACACACGAGCGACAATATCATTATATTGATGGAGAAATTGTATGTAATTGGATGGTATATCATATATACATAATCATTAAGATTTTATATTTATTATTTACATTAGTTATACTCATTACTATACACATCCAAATAATGAAGTGTTTGAATGACAAACTATACCACAAAGTGGAGACGGTAATCCTTACATACAAACGTATGGTGAATTTTTCATTTATAGGATGGATAGAATAATTAATATGGTTGTACCATTTATATAATAACATCATAATATATATAAGACACCGGATTTATTATTTTATAAAGGAAACAACAAAGAAAGAGGAAGTTGGAAAAGAAAAGAACTTGTAAGATGTGATGAAATATTTACCTCGTTTTCGGGTTCTTCCTTTTGATTTGATCAAAAGGGATCATTTGGTTGGCTTTATGACCAAAGTAATTCCTCTAGGATTAAAGGGATGAATTTGGGAGGATATTGTGGTAGGGTTTGGAAAATCCAAATGGCTTTGTAGGTGTGAAATTAAGAGAAGGGGAAGTTCCCTTTTATAAGAGAGGTGAGGGACGCTTTATGAAAAGTTTGGAATATTATTTTATAAATAAATAATTTTTGGTTTATAATGGCTAAACAAGTAATTTTTTTAAATTATAAGGTGGGTATGGGTCTAAAACCACTCAACCAATAGGTTTTATACAAGTTTAGGTTACCATTTTAACCATATCTTTTAGATTTAACTCTTAGTTAAATAGTTTAACTTTTACCGCGTCTTCTTGTATTCTTACACTATATTGTTAATAAACATACTATAAACATCCAAGATAACTTAAAGTTGTTAATTAATGACATATATAATATTATTTAATCCTTTTTTTCGAACCTTGGTTTTTAGGAATTATTATATCAACGAATACTATAGTATTGGATTTAAAAACTATTTTATGTCAATTTTGACATTATTTGTTATTTGTTTTTTTTGTAAAAATAATAAAAGCATGATTACTTCGAAAAAAATTGATCTAATTAACCCTAACATGTCATATTAACCTATAATTTTTTTTAATTCATCAAAAGTCTCAAATTACATTTATTTGGAAATTTATAATACAATTATTTTAATCGTTCATTAATAGGGTAATTAGTGCATCATCTTTGTGTCATAAATAAATTTAATTATTTAATGTATAAAAATTATAAATAAAATACCATTATATATTAAATCATTTTACCTTTATAATGAATCTTTATAGTCAAATTTATATTGTGTGTAACCATATATTGAAAATGGTTTAGTTATTAAACTTTGAATTTAACTCTTTTATCTCTTCTTTAAATAAAATAATAATAAATGTACTAATCTAATCCAAGTGGACCAAAGAGGTTCATATTTTATTCCTATGGTTTTTTGGTCTAGTTATATGTATCCAATAGAATTAGGACATGTGTTAGGGTAATAATAATATCATTTTTACCCTTAATTACCCTATTTACTTTTAACTGTGGTAAATAAATGTAAAAAAGTTACGATTCACCAAAAATTATTTTAATCTTATTGAACCACATTTTGCTTACTCATATTAATTGTTTCTCTCGGATTTTTTAAATTCAACTCACAAAAGCGGTAAAATTATGTTTTAAGCAGATTTGCAAATGCTCCTAGGAGGTGGGTAAAAGACGGTAAAAAGATCAATAAACTTTTAATATATCTAAACTTATTATAAAATGACTCCGATGAATTATATTTAACTTATATAAGTATTATGTATCTATTTTTATGTAAAATAAATTTATATAAAATAAATAATTATTTAAATAAAAAGTCAGTTTTAACCAATAACTCAATGTTTTTTACTATTCAACAAAAATTGAATGTTTTCAGAAAAATACCAAAATCTCTCCCTAATATAATTTTTATATTTTGAATTAAAAAATTATGTCTATTTTAAAAAAATTCAATCCACAAAAGTTGCATTTATTAATTTAAAATTAAATCCCATTGTCAAAACCAAAAAGCGTGTTTTTAAGAAATAATAACTAACAAAAGATTGATCTTTGTTTATGTTCAATTTCAAAGTGAAATTATTTACAATGACTAAAATTGGATTAAATGTTAAAAATATAATGTATTTATACTTCAAAACCATTAAAATGTATAATTTAACACTATAAATTATTTTTATTCAAAAAGTTGTTTTCAGTTAAAATATAGTATTTTTCACTATTCACCCTAATATGGAAGTTATCAGAAAAACACAAAAAATTTATTGAAACTAAATTCATATTTCTCAATTCTAAAGAAGAAGTTTGTTTTTTAAAATTGAATATATAATAGTTCCAAATATTGGATTTAAAAAGGGTTATCCTTTAAAAGGTAGTAAAATTTCATTTTTTAAAAAAATACTTCTTTTATCTGAAAAAAATGAAATTGTTTTTTCATTATGTCTAATAAACTCATAATACGTATTCTAAAATTATAAGGATTATATAAAGTTCAAAATTTAGTTAATAATATTCATAACAACTTTTGAACGGGTAGTTTGGTAAGTCGTGGTGCGCTTGAACTCAGTGTTGCGTGTAGTGAAAGTTATTGAGTTACTTTGAAGAAATAACGTACTTTTAAATCTTGGGGTGTTACATTATTCCCTCATTCAATAAATTTAGTCCTCTTAGATTGAAATAGTTCTTTGTAAATAAATGGATGAAAATAGAAAATACCTTTGTGGAAAACCCCACAACGAAAATTGGGTTAATAAAATTTAGTCTTAATAAGAGGGAAACAATTATATATATATATATATATATATATATATATATACTTGACATGTAGAGTTTCATCCTTCAACTAATTCCTACCACAAAATCATATTTCACTCCAAAAGATTTGAAAAAATATATTCTATTTATCCTAAACATATATGGTTCCAAAAATAATGAATTTATGATTCCTTTGTGAGAATATTTAAAAAAACTAAATTATAGATACCAGTACATCACAT
The DNA here is from genome assembly GCA_963277665.1 of Viscum album. Taxonomy (NCBI): domain Eukaryota; kingdom Viridiplantae; phylum Streptophyta; class Magnoliopsida; order Santalales; family Viscaceae; genus Viscum; species Viscum album. The sequence goes on from OY728165.1 coordinate 818,971,468, forward strand.
AGTCTAGTCGTAGGTGATGCACCCTTGTCGCTCTTCGGTTGTAGGTTTAATACTCGTGGCCTTGCTGAACATGACTAGTTGTCACCCAACCTCTGGGTTGTCCTTTTTATAATAATCCAAAAATAAACTTAAAAATAGTATCCAATCTCAAACTTAATCCATTTCAACCTTTACACTTATCCAAAATACTTCTATCAAATATCTCAGTCCCAAATTTATAAGGATGTTAAACACCATGAAGATCCTTTTTTCCAGGTAATAACATGTGAACGCCTTCATCGTGTATTCTTTTAAAACACTGCAACATCCTAAATTACCATAAAACCTTATTCATTACATTCATGCTCCCTTATTCTTTATAGAATACTGGATATATTCCTTCTATCCAAAAATGTTGTAAAATACAACAATTATGGAATATATACATCTTTAATTAGTTTCAAGGTAGTCAAGAATATCTAATATAATTTATCCAAATCAACAATATCTTATTCCAAAATTGCTACATCATTATCAGGACCATATTAAGGATTACATTTCCTTCAACCATGTATATTCCAAAAAGTGTAGCTCACTATTAAGTTAGTTTTCTTAGAACTATATACTCTCAAATCACTAATAAAATAGTACTATAGTACAATACTTATTTATCTCCATAATACATATAACCAGTATATTGTTGATACAACACTCAATTGAAATAATTCTATAATAACTACATAAGAACACCAGTAATTCCTCTTCATCTGAGGTATTATCATAACTTGATTATTATCCAATAACATCATTTGCAGTATACTCTTATGATTGGGACATTGATTCACGTAGTGTCTCAAAGCCTTACAGATGAATACATTTTCATTTAAAAACTTTTTCTTACCCTTAAAATCACTTACTTGGTGTCATTTTTCTCCACACTTATAACAAACTCCCATTTCCTTCAAGAATTTACCAAGGTGATTATTTCCACATTTATCACATATGGGAAATTACTTCATTCCCCTCATCCATTTATCAATCTTTCACTCTACCATCCTTTTCTTCTCTTGCTTCCCTTCAAAGGCATGGGACTTAGAGAATTCTTTACTTATCTTACTAACCCATGATATTATTTCTTTATATGTTGAGAACACATGGGAGACTATTTCCCTTCCCAATGTTGTCTTAATACCATAATTGATATGACCCTTATTACTATTTGGATCATACGTATTGTTGGAGTTCTCATTCCTTCTACTGGGTGCCATTTCTAGACAATGGCATACACTAAGTCAGTTTATGAATCACAATTCATAATTCCAAACATGTAAAACACCTAATGTAAATGGAACAGTTTATGGATATAATCCATAATCACAAAAATGTTTTCTTTGAGGAGTTATATACTCATAAACCCTTCATAGTGGTTTGTAAAGAAAAAGAGAATTATCCTAAGTATATCCCCCCGGAGTGTCGTAACCAAGAGTGCGGCAAGGTCTGTTGTCGAGCACCATCTCCCATTTGAGACTAGATCAATGTGGTGTATTTGGGTTTTACCCCAAGGTACATCAATGCCTGAGCCACCTCTACCTGCTCGTATCCAAACAGGGATGCATTACTTGGAAAACTCACAAAATCTCTATAGTACCACAATTCTTGGATGTTATTCTATACTAATTCTTAAAGTCTATCTTAGGACAGTGTACTCTAATCCGAGTTTATCTAAATCTATTTTCCAAGGTTATTACTAAACATAATCTGATACCAACTATAACGCCCTGACCTTAGTTACCCAGAGTTAGTTCATTACTTTAATACATTGGTATGATTATAAGGAATCAAGTCATGAAGGACCGATCATTTTAGCAGTCTTGGAAAATAGATTACATACATGGATGTTACCTTACACTTTATAACATACAAAAGACATAAATAATCCTTTACTAATGCCATTATTCCCTTATCTTAACCTTGCATATCAATCACAATACACTTTTTGGAATCCTGGAAAAAATAAAACATAGAAATGGGTGAGCTCAGATGATCAGTAAGGATAAAAATAAAGCAAAAACATTCATAAATAAGCATAAACATTTAAGGAAATGTATAAAACTAAAACAAAAGCCTTTTCAAAATAAAAATCATCATAATATGGAAAATATAAATCAAAATAATTCCATTTACTTACTCACATGGATACTCTACTAGTAGGATAATCAAATGGAATATCAATAGACACTTTTACAATGATGGAATGCATAATGCCATACATCAAAACCACATATTCAAGGCCTTGTGCCAAGAATACAAATAATATTTTATCAAGGCATTGTTCCAAGACACTATTTTGTCCCATGAGACCTACTGATGCATCAAGGAGTTATAGCAGGCTCCACCCATCACTTACTAAGTCCAATTCATTCCTCATATGAAAAGGTTTAAACATAACATAATCATGTATATAAAAACTATAATATGAAATGTCAATAGTCTATCTATAAACCCTGAATGGTATAATAATAATACATCCACAGTCAAACAAATCACAAAACCTTCAATACAAAATGGAATTTTTGTATCAAAATAAATCAACTTCAAACAAGTTTAAAATCCATCAAAGGATGTTGACATAGATAAAAATGATTTGTAAAACTCTTTGAGAGAAATATACATTTTTCATGAAAACATTTAAAAGTCACACAATTTAAAAAGGTTGAAATTTAAATATATTTTTGAATCAAAGTGTCCCATACCACTTCGAAACTTTTTAAATGAATCAACATTTTAAAAACATTCATTTCCATATAGATAAATCCAAAAAAACCATTGTGGAAACATGGACATTAATGAGAATGGATTAGAGGAATAAATATTTAAAACATTTAAAATGATGTTTTAATAAAAAATGTCCCTTAAGAAATCGCTTTTAAAACTATTTATTGAAACGTGCACATGGATAATAAATATGTACTAGTAGATAATTACATAAAAACAACCTTGGATAATAAAGAGATTGTGAAATTAACCCTTACCTTGCAATTTGCATTAGTCGAGGGTATGTTTAACCACATGTATGAAGAACATAGTTCGTTATTAAATTAATCTACAAAAATATTAATATTAATTATATCATAAATGATTCATTTTTTACATTATACTACCCATTTAATAATAATTTCAATGTTAAATTAACATTTCGGGTAATAATCACTTTCTTTATCGTACGTGTTTTAACTTTTACTCTTGATTGTATCACTTAGATCAAGATTTAAATACTTCTAGAATATAAAAAATGATTTATATAACATATATATTTAGAATAAAAATATGTATAATATACATATATATGAAATGAAAGACACCGTTTATGGAGACGGTAGTCCATACGTACGCATAAATGTTGTTTCCATTTTCATATCATATTGAACATAACTAAGTGAAAAAGATATATGTAAGTAAGTAAATATATATATATATATATATTTAATTATAGTAGAATTATTATGTCATTTATTACATACTTATTAATGTTATATATTTTATAATCATCGTTGAATGGTAAACGTGGAAATGAATCTCATCACGTTGTGGAGACGGTAATCTGTACGTACGTACGAGCGACAATATCATTATATTGATGGATAAATAGTATGTAAATGTGTGGTATAACATATATACAGAATAATTAACATGTTATATTTATTATTAAAATCATTTATACTCATTATTATACCCATCCAAATAATGATGTTTTTGAATAACAAACTACACCACGATGTGGAGACGGTAATCCGTACGCACACACGTATGGTGACTTTGTCATTTATAGGATGGATATAACAATGAATATGGTTGTAAAATTTCTATAATAACATCTAAGTATATATAATATACTGTATTTATTATTTTATAATGGAAAAAACAAAGAAAGAGGAAGTGGAAGAAGAAAAGAACTTGAAAGATGTGATAAAATATTTACCTCTTTTTCGGGTTCTTCCTTTTGATATGATCAAAATGTCTCCATAGGATATCTTTATGACCAAAGAAAGGTCTCTATGATGAATTGAGTAATGTTGGGAGGATATTTGGGCAGGGGTTGGCTGAGAAAAAAATTCTTTGGATGTGTGAATGTTAAAGAAGGTGAAGTTCCCTTTTATAAGAGAGGTGAGGGTCACTTTAGGAGAAGTTTGAAATATTATTTTTTAATAATATAATTATCGGTTTCTAATGGTTCAAAAATTAATTCTTTAAAGTATAATGTGGGGATGGGTAGAAAAACTCTCAAATAATGGGTTTTATACAAGTTTAGGTTACCATTTTAACCATATCTTTCAGATTTAACTCTTAGTTAAATAGTTTAACTTTTACCTTGTCGTCTTGTATTCTTACAATATATGGTTAATAAACTTACTCTAAACATCCAAGAAAACCTCAAGTGGTTCATTAATTACATATATAATATTATTTAAGCCTTTTGGACGAGCCTTATATTTTTAGGAATATTATATAAACAAATAATATAATATTTGTTTTAAAAACTATTTTATGTCAATTTTGACACTATTTAATTTTTTTTTTAAAAAACATAACCGCATGATTAATTCGAAATAAATTGTTTGAATCAACCCTAAAATGTAATATTAACCTATAAAAGTGTTTTAATTCATCCAAATCCTCAAATTACATTTATTTGGGTATTTATAATATTAATTATTTTAATATTTCATTAATACAGTAATTAGTGCATCATTATTGTGTCATAAATAATTAAATTATTTAATTTCTAAAAATTATAAATAAAATAAAATTATTTAGGAAATATATTTATCTTTATAATGAATATTTATAGTAAAATTTATATTTTGTTTAACCCTACATTAAAAATGGTTTAGTTTTTAAACATTGAATTTAACTCTTTTAACTGTTCTTTAAATAAAATAATAATAAATGTCCTAATCTAATAAAGTGGACGAAAGATGTTAATATTTTATTCCTAAGGTGGTTTTTGGTCGAATTATACTTATCCAATAGAATTAAGAAATGTTTTAGGGTCATAATAATATCATTTTTACCCTTAATTACCCTATTTACTTTTACCCGTGGTAACTAAAAGTATAATGTCACTATTCACCAAAAATTATTTTCAACTTATTGAACCTAATTTTACTTACTTATATTAACCATGTATCTTGGAGTTTTGAAATTCAACTCCAAGAAGTGGTAAAATTAAGTTTTATGCAAATTTTCAAGTGCTCCTAGGAGGTGGGTAAAGGATGGTAAAAAGTTCAATAAAATTTTTATATATATAAACATATTATAAAATGACTCCAATTAATTATATTGAACTTATATAGGTATTATGTATCTATTTTTACCAAAAATAAATTTAAATAAAATAAATAATTATTTAAATAAAAATTGGTTTTTAACCAATAACTCAGTGTTTTTCACTATTCATCAAAAATTGAAAGTTTTCAGAAAAATACCAAGATTTCACCCTAAGAAAATTTTGATATTATTAATTCAAAAATTAAGTCTATTTTACCAAATTCAAATCATAGAGGTTTCATTTATTAATTTAAAATTAATTCCCGTTGTCAAAACCAAAATGCGTGTTATTTGGAAATAATAACTACGAAAATATTGATACTTGTTTATCTTCAATTTCAAAGTGAAATTATTTCCAATGAATAAAACTGGATTAAATGGTAAAAATATAATCTATTCATACTTCTAAACCATTAAAATGTGTAATTTAACACTACAAATTATTTTTATTAAAATAGTTTTTTTCAGTTAAAATATAGTATTTTTTACTATTCACCCAAATATGAAAGTTATCATAAAACACAAAAATTTATTGAAAATAAATTATTATGTATCTATTCTGAAGAAGAAGTTTATTTTGTAAAATTGAATATATAAAAGTTTCAAATATTGGATTTAAAAAGGGTTCTACATTAAAAGGCGGTAAAATTTCATTTTTTTAAAAATACTTTTTTATCTGAAAAAAATGAATTTGTTTTTTCATTATGTCTAAGAAACTAATAATATGGATTCTAAAATTATAAGAATTTTATAATGTTAAAATTTTAGTTAATACTATTCATAACCTTTTTTGAACGGCTAGTTTGGTAAGTCATGGTGCGCTTGAAATCGGTGTTGTGTGTAGTGAAAGTTATTGAATTACTTTGAAGAAATAACAAACTATGAAATCTCTGGGTGTTAAAAGTATATATTCATTGAGATTGCGTATATGGGACACATATTAGATAATTAGGGATACAGTACCTTAAATCCTCCAAATTCTCTTGGGCCACCTGGCCTATAACCCACTGTAGAACTTCATGCTAAGGGATTTAAATCCTCCAATGGTCTTTCGGGAGATAAGACCTCATAGACACGAAGTTGTTAAGTCATACCATACTAGAGAATTCCATGGAGGAGGAATTAAATAATTTATCCTCCAATAGAGAAAATATGAACCAATTGGGAATGGATGGATGGATATAGACACCATGCCACTATGAAAAGGCACTATTCATTTCATTAGATGAAAACGTTTTCTCACCACCTATGTGAGTTGGAGAGTTAGGTCCTATCACTGAAGCATATAATGGGGTGTGGTATTTTATGTTCTCAAATGCCCCATCCTCTAAATATACCCCTCCTTGGATGATAATTAAGTAAGAGAGATGATGACCATCATGTCCTACATCTAGTAGGCCCCAAGTTGGCGATAAGCACTGAGGGTATAAAAATCTCACAGTTTGTAGGACTTACCCTCTAATACAAATTGGATCAGGAGATACTATAATAAACCAAAAATAAACACCAATGTATGATATAAAAGTAAAACCAAACCATCTCAAAATGCACATAAAATGTCAATAGATACTAATAAATGTCTCTAAGTAAGGTACTAAAAGACAAGTTCTCTGCCAGAAAATCTGTAGTACCACCCCATCGCTGGAAAGAAGTATCCATATTGTCCCCAAATTCCTCTGGAAAACATAAAAACCAATTTATATACAACTTGTGAGAATAAAATTTTCCTTTGTAGGGTTATACCCAAGGAATCATGTGCGCATGTTTGAAATAGTATGCCAATTCTTCAATGAACAAACAATAGAACCAAGAAGCACCTAAATAGTTTAACTAACCAATACCATCATCACCATGACTTAGTCCCCAAATCACACATCCAATATAGTAGCAGAGTGATAATGAAATACCAGGAAAATTTCTATTTCTTAACAACTATTTTTCTGATCCCAATCACAAATATTGAACATTATGTGCTCCCAACCCATCCACATATAACACATCTAAACACATCTTTCTAGAAAAAACCTAATCCATCACATAAAATCTCACCCAAAGGCACCTAGGCCATCATGTCACATATCATCAAATAACTAGGACAATATGGTATCATGAACATAAATGACATCTAACTCATGATCTCATCCTACCACGAATGAACCCCATCAACATCACATCAGATCACAAGGTCATCATATCAAATCACTCCTGGGGGAGGGGAGACCATTAAAAATGTTCGTTCACCCGCGAGGTTGTCATATATTTCCTAAATAGGTACATGTTACCTTTTTATATGAGAATTTCCATCATGGGTGATTTACATAATTCATAGTGGGAATTGAACCTGAGTACCACAAAGGTGTTATGTGATATGTCGTGATGATTTTGGTGCCCAGGTATGTGATGAGATATCAAAAACATTGTTTCATGTTGTAATACCTACTAACTAGTTAAATTTGACCACTAGATGCCTTTAGTTTTTATTCAAATTCTTTTAGAGCGAACTTTTATGTAGGATGAGACTTCAATATATTATGTGGTTGGGTTTTTACATAACACTCATAAGAAGAATGCAATATGTATTGTTATTTATAGTTTAACCAAATCAGCTCACTTTATACCCATTTGAGACAAAACAAAAGTGGAGTACTCAGTATGTTTATATATGAAAGGTATCATTATATTTTATGGATTTTAATATTTTATTATCAATGATAGGGATCCCCATTTTATTTTAACCTTTCAGAGAGTCTTCCTAGAGGCAATGGGATTACAATTGCATTTGTGTATAAAATATAATTCTTAGATATATAACAGAAAGAACAAGAAATAAATATTATTAATTACATGCTATATGATTATGTTATTGTCTTTTGTGGAGTTTGGGATCACGATTTGGGATAGGTTCAGTTTTATTATAATAACAGTTACTGGTACCCTTTAAGGAACACTCCTTTTGGGCCTTATATGGAAGGCTATGTAAATATTCATAGTGTTAGTAAAATATTGGTGAATCTTCCTTGGATGTACTTATTTTGTTCCAAGATATGATGATGAATATTAATTTTATTCATTAGTGAATAGTGAATACACAATGATGGTATAAATATTATGCATATTGTTGTTGATTACTATTTGAGTTTTATATAGGTGACTAGGTGTTTTTTTGTGTTTTACCTCAGTTGGGTCACCGAAGTCATGGGAAATAAGGAAAACATACACTGAGGTTTGTGGGTCATTTGAATTTGTTGATTGGATGGGGGAATTGAGATAACCTGAATTATCATACATTGATATTACAACGTTTTTTATGAATATTCAATAAATTTAACCAAAACATGCCTGAGAACCATTATAGTTTAGTTCCTTTGGATATATGGATACATAAAAACTATTCCATAGGTGAGCTACAACATCTACCTCTACATTCTTCAAAACTATAACCCTCCTTATAAATACATACATAACACATATATTCATAACCCATGGAAAGGAAACATATTAAAAGGTGAGATCAGATTCTCAATAAGGGTAAAAAAGGGATATACATAAGTATAACATGAACACAACTTTATGAGAACCTAATAATAACATTCAAAAACTATACCATGCATATCAAAGATCATAATCTTGAGTCATTTCATAAATATTACATGTCATAATACATGAATCATAAGGAAATAAATGAACCTGAACCATGAGAGCATAAATATTTTATAAGGGAATTTTTGGCATACAAAAAAGAATAAAAAAATAATTTCCATATTATTAAATGCTCACTATGAGCACCATTATATAGATAATTTCATTTATTGAACTGATTTCTCTACTGATTCCTTCCCTACATTAATATACTGGGAACAATCTTTATTCTAGTTCTTTCTATATCATGAGGTATAAATATTTACCCAATACATTGGAAGAAGATATAGTTCCCACCCATCACATAATTAAGACATACATATGTGTGACACAAGATCATACAAGAATAAATCATATCAAAAGTCACCAAATGAAATCAGTATGAAAAAAAATTATCATAGCAAAACCTATGGAAATTTGACATGATTCACAATCATTTCATCATGGAATAACCACTGAAAATAATTGAGTTTCAAAAAAATTTATTCAATGTATATCTTGTTGAAGATAAATAGGTTTCATAAACATAATTCCATAACAAACTAAGACATAAATAAAAAGAATATGAATTCTATCCTTGGATAATATTCCTATTAAGGCATATGTAACAACAATAAATGTTATCTTCGATGAAAATTTTAATTTTGAAAGGTCATTTAAAAATTTCATGTGGAAAATATCCTTTCTTCATTGAAAAATTATTTTAAAACACAAAACATTCTGAAATATTTTTTCATATAAAATAATCTATAAATCTTATAAATAAATCTTCAAACAATTATTTCTCAAAATATCATAAAATTATTTTCATTAAATACACATTAAAAAATCATTACTTTTATATTTTAAGTAAAAGATAAACATGATTTGTTTTGGAAAAATAAATTAATATTCATGTACATTTTTCTCATGAAAGTATTAAAACATGAATAAAAAGTTATTTAACAAATCATTTGTTGAGTAAAATATTTTTGAAAACATTTTTAGAAAACATGGTTTTAGAAGAAAATAGAATGCTAATAGAAAAGAGAAATAAAGTTAGATTTTATTAAAAACATTTTCATAATTTTTCAAACTTCCAATGAGTGAAAAATATTTACCATTACATGAAGATAAAATTAATAACAATACAATATGAACATTTATTAGAATTATTGATATTTAGATGATGATATTTGGTCATCCAAAACATAGTCCTAAACAAGCCAGACAAACGATGAAATTTTAACAAAATAACCTTACCAACTTGGTAGCATTGAATCATAATCCCCCTAAAATACTGATCATAAAATTAATACATAAATCCAAAAAAACATAAGTATAAGAATCATAAAAAAAATTGTGGTATTATATACACCACATAAAAGAAATCAATTGTGAATGTGGCATGAGTCTCGTATAAGTAAAATGTGAGACGGGAATCCCTATCCTTAAGTCTAAACATCCATTACACTCATTCATACTTACTGTATAATGAATAAAAGTTTATTATAAATATATTATATAACTATATTCATATTTATCGTACCATATATTATTTTTTATGACTTTTATTTAAAATTTATTAACAATCCCATTTAAAAGTTGTGTTTCAGGTAACATGTGCTTTATTTTTTGAATAAGTTTTGATTTGTAATAATTATGGTCCTCTTACTTTGATCATGGGTCCATCATCTCCGAATTGATAACCATTATATAAATATAATTTATATTTAGTTTATATTTAATTATATAAATTGATAAAATTTATTGATAAGAAATGAAATACACCATTCATGAAGATGGTAGGGCATATATACACATGGGCCCTATTTTTCATTTTCCATGATGGGTTGAAGAGAGGAAAATAAAATGAAATATATAATCATTAAATAATAGAATTTATTTAATATATATCACACATTTTTATTATACCCATCTTTAATACAATCTATGTAAATCATGAAAGAAACACATCACTTCATGAGGCGGTAGTTTACCATACACACAAACAATGTTATCGTTTTACCACAAAATTGTAATAATGAAGGTATGTGTGATAAAATAATTAAATAACTATTATAACATAAAACATATAATATATATAATATATAAATTATAAATCCGTCATTTGTAAAACCTATATAGGTGTAAATGGAAAATCGAATGACATCGGTTCGTGAGGTAGTAGACTGCCATACACACCAAGGAAGAATTAACAATAAATTTGAGGAAAGTTGGAATGGTTGTAGGTCATGAAATAATCATTAAACAAATATATGTATAAGGAATATATAAGGGTTATTATATACGTATTATATAAAAATAATTTAAGGGGGAAGAGGAAGAAATAAAAGAAAATTTCTTTTTTATGAATGTTACCACTCATTCAAGTATCCTCCGTAGATTTGAGCTAAAATTATTCCTAATAAGGATTTATTCAAAAAATAATGCTTCTAGGGTTAGGGGAGGGAAGTTGAAAAGTTATTTTGGAATTGTTTTGGATAAAAATTTCATGATATGTGTGGATAAGTGTGGGTGGTGAGTTCCATTTAATAATTGAGGAGGGGAATTTTTGTATATACCCAAAAGAATTCACTCTTGGGAGGTCAATATTACCTCATTTGGATAAAAATTTGATTACTAATGCACATGAATAAAATAATATTTATTATATAATAAATCTTACTTCTGTAAAAAAAATTACCATGTTATTCCTTATTATTTATCTTTTTTCAATTTTATTTTTATAGTTTTTACCAAGGTTAGTTGTATCTTTTTGTTTAGCTAAGTAATTTATTATTTATGTATAATATTAAATTTGAATTATTATATAATTTAAAATTAATGATACTATATATAAAATAAAATTTATTATATAATAAATCTTACATGTGTAAAAAATTAATTTTCTGACAAACACAAATAATGCGCAAAACTCCATTTTATCATTAATTGCAGTAATTATTTTTAACTGTTTTATCTAATGCATATTGAAAAAAATAATTTTAACTTATTAGATAATATATATTATATTGTTTCCAAATATGATTTTTTAAATTCCATATATATAAGTAAAAAATTTCAATTGAAACATAATCCCACATATGCGATGAGAAAGAGGGATTTTAAAGAGAAAATGCACAAAAGGGTAAAATAGTTTTATATAAAAATTAAATAAAAAATTGATTAAAATTAGTTAAATTAAATTAAAATATGTATAATTGAACTAAGTATTCTTTAAAACCAATTTAAAATACAATTTTTATTTATAAATAAATGAAATGAAAATGTAATTTTTAATTAAAATTCCGTATTTTTCAATATTTTTAAAAAATGGAACTTTTAAGTAAAATACCCAAAAGTCACCATAAGAAAATATTGAAATTATTAAATAAAATATGAATTTTATTTTATCAAATTAATTTTATAATATTATTAAAAATTAATTTTATTACTGTTCACAAAACGAAATAAAAAGTATTTTTTTAGAAAATATAAATTTTGAAATATATAAATACTCTATCGAAAATTATGTGTTTTATTATAAATCTAAATAAATTATATTTAATATTTTAACTTTTTTTATTATAGTTCATGTAATTAATTTTAACAACTAGGTTATAATAGTCAAATTTAAATAACAAAATTAATAATATATCACGGTTTTTTAAAAACCATATGTTGCATGTAATGAAATCTAAGAGGTTGTTGTGTGTAGTGAAATCTTAAATAGGTGTTGTGTATATTTAAATATTAACTTTGTGTTTTTTGATATTCAAATAATCATATAAAGTTAATGTAATTGAAAGAAATTAATTCCTAAAAACAAGGGGTGATACATTCTACCCCCCCTTAAAATGAATTTTTTCCTTCAAAATTCATCACTCTGAGAAAAGAAAATGTTGATACCTTACCTTTCTCATATCTTGAAGTTACCATGTAGCTTCCTCAAATTGGTTGTTTCTGAAAAAAAACATTAATGATGTGATTGGTCATGTTTCTTATAACTTAATCTATGTGATCTAGAATATACACAGGTTGTTCCTCTTAAGAAAGTTCATTCTCCAACGATATGACCTATGACTATTTTACATGTGAAGAGTTATGTATAAACATATTGAAGATAGATACATGTAATCATTCCTGGAATTGAGAGAGGTTTGGTGGAAGCACCAACCGGTATGATCCCATCTTAATTTGATCAATAATTTTAAAGGGACCGATATAACTATGGCCTAGTTTCTATTTCTTCCTTAATATCACAACCTTGTTTTATGGAGAAATTCATAGAAAACATTATCAATATCTTAAAATTATAGATCACAATTAATATTGTCAGTATTACTTTTTTTGTGACTTTGAGCTGCCTTGATATGCTGTTAAATGGCTCCAACATTCTCTTCCATTTCTTCGGTAATCTTAGATTTTATAAATTTATTTCTCTATATTCATTACTATACATTGGAGGTCAATATTTTATTACATAGTGGATTCATAAAGATCTATATGTATTATTCAATGAAAGATATTATTTGATGAAAAATAAAGAGTTGGAAGGTGTTGATCCCAACCACCTTTGAAATTCAAAGAATAATATCTCAACATATCTTATAGGTTTGAAGTGTTCTTTCAAACTAAAAATCTATTTGGGAAGATACTAAGTGATGAAAATCAACATTTTTTTAAGAGAATTCTTAGGAATTTTCGAAAACATTGAGGTAAACATTATATCCCAATCAGATATAATGGAAAGTGGTAATCCAAGAAACCTTACCACTTCCTTACTGTATATCCTAGAAAACTGATCTAGGGGGAAGTATTCTCAAATATTGATTAATTTTTATGACATTGTAACATGATATATTATAACCCATTTTATATTATGGCTTTTAGACCTTTTGGGGTGTTCAACGACAAAATCAATGTTTCATTTTTCTCATTTCCATTCATGTATGGGTAATGGATGCGACATCCACATAGAATTTTGTCTTTTAACCTTAACTCTCAGACATACGAAGAACCAAGATACAATGTCTATGATACCTCTCTTCATTCCATAACACCATAAGTACTCTTTCAAATATTTATACGACTTTGTACATTCTAGATGAATTGAGAATGATGAAATATGAGCTTTCTCTAACAACTACTTTTTAAAATATGTTATGTTTGGAAGATTGACATGGTAACTAAAAACAACAATTCTATCCTGATCAATGTTTAACAGAAGAAACTTTCTAAACTTATTTTATAGCTATACATCTTTATTCTGAACCTCTTTAAGATTCAATTGGATAAATGGAAGAACATATATTGGAGAAAGATAACATTTTCCCCTTCATTCTGGATTTCAAGATCCATCTTAGAAAAATCTAGAAGTATTGGATCTGTTGCAATCATCATCATGGATAGGATACCATGACTCTTTCGACTCAAATCATTAGCCACCTTGTTCACATTACTAGGGTGGATATGTATTGGGTATTAATAATCCATAATCATCTATAACCATCCTATTTTGTGCATTATCAACTACTTATTTGTGAATATATACATTAAAATTTTGTGATTCGTATATATATCACACTTTTCTCTAAAAAGATAAATTTCTCTATATCTCTAATTCAAAAATTACCACAGCTAACACCAAGTCACGAGTAGGGTAATTTTTACCATGAATCTTTAGTTTTCATGATACATAAGCTATAACCATGTCATTTTTCAAAATAATACACACCAATCACTTTTTGGATGCGCCACTAAAGATTACGAGACCTTATCCACTACAGGGTAATGTATGCATAGGTGAACTGACTAATATTCTATCCAATTCCTTGAAATTTTACTCACATTCATATGTCCAGAGGAATTTGGATCTATTATAAGTTAACTCGGTCCATGGATTGGATATTCGAGAGAAATAATCCACAAACAATTGATAATACCTAGCTAAACCAATAGATTAATGGGTCTATGTCACAATGATTGGTCCAGGATAACATACCATAGCCTCTTCCATTTGATGGATCTACTAATATACCATTTCATGGTTCTATATGGCCCAAAAATAAACCCTTTTATAGCCAGAATTCAATATTTGTAAAATTTTCATCATGTTCTATTTATTTTGGTTTTTAGTACAATTATCAAGCGATCTTCAGGGTATTCCATAGTATTTAAATAGATATGAATATCATCTATAAATACCTACAAAAAATTCTCACATTAATTTATAAGGACTCTACTCAATAAATACATGATGATAGAAGGGGTATTTTTAAGATTTAATGACATAAATATAAATTTATAGTGTCCATACCTTGTATAAAATGATGTATTGTGTATATACTCTTTTTAAACCATTAATTTATAATATTTGGAATGAATGTTTATCATAGAAATGTTTTGATCTCCATGCAGTTTATCAAGAAAGTCTTCTATACGGGGATGAGGATACGTATTCTTAATTATATTCTTTTTCATCTCCCAATAAACATTACACAGTAACATTAAGCCTTATTTTTTAAACAAAAAATAATAGGTGAACTCCAAGGTTACACACATGGCTAAATGAATCCATTTTCAAGGTTTTCTTGGAGTAGCTTCTTTAATTCCTAGAACTCAATAGGGGATATTATATAGGGTGTATTTGAAATTGGTTTGGAGATAGTTATTAGTTAAATTGATAAATCAACATCACATTTTGTTTGAGTACTGTAAAATTCATTTAAAAAGACATAAAAAATTCCCAAATAATTGGAATATAATCTATATCAAGTTCCTTCCCTATTGTTTGAGAGAAAAACCTCTGGAGAATGGGAGTCAAGACCCGTAAAATAGATGAAATCTTCTAGGGAATTGATTTCTTATCAACACATAGATAAAAGATAATAGGCTACACTTAAATATCAAACATGACTTCCCATTCATGAGAATTGAAATGGGATTTATATTGATAAATCCAATCCATTTCTAGGATGACATCAATTCAATTAAAAGTGCAATGATAATATTCTCAGGAAGAATATTCCCACCAATATCAACGAGAGATGAATCATAGTCTTGTGTTTAGATCCTCATACAATAAAGGGGTTTATTTTATATTTCAATATACAATAATTTAGTTGAAATCTTAATACCCTTACGAAAGTATATGTATATGAAATAATGGGTAGATACTATTTTAAATACAACATTAATAGTTTTACAGAGGATTGAATGTGTACATTTCACCATGTCATTATCATAACCCTCATTATAAATAGTGATCAGTTTAGGTTTCCCCTTACCCATAAACATAATATATTTCTAATGTCAATCATAATCATTAACCCTTGTATTGGGTCACCGGTTACCATACTTTCCATTTTCCCTACACATGAAGCACTAATGTGTCGGTGGTACATTCTCTGTAGCTTTATCTATATTCTCAGCAGTATTGATCTTATTACTATCACTTTAGAAATCAATTTCTCTATGACCTTCCCTTATAAAATTAAAACATTGAATAGTGCCCAAATAAAAATTTAATCCACGATTATTCCAAAACATTGAGCATAAATTAAAGCTTATTTTCTTCACTCCATGGTTTTTTGATTTTAATTCAAGCTTCATGTTTTTTTGTTTTCAGAACCAAGAAATTGATACGGTACTCAAACCTCCATTTCCACCTTTATATAACATTGACCAATATTTTCACTACTACATAACTCTATTATGGATAAAAAATTTGGATAATTGGTTTTATATCACTAAATAATCGATCAACCTTGCTTTCAGGTTTAATAATAATACCACAAGTGTAGTTTTCAAGGCTCATAAAATTTTCCTTATATATAAAAACATATTCATCATCCTTTTGTATTAACTCAAGGAACACATCTTATATTTTTTTTATAAAGAACAAGAGGAAAGTACTTATCAAAAATTAATTTAATGACCATTCACCAATCCTTGGAGTAAATTAAATTCTATAACCTTTTATTATAAATAAGAGTCCACCATTGATCAGATTCATATTTCAAATGGTAGACTACCAAAATTTATTTTCTTGTTATGGACACTAAAGAATGAAAAATATAATTTCAGTGGTAATAAACCATTTTTTGGAAACTAGTTGATGATAATACCCACTAAGATAAGGTGGATGTTTCCACATGACATACTCAAAAATATGGTGTTCCCTCATTTGATCATCTGGAAGTCCAAGATGATTCATTTCCTATGTATGTTTTGTGAGTATATTAATAAAATTTTTCATTACACCTCCCATAAAATTTGGATTTTGAAGAGGATAATCATTAAATTTTTCATAACACTTAACGTTAACATGGTTAATTTAGGTTCTGACTATTAACTATAACCTAAAATCATAGAGTCAAAAAAAACTTAGCAGGGAACCAAGTAATCATGAAAAATAATTTATAGGATGTCTAACTCATGACACCTCCTACTTTAGCCTACAACACCATAAGTTCTCCCTAAAACATTCATAGATATTGTGTGTCTAAATCCTTCATGATAAATCATAAAGAGTTTACGAATTTTCAATGCATATCACATGTGAGTGTCAACCTAGGTGCGCTCAATGGCCCATTTTCATGCACTTGTTCTTAATCTATTCTAGCTCAATATGGTGTATTTAGGTATTTTTAACCTATATACATGAGTACCGAATCCATATACATTTTTAGTATCTATACTCAGATTCCTTTATAGTAAAACATATGCTCACTCATTTACTAAAATTCCATGTCATTTTTCTATACTTTTACTCATCATTTGACTTATCATTAGACATTCCCTTATGGATATCACTAAGTTTTTCTCATCCTAAATTCCAAATGTTGACTAGATTTTCCCTTTAATACAAACTACAGTGACCTACTCTTATCATACATATATATTACAACATTTTGTTGAATATTACATAAATTACACAAATAAACACATGAGGATCATAATAGTTTAGTGTGTTTGGAAACATGGAAACCTAAACACTAGTCTGTAGGCGAGCTACGTCATCTCCCACTACGTTCATTACAACTATTACCCATGTTTGGCATATCATATAGAATACATTACTTCATAATCTAGGGAAATGAAACAAAAGAAAGGGTCAGCTCAGATGCCCATGTGTGGGTAAACAAGGGATATACACAAGAATAAAAACAATATAAGGGTATTATAATATGAGAATAACATATAAAAAACATACCTTAAAAATCAATGGTTATAATCTTGAGTCATGGGAAAAAGATTAGCAGTTCATAATACATGAATCATAAGTAATTAAATGAACATGTTCCATGAGAGAATTACATTTTTCATAATCCATGGTTGTTCTGGAATACCCATAAGCACATATAATCATTTCCATATTATTCAAGTATCAATTCCAAGAACATTATTGTCGATGAAGTCCTTCATTTAATCAAGTTCACTCCACCTTCCATCCAAGTATTACTGATCCAGGTTTTCTCCTTTTTCCATCCATGTCTTACAGAAATCAGTTTACTCCTCATTAAATTCTTATCTATCTATTCAAATAAAAATAAATACCAAATTCTTTTTAGGGAGATATGGGTCTCACCTGTCACATACTGAAATCGTACATATGTGTTCTAAATGATCATAAACATTGATCATATCACAATCCACCAAATGAAATGGGTATCATAAAAATTTCATCATATCATAACCTTTAGAAAAGAAACATGTTTCATAATCATTTAACCGTATAATAACCTGTGAAAATGTTGGTTTTATAAGAATTTACTTATATTATAACCCATAGCAGGGAAATAGGTTTCATAAAAACCATGTAATGAAAACATAAAAAAATTCATAAAAATTATATGAATTGTATCCTTGTATCATATCCCATTTAAGGAATTAGGTAACATTAAAAAAGTTTTTCATATATGGAAAAATAATTTTCAATGATCATAAAAAAAATAGAGTGAAAAAACATTTTTCCTTTGAAAATATATTTTCAAATCATTAAATATTTTGAAAAACAATATCTTTGAGAATAACATTGTAAAATTGTAAATAAAGCTTTAATGTAATTATTTTTCATGATGTCGAAAAAAAATTATATCGTGTACATGTTAAACAAATACTTCTTTCATGTTTTCTTTACAATCCCAATAAGAGTTATTCTAGAAAAAATATTAAGATTCCATTCATTTTTTATAAAAAGGAAAAAATGTGTCAAAATTTCTTCAATTAATCATTTGAAAAATAATTTTTTTCACTTTTTTTTAGAAAATATGGTATTTGATGAAAATAGATTTTTGACCGAAAAAAGAAATAAAGTAATATTTTCCAAAAAATATTTTTCTAATAATATTAAGTAACAAGACTTGATAAATTATAATATTACTTTAATATATTATGAATACGTATATGAGAATAAAAATAATGAGAATTATTGAGTGGTATATAATGATATTTGATCATTATATACATAGTCATAAACAATCCCAATAAATGATGAGATTGTAACGTTAGGTCATTAAAACTTTTTTAAACTTAAATTGTAAGCCCCATGGAAGAGATATCATCAAATGTATATGTAAAACCCCAATAAATTTAAGGATAATAATCATAAAATACATTCATGGGATGTATATACACCATGTAAAATAAATAAGTGGTGAATAAGGGATTTGTATCATAGAAGTTAAATGTGAGACGAACGTCCCTTACCTTATGTCTTGAATTACATATTACTCATTTAAAAAATATATATAATAAATATAATTCAATATTTAATATATTACTAAACCATATTGATATATATCAAACCATATTTTATTTTCCTATGACCAGTTATATCCTATTTATTAACAATTCCATGTTAATGTTACACTTCGGGTAATAACCACGTTATTTTTCATATAAGATTTGATTTTTAATATTTTTAGTCCTATTAATTTGAAAACGGTTCATTAATATCTAAATTAAACACAATATTTAAATATTATATATATTTTTATTATATACATTTATAGAAATCAGTAAAATTTTGTGATAGTAAATGAAATACACTGTTTATGGAGACGGTATGTCGTACATATGCATGAAAATTGTTTTTTAATCTCTAGTTTCATTGAAAAGAATAAAATTAATTTAATTATATTATAATTCAATAATAATAGTTATTTCATATAAAAAATACATGTTTTTAAATCATGTTCTTAATACATTCTATGTAAATCATGAACGAATTGCATCACTTCGTGAGGAGGTAGTTTGTCGTACACACGAACGACATTATCATATTTCTAAAAAAATTGAAGGAATGATATTATGTGGGTTATAAAGATTATATAATCCGAATAACATAAAAAAAAGATAATATATATACCATATATATATATATATATAATAAATCCATCATTATGACCATCCTTGATAGGTGGTAATTGAAAAGTGAACAACATCGGTTCATGAGGTGGTAGTCCATCGTACACAAAAACAATGATTTCATAACACATTTGATGGATGTGGAGATAGTTATAGGTTATTAATTAAGCATAAAAACATTATATAATATGTACAATGCTGAAGTTATTATATAATAATTATATACAGATAATTGAAGTGGTGGAGAAATAAATAAAACCAAAGCACTTGTTTATGAGAATTACATATTCTTCACATATCCTCCATAGGTTTGCCCTAAAATCCTTCCTAGGATTACTTCATACAAAAAATAAGGCTTATAGTATGTGGATATGGAAAGTTTTAAGTGATCTGGGAAGGGTGTGGTTGAGACAAATGGATTTATATTTTTGAAGAAGTGAGGGTAGTGATTCACTTTTAGAATTGAGGAGTATAATTTTTTAAAATACAAAAGTCATTCACTATTGGGAGGTTAATATTACATAATTTCGATCCGAAATAAATTAAGAATGGATATTATTTCTTAAGTGGTTTATAAATACCAAAACCACTCAAAATAAAAACATTTTTTATAAAGTTATTCCTTTATATTTAAGTTTACTCAATTTTATCCACATTATTTTTACCAACGTAAAATGTATCATTTTATTTACCATGATTGTAATGGCCCAGATCCCTCAAGTCCATTCCTTTGTGGACATCTGATATATAAGGTGTTCTAGGAGGTCAAGGTGACCTATCCCCAATACTTTTCCAAATTTTTAATTCGGTGAATAGTTCCAATGGTAACCTTGTGAATAGTTCCAATAGTAAACCGCTGCGAACAGTTCCAATGGTAACCTTATGTGAACTGTGCAACGATATCCTTATGTGAATAGTGTCATCAGTAACCTTATATGAATAGTGAAGTGGTGACTTTATGTGAACAGTTTCATCGGTAACCTTCTGTGAACAGTGCAACGGTGACCTTATGTTAACTGTGTCACTGGTAGCCTTATAAGAATAGTTCAATGGTGAACTTATGTGAATAGTTTCATCAGTAGCCTTATATGAACAGTGTAATGGTTACCTTACGTGAACAGTGTTATCGGTAACCTTAGGTGAACAATGCAACATTGACCTTTTGTGAACAGTGTCATCGGTAGCCTTAGGTGAAAAATGAAACAGTGACCTTATTAGAACAGTGTCATCGGTAGCCTTATGTGGACAGTGCAATGGTAACCTTTTATGAACAGTGTCATCGGTAGCCTTATGTGAACAGTGCAACAGTGAGGTTCCAACGATGAGGATCCTATGGTAAGGTTCCAACGATGACCTCTTTCCTTTTCCAAATTTTGAGTTCGTGAACAATGTTTCCATAATGGTGAGGTACCAATGTCGACCTCTTTCATTTGCAAAATTTTGAGATCGTGAATAGTGCTTCCAGAATGGTGAGGATGCAATGGTGACCTCTTTTCTTTGAAAAATTTTGAGTTCATGAATACTGTTTTCAAAATGGTGAGGTTCCAACTGTGACCTCTTTCCTTTAAAAAATTTTGAGTTTGTGAACAGTGTTTCTAGAATTGAAGGTTCTAAAGGTGACCCCTTTAATAAATTTTGAGTTCCTGATCAGTGTTTTTAGAACGGTGAGGTTCCAATGGTGACCTCCTTCCTTTTCATAATTTTGAGTTCATGAACAGTGTTTTCAGATTTGTGAGGTCCCAATGGTAACCTTTTTTCCTTTTCCAAATTTTGAGTTCATTAATAGTGTTTCTAGAATGGCGAGCTTCCTATGGTGACCTCATTGCCAAATTTTGAGTTCATGAATAGTGTTTCCAAAATAATGAGGTTCCAACAGTGACCTCTTTCCATTTCCATGTTTTGAGTTCTTGAACAGTGTTTCCAGAACGATGAGGTTCCAACGATGTCCTCTTTACTTTTCCAAATTTCGAGTTTATGAACAGTGTTTCCAGAACGGTGAGGTTCCAACAGTGACCTCTTTCCTTTCCCACATTTTGAGTTTATGAATAGTGTTTCCAGAATGGTGACGTTCCAATGGCGAGGATTCAATGGTGAGGTTCATGAACCTTGTTTTTCCTTTTCCAAATTTTGAGTTCATGAACAGTGTTTCCAACTTCCTATAGTTTATCCCCTTTAATGTTTCCTTCGATGTAAAATTAATTTAAAGCCTTGTTTTAAGGACTCGAAGGTTGATTCAAAGGTCATAACTCCTATATTAATTTTCCTGAGGCAAGAGATGCTTTTTCTTTTTCAAACAGCGTGAGTTAATGTGATCTTCTTTTAATGGAAAATCCAGTGTATCATAAACCACTAATCTGTTAAATCTTCTAATGGGACGATATATCTTCCTCCCTAGTTCTCCCCCCTTGTTATCGTCTGTGAAAACATTGAATCTTTTATTTCATCCCATAGAAGTCACTCAATAAAACATTCCTCCTTGGTTTGGTTCCACTCTGTTTTGATGCTACCAAGCAGTATCAATCAATCTTCGATATGAGGTATGATCTATCATTATTCTTTTGGGTTTATCTCCATCTATTTATTCTATCCTTTTTTATTGAATGCTATCTCCATGTTCCTAATGGGACTTTCTTGGCTTTTAACTAGTGTGGGTGTGTCTCTGCATCCTCGGGTGGATACATTTGTCATGGGGGGATGAGATCATAACCTGTTGTGTGGCTCATTCTTGTATAAAGAACGTCAAGAACCATTCGAGGTAGGGGATTCATTGCTTCTCTTTTTTTTACGTGTAACTGTATAGTTAGCATGTTTTACCCCACAGGATCACAATAGAATTGACATAATAAATATTTGAATTGGATTAATAAATTGATATCGATCATTTTTTATTGCCTCTTGTTTTGCTAGATAATGTGATGTCTATGCTTTCATTGTTTACCTTTTCGTTCTTGTTTGATATTGGTAAAGAACATAAAGTTGGAATTAATCGATAATTTCTTTAGATAAAGATAAAGATACATATAAACGAATATGGTTCTTCATGATTTCATTTTATGTTAAACAAATTTTTGCAGTAAGCATGTTTAATTATTTTTTATAGCTTACTGGTTAGGTTTCCCGAATTTGGAACCTAAGAAATATAAAAAGGTTACTTTATGATGGATTATAGTACTGATTGTTTGAAAAAAGATAATTCCTTGTAGGGTTCTGAGTTACCCTCTTGCTTATTTAAGGTCCAGGAGCCCAAATGTTATTATGGTTGTTTTCCTACTACTGTGTGTTTGATGTGAGCTTGAATGGTAGTTATTATATGTGGGGGTAGGGAGGCCTACTTGTTGTGGCAGAAGTTGATGCCTTGAGTGGCTATATGCATTGGTTTATGCATATGGGCATCGGGGAGGACCCCATGGATGATGAAATGGGTTGGAAGTGAATGTTTGGATTACTGATGATTCTTATTGGTTGTTTATCTTCTTTACTTTCCCCACTTCTCAAGGCAGCTTGTCTTTCTTACCCTTCTTCTTAAAGGGGAGACGACGTGCGACGTATGCCACCTGCCCTCCATGTTTAGCTTCTCAAGGGAGGATGGGTCTATGCTCTTGGTATTGGTGGAAAAGACTCGACGACTAGTTCATCTACTCACCATGTTGATCCCCTTTGTGTTTAGTAGCTTAAAATGTTTTTCTAGAATTCCTTGGAATATGGGAAGGTAATGCTGTAAATAAATAATTGAATAAATGATGTTAACCCATGTGGTTAGAGCCTTCTAGGGCGCAATGATGAGGTTGTAATTTGACGGAACAATGGACTTTGATTGTGATGCTAATGAAATATACTATGGAATTTTTAAGGGTTAACTAAAGTTTATAGAATTAATTAACGTAAAGTTAAACAAATAAAAATTGAATAAATTAAAGTAATAAAGCTCTTTAAATGTTTGTGTGAAAATTGGATACATAGTCTTAGAAGTGGCAGTCAGGAGCCCGAGAGGCATTAGCTACAGTTTAGTCTAAGACTAGGTTTTTCCCATAATGTGGTTCTAAGCGATAGTATATTATGTACTTTTTGTGTTTCTATACACTAATCCACCCCTGTCAGTAGGGGAAACTGACACCCTAAGGATTCTAATCCATGGAGGTTGTTTTCCCCAACACTCTGGTGGGAGGATAGATGGCAGACTACCCCCTTTGGCCCTTCTATCTTCTCTTGGTAGTTACATGTGCTGGTAGGCATAGTGGTTAGTTTTCCCCATATATGTCTGTAGAGAGCTGTAATGTCTTATGGTTATTCACACAGATATATTTTGGGTATAGTTTCCTATGTACTACCATAGGTGTAACGTGTATAGGCTATGATGGCTTGGGGATCCTTACTCAGTGTATGGGCTATAATGGCTTTAGGTTTAATACCCAACGTATGATAAACGTTATGTGGGCTGTGGTGGATCCCAGAAAATACATGGTTACTTCACTTATGTGTACGTGTTGGTTTTATTGCATGAGGTGCATGTTTTGGTACTTTTCCCGGGTGTCTTTGGGCAAGACTTTTTGGAGAGAGATGCTTAGGACGTGCGGCATTTCAACAAAGCGGAAAACTAGTGGGCAAGTAGTAACCGAGCACCCTTGATATTTTTAATTATATTATATACTCTTGGAAGCATTACATGGTGAGAGTAGCCATGGTGAGGTTTGGAACTTTGTATACCTATTTAGGTGATGAGTTAGTTTCACTTTTGTTCACTATGCTTTAGCATGCTTTCATTACTTTTGAATGAGAGGCTTCATGGAGGATCATACCAAGTATACTGTTATACTCACCCTATGTTTATATAAACTGTTTTTCAAGTCACGTGGAGTAGGATAGAGATCAAGCTGTTTTCTACTAGCTTGGGGTTGAAGAAGCTCTTTAGGCTTGTGGTTTCTGTTGTTCTTACGTTCTTTTGGGTATTTTTATTTTTCCTAGTTCAGATGTAGTAGTTTTGCATGTCATTACATATGTGTACTTGGGATTTCTTTTATATTGTAGTATGAGTTGGTGTTGGTTGGTGTCTGTCTTATCTCTCTCTTGCACATGTGTTCTCTTAGAGGGTAATGCCTCCCATCTATGTGTTTACTATAACCTTGGGGCTAGTCACCAACCCGGGGCCTACTAGAGGT
The DNA here is from genome assembly GCA_963277665.1 of Viscum album. Taxonomy (NCBI): domain Eukaryota; kingdom Viridiplantae; phylum Streptophyta; class Magnoliopsida; order Santalales; family Viscaceae; genus Viscum; species Viscum album. Next base: position 818,996,925 of record OY728165.1, read on the forward strand.
GGGACTCGGGGGTCATTATCTCCCTTCTCACATTGCCGACCCAAGAGGGGTACACATTGTGTGGAGGGGGTCATGACAAAGTGGTATCAGAGGCAAGGTTGAGAGATATGATAGAGTTTGAAGTTACGCACATGTGAGATTGAATGGGTTGGTAGGGAAACAATGTCATTCATGTTTAGAAATTGATGTAAACAATGGAGACTGACTGAGACATAGGTTTTTAGGGCCCCCTATGGTCTGATGTACAAACCTTTAAGTTTAAAATGGCTACTAAATGAGGTGATACTAGTTTCAAGGTAGAGACCTAGGAAATGATCATGCATCATTCTTCATTGTTCCTGTGTTAGAATGGGTAAGGCTTGGGATAGGTTAACCTAAAATGAATAAAAGAAAACAATTAATTAATTAATGACGAGTCTTCCATATTCCAGGTTTAGGATATCTAAAAATTGGATATTTTGTAGGTATGGCTCTAGGTCGATGTACAATTTAAGATCACATAGAAGATATCCAGCATGCTATGCTAGCAGATCTTCGCTGGGTTGAGGTTGAGGAAGAAAATACTTGGAGGAGGACACTCTAAGAGTTTCAGCGCCAGAGTCTGCAGAAGTATGAGGGCTCCATTTCAGATTCAATCATAGAAGACTGGTTTGAGGAGGTCAAGATAGGCTTCATTTCGATCTATTCTCGGAAGGATCACTAGGTTTCCATGGTTGTGATGATACTGCGTAGAGTAGCGAGGTTGTGGGGGTTCTTGTTCCTTAGGGATCGCAAGGATTCAACGATCTCATGGGAGGAGTTCTGAGACAAGTTTAGAGTCAAGTTTCTTTCTTCAAACATGAAGCCATCCAGTCGCATGGAGATTCTTACCATTTGATAGGGTAGGTCTAGTGTGTGAGAGTTTGGAATCATTTTCATGAACCTTTTATGATATGCTTTGGACCTATTGCCTGATGATGAGGCCAAGGCGAAGCATTTCGAAGAGGCCTTTCATCCAAACATCCACCACCAGGTCACCCCATTTGTACAGAAGATATATCTTCAGGTACTGGTGAGGGAAGAGGTTGTTGGGAGGACTTTGACCAGAAGTGGATCATTAGGAGAGGGTAGTCCTCATGATTCCTTAGGAATGAGAGATGAGGTCCAGGGTTCCCAGTGTAAGAACACAGTTCTTATTTTTGAGGTATGAGCTTCTTCTTTTTACTTTTCCTTAAGTGTTTTTGAGAATATATGGAAATGGGGAAAATCCTAAATTTTGGAACTACACGCCATGTACTTTTCCACACGCCGTGTACTTTAGGCCGTGTTGGGATGAGTACACGGGGCGTGTAGCCAGGCCGGCGACGAATGGTGTAGGAACTGACTACACACCATGTTGTGGTACCTTACACGCCGTGTAGTTAGTCAGTAGGCTTAAGTAGTAAGGTGGTGGAGTCGCCACCAGCTGGGAGACAGTACACGCCGTGTACTCAGGAGTACATGCCGTGTACTCAGGTCGATGGGTGAACAGTGTGGCGGTGGCACCAAATGAATAGTCAAATGAAAGAAGTACATGGCGTTTACTCAGAAGTACACACCGTGTACTTTGTTTTTTCGGCTTAAAATAGTTATTAGACTCCTCATTTGGAAGAGGAGACTCTTGAACCGTTTTGGAGCCAAAGGAGGAGGCCGGATCTTTGAAGATCCACCGGGTGTTCGTCTGGAATCCTTTTAGGCTTCGGACGATCTCGTTGGAACCGCACGGGTAAGGCCTCTCCTCTCCTGGTACCATTCTTACCAATTATTATCCTAATGTAATTCATTTATGTTTGTTTGGTTTTTGTTCTTCGTCAGATCTATGCCGTTATTGGGCGTTTCTAGATTCAGCAATCGGGTATAACACTCGTTGCCGTATTTGGTAGGTGGCTTTGTGTTTATTTTCCAACTGTCGTGCGTTTTTGTGAATTTTTGTACCACGAACCCATGTTAGGGTGTCATGTGGCCGACACCGTTGCTATATTTAATGACTATAATTGCATAAGTGATTAAATTTTGATAATAAAATGCTGTTTGGGATCGTTTCTTGGATCCGGAACCACCCCGGGGGTGTGTTCCACTGTGTAGCCGTTTGGCCAGGATACCCGATGGTATGCCTTAAAGATACAAATTGTAGAATTTCCTTGAGAGGAATTTCTTGTTTACTGCATTTTGATATGTTGGGCATGGCTCGATTACTTGTTTAGCCTGAGGGCGTTGTTGTGATTAGCCTGTGGGCACTGCACTATTTGTCCTGACGGCTGTAGATATTTTCGGCCTGAGGGAAAATTCTTCCGTGCCTGAGGGCCATAGGCTTTGTGCCTGACGGTGACACTAACTTCTCCTTTAGGGAAAAACTCTATTATGCCTGAGGTTAGATTCTTGTGTTGGATACTCGTTACCCGAGGGTAGGAGTTTACGTGTTTGAGGACACTAGTTGTTTATTAGAAATGAATTGTGGTGATTTCTTATATTTAATTGTTTAAATGAATAATACAATAGAAATATAACTGGTAATTAGTGACTTTTGAGTACTGCTTACTTTATTGAATTTTACCACTGCATACTACTATTTCATGTTATCACGTAGTTGGGCACGGGCCTTTGGTGGGTGCCTATTGAGATATTTTTCTCACACCCTGTTTGGGTCATGATTTTCGGCCCAAACAGATTACGTTTCTTCAGGTATAGATAGGAGCATAAGTCCCTATACAGGTAGTTGACTATTGCTGAGGAGTAGGAGGGGATGGGACCGAGCCTAGGCTCGTGATGTCGCTACCAGCTGTTTGCTTTTTTTGCAGTACTCTTCTTTCTGTTGTACTGTATTGATGTATAACATGTTCTGGATGTTTTCTTAGAACTCGAAACATATAGCATCATCATTTATATATTGTTGGTTGTATCCACTGCTGTAGTTTATTTCAGTTTTGTATGTTTACTTCTTCCGCTGTCGTTGTTTGTTTTATTTAAATTCCATTGCACTACACTTTGAAAAATGAGGGCATAGTTTCCTCACTATCAGACCTGGGCCCTCGCTGCTAGTCGGAAGCCTCTGGCGTTTGGGGAAATGCGCTTGAGGTCACGTGGTGAACAGGGTTCGGGGCACCCGTTGTGTGGCACCTGGGTCCAGGATGTTACAAAGTGGTATCAGAGGAATCATTTTCTTTAACTTACTATTTGGAGCCATAGTCAGGGATAGGATGGAACGGTAGTTGGTAATAAGCTGTGCCCGCGCGTAGCTAACTCGCGTACAGGGAAATGCCAATTTACTTCGCGATTGCAATTTTATGGATTTTTCAATTTATAGTTGATATGTTTTCACCATTGGGTGACACACTTTGAGATTGTGCAGTTTATATTTTATATGTGGGGTCTATTTAGTTGCGACCCGATGAGATGAGGGTATGCCATCTCATGCATCTTATAGGCACATGCTAGATATGACATTCCATGCATAGTTTCCATGCCATGTAGGTTCATTAGAAATTCGCATGTTGTTGTGATAGTTGTTGTTCTAATAAAGCATGTTGTTGTGATAGCTGCTTGATAAATACCTGCCTTGTGATATGGTATGTTTGGTTGAGCTATTTATAGAATGGATGCCGGACTTTGGTTTTTGGGGAGTATGGGCCCCCATTGATTGGAATTTGGTGGATCATTGACTATTTATTGGTTATAACACATATAAGATGTCAAAATTCGATTCGTGGGGAGTTTGGGCCCTCATGGATCAGAATTTGACACTTAGGTTTTGGTTTTTTGTATTTTCTGGGTTCCAGGGAAGTTTCTGAGGCATACTATCCGGAAAACCCAGAATACACACCGTGTAGGACCTTATACATGTCGTGTGTGTTCTTCTGTTCGGGAAGAAAAATGAACTTTTTGAGTACATGCCGTGTACACTGAGTACGCACAGTGCAGTCTCCTCCTGTGTCACAAACCATGTGGGCGGCAACACGGGGTAGGGAAAGGCTTGGGTAAAACACACCGTTTAGTTTTTTGAACATGCCGTGTAGTGCGACCCGGAGTCTGGCTGTGTAACTAACAACACATGTCAGTGAACTCCATGACAGAACACGCTGTGTCAGTTATAGAAACGCCATGTAGTGTGACCTGGGGACTCGGCTGTGTAACTAACAACATAGGCCGGTGTCACCTCTCCCTGAACACACCGTGTACTTGTGGGACACACCGTGTAGTCTTGTCTAAGGACAGACCGTGTGGAGTTAGCCATGTGGCTGGGAAACAGGGTGGTGTACACGCCGTGTGCGGGTATAACACGCCGTGTAGTGTCAAGACGAGTAGTCGGCTGTGTCACAGATGACACGGGAAGTTGGAAAATAAACACCGTACACACCGTGTAGATAATATACATGCCGTTTAGTTTTGTTTGACGGAAGCCGTGTGGCTTAACCGTGTAGTCTTGTTTTGCAAACTTTGAAATGCCTTCTTCCTCTTGTTCCTTTGTGGTTCCTTCACGTTCAGTCTTAATAATATTGAATCTGAGGCGTGCTTTTGACCTTGTAGAGTTATGCCACCTAGACGACCACGAGTTGTTTGCCAGGAGAGCGGCGACGATTATACTCCAGAGATGGTGGGCCATGGGCTACCAGTTGATCTGCCAGCTGCTATACCGGACATAGGCGTAGAGGCACAGTTCCGTGAAGGCTTATTGCGGTTCATGTAGACCTTTTAGGGAGCACCGCAGGCTGCCACATCTATGGCCGAGCTGATGCATATCTTTCAGCAACAGCATCCGCCTACGTTTTCAAGGGATGGTGGACCATAGGCTGTAGAGACTTGGCTATAATCGATGCAGACTATTTTCGAGCACTTGGAGAAACCTCCAGGGCAGAGGGTCAAGCTCGTGACTTACATACTGCCTGATTCTACCAAGAGGTGGTGGGATGTTACCACCTAGTTAGAGCATCACAGGGACATGGCATGGGAGGATTTTCAGGCAGTCTTCTATGACTTCTTCTTTCCCGATACGCTGAGAGAAAATAGAGCTCGGGTGTTCATGAATCTGAAGTAGAGTGCTATGTTAGTGATGGACTATTCTGCTCTTTTTACGGAGCTTCAGCGTTTTGCACCCGTGCTAGTGGGTGATGAGACGTTGAGAGCCAGACATTTTGAGGATGGTCTTCCGTATGAAATCCAAGTGCTGGTGAATGTTTTCAGGTTGCCTACTGTATATGTGATTGTGAACCAGGAGTTCATTACAGAGAAGAACCTATGGGAATCCAGTGGTGTGGGCCAGGGCGGTTCATCACCAGTTGCTGGTATTATCTCTGCTGGCAAGAGGAAAAGATAGATGTACTTTTCTCAGGGTGGTAGTACCAGTCAGAAGAATTCCTCAGGTGGCCAAGTTAAGTGCTACCAATGTGGTAGAGAGGGGCACAAGAGACCACAGTGTCCACGAGACCAAGTTGAGTGTCGAGCTTTCGGCAAGATGGGGCATATGCAATGCTTTTACCGGGAGTTTCTACCAGTGGCTAGTGAGAGGGGTTCTGTGCAGACTCCACATGTGGGAGCAGGACCATTATCTTATTACCAGTCAGGGAACTGGAGTACGTCAGGGCGTGCAGGCAGAGATGGTGGTCGTGGCCATGGTAGCCAGACACCACGATCGCAGAGCCAGCCGGGCGGGACAGCTCAGGGTATCCAGGCTGTGTCGCAGGGCCGCGACACTGGTCAAGCATATGCAGTGCAACAGACCTAGTAGGAGCAAGATCCGGGACCATAAAAAGTAAGAGGTACTATTCTTATAGCTTCTGTTTTGTGTTCAGTACTTTTTGATATGGGTGCTACGCATAGTTTCATATCTGTACCCATTGTGGAGAGCCTTGGGATCAGTGTTTCTTCTTCTTCCTATATCATGACGCTAGACACTCCGTTGGGGACTAGGATAGCTGGTGTGCGTCTGTACAAGGAGTTCCCCCTTGAGGTTAGAGGGTGTCACTTTCTTTGGGACCTCTATGTCTTGGAGATGACGAGATATGATGTCATTCTCGGGATAGACTGGTTGGTTCCCTTCTGAGCCTTTGTTGACTGCTACCATCGCAGGGTGTGTTTCACGTCACCAAAGGGTGGGGAGTTTCTATAAAAGGGTGAATGGGATGTGCAGGTGAGTCGAGCTGGACTAGAGAATCATGGGTGAGGTGGAGTCACAGCCCAAATTGCGAGCTTATATCTGGATGATAAGGGGACTTGTCAGAAAGATTTCCCTCCAGTTGTTGATTGTTTCAAGGACGTCTTCCTGGACGACTTTTCAGGTCTACCTCCAGTGCATGAGGTGGATTTCCTTATTGAGCTAGTTCTAGGAGTAGCACCAGGGTCCATTCCTCCATATAGGATGGCCACGCCTGAGTTTCAGAAGCTCAAGAGGAAGTTAGAGGAGTTACAAGCGAAGGGTTTTATCAGAACCAGTACTTCTCCTTGGGGTTATCTGGTCCTTTTTGCGAAAAAGGTGGACGATACCCTTAGAATTTGAATGGATTATCAAAATCTGAACTAGTTGACGGTTAAGAACCGATATCCCTTTCCGAGGATAGATGATCTGTTTGATCAGCTTCGTGAAGCACGAGTGTTCTCGAAGATTGACTTGAGATCCGGATATCATCAGCTGCGCGTGAGACCATCAGATATACCGCTTACATCTTTTAGGAGCATATATGGTCTGTACGAGTACATGGTTATGTCGTTCGGTCTCACAAACGTGCCAGCGATTTTCATGGCTCTGATGAATCGTGTGTTCCATCCGTATCTTGATTCCTTTGTGGTGGTATTTGTGAACGACATCTTGGTGTACTCTCACACTCGACACGACCATGCCACCCATCTTGAGATTGTATTGAGTACACTGATAGAGCATCGGCTATATGCTAAGCTCTCGAAGTACCACTTTTGAAAGGACCATATTCACTTCCTGGGTCATATCATCTCAGAGGCAGGAGTCGCAGTATACCCAGAGAAGTAGTTTCCTGGGAGCATCCTAAGAACGTGTTTGAGATATGGAGTTTCTTAGGGCTGGTTGGTTACTACAGATGCTTCATACATGACTTCTCCCACTTAGCACTACCGTTGACAGTCCTGACTAAGAAGGGGGTGAATTTCATTTGGTCGGAAGCTTGTGAGGTAGCTTTTCAGGAACTGAAGGGAAGGATGACATCAGCACCGATCCTGATACTCCCAGAGAAGGGGAGGAGCTATACAGTTTACTGTGATGCATTAGGGATTGGGCTAGGAGCTGTTTTGATGCAGGGAGAAGGAGTTATTGCGTATAGGTCTCGGCAATTGAGGCCACATGAGATAAATTACCTGACGCATGATCTCGAGTTGGCTACAGTTGTTCTTGCGTTGCGCTGTTGGAGACATTATCTGTTGGGAGATAACTTTTTGGTTTTCACCGACCACAAAAGTCTCAAGTATATCTTTACTCAACATGGCCTGAATCCGAGGCAGAGATGGTGGGTTGAGTACCTACAATCCTTCGATTTTGAGCTTTCTTATATTCCTGGTAAAGGTAATGCAGTAGCTGATGCACTGAGAAGGAAGACTCAGATACAGGCAGTGCAGGAGGCCAGTGGTGAGTGGAAGCTTATGGATTGGTTCTCTGAGATGCATCTGGAGGTGCATGACAGTCAGGGGAAGACTCATATTTCTTCTTTAGCTATGAATTCTACCCTCCTGGATAGAGTTAGGATGAGGTAGCTATCAGTTTCAGAAGGCCTAGTTCTACGGGAGTCGGTGGAAAGTGAGGACCCTCCTCCCGGTTGGACGATATGCGATGATGAGGTCCTGCATTTCCATGGTTGAGTATGGGTTCCAGGGGATATACGCGAGGAGATGATGCGAGAGTTTCATGCTTCAGCTAGGGCAGTTCATCCCAGGTTTACCAAGATGTACCGAGACGTGAGACGATAGTACTGGTGACCGGGTATGAAGAGAGAGATAGTTGGTTTTGTTACGAGGTGTTCCACCTGTCAGCAGGTTAAGGTAGAGCACCAGAGGCCATCTGGGATGTTACAACAGTTTCTCATTCCAGAGCGGAAATGGGATGATGTCATGATGGATTTCGTGACGGGATTGCCGAGGTCACCTTGAGTCAGTGATGCCGTGTGGGTTGTTGTGGACAGACTCACGAAGGTAGCTCAATTCTTGCTGATCAAGGAGACCTTCGGTGTGGAAGAGCTCAGAAGGATGTATATCCGAGAGATCGTACGTCTTCATGGGGTCCCCCGTTCTATAGTTTCAGATAGGGATGCTCGCTTTACGTCTCATTTCTGAAAGTTTTTTCAGAGGGCTCTAGGTACACAGGTGCTTCTGAGCACAACATACCACCCTCAGACAGATGTCCAGTCAGAGCGGACGATACAGGTGCTAGAGGACATGCTTCGTGCATGTGTCCTAGACTTTGGGGGCTCTTGGGAGAAGCATATACCCTTAGTCGAGTTTTCCTATAACAATAGTTTTCAGGCAACTATTGAGATGTCACCATACGAGGCTTTATATGGTAGGTCATGCCGATCTCCTTTGTGCTAGTTAGAGATAGGTGATACAGCTTTATTGGGGCCACAGCTCGTGTAGGAGACATCTGAGCAGGTCCTGTTGATTCAGACGCGGATGGATATTGCACAGTCTTGACAGAAGTCATATGCTAATCGCCGCAGACGACCTTTGGAGTACGTGGTCAGGGATCAGGTTTTTCGACGTGTTTCGTCGAGGCTGGGACACAAACGGATCAGGAGACAGGGTAAGCATTCACCGAAGTAGGTGGGACCATTTGAGATTCTGCAGAGAGTCGGGATGGTTGCCTATCGGTTGCAGTTACCATAGCGGTATCGAGCCATGCACGACGTCTTCCACGTGTCTCAGTTGCATTGCTACCATTCAGACCCATGTCATGCCTTTCATCCAGAGAAGGTGGAGCTTCATCATGATGCGTCCTTTGAGGAGAATCTGATCCGTATCGTTGACAATAGAACGAAGGTTCTCTGAGGCCGGTTAGTTCCTCTCGTACGGGTGCTATGGAAGCATGGCCGAGTGCAGGACGAGACCTTGGAGTAGGATGCCGACGTATGTGCTTAGTGGCCAGAGCTGTTCTGAGCTTTATCTTCGCCACCCTTGGAAGGGAAATTCAGGGACGAATTGCTATAAAGGGGGAAGTTTGTAAGGACCCGGTTCTTATTTTGGAGGTACGAGCTTCTTCTTTTTCCTTTTCCATAAGTGTTTCTTAGAAAATATGGAAAATGGGGGAAAATCCTAAATTTTGGAAATACACGCCGTGTACTTTTCCACACGCCGTGTACTTTAGGCCGTGTTGGGATGAGTACATGGGGCGTGTAGCCATGTCGGCAACGAAGGGTGTAGGAACCAACTACACGCCATGTAGTGGTACCTTACACGCCGTGTAGTCAGTCGACAGGCTTAAGCAGTAAGGCGGTGGAGTCTCCGCCAGCTGGGCGACAGTACACGCCGTGAACTCAGGAGTATATGTCGTGTACTTATATCGACGGGTGAACAGTGTGGTAGTGACGCCAAATTAATAGTTAAATAAAAGAAGTACACGCCATGTACTCAGAAGTACACGCCGTGTACTTTGTTTTTTCGGCTTAAAATAGGTAGTAGCCTCCTCATTTGGAAGAGGAGAATCTTGAACCATTTTGAAGCCAAAGGTGGAGGTGGATCTTTGAAGATCCATTGGGCATTCGTCTGGAATCCATTTCAGCTTCGGACGATCTCATTGGAACCGCACGGGTAAGCCCTCTCCTCTCCTGGTACCGTTCTTACCAATTATTCTCCTAACGTAAGTTATTTATGTTTTTTTGGTTTTTGTTCTTCATCAGGTCTACGTCATTCTTGGGAATTTCTGGAGTCGGAGTTCGGGTATATAACTCGTTGACTTATTTGGTAGGTGGCTTTGTGTTTATTTTCCAACTGTCGTGCATTTTTGTGTGTTTTTATACCACGAACCCATGTTGGTGTGTCGTGTGGCTGAGGACGTTGCAATATTTAATTCTTATAATTGCATAGGTGATTAAATTGTGATAATAAAATGCTAGTTGGGATCGTTTCTTGGATCCATAACCACCCTGGGGGTGTGTTCCACTGTTTAGCAGTTTGGCCAGGATACCCGAGCGTATGCCTTAAAGGTAGTAATTGTAGATTTGACTTGAGAGGAATTGATTATTTACTGCATTTTTATATGTTGGGCATGGCCCGGTTACATGTTTAGCCTGAGGGCATTGTTGTGATTAGCCTGTGGGCAATACACTATTTAGCCCGAGGGATATAGATATTTTCGGCCTGAGGGAAACTTCTTCCTTGCCTGAGGGCCATAGACTCTGTGCCTGAGGGCAACACTACCTTAACCTGAGGGAAAAACTATATTATGACTCAGGGCATATTCTTGTGTTGGATACTCGTTACCCGAGGGTAGGAGTTTACGTGTCTGAGGACACTAGTTGTTTACTAGAAATGCACAGTATTGATTTCTTATATTTAATGGTTTAAATGAATAATACAATGGAAATATAACTGGTAATTAGTTACTTTTGAGTACTGCTTACTTTATTGCATTTTACCACTGACACTATTGTTGCATTTTAGCACGCAGTTGGGCACGGGCCTTTGGTGGGTGCATACTAAGATATTTTTATCACACCCTGTTTGGGTCATGATTTTGGGCCCAAACATATTACATTTATATAGGTATAGATAAGGGCAAGAGTCCATATACAGGTACTTGACTCTTGCTGAGGAGTAGGAGGGAATGGGACCGAGCTGAGCCTCGCGATGCCGCTGCTAGATGTTTGCTTTGCTTTGTTGTACTCTCCTTTCTGTTGTACTGTATTGATGTATAACATGTTCTGGCTGTTTTCTTAGAACTTGAAACATGTAGCATCATCATTTATATACTGTTGGTTCTATCCAATGCTGTATTTTATTTCAGTTGTGTATGTTTACTGCTTCCGCTGTCTTTGTATGATTTCATTAAATTCCATTGCGCTACAATATGACAAATGAGGGCATAGTTTCCCCACTATCAGACCTGGGCCCTCGTTGCTAGTCGGCAGCCTCTGGTATTTGGGAAAATGCACTTGTGGTCACGTGGAAAACCGGGCACGGGGCACCCATTATGTGGCACCCGGGTCCGGGAAGTTACACCCAGATTTCAGGGGAAAAGACACTATAAGAAATCAGAGTATTTGCGACGGGTTATTTACGATGGGGTCCCGTCGCAAATAACTCGTCACGTAAAATGGCGTCTCAATTAAAACTATTAGCGATGGTCCCATCGCTAATAATATTTATTAGCAACTGGAAGGATTACCATCGTGAATAATTCTCGGCTTATTTTTAAAAAACCTATTTGCGATGGGCCTGTCACAAAGAACTTTTGCGACGGGTATCTTTGTCCGCCACAAATAGTTATTTCGAAATAACTATTGGCGACAGGCCAATTGAAAATACCTTTTGCGATGGGCTCCTATTCCCGCCGCAAATACCTTTTCGAAAAACCCTATTTGCGACAGCCCAGTCGCAAATACCTTTTGCGACGGGCACTTTTTCCGCTGCAAATAGTTATTTCGAAATAACTATTTGCGATGGGCCCGACGCAAATATCTTTTGCGACGGGTCCTTCTTCTCGTCGTAAATAAGTATAAAAAAATAAAAAATATGAAATAATAATATAAAAAAAATTAATAATAATAATAAAATTATAATTCAATCAAATATTAAAATACAAAATAATTCCAATATTTAAAACATTATAATTAATTATAATTTTAAATATATTTAAAATTCATAATATAATAAAATATAAAAAATATTAAAAAAATATTAGCAATCATATTAATACTATATTATTAAAAATAAAATATTATATAATATAATAATGTTATTTTTACTATTAATATTTATGAAAATATATTATTAATATTATTAAAATAATTAAATTATCAAAATTATCAAAATTTTGAAAAAAAATATGTAAAAAAACATTCAAAAAATAATACTAATAATAAATCATAATTTTTTTATATAATAAATCATAATTTTTTATCAATATTTGCAAAAAAAAGTATAAAAAAATAATAAAATATTAAGAGTAATATTATTATTAATAAAATAAATAAACATTAAAAAAATACTAATAATAAATAATAAACTATTAAAAATAAATATTAATTAAATAATGCAACATTGACACCAACATAAAAAAGACAGAAACTCTAAATAGAAAATAATTCATATTTTCAATTCAAAAAACTTTATAACAAAAAAATAAATCACCGGTCCGAAGGAGGGGGGGAGCTTGTCACTGGTTCGAAGGAGGGGGGAGCTGGAGGATCTGAAGGAGCTGGTGGAAGAAACTCTATCCCTAATGCATAAGTCAGACGGCGCATGTACTCCATTTTCTCCTGATGCTGCTACTGCCACTGACTCATCTGCTCCTCGTACTCCTACTGTCGTCGTCAGCGCTCCTCCTCATGTTGTTGCTGCTGCTGAAGCATCTCCTCCTACTTCTTATAGAGACTCTCTATAAGCTTAGTCTGTGATTGCAACGGATCCTCATACTGTGATGTGGAAGATGATGCACGAGATCCTCTCGATCTAGACGTCGACATCACAACACTACCATAATAAGCCGCAGGAGTCAACTGAGAGCTAATACCAACTACTCGGCCCCTTCTCAAAGCCATACTGGGTAGCCTGCATCCATGTAGCCTTATCAAAATGATGGCCAATGGTCTGATCAGATGTCTCAGCCTAACTCTCAGCCTGGGTCTGTGACGTCGTGACCTCATATGACTCCTTCAGTTGCAATTTGAAATTAAAACTGTGAATATATTATATGAAGTTAATTTTGAAAATGAAAAACAAATAATACTGACCACAATCTGGAACTAGTGATCACCTCTAATCTCCCCATTAACTGGATCACTATACATCCTTCGATATACGTCGTACTTCGTAATATAGGGCTTCTTGACAGCCTATAAATAATATAAAATAAACTTTTAAAATTTAATGTTATATAAAATATTTATAAAAAATGTACATACCAGATGCTGTCTATGCGTGCTGAATGTACAACTCCCAGCTCGATGAGTCACCTCCTGTCTCACCCGATTCTGCCTCCCCAATGATGATCTCCTCTAAAATCCAACACTCAGCCAGTGTGAACATAATCCATCCCATACGTGGGATGAAATGTACAATGGTCGGTGGGCTCTACAGGACTCATCAAACATGGTCACTCGAGCTTTCTTCATGGTCAGTTTTTTAAATTGAGTAAAAAAAGACATAATCGTTGATACATCACAACCTCCCATGCCTCGTGGATGGCGCCACGCCTGGTATCATCGATCGGATACCAAAAACCCTAAAAATAATTTACAATATCATGTTATAAATGAAATAAATTTCAAAATAAAAACTATTTATTTACGTACCAACCAATGGCCGAACATGGCCTACTGCACATCAATGGGAATCTATTCCCACGTGGTCCACAGTTGAGAAAAATAGTTGCACAAAATAGCGCTACCCTGTCCGACTACTATATGCAGAAAACTTTAAAAAAATAATGGAACATTTATTATGTAAATAAATTAATGAAATCTTAATAAAATGCACAGGTTATCATACCTTCACGTGCGTGGATCGAACCCAAGACGTGGACGTCGCTTGGGGATGGGGTCAGGGATCATCATTCGTGCAAGACCACACCCCCTCCGCGTACTCCCTGAAGCACCAGTAGGCTGAGGGTCAGATGACCCGAAATCATCCTCATCCAGAAGAAGGTCATCCTCTGAAAACTGACGAAATATCTCATCGTTCATCTGAAAACGAAAATGAATGTTGTTAGTAAATAATTAAAAATTATTATTATATATACATATATATAAGTTTTGATTATATATAACTAGCATTGAATTATATTAATGTCCACCTTCATCATCATCTTCATATCTGATGATGTCATCTTCACATTCCTCCTCAATATCATCGATATCCATTTGAGTTTCAGTTCCATCATCTCTTACCATTTAAAATTCATTTGTGACATCATTAACATCATCGTCACAATCGAATCTTAATTGTGGGATGTCAACATAGATACTCATGTTTCTCTGTGAAAAATTTGGATTTTGAGTAGTCTCTTAAAAAAATTCAATTCATTGCACTTCAGTGAAACAAGCTTCACTTTGAGAAAACTGATTGTCTTGAATTTTGATTTTTATTATGCTCCACCAATCACTCAGGTCTCTTGACATAGCATAGTACTTTTCATAATAAACATGATGTTCTTGTTGATCCTGTAAAAATGGTTCATTTACTGCTAGAAGACTTTTATATTTAATATCGATGATTCCATGAGTAGGATAAACACGAACTCCTCTCTCAGTATCCAACCACCCATATTTTAACATCATTATGTAATGATGTCCTAGATAATAGTGTTCAATAATTTCATCAAGCATTCCATAAAATTAAACTTCATTTTCTCTATGATGAGATTCTCTCAGGAAAAATTCCACTTTTCATTGTTTTTTTGATTCCCCATATGCACGTGTATGAAATCGAAATCCATTCACCACATATGAATTATAAGATTTAACCATTTTGGATGGTGGGTTACTCAATATACATAGACGTTTGCCAATTTTATCAGCATGTTGAGACACTTGAAAATTTGTAAAATAATTATCAATATAATAAAAAATATGCTAAATGAGATTTTAAGACATGAAGAATTTATGTTACCAGTTTTTGAAACCACAAAGAAATTTTTTTCTGCTGGATTTCTTCGAGAGCAACAGCTGTAATTTTTGGAAGTTGTTTCTTGATATGATTATCATATAACCTAAAAAAATAAAGTTACTTATTGTAAAATAAATGATAGAATAAGTGATATAAGCACTTACAGTACAAATTATGTCATCTCTTCACAGTTGAGTAGAACATACGTATGAGATCTGTGATGTTCATCATTCAAAATCCATCATTCATGAAATCCACCGAAACCAAGCTCTGACTGATTAAAAACTGATAATTGATTTTCCATTCCATCATCAACATTCCCCTCGTTTTGTCCCATGTGGTTGTTTTATGAGGGATACTCATATTCAAAATAGTGAGAGGAGAAAAAAGATATTTTTCTTGCATATAAGCTTCAGCAATTGATCCTTCAATAGATGCTTTGTTACATACTTTTGGTCAACTTCTGCAAGCATATTTTTAATGGTTACATCCATCGAAATTGTTCTGGACCTCCATAAATTTCTTCATGTTGAAAATGTCATATCAAATGTTCCATTGAATCAAAGAAAGATGATGGAAATATTTTTCTAGTTTATATATAATTACAACAACATCTTCTTCAAGTTTTCTTAGAACATCGTAATCTGCTGTCGCTGCACAAATGTCTCGAAAAAAATATGACATGTCTATTATCGAATACCAAATCATGGAATTCATCAGACCTCTTAATCTAATTGGCATAAGTATTTCCATTATAACATGACAATAATGACTTTTTAATCCCCTAATATAACCATTCTTTAAATATCTACCCAAATTTAAAGCACAACCATATGGAAGTCTCAAATCTGCAATCCACTGACAAAATAATAAGTGATTTTCTTTGGACAGTGTATAAGCTGCTTTGGGATTCATTAACTTTTTTGTTCTGACATTCTCAAACAGTTCGAGTTCTGGGTGCCGGAAAATTTGGGCAAGATCTAATCATGCCATTACATTATATTTGCTCTTACCAGGTTTATCCAAAATTGTATGAAATAAATTATCAAAATAGTTCTTCTCAATATGCATAAAATCTAGCATGTGGCGGACCAAAAAATCAGACCAATATGGAAAATCCCAAAAAATGCTCCGCTTTATCCAATTGTGTTCTTTCTCAAAGCCAAAAATTTTCAGTTGGTTTATTGTGGGTCCAAATATGATGGGAGTTAATGAAAATACAACTGATTTTAACTCTGTACCTGATAGAATTTTAGGAGGTCTATCCCTTTCAATTGTACGTTTTCTAAAATGAGATTTTTTCCTTCGAAAAGGATGACCATTTGGGAGAAATATGTGATGAAAGTCAAAATAACAAGGTTTTATTCCATGGAAAAGCATAAATGATTTGTTCACTCCCATATAGTAAGTACATGATTTCAGTCCATGTGTACTCTAGCCAGATAACATGCCATAAGCCGGGAAGTCACTAATTGTCCACATTAATGCTTCTCTTAAAATGAAATTCTGTTTCGCAACAACATGAAATGTATTGACACCAATACTCCACAATAAATTTAATTCATCAATCAATGGGTTCAAATATAAATTAATATTATTTTTTGGATGTCCTGGGATTAATAAGGTAAAAAAGATATAGGGCTCCTTCATCACCATCCATGGAGGTAAATTGTACAGAGTTATAAAGACATGCCAACATTAATACTGAGAAACAGAAGATCCAAACGGAAAGAGACCATTAGTGGAAAGACCCAGTCGCATGTTTCAAGCTTCTAAATCAAATGATGGATGCACTATATCAAAATGTTTCCATGAATCACCATCGGCTGGATGATTCAAGCTTTTACTGGTTGAAATATTTGTTTTCTGCCATGACATCATTGTTGTTGTATTCATAGACATGAATAAATTATGCATTCTATAGGTAAGAGGAAAATATCTCAACTGTTTTACAGGAATCAAGCCAGACTTCCCATGTTGAGATTATTTATACCTCAGTTGTCCACATGTGGGACAACTATCAAACGACTAATTTTCACCAGAATATAAAATGAAATCATTTGAACATGCATGAACTTTCTGACAACTACATCCCAAATTCTGAATCAGCCTCTTAATATCATAGTAATTTCCGGGCAAAACAATTCCTTCGGGTAACAATGTTTTAACCAAAGAAAATATCTGATCAAAATAGTTATTTGACATTCCATTATCTGATTTGATAACCATAAATTTTTCAACTTCTTCTAATTTTCTTATCTTGCAACCATGATATAATGCATCCTCAGTAGATCTTAATAACTCTTAAAATTCAGATGGTGCCAACTCAGGAGTTGAATCAATATCATCCTGATTTTTGATATGTTGAAAAGATGGGCCTGCAACATCATGTACTAAATTTGGAAACCATGATGGATCTGGGATCATGTTAGTATCACCTTCTTTGGAACTACGTTCACCATGTTGATACCAAAAAACATAATCTGATTGAAAACCAAAACGCAAGAGATGTCCCCCAACCTTATCAAATGTGTCAAACGTTCTTAGTGCACATTTTTTACAAGGAGATTTTATTGTGACTTCTGAAACAAATTCTGGATTTGATGATGAAAATGATAAGAAAGTCTTTACACCCTGAATATATACAGGATTTAAACCAGAACCATTTGGATTTCTATGTTGATTTATTCATACGCGGTCTTCTAATAATGAATGTTTCCAACTTCGTTGTTCCATATTTTTCTACAAAACATTTAAAAATTACTGGTTTTGAATAATTTGATATTATAAAAATTCCCAAAAAGAGAATATATTAGAACTACTTCTTAATAATTTCCACTATTTACAAGCGACACAATTTTCAGTGAAATTACTGTTAATTACTGCTAATTATTAGAAATTATCTGTAATTATTTCTAATTATTGGTAATATCAGTAATTATTACTAATTATTGCTAATTACTGATAATTATTTTCAACATGATTTGATCTATTCTTAACATGTTCAAATCATAAAGGGTCTTTAATATTTGGGTCATGCTCAATTAAAATTTTGCATCAGCTATGTACAATGTTAACATAAAAAAATTCCATAAAAAGATAAGATATTAGAACTACTTCTTAATAATTACCACTACTTATGAGTGACACAATTTTCAGTGAAATTATAGCTAATTACTGCTAATTATTGGTAATTATCATTAATTACTGATAATTATTCGAAACATGATTTGATCTCTTCTTAACATGTTCATATCATAAAGGGTCATTAATATTTAGGACATGATCAATAAAATTTTGCATTAGTCATGTACAATGTAAACTATATAACTGTCCTTTCTTGGTTGATCACCTCACAAGTAGCGTTGTAATAAGACGACCCAAGTCATATCGTTCACGTCTCTAAGAATCATCTCGCATTACCATTTACATAGATCATTTTCCTTAAAAATTTAATCCCTTAAATTTTCAATTAACAATGGTATGTAAAGGGTCATGTGATATGATTCTTATAGATGAGAAAGACATGACTTGGATCATCTTATTGAATGCTACTTACGAGGTGATGAATCAAGCAAGGAAAATTATAGAGTTTACATTGGACATGACTGACGCAAAATTTTTATTGAACATGACCTAAATATTAATATTATTTTTTCATAAATATTAATCATATAATAATAACATATGTTACTAATTATATACTAGTTATATAATAATTATGTTACTAACTAGTAATGGGAAGATATGCAGAGACCAAGTGATTAACCACTCATTCAATGGAAAAGCAAAAATGATTGACCACTCATCCACCTCAATTCTCTTTTCATCTATGTGTTGAAGCTTGACAGGAAACTTCTATCTCCACATGTAAAATTCACATTCACTGGAAGGTTGATTTTGACAGTGAATGAAAATATTACACGTGGAGACAGAAGTTTCCTGTCAAGCGTCAACACATAGATGAAAAGAGAATTGAGGTGGATGAGCGGTCAATCACGTTTTCGTTTCCATTGAACGAGTGGTCAATCACGTTTGCTTTTCCAGTGAACGAGTGGTCAATAACGTTTGTTACTAATTACATTATTGCTAATTATTTTATTTATTTTCTAATTAATTAAATCATTTGAATTAAATCACTATTTATTTAAATTCTTAATTATTTGAATTAAATCACTATTTATTTTATTTGATAATTATTTTAATTATTTGCTAATTATTTTAATTAATTATTTGAATTAAATCACTCTTTATTTTATTTATTTGCTAATTATTTGAATAAATCTAATTAAATCACAATTTATTTTAATTGAAAATTATTTTAATTATTGATAATTATTTTAATTATTTGAATTAAATCTCTATTTATTTTACTTATTTTCTAATTATTTGAATAAATCTAATAATTTGAATAAATCAAATTATTCGAATAAATATAATTATTTTAATTATTTGCAAATTATTTTAATTATTTTTAAATTATTATAATTATTTGAAAATTTCTAATTAAATCTAATTATTACCAAATAAATATCACCTGGGAGTGTCAAACCAAGAGTACAGCAAGGCCCATTGTCATGTACCAGGAAACCCTGGGTCAAGCCCGAAACTCCTTATTAGAGTTTTCACTCCTATATACATCTGTGCAAGAGTCACCTCTACTTGTTCGTATCCAGACAAGGATTTATTTGATTGATAAACCAAAAACTATACTTAACTACTAATTATACCGAATTAATTATGACTAATTATGACTAATTATTTATAATTATTTATAAAAATATCATTTTATTAATAAAACTAAATATAAATAATAAATTAATTTAAATATAATTTAATTATAACAACAATTGAAATTAATAAAAAAAATATAAATATAAAATTAAATAAAACTCAAATACCCTTGAAATCTTGAAGCTATGGACCCATTTGATTTCCTTCTGACAGTCTCGCAAAAAGAATCGAAATTTTTTTGCTTAAAACTAAAGCCTCAAGGAGAAGAAAGGAGAAGAATAAGATTTGAATGTTTTCAAAACTGAAATG
Source organism: Viscum album (assembly GCA_963277665.1). Lineage (NCBI taxonomy): Eukaryota > Viridiplantae > Streptophyta > Magnoliopsida > Santalales > Viscaceae > Viscum > Viscum album. The sequence continues at coordinate 819,016,758 of OY728165.1, forward strand.
GTTGAGGGTATATATAGGTTAACGTATTTGCAACGGGATTATTTTCGATGGGTTACCTGTCGCAAATACTGCTATTTGCGATGGGTCCCGTCGCAAATTCCTGCCGGCCACATTAATTACGGTCGGCATTTAAAAAGGCTTTTGTGACAGGAACTGTCACAAATACTTACTTGCCGACATAACGTTAGTGACGGACGTAGTTTTTCGTCGCAAATACCCTAACGTGGTAAATACTATTTGTGACGGGTAAATCTGTCGTCACTACAATTTACTTATTTACGATGGTCCCGTCACAATTACTATTTGCGACGAGTAAAGCCTCCTGCCACTAATGTTATGTCTGTAGATAAGGATTTGTGACGGACCGTCACAAATACCCTCATCTGTTAAAAGGTTATTGTGACGGGCCCATCGCAAATACTTATAGACCGACATAACATTTGTGGTGGGCGGCTTTACCCATCACAAATAGTATTATACCACAGTAGGGTATTTGCGACGGGTAACATTGTCCTGGTCGCAAATGATCAGTTATTTGTGATGGGAATATATTCCCATCGCAAATAAGCCTTTCGTCGGACCTGTTGTGATGAGAATATGTCCCGTCGCAAATAACTTGTCGCAATAAACCCTTTTTCCCATAGTGAGAGTTTCTATTGAGACGGGGGTAGGTCCAAGCCCTCATAATCTCATTTCTCTTGGGGAAGAATCTCTCAGACCTATGCTAAGTGATCATGTGCATGTTTTTTATGTCTTGGTTGAGGTCAGTAGTAGCGAGAGTTCCCGTCCTTTTAGAGTAGTAATCGTGCACCAGGTACTCTGCTCCAGGTTCCACTATTGAGGCAGTTTTAGTTAAGGCAGCAGCAGTAGGTTGCACTATCTTCAGATCGGCAGAGGGTAGATGGGGCAGACATAGGATTGCCCCATGACACTCCATTTCCTCAGAGAGAAGAGCACAACCATTAGGGTTTTCGTCATCATGTTCATAGAGGCTATGGAGGAGGTCGTGGTCAGTTTCATGCTTTATCGTTGCCATATCTAGGCGTTGCAAACATCTTTTAAGGTACCCTTTGCTTGTTTTTTACCTTGGTGTATGTCTTGTTTGATTCAGGACCGACACACTCCTTAATATCACCTACCCTTGTCCATGCTTTGGGATGTGAGGTAGAGAGGCTTCCAGTGCCTTTGGCGTTGACTATGCCAGTTGGAGGCTTAGCTGACTTATTTGAATTAAGTAGAGACTGTGAGCTTGTGTTGGGACAACACCACTCTTGTGGATATTTCCTATGGTTATGAATACAAACATATTATTTCATCCTTGGTATGGATTGGTTGTATTTGGTGCAGACTATCGTGGATTGCATTAGAAGGAATGTTGTGTTCTTCAATGGGGATGGAGATCCAGTGGTGTTCATTGGTGAGCACGAACCTCAGATGGGTCAGAGGTGTGTTCTATCCTTATCATCCATGATGGTTGTGTAGATGCTGAGTTCTTCAGAGGTTCAGAAGTTGGCATTTCCTAGGGTCATAGAAGAGTACCCTGAGGTCATTCCAGAAAAGGTTTTACCATTACCCCATTAATGAGAGATCGAGTTTAGGATCGAGCTACAACCTAGAAAACCTCATGTATCTTTGTCTCAATATATGATGGATCCTTCCAAGTTATGAGAGCTACGTATACAACTTGATGGTCTGTTATAGTGCAGTTTTGTTTAGTCGAGTGTGTCGCCATGGGGTGCACCAGTTTTGTTCGTGAAGAAGGCTAGCGGAAATTTGATGTTGTGTGTTGATTATCGTCGATTAAAAAAAGTGACAGTGAAGAATCACTATCCTCTTCCATGGATTAATGATTTATTCAATCAATAGAAGGGTGAAAGTTGGTTCTTAAAGATCTAATTTTGGTCAGTACATCATTAGATGCGTGCGAAGGATGAGGATAACCCGAAGACTACATTCTGTTGTTGTCATTGGCATTATGAGTTCGTTTTAATATTTATTGGTGTGAAAAATGATCTATTTGTGTTCATGGGATTGATGAAATCTATGTTCCATGAGTTCCAGGATAGGTTCGTGGTGGTTTTCATCGATGAAATCCTTGTGCACTCCACATCTGAGGAGGAGCATGTAGAGCATCTACACACCTTTTTGGGAGTTCTTTGTCAACATCATCTGTTTTAAAAGTTTTAAAAGTGTGAGTTTTGGGCATGAGAAGTCTATTTCTTGGGGAATGTTGTATCCTAGTAGGGAGTATCTGTGGATCCATCAAATATAGAAGTAGTTGTGTCTTGGGTAGCCCCCAAGACAGTTTTAGAGGAGCGAAGTTTCTTTCTTCTCGCAGGAAACTACAAGAGGTTCGTAGCTGATTTATCTCAAGTTTCTACTCCTATGGAATCATTGTGCAAGAATGATAAGGAATTCATATTGAATGATTAGTTTCAAGCATATTTGTATTATTTAATGAATAAGTTAGTAAATGCTCCAGTTCTTTGTCTTCCAGCTAAGGGAGTTCAGTTTGATGTTTTCTATAATGCTTCGCATTTGGGGTTAGGTTGTGTTCTGAGGAAGGAAAGATAGATTTTTTATTATGTTTCTTGACAGTTACATCCCCATGAATATAAATTTTCCACCCCTGATCTTGAGTTGGAAGTGGTGGTGTTTGCTCTGATGTTGTGGAGATATTACCTCTTTGGTGAGTGATTTGTGGTTTTCACCGATCATAAGATCCTGAGGTATGTTTTCTCTCAGCATGAATTGAAATTACGACAACATCAGTGGATGGAGTTATTACAGGAATATGACTTAGAAATATCATATACACATGGAAAGGGGAATGTTGTAGTTGATGTGCTGATTCAGAATTCACGTAGTGATGCATAGCGTGAATATGGTCACTCATGGAGAGTAATAGAAGAACTGTCAGCATTAAATCTTGATATAGGAGAAGACGGGGGTAGAGGTTGTATTTTTTAGATGAAAGTGCAGTCATATCTGGGGAAGTAGGTGGAAGAGTCCTAGTTGGGGGATCTGGAGGTGGAGGTCTGGAGAGACTGATTTGTTTGTGGAGAGGCCCCAGATGGTTGGTCAGAGGATGACCAACACGGAGTGTTGTATCATGGAAGGCTTTTTTTTCCTTTGGCAATGCACAAGATGGTTCTTATAGGGTTCCTTAGTTCACCTTTAGTGGTGCATCTTGGAATGAAAAAGATGTACCGATCCTTGAGGATCTAGTTTTTGTGTCCTGGCTAAAGCATGTAGTTGCAGAGTTTGATTATCGATGTTTGGTCTTCCAGAAGGTGAAGGCCGAACACCATGTTCCTGGTGGTCTTCTCCAACTGTTAGATGTTCCTCAGTGGAAGTGGGAGGATATATCAATGAACATTGTTACTAGTTTACCTTATGCTCAGAGAGGACATGGAAATATTTGGGTGGTAGTGGATCATTTAACAAAATCATCCCACTTCATAGCAATCAAGGATTCAAGCTTAGTTGAAATCAGCCCACTTCATACCAATCAAGGAGTCAAGCTTAGTGGAAGTTTTGTTGAGGTAGTATCTGGAGGAGCTGGGGAGACTTCATGGAGTCCTACGAATAATCATTTTTGATCAAGATCCTCATATTACCTATAGGGTTTGAAGAGGTCTCAAGCATGATTTTGGTTATCAGGTATGCCTTAGCACTACTTTTCATCCTTAGAAGGATGGTGAGACAGAGCAGACCATCCGAACTCTTGAAGACATGTTACACACTTGTGTCCTAGATTATGGGGGTTCGTGGATGAGGCACTTACCCTTGGTGGACTTCACTTTAAATAATTTTTTTCACTCCACCATCATTATGGTGTCCTTTTAAGCCTTGTATGTCCAAAATTTCCAGACTCTATTGTGCAGGACTGGGGTTGGATAGTCATCAATTCATGGACCAGAACTAGTGAAGAATACAACAAAGATGGTTCAGGTGATTTGTGAGAGGATGAAGATAGTGCAGTTTCATCAGAAATCATATTATGATCAAAGGATGAGACCCTTACTGTTTGATGTTGGGGATAACATGTTTCTAAAGATGACTCCCCATTGTGGAAAGTGAAGGCTTGGTCCTGAGGGTAGGATTTCGCACTTGTTTGTTGGGCCTTTTGGGGTGTTAACTCTTGTTGGAGGCGTATCGAGTAGTACATCCCACATAGATGAGCTAGGTGAAAGATGTTTTCCATGTATCACTGCTCATTCATTATCTTCATGATGACTCTCACATCATCGATTGGGGAGAGATCGATGTTGATGATGATGCGACCTTCGAGGAGAGGCCTATGGAGATCCAAGACTGTAAAGAGAAGGTGTTGTGCAGGCGTTCTATCACCTTGGTTCGTGTCTTGGGGAGACACAGTGGCATGGAGAAGAGTACCTAGGAACGTGAGTTATAGATACGTGCTCTGTACCTATAGTTGTTTGATGTTTAATTCTTTTCATGTAACGATGTCTCATTTGTGGTTATAGAACTTTTGTGTTTATGATATGGCTTTATTTGGTTAATTTTTGTGGTTTTCTCTCTTTTGAGAGAAATCTTGATGGGAGGTTGTTCAAACTTCTTTTCTGTTTCCCTTTAGGTTGGTTTTGAATTCTCGAGGATAAGAATGTTTTGATAGGTATCTGATGTAATGGCTCGGACCTCTCTTGTCCATTCCTTTGGGAAAATCTGGTGTCTGAGGTGTTCCAGGAGGTCAAGGTAACTTAGCCATAACACTTTTCCCAATTTCCCATTTGTTGAATAGTTCCAACGGTAGCCTTGTGAACAGTTCCAATAGTAGGCCACTATGAACAGTTCCAATGGAAACCTTTTGTGAACAGTGCAATGGTATCCTTATGTGAATAGTGTCATCAGTAACCTTATGTGAACAGTGAAATAGTGAACTTATTTGAACAGTGTCATCAGTAACCTTATGAACGGTGTCATCAGTAACCTTATGTGAATAGTTTAATAATGACCTTATGTGAACAGTGTCATCAGTAGCCTTATGTGAACAGTGCAACGGTGACCATATGTCAACAGTGTCATTGGTAGCCTTATGTGAAGAGTGCATTGGTGACCTTATGTGAATAGTGTCATTGGTAACATTAGGTGAACAATGCAATGGTGACCTTATGTGAACAGTGTAATCGGTAGGCTTAGGTGAACTGTGCAACATTGACCTTATGTGAACAGTTTCATCGTTAGCCTTAAGTGAGCAGTACAACGGTAACCTTATGTGAATAGTGTCATCGGTAGCCTTATGTGAACAATGCAATAGTGAGGTTCCAATGATGATGTTCCAATAGTGACCTCTTTCCTTTTCCAAATTTTGAGGTCATGAAATGTGTTTCCAGAATGGTGAGGTTCCAACAGTGTCCACTTTCCTTTTCCAAATTTTGAGTTCGTGAATAGTGTTTCCAGAATGTGAGGTTCCAAAGGTAACCTCTTGCCTTTTACAAATTTTGAGTTCTTGAACAGTGTTTCCATAATGGTGAGGTTCCAATGGTGACCTCTTTCCTTTGCCAAATTTTGAGTTCATGAATGGTGTTTCCAAAATGGTGACGTTCCAACAATGACCTCTTTCCATTGCCAAATTTTGAGTTCATGAACTGTGTTTCCAGAACGGCGAGGTTCCAATGGTGACCTCTTTGCTTTTCCAAATTTTGAGTTCATCAACAGTGTTTCTAGAACGGTGAGGTTCCGATGGTGACCTCTTTCCTTTGCCAAATTTTGATTTCATGAACAGTGTTTCCATAACGGCAAGGTTCCAGCGGTGACCCCTTTCCTTTTCCAAATTTTGAGTTTATGAATAGTGTTTCCAAAACAGTGAGGTTCCAATAGAGACCTCTTTTCTTTTCAAAATTTTGAGTTCATGAATAGTGTTTCCTGAATAGTGAGGTTCCAATGGTAACCTCTTTCCTTTTCCAAATTTTGAGTTCATGAACAATGTGTCTAGAATTGTGAGGTTCCAATAGCAGGGATTCAATGGTGAGGTTCATGAACAATGTTTTTCCTTCTCCAAATTTCTATTTCATGAACAATTTTTCCATCTCTATACAGTTTCACCCCTTTAATGCTTTCTTCAACATAAAATGCATTTAATGCCTTGTTTTAGGGACTCGAAGGTCGATTCAAAGGTCATAAACCCTATATTAATTTCCCATATGGAACGAGATGCTTTTACTTGGTCAAACCATGTAGGTCAATGTGATCCACATTTAATAAAAAATCCACCGTATATTAATCCACTACTCCGTTAAATCTTCTAATGAGACGATATATATTCCTCCCTAGTTCTTTCTCCCTGTTCTCGATAGTGAGATGATCGAACATTTAATTCCACCCCATTGGAGTTTCTCAATCAAACATTCCTTCTTGGATTGGTTCCACTCTGTTGTGATGCAACCAAGAAGTATCAATCAATCTTTGATATATGGTGTGATTTATCATTATTCTTTTTGTTTTATCTCCTTTGTTTCTCCTTTCCCTATTTATAGAATGCTACCTCCATGTTCCTAATGGGAATTTCTTGGGTGTTGATCGGTGTGGTGGTGTCTCTATATCCTCGTGTGGATACAGTTGTCATTGGGGGAGGAGATCGTAACCCATTGTGTGGCTCATTCGTGTATAAAGAACGTCGAGAACCGTTTGAGGTAGGGGATTTGTTTCTTCTTTTTTATTTTACGTGAAACTATATATTTAGCATGTTTTATCCCACTGGATCAAAATGGAATTGACATAATAAATATTTGAAATGGATAAATAAATTGATATTCATCGTATGTTATTGCCTCTTTTTTTTCTAGACATTGTGATATATATTCATACTTTTCTTAGCTTATAATTCTTGATAGAAATTGGTAGAGAATGTAAAGCCTGAATTAATCGATAATTTTTTGGATAAGGACAAAGAGGCATGTAACTGAATCTGGTTCTTCTTCATGTGATTTGATGTTAATCAAATTTGTGCCGTAAGCATGTTAAATTATTTGTGATAGCTTAATAGTTAGGTTTCCTAAATTTGATCCTATGAAATATAAAGTGGTTAATTTAAGATGGATTAATGAACTTTTTGTTCGATAAAAGATAATTCCTTGTAGACTTCTGAGTTACCCTCTTTCTTGTTTAATGGTGAAGAACCCAATTGATATGATGGTTGTTTTCTTGCTTCTTGTGTTCTAATGTTAGCCTGGTTGCTGTTGTGATATGTGAGGCAGGGAGACCTACTTGTTGTGGCAGTAGTTGACGCCTGGAGTGGCGAGATACACCCTTTTATGAATATGGGTGTCGGGGAGGACACCAGTGATGATGAAATGTGTTAGATATGAATGTTTGGATTCTTGTTGATTCTTATTGGTTGTTTATATGCTTTAATTTCACCACTGATCAAGGTAAACAGTCTTTCTTACCCTTAATCCGGAAGGGGTGAAGACACGCGGGGTATTCCACATGATTTTCGTGTTTAGATTCTCGAGGGAGGATGGGTCTATGCTCGTGATATAGGTGGAAAAGACATGACATGTAGTTCATCTACTCATCGTGTTGACCCCCTTGTGTTTAGTATCTTAAAATGTTTTTCTCGAATTCCTAGGAATATGGGAAGGTAATTCTGTAAATAAATAATTTAATAAATGATGTTAACCCATGGGTTTGGATCTTGTAGGGGCGTAATACTGAGTTTGTCATTTGAAGGAATATCAGACTTTGGATGTGATGCTAATGAAATATACTATGGAAAATTTAATTATTAATTAATTTTTAAAGAACTAATTAATGTAAAGTGAAAGTAATAAAAAGGGAATGAAGTAATGTTATAATGCTCATTAAATGGATTGGTACTTATAGGATACCTAGCCATAGTAGTGGATGCCATGTTTCTGAGAGGCGTTAGCTTCAGTTGAGTCTGATACTAGGTTATACCCATAGTGTGGTCGTGAGCTATAGTATATTTTGTACTTTTTTTATTTCTATACACTAGTCCACCCTATCTGTATGGAAAACTAACACCCAAGGGATTCTGAGACAAAGGGTGCGTTTTCCCCAACATTCTGGTGGGAGGATGGATGGATGAATACCCTCTTTGGCCCTGCTCTCTTCTCTTGGTAGTTACTTGTGCTGGAAGGCATAGTTGTTAGTATTCCCCATATGTGTGTGTAGAGGGTAGTAATGGCTGTCGTTATTCACACACATATATTCTTGACATTGTTTCTTATGGAATACTATAGGTGTAACATGTATAGGATATTATGGCTTGAGAATCATTACTCGGTGTATGGGATATAATGGCTTGAGGTTTAATACCCAACATATGATACACATTATATGAGATGCGGTGGCTCCCAGAAACTACCTGGTTACTTCACATAAGTGGATGAGGTGGTTTTGTTGCACGATGCGCATGTTATGGTGCTTCGCCTAGGTGTCTGCAGGCAAGCCTTTTTGGAGAGAGATGCTTAGGACGTGTGATGTTAGGGAAAAGTGGAAAACTAGTGGGGAAGTAGTAGTGGTGTACCCAATATATTCTCTATTATATTATATACTCTTGTATGTGTTACTTGGTGAGAGTATCCATGGTGAGACTAGGAACATAGTATACATTTTTTGGTGAAAAGTTAGTTTCACTTGTTGTTCATTGTTATTTAGCATGCTTTCATTACTTTTGCACGAGAGGATTCGAGGAGGATCCTAATGAGTATACTGTTATACTCACCCTCTGACTATAAAAACTATTTTTCAGGTTACATGGAGCAGGTTGGAGATCAAGATGGTTTCTACTGTCTTGGGGTTGCAGGAGATGTTCTTTCTTCTTGTTGTTGTTGTTCTTACATTATTTTGGGTATTTTAATTTCCCCCCTTTCAGTTGTAGTAGTTTTTCATGACATTACATATGTGTACTTGGGACTTCTTTTATATTGTAGTCAGAGTTGGAGTTGGTTGGTGTTTGTCTTATCTCTCTATTTTTCATGTGTTCTCTTATAGGGTAATTCCTCCCATATGTGTGTTTACTATAACCTCAGTGCTAGTTTCCATCTTGTGGCCTACTGAAGGTGGGACTCAGGGGTCATTATCTCCCTTATCACAATGTCGACCTAGGAGGGGTACACATTGTGGGGAGGCGATCGTGACATTGATAGTTTATCCTTTAAGAAAAAAATTTACAATATATATACTATATAATTTTAAAATTACTAACTGTATATAGTAAATATAATTAATTAAATAAAAAATTCCAATCTGTATGGAAATTTAATTTTGACACAAACGCATGTAATGCACATAACACCATTTTAACCGTAATCACAATAATTGATTTTTACCATTTTCACTAATCCTCATGGTCAAAAATTAATTTTACCATATTTGGTAATAAATATTTATATTTATTCTGAATATGGAATATATATTTTAAAATTTCGCTAATAGAAGTGGTAAAGTTCAATTTAGAAATAATCCCTCAAAAGCGATGATAAAGTGGTTTTTTAAAGAAAAAATGTACAAAAGTATACAATGTTTTTAATATTTAAATTAAATATTAAATTGATTCCAATAACATAAAATGAATTAATATATTTATAACTAAACTAATTAAACATTAAAACTTAACATATTTTTATCAATAAAATAAAAAAAGATATTTTTCAATTAAAATTCTATATTTTCATTATTCATCAAAAAAGAAACTTTTCTGAAAAATAAAATATATTCAACCTAAGATAATTTTGATATTATGAATTTAATTTTTTTTTCATATTATCAAATTAATTTTCTATAATTTTAAAAAATATATTTTATTATTTTCAACAAATATACGTAAAAAACATTTTTTATTCGAAAATAGTATTTTTGAAACATATAGTGAATTTACTAAAACTTTTATTTTTATTGTCAATATAAACCCATTATAGATAATATTTTAAATTTTTTTATTACAATTCATGTCACTAAGTTTAAAATCTAGTTTATAAATGTCACATTTAAATAACTAAGTGAATAATATACTATAATTTTTTTAAAACTCAGCGTTGCATATAACACAAGCTAAGCCAATGTTACATGTAGAACAATTTTAAATTGGTGTTGCACATAACACAATATTAACTTGGTGTTTCATATAAAACCAGACGTCAAATAAATTTAATTTAATGGAAAAAAATTTATTCACCAAAACTTAGGGCATTACAGGGAAAGTGGCTTACCATTTACAACATCCACCGTGATTGGAATTTATCCACAATGTGTTTCTTTTATAAAAACATAGAAGTATCTTTTTAGCACTTCTTTAACAAATAATTATGGAGGATATTTATATTGAAGATGATTTCTCCATAAATTTTTATAGATTTATAATGTTTTGTTATAATAAAATGGTTTTTCATGGGATGATGATACCTTTGGTCCATGTGATTCAAATGAGGCTTGAGAGCGTGAGGAAAAAATAAGGGGGTAGTGGCCAAATATCATTGACATGGATCTTTCATTTTAGGATTTCTGAGGAAGTTAATTTTATGTTGGGGTGGTTGTAACCTCTTGTTACATTCATTTAAGAACTTCATGATCCTTATTTTGATTCCTCATTTTAAGGGTATTTTCATAGTGTGTTTTAGGTAATATTTGTGAATTTGTGGATTTTTTTGTCAATGCACAGTTTGTGCACGATTCTTACAAACCATGTGTCTCATACTAAAAACAGTGTGCCCAAAATTATAGGGGGTTCCTAGTTGTAAAATAGTTCCCCAAACCATGTTTTCACCTAGGGGAAATAGTGCAACCCAAAATGTAGGGGTGCATGATTACGGAAAACTGTTTGTTTAATTGTTCCCTCCTCTAGAAAATCAGGCATACAAGATTCTAAAACAAGAATTATTTTGTTTTAAATATTCCACCCCCCACAATTTATTCAATAATCACCCCAGTTGACCCAAAATACATTTCCATAGACCTTAAAGTCTCTCAATATGTGAAATTGACCCATCAAACCTCTTCTCTATGTGAATGTATAAGCCGATGATCTTCATGGATCTACTTCAAGTAAGTGAATATCCCCTCATGTGGTTTCTCCCAATATTATTCTTATTCATAAAATCTTTTTAGAGAGTGATATATCATCATTTTGTTGATGGAAGATGATTACAAGGTTGATTCCTTGATATATTATGCCTTCATTACTCAATAGCAGATCTCATTGTGGGTGTGAATTTGATAGGATCACATGATTAAAAAAAGGTGTTTACTTAAATATTTAACCTAGAATTAAAACCCAATATTTAATTTATTGAATGGAAATAATATATTTTTATTTTTTAAAAAAATTGATTTTATACTACTTTAGGCATGATTTAAAAGGGTGTGAAATTGTGAAAACCCTATTTTGAATGAAACTGAAATTAATGGGTTGATTTTTATAAAACTATTGTCTTGATTTGAAGCTTTTTTCATGAAATTATTGATTTATTAGTCATTATAAAATTGGGTTAAATTTAAATATGATTTAGATGCAATGGATTTTATGAAAAATCAGGATTTAGTTTCTAAATGAAAATGAATATCGATAAGTGAATTTGGGAAATTAAACTATAAATGACAAAATGATGTGAAATGATTGATTTGGACATGATTGATTGATGGAATGATTAAACCTCATGTGATCCTTGATAGTTAGTTTTTATTTGAACAATATTTCTAGGACTCAGACTCCCTAGTAATGGACAGATGATGGAAACACAAACTAAAACAAGTTTGATATGATTTCCTGTAATATGATCCCCTAATGGGATTTTTATTCGACTCTCCACACCTAACTTGATCCATGATTATGACTGATTTTTTCTGGGATCCTATTGTTAGAAAATATTTAATCATATATATTATTCAATGGATATGTGATATGTTTTTATTTATTAATTACATTCCATTAATTTTGAATAGTTTTATTCATGAAAATTCATTTACATAAAGACTTTATTTATAATTTTAATTTATTCCTATTTTGACATACACACCATCATTTTTATCTAAAATAATGTTTTTTAAATATTTAAATTCCATTGCATTTATTGTTTTATTTAAATTGAAATATTAAAATTTGATTTTTAAGTAATTTCTTATAGAATATTTTTTGCAATCCTATAAGGCTGTTCATCTCACACCCTACCTTCTCCTTCAAGGATTTTAAGATTATCTTTTTATACTTCCATGAATATGGAATCCACCACTTGGTAGGGGTAGATGTTTTTTTATCCTTGGTACATAGAGTGATAGAGGTGTCTGGTGAAGATGTGATCCATTTATTTTAATCGATGTTTAATTTTTTTATAATGAAAAATTATGTTTCTATGGTTATGTACAATTTTGGATTTTCTTCTGCCAATTTTATTATGGTAATTTTTCCTTGAAGATTTTTGAAGTAGAGACATAAATCATTTATCTTCCATGGTTTGGTAAAAAAATAATTCTCTATTTACACTTGTGTGATTTTAGGTGCTAGTCACCATCCCATATAGATAAGGAGTCCCCATTGGGTTATGGTAGTTCCATATTGGCTATCAAAGTACCTATATATTTTATATAGTTCATGATAAAGTAGTAGAATATGGGTGGTATTTTTATCTTTCCTTCAAGTGAGAATATAGTTGATATTTCATGATAGTTAGGTGGTGTAATTTTCTAGAATAAATAGGTAGTTACATCAATATTCCAATTTATATCTCATTGTAATGGGTCTTAAGGCAACATGGGTGTTTTGGAAGAGCGTCCATGAGTATTATTTGTCATGATTGTATTCCTTACCCATTTGTTCATAGTGGATTGATATCCTTGAAACTCATGATTAATTTATTTATATAAGTGTCCTTGGTGATGTTTTAGTGTTATCTATTGATGTTTGGTAGGATCATTACTATAAGAAGATGTCAAATAGGCCATAGGAAGAAGAACCAAGTAAACTATAGTAAGAAATCCATCTAGTGGATCATGGTCTAGTTGAGGTAGTGGTTCATGCTATACATGCTTTGGGAAATGTACCTACATCCATTCACATTCAGGTTCTAGTTTTGTAACCTCAACGAGATAAATAAAGTGATAATTCTAAATATTTTATTTTACAAAATCATTTTGTGTCTCAAATGATAATTAAGAAGCTGAGAATGGGTTTAAAGACATAGAGTTTCTTTTTGAGATCCTCTAAATTCATGATTCAATTAAATCGATGTGTTCTCCATCAGTATTTAGGTACCAAGAAGGATATGGTGAGACTTTATGGCGGCTGAGAAGAGGCATTAGGGCTTGGATCAGAATGAATTGAAATCTATTTTTCACTAATCAATTCGTTCCAAGTACGATGGTCTTTGAAAAATAAACTGATTTTCTTAAAATCTAGAAGGGTAAAAACACCATGATAGAGTACATGAACCATTTTGATGATCATGTTCAGTTTTCTTCTAATGTGGTGATGAAGGATAAAGTGAAGGCTCAAAGTTTTCAGATGGGTATTTCATCCAATACTTGATACTATATTTTTATATTGATGCTAATTTATTATGTTGATGTGTAGGATAAGCTATTGGATGTTGAATTAGATATGGCTGGTAAGTTAGGGTTGATGGGAGGTCCCTTTTCTCCATGTGTCAGTCCTTTTTGTTCCTTTATTGGTTATATGAAGCGTGATACGTCCCATAGAGGATCTCTATATCAAAAATCATCTTGACCTCTTATAGTTCCTAGTAGGAGCCCTTTGACTTTGTATCCAATGTGGAATGGTTGGGCAGTCAAAATGGGTTTTCACTGAGGCACCCATGATCTGTAGTTCAAGACGATACTCATTCCACTTTCATAATTTATCCCATATCATTTCTACTCCACATAGTGGAATGGACTTATCCGAACCCAAAAGTACTACGATGCAATTAAATTCTTCAACAAGTCATGGGTTCCAACCATATTCATCCAAGATGATGTTTCTTCACATAGTGAAATAGTATCTAGTGGAATATGATGTAAGTCTATTGAATATGAGAGGAAACATCACTATAGATTCATCTTTTAAACATTTTTTTATACCAGTTCATGTCTTTCATCTATATTGACTCATATTTTTTTCCTTATATATATTCATATGGATTTTTTCTCTCATGTGATGGATATAACTATACCCCTTGGAATGAAGGGAGATAGGGGTATTTATTTTTCCTCTTTCATTGTCACTTTATGAATGATTGAGAATACTTGGTATTTTTTTTTCTTTACATAAAACCTCTTAAAAACATTCTCAAGATGGATTTGATGATTGATCATAAATTGTGATTTGATTTCACTCTGTGGCAGGTTACATTTACTATGCCCAATGGGGTGCATCGTGTTTTCTAGGGAAAGTAGGACCTAAGGTCAAGTAGAGTCAGAACTTATTTTATAGAGTTAGGTATGGTAATATCTATGTTTTCTTTTGACTTAAAGCTATAATATTTTAGAGATAATACCCATCTCATTATCATTGAGTTTCTTGACTTGTTTTCTTTTTTACTTTTCTAGGTTTTCACTGTTAATAGAGGTAGTGTTCTCTATTGATTTTTTATTTAGTACATAAATATTTTCTATTCCTTATCACTGTATAGATCCAACATATTTTAAAGAGTTGAAATATTATTTTGATTATCTTCTAGAGAAATGATTTATACACCCTAGCATGTCATCCTGGATTGCACCAATTCTATTTGTGAATAAAGTGTATGGGAATTTTCACTCATGTGTTTATTACTATAATCTCAATTGAGTTAGGATGAATTAAAAGTATCCATTCCCACAAATTTATGATTTATTGGATTTGTTAAAAAGGGTGAATTGGATTTGGAAGATTGATCTTGGATCCGGTTGTCACCAATTGAGAATTTAAGAATATGAAGTTCTTAAGACTACCTTCATGATAAGGTATGGAGATTACATCTATCTTTTAATTCATTTTGGTCTGACCAATTCTCCAACAATGTTCATGGTGTTGATGAATAATATATTCCATGAATACATTTATTTTTTAATGGTTGTCCTTCGGGATGACATTTTGGTTTACTTTATGTCTGAGGAAGATCATATGTGCTATTTGATAGTAGTTCTATAATATTTACAAATTTATGGATTTACATGATGCATTAAAATTTAAATAAATGGATTTTAATAGTGAAATTATTGGGACAAATCATCTCAAATAATTTTATTTTAGTTCATCCTTATAAGGGAATGTATATTGTGATATGAGAGAAACCATATAATGTTTTTTAGACTCAGACCATGTTGGTTTTGGTGGGGTACCACCGTTGGTTCGTTAATGTTTTCTCTAATATGAATTTTCTGATTACAAATCTTACTTTGAATGGAGTGATGTTCTTATGGCATGATAAATTTAAGACTTATTTTGATGATTTGAAATGTATTTTTGACCTCTCGGCTAGTGATGTCTATTCTAGATGTTGTTCAGGTATATTTCATCTTTTGTGATGCATTAGTTATGAGTTTGGTTTTGTTCTTTTATAATATGATAATATGGTAGAATATTAATCTAGGAATCTTAAAACACATGATAAATATTATCTAACCCATGATCTTGAAATCATATCCATGATTAATTCATATATGATTTAGCGAAATTAACATTTTAGAGAAAGATTTACCATTTATTCCGACCATAAAATATTTTTTCACATACTCTCTAAAAAAGAGTTGATCCTCCAATTGAGTTATTGGGTGAAGTATATACACCCTTTTTATTTCAGCATTTCCTATACCCCAGGTAAGTTAAATTTCATTTCCAATGACCTGGGTTGAGAAATTCTCACCTAGGATAAGAGAGATTCATATGAAGATAAGAATCAAATGAATCTATTTCTCAATTTTAATTTAGAGTTCAGAAGGATGTGACTGATATTGTTTCGATATTATTTAGTTGAATTTTTATCTTCCTAAGATGATTCATTAGGAGATTTAGTTTTATGTTAAATTCTATGGCATTAGAAACTCTCTCTATGGAGGGGTTACCATTGGTGAGTGGTCAATATCCCCTGAGGGTGTCTTAATTTTTTGAGATACATATGCTGTTACTTTTTCTATGACAATTCCCATGATGGGGGTTTCCATTATTCCAAAGGTAAGTGCACCCAGGTACCAAGAAGATGTTTTATGATATATGGAAATGAATCAAGTGTCCACGTATGGGGCAATAAATCACTGACTTTATTTCACATTTTTATACCTTCTAAATGTTCAAAGTCAAGAACTAGAGACCACAAGGTTTGCTTCGGGTGTTTTGAGTGCTGACTTTAGAGTGGGACAAGATTTCAAATCATTTCATGGGGGTTTTCTTCATACACATCAGAAGAATAATGAGATATGGGTTGTGATTTATCGGATGAACAAATTAGATCAATTTATTCCCATTCTAGGTTAAATTAAATATGTCGAATTTAGAATCTCTATGTTAAGGAGATCATTGTATTTCCAAGAGTTCCATATGTTATAGTCTCTAATCGGGATCCTCATTTTAAATTGTTTTTTTGGGGATTCGTAAAGGAGGCTATAGGATCCTAGGTCTATTTCATTATAACATAATTTCTACAGACTAATATATATATAAATGAGACACAAAAATTCTTGAGGACATTCTACATGATTGTGTTCTTGAATTTGGTGGAATTTGGGGTGACGATTTGAGACTTGTTGAGTTTTTCTATAACAACACCTAGTAGTACAGTATCTTGATGGATTCTTTTGAGGCCCTTTTATGGTAGGCCATGTTATTTTCTGTTATGTTGGTCGATTATCAAAGAATCTTCCTTGGTTGGACTGAGTTATGTCATATAGTCGACAATGAAGATTAAATTGATTCATTATAGAATGATAATGGCATAGAGCATGTATAAATCTTATACAGATTGTTTTTGATGACCAAAAGAGTTTTTAGTTGGTGATTTTTTTGAGACATTAACCTCGGTTGGGTCACGAGTGTATGGGGAAATAGGGAAAACATGGTCCATGTTTTATGTTTCATTTTGAGTTTGTTGAGTGGGTGGGGAAAGTTACTTATTTTTTTTCACATCAACCATAGATAACATCGATCCACATTGTGTTTCATATATAACTACATTGAAAGCACCTTTTTGACCATTCTCATTCCATGAGATTGGAATATCATGATGTTGAACCTGATTTATCCATGATTGAGCATCCATTAAGGATTGATAATTGTGAGAAAAATTCTCTTCATGGGATGAAAATACCTTTTGGTCCATGAGCTATGGAGTTATGGTTCCCATTCTCATGAGACTTTGGAGTGTGAGGAATTTATGATGGTGTAGTGTCCTCATCTCTTTGACATGAATCATTATTGATTTTATTTCTAGAGAAATATAGTTTTTATAGGGGAGAACATGTAATATCCTAGTACATTCATTCTTATATTGTCACATCTCGTCCAAATGGGGCATGTGTTGTCACTACCCCAAGATCATCACCAATAAGACCAAAGCTGGAAATTAGCACCAAGTGGTCTTATCACTCACATTAGAGGCATTATCCTAAGGCGCCTACACATACAGACACACACACACACATGCATATCCAAGCGTATAAAATGTTTAAATATAAAACAACTGATAAAAAATTATGAATACATATAAATCCTACAATCAGAGTATGAAAAAAAAGTGTTGGAAAAAAAACACCCCAAATACTATCTCACCAGAAAGAGTCTGAAAAAAAGTACAACCTGAAAGTATAAAAAGGGAATTCAATCCAGGTAACTATCAGAAGACACATTGTTTAGTATAGATTACTAATGTTTTCCTACTTCATGTCCCTCTAGGAATCCTCTAAAAGGTTGATCATCTTTATAAGACATGAAATGTGCTGGAAAATCTGATTCATGAGTGATTATAACAATACACAGTAGGACACCTTGAAATATCTTAGTGTATAACATAAAGAATTAAAATAATCTCATCAAAGGAATATTTCTATAAAACAGAAAATAAGAAAATCCATATGTAATAAATAGATACCGATAAATATTTAATTAAATTCACAAATGATATGTCATCCTTGGAATAATGATCAAGGTTTCACATAACACTCATCACAGGGAACAAGCTCCATGAGTCAAATGTCACTGATGGTATTTATAAGAGAAATACTAATCATCGAGTCTAACCATAAGAAGTATATGATATAATTATAAATAGAACAATATAGATATGAGGATCATACTCATGGACAAGTGGTATTCCAACAAATTATTCTTTAATAAACCACTAAGTAAAGGATCGATGACCGTATACTGTTAGTCATGATGATACGAACAAATCCACATAGTAAATATGATAACATATGATCTCACTCCATTCCCCATTGTAGGATTACAACAACTCAATCCAATAATCCATATTAATTGTATCACCTTCCTATGTGTAGGATGTGATTCTATACTAACCCCTAGGGATTGGTTCTAGGGAACACTCCATCATGATATTTTTCAATATGATGAAGAAAATGGACTTAATCCTTCTTTGAAGGCATATACAATATGTACTGGAAGTACACGACATTCCCCTTTAGCACTAGGTCCTTCCAGTGTATCAAGTAAAGTGTCCATTTCAATGTATGTGCATAAGTATATGGAATATATGAGCTCGTGTACTCCGAACAATGTATGTGTTCATCACGCCATGTCCATGTATGGATCATTGAGCCAAGGCCTATTCCTATTTACTATTCCAGGTACACACCAAGACACCAGGTAATGTTTAAAATTTAATATGAAAAGGGTTACAAGCTATTTCATATTTATCATCTCGTGGAAACCCTAACACCACACCATGGTTCCCACTCACTATTTATTCCCGGATTACACACATTGATATGAAAGATTTCAAAGAACACATAATTAATACTCCTTCATAATTATATGCTACACTGGATTCGAATCTATATTTGAATCATGATAGAAAGGGTGGATGTAGTTTGACCAACCTTTTTTGTTTCCACTCACAAGAATACATCCAATAAATCACATGGGAAACCCTTGTTGTCATGTTGTTTCACTATCGCATGTTAGAATCACATCTAGGAATCCCAAAAACAAACCAATTATCTTTATATCACATCATCACATGATCCCCCAACATATCAGTCCCAGATATGTTATATTAATACTTTTCTCTATGAGATAGTTCTGTAACTGTTGATTTCTTAGTGTTTTGGTCGAATAACTGGTCAAATGAAACAAAAGTGAAGAACGCTTGAAGAATAGTGAGAGAAATCCAATAAATGTTATAAATAGGAACAAACTATAGTAATGTTTGGTTGAACTTGATTCATTGTTGTTAGAATCGCAAAATAATAACCAAATTAGATAAAAAATTATCCCAATAATTCATGATGATAATCCCATACTTGCAATATGAATTATTTTTGTGACAATCTGTTGGTCAATTGATTAATATTCATCATATAAACAATCAAATAGAGAATAATCTAATTAAAATAGCAGTCCTAACTTGATTTGGATCAATTATTGGTGAATAATGATTATTTTTCTTTGTTTTTTGTAATATCCTCAATCTTCATCACACTCTTAATGATAATCCATGATCCAACCCTCCATTGCTAATGGAAGCTCCTCCATCGCTCTCTAATGACTCCTCTAAATTTTAAAGGTTATGAGGATAACCCTTCAACTATAAATGTGTTTATATAATAATTTTATTATATATGATTAATTTAAAAAAAAATATTAAAATAAATCATTTAAACATCCACCCGTAACTGAACACAACTCAAACATATGACGTGCGCAGTATAACTATCAGTCCGGTGCTTAAAATCCATGTTCAATCACAGTTGAGGCTGAGATGCCACCTGAAATCCCTTCGATAATTGATATTTGATGTGAGAATCATGGTCTGAAATGATAATCATACTAACTCCAAGGAGTTTAACTATCTCCTTCATGTAGAGGCATCCCCATATTTTACTAAAATCTACTCTCCAATATCAAGGAAGTGGGCCGAATTGGTGTGTCAGTCCATGATCACCAATATGGTAATGTATCCCCTAGTTGTACAAGGTAACCATGTACTAATTTTTATGGATATTCCCACCCAATTACACTCTGAAACCTCAAGGGGTTGATGTAAACCCATTATAACATAGTTCTCAACCTATTACTTTCTAAAAAGTAAGTAATCAAGATAAATAGAATGAAAATACCTTCTTCATACTTGGCCTCCAAAACTGATGTAGGGGGTCTATGTACGTATTTTGTACACTAGGATGCACAAAAAGAATCTAATAAACTCTCTCATAACCTCCTTCTACAAAATCACCGGTACCATCGTCCATCCTATAAAAAGAATGACATCTCTCCACCTTCTGAAAATCTATCAAGGTCATGTCTAGTGGATATCTAAGTGTGTAGGGTCTCATAGTAATTATCCTAAAGATATTCCTCCCTAAGTTACTATAAAATATAATGGGTAACAACCATATAATAGAGTTATGTTTGTACATCCCTATCCACAACGGATATCTACAATGAAGACAACTACTCCAACACCTCTGTCATCAATAACAAACAATATCTCAAGATGAGAGAATCTACTACCACGTTCATCCCATCCAGAGTAAAGATAATATCAATTTCATCATCCTGTAGGAACTATATAAATTGAAACTATATGAGGTTAATAACCTTATGATAGAATATATATTTGAAAATCTTATGGTCTGAATACATGATAAACCACTCACCCATAAGGTAGTTTTTACATCTTCAGTGTGAAGACTACAACTGCTAAGTGAAGATCATGGGTCACGTAGTTATTCTCATATAGTCTCAAATGATGAGTAAAATAGAAAATAATAACCATCCTATGAATTAGAAAAAAAAATCCTAGTTCTTAATACATTATAGAACATTAATACTCAACTCCCTCCTTTACCAATCTCAAGATGAGACCGCTTGTCAACCTCTGCCTCAACTCCAGGAAAGACTATTTCCACCTATATGTCAACATGAAATGATTCCCTTTTGGGTCGAATGATGTCAATGGAGATGATATCCAATAGAAATCAAGTATTAATATATGATTTTATCTTACCCACCCAAGGAACCTTCATTCCTCTGTCACACTCTTTGTTGGATCCCAAGCTAACACTCCCCTGACCTTCACCAGTTACACTACCACACCATCTACTGAAATACCATGTCCCATAAAGAATACCTCCCAAATAAATAACAAGAAATTTGAGATATTTCATTGAATATGGTGATCTTATAGTACATATAGATCCATCCCCTAGTGTCTCATGTGCTACTCCTTGAATGCCAAGTACATTGGGATATCGTCAATGAAGACTGACATGAATCGATCTAAGAAAACACGAAAGAACATATTCATGTGTCCCATGAACACTTTTGGATAATTAAAATGCCAAATGGAATCACCATGTACTCATAATGACCATATAGATATCTTAATGTCGTCTTCATTATGTCTGCATTCCATACTCACAACTAGTGGTATCCAGATATGAGGTCAAACTTCAAGAACCATCATTCCCCTCTCAACTAATAAAATAGTCCATGGATTTTTTGTAGTGGATACATATTCCTTAAAACAACCTAGATAAGGTGAAAATAGTAAACATTAAAGCTCAGTCTTATGCCTTCTTTCTTGGTGAACCATATTGGGGCTTTCCATGGTGAAACACTAGGTCTAATAAATCCATTCATGTAAAAACTTGACCTTTTATGAATAAAATTCACTTTTTGGAATTAATGTCTTATGGATATAGAATAAAAATGAACTTATTTTTATTATTATATCCAATTGGATTTAAATTACCATTATGTATCTTTAACCATGATAATATAGTCATTGAAAAGTGATCACATGACTAGTATAAATATTGGGTTTTAATAAATACTTTTGGCACAAAAAAAGGATGTGATGGCGTCAATCAGTAGGATTGTACTCTGTGATGCCCATTTATTAGAGATTATAAGGGATATAGCATTTTTTTTCTTTTCTCTATACCAATCCCAAATATAGAAAAAAAAACTCAACTAAGAGAAAAACAGTTTATGGGAGAAGTTCAAGCTCATCGAGATCACAACGTGAACCATGTTCATTGAATGTTCCCATGAATGCCCGATCATAACACACCTTACACTTAGATAATATTCTAGTATAATAAAGGTATATGTATCAATAACCTATCATCGTGAATATTTACATTATTTTTGTACAGAATAATGAATATATTTTATTCCTATTATTGTTACTTTGTAAATTATTTTTACAGCACAAATAATATTTATTGGTTAATATTCAAATTAAGTGAAGGAATATATTTTGATTAATTAATGAATTTTTGAAATAAATAATAATTTAATTAAAAATAATTTTTAAAATAATTTTTTTAAATATATATGATCATATAATTTTTATGATGTTAAAATTACTTTTTATTTTGGTTCAAAAACTATTATTGACAAAACCCTGAAATTTTCAATAAATGTTAGTATTTATTTTAAAAGTGAAAATTTAAATATTCCAAAAATTATTTGTATAAAATGGATATTGTTTTTGGAATTATGATCTTAAAAATATCCAATGGTGGGTTTTTCATAATTCTCTGAGAATGTCATATTTTTGGGTAAATATTAAATACGGTATAAATAAACTTTTTCTTTTATGACATCATAATATCCAAATAGTGATGTATTAAATACTATAAATGGAATTATCAGAAATATATATATTTTCCTATAAATTATATTGATTTGTTTTATTTTATATATTTTATAAAGCCTTTGTGAATCCTCCAATACTTAAAACATATTTTAATATTTTAAAATAATTTATTTGAAAGTGTTCCTCACATTCACATAAGAGAGGGAAATATCTTATTATCTTCAGAACTAATACATATTAAATAATTTTGTACACTCATCTTTTCCATAAACAATTGGAAAAACCATGGTTTGTTTGTGGGTTTCAATATTTTATTAAGTAGTGTCCAAAATGAAAATAATAATGAAATCCTCCTCCTATGCTATACAAACTAACCCAATATCCCATTTATCTTCACTAAAACTCCATAATTATTTTTCAAATATTCACTATAATATATAGAGTCCTATCAAGGTTCCCAAAAATCCCAAGAAACCTCTCTTTCTTCCTTTGGGGTAATATATCCAAGTAAGGTATCATCACATTCCAATGATTCTTTAAATTAAAGAATATTCCTTGAAATTAGTCTTTCTAATTTAGAATTTGTAATATTTTGAAACATTTAATATGATTGTATTACTAGAATTTTTTTTATTTTAATGATATATTATTTATCCTCACTCATTCTGACATTATCTAAACCATTACTATTTAGAAATTCTATAAGGTATTCTCTCTCTCCTCTTTTATCTAGCACTTAATTTTTGATGTACCCTTTTTATTTCCATTTTCTTAAGTTGGGATACATTATTACATATTTCCATTACGTTCAATTTTATTTTTAAATTTTGATATCCCCTTTCCGTCTCATTTATTCCTCTTAACATCGCTTATGTATACCTGTTACTATGCCTAAATTTTGTAATGAATCTTCTACGTTCCTCTTTATCAAGCATTCCTTTTATGTTATGTCTTCCAAATTACTTTTTCCTATGTTGGGATATGTTTATAAAATATACCTCTTACTATCCATTTCAATTCTAAATTATGATGGACCTCTTTTTCTTTCATCAACTCATTTTGGGAATTTCTTTATGATGTCGTTATGCTGCTAAAATTGCACCATGATTTTCCATTCCAAAACCATTATATAGTGAATACCATACCCATTTCTATATCACAGTTATAAAACTTTATGAACATATACTCATTGATTTGGTACTTAAATTTTATGTATTCCACATTCATATATCGTGGAATAAATTATGATGTTGTATGAATCCAAATTATATAATATATGTGGCACACTTAAACACGGTAATGAAATGATTATGAAAGGTTCATCCTGATAGCACTCCAATGCATTAGGTAATGGTAGTATCATGATACTTCATGTTGGGATACGGTATTTACCTTATTCTTTTATGCTACTTTATCCACTATGGGGTATTGGTGGATTTACCCTTGATGTATTTATGATTTAGGGTTTTATGTTGTTTGCACATTTTCCATGTGATGATTATCATGCCATATAATTCCTTGTTATTCATGTTACATTATGCCTCATTAATATGGATTGTCTAAAATGTTTTTTTATCCTCATGCTATTCTATGTTTATTCCACTACTAGGATTTATAGGTCACCCCATTCAAATGTATGTAATCAGGTTATACCATGAGTTGTTAAGTACGAAGGACTTTTTTGGTCCTGTCAATGAAGTTTTCGATAAAGACTTTGCTTTCAATATTTGAAGTTATTATATATTATACCAAATTACCAAAGACACTAGATCTGTTGATATTATAAGTTTTATTATGTGAAAGTTTATGTACTAAATAATGTTTAAAAAATGAAATAAATAGCAGGGTAGTTATAGTTGGTATCAAAGGATAGGTTTAGTTTTTTTGGAATTAAGAACAGAAAACCCTAGTGACAACCCATAGTGATAAGAATAAGTGTAAGAAATCGTCCTTAAGTTTTCATTTGTAAAGATAATTTTTTTTATCAATCAAATAGATCCAAATATGGATAGTACAAGTAGATGTGGTTCTATAATAGATATACCCAGGAGGATCAAATTTGATGAGGAGTTCAGAAACCTACTCAGAGTAACCTTGTACATGAAAACGAGCCTTACCACACACCTGGTCTGAAACTATTGTGTGATATTCTTTGGTAAATTCCAAATCTAATTTCAAACCATTATTTAGGGAGTAAAAAAGTACCCAAAACAATATGTGTTAGGAAGTAGATCTTGGATAATATAGACTAAATTCTATAATCTCACAAGTTAAGGAGGAAATTGTATGTTATCCCTTTAATGTCATTGGATTATCCCTTTTTGTGTTTAACTATTTAAGATACTTATCCCTAATTTTCGTTTTATTCTAGAAAATGGTCAGAAATATGTGTAATTTGGTTAACAACCAATGTGAAGGTAAATATTATGGTAGAGAAAAAGGATTCCCAAATATGTTAAGGAATAGGAAGTTGGAATCTTAGGAATTTTCATATGATAAAGTTGATAAGGGAAAAAAGACACAATCTCCTTTGTGTAACACGTGTGGAAAGAGGAACCAAGGGAAATGTTACAAAGGGACTGGGAGATGTTTTATGTGTGGAAGGACTGGTAAAATTAAACCAAATTAGATTTTTATATTAATATTTCAAAAATAACGTTTAGTTTTTCAAAAAATGTTTATAAAAGTTTTAAAATTTATTTTTTAATTATATCTTTCATTAAAATGTGGGAAAATTTATTTTTAGAAAAAATAATGTTTTTAAGAATAAAACAGTTTTATCATATATGATATTGAACATATCATCCATTTTAATTTAAAATCATTATATAGTCTATAATTATGAAAAATAAAAATTCTATAATTACCTGGATTGTTACATCATGTTCCACTAATGAATGAACAACACTATTTTTTTAGGGATCCTTCATAAAAAATTAAACGTGCAATTCAAAACTAAGGAGTATAAGATAAGTGTTCCTTAATTATCATTATTGAATTTAAATGTTATTATGTTTTAAAAATTACCTTTTTTATTTTTATTAATACATTTCTGTGTCTAATTATCCTCATTATCCCATGGATTGGGGGATTGATTTTCAAAATTTTCATAATCCTTTCATTTGAAACAGTAGAGTGTGGGTCCTGAAATTTGTTGAGATTTTATCTGTTCACATCATTAGATATATCCTTCCCATAAATTTGGAATTCATATTCTCTATGACCTTACTTTACACACATTAATCATATAATAGTCCCTAAATAAAATTTCTTATATGTTTCCTTCCACACATCATGAATAAAGGAAATATCATCTTTTTTTTTCCAAGGTTTTAATGGTTACCCTTGAATTACATATTTTTTCTTATTAAATCCATGTGATCAAAGGGGTATTCCAATCTAAATTCCACCTCAATAGAAAAATGAACAACTTCTTAGCAGTTACCAATGTTCCGTATGGTAACTCATTTCATAGACTTGTTTATAATACACTAAAAAATAAATTAACTTTACTTTTAGGTCTAATGATATTACTAAAAGTGTACAGCACAAGTCTTTTAATATTTTCCTTACAGGTACCCAAAGATTCATCATACTTCTATTTTAGTACAATTATTTCAAAATAAATTTTCATAAAAATAATGCAAGGTATGTAATTATTTAAATTAAATCTCTTAAACTCATCCCACTTCATGGTGTCAATTTCAAATTTTCACTTCATATTATTGATAAGATTCCACCATTGATTGACTTTATATTCTATATGATTGATGGTAAAAATTAATTTTTCTTGATACAAACACTGCATAACAGAATTTTTTTTCTCAGGTACTAATCCATCTATTAATAACTTTTTCATCAACATAACCTCCTAATGAAGCTATGTGTTTCCTAATGAAGGGCACAATAGAACATTGTTCCACCCTTTTATTCTTTGGAAGCTCAACTTGATTCACTGACTGGGAATGTAATGTGAGGATAATAGTGAATTTTTTCATTCAATATCCCACAATGTTTGGTTTCTCAACTGAAAAAACATTATGTTGTCAGTCACACTCAACATTAACATGATTGCTTCTAGTTTCATCTATTTAATAAAACTAAAATCATAGTGTAAGATACAATTATCATTATAGTAAAATTCATAATCCTGAAAAATTACTTATAGTGAGTCTAAATATTGAAATATTTTATTAAATCTATGACACCATAGGTTTAACTGACGTCATACATGTTCACTATTCAAATCCTTAATTATGGTTCACAAATATATTACGAGTCTCCCAAACAAATCCCTTAGGTGTTTCAAGCCGGGTGTACAGAAAGGATCATTTTCATGAACCGTATGATGATCAATTCTAGATCAATGTGACCTTTTCATTGTTATTACCCCTATATACAATGGTTATAGTTTATGTACCACTTGTATTTCCCATAAATGGATATAATTTCTCAGAATCCACTCACTCTATCCTTCAGCAAAATTCTAGGATATTCTATTATACTTAGTCTTATTTATAGAATTATTTTCACAGATATCACTAGGGTTTTCTCATCATAGTTACCTAATGTTAAATAAACCCTTCTCATATACCAACTATAGCAACCCAATATTTTCATACATAAATATTACATTTTTTTTTTATGAATATTCAATATATTTAACAAATACAAACCTGAGGATCATAAAGGTATAACATCTTTGGATAATAGCTACAAAATTTTCTTATTTAATATATTATCATCAACATCGCCCATAAATATCTTTCCATTTAGTTATCTTGAGGTTCATTCCATACTCATACCATTATTCATACTCAATGGGAGGTAATCATAATAATGGTTAAGCTCATATGCCTATTAAGGGGAAGCATAGAATAGATCAATTGATGGTCATATGAAAGAATTAGAAAATAATAATGTTATGAGATGATAAATATAATACAAAATTTTACAACCAATATATCGTGCATATTAATCCTGATCTATGGAATACAATAATATCTTTTCAAAATAAATGAACAATAAGAGTGAAAATTATTCAAAAACAAATCATGAACCAGATGTACTTTTCATATAAGTGTGGTACCATCAAAAGTATATAAAACATTTCACATGTAATTTTTAACAACTAAGACCATCAAATAATAATGGATAACACCTCAAAATAGGTTCCCTCTACATAAGGAATCAGATATCAAAAAATATTTCCCACACTAGATCAAGAAAATCAACATGGTTCCTATTGTGTATCAAGCACATCAGTTTGTTTCCATCATTATCACATGATATAAACATATTTACCCAAATAATTGGAGAGAGATATAGGTCTCACCCATCACATAATACATACATTTGTCTTCAAAATATCATATTACATGCATCCTATCATAACACATAAAAAATTTAAGGGGTTTTATAAACCATTCATTATAGCATAACCCAAGGAAAATAAATAGGTTTCATAAACATTTCATCAATTCATCATATCATAACCCATGGAAAAGTAAAGGTTTTCACATATATATTTGTTTCATAATAATAAACATAAATTATTCAAATAAATAATAAGGATGGTAACATATTATTATATCCTAAATAAAACAAAAGCACCACCAATGTTTGTAATCAATAATGAATACAAATTCCCTAAAAGTTTAATAATATATTCTTGAAGAAAATATGATTTCATATTAAATTACTTTTTAAAAGTATAAAAATTTCACATATATTAAATAAAAAAACTCTATGGAAATAACCATGGAAATTTGTTTATGTAACATTCAAACAATTGAGTGGTCATTATGATAGAAAAGTTTATTCATGTCATACACGTTAAAACAACGATTCCATTCACATTTGTTTGTACAAAGTCAAAACTACAACATTTATAAAATTAAAAGTTTATTCATTTTCAAAATAATTAAAATTTAAACATGGGAAGATATTTATTTAATAAATTATTTTGAAATAGTAATAACAATTGAATGAAAAATTTTAAAACATTAAAATGGAAGAAAACGGGTTTTCGACTGAAGAGAGAAATAAACTTTGTTTTTACATAAAAACAATATTTTGAAATCTTTAGTAAATTAAGTAAGTAATGTAAAATGAAAAAAATTAATTTCCTTAAATAACCTTTGGATAAGAAAATTTAAGGGATTTTTTCCGGTTTATTATTATATATCATTATTGGATTCATAATCATAAATAATCATAATAAATAATGAGATTCTAACATAAAAACATTACCAATTTTGTGTCCTATGAATCATAATAACCATGAAATAAATACATTTTATGAATATTTATATCACATAATTATCATTAAAATGATCATAAAATACATTCAGGGGTAGTATAGGCACCACAGAAAAGAAAAAAGTGGTGTGTGAGGAATCTGACCCATGAAAATAAAAGTGAGATGAAAATCGCTTACCCTCTTTGGTAACATTCAAAACAAAATCACCATGAAAGAATAAAATTAAATGACACATTAAATATTCTTAGTATAAATAAATTCATGATATAATATGTCAAATTTTCCATATATACACTTCATAAAAGTAAGAATGTTCTTAACATAACATATGTCCGAAAGAATAAAATTTGAGATGAAATTCACATAAATTATGTATTGAATTCTTTATTAATTATTTTATCCACCTAGATAATATATATATTTAATAAAAATCTATTAAAAACCCATACTCATATATATATCACCATATATTATTTACTTAAATCCTTTTATTACCAGTTTATTAACAATTCATTGTTGAAATCATGTTTTAGGATATAGTTTTATCATTTTTCATGTACGATTTGGTTTAGAATTTTCAATAATTTTATTTTGATCATGGTTACAAAATACACATAATGATAACCATTATATAAATATTAAATTTATTTATTATATATGTATTTATAGTAATCCATTAATGTTAATGATAGAAAATGAATTTCATCGTTCAGGGAGATGGTATCTCGTACGTACACATAAACATGGATTCCATGTTCCCAATGGATGGAAAAAATGAAAAGTAACTAATATATTACCTTAAAATAATTATTTTGATTCTGTATGTATCACATATTTTCATTAAAAATATTCTTATTTACTTCCTTGTAAACGGTAGGTGAAGAAAAGATAGAATCGTTTCACAAGGCTATCGTCCGCCAAATAAACAAGTGACATTATCGTATTCCTACAAAATGGAAATTAAGAAGGTATATGAGGTATCATAATTCCATATGTACAGTATTTACTAAATTTTATATAAATATATTAAATTTTTAATTATATCCATCTGAGATATGTGGTATGTAAAAATGAATTACATCGATTTCTGAGGCGGTAGTCAGTCGTACACACAATTGACAATTTCATTTCCCATTTGATAGAAGAGTAAGTGAGTATTTGTTACTAAATTAACATAATAACATCTCATTATATAGAATATATTGGTTTTATAATATCATCATAATTTAATAATATTTTAATGATTTTTGAGAATAAATAATAAATAAATTCTCGATTAATAACGATGCATCTCCATCGGAGGACCTCCTTAGGTTTAAATCAAAAGGCTTCCTAGGTAAGAATAATATAATAAAAAATGACTATGGGAAGTGGGTAGGTATTTGAGGAAATGATTTGGTTATTTATTGGCTGAACCAAGAGGTTTTATATGTGTTATGAAGATAGGAGAGGGTAGCCCTTTTATAAGTGGGGGATAGGACACACTTAGTAATTTTTAAAAGAAATAGGTGTTCCCACATTTTAAAAATGTTAAAGGGATCAGAAATATATCTTTAATGAAAATTATATGACATAAAAACTAAATATGTCTATAAAATGTGTGTTGGACGTGTTTTTATTTCATTTTACCCCTAATATTTTTCATTTAACCCCTGATAATTCATTTTTAACCTTAAAAGAGGTAATTAATTTTTAATATCATTATAATTCATGCAGAAAAAAATATTTAAGTTGAACATATCATATAATATTAATTATTTTTATTAAAAATATGGAACACATTTTTCCCAATTCAATTCTAAGAAGTGAACATTTTTTAATTTAAAATTAATCCTGTAGACATGACAAAAAAAGAGATTTTATAAACACAAAATTTTTCTGAGTATAGAAGGCTTCAATATCAAAATTTAACAAGAATTAAGTTAAAATGAACAATAATTTTTTTTAATAATAACATAATTAAAAAAAATTTAATTTTAAATAAACTTTAAACAATATCTATATTTTTAAATTATTTAAATAAAGAGGTATTTTTTAATTAAAATCCGAATTTTATCACTATTCATCAAAAAAATAAAAAATTTTGATTTTTTTTATCTATCAGTAAGAGATATTTTTGACATGTAGATTTCAAAAATAAATTATTATTTTTCTGATAATGTTTCAAAATTAGGAAAAATTAATTAATTTAATTTTTAACAAAAATCAATAAAACAAATTTTTAGAAAATAGTATTTTCAAAACATATAATGACATTACGATGAATTAAGTACTTTTTAATAAATATGATTTAATTATATAAAATACTAAAAAGTATTTTAAAATATTGTTTATTCTTATTCATGCCTCTTTGTTTAAGGGCTTTGTTATAATGGTCATGTTTAAATAATGAAATTAACGATTTGTTGTGATTTTTTTCAACTCAGTGTTTCTTGTATCAGAAGATATTCTAGAAATTAAATTTATACAAAAACAATTCATAAAAAGATAGGGTGTTACAATTCATTAACTTATTAAACATGGAACTATGTATCTTACTTTAACTGGTTTGGTTAATAAATTAAAGTGTACTCAATTTTATTAATCTCACAATTATGAATTGTGATTAAATATCTGGAGGCGAAAACATCATATCAAATATCAATAGATGGTACACAATAGATTAGTGTAGAGTACACAGGATTACCTACCAAAAATAGAGTCAAATATAAGATAAAAAAAATTTAAATCATCATCTCAGTTGTCCAATTCCATTTAGCTTCTTACAATCTCCACAAAGTTCTAACTCATTCCCAAGAATTACAAATTAATTAACCATAAATTACATAAACTTAAATAATTATAATAAATATTATTAAAATGATAAAGCCACAGAAGCTGAAAGGATTATCATATATCATTTCCAAATTGGATCCATGATCAACAATATGTGGATGGTCTCTCTAAAACATTTGGCATCATTCTGAGAAAAAGTACATTTTCCCGATAAAAAGAAAACAACCAATTTATTCTAATTAAAGTTGATCATTTAGAAGAAATTATAAAAATGGAATACCTAGCCATAATTTCATAAAATAGAGTTTGAGCCTCTCTTAAAACACCCATGATTATAATATTAGAAAATTCCAAAAATCCATTCCAGTTTTCAATGTCCAATTCAACTTGAATTGAATGAAAAAAAATGAAATAATTATCAAGGGACATTCTGTTGTAAATGCACCTATCATAGGAATTATTTTATTATCACACTACATTCTATAGCCATACTAATCCCACTATCTATCAATCATAGAAAATTTTCTCAAGACATAAAAGAATTTCCATACAATCTATCAAGTAATAGCATGCCATTGATCAATCTAAATCCAATATGATCAAAGGAGAAGAATATCAATAGATAATTGAGATGTTAAAGGTTCAAATAAGAAATAACAGAAAAAAAGAATCATATATGATGTTCAAAAATGACCATCATCTACATAAGGTGGTGGAGGCCAATATCAAAGAAGTATCTAAGGATCTAAACCAGATTCACCAACAGTTCAAGTATAGATCCAACCCAGCTCATGAGGAACTCTTGGACATGGTATAAGAGGGGTTCACGAAGAAATTTAACTAAAAATTTATGTAATGGATGAACAATCTAAGGGGTCCTTGAGGGATATAAAGACAGAAAAAATGATCATGAAAATCCACCTAGTGTTCCCTACATGTTGGCCAATACAGGCTCCTTGGATAGATGCTAATCACTAATGAGATGCAGTCTCATTGTGTGATACATCAGCTAGTTGGTTCATGATCATCATCTAAAAGGTGAGTCCTTTTGGGCCTCATGGGCTTCTTCCCACCCCACCAATAAGCCAATAGGGTCTACTGGCTAGTAAGTGCTATGGTTGCAACCCAATTTTCTATACCAAGAATCCTTCCTACTCTTGATGTTTATTTCACCAATTGAGATTCCATTCTAATACAAAATCATCTCTTATAGATGTTACCACATGAAAAACTGTAATTTGACACCCTTTTATCTAAACGAACCATCAGAAAGATGAAAATTTCAAAAATCCTATAAAATATTACAACTATGGCGATGCAATTTGTTACAGTCTCCCTAAAACAGCACTTATCATCCTAAAGATGTTTTTTTAGCATGTGAATCAGGTTTATTTATCTTGTTATGTGTTCCAACCCCACGTTCCAACTCATCATCTGAAGTTTCACTCATTTTGGAACGTCCAACATGCTTTCACTACATGACTCTAAGAACAAGGTCAGAAGCTAGTCTAAATGCTCGTTGTCCTCCAATATTGATACTTAAATCACTATATTCATTGTACATGACACCAAATAGTGTATTCCAAGGATTCCTCCAAATTCCTGATGTTTCTAACAATGACATGAAACTCTATGTCGAACAAGATTTCAACACTCCATTATTATACCATGTGTGGTTCAATTCATTCACACTCAATCAAACAAAAGATAGAGGTTGAGATTTAACACCACAATTTCATTATCATTTCCAATCACAACAAATGAGTATTAAAAAACCAAAGATAACCCAAATAGTTAAACATTTTCTAAAAGTCCCCATCCAAATCATAGCACTAATTTTGTACACAACAAAATGAGATCAATGCAGCCTCTACCCACTATATTCAATGCATATACCCACCAGTGAACATTTAAAAATATGGTTAATTAAACTAGAATTCACTTTTTTACACCACCAATGAACTTTTCAATTTATATTTTTATATAATTATTTCATATACTATACATAGTAAATAATATAATTATAAAGTATAAACTTCTACTCAATATTATTCTTTTCAAAATATGAATCTTTTAGAATAAAACATATTTTCTTTTTGTAACAAATCTTCATGATTTTAAAAAGGAAAAAATAGTTTCCTTTTATCATTCATAAGCCCTATGAAAAAAATTGAAAAACATTTTTTGTGAAAAAAATCAATAAGATAAATTAAAATGAAAAAATAAACTGTTAATCATGAATGAAAACATTTTCACAATGTTTAACTTTTACACATAAAACATATGCTCTTTAGCTTATCGCATGAAATCAAATGTTTCCTATAAAACCATAACATGAATAAAAAAAATCATAAATTTCACTAATGGAATAATCTTCATATCACTGCTAAAAAAAATTATCTCTCCTTTCTATAGAGTGAGTAGCCATCTTGGTTATGCTTTGAATAACCATTGTAGTATATTCCTATAATCTCTTAGGAGAAACCTAACTGGTTAACTATGCTTTATGACCCAATGCATTGGCGGGCTATAATGGGCTCAACCTCCCTCATTTTATCATGAAACCACCTATAATGATAACAATTCCCAAGATCAATAACATAATAATAACACATAAATTATGCATAATAGAAAAATTCATGTGGAAAATAACTTATTTTAATTTGAAATCATTTTCATTTTTTAACATGTCCTACACTCATAAATGAAAACATTTTATTTGAAAATAATATTTTAAACTCATAAATTAAGATAAAAATCTGTAAATATTCATGAAATAGGGAAATTATATTAATGTCGTATATATAAAAAATTATTCTTTTAATTTTTTTTAAATAGAGACATTAAAAAAGATTTTTAAAAGAAAGTGGATTTTAAAAACCAATTTATTGATGTGAGAATTAATGAAATGAATTGAATATATATATTCATTTTATATACACATAATAAAACATTATATGATAATAATTAATTTTACAAATATTTTTATCATGTAAAAATCAATGAATTATATGCTTAACCCAAAAATAAAAATTGGTTTAAAAATTCCCTTACCTTATGTTTGAAAAAGTTCTGAAAAAGTTCTTAACATCCTAGATAATAATATTATATTCATTAATAACTTAATTTGGAACCTTTTCAACATATATTTTATTTATTTCCTTTTTATTAACTCCATTTATGAACACATATATAATTTGTATTTCTTATATGAGGATTATTCCTCAGATAAAATGTTTCTAATAAATGTTGATTTACTTTTAATAGTTTTTTCAACCATTAGAATCTAGTTTCATTTTATTTTATATTATATAGATAAATTAGATCCATGAAATTAAAAAGGTTATTCTTGATATTTGACGATATTTTTACATTTAAATATCCTCTTCTTACTTCTATACATGAGAAAAAAATCATAGCAAATTATAACAAGGGATTATAAAGTTGTTAATGTGTTAAAACTGGAAGTAATGGATGAAAAAAAATTAATAAATATCATGAAAAGGTAAAATAATAATATCTAATTAAATATACTATAATATATTTTATAACATTAATTAATTATAATATTTAATCATGTTAGGTATCATTTGAAGTTCATTATAATCATTCAAGTTAATATGATGATATATTGTATGAATCCAATGCATGAATATCCAAAAAATAAACCACAAAAGATTCATCTTTTCAATTAGAATTATATTATATTTAATATTTTATATACAATCCATCAACTACATATATTGTAATATCTTTTAAAATTTTTTCTTCGATATTTATATATTTATATATCAAAAATAATATGGTGTTATGACACATATTTCACAATAGAAACCTATATATTATATGAAATAGATATGTATTAAGGTATATATAATAATATATAATTATGAGAACATATCACATAACAAATTTCTTATATTTCTCAATGTTTTTGTATTATATTAAAAAATTAATCACTATAATTATGGTTATTATGTAAATAAATTTATGAAATATGTTATAAACCATCAAAAAACTGGAATCTTCCAAAAACAATTTCTTTAATATGATAATTATTTAAATAAATAAAATTAAAATTAAAATATTAATTAAAATTTTGTCTATCTATATTTTTAATTGAATTTAGATACTACTAATAAAACATAATATTAGTATGGAACATGTTTGTTTAGAAAAATAATGAATAAAAAAATTGGTACACAACTGAAGAAATTATAAAACTCATCCTAGATTAGAACATGTAAACAAAGAACACAATAATAAAATAATGAAATAAAAAATAATGATAATATTTAAATAAGTTCATAATATTTCTATAAAACATGAATTAATGGACTCAATTTTCATTTTTTATTCACTGATAAAGCTAATCAACAATTTCTTCATGGGCTTGTTCACCTTTCTAAGTTATTTCAGTCACTATTCTGTGTTACATTTTTTAAAAAGTAAATTGAAATGTACTAAAAACTCAATAGACAAGGAAAACTAAGAAACTATCTTGGATGCGGAACTCTAGAGCTCAATATGGATCCTCATCACTTTCTCTAAATATAATTAAAACCACACCCCTATTCCTTTCTATTTATAAAAATATGTGTATTCAATAGCCAATACACAAACTAAATTTTTATCAAACCAAAGGATATGTAATAAATAGCCTCCTATGGTCATTCATAGAATTAAATAGCCTCTAAAAGTCGACTAAGTCCTAAACAACCATGGAATGTTCATTAATGAGCCACCAAGAAGCTATAAAATGTGGTACTTAAATGACATATCTATGTGGGATTTTGAATTTTACACATGTAATGGTCCTTAGAATCCCATTAATCCAAACTAAATCCAAAATAAATTTTTTTATTTTTTTAATTACTTATGTTTATATTTTAATAATATATATAACTCATTATTTATATAATTCTTAAACATTAAAAAAATTATTAAAAAACATAAACAAAAAAATCGTTGAAAAAATTAGTATTATCTTATGTGTGACCATAAACGACATTTGTAAAGATTTAAATAATTATGAATCTCATCCATAATCATAAACTAATAGTGGTATCTAACAATAAACCATAGCCAACCAAATAATTAAAAGTGATTTAGTGTGATTTTATCCAACACATATCGATTAGATAATTCCATTTGTCCTTAACATCAAGATTAAGAACAAAAAATTGATAATGTAGATCTTATATATATTTTAACAACTAGTCCCCACTGACAAAATAAACAAAAATTTTAACAAACCAATATTGCTGTAATAAATAGCATCCTATTGTCATTAGATGCATTAAATATCCTCCAAAAGTGGATTTTGTCCTAAACCACCATAGATGGTTCATTAATGAGCCACCAAATTGGTTGAAGCAAGAAAAATATGTACTTAAATGACCTATCTAGGTGGGATTTCTAATTTTACACATGTAATGGTCCTTAAAATCACATTACAATAAACATAAGATAAAATTCCATTTTAATTTTTTTCATTTACATATGTTTTAATTTTAATTACATATATAACTCATTATTTATATAATGTTTCCAAATTAAAAAATTTATTAAATAAATAATTTTTAAATAAATATTTCCAATGCACAAAACACGTGCCTCATTTTTTTGATTAACAAAAACATATTTACACATTAACTAATCACATTATTTGAAACAAATTGGCATTATTTTTATGTGTGACCATAAGAGACTTTTTTAATGTTTGAAATAATTTTGCATCTCCTTCATAATTATAATCTGAAAGTGGTATATAGCTTTAAATGATAGATACCCAATGTAAAAATGGGGATTTAGTGTGATTTAATCCAAAACTTATTTTTTCGAGAAGTCACATGGTACTTAACATTGCGCTTAAGAATGAAACACTGATAATTTAAATCTCATATAGCTTGTAACAAATTGGTCCCACTAACAGCACAAGAAAAAAACATGTTATGCTCCTTAGAATCCCAAAACCACAAACTTAATATAAAACACCATTTGTATTTTTTTTATTTAATTGTTTTTATAATTTAATAATATATATTACTCAATATTTATGTAATGTTTCCAAATTAATAATTTTAATAAATAAATAATTTTAAAATAAATATTTCCAATTCTCAAAACAAAATCCTTGTTTTTTTATAACAATCATAAATATATTGATGCATTAAATAATCCAATTGGTTGAAAAAATATTAGCATTATCTTATGTGTGACCAGAAGGGACTTTTGTAAATATGGAAAAAATTATGAATCCCATTCATAACCATAAACTAAGAGTTGTACATAGTAATAAAAAATATATATCCAAAGTAAAAAAATTATATATTTTGATTTAGTCCAACACTTATCTATTCAATAAACCCCTTTTCCCTTCAGATTGATCTTAAGAAACAAGAATTAATAATAAAAATCTCATATAACTTGTAACAACTAGGCCCTGTTGATAGCACAGACACCCGGCCTTAACATGGTCGTTGGGTATTGGGGCACCAGGTACCACAAGAAGCCCTGCAGATATGTGGTCCCCATCCTAAGGCCCACCCACATGCCCGAATAGATCATCTGACCAATGAATATCCCCACAAGCAAACACATGTTCTTTCAAGTGTTCATTTTCCTCACTCGCACACATCCTAGGAATCTTTCAAGAAGGTCACCAATCCTAATAACTACTCTAGTAAAAGCATGCTTATCTATGTAATTCTAATCAGGAAGGATCCTGAGAATAAGTTTCACCTTGTTGACATGAGTCATATCATTTTTCTTTTAACTCTTTATCATTTTGGGGGGTCACATTCACCCCCCACATTAAATCATAATTTCCTTGTTGTGGACTGTACATCTAAACAAAGGCAGTGCACCACACATAAGGCTGGGTTTCTCCTCTGATACTAATGTTACAGCTGGGAATCGCTGATAGAAACACACCTTAAAATGGTCATTGTGTCCTGGCCCACTAGGTACCAACAACTGCTTTATAGACATGTGTTCCCCATTCTTGGTCTCACCCACATGCACAAACAAGTCATCTATCCCCATAGGACAACACATTTTTTTCCAGTTTTCTTTTTCCTCAATCAAAAAAAAATCCTAGAAAACATCCCAAAAGGTCACCCATCTGAATCGCTACTCCCGGTCAAGAACACTTAATAATGGATTTATAATCAATAAAGCTTTTGAAAATAATGGTGCATCTTGTTGACATTGGTAATATCATTAAGTCATTTACCCCTTTATCATCCTAGGGTTTTACATAACTAATATATTTTCTCAATTAATAGATTAAATAAATATTTTATAATTACATCACAAGTTATTAAAATTTAATGGTCATGCACGTTTTTAGTCAAAACACAATTGAGGGGCTACTATGTCATAACCAGTCATATGGGAAAAAACACTGACATGGTTAATCAAATCCCTCTAATTGGTTAGTTTCATACCAAATTACCTTCTACTAAGAAAAATTATCAAATTAATTTAGACAGGTATCCATGAATGAAACCTCACAAGTATATAACCTCTTTGATAACCTCATGTTGAAGGATACATAGTCAATTTTCAATTAACTAACCACAATTAAACAAAAATGAAAATCTAAATAGTGTACTTTAGGTTGTTCAATCTAAATACATGTTCCCCAATATGTATCACATGATCAATCAGTTTAATTTGTATATAATAGATCTAATTCATATTGATCTTAAAATATCAACACAACCCAACAAAATGATCACCAATCAAGGATAACATGGTAATACAAATAATTCTAGGGTCATTATCATTTCATATATCAGATTCTATATAAAAGATAAAGTAGTGATAATGTATTTCCATTATTATACATTACATGATAAAATATCCTCCCAACATAAAATCACTAGACTAACATTAATATAGAATCATTAAAAATCTCTCACATGAACTAAATCTAGTCACCAATGTATCTAACTCTAATAGAACTAGTGTTGATTCAATAATTTTTTTTGAAAAAATATTTTTTAGGGGATCAATAATATTATACTCTATGGGAACTCATCACATATTAATATAGCCTCTATCAATAATTAATTTTATGATATGAGATTGAAAAATAATATGTTTTCATATTCGATGATACTTGAGTTATTTTGCTGTGAAAAATGGTCCACTATTGTCACAATAGACCAAAATTCGATGAATGATGCTTGGGAAAACCCCTAGTTCAATAATTAACTTAATTATCCACAAAAAATATTTATCCATGAAAAATATTCTTTTGTATTCGACTTATATTATAGAATTATAAGTAGTCAGCTACATTGATCTTTTCCAGATTACAGGCACACCATTCATGAATCAAATCTATAGGTAATTTAAAGTCATATTTATCTATTTGGAAAAAAGCTTCAGTGTAAACTGTTACAATGATATCTTCTTTTCCAAAAGTGAATAAAAAGGTATCATTAGTTCTTATAAAATAATTGAGGATATTATTTATGAATATAAAATGGTTTTCACCATAATTTTATTAGTATCAACTCATCATAAATAAAAAATAGGATACATCATGATTGGTACATTACATATTATACATGGTTGATTCAACTACCAAAGAAGATGGAATATTACTCATGCATTCCTATTCATCAATAGTTTAAGGATAATATGTACTGAAAATAACTTTGAAATGAAACATTTATAAAGAGATTTTTTTATTGTTTTTTATGTTAAAACTTTTCAAAAATTTACAAATTTATATATTTTTACCAAGTCAAAGAATTCAATTACTTATATCTCTATAAATATTTACACTTATGAACATTTCTTAACCAAGTTCTTTTATTGATAATAAATATCCCAATAAAATTTTAAGTAATTATTACATTTGGATATCCATTACAATGAGAAGTATATCATCAAAATAAATCAATATAAAAACCATTATCCCACTAACCTTTTCAATACACAGGGTTCATATTTATTTTTGATGAAGTCAAACTATTTTATATCATTATAAAATCAAATATTCCAACATTTAGACTCTTAATTAAACCCATAAATCAATCATTGAAACATATAAAAGTCAAAAAAAATTATTTTATCCAAATTTTTTTTATTGTATCATATATAAATCCTCAAAATAATTCCCATACAAAATACAGTTTTAACATCTATATGATATAATTCATAACCATAATATTTTAATATAGAAAAAAGAATCTAAATAGATCTAATCAAATCCATATGAGAAAAGATTATTTTATACCCAAAAATGTAAATTTGATTAAAATTGTAACTTAGGATGTGATATATATATATATATATATATATATATATATATATAATCTCTACTATCGATATTAATGTTATTTTGAAAGATCCATTTACGCCTAATGGGTTTTACCCCATCAGAAGGATCTTCTGGTGTAAGGTTCAACCCTTATGGAGGATTACACTTCTGAATTTTTTTATAGACCCCATGTGACAGCCTTATATGGGAATGTTTTTTAGAGTATGGGAGGTCTATAGATTATCTCATGATTTTGGATCATGTAATATTATTTTTTGGATTTACAATCTAAGATGTATTGTTAGAACATGATTAGTGATAATAATGCTCCCCAACCAAAGGGTTTGTTATATATAGGTACATGGATTGTTTAACCGAGCTTATGGATTTAGAAAATTGTTAAAAATCTATAAATATTTTGAAATAATTCCACATGATTTTTTTTAAAATGTGATCATTATTCATGTGAAATGGAGGGATTCTGATAGTGGGGATTAGAATGGTTAGTGAAACATTTGGAAAACCTTATAGATAATCTATATACCATGTTAAAAAAATTTATTTTTATGACATTTTTATTTTAATTATTATACTCTTAAACCTGGTTCAACTTTACAATTTTGACATAGAATCCTAATTCCCACCCTGCTCTACCTCTACTATTCCGCATAGTGTATCTCACTCATCCCATGGCGGTTTCATATTTTGTTTGAGGAATTGAAGATCCTAAGTTAAGGCTACAAATCAATTGTCACCTATTTCTCAATTATTTAACTAAAAAGTGACCACTTATTTTTTATCTAAAACAATCCATTTTTCTAGTACTTTTCTCAACATCTATATTTTTCTCATATAGAAGGCCAAAATCAGATGAGTAGACAACTATATGTCTATCGTAGGTGGTACATAATCTAAACTCATTATATTTAATTCATTTTCTAAGTGGTGTGGGGTTTTCTTTCTAGATTTTACGTGTCTTGAACTAATTTAATTGAGTATACGATTTATTTAACAACTTTAGATAAATACACAACAAATGTTTTAAATGAATTTTATAAATAGTGGTACCTATAAGATACATGTGTTAAGAGGTATTCCATGAATAAGTAAATTTGGTTCGATTAATTTTATGAATCCTTTGGAAAGGAATGTTATAAATTATGGTTCGATTTTGATATTTTAATTTTGTAATCCTTGGTTTATGAAATGGGTAATGAATTCTATGATCTTATTTTCTATATTGTGAATTCAAATGAAATTTGTAAAGTAAATTGATAATTTTAAAATATGAAATAGTGAATGTTAAAATGTGACATGGAGTAAAAGTTGTGAATGGTAGGTAATGATGAGTTGATAAATGGATAATGAAATGGAAAAATTTTGGTAAGGAATCAATATGAATTCATATAAGTAATAAAAATGAATTGGTAATATCTTCAATAAATTCATGAGATTGAATTGTGGACCCAATGAATTTGAATGAGTTGAGTTTCTATTATTTAAAATGATTGCTTGAATTATATAAATTAAATAATGAAATGCTAATTCTTGAGAAGCCCATGGATGATCTTCATGGACTCATAGTGAGAACCAATACTTGATAATTCTTGGGATGAGATCCTTAGAATTGGCCTTAGTACTAGTGAAATAGAATTACATAGTAATGCTCCTTGGATTTAGCCTCAGGAGTGGGTGTGTAGGATTCTATGGGGTGATTACTACGAATTTATTATTATTTCGTAAATTAATTAAATGATAAAATTATAATTCTAAATAATTACATGGATGAGCGCTATGTATTCTATATGAGACATAATTTATTTGAATGTAATTGATGAACTCAATGAATTTAGCATGAGATTTGATCCTTAATAAGTTCTTATACATGATCCTTATATTTGGTCTTCATAATAATAATTAATTATTCAACATTACTTGGATGTCCTCTTTGGATCATGATTGGGATTACCTTTTATGGTTTAATGATCAAATACATCAAAAATTAGCTAAAGTTTGTTTGTGTAGCCTTGTTTGTCACTATAGAACTTAAAATCTAGTTTCATTTATTTTTTTTTATTTACATATAGCACTTATTCAAGCACTTATATTTCAGATTGGATGTTTCAGAACTTCATTAGTGGTTTCCTATTGAGTTGTAATCACACCCAACTCATGATATCTATTGGTACCCGAGCATAATTCATGGTTTTAGGTCCAGAAAAGGGAAAGATCCTTATGATTGATGTGTTCCTGGGAACTTAGGATAAACCTTGGATTATAGGGATTGGGTAAGGTCTTGGGAAAACATTGATTGATTTTTTAGTTCATATCTATTTTACTATTAGGTTTTTTTGTATTTTATTAGTTTTTGATATACGACTACCTCACATGCATTTTATGGTCTCATTTCTGTGTATCATGGGTTTAGATTAGTTATCACCACATGGAAAGAAGTTTCTTTACTACTTTTTATTTGGACATTATATCATTTTTCATTGTTATTTTCAATGTTGTTTCGCTCTTATAAGTGGGTATATTCTCTCTATCAAACCACCATAGACTCATGCTTCTAATCTGTAGCCTCTAGAATATGGTGAGGCATGCATGTGGTCATCTGGTGACCTAGATCGATTACTATTTAGAGTCGACCTGAGTGGTAAATGTTATCATCTAGTATCAAAGCCTTTGTTTCATTTATTTTACTATTTATAAAAGGTATAGGGGAAATATGATATTTTCAAAGATTGTAAATGATCTCATGCCCATAATTATTTAAAACATGTATAGGGTAATACTCTAGTTATCATGGAGTGGACTTGTAGTTCTTGGATTTTGTTTTTTTGTTATTGATCTATTTTCAACTTGAGTGAAAATCTTGTTATTGACTATGATATATGATTTTTTTTCTATTTTTCAATATAAAGAGAAGGTGTGTGTTCACACAACCTTCAAAGAACATATGATTTTGAGGAAAACCCCATATTTCCTATTATTACTTATATTCCATGAGATAAGATGGTAGTCTACATATTAAACAAGAAGAGATTTATATTTAATTTTTACATATATGTCTACGGTTGTATCTTACCTAATCAATTAAATTTATGTTATTATTATTCCTAATTATTTGGTAAAAGGGTTAAGGATGGAGTTCATTAAAAAATGACATTAGGAAAAGTATATGATGTTTTCCCATATAACTTATGAATGAAATTATATTTCACTAAGTCAATGAAATTTTAAACATTTATAAATAATAGGAAATAGATATTAAAATATGATACAAAAAACCCGGATCCTTTTTGTATATAGTGGAATTTATATTTATAAATATATATATATATATGTTGAATCCCATGTATATGTAATTTTCACCCTGATTATGGACGGTTGGGACAATTGAGAGTGCCAAAGTTATATGATCCCAGTTATACATGATTTAGTGG
This sequence comes from Viscum album, assembly GCA_963277665.1. Lineage (NCBI taxonomy): Eukaryota > Viridiplantae > Streptophyta > Magnoliopsida > Santalales > Viscaceae > Viscum > Viscum album. The sequence continues at coordinate 819,061,257 of OY728165.1, forward strand.
ATCATGGGGTGTGTGGCTATTATTTCTTTCTCAAGATGTAATGTTGAGGATTTAAATGTAAATTTTTTCTTATGCAGGAAATATTTGTGCAATACATGATCATGGGGTGGGTATAAAGATAGAGATCCATGTTTTTGGTACCCATATGGTGTAGGATCTATAATATTGAGCAATATTATACTTTTCATAACATTCCTTGAGGTAAAAATCTAATAGTAGTGATTTATTTTGGAATGTGATTCTTGTTATATATGTTAGTATGTGAGACCTTAGAGTGGGTGGTTTTACTATAATGTTATATGGATTTTGTTTGAAATGGGAGAACATGTGCTACCCAAAAGAAATGGATTATTTGAGGAAAATTTATAGTACTAGTTGTGAGATACTAAGATATCATGGGAATGGATTAGGATAGTGATCGTTCTTCAAGTTCAAATGATCAAAGGTATCTTGAAAGAGTGGGTTTCTTAGGAACAATAATTTCATTAGAATGAGGATCATGGTTTGGTTCCCATGTTTTAGATCGATGCATGGGTTGCAACTGGATATGGTTTCTTTTGGAATTTCTTGTGGATATGTTTTTCTAATTTTGATGAATCAGTAATGAATTTCCCTATTTTTTGGATACCCATAGAGGTATATTGAGAAAGGGAATGTCGATGACTTACGGTGTTTTGGAATCAAGGCCCTTATAAGGAAAAGATTATCTATATTCCTAACACAATTGACTTTTGATGTTGTTTTTTATGTGATGGTTTATGGTGACCCTATATGGTTGAATCTATAGTGAGTTTATGATCGATAAATAAATTTTGTTAAGGATCAACACTCAAGTGGTTTGTGGTCATGTGACTGACTTTATCATGATGATACGCCTTAGTTTTGAGAAATTATAATGGTAATTTTCATTTGATGAGACTTGTTTGTGGTTGAGGAATGGACAATAACTTAGGAACATGCACCGAGTTTGGAAGAAATGTGATTCATTGGATATTGAGTTAGATTTTCATGTTCATGTTTTATAATATTGTAAAAACATTGAATTTTAATGTGATTAGGGAGGTAAAATGAATTGGATATACATTATGTTGGTTGTCCTATGGATTATGTTGTAAGGGTGTTTGTTCCCATTTTTCTTAAATGTTTTCAGGGTAGTGTTCACTCAATAAGACAAACATTCTTGAATTAGTGATGGAACCCATTCAGTTCAGTGTTAGTGGAGAAAACTAAGTAGTCCAACATGGTGTGGGATTCACCATTGGTTGTTTGATTGTGTGATTCCCCTTTTTGATGAAATTTAGTTGGATATCATTTATGAAATAATATATATGATAAGAAAGGGTTTTGATAAAAAAAATTGGTCAGCACTTAGGTATGAGAAAAATAGTAATGTATAGTCATCGTTTGTAGTAATGGATATATTTTGGGCTGTATATTTTAGATTTTTGTTCCAATAATTTAATGATCAAAGTAATTATATGATGGGGAGTATAATGTTGCTACTAATTTCAGAACACTATCATGGAAAGGATCATAGATATGGTAAGACCAGTTAGTGGATGGTAAAAATAACTATAGGATGATAGTGTAAAAATGAATATATTTGTATCTAGTTTTGTAGAGAATACTAAATTTGGAGATTATAGGAATTGTGAATCAAACTCAAATCACTAGTATTACAGATGGAGTATAATTTATTGATATGCTTTGGAGTCAGATCAATGATCTGTTGGTTCTATGTGTTGGGTTCAAACAATGAGTTTAGGCTTTGATGGTCTTTAGATGACCTCAGGAGCTAGGTATCATGATTGACAGATATTGTAGGGAATAAAGGGATATGGCCAATTATTTTTAAGTAGATTAATCTATAAGACGTATGACCAGTGATGATGTGTGTAATTGGATGAAATAAAGTGGAATCCACATCAGACAGATCGTGAGACTCAAAGATTTTGTGTTCATAAATTATTCCAATTGGGTGAGGAACATATAATATAATTTTCCATTATAAGTAGATAATTATATTGGGGAGAATCATAGGCTGGGAGATGGATTATTGATGATAAATCGATAGATATATGATTTTAATAGTTGAAATCCCTTAGATGTTGGTTAATAATTGGGTGATATGGGAAGGTTAGAGTGACATTGACACTCGGGGATGGTATATAAACATAAATTATGAGGTGATTCATCATACTATAAATAGTCTAAATAATTATATTGTGAATTTCAATGAGTTTGGAGTTTAGCAATTCCACAATAAGGGGTTCATTGTGATGGGGTTATTCGAATTGATCGGGGTCGTGATTCATGGGCCAGTGAGGTTTTTCAATACTGGGGCTAGTTGCTGTGGTTTTCACATGACCATGAATAGTGGGAGGCAGGTGAATCAATGTTTTTTTGGACCGACTCTCAGGAAGGAGGTATTATAGAATGTTCAGTCGATCTTCAAGATGCATGGTGATATTCTAATGTTAGAATATATTGTATTATAATCAAGGTTAAAAACATTATTAGTTCTAATAGTTTGACTACCTATTTTTATTGGTTTTGTTAAGGTTATCACATCATAATCATTGGAGGAAAGGGAATATTTCATCTTGATATGTGGGGCCATTTAAAACTTTTTAGAGGATCAATCTTGTTGAATACAGGTCTGACTCTTCTATAGTGTTTCATTGATGTGTGATGTATTTATTAAATCTCATATTCAATAAATTTCTCATAATCCATCTCTGAGGATTCAGAATGATGATTTTGAGCATGAGGTAGATGCATATTTGATGAGTATCTGAATCATATAGTGGGGAAAAGTCATAAGAATCTTTGAGATAGGCAATCCCTCTCATACTAGTGTACTAGATGCACAATCATATTCAATAGTGAACATGGGAGAGAGAATCGTACATGCGAGTATAGTGACTGAAGAGGCTTGGTGGTGATTGGGAACATGGATGAAGGATGAGTTGGCATATGGTGGTTATGTTTTATGTTATACCTTTTTTAGGTGTATTATATATGAATTTGATTCAACATCTTATGCGATACCCTTAGTGGGGCCTGTTTTCAAGGTGTAGGGGACATATAGTGAGCATCTCAGGGGTTCTAACGCGAATTTTCATTTTTTTTGAACTTGTATACTTTGGTGTATGGTTAGTGCAAATTTTATGATAAATGTGAACCCGAACAATAAAGCCTAATATTTATAATAAAATAGGTTTTCAACCATGTTTTGGGACATCAGAAACTATTAAATCTCCACAAAAAATTGTAGAGGCATTTTATACAGTATGTCAAACTTTGTGCACCAACCGTTTGCAATGTTGTACGTAAGACAATGGATATTAACATGGTTGTTAAAAGGTTTGTCCAATAATGATCCCAAATAATTTTATCCTTTTTAAGGGGTCCTTTATAACATTATTACTTATGTTTATTAATATCATAAATCCAATTTTCTCACCTATTTTGACATAGAAGCCTCACAGGCAACCTCCTCCTCTCCCTTTTCCCATAGATGATCTCCCTCATCCCATGGCCATTTTAACATTTATCTAAGGAGGTAGAGATATTAAGGAAGTGGAATAAATTATTAAATCCTCATTATCATCTATCTCACTACCAAGTGACCACTTTCAATATATGTCTAATATTATCACTTTCAAATGTTTTGTTTGATTCTCTATTTTCTACAATTTTAGCTCAAAATGAATGCTGGAATAAAAAAACAGGCATCAATGAGGCAAAGGTAGGGGTTACCTAAACTAATTCCACAATCTTGTTTTTTTATGTGGTGTGTGGTGTGTTCAGGTCACATGTTTTGTGTCTAGTTCTAATTTAAGTGTGTTTCTTAATTACGTGACAACCTTAGTTAGATACTTACTATCAATGTTAAAATAATTTTATAGATGGAGATCCCATTATTATTACTTAATTAAGATTCCATCAATGAATTAATTATTTTTTTGGTAAAATGTAATGGACTCTTAGGGAATTCAAGGTGAAATTACTGTCTAATTTTGATATGTTAATTTATTGAACCATGGTTTAGGAAATGGGAAATGGATGTTGTGATGTGAATTGATAGTATATGAAATGAAATGAAATTCTTAAATTGAAATGGTAAATTTTAAAATGCGAAATGTTGAATATTAAAATTTCAAATATGGTCAAAGTTATAAATGGTAAATGATTAAGAGTTTGTAAATGAATAATTAAATGGTAAAAAATTAGGAGGACACATTGGGAATTTTTCCATGTAATAAAAATGAAACTATAATTCCATGGATAAATTAATGGTGGTCAGCCATGGACCTAGTGAATTTGAATGTGTATAATTATTAATAGATGAAATTAATACTTTAATTGTGTAAATTTAATAATGAAATGATAATCCTTGTAAATTTCATGGATGGTCTATAAGGATTTTTTGGCAAAAAATTCTTAAAAATTCCTTGGATGGTCTCATTAGATTTTCCTTGGGCCTAGTGATTTGTAATTTCTTTGTGGTTCCCCTTGGACACAACATTGGTCCTAGTGATTATAACACTTGATGACTCTGTAATTCCCTGAATAAACTCGTTGGATTTTTCATTAGGCCCAGGGCTATAATTTACCATGGGATGGTTCCCATAGATCTATAATGATAATTTAATTTCATTTAATGATAAAATTATAATGCCTCAAACTTCTCTAGATAAGAACCATTGATTCTGTATGATAATGATTCATGGGAATTCAATGGATTCACTCCATGGATTTGGTGTGAGACCTAATGCTTGAAAATTCCTCAGATGAGATCCTTGGATTCATCCTTGATTCTAGTGGTTATTTATTTGTAATTACTAAGAGCTAATCCTTGGATTCATCATGGGTCTATTAATATGGTATTATGATCATATACATCCATAATTGGGTGAAATAAGTATATCAATCCCTGGGTGTCACCATACAACATGAGCCCTGTTGTGGTTTATTTATTTTGTATTACCTACATTATTTATACCAATTTCATGTGAAATAATATTTTAAAGTAGATATTTATCTATTTCCTTGGTGGTGGAATATTGAGTTTTATGAAACCCTTCTTGTGCCACTGATTGGTACCCAGTCATACATCTTGGTTGCAGGTTTGGATAAGGGAAATTATAATGTGATTTATGTATGTTTGGGAATCTAGGATAGATTATTAATGTTTGGGACCAGTCTAGAAATTGGTACCCTATTGATGGATTTTTCATATTCTTGTCTTTTTGTCTCATGTGTTTGGTTGTATATGATACAATGTCAATGTATGATATCATAACATTCATTTTATAGTGTTATTTGGTGGGGTTTTGATTTTTTATCAGTCCTTTTCTAGATGTAAGTTCATTACATTATTTTTTTTGGTGTATCTGATTCATTTATAATTTCTATAGTTGATGCACCCTAATATGAGTGTACAATCACCCCATCTTATAACCTTATAGCTTCACTACTAGTCGGTATCCTCTATAATATAGCGAGGAATGCATGAGGTCATGTGGTTTCATAGTTAGGTGACTTTTTAGATTGAACAGAGGCAAGGAATTTATAACTACAATCTAAACCTAATTAGTGTAGTTGGATTAAATTTTTAGATTCCATTTATTTTATCCATTTATTACGGTTAAAACATATGATGGTTTTTAAGCTGACGAATCATCATTCATTACCATTAAAATGCCTTCATGAAATAATATCATCTTATTGGTATTAGGACTCAAAAATTTCAAATTTACAGCCACTAAATCATTTGGGATCAAAAATAAATTTCTATAAAGATAACTTTTCCAGAAACAAAACACTTTGTACTCTAATGCATTACCGAAATAATAACCCACTTTCCCTTCCAGATAACAAACAAACATATATATGTTATTTTTGTTCAAGTTTACATGTGGTAAAAAATCATACATATGATTCACAACCCCAAATATTTGTGAATTAAAAATTATGATAAAACCTAAACCACATCTTAAGTGGTGATTCTTAAAAAAACCTCTCATGGGAATATTTTAGTGTAATTGAAGTCATTTCTTGAGCATAACCATTCAAAAATAGATTTGTATCCATGGAACATCCTTAACTTAACCATTTCTAAAAAATTCAATTTTTAAATTTAGATTCACTATTTAATTATTGTGTAATAGGTTTTTTGAGTTGTGATATTATACCATTATCTCCCAAATATTCATAAATTTATTGATTAAAATATTCCCCACATCAATCAAAGTACAGTTTTTTATCCTTTTCCAACTAGGTTTCACACATTTTTTATAAAAGTTTGATAATTTGAAAGGATCCATAATTTTCATTAATAAGATACACAAACGCATTTCCTATTATATAAATAGTAAAGGTAAGGAATTAATCAAATACATATTGATCTAATTATAATTTTACACCCCGATATTTTTTTAAATAAGAACATAATATTTGATAGCGTATACAATATGCAACACGGAACTTAAACCAACTATGAAATTTTTTTATTTAAATTTGATAATTATAACCCAACCATTAAATTAGAGGGTGTTAACATGATTAACTAATTTATTAAATGTATAAACAAACCCTATTTAACATAAATTTTTTATTAGTTATTTATAAACAAGCATTCAATTTTAAGAAATTTTATGTTAGAATTAAAAAAATTGGTTGCTTCCAAAAAAATTTTATCCTTTTTTGATAGAAAATATTTTATTTATTTTTTTGAAACTTTTAAAAAATTAATTAATAAAATTAAAAACCTATTTTAAATAATTATATCAAAATAATTTTACTAAACATTTCAATTATTTTTCTGAAAAAATTGATTTTCCGATGAGTTGGGGAAATAAATATTTTTATTAAAAACATGATTTTTGTTCTAGGAATATACAATGTTTTATTATGTTATAAAATTGGTTTTAAATTAATTTTTGTTCTCCAATATTTTTAATAACCCAATTTCATTTATTTGGATAAATTTATTTCTTTCAATTTATTATAAAGTCATTTTCATAAGTAAAAAAGAATGTTTTCTAAAAAATTAATTTTACACACGCAATGTGTTTTTATCTTGATAAAATAAATTCATAATTATGGGTTATTTATTTAAATTTAGTGAATATATTATATATTAAATAAAATATTTTGACATTCAATTAATATTTTTTTTAAGCATGAGATAAGAATAAAACATGTTTTATATTTAAAATGTAAATTTTGGAAACATCTTTTCATCGAAATTTTATATATTTAAATTGAAATTAATTTATAGAACATATATGGATTTATTTTGAAAAAATGAATTCTATATTTCGAATCAAGATGTTCAAATTTATTATTTATGCCAATATTATTTTTTCGATATGGATAGTAGTTGTGGTAAAATATATAACCTCGGTAAAGGGTAATTCAGATTAATATAGGTTTGAAAATAAGTGATAAGACCATGTTTTTTGTTCTACATATTATTGGTTGGATTTAATTATACCCCATTTACATTAGACTCTAAATTTATTTTCTTAATGTACTCTTTTCTAATAAAATGACCTATATATTATTTAAAACATAGAACGTTACGAAATGGCACTCTGATAATTTTAATTATCTCTTATATATCCAAATAGGGAGAAATGAAAGTTAGGAACGAATATAAATAAATATTAAGATATTAATTAAATTATTTTCATGATGTAAATTTATTAATTTTTATAAAATTATATAATTACCTTAAATTCGTATGCAATGTCAATGCAGTATATCTTCAGTGAAAAAAAATAATAAATAATCTAAAAAATAATAAAATTAATATAAATTGGGTGATTTTTTACTTCTCCCTGAGTTTTTGGATAATTATGAAATATTTTCAAGGTTCTAAATGCTTTTATTTTTATTAAAACATTTTATTTGGGTATTTTATGTAAAATTAAGTGACTAGTTGCTAAATTTGTGATAATGATATTTTAGAAAAGTAATATTTTATTAAATTACTTAAAATCACAAAATATGAAATGAGAAAAATTGGGATAATATATCATTGAAAATTTAGTCCTTTACCAATTATAATCCACTTTGGACCATTTTATTGAGGACTATTTTAATATATTTTAATCTTTTAGGAAAATCCAAGAGTTCCCCTCCCATTAATTATAAAGTGGAACCCACTATTGTATTATTTACACCACATTAAGCCTTATAAATCAAAAAACATATATGAAATTATATTTTCAACAACACTAGAAACATTCTATATGTTTTTTTTCTAAAAATACCAACTATAAAGTCCTCAAGAGGACATCTAAAAGATTTGATTCAAAGAAGATACAATCGCCTTAATCAATCACTATATTTTAAATTATACTTTAAAATCATATATGGTATCATATATATTATTAATTTTCTTAAAATTAAATTATAATAAATATATATTTATTACATAGGAGGTCCAAACACGTATGAAAGAATTCAGAACTGAGGTAATGGATTTTATTCTCACTTTTATTTCTTTGAGACACGTATCATATTAAATGATTATTTATTTTTTATTTTGTATATACTACATATAAATATATTTTATGATTAATATAAATTTTGGGAAATTAAATATCAATATATGTTTGTTTTCTTCATGGTTATTATGATTCAAAAGTTACCAAAGAGGTAAGGGTTTTATGTTACATTCTCATTTTTTATTGGGAATGTTTACGATTAAATTTATCATGATGAAATACTATGATCAATCTATCAATATAATCATTAAATTTCATACCATATCTTTATTTATATAGAATATAGGTTTTCATTAATTTTTATCAAATTAATTTCTCAATTTACAAAAAATATGCTTTTATGAAAAAAATTACTTTATTTCTCTATCTATTCGAAAAAAAAGTTTCTTACATATCCATGATTTCTTAAAATGTATTAAAGATTGTATTTACTATTATTATATTATTTTTTACAGAAATATTACCCCAATTTTGAATTTTTAAAAACTGGTTTCAAAATTAATCTTCTTTTCATTTTCTAAATGAGTTACATTTGGACCTTTTGTTAAATTATAAAAGTGTTTTTTTCACTTATACAATATTCTTAGAATTTCTCACCATCATGACCACTAAATATTTCAAAGAATCCATTAAAAGTTTTCAAATTTAATTTCAAATAAAATTTATTCCATAATATTAATGATAATTTTTATTTTAAAGAATTTATTTCAATATTAGTAGTATATTTTTACCAACAATATTTTAATGGAATTTTAATGATATTTCTATTCATCAATTACAAAAAACCTTGATATCACTTAACATCTACATGGTATATGATCCAAGGATACCATCCTTATTCATTCTATGCATGGTTTCTGTTTATGTTCAAAATATTTTAATTAAACACATTTCTTTTCCATGGGTAATACTGTAATGGAATAATTAAATACTAATGAAACTCAATTCTTTTTCACGAGATATGTTATAAAGAACTGTCTATGTGACCCATTACTTTTCATGGATTCTAATATGATTAATATTTTATGATCCTGTTTAAATCATATTTATAATTTTCATAATATGATCGAAGGAACCTATATCCACCTCCAAGGCACTGGGTAAATATGGATTTATTGTGATATAAATATGATATTCATGAACCTAATTTCAGGTTCTAAATTTCATGTGTTGGATTATTTTTCATGTCCAAAAGCTTATGTGGGGACCTAGTTTTCATGTCTATAAGATTTTTCATGGAACTGGTTTTGATTTCCATAAGTTTATTCATGGACCTGGATTTTATGTCCATAATATTACGTGTAAACCAGGTCCTATATCCCTGTGTTTATGTGAGGATATGATTTATTTTCTATAACTTAAGGGGTGATAGTATATTAACTAAATGGACCAAAGGCCTTTTTTTGATAATCCCACATTTATGGGAGAATGGGGAACCTATAAATGACCTATAGGATTTTTTAAATTAAATAAACCAAAGGTCTTAAACGAATTATTCCGGACTATGAAAAATTGAAATTTCCCCATCTAAGCATTTGTATCATGATAAGCTCTCAACCATTGCATGAATAATCAATAACATGCCCCATGAAGAGATGCATAGGCCTGGTATCGATGGAAAATGTTAATCTCATATCTTATTCCAATGCTATTCTTATGTTTAAGACACAAACACATGTCTTATTCCAATTTTATGCTCTCATGGATCATGCTATTTTATTTCTTTTTGATACTTGTCTTATGAAATTCCATGATTTATGGAATGAATAAATATTATTATATATGACATGGAGTTTAGGAACTTAAAATTTAATTTTTAATTTCTCATACAATTATATTCATTTTATACTAAGGTTATCATTAATGTCTCCCATGATTACCCTGAATGTGCATAAAATCTCTCCATTTATTATGTTTCTTTTTCCCTAGGACATAAAGAAAGGTTTTGGGGATTATATGTTAATTAAAGGTGATAGTTATAAAGAATCTAATGGGAGACACTTATGCAATAGTTGTTTATGTGTCCATATTTCCAAAGGCGTAAGACCTATATGATTATTTCATGGATAATTATGTTATGTAATGAATATTTATGAAAAAATATGAAATATCAATTTATGAAGAATATGGTTCTCTCTATATAGGATCACATATATCATTATGAATGATTCTTAATAAATATTTTGATCATTTCCTTTTTCCTTAAAAATTATATTTATACCTTTTAAAAAATAAAAAATACTTGCATACATAATGTGACTAAAAATAATTCAAATCTAGAAATATATCATTATAAAGTCTTTGGATTTTATTCCTATTTATATGAACTGGGTGAAAATGATAAAGATAAGTTGATTTAAACAAATTTATTTTAACATTATTATTAATCACATAATAGGTATATTTTTAGGATCAAATATATATAAACCATTAAAAATCAACAAAATTATAAAACATTTTATTCATATAAAAAGATTAATAATTATTGTTCCTTAAAATTTAAAATACTTACATATAAAATAAATATAGTGAAATAACACTTACATTTGTAAATTATTTGAGATAATAGTATTAAATCAATAATAACAATCTAATATGAATATGTAAATTCCATATCCCTATAGATGATATAGAAACTTTTACTCAATTCACAACATGTAGAACCACTTCTTACATTATCATTATTTTCTATTCTCTGATAAGTTACACATTACCAAAAATATGTGTTGTATATCCAAAATCTAATATCCATGATTTATAGTTAGATAAATTTATATGTATAAATTATATTCTTCACACATTTGTATATTTTATTTCATATTAATATATTTAAACACATGTAACGATTCCAATTCTCCATATAGATTCTGACTCTTGGAAATAATTTTTGATAACAGAAGACAAGTAATTACCTATGCATCATTTTGATAAAATTCATAAGCAATGTTACCTCTTGTGATGTAGAAAAAATTTATTTTGTTTTTTTGGGTTCTCTGGAATGGTAAGTTCCTTATAAAGTTTGAGAAATTTTTTAAAATTATGATACTAGTCAATGGAATCACTACCATTAATTTTTTCCTTCAAAATGAAAAAAACACATTAATAATTTTTATCTGTCATGAATTTCCAAAAAAAATATACATCAATATAATTATAATATATATTTTAATTGAATATGTTATTTTTTTAAATATAATCCCACTAAAATTATAACCTTATCACTTATAAAGTTATTTGGTCAAGATCTATATTTCTATGTTACATGACGTAGTTCATATCATCTCTTAAGCCATATATATTTATGTAAACCACTAGTGTTAACTATATCTTATAAAAAAAATTATTTTCGAGTGAAAAACATATTACTCAATTCATTTTCTTAATTTTATCAACCCCATTTCTCTAGGTTAATATCTGACTACTTTACCTAATTAAGTGACCCTTAATATTTACATTAAGATAATTGTTTCACTTTTCTTGACACAAGATATATTATTGATGTTCATCTGAGCATGGACCATCTATTTGATCAATTAAGGTATTGATGAATGGTATTCTTATTGGAAGGTATCTTACACATTGATATTAACTAATTTATTTTATATGAAGTCTCACCATGAACATTAATTGTGTCATATATATACCATACATGATTATATTAAATATAAATAAATAAAATTTATATTATACGAAGTCAATGAATCTTATGCATATTAATTACAAAAATAATTTCACATTGTATTTTCTAATTGGGTTAAGATGTTAATAACATTATATAGATTAATTATATGTATTTATATTGATTGTAGTGATATTAAAATATCTTCCATTATTTTGGGGTATGGTGGACTACAACATTTGGAATGTTATATTTTATATAGGGTATGTGAGGTAACCCAATACAAAGAATTACCATTAATAAAAGTGATCTAAAAATAAGACATTCAATAATTATTTTATATAAGACTCAAATAAAATTTACAAATTACAAATATTTCATAAAACTATATGATATTCTGAAATTTATTAAATTTATTTATTTATCTACTATGACTCTGACACCATTGGAAAGTTTAAATGACGAAACCAACAAATGGTATGCAAAGGATCTAATTATAAAATACACATAAGATCATAAAGAATAAAGGAAAAAACATACTAATAAAAAAAATACCTATTAAATAGGTTTTAATTATTTAGATCAAACTTGAATCAATGATTTTAGGCCTCCAATGGTATCCAATAAAAATTCCACTCACCAATAACATGGTGGGACTATCTTCAAATCAAGGTGAATCTAGTCACTACACTAATGTAACGAAAGGAATAAGGATTGTGAAAGACACTATAAAATCACAACAATGAGGAAAAATAGTGAAGTATGTTGGGTAAGGAACACTAAATAAAATTATGAACCATATTTTCCTTCTCTAAATAGAATTAAGAATATACACATCCTTCTTTATATTTATATAAAGTGGGGTATTCAATATCCTCTATGGAATATAATTTTATTGTAAATATTTATAGGTGTAATAAATAGTTTTTAATGGACTTTTGGAATATTAAATTCCCTCTAAGATTTTTTTATGTTCCAAAACACCATGGGCGGTGCAATAATGATCCAACAATTATGTTGAATCTAGAGAAAATATGTGCTTAAATGACCATTCTAGGTAGTCTTATTAATTTTTCACATGAAATGGGCTTTGAAGGCCTATTACGTAAATCCTAATCAAAAGTCACATTTGGTTGTTATTATTTAATCATGTTTATATTTTAATAATACAAAACCCCATTATTTATATTGTGATTTCACATTAATTATTAAATTAAATAAACATCATTTAATTAAATATATCAAATGTAAGAAAAATAAATCTATTTTCTGTTTATAATAATTAAAAACATATTTACACATGAAACAATCATATTAGTTCAAAATTACTTATTAGTTTTATCTTATTTGTGGCCATAAGGTACATTTTTTGTTTGGAAATAATTATTAATCTCATTGATAATCAAAATCTAAGAGAAGTTTCTAGAAACACATCATAGGAACTCAAATTAACAATGGTTTTGGTTTTATATAATTTATGACATGTCAATTAAAAATGATCCAAAGATAATATCAATATTTTGTAACATATCTCTTTTCTAAGTTCCTGATTTGACTAAATATTATATAATCACATCACATGTAATTAATAAGGCATGTCAATACCACTAAATTAAAATTTTATTTCATCATTTCTTGGTCTTTTGTTTAGCTTCATCCCATTGTTTTTACGAAACCTGGGTAAATAGATGTGGGAAATTTTTCCATATTAAAATCATTGTTAATTTACCCAAACAATTAAGTTACATGGTCAGAAACAATGATGCACACCCACCGCCCCCATATGGAATCATAATGCCATCTATTCTTCTCTCTTCATGGTCGTTTCACCTTAACATAATCATTCTCCACATACTAAAACCTACCTCTGCACATTTTCCCCACTAATTCATTAAATCACCAAAAAGTGAGAAGGAATGTTTCCAACCCACCTCCCCTACATGAAATCTCTATGAATTTTTTCTCTACACCATCACGTTGGTTGTACCCCCACATCATCATGTGATGTTTTTTCCAATATCATCACACTTGGTGCAGCCCCTCATTTTTATGATCCACAAATAAAAATCTTATTTCTATTTATTGTAAATATAATAATATTTATACCTTTACTAATCACATTACTATAAAAAATACTTATTAGTATTGTCTTATGTGTAACCCCAAGGGTCATTTGTATGGTTGGAAATAATTAAGAATCTCATTCATAATAATTAAATATGAGAAGTATCTACAAACATACAATGGTTTTTTGTTTCATTTAATCCATTACATGTCAATTAAGCATGAGCCATGGATAAAGACAATCTATTATAACATAAATCGTTTACAAAATCTTGAGTGGATAAAATAGTATACACATAAATTATATCATTTCTAAATTCCTAACCTGAAAAATTATTGTATCACATGTCAGTAATGTGAAATTTATAGCCACCTATACTTTGCATAAAAATTATGTATCATATTAGATGAATATTCAAATACATAACATTATGATCCATGATAGAATAATTTAGGTTCAGTGTATTTAAAAACATAGATAAATAAAAAACATGTTCTTAAGAGATATACATCATGCCACACTAATTTATTCATAACTAACACCTTTATTAGACATATCATACTTAAAACATTTCTTCATAACCTTGGAAAGGAAACATAAGAAAGGGTGAGTTTGTCTTCTTATAAAGGGTAAAAAATAGAGATATAAATTACCAATTAATTATAACATGAGTATATGGGTATGAGAATATTAGATTCCCATTTTAAAACAATTTATAATATATCATATATCATAATATTATGTCATGTCATAAAGAATACAAGTTCAAAATACATGAATTATAAACGAATCAAAGAACATGAGCCATGAGAGGATAACATTAGAATATGAAATAAGTTTGTAACATAATCATAGTTACAGAAACTTATTTCCATAATCAAATATCATTTCTTGGACAGTTATAGTGGATTGAGTTCAATCTCCATCCCATGATATACATATTCAAGGTTCACACCCAATACTATCATAGTGGGTAGAGTCCCTTAATGAAGTCAGTTCAATCCCTATTGTAGTACTTATTATCTTATGAGATATCCATAATTACCCAATGAACTGGATAGATATATAATTATAGTCCCACCCATTATATAATTCAAATCCATTCATATTTTTTATACAAAATAATAAATCATTCATTATATATAATAACACATGGAATGAAAATAATTTTCATAAACATTTCAATATTTCACCATACCGTAACCTGGGAAAATAATATGGTTTGATAAACATATCAACATAATAGTATCAAATTATCCATATAAATAATAAGTAAAGTATTCTTGGATCACATTTATAAATAATAATAATTAACATGAATGAATGTTATCATAAATGAAAAAAATTCCTTAAAATATATCTGTAATATTTCTTGAAGAAGATACCATTTTCATTTTAAAATCACATATTTAAAATCTAGAAATTCCCAAAATATTAAGAAAAAGATTTTATTTTAAAATAACCATATTAACCATTCAAGGAATATTTATATCATTGATCAGTCATTATGGTGGGTAATTCTATTCATGTTGTGTATGTTAAAACAATGATTCATTTTTCATTTTCCATAAAAATCAAAATTACCCCATTCAGAAAATGACAAGAATATTATTTTAACAAAATTTAGAAAAATTATAAATTGGGTAAAAAATACATTGAACAATAACATAATATTATTAAAAACATTCTAAAAAATATTCTTGAAAACATTTATATGGATGGAAAAGGATTCACAACAAAATATGAAATAAAATCTACTTTTATTGAAAAATATTTCTTGATGCTTTTATGTACCAATGAGAGAAAAATTATACTATTAATTTATATTATAATAATAACCATAGGGGATGGATATTAATGATATTCTTGTGAGGTAGGTTATGATATTTCATCATTGGAAACACAATCATGAATTATCATAGTGAATAATGAGATTGTAACACAAAACTCCTACCTTAAGTTAAACTTACTTAAAAAGAGATATAAATTCCTAAATAATAAATTTAAATTTATCATAAACCAACACTAGATATATATAAATAATTATAATTTAATTTTTAATCCACTTATAATATTTCCACAAAAACTTATTAATATTTTATTATTATAATCATCATTTCAGAGTGTGAACATTTTCTTTTTTAATGAAAGTTTTAGTTATTAAATTTCATTCTATGTACTTTGATCGTGGTTCCATTATCTCCTAAATTCTAACAATGATATTAACATCACATAATTCCACTATATAAATTATTTTATTCCTCCATAAATGGTATATATATAATAATTTATTACACCATTCATGGTGATGGTAGGTCATACATACACATGAATACAATTTTCACTTTTCGAAGGATTGAAATAAATAAAGATAAAAAAAATTATCATTTATTGAATCATTATTATGTCATTTTTATAATATATATTCATAAAATTTATCCTTATTTTCATATATGTGACACAAAAATTAAAAAATTTGCATCTCTTCTTTGAGGTGGTTGTCCACATTTACTCACGAGCGACATTATTGATTTTTAATAGATTGGAAGTTAAGAAGTTTTATATGATATTGCAATTATATATAAATTTTATTTCCTAAATACCATATATAAACATTAAACATAAAAAAATAACCATTGATTAATGATGGTGATGGTAGTTTTTTTATCTCTATGTGTTAGTGGTAGTGTACATGTATACATGAGCGATACATGAATTCTCCATTTGAGGGAAAAGAGGGTGAATAATTTTGGTTACATAATCATAATAAAATTTATTTTTTAAGATACTTAATTCATTATTTTTTGATTAAAAACATATATTAAGAGGAGGTAGAGTAAAAAATAATTTGAAGAAGGTCAGATAGGATGATTACCTCTTCTTCGGTAGGCCTATTTATAACCATTCATAAGGACACTTTCATTTTTATTTTAAGAATATAAGAACAAAAAATTAATTTATAATTATTTTTATAATATTATTGGGTAGTTTTTTGTCACAATATATTATTCAATGTGGTGTAAATAATATAGAGGAGGGGTGTCCTAATTTAATTTGTAGAGAGGACCCAGTTGGAATTTCATAAAAAATAAAATATTAAAGAGTGATACTATAGTAAAATTATTCCAAATGGACAGAGATTCAGATATTTCATAGTATGAGGTTTAAATGTGGCCATGAAATAGTATTAAATAAGTTTTAATCTGAAATCTTACCTGTATCTCTTGGTTTCATCCCCAGTAAACCATTTTTAACCATAACCATGGTGACAAATAATTATAAATTTTATTATTCATTAGGACTAAAATGAAAGTTAAATAATTAAAATAAAATATATTCAAGTTTTAAATAATAGAAATATATTTTATTAAATGCAATTCAAATAAGTGGTAGAAATTAATTTAAAATTTAACCCATAAAGTATGATGAAAATATGTTCCCATAAAAAAAATTTAAGTATAAAGAAATTTTATAAACAAATATATATTAAAATGAATAAAATGACCATAATAAGATTAATCATAATATCACTAAACTATTTTAAAATTTAAAAAATTGTAACCTTTTAAATGATTCACATTAAAATACATTTTTCAATAAAAATCAATACCATTCACTATTCATTGTAAAATTAATATTTTCAAAAAATACTCAAAAAATCATGATGAGATAATTATTTCATGATGATTTCCAAAATTATTTTAATAATTTGAAATAAATTTTATAAAAGTTATAATTTAATTATAATATTTTCTCACATAAAACAATAAAATTCATATTTGAGGAAAATTGGATTTTTTAATTACATGGTGACTTTACTAAAAAATTGGGTACATTATATATCAATATATTTACTTTATTTAATATCACTATAAATATTTCTAAAAACATTTTTATTCTTATTCATACAAAAAATGTAAATATTGGTTGAAAACAATATTTTATATTAGGGTTAATTTTTCCTCGGGGATTTTTTATAAAAAATTATTGAATAAATTTAATTTATTTGAAATGAAATATATCGTAAATTATTTGAGTGTTACATTATACACCCTTAATATGAATTTCAACCTCATGATTCCATTACACTGATATAAAAAATTAGTATATCTATGATTTATCACATCCTCAGGTTCCTGTGTTTCTTTTTCAAATTTTTTATTCCTATGATGAACTTTTAACATGTGATTATTCTTATTTCATAGAACTTTATCTCTATGATGAAATATTTACACACGTGGTTCTTAATAGGAATGAACATGAATCAATTCAATTACTTTTGTTCTCAACATGCGTGATGGATTATGAATTTACTATATTAGGACATATATGTGGAACATATCGTGAACTTGAGAGAGTTTTAGTGGAAGCAACAAGCAATAAGATACTTTCCATAAATGATCAATAATATTGAAGGGTCAAAAATACCTAGGGTATATATTTAGCTCACTTTTTAATCCTATAACATTATTAAATTTAAAAATACATAGGAATACATTCTCATATAATTCAAAATTTTCCTTTCGTTGATGATTCTTAGAAAAACGTTTTGGTCTAATATGAGATTCCTTGATGTGATGTTGTTCCATGACACGACCTGCTATAACACCACCTTGTCCATCAGTATGCCGAGTGTGACACCCCAAGAAAGACTCCAATAAGTCATGGACTAAATACAAGTAATAATAAGGTGATAACCTAAAATGGGATGACTTTACCAAAGTACCAGTACATAGAGACACAACAAGATCTATGAAATAGTGTAGATATATTAGAATAAGCTAAATCATCTAGAGTATAGAAAATGCATACAACATCCTCTAGGAAAATCATCAATATATATAAGGGTAATACATATGATACCAAGGCAAAAATTACAGTCCTGGATAAAAATGAAGTTCTAAGCTAACAAAAACTGAAGAAAAGGAAAAAATGAAGAGGGACCAACTCATAATATCCAAATCCAACTACTGGACATGTTCAACCCTTAGTTGTACTGTTATTCCCCACTAGGATCACCATTGATCAACCTTACACCAACATAAGACACTACACATGTGTGTATATCCTATAAAGGGGTAAGTATATACATACCCCATAGGACACCCAATAACTAAAAAGGGGGAAATAAAAATAGAAATAGTCATCTCATCCAATAAGTAATAGTGTAAATTTAAACCCAACAGATATTCTAGAAATAACCCCTTGAAAAGGAGAAAAGTGGTCTTTATCTACAAAACTAGCCAAGAATGATGAGTAATCCAACAACTCCCAAGTTTTATATCCAATTCCCAACACCACAGACAACCTCAATAAAACCACTATGGAGGGCCAACACCTTGATATTATGTTCCTCATACTATGGATCACTAAATCTCATGGAGTAAATTCTCCCTACTAGATCTTAAATATGGTGGAGTAAAACATTGTAGATAGAGTAAATATTCCCTCTATAGTATAAGAGATTCAAACACTGGTGCAACTAGGGAGTACGGATCCCAGTTTCTCTCTAATGAAGAACCTAATAACTAATATTAGACAAGTTTCATTGAAAGGTACTTTATTCTTGTAACACATCATCTCACATAATTTATTCTAACTCAAGGGCCACCATCCCTTTATATAGGAAAAATTTCATAGGATAGCCTACTCATGGGCCCAAATATGAGCCCGAATCAAGAGATACATAAGATGAAAATCCATGGGAAATGTGCATGATGTGTATAGGGTATACATGAAACATCTGGGATTTCCTAATTCTGCCCATGTATTATGGCACATTCTCTTGTAATTTTTCTCGTGTCAATGAACTCTGGTCTTGACAGTGTACTTGGGACATTCTTGTGTACTATGTCCATGTTTGTATGCTTTGGAAATATCTATTTACTCTAACTATATATACCTTTGTACCCCTGATTCATCATCATTTCATGAATTGTCTCTCATTTCACCTCAATAGTTCCCTCATTTCTGAATCTAAATCAACTAAAATTATTTGTTTCACCAAATATTGGTTGTTCTATGATAGAGTTTTGTGTATTTTTCAAACTACCATCTAAAATAAATATTGAAAATGATAATAAAAATACATGGGGAGGATAACATGAATGATCAAAGTGAGTAATGTACGTTTTCAATTTTTCAGGTTGGATTCTATTTATATATAACAAAACCATAGTTCAGAGGATATAAGTATAATATTAACAAATAATAACACTAGGGATAAAAAATAATCAACCATAAATCAAAATTTTACCTGAAAATAAATTTCTTAGGGGGATTGATTCACATTCAACCTGAAATAAAAAATATGTGACTAAAGCATTCAAAAAAAACCTCTACCTCTAGTCTAGATTGATTTTCAAGGAAAAATAGTTCTACATCATTATTATTACTGAGATACAAAAACTCCAAGGCACATAAATCCATGTCACATGATTCATTATCATTCATTAAAGGCTCTCCACCAACATATCCTCTCAAATCTTCCGTGGTTATGCATATAACCCTAGAAAATCACTATAATGACATATTTATAGATAAATTTCAGTTTTTAGGTCATAAAATAAAATTAAAAAATTATTTATTTTACTTAACGTACCACCAATAGCCTCCATACTATGAAATCCTAATACTGGCCAATTTTATGTTGTTCCTATGTCGAACCCTGCATTTCAGTAAAAACCATGGTCTTAGATATCCCATCTATGATCTTGATCAATGGGAAAATTATATATTCTAAAAATATTCTTGTGTGTGATTCAATATATATTAAAATATTGAATATATTAATTCTTGGATCTACAGACACTCAAACACATCACCTGCTCGAGGAAGAATCTTGGGATATATATAGAAATATTCAAAGGATCAAACTAAAAAATTAAAAGTTTTTACATTCTCACCTATTTGAAGTTTTTTCCCCAAAAGTTAGAATCTAAACAAAAAGGTGAGTTATTTATCATGCATCTAGATATCACACTCCTAGAAAAACTCAAGCTTATTCCCATGCTGTCAAATCACATGAACCAAGAGGAGGGTCCATCCTTGTAGGATCATCTCTTATAGGTTCTTGATCTCTTATGTGTACTCTGAGAAGGTGGATACATTCTTTATTTCCATATCACTATATTAAATTAAGTGTGATAGGTTGTGAATATATCTTCATATTAGTGATATATGGAATACTTCATGAAGTTGGTCTAGCTGTGGTGGAAATGACCAGTGGTAACTATCCTCATAAACTCTCTATAGGATCTCAAACATCTCGATGCACCATAAGGATATATTTATTCCCAAGACAAATATCTATAATCCACATCATCAGTAGAATCTTATGAATACATGGTTCCCATGATTTAATTACAAATAACTAAGATGATGATCAACAGAATATTTCTATTAGATCTAGTCTATCATCATATTCTCATAGATCACCCAAACCTTCTCAGTCATCACATACAGCAGTTCTGGCCCAAAAAGTGATGTCTTACCAATATCAGTCCATTATAAGGTTGAACATCTGGGTCTCACATACAGGGCCTCTAAATTTTTCATCCTAATGTTATATTAATATAAATAGTTATAGAAAAAATCCACCAATGAAAATTGATCCTCTTAACTTCATCTAATTTCCAATACACTAGAACTCTGCATATCCACCAAAATAAAGATTGTATGCTTAGTATATCATTTTTTTTGGGTGAAACGTTATACCCATCTATAACTGGGTCTAAAAACCATCCTACATACCCATCCACAACATTGATGTAATCCAAGAATCAATGTTGGAGATGATCATCATGGATGAACCATAAAGACAAATGATCTCACATATGTAAAACTTCCCGAAACACTCACCTGAAATATTCTCCCTTATTGAAAAGAATTGTGTTGAATTTGTGAGTCTACCAACAACTACACAGATAGAATAATTTTCTCTCTCTTTACATACAATTCAAATTAAAAAATATATCTTTATGCCAACCCACATTTATTCTGTGATCTCAATATATTGAGTCAATCCCACTGAATGCATATGTTTAGCTTTTACATACTGACACATGTGGAATTAATAAATAAACAAAAAAATGATATTCTTCATTATAGCCCACTAAAACTACCCTACCATGCCTTTTAACATCTTTATACACATAGATGTACCTCCAAGGGGAGTATAAAACTCTCTCAACATGTCATCACAAAATATGGATGGAACCACCATTCTTTCCTAGAAAAGAAATTTGTTCCCCCCTCCTTTATAAAATCCTTCTACCACATCTCTTATGGATATATGATCATGATGAACCTAACAGTCAATGTATACCAACTGGGCCTCCATTACATGCTGAAGAAGTGGTGGAGTCACCATCATGGACTAAAGGTATTCTTCACCCATCTCCACAACTCGGGCTAGCTTCCTTGAATCCACCTACTTAGAAACCTTCTTCAATAAGAGATAATGACACTACCTAATAAGGTGATATACCACCATGTTACCCTTCCCTCGAGTGTATAAAATCTTCTTGTCATAGTCCTATAAAAACTTCAACCAATTCCATTATCTTAGTTTGAGATCTATATGGGTGATTATATAAATAAGAATATAGTGGCCTTAGTAAAAAAATAAAACACTAACACATAATATAATGCCTCAACATATTCAAAACAAAGACAAAAATTTCCAACTCCAATTCATGAGTTACATAGTTCTTCACATGGGGTCAAAACTTCCTCAACCCATAGTTGAACACTACTTATTTATGAATCACCATGAAACTAATCTCACCTCAAGAGGAATAAAAAAACACCACACACTAAATAACCTCCTATGGAATCGTAAAAAATTGTCTTTTTTTAACATCTACCTCAGCTTCAAAACAGATTTCTTACACTACCCAGTCCAAGAAAATGGATGTCCCATCAATGTCAATGCAGTCAAAAGGGATTCTATCATTGAAAACATTATCCCTAAATCTCTGGTATTACTTCATCAAACTATGAAAACTTCGCACCTCTAACATGCACTTGGGTTGTTTCAAAGTAATAATTTGATCAATCTTCACTAGATCAATTGCTATACCATGATCAATGATGAAATTCCCTATAAATTGTATCTTACATATCTGAAACCGAAACTTCAAGAGATTATCATAAAGTTGATTCTACAAAAGTAGGTTAAGGACCATACTCATATTTTTTGTATAATCTTCCTCTATCATAGATTATATGATAATTTCATTAATAAATACTATGATGAATTGGTCCATGAATGGGAACAAGATCTAGTTAAGAAGGGATATGAAAAAAGAAGTGGATTTTTTACACAAAAATGAATCACTAGAAACTCATATTATCTATAGAAACATCATAAATCCATCTTCATAATATCATCCTCATAAACCCCCAACAAATGGTAGCTGGACCTTTGATCAATATTTGAAAAAAAATCACCTTTAAAATGGTAAAAATGTCATAAATCCTTTTAAAGTGGTACTTGTTATTAGTGTTTACTACATTTAGACAATGATAATCAACACAACCCCTCAAAATCCCGTCCACCTTTTTCCTAAAAAACGCCATACCTTCATAGGGGGGACAAATTGGGTTCGATAAAACCATTCTCTAAAATGTATTCCAACTACACCCTTAGCTCCCACAGCTTGGTAGGAGGCATCTGATATGTTTTAGAAAATATTTTTGTTGTTACATTGTCCAATTATAGGAAGATATCAATCATCAACCATAGAGGTATTCTAGATACGTCTTTAGGAAATACACCTATATAATTCTCCACTACATCTAGAATATATATGCTTTAAGTGTCTGCTTCACTAAGGGTTAAACTGAAAAACTGATGGGTGATAATTCAACACTTCTTGTTTGTGATTCCCCCTCACTCAGCCATAAGAACCCTCTAAACCATAAAGTAAAATATTTCCTTTTTTGTAAGAATGAATCAAACTCCCATATGATGATATTCTATATCATAACATACTAGATATAAATACTCCAAAAAAAGATTAACACATATTGTTATATAATTATAACTATGATGACCCTTGAGAAACTCTATCTACTGAGTGCTAAATCTCACGTTCAATAGAAGTGAAATATAGAATAATCTCTCATTGTAGGAACCTCTAGCCGGATATGTTGGGATAAAGACTCAATAAGAAGTCATAACTCTTTCAAAAGTGTCCTGAATATAATGTAATTAATTTATCTTGTGTCTACAAGTTTTGGTGCTAGGGTGGAAAAGATAAATATTGTAATCTAAATCATATCATTATCATCCAGATCATATCCCTCCAGAGCATGCATCTAGTCTCACCCTCGACTATAAGACCTCTGAGCATAACATGAGGTACATGTGTGTGGCAATGAGAGTGTCTCGTAGCATCATCCCACACCTGCAACTCCTCCATCTAGAGGTCCACCTTCTCCTATATTAGCACTAACTCCCTTAGAGCTACCCTGACCAAGCTTAGAAAATCCTTTGTAATGATGTTGCCTCTATTGGAATGGTCCATCCACCGCATTTCTACCTTCATCGGCATGCCAATTTGAGAAATAATGACCCATATGACCATTCCATCAAAATTAAATCATAAACCCTTTCCAAGTTGACTTTATTTTATATAAAAACAATTAGTAGATTATACACATGTATGAGACTGAGTAAAAGTATATATCCTTTTTTTAAGACCGTAAAAATAGATTCCCGATAGATACTACAGATGACTAAGTACGAGGATGCACACTACTACGTCCAGCCATATATTGTCCCTCTATTAGAAAAATATCTTTAACCAATTATTTCCCTAGAACTCTGGTATATGTCGTAATTTCAGAAGAAAACACACTGGCCTAGATGTCTCTATGAAGGCCCAGATCAAACATCCACACGCAGAAGTATCCATATAATTCCATATCGAGAGACTGACGAGTGTGGTTAGTTATCCTCATGGTGTACTTAGAAACTGACATATCACCCTACTGTACCTTGAAAATATTAAAAATCCATATATAATTCAATATCAATGGTTAATATGAATCACTCACTAGTTGATGGATGTCTAAATTTGAGTGCTTCATTTCATCTTGAGTCTCAGTGATCAGACTCCACCAATTCCCTCCTCCTATGAGGAGAAGGCCGGTTATATGAACCACCATCTGATTGGACTAGGTCTGAACAATCATGAACAGTTAGACAACCACCTTGAATTAATTCCCTACTACCTGAGGGCCTTACTCACTAAAAAGAATTAGTTGTCTCTTTTACTAAAGCCCATGTAATTAAATAATCCAACATGAAAAATATTCTTGAACTACTAGACCTATTGGTCACAAAAAAAAATATCATCCTCCTAAATCATTAGACTTGGATCTCTACACTACCAAAAAGGTCATAGTATTACTCTATACCCTCCTGGAGGAAAAACCTCATGAGTGGGACTATAAACTGGGGCATCATTGCTCAACTGATCATCACCACGATCTTGTATTGGTATTCTATATTGCTATCATCAGAGAGGCATCTTGAATGTTACAACACGTACCACAGTTAGATGATAATACATGTGAATCTGAATCAATAAAGACATAAAAGTAAAAATACCCAATTATATATGATGCATGTAAAATTAGTTCTCTTCCACCGATGTCTCAATATACTGAGTTAACAAGAAGGTTTTCAGGGAACTATTGTTTAGATATATTGGCCACCATAGAAAAACTAGGATCCCAGGCATAATATCTAAACTCAATATACTTCACCACCATTTTCTTGACCTCCCATACCAATTGTGACAAAAATATACAAATCCAGACACCACCACAAGGAAATAACATCTTTGGTAGCTTTATCTCATCACCAGACCCAGCCATACCCCACCTGTGCTAGATGTAAGCTGACTGTGACACCCCAAGCCCACCTACAATAAGCCGAAGGTAACAAACCAGTGCTTAGTAGGAATATAGAGAATATTTTATTCTTTACACATTCACAAAAATATATATGCAATAGTTCATAGATATTGAAATAAACTAAAACACAAAGAGTATAAACCATGCATGAAACATTTAAGAAAATAATCAAAGTACAAAATTGTTATAAAGGTGATAATATTGGGAAAACTCATAACTAACCATAAATGGAGCCCCAACCTGACAACAAGTGGGACTTATGATACCCAATTCATAGTCTCTAAGTCCAACCACTGCACATGGTATGAAACAACTACAATATAAACCATGCATGCAACAACCTCTAGGAAAAGAAGCAGAGTATAGTCATTTCAAACCAATGATAAAATGGGGGAAAATCAAAAACCAACAAGATATAAATTCCTAAGTTGAGGAAAATGGGAAAATGGGAGACTAATGAGGGATTGGCTCATAGAATCCAAGGATAGAAATCAAACATAGTCATCCCGTTAATGTATTAGTATATTCCTATGAAATAATCATTGATATACATGTTGTCTGCATAAGACACAACAGGTGTGGGTGGATCCCTTGTAGGGATGAGTATATACATACCCATTAATAAATCGCAATAAAACAAAATGAGAACAAAATAAATGGTAAAACTCATCTCATCCTATAAGTAATATGGTTATGAGAAACCCAACAGATATACTCCAAAGAAACACATTTGAGAGAGAGGGAGGATCTCTATCTCTATGAATAGTTAAGAACAATGAGTTATTCTATATCTCTAAAAGGTTCATCTTCAATGTTCAAAGCAATGTTAAACCTCAATAGAATTAGTGTGGAGGTCCCACAACTCACCACTGTGCTCTACACTTGAGGGAGTACTACCTCCATTAAATAAACCACTCCCCACTAGTTATTGATTATGGGGGAGTACCATTACCAAGATAGAGGACCTTCACTCTCTATTGTGTGGTGGAGTACTGACCCATATTTTGGAAAAAGTATATAGGACCCATATCATGATACTAAAAGGGAGTACCAACCTTGACATATCTATGATGAAGAACTCAATCATTGTCATTGGATGAGCATCACTAGAGTAATCTTCATGCTCATAACATTATATGTCGTATCTCTAATTCCATTATGGTGTCCATTGTCACATCCTACGTGGAAAATTAATTAGGATATGCTATGAAAAGGCCCAAATACATGTGTCAAGGAAAGAGATACACAAGGTAGAGGTCCCTAGTAAAAGTACACTGCGTGTATAGGATATACAAGGAATGTCTTGGCTATCTTGGGTTCTCTAATGTACTATGGTCCATTCCCATGTACTCTTCTCATTACTATGTACTCTAGTTGAGCCCATGTACTCTAGTAATTCCCGTTGACTCTATACATGTACTGGTTTTATGTCGATGTCTAGGTATTATTTTCATATATTCATGTGTACCCTCGACATTCCCATATACCTTGTTATGTGTTCCCATGTATTCATTGGGTTCACACCGATCTACCAGCATCGAATCATATGGTGTGTTTAACAACCACGTGGTGTGTGATACTTATCTCTGTGAAAAACCCTAGCCACCCTAGGAGGGAACTACACATCTTGTGTTATTTTAAATAAACATCATGTATATTGGGGTTTTCTATAAACACATTTATTGGTGTTCCTGATTCTATCTTGAATCATGTTGAGGAACTCATATATGGAGCTGATCATGCTTGATCCATTATCAGTGGAAGTATTTTAACCACACAATCTACTCATGAATTCTCCACATTACACCACACCATAAAATATTGAAAACAATGAATGAAGAACCCTCTATTTATCATTAATCCATTCCCAATCTCTCATTAGACTACATTGTGCCTCAATCGTGTCTTCAATCACAAATATGACCCTTTGAAAATGATTCGTGTCCCTAAATATTGATTTTGAAATGATCAGTTTCCATATATTTTTCAAACAATCAATCAAAAGGAACAGTAGTGATGATCATGGATAGAAAATTGTGGAAAATCAAAAAACATAAATGTGAGAAATGAATATTGGACATTTTGTGGGTTGGACTCCCATTTAAGATGAAGTAATTAGTGATCTCAAGAGACAAGTCAAAAATCAAGAAATCAAAATCTCACTGATATAAATTCATCAATCGTAAATCATCATTTGTCTAATGAATCAATTTTTTAGATTATTGATTCATGTTCAACAAGAAATAAATATATATGGGATTATAGAAATCAATAAAAATTCCCAACACTATACTTTGATGAATTTCTGATGATGAATGGTTCAATGGTGTTGTCATTGGTGAAATATTCAGCTACTTCCTTCTACTGAACAGCAGGAACTGAAAATTTTAACATCTCTCTTAGGGTAAACAACACATTCGAGAAATAACTGTGGTCTCAAATTTCAACTTCAAGGAACCAGTCAATGATAAAATAATTTATTCGAAAAATATGACCATGTGTTCAAAAATATATGTTAATATTTTATATATATTAATTTTTGGGTCCTACGTTACTCCAAAACATCACCGAATCCAATTAAAAAATTAGAGATATTTATAGAAATAATAATAGGATCAAACTACAAAAATAAGGCATTTATTTATTAATGGTTCTATCATTATCTTTCATTTTCTAATCAAACAATAGTTCCTAATAGTTTCCTTTATAAAACATCATCTCTACATATTGGATTTCTTATCTTCCTTCTATAAAGGGATTCTTAAGGACCCATCTTTTTGTTTGAGTGAAAGATATTTTGGTATGAAAACTCAACTATAGGAATTTTTTAATCAAAAACACCTTTGAAATCTATATAAAAAGCTCTTAGTATATCCTCCATGGTTTTAATGGTTCTCTTTGATAGAACATATATTTGTGGATGATTAAAATTACTTGGACACACGTATAAATGTAACATCCCTGGTAAATAAACCATAATAAAGTTTCATAATTATTAATATTTATGATTTAAATATAAATTTTAATTTAAATGGGATTCTATGTACAATAGTATACCTGACACAAAAAAATGGGTTTCTTTGAAATCTTACGTTGTACACAACGTGGGGTCATATTGAAAAATAATAATATAATATTAGTTTAAATGGTAGTTAATGTCTAGACATTGTAATTGCAGGAATGAACATAACTAACTAAAATATGATTATACATGTTTTTTGATTTTTTTACATTTATCCAATAAAAGATAGAGGCTCAAAATGTGAATGAACCAAATTTTAAGCATAAATACCCTAATATTCATTAAAAGGTCGATGTACCTCATTTTGATGGAGAACCCTCTTTAAATATAGTTTATTTCACTTTTATATATTCTTTTTGACGAAATAAAATTATTCTTTAGAATCAGGATATCAAAATTTAATTTGGGTAAATTTTTGGTATTTTTCTGATAAAATTCATTTTTAATGAATAGTAAAAAATACTGTATTTTAATTCAAAATAGCCTTTTAATATAATTTACTTATTTGGATAAATTATCTTTATAATTGGTTTTAAAGTTTAATTAGATTATATTTTTACCATTTAATCTAATGTTGGTCATTAGATGTAATTTCACTTTGAAATTGGACATAAACAAGTGTCAATCTTTTAATAGTTAGTGTTTCTTAAAAACACACATTTGTTTTGACAATGAGAATTAATTTTAAATTAATTAATCCAAATTCTATGATTTGAATTTTTTAAAATAGACATCATTTTTGAATTCGAAATATCCAATATAACTTACGTTGAATTTTTGGTATTTTTCCTAAAAACTTCAATTTTTGATGAATAGTGAAAACACTTAGTAGTAGTTAAAAATATAACTTTTTGAAATTTTACCACTTTTGTGAATTGAATTTAGAAAATCCGACATAGTTTTTATTATTAAGTAAATTTTGGTTCAATAAGATGAAAAAAAGTTTTGGTGAATAGTAAATTTTGACATTTATTTACCATGGTTAAAGGTAAATAGGGTATTTCAATGTTAAAATAATATTATAATAGTATTTATTTTCCCTAACATGTGTAATAATCCTATTGGTTGATACATTTACGACCATGGGAATCCATGGGTCGACTTGGGGACCCCATGGAGCTGCTTAAGTGTGATAAAGACACATTATATTAATTATTATAAAGTAAAGATAAAAATGACATAAACATATATATTTTAGTAAATCAATTTTGACATGGTGTTATATATGTTATATCTTCGACTATAAATATTCATTTGAAATATAAATTTTTTTCCTACATCATGGTGTTTGTTTTATAATTTTTAGAAATCTGATAAATGAAATTATTTATGACACAATAATGATACAGTGTTTACCTCATTAATGGATTATTTAAATAAATAAGATTATAAAGATTAAAACAATATCTAAAACCTATAAAATTATTATTGGATTATTTTATTTGTAACATGAGTCATATTATCTTCTCCTTTAATTAGTTTTTTACCTTTAGAAACATAAAATAATAATATAATAATATAATATTTTTAAACTTTCCTAAAGATCCCCCCCTGCCACTTATAAAAAGTCATCACTTTTAACCAATTAATCACGCCTCTCAAGCCCCTTTTCCAGTACAAAATCTTCCTAAATATGCTCCCTATATCCCTCTCTTCCACCTCGAAGCCTTAACTTAGGCAGAAGTCAATTCAATAAATATTTTTGGTTCAAACCAATGGGAGTCACCCGATTTAAATGTAACATTTTCTCTTAAGTTCTTCTGTTTTATTTCCTTTATCCAACACCCTAAAATCTTTTTATTTATTTAATTTGTAGAAACACCAGTATCCAAATTATACTAGGTTTTTTATGATAATTATTTGAACTATGTTTACACACACCTCTGTCTAATTGGGGAAGAACATACTATTTTTGTGGACGACGAACTAGTTCCTCATGAAACAATGATTGTTCGATTATCTCTTACCCCCACATATGGTGGACATTAAGATAGAACTATATTTATATACGATATATATTATGTTTATTTTTTCTTTTTTCTTTTGTATTTTCATTTATAGCATACCTTTACTGTTTCCATAATGGGTGAAAATGATAATTTAATTTGAGGAAGTGCGGACTACCGACCCTTCAAAGTCATATGACTCATTCAAATCATACATGGAACGTATAAGGGATGGTGTTAATGGACTAATGTAATATATATGAAATATGATATTATACTGGAATTATGATATACCTATGTATCATTATTTTTTATTCCATTAAAATAATAAATAGAAATGAAATTAGCGTTCATGCATACGTACGACTTACCGTCTCCATGAACGGTGCATTTCATTTCTTATAACCAAATGTTATGTACTGTTATATATACATATATATAATAGATATGTAAGATTTATATGATATCCAAATCATTTATATCATTCTGGAGATAATGTTCTTTTTACCACATGAACAACTTGTATTTATAATACGTTCATTTTTAACTCAAGATCCGAACATCAAAAAAATGTCCAATAAGAACTCAAATAATTAACTAAATGTTATAGAAAGGTATTAAGTGATATAAAAGGAATAATAAACATGAAAATGGTTTTTAATAAAGTATAAATTAACTTATGTTTATTATTCCAGAAATTAAAGTACGAATGGTCCAATTCGGACACGAGGTAAGGCACTTCATCTCAATCTCCATTCATTGAGGCATATTTTGATTTTAAACTACATTCTTTTCTACGGTGTATAAAATCCTTAGAATTTTCATTTAATTGAAAGGGAATATTTTTTTACAAACCATTTTACTAAATGAAAAAATGAATGTTTTTAACATTTGCGGCAACAATGACCTCTATGCCGTAGTAATTGTTATTTGGATTCCTCTATATTCCTTAATGTTTTTAAATTGAAAAAGAAACCCCTTATTCTGTTTTTTGGGTGGTTTGGTATTAAAAATCATTTTTGAAATCTATTTTTTATTTCAATATCTTGAAATGATTTATTTTTATTTCAAATGAAATGTTATTTGTGAAATATTTATATTTTAAATATTTTATGTGTTATGGTTTTATAATGGTACTTAGACATTTGACGGGTGGTTACATGATAATCCAAATGACGGGTGGTTCCATGATAAACCGGGATGGGTGGTGACATTATAACCTACAATGCATTGGGTATGGAAGTCAATCGTATTATTATTTCATTTACTGATATGTGTGGAAATCGATTGTATTGTTATTCCATTTAAGTACGTTTATGTCCCAAGTTACCTTTATATGTTATGTGTTCCTTATATGGGTTTTATGGTAATATTTGGGTTACAAAATGGAAAGAAATTATCTTTTATTCAGGGCAGAGTATTTACTACTTCATAAAGGTAAAATGTATTACTTATGATAAGGTATTTATGATTTACTTTTTATTTTCAAAAACTAACTGTGTTCCTTCATTTTGTATTCCTTACTGAGCTTTTTATGCCCATAACATTTTTTTGAAATGTTTTTCATAGGACCTAAAGTGTAATAGGGTCAGGGATAAGATCAAGGAAAATTCATGTTGTCTAAAACATATAACTAGACATGACTCTTTTTTTCAAAGAGTTTTTATTTTTATGGAAAAAGGGTCACTGATTAGAAGTGTATGCACATAATATTCATGATGTTATGTATATGTTATGACCTAATTATATAAAGCTCAATACATAAGAAGATACCCAATGTGAATTATTTACTCAATTCAAAATTATGTAATGCTTAAGGCCATGGCCTTATATTTGGTATCAGAGGTTGGTTTAGACCACTTTTTGGGTTAGAATATTGTTAAATTAATTTATGGTAAGATTAAAATGATATATAATTTACAGATTACCATGATTCTTCGCCTAAGATATTTCTGTATTCAAAATAGTTTTCTATACAGGAAACATGGCATCTATGTTGGGATGGCATACATTATTGAATAACCTTCCAAATCAGCAACCTGAGATGTTCAGAATCAGAACTGAATATTTTTTTTGCAGTGATGGAATAGTTGACTCAAGCTATAAATAGTGGGGGTATCCATGCGCAAGATCATCTAGAACAACCACAAAGGAACATGTCGGTAGTGAAGCATTTCATGAGCCAACATCCCCCATCATTCAAAGGATATTCTGACCCTATTCTTGATGAAGGGTATATTAAATCACTGGAGAAGATTTTTTATGTCATGGGGTGTTCATAACATAAAAATATTAGTCTCACTGTTTACTATTTTAAAGTTTAAGGTGATCAGTGGAGGTCGATGGTGAAAAATATCAGTGACAGTGAGGATATTGATGCTCTTGATTCAGATTATTTCAAAGGTATGTTCCTTGATAAATATATTCCTAATGTGGTTCATCATAGAATGAAAAAATGATTATGAGAATTTAGGTAGGAGGATGACTCAGGGGTTTCTTATGATGAAAAATTCACTTGACTAGAAAGTTATGCTCCATATTTCATACGAGATCTAGATAGTAGAATCAACCATTAAAGACAAAGTATCAAAGGGATTTAGCTTCTCGTGAGTTCAAAAGTAATGAAAAATATGATCGATGTGTGGAGAAGGTGGAAATGGATTTTTTTGATGATCAGGGGTTCTGTGAAAAACAACAGAATAAGAGGTCGAGGTGGAAAATGAAAGGGAAGAACTCTTCAAAAAAGTCTGCTGGTATGAAACTTAAGTTTACAGTTTGTGATATGTGTGGTAAAAATCATCCTAGAGAATGTTTATCAAAGTCTGGAAAGTGATTTCGGTGTGGTAACTCTGATCATATTGCTCGTAACTATAGGGAAGATGATCAAGAAAGCAATGAAATTTCGACAATAAATGTATTAAGTGAAATTAAATTAGTCATTATGAAACTAAGTGTCCTTCAAAGAACTCAACTAAAGGAATGTAGCTAGACTACAAGTAGAAAGGGGTGGTGAAATCATTTGCAACAACCTCAGCACATTTTGGCCCATCGAATGATATCATATCAGGTACATTGTTTGATTATTTATATTATGCCAATGTGTTGTTTCATTCATGGTCTCTACATTCATTCATTTCTGAGAAGTTTTCTCGTAAATTGGGAATTCCATCTCAAGATATGAATCCTGAACATATTGTAAAAACACTTGGGGGGAAATGTTGAGACACAAAGAAATTATAAGAACCTTCTTGTCCTTGTGTGGGAAAATAATCTACCTACAAGAATTATATTTTTTCTTCTAGTAGTGTTTGATGTTTTTGGGTATGGATTTGATTTTTGTTTATTATGATAAGATTGACTGTAGAGATAAAGAGGTTTCATTTTTGAAAGTTTTTCAGTTTGTGTACAAAAATGAATCCATAATTTTGATAACATATCTGGAAGGTGAGGAACTAGTAAATGATGGAAATGAATGTTACCTTTCCCATATTGCTAAAAACAAAGGAACAATTCAGATTAATGATGTGCCAGTGGTAAATGAGTATCTTGTTGTTTTTCCTAATGAGTTTCCTGGTATAATACCTGATCAGAAATTTGAAATTATTATTGACTTAGTTCCTGATGCTAAGAAAATTTTAAAACCCCCTTATCGAATGGCTCAAATTTAACATTTATAGTTAAATAAGAAATTGAAGGAGTTATTAGATAAAGGTTTCATTTGATCTAGCACATCACCATGGGTTGCTCCTATCTTGTTTATTAAAAATAAAGATGGTTCAATGTGACTTTTCATTGATTATAGAGCATTAAATAACATCACTGTTAAGAACAAGTATCATTTTCCTCATATCGATGATTTGTTTGATCAGATCCATAGATCTCAGTAGTTTTTTAAAGTTGACTTGAGGTTAGTGTACCATCAGTTGAAAGTAAAGGAAGAATACATTCCAAAGACTGTGTTTTGTACTAGATATAGACATTATGATTTTGTAGTTATGCCTTTTTGTTTAACCAATGCACCTACTATATTCAGGTATCTTATGAACGAAAATATTTGTGAGTTCTTGGATACATTTGCGGTTGTGTTCATTGATGATATTTTGGTTTATTATAAAAGAAAATAGGAGCATGAAAGTCATTTAAGGGTTATCTTTCAAACCATAAATGAAAAGAAACTATATGAAAAATTCAGAAAGTGTGAGTTTCGGTTAAAACAAATTCTTTCCTTGGTCAAATTGTTTTTAAAAAATGGAATAACCGTTGATCCTGCTAAAACTAAAGTTGTTGAAGAATGGCCCAGACCCACAAAAATAACTGAGATCCGTAGTTTTCTTGGTTCAGAAGATTATTACTGGAGGTTTGTTGGAAGAATTTCATGGTTATCTATCCCAATGACTAAGTTAACTCAAAAAGGTGTTAAGTTCATTTGGAAAAAAATGTGATGATTGTTTTCATGAATTTAATATAAGATTGGTTAATGCTCCAGTTATGGAACTGCCTTCTAGAGATGGTGAGTTTTTTATATACAATGATGCATCACTGAAAGGACTTGGATGTTTCTTTATTCATAATGATAAGGTATTTGCTTATGCTTCACATCAGTTGAAACCTCAAGAGTTAAATTACCCTACAAATGATTTGGAATTAGTTGTTGCTATTTTTGTTTTAAAAATTTGGAGGCACCATCTATATGGAGTAAAATGTGAAATGTATACTGACCACAAAAGTATTAAGAATATATTCACTTAGAAAGAATTAAACATGAGATAGAAGATATAGTTGGAATTAATCAAGGATTATGATTTCATGATCCATTACCATCTGGGAAAATATAATAAAGTGGTGGATGCATTGAGTCAAAAAAGTAATGCTTCATTAACCTTGTTACATTTGGAACACGATCCATTGATTGAAGAATTGATAAAATTTGTCATAGATGTTTTTGGTGCAGGAAATTCCTCTAATTTGTTTCAGGTGTCAGTGAAATCATCTCTATCAAAGATAATTAAGCAAGTGCAGAAGGAAGTTAGTGAGTTACATAAAATGGTAGAGTTGGTTCAGAAGGGTAAGTTTCCTGAATTTAAAATTGATAAATATTGTGTTTTGAGATTTGGAAAGAGATTATGTGTGCCTTGTGATTTGTACTTAAAGAAATAGTTGTTATGTGAAGCTCATAGTTCTCCATTTTCAATTCATCTTAGTAGTA
Organism: Viscum album; assembly: GCA_963277665.1. Taxonomy (NCBI): domain Eukaryota; kingdom Viridiplantae; phylum Streptophyta; class Magnoliopsida; order Santalales; family Viscaceae; genus Viscum; species Viscum album. Next base: position 819,097,565 of record OY728165.1, read on the forward strand.
CTAAGATGTATAGAGATATTTAGAAGTATTAATAGCGGGATAGAATGAAGAGAGATATTTCTAACTTTACTGTGAAGTGTTTGACTTTTCAACCGGTTAAAGTAAAGTGGTAGTTGCTGAAAGGGATGCTTCAGTCTTAACCAGTGCTAGTGTAGAAATGGGGAAAATATATCCATGGTCTTTGTTGTTGGATTACCAAAGACATCTCAAGGTAATAATTCAATCTGATATATTGTTGATCGATTGAATAAATCTACTCATTTCCTTCCTATTCGAGATACTTTGTCTCTAGATCAACTTTCTCAGTTGTATGGGAAATAGATAGTCAGGTTGCATGAAGTTCCCCTATCAATTATATATGATCATTATCCCATGTTTACTTCTAACTTTTGGAAAGTCCTTTAGATGGCGGTGGGTACTAAATTAAATTTTAGTACAACTTTTCATCCTCAATTAGATGGGTAGTAAAGAACTAACAATTCAGACCATGGAAGATATTCTATGTACATCTTCAATGGATTAACAGGGAATTTATGACCAATATATTTCTTTGGATTAATTTTCATATAATAATAGTTTTCATTCCATTATACAGATGACTCAATTTTAGGCATTATATGGGAAGTAGTGTCGATCTCCAGCTTTTTGGGATGAAGTGAAAGGATATTGATGGGACCATAATTGGTAGAGGAGATGGCAAAAAACGTTCAGTTGAATCAGAACCACATGAGAACAACTCAGAGCATGAAGGAAATTTTTGCGGATAACCGGAGGAATGATCATTCTTTTGAGGTAGGTGATCATGTCTTTCTCAAAAAATTTCAATGGAAAAGTGTCATACATATTGGAAAGAAGGAAAAGTTGTGTTCAAGGATCATTGGACATTATGAAATCCTATAGAAAGTTGGATCAGTTGCCTAAAGAGTGGCTTTACCTCAAATTTTATCCCAGGTACACAATGTGTTTCATGTTTCAATGTCGTGGAAGTATATGCCAGATCCATCTCTTGTTTTGATCCAAGAGGTAGTTAAGTTGGTATTGAATCACTCTTTTGAGGAACAACAAGTTCATATTCTTGACGGAAAAAAACAAGTGTCGTGTAATAAGGTAATTCATCAGGTACTGGTTTTGGGAAAATCCCATATGATTGAAGAGGCAACGTGGGAATCTAAAAATGCTATTAGGCATAAATACCCCAACTTATTTGATAAGTGAATAAAATTGCGAAGAAGCAATTTCCAAAAGGGGGAAGCATGTAACATCCCAACAAAATAAAGAATAAGACATTTTCATATTTATTAATATTTTTGATTTAAATATTAATATTAATTTTAAAAAGATTCTATGTTCTATAGCATACCTAATACGCAACAACGGGTTTCTTTGAAATCTTACATTGCATACAACATCTGGTCATACTGAAAAATAATAATATAATATTATTTTAAATGGTAGTTAACGCCTAGATGTTATAATATCAAGAATGAATAGAACCAACTACAATATGATTATACATGTTTTTTAAATGTTTTTACATTTATATTATAAAAGTTATAGGCTTAAAATGTTAATGAATCCAATTTTGTGCATAAATACCCTAATATCCTTTAAAAGGTCGATTTACCACCAATTGATGGCGAAACCTCTTTAAATATAGTTATTTTCACTCTTATATTTTCTATTTTAAAAAATTATTCTTATTTAGAATCGGGATATCCAAATTTACTTTGGGTAAATTTTTGGTTTTTTCTGATAAAATTCATTTTTTAATGAATAGTGAAAAATACACTATTTTAATTGAAAACTGAATTTTAATATAATTTATTTATATCGTTAAATCATCTTTTTAATTCGTTTTAAAGTGTAATTATATTATATTTTTACCATTTAATACAATTTTTGTCATTTGATGTAATTTCACTTTGAAATTGGACATAAACAAGTGTCAATCTTTTGATAGTTATCGTTTCTTAAAAACACGCTTTTGTTTTGACTCTGAGAATTAATTTCAAATTAATTAATCCAAATTCTATGTTTTGAATTTGGTAAAATAGAAATCATTTTTTAATTTGTAATATCACATATAGCATTGGCTGAATTTTTGGGTTTTTTTCTGAAAAACGTCATTTTTTGATGAATAGTGAAAACACTGAGTAGTAGTTTAAAAACTAACCTTTTCATTTAAATGAAATTTTACGGCTTCAGTGAAATGAATTTCGAACATCCAATATTCATGATTTTCATTAGTAAGTAAAATGTGGTTCAATAAGATTAAAATAATTTTTGGTGAAGAGTAATTGTTTACTTTTATTTACTACAGTTAAAGGTAAATAGGCTGATTCAAGGTAAAAATAATATTATAATAATATTAATTTACACTAAAATGAGTCCTAATCCTATTGGTTGAAAAATTTACGACCATTTGCATCCCTGGATCGATTTTGAGACCCCATGGAGCAACTTAAGAGTGAGAATTACACTTTATATTAATTAATTTAAATAAAGAAAAAATGACATGAACATATATCAATTAGTAAATCAATTTTTACATGGGGTTATATAAGTTATCACTTAGACTATAAATATTCATTTGAAATCAAAAAATATTTACTACATCATGGGATTTTTTTAATTTGTAGACATCAAATAAATAAAATAAATTGCGACACAATAATGATGCAGTGTTTACCTCATTAATGAATGATTTAAATAAATAAGATTATAAAGACTATAAATATATATAAAAATGGTCCAATTCTTTCTTGATGATTTTATTTAGAACATGAGTCATCTTATCTTTTACTTTAATGAGTTTTGGACTATTAGAAACTGAAAATCATTATATAATAAAATAATATTTCAAACATTATTTAACATCCCCTCCTCCCCCTTATAAAAACCATCACCTTTTACCCATTATTCACACCTCTCAAGCCCCTTTTCCCAACCAAAATATGCATAAATAATCTTCATATATCCCTTTATTCCACCTAAAATCCTTACCATATGCATAATGCACTTTAATAAATCATTTAGATTCAAACCAAAAGGAGTTACTCGATTTAAAGGTAATGTCTTCTCCTAAGTTATTTTGTTTTATTTTCCTTCTCCAACCCCTAACTATATTTATTAAATTATTTTATAGAAACACCAGTATCCTAAATATAATAGTTCTTTTTTATCATAAGGATTCAAACTTCACTTACACACACCTCCGTCTAATGGGTGAAGAACATTCTGTTTCTGTGGACGACAAAGTACTACCTCAAGAAATGATGATTGTTCGATTATATTCTACCACCTCTTATGGTGGCCATTAATATGGAAGAATATTTATATATGATATATAATATGTCTATGTTTTCTTTATGCTTCTGTATTTTCTATTTATATCATACCATTATGGTTTCGAAAATGGGTAAACAGGATAATTTCATTTGACGAAGTGCAGACTACCACCTCCTCAGAGTGATATGACTCGTTCATACCATACATGAAATATATAAAGATGGACTTAATGAACTTACATAAAGTATATAAAATATTATATTATACTATAATTATGACATACCAATGTATCGTTATGTTTTCATTCTATTAAAATAAGAAATGGAAATGAATGTAGCCTTCATGCATATGTACGTCTTACCATCTCCATTAACGGTGGATTTCATTTCTTATCTCCAAATAATATGTAATTTTATAAATACATATATATACTGGATATGTATGATATATATTATTTCTAAATTATTCATATCATTCTAGATATAATGCACGTTTTACCACATAAACAATTTTTCATTATAAAAAGTTCATTTTTAAATTATGTTCCGAACAATGAAAAAATGTACCATATGAAATAAAATAATTAACTAACTATTATTGAAATTTAATAGGTGATAAAGAATTAATAATAAAATTTAAAATGGTTTTTATGAAATTAGAAATTAACTTATGTTTATTATTCGGAAAATTAAAGAACGAATGGGTCAAGTCGGACATGAGGTAAGGGAATGCATTTCAATCTATGTTCATTGAGGCATATTTTGATTTATACACAACTTTATTTTATACGGTGTATAATATCATTTTAATTTTCATTTCAATCAAATGGATTCTTTTTTTCATGAAGAATTTTATTAAATGACAAAAGGAATGTTTTTAACATTTGTGGTGATAATGACCTCTCCGCCGCCGTAATCTTTATTTGGATTCCTCTATAGGCCATAATGTTCTTAAAATGAAAGAGAAACCCATTATTCTGTTTTTTTGGGTGTTTTGGTATTGAATTTTTTTTAAATCAATTTATTATTTCAATATCTTAAAATGATTTATTTTGATTGGAAATGAAATGTTTTTAGTGTAATATTTTTATTTTCAATATTTTACGTGTTATGATTTTATAATGGTACATAGAGATTTGATGTGTGGTTACATAATAAACCAAATGACGAGTGGTTCTGTGATAAACCAGGAGGGGTGGTAACATTATAACCTCAAATTAATTGGGTGTGTAAGTCGGTCATATGGTTATTCCATTTATTGATATGTGTGGAAGTCGACCGTATGGTTATTACATCTATGTATGTTTATGTACCAAGTTACCTTAATATGTTATGTGTACATCCTATGGGTTTTATGGTAATATTTTATTTAAAAAATGGTAAGAAATGTTCTTTTATTTAGTGAAGATTATTTACTACTTCATAAAGATAAAATTATTACTTATGATAAGGTATTCATGGTTTACTTGTTATAATGAACAACTAACTATTTTCCTTCGTTGTGTATCACTTACTGAGCTTTTTATGCTCATCCCATGTTATTGAAATGTTTTTCACAGGATATAAAATGGAATAGAGAAAGTATGTGATCAAGGAAAATTCATGTTGTCTAAAACATGTAACTAGACATGAATCTTTTTTTCAAAGGTTTTTTATTTTATGGAAAAAAAGGAAACTGAGTAGAAGAGTCTACATGTAATATTAAAGTTATTATGTATATGTTATGACCTAATTCTCCAAATCTCTAAACCTAAAAATATCCTCAATTTGAATTATTAAATTAATTAAAGATTATGTAATGTTTAAGGCCATGTCCTTATACTAAATCCTGATCATTCTAGAGACTACACCGGATCATTGATGTAAACCTTGGATATTGATCAAATATAACTGAATGTTGTACTCTTTGAAAAATTCCTAGTTAATAAATATTTTGGAAGTATGATCAAAGGATAAATACTCTCTAATAGTAATAAAGTATTTTGACTTCATAAGGTGATCAACTAGAACCCAAATTGCATTATCATGTTTAAACATTATGGGGAGTCACATGAAAAAACAATCAAGGGTGAGGTTTTCCTCCATTTACTTTTTTGTATAGGTAATTGGTGTAATATACCCTTATACATTATCTTTCAGACTTAAATTTATAATATACCCACCAAAAATATACATACTCTGTAATAACTCTCTTCACTTTGTACCACGTAAAATACTTAATATCTCCATATATCATTGTACATTTAGGATAAATAGGATTAATAATCTATGTATAGAGACCCTACTTTTTATTACATGTATATAACATCATTTTAATAAAAAATACATAATAGTGCTATAAATCCATGATCCAAAGGATTGGTGTGTTTGGGAAATTAGGATTATAAATAAATTACAAAATAAAAGATAAAAGTTATTTAATTCCTTCTTCTCTAGCTAAATATGGCCTTAGTATTCTCCTTAGTAAAAGTAATCAACCAAGGATATAAATCAAAAGAAGAAGTGAGATAAAATCCTAGTAATGGGATGAATAATAATCATGAAATAAGGGTTAGAATAATACACTTCAAAATATCATCATCATAATCATGAGTGGAATCATTAGATAAATTCCCGGAATGTGGAAATTCATAAAAAAATGAAATATCATATCCTTGTGGTCAAATAAAACACAAAGGGGTGAAGAAATATAGAATCATGTTCACACAAATTTCAAATTATCTCATGAGATACACCACATTACCCAATACAATAAAGTGATATATAATTCTTGGTTCACCCATCACATTATAACATTAACATACACTATATAATTCCAAGAAAATATGTCACACCATAAAATTTAGAATATCATGCTTTCCCCATAGAACATATATCAATATTGAACATAAAATAAACCAAGGAAATAAATGGGATTCATTTCCCAAAGTATATATCCATGAATAAACTTCTGGGTTCCCAAATTAGATATATTATAAAATACTTGGTATAAAAAAATCTATCTATCTTGAGTGAAAAGAGACACAATCTCATGATAAGGGAAAGATATATTTTTTGAAAGAAGACTTATTTTAGAGAAAATATTTTAATTTTCAATAAAACCAGATTAGAAACATTTATAACTTGAAAAAAAATTATTGACAAAAATAAATGATATATAAAGAACATTGAAGGAACATCCTTTCTAAAAATGAAGTAAAAGAGGGAAAAAACCCAAAGAAAAAGAGTTGGGTTCAATAATTTACTTACCTTATGTTTGAATTCCTTATTCACCTAAATATCTTGGATAATCAAATAAAATTCATTAATTTAAATTACATAACCTTTTATAAATGAATTTTATTTATTATAGTTTTATTAAGTTCATTTATGGGATTTTTAATGAGTTATAGTGTTTTATTTCATCATTTGAGAGTGTTTGTTTTCTTGGTTTTCAGGATCAATTCTCTTGTACATGAGTATAAAAGTTCATGTTAAAATGGAATAATTATCCATAATTTAAATTATATGTTATTAATAAAATTTAAAATTATTAAATGATCTTATATATCATTTGGTTATATAGTATGAGGATGAATCATTAGATAAATAGTTAATGAATTTGATTTAATTTATTTTGGCGGATTTTACGACCATTATGAGATTATATAATCATGTTTATATATATATGTATATATATATAAGTTTTAGAACATTATATAACTAATAATATGTATAATAAAATATTTTTAGACCATAATAGTGATTTTATGACCATACTTGAAATCTGTAGTCAAAAATGAAAATGCTTTGTCCATGGTGGTGGTAAATTGACAAACCCCATGTGATATTTTCAATTTTATAATAAAAGGAATAGGGAAGAGATTTGAAGATAAATTATTCCATTAAAATAATAAAATTCCAATATTTTTATGAAACTATAGTTATTATAAAACATTCATAGGTGGAGACGATAGTTGGATAAGAAAATAAATAATATTGAAAATCATTTAAAAGAAAGCGAAAGGGGATTTTACCTCTTGATTTTCTCCTCCTTGAGAACATCCTTAGGGAAAAGGGTTTGGTCTTTTGATGAGAACAATTGATCTTATACTTTGGGGGGTCTTCGGAATATTATTGGGTATATCTTGGTCAATATTCAAGGATTGGTAGGTTTTATGAGAATAGGTGGTGAGGGGTGGTATTTATAGGGTAGGAGAGGGGTGTTTTCTCATTATTTTATTCATTAGTGTTTTATTTTTTCTCAAGACTATAAATAGTTTGAACCTTATCAATATATATATATAAAAAATTAATGCTATATTGATATTTTGATCTTACATCAGGAATACATCATCTATGACTCAATAATTCATGTATTTAGATTTTATTGAAAATTATCGTATTTTAAAATTCACCAATAATTCATGAATTTTAGAAAAATCACCAAAATTAATTCTAAGCATTTTTATACTGGTAGAATTATAAAATGATCTCCATCTTATGAAAATAATTTTTTAAATATGATAAATGTAATTTTTAATTAAAATCACCATTTACTTGGAAAATTTCCATTTCAAAATTATAACGTATTTTATAACTCTTTGAAAAATTAATTAAGGCCTCATAAAATTATATTATAATCAAAATACAGTAAAATATTAATTTATGAATCAATATTCTGAAAATAAAACTTCTTTTAAATAGTTTTATTATTTATAAAATTATAAATAAATATGTATGTTATATAAAAATATAAACACATGATTAAGAATTTTTTAAATTTTTATTTTCTTATACTATGATATAATTATATCATATTATCATTTATAATGGGTATAAATTTTATTTATACTTTCATAGATGAGTTTACTATTCTATTGGTCAAATCACTATTCATAATCGCCATATCACTATTCCAAGGGTCATGTTACTATTTGATTGGGATAGGTTCCTTAATTTATAGAAATACCTCTTATTTTATTCAGTTGTCATTTATAATGTTTTTATTGTGTCCAAAATGTTAGTTTATATAGTTCAAACTATATTAAATAATTATAAGAAGGGAATTTCCATTGACAAAATGTTGGGTCACTACATTCTTCCCCCTTTTTTGAAATTTCTCCTTAGAAATTTTATTCTATATACTATGGTGAAAATTAGTGTGGGGAGGTATCCTTTATTGATTCCTCTAGTTCCCATGTTGCCTCTTCATACTTATGGTTCTTACATAGTACATTGACTAGGTGACTACTCTTTTCATGTAGACATTATATCTATGGTCCAAGATCTCCACTGATTGTTCCTCTTACAAGATATCATTTTCTAACTGTACCACCTATGGATTTAGTACATGTGAGGAATTTAGTTTGTACTTCCTCAAGAGGGATACATGGAATACATCATGTACTTATGACATGGTAAATGGAAGTTCCATTCAAAAGTCCACATATAGGACATGATCAAGAATCTTGATGGGGAAAATATATTTGGGAATCAAATATCATTTCTTCCAAAATATCATGACCCTCTTCCATAGAGATATTCATTGGAATACCATGTCTCTGACCTCAATGTAAAGGTCCCATCAATGATTTCCTGCATAGCTCTTATATTGAATTTGTTCTACCTAGATGTTTGTAAAAATAATTTTCACCTTCTCCACCATTTCTTAAGTCATTTCAGGACTTATTAGTTTACATTCATAAAAATCATCCCAACATGTATGCGTTCTATATATTTTCTGATTTATACCTTTATATGGATCCATTTGGATGCTAGAGTGGAAACTGTTATTGTAATATAACTCATCTAGAGGCATATGTTGGTACCTTCCTATATTTAAATCCATAGATCATTCTCTCGACATGTATCATATTGTATGAATAGTCTTATTAGATTTTCCATCATATTGGTGATTATTAGACATATAGAAGTTCATTTAGGCGTTTATAGCATTTCTAGAACTGTTCCAAAAATGGAGGTGGATCAAGGATCTAAATTGGACATAATTGATAGTGGTAATCAATGAATACATTCCACTTATCTAATTTATATCCATGAAATTTGATCCAGTTAGAATTCCTCTAAATTTTTTATAAAGTGAGTTGTCTTTGTAAGATGATCCAAAATTACCCATATTGAATTGGTTCCTATGGATGTCTTCCGATCTCCAGTGACAAAATAAATAGTGATTTTTTCCCATTTTTAAATTGGTATGAGTAATGTTTGCATAATAATTTTATACTATTGTCTTTAATCCTTCACTTTTTGACATACTAAGAACCATGATTTATATTATTTGATCTCTATCTTCATATTATTTTACCAATAATGATCTTGGAGATCTTGATACATCTTTTTTATCCTTGGGTTAATTGAGAAGGTTGGCCTACTTGCTTTATTCTAAAGTACTTTTTTTATATCTAGATTGGATGGTACAAGTTTTCTTGGACCAAATATTAAAACTCCTTCCTAGTAATTTTTGAAATATGAAGATTTCCAATTTCTGAAAGCATCCACCATTTTCTAAATTTCCAAATTAGTTCTTTGAGCATTCATTATTTTCTCCATAAGGGATTTTTGAGTAATAACTTGGGAAATGATTGGTTATTTTACTTATTTAATTATTCCCAAGTCCATTCATTGAAAATATAGGAAGATTTTATTCTACCCTATTTTTATCACTGATAATGTTTCAAGATCCATTCAATATTGAGCATCGACCTCTTTATTCGTTTTTTCAGGATAGTATTGTATTGAGTATTCATGATCATTTATGATCTCTTTGAATGTTTATTGGAACATATTAAGAACCATCTATTTGTATATATTTATGTCTCTTATTATCATTATATATTTCACACTTCTCCCCATAGAGATTATTCCACCTGATTTTCTACATGATGATCACAACTGCCCACTCCAGATCATGTGTGGGATAGTTTTTCTCCTGAATTTTCAACTTCCTTGAGGTGTAAGATATCAATTTATCATTTTTCATCAGTATAAATCAAAATAAATACTTTATTGAATCAGTATATACAACAATTAGTTCCGAACTTTTCAGAAGTGTGAGTAATGGAGCGATGAAACACCTCTTTTTCAACTCTTTGAACCAGTCTTCACATTTAATAGCCTAGAAAAAATTTTCTCCATACTAATTCATCTTGTTTAGTGGGTTTAAAAATCATGAGAATCCCATCAAAAATCACTGGTAATACCCAACTGGACCAAGGAAACTATGAATCTCCATAAAAGATTTTTAAGGGAAACTCTTTAATTTTATTTGTCTTAGAAGGGTCAACAAATATTCATTTATTGGTGATAACTTTCTCTAAGAATTATAATTCCTCCATATATAACTCACATTTACTATAATTTTCAAAAAATGTCTCCCTTTAAAAAGTATTTAGCAATGTATTCAAATTCTCCAAAGGTTCCTCCTTTCTCTTAGACTACATCAGAATGTCATCAATAATGACTAACAAAAATATTCCTAGGAAAAATTTAGAGACTCTATTCATTAATTCCATGAATATTTTTGGAGCATCATAGAGTCTTAAAAAAATCACTATGAACTCATATTATTCATACCTTTTTCAAAATTTAGTATTTTTAATATATTTTTTCTTGACCTTTAATTGGGTATATCCTAACCAAAGGTCCACCTTAGTGAAATACATGGCCCCGTGATGCTGATAGACCAATTCAACTATTTGTGGAATGGGATAATTTTTATTTATTATGATACTTTTGAGTTCATGATATTCAATATAGAGACTCATTTATCCATCCTTATTCTTGATTAAGATGACCCATACAACCCATGGTGAATCACTCATACACATAAAAACCCTCTCCAAATACTCTTGAAACTACTTATTTTGTTCCTCCAACTCAATGGTGGAAATTCTATATAATGTCTACGATATAAGGAGAGATATATGAAAAATTATAAATCATAACTCAACATCTTGTTCAAGAGGAATACAATGAAATTCTTAAAGGAACACATCAATTTTTTCCCTCACAATGGGAATGTCTTCGAGCATGATTCTCTATTTTGTCTCGGTCATTTGAGTTAGACATTCATGCTCATAAGGAAGTAATATCCACACTTGAGATGATTATTGTGATGGTGATTCATCATCCTAATTACACATGTACATAATTAGAGGATTCCTTGGGATTTCAAGTGTGATTTTATTTTCCAAATAGTGGGTGTTGGATATGTATAAAGATTGCCAATCCATGCCCAGTATAGAATCAAACTACACCAAAGGAAGTTGGAAAAGATTTTCAGGGAGGTTCAATATAAAAAACTAACTAGGGAAGAGTTATATACACTCTATGTAATATTTTCCCCATTTTCTATTCCCGCAAATAACTGATCCTCCGTATTCTGAGGTGTTGTTTGAATAGTTCTACTAAACATTCATGATATGAAATAATACATAGAACCATAATAAAATTGTATGTTTGTTATTCTGGAAAAATAGCCAACATACCTGTCACCACATTATTTTCGGTCTCCATCACAGTGGTGGGGATGAAATAATAATTCCCTTTCTCCTATAACTTTGGTGGCTGCTGACACTGATTATCCTCGAGGACTCGAGGTTTAGTGCATTGACTATCATAATTCCCTTTACCTCTACAGTTGTAACATTGAACCATGGGTGTTTCTCTCCTTTTCTCCACAAAATTTCAAGATTCTTCATGTATCTTTGACATTCATGATCTTGGTGGCCTTCTATCCCACAATTGAATCATTTCCCTACCCTATTGAGGAAATTACCCTAATACTTCTTCCAAATTTTTTAACATGTGAGTGGTTGTGTTTTCTTTCCAACTTTTTCATTACATCCTACTTCTTGAAATTACATATTTCATTTATTATATCCATAGCCATGGGACCATTCACCAAACTCCATCTCCACCTTGAGAGAATATCGAATAACTGCTTCATAACACCCAATGTATCAAATTAATAGATCCTTTCAAAGGTGGAGTTTGAAACCACTATAGAATATATCATTTTTTCTATCATTGTTGATAACAAAAATCAAAACATACCTTTATAGACTTGGGAAATTTTATTCATAGGCCATGACAGATTCACCATCATTTTTCTTAAAGTCTATGAATTATCTCTCTATATTTGTATTTAGAGTCCGAGGAAAATACTTGTTAAGAAACATTATCATGAAATCTACCGATTCCATATATTAAATTTCATCCGTTAACTAGGTGTTTAAAATCAATTCCCACCTTGGATAAGCCTCTCTATCTAGATTATAAATATTTAGATTTCCATTCTATTTATCAAAATAATGGAGCCTAAAAAATATCTTCTCCATCATGTTGTCCCGCTATTCCATGACTAGTAGATTAGAAGATACACTAAATGTTGGTGGTTATTTCCACATAAAAGACACAATAGCAAGTTCCTCCCTCTTAGTTGAAAGAGAAAACTCTACACTATTCATGTTATTGTTCATAGACTAATATAGTTGGGTAAAAATCACCGTGAAATTTTTAACTCCACCTCCCAAGGCATTGGGGATGTCTTTCGGGAAATCATTGTGTTTCCCCTAACATAGTTTTTTTCCTAGTTTCTCCTAGTTTTTACCATTTTCTAAAATAGAAAATTTTTAATCAAAACATAAGTAAACAAGACAATAATAAATAATTTATTGATTTAGGTAATTAATGCTAAATCCATATCTTGTGGGTCCCCCTATTTATAATTTTTCTAAAACTAATATTCTTGGTTACATACTTGTACTTAGTCTTATACAAAGGGTTTTCAATAATGATCTCTAATCCTAATTCCCAAATTAAATAAATCGTGTCATGTAACCAACTATAGCAGCCCTGTTTTTTCTTACATGACAATTACATCATTTTAATGATAAAAAAATAATAGTTCTAAAAATCCAGGATCCAAAGGATTAGTGTCTTGTTAAAATTAGGATTATACAAATCTTTTATAAAATAAAATATAATCATTATTTAATTCCCTCTTCTCTAGCATCTTATTGGACTTTTCATTCTTCCTATTACAAGTAATCAACTAAGGATATAGATCAAAAGAATGGGTGAGGTAAAATCCCATAAAGAGGATAAAAAAGAGACATGGAACATTTTTGAGAATAATCATCATCATAAAATCATCATTATAATCAAGATTGGAAGCACTATATAGAGTTATGAGATGTGAAAATACATAAAAATGAAATATCATTTTTATGTAGTCAAATACCATACATAGTTGTGAAAAAATATAACATCATGTTAACACATATTTCACATTATTTCATGAGATACATCACATTTCTCAATTAATTGGAGTGCTAATTAATTTTGGTCACATAATAAAACTTTCATTCTCTATATAATTTTGAGATTACCTATCACATCATAACATTTACCTTATCAGAAATGCCACTTAGAACACATTTCAATCTTGGACATCAAATTACCCATAGAAAGAAATGGATTTCACTTAATAAGGAATACATTCATTAAAAATCTTTTGGGTTCTAATATTAAATATGTAATAACAGAATTTGTATAATAATAATCAATCTTGAGTGAAGAAGAAAAAATCTCATGAGAAGTGAAAGATGTACTTTTTGAAAGAAAATTTCTTCTGTAAAAGATCATTTAATTTTTCATAAAAATAGATTGGAAAATGTATCTCATAGAAAATAAATGTTAAGTAAAATTTAAATGAATAATAAGGAACATTAAAGGAACATACATAATAAAATAGAGTTAAAGATGGAAACCCCAAAGAAATAGAGTTGGGTTCGAGAATCCCAAAACCTTATTTCTAAATTCATTCTTCACATCAATATCATATACAATCAAATTAAATTATTTAATTAAATACTAAATATCATTTTTAAAATTAATTCTTTTCAATATCGTTTTATTACGTTCATTTATAGTATTTTTGATGAGTTATAGAGTTTAATTTCATCTTTTGGGTGTGTTTGTTTTTTAGGTTTTCATGATTGGTTCGCTTGTATATGAGAATGGAAATTTATAAATTTTTTGAAAAGTTATAAAAAATTGAAATAATATGTTATTAATGAAATTTATGAATATTTAATGATCTTATATATCATTTGGTTATCTGTTATGTGGATAAATCATTAGATAAATAGATAATTAAAATGATTAATTTATTTTGGCAGAATTGACAACCATCCTGAGCTTATAACGTCATGTTTATATATATAGGTTCTATAACATTAAATGAAATATAATGTATATTATAAAAATTTGTTTGACCATAACAATTATTTTATTGCCATCCTTGAAGGTGGTAGTAAAAAATGAAAACAAATTGTCCATGATTGTGGTAAATCAACACCCCACAGACTATATTATCATTTTTAGAATAAAATGAAAATGGAATATATCTGAATATAAATTATTCATTTAAAATCATAACATTATATTATATAAAATATAATTTATTTATCATCCAAATTTATAATAGTATGTGAGGATAGGATAATAGAATAAATAAAATTGAAATGTAATTAAAAGAAAATTAAAGAGTTTTTTACCTCTTGATTTTCTCATACTTGAGAACCTCTTAGAGAAAATGGTTTGGTGTTTTTATGAGTCCAATAGATCATGAAATTTGGTGGAGGACTTTAGTAGAGTATTGGTTAGATATTGGACAATCTTAATGGTTTGGAAGGGGTGAAGAGAAGAGGTGGTAAGGGGTGGTATTTATAGGGGAGTAGATGGGTGTTTTCTCAAGGATTTATTCATTAGTTTACTATTTTAGCTCAAGTATATTAATATTTTAAACCAAATTAATAAATATGTTAAAATAATGGAGTATATTTTGATATTATAGGCTTATATCATCTATATATCATCTATGACTCAATAATTCATGTATTTCGCTTTTATCGTAAATTATCATATATTACTATTCACCAAAAAGTCAACTATTTTAGAAAAATCCAAAAAATTAACCCTAAACAATTTCCAATGATCAGAATTCCGAAATTAACACCATTTTATGAAAAAATTCTAACTATTTAAAATTTAATTTTTAATTAAAAACATCATTTATTTGAAAAATGAAACTTTATAATTATAACTGATTTTATAACACACTGAAAAATTAATTCATGTCTACTGAAATTATCTTATAATCATAAGACAATAAAATTCAATTTATGTTTCTAATTTATGAATATAAATTATATTTTAAATATATATACTAATTATAATATTATAAATAAATATTTATGATTTATAAAAATAAAAACACATAACTAATAATTTTTAAAATATTTATTTACATGTAATATGATATAATTATATCATATTTTCGTTTACTAGATGCAAAAATATTTTTTTATACTTTCATATATGATTTTAATATTCTATTATTTGAATTAATATTTCGAATGTCCTTGTACAATTCAAACGATGATGTTACTATTCTATGGGGATAGGTTTCTTAATTTCTCGAAATACCTCTTAGTTCATTCATTGGTTATTTATAAATATTTTACTATGTTCTCAAAGTGATTTTATGTGGTTTATAATATATAAAATTAATATAATAAGCTAATTTCCATTGATATAATTTGGTGTCCTTACAATTTGAGTTTAATGTAATTGCCCCTTATTTTTGTATGATATTAATTGGACACGTACATGGTTCATGAACCTTATCATTCCATCATAATAAATTTTAACCATAGTAAAATTTATAACCTTCTTTTGATACTCTTTTCCTTCCTTATTCACCACTTTAATATCCAATTGGATTGATGGGTGAACAGTCATTTATACAAGATAATGTTTCTTCCATTCATTCCAGATTTCGAGAGCCATGTTTTGAAAATCCGAAAGTATTGGTTCTTTTGTGATCCTTATAATAGATAAGCTAGTATGATCCTTTCAACTCAGAGAATCTAACACCTTGTTTTCTTTCCCAAGGTGGAAATATATTGAGTATTGGAAATATTTAATCAATTACAACAATATTCTATGTCACATATTCATCCCTTTATGAGTGAATATATACTTTAAATGTTAATGGTTAGTATATATATCCCACCTTTTGGAATAAATAAAATTCTTCTATATCTTTAATAAAATAATACTATAGTTGGCTCCAAATAATGAGTTGGGTAATTTTTTTCATGGACCTTTAATTTTCATAAGGCATAATCTATTACCATATAATTATTCAAGAAGATAAATCCCATTATCCTTTTGGATGCAGCACTATAGATCAAAAAAACTTCTCTACTACATATTTATATATATATAGGTGTGTGAACTAACATTGTCATCAGTTCCTTGATATTTTATTAACATTTTTCTGTCCAAACGAAATTGACTCCCTTTCTAGTTAACTTAGTGTATTTCTTAGAAAGATCCACGAAAATATCCATAAAGTTTCCATAATATCCATACAAAAAAATAAAAATACATATCTTATTTAAAGTGTTAGTTCTAAGCCAATGTTCAATAACTTTTATCTATTATGAATCCATTTATATACCCTCACTTCAGATTATATTTCCAAAAAATGAAAATTTTTATAGGAAAAATTCATAGTTAGAAATTTTTTGATACACATCCTCATACTTAGGGTCATAATTATAATCCTACAGGGATATTAATTATCTTCCATTATCTTAAAATATATAGAAATATCATTTATAAAGATTAGAACAAATTGATCAAGGTAATTTAAAAAAACTCTATCATTAAATCTATAATGATATAGGGGGATTTTGTAAGGCCAAATGGAGTTAATATTAATTTATAGTGTCTATACTTCATAAAAAGGTTTCATTGGTCATGTATTCACTTTTTAACCTTATGTAATATTGTATGAATCAATGTTCAATCATGTAAAAGTTTTGATCTCCATGTACTTGATCGAAAAAATAATCAATATGAAATTGTGGATACTTATTATTGGTAAATATTTTGTATAAATACTGGTAATTAATGCAAAGTCATGTTGATCCCAATTTAGTATTAATAAATAGTGATTTTCACACAAAAGAGATTCCCTTGGATCAAGGAATAACTTATCAATATTATCCTATATTTTCTTATTTAAATATAGAAACTTAATCAGTAATATTCTATTTGAAATAGGTGTAGTTCTAGGTTACAGTTCTTTTGAAAACTCAACTAAATTATTTATTGTAATACTAGGAATCTCATTGTTGAGTCAATAAGGTTTTCCTTATGACTTTTCCATTCTTTCTTGTTTTGAAAATCACAAACACATTTCATAAAAGAAAATTGCTTTTATAAGGAAAATTGCTTCTTTAAGGAAAATTGCTTTTATAAAAAAGATTTCTTTTGTAAGAAAAATCATTCTTATCATATTTTCATTCATATATTTCTTAAGTATAAGTTTTGGTTTCATTTCTATATTCTCAGAATCATTTGAAACTTTGATATGAAAACATTCTTTTTTAAGTACCAAATTTTAGATGAGAACTGTAATGAAGTTCCATTCCGAATTCCAGATACGAACTCTGATAAAGTTCTACTCCTAATTCTGGATACGAATTCTCATTACTAATTATGGATACTAATTCTCATTAAGAATTCTGATGACGAATTCTCATTACAAATTCTGATGACGAATTCTCATTACGAATTCTGATGACGAATTCTCATTACGAATTCTGATGATGAATTCTCATTACGAATTCTGTTGACGAATTCTCATTCCGAATTCCCATTCTGAATTCTCCTATTAAACAGAATCTTATCATCTTAGTTTTATACACTCCGTATCTATTTAGACTCCAAAAAATTATTTTTGTTTACACTCCGATCTTTTATTCATAACTTTTGAGTTATACTTTAAACGATGTCGTACATTCTTTTACACTTGTTTTGTTACAAAACGATGTCGTCTATTCTGTTATAAACTCACCATTGGCTAGGCTACACGTGTACAGGTCCCTCCAATTTTTAAGGAAAATATAACCATTGGAAAGGAGGCCGACCTTGCCTATAAATAGGAGCTCATTTGAAAGAGCTCAATGCTGACTGATCTTCTACTCATGTTATTACACGATTGAAGTGATTTCTAGAGAGAGAGGCTCTTATTAACTCTCAAAGAATTGTGCGACTCCGAATGTTGGTGATTACATTTGAGGACTTCCGGGGATAGGAAGACAGAGGTTTCCAACACCTTGAAGTTGAGAGCTTCCTTGCTGAGGAAGACAGAGGTTTCCGAATACCTAGAAGTTGAGGGCTTGCGGGGATATCAAGACAGAGACTCCGATCTTCGTATCGAGGGCTTACCCTGGTGTGGGTAAGACAGACTTGCTTGAAAGTACAAATCAAGGGACCTTTATCCAAGGTTGTTGGATACCCTTCTCTTTGGGTTAAAAGACTTATATCTTGTTACTTGTAGTTTTAATACTTGTTTATTTCCGCTGCATTTTGTATTATAAGGAAAATATAACTTTCTTATACTTCCTTACTTGTACTCTGTTTCATTCAGATTCTATACGCTTTAAGGTAGAATCTCATATTGTGATCTTTTATTAAGTTTCAATTTCCGGAACAATATTTCCGGAACTACTTTTAGAATCTCTTTCCAAGTTTTCATTTGGTATTAGTGGTGTTGTGAATTTTCTTAAGTTTAACTTTTTTAAACTTAGACCTTTCCTTTTCTTAAGGAAAACATAGTTAATCATAACTAACTTTAAAGGTTCCAAAGGAATTTTTAAAGTATACAATTCACCCCCCCCCTCTTGTAAATTGAGCATCTACAAATTTATTTCGATCCTACAATTGGTATCAGAGGAGGTCTCTGAAATACTTGTACTCATGTATATGTTTTTCATACTCACATTCTCATTCTGAACTTTCTCATTCTGAGTTTTGTCATTCGGAATTTGTCATTACGAACTTTTTCTACTAACATGTTTGTGTGCGAAAGGTTTTTAAGTATGGCAGGAATTAATGTTGGTTTCATTGATAATCTAAATCCTACAAGACCACCAATCATTGATGGTAATGATTATGAATACTGGAAAGATCTAATGAAGACTTTTGTTATCAATACTGGAGTGGACAACTTCGTTATGCTTACTAGTGATTATAAAATTCTTGATAAGGAAGTTAGAACTTTCACTAACCAGGAAAAGAAAGAGTATCAACTCAACTATAAGGTACTCAATACCTTACATTGTTCAATGAATAGTAATATATATAGCCAAATTTCTTCTTGTGAAGTAGATAATTGTATCTGGAATAAGTTAGAGGTTACACACTTTGGAACTTATAAAGTGATTGAGACTAGGAGATCTATGCTTAGAGCTGAATACCATGTCTTCAATTTTCCGTATGGTGAACCAATATGTAAAGTTCAATAGAGATTTATGACTATTGTCAACAGTTTACAATCTATGGGAGAAAAAGGGTTAGATGATGAAGCACTTGTGGACAAGATAATTTATATTATGCCCAACGAGTGGGAATCCAAAAGAACAGCTATAGATGAAAACATGAAAGTGACTCAAATTTCTCTTGATGAGTTATTTGGAACTCTTCTCCAACATGAATACAAAATGAAGAGAGATGCTGACAAAATCAAAAAGAAAAAAGGAAATGGTACCGTTTCTTTTACAACAATAGAAAATCAGATGAAAGCTAAGACTCCTGAGAGAGTAACCAGATCCAAGTCTAAGAAAGTTATTTTTAAATCCGAATCTAGTGAGACTGAAGTCTTTGAAAATGAGTTAGCAAATCTTGCTCGATGGATGAACAAGATAGCTTTCCAGAGAAGTTTCCAATCCAAGTATAAGAAGAAGGAAAGGAAAGATATGAACGATGGAGAAGTCACTTGTTATGAATACAGGAAAGCTGGACATATTAGACTAGACTGACCTTTGCTCAAAAAGAAAGAAAGGAAAGAAAGGCATTCAGACAAAAACAGAAAGAAGTATTATAAAGCCAAAGCTAATAAAGTTTTGAAAGAAAATGACACCTGGAGTGCCAGTGGTGGTGACTCTTCAGATGAATCTTCTGATTAAGAATCTTCAGGACTGAATAATCTTGGTCTTATAGCCAGACTACCTATTGACAATCATTGTTTTATGTCTAAGGTACGAAATGATGAATCATTGACCAATGTTTCTTTAAATTCTAATGATAGTAAGTATTATAACTCCTCAGATGAAGAATCCTCTTCTGATGAAGAAAATACTTTACCTTCTTATGAAGAAGTTTCTAGGTTTGCTGAACTTCTTGAAATTGAGAATTCCAAACTCAAAAAAAACATGATAAGGAAAACTCTAGGAATATTATTCTTAAAAAAGAGATATCATATATTTCTAAAGATATTGATAAGAAAAATGATGATTTTGGAAGTATTTCAAAAAATCGTGAGGAAGTAAGTTCTGAAAAGAACAAACGTTCTAAAGAGTTAGAAAAAGTAATTTCTAAGAAAAGTGTTTTTAAGCCTAGCTCTAGTTCTAAAACTAATGATTTTGAAGAAAAAAACATTGTTATAAAACTCAAGTCCGAAATTTTTTCCTTAAAGAAGTGTTTATCAAACTTTACCCATGGTAAGGAAAATTTTGATAAGATGTATTCCCAAATACGACCTTTAAGAAATAAATCCGGATTTGGTTATACCCATGAAAAACCTATTTTTAGTAATAATTATTGTGTTCCTCAAAGTGCCCCATTTTGTACTAAGTGTCAATGTGGGGGTCACTGGGCAAGGAATTGTTCCTTAAACAAAACCCAATCTCTAGGATTTCATAAAGCTTACTTTTCTAAGAAGATGTGGGTACCTAAAATTTTATTATCTGGAAATATGAAATCCAAACAAGTTTAGATTCCGAAAATCTAATTCCATTCTTAATTTCAAGAAAATAAAGAGAGTACCATCAACAACACATGGTACATGGATAGTGGATGTTCCCAACACATGACTGGTAACACAAATCTATTTTGAAAAGATTATCAAAACTAAAGGAGGAAAGGTAACTTTCGGAGACAATTCTAAGGGAGAGATTGTCGGTATTGGTAATATTGTTTTTCTAGGTAAAACCTTGATTTCAAATGTTCTTTTTGTTAAGGGTCTTAAGCACAACATCATTAGAATAAGTCGGTTATGTGATGAAGGTTACCGTGTGAATTTTAGGAATGATAAGTGCTTAGTTCACAATTCCAAGGAATAATTTATTCACTCAGCCAATAGGCATGATAATGTTTACACCTTAAATTTATAAGACCTCAGGAGCCATGATTTACCTTGCCTAAGTGCAATGGAAGATCATTCCTGGTTATGGCATAGAAGACTAGGTCACTGTAACCTTTGAAGCCTATGTAAACTCACTATGAAGAAACTAGTTAAGGATCTACCGGATCTTAGATTTGATTCTACTAAAGTTTATGATTCTTGTCAATATGGAAAGAAACATAAATCTAGTTTTAAGTCGATCAGTGAAGTCTCAACAACTGATTCATTGCAGTTAGTGCACATGTGTCTTCTTGGTCCAACCCAAACTGGAAGTATTGGAGGCAAATACTATGTGTTTGTTCTAGTTGATGATTACACTATATTTACATGGGATTATTTTCTAGAAAAGAAATATGAAGATTTTTCTTATTTCAAAAATTTTAGAGCTCAAGTTAAAAATGAGAAAAACCATCCATTGAAAACTATTCATAGTGATCATGGAGGAAAACTTCAAAATTCTGATTTTGAAACTTTTTGTAGTAAAAAAGGTATTACTCACAATTTTTTAGCACCTAGGACTCCTCAGCAGAATGGTGTAGTTTAGAGAATAAATAGAATTCTTCAAGAGATAACTATAACCATGTTGAGTGAATATTCTATAGAAAGACATTTCTAGGATGAAGCTATAAGTACTGCATGCTATACTATAAATTGAGTTTTGATTAGACCTTTTCTTAATAAAACTCCTTATGAGTTATGGAATGATAGAAAACCAAGACTATCCCACTTCAAGGTTTTTGGTTGCAAAGTATTCATTTTGAATACTAAAGATAACTTACATATATTCGCACCAAAATCAGATGAAGGAATTTTCTTAGGTTATTCCACAACTTCTAAGGCTTATAGAGTTTTTAATAAAAATACTTGTACTGTTGAAGAAACAATGCATGTAAAATTTGATGAGTCTGATCGTTTTGTTTTTAAACCATCCCAGCCTACATCCTCGGATGTATTTTCAAAAACTGATTGTCAATTTTTAATAAAAGAACATTTTGATAAGAATAATGTTCAAGAAGATACTTCTGAAACATTTACCCCAGAAGACTTTCTACCCTATTTTGATGAACAGGCTTTTCAAAACCCAAATCAGGTGTTTCTTAAGAATCATCCAAGTGATAGTATCATTGGTGATATAAATCAACCTGTAAGGACTAGAAGTTCCTTAAGAAATTAAGTAGAACATCTAGCATTTCTTTCCAAATTAGAACCTAAAAGCACTGATGATGCTTTAGGTGATGATGATTGGATCAAAGCCATGCAAGATGAACTAAATGAATTCGAAAGGAATAAAGTCTGGACCTTGGTTGAAAGACCTAAGAAACTTCTGCTATTAGAGTAAAGTGGGTATTCAGAAACAAATGTGATGAAAATGGAGTCATAGTAAGAAATAAAGCCAGACTTGTTGCTAAAGGCTATAATCAGAAATAGGGAATAGACTATGAAGAAAACTATGCTCTAGTAGCTAGACATGAATCTATCCGTATTCTACTTGCCTTTGCAGCATTCATTAATTTTAAACTTTTTCAGATGGAAGTGAAATGTACTTTTCATAGCGGTTATGTCCAAGAGGAATTTTTTGTTGAACAACCTCATGGCTTTGAAGATACAAGACATTCTGGTCATGTTTTTAGACTTACCAATGCTCTGTATGGTCTTAAACAAGCCCCAAGAGCCTGGTATGATAGACTCACTGAATTTTTGCTTCAAAATAACTATGTTAAGGAAAATTCAGATCCAATCCTTTTTATAAAGAAAGATAAGAAAAATGTTTTTATTGTTCAAATTTATGTCGATGACATCATATTTGGTTCAACTCAGGAATCTTTAACCAATTATTTTGCAAGTCTAATGAAATCTGAGTTTGAAATGGGTATGATGGGTGAGTTAACTTTTTTCCTTGGTTTTGAAATTTCTCAAAATCCAGAAGGAACCTACATATCTCAACATAAGTATATTAAAGATCTTCTTAAAATTTATGGTTACGACAACACAAAGAGTATAAGTACTCCTATTGGTACCGCAAACTCTTTAGATCTTGATGAAGCTGGAAAACCAGTAGATGAAACATCTTTTAGAGGTATGATGGGAAGTTTACTTTACTTAACATATAGTCGACCAGAAATAATGTTCTCAGTATGCTTATGTTCAAGATATCAATCCAATCATAAGGAATCTCACATAAAGGCAGTAAAAAGAATTTTTCGCTACCTTAAGGGAACCATGTATCTAGGATTATTTTATACTTCTGAAAATGATTTTGCTCTAAAAATATTTTCTGATGGTGAATTTGGTGGATGTAGAATGGATAGAAAGAGTACATCCAGAAATTTTCATTTCTTAGGAGATTCTTTAGTTTCTTGGTCCTGTAAGAAGCGACATTCAGTAGAACTCTCCACTGCTGAAGCCGAATATGTAGCATCTGGAAGTTTTTGTGCTCAAGTGTTGTGGATGCAACACACACTCAGAGACTATGGGTTGAGGTTTACTAAAACTCAAATTTTGTGTGATAACACAAGTTACATTGCCTTAAGTAAAAACCTTGTACATCACTCTCGTGAAAAACACATAGATATTAGGAATCACTTTCTTAGGGATCACACACTAAAAGGAGATATTATTCTTCAGTTTATCGGAACGCAAGAACAACTTGCTAATATTTTCACAAAATATTTTCCTTCTGATAGATTTGAATACATTAAAAAAAATTTAATAATGATAACTATAAGGTAATCATTCTTTATTAACTTTCTGTTAAAAAAATTCTCCTTACAGTAATAAACTCCTTTTCATAGGGGAAGTACATTTGATTGTTAGAGTAACTAAATTTTTCAAAATTTGTTGTCAAACTTTTCGGAACTAAAATTCTGGAATGAGAATTTCTGGAACTAAAATTTTCCAGAATGAATATTTTCGTATAGAAAACTTCTGGAATGGAAATGTTCGTATTGAAAACTTCCTGAATGAAAATTTTTTTGCTGGTATTTCAATAATGATATTTTCGTACCGAGGATTTCATAACGAGCTTTTCGTTTTTAAATTTTCTTTATAATGAATTTTTCGTACTGAGTTTTCCGTACTTAATTTGTTTTTTCATTTTGAGTTTTTTGAACTATGTCTTTTTGTAATAAAGATTTTTCATAGTCATTTTATTCAATATTACCCATTACGAATAATTCCCCTAAGCCAATATGAAAGGTATTATTTCCTTACTCAAGTTTTCGTAATCATACTATACTTACTGGTATTTTTCTTATATTTTGTTTTCATTTTTTTTAAGTTTTCATAAATCTTTGTTTTAATAAAAACCTCAAAAGATCGGAATCAAGTTTTCTTGAGAATTGGTTTTAAACCGTCAGATCTGATCTCAGCTTGTCACAACCGTTCAATCAACTGGGGAAGTTGAACTGTCTTATCTTTGCCTATTTAAAGGGGACCCTAAATGGCTATCCCACATCATTTTTCAAGCTCCAACGTCTCGAAGCTCTACCTCTCCATTTTAAAGTCGTTCTGAACTTCAGATTTCTCCGTTCCGAACATCTCAGAGGTCTTCAGATCCAAATTTCTATGGAAGTAGCTTCTCAAGACATGTCTTCCTCTAAGACGATTTCCAAGTGGTTTGTATATAGAGAAATTTTGGTTCATCCTGATTTATTCAACTACTATTATTCTCTTATATCGAAGAACATAAAGCTTAACGGATGGGAAGATGTTGCTGTATCCAAGCCCGGAAATCAAGATGAAGTTTATTCAGATTTTCTTATAGAATTATATAAGAAAGTTTCTTTCTATAAGGAAGATGGCAGGGAGAACTTATCGTTTAAGTCTTATGGAAATACTTATAATATTTCTTATGCCAAGGCAGCCAGCTTGGTATGGCTGAATAATAAAGGATAAGATGAGTTTATTTCTCATGTTTTGCAGGATTCAAAGGGATGCTTCGACAAAGAAAAGGCATTAGAGACTCTCGGACAGGCATATGATAAGGCTCCAAAAATTGCTTCTCTGTCTATGAATTTTCGGATTCTATAATTATGGGTACAAGGGATTATCATACTTAGAAAGGGTGATAAAGATAGTCTGAAGAAGAGTGAGATTTATATTCTAGATTTTCTGATAAATCTGAGGAAGTTTAACGTAATGAAACACATTCTTATTACTCTTGAGAATGTTAAGAAAGGGAATTTGAGAGCTCAGATCATAATGTATCCAGAAATCCTCCCAAAGATTATTGTTCGGTGCCTTAAGTCCTTCAAGGAGGCTTCCAAGTCTAAGCCAAGAGTTTGCAAGATTATGTTGGTGAGTGATGGTACTCTCAAAATAATGGATGTAGCATTCGACAAGAAGTCTGCTCAGTTTGTTGACTTACCTTCTCAAGAAGAAATGGTCCTGAAAGTTGCTGACCCTGGATCCTCTAAGCCAGTGAGGAAGAGAAAGTTGAAAGAAGTTGAAGTTGAAGCAGAGAATCCCAAAGCTAAGGAAGTTCATTCCGTACCTCCAAAACCGAAGAAGAAGAAAGGCTATCCAGATGAGGTAGTTTCTAAATGGAGGGAAATCAAAGAGAGGAGAGTGCAAGGGGAGCCTTAGTTTGGCTTGGATCTTGTGGAGGCTAGGGCCTTGAAAGAAAGAACTGTGGATGAGCAAGAAAAACTAGTGAAGGAAAAGAAGCTTAAGAAGAAGATGTTTGAAGCTGAGGTAGCTCAGAGTTTGTTAATGTTTAATGAGATGGTTTCAGAAAACATTGATGTTCCAAGATCCTTTTCTTTGGAATCTCTTCCCAGGACTCCAGGAAGAAACTTTGTCACTCTGGAAGAACCAGTTTCTATGAATGGTAAAGAAGTAGAACAGATTGAGCATGTGGAAGAGCAAGAACCAGTTGCTGATGGTAGTGGTGACACTGGAGATGTTTTGAAGCAAGTAGATGATTATAAGGGGACACATTCGTAACATTTTTCACTCCGAACATCAGAAGCTCAATCATCAAAGTTAGTCACTCCAGGGAAGGATGACCAAGAAGGAGAAAAAGAAGTAGCCTATCATTCAGAGGAAGAACAAATTTTAGATGATGTTGCTCAAATGGATAATGTAGATGATGGTGCTCAAAAAGCAGCTGATGATGAAGAAAATGTTGTTCAATTTTCTGATAGTGAATAGAAGACTCCGGAACATCAAACTATTCCGAAAAAGGACAAGGGAAAGAAACTTTTTGTTGATACCCTGAGCTCTGTTGTTGTAAAGAGAAGGAAAGTTGGTGATTCTTCTAAGAAGAAGAATGAGAAAATTGAAGAAGGAAATTCTCCAAGCAAAGTCTCGGATTCAGAGTCATCTTTGATGAGGCATGACTTTGTGGTTCAGTCATTAAAGAAGTTGGTTGGTTCTATTCCTACTTTCTCAAGTATTGATTCAAGATTCCAGATGCTCCAACATGCTTTGAATCAGAAAAAAGACTCTGTGTCCATTGTCATGGACAAATGTGTTGAGTTAGAGGCTCAGTTCAAAACTTTCTTTGTCGGCTATGAAGCCCACGAAAGATCTTGCAAGAGGATGACTAGTTGGTCGAGAAAGACTGTAAAAGAGATGAGTCTCTTGGATAAATTCCAAGATAATGTGAAGGATGCCTTTGAGACAGAAGACAGGAAGATAAATCAACTTACCTCATCCTTTGAAGAAAAGTTGATAGATGAAAAGAATTTCCAGATTCAAGAAGTCAGAGATCTGAATGGAAAGATGAATTCTGTTTCTCAAAATTGGAAGTATGAAAGGGATCATCAGATTGAGTTTCAAGAAAAGTTGTTAAATTAAGAACAAATCATGAAGGCTCAGGAAGAAAAGCTTCAGGCTCAGGAAGAAAATCTTCAAGCCCAGGAAGAAAAGATTGAAGCTCAAAATGCAAGAATTGTTGTGTTCGAAAAGGAAGCTGAGTATGATCATATATACTTGAAGAAAATAAAGACTATTCTTAAGGGTCTCATGGCGAAGGAAAAAATATTCAAAATAGATAGATCCGATCTTTTGTTGTATCTAAATTTTTTTGTTTTTGAGCTTTCAAACTTAATGAAAATTGTGCTTGCTCATTTATTTTGTTGTTACTACTAATTTTTTCATGTACTTTGTTATTTTTTCCATTCCCTGGAATTATTTTTGAAAATCACAAAGGGGGAGAAGGAAAATAACCCTAATAAAATAGAAAAATAATCTTAACAAAGGGTGAGAATGAAAACAAACTCTAGTAGAGTTTATCTAAGGGGGAGTTTTTCATTGAAGAATACTTTCTTATTCTTAATGAAATATCTTCCGGAAATCTAGAATAAAATCCTTAGTGTTTCAAAGCATAAGGGGGAGTTAGTTGTATTCATCAATATCCATAATCAAAGGGAGATAAGCCTTAATGTTTTCTTTCTTCTTAGACTTTATTTTTCATAGGGATGTTTGTGCTTTCCAAAAAGGGGGAGATTTTTGAGTCAATAAGGTTTTCCTTATGACTTTTCCATTCCTTCTTGTTTTCAAAGTCACAAACACCTTTCTTTAAGGAAAATTTCTTTAATATGGAAAATGGATTCTTTAAGGAAAATTTATTTTATAAGGAAGAAGTCTTTTGAAAGAAAAATCATCCTTATCATATTTTCATTCATATATTTATTAAGTATAAGTTTTGGTTTCATTTCTATATTCTCAGAATCATTTGAAACTTTGATATGAAAACATTCTGTTTTAAGTACTGAATTCCAGATGAGAATTGTAATGAATTTTCATTCCGAATTCCGGATACGAACTCTGATAAATTTCTACTCCGAATTCTTGATACAAATTCTCCTTATGAATTCTGGATAAGAATTCTCATTACGAATTCTGATGACGAATTCTCATTATGAATTCTAATGACGAATTCTCATTACGAATTCTGATGATGAATTCCATTACGAATTCTGTTGACGAATTCTCATTCCGAATTCTCATTCTGAATTCTCCTATTAAACACAATCTGATCATCTTTGTTTTATACACACTGTATCTATTTAGACTCCGAAAAATTATTATTTTTTACACTCCGAACTTTCATTCCGAACTTTTGAGTTAGAATTTAAACGATGTCGTACATTCTGTTACACTTGTTTTGTTACAAAATGATGTCGTATATTCTGTTATAAACTAACCGTTGGCTAGGCTACACATGTACAGGTCCCTCCAATTTTTAAGGAAAATATGACCGTTGGAAAGGAGGCCGACCATGCCTATAAATAAGAGCTCATTTGAAGGAGATCAATGCTAACTGATCTTCTACTCATGTGATTACACGCTTGAAGTGATTTCTAGAGAGAGAGGCTCTTATTAACTCTCAAAGCTTCATGCGACTACGAATGTTGGTGATTACATTCGAGGACTTCCGGGGAAAGGAAGACAGAGGTTTCCAACACCTTGAAGTTTAGGGCTTCCTTGCTGAGGAAGACAGAGGTTGCGGACTGCCTTGAAGTTGAGGGCTTGCAGGGATAGCAAGAAAGAGACTCCGATCTTCATATCAAGGGCTTACCCTGGTGTGGGTAAGACATACTTTCTTGAAATTATAAATCAAGGGACATTTATCCAAGGATGTTGGATACCCTTCTCTTTGGGTTAAAAGACTTATATCTTGTTACTTGTAGTTTTACTACTTGTTTATTTCCACTGCATTTTGTATTATAAGGAAATTATAACTTTCTTATACTTCTTTATTTGTACTCTGTTTCATTCAGATTCTATACGCTTTAAGTTAGAATCTCATATTGTAATCTTTTATTATGTTTCAATTTCCAGAACCATATTTCCGGAACCTACTTTCAGAATCTCTTTCCATGTTTTCATTTGGTATTAGAGGTGTTGTGAATTTTCTTAAGTTTAACTTTGTTAAACTTATCCCTTTCCTTTGCTTAAGGAAAACATAGTTAATCTTAAATAACTTTAAAGGTTCCAAAGGAATTTTTAAAATATACAATTCACCCCCCTCTTGTAAATTGAGCATCTACATCTTTATTTCGATCCTACACTCATCCCGTAATACATCAAAACATTTCCACATATTATAATTATCCTTAATGTTGTTTTTCTCCCTAACTATCTTGGTCAAATAACTCTTTTTTATATGAATCAATAAACATTCAGTGCATGAAATTTCTATTATAAATTCATATTTATAATCACAATGATAGAAGATCATATGTTAGTTTGCAATAGGAAATATGAATTCCCTACATGGTAATTGATGTGGGATTTATTTTGATTAATCGAATCCATTCCTAACATTAAGTAAAATTTAACTAGATGGAGAATAATAATATTTTTCAGAATCGCATTCCCACAATCATCAATCAAATGAGACTTGATATGAGATAGTCATACCATTAAGGGGTTTCACTAGAAATTCAGCATCTAATCATCAATGATAAAAATTTTCCATCCTTAATACTTTACTTGATATATATGAATTAGTGTAACTATTTTCAAATATGGAACTTCAATATTTTAGGTTAACTATTACCACCTCAACGTAATCATTTTATCCTCAACCCCAGACTAAAACCAAATTGATTCACATGGACCTAATAAATCATTAATTAGAGTGATAAATTATGAAAAATAATTCATAGGACATCAAAATCATGACAAATATTTTTCAATATATGACACATTATATTTAAACTAGGTTCATCATGGTCATATTCTATTTAAATACTACATAATGGTTCACAGAAAAAATTTATAATTAAACCAAACATATCCCCTGGGAGTGTAAATCCATGTACATTACAAGGGAACACTAACCATGAACAATAATTATGGTTGATATTTACTAATACAACTCTTTATATGGTAATTAACCCTACATGAATCTATTCTAAAAACAAACCCACATGAACTATCTAGATATATATGTTTTTCTAGGAAAACCACACTCCTTTCTTTACCAAAACATTCTAATTTCTATTATAAATAAGATTATACTTAGGGTTCTCACCAGTGTTTTGTAATAATATATTAAAAAGGTAAATAAACCTTTCTATAATACCAAATGTAGTGACCCATACTTTTCATAGATAAATATTACATTTTATTAGATAAATATTGAAATATATAACAGTGAGACCCCTAATAAAATCATATATGTTTAGTGTCTTTGGAGGCTTGTATTTACAAACATCATGTTAATATGGGACCTTCATTATCACCCATTATGTTCTTAAAAACTATAAACCTGCTCAGATATATCATACTTAAATTAATTCTTCATAACCTGGGGAAAGGAAACCTATGAAAGGGAAATCTCATATGCACTGTAAGGGTAGGAAAGGGAGATATCAATGATCACATAAGAATAACATTATCATAAGGGTAAGATAACATGATATTAACATTTTAAAACCATACCTAGTATATCATAAATCATAATAATGTGTCATGGAATAACTATTTTGTAGTTCATAAGACAATAATCTCAAAGGAATCAAAAAACATGATCCATGAGAGCATACCATTGGCATAAGACAAACGATTTTATCAAACACATTTTCAAAGAAATTAATTTAATTAGTCAAGTATATATTAATAAAATATCATAGTGGATTTCATCTACTTCCTATCCCATTATATCATAAGTCAAGGTTCAATACCAGTACTATTATAGTGGAAAGTGTCACTTACAGAAATGGGTTCACTATCCATTTAAGTATTTATTATATCATGAGATATCCATATTTAACCAATACATTTTAGGGATATATAATTCTAGAACCACAAATAATATAATCCTATTCTATTCATATTTGTTCCATAATATCATAAATCATTCATTATATATCATAATCTAGGGAAACATAACAAGTTTCATAAACATTTCAACATTTCACCCAAACATAACCCCGGGAAAGTAAATGGGTTTCATAAAAATATCATTATCTAAATCATAAACCTTAAAAAATAATTATTATTATTGTATACATGGATCATATCTGTATTAAATAATATGTAACATCAAGGACTGTTATTGTAAATTAAAAAATAATTATAAGATCTATGTAGTATTTCATGGGGAAAATACCATTTTTATTTTGAAATCAATTATTTAAAATCTAGAAATTTACAAAATATGAGGGAAATTTTTTTATTTTAAAATAAACATAGAAACTTGTTAATTAAGATTCATATCATTGATCAGTCATGATGTTATGGAATTCCCTTCATGTTGTATATGATAAAACAAATATTTAGTTCACCTTTTTGTACAAATTCTAAAGTACCTCATTCCGAAAATGATAAGAACAATCATTTTAAAAAAATTAATACATGTGTAAAAAGTCATAAAAAATAATTTGGGATTATAAATAATATTATTTAAAATATTTTAGAAAATATGGATATTGAAGTAAAATGATTTCTAACTAATGAGGAAATAAAGTCATTTTTTCTTTATAACAATTTCTCGATAACATTAACTATAAGAGAAGAAAGGTGTACTATTAATTGAAATTTCAATGAATAACTAGTGGATAAGAATATCTATTAGATTCCTTTAAGGTATCTCATGAAATATCATATTTGGAAACTAAATCATAAACAATCCTCATAAACCATGATATTGTAATGTAAAACTCATACCTCAATATTTGTTTTCCTTAAAAGTACTCTAAAATCCAATGTAATAAATTTAAATTTATTAAAATTATATTATAGAGTAATTTAAATACATATTATATCATATTTGATCCACTTATAACACTTACAGATCCATTCATTAATAATTCATTATTAAAATCTTCATTTATGGGTGTTAACTATTTCATTTTTTAGGATAGTTTTAGTTTTACAGTGACAGTTTTTGTAATTAGATCATCATTATATAGTATAAATAATATTAATAATGATATAAATTCCATATAATTTCATTATATTTATTTATATTCATCCATAAAATTTAAATATGGAAAACTAAATTGTGTCCTCTAGGGATATAGTAGGTCATACATTCGCATGAACGTTGTTTTTAACTTTTGAATGATAGAATGAAAAAAGGTAAGTAATAATAAAACATTATAGAAAAATTATTATATCATATATATCCTATATATTAATTAAATATCTTCTTATTACCATCCACTTAATGTAGAAATGAAAAACTAATCATATCACTTTATGAATGTGGTAGTCCACATGTACACATGAGTGACATTATCTTTTTCCAATTGATTGGAAGGAATGAAGTTACATATGATATAATTAATATTGGAGAATAATTGTTTAATAAATATCATATGTAATCTTTAAACAAATCTTAATAACCATCCATGCAATATGTTGATGTAAAATGAATTGTATTATTATGTGGAGGTGGTTTTCCACATCTACACATGAGTGATACTTTCACCTCCCATTTGATGGGAAAAAGATGAATAATTGTTATTATGTATTAATAATAACATTTAAACATATAAATGATAATTAATTTATTATTTTTTAATTAATACCACATATTTAGAGGAGGTATAAGAAAAAATAATTTGAAATAGTTCATATAGGATGATGACATCTTCTATAATAGGCCTCCTTTAGATCCATTATTAAGGACCCTATGAAAGGTATATTAAGAAGAAGAAAATATATATATATATATATATATAATGGATATGATAGTTGATAAGGGATTTTGGTAGGGTTTGGTCATGTGATATGGATCAAATTGGTGTAATGAAGAGAAATGAGGTGTGACCATTAATTAGTCAGAGAGAGGACACAATTTGAATTTATTAAAGTAATAAAAATATAATAATGTCATACCCAATCAAAATGATTCAAAATTTCTATATATTCAGAGTTGTGATATGATGTGAAAACAATATGGCCATAAAATCGGATGTAGAGAAGATGAATTGGAAAATAGACCTTTATCTCTTCATTTAACCCCCTCCCCACCCTCCCCACCTGTCACCAGTAAACCCGTTTTAACATTAACTATGAGGATTTTTTAATAATTATACTATTAATTGTGAAAAAAATAAATCTAAATTAAATACCCAGTAGTGGAATTATAATTTCAAATTTGGAATCAATTTTATCAAATTCAATTCATGTAAGTGAAATTTTTTAATTTAAAAGTAATCTTGAAAAGTTCAATAAAATAGGTTCCGATAAAAAATGTTTTCTTAAGTATAAAATTATTTTAGACCAAAATATAACCAAAATATGATTCCAATGACCCTATTTGGATTTTTAATTATAAAAATTAAAAAAAAAATCATTAAAAAATGGAACTTTTTTAATGCTTGAAATGAAAAGACGACATTCAATAAAAATCAGTATTTTTCACAATTAATAAAAAAATAAATCATTTCATAAAACTCTCTAAAATTATCTTTAAGTTAATTTAAAAATGTTGGTTTAAAAATATTTAAAATTATTCATATAAATTTTATATATTAGTCAGAAATTAATAATATTATTTTCTCATAAAAGAAATTAGAAAACAATTTTTAAGAAAGACTTATTTTTGAAGAAAATAGCGACATTACTAAAAATTGAGTACTTTGTTTTTAAATATATTTTATTTACGTAAAACCTTTATATATATTATCAAAATTTTGTCTATGGTTTTTAATAAATAAAATTTAATGGCTATTTTACAATTGTATACTATATTAATGTTCATTTTGATATGGGATTTTGTGTATCACCAACTATTGAGGAAATAAATATTATTCAAAGATAAACACATCATAAAATATATAGTTATTATAGAATGTCCTTCAAACTATAAAAAAAATATTTATCAGTGTCTGGGTTTTAATTATATCCATGTATAAGTGTTTCTACAAAACAATGATAAATTGATGTGGCTAATTTAACTTTGTTTATAAATGTTGTTAATTTATCGACACACTTATGTTATGAATCCATAAGTGATGTTTCATGACCACATCCCCAAAATGGAATCACCTTGATGTCCATGCCAACATCATCTCACTCACTGTGACACTACTCCATCTTGCTATACACATTGAACCCTTCTTTAGTATATGTGCCCCACCCTGACATGATGTCACGATGATGTATGCATCAATGTTGGGTTATCAATTCCCCCACATGAAATCACTATGATGTTTGTACCTACATCATCATGCACCAAACATTAATGTTGACTTTAGGGTGACATCATGTTATGGTGAGGAACACATGCTAAAGAAGTGCTCAATGTGTGTAGCATGATGACGTGGGGTCAAAATGAGTGTGATGATGTAGGCATGAACATCATAGTGATTCCATGCTAATGATGTGCCACACACTTATGTTTTGAAGTCAATAGAAATGTTGGGTAACCACTTCCACATAATGCAATTAGTTTATAGTCCATACCTACATCAGGACATTCATTGTGACAAAACGTCATCATGCTACACACATTGCACCACTATGTAGCACGTGTGACCCACCCCGACATGATGTCACCATGAAGTCCGCATCAATGTTGGGTGCCCACTACCCCCACATAAAATCACCATGATTTCCATCCATACATAATCATGCTCATTATGCCCCCGCATCAGATTTCTCCATACATTAAAACCCACCTCTAACAAGACGTCACCACAATGTTAGTAGTAATTATTTGAACCCACTTCCCCACATGAAATCACTATGACATATGTACTTGTGTTATCATGCTCATTGTGCCCCAACATAATCATGCCCCATGGATAATTGTTCTTGTCATGGGAGTTGAAATCATTACCTATGAGTCTCCAGGTAAGGCATGGTACCACGTAAGTGATTCTTTTTATCTGCATGAAATATTCATTACACTATATTTATATATATGTTAATCATTTTTTATATAAATTAAAATTAACATATGTTTATATATATATACACATATATTAATATATATTACTATTATATATTATTATTATATATAAGAAAATATAATTTAACTTATAAATTTATAAATTTAGATTTTTATATATAACACATATAATTATATATAAATTATATATGTTAATATATTTGTGTGTGTAGACACTTAAAAATTTATATATTTATTTATATATATAATTAATTATAAATATAAATACAAATATATGTATATATATATTGATATACATATAATTTAACATATTAATTATTACATTTGTTATTTTGTATTAGCATAACAAATATATGTGTTGATATATGTTATTATATATTAACATATAAATTAAAATATATGTTAATATATATTAATATATATTATGTTACATGTTATTATCTGTATATGTTATTATATTATATATATATGTGTGTGTGTGTGTGTGTGTTTCTGTGTTATCATATGATATCATATATTAATATATATACTATATATTAATATATAAAATACAATAAATAAGTACAACTTAATATAAATATAAATTATATACATTTATTAATAACAATTTTTTAAATTTTTATTTATTTATTTAAAATTAGATTTTAACAATTTTTTTGTATGTGTATATGTATGTATGTCTGTATGTTTGTGAATATATATTTTATATAAATAAAATTTATTTTTATTAATATTTAATGCAATTATGTGTGTAATATTTTTAATGTATCTATATATATAATAATATAAATATTCATATTCATATATACATTAATATATATATATATATATATGTAAGTATATATGTATATGTATATATGTATGTTTATATAAGTATATGTATATGTGTATATGTCTGTGTGTTTTAATAACGATCATTTATATAGTAATTTCTAATTATTTATAACTATAGAGTGTCTTTTCTATGTGTATTCCCATATGTATATATGTGTGTGTGTATATATATATATCATGCACCATCAAACTCCCCTCCCACGGGCCTACACCCAGTTAAATTATAAAATTCAATGGTTGTGGGAGTATGAAATTGACACCTTCAAGTTAGAACCAAGCAAACCCACTACACTACCTGTACAAGATTTATGTTATATAATAATATTTCAATCTATTTATATATATGGTAATATATTTTTATATAAATAAAAATTAATATATAAATATATATTAATATTAACATTTTTTTGTATTTATATTAATATATATATATATATACATATAAATTAAGTCTATGTATATTTATAGAGTATATTTCTATATATAATAATATATTTTTTCTGGGTGTGTGTATAACTACAAATTTATATATTAATTTATCTATATATATAAATATAATTTTTTTTATATATAAATATATTATAAATTAATATCTATGTATATTAATATGTAATTTAATATATATATATATATATATACATACTATAAACATACATATAAATATATATAAATATATAGTATAATCACACTGAATATATATATATATATATATAATTATAAATTTAATTATATTAATATATATAATATCATATATATTTATAAATTAATATTTAAATTTATATTTATATACAAGTTCTAAATCACTACTAAATTTAAGACATTATAAAATGTGGAAAAATTTAATATATGTGTTTTTTAAAATCTAACTAAATTAGTCACATTTTAAAACAAAGCTAAATTGGCAATGTTTTAAAACGTATATAAATTTAAAATAGGACACATTTTAAAATACAACAAGATTTTCCATTTTTTATAAAACTTGGATAAATACCAATGGATAATTACTTATTTATTAGTGACATTTTTAGTAAAAAAACAATTGAGGTCCATGATTTCATAACCTGTCTAATGGTAGGGAAGATCTTAACTTGGTTAATAAAATTCCTCAACTAGATTAGTGTCATGCCTAATTTCCTTATATATCAGAAGACTATCAAACAGATTTTGGATATGTATTAATGTTTGAAATTTCAAAATTAGGGTACCTCTTTCACAACCTCAAGTCAAAGGATTCATAACCAATGTTCACTTAAGTAAGACCAATGAGACATACATGACAATCCAGGTAGTATACTTTAAGTGGGTCAATTTGAATAATAGTTCAATAATTTATATTATATGAGGGATTGGTTGTATCATTATACAAGTGATCCTACTCATATTGATTTGGATATGTCATAAAAACCCAATATGATTAGCATCAATCCCGTTTAACCTTATAACAAATATATTCGAGTAGTTTTTATTATATAATATCATATGTATTGTGATACCAACATAGATGAATCATAATGTTTTTTCAATAATATAAATTACATAATACATAATTACCCTAAGAAACCAACACCTGACTTCCATTGGGGCACAAACACTATCAATACCAAACTTTCACTAAATCCAGTAACTCATATATAAAATAATGAGATGACTACTATGGATTTCATTCCTTTTGCATATTGGGAAAATTAGGGGATCCATAATATTATCCTCTATAATAACATATCCCATACAAATATATAATCTATCAATTATCTATCAAATCTAATGAAATTTATAAATAATATGTCTACTTCATTAGAGATAGATGGGATAGTTTGCTTGTTAAATTGATCCACTATTACCCGAGTGTATTTTAATTATATGAATGATGTAAGAGACAATCCCTAGTTTAGTAAATAACTTCTTTATCCAAAACAAAATTGATTATCCATGACATATGTCATGATATATTCAACTTATATTGTAGATTTTTTCATTTTTAGATGGTTGAAACTCTTCTAACTTATAGCTCCACCATTTATGAAAAACACAAATCCGAACTGAGGTATAAAATATTCATTGTGAATTTTGAAACAAGAATCAATACATCACATTGCAATGATCTTCTCCTCACAACCAAGGATATAAATATATGCTTAGTTCTTATAAAGTTGTCGAATATATATTTTATAGATACCCAAAAAATTTATCCAATATTTAACTGGTATAGGTTAATCATTCTCATTACATAAAATACATCAATATGAGTACAAAGCATACTATACATGATTTATACAACTATTGAAGCTTATTGAATCTTAGTCTTGTGTTCATGTTCTTCAGTAGATTATGGGTAACATGAATTTTAAAGACTCTTTCCATGTAACATTGATAAATAACCCTTTTTAGAGTTTTCCATATTAAAATTTGACAATGTTTATTACATAATAAATCCCATGAATTCAATTAGATTTATCTCTATATATTTTCATACATAGTCTCTATATTAATTCACTAATATCATTTGTTGAATTAAATTCTTGAACTGAGTTTTCAATTATTATTACATTGGGATGTCATATCTAGGGATATTTGTTTCCTTAATATACTGATGGGTTTCATGGGATTGTTTAAAACTTAAACTAATCAGTGGAAATCAATTAAATATCATATTCTCGAGACAATCATGCATGAAACCCTAAACATGAAGACTGAAAATAATGAAAAAATTTGTACCCTTCATTGATAAGAATTAGTTATTTCCTTTATTATGGTAGTTTCAGGAAGATTCTTTAAAGGAACCAAAAGATTCCCTAATCTAAGGTGTATACATGGGATAAAATGAATCAGATAATCTTTATGTAAGATGTTTCCCACACCTAATATAATCTTGTATATTTCTTAGGAAAAGGGTGAGGTGTAAGAAATATTATAGGGAAGATGCAAAGAATAGAGTCGACACCAATATAGATATTGCCTATTTATATACATGACTATGACACTCCCCAATCCCAATGAATTTACTAATGTATAGCATAATTCTTATGTAAATGGTTTGTTCTTATTGGTTCTTGTAACCCTTCATCCATCCACTTAACTCCTAAGTGATTTCATTCTCTATGTCTTTAATTATATCCTATGTGGAAGATGGATCCAATTGTTAATGACATAATAAATTATATATAGTATCATAACATCATATTTTAGGATTTATGATATGACCCACAACAAGGAATATAATATGTCTTGGATTTTATGAATGTCATATTATAATATATTATTTATCATGAACAATTATTTTGAGGATTTAGGGTATTTCTATTTCAATATTACACTTTCACTAGAGCCTCATAAACTTTGTTTCATATACCCTTATATTGAATCATATATAATAACCTATGAAATAATATTCAGAACTACTTTTGGATATCTTCCAAAACATTTTTGGAATGATTTTATTAGCATCACTATGCATCAAACCATATGCAATACCTTGTTAATGCACATCCAGAACTCTTTTTGGATAAGCTGCATACATTTTAGAGTATCTATCTAAGTCAAAATCAATCCCCATTCGATCAACAACAATGTTTGAACACACAAGGATTTATATAATTTAATAAAATATAAATTTATGAATTTATAAATGTATGGAAATAACAGATTATTACAAATAATAAGTGATACTCAAGCTACAAAGGGAATTAGTGTGACCTTGATAAAAGAAATGTATCTAAATACTCATTCCCACTAGCTAAATCATATGGAATCAGGTACTATCATATGATCCCTGTTTCCAAGACATCGAGTAAACATGGGACATAGATCATTTAAATACCACATATCCTACTCATATGTTATCTATTCTTTGAGTATATACAATCTTGGTCGATGAGTATATCACATGTCATTCACATTTATGGATGAGAACATTAAATAAACGTCACCTGATAGATAAGCAAGTCATTTGTAGTAGAAGTAATGACCATACACTTCCTCAAAATTTCACATCACGATTTCACTTTTAGGTAATATATTTACATTTACCATCATTTATTTTCAACTATTCGTGGATTTTTTGGGTGATTATTGGGTGTTTTTGGAGGTTTCTAGGTATTTTCATGGTTGGAACCAGGTTTGGAAAAATTTGTGTGTTATTTATAAGAAACATGGTAATTTGAGGTGTTTTGAGATATTGTTGTAACATAGGGTTGATGAATGGTTAATAAAACTACATAACTAAACCACATGGATCTATCCTTTAGACAGAAACAGATACATGATTAGTTCATATTTCGTAATGGTCTTCCTCCAAACAATTTTATGTGGATTAATTATTCTAAAAATCAATTTTTAAACCTAAAACATATCTTGTTGGTCTAATTAATCTTCCTAAATACTAGGTTATTGATTCTAGGATTAAACTAGGTGATTTTTTTAGATCCCAAATCTTCCATATAGAAATTATAATGGATATAGTGACATGAGATCTAGGAAATTCAATATAATATCTTGTTATTTGTTATTCTACCCCATTATTCAAGATCTCCCCTCCTTATCTTGAACTAAACCATATATTGGGGGTTTTGTTTTCAAATATATGGTTTTTGAAATTATCTAATGAGTATATTTATAGATCCATTTTGTGAAGGGATGGGGATGATAATATCTACTTAGAATTTTGTGTTCTTCAATAGTAACTATCATGGTAAGTGGTTTCTCTTGGATCCATATATCATGGAATTGTTGAATATATTTTTCTTGATTTGGGTTTAATGTTTCAGAGCTGTCATTTGCATCTTAGTAGTATTAATCCCAAATGGCATGTGGATTTTATTTTTTATAGATATAATAAGTCTTTAAGGTGTTTGGTTTCATGAAAATCCATTGTTTATTAAATAGTGATTTCTATCTCATTTCAAAAAAAAATCAAAATTGATTTATAGAATTAACTATTAATTTTGAAATATTAATGTTTAGACTAATTTTTTAAAATTAATTTAATCTATTATGTTAATAATGAAAATGGATTTCAAAGCATGTAACATCCAGTTACCTTGATAGAGCTACAGAGTAGATACAGGGAATGTACATAAGGTTCATGTCATGTACGAGTTACTGGATACAAGTTGTGAATGGGGAAATCATGTTGTGAGTCGGTACACGTCGTGTACCTTAGGTACACATCATGTAGGGTTTAAATGTCTATTTTTCTCTGAGGCCACCTATTTTTTGCCTTAAACATTCCAACGTGGAATACACATCGTGACCCATGGGTACAGTTCATGACCCGAACCATGCCTAGCCTTAATTAATGCATTTAGAAATTTAACTCGGTCTATTATTTCTAGAACCCTTGGATCTCAAACCAAAACCCATTTTATGAATTTTTTAGAGGAACCACTCCTTCTGAATCGATCTGATCGGCTTTGGATCTTCATTGCGTCTGTGGTGCATCTCTATCCGTAAGTTTTCTTTCCGGTTCTTCATTGCGGTTGACCACGATAACACCCTAGATTTGAATTGTCAGATCCATTGATCTAATTTGTATATTTTTCTTGGTTTCTAGAAGATCCGTTGTGAGCTCTCATTTCAAAGGCCTTTTCTTTCATTGGTTGTGGTGTGACAGGCCTTCCACCTCAAGGATTGTGGGTTTCCTATCTTCCTCCGACCTCTTGTGTTTAGATTTGAATAAATCATAAGATGCCTGAGCTCAATTTTAGGTCTTTTGTTCTCATAATTGGATTACTTTATTAGTGGATTTAATTGCGAGCATGGGAGACCCGAGATTTGAGGTTGGTGGTTCCTCCTCCAGCCTATGATAATAATCTTCTGTGTTTTTCATTATAAATAGATTTATTAAATCAGCATTATTTTTTGTGTGTGTTGAAAAGGGGATTTAAAATAGAAATTTTTTTCCATGGTTTTTGATAAATGGATTGGGAAATTCTTGAGAATTATTTTTCAAAGCATTGAAATTGGTTTTTGAAATTGAACACATGGGTTACCTTGGGTTCTTAAGTGGAAGGTTTAGCTTGAGGCCATCATCCATTGTCTTGTGAAAATAAAGGAGGCTTGTCCTGGGGATTTCATCCGTTTCTTAGGCCCACTGTTCTAGGGGAGCAATATTTACAATTTGGTGGGGTTTACTCATGTGGTATTCCTCTCCTTCCTAGGAACACTGTTCGAGGATCTTTTTTTGTGAACATGATTATTGTGTTACGAGTAGTCCACGGCTGGGCTTGTAGTATTCCTTAGTGTTATGATACTTGTGCTTCTATTTTTTAATTCATGGATTTCTGAGTTAGCCTTGATATGCATGATTGTGATTATATAAAATGTAATGAAAAATATGTATTGAAACTGATATACCTGATTTAGTTTAGAATAGTGGAAAAGGAAAATTTGTACCATGTTTCTATAAAACTCATTTACTGTTTATAATACCATATTCTATTTTAAAATAAGCATATTAGATTTTTAATACATAGATTTGTCATGGAAAACCTAGGGGGATCCTATTAAGCATGTTAGCTCACACCCAGTGCACTTCTTCAGTGGTGTGTAGAACTTTTTTTTTCTTTTGGTTCAAGGAAATTAACGGTATCAAAATGAGGAGGTGCGGTTCATGTCATCTATTTGAAATGATGGTAGTGAGATGGTGGTAGTTTATCCATGACATCATTTGGAGTAGCTCTTTCTTGTATTCTATTGTTGTTGGACTTGTCTTTTGGGTTTTTCTACTATTACATTTGTTCTGTTTCTTATGTTTTCATTACATATATGGAATATATATATATATATTAGTCTTCCAATGTTCCATAATTACTCTATATAAGTATTCAATGTGGTTGTTCAGGTTGGTTAAAAATTATCCCTCAATTTTTTCATTTGATTCACGGGTGCTTTTCACCATCCCTTGGGGATCGGGAACGCCCTTCAGGTATGTGGTGAGTCGAGTCGGGTGCCAGTTTAGGGAAACCCGGTTTGGATCATTACATCTGGGTATCAAATGAGGTGTGTCTCAAAGAATCTTTTTCTAAGGACTTCTATTAGACTGGAGATAGGATTTTCAGGACTTGAAAGGTAGGTTTTGATAAGATCCAGGCCAGATATTATCATTATGAGAATCAAGAAACCATGCGATGTTGGGTTATGTCTATCTAGGATTAGTTTTTTTAAATATCTCAATTTTTATTTTGGTGTTCTAGTTTGAGTTGAGATTTTTTTTTGTTTTTTGATCATTCTTATGTTTCAGGGTGTAGTTGTTTTCCTTCGAGACGTCTTTCATGAGGTCCTCAGGAGGGTGTAGTTGATGCTCCTAAAGTTAACACACCAATAGATCAGAATATCATCAAGACTATTATATGTTCAGTCCATACCACTTATCAGGATATAACATAGCTTCATAAAACTATTGTTGACATACAACCATGTGTTATATGAGAGAGAGAGAGAGAGATCAAAAGAGTTTTTGTACGAGAAGCCACCATAATTTAAAGGGACAGATGAACCTCAAGAGGTGGATGATTCTCTTGAAAGGATCAATAAAATATTCAACTACCTAGAAACATTTGATAATATCAGGGTTAATTGTACGGTGTTCTGGCGTAAGGGTTCCGGAAAGCATTGATGGGACTCTATGGTTCGGGAAGACAGACATGTGGGCTTGGATTACAAGGGTTTCAAAACCCTATTTTTTATACAGTTTTTCACAGATTCCTTGATGATGGAAAAGTATATAGAGTTCTTGTAATTGTAGCAAGAAGATTATTCGGTGCTAGCATACAAAAACTTGTTTTCTGAGCATGTCCATTTCTTTCTAGAAGTGGTATAGAATGACCAGATACAGGCTCAGAAATACCTGTAGGGTTTGGGATCAAAAATCAGATCACACATGTTTATGATAATTCTTTTTACCTATGTAGAGATGGTAGACAAATCTATGATGTCATAGATGAACGTGGTTATAAAGGTCTGTGTTACCACCTATTCCCTTCAAACTTGTGACAACTTCAGGGTCATGCATGGGAAGAAGAGGAACAAGCACGACCTTTGCAGAAGTGGTGGAGGTGGGACATAGTAGTGAGAATCCTTTGAACTATCTTTTGCAGCAGCCAGTGTGCCTCTAACTTTTTATTGGTGTGGAAATGGAGTAAACACTAGTTATTATTTCCCTATTCCCCCAAATACGTGCAATAGCTATGGGTGTGTTTGTCATCTACATTGGTTTTATCAGGCTAAGAATACGCCTCATTTAGGTTAAGTTACTTGGGATCCAAAGGATACTGCGGTGAATTTAGAAGCTTCAAAGAATATAGGGCTCTAGCTACAATCCTCATGAGTGAAGAATTTACATATAGTAGAAGAGTGTCTAAGGGAAGTTGATTTGGGTCCCATAATTGTGAGAGGTATACTTATTATCACATCTTTAGTATCAATTTCTTTGTTTGATACTTTTTCCTCTCACTCGTTCATATATTTACACTTTATTGAGGAGGATAAACTTCCAGCAGAACTTATTCCCTATACAATGGAGTTAGTGACACCTCT
This sequence comes from Viscum album, assembly GCA_963277665.1. Taxonomy (NCBI): domain Eukaryota; kingdom Viridiplantae; phylum Streptophyta; class Magnoliopsida; order Santalales; family Viscaceae; genus Viscum; species Viscum album. The sequence goes on from OY728165.1 coordinate 819,142,305, forward strand.
TGGAAAGAGGAAAGAGCATGGATTTTGGCGTCATTCTAATTCATTGATGATAGTTGATAAAGAGTTGGTCTGGGATTTTATCATTCTTGGTGTGGATTTGTTTTACATCATTTTCAGTATGCGTTGGATTGTCACTCATCGAGATGAGGTTGACTATTATCATTGATGTGTTTCATTTCGTTATATCGATGGGAGCTCCCATGTGTTTTAGGGAGAGTGGGGCATCATGACTAGTTGTGAATGGCCTTTCAACCTAGATATCATGAGTTTGTTGGTTGATATTTCTTTGATCCCAGTGAAGTTTCTTCTGTTGGTGACCTTCCTATTTTTGTTCATGATTTCCCTGATGTTTTATAAAACAATTTATCTTGTCTTCCACAAGAGAGAAATGTGTAGTTTATGATTCACCTGGTGCTGGGTGTGTAGCCTATATCAATACCTTCTTACAATATGGAAGCATATGAGATGAAAGATCTCAATATTTAGTTAGACGACCTATTAGAGAAAGGTTTCATTCTCCCTAGTGTTTCTCCTTGGGGATCAGCTATTCCCTTTCCCAATAAATTGAATGGTTCACTTCGGTTATGTGTGGACTACCATAAGTTGAACCAGATAACAGTTAAGAACAAATATCCTTTTACTTATGTGGGTGATTTTTTTGATCAATTAGAGGAGGAAAAATGGTTCTAGAAGATTGATCTTTGGTTAGGTTATCATCAGCTCAACTTTCAAGCGTCTGATATATAGAAGACAGCCTTCAAGAGGAGGTATGATAGATATGAATATCTTGTGATGTCTTTGGTCTAACTAATGCCCCTACTGTTTTTATGGCCTAGATGAATCAAATATTCCACCAACATCTTGACGCCATTGTGGTATTATTCATGGATGATATTATGGTTTATTCAAAATCCATGTGTGATCATGAGAACCATATTATTATTGTTATGTAAATTTTGAGAAGTCACCATTTGTATGGAAATATTTTTAAATGTAGTATTCTGATTCGATAAGTGAAATTATTAGGGCACATAATTTCTGAGAATGGATTATCAGTTGATCCAGAGAAGGTAAAGGAAATTAAGCCTTGGAAGGAACTATGGAATGACATTAAAATATGAATCTTCCTTTGCCTTTCTAGATACTACCGATAGTTAATTAAGGATTTCTCTAAGATAGAATTTCCATTGAAAGATCTAACTAGAAATGTTGTAAAATTATCATGGGATGTAGAGTGTCAATCTTATTTCTATGAACTAAAAATACTTCTGACATCAGCTTGTATTCTAATCTAACATGACCCTGGTAAGGTGTAGGTGGTGCTTTGTGATGCATGTGGTGCTTGTTCGAGATGCATGATCATGAAAGAAGATAATGTGGTAGCTTATGACTACCATCATCTCTGACCACATAAGAAGAAATAACCCACTCATGATTTAGTTCTTGATTGAGTCATGCATGCTCTTATGTGTTGAGGACTCTATCTCTTTAGGGATAAGTTCATAGTATTCTCTGAACATAAGTTTCTGAGCTATATCATTTATAAAAAATACATGAATATCATATAGAGATGACGTATTAAATACCTTCATGTGTTTAACATCAACATGGCCTACACCCCAAGGAAATGGAATGTTGTTGTAGATGATCTAAGAAAGAAGGTACCATCATATGATCTTTTAGAATCAAAGGAGGATTGGAATCTTATGGGGATCTTTACTCAATTACACTTGGATGCGCGAGAGGATGTTTCATGTATGGTTATGACTAGTGTTCAGATTTTATCATATCCCCTAGAGTCTATTTTTTAAATTCAGCTGTAGGATGGTGATTTTCAAAATACTTGGGAAAGTAATTATAATGCGGAGACCGTTTCAAGTTAATATATTTCGTTAGATGGAATACATCACTTCAAGAAGTGAGTTTTTTTCCAATGCCTGTGAGATGTTCAGTTCTATTTTATTTCCACAACTCTTCAAGGTTCATTCATCTAGGTGTTATAAAGATGTATTATGATATGATAAGAAAATTATGAGGTCCAGGTATGAAGTGTAACATTTCAGATTATGTGTCCCACAGTTACACCAACCAATGGATAAAAGAATATCACTTGAATACTTCTAGTTCTTTACCCTCTTCTAGTACAGGTATAGAAATAGGATGTGAAATCCATGGATTTTGTTGTTGGGTTTCCATAGACACCTCAGGGTAAAAATTCTATATGGGCTGTTATTGATCGGTTGATGAAGTCTGACCATTTCAATATGATCAAAGACACCACTGATGATGATGATCTAGGTAAGTTATATGTGTATGAGATTATGAGTTTACATGGGAGTCCTTCTGCAATTATTTCTGAAAGTGAACCTAGGTTCACCTCAAGGTTATGGAGAAATCTTCAATAGTAAATGGGAAATAATATCAAGTTGAGAACAACCTACCATCCACAGATGAATCATCCTATAGAGGGCGATTCATATCCTGAGGATATGATTCATGCCTGCATCTTTGATTTTAGAGGATCATGGGATTACCACTTGGGACTCGTTGAGTTTGTTTATAACAATAGTTATCATTGGTCGATATGAATGGATCATTTCAATATGTTTTATGGTCACCGTTGAAAATCACCACTTTGTTTGGTATAGGTGGGTGAAGTAGCTTTGTTAGGACCAATTTTGGTTCAACACATATTGGACCAGATTTAGGATGTGTGATGAAGTCTGGTTACATCTTATAGTTGACGGAAATCATATACAGATAGGTGACATTTCCCATTTGAGTTTTTCTATAGGTGACAGGGTTTTCTTGAAAACTTCTCCTTGTTTGGTTCACCACTGCCATGGAAAACAGGGAAATTTGGCTCTGAGATATGTTGGATCATTTGAGATCCCTGAATGGCTCGAATAGGTTTATTATCGATTAGCATTTCTGATTTAGTTAATAGGATTCCATGATGTTTTCCACATATATTAGATCAAGAAGTATCACCCTAACCCTGATCATATTTTGAGTTGGAAATAAATTGAGTTAGATCCAGATGCTTCTTTCTTGGGGAAACCAGTTGAAATCATTTACTCTCAGACGAAAGTCATTCATGGGAATTCAATTCCGTTGGTCTGAGTTCTGTAGCAACATGGATTAGATTCTCATGAGACTGGGTAATGTGAGTCATTGATCAGGGAGAAGTGGCCTCATATTTTTCTAGGAGTTACATCTTTTAAATGAGTTCCTGGGGATGGAAATTCTTTAGGGTGGGGAATCTGTAACATCCCATTACCTTGATCGGGCTACAGAGTAGGTACACATCATGTACCTCAGGTAAATATCATGTATAGGTTGCTGGATATAAGTCGTGAATTGGGAAATCACACTGTTAGAAAGTAAACATTGTTTACATGAGGTACACATCATGTAGGGCTTAAATGTAAATTTTTAACTGAGGTGATGGGTTTTTTGACATAACTTATCCAGTATAGAAAACAGATCATGAACCTTGGGTACACGTTGTGACTCTACCTGCACCCAACATTAAGTCACATGTTTAGAAGTGTTTCTTGTTATATACTTGGAAGACCACTTGTATCTCAAACTAGAACCCTTCCTAGGCATTTTTCAGAGGCGTCTCTCCTTTCGTATCGATATGATCATATTTGGATCTTCATTGCATCTATGGTGAATCTCTCCAGTAAGTGTTTCTTCCGATTCTTCATGGAGGGAGATTGTGATTGTGACCTTGCTTTTCATTGTCAGATATGTTGATCTATGTTGTATTTTTATTTGTGTTTTCTTGTACATTTGTTGTGATATCTCATTATAAAGGCCTTTTCTTTCATTGGTTATGTTGTGGTGAGCATTCTTCCTCAAGGGTGTGGGATTCCTCTCTTACACTAACCTATTGTGTTTTTATTTGAGTCAATACCTAGAGGTTTGGGTTCGATTATAGGGACTTCATTTTCATCATTGGATTTCATTATTAGTGGCTTCTATTGTAGGAATGTGTGAATAAAGATTTTAGGTAGGTGGTTTCTTCTCGAGCCTATGATAATAAACCTGCTTGTTTTAATTTATAAACTAATTTATTAAATTGGCATGATTATTTTTTTTCGATAAAGGTTTTTAAAAGATAAATTATTTTCCATGGTTTTTTATAAAATGGGTTTTGAAAGGGTTTTGAATGGGTTTTCAATGCATTGAAATTTGTTTGTGAAATTGATCACATGGGTTACCTTGGGAATATAGAAGGAAGGATTATCATTAGACCATTTTCCATTGTTTTGTGATTATCAAGGAGGTTTGTCTTTGGGATTTCCTCTATTTTCAAGGATTTTTATTCTATGGGACCCAAATTGATATTTTGGTGGGGTTTTCTCATGTGGTATTCCTCTCCTTCCAAGGACCGTTGTTCTAGGATCATTTTTGTGCACTTTATTATTATGGTACGAGTAGTCTGCATCCTAGTCTTGTAGTATTCTTTTCTGTTGTGATACTTGTGCTTTGGTTTTATACATCTTGTTTTTTTCAGTTATCCTTGATATGCATGTTTGTTCTTATGGAAAATGTCATCGAAAATATGATTTGAAACTGATATACCAACTTTTCTTTAGAACATTGTAAAAGAGAAATATTTACCATGTATTATATAATGCTTCTTTACTTCTTATCATGTCTTGTTCTGTTTTAAAATAAGAATACATGATTATTTACATAGAGTGTTTTTATGGAACACCTGTGTGGGAACCTACTGAGCCCATTATCTCACACCCAACACACTTCTTTGGTGGTTTGTAGACTATTGTATATATTCTGTTGCATGGAACGGCAAGGAACTCCAGTGAGGTGGTGAGTTTCGTGTCATCTAGTTGGGTTGATGGCAGTGATATGGTTGTATTTTTTCCATGCCATAATTTTGAGTAGTTGTTTCTTGTAGTCCTTGGAACTTGGAATTGTCTTTTAGGGTTTTCCACTCTTAAAATTGATTTATTTACTCTTGTTTTCTTAAATATATGGAATATATTTTTTTCATCTTCTAATGTTCCTTTCATTATCAATATATGTATTCCTTGTGGTTGTTCAGGTTGGGATAAATCATTCCCTTGGTTTTTTTGTTCGATTAATGGGTGTTGGTCACAAGCCTATGGGGATTGGGTACACCCTTTGGTTATATGATGCTTTGGGTTGAGTGCAATTTGGGGGTAACTGGGGTCAGTTTGTTACAATGAATGTTTTCCATCAATTGTGCAGTTTGACTATAGATGTATGATATTCCCTAGAATTGATATGTACCATGGAACTAAAAGCCTCCAAGTGTAGTCTGTTTGTAAAATTGGATGCCTTTAAGTGTGGGATATGAATCATGGGATCCTAGGGTACAATATAGGGGGATATATTGGAATAACAATTCTATGATTTTTTGTGGATACCTAGCATGGAATTATGAAAAAACATTAACTAAACATTGTTAGGACAAGGGGGTCACTTATTAAGGTTTTATTCTATCCCTTGGCCTATTTTCGAGGTATTTTTGTACACCTATTCATTTTATCAATGATGTGTGAGGATCCAATCTAACTTACATGTAACCTACACTAGGATTCGATTCCATGTTTCTTCCTTTTGGATTGGTTCATTATAAATTTTTAATAAGTGATTTATTTGTAAATATTTTGGAAGTAGTTTGTTTATGCATGATTCATAAACTCTACTAAAAGGGCTATATTTCCATTGTTTTTTAAAATAATGTGAAGTTATATTTCACGCCTTTACTATCTACAAATGATCTTAATTGGTATGTTTTATAACGACCACTTATAGAACACATTGTGGGATCCCATAGGGGTTACTTTTATCACACACTGGACATACCATTAGGTATGTGTCAGTCTAGTTTTATTTGATGTAGGTAAAGTAAAGGTACCACATGGTGGTGGAGAATATCCATCAATGTGTACTGTGTGATTTTTGTGGTGAAATGGTGGTTTATTAACCCACATATCAAATTGAGATGAGTAGAATTTTGATTATTTTTTTGGATACTAGTTTTGGATTAGAACTTGTATTTCTTTGTACTCTTTGACATCTGTTATATAACAAGGTATTTTATTCTCTTTGACTTCTGTTATATAACAAGGTATTTTATTGATGTCTTTATTTTATATATTCCAACTCTTTTTGTTTAGTTATTTGGTTGATAAATAATTCCCAATTGATGATTTTGATTCCTAGGTGCTTGTTTCGAGCCCATGTGAATTGGGACCTCCCTTTGGTCCTTCCAATGGGTCAACTCAGGTGTCTACATTAGAAATGACCTGGGTTGGTCGATGAAAAATTATTATCAAATATTGATTTACTTCCCCTTAGTTTTTTTGTATTAAGATATTTTAGTATACAATACATAGGATTATTGTTTATTAAGGTGTAGGTTATGATCTTATTTTTGACCAAATGTCATTATAATGACCTGTTAGTTACCACAAGATGTTGGTTTGTGTATCTCTTTTTTTAGTTCTGATTTAGTAACAATCATTTTCTTAATTTCTCTTAGTTCAAAAAAATATTTCTCTCAAATTGGGATCATTATATTCCTTCTTTTTTGTAGGAACATTCCCCAAAAAATGTTTTAAATAGTTCCTCAAGTTGGTTCCTTGATAATATTCTATGAGGAATCCATCACGTTTCCCATAATATTACTGAATTTGTAGTTTGGGTGGTCTGTGCCTTGGAACAACATGTTTTTTCCACCACATCTCAAAATAGATATGTAAAACCATTTACCGCAAGATATAAAGATTAATCCCAAGAGTTTCTTCACCAAAAACCAGTATCCACCCAAGTAATGAATGATCATTATAGAGAGAGGGACTAGATAAAGAAGATGAAGTATATTTCTGACTTCTTGAAATCTCTATAATCTATCATGGTGAAATGTCACACATTTAACTCAAAGTACCTTGTGATTGATTGTAGGACACACAGATTTAGGAAAACTAACATGAAATTTTAGATTATAAAAACTTCTTCACTATCTTTTTCCAATAGTTTTTCCTTAAATCATTGATGGTGGCCATATCCTAGGAGTTACAAATCCTTCAAAATGGTTATCAAAATATCAGAGTATATGATAACCACTTAACCAAGTTACATTTCTTATCTATTTTTATTTTATGGGTATATAATTTGATGTCTTTAAGGTTTCAAAATAAATTTGCGATAGATATTTGATCCTAGTATTATATATTGAATCTTTACTCTTATGAAAAAGTGGTGGGAAAAGCTCTGATAGAAGACATTGATCTGATTAGAGAGTCATGGTTAGTTGGGTTTATTTTTCTTCTTATTGGTTCTTTAAAATCTTCTCTAGAAAGAAGAGGAAGTAGAAAAAGGGTTTTAAGGGTAGTTTTAGTGGATTACATTAGTAGACATAGACCAAATCTTTGACAACAACTACCAGTGGACCTTTATCTCATTGGATTCAGGTGTAGTGGAAGTTCAATTATGGCATGTCCAAATCATATTTTTTGTCTTAGTTTGTGAATACTCATTGTTTTTTATGAAAATAAATTCATAAATAATATAATTATTAGATTAAATTACTATATTAGTCGCTGATTGTAGAAGATTAGGATCTTCACATGTAATTTAAATTTAATTTATGAGTTGATCTAGGATTTCCTGATCTAGTAATTATTTCTTCATTGATGATTTAGTTAACTTCATCTCTTTTTTGTCCACTTTTTTGTATGAGTTTTTCATGTTGTAAATGGTTGTCAATTCTGACAAAAATGATGAATTATCTCTAAAATTAAGGTGTTATGAGAGATTGGTTGATGTGATGATTCGTGGATAATTTTTATTAACTCATAGCATTGGATACCATGCTTGGAAAAATATCAGTGTAGTTAAATCAGAAGATTATTGAACAGGTACTATGTTCAAAATACATGTATCATAGGTGATACATTATTTAAAATATTAATGGTGTCTGAAGAACCATCTACTTTTGGATGAAGAGTGAATTGATGGAAGTTATTTTGGAATTCATGTTCCAAAAAGAGTAGAATAAGAGGAAAAGAGAAGGCATGCATGGATTGAGAGTTTTTAGAAAGAAGTCGACACATTTGATATTGAATTGCATAATTGATTTTTAACTATGTATTTTTATGAGTATTACTTAAAAATTTGGTGACTACCCTAGCCAAACAGCTATCATTGATCTAGGGTGTATGCGAGACCCTAGGTCGACTACACCTAAGGGAATTCCACTAGTACAACTGGTCATCGACATGCAGAGACGTGTGTCAGCCCGCAGGAGCATGTAGGGGTGATCCCATTCATATGTTGGGAGAAGGGACCACATATACATGGGTGTAGACAATGCTCACAAAACCTATACGGGGTGGTACCAGGGAGGGGGAGAGGAGATTTATGATCAATGAATGGAGTGCCATAATTGATATAAAATGCTCCACCCACGTTATTATTTTGATGAGGGGCAAAGGGTTTTTAATAAATAAAGAGATCATGGCCACCCAAATAATCTCATGTCCCTCTCAATTTATTAAATTTGTCCAATTATTTCGCCACATTTGTAACATATGTTCCATTTCCTTCCTTTCCAATGTAATCAATGTCATTATAATCTCATCAGAGAAGAAAACCAAACCAACATGGTTGATCTATGGCTATAAAATGAGGATCTTTCTGAAATCATTAGGGTTGTTGTATCAAACCGACATCTTATATGAAACTAACTCCATTCATGATTGAAAATAACATGAAGAACATAGATCTTCCAAAATTAAAATTATGTTTTAGGTGGACGTTTGAACTCGAGTGTTCAATAAGATGAATCGCATGTGATCCTCATCGCATTCGCATGATCTGTTCACTACGTTAGAGTATCCCACCCAGAAAGGAAACACACCATAATTCATGGATTGTCATTTATTTGGGTTAGACGACTTTAAAAGAAGAAGATATTGTCTCATTCAAAGAAAATATTTAAACAAAATATCATGAGGTATTTGAATGCGGTGAAAAAAAGTATATCTTTGCCTATAAAATGGAAATTCATGAGACTGATCATGGTTTCTTCTACCATCCCCATGCCTGAGGGATTTCATTTCCAAAATAGATCCTATCTGTGATTTTGTTTCACGAAAGATAGGTAGGGTACCATGAACCATTCTGGTTCTATGAAGGAGATTCCCACACACTATATGTAGGATAATAATGCATCCCTTCCATAAGGAAGAACCACAAACCATTATGGTTCAGTGGAGAAGGTCTGCACATGTCGTGCATAGAAGAACCACTCATCCATTTCACTTAGAAGAATAACTTCCATATAAAAACCACTATTCAAAGAAACTATGGACAAAGAAGAACAAAACCACATAGTTAGTTTGTGAAAGGAGGAATAATAAGAACTCATGATATTCAAGTGTTTCATGCATGATTAACCTGCACTCATGCAAATAATTTGAGATACCTTAGTCTTTTTGTGTGCAAACAATGTGTGTGTGATGTATAATATTGAGGTAGTGTTTGTACGTACATGATTTTATCCATTCGGTCATACAAAAATTACAATGGTTAATACATGAACATTCATACATGCATAAACAATTACATGAGACACAAAATTGAAATAAATAACTATGGAATGGTGTTTTTTTACTTTTGAAGAATGAAGGAGAAGATTCTGATTGTGCGTGTGATGAAAAACAGAAAGTGGAATGTAGGTTTCACCAATAAGGGAGTGTTTTTTACATGCCCACATATAAAACCATTGGACACTTGAACTAGTGTTGTAAAAAGAGACAAAGAAGAAGAAAACATTTCATAAATGATTTCATGCATATGTGAATACTCAAGAACAAATAAATGGTTATTCATTTGAGATACCCAAAACATAATTAAATATTTCACTACATTGATGAATGTGAAAGGGGCTTACTCGTTTGGCATCATGAAATGAATGCATAATGTGAACATGATTTAATTGGGTGGATAATTCAAGAAGATAAGGAAAATAATAATTGAGTGTTTCCAATTAAAGATTGATGATTATTTGGGGTAGTTTAATTGTGAATATGCTAAGATGAGATATTCCTCATTGATTTTATAATCACCAAGGAAGTTTCTGATTTTATCAAGGATGAAAAAAGAGGTTTCAGTGTAGTTGGTTTTTTAGGATTGAAGAAGGAGAATAAGATTATGCAGCTATGAAGGTTTCTACTGTGAAGAGGTTACAAGGGTGACTTGCATGCTGCTAACCAAGTAATATGTAAATAGTGTAAGATCAACTAGCACTGTGACATCCAACATGTCTCAGTAGATGGAAGAATTTATTGGTGTTACAAACCCTTTTTAATAAGGAAAATATTATATTGAAATGAAGTATAAATATCCATACACAAGCTATAAAAGTGGAACTATTGGAATTTTTTCAAAGTCATTCATGAGTGTATGGATATATCCTACTCATTTTTACAACACAAAAGGATTATTTTATAGTGATTGCGTGGTTTGGTTTATTTCTAAGAATTCTAAGGATGTAGCTACTCTTGTTTACTAGTGAACCATGTAAAAAGATCATGTACTATTATTTTACTACTTTCATATTATTGAATGTGAAAAGCTAAAGAGAACAAGAGAATCAATATTCGAACAGGTCAAGAGTTATAGAGATTAAAAGTTGATATCTGTATAAAAATTCCCCAACAATGATTCACCCTCCTCTTAGTGTTAGGCATAACCCAAAGAGGTCCTCTCAATCTCTTCATACCATTATTGTGATAAACAATTCAAATTTTGAATCCCTTTACTAGTAATCCACACATAAACCACAATATATAGACATCATCATGGAATCAATAGAGGATACTATGGTCGATCCAAATCACTTACATTGTTCATGGTTGATCATAGTAGAATGCTTATATAAGGATGAACAACTATTGAAAATCTCTCAAATTCCATAGAGAAGGAGAGAGTATGGGACACTTTTATGATATCTAAATATCTTTTTATTGATTTAGAGAGCTTATATTAATTTTTTTTGCACAAAAACTGTTTTTATAGAATTTGATATAATAATATATTTATTATGGAAGGTTTATAGTGGGTAACATTCACATAAAACCCTTTCTGATCCCTTGATTTTTAGTTGAATCCATGACTAATATAAATATAATTATTATTCACATCACCTGTCCATATCCAAATATTAAATAAATATCATTTATATTATTTCTAAATAGACTATAATTCTCGGTCCACTTCACCGGCAAGGCATTTACTGAAACTTGAATAATGACTATATATTTATTATATATATATATATCACAGTCTTATTCACTGATAAATATAATAAATACTATATTCTCCATCCCATGAAAATAAATATTTAAGAATATTTTTGAACTTAATTATTATTTTGAATAACCTATGATTATAATTGGAAATCAACCAAAACCAAATAATTATTAAACAATAAAGAATGAATAATATTTATTCTATATTGTTAAATTCAATATATAATTTAACTACCATTGTGGATACAATTCTTATGATACCCTTTAGGGATCATTCTTACTAGAAATAGTTTAAGATGACTAATGATTACAGTTATCTTCTAGAAACACCCCAAGAAACAAATTGTGAAAAAGGAGTTAATATTACAATGACGTACAACCTCCTAATAACTCTTACTATGTAATATAAACCATACACCATTTTATCTATAATAAAATATGATTTATACTACTATAATCAACATATGTTCTTGATGACTATTTCTTTGACATTCTGAAAATGAACATTCCCACAGAATACCATGTCTATGGATTTATCGCGACAGTTCCATTCCCATCAATGTTCTTGAGATATAAAACTTATTTCACATGATATATGGGGTAAATATATACTCACATTATCCATTAATACAATATCACTTGTGACACACTCATTGTATCATACCTCACAGTGAGAATATATAATCACCGTTTTCAATAAAACATCATTGTATGTGAATTATGATATTAATTAATGATAATATTAATGACTAATAAATATTACTCATTTTCATAGATAGTAACAAACAATTAAATGTAAAAAGTATATTTCATACTATTGAGTTAATTGTCATAACATCCCTTCATGGCGATAACTACATGAGAACACCATGCGAAGGTGTATTAATGTATTTTGAACCCATGACCAATGATGTTTTTCAGTTTCAATGTCCAATTAGACAATATAATCTAACCATATAAAATGTGATTAAGTAATAATATTACAACATCTAAAATATCCCACAATAGCATAGAATTACAATTTTATTTTAGCGCAATAGTTATCCTTAAGATATTATAACATACTCAGTTATAAAGAGGAATAATCATGTTTTTGTAATAAGAATTATTAATATTAAAAATAATGAATACAAGTAACCACCAAGTACATAGAATTTTTTACTAGGTAACCAACTCCCATATAATCCCACATACACTGGAGCCAACTATTAAAAACCTTCCTTCAAATAGCTCTCACATAATACTCATGCCTTTTTTGAGACAAATCACCCTTCAAGGGGTGTACCTTATGATCCTCTATGAATACTATGGTCACTAAATCATTAACTCATTGTGAAAAATCCCTTACGAAAAGAAATGTATGAACAATATTGTTTTTTCCTTTGACGTGACCAAGGTTCTTTAGAGAGATCCATCACTATTGTGTTATCATAGTAAACTGTAATAGGGAATTGACTACTAGGAAACACATCAAACTCTTGGAAAATTTTATGAATCAAAATTCTCTCCATTGTTTCATGAAAAGCTGAAATGTACTTGGAATCCAATATATAGTCTTTGATAAGTTTATTAATTGAACTATTACAATAAAATGATCCTCCAATAAAAAAATCAATATCGTCACTATGATTTTATATCATTATGATTTATCTAAAAACTAGAATATATGTAAACCATGATGACAATACCTTCATCTTGACCATACACTAAGAACGTATCCTTAGATTACTTTAGATAATTATAGATATCTATAATAGCAGTCATATGTTTATCACCTACAGCAAAATGAAATTTATCAACCATGCTTAGAGTATAGGCCAGATAATTCTTCATACAAAACATGGAACACATAATAGATCCTATCATAGAATCATATGGGTTCTTACTCATTCTCTATCTATCCTATTGTGTTTATGGATAATTTTTCGTTGAATGTTGTATTACATGTGAGATTGGAACCAGCCTAGTCTTGTACGGTTCCACACTAAACCACTTCTGTGTCTAGTCAATGTTTTTACTTTGACATAGTATGATCTAACTATTTGATCGATCTTACATCATCTTGATCCCCATAATGTAGACTACTTTACATATGTCCTTCATCAAGAATCCCTTTCTCATCTATTACATAAATTCTTGTTGGGATGGTATCTTATTTATAATTAGAAATATTTTACCAATATATACTACAATGAAAAAAATTGCAACCTCACTAAACCATGAGTAATCACATGGCTCACCTTCATTCATAATGAAAATAATTTCCTTTATAGCTTCATCAAACTAAATTTTCCAGGACTAATTTAATTTATTTAATACTTAAATGGATTTCTACAACATAACTACCATTTTTAATTTATTAGAGCCCCAATAATTTCTATTTTTTTATATAAACATCTTCCTAATGGTTCCTTTTAAGGAAAGTCGTTTTTACATCCATATTCAAAATCACATATTTATAGAAATCTACTAAGTAAATTTAAATTATGATGGATTTAACCATGCAAACTAGTGAAAAGGTTAAAAATTTCTCAATTTCATGGCACTATTTATAAACAGTTATCAACTAGTCCTACTTTATAGGTACAAACTTGTCCCTACATGAATGATTTTATCTTGAAAACCAATTCACAACCAACAAGCTTTATATCTATTAAATGATTTAGAAAAACCTAAACATGGTTCTGTTACCTGAAATTCAACTTATAATTCATGGATTCTTGTCAGCTTCCAGATTCTAAGATCTCTACTACCTAATTGTAGGAAATATGGTCATTATTATCAACTTAAAATGATTCACTATCTTATATAACTTGAATGTATATCTTTCTGATTCTCTAACCTCTATGGTTCCCCAATGAAATATTTGGGTTTTCAGAATAACATATTCCCTGGGGAACTATTGAATATGATCCTATACCAATTCTTATATATCATAAGTATTAAGTATATCTTTCTACAACTATCCTACATTAGTACATGTTACCTCCCAAGTAACAATAATTTCCTAGAAATTATGTCCCTCTTATATAAGGGATCATATTGGTTTCCCCCTCAATTCCTTCAGGTAACCTATAAAGATACACATCATGCCCTAGGTAGAAATTGTTTTACTTGAACTATCATTAAAAACACATCTCAAAACCATATATGAATATTTAACAAAATATTTTTCCATCCGCTACATAACGTGAAGGGAATGTTGTTTTCCTCTTTAGTTTTTACTCAGTTTAGTATTTACACTACCATGTGCAATTTATATACCCAAATGAATAATACAAGTCTTAAAGGACTCATCCTCTACCTTACCATGTCTAAAAAGGAAAAGTTACTCCTTTCACTAACATGGTTCCACTATAGTATATAAGGTGAAGTTAGTTATGGTAAAACCTCACACTCTCATATAATGTCAATAAACTCTTGGTTAGAATATTCACCACCTCAATATGATCGACGTTTATTTATTATTTTACATTGATTCTTCCAAAATATATTCTTAAAATCCTTTAAATTCTCAAAGGATTTATACTTATAACTTAGTAATAAGATTTAAATACACTTAATCATGTTGTCGGTAAATGAAATCAACCATTTAAATCCCCATATATATTCTATTATAAATGTTCTAAACAAATAATAATATACAAAATTATTTAAGCTCTATATCCCTTTGACCTTTTCCACTAATTAGTTCTTCAATCATCTTTCCTTATAAATAGTAATGACATAATTTAAGTGTTTTAAGCTCAAAAGTGTGAAATGTGTTTCATCAAATTATATATGTTTACATGTTCAAGGCGGTGATTCTAGAATTGAGTGTGAAATGTGTTCCATGAATTTGATTTATTTTCAATGTCCAATATTTATTTTTCATAATTAGATATAAAAATATCATAATTCAACTGTGTCAAACCAAAACATATGTTGTATTTACAAAAGTATAAACTCTTATTTCCAAAGAAGAAAATAATTTCATCCATATCTAAATAAAAAAAGTATATTATGTTCTTAAAAACACTAAGAACATAAAAAAATCTCTTTAAAACTAAAATTAATATCATTTGAAATGCTTTCTGGTAGTATCTAATGGCAATAGATTTTATCACCACTCCATTGGTTTCTTGTAGATCAACCTCCACTCTGGAAACCTTCCAAAATCTACTTAGATCTCATATTGGTATACAAATGTGATCACCAAATGTAGTATATAATACAAAACATGTATATAATAAGATTTCACTTGATAAAAAATAGACCTCAAGAATCCCCTTTATTCTTCAAATGGGTGAAATTCCTCATCAATTGTTTATACTTTCCACATATAATATACACTACATTTTGTTCCTTTGTTTTTTATTGGATGTTCTTCTTCATAGAAGGATGGATCTTTGGAGAGTTATACTATGATTAAATAACTAATAGATATTCCTTTTTATTACATTTATTATTCATAATAATTACTATGTATTTGTCACATATAATTTCTTTATCAACCTATTAAATAAGAGTATGTTGTTTTGAAAGGGTCTTCTCACAATTTATCATATTATAATTTATAATAAAACTGTAGATGGTTTTAGGTAATGAGCTCAGAATGAGATTTGTGAACAACTCACGAGGGATCTAAAACACCAAGATACTTAAGTGTTTTATATATAAAATCATCTTAACTACACGATTCCTAACTAGAACTTACTCTATAATATTTCATGTGAAAAGTGTATTAGAGATCTCATATATCTCTTGCCTTACCATCTCCTATTAAAGATCACAATGGTTAGAAAATATGTATTATCCATCCATATCCCTATATATAATTAAAATATCACATAACATAATGTGTATAATGAAACATTTAACAACCATTGTGTAGCCTACAATTTGTACGTGTAAAGATACTTCTTCCTCACTAACCTCATTCACAAGAAACATAGTAAGTGTCATTACCAACATGTCTTATTTTCATTCATGATGTATTATAACATGGAATCACCTATACCATTCCTATATATTTGAGATGGTGAAAAGTGTTTCATTCTATAGTATGGTCTAATATTATATTTTCAAATTCATGTGGTTTTCCATTTCTAAAAATTAAGTGAAGATTATTATTACTTGCTTTATTAACAGAATAGATAATTAAATTTTAATTTTTTTTAATCTCTACCTATTTTATAGAAACAAAATACCCCTCAAAATTAGTTATAGGATATCATGTTTCAAGGATATAATAGTGGGAAGGACCCATATTACCGTTATAATAAAATAAACATTGGATTGAAAAGTAATTTTAAGGGTTTCTGGTAGACATAACTTACCAACTACATTAACTCTCAATTCATTGATTTGTTGAGTGGAATCCTATATCCAAAAATCATAGATAAATATTTCCTCATCCCTTTCCTCTTAGTTAAAATAATTAATTATTATAAATTAAGCCTATTATGTGAACCAAATTATGTCAGTCTAAAACATCAAGTGAAATGTGACATGATAATTGAAATCACCCGGATTTTGGTTAGTTAAGAACATTGAACTATGGGTTTGATTCTAAATTTTGTAGTGGAAGGTCATAACAACAAAATATTTTAGTAGATCAATTCTTATACTTGTGCATAAAATCCATTTTTAACTTTTCACATTCCTTTTTAAAATCAAGTGAATTTATGTAATTAATTAACCACGTATAAAAAAATTTACACATAGTTTGGTTTTTATTCATTCCATCACAAATTCTTGATAATTCATTAATTAAGTGATTTATTATCATCAAAAAACATAAGTAATCCACCATGAATCATCCAAAATAATATATGTGGTTTGATCATGAGATTATACAATGGTTAATTTATGTGTGTTAGACTAACCCTAAATCCTAGGGGGAAACACATTGAACTATAGCAAGGTTCGTGTTGAAATATTCAACCTTAGAAATTATGTATTGAATTTATTGGTTTCTTATTATCTCAAAGACTCATACCACCTACACCCTCCCAGTAGCTCCTTCCTTAAATAATATTTTAATCTCATTAAAGTTAATGGATGCAATGGATTATAATGAGGGGATTTACATAAAATAATCCATAGCAACATAGGCCCTTTCATAAAAGGGAGATAGAATGGAACACATGAATTCATTTTAATTTAATAATAATAAATTAAAATAAAACCAATCACTTAAATAGGATTTGTATAATCACATGATCATCAACATATCATGTATTAAACATATTATTTCATTTGATACATCAATAAATTAAATTTGTTCTTTTATTAAGAAAAAATTGTCATGAATTAATCCAATTTATTGAATTTATAGTAATACTGTCCATATATCCTTAAAATTACATTACTCATAATTTTAAAAAAATTAAATAAATGAATCTTATATAAAATTAATAGAGTACATAAATGTACTTATAAGAAACAACATGCACTCCTCCAAACTACCCTTCATGTTCAAGGAACATTATATTCCCTTAGAATCCAATACACAATTCATGATAGGTAATTAAAAGGACTGTACTATAAAACAAATGATACATGGAACATATGTGAATCATACTACATGTGATTCCCTTGATGTGAGAAGAATGTACTATAATGAATGATCATACACAAATTGTAGTTTGGGAATTTAAAATAGATATTAATTCAATATATAATTTCAAAACCAATGACATAGTGTGTATTTTCAAATAAATGAAATTTAGAAAAGATTTTAATATATTTAATTATTTAATTAATTATTCTCTATTTGTTAATTCAAGTACATTGTATTCAGTAGACTATACAACATGTACTTGGTTATTTGGCGTGTACTATCATCTGCATGTGTCTGTGACACACGCCTAGGTGTTGGAATTGTTTCCATCTATATGAAGTGTAGGGTACTCACATGGAGTCTAGAATTAGAGTTTCATGGGTTTTCAGTACCTATGTCAAGTTGTCGATGCACATCCCACTTGGACCCCTCATGCTCTATATTGTGAATGTTTTAGGATTTGGGTAAACCAAGTCCTGTAATCTTTTATTACAAAATAGAAAAAGTCACATCACAAGGGGTTAATAAAGATGAGTATACAAATCAACACGTGCATCTGAATCATCAAGATCTGAACAAAATTCTGGAATAACAAAGGAATATATTGATCATCCCTCCACAATTACCCACTATGACAAAGAATCCACAACTTTATTGGCCTCTCTAAAATCTTGTGCTATCTCTAGATTGACATGTTCACTTTTTGAAGGAAGTAAATCCATGATGGTTGCAACATACATGGAAAACTATTGGATTAATAATTCAAAATATAAAAATCCATGGTTGAATTAGATTCCAACAAAAGATATATCCATCCATGACAAGTAGCATGTTTGACATCCTTAAGTATGGTGCACAATTCAGCTTCAAGGGAATATCCATTTCCATGGAAATGATAGAATCACCCCTTAATGAAGACCTAATGGGTGGGTAAAGCACCAATTAAACCTAAGATTCTAGGGGAACCTAAATCCATGCTATACACATTCACATTAAACCATGATGATATCATAAGAATCTATATGATGGTCTTTAAGACCAATGGTTTCTTAACCCTTAAAGTGACTCCAAAAGTTTTCAATATATCAATATTAAAAATAATAATTTTCATGTATCCTTTCAGACCTTGGAGGAATCCAAAAACACCATATATATAAAATTTATTCACACACTTAGAGAGGGAGGGTGATTTTAAAAGGAAAGGAAATTTCATGATCTCTAGATGTAGGTAATTATAGAAGCCACATCTGAAGTCCCGATTCCCTAAATCTGATCCTTATGACCAGCTTTAGGGATGATAATCACCATGTTTTCAATGTTTTACATGTTCAGTCAATAAGGTTTTCCTTATGAATTTTTCATTCCTTCTTGTTTTGAAAATCACAAACACCTTATACTTAAGAAAATATACGTTTTACCTCCATAAGGATAATTTACTTTGGTAAGTAAATTTACCTTAACCTGGATTTTATTATACATAACAATATTTTTCTTATGTTCAAAAACCAGATTCATACCCAAAATCCCAGAAGTCATTTAGTGTAATGATTTGGAGAATTCTTTTTTTTGATCTGAATTCTAGATGTGAACTGAAAAGAATTTCCAATCCGAATTCTGGACTCCGAACATTCATGAGTTTGACTCCGAAATCTTATGAAGTTCGTCTCCGAACATTCCTGATTTCGACTCTGAACTCTTATGAAGTTTGACTCTGAACATTCATGAGTTCGACTCTGAACTCTTATGAAGTTCGACTCTAAACATTCATGAGTTTGACTCCGAACTCTTATGAAGATCAACTCTGAACTTTCAGAAGTTCGACTAAGAACTCTTATGAAGTTCGAATCTGAAATTTCATGAGTTCGACTCCGAACTCTTATGAAGTTAGACTCTGAACTTTCATGAGTTCATCTCCGAACTCTTATGAAGTTTTGCTCCAAACTTTAATGAGTTCGATTCTGAACTCTGATGAAATTAGACTCCCATCTTTCATGAGTTCGATTCTAAACTATGATGAAGTTCAACCCCGAACTTTCATGAGTTTGACTCCGAACTTTTATAAAGTTCGACTCCAAAATTTCATGAGCTCGACTCCGAACTCTTATGAAGTTCGACTTCGAACTTTTACTAGTTCGACTTAGAACTTTGCAAGTTCAGATTCCGATCTCTGGTGAAACCAGACTCTGAATTCCTATATAACAGAATCCAAACATTTCTTAACATAGACTCAGAATTTCATTTTGGTTAGACTCCAAACTTTTAATTTTCTTATACTCCGAAATTTTGTATGGATTTTACTTACATATTCTCCATTTCAAAATGATTTCGTGCATTCAGTTATACATGATTTATTATTAAACGATGTCGTCTATTCTGTTTCTAATTAACTGTTGGTTGAGTTACACGTGTACATGTCCCTCCGAATTTTATAGAAAATGTGACTGTTGGAGGAGGGAGCTGAACGTTGGAAATTTTCCTATAAATAGGATCTCATTTGAAAGATCTCAACACTAAGTTGATTGATCTAGAGACCACACGCTGCTAAGGTGATTTCTAGATAGAGAAGCTTTTCATGCCTTGTGCATACTGAACTGCTTGTTTATATTGATTTGTGTGACTTCGAATGTTGGTGATTATATTCAAGGACTTCCGGGGATAGGAAGATAGAGGTGCTGACTACCTTGATATTCGAGGGCCTCCTTGCTGATGAAGATAGATGTTTCAACTACCTTGAAGTTGAGGGCTTGCGGAGATAGCAAGACAGAGATTCTGATCTTCATATCGAGGGCTTACCCTGGTGTGGGTAAGACAGGCTTGCATGAAAGTATAAATCAAGGGACCATTATCCAAGGTTGTTGGATACCCTTATCATTGGGTTAAATGACTTATATATTGTTACTTGTAGTTTTACTACTTGTTTTTCCACTACACATTTGTATTGTAAGGAAAGTATAATCTTCTTATATTTCCTTACACATATACTCTGATTGGTTTAGATTATATACACTTTATGGTAGAACCTTATATTGTAAACCTTGGTTCCAATTCTCCGATTGGTGATTAGAGGTGTTGTGAATTTTCTTACGTTAACTTTGTTAAACTTAGATCTTTTCCTTGCCTAAGGAAAATTTTAAGGTATACAATTCACCACCCCTCTTGTATATTGAGTATCTACATCATTATTTCGATCCTACAATTGGTATCAGAGGAGGTCCCTGAAATACTTATAATCACATATAAGTTTTTCTTGTGCACTTTTTCATTGTTCTTCATCCTTTCATAGAATGTTTACTTGTTCATTCGGAATTTTCATTCCGAACATGGTCATTCCGAATTTTCATTACAAACTTGGTCATTCCAAATTGTGATTCCGAACATGGTCATTCCTAATTATCATTCTGAACATTGTTGTTCTAGATTATCATTCTGAATTGTCATTCCAAACATTGTGGTTACGAACTTTTTCTACTAACTAATTTGGTTTCCAATGTTTTATTAAGAATAGAAGGAATCAATGTTGGTTCTATTGACAATATAAATCCTAAAATACCACCAATATTTGATGGTAATGACTATGAGTACTGGAGAGATCGAATGAAGACATTTGTTATCAATACTGGAGTGGATAATTTCATTATGATTACTGGTGACTATAATATTCTTGATAAGGAAGTTAGAACTTTCACTAACCAGGAAAATCAGGAGTATCAACTCAATTATAAGGTACACAATACTTTACTATGTTCAATGACAAGAAATATATATAGACAAATTTCTTCTTGTGAAGCAGCTAATTGTATCTAGAAGAAGTTAGAAGTTACACACTTTGGCACATCTAAAGTAATTGAAACTAGGAGAGCTATGCTTATATTTGAATACCATGGATTCAATTTTCCGTATGGAGAACCAATCTGTAATGTTCAACAGTGATTTATGACTATAGTCAACAGCTTACAGTCTATGGTAGAAAAAGGGTTAGATGATGAAGCTCTTGTATATAAGATAATTGATATTATACCTAATGAGTGGTAATCAAAGAGAACAACTATAGATGAGAACAGGAAGGTCACTCAAATTTCTCTTGATGTACTGTTCAGAACTCTTCTCCATCATGAAACAAGAATGAAGAGAGATGTTGACAACATCAAAAAGAAGAATGGGAATGGTACTGTTGGTTTTACAAAAACATCAAATCATATGAATGCTAAGACTCCTGAGAGAGTAACCAGATCCAAGTCTAAGACGGTGGTTATTCAATCATAATATAGTGAAAGTGAAATCTCATAAAATGATTTAGCAAATCGTTCTTTAAGGATGAAAAAGATAGCTAGCCAGAGAAATTTCCAATCCAAGTATAAGAAAGAGGAAAATAAAGACATGAATGATGGAGAAGTTACTTGTTATGAATGCAAGAGAGATAGACATATTAGACCAGATTGCCCTATGCTCAAAAACAAATAAATAAAAGAAAGGCATTCTGAAAGGAACAGAATGAAGTATTACAAAACCAAAGATAAGAATGTTTTGAAAGCCAATGACACCTGGAGTGCCAGTGGTGGTTACTATTCAGATAAATCTTCTGATTATGAATCTTCAGGACATAAGAATCTTGGTCTTATATCTAGATTACCCATTAACAATCATTACATTATGGATAAGTTATGAAATTCTGAATCATTGACCAATGTATCTTTAAATTCTAATGATAGTAAGTATTATAACTCTTCAGATGTAGAATCCTCTTCTGATGAAAAAAATACTTCACCTACCTATGAAGAAGTTTCTAGGTTTGCAGAACTTCTTGAGATTGAAAATTCTAAACTCAATAAAAAACTTGATAAGGAAAACTCAAGGAATTTTATTCTTAAAAAAGAAATATCAGATATTTCTAAATATCTTGATAAGAAAAATGCTGATTTTATAAATATATCAAAAAATCTTGAGGAAGTAAGTTCTGAGAAGAACAAACTTTCTAAAGAGTTAGAACAAGTAATTTCTAAGAAAAGTATTTTCGAGCCTAGAACTAGTTTTAAATCTAATGATTTTGAAGATAAAAACATGGTTATTAAAATCAAGCCCGAAATTTTTTCCTTAAGGAAGTGTTTATAAAACTTTACCCATGGTATTTTTTTGATAAAATTTATTCTCGAATATGACCTTTAAGAAACAAATCTGGATTTGGTTATACCCATGCAAAACCAACTTTTAGTAACAACTACTTTGTTCCATAATGTGCCACATTTTGTACCAAGTGTCAATGTGGTGGTCACTGGTCAAAGAATTGTTCTTTAAATGAAACCCAATCTCTAGGTTTTCATAAAGCCTATTTTTCTAAGAAAGTGTGTGTGCCTAAAATATTTTTTTTTGGAAATCTCGGATCTAAACAAGTTTGGATTACGAAAGTATAATTCTTTTCTTGTTTTCAAGAAGATAAAGGGAGTACCAATAACAATACGTGGTACATGGATAGTGGATGTTATCGGCACAGGACTGGTAACAAAAGCTATTTTGAAAAGATTATCATAACTAAAGGAGATATCATTCTTCAGTTTATCGGAATGCAAGATCAACTTGCTGATATTTTTACAAAATCATTACCCTCCGGTATATTTGAATACATTAAACAAAAGTTAGGATTGATAACTATAAGGTAATCATTCTTCATTAACTTTTTGTTGAGCACTTCCCCCAATAGTAATAAACTCTTTTTCATAGGGGGGGGGGTACATTTGAGTGTTAGTATAACTAAATTATTTTCGTAATCTATTTTTCAAACATAGTGTAACTAAAATTTTCATAGTTAGTTTTTGAAACTTTTCAGAATTGAAGTTTCCAAAATGGAAATTTATGAAACTAAAATTTCCGATTGGGAATTTCCAGAACTGAAATTTTCAGGATTGAAATTTTCTGAATGAGAACTTCTGGAATGGAGATTTTCGTAATAGAATTTTTATAATGAGGTTTTTGTACTGGAACCTTCGTAATGAGTTTGTTTTTAAATTTATTTCTTCAAGAAGAATACTACCAATTACGAACAATCTTTCTAGCCAATCTGAAAGCTTTGATTTCCATACTTAGAGTTTCATAATCATATTTTGCTTGCTGGAATTTTCCTGAGTTTTTAAAAAAAGTTTTATTTCTAGTTTTCCTCAAATCCGGATGTTTTCCTTAAAACCTCAAAATATTAGAGTTATGTTTTCCTTGCGGGAGTGTTTTCAACCGTCAGATCAGATCAAAAAACTTTCAACTGTTAGATGGCTTTTGGAATACCAAAGGTCACAGCCATCACCTATATAAAGGGGACCTCAAGAGTCATCCCATATCATTTTTTCAAGCCTTCATGTCTCAAAGCCCTGCTGCTCTTCTTAAGGTCGGCTCCAAACCTTGGAAAGTGGTTCCGAATCTTCCATAATTCTTTACTCCGAATGACTGTTCAAGCAACATCTCAAGATATGTCAACTTCAAAGCCAATATCAAAGTGGTTAATTTTTAGGGAAAGGTTTGGGCATATGGATTTCTATAAGCTTGATTCTCTTATTTCAAAGAATATTATATTGAATGGATGGGAAGATGTTTGCAAAGCAAAGTCAGATAAACAGGATCCGGTTTATAATGATTTGTTGATTGAGTTATTCGAGTCTATTTCCTTCCAGATGGAAGATGGAAGAGAATGGTTTTCTTTCATGTCGTATGGGAAGACTTATAAGCTATCGTACACCAAGGCTGTGAGCTTGGTTGGTTTATCATACGAAGGAGAAGCTGAGTTCTGATCACACAAACTTCCAGATGAGCAAGGAAGTTTCAAAAAGGAGAAGGCACTGAAATATCTTGGTCTTAAGGATGATTCGACCATTAAGATTGCTCGTCTCACTCCAAAAAATAGAATTCTTCATCTTTGGGTGCAAGGAATTCTGGTTCCAAGAAGTGGCAACAAAGATAATTTGAAAAAAGTGAGATCTATGTTTTAGATTTCTTGGTAAATCTAAGAAAGATAAATTTGATGAGGCATGCCTTGATTAAGATTAAGAACATCAAAGAAGGGAATTTGAGAGATCAGATAATTATGTACCCTACCTTACTCTATAGGCTGATAGTTCAGTGCTTAGAATCCTTCAAGGTTGCATGCAAATCAAAAGTCAGGAATTGCAAGCTTATGCTGGTTAGTGATGATACCTTGAAGAGGATGAAGATGGGTTTTTCCAGTGAATCCAGAGAATTTTATCCTCTATCTGTGGAAGAGGTTGAAATAGCTCAGAAAGAAACACACACACCAGAACCATCCAAAAAGCAAAGGAAGAAGAGAAAGATTAAGGAAGTGGTTGCTGATGAAGAAAATCCCCAGGCTAAGGAAACTCAGTCTGCTCCCCCCAAACCGAAGAAGCAGGAAACATATACAGATGAAGTGGAAGCCAAGTGGAGGGAAGACAAAGAGAAGAGTAATGAAGGGGATCCACAATTCGGATTGGACCCCGCAGAGGCTAAGACCTTAAAATAATGAGTTGAGGAAGAGATAGAGAAATAGGAAAAAGAGAAGAAGATGAAAAAGAAGTTGTTTGAAGCTGAAATGGTGCAATCATTGCTGAGAGCTACAGAGTTAGCTTCTGAGTTGATTCCGGTTCTGAAAACTTTCCTTACATAACCTTCTTTACTAGAAACTTTAGCTAATAATTATGTCACTTTGGAAAAATCCAAGGGTAAAAAAGTAATTGAAGAAGCTGAAAAAGAAAATGAGCAAGAAGTAGAGGAAGAGGTAGAAGAAGAAGAAGAAGAAGAGGGAAGTGAAGATTTAGATGCCTTGATCAGGAAAGTACAGGTTTATAATGATAAGGAAGAATATTCTAAGTTAGCTAATCCAGTAAAAGGAGATGAGGAAGCTAGTAAGAATGATGATAGGCAATAGCAAGAAAAAGAAGAAGAAAATTTCTTGTATGATGAGGAAGAATCTTATGAGAGGAAATTTCTTGAGGAAGGACAAGAAAAACAAAAAATTGATGAAGACCAGATCATTCAAGTGTCCAAATATGAGGAAGTATCCCCTAATAAGGAACCAATTCTGAAGTTTGATAAGGGAGAGAAATCTCTCATGGAAGCTCCAACAAAAGAAGTCTTCAGGAAGAAGGAAGTTGGTGGTTCATCTAAGAGAAAACTGGTGCAAATTGAAGAAGTGCAATCTCAAAGAGATTTACCTCATTCAGAATCATCATCTCATGGGCATGATTTTTTGGTTCAATATCTGAAGAAGATGGTGGACACCATTCCAATTTTTCCAACTATAGATTCCAGATGCCAGATGCTGCAACAAAGTATGAATCAGAAATCGGATTCCTTATCCATTGTCATGGTTATGTTTGTGAAGATGGAAGCTGAACAAAAATGTTTTCTTATCGATTATGATGTGCATAGAAAGTCCTGTAGTAAGGTAACCAAGTGGTCTGAAAGTGTTGTTGAAGACTTATTACAGTTTTAATGTTTTCAGAGTGAAGTTCTAAATGCCTTTGACACTGAGGATAAAAAGATTAAAAATATTGAGGTTGAGCTGACCCAAGAGCAGACTTCTTGGAATCAACAGGTCAGGGACCTGATTGGGAAGCTTCACTCAGTATCTCAGGATTGGAAAACTGAAATATATTTCCAGATTGAGTTTAAGGAGAAGATGGAAAATCAAGATGAAATAATAAAGTTTCAGAAAGAAACCATGGAGGCTAAGGCAGAATATTTAAAAGTCGAAGAAGAAAAGGTAAAAGCCTTGGAGAGGAAAGTCTAGGAAGACCAAAGAGACTTGAAGAAACTCAAGACCTTATTAAAGAAGCTCATCCCAAAGGAAAAGGAAGACAAATGAACTCACTCCGATTCATTGGTTGTAATTGTATTTCTTTGTAAAAATTTTCCAAACTCTAATGAAATGTTATTTGGTTGGATGTATCTTCTTATATACTAATGTTTTAGGTACCATATTTTCTTTTCCATTCCCTTAAATTCTTTTTGAAAATCACAAAGTGGGAGAAGGAAAAAGAACTACTCCTAAGGAGGAGATAGAAAAATTTCTAAGTGAAATATCCCTGAAGAAAGGGGGAGTTTATCACAATGATGTTTTTCATTCCTACAATAATGAAAACTCTACTACAGAATCTCAGAATATAATCCTTAGAGTTTCAATGCCTAAGGGGGAGTTAGTTAAATTCACTTTTATACATGAACAAAGGGAGATATGTTTTAATTTCAAATTCAAATGAAAATTTTCAAAGTCCTTATATTATTTTTCGTAAGGATGTTTGTGCTTTCCAAAAAGGTTGAGATTTTTGAGTCAATAAGGTTTTCCTTATGACTTTTCCATTCCTTCTTGTTTTGAAAATCACAAACACATTATACTTTAGCAAATATAAGTTTTTCCTCCATAAGGAAAATTTACTTCATAAAGGAAATTTACCCTAACCTGGATTTTCTTATACATTGAAATATTTTACTTAAGTTCAAAAACCGGATTCATACCCAAAATTCTAGAAGTCATATAATGTAAAGATTTGGAGAATTCTGTTTTTAGGATCCGAATTCTGGATTTAAACTGAAAAGATGTTCTAATACGAATTCTGGACTCCGAACTTTTATGAGTTCATCTCCGAACTCTTATAAAGTTCGACTCCGAACATTCATGAGTTCCACTCCGAAATCTTATGAAGTTAGAATCCGAACATTCATGAGTTCAACTCCGAACTCTTATGAAATTCGACTCTGAACATTCATGAGTTAGACTCCAAACTGTTATGAAGGTTGACTCCGAACATTCATGAGTTCGACTAAGAACTCTTATGAAGTTAGACTCCGAACATTCATTAGTTATACTCTGAACTCTTATGAAGTTTGACTCCAAACTTTTATGAGTTCGACTCCGAACTCTTATGAAGTTTGACTCCGAACTTTCATGAGTTCGATTCTGAACTCTGATGAAGTTCGACTCCGAACATTCATGAGTTCGATTCCGAACTCTGATGATGTTCGACTCCCAAATTTCATGAGTTTGAATCTGAACTCTTATGAAGTTTGACTTCGAACATTCATGAGCTCAACTCCGAACTCTTATGAAGTTCAACTCCGAACTTTTACTAGTTCGACATCGAACTCTGCAAGTTCAGATTCCGATCTC
The DNA here is from genome assembly GCA_963277665.1 of Viscum album. NCBI lineage: Eukaryota > Viridiplantae > Streptophyta > Magnoliopsida > Santalales > Viscaceae > Viscum > Viscum album. The sequence continues at coordinate 819,170,308 of OY728165.1, forward strand.
TGGTGAAACCAGACTCTAAATTCCTATAAAACAGAATCCGAACATTTCTTAACATAGACTCCGAATTTAATTTTGGTTAGACTGTGAACTTTTAATTTTCTCACACTCTGAAATTTTATATGGATTTTACTTACACATGATCCATTTCAAAACAATGTCGTGCATTCATTTATACACGATTTATTATTAAACGATGTCTTCCATTCTATTTCTAATTAATCATTGGTAGAGTTACACGTGTACATGTCCCTCCGAATTTCATGAAAAATATGACCATTGGAGGAGGGAGCTGACTATTGGAAATTAGCCTATAAATAAGAGCTCATTTGAAATTTCTCAACAACAAGTTTATTGATCTAGATACCATAGGCTGTTAAAGTGATTTATGAAGAGAGAATCCTTTCATGCCTTGTGCGTACTGAACTACTCGTTCAGATTGCTTTGTGCGACTCTGAATATTGGTGATTAAATTCGAGGACTTCTGGGGATAGGATGATAGAGGTGCCGACTACCTTGAAGTTCGAGGGCTTCCTTGCTGAGGAAGATAGAGGTTCCAACTACCTTGAATTTGAGGGCTTGTAGGGATAGCAAGACAAAGATTCTGATCTTCGTATCGAGGGATTACCCTGGTATGGGTAAGGCAGACTTTCTTGAAAGTATAAATCAAGGGACCTTTATCCAAGGTTGTTGGATACCCTTCTCTGTGGGTTAAAAGACTTATATCTTGTTACTTTTATTTTTACTACTTTTTTTCCGCTGCACTTTTGTATTCTAAGGAAAGTATAATCTTATTATTTTTCCTTACACCTGTACTCTGATTAGTTTAGATTCTATACGCTTTAAGGTAGAACCTTATATTGTAAACCGTAGTTCCAATTCTCTTATTGGTGATTAGATGTGTTGGGAATTTTCTTAGTTTAACTTTTTAAAACATAGATCTTTTCCTTGTCTAAGGAAATTTTTAAGGTATACAATTCACCCCCCTCTTGTATATTGAGCATCTACATCGTTATTTTGATCCTATATTATAGCCTAAAACTAATTATAAACACTTCTTGTATATGTTCCCACATTATACATGATAATATATATGTTAAGAAACTTTGAGTGAGAGTTTACTCAATGTTCAAGTAGAAATAGAAAGAAGTTTTATTTTTCACTTGTTTTATTTGTAGCAGGTTGTGTATTAGTAGTTGATACCTCTAAGTACTCCACAATAATAGTGTGGATGATGGTGGAATAAAAGGTGTCCTAAAATTCATCAACCATGAGGGAACTATAGTAGAGTCTTTACACTTTTACATATATAATATTCTCTAGTTGTGAGATGGAAAGATGAACTTGGTGTCCAAATGGGCATATCCCTATTAATATAGTGATGCCTCTAGATCTATAAGAAGAAATAAAAACGGATTATACCTTTAAAATAAGAATTAATTTGTAATTCAAAAAGAGAGTAGTTGTTCGAGGAATATAGGAAAATGACATCCACATTCATTGGTCTTACATCCATGGAGTTTTCCAAACATTAAGAGTGGACTTTCTATATATCAACCAGTTGGACCAACACACTATGTCATGGTATGATTTTTTATAGAAACCAAATAGATTAATGTAAATACAAGGAGTAACCATTATAAAATCTTATTGTGAATCTATTAGGATTTAACTCTATGGATCTATCATTTGAAGTGACCAAATTCTAGGTGATCTTACTATGAAGTGATTCATTGAAGATTATCAAGTACTTGAAGCCCAATCATCCCATTTAATTTTTTTTGACAAATTCTTTCTATGAATTATTAATAATATTCTTCTGATGGATGGAACCAATCCAAAAAAATTATTGATCAATGGTTGAAGCTCTTTGAGCAGAGTTTTAGGCCATCTGTAAAAAGAGAAATCATAAAAATACAAAGATTTTATTACTGAATTAACCGGAATAATTGTACCTTCTTAAGACATGAATTCCCATATCAAATTTTCTATATGGGAAATGATCTTGGATTAAAAAATTTCAAGATGAAATATTTTGATTTTACCATTAAAATGGTAACCCCAACATTGGTCAAAGGAAGAGATCCCATATTCAATCCATGTTTCCTAGAAACACTGTTTTTCTTGGAGATATTCATTCCATTCCCAAAAACCAAAAAGGATTTATTCAAACTTATAACCTAAGCCAAAAAATTCATAATGCTCAGAGATAAAGTTTATATAATAATTAGTTCTTCTGTCACCAAATACAAAGAGGATTATGACATCTGTATAATGAAGATGTGAAGTTGTGGATAGCACTTTTCCAACATTAACATTCTTATATAGACTATTATCTAGAATATAATTAAGGAAAACACTCAAATATTCTCTATTCAAAACAAATAAGAGGCCAGAAAGGGGATCCACTTGCCTAAATACTCTAAAAAAATAATGTAATCCTATAAGAGACCAATTGATAATAATGGAAAACCTAGAAATTTGGAGAATTGTGTTTACTAATTGATTGAAAAATTATTAATAAATTAATATAAATTAATCTTGTGATACCTCTAATAAACTTGTAAATTTTGGGTGTAGTGGAAGATTCATTATGGTGTGACTAACTTGGATTTTTAGTTTTAATTTATGAAGAATCGTTGTTATGTAAAATAATGGATGTCATGATCAGAAATATTCATTTAGAAATTTACTAGAGTATACAATTCAAATAAAAGAACAAAATATTCACATGTAATTTATAATTAATTTATAATCATAACTAGAATTTCATGAACTTGTAATTCCTTCATAATTTACTATTTGAGTGACTTGTTTCTGTCAAACCATCATTATGTTGTAGTATCCAATTATATAATCTATCTATAAGTTATCCACACATTCACTAAAATATCTAAATATAACTACTGAATCTTCAAGTACTAATATGGTGGATCTCAATCACTTAAATCATTCAATTTTGATAATATCATAATTCCTCTATGAGGAAAAATAACTCTTAATGATCTATTGAGGCTCTAAAAGAATAGAATAATATAGAAAACATTTTAGATCTCTAGAACTCTCATTAGGTATTGAGGGAAATTCTATTGATCTTTTGTGCATGATAATTATGTTAATAGAATGTGATATAATTAGATATTTTTTTATTGGTTTAGGGTTGGAAATATACACAAAACCCTCTTTAAAATTCCTTAATTATTAATTTACACCAATACCAATAATAATATAAATATTTTCAATTGACATGGGAATCACCTAGGAATAATTAATTATAATTTATAATATGTAAAACCAAACCATTAATGTTTTTCTAATTATCCTTCATGGTATTTAATGAACCTTTAATAATAACAATTTATTTAATTAATAAAATTACAGTAACTTGTTCAATGATAAATATGATAAATATTATATTCACAAAAAGTTACAAATAAATATTTATTTTTATTATTAAATTCACTTATTATTTAAAATAACTTGTGATTAAATACTTGTGGTCAACCAAAACTGAATTATTTTTAATTCATAAATCCTGAATAATATTAAATAAAACTTGTTAAATTCATCATAGAATTTAACAATGACTTTATATACACATAGTATGTGATCCTCTAGGCCGCTATCACTATAGATATAGGAACAGATTCCTAAAGTCCAAGGTTAGTGTCTAGAAACACACCAGGGAACCCGTAAAGAAAGAACCTAATGTCCCAAAATATAAAACCTCCTAAGGAAGTTTATTGTATAGTATAATCTCTTTTTTTGAGATATATCTAATCACATATGTTTTATACTGGTGTCATCATCATCACCAATGTCTCTTTATTTTAATTTATTGAAATGAACATTCCCATATAAAACCCTGGTTATGTTTTTATCCATGACTTCACATTCCCAAAAAATTTCCCAAGATATCAACTTCCTTCAATGGAAGAAAGGGGTAAATCCTTTATCACATTATCCATTAATTCAACATCACTCATGATGCACCCAACATATTCTACCTCATTATGAGTTTATGTAGTCATGGTTTTCAATAATACATCAAATTACATGACTCATGATATCCATTAATTATAATATCAAGGTATAAGGACCAATACACATGTTCATAGATAGGAAAAACTAATGAAAAATAAAAACGGGATTTTATACTTGAGGTTATGTCCCCATAACCTTCATTCTTGAAAATTAACTTGGGATAACACCATGAGAAGGTGTCACAATGTCTTATGAGACACCTAACCCTAATGTAATATATAATTTATGTCTCAATAGAAGATATAATCCATCCATAGAACTTGGGTTGAGGGTATAATATTATATCATCTAAAATATCACATCATATAAGGGAACTCATATATACTTTTGATGTTGTTGTTATCCTTAGGACATTGTCACATATTATTTTATGTGGAGGAACAATCATTATGTGTTAATAAACTTTCATAATATTCAAAATAATGAATACATGTAATCATAAATTATTTAAAAGTAGGTTATAGTGCACCAAATCCAATATAACTTTCTACCAATTTAGAAACAAACGTTACATGAGACAAACTTCCCCATACCACAAAAATATGTAACTTTGGTTGATTTTGAGGTCACCTATAGTAGTTTTGTATGAATATTTCTTATCCACATTATGGTACTATCTCATCGATACCTATAACGTCTATGGTGCATTATGATGCTTCAAAAACCACTAGGTTTCACCTACACTTTATAGGAATGAAGCAATTAGAAGTAGTGGAAAATTATTTTGTGGTAGTGGATGTAAGACCAGCAACTGTGAGAGATACTATAATTACTATTTTTTCTTATCAATTTCATTATTTGATACTAGTTCCTCTCATTACTTTATATCGACCCATTATATATATATATGTTCATGTTTCCAATAAAGATCATGTTATATTTTATGTAGTTGACGATGCTTCTTGGGAATAAGGAGGAGTACTTTTTTTGATGTCCCTCATTTTCTCTTTCGATATAAATAGTCGATTCAGTTTTCAATTTTTTAGTTCTTAACTTTTATAACTTTTATGAAATCATTGGGATAGATGATTTTATTTTCCATATAGTAGAGATTTGTTACTATCATTAGTGGGTGTACATTATGACCTTATATGGGAGCTTCGTGGTGTTTTAAGAAGAATGGGATCTATGATATAGTTAAAAATGACCTCATTTATTGAAAATTTGAAAGTTGAACTTCTATTCTATAGTTGATCATAAGGACAAACCAATTAATATTGATATTGCATATGTGGTTCATGAATTTTTTAAAGTGTTTCTTGCTGATACCTCTAATCATCCTCAAGAGAGGAAAGTTTAGTTTTTTAATTTTTTATTTTCTCGTAACTCAGTCGATATAGATTCCTTTATAAAATATTATTCTAATGGATTTGAATGAATTGTAGCTTCATTTGGGTGATTTAAAATTTGAAGGATTAATTTTTACTAATATATTACCATTGGTTTCCATTTTTATAATTTTAACAGTAAATGGGACTCCTTATTTTTTATTGATTATTAGATTCTTAATCAGGTGATGATAAAAAATAAATACCCCTTTCCTCATCCTGATGAATTGTATGATCAGAAAAAGTGGGGAAAGTGTTTCTCAACAATCAACCGTCGGTCTGGATACTATCATCTTAGAGTTATAGTTTCATTTATTCCAAAGTCCTCATTCAAGAGAAGTTATGGCCACCTAGAATATATTTTGATTCCATTTGATCTGAATAACACTCCAAGTATTTTCATAGACCAGATGAATTGGATATTCATCATTACCTTGATTCATTTTTCGTGGTATTCATGGATGACACTTTTGTTCTCATAAGATCTGAAAATGTGAATAAGAAGTACCAAAACACGATTCTTGAAATCATGATGGATCTGGACTTTTTAAGTTTAGTTATCAAAATATCATTTATTTTTTCATGAAGTTAAGTTCATAAGATATGTGGTTTCAGAACATGACACCAAATTTTACCATGAAAATGTGAAAGTTTTCATATCATTGGATGATCCATAGAATTTCATTGTGATATTATGATTCTTAGTGTTAGAAGGATATTATTGGGGGTTTGTGAATGACTTCTCTAAGATTCGATCTATTTTTATTTTCCTTAATAGGAAATTGGTAAAATTCATATGGGATTTTAAGTGCTAAATTTCCTTTGATGAATTGAAGTAGAATCTTGCATCATCAATTATTTTTATTTTACTAGACATAGGCAAAGTCCTTGTGGTGTTATTTTATGAATTACATACAGTCATGGGGTGGGTTTTTATGTAAAAAGATCCTGTATTGGAATAAAACTCTCACTGGAAATAAAAACATTAATCTTTGAATGTTTTTTAGGATGAAATGTTCTTTAGTTGACAATATTTGGAATTCTCATCATTTGTAAGGGAAAATGTAATAATTTTATCATATGATTAAAATTATCAATATTTTGTGCTTAATTTATTAAATGTATTTATATTTATTTTTTGTAATGTAATAACAAATATTGTGAATATATTTTGTATTAGTTTAATAATAAAATTATATTTAAGTATTTTTATAGGATTCTGGTTTTTAGGATATAATTATTTTCGTATTCTATTTTAATATTTAATTATAAATTATTTAAACCCATTTTAATTCATATTTTTAAGTCTTTAATTCATTTGGTTAATTTTTTTTTAGGTTTAGTAATATTTAATATAATTTTTAAAATGTTATATACTCGGCGAAGTAGGATCCCACATAAGATATTTTCACACTACTACATCATATGTATAGTTTTTTAGTTGTAGAAGGTGATATGATTGATATGTTTACTTTTTAAGTTGATATATATCATATTGTTCTTGATTAATATCATAAATAAGTTTCTAGATTTTGAAAAATTAATTGTGGAACACATTTTTCTTAACAAATAGTTCATACATATGATATTTTTGTGAAGGAAGATCATATAAACCATATTATATTTTTTCAAAATCGAGGAAAGATAATTATTAGGAAAATATTTCTGTATGATAAAAAATGTATGCTAATTTCTTTTTTTTTTTAATTTTGAAGAGTATAAGTTTAGTGATTCTATGAATATGTTTTTTCCCTCAAGAAACATGTATGCAATTTTTTTTCCAATTTAATATTTTAGAGGGTCGGAAACTATACGAGATGAAAATTAAGTATGGATATCTTACATAAAAAGGAAAACTAAGGACTAGGAGTTGGATCCTAATGGATAAATTTTCATGGGAAGTTGAGTGACCCTAATCCCAGTACCTCAAATTTTGTTTCATAATTTATTGCATTGGCATAAGATACAATGAAATACATCTTGAAGGACTAAATAGTTATATAGTCTTGGAAAACTAGATACATACATGAGTATTGAATTTAAATTAAATATAAAAATTACAGCATACTTTTTTTCTCAAGAAAAACTCTATTCAATATAGTATATACCATTGTATCAGTTTTAGTAAACTTCCCGGAATCGTGGGTAATGGAATCCAAATAAGGGTGAGCACAAATTCTCAGTATGGGCTATGTATAGTAGAAGCTATCAGGAATCAATAAGAATAATAAATATGATAAGGTGGATACTTAAACACACATTCAATTTAAATAGTTTTATAATCAAGATAAGATAAGTCATAATTAATATGGAAAGGTAAATAACTAAACACACATGCTATATAACTGATAATCTGAGAATGAAATGCAGCCATATATATTATCATTATGAAAATATCCTATCTATTACTAATAACTGCAATGAATGGAACTCTTAATTATTGGATTCCATTTTTCACATCTATATAACACATTTACTATCAATAACTTCCTCAAGATACATTAGCATACTACTGTCAATACGAGTGAAAATAATATTTAAAACATGCTGGTTAAAGATGCATAGGGTTTATCCAGTAGAGTTTGTATCATGAAACTTCTAAGGCATTAAAGAGATCATGTTAACTGGACCCTATACCATGGAATACATTTCCAAATAATTCATAACATATCAAATAATTTATTTAATTCATTAAAAATGTGCCTCATCATCATGTATCGATATTGTGTAAAGGATAACATTTTTTCATTATTTAACCTGTTAATAAATTAACTATCAAAGTAGACATCGTTTTCAAAAAAGGTATACTGTTAAGGAAAAAAATATCCATGGTGAAAAATATTTAAATTTAATGTAAGTTAAATGTCTTCTTGAAAGTTAATAATTCAGGTAAAAGTTAATGACTATAAAAATAAATAAATAATGTGAATGTTAATACTTTCCTCAGTCAATGTGATCATGAACCTACCAGAGATATATTAAGGAAGTTATTAATAAAATATATACCCATAGGATTAATAATAAAGGTCAGTTGTCAATTATGAATAGAAATACCTCTAAACAACTTTACAAACCTTCTTGAGTAAAATATCCTTTCCCTTTCAGAAATATTTAGGAAATCCTTTTCATTGAAAATCATTTCTAAAAAAATACTAAAAAGATCCTATATACATGAAAAGAAAGCATCAAACAAATAACAGTCATAACAGTTTTTAATTCACTACAGTATGTGAAAGCTAAAATAACATTTCTATTTCTCTATAAATAGTTTAGAAAAGTGGATTGTTTAGAAAACTATGAAGAATATTATTGTCATATTTTTGGAAAAATCCAAGTAGGCATTGTATTGAACACAATATAAGATTCCATTGAAAAAAATTTATAAATAGAATAAGTAGGTGAATTTTTTATGTAATAAATTATTTTAAAAATGATAAACTGTTTTTTAAAAATGATTTTATAAAACATGATTTTTAAAGAAAACAGATTTACGAATGAAGAGAGAAATAAAGTTATATTTTATAAAAAACATTTTAAAAAACATTTTAAGTAACATGGAGTGAAAAAATGGTACAATTACATTAAATAGTTCATAAATAAACAACAGATAATAAAATTAATGGGTATGTTAGTAAATTTTCAACTAATTTCTATCAACTGATATTCAAGAATAAGCAGTCACTGTTAATAAATTGAGATTGTGAAATAAAATTTTAAAATGATCATAATGTTGAAATGTGAATTAATAAATGAGTTGATAATGTGTGTAAACTATACATCCATTTAAAAAATGTTGAAATTAAAAATAATATAATAAAATTCATAACACACATAATCTTACCATGACATAATCAACATAGTAGAAGTTTAACCCAACGAGTGGAAATTAAGTTAAATAATCCCTTACTACTTAGAAAAATCTAATTTAAATTACCAAAGAAAACGTAATTAAAATTTAAATATAAAATAACCTGAAAAATTTATTATTCAAGATGCTACATGTTAAATCATAATTATATTCTCCCTTTAAAATAAATTATGTGCAAAACATAAAAATATACCTCAATAAAATGAAATTAATATGAAATACCTTACCTCACACTTCCTTTAGATTAAACATTATTTAACAACCTGTATATTGATATTAAAAAAGTTTTTAACTAATTTCATAAAAAAATGAATATTTATAATATTGTATATTATCCTTTTATTACATATTATTAACTGTTCGTTAACCATGTTTCATTATTTACAATGTTTTAGGTGTTATTTTCCTTCTTTTCTCATGTGTGTTTCATCAAGAAAGATTCAGTTATTTCTTAAATTGCATAGATATATAATAATCATCATCATCATCATGACACAATAATCACATTTTGACAAAAATTTTACTTTTTATACTCAAAATTAATGATGGGGTTGAAAAATAAAGTACAATATGATCATAGAGATAGTAGGTCATACATATGCGTGAGCAATGTTTCCATTTTTCAATGATCATTTTGGAAAGGGGGTGAATAATATATAACATTTCATAAAATATCATAATATCATATATATTGTATTATATACTTTCACAAATTACTTTCTTCATGAGGAGGAAAGGGACTGAAATATGTCGAGACCTTTCAACCTCTAGATGAAGGAGAGATAATGATGCTCAAGTCCCGCCTCCAATAGGACCTAGTGTGGGGACCAACACCATGGTTTTTGAAATCTCACAAAAGTGGGAGGCATCACCATTTTATAGTAACTTATATCAGTAGATAATATGTTTCAACCTCAAACAAATCCAAAATAGATTTATATATTGAAACCAAAATCCATCCCACATGAATGATTAAAGTATAACTTCTAGAAAACAATGAAAGCTCCAACTAAAGTACCAACATAAATCCAAGATGTGAAACAATATTCATCCCATATATCTGAGCTAGGAATATTAAGAATTATCTTTATAATCTCCATAGAAACCTAAAAATAGTATTATGTACGTAGGGTCATCATACAGGTATCCTCAGTGGGGAAACCAATGTCACTCATGCACAAGTGGGAGAAGCATACTAATGACCTTGTGAGAATATAAAAGAAGTTCAAAACACCTAAAAGGATATAATATCCTACCCAACCCCACCATGACATGCTCACCAAATAAATCATGTCAAGTAGTGTAATATTATAAGCACATCAATATTTGGGTACCCCGCACCACTTTTAATTGGTTAAATGGAACATCTAGATGTAAATACCTCTTCCACAAGCCCCGCTATCACAACCCTCCCACACACACCAGGACCACAAATCACACACATCTTTCCCACAAAGACCTAGGCCACAACCTCACTAAAATCTAACCACAAGAAACCTAGGCTTCACACATTCCACACCCTACCCAGAAACACCTGGGCCTCATCCCAAAGACACCTACGAAACAAACCAAAGCAAAAAAAAACAGTACCATATATCTAATAAAAAACCACAATCCATTACATCCTATCTACATAGTATTTCTAGGTAAATTCCTAGAGGTGGGAGAAAACAATATCCAATAAATAGCCATAAATCCTCCCACTGGGATTTTGGGGAAAGATACCCTCCCCCATTGAAATGGGTGTCTTTGAAACATAGTACTCAACACGGGTGGGGTGCATATAGAAAAAAAAGGAAATAATTTTTTTTACATATAGGTAAACAAACACTCATCCCATCCTATGGTTTTCCAAACAAACAACCAGCCCATACAAACCACCCTTGTTACTACCCCTATATGCATGTATCACTACGAATAATGGTAACTTCCGAAAGTATAAGTATACCACCATCCAATTCATTAAACAATTTTAATTCTCCATTTATCAATTTAATCATTCATTTATTCCATCCATACCCAACCAACTAACAAGAAAAACATCTACAACCATTCTCTGAAGGCTAAAAGCAACCAAACACACTTTGTAACAAAACAAACGGCAATCAAACCACTTCATTGTTCCTCACCATTTAGCACCCATTCATACTACCAGAATATTTCTTCAAATGTATCCTACCTAATTAATCCTATCATAACAAAAACAGATATTCCCATTGAACAACAACACCACACCCAACAAACCCCTACACACAAAATCATGACATTTCCCAAACATACATCTCTGCTACCCAACAACTTCCCAAAAGCTATCCCACTTAAAAACAAGTCCATCTGTTCCATATTTTATCAATCTCTAAAACTAAGACACAATCACACTGCTAGTACCACCTCATACACATAGTCATACCTATCATATAGGGTGAATTCAGATTCGAACAGCTGTTCATTAAATCCAATATGATATGTAGGGGCGATAACACAATGTTTTTCTTCTTGGGGAATCAATTAAATTTAATCGGTTATACATGTTTAATAATATTGATAATTATAGTAATTATTCACAATGAAACAACAATAGTTATAAGGAATCACCCATTCGTAGGCCAAGGCCATCAACATCATTGATTTTTAGAAACCACATGGCCACAATAGTTCACATCATCAACAATGATAACAAATAAGATATGTGGTTATCATAAATCCACCAAATACCATTATCATGTTTATATTAACATTTATCATTGTTAAAATATTCAATTAGAATGTTTTCACAAAATAAAATAACTATGCTCACCCTGCATGATACATAATTAGTTGGGAGATAAAGGAAATCCCTACCTGGAACAACATGTGACCCAAACTCCTCCTTGTGTGAGTAGTAAGGAAAATACACGGAAGAATCTCAAAAGACAACTCAATCGATGGCTGAGACACAACAGGTTACTCCAATATAAGGGAATACTCTAGTCCCACAATGATAAAAGATAGGATATGACCTCATCTTTAGAAAAAGAAAGATAGATCCTATAACAATAGAATGGGAAATGGTTTCAAAATTCATTAATGTGGGATTGCTGTGAAGATTATGTGTTTTGAATAACTCAATGTCCCCAAAGAATTAGGATGTTAAAAATATAATTAATATCCTTTGAAACACATTTAGAAATTATTAAACGAGGCTTTAAACTAAATTTTGGTCAAATAAAATAAAAGAGAGGTGAAACTGGAAAAATTGGAAATGAGCCACTTATCGGTGAGTCATCGATGCCCTGTTTCACTGACATCGACACCCCGACTTGCTGACAAAGACACCATGATTCCCTAACACCGATGCACTGAGTCACTGATAGAAATACCCTATCTCAACGACACTGATACCCTGACTCACCGAAATTGATTCCCCGGGTCACAGACACTTAAGCCCTGACTCACCGCCACCAATGCCATAACTCACCAACACTGATGCCCTGAGTCACCAACACCAATGGAAAAAAATGAAAAACAGGAAAACTCTTCAAATGAGCTACCATTGCCTCCTAGAACACCAAAAACACTAGATTTTGATAAATTAATAGACCATAGAGGCCTATTCCATTCCATTAGATACCAATCAAACTATTCTCATCCTCAATAATTTAAAATAAAACCTATGATAAAGAGGGGTCCAAACAACAACCCTATAAGATACCTATCAAGTAAGAACCAACTTGTGTTACTATAGTGAATCCTCAACATCCTAGAACATCTCCCACCCCCCCAACATCTTCTAACCCAATAAACCAAAATTCATACCACACAAGAACCAAGTCACACTGCCCGAACATATGAATTATGGAACACTGTCCCCCATGTCAAGATATTATATGCTTTGGGAAGAATTCGCTTTCCTGCACCAGTTTAATCACAACAACACTAATCCATCTTGATTGGGGATTAGGTCCTACAATAATCACATGTCAGGAAATTATCATACATCACCTATTAAAGAATAAAGTCCTCTCATAGAAAACAAGGATCAAGCATTACATCACAAGAAAAACACAAAAGAAAAAATCATAACAACTCTGGGTAAAGGGAAAGAATATGTGTCTCTCCCTCCTAGGTACTATTCTTGTGACCACCATGCCTATGAAACACATGAACTAAGGGAATGGTACTTCCATGATACACCTTATCCTAATGATCCTGGATCTCCACCGGTCGTTCCATGAAGGTTTCATCAGCCAAGATATTCAACTCTCCCCAATAAAAGATATGGGAGTCATCATAAAGATACCAATGAAGTTGGGAAACATGAAATATGTCGGGGATCCTCCCCAACAATGGTGGAAACATGAGATGATATGCCACATTTCCAACTCATCCCAACACATCGAAGGGTTTGATGAACTTGAGAGAAGGCTTACTCCCTCTTCTGAACCTTCACTACCCACATCAAGGGGAAACCTTCAAGAACACGTGGTCCCCAAACTCAAACTCCGAATTCCTTCTCCTTCGATCGAAATATGACTTATATCAGTGATGTGTTTCCTTCACCATCTCCTAAGAATGGTGCACATTCTATAATGTACTCTGCACCATATCCGGACCAAGAACAACTACATCTCTTAGTTCCTTCCAACACAAGGGCGAACGACACGTCTTCCATTCAAGGCATTGAACATAGTCATTCAAATGGAATATGATAGGTATTGTTGTAAGAGAGCCTTAACAAGGGAAAATGTCGCAAACAAGACCCACTAAAGTCTAGAATGCATGAATGTAACATATCCTCCATTGTCTAGAAGGTCCTCCCAGTTTTCCCATCCGTCTGACGGTGGATGGCAGTGTTGAGGCATAACTGGGTGCCAAACACATACTGTAATCTCCTCCAAATTCAAGACGTAAAACACATATCCTAATAAGAGATAATAGATCTCAGAACCCCATGAAAAAACACCGCCTCATCCACATACCTCTATGCTATGACATCCATTGTGCTCAACTCCTTGATCACTTAGAAGTGAGATGATTTGATCAATTGATACACAATTTCCCAAATGCATCACATCCTTCCTGATCCATGGGTAATAATGTGACAAAATACATCGACATTTAATACCACTACCACTCAGGAAAATCTAGGGTCTACAAAAAACCAATGGGAATATGGTTCTCAGCCGTCACTTGCTGGCACACCAAGCACCTTTCTACAAACTTAACCACTTCCTACTTCATCTTGGGTGATGAGAATTACTCCCTCAAGCCCCGATACATCTTGTAAACTCCTTGTTGTACCACTAGGGGTTATATATGAAACTCATAGGGAAATTCCTCATGTTATGCCACTGGAATAAACATCATTCAATAGAACAACATATGATTCTAACCATCCTCTAAACATCCCTCTGGAGCATCACCCTAGTCAAAGAGATCATGCATCATATTCATCTCTTACTCTCCCCACTAAGACTCCTCAACCTTATACCTCTGAGATGACTATACTATAATCTTAAACATGAAACCCATACCTTATTCCACTCCTACATCTAAGTTCAAGTCATAAAACTCCTCCAATTCTCTCCATGTGTCCACGTATTCTAGAACTACCTCCTTCTGCAACATCCTACACGAAGCATCAACCACAATGTTCCCCTTCCATAAGTTGCAAGAGATTTAAAAATTTTAATCCAAGAGAAACTAAATCAACCTCTACTATCGCACGATCATATATCACGGGGAAAAGATGTACCTCATGATCTTGTGATCTGTAAAGACCACCAAGCACTCTTCAATGAGGTAATATCACCACAAATTCAGTGCAAACATGACTGCTGCTAGCTCCAGATCATGGGTGGTATAGTTGAATTCATGAGGTTATAACTATCTAGACCCATAAAAGATCACTACCCATTGCTACATCATCACACATCCCAATAACAGATGGGAAGAATCAAAAAACACATCGAACATCAACCCTTCCTCAAGCAACCTAAGAACTAGGGCACTAACAAACTTCCCCTTCAGATAGATAAATGATTCCTGAAATGACTAAGTCCACATAAAGTCTTGGCCTTTTCTAGTTAGAGTCATAAATGGAACTGCTAATCAGGAGAAATCTAGCATGAATCTCTGGTAGTAGCCTACAAGGCTGATAAAATAGTGAACCTATGCCACATTCTTAGGCGCGGCCTAAGAAAAAACTATGTCGACCTTGAACAATTCCATAGTTACACACATCTGAGAAACCAGAAGTACAAATAAGTGGATATCACTTGTCCAAAACAAGTACATGGATAGATTTTCGTGGAATTGGTGTTGCCGAAGGTCCTCTGGGAAGTCCTAAGATGCTCTGTATTCTCCTCCGCTAGATTCAAGTATATTTGGATATCATCGATGAATACGATGATGAACTGGACTAGAAACTCATGAAATATAGAGTTCATAAGCATGATAAGAATTTATAGTGTGTTCATAACCCTGAAATACATAGCCATGAATTCAAACTTCCCATACCAACACCAAAAAGTAGTTTTTGGGACTTCACCCTCCTTCATACATAACTGGTGATACCAAGATTGAAGACCAGTCTTAGAAACCAAACTGCTCACCTTAGCATGTCTAAAAGAACATCTATTCATGGGGGAGGGTTTCCATTCTTGTTCATTACCTCATTAAATATTCAGTTGACTATGCAGAGCCTCAGATTACTGTATTCCATACTCATAGACATGACCAAAGCTCCCCACAGTGACACACTAGGTTAGATGAAACCCTTCTTAATCAAACTGTAAATCTGAATTTGAAACTCCTATAACATAGAAGGTTCCATCCGATAAGGATCCATATAAATCAGATAAGCACCAAGTTGTAAGTCTATCCCAAACTTAACATCGTGTCAAGGGGTTACAGTCACCAAATACATTGAGAAATCATCTTAAAACTATATAAAATCTCTTGGAACTTCCACCATCTTATCATCCATCAATCCCACTAACAGCTCTGCTAACAAGTAAATAAGAGTATCCAAATTCTGGCTGCCCATATGACTACACCACTCACCAAAAAAAGATACATGTTGTCCACCCATGTATGAAAACATGAATCCTCTCCAAAGGAAATTGACAACATCATGCATATGGTAAAACCATTGAATTCTAAGGATTACAATGTAAGGATTCATCTGTAGTAGAAAAAGGTTCCCACTAGACAGATGCAACCCCAACATCAATCTACATCCCCTAAAAACATCAAACAATCTGGTCTGAACTCCTACTGGTGTACTCAACACCAAGGAAACATAAAGTCTCTATATGTATGGTCCCCATGAATGGGGTGAGATTGGGTGCAATGAAGGAGTGAGAAGATAATTAATAAAAAAAAAGGATAAATCAAGAGTACTAAATAAACTGATCATACCTTGAATGAACTCTGAACCTGATCCCCAAATACATTACTGAGATACACCCCTAATGGAGGGATAATAGCTCCTTCCTCTTATAAAAATTTATTATAGAAGGGAGGAATTCCTCCCAAGACTCCTTCTCATTGTCTACCTAGAGAACATTAGTCTTCTTCCTCTCCCAGAAGTAAAGCTTCCACTAGTGACGTGCTCCTCCCCTCATCTGTCTCACTACAAGGGGAAACCCAACACTCCATCAGAGCCTGAATCAAGATGAAAGTGATCACCAGTTACTTGATCCAACTCCATGTCTCCATACCTAATACATTACCCTCATACTTTCTTAGAGTTTTACAAATTAAATAACAAAGTGTCTTCTACCACTAATCCTCTTCCCCTATTGGATTGACCCTCTGTTGGTCATCTGGGTAGGCCTGCTGACCCTCCACTACTCGTTTAACATGTGGGAAATGTATGAGATCCATAGCTGAAAGGAAAACAAGTAACTCCTATTCCAAAGTAATATATAATTTATTTAGTATTCAACTTAACTAATTATTTATTTCAATTTCATGAAAACGCCAAATCAAAGAAGAGCGCAAGTCTTCATGATGCAAGTAACTTTTTAGGTTCTCTACCTCGCAGTTGGTGTGGCCTCACTTGGTCATTCGGTAAGCCTAGAGTCCATGTATTTTATTAAGGGGTGCCTACAATCCCATGTCATAATAAGTCTTCCATTTCCTATATTATACACCAAGATCACATAACACTATTCTCCTACCAACCAAGGTCATTCACACTATGCCTAACTCCAATACTCAATCCTACCTCTCAACCATCAGCTCGGATACCATTCTTCCATGACCCACAATCTTAAAGATTATATAAGGGATAATGATATTTCATGGACTTCCTTCCTCCAAATAAAGTATAGATAATGACCCCCATGTCCCACCACCAATAGGCCCCATGGTGGAGACCAGCCCCAAGGGTATTGAAATCTCCTGAAAGTGGAAGGCATTACCAATTTTATAGTTACCAGGATTAGAGGCTAAGACATATCAACCTCAAACAAATCCAAGAAAGATATATATAAAGGAACCATAATCCATACCACCTGCATGATTAATGTATAACTGATGAAAAAAATCTAAGTTAAGTACCAAAATAAATCTAAGAAGTGACACAACAAATATCCCCAACATCCAAGCTAGTATGGTCCAGCACGTTCCACGTAATCTTCTTGAAAAAATTAGAATATTTTTATGGGCATAGGGTGATGATACAGGTATACTCAGTTGGGAAAAACCAATGTCACTCAGGCACATGTGGAAGAAGTATACTACTTCCCCTATAAGAAAACAACATAAGCTCAAAATAACCTTACAAGGTATACTATCCATCGATACTCAACAAGGAATTCTCACCAAATAACTCAAGTCAATAGTGTAACATAAAAAGCACATCAATATTTGGTTACCATGCACCAGTTCCCACTGGTTAACTAGAACATCATAACGCATCTACATCTTCTTCAAGCCCTACTATCACAACTAGACCACTCACACCTTGTCCAAAAACCACACACATCTTGGACATAAAAAACTAGACCGCTACCACATTTCAATCCTACCCATAGAAACCTAGGCTTCCCACATACCGGAGAAAACAAAAAAAAAACCTGGTCCTTATCCCGAAGACACGTAGGAAGAAAACCACCTCTAAGACAACCACTAATGTAGATCTGGTAATGAACCTCAAGCCATTACAACCTATTGAAAGATTATTGGGTGGTAAATTCCTAAAACAGGGATCATAGAAGAGCTAATAACCATTCATCCATCCTTTCACTGGGAGGTTGGGGAAAGACACACTCCCCCATAGAAATATGGTTGTTTGGCACATAGTTTTCAACACAGGTAGGGTGCATACAGAAAACACAAGGAACTACAAGTTTGTAAATATAGGTAAACAAACAATCAGCCCAAACTAGGGGTTTCCAAACAAACAACCATCCCACAAATTCAACTTTTTCTACTACTCCTACATGAACGTATCACTTCTAATGATGGTCACTTTTGTAAGTCAAAGTTTATCCACAACCAATTTATTTAACCAATTTTCATTCTGAATTTATCAATTTATTCATTTATTTATTCCTTCCCTACCCAGGAAACTAATTACCACAACATCTACAAACATTTTCTAGACACCAAAATCCACCAAACACTCCCCATAACAATACACCCAACAAAAAACCCACTTCATTCTCACTCTTAATTTAAAACCCATTCATACTACCAACATCATTCTTCAAAGTTATCCTGTGTAATTCATCCTATCAAAACCATACCTAGAAGACCTGATGCATAATAACACAACACTCAAATCACTCGTAATCATGAAATCATGGCACATCACAAACCAATAGCCCCACTACCCAACCATGACCCAGAAGTAGTCCCACTGCACAACATCCATTCCACAATCAATCAATATCTCAAACGATGATACCATAAAACCTCTAGTTCCCCCTATATACCTAGTCAAACCTATCAAATAGATTGATTTCATATTTTTCCCACTTTTCCTTAAATTCACTTTGATAAGATAGGTTGATCACACAAGGGTTTTCAGCCAAGGAAATCCATTTAATTTAACCGGGTATACTTGATTAATCAGATTGATATTTATAGTAATTATTCACAAGGAAATGAAAATAGTCACAAATAATCACCCATGTGTTGAAAAATACCTCCAACAGACATGATTTTTAGAAGACATATATCCAAAATAGTTCACATCATCCTGAAATATAAAAAATAAAATAGGCAATCTACATCAACCCACCCCCATCCCATTATCAAGTTCATATTAGAATTTATCTTTGTCGAATGATTTAATATGGTAGTTTTCACAAAACAACCTTACTATTCCAACCTTACATGATACACAATTATAATATAGATGAAGGAAAATCCCTAATTGGAAGAACATGTGACCATAAAGCTTCCTTGAGTGAGTATCTGGACAACTCCAAGGAAACATTATATGGAAAACTCAATTGATGGATAAAGAACCACATGAGACTCTGCGGCGAGGAAAGGCTCTGGGTGCACCAAGACAAAAGAAAGAAGAGAAACACAACAATCAAAAAATAAATCCAGATCTTATATCAATGGAATATGATATGGTTTCAAAAGTCATTAACATGGGATCGTGGTCAAGATTACATAGTTTGAATATCTCTAAGTCCCCAGACCATTCCGATATTAAAGATATAATTTATATCCATTGAAATGAACTTAGAAAATCTTAAATATGGTTTTAAAATAAATTTATTTCAAATAAAATGTAAGAAGGTCAAAACCAGAAAACTATAAATGATCCACTGATGGGTGATTCACATACACTGACAGCGAGTCACTGATGGGTGAGTCACCAATGTGAGCTACCGATGCCTGACTCACCGAAGCCCTGACTCACTAATTCCATAAGACACCAAAAAGGATTCCCTGAGTGACTGATACCAATTCCCAGATTCACCAACACCAACACCCCAACTTGAAGACACTGATGCCCTGACGCACTGTTACTGATGCCCGGACTCACGAACACCAACACAATGAGTCACCGACTCCGCCACCCTGACTCACTGACACTGACACCATGAATCACCAACACTGACAGTCTAAGTCACTAATACATACCCCCTAACACACCAAATCTATCACCCTGACTCATCAACACTAACACCCTGAGTCACCGACACCGATGGAAAAACTAAAAAAATGAAAAACACTTTAAATGAGCTACCATTGCCTCCCAAAACAATCCAAACACTACATTTTGACAAAGTAATTGAATAAATAGATATAGACCACTAAATATACATATATATTTTGAACCATTCATGTGGAGAGGAAAAGGGTGTCACATCACGTTTTGTAGGCGGTTGTCTACATGTACGCGAATGATGTTATCATTATTACGTGATTATAAAGGAAACAAAGGAAATGATATATATACATATATATATATGTATAATGATAATTAAATAATAAATATTATAATTATTTTTTAATATCACATATAATAAGTAACTTTATATTTGTCACCATCCATGTGATTTCTTAGTGAAAGGAAAATCACATCACTTGGCAAGGTGGTAGTTCGACGTACACATGAGTGACTTTATTTTTATCCTATGGATTGGAAGTTAAGAATATATATGATATATTAATGATAGAGTAATAAATATGTTATAAATATCATATATAAACTTTATATCCATCATCATACCTAGCCTTGATATGTGGTAATAGAAAAACAAATGAAATTGGTTTGTGAGGTTGTAGTTCGTCGTACACACAGACGATGATTTCAAAACCTATTTAATGTAAGTGGATAAAGTTCTAGATAATTACATAATTATAAAAACACAACCATATATGGAATATATAGATGTTATTATAACTTCCTGGTTTAATAAAAATTTAAGGACATGGAGAATAAAGTAAAATAAAGATGCTCGTTGAAGAACATCACCTCTTCTTCAGGTATCCTTATTAGGTTTACACTAAAGCCTTCCTGGGTTGGATTTATTCCAAAAATAGTTTTCTTGGATAAGGGAAGGGAATTTGGGAATTGATTTAGTTAATTCATGAATGAATAAAATATGTTTGAATGTGGAAAAAGTAAGGGGAGTGAGTGCACGTGTTTAGTTGAGGAGGAGTGGATTTTTTTGTAAATACCAAAAAATATTCCATTTTTTAGGTTAATATAACATCATGTGGATAAAAATATTGATAAATAAATGGGTTTAAGTAATATATGTTGGGGAAAACCTCCACCAAAAAACCTAACAGTTGATTTAAACATTTTTCCCCCTTAGTTTCAAGGTTTCCATATTTTTACAATTTTGGTTTTCCACTACTGTAACTAGTTTTCTAACCTAAGCAATTTATCCATTGGGAATAAATTAATGTGGGATATATTAAAGAACATTGATTCTCTTATTATATATATTACATATAATTAATAAAAATAAATCCATTATGTGTTGTAAATGAACATTAACAAATGTGCATGTAACATGAGAAAACATCATTTTAAACTTAATTGTGAAAACATAGTTTTTACTATTAACGGGTCAATATATGCATTATAAAATAAAAATTATTCCATTAATGTAACCTTGTTAATAAAAAATTTCATTTAAAAATTAGTTATAAAAATATTGGATTTTCAGTAATTTTAAATCATTTAATAAAATAAAATTTATCATAAAATTACATTAATATCAATTTTTACATTAGTAATTTAAATTGAACTTAAAAATATCAATAAAATAATGTACTTAGAATATATTAATTTCAAACCTATGTAACATGATTTATTCATCTAAAAAAATAATGTAACTTAATAATTCATTCGATTTACTTCACTTATAATATTTTCTGTATTAGTTATTTTTATTATATTAACTAAATAATTATTGTGTTGGAATTTCATAAGGACTATAATTAAATAATTCATATTTGAAAATTGAAGATAAAATATTATGAAAATAGAAATTCATTTATATTACATAATAATTTTAATAACCTAACCAATGTGGTTTTTCTCTATCCCAGATCATTATGTATATTAAAAGAAAGAAAATTATATTTTTAGTCTTTTTCTTTACGTAACTTACTATATAGGTCATATTCAATTGAAATAAGAAAGGAATTGAAATATTTCATAATCATTAATGGAAATAGTCAATATAAACTAATTAAATAATATTAATATAATATTTTTTCATTTTCAATCTTATGATTATCATTTTACACCCTGGTAAATCCATTTTTAACATAACTATGATGAATAATTTGTACTAAATTCCATATTTATTTTGGGTAACAATTAAGTTGAAAAAATTATAAATTATAAATTTTGATGATTCAAAATGTGGAACACAATTTAAAAATCTCAATTCACATAATTAGAAAAAAAATTATAAATTAATCACATATATGTGATGAGAAATCAGGTTTATAAAGTGATAAATGTTCAAAATATTTCAAATTCTTTATATTTAAATTCAATATGAAAACGATTCAAATGAACTAAATTGGATTTATTTATAGAGAATTGAACTAGTGTAACTTTAAAACCACTTCAAAATATAATTAAACATTATAAATTATTTAAATTAAAAGGAATTTTTCAATCAAAAATTAGTATTTTTTATTACTCATCAAAAAATGAAACTTCTTAGAAAATCCTGAAAATTCAGCCTTAGATAATTTTTGTATTAAACATTTTAAAATTGTGTTAATTGTTTAATAATTTTTCTCTAAAACTCTTAAAAATAAATTTAAATTTAGTGCGCCAAACATAATTAAACAATCTTTTAGAAAAAAAAATATTATTTTTCCAAAAATATTTCATTTTATTTTAAATTATTAATATTTTATTGAAAATGAATTGATAGATAATAAACATGTGTAAAATATATATTTTTATAAGTTAGTTAATAAAGTTATTACCTACCATTCAAATTTTTTGTTGATAACTTTCATCTTAAATAATAATATTAATAATTTAGTGTTGTTCGGTAAATCACAACCTTGTGTGAATCACATTATTTTGAAGAAAAACTTTATTACATGTAACAAAATCCCAACCCATTGTTTCCTGTAACATATAATTTCCAAAAAAATTAATTAGTTTGTTATATTCATGTTATTAGATTCTACCCAACTTAAATAAATTGTGTCCTCATAATTTTAACATGATCTTGGTAATCCATGGTTTGACATTTGGAAATACCATTTTTAAAAAACCAAAATCATAATAGGTTTAATAAAATTACATTTTAATAAAATAGAACGTAAAAAATTATCACATTGAATAACATATAAC
Source organism: Viscum album (assembly GCA_963277665.1). Lineage (NCBI taxonomy): Eukaryota > Viridiplantae > Streptophyta > Magnoliopsida > Santalales > Viscaceae > Viscum > Viscum album. Next base: position 819,193,841 of record OY728165.1, read on the forward strand.
TATGCTTCTATGTAGATGAACATTGGTGAAAATTTGGGAAGAATACCTTGAGAAAAATCATAAAAAATTTTAAAGATTAATCGAGGTCATTGATAAAAAGAAAGTGAATGATCAATGGAATGTTAAGGGGATCAAAAACATAAATATGTGATGAATTAACCGACAAATTGATTCATCATATATGAATTTAGTTGGATAAATGTTTTCATTCAAGATCTATTTATAAATGTTACAGAACTATGTTACTAACTATGAATATAATGAAATATACTAAATTAATACATTTCTCTTTCATAAGAAAAATTTCATAATTTGGTTGTGCTTCAATAAATATCCAATAAATCACTTACTTTAAGAAATAAATATAAAAAATGAATGTTTTTTTTCAGAAGAATTGAAATTTAATTTTAAAGGATCGTAAGATCTGTAAAAGATTAAGAAGTATTTCCACCTATCTATAAATATAATCCAAAACCAATGGGGTTATCACAAGTTATCCAATATAATAAATTGTTTTCTAAACCTAAAAATTAACACTAATGGTTCGTCATTAATATTTATTTTTTGATTTTTTAACATGTCATAAAATAGGATGGGTTGACATCCAATCAAAAACTAGACCCGTCCTATGGCATGTATCTATGGGCAATCATGATCCCCATTGGCTGGAAGCTAGTTCATGAGAATCAATCATCACATTTGTGAATGATTTCACCCATAAAAATAAACTATAAATAATGACCGTAACAAAAAAACTACTATCACAAGTCTAAAAATGTAAACAAATAACTAGAAACCAAAATAAAAAATGTGGAGGGTTAACCAACTATACCACCAAGAATCCATGCAATAAGAGGGTCAACACCATCATGCCACCACCACCACCACTTGAAAAAGTGGAACCACAAGAAACATGATACACCAACACCACCATCGAATGAATTTTATTTACCTGGATGAAACATAACAAGGTCTACATACACCCTAGGGTGTATGTAGGGTGTGATCCAACCTGAAATGTATGATACCACCAAAATATTACATGTTATACCATTAAAATATGAATTAACATACAATTTTTTAAGAAAATGAAAGAAATGTTTTTTTTATTTAAAACTCACTTTAATATAAATATGGAAATGAATGTGGAATAAACTGAAATAGAAATAATACCACCATGAAAACTGCCATGGTAAATACCTAATTAATATAAGATTAGTTGGGTCCAAGGATCCTTGTACCTCGATGATAAATACAGACTAAACGCCCAACATCCTCATAAAAAACTATTAGTGGGGAATCACATCCCAAGGTCAACTAGTATCCAAATGTCACTATCTATATATTTTGAAAGAAAATAATGACTAATAAAACAACCAATTAAAGATAAGGCATTTAACAACCTACAACTTTCTTGGAAACTTTTGTAAAGTGGTTGGAAACTACAACCACACAAAAGAGATAATATATAAATTAAAAACGCACCATAAATATCAATACCTAACCCAAAGAATTAATTTTTAACCCTTTGTAGGGAAAAAAAGTTCAATTGAGAAGAGGGAATCCAAGGAAGAAGGAATAAGGCACAAATATAAAGGAAAAGTGAATAAATTAGGGAAATTATTTGATGTATTATTGAAGACGCAATTCCAAATCCACCCTATGATTGAAGCCCAATGGAGTGGAGAGGACGAGAGGAATGCCTAGGGTTGGAGAGACTAATGGGGAGGAAATGTGGTGATTTTGGGTCAAAATAGTGAAGGGTAGAATAATAATTTTAACATTATTTATGTTTTGGTAGGCTATATGATTTCTTATAGGGGGATCACGCAATTTTTCATTTTAGAGAAGAAATTACCTAGGGTTAGGGTCACCTCACATCCTTGTTTAGTAGGTTGTGTGTCATGGACATTTTCATTTTCCAGGGTGCATAATTTCCACTAGGTTGCCACACTATTTATAATAAACAAACACCAATAGTTCAATAACAACTGTTTAACCCAAATAACTCCACTTTACTCAAAATATCATAATAAATCTTGAAAAAAAATGACACAACCAAAAATAAAAGAGAAAATACATCAAAATAAAACTACGGTTGTCACAATTCTCCCCACCATAAAAACATATGTCCTATGAAAGACAAAACAAAGTCTAATAATAGAATAAGAATGGGTATTTCTCCTCCACCATTTACTGTTTTATCCATGTCTTATTATCATCAATATCATGTGGCCAAAGGAACCAACAATAGAATGGAATTCCTCTAATGTGATTTTACTTGGGAATACACAATCCATACAGGTCTTTCGAGTAAAGGGAAATCAGATTTCATCTCTAAATCATCCTAGTTCATCAAATAAGATGGGTCCAGATTATACCGCTTCAATTACGATACAAGTAGCACTTCATGGATTAAAATTAACTGAGAAGTAAAATCAAAAAATTATTCTACATTAGTAATTCACTCATTAATCTAAAAGGGTTTGACATACTAATGTGTCAGCTTCCCCTACTTACCAAGATGATGGGGAACCATCCGAGGGGATACCTTAAAAATATTTTTCCACCCATAGTTAATTATAGACCTTTATTCTAATGATTGGAATAGGATTTATGGAATCTCTACACTATCAAGAAGTTATTCCTAATTAGATGAACTATATCTGATTTCTCCTACAAAATTCTTAGTCCGAGAAGATATGTCTCACCCACTTTTGTCCAGTATAAAGGTGATTTAGCATGGATGACCATAAAGAGCTTCAAAGGGATCCATTATTGATGAGTATTGTTAACTATTATTATATGAAAACTCATCCAATATTTAATGATTATCCCATAATCTAATAGAATCCATGACACATGCCTGATTCATGTCTTCCAAAATTTGATTTCCCCATTAGTTATGAGCATCTGTTTAGGAATGAAATGTTGTCCAATTTTAACATGTGACCCCAATTTCCATCTAAATTCTTTCCCAATACAGAGAGGTAAACGGAAGGTCACTTTTTAAAATGATAACTGATAGAACACCATGAATCCTCGATATCTCCTAAACATCTATCCAACTAAACTACTATACCATTGTTGAGTCCTTAATTTGGATGAAATGTGACTAATTTTTCAAATGATCAGTAACTACCCATATGGAAATACTTCCCTAGAGTGTATGAGGTAAGACAATGTTTATATCTGTGGTGACATCCTCCCACTTACAGGAATGAATGGGTAGTGGATGAAGCAAAATGGATGGCCTCTCATGCACTACTTTAACCATTTGGCATTTATAAACTATGGATAAAAATTTATCTATATCTTATGTCTTAGATAAGTATCAGAATAAAAGATGCACATCATAAAAAATCAGTGTTCCTAGGATTAATTGCGCAAAAATATTGGTTATTATCCTATAACACCACCTTTATGAAATAAAACACAACCACATAGTGACCATTAAATCATTGAACTCCATCTCGAGACAACAACCACTCAGTCAGAATCTCCACACTATTTAGAAACTACCTAGACCATGGGAATAACTCATCTTCAGGATGTCCATGTAGAATAAGCTCTAGAAAGGGGGTAATAAACTAAATGTTGGACAAGAACGTGCTTTCATTGTGATCATTGGTATCCTGGTGGATCAGGGAAAAATCCCCAGAAAATTCCACTGATCACTGGACTCTTTTATTTCTTGCACAGGTATCATCCTACTCAATGATTATTCTACCATATTTCTTTTGTCTGGGGTATAGAAGATATCAAAATAGAACCTTGGAATTTACTCAATCCAACATTGATTCCTTATATTTAGATACTCATGGGATAAAATTTATGTCAATCACTTTTGATTAGTGTAGACTATACACTTCTCCCCAAAGAGGTAGTGAATCAATGCCTTCAAAGAATGAATCACTACTGATAGATCTAGGTCAGGGTTTGGGTAATTCTTTTCATGTGGATGGAGTTGTTGAGAGCCATATGCCACCACATTCTCATCTTTCCTCAACACAAAAACTATAACTGTACCAGAGGATCCTAGATTCTGTTAAAGTAAAAACATGAAATGTGGTCAAACACATACTAAGCTCCTCAAAAGATATCTAAAATTTTGGTCCCATTCAATCCTTACCCCTTTCTAGTTAAGCATTGTCTTTCACAAGTAATTCCAATAGAAGTAAAAGAAAAACTATCAGTAACATACTGATTGGCCCAAAAAATTTCTAATATCAAATAATTTCATTGGTTTCACCCATGAAATCAATACTTTGATCATCTATAGTTCCACTGAAACCTCACGTTCGAAAATCAAATACCCTAAAAACATTACCTTCCTGATCTTGAAGGTATACATGGAGTGCTTATTTATGATATAGTGATATAAAATAGTGCTTAACGTGATCTTGAAATACTTATCGTGCTCTTCCTTAGTCCTAGAATAGACCAGTATGCCATCCAAAAACACAAAGAACAATATATTTGAGGTAGAAATGAAACAAAATGTTAATAATTTCCAAGAAAACCAATGGATTATTCACCAAAATGAATGGAATGTCCAAATACTCATAGTGTATATACCTACATAAGAAGGTTATCTTAATAATTCCCACCTCTCGGGCCCCAACCTAATGATACCAAGAGCGCAGGTCAATCTTGGAGAACCACCTAGCCCCATTGAGCTAATTAAAGTGGTCATAAATAAAGATAATAGTGTACTTATCCTTGATTTTTACCTTATTCTACATTTGGTAGTTAGTGAACAACCAAAGATAACCATCGTACTTTTTACCAAAAAGAACTGGGGTGGCCCAAGGTGTGATGATCGAGTGAATGAATCCTTTAAATTCCAAATAGTCTAGTTGTACATTTAATTCCCTCAACTCAATGGGGGCCTAACGATATGGGGAAAGATATATCATCTATGTTATCAATTATAAATCAATGGTTACCTCCATATCTCGATCTTGAGAAAAACCAAGAAATAATTTAGAATCGCCTTTGGTAACTCATCCAACATAGGAGGCAATCCATCCTTAGAACATCCATTCTCATCCTCCAACATGAGCATTAAGATCTAGAAATAAATATTACCCAACACTGAAAGGGGATGTACAAAACATTCTAGTAGGGGATCCCATTCACCTGTAAAGACATGGGTACTCCCATCAGTAACCATAAACCTAAATCACTAATTATAATAATCAATGTATACCTTGAAATGCATAATCCAGTCCATGTCAAGGATCGTGTGGAAGAGGTCATCTTCTAGAACCTGGAAATATCAATCCAGAATGATCCCTTATAAGGTGAGAGTACATGATATACACCTGAAACCTCTTTCTATCTAGTTTAACCATGATGTGTTAATAACTCTGTATCATAGGACCTGATCTCGGTCAGTAATTTCAAATAATTTATAAGACAGGAAGAGACAAAGGAGTTATAAAAACATGTATCAGATAAACCAATCATTATCAATGATAAAAGAAAAACTCTAAAATTATTGTAGGTCCTTCATGTAATTATACTTTTACTTGACCCATATCATGAAGGTTTTTGGTTTCATCCTAACCATAAGAATGACTACAAACCATCAAATCTACCTTAAACTGACTCTGCCCAGTAGTAGATCCAGCCCTACCACCATGACTGCCAAACCAATTACTCATCGTCATAAATGGATATGAAATAGATTTCATTCCCCATGTTGCTGAAGAAAATACACCACACTTATATGTTTGTAAAAATATTCAAAAATGCTATAAGTTCCCCATAAATCCACACTGATGGAAAGGTCTAGGTGGGACTTGACACGCTGATCACACATGCCCCAACCTTCCACACTGAGTGCAAATGACTAATGAAACAACCAAATTCATAGACAAAGATGGTTGGGAGGGGTAAATAGAGGTACAAACTCCCTTCTTCTCTTACTATTCATGTGTCCACTTCCTCTCATACATGTCATGACCGCCTTGTCCCACTACAAAATCTAATCCAAGAGAACTAGATTAGAAACTCTGATCAATCTCCACCATCAGGGCTCGATTGAATACCTTAGCACACTTCTTTAAATTAAAAAAACAAATATAAAATATTGGTTTACAACACCATTTCAAACATTTAAGCCTCTATATTCTCATTAGAAACAACCTTGGGTGATTAACTAACCAAATCCATGAAATATTTAGCATATTTTAACACAGTCCGATCCCCCTGGTGGAGAACTAGAAACACCATATTCATAGAAAAATCTGATGTATTAGGGAAATATATCTTATTAAGGATGACCTTTGTGCCCTTACATACCAAATTCTCATGCTTCCCATCCTCAATGACTAAGTCCCACCACCTTTGATTAGGAAAATCCAATAATAATGAAGAAAAATTTAGTTTTACTACCGTGGGAGTTTTAAGAAACCCAAATATACTCTAGATCTACTAAATAAAATCATATGATTCTTGGGTAACCTTTATACTCTATAGGGTATGGGGTTTATTATTGATAAACTCAGGAGACTTTCCATTTTGGGTTGGTATCAACATCCTTAACAAGAGGACCATAGCCCAAACCCCAATCCAATGCATGTATAACTCAAACCATTCCTTCCACTAGCCTCTGATCAATTGTTCATTGAGATCTCTCTCAAGTCTCTTACCATGGTTTCACAGGAAGTCTCTGGGGATTGATCATGTAACACCAATCAATAAATACAAGGACACCACAAATAAACCATCCAAGAAATATTTTAGCAAAAAAAAATTAACATATTTATAATTCAAACCAACATTTATAACATGCATAGTAACAACTCAAACCACATCACCCTCTCTTAGTTCCCATGCATAATGGAAAACATATTCATCACATCCAGGGGTGAATTAAATAAACTTTATATGGAACCCATGGTGACCCAAGGCCTATCATGAGGTGTGTTGGCCATACACCCCACTCAAAACCAAAACATCAAGACCAACCAGTCCTAGGTCCAGTATATCTAGAGACTCCCTAATAACAAGACACAAAGAAAGGAAAAAACCACATCTAATACATTTTTCCCCAAAAAAATCCCAAATTCCATCAAACTTAACAAAATGTCTAACCTGTGGCATGGTACAATGAGCATCCCCAATCCCCATGGGATATAAACTAGTGTCTGGGAATTGATCATCACATAATGGACTGATATATCACATAATAATCAACCACAAATAATACACAAATGGAATATCACAACACATCATAAACATAGGCCTCCACAAAAAAATAAAACTATCATAAGGCAATTAGTTTAGACTTTTAACCAAAAACCAAAACACTAAAATGAGAAATGGAAAAAAACTATACCACCAAGCCTCTATGCAATAAGAGTTTCGACGCCATCATGGAAATACCCCTAACACCTACCAAAGAGGAACCACTAGAAACTAGATCCCCCATCACCAAACCAAAATGTCTTTTCTTTACCTGGGTCAAACATAACAGGGTCTACACACACCTGAGGGTGTATTTAGGGTTTGATCCAACATGCCTAGTAAGATACCACCATAAGATATCAATCTAGAACACAAATAGATAAATTAACATACCAGTGTTCTAGAAAAAGCAAGTTTTCTTTGTTGATTTAAAACATGATTTAATTTCAAGAAATAAATGACAGTTGAATCAACTGACATAGAAATAATACCACCAACATTATCATCATGGGAAATCCCTATGCAATATAGGATTAGTGGGGTCCTATTATCCTTATAAATCATTAATAAATACATAAAAACCCCACAATATCCTTGTTCATGATCCACTTGAGGGGAATGAAATCCCAATGTATAGTGGTCTCCAACCATCACTGTTATTTTTCTAGTTAGTGTGGTAGTTTTGATACTACAAGGGAAACTAGGACTAATCCTTGTTGATTTTCCTACTGTACTAGTTTTATTCTGACCTCCTATGTACCTAGGGTTTCCATGTTCTAAATATTATTATCAACATCAATAAAAAATCCACCTCCATGTAATTACAACATCAACCCATAAGAAATGACCATTCAAATAACATTCCTTAAGGGAAAACCACCATATAACCTTTAACTATCACCAAAACGTTTGGAAAAATCATATTTTAGCACCCACATATTTTATGAAATCCATTTTGAAAGAAAATAAATCCTAATAAAATCATCAATTAATTTTAAGTCATGGAACCACCTTCCACTTACTTCGAAACTTCTAGAAATAGGTTGGAAATAAAAACTGCACCAAATAGAGATCATATAAAGGGAATATCACTTCATAACCATAAATATATAACCCAAATAATTATGTTTTAACCAAATATAGGGGGAAACCCCAATGAAGAAGATTGAATACAAGGAATAAGGAAGAAGAGACAATGATAAAAGAAAATACAAGAGATTGGGGAACTTGATGAATTATTGATCATCCAAGGCCAAATATACTTAAATATCAAAGCCTGTGGTAGAGGAGAGGAAGGGGAAGTGTGCATATGGTAAGGGAGACTGAATGGGGAGTATATGAGTTGATTTTGGATTAAAAATAGGGAGTTTCAGATCATAATTTCATCATTTTTATTTTTATAACATGTCGCATGGTCTATCAAACCATGTGCTAGCAGTACGAGACATCTATTCAAAAAGAAAACAAGTTTAATAGTTTTAATGTAGGGTGTGAACACCCATGTGCTTAGTCATTCTCTATATATAGATCCACTTTCTTATGTTCATAGTTAGAATGCATGCCCATGAGCTACTTTGTGCGGCCTGAACAGTCCCTATGTCCAGGGCGCACAACTTCCTCTATGCTAGAGTACTATTTCTACTAACCAAGATCCAACCATGAGCCACAAAATTTAAATCCCAAAAAAATAAATTTTCCTAATAAATATTCAGAATTCTGGTAAATAATGAAATTACCAAAAATAAAATATAAAATATGTCAAAATAAAACCATAGATGTGACATTATCTAAAAACAATGGAAAATTAACCATGAAATAAAAACGTCTAGTGGTAGGTGTGAAACCCATAACTTCTTTTGGCTAGGGGTTCAAGTCACATGGACATTTAAAATATAATTTGTTTTCACCCATCATATAGTTTTTCCTTTTTCTAATATATATTAATATAATTCATATAAATTTCCCAAACAAAATATTATAGACATTCTGGAAATAAAATTAATCATTAAATACACATTTTACTGTGTTTTTCAATACAAATTATTTTTTTATAAAGTATAATAATCATACATGACTATTATTAAAATTTAATTAATAATAATATTCATCCAAATGGTATCAATAACCATAAACTAATGTATATAAAATCTAATGTTATTATTACATAAATAACTTTTCCATTAAAACATATACTTTACCAAAATATCTCCAAAAATGTCCTTAATTAGGGGACATTGATACCACAATTTTTATAGAATCTATTTTTAAAACATTGAACACATGATCATCCATAAAATCATAGACCTATGATGGTATTAATAAATCTTATTTTAACGAATATGCATGTGATTTAAAATTTTAATAGAATCTTTATATGCTTCAAAATTATTATCACCAAAACACCATTAAAAAAATACATATACAATTTAATTCATGAATACCAATACATAAATTCATCATCTATTTTATGGAAACATATTTATTTACATAGTATAGGGTTTTTCCTATGTCATTCATTTACATTGTCTATTAAAATCCTTTATAATGGTTTGTAAAGAAAATGTGAATTATTATAAGAATATCCCTCAAGAGTGTCAATGAAACTTCATTATAACGACCATTTTTATATACCAACTAATGATTGAGTCAAGACCAACAATAATTTTATTAGAGTTATTACCCCTATATAACTCTGTTCTGAAACCACAACCACTTTTAGTATCCATAAAAATATGTAGTTCAAGTAAAAACCATATATTCTCTACTTTACCATAAATTTACGAGGTTCTTCTATATTTAATCTCAAATTCTATCATTGGGTTATGTTACATAATCTATTAATCCCAAAATCTAGTTCCCAATGTTTCTAATAAAGATCCTCTAATAAAGAATGTAGTGACTCTAACCCAAGTATCCTAAAGTAGATGTTTTACTTTGTTACGTTGCCACAATACATAAGGAATTTCATCCCAAATGACTGAATAGTTGAGTAGTCTTGGTAAACATGATACATAATTGAGTCTTGGATAACAAATGAATACAAAAATTACAACATAATTTTTTTTCAATAAAAACACTATTTCATTATGAATATCCCTTTATATCAGTCATAATAAAATTCACAGAAACCTGGGGAAATGAAATAAAATAAGGTTGAGCTAAAATGATCAATAAGGGATAGTTATAGTGGAAGATATCTAGAATATATAAGAATAATCAATATAGAGAGGTAAATAACAGAACACACATGTCATTTAAATAAATTCACAATCTAGATATGATAAGGAAAAAAATATGGGAAGGTAAATAAATGGACACACATGCCATATAATCAATAATATATGAATTAAATGCATGTAGAGATAATATTATTGTAAAAATATGTTGGATAATAAAAATAAATAAAATACAGGCAATGATCAATTATTTGATTCCATTTTTCTCAGGTTCATGATACATTTTTCATTAATACCATTCACAATATAGCTGAGCACACTACATTCAATACCTTTCATATAATAGTTTAAAACACAATGATTATAAACACATTGTACTTTCCCAACTGATTTCATCTCGTGAGACTATTGATACATCGATAGGCTTATATTAACTAGTCCCCAACCCATTCCATAATTTTCTAAATAATTACTTACATATCAAATACTTGATATAATTCATGAACAATGTTCCTTATCATCATGTATTTGTAATGATTAAAGGATACATATTTTTAATGTTACTCTATTTAATCAAATATCTGTAAAATTAAACTCTGTATGAAAAAGTGGCTTGCCATTTAGGATACAAATGTATCGATGAAAAATAATATTTTCATTTACAAGAAATTTAATTTCCACAAGAAATTGAACAATTCAACAAAATTTTAATTACTGAAAAATTATTCATGGAAGAGAATATGAATAATTTCCTTGGTTAATGTGTTCCTAAACCATATATTGGAATATTAAGGATAGTATTTATACATTATATACCCATAAGAATAATATTAAAGGTATTTTTTCCTTCAATGAATATAAACACCATAAAAACATCTTTAAAAACATTCTTGTGAAAAAAATTATTTTTATTTTAAAAATCATTTTGAAAGTAATATAGTTTGAAAATAAATTTTGAAAACATTTTCTATAAATTTTTTTAGTAAAATTGAAAAGAAATCATCAGATAAATGACATTAATGATAGTGGGTAGTTCTATAGATGATGTAAATGTAAAAACAACATACCATTTTCACTCGATAAAAGTTTGGACAGTCCCTTGTTCAGAAAATAGCATGAATATACCTTTTAATATTTTAGTAAGAACGAAATGGGAGTTATTTTGAAAAGGAAATAATATTCCACTGAAAAAAAATTAAATAGTAAAAATAGGTGTATTTAATATTATTAATTAATTTTTAAATGTTTTAAAAAAAATTTGAATAATATTTTAGAAAACATGGTTTTGAAAAAAAAATTCCCAAACAAAGATTGAAATGAATTCATATTTTCATAAAAACATTTTATTAAACATATTAAGTACCATGGAGTCTATAATTATAAAATTATTAGAAATATTTCATTAATATATGTTGTTGAATAAAATGAAATTATTTTTTAGGAAATTATTAATTAATTTCCTTTAAATGATAATAAATAGTAAAAAATCTCAATTACAATTAGACTGTCAAAAAAATACCTTAAATTGATCATAATGTTAGAGTGAGAATTAATAAATTAATCAATTATGTGTATAAACTATAAATATACCTTTTTAATTTTAAATACAATTTAATATATTAAATATTCAATACACATGCAATCTTAGTGTGACATAATCAATAGAGTATAAGTTTAACCCAATTAGAGAAAATTGATTTAAGAAATACCTTAACACTTTATAACTAATAATTAAAATTAAAACATTAAATACCTTGAAAAATTAATTATTAATGATATTACATGTCAAACTGGTATTATATACATCATTTACAGTATATCAGGTGTATAAAATTACAAAATTCCTCCATAAAATGGAATTGAGATGAAATACCATTGCACGAGATTCCTTTTTATTGAATGTTATTTAAAATCATGTATGGTGGATTTAAAATTGATATTAACTCATTATAGAACCATATTTATATTTATAATGTCATATATTATCCATTGATAACATATTATTACATTTTCATTAATAATTTATCATTATTTTTATTGTTTCGGATGTTAATTGCCATTTTTCTCATGCATGTATTATCATAAAAGAACTATTTATTGAACATATTATATAGTTGTGTCATTTTAAGAATAGAAATAATGAAATAATTGTCATATATTTACTTAAATTATAATTTTAAAAACAATCATGAATTATTTCTATGAAAAATGAAGAATTTTATGATCATGGAGATGGTAGGTCAATCTTACGCATGAGGAATGTTTCAATTTTTTAATGATCATTATTGAAAACAGTTATGTAATACATTAAATTTATAGAATGACCATGATATCATATATACCATATTATATACATATATATATGAAATCCATGTGTTATGGTGATTAAAATAGAGTTAGATATCTTCATAAAGGTGGTAGTCCACATTTACACGAAAGATGTTACAATATTTACATGGCAGAAAAAGAAAATAAATAAAATTATATGTGTATATATGTATTATCCTTACATATTGTCAAGTATATCATTAATATATTAACTATATAAATTATATCACATGTATTCATTATAATTAATTTTATCACCTTCTATGTGAACCGTTAGTGAAAGACAAATCACATCGCTTTGTGAGGCGGTAGTCCGCCACACACACAAGAAACATTATAGTATCACCAATGGAATGGATGGAAAAAATATATATATGGTATAATGAATAGATAGGTATACATATTATATAAAATTATATATATTAATTTTATGAACTATCAAACCCAACCTCGAAATTTAAAAATTGAGAAATGAATAACATCAGTTCGTGAGGTGGTAGTCTGTCGTACACACAAAAAATGATTTTGTAAACCATTTAATGGAAGTGGAGAACGTTTTATGTCATGATAAGATTATAAAAATATACTACAATATTTAATTTCATGAATTTATTATATTATCATTGTTTAATAAAAATGGTTGAGGTGGAGGGAGAATGAAAATAAAAACCCTCATTGAAGAACACTACAATTTCTCATGGTATCCTCATTTGGTTTTCCATAAATCTTTCCTAGGATGGATTTATAAATAAATAAGTATTATATAATGAGTTTAGAAAAGTTTTGAAGTGATTTCATCATGTTTTTTATAGACCAAATATGTGTGAAGTAGTGGACAAGGGTTGGGAGTGAGTACCGTTTTATAGTTGCGGTGGAGTGCCACTTCTGTAAAAACACAAAAAAATCACTATTGGAGGGTCAATATTACCTCAATTGAATCCAATATTTATAAATAATGGTTTTTAAGTATTATATGGTCTATATAAACCACCAAAAAATAATAAAACACTTGTTTTAAATATTTTTTTCCATAACATATAGTTTTCTTTTTTTCAATTTTAGTTTTTATCTACGGTAACTGGTTTTCTATCCTAGATAATTTATCCATTAAGAAAAAATTAAGTAATAATTATTAGATAATTTATAAATACTTATTAAAAATATTATAACTAATTTATTGAATATAAATACTTTATTTTTTTAAATTAACATTAACACAAGAACGTGTAACATGAAAAAAAATTGTTTTATCCTTAACCGTGCTAAGAGCGTTTTTATTATTTAGGGGTCAATATAGTCATTATAAAAGAAAAATTGGTCCATAAATGGAATATATTTAATATATACTATCCGTTAAAAATAACATGGAATAATATATTAATTTTAATATATTTAAATCATTTAATAAAATATAATTTATCATAAAATAAAATTAATGTATATTTTAGCATTATTCATTGATGAATAATTTCGAAATAACAATGAAATGATATAATTAGAAAACGTAATGTTAATATCATTTTGAAATTATATATTAATCATAAAAAATAATGTAATCTAATAAATCAAACAACTTACTTCAATTTTTTTATTTTTAGTATCCGTTTTTTTATTATCTAAATAATTATCACATTTGCATTTTTAAAGAACTTTATGTACCTAATTCATCTTTAAAAATTAAAAGATAAATTTATTGTTAATAAAAAATCTGTTATATTTCATAAAATCATGTATAAATGAATAAAAAATTCTTTATCTCAATACATTATATATATATAAAATAAGAAAATAATTTTCTTTGTCTTTTTAGTTACTTAACTTATTATATAGGTCATATTCAAAGTCATGGGGAATTTGATTTCCCTATTTTTTAAAATTTTATGTAAAATTTATAAATAAACTCATTAAATTAAACTAATTAAATATTTTATGTCATTTTCATACATATCATTCTACTTTATCTCCACTGTAAATCCATTTTTACCTTATCCAAGGTAATTAATTTTTACTACATTCACTATTCATTTTTGGGAAAAATATTTGTTTACCCTTATTAGAAATTATAAATTATAATGATTAAAAATATTTAATCCCTTTCTAAAAATTCAATTCATTGAAGTGGAATTTTTTTTTGAAAATAATCTCGTATATGTGACTAGAAAACAAGTTATTAAATTAAAAAATGTTCAAAATTTTGCAAAGTTTTTATATTTTAATTTAATAAGAAACTGATTAAAATGACCAAAATTTGATTAACTGATATAAAATTTATCAAATTTTACTTTAAATCAATAAATATATAATTAAAACTTATAAATTATTTAAATTGAATGTCATTATTCAATTAAAATTCAAAATTTTTCAATATTCGTCAAAAAGTGAATCATCCCAAAAAATTCTCCAAAATCACCCTAAGATAATTTTGTTATTACTATTTGAAAAAGTTTGTTTGTTGTTTTATATAAATTTTATAAAATTGTTAAAATTCTGTTTTAAATTATTTATTTTAAGCACAATTAATTTTCCTTTTAGAAAAAATATAATTTTTCATAAAATATTTCTTTTACTTTTAAAAGATTATTACTTTGTTTATAATAAATATATATAATAAACATGTTTAAACTATTTATTTCCATAAGTAATTTAATCCTACTCTTAACCTCCTTTCCAATATATTGGAAATAATTTTCATACTGGATAATAATATCAACAATATATTGTTGAAGGGTAAAAATTGGCCATGTGTGTAATAGAAACTTTTAAAGAAACTTGTTGTTGCATTTAAGGAAATATAAACTCTCTGTTTCATGTAACATATGCCATAAAATAAAATTTTATTCGTTTAAAATATATGGGGTGTTACCCGAAGATCCTAATCATTTTTTGAGAGGAATTAGAGATTGAGTCAAAAAGACCTTTGGGAAATGAAATTTTATTGGAGATATACTCAATTCACATGGATAATATGATGAATAGTGATTAGCTATCACATGTAGAATTGGTTATTAAAGGAAAGAATCGCTTCCTATGAGGTAACAATTTTTTGTATGAATTTTTATTCTCATATTGGATTTATTTGTGGGTATTTAGAAATTATGGGAGATTTCATTGTGAATCCATAGTGGTGTAATCATAGAAGAATGTGGGTTGTGCTCAAGGTCAGTAATCTAGATGGAGTTGGAGAAATGGATTTGAGAAATTTCAACCAGGAAAACATTAACTATATATTTTACTTATTTAATTACTATTAATGTTTAAGATTTATTTTTTTAATATTGTTGTTTCTAATATTTCAAAAATGGGTTAGTGATTTCCTTTAGGGGATGAGGTTGAAATAAATAAAATTCATTACTATGTTTGCGCATATTTCATAGTTGTTTATTAATAATTTTTGATTTTTTACACTTCTAATCAATGAATTCTTTATAGTGATCTACTACAAGTTTAAATTCAGGTATTGGAATTTATTAATGTGGTAAATAAATTCCCCATTCACCAATAAGTTGACCAAATGTGGCCGGTGTAATTTTATTAATGATAGTGTGACCCTTTTGTTTTATTTTCACATTTTATTATTCTAATTGACTACTACTTTTACAAAATTTAATGTACCAATGGGTGATAAAAAGTAAACAATTTTTTCTAATAATAATTAACTGATGAAATTAATTTGGAAAAGGTTTATTTTTATCTTCTCCAAGTATGAATCATTTATTCCTGTAATTTTGAATAAAAGTCCTTAACTAGGGTGAGAAATTGAAAAATGATGATAATTGTGTTACATAAAGGTTATTTAACTCTTATCTGTTTTATAGTATTGGCACAAATGTGATAAATATTAATATAATAACCAAGACCCTTTCTCAATTAAAATAAATATTATTTAACTAAATTCATAAAATTTTATTCATTTTGAACCCCCTTTATCAACTGTTTTCACACTTTCTTTCATGTGATTTTTCATATTCTTTCCAGTTTTTTCCTATTTCTTACTTATTTTTCACATCAATTTCATATTTAACTTAAAAGTAACACTAAGAATATTCTTAAAATTGATAGGGTTGATGAATTACTGTTAGTATTGTTTTTTACAATTCCATATTGTTATCCATTTACTTCTTAGACTGGTTGTGATCTTGATTCTCTTATTCTAGTATATTTAATTATTCTGTAATAAATCACAAATATTTGTCATGATATTAAGATGATTTACATTTCAATATGAAATGACATTCCTTGGTGAAACTGGGAAGCATTCCATGACCAAATAACCCACCATAAATAATCTTATGTGCTATAAAAAGGTAGGGTATATCCTTGAAACCTTTTTTACTATAGTCTCATAAACAATTCTTTAGTACTTCTTTACACATATGTGCATCCTACACCTTTTGATTTTTACTGGTTTTTTTATTCAGTATTATTCTTCCTCTAATTATTAAATAATAGTATACAAGAAGCACCTCCTTCCATAAGTATTATAGTTTTCAGAATATATACAAAAACTAATCTGTATTCAACTCCTTCCTTGTGATCCTTCTAAGAAAACCAACTACATGTCATTCTACTTCTATCTAAAATTGTTGATAACTGGGAAACTATTATTATCATTATTTATTTAATAGATAAATACCAAACTCCCTTCACTTATCCCCATTATTTCACATTGGACAATATATATCACTTTATATCATTTATATTCCTTGAATATTTATGTTTTATAAAAATTATTAGTGTTGGGTCGCACTATTCTTCTTTGATACCAACAAATATTCTCTTTAGGATTTATATCAAATATTCATCACCAACATCTCTCAATAATTTTCAATGTATAAATATATAATAAAAATTACAAAAGTTTATATTATATCATTACACATTCAACTCTTCGATATCATCCTTTATAATTTATCCTTCATAATAACATAAATCTTCAAAGTTTTTATTTTCTTCTAATTTAGTCATAATGAATCCCATATAAACAACTAATGATTTTAGGATATTAATTTATATTTAATAACATGAAATTATTCTTCATTAATACTTTATAAATCAAAAACCATTTATCTTTACATTCTTTATGGAAATGTGGATTTGTTGCATCATCATATTTCTTATACATGAATTTTTAGGTATAATTTCCTTCGTACATTTTCACATTTTAAAATTCAAAATACTGAATAAATTAAAACATCCAAACAACATTTGATAGGTCCATAAATCTTAAAATCTTTGTCTCATTATGAATTCTTGAAGACACTATATTGACTACTCCTTCAACATCTCAAAGATAATCTATTATTCATATAAAAAAAATGAAAATTGAATGTATTAATTTTTGAAATCATCTAACTTTCAAACATATGCATGAGTTATAGCTCATTCATTTTCCATACATTTTCCACTTCACAAACCAACCTAAAGAATGATCATAATATATTAAAAATATTTGATTTTTGTTTATTGGGTGTCATCAAAAATAGTAATGGAATATACATTGGTGGCATAAATCATACAATATATTCATTATTCAATATTGGATCAAAATATTCAAGTATCTAAATAATCATGTCTTCATCATTAAAAATTATACCCATAGCCGATAATTATTCTCTAGTTATTTTTATCATCTTTTGAAATTTTCTTTTTCCATAAGTATTGATATCTTTAGATCAAATCATGATATATAAATAATCAAGGACCAGTATATCATGAATCGAAAAATTGATTCATTTGGTCTATCCATATTTTATTTTCTCAATCTGTTCATCATGAACTTATAGTAGCTTCAATTTAGATCATGTAGCCATTATATCGTTCATGTAGTAAACTTTTGGAAGGTTCATCTTTATTCATGCATTTACTTAACATTTTATTCACATGGTTGGTTCATCTAGTTTCAAGTGGTAACTTCATATTTTATTTACATGGTTAGTTCATCTTGTGTCAGGTTGTCACTTCCACTTTATTCATGTAGTCACGTCAAATATGGTGATGTGTTCAGTCCCCAGTTGTTCATGTGGTTATTTTTAGATCAGTTCATGTAGTGGGTTCAAAATCACCAATGTTGTAGGTTACAGTGATATTTATAAACCCTCACATGTTGGTATCTAGGAGAAGAAAATATTAAAAAGTTAATATAAATTTTATCAACATAATAACATGTCACCCCTTTTTTTATATAATTTAATGGTGGGTAAAAAACTCCTTCTATGTTTATGTCACACATCAAAGTAACACTCTTATAACCTCTATCAATTAATACTCATCACATAAAATATGGTACTATTATGTATATTTGAGTCCTCTTTGGGTTTCCCCTCATTATGGTGTTTCACTATACCTCTGTGCACCCATGTGTAATCTCATTCTTACCCATGTAGGATCTCTACCTCCATGCTGCCATGGGCCGGGCAGACGGGATGAACCCCACACTGTTAACTTTTCTCCCACATGTGTGGTTTTATGGTCCTTTGTATTTCTAGGGTCTAGACAATATTTTTACCAAACTCTTATAAGAATATTTATTAAAAATTTCACATATTATTATCCAAATATTCTTCATCGCCCATTTATATTATTTTTTCTCTTAAACACTATGGATGGAACTCCAAAAAATCATCAAACAAAAACATCGATGATGTGTTTTAAAGTCTAATTCAGTTAATATGATAATAAAAATTATCAGGTTTTTTTCTTCCATTTCTACATGTTTTGGAAACAAATATAACTCATACAATGTGAAATCAACAATATTTCCCTTTAAAATTATTGGAAATACCTTCTCAATGATGTGTCAATATGTGGCATGAATTCCCTCCCATTTTCTTATCAAGCTTTGAGTTCATGTTCTGTAACCATTATTGAAAAATAATACAATCTAATTAGAAAATTTGGTATCAATTAATATATATACAATTTTCATCAATAATTCCCTTCTAATCCTACTTGATCCATGCTCAGTGTAAAAAAACAAGTGGGTTTTTTTCTAGAAAATAGATTTATACGTCATTAAATAGAATGATACCAAATTTAATGGGAAATTATAAAATTATATTCAATATCTATCCATACTATATCATGATTATAAATGTGATATACACCAATTTAGATTCAACTTTCTCAAAAATATCAACATGAAACTCATGTACTCAAATTAATAAAAATTAAAAGCATTCAAATAAAAACTTTAAGGTTAATAGTCTTGGTAATTCTTCATCATTCCATTTGTATTAATTCATTTTCCCACCCTTTGAGTGTGTTTTTGTATTTATCTATGATGGAAGATAAACAATATATACCTCTTTGATGAAATGTTATTTAATAACATTCCACACTAATTAGACTTTTATGAGTTAATAAATATGGAATCTTATTTAACATATTCAACTTGTATATCCTTCAAGGATATATCCCTCATGATCTTCATATATATAAATCTCTTTACATATATATATTCTTCAAGATCTCCAATTTTAGAATATAAAAATGGATCTTTTACTTTTTCTTGTCTAAAAATGATAGATTCAACAACTTCACCAAGAATAATCTTCTTTAACATATGTTTGAAATAATACAAAATGTAATTTCAAAACAATATATTATCTTTTTAATTTTTTTATCAAAATTTTATATAAATCACTTTTTTAAACTTCATCAAAGATGATATAAATAATATTTTCTATAATACCAATTTTAAGATCAATCTTAGTGAGTTACATTATTATCTAGACTATCATTATTGAGATTCATCATCCTTTTGAAGGACCCCGGGACACCCTGAGAGGGGAGGGGTGAATCAGGGTGACCACTTTTTCTTTTTAATGTGATGGATATTGTTCCCACGTTGGTAGGAACTTGTTGAACCTGTATGAAGATTATTATTAGAAAGAAAACATTCACATGCACAGAGAAGACACAACCCTTTTTACTTGGTTCACCACTAAGGGCTACATCCAAGGAGCATACGCCAAAAGGTTGTCGGTCGTACCAAAATCCACTATGCTTCACTAGCTGTAGATTACAAAAGTTTGGGTACAGTCACTCTGTCCCAGGCTCACTGCATTTACAAAGGTTCAGGGATAGCTCACTGCTTCCCTTGGGTCACTCCCGTTGACTCCCCCTGGTTCACTACCGTTGGTGAAGTCACACTCAGTTTATAGACGTGAAGGTCTCTTCAAATAATAGTCTTGAAGTTCATTGTCCCCTATTCAGCATGAGACTTTTCTTGCATCAGAGTCCTGAGTTAACGCTCTGTTAAAATCCAAATTCCAACCACTGATGAATACCCCCTTTTCCCTTGTCCACAGGTCAAACAACCTTTGGAAGAGGCCTTCTCAAAGTACCCTACTTCGCAGAGCTCCCAATTTTGAAAAGCTCAAACAAGACTTCGCAGAGCCCCTGCAATTTCGCAAAGCTCAATCGTGAAGCACTCTCGCGATGCTCCAGCCTTAGCAAAGCTTGGCTATCGCGATGCTCCTTCCTCTTCGCGAAGTTGACTGAGCCAATGCGGGGCGCACATCTTTCACGGAGCTAGAATAGCCGCCGCGAAGCTCCTCTTTCGTGAAGCACACTGCCTTCGCGAGAGACCTTTCCGAACCAAGAGCAAAGGACTTTCTCTGAAATTCTCTCTACTTCTCTTGAAGGGGTCGGCCTTTATTTATAGGCGATTCCACGGACCCTCGAACCTTCCGCGCGAAGTCAACTCCACATCATCTCAAATCGTGAAGCTCCAAATATTCCGCTGGAATTATGTCCAAATTGCGAAGCACCACGGCACTTTGTCGTTCGTGAAGCTTGACGTAGTCGTGAAGAATCACCATCAACATTCCTTCACGCCTTCGCTGCAAAGCTCCCTCACGAATCCCTTCTCCGCCGCGATGCGCTTCAGCCTCTGACGTTCGTGAAGCTTGATGTACTCGTGAAGAATCACTGTCATCATTCCTTTGCACCTTCGCTGCGAAGCTCCCTCGCAAAGCCCTTCATCCCTGCGAATCTCTCCAGCCGCTGCCATTTGCGAAGCTTGACGTAATCACAAAGGTTCACCGCCTCCATTCTTCTAGTCTTCGCGAAATCCAATCCATGCATCCTATCTTTTCTTGTACACGATCAGAACTTCCATTGATGATTGACAAAAAACAGAAACCACACTCCAAATCATGCATAGAAGACCATGGTTCCAACACCTTTATCATGTTCTCACCATGAGATCAACATCCTCCTTAAATTACTTAAATTTAAACCCTGAATACAATACACAAATATTATAGTATTTTTATATATCTTCTTTCCTCTTTAGTGTTAATATATATTTTGAGATTTTCCCATCCAAGATTCCCTATTTATTTTACTCTCCACGCATTCACATTTGATCTTCTATTCTGAGTTACCTTTTAGTGACATGAAACTATTCATCTTTTCAAATTATTTGTGTGAAGAGAATAATACCGCTGTAAACTTTCTTGTTTATTACATTCTTTTTTTTACTATGGTGACTTCTTATTCTAGAAAAATCGTTAATAATTTCTCAATTGGTCTAACTTCTCTTCTTTACTCAGACAGAACTTTTTCAACACAAGGGTTTTTGTTTATTTACAACTAATCATGAAATTGAACTTCTTTATATGAAATTTTCTATATTGATTTTGTACTATACATATCTTTTGTTTCTTTTACTTTTGTTTCTAAATCCAAATCATTTGTAAAAAATTACTAAAATAACATGGGGATCATTTTTTGCCTTCTAAAAGTATCCACAAAGGATATTTTGAGTTTTCTTATCCACATAAATCATTTTAAAAGAGATACTCATCCTGTTATTCCTAGAATTGTTTTTAATCTTACTTTTATTCAAATTATTTTCCAATTCACTCTTTTTTATCTTCTTTAATACCTAATTTTTGGTATTCTAATTTTGAATTATAGAGTCATTATTTACCTTTCCCCTTGATGATTCTTCATTACACATAAACAAATATAGTAAAATTTTATTATCTAATTTTGATATGTTCCAAAATGATCTTCCACAATTATTATGACTATAACCTCCTCCAACATCGCATGAATCATTAAGTGCATCAAATATGTTTAACATAAACTGGTTTTTATTGTTCTATGAATGTTGTTTCTTCTTCTACAGGTTACTCTCCCTTGACATGTGATTCCTATGTTCTTTAACATTTATAGGATTATAACATCAATCCAATGAATAATTATTTAATATGTTGTGACACCAAAATTGATCCACAAACCATAATCTTATTTTATCTTCTACATATTGCCCAGAATCATTATTTTAGTGGGAATTTTGTTTTTTGGTCTTTTTTTATACCAATTTGTCTCTTCTTAGAGAAACAACTTCCATACTTCTTATTTTATCTACCATGCACATGGAGATAGGTTTCGTATCACTTTTATTTATCAATATTTCTGCCTATTTAGTTTTTTCATATACATTGTTCATGAAAAGATATTTATAAAAACTATTTCGAATATGTACTGATGATACCTCATTCATAATATATTGAAAAGAAAATAATTAAATGATTTCATTCTCTTTTTATCACATACAATAGGTCCTTAAATGAATGCATCCTGTTTACAACAATCTAATATAATAACAAGTTTTTCATCTATTCCTCTTATAGCCTTAGCCAAGTGAAATTATATATTTTCTAAATTGATCTTAAGATCAAGAAATATCATGTAAATAAATAATATTTTATTATTATTAGACTTAAATTTTTATTCTCCCACTTTGATTCTTTCATCTTCTTCATCATAAATTTTATCCTTTTATTGTATCATTCAATCAATCTATTTGGTTTTCTTGGATTTAATATCTAGTTGTGTGTTTATGAAATCAATGTTATGGTTTTATTTGTGTCTTAGGGATGAATATTATTCTAAAACTATTTAGTGACCTTATCCTTCAGTCTAATCACATTGATAATATCATCACTAAACACAGTTAACATTTTTCCAAGGATCACTGTTGATGTTCTAGAACTCCAAATATCATAGATATCTTTTCATTTGATATAATCTTCTCATTTAGAGACCTAAAAATTATTTCTAGCTTCTCCTCAAATATAGTGATCTCATTCTAAATGATTTAAAATATCCTATGAGTTATTGAGGATAATTTTTTAATAAACTCATGCATTATATACTTTAATCTATTAATTGTAAAATCAACAGACATGTTATCACTCTCACACATTATTGAAAATCATGAATTAATTTTTCAAGAATTGATTTATACCTCTAGATCACTTGTCATTATTGATCCTTTTGAGGTAGGAGTTTTTCCATTTTCATAGTGGTAATTTGATACACCTATTCATCACTTTCAAAACCTGATATATCTTCTGTATTACCATGTCTTAGAAGAATTGATCAATTATTCTTGGAACGACTGAGAAATACCCCTGAATATTATTTTATCTATATTTTTTCTTTTAATCGTGGTCTCAAAAATGATTGATTTATAATATGTATCAAGTAAATATTCACCAAAACTTCACATCATTATTAATATAAGAAAGAAACCCTAATTTACAAAAGATAAAAATATGAAAATTTGACATTCCAAAAATACGTTAATAACCTTTTGATACCAATTAAAATAGCCACTTGGGATAAAATAAACCCTGAGATGTGGGAGAATTAGTGTTAGTAAATTTTTATCCAATTTTATCTTTCTATACCATTAAATATTATACTCATTTTGATCTTGATTCTATCATTTTATTACCTTTATTTCTTCTGTAAGCACACACAAAAAAGTTTACATGATATTTATAAGGTTAAACTTTTAATAATAAAAGTTATTCCTTAGTATTTATAGTAAATAATATATGGTCACAAAACCCTCTATAAACAATATTTCAAGATAAAAAAGGTCGAGTATATCCTTGAAACTAATGATTCACTGTAGTCATTTAGACAATTATTCAATACTTCTTCAGTCAAAAGTTTTTCTTGAACCTTATAGTGATTATTGGTGTGATACGTTGGTCTTAGCCTTCCTATCTTAATTTCAAATAATCATAACAAAAAAACTATATTTTGTATACAAAATGGTGAAATTATCTAAAAATAGTAATTTTTAGCACTTATACTTCCTTTTGTTATTAATGTGACAAAACAAACTATATAGAGTTCTTTTTCTAGTGAAATTCATGGCCAAATGATCTAGTTATTGTTATTATTTTTATACTTTTAAAAATAACTACATTTCCCTCTTCACTTCTTGTCTTTACTCTTCAATGCACAAGATATTCCCATTGAACAATTTTTTTTCTTTATGATGTATTAAAAGGATGAAAATAGGTTCTTACTATTCTTATTCAAAACCAAAAAATATTTTCCTCAATTTTTAGATCAGATCTTCAACACAGAAATATCCTAAAAACCAAAAATGTATAGATATTTAATAATAATAATAATAATTCTAGAATTTGTTACTTCTTCATATATTGAACTATTACATTTTATCCCCCACAATATCTTCATCATAACTATATATATAACTAAAAATTTCTTATTTTCTTTTTAATTTTTGAATAATTAAACCCATATTAATATATCACTAATTCTGGATGTTATTTTATATTTGATATCCTTGAATTATTCTTCATCAATGCTTCATAATTTGTTATCCATGAATACTGATATTCTTCACTAAAATATCCCCCACATAATTGAGGTGTCTTACTTGTTTATCTCTCTAAGCTTGTAAAATATTTTTTTTCCAATGGTGTCCTTCCTCTTGCTCTTAATGCTAAGTTTCATTCCTTGATTCCAAATGTGGATAATGACTCTGAGATTAATTTGTTTAGACCCATTCCTCTCATTTAAACCAATTGTAAAATCATCACTAAAATCATTGTTAGTAGACTTTCAACTATCATGGACAAAATTGTCTCATAGAACCAATTGGGTTTTGTTAAGGATAGAACTATTCAAGACTGTATCTTTATTTCCTCTGAATGTATCAACCACTTGAAAAATGTTAATAGAGGAGTTAATATTTTTATTAAACATTACTTCAAAAAATCCTTGGATACTTTGGACTAGAGATTTATATTTAATGTTCTTCATGGTTTTGGTTTTAGTGATTCATTTATCACTACAATTAGAACCTTGCTAAATTTGGCGTCTGTTTACATATAGTTCAATGGTTCTCCCAAGGGATATTTAAAATTCATCAAATGTGTTAGGAAAGGTGACCTCATCTATGCCACTCACTTCTCAATTAAAAAAGGTTGTATTAGTCACCTACTCACCGTACTGGTCGGTCAAAATAAATTGATGCACATTCATGTTTCTAAGAACATGAATATTCCCACCGACCTGTTATTTTCTGATGACATTATTCTTTCCCTTAAAATTGATAAAATAAAAATTCATAACCTCAAAAATTCTCCCTCTCGTTATGAAGATGTTTTTGGTCACAAAATTAGTTGAAACAAATCTTTCATCTTCATTGGTAAAAACTTTCCTCTTAGTATGAAATATAACATCATCAGTGAATTAGGTTTGAAAGAGGGGTTTCTCCATTTTACATATCTTAGTGTTCCCATTTTTTGGTTTAGAACCAAATCTTGCCACTTTTCCCCCATAGTTGACCAAGTTATTAACCAGCTTTCTTCATGGAAAGTTAACTCTCTCTCTATGGCTGGCAGGACATGCCTGATCAAATCCACAATTGTTTCGAATATGGTTTACTCCATGATGGTCTATAAATGGTTTTTTGGTATTATAAAGAAATTAACTCCTCAATACAAAAATATATTTGTATTGGTTGAACTCTAGAAAGAAAACTTTTGATTGTCCCCTGGTCAACTTGTTGCCAGCTTATTGAGAAAGGTGGTATTGGCATTAAAAAACATAAGTACATTAATGAAACCCTTCAAGACAAAACCACTTGAAACCTTCTACATAATACTTATAATTCTATTGATTTCCTCAAAAACAAATTCATTGAAAAACATAATAAGGTAAATTAAAATCTCACTAACTCTTTTATCTATGCATCCCTCAAACAAACATTCTCAAATATTATGAAAAATTCCAGAATGATAGTTTCTAGGGATTCCTCCATGAATTTGTGGTTGGATAACTGGACTGGCACGACTTTAATTTATATGATCCCTCATGATAAAATCCTTGAGAGTACCATATTCTCAATTATAGATATGTTAAACTCTCAACACAGGAATCTCCCTGAAACTATCATGAATTCCATTGACAACTACACTTTCTCGATCACTGATGATTTCTTAATTTGGGAGCCTGCTCACAATGGTATTCTTAACTCCAAAATTTATTATAAACATTATTTTTGTAACTCAAAAAGTGATTTTAGTTTTAGAAAACATTTTATCAAGCCTTGGATAAATTCTTTAGGATTTAATATTATCTGGCATCTGGCTCACTACAAACTCCCCATAGATAGTTATATCTAGTCCTTTGGAATCCAACTCTCTTAAAATTCAATATCTACAACCAACATAGAGAAAAGGATAACCATCCTTTTATTTCTTATGCTACTGATTATTATCTTTGGAACTATATTCTTGACATTTTTTGTCATAGATAATCTATTCTTAACTCCGTAAAATCCCAACTAAATAAATATACAGAAATGGAAGGCTCTTAACAAATTTAAAACAATTTTCTTACTACAATTAATGGGATCCACCATGTGATCTGTTGTAAACAGAATTCTGTTATTCATAGCAATTACTCATTCAATAATAATGTAGGTTGGATGTGGATCCTTATTTCCATATGTGAAGCAGCTTCAGTGAAAAAGGTACATTTCGACAACACAATGCAAAACATTGAAATCCTATGACATCTTCAGATTAATTGTATTATTTTCAGCCTCATATCACTTTGTAAGTGTTATAAAGACCTCCTATTCCTTGATGGTTTAATGTAAATGTATATAGTGCTCCAAAGTCAATCTGAGACCTTAGGGTTGTGGTGAAATCTTTAGAAACCACCATGGTCAAATCCGTGGATGATGCATGGGTAGTTGTGGCATTGCCTCCCCTATTGAGGACAAAATTATGAGTTTTATACATGTTATTTTCTTCGGCAAGCTCTTTGGATGGAATAATCTCTATATTGAATGTGATTCGACTACCATTGTGCAAGAAATTTGGAATGGCATAACACATCATTCTTGGATGATTACTACATGTTGGATGGACTGCACCCATTCTATTCTAAATATAAACTAAATCATCACTCATGAGTATCATGAAGCAAACATGGTTGTAGATGGTCTAGAAAACATGGGATTAAATCAAGACATTACATGGTTGGATGATCTCCCTATTGATCTTCCTCCTTTGCATGAAAAAGATTGTAATATGATTCTGTATTTTAGACTCTTTTTTTAAAGGTTGGGGTTGAAACCTTATTTTATAATTAAAACCAAGAAAATAACTCTTTTAAACTAGGTAGAGGGAGACCCATTACATATCTATAAAGTCAAGTGAGATTATAGCCCATTACATATCCCATAGGCCCAATTATTTGGCCCAATGCCTATTCTGTTAATAGTAACCCACCTATTACAGTACCTGCAAAGTGTTTTCGCTGCTACAGTGCCCTGTAGCTGCTACAATACCCACTAATTTACAATACCGTCACTACTACAGCACTGATACAGTTGTGCTACCGTACCATTACAGTACATGTCCCAATGGGTTTTGAACCCCCATTTTTCATGTCGAATTATAGGGTGCTTACCACTGAACCAAACCCCAACTACTATTTTAGACTCTTATAAACTCCTTATTTTATAATATTTCTACTTTATTCATTTTGGGACAGTGCATCATCTTTTGAAAAAAATAATTTTCTCATTAAAAATTGTAGAAGAGTCAACATTTATTGCACCTTCAATTACTCTATGATAGTAATTCATGCATCTATGAACACATGAAAATGAAATGAATTAATTTATGTGATCACGTAACTTTTAGACACATGGATGATCTAAAATATATTCATTTACCTTCTCTTTTCCTCTTCATATACCATCCTAATTTACAATCATAATATTTTTACTATATGTCATTTGAGCTCATTTTGCTGGGAATCATCTGAAACATTCATAGAATCTCTATTTGTATAATGGAGATTGGAAGACCATATTTGTTTAATACCTTATCTAAATATGAATGTAATATAGATTATACAAGAATATAATACTTGTTTGTGGCTTCTTTTTTATGCTTTAAAACATTTAGTTTTCAATATTTAGGGATCACGAGGAACCCTAACATGAAATATATATCATTAAGGACTGACATCACATGTATTATAAAATTGATATCCTAATGCACTATGATTTCTAATCGCATAATAATTTCATCTTGAATTATTTCTAGCTTCATCTATGTTCATGTTTTCAACATATATGTTATGTTTTGAACTCTAAATCACTTAATCTTGTGTCATGCATTCACATTAAATTTTCCTCACTCAGTAGATTCATCTTGTTTCATGTGGCGTCATTCATGTTATTTATTAAATTACTTGTAATATAGTTTGTGGCCTTCCTATAATTGTTAATGTAGTCAGTTCGAGATTTATTCAGGTCGTATGTTTTTACTTACACATGATGTAGTCTTATGATTTATCACACATATAGAAAAAGTCTCACACGTGGTGTCTTGAAGATAAAAACATAGCAAATATTGGATGACAAGATGAATATGATCAACCAACAATGATTATTTGCGTATATTTTTAATGAATAGTGAACAATTTCCCATACATTTGTAAGTCACATCGAAGTAAAACTCAACCATTCTATACTTAATAATATTTAGTAATTTCAATATGAACCAGTTTTGAGTCCCTGGTATTCTCTGGGATTCCAATCTTATATCACTATACTACCCCACAAGGTGGAAATCCATCTCTCCATTGCACAACCACTACATACACTCCTTCATTACTATAATGGATCTCTACCACCTAAACACTTTGAGTAGGACATGCTGAATATTTCCCATGTGGTGAGATTTAATAACACATGTGGGGTTAAATTATCCCCTTGTCTTTCTCTAGGATGACCAATATTTTTACAATACTCTTGTAAAAATAGTTATTAAATATTGAAAATATTATTATTTAAATCTTCTTCTTCATCCACATATATTTTTATGTCTCCTAAAAAATATGTATAAAACTAATCAAATATTACAAAAATATACAAGATGTGTATTCAATCTAATTAAATTAATATGATTAGACACAATTCTTGGGTTCTTGTTTTTTTTCATATTTACAACTCTTGAAAACAAATACAACTGACATAGAGTGGGACACTCATATCTTTTGTGTTTTTTGTATACTTTTTTATTTTTTTACATAAAATTATATTACACAGTATTCCTTCTATTGGGTTTAACCCAACTTACTTCTTTCTTGGTTTAAATATGTTTTTCAAATATTATTTTATCTAGGATTGATGAAAACATTGTTCAAAAATTGAATTCATAGATAGAGAAGGTAGCGTGTGATCAAAAAATGTAACAAAAAAACGAAAAAAATCTACAAATATCCGTTAACAACTACCAATTGTTTTTACTATTTGACAATTCTAAAACTATTTATACATAAATTATCCTACACACAAGGGCCACACCTTTTATTTTTGATTTAGAATCATTAATTCCATAAATTTTATAGCATTACATTTCCCTATAAAAAATGTAAAATTTTAAAGGAGATCATTGAAGGTGATGGATTTATGAACCTTAATGATAACATTATTACACCTTATTCAAAGATTTAGATACTTGAGATGACTATAAATAGGTAGTTATATGTTTATATTATTTCTAGTTTCCCTTTATATATTTAGATTTTATCAAATGATGTGGAATTGGGAAATGAAACAATCATACCCTTCCATACATCCATTATTTGTTGAACTTCCTAATAATGCATCCTTGTAATTCATTAGGTACTTTTATTGTGTTTTCTGATAGATAAATGTTCATGGGTTGAGTGAAGAAGATCACCATTCGAGATTTTTCCAAAAAAATTAAAGTAACAGTTAGGATATGGTTCTAATATCTATATGTATAAATATTTGATACTCAGGGCCATGTTTGCAATGCATTTGTGATGTAATTTTATCATAGGAATATGGATTTAGATGTGAGGCATAAAATCCCTAGCTTTTAAAAAATGAGATACACTTATTCCATGAGTGATGGGGTTAATTTAATGATTTTATTATATATATATAAATGACCATAAACCAAACCCTTACCTCTTAATAGACAAATTTTATAATACTGTCACTCAAAACTGCCGACCCATAGATGATCGATCATCATATGGTGATTTTTCTGATATTGAAGTTGTGTAATTAAAATAAATCTTTAACAAAATTTATCAAAACTACCAACATAATGGTTATAAGAGAAAATATTCAAATTATTAGGATATTATAATTTGCATTTATAGTTAGGATATATTATTGAGGAAAAAATTTAATTATTTTAGAGTGTTTATGAATATATATACTTGTTGTTTTATATTTTATTTACCTAGATTATAATATAAAATTATTTATTTTTAGGGTTTTGGGAATGGAAAATAGGGTAACGGTGAATAATATTAAATAAATTAAAACCCTATCTATTGGAATAATCCTAACCTATCTTGTAGGGAGAAAGTAGTTCTTAAATAATAAATTTCATTTGGATTTCCACAAGAAGCAAGTCCTAAAATTCATTCCAAAATAAGGGAAATACGTCAAATTATTATGGAAATAACAAGGGGTAGTTGCATCAAATATTTTTTTGAATGGACTCTCAAGAACTTAGGAACAAGGCTGAATTAGAATCTAAAAGATCATCCATATATTCAAAAATTAAGAACATGGGATTAGACATGGGAAAAATGTCTAGAGACCTAAATTATTAGTATAAGTGTAAGATTCCTAGAATTATAAAAATTAACACTATAGAAACCTTTATGGTTATTTCAAAAATTAATGGACTACAAAACAAAAAATATGGGACCATATGGACTAGAGAATATGATTCATGGATTTAAACTAAGTTTCAGAATGAAAATATAGAGATTAAAAATCCTTGAAAATTGGAAAGGAAAGTCCAAAATTATCTAAGCTACACTCATCCACCTATAATAAATAAATAAAAAATAAATAGAAATGGGAAATAAAAAATTAAATAAATAATAAATTTTAGATATAGTATTAATATAGTAACAATATTATTTTTCAAAGTTATTATTTCCTCATTCCTTTTCCCAAAAATGATAGGAAGAAAATGATAAAACTGATTATCTCAAATTACTTGAGTTATGTAACACATTCAACTATACAGATTAATTTTTTTTCATTAAATAAAATTCCTCCAAATATAAAATTTATCAAACAATATTTTTCTAACAAAAGTAACTTTGAAGAACGTTCCACTATAAACATGATTGGGAAATGTGGATCTGTATTATAATGAATGTTACCTCCAAAATTTCTAGACCCTAGGATATTTTTTATTCCTAGAAAAATAAGATAATTTTGGGAGAAAAATAATTTGTATGAACTAGGATATAATTTTATAATTTTAGATAATCTATTAGGATATATGTGGAAGTAGACATTACCAACTAATTTCTTATTTCTAGAAATGGAGTGTTATAAGAAGGTCCCAATCATCATGGGAACACCATTCCTTACTATCGATGGGGTTTTGATAGATGTAGCAAAAGGAAAATTTATTTTTCATGTTAGTTATGATTTGGAATATTTTAATGTTTTCAATAAATACAAACTAAGGGATAGATTCATATTGATTTATGTAGCTAAAGTGGTTTTTAGAGATGAGTTTATAAAGGATAAAGATGACCTGTATTGGGTTATAATCCATTTTTTAGTTCATGAGAACATAATAGTAAACAATGATGAATCTAAGTCCATAAAATTAATTAAAAAAATCGATTATTGAGTGGGTAATTATGTAAATAATTTCTAAAAATCATGAAGGGTTTTAACATAACATTAATTTTTTTATAAAACCCCCTCTGTCTAACCGAATTTGTATTCAGATCTTTATAGATTTTCTCCTGAGTTTTATTAGAGGGTTGTAGTAGTAATCACACCTAGGAATTTATTTTTTAAGGTCAAGGAAATTTTTGAGTTTACTTCAATCCACATTAATGTTTATAAAAAGTACTCATATACCATAGACAATTTAAGATAATATATTCTAGAAAGAATTCTAGGGAAATAAAATAGGTTAATTTATATCGACATATTCAATTCAAAAGTATAATTTTTAGTCACTGAAAATAGGAAATTTGTGGGAGAGATTAAATATTTTTATTCTATAAAAAATAATTAAAAGCACTATGAAAATTATTTTTTGGTAAATAAGGAATATTTTATAGAATATTTTTTTTAGTTTTCAGATGCATCGTTCTTGGGAAAAAACTTTGTGGATGATACTAGTTATCTTTATGATTTTTCTCATCTAATTATTTATATTTTTAGTAATATTTAAGAGATTTTGGGGATAAAAACTGAAGTGGGTAGAAAACATAGTCCAAATGACTTTTAGGATTTCAAGGAAACATTAAAAAATGCTACATTTCTAAAAACATTTAGATACCATTTCGATTAATACAAAAAATATAATTAATTTACAATCATCAAAATTAAACATCCCCCAATTGAATGTAGGTAGTATTATAGGAAGGGATTTTGGATGAAGATTATAAACATATCTTTTCATGGGAGGCAGATCGTGGTTTAATTATGAACCTTTTATTTTTTTCTTTAAAATAAAACTCTCACACCTTATGTTCAATGAAACCTCACATTAATATAAATATAGAGTAATACAATTATTTTCCTCTTTTGTAAGAATATATAAATTCATGTTGGTCCACTACTTCAAAATTTATGTCATCAATGTCTTTGAGTTTCAATCTCATATCCTCTCTATTTATACATGGTTTCATGTTTTTAGTCCCCTACGGGGGGGTTTAATAATTATTTTTTTTAGAAAAATATATTACATTGAATGGTAACCATGGCGTTATTTAAGTTTTTTAGGAGGGAGAAAAATTGGTTAATAATAAAGTCTAAGAAAACAACATTCATGATAGTTTTCCTTCAAAATAGTTTCATTACACTTTAAAACTATTTTTTTCAATTGTTGAATTCTATCCTAAAAGACGATTTAAAATATTTATGACGGATTCTTCTACATTAAGTTCACTATACAAATCTATGTGATGGATTGAATTTTCATAACTATTTGGATCTAAATTCATCCTCGGCATGGGAAATAATTGATGGGTTATTTTCTATGTTAAATATAATTTATTGAAAAACAATTTGAATCAGAATGGAAACACAATTTTATTACCCTAAAAATTAATTCGGATTGAAAGTGATACTACTTGTTATAAACATTACAAAACATTGTAGAATTATTCCACACATGTTATTTAGATTTCATTATGTCCCTTTGAAATTTTTTAATCTAATGAATTGATTAAATATTTTTAACAAAAATAGATTAACTGTTAACCCACAAAAATTTTATACATTAAGGAAAATATTTTCTTTTAAGTGTGGGTATGGTCTTCATATGTGTTAGATTTTATTTTATAATGAAAACATCAATATTTCCCAATTTTATTAAAATTGAATGTTTAAGAGATTTATATTTCAGAATTAGTGGTTGAGCATTGTTTTCAATAATAGAGACTATTTTTTTAAATTGAGGTGGTTAATCATTATTATTTATTCATCAATTTAATTGAGAAATATATTTTAATGCCTTTCATGAGAACACATGCTTTATTAAAATTTTTAGAGTGAATTTTACATTCATAATTGAATTTGAACATTTTAATTGGTTTTTAACTTCTTTGATTTTAATTCAAATATAAATAAAACGAACATATTAACAAGGCTGAGATTTTTATTTTTGAAATTTTTGGGTGAGTTAAATATATTGACATATTAATTATTAAAATTTGTCCCCCATCAACTGTATCTAATAATAATAAGTTTATAAATTATGTGTGCTTTTAACCAGAAAAAATAAAGGATAATTTTTGAATAAAAATTGAATGAAAAATTTATTTGGTTAAATTTATTTCGTAACTTTAAAATTTTATCAATTCTTCAAAATAAGAAACCAAATATTTTCCAAAACCTTTTCTTTTGAGAGATAAATCTGTAATTTTTACTTGAATGTATTCATAAGGGAAAACAACTTTAAAATCATGTCATTATTTAAATTTTAATTCTATTATCTTTGAGATATATTTTAATTCAAAAAATATTTTTAAAAGATTTGATACGGATAAGAAATATAACAAATGTTTTGGAATTTCATGTGGCCTTATTTTAATACATGTTCATTACATAATTTGGAAGAAATCCAGATTTTTTTATAATGAAATGTGGTTTAATTGAAAATATGTTTTAGTTATAATTATTCTAAATTTAAAATGTAATTATTTCATTATTTTAACTAAAATACGAATTTTTTGTTCAAATTTGTTTAAATCTTCTTTGTTTTAATTTTAATATTTTTTAAGAACAATTTTTTTCATTAAATTAATGGATATTTTTCATCAATATTTTGCATAGTAATTTTGATATTTAAGTGTTAATTATTTAAATATTCCCTAGTTATATTTTAATTTTCTATTATTGGAACACATTTAAACTCATCCTCAATAGTCTGTAATTACTATTTTTAATCTGTTTTGATATTTCGTTCCATATAATATAATGTTTTGAAAACTTTAAAATAATTTAATTTCGGTCATTCATAAGATATGTTTTCACATTAAGATCATAGATATGGTTTTTGTGCTGAAGGAGATGATATATATGATATTTTTCTCATTTGAGTTGATAAGTAACAAATTTTTGAGAAATATCACATGTATTTTTTTTGGTGTTTGAAAAATTCAATGTGAAAAATATTTTTATTAATAAAATGACCATACATGTGATTTTTTTATGAGGAATATCGTAAATAACTTTTAATATTTTTTCAAAATCCAGTGAAGATCATATGTAAGATAATTTTCTCATATGAAAAAAAAACATAATATAATTACAATTTTTCAATTTTGATTATATTTTCCCATGGTTTCAATTTATATGAAATTATTTTATCCTTTTGGAAGTCAATATGTAACATTTTATTCTTTTTCTATATTTTATAGGGTTGGTTGGGGGAATGATTTTAAATTTCCTATAGAGACGCAACTTCAAAATGAAAATTAAAGACACAGAGTGGGATCTCGGTGAATATGATTTTGTGGGATGATTTTAAATAATGTTGGAGAGGCTCTGGAGGTTGTTTCAAGAAGAAATTTGGTCAGTGACATATATATGGAGATCTTATCAAGTCACATAAATAAAATGATGAATGGTGACATGTTTCCATGTGGAGAACTATGTATCTATAGAATGAGTCAATAACTTTGAGAAAATGATTCCATTTACATTTTATTATTCATGTGGTAGCTTTATTTATGTGTATCATGTAATTTATGTAGATTTTATTGGTATTCTTTTGTAGTAAAATGAAAAACAGAATGGGGGAAGCTCTCAACGAAAACTGTCTAATGGTGGTTGGAGCAAGTGAAGAGAGCAATCTGGATTGAGAAAACACGTAATATATATTTTACTTCTCTTGATCCAACTATATTTCAACATTTATTATTTGAATAATAATATTTCTATTATTATTAAAATGTGTAAAAAATCTATTTAGTAGATAATGTTGAGATATATTAAATTATTTACAACTTTTACTCGGTATTCATAGTTAATTGTTGTTATTATTTGGTTTCTTTCACTGGCAGTTTGTATATACTATCTGCTGATGGATTGATATATTTAATTCATAGATAAATGTTTTTTTATTATGGTTAATCAATTATTCATTCAATAATTAATTTAAAAATTAATGTGAATTTAAATTGGAAAACAGCAGTTTAAAGGTTTGGTATTATCTTCTCATTTCATCATTCCTCTTAATCACCCCTTTTACACTATACTAAGTACTGATAGTTGTTGAGTAGTAGATCATTTGATAAAAAATAGACTGAATTACATAATTTTTGAAAGTTTTATTCTTATCTTAGCCATGTAATAATCATTCATTTCCCTAGTTATTTATTGGAATATATTTAATAAAATTTTGAAATAGAATCATGTCGATAGCCTAGTGACCAAAGGGTTAATCAACTATTCTCTCATAAACAACATCATCAAAACTATAATAAATATTTATGTAAGAACATAGATTCTATCTCAATTAAGATCAAACTGATTTCCCAAAATTCATTAATTTTTCAACTTTTCTAACTCTTATTATAAACTATTTTAACAATTTCATTTTTCTATTTTCACATTTGTTTTCAATTTGTTTATATTTCCCTATTTCACATTCATATGATCATAATATTTAAGGTCTTTTAATGTTTGTTTTATTTTATTTTATTTACTTTTTTTTGGGATTTAATAATATTATTTATCTTGGGTTCAACCATTATTACCACAAACTAATTTTAATTAGGTGTAAAAGATATTATTTTTTGTCTTGAGGATATTTCATATTATATGCCATCTTAATTATGGTGCGAAATAGGATCATATACATAATGTTTACCTACTTTAGAATATTCAATCACTTCAACCCCCCCCCCCAAATTCAATATTATAATGTTAAAAAATTCTATTATCTACACATTACTCTTTCTAATTTTATCATCATAATTGTTCATGTAACTGAATCTAAAAAAATCCATTAATTATTTTCCTAACTAAACAAAAAAAATTATTATTACTTATCCAACACATCCTAAACTCTTTTAGTATTTAATGTGACATTCACTTTACATTCTGATAAGTATAATAATTTAATATTTTAATATTGAACTACTTTAAGTCCAAAAAAACACCCACTAGTATCTTATAAATTATATTATCTGGTTAATATCATAAAAATATTGAAAAACTAATTTATGTTTAGAAAATAAAATTTATTTCTTTATAGTGATAATAATTATTAAATAATAACTTATCTTCATATCGTATAATTTATTCAAAAATTTTGGAACACGTTTATAAAAATAAGACTTTATTCAATAATATATTTCACAAATGGTGGTGGAATATCAATTACCCAAATTTTAACAAACCCCTTGAAAACCACCTTTATCTTAGATAAACCATTTTTATCCTTATTAACCTTTTGAAATTTTATTATAGAACATGTTGAATCATAAACCATGTAAGATCACAAGTTCTTCATGAGGTAAAAATCTCTCTTTTAGGGTTCATGTTGTTGCTTTCCTTTTTTGATTAGAACTTAGGTTGGGTCATGGCCCAGTTGGGTTATTTTTGAGAAAGAAATGGGAAAATAGACAGAAATCTAGTTAAATTAATGGTACAGATCAGGTACATGGCCTACACGTCCTGTATTTACAATAAACATTGTGAACTAGTATGTCACCCCATATAGCCAGTCTTGAAAAGATAAAAAAATAAAAGGACAGTATATTCCATGTACTTGAGGTACATTCCATGTACTTACCAAGTCAGGGGTTTTTTTATAAAAGAGGGAGTAGCCTCATTTTTGAAGGACAGAATGTTTTCCACTATTTTTGAGAGCCTAACCCCAACTAGTTTTTCTAATATTGATGATGTTTGGACTTCGATTATAGTGATGCCTTTCATTTTGTAACTACATCAATTAGTAATCGATTCCTTTTTTATCTTTTAAATTATTTGGAATAATGATAGTGCTATTTGGATTTAGGCTCATATGCCCTAATATCTCGTTCTTTATCCGTTCATCAAAATTTTCATCCAAACCATGATAAATTAGGACATGATACTGGATTACTTTACTACTGATGCGAGGTAGGAGTGTTATACAATCTTTTAGATTTTTGGGAGCTTTTTGGACATTCGATCATTTCGCTTCCCATTGGACTATCTGACGAGTCCTCATATTTTGTGTGAGTAGATTTTCATAGTTTTATTTGGACCTAGTGAGAATAATTATAGGCTCTTTTTAGGTTCGTTGACACCTCTTACATGATTCATAGTCACCAAAGGGGAACAGATTAAGGAAAAATACTTGTTTATTTCTGTTTAGACCACCCATGGGGTGTGTTCTTGGGGTATCCTAGTTAGATGAAGCCCTTAGATGCCTTGAAAGATTGAGTAGATGGTTTTGGAGATGTAGTACCTCTTGCTTAATTAATATCATGTTATGCCTTGTCTATTTTAATTGTAATGGAATGTTAAATGGTTTGTATTGAAAGGTGGTCCCATATGCTGGTATTTTATAAATGGTTTGCATGAGTGGTTATACTCATGGCATGTAAAGGATGATGTGAGTGGGTATACTCATATGGAATGAATTTTTTATTTGAATTCTTGAATGCATGATTGAATTGTTTGATAAATGCCTTGGACTGCTCTCCATGGATCATGAATGCGGTAGAGGATGCCTTGGATTTACATTGCCCCTTGGGTTTTAATTCTATGGGATTCAATGGGCCTTGCTACCCTATAGATCCGTATTTATTGGGCTCACGTATGACATTCTATTTCCATTCACCTAGGAACTCTACCAGGGAATAATGGAGTTTACACCAAAGATGCCCATGGGACTCTATAAGATTCCTTGGAAAAGCCCCCTGGGTCTGGACCTCTGTGGTCAATAATTATTATATGGATTCCTCGGTCTTCTAACACCTTGGATCTGTCACTTGGGGTCTGCTCTTCACTGTACATCACGGTCGTGGGATACATGACTTCACTATGCGGTGTGGTTGTGGGACACCAGACTTATTTATACAACATGGTTGTCGGTTACAGGATACAGATAGATGTACGACATGGTCATGTGACTTTCTTGTTTACATAGTTTTAGATTCCTTGTTAGGAGTTGACTCTCTTTTGCAGGTATCATAGAGGGTTGTTTGGTTTTATGTACTACAGTAGAATTATGTCATGGTCATACACACCTCACTATTGCTTACAATTGCTAGAACTTTTGTAGAATTTTTGTTATGACTGTATAAACCTAGGAGTTTTCCTACTATGGTGATTATCACACAAATTGTTTGGGCCTATTTTGGGGACCAAATAGATTATATGGTTTCAGGTGAATATAGGGGAAACGTCCCTAGTATATGTTGTTAACTTTGGATTTGGGGCAAGGGAGCATAAGACAAAGCTGAGGCTTGTGATGTTGGGATACCTTTTTTTTCTTTTGTTCATTTTTGTATAATAATATTGTGTTGTATTTCTATGTACTATTTTGGTTTCTTTTTGGATACTTGTAAATTTCCATCATTTTTTATATGAGACATTTCGGGTTATTATTATGTATTCCTGCATTGTTTTCCTTACTTTCTGTTGACTACTATTTACTGTATGTTTTAATTCCACTATGATACTCTATTAATGAGGGCATAGTCTCACCACTAACTCACTTATTCCCTCTCTTTTAGTCAGCA
This sequence comes from Viscum album, assembly GCA_963277665.1. Taxonomy (NCBI): domain Eukaryota; kingdom Viridiplantae; phylum Streptophyta; class Magnoliopsida; order Santalales; family Viscaceae; genus Viscum; species Viscum album. The sequence goes on from OY728165.1 coordinate 819,234,127, forward strand.
GCCTCCAGTGATTGGGGAGATTCACTTGATTCCATGAGACCAACTAGGCGTGGGGAATCCTTTTGGGTGGCATCCGAGTATGAGACTTTACAATGTGGTATAAAATAATTTTTCGTCCAAATTGACTTACTATTTGGAAACATTATATAGGGATATGATATAAATGGAATTTGTTCAGAAACTATGCCCGGGAGTAGCTACCCCGCATATAGGGAAAAGTCAAATTTCCTCGAATTGAGTTCTGATTATCAGGATTTTGACTATTACAAATGATTTGATTTCACTATTGGGTGACACACATGATTTCTTCAATAAATATTGATGCATTTGGGGGTTCTATTTCAGTTTTAACCCAATTAGATGAGGGTGTACAATATTAAGCATCATATAGATTCTTGTTAGAATCACTTTCCTTGCATTATTCCATGCCATCTAGGATTCATTAGATATTTCATGCTGTTGTGATAGTTTATTTGATAGTTTTTCCTACTATTCTGTTAGTTGGGTGTAGCAAATAAAGGTGTGATTCCCTATTTTAATCCAAAAGGAGTATGGTTCCTTGTGAATTGGAAAATTAAGAACCATTGAAATTTAAATGTTAAATGAACATTCTAAATGTATGGTTTGAATAAAGTCCAAGTATAGGGTTCATGAGGTGTTATGGGCCCTCATGGATTCATAATTGGTAAACCTTGGTGAAAGTTCCTAGATAAATGAATGTGAAATGGAAATGGAATGTGAATTAGTGAATAGAGACTTGATCTAGACCCAGCTTGTGAGTGGGAAAGATGCATAGTTTCTAGTGGATTTTTGGATTTCCTTTATACATTACTCGATTTAGGAGTAGGTTCTTGGTCTGAATGGGTTTTGGGAGGGTTTTGACCTATCCTATGGTTTTGAGCTTCGTGCTTTGGTGTTTTCATTTTATTGAGGAATGTGTTTGGAATTGTAGAAAAATGACACAATGAAGACCTCTAGTGGTGCACCGTGAAGGAGGTGATGACCATACATTGGAGACAGTGGTCCACAAGCTCTTGGTTAATCCTCCTATAGTTCCAACTGGGACACCTGAGGCTGTTCTGGACACAGCTTCTAAGGAAATTTTTCACATGGGTATCTTTCACCATATGCAGATGATACATGGATCACTGCAACCATCCTTTCCTATGGATGAGCTGACATGGGTTTTCCAGCTATAGAATCCTCTTACTTTTTCAGGGGATGGTGGACCACAGGCCATAGATCTGTGGCTAGAGACCACGTTAGAAATTTTTTATCATCTGGAGATGCCTCCGGAATCTAGGTTCAAGATCGTTACGTACATGCTACGTGGGGGGGGGTGGCAAAGCAGAGGTGAATCATTTTTAACAAGTCTGATTGAATATGGAATATGGATTGGGATTAATTCAAAACCCACTTCTATGTCTACTTTTACCTCATTAATCTACAAGTAGAGTAGGCTAGTGTGTTCATGCGTCTAGAGTAGGGTGCGATGACGGTTATAGAATAATCGACACGCTTTACATAGTTGCATCATTTTTCAGCGATGTATCTTACTAATGAGATTTTGAGGGAGAGTTGCTTCGAGGAATGTCTCTGACATACCACTAGATCTCAGGTCAGTGTGTTTAGTTTTATTTCTATTAATGAGATTGTGAATCAAGCAATGATTACAGAGTGGAACCAGAGGGATGTTGGGTGTACAGAATAGGGGAGTGATGTTTCTTACCCCAGTGGATCTATGTCTTCAGGTAGGAAGTGTCATTTTGAGGCTTCCCATGATGTGAGTGATATTCAAGCTATATGTGTAGGCTACATGGTATATTTCTATATGTGTGGTTGGTGAGGCAACATGAAAAATAGGTGCACCCGTGACCCAGTCGTGTTCCATGCTTGTGGAAGGATGGGGCACATCTAGCGATTTTCCAGAACCATCCCTTCAGCCACAAGTGGTAGGGGTTATCTCCAACATCGGGTTCAGGGTTAGGTTCTTCCGCTCTATGTCTAGCAGTAGGCTAGGGTCGTGTGGGCCAGTCAGGACAGGGCAGTGGTGGTTGTGGTCGTGGTAGCCAATCATTGGGATCTTAGAGACAGAATGGAGAATCAGCTCTGTGTATCCATGCAATGTCGTAGGGCCGCGATACAGGCCAGAAATATGGAGGGCAAAAGGCCTAATAAAAACAAGATCTTGGACCGTCTATGGTGAGATGTAAAATCATTGTATCTTCTACTATTACATCCTCTCTTTTTGATACATGTTCCTATCACTATTTTATCTCTGTAAGGTTTTCAAAAAACCTTGGGTTGGTGGTTTTGCTTTCTGAGGGATTTTTGTTTCTATTCAAACCATTGGGAATTAAAATGGGTGATGTGCGGTAATATATGGAGTGTACCCTTGAGGATGGAGGGTGTCACTTCATCTGGGATCTTTATGTCATCAAGATGACAGTGTTTTATGTCATTATCAGAATAGAATGTCTAGTATCTTATCGAGTGTATGTTGACTACTTTTTAAAGAGGGTCACTTTTACATCACCAAAGGGTGCAGTGTTTATTCACAAGGGTGAATGGGATGTCCAGGAGAGCATAGCTGGACTCGAGCATCGTGATCTTGGTGGCATGACAACACAGATTTATAGTTCTCTATTATATGATCACGGAGTGAGTGGGGAATATTTTCTTCGAGTGGTTGAGCACTTCATGGATGTATTTCCTGACGACTTTCCTGGTTTACCTTCTAATAGATAGGTGGAGTTCACCTTTGAGCTAGTGCTAGGAGCTACGTCGGTATCCAATCCTCCTTACAAGATTTCTACAATTAAGTTTCAAGAGATCAAGAGTCAACGAGAGTATTTGGAGGCGAATGGATTTATCGGACCCAAAACATCTCTTTGGGGATATCTGGTCCTTTTTCAGAAAAAGGTGGATAAGATATGTGTGAATTATTGGAAACTAAACTAGCTGATGGTTAAAAACTGATGTCTTTTTCATTGTATATATGACTTGTTTGATCAGCCCTGAGGAGCTTGAGTGTTCTCAAAGATCGACATGAGGTCAGGATATCACCAAGTGCATGTTCAACCCACATGCATAACTCATACATCCTTTTGGAGCTGGTATAGGTTATATGAGTTTCTGGTTATTCCATTCGGTCTCATGAACGCACTATCGATTTTCATGGCTTTGATAAACTGAGTATTCCATCCTTACATGGATTCTTTTGTGGTGATTTTTTTTGATGATTTCATGGTGTATTATCACAATCGATACGACCATGACAACCATATTGAGAACATTTTCAATACACTGAGAGGGAATTAGTTATATGCTAAGCTCGCAAAATTCCACTTTTGAATGGATCAAATTCACTTCCTGGGTCACATTATCATGGAGATAAGAGTATCAGTGGACCCAGAAAAGGTGAAAGATGTTGATTCCTGGGAACAACCCAAGAATGTTTTTAATATACATAGTTTCCTAGTGTTATATGGTAAGTATATTTGTTTTATACGGGACTTTTCACACATAGAAATTCCATTGTTGGGGTTTACTAAGAATAGTGTGAAGTTTGTCTGGTCCGAATCATGTGAGATAGCCTTTCAAGAGCTAAAAGAAATGTTGAAATCATCACTATTCCTGATACTACCAGAGTCAGGCAAGATCTATATGGTGTATTGGAGCACTTTTGGAATTGGGAAGGTGCAGTGTTGATGCTGGGAAATCATGTTGTGGTGTACGGGTCTCAGTAGCTGAGGCCTCACAAGAGTTATTACCCCACACATGATCTGGTGTTAGCTATAGTAGTTCATGTGCTGCGCTGTTGGTGGAACTATTTTCTGGGAGAGTGTTTTTTGGTGTACACAGACCACAAAAGCATCAAATATATCTTTATGTAGCATGATCAAAATTTGAGGCATCAATGGTGGTTAGAGTACCTACATCCCTTTAACATCAATCTTTCCTACACTCCTGGTAAGGGCAATGCAGTTGATGATGCACATAGTAGGAGGAATCAAATACATGCAGTGCAGTAGGCCAGTAGCAAGTGACAGCTTATGGAGTTGTTTTCTGAGATGCATCCGGAGGTGCACGAGCAAGAGGGTTAGACTATTCTAATATTCTCAGATGTAATCTCTACCCTACTGGATGGAGTTAGGATGCGGATGCTATCAGATTTAGAAGTCCTAGTTCTACAGGAAGGTGTGGCAGGTCAGGACCCTCCTACTTGTTGGATTGTAGGTGATGATGAGATCTTATGTATTCACGGATGTGTCAGGGTTCTAATGCTTATACGTCAGGAGTTGATGTGGGAGTTTCATGCTTCCGCTTGGGGAGTGAATCTCAGGGTCACCAAGTTGTACCATGACTTGCGATGGAAGTACTAGTGGCAAAGAACGAACCGTGAGGTAGTTGGTTTTGTTACTAGGAGTTTCACCTATCATTATTTGAAGGAAAACATTAGATTCCATCTAGGAGTTCATAGTATTTACATATCCTAGAGTACAAATCGGATTATGTTGTGATGGATTTCATGATAAGTTTTCTGAGGTCACTTTGAGGTAATGATGTTGTGTGGGTTTTTGTAGATAGGATTATGAATGTCTCACATTTAGTTTTGATTAAAGAAACCTTCAATATTGATGATATTAGAAAGTTGTACATGTGAGTGTTGAGTCAATAAGGTTTTCCTTATGACTTTTCCATTCCTTCTTGTTTTGAAAATCACAAACACCTTATACTTAAGAAAATATAAATTTTACCTCCATAAGGAAAATTTACTTCTTTAAGGAATTTTTACCCTAACCTAGATTTTCTTATACATAGCAATATTTTTCTCAAGTATAAAAACAGGATTCGTACCCAAAATCCTAGAAGTTATATAATGTTAAGATTTGGAGAATATTGTTTTTAGGATCCGAATTCTAGATGTGAATTGTAATGAAGTTCCAATGTGAATTCCGGACTCTGAACTTTCATGAGTTTGACTCCGACCTCTAATGAAGATCAACTCTGAACTTTCATGAGTTCGACTCTAAACTCTTATGATTTTCGACTCCGAACTATCATGAGTTCGACTCCGAACTCTTATGAATTTCTACTCAGAACTTTAATGAGTTCGACTCCGAACTCTGATGAAGTTCGACTCCAAACTTTCATGAGTTCGACTCTGAACTCCTATGAAGTTTGACTCCAAACTTTAATGAGTTTGACTCTGAGATCATATGAAGATTGACTCCGAACTTTCATGAGTTCGACTTCGAACATTCATTAGTTCGAATCTGAACACTTATGAAATTCGACACCAAACTTTCATGAGTTCGACTCCAAACTCTGATGAAGTTCGACTCCGAACATTCGTGAGTTCGACTAAAAACTCCTATGAAGTTCGACTCCGAACTTTCATGAGTTCAACTATGAAACCTTATGAAGTTCTACTCCAAACATTCATGAGTTTGAATCCGAACTTTCATGAGTTCAACTCCGAACTCCTATGAAGTTTAACTTCGCACATCTACATATTTAGATTCTGAACTCTGGTGAAACCAGACTCTGAATTCCTATAAAACAGAATTCGAAATTTTCTTAACATAGACTCTGAATTTCTTTTTGGTTAGACTCTGAACTTTTAATTTGCTTACACTTCGAAATTTTGTATGGATTTTTCTTAAATATGTTCTATTTCAAAATGATGTCGTGAATTCAGTTATACATGATTTATTATTAAACGATGTCATCCATTCTATTTCTAATTAACCTTTAGTTGAGTTACACGTGTACAGGTCCCTCCGAATTTCATGGAAAATATGACCGTTGGAGGAGGGAGCTGACCGTTGGAAACTTTCCTATAAATTAGAGCACATTTGAAACATCTCAACAACAAGTTGATCGATCTAGAGACCACACGCTGTTAAGGTGATTTCTACAGAGAGAAGCTTTTCGTTCCTTTTTCATACTGAACTGCTCGTTCAAATTGCTTCGTGAAACTCCGAATGTTGGTGATTACATTCGAGGACTTCCGAGGATAGGAAGATAGAGGTTCCGACTACCTTGAAGATAGAGGGTTTCCTTGCTAAGGAAGACATAGGTTCCAACTACCTTGAAGTTGAGGACTTGCGGGGATAGCAAGACAGAGATTCCGATCTTCGTATCGAGGGCTTACCCTTATGTAGGTAAGACATACTTGCTTGAAATTCTAAATCAAGGGACCTTTATCCAAGGTTGTTGGATACCCTTATCTTTGGGATAAAAGACTTATATCTTGTTACTTGTAGTTTTACTACTTGTTTTTCCACTGCACTTTTTTGTTTTAAGGAAAGTATAACCTTCTTATATTTCCTTACACTTGTACTCTGGTTAGTTTAGATTCTATACGCTTTAAGGTATAATATCATATTGTAAACTTTGGTTCCAATTCTCCAATTGGTGATTAGCGGTGTTGTGAATTTTTGTAGTCTAACTTTGTTAAACATAGATTCTTCCTTGTCTAAGGAAATTTTTAAAGTGTACAATTCCCCCCCCCCTCTTGTATATTGAGAATCTACATCATTATTTCAATCCTACAATTGGTATCAGAGGTTGGAAACCTCATATTCTATACCAATCCTAAAATTGGTATCAGAGTATGTCTTTGAAATACTTATACTCACATATAAGTTTTTCTTGCTCACATTTTCATTGTACTTCATTATTTCTAAGAAAGTTTTTATTCATTCTGAATTGTCATTCCGAACATTGTCATTCCGAATTTTCATTCTGAATTTTCATTCCGAACTTTGTGGTTACGAACATTTTCTACTAACAAGTTTGGTTTCCGTAGTTTTAAGAATGGCAGGAATCAATGTTGGTTCTATTGACAATCTAAATCATACAAGACCACCAATATTTGATGGTAATGACTATCAGTACTGGAGAGATAGAATGAAGACTTTTGTTATCAATACTAGATTGGATAATTTCGTTATTCTTACTGGTGATTATAAAATTCCTGATAAGAAAGATAGAACTTTCACTAACCCGGAAAAAAATGAGTATCAACTCAATTATAAGGTACGGAATACATTACCATGTTCAATGAATAGAAATATAGATAACCAAATTTCTTCTTGTGAAGCTGTTAATTGTATCTGGAAGAAGTTAGAGGTTACACACTTTGGCACTTCTAAAGTGATTGAAACTAGGAGAGCTATGCTTAGAGTTGAATACCATGGATTCAATATTCAGTATGGAGAACCAATATGTATAGTTTAACAGAGACTTATGACTATAGTCAACAGTCTACAGTCTATGGGAGAAAAAGGGTTAGATGATGAAGCCCTTGTGGATAAGATAATTGATATTATGCCTAATGAGTGTGAATCAAAGAGAACAGAAATTTAGGAGAATAGGATGGTCACTCAAATTTCTCTTGATGAACTATTCAAAACTCTTCTCCAACATGAAAAAAGAATGAAGAGAGATGATGACAACATCAAAAAGAATAATGGAAATGGTACTATTGCTTTTATAACTACATAAAATCATATGAAAGCTAAGACTCCTGAGAGAGTAACCAGATCCAAGTCTAAGAAAATAGTTATTCAATCAAAATCTAGTGAAAGTGATGTCTCGGAAAATGAGTTAGAAAATCATGATTGAAGTTTTAATAAGATAGCTGGCCAGAGAAATTTCTAATCCAAGTATAAGAAAAAGGAAAGGAAAGACAAGGAATATGGAGATGTTACTTGTTATGAATGCAAGAGAGCTGGACATATTAGACCAGATTTCCCTCTAATCAAAAAGAAAGAAAGAAATGAAAGGCATTCTGAAAGTAACCGAAATAAGTATTACAAAACCAAAGATAAGAATGTTCTAAAACAAAATGGCACCTAGAGTGCCAGTGGTGGTGACTCTTCAGATGAATCATCTGATTATGAATCTTCAGGACACGAGAATCTTAGTCTTATAGCCAGATTACCCATTAAAAATCATTTCCTTATGGCTGAGGTATGAAATTCTGAATCATTGGCCAATGTATATTTAAATTATAATGATAGTAAGTATTATATCTATTTAGATGAATAATCCTCTTCTGATGAAGAAAATACTTCACCTACCTATGAAGAAGTTTCTAGGTTTGCTGAACTTCTTGAGATTGAAATTTCTAAACTGAATAAAAAACTTGATAAGGAAAACTCTAGAAATATTATTCTTACAAAAAAAATATCAGATTTTTCTAAAGATCTTGATAGGAAAAATTCCGCTTTTATAAATATTTCAAAAAATCTTGAGGAAGTAAATTCTGACAAGAACAAAATTTCTAAAGAGTCGGAACAATTAATTTCTATGAAAAGAATTTTCGATCCTAGCTTTAGTTCTAAATATAATGATTTTGAAGATAAAAACTTGGTTATAAATCTCAGGTCCAAAATGTTTTCCTTAAAGAAGTGTTTATCAAATTTTACCCATGGTATCGAAAATTTTGACAAAATGTATTCACAAATACGACCTTTAAGAAAAAATCTGCATTTGGTTATACCCATGAAAAACCAACTTTTAATAACAACTACTTTGTTTCACAAAGTGCCCCTTTTTGTACCAAGTGTTATTGTGGTGGTCATTGGGAAAAGAATTTTTCTTTAAATAAAACCCAATCTCTAGGTATTCATAAAGCCTATTTTTCAAAGAAAGTGTGGGTGCCTAAATTTTTTTTATCTGGAAATCTCATATCCAAACATGTTTGGATTCCAAAAGTCTAATTCTCTTCTTGTTTTCAGAAAGATAAAGGAAGTACCAACAACAATACATGGTACATTGATAGTGGATTTTCCCAGCACATGACTGGTAAAAAAAGATATTTTGAAATGATTATCAAAATGAAATAAAGAAATATAACATTTAGAGATAATGTTAAAGGAGATATAATTCATCAGTTTATAGGAACGCAAGATCAACTTGCTGATTTTTTCACAAAATCATTATCCTTTGATAAATTTTAATACTTTAAACAAAATTTAGGAATGATAACCATAAGGTAATCATTCTTCATTAAATTCTTGTTTAACAATTCTCCTGACAGTAATAAACTCCTTTTCATAGGGGGAGTACATTTGATTGTTAGTGTAACTACAATTTGAATAATCTGTTTTTCAAAAATAGTGTAACTAAAATTCTCGTAATCTGTTTTTCAAACTTAGTGTAACAAAAATTTTCATAGCTAGTTTTTCAAACGTTTCAGAACTGAAGTTTCTGGAATGACAATTTCCAAAACTAGAATTTCCAGAATGGAAATTTCCGGAATGGATATTTCCGGAACTGAAATTTTCAGGATTGAAGTTCTCAGAATGAAAACTTCCGGAATGGAGATTTTCGTACTGAAATTTTCGTAATGATATTTTCATACTAGAATTTTCATAACGATTTATTCCTACTGGAATTTTCGTAACAATATTTTCTTACTGGAATTTTTGTAACGATATTTTCATACTAGAACTTTTGTAATGAGTTTGTTTTTAAATTCATTTCTTTAAGAAGAATATTACCAATTACGAACAATAATTCTAGCCAATCCGAAAGGTATGATTTCCTTACTTAAATTTTTTAATCATATTTTTCTTGCTGGTATTTTCCTGAGTTTTTAAAAAATTCAGATTCTAGTTTTCCTCAAATCCGGATGGTTTCCTTAAAACCTCAAAAGATCGGAGTCAAGTTTTCCTTGCGGGAGTGTTTTCAACCGTCAGATTAGATCAAAACATTTTCAACCATTAGATGGATTTTGGAAGACCAAAGGTCACATCCATCGCCTATATAAAGGGTACCCCAAGACTTATCCCACATCGGTTTTTCAAATCCTTTGGGTCTCGAAGCCCAGCTGCTCTTCTTAAGACCGGTTCCAATCTTTGCAAAGCCATTCTGAATCCTTCATGTCTCTCTGTTCCGAATTTGTGTTGAAGCAACATCTCAAGATATGACAACTTCAAATCCAATCTCAAAGTGGTTAATATTCAAGGAAAGGTTGGTACATCCAAATTTCTATAAGTTTTATTCTATTATTTCAAAGAATATTAGACTGAATGGATGGAAATATGTTTGCATAGAAAATCCAGATAAACAGGATCCAGTTTATACTGATTTGCTGATTGAGTTCTATGAGTCTGTTTCCTTCCAGATGGAAGATAGCAGAGAGTGGCTTTCATTCAAGTCTTATGGGAAGACTTATAAACTATCTTACTCCAAGGTCGCGAGCTTGGTTGGTTTATCCTACAAAGGAGAAGCTGAGTTCTGCTCACACAAACTTCCAGATGAGAAAAGATGTTTCAACCAGGAGAAGGCACTGAAATGTCTTGGTCTCAAGGATGCTTTAACCATTAAGATTGCTCATCTCACTCCAAACAATAGAATTCTTCAGCTTTGGGTGCAAGGCTTTCTGGTTCCAAGAAGAGGTGACAAGGATAATTTGAAGAAAAGTGATATCTATATCTTAGATTTCTTGGTAAATCTAAGAAAGATAAATTTGATGAGACATGTCTTGATTACGATCAAGAACATCAAAGAAGGTAATTTGAGAGCTCAAATAATCATGTTCCCTACCTTACTATCAAATCTGATAGTTCGGTGCTTAGATTCTATCAAGGTTTCATGAAAATCAAAAGTCCATAATTGTAAGCCTATTTTAGTAAGTGATGATACTTTGAAGAGGATGAAGATGTGTTTTTCTAGTGAATCCATAGAATTCTACTCTTTCTGTTAAAGAAGTTGAGTAACTTCAGAAAGGTACACACACTATGGAACCATCCAAAAAGAAAAGGAAGAACAGAAAGCTTAAAGAAGTGGAATTTGATGAAGAAAATCCTAAATCTAAGGAAACTCGGTCTGCTCCCCCCAAGCCGAAGAAACAAAAAACTTATCCTAATGAAGTTGTTGCGAAGTGGAGGGATGATAAGCAGAAGAGTAAAGAAGGGGATTCATAATTCGGATTGGACCCTACAGAGGCTAAGGCCTTAAAAGAAAGGCCTGCGGAAGAGTTAGAGATCAGGTGAAAGAGAAGAAAATGAAAAAGAAAGTGTCTGAAGCTGAAGTGGTGCAATATTTTCTGAGAGCTATAGAGTTATCTTCTGAGTTGATTTAGGTTCTGAAATCTTTCCTTACATAACCTTCTTTACCAGAAACTCCTCCTAAGAATTATGTCACTCCGGAAAAATTAAAGGGTAAAGAAGTGGCTGAAGAAGCTGAAAAAAATCCTAGGAAGAAGTAGAGGATGATGTTGAAGAAGAAGAATAAGAAGAGGGAAGTGAAGATTTAGATGCCTATATTAAGAAAGTAAAGGTTTTTAAAGATAAGGCAAAATCCACACAGTTAGTTACTCCAGGAAGGGAAGGTGAGGAAGGTAGTAAGTATGATGATAAGAAACAGCAAGAAAAAGAATATGTTTTATACGAGGACGAATAATCCTAAGAGAAAATTTTCTTGATGAAGGACAAGAAAAACAAAAACCAGATGAAGACCATATTATTCAAGTTTTTGAATCCGAGGAAGTATCTCCTAATGAGGAACCAATTCTGGAGTCTGATAAGGGGAAGAAAGTTCTCATGGATACTCCAACAAAAGAAGTCTTCAGGAAGAAAGAGGTTGGTGGTTCTTCTAAGAGAAAACTGGTGAAAATTGATGAAGACCAATCTGAAAGAGATTTATCTGATTCGGAATCATCATCTCATGGGCATGATTTTGTGGTTGAACCTCTAATGAAGTTGGTAGACACCATTCATATTTTTTCAACTATAGATTCCAGATTCCAAATGTTGCAACAGAGTATGAATCAGAAATCAAATTCCTTATCCATGGTCATGGATAAGTGTGTGAAGATCGAAGCCGAACAAAAAAAGTTTTCTTATTGATTATGATGAGCATAGAAAGTCCTACATTAAGGTAACAAAGTGGTCTAGAAGACTTTATTAAGACATAGTGTAGCTTGAAAATTTTCAGGCTGAAGTTCAAAATGCCTTTGACACTGAGGATAAAAAGATTAAAAATCTTCAAGATGAGTTGATTAATGAGAAGAGTTCTTGGAGTCAACAAGTGAAAGAACTAAGTTAAAAGGCTAATTATTTGGCTCAAAATCTTTTTAGTGATAGAAATCTCAGGATCGAGCTTGAGAGAAGACTCGTACAGCAAGATGAATTGTTAAAGATACAGAAAGAAGCTATCGAGGCTCAGGAAGAGGCTTTGAATTCTCAAGAAGAAAAGACAAAATCCATGGAGAGGCATGTCGAGGAAGACCAAAGAAACCCAAAGAAGCTCAAAACATTGTTAAAGATGCTGATTCCAAAGGAAAAGGAAGACAAATAAACCCACTCTGATCTTTTTTTTAGTTGTCTTTCTTGGTAAAATTCTCTCAACTCTAATGAAATGTTATTCGGTTGGTTGTAGCTTTTTTTATACTAATGTTTCAGGAACCATATTTTCTTTTCCATTTCCTTCATTTTTTTTGAAAATCACAAAGGGGGAGAAGGAAAAAGAACTACTCCTAAGGAGGATAAATAAAAATTTCTAAGTGAAATATCCTTAAAGTAAGGGGGAGTTTCTCACTACAAAGATTTTCATTCCTAAAATAATGAAAACTCCACTCCGGAAATTCAGAATACAATCCTTAGAGTTTCAATGCAAAAGGGGGAGTTAGTTGTATTCACTTACATCCAATAACAAAGGGAGATAAGTTTTAATTTCAAGGTCTAATGAAATTTTTTCAAAGTCCTTATATTCTTTTTAATAAGGATGTTTGTGGTTTCAAAAAAGGGGGAGATTGTTGAGTCAATAAGGTTTTCCTTATGACTTTTCCATTCCTTCTTGTTTTGAAAATCACAAACACCTTATACTTAAGAAAATATAAATTTTACCTCCATAAATAAAATTTACATCTTTAAGGAATTTTTACCCTAACCAAGATTTTCATATACATAGAAATATTTTTCTCAAGTATAAAACCGGATTCATACCCAGAATCCCAGAAGTTATATAATGTCAAGATTTGGAGCATTCTGTTTTTAGGATCCTAATTCTGGATTTGGACTGTAATGAAGTACCAACCCGAATTCTGGACTTCGAACATTCATGAGTTCGACTCAAAACTCTTATGAAGTTCAACTCCGAACTTTCATGAGTTCAACTCCATACTCTTATGAAGTTCAACTCCGAACATTCATGAGTTCGACTTTGAACTCTTATGAAGTTCGTCTCCGAACATTCATGAGTTCGACTCCGAACTCTGATGAATTTCGACTAAAAACATTCATGATTTCGACTCTGAACTCCTATGATGTTCGACTCCAAACTTTCATGAGTTCGACTCCGAACTCTTATGAAGTTCGACTTCAAACTTTCATGAGTTCGACTCCTAACTCTTATGATGTTCGACTTTGAACTATCATGAGTTCTACTCCAAACTCTTATGAAGTTCAACTCCGATCATTCATGAGTTCGACTCCGATCTCTGATGAAGTTCGACTCCAAACTTTCATGAGTTCAACTCCGAACTCTTATGAAGTTTGACTTAGAACTTTCATGATTTTGACTCCAAACACTTATGAAGTTCGACTCCGAACTTTCATGAGTTCGAATCCGAACTTTCATGAGTTCGAATCTGTACTCCAATGCAGTTCAAATTCAAACTTCTACATGTTTTGATTCTGAACTCTGGTGAAACCAGACTCCGAATTCCTATAAAACAGAATCCGAACATTTCCTAACATAGACTCCGAATTTCTTTTTGGTTAGACTCTGAACTTTTAATTTTCTCACACTCAGAAATTTTGTATGTATATCAATTATATATTCTCCATTGGAAAATGATGTCATGCATTCAGTTATACATGATTTATTATTAAACGATGTCGTCCATTCTTTTTCTAATTAACCGTTGGATGAGTTACATGTGTACAGTTCCCTCTAAATTTCATGGAAAATATGAATAATGGAGGAGGGATCCGACCATTGGACATTTTCCTATAAATAGGAGCTCATTTTAAAGAGCTCAACAAAAAGTTGATCGATCTAGAGACCACACACTGTTAAGGATATTTCTAGAGAGAGAAGTTTTTCATGCCTTGTGCATACTGAACTGCTCGTTCAGATTGCTTCATGAGACTCTGAATGTTGGTGATTATATTCGAGGTCTTCCGGGGATAGGAAGATAGTTGTGACGACTACCTTGAAGTTCGAGGGATTCTTTGCTGAGGAAGACATAGGTTCCAACTACCTTAGAGTTGAGGGCTTGGGAGGATAGAAAGACATAGATTATGATCTTCGTATCAAGGGATTACCCTGGTGTAGGTAAGATAGATTTTCTTGAAAATATAATTCAAGGGACCTTTATCCAAGGTTGTTCGATACCCTTCTCTTTGGGATAAAAGACTTATATCTTTTTACTTGTAGTTTTACTACTTGTTTTTACACTGTACTTTTGTATTGTAAGGAAAGTATAACCTTCTTATAATTCCTTACACTTGTACTCTAATTAGTTTAGATTCAATACGCTTTAAGGTTGAATCTTATATTGTAAAATTTTGTTCCAATTATCTAATTGGTGATTAGAGGTGTTGTGAATTTTCTTAGTTTAAATTTATTAAAAATAGATTCTCCCTTGTCAAAGGAAATTTTTAAAGTGTTCAATTCATCCGCCCTCTTGTATATTGAGAATCTACATCATTATTTAGATCCTACAATGAGTGGTAGTATGACTTCATGGGGTCCTTCTCACTATAATTTTAGATAGGAACACCCGCTTTCTGTCTCATTTATAGAAAAGTTTTCATAGGGCGCTTGTTACAAAATTGATTATAAGCACAACATACCTCTCTCATACTGATGTCCAGTCAGATCGTTTGATACAAGTGCTGGGGGACATGCTTTGAGCATGCGACCTAGATTTTGGGGGATATTTGGAGTGGTAAATTCCCCTAGTTGATTTCACCTACAATAATAGTTATCATGCAATGATATATGTGTAACCTTATGAGTATTTATAAAGTATGTCATTCCCTTATCGCTTATGCAGGTTGGAGGCAGGAGAGAAAATGTTACTCGAATAACGCCACGTGCAGGAGACTTCTGAGCAGGTCCAATTGATTCAACAGCAGATGGATACTACATAATGTCACCTAAAAATATACGCCGATCACCATAGACGACCTCTAGAATTCTAGGTTGGGGATCGTGTTTTCTTAGGTGCTTCACCAAGGTTGGGAAACAGGCAGATCAGGAGACAAGGTAATGTTTCATTGAGATATGTTGGGCCATTTGAGCTTCTGGAGAGAGTTCGGTCAGTTGCCTATCGGTTGTAGTTACCTTAGAGGTACCAATCCATTCACGACGTCTTCCATGTATCTTATCTATGACGATATCACTCAGAACTGTCTCGTGTTTTTCATCCAATGGAGTTTGAGCTTCCGGTTGATGCATCCTTTGAGGAGCATCTAATTTGTATAGTTGATAGGAGCACAAAGGTTCTTCGATAGAGATAATTTCTTCTAGTGTGGGTGATGTGGCATCATGGCCATTTATAGGAAAAGACTTGGGAGAGAGAGGCTGACATATATTCTTAGTGGCCAGAGTTGTTTTCAAATGAATCATGTCCAATCTTTAGAGAGAAATTCAGGGACGAATTGCTATAAGGGGGAAGATTGTAAGATGTTGGGTTTTTCTTGAGGTATGGATCTCTATTTTTGTGTTAATTTGGTTTTATTCCTTTTTGTATTATACCCTAGGCTGGTTCGTGGGCTAGTTGGGTTGTCTTTTGGAATGAAAGGGAAAATAGGCTGAAATCTGGTTGTAGGCCAGGTACATGTCATGTAGTTGGTCTACACGCCGCGTACTTCTCGTACATAGTGTGAACTAGCCCATTACGACATGTATCATGTCTTGTTCAGAAAAATAAAAGGAAATAACTTGTTTTGTACCTGAGTTACATTTCTTGTTCTTTCCCAGTGGGTTTTTTATAAAAGAGGTAGTAGCATCATTTTTTTACAGTCAGAATTTTTTTCCACTATTTTTGAGAGCCTAACCCCCCCCCCCCCAAATAGTTTTCATATATTGTACCCATCTGGACTCTGATTAGAGAACCTTCAATCATGTTGTAACCACATCGGTAAGTACTCGATTCTTTTTTAGTCATTGTTGATTCTTCAGAACAATGATTATGCTATTTAGATTTCGGCTCGTATTCCCTAATATCCCATTCTTTATCCGTTATTCAAATTGCTTCCAAACCATGACTAATCGGGACTTGATATTGGATGACCTATCTACTACTGATGCTAGTTAGGTTTTCTATACATTCTTTTAGCTTTTTAGGTGTTTTTAGGTGATTAGGATTTTCACCACCCATCAAAATTTTTGAAGTGGCCTCGTTTTTTAGCAAGTTGTTTGTTGTAAATGTAGTCGAACATAGTGAGGATTATGGTAGGTTCCGTTTTGGTCTATTGACACCCGTTACATGATTCATTGTCACCCAAGGGATGCACCTTAATAAAAAAAATACATTTTTATGCCTCTTTGAACCACCCATGGTGTGTGTGCTTGGGATTTTCTAGTTAGAGGAATTCTTTAGATGCCTTGATAGCTCCAGTAGCTTATTTAGAAGATGTACTTCCTCCTTTCTCAATGAATATCATATTTTTCCTTTTTTATTTTGATAGTAATGGCATGTTTAATGGTTTATAAGGGAGGTTAAGCCCATATTATTATATTTGATAAATGGTTTTCATGAGTTGGTATACTTGTGGCTTGTGTAGGTTGATGTGAGTGGGTATAATCACATGGAATGAATGATTAATTAAAATTCGTGAATGAGTTATTGAATGGTTTGAAATATTCCTAGACTGCTCTCCATAGATCTGGAACATGGTAGTGGATGCCTTGGGTTGACATTGCCCCTTGGGTCTTGATATTTCGTGGATCTGTATTTCTTTCTCTTGCATATGACTTTCTATTTCCATGATCTAAGGACACTAATTAGTGCTTAACTGAGTTTCTAGCAGTGATACCTGTGGGACATGATAATATTCCTTGGAAAAGTTCCTTGGATCCAGCCCTCTGTGGTCTAAAATTATTATATGGGTTCCTTAGTTTGCTGACACCTTTGATCCAGTCCTTGGGGTCTTCTCTTCACTATACAACACGATTGTGGGATAATTAACTTCACTATAAGGTGTCGTCGTGGGACACTTGACTTATTTATACAGCCTAGTTGTGGGTTATAGGATACTGATGGATATATGGTGTGGTCGTGTTACTTGCTGATTTACTTTTTTATAGCTTCCATGTCAGGATATGACTCTCTTTTGTAGGTAGCCTTGAGGATTGTTCTATTTTAAGTACTGCAATAGACTTATGCCATTTGAATAAACACCTTATTGCTATTTACAATTGTTAGAAATATTATAGAATTTCTGTTAGAACTATATAGATATGGGTGATTGCATACTAGGATGTTTATCTCACACCCTGTTTGGGCCTCCTTGGGGACCCCACCAGAATATATGGTTGTAGGTGTTGATAAGAGTAAGTTCCCTAGTACAGTTTGTTGACTTTTTCTTTGGAATATGGGAGAATTTGATCAAGTTGAGGCTTGTGATGAAGGGATTCCTTTTTGGTCTTTTCTTCCTTTCGATATACTTGTATTGTATTATATTAACATGTACTATTCAGGATGCTTTCTAGATACTTATACCATCTACATCATTTTTTTATGAGAAATTTATAGTTGTTATTATGTATTCCAATCTTGCATTCCTTACATTCTATTGAATGGTATTTATTTTGCTTTCGATATTTACTGTATGTTTTACTTCTACTGTTATACAATGGTAATGAGGGCATAGTCTCCCCACTGACTTACCTAGGCCCTTGCTACTAGTCAGTAGCCTCTGGTGATTTGGGAGATGCGCTTGTGGCCATGTGACCAACTGAGATTTGGGAACCATTTCGGGTGGCATTTGGGCCTGGGACGTAACAAACCATGTTTCTAGGAACTATTAAGAGACATTGTTCATAAAAAGACTTTTCTAACTAACAACATCTATTATCATATAAAATAAATGAGATTAAGATACACATACTTTATTTGGATCAATCTAAGATTGAATGAAAATTTATTTTTTTCATTTTCATAACAAAATAACCACTTTATGTATGAAAAGAAATCGTAAACAAAAGGAGAAAAAAACACAGGAAAAAATCTAATAAATTATCTTGCTACAACATTAAGATAGAATAACAGTCAAATTTAAGATAATTGTATTGGAGAAGCTCTAACTCCAATCTAAAATTTAAATGTTCACTAAAAAAATTATTTGAATCACACTGAAGTACTTCCATCATAAACCAAGTGATAAGAAATTTTATTTCAATAGTACTTAAGCTCCCACCACCATTCGGTCATCTCTTAAAAAATTCACATAATCAATAAATATATTTAGTCATATATTCAAGGTTTGGAAAATATTTCCATATTAGTTTTTTTAACTTCAAGTTCATGATGAAATTGGAATAGGCCTTCAGAGGATCTGAATAAGAAACTAAAGAATTCAAAATAGTCATCGAGAAGAAAATTTATATAATACAACTGTAATATATTAATTTTCATATGTAAGTAATACCAATTTTTCTTATTCTTAATTTGGTATCAATGATCCTTTATCCACATCATCCTAACATCATCTTCAATATAAAAATTCCATTAGTAATTAAATTCATCTAATTATTTCTTCACAAATAGTTAATATATAGTTATATATTTCTATTTTCATAGAAATGAAATGGTGTGAAGTTAATGTTTACTTTCCTTCTAATGAATCTCTAAAAACCTTGGAGATAAGGTTATTATCTATACCCTCTAGTAGTATCCTTAAATCAAGAATTCATTTGGATTTGGTGTCTTTTTTATATCCCTTCCTTCACCCCTTCTATCTTCAAAATGAGGATGATTTCCTATATTCTATGATACTTATATCAAACCCTCTATTAGAATGTTCTAATAAACTCTTTGTTCAGTTGATTTTATTTACTTTAAGTTCATTCATTTTTTTTATTTTTTTATAGACCTAGGTCCTTTTTTTATCACTACTACATATTTACATAAATAATTATTGATAACCATATATCTAATGATGTATCCCAATAATATTGTAATAATTAGTTTGGGTAGTTTGGAATAATCCTTATGGATTTTGGTTTTATTTCCTTGGTTATCAGTATACATATTAGAATTGAATCCTCCCTTTTCCATTAAATGCTTTTAAATGGTTTAAATATTAAGAATATGAATACACATAATGGGTCACAGAGTCTTGGTAAGGATCCTCCCCATAGTGTTAATCATTGTGTTTATTAGTTACCAATACTAAAAAAATTTCTTCTAACCTTGTCGCTATGTTCTTATCGCAACCTTAATTATTTTTACATCTAGGTATCCTTCCCAGTATGTTTAAAATAATTATATATATTGAAATTATAAAATTTCTCATATATATTGTTCCCAATACACAAGGTTAGTGTCTTGGACATAATGCATTCATGTAAAAAGCTTGGGACCCTGTAATACTAGAGGTCGGACTCAGGGTGGTGATTCTTTTTTTAGTAGATGCACCTAACCTCAATGAAGAAACAATCCAATAGATAGGATTATATCTCAAAGAAGTATTGTAGGGGAGGATGGGGGTAGGTTAAATCAATTTTTCATTAACATTGATCTAATATTCTTTAATAGGACTAATATTGATTGAAGGACACTTTATCACAAGACCATGATGCAAAACGAAATAAAGGTGGCCCAAATGATTATAAGAAGATCGATAATCATATCAAAACCTAAAATATACCTCCCTAAATAATTTGTTATCTTACTCCACATTGATATGGAAAAATTAAAAAATGTAATTTGAAATAAAAATTATAATTATAATGTGTGGAGAAACTAAAAGAACAAGGCCTTTGACCTATTATTAAAATATAGAAATTGACCAATGAGGTTTCCCAACATTTGAAGGACATCCATATTTCAGAAGGGGTTGGGAAAACCGAGGAGGCATATCTATATAGTCTGGATTAATGGATAGTGACATGATAAAATCATAGGTCCACATAAATAAAGAGAAATTAATACCATAAATGACCCATCATGCTTGATACCATAAAAAATTGGTTTCTCTTTCACTATGAATATTATAATCAAGCTATAAGTATCCAATAATCTTATTATCATGCACTCCTTTAAACCTTATAAAATATTGCAATGTCTAAAATATCCATCAAATGATCATCTTCTACTACCAAAATGGATCACCAAGGATAGATGCAAGAGGGATAAAGCTTCAGAGAGCTCTAAATGGAAGATAAACATCTCTATTATCCCACTGAGAAGCAATGGAACCTTTAGGAACTGTGAGATTATGGGAAAATATGTAAGATATTTAGAAATAATTAATGTGGTAAAAACCCTCATGTGAACCAAGGTGAACCCAACAAAAGCCCCCAATAGAAGAGATTTAATATTGTAGTCATTCATCATCTCTAGGCCATGAACCCAAGGTAGAAGGACTGATGTTGGGTGAAAAAAAACTATCTAAGACTGATATATTGTTTTACATTTAAATAATTGATATAGAAACACTTTGTTTCATTAATTTAATGATAACTAATTGATATATTAATTATTCAATTTAATTTTAACTATAATATACTCATAACGATTTTAAAGTTACATTTTTTATCACATACCCTTCAAAACAAAATAATTAATTTCTATAACACTAATAACTAACATGGAAATTCCATGGAGTTTCATAAACGCTTTTAGGTACCATGAAAGATTCTGTCATATAGAATCATTATTCGTCCTCCATAATAACTTTAGGATTCAATGACCTTGACTTGATACTAGAAGAAGTAGTATTATACATTATTACTAAATTTTCTTTTATTGGTTTTAAGTTTCACCCACTTGTATGATCAATATAATACTAGAACCAAGAAATATCATGTTAGGTTCATCGAACATAAACACTTTTTAAAATTTATGATTAATGTTTTCTTGAACTCATTCTTGTTGTTGAATAATTTCAATTGATGAAAACAAAATGATCATTAGATATAGAACAATCCTTAAGAAAATATGTAGTCTCATCAAGTTATTAATATATACAATCATATTTAAAATATGACTGGTGAATAAAATAACTTTTTCCATTTATCATTTAATTATTTTAAAAATCTTATGTGGGGATATTTATTCATCTCATCAAGATTTCAATTTTTGAACAACATCAATAGGTGGTTACTCTTGATGGTGTTGTTCTGACATATAAAATTTCAATACATTAGGAATTTTATTAAGTTACCAGTATCAAAATATAATTACTCAATCTTTCTTCTATTCAATGTTTAATCTCAAAGTTATTTTTGATAATGAATTCATTTATCTAAAACAAAATATTTTATTAGATGAGTATCAAGTTTTTGATTTTTTTTAATAAATAATTTTATTAAATTTGATCACACTAAAATAATTTCCTTTTTAAAATCCTCTTTTTCCATTAATAGTGAAATATATATATTTCAATAAGAAAAAAACCTTACTCTATCAGGAAACTCACCAATTACTATTTTGGTAGAGCATCATCCCGATCATATCATAAATGAATTATTAATGGTTGAGTGAGGATGATTTTATCCAATCAATTATATGGGTAAATTCAACATTATTCATGTGACATCATAAATATTAGGGTGTCTTTTCTCAGTGTAGATCAATGATAATTACAAAAACGAGGCCTGTAACTATTATAGTCACCTAAATATTTTATTTACCTATAAAAAGATAATCTAGCTTCATCCTAAATTGGTATGAAAATATAAGGTTGGATAATCAAGGTCCGTAGAAGTGTCGTTTTGGTAGGAATATAATACTTAGTCTTTTAAAGGGGGATTTAATCTGACTGTGTTATCTCATATTTTCCATTAAGATATAAGTATACCACTAGTGATTTAGTTTTTAATACTATTTTCTCACCACATTAATATGTTAGAACTATATTTATTGGTAACTCCTTACATAACTCCTAGATTAACAAGCATTAAGGTGGTAGAAAACAAAACCATTATCATATCATGCACGTAAAACATTATTTTATTATATGAAAATTTTGAAGAAATTTAATACACTAAACTAATGCATAAAATCAATCATGATATATCAATTATGTTCATGAATAGTAAAAGAGGAAATTATTACATAAATGAAAAATTCATGTATTTAAACATGACATAAACTATTTATGAATAATTCATAAACAAAAGATAATAATAAACATTTTATAGCTTGGCCATTCTTTATGTGAATTCCATAATCAAATAAATATAAACACTTTATATTTAGTTCATCAATATGAACCCTTTTATAATAACAATTATATGTAATTTACTTTAATATATAATATTACATTTAATATTAACATTTTAATTTTTTATTATATTATGTAAAAAATTTAAATTGTATAAATATCTCATATTAATATTATTTAAACATTAATCATACCAATTATCAAACCATATAATTAACAATTAATATTATAGGATACATATTTGATGAATGTTTCCTAAAAATTTAATTAATTATTTATAAATAATTTCTAATAAAAAATTAATAAATAACAAAATAAATTAAATGTATATCCCAAAATATCTTTTAACATAATTTATAAACATTTCATAAACAATATAATTAAATTCATAATTGAAATACAAAAAAAACATTTTATAAGAATTTCATATTCAACAATAAATCCATGTCCAAATAGGCTATATAGCGGTTTCATTTCCCCTAACTACTTCTTAAACTATTAATCATACGTTATGATTTATAATATAGTATTATAATAAGTTCTGGTTCCTGTATAGAAGTAACCCATGACATTCAACAATCATGTCTTGCAATAGGCATGATGCATATGATTTAACCAATATGACATGGATTTTCATTGTATTAACCATCAAATCTCATATGTATGAACATATCATCTTATGGTATGGAGACCTTCATATCATTAAAATCCTTATCAATTGGGATTTCAGCAATTATGATATACCCTACATCATTTTAATAATATTATTCTCTATTTTAAAAACATGGAGAAGTGCTGTCATAGGCTATAACTGCCTTCTGTCATGTATTATGACTTGAAAAAAATAATGGAATTGTTCTATGTCACTGTCTGCAGAATACTGTGTCAATGGGAATTAATGTAATGTATCTTATGATATAATATATTGTAAGAGGAGGTTCTAAAAAATTTTCAATCATTTTTAGTTATATAGAATATATAAATTATAAAATATCGTGTTTCTTCAAATTTTGAACATCATTTCAAGAACAAAAATGCTTCGAATTTATTTTATTCTAGTAGTGGATTTCATGGGATAGTTGAAAAATTAAACTAAGGAAATAAATTAATAGAAATCCATATTCCTATGATCAACATGCTCAAAACATGAAACAATGTATAACATCTCACTGATAATCCTTAGCTAAATCCTTCATTATAATGGTTGTATGTACACCCTTTAAAGGAAGCTAAAGGAATGCATCCACCATATTGTATCTATAGATGGGAATTTATCACCTAAATATTGAGTAGGATTCTCCTCAAGGACATGATAATATAGTAGATATCTTGGGAAAAGGGTGATGAAGAATAAAGTATAGAGTGATTATTCATATAATTTAATCACCATTAATATAGACTTTAGCCAATTTATATAGGCCTTCAAAACACACCATAATGATTATGAAATTACTCGCATGTTAAAAAGTAAATGTGTAAATTATATGTGGTTTCAATTGGTTGTAACCATTTTTACATGCCCTTATCTCTTAAGTGTATTAATTTTCCATGTGTTTAATGATAGATTTTATTAAAGAAGAATCCAAATGTTAATGCATTAAAATTCTTCTAGAAGTTGAATAACATTATATAACGTGATTTAAAACATTCCCAACATCTTGGAATGAGATATTACTTTTTATCTATACATATTTTACTATATTACATACTCTATTATACACAACCATATAGAGTACTTAGGGCATAATATTCTTCCCAAAAAATATTAGAAAAAACCATGATCACAATAACTCCACAGAATAAAAATGGATCAGCTTCATTTTTGATAAATTTAAAGTCATTGATATCATTACCAAAAAGAGTATCCCATCACCAATTGACTTGTTTAAACCCATAACTGGATCATTCAAACTAATTAATCTAGTAATAATTTCTTGATCATCGAAACCATCAAATTGTATCATGTATACATATTAGAAAAAATATTTAAAAATTGTTGTGGGTTTGAAATATATTTTATATATTTCATTATCATAATGTAATGTTATGGGTATAATAATTTGAATATTATGACTATATAATCAAAAGAAACGTATTTTTCATAGTAAATACCATGAATTTGTTTAAACCCACTATCGAAAAAATGACATTTGTAGATAGACACTTAGCTATCCATATCAGTATACCAATAAAAGACCCAGTCGTACTCAAAGGGTGTTACCCATTAAAGTAAATCAACTAGGTTTTAAAACTAATTATTGTAAATGGATTATATTTCATATTTCATTTCCATTAAAAATATATCCAAGTAATAACCCTTGATAGATTCTTGGTAAGATATTGGATAATCATCTATAATCATTACATCACTTTCGTTGAAAATATGAAATCCTTATCTCTAGAGTTTTTGAAATGTTATCTAATGATATCATAAGGGTGAGGTGGTTTGGACCACATTTCCATAGATTCTAGGATGAAACATGGGATAGTGTCATGATGCTATGGTGTAGTGTATGGTGAATATCCTAATGTGACAAGTAGTCACCTGATATGCGGGTGAATGATGTGTGAAATTTTTACTCAATTATATTATATCTTTTCATTAACCAATCAAAATTAAAACTACTGAATTTTTTAAGATTAATGAATCTATTTATGAACTCCTAACAGTCACCACTACTTGTGATCTAGAGTATAAACCATAGACAATTAGCACACATGGTTTTTCTAAAGTTCAACCCCAATGTGGAAATCTACTCTTTGTTGTGTTAAACTTCCCTGAGGGAATAGATTATTATTCCTAAATTACTTGTTTAAACTTTCATGTGAAGTTATCATCCATTATAAAATGAAAAAATTGGTTTCACATACCATCAACATCCCTTAGGGGTAGGTATTATCCACATCCCAAAATCTGTCCCCATAAAGAAACTTCCTCAAAAAAACCATCAGTACCCAAACATGAATATGATTCGATTGTTTTGATATACTCTAATTATACCATTTTACTTTACAAACTCCATGAATTAGATTTTTTTATTATCTGGATGTCACAACATCTTCATAATAATATGTTTTTCCTCAATGAATGGATCTTCAAACTCGAAAATGTAACAAAAAAAATACAGCATACAAGTCATCCTTTCTATTTAACTAAATCTCACTGTCATATTCTATCATGAAATATCAATCTTCTAAGTGTCTTGAAATATAATATGATCAGAATTAGAAATGGTGATTTTAATTATATATCTTAAACATTTTTTTAATATATAAATATATCATAGGTCTTCACTTTACTCTTCTCATTATTCTTGTTTGACACACAAGATCTATCCTCTCACAATTATCATTGAATTCAATCTTTGATAATCATCATATAATCATATTCTTAGGTTTATTCAATACATATATTATTTATAAGAAAAAAATATAAGGACATCCTTTATGTTTAATTTCGATAATATATTCAATAAAAGAACTAATTAAAAATCATGAAAAATATCTTTATTCTATTTATATTTATTCATTGAACTACATGAATAATATTTTTAATATTTGAAATATGAAAATACCTATAATCCTAGTATAGGGATGTTATCTATTTTATATTTTCAAAACTAAATTCCATCTATTATTGTCCTTTAATACTAGTTAACATATCTCTATTTAAACTTCCATGTGGCACGAAATTATCCTCAAAATATTTCCAAATATTCTATAAATATTCAAACCTCTCATCTGTATAGAAATATAAATCATAAATATATTTTTATGTGGATGTTTTCATCAGGTTTTGATTGAATATAAAATTACAGATTTTAATTCCTCTTCAAATTTAATTCTTAGAATGAATCATAACATGATCTCCTTATTCTCAACACTTTCCTTGGAAAAATATTATATTTTTGATAATTAATTCACTTAAAATTAGCATCAGTATGAACAATATTAGTTTCTAAAAAAAATCTAACCATTTAAACATTAGTAAAATTCTAGAAAATAATAATATGAAAAGAGTGAATAAATCTCATCAATCTATAATAACGTGAAATTTTTAAATTTACAGACTATGCAATGGAAAGTTACCTTTATACAAGACGCATAATACTCTTAGTAATTCTCTATATAACTCTCATACACTTATTGTGGCTCCCTAGTTTACCTTATTAATCCATGTAATGAAACGTGTGCATTTTTTGAAGGAATATTATGAATTCACATGACTCTTATAAAATTATGCATTTTAAAAATTATTCAATATTTACACCTTGAGTGAGTCAAGTTAATTTTCAAATAAACTTTACACATAAAAAGGTGATCTCTTCTAATTACTAAATTTTAAATAAATCATTAAAAAATTATTCTTCACACTCTTATGATTATCATTATATACTAGAATAACTCCTATGTTTGATTAGAATTTTCTAAATTCTCGTGATCTTCGTAGATTTACTCTTACGTAATGAGTACTTATCCAAATTTCATAACATGATACAATTTCCAAAACAAGTGAAAATATACTCAAATTTTCTTAAAACATCCTTAAATACTTTTTGATACCTTTATATCCTCTATAATCACTTTAAAATAAGTTTATATTGTATCATATTATTTTCAGACATCATCATCTTCAATTACAAAGAATTATTGAAATTAAAAACTCAATTAAGAGTATTTCCATGTATCTCACCATCTATTTAATTCTAAATTTTACTAGGTATGATCAAACCCCCAAACAAGTGATATTATTAATTTTATCTAGAATACTTTGTTCTCAATAATTATTTTTGGGGATTCTCAACATAACATTAGTCTTTATAATCTTTTAAAACTCCACACAGCTCTTCAAGTTTTTTAATACCACCATTTGTCTATCTAATTTCTAAAAATATTGTATATAGTGTCCCATTTCATATAAATAAGTTCAAATATCATTCAAATTAGAAATATATATATAGTCATCACTTATATGGGATTCTATAATTTATTATTTCATTACTATTCTCAAATAAGTATCAATACAACTTATTTTATTTCTTTTTAGTATTTATAATGACATAAGAATGTATAATCACTTTGTTGGAACCTACTAATTTTGATGCCCATAATTATTGTTTAGTATATTTCTAATGAGATTACTATTTTATGTTAAAATTTAATTTTATAATGAAATTAGATGAAAATTTGGCTATGTGTTGGAATGAGTCACCCCATGACATGTCTCACCGCCAGAATGACTTATAGCCAGACATGTCTCATCGGAAAATATGGGTACTCACCAGAAATAATTACCACAAAATATGTGTCACCTCCATAATGAATTATCTCTTGGATAAATTTCCGTAATAATGAGTCACTACCATATTGACTCACTACCAAGCTTGAGTCACTGCTAGACAGACTCACTATTAGTCAAATTGACTCACTTTTTCCTTAGTTCACAACTAGAGGTGTCTTAACACCCGAAGTGATACTATTAAAATAATTCCATATTTGAAATAAATTATTAAATTGTTTGTTTATGTTAATGAAGAAGGATTATTTAAGTATTAATCATTAAAATTTCTCACGTTTTCATTGATAGAGTTAGAGTTGAGTACGAGGATCCAAAATATATTGATGATTATAATTCCATGGGTACTCCTCCCAAAAGTGATTTATATTTCATAGGATCTCCCTTATGTGAGATATCATATGAGTCATGATTATCACATGTAGTGTGAGTTTATGAATCCTGGAGTGATCATTCACGCGAGAGATTACACGCTGCATTATTACCATCATATGATTATGAAATAGTGTATCATATTGAATATCCATATACATTGTTACATATAGTATATAAAATCTTATGATTCTATGTTTTATATAAAATTTCTTAGAAACAGTAAAATATTCTCTCCAAGCCATATTTGAGGACAGTCATGAATTTTAATCACAATAGAATGATCAACACTACTCTTTACATATCTTCTTAATTTCTCACCCTATTATTTTGATTTTCCATTAAATAAGTGTTCTGTATGCTAATTTTATTCACACACATTGCCTCCTATAATATACATTTAGAATACTTAATATTCTATTAAATCTCTTTTTTCCTGATTAGAAATAGTTATTGTGGAATAGGTCCCTATGTGGGGTGAGCTTTCTTATCTTCCATGTATAACTATGTAAGAATATTTTATCCCATATATCTTGTAAGATTATGTTTTTATAAAAATTAAAGTTTGTTTATTAGATTATAGTTATATAATATTCATGTTAGTGGATTATTTCCAAGAATATGGGTTTAGGTCTTATGTTGAGATTGAACCCCTTGTTTATTCAAATGTGTGTTTCAGTTTTGTTTTCATTTCTAATATTTAATAAGCATTTGGTTTTAAATTTTACACAAAACTGGTAATTTTATAGTTAGTCTTAACTAGTATTTATATAAGTATTTTTTGAGTAAATGTATTTCAATAGTTAATTTAGTTTTCAAAATTATTTTAATTGAAAAATAATCAAGCATTAAGAAATCATTTAGATGATCCTACTTATATCAAACTACTCTTTTGATTGAGTGGTAAATTTTTTATTAAGGGATATTTATTGGAAATTTTTTACTTAATTAACCCATCCCACCTCCATCTTGAGTTACTCAATCTGAAAAATATTTGGTATCAAATGTTTCTTTAGATAACTTTTAACTATAGTTGTAGTTTTGTTTTAATGATATCAGGTTTTTGTTTCATCTAAATTTAATTCTATATGGACAATAGAAAAGAAGGTTTTTCTACTAATATACACCTTTTTTAATGGAAATAACTATTATCATAGGATAATTAATATGAAAACAAAACATGATGGCATGGGTTTTGAAATCTATATAATAATAGAAGATAAATATGAATTAACTCAATTTGGAAGATTTAACTAGAGTAATTCTACTAAGGTAGATTATAATAATAACTATAAATCTATAAATTCCTAGTATTATTCTTTGTATAATGAAAATTTTAATAGAATATGTTCATGTAAAACTATTTTGAAACTTCGAACAATTTATCTTTTTCTGATGAGGGAAAACTTAATGTTAAAGAAATGCGCTTAAATACCAATACTATTAATTAAGAATATTTTAAAATAAAAAAGGATGATCCTATTTCTGAAATGTATTTTAGGTTCAATTAGATTGTGAATATAATTCATTAAATGGGAGACATATTTCTGATAAAGACAATGTGATGTGACTATTGAGGACTCTTCCATATGGATGGAGAAGAACCTCAAACTCCATCAGAAAAAGATGTGATGTAACTAAGATAAATGATTATGAGATGATATGAAAAATTTTAATGTATGGGGAAGTAAATTAAATTAAAATATAAGGGTATGATGAACCAAAGAGAATATATATATATCCTTCAAATCTGCTACATCAAAATAGAAGGAGAAAGTTCAAGCTAAAAGTTCATGTGATGAAGAATCACCCGCTAACAGTTATGAAGAGATGGAGAACACGGCTCCAAGATTTAATAGTATTAAAAAAATATGTGATTTATGTAACCAGCATATAGAATTAAATGTTACAATAGATTAAACTATAAGAAGTATTGGAAGAAATATGATTCTTCAAATGAGATAATTTGTTATGAGTATAAAGGGAACGAGATTTTCGAAGCTGACTATCCTAAGATAAACTATGAAAATAAATATGATCACAAGTATAAGAAGTATAAAAAATAAATAAAAGAAACATGGGGTGTATCTTAAGACAACTTAGGTGATCCAAGCATTACATAAGAGCATAATAATGATAGAACGAACATGTGTTTCATGAAAAACACATCTATGGTATCCTATGTCCTTCATGCTTCCCTTGTACATATTTCTAATAATTATGGAGATGATAGTAATGAATATAAAAATGATGAAAATATGGATAATGAATTGATATTTTAGTATGGTAACATGTTATAAGATACATTCAATGATCTTAAAGATAAATACAAACTACTAAAGAAGTAATATTCTTTAACTGTTAATTTAAAGTCTGGCCTTGTCATTGAAAGAGGGAAAAATGATTAAATTTTAAAAGATAATGATGAATTTAAATTTTTAAATGAGTCATTAAATAAATATTTAGAAATATTTTTCCATGGGAGAAATAATCTCACAAAAATACATGGAAATTAGACAGTATCTAAATATATTTCCAATTTAGGGTATCAAATTGAGAAAAGGATAATTTTCTAGAAGGTTTACTTCCTATATCTCATTATTGAAAGTATGATACTAGTTTTAACTCTACTATCCCAACAAATTATTTATTTCTAAAAGTTAAATTCTTCTTCATAGGAAACCTTTTAATAAAAATATGGGTTCTTAAACCCTTAATTAGTAATATTTAAATACCCAAGTAGGCTTTGGTACCCAAATCATTTTGGTTGTATATTTTTTTTATGAATCATTCTTGACAATATCTAATAAGAACCTATTGTACCTAAAGAGTTGATGTTCAAGACATATGACTTGAGATTATTAAATATTAAAAAAATTCATAAAGGTTGATGAAATACATGCCACTTTTGGTGACAACACCAAATGAAATCTCATTAGGCATGGAATAATTGGTAATTATAAAACTATATTGATTTATAAATTATTATTTGTGGAATGTTTAAAGTAAAATATTCTTAGCATCTCATATCTATGTGATGATGTTTCTCAAGGGAATTTTTTTAAAAATTTTCTAATTATTTGTAGATTAATTTTTTTTTATTTTTTACTTCTTTGAAAAATGAAATTGTTTATGTTATTAGTTTTTATTCTTAATTTTATCAAAATATTTATTTTATAAGTGATTTTCAGAAATAATATTGGATTTGAAATATAAAAAAACTCCATTGAAATATTTACTCACTCACAAAGTGGACTATGAAAGGATTAGTCAAATGTCTGTAGAGGCTTGAATTCCCAAATGACAATGTCTTTAACCCCTATCAAAAAGGGATACAACATAAGATATTTTTTGAATAAAATTAAGAATATTCAACTACTAAACCCCTACATTTGGTTCACATGGACTTGTTATAAACTTCTAGATTTTCTAGTATAAATGAGAAGAACAATGTTTATATCCTTATAAATGACATTTCTATGTATACATGGGTATTCTTCCTAGCTCAAAAAAAGTAAATCCTATTATTAATTAACTAAGTATATTAAATCAACAGAAAATATTAGTAGTAATAGGATCAAGACCAAAATAAGTTATCATGGTTGTCAGTTTGAAAATCAATAAATTGATTTTTTTAAAAGTCTATCATGATAACTTTTCTGCTCACTAGACCACACAATAGAATGGTGTTGTAGAAAAAATAAAAAAAAAATCCAAGAAATTTCCTAGAATGTGATTAATGTGTATAAAATGTTTGTTTATTTTTGGGAAGAGGTTGTGAATTTAGCCTATTTTATAATCAATAGAGTTTTAATTAGACCTATTTTAATGAAAATACATTATTAATTATTGAATAGTAGGAAAAATGTTAATTACTTTTCTGTTTTTGTTTGAAAAGTTTTTATTCTAAACAATAATTATAACCTTAAAAAAATTTCTTACCAGAGTGATAAAAGAATGTTTCTGGTTATTCAACTACTAGTAAATCGTATTGAGTGTTTAATAAAATAACCATGAATGTGGAAGCATTTTTTTTCATGTCATGTTTGATGAAGTGTGTCCACATGAGACTTATGACCCCTTATAAAATGTTGACGATGATTTTTCAATTCTGAATATTAATTACAAACCATTAGATAATTTTTTGAAATAAGAAGAAAAATCATCTAGTTCTATGGAAAATCAATAACCCAAAACTGAATCTATATAAGATCTTGATATTTCCATCCCTTCTTTTCCAAGAGCTATTATGACCCTTGGATACCATAGTCTAGAATATTTATTTGTAGATCTAAATAAAGGTACACAAAATTGAAATTATCTTAGAAATGAGGTTGAAAATCAAGTATTATTGTCACATATTGAACCTAAGAACATAAATGATGAAATTAATGATGAATTATGGGTTATGGAAATACAAGAGGAATGTAATCATTTTTGAAATAAATAATGTTTTATAACATGGTTTTATACCCAAAGAACCTTTTATCATTTTCAAGAAATGGATTTTTACAAACTAGGTTGATGAATCTAGAACTCTAGCGAGAAAAAAATCTAGATTGGTTCCACAATGATATATTTTGGAAGAGGGTATTGACTATGACAGACTTTTCACTAGTTGAAATTATTGAATCCATTAGAATACTGATTCTCAATTAAGATCATTTTGATTTAAAAGTAAATCAAATTGATTTTATAAGTGAATTTTTAATGGTTATATTATTGAGTATTTTTTGTTGATAACCTCATATTTCCAAATACTCACTTTCCTAATCATGTTGTCAAATTAAAAAAATAGTTATTTGGTTTAAAAGAGGATCTTAGAGCTTGGTAAGAGAATATCATCTCTTTTACAATTTCCAAATACTTATCAAAATGTATAGACAATTCTACTCTTTTAATAAAAATAATTCCAAAATATGTTTTAGTAGTTCCAATATATGTTTATGACACTATTGTTTGATCTTATGTAAATTATTTGTGTACTTATTTTTCTTAAAATATGGAAAATAAATTTGAGTTTAGTTTAATGGGTGAAATAAAATTCATTCTTGGTTTTCAATATTTTTAATATAAATATGGAGTCATTTTAAATAAAATTAAGTATATTTAAATACCTTATAAAATATTTTGGTTTAGATAGAACTATAATTAATGACACTTTAAAGAATAATACTTGTAACCTAGATCTCCATAAAGGTATAAATCAATTTTATCAATCCAATTATAGAGGTATGATTGGAATATTTCTATATTTAACTACTAACTCACCTAATGTTGTGTTTAGTGTGTGTATGTGTGCCCATTTTCAAAAAAATCATAAATAATCTCATTAAATTTTTGTTAAAACTATTTAAAAATACCACAAATATGAACCCAATTTAGGACTTTTCTACCATATACAACATGCATTTGACTCAATAAGTTATTTAGATATAGATTTTGGTGGTTTTGATTTAGATAGAAAAAGAACTATTGAAACATGTCATATTTTTGGAAAGTCAATTTTATATTGCTGTAGTAAGAATGAAAAAAAATAATTTCACTATCTACTTTTGAAGAAGAATACACAGCTTAAGGGAGTTGTTGTGCCCAAATTTTGTGGATGAAACACAATTTTCAATAATATGGATATAAATTCATATGTGTACTTATAAGTTGTGATAATTCAAGTATGATAAATATTTCTAAGAATCCTCTCTCTCATTTTGGAATTAAATGTCTTGATGTAATACATCATTATTTAAGGAATAATTTTCAAAAGGGTTAATAACTGTTGAATTCATAAGAAATGAACATCATCTTGATGATATTCTTAAAAAACTATATAATTAAATGAAATTAAATTACATCAAAAATGAATTTGGAATGATATATTATTGTTAGTCTTTAATTCACTATTTGTGATTCACCGTTGGTGAGTCACCACAGGCGACCCAGCGTTGGAGAGTAGTTGTAAGTGAGTCATTATTATTGAGTCACTATTGTTGAGTCCTGAATGGAAAGTAATTATTAAGAAATAATCATTGGTTAGTCACAGTTGGTGAGTCCCATATGGCGAGTCATGGATGGAGGGACACCATTGGACAAGTCACCAGTCTCTATTTCAAGAGTTTATAAAATTACAAATTTTTTATATTAATTATATTTATTTATATTATTATATTTTATTATATTTAATTGTTTTGAATCCGAAAATGATAAATTGTGCTGAATGGTTGAATCCATGTCACTCTCTCTCACACCAACCTACTTCATGTCATTCCAACTCCCCTTTGCCTCCTGACCTTCAGCCTTTTATTCCCTAGATTAAGTCATCATTTTACATTAATGGTGAGAGTCAATCCACCTTCTGAATCATAACCTATGAAATCATTTCCTACTATAAAGTCGAGAGGAGAGTCGTGGAAATATATTTATTGGCCATGAAATCCACATCTTGCAAATCATATTGTGGTTTCCAAAAAATGAATTGGATGCCAAATGTTTCCCTTACAGTAAGTCGTTGGTTATAATGGTGATCCAAGACCAAGGATGGGTAGAATGGTTCTCAATAAATTATTGACCCTTCTATTCTATGATGGTTCACTAGTTTTATTATTATGTAATGTTTATCTTGTTGAAGAAGAAATATTTCATTCAATGGATTTTAGATGGTATAGTGTTTACCTTTTCTTCAAAGGAATGGGAAACATTTTTATATGTTCCTCCTCGGAGTTTTTTTGAATATTATCAATGTAATATACATAGTGATAGTGAACCATTTATTTTGGAGAACACATTAAGAAATCTAACTAAATATTGAACTTTTATAAGGCCTACTAGTACAGATTTGGATGCGTAATGCAAACTTATTTTTAATATTGTTCAGAATTGTTTTTGACCTAGAAAAGGGGACTTCAATACTATTATATATTAGGATGTGTACCTTATATTACTTATTAAATGTTTGGAATGAATCAAAAACTATAGATTCCATTTTATAGACATGAATGAAATTTTTAATTCATCTTTGAGTTAGAATTATCTTTTTTACTCGATGCTAATTTCATCCATATTAGAAACCATGTTTTTGATAGATTATGAGGTGAATGTTGAAGTGAAATATGGTCATTTAGAACAAACTAATGTCATATATGTAAGAATAATATTCATCTAGAACACTTGGTTGATGAAATGGGTTCAATATAATGATAATATTTATGAGGATTTTAATTCTATTGGTCGTCTTACTAGACTTAAGAAACTTGTTGATCCATTATTGGATCTAGATGAGATAGTAGAGTATTCTAATGAAGTGTAAGTAGAGGTTACAACTATTGATGAAGAATATGTGTGAATTTATATTTAAGTTGGTAGTGATCCTGAATTTCCAAAGAACCCTACAATTTATTTTGGAGCTTCTAGTCCTACAATTTCATTACATGTGAGAGGGAGTCTCCTAAGTGAAAGAGAAGATGTGTAGGAAAAGACTGAAGTATCTTGAGATGAGATTTATTCTAAATATTTTAAAGAAATATTTGAAGATTAAGATAGTTGTGATGATGATAATAATGGAGATAGTGGTAATATAAATAATTGAGATGGTTGTGAGGATAGTGATGGTGGAAGCATTGATCCTAGGTATTTTGATGTTTCCAGGGAATAGTCATATCATCCTTCCCCTACTGGATGTATTACCTTAGTAAAATATATGAAGAGACCTAGATATCTAGATGTATAATTGTTGAGAGACCCGGTTAAGAAAGATTAGAGTACTTAGAGACACCAGTTCTAGAGAAACCAGTTGGTGATTCAATATCTTCTATAGGAGAGACCTGAGTTCCTTATGAGGGGGAGAAGCCCCCAAATTATATCATAGTTTCCTCTACATTTTTGTATCCGGTTAGAGTGTACGTGGGGGCGGTTGATGAGTATTAAAAAATTTCAAGGATATTTTTGTCTAGGATTGGAATATTTAGATTCGAATGATGTTATGGAAGAAGTTAGAGAGCATAGAGATTCTCAGGGTTGTTCTTTTATGGAAGAGGTGGTGTATCCTCTAAGGGGAATCCCTTCCTAATTTAAAAAATTATTAGACTATATTATGATGACTTAGATGATTATGAGAGTAGTCTGATAGATAATGGTGGACCTTATGTCTCAATTTTTGTAGAAATAGATCCAAAAGAATATTTATTTGAGTAGATTAACCATGATTGGGAGGTTCATTACTTCCCTTTTGATGCCCCTACTACTAGTTTAGAGCCATAAACGGCCGTTATTCCAAGTAACAAGACACATTCTACTCTGATTCCTTCATATTATATTTCTATGGATGATTTAGACCAATTAATTGGGAGTATCCTTTCTAATATTGGATGGGTTTTGAGGTCTTAGACACTTTCTACCATATAGCTCATTGAATATAAATTTAGGAATCTATTTGAGTTGGTTGTGTTCCATAACTATTTGAAGACGAATTTTTAAATTTAGGAAGTGGAAAATTAAAACTGAAGGTTGATTAGTGAAATAAAGACCATGAAGTCAGTTATGGAGGAGATGGGAACCAGCTTTTCTGCTAGTCAGGATGCTATGATAGAGATATTTGAGAGTTTACCTACAGTGGCTTCTACATCCTTCAATCCACCTCCATTTGTTTCAAATGATCCTATGTGCATCAATTATATTGTTCAATATGGGGTTCAATCTATTAAAGATATCATTTCATTCTACTCATCTTGAGGATTTTAGGTAGATTCATCTTCATGGAGAGAACATATACAAACTAGTAGGGAAATTTTTAAATGAAGCTTAGAGTTATAAGGAAACCATAACAAAGTCCATTAAATGTTACCATTAGTGGTTCTATATCAAACATGGTTTGAATTACCATTTAAATTTTTTTGTTGATAAGATGAGGATTCCACTTGTAACTTGGAAATTAAAGTAACATGTATGAATGATAAAGGTTTTCTAATAGTTGATCATGATATATGTTTTGATAAAATTCTTGAATATAATGAATCCATTCATGTATATCTATGTCATGATAGTGGTTTATCATGAGGTGATTCAAGTGTCTACCTTCACAGCATCTCCTTACTCATACCCATTACCTCCTTAATAAAAGTCGTTCATCAAGTCTTCTATGGAATCTATTAGGCATCTCAAACATATGATCATCAAAGAGCATCCTTAGAATCCATTAGTAATTTCATCCACTACCACAACATCCTCGTCCTAATAATTTTTCCTCCTACCTATGACAAGGGAAATGCACCTTCTTATCCTACCACTACATATGATAGTGATTCATACTAGCCATAGTCTTTTATAGGTATTTTTTAGTATATTCCCTATATTTACTTATGGGAAATAATATCATTACTGTTATCCTTAATGACAAGTCTCACTGATCATTCACATCTTTTATATTTAACATTACTATTTCATATCTTATCATCTTTGTTAATCCCAAAATAAGGGGAATATTTATGGAATTTTTTAACACCCTAAATCCCTTACTTCTCCATTGATACCATAATTCTTACCTTTTTGATAAGTTACCATTGATAAATAGTATATTTACATTTGATACTTATTATTTGATATAAATTTTACCAGTTTGGTTAAAATATATGAGTGATTGTTTGTATTTATATTTTAAATTTTTACTATTTTGGATAATCGTTTAATATAATAATTATTTGAATGTGATTTATTTTACCTTTAAAAACTTAATTACACTTATCATTCGTATAAAATTTTGTTATATCTCACTTTTGACACTTCAAATGTTAAGAATAATGTGGTCTTTTAGATTCATCTCTATATACCTATGTTACTTTTATACACAATTTAATAAAATTCCTATTAATTCTGATAATAAAAATAAGGGATATTGTTGGAATTATCATATTTTAATTCTCACAAATCAAGTTTAATAATCTTATATTGAATTTTTTTTAAGATATAATTTTATTTTATAAGAAAATTTGATGAAAATTTGGCTATGTGTTGGAATTAGTCACAGCTAGATATATATCACTACCTGAATATCTTACTATCAGACATGTCTCGCTACTGTATTAACTCACCTCTATATATGAGTCAGCACAAGAATGAATTATAGTTATAATAACTTACCGCTAAATATGATTCACCACAAGGATGACTTATTTCTAAATTTAATTACCACAAGAATGAGTCACTGTCATATTTACTCACTTCCAGACATGAGTCACCGCTAGAATGACTCATCATTAGTTCAATTTACTTACCATAAGATATTTCTTACCCACAAGAGTGTTTTCATTCCTATTCCACATGATTTTAATTAAATACATTAACAACTATTTTATTGAATTTAATGCAGTAGGAGTATTTAATGATTATTCATTAAATTATTGCACTTATGCATTTAAAAAAGATTCGTAGTTTAGTATAAGGATCCATAAAATATTGATTATTTCCCTTCAATGGGTACTCATCCTTATAGTTATTTATATTCAAAAGTATCACTCTCATGCATGATATCACTGGGGTTATGGGTATCCCGTGTAGTGAGAGTTTTTTAATCCAAGATTGACCAATCACCAGAGAACTTCCATGTAGCATTATTACCTGCATTAGACTGTGAAAGATTTTATCATATTTAATATCCATATCATTTATTAAAGATAGAAAATAGTACCTTGAGATGCTCTATTTTATGATAGATTTTAGTGAAATAGTATGTGATCCTCTCCGAGCAGTATATTATGACACTTGAGTACTGAATCATAACAGACCAATAAAAACTACTCTTTCCAAATCATCTTTCATTCACTCTCTATTGTTTTTATTTTACATTCATGTAGTGTTTTGTATGATAGTTTTACTGATAGAAACTATCTCGTATTCTAGAACTGAAGAATACGTTATACTCACTTCTATCTATTTTCACATAATTACCCACAATTATTGTGGAAGGGGACTCCGTGTGTTCTGAGTTGTTTTTATTTCTCATGTATAACTATATAAGAGGATTTCATTTTAGGCATCATATAAGTTGTTTCTTGTATACTTGATCTAGGTTATGGATATTATTATAGCTATATAATCTACTTGGTAGTGGTTGATTTCCCAGTTGATGGTATTAGCTCTTGTCCTGAGACTAACCCCTTTTTTTATTCAGCAATGTGTTTTAGTTTTATTTTCATTTCAAATCTTAAATATGAATTTTATTTTAAATGGTAAACAAAACTGGAACTTTAATAGTTAATCCTAACTAGTGTATACATAAGGATTTGTTTAACTAAATTTATTAGAAATGTGAATTTAATTTAAAATCTTATTTTAACTAATAATAAATCAATCCTTGAAATAAAATAAAAGAAAAAAACTTATATCAAACTACTATTTTGATTAACTAGGTAAAATTTTTAAAATCATTGGAATTTATTTGAAATTTTTTTAATATAAATTTTTCTTGGGTAATCAATTCACCCCCCCCCCCCCCATTGGGTTATTCACTCTTTCCAACATAATGGGATCTTCCTCTATCAACCAATACAAAAAGGAATATTTAATTTCATATTGAAAAAAATATTACAAATTTAATACATTGGTTTCTTCTACCTCACCCTTTGAATTTTTTTTCAATACATTTAACTACATGAAATCAATATCAATATGTATATAGTAGTTATACTTTTCTCTCTCCCTTATTTATAATAAATAAAAATCTATAAATGTAAAGGAATTACTCTTTATCTAATGTTTATTCCTTGATATTGGAATAACATATTCTCATCATTGTTAAATGGTAGATATTTCTTTAACACTGGGGAGAATGATTATGTCACAACTAACTAATCAATGATTCATTAATTAACTAACTGTAAGTATACATGAGCTAGATTCGTTTAAAAATAAGAAAGATTATAAAATATATCAAATACTAACATAAAAACTTTTACCATGGGATACCAACAATAAAATATTTTTCTAGGGGTTGTTTAAGAAGATTAACTATTATATTAATAACATTCACCAATATTCAAAAAATAAATTAAAATTTTTAAATTTAAATATATATTATACACACTTTTTAATCATAACATGTTATCCCCTTTTATAAACATATTTTTAATATTCAAGGTAGTTTGGGGAAAATGAAAAACATTACTTATATTCTAAATTTCATTAGTTTTGTCCAAAACATACATATTCAAAATAAATAATTCATATCTAACATCCTACTTATACTTTTTATCTATCCTAAATGGAATGCATCCAATATATCTTCATCATAATAGTAACATTACTATATGATGGTCAAATATTCTTGTGGTATAGTAATTATAAATTTTTAATCATCTCTCCCCCTTATTCATCAACCTCAACTCCTTGAAAATAAGTGAAAAAAAAAGAATTAGGAATAAGATGGAACATCATAATCTCATTAATAAGAAAAATAGTCATATAAATTGAATATAAGACTAGAGATTATTTTCTTTTTTACTCAAATAATTGATTAAATATACATACTTCCTTTTATAGTTTTTTATCAGGATTATTCCTAGGCATCATGATCATCCCCCGTTTTCAAATTTTCGCAAAAATGGAATAGGCATAGCCACATTTGTAAATAAAATAACTCTTTTTATTTTTTTGTTCTTCCAACATTATAAATAATTACTACTTATCTAGACATATTCTCAATCCTTCCTTGGGAACATCAATAGACTTATTCATTTTTTAACAATATTTCTTTAAACCATTCGGATTTCCTCTATGGGGAAACGTCCCCAACATCTCTTATAGTATTTCTTCCACTGAAAAATCATTTTATTTAATTCATGGATTGATTTTTTCTTTAGTTACAAATTTCATACATTACTCTTGATATCCATGAATAATTTACTAGAGTACTTAAGGTGTAATTTTTTCAATAATAGAAGAATCTCCACTTTGATTTGAAACCCATTTCAATATTCTTCTTAGGAGTATTTTATTTATCAATTTTATTTAATAACTCATATACTAGGTTAGTATTGTAACCAATTTTATTATATTTCATTAAATTATAGTTTGGTAGTCTTATATAGACATAATAAATAACATCTAATAAATAATTTTATAATAAAACTTTTCTCTTGTTACCACGATGGTTTCAATAATCACATAATTTCTTCAAGCATCTATTTTTTTAAATTGAGTAGATCTCATTTTATTAACTAACATTGTTTCTATATAGTAGGTATTATATTGATTTTAGCATTGATCCCCCTTAATTGATGGATTTTTAAATTACCATAGAGTAACATATTGTTATAAAATTCAATATAATTATTCTTCAACTTCCAACAGCACAAGAATGGGACAATAACTCTTTTTTTCTTTCTTTTAGTGGCAATCCATCCATATTTTAACCCTTTTTATTTTTAGATAAAAACTAAATTATTTTGCGAACATTTGGGGAGATAATATTATTATATATGCTTATATCGACCCTTGATGTAGTATTGGGTTTACCAACACTTTTACTCACACAATGTTTTGTATATTTAGATTTCTAACATATACGAGTAGATGAAACATCTGTACATAAAAATAAAATATCTAGAAAAAGGATTATAATTTTCATAGAACATTCATAGGTGATCTCTATAAATTATCTATATATATTTATAACATAGATGTGATTTTTTTAGTTAAAATCCAATCATAAAAAACATTAATTGATTTTTTTTGAAGACCCTTCTTGGATGTATTTCAAATTTGTCAACTTTACCTATAACTCAATACACCACACATTAAGAGTGTTATATGGTATTCATGTGATATAAACCTATATTTTATTTCCTTTATTTTATTATTGTTCCTATTTTCAAGAATATTACTTTCCTATTCTAATTAACTGTTATGAACGTTATTTTTACTTACTTTTCCTTATAACTAAACATCTGAAACATTAATAGAAGTATTATACAATTATTATTAAGCATGGATCTCCTAATAATTTATTATTTTGATCTCAAATTTCTCACCACTTAACATATGAATTTCTTTTTCATCCATTGACAAATTTACTTCATAAAGTGATAAACATTATTCAATACCTTCCATAAGTTTAGTGAATGTATTTTACCATTTTAATTATTTATCGAAATCATTTTATATATCTTTAACATCCAACTACAACTATGATTTTTCATTATATAATCCATGAATATCCTAAAAATATAATTGAAAACATCAATGGGATATTTCATCCAGTAATACTTTACTTTTTTATATATTTAATCAAAAAATTTAATGGACTCTTCACCCTTTTACCTCAAATAGAATGAGAAAGATTCATCTTGAATATCATAATCAATAGATTTTATAGACTAATTAACATTTGGATTGATTTAAATTGGAAGTGAATACACATTTCCTTTTGAGATATTTCTAAATTTCCTCACCTGTCTTTCTTATTTTTCTTTAGGGTTTTGATTAAGTCATCCATTTTATCTTGGACTAGGTTGGAAACTAAGTTATCCATCTATAGAATTTTGGAATTTTTTTGAAATAAAAACATTATATATATCAAAATAAATATAATGATAATAAACCCAATCAAATGGAATAGCTATTATCTTTAAAACACCATGAATATCATCTTAGACTATGCACTATCGTAAGGGGTGTGAATCAGGGGTGGTCATTTAATAAAATTAATCTTATACCATTTAATTTTAAT
Organism: Viscum album; assembly: GCA_963277665.1. Taxonomy (NCBI): domain Eukaryota; kingdom Viridiplantae; phylum Streptophyta; class Magnoliopsida; order Santalales; family Viscaceae; genus Viscum; species Viscum album. The sequence continues at coordinate 819,276,875 of OY728165.1, forward strand.
CCTTGTATTCTAATATACACCTTAATTAATAGATATTGATATATTTATATTCCCTAAAAACTCATAACAACATAAAATATAGATAATAATTATACAAAATTAGTACATAAGGTTTTCAAATGGTTTGACCCTATTGTGGGAATCAACTCTCATTTGTTCTTGACTCTCGAAAATACAAATATAATCACTATTAGATTATAGTGACTATTTGTCTGTGTGAGGGTATAATATAATCTATAATGAACATAATATTTAATCAAGTATCATTAAATTCCCTTGTATAGGTGTCATCCACTCCCCAAAAGCTATCTCTAAATAGTAACTTCGTAGTAAAATCCCTTCAGTTGGATGAGTGTAATGTGAATGGATTATAATGGTAGCCTCCAACTCTTCAATTTTCATAGATGAACTCCTTGAATCAAAAATTCATTCTAATCTGGATCTGAAAACATCACCATAAAAAATTTTCTTCACTAAGGAGAAGTTAATCAAATACTATGATATAATCAACCACAATGCATGAAAGTAATCCTTGTTCTTCAAATAAATACAATTGTGACATTATTTTATAGTAACTCTATATTTTTGGGGTATGGACGTAGGATATTAGTACAAATAGTGGAAATTCATATCAGGGTCTTTATCAATCATGTTCTATAATGTAGGAATGTTATAGGGAAATTTATTCCTCTTCTCTTTATTCTTATTTGATGCATGAGATCCGTTATCCCATAATTATATCTAGATTCCATCCTCAATTGAAACAGTATATGCTTCTTCAAATTTGTATTTAATAAAAAAAATGATCTCTATGAATATTCTATTATGTCTTTATTCTTCTTTAACTATTGAGATATATTCAACATAACAATAATTATAGATCCATGAAAAAAATTATTATTGACATAATATTTATTCACCAAACCACATTAACATATTTTCTATATTTAAAATATTGAAATCCATTTTATCTCATTATAAATATTTTATTCTTTTGAGTAATATGAAAAAAAACTCTATATTTTATTCTCATATAATATCAATCAACATATCCCAATTTAACTTACCAAGTACCTAAAAATTATTATTCTGAAAATATTTCCAAAAAATATGAAAATATTAAATCCTTACTTATTTATAAAAATATATAGTAATAATATATTATATAATGGTATATTCTTTCATAGAACGAGTGCATCAAATGTTCCAAAACAAACCTTAACTTGAAATGGTTTTCTCATATTGTATCCAAACATGATCTTCTTCATCTCAATATTGTTCTTACATCACAATTTCATTAGTGATGTTTAATTCACTAAAGATTATCACCAATAGTGAATAACATAATTTTGTGAATCATATTCCATACATCAAGACATTAAAAAAATTTTAAAAACATTCCACATCCAATGTGTGAATGACACTTAAATTTTCTAAACCTTTATGCCTTTATCAAATTTACAGACTTCACATTGGAAGGTTACCTGTATGTAAGAGTAAGATGAATCATACATATTATCAGTATAAATCATAAAAACTATGTGAATATCACTCATTACCCATATAACACCATGGAATAACCCTTATGATTTTTGGGTATGAACCTTATGAAATAATAAGACACTTATGAAATCATCAGTCTGAAAAGTTCTGTAATTGTGAACACATTGAATAACTATAATGAATTTACCAAATCACCATTAGAAATGTAGGGTAATATTATCCATTTCTTGAATTTAAAATCATTAATAAACTTAAAAAATTATTCCTTAGATTATTAAAATTATAATTATATTCCTAGAATGAATCTTATGTTTATGAAGACTTGGTCAAACTTTAGAGTTCTTCTTGGATTTACATTTTTTGAAAATATTATTTATCCAAATTTCCCAATATATTAATATTTTCATGACTTATAAAAGTAAGCTAAAATATTATTCAAACATAATAAGTTCCTTCAAAAGTACTCTATAATATCTCTAAATACTTTTAATATCTTCGGAAAATATTACAATAATTCCAAATTTCTTAAGATTTAATTCAGATTGTAGAAATTAAATACTCAATTTAGAGTATTTATATATTTCTCACTAACCTATGAATTCTATGATTAGAATAACATGATAAATGGTTTTTTCAGGTGATATTATTCACTATATATAATATCCTTCATGCATAGTGATCTATTTCATGGATTCTTAAAAAATATCCAACTTTAAAGTTTTTCATATCTCCAGACAACTCTTAAATCTACCTAATATTTCAAATTATCTATAAACATTCCAAAATTATTGTCGATATAGGTTATTGATCATATAAAAAATGTGTCGTTACCATTAGAAAAATTTATAGAATCACACATATATGATCCACTATAATTAATCATATTTATTCCAATACCCAAAAAAGTAGAAACACAATTTTTTCCCTACAATTATTTGTAATTGATGAAACATAAAAAGCATTGGGATCTTCCTCCATCACTCAGTACATTGAGACTTATTGATATAATTACTGGTAAAAAATAGAACCAATACAATCCATTTGGAAATTTACATGTTATTCCAAGGGTTATGCAATAATGAATAACTTTGTAATCTTCTTCCACTCATATTTTCATACAATGGTTTAATTCATCATATGATGTTGAATTTAAGGAGTGTAAATGACATAAATATTCACTTAAATATCAAAAAAGTTTATAGATATTTAAATAGATTATATTAGTGGGTTGAAATTTTTGGAGTATTCATAAAACATCCAAATTTATATTGGCTAAAAAATTTATTTTTAGTAATTATATAAAGTTAGTTCAATCATTATATAAGGTGACTGAGATCGGTTCAATTTGATCCTATGTTATAACTCCTAAAACAGATAATATGATGAAAATTTCATTCTCTTCTACCTTTGAATTATTATTTGTAAAACCATGGTATTGTGGGATATTCTTTCTGAACCTCTAAATATTTGTGTGATTCATCGATATCCTAGGAGAAATTAATTTTATAGATACTTCTTAGTTATACACATGAAACAAAAGTTGTGAATCATAGTTCAACTGGTGAAAGGCATGAAATTATTTCATTATTTTATCAGTCATTCAAACATATAGATAGATCTTCAGTTTTATGAGTTTTGGTGTTTTTTGCTTTTTTTTATATGAGGGTCCTACAACCAAAAACCATAAGTTGAATCAAATATACGTTTTTAGCAATGTTGGGATTTATTTTTCAATGAATTATGAAAACTATAAAATGATAATCCATTCTCTATAGCATAGTCAAGAAAATTTTTACCATTTTTCTTCTTTAATTAAAGAACCATGATATAATAATTTTGAAAAACTATCACTTTTCTATTACTATAGCAATACCATGACATGGTTTTAACCAAAATGTGGATTGTTGAGTTTTTTTAAAAAAAACACTTTTTCATGTTCACTATATTGTGGTTATCTACTCACAAAACAATGGTGTACATTACCATGAAGATAGGCTATGGAATATTTTATTTTTCTATGTTATTTATGAACTTCTAAAGTTATGATGGAAATTCATAGGCTATGTGAAATGGAAATCTAAAAAAATAACCATTTTCATCTAAAATGACCTCCCAAAATGGTCATTGGTATGGTATGACCATAAAACTAAAACTACTTGGGATCATAGATAATGCATGTGGTGTTTTTTTGAAGATACTTATACCCATGGAACAACATTTCATTGTGATAAATTATTATAGTTTAATTTTAAGGAAAATAATTTATTATTAAATTCTTAAAATCCATTGAGGATTTGGAGAGAAATAATGTAGAAATCTAGATTCTTTATCATGAATAATAATATAAAAATAGTTAATTGAAGATTTATTTTGAATTTAAAATGACTATTTTTGGAATGATAACTTAGAATTTTAATTGATTTTAATTAATGAATTATAGCCACCCAAATTTTTCAAATACAATGCATGATCATCGGTAATTCTAGATAATAAAATTGAGTCCAATCCATAGATAAATGTTGGATGTTTTTGGATATATTTTGAAAACTCTTAACCATAGTCCTGAAAAAGGTAGAGGTCTCACAATATTTCAAAATTTTGTTTAAAAGAAGGAATAATAAGAAGTAAATTTATTAAATATTTTTTTAGAAGACCAAGTTTTTATTTATAGATTAAAATGAATGTATATAACGTACATTGCAATATAAATAATTTTGAGAAGGGGAAGGTTGTAACGACCTGAATCCAGAGCCACTCAACGGTGCCCCATACCCGGTTCTCCAAACGACCTCAAGCATGTTTCCCCAAATGATAGAGGTTGCCGACTAGCAGCGAGGGCCTTGGTGAGTCATTGGGGAAATATGCCCTCATTTGGTAAGGTATACATAGAAAGTATATAAAAGTCAATAGAGGAAGTAGTAAACATCATACAATAAGTGAAACTAAATAGAAGAAGCAATGTATAATATAATAATGATGCAGCATGGTACATGTATCTAAGGAAAGAAAAAAACACAATAACGTGCTGAAATAAAACTAACAACAAAGCACTAAATGTAAAAAGCAACTCCAGCAGCATCGCAATCCTAAGCTCAATCCTATTCTCTCCAGCCCCAACCAGAAATCAAGTAACTAAAGTAGAAGGGCCACAATCCCTATCCACACCTGAAACCATATAACCTATTTGGGATGAAAATCAGGACCCAAACAGGGTGTGAGAATAATCCCAGTATGCAATCCCCATAAGATCTGTGCCCAACTATCAGTGAAAAATATAGCAAAAGTAAAGGAAATAAATGCAATAGATAAATTTAAGTACACTAGAGTAAACAGTTATTTCCATCTACATTCACACATATTTATTAATTTAATTCACTCATTAAATTATCAACCAAGGAATCTAGAAAACATATCTATATTCTCAAGGAATATCAAGTAACACAATAGGTATCTCACCAGACTACATAAACAACAAGCAATACAAAAATCAATCTTTTTATTTGGCTTGGTGGAATCATCACAAAAAACCAAAAAATATTCAAAGTGACTCTCTGGGTGGCTCACACTAGCAAACCCCTCTAGTCAAGTAAACATACAAGGGCACAGACACTCTGGTAAGCTCTCACCATCAATTCCCTTACGGTCTTGTAATGATAGCTATAGACTCTCTAAGGAAGCACTTACATCTAATTCCACATATAGTCTTAATATATAACTGTGGACACTCTAAGGAGTCATAATGTCCCATTTCTGTAGGTCCTGTGAAAGATACTAATTTATAACAGACTCTCTAGGGAAGCCCTAATCGGTAATTCCCACATTAGTCTACCACACAAGGTTCCCAAATACCTGAGTAGTTTAGTCATGTGTAATCAACTTTTAGCAGCCCAATGTATGCTCAAAAAACTATTTGGATAATATATACAATGCATCAAAAGCATATAAATAGCAGGCAATACATGCAATCACTTATAGAAACGTAGGCAAACAGTGCAAAAAGGCTTGCCTCACGGGCAACCTAAGCCAAATGCCGATAAACATCCAAAATAGGGGGAACACCCATGGGGTGATCCTCAAACCGGATAACAAGCAATTATCAATCTTCTAATAACCACAATCATACAGTAAATCTAAGGAAAATAACAATACAGGATCAAAACCCTAACCAAAGATACTCGATACATGTGTATCTGACACTTTTGCACCAAAAACTCAAAGAAATTCAACTTAGGGAAACACAACACCTACCTCGATCCTAGGAGATCTATATAATTTAACCATGAGGAATTATTCTCCTTAGAACTGCATAGATCGCTACGGTTCCAACACAATTTACGGCGATCGATTTGGAGAACGGATGGAGGCTCGGAGGATCAGAGAAGATCTGCGGCTGTACGAAATGATCTCGGTCGAAGAACCCAGATAAGAAGATGGTTCTGTCGATGGGGCGTGACCCCAGTCCGTTTAATGAAAAAGAAAAAGAAAATACATGGAGTGTACTTCTGAATTACATGGCGTGTACTCAGATTTTCCGTACTCTGCTTTAAGCGGCCTCCACATCACCCCTATAAACCGTGTGTGTGGTCCGGACACGGCCAGCACACAGTCTCGAGTGGAAAAGGAGTACATGGCATGTACTCATAATGTACACGGCATGTACTCATAAAGTACACGGTGTGTACTTCAAAAATTTCCAAAAACTCCTCTTTTTCCCAAAAACGACCAAAAAGGGAAAAACATACCTGAAAAGATGGTCCATGTTCTTATAAAGGCGGTGGATAACTCTAGTATAGATTATCATTTCTATGTCTAGAGGAGTTTGATGTGGATGTTAAATTTTTTTGGAATCCATTTCTTCAACACATATTACATGGAGTTGATCATGTAAATTTTTAATCTAATATATAAGAAAATAGTATTCTCTGGTGCATCAAATATATAATTATGCTCTGTTCTACTATATGTCTATATGTTGGTCTTGGTGTCGCCTTTATGATGATAAATTGAAAATAGAACTATAACTCTATAAATTGATGTATTATGGATAAATGTGAAAAATAAGAGAAGAGAGTGACCCTTTAGAGGAATTTTTCCATTCCTTAAACCTTTTTATAGGTAGAGAGACTTAGTTAATAGTGGATTTTCTTAAATTATATGTCCACCAAAATAGTGAGTTAGTAGTGAATTTTAAAATACTGGTTCAATGTCAAGGGTATACTCCCTGGATATATCCTAGTGTAGGTGAACCATGTTTAAATTCCTTATGATGTTCATGTCCTAATCATTCATCTAAATGACCTTAATTGGCCTCTTATGCTACTTAAAAGACATGACTCCCACATTGTCCATGGGAGTTCATGTGGCGCACCTGATAATTAGCGTGTGCACCTATCCCTGTTCGTGAGGTATTTTCTAGGATGGTGTAAAAACCTAGAAAAAATAGTGTCGCATATTATATATATATTTAAAGTAGATTGTTTTGTGGCATTGATTTTACAGAGAATTTTTTCTCGATGTGGATTTAGGAAAAAAAATATTTTACAAACTAGTAATTAGTATCAAAGCAGGTCGTGAGATTAGGTTGATTAGGGAATGAACTATAAAGGATATTGAAATACCCTATATAATTCATGTGTAATAACCTAGACCATTTCGACCCATTAATTAGATTTTTTTGGGTGAAGGTGGTGTATAGATAATGAGTAGAGTAGTAGAAGTATTCCTTGAGTTAGGTTTTTTGCTAGATCTTGGAATATGGCATGCTTGTATGAATTATCATGTGGAGGTTGTGAGGTGAAATTTTAGTAAAGTTAATGACTCTTATAGAGTTACCATATGGAATGTATGGTAGGTTTATACTAGGAATTCCATGATTACATTCTATGAAATGACTCATAATACCCATGTGGAACTGGTCATTGGTTTCATTATAATTTACATATTAGAAATTTTTTGAGAATATGTAATCTCATGGATTAAGGGATAGTCCATATTATTGTATCATGGAGCTTAGAGTGGATGATTTTTTTAATTATATCTATTTTTAGTCATCACCCCATGGATCATGAGTTCCACCTCAATGGGGTTTAGAGTTAGTATTCTCTACTATGGAGATAAAGCTTACACTATGATTCCCTCCAAGTTTTTTCAAATTTGAGGTACATACGTGACATGAATTTCCTAATCCTATTGAATCATAGTAATTTTGGTATATCCCACACCCCTTACACCAATAAATTTCAATTCTCTAAAATGGGTATAAGTTAAAATTTTCTCACATATTCCATTAATTAACCTTTATTTCCCTGGACTCCTATGTGATTCCAAGGAGATTTTGGGAGACCATATGGCCTCTATTTTGAGGCATTAATAATAAGATTTTGGATATCAAATACTAGTCATCCATATATATTTTTTCCCTTCTCATCCTTGGTTTCTTCCAATTATTCCCTTCAAAATCATTAGTGGTTGTTTTGGTTCAAATTAGGGGATGTCAGGGATATGTTTTATTGAGATATTGTTATGGTATAGGTTGATCAGGGTTCTATTTTTTAAATTTTTTTCCATCATATATTCCTCTTACACAGTGGGTTTTCAAATTATTATTAAGGCAACAGATTCAAAATTATTATTTGTTTTGTGTTGATTAAGGGATTAACATGGTTTTTTATTCAACGGGTGAGTATTATGGATTTACCGATTGAGGAAAATGAATCATACTTGATGGAAAATGATGTGAAAGGGATTATTCACATGTTTTTACCTATATTAGTGATATTTCTCATGAACATGGTGCTTGTTACATTTTATTGTGTAAAATCATCATTGTTTTTTAGCATTTTATGTTAATGTTGTGAATTTTCTATTGAAATAAAATTTTATAAAATTCTAATATTTTAAAAATATAAATAAAAAAAATTGAGGTAGATATGAACTATTATGAAATCATGTTTTGATATATAAATATGTTGTATTAATTAATTATAAAATTTTAGTTGTGTATGGTGTAAGAACATGTTGTTGTAACTTTGTTTGTATAATTGTTTTGGGGTTGTTTGAGATGTTTTTGTATTGGGGTTGTGATATATTCGATTGGGGGAAAATGGGAGAGAGTTGAGGTGATAAATTTTTTAGGGGGAAAGGATATACCTTTCCATAGGTAAAAAAGATGTATTGAGAGGGGTATTGTGGGACTTGAATTAGTTGATATGGGTTTTCTTTTTAGTTTTCAAGTGTCATAGAATATTATTGTTAATGATGAAATTGAAAATGGGTTGGTGGGAATTGAAAATCTTCATCGATAAAAATGAAATTATGTTGAGTGATGGTTAGAATTGTTGTGGGTAATGGTTAGAATTATGTGGGTATTGGATGAAATTAATTTGTCAGCAAATATGGGGTTCAATATAAAAACTACAGAAATTGATAGGTAAATGGTAAATCTAGAAAATTAAGAATTGTCTGACTAACTAGAAATTGAATATATTTTATGTATATATTTACATGGGATAACGACTGCTTTTTGAATTATAAATTCAAGGGATTTTAGTGTGTGTCTTTGGAGGTGTGATGATGTTTGTGAGATGTGGCAGTTATGTTTGGGTTTAAACTTCTTTTGGCAGGTGTTTCTGTGGTTTTAATTATTCATAGATCTTCCTTATAATTTTTATATACACCCCAACAGAGTCATATATCTATATTGATTCACAACATTATTTGGCTTTTGGTTTTTTTCCCATAACATCTAGGTTGGTCTAGGAAAGGATGGTGGACTACTCCCTCTTTATCTATCTCCCTTCTATGTTTAATATGGGTTTTAATGGATCAAGGTAGGCATGCTTAGACTACCCTAGTTTGCGTTATATTGGAGGACCCTATAGGGTATCAATACGGAGGTAAATGATGTTCGAGAAGACCCTATAGGGTATTGGTGATGATGATACTATCATTAAAATGGTATATCTTATGAGGCACTTAGTATAAGTTGTATGGTAAGGGAATTGGAAGACCCTACAGGGCATTGTTGGGATCTAATGAGGTGACGCTAATGTGGGAATATATGGTTGGGAATGCATAGAAGAAAAAAGGGATGTGGTTTATTTCATTCATGTTTAATAAACCCTAATGTACCAAATATTTTGTGGATAGACAAGAAGTTATATGGGTCTGATGATATGGGGTGATGAAGATGATAATGGTGTCACATGAGGTATAGATTGTGAAATGAGGCATATAGTGATGTGTCAGGATTTTTGTAGGGATTAGGATCTTAGGATATTTTATATTGCAGTGTGAGAGTGACAAACTAGTGGCGATGTCCTTTAATTTGACCTTTATATTACATTTTGTTTATACCATTATATTATGATTTTATTTTATATTCTATGAGTAATCTTTGGTGACGCTGGATGGTATTGGAATAGATAGGCGCTTATTGGGTCTATTGTTTTTTCATTGATTTATTAGTATAAAACTTCCCCAATTTAAGAATATGTATAAAGTATTATCTTTTTTATTTTACATTTTCCGATCATGCCTATAAATGTAAATAGTTTTTCAGGTTTACATGGTGAGTATAGTGAATGAGATGGACCATACTAGCTTGAATATGGTGTTTGGTTGGGGAGTTATTACATAGGAATTATTCTAGTATTTGGGTTAGATTTTTATATTTGTCTAGGATTTCCATTTATTGTGTGATTATTATGAATCTTTGTTTATTTTTATTATTATGTTGATTTGTTGTTTATTTTTATATTATTGGGATAATAATGGTTATTACACTCATTTGTATGTTTTATACCATTAGTGCTACTGAACAACTAAAGGCCTAATTGAGATGGGCCTCTATTGTCACTCTTATCATCACTATAATCTCATGAGGGGTTCTAAATGGGTTCATCTTGTGATATATTGGTATCAGATATTTTTTAAGAGCTATGGTGGAGATTAGAGTTAGGAACTTGTGAGGATTCCATAAATCAGTAGTGTAATGGAACTATATGAGTCTCGGGTATAATATAATATAGGGACATTTTTAATGACATAGTATTTTAGAGTTCCCCCACGATCTGATACAAGGATCTCGAGTTTTCCAAATCGAAATGTAAAATTTTGTTGTTTAGAGGGTTGAAACCTAAGAGGGGTACACATATCAGGCTTGTTTGTGCATGTGTTTGAATTTTAGATGATTCAAGGTAACTAAATTGAATTAATTTTAATAAATTCAGTAATATTGGGAAAAATAATTTTGGTCCTTTTTCTACAAATATTAATTATAGTCATCATCCATGCATGGTTCAGGTTTGTGATATTTAGTAGGCTGACCCAGTTGACCATCGAATGGCATACTAAACTCTTGAGGATGATATTTAGAGGAGGGTGTTGTGTTTTTTTCAACATATTAGGATGGATAATTATGAGGTAAGAATATATTATCATGGGATAGTGGATTGGATAAGGTATCTTTTGATATCTTTCATTTTTATCTAATGTATGGTTGAGTATCGGGTTCCATTAGTAGTTATTCAGATGTCTGTAATAGAAAAGTAGAAATGGATATTATATTTTAGGGAATTGAAGGAGGTATATGTCACTAGGGATTATTTTAAGTGGATTTTTCATGATGAGATTCTATTATTAATTTTTAGGGGGCTGATTAGGTAGGAGAAAATATCCCTTCATTAGGGGGCCCCGAGCTTGTGAGATATTAGGATTAGGTTTAAATACCTCCTTTAATCTTTCCTTAATATGTTTCCATATAAGGATTCTTGAGTTTCAAACCTATAGGATATTTTTTGATAGGTTGTTTGTTATGTAATATCTTAATTTACATTACCTATATACATATAGGTGAATAATAAATTTAATGTCAGTAAGAGGATGCATTCTCTTCCATGGTCACCTCAATAGGGGATCTAATAGGGTTACTCTGAGAGTAGATATAATGGTGAAGTTATCAAGAATTAAAATTGTTATCATTTTTACCATAAGTACCTCAAATTTATTGGTTTCCTTCTTATTTCACTAGGACCAATAGTTTATGTGACCCTTATAGGGGCTCTGAACCAAGGTTGTTTTCTTGTGGTTGGTATTTTCATTGGAAATTTTAGTGGCCAACTATCCCCAGGTATCAATTTGGTGTGGCTAGTCATGATTCTTATTACCCCCAAAATCAATAGTAACCCCAATGGTTATATCAGAATTAGGTGTGGTAGGATTATACTCCACAAAGAGTTTTAGAGTTCATAGAGTAGAACCTCAATATATCCCCCACCCTCAAGGGTATAAGTCAAATCATGGACATGGACATGGTCATCATTAGTGAGTAAGTAGAACCTATGAGGACATCTTCATGCTATGGATTTTCTAGTTTTGAAGGGTCCAAAGATCATATAAGGAAACATTTTCATATCATCTACCTAAGTTAATTCCATGTTTGATTATATAGAGTTACACTCCTTTATTTCACCTACCTTTGTATGTGCCTTGGGAATCATGGTGGAGAGGCAGCCACTGCCCCTGGTGTTGACTAAGACAGTCTTAGGAAAAAATATACTTGATTTATTATATAATTTGTGAGAAGATTATGGGGAAACATCATCTATATAGGTATTTATTCCTACTTAAAATACATTCATATTATTTCAATCTTGAAGGAAATTAGTTTTACTCTTTGTTTATATGAATTTATTTATTTAGGAGTATATTTTTTATTCTATGATGTGGATTACTAATGAGAAGTGGTCCTTGGTGAATATGATAATTGGATAGGTCATAAATATTTGGATCCATTTTATCTCATAGAGTAATGCTTTCTATAAATTCAATGGAGCTGTAGTCAATGGATTTTTATAGAGTCGTGTAGGATTTTCCTTTTTTCATAGTTGTTGATTTATCCCCTTAACATGATATTGGGTATAGAATATTATTGAATCTAAATGCCTCTCCCATTTTGATGACTCCTTATTAGATATCACATTTTTAGATTCATAATTTGAGAATTTATATTGGTAATCTGATAGAAAAAGGTTACATCAATCCCAATGTCTTTTCATGGGGTGATCCAGTGTTGTTCACTAATAAGGAAAAAAATTGTCGATGGTTGTGTATAGACTATCAAGGGTTGAATTGGGTGATGGAAAAGATTTTTTACCCTCTTCCATGGATTGATTATTTTCTACCATCTTAAAGGAGGGTTTTTATTTTAGAAGATTGATATAGGGTTTTGCTATCTCTAATTGAGAATTAGGGTGGATAAAATCTCAAAGGATTCTCCCATGTGTGGTTATGGTTAAAATTGAGTTCAAGTTCTTAACATTTGGGGTAATTAACTCCCCAAATATAGTTATGGGATCCGCGATTCATGAGTTCCGGGATTGGTGAGCCTTCATTTTTATCGATGACATTCATGTATACAATATGTTAAAGATGATGATTCTTGAGAACCTTAGTGTCATTTTGAATGTCCTTAAACACCATTATATTTATGGGAAGATGTTCAAGAGTATGTTTCGGATGTGGGTTTTATACTTCCATGGAAACGTGTCATCCTAATATGGAGTGGAAGTGGACTATTTAAATTTGAGGATGTTGTTTCTAGGGTAGCACCAATGAATGTCACAGGGTTTAATATCTTCCTCGGTCTCATAAGTTGTTATTGAATGTTCAAGTCTAGTTTCTCTTGATTTTATATCCTATTGAAATCCCTAACTATGAATGGTCGTGATTTCTTATGGAATGATCATTGATAGAAATGTTTTGAATACCTAAATAAATAGATGATTTATTCTCCAAGGTTTCAATTTTTTGAGGATGGGTTGATGTTTTAGATCATCTCTGACACTTCATATCTTGGATCATGTTGTGTCATTATAGACTAAATAGAAATGACTTAATATAGATCCATAGAGTAACTCTTCCATGAGAATAATTAAACCTCCAATGATCTTGACAAGAAATTTGTTTTTTTATATAAATATTTGGAAACATTATCTCATTAGTGACTACTTTTGTTTCTTTACATACCATATGATCTAGAGGTTTATTTTCAATTAGTGGGATCTGAATCATTTTAAATAGAGGTGGATGAAGTTTCTCTACAATTATGGATTTAATGTGTCTTAAACCCTACAAATGTGAAATATAGTAGAATATGTAATAAGTATTAATTTGTAGAGATGTGTTTATCAGGATTCTAGGTATCTCTAGAAAGGTATGGAGGATCTATTGATGATGAATGTCGATGCATATAAGATCGATGGTTATGGTCTCTTATTTTTTATTAGAGTGTAATTATACTTAATGCAGTGTGGGGAGAAGTCACAGTGTGGAGACTCAGAAGTAGAGGTAATTCAGGATCATATAATTCATTATGATGCTATGACGGAATGGTTAGAGGATCAAGACCATCAAAAGATGTTTCAGGAAATATCTTTTATTTCGTCAATGGTGAATGAGGAATTTATTCATTAATTTTATAGATCTATAGTGGAAATTCATCTTTTGTGTGTCCAAGATTTATTGTGGCCTGATATTATGAGATCAGTGGAATATTTTTTATAACACCTCAAGCTTCCACATCATGATTCTATTTAAATAACTAAATAGCTTGTGAAGCACACAACATCGAGTTTGAGCGCATAATGACCTTTCAAACTAACTGTTTAAAAGGTGGTTATGAATAGTATTAACCAAATTATAAATTTTATAAATTTTATTTTTATAATTAGATTTTATTTTTTAATTCATAATATCAAAATTAGCTTAGGGTGAAATTTTGGTAATTTTCTAAAAAGTTTCAATTTTGGATGAAGAGTTAAAAATATTGCATTGTTGTTAAAACCTGACTTTTTCATTTGAATAATTAATTTATAGTTAATTGGTTTTAAATTCAAATTATATAAACAATGCATTTATTAATCCAACACAGTTCATTGTAATCATTTTATAATTTAATTAGACATAAAATTTTATTAATCATTTGAACATCACTTTTACCCGTCTTCTAGCCACATCTACGGGATTTGCGTTAAACATAATTTTACTACTTTTATGAATTGAATTTTGAAAAGACGATATAAATGGTTGTAATTAGTATGAAAAATTTGGTCGAATAATATCAAAATATTTTTTTAATGGTATTTTTTATATTTTATTCACCATGGTTAAATGTAAATAGGGTAATTTAAGGAAAAATTTATATTATAGTAATATAATATTACCCTAAAACATGTCTGAATTTCATTAAATAATTGTGTATTGACCCAAATAATCCATAGGTAAAAGATATGATCATTTTTAATCCACTTGTGTTAGATTATGAAATTTATTATATTACATTTATAGAAGTGTTAAAAATGCCATATTCAAATTTTAATAACTATATATTTTTTAATTTGAGGATATATATGTGATATAGTCAACAATAAACATTCATTAAAAATTTATAATTGGTAACTACATAATTAAAAAAATTTATAATTTTTGGAAATAATTTATTAAATTAAATGGTGACAAAATAATGATGGAGAAACTGAATTATTAACGAAGGAATCAATTAAATGATACTACAAATATTAAAATAAATATAATTTTAGTTAATTAATGACATAAACGAATTCTATAGATAACATATTGATGTTAGGGACAAATTGAATGTATTGGTCCTTAGTTATCATGTCGGTTTGATATTTTTAAAAATTCATATTTTGAATAGTATCAAAATTTATATAAATAATACTTTAAAATAAAGAATATTGAATTAAATATTATAAAATTCCTAGAAAAATAATGCCCAGAAAAAAAAACTAGTATAATGTAAAAAAATATCATAAATTATCCAATTGGGGTTATTTTTTCATTTTATGGTAACTATATTAACCCTATTTTGTAAAAATACAAGAAGGAACGATAACAGCTATACTCTTTAACTAAGGGTTAAAACAAAAAGAAAAGGATAATTTTGTGCACAATACATGTCTAAAATTCATAGTTATATGGTATTTAAACCCACACTCATATTATCGTATAAATAACTCACTTTGGTTCTATTTAAAACCAAAAATCAATTTATAAAAAATTTATAGTTTCAGTGTTTCCAAAAGCACCCATCCCCACAATTATAAAAGGACACTTATCCTTCTCTTTTATTTACACCACTAAATCCCTTTTTCACAGCCAAAACATGACCAATTATCCTACCAAATTCCATCACTTCATCCAGGAGTCCAAAATTTGGTCTAAAAGTCATTCTATGAAGTCCTTTTGTGAAAAACAAAATGAGATACCTGAAACGTTGTAATTGATTTATCACCTCTTTCAAAGTTCATTTCTTCTTATACTTCATATTTATATGTTTCTTTCTCTATCAATGAAATAAATACAGTATCATACATAAACTAGAATATTATGACAATCATGTTACAACCATATTGCTCATTTTATCAATCATATAAATAATAATATCACCATGTGTGCATACGTATGGATTACCGTCCCCACACCTTGGTGTAATTTTTTATTCAAGTATACTTTATTAAAATTAGATAATGTTTAGTGTAAGGGGTATAAATAATGAATATAACATGATAATGAATCTGTATAATTAATATATCTACCAATTCCATACTATTTAACCATCAAAGGATTGATATCGTCGCTCGTGCGTGCATACGGACTATTGTCTCAACGATGCGGTGAAATTCATTCTCCATGCTAACCATTCATGAATGATTATAAAAGTTAAATGATGAATAAAACTAATAATTATAAACTTAATTTAAATATATATCTGAATAAGATAAATACTATTAATAAAAATTATGACTAACACGAAAAAACATGCATAGGAAAACGAAGCAGTTAATGAGAGAAATAATTGTAATACTAAAATATTATTATCAAAATGATATAATAGGTTCATATTTAATATCATAAATATAGACATGGTCCTAATATAATTTAATGACATTATTTAACCACTATACATGATGTTAACACACCCTTTACTAATGTAAAGTGAAAGGTAAGGGTTAATTTCACAATCTCATTTGTATTCAAGGTTGTTTAAACATAATTATCCTCTAGGACATCTTTAGAATCCATGTACATGTTTCTTAAAATGTATTTAAAAATATTATAAAAAATTGTTAAAATTTATTTTTACCCACTTTTTACTTTTTATAAAATGTTTTGAATGGAATTTTTCCATCTTTTTTCCAAATGATGTACTTTATGACCTTTTCAGCAAATTATGTAAAGAATGTTTTTAACATAAATTTAGAAAGTGTATATTTTCTACCATTATAAAACCTTTAAACTTTTGAATATTTAATAACAAGATTACAAGGCAATTTTTACAATAAATGTTTTCATTTATAAATTTTCATCTTCTAAATGATTTCAATGTAAAAAGGGATATTTCTCTCAAAGAGTTTAAATGAATTTATTAGATTGTTTTAATAAATGTCAACATCAATTGTTGGATTTTAAGCTTAATTTAAATTGATTTATTATGATACAATATTCCACATAGTATTGGTGGTTTTATTATATATTTAACTATGGATGTTTTATTTTGATACCATTCATGGTTTATAGGTCAATTATTAACAATTTGTATGCTAGTTTTAATATGAATGTTTATGTTATGTTTTACCCTTTTAATAAGAGTAATGAATTGGAATTATTATGTGAAGGATGGGTACCTCTATAGCCCATCGATACATTGGTAGGTCTTATGAGAAAAACTAGTGTCTTAGAACAAGTCCTTGATGGGATATTTATTTCTGGTCTTTGAATTAAGCCTTTACGGTATGGTTTTGATGTCTGGGATCATTCATTCCCTCATCATGAATTTAATTATTGATATTACATATTATTATTCGACTATTAGAAAATCCATGTGAATGTTTAAATGAAAATTTTTGATTTATTCTTACCATATCATTCTAAATATAATGGTTAAAAGTCATGTATTCTGGTTTTAAACCTTGCCTTAAAATTTTATGTTTATTTACAATATCTTATTCTATATTGATTATCCTTATGGATCATGTGATATCACCCCTTTATTATGTTTCATTTTTTCCCTGTATAAAAATAAGTATATTATGATTGACCTATAGGGGTATATGAGAGTTTTCAAAGTGGTTAATTTGATTGTTTTTCATTTTAAGATGTAACGTAAAACTTATGTTTGTATCTAATATTTCTAATTATAATATATCAATGAATCCTTTAAGATTTTATTTTATTGTTATTATGATAATGTCATAAAATAATTCACCAACACTAGGAAACTAGATTTGGGGATTTATATTTGATATCATAGGAAGTTTAGTACAAACAATGGAAACTATATTTAGAAAAACTATGATTAGGGAACATTACCCTAAGATAGACTTTGATGATAAGTATAGAAGAACATCCTAGAACTTTTGTAATGTAGAGATTATGTGGGTATTCCTAGAAAATATATCATTTTTTAGAAACTTCAAGGGGACGTGGTTCTAGAACAGATGTACCTAGAAGTAATAACTCTGAAAAGGTGTTCCAATCTTGACTGAGGGTAACCTAGTACACAACAACAGGCCCTAATGCGCACTTGGTTTGACACTCCTAGAGGATATGCATAGAATAAATCATATTTTCATTAAAAAAATATTATGAAGTATTTATGAGTAAATATGTTCCCAAAAATAATTTTTATTATTATGGATTAGATACGCATAATTTTTTCATTTCATGTTAAGTATTTTACTAGTTTGGAATTATTTATTATGATTCATTACCTAATCTAGTGAATGAATTTGATTAGAAATGGAACCTAGTGGAAGGAATGTTAAGTGTATCAACACATGTAATCTATGTAGGGATCTCCCTCAAATACAAGATAATGATAGTGGATCTAGTGATCAAACTCGGGAAAAATAGCTTATAACCATACTGGGAAAGCTGATTCAGGTTATGAATAACAACATTACCTATATAGAGCAGCCTAATCCATAAAATAGAGGATCAATGTTGGACTACTTCATTAGGTAACAACCCCTAACACTCCATGGGACAAAAAATACTTTTTTATATGAGTAGTGGATAAGTTCCATAAAGAAAAAATTTCTTTCTTTAGGGAGAAACGAAAGGGGAAAAGTTTTTATGGTAGTTTATCATTTATCAGGAGTTTTAGATCAATAGTGGTCATTAATTCAAAACATTAAAGAAGATGAATATGGATAAAATATTGAATGGAGAGAATTTATAGAAATATTTATAGAAAAATACTTTCCTCGTGATCTACGAGCAGATATGGAGAGGAAATTTTAAATTCTAAGTCAGATGGAGAATGATAAATTTTCAAAGTATGAATCTAACATCACAAGGTTTTAAATACATGCTCCAAACTACATATGTAACCCAATAAGTACGATTGATCAATGATTTGATTGGATAAAACAATTCATCTGATGAGCATTGGTCTCACAATATTTCTCATCATATGATCATATAGTCTCATGTGCTCTAAAGAGAGAAAAATATTCTCTATGTCTTATGACATTAAAGGGAACTTGTATAATAAGAGATCCTTTGGACATTCTAGCAAAAGAAATAAGTGGAATAAGTGAAAATTTAAGAACCCTGCTACAGTAATTGTGGGAAGAAACACCTGAGTACTTTCTTAAAGGGGATGTGAGTTTGTTAAAAGTGTGAGGAAAATTTCCAACAAGATCATGATTTTAAGGGGAATAAAAAGGATATCAATGTTCATTTCTACAATTTTAAATATATGAGACTTTATTAAAATTATTTTCCAAATCATTAAAGATACATTCCCTAAAAATGGTCAAGGGAGAAATTCCATGATTTTGCAATCAGAACTGTTGAGGTTGAAGTTCATAATGATGTAGTGTCAGCCACTATAATTATTTCCTCAAATATAGCCAAATTTTTATCTAATTATAGATCCTCAAATTCTTTTATATATTCCAATCTTACATTAAAAATTAATTATTTATAATTAACATTTACATGGGAGTATTTTTTTCAAAACCACTAAGGGAAGTTTCATTGCAACAATGTTGTGTCAGGTAGTTCCCATTATGGCATATAAACATGCTTTGTCCACTGACTTTATCATCATACCTATGGTCAGATTTGATATAATTTCCAATATGGATTGGCTATCAAAATATAATTTGAAAATGTATTGTAATAAGAGTGATTTTACGATTTGTGAGGAATATGTAGAATCCATTATCTATATAGAAGAAACTTCATCACTTGATTCTTATAAAAATTCACCCCAAGTATCTTTACTGAATGAGATTCTAGGGTAGGAAGAGGAAATAACATCTAGGGATGAAGTAATAAATATTTAAATTGATTATTTTCTTATTTTATGAAAGTATATCGAAGTATTTCTAGAGGATTTACCAGGACATACTCAAGAGAGGGAAGTTTAGTTTATTATTGATTTAATCTCTGATGCAAGTCCAATATCAAAAATTCCCGATAGAAGAGCCACCATGGAATAGTATATATAGAGAAACAACTAGAGCAGTTGAGTGATAAATGATTTATTCTCCCTAGTTTTTCTCCTTGGAGAGCCCATGTTCTTTTTATTATGAATAAATGTGGATCAATGAGGTTTTGAATTGATTATAGATAATTCAATGATATTTCAAAAAGGAAAAGGTATCCTCACCCTCCCATTGATTATTTTTTTGATTAAATTCATGGAGCTTAAGGTTTTTCAATCTTTGACCATTGCTATAGATATCCTCAATTTTCTGTAAAAAAGAAATATATTTTAAAGACAACATCTTGAATGAGGTATGTTCATTGAAAATTTATGGTAATTCCATTCGGAATGACTAATTCAGCTTATGTTTTCATGGATATAATGAATAGAGTGTTCAAGGACTATCTAGATTATTTTTTCATAGTATTCATTAATGATATCTTGGTATACTTCAAATGCAATGAAGACCATGAAAACCACTTGCAGATTGTTTTGAAGATTCATTGTAGAAATGAACTATATGGGATATTTTGCAATTGTGAATTCTGGATTTAGGAAATTTATTTCCCTTTACATATTATCTCCAAGGATTAAATCTATGTTGATCCTAAAAAGAAAAATGCAATCCAATAATGTCCAGCTGTGATTAGTAAACCTAAGATACGCAGTTTTATTATATTAGTGGGATACTATGAGCATTTCATCCAATAATTTTTCCCTATTGGTAGACCCATAAACCAAGATCACATGTAAGGGGGTTAAATTCTTTTGTAAAAAAGAGTTTATAGAATGTTTTTAATAATTGAAGATATGTTTATTAAATTATATTATCTTGACTTTACCATCCTGAAATGACGGGTTTGTGAGTCACAGTGATCAAAGAAAGGAAATGGTTGTGTCCTTATACCGAACGATATGGTTATTACATTTGCATGGAGGCAGTTAAATATTTATGAACAAAACTATCCATTTCATGATCTTTAGTTAGTATTGGTAATATTTTCATTGTAGATATGGAGACACTATCTCTACATCGAAAGATGTGAGATATATACTGATTAGAAGAGTCTGAAATATATTTTCTCACCAAAATAAATCAATATGTTACAAATGAGATGTCTTGAGCTACTCAATGATTATGATTGCATGACACACTACTACCTAGGGACGAAAAATAAGGTGGAGGACTCTTTGAGAAGAAACGACCATATAATTTAAAAAAAAATGAGAGTTGAAAGGATCTTATGTTCATGGGTCTAGTAAATATGGATATGGAAATTATCAAAGAAGGTAAAACATCACTACTTTTTCAAATGGTTGCCAAACCTTTTTATTGGAAAGGATTAAAACTACTCAATATAATGATGATCAGTGACAAAAGAAAATTAAATTTGTGGATGATGGAAGACTGATTGAATTCATATTTGAAGATAGTATTTTGAAATTTGGGAAGAGGATTTGTGTTCCATCAATACATGAGCTAAAAAGGTAATTATTGGATGACGATCATAGATCCAATTTCTCTATACATCATATGGGCACTAAGATATATAGATTTTTTAGGGAACATTTTTGAAGGGACAAAATAAAGAGGTAGATTTCTGATTATGTGTTGAGATGTTTGGTTTTTTAACTGGTGAAGGCTGGATGACAACATCCTATTGGATTCATGAAAACTCTTCCTACACCTGTTAGGAAATGGGATGATATTATGATGGAATTTTTTATAGGGAAACCAAATAATCATAAAATAAATGATGTGATATGGTTTATTGTCGATATTCCTACCAAATCAGAAAATTTTCTATCTATAATCCACGATTCACCCATTGAATGTTTAAAAAGAATTTACATTAATGAAGTTGAAAGAATTCATGGTGTACCCATATCGATTATTTATGACTGTGATCCTCGTTTTACATCACATATTTGGAAAAGTCTTTAGAAATCCATAGATACTTTGCTTTGTGTGAGCCTTGCCTACCACCCTCAAACTGGTGTACAATAAAAAAAGACTATGCAAACCTTAGAATACATGTTGAGATATTTCTTACTTGACTTTCAAGGAATTTGGTATAGTATTTACCATTGGTAGAATTTTCCGACAACAATAGCATCCATTCATTTATACAGATGGCACCATATGAAGCGTTATATGGAAAGAGATGTTATACACCAACTTGTTGGGATGATGTTGGTGAAACAAAACACATTGGCCCAGAACATGTTAAGGAAATAATGGATAAGGTAATGACTATTCAAACCCATATCAAAACATCCCAAAGTAGACAAAAGAGTTATGCTGGTAACCAAAGAAAGGATTTGGAATTTCAAGTGGGAGATCAAGTCTTTATTAAGGTATCTTTATAGAAGGGTGTTATAAGATTTAGTAAGAATGATAATTTAAGTCCCATGTACATCAGACCTTTTGATATTCAAAAACAAATTGGATTTGTAGATTATCGTTTGGTGATTACACCAAGTCTCTCCAAAGTTCATCATGTGTTCCAAGTATCAATGTTAAGGAAATACATGCCAGACCTAGTGCATGTACACAACTATGAATAAATAGAACTAGAACTTAATTTTTATTATTGTGAAGATCCTATCAAGGTTCATGATACCAGATATTTAGTGTTGATAAATCACATGACTCATTTGGTAAAGGTTCTTTGGAGAAACCATAAAATGGAAGAGGAAGTGTGGGAACCTGAAGAACATATAATGAAGTACCACCCGAATATTTTAATTAAGTGATATTATAGAAATTTCAAGGACAAAATTGTTTGAATGACAGAAGAATGTGACAACCCTAGCTTTCACAATATGCTATACACGCAACATCGAGTTCGAGCACACCATGAATGTTCAAACTAGCTGTCTAAATAGTAGTTATGAATAGTATTAAGAATATTATGAAACTTATAAATTATATTTTTTAACATAGACTTCTTTATTTAATTCATAAGATCAAAATTCTCTTATGGTAATATTTTTATAATTTTCTGAAAAGTTCTTATTTTTTATGAATAGTGAAAAATACTGCATTGTTGTTACAATCAAAATTTCCATTTAAATAATTATTTTAATGTAAATTGAATTTAAACTCACAATATATAAATAATACATATAGAAACCCAAAATAGTTTAGTTGAATCATTTTATATTAGAATTTGATGTAAAATTTTATTAACTTTTTAACGTCTCTTTTACCCCCTTCTAGCCACACCTACTAGATTTTCATTAAAGGTAATTTTACCACTTCTATGAATTGAATTTCGATAAGTTTAAATATATTGATGTAATTAATATAAAAAATTTGACCTAATAATACCAAATTTAATTTTTGTGAACAATAAATTTTGGAGTTTATTTACCCTTGTTAAAGGTAAATAGGGTCATTAATGGTAAAATTAATTTTATAATAATCTAATATTACCATAAAACAGATCCCAATTTTAGTTTATAAGTTTTTGTTACCAAGATAAATCTTGGTTCATAAATATTATCCTTTTTAAGCCACCTGTGTAATATTAGAACATTTATTATATTTTATTGAAAGTGTTAAAAATTTCATATTCAAATTTTAACAACTATATCATTTTTAATATGATTATATATAAGTTATATGGTCAACGATAAATTTTATTTAGAAATATAAAATTATTTTCTAGAAAATTTATATTTATTTATAATTTTAAAAAAATAATTAAACTAAATTTTGACACAATAATGATGCAGAAATTCAATTATTAAAGGAATAATCAACTAAATGATATTAAAAATAGTAAAATAAAAATAATTTGAATTAATTGATGATATAGGAAAACTTTTTTAGATAACATATACATTTCAGTGATCTATTGGAAGTATTTTTTCGAATTTATCTTGTTGGTTTGATATTTTAGAAAAAGAAAATTTTGAATAGTATCAAAATTGACATAAATGATACTTTAAAAGGAACAATATTTTATTAAATGTTATAAAATTTATATAAATATAATGTACATTAAAATAACCATTATTACATTAAAAATATCATAAATTATCCAATTGGGGTTCTTTTGTCATTTTATAGTAACTATATTAACCCTATAGTGTAAAAATTCAAGAAGACGCGGTAAGAGTTAAACTGTTTAATGAAGGGTTAAAACCAAAATATAAGGATAACAGTGTGTCCTAAACCTATCTAAATTTCATTAATTGAGTGTATTTAAAACTATAACATCTAATCCTAGTAATAAATCACTTGGGAGATATTTCAAACAAAACATAAATTTATAATATATTAGTAGTTTTGTATTTTCCAAAAGTGTCCCTCCTCTCAATTAAAACAGGGCACATCTTCTTCACTATTGTTTACACATACATAGCCCTTTTGGCTTATCCAAAACCTACCCACTTCTCCTAAAAACTTCTATAAGTTTATCTTAGAGGCCATACATTGTCAAGAAACCAATTCTACGGAGTCCTTTTGGGCAAACCAAAAGGAGACAACTAAAAAAAGGTAATTGTTTTATCACCTCTTTTAAAGTCATTTTATTCTTCTAATTCATCATTTTATGTTTTTTATATATGAAATTAAAAACTCCATTATCATATCTATACTTATATGTTATTATAATCATCTTACATCCATATTTCTCATTTTATCCATCATACGAATAACAATATGACCATGTGCGCGTACGTACGGCTTAAAATCTCCATGTTGTGGTGTAATTTGTTATTCAAAACTACTTTATTTGAATAGTTATAATTATGAGTATAATTGATATAAATAATTAATATAAAATTATAATTATTCTTTATAATTAATATACCATCCAATTCCATACAGTTTAATCATCAAGGGAATGATATTGTCGCTCGTGCGTACGTACGGCCTACCATCTCCACGACGTGGTGAGATTAATTATCCACATTAACCATTAAAAAATGATTATAAAATTTTCCTGATGAGTTAAAATAATAATAATTAAAGTAATATCATTTTGGATATGAATAAAATAAATTCTTTTTATAAAAAACATGACTTACATGACAAAACTTGAATAGGAAAATGAAGCTGTAAATACCCGAAACAATGATAATCCAAAAATATTATTATCAAAATGATATAATAAGATCATATGTGATATCATTAATACTGATATGGTCTTGGTATAACTTAATAACAAGATTTCAGCAGTATAAAAAAGGTTAAAACACCCTCAACTAAAGGAAAGTCCAATGTAAGTGTTAAATTCACAATCTTATTTTTATTCAAGGTTGTTTATACGTAAGTATCTACTAAGACATCGTTATCATCCATATCCATGTTCATTAAAATTTAATTAATAGTATTATCTACAATTTTTTAGTTTCATTTTTAACCATGCCTGAATTTTTTTAAAATGTTTTTGAAGAATATTTTTGTCATTTTCCAAATGAGGTAATTTATAAATATTTCAAAAAATTAAGGAAAAATGTTTTTTAATTTATACTGGACAGGAGGATATTTTCCACCATTATGACTTGATAAAATATTTAATATTTACTTACAAGCATACAAGGTTATTTTCTAAAGAAATTTTTTCCTTTATAATTTTTATGCTTCTTAATTATTTCAATGTAAAATAGGATATTTCTCTCAAATATTTTCAATAAATTTATTAGATTATTTTCATATATGTCAATTTCAATTGTTGGATTTTATTATTAATTGATTTTTCTTATTATGATACAATCTTACATATTGTATTCAGGGTTTAATGATATTTTTGACTATGGACATGCTATTTTGATAGAATTCTTGGTTTATGGTTAAATTATTAACACTTCTTATTGTAGTTTCAATTTGAATATATGTTATGTTTTACCCCTTTCAAAAGAGGAATGCATGGGAATCAATAAATGATGGATGTGACTCACTATATCCTCTCGTTGCATTAGTAGGTCTCATGAGAGAAACTAGTTTCTTAGAACAAGGCCTTGATGGTATGATTATTTTTGTTCTTGGCACGAGGCCTTGATGGTATGCTTATGATGTCCGACATTATGCATTCCCCTATTATGAGTTTAGTTGTTTATATTTCATGTGATTATTCAACTAGAAGAATATCCATGTCAATCATTAAATATAATTATTTGATTTATTATTTCCATATGATGTTTAAGATTATGTTTATAAGAAGTTTTTTCAGTTTTATAGATTGCCTTAAAATTTTATGCCTATTTATGAATGTTTCCATTATATTGTTTATCCTTACTGAGCATCTAATCTCACCCCTTTATTTTGTTTATTTTTTACCAAGTACATAAAGAAGTCTATTAAGATTGACCAGTAGAGGTAGCCTAATGTATGTGAGAGTTTTCAAATGACTGAAAATTATATTTTTATTAGAAAAAAACTTTTAAGGAAAAGAGAGAAACCACATAAATTCAACTAGGACGACATACCTCATAAGAAATCACAAAATCATTGAAATAGAACTTAAGCCTATTAGAGACATCCTCCCTAAATAATTTCCAGGAGAGAGTGTGCTCTTGTATATCTGGATCATCGTTGATAATGACCTCAAAGCGATCGGTCATCTTCTCACATGTTTGAATGTACTCTTCCTTACTTATATTCCCTTCATTGAAACCCCTAATAAATATAAGGTCACGCTTGTTGATCTATGTAGCCTTCTCAGCATTAGTAACAATGCAAAGCACCCTCCCCATTATCTGGTCAGCCTTTTCTTGTGTAGCATTTATAGTGAGAAGCTCCTCCACCATTTCTTCCTCTGAGTGCATAAGCAGTCCAAGGGTTTTCAAATGTGTTAATATGTTTCTTCATTTCAATATGTAATGAGAAACTCATGTTTGTATCTAGTATTTTCAAGGATACTAAATTGATCGGTCTATCGGGAATTAATTTTATTGTGATCATGCCAATACAATAAAATAAGGCATCAAATCTGGGCTACTGGGGTTGGGGCGTTTCATTTTTACCAAGTTTCTTAGTCAATTAGTAGGTGAAAAATGATTAATAATATTCCAAGAATATTTTTCTATCCATTGAATGTCCCTAATTGTAAATGAGTGGACATGTCAATAGATTTTATCACTTGTCTTTCACTAGGATAAAGAGTATGTCATATTATTTGGTTGATAATTGATTTATTAATGAATCAGAAATATTTACTATACATTAGGGATTCGATAACTTTAGAAGTTTTGATGAGGTGGTATATGAATAGGGTATTGTGGCTTTATGGGATAGCAGGGACAATAATTTATAATAAAGATCCTCATTTCACCTCATGAGTTTGAAGAAAATTATAGAATTATTTGTGATCCTAGTTACACAATTCCTCTATTTTATATCCTCATATATATGGCATGATGAGTAGAACTATCTAGACGTCATTTGATATGATGTGGGGTTGTGTTCAAGATTTTTGTGGATCATGGATCAAGAATTTTCCCTTGGTTGAGTACACTTATAACAAAAACTTCCACCCTTCCATTAGCATGGATCCATTTGAGTCATTGTATGGAAACCCTTTTCATTCTACATTATACTAGACTGAGGGTGGGGAGTTTTAATTATTTGGAATTGATATGTTATTGATAATGATATAAAATATTTAATGATACAATAGTGGATAAGGCGGAGTAAAACCATTAGAATTTTTATGTTGATCGGAGGAGGTGGCAATTAGAATTTGGGGTTGGTGACCATATGTTCTTGAGGGTTTCCACTCATCATGAGAACTGTAGGTTTGGATAGTCTCAGTCCCAATTGTATTAGTCCTTTAAAGCTATTGTATCACTTTATCAAGGAGGCATATTTGTATATTCTTCTTCTGCAGATGAATCAGATTAGTGGATTCTTCAATGTATTTCATATTTAGAGATATATCCATGATAATTAAAATTCAATTTATCAGGGATAGTTAAATATTTAGAATGATGTAACATTTGTATAATGGATGGTTTAGATTGAGGATCAATGAGAAAATGTGTTGTGTGGGCGAGATATTCCCATTTAGTAAGTTCTTCCAAGGCATGGTGGTATGGATAAGAGTATGTGGGAGCGTAAGTCATAGATATTTCCTTAGTATCCCACAATTTTTTACTCTTGATATTCTTTATTTATGTAATATTTTAGATGATTCTCATCATAATGACAGAAAGTTTAATCAAGGGAAATTTTCTTCTTATAATTATGTCAAATAGTATAGTCACAAAAAATAAAAACCAATGAACTACTAGGTACTATGTGACCTTTAAACATAGTATTGTCACTTATATGATTTGAATTTTGAAAATATGACATACACGGTTGCGATTAGTAAGATTTTTGGAGTCCGATAAGACAAACATAATTTTTGGTGATTAGTAACTGACCCTTATGAATAGTAATATTACCCTTACGAACAGTAATACGACCCTTATTAATATTAAATAATTAAAGTGAATAAGTAACCTTACCAATTAATGTATAAATAAAATTTATCCATCTTATAAGTGACAATATGATATTATTATATCATAGTGTTGGTATTTTGTGAGTCATGTATATTTAATTACAATTTCTTGATTAGTTTAATAATATAAAAGAAAATTTATTATCATAAAATTTATTCATAAATAATTATTTTGATGACTTATGATTATATTATAATTTTAAGAGATCTTAAATAATTTTTAAAATTGTTATAAAAGTAGTTTTAATTTTAAAATATATATTTTCATGTAAATTATGATTTTAATTAAAAAATTAATCTCTCATATTTAAAAAATTATTTTCATAGAATGTTGTTCATTTTTGAATTCTACATTTTGGAAATTCATTGGGGTGGTTTTTTCAGAGTTTTCTAAAATACATGAATTTTGGTTGAATAGTAAAATATGATAATTTACAATGAATGTTAAATAAATGAATTTATGCATCATACTTGAGTCTTGGATGATGTAAGTGGCCCTTTTTAGAACATTCATGCACTCTTTACTATTTTTGGTCATAATAATCAAGAATATTCATATTATTCATCAAAAATATTAAAATAATGATTAAAATAATGGGTAACCCCTCCTCT
Source organism: Viscum album (assembly GCA_963277665.1). NCBI lineage: Eukaryota > Viridiplantae > Streptophyta > Magnoliopsida > Santalales > Viscaceae > Viscum > Viscum album. The sequence continues at coordinate 819,305,969 of OY728165.1, forward strand.
CCTCTGCTATAAATACCACCCCACCTTACCTCTTCTCTTCACTCATCTCAAGATTTGTACCCTGTCTAAATTATTCCCCAATTTCTCCCTAAGTCCCTCTCCCACGTTAAGCATATCATTATCCCTTCAAAATACCAAATACTTTTAATAAAAGAGGTTCTCAAGGAAGTTATATCGAAGAGGTAAAATCCTCTTTTCATTTATTTTATTCTCCTTTATGTTCTATTCTTTTTTCATCATTCATCACCTCCTTCAATAAAAATATTATGATAACTCTAGTATCGTACATATACATGAATTTTGTTATTATAATGGAATAATTCATCATCATTTCTCCTTTCCCCGCCCGTTATACTAGAAATGAAAACATCATCATAGATGTGTTGATTTATCACATTCAAGGATGGCAGCTTCTCAATTTCGTTAATCGTAATCAATTCTGGTCGTGAAACAATTTTTATAGCTTAACCAGACTATAATATATTTATTTTATCTAATTTAATGTTCTAGAATTTTTTTAAACATTATATTAATTTATAAATCAAAATGTATCTGATGTGATAAAAAACAACAAATTAACCAAAACAGTTATCATTAATGTTTTATATAATGATTCATCATCACTCCAAATAAAAAAATGAATTTTATAACCAGGTAATATAATATATGATCAGTAATGACATATAACTCCAATTCTGGAAAACCATTCTCATATTAAATGTTTATCCTTACATTTATATAATTAAACCAATCATGAAAACCAATGAAGGACACAATGTAATTGAACCTCTTAACCCATAAAAAAGGCCATGAATGAACATAATAAGGTAAAAATAAATAAATTATATAAATTAGAGGTTATATAAATATTAATTAATGAATTAATTTTCTTATCCAATACATTAAGATCAAGTGAAGTACACCATCAGACTTAATGTAAGGGATTCTACCTGAACCTCCTTAATTCTTTCAGGATGCCCTGTCATTCTTTCTACCAAAAATAATTTATCTATTTTTTTATGTAAATCTTATAAATGTTGTTTATATGCTCCAAAATCATGTATCAATATCCATTCATCATTCTATTTTGGTTATATACATGTTTTTAAATTACTCTCTCCTCAATACTTCTCGATAATAAAACTCGTTTTAAGGGAACTTCCTGAAATCTTACCCAATTTCATGCTCAATCTATCGTCTTTTTTAAGACACATTTGCTTTAAAAAAATAAGTATATTTATTATCAAAACTAAATTGGATCACTTATTAGTTTATATAAAATATTATTCCATTTGTTAGTTAAAATTATCTTTAGTATTTTCTTAAAAACCACACGATGATGTTTTACTACTAAAATTACATAAATACTCTTAATACATGGAATCAAAAGTATATAACTCCTCCAAGGGTAACGTTTTTGGACTGAACCTCCCATAAATTTCCATTTTAATTCCTTTAGTGGAGTTTGATGTTATCTTGGGTATGTATTTTCTATCTCTATACAAATCCAGCATCAACTGTCGGGAATGGAATATCACTCTATACAACATGAAGTATCCTCTAATTCCTTACAAGTTTAAGGAGTAAGAAGAATATCATTTAGAGTACTTTTATCGAGTGTGTATATTACTGCCTTATGATCAAGCATGTCTAGATCAAATGATTAAGACAATGGGGATGGTACTTCTCAAAGATATACCCCTCATGAGGGATTATACAGACGTATTCTCTGAAGAATTGTCTAGTTTTATTCATGATCGAGAGGATGAATTCTCCATTGAACATATTCTGGGATCTCTTCTTATATCAAATACAACATATATAATGTCCATCGTAGAGATGGAAGAGCTAAAGAAGTAATTACATGAGAATATGGGGAACTGTTTTATATGCCTGAGTGTTTCACCATGGTGTGCACGAGTCCTCTTCATCAAGAAGAGGGATAACTTAATGTTCCTTTACATTTATTATCATGAGCTCAATGAAATCATGATAAAGAACAATTATCCCTTTCCATAGATAGATTAATTTTTTGATTAGTTTCATGTGTCCAGTTATTAATCTAAGGTGGACCTTCAATCAGGATATCACCAATTAATGTTTTTAAGGAAGATATTCCCAAGACATAATTTTGAATAAGGTATGGAAACTATGAGTTCATAGTTATGAAATTTAGAATCACTAATTCTAAGAAAATTCATGGATTTAATTAATAATATCTTTAGATATTATATGGAGAAATTTGTGGTAGTCTTTATCGATGATATTATGATATACTCCAAGTGAAAGGAGAAACATGAGGAGAATTTGAATATTGTGATGATGACCTCATTAAGGGGTAAACTTTTTAAAAATTATAGTAAATGTGAGTTCTAGATGAATGATGTATCATCTTGGGGAATGTTATCATTAGTAAATGGATATATGTGGACCCTTCCAAGATAACGTCAATTGAAGAGTGGACCAGACCAAAATCTATAATAGATATTTGTAGCTTTCTTGGTCTAGCAAGGTATTATCGATGATTTCTTAAGAACATATCACAATTATCAAACCCAATGACCAAGATGACATAGAATAGGGAGAAGGTTTTCTAGATTCAAAAATGCGAGGAAAGCCTTAAGGATCTCAAAAGGAGGCTAATCACTGTGCCAGTACTCACACTCCCAACAGGCGGTGAACTCTTTGAGGTGTATAGTGATTCTACAAAGAAGGGATCAGGTAGTGTTATGATGAAAATTGATAATGTGTTAGCCTCTAACTCAAGGAAAATAAAATTCCCTGAAAAAAACTATCCAATGCATGATCTAGGGTTTGTGTCTGTGATCATTATGCTGAAAATCTTACAGCATTATCTCTATGGAGAGACGTTTCAAATATATAACAATCACAAGATTCACAAATATGTATTCATGCAAAAGAAGTTGAATATGTTCCATAGAAGATTGTTATAACTCATAAAGGATTATGACGGCTCAATCCAAAACCATCCTTGTAAGGAAAATAAGGTGGAAGTTTCTCTAAGTAGAAAGGATCTTGTTTATTTATCGAAGATTATAATTTTAAAGGATCCAATCTTCTTAAATTTTTAGAGGGTGGACCTGGGAATCATTAAGGGAGGAATATCATTAGTCCACTCTCAAATGGGTTCTCAACCATTGCTCATGGAGAAAATAAACGATGCTCAAATAAAAGGTATTGAAATTATGAAAAGGGTTGAAGCTATAAGAAATAAGAAATCCTATGAGATCAAGATTGATGAGGAAGGAGTGGTAATATTTAGGTCACACTTATGTGTACCATACAATCCAATTATAAAAAATGATATTTTTAATAGAGCACATGGCTCAACCTTCTAAATTCACCCAGGGAGCCCAAAGATGTTTTTAGACATCTGAGATATGTTTTTTTTTGGAATAATATGAAGAAGGATATTGCTGAATATACATCAAAGTTTCTTGTATGATGACAGGTGAATACTGAAAGACAAAAGTCTAAGGAGATGATGCAACCACTACTCATATCAAAATGGAAGCGGAAGAACATCATCATGGACTATTTCACTAGACATCCAAGAACATATAGAGGAAACATTGCTATATAGGTTATTGTGGTCATCTTATAAAGACATATCACTTTATCAAAATTTATGTAGGAGTCTCATTGGATTATCTTGAAAATAGATATATCACAGATATAGAAAAGATGAAAGATGAAACACTATCTATTTTATCCGATAGAGATCCTAGAATCACCTCGAAGTTCAGGAAAAGTTGCCAACGTGCTCTAAGAACTGAACTAGATATTAGAATGGCCTATAATCCTCAAAATGATGGCCAATCTGATTGAACTATTCAGACATTATAAGACACGTTCAGATCATGTTCTATGGACTTCAAAGGAGGGTGGGGCCAACATCTTCCACTGGTCGAATTCTGTTACGATAATTTTTTTCACTCCATCATATGGATGGAACCATCTAGAAGCCTTTTGTGGGAAAAGGTGCAGATCCTCGGATTGTTGGGATAGAGTTGTTGAGTGTAATCTAATGGGACCAAAAATGGTTGAAAAAGTGGTGGGGAAGGTGAAAACCATTCATAGGGACATCTGGGAAACCACAATTTGACAGAAGGGCTATACATACAACCATTGAAGTGACCTGAAGTTTAAATTTGGAGACATTGTATTCCTCTGCATATCTCCATGAAATAAGATCATGATGTTTGGAAAGAAATGAAAGCTAAGTTCTAGGTATATTGGCCCCTTCAAGATCATTAATCTTGTGAGAGATATGGAATATCGACTATCACATCCAACTACCAAGTCTAAAGTACATTATGTCTTCCATGTATCTCTCTTAAAAAAGTAAATAAGTGATCCTTCACATGTACGGTCTTAAGATGTGGCATAGTTGGAGAATGATCTTTCTTATGGGGAGATTCTAGTGAATATCTTAGATCATGTAGATAATGTTCTATGCAAAAAAACTACTCACCTGGTCGAAGTGCTATGATGAAACCATAAGTACGAAGAGGACACATGGAAATTAAAGGAGGTACTAAAAGAAAAGTACCCACACCTCTTTATGACTAGGAATGTAAAACAAAATTTTGAGAATAAAAATTCATAAGGGAGATAAAATGTAGTGACCCAAATTCCAATCAATGGAAATTCCCTTCTTATAATTATGTCCTATAGAATAATCAGATGAAATCACAACATAATGAACTACTAAGTACTATGTGACATTCAAACATAATATTGTCACTTCTATGATTTGAATTTCAAATATCTAAAATACATGGTTACGATCAATATGATATTTGGAGTCTGATAAGACAAGCATAATTTTAGGTGAATAGTAACTAACCATTATTATTAGTAATGTTACCCTTATGAATAGTAATTTCGGGATTTTTCCAAAATACATGAATTTTTTGTGAATAGTAAAACACGATAATTTACAATGAATGATAAATAAATGAATTTATACTTCATGTGTGAGTTGTGGATGATGTAAGTGGCCTTCTTTTGGAACACACATGAATTATTTTCTGTTTTTGGTCACAAGAATCAGGACTATTCATAGTATTGAAAAAAATAATAAACTAAAGAATAAAATAAGGGGAACCCCCATCTCTACTCCACTATAAATACTACCCCTCTTTACCTATACTATTCTCTCATCTCAAGCCATGTTCCTTATCTAAATTCATCTAAAATATCTTCCTATGCCTTTAGCTCGCTTCTAACAGCCCTTGTTCTCTTAAAAAGACCAAATCTGCTTCCCTAAAGAGGTTCTCAAGGAAATTATATTCAAGAGGTAAATTCCTCTTATCACATATTTTATTTTCTTTTATGTTGCATTCATTTATTTTTCTTTCATTACCTCCTTTAATAAAAATTTTATGATAAATCCATTACCTTACACGTACTTAAATTTGATTATGATAATTGAATAATTCATCATGATCTTTCGTTTTCCCTCCTTTTATCCTAGATATTTTTACCCCATCTGAGATGTGTTAATTTATCACATTCAAGGACAAATGGTTTTCAATTTCTTTTACCATCATCAATTCTTCTCAGGAAACCATTTTTTGGTTGAAATAGAATATAATTTATTTATTATGTCTAATTTATGGTTTTGGAATCTTTTTTACACATTATATTAACTTATAATTCAAAATGTATTAGATGTGATAAAAATTGTCAATTAAGAAAAACAGTTTTAATTAGATTTTTATATAATGATTCATTATAACCCCAAATAAAAGAATAAATTTTTTAGCCAATTAATCAAATGGAGGATAAATAATAACATATAACTCCAATTTTGGAAAACCACTCTCATGTTATATGTTTATCCTTACATGTATATAAGTAAACAAATCACGAAAACCAATGAAACAAACAATGGAACTGTACCTCTTAACCCATAAAAAAGGTCATGAATAAACTTAATAAGGTTATACTAAATCAATTACCTAAATTATGTGTTCTATAAATAAATATTTATTTATTTATTTTTGTTATCTAGGACATTAAGATCAAGTTAATGACACCATCAGACATAAGGTAAGGGATTATACATAAACCTCTTTAATTCCTTCAGGTTGCTCTGTCTTTATATCTACCCAAATGATGTTATCTATTATTTTTATGTAAATCTTATAAATTCTATTAATACTATCCAAACTCATGTATCATTATCCATTCAACATTCTCTTTCGAGGATATACATGTTTTAAAATGATTCCCTCCTCAATACTTCCTAAAATGAAAACTCGTTTTAAGGTAACTTCCTGAATTCTTACCAAATTTGAACTAAATTATATCGTATATTTTAAGCCAAAATTGTTTTTCATAAATAATATTTATTACTAAAACGTTCTTGGTTCACTATTGGTTTTATATAAAGAATTATTCCCTTTTCTATTTTAAATTCTCTTTAGTATTTTCCTAAAAATAACACTTAAATGTTTTAATGCTAAATTTTTTTAAATACTATTATTACATGGTATCACTTATGTTTGACATAAATTACCATGATATATTCCTATTATAACTTATAAACATCCATATATGTTTTAATTCCTTTATTTCCTACATACATGTAAGATACACCCATTTATTATGCTTTGTGACATGATTATGATTTTTATTACATTCCATGGGTGCTCTTGTGTTTTTGTATAACTAATTATGTATGATTCTATAATTTTAAATCATATTCATCAATATTTTATGATGGGTGTGACTATATAGTGCTCAAATTCATTGGGTAAAGTTGAGTATCATGATATTTTATCTGCAACAATCTTGGCAGCAAGCCTTGACTCGTGATACAATGTGTAATGGTCTTTGTGGTTATCTCTGACTTGTTATCCTCTATGTGGAAAGAGTCTTGAATAATGATAAATTATTGTTTTAGTTTTCTTCCTAAATACTATGAATGAATTTTTATATAATCCCATATTTATTTTTCATAAATCCATATGTTCCATGCCTTTTTATATCATTATGTCATGCCTTCTAACCCATGTCTTAAAGCCTTATTCTTATGTTTATTCCCTTAATGGGATTTTTAGTTCATCCCTTTGGTCATGTTATCCCCAGCTTATCTTTTGATTTTTTTTGATTATAATGTAATTCATTATCTATTTATGAATATTAAATAATGAAATTTTATATTTAGTTCCATGTTTTAATTTTTATCTACCTAGTCATTCAATACACTAGACGTTATGATCCTTGGTTAGTAATATAATGATTTTCTATGTTTAAAATCATGTAATGATTATTTTAAAAGGATTGTGTCGCTATAATAATTTTTTTAGTTTCCACTTTTCTATTTTTTATGTATTTTGGATGGTATTACCTCCATTTTAGAGTTATCTCTCGAGAGATCGGTTGAGGGTTCTATGGTGTGTGTTTCTTTTTATATTTTTTTTCGCAAGGATTAGAATAATTTGGTTGGTATATAATGTAACAAGAAATAACTTTAAACCCCATTACATTGTGTGTGTTGGGTTTTATATTTATTTAGATAGGGAGAGAAGGGTATATGTGTTATTTGAGGTCATTTTTTAGATTGTGGCTTTGATTGTAGTTTAAAAGTAATCCTATAAGTGTGAAGGATGTAAGGTGGGAATTTGGAAAAGGTAATAAATCTTATGGAGTTCCCTTATAGAATAAAATATTGGTTTCTCCATGGATTCTAGGATTAGGTTATATGAAATTATTCTTATGTATTTATCATGTGGAATAGTACTAGTAACTATGGCGTAGGGACCCAAGATGTTAGATTCAGTGGTACTTCCATCTCAGAGACCCTTGAAGTGTTGGAATTTGGTTTTGTTGTGGTTTATGTATCATTATTTTCAAGGAATACAAGAGCATTAGGATTGTATCATGGTCCTCATGGTATAAACATGTAGCAGAAAGTGGTTTATTAGGGTGGTTCTATTAATTTTTGATTCATTATGCCATTTAGCTCATGTTGTCCCATAAGGGAGTTTGGATTCTTGATTATTGTTATGGGGATAAGCTTTGCACCATGATTTTCTCCTAGTTTAATTAGTGATGAGGTAGATATCTATCAAAAATTATGAAATCTATTTAACTCATGGTAATTATGGCATGACTTAAAACCCTTGTGTTGTGACATTCAAATTTTCTATATGGTGTATAAATCTATAGGCTCTCTTGACTTTCATTCATTTACTTTTATTTACCATTACTTTTGGTTAATCCCAATGTGATTTTATAAGAACAACCATCCCCTTTTACATGGATTTATCCCTTGACTATTGGAAAATGATTATCAGTGATCAAAGGTGATTTCTTATCTTTTACTAGGTTTATTCCCATTATTCCCTTAGTAATCCATATAAGTAGTGTTGGTTAAAATTTGGGTATGTTAGGGATATGTTTTATTGAGTTATTTTTGACGTAAAAGTTTATTGAGGATCCCCTTTAGTGGTTTTGGTATTTTTGTCATCTGGTCTTATGATATAGTGTATTTTGAAGCTTTGTTTAAGGTAGGGGATCTACAAACTATCCTAATTTTTTTTATAGATTATTGGATTATCCTCATTTTTTATTCCATGTAGAAGTAGTATGGATTAAATTAAGAAATATGATGTACCATAATTCCTAGAAATTTACGGGATGGGGATGATTCATATGTTTCTACATGAAATCATGATATTACTATCACACTTGGTTTTTATTTACTACCATTGCTAAAAATCATCATCATTATTGAGACATGTGTATTTAGGTTATGAATTATTTGTCAAAATATCCATTCAATAATGGATAATCCTTTCAAAATAGTAGTTAACCAGTTATGGGGAAGAAAATAATTATTTTAAAATTATTCAAGGATACGGAAGAATTCGGTAGTACTTGAGGCTGAAATTATTATTGTGTATTGTGATCAAGATTGTTATTGTAGATATGTTTGTATGATTATTATGGAATTGATCAAGATTTTTTCATAGTGAGGCTATGGGAGATGCCATGTATGGAATAGTGGGATATGATTGAAGTGGTAGATTGTAGAGTGAGTCTGTGAATACCTTTCCGTAGTTGTAATGATATGAATGAATGGGTTTTTGTGGGTTAGTACTTTGTTGGTTTAAATGAGATCACTTTTAATTAACCCAAAGGAATGGTATATTCACTAGTAGAAACATCATTTTTAACGTCGTCAATTTGACGTCAGTTTCTTATAAACCGACATAAAATATTTTTTTGGAGACTTTTTGGCGTCGATTTTTTAAAAACCGATGCCAAAAACTAAAAAGAATTGTTTTGGCATCAGTTTTTTTAGAAACTGACATGAAAAAATAAAAAAAAGAATTGATGTCAGTTTTTATCAAAAGAGATGCCAAAAAATAAAAAAATTACTATGTTTTAGTGAATTCCCAAAACTTTTATTTGACTGTTTGTGGAGAAAAAACGGAGTTACGGATTAAAAGTTATGGGTTTTGGAAGTAGATCTTCTCTAAAAGAAGTCTTGATGAAGTCCAACTTTCAAAGGCCATAACTTTTAATCTGTAATTCTGTTTTAGCTCCATGAATAGTCAAATCAATACTTAATAAATTATCTAAAACATGGTTATTTTTTTAAAATTTTGGTGTCAGTTTTCATAAAAATGGAGGCTAAAACATTTTTTTGGTTTTTTGTGTCGGTTTTTAAAAAAAACCGATGCCAAATAAATAATTTTTTTACTTTTCACGTCAGTTTTCATAAAAACAAACATCAATTTATTTTGTTTCTCACATCGGTTTTTAAAAAACCGATGCCAAAAATAATTCTTTTTTACTTTTCTCATTGGTTTTCTAAAAACATGACGCGAAACATATATTTATTTAACTTTTTAGAATTGGTTTATTTAAAAAATGACACCCAAAATGATATCGATTGGAATTTTTGGCGTCAGTTTTCATGAAAAACTAATGCCAAAACACTAATGTATATCCTTTTTTATGTTGGTTTCAAAAAAAACTGTTACCAAATAGTATTCTCCAATAACCAGGATCAAAATTTCAATTTTTTTCACAATGTGCCTTTAACTTTTTAAAATCCCACCTACATTTTTATACAAGTCAATTGAAAATAATTTCATTTACTATATATAAATCCATTTCTCCTTCGTTCAACATTTTCAACTTCTTCGATTCAATCAATTTTTCAACGCGAAATCAATCGTTAATTTGAATATGGTACATATACTATTCATCTATTTCATTTATTATTAATGTTCATTATTTATAAACAACTCGATTAGATTTCATATAATGATGATTTAGTTTTATTATCGAGTTAAAAATATAAAACATTCAGATGATATTTACCAACCATGGTGTAAATTTAATTATCGATTGTCGTTTTCATTATCAAATAAGATCTACACTAAATATAAGAGATATTATGATAAAAACATATCATTTGAATGGAAGCTCCAAAAACCATTGAAATTGGTTTGAAGTATTAGTTATATTTTATATCATTTGGTGTAATTGATTTTATATCATGTTTATCTTGTTTTCTTTAAATCGAGTTGTATCAATCGAAACTTTGAGAGGTTCAACTTCGGACGGACATAACTTTTGATCTGTAACTCCATTTTAGCTCCACAACCAGTCAAATCGGATGTTAGGAAATGCTCAAAAACATAGAATAAAATAAAGTTCTTTTTGGTTTTAATATTTTTATAAACACACGCCAAAATTAAAATATTTCTATTTATGGTGTCGGTTTTTTTCAAGAACCGATGCCGAAACTAGTTTTTCAACTTTTTGGCATCGGTTTTTAAAGAAACTGACTCCAAAAATGTTTCATATGAGTTTATTTGGACTCGTTTGTTTTCAAAAATGATTCTAAAGAATAAATAAAACACATTTTTGGCATCATTTTCCAAAAAGCAATGTACAAAATTCATATTTTTTACATCGGCGACTTCAACGTTGGTTAAAAATTGACAAAAAAATACAAAAAAACTGACGTTAAAGAACTTTTTTCTACTAGTTATTATTTTAATGATAAACATAGATTTGGTTTGGTTGTAATTTAATAGATTCCTAGCTATGAAATAATTGATGATGGGTAATTACTAGATTTATTGTGGTAATGTTAACAATTAATGCATGTATTTTCTAGAAATAGTTTGTTATTAGACACATAGTTTAATAGATTAGAAAATTTAAATTGGTTGGTGTATGGTAAATCCGGAAAAGGAATAATAGTATAATTAATTGGAAATTACACATGTTTGACATGGCTATTTTAATTGGATATGGGGTCGGTTGTGATGTTATTATTTGAAATGATGGTTGTGTGAGGAGATTATAGTGTGGTGATGTGTGTGAGATGTAGAGGTGTTATTTAGGTGTGAACTTATTAATATTTCCTTACTGATGCCTAATATTCTTTGGATTTTTTGTATTTTACCTTAACATCCTAGTTGTTGGGGTATCATATTTCTACCTACCCTATCTTCCTCGTTGTACCTTCTATGTGTTGTAAAAGCTATGATGTATTGAGATATGTATGATTATTCTACCATAGTATGTGGGGTCATGGAAGACCCTATGACTTAGTTATGAAGAGGTATATGATGTACCACAAGACCATATATATTATTGGTTGTGATGATACTCTAGGTGCATTAAAAGACCCTGCGTGGTATTGAGATGCATTTATATGGTATGTTCACAAGCATTCCTTGTAAGTTATTCATGGGATGTGATTAGGTGATTCTAATGTGAGGATATATAGTTATGGGAACACATGGTAGGAAGAGAGAAAGAGTTTGGTGACCTTCATGTTCATGATACCCAACTATACTAGATATGTTGTGGATGGATGGGATATTATGTGGGTATGAGGATCAAGATGATAAGGAAGGTTTTTCCTTCATATAAGGTATGTATTTTGATACTATACATGGTGTTTTGTGATACTACGATGGAAAGGATTGAGAGAATGATGAATTTGACATTTTGGAAAGGGAGTGACAAACCAATAGAAATTTTTTGTCTGGTTCTGTTAGATTATATTCTTTATTACTACATTAATATGATTGGATGCAATATTTGGTGAGTTATTCTGGGTGAGGTTGGGTTGTAATTGACTTTATAGGTTTTTCTTTGTTATTTTTTTTCCATCAACAAATTAGTATACTCCATAAACATTTTCACAAGAGTACTTGAGTATAATCCTACTTAGTATACATGTTATTATTACCCCTATATAAATAAATAGTTTTTGAGGCTTCTATGAATATTTTTTTGATTTATTTTGACCGTATTATATTGTAGCTTGGGGTTAGCTATGGAGTATCTATATAAAAAAAATTATTCGGTATTTTATCTGAGTATTTTTTATTTTTTTCTGAAATTTCAATTCATTGTGAGATTATTTTGGACCAGTAATTATTTATATTATAGTGTTGATCAATGGATTATTATTTTTCAGTTATATAAGTGTAATAACTTCCATTTGTATGTTTTATACACTTATAGCTAGTCTCTAACCAGAGTCCAATTATAGGGGGCTCATGGTTCACTCTCAGCTTCGTAGTAAGCCTAACCAGGGTTCTTAGTTGGGGTGGTTCATGAAGATATTACCTAATTAGTTTGTGGCCTAACCTCATTTGATATTTTACATTTATGGAGGGTGTGCAATGGGTTTAATCAATGAATCCCACATAGGTAATGGGAGGTCATGTGAAACCCCTCAAAATAAAGATGTGGACTTCTCCCTTATTGTGAGACCTTATCCAATATGGTGGAAAACACTATAAAAATTATATATCTTATGATATGGAAAAAGTGGATAATTTCTTGGTATTAGGACTCGTTAGGATGCTTCACTTGGTGTGGATTTATGATGATACATGTTCATACATAAATTTAATGTGTTGAATCCTTTTAATTTTGGTTTTTTTTTTTATCAATTTAGTGGTTGTAAGAAAGTCAATGTGTATTGAAGTGGGGTGATAGAGGGAGAATCCACCCACTAAAGAAGTGTGAGCCAGTGAAATGATGAATATATAGAAAAAAGATCAATATTCCACAAATAAAGTGTTTGGTCGTGAAATAGAGTTTATTTTGTCTTCAATACATGTTTAGATATGTTCAAGATAGAATCCACATAAATCTTATAATTTTTTGATCCGGTATTCAAGGAATCCAGATATGTGTTTATTTATAAGTAAGCTCTATCTACAACATTACACAATAATTTGGGGATTCTATGAACTGAACTAAATTGTTCCAATATCCTTTATATCTATCACAAAAATGAATAAAATAGTTTAAAAGTTTGAAGTAAGTTGGTTTTGTAGTGGAGAAACCATCCAAGTGTTTATTTAAAGTAACAGCCACTAAATTTAGTGATGACACTCACATGGATTGTGGTTTTTAAAGTCTGATATTGAAACAGTAATGAGAGGCTATGAAGTATTTGAAATATATCCTCTCATACCCAGGCACTCAAATTTTGTTTTAAAAACATAATATTTTGATGTTGTTTTTGATACAACTCAAGTATCCCAATTTTGGCCTTCTATAACTATAACATAAAAGAAAATATTTATTAACTTACATAATAAACACCTTATTAAGTTTAGATCTTTATATAATTAAGAAAATTATTATATAACATAACCGATATATTTCTCATCCAATAGGCAGTTTTTCCACTATACCCAAACTCTATTATTCCATAATAAGTCTTCAACATCTCTTGTTAAACTCTAAAAACATGAAACCCTTCTAGAAAAACCTTAAATTTAATCATTTATAACAACATGAGTAAATGTAATCCAAAAATGGGTGATCTCAAATAACTTGTAATGAAAATCATATAGCGGAAGCTATCATAGAATAAACAAGTCATGATCAACAAGGTAGAGGTAATTAATAATAAAATTTTACTTAATACATATAACATGAGAATGAATAATTTCAATAGATAACATAAAAATATAAATTATCACATGGAAAACAATAATTTATTACATAATGATAGAATGAATAATTTCAGACATCAAAATCTTATATTTAAATAACTATTCAATGACTTCATAAACATACAATAAAGGCCACCCTATAAGAGTTTAAAAATAATTCGGTAGGTATAAACAAAATACAAAGGATAGTTTGTCTCATGATACATTATAATTCATAAATAGGGTATATAATTTTTGGGCCACATAAATCACTTAAAAAGTTTAATAAATTTATTATATGAATAAACATTACATCATTTTCAACATGACATAATAATAAAAAACCATATATATTGAAAAAACAAACATATGGAATGTCAATAATTTCTTCAATCAAAAAAAATACCATAATCCATCCATAGAATGAAAATGGGTGGTAACATTATAACATATCCCAAATGAATCTTAATAATCCTTAAAAGATATTAACAAGGATTAAATACACTTTTATTAAATAAATTAATTTTTTTTGGAAGATTGATGTATCCTTTTTTATTGGTAACTATTAAAAACCAATAATTCCCAAAATATTGAGAACTATATTATCATTATGAAACCATGGAAAATTATAGATCATACTTGATAATGATAAATGACAAGGATTGTGGGAAAATTCAGTCATGTAGAAAATGTTAAAAACATTCCTTTTCACTTTGTTTAAAAAACATCAAAAGTAACCTATAAGAAAAACAGTTTATATATTACTTTTAAAAAAAGGAAAAAATTAATGTATAGTTGAAAATGAAACTTAAAAATTTTTTATATTTAAATAAGAACATTGTCTAAATGTATTAAATAATATGTACATGTAGGAGAAATATTCCAAGATAAAAGGGGAAATATTTTCCGTTTTTCTTAAAAACAATCTCATATGTTTTAAATACCAAGTAGAGAAAATTAAAGTAAAACATGTAATCATCATATCTTACCATAGGGTAAATATATTAGTGGAGTTCCAAAGGGAAATATCTGATAATTTCTCTCAATGTAACTTTAAACACAAACAATCCCAATTAAAATTAATATTTTACAATAAACCCTTACATCTTTGTTAACATTCGAATCTAATGACATAAAATGTTATAGAATTAAATAATTATATAAATTCCAGGAGTTAAAGAATGTATTGTGTCATAATATATTCATGGGTAACTAATTGTTCAATATAAAATAAAATGGTGTTGTTATTATGAAACTTGTCTCAATAAATCAAAATTGATACCAAGAACCCCCATAGATATTATAATTCTTGAGTCAAATCCTCTTGAATTAATGTAATGAATTAAAACATTAATTACCATTTTAAAAAATTATTTTATGATATGATATTGTAAATAGGAAATAATATACACCATGTAATAAAAATATGTCTATAATTCAAAACATGCCTCAAATAAAGAAATTTGAGATGAGAAACTATTTCCTAAAATCTGACATGCTTCGTAGATGCTATAAACCCCATGTATAATAAATTTAGATTTTATAAAAATATAAAAAAATCATATTCATAAAAATAATACCAAATATGATTCATGTAAAACATATTATCCCATTTTTATTAAAGAATCTTTATTAACATCATCATCATAGGTGTTAACTGTTGTGTTTCTATTGTATGTTTAGGTTCAACAGTTTCAGCCCTAGATTTGTGGTCATGGTTTCATTATGTACAGAATATTAAACATGATATAAATATAAATATATATATTTATGGTTTTATATCCATCCATTATGTTTTCTAATATAAAAATTAAAAACACCGTTCATGGAGAATGTAGTTTTAACAAACATAGGAGAGTTGTTTTAATTTTCTGATTAAAACAAGAAAATAAGGTTAAATTGTAATATTTCAATACAAAAATCTTATATATATATAAAATATCATATATAATAACTAAAAATATCATTATATTCATCTATGAGAGGTGGTTATGGAAATTGAATGATTTTTCTACATGGAGACGATAGTCCATACAAGTGCATGGGCGATGATTTCATTATCCCTTGGATGAAAGAGTATGAAGGTATAATATAAATTATCATTATAAAAGAATAATTATTTCATAAATTTCATATATAAACATGTAATATATCATAATAAGAAATGATGAAATGTGTTCATCAAAAATGAAAAACATTGCTTCGTGGAGATGGTAGTCTTCACGTACACACGAGCGATGATTTCAATTCTCATTTGATGGAAAAGAGGTTAAAACATGTTGTGTAATAAATATAACAAAATTTCATTAAATTTCATATACTAAATTCATTATATAATCAGGATTATATAAGATTTATATGATTTGAAATAAGAAGGAATCATTGAAATAGTCAATTTATAGTTATACCTCTTCTTTGGAAAACCTCATTTAGATTAGACCTTATACATTCAAAGGACAGCCTTTGGGGAATAACAGCACCACAAGAATGTGGTAAACGAGTATAAAAATGAATTTTTATAGTTATTTATGGGTATAATTAGATCAAATTGTGTGGGGAAGAGAGGATAATATGTTACCTTTTATAAGTTATGTGGGTACAAAACCTATAAATACTTGAAACATTAATATATAATATATATGTATTGCTCAGGTAAAATGATTTAAAATGAGTTATATTAAAAGATAATGTGTCTAGGGTGAAAATATAATAAAAATGTAAAATTTATATAGGTTTTTGTGTCATTTTATACCTTTTCTTTTGGTTTAACCCTCTCGTTAACCATGTTTAACCTTAACCGAGGTAAATGTTTTCAATTTTTAAGGGATAAAATATAATTTAAAAATTAAATGTGGTTCCATAATGGAAAATAGGTTTATTATTTAACCAATTTACTTTCCTATTAAATTATCATATGACTATTATGAATAAAAATTCAATTTAAAAGATATTATTAAGCATTAAATATCCATAAATTCATTTTTAGAATTATTTGCACAATTTAACATTAAAGAAAAAAAGATTACAATGTAGTTAAAATTTGAATATTCCAAAAATTATTTATATATAATTTTTATCCATAAAAATAATTAAAGAATCTGTATTAGCCACAAAAAAGCACTTTTATTATTTTAATACTATTTACATTGATTTTTCTCCTGCTTGGGAAAGCTCTTCATCGAGGATGCAAACGTGTTATAGGTAATTATACCATACCAAAAAAATAATAATAAATTACTATCAAATAAAATTATTCATATTAATTTAACTATTTATAAAAATTCATAACAAATTTCTATTCTTATCACATTATAATATATATGTTAAAATAAAGAGAGTACTATTATGTATTTATTCTTTACTTAAAATAATATAAAGTTTATAATTAGAGTAAAGTGGTTAAATGTCATATTTTCTATTATAGAATGATTCTAATAAAAAATCATTCAACAAAATAAAATTATAATTTTAATTTATTTTTAGACCTCTTCCAATAGTTCTAATACCATTTAACTAGTTTTATACATTATTGCAGTGATAACATTTTATCATGGTTCTTATTCATTATAACTACAAATGAAATTTTCCTTGTCTAATAATTTGTATATATTAATTCCAAATATAGAATTAATTTTATGATATTTAATTTTAAAACTTTAAAAAATTAATTTTAATAAAAGCATGTGAAACACAATGAAAAATTGTTTTTTGGAAAAAAACACCTCTTTTAATCATAAAATGATTTAAAACCAAAAGCCTGTATAATTCTAATTCCTATTCAATTAATTATGTTATAATTAATCAAAGGGGGGTAATTTTAACATATAACTAGAAAAAATAATTACTGGGTAAATAATTTAAATGAAATATTAGTTTTTATAAAAATTTGTATTCTTCATTATTCTCCTAAAATCAATATTTTTAGAAAAAATCCCAAAAATAAATGCTTAGATATATTTTATATTATAATATCAAAAATTATTTCCATTTTATCAAATATAATAACTAAAATTCATAAATTTATCATTTAAATAGAAATAAAAAATATAAGTAACCCCTATTTTATATAAAATAAACCATTAATACTTTGAAACGTGTTTATCCATATTTGATTGTATTATTATCATTAAAAATTTAGTGATTATTTCATAACATATAATTGATAAGTTTTAATAACGAAAATTTTCAATATATATTTTATAACATAGTTTCTCTTGTTTATACCCACCAAACCTACAGTTGGGTTATAAGAGTCATAATAAAATAACATTCTTTCTATAGTATATCATCATTTGTTTAATATCATTATTTTATGTTGTAGCTGGTATCAAGGATAGTTTTCATTTAATTTATAATTATAAATTAAAATATAATTTTGTTACATGAAATAAAATTCTTGGGTATTTAAAAGCTACATAATAACTTTAAGATATGATAAAGTATTTTTCAATTATTCTAATAATTTATATAATAATTTAATTTCTACTATGGTCATTTGAAGAGTATGGTAAGATCTTTGTTTATTTAAATAATTAATAGATTCATTTTAATAAATTTGTAATTATAGTGTTTGAATAAAAAAATCACTAAGTCAGTATTTTCATAGTCTTTACAAAAGGCATGTCAGACTTCATTATAAGTTTAATACATTATCTATGTTGTATGACTTGGGATAAATTATTTAATACATTGATTGAAATGTGTAAAAAAAATTATATGTATTAGTCTTTTTAGTTTTCTAGAATTTGAGAATCTATAATAATTTTCTCTCTGTGTAAAATTTTTAATAATGCATTATAATTTTCCAGATGTAAGACATTGAAACAATGTGTTTGAATCCATATATAAGAAAAAATGATGTGTGTAAGACTTTTGAGTTACCCTGATCTGGAAAATAAATGAGCTAAATCTTTTATGCATAAGAAATAAGTTTAAAGAATCATATGACTTTGAGACACAATGTAAAACTTCATAAATACCCTTGTATGACATTTTTAATCCATGTAAGAATTCTTATACTTGTAAAAGTCTTTAGTATTTAACAAGTCGTGATATTTTTATACAATGAAAATATGAGTTTTTAAAAATAAATTCATAAGGTTAAAATTAAATAAGATGATTCTAAAGATATTGTTTCAAGTTATAATCATTATTAAAATACTTAAATTCATGATTGAGTCTTAAGATGAAGAAGATTGAATGAGATGAATATAGATGGATCACTATTCCATTATATTTGGATTTTTATATGAGAATATTCAAAAATCCATATTAGTGATAATAATAGATATTAAAATTAGTTTGTTAATGTGTTATTTCTCAATGATTTATAATATAAAAAAATGTGTTTATTTTACATGGTTGAGTGCGAAAAATAATATCAATTTTTAAATGAATTTCCAAAAAGAATAAATATTAAATGAGGTAATTCTTGAATTAGGAAATATATAAATGAATACGGTGAAGATGAATGTGATGTTCTTCAGTGATCCAAATATCAAAAAAACTGATTCAAATAAAATAATAAGATACTTATGTGGGGATGTTATCTGAATTTTATAATCTTAATATTGAAGTTTTCTCTTGTTTTACTAAAGCACTTGTAGTGAAATTATATGGGCTATTCCAAAACTACATTTTTAGTATGATTTAAATAAATATCTTAATGATTAATTAAATTAAAATTTTAAATTCTTATATTTTGAAAATTACTATCCTGATACTATTTTATAAATAAATAAAATATTTATCTATACTATATAAAAATGAGAAGAAATTAAAAGGTTATTTCTAGTATTTAGTTATCGGCAACTGTGTGAATAATTGAGGAAAATATATGGACGTTCATGCGGTATAATTTATTACATGTAGTTTTTGTTCCTTACATGTAATATTATTTTAATATTCTTATTTTGGGTATATTAAAAAATGACCCCTGAATGGATTTTAAAAAAATTGGGTAATTCTTTCAGCATTGAGATTGACTGAATATTTTCTATATTAAAAAATAAAAGATATATCGTGGTGGAAGAGAATAAAAATGTTATAGAAGACAAAACTATGTCATTTTTCTCACTGTTGTGTGAAATAATATCTT
This sequence comes from Viscum album, assembly GCA_963277665.1. NCBI lineage: Eukaryota > Viridiplantae > Streptophyta > Magnoliopsida > Santalales > Viscaceae > Viscum > Viscum album. Next base: position 819,326,033 of record OY728165.1, read on the forward strand.
ATGAATATAATAAGAAGAGGAAGATGTTGTTATACAAAATAATAAATACAATATTGGTATCAAAAAGAAAATTAGACTAGAATATGATATATGTTCTAATGTGGTGAATATAAAAGAATAAAGAATATGAATTTGGAGAGAATGGATGACATGGATGAGTTTTTATTGAAAATTTATTAACATTTCTGACCCTTAGTGTTTCTGTTGAGAATGATAAAAAAATTATTGAGAACAATATCTATAAGTTGTGTTCAAAAGTAGATGTTGAGTTGTATGATATTGTTATTCAAGACATAAAGTCAGTGACAAACTCTGTATTGTGGAATAAAAAGATCAAATAATTTGTTTTAGTGATATATTTGGACTTATTGGTGATCTACTTAAATAGGTCAATAGTTTTCCAATGTAACACCCCAAGATTTCCAAAATAATATCATTATGTTTAATAGGGTATACGTCTCGTAGCATCAAGCTTAAACGAACCAAAAAATATTATTCTTTAAATATTATTTTTATAACCAAGTTTTTGAATTAGAGGGTATGAATAGGATTAATCTAATTATGAAATATTTATAAAGTTATTAATCAATAAATAAATTCTTATTAATTTTTATGAAACGAGACTTGAATATTTAGTAATGTGATTCTATTCTTCATCAATTCATTTTCTTTAAAAAAAATTATTTATTTTTTAGGAAATTATTTTTATTAATAACTATATATTTTATTAATTTTATTCGATAGAAATTATATAATTTATTTAATAATCATACCAACAATATATTACGGTGATTTTTTTGGATATTTCTAAAAAGATTTATTTTCTTTTAAATAGTTAAAATATTATTTTTATTGCTAGTCGTATTTTTATTTCAAGAATTTTCAAAGATTTATTTTGTTTTAAAATTATATAAAATAAAAATTTATTCAATTATATTATTAATAACCCAATTATTATCTTTTTAATGAATTTTATATTTTAATTTGGGATTACAAAATTTTTACTTAAGAATAGATTTTTTGGAAAACTATTTTTCATCATGTTTTCTGTGTTGAAATTTAAATTATATTATACCAATTCATGAGTTTAATTTCATAAATTGGATTAAATATTCATAATCATCATAATTTATATTTTTTTATAATTATAGATTAATTTTTTATGATAAAATGAATAGTAATAATAAAAAAATTACCACTGTAAATGTTAAAACATGTTTACTAGCGGGGTTTAACTAATGAGATAAGTGATTGAATAACCTAAAAAATTATATTTTTTTATTTTGAAATATGTTGAGAATATATAATCTAATATCTCTATATTTTACATTTTGGATCCATTTTCCTTGAGTAATATATTAATATATTTTATTCTTTTTAAAAATTTCATGTGTGCCCAATCCCCTACTTATAAAAGGACAGCACCTCAACTCTCTTATATACCCACAAAAATCCCTTTCTATTCAAAAATATATAACAAAATACCATCATTATGTCCCAACCCATGACTTAGAGTCTCCTATTTCATAATAAAACCATCATAGGAAGGCTCTACGTATAATCCTAAATATGTAATCTGAAGAAGGGGTATAGTTCTTACCCACGTGTTTTCATTTTTTTGTTCTTCCACCTCCATAAAATATTATTCAACGATGATGAAATAATTTCACCATTATATTAATTATAATTATATGTTACTATGTTAAGGTTACAACCTATTTATTTTTTCCATTACATCACTTGGTAAAAGAAACTATCGTTATTGTGTAAGGTGAATGACCAGCTCGCGAACCGATGTAATTAGTTTCCCATCACTGGCTCTCATGATTGGTTATAATGATTGATTAATTATATATATATATATATATTTTATATACATTAAATATTTATCATTATATTAAATTAATGGGTCACATATTTTATTACCTTTATATTCATTGTAAAATGGTAACGTCATTCCTGGGTAGGTGTGGACTACAACCCATGAAGTGTTGTGGTTCATTTTTCACCATCATGTAACATTACTGGTTAATTTAATTTTAATTAAATATAAAATATTTTATGTAAGATATAATTATCATTCTATAAAGAAAAACTAATACTTACCTTCTTTCTATATGAATCATTGAAAAATAAAAATATTACTCACACATACATATGGCTTACTGTCTATATGATTGTAATGTAGTTAATATATCATAACAATATTTATTGATTAGTATTAAAAGTATAACTGATGTATAAAAATTAAAATTACTTCATGACTATTCTATATATTATGTTACAGGTTCTTTTTTTACCATAGTCATCCTACCAAATTCTTTTTAGACATATAAACTGAATATCATCTAAAGTAATGGCGTGAACTTAATTGATTAAATAATTTAATATAACATGGTAATAGATAAATTTAAAGGAATAATGTTATGTATTAATTATATAATTTTTATAAGTTTATTATTCAATAATATAAAGAACTAATATGATAAGTCGGGCCTCAGGTATGGGGTTTCTTAAATCAATTTCACTTCATTGTGACATACTTTTACTTCATTCACTATATTATTCAAGGATTATTTGTGATAAAATACATTTTATTTTTATAATTTTTATTTATATTTGTTTTTTGGGGATTTAATTTTTTTATGAAAAATATATTCATTAAATAATTCTCATTTCAATGATATGATCTTTTGTAAATGATTTCATCAAAATTTACACTCTATTGAGAAAGTTTTGGTATTATAAACCTAGGGACGTTTATATATTTTATATACTCTACATTTGATGTATTTAACATGAATATAAATTCATTAATAATTATTTAATTTTCAATTAATGTTTTATTCTATATGATTTAAATTATTTTAAATATAAAATGTTTTATAAAAAATTATTTAAAAATTTTCACATCTAATTCCTATTATTATTCAAAATACTTCATTTAAAAAAAATATTCTTTCTTGGTGAATTAATTATCCGGACTTATCTCTTAGTAATTTTGTAGTGATTATATTTATATTAAAATATTCACATTCATATGTTCCTTGGTAATTTAATTTATCTTAAATATCTGTATTCTTTATATCATTGATATTATTATTTCCTAGATTTTATACCATTTCTACATATGGGTTTTTAAATTGAATTTTTTTATTGAATGTGGATAAATATATATTTCATATTCATTACTAAATAAAATCATTTATTGTTAAGACATATTTTTTATGAATTAAATTGATCATTAAATATATGAGTAATATAATTTAAATCCATTGATGGGTAGAGTTCAATTATAGATAGCCCCTCGATGCATCGACATGTCTTCCGAGACAACCCAGTTGGATAACCTTATATTAAATGAGTTTTCGGTGTGTGTATACCCATAGATTAAAATTACATGGTTTAAATCCATGACGGTAGAGGTATAAGAATGTCTCAGAACATGACATCCAAAGTATGAATTTTCTTCACTGAAAATTTACTTATTATTATCAATCTAACTATTGCATTTGATATTATACATGGATGTGTTTTTGTGATCATGTTATTGATTAAATGGAATGTATTTTTTTTTACATTAAAATATTAATTATCCATTATTTATTCTTGAAACATTATTTTATAAAAAACTCATATTGAGAATCTGATCTCATTATTTATTTGTTTTATTTTCTCTAATATATTAAAAATATATTATGAATAATATCAAGTTTGAAATAATGTTTTTATTCTATGTATTTTATATTTTCAATATAATTTTGAAATCACATATGTATCTGGTTCTTCAAGACTATTAAAAAAATCATTCATTTGGGATTACATCAATTGTATTATATACCAATATAACAAAGTAGACATCATCTATTGGTTACTAAACATGAGGTTGATACAGTGGGTAATTTTTAAAATGTTCTTATTCAATAATTTCATTAATTTTTTTTTATCATACTCACTATAATGACCCATCATTTCATGAAGGTATAGATTGTTATTTTCTCATTTATAATTGCATAAAAATCTCTAATTTTTATGTATAATCAAGTAACATAGGTTTCTATTGTGTCTGGGGCTCATTCAAGACCCGAAACTCTGAAATGGAAAGAATGGATTGGGCTGCATACTTTTCAGAAACCATGCGTCCTAGTTTTCATGTTCGTGAGATGCTATAGAGTTTCAAGACATTGCCATTTTGAATGTTTTGTGCATAGTTAGTCATATTGTGCACCTAACCTTGTGATGTGACCCTTATTAGTAGTGAACTGAGCATGGTTTCTGTACGTTTTGGCCAAAATGTGTGGACAAAATGTGTGCCTATTTATTTTTGTGTGAAATTACTATTTTACCCCTCATTTAACTTATAATAATATTTCCCATTTCCTCTTATTCCTTCAACAAACCAAAACCCCTCCCCTCCTTCTATGAGAAAAAATTCTCTCAAACTATGATTTGAAGTAACTTCTTCCTCTGATGTCTATTCCTTGATCTGTATGAATAATTAGATCTATCTTTGTAAGCTCCACCAGTTACATACCTCCTATATTTTTTTCTTCAGATCTGTTGTTCTATTTAGTTGCAGGCACATTTTCCCTATTTTAAGGGTATTGGAATTTTTCTCATATGTCTTCCAACCTACTCTAAATCTGAGGTCGATATCGACCAAGGATTCATCTACGGCCTAAAGGTAGGTTTTCATATCATTTTCTATTTTATTTTTGATGATCCATATCTACATAATTATTCTACATTCTAGTTTTTATGGGAAAACCTCTTATATTGATTTCTTATTATCTAATTGGTCCATAAGCCATATTATATGCCCATTAATCCTTTTTCGTAGTTTATAGGTTGTATACACCTTATATGATCACCCCATGAGTGTTCTAATTCAAATTTCCCTTAAATGGTTAATTGATCAAATACCTAGAATACCTATTTAGCATTTTGAATATAATTTAAATGGTTTTCCCATCACTTATATAAGTTTTTAATGATCTAAAGCACCTCTTAAGTGTTTTTCCTACATATTGTTGGAATTTCCCATGAATGTAATTGCCTTATTTTGACCATGTAACCTTTGAAATGGCTTGTTGATCCTTACGAATTGAATTTCCATGGATTATTAAATTGAATGGTTTATATTGAATTGAAGGGAATTCTCATGATGGATTTACCTCTTTTAAATGAAGTAAATGGATTAAATGAATGAAAAATAAATGATGGTGAAACCATTATTTTTTGTTATGTTTTATCTAAATTATCTTTATGAACTGAAATTCCATGTGTATAATTGAACTTGGTTAGTATGACCCAATACAATAAATGCATCATGTTTTAAATCAAATAGATGAATATGCCTTATTTATATATAACTGATTGGTAAACATGTTGCATGGGTGGTTATGCCTCATGATAATTATAATTGTGAATACACCTTTATAAAGGATGTGATACAATGGAAATGGGTTATTGAAAATGGTGGTATGATTATCCCTAACGTCGGGTGTTGAAAACGATGTCTTGAACCATTGACACTATTAGGATGGCGGGTTTTACGGGCCAGGTTCCTATGCTTGAGTGACGACATGATGCCTCACTCACTATCCTGAGTGTTGTTCATGATTTCTCACACTCTTATAGATATGTAGGGAATGTTCCCCTGTTATTTATCTTATATTTTTGTTAGAATAGTCATGGATGTGTGATTTACACCAGGTTTCATTTATCAGTGGTATTCTTGGTATATATACACTTACGTCTACACGTAATTGGTTCATTTAGGTGGATGAAATATATATATATTAATAGATGTATATATTATTATTATATATATTGTATATGATCAAACATAAATTCTAACCATGAGTTGTAGTAGGTAGACCTGCTAGGTGTTTCCCAAGAACCTAAGAATTATGGTTATTTATTTCAACATTTTTTTCCAATTCAGATATTACCTACCCACTATTTATTTACGATCACAATTTAGATTACACGTAGACACTATTAGTAGTGGCCTACTGAGATTTATATATCACACCCTACTCAGGATACCTATGGTACCCGAGAAAATAATATCTATGTTGGTATTTATATGGGAAATATATCTACTACATGTTTTTGATTTTCTTTGATTTTCCATGGATCTTAGGAAAAGAGGATAGAGAATTCTCTAGAGATGACAGTGGAGTAGTTTTTTATTTTTTTTACTTTCTAGAAAAGCATCACTGTAAGAACGTACCCAGGTTCCTCTGCTGTGTTAGCATGACATGCATACATGTATCATACACTTCCTTATGTGATTTTGATTATGTTATCATTTTTTCAGTTATTTACTTTTTCTATTGCTTATTTGTTCAGTTATTCACACTTCCATGTTTGTTTATTCATTCTGTCTGTTTATATATGATTCTTCAACTATTGTATATTTATTTTCGTATATGTTGTGATACTCTGATATGAGGGTATATTCTCCCCACTATACTAAATTTACACTATCGCTGCTAGTAGGAATCCTCTGGCATACGAGGAGGTTCTCCTAAGCCAATTTTACCCATCAGCTTAGGGCATGGGTTAAGTGGACCCTGGGTTGGGATGTTACAAAGTGTTATCATAGCCTTTCTTTCTCCAATTTCTTATTGTTTGGGAATTATATAGTATACATGGAGTTAAAGGAATTTGGAATTAACCCTGTTCATGTACGTAACTAACCCATGTGTAGGGGAAACCCAAATTATCTCAGATATGCAATTGATAGTAATGATTATTCCATTAATATTTTATGAGACTTTACCATTGGGTGACTCCCATATCTTAAAATGTTGTTGATATTCTCTTAATGATGATTTCTTTACCATGGCCTAATGATATGAGGTATTTTTATTAGTTCATACATCATCATAGGCATATTATGATTCATATTCGATGCATTTTTTCATTTAACATTTATTTTTAATGTTCATCTTCTTTGTTACATGTTGGTTGTGCTTTGAATTGTAATAAATTTTGTTGAAACTTCCTACAGGGAATAGAAATCATATTAGATACTAAAATTGTGTGCCTTAACATAATAGTGTCTTCCTGAATATGTTAAAACATACACCTTAAGCAGCCAATTTTGGAATGTTGATCTATGGACCCTTGGTCACATGAGTTGTAAAATTTTATAGTTTAGGTTAAGTAGATTCCATGTTTATGTTAATAAATATTATGGGCCCTTATGGATGGAAAAATGGAAATCCACTTGATTTAACCATTTAAAGTGATTTAAATGTTTAAATGAGAATATTTTTAAAATGATTATGACTTCTAAATTGGGAACAACCATCTTATATTTATATATATATATATATGATTCAGAGAATTAAACCCAAACCCATCTTCAGTAGTGGATAGTGGGGTGTCTCTTGTGTTTTTATCAAATTTGGGGTCTCTTTCTAATGCCTAGTCCCAAATTATGAAGCAAGTAGAGATGCATGATTGTTTATATAGGAAGGCTTCATACCTATTCTATTTTTAAATCTGGAATCTTCTCAATTACTTAAATATATTATGATGCATTAATTTGGAATTTTAGTATCATGATTCCACGTCTTCCTCTAGTCAAATTCCCCAATGGTGGTGATGATCATCCTTCTGATGTGGTGGGCCATGCGCCACTAGTGATTCCCCCTATAGTGAAAAATATGGAACACATTTCTTTAACTGATATGGGTGATGATCCCCTGTTTTGAGAGGTTATTCTATGTATGTTATAGTCTATGAAAGGTTTATTTATTCCCTCCCCGATCATGGAATATTTGACTCAGTAATTATATTAGTGGTATCCCCCAAACATTTTTACGGGATAGTGGACCACATGTTGTGGAATCAGGGCTCGAAGAAATTTTTTCTATATTTGAGAATCTAGAGATGACTGCATAGACAAGGGTCAAACTAACTGCAAATATGATGTGTGATTATTCAAAGAGGTGTTGGGACTTTATCACCCCAATACGATCAGAATCGAGATATGTTCTAGGAAGATTTATAAATGGTATTTTATGAAAATTTATTTCCCCAAACTCTAAGGTCAGTTAGAGATATAGAATTCATAATCCTACAGTAGGGGAGCATGTATGTCATGGAGTATTCTACTCATTTCACTGGGCTATATTGATTTTCTCCTACTATAGTGGGAGACAATCTTATAACCAATAGGAGATTCGAGGATGGCCTGATTTATCCATATTCACATAGAGTAATGTATTCAGGTTGGAAACCATTTCTGAAATCATCAACCAGAACCTAATTACAGAGTGGAATTTCAGGGATGTTAAAGGTGAAAACCAGGGTTTTTCTTCTACTAGAGATGATAGTGAATATTCTTCTAGGAGGAAGAGACATTTTGTGATTTTCATGAGGGTAGCAGCATTCAGTATCCTTGCATAGATAGCCTTTTGATATTTCACTAGTGTGGTAAATTGGGACACACAAAACCTAAGTGTTTTTTTATCTAGTTGAGTGCAGAGGATGATAAAATATGGTATATATCTATAGATTCTATAGTAATTTCCCTTCAGTGCCTAGAAAATGGTGATCTACTTATACTTTTTGGTTTGGAGCTAGGATAGTATGTTCACGACAGACAGGAAGTAGGAATACCACCAGTTGATCAGGTGAGGTGGTAATCAAGGAATAGTTAGTTAGGCTTATGATTCTTAGCTCTAGTAGAGAATGCTTCCTCAGGGTAGTATATTTTTTACTCAGGTATGTGGTAGAGGCAAGTTACATATAGTCCAACCTATGTTAGAAGAGCATAGTTCTATACATTGTATTGTGTGAGGTTTTATTCAAGTATCCTACACTTTAGTGCCTTCTTTGTTTGATACATGCACATCTCCCTAATTTAAAATTGAGGCAATCACTGAGAGTATGGGCCATGAGATCAAGAACTACAATATATTTATGATTCTATATACACTTTTATTTATACGATATGGGTGCATTTTCCATTATAGTGAATTTCCCCATGAGATAGGTGGTTACATTTTCATGTGGAATCTTAACATCCTAAACATGAATGGATTTGATGTGATCATCAGGATTGACTGGTTAGTTTCCTATGGATTCCATATTGTCTACTATCATTTGAGGGTGCTGTTTATATCACTAGAGGGTGTTAAGAACGTACACAAGGGAGAATTATATGTGCCGGCTATATGATCAAGACCCAAGAAGAAGTGGTTAGGTTGTGTCACAACTTAGATCACTAGTATTTTCATAGATGACCAATGATTATGACCTACTATTTATCTTCTTATAGTGGATCATTTTAGAGACATCTTTCTAAGAGACTTCTCAAGTATACCTCTAGTTAGATAGGTAGAGTTCTATATTGATATTTTTCAGGGGAATCATCAATAAACATTCCCCGTTATAGGATTGAACATAAAAATATTTTTTAACTCAAGATGAAGTTGGAGAAATTAGAGGTTAAAGGCTTTATACGCCCCCACACTTCTCCTTGGGGTTCATCTGTTATTTGTTTTCAAGTAGGAACACAGTACCCTCAGGATGTATGTGGATTAATGTTATCTGAATCAGCTCGTGATCAAGAATATTTATCCACTACCTAGAATAGATGACATTTTTTATCATATATTAGGAGAAAATGTGTTTTTAAAGATATTTTTGCGGTTGGGTTATCATTAGGTGTGTGTTAGGTCTTCATGGTTACTGCAAACTGCTTTTAAGAGCATCTATGGTCTATATGAGTACCTGGTTATTCCATTCAGAATCATGAATGCACCTAAAATATTTATGGATCTTATAAATTAGGTCATCCAACTATATTTGTATTCATTTTTAGTAGTCCTTTTTGATGATATATTGGTGTATTCATTCTCCAGACATGACCATTATAACCATCTAGAAATTATTCTATATACACTAAGAGAGAGTCACCTCTATGATAATCCTATTAAATTCTACTTACAGATCGACTAAGTCCATTTCCTGGGTCATATCACCTCAGAGTTAGGGTTCTCAGTAGACCAATAAAAAGTGAGAGTTGTAGTTCCCTAGGTGATTCCCTAGAACATATTTTACATTCATAGTTTCTTATGGATAACTAGATATTATGGATTCTTTATCCAACATTTTTCATGCCTTCCAGCACTATTTAAGGGCTTGGTAAACAAGGGTGTGAAATCTGTATGTTCAGAAGATTGTGAATTTGCCTTTAAGGAGTTGAGGAGTTTTAAGACTTTAGTGCCGAAACAGATTAGTCTAGATCTATAAAGGAGGTATAATATATACTTTGACACAACATAAATCAGGCTTTGAGCAGTTCTAATATAGGATGAGAAATTCTTTGCATACAAGCCTCATCAGTTGAGGCCTCATGAGTAGAATAACCTGACCCATAACCTCAAGCTCACCGATGTTGTGAATGACTTACAATTTTGGATACACTATCTACTTAGATATAATTATTTGTTATACATTGACAAAAAAAATTCATAAATTGTATCTTCACATAGTGGGATCTCAATCTTTGATTTCATAGGTGATTTGAGTACATATAGTCATTTTATTTGGATCTTGCCTACATGTTTAGTATATGAAACTCATTATCCAGTGCTCTGATCCAAAAGTCTTAGACACTAGTGGATCAAGAGTCTATTCTAGATTATAATCTTATATTATTTTTACCTACGATTCATATTGAGGTTCATGAGGACTATTTTCATGCTATACAATTAGCCATAGTAGTGAATTATACCCTTTTGTAATGGGTGAGGTCGAGAAAACTCTTTGTTGCTGAAGGCTTTGTCCTTAGTTAAAGCATCTCAGATGATGATACATATTCATGATGGTCTGTGGTTGATGGGGATTACTTATTGTTCCATGGTAATTTATTGGTTCCAGTGGACATTATAGAGTATCTTATGTAGGAATTCCATTCCTCTGCTTGAGAGGTTCCCCCCAGAGTCATAAAAATGCATCGATATCTACAATGCCATTATTTGTTGCCAATTATTAAACATGAGATTTATTAAATTATAATTTTGTGTTCCAACCATTAGTAGGTGAACATAGAACATCAGAAAATGGCAGGGATTCTACAATAATTTACCTTTCTTGGGTAGAAATGTTATGCTGCTTTGATGGATTTTTTTACTCTTTAACATAGATCACCTCATGGAATTGATACAGTGTGGGTTTTCATTGATCATTTGAAAAAGGTCTCACACTTCTTTCCTATTTGAGAGACCTTCTAGGTATATTATCATGGAAGGATATATGTCAGGGAGGTTTTATGTCTTCGTATATTTCTTCATAATTTTGTTTCTACTATATATGCTCTCTTTATGTCACAGTTCTAGCAGGGGTTGCATAGGGCCTTCGATACATAGGTGATCATGAGCACAACCTATCACCATAGACTGATGGATAGATAGAGCATATTATTCAGGTCCTAGAGTAAATTATTTATACATGTGTTTTTGATTTTGGGGGTTCTTGGGAGAAACACATTCACCTTTTTGAGTTTTCTAACAATAATATATTTCATGGTACCATAAAGATGGGTCCTTATTAATCCTTATATGATCGGCCCTGTACTCCCCTCTTTGCTAGTTTGAGAAAGGGGAATCTAATATGATTAGAATACCTCTTGTTTAGGGGACTATAGAGCAGCTCCAATTGATTAGAAAGAACATGATTATATCTTAGTCCAGATAGCATTCGTATGACAAAAAACATCGGTGACCTTTCGAATTTGTGTTCAGAGACATGGTTGTTCTTATGATTCTCACCCAGGTTAGTTCATAGAAATATTTGGAAGTAGGGTAAGCTCCCATGGAGCTTATTTGGACCCTTAGAGTTTGTGAAATGGATTATATTAGTAGGTTACCAGTTGGATATTGATCAGGGATATTGGTCTATGTATGATGTATTTTAGGTATCTCAACTTCTTTGATGCTATTCAGACCTATCTCATGTCTTTCATCCTTGTGAGGTTGACCTTGATGTAGATGATTTTTTCAAGGAGTATCATGTTTGTATAATTTATCGGTGCATAAATACACTCTATGTAGGTCATTACCTTTGGTACAAGTTCTATGGTAGTATAGACAAGTATAGGATGAGACCTAGGAAAGAACAGATGATATACAATCTCAATCATTATAACTCCTAGTTGATGATACCTATTTACCCTCAATAGGCCAACTAGGGGATGAGTACCTTTAGGGAGGGGAGGTTGTAATAACCCGCACTTTTGGAATGGTATGGATCATTTTTTTTTAAATTTTATTTACTTAAACAAACATTATATTGATATATAATCAATTCATGGAGGTCTTGGGTGCATTTGTGGATCATTTAAATCCATGAACATTGAAATGTGTAGAACGAACAGGGCTGCACAACTTGTCTAAACTCATGAAACCCAAGGCACATTACCATGTGATCCTAAAAAGTTTCAGGATGGAGCCATTTTTCCTAGATCATGCACATTTATTCAAATTGTGTGCCTAATTGTGTGATGTGCCACTGAGTATCAGTGAACAAAGCACATTTTGTGCATGGTTTGGCTAAACCATGGGACCAAAACCATGAACCTATATATTTTGGGGTGAAATGAATCTTTTCCACTAATTTTACTTATAATCATATTACCATTTTCCACTTCTTACTTCAGCAAACCAACACCCCTCTCCTCCTCCTTTCAGCTCTAAATTCACCCAGGCAAGGATTTGACATAACTTCTTCATTTGGTGTCCAGCCATAGATTCATCTAAATCATTGGATCTACCACACCAAACTCCTCTACACTCTTAACTCATATATATGTTTCCCTTCATATCTATTGCACTATATAGGTGAAGGCTCATTTTTCATGTTTTCATTGAATTGGACCATTTAGCAAATCTCTTCCAACATACTATGTATATGGGGTCAATATCAAGTTAGGATTCATCTATGAACATGGGGCAAATGGACATATTGATTTCTCTTCTATTTTAGATTCTCTATAGACACGTTGTTGTGTTACATGGTATTTTTGGTCGAGAATCCCTATTATATTAAGTTATACGTGCCTAATTGATCCTTTCACATATTATATGCATGTTTATTCTTTCTATAAATTTTAGAGGATGTATACGCCTTATATAGTCACCCCATGGGTATGACAAGTTAAATTTCCCCAAGATGGTAAATTTATCAAATGTCTATAATTCCTATTTAACTTTCATCTTTGACTATAAATGGTTTTTTTCTCAGGTATATAAGTGTTTAATGATCCCAAGCATCTCTTAAGTTTTTGGCCCACATATGGCTGGAATTCCCCAAGTATTAAATTTCCTTCTTTGACTAATAAACCATTAAAATGGATCATTGAGCCTTATGAATTTAATTCAATTATTTATTAAATTGATTAGATTGAATTTAATTAATGGGACTACTCATGATGGACTTCCATCTTTATAATAAATTAATCTGATTAAATGAATGACATATAAAGGATGGTGAAACAATGCCTTTTGGTTATGTTTAATCTAGATGATCATTATGAAATGATATTCCATGTGTGTATATGAACATGGCTAGTATGACACATGAGAAGAAATGCCTCATGTATTAAATCGTAAAGTTGAATATGCATTATTTTTATATAATTGATTGGTAAACATGTTGCATGGGAGGTTATGCCTCATTAGAATTATAATTATGAATATTCCTTTATAAAGGCTATGATATGATGGTAAGGGATTGTTTAGTATGGTGGTATCTTTCTCCATTACATTGGGTGATGAGAATGACCTCTCACAGCATTGAAACTATTATGATGATGGGATTTACACACCATGTTCCTTTGTTTGAGTGATGACATGATGGATCACTCACTATCCCGAGTGACTTGCATGACATCTCACGTGCTTATTGGGTAGTAGTTCATGTACCCTATTTGTGGAGATTATAGGATTAATAGACTACTTGTGGATGTATGAGTTACACCCCAGTCCCGTTAGTACTAGTATTCTATGTATATGTACACTTACATCCGCATGAACTTGGTTCATATATGTGGGTGAAATATGTATGCAATTATAATATATATATATATATTATTACTATATGTATATATATATAGTATTACTACATATATGGTATATGATTAGACATACATTCTAAACAAGATCTGAATCATGCAGACCTGCTAGGTGTCCCATATGAACTTGAGCGAGTTGGTTATTTATTTTAGCATTGTATTTCTATTCTAATATTAACTCCACATTGTTTGGTTATGATCACTATTGGGATTACATGTTGAAACCATTGGTGGTGGCCGACCGAGATTTTTATCTCACACCCTACTAGGGTTGACTTTGGTACCTGAGAATATTAGCCATTTGTAGGTGTTGATAAGGGAAAGTGTCCTACTACTGGTTGTTGATATGGTTTACTTTTAGATAGATCTTAGAATAAGAGAACTGAGCATTTGATCGACATTCTAGTGGATCATTTTTTGTTCATTTTTACATTTTTAAATTGCATGATTGTATATATATTCCTCTATCCCCTTTTGTATTATCATGCCATGAATACATGTATCAGAAACTTCATTAGATTATTTTGATTGTATTTATAGTTTTTTGGTCATTTAGTTTCTTGGTTGATTATTTATTTAGTTATTTACACTTCCACACTTTTTTATTAATTCTGTATATTTATTTATTATTATTCTTCTATTGTGTGATAAATGATGTATCTATTGTGATACTCTAGAATGAGGGTATACTCTCCCCACTATACCACCTTTACACCCTCATTGCTAGTCAGCAGCATTTGGCATACAGGGAGGTGTTCTTGAGGCCATGTGTCTCACTAACTCAGGGCACAAGTTATCTAGACCATCAGGACATTACATTAACAAATTCCTACATTTATGTTACTGATTCACTTTATTTTAAGTGAATTTTAGGAAATTATATTTCATCATATTATTTATTTTGGAGTTATATTCAAGTCATTTGATTCATAGGGAATACTTGTTAAAATATTTAGGACATGATTGAACATATTCTAGAAACATTTTTCATACCCTACATCAGTAAGTGTAATGTATGAAATGAATCCTATGTTCGAAACAATACATATAGATCATGTACCTGACACTGTTATGAATATACGATTAGGTACCCCTATATTGGTATGAAACCCTATATTTGGGAAAACAAATGTATGGTAAATCAATGTTACAATTGTGAAAAATCATTCATTGATAACTGTACATTTGGAGTTTTGTCAGCACATAAAGAAACCATATGTTTGACAATTCAATGACATAGTTTTAAATCTAATATTTTAACCAAGACATATGGAATGGTCTTGAAAGAAGTGAATATCTATTAAAATAAAATTTTGACAGATTCGAATTCATGTATTCAATGGAGTAAATCTTTTCTATTATTATAGGAAGTCATGACTCTCTTAAATGTTTTTGAATTCTAATATTCATGATTTATTCTATGATATTTCTAGAGTGAGTTTTCCCATAAAATTTTAAACCTTATTTATAAATATTGACACTCACTTCATTTAAATATACTCATACACACACTCATAATAAAATAGAAGAGATATACATAAGGAAAAGTGGTGTGTTATTGCCTTTAGAGAACCAATTTGGAGACACACATGTTTTTACCTCTCTAATTAACTCATTTTTGTTGGTGTTACTAATACTAAATTTTATTATTATGTATTCTTTTTCAATAATGATGAATCATTTGGTAAAGATAAGCATAATAGATACACAAGTTTAAATATTTTTCGGGTGTTTTTTTACTATTTTAATTCCTTTAAATCATTAATGATATATTTTTTTATTTGTGTCATTTAAAATCATAATACAATTGTATGTTCTCACTAAAACTATGAATTTTAACATGTATTCTAAAAAAATTGATCTCAATTGATTTGATGTAGTTTTGACTATTTGTACTCAGTTGTGGATAAATGTCTTCTTCTTGCACTAAGTTCTGGATTTATGATTCCCATTAAAATAAAGGAAAAATTTTGTAATTTCTTACTGTAATATGTCAAATACCTTCAAATAATTGTTCTTATTAATGTCTAAGGATAATAGGAAATGTTTGTATTATCACTATACACAGGGACTTAAGTGTTGTTGAAGTAGACTAGAGGGTATTTGTTCCCTCAACAACTATACATCATTCTGTTTATTTCTTTTGATAATTTCTTCTACTCACTCATATTTTAGAAAATAAAAGATTGGATACAAAAAAAGAGGTGTTTTGAATCTATAACATTTTTGGAGGAACACAATTAACCCCCCACTTTTTCCTTTATATTTGTTTTAACCATCCTGACCAAATCATTGGTATCAATAATTGGAATCTATTTGAGATATTTTTGGAAATTCGTTTCTACTTGAAATGGTCTTATGGTAATTGTCACGACCCAAACCAGAGGTTCTGATTCTATGACTACCCAAATGCCACCACTAATAGGCCATGGGATGGTGACTAGCACTGAGTAGGCATATCCCGCAATGGGAGGCATTTTCCTAATTACATGTACACATGCACACATCTCCAAGGCCAAAATACTAAAATTTAAAAACACTAAGTAAAAAAATGAAAGAATACACTAATATACCATCCATAGAGCATGAAAATAAGAAATTGGAAAGTAAATAGGGCCAGAATGCAATCCCAACAAAAGAAAGAGTCTATCAAAGTGAATCCACAAGTTCTTGAAACTCATTCACAGAAAACCCTAACTAATGGTTAGGTGTATGACAAATATCTAAAGGAATATAAGCACACCTAGTATATCTGATCACTATAAGCATGGTGTGGTCCTAGTCCACTAAGAACTTTGTCAAATCACTGATCATTTTTACAAGACACAACACGTGCAAGAAAATTCCATGTAGGGGTGAGTAAAACAATACTCAGTGAGACACTCTGAAACCAAAAATGAATAACACTAAGAATTACATGAAGTACACCATAAGAAATACCGGAAGTATATCATATGAAATACATGAAGTATGCCATAAATAAATACACAAATTATACCACAATAAAATACCTGAATTATAACACAATAAATACATGAATTTTACAACAAAGAAATACATGGTAATATCACATAGATATTATTTTATAGAATAAAATGCATGATTATACAATGTGGTTCATAGAAAACCTTGTATCGATAACACACGGAGTCTCGATATGACACGGAGTCTCGATAATACATGGAGTCAAATTAAAACATAGAGTCTTAGTTATACATGGTGTATTGGTAAGTCACGTAACCCTAAAGTCATGTAGTCTTCAATTACCATAGTTTCAAGATCAGATCCAACCACATGATTCCGCTAATAGAACGCTTCTTCTAGGAGAACATACTCTTCAAGACAAAAGTTCATATGTAAACATCCAAAAAGACTTGCCTGGAGTATCATAAAATTAATTTATCGTTTCAAGGGTCCCAATGTGACAAATAGCTCATCAAACAGACACAGAGTCTGAAATTCATGGTTATTTTTGTAAAATGGTTTGACCCTGGTCTGGTTCTGGATGGACTCAGCCCAATCGACCCGACAAGGCCTAGTCTGGCTGACCAGAATAGGCCCAACCCATTGTCTCGGTCTGGCATGACCCATTGGGCATAGCTTGCAAGGACACTTGGTTGTAGTACAGTGGACCATTGGACCCATACCATCAGGCCGATGGGGTGTCCCAACCTCTCTAGCTCAGCTATCTCCATGCAGTTCACCTACCTTCTCTCGCATGTGGTCAATCCAGCAGCATTCTCCCAGTCAATGGGGTGCCTCTATGGTCAACATAGATAGCCACCACGTCTACGGGCCTCCCCTGCGGCCTCCACCACCGTGGGATCCATGTGAACCCAGCCGCATATATGGACCCTCCCCTTCACATCCCCCATCATCACCCACAACCTTACACTTTTCCTTCGTCTTCCCCACTGGCATCCCATCTGCCTCACACTCCTCCTGGCCCATCCCCCCATCGGCCGACCAATCGACGCCCCAGTTTTTTCCTAGTACTCTGCCGGAACCCAACTAGAGCCACTACTTTAGTCACATCCATACGCTTTCGTAAACCCCTTCCATAGGTTATTTTTTCTGCACCTTCATCTTTTCACCTCTACAATGTCATTGCGGTGTCAGATCCCTATCCTCAGATTGTTAGGCCATGGATCTAAGGTCCAACGATACTCTGTTTATTTTTCTTGAAAAATGGGAAATGCAGATGAATTGAGGGAAAGATATAACTTCAAATGAATTCCCAAAAAATGGAGCTTTTCCTTGTTCATGTCAGCCCCGATCCATTCTTTTTAGAATGAATAATATAGGGGAATAAAATGAATCATTTAATAGATGAATCGGTGATAATCAACCCCTATAAATTACCCATCTCACATGAATGATTGACCCACAGATCAACCTATTCGTGGGTTGGTCCGCATTTGTTATTGAAGTTCAAAAACAAGGAAAATGTCACAAAGAAAAACAACACCCAATCAAGAGTTTGGATTGGTTGTTGATGAAGGGAGAAGTTACGTCGTTGTTGATCATCAAGACATATAATATAAGGTTTTTCATTCTTAACTTGACAAAAAATTGGCGTTCGTTGAAGGGAGCTCCATATCATTGCCTTAGAGGATTTCCAAGGTTCTATCGTAACCATGGATTCCTGTAAGTAGAAAAAAAATTAATATAAACCAACACAACATCATATAATATATTTTGATTAAATAATTTTAATGACGTGCACATTAAAAAACTATCTTCCATGGTCAACCGATGTCAGTCAATGTTACGACCCCCCTTAGTTTAAGTCTTTTTTAGTAACCCAACTATGCCCTTGGATTTTTTATCAATACATCCATTTAAGAGTTATTCAGTTTTAATGAAAAATTGTAACCACATTTTATTAAAAACTGAACATTATTTAATGAATTATTTCGAGCACACTGAGCCTTGGAATCACACAGTATCTCAGATCCTGGTCTCGGAATTTTCCCAATTAATTTATAAAAATAAAATCGGTGAAAATTGAATTCATTGCATTCTCCCCACCTTAGTGGTTTACGTCCTCAAATCCAAAATAGGGTCTAATCAATGAAAAATATGAGGGTATTGAGCATGAATCTAATCCACCCACTCCAATGTGCTCTCTAGGATATTCCTGTTCTACAACCTAACGTGCCCCAGCAAAATCAACCAACCATGAAGTATCCTCTTCTATCAATCCTCAATCTCCACCGAGTACTCTAAAAAAGTCTCCCCATCGTCAACTTCCAGCTTGCCTTAGTAAGGGATGTGTAAAGGATTATGCACGTACCTCCTCAATTGTGACACATGGAATACATCATGTTCCTAGTGAAATTATGGGTGTAGAGTTAAATGGTATTCCACCTCACCAACTCTACTCAGAATCTAAAGAGGTCTGATGTATTTTGAACATAACTTGATGCCCCATCCAAATCTCGCAATCCCTATTTAGGTGATACTTAAAAGAACACATCGTATCCCTCCTAAAAATAAAAAGGCTTATATATCCTAACATAATATAAATTTTTCTAGTTATATGTTGTCCTCATACACTCCTGGATGATCTATACCTTCTCAATGGTAGAACGTACCAACTATAGACCCATGATTACTGACTCTCCAAGGATAGTCTAGCCGAGTGGTGACTTGAATAGTCATCTATACACGACCTCAAATGGTTCCATACCAATGGTGGTGTGGTATATATTGTTGTACACAAACTCCACTAGTGGTAGGTGATCCTTCCAAATATGACTGAAGTACATGATCCATGCAATATCATATCCTTAAAAATCAGAATGTTACTCTCTATATTACCATCTGTCTAGGGATGAGATGTTGTGCTCAAGAGAAACTGAGCCCCATATTCATCCTACAACCCCTTACAAAACCAAGATGCGAAATGAGCATCATGAACTGAAACTATCATCGATGGAAATCTATAAGTTTGAGCTATCTCTAGAACATGGAATCCTCACAAGCCCTCTACAAAACCCTTATCCTAGATCAGTTGGAAGTGGGTCGACATGGTGAGTCATTCAATGCTCACCCAGATGGAATTGTGTCCCCTAGATGTGTGTGGTAAACCCATCATTAATTTCATTCATATATCATCCACTACTACAAAATCATCCCTTAACAACACTAGAAAAGGCCTTTATCAGTGCTAAAAAAGCACTGATACTCAAATCATGATTAAAATCATGAAACCTTTAAGAGTGCTAAAAAAGAATTCTTAAAGGGAAATTTTAACAATTATATAAAAAGAACTGTTAAAAAAGTCCTTAAAATCACTTTTTAGTGATGTTAAACACCCCCTTTAGCAGCACTTCTTTTAGTGATGTTAAAGGGGGTCATTTAACAGTGCTAAAAAAGTGCTTCTAAAGGATTCATTGATAAAGGGTATATAATTTTTTTCCCCACACGCAACCCAGCCTCCATTATCAGTGCTTCCCCCCACCCACCCCTTTATTAGAGT
The DNA here is from genome assembly GCA_963277665.1 of Viscum album. Taxonomy (NCBI): domain Eukaryota; kingdom Viridiplantae; phylum Streptophyta; class Magnoliopsida; order Santalales; family Viscaceae; genus Viscum; species Viscum album. Next base: position 819,346,615 of record OY728165.1, read on the forward strand.
TTCCCACACCCATTTATTAGTGATTCAGATAATCCTATCCTCCCTAACATGCCCCTGCCTCTAGCATGTTTCGAACCCTTGACCCCCCGCATATACGTCAAAGGCTTTTCCCCTCCCCGATAGTATTTTGTTTCCAATTTTATGATTTATCTACATATTTATATAGATTTCATCACATTTTTTATTCATATATTTGCATATATGTTTATATGTTCATAATATTTTTTATATGTAAATATTTTTAATTTAGTTATTTATATAATTAAATTTATATGTGTGAATATAAAAAAAATAAGTATATATTATAATATATTTCAATATAAATAAAATTAAATTATGAAAAATGATAAAAATATAAAATTTATAACATCAATATGATTGTAATCCCTGAGAATAAATTCATTCCCCATTGAAAAATGCAAAAAAATACCACTATAAACATGGCTCAGAATCCATAGAAAGTTAAACAATTTGGGTACCGCTACTAAAAGTCAGAATTTGAGGTCTTCTAGGACATTTTTGTCTTCTAAAAATGATTTATCGAGGTGCCCCCAATCATAATGATGTATAGCTCATCACAAGATTTGATTTGATATGTGGTAGAGCCCAAATGGACACCTGGATCAAATGTTATAGTTGTTTCAAAATAGTGTTACATTTTCAATTTATTTTAGATATTTTTTGTTTTGGTTTTTTTTATTTTTTTCCCTTAAAATTGATAACAAATGACTATTACTTTGTAAAAATAAGAAAATTATTGATTAACAATATGATTCTTGTTATTTTATAAGTCATTTTCACTAAATGTATAATATATTAAGTGTAAATTCCTATTTACCTTATCTAAAACATATTTAAAAAATATATATATATTATATTTATATCAATATAAATTTATTTATATATTAATATACTATTTTTAAGGAAATATATGTTTTTTTAGTATTTTTTTTATCCCAAATTATAAAAAGGCACTGATAAAGGGGTGTCATTATATGAACTCCTAAAAAGAACTAATAAAAACCCCTAATTTATTAGTGATTTTATACATGGGCTGATAAAAGACCTAATTTACCATCACTTTTAAGAAATCACTAATAATGGTCCCCCTTTAACAATGATTTTTTTAGCGTTGTTAAATACCCCGATTAACAGTGCTTTTTCAACATTGAGAAAGAGGGTCTTTAACATCATTTTTAGTTAGCACATTTAAATCTATAGCACTAGATAACCCCGATTTTGTAGTAGTGATCCCACTTCCACTCTGGAACCTTTAGTGGTTGGGTCAAGCCAGCTGGAACCTTGTGCTTAGCCTTCACATGCTGATAAGTGAGGCATTGACAAATGAACTCAGCCACCGCCTTCATCGTACTCGTCCACCAGATCTGACGTCAAACGTCCTGGTATATCTTTTCCTCACCCAGATGTATTGCCAAAGTGGATTTGTGGAACTCCCTTAGAACATCCTACCAAAATTCCTCTTATACAACTATATTCCCTCTGAAAAAAACTATGTGCTCCATGACTATCAAATATCCATCAGGTGTATGCCCTCTGGAAACCTCAACACATCATATCTCGTAGTCAGTATCCCCTAGTTGTGCCTCCCTAACTCAATGTTATAGTGGAGGGGTTACAACCATCTATTTGAAGTATAATTCTCTATCTCTATCAAAAAATAATATATGCAACAAGGCCGACTACTTCGATGCCTCTCTCAGCAACTACAGACTATATATCCTACTGATAGAGTCATCCACCACGTTACCCTTCCAAAAAGATTGGACAATATCGAAGTCATAGTTCATGAGGAACTATAGCCATTTCCTCTGTCTCAATTTCTTAACTTTCTAAGAGGATATATACTTGAGACACTTGTGGTCAAAGTAGAAAGTAAACTGCTCACCCAACAAGTAGTGTCACCACATCCTTAATGTGAAGACTACCACTTCTAGTTCATGATCATGGGTTGTGTAGCATTTCTCATGCTGCCTCAACTGGGATGAACCAAATGCAATCAACACTTTCCTCTACATCAAAAAAAATCAAGCCCAGTTCCTGATGTATTGCAGAGCACCAGATTATCTACTCCCTCCTCTGGTAGTCTCAATATGGGGGGGTGCTCATCAACCCCTGATTCAGCTCGTAAAAGCATTGCTAGCACTTTTTTGACTACACAAAGGGATACCCCTTCCATATCAAATCAATTAAGGGTGATTCTAAACAAGAAAATTCAGGTATAAACATCTAATATTACCTAGTTAAACCCAAGAAACACTACACCTTGGTAACACTCTTGGGTGGATCTCAAGAAAGCACTGCCTCAATATTTTCCGCATCTACTACAACTTCATCCTCGGAAATGATGTGTCCCATAACATGGACCTCTCGAATCCAAAACTGACACTTTGAAATATTCCCATAAAGATAGTTCCCTTTAAGTGTGTGCATGACCATCCTCGGGTGTATCACGTGATCCTCCTTGGATGCTGAGTACACTAGGTTTTCATCAATGAATACCACCATGAACTGGTCTAATTAAGGATAGAAGATCCTATTCATGAGTCCCACTAAAACTCTTGGGGAATTTTTCATGAAAAATAGAATCACCAAAAACTCATAGAGGTTGTACCGAAATCTAAACCTCATCTCCATTATATCCACTCTTGTATACAAACCTTTTGATAGATAGATCGGATGTCAATATTTGAGAACCACATTTCTATATTCAGCTGATTGAAGAGGTCATCGATCCTTGGTAGTGGAGAATGTTTCTTCACCTTCACCTGATTCAGTTTCTATAAGTCCACACATAACCTCAAAATCTCTTCTGGCTTCTTGCGTGACAAAATCGGGCCGGACCAAGGTGGAAAATTGGGTCTCACAAAGCCCTTCCTCTACAAGTCCGGGAATTATAACCGTAACTCTAGCAGATCAGTGGGAGCCATCCAATATGTAGGTAAATATATGGGTGTCATCCTAGGGTATAGATCAATGAAGAATTCTACATCCCTATAGGAAGTTCATCCCAGGACATCCTTGAGAAAGGCATCCTCATACTCCACCAACACTATAGGAAACTAAGGACTCATATCATCAACTACATTAAGGGTGAGGTTAGACAACTGATGGATAGTCAGTAAAAACCTCCTATGAGTAATTTCATCTTGTGCTGCATGCTTTCCCTTTTCACTTACAAAGGAAAATAAGGTTCCAACACCATGGACACACTGCACTGTAAGCCTAAAACTATCAATCTGAGGATAGACTGTAGATAACCAATCTATACTGAGAATGACATTGTAAGGGAATAGAGCCACAACCAAGAGATACCAACCAAAACTCTCACCTCCAAGAGCAAGTTCACACTGTTGGAACTAGTGTGTGATCAAATAATTTCTCCATATATGAGTCTCTAAGTGTTGAGATCGAGTCAATAGTTCTGCGAGAATCTTTGAGTCTCAAACAAGGGTCATTACCATAAAAGAATGAAAGGAACTTATGTATATTAAAACAGAATCTATGTTGTAAATTACATAGATCCTACCTCTAATAATCCCTATAGCACCTAGGTCAGAAACTTTTATCACTTGTAGTTTTGTCGTCCCAATCCACTAGCTCCCTGAGTTCGTGGAGGACCACCTAGGGGTGGTGGTGGTAATACACCAAACCTCCACCCATATCCTAATACCCTACATAATCCATTTCCATATCTGCTTCCCTATAGACCACCCTTCTCATGTCTCCTCCTACGCCTTGGTGGTCCCATGACCGTCTCCTGATCATCCAAATGGCGGGTCAAGCAATCTCGTTCCAAATGTCCCTGACCACTGCATGAGTAACACAACATATCCTTCATCTGAACATCTCTACCCTTGGATCCCCAAACCATTGATATTGTTTCTTGTGGTCGTCCTCTACAGATATTGAACCATTTGGATACATGCGACTGTTGTCTTCTACCTACCACTGAGGACGCAATTTCTCAGTGTCTGGTGCTAGATCACACTGATAACATCTACTCCACTAGAAATCTCTCCACTACTAGACCTCTCTCTAGTACCCCAACATATGTAGGAATTATAAGGGATATCATGGACTCCATGATACTCTGTTGTAATTTATGATATATGGTTTGAGCCCTAAAGAATTGGTCTTGAACCATATCTATGGAGTAGCGAGAAAGATCAACAAGCCTCACCGAGTACACTGCCAAAGTATGGATTCCCTAGTGTATATAAAGAATCTCATAAATGCACCCTGAGCATAACATAGCTGGAATGAACTCCTCTATATGTAGACACTCAAATTCCACCCAAGAGAGAGTCTCATCATTGTGTTTTTGGGTCACTAATCTCCACAATAGACCTATTGGGGCCTGAAGAAGTCTATTGGCTTGGGATGCCATCTTGGTAGGAGGCATCCTCAATAGTCAAAAGACATGAGTATCTACCGCCAAAAAAACATCATCTACTTGGGGTGTCTATCTCACCCAGAAACCTATGAGTTTGCTTCCTCTCAAACTCATGCAATGCACTTGGCCTATATTCATCCTCAACTAATAATTCTAGTATTAACTATTGTTCGACAGGAGGTGGTGTCGCTACTAAACCACCTGGAGGTTCAATCTACGGTATAGGTCCTCAAACCAATTCCCCATACCTGGGTGGATCATCCTTATGGTCACTCAATAGAATCTTTTTTTCTATCTATGTAGAGGAATCCTGAAACATATCACGATGGTCTATGGTCAACAGAGTATATCTAGTGAGCCGACTCAAGAAGGACATGAGGGAACACCCAAATCATATAGGATGTATGTACCTTTAATTTCCCGAAAACCAGTGTTTTCATATACTGAGTGGAATAGTTGGATTCCAAAGTCCTGTTTTTTTTATACGTAGGCCATCGAACCAACATTGGATTCTCTAGACATAAAACGAAACTTGAAACACTCGACATCATTTACCTAAACCAACCTCATAGACTCCTGGTCTTGAAGTAAAAAAAACAACACTGCTCTGATACGACATTGTGATGACCTGTCCCCGAGGGGCATGTGTTGTTACTACACCTAGCCTGCCTCTGATAGGCTAAGGGTAGGTGGCTGGCACTGAGTTGACATATCCCGCAATGGGAGGCGTTTTCCTATGTACCTTTACACACACAAACACATATCGATGCCCAAAATGATGTAATGTAAAAAATAGTAAGTAAAATATGAATGCATACACTATGATACAAACCATAGAGTATGATAGTAGGAAACATGATAGTAAATAGGGATAAAATACAAGTACAATAAAAGAAATAGTATGTCAAATTGAATGAAAAAGTAACTGAAACTCATTCATAGAAAACCCTATATAAAGGGAAGGTGTATGAAAAATGTATGAAGTTGTAGAATCACACCTCATTTGTCTGATCACTCTAAGAACCACCAGGTCTTAGTCTACCCAAAACTCCATCAAAGCATTGACTCTCTACATAAGATGTGACACATGCATGAAAATCCCATGCAGGGGTGAGTAAAATAATACTCAGCAGAAAATCCCCAAACCACAAAGGAATACCACTAATAAATACATAATGTACACCACTAGAAATACCTGATGTATAAAAAAATAAATAAAAAAGTATACCACAAAAAAATATGAAAAGTATACCACAAAGAAATACTTTAAGTATACAACAAGAAATATAAAAATTATACCACAAATAAATACACAAAGTATACCACAATGTAATACATTGTCATATCACATAGTTATTACTCTATAGAATGTAAAGTAGGATTATTAGACATAGTCTGCAGAACACCCAATATTGATAAGACATAGAGTCTCAGTAAGACAAGGAGTCTTGGTAAGACACGGAATCTCGGTAAGACAGAAAGTCTCAGTAAGACACAGAGAATTAGAAAGACATGGAGTCTTAGTAAGTCACACATCCTGGTAGTCATGTAGTCTTAAAGTCTCATAGTTTCAACTACACAACCAGCCACATGATTCCGATCAGAGCGTGCTTGTTTCGGGAAAACCTAATCCACAAGACAAAAATATCTATTCTAACTTCAACAAAGACTCACTTAGAGTATATCAAATGGACTACCTCATCTCAAGGGTCCCAATTCCAAAACGTTCTTGTCAAACAGACAAATGATTTGAATGTTATGGTTGTTTTTGTAAAAAGGTATGACCTATGTCAAGTTCAGGTATGCCCCGAACTGATCCGATTAACCTGACTAGGTCAGACCTCTGCATGTATGTCAGACCCCTTCTTCTACACATGGTTGACTAATCCAATTTATCCAAGTCAATTTGGATGGCCACCACATACACCATCCTCCCTTATGGCCTCCACCACTGGGGGGTCTATATAGACTCAGCCATATATACAGCCCCTCGCTGCCATGTCCTGAGTCATTGCTCGTGGCATGTACTGTCGCGGTCTCCCACACAGTCTCTTCTATACCGTCACCTCATGCTCCCCTATTCTGAACCCCTCTGATGGCCCTTCCTCCTTGTGCTCTGCCCCCCTGTCGGATCGTGTGCTGCCTCTACTACTTGCCGCCCTTGCAGCGGCCCGCTGTCCACCTCGAGATTTGCTAGAAACCATCCAGATCCACAGTTATAGTTGATGTTAACCCATACCTTAGGTGATTTTTTTCCTTCCTTCTCCATCTCACCTCTGTGATATCATTGGGGTGTCAAATCCTATATCTTGTATCATTGCGCCACAGATCGAAGTCACAAAGATCCCCTATTCACATTCTACAAAAAATGAGGAGCACAGAACGATTGGGGGAAAGATGTAAATGCATAGGAAATCCAAAAGAATGGATGTTTGACTTGGATAATGTCATCCTTGATCTATTCTTTTTATAATGTTGAATATAGAGGAATAAAATGAATCTCTTAATAGAATCTTCCCTAATAATCATTCAGCATAAATTATTCATCCTGTTAGAAGGATCCACTCATGGATCACTCTACTCAGTGGTTCATCTGCATTCAACATTGAATTTCAATAATGAGGAAAATATCATGAATAAAAACAATGACCTACCTAGAGTTTGGATCGACAATTGATGATTGGAGAATTTGTGTCTATGTCATTCATCGTTCCATCGAATCCAAGGTTTTTCATTGTTGATTCACCAAAACCATCGGTGTCCGTTGAAGGGAACTACATATCCTTTCCTTAGAAGATTTTAGGGTTTATTTGTAACCATGGATTCCTTCCAATAATAAAAATTCAAGATAAATAAATGAAGCATCAAATAAAATATTTTTATGAAATATTTTTTATGACGTTCCCGTCAAAAAACTAACTTCCAAGGTCAGCCCGTGCAGGTCGATGTTAGGCCCTGACTAAGGTAAATTCATTGTTCTGAAACCAATGGTGCTCTTATATTTATGATATCGAAACCTATTTAATGGTTATTCCATTTTAATGAAAAACATCCCAAGAATTGTTTAAAGAACTGAACATTATTTAAGGAATTGTTCGGGGCACACCGGGCCTCAAAATCACACAACGTCTTAGTGACTAGTCTCAGAATTTTACAAATACATTTAAAAAAATAAAACTATAGATAATATTATTCATTACAGTACTTTAGTAAGTGATCTGTAGATGTACTTATCATATTGGTAATCCATGAATATTTTGTTGACTCTATCTGATTCTAACAAGAAATATCAAATGTAGGATCTAATAATCTTGTGTTAAAGAATCAAACAAAGATATCATAAAATTGATGATTTTAGGGAAGCTATGTCAATGATTTTTTCTACATATTTTAATAGTGACAATTATGTATGATGGAAATCTCGTAAGGTTATTTATTTAAAATATCATGGAATGAGGATTTATTTAATTGATGTTAAGACTTATGAGATTCCTAAGAAGGATTTGGATAATGGGAAAGACGATTATTCACGACAATACAATCTCAATTCCAAATCCATGAATGTTGTTGTGTGTGGTTTAGGAACAGATGAATTTAATAGAGTTTCTCAATTTTTTACTATATATGCGGTGTGGTAAAAAATTATTGTTTCTTATGAATGAATATATAATTTCAGATAGTTAAGGTACACAAATTTGAAACTAAATTTTGATAAATTTAGAATTTAGGATTATAAAAATATCACTCAAATGAATTGAATATTGATAGATATTGTCAATAATTTTTCTTCTTTAAGAGATCCAATTTCACAAGTGGAACAATAATTAAAAATACTTAGATTACTACCCTCAAAGTGGAGTGTAATATCTTTATCTATATGCCAATATACACCAATGAAAAATTCTTCTATGGTGGAGTATATTTTAAATTTAATGATTTTTGAAGCTCAGATGTATGATAGATCTGAAAATAAAAGAAAACATAAAGAAACATCTCTTAAGACTATATTGGATTAATCATATGATTCAATTAATCTGTATTTGGATAAATAATTATCAAATATTATTAACATATTTGAGAAATTGTATAGAAATAAAAATAATGGTATTAAAGAAAATAAATATTGTAAATGTATTAAAAAAGGCCACAAAAATGATAATTGTCTTTCACTTAAATCTCAAAGGAAGTATTATTATAAGATAAAAGGAAATAAAATCATATAAGCTACCTAAAGTAATATTTCTGGTTCACATGATGGATCTTCTACAAATTATGAGTTTGATCATAAAAGAAAAATGGAATGTCTTATAGGAAATATTGGTCATGAGGTAAAATCTACATAATCTCAAAACTATAATAATAATAAACTCTATTATTATTAATTAAATATGTATTTATTCAATTTATAAGATAAATATTAATCCTTAAATAAATACTATAAAAAATTATAATGACTTGTGATATTGTTATATTAGATAATGAAAAGTTTTTAAAACAAACTATAGATTTAAAGTATAATTCTTCTTGTGATTTTCCTGAAACTAAGATTATAGAATTATTAGTTGAAGATAATAATTTAAAACAAGATTATATTATTCTAATAAAATGAGAAAATTATTTAAATAAAATCCTTGTGAAAATTAAAATACCGAAATAATAAATTGTAATAGGATGTAATGGTGAAAGATTAGAAATATTAAAAAATTATTTAGTTCTTATCCTAAATAGATAAAGTATATATACTAAAAAATGTTATTATTTTTTTATTAATGGTCCTTAATAAAATGATTTCTTCTGTATGAAACTTCAAATTTCTAATTTAAAATAGTTTATTGTTCAAAATAATGGGTTAATTTGAATAATATAATTTCTACTCTATGTTAACAAGCTTGGTTACCTAAGAATTTAATTTCTAACACTACTAGACCCAAAAGCTTATGGTTTCCAAAAATCACATGTATTTAGTGTTTTTAAGGATTGAAAAAATAATTTGTGTCATTAAATATTTAATTGGCTAGTCGATTGATATGAGAAACTCACTACCAAATAAGCGAATAACTCTAAATTAGTTCATTATCATAAATCATTACTACTAGAATTACTAATCCAAGAATTACCTCATTTATATATATACACTTGTGGATCATTAACTATTACTACATGGATATCTCTTAAAATTAAATTAATAATTTGATTTACTATTTAAATCATGTCTTAATCAATTATTTATTAGGTAACTTATTTGATAAACCTTTTTTTTAATAATTTAAAAAAATACATTATTTTTTTATTACAAAAAAATTATATTTTATGTCCTTAAACCATTATGAAATCTTTATATTTCTTATTTTATTTGTTTATGAAACCTGTACATATAGCATATGTAAACATGTCTCTTAAAAATAGAAACTCTATAATGATTATTCTGTGTTTCTCAGCTAAAAATATGAAATTTTAAGTATATTATGTCTAAAAATAATGTATCATCTTCTTCTTAATTTTTTTTCTAACTTCTACTTCATAAATCCTTGTTCAAAATATTCTATAAAATTAAACATAGTAAGATGAAGAGATAAAATATTACAATTTTGGAAGAAAGTCATTCTAACAAAAGGTAATGCTTCTAATATCTGAAAAGAACAATAAATTTCATATGTTGAAGATTCTTTTTTACAATATTTTGTAAGTTATTGGGAAGTTTATTGTGTTGAAGAACTAGAAGTTTCTTCATCTAAAATGTCTTATAAAACAATCCTGTTAAAATCAAACACCATTAATGAAGAAAAAGTAAAATTATAAGCTGATTTTGATGCATTTATAAATACTTATGGTGATATAAAGAAATAATCAGTAGAAAAAAGTTTTTTTTATTCGGTAAAAAAGGAATATTAGAAAATGAAGGATACTTCGATGTCAAATGCATACATTGAAGCAATCAAGATAGAAATACTATGTTAATTGCAATTTACTATAATATATTTTGTTAGAATGATAGATCTTTATAAGATGAAAATATTTCTATTTGAATAGTACTCATCTTATTTATATCAAATAATGGAAAATTTTAAATGTAGATTAGAATAAATTTCATGTGTTTTAGCTGTTTTACGTGAAAATTTATATTTTCATAATAAATAATTAATTTAGGGGGAGTTAGGTTTATAACTCTAATATTTTTTATGTCACACAAGGGGAGGAATATTTTTGTTTTAATTTTATCATAGTGTTAGAATATTGGAGAACATAACATGAGATGGAGAGAATTCTATCATTTTATTCTTCATATTTATGGGGGAGAATTTTTCTAAAAATAATTAAGTTATTATGAATATCATTGACATGGGGGATAATTTTCGATCCAAAATATTTTATCTATAAATAAAACTATATAAAGGTAAAATTGGGATAAATTTCCATTATGAGAAAAATATTTTAAAGATAAAAGGGGAGAATATTATTTAACTTTTCAAAGAAAAATTAAATTCTACAGTCATTTTTTATCGGTTTTGTGGTCATCAAAAAGGGGGATATTTTGAATCATTTGTTAATTTCTTTTTGGTTTTTATGCAAAAAAATGCCAATATTTGTGTTACTAATGAATTTTATTTGATGTAAATTCCAGGAAATTATTATTCGTCAAAATATTTGTTTTGGAATTATATTCATTTTATGGATCCACATGTAATACTTATTAATGTATTCATGATGTGTTTTAACATATTCTAGAAATAAATATCATACCCTACATTTGTTAGCGTAAGGTAAGGAATGAACTCTTTGTTTTAAACAACACATATGGATCATGTACCCTACACTATTGGGAAAGTATTTTTCAAAAACCCTACATTGGTATAAAACCATTCATTTAAGGAATCAAATGTATGGTACACCAACCTTACTTTCCTGATAATCCATACATTTTCAACCATACATTTGGAGTTCTTTCATCAGATGAAGGAACCCTATATTTGACTATTCATGATGGATTTTTAAATCTGTGATATTATCAGATATTTATTCAATGGCCTTAATATAATTAATGATATATTCCAATATATTTTTTGGAATAATTCAAAGGCCCATATTCAATTGAGTAAAAAAAGTTATTCTTATGGAAATTTACAACCCTCTAAAATGTTTTTGAATTAAAATATTCAAAATTTATTGAGTGATATTTCTGGACCTGGTTTGACCTAGATATGTTCAACCTTATCTATATATATTGAGACACTCTTCATTAGAATATAATTATATACACACTCATAATGAAAGAGACGATATATATATAAGGAAAATTTTTGTTTCATTGACTTCAGAGCTATACTTTGGAGACAAACATGTTTTGATCTACTTTACTAACTCATTATTATTTCTATCACTACTACTAAATGTTATTGTTAAATGTTCTTCAATAATAATTATAAATAATTTGGTAAAGATACACTTTGTATAAATACATGTTTAAACATTTTTTGAGTGTTTTTTGATGTTTTAATTCTTCTACGATGTTAGATATCAATTTTAATATGTATGTTATTGAGGATCTGAATAAATTTGTAAGTTGCTGCCTAAACTATGAAGTTTCACCTGAATTATCAAAAAAATAAATATCTATTGATTGGGTGGATCTTCCAATGCTCATAATCGGTCATGGTTATTTTTTATCTTCTTGCACTAAGGTGTGGATTTATGATTCCATGTAAAAGAACCCGATGGCATTGTAATGTATTGTTCTATGGTGTCAACTTCTTGTACTCAGTTGTTATTATAATGGTCTTATAATAAGAGGGACTCTTAGTGAAATCACCATGCTTATGGAGTTGACTGTTTGTGGAGTGGACTATGGGATCTTTGTTCCATGTACCACTATACATTTAATTATTCATTTCCTTTATTTATTTCCACTGCTCACTCATCTTTAAGGAAAAAAATGTTTCCTGAAAAATAAAAGAGGTTTTTTGAACCTATATAAGGTTTTTAAGAACATGATTCACCCCCACCCCCTATTGTGTCTTTATCTTCATTATAACCATCCCGACCCAACATGTATTAGAGAAAGTTTTGTATAATACATGGGAATTAGATTTATTATAACATGGATTAAGGAACCTGAACATGTGTCTCACTTTGAGGATGAGTCTAAGTATAGGATAATATCTAAATATTTTAGTAAGGTAGTGATGATGTGGTATCCCACTATGATTATTATTGATTATAGTATTCTTTTTGGTTTTTTTCAATGGATGGAACTATGATGATCCATGTTAACACTATTTATGATAGAAAATATTGTGATTATGAGCCAGCATTTTGGATGAGGACTTGAGTGAAAGATATTATGAATATTATTAATCCTTAATCATGATATATGATTAAAAATATACACCTTAAAAAACTCCATGATTCACAAAATAATAGAACAATCAATTATTATGAGATCTTTGGTGATATATTCAAGGTGGAAAAGGGCACAATTTCCTTCTGGTCAAATATGTGGAAAGAGACTCCCCATAGAATGTCTTACAGGAACAAAAAAATGTTTTTTGTGTGGATAATAAATTCATAGATCAATGAATTAAAATTTATAGTTTTATGGAGAGATAAAAAAATTTACCCCAAAGTATCATTTATACTTTAATGTCTTATGTGTGGTGAATATGGGAACTATCCCAGACAATGGTCAAATCCAAGGGTTAATTCCTCAACCAATGAAGTAACCAGCTATGAGAAGAATAGACGTGTAAATATAGAAATTATTATGTATTTGGATAAATGTATTATAATCAATTATAAATTAAATGGGATAGTATTGGAGACTATGAAACTAGTTAGTGATTTGATGAAAAAGTTATTGAATGGTATGTGTAATGTCATTTATTATGCATGGGAATGATTATATTATAAATTTATAAAACCTAATAAGCACAAATAAAAATATACATATAATAGTAGAAGTCTGGGGTAGAACCCATAGGGAAAATCTGGCAGTGTCTGGTGGCCTAGAAATTATAACCTTATAGTAGATTCCTCACTAGATTATTAGAAGTTGAGTATTAAAATAAATTGTTTCATTGAAATTTAGATGATGGGGAGAGGGTTTGGGGTAAATTTAGAGATACTTCACATAGAATAAACTTAAATAAAATAAGGGTATGTCTATTGAATTAGACTGCATAGATATTCAAAAGTCACCAATTTAGCTTTGGTCTAGAAAATTTGAACTACCTAAATAGGAAAACCCTCTTTGTTCTAAATCTGCTTTATAATCAATATACATTAGACACAAAAACAAAATTAGGAAACAATTAAAACTATTGGCCCATTTTCACTTAATTCTAATTAGTTTGGGATCCATCCCTTGTAATCTATTGGCATGGATCATAAAAGGAAATGAACTGTGATGAAAAAAATTATAATTCTTTAGATAATAAATTTTCTTGGATTTGATTTATGAATTCACTGAATCTTTTTTAACACTAATTTAAATCCCTAGCCCTAAGTGGTTTAATAGTGCATATTAAAGGTATAATTGGGTATACAAGTGATTAACACAATTTCAACAGAGATCATGAAAATTTAAAAATAAAGGTATGAAATTGAAAACAATATAAAATTTAATTGAAACAATAAATCCACAAAGGCTACAAGAGTAATGATGGAAGATAAAAAGTTTAATGGTGATGTAATTTTATACTTCTTTAAAAATATCAACATACAAACACAAGAGTGGACGAAAAGTCAAAATAGATAAAAGAATACGAGGTTTAGAAATTTTTTAAATATAATGAAAGAATGAATAAATCATCTAAACATTCAGCCACCTAAAATATTTAAAGACCACATCACCATAAGCAGTAAATATGTTTTATGATGTTAGTATCCTTAATCACACTCTCCTTAATAACCTTACATTTCAATTTATGATTTTATTTCTTAAATGAAAACATTGTAGTCTATGGTGATTTTATATCTCTGGATTTTATAGATTGAGTTAAAATTGATGGGTCTTCGAGACCATATGATTTTAGGGAATAATTAAGAATTTTAGACCATAAATGTTCTTCTTCTATAAATTTATATTGCTTGAAATTGTTTTATATAATCTCCTAAAATTGATCTATCATGATATATTTGTAATGTAAATGAATTTTTATGGCGTAAAATGACTAAAACTACAAACTTTAATAGAATCTACCCATTTTCAACTTTTTCTCCAATTCATTGAAAAGAAAACTAATCATAAAAAAAAAGTAGTACAAAATACGTATCAAGAATAATGAATTGAATACAAATTTCATATAGGAATTAATCTTACCAAATTCCCCCACACTTTAACAATTCTATGTCCAAGAGAAAAAAATATCCTTAACAAGGATTATAGAGTAAACAATTTTAACCCTGAAATATTCATCACAACCAAGAAAATGAAACAAAGTGTTAGAAGAAACTAATAATCTTATAAAATCACCCTTGGAGAGAAAATTAGTCATGCATCATAATCAAGTTGTTTAATCAAATTATTATTTCCATTAATAGAAACATTTCAACTACTTCTTAGAATCTATACCCATTTATCAATGTACCTATTTGAGAATTTTCTATCTTCACTCAAGGAAAAATAAAATTTGAGTAATGATCATAATTTGAATACATGTTCCTAACCACAGTCTTGTATTGGTTCTAAAATCTCCTCTTTATAATGAAAAATAAAAAATTAATCATGAGGGATTCATCAATAAGGTTCAAATGAATCTGATGATGAGGGTAGGTGGGTGGATGATATAAATAAAGCATGTAAAAGAGTAAAAATTCTCCGGTATAATGCATGATAGTCAATAATAGTGAAATTAAAATCCTTCCCTTGAAATTGTTATATTCATACTCTCGAAAGATTAAGATATTTCCATGGATGTTCCATGAAAGCTCAAAAAAGTATCGTGTCTCTTCCTTTTTCTTTTTTGTTTTCTTTTTCTTTCCTTCTTTTCAAAATTCATGTCTTGGCCATATCTCTTATCCACCAATTAAGCACATATGATCTATCATGATATTCATCAGTACTCTAATGCTGATTTTCAACCTTCCTAATACACAACCTATGTTTTTTCAAAATATAGGATGATCAAGGAAATACATCAACAATGACCATGGAATATATCCAGAAGATCATTTAAAAATGTAACTTTATATCTCCCCATTTTCAAGAATCCTTCTTCCATTAGTAATGACCATCTTCCCAATACTTATTCAAATGAAAATAATGAATTCATACAAAAAAATTATTTTTTAATGGATATAATGTTCTTATAACATTACTCAATCCTAAAAATGTCATCCATGTCAATTATGGGATAAATAAAGAAAAATGAATAAGTGGGTCTCTTGAACAATGAATTAATCAATGAAAACACCTCAATAATTTTAATAGTGTATCTTTTATACCATTGACATGATAAGATTTAAATGTAAGTTTTGATTGGTTTACATGTCCCAAGTATCTCATAAGAAATATTCTCAGACAAGAATGGGAAGAAGTATGTGTCGAATCCTTATAAGAATCGGAATAGATCTAAAAGGGTCAATCACTTAGGAAATAGTGAATAGTAACAATTCAATCAAAAAATTATAGAAATTTTAGAATTATAAATAAATTACTCAACTCATCAATCATGGTAAAATTCTAAATATGAACAAATAATATATTTTTAAATTATTCATCCAAACTTTTTCAGTTATTTACATGGGTGTAGTGAGATATCAAGAAAAAAATGATGCGATGAAAACTTTCACCTAGACTAATGATAACAATCAACAATCCCGGTGTATATGTAATAAATCTCAATAATTTCCCCCCATTACTTAAAAAGAAAAAGTCTTTACACTTTTGTGAGATGTGATATTGCATAGATCGAAATGAAAGAAAAGTAATTCGTAAATGTAAATAATAAAAGTAATAATGGGAATCAGGATCTCCCTATAATAAATTTCATTCCCTGGAAGAAATATTAGATGTTACTATATAACTAGGCACCTAAAATGTTAGAAATTAAATAAAAATACAATAGAGAAATGATCAATTCACAAGATATAAACAATATGCAATTAAAAAACTGGTCATGGGCATATAGCTAATATAAATGGATATCAGTGTTGTGATACGTGCATGGAATAGAATACAAACTAACCACAAAAAAATCGAACAAAAAAACCAAGAAAAATAAAAATAAAATACCAGAACAAAATCAGTAAAGATTAAAAAGAATAAAATATGGGCTTTCTCCCATAAAGCACAAATAATACATCTTCATCCATATAGATTCAAAAAGGATTAATCAAAGAAGTCCGTCAATAGCTATAGTAGATGTATAATATTAATACACATTATACATAATTCACAATTAATTAGGATAGTGTGAGGGAATAATTTATAGTTAAAAACATTGTATCACTTCCATTATATAATATAAACAATATGACTAACGATAGGTAATACAATGAATATATTGATAAACCTAAAAAGAGAGAAAAACATTGGAGGGGTATATAGGGAAAAGGTTAAAAAATGTTGGAAGACTCTCTACTACCAATATCTGGGTACCCTCCCTATTATTTGGTGTCTAGACCTTCCCTTTCATGTCTATAATAGTGATATTAGTGGACGATGATGAGTCAACCACGAAAGTAGGTTTCATGGTGCTGGTAGTATTTTCAGTCGCTCCTAGTTTTTGTAGATCAGTGGAAGTGGGAGGTGAGTTTTTGATATAGACAAGGTCCATTTTCTAGTTGTGGGATTGATAAAAGGAACATATGGTGGAGTTGATAAGGTAGGGTCCTTTCCACGTCTATCCTTCTCTTCCAAGAAATATCTTTTGGAAACAGTTTCTATAAAAACTAGATGTATCTGATCTAAGGGTGTGGTGGGTGTTAAGGTTGATGGGATGGGACCAGTTTGGAAGATGGAATGAATTAATATATAATTATTGTAGGTAGATTTGGTAGCTAGGGGTGGAGTTAGGGAAGGATCGGTTAATTAGATATATAAATTGTGGTATATATAACTCTAGTTATCCATAATGCACTGGAGAAGGTGATCCTTGATACAAACAACATCCTATATATTTGACAGGGGAGGGGAGTCTAAGAAGATATAAATACCTTGGTTCTAGCAGTATCAGAAGAATAATCATTAATGGATTGCGTGAATAAAATCATAGATGTAGGGGTCTCATCAATATACATGGAATACTCCAGTGCCCAGTTATAGTGGTCATTCGCCTTCCAAAGTAGCCCCATATTATAGAGCATGGCAAGGTCCATGGATTTCATTGGTCCAAGATAAGAGATAGGCTAAGATATGTCAAAGACTATGAGGTTCCTACACAAGTGGGTGACGATTTAACTACTCATCATAGTACCACACCTCCTCCTAGCTTTACTCTCGTAATATAAAGAAAAATAGAGAGTCATGTTGAGAACATGATCTCCCATATAGGTTTCGAGGATGGATACCTCTATCTTTGTGATGCCCATGTGGTATTTTCCCTATGTGATCAAGATATGGGCTAAAGAATGGTTAATAATCTTTAGAGCATCACCCTATAGCCGGGTACCCATCACTGTTAGAAGATCTTGAATGAGGTTGCAGTCATGGTCTGTAAATTCCTAGCTCTAGGGTGTGTCTTTATTTTTCGGATCAAAATGTAGGTTGTAATAAGTGGGAGTGGTTGTAGAATGTGAAGAATAAACCCCTTATCAAACAGTGAACGCACACAGTGTCCCCCAGAATGTCAAATGCCCAATAGAAAAGTAATGTGGAAGATGTCTAACTCAAAGGTAGTTAATAACTACATAAATAGCTCCCAAAATACATGCTCATGCACCTTGATATTGTTAAATAGGCATATCTTAAGATGTATTATAAGAAATTCGTCATCAATGAGGATTTTATACAGCATAGCTAAATATTGGGTATTTTTTGTGTGCATAGATTTTTCCCACAAATGATCCAAGTAAACCTGATGGCCAGGATCCATAGAAAGATGGAAAGGTAAGATTTTCTAATGCCATCCAAATCCGGGAGAATGATGGGATTCAGAACCTGAACCCAAAATAAAAGGGAATGGTGGTATGGTCAGAGATTATAGTGGTGAAGGTGGAGGTGGAGAGTCATAGTTTAGGCTTAGTGCTTATCGATTGTTAGTTCTGAGCCATGATACACATGGTTTGACAAGGGATGGTTCCACCACTATTATAGACCTTAAATAATTTGTAGGATATAAAGAGAAGGGGTGAGGATTATGTAAAGGGGAAGAGGGGTATATAGTGAGGTGTGATGGGTAGAAGGTGGGTGGTGGAGGGGAGGAGGTGAATTGTGGAGGGGATAATAGGCAGAGAGGAGGGAGTTCATACCCCAAAAATTTATGGTTTATCGTTAAAAAATGGAAACCGTGGTATTTACTCCACAAATATGGAATTTATGGGATATTTTTCTGTGATAATTGTTTTTGGACCAAGAATTTTTATGGAATAAATGGATTTTATTGCACCATAATAAGATTTTTTTGGTTGGGTAACTCAGTGTTAGTCTACTAATTTTCAGTAATCCTAATTTACCTATTTGGAAAAAAATCATGGTTTCCTCCCAGTTGGTGCATTATTGTAATTCTAGAATTTGACACCCCCTGAGTCATTTTAATTTGATATAGAGAACGCACTCTTCATGAAATATATATTAATTGATTTTTACCCATTTTATATTCACTTTTAAGGGATACCCCTCTCCACTTTGAATTTATAATGTTTCATATTAGATGAATTTTCCAACATCAAATAGTCTGGACCATCAGGACATCATTTTTCAATGGAATAATTTCAGATGAGAATTGAAAAATAGAAATTTGTCTCCTAATGTGAAAATCCATCATGTGATGTGTTAGTCATGATATTTCACTGTTTTTCCCTTATAAATATATGTATTTTAATAATCATCCCTTTAGATCTCCACTAACTCATCCATTAGTAGTAATATTTTTTTATCATCTTTATGACCA
The DNA here is from genome assembly GCA_963277665.1 of Viscum album. Taxonomy (NCBI): domain Eukaryota; kingdom Viridiplantae; phylum Streptophyta; class Magnoliopsida; order Santalales; family Viscaceae; genus Viscum; species Viscum album. The sequence continues at coordinate 819,366,076 of OY728165.1, forward strand.
TCAAATTTTACCGTTTATATTTCCCAATATAATCAGTCCTCTAATTCAAATTGAAACTAATGGGGATTCCCATAAATAAAATTTATAAAAGTTTTATTATGGGTATCTTAAAACATTTATGCTATTATGAAAGTCAATCATCAATATTGAGATAAAATTCATACCAATTATTATTGCCTAACTTTTCTAGGATCTTCTTGATCTCTTGATTGGATACTTCCACTTGTCCACTTATTTTTTTGGTGGTAGGGGTGATAATGTTGTATCAAAACCCATATTTTTTCTTAATCCCTTTCACAATATTATTTTTAAAATGAATCCCTCAATACATTATAAGTAAATAGGGTAATCCAAATCATGAAAATATGATTTCGTTACAAAATACATAACCACCATAATTTTTTCATACATCATTGCTTCTAATTCTACCCACTTCAATGAATATTCCACACTGGTCAAAATGTAAACAAACCATAGGAGTGTAGAAATATTCCCATGAAATAAATTCCCCAAAAATTAAATATTTTGACATTAGGGATAGGATTATTTGGAATCTCAATAGGTTTCTAAATGGTGTCTTTACATGGGAACCTATCACATATTTGGACAAAATGTTTTTCATCCTGATGGGGTGTGGTCCATAAGTATCCACTCTAATGTATTTCATCCACTATAGACTCAAGTACATTATGTTCTCTAATTGGTGATGTATAACAGAGCTATAGTAGTCTTTGAATCTCATCCTCTATAATGATGTTCTAAATTAGACCATCATTGCATCACTTAAAAATTAGTGGATCATCCCAATAATAGTGTGAATAATTGTCAATAAAATATTTACTTTTTACTTAGGATTAATTGTGGTAAAGGGTTCCAGTGGAATGACGGGTTGTTATGTTATAAACCCTTGGTCATTCCTTCACATCCATATTAAAAACTATCTCATTTGGGAGATCATTTTCTGTAATAATCTATTATTAATTTTTGATATTGGGGAGAGGAAGACTCGATAGATGGCCAACAAAAAAATTTCTAATCCCACTAGGCTCTTTTAGTGAAATATCAAGTTCCCACAGTAGTAGAATCCACCCAATTATTCTAGGTTTGGCATCCTTTTTATTCCAAATGTATTTTAGTGATTGATGATCAGTGTAAAATATTACTTTTGAGAGTACCAGATATTATTAACATTTATAAAATTTAAAAAATACTTCCGAGCTTCCTTTTTATGGTTTCATAATTAATTTTAGGTTAATTTAGAGTATGGATGGAATAATAAATGGGGTGGAATATATGACTAACCCATTGTCCTAAATAACACCCAAAATAATGTCACTGGAATAAGACATCATTTCAATATATTTCTTATAGTTGGAAAATAAAATAATAGTAGTGGAAACTATGTTACTTTTTAAAGTATTCAATCATTTCTGTCATTCTTCACTAAATTTAAATGTAATATCATTATATATTATGTGTTTTAGGTTTCATGATATTTTGGAAAATTATTTAATGAAGGGGTTATAGAATCATGTGTGCCAAATAAAAATCATTATACATTTACCTACTAGGGGTTCAAGTAAGTTTTTGATTGAATTTATTTTAAATGGGTCAACTATCATTCTATGATTTCAAATTTTATGTCCATTGATGATTCCTCCTTGAACGATAAAACGTAATTTCACCACTAGGTATTTCTCTTCCCATCGTTGTAAAACTAGTTCCAAATTCCTTTAACAAACTTCAATGTATCGACTGTACATAGAAAAATCTTCCATGGATATTTCTTCAAACTCCTCTATCTTATCAGGAAAGATATGTGTTATACACTATTGGAACAATTATGGTGTATTAAACATCCCAAATGACTTTATTCGGTAAGAAAATGTTCTAAATAGACATGGGAAGTCTTTCTTTGAAAAATTAATTGGGTCGACTATGATTTAATTATGTAACATCCCGACCCTAGATACCCAGAGTCGGTGCATTATTACATAACATTGGCATGATCACAAGAAAGATCAAATCTCGAAAGACCGATTGGTTTAGTAGCCTTGGAAACACTAGATATATTCATAAGTCTTACATTACATCATAAAATGAAAAACTACTACAACAACATATTGTCTCCATAATCCACACTCATATCCCCACATAATATCCCTGCAGGTCATTCATAATTTACTTCTTCACTTCCTGGGAAAAATAAAACATAGAAAATGGGTGAGCTCAAATGCCCAGTAAGGATAACAATATAGCCGAAACTTTCATAAATAAGAATAAACATTTAAGGCAATGTATAACTAAAACAAAATCCTTTTAAACTTGAACTTTCAACATGGTATGGCATAAATAAAATGAAATAATGCCATTTAATTATTCACATGGATATTCTACTAATCGAATAATCACATGAAAAATCAATAACCACTTTCATAATGATGGAATGCATAATGCCAGACTATCATAACCACATAGCCAAGGCCTCATGCCAAGACTAAAAATAAGATTTCGCCAAGGCCTTGTGCCAAGACACTAGTTTGTCTCATGAGACCTACCGATGCATCGAGGAGTTATAGCGGGCTCCACCCGTCACATATTAAGTCCAATGCATTCCCATATGAAAAGGTTTAAACATAACATAAACATTCGTATTAAAACTAGCATACGAAATGTCAATACTTTCACCATAAATTATGAATGGTATAAAAATAGCACATCCACAGTCAAACATATCACAAAACATTCAATACAATATAGAAGTTTTGTATCACAATAAATCAACTTCATATAATCATAAAATCCATCAAAGGATGTTGACATAGATGAAATCAAAACTATTTGAGAGAAATATCTCCTTTTTTGAAATCATTTAAAAGTCACACATTTATAAAGGAAGTAATTAAAAGAGATTTTTGAATCAAAGTGTCCCATAACAATTTGAAACTTTTAAAAGGAATTAACATTTTAAAAACATTCATGTCCATATAAATAAATCCTTAAAAACCATTTTGAAGACATGGACATTTATTAAAAATATTTAGAAAGATAAATCTTTAAAACATTTAAAATTCTTATTTTGATAAGGAGTACCTTTCCGAAATTCTTAAAATATTCATTTTGAAATCATTTAAAAGTCACATAATTATAAAATAAAACATTTTCTTTGAAAATATTCTTATAAGATTGTAAGGGATTCTTTGACGATTTTATAACGGCGGTAAATAGCAGCACCCTCCGTATAAGTTAAAAAAACATTCTTACCTTAATTCTGTCGAAAAGGTTAAAAATCACCTTGTTTGGAAAACGAAGGAAATATTCCTTTATAAACACATAAGGGTATAAATTACTTTAACTCATATTCTTTTTAAATATTAAAAATGTTTTGAAATATATTTCGAAGAAACATGGATGTGGATGATAAAGAAATCCCAGTAGATTATTACGTATAAACAACCTCAGATAATGAAGATATTGTGAAATAACCCTTACCTTGTACTTTTCCTTGGATGGGGTAGGTTAACCTCATGTATAATGGTGAAATAATTGTTTTTAAATTATACAAGAATCATATACATTAATATGATATCATATATGATCTTTTAATATTGATTTAATAATAATAACTTAGTATTATCGTTGTTTCGGGTGTTAACTTAACTGTTTTCTTTTATATGTTTTGTTATGTAAGACATGTTTGTAAAGGATAGGTTGTATATTATTCATATCCATAATGATATCAAGTCCTTAAAAATCATTTTTTAAATCATCAAATGATAATTATACTTGAATGGATATGATGGAGAATGAATCTCATCGCGTTCGTGGAGACGGTAGTCCGTACGTACGCACGAGTGACAATATCATTCTTTTGATATTTAAATAATATATAAATGGATGTTATATCATATATAAAGAATCATTAAAATGTTATATTTATTATTTACATGAGTTACACATCATTATTATACCCATCCAAATAATATTATATTGAATAACAATTACACCACGACGTGGAGACGGTAAGCCGTACGTACGCACGTATGGTGACATGTTATTCAAAGGGTGGATAGAATACTGAATATGGTTGTACCATATTTATAATAACATCACAGTATATATATGATACTGGAGTTATTATTTTATAATGGTAACAACAAAGGAAGAAGAAGTGGAAGAAGAAAGGAACTTGGAAAAGGGTGGTGAAATCATTACCTCTTCTTCGGTTTCTTCCTTTTGATTTGATCAAAAGGGCTCTTTATTTTGGCTTTCAGATCAAACTAAGGCCTCTAGGTTGTATTTAGGGAATTTGGGAGAGTATTTGGGCAGATTTTGGCCGAACCAAAAGGCTTTGAAGGTGTGAAGAAATAAGAAGGAGGAGTGCACTTTTATAAGAGGGGTGAGGGGCACCTTTGGAAAAGCTAGAGATATTAGTTTATAATAAATTCATATTCGGTTTCCAATGGCTCCAAAGTTGAATATTAAAAGTTTAAGGTGGGGATGGGTCGAAAACAACTCAACCAATAGAATTTAGACAGGTTTGGCTACTTATATTAACCTTATCTTTAAGTATTAACTCTATGTTAATTAGTTTCACTTTTACAATATCTCTTTGTATTTTTATATAATATGGTTAATAAACATACTATATACATCCAAGAGACCCCCCAAGTGGTCCATTAATGATGAACATATCATGATATAAGTCTCTTGGACGAACCTTAGATTTTAAATAATTTAATATCAATTAATAATATAATATTTTTTTTAAGAACTCTTTTATGTCAATTTTGACACTATTCAATAGTTGATTTTTGTGAAACTCATAACAGATTGATTACTTTAAACAAAGTCTATTAAATCAATCCTAATATATCATATTATCCTATAAAATTAGTTTAATTCATTAAAAGTTTCATATTATATTTATTGGGTATTTATAATATCAATTATTTTAATTTTTCACTATTATAGTAATTAATTCATCATCATTGTGTCATAAATAAATTAAGTTATTTAATGTCTAAAAATTATAAATAAAATATCATTATGTAGGAAATATTTTTATCTTTCTAATAAATATTTATAGTAGAAAATCAAACTTATATTACCCTATGTAAAAATTGTTTTGCTAAAAGATATATGCTTGTGTCATTTTTGTATTCATTTTAACTTAATAAAGTGTCCCTATCACCCACAAGTTGCACCATGGGATCCCCAAATATACCCAAATATGCCTATGGTCGAACATGTATCAAATCATAAGTCTATGACACGTTTTAGGGTAATTTAGTATTATTATAATATTATTTTTTTAACCCTCATTTACCGGATTTACCCTTAACCATGGTAAATAAAATATTTACCGCAGTAATTATTCAAAATGTCTAAAAATAAAAGTTACCTATTTAAAAAATTTGAACATCATGATTCCAAATATGGAATCCATTTTTCTAAATTCAAAACACAGAAGTGGCAGAAATTAATTTAAAATTAATTCCCGCTGTTAAAACAAAAAGCGTGTTTTTAAGAGATAATAACTATCAAAAGATTGACACTTGTTTATCTTCGGCTTAATTGTAAAATTATGTCCAATGACCAACATTATATTAAATGGAAAATATATATTCTAAATATACTTTAAAACCAAATCAAATTCATAATTTATCACTATTAATTATTTTTATTAAAAAAGTTGTTTTTAATTAAAATTTAGTAATTTTCACTATTCATCAAAATATGAAAGTTATCCGAAAAGTACCAAAATTTCACCTTAGGCTAAATTCGATACATTGAATCCAAAAATGAAGTCCATTTTGAGAGATAAAATTTCTAAAATTTTAAAAGGTAGGTATTACTATTCATAACGGCTAGTTTGATTGGTTGTGTTGTGTTAGAACTCGAAGTTGCATACAACACACGCTACTGTATTATTCAAAGGAAAGCGTACCGTGGAAGCTTGGGATGTTTCATTTTAAATTTTTTTGATGTCCTCATTTAGTCAAAAAGTTTAAAATATTGTATTTAAAAATGGTTCACTATTAAAAGTTGATAAAAGTGCAATACTGAAAATGAATCTGTTCTTGCATTATGTCTAAGAAACTCATAATATGGATTCTAAAATTATAAGGATTATATAAAGTTTAAAATTTAGTTAATATTATTCATAACCTCTTTTGAATGGATTTTTTTTGGTAAGTCATGGTGTTATTGAACTCGGTGTTGCGTGTAGTGCAAGTTATTGAATTATTTTGAAAAAATAACACACTATGAAATCTTGGGGTGTTACATTCTCCCCTCCTTCAATAAATTGCGTCCTCGCAATTTGAAATTGTTCTTTGAAAATAAAAGGTTGAAAATAGAAAATATATTTGTTGGAAATCCCACATCGGAAATTGGGTTACTAAAATTTAGTCTTAATATGAGGAAAAGATAAATGAAAGGGTCACCACCAAATTATGATCTCGATTAGAAGAACATTGGTGGAAATTAGAGACATATAATTGGAGGAAAGACGTAAATATTTATAGGTAGTGATTGAGGTCATCAATCACATACAAGTATAAAATTGAGGTCCTTAAACTCATCAATCTATGATGATTTGAAATACCATCGGTTCAATAAAACATAGGGTATTGGGATAACACATTTTTGACGTTTCAAAATATCTTAGTTGAAATCCCACATCGAAAAATGAATTAATGAGGCCTCTATTTAAAATAAAGAGTGGAAAGTATGAAGATTACCGAAAATAACACATACTAGGGTTCCATTTAGGAAAATATGGATATGAGAGAGAAATATAACCATCAATTATCTGATGGAGAGTGGTAGAGAACATGGCTATGAAAAGACCAACAATCCCAAATCCATGAATTAGTGATGATTTAAGGTACCATCTAGGACAACATTTTTTGTTCTAAGTTCCTTTTATTAATGTTGAGGAATTTATTTATGAGATTTTCTAAGATCATAAGGAGATATACTTACTTTATAATTAGAGTTTTATCCATTAATAAATTTCTACCACAAACTCATCTTTCACTCTAAAAGATAATAGAACGTAAAAAAATTTCCTATTTATACTATTCAAACAGGGTTCCAAAATAAATGAATTTATAATTCATCTACCAGATCTTTTAAAAAAACTACATTATTTAATCCAGGACATCTCGTGGGCCAGTGGTAGGTGATACACCCTTGTCGCCCTTCGGTTGCGGGTTCAAGTCTCGCAGCCTTGTCAGACGCGACGGGTAGCCGCCCGACCTCCAGGTTGTCCTTTTATGGCAATCCAAAATAATCCAAACTAGAACTATCCAAAATACTTCTGTCCAAACTCACAGTCCAACATTTATAAGGAAGGTAAACATAATGTAGATCCTTTTTACCACGTAATAGCATATGAATACCTTCATCATGTATTCTTTTAATACACTGAAACATCTTGAATTACCATATTCCTTATTGATTACATTCATGCTCCCTTATTCCATATAGAATGCTGGATATACTTCATCAGTCCAAAAATGTTTTAAACCCCAACAATGATGGAATATACAAATCATTAATCAGTTCCAAGGTAGTCAAGAATATCCAATATAATTAATCCAAAACAATCATGTATTATTCCAAAATCACTACCTCGGTATCAGAACTATATTATGGTTTATCATTCTATCAACCATATATTTTCCAAAAATTTATCTTGCTATTGAGTCACTTTTCTTTATTCCACACAATCTCAAGTCCTTAATGAAATAGTACTGCAGTACAATCCTTATATACTCCATAATTATTATAACAGGTACATTATTGATACAACACTCAATTGACATAATCAACATAATATCTCTAATCATTCCTCTTCATCTGTGGTAGTATCATAACTTGATTATTATCCAATAGCATCATTTGCGGCATAGTCTGATGACTGGGACATAGGTTCGCGTAGTGTCCAAACTCCTTGCAAATGAAGCATTGTACATTTGAAACCATTTTCTTACCCTTGCAGTCACGTACTTTGTGCCCTTTTCCTCCACACTTATAACAAACTCTCATTCCTTTCAGGAAAGTTCCAGGGTGTTTTTATCCACAGTTATCACATATGGGAAAATTCTTCTTTTCCCTCTTCCCTTTATCCATCTTTCTCTCTTCCATCCTTTTCCTCTCTTGCTTCCCTTCAAAGCCATAAGACTCAGTAAACTCTTTACTTATCTTATCAACACATGATATTATTTCTTCATATGATGATAATACATGCGAGACTATTTCTCTTGTAAATTCTGGCTTAAGACCATAAAATATATGATCCTTCTTTCTCTTTTTATCATGTACATTTCTAGAGTTCTCATTCCTTCTACTGGGCGCCATTTCTAAACAATGGCATACATTAGATTAGTTTATGAATAACAATACCTAATCCCAACTTTGTAAAACACATAACATAAATTAAATAGTTTATGTATATAATCCATAATCATAAAAATGTCTCCTTTGAGGAAGTATATACTCATAAACCCTTCATAATGATTTGTAAAGAAAATGAGATTTATCCTAAGCATATCCCTCGGGAGTGTCGTAACCAAGAGTGCAGCAAGGCCCGTTGTCGTGCACCAGTTCCCATTTGAGTCTAGCTCAAAGCCGTGTTTTTGGGTTTTACCCCTAGGTACATCTGTGCCAGAGCCGCCTCTACCTACTCGTATCCAGACAGGGATGTATTGCTCGGAAAACTCACAAAATCTCTACAATACCATAATTCTAGGAAGTTATTCTATACTAATCCTCAATATTCATCTTAAATCTATGTTCTCTAATCATAGTTTATCTAAATCTAGCTTCCAAGATTTGTACTAAACTTCCTCTAATACCAACTATAACGCCCCGACCCTAGTTTCCCAGATTCGGTGCATTATTACATAACATTGGCATGATCCCAAGAAAGATCAAATCTCGAAATACTGATTGGTTTAGTATCCTTGGAAAAACTATATATATTCATAAGTCTTACATTACATCATAAAATTAAAAACTACTACAACAACATATTGTCTCCATAATCCACACTCATATCCCTACATAATATCCCTGCAGGTCATTCATAATTTACTTCTTCACTTCCTGGGAAAAATAAAACATAGAAAAGGGGTGAGCTCAAATGCCCAGTAAGGATAACAATATTGCGGAAACTTTCATAAATAATAATAATCATTTAAGGCAATGTATAACTAAATAAAAAGCCTTTCAAACATGACCTTTCAACATGGTATGGCATAAATAAAATGAAATAATTCCATTTACTTATTCACATGGATATTCTAATAATCTAATAATCACATGCAAAATCAATAACCACATTCATAATGATAGAATTCATAATGCCAGACTATCATAACCACATAGTCAAGGCCTCATGCCAAGACTACAAATAAGATTTTGCCAAGGCCTTGTGCCAAGACACTAGTTTGTCTCATGAGACCTACCGATGCATCGAGGAGCTATTGCGGGCTCCACCCATCACATATTAAGTCCAATGCATTCCCATATGAAAAGGTTTAAACATAACATAAACATTCGTATTAAAACTAGCATACAAAATGTCAATACTTTCCCCATAAATTATGAATGGTATAAAAATAGCACATCCACAGTCAAACATATCACAAAACCTTCAATACAATATAGAAGTTTTGTATCACAGTAAATAAACTTCATATAATCATAAAATCCATCAAAGGATGTTGACATAGATGAAATCAAAACTATTTGAGAGAAATATCTCCTTTTTTGAAATCATTTAAAAGTCACACATTTATAAAGGAAGTAATTAAAAGATATTTTTGAATCAAAGTGTCCCATAACACTTTGAAACTTTTGAAGGTAATTAACATTTTAAAAACATTCCTTTCCATATAAATAAATCCTTAAAAAACATTTTGAAGACATGGACATTTATTAAAAATATTTAGAAAGATAAATCTTTAAAACATTTAAAATTCTTATTTTGATAAAGAGTAACTTTCTGAAATTCTTAAAATATTCATTTTGAAATCATTTAAAAGTCACATAATTATAAAATAAAACATTTTCTTTGAAAATATTCTTATAAGATTGTAAGGGAAGCTTTTACGATTTTATAACGGTGGTAAATAGCCGCACCCGCCGTATAAGTTAAAAAAACATTCTTACCTTAATTCTGTCGAAAAGGTTAAAAAGCACCTTGTTTGGAAAATGACGGAAATATTCCTTTATAAACCCATAAGGGTATAAATGACTTTAACTCATATTCTTTGTAAATATTAAAAAAAATTTGAAATACATTTCAAATAAACATGGATGTGGATGATAAAGAAATCCCAGTAGATTATTACGTATAAACAACCTCAGATAATGAAGAGATTGTGAAATAACCCTTACCTTGTACTTTTCCTTGGTTGGGGTAGGTTAACCTCATGTATAATGGTGAAATAATTTTTATTAAATTATACAAGAATAATATACATTAATATGATATCATATATGATCTTTTAATATTGATTTAATAATAATATCTTAGTATTATCGTTGTTTCGGGTGTTAACTTACTTGTTTTCTTTTATATGTTTTGTTTTGTGAGAAATGTATGTAAAGGATAGGTTGTATATTATTCATATCCAGAATGATATCAAGTCCTTAAAAATCATTTTTTAAATTATCAAATGATAATTATATTTTAATGGATACGATGGAGAATGAATCTCATCGCGTTCGTGGAGACGGTAGTCCATACGTACGCACGAGCGACAATATCATTCTTTTGATATTAAAATAATATATAAATGGATGGTATATCATATATACAGAATCATTAACATGTTATATTTATTATTTACATGATTTACACATCATTATTATACCCATCCAAATAATATTATATTGAATAACAATTACACCACGACGTGGAGACGGTAAGTCGTACGTACGCACATATGGTGACATGTTATTCAAAGGGTGGATAGAATACTGAATATGGTTGTACCATATTTATAATAACATCATAGTATATATATTATACTTTAGTTATTATTTTATAATGGTAACAACAAAGGAAGAAGAAGTGGAAGAGGAAAGGAACTTGGAAAAGGGTGGTGAGGGGTACCTTTGGAAAAGCTAGATATATTAGTTTATAATAAATTCATATTCGGTTTCCAATTGCTCCAAAGTTGACTATTCAAAGGTTAAGGTGGGTCTGGGTCAAAAACAACTCAACCAATAGAATTTAGATAGTTTTGGCTACTTATATTAACCTTATCTTTAAGTATTAACTCTTAGTTAATTAGTTTCACTTTTACAATGTCTCTTTTTATTTTTATATAATATGGTTAATAAACATACTATATACATCCAAGAGACCCCCAAGTGGTCCATTAATGATGAACCTATCATGTTATAAGTCTCTTGGCCGATTGTTAGATTTTTAGGAGTATAATATCAATTAATAATATAATATTTTTTTTAAGAACTCTTTTATGTCAATTTTGACACTATTCAATAGTTGATTTTTGTGAAACTCATAACAGATTGATTACTTTGAACAAAACAAATTAAATCAATACTAATATATCATATTATCCTATAAAATAAGTTTAATTAATTAAAAGTTTCATATTATATTTATTTGGGTATTTATAATATCAATTATTTTAATTTTTCACTATTATAGTAATTAATTCATCATCATTGTGTCATAAATTTAATTAACTTATTTAATGTCTAAAAATTAAAAATAAAATATCATTATGTAGTAAATCATTTTATCTTTCTAATTAATATTTATAGTAGAAAAGAAAACATATATAACCCTATGTAAAAATTGTTTTTCTAAAAGATATATGCTTGTGTCATTTTTGTATTCATTTTAACTTAATAAAGTGTCCCTATCACCTACAAGTGGCACCATGGGGTCCCCAAATCGACCCAAAGGTTCCAATGGTCGAACATGTATCAACCAATAAGGCTAGGACACGTTTTAGGGTAATTTAGTATTATTATAATATTATTTGTTTAACCCTTATTTACCGGATTTACCCTTAACCATGGTAAATAAAATATTTACAACATTAATTATTAAAAATGTATAAAAATAAAAGTTACCTATATACACAATTTGAACATCCTGATTCAAAATATGGAATCCATTTTTCTAAATTCAGAACACAGAAGTGGCAGAAATTAATTTAAAATTAATTCCCGCTGTCAAAACAAAAAGCGTGTTTTTAAGAGATAATAACTATCAAAAGATTGACACTTATTTATGTTCGGTTTAATTGTAAAATTATGTCCAATGACCAACATTATATTAAATGGTAAATATATATTCTAAATATACTTTAAAACCACTCAAATTCATAATTTATCACTATTAATTATTTTGATTAAAAAAGTTGTTTTTAATTAAAATTTAGTAATTTTCACTATTAATCAAAATATGAAAGTTATCCGAAAAGTACCAAAATTTCACCTTAGGCTAAATTCGATACTTTGAATCCAAAAATGAAGTCCATTTTGAGAGATAAAATTTCTAAAATTTTAAAAGGTAGGTATTACTATTCATAACGGCTAGTTTGATTGGTTCTGGTGTGTTAGAACTCGAAGTTGTATTCAACACACGCTACTGTATTATTCAAAGGAAAGCGTACCGTGGAAGCTTGGGATGTTTCATTTTAAATTTTTTTGATGTCCTCATTTAGTCAAAAAGTTTAAAATATTGTATTTAAAAATGTTTCACTATTAAAAGTTGATAAAAGTGCAATACTGAAAATGAATCTGTTCTTGCATTATGTCTAAGAAACTCATAATATGGATTCTAAAATTATAAGGATTATATAAAGTTTAAAATTTAGTTAATACTATTCATAACCTCTTTTGAATGGATTTTTTTTGGTAAGTCATGGTGTGATTGAACTCGGTGTTGCGTGTAGTGCAAGTTATTGAATTATTTTGAAGAAATAACACACTATGAAATACTGGGGTGTTACAAATTATATCCATAATATCAATCTAGAAATCAATATAATGTGTGACCGAATTATAAATCAATCATTTGAACCATAAAATTAAGAGTAAAGTGAAATTTTCAAGTTGTTGTATTGAGATTTTTGTAAGTTGAAACACACTCTCCATCCAGTATTGCTTCTAGTTGGAATTAATTCATTTTCACTATTTTTATAAATATTCAAGCCACATATCATTGGTATGAATTTAAATGAGCTCACACACATTCTATCATATGAAGAAATAAAAATATATCAATGTTGATAAGTTTTATAACTTCCTTTCTAATGACTTCCTTCATTGGTGGGGTGAGTCTCTTTTGGGGTTAGAATTTTGGTTTTTCACCTTCTTCTAGTAGAATTTTGTGGTTATAGATCGCGTGGATAATTACATTCATTTTGGACAGATCCCAAGATTTTATATTTTTGTGACTCATCTAGACTATTATTAGTTTCTCTTATTTCCCTATATTTAGTTTTTATCTTATGGTGACTTGAAATACATCTTTAGATTATAATGATTAATACTTCATTCTGATATACAGAGGATTTAATTTTAAGTTCAGGGGATTAATGATTGAATGTATGAACTTTATTAAAGTGTCTCTTGTAAGATGCTAAATATAATTTAACTCCTTGATTTCACTCCACTCTACTTCATCTGGATATATAGTCTCTTTATCATCTAAAATAACTATTAATTATTCTTTTTTGTCAATCAAAAAATGTGTTTACAATAAAATGAGTAATTATTTTTCTTGGTTTATTACACTATATTGAACACTACTTATACATCCCAAAATCTGAACATTATTCTAGCTTATTTTACATCAATAAATTCCTTACCAATGGTGATAAATTATCTCCCTAAGATTATGTGTATATTTCTTTCCTCCACTACAACTAGGATAAATAAATTATCTAGGAATATAAACATTCCAACATTGACTAAGACATATTGAAGAAGACCATAAGGATACTTAAATGATTGTTATTCTAGTTAAATATACACACTTATAGGTTTCAAGACATTAAGTCCAACTTGTCAAAAGAAACAGATTATACAGAGATTAATACTTACACCGATACCGCAAAAGGATTTTTTAATGTTTTGTGTTCCTATGGTGTAAGGGATTTAAAAACTACCATGGTTTCTCATTTTCTGTGGTACATTCCATTGCACAACTACAAATAATTCTTCAATCAATGAGATAAATAGTATTTTATCAATTTTACATTTTTTATAGAATATATCCCCCAATAATTTCTCATACGTAGTCATCTGAGTAATGATTTTGGTCCTGGGAAAAATTATTTCAAGTTGCATAAACATCTCCAAAAAATTATTATACTGACCCTCTATCTTTCATTGTCGCATTCTATCTAGGAATTGAAGGGGGTCTATATCATGGTAGTTCCACATATATTTCATCTTTTTTGGGAAACCATTGTACTTGAGTTTTTTATTTTTCTCCAATTCATTATATTATTCTTCAATGGCTTTGTTTTTTCTTTCAACATTGTCTTTTTTTATTATTTTTACAATTGATTATGGTTCTTATATCTTCATTTCCATTACTTTTTATGGATATTTAATGTTTCGATCATTTCAACTATATATAACTAAAAATTTATGATCATATATCTTATTTTTTTCATTATTACTAGTCAACATACCTGGTAATTCATCTAAAAGAGTTTTAGAGATTATCCCTATATGGTTCTTGAGGTTGAGGGAAACAACCCTTTGATTTTTCATCTGCATCCCTTATGTATTCATGCATTGGTATAAATTTTGAATTAATTTGGATTGTATATTTTTAATATTAGAATGTTGAGGTGGATCTTATTGTGGCTACCTCAGTGGATCTTTTTGAAAGTGTTACTAATGAGGGAGTGGAAAATGTTTAGCCCTTGGGGGAATGCATAGTTATAGAATGGGTTTTTGTGTTCAAGGAGGGTGATTCTATTATGGTTGACTAAGTGTTCCATGATTCTCTAGTGGTACATGAACATTCCACTGCTGATAAAAACCATTATTTTATCATTTTGTTGTCGAATGAATCTTTCTTGGGTTAAACTACTGATTGGGAATTTTGTGGTTTTTGAAACTATTAGGGATTTTAATTTTAGTTAAGTTAATTAAAATAATGTATTCATAATTATTCAATGCCATCATTAAATTTTTGATAAAATTTTATCCTATACACATCTCACAACATTTATATTATGTGAAAAGAGTTGGTAGTGATAGTGGTGGGGGAGAAAAAAAATTAAAATATTTGAACTTTTTTTAAAAGGATTTAACTTCAACACAAAGAAGGGTGGTTTTTTTTACATGTTTAATTCCACATCAAATAGGTCCTTTATTTATCCACCATATACTAGTTATTTTTTATTCCTTGTCTTTACGATATCATCTAACTATTGGTGTCTTTAGAAAACGTCTTACATCATTAGTAGTATCTACGGTGTTCTATGAAATGGGTTATTGGTTCTGTTAGAAATTTTAAATCTATAACCACACATTGAAACCATTATATGGGAAATTCTGTCTCAATTCATAAAAGCGGTCATAGGCCACCCAAGATGATCCAATATCCACCTATATGAAGCTCTTTGTTTTGTTTTCAATATTCCATGTACATATGGTTCAGAAATGTTTATCTAAGTTTTTTTAGTAATGTTAACCAATGTTGTGTTTCATTCTGGGGAATGACTCTTCCCCTAGTCCCAGATATGTTTGAACAAGGATAAATGAATGACCCTAAGATGAACTGAATTTGAAGATACTCTGTGGTTCTAAAAGTTATCGCAAGCTTCAAGGAAATTTGAGATGTGTTTGTTTGCATCTTTTCTTTGAAGTATACTGAATTGGTCTATGTTCTAGATCATATGATTGATTCCAGTATAGATTTTAAAGGTATCTATTTATATGAGAGGCTGAAAATACTTGGTTTTTTACCACTAAGGATGGTAATCCATAATCCAAGATGGTGCACTATATCAGAAAGGATGACACTCCATACTTTCTAGGTTGAACATATTAAGCATTCTAGTGATTGATCACAACAGGATTGCAGTGATTGGACATGTTTAAATGCTGATGTGAAGTAAGGTAACTCTCAATTTTAGGTTTTTAAAAAATCATGATTTTCATATCTCTTTTAAAAGGTTAGAGAGGTTGATCTCACGCACTTGAAGAAAATCATGGATGAAGCTTCTAGTCAGTGTACAAAAATTTTAAAAAAAAATGGGGAAAGGAATATATTTGAAGAAATCCTAGGTTCATTACAAAGGTCACCATGTCAAAATTATCCCCTAGAAATGGCACCAACACATGATCAACACACACAACATCATTGATTCCACATGACTATGATCGGGTTTGAAATTTATAAAACCCAAATAGCATTACTATGAAGATACGTAGAATAGTGGAAGTTTGATGTTGGACCTATAAGGATAAGTTGGGGTGTCTAGTGACCTATTAATTATAACCTAGAAGAGTATTCCTCACTCGATTATAAGAAATTTATTATTAAACTACAAATATTGATTTAAATTTAGTCGATAGAGAAGGGTTTTGGGATCAATTCTGGGGCGCATACACATAGGATTACCCAAAATCTAATAAGTGAAGGTTTTTTGTCTTAGGCAACATAGATGTTCAAAAGCCACTAATTTGTCTTTGGTATAAAAAATTATACCTACCTTGACAGGCAACAACAATTTAGTCTATACGTAGTTGATAATCCATATGTATTATAATTGAAACTATAATATTAATAAATAATTCATACTATTGGTACTAGATTTGTTCATTCTAATTAACTTATGTTCCTTCCCATGGAATCTCTTGGTCTATCTCATGAAAGGGAATAAGATGTGATGAAAAACTACCTAATTAATTGGATAATAAATTACTCAGGTGTTGATTTAGAGGTAAATTAAATAACTATTACAACTAATTTCAATCCATATACCTAAGTGGTTTAGTATTAGCTGGAAAAGGAGTAATTGGGTATGCAAGTAATTAAAACAACTGTACAAGACATCATGGAATTATAATGATATTGGTAGGAAATATAAAACTATATTAAATTGAAAAAGAACAAGAAACATTCTAAGGACACAAGATGAATGAAGGTTGAATTAGTGTTGAAAAATTATATAAATTTTAATTTTCCTTAAAAATAAATATTGAAACCCCAGAGTGAATGATGAAGAAAAACTAATAGAACAAAAAAATAGGACATGAAAACATCAAAATAGAATGAAATAATGAAGAGAACATCAAAACATCTGATTGTTTGAAATATTTATAAGACACGTCACCTTATAGAATAAACATGTTTTATATCATATTTATTATTTAATATCACTCTTCCCAGTACTATTATGTCATAATTTCGGGTTTTACACAGTAATGAAATCTTTTTGGTCCTTGGTTATTTTATATCTCCAAATTTTATAGCATAAATAAATATCATACACCTAAAATCTTCTTCTTGTGGAATCTTTTATGATTTTAATTGGTTTTATGGAATGTTCTTAAATTGGATTATCTCAATGGTTTTACAACATACAAAATGTTTTAGGTCATAAAATGACTAAAGTAGAAAAATTTAATATTAGCTCCCTTTTATGAACATCATCTCCAACACCCTAAATAACCAACCATAAATCAAAGACAACATGTACATAACATGAATGAATAATAATTTATTGAATCAAAATACATATATGAATTAAGATTATTAGGTATTTAGTTCATATTTATTGAAGATTATTTCATGTTTATATTTATGAAAATATTTTGTGATTTTATTAAGGAATAAGGATTTAATAATTAATGGAAACATATATTTTTTTGGTTAACTGTAGTGTTGTAGATAGATTAATGGGTTTATACATATATGGTTTCCATAAGTTCAAAGGCATTAATACACCATTTGATATTTTAAGTGATGATATTTCAAGGGGATTTGGAAGATTTATTGTGTTTTATGAAGAATAATCTTTTAAGTACTAAATGACTCTTTTTTAATTAGAAAATGATTTTTATAGTCTATTGGATAATGGGATATAGGTAACCTTGATGGTTAAAATGTGATTCATTAATAAGGAGATATTTTATGAGAAATTTATGTTTATGCTATGGAATATCTTTTGGGTTAGTATCAATATATGATTTATGATATTATGGTTAATTTCACAACATTCTAAGATTATATTTTGATATTTCATACTGATTCATGATATTTTTTAGATTCATTATTGGGATAAAGTATATATAACTTTTATGTTTAACATGAAGATTATCTTGAAAATTTATTTGGGAATAATGCGATTAAATATTTAGAATGTAAGTTAAATTGTATTATATCACCGTTGAGGTTAAAACATTCTTTAATATTGAGGATGTTTAGGTTAATTAGGATGTAGGTTTATTTTTGTGAGGAATAATATAAGCTGTACCTTTGCTGTTATTATGAAAATATTAAAGTAAATATATTATTTCTTGATATTAAGGATTATAATGTTTGATATTATCTTACCATTTAGTAACCGTATAATTTTTGGTTAAAATATACAGATAATAGAATATCGTTTCATCCTTTTGTGGATTATGTGATATGATATATGTTAATTTTCTTCCCTCGATCATAAATAATCATCTTGAATACTCATCATTTAGATAGAGGATGACATTGTCATAGAAAATTACCCAGGGATAAAATTATATTTTTCAAGTAAGTATGCTTCCTTATATTCTTATTCTACATGGTAAATAATTACTAAACACAAGGAAAATACTCAGGAAATAAAAAATATATCATGTTATGATCATTTATAAATAATTCAGTGTTCTTTTCACCCATTTCAAATTTATGGGTTTGTGGTCATTAACTTTATCCTCAACATGTAATCTATTACACTTTATTAACCCTTGGTAATTATTTTTCTCATCTATGTCTATATTTTTACTTTCCAATAATGTTCTCTTATTTTGAAACCTAGTTTTATGTTATTTTAGATGACTTCATATTTCTCTTTCCCTCTTTTCAAGAGAATGTTTTATTAACCTTTTTTATATTGGGGGTTTTCAAAAAAATAATTCTTAAATATCAGCACATTAACTACTAAGTAGAAACTCAAATTTCTAGTATTCAATTTATTAAAGTTGGTAGAATGTAAATCCTAAATATTTTAAGAAAATGGACACTTTGTTCAACAGTGTATAGAGCATGCAACACTCAAAGGAAAAAAAATTATAATTTAAATAACATCATTATAACCTAACTATTAAATTAGATGGTATGAATACGAATAACTAAATTATGAAATATTTATAAATCACCTAACCAATTGAAATATATTGATTCATTATTATTAAATGAGAAATCAAATGTTAGTAATGTCATTTTATTATTCAGAAATTTTTTTTCTTCAAAAATGATTTTCATTTTCTTTTTGTGAGCGAATATTATAATTAATTTGGGAAATTTTAGAATTATATTTTGATAGAAAGGGAATAATTTTTTAATTATCATTACAATATTATTTTATATTTAATTTTTATTATTTTTTTGTAAATAATTATTTTCCTAGTGGATTGTGAAAAATATTATTTTTATAGAAATTCATCTTTTGTTTGAAAAATTTGAAATGTTACTTTTTTGAAAAATTGATTCATATAAAACATTATTCATTAATATTATTAGTAATCCAGTTTTCGTTTTTTAATTACTTTTATACATAAATTTATTTAAAAAAAGAATTTATGCTTAAGTAGACATTCTCTGAAAACCTGTTTTTCATCACATTTTGAAGATTAATTTAAATTTAAATTAATCCACCTCTGTGAATAGAATCTGATAAAATAGATTCCATATTAGGATTAATCATAGTTAATAATATCAAATAATTTAAACATATTTTTTTCATAATCAATTAGGAAGATAGTAAAAAAACTTTACCGGATTTATTGTCAAAACCAGTTATCTAGGGTGTTAAACTAGTGAGATAAGGGTAAAAATGACATAAAAGAAATTATAATTTATATTTTATTGAAATATTTTAAAAATATATCAAATAATATTCATCAATATTTTATTGGGGATCTATTTATCTTGAGTGATACATTAATATATTTTAATCCGTTTAAAAATTCCATCGGGTCCTCTCCCCTACTAATATAAGGACACCCAGTCTCCTCTCCTCATCACACAACAAGTGCCTTTTATTTCAGATTATCACTACCCATATACCTTAATTAAATACCACTATATTACCAATAGTATCTTTTTATCAAAAAAAATCCTTAGACTGATTTAGGTATAAACGTAATGAGGTAGTCTGAAGAAGAGGTAAAGTTCTTAACCATGATTTTTTGTTTCTTTTTACAATTCATTCAATTATTTTTAAACCAAGATAAAATAGAAATACCATTATATTAAAGATACTAATAATTTATTTTATTAATTTAATAATCTATATCCACCTCCTCTTCTATCAATTGAAAAATGAAACATTCATACGTGTGTATAGCAGACTACTGCCACACAAACTGATGTAATTTTTTTCTATCATTGAATCGCATTGTTGGTTACAATAATGTTTTCAATAAATATATATGATATTCATAATATATTTATAATTATTGAAAAGTAATATATAATATATGTTTTTACTTTTCCAATCATTGAAAATTGGTAATGTCATTCGTGTGGACTACCACCTCTATGAAGCAATGCGATTCGTTTTTTAACACAACATCACATTCATGTTATATATAAGTTGGTTTAAAGAAATAATATCTTATTTAAAACATAATTATCACTATATAAACATAAAATAACACTTAAATTTATTACAATATGATATTTGAAAAACAGAAATGTTATTTATGCGTATGTATGGAGTACTATCTCAAAGATTGTAACATAGTTCATTTTTCATAACCATATTTATTGAATGATTTTAAAAGTAAAATTGATGTATGAAAATGATAATTGTTTCATGATTTTTTGAATTTGATTGAACAAAGGCCTCTTTCTCCATAGTTAACCTACCGAAGACATTTTATACATATGAACCAAATATTTTCAAAACCTCTATTGTAAGCATAATTGATTATGTAATTGAAACTAACTTGATAATAAATAAAATAAAATAAAAGAAAATTTAAAATGTATTATAAGAAATTAAATTATTACAATAATTTTTTCTACTCAGGAATATAAATAAATTATTTGATGATTTGGACCTACGGTAAAGGGTTTTATAAATTCAATTTACATTCATTGGTTTATACTTCTTTGTCATTTAATATATTATTCCATTGTTATGTATGAAATTAACTTTGATTTTTTTAAAACTTAAAATTATTTTTATTTAAATTGTAACACGTAATATCTATAAAGACTAATTCTCATTATAATGATATGATCTTTGTGAAGGATTTCATCTCAATTTCTACACCATTGAGACATATTTAGTATTATACATCAATTTCCTTTTATGTGGTGCATATATTACCGATTTGAGGTAATTAACATGAATATAAATTTGTTCATTATGATTATAGTTTCAATTAATGTTTTCTCTTTCAAGGAGTTACATTTATAAATTTAACAAAGGGGTAGTAATTTATTGTTAATCTCACTTTTGAGATTGTTCTTAATTTCTCTGAAGTAATATTATAATATATCAATTTTAAAATCCATATGATTTCTTATCATTATGATATTTAATGATATTTCATATTTATCCAAATTTTCCTCTCATTATCACTGGAATCAAGAAAAGAAACAATCAAAATAAAATCATATCTTATTTCCCTTTTTGATCAAGAATATTTTTCTTCCATGTCCATATTTTTAAAATTGTTTTAAAATAGGCCTTTTTATTACTCAAATTATTTATTAATAACATTTTATTTTATCCTTGACTTTATACATAGTTTTAAATATGTATTATAATTTTTTTATTGAAATGGTAATTTTTGAATCTCTTTATAAGAAGTCAAAAGGAATTTTGTCTTTTAAAAAATAGTGTTATGAGACTTTATTATCTCCATAATAATTTTACATAATTTAAAATTTTCTAAAAAAAATCAATAATTATACAATGAAAAATATTTACGAAAATTTATTTTAAATGTTTATCTTCAAATTTATCCTATTATTCAAAATGCATGATTTAACTATAAAGTTTACTTTTCTGATTAATTGATGGTTAGCTTCTATCTCTTAATAGTTTTTTGGTCTTTAAATTTCTATTCAAACATTCACTTTATTTTGATCATTAGACATCACATTTCTATTAACTATCTATCTTATTTTTATCATATATATAATTGTTTCCTAAACTATGTACAATTTGAATATACAATATTTTAATTTTAAAGTTATTTTATTGATTAGGGGATAGCGATATTATGTATTCATTACTCAATATAGAAAAAATTTGATAAGTCATATTATTTTTAAATTAAATTGACTGTTCAATATATGAGGAATGAAGTGGACATGTAGTGATAGGTGGGTCCTAGTTATAGATAGCCCCTTGATGTATTGATAGGTCTAATGAGACAAACCAGTTGAAGAGAATTATTTTTGAATAGTTTTTGGTTTATTACATTACATATTTTAAACTATCTTGGGGAAAAGAATTGATATTAAAAATATCATGATTTATAAGATCATCATGTCCAATAGTATAGATTTCCTTCATTGAGAATTTAGTTATTATTATTCATCATATTATTTAATCTGATATTATCCATGGATTAATATCATGATGAGGTTATTGATTAAATGTAATATGTTTTCAATTGTTTACCTTTCCATATTGACAATGACTTATAGATTATTCATAGATTTTGGTGTACATAACACTTACTAATCATCTGATATCACCCTTTATTTGTTTTATTTTTTCCTATGATGTAAAGAAGGATATTATGAATAATATTAAGAATTAAATAATTTATTTATACTCCATATTTTACATTTCTAATAAAATATAGGAATCGGGCATGTATCTGGTTCTTCAAGAATAATAAACTATTCAATTCTTCATGATGAGATACATTGTATCTAATACCAATTTAATAAAGTCAGCATTGGTTTTGTTTTACTAGGGTTTGGGTTGTTACATCCACGACTAGTGGGATACTGGTATAAATAACCTCTAATATGCAATTCATGTTCATAAATATAATATTATAAAGACACAACTAGGAAATATAATGAGATTGTGTTTAGAATAATAATTGCATAAACCACTTTTAGTTGATGAAAATATTATTAGTGGACAATATAAGGCTTCATGAAAAACTAATTACAATAAGTATTAGGTTTCTCACATCGAGGAAAACCCTTTTAGAAACATTGTGGGAAATAATATACATTAGATTCAATATTTCACTTTTTTTTTGTGATTAGGATGAGATAAATAGATCTATACACATCATAACATATGGAATATGTTTAAATAATAATGGGGGTGAAATTTTAAAAATATTAGTTCAGAATTTTTTAAAACATTATCCGTACCTGATTCACCTCTGGTATTTTCACATGGTCCTAAAGGTGATTTAAAATGATAACAAAGAAAAGGTTCTCTTTGATTTATTATATTTTTCATGCGCTGATTTTTTATCACGTTATGTTGAATCGTAAATTTTAAATGTAATATCCTTGTAATGAAGAAATAATTTCAATTCCTATTATATAACATGTATATTTATCTACCAATATGTTGAGAAATTATAAAAAGTGTGTGACCAATAATCACTGAATGGATACCGAAGTGAAATAGAAATAACCACTATATGAAGGTAATCAGAGTGGTAAATGTCTTGATAAATTTTATTATGATTTATTAGATGAATAATGTATAAGTTGTGATAAATATGTGTTAAATGAATGACTTAGTAATTTTTATTCTAAATTCAATGATTATTTGAAGAATATATCTATTAATGTCGTTACCTAAATATTTTCTGACATCAATGGGATAATAGATGATAAGGTAGCGCTAGAGTTAGAATTTCATGCAATTGATGTTGCATTAACTAAAAGGTTAAGCAATTGAAACAGTATCTCAAAACTAATTAAAGTTATGGAAGAATCTATATCACATAATAATGAAATAGTTACAATAAATAATGAATAACTAAAAATTACTATTTATGAGAAAGAATTATTTGATAATGTTATTAAATAAGTAATACATGCAATACACAAATTATATAAGATATCCACAAATTTCAAGGATTCTCATATAAATGTTAAAGTAAAGAAAATAAATATCTTAAATTTTCATTAATATAAATAATCTAAATTTATAAGGATAATATTAGTATGTGGAGGGAGAAAAAATACTATGAAAATAAATATTTAGAAAAATTTCAATACAGTGATAATGTTTTGTAAAAACAAGTAAGAAGAAATTTTAAAATACTAAAATATTTTTGATAGATATAAATGATGAAAAACAAATAAATGTGTACAAAGTATTTGTAATTATGTTTAAGAATAGTAGATCCCTAAAGAATGCCTCAATAGTGGTGAAACATGTAAAGACATAGTTTCTTCCTTGTAATCCGTTGAAATATTTGTATTTATATTTTTAGATCAAGGTGCTAAGACAGTGTGTGATTATGAGGCCTGGTGAGACAGGAATTATCTTTATAAAAATAATAAATATAATATATATTTCATACATAAGGTTAAATAAAGAAATTGGGATAACTCTTAAAAGGTTGATCAGATTAGAAATCAGAGACCATCGTTGGGTTAGAAACATAGTGTTTACCCTAGGCACGATATAAAATGAGTTATCACGGGATGTTCATACCACTCACTCATTGATGGTGTGTTAAAGTAATTTAATTAATTATTCAATAAATTGATAAATTTTCCTTTGACCAAATTAAAAACCTACAAGTAGGTCTTTAGAAGCAATTTTCTACGGTTTTCCTCATAATTCATATGATTCACCTGTTATAGTATCATCCTTCTTTATAGAACTTCTTCGATGAACAACAAACCCCTGGACCAAGGCAAATTGAATCGAATGGATCTGCATACCCCATAATCGAATGGGTTCATTAATAGGGACTGATCTAAACAAGAGTCATGACTCATTCTTGGTGATTTGTACACCTTAGATTAAAATTTTGAGTAGATTGATAATTATTTATTTGGTCTGTTTCCCCTCCGCATGTGCCAAAAATATTAAAACTGGATTATTTTCCTTTGTTTATTGGTTATTTATAATCCAAATTTCACATTCTAGACCATTATCCAAGAATTATTGTCTAATGATCATAAACATTTTTATTGTGAATTTACTTTCTCTATTCTTTATGTTCTTTGCGGATGGAACCTCACAGTTCCTAGTTTGATAGTTGTCAAGCAACTAGAGCCCGATCGGTTGACCGAATTTGCAGTGGATTGATGAAAAAGTGATGAAATTGAAAGCGAAAATAGATCTAAAATCATTTTTATGAATGGATGGTAGATCCAGAGAAATTATTCTAGATCATCAATGAATAGGGGTATGGAAGCAAGCGGTACGAAGAATGTAACCATCGATCAGTGTGGTAACCAAATCCTGGTGAATAATGTCCGAAGAGTGTGATTCATGGCTATATTAGAAGTTTTGGAAGATTTATTGATGGGATATAAAGTTTTTTGACTAGATTTTGAGAATGTAAGAAGATCCATAGAAACATTGATGTTCTATAAAAATATCGATAACACACTATGTGGGATGAAGAGCACACAACACGTAGATCCCTTAGCAGCAATGCTATGCTCTGGGAGATTATAAGGATGACACTGTGTGTAGACTTACTTCACACAGCATGTATCCCTTCCCTGGTTGGAAAAACTGTTGATGGGTCATAAGGGGGGGGACTCTATGAAATGGAAATACATACATGGGTTGGACACACAAGTGGAATACCACATAGATTGACACACTGTGTACCTAAATAGATGAACACGATGTCCGAATACACAGAAACAACTATGAGACATGGTTGGGTACTCGGATGGGTAGCACACACCATATAGTCCACCTACACATCATGTACCCCTACACATATGGGACCTATGTACATACTAAAGATAGGACTATGTGGGGAAGAGGGACCACACACCGTGTAGGCCCCCTCACATGCCATGTCCTATTTGATCTCCTTCTAGAGACCTTTAATCCTTCATATCTCCTTCATCAGAACTCTAATTCTGGCTTGTGATATACATATCTTGAGTATTTTTATATGTATAATGTGATGGTTCCCTTGTCATAAGATTTTGAGATAATATGTGAATGCTATTGGTTGGCATTAACCAAGGTGACACCTAACGATAGTAGTGAACATATAGAATCAATAGAACAATACCAGGCTTACCCTCTAGTTGGGATGGGTAGTAGCATTCCCCAATGTATGTTTCGGTCTTACCCTCAAGTATTATTGGTAATTTTCATTCCCTAATGATATTTTCAAGTCACCCTCCATTAGGACTAGGCAGTGGAGTTCATCGACATTCTGCGTTTACCATCCAGTAGGGATAGTCAGTAGCGTTCCCTAATAAAACCATCCACACATAACCCTCCAACCATGATGGGTAGTGTATTTTACCAGATGACTCATCAGGCATACCCTCTAGTAGATCTGGGTATTGGAATTACCAGGTGACCTTACTAAGTGGTACCCTCCAACTAGGCTGGGTAGTGGCATTCCTCAGTGACTACCAGAGTAGCACCCTCCTTTCATACCATGGAACGCGATCCTTTCATAATCTAGTGACCCCTAAACTCTATGGTGCAGTGATAAGGTGTGGTTTGATGTACTATTGGATTCAAAAAAATTGGGATACTTTCTCCACTGAGATGTGTTCTTAAGACGCAACCTTTAACCATTCAGGCGAGTCAGTGCTGCCCAAATATAATATTATGAAGAGGTGGTGATTGATTTCCTTTGAGTTGTGTGAACTAGGAAGATGCATGAGTTTTTGGGAATTTCAGTTGGAATTACTTTTGAAATTTTGGATACTTATCTCTTTTTGTTTAGTTATGATATGTAGATCCCCTTACTCACTTTTTTGGGCTTCTTTGACTTAGAATATATATTCATCATTTTTCAGTACCCACTCATAGGGTTTCTATTACTCTCCTTCCAAGAGAGGTGAAGAAGAATTGGATATTCCATGTACTTTCTATGTCTAGATTATCATGGTTAGAAGATTATACTATCCTATTATAGGAACAAAAGACTCTATGGGAATTTCATCTACTCACCATTTTGGGATCCTTGTGTATGGATGAGTCTACTTTGACTCTTTTGTTGGGTTGAGTTATACTCTTTTACCATAACATGATCAATCAACTACTTTCCTCTTCAATTTTATCTCTTACTTATCCCCATTAAAATTTTAGGGCATTATACTAGGAATTTATATGGTCACACCTACATGAATTTTTCCTAAACTTTTGATGCCTTTTGCAGATGACAGACAGGTCAGTCGTGACTTTAGGGGAACCTAGGGATATAGATTTTTTGGACCATGTATGGTGGTAGTATCTTGGGATATTAGAGATGAGATATCATTTTCCTTACTCTTTTCTATATTTTCAGTTTGGGATATGTTTTTTGGTGGGTGTTTACTTTTCCCTTTTCCCCTTAGTTTACACTATCGTACTTCATTCTGTTTAGTGGTCCATGCATATTCTGGATTATTTTTAGAGTTGTTGGAACTTTTCAATATTTGCTTTTGCAATTTTTCATTGAGTTGGTTGTTTTTGTGTTTTTTTGAAGTCAATTATGAAAATTCATCCTTGATTTTTTCATCCCTTTGACGCTTTTCTCCACCCCCTTGCCTATAGAGGTAGGTTTGGTGTAGTTGAGGATCAAGCCCTTGCTTGGCTATGGTCATGACAGATTGGTATTAGAAAAATTTCTTTCTATGGGACATTGTCCAGATGTTTTCCAAAAAAAGATTGTTTGGGTTTAGGGAAAAGGTGTCAAAGGGTCTCGAGAGCAGATCATTTTCTGGGGAGTCTAGTAATGATGTGGGAAGTAGACGTATCTGTTCACCAGGACCTTGATTACCCTCTTGCCGACTCAAAACCCTAAGACAATTATTATAGGGAGCAATGATACATGCATCATATAGGATTATGTACTTTAATATCCTTCTATAATCATCTACCTATATATATATATATATATTCTCATCAGGCTGTGATATTCCTTAATAACTTTCAGGATACCTTTGTTATAATATCCAGCCAGGATACCAGCTCTGGTTTATGATGAAAACCCTATGAGTGATGGGGCCCTAGTTCAAGGTCCATCATGCAAACCCCTTCCTCCAAATTAGCAGGTAGAATTACCCCCACCTATTTAATATAAGATATCCCTAGATACGATGGTTGAAGATGTGTATAGGCTGAGTGAACTCTACAAGCTCTAGTATCAAAGACTGTTGCGGTTCTGTATCGATCCATAACCCCAAGTAGTATAGGATTTGATAGATTCGGTGGTCTACATCTTCATGATTGTTCAGAAACCAACATATCAGATGGTGGTTTTGGTAGCCGGTCAATTGGTCATTAGAAGAGATTAGTTAAATAGATGTACAATGAGTCGATACTCACATGGGATAAAGTCCATTAGCTATTTCGTGACTAGTGAAACCCCTCCTAGTTACACTCCATATGGAATAAATAGAATTTAGATATCCACAAGGGAGGGATGACAGTGGGAAATTACAGAGTGAGTTTCATAGACCTTACACACTAATCTATCGGCATGATCAGAGATGTATACTTCTAAATATGGAAATTTGTGTAGGGGCTCTGCAAAGTGATTTGAGCCAGTGTAGTGCCATTGTGCATCCCTTTCTATGCCCGAATACTAGAGTGGACACTTGTGATAGAGATATTTCTGATAGAGGGATTCCAAATAACTAGATATAGTAGTGGGCATAATTGGGATGAGACATCTATAGTGGAAGGCAAGTGCCAGAGATCTCAGAATTGGAGCCCTTGAATGAGCCCACTAAGGGATGTGGTCATATATTATTAGGGTTGCGCATATAACTAGGGAAGACCAGGGAGGAACAGTTCTATGCTTGTGATAGTAAAGGTCACATGGCATGGGACTGGCCGACCAAATGTGATCAGCATCCCAGGATGATAACTGATAGATCGCCATGACAAAGACTGTGTTGTGATCAAGGATCTCCCGATAGTGGTCAGGGGGGGTGAATTGCCTTTTAAAATATAATTAACAAATTAAAATCAAAGTTGAAAGTGCAGCGGAAAATAAAAGAGGCAATCACACAAGAAATTGTTAACGGAGTTCGGCCAAAACCCGGCCTACATCTCCGCTCCCAACTCAACCGTTGAGAGATTCTACCGCTTGCTTTTCAATGGTTTTAGCAAGAAACCCACTAGGCTTTGAGGTAGCACTAGAACCTATTACAGCTTGCTTTTGGTGGTTAAGCAAGAACCCACTTGCTTTTAATGGTTTAGCAAGAACCCACTATCCTTCTTACAGGTGAAGGATAGCTCACCTATGTTTCAAGCTATTTAAAGGAAAGCTTGAAAACCTTTTCACACCTTAATGGTGATGTGAAACCCAAAAGAAAGAGGGGATGAGAAAAGGAGTTGGGGTTTGTAGGCACAAACCCAATTTTAAGCTCAAAGTATATAAAGCAAGAAAAACCGTAATTGAGGAAGACTTGGGCGCCAAAGTATGATGGAGTTGATGTAGCGTGCTCTCCCAAGCTTCTTGAGGTGCTCCTTGGATTGGAAATTGGTTGGAGCACTTGAGGATCCTTGAAGGTGGAGCGTCGGAGGTTCGCCAAATGTTCAACAATATGTCCGAGCGCTTGGTATATTATCTGAATGGTGTTCGGGGCTTCCTCAGCCTTTATTTATAGGCATGGAACCTTTGGGGAGTCTTCGGAGCCGTTGGAAAAGGCCTCGGAGCCGTTGGAGGCCAAAAGAGGGTTGACTGGTCAAAGCCAACGGCTGGTTTGACTGGGATACCGGCTGGCCGGTGCAGGGCCACCGGCTGGGCGGTGCCTTGGATGTTGAGAAGGCCTTCTGCCCAGGCAGCACCGGCTGACCGGTGCCAGAGCCACCGGCTGGCAGGTGGGCAGACAGTAGCTACTACTATTCATCTGGGTGCCACCGGCTGGCCGGTGACAGAGCCACCGGCTGACCGGTGGAACCTGGCAGTGGGCAATGCCTCTGCCAGGTCCACCGGCTGGCCGGTGCTATCACACCGGTTGGCCGGTGGACTGCAATTCAGTCCATTTTTGCCAGCTTTCTTGGGCCAATCCTTTGGTAATCTTTTGCCTATCATCCACAACACTTAAAAACAAGGTTAGACAAATAATTGAGTGATTGTGATCATGAAAATAAAACCACGAGGGGTTCGAGAGGTACAACAATCTCCCCCTATTTTGATGATCACAATCACCAAAACAAAGTAAAAACTTAAATGAAAGACATGCTTAAAGGATAAAGAAAGTAAATGCTAAGCATGATCAAAAGGATTCTCCCCCAATCAATCAATAATTTCTCCCCCTTTGTGATTATCAAAATAGCACGGGGCATAAAACTTGATTGAGGGAAAATTGAAAATCAAGATTTTGGAATTTTTGAAAATTGAATTGAAAAATTTGAAATTGAAAAATTTGAAACCAAGAGTTGAAAATGAAAAATTTGAATTGAGAGTTTTGATACCAAGTGATGAGATTGAATTGAAAAATTTTGAAAAACAGTTTGAATTGAAAGTTTTAAATCAAAAACCAATTGAAATTTGAAATTTGAAACCAAATGAAATTTTTGAAATTAAGAGTTTTGAATAAATGAATTTAAATTGAAAAACGAATCGAAAGAGATTTTTGAATTTAAGAAAATTTCTCCCCCTAAATAAAACAAAAGATCATCGGGGAAACGAAACTATTTTTGGCCCGGAGAGACTCGCCAAAAGGGATTTTTCAATCCAAATTTGTTTCATGGCGGGTCTTCTCCTATAAAACTCGTCACTATAGTAAATAGACTTGGGTTGGCCATACCGGGCATTTTTGCAATCACACTCATAAATTAGGTGCCCGGGTTTTTTACAATAATTGCAAACTTTATAACTAGAGCTCCCCCTTACAAAAACAGTTGGAGCATGGGAGGAGGAAGCTATATTGGTGTAGCCAAGTCCATTGGTGGTTCTAGATACTCGTTGAGAACCTAAGAGTTTGGACAAATTTTGTTCACCTTGGGTGAACTTGGCTAGGGATTCCCTTAGATCTTTGATGGTTGATTCCATGGAATCAACATCGGGAAGATTTTGGATTTTAAGGGTCAACTCTTCCTTCTCTTTAAGAAGTTGTTCTTTTTCGGAAGAGAGTTTTTTGAAATTCTTTTTTAAAGAAACAAATTTTGACGATAATTCATGAAAACCTTTTTCTAGTTGGTCTCTAGCATGTGAGAGTTCTTCATAAGATAGATGATTAAATGAATTAGAAGAACTAGAGGATGAAGAGGAGGAAGAGGAGGACGATGATACCTCATGATTTGCCATTAGGCATTTTTTACCTTGGTCGCTCGAGGAGAAGGAGGGGAAGGAGGATCTATCACTCCATGTTGCCTTTGAAGCCTTCTTCTTTTTCTTCTTCTTGGCCCTTTTCTTGTGAAGTGGGAAGCGGGTACGGATTTTGCATCGGGTTCTAGCTTTTGAATGGGTTCTTGCTTTTGAGCGGGTTCTTGCTTTTGAGCCATGCTAGTACCTTCATGGGTTAGCTCTAAATATTTCCAAATATCATGTGAAGTAGAGCAAGAAGAAATATGATCAAAAACATTACGGTCTAGCCCACAATGTAGAGCATTCATGGCTTTGCCATCAAGCTCGAAATTCTTAATATCTATGGTGGTCCACTTGGACTCATCGGAAGAAGTGAGGGTAAAACCATGCATAACAATTCTAAAAATAGGATAGCCAATACTTTTAAGAAATGTGGTCATGCGGGTTTTCCAAAAACTATAATCGGCTCCATCAAAGAATGGAGCACGATCCAAAGAATTTCCTTCGGGGGATTGAGAGGAAGAAGCGGTAGAAGCCATCAAAAAATAGGATCTTTAAATTTGAAACCAGTTAGGGTATTACTCAAATTTCCCTCTGATACCAATTGTTAGGACGGAGAAAAACGGGAAGGATGGCAAGAGGGGGGGTGAATTGCCTTTTAAAAAATAATTAACAAATTAAAATCAAAGTTGAAAGTGCAGCGGAAAAAAAAGAGGCAATCACACAAGAAATTGTTAACGGAGTTCGGCCAAAACCCGGCCTACGTCTCCGCTCCCAACTCAACCGTTGAGATATTCTACCGCTTGCTTTTCAATGGTTTTAGCAAGAAACCCACTACGCTTTGAGGTAGCACTAGAACCTATTACAGCTTGCTTTTGGTGGTTAAGCAAGAACCCACTTGCTTTTAATGGTTTAGCAAGAACCCACTATCCTTCTTACAGGTGAAGGATAGCTCACCTATGTTTTAAGCTATTTAAAGGAAAGCTTGACAACCTTTTCACACCTTAATGGTGATGTGAAACCCAAAAGAAAGAGGGGATGAGAAAAGGAGTTGGGGTTTGTAGGCACAAACCCAATTTTAAGCTCAAAGTATATAAAGCAAGAAAACCCGTAATTGAGGAAGACTTGGGCGCCAAAGTATGATGGAGTTGATGTAGCGTGCTCTCCCAAGCTTCTTGAGGTGCTCCTTGGATTGGAAATTGGTTGGAGCACTTGAGGATCCTTGAAGGTGGAGCGTCGGAGGTTCGCCAAATGTTCAACAATATGTCCGAGCGCTTGGTATATTATCCGAATGGTGTCCGGGGCTTCCTCAGCCTTTATTTATAGGCATGGAACCTTTGGGGAGTCTTCGGAGCCGTTGGAAAAGGCCTCGGAGCCGTCGGAGGCCAAAAGAGGGTTGACTGGTCAAAGCCAACGGCTAGTTTGACTGGGCTACCGGCTGGCCGGTGCAGGGCCACCGGCTGGCCGATGCCTTGGATGTTGAGAAGGCCTTCTGCCCAGGCAGCACCGGCTGACCGGTGCCAGAGCCACCGGCTGGCCGGTGGGCAGACAGTAGCTACTACTATTCATCTGGGTGCCACCGGCTGGCCGGTGACAGAGCCACCGGCTGACCGGTGGAACCTGGCAGTGGGCAATGCCTCTGCCAGGTCCACCGGCTGGCCGGTGCTATCACACCGGTTGGCCGGTGGACTGCAATTCAGTCCATTTTTGCCAGCATTCTTGGGCCAATCCTTTGGCAATCTTTTGCCTATCATCCACTACACTTAAAAACAAGGTTAGACAAATAATTGAGTGATTGTGATCATGAAAATAAAACCACGAGGGGTTCGAGAGGTACAACAATCCCCATGGAGAGAGAACTGGAATAAGAGTTGGGATAGCTGCAGGTGGGGTATTATGGAATGATTTTCTTCCACCACCACCAGGAGGCCCATTCCAGGCTCATGTAGATCGTGGTTGGGGTCATGGATAACTACAGGCTTTGGGTGTGTATGACTATGCAGTACATGTGGTGATTTGTGGTATGATCTAGTTTTACTCTACTCATACCTAAATATTAGTAGACACATGTTCCAATCATTTTTTAATCTCTCAAATCCTTGTGAGAGATATATATCTCCCAGTAGAGACACTAGCACATCATCATTGTCTAGAGGATCCTATAGGGAATGCTTCTTCTATGTCTTTTATCTTCCAGTAGTGCAAGCTATTGATTGGAGTAGAGAGGTTCATGTAGTACCTACAAGTTGTCATGATGGGACCCTATGATTTAATCTTGGGTGTGGATTAGATTTCCATGGTATGAGACTTGATTGACTATCAATGCATACTAGTTAGATGTCTTCATGCTAATGGGATGAGGTTTTCATTTTTCAGCAAGACATACATCAAAGCAAGACATCCGGGTACTGTGATCAAGAGGTTATAGCCAATTACCCCTAATTTAGTGATTGTGACCCTTGGAGATATAGACTCATTATAAATATGGATTCCATCAGTTGTGGAGGATTATATAGACACCTTCCCCAAAGACATTATAGGACTACCACTAAGGCAGGGAGTTATATTTTTTCATCAACTAGAAACGATGGACTACCCCCAACATCTTATATTGCATATCATATAGCCCACAATGAGATCTAGGATCATCGGTTGAAATTGTAGGACCTTGGTGTGAAAGGTTTCATCAGACTTGTGTGTCCCCCTAGGTAGCTCCAGTTCTATTTTTAAATAAAGCAGATAGAGGCGTATGGATTTGCATGGATTATTGTCACCTAAACCAGAATATTATTAAGAAAAAGTAATAATTTATATGGATTGACAACCTCTTTGATTAGTTTCTAGGTGTGATATGGTTCTCCAAGATTTATCTCATATTGCCAGTTCTGGATACATGAGGTTCACTTTTGGGGTCATGCCATTTTTTAACATGTTTTATCTATTAATCCAATAATTATCAATTTAGTAATTTTTTGGAGCCATGAAATAATGTGTTATAGGTGTGAAGTTTTCTTGGTTTGGTGGGTACTACATGAGATGTTTGGAAAACTTCTCCAGGAACATAGACCCTTTTACTACTTAAATACAAAAGGGACATCTATTTAGAAGGTATGAGTAGTACCAGAAGGCCTTTGAGGAGTTAAGGTAGAGGTTTATGAGCACGCTAGTTTTGATACTACTAAAGGATGGTGTTGAGTTTCTAGTATATTGTGATGGATCAAGAGATGGGATCTGTTTTCTATTCATGAAAGAATAGATAGTCATCACATATAGGTCAAGGAAGTTGAGACTGCATAAGTAGAATTATGAAACTCATGATCTTCAGCTTGTAGTGGTAGTCATGGCCTTGAGGATGTGGAGATACTGCGTTCTGGGAGAGATTTTTGTGGTTCACTCACACCATAAAAGTCTTAGGTACGTTATCAATCAGAGAGTCCTGAACCTGAGACAACGACAATGGTTGGAGTTCTTATATAACAATGATATCGAAATATCCTATACACTACGAAAGGGAAATGTGGTACCATATTCCCTTAATAGGAAGTCCTAGGATCTCTTAGTGCGGGAAGATTCATAGTAGTTAACTTACCTATAACTTCCCTTGGGGGAGAATTAAGGTAAGGTTTTTCTACATTAGATGGTGTGAACTCATCTACTCCTTGACCATGTGAAAGAGACTTAGATAGGATACAATGACTGTGAATTTCTTTATGACCAGGTATCCATAGGTGATGCATCATATAGATATTCTGAAAGAGGGAATCATGAAATTTTATTCCAAGGGTGAATAGTGGTTCCAATCGCCATGCGGGATTTGGTGACGTGGTAGTTCAAAATCGCTCACATTGTTATACAACCCATCATGGGAAAAATGTAAAAAGATCTATAGTGTCAGTTTTTGTGGTCTGGTTTAAGATGAATTTTAGACGAGTTAGTCTCTCAGTGACTCAACCAAAATCAAGTGAAATTTGAGCACCAAGTTCCTGTGGGTTTGTGGCAGCTTCTTGAGATCCCAGCGTGTAAATGGGATGGCATATCCATGGGCTTCATCAAAGGTATTCCACCCATAGAGAAGTTCCATGATTCCACCTGGGTGATTTTAGACTGACTCGTGAAGTCAGTAAACTTCCTAACTATCAGGGAGCAGATTTTGTTGGAGATTTTGGAGAAGTTGTACGTACAAGAGATCATTCACCTTCAATAGGTACCCTAAATGATTTTATTTGATCATGAAGTGTGGTTTACATCCTTATTGTGGAAAAGTCACATGAGGCATTCAGGGCCTAGCTATGGAAGAGTAGATCCTTTCACCCCCAGACCGATGGGAAGACCGAGTGGACAATCCATGTGATTGAGGATATGTTTAGGGCTTGCGTGATATATTTTTGAAGGTGTTTTGAGGACCACCTTCTCTTGGGAGAGTTTTCATAAAATAATAGATACAATTATACCATCTCTATGTGATCTTTTTATTCCCTATATGGGAGACCCTATAGGTCACCCTTATACTGGTCGTAGGTTGGAATGTGATCAATTGTGCGCCCAATGTTGGTGTAGGTGACAACAGAGAAAGTGTAGGACACCCAGAGCAGATAAAAATACTACGTAGATCACCATTATAGTCACCTTGAGATTGAGAATATATTCCAAATCTTTTTGAGAGTCTCCCCAATGACATGGAATGTGGAGGTTCGTTCGAGAGGGAATGGCATCCCTGAGGATCATCAGACCATTTGAGATCTTGTAATGGGTTGGTAAGGTTTCTTACCACCTCACCCTACCCCCAAAACTGTAGTGGCTGCACGATTTCATCGACATATCACAGTTTAGGACATGTGTATGTTACCCTACGCACGTCATTGACTAGGGTGAGTTTGATAATAATGATTGATCCACCTTTTAAGATCACCTAGTGGTGATCAAGGGCCGATAGGACAAGACCTTGCATGGGCAGACCATCCATTTGGTTTACATGTTGGGGAATCATAGAAACATGCTGGAGAGTTCTGGGGAATTGGATATCCATATGCAGGCTTATTATCCTATGGTTTTTCCTTATATTTTCTTTTCATAGATGAAAAACATAAAAGATGGAATAATGTAGAGACCTGGTTTTTCCCTACTAGACTTTGAAATATTTCTATATATATTTATAGTTCTAGGCACTCAAACATCATGCGATTTTGAGTCTCGGTGATCTCAGAATTAACCTTATAAAAATATTCAATATATCTCATTTTTATAACATGTGGATTACTAAATACAGTGGCATAACACTTAAATGGTTGATAAGATCAGAAATTTGAGACCACGTTCAGGTCTGAAATGTTGTGTTTACCCTGGGGTGACCTAAAATGAGTCGATGTGGGATGTTTGGACCTCTATCTCATTGACGGTGTGTTAATGTTATTTAATTAATTAATCAATCAATTGATTAATTTACCATTTAGTTAATGAAAATCAAATAATTAGGTATGTAGGGGTCATTATCTAGGATTGACCACATAATTCCTATTATTTGTCTGTGAGAGCATCATCCTCCTCTATAGAACTCCATTGATTAATAGAAAACCCCTAGATCAAGGTGTATTGAACACAACAAATCCTACTCCCCTATTGGTAAATGGGTTATTCACTGGAGATGAATCCAAAAAATATTCATGACTCTTATTTGGTGATTTTTATTCCAAAGATTAAACTTTTGAGTATATTGATAATTGTTTCTTTGATCTACGCCACCTTCGCTTATTCCAAAGTATTGAAACATGATTATTTTCCTCTATTTATTAGTTATTTTTAATCTAAATTACACATTCCTAATAATTTTCCGAGAACTCTTGGCCAAAAATCATAAAGTATTGTTCTTTTTCATTTAATCTCGTGGTTCTTCAAGTTCCTATCTGATAGAACCTCACATTTCACAGTTTGATAGTTATCAAGCATCCTAAACCTGATTGGGTTACCATAATTGTGGCGGATTGACGAAACCGTGATGAAATCATGATCAAAGCACAAATCTGAAATGCTCGGGATGAATGGATGGTAGATCAGAAGGTTTCATGCCAGATCATCAACACACAAATGCGATATAGTGATAGGTATGAATAATGTAACCCTTTTTCATTTTGGTGGCCAGTTCCTAGTGAACAATAGATAGAGAGCATGATTCGCAGGTAGATCTGATGTTTCTTGAGGGATTTGAGGTGGGATCTGAAGAAGTTTGACCAGATTTGGAGCACGGATGAAGATCCATGGAAAATTGGAATTTTTGGAAGATCCATAAAATAATCCATGTAGGATGAAGAAAACACGGTGTGTAGTTACCTTAGTGTTGGTGCTTGGTTCGGGAGTATATAATAATGACACTGTGTGTAACCCTATATCAAAAGCCATGTATCCCTTCCCTAATTGGACAACACATGTGATGGGTCACATGAGTGCGGAATATGTGTAAGTGAAACATGGATACTAGTTGTCCACATGGGTGTCATCCCATGTGGACTGACACACCATGTTCCAAAATACACAAACATGGGGTCCAAGTACACAGACACAACTAGGAGACAAAACCAGGTCCTCGGATGGCTGGGACACACCATGTAGTCTTCCTACACGGAATGCACAAATAAATGGATGGGACCTATGTACTAACCAAATACACTGATAGGTTGCGAAGAGGGACCACACACCATGTTCCCTCTCTCACATGATGTAATCTACTTGAGCTCATTTGAGCGAACTTTAATCCTCTGTATCTCCTTTGTTTGAACTTGGATTTTGGACCAAAATTTTCTTATCCGTGGTGTTTTTTTGCGTAGAACATGATGGTTCCCTCTGTATAATATTTCAAGATTTTATGTGAATGTTAGTGGTTGGAACACACATAGGCGACACCTAATGATGGTAGCGAACATACCGAATCACTACAGTAGTATCAATATTTCCATCCTGCTAGGTTGGGTAGTGGTATT
The DNA here is from genome assembly GCA_963277665.1 of Viscum album. Lineage (NCBI taxonomy): Eukaryota > Viridiplantae > Streptophyta > Magnoliopsida > Santalales > Viscaceae > Viscum > Viscum album. The sequence continues at coordinate 819,404,694 of OY728165.1, forward strand.
TCCTAATGGATGTTTTGGGATTACCTACTGTAAGAATGGGAAATTTCATTCCCTATTTATATTTTTGAGTTACCCTTGAGTAGAACTGGGTAGTGGAGTTATTCAATGTTTCGGGCATACCCTCCAGCTAGGCTAGGCAGTGGAATTCCCTGATGACATCTTCTTGGCATAACACTCTAGTCGGGATGGGTAGTGGTTCTTCCCTAACAATTCACAAAGATTACCCTCTAGTAGGACTGGGAAGTGGCATTCCATAGTGACCTTCCCAAGTCTAACCCTCCCACTGTTATAGGATGTGGCATTCCTTTGTGACATCCAGAGTATGACCCTCCTATCGTACTTGGTCATGAGATCATTTCCTTAAAAAGTGATGCCTCAACTATGTGGCGTATTGATGAAGAATAGTTTGACGTACCCTTGGACTCATGAAAAAGGGTAACTATATCCCCATTGATGCATTTTCTTGATACACAACCTAGAACCATTTGGGTGAGTCAATGCCACCCAAATCGAATAGTATCAAGGTGTGGTGATATAGTTCCTTTGACATGTGTGTTCTGGGTAGATCCCTGAGGTGATGGGAATCACGCTTGGACTTTCATTGAAACTTTTGGCTACTCATCTTATAGGGATGATATGTGAGATGAATATCCACATACTCTCTCCTTTTGGATTCTTTGACTGAGCATATATATAAATCCTTTTTCAGTACCCACTCCTTGGATTCTTGATACTCTCCTTCTAGGAGAGGTGAAGCCACATGGGGTATGCAATGTGTTTTCTATGTCTAGATTCTCGTGGTTGTATGAGTATAATATACTTATAAAGGTAGTGAAGACTTGATAAATATTTCATATTTTCACCATCTTGGGGTTCTTGTGTATAGATGACTATACATTCACTCTCTTGTTGGGTTGACTTTTACTCTTTTACCATAACTTATTCTATCCCTGCTTTTGTCTTCAGTTGTATCTCTTAGTAATCCCAATTCAAATTTTCAGGGTGTTCTACTGGGTATGTATATACTAACCCCTTGGTGGAATTTTCCCCAAACCTATGATGTCTTTTGTAGATGGTGGACAGAATAACTGCGAATTCATATGATCTTAAGGATGTCGATTTCTTGGACTGCATATGGTGGTCATAACTTTGGATGCAGGAGCTGGTCTCTCAATTGCTTTACTTTTTTAATGTTTTTTAGGTTGGGATATATTTATGGGTGGGCATGTAATTATCCATTTTCCCCTAAATGTACTCTATCTTACATTGTTCTGTTTAGTGGTCCATGTATCTTTTGGTTTATTTATATTAGTGTTGCATCTTTTATTCTGTTTCCTCTACGATTTTTCATAGTTTGGGATATGTGTATGTGTATTGGTACTTCATAAAATTCCTCCCTGAGTTAAGAATGCCTTCGGCACTTGTCGTTACCACCTGGCCTATAAAGTTGGGGTTTTGGTAGTTGTGGATCAATACTCATCTTGGGTCAGGTCATTTAAAAACCAATCAAAAATAGTGAGGTACTAAATCTGGACCAACTACATCTATAAAAAATTGAAGAGATTTTTTGGACATTATTGGTGTTATTAGAGGTTTGGAAACTAGTACATTGATTATTGGAACAACATATACGTAAATGGGAATTATAGAAGTCTTGGAGTAAAGGGGTGTATAGCTCAAAATTTTAAACCCTTATATAATAAATAATCTTCACAAAAAATTGGGAAATATATTTATGAAAAATAGATATATAATTTTAGAAAAAATTTAGTGGTATTAAAATAAAGGTGATCGCTACTGGGAACATTTTTGGTATGTACCAAACCATCAAAATTCATATGAAACAAAAAAATTAGACCATGTTAAAAGTTTAACAAAAAAATAAGAAGGTATATAAGTCTACTATGAGGATTAAAAAACAAAATAAAATTGTTGAATCTATTACTCATGATAAGTCATTAAAGAATGTTGATTGGGATTTCTATACACGGAAGAGGTGAATCTATTAGGGTATGAGATACTACATCATGAGCCATTACAAGATGTCCATGAATATCAATAATGGAGGTAGAAAGTTAAAATCAAGAAGGAAATAATCAATCTTGGAAATAAATAGAATGTTTTTTTGATAGTAGAAATACAAGATAATGAATAGAAATTCCATGGCTGGTTATCAAATAAATGTAACCTAAAGTTTATGTAATTATTTTGTGGAAGGTAAGAAACTATACACATTATCTTCATGTGAATAACATGGATTTAATAATAATATAATTTATTAAAAGATAAAAATTAAAACAATGAATTATAATGATAAAATTATCTTATGAAAAAATATTTTAAAAGAAAAATAAGGATATAAATTTGGAAATTTAATTATTAACTACTTTTATATAGTAGTTGGAAATACCTAAAAATATAGAGGAAATTCAAAATAATGTGAGTGCCTTGGTTTCTAAACTGAAGGATGCTATTAGAACTACAAAGAATGTTGGGAAATAAAATAATCAAATGCTTTACAAAGGTGAAAAGATTTGGAAAATCAAAGTTTTAGAAAGCATCAAGAGTTATCAATCATGTATATGAGCAAGGAAACTATTTTCTCCATTATAATATAGTCCTCTACCCTATTTCTTAAATTATGTTATTTATTAAATTCCACAATATTCTTATATCAATCTATTTTTTGAAACACGAAAAGGGATAATTAAATGTGAAGAAACTAGGAGCGGTGTGTGTTGTGGTGATAATACATTTAGAAGACAAATCCATAATGGAGAATATGTAAAAAGATATATTGGGGTCCCATTAAAATATATTACATATCAAATATCAACTAGTATCAATCATATCATTTGGTTTAAAAAATCCTTGGAGAATATTTTTTAATATTAAATCAGTCATGAAGATGAATCATGAAAATTATTCCTCAAGAGGGAGCCAAGAAAGATAATTTCTATAGAGATCTTTCACAATATGATAATTTTGGAATTCTGGATAGGAAATATAAGGTAGATGGATATGATATTATTTTAACTTTCCCATCAATGTTTTGGATTGTATTAGATGTGATTATCAATATCTACTGACTATATAAAAAATGGGGGTGGATAAATTTGACTTGGTTTTTATTGATGTTATTAAATTTGAGTGAAGGTCTATAAAATATCATAAAAAAATTGGTTATCCCATAATAAAGTAAAGTCAATTTTGGTAAAAAAAATTATAAGGGGGAGAATAATTTTTGGTTCCACCCCTCAATCAAGTTAAAGTGATGTATTCTCTCAGTAAAGGGTATATCAAAAAAGTGGAGGGAGGATTTTTAAATAACAAGACCTTACCTTAAATTCATGACATCATAATAAGGGGGAGAATAGTTTGCATTGACTTTTTCATTTTTTCAATAATTCGGTAAAATACATTGACTTTATATGTGAATTTTGTATTCAAAACAAATAAAAAGGGGTAGATTGAAGTACCCTTTTGATCATGGTGTAAGATTTTTTCAACCATGAGTTTATGAGTTAAATTTATTGATAATATTTGGATGGGTATTAATGTTAATGTTTAATGAGTTTCCTGAAAGAATTTATTTATCCATAAGAATAGTATGTAAGGGTATGAATGGATGAGTTGAATGTGCTTCATAGAAGCATTGATTTATCCAAAAGAAGAATTATTGGATGGATCATAGCAACAGAAGATTCATTGTGGTTTTGTACATGAAGAGATGAATATATATATATATATAATATGGTTTTTTTGTAAAATAAATTATATGATATAAGTAAAAAAATTCATGCATTCTAATTATTCTAGAAAATAACAACCATGATTGAAGTATAATGTAAATAGGAGAACATTTGAGAGTCGGTATATAGTAAATAAGTAGGGGAAGATAATGTGTGGGAAAACATTGTTACAAGAGGAGTTAAGTGGTTCTACGTGACTTATCAGAGGATAGATACAAGTATTGGAATAATATACCAAGAAACAGGAAAACTGTGTATCTAATGTGGAATTATTATAATGTTTGATACTATTAATATTTTGAATTAAGTTTGAAAAATTGAACTAAATTATTACCTACTTTAAAATAATCATCCTCATTCTTTGCTTTTTATTTATAAGGGGGTTATTCCAATAGTACTGAAATTCAATTTGATCCCCATTTGAATTCAAAAATATCATATTATGAAGATATTCCAATTAATCACATGTAAAAGCATATTTAGTTTCCATGTGAGATCATGAGAAGGTTAATTTTGTTAGAGTGAAATAATATAGAAGCTATGTTTTTTCCTAGATTTTTATTTTAACATTTATAGAATCGATAATATTTACATATGAGAGTTTGATGTAATTTTGTGAAAGGTGAAACCAAAAAAATAGAATAATATATTCTTGGGAAATTGAGGGAAAAAATAAAGGAAATTTATTAAATCAAATTAATTCTATTTGAAAAGATATGGAACTGATATTTTTTAGACCAAAAGATCAAACTAAGATTACACAAGATTTTTGGACCAAAATATGAGTGTAGATGCTCAATTACAAGAGGGGGTGAATTGTATGTTTAAAAATATTCATTTTAAACATTATGGAAAACTTTTTTTTAACAAAGTTAAACAATGTAAATTCACAAGACCTCTTAGTTATACAAACTTTATATGTTTTGGAAATATGGTTCTGGAAATTAATCTAAAGGAAAGTTTACAAGGAAAAGATTCTACATTAAAGCATCTAAAATCTTACATATCAGAGTATAAAAAAGAAGAAGAAATTATAAGAAAGATATATTTTCTTCCTTTATCAAAATACAATGGAATATAAACTTGAAACAAAACAAGTAACAAGTATTAAATCTTTTAACCTAGAGAGAAGGGTATCCAACAACCTCTGATAATGGTCAGTTGATGTATACTTTTAAGAAAGTCTATCTTACCCACACTAGGGTAAGCCATCGATTGGAATATCAGAATCTGTCTTGTTATCCCCGCAAGCCCTCTAACTCTAAGGTAGTCGGAACCACTTTCATCTTATCCCTATAAGTCCTAGAACATTAAGGTAGTCGCAACCTTGGCCTTCCTATCCCCAGAAGTCCTCTATTGTACACAAAAACAATCAGAGTCAGACAAAACAAGCTGAACAAGTTGTTCGGTACACAAAGGGAATGAGAGTCTCTCTCTCATCAAATCACTTCAGCATCATGTAATATCTAGATTGATGGATCAGTAATGAGGTCATTCAAATGATCTCCTATTTAGAGGCATTTTCCCAATGGTCAGCTTCCCCCTCCAACAGTCATACTTTTCCTTGAATGTTAGAGGTACCTAAACACGTGTCACTCAAACAACATTTAATTAGAAACAGATTGAATGACATCGTTTCATAACTATAACAAGGGTAAGTAAAATATGTTTGCATAGCCAATTCCAATTTTCTAGAATATAAGGAAAAATAACATTCGGAGTCTGTGTAAATAAACACTTGGAGACTATAAACCATAAATATCTAGATTTTGTTTTTAAATAAATTTATATCCTAAATTCTACAGATTTTGGAGTCTAAATTCCTAGGGATTTGCTTTCTGAATTCTATGGAATTTAGTGTATGAATTTTAATGAATTCGGAGTCTGAATTCTAATAAATTATAAGTCTAAATTCAAAGTAATTTGGGGTATGAATTATAATGAATTTAGTACCTGAATTCATAGGAATTCAGAGTCAAAATTATATGAAATTCAGAATCTGAATTACATAGAATTCAGAGTCTAAATTTTAGAGAATTCAGAATCTAAATTTCAGAGAATTCATAGTCTGAAATTTACATAATTTGGAGTCTTAATTTTAGATAATTTGGAATCTAAAAATAGAATACTCTATATCTAAGGGTTTTTATGATTTTGAGGTTTTAGATATGAAACCGATTTTTATACTTTAGACATAAAAGGAGTTAGAAAAATAGAGACTATGAAATGAACAACGAAAACAAAGGTAATGAGAAAATTTCCTTAGGGAAGGAATAAATTTCTTATTAAGATAAATCTTATGGGAAATATAATTTGCCTCAGGATAGGTTGTTTGTGATTTTTAAAACATTAACGGAATAGAAAAGTCATAAATAAATCTTATTGACTCAAGAATCTCCCCTTTTTGGAAAGAACAAACATCCTTATAAAAAAGAATGTAAGAACATTGAATTTTTATGGACATGATAATAAAAAAATATCTCTCATTACTTATAGATCAAAGTGAATACAAATAACTCCCCCTTAGTATTTGGAATCATTAAGGATCATATTCTTGATTTCCTAAATGAGAATTTACATTATCTTGCATATGAAAATCTTCGTTGATAAGAACTTCCCCTTAGATGAACTCCACCTTATATAGGGAAATATCTTCTTACATAGTATACTTTTTATCATTCATTTCTCCCCCATTTAGATTTTCAAAAATAAATAGAGGGGATGTGAAAAAATGGATGATACTTGAACAATTAGTACAAAATAGGAATATATATGGTGGAAAACTAGAATTTCATTAATATTGAAAGAATTTGTACATGGAAGAAATTCAACAAAAGATCAGAATTAGAAAAAAAAATTATCCTTATTTATCCTTCAGCATCATCTTCTTGACAATGGTTTTCAGCTTCTTGAGCTCCTTGTGATATTCAAACATATTCTTAAGCAGCTGATCCAGATCTTCACTTTTCTTTTCTAAGGTTCTAATCTTTTCTTCCTGAGCCTTAAAAAATTATGCCTGATCATTCAACACTTCTTCTTACTTAACCATCTTCTCATCAAATTCTATTCTGAGATCACTTTCCCTCTTCCAAGTCATGGCCACAGAATCAAGCTTTCGATTCAGATCCTTAACTTCTTGCTTCCTAGTAATCTATTCAAGATTCATATTTTCCTCAATGCTCTTATAAATATCATTAAGCTTTATATCTTCGGTGTTAAAGGTATCTTTGACATTATCTATAAATTCATCAAAAACACTCAGGTCTTCGACAATCTTCCATGACCAGCTTGTAATATTCTTGCATGACATTTTATGAGCCTTATAACAAATAAGAAAGGATTTGAAATCTACCACTATTCAAACACATTTATCTATGACAATGGAAATTGAATCTGATTTCTGATTGAACGAATGTTGAGGCATATGACATCTATAATCTATACATAGAAATAAATGAATAGTACAAACCAGATTTTGTAATGATTTATACTACACAATCATGTCCAAGATAGGATGATTCTGAATCAGAAAGTTTGGTTGTTCAGGATTATTTTTCTAACTCATCAGAATTTCTCTTTAAATAACTTTCAACAACTTTCTGTTTCACTGCAGATTTTTTAGGTGTATGGACCAGCACCTGCTTTCCCTTAATAGCTTTCTTAATGATATCTTCTGGTTTAGGTGATTCATGCTCACTGTCCAATAACTGAACAATTTTATCTTCCTCAACTTCCTCTTTCTCATAATCATCCACTTGATCTTTCGGATGAACGAAATCATGAATACTTATTTCTTCTTCAGAAGTTTCGTTTAATTCTTCTTGATAATTCTCTTCATTCCCTGTAGTACCAAGTTTTGAGGATTTATCTTTAGAAGTATGTATAGATAATTTTAAAGAGGGTCTTTCCTTCTCATGATAATATTAAACGTTATTTATGACATCATCAGTTTCATTCCCTTCTTCATCTTCGTCTTTCCTTCTTTTATTTCCTCTTCCTCTTATTGAACAATTTATTCTTCTTATTCTAGATCTAGAATCACCACATTCTTTCTTGAAGTCTTAGGAAGTGATTATATCAAAAACAATTCTTGCACTAGGATTTTTTCAGATTCTTTCTCAGCATCCTTGAGAAGTGATTGTACAATTTCCGCTTTAGAAAACTTCTTCTATTACTTCTTCTCTTTCTGTTTCTTTTCAACTTCTTTAGCAACCATTATCTTTAATGCTTCTGCCTCTGTAGGGTCCAAGGTGAACTTAGGATCCCCTTCCTTCATGTTCTTCTTTTCTTCTCTCCACTTATCCACTACTTCATAAGGATAATCCATTTGTTTCTTTGGCTTCATAGGTGCAGACTAAGTTTCCTTAGCCACATGAGTTTTTTCTTTTTCTCCTAGTTCCTTCACTTTCCTCTTCCTTCCACCCTTCTTGGAAGTCTCAACCACTTCATGTTTCTTTAAAAGATCTTGGATTTAATCTTCTAAGATATCATATAATTTTCCTGAATCCCTGTAAAAACTAACTTTCATTCTTCTTAGAGTATCATCACTCAGCAACATCACATTGAAATTCTTTGGCTTAGAACTACAAGAAATTTTGAATGACTGAAGGCAAGGAACTATAATCTTCGAAATAATAGCTAGATACATGATAATTTGAGACTTCATATTTCCATTCTTGATATTCTCATTCATAGCCTTGATATACATTAACAGTTTTATCTTCTTGAGGTTCACCAGGAAGTCCAGAACATAGATATCACTTTTCTTCATGGTGTCCATATAATATTTTCTCAGAATGAAAAAATCTTGGACCCCTAACTCAATAATCCAATGGTTTGTAGATAGATAAACAATCTTCGGAGTCTACACTCCTTTGAGACCAAGAAAAGATAAATCCTTCTCCTTATCAAAATATCCTGAAGCATCAAGTAATTTTTGAGTACAAAATTCTGCTTCACCTTTATAAGGAATTCCGATCATACTTGATTCCTTGTTTTAGGAAAGAGAATAACTCTTCCCATAGATGTTGAAAGAATATTTGCCTCTCCCTTCTTCTTTGAAAAAACATATTGTCTCATAAAATTAAATCAGCAAGTCCGGATAGATCGGATCTTGTTCCTTTAGTTTTGATATACATAGGTTCTCCCAGTAATTGATCTTAATATTCTATGAAATGATAGAGTCATACTTAGCGTAAAATTTCAGATCGACCAACCTTTATTTGTATGTCTACCATTCAAAAATTTCTTTTAAATTCGACATTTCTTTCTAGGGAAAGGCTTCAGAAATCATTCTAAAGTAAGCAAACCATAAAAATTCATAACGGATTTATGTAGAGAAATAGGAATTCAGCATGCTAGAGCTTGAAGACCAATGTGGGAAAACCATTCGGCGTCCTTATATAGGCAATTGAGGAAACAGTTCACCTTCCTTACTTGATCCAACAACTGAAATACTTCTGGTCAGATCTAACGGTTGAGATGATAATCGAAGAAGGATTTTGATAGGTTTTTATCTTTTGAGGTATTTAAGATAAAAATTCAGATCTAAGATAAAGTGAATCCAAAAAAGTTTCTTAAACCAAATAAAAATACCAACATACTAGAAGATGATTTTTAAAATTTAAGAAAGCAAATATATGTTCTGGATTTCTATTAAAATTATTCGTAATGAGGAAAATTATTCTTAACTCGAAAAGTTTTGACTTCGGAAAATTTAACTACGAAAAATTTTGACTATGAAAAAAAGTTTACTACATAAAATTTTTATTACAAAAAATTTTGACTACATAAAATTTTGACTTCAAAAAATTTTGACTACGAAAAATTTTGACCTCAATAAATTTTGACTATGAAAATTTTTGACTAACTAGATTATGTACTCCTCCTATGACTTGGAGTTTCTTACTATGAGGAGATAGGTTTCAACAAGAAATTAATATGGAAGATTACCATATGGTTATCATTTTTAACTTCTCTTTAATATATTCAAATATATTAAAGAGTAAATATTTTTTGAAAATATCAGCAAGTTGATCTTGAGTTCTGATAAATTGATGAATTATATCTTCTTCTTTTCTCTGAACCTTAAGAAAGTGATGCCAAATATCTATGTGTTTTGCATGAGAGTGAAGTGCAGGGTTTTTACTTGAGGAAATGGAACTATTATCATCCCACAATATTTTTGTTTTGGTAAAACTCATACCATTCTCTGTCAGTTTGTGTTGCATTCACAACACTTGAGCACAACAACTTATAGATGATACATATTCACCTTCAGTATTGGAAAGTGCTATTGAGTGTGGATTTTTCCATGAAAAAGAAACTAATGAATCTCTTAATAAATGACAAGTTCCCGATGTACTTTAACTGTCAATTCTACATCCACCAAATTTAGTATCTGAAAAACTTTTTAGAATAAAATCATTTTTATAAGTATAAAAGAGTCGTAATTCCATGGTTCACTTTAAGTAGTGAAAAATCCTTTTCACTGCCTTTAAATGATATTCCTTAGGACTGGATTGAAATATGACACATAAGCATACTAAAAACATTAATTCCGGATGACTAGCTGTCAAGTATAGTAGACTTCCAATCATACCTCCAAATTATGTTTGATCTACTAGTTTCCCAACTTCATCAAGATCAAGTGAATTTGAGGTACCAATGGGAGTACTTATACTCATAGTGTTGTCATATCCATACTTTTTAAGAATATATTTAATATAATTATGTTGAGATATATAAATTCCTTCTGGTTTTTGAGAAATTTGAAAACCAAAGAAAAATGTTAACTCACCCATCATACTCATTTCAAACTCATATTTCATTAGATTCGCAAAAAAATCTGTTAAAGATTGGTGATTTGAACCTAATAAAATTTCATCAATATAAATGTGAATGATCAAAACATTTTTATTATTTTTCTTTATAAAAAGGTTTCGATCATCATTTCTATTAATGTAATTATTTTTTATGAAAAATCATGTAATTCTATTATACCATACTTTAGGATCTTGTTTAATTCCATATAAAGCTTTGGTATGTTTGAAAAAAGTTCAGGATATTTTTTATCTTCAAAACCAAAAGGTTTTTAAACAAAAACCTCATCATAAACATATCCATTAAGAAAAGCACATTTAACATCCATTTGAAAAAGTTTGAAATTAAATAATGTAGAAAAGGCAAGTAGAATACAAATAGATTCAAGTCTTGATACTAGAGCATATGTTTCTTCATAGTCTGTTCCTTCTTGTTGATTATAGCCTTTAGCAACCAATCTATATTTATTTCTTACTATGTCTCCATTTTCATCACACTTATTTCTGAAGACCCATTTTACTCCATTAATAGATGTTTCCTTAGGTCTTTCCATCAGGGTCCAGACTTTATTCCTTTTGAATTCATTTAGCTCATCTTGCATGGCTTTAATCCAATCATCCTCACCTAAAGATTCATCAATGCTTTTAGGTTCTAATTGAGAAAGTAATGCTAGATGTTTTAATTTATTTATTAAGGAACTTCTAGTCCTTATAGGTTGATTTACATCACTAATGATACTATCACTGGGATAATTCTTAGGAAACAACTGATTTGAGATTTATAAAACTTGTTCATCAACAAATGGTAGGACATATTCTAAGGTAAATGCCTCAAAAACATTTTCTTTGTCAGAAGGATCTTCTATTAGGGGTTGATAATCAGTTTTTGAAAACAAATATGAAGATGTAGGTTGATGTTTTTTAAAAACAGAAGTATTAGTTTCATCAAATTTAACATGTATTGTTTTTTCAATAGTACAAGTATTGTTATTGAAAACTCTATAAGCCATAGAAGTAGTGGAGTATCCTACAAAAATCCTTCATCAGATTTGGGTGCGAATTTATGTAAATAAATTTTATTATTCAGAATGAATACTTTGCAACCAAATACCTTGAAGTTGGAAAGTCTCGAATTTATACCATTCCATAACTCATAAAAGTTTTTATTAAGAAAAGGTCTAATAAAAACTCGATTTATAGTATTACAAGCAATACTTACTGCTTCATCCCACAGATGTTTAGCTATCAAATATTCACTCAACATGGATCTAGTTATCTCTTGAAGAACTCTATTTCTTCTTTCAACAACACCATTTTGTTGAGAAGTTCTTGGTGCTGGGATGTTATGAGTAATTCCTGTTCTACTACAAATTTTTCAAAATTAGAATATTGAAATTCTCCACCATGATCGCTATGAATAGTTATCAATAGAAGGTTTTTCTCATTATTACCATGGGTTCTAAACATTTTGAAATAAGAAAATTCTTTATATTTCTTTTCTAGAAAATAGACCCACGTAAATCTTGTGTAATCATCAACTGAGAAAAATACATAATATTTGCCTCCAATGCTACCAGTTTGTGTTGGACCAAAAAGATCCATATGCTCCAACTATAAGGCAATAGTAGTTGAGACTTCACCAACAAATTTAAAACATGATTTATGTTTCTTTCCATATTGTCAAGGATTAAAATCTTTTGAAGAATCTAATCTGTGCTCCAGTAGATCCTTAACTAATCTTTTAATAGAGAGTTTACAAAGTATCCTAAGATTAAAGTGACATGAACTTCTATTCCATGACCAATAATGATCTTCCATTCCACTAAGGCAAGGTAGATCTTGGCTCCTAAGGTCTTCTATGTTTAGTGTGTGTGTATTCTCTTACCTATTGGTAGAAATAATAAACTCTTCCTTATAATTGGGTATTAAGAACTTTTTATTCCTAAAATTCACAAGGTAACCTTCATCACATAATTGACTTATTCTAATTAGGTTGTGGTTAAGACCCTTAACAAATAAAAAATTTGAAATAAATGTTTTTCCAAGAAGAATAATGTTACCAATACCAATAATTTCTCCCTTAGAATTATCTCTAAAGGTTACTTTTCCTCCTTTCCTCATGATAATATTTTCAAGAAAGTTTTTGTTACCATTCATATGCCAGGAACATCCACTGTTCATGTACCATGTATTGTTGTTGGTATTTTCTTTATTTTCATAAAAATAACAGTGTTATACTTTCAGAACCCAAACTTTCATGGATCCGGAAACTTCATAAAGCAAATTTTTTGGAATCCACATTTTATAATAAAATAATCTTTATGAAAACCTAAATATTGAGTTTGGTTAAAGAAAATTTTTTTTGCCCAATGTCCACCACAATGACACTTAGTGTAGAATGGGGCCCATAGAAGAACAAAATAATTATTACTAAAAACCGGTTTGGAATGAGTATAACCAAATCTAGAATTATTCTTTAAAAGTCGAATTTGGGAATACATATTATCAAATATTTCCTTACCTAAGGTAAAATTTGACAAACACTTACTCAAAAAAAATATTTTTGACTTCAGTCTAGTAACTAATTTGTTATCCTCAAAAACATTAGTTTTAGTACTAGAGTTATTCTCTAAAATATTTTTCTTAGAAACTACTTTTTCAATATCCTTATAATGTTTATCCTTCTAAGAATTTACTTCATCACGGTATTTAGAAATACTTTTAAAATAATAAATTTTCTCATCAAGATAATTAAAAATATCTAAGACTTCTTTAACAGGAATAGAAATTATAGAATTTTCCTTATCAAACTTTTTCTTGACTTTAGAATTTTCATTTTCAAGAAGCTTAGAAATCCTATATGCTTCTTCATAAGTAGGTAAATTATTATCTTCATCTGAAGATTCATAATATTTATTATCAAAATAATTATAATTAAACGATACATTGGTTATAGATTCATCATTTGTACCATGTCCATTAGATAATGATTTTCAATGGGTAATATGGCAAGTAAACCAATATTCATCTGACCAGAAGACTCATTCTATGAGGATTCATCATAAGATCCTCCACTATTGTCTCTCTAGGTGTCATTATCATTCAAAACATTCATATATTTATCTTTGTAGTACATATTTCTATTATTCTAAAATTATATTTCTTTATATCCCTTTTCTTATGCATAGTACTATCTAGCCTTATATGACCTACTATTTTACATTCATAACATGTAACTTTAGAGTCTATCTTGTCCTTCCTTTCATTCTTCTAAAACATATACTAAAAGTATTTTATCCCTAAAATCCTTTTCATCCTTCGAGAAATATTATCTTGCTCATTCTCAGAACGTTCACTTTCAATTGATTCAGATAAAATAGTGACTTTCTTTTACTTGGATCTTATAACCCTTTCAGAAGTCTTGGATTTTGTAGTTGTAAAGGCTATACTTCCAGTTCCATTATTCTTCTTATTCGTATCGACATATATTTTAATTCTTGTCTCATGTTGAAGAAGATTTCCAAAAGGATCATAAAGAGTAATTTTAGATACATTCCTATTCTCATCAATAGTTGTTCTCTTATATTTCCACTCATTAGGCATGATATCTATAATCTTTTCCAAAAGTACCTCATTATCTAATCCTTTCTCACACGGGAATTATAAACTCTTATCAACAGTCATAAACCATTGTTGTACCTTACACACTGGTTTTTCATAAGATTATAGAAATCCATGATATTCCTCTCTAAGAATAGCTCTTCAAGTTTCTATAACCTTGAATGTACCAAAATGAGTAACATCCAATTTCATCCAAATACAATTTTCAGCTTCATAAGAAGAAATATGACTATATATATTCCTATTCATGGAACCCAATAAATTATTGTGTACCTTGTAGTTTAGTTGATATTATGATTCTTCTTGACCACTAAAAGTTCTGATTTCCTTATCGTGAATCTTGTAATATTCATAATCATTCCCAACAAATATAGGTGGTTTTGTTGGATTTTGATTGTTAATCAAACCAAAATTCATTCCTGCCATCTAAAATAAAATATCTCTCTACAAAGACTTGTTAATAGTATAAGTTTGTAAACCATGATAAGAGTACTATGCAAGGGAAAAAATATAGAACAATGAAAACTTGAGAAAGAAAACTTATATGTGGAGATAAGTATTTTGAAGACCTACTATGATACGAATTATAGGATCTAAATATGTGTGTATATGCTCAATTACAAGAGGGGGTGAATTGAATGTTTAAAAACATTCATTTTTAACATTACGCAAAATTATGTTTAATAAAGTTAAACTATTTAAATTCCCAAGACCTCTAAGTTCAACAGACTTTCTAGGATTTGTAAATATGGTTCTGGAAATGAAAATTATGTAAAGTTTACAAGGAAAATATTCTACATTAAAGTGTATAGAATCTTACTTATCCGAGTATAAAAACGAAAAATAAAGTATAATAAGGTTACATATTCTTCCTCTATAAAAATACAGCGGAATGTAAACTTTAAACAAAACAAGTAACATGTATGAAACCTTTTGATCCTAGGAGAAGGGTATCCAACAACCTTGGATAAAGTTACCTTGATTTATACTTTCAAGAAACTCTGTCTTACCCACACCTGGGTAATCCCTCGATAGAAATATCAGAATCTATTATGCTATCCCCATAGGCCCTCAAACTTTAAGGTAGTCAGCACCTTTGTCTTCCTATCCCCATACGTAAATTAAGGTAGTAGGTACCTCTGAATTTCTATCCAATGAATACTTCAATTGTACACAGCAACAATCGGAGTTTCACGAAGCAATCTGAACAACATGTTCAGTACGCATAAGTGATGAGAGTCTCTTTCTCTTTAAATAACTTCAGGAGCATGTAATCTCTGGATTGAAGGATCAGTAATGAGCTCATTCAAATGAGATTCTATTTATAGGAATTTTCCCAACCGTCGGTTCCCTAATCCAATGGTCTTTTTTCCCTTCAATCTCAGAGGGACCTGTACACGTGTTACTCAAACAATGGTTAATTAAAAAAAATTCACGAAATGATTTCATAACTAAAATAGGGGTAACTAAAATATGGTTGCTTAAAAAAATCAGATTTTTGGGAATCTAAGGAAAAATAATGTCCAGAGTCTATATAAATAAACACTTGTATACTATAAATCATAAATATAAAGATTTTTTATTTTAAGGAATTCAGAACCGGTATTCTATTGATTTTGGAGTCTGAATTTCAATGGATTCGAAGTCTAAATTCTAAGGAATTTGGAGTCAGAATTCTAAGGAACTCAGAATCTGAATTCTAAGAAATTCAGAGTCTGAATTCTAAAGAATTGAGAGTCTCAATTCTATAGATTTCAGAACCTGAATTCTAAGGAATTTGGTGTTTGAATTCGAAGGAATTCGAAATGTAAATTTCACAGAATTCGGAGTCTGAATTTCAGAGAATTCATAATCGGAATTTCAGGGAATTCAGAGTTTGAAATTTAAGGAATTCAGAGTCTGAATTTCAGTGAGTTGGGAATAAAAAAATAGAATACTCTATATCTAAGGATTTATAGAATTATAAGGTTATAGATATGAAATGGATTTTTAGTCTTTAGAGATAAAAGGTGTTAGAAAAATATAGACTATAAAATGAAAAATGAAAAAAAAGGTAAGGAGAAAATTTCCGTGGAGAAGGATAAAATTACTTATTAATATAAATCTTAGGGGAAATCAAAATTTCCTTAAGATAGGATATTTGTGATTTTCAAGACATAATGGAATGGAACAGTCATAAGTAAATCTTATTGACTCAACAAAGATATGTGAAGAATATTTTGTTTATAGTGTATTGATAATATAATTTATAGTATTACAAACATGGTTTCCAAGAATCCTATGTATATCTATGGGATAAATGTTTTTCCATGATTTTTGGAGTCTGAGAAGGGTAAGTTGGTGGAGTTTACTTATAAATACCAGTTTAATCACCATTTGAAAAAAAAAATAGTAATATGAGAGAGATTAAAATATAATAAAACATGTTGTAAATAAATGTAGATCCCTATATATTCATGTAGTACATTTAATAATGTATTCCTTGCATAATAAAATTATCTATTGTGACTATTTGGGACATGATCCTACATAAGCAACATTTCATGAATTTTCTTAAGTAATACAGTACCTACAGAAAGGATATGATAATTTTACACTTACATTAAGGATATTAAAATCCTATTTAGTTTATTTTACTCATACTTACATAAGGATACATTAGTTATTCTATATATTAATCTATCTACATAGAGAGAAATACCAAAAATTAGACTTATTACAAAGTAATGTTAATAAGTGTTTTATGAAATATATAAATTTTGTAAAGTGTTCATTAATGGCATGGAATATTCAATGTCCAATTATTTTAAGAGATCCATTTTTTAATATATATTGGAAAATTCTATTTGTGAAACGTAGTTCACATAGAGGCGTTACATAAAGAAGTTCTGAAGAAGGAGTGGAGTGTATTCTTTGTCGGTGCAATAAAACAAAGTGAAGAAAACATATAGTATACCAAGAATAAGTTAACTATATATGATAGTGATTAAGGAAACTATATATATCAATATGTTTTGTCTCTATATAAACATAGGGAGATGAATTAATTCTATTTATCACAATTGGATGTTTTTGGAAGGTTGAATGTTTTAGATTAGGTGGCTCAAAATTATTATATGTTGATTTGTAATGATTTTTTAATAGTATTATTTCAATATTGGAATAATCATCATCTTGGATAAAAAATTTACTTATGTTTGAGAGAATCCATATAATCAAATCTCAAGATATTTAATTCATTTAAATTGATGAATGAGTTGGTAGGAATATTCGAATCATAGTGAATATTTTTTGAGATGGAGATGTAACTAGTTCTTGATTAACTTGAATAAACCCTCATGTTTATTAATTAATTATATCCTTGATATTGGTAGTGCATATAGTGAATATGAGGGTGTGTCCCTTGGGTGAGAATTGACTTATCCCCAAATTGTGTAAATCTGGTGAGTTAGGAGTTAAGGGACCACGGAAGAAACATTATATTAAAAAAACCAGTGAAGCTTAGTGGATTTTGGTACATCAACACATTATTAGTATTTTATCATAGATATATCCTTTTTTGGTGAAGAAAGTGAAATGTTTTTGTTATATGTATGATTTTTTTCCCTATATATTTTTATATTTTTAGCAATTAAAACATCAAGAGTTACAGGTTGAGAATAGCACCTGCTAACACAATAATAAGATCCTAAAATAATAAAAGATAATAATTTCTTCTTATTAAAACAGATTCATCCCCCACTCAACCCTCTAGGGGTGTCTCAAGTTACAACAAGTGGTATAATAAATAAAAGGTTCTAAATTTGTGAACAACATTCATAAGGGAATCCTGAAGAAATTTTATCACTTTTTATTCTTTATTCATCTCAAAAGGTATAGATGAAAGCTCAATAGAACGAAGAAATAAAAGATCAAAAGAATTAAGAAATAAAAGATCAAGTTCAGAAAAAATAAAGGGATTATTTGAAATTATATAGATCTTGAAGGTGATATCAAATAATTATATATTCAATGATTAATGAAATTCAAAATGAGGTGATTATTGAATGAATCTACAGAATATGTTGATTTTCGTGAAACATAGATGAACCATATTGAAAAAAAGTTAACAAATCAAGAATCTAGTCGAGTGAAATTGAAATAATAAATGTATTTTAAAATCAAATTATTTATCTCAATGGGAAATAAGTTAATGTAGAATATTTCCTTATTTATATAGAAGATAAACTGAAAGAAGTTTTATAATTCTTGAAAAAGGTTTTGGATGTGAATAATGGTCAAATGAAAGTTAAATAAAAGAGGATAAAATAGATGTATATTATTTTTCTAATGGATAATTAGGTGAATTTATAGGATTTACTGATGATATAATCTAAATTTGGAGAATGGGTGAAGCCTCTTAATGACTAGAAAAAATCTCTAAGTCTAACATGTTTCTACTTGGAGGTTAAGTTATAAAACCAAGAAATAACACAAGCAGAATCTCAAAAGTCAACTAAGATAATTTAATATATTATGGAAGTATCTGAAAAAATTCTTATGTACATTAATAATATATTAGATGATAAAAATAGTTTTATATTATCTTATGAACATCCTATAGAAAGATCAATAAAATAGGATACCTACTATATTGATAGATATATATGTACTAATGTTGTTTTCTCTACTAGTATAGGATCAACATAAAAATCTAGAAAAAATATCTATTATGGAATTAAAAATATTTGAAACCCCTAAAGTGTTGTTCAAAATTATTTCAACGTTTTCTAAAAAGATCATTTAATTGAATCTATCTAGAAATTATTTACAAGAAAAAGAAAAATATTTAATGGAAAATATTAGTGCTTTTGGAAGTATGGACAAAAGAATACCGAATTTTAGTATAATATAAAAATGTATTAAAAATACATAAGGATTATATTTTAGTGGATAAAATATAATAGAAAATATCAATATTTTTAGGAAAAATAAATACTCCCATAAAATAAGAAATATGTCTGTATGAATATATATGACTCTGTTGTAAGATTCTGTGATTATTTCAACAACATTGTTCACAATTATAATTAGTGTTTGTATATTCCAATGAAGCATATATCATAACTAAGTAAATAATTTTAAATAGTCGAATAATAAAAAAAGGGAAATAATTCTCCTCTAGTGGACATTTACAAGAGAAAGGCGGAAAAACATACATCCATGAATAATTTTTTGAAATATTTCACAAAAAATGGGAATAGTTGATTCTACAATAGAAGAAAAGGGAAAATCATGGAATATTATAAATGAAAATTAAAATAAGTTTCTAAGGGAGTGGGATGAAGATATATATGTAACCAATCTATGGGAATAATAACAATATAGGTTTAGGGTAAGATATCTAAGACAAAAAAAATTAAATTTCACTAAGGATAATCATTAAGGGTTATCCCTAAGACTAATAGAGATTGGTGTTGAGGGTGTAAACTATCTCATCATACATTTAAAAAGTAAATGACTCAGTTACCTAGAAAATTCAAATATTTTAAAAATATAAATAATGAATTAATGTCTTATTATGCTAATAATATTACAACAAAGAATTAATGTGCGCATAAAAATTATATTAAGCATGTTCCTAAATAATGTTTAACTAATTGGATAGATCAGTTGAAATATTCTAGTAATATAGAACAATCATAGAATAATTAAAATTAATTAATGATACTATTAATAATCTATAACTAGAGGTTTTGATGAGTTCCAAATAAGGCATAAAAATGATGTGTGTATAAGTGGCGATATGAAAAATCATACCACTATAAAGGTAGGGAAGATAGGATTTGTCTAAAAAGACCATCCAAACACTTTAACTTGAGGATGATTAAGTTAACCCTATCCATTTACATTTACATGTTTCTAATATCAATTAAAGTGGTTCATAGTTAAGATGGATATATTATCCATGGTATTATATATTCTAAAAATACAAGTCTTAAGATAAAAGAAATGAATGAGAAAAAAACATTTGAGAGATGGATCTAATTTGAAAGAGGTTTCAAAGATTATACTATAATTCCAATGGTATAAAACTTCCATTGAATATCTAAATATGACATCATACTATTTCTCAATTTGTATCTATCTATTAGAAGGAGGATAGGAAAAAATCTAGATGAGGAACCACTATATTCAATTAGTACAAGATTATATTTAATTGAACTAATAATTATGGTATTAGTTGATTTATTTAGGATCCTAAGAGGATTCTATAATAAAAAATAATTTCCAAAAACTATTTTTCAAAAAAAAATATATTTCAAAAATAGTGAAAAGACTTATATTCATTGAAGATATTTTGGTGATAATCACTCTAAATCTAATTATCCTTATCTAAAAATGATTTTTCCCAATAAAGATACAGTGATCATGATAAATCAAGTGATGTAAATTTATCTAAAATGTAGTATGCCTTACATAATTTTATCTTTATTTATTATCCAATGATTTTTTGGTGTATCTTTATTTTAAATCACCGAAGTTTTTGTTTATTCATGGTAGAGATGTAATGGATACCAATTTAGTTATATTTAAATCATTGGTATTGTTAACAGAAACTTATGTCTTCAAAAGTGAGTTCCAACTTAGTGGGAGTAAAGTATTTGTTTATATATAATTTCCTAGTAATGAAATTAACTGATTAAAATTATAAAGAGGGATGAATATATTCTGTGAATGTAGGCTAGAACATGTAGTGTTAATAATCGATGGATTAAAGAAGATTGAAAAGTTTGATGGAACTCATATAAGGAGTATTGATGTAAGAATTATGGGGGATTAAAGATGATACAAATCACTCTTTCAAATATGGTGGTGTTACCCATAAATATTGAAGAAAATTTTCCTTTTTCTTAACGAAGGGGGGATAAGAGGTCATAAAATCCATATACTTTTTGATATATATTTTATGGTATATTTTCAACATAATCCAAAAGGGGGGACAATTGTAACCATGATTTTATGATTTAGATTTGTTGAAAATATTTTTATGTGTGTGAATGGATGAGTCAAATGAGTTATATAGAAGAATTTATTTATCTGGATGAAGAGTTTTTATGGGTGTGAATTCATGAATAAAATGACTTATATGGAAGCATTTATTGATCTTGAAGAAGACTTATTGGAAAGAGTATAACACCAGAAGTTTCATGGTAGTTCTTTATATGAAAAGGGAAAAGATGTATATATATATATGTAGAGAATATGGTTTATTTTGGAAAAGTAATTATATGATCTAAGTAATAAAAAAGTTATCATACATGGATAGTATGAACCAAACTAGTTTCCAAGAATAAATTTTAATGTGCAAAAAGGTATAGGTGAGGTTCAGAACATAGTGAACATACAAGGCATATTATCATATGGGGAACCACATTTACATGCCGATTATGGTATATATAGGTGATTTATCAATGGATGGATACCTATTTTGGATTAATATACCTTATGGAAATACAAATGATAATATATATTGGATTATTCTGATGTTATCCACTATTAATATTTAAAATGAAGAGTTTTTAGATGAATTAAATGATGATGTACTCTTCTATCTCCAAAATCGCACATTTATTTATGTTTATGGGGGAGATCATGCATGAATTTGTGATAGATGGCTTGATATCCATGTGAGTTCATAAAAATAATGACACAACTAATTTCTAGATATTTTCATGTAATAATTTTTTGGACAAACAAGTTTTATCAAGAGAATATCAATGATGTTCGAGCATAGTCAGAGAGATGTTGTGTTTTTTCTGAATTTTTGAGATTAACATGTATACAGGAGATATAAGTGACGTATGAGAGTTTGGGTGTAGTGAATTCATGGAAAATATAGTAATTTTGAGAAAAAATATATTTTAGGGAAACTAAGTGATCAAAAATAATGTTTTTTCCAGTAAGTAAAAGAAGTTTCATTTATAAATAGATGGTGTTGATATTTTTAAGATTGTTAAATTCAAGATGATATTATGCATGATACATGAAAATTATTTCATTTGAGATGTTTTAACACTAAAAATTTTAGCCTAAAAACAATTTTTCATGGAATGTAGTGTATGATAATGGGATAAATGTCTTAAATTAATTTTCATAGGTATAGTAAGGTAATTCAGTGGAGTTTTGTTATAAATTCCAATAGACTCACTATTTTTAAAAATTTAAAAAATAGATAAAAGATAATGGAATATTTTAGATTGTAAAGAGAATACAATCCCATTGTATTAATATAGGAATTATCATGTAGTATTAATTGAACTATACAACTATCAATTGTGACTATTTGAGTGATGGATCCTATAAAAATAACATTTCTTGTAGGATCTTAAAAAATAAGGTACGCATATAAATGTCATGAAAACTTTTCACTTTTATGAATGATATTACAAACCCATTTAGATATTTAAAGAATAAGAATATTTAGTTTCTACTCCTACATATAATAGGATATTTTTAGAAGTCTTTGTAGTAATCTATATGTATACAAAACAGTCCAACAATCTCGGTTTTTTACAAAGAAGAGTTGAGAATCATTTTCTTGAAGCTATGGTCATTGTGAAAAGATTAAGAATGGAAGAATAAGATACATAGACCTAATATAAAATTACATACACAAAGTATTACTTATTAACATATTCTATTAGAAAAAAGAAGTTCACAGAGTGTCATTGCACAGAGGTAGTTTGAAGGAGTGGAGTGTAATCTAGTTTTTTTTAACCAAAAAGAAGAGAGGATAACATTCACCATATTCATAATAATTTAATAATAGAAGATTGATATTGAGGAACTGGTATGTATCAATATATTATTTTCTATATAAATACAATAAGTATAATGAATTCCTATAATAATATGTGGAATTTTTTAGAACACTGAAGGATTGAGAGAAGGTGGATCATTAATGATATATATGGGGT
This sequence comes from Viscum album, assembly GCA_963277665.1. Classification (NCBI taxonomy): domain Eukaryota; kingdom Viridiplantae; phylum Streptophyta; class Magnoliopsida; order Santalales; family Viscaceae; genus Viscum; species Viscum album. Next base: position 819,427,848 of record OY728165.1, read on the forward strand.
TGGAATGAAGTGTTTTTAATAATACAATTCCATTATTGAAACTATAATAGTATTGTAAAAGGTGTTTTTATTGTTTGAGGAAATTTATACACTCAAATATCAAGCCATTGAGTTCATCTGGTTTAAATAAGAATACTAGGAGAATATGGGAATTCAAAATCCATCTCTTTGGATATAGATATGAAACTAGTTCTTTCTTAACTTAAACTAACCTTAAAGTCTATAAACTAACTTTAGCTATTATAAAAGTTGTATTATAGTGAATATTATGGAGTGTCCCATTGGTAAGGAGTATCAAAGACTAAAATATTGTAAAGGTAGTGTTCCTGACATGCAGTGGAAATGGTTGGAACATTGTATCCATTGAACTAGTGAATCATAGTGGATTTAATCAAATATACACATCATCAATGTTTGATCCTTCTATGTATCCCCATATAGTGAACCAAGTAAAATCTTTGTGTTCTATGAATTCTTTACATTTCTATTTATTTGTATTTGTTCTAGTGGCTTCAACCACAAGATAGAATGTTTGATCACTGTTCATATTGACATGAGTAATAGATCATAAGATTATTATAGAAACAATTAGTAATGTGATTCACCCTAATTATCCCCCCAATCTGGGTCTCTTAAATTAGAAAGTGGTAACTGATCTAAAAGTTTCATACCTTGTGAAAAAATTTCTCGAGAAAATCTTGGATAAGTTTTATCACTTACCATAGTTCATTCACCTCTAAAGAAAAATATGAATTTTCATGATAAGATAGAACTTAAGTATCCAGGGAAGACATAACTGAATCTTCAATACAATAAATTACCATATGAGGTTTTTGAACGTCATGTTAAGCTTGAAGGTTCTATTTAATAATTTTATATTCAAAGATCAATGTATTAGATTATGAGTAGATTATTGAAATAAAATATTGATTATTTAGATGATCATAAAGTGGGGATGTACTTGCTTTAAAAGTTGTTCAAAATTTAATTAGCTTGTTAAGTGAACTCAAAAGAGGCAATGGAGTTCAACCAAAAGAAAAAAGATAAATACTAGGAAAATAAAATTTTGAATTAAACTACTAAATAAAAAAAAAAATTAGTGAATATATAAGGAAACTTCTAAAAGGATCATATGATACTATAAAATGTATCATGGGGGATATCATTGAGAGAGAAGTGAAAGGGGTATGTTTCTTTAAGACTATAGAATGAAAATGAATGATGTGGAAGTAAGTCTTGAAATAATTTATGAATGTGACGAAATATTAGATAGAAGTTAAATCACATAGAATAATAGATATGGATAATATTATTCTAATCGAAAATTTGTTTCATTGTGGTGAGATACTGAGGATGAATATTGTTTTTAAAGAAAGTATGATACACTCAATAACCAAAAAAATATCTAGGTTTGAAATGTCTTGAGTCGCAGGTGAAGTTAAGAAACATAAAAGGTTCCTAAGAAAAATATTGAAAAGTTTATAAGAAAATGTAATTTGTTATTGAGGATACTAGAAAGATTATTATCCAAAATAAGACTCAAACTAATAAAAAGGGAGCTTGAGATCATCAACTGATCAACCTAATGCAAGCCTAGGGAAAAATATTTCCTACTATCCTACTAAATTGTTCTATACTAATGTATTTTAAACTAATAGTATAGGATATAAATTAAAATATAGAGAAAATATAGATGAATGAATATCCCATAAAGTTATGTATATTAGATTTTGTTCAAAATAAGTTCAATTTAGTCTAATAACTCAACGAATAAATTTTTTACAAACTTTATCTGTAAAAAAGGAAGAAAAATTATAGACTACTGTTGGTGTTGTTCGATGTATGGATATATGTAAACGTAATATTGGAATAACATATTAATTTATGAAAAATATAAAACACTTATATTTAGTGGTTAAATATAAAGTAAATATATGTCATGATGTACTAAAGAAATGATCATATATAAAGAATAAATTTCTCTGCCATGAACAAATATGAATCTCTTGAAAAATATTGTGATTATTCCAATAGAAGTGTCATAATTATGAGGAGTGTCAGTATATACCAATCATGATCAAATCATATTTCACTGAGGATGGAAGACAACAATATCATAAGAATAAAATAATAAAATTTAAAAAATCTACCTGGGTGAAGAATAGTAAGTGAATGTAAAAAAATATATCCAAGAAAAATATTATTATGGATGTCACACCAATTGAGAAGAGATGATTATATAGTGGAAGAAAATACGAAATCATAGACAATGGTTAAATAGCTATGAAAATTAGTGATAAAGGTATGAGGCTAATGTTAATTAAGTAATCAATCCAAATGATGAGTAACAGTATTGGTTTGGTATAAGACATCCAGAAAATAAAAAATCAAATTTTATGAGATATTGTATATAAACGGTGACCCTAGGATTGTTAAAGATCTATGTGATAGTTATAAACTATCTAGGCATACATATAATCACTGAAAAGATTGGTTACCTAGAAAATATGAATTTCTAAGAAAACAAATAACCCAAGAATTCTTGTGATGAAAATATTTTTGTAACGAAGGAGTCCACACATAAAAAAAATATTAAGGAATTTCCTAAAACATTGGTAATCATATATCCAAATCTTTTGGAATTGGCTAGGAATATGGAACAACATTAGAAAAATTTAATTTCATTACTTTTTATAGTAATGCATCTAAGACAATGGTAATTTTGGATTCAAAAGAAATAATAAGAAAGGAAGTGTTTATAAGTAGTGTAATGAAAAATAATTCCATTATAAAGGCTTGGAAGAAAGGGTTATTCTACAAAGACCGACCACCATCCTCATCTTGAGGATGATTGAGGTAACTCTCTCCTACCATTTAAAGGTTTCTAATATTTCTTTAAATTGGTTCATTCTTAAGAGGTAGGTATCATCCATGTTATTATAAGAGATAAAATAGAATAAATTTGTTAAAATAAATTAAGGATACATTTTTTGGAGATCTATACCTGATATCGAATATGTGTCAAAGATTTTATAATAGTTCTAGTGGTATAAAACAACCAATTAAGAAAGAAAAGTTGACATAAAACTCTTTCTCAAGTGGTATTTGACCAATTAAATAAGGATATAAAAACTCTAGAATATAATTGGTTTCATTCACATACTACATGCTTAAAAAAAATTTGTATCTGTTCGTTGCTTTAAAAATACCCTAAAGTGGTAGAAGAGAAAATCATTAGCAATAACTTATTTCCAATTATGAAAATTTATTTCAAAATATGGTTTCAAGATTTGAAGGAATTTAGAGGAAGTTGGTAATGAGAACTATAATTATTACTAAAATTATCTAAAAATAAATATTCCATGTGATAACCAGATGATCATTATATATCATGTTATGTTAATTGATCCCAAATGAGGTATTCCCCCCAAAAAAATTATTTATTAATTATTTGTTAATTGTTTGGTGTAATTGTTTTTGAGATCACATGATTTTTTTTTATTTATACAAAAAATGAAATTTATATCTTCTAATTTATATGGATATCATTATCATTTTTAAAAAACTCTTGTTTTATACATCGATTTCTGACTAAATAGTGATTGAGGATTTGTTGGCATGTCATTTCTAAATGATTAAATTCACTAATTGTTATTTGAAAGAATGATTGAAACTAACATATGAAAGTGGGAAAAATTGTGTGTTATTAATGTGGTAATTTTTATAGAATATTGAAAATTTTGATGGTACTCATATAAAGTGTATTTTGGTAGGAATTAAGGGGGAGTGCATATGAGAAAAATAAATCATTCAAATATGGTGGTGTTACCTCCAAAAAATTGAAAAACAGTCATTGTAATTTTTTTATAATGTGGGAGGAAGAAGGGCCATAAAATCCATATACCATAATCATACATATATTTCATGTTATATATTCAACATAATCTATAAGGGGTATTTTTGCAACCTTAAGTTTATGAGATGAATTTTTTCAAAATATTTTGATGGGTATGAATGGATGTGTCTAATGAGTTACATGGAAGCATTGATTTATCTGGAAGTTGAGTTCTTATAGTTATGAATGGATAATACAATTAGTTACCTATATTAATTAATTTATTTGGAAAAAAAATTTGAAATGATTTTAACATTGGAAGTTTCATTGTGGTTTTGTTTATGAAGATGTGAAAAAATAGACATAAAAATATAGATAATATGGTTAATAATTTTTATGGAAATATATACTAAATTAAATAAGAAAATTCCATAATTGAACAATATGCTCCACAACAGTGGTTGATCATGAATTTAAAATTTATACAAAATAAGTGGAAGGGGTCAGTATATAGTGAACACGCTGGGTGGGATATCATGCAGGATAACAAATTTGTAGGTCGATCTGAGCAGTTCTATGTGATTTATCATTGGATTGATAACAAATATTTAATAATATTTGAGGTGAAATAAAAACCTTGTATTTGATGTGGGATTATATCCAAGTAAATCTATATTAAACCTCATCCTTAGGTTTCTATTCATAGGTTATCTTGTGCCTACATCAATTATATCAAAGTTAATCTATATTAAAATTTACAAAAATTATTCCTCCATTACTTTCCATGGAAGTTCATTAAATGTCGGATTGAATGACCATGGGATATCATGAAAATATCGATGTTTTTTATAAGAATCACATAAAATCTATGTGTCCTCCTAAATTTTGAGCATAACATGTATACTGGTGATATAAGAGACATAAAGTTTTTTATGTGAATGGAATACAAGAAATATATAGTTAGTTTTAGAAAAAAAACATTCTTTTAAAACTGGGTGAACAAAAAATAGATTCAATTCATTCATGGAAAATTTGTTTCATTTGTGAATGGATGGTGCTGATATTTTTTAGATCGAAAACATTGATATGAGAGTGTGCGTACCCTGTGAAGATGATTTATTTTTTAATGGATTGATATTAATATTTTTTATCATAAATAGCAGTTCATGGAAAACATATTAGGTTGGTATCATAAATGGATCATTTTTATTTTAAGAGGCAGCACAAAGTAAGTTGTTGAAGTTTTCCTATAAATACCAATGGTATCATCATTTAAATAGAGTAGAAAAATAGGGATAGAAGAATATGAGAGACCATGTGGGAAATAGAAGAAAATATCTTTGTATTTATGTTGGGATATCCATGATGGTCTCCTTGAATTATATAATTATATATTTTGACTATTTCAGCAAAGAAACCTATGAAAACAACATTGTGTGTATATTCTTATGTAATATAGTACCTTTATGATGTCCATGAAGATTTTTCAATTTCATAAAGGATATTCAATAATATTTATCTTTATGAAGAAGAAATAAGTTTGTTTTAGTCATACTTATGTGAAAATAGTTTTGAGAAGTCCATGTATTAATATATCTATATGAAGAACAACCTCTCACACTAGGTTTTTCACAAAGTAGAGTTGAGAACTGTTTTCTAGAAGTAATAGATGTTTATCAAAGTTTATTCATGGTAGATAATATTAAAATACCCATCATTTAAAATTATAAATATATTATAAATTATCGATATATTCAGTTTATGTAACGTAATTTATGAAAAAATGCATTGTACAATTTCAATTCGAGAGGGGGAGTATATTCTAGTTTAGTGCAATGGAAGGAAGTAAATAAATCCTTTATACTATCTCTTTGAATTTAATAATATAAGAGGGATATTAAAAAACCTAAAAATATTAATATATTTGGTCAGTGTATATATTGAATGGGTTGAAATAATTTTGGGGATCACATCTCAATGTTTTTGGAAGGATGAAGGCTTTAGAGCTGGTGGATCGTCATTGTTATGTCTATATTTACAATAATGAGTGTTTAAAATTTTCATTAAAATATTTGAATTGTGATCATCATGGAGAATTTTTTATTTTTTTTCTGGTAACTGACACACTTAACTCTTAATGTGTTGAGTTTATCTAGTTTGAATAAGCAGGTGGGAAACATATTGATATTCATAGCACATCTATATAGTGGTAGAGATGAAACTAGTTCATGATTAGCTTGGGGAGACCATAATGTTTATAAAATTTCATTATACTCAGTCAAAAAAATTAATGAATTAAATAAGAGGGACTATCCCTTTGGCGAAGAGTGAAAGTGCCCTAAATATTGTTAAGATAGAATTCTTGGTGCGGAGTGAGTGGGACCAAAACATTACATCCACATAACTAGTTAATATTAGTAGATTTTGGCACATTGAAACATCATTGATGTGTGATCAATATACTAACCCCTTTGTGGTTAAAAGGGTAAAATATTTTTTCTCTATGTGTGGTTTACATTTATACATATTTTTGTCTGTATCAGTGATTACAACATCATGAGTTATAGGATGAACAGTGTTCTTACTAACACAATAACAATATCATAAAATAATAAAAGAAAATGTTAGATTTTCGATTCACCATAATTCACCCCTCTATTAATGTGCCATGGCTTATAACATGTTATTTGTTAATGTAGTTGGAGGAGGAAAGTAAATGTATCTTGAAGTTTGGTGATTGAGTGAGAATCTACCCACTAAAGAGAAGAGAGTTGTTGGTATCATGAACACATAGAAAATGAATATGAATGTGTTCTGCATTCATATTTTGGTAGAAAAAATTGATTTTTTGGTTTTTTAAATACCATTCTAGAAGGATTCAAGATAGAAACCCCGTAAATAAGATGATTTTTTAGGAAGTCTTCCTGGAATCAATAAAAATTATGATTGTAGGAGACGCACAATCTACAATATATCACATGAAATTTGAGACCCATACTTTTCATACACAAATATTACATCTTAATAGATGAATATTAATTACATTACCATTTAATTTATTCCAAAATCATTTAGGTGTAGTATCTTTGGAAGCATAGAAACATAAACAACTTGTTCATAATAGTTCTACATCATATCCCACTTACATCTTCATAACTGTCATCCTTCTTAGACTTATCATACATAAAAAATGTCCTTGTAACCTTTGAAGGGAAACATAAGAAATATTGAGCACTGATGATCAGTAAGGGTTCACAAGGGAGATATCAATATTCATAAAATAATAATATGAAAAAATTGGTATAAAAACATGATCTTAATAATTTAAAATTATACCATAAATATTATAAGTAATAATATTGAGTCATGCTATAAATATTGGAAGTTCATAAGACATGAATCATAAAGGAGTCATAGAATATGATCTATGAGAGCATAACATTGACATAAGACTTGGAATTGTGGCATAAACATAAGCACATAACATCATTTATACAAAAGTCAAGGATATTTTATAATACTATCATAGTTTAATGATTAACCTCTACAAATGTAATTCCCCATGATATGTAACTCTTTCATGTGGAAAAATTTGGTTGGTTAAGGGACCTAAAGTGTTCCTCCCCATATAGTAGATGTTCTCGACTATCTAGAGGGGTGGGAAAATATATTGGGGAGACTATACCTCTTAGTATAGAGATACAATATATAATAAATAAATGATATAAATAAGTATCATAGTAATGAAAATAGTGTAAATAGTACAACATACAATTGGGATTTAAAAGCAAGAACTGACAAACCGAATAATGGGTAAACATGTAATGACAGGATGAAATATACTTAAATAAAAAAATGAATTAATAAAAATAAAAGAATCATTTGGAACAAATAGACTCAAAAGACACCAGTCCCGAACCCTGGTTTTGTCCCATATCCATACTACATCCAATGAAGCAAGAAACAAATTAGAAACAATACCATCGTCCCTTTTAATAAACATTCATCCATGTAATATACAAGAGTACCAAATGGTGGATTGAATAGGGTGTGAGTAAAATTTAATTGGTCAATATCACCATTTAAAAACAAAACCAATATTATAATAATTTCATGAAATAAAACAAAAAATATGTGTATTAATTAAAAAAATAAATCTAATACAACAATAAACCCACTTTGAATTCATGTTGGAATGTCTTTGAGCATGTAGCACAACCATGCCAACCATAACCACATATCTAAGGTATAATAAAATATCTAAGAAAATACAATTGTATAAGCATTTCATCGTCCATTATGAGAAATCTATATAAGTATTTCAGTATCTTGGGCACATCCATCTATATAATCATTTTATCATCCTTGGCATATCCCTCAATATAAGCATTATATCATAAAACTTGGCTAAGTACTCTATATAATAATTACATCATTGGGGCATATGACCTACCTTTATAGCCTATGTGTGTGGTGTGTGTGTGTGTGTGTTTGTATGTAATTATAACCCGAGCACCTAATATATGAATTACAACATCAAATAAAACAATATTCATAATAGAAAGGATATCACAATATTGTGTCATAAACCTCAATTGTTAACTTCTTATATTACCCTTTGTATTTAAATTACACATTCATTTTTAAATCAAATTATCACCAGTTATTTTGATAAAAAATAATTCATTTCCAAAGTGATTGTATATCAATAAATAAATTATGTTATCATATCATGCTAATTACACTTTAATTCATTAGCTAATTCATTATAATTAAGGGGTTCTCTCACCCAATGTCTAGCCACAATCCAAGATGCAACACAATTGAATCCAAATGGATCCATGGAATAATTCAATATAATACATTATTAATCATTTAGTTAATTAATGTACATGTTTTGTTGAAATAGTAATAATGTTGCACATACTTATCAATTAAACAGACCATGGGGTTATGATTTAGACCATAAACCATTATCTAGTAATTAATGAAACAATTAAAACAAGAAACACCTATAATAATGTTGGAGAATAAGATTATAAGAAGGAACCTAGATCGAACAAAATCAATCTCAATACCCAAACCAAATTCAGTCAAGATCTTCCACCACTACAAAAAAAAATATCAACGGAAGAGAGGGGATACCAAAACAAAACAACTCATCAAAAATTGATTGCTCAAATGGGAAATTCGAAAAGTAAGTGGAGTCTCTAAAATCACCAAGAAATTTTCTAGGTTTTGAGATATATAATCTTTTGTAGATATAGAATGAACTTATATACTCATCATGAATTTAAAATGTCTTAGAACATGAAATAAAAGACGTGTAAAATTTACACAGCGCACAATCATCGATTTATGAGATACACCAAAAAATGCATCACCCTTGGTTAAAATAATCGTGCTCAAACATTACATGACATGAACTAGTTTCACAACATGTATTTATTTTACATTATTAACCATTGAATGGAATCTTCCTGGTGATAATAATACATCATGTAAAGTTTACACGGTGTGTGCATTCCCTATATCTATCTTTATTCCTTACTTTAGAAAAATATCATGGACCACCTCTGAGGACTTAAAAACACATAGTATAATATCATAATCCACCTTAACATGTTTATAACAAAACTCCATCAAATAAAACAATCATAAATTCCTAAATATTGGTTAATTTCATCAGAAAAATATCATATCTCTCAATGAGACTCGACCACCAAGGGTTAGAGAAAAAGTAATACAAAAAAATGGTTCATCACAAAATAAAAGAGGGTGGTACCTAGAAAAAGATGTTTTCTTAAACTAAATAATCATAGGAGTCATGTTTCACTCCCAATAATATCTTAGTGGAAAAATACTCTTACTCAAATGGATTCATTCACTATTCCAATCTGATTTATCTCATCAGATATCAATCTTTACCTAATGCTTTGGAAGGAGATATAGGTCGCACAAGTCACATAATTATAATCATATATATTTGTGACATAATATCATAAACCATTAATTATATTATAACTCATGAATTCTTACCTAAATATAAAAGTTATGATATGTTTACTAAATATGAATCATTACCTGATTAGATATGTATCATGGCCCACTAATGTAATAATGGAATTATAAAGGGGTCATTATTTTAGTGGGAGTGGTTTAATAAAATTCCTTGTTAAATGACTTTAAATAATGATAAAATTTTAATCAAAGAACATATAATAAATAAAATGTAATCTTCACCATAAAACATTGATTTAAGATCAACATTTTAAAAAGAGAAAAAATATTCTAATAAATTTTCTTGACTAGTATAAAAACATAACAATCCATCTTAATACATAAGGAAAATTTAGTGTGTTAAAAACTAATTTTCGAGAAACAACATATTCAAGTTATTCAGTGAGAGTATCTATATTATTATGATAAGAATATAATGATTCACTTTTCTATTAAAATTTATTTTTTTATGAAATATTAACAAAAGAGTACTATTCTTCCCTCTTGTACTCAATATGATTGAATATTTTTATGATTGGATAAACTAGATGTTTAATTTAAGAATTTTTATGAATATAGAATTCATTATATCCATTACCGATCTTTTCAATTTATTTCTTCTTCAACTTCTTCTTCTTTAGTTGTTTCATGATAAAGTAATAACATAAGTATTACTTACATAATGATATGTTATTATAAATATTAAACAATCCTAATTCACTTTCTATCCATCTTACGGAAAAATGAAATCACCGCGCGTGCGTACGTACGGAATACCGTCTCCACGCCGTGGTGTAATCTATTTTCCACCATCACCTTACAAGGATGGGTATAATGGTGTAATTAGTAACTATATATGATTATTATAAAGTGATATTGATACTGAAACAGTATAAATACACTTAAATACAATTCCACGATCATGGGACCAATATCATCGCTCGTGCGTACGTACGGAATACCGTCTCCACGATGTGATGTGACTCGTTCTACATGATCATCATTACATAGTAATTATATAAATGAATTGTATTAATAAATATGATATATGTTACACTAATACCATTCTGGATATAAGGTATCTATAACCTTAAAATAAGAATAAGAATTTATTCGGCAAAACACGCATAAGAACAAAAGGCAATAAAGACCCGAGTAACAAGTAACAATGAAATATTACTAATAAGAAGCTAAGAATACGACCATATATGATATCATATCAATATGTATGATTCTTTAATAAGTCAATAACATTATTTAAACCATTATACAGGAGCTTCGGACACGTACAAAGCAAATCAGACCTAAGGTAAGGGAAATATTACAATCTCATTTTTATCCGAGATTGTTTGTACTTTGAAATTTACTGTGGTGTATTTTATCATCCACATCCATGTTTCCTCAATATGTAATATTATTCTCATCCACCTATAATGGTTTAAATCCAATTTTACCCTCCGATGAATTTTTAGTAAAGAATATGAAAGGAATCTTTTGTCGTTTTTCATACGAGGTACTTTTTGACTTTTCCGAAAAAAGTACGAAGAATGTTTTTTTTAAACTTATACGGAAAGAATGGATTTTCAAAACATTATTTCCAAGAATCTTAATTTATAAGTTTTCAAGTTTATTTTTAATCAACTTCTGTTAGTTTATAATTGTATGACATGTTAAGAAAAGAAAAGTGTTTTTGAAGTAAAAAGGATATTTTCCTCAAGAATGGAGTTCAAATGTTTCATCAAAATTATTTTCCATTTAAGATAATATAGGGTTCTGTTTTTATCCCTATTATTACATTGATTTGATTATGTTGTGAGGGAATTATTTGTATGATGTCATTTACCTTATATGATTTGTTTTATGATGTCATGATGTTTCAAGAATCCCATTTTTGTTCCATGTGTTATGCGATGATGTATTATTTATGATTATGTGGCACACATAAGAAAGGATTCATTATAAGATGGGTGGGACCTATTTCTCCATCCAATGAATTGGGTAAAGATTTATATCTCATGAGATAGACATGGATGGAACGGAAGGTTATTTCGGTTCAGTGATACAGGACTTAAACGAGGAGTGAACTCGGTTCAGAAATGGACTTTGTCCGCTAAGATAGTCTTGGCAATGATTCATGACTTACAAGAAATGATTTTCCATGATTATGTGTGCATGCCACAAAGATTCAAGTTTTATGTTATGATTATGGGGATCTCATTATCACTTCTATGATTTATTCAATGTTAAGATATTATGATCTCTTTTGCAGGTTATGATTTTCAAAAAGATATGATATGATTTTTATTTCTTTTATTTGCCCTTGCTGAAAATTTGAGATCACCCTTTTTTGTATGTTTTCTTTTCCCCAGGTCAGGAAGATGGATATTAAATAGAATATTCTAAAAGGGACCCTAGATATGATGAAATAAATGGGATACACTGTAGAAGATTTATGAACCAGTTGTTTATGTTTCCCAGTTTCTAAAGACACTATACCTATACGGTCCTTTGTGGTTTTGTCATATGTTGTAATAAGTGTGCTTCAATTTTGAGGTATTAACAATGTATGTAAAGTATGGGTCGCTATATATATGCCCATACATATACCTAATTTGTCAAGTTATACTCATCTCATACATGAGGGAAGGACACAACGAAGGTAGAAGTACTATGCAGGTAACACCAAGAAGATAAAACCACGATGGTAACACCACGAAGGTAGAAGTACAACACAGGTAACACCACAAAGATATAAGTAACACAAAGGTAACACCACGAAGACAATACCAAAAATGCAGAAGTACAACACATGTAACATCATGAAGATAGAAGTACCACATAGGTAACACCACAAAGATAGAAGTACCACACAGGTAACACCACAAAGATGATACCACAAAGGCAGAAGTACTACACAGGTTACACCACAAAGATAGAAGTATCACACTGGTAACACTACGAAGATAGAAGTTTCACAGAGGTAACACCACAATGATAGAATTACCACACAGGTAACACCGCGAAGATAGAATTACCAAAGAGGTAATACCACCAAGATTGTAGTACCAAATAGGTAAAAGCCTCATCTCACAATCAAGTATAATTTATGTATAGAAGTAGAGATTATTAGTCGTAAACTAGATCATCTTATTCTGTTAAGAAACACTACTACAGACCCACACAAGATCAATAGGTAACTAACCCCTTCTGAACCACACCAGATCGATAGATAACTAACCCCCGCTGACCCACAGAGGATCTAACCCACACATGATCAGTATGTGCTGACCTACATAGGATCACTGAGCGGTGACCCACACAAGATCGACAGATGCTGAACCACATAGAATCGATGTTCTTTCTTCATGTTGCAGCCTGTCATAGGTTTCCGCGCACCTGGTGTGCTCGAGTCCCATAGAAACTTCCCATTGATATATTGTTCACACCTTGACCACCCCTAATCTTTCCAAAGTAGTAACTGAAAGGACATCTAAGTCGTAGGGTTACAATGTGATAGATGGCACGTCAATCGGATGCCCAGTCTGTGAGTTATATGCATTTTAGCTCTGAGGGCCTGGTTGGATTCGGGTTCAATCCAACCCAAGCGAACACCAACTTTCTCCAAATCTCAAACGAGTGTCTGGTTCTCAAGATATGCCTCTTTAATTGTTCATGGGTCTGGTTGGGACATGTTCGGTCCGACCCGATCGGACCGATCGGGCCCGACTCGGTCTAGGCTTGGCCAGGGTGGACTCATCCCGCTGAGCCGATGTCGAGTCTGAACTGCAAGAGGGGCGGCTCGCAACGACGGCCCAGCCGGAATATGGTGGCCTGCAAGCAGGTGGCCTGCAATGGGGGTGGCCCACAATGGGGGCCTAAAAACAATAGGGTGGCCTAAAAGGGGGAGGCCTGGGCAGTGTGGGGCGGCAGCCCACTAGGGAAGTGGTATGGTCCGGGGTGGCAGCTCGTTGGGGCGGCGGCCTGCTGGGTGGCAGCCTGCATGGGTAACGGCCCGGTCTGAGGACAGCGGCCCGCTCCGAGGGCGGTGGCCCGCTCTGAGGGCAGTGGTCCGCTCCGAGGGCGGCGGGCCCCTCCAAGGGCGGCGGCCCCCTCCGAGGGTGGTGGCCCGGTCAGAGGGTGGGGGCCTAGTGCGAGGGTGGCGGAGTGGTTTGAGGGCGGCGGCCCGGTTCGATGGCGATGGCCTGACTCGAGGGCGGAGGCCTGCTCCGAGGGTCGTGGCCCTGTTCAAGGAGAGTTACCCTCTCTCAGGGAGGTGGCCCAACTCGAGGGCGGCATCCCACTTTGAAAGAGGCATCCCAATTCGGTATAACGCGGGGGGGGGGGTGTATACCCCTAGTCAGCTGGATTCCCGAATGGCCTAGAGGTCATTTCATTGGTGAGGCAGCAGCATTGTGTGGGCACTGCTCGGTCACTGCAGAACCCATCTGAGGTTGGTTCGGCCTCCGTCGAAGCTTCTGATGCGGCTTAAATTCGTCGGCGGCATTGCGGTTGCACCGCCTTTCTTCCTGCGGTTGGTCATCGTGCCGGCAACCTCTTCTGTTCACTGCGGCTGATGTGCCACAGCCCTCCTCTTTCACTAAGCATTGACGTGCTTGCAATATTTCGAGGTGGTCCAAGGAAAGAAAGATAGTAGAGGGTTCGATCCAGGTTCGTTAGGATCACACCCTCTGCTTTAGCACACAATATGGAGGATATTAAGGGAGTTCAATAAATAGTTGTATTGAACACAAGATTAAACGCACAAGATTCTCTACAATAACCTCTCCCAAAGACGAATGAATCGCGGGTCAACCCATAAGTTGTTTGACTTGTGTTCTTCATGTTATTAAAGAATGGATAATAGAAAAATCACTTGGATACGTAAATGAATTAAATCCCCTCCCAGGATGAGATGTTGTTTGACGAAGTTCGAAAGAACCTCCTTTATCATTGTCACTGGTTCGTGACTTGGTGGCGCTCGTCACTGCTCGTTGGAATGATTCTCGTCCTCCACATGGCTGGCGCCCTCGTACTTTATCAGGGCTTCGTCGCTTGGTGAAGTCATGCCAACACCCCTCCCTGTCCCATATAAATTGGAGATTAGAAGGAGTGTTCAACTCTCAAAGAATTAATGAGGTTATTTTAATTAATGAAACTCCCAAATTCCAAATGGCGGGGTTATTGGAAAAATATATTCAATCCATATATTGGCTTGACATGTAGCTGGGCCCACCAGCATCGTTCATCTATTGGAAGAAAGAAGGAAAATAAAATAACAAAACATGTTATTTTATTAATCTTTAAAAAGTCCACAAAAATAAAATTTTCACCCAACCAACTGTGGTTGAAGTTATACCTCCCTTTGGAAAATCATGGCATTGCGTATTCAATGGTTCCCTCAGATTTTTAATCCGAGAAATTGTTCAGAAGTTAAAAAATGTCGCTCACACGTTTACTAAACGTACCAAAAAAAAGTTCGGAATATTATTAGCAGTCACCCTCGACCTACACCAGTCGAGGTTAGGATCTGCCTAAGTGAAACACTCCCCAACGAACCCCACAGTACTCATGGATATCCAATCCGAGTTTCCTTTTAAAAGTTATGGATTTTACAATAAAATTATTTTCACATAATTATTTTATTTACAGAAAAAAACTAACATTCATTAGTGGCCCGCACCATCCAATGTTAATATCTTCCTAAAGAGAACATATCCTCATGAGTTTAGCAGTGGTCTCAGTTTTTTAATCCGAGTTACCATTCGTGAGTTATAATCATTTGAAAAAAAATTCTTATTTAATTATTTTTTTAATGGTTAGTCCATTTTCGGGTTTTCTCACAAGAGGCCCGCGCGGACTAAAGTTAAGTCGCGCCTAGGGAAAACCCGCCATCCTGAGCGCAAATTTTGCCTCATATTTTTTATCTGAGTAACCTTTTAATAGTTATTCAACATTTTTAGGAAAAATTCTTACACATGCTAATTAAAGTTTAACAAAACTTCGACGGATCATTCTAGGTAGTCCGGGCCTCGGAATCACGTGACGTCAGATTTCACAGTCTCAAAATAATTATTTATAATAACAAAAATATGGAATTGGTAGGACATTAAATTCATCCCACCATAGCTCTTTACATCCCCAAAATACACCACATAGACTAAGGAAACAAATGGGGGTACTGAGCATTGATCTGATCCTCCAGCTCCCATGTGCTCTCCTAGAGGTTCACATGCTGCCAGCGAACGCGCACCAGAGGTATTTACCTCCCCAGAAGGACCTACCCTTATCAATCCCCAATCTCTACTAGAACCTATATAACCATCACCCAATCATCTAAGTCCAGCTCGACATCATCGATCACTTGATAAGGGTCATGCACATATCTCCTCAGCTGAGATATGTGGAAGACTTCATGCACCCACTCCAACTGTGGTGGTAGTTCCAAGCGATATGCCACCTCGACAATACTCCAATGTATCAGAAATGGTCTGATAAACCTCGGTGATAACTTGCCACCTCGGCCAAATCTATGTAATCCTCATCGAGAGGAGAATTGAAAGAAAAAGTGGTCCCCAATCTTGGAACCCCAAAGGTCTCCGTCTCTTGTAGGAATAAGACTTCTGCCAGCTCTGTGCAGTCTCCACTTGCTGACAAGTGAGACATCATGATACAAACTCTCAAACTGTTTTCTTCATCCTTGGCCACCAGTAATGACATCAGAGGTCATAGTACATCTATTCCACTCCATTATGTACCGTTAGAGGGGATGTATGGAACTCCCTCAATAATTCCTCCTGTAGCGCCACTGGTACCATAGTACACCCTCTGAAGATGATGACATTATCCCCACCTTCAGAAAATCTATCAAGTTCCTATCCTATGTATATCTTGGAAAGGCAAGACTCTTAGTCATTGTCCCCAAGTTGTGCCTCCCTGACTCCCTAAATGAGTGGGGGAGTGACTGTTAGAGACTGAAGATAAGTTGTTTAGTCTCGATCCACGCAGGGTATCCGCAAAGCGGCTAGCTTGACTATCACCTCACTCAGCAACGGTATACCAGATCTCTTGCCGAGTGCATTTGATACTACACTCTGCATTACAAGAGTATAGACTATCTCAAAGTCATAGTTCTGTAGGATCACTATCCATCGCTACTATCTCATGTATAGGTCTTTCTGATAAAAGATATACCTGAGACTCTTGTGATCAGAGTAGTTATTAAAATGTTCACCCATCAAGTAGTGCCCCCACATCGTTATCGCAAATTCCACAGTTTCTAACTCCAAGTCATGGGAAGCATAGTTCTACCCATAAATCATTGTCTCAACTCTTGAAATATTTGCTGACACTTCTTTTTCCAATGGAGAGGATCGCCCTTTTTCCTCAAAACTGACAAGGGTGCTGCTACCATAGAGAAGTCTAGTTCAAAACTTCGTTTGTACCTAGCTAATGAATAATTCCTACCCCCTTCACGGAGGTAAACCTAGAAACATATTTTGAAAGGATGACCCCCACAGTTTTCCACTTCGGTTGTGAACTGAAAACTAAAAACTCTCGCTGCCATGAGGGTTGGGCTTGCTGACTCAAGTGTGATCATCTACCCCCTCCTTTGCAAGATTTTGTCATGTGCTGCCTGGGTTTCCTTTTTTCCAACCAAGGAAAATCCCATTCCTACATTTTTGTTAAACCACAAACTTTTTTCCGAATAAAATCAATCTGAGTATGAATTGTGGATGTCCAATACATACCCAAACTAACGTCGTAAGGCCTTGACGCAGCCACCAGGAGGTTCCAACTGAAACTCTCGCCTCAAGGGTCATATCACATTTTTGGCGTATGTGTGATTATTTCATCTCCTCTCAAAGGTACCTCCATAAATGAGGGTCCAATCAACGACATAACCGGAAACTCTAGGTTTTGGACTAGATTCGTGGAAGGAAGGAATGATATGTACCTATGTCTATTAATATGGCAGCTAGTAGTAGACACCGACTATTCATTGAATCTTTCCTAGAGCCCTTGGGTCACAATCCTTGACCATATACAACTACTCCTTCCCCTATCCTCTAGCTCTCTAAGCCTGGTGGGGACCACAAATGGGGTGGTTGTAACATGTTGAAATGTACACCACCTCTCGCTGCTCTCTTAGCTTTGCTGCCACATCTGCAGCCCTACAGATTAATTTTTCCCTAACACTTCTTCTTCCCAAAACATTTTTACATGCTCAAGTATCTGATGCTGGCTCCAGTTTCTTGATTTCCCACTAAAAACATTCACTGGCTGTATCCGCTCATCCAAATGACATTCATCCTCAAAGGTTCTCTCTAGCACCCTAACATTGGTAGGAATGCATAGAGGAATCGTGCTTTCTCATACATCCTTAAACACACCGTACTCGGAAGTCTGAACCTCGAATCAATGATCATATCATATTCATTGGGTACCAAGAATAGTAGGTACGCCTCGATGAATACTCAGCTATCGGCATGTTGTCCTACCGAAGCTTTAGAAGCTCTACAGAACTCTCAGGCTCCTCCTCAAGCCAGTCCTCAACCGCTTGTGAGTCGGGCTCACCTCGAAACCAGAGGGGTATTTAATGCTAAAACTCATGTATTGAACTAATCCAAAATGTGTCCTCTACCGGTACCACCGGTTGTAACTGCTGCCCAATGGGTGGTGGTGCTACTGGTACACCACCTGAAGCTCCCAACGCAGTAATAGGGTCTTGCACTGGAGCCACATCGCTCGATGGGCCGTCATCGTGTACTCTCTTGGGAAACCTAGGTGGTTATCTTTTTGGCGGAATCCTAATAAGGAACAGGTGTTCCATGGTCATTAATTTATACCTGGTGAGCTGACTCCAAATAAATCAAAAGGAACACTTTTCAAAAACACATGCAATTAGTTTTTTCATGTCCGGAGTCGGAAATCAAAAGTCAGTCTCCTGGTGTAAGGATACGTCAGCCGTCACACCAACACTGGACTCCCCGAACTGAAAACTACACTCCTAACACTTAATAATATTGCTTCAGATAAATGATCAGAGTCCAAGTTCTTCTGTAGAACTGAACTCCTTTGATATAACTTGTCACGACCCGTCCCTCGGGGCCCTTTTTGTGACTACCCCTAGCCCACCTTCCATAGACCAGGTGTTGGAGGCTAGCACCAAAAAGGTTTATCCCTTAATAGGGAAGGAATTTCCTTTTTAACCAATACAGACACACATTCCAAGAACACAACAAGAAGCAACCATACAGACTAGAACGTAATAAAATGAAACCACCAATTAAACTGTTGTAGTAAAGGAGTGATGAATGTAAAAAGGGGCCAGAATACAAGACCAACTGTAAAAGTACAAGTACGACTAGAAGTACAATACAAGAGAAAGAAAAAAATAGCTACTTTGTCGTCCTCTGAGGTTCCTACCTATAGGGTAGGTATAGATCGCCTCCTAACCACTCCACGTCCGTCAGTCTCCTTCGCATCATGTTACGTTGAATGGTCCACCTCCGAGCACCGTCCATTCCTAGTTCCCTCATCCTCGATCAATGTTGTACATCATCTACACCAGACACAACAAGGTTCGGGTGAATCCCATGCAGGTTGAGTATAATAATACTCAGTAGGGACCCAAAGACACCCCTAGGTCCCCTAGAGTTCCACAAAGTAAAAACCAAAAATAAAGTCATTAACTCTACTTAAGTATATGCCCACAAAAATACCTAAGTTATCAAGATATACTCATCTCATACATGAGGTAAGTACATCACATAGGTAACACAACGAAGGAAGAAGTACCACACAGGTAACACCACGAAGATAAAACCATGAAGGTAACTCCACAAAGGTAGAAGTACCACGTAGGTAACACCAACAAGATAGAAGTACCACATAGGTAACACCACGAAGAAAACACCACAAAGGAAGAAGTACCACATAGGTAACACCATGAAGATGATACATCAAAGGTAGACGTACCACACAGGTAACACCATGAAGATAGAAGTACCACAACGGTAACACCATGAAGATAGAAGTACCACAACGGTAACACCACGAAGATATAAGTACCACACAGGTAACACCACAATGATTAAAGTACCACACATGTAAAATACTCATTTCACTATCAGGTATAACATAAGTAAAGAATTACAAATGATTAGTTGTAAACTAGATTATCTTATTCAGTTAAGAAGCACTGCTTCTGACCCACACAGAATCGATAGGTAACTAACCCCCACTGACCCACACATGATCGATAAGTAATTAACCCCTGCTGACCCACACAGGATCTGACCCACACAGGATCGGTATGCACTATCCCACACAGGATTTCTGAGCGCTGACCACATTGGATCTGACCCACACAGGATTGATAGATACTGACCCACATAGGATCGATGTCCCTTCTTCACGTTGGATCCTGCCACAGGTTTCATCGCACCCAGTGAGATCGAGTTCCATAGAATTTGACCCTCGAGATATCAGGAATACCTCGAACTCTATTGATCTCCCCAAAGACGTAACCCAACGGACCTCCATGTTGTAAGGGTTCCAACACGATAGACGATGCGTCAATCGGATGCACAACCTATGTGATATAAAAGTTTTAGCTCTAAGGGACCAGTTAGATTCGGGTTCGATTCAACCCGGTCGTACACCATAATTATCAAAATCACATGTGTAGTATACCAAAAGGACCGACTTGATCCAAGGATCCTAACACTATAGGTAGTTTTTCAAATAGAAGTCTTATTCTCACAATATTCCCCTTTAAGTATTCATGGACCCGATTGGGCCCAGGTCCGGTCCTACCCTATCAGACCGACCCGGCCCGACTTGGTCTGGGCGGGGACGGGGTGGACTCATCCCACTAGGATGATGTTCGGTCCAGCCTACAAGAGGGGTGGACCGTAATGGGGGTGGCATGACCCGCGTGGGGCAGTGGCCCGCTATGGCGGAGACCTAGTCCGGGGTGGGGGCCCGCTGGGGCAACGGCTCATCGTGCGGGGGACCACATGGGTAGCGGCCCTGTGCGAGGGTCGAGGCCTGCTCTGAGGGTGGCAGACCGCTCAGAGGGTGGCGGCCTTGTCCGATGGAGGTCGCCCAGTGTGAGGGCGGCGGCCCTGTCCGAGGGCGGCGGCCCGGCTCGAGGGTGGTCTCCTACTCCGAGGAAGGAAGCCCGGTGTGAGGGTGGCGGTGTCCCCGCTCAAGGATGGAGGCCCGCTCTGAGGGAGGTGGCCCAGTTCTGTCCAATGTGGGGGTGTGACCCCCAATCACCTGGATTCCCGAACGGCCCGAAGGTCGTTCGGTTGGCGAGGCGGCGACACCATGTGGGCGTCGCTCTGTCACCGTGGAACCCACTAGAGGCTGGTTTGGCCTCCGCCATGGCTTCGGTCGTGGATTCCATTTGTTAATGTCATGGTGGTTACACCATGTTCCTTCCCATGACTATCTGTCATGTCGGTCGCCTCCTATGTTTGTCGTGGCAGAAACGTGGCGTCCCTCCTCTTACGGCATTTGTCGATGTTCTCGCAGTCTTCCGAGGTGGAACATGGAAAGAAAGATAGTGGAGCATTCTGGCCGGGTTCGTTAGGCCCTCACCCTCCGCGTTAGCATGAAATATAGAGTATATTATGGTAGTTCAATAAACAGTTGTATTAAACACAAGATTGAACCCACAAGATTCCCTGAAAGAACCTCTCGCATAGAGGAATGAATTTCGGTTCAACCCGTTAGTCGGCTGAGCCATGTTCTTCGTGTTATTCAAGAAAAGAGAAGAGTAAAATCATTTGAATGCATAAATGAATTAAACCCTTTACCTTGAAGAGACTTCTTCTAATGACGGTAAACAGAATCTCCTTCATCATTGTCTTCGGTTTGTGACTCGGTGGCACTCATCACCGCTCATTAGAACGAGTCTCGTCCTCTAGGTGGTTGGCATCGTGGTACTTTTCAAGGGCTTCGTCACTTGGTGAAGCGGTGCCAACACCACTCCCCAAGCTCCATACAAATAAGAGAGGTGAAGTAAGTTGAAACACTCAGAAAATTAATGAGGTTCAATTAATCAATGAACCTTCTGAATTCCCAATGTTGCGGTTACAGGAAAAGAAGAGTCAACACAATTATTGTCTTGACACGTCACCGGTCCCAACTATGTCATTTGTCAGTTGGAGGAAACAAGGAAAATAAAATAACAAAACATGACATTTTATTAATCGTTCAAAATTCCACCAAAATAACTTTTTCACCTGACCTACTATGGTTGATGATATGACTCCCTAAAGTGGATCTCAGCATTGTGAATTCAACGGTTCCCTCAGATTTTTAATCCAAGAAAATGTTAAAAAGATAAAAAATGATGCTCACTCATTTACTGAATGTACCCGAAAAAAAAATGGAATATTATTTACAGTCACCCTTGACCCGCTCCAGTTGAGGGTAGGATCTGCCTAAGTGAAACATACCTCAAATAATTCAACGATACTCTCGGATATTCAATTCAAGTTACCATTTAAAAGTTTTTTATTTTACAATAAAATAATGGTCAATTATTTATTTTATTTATGACAAAAAACTAACATTCACAAGTGGCCCGTGCCGGCCAATGTTAGCATCTACCTAAGGATAGAATATCCTCAAAAGTTTAGCGGTGGTATCATGTTTTTAATTCAAGTTATTGTTCATGAGCTATAAGCATTTGAAAAATTAAATTATTTTTATTTTATTAATTTATTAATGGTTATGCCATTTTCTAGTTTTCTCATAGGAGGCCCATGCTGACTAAACAAAAGTCGGGCCTAAGGTAAACCTTCCATCCTCAGAACAATGGCGCCATCAGATTTCCGATCCGAGTAACAGTTTATTATTTATTCAACTTTTTCAGGAAAACTTCTTACATGCGCTAATTAAAACATAACAAAACTTTGACAGATTATTCCGAGCACTTTGGGCATCAGAATCACGCACTGTCATATTTCTCAATCTCGAAATAATTCCATATAATAAAAAAATATACGAAATATCTGGGAGATTTCATAATAAATGTTGGGTAGATGATACTTGTTCATGATAGCGATCTTGTTAGGTTGTCAATAATCAATTTATAATCTCATTTATCCATCTTCATTCTTAAGAAACAAAACTGATTCACCCCAAGGAAATGCACTTGTCCAAACGAATCCCTTGACAAGATTCTCCTAGAGTTAATTATATAATTCTTGAAAATCAATTGTGGGAATTGTATATGGAGTCATAGAAATATGTGTAGTGCTAGGTATGATTTATATTGGAAACTCAACTTCTTAATTTGGGGGAATACTAGGAAACTGTTAGAGAAATAAATCAATAAAATCCCACACAATAGGAATAGCTTCAATGTTAAGTTTCTCCCAAACCATCTCTGGTAATTTCCCCTTTTGAATAAGAATCATGACCCATACAATGGATTTATTTTCTATCAGAAGATCATTTTTTCATTACATTAGTATGTTATCAAAGGTGGATTCATAATATCAAACTAAACTTCCCTTCCGAAAAAATTAATGTGGGATTTATGTAAATAAATAAAATTCATTCAAAAGATAAAATAAAATTAAAATATATGGATAATTAGAAGATTTTCAGGAACACATTCCCAAAAACAACAATCGTAGACGAATCGCAGACTGGGGAAGTGACCACCATACCATTAATTTTTTTAACTATTTACTAAACATAAAAATTTTTACGTGGTACTATGATACCGTTAGAAGAGTATTTGGATAAAAAATAGTTGTTATATCTAGAATAAAATAAGGAATTATCAGTTTTAGAGAGAATAATAAGTGTACCATTCACCATGTCTTTATCATACCCCTCTTAAAAATAGTTATCATAAGATATTTTCATTTTTCTATATGATTAAGAGTTATTTCAATGTTAATCATCTTCATTAACCTTCATATTTTGTCACCGGTTATCATAATTCCCATATTCATTTCATTTAAAAAACTAGAGTGTGGGAGGTTTATTATGTTCAGTATTCTCTCTATTCATATCATTATCTAACTTATTCCCATCAATTCAGCATTTTATTTCCCAATGAACTTCCTTTTCACACTTAAAACATTTACTTTTTTACTTTAATAAAACTTCCCCCATGTTTTCTTTCACAATTTTAGTATAAAATAATGTTCAAATTATTTTCCCTATGGTTTTTTGAATTTCCTTCCAATCCCATTTTCCATTTCTTATCAAAACCATGAGATTTATCTATAACTCTAATCTGTATCTCAACCATGAAATACCATGGAATTATTTATTCATAACAAATAATGTCCCTGTTGGGTAATTCCATTTAGATACCTGGTTTTAAACCACTGAAGAATCGATCAACCATAATTTTAGGTTTTGATGATAATAGTATAAGCGTTCCTTACAAATATTATGAAATTTTCAATATAGGTACCAAATAATTAGTTATCCTTTTATTTCAACTCAAGTAATTCCAACCCCATTTTTGTAAAAAAATTAAATGAAAATACTTTTTGATAAATAATATCTTAAACTCATCCCACTTCATATTGTTAATTTATTCTTATTGTTTTATGTTCTTGATAAGAGCCCACTGTTGATCTTTCTTGCCTTCCAAATGATAAAAATATCGAATAAATTTCTTAGATTCTAGACACTGGAGAAAAAAATATATTTTTTCATTGGAACTGATCAATTTCTCAATGACAAGTGGATCAGTGGACCCACTAAAAGAATTTAGACTTCACCTTAGGAAGGTCTCAATAGAATTTTATTCCCTCCTTTACTTGTTTGTATTCATAGAAAGATTTATATCTTGAGAAAGTTGTGTGAGCATAGAAACAAGATTTATCATTCCAACTCCCATAAAATTTAGTGGCATAGAAGTAAAATCATTTCATTGTTCGTCACATTCTACAGAAATAAGATTCCTTCAGGTTCGATCCACTAAAAAAAACCAAAAATCAATGTGTGAGAAATATTATTCACTGAGGGAAACCACATTATCATGAAAAGTAATTTAAATTATATTCGAATCATGAAACCTTCTTCTACAAACCTCATGATTATCCGCGTTTATTCACAATAATTACCAAAGTTTTGGGATTTTATCCAATACTTGGACATATCCCTAGGGTTTTTGCTAAATTTTTCTCATCCTAATTTACAATATTAACAAACACTTTCTTTGATACTCCCTATAGTGACCCATACTTTTCATAAATACAAATTATATCTTAATATATGAATATTAATTATATAACATTATACTCTATAGTAGAATAATTTAGTTCTATCATCTTTAAAAACATCAAAACATAAGAAACTAGTTCATAATAGTTCTACACCATCTCCCACTCTGAACTTTATAACTACCATCCTTATCAGACATATCATACTTAAAAACTTTCATCATAACCTGGGGGAGGAAAGATAAGAAATGGTGAATGATAATGCTCAGTATGGATAAACAAGATAGATACCAATGACCATATTAGCATAAAATGAGAAAATGGGAATGAAAACATAATCCCAAAATTTTAAAATTATACCATTAATAGAATAAATCATTATATTTAGTCATGGTATAAATATTTTATGTTCATAATATAAGAATTAAAAATAAACCAAAGAATATGATCCATGAGTGCATAAAAACTTCATAAGACATGGAATAGTGGTATATAAATACTCATAGTAAATCATTTCATTAGTAGTCAAGTATATTTTTTAAGACTATCATAGTGGAATTTGTATAATCCCAAAACCATTTTAGTGGTAAAGGTTCACTCCCAAGACAATCATAGTATACAAATTCCTATACTGAATTGGGTTCACTCTCAATTTTTATGTTGTTTATCTCATGAGATATAAATCCTTACCCAATTAATTAGATAGAGATGTAGGTCATACCCAAAATATAATGAAATTCCTACATATGTGTTTCATAAGATCACAAACCATTCATAATATAAAAACACAAGAAAAGAAATGGTTTTCTTAAAACAATTCATCATATCATAACTCATGGAAAATAAATGTGTTTCATAAACATTTCATCATTTCATTATACAAAAACCCATGGAAAAGAAATGGGTTTCATAAATATTATGTCATAATATTCATAAACAGTGTAGATAAATAATAATGATGGTATCCTTTGACTGAATCCCAATTAAAGAATAATTAAAATCAATTTTTTTATTTGAAAAATATAAACACCATTAAAAGATCATAAAGGTATTATTGAGGAAATAGAAATTTCTATTTTGAAATCACTTATAAAAAAATAGATCAATATAAACGAAAAAAATCTAAAACAATAATATAAAATTTTAAAGTAATCTTTAATGAAAAAATTATTCAGGATGGTGGGAAAATATGTTCATTCCTTAAAAGTTTTTTTAAAAAATTATTCCATAATTTTGTCAGAAAATTCACCATATACTTTGTTTGGAAAATAAAAATAGAATATTAGTTTTAAAAAAAATTGAAATACATAAAACAAGGGTAAAAATTAATTCCAAAAATCATAATATAATATTAAAATCCATATTTAAAACCAATTTATAAAACATGGTTATGTAAGACAAATTGTATTCCAATGAAATATGGAAATGGTGTAGAGTCTTTTTCAAAACACATTTACAGTTTCTAGAATACATAATATGAATAAAATAAAAGATAAATAATATTTTAATGAAATAAACATATAAAAATAAAATTCATAAGTTTCTTTGTAGATATATCATAATATTTCTTCACTAGAACTTAATCCTAAACAATATAGTTAAACGGTGAGTTTGTAATATAAAACAATTACATTGAGATAAAATTAATTTAAAATCACTATAACCTATTTTATATTAAATTTAAATTTATTATACTTATATACCAGAGTGAGTATCACACTTAAAATAGTATATATTATTATTTTATTAAATTTCAACACCCACTTTTATCAATAATTCCTTAGAATCATCATTTCACGGTGTTAACTATTTCATTTATCATGAGTATTTCTCTATGGCTATTTTGATCCATGTACATTAATCATAGTTAAATAATATTAAATATTTTAATAATGATAAAAATATACTATATTTTCATTATAAACATATTTAGGTTTGTCCATAAAATTTATAGACATGAAAATGAATTACATGATTCATTGCGATGGTATATCATATGTACGCATAAAGTTTTTATTCATTTTTTGATGGATGGAATTAAAGAGACCTAAAAATTAATTCACCATTAAAACTTTATTTTTATAAATTATATATCATATATAATAATTAAATTCATCCTTATTAACATCAAAGAAAAAAAATGAAAAATGAATCTTATCGCTTCATGGGAGTGGTAGTCCATATGTAAAAACAAATAATGTTATCATTTCCCAAATGATTAGTTGGTAAGAAGTTAGATTTGAAATTATAATTATCTAAGTATAATATTTTAATAAATACCACTTATAATTTTTAAACCCATTATAATACTCATCTATAAATTATGTTTATGAAAAAAAAAATTATCGATTTGTAGAGACAGTAAGTCGTACGTACAGACGAGTGATACTTTTATGTATCATTTGATGTTATGGAGGGTGTATAATGGTGTTTTAATAATAATAATAACATTTAATCATATTTAATATAATTATGTTACTATTTGATGACAAATATCATCGATTTATAGGAGGTAATAAAGGGTCGAAAAGAAAGTCATCGGTTAAGGCAATTGCCTCTTCTTTAAAATGACTCATATAGATCTCCTCTAAATGGCACTAGGGTCAGTATTTATGGAATACCAATAACTTAATAATATTCCTATTGATGTTTGGAAAGTAAATTGGTTGGTTTTTTATGATATATAAGACTCAAAGTTGTGTAAATATGTGGGTGAGTAGGTTCCATTTTATAATTGCGGTGAGGGGAACTTTTGGAATTTCCCAAAAAGTAAATTATAATAAATTCATTCTCAAGAAAAATAACCCCAAAATAAAATGTATTAGAATATAATTTAGTATAGGGTTTATTCACATCATATAATAGAATTTGATCAAATTTTGGTATCATTTTAAAACTTAACATTTGTATTTACCCTTATTTAACAATTTTTATTTTAACAAAGGTGACAAATTATTCAAAGTTAAAGGTTTGTAATTTTTAATTATAAGTTTAAAACTGGCCCATAAATGGATATGTTATGGAATTTTATACTATATCATGTCTGAAATGTCTTATTTAAATTTTTTTATTATTTTTAAACAATTTAATAACATATTTTTTTGATAAAATATTATAATTTTAATTTTTGACACTATTTATTTAATTTATTTTTAAATATATCAATTCAAAGAGGTAATTTGAATGTAATGTCTTAAAACCTCTTTAATATTTCTAATAAATCTATAAAATTCTTAGTTCATATTTTCTCATTCAATTTATATTACGTTTAATAAATAATTTATTATATTTTTTATAAAACGGATAAATACTAAATCAGTATTGAATAATAAATTAAGGTAATTATATAATTAATAAAATATTCCTAAAATATATATATAATGAAATAGTTTTTATTAATATTATAATAGTCACTTATATTCATTCATAAATACTTTTTTCCTTATTTGGACACAAAATATATATTATAAACAATGAGAGTGATAATTTTAACTTTTTTTATTTGACTTATATATAAGTCATTTTCATGGAAAACTTACCATTAAACTAATAACTTTATAGATTAAGGTTATATATTTCTAATTAACTTCATTTGATAAAAATTATGATGAAATACTTTGGATTTATCACTTATTTTTAATCTAGATTAACCCGATTTACCCTTTACCGATGTGCTAAATGTTTACATAGTCACTATTCATGTTAACCAAAAATAAAAGGGGTCTATTTTTTAAATTTAAACCTCATTTTTATAAATATTTAATAAATTTTATATAATTCAATAACAATAAATGTTATAAAATAATTTTAAATTATGTTTTCAAAATGCAACAAAACATTTTTTTAGAAGAAAATAAAATACATTTTTATCATGAAACTGGATTAATTATTTTCCTATACCTAGTAAAATATTTTTTGAGTGTTTAATGCAACTGATCAGGTAAATAATATTTATATATAATTAAAATTATTCATCAAAATTTATTAGTTAAATTTATTAAAGTAAAAAATATATTTTGTGTATAAGTTTAATTTTTCCCAAAAAACATTACTTTTATTTTCAAATAATTTTTGTTTTTTTATAATCATTTTATAACTAATGAATTAATTTTATAAATATATATAATTTATATATTATTATACTTACCTTCCAATCCAATTTCTAGGAGATAACCAACACGTGGTAATTTAATAATGTTAGGGGTTCATCTAAACTCACTAGTGTGTTTAACGCAATCTATTGAAGAAATAAAATTACTCAAATAAAAATATTTTATAAAAATGTTATGGTGTTAAAAAAATTGTCTAAAAAACTTATATATGTTACATTAAAAGTATTAAAATAGTTTAAAATTTTTAAGGAATCCAGCTGATTAGTATGAAAATACTCCAAGTGTTTATTGGGAATGAAGGCTGCTGAATTTATTAATGAGAATCACTTTTGATGAATATTTTTAAAAGAAGAGATTTAAACAGAAATGAGAATAAAATGATATAATTTAAATATTATATTTATGTATTCATATTTTTAAAATGACCTTAAAAACAGTATGGAGGACTTCTGAATTATTTTAATAATTCCCATAATTAAGAGAAGTAGTTCTGAGGTAATTTGAAGAGTTTGAGAAGATTAAAGATTATTAAAGAATTGTTAGAGTCATTTAAATAAGTTTAGAATTTATATCTTTAAATAAAAATATATCTAGTTCTATATCTCATAAGAATTTATAAAAGTTGTCTCAGACTTCATTTTGGGCATAAGACTTTGTTAGCACAGTAATCCTTTAGATGACTTACTTAAGACATTGAGTGAAACACATATGACTTGATCTTCATGATAACGTTTTTATTTTTCTATAATTTTTTAATTTGTAAAACTTATTTATGATCATAGTAATTTCAATGCCACTTCCTTATTATTCTGACATAATACTTTCAAATGGAACCAATGAAATTGACCGTCAACGTTTGAAATGTGTAAGAATTTTTGAATCATGTAAAAATATTTTTGTTATCCAAATATAATAAAAGAATAAGATACATTCTACAAGTGTAAGACTTTTCATAATTGGTGTATGAATTAGGAATATCAGAAAAGATTTTATTGATTATGGAATATGACTCTGTTGAGCTACACAAGAATTCTATTTTCGATGTAAGACTTCATACTTAGAAAGAATTTTAGATTCCTTTATAATGACAATATGAGCATCAATAATTAATTTTTTAGGATAAAAATAAATGGGGTTATTACAAAGGAGTTCTTTAAAGTCATAAATATAATGAATCTATTTGAATCTATGAAACAAACAATAGATGAAGAATATTTAATGAGATGAATATGGGTATATCATTGTTTCATTATACTGAGATTTTCAAAAGAGAATATTTGAAAATTAATATTGTTAATAAAAATGAGGATTAAAATCATTTGATTCATGTATTTTTTCAACTATTCATAAAATAAAAAGATATTATGACTTAAGTTGGTTGATAGATAAAAGAAATATCAAAGTTCAGATGAATTGTTATGAAAATAATGAATTTGAAATGAGGTACATCCAAAATTAATAAATCTTTAAATAAACAATGTGAATTTTCATGTTTTGTTTTTAATTAAACTAAATATCACAAATTTAATTATGTTTAATGATGAATAATAAGAATATTACAATGAGATTCTATCTTAATTTTACATACATAATTATGAAGTTTCACTGGTTTTACATAATTTGTCACACTTCAAATGAGATGGGTCATTCTATATCTATTATTAAATTTTTCTAATACAACTTTGATTGGTTGATTAAATGATAATTTCGTAGTGTTATATTTTAAGAAGAATTATGCCACAGATACTATAAAAATAAATGGATTATTTTTTTGGGAGAAAAATTAAGAAAAACAATAAGGGTATTTATGGTATTTTATTGAGGAAATCTACATGAAATGTTGATGAAAATATCTTTATGTTTGTAGGTTATATGATATTGTGTTTGGTATGTCTAAAATTCATGAAAAATAACTAAAATATTTCTATTTTGGGTGTATTTAAAATGGGCTAGTAAAATCCATTCTATGAAAGGTGTAAGGGTTTTCTACCCCAAGATTGACCAAATATTTCCTATATTTGAAATAGATAAAATATATTCCAATTATGGTTAATGAAAATATTATCAACAAATTATCATTGTGAGCCATATTTATGCTACATAGAAGAAAAATAACTTTCATAGAAATAGAAAATAAATTTGATACTACATTGATGAATAAATACTATCAAGGTATCTAAAAAAGATGAGAAAAATAATAAGGGAAATTATAATAACAATCTCAGATCATATCATGTATTATAAATTTGAAATAAAAAAGAAAAAAAAGATTGATAAAATAGTTTATGTGAAAGGGTTTATATGGAATATTTTGAAGCACACATAGCCCTTAGAGTTTGAGTTAATAAATATAAATAAAAATATTAAAAAATAATATTTTGAAGATGTTCTATGATATAGACATTATTTCACATGGTACTACTACAAAAAAAATACTTTATGCTAAGGAATAATATGTTCAGATTGTTAGATGTTGTGAAATACCTAAATAGATTGGTGATCTGCTTGAATAGGTTGTATGCTTTCCAAAACCGATGTGATTCTAGTATAAAGATCTTTTGTGATATAGTTCATGTCTATTTATGTAACATAATGAACACTAACCCGTGTAATATAGTGATATTGGGTTTAGGATGATAACAATGTAAACCCCTTATGGTTTATGTAAAAATATTATTAGAGAATCTATGACTCGGTGAAAACCTTTTCATAGCAAGGATTAGTTTCTAAAATCAAGGTCAAACCTTCTAAATACATTTTTTATACTCTACTTTATTTTAGTATTTCATGTTATATATGTGATTATGTAGAGACAAATAAATCTATTTTCATTAACACATGTGTTAGAGATTAAATTATAAAAGGGTAAATTGATTCACAAGATTGATTTATAATTTGGTAAAAGTTTATCAACACTTGATACATGCCCTATTCAGTGCCTATACATGGTCCTTATGGGAATTTTACAATTAAAATCAACATTTTTTGGTGATATACATTTTAACTTGGGTTCTTTATATCATATTATATTGTGTTTAAGAGAAATAAATTATTGAACAAGTTCTATTCAATGTGGTAACAAGATCCAAATGGACAAATGGGAAATAAATTATTTGAATTAAATGACACCCTGATTCACCGTACTATGGTGTATCAAGTTCTAACAGTTGATTTTATCTAGGTTTAAAGTGAATTTATATGGATAAATATGGTGAAATTTAAAATTTTTAATATATATTTTCAATTATTTAATGAATTTAACTATAAAAGTTTTATATTTATAACCATATTTTAAATAAAGAACATGTGACTTATGTAAATGCATGCATAATTTATGAAATATTTAATATTGGATAATAAAATTATATATAAGCAGTTCAAATTTATAATATATGATAGAGATAATATTAAAACCATGTAAATAATAATATGACAAGCTTAAAATTTGATTAAAGTGAAATTACTCATTTTTATACTTGAATAAATTATAAAATAATTATAATTTATTTAGTAATTGTTCATAATTTTTTATCTCATGTATAAATTTATTAATTTTTTATTATTTTAATACCATTAAATAAATTATTCATATATATATATATATTATTAATTGATGTGTGATTTAATGTTTTTAGGTTTATTATTTAAATTTACATATGTACATTTAATGAGTTACATGCTAGTTATGATAATTTATTTAGTTTTATTCTTCTATGAAATTAAATTTTACTAGGGTATAAGCTTGACTTATGAAGTAGACTATAGTTTATACATTTTATATTTTGGAATTATGGTGAATTGATGTCTCTCTTGAGTAAAAACCCAAAGGTAGATGTACTTTGGGTCGGACTGCTGACTAACTTGAGAGCTTATACACCATATCTAAATGTGGGGGTTAGTTACCTGTTACTCCATGCTTAATCTTGTGAGGATTATTAATTTCATATAATTATAATAATTTACATAAAATAAATTTATGTACATTATTCATGGAAAGAATTTGGATATGAATGAAAATAGTTGGATTTTACATTGAGTTAGTAACCTAAACCTAGAGTTGTGTAAATAGTTTCACATTAAATTGTTCTCGATATATTGATTTTGTGGAAGGAATAGATATTCAAAAATAATTTTGTAAAGTAATTCATACATGTAAAAGTAATATATGAGATACGTTGGTTAGATGATAAATCCAATTAAAATTCTAAGTGTTACATTCCTTCTAAATGACACTTTTCAAGACTTTAATCACTAAACAATATAGTTTCATGCTAAATCTAGGTTCCTATATATTATTATCCTTCAATAAATAAATTTCTTGGTGACCCTATAAGTTAGGTTTATTTTTTTAGTATATACTTTGGATCACACTAAGCTGTAAAATCTATGAGAATTATACCAGAGGAATAATGTATAGTTTATCCATAAAATGGAATTGGAAAAAAATTTCCACTCAATTATCAAAGATTTATATCTAAAATGATCATCATGAATTCTTACCTAAATATAAAAGTTATGATATGTTTACTAAAGATGAATCATTACTTGATTAGATATGTATCATGGCCCACTAATGTAATAATGGAATTATAAAGGGGTCATTATTTTAGTGGGAGTGGTTTAATAAAATTCCTTGTTAAATGACTTTAAATAATGATAAAATTTTAATCAAAGAACTTATAATAAATAAAATGTAATCTTCACCATAAAACATTGATTTAAGATCAACATTTTAAAAAGAGAAAAAATATTCTAATAAATTTTCTTGACTAGTATAAAAACATAACAATCCTTCTTAATACATAAGGAAAATTTAGTGTGTTAAAAAAACTAATTTTAGAGAAACAACATATTCAAGTTATTCAGTGAGAGTATCTAAATTATTATGATAAGAATATAATGATTCACTTTTCTATTAAAATTTATTTTTTTATGAAATATTACCAAAAGAGTACTATTCTTCCCTCTTGTACTCAATATGATTGAATATTTTTATGATTGGATAAACTAGATGTTTAATTTAAGAATTTTTATGAATATAGAATTCATTATATAACTATAATCAAATGGGTTTTGCTAATATAAATTAGTTTGATAAATGTTTAACCTATTTATTCAAAGTTTTGAGAACAAGTGATCTTGGATTGTGATTTCATGGATCCGGTGTTGTGTGGAAAGTATAAAAGGGAAAATGTAGGATCTAGATAAAGATGATTGTATGGAATAATAGTCATACTTATTTATAAAGACATTGAGGGTGCTTAATTATGGGGTAAATTTATTCCAATAAATGGATTTTTAAAGAATACCATAAGGGGTTTGAGAAACTTTATAGGGAAACTATATTTTTTTTTAGTGTTATGGAATAAACTCATCTATTTTTAAAGGATATGTGATATCGAATGAATATTTTAATATTTCATTAAATATATAAGATTTCAAAAGCATGATAATTATTGACGGAGCTTATAGTTTTTATTCAAATGATGAAGAAAATTTTTTCCATATCAAGTAATTTAATATATAAGAATATGTTAATACTGTAATGTATCTATATAAAGAAAGTTATTTTCGTCTAATTTACCTTATATGATAAGATAATTTTTTTATTACTAAATATTTGTTATGAACTAAATAATATAAAGGTTTTAATATAAATATTTTATGATTAATGATGTTATAAAACACGGTTTGAGAAGAAGTTAAGTATAAAAATATTTTTATCCCATATAAAAGATTTTATCTAATATAATTAATTAAATGTAAAGGGAAGAGTTCTCACCACCCAATAGTGGAATATATTAATGGATAAAATATTGTTTTAAGAATATTTCTATAAAAATTAATAATAACCATATAAGATATGAATGTTAATATATTATTTGTTAAATATTCACAATATATAAAATAATTTTTATTTCCTAACATATAAGAGTTTTTGTATCAGATCATTATACTCTATAAATGATAAATTTTTTAAGAGGTTTATATTTGGGTCTTTAAGTATGGATAAAAAATATCTTCTTTCATACTATGAAAACACTTAAGCTTCCTTGAGAAATGAAAAAAGTAGCGGATCCTCCCTTTATATAGGGGAGGGGTTGTAATGATCGAAGTTCTTAGGTCGATGAGTTGAGTTAATGTTCCACTCCCTTCACATAATTCAACTCCCTTTCCCAAATTTAATATATAGTTTCCATACATATCATTCCCTGGTTGGTGAATGGTTTCCCAAAGGTGTAGATTTATACCATTGAGTAGGATATTATGGTGTATTCATATAATTTTACCCAGTTTATGTGATTTTTTTAGTGAATCCTGTCGATAGATTATTTCAACAATTATGTAAATAAATAATCGGGTTTCAAGAACAATTAGGTGGTGGGGATTCATAGTCTCCCTCTCATTTCTATAAAATCAATGGACAAAGTGACCTCCATAAATATGTGGTCTTACATCCCTCAGTTTTTTTGGTTATATAGTTTTTATTTGTTCTAACAGAAACATATAACTAATGATTGTAAACATACATGTAAATTGGCGATCTAGATTTTTCTTCCCAGTCTCAAACATAATTCATATTATTCTAAAATTATCTTATTTTTTATTAATTCTATCAAGATGTTCTTGTATGTCGACCATAAAATATTTATTTTCAAGAATCTGGTCCAAGTTAAGGTGTGTGATGAATTGGATTTATCCCATCCTCTACCAAATTATATCTGGTTTGGTGTGGATGATAAATAGGATTTCAATCAGAATATATCATTGGAGATTG
Source organism: Viscum album (assembly GCA_963277665.1). Taxonomy (NCBI): domain Eukaryota; kingdom Viridiplantae; phylum Streptophyta; class Magnoliopsida; order Santalales; family Viscaceae; genus Viscum; species Viscum album. Next base: position 819,463,782 of record OY728165.1, read on the forward strand.
TGACTGAATTATGTCACCATTGTGAGATACATGTAAAAGGTAATTATAATTTCCATAAGAGATAAAATTTGGATTGGGTGTTTGAAATATGGGATAGTGAGGCCTATGTTGAGTTGGAATAGGTAATTTTTAGGATAAAAGAAATTAATTAAATCATAGTTCCTAGTGAGGGTATTCAAATAATGCTATAACTGATGAGGGATTTCCTTGATACAAATGAATATCCTACCGCGATGAACTCTATAGTTTTAGATAAATGTTTTAATCCCCAACATTGAACTGGGAATAAAATTATAAATTATGTAATAGATAAGATCATTGTTGTTCAAGAATCAAAAATGAGATAGAGGTTTTTTTAATAAATTTACTTTTGTATAGAGTTCCCAAAACACTGCATAGAAATAAAGGTTCCCAATATGCATTTAACGATAGTGTAATGGGAATGTAAAAAACCCCAATTAGGGGTTTTAGAAAAAATATGGTTATTTGGTTCTATCTCAAGACAATGTGACACTAAATGATAATACCAAACATATTTCCCCAATTTTCAAGGAAATTGAGGAGTAAAAAATTCAAAATAAGTGTAGCAGAAATAATAATAAATTCCCTATTTATTTATTGCAGACCCACTCAAAGTAGATGGAATAAATATCTTCACCTAATTAGATATAGACAACTTATTATCAATGAAGTTCAATGAGTATCATATCCATATCTAATTTGGAGATCAATAAGATGGTCAAAAAATATCAAAAGGTTGAACATCGAGGGAAAAATTTGTTATTGATGGTGGGGGATACAAGTGTATTGATGAGAATAAGTATTATTCTCTAAGAACCTACTCGAACACTTCTAGAAGTTGTACTAAAATGGATTAATTTCATTATAAAGAATTTTTGGGGGTTTTCTGTAATAATAATGAAAAAGATATCATATTGGGGGGGAACACTACTAAATATGATTCTCATAACTATTGGAAAAAATCATGTCCAATTTTTAATGAAATCTTCAATGAAAATATTAATGAAATCTAATCCAAGTGAAGAGGTGAGGAAATTTCTATAAGAAAAATAATTAAATGAAATCCTAGATATCTTCATTTCATTTTTGTAAACTGAAATGAAATTATAATTGGAAAACTACAAATGGTTTTAGTTGTTTTTTTTAATGTGGTTTTGGAGTAATTTTTTGGTTGGTTCCACTCAAAAAGGATTCTTTATATGGGTTCTCACTAAATGAAAAAATATATTGTAGAAATCCAAAAACAAAAGATTAGAGGTGAAATATTCTAGGAAGATTATGTTTTCAATTAGAGAATTTAAAAGTATGAAAAAAAATTAGTAATCCAATTATATTCAAATTAAAGGTCACATGATATACTAAAATAGTTTAGGATTTGTTTGTTAAGATTAAATTATTTAAATACTTCCATTTATTTACAAAAACATATATCAAATAAAATGTGTTAGGAAATTTTCCAAGAATTAAGATGGTATCAACATCATAACATTATATTTTATGAGGTAATGTATTTTCAATACTATATTCAAATATTTGAACATTTGAAATTTGTTTCCTAATACTCACTATTATTTAAATAAACATTATTTAGATAATTTAGTCACTGAGGGAGTTTAGTGGGATCCATTAATCAAATAGTCATATAGATATGTGATCATAATTACATAAAGATTTAATGAGTTTATAAGCCCTAAAAGTATGAACAACATATGGCTTCTCTAATTTTATATCATATAGGATAATAATATATTGTTTCTCATTCATTTTTTTGTTAGTATTCATAAAATATATTATGAACATAAAATTATTCATGTTATACTAAATGAAGACTCTACATTAACAATTTTAATGTTGGATGCATAAATTTCATAAAAAATATAATTTACCTCTTAAAGTGAGTATTATATTTTTAGATGAAAGGATAAGGTAATCATGGGTGATATGTTTTATAGATATTTGAAATATAATCATGATTCAAAGAATGAGTTTTTTTGTATTGAAAGAGCTTATAAGTATACCACATGGATTTTCATACAAAATGTCTATTTTATGCTAGGTATTTATGAATTATATGGAATACTCATACCTAATTTTGTAAATATACCAATCATGAGAAACTTTATAGTTTGATACATTTATTATTTCATACTTGAGAGTAAACTAATCACCGATTCATTGGGTATGTTGTTGATCACATAATCATTTGAGGTTTTCCCATTATAGAATTTTTACTCTCATAAAACATGGGTTCAATAAAAGGAAAATCATTACAATGTCCAATAGAAAAGGTTCTATAGATAGTGGGGTTAGGGGGAACCAATTCAAGGCTTGGAGGTTCGGGGAGAAATATAGGAAGGGTCCAGTCCTTGAGGAACGAAGACATTTTTAATGCTTGGTAACTAGTTTGACGCCTTCAAAACTAAGTAGGAATCCCTAGATAATAGTGGTCCTAATCAGGGATAGTTTTCAAGGAAGGTCATGGTTTTTATAAGGATGATTCAAGTGATAAAGTTTATAGTCTTGTTTTTGTTGAGGTTGTGTAGGAATACCGCATTAGTTTCATTTATAACCCCAAAAGAATAAAAGGTAGGAAGGGTTATCGAGACTCGAGAATCTACATTATTTTCAAGAAAAATATTGTTAAGGGGGGTAAGGATTAATACTACCTTATAAAACCAATTGAGACTATATCAGCCACAAATTTCAGATACATAGAGATGATGGGTATCTTACCTTGCTATGATCTAGGAACCAAAGGTGAGTATTCAAAAGAAAATGAGAAGACATGTGAGAAAAAAGAGTTGGTTTGCATGTCAGTTGGTAATGAGAACAAAAAATATATCCATGGAGCAGTAGACCCTAATAATGGTGAGGCCATGTCTGACAAGGCTTCCCCCACTCAATGGTGTCTTGACTGGTCATCAGAGAGATACAGGTGAAGAGGATGTTATTAATGGTAAAAACTATAGTTTATTATATATTCAGATGAATAAATAGTGAAGAGGATGTTAAGAACAATACCACAAAATATGAGACTAACTGAATGATGGATAGTTTGGTACACATTTATTTGAATGGTGAGAAATGTTTTTGGATGAACAATAAATATTTTATACAAATAAGAGGATTCAACGAAGGGAAGATCAACAAAGAGGAGTACATCCAAACCAAGGATGAGTTGGATTTTCAAATTGAAGACCACATAAAGGGATATCCAAAAACATAGGCAACAATTATCTCTAAGAAATTATTTAGGGAGAATTATTCAAATAGGCTTAAGATATTTTTCAATGAGTTTTTATATCTTATTGTTTTTTTCATCCCAGGTAAACATTTATAGTTTCTCAATTTCTTTCTTAAATGTTTTTGGATAATGAAAAAGAATGTTTTTAGTCGGTATGGTTATACTTAGGTAAGGAATATGTAACATCCTCAACTATTTGGATGAGGATTGTGTGTGTGCTCATCCAATTAGGTCAATGACATGTGATGTGGTCAAATATCTGGATAGTAAATAAACCGATAATAAATAATGTATAATTAAGTTATATGGTACTGACATTATCTATATCCCATGGTTACCCAACATCATAAATAAATGGATTATTTTATTATTCATCCAAGTATATGATTTAGCTAATGGACACGGTTATGGAGATATATGTTTTTGATAGTGATAATAAGTGATACCTTTACTACTAATTTAGTTTTGATACCTCTCTGTAGTTTTCTCTTTTCTTATATTTATGTATTGGAGAATTTATAATTTTTTAGTACTACAAATGCTAGTGGGGTCACATTTTTTGGTTTTATGAATGATGATAAAGTATATGAAACAATAAGGGATTTTATAAAAGTGTTTTAGATGAAATTTAGAAAAAATACTGAATTTATTTCCAAAAAATACATATTATGTAACATAATGTGACAATAAATGATGAATTTTCCAAAAAATTAAAGAGTTATAAAAATTGATTTTAATATGGTTTTATGAGTTGGTGTATATGATGTTACATTGGTTTAAAAATATAACATGTCCTTGAGGTTTTAGTATAAGAGAAATATCATTATAAGTGTGAAATAAACCCACCATCATGGACTGGTGGTTTAAACTAAGTTATGGTTGATGCAAGCATTCACCACCGTTTGTTGAGTGTCACTAAGTCATAGAATAGTGTATAAAGTTTCATGTCGTACGTGATAACACTCATCTTGATATGATTTTTTTTGTATATATATCCTAAATTATTCTTATTCATCATATAATGAACAATATTAGAACATTTAAAATCTTACATTTTCATTTAAATTTTATAAAAAAATATAGAGATTGTTCCACAAATGTTTAAATGAGTTAAAACATATAGATAATTCATAATATATTTTAATATTGGATGAAATTTTTATTTCATGATGCTTATATAATGGTGGTCCATCCCTCATATGAGGTGATTAAAATTGGTTGTATGTGATCATGTATTAGAACTTCTAAAAATAAGATTATTCTTAATCACACATTCTCACAAACCATTAACCAAGAATCTAGAAAATCAATGGGGAGGGAGATCCTTCTCGAGTTTCGGGAGATATAACAGATTTATGGATACCCTAAAAGGAAGGAACCCACTATTTAATCCATAGATATGAATATCAAACACCTATTTTAATCTTGAATAAAATATTAAAAGAAGAATCATTATTTTTTTAAATATTTAATATAAAGGTATATATATAATTGTTTTTAAAGAGTTTGGAGTTATTTTCCACTATATTTTGGATTATAGTAATCCATCTAAAACCCCACATTAATTTCTTGAAAATCTTAACCAGACTTTGATTAATATTTTATAAACTGATTCATTTTACATTCAATAACCATTTATGGTTTTAACTCATCTCTATTAGGAATAGCATCATCTAGTTGGTCTTGAAAATCATTAAGTTCAAAATTTCTCTCAAAAACCATTTTAGAAATAAATTACTTTTCTATAAATAAAACATTAAAAGAAAAATAATTTTTCCCTATAATAGATTATATAAATAATAACCCACTATCTATTTAGAATAATGAATAAGAATATATTTATCAAATTTGAGTTTAAGTTTTCCTGAGGTAACACATAATTCATATGCCCCATAATGTTGAATCCTTAAAAAATACAAATTAGGATGCTTTCTACACCAAAAATCATGTGTATTATTTTAAACAACTTTTAACAGAACACAACTTTGTGTGAATGAAGTATTTTCAATAGAATAAATCTAAAAAAAATAGTAAGGTCATCATGACTCATCATTAACTGAACCATGCCAAGAGAAGTTAAATATCAATCAAGTATAATATTTAATTAGAATGATAAAAATGGATTTTTATAATTAAAATTACTTATAGTTTTAAGAAAAAGGTCCCAAGGAGAAAAATCAAGTAACAAAAGATTTAATTGGAATATAAATTTAGTACATTGATTTTAAATTCATTTTTCACTAGTAGAGAACAATTAAGAATCATTTTGTCATGATAAGTGAATAAAATGATTAAAAGTGCATTTTAAAATTTAGAAAAAAAAAATTAAATCCCAAAACAAATAAAATGACTTGAAATTGTAATTGAATTTTAGGAAAATGTGCACTAATTCATTGGTAACCTATAGAATAAAACCTCACATCAATATGACATGTCATGATATAGGACAAATATAATATTATTTTTATTATTAAAATTATGTTTAAATTTACAAACATGATTTAAATGAGCTCATATGGTCACCAAAATTTTGGAAAATGATTATTAACTCATTTTTCACTTGAAATAATAAACCACAGATCAATCCAATATGAAATTTTTCTTTCATTATTCAAATTATTTTTTTAAACAAATTTCGACTTTATGGATATAAAAATGTATATACAATAATAAAAACTAATAAAATGTGTTGGATTCTCAAAAAAACATAAAAATTACCATAATTTTATTTTTTATATGTATAAATGATTACTCTAATTTGTATTGATATTTGTATCATTTATTTGATTGATTATTTGGTTTATCTTGCATGTTTAAATTTATTTTTTATATTTATAGTAATAAAGTGTTGTCATTTGGAATCAATGGATTTTTAAAGAATTTCGGATGATTTTCAATAAATATAGATGGGAACTTGAATATTAAAAAGGTAACCGGTTTATAAGGTTTTAATACATAGTAAGAGAGTGGATTTTTGAAAATTATTAAGTTGTGGATCCCTATATAGATATTATTTTTTCCCAGAATAGTGCTTCATATGTTGGATTTTAAAACTACATAAGTTTTTGACTTATCCACAATATAGAAACTTGTGGAGAAGTAACGTAATATTGGGATCCTCTATATCCCAACCAAGGGTACATAATAAAGTTTACTTCGATGTGTAAAATATTCTCAATTTCCACTCGAAGAGGACTCGAGCAAGATTTCCTAGGCTACATAATATCATTGATAAATGAATCATTTTTCCATTTTTTATTAGAGAATTGTTTTAAATGGTAGGGTAAGGGTAATAAATTTTACATGATAATTTGTAAAGAGGCCCTCCTGCTTGTTAAATTATATTTTAGATGTCTTTTCAGAGCTGGAAGATGATGTTTTATACTTAGTCACTTAGAATTTTGAATGGGGATTATATAATAAAATATTCTATTATGTTATGGTGATATTTAATATTCTTTCCATCAAAAATATTTTTTCAAAATATCAATCTATGATGGTGTTGTGTAATATTCTTTTACAAGTGTATAGGGGTAGGTTTAATTTATCCCTTTGGATATTAAAGTGGAGAGTTAATTCTATGACACAACCCCACCATAATCGAATGGGGGTCTCAAAATTGAATCATCGTGGAAATTATGAAACTTTACCCAACATAATAACATTAACTCTCTTTGAAAGCTGCATGATGATGTTACACAGCTAAACAAACCACATTTAGAAATCATTAAAGGAATTCACCAAATCTAGGAAGCCTCAAGATTTAAAATAAAACATGTTTCCACTATATCATAGTAACCTATTTTCTTTTTGGATCTAGTCAATCACTTCATGTAAAATATGGGTTTTTTATTTCTTCAGGCCTCAATTTCCATAGTTTCTTCTTGGGTGATGATTGACATATTTCTTTGATGAATACGGACTTTGAAGAGGAACTTGATTTTGAAAATTTTAAAAAGATATGGGTTAGTATATGATGTTGAAAAGAGTAGTGGAGGACTCCAAGTCATGATTCAAAAATTCCTTCAAGACTTTTGTTTTTTGATTCATGGTTTTAAATAGATATTTAAGTTTGTATGGTAGGAGAGTTTTATTCTTTTCATTCTATGAAATCTTTTACTTCTCCATTATATTATGTGGCATCTAACCCTCAATTAAACTATTTCATCTGTGATGGACGACCAATCTTCCATGATTGAGTTATCCCCTAATAGATTATGGTTCTCTTCATTATTATATGAAGTTTAACGAATCCATGTTTAACCTCTTCATAATTTTCGCTCATATTCTAGGTGTTTAGTAAATATTTTTTCTCAACTGGTTCACATCCAACTATTTTTTCAAATAAAAAATCTATAATGGTTCACTAGTTTTATATTCTCTATGTTACAAGTGGTTCGACCATCAAAATATGAGTTAATTTAAAATAATTTTTATTTTTAATGATTTTGGTACTTTAATATAAATTATATACTCTAACCAATGACCATAATATTTGATTATGCCTAGGGATACATAATTTTTTTAGCACCGCTATTGGAAACACAACAATTGAACTAATCAAAGGGTCAATTATCATCTATTTATTTAGGTTTTTCTATTTCTCTCTTTGTTTTCACTTTTTATTATTATTTATATGAATGGTACTTTTTTGTTTTTATTAAAATGGAGTATAGGTGCATGATATACACTCCATTCATGATATCATAGAATTTTTATTTTAAAAAACCTATTTAATTCCACCCATAAATCTAGTGTTGACTAATAAAAAACTAAAGATAATATACAAATAATAACATTGGAGTTTGAGAATAATGGGAGGAGTTAGAAAATATCCTCATCATATTCCAACAATCTCTGCGGGAGATAATATTGATGGATTGCCAGTTTCTTTCTAAATATGGTTTTTACCCAAGAATCTTCAGGACTCCAAAACAACTTTGAGTTGAATTAGGCCATGTTATAGATGATTTTTAAAACTAGTAAATTCATATGAAATTGGAATAATTACCCCAATGGTCATCTCTCTAACATTATTGATATCAGAAACACATTAAATAACATATTCTCTGATGATGTTATCCACCTTTGTGCCTTTAAATTATCATTGAAGGTGTATTCTAATAAGTTTTTTAATTCATAACTACCCAGATATATCATGTCATGTGAATATATCTCCCATATATTCATGAAAAAATAATATCAACTGATAAAAACGGTGAAGCGAAAAAGTGATCTCCAAAAATTCTCGAAGTATGATTGTCAATCCAATAATGAGGCATGGGAATATTTCAAAAAAAATAAATGGATATTGTAGAATATTGAATTTTCCATATGTGTGACACTAAAAATGTTCTATTTTGGGTTGTATAGTAACTCTTTGTTCATAGTTGATTCATAAAAAAGTGGTAGCTTAATAAGGAAGACCCCTAAAAATTTCCACGCCATTAAAGATGACCATGCTCACAAAATTTTATAATGAAGATGGCTGAGAGGCCCAATAAACTTGTATTTTCATTAAGTGGATGATATATTCAAGCTAAACACTCAAATATAGGACATTAAAAAAAGAAATTGTAGACAACATTGACCACACATAGTCAAGTATCACCCAATGATCAACCACAAGTACTTTCATGTGTGATTCATGGAAATCCCTGCCTATTCTAATAATTTTAAGTATGATTAAATGATGCCTCATCAAGAAAGGTAAATTATTTGAGCTACCAACATCCACAAACTTTTTTGAAAAAATAAATAAATAAGGGGTTATAATAGTCACTCAAAATATTGTTTGTTGAGAAGGATAAGGGGATAACACTTTTCATGCTCATGGTCCTCTAGGTTTTCCCCAAGGACAACAAAAAATTATACCTACCAGCCATAAATATCAAAATACATGACTGTAGTTTTAAAAATAGTAGTCATACTTACCATACCTAGAATAATATCAATACTATTTTGAGTATATGGTGACTAAGTATATCAATAAGAATGACCAATTCTTCAGCTAATATGATAGATAAATTATTGATCAAATGTTTTTTAGAGATTCAATAAAGGATACTCTAGAACACCAAGATTAAACTGAGGTTCCATTCCAAAAAGCAAGCCGAGAGGAAACTTTGGGTATTACTGAGAAAAATTTATGTACCATGGGAAGAATAGAAGGCCATAACTTTTTAGAGTGGAAGAGATTTATAGAAGAATACATTTGAGTTCAAGTAAAAGGTAGTTGAGGTAACGATAAAACAATAATAAAAATACGACATTGTGAAAATAAAATATGTGAGTTATGTAAAACTAAATCAAGTAACATATAATGAAAAATACATTGGAAGATCAAGTGGATAAGAAGAAATAAGTGTATCCATATTGGACACCTCTCCCCTTTCTATAGAGGATGTGAAATGGGAAGATATAGGAGTAGTTTAAGAAGTTATTTTATATCTTCAAGAAGAATCACATTAACATTCCACTCACATAGTTGATTTCATAGATGCCCTAATATGACAAGTTCCTCAATAAATTTCTCTCATAGTGAACTTAGGAATAATTAAATTATGAAAATAATGTTCATTATGGGTACAATGGAAACTCCAACGAATGCGTTGAGAACCAAAGAAGTATTTCTATTCCTTACATGATTAAGTCATCCACATAAGGTAAGGCTCTTTGCGATCTAGGAGTGATTGAAATTTTGATAACACTTAATGTATTCTGGAAAAGGTATTAAGAAATTGGAATCCCACAAGAGGATTTTTGTAGATGGTAGATTGATACATCAAATATCCTTGTGGTATCCTTCAATATGACTTTATAATGGTGTGAAATTTTATCATTCCCACCAACATTATATCTGTTGAGATGGAAAAATAATTATATTTATTTATTATTCTAGGTACATTGTTCCATACTTCTTGGAAGGGTTTCTTCTATTTCAACTAAGGATTTATAATTTTATGATTGGGTTACAATAAAGTGTACTATTATATCACTAAATTATTGAATCATTTATAAGAACATGAAGGTTATCATCTCATCACTACCACTAAAGTAAGATTAATATGTATAAAAACCAAAGATAAGGAGTAAAAATTATTGGATAAAGAATAATTTTCAAAAATAGAGGATACTTATAGAGATCTATAAGTAGATGAATGTTTTTAGGTTTTACAACAACATTCTAGTGAGAATTTTCAAAAACTTACACCTTTAAAGGCACCAAATCTTGAGCTGAAGAAACTCCATATAATTATTTCTATATTTTCTTTGTTGAATATGGGGTGTTTTTGTTAGTTTTTAATGTACCCCTATCAATAAAAAAAGATAAATGGTTAAAGTAAGTGATATAACAAATGGAAAAAAGGAGATCATATACATCATTTAAAATATAAATGTAATGACACCATTTATTTTCAACAATAATGTGAGACTATAAGAATAGAGTAAGTCAACTATAAATCCCTCTATATAGTAGACCCACAAAATGAAGTAAGTCATCAAAAAAAGTTGTGAATCTACCAGATTCTTGGATATTTTACCCCATTTTGGAAAAATAATAGGAGAATCGGGTTTGGGATTTCCTAAAGAAAATAAGAATAACTATTGTAATAATATATGATGAGATTGAATACACATAGATAGTAACAAGATGGATAGTTCATTTTGAATATATAATTTTAAATGAGTCAATAAGTAAAGATCATTTTCCCCTTCCATTTATTAATTAGACATTGGAGAGATTGGTTGGGAAAGGTTATGAGTGTTTCCTAGATAGTTATTCTAGGTATAACAAGATTCCCCTAGAAATTAAGGACTAATAGAATACTACATTCACCTTCTTGTATAAAACCTTAACCTACAAATGCATATATATTTTTATGTTTAATGAACCCATAAGTTTTTAGTAATACAAGATAAATATCATTCATTGGATGCAAAATGAATTTTTCAATGTTTTTATAGATAAAATTTTAGTCTATAGGTGGATATCAAAGTATGGCTATAAAATCTAAGAAATTTAGAGAGATTTAAAGATGTATTCTTCATAAAAAATTAAGTGAAATTGCATTTTATCATAATGGATGGAATTATGCTAGTCCACCATATCACTAAAGAAATGATTGAAGATGATATATCCAAAATAAACCTGATAAAGAAGATACAAGTGCCACAAATACTATGATAGTTATGATATTTTCTAGTCTATATGGTCAAAAAAGATGATTTTTCAAATATTTACCATAGATTTATCAACCCACACTCAATATGTGGATAAATATATGCAGTTAATATCTTATGATAAGTGTACGGAAGTTCTCAAGGAATTTTAGGAATGACTGATTACTACTCCCATTATTATACTAATAAACTTAGTGAAACAATTTTAACTGACGTGCGATTCTAAAGATTATGTGGTGGGGTCAATAATTGGACAATGAAGGGTCAAATTTTTTTAAATAATGTACTATTCTGGTAGGATCTTCAAAGAAGTATAGTTTAGTTACATCAATGTGGAGAGGGGGTTACTAGTATTGTTCTTAAATTTTAATATGTTTAGATCCTACCTCAGGCTTTACAATGTGTTGGACAATACGAATCATGTTGTGTTAAAATATTTTATTTTAATGATTGATTTCAATACTCACTCGATCTGATGGATTTGGTTATTAAAATAGTATAATATTAATGTTTAGGATAAAAAGGAGTCATATAATGTTATTATTGATCATCTTTCAAATTTGGAGTTATTATACCTATATATATAACAAAGAGTAGAGATTCAATACACGTTCCTAGAGAGATATTTATTTATATAGGACTTCACAGCGAGTCCATCGTTCACAAACATTGAGAACTACATGTTCACCTATACTATATATTTATAGTTATCTAACCAATTGAAGGGATAACATTTATCTAATGTCTATCACTACTTCTGGTACAATCTTCTATTATTTTAATCGTGCTTCAAAGGGATGATCTGGATATGTGTTCCTGGATGTGAAAGAGAAAATATTCTAGAGTTATATCACTTCTTGCCTATTAGAGAAAAGAAAAAATTATTGGACACTGTATCTAATATTTTTTGGATTAGGTTTTTCTAGCCATCACTATATCAATATGCAAGAAGATTTGTGTCTATGTGTGACTATTTTCAACACAAAATGAAAATCATGAAAAGAGATAAAATACCATAATAACCAATAATGGATGTTTAGGTTTCTAATATTTGGGTAATTGACTTGATGGTCCACATCTATAACTCTTTCAATGACACATACATATTCATGTGTCTTGGATATCTTAAAATTGTTTTGATGTTATGTCCACCCCAACCAAAAAATTAAAATTGGTTATTATATTTTCAAATAAGAATATTTTCTCCTGATTTGGGTTCCAAATCTACCTATTAGTGATAAGGTATCTCACTTTGATAGTCATATCTTGAGGGATGTTCTAAAGAATTATTGGGTCCACAAAAACATGAGCACCCCGTATTATCTAAAAACTATTGAAAAAGAGTAGTTATTTAATAGAGAAATAAATATACTATAGAGAATACCATTAAATAAAGAAAAAATGATTGGATAAAAAAACCTTGTAATGATTTCTGGGATTATTTAACATCCAAAAATACACTACTGTGAAAGTCCCTATTTTTTTAAATGTATGAGAGCCCAAGACACTTTTTATTCAAGATCACCGACCAATAATTTTGGGTAGTAATGTTTGTAAATTTCAAAAAAGATGAATCTGGAATGAAAAGATTACTAGAATTGGATTATCTTTAAGATGTGTGGGGGAATAATTATGTCAATGATGAATTATAAAAAGATAATACACAAATATAGCATAAAAACAGCTTAATGGAATTTATTTTTCAAAAAGACATGGTATTATTACTTAATTCATGTTTTTATTATTTATGGGGATGTTGAGGTTAGATTGTTTGGTATGTGTGTGATTACCCAAGTATGCCTTATATAATTGTATAGAATAAAAATTATAATGATACTCATTTTAATGTGAATGGACATCATCTCAAGATATATATAAATAACTCTCATTTAGGTACTTTCCTTTCATTTTAATTTTAAAATATTATATAGTATGTCAAGATTTTATCTTTATATAAATAAGTGACTAAGAGGAAACCCAGTTAAGTTTTTTCATTAGTGTATTTATTATTCTTTCCCATTTGGAAGATTTTTAAAATCTTCTAGTCTATGCTTGAGACTCTGACATATTGAATCCTGACTTCCCATTAGTTATAAAAAACCTCCCTAAGATATGAAATTATTTTTATTAAAGAAAATGGAGAGATTGGTTGGGGTAAAAGAAAATTTGAAAACTTATAAGTTAATCATGCCATAATCAGAAGGACACTTTACATTGGGGTAGTTAACAAAAGTCTATTCTAGAAATTTTGAGATGAATATAGTTCATTCCAAATATTACATCACAAATCCTTGATGCAATAAAATAAAAACATTCATCAATTCGAGAATTTTTGGCTCCTATGTGTCATAATACTCTTACCAATTGTTAAATGGGATATGCAAATTCAATGATAGTGGTGCAATGTCCTTCTTTATTTCATAGAGACCCAACACATAAAAAATAAAAAAATTTAGGTTCTCTAGATTATTTGGTAACTTTATGCCTTATCCAGTGGTTCAGATCACAAGATTATTTTTTAAATATTAATCAATCAAGAGTCCAGGCTGCAATAATGGTTTACATCGAATAGGACTTGTGATAGATTAGATTTTAAAATTACACAGAATACCTACAAGACACAACATTTAATACTATGTTGAAACTCATTTAATGGATATATATTTATGTTCTTTCGAAACCCTAATTTATAATCACAACTCATCATACTTCCTACTCATGGGTTCTCATTTCTTAGGCTCTCTTGAATTTTCATCTTTTATTCTAGCTATGGTTGGTTTGAGTAAGATTTTTTTCAATATTCTCTATCAATATATTTACTCTTTCTAAAATATTTCATTCTATATTCCATCCTCTATCTTTGAATTATCCCTACCCCTTGTCCTTCTAACCATATTCACATTTTCTGACCATTCTAAAAAAAACATTTATTAACCAATTTCCTAAACCATTTCATTACATTCCTAACCATAAATAGTAATTTTGGTCAAATGGTTCACATCCCTATCCCTAGATAAAACATATCCAACCTCTCTATCTTCATCCTGCAACCAGAATCTCCTCATCCCAAATCAAAAACCAAGAACCTTCCCAACTCTAGCCTTACTCAAAATAATACATCCATGCCCAAATAAAAATACCCACAATACATGTGACTGAAGAACCTCCTAAGGAAGAATCATACCACCTACCTTGAGCCTACCCCTAAAACCACAAGTATCTCATCTCAATTTACAACCTATAAACCTTCCAAAAATTAACCAACATCCGCTTCCCACTGCCTTTCTCAATTAACTCACTCTTCCATATCCCCCTACCATTAGGGCCTCATGTTTAGTGATGGTGATCAATTATTTTGGATAGATAAATTGTAGATGAAACCCTTTCACACTAATAGGACATTATATTTATATGTTAAGAGGTAGATAGAAATAAAAAAATTGGGAGTCCCTAATAGTAATACATCATGAGAAAATAATTTAGGTTCAACATAATGATAACAGGGAATTCATGATGGATTTATTGAACACTTTGGTGATATAAATGGAATTTAAAATTTTCAGGTTCAACATCATGGAGTGAAAAATGAAAATCGCTAAGTTTGGTATCATCTTTGGTGGGTGTAGTTATGAATATATATGCGCACAAGAATTGTTATCATTGGAAGTTAAGCCTATTGAGGCTCATGTTTATGGAATATGGCATTTTTTTAGTTGATACAACCATTCAACAGAATTCATCTTACCCAAAAGTGCATTGTCAAAATATGTCTCTTTTAAGGAACATCCTTAAAGACATCATTCAAGCCTAGTTGGAAAAGGGTTGACTCCTAGAGATCAATAATATGGTTAGATGTGTTAATTTTTTACTCCAGTTATGAAAAAGAAAATATAAATATTGACCATCAATTTATTGTTTATTTTGAGTACTAATTAAATAAAATTAAGGGGCACTCATGTGTGGTAATTTTATTACAAATTTGGACTAGCACTTTAATGTTTTTTTGGATACTGAATACTTATCTCTCTTGGTAAGATTGAATTTATTAATATACATTTAATGTACAACATGGTTACATTAAGAAAGAATAATGATCATTGTGTTTGGGATGACTATTTCACCCTTAATTCCTCTAATGATGATGGGGAGGTGGTTTTTCGTAGGTTAATTCTCTCCCCATTGATCCTCTGATGAAATTATTTTCATACATAGTTCTATTATCATCCAAATTGATTATATATGAAGAGTGTAAAAAATATTATATGTTAGTATTTTAATTTATATTCACCATCCTAGTACATATTTTCGATGGGATGGGACTTTATTTTGAGGACCCACTAGTGAAAATATATACCTCCTTCCCAATTTTTTCTCATATATACCAACTCTCATCCCTTTAGCTACCTAATTACCCATAGGTTTGACCATTCTCACCCCTAGAAACATTCTACACAATGGATCATGTTATATAAATTTATTGAAGAGTATATATTAGTGGAATCATCATTAGAAACCACATATAGGGTCACCAAATTATCTTAATGACACTGCTACCTACCCCCATTTGGGCATGGATTCTCAATGGAAGTAAAAGGGGTAGATTCACAATATAGTCCCAAAAAATGCCTTATTATGCCATAATTTTATACAAACTCCCACCCAGTTGATCAATAATCTACCCCATGATTCTATGATTAATCATGTTATTAGTCCCCCAAATACCATTACCAACAATGAGCATAATCAGAACACACCCCAAAAGAGAAACCCAAATACACCATAAATGGATACTACTCCAACACCCCCTTCTATACAAAATCCTGATTAAATTGATAGAGATACCATGGGGTAACTGAGTAGTATTAGGACATTACCCTCCCCAATTTCTTCTGTCTTGTTGGTTTTTTCTTTTTTTCTCAAGTGTTCCATTATCCATGTTCTATATGGATTGGTTGGGTATCTTTATTGTCATTCACTAGAAAACACACATGGAAATTTTTTAAGTATTAATACTATTAAAATATAATTTTACATCTGATTGATAATCTCTCCATACATTGATTACAAGAGTCTGATTATTTTCCCAATATCACTAACACATACAAGGATTTGACTTCTATGTTAATCCAATGCTAAAGGAACCAAGGTTCCCTTTTTGAGAAAGAATTTATTTTCATTCATATATTTTGGTCCATTCCTTTCAACATTAAAATTTCAATCTCATTTTATCACTTCCACGTTTTTTATACATTGGTGAGAATTTGTAATTTATGTGTTGGGGAGACTTGGTCCCATTTCAATTTTTTTCTTGACCAATACAGGATACATCACCAAATAAAATAAATATTTTCAAATGTCTAAAAATTTTATTAATCAGTCTCACAAATAGTATAAATAAATGTGTAAATTTTTGAAGTTTCGTGATCATTTCACAATTGAAGTTTTTTTAAAATTATTGATAATAAAATATCAATTATCAATTATAATTCTTATAAATTATACACATTATAAAAATTACTAGTTTTCATTCTATGACTTTATTAACCATTATTTATTGAATTCTCGTTATTGATAGCCATGTTAATACTTTTTGAAATATTATTTATTGTAATGTGTTTATTGATAAATTCTTAGAATATTCATAATTACAAGAAATTTCTTATTTTTCTAATCAAAGAATTATAATTTTTAACATCATTAAAATTATGGAGTCCATTGATAGAAATTTTTAACACATTTTTCTTGAAACTTACCCTTACATTTGATCATTTGAAAATACTTAGAGTTATTAAAATGAATAAACAGTAAATCCATTTTACATGAAAAATTTCACCACAAACACTATTTATTTGGTATAAAAGAATCATTTTAATTGAGCTTTTATTAGGTAATTGAATATTTTCATGGAACTGTAAGAATCCATATAATAAAGTAAAAAATATAGGTTTGTTCTATGGATTATTTTGGAAAAAGATAATAATTGAAGTATAATTATGATTTATATAATCCCATATTTTTTAAAATATTGAATTAAATAAAGATAAAAGTTAAATTATTGTATACCATGTATTTTTTGTGGATTAGAAACACCTTCCTGCTTCTTATATTAACTATTACAAATAGTGTATTTAGAAGATTGATGGTGGTGATAAAGGTTCTAGTTTTTTTGACTTCCATGGGCATGGTAAATTTCCTTGCACATTTTACATTATAAAAATAATAGTGAATAAAAATTATGAGAGAGATAACATTAAAATTATCAACATGATGTTAAATGTTCATGTTGTGATTAACAGAGGAAGAACAGAATAAAGTGTAGTTTATGTAATTTTAAGGGAAGTTTGAGGAGTTATTTTACATCATTGAGTTAAATTAAGTATCATTAATTACACTTTATGATATCAAACTTATTTTTCATTGTTGAATCTAATTTTCACATGATTTACCACGTAATTATCCCTAGATTTATTAGAACCATAAAGAAAATTATTCTTAGTTTTTGTGGTTTAAAATCTAAGATAAGGTGTATATATATTTAAAGACTATATATAAGGTGAATACAATTGATATTGAGAATAATTATTATTAAATTATCTTGAGTGATGAGTGAAATAAATTTTTGGTGAGTTAAGTCATAAGTGGAAAATATATTAAGGAAAATATAAATGATGGGAATGGAAATTGGAAGGGATCTTGAAAGGAAATTATATACGAGACATTATTGAAACAATTTTTGATACAATGAATTATGTGAATTTGTAAATATAAATTATGAATTTATGTTTATAATCGTGTTAATTTTAATGTTACACTTATTAATGTGTTAATTCTTATTCATTTTATATATTGGTTTTCAATGGGAATAATCAATGATTAAAGTGTATATGAATTTTTTACACTAATTTGTATTTATTTTATTATTATTTATTTCATGGATTAAATAATTTTTATATCATATTTATATTAACTTTCTCTATTTATGGAAATAAAGTTATTTGTTTTTTAATCAAATGTGTTTTTATGATTTTTGGATGATTTTAAAAGAATTTAGCTGGTAACCTAAATTTGGAAATTGTAACTACGAGTAAGGTTTTTATTCATTGTCAGAGAGTGTATTTTGGATAATTATTATGTATTGGTTCCCTATATTTTTTATTTTTTCTCCTAGAATAATTTTTTATACGTATAATTCTGTTAATATAGGATATTTTAAATTAGATTTAAATTATAAATTGAAAAATAAATTATTTCATTGTGATTTATTATTACCCACAACCAGGTATGCGTAAGAAGTTTAATGTGATGTGTAATATATTACTATTATCCAACCAATTAAGAGTAGTTATTCCTACCATAGGATGAATAATATATTTGGTAAATGTGTAAGTTTTTTCCTTCTCCATTGGAGTAGATCTTCAAATAGTGGAACAAGGGAAAATACTACTCTTTGATGATTTATAAGGATGTCTACAAGCTTGATACGTATGATTTTTAAAAATATTTGATAGTTTTTATATGTTAGTTTTTATAATTATCCACAGGTTAGTTTTTATGTATATTACATTGTATAATATTTTATTACCTTAAGGTGATACATAATATTATTATTAGAGTTGAAAATTTGGAAAAGTTTTGGTCTACATTGGTTCTTTGTGTGATTCATTCTAAAGAGTGTAGGGGTATGTTAGTTTTTTACCTTATCCATTTAAAGAGAAGTGAAAATCTCATTCCATAATGCCTCCACTTTATTTGGAGGGTTATAAAATCCATGATCTATGGAACTTAAGATATTTTACCTCCACACTACAGCACTATTTTTCACCACAACCCAAATGAAGATGTTTCAATACTAGCAAACCAAAATCATAAATCTTGAAAAGAATGTGTTATGACATTAAGTAGTTCAATATTTTAATGAATATATGTTTCCTATATACCAAATATGAAAATTTTTATTATGAATAAATTCCAAACTTTATTGAAAATTCGGGTTTAAATGTTTATCCCATAATAATGAAGGTCGTTCCACGGTGATGACAACACTATTTATTTTGAAGGCTTTTAAATTTGAGGAGGATACAGATTTGGAAACCCATTGAGAGAGAAGGGTGACGTGAGGATTAATTTATCTTGGGATGATATATATTAAGGGAAATTTAAACATTTCATTGATACTTTTATGGTTTAATTCATGGTTTTTGATATTCATGGTAGTAAAGTCAGATTATTTTCCATATATGATTCATTTTGTTTATTTTCCTTCGAGTATGTATCTTTTATCCTAGAATTCCATTATTTTTTTATGTGTTACCAATCATTCATAAGTTAATACAAACTTAATGTATTATTAAATAAGAGTTGGAGGATTGTTATCTATCATAAATTATTAATATACTTTTTGAATAACTTATGTCTGATTGAAATCACATTGTGACTATTTATGTAATATCCCTTTGTCATCAAACAATAGTGATGGTGATTATTGGGAAACCCCCAATGTTATATAGAGAAGTGATAAAGTTAAATAATACCATAAATCCGACATTTTATTTATATATTTTAATTATTTCATATAGGTATTACATGGTTATATTCAAATGAGAAATCAAATGGACATAGGTAGTTCTAATTGTCAGAGAAAAATTGAATTAGTTATTCCATGAAAGATAAAAAATTTCAACCACGCTGATTCACAAGTTGAATTAATCTTGAACTTTTATTAAATTTCCTTTGAAATCAATATATCATATCAATTCATCATCTGATTTTTAATGAATCCAAGATTTATCTCTACTCTATTTTCATTATTATTCAATAACTTTTCCTGAATAATGTTTCTCAACAAGTTCCCATCTATACATTTTCTCAAGTAAACAATTCAAAATGGATCTCTAGGAAATTATTAATCATGTTATCAGTAGTATAACCTTGGGACATCAATTTCTATACTACAATTTTTAGTTTCGATGACTTTGGTTTTGTGTTATAACTTCTAAACTCTAACCAAAACCCTCAAGAATTAAAAAATCATAGGTATGAATCAATAAAAAACATAAATCAATCTAATGTGTGATATAACCCTAATTATTCAAAGTTTATTTCTAGAATCAAAATTCTTTTATTTTTTATAATCATGTTTCATATGATCAAAATCTATCAAACAACCTTTGGTTTTCCCGAAAACTTAAGACCTTGATAGTCAATATATTTATGTTATGGAGGAATAAACTACCCTTCATTCCAAAATTATATTTTCCTTGGATTTTTAAAAGTGTTTTTTATAAATAAAGTTATTTTAATTTATAAAAATTCATATACAATAATCCAAACCAATAAAATTATTTTTGATTGTTAAGAAAACAAGGCAATAATAATGAATTAATTAATTATTTGTAGAAGAAAACAACATGTTAATATGATATGTAATTTTCTCAAAATGACCAAATATGTCCATTTTAATTTTAATTGTTTTTTATGTTCTATAAATTAGTGTGAAATGATCATAATTTCCAAATGAAAATTAGATTTTAATGAAATTATTATGGATTTATTATTTGACATAATAAAACATAAATAAATATAACATATAATAATCACAAAATGATCTAAACTTCATTTTCAAAGTTATAAACCTATTTTAATTTACAAATTCCCATCATGCGATCTAAATTGTGATTATTATTTTGGATTATGAAAATTTAGGAAAATTATCATCGATATATTTGTGAACTTCATGAATAAAAAAATGTCAATATGATTTATGATCTTCCATGTGTAATTTAATGTGAATTTTGAAAATTATAGTTTATATTTATCATAATTATTATATATTACATAGTGATTTTTTCTTTATATTTTATGTCCTCTTTTCTAAAAAAATTATTACTTTATTCTCACAGGTTTATTGATTATTTTTAAGAGATAATATAATTTGATATTCCATTTATTTAATGAATATGCTTATTATTATATCAATGAAAAATAAATTTATCTATATATGACTCTAATTTATTTTTTCAACTAAAATGTCCATGAATATAGTTTTATATGAAGAAAAATTGTGTACATGTACTCTATTAAGCAAGGTATAGGCCAGAATAATATATCCTCTCATTGAACTAAATTATTTTTCTTTTCTCCTAAAGAAGTGAAATTACTCATATGGAAGTAAATTTATTTTTTAAATCTTGAGAACCAAGGATCGTCAAAAAAATATATAATTTTATATCTAAGTATAATTATTAATTTTAATAGGAATTACATTTTCAGTGATTTTCATGTATCGAATAAACATATAGATTGTCTCTATATTCGAAATTTTAAATATAATGTGATGGGTTCTGTGTTATTTTGAATTTTAAAAAAATAGATATTTTATTTTATTTTCCTTAATTAGTTTTTTATAGAATGTATCATTATGAAAAAAGTAAATGACTCACTTCAAGTACATCATTTTATCATATAACAGCTCAATTATTATTGGTTTTCATTTTTTAATGTAATATTAATGATATAAACATTTTCAAGTTAGGATACCTCTCATTACATATCCACTCAATCCACAATATCACCCTCTAATATGATTTCATATCCCAAATATCTTCTCGTCACTCACTACTAAGATACTTATATTCAATTATCCTTATATTGGTATTTTCATCTATCATGATACACGGTATCCCAATATCAACATAATTTTTTAAATTCTTCCCACATGCACATCTCACTTCTCCACCCCAATATATAATTTTTTTATTTCCACACAAGTGAATTCCTGTCTTTTTTACTTTATACTATATATTAAAGAAATAATTTCATTTACATATTTTATAATATTACATATATAGATTTAGTGTTCACTATCTATAATTATCTCATAGAAAAAAATTTACTAATTCGTATAGGAAACATTATAAATTAGATTTTGGATTCATTTTTTATCATCTTTTGGATCTTGTAATTTATTATCATAGTATTATTATTATTCTGAAAAACAAGCATTTGAAGTTTAATTATTTTCCTTTTATTTCAAAGTAAATGTTTGACCTTTCTTTGTATTTATATCCAATTTTTATGTGCATTATTAAATCCTCATTATAGAATCATGGAATTTGATTTTCCTTATAGAAGGTATATTTAATATGGATATTAGGTTCTTGAATATTCCACTTCACTATTACAACCATACGTTATGATATGAATAAAATATATTTAAACAAAAACCAAATCATATTTTGAAATCCTCATAATCTTAAAAATCAATTTAAAAGCACATGCTAGAACATATAGTCAATAATAATCTTATGTTTTTTTAAATATTAATATGTTTATATTACTTTAGTCTATGTAACTACATTACTAACTTAAAAATAACTCACTAAGTAATTTAAAGGAAATGTAAATTTCATCACTCAACTTGTTGAAGTGATAATCCTTCAAAGATGATATAAATAATTTCAATATTTTTTTGACATTTTTATATAGGATGAATGAGGGAAGATGTTATATTGATTTTGATTTAGATATTATCCCTTATTTACATTTGTCTTATATATTTTATTACGTTTTCAAGAAGGTTTTATTTTATTTTATTGTCATTTTAATGTTATAAGTGGTATTTCTAGGGAATCCATAAATTCAATATGAAATATATGGGGTTTGGATAAGAAATGGAAGGCCCAGTTACTTGGTTAATATTATGTTGGGAAAGTGATTAAGAATATAATTATGAATACATAAATGGGGACTCCCAAGGAATGTTGTTATGATTTTGTTCAGATGCTGGTGGGTAAAATATGTTTAAAGATATATGAAACTCTATGTGTTATCATTTTGAATAGTAATGTTCAATTATTTTATATTGTTTTAAAGCTTCATGAATATGATGAGAATTTAGTTATGAACCATGTATATGAATACTAAAAAACATAATATACCAATAAAAGTTTATATTTTTATATAAAAACATGATGAACTCATGTGAAAATTATTACATTTGAAAAAAATACTACATAAAATAGGTAAAATTATCCATATTTATAAGAAAAACTATATAAAACCAGTTTACTGTTATGTTTAAAAATATAAAATCATATAAACAACTAATGGTGTAAAAGTAACATAATGGTCAACTAGAAAAAATATACAAGTATAAAAAAATGAAAATTTTTTCCTGTTAAAAAAAACCCATATAAGAAAAGTCAAAATTTAACAAAAGTAAAATATCAAATTTTATACAGAATTTCCACACCATCTATAAAAAAATAGACATCATAAAATTTATAAAATTATAACATATTTAATAGAATAAGAAGTTAATTATTACTTGTATTAATAATAGGGTTGGTTAACATTTGAGAAATGGGAGGATCATGGTAAAAGGAACAAGTTAATTTGTTATAAGCATTCATTTAAAGACTAGGAAATCAAAAATTATACTAAATTTATCAATAAATTATAGGTTTATTTATATTAAATACACAAATCCAGAAACATATCA
Source organism: Viscum album (assembly GCA_963277665.1). Classification (NCBI taxonomy): domain Eukaryota; kingdom Viridiplantae; phylum Streptophyta; class Magnoliopsida; order Santalales; family Viscaceae; genus Viscum; species Viscum album. Next base: position 819,487,730 of record OY728165.1, read on the forward strand.
CTATTTATAAGTTAAAACCCAATGTTCAAACACAACTACTTAGTAAAAAACACTTCAATCATATCGCATTCCCTCAATTTTTATTTTAGGTATTTTTTTAGAAAATGATATGATAAACCAAAATCTTTAATAACAACTTATAATATATAATTTAGAATTTACTAATATTATTATTCTTTAAAAATATTGTATCAATTCGCTTACCTATATTCTTAAATTTCAAGTAAGTATTAAATATAAACTTAGAATAACCAATTTAATTTTTCCTTATTCAATTAATTTTTAGGTATATAATATTGAAATATATTTATTATTGATGTAATTTTTAAGAATAAATTATAAAAATCTATTCAATATCCACATTTATTTTCATAATATATTATTAAATTGAATTTAAAAACTATATACCATTAAAACCATTTTGTTTTGGTGATAGTGGTAGGTTTTTGTGTTTCTAATATATTTACATATTTTATTTTATTAACCAAAAAATTGAGTTATTTATTGAGTAGTGTTTCATTTGGTTAATACTTTTATCTATAAATTATATTTGTTTCAAACAATTTTATCATTTAACAATTTCAGTTCAACAAAAAGATTAATTTCTTCCCTATACTCCCTTACAAAGGGCCCATTTCACATGACAATATCTTAATTCACTTCAAAAATAAAAAATATAAACATATTATTATTGATTTTTGATTTTTTTATTTCCCCATGACATATTCACAAGAATAATCATCTTAAAAATATCATCATTACATTTGATTTGTGTAACCATTGACTATTATATATCTATAAAACTAAATGATTTATATTTACTAACATATTTACCAATAATGAAACTTATTAATTAAACATTACATTATAAAAACAAAATTATGAAATATATTTGATATTTTTTATCATATGTTTTTGTAATTATTATGAAAAAAATTGATTAAATATATTCATCTAGTATCAATATAAATCAATTAAAATTTTTAATATTTTTAATTCTCTTTGTATGTATGTTTATATATTGTTAAGTGTTTTCATTAAAGTTATTGATTCTCTCATTTCAATATTTTTTAATTTCCCGATATTTGATCTCTTAATTTAAGTTTCCTTAATTATTTTAAAGAGCATTTATTTTAAGGGTTTTATAAAACTATAATTATTATCTAGATAAATTTTAGATTTATCCATTTTCATAAATTATGAATAATCTTTTTCAAACATAATGATTGTATATGAGTTTTATATTTAAACAAACATGGTGTTTATAAATGATGTCAATTTCTTTGGTTTAATTTTTAGTTCAAACTTTTATCTAAAAACATCATTTAAATAATCTAATGTATAAAAACAATTATCGTATTCAATTATTACTTCTATTAGTACTAATATCCCAGTTCCAAATACTTGTACTCCCACCAAACATACACAAATTGAAAGATATGAAAAATCAAATTCTTATATCCCAATATAATGATATAATCATGGTATGCAACATAATTATTTCCATTATGACTATGGTTATTTTTTATATTGTTGTCTTCATATAAAATTATTCAAAAAAATCACTTTACAATTTTTGAGAGAAGTGATATAATGCCTGAAAGTATAATGTATTCTTATTTTTATAAATACTATAATGTTCTTATTTAATAAAAAAATATTTAATTTTAATTATTCTTTATTAAAATTAAAGGAATTGAATATTGTTCAAGACAAGAACTATCATTGATGTGGAGGTGCATTCAGAAGGAATGGTTCAGACCTCTATTGAAGTAGCTTCACTTCTTATCCAATTCAGAAAATAACCTCAACATGGTTTGAATCCATTTAACTATATTATATTTTTATGAAAATTAAGTTTTATATATCATACATACAATTAATTAAATTGTAATTTAATTATTTTTCAAAGTTTGTAACTTATAGTTTCTTCTGTAACATAAATCTCGTTTAATGTCAAATAATATACTGTTAATATCTGGTGAAACTTTTCATTCCAATTTCATTTTATGAAATCACCCATTACAAACATATATAATTATGATTATTTTGTATTAATAATAAAAATATATTTTTATGTTTCAATTAAGTGAGTACAAAATGTGAATCGCTATAGTTAATATATGTTATCACATTTTCATTAATTTCATATTTTTACAAGATTAAATTTTCAACTAACACCATTCATTTTGTTCCATTTTTTCATAAAATTGATCTGAAAAACATGATACCCATAATTAGTGTAATTTTCATACTTTCTCATACCATTACTTCATGTTTTGTAGGTATTGAAGTTGTTGAGAGAAGGTTGGAGGGAAGAGGAAGAATTTTAGAATGAAATTGTTGCTATAATTATGAGTTGTGGAATGTTTTAGTGGGTTGATCCATGAAGATCTAACTGGAGGATATGGTTGTTCTACAGTCTGGTGTGTCACTTTGTGAATGAAAGAGTTTAGGTGTGGTTTTTTTGTTACCACAATGTTTATGAGTTGTGATGATTTAGTGTCATGTTATATAAGGGTAGAAATCTAATTACAGCAAGAAGGGGGTGGTTATTGTGTGGTGGTTACCAAGTTACTATTAAATAAGAAAGTATTTAGTTTAATCTAATTTCATTCCTCTTGATTTTATCTTTTTCAATATTGGTTTCACTGTGAGGGGTAGCGTTTAGACAAATAGTCTAAAGGTGTTTTCTATTAGGACCAAAAATAGAGCAGATGGTGATATCAAGAGTGGTTGTGACCTTAGGTATGTTACTGACACTCAAGGGGAGTTCACTGAGTTTAGAATATGGAGAATAATTATATGTCACTATAATGTTTTTCAAATGGAAGATACGTTGGACAAGTGATTAAGTGGATATGGTTCTTCTGTTATCTTTTGTTTTTAACACATAAATCTAGTTCAAAATCCAGTGTTTCAGGGAGTCTATCTTGAGGTGAATATCTTTAAAAGGTTTATGAGTATTTGAAATGACAAGGAGTTTTTTGTTTCAGAGTGGTTTTTGAAGCTACCTGTAGTGAAATTAACCTCACTATGTCATGGTCAAGTACAAAATGAACATAGCACTAATCTGAGAAGTGAAACAACATGGCTTCTTCTAAAACCGGTGTTTGGGTAAGCCATATTATAAAGAATAAGACTCAAATATACCATGGTATAGTTAATTACACATCATATCTTGTCCATATGATTTTATCTTCTTTGAAATTTCCTTTTTAGAAGGAACTTTACGTAAGATATTTCCCTATGAGAAATAGTGAGGCTTCTACACACCATGGTGGAAACCATGATTTCCCGTATGTGAATAATATGAAGGAAGACAAAAATAATAGTGGCCTAAATATAGTTAAACTTTTTTAAATTAAGTTAACACCCCAATATTTTATAATAATTTTTTTCTTTAAATAAAATGTAATTATTCAATAGCATTCTTTACATACAGCCCTGATTTTATATGAACTGTGATATATGAAACCATTATAAACTAGACATTAAATAGGAAGGAATGGATAGAAAAAAAAATTAATAAAAATATGTATAAATGTTTTTACTAATGAAAATTTATTTACTAATTCATAACAAATAAGTACACAATTTTTAAAGTCATTTCATATTTCAAAAATGTGTTTTCTTTAAAAATTAGTTTTATCACATTTCTGAATGAGGATGTTATAATTAATTTAAAACATTTTTTCAAATTTTATAAATGGAAATTAATATAATTTTCAAAATAAACATGTGGATATTATCTTAGTCTTAATTTTTATGATTTTTCTAAAAATAATTATTTTTTAGTGAATAGTGAAAAACCCTGATATTCGTAAAAATGTTATTTATTTTAAATTAAATTTCCAAATATATATTTAATTTTATCTTAATGTTACATAAGTCAATTTTAATTATAAATAATATAATTAATTACATAGTAGTTATCATTACATTTTTTTCATATATGATTATTTTTTGGCTTAAAAACATATTTTCACAAAAAAAATGTTTTTATGCGTGAAATGTCATTTCATATTAAAAAATTATTTTAATATATGTTTATTAATATTTTAGGTAAATTTATAGATTATATATTCAATATAATATTTTAATAGTTATTTTATGGTTTCAAAAAGGTATGGAATGGAAGTAAACTAATTTTTATCCTTTAAAATTATGTTTTCAAAAATGTTATTTCATTACAGCTTGTGTGTTTAATTAAAATTAAAATCTATAAAATATTGATCGTAACCCATATCTTTCAAAAAAAATCTCATAATTCATATAAAAATATTTAATCCTCAAAAAACATGATTAGTATAGTAAAAAAATATAATTAGGTGTTATTATAGTGAAGTAAAAACTATTTACCACCTCTTATCAATCCAATGAGGGGTGAAAGTATCCCTAGTGAATACGTATGGACTACCACTTCCACATAGCGATACAACTAATTTTCCACCATCATAATTCATAGTGGGTTATTATGACAGATTTAAGGTTTATATTTGATATTTATTTTATAATAATAATTCATAAAGATGAATTAATATTTACTTGTCTTCCCTTCCATCAATCAAAAAATGGAAACGTCACTCGTGCGTACATATAGACTATCGTCACCACGTAGTGATGTAATTAATTTTTTATCACAATTTTGTATGAAAATTTATAAATATGTATATTAAAAATATATATGATATTTATATCATGATTTAAATTTAATATATTAATGAACAATGATCCAATTTAAAGGTCCATAACCGCTAAAACTAAACATACATGAAAAACGAATCAATTAACACCCAAAACGATGATGATAATGAATTATTATTAGTGAACAGGTGATAATATGTTATAAATAAATGGTATCTAGTATTATATGATTGTTTTTGGTTCTGTAATATAATTATAATAAATTTAAGTTTATTATGTAGGATTATAGATCACTTATGAAGCAAGATGAACTTGATCTAAAAGTTTTATGGTAAAATCATTTTTTCACAAGATTATTTATTATTAAATTTTCTAATGTAAAAATTATATGATCCAACAATTTCAAATATTATTTACTTTATTATTATTGGTTTATTATTTCATATTTCATGGTTCCACTTCATTTTACTCTCTTTATTACTCAAGAGACCTAAATAATGGTTTTAAGGAGAACATACCTTGTTTTTTCTCTAATTGGGAATACTTTATTCCATATTCATATTTTCATTAAAAACATTTTAAATACTTTTTTTAATATTATAAAAATATTATTTAAAGTATTTTTTTACTATAGTTTATTTTCCTTACAAAATATCAAAATTAATTTTCTTATTTTTTTCCAAATGTGGTCCTTTCAACTTTTATTGAAAATGTGAAAGGAATTTAGGTTTTAACATACCCCGCATGAACAATTTTCCCTACCATCATGAATATTATTTTATTTAAATATTCCATTATAAGTTTCCTTTTTTCCTTAAATAAAATGTTTTCCTTAATATTGTTAAAACAAATTGTTTCCAGATAAGTGATTTCAAATAAAAAAGTAATTTCACTCAAGAGAAGTTTTATAGATTTTTTAAGGCTAAATTTTATATAACAACATACTTTTAGGGTTCTTATAGTTTATTTGGAATATAATAAAATATCACCACTACTATTATTTATATAGATATTATTTATAACTATGATGATGAAATGTTTATAAAACACAATTATTTTCTATGGGTTAGGATTTGATTATTTGATGAATGTTTTATGATATTTTGGAACACATGTGTATGGTTTTTATTTTGAGATAGGTGGACCTGAATTTATATATCCCTACAATGCATTAGGTAATAAAGGATGTGTCAGGACATAATAAATACTGTAATGGGGAGTGAATCCAGTTTAATAAGGGACTTTGTCCAACAATATAGTCTTGGGAGTCAAACTTGACTAAGGAAATAACAAAGTGGGGAGTGGACCTAATCTACTATGATACTATTAAAATTGGGAATTAACAAAGGAAATTATTTTCTAAGATTATTTTCTAGAAAATACTTATGTATTATTCTTCTGAAATTTTCTCAAGGCTCATGATTTATTACTTATGATTCTTCATTCTTAATTTTGTGTTATTTTATTGATAAAACCTTTCACCAAGTATCATGATTAAAGATATTTAACTTATTAACTATGGTTATTGTAAGTATTTATTATGTAATCATAAATTTATGCTTATATTATGATCACTTATGATCATTTATTTATATCTATTATGTTTTCCCTCATAGAGCATCTAATCTCACCCTTTTTTTATTTTATTTTCCTATGTTTTGAATAAAGGTTCTATGTATGATATGTCTATGAAGTGTTCTAATTATGTAAAACTTAATCAAGAATGATATAGATCATTTATTTCTCAGTTGTTTATGTATCCAAATTTTCTATGAAAATAAACCTATATTGTCCCTAGGCATGTATTATTATAAAATTTATTAAATATTCATCTAAAATGATATAATATAAATATTTAAAAATTATGGGTCATTATAGATGGTATGAGAACCATAGATTAGTAACTTTTAGAATCTAAGATAATGGAAATTTAGTGAGAACCCTTAGGATAAGCCAAAGTATAATATAACATCATTTTTTATAGTAAATAAATTAGTGTGGTTTCCCTATGGAAATACATCCCTCTCTAGATACTATAAGTGGTCATGTTTATTTGAATAGATGGATCTAAGGGAGATAACCCCAAAAGGGTTGGTTGAGTATATATCAACCATCATTCTTGAAAACGGTGATTGTTCCCTTAATACATACCTAGTTTGAATCTCCCAAGTGATATGCTTAGGTTACATCACATTTTATTTAAAATCCATTATAAAAGATATTAATGGATAATGGCCATGGGAGAACTAGGTTAAACCAAAAGTGTCATAGGATGAAAACATGGTTAAATGATTTAGACATCCAATTAATGATCTTTCAGGATTAATTACTCTAATTAATCATATTTATTGGTCATTATACCCATTTTTGTTTTAGTAAGGTATTGAAGATGGAAATATAAATTTTTAGTGGATATAGGTATACTCTAGTATTGATGAATCATATTTGAGCTTAGTCATATGAATCCCTTTATTTAATAAAAATTCTATATGAATGTTAATCATAACACTTAAAAATTAGATAATGAATTATCAGGAAAACAATCATGATTTTATGTTGATTTTAACACCTATATATTTAAATGAAATACATTTCTTTGAGTAATTTTATTTCTTCAATAGCTTGTGTTAGACACAATAGTGAGTCTAGATGAACCACATAACATTATTACAGTATTATGTGTCTCTATCGAGTAGTCATTGGGTTGGATGGCATGAATAGTAATAACTAAATTGTAAATAATAATAAGTCTACATATTTATAAAAATAATTCATTCTATTTTAAATGATTACAACTAAAAAAAATTGAAAATTAAAGAGATGTTTTTTCTGAAATTTTTTTTATGCACGTAATATTTTCTCAATAAATAAATTAAATTAATCCTCATTGGTGGGTATTTTTTGATGAAATGTATATATTATATACTTGATCAATTTTTCTTAAAATTAAAATAATATTTTCCCAGGCATAGGATATAAATATATCTAGTTTTATGCATAAAATGTATTTTTTCTAAAAAGTATATATTGTCATATTTTATACACTCACATTAAAAGTAGTTTCATATTTTTTAGGTACTGGATTAGATAAAATTAATTAAATATTTATAATCAATAGGTTCAAACTTGGTAAATAGGACCCTTTTTCAATATGAATAGAAATTGTGATAAACTTTATCACCACATTAAAGGGTAAATTATGAAAATCTAGATTTAAAATAAATGTTAAAGACTTAATTTTTCAAAAAAATGTTTTTTTGGATGAATTTAATTTTAACATTAACACTATAGAATGAAAATGTATTAGTTCAATGGACACTTGTATATGAAAATGGATTCAACATTATTTAATTCAAAAAAAATTACAAAATGTCACCCTTTTTATTTTTAATGTCATTTATGTGAACAAATAGGGAAAAGATTAAGTTATGAATTAATATAACTATCTATTTTGAGAATAATAAAAAAAATCATCATCAAAATTTATTTTAAAGTTTTATTATTCATATAATAATCTTAATTTCTTATGAAACACAGATGCAATATTTCTCCATTATTAAAAAAAAATAAATGATTTTAATAATATTAAAAGTGGAATAAATTTAATGATTTAATCTGACCCACAAATTATATAGATTTAAAAGACCTATTATAGTGGTTTTAAGTCATTTTATTCAAATTCCCCTTTTTCTCTTCATATATTTATAGTGAAATTAAATAAATTGCATCAAAATTTAAAAGAATTATATTTTATCAAAAAAATATTTTATTAAATTAATTGAGAATCATAATTTTTTTGAAATAATACAAGGTGGATATTATATGGTCAAAATGTCATAAATTTTCAATTTATGTTCTGATTTTCACTTTATAGGTAAACATTACATCCCTTTAATATTGAATTTTTTTACTATAGTTAAAATTAAAATTGGTTAACTAAGAGTTGATCAAAATGAAAAGGTTTAAAATGACACTAAAAGTTTTATAAATTATTTTTGTTTGATGTGATTATAACCCTATACTTAGTTATATTCAAATATATATCCATTTGGAGGCATATTTCTTGAGAATTGATTTATAATAATTTACTCTATTGAAAAATTCCAAAAGTTCCCCTCACATGACCTGAAAAGTAAATTTTTATTTATAAATCCCTTTTAAGTAAAAAGTGGGAAACCGAACATGTAAAAACATAAGTACAAAAAATAGATATGGAAATCAAAAAATTAATTTATAAAAAACTAAAATTATTGGAATTATTCAACCTATATAAGCCTCATTACAGTGTAGTTACCTACATATGTTTATTTTCCCTGATAAGATCTTCAAAGTGATTGTCCATCTTATCCCAAGTCTAAATATATTAATATGAATTAATTTTCTCCTCATTAATATCACATGCCTATATCTGATATTTTTTATTGATCTAATAATATTTCTCATCATTAAGAATAACTCAAATTAATCTCTTGTACATTCTATTAACATCCTTTTTTAAAATGTTGATATTGAAATCTTCCTCTAACATCACTTCCTTCGAATAAAGATGAAGCTCCAAGAAAACAAACTCATCTCCAGAAGGTGTTTTCAGAACCCCTATAGTACCAAATTTTTTAAACTCCATTGGGTTTATCCTAGCCTCTACCTTAGTTATCTTTAATTTTCTATCTGATTTTGGGACCATAATGTTCATAAGGTTTGAGTAGTCTTTGTGCAGATTAGTTTTTTATAAAAGGGCTCTACATCCCACACTTCTTTAAAAAACATTGATTTTTATTTATTGAAAAAATTCTTCTAATGTACCTTATACATTTACCCATACATATTTTAAAGATTACTTATATTCTCATAATACTAGCCCAAGATCTCTTTACAGGAGATCCAATAGATTCTTTTCAAAGATGAGGTAACCACCTTAACAGGTATCCTTCTTTTCTAATATTATTTCCCTTCTATACACATATGGTATTTATCATAAAAAATAACTTAAATATCCTAAATAATGTAAAATGTTATTATTATTGTAAAAATTCCATTATACACCCTTGTTTCCATCAAATGAGAAGTGAAATCAGTGCTCGTGCATACATAAGGCTTATCGTCTCCATATAGTGATACCATTCATTAAAAAATGAAAATAGTGTGTATGGGCATGTATGACTTTCTATCACCATGAATAATGTAAGTCATCTTTCTATATCTATATTTTATGGATTACTAAAAAATGTATGAAATGAATATATAGGACATTTATATAATAATTAAAATTTTAATGATGATTTAATTATGATCAATCTACATGGACAGAAACAACCAAATTAAAATACTCACGATAAACAAAATAGTTAAAACCCAAAATGATGATATTAAGGAATTATTAATAAAAGGGATAGTTTAAATATTATAAAGGAATCATATATGATATTATAAGTATTAAAATGTATCTTTTATAAAATTATAATAAATTTAAATTTATTATTCATAATTTTAGATTGATTTTGAATCAAAGAAAACCCAAGGTAAGGGTTCTATGTCACAATCTCATTATTTATTGGAATTGTTTATGATTAAGTTTTGATGATGAAATATTATGATCTACCAATCATGAAACATAAGAATTTTATTAAACTATGGTTATTTATTTAAAATACATATCTTAATTTAATGTTCCATTTCTTATGTATTTAAAATAACAGAAATATGTTTTTATAGAAAATAGACTTCATTTACCCCTTTGGTCGAAAAATATTTTTATTATATATCTGTGTTTTCTGAAAATGTTTTAAAAAGGTTTTTACTATTATCATATGATTTTTCAAATTAATTTTTACACATTTTTTAGTTTTTATAAAAAAAATGAACTGAAGATTTTTTTCATTTTCCAAATGAGGTATATTGTTATTTTTAAAAAAAATGTATTAAAAAATATTTTTTTAGATTTATACAGCATGAATTTATATTCCCTACATCGTGACTACTTTTTTATTTGAATCATACTTGTAAATTTTATATGGTTCTATTAAAAAAATTCTTTATATTTGAATAGTTATTTTTTAAAAAGTGATATCAAAATGGAATAGTTATTTTCTTCAATAAAGTTTTAATAGTATTTTAATGGTATTTTATTCATCAAATACAAAAAACCATTATTTAACTTATGATTTACTAAGGATATGGTCTAAGGGTACCATCCTTATTAGTTCAATATATGATTTATGAATATGATAATATAATTTTTATAAAACTCATTTCTTTTTCATGGGTTATGCCATGATGACATGATGAATTGTTTGTGAAACTAGTTTATTTTCTTTGGGTTATGCTATGAAGAAATATTTAGGAAACCAATTTATCTTTCATGGGTTCTGATATTATTAGTGGTTTATGATATTTTGGAACATATATTTATGATTTTCATTATGTGTTGTTTGGGACCTATATCACCCTCCAATTAATTGGGTAAATATTTATATCTCATGAGATAAAAAGGAATTGAATGGGGAGTAAACCCATTTTAGTAAGGAAATTTATCCACAATGATAGTCTCGGGAGTGAACCTTTAATGCTATGATGGTTTTTGGGAGAGAACTCTTTCCACTATGATATCCCTGAGAAATATCATTGAATCCTAAGGAAATGATGTTCCATACTAATATATATGCCAAAAATTCCATTTCTTGTGCGAATGGTATACTCCCATGGTTCATGTTTTTTAATTACTTTATTATTAATGTCTTATAAGCCACCAAATATTATAATATGACTCAATATTATGATTTATGGTATTCATGGTATAATTTTAAAATGATAATATCAAGTTTTTATACCCCTTTTCTCATGTTATATGATCATTAATATCTCCTTTGTTTACCCTTACTAGATTTAATTCTCACCCTTTCTTAAGTTTCCTTTCTCAATTTATGAGTAAATGTTTTATGTATGATATGTCTAAGTATGGTTATAGTTTTCATGAGTTAAATGGGAGTTGTTGCATAACTATTATAAACCAATTTTTTTTTATTTTCATGATTCCAAAGATACTAGACCAAAATGATTATGGTGTGGATAAGAATGCTATATTATGATTATTCATTTATTAAGATATAATATATTTAAATGAAAAGTATGATAATTTGAATTTTGTATCAGATTAAGGTTTAGTTAACCTTTGGAAACTATGAAGATAAAATTTAGAAATAACCATAGAGATAAATATAAGTATATGATAAAATCCTAAAGTATTTTTAATGATCATGAATAAACTAGGTTAAACCTAAGGTGTAATAGAGGAAGGTGTCACAATTTATACATCCTATAAATAATTTTCCATGATTATGTGATTTCCCCTAAGGAATATTGTTTAACACACTATGATTTTTAGTTTTAGTAAATGGATATAACACAAAGGAATTGTGTTAATGTTAACTACAATGTATAATTAAATGATGGACCTCCTAAGAAAAGGAATATTATGGGATCTAAGATGTAAATTTTATTATATCCTCACAAAACTTTATCACGCTATGAATCATGCTGATCTTCTAAAAAATTTGAGGGGAAATTTTCATTTTATCCAATTAGGATGAAACATTCATTTTATTTATGTGGGTCTACTAATCCACTTATTGCTATGAAAAGGATCAGTTCCAATGAAAATATATTTTTCATTCTCCAGTGTTCCAAACATGAGAATTTTTTTTGGTAGTTTATCATTTGTAAGGTGAAGTAGATCAATTGTACACTCTATTAAATAATGTATAGAAAGAGGAATAAATTGAATTTATTAAGTGGGATGAGTTTAAGATATTATTTCTATATTAGTATTTTCCTTGTATTATTCATACAAAATGAATAAATAATCCCTTGAGTTAAAATAGAAGGATGATGAATCTATTGGTACCGGTGAGGATGATTTTACAGGCCTTGTGAGCTATTCTTGTGGTATTATCTTCAAACCTGAAATAAAGGTTGATTTATTATTTAGTGGCATAAAACCAAGTCTCCAGATGGAATTATCCAAAAGGGACATTTGTAGCTATGAAAAATATTTTTTTTGTGTTATCAAGGTGTAGATGGATATTGGAGTTACTCATAAATCTCATGGTTTTGATAAGAAAAGAAAAATGGAATTCAATGGTAACTCTAAAAACTATAGAGAGAATAATAAGATCCTTACAATATGATATATGTATGGAAGAAAACATAGGGGTAATTTAATTAAGGGAATATGTAAATGTTTCAAGTGAGGAAAGTAAGTTCATTAGGCAATCGAATTCTGAAGTATTGTAAAGAAGCTAGATAATGATGTGAATAGAGAGAAAACTCTATAAAAGGCACCAACCACACTCTAGTTCTTTAAATTAATGTAATATGGTAATTATGATAACAAGTTCCTAAATATAAAGTTTAATGATGACGATTGATGCCAAAAACGTCTTCATCCTAGAGAACAAGGGAAATATCACATGATAATTATTTTCAACTAGGGATTTTATAATTACATGGTGAAACATATACTTATTATCCACTATAGAACTACTAATGTCTTATTTTATTCTTGATATACCCACTCTCTTATATTTAAATACTTTCCTAAGGGTATCACTATACCACCTCAAAAATTAGATGTTCAGTTAGCCACGAAAACCCATAATGGTACAATGATCAAATCCCAAGTCTATGATTCTACTCCAATTGAAGTTTGTATGAATTTTTTTCCTAAAAAACTTTTTAATCACCTTATAGATGAATTTGATGTTATTTTGGGCATGGATTTTATTTAATTAATTAAATCCCTTGTCAAATATTATGGCAGGGATGATTTATTTGATATTCTTAATAAACCTATGATTTCCTACCAGTCTAATGAAAAAAATGAACATATTATGGGAATTATATCCATGTTATGGGTCCTGATTCCTACTTAAAAGGAAATTTAATCTCTTATTGTTAGGTATAAACTCAACATCGAATAAATTACTATTCTACTTAAGTTTAATAATATATTTATGGAAAATGATCATGGTCTTCCATTGAATTAGGAAGTTTATTTTTCAATATAACTCATTTCTAGTGCTACACCTATTTTCAAGACTCCATATAGAATGGTGAGGATTTAGTTGAAATAATAGAAGAATAAAGTCCATGAGAATCTAGATAAGGGATTCATTCAGCAAAGTAAATCACCTTGGGTCGAACCTATTTTTTTAGTTGATAATAAATTTGGATCAATGTGACTATTTATTTATTATCATGAACTTAACAAGATCCCCATCATGAAAAAGTATCTCATACTTCATATTGATGAATTATTTATCAAATATGTGGAGCTTGATACTTTTATAAGATTAATACTCATTATGGATATCATTAATAGATGGTAAAGAAAGAGTATATACCCATAACACCATTTCATACAAGGTATGAACACTATGAATTTATAGTTATACCTTTTGGTCCAACTAATTCCCATATTATCTTTGTAGATTTAATGAATTGAGTCTTTAGAGATAGTCTTGATTAGTTTTCTGTAGACCTTATAAGTGATATTTTTATTTATACTAAGAGAAAGAGGAACATAAATATCAATTAAGGAATAAGTTGAAGACCCTAATAAAGTATAATATTTATGAAATATTTTCTGAAGTGTGTATTTTATCTTTTTAAATATTCATTATTAGGCCATATAACTTCAAGTGAGGGTATATCAGTAGTTCCTTCCAAGATTGAAGTTATTGAACATTTTCCAAAACCAACCACAATGAGTGATATCCATATCTTTATTGGTTTAGATAAATATTATCTAATATTTTTGAATAATTTTTCATTGATATAGAATCCTCTTACTAAATAAACTTGACAGGGGTCTAAGATCATTTGGATAGATGAATGTCAAGAATGTTCTAAGGAACTGAAGAGAAGGCTAGTCAATGAACCTATTCTTATACTACCCTACAGTGGTTAAGATTTTGTAATATATATTGATACATAAAATAAGGTTCTAGGATTCATCATCATGTATAATGATATGGTTATGTACAATTCCTCGTGATAATTTATGGTTCATGAGTAAAATCAAAAAACTCGTGAATTGGATTCAGTTGTGGTAATTTATTCATAAAGATATAGAGACATTGTCTTTAAGGAGAAATGTGTGACAATTATTCTGATAAAAAATATTTAAAGTATATTTTAACTAAAAATGATTTGAATATGCACCAAAACAGATGGTTGGAGCTGATTAATAGTTATGACTACTCAATATATTACCACATTGGCAAATCGAATAAGGTGGAAGATGTTCCAAGTCGAAAGGATCGTGCTAGGTTTTCTATAGAAAAGATCAAAAAAGATCTTATATTTAGGAACTTGAAAAGGATGGATCTTAAAATATTGAAGGATGGGGTTAAATTATATCTTTCTCAATGGAGTGTTCAATAATAAACATAAGTCAAGATTAAATATGTGACGAAGGAAGATGTAGAGACACAAAATAATGTAGGAGATATTCTAAAGTTCAACCTTGATTATGATGAAATAACAAGGTTCATGAAATATGTATGTGTCCCTTTAGTACCAGATTTGAAAAAGGAACTGATGGATGATGCTCATAGTTATTCATTCCCGATTTATCCTAGAAGTATGAATATGTATAGAGATTTTAAGGATTTTTTATGGTGGGATGGAATGAAGAGAGAGATTTTAGATTATATTTATCAGTGTTTGGTATGTTATCAAGTTAAGTCTAAGATATAGAAGTCTAATGGGATTTTAAACCATTACGCATACTAGGATAGGAATGGGAAAATATCACCATGGATTTTGTTATCAGAATCCCCAAAAAATATAAAGTGGACAATTTTATTTGGGTTGTAGTTGATCTCCTTATGAAGGGAATAATTTTATTTTTGTTGTAGTTGATATGGATTTGAGGTTTACCTTAAAGTTTTAGATAATTATTCATTTGGTTCTAGATATAATGTTAATATTCAAAAATACATATAATCCTCATTAAAATGGTCATTATAATTGGAAAATTCAAACTCTATAATAAATTTTGAGAGATTTATCTATGGATTTCAAAGGTCGTTGGGATCAACACCTACCTTTGGTGAAAGTTTCTTAAAACAACACCTATCACTCTAACACTCATATGGACCCTTGTAATTCCCTCAATGGTATGAAGTACAAAACTACAAATTACTAAAAAGACGATAGAGACTGAATTGTTTTGGGACCTGATCTATTTGAGGAATTTGAAAATAAGGTTTGATCCATTCACCAACACATAAGACCATCTCATAGTTAAAAAATACGTTGAAAATCATTAGAAAGATCTAGAGTGTGAATTTGTTGACAATATATTCCAATGAATATCTCCTTAGAATAGAGTGATGAAATTTTTTAAGAATGATAATTTAATTTATAGATATGATGATCCTTTTTAAATTATTGATCATAGCGGGGTGGTAGCTTATTGATTGGAACTTCTACTGAATCCATCTCATGTTAATAATGTGTTCCATTTATCTCTCCTAAGGAACTACATACGTGGTCATTTACACGTAATAAACCCAGTGGTCATATTGACCAAAAACATCATTATTATGAAGAACAATGAGAAGAGATTTTGGATCATAGAGGGAATGTATTATGAAACAACACCACTAACCTGGTCAATGATTTACGTAAAACCCCCAAATGGAGGAAGCTATGTGAAATCCTATGGACATTATTTTGTAGAATTATCCTCATATTTTTGTATCAAAGTGATAAATTTTGGGGGATAAATTCATCTTAAAGGGGGTAGAATGTAACACAATGATATTTTATGAAATATTTCTCTTTGAATATATTGATTTATTGGATATCTTGTGTTATACGCAACATCATGTTCAGACGAACCACATAATATTATGAAAACATTATGTGTCTATTATCACCTAGTCATTAGATTAGTGGGTATGAATAGTAATAAATTAATTATAGAAAAGAAATTTTCTCCATATTTTTAAAATTAATCCATTCATTTCTAAATGATTATAATTAAAAACAAAAAATATTTTAAAATAAAGGTGATATTTTTTCTAAAAAAATACTTTTATACTCACAATGTACTTTTATATTGATAAATAAATTAATCATAATTAAATAATTATTTTAAAGAAATTTATATATTATTTAATTAATTAATTTTTTTTAACATTCAACATATATTTTAGTAATATGATAAGAATAAATCCAGTTTTATTAACAAAAAAGTATTTTTTCTAAAAATAAGTTTTTTCAAATTTTCCATACTTTATTTAAAATTAATTTCTACCATTTATAGATGTTTAATTAGATAAAAATAATTACATATTTATAATAATGATGTTCAAATTTGATTAATATTCCCCTTTTATTTTTTTCAATATGAACAGTAATAGTGGAAAAATGTATCATCTTCGTGAAGGGAAAATCAATTTAATCTATATTACAAATAAGTTATGAGGATGTAATTTTTCATAAAAAATATTATTGGATGATTTCAATTATTCAATTATCCCATTATTATCTAAATTTATTAGTTTAATGGATTCAAGTCCCTGAAAATGATTTATATATTATTTAAATAAAATGATGTTACCAAATGTCACGCTCGTTGTTTTTAATCACTTATGTGTCCACATAAGAAAAAAAAGTGTGTGATGAATGGGTATAATTGTATATTTTGATCATAATAAAAAAAATATTTTATAAATTCATTTTTAATTTTTAGTATTTATGTAATGACCGTAATTTCTTATGCAACAGTGTTGCAGTATTTCTCTATTTAATAAAAAAATGAAATAAATTATTTCAAAAATATTAAAAGTCATATAAATTTAATGATTTAATGTGACCCATTAATTTTATATATGTAGTATATATTAAATAATTTTTAAAGAATTAAATTTTAATTACCCCTTTCTATTTATATTTTTAAAATTAAATTCAATATTGAGTTTCAAAATTGAATATAATGATACTTTATCAATATTATATTTTTAAAATTATTTAAAAATCATAAAAATATTTAACTAAAAATATATGAACATTATATTGTCTAAATTTTTATAAATTTCTCATTTATGGTCCAATTTATCACATTATAAGTAAAAATTACAACCCTTTAATATTGAAATTGGTTTACAATAGTTAAAATTAAAATTGGTTGACAAAGGGTTAATCAAAATGATAAGGTTTAAAATGAAAATAATAATAATAAATTATATTAGGTTATTGGATTAAAACCCAATCCTACCTTACCTTTAAATCCCTATCTATTTGGAGGCATTTTTCTAGAGAAATAATTTATTAAAAATATACAATTTTGAGAAATTCCAAAAGTTCCCCTCACCTCTTTTATAAAAGAGTGTCTTCTCCCTCGCTTATTTAAACCAATTTAATATTTATAGCTAGAAATACCTATATAAATTTATATTTAAAATTCCCTATAAACATTATATATGTTTTTAATCCGTAAAAGTCTAACCCAATATCTCTTTAGAGTAGATCTAACGGAGTTGTTTCAAAGGGTAGGTAATTGTGTTAACCGATCACTTTCTTTTGTACTATTATTTAACACTTATAAATATAATTTATTTATTATAAAATAATATTTTAGGTATAATAAATATGACTAATTTTTATTATGATTATGAAAATTCAATTATAAAACCTCATTCTAGTCATATGAAAAGTGAAATTATCGCTTGTGCGTATATATGGCTTACCGACTCCACGTAGCAATAAAATTAATTTTCCAACACAATATTCTATAGATGAGTATTTTTATAGATTTAATATTTATATATTATAATTATTACATAATTATAATTATTAAATGATAATATCATGTCTAATTTCTGACCATCCAATACTTTTGGAAATGAAAATGTTGTTCGTCTGTACGTGTGGACGACCACCTCCACGAAGAAATGTGATTCGTTTTTTATTTATATTTTTTATGTATTATAATGAGAATGAATTTTATGAATATTTATTATTTATAGTATATAACAAATACCTTTAAATTTAAATTAATATTTACCTTTCTTTTGTTCTATCCAACGAAAAATGTTAACAGTGTTCATTTGTATGTAAGACTTACCTTCTCTATAAACAGTGCAATTCATTTTTCTATTTATAAATTTTATGGATCACAAAAAATATGATTATATATTATATTTAAATAAATATTAAGATCTTTATGATTATTTAATTATTATAAATATACAATTATCAGAACATCCTAATTGAAATACTCAGGATAAACGAAACAATTAACACATAAAAATAATAATTTTAAGGAATTGATGAAAAAGGTGGAGTAGAAATATTATAAAGGTATCATATATGATATTATTTGTAATAAAATTAGTTTTTTATATAATTATAATAAATTTTATTTTATTATACAGGATGGTATAGTTATTTTGAATCAAGAAAAACTCATGTTAAGGGTTTTATGTTAGAATATCATTATTTATTGGTATTGTTTAGGATTAAGTTATGACGATAAAAAATTATTATCTACATCTCAATAAATTAATAAATTTTATTATCTTCTAGTTATCTCATAAAAATGAATGTTTTTGTTTCATTTTATTTATATTATGTATTCAAGAGACCGAAAGTATATTTTTAAGGAAAATTGACTCCATTTCTATCTTTGGTCAACCATCCTTTTCCTTTCATATACATATTTTATAAGAATGTTTTAAATAATATTTTTTCTACTCTTATATGATTTTTCAAAGTCATTTTTAATGATTTTATAATTTTTACAAAATTTTTTGATAGGAATCTTTTAATTATTTTCCAAATGAGGAACTATTTGACTTTTCCAACAAAAGTATGGAAGGAATTTTTTTTTAACTTATAAGACATGAAAGACTTTTCTAATCATTAGAAATCATTTTCTCATGGAATAATAATTTAAAATTTCACAAGTTTATTTTCAAAAAAAATTACTTTATTTTTGGGTAGTTTTTTAGTAATTGATTTCCAAATGAAAAGGTTGTTTTCCTCCAGAATGTTTTAATGAACTTATAATGGTATTTATATTCATAATAGACAACTACCCATGATTTCACTTTTGATTTACTAAGAATATAATCAAATTATGCCTTCATTATTCTTTATCTAGAAAGCTTGTGAATATTATGACACAATTTTTATGAAACCAATTTCTTTACCATAGGTTATTCTATGATGAAATGGTGAAATGTTTATGAAACCCATTCCTTTCTCATGAGTTATACTATAATAAAATGTTTATGAAACCTATTTATTTTCATGGGTTATAATATGTTGAATGTTTTATTATATTAAGGAACACATATGAATTATTTTCATCATGTGACTGGTGGGACATATATCCTTCTCCAATGAATTGCGTAAAGATTGATATCTCCTGAGATAATTTGGACTTGAACGGATAGTTCACCTAGTTCAATATGGGACTTTGTCCATTATGATAGTATTGATTTAAACCATGACTATTAATATGTTTTGGATGGTGAACTCATTCCACTATCATAGTCTAGGAAAAGATCCTTGACTACTAAGGGAATAATTTTCTATTCTTATGTGTTTTACACAATTTATTGTCTTATCCAAATGTTATGATCTTATAGATCATGCTCTTTGAGACCTTTATGATTCTTGTATTATGAAGTAACATCATTTATACCATGACTGAATATTAATATTTATGATATATAGGGTATAATTTTCAAATGTTAATTTTAATTTTTCATTCCAATTTTCTCACATTACGCTTATATAATCATTGATATATCCCTTATTTAACCTTACTAAGAATCAATGCTCACCCTTTATTATATTTTCTTTCTGAAGTTATGAAGAATGGTTTTATGTGGGATATTTATAAAAAGGGTGATAATTATAAAGATCTATTAGATATATAATTTCGAACTATTATAACTCAATTATTTATGTTTCCAAGTTTCCAAAAAATTCTATACCTAAAACATAATGTTAGGGATCTAAATTTTGTGTGATAAATATAAATTTAATTTTTTATAAAATTTATGTTTGAAAATTGTGGCTCACTATAATAATCACATATTAGGTCTATATATCTTCACTAAAAGATGTTTATGGGAATTTTCTTTGTATAAATCTTGTTAATCGTCCTCTAGTTTAATTTCATGTAATTTTTTGAATTTACTACCTTTATTTATTAAAATCTTATTTAGATTCCAAATTATGAGAATTGAAATTTCATATTACAAAAGAGCCAATGATTTTATTTCAGTTTTAGTATAAATGTGAACTTATAATAGAAATTACATCCATTTAATGGGTCTTTATTCCTTTTCAATGTGGTTATTTATCTTAGACTATTGTAGAGAAACTCAGCATAAATAATAGTCTTATTGTATAATGGTTTCATGATTTATTTTTGGATGATTTTTCTATTCTTCCTCCAAATATTTAATTTTATTTTTCAATATAGCTCATACCTAGGGATACACCAATTTTAAAGACGTCAAATAGAATAGACCCGATTTAGTTATAGAAATTGAAGAAGAAACTCCAAGATAATGTTGATAAGGGATTCATTCAGCTGTCTATGTCACCATGGGGAAAGCTAGTAATTTTTGTTAAGAATAATGATAGATAAATGTTTATTTTCATTGATTATCAGGAACTTAACAATATCAATATCATGAATTAGTATATTATACCCCTTCTTGATGATTTTTTCATCAATTATTAAGGGCTAAATATTTTTTCAATGATTGTTCTGTGATTTTAATACTATCAGTTCTGGGAAAAAATTGAAGACACGCCCAAGATATATTTTCTTTTAAGTTATAGACACTATTAATTTATATTTATTCCATTTTTATTAAGAATTATCACCTCTATACTTATGTATTTAATGAATAGAGTCTTTATATATTACCTTGAAAATTTAATGATAGTATTTATTTATGATATTAGTATATATTGAAAGAGAAAGGAAGCACATCAACATCACTTGAGGATTGTTCTAAAGTCCCAAAGTAAATATAAGTTATATAAAAAAATTACCATGAGTGAATTTTGGAAATTTAATGTTTCATTTATAGGTCATATAATCTATAAGAACTGGTATATTAGTGGATCCAACAATAGAAAAGTTTTTGAATATTAGCCCAGACTAACCACTGTGATTTAAATCTTTATTTTTCTTAGATTGGATGGATATTTTCAACACTTTGTGAAGTATTTATCACGGCTATATAATTCACATACCAAGTTAACTTAGAAGGGGTTATGTTTCTATTGACAGATGAGTGTGATGAAAATTTCAATGAACTGAAGATAATTTTGGTCTGTCACCTATCCTCACACTACCCTAAAGTGGAGAAGTGTTTATGATATATAGTTATGCATAAAATAATGGGTTGTAATTTTTTTTCATTAAAAATTATATAGTGATAGATTCTGCCTCTTTCCTAATGAATTTTCATGAATAAAATAAGTTGATTCATGATTTATATTTATAATCATTAATCTATGTAATAAAGATATAGATACATTATATTTACGTATTAAGTTGTGACATATATACTGATTGTAGAATTTTAATGTATCTATTCACCCAAAAAGAGTAGAATATATTCAAACTAAGATATTTGGATTTTATTAAAGATTATAACTCCTCAATACACTACCACCATATTAAAGTGAATAATAAGGTAGATTCATTGAGTCAAAGGGATCATATTAGCTTCACTCTGATAAGGATCACAAAATATACAATATTTTTTTATTTTTAAAGGTTCGGCTGAGAAATATTGAAAGAATGGTAGAATTAATATGTTTGTAAAATGATTATTAAACCATAAATCCATGTAAATATTAAAGAGATGAAAAATGAGGATGTGGAGATGAAAAATATGGTGAGAATTGTTCTTGATTCAACATTTATTGTGAGAGAATGATAAGGTTAAGAAAAATAGTATGTGTCGCGTCAATACCAATCCTAATTAAGGAACTATTTAAAGAATCTAAAAGATAATAATTATCTAATAATATTGAAATATGAATCATTATAGAGATCTAAAAGAGTATTTCTGATGAAAAAATCAGAAGACGGATATTATAGAGTATGTATCTCTATTTTTGGAAAATATAAAATGTCACCATGGATTTTATTATTGGACTTCCAGAAATATCTAAATTCCATAATGTTATCTAGGTTTTAGTTTATTAGTTTATGAATTCATTGAAATCCATGGATATCATATAGTTTTTTTCATTTCATCATCTTTCTAGGATATACATTAATTAAGTTGTAAAGTTAAATGGGGAACTGCATTCTATTATAACTGATCAGGATATGTGATTTTCCTAAATGTTTTGGATAAATCCTTAGTAATCTCTAGATATATAGTTTTGTTTCAATATTTCATATCATCAATAAATATATGTTAAATTGGTAAAACCATTCAAAACCTAAAAGATATATTAAGATCATGTTCTCTAGATTTTAAAGCTGGTTGGGATGAACATCTTCCTATAATTGAGTATTCTTACAATAATAACTTTTACTCAAGCATTCATATGGGTACTTATGATTATATATATGGAAATAATTATAGAAATATTATATTCTTGGATTAAGTAAGAGAAATAAATCAATAATTAAATGATCTAGTAGATTAAATGTTAGATAATGTTAGATTCATTTAGCATCAAATTAAGGTATATTAGATAAGCATAAGAGTTATTAAGAAAATCGTCATAAAGATAAATAAATTGATTTTATTGAGAATATTTTTCAACAAATTCATTTATGGAAGAAATTATGTGTTTTTGGAAAGAGAAAAAAATGATCCCTAGGTATATTTTTTCTTTCGAGATTCTTAGTCAAGTACGCATTGTAACTTATCGCTTAGAACTCCCACCAAACCTCTATCAAGTTCATAATGTGTTACATGTTTCTATAATAAGGATTTAAATTTTTGATCCTTCATTTTTACAAAATTCATAGGTTATTTGATGGAACCATTATCTTTCTTATGAAGAACAACCATGAAAAATCTTTGAATTTCGAGATAAATTTATATAGAACAAGACTACTCACATGGTGAAATTTATTTGGAGTAATCAAAAATTTATGGAAGCAACTTGGGAACCCAATGAGGTGACGAAGCAGATATATCCTCATTTTTTTCTATGAGAGTGACAGAATTTTTAGGGGTAAATTAATTTTAACTGAGATAGAAGGTAACACCTTGATATTTTAGAATATATTTTTTCTTTAAATAAAATGTAATTGTTTTGTATCTTTCTTAACATGCATCCACGAGCCTATATAAACTATGATATGTTAAACCATTATAAAATATATATTAAATTTTTCGGTATGAATATTAATAATAAATTTATGAAAAATATTTTTAAAATGTTTTATTTATGTAAATTTATTAATTAATGAAAATTAAAAAGCACACAATTTTTAGAAAAGAGATTTTATGCTTCAAAAATATGTAATCTTCAAAAATTGTTTTTATCATAATTTTCATGTAAATTTTATAGTTAATTTATTCCATTAGTATAAATTTTATTTTATTAAATTAATATTATATTCAAAATCATAATATCAATATTATCTTATGGAGAATGTTTTGGATTTTTCTAAAAAAATTATCTTTTAGTGAAATAGTGAAAATATCATTTTTGTAAAAATTTTCATTTACATTAAAATAAATATCTCATTAGGTTTTAAATTTGATATTCAGTTAACATAAGACATATTTAATAATAAATAATATAATTAATTATATAGTAATCATCATTATATATTATTTTGGTCGAAGTTAATTTTTTTGATTAAAAGCAAAATTTTCAAAAAAAAACTATTTTTATGTGTGTGATATTTTTTTAACCTAATAAAAAAAAATTTATATATTTAATAATTTTATTGATAAATTTTAAATAATATATTTTCATTATAATATTTTAACATTAATTTTATGATTTTTACAAGGAAGGGAAGGGAAGTAAATTAAGTATTATGCTTAAAATTCTTTTTTTGAAAACAGGTTTCATTTTAGGTTACGCGCCTATATAACATTAAAATCTGTAACTTATAGAAATTAAATTTGTAAAAATGGATTAAATATTTTTAATAAAAATAAAATATATAATTTTATACGTTTAAATTAATTTTAGTTCACAGTTAATTGTAAAAATAGTAAAACAAATTGTGGTCACGGTTAAAACGGATTTACTGGTGGTAAAGCCGTGAGATAAGGGTATATTTTCCACCAAAAACTTAAAAAAGTATTTATTGAATATATTTAATCCTTATATTAGCCTACCTTATAATTATTTTTTTATTATTATCCACTTTCCCCTGAAATTAACCTTAAATCATTAAAATGTTTTAAGAAATTCCATGAGTGTCCCTCCACTAACATATAAAACTAAGCATCTTCTCCACCCTTAGTCAAACAATTTGAGCATTATAAACTAGAAAATATCAACTAAAAAACCTTAATATAATCCTTACCTTCATCCTAGATCTTCATTCCTTCTGCTAATACTAATCATGTTAGGATTAAGGAGTAAGCTAAAGGATGTCTCTTAAACAAGAGGTATAGATCTTAACGAGGCTCTTTCAATTTTATTTCTTCTTATACTTCCTCTAAAAATGTTGTATCCATAGAAAAATGACTAATATAGTATAATAAACATAATTATATATCATTATGATTATTTTATAGTCATTTACCACCTTTTATCAATCCAGTGGGAGATGAAAGTATAATTCATATGTAGGTGTGGACAATTGCTACCACCTAGCGGTACGACTCATTTTCCACCACCATTATTATTGGATGGTTATTATGATAGATTTAATTTTTATATAATATATTAATGTTATAATAATTATTATTTAAATATGAACTAATATATACCTTTTTCATACATCGAAAAATAGAAATGTCACTCATGTGTATGTACAGGATATAGTTTCCATGTAGTGATGTAGTTCATTTTTCATCATTGATTTATTTGATTTTTTATAAATATGTATATAATGAAAATATATGATATTTATATATTTTTTAAAATTATATATTTGAAATAGCCATGATCATAGTGTAAGGAGCTTAACTCCCAAACCAAAACATAAATGAATAAAAAAGCAGTTAACAAATGAAATGATGATAACGATGAATGATTATAAATGAACAGGTGATAAGATGTTATAAATAATCCATATATGTTATTATATGTATTATTATGGTTTCTTAACTAATTATAATAAATTTAAATTTATTATACAGTATTTTATAGTTCTTATGAATCAAGAAGGGCTTGAGGTAAGGGTTTTATATTACAATCTTATTTTTATCTGAATTTTTTATGATTACATTTTATAATGAAAAAATAATATCTATCTCTCCCAAATATTATTTATTTTATTCTTATCTCATTATTCCATGATATTTCGTGTTTTCCATTTATTTTTCTCTCTTTAAGTACTCAAGAGTCCAAAATTATGTTTTAAAGTAAAACTACCCATTTTTTTCTCTTGTGTCGGGAATATTTTCTTCAATATTCATATATTCATTAAAATGTTTTCAAAACTTTTTTTAATATTCTCAAATTATTATTTAATTTAATTTTTAAATATATTTTAATTTACTTAAAAATCCTTAAAAGGAAACTTCAAATCATTTTCTAAAAAGAGTACGTTTTAATTTTATTGAAAATGTTAATGGAATTTTTTACTAATAAACACAATATGAATGGGTTTAACCTCCATCATAAATACTCTCTTATGTAAATATTCCTTTCTATGTTTCTTTAATTATTCTAAAAGAGAGTTTTTCCCTTAATATTTTGTAAATTATTAAATTCTAAATAAGTAGTTTCAAATGAATATGGTATTTTCCTTAAGAAATATTCTACTGGTCTTGTAGTAATATTTTTATATATAACATCATCCTTTGATATATCTTAAGATTTAATGGGGATATTATCCAATGTTACCATGTTTATTATTTTTCTAGATGGTTTGTGATAATTATGATGAAATTTTAAGGAAACATGTATCATTTATAGGGGTCATGATTTGACGATATAATGAATATATTATGATCGTATGGCACACATATGTATAATTTTAATTATGAGAAGGATGGGACTGAAATTATATATCCCTTAAATTCATTGAAAAAAAAGAATATCTCAAGAGTTAATAATTACTAAAATTTGGAGTTAACTGAGTTTAGTACGAGAGTTTATCAAGTAGGATTTTCTTGTGAGTTAAACATAACTAAGGAAATGGTGGAATATGGGGGTGAAGCCAATACCCTATTATTGTCTTGGTAGTGATATATAACCATGGAAGTGATTTTATATGATTATTTTCATTCCATAAACTTATTTATTATTTTTAACATAATTTTTCATGTCATGGGATTTATTATTGATGATTCCACACTCTTATGTCTTATATCTATTATTTTACAATACCATATGCCATTTTTCATGATTAAGGATCTTTGATTGGTTGGGTTTGATTATTATAAGTCTTGACCATGGTCTCATAACCATATTTTTATCTTATTCTCACTTAATATCATTCACTAATTTCTCTTATATTTACCCTTAATGAGCATCTATGCTCACCCTTTCTTATGTTTCCCTTCCCCAGGTTATAAAAAAAAGTTTTAAGTATGATATATCTAAGAAGGGTGCTTGTATTCAATAAATTTAATTGAAAATTATGTAGAATTATTATGTAACAATTGTTTATATATCAATGTTTCTAAAGAAAATAAACCTCTAATGTCCTCAAGAGTGTATTACTCTGAAATTTTATGAATAATAAATTAAAATGATGTAATATTTTTTAATGAAAATTATCAGTCGCTTTTGTTAACTAGGTAGAAAAATGGTTTTCATGTGATTAAGTTGAAGCAAGTGTAAATCAATGGTGGATTTCATATGATTGAGCGGTATGTGATTAACTTAGAGGATGAGAAAATAACTCTTATAGTGAAAAAATCAATGAAAATGGAAATTATTTTCTAAGATCTGAAAACACTATGATCAATCTATGGTGTCAATTTTAATAATTCTAAGATACATCGGGGAGGCTTATAACTAAATATGTGAAATGTCTTGGTTATTATCTGAGGATCAAAATGGGGAGTCTTATACAAAGTAACTTTTCATGTTTGATAATGTAATACCTTTATAAAATAAATAGGGTAGAACAATTCATTTAATAAGTAATTTTAAAATAAATTTCAAAACATTTAAGAGAAGTTTAGCTGAAACAGTTCTCAAAACATTGTGGTGAATTAGAAAATGTCTTGATCTGTGAGGAGTTATAGATTTAAATTTAATTTAAGGGAATAGATAATTTTTTTAGTCAATTTCTACCCATAATCGTTCTGAAAATCACCATTTTCAAGTCAAAGAATGGATAAAAGGTCATAAATTATCTAATGGATCAAAAATAAGGATAATTTAAAGTAAGGATGAAGGACTTAGTTAGTTTGAATTGGAATTTTAAAATCAAATTTGGACATGAATAAAATTCTATGATTTGTTAATATAAAGGTGAATGGGGTTATTAAAATAATGTGAAGAGTGAGATAAATAATAAGGGTGACAAAAAAAGGGTGAGATGAATAAGATTAAGAGGGAATAAGAAGAGTATATATGATGTTTGTGAGTTTGAAGTGTGATTATTATACATTTTTTTATGTGTGGGTTGAAGAATTAGAGAAGAAATATCTATACCAATTTTAGCATGAATAATTTTTGGATCACTATATATTGTTAGGATAAAATAATTCAGATGAAATTGATAATTCCTACTATGATGAGGAAAATACAACATCATCAGCAAGATTTATCATCGAATAATCCTTTCTTTATTTATTGTGAGAATACTATATTATATTACTGTAACATGAGTTGATGATAAACACAACTGATTTTATACATAATGGTCATTCTTGTATAAATTCTTTTGTGTTTATAAATATAATTCCATGGATTTAGCTTCTCAATCTAAGTATTGAACGTTGTACATTGTGTATTCTACGTTTTTTTATCTTTCTTTGGAATTTTCAAAATCTAGTAGTAATATCAATCACTCTAATAAGTTATGAAGGTTGATTTTATAAGAAATTGTAAAAAAGTAAAATGTAATATTATTCACTGATTTACCCCCCCCCCCCCCCCCTGAAACAACTCCATACATTTATTCCCTTGATTTTTGTATAGTAAAAATCTTGGTTTCCAATGAATAATGATAAGTTTGAACTTTTCAGTTTAAAAGGTTGTTGAACTAGGTTGGTATTTATGTTTTTCCCTCTCATCTAAAATAGAGGAAGTACGTGAGTATCCTTATTTAATTTTTTCAGTGTATTTGGTGTCCTGATTTGAAATTTTACATATTTCATTTAAAGTATCAATTTGATGAATGAAAAGGAGTTTCAACATTCAGTGGGAAATGTTAAAATATTTAGAAGAAAATAATTTTACCCTCCTTATATTTTTTTTATATGTAATTTATAGAAATTATATATAATGGTCTTACATCTATTTTACAATGATATACTTTGAATCAAAATTCTAGAGAGAATTTTGAGATCAATGGGCATGCAAGAAATTTTATAGTATCCTCACTTTCAGAGAGGTAATTTTTAAAGGTTATTGTTATCAAGATTTTCAAAGGAATTTATGATAAACTAAAAATATATATATGAATTAAATATCAAAGTCAAAATTGATAAATTAAAATTTTCATGATTTAATTATGAAGATATGAATATACATAAAGGATAATATATTGATGAATTTTTTTACAAGTGATAATTTGGTGGTGAGAACCATTGGATTATTTATTGAGACTATTAAGGTTTAACTAGTGGTCAAGAAAATAATTCCCCTCCTACCATATTGATTTCATGCTAAATTTTTTCCCCAAGATTATTTTGAAATTGACACACCTTATTTGGATGTGTTTAATAGAATCTTGTTTTTATGATGGTTGAGAAGGTAATTCACTTGGAAAAAGAACATTTTTACATAGAGGTAAATATTTCTTAATGTTTTGAAGAAGGAATAAACCTCAATGAAAATTCGGAAATAAGATGAAAATGGAGTTAGAAGTTTAGATTTGAATGAAAATATTGATTTGAAGTTTGAAAATCATATGTCACTCATCTCAAAATGTTTTCATATAGAGAAATATATTTTTCAAGGAAGGTTAAATTTGAATTTCTTCTACACTAGGGAAATTAAACATTTTTCTAGAATTTTTCTAAATTTTGAATAAGATAGTAGTAAATATCAAGTGGTTTCCCTTCATGAAATTTTATGAAAGAATTTGAATAATTTAAAAAGATATAATTTTCCATCAAGGATCTCAAGTAAAAATTCATATTTTATAAAAAGTGTGAGTTATTTATCTATTAAGGATGAAATATCAAGTTATTTCAATGATATTCGTTGTTCCTCCAGTGGTAGAGGTGGGAATAAGTTGATTGTAAAAATGGATTATTAATAGTTAAGAAATGAGGATGAATCCAAGAAAAAAAATATATTTCATTGTGATGTGATTAACTATTAAATAAACATAAAATATAGTTCATATTGGTGAAGTAACTAAATAAGATAATCTCCACAATATTTAATTTGGTGAAATGGAATTTTAGAATAAAAAAGGTAACAAATATATTTGAATTTGATATGTCTAAATTTATAAAAAGGATGTTTATTGGATTTTTGGTTTTAAGGAAGTAAGAGACTTAATATCTAGGGAGAAAAAAAATTGGTAAATTAAAGAGAAGAGTAATTTATAGAATAATGATATTAAATACCTCATATTGGTTTTACTTTATAAATAAAATTATATACAAAATATCATATTTTCTTTTTCAAATTTTAAACATGAAGTAGTATATTAATTAAATAAAGGGATGTGTGTTATGGTTGAATTGGGGCATTAATAATGTTTTAATCAAAATGTACCTAAACCAATTATTTATAATGATCATGGGATAACTTTATTACTGGTTTAATCCGAATAGAATATGAGAGTAATGAAGAGAATCAAAAAAAAGAAGATAATTTAGTGACTGATACAATATATAATGTATAACTTTTAATCAAAATATTATATTATGAGTGAAGAAAAGAGATCGGTAGAAAAATATAAACTGAATAAAAATATTTTACAGTATCCTAATGTTCTGGTTAATCAAATAGTGGTTTAAAAGGAGTTCAAAATGTAGAATTTTATAAAAGTACTACTGCAAGATAGATAATGAGATCAATAAAAAGATTGTTCTTTTATGGTCAATATTGTTTTTCAAGAGTCTAAATTCATATGATGTGTTTATTCTGGTTTAAATTAATCACATTTCTTTATATAAATAGTTATAGAAGGCACAAATATATAGGGATACAAACCTTGGATCTAAACAAAGAAAAATGAATTTTTTTTACAACAAAGAATGAATTTGAAGTACCATTTCAAAGAATTGAATGAATTGTGTGTGTGATGTGATCAATAAGGTAATATAGCTTAATATTGTCACATTATAATATGAACTTGTTCGATTTAATAACATGAGTCAACTAGGTTTTAGAAAAAAGAAAAGTGAGAAAAAGTCATAGAGAAAAACTTTCCTTGTTAGAAGAACAATAATGATGTTGAGTAGCTATTAGATATTATTGACTCCAAAAATGGGAGAAAAAAATTTATTAATTCACCCTATCCCACATTTTATTTATTTATTTATTTGGATTTAATTTTTTTATCAGGTTTAAGGGTGATCTCATTTAAAATTTTCTCTTTTTATGAAAATTTGGGCAGCCACACAGTTAGTGTTAACTATATGGAGGCTATATGAATGTTGATTGTTAAGGGATATATTCATTTTTAATAGTTGGTTCACAATTTCATAAACCATGTGAACTAGCAATAAAGGTTCACTTTTTCCCCAATGAAGGGTTCATGGTCGGTGTACTGTTTGGTAAATATGGGAAAGCCCGATTTTTAAAATTTTAAATTTATGTCTTCACTATAAAAAGGGTAAAAATAAATAAATAAATAAAATCCCTCACCTAATATTTTCACCTTACCCATGACTAAATACACATACCTCTCCCTCTCTATATTTAATAACATATGGAAAATTCCCCTCTCTCTTACACACTCCCTCTTACTCTATAAATTGATCCATATAGTTTACTCAAGTGATTTCAAGGGAAAAACCAATATTGGTGAGTCTCATTTTCCTTCTCTCTATTCTTTATTTTCTTCCCCTGTGATTTTCTTAATAACCTCTTGTTGTGAACACCCTGTCATAACCCTACAGTGGATTTTGGATTTGATTTCACTTTGGTTTTTTCTTCTTAGGTGTGTGATGGGTTCTTTAAGCCTTCTACTCACCATTATTAGTGGTACCACATCATTTACAAAATCCATAGTCATTATTTAAATGTTTTTCCCAAATTTTTATTAAATAATTTGGTGTTATAAAGTTGTTTATTTAAAATTATAAATGTTTTTAGGTTCAGTTGAATTTATAAATGTGTATTATTTATGTTTTATGGAATTTCAATTTATTTCCATGTAGGTTTCTAGGGATTTTACCAAAAATTATATATATATTCATGGATTATATTATTCTCTTGAAAAATAAAATGTTTATATTAGTTTTCAAATAAAAAGGGATTGTTTTTTAAAAAAATATTTTATTTTAAAAGTTTTATTAAGATTCATTTCTCTATCGTTATATTCTTCACTAGTGATTGTTTTTCAGGACACATTTTTCTATATTTTTTTATGATAATTATATGTTTGGGTACATATATATATATATATATATATATATATCTGTGTGTGTGTGTGTCTATTATGTATATATTCACATGAGAATATGTGAATATTTACATTAATAGAAGTTGGTTTAAATATATATATATATAATTTCATATGTGTACAATTCGAAAATAGAATGTTTTTCACTTTAACCATTATGGTTGAATTTGATTTCTAAATGATATGTAAAATAAGTTTGTTTAAAAAAGTATGGTTTGAAGTCCTAGTTGGATCTATTTGCGAATGATCATTTAAATGATTGACATCCTTGACATCCCTTTCTAAAAGCCTGTATCAAATATTTTAATATTAGTGATGGAAATCCTTTCAAATGAATGTGATATGATTTAAATGGAAAGCACAAGGGAAAATGGGTATTTAAGAGTGGAAGAATAGATTAAGTATCAAATTGTATTACACCACACTAAAAAAATATTGTATTCAGATAAAGGTTGTGGTGTAATGGATGGGAATCACCACATAGATAGTTCATGTCATGTAATCCGTAGTGGTGTTGGATTTGGTGTTGTAGTCAGGCAGCACCATGCCTCTAGGTCAAGACACATTCTCCACAGCTGTTAACACATGCATTACATTTTTTACTTATAAGATCATGATTTGATATAATCATCCTGGTGGGGACAAAGCCTTACATTCCCTAGGGTTACCCATGTAACCTTATTTAAAATATAGTTTGGTTAGTTTTCCATCATTTTATCATTACTTTATATACCCATGATTGCACATTTTATATTTCCTACTATTGACTTGTAATTTAGTCATACATACTACTAATATATTGATCTTCCACCATGGAAAATTATTTGTCTTAAATTCACATGATGATATTTCAATGGTTTTTATGTAATTAAATAAGAATTTAATGAAAAATATTCAATAATTTAAGGATTTTCATTGAAAATTCATTTCTTTATATGTTTTGTGAAATTGGTTATTTTTAGGGATTAATTATATTAAAGTTATCTTATCATTATTTTCATATAATTTTAAGAATTGTTTTGGTTTTTTTCTTATTTGAATTTCCATTGAAATATTTTTTTGAAATATTTTGAGTGATCCAATTTTGTAAAAAAATTTAAACGATGGTTATAATTTTAGAATATTTTTAAAATGAATAAACTATTAAATTTAAAGTCTACTAATTTTTGAATATTTCAATTTGTGTTTATTTTAATTTTGAAATTATTTTTATTTAACTTAATTTGATTAATTTTTTCATTTTTCATTTTTATTCCCAAAAGAGAATTCCCATATGAATTTTTAATTTCCAAAATTCATGAGGATGGATCATATGATATTTCTAGAAAAAGATCATACGATTTTTTCACACAACTCATGGGATAAATAACTTAATATCCACTCTTCAGACATGGTTAGTTTTCATATTTGATTATTTCATTTTAGATTTTTGTGTAATAATGAACAAGACTCAGTTGAATATGGATCCTTTGGATATGAAGTTGAATTCAAAAACTGAATCTCATCTTCCATTTGTAATCCAGTGTACCAAACAGAAGCATATAAACCGAGATCTAGGGTTCGAATATAATAATAGAAGCATGATTGAGGTTTAAAAACCATTAAAACTTAAATCTTATGATGAAAACCTTAATAAGTAATCTTAATATATATTGTTTAAGAGAAGCTTTAACTAAGCTCTCACCAAAGGGAATGGGATCGAAATGAAAGAGAACCTCAAGCAAGAAGCATTTTAGAAAAGGAAAAAATTGGTTGTAGTTCTAAACTAAGACACTAAAACCTATTCTATAAAGAATAGTTGATTCATGATCAATGTTGTTAATGTTATTAATATATTATATTTTCTTCATCATTTATGTTTAAATATTCCATAAAGATCAATGTTGAAGAATCTGAGATCGAAACATAATGGACCACTGAAAATGATCAATTGGGCTTCAATATAAGAATAATAAATATTCAAATCCATCTTACAATATCTATGATCAATTATAGTCACATTAATTCATATGAGGAGTTCAAAGATCATGTTTCCTATCATGGTGCAGATGTGATTGATGATGAAGGTGCATCATAAATTTATTAAAGAAATTTTTTTGTAGGATGTTCAAATTTTTTTATAGTTCTAATGTTGAAGATGGGGCATCAAAACTTCCCATCACTACAGTAGCAAGTATGTCAAAGGATGAAAACCATTTGTTAAAAATAATTCCTCAATGAAGTATCTGTCAAATGGATATGTAGTTTCATGTCGAATTTTCATTCTACTGGATCACACTTCCCTACTCTTGGAAAAAGATTGACTATATATGGGGAGATGTACATGGTGGGTTAACATGTGGGTATGTCCCAAATATATGTGTTAGATTTCTGAGTTATTGTATAACCTACTTTGGACTATCATATAGATATTTAAAACTCAAAAAAATAATTGGACAAAGGAGAGGTGTAAAGTGAGACGGATAACCCATAGGTGATTTTTTCAATCAAAGTCGATTGAGTGAAATCATTTTTGGGGGTTTATTAAAATAAATAATCCTTGTAAAAGGTGGACCCCATAAATTCTACTTGTAAGAGGAGGATATACACGCAATATAGATTGATAAATCTATCAATTCAAAATTCAAAGGTGACAGAGCTAGAAGAAGAATCATTCTTCAATAAAAAAGCTTCCTTTATCTATATTTACTTTCCATAATCCAATTTTTGAGATTTATATTTTTAAAAATTTATTTTCCTTAATTATGTAATTGTGTATATAATTTTATTTAGGTTATTTCGACTGATATGAGTTGGTATCTTCAATATATTCTTCTATCATTTTTATAATTGTATAAGTGTGATTTTTTATTCAATGTCATTTTTCCATTATTTTTTTTAAGGTTGGGGCCAAAGCCTCAATTTATAATTTAAAGCAAAGACCTCTTTAGACTGGGTAGAGGGTGACCCATTATATAGCCTGAAGGCTCAAGGCCAAGTGGCCTGAATACAAGGCTTGAAAGCCCATTTTTTGGCCCAAAGGACCCCTCGGTGAATAGTACTGCTACAGTTCCCACGCTACTACAGTACCTGCTACAGTAACCGCCGCCGCTACAGTCCCTCCTCCGCAACAGTGTCGTCGCTGCTATAGTTCCACGGCTACTACAGTGCCCTGCTACAGTAATGCTACAGTGCCCTGCTACAGTACCCGGAAATTCACCCCTGCCCATATTTAATCCCGAGTCTTTTGGATGCCAAGCAGGATCTTGTACCACTTGGGTACAAGCTCGTTGGCATCCTTGTTCCATTATTGATAAGTATAAATTTACACAACTCTATGTAATCAAGGGTGATGGTAGTGAATTTATAAACCTTTTAACATCATCCAAAGTACCAAGATTTGAAAAAAGGAAAATGACTCCATTCTCCATTTTTTAAATTTTTTATTTTTTGAATTTTGAGCAATGGATCATTCACACTAAATTTTTCACTATACTATGGAGATAATTTAGTTACATATTTGGGCTTCAACACATTTTATTTATATTATATACAATATTTTTGATAATTTAAATCTTTAACAAAAACATTTTAAATAAATTCATGATAGTTTGATCCCACTAACATTATCATTATCTGTTGTTCCACACATTTTTCACCGGTTTCTCACATGCACACCTTTTATACGATTTTCATCTCGGTTTCCCATTACATTTCACAAAATAACCTTCACTACACCACATTCATTTTTTTTATTTTTTTATTTTTTTATTTGTTTTGATGTTCATTTTTATAAATTATTACTTGTAGTTTGACACCCAATACATTATTAAATGGAAGTTATTAGGGTTTATAAATAATTATATTTTTTATGAACCAATAACTTTTAATAAAAAATTTGGCAACATTTCTAGCAAGGTAACATTATACCAATTCAAAAAATAATAATAAAAAATTAATATACATTTTTTAAAAAACATTTATAAAAATATATATTCAAACCAAAAGCTAAAATATTCTTTTTTAATGATTATTTTGTGGTGTAATTGAACTATTACACTTTTCAATGAACACACACTAGGGTATCATCATCTACTAAATAAGAACCCTTAATTCTAGATTTAAATAAATGTTGTTGAACCCTTAAAAGTAATAAATTTGATATTCATAATTTTGAAGTCAAATGACCAAAAAAATCTAAATCAAAACATGAATATACTACAACCCATGATTCCATCCCTTGATTGTTCTAGAATTTGGGGGTTGTATTATTCTACCATGTCATGAAATCCTTCACATATTAGACTATCCCCTAGGTATAGTAATTACTAAAACAAGTAGTCACACCTCTCCATTATTCAATCCTTTAATGGATTTCCCACTGAGGATTCATTAAAATTTACTATAGATTTATATTGTTTTCTGAAATATTTTACCCTGTGTGGGTTGGGTAAGGAGGAGAAAAGGTTGGGGGTATTTCCATTTTTCATCAATATAAGGACTAATAGTTGTTCTCAAAACCATTTTGAGGAGATTTTGGTTTCCTTTTATCAACTATATAATTTATTTATATGTAAATTATATCCTAATAATGACACCATCTCGTTGAGGCAAAAGATTGTTGTTTTTGTTTAGGAAGAGGGGGATATTATTCATGAGACTTGAGATAGGTTTGGAGTACACTTGAACAATATTCTAGGAACCAATTGGCTCTCAATATTTTTATAGATACATTATACAATCATCTCACACCATACAATCAAATTTGTATTGATCAATCTTATGGTGGGGACTTTTTATACTTGAAAACTGATGAGCTTGAATAAATTTTTTGATAAATTAGCTCAAAATTCAGAACATAATTTCACTTGTAAGGTAGTAATTCATAGAGATAAAACTAGTCTTTAGGCTTCTATAATTGATTATATAGCATTTAGGGATTTGTTTTGTCACAATAGGATGCTCGGCCACTCTAATAACTATTGTCCCAATTTGGACATACCCATCTGAAATAAAGAGAGTCTTAAATTTGTATAATACAATGATATAAATCCTAGAAAAAATGATCCATTATAAAAATATTATAATAGTAGATATAAAAATCACCCATAACTATCTTAAAGAGATTAAGAAGTGATTAAAAAACTTATTACCCTGGTTACAAATCAGAGTCTAAACCTTATTTTAAAAATCAATATGGTGTTTAATCATTGAATTAAAAAGGGTAATAAAAGATATTTATAGAGTAGATTTTTGGTTAAATTCATTCCTTTTAAAAGGGTATAGTTATATCATTCCAAACATGTAAGTTCAAATGGGAAAAATTTACAGGGAATTGACTTGGAGAGAGAAGGGTAAGCTTCCAAGAACAACAGAACCTAATACAATAAAATTGTGATGTATATAACCACTATATCAGCACTTAAAATGAAAGAAAAAGTTAGGAAACAACCAAGGGAGGTATAATCCAATGAACAAGTGGAATATGGAAATAAAATATTTTAAAAAAATAAATCTAGAAATATGGAAAACAATATCCAACTAGAGTAGTATGATGAATATTCACATGTAAAAGATAAATAATAGAGAAAAAATAAATGGTGATAATAAAAATAGAAAAAATAAAGTAGGGTTTTAGGAGAAGGAGAGTAATCAAATATTCTATAAGAATTATTCTCCTACCATTCCTTTTCATATACTAACCCATAATTTTATACATAAATATTATATCTTATTATATGAATATTCATTACAAAACATTATGATCCATGCTAGAAATATAATGGTTTAGTGTATTTGGAAACTTTGATACAAAAAAAGGGTTCAAAAAGGATATAAATCATCTCCTACTATGTTCTTTATAAATAGAACCCATTATATAAATATCATACTTCAAACCAATCTTCACAACATGGGGAATATAAATATAAGAAAGGTTTATCTCATATAATTAATAAGGTAAAATAAAGAAGATATCAATAATCACTTATATATAACATGTGCTTTAGGGTATGATAACATGAGATTAACATTTGAAAACCATACCTTTTAGATCATTGATCATAATATTCAATGATGGCATAAAGTTTTGTAGTTTATAAGACATGAATCATAAATTATTCAAAGAACAAGATCTATTAAAGCATAGCATTGTCTTAAGGAATATGGTTTTTTCATAAACATCGGTATATAAATCATTTCATTTATCAATTATGGCTTACAATACTATTATAGTGTATTGGGTTAGCACTCCATTACATCATATCCTTAGTCAAGGTTAACTCCCATGACTATCATAGTGGATAGAATCTCATACTGAACTAGGTTCACTCTCTATTTCAGTCCTTATGATCTCGTGAGATATCTATTGTTACGAGATGAATTGAAGGAATATATAATTCTTGGTTTGACTCATATAATAATAAAAAACATACATATGTGTGCCACATTATCGTGTAAAAATCATCGTAATATAACCCATTGAAAGGAAATAAGTTTTAAAAACATTTCATCATTTCATCATAACAAAACCCATGGAAAATAAATAGATTTAATAAACATCACTTCATCATAATAATAAAGAATATATAGAAATAATGAGGATGGAATCCTTGGATAATATCCCCAGTATACTATAGTAAACATCAATGGATGTTCTCATAAATTGAAATGTGTTTAAAATATCACTTGAAATGTTTCTAGAGGAAAATATATTTTTCATTTTGAAATAACTTATTTAAAATATAGATATTTACCAAATATCAAAGAAAAAAAATTATTAGATAATAACCATTAAAATTTGAAATTGAATATTCAATTCATTGACTAGTCTTGAAGATGGGAAATTTCATTTATAGAGTGTACATAAAAACAAATATATTTTTCATATTTTTATTTAAAGTACCATGTTTATACAATGAAAAAAATATTCTAATTAAGATAATCTTTAAAGATTGGATCATTCGTAAAGATGAATTTAAACCATCAGAGGAGAGTATTAAAAACATTCTTCAAAATATTATTAGAAAACATGTACAAGGAAGAAAAATTATTTTTAACCAAAATAGAGAAATAAAGATAGTTTTCATTAAAATGTTCTTTCGGTATCTTGAGTACTTGAATAGAGGAAAATTAATGTAACACATATGATATTTATAAATAACCAAGAGGATTATAAAATTAATTGGATTATTGGGAGATATATCATGAAATTACATTCCAATAAACTTAATTGTATACAATCCTATTTAATAATGAGATTATAATACAAAACTCGTACTGATTTGGTAATCTTTGAAATAAAAAACTATGAAAGAGAGAAATTATATGGATTTTTAAATATTATTAAATTTAATGAAATGAAAATTATTATAAATTTATAGGTAGTATATATACCATTGAAATAAAACAAGTAGTGAATATGTAATATGTCTCACAGAAATAAAAGTGATACGAGATATCCCATTACCACGAGTTTTAATTCCTTCAAAAATGATCTAAAATATGGTATAATAAATTTAAAATTATTATAATTCTATACTAGAGTAACATAAATACTTATAATATCATATATGATCCTATTATAATATTTCAACACCCATTTATTAATAATTCATTACTAAAATCATCATTTCTAGATTTAACTATTTCATTTTTCATGAGAATTTTGGTTTGGTAGTTCTAGCCCTAGTACTATGATCATGGTTACATTATATTCATAATTTTAATAATAATATAAATATAAAATATACACATTATGTATATTTACACTCAACAATAA
Organism: Viscum album; assembly: GCA_963277665.1. Classification (NCBI taxonomy): domain Eukaryota; kingdom Viridiplantae; phylum Streptophyta; class Magnoliopsida; order Santalales; family Viscaceae; genus Viscum; species Viscum album. Next base: position 819,528,049 of record OY728165.1, read on the forward strand.
AAGATAAATATATAACAAGTAATTACACCATTCATGGAGATAGTAGGTCGTACATACGCTTGAATGTTATTTTCACTTTTCGACGGATCAAACCAAAGAAACATAAATAATAATTCACCAAAATAAAATAATTATTATATCATATATATTATCTATATTAATTAAACAATACTACAAACCCCAAATTTAACAGCACTGGTATTTATTAGCGCTAAAAAAATTGATAACATCCTCAACCACAATAAAGAAAGCACTGATAAATTTAAAATTTTATCATCAGTTTTTTTAACGCTGATAAAGTGAACCTTTGTTGGTTTTTTTAGTGGTGATGAAGGAATACTTTATTAGTGGTTAATTTTTAGCACTGATAAAGGATTTCCTTTAGTAGCGCTTTATTTTTAACAATAATAAAGGGTACCATTTATCAACACTTTATTTTTAACACTGAAAATTATTTATTTCACCAGTGTTGATAATTGTCTGAATAAATAAAATGATATAATTAAGTAAATTAAAAATATAAATTGTTTTTGTAAAAATAAAGTATTCTAATTTTTATTAATTAAATAATTATTGACAAAAAATGAATAAATTGATTTCACATTATTAAATATTAAATATTTTATTATTTTGAGGATTATGATAATTAATATTTTTAGACTGTATATATTAAATATAAGGATATATATAAATGTGTATAAATATTATTTATATATTAAAAAATATTTATGTGCTTCAAATTAGATATTTATTAATAATGTTAAACATTTATTTGTAAAAAAAATATTTATAAATAAATATACTTATAAATGTATGTTTACTATATTTATACAATTATATATATATATATATAATTTTTTTAAATTATTTATATAATTATAAATAAATAATTATATATATTTAAATATTTATTGAATTTATAATAAATTTACTTAAATAATTAATGTATTTACTGTATTTATATTTATATATATTTATTAAATATATATAATGGTATAAATATTATTTTATTAGAAAGTCTTTAATTATAAATAAATAATTAAATAATTATAATATATATATATTTTAAAAAGAATGTATTTACTATATTTATATTTGTATATATTTATTAAATATATATAATTATTTACAATTTTTTATTTATAATTATAATTATAAATCTTTTATCAGTGCTTAAGTATTAAGCGCTGATAAAAGTATATTTATTAGCACCTTTTTCACACTCATAAATATGAGGCTTTATCAGTGCTATAATTTTAGCGTTGATAAAGATTTATTTTATTATAAATTTTTTACAACTAACAAAAACATACCATTATGAGTGAAAAAAACACTGATAAAAGTGACCTGAACTATTTATAAAAACCCCTAACCATTTTCAGACCCATCGTGATATCTGAAGCTTTCCATGGAAGCCACAAACTACTGGAACTAAACTTTAGTGAATCGAACCTCGAATCACACCACTCATCTGCCTCCAGTTGGTTGAAAAAATCATCTGACATCTAGTGTTCTATTTTAGTTAGGGTTGCTATAGAGGGTCTTAGATTTTCTTCAACCAGGGGCTTTCGATTTTGTTTGTGTATTTTTGGATTTTTTTGGATTTCTTCTTCGATGATGTCCTAATTTGTGGTTCGATGATTGTATACTATTTTTATTTAAGATTATAAACAGAACAATTTGTCTATGATTCATTATTTTATTGACTACCAATGTATAGACCCTCTTGATATATGGATTTATTGGTTATATCTGACACTGAACCTTGGATTTATTTGTTGTTGTTTTACTACTATGTTTTATATGTTCCTACAATATATTTTTTTCAAATATGTATATAAATGTGTAGAAATTTTCATGTATATTCCTTTTTATTGACTGCTGATTTTAGGCGCATTGGAATTTCCCTAATGATTATATATATATATATATATATATATATATATATATATATATATATATATATATTGAAACCTTTCAAGGAAACCTTAGAGGACATACAGCTTGAGATGCTATTTTTCAGGAACCATGTTAGTGGAGTGATTTATGTTCCTCTCTTGGTTATATGTATCAAAGGATCTAGTTCCTCTTGGAATTCATGATGGTCCGTATTTTTCTTACGAAAAATATTCAAATGGGTCATCCCTAGTTAAGCACATGAGGTTTTTTCACATCAAGCCTTTACTTTTTGAATCATTATGGTGCCTTTAGTTCAGGTTATGTTTGAATATCAGTTTTTAATCTATTTGATATTTCATATAAACTGGAAGTGAATTTTTATACATGACATGTATGTGTGTCTATATAAATATTTAGGAATTTATTTCTATAGTTTTTTTCTAACAAGTATTCCTACATTGGTAATGATGATTTTGGTTTTGCATAACCATCGACCCTAAGGGTCATGCTAGAATTTTGTTTGACCTCTGGTACTAATTGTTTCTATTTTGGGGGAGGGACCACCTCCCATTATGATTTTTTACACCCAAAGTTTAAACCATCAATTAGTAACATTTATATTCATTATAGGTCATAAAATGATCTGACCTAGTGTTTTTTGGGTTATTTAGGATAGGCTCGTTACACTATCCATATTTCGGCTAACACCTGTAAATTTTAGTGATAATATCATTTATTATCTACCTTTATATCCCTCTCATTATTATATTATTCAAGATGATTAAACATAGTGTATCCATCCATGTATTTATCTTGTATCCTCATATATGATACATAACTAATAACATGATTCATTAGAAATATGATGCATCTTCTGTGTTCCTTATATAGGATTCTGTATCACCCTCACTCTCTCTATGTGGTTGATAATCAGGTATATAGGATTCTAACAAATTTAACTTCTATACATGGTATAATATATTGTGTTAGTGTATGTACTGCTTCTAGAAGTTTTAACTAGATATGAGATTCTCTTCCTCCAATTTAGATCATAAAAAAAGTGATGTAGTTAAGTAACATTCCATTATCTAAAAAAAATATTTATTACATTTTAATTAAAATTAATTGGGATGTTATTAATGATTATATTATATGTCCCACTATTTTTTAAACTCCCAAAATCCCTTACTGTTGGATTTGGAATATATAGACACATAGATATTTTAGAAGAAATGATCCATATTTCCTTTCATCTAAGTATCAATCAACTCGAACTAGAATTTATTCCTTTCTTTCCAAATGCACCAAAACTATATAAAAAAGAATGATAGTTCTCTCTCTTTTATCATTAGTATTATTCTTAAATCCATGGAACCACTAATCTAGTTGATTTAATGGGATTATATTATTATGTTTTATCATATTTGAGTATCTTATTACTCCTTAACTTCCTATATTATATTTTTATTTGTTTAGGGGATTTATGAAATATTTTTTTTGGAGTAATTATTTTCATAAATTCAGTTACCTATTTTATTCAACATACTGAAATTCTTTGAAATAATCAGATGTTGAGTTTCCCTTATTAGAATTGTCTATAACTTTCACTTTCAATAATGAATATCCTATGTGTATTTATTGACATATTGTATAAAATAAATATTTTATAAAATCTATATCTTGGATATGAACTGAAAATGGATTCATGCTAATAATTAACAAAATAATATGATGATGGAGTTAAATAGTTCATCATTTGTGAAAGAGACCATGCAGAAGACCATTCTAAAATACTCTTTTTGTGTTTACATTATTGTGATTCAATAAAAACATGTCTGGATGAGTAGGATGAACATTTTGTTTGTCATGGAATAGATCAAATCTATAAATTTTAGTCTAAACAAGGGTAAAAAATGAATTTGGACATCGATTAGGATGATAATATGGTTTATGAATCATTTGACATGAATACCTATGTAAACTATTATGGATATAATATAGAAGAAATGACAATAGAAATTGAATATGACCTTCATGATTGCCCAAAATTATTTGGAGAGTTAGATAGTTATTCCAAGAAACCATTTTGTATTAGTTATACAAAATACAGAACATTTTCAGCTGAATTGAAGTTATAAAAAATGAAATATGGTAGTGTATGGAGTGACACCAGCTTTACCAAACTTCTTGGTCTTCTAAAATATATACTACCAGAAGAAAATAAACTACGATTCCAAACATATGACATTAAATTAATGTTAAATTCAATGGGAATGATCTCTAAAAAACACATGCTTGTCCAAATGACTACATATTTTTTCAAAAAGAACATGAATCGCCCATAAAATGTCCTAAGTGTGACACAAATCGATACAAGAAAAATGAATCAAGTCCAAAATATTTATGGTAATTTCCTATAATTCCATGGTTTAGATGACTATATGGATGTTAGGAAATCATGATACAGTTAACATGGAATGCAGATACAATAATTAAATATGGTAACATATGTCATCTAGAAGACTATCCTTAATATAAAAAATTGATTATGAGTTTTTTGAATTTAGAAGTGATCTATAAAACATTCATCTTATGTTGTCTATAGATGGAATAAGTCATTCTGGTGTATAAACTATTACTCACAGTACATGGCCCATCATGTTGTTAAATTATAACATTCCTCCATGGTTATGCATTAAGTGTAAATTCATTATATTTTCTTTTATTATATCTAGACCAAAGAAAACAAGTAATAATATTGATGTCTACTGGGCTCTATTGATCGAATATCTGAAATTGATATAGGATACTAGTGTTACAATGTATGATTCTCATAGAATTGAATAATTCACATTGGGGGTCATATTTTATGAAATGATAAATGACTTCCCCACTTATTGAAATTTATCAGGATATAGCATTAAAGGAATGTCGGGGTGTCCCGTTTGTGAAAAACACACATACATAGTTCAGTTTAATTATTCCTTGAAGACTGTGTTTTCAAGATATCCAAAAATTTTACCCCAGTGACATAAATATTGATCCAGGATGATAGCATTTGATGGGAATATTGAATAAGTTACAACTCAGTCTCCAGTAAAAGGTGATAAACTCTATAAAAAGGTAAAAAATATTGACGCTGTTTTTGGTTAACAATTTTCAAAAAAACATTAAAAATAATGATGGAATAAGAAATCAATTTTCTTTGAATTACTGTATTGGAATTGTTTATATGCAAGACACTTTATTGATGTCATGCATATAGAAAAAAAATTATTTGATAGTGTTATTGGAACATTACTAAATTTTCCTAAAAAAGGAAAGATGGCATCAAGGTAAGGATGGAATTGATTGAAATGGGGATAAGGGAATATTTTTCACCAATAAAGGGTAAAAGATATACTTTTCTTCCTCTAGCAGCTTACACTCTATCCAAAAAAGAAAAATTGAAATTTTTTCTTTCCCTTACTAGTGTACACGTTCCACAGAACTATTAATCAAATATCAAGAATGTCATTTCAATGACTAATTAGTAATTATAGGGACCAAAATCACACAAATCTCATTTTTTGATGAAATATTTAATGCATGTTCCTTTACATTTCATTCTTCCTCAAAATGTATGACATATATTAACCAGACTCTCTTTATTTTTCAAAACCATATGCAGAAAAGTTATAGACCCAGTGAAGTCTCTCGTCATGAATAAGGATATTTCAGTCATATTATGTGAATTAGATATGTTATTTTCATCATCAGTCTTTAATATAATGGTCCTCCTTATGGTTCAATTGGTCGGAGAGGTTCAACTATGTCTTCATGTCCATTACAAATAGATGTACCCTATTGAATGGTATATGAATATTTTTAATGTGTATGACATGAACTGAAGTCAGCTAGAAGGATGTATTGAATAACAATATATTGTTGAAAAATGTATTGAATTATTTACTGATTACCTATCAGATGTAGAAAGCATCGGTCACCAAAAGTTTCGTCATAGAAAACACCGTATGGGTGAGGGGATTTCCAGATGATATGTTGTTATAATTACCTTGATAGATATGTAGAAATCACGTCTTGGTATATTACATAATAGTGAAGATTTTGATCTATAAATTGAACCCCACAATGAAATTCTTAAATATTTTAACTCATTAAGGATTGAATAATTTATTTCAAATACACATAAATAATAGTTTATAGGATGGTTCGAATATCAAATTTATAAGGAGTTATCTGAAAATCCGAATTCAATTTTCATACGACTTCAATGGATAACTGGAGGACAAATTAAAATTTTATATCTTACACTATTTTTGTAATCAGTGGTTACACGTTCTATAAAAAAGAACGTGATGACTTCGGTACGGTGAAAAAAAATATTGTTTTGCTTGTGGTTGAAGTGATTCATATATCTGGTTCCATGGATTGAAATCTTGTCTATTAATGTATATCATATTTTGGCATTATTGAATAGATATAATATTTGTATTATACAACATTTCAAGTTTCTATTTAATATTAAAAATTGGTTTACAATATCAATGGTGTGAAAGTTAATGAAATGGGATTTTTGAAGGTGAATTTTAGTGTGTAAGGGTAAAAAGATGAGTCGTTTATTGTATCATGACAAGTAGAGAAAGTGTTTTTTTTCTCTAATCCAATAAACAATAATTATTTGATTATTCTACTAGTGTCTAAATCAAATTTTGAGTCATTTGAAAATTCAATAAAGGAAGATCCTTTCATTGGGACATCATAATCAATTCATGTCAGTCCAAATGTAGACAATGTCGTATACATTAGAGGGGACCACAGAGAAGGGATTTGGATTCTCGTTAGGGGAACTAAATCCTTGAAACCTTTACAAAAATTAATAGGGTCCAATAAATAGGTAAAAGTGTTTTTTATATATTATATTTTTCCTCGTAATATTATATGTTCTCTAATGTATTAACATAATCTAAATGAAATATTTAACTACCCATGTAGAAAATGTCTTCTGCACATGATGATATTACCAATCCCTCAAAAGAACAAACTATAATGAAGGAATCCATTTGGAATGATATAGAGGTAATGTTATGATATAATTTCTCTATTTTACTAAAAATTATATAATATAATGTTGATTTAATTTTCATTATTCCTTATAGAGTTCATTTATTTTAAAATATTTTTTCCCTGTGTCATGCATTTTCAGGAAGAGAAACGAAACTTTCTCTACTCAATCACATAGTCCATATTGATGTTTGCATAGTATAATAATTGGATATATAAATAATGTATTATTTCATATTTATGATTAATTTATTTCATTTTATTATTAATCACATAATAATTTTTTATAATACAGGTGGATTCTTTTGTTTGAGATAGAGTACTCTGTTCATATTTCATGCCTTTCTACATCAAAACTTCCATAGAATTATTCTCCCTCAAAAACTTTTCACCCTTTTTGTGGTGCATTTATCACATTCATTCAAGTGGCCTCCACTTCCTTTGAAAAAAGAGAGACGTAGATTCCTCTTCTAAATTAAAGAGGTACTCTTGATGTTTTCATAATAAAATAATTGACCACATAATTAATGTATTGTGTAATATTTATGTTTAATTTATTTAATTTTATTATTACTCACATATTAATTTTTTATTATATAGGTGGATTCTTTTGTTCAATTTGGGGTTCTCTATGCATATTTCATGGATTTATGCACCAAAACTTCTATAGACTTCTTCTCCCTTAAAAAATTTTCACCCCTATAGTGGTTCATTTATCACTTTCTGTCAAGTTACCTACACTACCTTTTTAGGAAGAGAAATTACATTGTCTCTACTCAATAACATTGGTTTTCTTGATGTTTTCATAGTAAAATAATTTTCCATGTAATTAATTTATTATTTCATAATTATGTTTAATTTATATCTTTTAGTATTACTCACATAATTATAATTTTCTTATACAGGTGGATTCTTTTGTTCAAGTTGGTGTTCTGGTTTCATATTTCTTTCCTTTATACACCAAAACATCCATAGAATTCTTCTCCCTCAAAACCTTTCATCCCAAAATTGCTAAAATTTATTACTTTTCTTTAAGTTCCCTCCATTTCTTAATCATATAGGTAATCATGAAATGTCCACAGTAAAATTATTTTCCATAGAATTAATGTATTATTTCTTATTTATGTTGAATATTATTTTTTAGTATTAGCCATAACAATAGTTTTCTTATATAGGTGGAATCTTTTTTTTAATTAGATGTGGCTTGTTCGAAGATATTCATGAAATTTTTGAAGTTAGGTAAATAAATTCAATCGAAATTATAGTAATATTGACAATTATGATTTTTTTATATTTTAGGACATATAGAAATTAGCCTCTCTTAAATCCAACACACGATGTGACTGGTATGATTCCAAGTACATAATTTAATTAAAAATTTACATTAATTTCAGTAAAAAAGACAACTAACACACTCAAAACTGAGCTAACGTATTCATATTTTTTTAATAGATTAATAAAATGAATCATAAGTCATTTTTTATGTATAAGAATTATTTTCATCTCAATCTGATACACGATGTGTTCGATATGACTCAATCTATCTGTTATCAGATTAAAATTGACATTTGACATAAAAAGTGTCACTCACTAAAAAAAGAAAACAAGCTCAGATTATTTTTATAATTTAAGGAATTGAATCATAAATCATTTATGATTTGTAGGAATTAATCTCACATCAAATGGATACATAATGTGATCTGTGTGAGTCAACGTGAAAAAGAAAAGTGACATACTCAAAATTGAGCGAACACATTCAGATCATTTTGATACATTTGGATAATGATCCACAAGTGATTTGAGAGGTGCATGAATTAGTCACACCTTAATCTGATGCATTTTGGGACTGGTATGAATTCAAGTGAATGTTTTTTATTTAAAATGGACATCAATTTTAGTAAAAATTCCAACTAACCTACTCAAAACATAGAAAACACATTTACATTGTTAAAATACTTCAGTAAAACATTACATAAGTAATTTTTTATGCATAAGAATATTTCTCACCTCAATATAGAACAAAATGTGAGAGGTATGAGTCAAAGTACATGTTTCAATTTTAAAATTACATTTTAGTAAAAAAAGACAAGTTACATACTCAAAACCAAGAAAACATATTCATATTGTTTCGAAACATTATAAAAAGGATCCATAAGTCATTTAGGGTGTGTAGGAATCATTCACACCTCAATCTGATGCATGGTGTGATCGATATGACTCCAAGTGCATGTTTTTATAAATTGAAATCAATTTTAATAAAAAGAAAAAATGACCTACTTAAAACATAGAAAATTAATTTATAGTTTTTAAATAATTTAGGAAAATAATTTTTAAGTCATTTTGGATGTGTAGTAATCAGCAACACCTCAATCTGATACACAATGTAACCAGTATGAGTCAAAGTATTTGTTCTATTTTTTAAATAAAATTTCAGTAAAAATGATAAGTGACATACTCAGAGTTAACAAAAACAAATTTATACTATTTTTAAAATTTAGGAAAATGATCCATAAGTCATTTGGGTTGTGTAGGAAACATTTGCGCCTTAATCTGATGCACGGTGTGGCTGGTATGGCTCAAAGTGTGCCATTTTACTTAACATTTTCATAAATTTTAGTAAAAATACCATCCATACTACTTAAAATTGAGTAAAGACATTAACACTAATTAAATACTTTAGTAAAATGATCCTTAAGTCATTTTTTATGGGTAGTAATTAGTTTAACATCGTCGATATGAGTCCAAGTGGGTGTTTCAATTTTAAAATTACATTTTAGTAAGAAAGAAAAGTAATGTACTCAAAATTGAACAAAAAAATTCATATTATTTTGAAACAATAAGAAAACTATCTATAATTCAATTGAGACATGTATGAATCAGCCACACCTCAATTTGACATATATTGTCACTAGTATAACTCAAAATGAATCCTTTTAACTAAAATTGTCTTAAATTTTATTAAAATGGACAATTATTCAACTAAAAGTAAAGAAAACACATTCATATGGTTTTGATACTTTATGAAAATGATCCATAAGTCATTTATGATGTGTAAGAATCATCCAAACCTCAATTTGATGCATGATGTACTCGGTATGACTCAAATTTTCTATTATCAGTTAAAATCAACATTTTAGTTCAAAAAGTTTTACTCATTAATAACTGATCAAAAGCGGTCATATTTTTTTGACAATTTGAAAAAACAATTCATAATTCATTTGTGACCTATAGTAATAGATTTAACATAAAAATGATAAATGATGTGATCATAATGAGTCAAAAGTGCATGTTTCCAGTTTAAAATGAAATTTTAGTATAAAAGAAAATTGACCTACTCAAAAACAAGCAAACACGTTACGATTGTTTTTGACACGTTAGGAAAATGATCCATAATTCATTTGAGCCATGTTGGAATTAGCTTCACCTTAATCTAAGGCATGGTGTGATAGGTATGACTCTCAGTGCGTATTTTATTTAAAATTGACATCAATTTCAGTAAAATTAACACTTTCAGTTAATATATTTCTTTAAATTATTACTTACATAAGAATTTTTTATATATATATGGGTTTTATTTTACTCAATCAGGGGTGGTTTATTTTTGGAAATTGCATGGGTTGAATCAGGATTAAAATATAAATGAATATTTATTTTTTAACTGTATGTAATAATTTGTATTTATATAATTTTATGAACCATTGTATGAAATGTTCATAATATATTGTCTTTTATTGTTTTTATGTTATAAATACCATTTCATTTAAATCCCATATTAGTAATTGTTTCTTTTTATATCTAGTGTGTGTTTGGTGTTTTACTGTTCTATTAAAGAACACTGCAGTATAGCCCTTTATCATCATTTTTAAAATCACTAATAAAATTTACTTTATTAATGATTTTATAAGAATGGATAAATGCTAAAATTATATATTCTTTACTAAGCACAGATAAGAGACACTTTATCACCATGTTTATAAGCGCTGATGAAAGACTAGGTATTTTAACCTCACTCATGTAGTCAGTTCTTTTCTAGAACTGATAAAGGACATTTCTAGCACTGTTAAAGGACAATTTTATATTCGTGAAATCTATCCTTATAATCAACCATGTAAATAAAAAATTAAAAATGAATCAATTTTCTTCATGGAGGTTGTATTCTAGATATAAACATGAGCAGTGTTATTATTTTCAAATGGATTGGAAGGTAAGAAGGAAGACATGATATTATAATTCCAGATGTATAAGTATATCATAGTTATAATATATAACAATAAGACCCTTAATATTAGAAATCCAATAAATACTATTATGGAAAATTAATTGTTTCATTGCGTGGAGGTGGAAGTCTAAATGTATGTATGAGTGATACATTCACTTACAAATTTATGTAATAAAGGTTGGATATTGGTTTTTACATAATAACAAAAAAAATAGAGTTTATTTTGATTATATAATTTATTATTTTATGATTAATTCCATATATTTATATGAGTTATAAAGAGATTTAAATCAAAAGAGGTGAGGTAAGATGATCAACTCCTCTTCTGTAGGTATCCTTTAGATCATTTCTTAAGGGAGGTTTTATTAGTCTCTTAAGAAGAAAAAGAAATATAATTAATGGATATGGTAGTTTAGAAGATAATTTTGTATGTTTTGGTCAACCAATATTTCTCTAGGAGTTGAAAAGAAAAGAGATAAGTGGTCTCCTCTTATAATTAAGGGAAATGACACACTTGGAGTTACCAAAAAACGATTTAAATATGATTCATGTATTTATCAAATATAATGCTTCCAAATATCCATGAATTAAATTCAAAATAGCACATGGTATACATATCATCATCTAATGAAAATTATATAGGTTTTGGTTTCATTTTCAACCATATCTTTTGGTTCAACCCCTTTAAAAACTAATTTTATCCATAACTATAGTGATGAATTTTGAAATATTAATGGGTTATAATTTTACATAAAAGGAAATAAATGGATCATAAATGGAAAAGGGGTGATTTTTTTTGAAAATTCAAAAAATAATTTTCTTATTTCAACAATTTTATTATTTATAAATAATTAAATAGTGTTTTCTTTTCTTAGAATATCAATAATTTAATTTTTGACACTATTCATTTACTTTGATATTAAAGTCATCAAGCTAGTTATGTATTCAAAATTTAAACCTTTAACACATTCATAAAATATTATATTTATATATAAAAATTGAAACACAATAATTTAACCAAACTGTATTAACTTTAATATTTTTAAAATCATTTATTTTATTTTTATATTAATTGGAAGAATATTGTGTTGGTGTTGCATAATAATTTAAGGTACATATTCGACCACTATAAATTATAAATAAATTACCATGTCAAAAAAATTAATAATTATTTCAAATAAATATTTATAAATGAACATATCTTATTTTTATCCTTATGAAAAAAATTATATATATTTAGAGAGTGACATTTTGGAATTTTATTTACTTAAAATGATATAAATTTCATTATCAAGGGAAAATGGCACCAAAATACCATATATAAGAATTTAGGACGTTTATGGTAATATTAATTCTAAATAATGAAATAAAGGAAAGTTTTGATTTGATTTTGATACCTTATCTCATGGTTTAACCAATTTTAACCTATTCTAACCTAACCGAAGTGATAAATATTTACCATCGCTACTATTCATAATGTCCAAAAACAAAAGGAACCTAATTACCAAAATTGATCCTTTTAATTCTAAGTATGGTATCCATTTATTATGATTAAATATCTATATTTTATAGAAATAAATTTCAATATAAATGGGTAAAAATTAATAAAAAAATATTTTTTAGACAAATGCATTTTTATAATAAAAATTAACTTATTTCAAAATCAATAACACTATGGATTAAAATGAAATTAATTATATTATTATAAATCAAATGGATCATATGTCACTTTTATACAAATTTAAAATATGATGGGACCTTTGAACTACTTGATTTAGGGAAACTAAATGACACTATTTGAAAAACATGTACTTTCACTATTTGGTAAAAATTCATTAATTCCATAAAAATACAAAAAAATCACCCTAATTAAATTTTTATATAATTAAATCCAAAATAAGTTCAATTTTATCAAATTCACATTCTAAAATTGTAAGAAATTAATTATAATATTCACACAAAAAATTCAATAAAACAATTTTGAAGAAAACATATTTTGAAACATAAAATAACTTTACTAAAGATTGAGTACTTATATATTATACATTAAATATACAATTTAATTAATTAAAAAAATTATATATATATATATATATTTTTTATATGGTTTTTAATCCTATTCATACCGATTAATTTAATAGTTGCATTATAATATATCATAGTTTGTTCTAATCTTATTTTTGCATGTCAAGAAAACATTCTAACACTTACCATTTATTTAAAGGAAAATATATTCTAAAATATTGCGGTGTTTAATTCTTCCCCCATTAAATAAATTATGCCCATCCAATTTTTGTCTTGGTAAACAAAGGATCAAAATTTGAAAATAGATTTATTTAAAACCAACATCATACAAAGGGATAATAAAAATTCCTCTAAAAAGGGAAATTTGGAAACATAAAGTTTACCCAGAATAACACATAATTGGGTTCTTAGATAACGGGAACATTACTGGAAAGTTAAAATATATACATTCATGAGAAAAATAACTTCCAAGGACTAATAGAGAGTGATATAGAACGTGATCATGAGAAATTTAATGAACATAAATCCATAAATTTGTGAGGGGTTAAAATTACATAAATTCATTATAAATATAGGTAAAAAAGATAACATTTTAATTCCAAGATCCTTTCCCAAAAGTAGAAATATTATTTTACTATCAAGATATAGTACATTAAAAAATATGCATATTTTATTTATTTCTATTTTATAAGAACAATTTCATATTTTGGATGCACTTTGATCAATTCTACTTATATTTATATCCCTTACTCCAAGAAATAGATATTCAAGATTAATTTTTCTTACATAAAGAGAAAAAAAATTTAACAAATCATAAGATCCAAAATTCATTTTTTCTTCTAGAAACTATTTACCAAAACCAAAATTGTTAGCATATGTTATCCAATATATAAAAATACAATACATTAATCTCTAAAACCTCACTAATAACACCCAGAGTTAAACTTAATCCATTATATAAATAGATAACCTTAAGAATCCACCAAAATATGGATTAAAAATTCAAAACTGAAAAATTAGAAATATTTGATCATATAACTTTTAATTAAAATCAACTTTAATATGTATTCGGGAAAAAATTAATTAGTTCATAATGTCACATACCATACATGTGAATACCTTGATCCTCTTAAAACATGATAATAACCTGGATCACTATAAAACATAAATGAAAACAAATATTCTTACAAATATTAGAATCATTCTTATTCCTAAAATAATATAATATACTATTGAATATATTATATAAATATAAAAATGAAATAAACTTCATCAAAGATGAACTAAATCATTTTTTCATCAAATCACTAACCAATTTAAAGTTCACATCTATCCCACATACTTAATCAATGGAAATCAACCCTTTATCCAAACTGAAAATTATTAACTCAACATCAGGAAAATATTAAGTGTTATATTTTATTTAATAATGTGTTCCCCTAAAATATCACTTTTCCACTAAATCAATTATCTTGGTTGTTAATAAAATTCAACATATTTTTTTAAATCCTTAAACAAAAACTATTTTGAAAAAATCTTTATATTTTCCACTATTCTTAAAACCGGAATATCATTAATATAACACTTCTATAATATTTTTCAATAATACTAATATATATACTATTTAATCCTCTCACATAAGCAATTATTATAGCATATTCTCTTCATTTTTGTAGGAGTTAATCCTTTGCTTAGCGAAATAATTCAGATAATTCACCTATTCCCCACATATATGACAATGAATTCCTCCAAAACTCATTTCTCTCTAAAGTTTATTTCCACACAAAAAAAAACTTCCCCTTACTTTGAGACATTATCCTAGGTGTTCCTTCCCTCATTATTGACTTGATGAAAATTTGAATTTATTTCCCTCATGGTCATTAAAAATTTAAATTTCAAAATTTATTTATTCCAATTATATGACATGTTAGGAAACTCACTATATTTCACGTTGTTAATCATATATCTTGATAGATAAAATTTGTTACAATCACAAATTTTCACATTCCAATTCCTATTTCATTTAATTTCTTCTGAGTAAAATCATTCTACTATATGTCACATTCACCGTTAATATGAATCATCCTGCTTCCATACATTCTTTAATACAAAAAACCATACTATGAAAAACAATAATCATAATGATAGAAAATGAAAAATAATATATATAGTTTATAATTCATGACTCCTCCTTTCCAATCTATAACACCTTAGGTTTAACCTAGGTCATCCTTTGTTATCCTTTATTCAAATCATTCATAACGGTTTATAAAGAAAATGTGAATTAACAAAAGAAAATCCCATGAAATTTTCGAACTATATGCATTGTGAGGGTACATTCTCCATACACAAGAATGGTTGTCAAGATATACTTGACCAACTCATTTTAGGTTTATTACCCCAAATGCATCTTTTTCAAAATCATGTCTACCTATAGTATCTATACAGATATGTATTGCAATAAAAATTACATAATTTACATCTTACCAAAACATTAGTATGTTATCTAAAACTGAGGGTTATCCTAAAGGTTTTAAATAAATCTTTCTAATTTTAATCACAAAATATTGACTAAACCCTACTTTGATACCAACTATTGTGACACATACTTTTCCTACATGTACATATTATTAGAAGAATATTCATCACATAACATTATGATGAATTCCATAACTATAATGGTTTAATGTCTTTGGAAGCTTGTATACAAAAACGAATGGTTTATAAAGATCTAAATTTTCTCCCACTAAGTTCTTCATAACGACCACCCTTTTAATACATAACATACATAAACCCTTTCTTTATAACCAAGGGAAATTAAAAATAATAAAGGGTGATAATATATGTCCATTAAGGGTAAACAATGGAAATTTCAGTAATAGATTAAAACATACCATGATAATAAGGGTATTACAATATGATCACAACATTTTAAAACCATGCCATGCATATCATTGTTCATAATCTGGAGTCATGGAATAAATCTTAGCAGTCAATAAGACATGAATCAAAAATTAATCAAAGAATATGAACAACTATAGCATAAAATGATCATAACACATGTGTTTTTGGCATATATATAATCATATAAAATAATTTAATTATCTATTTTCATTACCAATACTTTCATATTGTATTCGGTTCACACCCCATTCCATCATATTTTTAGTCAGTTTTCATTCTCAAAATTATCATAGTCGATAGAATCCCTTACGAAACTAAGTTCACTCCCCATTCCATTCTTTATTATCTCATGAGATATCCATGTTTACACAATACATTAGATACCTATATAATGTTAGGCCCACCCATCACATAATTAAAATCATACATATTTGTTTCAAAAGATCATAAAACATTCAACATATCATTACCTATGGAAGGGAAATGGGTTTCATAAATAGTTTACCATTTCATCATGAAAAAACCCATGTAAAATAAATGGGTATCATAAAAATATCATCATAATAATCATAAATAATTCATAAAAAAATAAGGATGATATCCTTGGTTTATATCTCTAGTAAAGAATAATTTATATCAATTTATGTTAACATAAATGTAAATTTATTGAAAAGATCACATGGAATATTGATTGAGAAAAATAGTATTTTTATTTTGAAAGTTATTAAAAAATTAAAAAATATCCAAATATTAAGTAAAAAAATTTACTGAAAATAAAATTTCTAAACATGAAAAGGAATCTTAAAATCATTTTCTGTTCATGACAGAATGAAGTTCTATTCATTCCTTATACGTAAAAACACATATTCTTTTTACAATTTCGGTAAAAGTAGCTCATTCAGAAAATAAGAAAAATATTCCATTTAAACAAATTATTAAAAATTAAAAAATGGGTAAAAATAGTTTAAAAAAAAGGAGAATAATAAAAACATTTTTGAAAACATTTTTTAAATCATAGATATGGAGAAAAAAGTATTTTTGACCAAAGAGAGAAATAGTGTTCATTTTCCTTAGAAATGTTCTTTTGTTCTCTTATTTACTTAAATAGAGAGAAATAAAAGGTAAATATGTAATCTATATTAATAAACCTAGTATAATAAAATTCATTAGATTCATGAGAGATATATTATAAAATTTTATCATCAGAATCTTAATCATAAACAATCCCGATAAATAATCAGATTGTGACATAAAACCCTTACAGCTAAAGTAATCTCTGAATCAAATCCTCATGAAAGAGATAAAATTAAAAGGATTTTTAAATTACTATAATTTTCATAAAAATAATCATAAAATACATTCATTCACATTATATACACTACACAAATGAAACAATTGGTGAATATGGAATATGTCATATAGAAATAATAGTGAAACGGGAAATCCCCAAACCGCAAGTTTGACAAGATTTGAGAGCGATCAAAACTACTATATAATAAATTTAAATTTATTATAATTATATAAGAATCAATTTATATACTTATAATATAATAAATGATCTACTTATAACATTTTGACACCCATGTATTAATACTTCATTATTAAAATTGTAGTTTCCCATTATTACCTATTTCATTTTTCAGGAGAATTTTGATTTTGTAGTTCTAGTACATGTACATAGATCATGGTAGCATAATATATAGAATATTAATTATGATATAAATCTCATATATATTAATTATATATATATATATATATATATATTAATATTCATCCATAAAAGTCAGAGATTGAAAAATGAATTTCACCATTCACAGAGACGGAAGGTTGTACTTACGCATGAACATTTTCATCACTTTTTGATGGATAAAATGGATAAAATGTAAAAAATAATTAACCATTACATAATATTTATTATTTAATATATATCTTCATTAAATCTATAATTCTTATAACCCATGTAAATCATAAATGTAAAATTAATCGCATCACTTCATAGAGGTGGTAGTCCACACATAGGCATGCGAGACTTTATAATTTTCCAATTGATTGGATTGTAATAAGGAAGACATAATATTATAATTAAAAAAGAATAATTATATCATAAGTTTAATATATTAACATTAAACACTTTTAGTAATCATCCATGAAAATGTACAACAAAATAGAGGTTTTGGGGGGGGGGTTATATTGGGTGGTTGTTTAAACAACTGCTTAATGTTTCCATGATGGTTATTATAAATCTCCACTGAAGTTGTAATTGGTATCCAATCTATGTTGGTCCAGTATATTTAGAGGTTTTTTCTATTAAGTGAAAAAAAACATTTTTTAGAGGTGCTAATTTCTTTTTTATTGGTGGTTTTCTTCTGGATAAGTTTAAATAAGTTAACGATGGTTTAAACTGCTACAGAAATTTTTTTACAATATTTGGTGGTGTTTTAATATGATACTAACGTATTTTTTTACAATATTTAGTGTAGTTTTAAATCACCACTTAATAATTATGTTAAAAAATACCTTTTCAAAAACTAGGCCCCATAAAATCAATAAAACATAATATAAAAACAAGCAACCATCTTACATACAAACATAACATAAATAACAATATATGTAATAAATTTAAACCAGAATCTCATTATACATAGTTTCTAATTTGGTTAATACATAAATGTTATAATATTAGACATAAAACTCAAAATTATAACCTATAAATCTCCATGTGAACTAAGGGAACCATCCAAAACCATTAGTAAATGTAGTCACACCATACAAAATAACACAATTAAACCAAACCTTAAAATCAAAAGGAAAGGAATCACATATAATGAAAAAATAATAATAAACTATTGTATTAATGAAGTCACATAAAGTATATGTAATAATGGGAAACTCACATGGTCCTAGTGATATGGTCCAAGATATAATCAGGTTGAATAATATTCTAACCTAATAATGATGTTCCTAGATAATAACCTCTCAGATTACTCCAAAAATAATCAATATATGTCATTCTACACAGTCAGAACAAATAATATAATAGAGTACCCTACTCAGAGTCCCACAATGACTATAATATAAACCATATCCCAATATTCCACTTATATTCTACGGGTTCCCATGATACTAAAGACTGATGGTGGGGAAAAATGTATCACATATCAGTCACACATCAATAACATGCCACTAGGAAAAGTATATAAATTTCATAGCTCATCCCTCTACCATACACCATTATTATAAATTACCCATTTAATTATATAACAAAAAAATTGTCTCAATCAACTCATAATATCCAAAAACTTATATAAAAAAGGATCTATTAGGGAATAAACCATGTTTGTACAACATTTTGTGACAAAAACATTATACAAGGGTTCAACCTAGATTTTGGTTTTAGGGTAATAACCATGCATATAAATCATTTCAAAAAACCCACTTTAAAAACTAGTTGTTATTTAGATAAATTCTTCAAGTGACTTTTTGAATCCACCATATAAATAAAGGGGAAACATCAATTTAGACCCACTAAATCTAGTATATCATATATACAAAAAAACACAACCTTGATAAACAACAAAGAAAACATCATAAGAAAAAATCATTAAAAAGAATCATTAGACCATATCAAATAAATGTTTAGACCCCATATTATTTTTGGAAAGGAAATGATTTGTTGATAAGTGTATTTATTTAAAATATTAGTTTTTTTTAATTATGGAAATTTATAAAGGGTTTATGCTTAATGGAAATGGATATGTAAGAAAATAGAGTACAAGGAAAAAACCTAAGATCCTAAGAATGATGATTATAAGGTAAAATTTAGAAGAAAATATAGAAAATAAAACAAGTATATAGATTTCACGCAATGTAAGGGAAATACATATATCCCCTACCTCAAACCAAAGCATGGTTTCTTAATCACTATATCAGTATTAGTCTCTCATGTGTTTAGTTACACATCACCACCACTGAATCGAAATTCAATCCTAATCACTATATGAAAAACTAATATCGACATCATCTATGTCTTTATATCCACTCCCTACAACTAGCACATATTTGAAAATATTTATAAAAGTTAACCAATGAGGTATATTTAAATTTAAAATTAACCCTAATAAAAGTCTTTGTACTAAATGATTAATAAGTTGTGTGATTTACCTACTCACTCAAACAATACATCAATACAATATCACCGGGGACATATCCAGTAATATTTTGATATAATTCAACCAATGATTTCTGCAGAGTAATGGAAAATTTGAATGAAATCTATACAAAGAGATACATTTTTAAAATATTATAATTTAATTAAATAATTTCATTCAATTGATACATAGTGTATTAAATTTACCTTTTTATATGAATTAAAGACTTTATTATTCTCAGATTGAGGAATATGTCTCCCATCAAAATATGTAATCAGAAGGGTAACTAGCTCCACCATTAACTGGACTAGAATATGACCAAATAATCCTATAGCATTATAGGTGGGGACCCCATTACTATCAAAGGGGTTAATAATTTAAAATACACTCATATTCTATACATCTAAACTGTTCATATTTTACTTTCCAATAACTTTGTCTTCATATTTTATGAAAAAATGGGTATCTATGTAAAAATGTGCAATAACTTCATTCACATTCAAATTTTTACCAATAAATGTCACCCTCAAATATCCTCATGATGAAATAGGGAGTCGACTAGGATTAGTGAAATGATTTATCCTTGGAATTCCTATCATTTAAACAAGTAAAACTAACTTCAGAACATATATTTCAAAACAATTATGTTGAAAAATAAATTTAGAAATGATAACATAGACATCGTACTAACAATGAAAATATATTTAAGTGTATTAAATAATGACAACACGTAAAAAAAATATAAAATTTCAATTTTTAAAATTAAACAACTCATGCATAAAAATAAATTTAAAGATGATTATAGATCCTTAGTTCTTGAAATGAATAACATATAATATAGGTGGTTGATATATTAATGGATGTATACACATACAATCATTTTTTTCCTTCAATAATTTCATTATAATGCTCTATCATTACTTAATCTACTTCATCCACCCTTACAAGACTAAAATTTTCAATATCATAATTGAAAAATAAGTTTGTTTCTTGCTATTGATGGGATTAAATTTCATAGGTCAAATCTCCCACTTCATCATTCATATCATACAAGTATATTTGATTAATATGAACAAATACACTCTACCCTTTT
The DNA here is from genome assembly GCA_963277665.1 of Viscum album. NCBI lineage: Eukaryota > Viridiplantae > Streptophyta > Magnoliopsida > Santalales > Viscaceae > Viscum > Viscum album. The sequence goes on from OY728165.1 coordinate 819,549,401, forward strand.
ATTTGTGACATCTTCAACATAATATATCTTTTTATGATAAGATATACGTAGATCATGAAATTCATGGTCACCAATATCCAACAGTCAAGAAAAGTTCAGTATTTTCTCACCCCTAATCATTATATTGAGTCGAGGTAGAATTTATAATTTTTCTTAGGCAACATCCCTAATATGCCAAAGGCAGGAAATAAATGTCAAGGACTTCAATACAATTGGGATTTGATTTTCTCTTTGGAGATAAAACAATGAAAACAAACATACCAAAACCAAACAACCTATAAATGATGCATAAAACTAGATTAATAAAAAATACAATAGTATCAAACTATACCCTAACTCGCATCAGAGTAAAATGTTGAAAACAAACCCCACAATAATCAAATACTCCAAAGATACTAACTCCACAGCTCCAAGCATGCTCCAAGATCCAACTCTACCATCCATGCTTAAGTATCATGAAGAATATTTAAATAAATTAGATACTTTTCTTCTACCTATGTCCCAATAAATTATATCTATAAATGCACTAAAGTTCACAATATGTAGGTGAGTAATGAAGCTCAGTAGGTTTTTCCCAAATGAATTCCCTACTCATGCCAATTGGATAGAAAATGTTATTACATTTATATAAAATAATTTATATGAAAATTTGTAAAATATTTTATATCATAATATTAAAACATTCTCATACCCAAACATTTAATCCAAACCAAATCAATTCCAAGGAAAGAAACCAAATAAATATTTATAATCATTCCATAATTTCTATTTTAATCTAACCCATTAATTCTACATATCCACACATCCACACATTCATGACCATGTGATTGTTCTATACATATGAACAATCTCCCATAAATCTACCGAATTATCATAAGGTTACCATATACAAATTCCTTGATAGAACATGCCCCTTTCATAAGGTCACATCAATTAAAGTGAAGACACTCCAACCAATTATATCAAAAACATTCCAAAACCAATTATTCCAAACCGTTTAATAAAACAATTATTGAAAACCATTCCAAAAAAAACATTTTTCTATAAATCAAACCAAACAAATATTATTAAAATAATCATTTTAAAATCATTCAATAAATCATTGTGCACCCCAATACAACATTTTCACAAACCATCACTATAGAAGGTTTCAACCAATATTGCACAATAGTTTCACAATAAATTTCAATAAATTCAATAAATTTGAAATATAGCTTTCTTTATTTAATCAGAGGAGTTGAGGGTGAATCCATCTTCCTTAGAAACTATGAAATAAATGAAGAACAACATCAATTATTCAACAAAATGGGTTAAAAGACATAAAATCTGTATTAGATCCAATTATGTAACATCAAAATAGAAAAATATTATCATGATTAGAATCAACAATCATATAACTATCCCCAATTGACTAGAACTATGAATATAATCAAGGAATTAATATGAGATCTAAGAGAAATCACTATGAACAGAGACTACCAGGGAATCTGGGCTTCAACAAACCAAGAAATGACAAGGAATTGCTTCCAGATCAATGGGAAGGATCTCAATATCCATTGAGAAGAGATAAAAAATGTTAGGTTCAAATTATGGAAAAACTATAGGTTTAGATTCAAATAGAAATCATATCCATAGTTTTTTAATCTAATTTTTTACTGATCATGGTTCGGGTGCACGGTTGGGAAAATTGTGCGCTAACTGTGCATATTCCTCTATCTTCAAAAGAATTGTTTATCCAAGGTGGTCATATGGTTTTTTCAAACTATAAACCTAACCATATTCCTTACTAGAACCCACTTCATCACATTTCAAGGTTTTCTGTATGATTTTCACAGTTTTTACTAACCATGTTAAAACTGTGCACCTTCAGAAAAGCCCTAAAACCAACCCAATGTAATAAAAAACCTCCCAAAATTTACCCAAAAACATTATATAATTAAAAAACATAAAGAATGGGTTATTTAAGTGAATTCATGGGTGTTATATTCTCCCCACCATTGGCCTTTCCATCCCCATAAAGTACAAAACCACCACTATCCTGAAAGAGTTGGGGCTATTGCTCGACCATGTCCTTCTCTTGTTCCCAGGTTTCTTTCTGAATCTGACCATTTTACCAAAAAATCAGCAGTAAAACAATTATTTTTCCATATAATAACTTATCTTGAATATTTATAATCTGTATCACGATATGAACCAATTAATAATTTTTTCTAGGTTAATGTGATCCCATCTAATCACATGGTTAGGATTAGGCCGATACTTTTTCATCTAAGATACATGAAACACATTTTTCACTAAACTGAACTACGTTTGAAATGAAAATCAATATACTACCTCAATAACCCATTCAATGGTATTAAAAGGGACTATTTATCAAGGATATAACATTCCCTAATTCCCATAAAAACATTTCCAAATCCTTGGAGAGATTCTCAAGAACACATGCTTACTTACCTTCAATGAAAATGGTCATCGACGATGATCCACATACAATTTCTGATGACTGTGAGTCTTCTACATATTTTTCCTCATCAATTGAATCTTTACTGTTTTCTCTTATACTAGGATCGGTCCAACTAGTAAAGTCTCACATGATTACATGAAACAAAGTGTAGAATGACAATGATTAACACATAATGCTTCAAAAGGAGCCATATGTATAAAGGCATAATAACTTTTGTTATACAAGAACACTAATAATAGAACATGCTCCACCCATGAGCCACAAAAAACCATTACAAAAGCACAAATCATGTCTTTTAATTTATTTATCATCCATTGAGATTTTCCATCCATATGAGGATGATACATCGTACTCATGGTCAAATGAGTTCCAAGGGATTTCTATATGGATTTCTAAAAATGAATGTAAACCCAAAGTCTCTGCCTAATAATATCAAAACCAGTATTCCATGGATCTTTACCACTTATTGGCTATAGATTTTATACATTTACTCCACCATTTGAGATTCATGAATAGTAATTAAATGGGATAACTTTTTGAGTTGACCCAATATCACCCATATGGAATCATGTTTCTAAGGAATCCTTAGGAGACATGTCACAAAATTCATAGCTATTCACTCCCATTTACAAATAGGAATAGATAAGGACAATAATATACCTATTTTTCATTGATGATAGCCTTAATCTACTAACAAGGGAGGCATCTTCAAATGAACACTACCACCTTTATTTTCATGATAACACACCAAAAAATTTCTTTTAGTGTCGTATACATATTAGGTATTCCCATGAGAACATCCCATCTCGACTGGGCGTATGCATGAAGAAGTTTTTCGGGACAATACATAGGTAAAAACATATAATCTTGAAACCACAAAATAAACTCTCATCTAGTTTCCATCCCTCAATGGTCTCCCCACCATAGAGTTTTGACCTCATTGCAACGTATTCTGAATCTGATGTTTGTGCCTCTTTAACCATCTCCACCAGATCAAGGACCAGAGAAACCTAAAATAAATCCACAACAATACCTCAGTCTTCAAAGTCCAAGTGCATTTCATCTATCACTAACATCAATTTACATTTTTCTGAAGCCTCTTTTTCCCACTGATAATATGAATTTCTATTTAATGAATCCACTGCCAAATTTCCTTTACCTGGTGTATACATAAAATCAAAGTCAAACATTTGGAGATACTCTATCCATCTTATTTGTCTTAGATTCAAAACCCTTTGTGAGAAAATATGTTTTAATCTCTTATGATCCATAAACACTATAACTTTATCACTAAATAGGTAACGACCCCAAATCTTCAAAGCATAGACTACATCAACTAACTAAAAATCATTTGTTGAGTAGTTATTTTCATGAAACCATAACTTCCATGAGACATAAGAAAACACATGATCTCTCTACATAATAACACATCTCAAACCTGATCCCGAAGTATCATAATAACCCAAATACTCTGGACTTGATTCTATAAAAATCAAAATTGTTGATGATGTAAGGAAAAAATTAATATCCTGAAAAGTCTTTTGACATTCCTTATTCCATAGAAATGAAACATTTTTTCTTATCAAAGTCATAATAGATAAATCCAATCATGAAAAATCATAAACAAAACCTCGGCAATAACCAGTTAAACCAAGGAAACTGTGTATGTCAAAGAAATTTTTTGGTGGTTTTCTAGAGATAACAGCCTCTATCTTTTCTAGATCCATAGAAACATCACTTATAGATATTACATGGCCCATGAAACATACCTCTTGTATAAAAAAATCACACTTTTAAAGTTTTTCATACAGACGATGATCCTTCAAGATTCCCAACACTGTTTCCAAGTGTTTCTCACACTGAGCCCTTGTCCAGGAATACACTAATATGTCATCCACAAAAACCAAAAAAGGAATCCATATACCTTTTAGATATCTTATTCCGCAATAACATAAAGACTTTTAGTTCATTTATAAGATCTAAGTGAATAAACACATACTCGTAATGGCCATATCATCTTTTGAATGATATTTTTAGAATATACACCTACTGAACATGCAATTGGTGATATCCTGTTCATAATATAATATTAGAGAACCAATGATATCCCCTCCATTGGTCCAAAATATCATCAATGTTTGGAAGTATATAATGATTTTTTCTTATAACTTGGTCAAGCTAATGATAATCCAAACACAACCAAAGAATTACTTCTACAATTTCTAAAAACAAGACCAGTTTTCCATTTAGAGACATACGCTGTCAAATGAAACCTTTGCTTTCCAACTCTTCCTAATGGGATTCCAATTAATTTAATTTTATTGGTTACATATGGTAATAAGGAACGAAAATAGGATTGTTCCTCCAAAATAGATCATACGCAAACTCCAATTCTATCAGGGGTGGAAAACCTGATAAATTTTCAAAAAAACAACAAGAAACTATTCAAAAACTACTGGAAACTGCTATTATTGATCTCTTCTACTAATGATAAGGTAAAATATTTCAACTCATATGAGATAGTTCCAAATTCTAGTTCGGAAAATCATTTTTCACTTTCCTTTACATTCTGATCACTTCTAAAGAGATTATTAATGCCATCATCAGTAGTAAAACTAACCCTTTGTGTATAACAGTAAATGTGTTCCTTAAATATTTTCAACCAATCCATTACTAAGATTATGTTTTAGATATCTATATAAAGAACAAATAAATCCAATATCAACTCAAATCCATCAAAAGTTTTATAAAAATTTCTGCACATAAATACTTTATGTTCTCATTAACCTAGATAAGGTTGATGTTTCAAAACAGATGGAATCATCTCAACATGAAAACCCAGTAAATCAAATGTATGAGAAGAAATAAATGAATGGGATAAACTCATATCAAACAAAGATACCATATAACTACTTACTTATTTCCCTTTTTTACTTTATTTCCCTACTGATATTATCTTTGATGAGGAGTCATGGTTTTTTTGGAATCATCCTAGCTTCCTAAGTAATGCTGATGAGATGAATTCTTCTACCCTTATATTTTCAAAGATTATGAATTATGTAACTTGTGATATGTGTCTCAAACACATGTACATGGAGCACTATCACAATATTTTTTAATATTCCCCATCTAATTGAAATTGTGGCATACCCTAGGGGGTGTCAAACAATCACTCTTCGTTTTATCAAAAGATCCAATTTGGAATCTTCCATATTTATTCTTAGGTTTGGTAAGAATTTTCACGGATCTATCAGTTTGATTCTAAGTCATCCCACAACTTTAAAAATACATTTCCCACATATTCTCATTTACAACATTAGATTTCCCACTATTTCCCATAGGTATCAACATGCTTCATCCTCCCATTGTCCCGGAGATATCTTTTTCTACCGCCGTCTCTCTACTAAAAATATCTATATAATCTATTATATAGAGTGTGGTAATATTTTCTTGAATTTTTTCCTCATTCAAAATTCCAAAATAAATTCGATCAAAGAATCACTAGCAGCAACTTTGGGTGAAAATGAACTAAATTCATAAATTTAGCCTCATACTCTATCATCGATATATTCTCTTTTTTCAAGCTAAAAAATTTCATCATTTTAGAAATTATAAACATATGAGGATAGAATTTTTTGTAGAAAATTTATTCAAAATCCTCCCATGTAATTATATTTTTTTAATTTATCCTGGAATAATAAATCCCACCACTATCTTGCAGGATCCTCCAGCATATGCATTGTCAACAAGAATTTTAACTATTCTGTGTGCCTAAGAATTCAAATATTTGATTCATCATGTTCATTCAAACCTCTACCTTCTCTAGTTACGAATTACCACAGAACATGGGTGGATTTTAAATCTAGTAAAAATGAAATGATCCACTTATTGTGGTTCGTCCCTTCATTTTCCTCTGTTAACATATTGAAAAGCCTCGATAATACTATGAATTATTTTTTGGTTCAAATATGGATCAAGAGCAACTGCATTCTCAGTATATTCTTCTGGTTGGTTTCTCCTATGCCGACTGATTATCAATTCTATAAAAAAATTCCTAATTTTCACTCTCTAGTAACTGAAGTCCTATAAATTACAAATTATTCTATATCACACATATCATAATAAAGATTTCCAAAATCCAACAAGTTTCCACTTCAAACCATTTTTGAAAAATCCACCATGATTTTGAAAATCAAACTATTGTAAAAATACCACAACCATGTCCATTCTGTAAACTCATATTCAAAAAAATAAATTTTTTTCAAAAACCAAATCTTTTGAACTAAATCATAATCATTACTCAAAATGAAATATACTAGAATCATAATGACAGACACCCCTTCCATGTGGTCACACCGATGAAAACGAAAACCCTCCAACCAATTATGCCAAAACTATAAAAAAACAATTATGTAAAACCTTTTAAATAAAAAATTATTTAAAAATTTTCCACAAAACCTTTTCCCATAAATAAAACCAAAAAAACCATTTTTTAAATCATCATTCTAAAAACATTCAACAAATTACTTTACACCACAATTCTGCAATTTCATAAACCATCACTGATGAAGGTTTATACCAAGAATTGAACAACAATTTAACAATCAATGTAAAGATATTAAATCAATTTTAAATCTATCCGTCAATTTATAATAGGTATAGTTGATAGTGAATCCACATTGCTTGGAAAATTTGGTAGAAACCAAGAATGACATGAATTTTTCCACAAAATGGGTTAAAATCCTAAAAAATCACATTAAATGTCATTACCTAACATCAAAAAACCAAATATCATCATTATTGGAATAAAATATCTTATATATATCCCAAATGGACTAGATATATGAATCCATGTGATGTAATTATAAGATATCTAAGAGAAAACACAAAGAATGAATACTTACAAAGTAATCCAGGCTTTAACGCACTAAGAAACACCAAAAGATTACTTATTGATAAAGGGGAAGGGTCTATATGAACTTTGTAAAGAGAGAAAAACATATAGGTCCCACTTAGGGTTATAAATATGACTATAGAGGCAAATTTGAATTAAATACAAAAAATTTATATCTAATTTTTTTCCCGCACAGTTAGGGCGCATGGTTAGGAAAACTTGCGCTAATCGTGCTTTTGCATCTATCTCCAAAACCATGGTTTCTCCAACGTGGCCGCATAGTATTAAAAACCTATATTCCTACCCAGATCATACTTTCTCACTTTTCACAATTTTATATAGGAGTTTCATGGTTTGTACTATCCATGCTCAAACTATGCACCTCTAGAGAAGCCCCCAAAAACTATCCAGAAGTCATTTAAATCATCCAAAACATCACTCAAACACTTAACATACTCAAAATAAATAAATAAATGTTTACTTAATAAAAATTGGGGGTACTAAATGTTCCTATAAGAAAATTTCAAGGAATATATTTTAATTCCCCTGGTAATGTCGGTCCATTTTCATTTGAATAGCACAACAGAAAAATAACTATGGTAGTTTAGTTATATAAAATCACTCAACTTTACATATTATCCCATTTTGAAAACTATAAATATACCAGAATTCTAATTTTCTAAAACCCTCTTTCTGATCAAATGTATGAAATTTAAATCCATTCACATTTTAAGCACCAAACATTATAGTTTGTTCTTGGGTAACTCAGGCCAAAAACTTTAAATCATCTGACCACTCAACCTAAGTATTAGTATTCATGATATAAAAAAGGTAATGTAAATTTTTAGATTTAAAAAATATATTTTTTATTATAATATCTATATTGATTGAAATATTTATGAACATACACGATGTCCAAACCATTCTACATAATCTTTGTTAACAAAATTTATTATATATTTCTCATTTCATGTTTGATTTATCATTTTAATATTTGTTTGTATAGAGGTATCTTTAAAAAATGAAAATAAATTTCACTATGTGGTATAATATATCTATGTTCCTCCAATAATTACATTTCTATCCGAATAAAATTTTATATCCTCACAACTGATTGGCTAGTTATATGAATGATTTTTGATTTCCCATCTAGTTGAGATTGATTAAATGTGTTTTCAAAACAACCAACATGATTTAATCTTGTCTCAATTTCATTTAGGTATCTAGAAAAAATAGATATAAAAATCCTCTACTAAATAGCCTTCTGTAATAGAGCCTTCAGGTTGAGATTTATTTTTTACGTATGATTTTAAATGACCATGGTATCTAATATATAAAATAAATGAAACATAATTAAATTTTAAATAAATTTCCAATAATATTTTAATTAAGATGAAAAACATATAAATAAAGTACCACTCAAATGGTGACATCCATGAATAATTCACTAGACCTCCAAATTTAGTTTCCTTGACCAAATGCAAATTTTAATGCATCGTGATAGTAAAAACGATGGAGGAAAGATCATATTCATTTCACAATGACTTGTTAAAAATATATCCTAACTATTTTTTAGCTCATCTGGTTGTAGAGTTTTCTCACATAGTTTTCCTTAGAATGTGAAACATTATAGTAAAACAATAGTATCCTTTTAAGGTAATAATGTATTCAATTATAATTCTAGTAACTGCTTAAATAAAATATGTGAATCATGAGTTTTCAATCCATGTAACCTATGATGATTTAAGTAGACACACCTTGAGATATTAATTGAATACTCATCAAAAAAATCACATATTTTAAAATTAGAAGGAATATATATTTATCCCATTTTTTCATTGAAAAAGATTCTGAAACATACTTTTAATTCTCATTTGGACATAGATCTAACTTTATATTATTTATTTGTAAGTCATTCCAATAATTGAGAAGGTCATTTAGTTTCCCATTCTCATTAAGTAATGTGAAGATCAAATTTTCATAAACAATTTTCTCAATATTTATAACATCAAGAATACGATGCAATAAATTAAATTCAAAATATGAAATTTTGAATAATAAACCTTTTTTCTCCATTTTTACATTATGATATCAATTAATGATGCACCTCGAACTAATTTCCCACTATCATTCAAATGTTCAACATTTCCAAATTATGTTTAAACATTTAAAAGTTGTTAAAATATTTCAATACCTGTAAACAACTTTAGAGGGGATCTACGATCAATAGAACCATTGATTTTTTATTTTTTCAACTAAAATCTATTATATGCTTCAAGAAATATGTGATGACACAAGAATAACTATTTTTAGTTATAAGGAAGTTATTCGAGATCAAAACCAAAGTAAAAAATTGGAAAATCCATACCCATGTAACTGTTGAGATGGAATGTGAGTATGATATACTCTATAATACCAAATGTAGGATCGAAATAATAGAGATACTGAATAAAGTATCTGAAAATTATCAATATAAAAGTGGGGGTAATTGTATACTTATAAAAATTACTTTTTAACTTTAAAAGATAGTTATGTTTAACAAGGTTAAACAAGGTAATTCATAAAACCTCTAGTTCTACACACTTACATGATTACGAAAATATGATTCTGAGAATGTGAATCTGGAAAGATAGTTCTGGAAAATGAAACTGAATGAAAGTTTACAATGATAAAGGTTCTACCTTAATGCATATATAATCTTACTAAATCAGAGTATAATAATAAGGAAGTATAAGATATTTATATTTTCCTCAACAAATAAAATGCAGTGGAAAACTTGTAACAAAACAAGTAACAAGTAGTAAATCTTTTAACCCAAAGAGAATGGTATCCAACAAACTTGGATAAAGGTCCCATGATTTATACTTTCAAGAAAGTATGTCTTACCCACACTAGGGTAAGCCCTAAATATGAAGATCGGAGTCAGTCTTGATATCCCTGCAAGCCCTCAACTTCAATGTAGTCGTCACCTCTGTCTTCCTATCCCCGGAAGCTCTTGATTGTACGCACCAACAATCAGAGTCTCACAAAGAAAATCTGAACAAGAAGTTCAGTACGCACAAAGAAATGAGATTCTCTCTCTAGAAATCACTTCAACAGCATGTAATCTCTAGATTCATAGAACAGTATCGAGATCTTTCAAATGAGCTCCTATTTATAGGCATAACACCAATAGTCAGCTCCCTCTTCCAACAGTCATATTTTTCCTTGAATTTCAGAGGGACTTGTACACGTGTAACTCAAACGATGGTTAGTTAGTAACATAATGAACGACGTCATTTTATAACAAAAATAAGTGCAACAAAAAATATGGTTACATAACCAAAATCAAATCTTTGGAATGTAAGAAAAAAAAGTTCGGAGTCTAACCAAAAATGAATTCAGAGTCTATAATATAAGGATATTTGGATTCTGTTTTTTTAAAGAATTCATAACCTGAAATCTATAAAATTTCAGAGTCTAAATTTCATGGAAATTAGGAGTCTGGATTCACATGAATTTAGAACTTGAACTTACAACATTCAGAGTCAGAGTTCAGGAGAATTCGGTGTCTGAACTTACAAAGTTCGGGGTCTGAATTCACTAGAATTTGGAGTCAGAACTCAGAAGAGTTCAGGGTCTGAATTCAAAGAACTCGGAGTCAAAACTCAGAATATTACGGAGTCTAAATTCAGAGAACTCAAATTCAGAACTCAGAAGAGTTCGGAGTCTAAATTCAGAAAACTTGGAGTTAGAACTAAGAAGAGTACGGAGTCTGAATTCAGAGAACTCGGAGTCTGAATTCAGAGTCTGGAAACAGAATTCTCTTTATCTAATTGTTATATGATTCCAAGGTTTTAGATATGAAATCTAATTTTACACTTAGACAAAATAATGAACAATGAAAAACATGGTATTGAAAAATTTCCATGGGTAAGGAAAATTTTCCTTATAGAATTAAAACATAGGATAAAACGAGGATTGACTTGAGATAAGGTGTTTTTTATTTTCAAAACAAGAAGGAATGGTAAAGTCATAAGGAAAATTTATTGACTCAACAATTTCCCCAAAGTATGAAGGAATGAAAAATTCATAAGGAAAACCTTATTGACTCAACAATCTCCCCATTTTTTAAATCACAAACATCCATACGAAAAAGAATAAAAGGTCTTAGAAAATACTTTTCTAGACTTGAAAATAAAACATATCTCCCCTTTCATGTGGAAAAAGATGGAAACGACTAACTACCCCTTAGGCTTTGGGACACTAAAGATCATATTCTAGATTTCCGGAATGAGATTTTTCATTATTTTGAGTACGGAAATCTCTGTGATGAAAACTCCCCCTCAGATAAACACCCCCTTACTTAGGGATATTTCCTCTTTTCTTATAATTATTTTTCTTTCCTCCCACTTTTTGATTTTCAAAAAAAATATGGAATGTAAAAGAAATTATAGTACCTAAAATATTCTCACAAATCATGAAAACAAAAATGAGAAACCAAAAATTTCATTAGAATAGGAAGAATTTGTACAAGGAAGAAAAAAATAACAAAATATCAGACTAGATCTATTTTCCTTCCTTTTTCATGGGTATCAGTTTCTTAACTATGGTTCTAATATTTTTGAGTTCCTTGTGGCCTTCCTCTTCTTGATTTAGGATCTGATCCTGATCCTCTACTTTATTCTCTAAATCTTCGATCTTTTCTTCCTGATCCTTCAGAGCCTCTATTTGCGCCTTCAACAACTCACCATGATTAACTAGCTTTTCTTTGATCTTGATTCGAAGATCCCTTTCCCTCTTCCAACTTTGGGCAACAGAATATATCTTTCCATTCAAATCCTTTACCTCTTGAATCAGATTATTCTTCTCATGGGTTAACTTTTCCTCAATGCTAGTCATGAGATCCTTTATTATAATATCTTTATTATCAAAATCTTCTTTCACTTCATGTTAAAACTCATCAAGCTCTCTCAAATATTAAACTATTTTCTTTTACTGGCTAATCACTTTCTTACAATATTTTTTGTGGGAATCATGGTTAATGAAGAAGTTCTTGAAATCAGTCTCATGTTTTACGCACTTATCCATCACCGTGGATATTGAATCTTATTTTTGATTCAAGCTGTGTTAGAGCATCTGACATCTCGAGTTAGTGCTTGGAAAGATCAGAATGGTGTCAACAAGCTTGTTCAGTGATTGAATGAAAAAATCATGTCCTAGGGCTGATGATTCTGAATCTGAGAGTTTTCATGGCGAGGACTCTTTCTCTAACTCGACAAGCTTCCTCTTCAAAGATGCACCAGCTTCCTTTTTCCTTAAAAAAACTTTTGTAAGTATATCCTCAACCACTTGTTTCCCTTTATGGGTTATAGAAACAGCTTCTTCATCTGGAGACTCTTGTTCACCATTAGATAGCTAAACAATTATATCTTCAACTATCTTATCCTTTTCAACTCCTGCCTCAGTATCTTTAGGGTGAATGAAATTATGATTATAAATTTTTTCCTTGGAGAGATTATTCACTTCATCTTCAGCATTTTCATCTAACCCAGGAGTATCAATCTTTGAAGATCCGGCTTGAGAGGTCCGGATTGATAATTTCTTAGATGATCTTTCCTTCTCATGAAAGTCCTCCTCTTGCTTAATCAAATCTTCTGTATCACTACTGCTTTCTTTTTCTTGAAATTCTTCCATAGCTTCTTTCTGTTCAACAACCTTCTCTTGGGATTTTTCCAGAGTCATGAACTTCTTCCGCGGAGTCTCAGGTAAGGGTTCTACCAGGAAGGATTATAGTACAGGAATTTGTTCGGATGATATTTTAGTATCCCTCAGAAGGGATTTCACAATCTCAGTCTCAGACATCTTTTTATTTTGCTTCTTTTCCTTGGCTTGCTTCTCAAGCTCATCTGTTGTCTTTTCTTTCAAAGCATTGGTCTCAACAGGATCTAAACCAAAATGTGGATCTCTTTCCTTTCGATTCGTTTTGTCTTCCCTCCACCTAGCTGCAACTTCATCTAGATAGTCTTTCTACTTCTTGGTCTTTGGAGGTTCAAATTTAGTTTCCTTATCTTTAGGGTTTTTTTCTTCTTCTTCCACTTCCTTCAACTTTCCATTCATCCCTCCCTTTTGTGATGGTTCAGGAACTTCTTGTTCCTTTATAACAGCTTCAGCTTTCTCCTCTTGTAAGTCATAAAATTCTCCTGACTCCTTGTAAAAACCAACTTTCATCCTCTTGAGAGTATCATCAATGAATAGCGTGACTTTTCAATTCCTTGTCTTGGAACTGCAAGGAATCTTAAAAGACTCAAGCCACCGAAAAATTATCTTAGAGAGGATAGCTAGATACATGATTATTTAAGCTTTCAAGTTCCCATTCTTAATATTCTCTATCATAATGAGAATGTACATCATCAAGTTGATCTTCCTTTGTTTTAACAAGAAGTCTAAAAAGTACATATCACTCTTCTTTAATGTGTCCTTGTTACCCTTTCTCATAATGATAAAACCATGAACCCACAATTCTAGGATCCTATTATTTTTAGTCAAATGAGAAATATTTGTAGTATTGATATCTAAAATTCCAAGACACTCCATAGCTTTTACTTTGAAAAAACTTCCTTGTACATTCGGAAATTTATGGGAATAGAAATCATCTTCCCCATCAAACGGAACGCCAACAAAACTGGATTCCTTTGTATATGATAGTTCATAGGTCTTACCATAGCTTTTAAAAGAAAACTTTTATCTGCCTTCTTTTTTGAAGAAACTAACTGATTCATAGAACTCAATAAGAAAATTCAGATACACCAAATCTTGAGCTCCTGGCTTTGATATGCAAAGGCTTTCCCATCCATTCAACCCGATGTTCTTGGATATAATGGAATCATACTTGGTAATGAAATTCGGATGCACCAACCTCTCATTGTAAATCTTCCACTCCGAAATCAGCTTGAAAGTTGACATCCCTTGAGAAGGAACTTCACCAGACCATAGTATTTGAGCATGATTTGAGAGGTTCATAACGGGATTTTGATATGGGGGAGAGCTTCAGCACGAAAAGGCATGAAATCTGATGTGGTACAACCCATCATAGGCCCTTTATATAGAAGTTTGAAGTGGTGGTTAAACATCCAAAGACAATCCAATGGTTGAGAAATATTATGATTAGATCGGACGGTTGAAATTATAGCGACAAGGAAAATTTGGTAGGATCCAATCTTCTGAGGTTTTTAAAGAAAAACAATCAGATTTAAGGAAACTAGAATCTGAAAAATTTAAAACACAAAAGAAAATTTCAGCAAGTAAATGATGACTAGGAAAACTTAAGAAAGAAAAAATAAATTTCATATTTCCAATAAGATTATTCGTAATAGGTAATAATCTTCTTGAATAACTTTAGATTCAAAAAAAACTACAAAAACCTTCATTATAAAAAATTTTAAAAACTTCATTATGAAAAATTTTAAAAACTTCATTACGAAAAAGTTTTGCAAATGTCATTATGATAAATTTTGAAAACTTCATTACAAAAAATTTTAAAAACATCATTAAGAAAAATTTTGAAAACTTCATTACATAAAATTTTAAAAACTTCATTATGAAAAATTTGGAAAAAATCATTACGAAAAATTTTGAAAACATCATTATGAAAAATTTTGAAAACTTCATTACAAAAAATTCTGAGAACTTCATTATGAAAATTTTTTAAAACTAACAATAAAATGTACTCCCCCTATGAAAGGGAGTTTATTACTGTAAGGATATTGGCTTCAACCGAAATTTAACAAGGAGGATTACCTTACGGTTATCATTCCTAACTTCTATTTAATGTATTCAAATCTATCGGAGGGTAATTTTGTGAAAATATCAGCAAGTTGATCTTGCGTTTAAATAAATTGAAGAATGATATCTCTTTTTTGTGTGGGATCCCTAAGAATTTGATGCCTAATATCTTTGTGTTTTGCATGATAGTGATTTGTGTGGTTTTTACAAAGGGCAATGGCACTTGTATTACCATACAAAATATGTGTTTTAGTAAAAATCATACCATAGTCTGTGAGTGTGTGTTTTATCCACAACACTTTAGCACCACAACTTCTAGCTGCTACATATTCATCTTTAGCAGTGGAAAGTGTTACTGAGTGTTTCTTATTGCATGACCAAGAAACTAATGAATCACCTAAGAAATGAAAAGTTTCAGATGTACTCTTTCTATCTATTCTACTTCCACCAAAGTCAGCATCTGAAAAAATTATCAAAACAAAATAGTTTCCATAAGTATAAAAGAGTCTTAGATCCATGGTTCCCTTTAATTAGAGAAATATTATTTTCACTTCCTTTAAATGAGATTTTGTAGGATTGGATTGATATCTTGTACATAAGCATATTGAAAACATTAAGTCTGGATGACTAGCTGTCAAGTAATGTAAACTTCCTATCATACCTCTAAAAGATTTTTGATCTACTAGTTTCCCAGCTTCATCAAGATCGAGTGTATTTGAGGTACCAATGGGAGTACTTATAATATTAGTGTTGTCATATCCATACTTTTCTTAGAAGATATTTAATATACTTATGTTGGTATAAATATATTCTTTCTGTTTTACTCACCCATCATACTCATTTCAAATTCAGATTTCATTAGATCCTAAAAAGAATCAATTAAAGATTGTTGAATTGAACCAAATGTAATGTCATCTACATAAATTTGAACAATAAAAACATTTTTCTTATCTTTCTTTATAAAAAGGGTTTGATATTCATTTCCCTTAACATAATTATTTTGAATCCAAAATCATATAATTCTATCATACCCGGCTCAAGGGGCTTGCTTAAGTCCATAAAAATATTTGGTAAGTCTAAAAACATGATCAGGATGTTTTGTATCATTAAAACTAGGAGGTTGTTTAACAGAAACTTACTCTTGAACATAACTGTTAAGGAAAGCACATTTCACATCCATTTTAAAAAGTTTTAAATTGAAGAATGCTGCAAAGGAAAGTAAAATACGAATAGATTCAAGTCTAGCTACTGGAGCATAGATTTATTTATAGCCTATTCCCTCTTGTTAATTATAGCCTTTAGCAACTAATCTAGATTTATTTATAACTATGATTCCATTTTCATCACACTTATTTCTGAAGACCCATTTTAATCCAATAATAGAAGTTTCCTTATTTATTTCAACCAAGTACCATACTTTATTCCTTTCGAATTCATTTAGCTCATATTGTATAGATTTTATCCAATCATCATCACCTAAAGCTTCATCAGTGATTTTTAGTTCTAATTGGAAAAGAAATGATAAATGTTCTACTTCATTTCTTATGGAGCTTTTAGTCCTTAGAGGTTGATTCACATCACCAATGATACTATCACTGGGATGATTCTTTAGAAACAACTGATTTGGGTTTCGTAAAACCTGTTCATCAATATAGGGTAGAAAATCTTCTGGGGTAAATGCTTCAGAAACATTTTCTTGGGAATTTTCCTAATCAGAAGGATCTTCTATCAAGGGTTGATAATCCGTTTTTGAAAACACATCTGAAGATTTAGGTTGGGGTTGTTTAAAAACAAAAGGATCTGTTTCATCAAATTTCACATGTACTATCTCTTCAACAGTACAATTGGTTTTATTGAAAACTTTATAAGCCTTAGAAGTTGTCGAGTAGCCTAAGAAAATTCCTTCATCAGATTTTGGTGTGAATTTATGAAGATTATCATTGGTATTCAGAATGAATACATTGCAACCAAAAACCTTAAAGTAAGAAAATCGAGGTTTTCTACCATTCCATTATTCATAAAGAGTTTTATTAAAAAGAGGTCTAATTAAAACTCGATTTATATTATAACAAACATTAATTACAACTTCAGCCCAAAAATGTTTGGCTATAGAATATTCACTCAACAGGGTTCTTGTTATCTCTTGAATAATTCTATTTCTTCTTTCAACAACACCATTGTATTGAAGAGTTTTTGGTGATGAGAATTTATGAGTAATTCCTTTTCTACTACAAAGTGTTTCAAAATCAGAATTTTGAAATTCTTCTCCATAATCACTATGAATAGTTATCAAAGGAAGGTTTTCCTCATTTTTAACTTGGGCTGTAAAAATTTTAAAATACAAAAAATATTCAAACTTCTTTGCTATAAAATAGACCCATGTAAATATAGTGCAATCATCAACTAAAACAAATACATAATGAATGCCTCCAATGCTACCAGTTTTTGTAGGACCAAAAAAATCCATATGCAATAAATGTACTGCATCAGTAGTTGAGACTACCCTAATTGATTTAAAACTTGATTTATGTTGCTTTCCATATTGAAAAGGATCACAATATTTTGAATAATCAAATCTAAGCCACGGTAGATCCTTAACTAATCTTTTCATTGAGATCATTCATAGGTTATTAGGGTTATAGTGACCTAACCTTCTATTCCACAACCAAGAATGATCTTCCATTGCACTAAGGCAAGGTATATCTTGGCTCCTAAGGTCTTCTAAGTTTAGTGTGTATATATTTTCTTGCCTATGGGCAGGAAGAATGAACTCTTCCTTGGAATTGTGTACTAAGCACTTGTAAATCCTAAAATTCACAAGGTAGCCTTCATTACATAATTGGATTATGCTAATGAGGTTGCGCTTAAGACCCTTAACATATAAAACATTTGAAATTAAAGTTTTTCCAAGAAGAACGATGTTACCTATACAAAAAATATCTCCTTGAGCATTATCTCTGGAAGTTATTTTTCCTCGTTTTGTCTTGATAATCTATTCAAAGTAGTTTTTGTTACCAGTCATATGTCGGGAACAACCACTCTTCATGTACCAAGTATTGTTGTTGTTACTATTTCAATTTTCCTGAAAACAAAAGAGTTAGACTTTCGGAACCCAAGCTTTATTGGATCAAAATATTTCAGAAATTAAAATCTTAGGTACCCACATTTTCTTAGAACAACAGGCTTTATGAAATCCCAAAGACTGAGTTTTGTTTAAGGAACAATTTTTTCCCAATGCCCACCGCATTGACACTTAGCACAGAATGGAGCACTTTGAGGAATAAAATAATTGTTGCTGAAAATCAGTTTAGAACTGGTAAAACCAAAACCAGCACTATTCCTTATAGGTCGGATTTGGGAATACATCTTATAAAAATTTTCCTTACCTAAAGTAAAGTTTGACAAACACTTCCTCAAGGAAAACATTTCAGATTTTAGTTTTATAACCAACTTCTTGTCTTCAAAAACATTTTATTTTGAACTAGAGTTATGATCGAAAACATTTTTCGTAGAAATTACATTATTTAGATCTTTATAATGTTTATTCTTCTCAAAATTTTCTTCCTTAAGATTTTTGAAATACTTTCAAAATCAAAAAATTTATTATCAAGATATTTAAAAAGATCTGGTATTTCCTTAGTAAGAATAGAATTCCTAGAATTTTCATTATCATTCTTTTTCAAGAGTTTTGAATTCTAAATATCAAGAAGATTAGAAAAACTAGAAACTTATTCATAGCTAGGTAAAGTATTATCTTCATCAGAAGAAGATTCTTCATCCGAGGAGTTATAGTATTTACTATCACTATAGTTTTCATTCAAAGAAACATTGGTCATTGATTCAGAATTGTGTACCTTAGCCATTAAGCAATGATTTTCAATAGATAGTCTGGATATTTGACCAAGATCCGTCTTTCCAGAATATTTGTAATCTGATTACTCATCTAAAGAGTCACCACCACTGGCATTCCATGTGTCATCAGATTTCAAGACTTTCTTAGCTATATATTTGTAGTACTTTTTTTTGTTTCTCTCAAAATTGATTTTCCTCTCTTTCTTTTCAATTAAGTATAGGACAATCAGGTCTTATATGTCCAGATCTCTTGCATTCATAACAAGTGACTTATGAACCGTTCTTATCTTTTCTTTACTTATTCTTATATCAATATTTAAAGTCCTTCTGTCCAAGAATCTTGTTTATCCTTCGAGCAATATTTTCTAACTCATTTTATGAAGATTCACTTCCACTATATTCGGATTGAATAACAACCATCTTAGATTTGGATCTAGTAACTCTCTCAGGAGTCTTGGATTTCGTATGATTTGACGTTGTATTAAAAGCAACATTTCCATTCCCATTCTTCTTCTTTACATTATTATCATCTCTTTTTATTTTGGTCTCATGTTGAAGAAGAGTTCCAAAAAGGTCATCAAGTGAAATATGGGTAACCTTTCTATTCTCGTCAATAGCAGTCTTCTTGGATTCCCACTCATTCGGCATAATGTCTATGATCTTATTAATAAGAGCTTCATCATCTAATCCTTTCTCACCCATGGATTGTAAACTATTCACAAAAGTCATGAATCTTTGTTGTACCTTATATATGGTTTCTCTATAAGGAAAGCAGAAACCATCATATTCAGCTCTGAGAATGGCTCTTCTAGTTTCAATAACTTCGGAAGTTCCAAAATGACTAACTTCAAGTTTCTTCCAAATACAATTTTCTGCTTCACAAGATGAAATTTGGATATATATATATATATACATATATATATATATATATATTTCAAGTCATCTAACAAGCAAGCTATTGCGTACCTTATAATTTAGTTGATACTCATGCTTTTCTTGATTGGTGAAGGTACTAAATTCTTAATCCGGGATTTTATATCCTCCAGTAAGTATAACAAAATTATCAAATCCAATATTAATAATAAAATTCTTTATGTGATCTCTCTAATATTCATAATCATTCCCATCAAAAATGGGTCATCTTGTTGGATTGGGAATGTCTAGGGAACCGAAATTGATTCCTGCATCTTAAAGAAATATCTTTCCATAAAAACTTGCTAATAGAAAAAGTTTGCAAACAAAGAAAAAATTCCTCAACAAGGAAAAATATAGAACAAGACTATATCTAAGAAAAATATTAATCCGAACTTTATGAGTCTGAAAAACTGATTTCAATAGTGAGAATAGGATGAATTCTCTTCTGAATATAATTGTGAGATTAATTCAGATTAAACCAATGCTTTGATACCAATTTTTGAGATGGTATGTGAGTATGATATACTATATAAAATCAAATGTGGGATCAAAATAATGGAGATACTGAATGAAGTATCTAATAATGATCAATATACAAGAGGTGGGGGAATTGTATAATTCCTCAATTAGTGGCTGTAAGTATGAAATAATTTCATTTCTAGAAATTTTTTTCCAGAAATAATTATAAAAATAATAAAAGATATTTTTTTGATAGACATAAATGGGAGTAGATTGTATGGGGTCAAAACAACTATCTAAATTCTATAACTGGCACTCAAATCTCAAATGGGGTGAATAAATCGGGATCCTATCCCAATCACACATTTTTAGGATAATATGATAAATATGGATGTAATGAATAAAATAGATTCCACTATTTTAAATCTCGTGTATGTCATATTAACCCAAAATTGTTTTATCTATAGAACTCTACTTCATGTTCTTACTAGTTTTTGATGACGTTAATAATCATTACAATGAAGTTTTTTAAGGAAGGTAATGAAAAACCTTTGTAGGAGTGTTCTTTTTCTTCTTATTCATAGTATTATTATTATTCAGACTTATAACACCTCCAATTGAATTACATCTAGATGATTATGATTTTTTACAATTCTTTTTTCTCAAATACTTTCCCTAATAAAGCATACATTAATTCGGACAGGCATGTATTTTTTGTATCATTCATAACAATCTTGTAAACATCTTTTTTATATCATAAAAAGACTTATGGATCTTAGCTTCCTAAAAGTCATCACAAAATAATTCCAATATCATGGACACCACTATTTTTGTAATTCTTCATAGGAATTTGATATTGTAAAACTTCATCAGAAAAGAAAGTTTTTAATATTTCATACATCCACCATACAACTCTAGATTTCAATCATCAACTAAATCCTGAAATGCATTTGTCTTCTTAGTGAATTTTTATCTTACATTATAATTTATAGAGTCAAGAGGAGGATCCAATGATATGTTAAGATCTTGATCCGGTTGTCCAATAATAAAAAATACCACACTATTAATGTTACTATTTGTAGTACCCTTGACTGGTTTTTCTAAAAAAAAATTATGTTTATGTTGTTTTCTTTCAATTCCTAAATCCTTGTTTATAATTTTTTTCATTTCATTTTCTTTTTTTAATTAATATGAGGTCTCATTAGGTTGATTGAAATTAGTGCTAAAACATTATGTAATGTTGGATTAACCATTCCAAATCCAACAAAAATATTGACTACAAAATTTCCTCAATATCATGTTCTCATAAAAATCACATCTCCCCAACCATATTCTAACGTTAAATTTAGGAAATGGACATATTATTTTCCCATAAATGGATTTATTAGAAATTGAAAAATATAAAAACTCCTCCAAACATTTATCATACTGAGTTGTTTTCTATAGTAATGTGATATATCATTAATTTATATATATCACACTGTTTCTACACTTTTCTATGGAAAATTAAAATACATAAATATTACAATGTATAAAAAGATATAAATTGAAGTGAAAAAAACACAACTCAATTAGTTATAAGAAGACTCATATAAGTACTAAAGAAGTCAAAGTAAAATAAATCAATCATGGATAGTATAACATAAAATATATATAAGAGAAAACCTGCAAAATCATTATTTTAAAATAGGCATCATGTTAGAATCAACCTAGGGTCACTAAGTCTAGGTGCATATAGTAATTCTATGTCACCATAGTTGTGGATTTAGAGTTTAAAACATATCATGCTAGAGGGGGTGTCATATATTCTTCACTAGAATTGAAAGTGTCGAAGAACCTGTTACTATATAGGATATCCTACCCAAGAATTCGAGTTTTCTTATAATATTTAATAAACAAGAATAGAAAATAATATAAATAATTTCATTAATAATTAAATGAACAATTCCCTTTACGCTCCTTCAGAAAATAATTGGTATCATAGCTATATCTTAAAGGATATTACCTTTCAGGATTTAATAATTTAGAGAGTAATGACTCAATTGGTAACAAAAATTATCCCTATTTTACACCCATCAATTGATATTAGAGGAACCTTTTTAATTGTACTTTTTAAAATCATTATCATATGGATTTTTATCCTCTCACTATTTTTAATGGAATTGATTATATATATTGGAAATATATAATGGAATATTTTATTATAACTTAAATATTTCACAGTTTCCTATCTATTATTATTACTTATTTAATTATTTTGATGAAGATAAATACCTTTAAACTAATTAAATTTCTATTTTTAAATTTAATATTTCTGTTTATAACATTATAGCTACCACCATAAGTAGTAATGTACAAAAAACCCATCACTTTATAAAACACATGATATATAGAAATTATTTAATCATAAATTTTTAGTAATATACAAAAAAACATTGTATTTTATGCTAAAAAATATATAGAATAGATAGTTATAGATTTAGACGATCAAAAAATAGTCACCAAAACTTCTAAATTTTCAATACAAGAAGATAAACACCTGATAGACTCTAAGAAAATTATCATTGTGGTTCTCCAATTAATGGATGGTGTGAAGTGAAATTTCATGATTCAATATTTTTCATTACTAAATCCTTTAAGAAAATGATATGATGTATCAATAAATTCATAAGGATTAGTAAATAGAACATCCTTCAATAAATACCATGAAAGACAAGATTTAGAAATGGTGTCTAAAACTCACCAGCACTGAAAGTGGAGGTACTGTCCCACCTCAAAGAGGTCTCAAACACCCTAGGGAACAAATAGATACACAAAATTAAAAAAAATAATTAATTTTGATCTAAAATTTCACAACTAATCATAAGATAATATAGAATCAAAGGCGGAATAGTGAGGGGAAGGGGTGGAGAAATGTGTGAGGGTTCGGGGGAGAGAGGGGAGAAGTGATGTTGTGGTGTGAATTTAGGAAAAGGGGAGAAATATGAGTGGGTTCAGGGAAATATGGAGTAATAAGAAAGAGTTTGGTTACATGTTGAGGGTTCAGGGTAGACAGGGGAACAACGGTTGAGGGTTTTGGGAAAGGGGGTCCAGTGGTAGTGTGGTGAGGGGAGGAGTGGCAGCAAGGGATCAATGGAGAGAGGGGTTGGCGACAAGGGATTTTCTTAGGGGGTTTCAGGGAGAAGGGGTACCAGTGATGAGGGTGGCAAGGTCTCAGGGTAGGGATCTCAAGGGAGGGGTGGGGTGGTGGGGCTTAGGTAATGTAGGGAAGAAATGTGTTTTATAAAAAAATGTTAAGCATTTAGTATTAGTTTATAAAACCATATCTAAAAAACCCCCACTAAATTTTGAATTTGATTTAGTGTAATATGGTGATGGAAAATAAATTATATCACTATGTGGAGGCAGTAGTCCCCATGTATGAATCAGTGGTCTGTTTACTTCACTTTTGATAGAATAGAGGGTTGATATTAGTTATTCCATAATCATAATAAAATTTAATTATATTTATGATAATTAATTTATTATTTTATTATGAATAAAATATATTTATTGGAGGTAGGATAAGAAATAAATTAAGATGGAATTTGTAAGACAGTTACCTCTTCTTCGGTAGGCTTCTTTTAGAACCTTTCTTAATGAACCTTGTATTTATCTATTTACAGGACTATGATATCTGATTCATGGATAGGGAATTTTATAATAGAATTGTCCATATTTATCAAGTAGTAATAAAGAAAATATATAATATTTATCCTATTATATGGGAAGGAGGCACTTGGAATTACAAAAAAGATCTAAATACAATTAATGTATTTATCAAGTATAATGCTTCCAACTAAAAATAAATTAAACTAAAATGAGTATATGGTTGAAATATTATTATCCAATAAAATTTACATAGGTTTTTGTGTCATTTTAAAACATTTCTTTCAGTTTAACCCCTTTATTAACCAATTTTAAACTTAACCATGGTAATAGATCTTTTAATATTAAAGGGTTATAATTTTACTTATAAGGTAACAATTGGCTCATAAATGTCAAAGGGGTGAAATTTTTGACCAATTATCCCCATACTTTTAATATTTCAAGATTTTTAATCTTTTAAAATAATTTAATAAAATATTATTTTTTATAAAATATCATTAATATTATATTTGACACTTTTAATTTACATTCACATTAAAGTCATCAAGATTTTAATGAAATTTGAATATAAAACTTTCACATATCTCTAACATGTCATATTTATTCAAAAAAATTATGTCACATAATATTTCTTCCAAATTGTATTACTTTTAATATTTTTGACATCGTTTATTTTATTTTTCTATTAATTGAATAAATATTGTGTCGTTGTTGTGTAATCATTTAAGGTAATTATTAAATCATGAAATATTATCATTAAATTATCATGATACAAAAATTAATTATTACTCAAAATAGACATTTATAACTAAATTTTTCTTCTTTTTATCCTTATAATAAAATTTTAGAGATATTAAAGTCAAGAGAGTGATGTTTTCGAAATTTCCTTTCTTAAAATAATATAAATTTTATTATCAAAGGTAAATGTCACCAAAATACCACATATAAAAATTTTGGACGTATATGGTCAAATTTATTCCATATATTCAAAAAAAATCAATTTTTAGGTTGATTTTGAGACCCTATCTCATGGTTTTATCCTTGGTTTACCCATTTTACCCTTACTGAGGTGAAAAATATTTACCATGGTTACTATTCATAATGAATAAAAATAAAAGTGGAATATTTTCGCATTTTAAGCCTAATGATTCCAAATATGGTTTATATTTTTCAATACTAACCTCTATAATTTTTATAAATCAATTTTAATATAAATTCATAAAAAGTAAAAAAAAATTGTCTTCAATACTAACCTCTATAATTTTTATAAATCAATTTTAACTAATTTCTCAATCATGAATATTTCTGATTAAAATTGAATTAATTAGATTTTTATAAATCAAATGGATTATATTTAATTTTAATACCAAATTTAAAATATAACAGGACCTTTAAATTACTTCATTTAATGAAAAGAAATGATAGTATTTTAAAATTTTGTATTTTTAACTATTCATTAAAAAATAAATCATTACAGACAAATTAAAAAAAATTACCCTAAGTAAATTTTGACTTTAGGAATACTAAAATTATTTCATTTTTATCAAATTAAATTTCTAAAAGTGTTAAAAATTAATTATAATATTCCGACAAAAAATTTAATAAAAATAATTTTTGATGAAAACATATTTTTGAAACATAAAATAAATTTACTAAAAATTGAGGAGTTATATATTATGAATTAACTAAAATATTTCAATAAATTATAACATTTATATATATATATATATATTTCAAAATTTAGTTAATCATATTCATACCCCTCCTTTAATGGTTATTTTAAAATATATCAGAGTTTGTTTGAAACTCGATGTTGCGTTTCAAGTAGGCTATCAAACACATAAAATTTATTTAAAAAGAAATATATTCTAAAATATAAATTGGTTAAATTTTCAAAGAGATTTAAAAATAATTATGAACCTAACTATTTGATATTTATTTAGATGTTTGATTCCATTATCATCAATTTCACCTTTGAGGAGGCTCTAAATAATGTTACATCTTATGTAAAATTTCTTAACAGGTTCTTAGATGAAAAAAGTAAATGGGAAAAATTTTGTACCACTAATTTCAATGAATATTTTAGTTTTTCATTAAAAATATGATAACTCAAAAATATAAATGCCCTATAAGAATTTTCATTTCATACATATTTGTAAAAAGTAATGTAATAAACAATATTTGTGACTTAGGAGATAGAATCAATTTGAAGACTAACTTCCTGTTTCTAAAGTTGGGTCTTAGGGAATTGAAACTGAATTATGTTTGACTAAAATTGGTTCATATATCACTTCATTTTACTTATAAAATATTATATGATCTATTATATAATATTGGTAATCCCACCCAACACGTGAATTTTTTCATTCTTGAAATGGAGTTTGATAAGTAAATTATGATCCTTATAGGGAGACATTTCTTTGCTAATGTTGGGGTTGTTAAATATGTTTTAAATGGTAAAATAACTCTACAATCTAGTGAGGGTCAAAAATATATTAATGTTTTTAATTATTCTCCACTTATGACGAGTTTCAAATTAATAGATTTTATTGAGGAAGTCTTTATATATGCATCTCGGAAGGAAAACCATCACATTTATGATAACATAATAAAAGATCTAGTTGATGTATATTTTAATGATTGTTTTATTGATATATATTATACTCATAAGATGGAAATATTATGGAATATCGATAGGAGAATTAGCTTATTCATTTCTTGGGATCATGAAGTGGTCCAACCCAAACCTTGCTATCATAATGGAGGTGTACCTCATATTGGTGATCAATGTTCACATCCTTTTCCTATATCCAATATAGATTCAGTTTATTTTCTTTAAAACCTATGAATTGAACGTCTATTTTATTTTAGCTTGTAGATGATAATGAGTGTTTGAAAAATTAAAAAAGTACAATTTATGTTATGTCCCTCTAATATTTTAAGATAATCATTATCAATCTGATGAGATTGTGACAAGAAAATTTTTGCATAGTTTACTAGATAGAGTGAGCTATTTTATACCTTATTTTATGAGTTATTTAGATTATGAGTTTTATATTAAATATATTAAATGTTTCTTAAATGATCTTGTAACACCCCAGGTAAATAAATAATATGACAATTTTATATTTATCCATATTTGGGAATAAAATATTTATATTACATTAAAGGGGATTCTATGATTGATGGTGTACCCAATACGCAACAACGAGTTTCTTGGGAATCTTACGTTACACTCTAATAATAAAATAATATTATGTTAAATGGTAGTTAACACCTAGCTATTGTGATGGTGGGAATGAATAGAACTAACTAAAAAATGATTATATATGTTTGTCAAATATTTTTACTTTTTACAATAAATGTTAGAGGATTAAAAATGCGAATGAATCCAATTTTAAGCGTAAACATTCTAATATTCTTTAAAAGGTCGATTAACCGCCTTTTGATGGGGAACCTCTTTTAAATCCACTTTTTGACAATTTTATGTGTTATATTTTACTAAATAAAATTCTTCTTTAGAATCGGGACATCAAAATTTACTTTGTGTAAATTTTTGGTAATTTTCCGAAAAAGTTCAATTTTTAATGAATAGTGAAAAATGTTGTATTTTAATTCAAAACATATTTTTAATATAATTTATTTATTTGATTAGATTATCTTTTTAATTGGTTTTAAAGTGAAATTAGAATATATATCTACTATCTAATCCAATAGTGGTCATTAAAATTAATTTCACTTTGAAAACAGACTTAAACTTGTGTCAATCTTTTGATACATTTTGTTTCATAAAAACACGCTATTTGTTTTGACAGTGGGAATTAATTATTAAATTAATTAATGCAACTTATATGTTTTGAATTTTGTAAAATATACATCATTTTTGAATTTGGAATATCAAATATATCTTAGGGTGAATTTTTGGTAATTTTATGAAAAACTTCAATTTTTGATGAATAGTGAAACCACTAAGTGGTACTTATAAAAACTGATTTTCCGTTTAAATGAAATTTTTCCATCTTTGGGTTTTGAATTTAAAAAATCCAACATACATGGTTTTCATTAAGAAGTAAAATGTGGTTCAATGGGATTAAAATAATTTTTTGATGAATAGTAACTTATTAAGTTTTTAATCGCGATTAGAGGTAATTAGTGTAGTTTAAGGTAAGAATAATGTTTTAATAAAACTAAATGACCTTGACACATGTCCTACCCTCATTTTATGAGTCATGGACGACCAATAAAATTCATGGGTCAAATTGGGGACCCCATGGAGCCACTTTGGTTGGAAAATGACATAAATACCTTTTTATTTAATGTTAAAATTAAAATGACACAAACATGAGTTGTTTAACTAAAACAATTTTTACATGGTGTTATAAAAGTCATATTTTTTACTATAAATATTAATTGGAAAGATAAAAATATTTCCTACATCATAGTATATTTTTTTATAATTTTTAGACATTAAATAAATTAAATTATTTATGACATCATGATGATGCAGTGATGACCTCATTATTTAACGATTTAAATAAAATGGAAACATATTGTAAACTATAAGACCTAAAATGTCCAAAACCTATTGGATGGGTTTATTTAGAACCCTTATCACCTTAACCTCGAAACACATCAATTTGGGACCATTAAAATCCGAAACTCATTCTAAAATAAAGGAACATTTCTTTACTTTCCAAGGGTGCCCCTCCTCTCCTCTTATAAAAGGCCCCCACCTCTACCTCCTTACCCACACTTCCAAAGCCTTTGGATCGGCCAAACCCTGACCATTTTGTCTCTCCACATCCCTCTCTAACTCCTTGAAGCCTCACTTTATGCAGAAGTCTTCCCAAGGAAGCCTTTGAGCTCATACCAAAGGGAGTTACCCGATTTTAAGGTAATGTCTTCACTTGAGTCCTGTTGTTTTATTTTGCTTCTCCAACCCCCTAAACTCTTTTTATTAATTTGTTTTGTAAAAACTACAGTATCTTCAATATACTAGGATTTTTTATAAGAATTATTCGATCTACACTTACACACACCTTCGTCTAATGGTTAAAGAACATATTGTTTCTGTGGTTGGCGATTTTCTACCTCACAAAACGATGATTGTTCAATATTCTTTTAACACCATTAAAGGTGGACATTATGATGTCACTGTATTTTATATATGATATATATGGTATTTATATTTACTATATTGTTCTTTATTTTATATTTAAAACATACCTTTATTCTTTTCATGTTGTGTAAATGCGATAATTTCATATGAGGAAGTGTGGACTATCGCCCCCTCAAGTGATGTGACTCGTACATGCAATACATGGAATGTATAAAGAATTAACTTAATGAACATATGTGACCTATATAACATATATATTATACTGGAATTATAATATATATATATATCATTTATTTTTAATTCCATTAATTTGACAAAAAAATGAAAGTAGCGTTCATGCGTACGTACGGCCTACCGTCTCCATGAACGGTGCTTTTCGTTTTTATCTCCAAATGATATGGAATAGTATAAAATGAATATTTAATGGATATATATGATATTTTAATCATTAATACTATTCTGGAAATTATATACTTATAACTACATGGGCAATCATTTTTCAAACAAGTTCATTTTTCTCTCATGAACCAAACATCGGCAAAAACGTCTGATATGAACTAACGTTATTAAACAATTATTATAACATTATAATATGTGATATGAACTGAATAATAATATTTAAATGGGGTCCTTAGGAAATTATAAATTGATCAAAGTTTATTATTCAGTAATATAAAGTAATGAACACGACAAGTCGGACTTGAGGTAAGGGATCCTACTCCTCTCTTTCTTTTTAAGTACACTCTTTTATGTCATTCCTTTTAAGCTAATATTTCTTATGATTGGGATGTTATTTTATATTAATCCTACTTTAATTATTATGTTCATATGATGAGACACCCTATTTTCTCTCATCAATCAATTTTGGAAGTTTTGAGTAGCGTTGTTAGGCTGCCGAATTTTCGTAAGAGATCTAACCTCTCTCTTTCTTTTTTAGTACTCTACTTTATGTTACTTCTTTTAAGATCCTATTTGTTATGATGGGGGATGTTATTTTATATTCCTATTTTTGTAAATTTTATTATAATATGATGATAGACCATATTTGATCTCATCAATCCATTTTTTGATGTTTTCAGTGGCGTCGTTAGGCTGCCAAGTTTTCGTAAGGGATTTTTCATCTCACATTTATTCTCGTGGGATTTATACTACATTTTCCCTAATTTCCTTTGAGTGGTGTATGTAATGGCCATTATTTTACTCATTGTGTAATATAATTTCATTTATGAGTATTTAAATCAATGTTGTATTGTCTTTCTTTCATGGGGTGTACGTTTCGAAAGTTACCCAAGTCGGTAAGGGAACCTTTCACCCTCCTCTTTTTAAAAACTTGTTTTGTTATGTCTTTTAATTCACATACTATTATGTTGGGATATGTTCTTCTATATCCTTATTGATTTAAATTTTATGTCCAATTTATGATATACCCTTTTTATCTCTCATCAACTCTTTTTCTGAATTTTGAAGTGACGCCGTTAGGCTGTCGAATTTTTGCAAGGGAACTTCTTAACCCAATTTTGATTATTTGGGATAAACATGTACACCTTGAATATATCGTTATATGATTATGTGTGAATGTCCTATGATTTTTTTACACTTAATACCCACTTATATTTCGTGTATTCGTTTGTCACACATAATTATGTAAGTGATTTATCCTTAATCCAAGGATACCGTCTTTGTATGGGACTTCGTCTCAATCTCCTTTCATTGAGGCATTTTTTTTATACACAACTTTCTTTTATATGGTGTATAAACCCCTTGGACTTTTATATTTATCCGAAAGGAATCTTTTTTATACAAAGCGTTTTACTAAATGACAAAACGGAATGTTTTTGTCGTACGTATGCAGCGACAACGACTTCTCTGCCGCCAGGCCCATTATTTGAGTTTTGGCTTCCTATACAAGCCATACATTTTTTATAATGAAAAATAAATACCATGTTTTACTTTCTTTTATTTTGGTATTGAAAATGGTTTTCATAAGGTTTTTTATATCAATGTGTTTTATTGATATCTTGTGATTGAAATGTGGAAATGTTATGTTTCCTTTATGCATGTATTATGTGGTACGATTATGTTATGGTTCTTGGGAATTGTTATGAAGATGGGTGGTTCCATGATAAACTAAGGGCAGGTGAGCCCGATATAGCTCTCCAATGCATTGGGTAACGCGAATTAGTGAAACATTAAGGTTTCTCCGAAGAGATTTAGGGAATATACTATGGTGGGTATTCCAAACGTAACCAAGAGGGTTACTCCCTACGTAAGAATGTTATGAATGCCTCATGTTACCTTTATGTCTTATGATTTCTGTGATTTATTCATGATTTTATGAGGTATGTTAAAATGCTTATGTTTTATGGGTAAAGTATGATTTCATTCTTATGTATACGTGTACTCATGTTTCCTTTCCATATTTTTATATCCCTTACTGAGCTTTTTATGTTCATCCCATGTTTTTTGAAATGTTTTTCATAGGTCAAGGGAAAGGTACATGATATGATGATAGTGTCAAGGAAGTGTCAAGAAAGAATCCATGCTTTATTTTTAAATATGTTTCCGCTGATGGGAAAAAATAAATACTATCTTTTATGTAACCACTTTGTTTAAATGTGGAATGTAATGAAAGTTTTATGATCTAATTCTCTAAAACTCTAAACATGAAAAGATCCTCATTGTGTAATCTTGTAATAACTAAAGATTATGTAAGGCTTTAAGGTTGGGGCCTTATAGTTGGTATCAAAGGTCAGTTTAGATAACTTTAGAGGTTAGG
This sequence comes from Viscum album, assembly GCA_963277665.1. NCBI lineage: Eukaryota > Viridiplantae > Streptophyta > Magnoliopsida > Santalales > Viscaceae > Viscum > Viscum album. Next base: position 819,581,292 of record OY728165.1, read on the forward strand.
GTAATCTCTAAGAATAAGTGACATTACCATAATAGTTAGGATTTCAGAAAGATTCCTAGTTTTAGATTAAGTGAATGAGTAAGTATATCTTAGTGTTTACCTTCCTCATTAGTACATGATGGTTTGGTTGATATACTCACACTGACATTTCTTTTTTTTAGTGAATGGATGGATCTTGCAGGCACCAAGGAGACAACTGGTTTGAAGGAAACTGTGGTGGTTCTCTGATTAAGATACTAGATAAAATGGGGGATTCAATGAGGAAACTCGTGGTTGTTCTAAACCAACTATCAAGGAGTCATGATCAACCACTTGAAACTTGGTATGATCTGTAATGCGTCATGTACAAGATGACCAATCGATGTGGAAGTTCAGGTAATAATTATAAAGGTAACCATTAGAGTTTATATGATCCTTACTTTTGAGGTAATTATGGGTTACTATATGTTATGATGGAAAATGAAAGGCATGAGATAAACTTGAGGTTAAAATATGTTATGATTATTTTTGAATATTTTATCTCATTTTGGGGAATGTTTTAAGAATTATATAGTCTTGGAAATAGGACAACACGCAGACCGTGTGACAACCCGTCGCGTCAGACAAAGCTGCAGGAATCCAACCCACAACCAAAGTGCGACTGGGATTTATTGCCTACCACTGGACTACGTGAAGTCCCTGGTTAGTTTGACTAATTATTTTTAGTTAGATGATTTTAGGAATCAAGAGTAATTTTATTTTGGGTTATCTATGTAAATGATTAACCTATCATTGAGGATATGTGATTAGGTTAATTACTTTTCAATATGATAATTTAAGAGCAACTAATGTTATTTGGAGGTAAAAGTTAATTTTTAACTTGGAAGACTTTGTGACTAAATCCTTCAAATATTTGGGTTTCAATCTTAGTTTGGTTTACTTTGAAGAATTTTATGGACAAATTGTTTATCAAATGGTCCTTGTTGAACTTTGGGTTTTGTTGGACAAATTTTGGAGTTTAAGAATAGATTTTATTTTTATAAAGGGTTATCCTTTTCTGGATTATCTAATCTTGTACTAACCATTTTGGTTTTGGTTTTGGTTAACATCTAAAGACCTGGGAATTATATAGTTCTCTTTTGTAGATTAGGTGATTCTCTAGATGTTGATTATAGTGAACAAGTATTCCTAAATACTCATCTTTTGGAGAAAATATGAATTTGTGTAAGAAATCTAATAAAAGTTGAAATTCAATATGATAAGTAATTATGTTTTCTTATGAATAAATTCCTTAATAAAAAGTAACTTAAAACAAAAATGTTGTCTATTAACTTTTCCTACTGGAGAATCGAATACCGTTTAACCCATCACAAGTTTGTGATTTTCTTGTGGTTAACTTTCTCCTAAACATGTTTTTTATCACTCTCCATCAGAACATGACCCTTTGTTTTTTCCTCCATGTCCATATTTTCATACATGGAATCCTAGTATGGGTTAACTCGGGTGACCTTTGTACTTCCCTTTATTTCTTTTAAAGTGATAGTTTAATTTACTCCTTTTCCGACGTGGGACTTTCAATGGAGTTTTCAAGCCCAATTTTGAAATTGCGAGGACACAATTCCCAAAAGGGGGGAAGGATGTAACACCCCAGGTAAATAAAAAATATGACATTTTTATATTTATCCATATTTGTGAATAAAATATTAATATTACTTTAAAGGGGATGCTATGCTCGATGGCGTACCCAATACGCAACAACGAGTTTCTTGGGAATCTTACGTTTCACTCTAATAATAACATAATATTATTTTAAATGGTAGTTAACGCCTAGCTATTGTGATGGCTGGAATGAATAGAACTAACTAAAAAATGATTATATATGTTTTTAAAATATATTTACTTTTTAAAATAAATTTTAGAGGATTAAAAATGTGAATTAATCCAATTTTAAGCGTTAACATTCTAATATTCTTTAAAAGGTCGATTAACCACCTTTTGATGGAGAACCTCTTTTAAATCCACTTTTTGACAATTTTATGTGTTATATTTGAATAAATAAAATTCTTCTTTAGAATCGGGACATCAAAATTTACTTTGTGTAAATTTTTGGTAATTTTCCGAAAAAGTTCAATTTTTTATGAATAGTGAAAATGTTGTATTTTAATTCAAAACCTCTTTTTAATATAATTTATTTATATGATTAGATTATATTTTGAATTGGTTTTAAAGTAAAATTCAAATATATTTTTACTATTTAATCCAATAGTGGTCATTGGAATTAATTTCACTTTGAAATCAGACTTAAACTAGTGTCAATCTTTTGATACATTTTGTTTCATAAAAACACGCTATTTGTTTTGACAGTGGGAATTAATTATTAAATTAATTAATGAAACTTATATGTTTTGAATTTCGCAAAATAGACATCATTTTTTAATTCAGAATATCAAATATAGATTAGGGTTAATTTTTTGTAATTTTCTGAAAAACATCAATTTTTGATGAATAGTGAAACCACTAAGTGGTACTTATAAAAACTGATTTTCCGTTTAAATGAAATTTTTCCATCTTTGTGTTTTGAATTTAAAAAATCTGACATACATGGTTGTCATTAAGAGTTAAAATGTGGTTCAATGGGATTGAAATAATTTTTTGGTGAATAGTAACTTCATAAGTTTTTAATCGCGATTAGAGGTAATTAGTGTAGTTTAAGGTAAGAATAATGTTTTAATAAAATGAAATGACCTAGACACATGTCCTACCCTCATTGGATGAGTCATGACCGACCAATACAATCCATGGGTCAACTTGGGGACCCCATGGAGGCACTTTTGTTGGAAAATGACATAAATAACTTTTTATTTAATGATAAAATTAAAATGACCCAAACATGAGTTGTTTAACTGAATAAAAATTTACATGGGGTTATACAAGTCAGATTTTTTACTATAAAGATTAATTGGAAATCTAAAAAGATTTCCTACATCATAGTAGTTTTTTTATAATTTTTAGACATTAAATAAATTAAATTACTTATGACATCATGATGATGCAGTGATGACCTCATTATTTAACGATTTAAATAAAATGGAAAGATATTGTAAAATCTAAGACCTACACATGTCCAAAACCTATTGGATGGGTGTATTGCGAACCCTTATCACCTTATACTCGAAATAAATCAATGTGGGACCATTAAAATCCTAAAATCATTCTAAAATAAAGGAACATTTCTTTACTTTCCAAGGGTGCCCCTCCTCTCTTCTTATAAAAGGCCCCCACCTCTAACTCCTTACCCACAATTCCAAAGCCTTTGGCTCGGCCAAACCCTGCCCATTTTGTCTCTCCACATCCCTCTATAACTCCTTGAATCCTAACTTGAGGCAGAAGTCTTTCCAAGGAATCCTTTGAGCTCAAACCAAAGGGAGTTACCCGATTTTACGGTAATGTCTTCACTTGAGTCCTTTTGTATTATTTTGCTTCTCCAACCCCCTAAACTCTTTTTATTCATTTCTTTTGTAACAAATCCAGTATCTTAAATATACTAGGATGTTTTTATAATAATTATTCAAGCTACACTTACACACACCTTCGTCTAATGGTTAAAGAACATACTGTTTCTGTGGTTGGTGATTTTCTGCCTCACGAAACGATGATTGTTCAATATTCTTTTAACACCTTTAAAGGTGGCCATTATGATGTCACTGTATTTTATATATGATATATATGGTAATTATTTTTACTATATTCTTCTGTATTTTTTATTTAAATCATACCTTTATTCTTTTCATGTTGTGTAAATGCGATAATTTTATATGGGGAAGTGTGGACTACCTCCCCCTCAAGTGATGTGACTCGTACATGCAATACATGGAATGTATAAAGAATGAAATTAATGAAAATATGTGACCTATATAACATATATATTATACTGTAATTATAATATATATATATATATCATTTATTTTTAATTCCATTAATAAGACAAAAAAAATGAAAGTAGCTTTCATGCGTACGTAAGGCCTACCGTCTCCATGAACGGTGCTTTTCGTTTTTATCTCCAAATGATATGGAATAGTATAAAATGAATATGTACTATATATATATGATATTTTAATCATTAGTACTATTCTTGAAATTATTTACTTATAACTACATGGGCAATCATTTTTCAAACAAGTTCATTTTTGACTCATGTACCAAACATCAACAAAAATGTATGATATGAACTAAAATTATTAAACAATTATTATAAAATTATAATATGTGATATGAACTGAATAATAATATTTAAAGGAGGTCCTTAGGAAATTATAAATTTACCAAAGTTTATTATTCAGGAATATAAAGAAACGAACAAGACAAGTCGGACATGAGGTAAGTGATCCCACTCCTCTCTTTCTTTTTAAGTACACTCTTTTATGTCATTCCTTTTAAAATCATATTTCTTATGATTGGATGTTATTTTATATTAATAATACTGTAATTCTTATGTTCATATTATGAGAGACCCTATTTTCTCTCATCAATCAATTTTGGAAGTTTTGAGTGGCGCCGTTAGGCTGCCGAATTTTCGTAAGAGATCTAACCACTCTCTTTCTTTTTAAGTACTCTCCTTTATGTTACTTATTTTAACCTCCTCTTTGTTATGATGGGGGATGTTATTTTATATTACTCTTTCTGTACATTATATTTTAATATGATGATAGACCCTATTTGATCTCATCAATCCATTTTTGGATGTTTTAAGTGGCGCCGTTAGGCTGCCGAGTTTTCATAAGGGATTTTTCATCTCACTTTTATTCCTGTGGGATTTATGCTACATTTGCCACAATTTAATTTGAGTGGTGTATGTACTGCCCATTATTTTACTCATTGTGTAATATACTTTCATTTATGAGTATTTACATCAAAGTTGTATTGTCTTTCTTTCACGGGGTGTATGTTTCGAAAGTTACCCAAGTTGGAAGTGAACCCTTCACCCTCCTCTTTTTAAAAGACTTATTTTGTTATGTCTTTTAATTCACATAATATTATGTTGGGATATGTTCTTCTATATTCTTATTGATGTAAATTTTATGTCCAAGTGATGAGATATCCTTTTTATCTCTCATCAACTCTTTTTCTGAATTTTGAAGTGACTTCGTTAGGCTGTCGAATTTTTGCAACGGAACTTCTTAACCCAATTTTGATTCTTTGGGATAAACTTGCACACCTTGAATATGTCGTTCTATGATTATGTTTTAATGTCCTCTAATTTTTTTACACTTAATAACCACTTATATTTCGTGTATTCGTTTGTCACACGTAATTATGTAATTGATGTATCCTTAATCCAAGGATATCATCTTTGTATGGGACTTCATCTCAATCTCCTTTCATTGAGGCATATTTTGTTTTATACACAACTTTATTTTATACGGTGTATAAACCCCTTTGACTTTTATATTTATCCTAAAGGAATCTTTTTTATACAAAGCATTTTACTAAACGAAAAAAGGGAATGTTTTTATTGTGCGTATGCGGCGACAATGACTTCTCCGCCGCCATAACCATTATTTGAGTATCGTCTTCCTATACAAGCCATACTTTTTTTTTATAATGAAAAATAAATACCATTTTTTACTTTGTTTTATTTTGGTATTGAAAAAGGTTTTCATAAGGTTTTTTATATCAATGTGTTTTATTGATATCTTGTGATTGAAATGTGGAAATGTTATGTTTCGTTTATGCATGTATTATGTGGTACGATTATGTTATGGTTCTTGGGAATTGTTATGAAGATGGGTGGTTTCGTGATAAACTAAGGACGGATCAGCCCGATATACCTCTCCAATGCATTGGGTAACGTGAAGGATTGAAATGTTAAGGTTTCTCTGAGGAGATTTAGGGAATATACTGTGGTGGGTTTTCCAAACGTAACCAAGAGGGTTACTCCCTATGTAAGAATGTTATGAATGTCTCAAGTTACCTTTATGTCTTATGATTTCTATGATTTAATCATGATTTTATGTGGTATGTTAAAATGATTATGTATTATGGGTAAAGTATGATTTCATTCTTATGTATACATGTACTCATGTTTCCTTTCCATATTTGTATATCCCTTAATGAGCTTTTTATGCTCATCCCATGTTTTTTGAAATGTTTTTCACAGGTCAAGGGAAAGGTACATGATATGATGATAGTATCAAGGAAGTGTCAGGAAATAATCCATGCTTTATTTTTAAATATGTTTCCATTGATGGGAAAAAATGAATACTATATTTTATGTAACCACTTGGTTTAAATGTGGAATATAATGCAAGTTTTATGATCTAATTCTCTAAAAATCTAAACCTAGAAAGATCCTCAATGTGTAATCTTGTAATAACTCAAGATTATGTAAGGTTTTAAGGTTAGGGCCTTATATATCTAGTTTACTTTTCACCTATTTCACCTAGGGTAGTTATTTTTGGAAGTTTTGTTGGTATTGAGAAACTAACTCAAACTGTTGCACTATTTTATAAACCAGTGAATTCCTTAAGTGAGGGGGAGTTTTAAGGAGTTAAAAAGGTTTTCTTAGGGACTAAAATGATTTGAGATCATCCGTAGTTGGTTCATCCTGGGAAATTTTAGTTCATAAAGCAACTGGTGATAAGAGTCTTAGTCATATAATTTAGGAATATTTATGGATAATTCTACAATAGGTAGATGTTATATAATTTCTAATAAAATAAGATAAAATTTATCTACCAAATAAAAAATTCATTGTTTTCAAGGATTCCTAACCAATTATTGATAATTGATAGAACCTTAAAAGGGTATATCTGGAAAAATACTTTTAAACTTATCATTACAAGGGATCCGACCCATGGTTTTAAATTTTTTATTTAGTTTTTCTTCTCAAATAAATTTCTATATCTCCATTTCATTACATCTATATAGATACCTTCTCTTACATTCAAGTGTTCTAATGATGAAATTTTCATAACTAGATTTGTGGTTGTTAGCAATATTAATCTTGATGAACATGCATCAATATTCATTGAATTTTATCTCAGATTACATTATTTTTATAGTATATATTTTTTTATTCTGTTATTTTATATTTTTATCTTTTAGGTATTTAATATTTGAGAGAAAATTTATTTTTCAAAGATAAATGAAAGGATTATTTATAATACACACTAATGAGAAAAGATTCTAAAAACTGAAGGATTAATTATTTTTAATTTCATTATTTTTAATGATTTATAATATGTTTAAATGTTGTTCATAGTCTATGTTATTAATTTATGAAAATTGTTTCTGGTGATTTGTGTTACATGTTATAATATTAGTAAATTGTGTTGGTTATTTATACTATTAATGTTTTATTATGTAACAATAGTGTATGTTCCTGATGTTTTCTATAATCCTTAGGAAATCATTGTGGAATTCAATATGTCTAAGAATGTGATATTTCTAAAATTTGTTTATGTTATAAATTGTTTAATTAGTGGAAGAAATAATTATTTTTCATTTTGGGAATTTTTTTTTAAACATTCTGATTTTAACACTTTCTCACACCTTTATCACTTATACTGTGAAACTATTTTTCAAGTAAACTATTTTAATTGTTCTCCCACCTAAAATCTTAACATTTGGGACTATGTTGGGTTTTACATGTGGGGGAGGACACTTTAAATGTATTGAGATGTATTTCAATGTTGTACACATCAAAATCCCCTAAAATATTTCAAATTTGACTATTTTAACAACTTTATTTTCTTACACAATGTTTAAGAATTTTTCAGAAATTTTATGGTTAAGATCCCTCTTTGAAGAGGTTAATGTTTATTACTCCATGTATTTCATTGATTTCATTACTTTTCTGCTCTCTTAAAATTAATTTATTGTGGAAAATTTTTAGATTATGACTTATAATTATTATTATTATCATCAAACTTTTTTATTCAAATTTAACATATTAATCTAAATTGTATATGAGATGAAAATATTAATCTGGTTTTAAATTGTTATTTTTAATCATTTTAACTATTTTATTGGTTAATTATACTTTTTTTGTAATTATTCTCATTAAACTATTTAGTTCTTCTATTTAATATATTATTAATTATGATGCTCAATTCACCTCGAGGTAAATAGAATATTGGAAGTTTTAGTTAGACTCAAATTTATTTGTGTTCAATTAATTTCAAAATCATCAATTTTAATAAATTTTGTAAAAAAAGAAACCAAAAGTTCAATGTAACCAATTAATTTTATGTGTAGAATCATATTTTCAAAATGAGAGACTTCATGGGATAAAAATATATTTTAAATCAAAATCTTGGTGACATTTAATTTTTTTCACTCTTGAGACTTATTCTTTTCCACTGGGTTAGATGAATTGATTTTCTAAGGATAATAATATAAATACCCTTAACTATTAAATCCAATATTAGGTGATTACTTTATTATATTGAAATAATATACAAGTGATCACATCCCAAAGGATCGAATATTTTATTAGTCTTGTCAAACTAGATATATAATTGAGTCTTACATTACATTTGAAAACATAAACTACAACATGGTAAAAGTACATATTCTATATCCTTTAACTCGCTTAAATATTACTTTTTCTTATCCAATGGGAAATAAAATGAAATAAAAGGTGATATAAGATGTATAAAAATGGTATGAGTACAATGGAATCTATCATGAATAAATATGGCATAATCAATATGACAATGTAAATAAATGAAAACATGTGTTATTTAATCAATAAATTAAGCATGGTCATGCCCCCATGGTTAATAAAATGCAAAAACAAATCTCATATAAAATAACAAATAAATTCATCATTATGTAAATGATTAATATTCTATGTCATAATTTCATATATCATGATATCTATACCATCAAAGCCTTGTTCCAAGTCAGTTTAATTGATGGGTAGGTATGCAAAAAAAACTCATTTACTACTAGCTTACTAATTTTTATAATAATATATATCATTACATAAATCGTATATATTATTTTATCCCCACATATCACTACATGTTCAATGCATTCCTCATATATCTAATGATCGATTTAATTCATGAATGATATATTTCATCAATAAATATCTATATTGAGGAATGAATATGGATTATCAATAATTTCCTAGACAATTAAATAGATTTCAAAGTATAGAATCATATATTGAAATTAGATATATCTTAGAAAATAATCATATCCATGATTCAAAGAAAATGGATATTTAAGGTAAATTTATTGTCTAAGGATCATAAGAAATTGATTGTTTCAATATAAAGTTAATGATAAAAAAATTAATCAAGAAAGTGAATATAAATAATTTCTCATGAAAATATGATCATAAACCATCCAGAGAAAGAATAAGGACATGATTATTAAAACTTATCCTCAATGTATTATAATTAAAAAAAATTCTTTGTTATTTTCTATGAATAGAAACACTATAAAAATATCATTAAAACATTCAAGCGTAATATAAACTTTTCACTTTTAAAATCAGAGTTAAAAACTATAAATTTCTAGAATATTAGGAAACTAATTTTTTCTGAAAATAACTTAGTAAAATTCTAAACTAAGCTTAAAATTAAAGAGTGGTCATTATTATGTGAATATTGTATTCATTTCGATTATGTAAAAATGAATATTCCTTTCACCTTTTTAGTAAAAAGTAAAAAAGTACCATATTTGGATAATAAAAAGAATATTCCTTTTAAAATAATTTATAAAAAGTAAAAATGGACTAAAAATTTATTTAATAAATCAATGTAAAATATTAAAAAAAATCATTAATTTTTTTTGGAGAATATTTATATTGAATAAAAATCATTTTCTAGAAAAAAAATAAAATTTGTTTTTCTTAAAAACATGGTATCAATCATTTTAACTGAAATATAGATGATAATGGTACTATAACTTGAAAACTTCATGAATAATGAGAGGAGAAGAAAATTAAATGGTTTTATTATATGATGATCAAATAATTTCTTTCAATATAAATTAAAGCATAAAAAATCTCAATTAAAATGATATTTAAGAATAAACCCTTTCCACTTTGGTAACTTTTGAATCATAACCCTGATGAAAGAAATAAATTCAAAAGAAACATTAAATACCATGAATATAAGTAGATTTTTTATATAATATATCAAATTTTTGATATATAAACATCATGAAAATAAATAGTTTCATAATAAAAAATATGTCTCAATGGAGTGCAATTTGAGATGAAATTTCATACAAAGATCCCACTATTAAATAAGGGATTAATAAATGAATTTATTATGGGTATAAAATGTAAACCAAAATAAAATAAGTTTAAATGAAAAATAAAATAATAAAAATACATTAAACACATAATCATAGAATGTTAAATACAATATAGAAGTAATATAACCCAATAAAAATTAATTGAGTTATGAAACCCCTTACCACTTAGTAACTTTCAAATAAAATCCAGTTGGATGAAATAATTTGAATTGAAACTAAAAAAACTATAAATTATGAAGTATTCATGATATAACATTTAAAAGAGAACTATATAAACTATATAAAATTCAATAGGTTTATAATAACAAATATGTCTCAATGGAGTGTAAATTGAGATGAAATCAATTACCTCATACTTCCCTGTAGTTGAATGTGATTTAACCTCCTTTAAAATGGTTTTAAAATTTTATTGATTTATACCCAAACCATATTAATATTTATAATATCATATATGATCTTATTATAATATATTATCAAATCTTAATTAAAAATAATTCATTATTACCATTCTTTCAGATTTTAACTGCTTTGTTTTATCTTACATGTTTTGTCACGAGAGTTCTGGTTCTTATGAATATGATATAGTAACAATATATACAAAATGATACTAATTTTTCAAATATAATATTTATTTATTAGATACATTTTTTATAGTCATTAATGAAATTTAAACGTGGAAAATGAATAACATCACTTCATGGAGATGGTTGGACATATGTCCGCATGAGCAACATTGTCATTTCTCTAATAGGTGAAAGGGTACAAAATTGAAAGATATATTAATTTTATAGAATATATATTATTACTATCCATGGGATTCAGTGATGGAAAAAAATTGCATCAGTTCGTGAGGTGGTAGTCCTTTGTACACACAAGTGATGACTTTATTTCCCATTTAATGGAGAATGTGATGGATAAATATTATATCACAAACATAATAAAATATTAATATATAGTATATAGTAGTTTAATTATATTTTAATTGTTAAAAAATATTTTATGGTGGTAAAATTAGAATTAAAAAAATAAAGATCTTAGTTAATATGGTTACCTTCTATTAGAAAGACCGCCTTTAGATCACTTGTTAAGAACCCTGAAGATGGTATTTTGGGAAGTCCAGAACCTCTATAAAGTTTCTAAGTATGTTATTGAGGTATTGTTTTATCTTTTTTTTATCTAAATGGTTTTATAGGTGTGAATAAGTTGGGGAAGGGGGTTCCCTTTTATAATTTAGGGGTGGAATTTTTGTAAATAGTCAAAAATATTCAATAACAGGAATTCACCCTCAATCCAAGTGCCACCAAAATTGAGAAATATATTATTTTATGGAATTTAAGGTCAATAAACACTTTTAATTCAAAAAATAAACATGTTTTATTCCATTTCAAGAAATGCATTTTTCAATCACAAAATGGACTTAAATAAACTATAGGACTAGTAATAAGTATAATTATTTCAATTAATATAGTTAGATATATAATATATACATTTTATTTAAATTATTCACTATTAAGAAATGCATTTTTATCTAAATGGTTTTATAGGTGTGAATAAGTGAGGGAAGGGGGTTCCCTTTTATAATTGATGAGTGGAATTATTGTAAATACTCAAAACTATTCAATAACGAGAAGTCAACCTCAATCCAAGTGCCACAAAAATTGAAGAATATATTATTTTATACAATTTATGGTCAATAAACACTTTTAAATCAAAAAATAAGAATTTTTTTATTCCCTTTCAATAAATACATTTTTCAAGCATAAAATGGCCTTAAATAAACTATAGGACTAGTAATAATTATAATTATTTAAATTAATATAGTTAGATATTTAATATATACCATTAATTTAAATTATTCACTATCAAATATTATTTTAATTAATTAAAATAGAAGAATATTATGCATATAAAATTGTTTCAAGAAACATTCTTTTTAAGTCTAAAATAATCTTTTTCAAAAATACATTATAAATATGATTAAATTTTTATTAATCAGATTATATATAATCTAAATAATACTTATAAAAATTTTAATTCAAATTCAAATCATAATTGTCTTATAAATTACTTAATATTTTGAAAAGAAATGATAGTTTTATAAAAGGTGTTATTTTCACAATTTACTAAAAAATCACTATTTCCATAAAAATCCAAAATTATCCCCGAACGTTAGATTTGAAATTTTGATTTAAAAATGATTTTAATTTTTTAAAACGAAACTTCATAGATTATCATAGATTAATTATATTATTTTATCATAAATAGAAATAAAATAATTTCTGATGAAAAATATATTTTTAAATCATATAAATACTTTACAAAAAAATAAGTCCTTATTTACTAATATGTTATCTTCAAATAAAATATTTATACATAATTTTTAAAAAATTGTTTATTCTTATTCATACCACTATTTTTAACACCTAGATTATAAGGTTCATGTTGAAATAATATATTACGGTTCATTTGGGATTAGTGTTGTGTGTCATATATGCTATCGAACATAATGTTATTATTTTAAAATGTTAGGGTGTTACATTTTCCTCACCTTAAATAAATTACATTCACGTAACATGAAATTGTGCTCTAAAATCAAGTGTTTTACATTTTAATATTAATTTATTGAAAACCCACATCATAAAATGGGTTAATTAAAATACATCTTAAAAAAGGGAAAGGGAAATACCAAGGTTATATTGAATGACACAAAACAATATTTCCAAATTGGAGAATGTTAATGGGAATTTAAAATATCGAAATGAAAGATAAAATTAATTCCAAAGGAATAATAAATATTAATAGTTAGGATAAACATAAAAACAAATAAACCATAAATATATGATAGGTGAAGAGACCATAAATTCATTAGAAATGATTTTAATTGGATAATTTTTTTTATAGGATCCGTTTCTTAGAGTTAAGTAATAGTTTACTATGTATACTTAAAACATAAGGGAATACGCATACCAAATATCCTTTTATTTCATAAGAACAACGTTATCCTTTGTTTGTACTTCGATCAATTTTAATTTTATCTATTACTCTATTAAATGTGTATAAAAATGATTTTTTATCCCTGAAGAAATAAAACTAACTTTTGGTTCATAATAATCTATTCCTCATGTCTTTAAATATTAACCAAAGGTGAAATGGTTAGAAAATGGTATGATAATAACATAAATGTCTAAACCATCATATAAATATTTAATACATTTTAATTCAAAATTTACACCAAAGGTTCAACATAGATTATTCCAAAAATAAATAATCCAACATCTCAATTAGCCTCATAATTATCAACATTAAAGAATATATTCACTTCAAATGTGATATCATACCTTTTAATATGCATCTCAAAAAAATTAATTTCATTCTTCCAAAATTACATCTTATATTAAACCTTATGGTTATATATATATACCTCATCTCAATAAACTATTTCCTAAAATATCATTAATCATCTCATATAGGCTAGTGGTAGGTGTCGATCCTTGTCACCCTTTGGTTGGAATCCCCTCAGCCTTACTGGATGTGAAAGGTTTTCATCAAACATGTAGGTTGTAATTTCTCCAAAAAAATATTAATATAATTTTAATAACATTCAAAAAAATATTATGAACATCCTAAAATATTAAATTATCCATAAAATCACTTTTCAACTGTAAAGGTTCTCTATACTGCATATTGTTTTCTAAAAAATCAAATAAATTTAATAGACTACTATTACCCTCACATCAATAATCATATTGACCTGAAAAGTTATCAATGAAATTAAAATTATGTCCACAACATATAAAATAATTATTCCTTAAATAACATTCTCAAAAGAAAACAAGCCATACATATGGGTTAGAGATAACTCAAACATCATTTAAAAGTCAGAAAATATTTCCAAGGTACTTCCATCACACAAAACATTATAAGGGGTATATGTGCCTCTAAAATTATAATCAACCCTAGAATTATTAACCCCTTATGGTTACTCAAAATATTAAACTATCCTTATCTAAATCATTTACTTAGTTTATTTAGGTAATGTAATGAAATTTTTTCATAGGGTTATGTTCCCTAATCTAGATTTTCTTAAATCGAGTTCCCATGATTTATATTAAACCTCCCTCTAATACAAAATGTAAATACCCCTACTCCAGTAACCTATAATTGGTGGTCAATTTATTTCATTGGCATAAGATACAAGTGATCTCATCATAAATCACTAAATAGTTTTGTAGGCATGGTAAACTATATACATACTTGAGCCTTACATTACATTTGAAATGATGAACCACAACTAGGTGAAAGTAAATATTTCGAATCCTTTATATCATTTATATATTCTTTATTCATAACCAATGGTAAAGGAAAGGAAGTAAATGGTGAGATAAAATTATCAATAAGTAAATGCATATAGTAGAGGCTATGATTAAGAAATAAGGCGTAATGAATATGGTATGCTAAATAACTAAAAACACAAGTAATTCAATCAAAAACTTGAGAACAAGCAGTCATCCATGTATAATATCAATGAAAAAATATTTTGGATAATAATTATGGAATTAACAATGAATTAAATGCTTAATATTATATTTAATGATTTTATAAATCATGATATTTATACCATTAAATATTTTTCCTAAGATAGTTTAATTGATGGGTACGTATTTTCCAAACCCCACTTGATTATACCAATTTTATTTGTATCATGAGACATATCAATAAATTGTGTTGATATATAATCTTGGGACTCACATATCATTGCAAAGAAAATCCATTCCTCATATATCAAATGATTGATTTAATTAATGGACAATATTCCTTATCAACAAATATCAGTAATGGGTAAAGAATATAGATTCTCAATAATTCCTCACTCGATAAAATAAAAGTAAAAGTAAAACAATATATATAGGAATGGAAAATATTTTAGGTTATAATCATATCCATGATAAAAATAATATAGATTTTTAATGTAAATATAATGTCCAGTGATCACTAGATTTTGAATGTTTTGAGAGAAATTTAATTACTGCAAAATTAATCAAGAAGGTTAATGTCAATAATTTCTCTAGAAAAATTGATCATAAACAATACACAGAAAGAATGTTTTTTTATCATTTTGACATATCCTTAGTGAATTATAATTATAATAAAGGGTTGTTATAGTTGATGAATAGAAACACCATAAAAATATCATTAAAACATTCTTGAAGAAAATACACTTACACTTTGAAAATCAATTTTAAAAACAATAAATTTCTAGAATATCTGGGGGAAAATTTATTTGAAAGTAACATTTTATAATTATGAATTAAACTTCAAAAAAATTAATTTTCATGATGGGGGGAATATTTTGTTCATACCGAGTATTATAAAACAAATATTCCTTTTACACTTTTTGAGAAAGATAAAAAATGACTTGTTAAGAAAATGATAATAAGGTTCCCTTTAAACTATTTTTAAAAAATTAGAACAAGTGTAAAAATGTATTGAATAAATAATTTTATAATATTAAATATTTTTTAAAAAAGTTAAGGATAATATGATTATGTAAGAAAAATCATTCTCAAAGTAAACGAGAAATAATGTTAGTTATTCTAAAAAACAAATCTAGATAATTTTAAGTACTAAAGATAGTAAGATGGTAATATTACTTGAAAATTTCAAGAAAAACTATAGGATAATAAAATTAAATGGGTTTATTATAATATTGTCAAATAATTTCCATTAATTGAAATTCAAGTATAAAAAATCCAGATTAAAATGAAATTGAATCATAAACCCTTACCGCTTTGGTAACTTTTGAATCATATCCCCCATGAAAGAAATAACTTCATATAAAATATTAAATACCATGAATATAAATATATTCATCATATAACGGATTATTAAATACACCTCATAAAAATAAATAGGTGCATAATACTAAATATGACTAAACAGAGTGGAATTTGAGAGGAAATCTCTTACAAAGATCATACCATTGATCTAAGGAACAATATATGAATTTATTATGTGTATAAAATGAAAATAAACATAAAAAAATTTAAATTAAACATTAAATAATCGATATCCATTATACACATAATCTTAAAATAGAAAAGATGATGAAGAATTAATATAACCCAAAGAGGATAAATTGAGTTATGAAACCCATTACCAATGACTAACTTTCAATTAAAATCCCCATGGGTGAAATAATTTTAAGTATAACTTAATATACCATTAAGTATTAAATATTTGTAATATAACATGTGAAATGGCTTTATATACATCATATAAAATTTAATTGGTGCATAATAACAAATATTTCTCAATGGAGTGTAAATTTACATGAAATACATTACCTCACGATTCCATCTATTTGAACATAATTAAACCACATTTATAATGGTTTTAATCATTATATTATTTTACACTAGATTCATATACATATTTATAATATCAAATATGATCTTATTTTGACATATTATCACTCGTCCATTAATAATAATTCATTGTTACCATTGTTTTCGGTGTTAACTTCTTTGTTTACTCATGCATATTTTTCCATGAAAGTTATAGTTATTTTGAATATGATATAGTTCCATAATATATTGAATTATAATAATTTAATAAATAAAATAATTATTAATTATATACACTTCTTTGAATCATTCTTGAAATTAAATTATGGTAAATGAACCACATCTCTTCGTTGATATGGTAGGTCATACGTATGCACGAGCAACGTTATCATTTGATTAATGGGTGAAAGGTTATGAAATTTGATGAAATTATAATTTTCTAGAATGAATATAATTTCATATGTTTCATATATATTTATCATTTCAATTATTATTACTATCTATGTTAATTTATCATCAAAAAAAATTCCATTGGTTTGCAAGACGGTAGTTCGTCATACGCATAAGTGATGGATTTGTTCACCATTTGATGGTGAGGGAGATGGATAAATATTATTAAATAAACAAAATAATATCTAATTATATGTATATAATGTTGTTATTATAATTTAATTTTTAAGAACTAATTTGAGGTGGTAAAAGAATAAATAAAAAATAAAGAGCTTAGTGAAGATGATTTTCTTCTCTTAGAAAGACCTCCTTTGAATATATTACTAAGGACCCTAGGGTTAGTCTTTTGGGAATACTACAAAGTCAAGAATGTATATAAGTATTTTTTGGAGATATTTAGGTAGGGTTTTTTGTTAAATTTCCTAAGATGTGTTAATAATTGAGGGGAGGGGTTCCTTTAAATAATTCAGGGGAAGTGGAATTCTTTTAAAAACTCAAAATTATTAAATAATGGGAAGTCACTCTCTACCCAAGTGTACCAAAAAAGGAGAAAGAAATTATTATAGTGAATTTAATGTAAATCCACACATACACAAAAAAAAATAAGCATGTTTTAAACATGTTATATAGAAACCCTACTTTTTCATACATTATTATTACTTCTTTTCAAAGATAAATAAAGTAAAAGTGTTACAAAACAAGGATTTAATGGTTTAGTGTATTTGAAAAATTAGGACTGAACATAAAAGTTACATAATAAAACATAAAAATTATTTAATTAATTATTATATAGAAACTTATTGGCCCTCATGTACTCTATAGTATAAGTATTCACCTAAGGATATAAGTCAAAGATTGGGGTGAGCTAAAAGCCTAGTAAGAGGATAGATAATAACATTAATCAATAAAACATGGGAGAGCATAATCATTATAAAAATAACACAATCATGGGATCATTATAAAAATCATGAGAGGAATTATTATATAAAGTAACGGAATGTGGAAATGTATAAAAATGAAACATCGTATTTTAGAGGTGAACTACCGCACATAGTTGTGAACAAATCTAGCACCATGTTATTATATAACATATGCGAATAATCATAAAATCCCCATAGTGAATAGATATAAAATAATTTTAATGAATATTTCAAATTATATAATGATATATCTAACACTACCCAATTAATTGGATCACTAAATAATTCTAGGTCCACTTGTCACATCATAACATTTATATAATCATGCATGCCACATTGAATATATAACAATATTTGTTATAAGATAACCCATGGAAATAAATGGGTTTCATAAAAATTTCATAAATAATACATTCATGAATAAACATTTAGGATCCCAAAATAAATATAAAATATCATACTTGGTATAAGAATCATCAATATTGAGTGAAGAAGAAACAGTCTCAAGGTAAGTAAAAGATGTGTTTTTTAAGAAGAGATATTTTGGGAAAACCTTTAAATTTTTCATAAAATAATATTGGACTCATTTATATCCCAAATAAAATTATTAAATATTAAATTAATTTCTAGGAATATTAAAATAAAATCCACAATGAAATTTGGCTAAAAAGAGGAATAAACTAAAGAAAGTAAATTGGGTTTCAGAATCCTATTTCCTTTTGTTTGAATGACTTATTCACTTTAATATCATAGATAATAAAATTATATTCATTAATTAATAAATAAAGAACCTATTATACATGGTTTTTATTTATTATATCTCTATTTAGTTCATTTATGGTCGTTATGATTAGTTATAGAGTTTAATTTCAGTGTTTGGGAGTGTTCGTTTTCTTTGTTTTAATGATCAGTTAAAATGTATATATGCATGTAAGATCATGTAAAAATGAATATGTGATTGTGATACCTTCCTATTGTGAGGTTCTCAAGGATGAGAGGAGGGAATCTGGAAAGCAGGTGGCCAGCTGAAGGATGAGGAAGGACTACTCTAAGTTTCCGAATCCGCTTCCCACTAGATCCTCTTTCAAACAATCACTGCAGGAGCTAATCTCCTTAGAGAAATTGAACATTAGGAGGAAGTATGCCAAGATCCTACGGCACTAAAAAAGCTCGGAATGGGAGATGGATACTGTGTAAGGAGACTCTAATATGGTTTGTGATGGGTATGATTCTTATGATATGTAATCGACTTATGAAGTGTGGTTTGTGTACTGTTGTACTTTTCTTTTTATTTAATAAATAGTCAGGGGCCTACCTCTAATGGACTTTCCTGGTATGTTATTAGTGAACTCAAAAAACTATAATTGGTCTTATATCACTACTAAAAATACGGCCTTTATCAGTGCTAAAAATGGCCTTTATCAGCGCTAGAAAAAGCGCTGATAAAGCCAGCGTAGATAATAGGGGGCCCCTTTATCAGTGCTCCGAAAAGCGCTGATATAGGACCCCTTTATCAGCGCTAAAAAAAAGCGCTGATAAAAGGGGTCTTTTATCAGTGCCAAAAAAAGCGCTGATAAAAGTACCCCTTTATCAGTGCTTTTTTAAAAGCGCTGATAAAATGTAAAAAAATTGAAAAAAACAATTAAAAAAAATTAAAAAAATACTGCCAATTGGGGGGCTTTTATAGCTCTTGAGCCCCCCCCCCCCCTTTTACAGCGCTTTTCTTCCCTTGTACATCGCCCCACACACCCCCTCCACCCTTTAACAGCGCTTTCTGCTATATTCCCCCATGGGCGCGCGCCCCAGCCTCCACCAGGATTTGAACTCGAGACCTCCCCCTGTGCGCCTAAGCCTTTACCACTACTCTATTTTGATTTGTCTTCCAATTCATGATATCTATATATATATATATATATATTTAGTTATATTGATTCGTATACTAATATATATTTATATTAATATATATATATTTATATTAATATATATATATTTATATTAATATATATATAGTTATATTATTATATATATATATATATAGTTATATTAATATATACATATAGTTATATTAATATATATATATAGTAATATTAATATATATATATAGTGATATTAATATATATCTATATCTATATATATATATATATTTAGTTATATTTATTCGTATATTAATATATATTTATATCAATATATATATATAGTTATATTAACATATATATATTTATATGAATATATATATATAGTTATATTAATATATATATATAGTGATATTAATATATATATTTATAGTAATACTAATATATATATATGTAGTTATATTAATATGTATATAGTTATTAGATTAATATATATATATATATAGTTAGATTAATATATATATATATAGTTAGATTAATAGATATATATAGTTAGATTAATATATAGGTATATAAATATTCATATATTTGTATTTTAAATAAAATGGATGTTAGTTATTATTTAGATAAAGCTAATATATTTTATATGTAAATATATTTTATTATTTATATTTATAATTAAATTTTTAGGTGTGAATATATAAAAAAATATGAAATATTGTAATATTTTTTATTATAAATATCAGTTCATTATAAAAAAGGATGAAATTTCAAAGACATAATATCAATATTAATGTAATACGTTGGAATAAATTCAGACCCCGCCAAAAAAATCCAATAATACCCCCTTAAACGAGGGTGAAAATCCAAAAAATGTTAAAAAATCGGGGTACCCCGACTAAAAACTCAGTTTTGGAGGCCTTATGGTCCTATTTTGGCCTCGAAAATCGCTTGACGAGGGAACCCCTTGTCATAGCGACGTAGAGATCGTCGCAGGCTTCGATTTGATATGTGGTAGAGCTCAAACGGACATCCGGATCAAAAGTTATGGATGTTTGAAGTTTGAGTTGTGTTTTCAACATATTTTGGATCTTTTTTTAATTTTTTTAATTTTTTTAGTCTTCAAATTGTTATTAAATGACTATTACTCCATAATTATTATCAAATTATTAATTAAAAATATTTTTTTAATTTTTTAAGAAGCCATTTTCATTAAATATCTTATATATTAAGTATAATAAGGGTAAATGTACATTTATACTTGTCTAAAATATATTTAAAAATTATATATTATATTTATATAACAATATAACTATATTAATATATTAATATATTAATATATTTTTAATTTTTTATTTGAAGCCGACCCTTTATCAACGCTACTAAACAAGCGCTGATAAAGGGGGGCCCTTTATCAGCGATAAAAAAAGTGCTGATAAAGGGGGGGCGCTGCGAAAAACTGTTTTTGTGGTAGTGTATATATTATTTTTTAAGATATCAGTATGATTAATTAGATAACATGTGGATGATAGTCATTTATATTAATTTTGGCATTTTTCGATCACAATGAACTCATTTTATTTTATTATTTAATATTATTAATATATGTTAGTTATAGAGCATAAAAAGGTTATAAAAAAATTTCAATATATTTCAACCATTATAATGGTTTTATTACCATAATTTAAGGTGGTAACTATAGAGGAAAACTTATGATCCTAATAGGCAACAAATCAAAACCTCACAGACGATATTTTTATTTTTAGAATAAAAGGGGGTGAAGAAGGGATTTTATGAGAGATATTTCATTAAAATAATAAAATTATATTATATATAAAATACTATATTTGTCATTATACTTAGATTTAGGTAAGTGAGTATATAATAAGAAATTAAAATAAATTCAGTGAAATGAAAAGAAAGATAAAGAGGATTTTACATCTTGTATTCTTCTCCTTGAGAACCTCCTTTGAGAAAATTTATTAGGTCTTTTATTGAGACCAAAGGAACCTATATGTGGGGTAGGGTCTTGGTAAGAGGATTGGGCATAATTTGGAAAAGGATAAAAACTTGATAGATGTTTGGATAATAGGTGGTAGGGATGGTATTTGTAGGGGTGGAGAGGGGTGTTTTTTCATTATTTTATTCATTATTTTATTTTGGCAGAAGATTATATATATTTTGAAACTTATCCTTAATGATATTAAAATAATGAATGATATTTTGATATTATGTGATTAAATTATCCATAAATCATCTATGACTCAATAATTCATGTATTTGTTTAATACTATAAATTACCATATTTTACTATTCACTAAAAATTCAACTATACTAGAAAAATATACAAAATTCACCATAAAATTTCTTTGAAGAGTAGAATTTGAATATGATATCCATTTTATGAAAATAATTTTCTAAGTATGAGAAATTTAATTTTTTTTAAAATCATTATTACATGGAAAATACTGATTTTAAAATTATAACTGATTCTATAACATTTTAAATTTTTAATTAAGGTCTCATAAATTTATATTATAATCACAAAAAATGAAATACTAATTTATGAATCTATATTATGAAAAAAGTTATATTAAATCATTATAGTAATTATAAAAATATAAATAATCATATATATTTTATAAAAAAATACTAAGATTTAATTAATAATTTTTAAAACATTTATATACTTATAATATGGTATAATTATATCATATTATAATTTATACGATGTCTAAATTATATTTATAAATTCATAGATGAGGTTATGATTCTATTTGTTGAATTAGTATTCCTAATGTTCACATTATTATTGCAAAGGTTGAGTTATTATTACATTAGTATAGTCTCTTTAACTTATATAATTACCTCTTATTACATTAATTCTTCATTTATAAAGTTTTTATTATGTTATATATTTGATTTTATGTGATTAATACTATATGTAATAATTATAAGAAGGTATTTTCCATTTATAAAATTTTGGGTTGTTACATTCTTCCACATTATGAAATTTCAACCTCAAAATTTCATTTTAAAAAAACATGTGAGGGTAGTAGTAGTAGTAGTAGT
This sequence comes from Viscum album, assembly GCA_963277665.1. Taxonomy (NCBI): domain Eukaryota; kingdom Viridiplantae; phylum Streptophyta; class Magnoliopsida; order Santalales; family Viscaceae; genus Viscum; species Viscum album. Next base: position 819,604,185 of record OY728165.1, read on the forward strand.
TTATTTTTTTATTCAAAAAGAAAAGGTCAAGAAAGAAAATATACCCTCAAGGGGGTCTGAAATGGTGGAGCCCAAGAGAATCCACCAGCACAATAGAGGCACATTCAGGAGGGAGGGAGAGAAGACAGTCATAAATGATGAGAGGCACGTCCTGCCTACCCAAGCGAGCAAGGGAGTCCGCTGCAAAGTTAGCCTCCCTCCAACTATAATGAATAAGCTTCCCATGTGAGGTTCTGATATTACACCTTCTGGTGAGGTAAGTGAGCTCCCAAGGAACCCTACTGGTCCCTTTCATGATCTTCGCAGGGGTTTCTGAGTCCGTCTCAATTTCGGACGATGTAAACTTCCCTCTTCTACACACCGACAGACCCAAAGCCAGTGCATGGACCTCTGCACTCAGGGAGTTTCCTGGACCATAAAAGGCACTAAAGGTGATGAGAACCGAGCCTGAGGAATATCGCAGCACTCTTCCCCCTCTCATGATTCCCCCCATGCAGGAACCATCAATTTTGAGTTTGAATTCCATAACAGGTGGCCGCCATTTAACCCACCGACCTGTCCCCTCTCTCAGAAAACAGGGGCGGTTGAGCAGATTGCTAACCGCAGTTGACGTCAAACCACCTTTGATCTTAGAAGCAAGCTCGAAGATGAGGGATTTGAGACTAGCTTGGAGGAACAACAGAAAATGATTTTCTCCCCTCCGAACCTGATTGTGAGCCTCCCAAAGCACCCAACACAAAGCCACAATGATGATCGTTCTAACCGTCCGCTCTTGGCCAGAAGACCCCGAGCCAGAAAACCAGCACTCCACGTATTCCTGTAAATAATACTCTTCATCATTTCTTCATGGATTATACGTGAATAGAGACCAATGATGAAGTGCCCAATTACTTTTAAAGAACAGGTGCTTCGCCGACTCGCTCGTGTGATTAGTGCAACAGAAACATCGAGAGGCCAAAGTAATGCCCCGGCGCTGGATGTTGTCCTCTGTAGGTAGCGCCCTATTCCTAATTCTTCATAGTAAAAAGTTCATTCCAATAGGGATTTCATTGTACCAGATTGCTGGCACCCAAGCATTGGTGGTGCTATCTGGCTGAATGATACTCCTGAAACCTTGCGAGGTAAGCCTGCCTGAGCTAGTAGACAAGAAGAAACACCTATCGTGTTCCTCACTCATGACAATATTTTCGAACACAGACATATGATTAGAATTCAATGAAGTATTGATCAAGTCGAATTCCTCGCATGCACTACTGAAATTTATATCCATAAAAGGATAGTCGGGGTATCCCAAGGGTTCCCCCGACCAATTGGTGTCCCAAAACCTGATCCTCCCAGCACCGATGATCCATCTCGCATGACCAGAAAATGTGTCAATAAGAGATAACATGCACCTTTCTAGCCTCGTGGAACTATAGAGGCCCCTTGTTTCAAGCCTCAGGTAATTTTCTTTGAAAAACTTTTCCCACATCGAATCCCCGATGATAACTTCCCAAGCGAGTCGTGCCTGAAGACTTTGGAGAGTGCCCTGGATATCGTTGAGACCAATTCCTCCTGCCTCCACTAGTCTAGCCAGGATCTTCCAGGATGCCCAGTGGTATCTACCCTCCTCCTTGGCGTCCCACAGAAAAGAGTTAAGGATAACTTCCATTCTCTCCACAGTACGCTTAGGAGGGTGAATCACCGAGAAGAGGTGCATGGGGATGGACGTGAGGACACTATTGATCAACGTAATACGTCCACTGAATGAGAGAAGATTATTCTTCTAGTTATAGATTCTATCCAGAATGCGATCAAGGATCACAGATAAGTGCACCTTCTTAATGTGTCCACAGGAGATCGGCACCCCGAGGTAAGAAATGGGAAGCAGCATCCTACAACAACCCAGGATCTTTTGAATCTCCTTGTTCCTTGGAACTGGACTTTTGTCTAAGGGTAATTCTTCTTCATTTCTTCATATGGTTCATATATTTCCTTTCAATATTTATGGTTCCACAATAATAATTTGAACAGGTGATTATTCTTGTTTCATGGAACTTTATCACTACACTCTAATATCGTCACTGGATGTTCCTTGTAAAAGACACCATTTTATAACTATACCACTTCTGAATTCAATACATGTGAGGGATATGGTATGTATTTCCCAAATATAAATACATTTAATACATCATGTACTTGAGACATGGTTGGTGGATGTTCTAGTCGATAGCACATAGCTCCAACCTGATTAAGAATCTCAAGGGGGTTGATGTACCTGGGATTCATCTTTCCTTTCTTCACAAATCTCATGATCCTATTCCATGGAGATATATGGAGGAATACCATGTCTCCAAACTCAATATCTAGGTCCCATCAATGATTGTTTGCAAATATCTTCTATCAAATTTGGGCTTCCATTATGTGATGTTAAACGGTTTTCTCCTTTTCCAACATTTCTTTGACCATAAAAGGTCATACCAGCTTACCTTCACCAACATCAACCTAGCACATCGATGTTTTGAAAATTTTCCCATAAAGGGATTCTTATGGAGACATTTGGAGACTTGAGTGGAAACTTTTGTTGTAAGAGAACTCAAACATAGGTAGATATTAGTTTCATACTCCATTGAGGTCCATAGAACATGATCTCAACATGTCTTACAGTTTCTTAATTGTCTGCTCATATTGGCCATCAGTTTGAAGAAGATAAGCCATACCAAATTTCAGCATAGTGTTTAGATCCTGTTGGATAATTTTTCATAATTTTTAGGTGAAACGTGAATCTTAATTATACACAATCTATAGTGGTACTCCATTCATCCTTTAAACTTCTCTAGTGTATATATGTGCAAGTTAATCTAGTTATAATTCATCTTGAATTGTGATAAAGTGGGTTGTGTTTATAATATTATCCACACAAAAACATATAGCATTGTTTCCTATAGATGTCTTTGGATGTCTGATGAAAAATTCCAGGGTGATGTTTCCCTATTTCCATTTGGTATGTTTAGTTTATTCATTATCCCATTATAATTTTTCTTTTTAGATTAAACTTGCTAACATACTATGCAATTGGATTTATACCCAGTGATCTCCATCTTTATATTTTCCCACCAATAATTTCCTTAGATATCTCAATACATATTTGTTCTCCCTTAATGAATAGGTAATTTTGAGTTATGTGTATCATTTAGAATCTCTTTATTTATCTTTGTATTATATGGTACACATAGTCGTGACCAAAATCTCATGAATCCTTACTCATCCATTTTCCTTTCTTAATGATTACCATGTCTAACCTTTGAAAATCTAAGAAGATTGGATCCTTCTAAATTCTCAACATTGATAATTTTATTGTATCCTTTATACATAGAGCATCATCCACTTTATTAGCTTTACTAGGATGGTGGTGGATTTAGCATTTATAATCCTTGATTTTCTCAAACCGTCATCACTGGCACTTATTAAGTACCTTCTATGTGAATATATATTTGAGGTTGTTATAATCAGTATATATCTCACACTTCTCCCCATAGAGATAATGTAGCTAGATTTTCAATATGAAGATCACAGCTTCCAACTCTATATCATGTGTATGATAGTTTTTCTCATTAATTTTTAATATCCTCAAGGTATAGGATATCACTATATCATTTTTAAATAGCATAGATCCAAATCCCTTATTTGAATAATCATTGTATACCACAAAGAGTTCCCCACTAATCAGAAGTGTCTGTACTAGTGAAGTGATAATTCTCATTAAAAACTCTTTGAAGAAGTCCTCACATTCTATAGTCCAAAAAAAAATTCCCTCTTCCGAGTCATCTTTGTTAGTAGGTTTGAAAATTGTGGTAAGTTATTCAAAAATCACCGACAATACCAATCTAGACCAAGGAAACTAAAAATCACCATTACTGACGTTTTCTTGGGACAATCTTTGATTTCATTGTCTTGGAAGGGTCCATAGTTATTCATTTTCTAATAATAACATTCCCAAAGAAATATACTTCCTCCATATAGAACTTAGATTTACTATTATTTTCATAATGTTAGTCCCTTCACAAACTACTTATCATAGTATCCAAATTCTCCTTATGTTCCTTCTTTATATTAGAGTATATTATAATATCATCGATAAAAACTACCCCAAATTTATAGAGGCAATATCTAAAGACTCTATTTGTTAAATCTATTAATATTGATAGATAATTAGGGAGTCTGAAGGGCATCACTATGTACTAATAGTGTCCATACATCATTATAAATATAGTCTAGTTGGTATCTCCCTTTAATTTAATTAGTGATATCCAAACTAAAGGTCCACCATAGATAAATACTTCCCCCATGCAGTTTATAATACTATTCATCTATCTCTGGAAGAGAATAATTGTTCATTCTCGTGAATTTTTTTAGGTAGCGATAATCAATGAGGAGGTGCATTGTTCAATCTTTATTCTTGATAAAGATGACTGGTACACACCATGGTGAATCTCTTGGGTGTATACAACCCTTTTTTGGATTCTCTTGTAACTTGTTCTTCGATTCCTCCAACTCAATGGTGTCTATTTTATAAAGTTTCTTTGATACAGGCAAAGATCCTGGAATAATTTAAATTTACAAATCAACCTCTCAGTTATGATAAATCCCATGAAATTCCTTAGGTAACACATCAATATTGTCCCTCACAATGGTAATGTATTTGAGAAATATTATCACCTTTGTCTTAATAATTTGAGTTAGATATTCTGGATCACAAGGCAATAATATCCAAAATTGAGATGATGATTCAAAAGTAGATTCATCCTCCTCCTTAAACTTGTATAGAATTGAAGAATTCCTTGGGAAATTAAGAGTGATCTCCCTTTCCCGGAAGTTTATATTGGATTTGTATAAATATATCCAATCTATATCAAATAGAAAATCAAACTCTTCCAACGGATGTAAGCCAATATTTTATAGGGTTTTCAGTCCAAAAACATTAACCGGTGAGGAATTATATACTAAGGATGCAATAATTTCCCCATTTACTATTATCAGAGATGACTTAACCTCCATATTTTGAGGTGGCGTTTAAATATTTCTACTAAACATGCAGGATATGAAAAAATTCATCGAACCATAATCAAATATTTTGTCCGCTACTCTTTAATGAATAACTAATATACCTATCACCACATCATTATTGAGCTCCACCTCAATTGAAATTATGGCATAAACATTCCCTTACACCATTCACTTTGGAGGCTACTAACATTCATTACCATTAAGGATTCAAGGTTTTCGTCACTGGATTATATAGTACCCTTTCTCCCTATATTTTTAGCATTGAAACTTAGGGGTTTCTCTTCTTTCTTCCACCGTATTTTCCATCTCCATAATGTATCTTCGATATTCATGATCTTAGTGTCCTTATCTCCCACACTTGAAGCATTTACCCATACTTATGAGGAAATTCCCATGATTCTTCTTCCCAAATTTCTGACAAGTGATTGGTTGAGTTTTCTTTACAAAGTTTTCATTAGATCCCCCAACTTGAAACTCTATCTTTTATTCCTTATATCCATAGCCATGGGAGCATTATAGAAAATCCATATTCACTTTCAGATCATATTGAATAACTTCTTCATAAATTTTAATGTCCCAAATTTATAGATCCTTTTGAAGGTATAGTTTTAAATCACAAAAGAATATATCTATTTTTCTATCATTTTTTATAACAAAGCCTATGGTGTACCTTCAAATCCTTGTGAATTTTTCATTGTATGTTACGACTGATTCACCATCCTTTTTTGGTAACTCTAAAAATCATCACTTCATCTTCATATGAAGAGTTTGAAGGAAATACTTGTTATGAAATATTTTCTTAAAGTCTTACCACTCCATCTATTCAATTTCATCCATCAGCTTGATGTTCTTAATCAATTACCACCATTAATTGGCCTCTCCATCAAAATGATAAATGGACAGAATCACCTTCTCCATCTCAAAATAGTGAATCATATAAAAGAAATTCTCCGTTGAGTTTCCCCACTATTCTATTACAAGTAGATTAGATGATCCACTAAATTTAGATGGTTTTTTCCACATAAAAGACTTGATAGTCAGTTTATCCCTCTTAGATGATGGAGTACATTCTACATTATTCAGGTTATTTTTCATAGCTTGAGACATCTCTTTAAGCATCTCCATGAAATTTTGAACTCCACCACCCAAGAAAATGAGTATGTCATTCGATAAATCATTGTATTGTACCTCATACTAGTTATTGTCCTAGTTTCTTCTAGTTCTCACCATCTTCTTAAATATAAAAAGTTTGAGCAAAACATAAGTTAAAAATTCATGAATAAATAACTTCTTCCTTTGTGAAATTAACTCTAAAGGAATATGTTGTGGGATTTCTAGGATTATCATTTTTCTAAGACAACTATTCTTGGGTTATTACATAAACATATCCTCATACTATAATTTTTCACTAATGATCTCTTATAAAAATTCATAAATTAACTAAACCAATCTCTAATACCAACTATAGAGGCCCTAATTTTTCATACATTACTATCACATCATTTTAAAGATAAAAAACATAAAACCATTACAAAACTATTATTCAATGATTTATTGTCGTAGGGAAATTAAGACCATAGAGAACATTTAAATAATAAAACTTAAACATTATTTAATTCCTTATTCCCTAGATTCTTAGTGTCCCTCTTGTACTTCTTAGTATAAGTATTCACCTGAGGATATACATCAAAGAAAGGGGTGATCTAAAATCCTAGTAAGAGGATAGATAAGAACATGAATCAATATAACATGGGAGATCATAATAATTGGGAACATAAAATAGTTATGGTATCATGAACATAGCCATGATAGGAAAAATTAGATGAAGTCATGAAATGTGTAAATTCATAAAAATCAATCATCTGGTCTTATTTGAGAACTACTACACATATTTGTGGACAAATCTAGCATCATGTTCACAAATAATATATCTTTATAATCATAACATCATCATTGTGAAAAAATATAGCATCAAGTATACACATATTACTCATTATCTCATCATATATATCACATTACCTAATGCATTGGAGCACTATATAATTCCACACACATCGTTCATATCATAACATTTACATAATCATACATGCCACATGGTACGTATAAAAATATTTCTCATAAAATAACCAATGGAGAGAAAATGGGTTTCATGAGAATTTAATAAAGAATAAATTCATGAATAAACTTTGGGTTTCCCAAAATAAAAATAAAATATAATACTTGGTATAAGACTCATAAATATTGAGTGAAGAAGAAACAATCTCAAGGGAAGTAAAAGCTATGTTTTTTTGAAAGAATATATCTTTTTAAAAAACCTTCGCATTTGTCATAAAAAAATTAGAAGCTTGTATATCTCAAAAACGAAAAATTCAGAACAATTAAATTAATTTCAGTAATATTATAATAAAATCCACAATGAAATTTGGCACAAAATAGAAATATCCTAAAGAATCTAAATTGGGTTCGAGAATCACTATACCTTATGTCTGAATGATTTATTCACTTTAATATCCTAGATAATAAAATTATATTCATTAATTAATAAATATAGAACCTATTATTAATCTTTTTTTATAATAACTTTATTAATATCATTTATATCCATTATAATGAGTTGTAAAGTTTTATTTCATCATTCAAAAGTGTTCGTTTTCTTGGTTTTCATGATCAGTTCACTTGTATACATGTATGAAAGATTATGTAAAATGAGAATAATTATCTAGAATTTAAATTATTTGTTATTAGTTAACATACATAAGTATAATTTTTCTTTTATATTATTTTTTCAGATATTAGTATGATTCATTAGATAACATATTAATGATAATCGTTTGGATTATTTTTAGTGGTTTTCGATGACAACAAACTTGTTTAGTTTTATTATTTAATATTATTTATAGAAGCTAGTTATAGAACATAAAAAAGGATAAAAAGTAAATTTTACAATATTTTTCAACCAAAATAATGGTTTTATAACGATATTTTATGGAGTTAAATAAAAATGAAAACTTTTCTTCCTTGAAGGTGATAAATCAACACCTCACTAATGACGTTTTAATTTTTAGAATAAAAGGGAGAGGAGAAGGGATTTCATAAAAGATATTAATTTAACATAATAAAATTCTAGTATATATAATGTAATGCAGTTATCATTCCACATGTATGATGGGAGTTGATAAGAGAATAAGAAGAGAAAATAAATTGAAAGAAAATAAAAGAAAAAGAAAGTGGATTTTACCTCTTGTATTCTTCTCCTAGAGAATTTCCCTAGGGAAAATGAATATGGTCTTCTTTTGATAAAAACTTCTCATATAAATTGATGAGGGTATTAGAAATAGTATTTGGTGTAATTTTTACAAGGATCAAAGCTTTAAAGTTTTTAGGGGAAGAGGTGGTGAGGGTGTATTTATAGGGTAGGAGGGGGTGTTTTTTCATTATTTTTTTATTTTGGATCAAGAATATCAATATTTTGAAACTTATCACTAAATATATAAAAATATGGAAGAATATTTTTATATTATTGGCTTACATAATCTATGAATCAAATATGACTCAATAATTCATGTATTTTTTTAAATACCGTAAATTACCAAATTTCACTATTCACCAAAAATTCCACTATTTCAGAAAAATCTCAAAAATTATTCCTAACCATTTTCTAATGTGTATAATTAAAAAATTAAATCCATTTTATTAAAATAATTTTATAAGTTTGAGAAATTTAATTTTTAATTAAAATCATCATTTACTTGGAAAATACCGATTCTAAAATTATAACCAATTTTATAACATTTTGAATTTTTAATTAAGTTATCATAAATTTATCTTATAATAATATGACAAAATATATTAATATTGGAATATATATTATGAAAAAAAAATTATATTTAATAATTATATTGATTATAAAAATGTATATAGTCATTTATTTTTTATAAAATAATACCAACACTTAATTAATAATTTTTAAAACATATATTTACTTATACTATGATATAATTATATCATATTTCCATTTATAAGTTACATAAATTTTTTGTATACTGTAATATATGAGGATAATATTCTATTTTTTGAATTTCTATTCCTAATGTTCTTATTTCTATCTCAATGCTTTGGTTACTATTCTATTGGTATAGATTTCTTAACTTATATAAATACCTCTTATTTCATTCATTCATCATTTAAAATGTTTTTATTGTGTAATATATGTAATTTTATGTAATATATACTATAATTATTAACTATAAGAATAAATTTTTCATTGATAAAATTTTGGTTTGTTACATCTTATTCACTTCACCTCAAATATTACTCACTTTTACTATTTTAGTTTTCACCGCGGTAACTAGTTTTTTAACCTAGGTAATTTATCCTATAATCCTAAAATAAAATGAAAATTATTAGATAATTTGGACCCATTTATTATAAATATTAAATAAAATTTTTCAAATAAAAATTTTATATGTACGGAAACTTAATTTTGGAACAATCGAATGTTACACGGAAACCATAGTTTTTATCTTAATCATAGTAATTAATTTTTACTATTTTTACAATTTGTTATGGCCATAAAATAATTTGACATTATTAAATAGTTTCAATTATTTTGATTAAAAATATTTAATCCATTTTATGAAATTTAATTCAAATATTTTGAATGATTTAATTTAAAAATAAACTTACTATCACGATAAAAAAAGAATCCTTTTTAGAAATCCATTTTTCTAGAAAAAGATTATATTATATTAATTACATATCTATTAATCATCATTATATGATTTAAATTAATATAATAATATATTTAATATATAGATTTCAATTAAATTATTAATTATCAAATATTATTTAAATTAATTAAAATAGAGAAATATTATGCACTTAAAAAGGTTTTTAGAAAAATGTGTTTTTAAGACTCAAATAAATGTATACCAATATCTAGTATAAATATGATCTAAATGTAATTAATTAGATTAAATATAAAATAAATAATATTTATTCTACTTTGAAATCTAATTCAAATAATAATGTTACTTTTAAATTAATTTATTTATTAAAAAAGAATGATAGTTTTACAAAAAAGTGTTATTTTTCAATATTTACTGAAAAATAACTCTTTTCATAAAAATATCAAATTTTAACACTAATTTAATTTTTAATGATAGTTTAAAAAATGATGTTCATTTTTTACAATTAAAATTATAAAATATATATATATTTATTATTTTATTCTCACAAAAAGAAATAAAAAGATTGAAAATGTTTTTTTGTAGAATGTAAAGACTGCTAAAAATAAAGAAATTATTTACCAATATAGTACATTCGTATAAAAAATTTATACATAATTTTAAAATCGTGGTAATTCTTATTCATACCGCTAATTGTAATGGCTATGTTATAATGGTCAAGTTTAAATTGTATATCGCAGTTTGTTTAGGCTCGAGGTTGTGTTTCGGATACGCTATCAAACATAATGATCTTACTTAAAAAATTTGGTGTATTAAATTATTCCCACCTTGAATAAATTATTTCTTCCAAATTTGAATGTGTTCCTCAATATAAAGGGTTTGACATTTTAAAATTTCTTTATTGAAAATATACATCGTAAAAAGGGTTAATAAAACTTCCTATTAAAATAGGGAAAGGGAAATATTATGGAATTATATGATAACACAAAACTATATTTCTATATTGGAGAAAATTAATAGGAATTTAAAATTTGTACATGGAGAAGTAAACTAATGACTAAGGACTAAATAGATTTATATAGTGGCTGGTTAAGATAAAGTTAACTACCAAAAAACCATAAATCTATAATGGGTGAAAAGACCATCAATACATCAGAAATGATTTTAATAGGATAACATTTTTTCAGGATTCATTTCCTAGATTAGAGTAATTCCATTCCCATCTTGAATAATAATATAAGAAAATATACTTACTTTATATATTTCTATTTTATAAGATTAATTTCATCTTTTGGTTGTGATTTGACAAATTTAAACTTCATATCTTACTCCAATAAATGAATTCTTGATATGAATTTTTTATTCCTAAAGCACTAAAATTACCTTTCTACAGATATTAAGTTATTCCTCATGTATTTAATTTTTTACCCAAAATGAAATGGTTCCCAAAATGTGAGATAATAATTAAAATGTATAATTATTTATTTGAAGAAATAATACACTTTAATTCAAATTTTCAACCAAAATTCAAACTTAGATTATTTTAAAAATAAATAACCCTACATCCCGATTAACCAAAATATTCTCAACATTAAATAATTTTTTCACCTCAATTTTGATCTCATACATTTTAACATAAATCCCCATAAATTTAATTTTATTCTTCCCAAATAACCCCTTATATTAAAACCAATGGTTATATATGTAAATAAGCCAAGTAAAATGTCTCATGAAAAAGTATTAATCATCTCATAATTAAAATGATTTGATCCTGTAATATGTTTCCAAAAATAAATGTAATATATATCCATAAAACCATTTTAATTCAATAAATTCACACTTACTAGTATATAATGTAGGATGGTGGTAGGATTCGCACCCTTATTCCCTTTGTTTGTGAGTTCAATACCTAAGGCCTTCATGGATTTGACGTATTATCATTTGATATGCGAGTTTTCCATTTTCTAGAACAATATAAATATCACTCCTATAATATTCATAAAAATATGATGAAGATCCTAAAAAATAATATTATATATCAAATCACTTTTTAACAATAAATTTTCTCTATATAACAATATGTTTTTCAGAAAATAAAATTACCTTAATTGACTTTTATTGCCTTAACATCAATAATAATATTAACCCTAAAGGATATCAATAACTTTAAACTTATTTCCACTAAATATAAAATCATAATTCCTCAAATAACTTTCTCACTAATACATAATATATAAATAAGGGTTACACATACCTTAAACATCTATTAAAAGTCCTTAAATGTCTCCAAGGTACTTCCATTAAAAAAACCTCACAATGGGTATTTTTTAATGAAAAATTAAAAACAAACATAGACTTATTAACTCATTTTGGCGCCTAAAAATATTATACTTTCCTTATATAAATCATAAAATTAGTTTCTTTGAACAATTTCCTCAGAGTAATTCATATAGTTAGGTTCCCTAATCTATGTTTTCCTAAATCTTGTTCCCAAGGTTTCTTATAAAACTCCCTATAATGCCAACAACAAAGACCTGAATCTAGTCACTCAGAATCAATAGTCACTTTATTACATTGGCATAAGATATAATTGATCACATCTTAAAGGCTTTAATAGTTCAATAGTATTGGTAAAGTAGATACATTCTTAAGTCTTACATTACCTTTGAAAAAATAAAATATAATATAGTGATTGTAAATATTTATCACCCTTATAATCTTTTAAAGATTCCTTCTTCACATCATGTTGGAAATGGAATAAAATAAAGGGTGATATAATCTTATTAGTAAGGCTATTCATATAGTGGAATATATGATGAATAAATTAGTCATAATCAATATAGAAAGGTAAATAACTTAAAACCCATTCCATTTAATCAATAACAAAGGAATTATCATCCATCCATGGATAATATTAATGCAAATATATCATGGATAATAATAAATTAATTCTCAATGAAGGAAATGATTATTATTAGAGTTCATGATTTCAGACATCATGGTATCTATACCAGAAAATCCTTTTTCCAATATATTTTAACCGATGGGTAAGTATACCCCAAAAACCCATATAGTGTTATCATGCTAATGTGTCTCATAATACATATTGATGCATTGAGGAGCTATATAATTCCTGGACCCACCGATCACTATATTCCTAATGAAATCCTCATATATCAAATGGTAAATTTAATTCATGAACAATATGCCTTATCAATAAATATTTATATTGAGTAAATAATACGGATTATCAATAATTCTCTATTCAATCAAATGATATTAAAATTAAAAGACCATATATTGAAATGGTATATATTTTATGGAATAATAATATACATGATACAAGTAATATATATATATATTTTTAATGTAAATGTAATTTCCAATTATTATAATATTGTTAATGTTTCAATATAAAGTTAATGACTACCAAATTAATCAAGAAATTAAATTACAATACATTATATGGTCAATATAATCATAAACCATCCCTAGAAATAAAACGAACAGTATCATTAAAACATATCACCAATATAGTATATGTAAAATTATGGGTTATTATTTTTTATGAATACAAAAACCATAAAAATATCATTTAATCATTTTTGAGGAAAATTCCCTTTTCAATTCGAAAATCCATTTTAAAAAATAGAAATTTCCATAATATTAGGGAAAATATTGCATTTGAAAATAAACTTGTAAAGGTATATTTAAATTAATGATTGGTCATGATGGTGGGAATATTTTTTTCATATTAAGTATGTTAAAACAAAAAATCATTTCACATTTTCTGTAAAAAGTAAAAAAGTACATTGTTCATAAAATAATAATAAGATTAATTTTAACACATTTTTTAAAAAATAAATAATGGGTAAATAGGTCTTTAATTAATCAATGAACAATATTAAAACTATTCTTTAAATAATTTTAATGAGAATATGGATTTTTAAGAAAAACCATTTTCAATTGAAAAGAGAAATTAAGATAGATTTTTTAAAAATGTTTTCTATATCATTTTAAGTACCAAAGTGAGTAAAATTTTATTAGTTGAAAACATCATAAATAAAAATATGATAATAAAATTAAATGGTTTTATTATACAGTGATAAAATAATTCCCTTCAATAGAAATTTAATCATAAACAATCCTGAATAAAATGAGATTGAATAATAAACCCTTATTACTCTGGTAAATTAGGAATCATAACCCCTATGAAAGAAATAACATCAAATAAAACAATAAACTCCATGAATATAAAGATATTCATGATATAACATATCAAATTTTTATTAGATACACCTCATAAAAATAAATATATTCATTATACCAAATATGTCTCAATGGAGTGTAAATTTGGATGAAATATATTACAAAGATCATATCATTGAAGTGAGGATTAATCAATGAATTTATATTGTGTATGAAAAGAAAATACACATAAAATAAGTGTAAAAAATAAAATAATTCAAACTCATTGCACATATATTCTTATAATATGAAACAAAATGAATAATTAATATGACCTAATGAAAAGGAAATGAGTTATGAAACCTCTTACCACTTAGTAACTTTGAAGTCAAATCACCTAGAATAACATAATTTCAATTGAATCTTAAAATAACATGAACTATTAATTATTAATGATATAACATGTAAAATTTCGGTATATACACAATATAAAAGTGAATATGTTCATAATAACAAATATGTATCAATAAAGTATAAATTGACATAAAATATCTTACCTTATATTTCCCTAAAGTAAAACATGATTTGATCTCTTTTTTAATGGTTTTAAACATGTTATTAATATATAATAGAACCATATTCATATTTATATTATAATAAATGATATAAATTTTACATCTAATCACCCATTCGTTAATAATATCTCAATATTACCATTGTTTTAGGTGTTAACTGATTTGTTTTATCACACATGTTTTATCACAGAAGTTTTATTTCTTATTCATATGACTTATTTAAATCATATCCAGATTTATAATAATGTTATAAATATAAGATTTATTCATTTGATACATTTTTTATAATCATTTTTCAAATTTAAACAAAGAAAATGAATTACATATTTTCGTGGAGACAGTAGGTCGTACGTACACACAAGCAACATTACCATTTCATTAATGGGTGAAAGGGAAAAGAATTGAATGATATAATTTTTTTTATAATTCTATAATTATAATTTATATTTATTATTTACATCAATATGATTATTTGAGTGAGTAATTGATGGAAAACAAATTATATTGGTTCTTGAGGATGTAGTCCACTATACACAGGTGGGAAAGCTTTATTTCCCATTTTATAGAGAAGGGGATGGATAAATATTGTGAAATAAATATAATATAATCCCAATATATGGGATATAATCATGTTATTTTATTTTAATTGTTAATAAATAATTTAATTTGGTAAAATAGTAAGTTAAAAAGAAATAGTTGGGTGAGGTTACCTTCTCTTCGAAAGACTTCCTTTGGATCTATTATTAAAGACCACGGGGTTTGTCTTTTGGGAAGACTAGAAGATCTATAAAGTGGATAATTGTGTTTTAGATAGATTTTACTAGTTTTTTTATAATAAAAATTTCTTTATATTTTTGAATAATGGAAGATATGGGTTTCTCTTTTATAATTGAGAAGGAGTGTCATTTTTGTAAATACTCAAAAACTATTAAATAATGGGAAGTCGCACTCAACCCAAGTGCCTAAAAATGATAAATAAAGTATTGGTGGGATTTTAACGTTTCTTTATACCTCCAAAAAAATTAAAAACGTTTTAAAAAATTTGTTCTCATTACCTCCAATATTAATCACTTTTACCATTTTAGTTTTAACAGGGTAACTGGTTTTTAACATAGGTAATTTATCTTTTTTTTTTAAAAAAAATAAAATGATCCTTATCAGATAATTTTGAACTAAAGATTATAAATATTAAATAAAATTTATGAAATAAAAACCCAATATTTTTGGAAAATTCATTTTAACACAAGAATATTCAACGGGAAAACCCCTTTTTTATCCTTAACTATACTAATTAATTTTTACTGTTTGTACAATTCATTATGACCAAAAAATTAAATTGAATTTATTACCAAATATTAATTATGGTGATTGAAAATATTAAATCCATTTTATTGAATTCTATTCACATAATTGGTATAATTTAATTTTAAAAAACTATAATCTGGATGAAAATTAATTTTTTCCAGAAATTCATTTTTCAAACATAAGATGATCATATATTAACTATATAACTAGTGATAATTATTATATGGATTTAAATTAATATATTTATATATATAATATATAAATTAAATTTAAATTATGCATTATCAAATATTATTTTAATTATTTAAAATGGAGAACCATTATGAACTTAAAAACATTTTTCAGTCAAATGCGTTTTTAATCCCAAAATAAACATATACCAAAAATGGTTATAAAGACGATTCAATTATAATTAACTAGAAAAAATATAAAATAAATAATAATTATGTTACTTTATAATAAAACTTTTAAATTACTTCATTTATTGAAATGAAATGACAGTTTTACAAAATCCTGTATTTTTAACTATTTACTGAAAAAAATCAATCTTTTTTGAAAATTTTCAAATTTTCACTATAAGTTAGTTTTTATTTTTTGAAATAAAAAATTAGTTTAATTTTATACAATTAAATTTCTAAAAATATCATTTATTTATAATACTATTTACTCAAAAAAAGTAATACTAATATTTTTTATGAAAATATATTTTTGAATCATGTAAAGACATTACATAAAATTGACTCCTTATTAACCAATATATTAGATTCATATAGTTACATATAAAATAGTTACATATAAAATTCAAATAAAAATATGCTTGTTCATACCATCGATTCGAAGGGCCAGGTTATAAAAGTCGTGTTTAAATAGTATATTGTAGTTCATGTAGGATTAGTGTTGTGTGTTGTATACGCTATTGAACATTATGTTATTCTTTAAAAATCTTGGGTTGTTAAAATGAAATATCTTATGTTTAGTGGGGTTTGATGTGTACGAAAATTTATCCATGTTTTTCATATAAAGCTGTTGACATACCAGTTATTTTTTTTAATTAAATGAGCATTTAATGAAATATATTTTATAATTGATGGAATTGTGTTAAAAATTTAATTCTTTAATAACTTTTTTTAAAAAAAAATTTATTTTTTTTTTCTTAATTACTTTAAAGTTATTTTATCTTAATTTTCATACAATTTCATTAAAATATGTTGTGTTGTTCTTCACGAAATTTTTATCGAAATAATATTTTAGCATGTTTTGAGTGATCCAATTTTGGAAACAAAATTTTTAAACCATGGTTATTGTTTTAAAATATTTTTTAATGCGTTGAATTATTATTTTTTATTTCTAAAAATTTTTGGAGTTTTCTAGTGGTGTTTATTTTAATTTTAAAATAATTTTTCTTTAAATTATTATAGTATATTTTTAATTCATTATTTTTATGCATAGAATATAATTACAATAGTGGATCGTATGATGTTTCTAGTATAGACTTATGTGAATTTTTCATAGAAATCATAGGCCAAATATCTAATTAGATTCTCATAATACTCTTTTGATTTGGATCGTATGACTATTTACTTTCAAATTTTCAGGTAGAACTAAAAAAGACTCAGTTTATTATGGATCTTTTGGATATAAATTTAAATTTTAAATCATAAGCCTCAGAACCAATTGAAATTAGAAGTACTGAAGTGGAGCATCTGAAGTTGGATCTTGGGATTGAAGGTGATAATTGATGGATGGTTGAGGTTATAAAACCAATCAAACTCAAAGTTAATGATGAAAACTATAATGGGGAATCATGATAAAAATCTTTCAAGATAATCTTTAACCAAGCTTGTCTAATAGGTATTGGGATTCAAAACCAAGAGAATCCTGAGAGAGAAACATATGAGGATAGTGAAAAATAAGTTAAAAATCAGAACTTTGTTGCTCAAACAAGATCGGTGAAGAGAATTTCATGATTGATCAATGTTTTTTTGTTTTTTATAGACTAAACGAACTTATCAATTAAATATAAAATAAATCATGAATATTAATTCTGAAGAATATAATCTTAAACCAAAATGGACCACTAATACTAATAATTCAATATTGAATTTATGAATGATAACCCCTTAAATACATTTTATATATTCTAAGATTAGTCAAAGCCACTTGAATTTAGATCAGGATTTTGATGATCTATTTTCCTTCACGGTGCAAATGTGAGTGATGATGAAGATCAATCATCAATTTTCTAATGAAACATAGTTTAATTCTATTCAAAACATTTTGTAGGTCCAATATAGAGGGTGGGGATTCAACAATTCCAATTGCTACATCAATGAGTATTTTAAAGGAAGTAAATAGTTTTTCAAAGAAATGACATTATGAAGTATCGATCAAATTGACATTATGTTTCATGTTGAATTATCATGCTACTAGATCACAATTTTCTAGTGCTAGATAGAGTTTGATTATAACCAAGGATATGGGCATGGTGGGTTAAGTTGTGGGAACATGTTAGAGCTTTGTCTTCGAGATTGGGGTCATTGAAGAACCTACTTTTGTAAATCATGTCGGCTTTTAAAATTATATAAATTAATTAGGGAAAAGATAGGTTTATAGTGACAGTAATAACCCGTAGGTGAGTTTAACAATCAGATTTGATGGAGTGAAGTCAATGTTGGGATATATTTGAAAATAATAAGCCTATAGAAAACAAGGATCCAAGATATTCTACGGATAAAATGAGGAGATCCACACGAAAGGGAGAAAGAATAATCTCTACTTGGGATTTGAAGGAGATTAAGCTAGTAAAAGAAGGAGACTTCAAAAGAGAAGACTGTAGATACCCTAAGCCTTACGTACATGGAAATTACATTACTTTTGCGGAATACTTAGTACTGTAGAGACCCTAAGCCTGACGTACATGGACATTACATTACTTTTGCGGAATACTTAGTACATAACAAAAACAGACACACAAGGATCGTAATAGTTTGGTGTCCTTGTAAACTCGGAATATAATCTTCTAATCGTGGTGAAAGATCTTCAACATCTCCCATAAAGATCTTCCCTTTTTTTACCTAAAACCTTTCTTTATATCCTGGGGAAAATAAAACATAAAAGGGTGAGCTCAAATTCTTAGTAAGGGTAATAAAAAGAAATATCAATCACATCATATTCATAAGAACATAACATTTTGGAAATCTTAACCTGCAAAAGAGATCATAATTTCATAACATTGGGTAAATCATAGTAGTGAAATGAAATCCCAATAATCATAACTTAAAACATGAAACTTTTTGGCATACACACATAATCATATATAATCATTTCTTATTAGTCAAGACTCATTTCCAAGACTATCTTAGTGGACAAAGTCCATTTCTGAACCGAGTTCACTCCTCGTTTCAGTCCTATTTCACTAAACCAGTTTAACCTTCCGTTCTAGCCATGTCTATCTAATGAGATATAAAATCATTACCCAATGCATTGTAGGGAGATATGGGTCCCACCCATCTCATAATTATACCATTCTTTTGTGTGCCACAAAATCAAAAATCATACATCATTGCATAACCCATGTAATAAAAATGGGAATCTTAAACATCATTCCATCATAACATAATCCATATAAGATAAAAGGACATCATAAAAATAATTCCATAATAAAACAATCAAATCAATGTAAAAATAGGGATAGAAATAGAACCCTGTATTATCTTAGTTGGAAAATAATTTTGATAAAACACTTGAACTCCATTCTTGAGGAAAATATCCTTTATACTTCAAAAGAATTTTCCTTTATTAACATGTCATACAATTATAAACTAATAGAAGTTGATTAAAAATAAACTTTAAAACATGTAAAGGAAGATTCTTGTAAATAATGTTTTAAAAATTCATTCATACCGTATAAGTTAAAAAAACATTCTTCTCGTACTTTTGTCGGAAAAGTCAAAAAGTACCTAGTATGGAAAACGACAAAAGATTCCCTTCATATCTTTTACTAAAAACACATCGAAGGGTAAAATTGTATTTAAACAATTTTAGGTGGATGTAAATAATGTTACATACTGAGGAAACATGGACGTGGATGATAAAATACACCCCAGTAAATTCCAAAGTATAAACAATCTCGGATAAAAATGAGATTTGAAAAATAATCCCTTACCTTAGGTCCGATTTGCTTCGTAAGTGTCCGAACCTCCTGTATAATGATTTAAATATTGTCATTGAATTATTATAGAATCATAATCATTTTTATGATATCATATATGGTTCACTTGTGACTTTATTTTACCCGTTTTTTTGTAAATTCCATGTTAAAGAGCGTTTTGGGTAAAATCGTTTCATTTGTCGTCCGTGTTTTGACTTGTAATTATTCAAATCATTACATAGATCATGATAACCTAATTACAGAATATAAAACATTATTTATATATAATATATATTCAGAATATACATATATATAATAAATCAATAAATGGAAAGAAATACACCGTTCATGGAGACGGTAGGCCGTACGTACGCATGAATGCTGTTTTTGTTTCCTTATTGAGTTGAATGGAATTAAGTAGATGAAATACATAGATATAAACATAAATACAGTATCATTATTATGTCATATAATTCATGATTACTTATTATATATACTTTATAATCATTCATGAATGGTTAACGTGGAGAATGAATCTCATCGCGTCGTGGAGACGGTAGTCCGTACGTACGCACGAGCGATGATATCATTCTCATGATTGTGGGACTGTATTGGAGTGTATGTATAATATTTTAGAATCAATATCACTTTAAAATAATCATATATAGTTATTATTTACACCATTATACCAATCCAAGTAATGTGGTGGTGGAAAATAGTTTACACCACGGTGTGGAGACGGTATTCCGTACGTACGCACGCACGGTGATTTCATTTTCCGTAGGATGGATAGATGGTGAAATAGGGTTGTTTCATACTTATAATAACATATCATCATATGAGTGATACTGATGTTATTATTTCATGATGAAACAACTAAAGAAGAAGAAGTGGAAGAAGAAATAAAGATGAAAGAATCGGTAATGGGCATTACCTCTTCTTTGAAACGCTTCTTTGAGACCTCCTTTTAGGGCACTAAAATTGGTCTTTGAAGACGACCAGGACCTCTAGGATGTCTCTAGGGAAGTGGAGAGAAGAAATTATCAGGGGTTGGTCGAGCTTGAAGGCTCAAAGTGGTGTGAGGAAGAGAGGGAGGAGGTGCCCTTTTATAAGGAAGGAGAGGGGCTCCTTTGGAAAACCAAAAAATATTATTTTATTATAAAGTCATATTCGGTTTTAAATATCTCAAAATTGATTTATTTCGAATCTAAGGTGGGGATGGATCGAAATACTCTCATCCAATTGAATTTAGACAAGTTTAGGTTCCTAATGTAACCTTATAATTTAGATTTAACATTAAGGTAAATAATTTTACTTTTACCGAGTCTTCTTGTGTTCTTACACTATAAGGTTAATAAACTTACTATAACAAGCCAAACGAACCCCAAGTTGTTTATTATTAATATATATAAACTTATATAAGTGATTTGGACGAACATTAGATTTTTAGGAGTAAAATAACAATTAATAATATAATATTTGTTTTAAAAACTATTTTATGTCAATTTTGACACTATTTAGTAATTGATTTTTGTGAAATTCATACCAGAAATATTAGTTCGAACAAAGATAATTAAATAAATACTAACATGTCATATTAACCTATAAAATTAGTGGAATTAATAAAAAGGATCAAATTATATTTATTTGGTTATTTATAATATCAATTATTATAATTTTTCACTATTATGGTAACTACTGCATCACCATTGTGTCATAAATAAATTAATTTATTTAATGTATAAAAATTATAAATAAACTATCATTATGTAGGAAATATTATTATCTTTCTAATTAATACTTACAATCGAATTTATCTTATGTATAACCCTATATTAAAATTTTTGTAGTAAATACACTTTGATTTTTACTCTTTTAACTCTTCTTTGAATTAAATAATAATAAATGTCCTAATCTAATCCAAGTGGGCCTAAATGGTAATATTTTATTCCTAATGTTTCTTTTGGTCTAATTACACTTATCTAATTGAATTAGGACATGTGTTAGGGTAATAATAATATCATTTTTACCCTTAATTACCCTATTTACTTTTTACCGTGGTAAAAAAAATTAAAAAGTTACTATTCACCAAAAATTATTTTCATCACATTGAACCACATTTTACTTACTGACATCAACCATGTCTCTTGGATTTTTGAAATTCCAATCACAGAAGCGGTAAAATTAAGTTTTATGAAAAATTCTTTTTTTACTACCACTTAGTCATTTCACTATTCATCAAAAAAATGAAAGTTTCTAGAAAAATACCAAAAATTAGGCCTAAGATATATTTGATATTATGAACTCAAAAATAATGTCTATTCTACCAAATTCAAAAAATATCAGTTACATTAAATAATTTAAAAGTTAATTCCTGTCGTCAAAACAAATAGAGTGTTTTTAAGAGATAATAACTATCAAAAGATTGACACTTGTTTATAACTGGTTTAAATGTGAAATTACATCCAATGACCAACATTGTATTAAATTGTAAAAATATATTCTAAATATACTTTAAAACCACTCAAATTAAAAATTTATCACTATTAATTATTTCGATTAAAAAAGTTGTTTTTAATTAAAATTTAGTAAATTTTACTATTCATCAGAATATGAAAGTTATCCGAAAAGTACCAAAATTTCACCTTAGGCTAAATTTGATACTCCGAATCCAAAAATGAAGTCCATTTTGAGAGATAAAATTTCTAAAATTTTAAAAGGTGGTTATTACTATTCATAACTTCTAGTTTTAATAATATTTTAATAGCATGTCGTTGTTTAGTGAAACTCAGTATTGCGTACTACACACGCTATCGAGGAAGGTCGTGATTGCGTGTAATGCAAGGCAAGTCAATGATGTGTGTTGTGTAAGATCCTTTTGGTGTAGCGTACAACACAAGACATTAATGAAATTAAAAAGAATATTTTTCATAAAATCTCGGGGTGTTACATTCTACCCCCCTTAAAATGAATTTTGCCCTCGAAATTCGTCGGGGATATAAATGGTTTACTATTCAAAAGTTTCTTTAATAGAAACCCACATCGTAAAAAAGAATAACAAAACCAATCATTAAAAACAAAATTATGAAACGTAACAGTTACCCAAATAAACTAATCACTGGGTTTCCACATAGGTTAAAATATGGATATGGAAAAGAAATCTAACCATCATGTTCTGATGGAGAGTGGTAGAGAACATGGCTATGGAAAAGCCATAAATCACAAAGCCATAAATTTGTGATGATCTATGGTAGCATCTGATTCATCAGATATAAGATCATTAGTATAACATTTTTCGTTTTCAAGATCGTTTCTCTAAAGTTTATGAAATTGGAATTAGAAGAAATACTTTCATGATTTTGGTATAGTCTCACCGTTGGTCGTTCTTTGGACAATTTCTACTTCATCTCTTAAAGAAATGAAGTTGAATTTTTCATTCGTGATGTGTTAGCAGATCATGTGATAGAATGATGGGTCATTCCATTTGTCTCAAACAAAAGGTTAGAAAAGTTATCAAAAAATACATAAGTCCATCTATACTGAGATTAATCATATATGGTTCCTAAAATGGACTTATACTTCATATATAATACTTCTTGATATAATAAAACTAGTTTCTACTAAATAGGGACTTCTTGTAGGCCAGTGGTAGGCGATAAAGGCCAGTTGCACTTTGGTTGTGGGTTCGATTCCAACAGCCTTATCCGACGTGATGGGATGTCGCCCATCCTGCAGGTTGTCCTTTTTCTAAAACTACATTACTATAACATCCCATAAATAATATCGAAAAAAAACTTCTATCCTTAAACAATACTAACTTATGTCCAACATAATCCATTCCAATCTTTAGGCTTATCCATAATACTGCAGTCCACTCTCATATTATAGTGAAAATGATTACCAGAGATTTCATATAACAAGCATGTTAATTCCATCGTTGATCCCCATATATCATAAGATATTTCTTGTTGGTCACATTCCAAACATTCGAATGCCTTAATCATGTATTCTCTTGAAAAATGAATACCCATTGAACCTTAGTGAAAACATGAATGCAGTTAAAAGTTAACACTTTCCACATACCAAAATCCTCAAAATTCTATAGTCAAACCTTGATATCACTTAGTCCTTATATCAATCATGAGCTCATTAATACAATCAAACATCTCATTATCTTCTTATTCTTTCATTATGCGCATATCATCTACTTTACAAAAATATCTGAATAACCTTCCATGGTTACTAGTACCATTCAACATATACTTTCAAATACTTTTAGGAAAAAACAATAGTGTAACAATCCTTAGATGATTCTTTATTCCATAGTACCATTAACTATACAACATAACTCTCGATAAACATACAATCATACCACTGCCTTCTAAAACAACCGACGGAGCTTCAACACTTCTTTCAGCTCATATATCATTTGTATTCTCATCATCATCATCCACATAAATACTACCCATATGACCATGCTGATTCTCTTTATGAGATTTTCCATTAGGGCATTGGTTTGCATAATGCCTGTATATTCCAAATTTAAAACATCTAATCATTGTTTATGTCGTAGAAATACCATTATCCTTGTCCATGGTGTTAACTGAACCTTTTCCTTTGCACATACTAGCTTTGTGTCCTTCTTTTTCACACCCAAATCATC
This sequence comes from Viscum album, assembly GCA_963277665.1. Taxonomy (NCBI): domain Eukaryota; kingdom Viridiplantae; phylum Streptophyta; class Magnoliopsida; order Santalales; family Viscaceae; genus Viscum; species Viscum album. Next base: position 819,628,800 of record OY728165.1, read on the forward strand.
TTACAGTTCCTTTGAAACAATCTCCCTGATGCCTCTTCCCATATGATTTACATGGGGGAAATTGAACTTTCTTTCCTCTGTGATCATCATGAAACTTCATCTTTCTCTTATTATCTGAGTAGGGAAACTTACCAAAGTTGATATTATTGATCATATTATGAGAGTGCTGATTAGGAATAATAACGATATTTGGACTTCCAGATCCTGTTTCATTTGGTTTCTCGTGAAGAATATCATTCCATTGTCCGTCATATCCTCCATTATCATAAATCTTCCTATTTCCAGCCATTTTCTAAAACCCAAAAAGAATATTGTGAGAGGCAAAAATCATGCTAGGGAAAACAACATAGTAAAGGGTGAGTACCCTCAATATCTAACATCTTAGGTTAAATTCTACGATTGTTACCGTATTTCTAGGACTATATCCTATACGTATACTTATCCTTAGGGAAATCCCTAGACATACCTTAGAAATATTTCTAGGGATCTCACTAACATTTTCGCATCCTAGTTTCCAAAGGTTGACTAAACCTTTCCTCTGATACCAACTGTAGAGACCCTAAGCCTAACGTACATGGACATTACATTACATTTATGGAATACTTAGTACTGTAGAGACCCTAAGCCTGACGTACATGGACATTACATTACTTTTTCAGAATACTTAGTACATAACAAAAACAGACACACAAAGATCGTAATAGTTTAGTGTCTTTGGAAACTAGGAATATAATCTTCTAATCGTGGTGAAAGATATTCAACATATCCCATAAAGATCTTCCCTTTTTTTTCCTAAAACCATTCTTTATATCCTGGGGAAAAGAAAACATAAAAGGGTGAGCTCAAATGCTTAGTAAGGGTAAACAAAAGAAATATCAATCACATCATATTCATAAGAACATAACATTTTGGAAATCTTAACCTGCAAAAGAGAGCATAATTTCAAAACATGGGATAAATCATAGTAGTGAAATGAAATCCAAATAATCATAACATAAAACGTGAAACTTTTTGGCATACACACATAATCATAGAGAATCATTTCTTTTTAGTCAAGACTCATTGCCAAGACTATCTTAGTGGACAAAGTCCATTTCTGAACCGAGTTCACTCCTCATTTCAGTCCTGTTTCACTGAACCGGTTTAACCTGCCGTACCAGCCATGTCTATCTCATGAGATATAAAATTTTTACCCAATGCATTGGAGGGAGATATAGGTCCCACCCATCTCATAATGATACCATTATTATGTGTGCCACAAAATCAAAAATCATACATCATTGCATAACCCATGTAATAAAAATGGGAATCTTAAACATCATGTCATCATAACATAATCCATATAAGATAAAAGGACATCATAAAAATAATTCCATAATAACATAATCAAATCAATGTAAAAATAGGTATAGAAATAGAACCCTTTATTATCTTAGTTGGAAAATAATTTTCATAAAACACTTGAACTCCATTCTTGAGGAAAATATCCTTTATACTTCAAAACAATTTTCCTTTCTTAACATGTCATAAAATTATAAACTAATAGAAGTTGATTAAAAATAAACTTGAAAACTTGTAAAGGAATCTTCTTGTAAATAATGTTTTAAAAATCCATTCATTCCGTATAAGTTAAAAAAACATTCTTCTCATACTTTTGTCGGAAAAGTCAAAAAGTACCTCGTATGAAAAATGAAAAAAGATTCCCTTCATATCTTTTACTAAAAACACACCGAAGGGTAAAATTGTATTTAAACAATTGTAGGTGGATGTAAATAATGTTACATATTGAGGAAACATGGATGTGGATGAAAAATACACCCCAGAAAATTCCAAAGTATAAACAATCTCAGATAAAAATGTGATTTGCAAAATTATCCCTTACCTTAGGTCTGATTTGCTTCATAAGTGTCTGAACCTCCTGTATAATGATTTAAATAGTGTCATTGACTTATTCCAGAGTCATAATCATTGTTATGATATCATATATGGTTCACTTATGACTTTATTTTACCCGTTCTTTTGTAAATTCCATGTTAGAGAGCGTTTTGGGTAAAATCGTTTCATTTGTCATCCGTGTTTTGACTTGTAATTATTCATATGATTACTTAGATCATGATTACTTAATTACAGAATATAAAACATGATTTATATATAATATATATTCAGAATATACATATATATAATAAATCAATAAATGGAATGAAATACACCGTTCATGGAGACGGTAGGTTGTACGTACGCATGAACGTTGTTTTCATTTCCTTATTGAGTTGAATGAAATTAAGTAGATGACATACATATATATACACATAAATCCAGTATCATTATTCTGTCATATAATTCATGATTACTTATTATATAAACTTTATAATCATTCATGAATGGTTAATGTGGAGAATGAATCTCATCGCGTCGTGGAGACGGTAGTCCGTACGTACGCACGAGCGATGATATCGTTCTCATGATCGTGGGACTGTATTGGAGTGTATGTATACTATTTCAGAATCCATATCACTTTAAAATAATCATATATTGTTATTATTTACATCATTATACCCATCCAAGTAAGGTGGTGGTGGAAAATATATTACACCACGACGTGGGGGCGGTATTCCGTACGTACGCACGCGCGGTGAGTTCATTTTCCGTAGGATGGATAGATGGTGAAATAGGTTTTTTTCATGCTTATAATAACATATCAGTATATTAGTGATACTGATGTTATTTCTTCATGATGAAACAACTAAAGATGAATAAGTGGAAGAAGAAATAAAGATGAAAGAATCGGTAACGGGCATTACCTCTTCTTTGAAGCGCTTCTTTGAGACCTCCTTTTAGGGCACTAAAATTGGTCTTTGAAGAAGACCAGGACCTCTAGTATGTCTATAGGGAAGTGGAGAGAAGAAATTTGCAGGGTTTTTCCGAGCTTGAAGGCTCAAAGTGGTGTGAGGAACAGAGGGAGGAGAGGGGCTCTTTTGTAAAACTAAAAATATTATTTTATTATAAAGTCATATTCAGTTTTAAATAGCTCCAAATTGATTTATTTCGACGCTAAGGTGGGAATGGATCGAAATCCTCTCATCAAATATAATTTAGATATGTTTAGGTTCCTATTTTAACCTTATAATTTAGATTTAACATTAAGGTAAATAATTTTACTTTTACCGTGCCTTCTTGTGTTCTTACACTATAAGGTTAATAAACTTACTATAACAAGCAAAAAGAACCCCAAGTTGTTTATTATTAATATATATAACATTATCTAAGTCATTTGGCCGAACAATAGATTTTTAGGAATAAAATAACAATTAATAATATAATATTTGTTTTAAAAACTATTTTATGTCAATTTTGACACTATTTAGTAATTGATTTTTTGTAAAAATCATAACAGAATGATTAGTTAGAAAAAAGTTAATTAAATCAATACTAACATGTCATAGTAACCTAAAAAATTAGTGGAATTCATAAAAAGGCTCAAATTATATTTATTTGGGTATTCATAATATCAATTATTATAATTGTTCACTATTATGGTAACTACTGCATCATCATTGTGTCATAAATAAATTAATTTATTTAATGTATAAAATTATTAATAAAATATCATTATGTAGGAAATCTTATTAGATTTTAAATGAATATTTACAATCGAATTTATCTTATGTATAACCCCATATTAAAAAATTCTTTAGTAAATAAACTTTGATTTTTACTCTTTTAACTCTTCTTTGAATTAAATAATAATAAATGTCCTAATCTAATCCAAGTGGTCCTAAATGGTCATATTTTATTCCTAAGGTTGTTTTTGGTCGAATTACACATATCCAATAGAATTAGGATATGTGTTAGGGTAATAATAATATCATTTTTACCCTTAATTACCCTATTTACTTTTAACCATGGTAAAAAAAAGTAAAAAGTTACTATTCACCAAAAATTATTTTCATCTCATTGAACCACATTATACTTACTGACATCAACCGTGTCTCTCGGATTTTTGAAATTCCACTCACAGAAGCGGTAAAATTAAGTTTTATGAAAAATTCATTTTTTTTACTACCACTTAGTGGTTGCATTATTCATCAAAAAATGAAAGTTTCCAGAAAAATACCAAAAATTAGGCCTAAGCTATATTTGATATTATGAACTCAAAAATGATGTCTATTTTACCAAATTAAAAACCTATCAGTTACATTAACTAATTTAAAAATTAATTCCCATCGTCAAAACAAATAGCGTGTTTTTAAGAGATAATAACTATCAAAACATTGACACTTGTTTATAACTGGTTTAAATGTGAAATGACATCCAATGACCAACAGTGTATTAAATTGTAAAAATATATTCTAAATATACTTTAAAACCACTCAAATTAATAATTTATCACTATTAATTATTTCGATTAAAAAAGTTGTTTTTAATTAAAATTTAATAATTTTTACTATTCATCAGAATATGAAAGTTATCCAAAAAGTACCGAAATTTCACCTTAGGCTAAATTCGATACTCCGAATCCAAAAATGAAGTCCATTTTGAGAGATAAAATTTCTAAAATTTTAAAAGGTGGTTATTACTATTCATAACGGCTAGTTTTAATAATATTTTAATAGCATATCGTTGTTTAGTGAAACTCGGTATTGCGTACTACACACGCTATCAAGGAAGGTCATGATTGCGTGTAATGAAAGGAAAGTCAAGGATGCGTGTTGTGCAAGCTCATTTTGGTGTAGCGTACAACACAAGACATTAATGAAATTAAAAAGAATATTTTTCATAAAATCTTGGGGTGTTACAAAGACTACTTTCACTATATTATATTTTTGTATTTCTATTTTTATATGTATATTTTGAATGATTTTGTTTTTTTCATTGTGAACATGATTATTTAATTATCTTTAGAGAAATTATATTGAGATGATTTGATATCTTCAATTTGTTCTACTCTTGTTTTCATAATTTTTTCAGTGAAATTTTTTAATCCCATGTTCCTCTTTTTAATTATCAATGAATATAAATTTACATTACCCTTCTCATAACCCACTCTCACCAAAGATGATAAAACGTACGGATTAATTTAATAACCCCCAAGTCCTACCACCAGTAGGCCTTGGGTTGGGGACAAGTTCCAAGGGTATAAAAAACTCATGAATGGGAGGAATTTTCCTCTATAATAGAAAACCAGATTGTGATATAGGATAAATAACCACAAAAAAACTCAAGAAGATAAAATAAAGGTAAACCAAAAACCATAACATAATTCCTGAATAAACTAAATTGATATGTATAAAAGTATCTAGATATACCAAAGACTAGTCTATGTCTGCGACACAACAACAGCTCCAAACCCCAGCATGAAATTCCTATCTCGATCCCCAGAGACCACTTGGAAAATTTAAAAACTGTTTATATACATAGGGTGAGCAAACATGTATACTCAGTAAGGACATAAAGAAGGTGTTAATTGTACATGTGAAATGATTATGGTAATTTTCCATTGAAAAAACAGAGAAACCAACAATCACCTAAATAGGTCAACTAACCAAACACAGCCACACTATAGATCACTCACTAAATCACACATATAATATAGTAATATAACATCGAGATCATAATAAATCAAGGTGACCCCTATCACTTCCCCATTTATTTTCCATTATCAAGACCCATAATTGAAAGTATGGTGCTCCCATCCCTTCCATACATGCCACATCACATATCACTTGAAGACACCTTGGTTATATTCAATATGGGTCTGGACGCATCATGACCTACCCCACCCTCACCAGGTCTAGCATCAAGTGGTACCATCAAGAATAAACCGCACCACAACTCACTCGAAGTCACATTTCCCATCATAACTCATCTAATCATATAACTAGGGTATTGGGTGCCATTAATATAAAGGAAATAAACCACATGCACTCCTCCAACCACTCTTGACCCCCATCACATATCACATCACATTATTTCCCCATCACATATCACCCCACCCAAAAAACCCCTGGTCCATCACACCACATCTTTCCTAAATACACCTCATACATCACTAATGAAGGAAGAGTCGGGGACAAGGGTATCTAGCCTTCTGTATCACCAATATCCTATATATTGTGGAAAATAACTGAAACCCAGAACCTCTGAGCATTGGAATGGTTATCCAACTTAGGTGGGGCATGTATAAAAATAATCTAAAATACATGATATATAGATATCAAAAAAATAACCAACTTATGGGTTCACATCAACTACACTAGATCACACCACATAACCACCACCATACCACGCATCAACCATCAAAACTGATGTGACAACTATATGCAACTTTTCACACCACCTCCACAAAACTACAAAACATTTTCCACTTTAATTTATAAGTTAAACACTTCCCTGGTATAACAACTTCCATTGACTTTAATTACTAATACACATCATTCACATTTTAATAGCCCGTTCATTTAACATTAAATCCATGTAATCCATTGAAATCACATCCATTTTCATCCCATCTCATTTATTTACCATCTTATTTTTTTATTTTTATCATCTCAATTTATTTCATGGATAACCACAATATTGGAAAACTTCCATATACCCACGGTTCAAAACTGTGGGTATAGTCCCCAAAACCGTGGGTATAGGCTATACCCACAGTTTTGGGAACTGTGGTTTAGAACGGCAGCAGGATAGGGGGTGGCCTATAACCAAGGTTTCTCCCAAACCGTGGGGATAGGATTTCCACAGCATGGCAGGTGCGTGGACACACTGGCACAGCGTTGACCCCACGGTTTGAGAACCATGGCGATTTAATTCTTCAAAAATAATGTCCAGGGGGTTTCGAACCCGGGCCTCGCGCTACGCCTAATGGTCGTGCCTCACCATCAGACCACCCGAGATGCAAATTATACCAGTTATATATACATATGTTAGCCTATATATATTAATATGCACTATTTAAATTCAAAAAAAACACTCACTGGGTTTCGATCCCGGCACCTTGCGCTGAGCCTCCCTGCAGCGCCCCATCAACGGACCAACCCAGCTGGTTTTTTATCTGTTATATGTATATACATCTACATATATATATTCATATCAACTTTTTAAATTCAGAAAAAACTCCCACTGGGTTTCAAACCTGGAACCTCGTGCAGAAGCCTCGTGGTCGTGCCTCACCAAAGGATGAACCAACCTGTAATAATAATCTATTATATATATATACATCTTCCTATATATATTAATACGCATCATTTAAATTCAAAATAAACCCTGACAGGTTTCGAACACGTAATTTCTCACTATGACTTGCGTCTGTGCCCCGTCAACGGGCCAATGGAGCTGTGAGAACTTTTGAAATTTATATTCATATGTATATAATTATATTAATCTAAACCTTGACAAAATATCTTCCCGCCAAATTTTTTTGGTGTCCCGCCTAAATTTCTTTCCCCATCATAACACGGGAAAGCTATGCCCACGGTTCTGGAGAACCTTGGGTATAGGTCTTCAAAAAAACCCGAAATACCTACGGTTTTTATGAACTTTCGGTATAGGTCTTTGGAAAATACCCTATAGCCACGGTTTTCTCCAAAACCGTGGGTATAGGTCTTAAAAGAGAACTATACCCATGCTTTTTGGTACAACTGTGGGTATAGGGGTACCCTATACCCATGGTTTTTTGAAAAACCGTGGGTATATACCTATTTTCCAGTAGTTCCAGGAAACTAACACAACCATAGCATAACAACTCACCCATCTCACATCATCCATAGTCATTATTCTATACCAACCAAACCAACTTACCACAATAACCAATCATCTCGCAACCGAACCACATCTCACAACACATCTTTTGATCGCAAAAACTAAACATCACCACCACACATCACAACCCCCACACCACACTACTCTCCATAACCATGTTTCACAATTCCACCATACGACACAAAAGCACCATTCATCATCACCTCCACGCATCACACCACTACACACCACAAACACGTCACAAATTCCCACATCTCATTCACTCCAACCAACCACATTATATCATTAACACATGCACTACAAATCATATATGTTAATCACCACTACATCACAACATCTTGCAACACACATGGGAATAACAAACAACAACAACATGTCCTGGATTCAATAAATTTATTCAAGGGTTTTTATTTAATTACTTATTTATTTATCATGGGTATTATCACACAAACCAAATTTCATTAGAAACCAATTTATTACCCAAATATAAGTTCATTGTCCTCTTATTCATGGTGTAATAACACAAAAACACATCAATATTATCAACCCATATCCTCTATAGTGAAAACAAGGATCCTAATAGTTTTTATTTTCAAAACTTCCATGACATGTCATAATATCATCAGTAAAAATATCAAAGTAGTCAGAACATGCGATATCTCCCCATACCCAACAATCACGGTTATTCCAACTAATTATATTTATTATTACAACCCTTATTATCCACCCCATGGAAATATAAATAATTAAATATGCACACATTTTATGTAAATAGAGATAGAATGAGGATTATCTACCGCAATGAAGCTATGTGATCATGCTTCATGCCATATGGTGAATAAGAAACAACAAGAAAACCATAATCGCAAATAAAAAACCTAGATCAACTTGAACTATATCAAAGGTTTATCAAAACTATAGCCTTATACACACCCCAAATAGATCAACACCACCAAAATGGATCTCCAACGAAGAACGCATGTGTAATAATGGAGAAAAGAGGAGAAATCACCTCAAATCACTAAAAATCCACAACAAAAACCAAGATCTAAATAAGATTAAGCATGTATGATAGATATCCTAATGGATCCTTGGGTTAGTCTAAAACCAATGGTAAGGGTAGCTGAATTAAAGAAATATTGGATAAAAAGGGTTATAAATGAACTATAACTCACCTAATTTATAGAATAAACCATAATTTTACTTTTTAAAGTCCGTGGTAATAAGAAACTTATGCTGTAAAACCAACCATTAGTTTATAAAGCTCTATTCCACTATAAAACATGGCACATTGAGTGGAAATTAATGTACACCATAATTTCCCTTCTTACGGAATAAACCCATTTCATGTACACTCCTATAAAGAATATAATTTATAAACTAATTGGCCACATAGGCTATAAACTAAATCTTATTCAATAAGCCCCTTATTTACAGTGTTAAATGTCTTTTGAAATTTTTCAGCAGCTCCAACCTCCACCAAACCTCATCAAGCCTCCTTTGGACACCCAAACTAGAAAAATAATGGGTCTGAAAAAAAATAGATCATTACATTAGATACCTCTCAAAAAATTATCACCCTTGAAAATCAAAACAAAATCTAAAGAAAGAAAGGGGTCCAAAAAACCACCCTATGAGATACCTATTAGGAATCTCATCACACCTCCAATTCTACCACAAGACAAACACACCCTATTGAGGTTCCCACAAAATATATAATGAAACCATGTCACTGAATAAGAAAATCATCACCTCTCACTATAAACCACACCACATAATCTAGTACTAACCATAATTCACCACATTTTCTCACAACTGCACCAACCACCACATAGCCCAGACCAACCACCACAACATTAAACACATAATAATACCCCGAGCACACAAATTTTGGAATTTCAACTTCTACATCAATATATTATCTCCTTTTAGGTAGTATTGAATCTCCTGTATGGTTTTAATCATGTCAATGTATAATAAATCTTGATTAAAAATCAGGTATTCCCTTTTTTATAGGTTAGAATATTTATCACATATCACACATCACACATCATGGGAAATATAAAAACTCATAAAATAGAATAAATAACAATCGCATCGAAAAAAATAGAGAAAAAAACAAAAAACAGCTCTAGGTACTGGCCACATATTTGTGTATCTCAGTCCCAGGTACTATCCTCTAGGACACCATGCCTCCATAACATACAAACCAAGGGAATAGTTTTTCCACACAAAACACTCTCTTGATGATCCTGGATCTCTATTGGCCACTCCATAAACATCTCATCATCCTCGGTATCCAACTCTCCACAGTAAATTATGTGGGATTCATCATTTATATATCAACAAAGCTAAGACTCATAGAAGATGAAGTTGATCCTCTCCAAACATAGAGGAAATTCCATCTGATATGTCACCTTGAAAACTCACCCCAACACATAAATGGGCCCAACAAAACAAGGTGAATTCTTAATCCCACAACCAAAACTTGGCTTTCCACATTAAGGTGACACTCTCAAGAACATATGGTCTCCCAAAATAAACTCCAATTTCTTCTACCTATGATCATAATAGTCTTATGATGTCCCTATACCACCCTCATCCTCTCCTAAACCAATAGGATATTCATTGTCGTGCTCTACACCACATCAGGACCAAGAACTACTGATACCCCAACCTCTGTACAGCACAAAAAAGAATGAAATATCCACCCATGAAATTCCTCTCATGGTTTCATTCTAATGGATGACTGATATATATTATTTTATGAAACCTCGGACAAAGGTAGGTTCCTTAACCATGATCCACCGAAGTATAAGATGCAAGCTTGCAACATATCCTCCAGAGTTGGAATGGTTCACTCTATCTTCCAATCTATCTGAAGATGGAAATAATTGATAAGGTGAAACTAGTATCCAAAATCATGTTTTAATCCCCTCTAGAATCACAAGTGATAATAGGGTATCTTAATCATAGATGATGTTCCTAGGTGGACCGTGTAGCCTAACCACATTATATACATACCACCTTGATAAAATATCTATGACACATGATGTACGAATCACCAAAAAGTAAGATGACAACATCATTTGGTCTACTATTAACCAAACTTTATCATAACCTCCCTGGTCTTGGGGTAACCCAGTTATGAAATCCATCTAGATGACTTCCCATTTCTACTCAGAAATATCTCAGGACTCAAACAAACCCCTATGAACACGGTGCCCCACTTTTAATTACTGAAAAACAAAGAATCTCTTCACAAACTCTACCACTAATAGTTTCATCCCTAGCCACGAAAACTAATTCTTTAATTAATGTTTCATATTTTTCACACCATGATGTTCAACTAAAATAGAGTTTTTAAACTCAAAGAGAACACCAACATGCATCTCATGCATAACAAAAAAAATCTATCTTGGAATAATAACTAGTTTTGACCATCTTTAGACCATCCCTAAAGAGAATAGCTATGGGAAAAATGATCATGAATCACATCTACCCCTGCGTCTCCCCACTGGGGATCCTCTACATACTACAAAAAATACAAGTCAACTATTATCTAATAAAGAAAACCATGACCAATACTCTCTCTGATGCCATGATGCATCGATACAATCACCTCCATCCCTTCCCAAAATTAATAGATTCTGAAACCACAACTCTAATATAATTCCAAATAAAAACATTGGAAACTAAATTCCCCTTTCTCAAGGTGTAATAGAACTCAAAATTGTAATCCTGAAGAAACTACATCCACCTAAACTATCATATATTCAGATCTCACTGAAATAAAATGTATTTCTCTTCTTATGGTCTGTGAAAACCACAAATCTCTCACCAATGAGGTATTGTCACCAAAAATTTAGTGCAAAAACCATTTTTGTCAACTCCATATCATGGGTGGTATAGTTACTATTATGGGTACGTAACTCATTAGACCCATAATATCACCTCACCATGTTTCATCAATTGGCATCCCAATCCCAAATGGTACATGTCACAAAATAACTCAAACACCATATCCTCCTTAGAAAACTAAAGCACTAGAGCACTGAAAAACTTCTTCTTTAGGAAATAGAATACTTCTTGGAACTGGTCATCCTATACAAAAACCCAGTCCTTCATGTTCAATGTTTTATACAGGTCTACAAATAGAGAGAAATCAGACAAGAAACTATAATAATAGCCTATAATACTAATGAAATTGTTAACCTCTACCACATTCTTGGGTACTTCCAAGAAGAAAACTACATTTACCTTCAAATTTTCCACTACCACACCCTATTGAGACACCAAATTCCCAAGGAAATACACCTATAATGTATCGAACCTACACTTGGATATTTTCCCATTGAGCTGGTGGTCTTGAGGGGCCTCTAAAACAACTCTAGGATGCTTCAAATTCTCAAACTATAACTTTGAGTAAACCAATATATCATTTATAAACACAATGAAAAAATAATTTAGAAAGTCATAAAAGATTGAGTTTAAGAGCCCCATGAACATGGTTGGTGTATTTGTGATATCAAACGACATGACCACAAACTCAAAGTTCCCATTCCTGTACCTAAAAACAATCTTTGGTATATCCTAAACTTTCACTTCTCATCTAGTGATATCTAAACTACAAGTAAACCTTCAAAAAATAACTAGATCTTCTAAATTGGAAAAATATATCATCTATCCATGGAAGAGGGTAATGGTTCTTGAGAATCACTTAATTCAACCTTCAGTTGTCTATGTGTAACCTTAAAATACCGTACACATTCTTGTAAAAAAATATGGGATCACCCCATAGTGAAACAATTGGTTGGATAAAATACCCCTATATCTTATCATCCACCTACAACCTTTACTATTGTAGCTCCATAGGCATCATTCTATTGTGGTCAATTGAAATCATAGATGCATCCAGATGAAACTCTATCCCAAACTCAACGTCGTGTTGTAAGGTAGTACCAAAACCTCATCTGGGAAAAAATATTGGAATTCATCCACAACTTAGGGAAAAAACTATTTTATGCTTCCACCAACAGCTCCACTAAGAGAAAAAAAAATTGTATTTTCATTCCTACTGACCATTCAACAACATCACTATCTAATAGAAGGCACCTGTTGTCCCTCCACAAAGAAAAACAAAACTATCTTTTATAAATAGTCGATGAATTCCCACATATCATAAATCCAATCCATAATAAGGATAACATCATATGGTTTTATATTAAATAAGAATAAATATCCTAACGACTAGTGTTACCCCATCACTAGTCTATATTCCTAGCACACATCAAAAAATCATGACCTCCAACTGATATAGATAACACCCAGTGAACTGGAATCTTATCCATTATGAGTCCAAAATTACAGAACAAAGTGGTAGAAACAATGTGGTGTGAGGCTCTTGAATAAAACTGTTAGGTCTACTAGGTTAAATACCCCGATAAGGGGTGAATCAGGGTATGACAGATTACAAAAACTCTCACTATTTATCTTGTTTCATTGTTATACAAAACTCTCTTCTCTCTCTTTCCCGTTGCAGAGTATGAACAAATCTTAAAGCAAGCAAAGGACACTGTAATTTTACTTGGTTCACCCTCACTAGGATATGTCCAAGGAGCATACACTAGCAATGTGCCAATGTACCAAATCCACTAAAATCCCACTTATGTTTACAATGTTCGAAGCAGACTCATTGTCCCTCCTGGTTTACAACCACTCACAATACGAAAGCTCATTTCTCTCTCAACTAACGTGTGCTCACTGCTTCTTCAGAATATCCACTCAGAGTTTAAAGACAAGTAGGTCCCTTCATTATCAAAAATGAATGCATCTCTATCTATATGTAGATGCTTTTTTGACGTCCAAGTTTCACCCATAGAGAAATATCACTTTGCATCGAAGGTAAAGGGAAACTCTCCAACCTTTTCACAACCCTAGAGTGACGGGCATGCTTCTCTATGCATAGTGCACTTCTCCAATGCCCAGCACGCTTCCCTATACATTTACGTGCTTCTCTAATCCTGGTGTAGAAGTGTCACCTAACCACTTGTGAAACACTCCCTTCTTCAAAAAAAACTTGGGCAACTCACAACCTTTTATGCCCAAACCAATATTAGTGTGCAACTATCAACTGGCATGCAACTTCTGAATAACCTTATACTTGCACAACCAAACCACCACTTGTGCACCCAAACCACATGCATGACTATAGCTCAAATTTTCTTTAAGTGTTGAGATTTTATGAAAATGAGGATGGGTAGTCCTCTATTTATAGGCATTTTGGACACCTTAAGTGTCGGTGTTCAAATATCCACACAACATGAAAATATAGCCACCCTAGTCTATGTCACCCTAGTCACCTTGCACGCCCAAACCGAACCTTGGGTGAACCTCCTTCCTTTTAAATATTTTCATGTTATAATCTTGAAAACATATGGTGAACAAATTTCCAAGACTCTAATACACCGGCACGCAAGTCTCTTTTCCAAAAACACTTTTCTCCATTTGTCGATTTTGAGGACCAAAAATTTGGAAAACACTGGAAAACAGTGCCACCTTGTATATTCTCTTTTTGTACCTCCTCCAGATCATTCATTCCTTTTTAGAGGTTCTTCTATAAATCATGGATTGTCAACAAAAACTCTTGAACTCAAAAAATCACCATGCAAACCCCCTTTTGTCAACAAATTGAACATCGTGGTCTGCTTTTGTCAACAAACACAGCATAGAGGCCCACTTTTTCAATAAACATAATCACCGAAAAAATGATTCAATGATACCTTGAGGGATTGTTTCCTGACAAAAACAAATCAAAAACAAGGATATATCATAAATTGATTATACCTCGAACAACTCCTGGCTTGGTAATCATTTCTACATCTAACGTAAGAATATGACCATTCCCAACTCTTTGAACTATATAATGTGGATATACATGGCCATAATTTTGACTAGGTACCTGTTGATGGGGACTATCATGAGAATTATCCTTAACAATGTCATGTACTCTCAGATTTTAAACAAACATCGATAGTCCCTACTACTGAAACTCCCTCAAAAGAAACTATTGCTTCTGCTGAAAAGTGGCACAAAAACTACGTGATATTAGAATCCATGAATAGTTGGACATTGATCTGGATTATTTCCATTTCTTATATATACATAACATTAAAATGTAAAACCACTTGCAACTTCTTGAGAGTGGCATATCCCAGATGAGTGGAAGGAGATCTATTGTAGTCGGCTCCCCACGGGTTGGAAACCTAAAAACATGGACTACCACAGACCACTTCCTAAATAATTTCACCTCAATATTCCCTTTTGAAACACTCTAAGGGTGTAACTACCAAGAAAATTATTCTCTTGATAACCTCAACCATTTCTAGTACCTCAAGACATGTGAGGAATATAAATGTTTTTACCGCATACTGGATCACTAGGAAAAACCCTCTTCCAAAAACCATGCTCTTATCTCCTGATTTGGTAAAATATCAAGAGAAAATAGAAATAGGTCCTTCAACCTAATCCCAAGATCAAACACACTCAAACTTCCCTACTAAAGTGAAATTTTTTCCTACCTCTTGGATACCATCATCATCAATGATATGAACTTTACCTAGAACTCCCTCTAAAATTCATTCCACAACACATCTTCTACCTTACGATCACCAAGGAATAATTACCACCACTGACTCATAGCTCCCCATATCTCACTTACTACCAATGACACCTAGAACTGAGTATGTGCTCTGATTAAAGTAAAAGTAATCCCTTGATCCTCCATCGAGTTCTCTATCTCCAGCTCTAATGTACTCCCCTCATACTTCCCCAAACTCTATCATTGAAATGAATATAAGGTCCAATAAAAACCTTATTCCCCCATGTTAATATAAGCCTTAGATGATCTAATAAATCATCTTATTAGACCTTAAAAACATGAACCACTCACGATTTACGAACAGGAGAAATTCCGGAAAAGAAAGAAGAATATCCTAAGCCAAATAAAATGGAAAGTTTATTAATTTATTACATTATATTTTCCTAAAACATCTCAAATCCAACATGAACATAGTCAATAATGATACATGAACATAACCTATTTCTCTACCCTATAAACAAGTTCACCTAACTTGGTCATTTAATAACCTTATATTTTGTGCATTGGATCATGGGGGGATAAAATATCATGAACTAGCTAGTTTCCTTAGTCCATTACACACACCAAGGTTAATTAGAACTGCTACCCTACCAACTCATGAAATACTCACAATGTGTAACTTCAAACTTCATACAATATCTCAACCAAAATCTTTAGTACCACTCTATTACAAACCCCTTCCACTAAAGACTCCACAATAAAAGGAGATTGATAACGAACCCCAAGTCCCACCTCTAGTAGGATACAAGTTGTCGACCAGCATAAGGGTATAATAATCTTAGGAATGGGATGAATTCCCCTATATAATATAAAATAGGATTAGGAGATAGGATAAAAACCCACCAAGAAACTCTATAAGATAAAATAAATGTAAACCAAAAACTATTCCATAATACATCAATAAAGTGAACTGATACATATAAAACTCTCCAAATTTAACAAAATAAAATTCAATTATAGCGACACAAAATTATCTCTAAAACAAAGTTAGGAATGTCTATATCAGTCCCCAAATTACTCCTGGAAACTTGATAAGTAGTTTATATATATAGTGTGAGCATACATGTACACTCGGTAGAGACATAACCATGGTCTCAAGTGCACATGTGAAAAGAGCATGAAAATTCAATAGTGAACAATCAGTAGAACCAATAAGCTCCTAAATAGGTAAACTAACCAAACCTAGAATCATTGTGTCTCTCTTACTAAATCATGAATCCATGATATTAATATAACATTGAGATTATAACAAAGCAAGGAACCCTGCTACCACTTCCCCCACTGATTTTCGGCTCTCACACCCCAACATCCAATGTATTATGCTCCAATGCAATTCATAAAATCTAGATTACAACCACATCACTTCACATCTCATCCAAATACACCTGATCCCTCTCTGATATGGTTCGGCAAATATCCCTACCTACATCACGCTCACATTGTCTAACATCTTGTGATAGTATCAAGAATCACTACAGCACAAGTCATCCAAATACTCAAATTCCATCACACCTCATATAATCATATAAAAATGGTAGTAGTATATAATAAATGTGAAGAAAATTAATCATGTTCCCTACTTTTACCACACATGACCCCACCGCATATCAAATCACATCATTTCCACATCATATCTCATCTTTCTTGAAAAAAACTGGTTCATTACACCACATCTTTCCCCAATACACCTGGTCCATCACTATTGAAGGAATATTGGGGAAAATGGGGTATCCATCCATCCATATCACCACCATATTAGATGTTGGGGAAAAACCTGGAACCCAGAACCTTTGAGAATTCGTAATGTAATCCAACTCAGGTGAAGCATGTATAGAAATATCATGAAATACGTGATATATAGATAGAACACAATACCCAACCTATAGTACCACATCAACTACACTAGTGCACCCAATGTCTCCCACACCTTACCACTCATCAACTATTACTAGTACTACCACAATAATATGAAACACAACACACCACCACAACACAATCCTTGAAATATTTTACACTTTCATTTACAAGTTCACCACTTTCGAGATAAAACAATTTCCACTAAATTTCATTACTAAGACACTTAATTCGAATTTAAATATCCCTTAGTTTAACATTAAATCTATTTAATCCATTTACCATGAATCCATTTCCATCTCATATCATTAATTTACCATCCTATATTGTTTAGTTTTATCATATCCATTTATTCCATGTATAATCGAGCAACTAACATAACCACCACCCAATAACTCGACCATCTCACATCAACCATTTTAAATGCACCACACTAACTAATCATATTACCAAAATAACCACACATCCCAAAACCCAACCACTTCTCACAAAAAACTATTAAAAAAATACACATCAACACCATATATCAAAACCAAGACACCACACTACACACCACAAACTTATTATACACTTCCACCATATAGCACAACCCCACTACAAATCATCGCCATCGTGCATTACACTATTTTGTATCATAACCATATCATAATGGCACATATATCATCCTTTCCAACTAACCACTCACATCACATTCCCAGGAACTATAAATTCCATCTATTCATCACCACTATCACATAACACAAGGAAACACAACACACTACTGAAAATTTCACATATCCCAACGGTTTAAAATCATTGTGATTTCCCCTGAGACTATTAGGATAATTTATCCCAATGTCTTCAGGGACCGTTGGCATATTGGGTGTTGCAATAGCCCTATTCCAATGGTTTCTAGAGAACTATTGGTATAGGTTTTCTGAAATTAATCTATACCCATGGTTTAAGTGAAACTGTGGGTATATATGTGTACCAACGGATCAAGAACCATTGGTATACATACTATCTATCATATAATATATTCCAATGGTTTCAATGAAACCATTAGAATATATATATATACCAACTATTTTTGAACCATTGGTATACATGTAGCTTATATTATATCCCAACAGTTTCAATGAAACTGTTGTGAAATATGTTCTTCAGCATACTAAATACCAACAGTTCTATGAACTGTTGCTATATTCTCTACTCCATAGAAAACATAAAAGCTGGAAAACCCACTATAAACCTGTAAACCTATAAACCTACACCTCTTACAGACTTTCAAATCACCTGTAAACATATAAAACTGCACCATCATGCACCTCATATGGAAACACAATTGACTTGGTCACTTTAATGCCAAGGAGTTTAACAAATAGGCATGTGCTGGACATCCATGATGATGGATAATGAAACTAAAATCCTACATTATTAATACTTCTAAATTTCTCTTATTATGGAGAATAAAGGAAACATTCCCACACTATATATTTGGATACCAACTTTCTTATTCCTCCACTATCTATCTTCGACGATAGGGCATAAATCATCTTCCTTGTAAAAGGGTGTTTCTATAATTACAATAGAATTGTGGTAGTATAGGAAGTTGAATTACTGGATATGGTGTATGCAATTGGATACATTTTCCAATATAATTGGAATTAATTATGGATTTAATATGACTCTTCGTGCCAATAAAAATCGGATTCAGTTGGTTAGAAACCACATTTTTCATGACATTTAAGGGACAAAAGATGTATTTTATAGACATTATGGTCTTATTTAAATTAGAATGGGTAACTGAAAAACCTTCAACCTTTGATTCTGAATAGAAGATCATTGATCTTCAATTCTTGATGCCTCATTACTTTAAAATAGATGATACCAACACCTCATTTGTGAGGGTTTAAGTATTTATATTCACTTGAAATGAAAAAACTATTCTCTATATGATAATTTCAAGACTAGAATTATTTCTTCTATATTCTGCTTTAGTCAAAATATAATAATGGTAAGATTCTATCTTCAAAGGATACCTAGATCTATTCACTGGAAATTTGTTCCCATGTTCACCCTCTTTTTCTTACCTTTTTTCCTCTTTAAAACAAATATATCAATATAGCCTAGGTTTTTTCTTCCCTTATTATTTATTGAAGAACTAAATGTTTCAATGTTTTTTAGGGATCTCACCTTATCCTAACAAACTCGTGTATATATGTTGGCTATTTTCATACACAACTATGAATAGTGTGGATCACACAAGGCTTCTATAATCTTCTCTTCCTTCTTGAAGTGTCCATGTGAAATAACATGTTTTTGAATTAAAATAAATATAATAAATAAGACTCCATGATATTTGGTCACATTCACTATATTTTTTCATTAACTTCTTCAAGTTTTGAATCATCATCCATTATAAACTATTAACAATCCATCCACATAATCTATAGATATATCCTTTTAAATCCACCACTTAAAATATCCTAATATCTTGTGAGAATAACTCCATTTTAATTCTCTATATTCTCCATAACATTTTCCTGCTTTTAAACCCCCATATTAATATATGTGGCATAAAAACCCATTCAAAATTTCCTTTTAAACTCTTGAACCTCATAACATAGAAACTCATTTTTGAATTTTCTTTCTAAAAAAAATTCTTTGACCTTCACACCAAGGTATGAAACAACATGTCTTTATGAAATATTCCCCTTAAAACTCCAGACACCATGACCACTTGGCCATTTTTCTCTACTAAAAAATCCTCAAACACCAAAACACCCATCTCTCCAAAAATTCTCTTGGAAATGACATAGGTATCTCTAAATCATCTTTTTATACTTAATTATACATAGTTCCACCAGGGTGAGAATAATTCCTTTAGTGAGTGTCCCCACTATAATTATTCTCATTAGAACATGGGAGAAATGTTTCAATATGAATATTAAAAGAAGGAGGCACTAAATTATAAGAATTGGTGGTGGTAAAATGAAGCTTATAGTGGGGAGCACCAGAAGCCTGAAAAGTGTTAAACAGTGACACCGTTACTGTTTCTAGATATATGGGCTCAGTTAAGTAACATGTAGGTGTTTTAATTATTAAAACATGCATTGGATATGGTTTTCTGGTCAGATTACCTTAAATTAATGGTTATTTCTCATATGTGTTTTGAGAATTTGGGAGTTGAATGTGGTTGTTCGGCCTTAAATTATTCATTGACATAGGTTAGGATATATGGATGTGTTGGACACTAAGATTTCTGGGGGATGATAAGTATTATAGCAGGGATATTTTGAAACCATGTGTTCATACATGCATTCAGAATTTGAGGAAAATTTTGATTTTTCAATTTCTGGGGGGGGGGGTTCAATAGTTGTTTGAGTTCTATTTTTGAGGGTTGGAACCAATTAAAAAGGATTTTGGATGACAATATAGGTTTGAAGATGTATCTCAAGAGATTGTGGGATCATCAAGGAGGGGCGAAGGTGGCTACTGAAAAACTACAACAGACCACTGGATGACTAGTGGTCTTTTTTTGGGTAAATGTTATAACATTTCCCTCCTCGTGTTTTTGAAGTGGGAGGTCCCCTTTTCCTCATCCAGTTATGAAAACCATGGGAATCCATCCCTACCTCCCCATTTTGGATCCTTTTATCTAGGGGTGGTTTTTTGTATTTTCTTTAGAAATGAAAGGTTAGTTCCCCTCTCTTATCCACAATTATGTAATCAGTATTCCCACTCATATGAATTTTTTATGTTATATTTATATCTGGTAATAATGTTATTATTATATTATATTATGGAACATTTTTAAAAACCATACCCACTATAACATAGTAATCATACCTCCCACTCTCTCACTCACTAGGGCTCTGATTTGACCATTGGTTCCATCCCCAACACATTTTTATTCCTTTCACCATTTTGACCTCACTTCCTCAAAGTTTATCTTGAATACCTTAAAGATGTTCTAAAATCATCATTATTTTATGGACATTCTCAAGAGAATTGTGAAGATTTTCCTATTACCTCCCCAGTTATTCCATGTTTCCTTAGCCCTCCTATGGTTCAAACATAGAAATGACCTAGTTAGGCTCTAATATAGGAATAAA
The DNA here is from genome assembly GCA_963277665.1 of Viscum album. Lineage (NCBI taxonomy): Eukaryota > Viridiplantae > Streptophyta > Magnoliopsida > Santalales > Viscaceae > Viscum > Viscum album. Next base: position 819,650,172 of record OY728165.1, read on the forward strand.
TGGGACGGATTAAGGTTGATGGGATACACCCATGGGCTAGCACAAGTTTCTGGCCACCAAGAAATCACTGTTTTTTAAAAATATTACCCACAAAAAACTAATTAAAACAATAGAGAAAAATAAATTAAATTTTTGCATGAACCGTCTATACGTTTGACGTCCATGATGAAGGAAAAAAAATAAATAGAAGCAACATGATATAAAGGCGGACAAAAATAAAACACACTAATTAATCTCTCCACTACCCTGATCTTTTTCCCCTATCAAGAAAACCACGTAGCTGCCTCCAATGTCCTTCTAGACCCCTTCATAGAATATAACAACCCTACATTCGTAGAAAGCGGTAATAGGCCTAAGTGGTTGATGCAATGATGAAAATAAAATAAAAACTAACCCATAAAATACATGTCTCCTGTGACTATATAAGTCCCCATCAAACATATAAGAACCACAATGCCCCATGGGTCAAATCATATTTCTGTAAGCAAGGGGTAAATATATTCAAGTTTCAAAATGATACAATCAAATTGTACATTCCTATTAATTAATAATTACACTTCTTATTAATGGTATATAATCAGTTTGACTTGAGTTTCATCTTAGTTTGGTTTTTTTCGATTCAAGTGATTTTGGGAAATTTTCATTAGATTTAGTTTGTCTTGTTTTTGTTTATATTATCTTGGAAAATTTCATTAATTTGGGTATATATTTATCCCAACGGTTCACTTTGAACCATTGGTATAAGGTTTGGGATAGATAGATATCCCAAAATAGGCCCTATAAAATATATATCCAAAATATACCCTATAGAAAAATACATACCCAAACATAATATGAGGTTCTTATATAATCATAGGCTAAGAAGTATGTACTAATAAATACACAGGCCCTAAATAATAACATGCTTTTTATTCTGGGCCAAGGAGTGTGTACTGAAAAATAATCAGGACAATAATATAGCATGTAAAACTGTTATAGAATGGAAATCACATTCCAGAAGGGGGAATAATGGTCACTAGAAAAGAAAATATAACCTAGAAATAAACAACAAAAAATTGGTTTTTCAGTGTCCCCGTAGTTTTTTCTTTGTGGTCCCATGGGAGGTCAGGCTGTTAAAAAAGGATGGTTGGAGAGATTAGGGGTGAAAATTATAGTTTTCCTCAAAAAAACCTAATATACCTCAAGATAAATTTATTTTTAGATGTTTGAATAAGAATATCCAATAAATTAGTATGTATCTATCTATAATTAATTAGAAATGGAAGTATCAAAAGAAAATTTAATGACAACACAAAAGAACTAGGAAAACCGGGTAAGAAAAAATATAAAGAGAATGATCAACCACTTTCTGAAATTGAAAAAAGTGGTAAGGGTATATCTGTAGAATCTATTTACAGGGATCCTTTTGATAATTCAAGTACAATATTCAGAGATTATATAGAGATCAAAATATATAAAGACTTCTACTCTCATGTTATAGATTTTTTGAATAAGGATGTAATGTATTGGTAATCCAATATAAAACCAATAGAATCTGGCCCATGAAAACAATAAGTACCTATTCCATCCAAAAACTGTAAAAAAAATTAAAACAATGTAAAAACATTGAAATGGTATCATCATGATCAGTGGATGATTTGGAGGATTCAATGATATTTGGTCTATGCCAACAATTTGGCACAAAATTCTAGACTACATGGTCTAGTTGGGAAGACCTTATGAAGTGTACATTAAGGATGAAATGGATATGGTTTATAGAATTTTCAATATCACTTGATGTTAAATATTGTAACACACATTGTCTACTTGTATTTGACATCCAAGAATGAATACAGAGTGCACTCCTAGAAGATCATTTCGATGTAAACACCATGTTGTACATGACCAAACTCTATGTACCAAGGGTGGAAAATGACTTTGGTTCCTCTTAAAGTACTCATTGACTAACCATTTTTAGTTATAGGTTTTATGTTATATATGTACACATCATGTACATAAGTTTACATTACATGATAAGCTAAGGTACATTCCAATTACCTCTCTTGGTTCTATACACCCTGTATAGAATATTACATATTTTTTACTTCTTCCAAATTCGTTCACATGAAATATCTCTTTGTCCAAAGTAAGATCATGACGTGTAAGAAGTCTATAATGTGTAATATTTCCATATAGAATTTTATTTTTACCTTCTCCTATATATTAGTGATTTTATATGAAGTAATATTCAAATTCTTATCCCATTTAGATTGGATACTAGAAAATAGATATCAATAATGTCATTCAAGGAATTTTTTAGTAGTTAGAAACCTTTTTTAGTTGTAAATCTATGTTATATTTTGGTTACCTCTCATAATCCTAAGGAAGGGTTGGTATTCCCAACAGAATACATAGGGAACATGGATCCTCAATATGTGGGTCAGATAGGGTCTATATTCTTCCCAATTACTTGATACTTGGATCCTCTTTCAATGGAGTTTTTATTTGGATTAAGTGATAAAAATGGCATGGGATCCTCCACTTGAGTTAATATTCAGCCAAACTAATAGATATATTCAATGATGTGAGTAGAATATGTTTAAGTCCTGTTGTTTGCAAGTTTAAATCGGAGTATTATTCTTTTTTATTCTTTGGGGAGACACATTCTTGTTAGTGTGGGTAAGATTTATTAAAAGGTTTGTTGCATATTATCCTTTCATCTTAATTATTAACCTTCTCTATCATGTTGACCATTGCTAATAGATAAGGGTTTTCCTACTATATGCATCAACTATTTACCTGTATGTCACAAAAAATTCATCTATTTCGGGTAGAAATGTTTAAATGTGGTTCTACAATTCTATCTATAAACTATATTATGAAATGATAGGGTAAAATAGGGTTTATAAAATATAGGGTGATAACAATGAGATGAGTCTCACCACAGTTTCATACTGACATCATTTAAATTAAAATTATAACATGTATCCTTCACTAAGTTCATAAACCTACGACTACAAAATCCTAGTACACTCATCTAATTTTTCTCAAAACTAAACCAACTTCAATAGTTTGTTTTATTTATGGTTTTTTTAAAATTTTAAGTCATTTTTATACCATTAATAGTATATCAACCTCAAATTCCACTTAAAATTATTTTAAATTAGTTATTTTGTCTTAGAATTTATAAATTTTTATTTCGATTCTTCAAGAGATTTAATGATGACTTTTAGGAATTTAAAAATTTTTCTCGTTGATGGGGATAAGTCACATGAAATATTTATGATTTTTAGGAATTTTCCATTTATATTTTAAGTGTAGAGTACTCGTATTCACTTAAATTCTTGAGTGAGTTTCATGGGATGGATTTTTAGGTTATGTCAATTTGGGTTAATGTGCAGTGGTTTTCATGTAATATTTGAATTACATGTTGGAATTTTGGTGCATTAGTATTTATGAAATAATTATATGGGAAGTATTATATTATTAGGTATAAAAAGAAACCAAAAAATAAATAGGATGAATAATATTAAGAGGCCATAACCAATTGTAGTGATAAACTAGTAGTAAAGAATCCATTAGAGAAACGTAAAAAAAGGTAGCTCTTACCCACACCTACAAGGGAAAACAAAAATTCCCACACCAAATGAGTTTAGCTATAAAAACTACAAAAACAAAGTCTTAAACCCATTTAAATGTGGTTGGAAACATGGATCAAACATCGAAAATTAGTTAAGTTCCAAGAAAGAACACAAATTTTGTTCGTGACCCCTGGAATTTAGATATTCCAATTAAGCTTTTTGAATTTTAAAAAAAACTTTTATTTACATAAATTAATAATGGAAAACACCCTCAATAGAATGCCCAAAAATCCACATGCATCATAAAACAAAATTAAATTCCATAAGGAATGTATGAAAGGACACCAACCATTTACCAAGTCTCCTCTACTTTGATACCAAGGTCCAATATTAGCTATCAAGTCCTGCCAAGCTCATCTATCCTCTCCTTTGATCAACCAGTCTCATCGCATTAGCCTGAACTTCTAAGTTACATCAAGAAACAGTTATTAATTAATTATAACTAATTAAATAAATAAATTTAACCGTTAAATATTATCGGTTAACTCACTAGGACATTCTTATATTCCAAAACCATCATCAACAGTATGCATTCCACTCCTAATTCATCCATGAATCTAGGCTTCACAAAGCCCCAATTAAAAATACCTATTAAATAGATAATAAAATTGATTTTTGGAAAAACCCATTTGAATGATATGAAATATTGAATACCTAAATGGATAGATATGTAAAAATGGGAAGGCATGATCTTGGGTTCCCCTATTCTTAGTCATAGAAAAAACTCTATCATAAATGAATGATTTCACTGCAATTTAGTGAAATCGTTGAATAACCCTAAAATTAAAACTTCTAAAACCAGAATTGTCATAAGGGAAATAATTCATGAGGGATTTGGAATACCTCGATGCACATCTTGTGGATGACACTTAGATAGAAGAGTTTATGGGGGAGGGGAGAGCTGTGGTTGATAGTGCTCGGAATGGGAGGAAGGGAGAGGTGAGAGGCAATGAGCGGTATGTGGGGAGTGGCGAGTGGGAAGCGGAGAGTGTGGATTAGGGAGGATCAAGTGGTTTGGGGAGAGAGGAGAGTGTCAAGTCATGATCATCGAGAGCTGAGTGTCGAGTGGTGAGCGGCGAGAGGCGAGCGGCGAGGGGGGTTGGGATGGGAGAAAGGGAGAGTGACGGGATGAGAGTGGAGGTGAGGGGGAGTCGGGATGGGAGTGGTGGCGATGAGGGGTTGAGGGGAGGAGGGTAGTGGTGCTATAGGTATTAGAGAAGTGGGGAGCAATAGGAAGTCCGGATGGGAGGAGAGAAGCCCAACGGAGAGTGGGTGTTGAAGGGAGGTATATCCAAATAGTTTTTATGAAACCGTTGATATAGACTACTTATACTAACAGTTTGGGAAACCCATTGATATATTGGAATTGGGAAATATCTTATTTATAGTAGTGATAAGGAAACCGCACATAATAGATACAAATATTAGCTTCCACAATTCTATTCAATAGATTTCATTTCATTACTTCTTTATTCTTTATGGGTATTACTACACAAACCATATTCCACAAGAAACCAATTTAATACCCAAATATACATTCATTATCCTTTTATTTAGGGTTTTATCACATAATAACACATCAAGGTTATCAATACATATCCTATATAGTGAAAACAAGGCTCCCAATAGCAGTTATTTTCAACAAGTTAACAACATGTCAGATTATCTTTAGTAACAATATCGAAGTTGTTAATACATGTGATATCTTTATATACCCATCAATTTTAGTTATGAAAAATAATTATATTTATTATTTCAACCATTAATATCCACCCAATGGAAATAAAAAACATGCAATCCTGACACACATTATATAAAAAGGGAGAAAATGAGGATTCCCTACCTTGAAAAAGCTTTCCAATATCGTTATACACCACAGGGTGAAGAAGAAACTTCTAATAAACTAGAAATGGATTTAGAAATCCTAGATCAACCTAAACTATAGTAAAGATTTGAAAAAAACACAACTCATCACACACTAAAAATATAACAACAACACCGTAGTGGATCTTTGAGGGAAATGTATGGGAAATAAGGGGGAAGGTGGGAGAAATGACCTTAGATCACCAAAACTATACCACCAAAGAAAAAGACATAAATAGTATAGAGTAGGATGAAGGACACATCATATATAGTTAATATGGGATGATCATCTTTGAAATTGACATTTCATAAGAAGTTTCACTTGATAAATTTCTTTATAATAAATGGAGATGCCTCTACACACCATGTTCAAAACCATGATTTCTTATATGTGATTAATTTTAATGAAGAGAAAAATAATGGTGGCCTTAATATGATTTGCCTTTTCCAAATTAATTTAACACCACAAGATTTTATAATAAATTTTTTCTTAAAATTAAATTTAAGTATTCGGTAGCTTTCTTTAAATGCAACCCCAAGTCTATACAAACTGTGATATAGCAAATCGTTATACCCTAGCCAATAAATTGAAAGGAATGAATAGTAATAAATGTTTTTGAAAAATATGTATAAATTTTTTATTAATGAAAATTTATTGATTAATTCATAATTAATAAGTACATAATTTTTAGAAAGGTCATTTTAAGTTCAATATTTTTTTTCATCAAAAATTATTTTTATCACATTTTTGAATTTCAACATTATAATTAATTAATAAAATTTTAATAAATTTTATCTAAGGAAATTAATATCATTTTTAAAGTAAGAAAATAAATTTTATCTTAGAGTAAATTTTATGATTTTTTTAAAAATATTTATTTTTCAATTAATAGATAAAAATACAGATATTTGAGAAAACAATTATTTATATTAAATTACATGTCAAAATATATATTGAATTTTATCTTAAAGTAACATAATAAACTTTTATTTATAAATAATATGATTAATTAAATTTTAATAATCATTATACTTTATTTTCATATAAGTTTATTATTGGGCTAAGAAACACATTTTTCTAAAAAATTATTTTTATGTGTGCAAGGTGTTTTTATATTAATAAATAAATTTAATATATAATGATTAATAGTTTAAGTAAATTTATATATTATATATTCAATATAATATTTTAATATTTATTTTATTGTTTCTACAAGTCAAGGCATGAAAGTAAACTAATTTTTATGCTTTCAAATTCATTTTTATAAAATGTGTCCTCTTCACGGCTTGCATGCTTAACTAAACGTAAAATATACAATATGTAGAAATTTAATCTATTAAAATAGATTGAATATTTAAAATAAGAACAATTAATTTAATATAATAGGTTACAAATAATTTTTTTCATACTACATAGTAAAAAATAGTAAAATTTTGTTACCTCGTTTAAGGTTAAAAAGGTTTTATCAGGGGGTTAAACTATGATATAATGGTAGGATTACCCCCCAAACCTATATATTTATTATTTATTAAAGATATTTCAGACTTATATAATCTTAAGCTAAAATAAATTTCTATTTTTCAAAAACATTACAATGAAATGTTCCTTAAATCATTGTAACCTTTTAATAAATTGCATCTGTGTCCCTCCCCGCGCTTATTAAAGGGAACCTTTTATCCTCCATTATTCAGGCTATTTGAGCCTCATATATTAAAAACTATATATATAAAATCCTTACTATAATTCTTCCCTTCATTATATATCTTCATGTATTCTTCTAATACCAACCCTCCATGGCTTAAGGAGTAAGCCAAATGAGGTCTCTCAAGGAAGAGTTATATATCTTAACCAAGATCTTTCAATTTTATTTATTATTATACAACAACTAAACATATTGTATCCATAAAAATTATTAATAAATCATAAAAAATAAAATAAGATGTCATTATGATTATTTAACAACTATTTATTACCTTTTATCAATCCAATGGGAGATGAAAGTATCACTTGTGCATACATGTGGAAAACCGCATCCAAATAACGATACGACTCATTTTCCACCACCATAATTCAGGGTAAGTTACTAAGATATATTTTAGGTTTATATATGATATTTATTTTATAATAATAATTCTATAAATATTATTAATATTTAATTTTCTTTTCTTTAATTTATCAATAAATGGAAAAAAACACATGCATGCATACAAACTACCATCGCCACACAATGATATAATTGATTTTTTATAACTACTTTGAATGAATGGTTATATATATATATATATATATTATAAATATATATTATATTTATATATTGATTAGAATTACTGATATTAATTAACCATGAGAAAATTTCAAGTTCAATAACCACTTAACCAAAATATACATGAAAAATGAAGCAATTAACACCCCAAATGATAATAGTAATGAATTATTATTAATGAATAGTTGATAATATATCATAAATAAAACATGTATGGAATTATAGGTATTATTATGGTTCATTTATATAAGTATAATAAATTAAAGTTTATTATATAGGATTATATATCACTTACGAAGATAGAATAACTTGAGGTAATAGTTTTACAGAAAAAAAAAATTTATAGAGTTGTTTATGATTAAATTTTCCAACAAAGAAATTATATAATCTGTATATCCAAAATATTATTTATTTTATTATTATATATTTATTATTTTATTTTTTATTTTTTTCTTTCATTTTACCCTCTTTAAGTACTCAAGATAAATAAATATTTTTTTAAGTAAAACAGCCCTTGTTTTTCTCTTTAATTGGGAATATTTTCCTCCGTATTTATATTTTAATTAAAAAGGTTTTCAAGAATGTTTTTAATATTATAAAAATATTATTTAAATTCATCTTTTACAAAAATTTAATTTACTTATAAATTATTAAATTTAATTTTCTTATCATTTTCCAAATGTGGTGCTTTTGAGTTTTACTCAAACTGTGAAAAGATTTTTTGTTTTAAGATACACCGCATGAAGAGTTTTATTTACCATAATGAACAATATTTTATTTAAGTATTAATATAAAAGTTTATTTTTTTTCTCAAAGAAACATTTCCCTTAATATTTTTAAAATAATTTTATTTTAAATAAGTGATTTCAAATAAAAAGGGTATTTTCCTTAAGAAATGTTTTAGTGATTTTTTTAAGGTATTTTTTTCTATAATAACTTCCTTTTATAATTTTTATGATTTATTAGGGATATAATCCAATGTTATAATTATTATTATTTCACTAGATTATATATTTTTTTATGATGAAATGTTTATCAAACCCATATCCTTTCCATGGGTTATGATATGATGATATGATGAATGTTTTATGATCTTATGGAACACATATCTATTGTTTTCAATTTTTAATGGGTGGGCATGAAATTATATATCCCTCCAATTAATTCAGTCAAGAATTTTGTAAAATGAGATAATAAGTATTGTAATAGGGAGTGATCCCTGTTCAATAAGGTACTTTTTCAAATAATATAGTATTGAGAGTTAACCTTGACTAAGGAGATAACGGAGTGGGGAGTGAACCCAATCCATTATGATAGTCTTAGAAATGGTCCTTATCTAAAGAAATTATTTTATTTATTTATTTTGTTGCCAAAACTTATTTATTATTATTATGAAATGTTTTTATGGCTCAATATTTATTACTGATGATTTCTCACTCTTTATCTTATGTTATTTTTTTATAAAACCTTGAACTATATTTCCTGATTAAAGATATTTGACTGATTAAGTATGGTTTTTGTAAGTATTGTTCATGTTCTAATACCCTTATAGTTATCTTATGATCACTTATCATCATTGATTGTTATATATAATGTTTACCCTTACTAAGAATCTGATCTCACCCTTATTATATTTTTTTCCGTATTATTAAGAAACATTTTAAGTATGATATGTCTAATAAGGGTGAAAGTTGTGGAGAACTTAATTAGAAATTATGTAGATCATTTATATACCAGTTATTTATATATCAATGTTTGAAAATTCACTAAACCAATACAGTCCTTGGGTATTTATTATTCTTAAATGTGCTGAATATTCATCTAAAATGTTGTAATATTAATATTTGAAAAGTATGGGTCACTATAGTTGGTATCAAAACAAAGGTTTGGTGACCTTTTTAATCTAAGATATGGAAGCTTTAGTGGGAACCCTTAGGAAAATACTATTTATAAGAGAACATCTTATGTTATAGTAAATAAAAGAGTGTGGTTTCTTTAGGAAAATACATCCCTATCTAGATACTACATGTGGGAATAGTTTTTCCATAGATGCAACTTGGGGAGATAACCCCAAAAAGAGTTGGTTGAGTATATATCAACCATCATTTTAGGGAAAGATGAATGTTACCTTATTATACACCTAGTTTAAACATCTCAGGGGATATTATTAGGTTAATTAACATTTTCTTTAAGATCCATTATGAATGATTTTAATGGATAGTGACCATGGATGGCCTAGGTTAAACACAATGTGTCATAGGATGAAAAGAAGGTGTCATAATTTAGAAATCCTCTGAATGATTTTTCACGATTAATCATAAAATTAATGATGTTTATTGGTCATTATAACCATTTTATTTTTATTAAGGTATTTAAGATATAATAATAAAGTTTAGGTGCTTATAGGTACACTAAAATATTGAAGAATCTTATTAGCGCTTAGTCATATGAATCCCTTTATTCTATAAAACTTATCTTGGAATGTTAATTATAATCCTCAAAAATTAAATATTGAATTATCCAGAAAAAATTCATAATAGTATGATGATTTTAACAAGATAATATTTTAATAAAATATTTCTCTTTGAATAATTTCATTTCTTCGATAGCTTATGTTACACACAATAGCAAGTTTAGATGAACCGAGTAATATTATTAAAATATTATGTGTCTATTATCACATAATCATTAGATTGGAAGGTATAAATAGTAATAACTACATTATGATAAATAAATAGTTTATATATTTTGAAAATTAATTCATTTCAAAAAAATGATTATAATTCAAAACAAACTGTAAAATAAAATTGATATTTTTTCTAGAAATGTTTTTGTGTGCACAATGTATTTTTATTTTAATAAATTAAATTAATCACTATTGGTGAATAATTTTGATGAAATTTATATATTATATACTAGATCAAATGTTTTAAAAGTTCAAAAAATTATTTTTCTAGGCATAGGATAAGAATATATCAAATTTTATGCTTAAAATGTATTTTTTAGAAAAAAAAGATTTGGTAATATTTTACATACTCACATTTAAACTAATTTAATCCATTTATAGGTATTAAATTATATAAAATTAATTAAATATTTATAATTCAGAATTTAAAATTTGGTATATAGAACCCTTTTATTTTTTTCAATATGAATAGTAAATGTGGTAATATTTATCCCCTCGGTAAAGGATAAATTGAGTTAATCTGAATTAAAAATAAGTGAAAAAGTCATTATTTTTAAAAATAATTATTATTGGAAGAATTTAATTCAAACATTATCACCATAGGCTCAAATTTTTTAGTTTAATAGACATATTTATATGAAAATAGATTCCATATTATTTAAATCCAAGAAAATTACAAAATGTCACTCTCTTTCTTTTTAATGTCTATTGTGTGTCTTTATAGGGAAATAGTAAGTTTTGAATGATTATAAGTATAGATTTTGAGAATAAAAAAATTAATTAATAATATAATGTCCTTAGTTTATTGTGAAACACCGATACATTATTTCTCCATTTTATAAAAAATATAATAAATTATTTTAAAAATATTAGAAGTGGTCAAAATTGAATGATTTTATATGACCCAAGAATTTTATAGATATAAATAACATTTTAGGGAGGTTTTAAATAATTATATTCAAATCCCCCATTTTTCAGATATATTTAAAGTTAAATTAAATAAATAGTATCAAAATTTTAAAAATTTATATTTTGTCCAAATAATATTATATTAATTTTTTTGAGAATCATAAATATATTTAAATAATACAATCAGGATATGATATGGTAAAAAGATTCATAAATGTTCTAATTAGAGAGTAATTTTCACCTTATAATTAAAAATTACATCCCTTTAATATTGAAATATTTGTTACCATAGTTAAAATTATAATTGGTTAACTAAGGGTTAATCAAAATGATAAGGTTTAAAATGAAACCAAAATTTATATAGATTATTTTTTCAGATGTGATAACAACCCTATATTGCCTTATATTATAATCCCTAGTAATCTGGATGCATATTTCATGAGAATTAAATTACTATAATTTACACTTTTAGAAATTCTAAAAGTAACCCTCACCTAATCAGAAAATTAAATTTTTATTTCTAGAGAACTTTTATAGAAAAGGTGGGAAACCAAACATGTGAAAACATAAATGTTACAAACATTGAAATAAATCACAAAATTAATACAAAAAAAATAAAATTATTGGAATTATTCACCACATATAAGCCCTATTGCGGCGTAGTAACCTATATATCTGGATTTTCTTTGATAAGATCTTCAAACTAATTTTCCATCTTGTCTCAAGTCTAGATGCATTACTCTAAATCAATTTTCCCCCTATTTATTACATGTTCTAATATCCAGAATTATTTGTTTGTCCACTCATATTTCTCATCAATAAGAACAACTAATATCGATGTCTTGTACATTCTATCAACATATGCCTTTTGAACATTGATTTTGAAAACTTCATCTAACATCTCTTCTCTGAATGAAGAAAAAACAGCAAGAAAATATCCTCATCACTGGGAGGTGTTTTTCTCCATATATAGTACCACATTTTTGAACCACCACTGGGTCCGGCCTATCCTCTTCTTCAATTATCTTTAATTTTCCAGCAGATTTTGTGACCATAGGCTTCGGAAGGTTGGAGTTGTCTTTTCACTACTTAGTTTTTTATAAAAGGTCACCACCTCCCTCACTTACATATAAAAACTTTTCAAAATTTCAATTTAACTTTTATACTTACTAGTAAATATTTTTTAGGTTCTTTTCTTCCCAAAATACCAACCCTAGAGACCTTTAAAGGACATCTAAAGGAGTCGTTTCAAAGAAGAGTTAATCACCTTAATCGATATCTTTATTTTATAATCTTCTTCGCCTCAAATAAATATATAGAATTTATATTAAAATAATAAATTAATATAATAACTAATTTAAAATTTTATTATTATTATAAAAACACCATTTTACACTCTCTTTACCATAAAATTAGATGTTAAATTAGCGCTTGAGCATCTGTAAGGCTTATCGTATACACATATGGATAGAATTAAATATTCATCACCATATTTTATAAATGAGTATTTTGATGGTTTTAATATTTAAATATTATGTTTATGAAATAATTATACTTCCTTAATTATAATATCATTTCTACCTTCTCACTATCCAATCCTTTGGGAAATGCTAACGCCATTTGTGAGTATGTGAGGACAACCACCTCCACAAAGCGATGTGATTAGTTTTTCATTTATATTTTGATTTGATGTTATTGAGGATGAATTTTATTAATATATATTATATAATAATGATCCTTTAAATTTTAATTAATATTTACATTTCTTTTGTTCCATCCGTCGAAAAATAAAAAAACATTCATGCGTACGTACAGTCTACCGTCTCCATGAACAATGTAATTCATCTTTATATCTATAATTTTTATGGATGAATCTAAATATGTATATAATGAATATATATAATATTTATATAATGATTAAAATATTTAATAATATTTAATTTTAATCAATTTACAAGGACATGAACAACCGAATTAAAATACACAAGATAAATGAAATATTTAACACTAGGAAATGATGATTTTAAACAATTTTTAATAAAAGGAGATGTTGAAATGTTATAAATGGATAATATAGTATATTATAAGTATTAAAATTTCTTTGTTATAAAATTATAATTAATTTTAGATTATTATATAGGATTTAGATTCATTTTGAATCAAGTTAAGGGTTTTATATTACAACCTCATTGTTTGTTAGGATTGTTTATGATTAAGTTCTAAAGATGAAATATTATAATCTACCTTTCAAGAAAATTTTTAATATTCTTATAATATAGTTATTTATTTAAAATACATATTTAATTTCATTTTACTCATATAATATTTTTGAGATACCAAGAATTCATTTTTAAGCAAAATCGACATCATTTCTCTCTTTGGTCAAGAACCATTTTTCCTCTATATTTTTGTTTTCTGAAAATATTTTAAAGAAGGTTTTTACTATTCTCATATAGTTTTTTATATTAATTTTTATCCATGTTTGAAATTTTAAAAAATGATTTTAAATGAATCTTTTTTTATTTTACAAATGTGGTATATTGTGACCTTTTCGACAGAATTATGGAAGGAATTTTATTTTCATTTGTACTGCATTAACGGATTTTCCCTCCAACATGAATAATTTTTTATCTGAATGTAACTTTAAAATTTTTCAAGTTTTATTTTAAAAGAATTTTTTCCTTTATATTTTCATAGTTATTTTTTAATAATTTACATCAAAATGGAGTGTCTATTTTCCTCAAGAATGTTTTAATCATAATTTAATGGTATTTTATTCATCAAAGACAAAAACCCTTTGATTTCACTTATTATTCAATATAGAAATAATAAAATGATACCATCCTTATTATTTATGTATATTTTTAATGAATATTATGATAGAATTTTTATGAAACTTGTTTCTTTTCCTAATTTTATTCTATAAAAAATGATAAAATTTTTATGAAACTCATTTATTTTCCATGGGTTATATTATATTAAAATGTTTATAAAACCTATTTCTTTTCATTGGTTCTAATATGATAAATTTATTATTATTTTTTTGCACACATATGTTTTATTTTAATTATGTGATTGTTGGGACCTATATCTCCCTTCAATTCATTGGTTAAATATTTATCTCTTGAAATTAAAAGGACTATAATGGGAAGTGAATAGAGTTTAGTAAGGAAATTTTTCTACTATGATAGTATTGCTAGTAAAACTTGATTACTATGATGGTTTAGGGAGTGAACTCATTCCACTATTATAGTCTTGAAAAATATTCTTGGATCCTTTGGAAATTATTTTCTATACTTATTTGTACGCCTGAATTACAGGTCTTATGCCAATTTTATGCTCTTATAGATCATGTTTTTTGATTCCTTTATAATTTAAGTCTTCTGAACTACCAATATTTATACCATGACTAAAGATTAATATTTATGATGTTAAAGATATAATTTTCAAATGTTTATATCATGTTTTCTTACCCTTTTTCTTATGCTATGCTTATATGATCATTAATATCTCCCTTGTTTACCCTTTCTGAGAATCTGTGCTCACCCTTTCTAATGTTTCCTTTCATAGTTTATAAACAAAGGTTTTATGTATAATAATTATAAGGGAGAAAGTTATTAATATTTAAGTTTGATATGATTAAAACTATTATAAACTTGTTTTTTATGTTTCTTAGTTTCCAAAGATACTAGACCTAAATTATTCTAGTGTGGATTAGAATGTTATATAATAAATATTCATTTATAAAAAGTATGGGTAATTATATTAGGCATTGGAGTAAGTTTTATTTAAAATTTGGAAACTAGGATGATAAAACTTTGGTAATAACCCTAAGGACAAATCTAAGTATAGGATAAAATCCAAAAGTTTTAGTAGTGGTCATGAATGACATAGGTTAAAACTAAGGTGTCATAAAAGATGGTGTCATGATTTAGACATCCTATTAATAATTTTTCAATATTATTTTGTTTACCTTTATGAATATTGTTTCTTAAAATATGATTCTTAGTTTTAGTCACTGGATAGAACATAATGCAAGTGTGTTAAAGATAAATATGATAGACAATGTAATTATGGTCCTCCTGAGAAACTGAATGTTATGTGAGTAAGAATGTAAAATCTTATTTCTATGATCACAAAACATTAAAAAGATGTTAATAATGTTGAGATTGAAAATGAGTAAATGATGGAATAAATTTCTCTTTAATCCTTGAGGAGGAAATGTCCATCTTTTTTAGGTGGGTCCACTGATGCAATTATCACTAAGAGATGGATCACTTTTATTGAAAAGATATTTTTTGTTCTCCAATGTTCCAAACATTAGAAAGGTTTTGGCAGTTTACCATTTGAAAGAAGAAATTTATTGATGGTGTAATATAATAAATAACACAAAGAAAGATGAATAAAATGACTCTTTGTAGTGGGATGAGTTTAATATCTTATTTCTTAATTAGTATTTTCCTCATATTATTCATAAAATATAGATAATTTATTCCTTCAGTAGAAACAGAAGGATGATTAATCTGTTGGTACCTATGAGGAAAATTTTGAAATACTTATTAGGCATGATTCTGGTATTATCATCCAACTTGAAACTATGGTTGATTGATTCTTCAAGGGATTAAAACCAATTCACTGAATATAATTATCTATAAGGGACCTTAGTAGAAATGAAAAATCGTTTTATGGGCTATAAAGGTGGAGAGGTGGATTGGAGTTACCCAACAATATCATGGTTTTGATTAGAAAATAAAAATATTATTCAAAGGAAATTCTAAAAAATATAGAGAGGAGAATATGATCCATTCTTTATGCTTTAAGTTTGGATAAAAACATATGTGTAATTGTCTTAAGGGGATAGGTAAATGTTTAAAGTAAGGAATTGAAGTTCATCGAGCAATAGAATGCCAAATTTTTGGGAAGAAATTAGCTAATGATATGAATAGAATGAAAACTTCACATAATGCACCACCCACACTCCAGTGTTTTAAATAAAATTAATATGGGAATTGTGATAAAAGGTTTCCAAATATAAAGGTTAATTATTATTATTACTAATGTCAACAAACTCTTAATCCCAAATAAAAAGGTAAATCTCACGCGATCACCATTTCCGATTAGGTGTATAGAAATGACATGGTGAAAAATATAGTTACCATCCACTATAGAACAGATAATAAATTATTTGATTTTGGATCTACCCGCTTTTTTAGATCTAAAGACTTTCCAAAGGGTATCATAGTACCACCTAAAAAAATATATGTTGAGATAGCAGTAAAAATACCTAATGGTGTCATGATCATATCACTGGCCTATTATTATTCTCCGATTGAAGTTTTCTTGGAATGGGTTTCCTGAAAATTTTTCATTATTCTTGTAGATGAATTCAATGTTATTTTGGGAATGGATTTGATTTCTATACAAAAATTCCATGTTATTTATTGGAAAAGGGAAGTTACTTTTGATATTCTGAATAAACCTATGATTGTCTATCTGTATGATGAAAAACAATTAACTTATGATGGAAATTATATCCATCGTATGGGTCATAATTCCTATTCAAAATGGGAGTTAATATCATATAGATAGGTAGAAACTCAAAATAGAAGTTATTACTATTGTTTGGGAGTTTATTAATGTATTTATAAAAAATTTTCATAGTATTAAATTTAATCAATATTTTTTCTTTCAATAGAATACATTTCTAGTGTTGCACCTATTTCCAAGACTTCATATAGAATGACCTCGATTGAGTTGTAAGAATTGAAGAAGAAACTACAAGAAAATCTTGATAAGGGATTAATTTAGCTATGTGTGTCACCTTGGGGTTAACCTATTTTGTTTTTTGAGAAGAAATATGGATCAATGTGAATCTGTATTGATTTTCAAGAACTTAACAAGATCGATATCAAGAAAAAGTATCTTATACCTAATATTGTTAACTTGTTTATCAACTGTGCATATCTCAATAAATTTCCAAGATTTATCTTCATTAGGGATACCATTAATAAATGGTAAAAAAGGGTGATATACCCATGACAACATTTCATACAAGGTATGAAAACTATGACTTTATAGTGACGCCTTATGGCCCTACTGATTCCCCAATTATCTTTGTTGATTTAATGAATAGTATTTAGAGATTACCTTGATCAGTTTTTGATAGTCTTTATAGATGATATTATTATTTATTCAAATACAAAATAAGATCATGAAGATCACTTGAGTACTATGTTTTAGACTTTAATGAAGGATAATATTTATGTAAAATTTACCAAGTGTGCATTTTTTCTTGGGAAAGTTTCATTCTTGGGTAATATAACCTCAAGTGATGGTATATCAGTAGATCCTCCAAAGATAGAAGTTATTGAACATTGGAACAGAATAACCACTCACTACTGGAAAAACGACCTATACCCACGGTTCAAAACCGTGGGTATAGCCCCCAAAACCGTGGGTATAGGCTATACCCACGGTTTTCGGAACCGTGGGCTGGAACGGCGTCGGGATAGGGGTCTTGACCTATACCCACGGTTTTGTAGAACCGTGGGTATAGGTGTTTCATACACCAATACGCTAGTGTACAGCGTGGAAGAAACTTACCCCACGGTTTTCTAACCGTGGGAAATTTAAATTTTTTAATTTAAAATTTTTAAAAACGTCGCAGCAGGTTTCGAACCCGCGCTGCTCCGCAGCGACTCTCATCCCAGACACACAGAGGACCAACCGATCTGACTAATATACATTTATATAAGGATAATTTTATTATAATATATTCATAACAATGATGTTATATAAAAAAACGCAACAAGCGGGTTTCGAACCCGCGCCGCATGCAAGGCCTCCGTGCCGAACCAACTGAGCTGGGATATTTATCTATTTTATAATAAGACTATCTGTATATATATATATATTAATATTCTATATCTAAATTCAAAAAATGCGTTCACTGGGTTTTGAAACCGGGACTCCTGCTGAGAAGTGCGGCCGAGCCCCCAAAAACAGACCGACCGACCTGGAATTTTTATCTGGTATAAGTTCATATATCAGCATATATATATTAGTATGTGAAAAAATGTCTACCCGCCAAATTTTTCGTGTCCCGCCTAAGTTTCATTCCCCGCCATAATGCGGGAAAGCTATACCCATGGTTCTGGAGAACCGTGGGTATAGGTCTTCAAAAACAAATCGTAATACCTACGGTTTTCAAAAACCGTCGGTATAAGCCTTCGGGAAATACCCTATACCCACGGTTTTCTCCAAACCGTGGGTATAGGTCTTAAAATAAATCTATACCCACGGTTTTTGGCACAACCGTGGGTATAGGTTCTCCTATTAGCCATATACCCACGGTTTTCAAAACCGTGGGTATAGGGGTACCCTATACCCACGGTTTTTTTCAAAACCGTGGGTATAGACCTATTTTCCAGTAGTGACTATGATTGAGATACATAGATATCTTTGTATAGATATATAATATTGGTTATTTGTGAATTATTTTCCATGTTTATCAAATCCACTCACCAAATTAACTCAAAATGGAGTTAAGTTCCTTTGAATAGATGAATGTGATGAATGTTTTAAGGAACTGAAGATAGTGTTATTTAACACAATTGTTCATAAACTACCCTGTACTGGATAAGGGTTTGTAATCTATATTGATACATCAAATAAGTGACATTGATTCATTCTCATGTAAAATGGTATTATTTTATATTGTGCCTGAGTATAATTTAAGGTTCATGAGTAAAATTACCCAACCTATGATTTAGATTCATCTGTAGTAATTGTTTCATTAATTATATAGAGGAATTATCATTTTTGAGAAAGGTGTGAAATATATTTTGATCACAACAATTTAAATTATATTATCACTCAAAAAGATATGAACATGAACAACATAATATGGTTGGAGATGATTAATGATTATGACTACTTAATACATTACCACCCTAGAAAATTGAACAAGGTGGAAGATACTCTAAGTCAAGTGTATCATAATATCATTTATTTGATAAGGATTACAAGAGATCTGATATTTATGGAATTTCAAAGGATGGATCTTGAAATATTGAAGGAAGGGGATAAATCTTATCTTTCTGAAATGAGTGTTCAATCATATATCAAAGTGAATAATAAATAGTTGATGAAAGAAGATATAGAGAAAAAATAATTAGAGAGATATTCCTAAGTTAAAACATTATTGTGATAAAATAATAAGGTTCAAGAACTATGTATGTGTCCCTTTGGTGCTATATTTGAAGAAAGAGATGATTGATGAAGATTATAGTTATTCATTCTCTATTTATCCTATAAGTACAAAGATTTATAGAGAATTGAAAGATTGTTTCTAGTGGGATGGAATAAAGAGTGATATTGTACAGTATATTTCTCATTTCTTGGTATGTAATAAATTTAAGGATAATAGACAGAAGTCTAAGGGGATGTTACAACCATTACCCATACCAGAATTGAAATGGGAAAACATCACTATGGATTAGGTTGTGAGACTATCCAAAACATATAAATGTAATAATTCAATTTCAGTTATATTTTACCACAATAAAAATTCATCACACTTAATAACCATTACATAAGATTTGTTTATCGATAAAATTACTCGATTATACATTAATTGGTAATATTTCATAGTGGTCCATAATCAATTATAATAGATTGGGATCTATGGTTTACCATAATGTTTTGGATAATTATTTATCTGGTTATAGATATAAAGTTAAAATCTACCACTTCTTATCATACTCATAAAAATTTCAATTCTGATAGGACCATTAAGAGTCTAGAAGACATTTAGAGAGATTTCTCTTTGGATTTCAAAGTTGGCTAGGATAAAACCCGCCTTTGGTGAAATTTTCTTACAAAAGTACATGTCACTCCATCATTCATATTAATCCTTATAACTACCTCTATGGTATAAATTATATAACTCCCACATAATAAAATGAAATTGGATAAATAATGCTTTCGGGACTTGATCTAGCTGAGGAAATGGTAGAGAAAGTTAGAGTCATTCACCAACCCATAATACAATATCAGAGTTGAAAAATAAGTTGTGTTCCAAATAATCAGAGATATATAGAGTTTGAATTTGTTGACAATGTATTTGTATGAATATCTCCCTAAAATAGGGTGATTATATTTGGAAAGAAGTGTAATTTAATCCCTAGGTATATTATTCATTTTGAAATTCTTTATCGTATCGGTATGGTATATTATTTATTAACACTTCCGTTAAATCTCTATCAAGTTAAGGATGTGTTCCATGTATCTATCATAAGGAAGTAAATACCAATTCCTTTACATTAACTAAACTCAAAGGTCGTATTTTTTGAAAAATATAATTCTTATGGAGAAAAACTAGTATAGATTCAAGATCATAGAGGGAAAGTTCTATGAAACAAGACCACTAACCTAATTAAAGTTTTGTGGTGAAACCCTCAATTTGAGGAAGCTATATAGGAACTTGAGGATGTTATGAGGAAAAAGTGTCCTCATATATTTGTACAAAAGTGATGAATTTTAAGGGAAAAATAATTTTAATCTAGGGTATAATGTAACAACCTGATATTTTTATGAAATATTCATATTTTAATAGTTTTCTTTCTTCAATAGTTTGTGTCATACGCAGCAGTGAGTTTAGACAAACCAAAAAAACATTATTAAAATATTATGTGTCTCTTATCGCCTAGTCGTTGGATTGGTGGGTATAAATAGTAATAAAAAAATTGTGAAAAATAAATGATCTACATATTTTTAAAATTAATTCATCTGTTATCAAATAATTATAATTAAAAACAAAAAATATTTGTAAATAAAAGTGGTATTTTTTCTGAAAAATTATTTGTATCCTCGTAATGTGTTTTTATATTAATAAATTAAATTAATCAAAATTCTTGAATAATTTCAAATAAATTTATATATTATTTACTTGAAATATTTTTTAACTTTCAAGAAATATTTTCCTAGGAATATAATAAGAATAAATCCAATTTATTCAAAAAAATCTATTTTTTCTAAAAACAATTTGTCACATTTTAAACACCTTATTTAAAATTAATTTCATCTATTTCATGGTATTTAATTAGATAAATTAATTGTATATTTATAATTATTATTTTAATATTTGGTAAATATGCCCCTCTTATTTTTGGTCAATATGAATAGTAATAGAGGTAAAATTTATCACCTCAATAAAGGGTAAATCAATTTAATATACATTAAAAATAGGTGATGTGGCCATAATTTTTCATCATAATTATAATATTATTATTTTAATTTTAATATTATAACCTTAGGCTCTAAAATAATTATTTTAATAGACACTTGTCCATGAAAATGACTAATATATTATTTAAATAAAAGAAAGTTATAGAATATCACTCTCTTTGTCTTTAATCTCCTATGTGTCCACATGGGGAAAAAGTTTGTTATGAATGTATATAAGTGACTATTTTTATCTTAGTAAAATTATTTTCATGCCGCAAATTTATTTTAAATTTTTATTAATTATCAATAACCATAATTTCTTATGCAACACCAATGCAGTGTTTCTCCATTTAATAAAAAATATAATAAATAGTTTTTAAAATATTAAAAGTAATATAAATTGAATGATTTAATGTAACCAATGAATTATATATGTATATATATATGATATATTAGGTATTTTTGAAATAATTATATTCCAATTCCCCCTTTCTATTGATATTTTTAAAATTAAATTAAATGAATAGTGTAAAACTTTAAAATAATGATATTTTATCAAAATAATATTTTATTAAATTATTTAAAAATTCTAAAAATATTGAAAGAAGACTATATTGGTATGATATAATATATAATTTCATAAATGTTTCATTTATTTTCCAATTTATCACCTTATAAGTAAAACCTAAAACCCTTTAATATTGAAAACTCTTTTACCATAGTTAAAATTAAAATTGGTAGGCTAAGGGATAATCAAAATGATAAGGTTTAGAATGAAAAAAAATTGTCTAAACTATATTGTATTATGGGACTAAATCTATATCCTAACTTATCTTCAAATTCAAATCTATTTTGAGTCATTTTTCTTTGGCATTAAGTTTTTATAATTTACTCTTTTGAGAAATTTTAAAAGTTCCCCTCACCTCAAATATAAAAGGTCAGATTCTACCACACTTCATCCCACTACTTTGAGCCTTATATAAGTACCCAATGGTATAAATGTCCCTTTAAAATTATCTAGACACATTATAGAGGTTTTTAAGCCCGAAACACCAACCCCAGATCTCATTAGAGTAGATATAAATGGGTCGTTTCAAAGAAGTGGTAATCACCTTCATCGGTCACACCTTCTTTTCTACTCTTATTTACGTCCATTAAATCTATTTTATTTATATAAAAAATATTTTAGGTATAATAAATTTTTTTAAATTTTATTATGATTATGAAAACATAATTTTAAAACATCATTCCCATCAGATGAGAAGTCAAATTATCGCTCGTGCGTACATACGGCTTACCATCTCCATGTAGCGATACAAGTCATTTTCCATCACCATATTTTATATATGAGTATTTTTATAGATTTAATATTTATATATGATATTTATGAAATAAATATAATTTTTAAATGATAATATAATGCCTAAATTCTTACCATCCAATCCTCTTGGAAACGATAATATTGTTCATGCGTACATGTGGACTACCACCTCCATTAAGAAATGTGATTCGTTTTTCATTTATATTATAATTTGATGATAATTAGGATTAATGTGATGATTATGTATTACATATATAATATAATAATTATCCTTTAAAGTTTAATTAATATTTATCTTTCATTCATTCTATCCATCAAAAAATGAGAACAGTGTTCATGTGTGTCTATGACCTACCGTCCCAGTGAACTGTGTAATTCCTTTTTCTATTTATAACTTTTATGGATGACTATAAATATGAATATATATTATATTTATATAGTTATTAAAATCTATAATATGATGTAAAAATTATCAATATAATGATCAGAACAACCAAATTGAAAAACTCATGATAAAACAGTTAACACAGAAAATTGATGATTTTAAAAATTATTGATAAAGGGGGGTATTAAAATGTTCTAAAGGTATAACATATGATATTATAAGTATTAAAATTACTATTTTATATTATTATAATAAATTTAAATTTATTATACATGAGGATAGTGTGATTTTGAAGCAAGTAGAACTCAAGGTAAGGGTTTTATGTTAAAATCCCATTATTTATTGGGATTGTATATGATTAAGTTATGATTATAAAATATTGTGATATATATCTCAAAAAACATATAAATTTTCTTATAATATATTCAATTATTTGAAATAAATGTTTTTGTTTCACTCCTATAATATTATATATCCAATAAATTGACAGTATTTTTTTAAGGAAAATAGATTTCATTTCTCTCTTTGGCCAAAAAAACATTTTTCTTCCATTTTCATGATTTATACAAATGTATTAAAGAAGGTTTTTAATATTATTATATGATTTTTAAATTCATTTTTTCCCATGTATGAAATTTTACAAAATGGTTTTATCAGAATCATTTTTTTTCATTTTCCAAATGCGGTACTTTGTGACTTTTCACAAAAAAAGTATAGAGGGAAGGTTTTTTTAATATATACAACATTAACGGATTTTTCCACAATCATGACCAATTTTTTATTTGAATTATACTTTAAAATTTTACATGGTTATTTTCAATGAAATTTTTTTACATTATATTTGCGCAGATTTTTTAATAAGTGATTTTAAATTTAAAAGGTTGTTTTCCCCAAAAAAATAATGGTATTTTAATAGTATTTATATTCATCAAAGAGAACTACCCTTTATTTAACTTATTATTTTTTGGGCATATAATCCAAATATACCATTATTATTCTTTATCTAGATGGTTTATTCATATTATGACACTATGTCTGTTAAAACCGTTTATTTTCCATGGGTTATTCAATGATGAAATGATGAAATGTTTATAAAACCCATTTCTTTTACAGGGGTTTTTATATAATAAAATATTTTTGAAACCAATTTCTTATAATTTTTTCTAATATGATGAATGTTTTATGATATTTTGGAACACATATTTATGATTTTCAACATGTAACTAGTGGGACTTATATCTCCCTCCAATGCCTTGGATAAATATTGATATCTCATGAGAAAAATAGGACACGAATGGTGAGTGAACCCAGTTCAGTAAGGGACTCTTTCCACTATGATAGTCTTGGTAGTAAAACATGACTACTGAGATTGATTGGGTATTGAACTCATTCCACTATGATGTTCTTAGAAAACACCATTGACTACTAAAGAAATGATTTTCTATTCTTATATGTTTGACACAATTTATTGTCTTATGCCAGTGTTAAGCTCTCCAGACTCAAGATCTTTGATTACTTTATGATTCATATCCTATTAACTCTAAGGATTTATACCATCACACAAAATTATGATTTATGATATACGGGTTATAATTTTCAAATGTTAAGTTCAGGTTTCAATACCCTTTTTCTATTATTATGATTATATGATCAATGATATCTCCATTATTTTTTCTTTTTGTGTAATAAAGCTCACACCATGTTATCATTACTTTCCAAGATTATTAAGAAATCATTTATATGAGATATGTATTAGAAGGGTGCTAGTAATAAATATCTAAGTGGGAGATGTATCACCCAGACTTCTAAAATAATTTCATTTAATTATTTTATTTGGATTTGAAATATTTTATCAAGGTATGGGCCGAGCCCGATTGATATTTTTCATTTTTGATGATAAATGAATATTTTGGGTTTGACAGCATCCCAGGAACGGGCAGGGCAAGGTCAAAGCCATATGGCTTTGTCAGGTCACCGTGTAGCCCACTCGATGTTCAAAAAAAATTAACATCATTAATTAAATAATTAACAAGATGAATAATTAAGTGAAAGAAAAAATAAAATATTACATATGAATGTAATAATTATTTAATGATAATAATGGTAATATAATTAAAGGATATTATTATAATTATTATTAACAATTTATTAAGTTATTGTTTTTGTTGTTGTGGTTGTTGTTTTATTTATTTATTTCTTGATTTTTTTCATTTTTTTTCTCTAATATGTCACCCCCTAGTGTCGCAGTGCAACCCCCTCCCCCACCCCTCAATCCTATCACCCCATACCTCCTCCATTCCACCTACATCATGTCTCCCCCCTCTTTCCTGGTCAGTTCCCTTTCCTCCTCTTGAAGAAGATACGTTTTGGCACCCTAGTGACCTCATGCCACCCTACCTCCCATGTGCCCACTGTTTTACCCTTGTTCAGACCCCCTTGTCGGCATGTCCTTCCTTCTGATGACCATGACCATCGCCCCTTATTCTTCCAGTGACCACTCTATGATTCCCCTCTCTCCTCCAGTGCTCGTGCCTCCCCCAATAATCCCCACTTCCTCTTTTCCTAGTGTTTTTGTTCATGTTATTTGGGGTTTTAGGTTTCCACCAGGTATAGTGTTATATTTAGTGTTGAATCTTGATTAAACTTCTCATTTTTGTATAAATATTTCCTTCTTAGGGTCCTCTTGAGATGCAGTAGCATTTCCACACGAATTTTCATATTTTTCTCCAAATAGGTAGGTGGTTCCATGCCCTGATATTGTTAGATGATTTAATTTTCCTATTTAATTAATTATAGAATGATCTATACTTTAATTGTGTGGTGTGAATTCTATTTTGGTTATGATTTCACATTCATATATGATGAAATAAATTTTATAAATGAATTTTGTATGTGTTTTATATGCATCTTGCTGTGGAAATCATTAGGTGTGTTTAATTAATTGTTAAATGTATGAAAAATGTGTTCTCGAAAGAACTTGGTGTGCGAGTGTGATTAAACTGGGTTTTCTAAAAAATGATATATTATTTTGGAATGTTGGTTTTTTTATTTATAACCTTGAAATATAATTTAGATGTGAAAAGTTATTTGGAGGGGTTTGTCATGTCTATGTGTTGGATTTTTATTTTATAAAAGAAAATGGCTAAATTTGTGGGATTATTTTGGTGTGATGTTTCAGGAAAAAAATTTAAGAATTGTTTTGAAAGTGAAAATAATGTTTTCTAAGGAACTTAAGGTGAGAGTGTGTTGAAAATGATATTTTGGAGGCAAAGTGTATTATTTGGCATGTTGAACTTCTTATGCACCTTTAAATTTAAAATGTAACTAAATTATGTCTGGAAAATCATGTCTTCAAAAATGATTTTTTGTTTGAGTATGATTTTAAAAAGGGGATTTTCCATATCATTGGTTGGTTTTAGTTTTGTATTTTTCTTGTGTTAGTTAAAATGGAATTGTATGAATTTTTAGGTACTGGTAAAAGCTTCTAAATGGGTTTTAGAAGTGAGTAAAATGGGAATCATATTTTGTATATGAACTTGTTTTATGTGTGGTTTAAAATATTGTGTCTTAGACCATGGTTTTTAGTGATATATTGGGTGTGTTTATTATTTCACTCTAAATAGGTTTTTATTAATTGAAAATGTATTTGATAAAGTATTTTGGTGTGTATAATATAAAAGTTTGTTTGTCCATGAAATTTGTGAATTTTTTGTAATGATTTACATTGGTTTATGAAAGTAGTGGTGTGTGTGATGTGTGATGTGTGATGTGTGATGTGTGATGTGTGATGTGTGATGTGTGATGTGTGATGGGTGATGTGTGAAACTTGATTGAGCAAAAAAAGGGAATCCTGAGTAACTAGGTGGTTGCACTAGGACTAGCTTTCTAGTGATACAGAAGTGGCTATGGCCTAGTTTCACTTAGCAGGATTGATGATTACAATACTAAATCTAATTATAGACCACTAGGGTTACAGTGATGTACACTACTTGTGTCTTATCCATGAGAATTTAGTTTATCATGGTTTCTAAACCACATTTTCACTGAGATGCGAGGTTCCTAGAATCCCACTTGAGCTACTCTAACCCTCGGGATTTACCCATGGTGCACTACATTATATTATGGGGTTTCATATATCAGTATATGATAGAACTCTTGTGTGTGTGTGTGTACTTATAGAAGTCCCTTTTTCTTTAATAAAATGGTTGTATTGGTTTTCTTTGTAAGTGGTTTCTTTTCCTTAAAAATGTTTTAATAATAAATTTTTTTCTAGAAATGTTTCTTTTTAAAAAGAATTTATTTAAATTAGCATGTTATATTATCTTATAAATGTTTTGGCATGGAATCTCTTTTGGGTATCATCCTACTGGGATTTGTCTCAAACCCTGCATACATCTTTGGGTTTATACATACCCTATTATCTTTTGTTTCTGGTTAAGTCAAGAGGTTAGTGTTGGTAGTTTTAATTTCTTTGGAATTTCAGTGTTGATCTTGGTGGTGGTGCCTTGAGGATTTGGTTCCTCTCATTTTATGGTGGTTTAGTGTAGAGTTTTTTTTCCCTTCTATCATAGTACTTTTTTAGTTTTATATAAAGTTGTAAATATTTAAATATGAAAGTTGGTAAGGGATTATTTTGTTGTTTAGTATTAGTTGTGATTTCTTTGTTTGATGTTTCATGAATGTTTTTTGTATAAATCATTCCCAAATTTTTATTTGATACCCGAGCACTTGTGCCAACCTATGGGGATTGGTAATGCCCTTTGGGCCTTGCTGTAGACTAGGTCGGGTGCCAGGTCAGATGGAGACCTAACTTGGTTTATGAAAAAATGGTATCATAGGAGGTTATTCCCTTTTGGATCTATCCCTTAGGAAATAGTTGAGGTAAACCCGAGTTAGTATTGTTGAAACATGACATTCTGATTATGAGTAGCGTTCCTAGCCACCACACCTCATGATGGGACTCAAGTTACCATGGGAAGTCGGGTTTTATATGAGTCTTTTAGTCCATGTGGTTGTTTGTTGTTTGGGAAATGAAATGTGAGTGGGTTGAATTGTCTTAGTGAGCTTACAGGGCCTGGAAATCCATGTGGAGCTAGGTACATTGTCTTAGAACACTCTTTGTGATGGTGGTGTGACGGGCGTATGGTCGCCAAACTTATGTCTGGGTCACCTGCTGACTCTATTTTCCTCTTTCAACATCTGGTGTCTTCTTATATTCCCAGTAATGTTATTTTGGGGTGTATTTATTTTGAAAACCCTTTGTTTGAATGGTGTTTTTGGTTTGTGTATCATCGATAGGTAGGTTTGAAATAATGGTTCGTGTAATCTTTTGGGAAGTGTTTTGGGAATCCTTCGTGGTGGCTCCCCTCTTGTGTTTGGTTTTGGTCTGTGGAATAATTTTTCCAATGGAACCATTTTATTGAGTCCCTGGTATTTTTCTTCGCTAGCTAGTGTATGCCCCCATAAATAGTTAATTCAGGATTGAAGTGCAGACATGGAGGATTCACCATAGGAAGGTCTTCTAGTTGATCAAAGTGAGAACTTTATTCTTGATTTTAGGGTTAAGTCTACCCCTATTCTTTTTCGGATAAGTAAATCCTCTTGCAGTATGGGAGAAGATATAGGAGGAGTTGAAGGAAGTTTTGGTTTAATTGAGTCGCTTGATCGTCAAAGGTAAAGTTTGACATCACTAAATCTGAAGATTCCTCCTAGGATAAGTGAAGTGAATTTTAGTCGGAAAGTTATAAAGTAATATGGTTTGGTGGTAATGGCCACTATCTTAAAAAGGTATTTAGATATTTGGTTGGTTTCAGCTATGCAAGAGTTCATGCTAAGATTCTTGTGTGTTACAACTGGTCATGATAGGCCGTTATGGATGCCTATAGTAATCTCATGTTGTTAGGGAATCAGTTCAAGGCCCCTCTCCTTATAATGTATCTATCAGTTGTAAGGGTCATGTTCAGTGACACTTTTCATCTCAACTGCAAGGGTGAAGGTTTTGAAATCCTTTGAGAAACTATATTTTAACAAGAAAGGTGTTTTCCTTCAAGAAACTCAGAATTTCTATGTTCTGAGTGAAGGTGTCATATGTATGTTCTTTATTCTGTTGTTTCTTATTTTGAGTAAATGGGGTGATGTGTATGCATATTTTAATCCCCCTTTTATTGTGGATGTTCCATGTGGGAGAAAGTGGATATTTTAGTGTTCACATTTTATTAGTGTTGTCTATATCATTGTGTGGTTCCCTGTGGAACCAGAAAGAGGAGTTACATTTAGAGGGTTTCCTACCTAACTATGAGGAAGGTGATGCTTCAATCAATTGAGCTCTATCCATAGGTCTTGGAGTGAAGTTTGAGTATATCCAGGAACCCCTAAGAGCATAAGAGATCTTAGTCCAATTCTTATCTTCAGTGTCAGAAAATGGGGATAGTTTAATCTTTTGATGGGATAGCTTCATTTCAAGTGATCTCATGTGGTGGAAAGAGATATGGAGACCTTGTTCCTCAATTTTGTGACATGCGTAGGTCAAGAAGTACCTCTGTTTTTATAGGGAGGTGAGTCTATTTTGTTTACTTGAATATCAGTTATTGTACCCTAGTGGGTTTGACTCCCTATGTGGTTTTCCATATATGAATAACCTTATAAGTCCATCTCGATTTTGGTTTGTTTGGGCTGATCTAAAAATGGTAATTCCTATAGAAGAGATCAGTCACGTAGTGTTTTCTATTTAGTTTGGAGTTATGTGAATATGGTCCCTTATGGTGGGAGATTAGGTTGTGTGGGAAGCTCCCATGTTATCCCATGTTCAGTATCTCGTATTGGTCTGTGCTGGGCAGTTAAGCTAGTTGTTCTTTATGGTGGGCAGACACACCATGGGTCTCGCTGAAATTACTCTAGAATGAATTGGTGTTAGCCTACTTCTTATGGTGGGGTGTCCACATTGGCCTATACGTGTTGGTGATCTGGTCAAGGATCTGATGTTGACTTGGAAATGGGTGGTCTTGTTTGGAGATGCCTCATTTCAAGTCCATTACTTAAGTAAATGTTGATATTGGAGTACGCCCAATAGTTTTGAGGAATTAAGGTTATGGTATTATTCATTGTAATGTGGTTGATATTGTTTGTTGTTTCAGGAAAGTGATGTGGTTCTCATTGGGTGGTGTATGGTGTGTTTTGGCTCAAGAGGTTGGATCCCCTTTCCTTTGATTGATCAACTAGATATTTTTAAACTCATGAGGGCAGGTGGCTCATAGTGGGGAGTCCATTTCAGCCTGCTAAGTTTGACTTGTAAACCACTTTTTCTACTAGTATTGTTATTGTCATATTTTCTTTTTTTATTTGTTCATGAATCTCCTTTTATTGTAATGGAGTACCAGTTCTTTCTTTCTAATCTACCTTGGGATGGATTTCTGGGGGTGGAAAGAATTATGGTGGGGAGAATTGTCACGCCCAAACTTATGAAATTATTTTATTTTATTTTTTTTATCTGGATTGGAAATATTTATTGGAGGTGTGCTCTGAGTCTAATTGAAATTTTTTATTTTTTCTAACAAATGAATGTTTTGGTCTTGACATCATCCAACACATGGGCAGGGCACGGTTGAAGTTGTTCGGGTTCTCCAGGTCACTATGTAGCCAACCCGATGTTCAAGAAAATAATCATTATTAATTAATTAATTAATTAACAAGATGAATAATTAAGTGAAAGAAAAAATAAAATAATAAAATTAAAAGAAATAATTGCTTAATAATAATAATGGTAATATTATTAAAGGATATTATTATTGTTATTATTATTATCATCATCATTATTACCATTTTATTAAGTTGTTGTTGTTTTCGTTGTTGTTGTTGTTTTTGTATGTAGTTATTTTTTGTTATTTTTTTCTTTTTTATTAATTAGTCACCCCCTAGCGTCACACTACAACCACCTCCTATAAAGACCCGTAAATTTCAAGGAAATTTTTTTCTTAATTTTCTTTGAAATTTTACAAGAACATGGTTTCTGACGGCACCTGATTCCGAGGCCCGGTGTTCCCGGAATCATTTTCCGAAGTTTGGCTCGGGTACGTTCAGTGAACGGACGAGCGGGTTTTTCTAACTTTTGAACCGGTGCCTAGAATCGAATTCTGAGGGCACCGATGAAATCGCAGCGCCGGTATTTGCTTAGAAACACCTCTTTAGGAGTTGCGTTTGCTCGGGTGTGGTTTTTAATTTTCGGGCTTAAAGTTAAGAAATAAAATAATTTAACGACAACTTTATTTTATTTCACTTAAGCCACTTGTAAGCCACTTGAAGAAACTTAAAAGAGGCTTAATCTGAGTTAAAACGGATAGGGTGCTATCCAGAAATATCCTACCCCCTTGGTAGGATATTTGTGTGGTGGGGCCTGCACGAGCCCCGCCGTTTCTTTCCGCTAAGTAACGCACCCGCGAAAACCCGTCATTATGAAAGTCAACTGACGTGTTTTCTTAAATTCTTAATAGACCATTTAATTGGGCGGTTTTCTTCGTGAATTAAATGAGCTGTTAATTTCTTTGAATTAATACAATGAATTGATGGGTCATTACTTACCTTTTCATTTGTTGGCGTTATAATAAAATAAGACCAACAAGGTCTTTTGAAGGATTACTCGTGGAGAGACTTGACAGAATCCTTGAGCCTTTATCCTCCTTCACGAAGAACACGAACAACACGAAGAACGCGAAGAATGCGAAGAACGCCGGCCTCCGACGAAGAACGTCGAACCCGTGGAAGTCGACGACGCGTCGCCGTGATCCGCGACGCCGACGTTCCCTTCCTGCAACGTTCCTCTGCGACGTCTCTTCCTCCGCAACGAATCGTTGATCTGCTGTTTGAGTTCGCCGACTCAACGCCGGTTTCTGCGACGATGCGACGCCCTTCCACGACGACGCGATGATCTCCTCCTTCCGCGATGAGCAATTCTGCGAAGGACGTGCGTACGACGATGACCTACGAGGTAGGGGTTGTTGTCATTATTTCCTTTTTCCCATGATGGTTTCTTTTAAAAGTGAAGAACCCGATTCATTAAACAATTTTGTTTCATTAAAATTGTTTTCGGATATGTATTCATATGTTGAATATGGTTCCTCCCGTTGTTTATCACTAACGCGGAGGGTGCGGACCAAACGAGCACGGCCCGACAACCCTCCGCCGTTCTTCGTTATTGTGCGGATTTGACGGGCAACGAAGGAACATGCCGCAACGGAAGTGTGATGGTTCCGCAGTCAAGAGCGAGTTCCGGGAGGAGCAGTGGCGCAGTCGGGAACAGAATCGGACCACCGGAGCGACTCCGGTGGGCCACAGAAGCCGCCGGTGGTGCAGGTTGCCGACGCGGCGGCACTCGCGGACCCGCGGCCGCGCGGGTCTGGCGCACGAGGACGCCGCTGAAGTCACGTCCGGTTGTCCGAGCGACACCCCGCGGATGCCGCGGGGTTGTCACGCGGGGGCGGCGGCTCCCCCCCTCCCCCCCCCCCCCCCCCCGCGTCGCTCGGCTGTCCAGGGTGACACCCCGCGGGTGCCGCGGGTGTGTCACGCGGGGGTAGCGGCTCCCCCCCGCGTCGCTCGGCTGAGCCGAGCCGGGCTGGCCAAGCCAGGCCGGGCCGCACCCTAGCCGGGCCGGACCGGGTCAGACCGGGTCAGACCGGGTCGACCCGGTTCTGCCGACCCAAGGGGGGGGGGGGGGGGTCAGGCCGGCTCGGCCCGGACCCGGACCCCCCGTCTTCGGACTGTTTTCGGTCAAATACCCGTAACTTGAGCTACGGGCCTCCAAAGGACGCACCGTCAGCGGAAACGTGATCCTTGGATTGAGACAGTCATTTCGGTATATCGCACTCAAGGTTTTGGAATACTTTGGGTTCGGCCGGGTTGGTTCGTACACGAAAAAAACCGGGCCCTCGGAGCGGAAACGCTCATATCTCGAGCTACGGACGTTCGATTGACGTGCCGTCAGCTTTGTTGAATTCCTCTAAGTGAGACGGATCTTTTGGCTCACTCCGCCTGAGGTTTAGACGAAAGTGGAGTACAGTCGGGTTGGTTTTTCCTTAAAAACCAACCGGGCCCCTGGAACGAAAAAGCCAATAACTCTCAGACCGGGCGTCCGATTGACGCGCCGTCTGCGACGTTGAGTTCCTATTGTCGATACGGAACTTTTGGATATATCAACTTCGGACTTTGTGTCAGTTGATTAATCAGCCTCTCAGCTCGTGGAGCGGACCCTCCGAACGAGCTTGCTGTGTGCGGGAACCCTAGAGATGGTTGCGACTGCTACTTCGACAACGACGACTGTGCAGAGATCCTCAGTGGACTGCGGCGATGACCGTGCAGAGATCCTCAGTGGACTGCGACGACGACTGTGCGGAGATCCTCAGTGGACTGCGACGATTACTGCACTCAGCAATCCTACGTGGATCAGTGCTACAGGTCATGTGTGGGCCCAATCCTGTGTGGGTCCGATCCTGTGTGGGTCAGCGCTCAGCGGTTCTGTATGAGCCAGCGCCTACAGGTCCTGTGTGGGCCCGATCCTGTGTGGGTCATTTCGGGGGTTAGTACCTAACGATCCTTTGTGGGTCCGACGACTTAGATGGATCAGTGATCATCTTTATCGTCATCCGAAGAAGTATACCTCTGTGAGCTGAATCCTGTGTTACTCTTTTTTGTGGATTGTGTTGATCTATCCTATGTGGATTTACTGTTTACTCTCCTTTGTGGATTGTGTTGTGCTATCCTATGTGGGTTTATGTTTTTCTTTCCTGTGTGGACTGGGTTGTGCTTGGGCACGGACGTTGGAGCCGAACGGGAATTGATGACTTAGGTATATGTATGGGCATATACCTAAGCAGTGTCGGTTGTTACTTCGTGATTGTATATTTCCTTCGTGGATTATCCTTAGTGTATTTTGGGAGACCTTCGGGGGTCTCGGGGTCCCTACTGAGTAGCTTATACTCACCCATGCACGGGCTTTTCCCGCACTACGTTGTGTTGGTTGCAGACGACGGACAACGCTGATCGTGGTGGAGGCGTGCGGAGAAGGACAGTACCTGGAGGTGGACCACTGGGCGGGACGTACTCGGAGCGGTTAGGTGGACCCAAGGAGCAGTGGAGGATATCTATACCCACCCTTCAGGTGGGGCTTCCATAGGATGGCTCGACGTTGCGGCTTTTCTTTTCAGTTGTTGTTTTCCCCTTTCAGTTGTACTTTACAGTTGGGCTTGTATTTCCGGCCCCTTTTACTTTCAGCACAGCTTGTTACAATTTTACTTAGTGTTTACTTTTCCACTTTCTTACTCTGTGGTGCTTATTTACTTTTCAAAGGCAATGCCTTCCCTTTTGTTGGGATTTATGCCTTGGTTCTAGTCGCCAGCCCCTGGCCTATGGAAGGCGGGCTTGGGGTAGTCACGGCACGGGTCCCGAGGACGGGTTGTGACAAATTGGTATCAGAGGTGGTCGGTTCTACCGTAGACTCTGATCTTTCTTCTATGTGAAGAAATAGTGTTTAGCGTATTGAGTGTGGTTTTCAGTCCAGGGAGTCCAGTGTTGGTGCGGCGGCCGACGTATCCGTACACCAGGACCCTGACTTCTGATTTACGACTTAAAGCACGAAAATATTGATTGCATGTGTGTTTCAAGTTTTCTTCGTGATTACTTGTGTCAGCTCACCAGGTATACTGTTCTGACCGTGGCGCACTTGTTTCCTTTTCAGGATGGCCCGAAGACAGCATCCAGCTAGGGTTCCGAGAGTAGAGCGTGACGACAGCCCGCCGAGCGACGAGGCCTCGGTACAGGGCCCGTTGACAGCAGAGGCACCGGCGGTACCTTTACCCGTCGAGCCCCCAATGCTTCCAGCGCTGACCGCTGACGATGCACGACACCTCGGAGCTCTTCACGAGTTCCAGCGCCAGCGACCACCCAGGTTTCGTGGGGAGACAGACCCCCATGCAGCCGAGGACTGGCTGGAGGTGGTCGTCCGAGTTTTCAGGCTAGTGAGGACACCAGCAGACCTCATGGTGATCCTCGCGGCGAGCCTACTGCACGCAGCAGTGGGACGATGGTGGAGCTTGATGCTCCATGTGCACGATGAGGCATCTCTCATCTGGACGGACTTCGAGAGCCTATTCCGCTCAGAGTTCGTCCCGGCCACCCTCCGTGCGGTGCGCATCAAGGAGCTTCTTCAGCTGCGGCAGGGCAGCTTGACGGTCACCCAGTACGCGGCGAGGTTCACCGTTCTTTCTCGCTACTCGACCGACATGGTATGGGACCCCTTCTTCCTGGCTCGGACCTTCGAGCAGGGATTGAGACACGAGATCAGGGCATCGCTGATCTCCCTCAGCATCCCGACCCAGGCAGGAGTGTTGTAGCGAGCCCTTCTGATCGAGAGCTTTCTGGCTGAGTCCACAGCGAGACCTACCGCAGGGCGGCAGGTAGCAGAGTCTTCGGAAGCCGGTAGCCGATGGATGACTCAGGTTTCTAGGCAGGCCAGACCTTCTGGCAGACGACCTCGGGACACTGGCTCAGCAGTGCGGGGCACACAGCGCGGAGCCAGTCTTCCGAGAGGCAGGCAGTGCTACGCGTGCAGCGGGCAGGGCCACATGGCTCGTGATTGCCCGACCCGCCATACCGAGGAGCAGCAGAAGGTGGGGGGGCCACCCCGGAAGAGGCAGAGGGTCGACCGTGGCGGTCTGCAGGGAGGAGGCGGACGAGGCAGAGGAGTTGGCCGAGCAGCAGGTGGTGGGAAACGCTTTGGGGCTCTGCCACCACCACCACCAGGAGGTCCGCCCCGACCACAGGGAGCTGGCGAGCAGAGACAGGCACAGCTCCAGGCAGTAGAGGCCTACGACCACGGCGCGCCAGATATGATTCGAGGTACTATCTGTGTCTATTCCACCCTTGCAGCAGTTCTTATAGACACATGAGTGAGTCACTCTTTCCTAGCTACTGCCCTTGTTCGGAGCTCGGAGATTCCGACAGAGCCGTTGGCTCGATCCTTACGGCTAGAGACTCCTACAGGAGCAGACTCGACAATTACGCACTGGTGTCGGTAGTGTGAGCTTACTCTAGGAGGCGAGAGCTTCGGCTGTGATCTTCTTGTAGCGGCGTCGAGGCCTTACGACGTCATCTTGGGCATGGATTGGTTATCTACGGTCCATGCTCAGATTGACTGTTTTAGGTGCAAGGTGCGATGTGTACGCACCGACGGGAGCAGGTTAACCTTCACTGGCGAGAAGGGAGCCTTAGAAGCACAGGATGGACTCACACAGAGGAGAGGGCATCCCATCACTCATCAGTTGGCTATCCTCATCCTTGGAGCAGTTGACGTGCGGAGTACTAGTTTTCCTGCAGTAGTGGATCGGTATGGAGACGTCTTTCCCGATGACGTACCAGGGCTACCTCCTCGTAGAGAGGTAGACTTTTATATTGATCTATACGCCGAGACAGCCCCGATATCCACACCAGCGTATCGGATGACCCCCGCCGAGCTTCGAGAGCTACGGGTACAGTTGGAGGACTTACAGGGCAAGGGGTTCATCCGACCCAGTGTTTCACCCTGGGCTTCCCCGATTTTGTTCTCCAAGAAGGCGGGCGGGAGCTTGCGACTGTGTGTCGACTATCGTCACCTGAACCAGGTGACAGTGAGGAATAAGTATCTTCTACCGAGGATTGATGACCTCTTCGATCAGCTCAAGGGAGCACGGTGGTTCTCGAAGATAGACCTCAGGTTAGGCTATCATCAGCTCAGAGTTCGAGACGAGGATGTGCAGAAGACGGTCTTCAGGTGTCGGTATGGCCACTATGAGTTCTCGGTTATGCCATTCGGCGTAACCAACACTCCAGCAGTGTTCATGAGCCTCATGAACAGGATCTTCCAGCCGTACCTCGATCGATTTGTCGTGGTCTTCATCGACGACATTTTGGTGTACTCGACCACCGAGGAGGAGCACGCCTACCACTTGCGGGTTGTGCTAGACACACTCCGAGAGCACCAGCTTTATGGAAAGATCTCGAAGTGCCAGTTCTGGTTACGTGAGGTCCACTTCTTGGGGCATGTCATTTCTGAGGCGGGAGTTGCAGTGGATCCCGCGAAAATCGAGGCAGTGCTAGATTGGGAGCCACCCAGGAGCGTGACGGGGGTGCGTAGTTTCTTGGGTCTAGCCGGATACTATCGGAGATTCGTGCCGGACTTCTCCAGAGTTTAGGCGCCACTCTCAGCTTTGACGAAGAAGGGGAAACCCTTCGTGATGTCAGAAATATGTCAGAAGAGCTTCCAGGAGCTGAGACAGAGATTGACCAGCGCACCTATCTTGAGGTTGCCTGAGGAGGGAGTTGGATACGTAGTCTACTGCGATGCATCAGGGACCGGACTTGGGTGTGTCCTGATGCAGTAGCGGGCCGTGATTGCCTATGGATCACGTCAGTTGAGGCCGCATGAGCAGAACTACGCTACCCATGACCTGGAGTTAGCAGCAGTGGTCTTCACTCTGATGACTTGGCGGCACTATCTGATGGGCGAGCGCTTTACAGTCTTTTCTGACCACCAGAGTCTCAGGTACATCTTCTCGCAGAAGCAACTAAACCTGAGACAGTAGTTATAGCTCGAGTTCCTCTAGGACTATGACTTTGAGATAGTCTATACTCCTGGGAAGGGGAACGTGGTAGCTGATGCCCTCAGCAAGAGGACGGGCATTCAGCTACTTGAGGAAGCGACAGAGCAGCTATCCTCTTTGCAGATATCCTTCGTGGATAGGGATGGAGCAGCCTTCCTTCAGTCTCTCACAGTCACTCCTCCACTACTGCAGTGGGTCAGAGAGGCATAGCGTGGGGACGTTGACTGTGAGACACGGCATGCACAGATATCCTCGGGACAGACACCTGATGGTTTCTCCTTTGGAGCAGAGCACGAAGTCCTTTTCAGAAGACTTATCTTGGTACCAGTCGCTTTACAAGAGGAGGTGTTGAGGGAGTTTCACACTTCTCCTTTGGCGGTACATCCTGGAGTGGTGAAGATGTACCAGGATCTCAGGCGACACCACTGGTGGCCAGGCATGAAGAAGGCTGTGGCAGAGTTCGTTTCACGGTGCCTCACCTGCCAGTAGGTGATGGCAGAGCACCAGGTTCCAGCAGGCTTGGTAAAGCCCTTGGAGGTCCCGGAGTGGAAGTGGGACGGGATATCTATGGACTTCGTGACTGGACTTCCACGCACTTCCAGAGGTTACGACTCTATTTGGGTGATTGTTGACCGACTCACCAAGTCGGCACACTTCTTACCCATCAGAGAGCAGGGATTAGTGGAGAGCTTGGGGTGTCTCTACGTTCAAGATATTGTATGGCTTCACGGTGTTCCATCGACTATCGTCTCCGATCAGGACGCTCGTTTTACTTCCCGGCTTTGGAAGGGGTTGCAGGAGGCGTTCGGGATGAGGCTACGTCTGAGCACTTCCTTTCACCCTCAGAAAGATGGTCAGACGGAGAGGACCATTCAGACTCTCGAGGACATGCTCCGCGCATGTCTCCTCGACTTTGGTCGCAGCTGGGAGGACCACCTACCCTTGGTGGAGTTCGCGTACAACAACAGCTACCACTCCACCATCGGGATGGCACCATACGAGGCGTTGTACGGCAGGCCTTGAAGATCTCCTTTGTGCTGGACAGGCCCTGGGGAGTCAGCACTTGTGGGACCAGAGATGGTCCGGGCCACGACAGAAAAGGTCCAGGTCATCCACGAGCGGATGAGGACAGCTCAGAGCCGGCAGAAGTCATATGCTGACAGGAGGCGGAGGCCACTAGAGTTCGAGGATGGCGACCACGTCTTCTTGCGTGTCTCACCTCGGCGTGGTTTGCGGAGATTTGGCCGAGGTGGAAAGTTGTCTCCACGCTTCATCAGACCTTTCCAGGTCCTCAGCAGGATTGGCGAGGTGGCTTATCACCTGGCTCTACCACCTCAGTTGCACCGGGTGCACGACGTCTTCCACGTATCTCAGCTGAGGAGATACGTGCACGACCCGTCACACATCATTGACTATGGGGAGCTAGACGTGGATGATGGGGCGACTTTTGCGGAGGTCCCAGTGGAGATAGAGGATCAACAGGAGCGGGTCCTACGTGGGGGATCGATTCCTCTTGTGCACATCAGATGGCAGCACAGGAACCTCCAGGAGAGCACATGGGAGCGGGAGGCTCAGATTCCTGCTCAGTACCCACATTTTTTTCCTTAGTTTATGATGTATCTTTACGGGGATGTAAAGTCCTGAGGTGGGAGTCATTTAAAGACCCATAAATTTCAAGGAAATTTTTTTCTTAATTTTCTTTGGAATTTTACAAGAACGCAGTTTTTGACGGCACCTGATTCCGAGGCCCGGTGTGCCCGGAATCATTTTTCGAAGTTTGGCTCGGGTACGTTCAGTAAACGGACGAGCGGGTTTTTCTAACTTTTGAATCGGTGCCCAGAATCGAATTCTGAGGGCACCGATTAAATTGCAGCGCCGGTATTTTCTTAGAAACGCCTCTTCCGTAGTTGCGTTTCCTCGAGTGTGGTTTGTAATTTTCGGGCTTAAAGTTAAGAAATAAAATAATTTTACGACAACTTTATTTTATTTCACTTAAGCCACTTGGAAGCCACTTGAAGCCATATAAAAGCAGCTTAATCTGAGTTAAAATGGATAGGGTGCTATACAGAAATATCCTACCCCCTTGGTAAGATATTTTTGTGGTGGGGCCCGCACGAGCCCTGCCGTTTCTTTCCGCTAAGTAACACACCCGTGAAAACCCGTCATTATGAAAGTCAACTGACGTGTTTTCTTAAATTCTTAACAGACCATTTAATTGGGCGGTTTTCTTCGTGAATTAAATGAGCTGTTACTTTCGTTGAATTAATACAACGAATTGATGGGTCGTTACTTACCTTTTCGTTTGTTGGCGTTATAATAAAATAAGACCAACAAGGTCTTTTGAAGGATTACTCGTGGAGAGGCTTGACAGAATCCTTGAGCCTTTATCCTCCTTCGCGAAGAACGCGAAGAACGTGAAGAACGCGAAGAGCGCCGGCCTCCGACGAAGAACGCCGAACCCGTGGAAGTCGACGATGCGATGCCGTGATCTGCGACGCCGACGTTCCCTTCCTGCAACGTTCTCATGTGATGTCTCTTCCTCCGCAATGAATCTTCGATCTTCTGTTTGAGTTCGCCGACTCAACGCCGGTTTCTGCGAGGACGCGACGCCCTTCCGCGACGACGCGACGATCTCCTCCTTCCGCGACGAGCAATTCCGCGAAGGACGTGCGTACGACGACGACCTATGAGGTAGGGGTTGTTGTGATTATTTCCTTTTTCCCGTGATGGTTTCTTTTAAAAGTGAAGAACCCGATTCATTAAATAATTTTGTTTCATTAAAATTGTTTTTGGATATGTATTCATATGTTGAATATTGTTTCTCCCGTTGTTTATCACTAACGTGGAGGGTGCGGGCCAAACGAACACGGCCCGACAACCCTCCGTTGTTCTTCGTTATTGTGCGGATTTGACAGGTGACGAAGGAACGTGCCGCAACGGAAGTGTGATGGTTCCGCAGTGAAGAGCGAGTTCCGGGAGGAGCAGCGGCGCAGTCGAGAACAGAATCGGACCATCGGAGCGACTCAGGTGGCCCGCGGAATCCGCCGGTGGCGCGGGTCGCTGGCGCGGCGGCGCCGGCAGCCGGGAGCGGCGGCGCCCCGGCGCGCCTCCGGACAAGGCCGCCGCGGCGGAAGCACTCGCGGACCCGTGACCACGCGGGTCCGGCGTGCGTGGGACGTGGCTGAAGCCGCGTCCGGTTGTCCGAGCCACACCCCGCGGGTGCCGTGGGGTTGTCACGTGGGGGCGGCGGCTCCCCCCCGCGTCGTTCGGGTGTCCAGGGTGACACCCCGCGGGTGTCGCGGGGGTGGCCGCTCCCCCCTCCCGCGTCGCTCGACCGAGCCGAGCCGGGCTGGCCGAGCCAGGCCGGTCCGACCGGCCGGGCCGCGCCCTTGCCGGTTCAGCCCACCCAAGGGGGGGGGGGGGGGGGGGGGGGGGGTCGGGCCGGCTCGGCCTGGACCTGGAACCCCCCGTCTTCGGACTGTTTTCGGTCGAATGTCCGTAACTTGAGCTACGGGCCTCCAAACGACGCGCCGTCAGCGGCAACGTGATCCTTGGATCGAGACGGTCGTTTCGGTATATCGAACTCAAGGTTTCGGAATACTTTGGGTTCGGCCGGGTTGGTTCGTACACGAAACCAACCAGGCCCTCGGAGCGGAAACGCTCATATCTTGAGCTACGGACATTCGATTGACGTGCCGTCAGCTTTGTTGAATTTCTCTAAGTGAGACGGATCTTTTGGATCTCTCCACCCGAGATTTAGACATAGGTGGTGTATGGTTGGGTTGGTTTTTCCTTAAAAACCAACAGGTCCCCTGGAACGAAAAAGCCAATAACTCTCAGACCGGGCGTCCGATTGACGCGCCGTCTGCGACGTTGAGTTCCTGTTGTCGATACGGAACTTTTGGATACATAAACTTCGGAATTTGTGTCAGTTGATGTATCAGCCTCTTGGCTCATGGAGCGGACCCTCCGAATGAGCTTACTGTGTGCGGGAACCCTAGAGCTGGCTGCGACTGCTACTTCGACAGCGATGACCGTGCAGAGATCCTCAGTGGACTAGGGCGACGACCGTGCAGAGATCCTCAGTGGACTACGACGACGACTGTGCAGAGATCCTCAGTGGACTGCAATGACTACTGCACTCAGCATTCCTACGTGGATAAGTGCTACAGGTCCTGTGTGGGCCCGATCCTATGTGGGTCTGATCCTGTGTGGGTCAGCGCTCAGCGGTTCTGTGTGAGCCAGTACCTACAGGTCCTGTGTGGGCCCGATCCTATGTGGGTCATTGCGGGGGTTAGTACCTAACGATCCTTTGTGGGTCCGACGACTTAGATGGATCAGTGATCATCTTTATCGTCATCCTAAGAAGTATACCTGTGTGAGCTGAATCCTGTGTTACTCTCCTTTGTGGATTGTGTTGAGCTATCCTGTGTAGATTTACTGTTTACTCTCCTTTGTGGATTGTGTTGATCTATCCTGTGTGGATTTACTTTTTACTCTCCTTTGTGGATTGTGTTGTGCTATCCTGTGTGGGTTTACATTTTTCTTTCCTGTGTGGACTAGGTTGTGCTTGGGCTCGGACGTTGGAGTCGAATGGGAATTGATGACTTAGGTATATGTATGGGCATATACCTAAGCAGTGTCGGTTGTTACTTCGTGATTGTATCTTTCCTTCGTGGATTATCCTTAGTGGATTTCGGGAGACCTTCGGGGGTCTCAGGGTCCCTACTGAGTAGCTTATACTCACCCCTGCATGGGCTTTTCCCGCACTACGTTGTGTTGGTTGCAGACGACGGACAACGCTGATCGTGGTGGAGGTGTACGGAGCAGGACGGTACCTGGAGGTGGACCACTGGGCGGGACGTACTCAGAGCGGTTAGGTGGACCCGAGGAGCAGTGGAGGCTATCTGTACCCACCCTTCATGTGGGACTTCCAGAGGACGGCTCGACGCTGTGGCTTTTCTTTTCAGTTGTTTTTTTCCCCTTTCAGTTGTACTTTACAGTTGGGCTTGTATTTCCGTCCCCTTTTAATTTCAGCACAGCTTGTTACAGTTTTACTTAGTGTTTACTTTTCTTCTTGCTTACTCTGTGGTGCTTGTTTACTTTTCAAAGGCAATGCCTTCCCTTTTATTGGGATTTACGCCTTGGTGCTAGTCGCCAGCCCCTGGCCTATGGAAGGTGGGCTTGGGGTTGTCACGGCATGGTTCGTGACGCCTCCCCTACCCATCCATCCCGTCACCCCATCCCTCCACTCCTCCACCTACGTTGGCTTCCCCCCTCTTCCTTGGACAGCACCCTTTCCTCCTCCTGGTGAAGATTCACTCTAGCACCATGGCAGCCTCCCACAGACCTGCCTCCCCTGTGCACGTTGGTCTCCCATTGGAAGGACCCCCTTTCTAGTGTGGCTTTACTTCCATTGATTGGGACCCATGCCCCCCTGTTCTTCTAGCGACCCCTCGTTGGGGCCCCACTCTACTCCATCTCATGCTCCTCCTCCGATAATCCCCTCTTCCCTATTTACTAGGGTTTTGGTTCATGTTATTTAGGGTTTTAGCTTTCCATTGGGTAGGTTGTTATATTTAGGTTTGAATATTGTTTGATATTGTCATTTTTTGGATAAATCTTTCTTTATTAGGGTCCACTTGAGGTGCGATTGTAGTTCCACACTAATTTCTATATGTTTCTCTACAAGAGGTAGGGTGTTCCATGACCTAATATTTTTAGACGGTTTAATTTTCCTATTTAATTAATTTATCATGTTTCTATACTTTATTTGTGTGGGGAAAATTAGGTTTTGGATATAATTTGTAATGAATATATGATTAATTATATTTTATATAGGTAATAGCTTTGTATTTTATATACGTCTTATTATGGAAAGTTTTCGGTTTTTTAATTAATTTTTTAATGTATGAAAAATGTGTTTTCGAATGTTCTTGGGGTTTGAGTGTGATTAAATTGGGTTTTCCAAAAGAAGATAAATAATTTTTGCATGTTGTTTTTTTATTTAGAACCTTGAAATTTAATTTAGGGTTATAAAAGTAGTTTTTAAGGTTTTGGCTTGTCTATTTGTTGGATTTTAATTTTATAAAAGAAATTAGCTATATTTGTGTGAGTGTTTTAGTGTGATGTTTTAGGAAGAAAAATAAGAATTATTTCTAAAAGGGGTGAATCATGTTTTCTAAGGCACTTAAGGTTGGATTGTATTGAAAAATAGATGTTAGAGTAAAAGTGTATTGTTTAGCTTGTTGAACTTCTTGTGAACCTTTGAATTTAAACTGTAACTAAATTAAGTAATGAAAAGTGTGTTTTTTAAAATGATTTTTGGTTTGAGTATGATTTTACAAAGGGGATTGGACATATAATTATTTGTTTTTAGTTGTGTTTTTTTCTTGTGTTTTTTATAAGGGAATTGTATGAATTTTTTAGGTGTGGTTAAAATCATGGAAATTGGTTTTTGGTAGGAGTAGAATGGGAATCTTGTTTTGGATATGAACTTTTTTTACACGTGGGTTTAAATATGGGGTCTTAGACCATGGTTTGGAGTGAGAAATTGGGTGCCTTTATTGTGTCTTTCAAATAGATTTTTATGAAATGAAAATTTATTTGAAAAACTATTTTTTCTTGGGTAAGATGAAAAGTGGTTTTGTTCATGAAATT
Organism: Viscum album; assembly: GCA_963277665.1. NCBI lineage: Eukaryota > Viridiplantae > Streptophyta > Magnoliopsida > Santalales > Viscaceae > Viscum > Viscum album. The sequence continues at coordinate 819,694,728 of OY728165.1, forward strand.
GGTGAATTTTTTGGCATGCTTGACATTGGTTTATAAATGTGGTTGTATGTGTGATGTGTGATGTGTGAAAATTGATTGAGCACAAAAAAGGGAATCCGAGGTAACTAGGTGGATGGACTATGACTAGAATTTTGGTGATTTAGAAGTGGCTACAGCCCGGTTTCACTTAGAGGGATTAATGATTACAACCCTAACTAAACTTTTGATATGATTGGAGAACACTGGGGTTATGGTGATGTTCCCAAATAGTGTAACAAGCACCAAAATGATGGTTTTTGTGGTTTCTATACCAAATTTTCTCTGAAAGGCAAGGTTTCTATAATCCCACTTGAGATAGTTTGACCCTAGGGATTTACCCATGGTGATATACCTTATATGATGGGGTTCCATCCATCAACATACGATGTACCTCTTATGCATTTGTGTGTGTGTGTGTGCTTATAGAATCTCATTTTTCTTTTAAACAAATGGATGTATTGTTTTTCTTTGAAAGTGGTTTCTTTTATTTAAAAATTTTTTCCTAATAAATGTATTCCTAGAAATTTTTCTTTTAAAAAACATTATTTAAATGAGAATGTTAGATTATCTTATAAATGTTTTGTCATCGAATCTATTTTTGGTGGAATCCTACTGGTCTTTGTCTCACACCCTTCATACACCTTTCGGTGTATTCAGACCCTATTTTCTTTTGTTCATGTTAGTGTAATACATTAGTGTTGGTAATTTTTGTGTCTTGTGGCTTTCAGTGTGAATCTTGGTTGTAGAATCTTGAGAATGTGGTTATACTCATTACATGGAGGTTTAGTACAGATTTTTGTGAGCCTTATATCATAGTACTTTGTTAGTTTTGTCTAATATACTAAATCTTTAAATATTAAAGTTGTTATGGTCTGGTTTGGTTGTGTATTTTTTTTGGTTTATTTTTATTGTCAGTTCTTTCATGACTTCTCTTTCTGTTAAATTGTTCCCAAATGTTTATTTGATACCCAAGCACTTGTTCCTTCCGGTGGGGATCAGGAATTCCCATTGGGCCTTTCTCAAAACTTGATTAGGCACCAGGTTGGATGGCGACCTGGCTTGGTTCGTGATAGGAGATGAAGTAAAACTATTATTAAACAATTTTTTACATTTCTAAGACTCCAAAAGATACTACACCTAGATGATTTTTCATATGGATCTGAATGTTGTTTAATAAAAATTCATTTATTTATTTATAATATTTATTTGTGAAAATTGTGGGTTGGATTAATGATCACATATCAGTTCTATGAATCTTCACCAATTAAAGTTTATAGGAATGTGCTTCCTTTAAATCTTATTATTCTTACTATACTTGAATTTGATGTGATTTTTGGAATTGACTACCTTAATTTATATATATCCCATATCAATTGTAGACAAAGGGAAGTCACATTTGATATTCTAAACTAACCAATAATTTCCTATTGGTGTCAGGATATATGTAAACTTATAATGGAAATTACATCCATTTCATGTTCCTTTATTCCTATTTAACGTGGTTATTTATCTCATATGGTTGGGGTGAAACTCAATATAAATGATATTCTTATTGTATGAGGGTTTATTTATTTCTTTTTAGAATATTTTCCTAGTCTCCCACGAAATATTGAAGGTAAATTTTCAGTATAACTCATACCTGGTGTTACACTAATTTTAAAGAAATCATATTTAATGGGCCTGATTGAGTTATATAAATTTAATAATAAAGTCCAAGATAATATTGATAAGGAATTAATTAAACCAACTGTGTCACCATGGGGAAATATTGTACTTTTTTTAAGAATAAATTTAGATCAATGTGACTCTTCATTGATTATCAAGAACTTAACAAGATCAATATCAAGAATAAGTATCTTCTACCCCTTATTGATGATTTTTTTGACCAATTACGAGGAGATAAATATTTTCCCAAGATTTATATTTGATATGGATACTATCAGTTGACATCCAAAAGTGAATACATTCCCAATATATCTTTCTATTTAAGGTATAGACACTTTGAATTTTTATTGATTCAATTTTTTCTTACTAATTCCCCTACTATCGGCATGTATTTAATGAATATAGTCTATAGAGATAACCTTTATTTGTTTAAGATTGTCCTTATTGATGATATTCTTAAATATTCTAGGATAAAGGAAGCACATTAAGATCACTTGAGGATTTTTATGAAGACACTAAAGATAGATATGTTGTATAGAAAATTTACCATGTATGAATTTTGGATATATAATGTTTCATTTATGGGTCTTATAATCTCAAGAAATGGTATATTGGTGGATCCATAAAAGACATGAGTTATTGAAAATTGGCCCAAACCAACCACTATGATTGAAATCCATAGTTTTCTTGGATTGGATGGATATTATAAACCCTTAGTGAAGGATTTACTATGGATATCTATTCCATTCACTAAGTTAACTTGGAAGGGAGTTAAGTTCCTTTGGACTTATGAGTGTGAAGAAAATTTCAAGGAACTAAATATAAGGTTGGTTAGTACATCTATTCTCAAACTACTCTAAAGTGGATAAGGATTTTTGATTTACAGTTATGCATCAAAGAAAGGGTTAGATTATTTCCTCATGTAATATGATATAGGGAAAGCTTATGCCTTTTTCTAATTGAATTTTCATGAGTAAAATAACATGATTCATGATTTATGTTTAGAAGTAGTAATCTATGAAATAAATATATGGAGGAATTATCTTTACAGATAAAGGTTTGAGATATATATGGATCAAAAAAATTTAAATTATATATTCACCCAAAAAGAGTTTAATATATTCTAAATAAGATAGTTAGAGTTGATTAAATATTATGATTGTTCAATACACTGCCACCCTAGGAAAGTGAACAACGTGGTTGATTCTTTGAGTAAAATGGATCATGTTAGATTCACTATGTTGAGGATCACAAAATATCTAATATTTATGAATTTTGAAGTACTGGACCATGAAATATAAAAGGATGGGTTCAAAAATTATGTTTCCAAAATGGTTGTTCAACCATCAATCCATGTAAAGTTTAAAGAGGTGAAAAATTAGGATGTGGAGAAGATGAATAAGGTGAACAATGAACCTGATTTCCACCTTGATTGTGATTGAATGATACGGTTCAGGAACTAAGAATGGGTCCCATAAATACCATACCTAAATAAGTGACTACTAGAAGACTCTCAAAAATCATCATTATCTATTTATCCTATAAGTGTGAAGATGTAAATAGATCTAAAAGATTATTTTTGGTGGGACAACATGAAGAGGGATATTATGGAGTATCGATCTCATTTCTTCATATGTTATAAAGTTAAGGCTAAGAGATAGAAGTATAAGGTAATGTCACAACCATCACCCATAGTAGAATGGAAATGAGAAAAGTTCACCATGGATTTTATTTTCAGACTCCTAAAAACATCTAAAGCCCATAATTCTATCTAGGTTATATTCAATCAGTTTATGAATTAATCTAACTTCATTTATATTAGAGAGGAGTTTTCCCTTGATCATTTTTCTAGGATATACATTAATTAAGTGGTAAGTCTATATGTGGCATCGTGTTCTATTGTACCTGATCAAGATCTGTGATTTTCCTTGAAGTTATGAAGAATTTTTCAAAAATCTCTAGATGCAAAGTTTTGTTTCAGTATTTCATATAATCCTTAAATAGATTTTTAAATTTAAAGGAACATTAAAACCCTATAGGATATATTAATATCCTCTTATCTGCATTTAAATGTTAGTTCAGATCAAAACCTTTCTATAATTGAGTATTCTTACAAAAATATCTTTCAATCAAGCATTCTTATGGATTCTTATGATTCTCACTATGGAAAGAATTATAGAAATCTATTATAATGGGATTAATTTTGAGAAATAAATCTATGGGTACATAATATAATATAATAAATGGAATATAAGGTTGGATCTTTTTAGTATCAAATCAAGTAATCTTTGAGAAACCTAATATATATTATGATAATCAACTAAAAGATCGATAATTTGATGTTAGTGAGCTATTTTTTCAATGAATTTCTTTATGGAAGAAGTTATGTGTTTATTTAAGGAGTTGAAGTTGAGCCCATGTTATATTGGTCCTCTCAAGATTCCTGATCGAGTACAGATTGTATCTTATCTCTTGGAACTCCCACCCAACCTATCTCAAGTTCACAAAGTGTTCCATATATCTCTCCTAAGGAAGTAAATACAAGATCATTCATTGGTACTAAAATTAGAGGTTATTCCAATGAAGCATGATCTTTCTTGTGAAGAAAAACCATTAAAAATCTTGTATTTTAGAGATAAATTTCTATGGAACAAGAATACTCACCGGGATAAATTTATTTGAAGGAATAAAAAATTTGATGAAGCTACATGAGAACCCAAGGATTTGATGAAGCATAGATATCCTCATTTTTTTAACAATTTTTCTAAAAATTTATGGTGAAATTTATTGTAAGGGGGGTATAAGGTAACACTTAGATATTTTATAATATAATTTTTCCATAAATAAAATGTAAGTGTTTTATAGCAAACTCTGCACTCAACATTATGTCTATATAAACTATGATATAGTAAACTAATATAACCTATATGTTAAATTTGATGGTATGAATAGTAATAACCACTTTAAGAAAAATATTTATAAAGTTTTTTATTAATACAAATTTTTTAATTAATGAAAAATAAATAAGCATGCTATTTTAAATAAATAGATTTTCTTCTTTAAAAATATGTAATCTTCAAATATGATTTTTCTCACATTTTTTCACATAAAATTTATAATTAAGTTATAACATTTATTGAAATTTTAAATTATTAAATAAATGTAATTTTTAAAATCAGTATGTCAATATTATCTTAGGGTTAATTTTTAGGATTTTTTGAAAAAAAATTATCTTTTAATGAATAGTGAAAATACGCTTTTGTGTAAAATTTTTCATTTACTTTCAAGTAAGAGTCTTATTATATTTTTAATTTGCTATTAAATTAACATAATACTCATTTAATGGTAAATAATATAATTAATTATAGAGGAATATTCATTATATATTATTTTGGTATAAGTTAATTTTTTGGCTTAAAAACACAATTTTCTAAAAAAATATTTTTATATGGACAATATGTTTTTACCTTGATAAATTAATTTAATATATATTTTCTAATTTTATTAAAAAAATTAATATATAATATATATTAAATATAATATTTTAACATTAATTTTATGGTTTTTATGATGCAAGTAATGGAAGTAAATCAAGTTTTATGCTTAAAAATTCTTTTTTCGAAAACGGTTTTTTTTGTAGTTTGGGTGCTTAATTAACATTAGAAAAATTCAATTATAGAAATATAATTTATAAAAATATAATTTTTAAAATTGATGAAATATTTGTAACAAACAATAAAAAAAATTAATATGTTTAAATTAATTTTAGTTTATAGTGAATAGTAAAAATAGTAAAAAAAATCCTGCGGTTACGGTTAAAACAGGTTTACCGGGGGTTAACCCATGAGACAAGGGTATAGTTACCACCCAAACCTATAAAATTGTAATTGTTTGAGGATATTTCAACATAATATTATCCTAACTTATAATTCATGAATATTTTTATCTAATTTTCCACAAAAGTAACCTTACATCATTGAAATCTTTTAAGAAATTCCAGGTGTATCCCTCCTCTAACTTATAAAATGGAACCCTTCTCCACCATTAGTCGCACAATTTGAGACTTATTTATTATAAAATATCTAATAAAAAACTTCTTATAATCCTTAAATTCATCATCAATCTTATATTATTCTCCTAATTCCAATCGTGAAAGGCTTAAGGAGGAAGCAAAAGGATGTCTCTCAAAGAAGACGTATAGATATTAACAAAGCTCTTTCAATTTAATTTATTTTTTTTACATCCACTATAAATTTTGTATCCATAAAATATATTATTTACAAACAATAATAAATATAATGGTATATTATTATGATTATTGGATATCTATTTACCACCTCTTAACGGTCCAAAGGGAGATGAAAGTATCGCATGTGCGTATGTATGGACTACCACTTCCATGTAGTGATACAGCTCATTTTCTGCCACCATAATTCATGAAAAGTTATTATAATAAATTTATTTTTTAAAATATTATAATTATTTTATAATAATGATTATGTAAATATTAATTAATATTTATCTTTCTTTTGTTTCATCCATCAAAAAATGGAAATTCCACTTGTGTGTATGTATGGACAACAATCTTCACGTAGTGATGCAATTCATTTTTCATCACTGATTTACATGAATGGTTATAAAAATGTATATAATTAATATATATTATATTTATATCTTTTTTAAAATTATATATATTAACTAACCACGATCAAGGTACAAGGAACATAACCGAAAAACCAAATTATACATGAATAACAAAGCAGTTAACACCCAAAATGATGATGATAATGAAAGATTTTTAATGAATGTGTGATAGGATTTTATAAGTTAAAAATGTATAATATTATAGTTATTATTATGTTTTTTATGTAGGTATAATTAATTAAATTTTATTATGAAGTATTTCAAAGTTCTTATGAATCAAGATGGGCTTGAGGTAAGGGTTTTATATTACAATTTTCTTTTTCACATAATTTTTTATGATTAAATTTTTTATGATGAAATTATAAGATCTATATCTCAAAATATTATTAATTTTATTATTATCTCATTATTTCAAGATTATTCAGGTTTCTATTTTAGGTTTCTCTCTTTAATTACTCGAGAGTCTTCAATAATGTTTTTCACAAAAATCACCCATGTTTTTCTATTCAGTTTGAAATATTTTTTTCATATCCATATTTTTATTAAAATATTTTAAATAATATTTTTCATATTCTCAAAAAATTATTTAAATTAATTTTTTACAACATTAAAATTTACTTAAAAATCCTTAAGAGTAACTTTTAAATCATTTTCTAAACATGGTACTTTTGATTTATAAAAAAATGTGAAATTATTTTTATTTTAACATACACCATATAAATGAGTTTCCCTTCCATCATGAATAATCTCTTGTTTAAATATTCCTATATAAGTTTCCATTGTTCTTACCAAAGAACTTTTTTTCCTTATTATTTTGGGATTTTTTAGATTCTAAATAAGTGATTTCAAATTAAAAGTTTATTTTTCTTAGGAAATGTTCATGTGATATTTTAATGGTATTTTTTATCTATAACAACATCTTATGATGTTTCTTATGATTTAATAGGGATATTATCCAATGTACATTGATTGAAAGTTAGATTTTTTTTATTCAATAATTTTTAATGAAAAAGTGAGAAACTAAGAGGTCATCTACAAAATGATATAATAGAACCATTAAAAGACAGTTTAAGTCTACCATATTTAATATCCTAAAATAACTTCCATGATATATAGCTTTCCTGGGTATTTGGTTCATCTATTAAGTGATCTTAAACCCGAAATTTCAGCTTTTCCCAAGACTATATTTACTCCTAAAGTCTGATATTCCCATTATTTAATACCCTAAAAAGAATCAAGTCATGCTTGTTGATCCTAGAATACTACTCCTTATTGAGAGTCGCCCTCAATGACCACCCCATCATCTTTTCCATTTGTGTTAATATGTATAGGTTTAATTATGAGACGTTTGGTCTTGAAATTATATATCCCTTAAATTCATTGGATAAAAAAGGACATCTCATGAGATAATAAGGACTAAATAGGGATTGAACCTAGTTTAGTAAGGTACTTTATCCAGCAGGATGGTATTAGGAGTGAACTTTGACTATGGAAATGGTGTAATGGTGGTTGAACCCAATACACTACGATAGGATTAGTAGTGATCCTTAACAAAGTAAATGATTTTATATGATTATGTGAATTCCATATAACTATGTCTTGTGTTTATGATAATTTTTCAATGATTATGATTTATTATTGATTATTCCACACTCTTATATCTTATATCTATTATTTTAAAAAACCTTATTCCATTTTTCATGATTAAAAATATTTTAATGATTGGGTATGATTATTATAATTCTTAATCATGTTCTAATAACCTTATGTTTATCTTATTCTCACTTATGATTATTGATTAATATCTCTTATATTTACCCTTACTAAGCATCTAAGATCACCCTTTATTATGTTTCCCTTTCCTAATTTATGATGAAGGGTTTAAACTATGATATATCCTAGAAGGGTTATTGTTGTGAAGAAATTTAATCAAAAATTATGTAGATATTTTATGCACCAATTCTTTACATATCCAAGTTTCTTGTAAGAACCCGATTATTCTTTATGGAATGGATCTTTTACTTTAAATCAATTATCTGTTTAAATATTTAAATATAGATTAATTTAAATTACCATTGAGGGTATGGTTGTATCAGGGGTGTCTTGGGACCATTGGTAGCCCGGAACCCAACTCTTTGGGTGAAAATAGGCATAGCGCATGGTTAGTACAAACCGTGTGGTTAAAGATACACGGTTAGATAAAAATATGTAGGGTTGGGAAGTAGGGATATATAGGTTGCACGGTTAGACCAAACCATGTGAAATGGGCCACATGTCCATTCAATAATGTCTGCAATTTTGACACTAGGTTTTTTCAACATTTCTTCACAGTTATCTAAATCATTCTAGGTAACCATATGATGTTCCCTACCCTACAACTAAGAGTGCATAGTTGGTGCATGTTTTGGCCAAACCATGCATCCAAACCATGTGAACCATATATTTTGGGTAAAATGAGCATTTTTTAGTTAAATTTATTTTAGACATAAGCCTCTATTTCTATTCCTCACTCGTTGGACAGCAGACTCCATTTTGTGCTCCTTTTTATGGCTATTCTTCGATTTGGTCCTCCTCTTCCATCCATTGTCTCATTAAAGAACTATCTATCTTGTTAGATCCAAAATGGTAAGATCTGGATTCATTTTATGTCATTAATCACTTGAATTGATTTCAATGATGCTATTTATGGGCAAGTTAATTTTCCCAATTAATAGGTTCATCATATGTTCTTCGATTTTCTCATGGTCTGAGTCGAATAATGTGTTGATGCTAGATGAGATATCAACTATGGACCTAAAGTAGGTGGTTCTATGCTATTTCTTAAAATTCAAATTGTTTATATATTTTTTTGTGTTTTGCGACCATTTTTCAGGAATCTCCTTGAAATGAAATTAAATCCTTGAATTGCTAGTCATAGCAAATGTAATTAAAGAGGATTGTTAAGTATTGATTATAGGTTGGGGACCTTGAAACTGAAACCACCCTTTTGGTTGTGTCGTTTAATTAAATGTTCCATTCTAATGGTTTATTAATTTTTATTCCTTTGAGGTGTTCAAATTTACCCCTTTACTTGGGATGTGAATTTGAACTGAGTTGTAAATTAAATTGATGGATTAGAATTGTGAATTTATATGTATGTTGAGTTATGATATCAATTGTAAATGTAATTTATAAAGAAGAGGGTATGGTTTTCATGCCCCTATACATATTCCTTTTATTGGTTGATTAAGCATGAGATGATAGTTTAAATGAAAATGCACATGTGAGTAAGTTAAAGACTAAGCCTTATAAGCTTGGCCATATTCTAGCCACCTTTTGAGGTGGGTTTTAAATGGTAATTTCTTAGTTTCAACCTCGAAATGCTAAAATGGAATTGATTAAATTGTATTGAATTGATTGAAAGATTATATGACATGGGTGACATAAATATTCATATGATAATTCCTTGGATAGAAACAATTAGATTGTACCTTGCTTATTCCTGAGTGATACTTGGACCCCCTAGTGGACAACTAAAAATGGACTCTGAGTATTGGTTATTATATGTCAACTCATACATGGATTCATGTGAGAATTTCAGGGATGGAATCAAGGGGAATTTGATCATATTATTTTGTGTGATACATGCGGCCCCTTAGTGGATCCCTAAGGATGGACTTGAGTAGCAGTGACTTTATACCACACTAAGAGTGATACCTAGGTTCTTGAGGATCACCATGGATGGGCTCATAGGGTGTTGGTTTATATTAAACCTGGAGCAGTACCTAGATTCCAAATTATGAATTTCATGGATGATCGTAGGTTTGTAATTGATTAATGATTGAAATGAGTTATATGACGCATCTTCCAAGCCAAATAAAAATCATGGATTCAGGATTTTTTAAACTTGATGAATGGTATGTTTAAGAATCCTTGAATGTATAGGATGTTTAATTTTGAGTAATTTACTTTACTTATTATAATTATAACTAAAAACTGTTATTATATATATATATAAACATTCACTAACTGATTGTAAAATGACCTTGGGTTGTTTCCAACTGAGATTATATCTCACACCTTGTTTGGGCTACCTTTGGGTACCCAAACAGACTATATGATTACTGGTGTGAATAAGGGAAAGCACCCTTCAACCAGTTCATGAGTTATTCTTTGGAGTATGGGATTACAAAATTGAGTTGATCCCCATGATTCTTGATGGGATAATTTTGAACTTATTTATAATTTTTTTATATGTATTTTCCATCTTCCATATATACCCTTAGTGGCTGATTTATTAAAGACATATGACATGTATCATCAATTTTTATATAAGATGTCTTCTGGTATTGTTTATATATCAGTCTTCCATTGTTTACATTTTTCATATTATTTTATTATTGTTACCCCAACTTGTATATTACTGATATTATTTTGTGCTACACTCTGATGGTGAGGGAATAGTCTCCCCTGAGACACACCTAGTCCCTCATTGCTAGTTGGAGGCCTCTGATGTTTGAGGAGATGCACTTGAGGCCATGTAGGAAATTGGGATTGGGGAGCTATTAAATGGAATCTAGTTTTGTGATGTTGCAAAGTGTTATCAGAGCCTTTTTTCTTGTTTTATCTACTATTTGGTGATAATAGGTAGGGATAATAATTTAAATAAATTTATTAATGAGTTTATCCCAGGCGTAGCTAACCCTCGTACAGGAAAAAATCAAATTGCATCAAATTAAACTATTGTTTTATATGTTTTTGCTATTATAGTTGGTGTGATTCCATAATTGGGTGATGCACATGATTTGTGATGTTATTATTGATGTTATTATGGGTTTTATTTTTTAATCTTAAGGAGAAGAGGGTATTCCATCTAATAAATTATTTTAATAACTTTAAAGGAATCACATGTCATGAATTATGCCATGTCATTTGGAATACATCACTGGTTGTATACTGTTGTGATAGGTTTCGTGATAGTTATACCTGCTATTTTGATATTTATTCTGGAATTTGTTATAGTATGAATCAGGTGGGAGCCGCACTTTGGTTCCTAAGGTGTATGGACCCTCATGAATCAAAATTTGGAGAACCATTTCATTCATGATATTTAAGGTTAATGTTATATAAATGTGAAATGAGTATGGATTAAAATGAAATGTTAAATGAATAAATAAAAATTAAATGGAAATTGAAAATTATTATAGTAGAGAACATGACCCAGCCCTAAATATAATAGTGGGATGTAGGCATTATCTCTAGCTTTTGTACGAGCTGTATGATGCTAAGACCTGACTTGTGGAGGAGGTAGAGGGGTGTGTTCTTATATAGGAAGTCTTTTACCTATCCTATTTCAATATCTAGACTTTGAGATGCAAACTTTGATAATGATCTTGAACTGATGCATCTATTTAGTATTGTAGAGTCTTGATTCAATGATCACCTCCAGTCATACACCAAGAGGGTGGCAACGATCATACTCTGGATGTGATGGGACATGGGATTCTAGTGGATCCACTCGTAGTGATAGTTGTGGAACTAGTATTAGTACTAGACATGGGTGTTGAGGCATAGTTATGTGATGGGTTCTTACACTTTATATAGACCATTTATGGAGCACCGCGACAAACTTGGACTATGTAAGAGTTGACGTGTGAGTTCTAGAAGCAGTATTTTCCCAAATTTTCAGGGGATGAAGGACTATAGGCTAAAGAGTCAAGGATATAGGCCATGTTATCTACCTTTGAGAATTTATATATTCCTACTAAAAGGTGGTTAATTCTCTCTACTTATATCTTATGTGATCAAATAAGAGATAGTGGGACATTATTACTCAGACGGATCATCATCAGGAGATGTCCTTGAGGGATTTTCATATGGCCTTCTATGATTACATCTATCCCGATACATTGAGGGCCAATAGATCCTAGTATTTCTTTCATCTCGAGCAGGGCATGTTATCATTTATTGAATATTCTTCCCATTTTATTGAGCTCCAGTGCTTCACACCTATTCTGATGGGAGATGAGTTATCTAAAGACAAACGATTCAAGGATGGTCTCAAGTATGAAATATGATCACAGGTGAATCTATTTCATCTAAATACCATTTCTGTAATAGTCAATCAGGTGCTTATCATAGAGAATAACCTGAGAGATGTTGGAGGTGTGAGCCCAATCAGTTTGACAACTAGATTTGGTACTGCATTAACCAGTAATATTAAGCATTGTCTGGAACTTCCATGTGGTGATATTAGTATTCAGACCAAATACATAGGTAGTCAAGTGATGTGATACTAGTGTGGTAGGTTGGGACATACAATGCCCCAGTGTACAAGGAACCCAGTCGGGTACTAATCTTTGTGGTAATATGGGTTATCTATATCACTTTTTCGTAACTTTTCCTTCGAAGTCTAGTGAGAGAGGGTCTTCACCAACTCCACATTCAATATTGGGGTCCTTATCTTCTCATCAAACATAGAGCTGGAGTACATCTGGTCGATCAGGTCGAGGTGCTAGTCATGGACATCTTAGTGAGACCCCAGTTTTAGAGTGACAGTATAGTGAATCTACTCAATATAGTTAGGCAGTATCATAGGGTCACAGTTTAGGAAATATATGAGAAGTGAAACTGATCCTTAAAGAGAAGGATCCCATACCTTCTACTATCATAAGTACTATACTAGTATATACTACCTCAGCTTATTCAATTTTTGATACATGGGATTTTCAAAGTATTATATCTATTCCTTTTTGGAAATCATTGGGATCATGTTTCAATATTATGATGATTTGATGATGCTTGACACCCCATTGGGGATTATAATGGAGGATGTATGTCAGTAAAAGGAGTTCCCCCATAATATTGGTGGGTGTCACTTCATATGGGACCTATTTTTCCTCTAGATGATGGGTTTTGACATCATTATCAAGATAGAAAGGTTGGTACCCTTTCATGATTTCATCAATTTTTATCACCATAGGGAGACCTTAACATCACTAGAGGGTGGAGCATTCATTAATAAGGGTGAATAGGATATTTAGTTCAGATGAGCTGGACCCGAGCATCTCCGGTTGGGTGGGGTGACATCCAAGATTGTCAATTTATATTTGGATGAGCAGGGAACACATCAAGAATATTTCCCTCTGGTGGTTGATCATTTTAGGGATGCTTTCTTATATGACTTTTCAAGATTACCTCTAGTGGTAGATGTAGATTTCTCTATCGAGATACTACTGGGAGATACACTGATATCCATTCTTCCTTAGATTGTAGCTACTAATGAGATGTTAGAGCAAAATGGGCAGCTAGAGGATTTATAGGAAAAGGGTTTTATCCCACCTAGTAATTCTCCATGGGGTTCTCCAGTCCATTTTTTAAAAAATGGTGGAAAGAATCAGTAGGCTATTTGTGGATTACTAGAAATTGAACCAGTTGATAATTAATAACTAATATCCTTAATCATGAATAAATGATATCTTTGACCAACTTCAAAGAGCATGGGTCTTCCCCAATATTGATTTGAGATATGATTATCATTAGGTGAATGTTATACCATCATATATAACTATCATAGATTTTTGTTGCAAGTATAGACTATATGAGACCAGAATCAAGAACTTTGGGAGCAGTCCGTTGGGGACCAAAGTGGCCCCCACAAGCAAGAGTGTGGCAGAATCTAAGGATAGATTGAAACTCGCTATCGGGAACACAACGCCTAAGGATCTCGTCGCTACATGTGAGCCAAAGGTAGGGGTCATACCAAATGTACCAAAGAGACTCATGTTTTAGACGACTGGCTTGGTTTTTGTTGAAATCAGTAGGAATGCAAGATGCTACCAAATAATTTACAATTTCTGCATACCAGGGAATAACATCTTGCACTTTGTACAATTGCTCATCAGGAAACATGTCATTAATGGGAATACAGAGGGATGAGACAATGTCTGAGGATGGGGGTATCCTACTGATATGATCTTCCACCACATTCTCTGCTCCTTTTTTATCTCTAATTTCTAGATTGAATTCCTGAAGGAGGAGCATCTAATGAATGAGACGTGGTTTGGATTTCGGTTTCTTTAGGAGATACCGGAGGGCTGCATAGTCTGAGAACACAATGACTTTGGACCCTAAAAGGTATGACCTGAATTTATCCAAGGAAAACACAATGGAATGAAATTATTTTTCAATGGTGGTGTAGTTTGCTTGGGCAGGGTCCAAAGTACGTGAGGCATAGGCTATGACATGTGGAGCTCGGTCAACCCTTTGTGACAAGACTGCCCCAACTGCATAGTTAGAGGCGTCACACATAAGCTCAAATGGTAAATCCCACCAAGGTGGTTGGATTACCGGGGGTGATGTGAGACTCCATTTTAATTTATTAAAAGCCTTTTCACATTCTTTATCAAAAACGAAATCTTTTTCATTTTGGAGTAAGCGAGAGAGGGGAATTACAATCTTACTAAAATAATGAATGAAATGACGGTAAAATCCAGCATGACCTAGGAAAGACCGCACATCACGTACATTTTTAGGGAATGGTAGGGAAGAAATGACATTCACTTTCGATTTATCTACTTGGATACCATCCCCATAAATGACATGTCCTAAAACTATACCTTGTCACACCATGAAATGGCATTTCTCATAATTTAATACAAGATTCTTTTCAATACAGTGATGTAGGACTGAACCAAGACTACTTAAACATTCATCAATATAGGATCCATAAATAGTAAAACCATCCATGAAAACTTCCATGCAATTCTCCATGTAATCCGAAAAAAATACTAACCATACATCGTTGGAAAGTACCCGAAGCATTGCACAGACCAAATGGCATCCTTCTATAGGTAAATGTGCCAAAGTGGAAACTGAAGGTTGTCTTTTCCTGATCCTCGGGGGCAATATGGATCCGAAATTATCCAGAATACCCATCAATAAAATAGTAATGGTACTTCCCCGCTATCCTCTCTAGCATTGGGTCAATGAATGGCAATGGGAAATGGTCCTTCATAGTGTGTTGGTTTAGTCGGTGGTAATCTATACAGACACGTCAACTATTCTGCAAACGAGTTGGAACCAATTCATTGTTTTCATTTTCAATTACCGTTAGGACAGTTTTTTTAGGAACTACTTGAACGGGACTGACCCATTGGCTGTCAGAGATGGGGTAAATGATTCCAGCAGCCAATAATTTTTTTACTTCCTTTTTAACTACTTCTAAGAGGTTTGGGTTCATTCAACATTGTGCCTGCCTCACTGGTTTATCCTCATCAGTTATTAAAATATGATGTCTACAAATTGATGGTCTAATACCAGGAATGTATGAAAGTGTCCATCCCAATGCTTGTTTATGATCCCTCAAAAGTTCAAGCAGCCACAATTCATGCTCAGGAGGGAGTGAACTAGAAATTATGATGGGCAACTTGTTTCCATTCTCAAGATATGAATATTTTAAATCTTGAGGCAGTTTCTTTAGTTTCAATTCATGTGGATTTTGGATTGATGGGAGTGTGTGTGAAAGTTATAGGTCACTAATCTCATCTAAATGCTTAATGGTATCATCCTCATATGAGGAATTAGCTTTTACAAGCATAGAAGTATCATCGATGGTCATGTAATCCTCCATTTTCAAGAAATTTTTAATTAATAAACATGCATGACACTTTTCTAGACCACTACAACAATCAACACATGATTCATTTCCAATAATTTCAATCAAAGAGGAAAATTCAGAAAGGGGATCAGGGGAAACAAATGAAGTTATTTTAGGGGAAGGGAGTACATCAATTGAATTTACTGAGAGAGAGGAATGTTCTTCTGAGGGGTGCTTCATGGCATCAAGGATGTTGAAATGCACTATGTCACCACCAAATTCCATATATAATGTACCATTATGGACATTAATTATGGATTTGGCGGTTTTCAAGAAAGGTCTCCCCAATATAATTGGGGCATGGCCATTCATCCTATCATCTTCCATTTTTAGCACATAAAAATCAGCATGAAATATTAAATTTTGAACCCTCACAAGAACATCCTCTAACACACCGGAAGGGTGTGTCGTACTCCGATTTGCTAGCTAAACAACTATTTATGTGGGATTTAGTTCACTAACCTGCAAAGAAGAGTATATGGAGTTGGGAATCACATTAATAAAAGCACCCAAATCAAGCATAGCATTGGAGAAAAAATACTCCCCTATGGTGCACAGAATCGAGAATGTTCCAGGATCATTGCACTTGGTGGGAAGTGATGGTTGTATCAATGCTGAGACGTTCCTCCCTAATCTCACCTTCTCATCACCTCTAAGTCGCCTTCGGTGGGTACACATCTCCTTCAAAAACATTCCATATCTAAGAATTTTCTTGACGGGATCAATCAATGGAATGTTAACCTGCACTTTTTTTGAAAGTCTCTAAGATTTCTTTATTAAGTTCAGTTTCGTTTTTTTTCCTTGGTTGGGTGGCTCTTTGGGGAAATGGAAGAGGAATGCTTGGGCTTGGTAACTCATCAATAGACACACTCTTTCCTTTGGTAGGACCTCTCTCAAGACAAGGTTCCATCTCATTTGAACCTTTTTCAATGGTTGGGATGGTGGTTTCCTTAGAAGAGGATGACTCTAATGGAGGGTTAATTTGGATTTTAAGTTGATTTTCACTCCTAAGTGTGATGGCACTAACATTTCCCTTATCCCTAGGGTTGACAAGTGGTTGAGAGGGTAGTTTACCAGACCCATGGATTTGGATTTCACCCACCGAGTTAGATAGTTGGCCTAATTGGGTTTTGAGGTCTTGTATGGCTGATTGGGTGGTTTGTTGGAACTAGAGATTATTGGTATCCATTTGTTTCATCATATCTTCTAGGCTAGGA
Organism: Viscum album; assembly: GCA_963277665.1. Lineage (NCBI taxonomy): Eukaryota > Viridiplantae > Streptophyta > Magnoliopsida > Santalales > Viscaceae > Viscum > Viscum album. Next base: position 819,711,909 of record OY728165.1, read on the forward strand.
TCATGTTTTGGAGGGGGTTGTTGGAAAGGCCTTTGGGGTGGTTGAAAATTTCTGGGTGGTGGTGGTTGATGACTACTTTTCCATGGTTGGTTCTATGGTGGATGAGGTTGGTTTGAATACCCCCCTTGCCTATAGTCTTGGTTTTCTTTCCACCCAGGGTTGGATGGATAGTAAGGATCTTGCCTAATGGGTTGGTTATAGGGGCGTCCTGGGAATATTGCCTCACAACTCTCATAAGTTTCTCTCAATTGGGGGCATTGGTCAGAATAGTGGGTATCAGAAGAGAATATACCACAATGTATGGGAGGAGGAGATTTGAATTTCCCTTGGTAAAGAGAAAGTTTTCATAGAAGGGTACTCGCCTCTTCAAACTTTGTATCCACCTTCTTCTCGAATTCAGTACTTTGCACCTCATGGATACCTCGAATGGGTACACTGGACCTTAACTGAATTGTTGAGTGTTCTATGCCATGGACTCAATTTGGGTCCTTGGAGTGATTGGGGTTTTATCCACGAGTGCACCACCTACAGCAGCATCAATCATGTTACGATCTATTGGAATTAAACCTTCATAAAAATATTGTATTAAAAGTTGATCGCTTATTTGGTGGTGTGAACAACTTGAACATAATCTCTTAAAGAATTCCCAATATTCATGAAGGGTTTCTCCTTGATATTTTCTTATCGCACATATTTCTTTCCTTATTTTTTCAGTTCGAGAGGCTAGGAATTATTTTTCAAGAAAAAGTCGTTTCATGTCAGCCTAACCTCTAATAGGTGAATTAACATAATACAACCAATCTTTAGTCGTGTATTCTAATGAAAATGGAAATTCCCTAAGTTTTACTTGTTATTCATCCACATTAGCAGGTTTTAATGTTGAACACACAGTATGAAATTATTTTAAATTCTTATGTGGATCTTCTCCAGGCATTCCATGAAATCTTGGTAATAAATGAATTAAACAAGATTTTAGTTCAAAATTGGGTGCCTCGCCTTGTAATTGAATGTAAGTGGGTCGGATATCAACATCAGGTGAGGTTAGTTATTTTAGTGTTCTATTATTTTCATCCACGATATACAAGTTATGTTTAGTTTTAAATTTGGTTTTAGAAGAAGAAGAAGGATCCATAATAATTTTAAGATTTGATGTCTCCTCCATCAAAGTGTGGTCTTGTATGTCTCGGTTTCGTTGATGTAGGATCCTCTCCGGTTCGGGTTCGAAAGTTTATAGGTCTCCCGGAGTAGAATGTGTCATACAAAGAACCTACACAATAAATAAATTAGAACACATAAACAAATGCAAAGGTAGAAGATAAAACAAACAAATATTCACAAAAATTACAAAAATTTTATCAAAAACACGCACAAAAAACCAAAGAGATCCCCGGCAACGGCGCCAAAATTTGACCGTGTTTTCGTGACAAGTCAAATAGATTATGTTTTTAAGGTTGATTTATAGTCTAGGGAAGACCCTAGGTCATCTCTCAAGGAGTGTTGGTAGGTTTAGAGTGTGTATTTTTATTAAAAATGACTAAGAGTGGGGGTGGTTTTGAAAACAGTTTAAAACAATGACTTAGTTGAAATAGCTTAAAAGATGAGTGACCAAGTGGATTTTGAGAAATATGAGATAAAAGGGTCGATGTGATTTCACTACTCACAAATCAAGTTCATTGTTCCTAGAGATTCATCTTAGGTTTATAGTAATTCTTTGGTTGGAGTTAATTAGAATCCCGATTAATTCCTAAGCTTTTATGTCAATGATTTAAGGACCAAACCTTGACGTGACAATCGTATTGTCAAGGTCCAGTACTTATGCATGGAATAATAGCTTCCAAATCATATTGAAATCTCAATAAGGTGGGTATGAAAAGTATTCTTGTGATGTTCAATCGGAACAACACAAGTCATGCACTCAAAACCTCACACCGATCGGTTAGAAATTAAGAGAATAACACTCACATGCATCAAATCAAGCATTCAAATATGAAATAAAATAAGATACATGGAATGAAATGTTTAAACACCAAAATTACTCTAAACTAGTAGCTAGTGTATGCATCTTAACTCCCTTGACATGTGTGTATCTCCCTCGCAACGAACACCCAACTTTTAGCTCGACATCAGGAGGAGGAGGAAGCTCGGGTTGAAATCCTTCTTCATTGTTGACCCCCTATGAGGATAGCGGCCTCCAGAACCTCCAAGGTGATTAGGAGACTCCTCTAGGACTCCAACTTGGAATCACTTCACTCCTTGGCCTAACTTGCAAATGAGGTTCCCTTGGTTCCCTCTTGACTGTCTCCACCGAAAGTTTGGCACCGTTTGGACAACTACAGCTCAAGATATTGATAAAATACAGAACACCGCATTTGACTTGGTCCAAATTCGATGGCTTGGACAGATCAGTTCGGATGGACCCCATACAAGCCGAATCAGGATTGTGTTCCTTAATATGAAATGTATCCTATTAAATTTTTGACATACCCACAAAAGTTCAACTCATTTGGATGCACGGATGTCTTGTACTATACAAAACAGTGGACAGATGTCCACGGATCCATGCAATTTTGGCCCATTTTTCTTTCACTTCATCAAGGGCCCACCAAATCACCTCCACCTACATTGAAACAATAAAAACAAGTAACATTGCCCATTATAATATTGATTAACATTAATAGATTGATTCAAACATAAAGTGAAATTTATTATTATATTTGGAATATTCATTACAAAACTAGTTTAAAACTGCAGTGTAAGGGTGGAATAAAACAGTGAATCGTGGTACGATCAAGTACCTTCCATGTTTCTCAACTGTGACAATACTATTCAAACCCATCTCATGCCTTCCATATGCAGGAGGTTGAGTTACATGTAGATGTTTCCATAGAGTATAATCCTATATATATTTTGGATCATATCATGAAGGTTCTCTAAGGCTAGTAAATTCCCTTAGTACGAGTGGAATAGCAGAATGGTCGAGTACGAGATGAGACCTGGGAGATAGAGGTTGTTGCAAGATCATATTGGACAAATTTGTTCTCAGATCATGATTCACCACCAATTAAACAAAAATTCATGGTGGAATTTCTTTAAAGGGGGAAGTTTGAAACAATTTAGTTCTTCTTTGAGGTACGGATCAGTTACTTTCCATCAATTCTTAGTTTAAATATTTAAATATAGCCTAATGTAAATTCTCATTGATTTTATGGAGGTATTGGGGTTTCTTAGGCTCATTGGTAAACTAGAACCCAACTCTTGGTGTGGAAAAAGGCCCAGATCATGGTTAGTAAAAAAATGTGCAGTGTAGGAGACCTGGATAGAACATACCATGCGGGGCTGAGCAGTAGGGAACAATAGGCCACATGGTCAGACCAAACCATGAGAAATGGGATTCACATTCAAGAAAAAATGTCGGCAAATTTTAAAGGGGGGTTTTGTGTTATCTTTTTAGGGTTATTCAAACTATGTGAGGTAACCATGAAATATTCCCTTACCTATAGCTAAGTGTGCATGGTGGGCACACGGTTTGGCCAAACTATGAAACCTAGATATTTTTTTGTAAAATAACCATTTTTCCATTAAATTTATTATAAACCTAAGCCTCTATTTCTTTTCTTCACCTATTGGATAGAAGCCTATATTTTGAGCTCCCTTTGGTGGATATTCAAGGATTTTATCCTCCTCCTTTTTCAATGTCCAATTAAAAATATTATATCTCATTGGATCCATGCTAATAAGATCTTGATTTCTTTTTTATTGTTCCTCATTTGGTTTAGTATCGACGGTACTATTTAGGTGTAAGATAATTTTCCATAATAATAGGTTTTTAGTTTGTTCATCGATTTTGTATCGATAAAAGTTGAATCAGGAGATGATACTGTATGAGCTATCAACTATAGACCTGTGGTAGGTGTTCTCATTCCTTTAGTTAAAAGTCTAAGTGTTTATATATTTTGTTGTGTTGTGTGCCTAATTTATGGGCATTACCTTGAAATTAAATTCAATCCTTGTATTGCAAGGCATGACCTATGTAATTAAAGAGGCCTATTAATTTTTTATTATAATTTGAAGACCGTGAATTTGGAACCACCAATTTGGGTGTGTTGTTTAATTAAATGTGATGTTATGATTGTTTACGAATTTTTATGCTTTTGAGGTGTGTATATTTACCCCTTTCCTTGGGATCTGAATTGTAAACTGAGTTGTAAACCAAATTGATGGATTGGAACTGTGAATTGATATGTATGTAAAGTTATTATGTCAATTTTAAATGGAATTGATAAATAAGATGGGATGGTTTCCATGCCTCTAGACATATGCCTTGTATTTGTTGATTAAACATGAGATGTTAGTTTAAATAAAAAATCCCATGTGACTAAGTTAAAGATTAAACCTTTTAATTTAACACCCCATGATTTTTAAAATAAATTTAATATTGAATGCATGAAACATTGAGCCTCTACAAAAACACCACTTTTTTATAACAGATCTAGGAAACATACTTTTTCCACATTTGTTATTTGAATTTTGAAAAATTAACATACATAGTTGTGTTCAGTAAGATATTTACAGTTTGATTAGACAAGCTTAATTTTTGGTGAATAGTAACATACCCTTATGAATAGTAATGTTACACTTATTAATAGTGACATACCATTATGAATATTAACCTCACATATTATTGAATATATATATATATAGGATTTATGTGAAAGTATGATGTACCTATGTTTTGGAATAAGAAAATAAATGTTTTAAAAACTGTATTTTTCATTTAAATTATGATTTTAATTAAAAATTAAATTAATCCAATTTAAAAACTAATTTTTGAAAAATGGACTACATTTCTGGATTCTACATGTCGAAAAATTGTTAGGGTGGATTTTTCGGATTTTTCTGAAATACATGATTTTTTTATGAGCAGTAAATTACGGTAATCTACCATATATATAAATTATCAGTTAAATTCACTATTCCTAGAATCATAGATGATGTAATCACACTGGGTTTGAACTCACATGAACACATTACTATTATTGGTCACAATAATCAATTCTATTGGTTGTATTTTTCAAAATAATAAGATAATGAGTAATATAATGGGAAAACCCTCCTCTCCTCCACTATAACACCCCCCCCCCTCACTCCCTCTTCTATTAACTATTCTAAGACCTGAAGCTCTTCAATATTCTTCCCAAATACCCTTCCCAAGTCACTCCCCATGTACAAGAGATCTTGGTCTTTCCAAAAGACCAAAACCCCTTCCCATAAGGAGTTTCTCAAGGAGGTGGATTCAAGAGATAAATTCACATTCTATTTCTTTCAATTTCATTTCAAGTTCCTTTCTATTGTTATCCTATCCTCACCTAATCTATCCAAATGACCATGATAACTCCATTATCATCTAGATAATATAATTATATAATTTTAATGGATGAAAAAACATCAATATATATACTCTATCTCTTTTATTTTATAAAATAAAGCATCGTCCGTGAGGTACCAATTTACAACCTACATGGATGATGATGTTTTTTTCTTCAATTTCCCATTCAATACTGTTCATGAAACCATTTTTATGGTTTAAAAAGACTATAATATATTTATTATAACCTATTTAATATTTAGGAACCAGTATATGTACATAATATTAAATCATATGACCAAACTAGTTTTTAACAATCAAAATACCACTAAAATAATCTAAGTGATTGTCAATAATATTTCATCTAATGGTTAATCCTAATTACATGTAACCAAATGATATAAATTACCATTAATACCTATTTATGTTCATAAATAATATTGAAATTCAATTCTGTATATTTACATCCATTCCACATGAACTATATTACTTAAAAACAACTGAATCGATCATGAAAACCAAGGGAACGAACACTGCGGAATGACGGAATTCAATATAATAACTTATCAATAAAGACATAATGAACTTAATAAAATTATTATAAACTAAATAAATGTATAATAGGTTCTGAATTATGTTATTAATAAGTCTAATTTCATATTCCAGGAACTTAAGTTCAAGATCAAAACACATTCGGACTTAAGGTAAGGGTTATCCACCTGAACCTCCATTTTCATTCGGGTTAAAATTATTGTCTACTTAACTCAATTAAATTATTATTTATTAATATGTACTTATCATATATTCTATGAGAATTTTCAATATATATTTAACAACCAGAATCATACTTTCAATTATGGAGATTTATATGTTTTAAAATGATCTTTAGAAAATTATTCCTGAAATAGAAGCTCGAGATTCAAAGGAATTTCTAAAACACTTAGCTATTCTGAAGGGAACTATATAATATGTTTTTATCAACATTTATGTCATGGCCCCCTCCCCACAAGGTGTACCCCTCCTGAGCCGGCAATGTGAGAAGGGAGATAGTGGCCCCCAAGTCCTACCTCCAGTAGGCCCCAGGTTGGCGACTAGCACCGAGGTTATAGTAAACACACAAATGAGAAGCAATACCCTATAAGAGAACACATGCGAAAGAGATAGATAAGATATACACCAACCAAATCCAACTCAAATAGCAATATAAATGAAATTCCAAGTACACATATGTAATTTCATGCAAAAATACTACAACTGAAAGGGGAAAACTGCAAGAACCCAAAACAAAGACAAAATAACAGCAACAACGAATCCCAAATAGCTCCTAAAACCCCAAGCTAGTAGAAACCAGCCTGATATCCAACTTTCTCCAAGTGACCTGAAATACAGTTTATATAAACATAGGGTGAGTATAACGGTATACTCAGTAGGATCCCACCTAAATCCTTTCGTGTAATAGTAAAGAATCAATGCTAAAGCACAGTGAACAACAAGTGAAACTAACTCGTCGCCTAAAAAGGCATACTATATTCCAAGACTCACCAAGGATATTCTCACCAATTAATGCATACAAGAGTATATAATATAATAAATAATATCAAGGGTACCCCGCTACTACTTATCCACTGGTTTTTTGCTTTTCCCCAATGTCGCACGTCCTAAGCATCTCTCTCTAAAGAGGTTTTCCCACAGACACCTGGTCAAAGCACCACAACATGCACCTCATGCAAAAAAACCACCACATCCATGTAATAAAAGTAACCAAGTAGTTTCTCTGAGCCACCACATCTTGAATAATGTGTATCATACATCGGGTATTAAACCTCAATCCATTATCTCTCGTACACCGAGTAAGGATCCTCAAGTCATCATAGCATATACACGTTGCACCTATAGTAGTCCATAGGAAACTATATCTAGAATATAAGTGTGTGAATAACCACAAGCCATTACATCCCTCTACACCCATATATGAGGAAAACTAACCATTGTGCCTACTATCACAAGTAACTACCAAGAGAAGAGAGAGGGTCCAAAGGGGGTAGTCAGCCATCCATCCTCTCACTAGAATGTTGGGGAAAACACCCCCCCCCCAAGGCTTAGAATCTCTGGGGTGTCAACTTCCCTAACTGACAGGGTGGAGTAGCATATAGAAACACTAAAATTACAGAATATACCATATCTCACAACAAAACTATTAGCATAACCTATTATTAGACTCAAATGCAGCTAATGTCTCTTGGACTCCCGACTGCTACTTCTAAGACTAGGTGTCCCATAAGCACACAACCATTTAAAGAGCTTTATTACATTACTTCATTCCCTTTTTATCAGTTTCAATTTATGTTAATTAATTCTTTAAACGTCAATTAACCATTAACAATTTCCACAATATATTTCACTAGCATCAAACCCAAAGTTCACTATTCCTTTAAATTATAACCTCTGCATTGTGCCCTAGAAAACTCCAACCCCATGGGTTAACATCATTTATTCAATTATTTATTTATAGCATTACTTTCCCATATTCCCAGGCATTCTAGAAAAACATTCTATGCTACTAAACACAAGGGGGCTCAACACGGTGAGTAGATGAACTACTCGTCGAGTCTTTGCCACCTATAGAAAGAGCGTAGACCCATCCTCCCTTAATAAGCTAAACATGGAAAGCATGTGGAATACCCCATGTGTCTTCACCCCTTTTAGAAGAAGGGTAAGCAAGACCAGATTCCTTGAGCAGTGGGGAAAGTAAACTAGATAAACAACCAATAAGAATCAGCAAGCATACAAACATTCACATCCTACCCATTTCAACATCCCTGGTGTCCTCCCCAACACCCACATGAATAAACTGATGCATCTCGCCACTCTAGGCGTTAACTGATACCACAACCAGTAGGCCTCCCTACCCACACATATCAAAACAGCCATCCAGGCTCACATTAGAAAACAAGAAGTAGGGAAACAAACATCAAATCAATTGGTCTCTTGTCCCTTAAACAAGAAATAGGGTAACTCAGAACCCTATAAGGGGTTTTCTTTTATCGGAAAACCAATTCCTTAATCCATCTTGAATTAACAGATTTATTATTCGCAGGTTCCAACTACGGTAAACCTAAATATTAAGCTCTCATAGATTGATTAAACATGCTTAATACATGAATTTTATTAGCATAAAATTACAACAATAACAATCGGATCCATTCACATGCATCTTTATCTTTATCCAAACAATTATCATTTAATTATAGCTTTACGTTCATTACCAATTTCCATCAAGAACTAAAATCTAAACAAAGAAATCATATATATCACACTATCTAGAAAATCAAGAGGATATAACATGTGATCAGTATCAATTTATTTATCTTGTTCAAATATTTAATATGTCAATTCAATTGTGATCCAGTGGGTCAAAACATACTAACTATACAGTTTTATGTAAAACAATAGAGAAGCAACAAATCCCCTACCTCAAACGGTTCTTGATGTTCTTTATGCGAGAATGAGCCACACAACAGGTTATGATCTCCTACCCTGTGACAACTGTATCAACCCGAGGATGCAGAGACACCACCACACCGGTCAACACCCAAGAAAATCCCAATAGGAAAATTGAGATACCATTCCATAAAACATCAAGGAGAATCAGAAGGAGATGAACCCAAAAATAATGATGATAGATCATACCTTATATCAAAGATTGATCGATATTGCCTGTTTGCATCCAAACAGAGGGGAACCAATACAAGGAGGAAATTTTGATCATGCAACTCCTACAGGAAGGAATGGAATTTTTGAGTTTATCACACCCGAGAATAAGGAGGAAGAACTAGGGAGGAAGATATCTCACCATTTTAGAATATTTAACAGAGCACCAGTTTAAGATATGCTGGATTTTCCATAAAAAGAGGATCATATTAAACCACACGGTTTGACCAAGTAAAAGCATCATGATCCTTAGGAAAAATTAATATAGGAGTTACAGACTTTGAATCAGCCTTAGAGTCCTTAAAATAAGACTTTAAATGCATTTTATGTCAAAGGAAATGTTAAATGGGTGAAACTATAGGAATCTGAAAATGTTGTTCATTAATAAGAAATTTGGAAAATGAGAGAGGTCACCATTGGAACCTCACCATTTTGGAAACACTGTTCATGAAATCAAAATTTGGAAAAGGAAAGAGATCAGTTTTGGAACCTCACCGTTCTGGAAACACTATTCATGAACTCAAAATTTCGCAAAGGAAAGAGGTCATCGTCGGAACCTTACCGTTCTGGGAACACGGTTCATGAACTCAAAATTTGGCCACGGAAATAGGTCATCATTGGGACCTCACCATTCTGGAAACACTATTTATGAACTCAAAATTTGGAAAAGAAAAGAGAGGTTACTGTTGGACGTCATCGTTGGCACTATTCACATAAGCCTACCATTGCACTGTTCACATAAGGCTACTGTTGCACTGTTCACCTTAGGCTACCATCGTACTGTTCACAAAACTATAAATTTGGTAAACTGTTGGGAATAAGTCACCTTGACCTCTAGGAACACCTCAGACACCATATTTTCTCAAATTAATGGACCATAGAGGTCCGGGACATTACATCAGATACCTCTCAAAACATTCTCGTCCTCATGAATTTACAACCAACCTAAAAGGAAATAAAAAAAATCTTGAACAATCACCCATTGAAATACCTCTAAAAAGAGATAAATCCACAAGAAGCAACCAAAGAAAGACATCTCATAAACACAAAAGGTCTAAAACCATAAAGCGAACATCGTTACATCAAAAGAGTTAAACATCAAAAAACTCTGGGTATCGAGCACATATCTACGACTCACGTTCCCAGGTACTCTCCTCCGCACCGCTATGTCGCCCAAAGACATAAACCAAGGGGATAGAACTCCCACGAAACACCTTCTTTTTATTGTCTTGGATCTCCACAGGTCACTCCTCAAAGGTCGCATCATCATCAACATCAATCTCTCCCCAGTCGATGAGGTGAGAATCATCATAAAGATAATGAAGGAGCTGTGAAACATGAAAAACATCGTGTATACTACTCATATGCAGAGGAAGTGCCACTCGATACACCACAGCTTCACCACAAGATAACACCTTGAAAGGACCAACAAACCGGTGTGAAAGCTTACTCCCATGACCAAACCTTCACTTCCCATGATGTGGAGTCACCTTTAAAAACACGTGATCCCCAACATCAAGCTCTATGGGTATCCTCCTTTAATTTTCATATGATTTCTGATGATCTTGCGCTATCTTTAACCTCTCATGAATCACCTAAACCATCTATGTTGTATTCTGCATTAGTTCTGGTATGAGAATTGATGACTCTCCAACCCCAATCTAGCCCAACAAAGAATGGAAAGGCTGAAGATACAAGGCTTCAAACAGCATCATACCGATGGTGGAGTGAAAACTATTATTGTAAGAAAACTTCGGCATGGGTAAGTGACTCATCCACGAACCTCCAAAATCCAAGACACAAGAGTTTAACATGTCTTCAAGAGTCTGGATGGTCTGCTCTATCTAACTGTCTGTCTGAGGATGAAAAGTTGTGCTAAGGCAGATCTGAGAACCAAAAGCATGCTGGAGACCTCTCCACACACTAGAGTTAAAAAGAGGATCTAGATCAGAAATTATCATCCTTGGGACTCCAGGAAGTCTCACCACCACCTGTGGATACTACCTCGACAAAACTTCCACTATGCTTGACTCCTTGATTGCTATAAAGTGGGATGATTTTGTAAAACGATCCACTACCACCCAGATAACATCATGTCCTCCCTGAGCTCGAGGTAAACAAGTAAAAAAGTCCATTGAGATTTCCTCCCACTTCCACTGAGAAACATCTAATAGCTAGAGAAGACCACTAGGAACACGGCGTTCGGCCTTCACCTTCTAGCAGACAAAACATCGAGACACAAACTCCGCAACTGCACACTTCAGCCCAGGCGACCAAAACTAGCTCCTCAAGGCTCGATACATCTTTTTCACACTAGGATGCACTGCTAAAAGAGAACTATGGAACTATCTTAGAACCGTCTCACACTTCATCAAAGTAACAAATATCCTTCCATGATACAATACTAGGTGTTGTTCATCCTCAAACCAACCATCAGGGGCGTTCCCATTAACAAATCTATCTCTCCAGACCTCCACCTCTAGATCCCCCAACTAGGATGCTTCCACCTACAACACCAGAGTTGACATGAACACAGATGGATAATTTTTCATGTCGAACGGTATTACAACGAACTCATAATGCCCATGATGACAATGGAAAGAAGCCTTCAGGATATCTTCATCCTTCACACGCATTTGATGATATCCTGACCACAAGTCAATCTTTGAGAACCAACTTTCACCCTTTATTTGATCAAATAAATCATCAATATGTGGAAGAGTATAGAGATTATTCACTATCACTTTGTTTAAGGGACGATAATCGACACACAACTGCAAACTGTCATTAGCCTTCTTCACGAACAAAACTGGTGCACCCCACAGTGACACACTCGGCCGAACAAAACTGCACTATAACAAACCATCATGTTTTATATGTAACTATCATAACTTAGAAGGGTCCATATTATATGGATACATAGAGATAGGAGACGCCCCTAGTTATAGCTCAATCCCAAACTCGATCTCTCATCAAGGGGGTAATGCTACAACATATTCTATAAAGACATCGGGATACTCTTCTACAACCCTAGGATATAAAAACTGTTGAACCTCTGAAGAACTCAACATCAGCTCAACAATCATGGATGATAAGGATGGAACATGCCTCGGACCCATCTAAGGGTCTCGCTCGCCAAAAAACACCACTGGATCTCTATCTTCATCGAAGAACATAACCTACCTCCGGAAGAAAACCATGATAGCCTGCACTAAATACAACCAATCCATGCCGAGTGAGACATCATATGGTTTTATTTGTAAATATAGAAAATCTCCCCAAGAGCAGTGTTTCCCCAACACTAGCTCACAGTCTCTAAAACTTCAAACAAGTCATCTCGACCTCCAACTGGAAGAGTCAATGCCAAGGTCACTAGAATCCTCGCTACCTCAAGTCCAAATGCATGGACAAGGGTAGGTGATATGAAGTAGTGTGTCACTCCTGAATCAAATAATGCATACAACAAGGTAGAAAACAAGTAAAGGGTACCTCGAAAGACATCTGGCTCTCCTAGAGCTAGAAACGCTAAAGCATGAAGCTGACCACAAACTCCACCATGGCCTCTCTGACCCTGATGATGACCACAACCATGGTCGTTATCTGCTCTCTGAGGATGGGGAGAATCACGGGGTTGTCCTCTACCTCCCCCATCTACTCTCTACTGATCCAAAGATGGTGTAACCTACTGCTGATTCCTTGGATGGAACTGCCTCAATGGAGGAACCTAGAGCGAAGCACCTGGTGCATGATGACTGCTCTAAAATTTTGGTCACTCTCACTTCTCATGACCTCTAACACCATAATAAAAACAAGCTCTTGGTCCCTTGTTAAAGGCTTTATATTTTCCGCCCCTAAAGAAACAAGTTCCTAAGGGCTGGGACCTACCCCTGGAAAAACAGAACTCTTCTGCCCAGAAAACCTGGAACCCCAGACAATAGCTCTACTTCATAAGGAATCATGATGACTCCCCTCTCATAACGATATGGTTCTATCCAAACTCTTCTTGATGACCTCTTCCCTCACCAGTACCTCAATATATGTCTTCAGCATAAATAGGGTGACCCGACGCTCAATCTCTATATGAAAAGCCTCTTCAAAATACCTCACCTTGGCCTCCTCATCTAGAAATAGGTCCGAAACATATCATAAAAGGTTCTTCAAATAGATTACAAACTCTCACACACTGGAGCTCCCCTATTGAAGGGTAAGAAGCTCCCGACGACTGGATTCCTTCGCGGTCGAAGAAAGAAACTCAACTCTGAACTTGTCTCAGAACTCTTACCATGAGATCGTTGAATCCTTGTGATCCATGAGGAATAAAAACCACCACTACTTTGCTTCTCTACAAAGAATCGTCACAACTAAAGACACCCAAGGCTCCTTACGAGCAAAGATTGAACCGAAGCCTATCTCGACCTCCTCCAACTAGTCTTCCATTACTGCATCTGAAATGAAGCCCACATACTTCTTCAGACTCTAGTGGTGGAACTCTTGGAGTGTCCTCCTCTAAGTGATGTCATCATCAACCTCTATCATGTGCAATCTACTAGCACAGCCTGCAGGACATATTTTGCACAAACCTGACTAGGACGTCAACCTAGATCTATACTTAAAAAATAACAAACCGTTAGAGCTCCTAAACCTAGAATATGTAAGACTCAACATTAATTGATTAATTGTTTTTTTTAATTCATTTTAGGTTACCCTATTTCAAGGTCTACCCATTCAAACACAGGCATAAGGAAGAATGATGCATTATCCTTTCATAGGTCACCGCCCTGAAACTAGTATCACCTCATTTAGTAGCCATTATAACTTAAAGGTTCATACATCAGATCGTAGAGGGATCTAAATGCCAATGTATCATCCATTATACATTGTTTAGATCAATTGATAAACATGAATGACATTGTTTTCCTACCAACCCATGCAACCTCACATGTGCCTAACTCCAAACCCCATTTTATTACTCAACCAGACCTCTAATACAACTCTGTCATGACCCCCTCCCCACAAGGTTTACCCCTCTGGGGTAAGCAATGTGAAAAGTGAGATAGTGACCCCTGATTCCATCCTTCATCTGGCCCTGGGATGGCGACTAGCACTGAGGGTATAGTAAACACACAATTTGGAGGCATTACCCTATAGGATAACACATACCAAAGAGAGAGATAAGATAGACAGAAACCAACTCCAACTCATACAGTAATATAAATGAAATCCCAAGTACACATATGTAATTTCATGAAAAAATACTAAAACTAAAATGGGAAAACTGTAAGTACCCATAAGAAAGTAAAAATAATAATAACCACGAATCCCAAACAGCACCTGTAACCCCAAGCTAGTAGAAACCAGCCTGATCTCCAACCTATTCCAAGTGACATGAAAGACAGTTTATATAAACATAGTGTAACATCCCAAGTAAGTAATGAATAATATATATTCTTATCTATGCCTATTAATGAATTAGATAGTGTTTTAAAGGCCTAAAATTAAAATAAATCTAATCTTAAGAATGGAATACACTAATATTTTTAAAAGATTGTTTTGCTGCCTTTTAATGGAAAACCATTTTTAAATCTATCTTTTGAAAATTTTATAAGCTATGTTTGTCAAAATAAACTTATTCTTTATGATTGTGACATCAAAATTTACTTTGTATGAATTTTTGGTATTTTTCCGATAAAGTTCATTTTTTTAATGAATAGTGCAAAATGTTGTATTTTAATTCAAAACATCTTTTTAATCTAATTTATTTATATGATTAGATTGTATTTTAAATTGTTTTTAAAGTGAAATTAGAATATATTTTTACCATTTAATCCAATGGTGGTCATTGGAATCAATATCACTTTGAAATTGGACTTAAACTAGTGTCAATATTTTGATACTTATTGTTTCATAAAAACACGCTATTTGTCATGACAGCAGGAATTAATTATTAAATTAATTAATGAATCTTATATGTTTTGAATTTTGTAAAAGAGACATCATTTTTGAAATTATAATATCAAATATAGCTTAGGGTGATGTTTTGGAATTTTTCTGAAAAACTTCAATTTTTGATGAATAGTGAAACCACTAAGTGGTAGTTAAAGAAACTGATTTTTCATTTAAATGAATCTTTGCCACTTCTGTGATTTTATTTTCAAAAATCCAACATATATGGTTTTCATTAAGAAGTAAAATTTGGTTCAATGAGATTAAAATATTTTTTTGGTTAATAGTAACTTTTAAGTTCTTAATCGCGATTAGAGGTAATTAGTGTAGTTTAAGGTAAAAATAATATTTTAATAATATGAGATGAGATTGACACATGTCCTACCCTCATTGGATGTGTCATGTCCGACCAATAAAATCCATGGGTCAACTTGGGGACCCCATGGAGCCACTTTGGTTGGGAAATAACATAAATAACTTTTTATTTAATGTTAAAGTAAAAATGACACAAACATTAGTTATTTTACTAAAACAATTTTTACATGGGGTTATACAAGTAAGATATTTGAATATAAATAGTAATTGGAAAGCTAAAAATATTTCCTACATCATACTATTTTTTTTATAATTTTTAGACTTTAAATAAATTAAATTATTTATGACATCATGATGATGCAGCGATTACCTCATTAATAAAGGATTTAAATAAAATGAAATGATAATGTAAAATCTATAACCTACACATGTCCAAAACCTATTGAATGGGTGGATTTATAACCCTTATTACCTTAGAATAAAATTATATCAATGTGGGACCTTTTGAATCCGAAAATCATTTTAAAATAAAGTAACATTTCTTTACTTTCCAAGAGTGCCCCTCCTCTCCTCTTATAAAAGGCCCCCACCTATACCTCCTTACCCACACTTCCAAAGCCTATGGATCGGCCAAACCCTACCCATTTTGTCTCTAAAATTCCCTCTATTACTCCTTGAATCCTCAATTTGGGCAGAAGTTTTCCCAAGGAAGCCTTTGAGCTCAAACCAAAGGGAGTTACCCGATTTTGAGGTAATGTCTTCACTTGTGTCTGTTTGTATTATTTTGCTTCTCCAACCCCCTAAACTCCTTTTATTAATTTCTTTTGTAACAACTCCATTATCTTAAATATACTTGGATGTTGTTATAAGAAGTATTAGAGCTACACCTACACAAACATACATCTAATGTTAAAGAACATACTGTTTCCATGGATGGCGAATTTCTGCCTCCCGAAACGATGATTGTTCAACATTCTTTTAAAACCTTCAAAGGTGGCCATTAAGATGACAATATATTTATATATGATATATAATATGTTTATGGTTTCCTTAATCTTCTGTATTTTTCATTTTGGGCATACCTTTATGGTTTCCAATATCGGTAAACACGATATCTTCATTTAAGGAAGTGTGGACTACCGCCCCCTCAAAGTGATTTGATTCGTTAATACCATATGTGGGACGTATAAAGGATGAAGTTATGATATTATATATGATATTACACTGGAATTATAATATACCTTTATATCATTATGATTCCATTCTATAAAATACGAAATAGAAATGAAAGTAGCGTTCATGCGTACGTACGGCTTACCGTCTCCATGAACGGTGCATTTCATTTCTTACCTCAAAATGATTATGTAATATTATAAATTCATGTATGTACTGGATATATATGACATATATGATATCAACATCATGAATACCATTATGGATATAATGGATACATGAACAACTTGTAATTATAAAGGGTTTATTTTTGACTCAAGTACCAATGATCCTTAAAACGACCGTTATTAACTTAAATAATTACATAGTGTTAATGAAATGGAAATTAGTGATATAAAAGGAATAATTAAATTTAAAAATGTTCTTAAGCAAGTATAAATTAACTCAAGTTTATTATTCAGGATATTAAAGAAAGATCGAGTCAAGTCGGACCCGAGGTATGGGACATTATCTCAATATCCTTTCATTGAGGCATATTTTGTTTTATACACAACCTTATTTTATACGGTTTATAAACCCCTTTGAATTTTACATTTATCCAAAAGGAATCCTTTTTATAAGAATAATTTTACTAAAAGACAAAAGAGAATGTTTTTGTTGTACGTATGCGGTGACAACAACTTCTCCACCGCCGTGACCGTTATTTGAGTTTCGGATTCCTCTACAAGCCATACCTTTTTTAAAAAATAAAAATAAATACTATGTTTTAATTTAATTTTATTTTGGTATTGAAAATGGTTTTCATAATGTTTTTATATAAATGTTTTGTATTGATATCTTATGATTGAAAGGTGGAAATGTTATGTTTCCTTTATGCATGTCTTATGTGATACGATTATGTTGAGGTTCTTGGGCATTATTATGAAGACGGGTGGTTCCCTGATAAACTAAGGGTAGGTGAGCCCGATATAGCTCTCCAATGCATTGGGTAACGCAAAGGAGTGAAACGTTAAGGTTTCTCCGAAGAGATTTAGGGAATATACTGTGATGGGTATTCCAAACGTAACCAAGAGGGTTACTCCCTACGTAAGAATGTTATGTATGCATCAAGTTACATTTATGTCTTATGATTTCTATGATTTATTCATGATTTGATGAGGTATGTTAAAGTGCTTATGTTTTATGGGTAAAGTATGATTTCATTATTATGTATACATGAACTCATGTTTCCTTTCCATAATTTTATAACCCATACTGAGCTTTTTATGCTCATCCCAAGTTTTTTTGAAATGTTTTTCACAGGTCAAGGTAAAGGTACATGATATGATGATAGTGTCAAGGAAGTGTCAAGAAAGAATCCATGTTTTATTTTAAATATGTTCCGTTGATGGAAAAAAATGAATACTATCTTTATGTAACCACTTTGTTTAAATGTGGAATGTAATGCAAGTTTTATGATCTAATTCTCTAAAACTCTAAACCTGAAAAGATCCTCAATGTGTAATCTTGTAATAACCCAAGATTAAGTAAGGTTTAAGGCTGGGGCCTTATAGTTGGTATCAAAGGTTGGTTTAGATAACTTTAAGAGTTATAATTCTATTAAATGATTATCCAAAAATATATTTTTTCAAATGATATAGCATTTGAAGATTACTATGTTGCTTCATCTAAGACATGTTTGTTCAGAATGGTTTTCCACAGAGGAAACAAGGAAGCAGTGCTAGGAAGGCATACATAAGGAAATAACCTTCCGAATCAGCATCCTGAGATGTTCAGAATTGGAACTGAATAGTTTGTTGCAGTAATGGAGCAGTTGACTCAAGCGCTAAATGGAGGTGGTATTCATGCACAAGATCATCTAGATCAACTACAGAGGAACATGTCAGTGGTGGAACATTTCATGAGGCAACATCCCCCATCATTCAGAGGATCATCTGACCCTGTGTTAGCTAAAGGGAGGATTAAAGCACTGAAGAAGATTTTCTATGTCATGGTGTTTTCATACAATCAAAAGGTTAGTCTTGCTATTTACCGTTTGGAGGGTGAAGCAGATCAGTGGTGGTCGATGGTTAAAAATATCTGGGACGCCGATGAGATTGATGCTCTTGACTGGGATGAATTTAAAGGTATGTTTCTTGAAAAGTATTTTCCTGATGTTGTTCGACTTAGGATGGAAAATCAATTCTTGTAATTGAGGAAAGAGGAAGACTCAGTGGATACCTATGAAGAAAGGTTCACTCGATTGGTAAGGTGTGCTCCAAATTTTATCTGAGACCTTGATAGTAAAATAAATCGTTTTTACTCATGATTAAAGCCAAAATATTGAAGTGCATTATCTTCTTGTGAGTTTAAAAGTTATTAAAAGCTTGTTCGATGTGCTGAGAAGGTGGAAATGGAGTTTTCCTATGACCAAGTGTTCTATAACAACCAGAATGAGAAGAGACCGAGGTGGCGGGATAAAGGGAAGAATTATTCAAAAAAGTCTGATGGTAAGAAATCTAAGTTTCCAGTTTGTGATAAATGTGGAAAAAGGCATGCTGGGGAATGTCTTCTGAATTCTGGAAAGTGCTACATATGTGGTAAGATGGGACATAAGGCTCGTGATTGCACTGAAAAAGATAAAGGTGATGGTAAGTTCAAATTTGATTTACAGTTAGTGAAATGTTTTAAGTGCAATGAGATGGGTCACTATACAAATTAGTGTCCGACAAAGAGCTCGAGTGATGTGAAGCAGTTAGACTACAAGAAGAAAGGGGTGGTGAAATCCTTTTTAACTACTTCAGCAGATGTCGGGCCATCAAATGAAGTTGTATCAGGTACTTTGTTTGTTTTTTCAGATTATGCCAGTGTGTTGTTTGATTCGGGGTCCACACATTGTTTCATCTCTGAAACCTTTTCTAGTAAAATGGGAATACCCTCACAAGAAATGACTCCTGAACCTGTGGTAAAAACACCTGGGGGAAATGTTGAGGCAAAAAGAATTTATAAGAATCTTCATATCCTTATCTGTGGAAAGAACATACTTGCAAACCTTATTGTTCTACCTCTAGTAGAGTTTGATGTTATCCTGGGTATGGATTGGCTCTCTATTTACCATGCTAAGATTGACTGTAGAGTTAAAGAAGTTTCTTTTTAGAAAGACTTTCAGTTTGTGTACAAGAATGAACCCTTACTGTTGATAACTTATCAAGAGGACGAGAAACTTGTAAAAGATGGAAATGAATGTTACCTTGCACATATTGTTGAAAACAAGGGAACTGTTCAGATTAATGATATGCCAGTGGTAAATGAGTATCCTGATGTTTTTCCTGATGAGTTTCCTGGAATAATACCAGATTGGTAAGTTGAATTTACTGTTGACTTAGTTCCTGATGCTAATCCAATTTCGAAACCCCCTTATCGAATGTCTCAAATTGAACTTTTAGAGTTGAAGGAGAAATTACAAGATTTATTAGAGAAAGGTTTCATTCGACCTAGCACATCACCATGGGGTGCTCCTATTTTATTTTTTAAAAAGAAAGATGGTTCTATGAGACTTTGCATTGATTATAGAGCCTTGAATAACATCACTGTTAAGAACAAATATCCTTTGCCTCATATCGATGATTTGTTTGATCAGCTCCAAGGAGCTCAGTATTTTTCAAAGATTGAACTGAGATCGGGGTACCATCAGATGAAGGTAAAGGAAGCAGATGTTCTGAAGACTGTGTTTCGTACAAGATATGGCCATTATGAATTTGTAGTAATTCCTTTTGGGCTAACCAATGCACCTGGTGTATTCATGGACTTAATGAATATAATTTTTCATGAGTTCTTGGATAAGTTTGTGGTGGTTTTCATTGATGATATTTTGGTGTTTTCAAAAAGTAAAGAGGAGTATGAAAGACATTTAAGGGTTATTTTGCAAACCTTAAAAGAAAATAAATTGTATGGGAAATTCAGAAAGTGTGAGTTTTGGTTGCAAAAAATTTCTTTCCTTGGTCACATTGTTTCTAAAGATGGGATAACTGTTGATCCTGCAAAAATAAAGGTTGTTGAAGAATGGCCAAGACCCACAAATATAACAGAGATTCGTAGTTTCCTTGGTTTGGCAGGCTATTACCGAAGGTTTGTTAGAAATTTTTCACGGTTATCTATTCCAATGACTAAGCTAACTCGGAAGGGTGTTAAGTTTATCTAGACAAAAGAATGTGATGATTGTTTTCAGGAATTGAAAAGAAGATTGGTGAATGCTCCAGTTTTGGCACTACCTTCCAGGAATGGTGAGTTTGTTATATACAGTGATGCTTCGTTGAAAGGACTTGGTTGTGTCCTAATGCAGAATGATCAGGTAATTGCTTATTCTTCATGTCAGTTGAAAACTCATGAGGTAAATTACCCTACACATGATTTGGAATTAGCTGCTGTTGTTTTTGCTTTAAAAATTTGGAGGCATCATTTGTATGGAGTAAAGTGTGAAATATATACCGATCAAAAAAGTTTAAAGTATATTTTCACTAAAAAAGAGTTGAACATGAGACAAAGGAGATGGCTAGAATTAATCAAGGATTATTATTGTACAATTCATTACCATCTAGGAAAAGCAAATAAAGTGGCTGATGATTTGAGTCGAAAAAGTAATGCTTCATTAGCAATGTTGCGTTTGGAACGTGATCCTTTGGTTAAGGATTTCATGAACTTTGGCATAGAAGTTTTTGGTGCAGGATGTTCTTATGTTTTGTTTCAGGTATCAGTGAAATCTTCTCTATCAGACAGAATCAAGCAAGCACAGAAGCAAGACAGTGAGTTGCAGAAAAAGGTAGAGTTGGTTCAGAAAGGTAAGTTGCCTGAATTCAACACTGATAATGATTGTGTTTTGAGATTTGGGAAGAGATTGTGTGTACCTTGTGATTCACATTTTAAGAGAGAGTTGTTATGTGAAGCTAATAGGTCTCCATTTTCAGTTCATCTTGGCAGTACTAAGATGTACAGAGATCTGCAGGAGTATTATTGGTGGGATGGAATGAAAAGAGATATTGCTGATTTTACTGTGAAGTGTTTGACATGTCAATAGTTTAAAGCAGAGTGGTAGTTACCGAAAGGGATGCTTCAGCCTTTACCAGTGCCAGAGTGGAAATGGGAGAATATATCCATGGACTTTGTTATGGGATTACCAAAGACATCTCGAGGTAATAATGCAATTTGGGTTATTCTTGATCGCTTGACTAAATCTTCTCATTTCCTTGCTATACGAGACACTTTTTCCCTAGATCAAATTTCCCGTTTGTATCTAAAATAGATAGTCAGGTTACATGGAGTTACTCTCTCCATTGTATCTGACTGTGATCCCAGGTTCACTTCTAACTTTTGGAAAGGCATTCAGAAGTCATTGGGTACTGAATTAAATTTTAGTACAGCTTTTCATCCTCAATCAGATGGGCAGTCAGAACGAACGATCCAGACCTTGGAGGATATGCTACGAGCTTGTTCGATGGATTATCAGGGAAGTTGGGACCAACATATTTCTTTGGTTGAATTTTCATATAATAATAGTTTTCATTCCATTATACTGATAGCACCATTTCAGGCATTATATGGGAAGTGGTGTCAAACTCCATCTTTTTGGGATGAAGTGGGTGAAAGAAAGATGATGGGACCAGAATTGGTAGAAGAGTTGGCAGAAAAAGTTTAGCTGATACAGAAACACATGAGAACAGCTCAGAGCAGGCAGAAGAGTTATGCAGACAACAGGAGGAAGGATCTATCTTTTGAGGTAGGTGATCATGTTTTTCTCAAAGTCTCACCATGGAAAAGTGTGATGCGATTTGGTAAGAAAGGAAGGCTGAGTCCAAGGTTCATTGGACCATATGAAATTCTGGAGAGAGTTGGATCAGTTGCATACCAGGTGGATTTACCTCCGAGTTTATCTCAGGTACACAATGTTTTTCATGTTTCTATGCTGAGAAAGTACATGCCGGATCCATCTCATGTTCTGAGTCCAGAGGTAGTTCAGCTGGAAGAGAACCTATCATATGAGGAACAACCGGTCTAGATTCTTGACCACAGGGAGAAAGTGTTATGGAATAAGGTGATTAATCAGGTAAAGGTTTTGTGGAAAAACCACATGATGGAAGAGGCAACATGGGAATTTGAAAATGCAATGAGGGATAAGTACCCCCATTTATTCGATAAGTAAATAAATTACGGGGATGCAATTTTCTAAAGGGGGGAGGATGTAACATCCCAAGTAAGTAATGAATAATAGACATTTTTATCTATGCCTATTAATGAATTAGATAGTTTTTTAGAGGCTTAAAATGAAAATAAATCCAATCTTAAGCATGGAATACACTAATCTTTTTAAAAGATTGTTTTACTGCCTTTTAATGGCAAACCATTTTTAAATCTGTCTTTTGATAATTTTATAAGCTATGTTTGTTAAAATAAACTTATTCATTATGATTGGGACATCAAAATTTACTTTGTGTGAATTTTTTGTATTTTTCCGATAAAGTTCATTTTTTAATGAATAGTGAAAAAATGTTGTATTTTAATTCAAAACCTCTTTTTAATCTAATTTATTTATATGATTATATTATCTTTTTAATTGGTTTTAAATTGAAATTAGAATATATTTTTACCATTTAATCCAATGGTGGTCATTGGAATCAATTTCACTTTGAAATTGGACTTAAACTAGTGTCAATCTTTTTATACTTATTGATTCATAAAAACACGCTATTTGTCATGACAGCGGGAATTAATTATGAAATTAATTAATTCATCTTATATGTTTTTAATTTTGTAAAATAGACATCATTTTTGAATTCAGAATATCAAATATAGATTAGGGTGAAGTTTTGGAATTTTTCTGAAAAACTTCAATTTTTGATGAATAGTGAAACCACTAAGTGGTAGTTAAAGAAACTGATTTTTCGTTTAAATGAAACTTCGCCACTTCTTTGATTTGATTTTCAAAAATCCGACATACATGGTTGTCATTAAGAAGTAAAATGTGATTCAATGAGATTAAAATAATTTTTTGGTGAATAGTAGCTTTTAAGTTCTTAATCGCAATTAGAGGTAATTAGTGTAGTTTAAGGTAAAAATAATGTTTAATAATATGAGATGAGCTTGACACATGTCCTACCCTCATTGGATGTGTTATGTCCGACCAAAACAATCCATGGGTCAACTTGGGGACCCCATGGAGCCACTTTGGTTGGGAAATGACATAAATAACTTTTTATTTAATGTTAAAGTAAAAATGACACAAACATGAGTTATTTTACTAAAACAATTTTTACATGGGGTTATACAAGTCAGATTTTTTATTATAAATAGTCATTGAAAATATAAAAATATTTCCTACATCATAGTATTTGTTTTATAATTTTTAGAATTTAAATAAATTAAATTATTTTTGACATCATGATGATGCAGCGATTACCTCATTAATAAAGGATTTAAATAAAATGAAATTATAATGTAAAATCTATGACCTAAACATGTCCAAAACCTATTGGATGGGTGGATTTCGAACCCTTATCACCTTAGTCTCGAATTATATCAATTTGGGACCTTTTGAATCCGAAAATCATTTTAAAATAAAGTAACATTTCTTTACTTTCCAAGAGTGCCCCTCCTCTCCTCTTATAAAAGGCCCCCACCTCTACCTCCTTACCCACACTTCCAAAGCCTATGGATCGGCGAAACCCTGCCCATTTTGTCTCTAAAATTCCCTCTATTACAACTTGAAGCCTCAATTTGGGCATAAGTCTTCCCAAGGAAGCCTTTGAGCTCAAACCAAAGGGAGTTACCCGATTTTAAGGTAATGTCTTCACTTGAGTCTGTTTGTATTATTTTTCTTCTCCAACCCCCTAAACTCTTTTTATTAATTTATTTTGTAACAACTCCAGTATATTCAATATACTAGGATGTTTTTATAAGAAGGATTAGAGCTACACCTACACACACCTACATATAATGTTAAAGAACATATTGTTTCCGTGGATGGCGAATTTCTGCCTCCCGAAACGATGATTGTTCAACATTCTTTTAAAACCTTCAAAGGTGGCCATTAAAATGACACTATATTTATATATGATATATAATATGTTTATGTTTTCCTTAATCTTCTGTATTTTTCATTTTGGGCATACCTTTATGGTTTCCATTATAGGTAAACATGATATCTTCATTTAAGGAAGTGCGGACTACCGCCCCCTCAAAGTGATTTGATTCGTTAATACCATATGTGGGACGTATAAAGGATGAAGTTATGATATTATATATGATATTACACTGGAATTATAATATACCTTTATATCATTATGATTCCATTCTATAAAATACGAAATAGAAATGAAAGTAGTGTTCATGCGTACGTACGGCTTACCGTCTCCATGAACGGTGCATTTCATTTCTTACCTCTAAATGATTATGTAATATTATAAATTTATATATGTACTAGATATATATGACATATATGATATCTACATCATGAATACCATTCTGGATATAATGGATACATGAACAACTTGTAATTATAAAGGGTTTATTTTTGACTCAAGTACCAATGATCGTTAAAACGACCGTTATTAACTTAAATAATTACATAGTTTTCATGACATGGAAATTAGAGATATAAAAGGAATAATGAACTTTAAAAAGGTTCTTAAAAAATTATAAATTAACTCAAGTTTATTATTCATGAGATTAAAGAACGATCGAGTCAAGTCGGACCCGAGGTATGGGACTTCGTCTCAATCGCCTTTCATTGAGGCATATTTTGTTTTATACACAACCTTCTTTTACATAGTGTATAAACCCATTTGACTTTTACGTTTATCCAAAAGGAATCTTTTTTATATGAAGCATTTTACTAAACGACAAAAGGGAATGTTTTTGTCGTACGTATGCGGCGACAATGACTTCTCCGCCGCCGTGACCGTTATTTGAGTTTCGGCTTCCTCTACAAGCCATACCTTTTTTTTAAAGAAAAATAAATACCATGTTTTAATTTTATTTTATTTTGGTATTGAAAATGGTTTTCATAATGTTTTTATATCAATGTTTTGTATTGATATCTTGTGATTGAAAGGTGGAAATGTTATGTTTCCTTTATGCATGTTTTATGTGATACGATTATGTTGAGGTTCTTGGGAATTATTATGAAGACGGGTGGTTCCTTGATAAACTAAGGGCAGGTGAGCCCGATATAGCTCTCCAGTGTATTGGGTAACACAAAGGAGTGAAACGTTAAGGTTTCTCCGAAGAGATTTAGGGAATATACTGTGATGGGTATTCCAAACGTAACCAAGAGAGTTACTCCCTACGTAATAATGTTATGAATGCCTCAAGTTACCTTTATGTCTTATGATTTCTATGATTTATTCATGATTTTATGAGGTATGTTAAAGTGCTTATGTTTTATGGGTAAAGTATGATTTCATTCTTATGTATATATGAACTCATGTTTCCTTTCCATAATTTTATAACCCATACTGAGCTTTTTATGCTCATCCCAAGTTTTTTTGAAATGTTTTTCATAGATCAAGGGAAAGGTACATGATATGATGATAGTGTCAAGGAAGTGTCAAGAAAGAATCCATGTTTTATTTTAAATATGTTCCCTTGATGGAAAAAAATTAATACTATCTTTATGTAACCACTTTATTTAAATGTGGAATGTAATGAAAGTTTTATGATCTAATTCTCTAAAACTCTAAACCTGAAAAGATCCTCAATGTGTAATCTTGTAATAACTCAGGATTAAGTAAGGTTTAAGTCTGGGGCCTTATAAATAGGATGAGTATAATATTATAATTAGTAGGATCTTCCCCGAATCCTCTCATGGAATAGTAAAGAAAGCATTCTAAAGCACCATGAACAACAAGTGAAACTAACTTTTCACCTAAAAAGGCATAAAAGGTTCCCAGCCTCACTATGGATACTCTCACCAAGTAACACATACAATAGTATATAATATAATAAAGAATATAAAGGGTACCCCTCTAGTACTTCCCCATTGGTTTGCCACTTTGCCCCAACATCACACATCCTAAGCATCACTCTCCAAAAAGGCTTACTCACAAACACTTAGGCGAAGCACCACAACATGCACCTCATGCATCAAAACCACCACATCTAAGTAAAAAAAGTAACCATGTAGTTTCTGGGATCCACCATAGCTCGCATAAATTACAACAACAAAAATTTAATTCTTTAACATGTCTCTTTATCTCTATTAAAACAATTATCAACTTTCACCCTTTATTTGTTGATATCCTGACCGCAAGTTGATCTTTGAGAACCAACTTTCACCCTTTATTTGATCAAATAAATAATCAATATGTGGAAGGTTATAGCGATTCTTCACTATCACTTTGTTTAAGGGACGATAATCGACACACAACTGCAAACTTTCGTTAGACTTCTTCATGAACAAAACTGGTGCACCCCACAGTGACACACTCAACCGAACAAAACTGCACTATAACAGACCATCAAGTTGTATATGTAACTATCATAACTTAGAAGTGTCCATATTATATGGAAACATAGAGATAGGAGATGCCCCTGGTTATAGCTCAGTCCCAAACTCGATCTCTCATCAAGGGGGTAATGCTACAACATCTTCTACAAAGACATCGGGATACTCTTCTATGACCCTAGGAAATGCAAACTGTTGAACCTCTGAAGAACTCAACATCATCTCAACCATCATGGATGATAAGGATGGAACATGCCTCGGACCCATATAAGGGTATCGCTCACCAAAAAACACCATTGGATCTCCATTCGCATCGAAGAACACAACCTACCTCCTGAAGCAAACCATGATAGCCTGCACTAAATACAACCAATCCA
The DNA here is from genome assembly GCA_963277665.1 of Viscum album. Taxonomy (NCBI): domain Eukaryota; kingdom Viridiplantae; phylum Streptophyta; class Magnoliopsida; order Santalales; family Viscaceae; genus Viscum; species Viscum album. The sequence continues at coordinate 819,739,267 of OY728165.1, forward strand.
TGCCGAGTGCGACATCATATGGTCTTATTTGTAAATATAGAAAATCTCCCCAAGAGCAGTGTTTCCCCAACACTAGCTCACAGTCTCTAAAACTTCAAACAAGTCAGCTCGGCCTCCAACTGGTAGATTCAATGCCAAGGTTACTAGAAGCCTCGCTACCTCAAGTCCAAATGCGTGGACAAGGGTACGTGATATGAAGTAGTGTGTCACTCCTGAATCAAATAAGGCATACAACAAGTTAGAAAACAAGTAAAGGGTACCTCGAATGACATCTGGCTCTCCTAGAGCGAGAAACGCTAAAACATGAAGTTGACCACAACCTCCACTATGGCCTCTATGACCCTAATGATGACCACAACCATGGTCGTGCTCTGCTCTCTGAGGATGGGGAGTATCACGGGGTTGTCCTATACCTCCCCCATCTACTCTCTGCTGATCCAAAGATGGTGTAACCTGCTACTGATGCCTTGGCTGGAACTGCCTCAATGGAGGATCCTAGAGGGAAGCACCTGGTGCATGATGACTGCTATAAAATTTTGGTCACTCTCACTGCTCATGACCTCGACCACCATAAGAAAAACAAGCTCCTGATCCCTTGGTAAAGGCTTGAGATTTTCCACCCCTGAAGAAACAAGTTCCTATAGGCTGGGACCTACCCCCGGCAAAACGGAACTCTTCTGCCCGGAAAACCTGGAACCCCAGACTACAGCTCTGATTCATAGGGAATCATGATGACTCCCCTCTCATAACGATATGGTTCTAGCCAAACTCCTCTCTATGACCTCTTCCCTCACTAGTACCTCAAGATATGTCTTCAGCATAAATAGGGTGACCCGGCGCTCAATCTCTATATGCAAAGCCTCTTCGAAATACCTCACCCTAGCCTCCTCATCTAGAAACAGGTCCAAAACATATCATAAAAGGTTCTTCAAATGGATTCCAAACTCTCACACACTGGAGCTCCCCTATTGAAGGGTAAGAAGCTCCCGACGACTGGATGCCTTCGCATTCGAAGAAAGAAACTCAACTCTGAAATTGTCTCGGAACGCTTCCCATGAGATCGTTGAATCCTTGCGATCCATGAGGAATAAGAACCACCACTAATTTGCTGCTCCACAAAGCATCTTCAGTACTAAAGACACCCAAGGCTCCTTACAAGAAAATATTGAACCGAAGCCTATCTCGACCTCCTCCAACTAGTCTTCCATTACTTCATCTGAAACGGATCCCACATACTTCTTCAGACTCTAGTTGTGGAACTCTTGGAGTGTCCTCCTCTAAGTGATGTCGTCATCAACCTCTATCATGTGCAATCTACTAGCATAGCCTGCTGGAAATCTTCTGCACAAACCTAACTAGGACGTCAACCTAGATCTATACTTAAAAAATAACAAACCGTTATAGATCCTAAACCTAGAATATGTAAGACTCGACATTAATAGATTAATTGTTTTCTTTAATTAACTTAGGTTACCCTATTTCAAGGTCTACCCATTCAAACACAAGCATAAGGAAGAATGAAGCGTGATCCTTTCATAGGTCACCGCCCTGAAACTAGTATCACCTCATTTAGTATCCATTATAACTTAATGGTTCATACATCAGATCATAGGGGGATATAAATGCTAATGTATCATCCATTCTCCATTGTTTACATCACTTTATAAACATGACTGACATTGTTTTCCTACCAACCCATGCAACCTCACATGTGCCTAACTCCAAACCCCATTTTATTACTCAACCAGACCTCTGATACCACTCTGTCATGACCCCGTCCCCAAAAGGTGTACCCCTTCGGGGTCAGTAATGTGAGAAGGGAGATAGTGACCCCTGAGTCCAGCCTCTAGTGGGCCCTGGGATGGCGACTAGAACTGAGGGTATAGTAAACACACAATTTGAAGGCATTACCCTATAGGAGAACACATACCAAAGAGATAGATAAGATAGACAGAAACCAACTCCAACTTATACAGTAATATAAATGAAATCCCAAGTACACATATGTAATTTAATGAAAAACTACTAAAACTAAAATGGGAAAACTGTAAGTACCCAAAAGAAAGTAAAAATAATAGTAACCAAGAAGCCCAAACAGAACCTGTAACTCCAAGCTAGTAGAAACCAGCCTGATCTCCAACCTATTTCAAGTGACTTGAAAGAAAGTTTATATAAACATAGGGTGAGTATAACATTATAATTAGTAGGATCTTCCCCAAATCCTCTCATGGAATAGTTAATAAAGCATGCTAAATCACCATGAACAACAAGTGAAACTAACTTTTCACCTAAAAAGGCATACAAGGTTCCCAACCTCACCATGGATACTCTCACCAAGTAACACATACAATAGTATATAATATAATAAAGAATATCAAGGGTACCCCTCTAGTACTTCCCCATTGGTTTTCCACTTTTCCCCAACATCACACGTCCTAAGAATCACTCTCCAAAAAGGCTTACTCACAGACACCTAGGCGAAGCACCACAACATGTACCTCATGCATCAAAACCACCACATCTAAGTGAACAAAGTAACCAGGTAGTTTCTGGGAGCCACCATAGCTCGCATAACGTGTATCATACATCGGGTATTAAACCTCAAGCCATTATAGCTCATACACTGAGGAAGGATCCTCAATCCATCATAGCCTATACAAGTTACACCTATGGTAGTCCGTAGAAAACTATATCCAGAATATATGTGTGTGAATAACTACAAGCCATTACATCCCTCTACAAACATATATGGGGAAAACTAACCACTATTCCTACCATCACAAGTAACTACCAAGAGAAGAGAGAAAGAACAAAGGGGGTAGTCACCCATCCATCCTCCCACCGAAATGTTGGGGAAAACACCCCCCAGGGCTCAGAATCCAGGGGGATCAGTTGCCCTAACTGACAGGGTGGAGTAGCGAATAGAAACACAAAAATTATAGAATATAATATATCTCACAACCACACTATCAGCATAACTTAGTCTTAGACTCAACTGCAGCTAACGTCTCTCGGACTCCTGGATCCCACTTCTAAGACTTGGTATCCTATAAGGACACAACCATTTAAAGAGCTTATTACATTACTTCATTCCCTTTTTATCAGTTTCAATTTAAGTTAATTAATTTTATAAACATTAATTAAACATTAACAATTTCCACAATATATTTCACTAGAATCACACCCAAAATTCACTATTCCTTTAAATTACAACCTCATCATTGCATCCCATCAAACTCTAACCCCATGGGTTAACATAATTTGTTCAATTATTTATTTACATCATTACTTTCCCATATTCCCATACATTATAGAAAAACATTCTATGATACTAAACACAGGGGGGCTCAACATGCTGAGTAGATAAACTACCCGTCGGGTCTTTGTCGCCTGTAGCAAGAGCGTAGATCCATCCTCCCTTGAGAATATAAACACAGAAAGCACGTGGCATACCCCGCACGTCTTGGAACCTTTCGGAAGACGGATAAGCAAGACCAGTTACCCTAAGAATTGGGGAAATTAAAGCAGATAAACAACCAATATGAATTTGAAAGCATCCAAACATTCACATTCAACCCATTTCAACATCCCGGGTGTCCTCCTAGACACCCAAATTCATAAATAGATGCATCTTTCCACTATAGGCATCAAATTCTACCACAACCAGTTGGTCTTCCTGGCCGCACGTATCACAACAGCCATCCAGGCTCACATCAGAACACAAACAACAGGGAAACAAACATCATATCAATTGGTCTCTTGGCCCTTAAATAAGAAAGAGGGTTACTCAAAACCCTAAAAGGGGTTTTCTTTTACCAAAAAACCAGTTCCTTAATCAATCTTGAATTAACGAATTTATTATTACTAGGTTCCAACTATAGGAAACCAAAACAGTAAGCTATCAAAAATTTATTAAACATGCTCACTGCATCAATTTGATTATAATAAAATTACAACAACAACAATTGAATTCTTTAACATGCCTCTTTATCTTTATTAAAACAATTATCAATTAATTATAGCTTTAAGTTCATTAACAATTTCCATCAAGAACGAAAATATAAACAAAGAAAGAATAGATATCACACTATCTAGAAAATAAAGAGGTAATAACATACGATCAATATCAATTTATTTATCCAGTTCAAATATTTAATATGTCAACTCCATTGTGATCCAGAGGGATAAAACGTGCTAACTATACAATTTCATGTAAAAGAATAGAGATGCGACTAATCCTCTACGTCAAACAGTTCTTGATGTTCTTTATGCGAGAATGATCCACACAACAGGTTATGATCTCCTCCCCCCCCCCCCCATCCGTGACAATTGTATCCACCCAAGGATGAGGAGACACCACCACACCGATCAACAACCATTAAAACCCATTAGGAACATAAAGATACCATTCCATAAAAGGGAAAGGAGAAATAGAAGGACATGAACACAAAAATAATGAAGATAGATCATACCTTATATCGAAGATTGTTTGATATTTCTCAGTTGAATAAAAATAGAGGGAAACCAATCCAAGGAGGAAAGTTTGATCACATAACTCCTATATGAATGAAATGAATGTTCGATCATATCACACCTGAGAACAAGGAGTAAGAACTAGGGAGGAAGATATCTTGCCCTTTTAGAAGATTTAACAGAGCACCGATTTAAGAGACGCTGGATTTTCTAGTAAAATTAGATCACATTAAAACACATGGTTTGACCAAGTAAAACCATCATGATTCTTAGGAAAAAATAATATAGGAGTTACAGCCTATGAATCGACCTTATAGTCCTTAAAAAAAGTCTTTAAATGCATTTTACGCCAAAAAAAATGTTAAAGAGGCCAAACTGTAGGAAGCTAGAAACAGTGTTCATTGACATGAAATTTGGAAAAAGAAAGAGGTCACTCTTGGAACCTCACCGTTCTGGAAACAATCTTCATGAACACAACATTTTACAAAGGAAAGAGGTCACTATTGGAACCTCACCATTCTGGAAACACTCTTCATGAAATCAACATTTGGAAAAGGAAAGAGGTCATTGTTGGAACCTCACCGTTCTGGAAACACTGTTCATGAACTTAAGATTTGGAAAAGGAAAGAGGTCACAATTAGAACCTCACCATTTTGGAAACATAGTTCATGTAAACAAAATTTGGAAAAATAAAGAGAGGTTACCATTGGACCTCACCGTTGGCACTGTTCACATAAGCCTACCATTGCATTATTCACCTAAGGCTACTATTGCACTATTCACCTAAGGCTACCATCATACTATTCACAAAACTAGAAATTTGGAAAAGTGTTGGGGATAAGTCACCTTGAACTCCCGAAATACCTCAGACACCAGATTTTCGCAAAGGAATGGACCATAGAGGTCCATTCCATTACACTTTATCATTATAAAAAACTAATTTTTTAATTAAAATACTACCTCACTTCACTTCAGGTTTTAAACAAAAACTTTTCTGAAAGAACTCTTCTTTTCAAAGTAAAAGAGTAATTATCTCAATAATTACTCGATGATTTTATAAGAGTATCTTCATATGTTTCAACACTCTAGTTGATTATTATGTATTATTGAGATTAATATTTTTTGACATAATCTACCATATTTAATTTAATGGTTTATTATTAGTTTGACTGCGGATGTTCTATCTTAACACCATTCACCAATTTACCATGAATGGTTAGTGTTTGTGCTTAATGTTCAGGGAAAGTTAATAGTTTGAATATTAATGTATATGTTGTTTATGTTTATCCTCATGCATATGAGGAATGAATTGGACTTATTATGTGATAAGTGGGGCCCAATATATCCCATCTATGCATCGTTAGGTATCATGAGACAAATAGATATGGACTTTTCCAAGGCCTTACCCATTTTTAGATATGGTTTTGGTTGAGGCCTTAATCATTTTTGGATGTCTTCACCAAGGCCTTGACTGTATGTTTTAGAATGTTTGGAATATGAATTTCCTTCATTATGAATCTAGAAATTCAAATTTCATGAGTTTATTTGACTAGTAGAATACCCATGATTATGCCTTATTATGGAGATATTGTAATGTCCCGACCCCAGAAGCCCAGATTCGGTGCATTATTACGTATCATTGGCAAGATCACAAAACATCAAGTCTCGGAAGACTGATTAGTTTAGTAGCCTTGGAAGTACTAGATACATTCAAAAGGTTTACATTACATCATAAAATGAAAAACTACAAAAACATTGATTCCATAGACAATACTAAGATCACATAGACTATCCCTGCAGGTCAGTCATAATATATATCTTCATATCCTGGGAAAAATAAAACATAGAAAGGGGTGAGCTCATATGCTCAGTAAGGATAACAATAAAGCGGAAACTTTGATAAATAAGCATAAACATTTAAGGAAATGTATAAGACTAAAACAAAAGACTTTTAAACTTGAACTTTAGCATAATATGGAAAAGATAAAATCAAATAATGTCATTTACTTATTCACATGGATATTCAACTAGTCGAATAATCACATGCAATATCAATACCCACTTTCATAATGATGGAATGCATAATTCCAAACTGCATAACTACATAGTCAAGTCCTTATGCCAAGAATACAGATAATATTTTGTCAAGGCCTTGTTCCAAGACACTAGTTTGTCTCATGAGACCTAAAGATGCATCGGGGAGCTATATCAGGCTCCACCCTTCACTTACTAAGTCCAATGCATTCACTATTTGAAAAGGTTTAAACATAACCTAAACATTTATATTAAAATTAGTATAATAAATGTCAATAATTTATCCATAAAACATGAATGGTATAAAATAACACATCTACAGTTAAACATATCACAAAACCTTCAATACAATATAGAATTTTTGTATCATAATAAATTAACTTCAAACAGGCTTAAAATCCATCAAATGATGTTGACATAGATGAAATCAAAACTTTTTTTAGAAAAATACTTATTTTTATTTTGAAATAATTTAAAAGTCATATAATTATAAAAGAAAACATTTATTTTGAAAATATTCTTATAATATTGTAAGGGACGCTTTGACGATGTTATAACGGTGGAAAACAGTTACACCCTCCGTATAAGTTAAAAAACATTCTTACCTTAATTTTGTCGAAAAGGTCATAAAGTACCTTGTTTGGAAAACGACAGAAATATTCCTTTCAAAAACATATAACATAAAATAAGGTTATAAATAAATTTACCCAATTTTTTATTGAATAGTAAAAATGTTTTGAAATACATTTTTAAGAAACCTAGATTGGATGATAAAGAGGTCCTAGTGGATAATTACGTATAAACAACCTCGAATAATGAAGAGATTGTGAAATTAACCCTTACCTTGTAATTTTCCTTCATAGAGGGTAGGTTAACCTCGTGTATAATGGAGAAATAATTGTTATTAAATTATAAAATAATAATATACATTAATATGATATCATATATTATCTTTTAACATTTCTTTGTTAATAATATCTTAGTAGTATCGTCATTTCGGGTGTTAACTGATTCGTTTTCCTTTATATTCTTTGTTACGTAAGTAATATTTTTTATGGATAGTATATAAATTATTAATATTCAGAATGATATTAAGTCTTTAAATATTATTTTTAATCGTCTAATAAAAATTATTCTTGAATGGATACGATGGGGAATGAATCTCATCACGTTCGTCGAGACGGTAATCCATACGTACGCACGAGTGACAATATCATTCTTTTTATATTCAAATAATATATAATTGGATGGTATATAATATATAAAGAATAATTATATTGTTATATTTATTATTTACATCAAGTACACATCATTATTATACCCATCTAAATAATAATGTATTGAATAACAATTACACCACGACGTGGAGACGGTAAGCGGTACGTACGCACGTATGGTGACATGTCATTCAAAGTATGCATAGAATAATGAATATGGTTGTACCATATTTATAATTACATCACAGTATAAATAAGACACTAGAGATATTATTTTATAATGGAAACAACAAAGAAAGAGGAAGTGGAAGAAGAAAGGAACTTGAAAGAGGTGATGAAATATTTACCTCTTCTTCAGGTTTCTCCTTTTGATTTGATCAAACGGGCTCCTTAGGTTGCCTTTAAGACTAAAATAAGGCCTCTAGGATGAATGTAGGACAGTTGATAGGGTATTTGAGTAGGGTTTGGCCGATCCAAATGGCTTTGAAGGTGTGAATTATACAGAAGGGGAGTGCCCTTTTATAAGAGGGGTGAGGGGCACCTTGGGTAACTCCCTTTGGTTTGAACCAAAAAGGACTCTTGAAGTGCCTTATTCCTAAGTTAAGTCTTCTAGAAGTAGGAGATTGATTTAAGGAGCTTAATTTGGCAGAGTTTGGACGAGACAAAAGGCTTGAGAGGTGTGAGGAATTGGTTAGAAGTGGTGTCCTTTTATAAGGGGGAGGAGGGGCTCTTTAGGAAAAACTTAAAGTATTAATTTATAATAAATTCATATTCGGTTTATAATGGCTCCAAAGTGGAGTATTCAATGTCTAAGGTGGGTATGGGTCAAAAAAACCGAAAAAATAGATTTTATACAGATTTGGGTCACTATAGTAACCTTATCTTTTAGATTTAACTCTTAGTTAAATAGTTTGGCATTTACCATGTCTCTTTGTATTTTTATACTATATAGTTATTAAACTTACTATATACTTCTAAGAGACCCCCAAGTGGTCCATTAATGATACACCTATCATTATATAAGTCCTTCTTCTGAACCATATATTTTTAGGAATATAATATCAATTAATAATATAATATATTTTTTTTAAAACTCTTTTATGTAAATTTTGACACTATTGGGTATTTTGTTTTTGATAAATTCATAACAGCATTATTACTTCAAATAAAATTCATATAACCAATAATAATATGTCATATTAACCTATAAAATTATTTTAATTCATAAAAAGTCTCAAATTACATTTATTTGGATATTTATAATATCAATTATTTTAATATTTCAATAATCAGGTAATTACTTCATCACCATTGTGTCATAAATAAATTAAATTATTTAATCTCTAAAAATTATAAATAAAATACCATCATGTATTAAATATCTTTATATTTCTAATTAATATTTATAATATAATTTATCTTTTGTATAACTCTATATTAAAAATGTTTTAGTTATTAAACTTTGATTTTAACTCTTTTAACTCTTCTTTGAATTAAATAATAATAAATGTCCTAATCTAATCCAAGTGGACCAAAGAGGTTCATATTTTATTCCTAAGATTGTTTTTGGACGAATTATACTTATCCATTATAATTAGGACATGTTTTAGGGTAATAATAATTTCATTTTTACCCTTAATTACCCTATTTACTTTTTACCGTGGTAAATAAAAGTAAAAAGTTACTATTTACCAAAAATTATTTGTATCTTATTAAACCAAAATTTACTCCTTGATATTAACCGGTTCTCTCAAATTTTCGAAATTCCTCTCACAGAAATGGTAAAATTAAGTTTTATATGAATTTGCCAAATCTCCTAAGAGATGGTTAAAAGATAGTGAAAAGTTCAATAAAATTTTTATGGGTCTAAAATTATTATAAACTGACTCCAATGAATTACATTGAACTTATATAGGTATTAAATATATATTTTGACCTAAAATAAATTTAAATAAAATAAATAATTATTTAAATAAAAAGTCGGTTTTAACCAAAAACTCAGTGTTTTTCACTATTCATCAAAAATTGAAAGTTTTCAGAAAAATACCAAAAATTCACCCTAGGCTAATTTCGATATTCTGAATCCAAAAATGAATTGAATTTTAAAAGATAAAATTTATAAAATTTTAAAAAGTGGGTATTACTATTCATAATGGCTAGTTTGATAGGTTACAGTGTGTTAGAATCTCGAAATTGCGTACAATGCAAGTTATTGCATTATTCAAAGGGAAACGTACCGTGGAAGCTTGGGGTGTTACATTATCCCCTACTTCAAATAATTTCTTCCTCGAAATTTCAAAAATATTATTACTTAAAAAGACTCGGGTGGTTCTTCATCATAAGTTCCTCGACTTCCCTCGTTGCCTCTTCCATCTTATGGTTTCTCCATAAAAATTTTACCAGACGAGTCATCCAGTTTCTCAGCACTTGTTCTCTTACATCAAGAATCCTGATGGGCTCTTCGCAATAAGACAGATCAGGTTCCAGTTCTAATTCCTCATAGGTGAGTACATGTGTTGGGTCAGGCATGTATTTTCTCAACAGTGATACGTGGAACACATCGTGAACTTTGGAGAGATTTAGCGGCATTGCCAAATGGTATGCTTCAGCCCCAATTTGTTCTAGAATTTCGAATGGTCTGATGTTCCTAGGACTCAGTTTACCTTTCTTACCGAAACATATAACTCCCTTCCATAGAGATACCTTTAATAAAACATGATCTCCTACATGAAATTCAAAATCCTTCCTTCGATTATCGGCATATATCTTCTACCTACTTTGAGATGCTTTGACGTGGTTTTGGATTACCTTTACCATTCCCATCATTTCCTCCACCATTTCTGGGCCTACGATTTTTCTTTCACCAACGTCATCCCAACAGGTTCGTGTGCGACATCTATTTTTGTATAACGCTTCATATGGTGTCATTTGAATACATTAATGAAAGCTATTGTTATAGAAAAATTCTACCATAGGTAAATATTGATCCCACAAACCTTGAATGTCAAGTGACCATGATCTCAACATGTATTCTAAGGTTTGAATAGTCTGTTCTGATTTTCCATCAGTTTGAGGGTGGTTGGAAGTGCTCAAAATAATTCCAGTATCCATGGATTTATGAATAATTTTCCAGAATGTTGTTGTAAAATGGGGATCACAATAAGAAACAATCGATAGTGTTACTCTATGAAGTCTTACAACTTCATTAATATATAGTCTTGTTAAATGTTCAAGTGGTAAATCTTCTCTTATAACAAGAAAATATGTTGACTTGGTAAGATGATCAACAATGAACCATATTGCATCGTTCCTTCTAGGAGTCTTTGGTAGTCCCATAACAAAGCCTATCGTGATATCATCCCATTTCCACTCAGGTATGGGAAGAGGTTTCATGACTCCTCCAGGCTATTGCCTTCCTACTTTCACTTGTTGAAAAACCTTACATCTTGACACAAAATTAGCAATCTCCCTCTTCATGTTGTCCCACCAAAAATATTCCTTCAAATCTCTATACATCTTAGTACTACCAGGGTGTATAGAGAAGTTGGAACTATGAGAATCATCCAAAAACTCCCTTTTTAAATCAGGTATATTAGGAACACATAGTCCCTTCCAAAATTTCAAAATTCCATCTTCATATATGAATTCACTCAATCTCACATCATTAACATCTTTAATTTTCTTTTGAAACTCCTCATCATCAACCTGAGAACTTTTTGTTCTTTCTAGTAAAGATGGTTTGGAAAACATTTGAAAAAAGTTTTTATGTTTCACCTTCCATTATGATTCCCATATCCATCTTTACTATATCCATGTATATAGGATCATTTTCAACTCTCATTGTGTTCATAACTCCATGACCCTTTATACTCAAAGTATTTTCCACCTTAACTGCCTTCCCCAATTGGTAGTGTATCGTGCAATCATAATCCTTGAGTAGTTTAAGACATCTTCTTTTCCACATGTTGAGTTCTTTCTATGATAAAATATACTTCAAAATCTTGTGATCAGTATATATCCCACATTTTTCACCATAGAGATAATTTCTCCATATATTCAAATAAAATATTACAGATGCTCACTCAAGATCATGAGTAGGATAGTTTTGCTTATGAATCATTATTTGTCGTGGTGCATCGGAAATAACCCTATCATTTTTCATAAGGACACAACCAAGTCCTTTTTTTGATGCATCACTATAAATAACAAACCCATCATCCCCCGATGGTAGAGTCAAGATTGGATAATTGACTAATATTCTCTTTAGTTCATTGAAACGTTCTTCACACTGTTTTGTCCAAAAAATTTAACCCCTTTACATGTGAGATTCATTAATGGGTTATCCAACCAGGAAAAATTCTAGAAAAAATGACGATAATAACCTGCTAAACCAATAAAACCACATACCTCATTTATACTCATCGGTGTTTTCCATTCATGGATTGCTCTTATCTTACAAGGATCAATAGAGATTCCATCCTTAGAGACAATATGGCCAAGAAAAGAAACCTTATGAAGCCAGAATTCACACTTGCTAAACTTCCCATATAATTCTTGTCTTCAAAGATTCTTTAGAATAATACGCAAATGATTTTCATGATCTCCAAATATTTTAGAGTATAAAAAGATATCATCAATAAATACCTCTACAAATTCATCAAGATATTCCTTGAAAACTCTATTCATTAGATCCATGAAGAGATAGGGTGCATTGGTCAATACAAAAGGAATTACTGTAAACTCGTAATTCTCGTACCTAGTTTGAAATGATGTTTTCAGAATGTCTTCCTTCTTCACACACAGCTGATGATATCCAGATCGAATTTCAAACTTTGAAAAGTATTTATCTCCATCAATTTATTCAAATAAATCATCAATGCGAGGTAGGGGATACTTGTTCTTTATTGTTATAGCATTGATCTCCATGTAGTCAATGCAAAACCTCATAGATCCATCTTTCTTTTTAACAAAAAGGATGCTGGATCCCCATGGAGAAACACTAGGGTGAATAAATACCTTATTACTCAATACCTCTAGTTTTTTCTTCAGTTCCACTAATTCCAAAGTGGCCATTCTATATGGGGTCTTAGATATGGTCCTGGAACCAGGAATTAAATCAATGGAAAACTCAATTTCTCGTTCTGGAGGATGTCCAGGTAAATCATCTGGAAACACATCAACATGTTCTTTCAAAATAGGTACATACTCTATTTGAACATTCCTTTCCTCACCCATAGTTATTTCATTATCTTCCTCTCTAATAATTGAATTTCGTTGAGCTACTGGGGGTGGATCTAGATAAGAATTAGGTGGTGATGATTCTGCTCTAAAGATATGGTACTCCTTATCATCATCAAAAAAATTAAACTCCTTCTTCTTACATTAAATTTTCACATCATGGTCTGAATGCCAATCCATACCGTGGATTATATAAAATTCAATCAAGGGTACGACGATGAGATCAGTAGATAAAGAACATTTATATGCCCTAATGGGGACTGATTCACAAAACTTTTTTTCAATGATACTTCCCTTAGGAGTTTTGACTGAAAACTCCTTTGTTAAATAAAATTGGAAATATCTAATTTTCTTATGAAACTAGGAAGATATGAAACAATGCGATGATCCATAATCAAATAAATCATCTGCTAAACTTGAGGAACCCATTAAATTTCCTACCACCACGTCTTTCAGAGCTTCAACCTCAATAGTAGTGATGTTATAAAATTGGCCTTGAACCCTTGGGATTTTCTGAGGTAAGTTCCCCTGACGCTTAGGACATTAATTTTCATAATTTCCCCTTTATCTACAATTGTAGCATTCAACATCGACATCCTCTTTCTTCCCCTTTCAATCACAAGCATGGTGGCCTTTTTCACCACACTTGTAACAGACTCCCATTCCCTTCAGAAAAGTACCAGGTTGTTTCTTCCCACATTTAATACAGGATAGATATTCAAATTTTTCCTTCTTCACCTTATTTCCATTACCAAAGTGTTCAACAGATCTCTTGTTCTCTTTCTTTGATTTAAAGTTTTAATACATAGAGAATTATTTTTCTATCTTGATATCACATGAGGCAATATCTTTGTACGATGAGAAGGATTGTGAGACTAATTCTTGATGGAGAAATGGTTTTAACCCATCAAAGAAATGATCAATATTACTTCTTGGGTTACGTATATAATCTTAAACATGTCTTGCTAACCTTGTAAAGTTAGATTCATACTTTGCGACATTTTCATCCTTCTTATTCCTCAGACTTGGAAATTTTCTTTCCATATCCGCTCGATGGTCATAAGGAATGTATTTTTCTAAGAAAATTTCTTTAAACTCCCTCCATTCCATATTCGATACTTCATCATCTTCTTTTGTGTTTTGAATCAATGACCACCATTGATCAGCATCTCCAGGGAGGCGGTAAAATGCAATGACAACTTTTTCCCTTTCGCTACTCCCCAAGGCATGGAATATTTTCTATAAGGAATTTATCCATTTCTCAGATACTAATGTATTTTTACTCCCATTGAATGTTGGTGGTTTTTACCTCAGGAAGCGATCTAACATTGATCCTCCATGTTGTGGATCAGGGTGCTCTATACGGGTAAAGTTATTATTCATAACCTAAGTCAGTTGTCCTAGTATGGAGATTAGCTGATCAGCACCAGTTGCATCACCAGATTCACTATAATTATCTTGAGTCGTATGGAAATCCCTACAAGGAGTTCGTACATTGATACGGTTTCCATTTCTTCCACTAGGTGTCATTTCTAAACAATGTCATAAACTAGATTAGTTTATGCATCACAATACATAAATACAAACTTGTAAAACACTTATCATAAATGGAACAGTTTATGGATATAATCCATAATCATGAAAATGTTTTCTTTGAGTAATTATATAATCATAAACCCTTCATAATGGTTTCTAAAGAAAATGAGAATTATCCTAAGCATATCCCCCAGGAGTGTCGTAACCAAGAGTGCAGCAAGACTCGTTGTCCTGCACCAGTTCCCATTATGTAGGAAATCTTTTTATATTTATAATGAATATTTATAGTCGAATTTATCTTATGTATACCCCTATATTAAAAAAAATTAGTTATTAAACTTTGAGTTTAACTCTTTTAACTCCTCTTTCAATAAAATAATAATAAATGTCCTAATCTAATCCAAGTTGACCAAAGAGGTTTATATTTTATTCCTAAGGTTGTTTTTGGTCAAATGATACTTATCCAATATAATTATGACATATGTTATGGTAATAATAATATGATTTTTACCCTTAATTACCCTATTTACTTTTAACTGTCGTAAATAAAAGTAAAAATTTATTATTCACCAAAAAATATTTTCATCTTATTGAACCAAATTTTACTTACTGATAACAACTGTGTCTCTCGGTTTTTTTTAATTCAAATCATAGAATAAGTAAAATTAATTTTTATGTAAATTTTCAAATGCTCCTAGGAGGTGGGTAAAAGACAGTGAAAAGTTCAATAAAATTTTATATATCTAATATTATTAAAAAATGACTCCAATGAATTAAATTGAACATATATAGGTATTATATATCTATTTTGACCTAAGATAAATTTAAATAAAATAATTAATTATTTAAATAAAAATTTGGTTTTAAACTACAACCTAGTGTTTTTCACTATTCATCAAAAATTGAATGTTTTGAGAAAAATACTAGAAATTCACACTAAGATAATTTCGATATTCTGAATCCAATAATGAAGTCCATTTTGAAATATAAAATTTATAAAATTTCAGAAAGTGGGTATTACTATTCACAAAGGCTAGTTTGATTGGTTGTAGTGTGTTAGAACTCGAAGTTGTGTACAACACACGCTATTGTATTATTCAAAGAGAAGCGTACCGTGGAAGATTAGGGTGTTAAAAATATTTACTCAACTCATATTTCTTCCATATTATGATCACGTTTTTCTTTTAAAGGCATATGTTTTCAATTATTCACCATGCATAATGTTTATGTTATATTCTGCTATATTTCTTTCTCTTGCTGAGTGATTGATCTCAACCCTTTCTTATGTTTCATTTTCTTAGGACATGAAGAGGTATATCATGATTGACTTTCGGGGATAATATTAGAGTGTTGGATGTTCCCAATGGAAATTATTTGTTGTTTTTCATTTCAAGTTTTAATGTTGAAGTTATGTATGTATCTGGATTTCCAAATATACTAAACTATTCATTACTTTCGGATACGACTTTCCTGTAATCATGCCTATGTAATTTAATAAGGCACTGGCTCCAAGAAACTAGGGTCGGCTCTTTAAATTTAAGATTATTTTTGTTCTAGACACCTTTTTAGGTGAGTTCTAAATAGATTTTTCTTGGTGATGACATTGAAATGTTAAAATTGAATTGATTAAATTGTATTGAGTTTATTTAATGCTTATATTCCTTGGGGGACACGTTGATTAATAGGATAAATCCTTGGATAAACTCAATTGGTTTGTACTATGCTTATTCTTGAGTGATACTTGGACTCCCTAGTGGATTATAAAGGAAGGAATCTAAGTATTTACTATTATATGTTGAGTGATACATGGATTCATATGATAATGCAGTGGACAGAATCAAAGGGAATTTGATCATATTACGATGGGTGATACTTGGAGTCCCCTAGTGGACTGCTAATGATGGACTCGATTAGAAGTGACTTTATACCACACCTAAATCGGTACCTGTGTTCTATAGGATTTTCATGGATGGGATCATAGAGTGTTGGTTTATATTATACTTGGAGAGATACATAGATTCCAAATTAGAAATTCCGTGGATGTGATCTGGTTTATAATTGATTAATGACTAAACTTATTTATATGACGCATTTTCCAAGACAAATAACAATCTTGGATTCAATATTTTTTACACTTTATAGATGGACTATTTAGGTATACTTTGACTGTGTTATCATGGGGAGTGTTGGGTTGTGCACTGGGTCTTGAGACTTATTGATGAAATGAATTTTGATCAATAATTGAATATGATTATAAATGAAAAAGGACAGACTTTTATTTTATAGAATTGTCTTTTAAATAAAATTGATTAAAGTAATTGGTTATAAAATTAGAACATGGGCATATAGGATGTTTTATTTTGAGTACTTTCCTTTACATTTTATACTTCTTCCTATGCATTGTAGTTATATATATATATATATATATTCACTGATTTATTATAACCTGACCTTTGGTGGTTTCCAACTGGGATTATATCTCCCACCCTATTTGGGCTTCCATTGGGTACCCAAATAGGCTATATGATTCTAGGTATGGATAAGGGCAAGATCCCTTCTACGGGTACTTGATTATTGTTTTGAATCAGTGGTTAATGGGACCAAGATAACGGTTGCAATGCTAGCTGGGATACATTTTGCCTTTTTGTAATTTTTAATATGTATTCTATATCTTCCTTGTATACCTGTTTTGGTTCCTCTTTTAGAGACATATGAAATGTATCATCATTTCTTATATGATATGTCTTCTGGAATTGTTTATATATTAGTCATCCACTGTTTACATTTAGCATCTGATTATATTACTAATTATATTGCATGTATGTTATTGATATTCCATTATGATAAATTCTAGTGATGAGAGCATAGTCTCCACATGAACCCACCTAGTCCCTCACTTTTATTCACAAGCCTTTGATGTTTGGGTAGATATGATCGAGTCCATGTGTCCAACTAGGATTGGGGCACTGTTGAGTGGCATCCAAATTTGGGAGGTTACATTTCTAATGACACTAAAACTCTATTGTCCTCAGGGGTTTATTATTCTAAATTTTTTTGAATATTCATCTAAAATTATGTAATATTTATGTATAAAAATATTTAGTATCTATAATTAATCTAGTGGAAAAATGTTTCGCATGTGATTAATTTGAATTGTAAAATTATGGTGGATTGTATATGATTGAACTACATGTGATTAAGTTGGATGTAGAGAAAAAACTAAGTCAACAATGAAAAAATTATGAAAATGGAAACTATTTTTCAACATATAAAAACAAAATATATCACACCACAGTCAACCTATGGTGTCTATTTTAAGAATTCCAAGAAAAACATCATGGAGTCTTGTGTCTAAAGAAGTGAACTATCTTGGTTATTATCTGAGGTTCAAAACGGGGAGTCTTATACCAAGTAACATGTCATGTTTGATAAAGTAATTACATTATAAAGTTAATAGTGGATAACACATCATGGAATATGGAATTTCAAAATAAATTTCTAAATAATTAAGATAAGTTAAACGAAAATGGTGTACAAAACACTATGGTGAAGTTGAACATGTTGTTTTCAATGAAGATTTATAGATTATGGATGGATTTAATGGAATTGATAATTTTATGACTCAATATAAACATATATTCAATAAAAAAATAATCATTTTCAATCCAAAAAATTAATTAAATGTCTTAAGAATAAAAAATAATAAGTAGAAGTTGAAGAGAAGATGAAAAAAGTTGTAAGTCTGAATTTGAATTTTAAATTAAAATTTGAACATGAAGAAGATTCTATTTTTGTGTAAGATAAAGGTTAATTAGGCTCTTAAACTAATTTTTAGAGTGATATAAATTAGAAGGGTGATATAAAAAGAGTGAGAGTAATAATATTAAGAGAGAAGAAGAAGATTATACATGATTTTTGTGAGTTGGAAGTACGTTAATCACACTATTGTTAATGTGTGTGTTGAAGACGACACTATTGTTTATGTGTGGGTTGAATAAGTATGTAAGAAGAAGATACACCAATTATACCATTAATAATCATGTGATCACTATACATTATTAAGAGATAATAATTCAAAGGAAAGGTATAATCCCTACACTGATGAAGACAATAAAACATCATCAATAAGATTGATCATGACAGAATCCTTTCTTCTTTTTTCGACAGACTGTTTTATTATATTTTTTGTAACATGAGTTTGAGGATAAAACCAACTAATTGTATCCAAAATGGTTATTCTAGAAGAAATTTCGTTCTTGGGTTTTTATAAATCATTCCAAGGATTTATATTCTCATTCTGAGAAGTGAACATTGTACACTGAGTGTTATTTGTTTGCTATATTTACTTGTTATGTGAGAAGTTCATTAGTAAGGTCATTCGCTCTAATAAGTGATGAAGTTTGGTATTATAAGAAATTATAAAAACGGAAAATGTAATATTATTCACAAATTCACCCTCCCCCCCCAAGTGAAACAACTCCATAGTTTACTACCATCACAAGTTTTATCGGAGAAATCCATGTTTATTACAAACAATTATAAGTAAGAAATTTTTTGTTGTAAAGGTTGTTGAACTTAGTTGGTATTTGAGTTTTTTTACCCTCTTATAAAATAGAGGAAGTGACTAATCATCCTTACTGAATGTTTTCAGTGAATTTGGTGTCATGATACTAAATTTTACATCTATCATGGATAATATCAATTCATTGAATGAAATATTAGTTCCCACATTCAATGAGAAAGGTTATAATGTTAAGAATAATTTTACCCACCTTAAATTTTTGGGTATGGATGTTCAAGACATTATAGCTAATTGTTTTATTCTTGTTTTACAAGGATATTATTTGACTAATTATGCTAGAAATAATTTTTATATTCATGGGCATTCAAGAAATGTCATATTATCTACAGTTTCAGAGAGTGTTTTTAAAGGTTTTAGTTATCAAGATTTTGAATTGCATTTATTATAAACTAATATATATATATATATAAGAAATTTAAAAGTAAAAAATGATAAATTTAAAATTTCATCATTTAAAAATGAAGATAAAAACATAATTAAATGAAATTATATTGAGGAATTATTTACAAGGTTCAATGTGGTGGTGAGAATGAGTAGATTATTTAGTGAGACTCTTAAAGTTTAAACTATGGTCAAGAAGATAATTAATATCTTACTAGATTTATTTAATGATAAATTTTTACCCCTATATGATTTTTATATGACACACTTAATGTCTATGAATTTCATATCATCTTTGTTCTATAAGGGATGATAAAGGAATTCAATTTGAAGAAGAGAATTTTTACTGAGAGGGAAATCTTTCTTAAAGTAATGAATAAGTAAAATATCACGATGAAAATTGAGGAAGGGGACAAAAATGTAGTTATAAATTTACATTTAGATGAAAATTTTGATTAAAATTTTAAAAATATCATGTCACTCCTCTCAAAAGGTTTTCATAGAGAAAAATATAATTTTAAAGGAAAGTTAAATTTGAAGGGCTTTAGTTATTGGGGAATTAGAAATTTTTCTCCAAATTTTATAATGTTTAAAGATGATGAAGGTAAATATCAAGATGTGTCCTCTAATTAAGTTTTATGGAAGAATTTATATAATTTTAAAAGAGGTAATTTTTCATCATGGAGTTCACAAAATAATTCTTATTTTACCAAAATTATGATTTATTTATCTATAAAGGATGAAATATCAAGTGCTTCCAATGATATTGACTCTTCCTCAAGTGGTATAGGTGAGAATACATTCATTATAACAATGTATTAAAAATACTAAAGAATTTAACATGACTCCAATAAATAATAATAGATTTCATTGAGTAGTGATGAAAAGTAAAATAAATATAAAATATTGTTCATGTTGATGAAGTGATTGAATAAGAGAATCTCCAAGGTTGTTAATTTGGAGAAAGATAATAGGATATTGAAGAATTTATCAAATATAGTTTAATTTTATAAGGATAAATTCATAAAAAAGTATGTTTATTTTCTATTAAGTGTTAAAGAAGTAAGAGACTTAATTATGAAGGAGAAAAATAAATTTAGTTTCTTGAAAGAGAAGAGTAATGTATAGTAGAATGATCTTTAATCTATCATTGTAGCTTTACTAGAGAAAGAAAATTATATCAAAAATTTTATATCTTATTTTTCTAATTCCAATCATGAAGTATAATACTACTTGTAACACCCCAAGATTCCATGGTACGCTTCTTCTTAATAATTCAATAGCATGCGATACACGCAACACCAAGTTCGAGTGTACCACAACCTATCATATTAGTCATTTAAAAAAGCAGTTATGAATAGTATTAACCACATTTTTATTTTTATATATTCCATATAATTATAAAATTCACCTTACGTTTTTCTTATACATAATATAAGGACAAATTCAATTTTTCAGATAAAAGAACTATTTTTCAAAAAATGGAGTTTTTATGCCATTTAATGTAAAACCCTTTTTAAATACAATATTTAAAACTTTTATATATTTAATTTGATTAAATGAAAATATTCTTTATAATAGAGACATAAAAATTTAGTTTTGATAATTGTTTGGGGTTTTTATGATAACTTTCAAATTTTAATGAATAGTAAAAAATACAGCAATTTAATTCAAAAATTATTTTTCATCTAAATTATTTATATAGTTATATTGTCTTTATAATTGGTTTTAAAGTATAATTGGATTATTTTTTATAATATAATCTAATTTTTTTAATTTGAAGTAATTTCACATTGAAATTGGACATAAACGCATGTTAATCTTTTGCTAGTTTTTACTTCTAAAAACATGCTTTCTGATTTTGACAACGAGAATTAATTTTAAATTAATTTCTACCAATTATGTGTTTTGAATTTGGAAAACTGGATTATATATTTGGAATCAGAAGGTCCAAATTTTTAAATAGGTACCTTTTATTTTTGGACAATATGAATAGTAATTTCAGTAATTATTTTTATTTACCATGGTTAAAGGGTAAATCAAGTAAATAAGGGTAAAAAAATATTATTATAATAACATAAAACTACCCTAACACGTTTCCTAAACTTATTTTATGATATATAACCGACCATGTTCATCCTTGGGTCTATTTTATGACCCCATGTAGCCACTTGGGTGTGATAATGAACTTTTATAATGTTTAATTAAAAGAAAAGAGAAATATAACATAAATATGTATCTCTTAACTAAAAAACTTTCAATTTGTTTTATATAAATGATATCTTAGACTATAAATATTAATTGTGAAGATAAAAATATTTCATACATCATGGTATTTTATTTTTAATTTTTAGATATTAAATAATTAAATTTATCTATGACACAGTAATGATGAAGTGTTTGCCTTATTAATGAAGGAATCAAATAAATGTTATTATATATATATATTAAAATAAATGTAATTTGAATGTTTTTATGTCATACATGAATTTTATAAATTACTATGACACATTATCTTTGATTTGATTCATTTTTTCCAAAGGAATCATTTTTTATTACTTTAATAAAGATCAATTTCTAAATAGTGTCAAAATTTACAAAAATGAGTTTTTAAAACAAATAATTCTTTATTAACTGATATAAAAATCCTAAAAATATAATATTTGGCCACCTAACTTATATAATATCACAACTTTCATTAATCATCTACTTGAGGTCCTCTTGGTATTTTATAGTAAATATATTAACCCTATATTAATAAAATACAAGAAGACACGGTAAGAGTTGAACTGTTTAACTAAGGGTTAATCCCAAAAGATAAGGTTACTTTCATGACCTAAACTTATATGAAAATAATTTACTGAGAGAATTTAGACCCATAATCATCTTATACTCTAAATAAATTACTTTGAAGCTATTATAAATCGAAAATAAATTTATAATAAATTAATATTTCAATATTTTCTTAAAGTACATCTCACCTCTCTTATAAAAGGGCACTTCTCCTTCTCTTTAATTCACACCTCCAAATCCCTTTTTCTCGGCTAAACCTCACCCAAAAAGCCTCCCAACTTACCTTAATTAATCCTATAAAAACCCTTTGGGTATAAAACCAACTTATGGAGTCCTTTTGTGCAAATCAAAAGTAGACACCCGAAGAAGAGGTAATAGTTTTATCACTTCTTTTAGAGTTCTTTTCTTCTTCTACTTCCTCTTCCTAAGTTGTTACCATAATATTATAATAACTCCGGAATATAATATATGTTGAGATTTTTTTATGATTATGGGAAAATCATATTCCCCATTTTATCCATCCTATTAAAAATAATACCACCATGCTTGCGTACGTACGGCTTACCGTCTTCGCACTAGGGTGTAAACTATTTTTCATCCATAGTTAATTTTGATGAGTATAATTATGAATATAAATGACTTAAATAATAAATATAACATGGTATTATTTATTTATAATTCGTTTTCCATCCAAATCCATATAATTAAACCATTAAGGAAATGGTATCGCCGCACATGCATACGTACAGCTTACTGTCTCCACGACGCAATGACACTCATCTTCCCGGTTTACCATCCAAGAATGATTATAAATATATATTTATATATATTATGAATAATTATGAAATATATTAAATAATAATTCTAATAGAATAATATATATATGTGTGTGTGTGTGTACATATATGTCATTCACTTACTTCCATTCAATACAATAAGAAAACAGAAACATCGTCCATGCGTATGTACAGTCTACCGTGTCCATGAACGGAGTATTCCATTTCATATTTCTATTTATTATATATATATTATGATTATATAGGATATATAAATCATATCATACATTCTATAAGTAAGTAAATCATTATCTAAGTAATATGATCAAGAATAACAAGTCAAAACACGGATGATACACAAAGCGATTATTACCAAAAATGTTGCATTACCTTGGAATTGTTAATAAAAAAGTAATATAATGTCATAAAAGAATAATATATGATATCATAAATATTATTATGATACTGATATAATTTAATAATATGTTTAAAAACATTATACAGGAGTTTCGGACACGTGCAGAGATTATCGGACCTAAGGTAAGCGTTAATTCCTAAATATCATTATTATTTGAGATTGTTTATGTGTAAGTATTTATTGGGACATATTTATCATCCATGTCCATGTTTCATAATAAAAATTCAAAATTAATCTTTTATGGTTTTATTTAATTGAATCTTTAACTATATCATCATTTTAAATGTTTTAAGGATTTATTTTTCTAAATCTATTTAATAAATGTCCACGTTTTCAAAATGATTTTAAAGATTTATTTATTTGGACATGGTTATTTAAAAATGTTAATTCCTTTAAAAAGTTTCAAAGTGGTATGGGATACATTGATTCAAAAATCTCTTTTAAATGACTTCCTTTATAAATTTTGTGACTTTTAAATGATTTCATTAAAAAGAAAAATTTCTCTCAAAGGGTTTTACTAAATATTTTCAACTATGTCAACATTATTTATTTGATATTATTCATGATTGAGGTTGATTTATTATAATATAATCTTCCATAATGTATTGAATGAGTTATGATATGTTTGATTGTGGATGTTTTATTTTTATACCATTCATAGTTTATGGCTAAAGTATTGTCATTCTTGTAAGCTAGTTTTAATAAGAATTTTTATGTCATATTTCACCATTTTCATATGAGGAATGAATTAGACTTAGTAAGTGGCGGGTGGGGCCTGCTATAGCCCCTTGACGCATCGAAAGGTCTCATGAGAAAAACTATATATGGACTTGGATGGGGCCTTTCCCATTTATTTTCATATATGGATTTGGCTGAGGCCATAACCATTAATTTTTAGATTTCTTAGTTGAGGACTCAATGGTATGTTTCAGATGTCCCGTATTATGCATTCCCTCATTATGAGACTAGTTATTGATATTACATGTGATTATTCAACTAGTAGAATATCAATGTGAAATTTTAAATGAAATTATTTTATTTATTCTTTCCATATTGTGCTGAATATTATGTTTAAAAGGCTTGTGTTTCAGTTTTATGCCTTTAATTAAATGTTCATGCTTATTTATGATTTATTTTTCTATATTGTGTCTCCTTAATGAGCATCTTATCTCACCCCTTTCTTATGTTTTATTTTCCCAAGATTACAAGAATTTTTTTAAGATTGATATGTAGGGTTAATCTAGGGGAATAATTTCGTTCTTAAGGGATTATCTATGATGTGTTTTATGTTAGAAATCGTGATGTAAATTTCATGTATTTAATGTATTCTCAAATTCGGATAAATTGATCAGTCCATCGGAAAATGATTCCTTGTAATCATGCTAATGTATTAAAATAATGCACTGGATCGGGTTTTCTGGGGTCGGGGCGTTACATTTTGTATCAGAGGAAGTTTAGAAACACACTTGGGAATAGATTTAGAAAACATAGATTAGGGATCATAACCCTATGATAGACTTTGAGGATAAGTATAGAAGAACCCCCTAAAATTTTGGTAAAGTAGGGTTTATGTGGATATTAAAAGTAATACATCCTTGTTTGGATACTACAAGTGGATGTGGTTCTGGCACTGATGTTCCTAGGGGTGAAAACTCCAACAAGGTGTTCTGGGCTTGACTTAGGGTAACCTGGTACACGATAACGGGTCTTACTGCGCACCTGGTTTGACATTCCTGGGGGATATTCTTAGGATAATTAATATTTTATTTAAAAACTATTATGAAGGGTTTATAATTAAATATTTCCTTAAAGGAACCATATTTATGACTAAAGATTTGATATGGATAAATTTTTCAATTTATGTTAAGTATTTTACCAGTTTGGAATTATCCATTATGATTAATAACCTAATCTAGTGTATTCCATTATTTATAAATAGTGCATAGTGGAGGGAATGGAAACCGTATCAATTAATGTAATACATGTATGAATTTCCCTCCTATGCAATATAATAATAGTGGATATGGTGATGAAACTTGTGCTGAACAGCTTATAACCGGACTGGGATAGTTGAATCGGGTTATGAATAACAACCTTACCCATATGGAGAACCTTGATCCAAAACATAGAGGATCAATGATACACCACTTCATGTGAAACCAACCTCCAATATTCAACATGACTAAAAATCCATTTTTTCTGAGAAATAGATAAGTTCCTTAGAGAAAATATTTCTTGTTTTTAGATGTAACGAAAGGTAGAAAGTTGTCATGGCAGTTCACCATCTCTCATTAGATACAGATCAATGGTGGTCATTAATTCAAAACATTAAGAGGATATAGAAGTAGAAAATAAGGAATTGAGGTAGTTTAAAAATGTTTCCTAGAGAAATACTTTCCTCGTGAACAATGATCTAATATAGAAAGGTGATTTTTGAGTCTGAGGTAGAAAGAGGATGAGAATGTTGCAAAGTATGAGGATAACTTAACAAGGTTAGAAATACATGATGCATAATGAATAAGTAACCCAATAATTAATATTTATTGATTATTTGATGGGTTAAAACCATTCCTCCTATAGACACCAGTCTCACAATCTTTCTCATCGTACGGAGATATGGTCTCATGTGATATCAAGATGGAAAAGCAATTCTCTAAGTCTTAGTAAATTAAATTAAAGAAAGATAAGAAGATAATGGTGGAGAAAGATACAGATAAAAGGAAAAAGGGAAATAAGGATTTTCCCTTATGTGATAATTTTGGGAAGAAACACCCAGGGACTTGCCTGAAAGGAATGAGAGTTTATTACAAATGTGGAGAAAAAGGTCACCAGGATTGTGATTGTAAGGGAAAGAAAGAAGTTGTGTAATGATATAATTGTAAATACATGGGATATTATGAAAATTATTGTCCAAAGCGTCATGTAAATATATCTATGAAGAAGAAAATGGATCAAGGTCAAGCTTATGCTGTCACTACGGTCAAAGTGGAATAATTAATGTATTTGTGTTTTTGGATTCAAGAATTACATTCTGGTTATAAGAATAATTTGATATATATAGGTATTTTAACACAGTACTTTTTGTTTTATTAAGGTATTAATATGATGATGGTAATCATATATTTAGTATGTGACAATAAGAGCAACATTGCATTATTTAGGGAATCTGATGTTACAATTGATTTTGGAAATTTAGAGACCTTTTTGACAAATTTTGTACAGAAGTATTTTGGATAACTCTAAAGGTTGTAATGAATTAGTTTAAACCTTTTATAGTTTTGTTTATGGTTAAAACATTTCTTAAGGTTATTTCTGGAATTTTATAATAATATAGTTTGACAAAAAAGGATAACTCGTAGGTCGGGAAATAACCCGTCACGTCGGACAAGGGTGCGGGAATTGAACCCACAAACGAAGTGCGACAACGCTTTATTACCTACCATTTGCCTACAGGAAGTCCCTGATTAGTATATCATATTTTTATTTATTTAAATGATATAAGTTTATATTTTTGAGATAAATAGAATATTTTTTTGAGTTTTATTATCTTTTGAATAGAAAGATGATTTTGTGGTAGGAACTAGTTAATGGAAGAAAATCTACATGTTAATTAAGTATTCTTCCTTGTGTTCTTAGTTTATGAAATAATTCTACAACATTAGGGAAAGGATCTTGAAAACCCAAAATGTTTTCATAGTACTTTCTTTTGCGACGAATAAAATGGTCCCATGGTCCATCCCAGATTTTTGGCTTTCAGATTTTTAAGTTTCCCCTAATAATTTTCTTTATCACTCTCTTTCAGAACATGATAGTTTTATTTTTCTTTCATGTCTAGGTTTTCCAAAATTTTACCCTAGTATTTTTTATTTTAGGTAACCTTCATACTTACCTTTCTTTATTTTAAAATAGAGGTATCATTAATCCATTTCTCGATGTGGGATTTCAACTTAGATATTTTAAAATGTCAAAATCCTGGTTTTCAGACATGAGATTAAATTACATGGATAAAATTTATATAAGGAGGGAATAATGTAACATCCCAAGCTTCCACTGTAAACTTCTTCTTAAAAATTCAATAGATTGTGCTACATGCAACACCGAGTTTGAGCGTACCATGGCCTATCAAATTAGCTATCTAAAAACGTTTATATGAATATTATTAACAAAATTTTGAATTTTATAAATTACATATAGTTATAAAATTTAACTTATGTTTTTATCAAACAATATATAAAGACAAATTCAATTTTTAAGATAAAAGAAGTATTTTTTTAAAAAATGGAGTTTTTCCGCCTTTTAATGGAGAACCCTTTTTAAATACAATATTTGAAACATTTATGTATTTAATTATATGAAATTAAATTATTCTTTATAATATGTATATAAAAATTTAGTTTGGATAAATGTTTTGTGTTTTTATGAAAACTTTAATATTTTAATGAATAGTGAAAATATTGTATTTCAATTCAAAACTACTTTTTCATCTAAATTATTTATATAGTTGGATTATCTTTTTAATTAGTTTTAAAGTATAATTAGATTATTTTTTAATCATTTAATACAATTTTGTTCATTGTAAGTAATTTCACATTGAAATTAGACATAAATACATGTCAATCTTTTGATAGTTTTTACTTCTTAAAAACTCGCTTTCTAGATTTGACAACGGAGATTAATTTTAAATTAATTTCTACCAATTATATGTTTTAAATTTGTAAAAATGGATTCGATATTTGGAATATTAAGGTTCAAATCATATAAATTGGTACCTTTTATTTTTTGACATTATGAATAGTAACTTCAGTAATTATTTTTATTTACCATGGTTAAAGAGTAAACTAGGAAAACAAGGGTAACAAAATAATACGATAATAAAATAAAAATACCCCAACATGTATCATAATATTATTTTTTGAGATATTAATGACCATGGGAATCCTTGAGTCTATTTTAGGACCCCATGGAGCCACTTTTGTGTGATAGTGACCTTTTATAATGTTTAATTTAATGAGAGGGGAAATATATCATAAATATGTATCTCTTAACTAAAACAATTTTAATTTGGTTTATATAAATGATATATTAAACTAAAAATATTAATTGGAAATATAAAAATATTTAATACATAATGGTATTTTATTTTTAATTTTTTAGCATTAAATAATAAAATTTATTTATGATACAATAATGATGCAGAGTTTTCCTTATTGATGAAGGAATCAATTAAATGATATTATAAATCTTAAAATAAATGTAATATGAAATTTTTATTCCATAACTGAGTTTTTTGAATGAATATGACAAGTTATATTTAATTTAATGCATTTTTTTCAAATTAATCAAGTTTTTATGACTTTAACAAAAATTAATTACTAAATAGTGTCAAAATTGATATAAATGAGTTTCTAAAACAAATAATATTTTATTAAATGATATAAAAATAATAAAAATCTAATATGTTTCCAACTAACTTATAAAATGTTAAAAAAATTATTAATTTTCCAATTTAGTTCTTGTTTGCATTTTATATTAACTATTTTAACATTATATTATAAAAATACAAGAAGACACGATAAGAGTTAAACAGTTTAACTAAGGGTTAATTCAAAGAGATAAGGTTAATTTTATGACCTAAACTTGTCTAAAAATAATTGGCTGAGTGGATTTTGACTCATCCTCATCTTATACTCTAAATAAATCACGTTGGAGCTATTATAAACTGAAAATAAATTTATAATCAATTAATATTTCAAAATTTTCATAAAGTGCCCCTCACCTCTCTTATAAAAGGGAACTTCTCCTTCTCTTTAATTCACACCTCCAAAGCCATTTGGCTCAGAAAAACCCTACCCAAATATCCAAAAAAAACTTCTATAAATTCTTCCTAGAGTCAAACCATTGGGTATAAAATCAACTTAAGTAGTCCTTTTGTGAAAATCAAAAGGAGACACCTGATTAAGAGGTAATTGTTTTTATCCCTTCTTTCAAAGTTCTTTTATGATTCTACTTCTTCTTCCTAAGTTGTTACCATACTAAAATAATAACTCCAGAATATAACATATTTTGATATGTTTTTATGATTATGGAACAACCATATTCCTCATTTAACCCATACTATAAAAACCAATACCACCATGCTTTCGTACGTACGGCTTACCGTATCCACACAGTGGTTTAAACTATTTTTCATTTGTACTTTATTATGATGGGTATAATGATGAATATAAATGACTTAAAAAATAAATATAACATGGTATTATTTATTTAAAATTCATATTCCATAAAAATCAATACCATTAAACCATTAATGAAATGGTATCTCCACTCGTGCGTAGGTACAGTTTACCATCTTCGCGGTACGATGGGACTCATCTTCTACATTCACCATCCAAGAATGGTTATAAAAAAATATTTGTTATGCATAATTATGAAATATATTAAATAATAAACCTAATGGAATAATATATATATGTATTTATGTATGTATGTGTATATGTATGTATGTATGTATGTATGTATGTCATTCACTTACTTCCATTCAATACAATTAGAAAAAACGGAAACAGTGTTCATCCATACGTATGGTCTACCGTCTCCATGAACGGTGTATTCCATTTCATATATATATATATATATATATATATATATTATTAATATATATGATATATAAATCATATTATACATTCTAGAAGTAAGTGAATCATGATATAAGTAATATGATCAAGAATAACAAGTCAAAACACATATGATAAACAAAGCGATTATTACCCGAAATATTGCATTAACTTGGAATTGTTAATAAATGGTTAATATAAATCCATAAAAGAATCATATATGATATCATATATATTATTATTATTCTAATATAAGTTAATAATATATTTAAAAACATTATACAGGATTTTTTGACACGTGCAGAGAGTATCAGACCTTAGGTAAGGGTTAATTCATCAATCTCATTATTATCTGAGATTTTTTATGTGTAAGTATTTATTAAGACATATTTATCATCCATGTTCATGTTTTATAAAAATGTTTTCAAAAGTAATATTTTAAGGTTTTATGGAAGGAAATATTTAACTAGATCCTCATTTTAAATGTTTTAAAATTTTATTTTTATAAATCTATTTAATTAATGTCCATGTTTTCAAAATTATTTTAAGGATTTATTTATATGGACATGATTGTTTCAAAATGTTAATTCCTATAAAAAGTTTCAAAGTGGTATGGGATAATTTGATTCAAAAATATATTTTAAATTATATAATTTATAAATTATGTGACTTTTAAATGATTTCATGAAAAATAGATATTTCTATCAAAGAGTTTTACTGATTATTTTAAACTATGTCAACATTATTTATTTGATATTATTATTGATTGAGGTTGATTTATTATAATAAAATCTTCTATATAGTATTGAATTATTTATGATATTTTTGACGATGAATATGTTATTTTTATACCATTTATGGTTTGTGGTTAAATTATTTTCATTTCGTAAGCTGGGTTTAATATAAATGTTTATGTTATGTTTCACCCTTTTCATTTGAGGAATGAACTGGTCTTAGTAAGTGATGAGTGGGGACTACTATAGCCCCTATATGTATCATTGGGTATTGTGAGACAAACTACATATGGACTTTTACTAGGCCTTGCCCATTTATTTTTAGATATATATTTGGTCGAGGCCATAACCATTTATTTTTATATGTCTTGGATGAGGCCTCAATGGTATGTTTTAGATGTCTGGAATTATGAATTTCCTCATTATGATATTATTTATTCATATTGCATGGGATTATTAAACTAGTATAAAATATATGTGAAATTTTAAATAGAATTATTTGATTTATTCTTGCCATATTATACTGAATATTACGTTTAAAATGATTGTGTTTAAATTATATACCTTGCCTTAAATGTTTATACTTATTTATGGTAGCTTTCATAATATTTTTTATCCATATGGAGCATCTGAGCTTACCCCTTTCTTATGTTTTATTTTTCACTAGATTCTAAGATGTATTTGATGATTGATATGTAGGTTTAATCTATAGGAATAATGACATTCTCAAATGATTAACTATGCTATGTTTTAAGTTAAAAATGGTGATGTAAAGTTCATTATGTAATATCTTTTCCTAGACAGCTAAACTGATTGGTCCTTCAGAACCTGATTACTTTTAATCATGTCAATGTATTAAAAAAATGCACCATCTCTAGGATTCTGGGGTCGAGGTGTTACACTACTTGAGTTAAGAGAAGTGTGTTATGGTTTAAGTGAGACATGAATATTGTTTAAAGCAACATGTATCATAACCAATTATTCATAAATATCATGGAATAACTTGATTAATAGTTGAATCCCAATAAAATATGAGAGTAATGAAGGAAAGCACACAAAAGAAGATAATCCAGAGACTTGTTTAATCTATAATGTATAAATTTGAATAAAAATATGCTATTATGTATGAAGAAAAGAGATTATAAGAAATATATAAATTGAAAAGAAAAATGTTTTTTTATCCCAAAGTTATGGTTTATTAAGAATAGGTTTAAAATTCCTTCAAAATAATGAATTTTATAAAAGTATAACTATAATATATACAAGCATATCAAGAATAATATTTTCCTTTTGTGGTCAATATTGGTTTTACAAAGGCTAAATTCATATGATGTGATCTTTATAGTTTAAAGGAATGAAATTTAAGTATTTAAAGAGTTATGTAAGGAACAAATATATGGGGATACAAACCTCGAAAAAAACAAATAAAGTAGAATGATATTTAACAATAAATAAAGAAGTCAAATAACCATTTTTAAGAGTTGAATGAAGTATGTGGGGTATGTGATCAATATAGTAATATATATGAAGAATGCCTCATTATTCTGTGAACATAGAATATTTAATAAGAATATCCAATATAATTTTATAAATTATACAACTTAATGAAATCTACAGAGAAAAATATTCCTCTTAATAAGAAAAAGAAAGATATTGAGTAGCTATTGGAGATTATTGACAGCAAAAATGGAAGGGGAATCTTACTGCACCCCAACCCTCATTTAATTAATTTATTTATTGGACTTTAATTTTTTTATCAGGTTTTAGAGTGAGATCATCTGAAATTTTTTGTTTTTAAGGAAATTTGGGCTAACGCACGGTTAGGGTCGACCATGTTGAGGCTATATGAATATTGTTTATTAAGGGATAGATTAATTTTTCATGGGTTTTTCATGGTTTTATGAACCATGTGAACCAACCAAGAAGGTGCACTTGTTTTTATACTTAGGGGTGCATGGTTGGAATATTGTTTGGTAAACTATGCAAAGGCCCCATTTGTTATATATTAAATTTATTTTTTCCCCTTTGAAAAGGGTATAAATAATTAAAAACTATCATCTACTATTTTCCCCTTACCCATTAATGAAACCCCATCCCTATCCAACTCTACTCTTCATGAACTATGGTTGATGCAACCTCTCTTTCACACTCCCTCCTACTCTATCCATTGATCTATGGAGTTTAATCAAGCGATTTCAATTGGAAAATCAATACTGGTGAGTCTCTTTTCCCTTATCCTTATTATTCATCCCATTCCCCTGTTATTTTTCTAATACCCTCTTATTTTTAACACCCTATTCTAAGCCTACGGGATATTTTGTTTATATTTCTATGTGGTTCTTCTTTATTAGGTGTGTGATGTGTTCTTCAAGCCTTCTAATCACAATTAATGGAGGTATCACATCATTTTCATAGGCCATAGTTAGCGTTCCAATGTTTTACTATTTCCCTAATATTTATGTATATACTTGGGTGTTCTAAATCTAATTATTTAAAATTATAAATGTTGTTTAAGTTCAATTAAAATGATAAATATATATTTGTTTTGTTTTTATCTAATTTAAATTAATTTCCCTAGTAGGTGTATATGGATTTTCTCATACTTTCTATTAATATTCATGGATTAAATTATGCTTTTGAAAAATAAAATGTTAATATTAGTTTTCAAAGAGGAATGGATTGCTGTAAAATTATTTGAGGTTATTTGAGATATTTTATAAATATTTATTTCCTTTCTATTATGTTATTCATTGGTGATTATTATTAAAGATACCTTTTTCTATATTCATTACGGGTAATTATATGTATGGGTGTCCATATATATAGAAAAAGGTATGTTTTCACATGAGAATATGCGAATATATACATTAATATAAGTTAATATAAATATATATATTTAATTTCATCTGTGTACAATTCCAAAATAGGAAGTTTTAAATTTTAACCTTTATAGTTGAATTTGATTTCTTAATGAGCTTTCAAATATGTGTGTTTAATTAAGTATATTTTGAAGTCCCAATTTTCACTTTGTGTGAATGATCATTTAAATGCCTGACATCCTTGACATCCTTTTCTAAAGGTTTGTTACAAATATTTGGATTTTAATGATGGATAGTCTTTCAACTAAATGTGATATTTTTGAAATGGAAAGCACATAGGAATATGGGTATCTAATAGGGGAATAATAGATTAAGTATCAATTTGGATTACTCCACACTAAAAAATACTATATTTAGATAAATTTCATGGTGTTATTAATGGGAATAACCGCATATATAGGCCAAGTCATGTACTCCCTAGTGGTGTTGGATTTGGTGTTGTGGTATAGCAGCACCATGCCACTTAGTTAAGACACATTCTCCTCTACGTTTAACACACACAATGGATTATAGACTTGTTATATCATGATCCAATATAAGGATACAGGTGCGACTAAAACCTTAGATTCCCTAGGGTTTCCCATGGTACCTTATTTAAAATTTTTATTGTTTCATTTTCTATTATTTTGGATTTACTTCATATTTCCTATGATTACACATTTTATATTTCCTATTGTTCACTTGTAATTTATTCCTATTTATCACTAATTTATTACTCTTCCACTTTGGAAAATTTTGTGTCTTAAAATTTATACAGTTTTTCCATATCCACTTGATGATATTTAAATTATTTTTCTGTAATTAAATAATATGATAATGATAAATATTAAATAATTGATGGATTTGTGCTGAAAATTTATTTCCTTGTATGGTTTTATGAAATTTTTTATTTTTTATTAGTTTTGTTAAATTTATTTTATCTTTATTTTCAAAAAAACTAAAAACACATTTTTTTTGTTCTTCGTGAAATTTTTTTTGATTTTTTTTGAAATGTTTTGAGTGATTCTATTTTGGGAAAAAAATTAAAACCATTTTTATTATTTAAAAAAATTAAATGGGGTAAGTTATTATTTTTAAATCCTGGTAATTTTTGAATTTTTTGGGTTTATTTTAATTATGAAATTATTTTTCTTTAAATTATTTTAGTGAATTTTCAATTTTTCTTTTTTATTCCCAACACGAAATTTACATATGACTTATTAATTTTCAAAATTATGGAGGTTGGCTCATATGATATTTCTAGTATAGGTTCATATTACGTTTTCACATAAATCATAAGACAAATATCCTAATATCCACTCAGAAGACTTCATTAGTTGTCATGTTTGATGATTTACTTTTAGATTTTTTAAAAACAATGAATATGTTTAGGTTGAATATGGATCCTTTGGATATTAATTTGAATTCAAAAATTTAAGCCCATGTGCCATTTGATATTTAAAATACCAAAGAAGATCATATAAACATCGATCTAGGGTTCAAATCTAATAATAGAAGGATTTTATAGGTTAAAAAACAAATTGAACCTGAAGATTATGATGAAAATCATAATATGAAATCTTAATCTACAACTTGTAAGATAAGGTTGAACCAAGCTCTCATTAGGGGGAATGGGAAAAGAAAGTAAGATAACCTCAATCAAGAAGCATTTTAGAATAGAGAAAAATTAGTTGCAACTCTAAACTATGAAACTAAAACCTGATCAATAAAGAAGATTTAATACTCTATCAAAGTGGTTTGTGTTCTGTATATATTAGATAATCTTCATCATTGAATTTTAAATCTTCCATTATGATCAATGTTGAAGAATATAATCTTGACCCATAACGGACAACTGAAACTGACCACTCGGGCTTGAATATAAGAATAAGAACTACTCAAATCTAGTTTACAACATTAATGACCAATTGAAGTCACTTGAATTCATATGAGGATTTAAACGATCATGTTTCCAGTCATGGTTTATATACAATTGATGATGAAGATACATCATAGATTTATTAATTAAATGTGGTTGTTGGATCATCAAATTTTTTTATAGTTATAATTTGGAATATGGGGATTCAAAACTTACCATCACTACATATATAGGTATATTAAAGGACAAAAACAAGTTGTTCGGAGTAATTAATCAATGAAGTATCGGTAAAATGGAGATTGAGTTTCATGAAAAAGTTTAATGCTATTGGAGCACACTTCCCCAGTGTTGGACAATGTCTGAATATGAATAGGGAGATATACATGGTGGGATAACTTGTGTATATGCTCCAAGGATATGTGTTAGAGTTTAGAGTTATTGGAGAACATAATTTTCACAGTCATATATATATTTAAAATTCTAGAAATTAATTGTGGAAAGGATAGGTGTAAAGTGAAATTGATAACCCATATGTGACTTTATAAATCAAATTAAATGGAGTGAATTCATTTTTTGGAGTTTATTGAAAAAAATAATCTTGGGAAAAGGGGTACCCCATGAATTATACTTCTAAGAGTAGGATATCCACACGATATGGAGTGAGAACTCTCTCACCTCAGTATTAGAAGGATATAAATATAGGTAAAGAAGTAGTATTCAATAAATAAGATTAATTTATATATATTCACTTTCTATTATCCTATTTTGAGATTTATATTTTGAATAATTTTTTTTTCATTTTGAAAATGTGTACATAATTTTCTTTAGAGGAATTGAGTGAGATGAGTTGGTATCTTCAATATGTTCTACTCTTATTTTCACAATTGTGTAAGAGAGATTTTTCTATTCAATTTTCTATTTCCATTTTTAATGAGTATCAATTTACACTACCCTAATTATTTAAGGGTGATTGTAATGAATTTATAAACCTTTTAAGATCATCCAAAGTACCAAAAATTAGAAAATGATGATGATTTTATTCTCTATTTTTGAAATTTTTATCAATAGATCATTCACTCTAAATAGTTAACTAAATTGTGGAGATAGTTTAATGAAATATAGGTACTTTGACACATTTTATTCATATTAAATGACACATTTTTGTTAACTTTAAGCTTCAACAAAAACAAATAAATCAATTAATGATAGTTTTATCCCCTAATATCATCATCATCTGTTATACCTCACATTTTTTAGTTTTTTCTCACATGCACACCTTTTATAATATTTTCATCACTATTTTCAGTTACATTTCACATAATCACCATCACTACATAACATTCATATATTTCTATTTTTTTGTATGTTTTTAGTTGTTTTATTGTTCTTTTCCTTTAAATTATTCCTTATGGTTCGACACC
This sequence comes from Viscum album, assembly GCA_963277665.1. Lineage (NCBI taxonomy): Eukaryota > Viridiplantae > Streptophyta > Magnoliopsida > Santalales > Viscaceae > Viscum > Viscum album. Next base: position 819,776,221 of record OY728165.1, read on the forward strand.
CCACTCATTTTTGTATAGTAGTTAGTAGGGTTTATAAATAATTAACTTTTTCATGAATCAATGACTTCATGTAAAAATTTTAGTGTCAATTCCAATATGGTCACATGAAACCAATTCAAGAAAACATTAAAATAAATTCATATTAAAAATTTCTATAAAATTTTTATAAAAAAAACTTATCAAACAAAATTCTAAAATCATCTTATTTATTGATTGTTTTGTGATGTACTTTAACTCTTACACTTGTCATTGAATACACACTAGGGAATCTTCATCTGCTGAATAAGAAACTGAAATTAAATAATCAAACAAAGCATAGTAGTTCCCTTAAAAATAAAAAAGTTTAAGTTCATAATTTGGAAGTCAAAAGGCCAAAAAATTGTGATCAAAACATGAATATACAATAACACATGATTCCATTACTAGAGAGTCCTAGACTTACAGAGTTATCATTTCCTTCCATGTTAATAATCCATTAATGTATTAGGATATCCCCTAGGTCTAAGAATTAACATAATAAGAAGTCACAACTCTCAATTATTCCATCCTTTAATGGATTTCCCACTAGGGTTTCATTATAATTTATCAGTGATTTATATATTTCTATGAAACATTTTTACTTACATGGGTGGGGAAAAGAGAGGACTAGTTTGAAGGTATTTCCATTTTTCCTTGAGGTAAGGTCTAGGAGTTGTTTTGAAAACCTTTTTGGGTAGATTTTAGATGCCTGTTATCAACTATTTAATTCATTTATAGGTAAATTATATCCTAGTAATTCCACCAAATAGGTGAGGGATAAGAATTCTGTTTTTGTTCAGGATGAGGAGGATATTCTTCATAAGAATTGGAATATGTTTAGATCCTTAGACAATATCCCAACCACCAATTATCTCCCCATCTTTTGATAGATACATTCTATAATATAATCATGTCACAAAATCAAATTTTGGTTGATCAATATTATAGATGGGACTTATTATATGTGACTATTGGGGATATTAAGCAAATTATTGATAAATTAGATCAAAATTAACAACATAATTACACATTTAAGGGATTTATTAATAGTGATAAATATAATATTTAGGCTACTATAATTGATTATAAAGTATTTTGGGACCAATTTTATCATTATTGGATGTATGGCCACTCTAAAAACTAGTGTACCAATATTTAAATACACATAAAAAATAAAGACAATGCTTAGTTTATAGACTACATGGCTATAAATCATAGAAATAATGATCCACTCTCAAACCAATATAATTCTAGATATAAATATCACCCAGACCTATCTTGGATAGATTAAGGAGTGATTAAACAACTAGTCTCCCTGGTAACCAATCAAAGCCTAAACCTTATTTTCAAAATCATTATAGGGTTAAGTCATAAAATTATTAAGAGGGATTAAATTGATATATAAATTAGTTTTCAGGTGAAATTGGCTACATTAAAAAGGGTATAAATTATATAATTCAAAACTTATAAGTTCAAATGGGCCAAATTTCTATGTATTTGACTTTGAGATAAAAGGGTAAGCTTACCAACAAAAAAGAACATGATCCAAGAGAAATGTGATGGATATAACCACTAGATCATAACTTAAAACTCAAGAACAAGTTTGGGTACAACCGTGGGAAGTTAAAGAAAGTGAAAATTTGGAATATAGAAACAAAAATCTATAAAAAGGTGAATCTAGAAATCATGAAAAAATTTCCAACTAGAAGAGAATGATGAATATTCATATGTAAAAGATAAAAAATGAAGGAAAATAAATATTTGATAATAAAATATGGAAAAAATAAAGTTCGGTTTGAGGATAATGAGAGTAATCAACCAATATTGAAGAATTATGCTCCTCAAATTCCTTTTTATATAGTAACACACACACTTCATACATAAATATTACATATTATTAGATGAATATTCATTACATTACATTATGAACCATGATATAACTGTAAAGTTTTAGTGTCTTTGGAAACTTGGATACAAAAATAACTGGTTCAAAAAATTCTACATCACCTCTTGCTAATTTATTCATAACTATCACCATTATTATAAATATAATATATAAAAACATTCTTAACAACATGGTGAATTTAAACATAAGAAAGATTTATCTTGTGTGATCAATAATAGAAAACAAGGGAGAAATAAATAATCACTTAAACATAACACGAGAATACGGGTATGAGAACATGATATTATCATTTTGAAAACCATTCCTTTCGTATAATTGATTATAATCTTGAATCATGGTATAATGTTTTTCAGTACAAAATACATGAATCATAAATGAATCAAATAACATGATCTATGAGATAATAACATTAAAATAAGGTATGAGTTTTTGGCATACACATAAGCATATAAAATAATTTCCTTATTCAAGGATTTCTTACGAGGTTATCATATTCTATAGGGTTCACTCCTAATTCTATCATATCTTATGTCAAGTTTCACTCCAAAGAATATCATAATGGATAGAGTCCCTTAGGTATTTGGGTTCACACCCCATTTTGGTCTTTATGATCTTATGATATATCCATATTTACCCAATGCATTTGAGGGATATATAATTTTTGGTCAACCAATCACATAATGAAAATCACATATATGCATGCCAAAATATCATAAAACATTCATCATATCATAACCTATGTAAAGAAAACAAGTTTCTAAAATATTTCAACATTTCATCATAACAAAACTCATGTCAAAAAAACAGGTTTTATAAACATCTCATCATTAAAATTATAAACCATATAGATAATCAATAAGGATGGTAACCTTGGTTAATATCCCTATTAAAGGATAAGTGACATAAATGGATGTTATCATAAATGGAAATTCCTTTAAAATATCAATTGGAATTTTTCTAGAGGTAAATATCCTTTTTATTTTGAAATAAATTATCTAAAATATAAAAATTTCAATAATATTAAAAAAAATTATTTTAAAATAAATTTGAAAATTTTTAATGAAATATTCAAATAATTGATCAGTCGTGTTAGTGGAACATTTCATTTTTGGTGTGTGTGTAAAACAATATATACTTTTTATATTTTTATTAGAAGTACCTTATTCATAAAATGAAAAACAAATCCAATTAAACCAATATTTAAAAATTAAAAAATTGGTAAAAATGAATCTAGACCATCATAGGATAAAAGTAAAAACAATTTTTAAAACATATTTTGAAAACATGGACATAAAGGAAAAAAAGGATTTTTACCAAATAGAGAAATAAAGTTGGTTTTATTTAAAAATGTTATTTTGGAATCATTAGTACTTAATGAGAGGAAAATTAAATTAAAACATGTTATATTAATAAATAAAAATGAAAATAAAATTTATGATATTATTGATAGATATATCATGAAACTTCATCATCGTGATCTTAATAATAAACTATCTCATTAAATAATGAAAATATAATATAAAACCCTTATTGATTTGGTAATATATGAATGAAATCATTATAAAACAGATAAAATTATATGTATAATTAAATATGCATAATTTTAATTAAAATTAATTTAATATACATTAATGGTAAGTACATATTCCACAAAAAGGAAACAAGTGGTGAATATGGCATATGTCTCATAGAAATAAAAGTGAGACATAAAATATCTTTACCACAAGTTCAATTTACTTCAAAAATGATCTAAAATATGGTATAGTAAGTTTAAATTTATCATAATTATATACCAGAGTCATGTAAATACTTATAATATCATATATGATCCTCTTATAATATCTCAACACCCATTTATAAATAAATCATTATTAAAATTGTAATTTCTAGGTGTTAATTGTTTCATTTTTCATAAGAATTTTGTTTTGGTAATTCTAGTCATATTATTATGATCATGTTTCTATTAACTTAAAATTTTTAATAATAATATAAATATAACATATAATAATTATATATATTATATTCATCCATAAAATTTAGAGATATAAAAATTAATTCCACCATTCATGGAGATGGTAGGCCGTACGTACGCTTGAACGTTGTTTTCAGTTTTCGACGGATGGAAAAAAAGAAACATAAATAATAATTCACAATTATAGAATCATTATTATATTATATATATTCATTAAATCTATCCTTATAATCATCCATGTAAATAATTAATGAAAAATGAATGAAATCGCTTCGTGGGAGTGGTAGTCCAAACGTACGCATGAGCGACGTTATCATTTTCCAATGGATTGTAATGTAAGAATGAATATATGATATTATAATTCCATAATTATAATTATATCATAAATATAATATATAACTATTAAACCCATTATAATATCCATCAAAGAAATTTTTTTATGGAAAATTAATTGTATCGCTACGCGGAGGTGGTAGTATACACGTGTGCACGAGTGATACTTTAACTTCCAATTTTATGGAATAGAGGTTTGATATTGGTAGTAAAACAATAATAATAATAATAATAAATTATTTTATTTTAGACACATAATTTATTAATTTATTATTAATACCATGTATTTATCGGAGGTATATGGAGAACTAAATTGAAATAGGTCGGGTAAGATGATCACCACTTCTTCTCTAGGCCTCCTTTGGATCCTTTATAATGTGCAATTTGATTAGTATTTTAAGAAGGATAGAATTTATAAATCAGGGATAAGGAATATTATAAGTGAATTGGGTATTTTTGGGTCGATCTATATTTCTCAAGGAGCTGAAAAATAAAGATAGAATGGGTTTCCTTTTATAAGGAAGGGAAAGGTCACACTTGGAATTTCCAAAAAAAAGATTTAAATATAATTCAGGTCTTTATCAAGTATAGAGCTTCCAGATAGCCAAGAATAAAATGAAAATTAGGATATGGTCTAAATATAATTATCTAAAGAAATTTATATAGCTTTCAATGTCATTTTTAACCTTATCTTTTGGTTCAACCCCTTAGTTAGCCAATTTTTACTTTAACTGTGGTAATAAATTTTTTAATCTTAAAGGGTATTAATTTTACTTAAAAGGTAAAAATTGAATCATAAATAGAAAAGTTATGAAATATTTTCCCAATTCAGATAATAATTTTCTTAATACAATATTTTTATTATTTTTAAATAATTTAATAAAATATTATTTTTCCAAAAATATCATTAATTTCATTTTTTTTACACTATTCATTTATATTGATATTAAAGTCATCAAGATAGTTATTGAATTTAAATATAAACCTTTTACACATTCATAAAATTTTATATTTATCTAAAAAAATTTAACACAATAATGTACCAAAATTTTATTAATTTTAATATTTTTAAAATCATTTATTTTATTTTTCTATTAATTGAATAAATACTATGTTGGAATTACATTATCATTCATGGCGATTATTAAATAATTAAAAAATTAAAACAAATTTCCATGTAAAAAAATAATTATTCTTTAAAATAAACAATTATAAATAAGATTATCCTATTTCTATCCTTACAAAAAAAAATTATAGATATTAAACTCAAGAGTGTGACATTTTGGAATTTTGTTTACTTAAAATGATATAAATTTAATCATCAATGGTAAATGGCATAAAATACAATATATTATAATTTAGGATTTTTATGGTAGAATTAATTAAATATAATGAGATAAATTAATGTTTTAAATTTATTTTGAGACCATATCTCATGGTTTTAACCATGTTTTACCCATTTTACCCTAATCGAGGTCACAAATATTTTACCACGGTAACTATTCATAATGACCAAAAATAAAATGAACCTATCTAAAAAATTTGAACACATTGATTCAAATATGGTATTAATTTTTCAAGATTAAATATCTATAATTTACATAAATAAATTTTAATATAAATGCATAAAAATCAATGAAAAACAGGTTTTTGAAAAATGCATTATTTAGCATAAAAATTAACTTATATAAAAATGATGAATATTGATAATTGAAATATAATTAATTATACTATTATAAATAAAATGGATCTAATTTCAACATAATAAAAATATAAAATATAATGGGACCATTTAATTACTAGATTTAATGTAATGAAATGACACTATTTGAAAAACCTGTATTTTCACTATTAAGTGAAAATTGAATTTTTTCAGAAAAAATAAAAACAATTCAACCTAAATTAATTTTGATATTATGAAATAAAAAATAAATTCCATTTTAAAAAATTCAAATTCTAAAATAGTTATAAATTAAATGCAATATTCCCTTAAAATGTAATAAAACATTTTTGAAGAAAATATATTTTTAAACATAAAATAACTTTAATAAAAATTGAGTACATATATATTATGAATTAACTAATACATTTGAATTAAGTGAAACATTTATATATAAATTTCATAATGTGTTTAATCTTATTCATACACATCAACTTAATAGCTATGTTATAATATATCATAGTTCATTTTAAGCTCAATGTTGCATGTGAAGCAAGCTTTCGAACACTTTTTATTTATTTAAATATATATATATTCTAAAATATCAAGAAATTTCATTATGTTCCCCTTAAATAAATTACACCCTCAAAATTTTTATCTTTGTAAAAAAGGGTTCAAATTTTTAAAATATCTATGTTGAATACTCACATCATAAAAAAGTATAATAAAACTTCCTCTAAAAAGGGGAAGTGGGAAACATAAAGGTTACCCAAAATAACACATAATTGGGTTCTTATATAATGATAAAATTGGTGGAAAGTTAAAATATATAAATGGATGATAAAAATAAAATCCAAGAATTAAAAAAAAGTGATAGATAACATGTTCATTAGAAAGTTAATGACCACAAAACCATAAATCTGTGAGGGGGGAAAATTACATCAATTCATAATATATGAAGGTAAAAGTATGAAATTTTTATTTCAAGAGACTTCCAAAAGTTGAGGTATTATTTTACTATCAAGATGGAGTGTATAAAAAAATATAAATACCTAATTTATTTTCATTTTATATGAACAATTTCACCCGTTGGTTGTGCTTCGATAAATTTCACTTCTATTTATATCTCTTACTCTATGAAATTGATAGTAAAGATGAATTTTTCATGACTAAAGCACTAAAATTAAGTTTTATCAGATAATAAGATCCAAAAATTCATTTTTTTTTCCACTAAATATTTACCAAAAACAAAATGGTTATCATAATTTATTCAATATTTAAAAATAAAATACATTAATCTCAAAAACATCAATAATAACACCCAAAATTCAACTTAATCCATTATAAAAATAGTTAACATTATGACTCCTCCAAAATATTTCTAGTTAATTTAAAACCCAAAAATTAGAAAGATTTGATAACATACCTTTTTTCAAGATAAACTTTAACATATATCCCCAGAAAACATGAATTAGTTTATAATGGAACGTACAAAACATGAGAATACCTTGATCCTCTTAAAACAAGATAATAACCTATATCACTATAAAACAAAAACTAAAACATATATGATTCCAAAAATTAAAAATTTCCTTATTCCTCCAACTAAATTATATACTATTGAATATATTATATAAATCTAAAAAATAAATCAACTTCATAAAATATGAACTAAATCATTTTTTCATCAAATCACTAACTAATTTCAAGGTTACCAATATTATCCCAAAAACTTCATCAATTTCAATTAACCCTTTATCCCAAATAAATTATTAACTAAACATTGGTAAGATATTAATTTATATCATTCCCTTAATAATGTGTTCCCCAAAAATATCACTTTACCACTAAATCACTTTTCTTGGTTATCAGTACCATTCAACACATGTTTTAAAATCCTTAAATAAAAACTATTGTGGAAAAATCCTTAAATTTTTCATGATTATTATAACCTGAATATCATCGATATGACACTTCTAAAATATTATTCGAGAATCCCACTATATAAACACTTCAATATTTTCACTTAAAAGATTAGCAAAGATTGGGTCCTTCCTTAGTGTGGGAGTTAATAATTTGATCAAGGAAATGAATTGGATAATTAACATGTTCCCTACATATAATGCAATGAATTCATTGGAATTAATTTCTCTATAACCTTTATTTCAAAAAAACATCTTCCTATTTCTTTGAGACAATCTCTTGGGTGATCTTTCCCACATTATTGACATATAAAATTGTACTTTATTTACTCTGTGGTCATTCCCACATAAACTTTTAAAAATATCCATATTCCAATTATATGACATGTTATGAAACTCACTATAGTTTACATTGTTAATCATATATCATGAAAGATAAAATTAGGCACAATCATAAGGTTTCACCTTCAAGTTACTATTTCATTTATTTTCTAGTGAGTAAAATTATTCCATTGTCCATTACATTCACCATTAACATTAATCCTCCCTCTTCTATCCATTTTCTAAAACCAAAAACCATAATTCAAGAAACAATAATCATAATGAGATATAATGAAAAATAATTTATAGAATTTCTAAATCACGATACATTGTTACCAATCTATAACACCTTAGGTTTAACCTAGGTTATCCTTGGTTATCATTTATTAAAATCCTTCATAATTTTTTACAATGAAAATATGAATTAACCTAAGAACTTCCCTTGAGAGTGTTAAATTTGGTGTGCAGTGAGAGTACATTCATCGTGCACTATAGTGATGGTCAAGATATACTTGTACAACTCTTTTCAGGGTAATCACCCCATATGTATCTATGCCAAAACCATGTCTACTTGTAGTATCCAGATAGGGCTATATTATTATTAAAAATACATGATCCAAAAGTTAGGATTATCCCAAGGTTTTTCAATAAATTTCTCTAATCTTAATCTCAAAATATTGACTAAAACATACTCTGATACAAACTATAGTGACCCAAACTTTTCATACAAAAATATTACATCTTATTAAATGAATATCCATTACATAACAGTATGATCCATGCTATAACTCTAATAGTTTATTGTCTTTTTAAACTTGGATATAAAAACAAAATGTTCATAAAATACCTAAAACTTCTCCCAATAAGTTTATCATAATAAGAACCCTTCTAATACATAAAATACTTAAAACCTTTCTTAATAACATTGGGAAAGTAAACATAATAAAGGTTTATCATACATGATAAGTAAGGGTTAATATGGGAGATAAAATAATAAATTAAAATATACCCTGAACATAAGGGTATGATAATATGAGCATAACATTTTAAAACCATGCCCTACATATCATACATCATAATCTTGGTTCATAGAATAAATATTAGCAGTTCATAAGACATTATTCATATGAGATATATATATTTAATTTTAATCATTCTCTTAATAATTCACTCTCAAGACTATCATAGTGGATAGAATCTCATATGGAACTAGGTTCACTCCCCATTCTAGAACTTATTATCTCATGAGATATCTATATTTACCCAATGCATTATAGATTGATATAATTTTAGGACCATCCATCACATAATTTAAATCATACATATGTGTTTCACAAGATCATACAACATTAATCATATCATTACTCATGGAAGGTAAATGGGTTTTATAAACAGTTCAATATTTCATCATAGCATAACTCATGTAAAATAAATTAGTTTTATATAAATATCATAATAATAATAAACCACTCAGAAAAATAATTAGGACGATATTCTTGGATTATATCCCTAGTAATTAATAATTAACATTATGGTATGCTATCATAAAATAAAATTCCTTTAAAATATCACTTGGAACATTTCTTCAGAAAAATACCATTTACATTTTTGAAATCAGTTTTTAAAAAACAAAAAATTTCCCAAATATTAAGGAAAAATTTTACTTAAAGATAACCTTTGAAAACTTATAAATTAATCTTATAAAAATTTATTAGTCTTGATAGTGTGAAATTTTATTTATTCCTTGTATGTAAAAACAAATATTCTTTTCACATTTTTTGTAAAAGTACCTCATTTAGAAAATAAAAAAAGATTCCATTTATAGGAATTCATAAAAAATAAAAAATGGGTAAAAATGGATTCAAAAATCATATTAGAATAATAATAAAATTCTTGAAAACATTTTTAGAAAATATGCACATGGAAGAAAAAGTATTTTTTACCGAAGATAGAAATAAAGTAGATTTTCCTTAAAAACGTTCTTTTGGTCTCCTAAGTACATAAATAGAGAAAAATGAAAGGAAAATATGTAATCTATTTTAATAAAAATAATATAAGAAAATACATGATATTATAGAGAGATATATCATGAAATTCATCATCTAGATCTTAATCATAAACAATCCGGATAAACAATGAGATTGTGACATAAAACCCTTACATATTTGGTAATCTCTGAATAAAAACCTCATGAAAGAGGGAGAATTATATGGATTTAAAATTACTCATAATTTTCATTAAAATAATAATAAACTATATTCATGGTCATTATATACACCACACAATAGAAACAATTGTTTAATATGTCATATGTCTCATAAAAATAAGAGTGAGACGGGAAATCCCCTTACCTCAAGTTTGACTTGATTTCAAAGTGATATAACCTACCATATAATAAATTTAAAATTATTATAATTATATAAATAAAAATATTAACATACTTATAATATCATATATGATAAACTTATAACATTTTAAAAGCCATTTATTAGTACTTTATTATTAAAATTGCCGATTCACAGAGATGATAGGTCGTACGTACGAATGAACATTATTTTAACTTTTTTATAGATCAAATGAAAGAAAGGTAAGTAATAATTAAACTTTATATAATAATTATTTTATCATATATATTTTCATTAAATTTATCCTTATTACAATCCATTTATATCATAAATGAAAAATGAATCATATCATATCGTGGAGGTGGTATTCCACACAAACGCGTGAGCGATGTCATCATTTTAGCGGCAGTCTTATAATTTAACATCTATTTAAACCACCACTAAATGTTTCCACTATGGTTTTTACAAATCTTCACTAATGTTGGAATCATAATCTAGCCTATTTTGGTTTAGTAAATTTAGTGGTGGATTTTGGGAGGTTTCATGAAACAATTTTTTAGTAGTGGTAATTTCATTTTTAGTGGTGTTTTTATTCTAGAAAAGTGCAAACGAGTTAGTGGTGGTTTAAAACACCACTAAAAAATAACCATAATTAGAGTGGTTTAAGATGACGATAATATATTTTTAACCAAATTTAGTATCAGTTTCAACCACCTCTACATAATGATGTTAAAAAATCTATAGAAACATGATCCCCATGAAATCAAAAAAAACATAACATATAAACAAATATCCATCTTACATATCAACATAACATAAATACCAAGATGAGTAATAAATATAAACCATAATCTCATAATATAGAGAAGTAAAATTGGAAAATACATACATGGTATAAGATAAGAGATAAAACTCAAAATTACAAATTTGAAACGTTCAAGTAAACTAAGTGCACCATCCAAAACCATCACCAAAAGTAGTTATACCAAAAACAAAAATACAATTAAATTGAACCTCAAAAAACATAAGTATGGGGATCACATATAAGGAAATAATAATAATCAATTATAGTATTAGTGAAGTCTCATAAAGTATATGTAATCATGGAAAAATCTCATGGTCTTAGTGAGACAGTTCAAGATATACTTCGGTGGAACTATCTTCCAACCTATTAATGATGTTCCAAGATAATAACCTCTCAGATTACTCCAAAAACCCTTACTAGATGGTTGTCCACATATTCAGAACAGATCATATAATAGATAACTCTCCCTAGAGTCTCATCATGACTATCATATAAACCATCTCTCAATCCCCCACATATATGTTAAGGGTTCTCATAATACTAGATACTGATGGTGGGTAAACATGTATCACATATCAGTCACACATCAATAACATACCATTAAGAAAATTATATAAATTCAATAACTCATCCCTCTCCCATACACTATTGTTATAAATTAACCATATATAGTTCACATAAAAAGAAAAAATAATCAAAATTATCTCATAGTATCCACAAACTTATATAAAAAAGTTTATATTAGGAAATAAAGGATGTTTGTAACGTATTTTGTGAAAAAAAAACATTATACAAAGGTTCAAACTGGACTTTGGTTTTAATATAATAACCATACATATAAAACCTTCCTAAAAATCACTTTATAAACTAGATATTATTTTGATACGTTCTTGAAGTGTCATTTGGAACTACCTAAGAAATATAGGGTAAAATTCCCTTTAAATACACAAAATCCAATATATCATATATACATAAAACACAACCTTGATAAACAACAAATAAAACTACATAAGAAAAACTCATAAATAATAAACATTAGACCATATCAAAGAAGATTTTAGACCCCAAATATTATTTAGAATGGAAATGAATTTTTTTATTAGTGAATCTGTTGACAATTTTAGTTTTTTGGATTTATGGAATTTCATAAAGGGTTTATGCTTGGAGAAAACGTCTATGTGAGAAAATCAGGGACATGGACAAAACCTAAGAGCCTAAGAATGATGAGTATAAGGTAAAATTTAGAAGAAAACATATAAAATCAAACATGCATATATATTTCATGCAATATAAGTGAAATAAAAATATCCCCAACCTCAAACCACAACATGGTTTCTCAATCACCATATTTGTGTCAGTCAGTAACGAGTTTGGTTACACCTTGCCACCATAAAATAAAAATTCAGCCCTAATCACTACATGAAAAACTAAGATCGACATTGTCTCTATCTCATTCTCAATATCCTACTATAATAACCTATATGAAAATTTTATTAAAAGTTAAAAAAATGTTGTATATTTAAAGTTAAACTTAAAACTAATAAATTTTGGGTGCTAAATGGTCATGAATTTTTGTGATTTACCTAATCACTGAAACCATTCATCGAAGAAATATCACCATGGACACATCCAGTAGTATTCTGATATAATTCAACCAATACTTTCTACAGATAAATAGTAAAGTGTAATAACATCTATAGAAAGAGATTCATTTTTAAATATTAGAATTTAATTTCATAATATAATTCAATTGATCCATAATGTATTAAAATTACCAGTATTTGGGAATTAAAGACTTTATTCTTCTAATATTAAGTCATATGTCTCCATTTAGAATATGTAATCAAAAGGGTAACCAACATCGCTCCCAACTAGCCAATAATCTGGCCAAAAATAATGCAGCAGCATTAGTGGGGACCCCATAACACTCAAAGGAAACAACTATCTTCAATTTGTTTGGATTCCAGACATCTAAACTATTCATATTTGTCTCGGTTGTAACATTATTTTCATATTTTATGAAAAAATATTTATTAGTATAAAAAAGTTTAATAACTTCATGCACATTAAAATTTGTACCTAAAACAGTCACTCACCAATATCCTTGTGAAGAAGCAATGAGTCGACTGAGATCAGTGAAATGATTTATTATTTTAATTCCTATCATTTAGACAAGAAAATTTAATTTCAAAAAATTTATATCGAAAAATTCATGCCGAAAAATAAATTTAGAAATGATAATATAGGCATGATACTAAAAATGAAAATACACATAGGTATGATAATGAATAAATACACATACAAACAAATATAACATTTATGTTTTCAAAATTAAACAACTCACATATAAAAATAAATTTAAATATGATAAATAATCCAAATTATTGTAAATAAATAACATATAATGTAAGTGGTTGATAATTAAATGGATAAATGAACATAGAATCATTTTTCCTTCACTCATGTCATTATTCTACTTAATTATTTCCTAATATACTTCATACACCCTTTCAAGACTAATATTTTCAATATCATGATGGAAAAATAAGTTTTTTTCATGATATTGATGGTCTTAAATGTGAGAGGTCAAATATTTCACTCCATCAACCATATCATACAAGTATCTTTGTTTAACATGAAAAACTACATTATACCCTTAATCCACAACATCTTCCACATAATATACCATTTTTACTTGTGATTAGAAGATATATGGATCATGTAATTCACATTCACCAACATCCACCAAGAAAGATAAGATTTATAATGTCCCAACCCTCCTCATTGGCTTGAGTCGGTATGGAATTGGTACTTGTACTTAGGTGAAATCCCAAATATGATAAAGGATGGCAATAAATGATAAGGGATTCAATAAAATTGGGGGAAAAATTTCCTTCGAAAATAAAACAACCACAAATAACATACCAAAACCAAAAAGATCTAAATGATGTATGAAAATATAGTAATAAAAAAGAAAACAATACAAAACAATATGAGAACCCATATCAGATTACAATATGGAAAACAAAAGCAATAAAACTCAACACTCCAAAGACACTAACTCTATAGATGTCAACATGCTACATGCTCCAAGTCCAAAATATGTGTTCAAATATCATGAAGCATCACTAAATAAATGTGAAACTTTCCATTTACCTATATCCTAATAAAATATATCTTCAAACGCAATAAAGTTCCCACGCAAGGGGGTGGGTAATGAAACTTAATAGATTTTCACCAATTGACTTTCCTACTCCCACCAGTAGAATATAACATGTTATCACATTTATATAAAATAATATATATATATATATACAATTAAAACATTTCATATTAGAATATAAAACCATTCCTTTAACCAAACACTTTTCCCAAATGAAATCCATTTCTAAGGAAATCAACCAAACAATTAGTTAAAACCATTAAACAATTTTCATTTTAACAAAAACCATTTCATTTCACATATCCACAAGTCCACACATACATTCCCAGGTGATAGTTCCATTCTCATGATAACTCTCTCATCAATCCACCAAGTCATCACAAGGTAACCATATACTAGTGCCCAAATGAAACACGCCCCTTAAACAGGGTCACATCAAGGAAAATGAACTCACACCAACCAATTATAAAAAAACAAGTTTTTCCAAACCATTTAAATAAAAAATCATTTTTATTAAAACTCATTAACCGTTTCTTATAAAACAAACCAAACAAACATTTTTAAATCTTCATTTTAAAATCATTCAAAAAAAATTTGCACCATAATTCAATAAATTCACAAACCATCACTAAAGAGGGTTTCTAAAAAGATTCACACAAATATTTCGCAATAAATTTAAAGAAATTAAAAAATGAAATATATTCTTCAAGTTATAATAATAGGAGTTGAGAGTGAAGTCCCCAAACTTAGAAACTATGGAATAAATGAATAATGGCATTAATTCTTCAACAAAATATGTTAAAACTCCAAAAACCCACCTTATATATCATTACATAACATAAAAACAGGAAAATATCAACATTATTGGAATAAAATATCATATAACTATCCCCAACATAGTAGATATATGAATATAAGTGAGGTAAGAAGAATATATCTAAGATAAACTACTAAGAACGGAGACTTACCAAGGAATCTGGACTTCAATGCACTAAGAAATGCCAATGGATTGCTTTCGGATCAATAAGAAGGGTCTCCACATCCTTTTGGATGATAGAAAAATATGTTAGGGATGACTTAGATTGGAAATGAGAGGTTTAGGGGAAAATCCAAATCAGATTCACATTTTTTGGATCTAATTTTATACCGTGCATTGTTAGGGTCCACTGTTAGGCAAACCGTGTGCTAACGATGCATATACCTCTGTCTCACAAATCATAGTTTATCCTAGTTGGACACATGGTTTTTTCAAACTGTGAACCTAACTTTGTGCCTAAATAGAGTCCATTTCCTCATTTTTCATGGTTTTCTATAGGAGTTTCATGGTTTGTACTAACTGTGCTCAAGTTGTGCACCTCTAAAAAATCCCAAAAACATTAAAAAATTCCTCCAGACCCTCCCAAACATCCCCCAAAAACATTAAATACTTAAAATAAACAAAATAAATGGTAATTTATTTGAAAATGGGGTTTTAAATTCTCCACACCATAGGAATTACCTTCCCTAGAAAGTAGAAACCCATCATTGTCCCAAAAGAGTTTGGGGTATTGATTGACTATTTCGTTCTCAAGTTCCCAAGTTTCTTCCTAAATCTAACCATGCTACCACAAAACCAATAGTATACTAATGATTTTTCAACACAAGAATTTCTCTTGACTATCTAAAATCTGTATTGGGATATGAACCAATGAATCATTCTAATCTAGGTCAACATGATCCCATTGATTCAAATGGTAAGAATTAGGATGATACTTTTTCAACTGAGATACATGAAATACATTGTACATTGAACTGAGTCGTGGTTTTGATGAAAATTGGTATTCTAACTCACCAAACCATTCAATTATCTCAAAAGGGACTATGTATCGAGGAGATAACCTTACATGCTTCCCAAAATGATGATGCACAAGCCTCAGATAAATTCTCAAGAACACGTGTTTACTCACCTCGAATGACAATGTTCATCGATGATGATCTCCAAACAATTTTTGACGAATCTAAGTTGTCACCATCCTTTTCCTGATCAACTGAATATTCTTTGTTGTCACTTACAAAATACATAGTACAAATAGTTATGTATCGCATGTTTCCACCCAACAAATTGGATAACAAAAAGGATGCCAAAAATGCATAAAAACGATCCATATGTACCAAGGCCTGGTAACTATTGTTATATAAGAACTCCACTAATAGTACGTGATCCTACCATGATCCATAATGATATATTACACAAGCCCGAAGCATGTCTTCCAATGTTTGTATCATTTGTTCATATTTTTCATCCTTCAGAGGATAATATGCCATACTCATGGTCAACTAAGTTCCAAGGGATTTCTGTAAGTATTTATATAAATGAGATGTAAACCTTGGATATATGTCTCACACTATTTAAACTAGTATAACATGACTCTTTACTACTTATCGGATATATATTTTAGACAATTCCTTCACCATATAAGATTAACAAATATGAGTGAAATGATCCAAATTTTTTAGTCGGTCCATTATCACCCAAATGGAATCGTGTTTCTGAACCATCCTTGGGAGACTTTTCCCAAAACCCATAGTTATTTGTTCCCATTTCCAAAAAGGAATAGATAAATACTACAACATACCTATTTTTCACCGATTATCTACCTTAACCTAATGAAAGGTGATGCATATTTTAATGAACCCATCCACCTTTCTTTTCATGCCAACCAACTAAAACTTTTCTTTTAGTGACTTATAAATGTTATACATTCCCGGATGAATAGCACATCTTGAATTGTGGTATGCATGAATAATTTGTTCCTGAAAAGTAATAGGTATGACCATCTAATCTCAAAACCACAAAACTAAACTCTCATTTATTTTACATCCCTCAATGGTCTCCCCACTATTGAGTTTCGACCTCATAGAAATATATTGTTAATTGGATGCCTGTGCGTCTTTAATCATCTCCACCAGATCATGGAATAAAGAAACTATAAAGAAAACTGCAATAATACCTTCATCTTCACAGTCCTAATTCATGTTAGCTATCACTGACATCAAATGCCACTGTTCTGAATCCTCTTTTTATAATTGATCATATGAGTTTATTCTTAATTAATATTCCACAAAATTTCCTTTACCTGGTGTATACATAAAATTAAATTAAAACATTTAGAGATAATCCCTCTAACTTCTTTGTCTCAGATTCAAATCCATTTGTGAGAAAACAGGTTTCAATCTCTTATGATCCATAAATACCATGAATTTATCACCAAAGAGGTAATGACACTAAATATTAAAAGCATAGACTAAAGAATCTAATCCCAAATCATGTTTTGGGTAGTTATTTTCATATAATTGTAACTATCATGATCCATAAGAAAAAAGATGATCTCTCTGAATTATCACACATACTAACCCCTATCCCAAAGCATCATAATACACCATATACCCTTATCGTGATTCTAGAAAAATCAAGACTCGTTCTGATGTAAGGAGAAATTTAAGATAATTAAAATTCATTTTACATTCCTCACTCTATCATAATGGAACATTTTTCCTTGTCAAAACTGTCATATGTGAAGCTAGTTGTGAAAAATCACAAACAAAATGTCAATAATAACCGGGTAAAACAAGGAGACTAAGTATCTCAAAGACATTATTAGGTGGTTTCTAAGATATAATAGCCTCTATATTTCCTAGATCCACATAAATACTTATTCAAGAGATTACATGGCCAAGGAAACATACCTATTTCATCAAAAAATCATACATAGAAATTTTGTCATATAAATGATGATCCCATAAGATTCTAAACACTATAGTTAGGTGTTTCTCAAGTTGAGTCCCCCTCCTTGAATGCACCAATATGTCATCTACAAACACCACCACAATATAATCTATATAACTTTGAAATATCTGATTCGTCAATTCAATAAAAACAATTGGTTCATTCGTAAGACTGAAAGGAATAACCACATACTCATAATGGCCAAATATACTTCTAAATGCAATGTTTTCGAATATCCTCCTCCCAAACTCGTAAGTGGTGATATCCTGATCACAATATAATCTAATAGAACCACTAATATCCCATCAATTTATTGAAAATATCATCAATTAATGGAATTGAATACATATTATTTCTCTTAACTTGGTTAAGATTATGATAATCCACACACAACTGAATAGTTTCATCAGCCTTTTTGACAAACAAGATCAGTGCTTCCCACAGAGACATACTAGGTCAGATGAAACTTTTACTTTCCAACACATACAACTATACTTTCAATTAATTTAATTTTTTTTATCCCATATAGTAATATGGAAGTTAAATAAGACTGGTTCATTGGATGAGATCAATCTTAATCTCCACTTCTCTCTTGGGTGGCATCCCTAAGAAATTTATGGGAAAAATTTGAGGAAATTGTTCAATAACTATTGGAAAACAGTTATTATCAATATATTCCACTAATTAAAAGATAAAATATATCAAATAATACGAGATAGTTACAAGTATTGATTCCAATAATCTCTTTTCACTAGCCTTTACATTCTAGTCTCCTCTAAAGTGATTCATGATGTCATCATCAGTTACAAAACTAACCCCTCAGGTATAATAGTTAACGTCTGATGAGAAAATTTTCAACCAATCCATACCCAGTATTATGTTTTAGAGATCCCTATCAAGTATATAAAATTCCCATATAAACTAAACTCCATTGACATCTATAGAATATATTCTACACATAAAGGGTTTACATTCTCTTTAAATAAGAGGTGTTGGAAGTTTCAAAATAGAAGGGATCATCTCAACATGAAAACCCAACAAATCAGTAGAATAAAAAGTAATAAATTAATACGATTCACTCATTTCAAAAAAATATTATATAAAAATTCTTAGTCACTTAACTTTGTTCTTTAATTCCATATTGATATTTCCATTGATGAGGAGTCATGGTATTCCTGGAATCACCATGGCTTCCTTGGTTCTACTTATTAGAGGTATTCTGCTTCCCTCATCTCATAGAATCATATGATGTCTATGAAATATGACATGTTTCATGAACACCCGACCATGGAGCACTATGAAAAGAGCATTGAATATTCCTGATCTAATTAAAATTGTGTCATGATCTAGGTGGTGTCGTAAAGTCTCGATTCATGTGATCAAAATATCCACATTGGAAAAAATACATCTTTATTCTTGGGTTTGGGAGGAAGTTAATTGGTCTCTCTATATGATTCTAAGTGATCCCACTACCTTGTAAATAGGTTTTCCACTTCCACCGGTTCCCAACATTAGAGTTCCCATGATTTAGAAATGGTATAAACATGCTTCCTCCACCTGTAGTTCCTGAGATGTATCTTTCTACCACTTTCACTCTATTAACCATATTCATATAATCCATTATAAAAAGCATATAAATATTTTATCAAAAAAAATTCCATATCCCTAATTAAAAAATTCATGCCTTAAGGATGCATAAGCGGTAACCACGTGTGAAAAAACCTACTAAATTCAGAGATTTATCTCAATACTCTATCACCGAGAGATTCTATTTCTTTAAGCTCAAAAATTTCATTGTTCTATAAATCATGAACATGTGAGGATATAATTTCTCATTGAACAATTATTCAACATCCTCTCATGAAATTCCTGGTCTAATTTATCCTAAGCTGCTAAATCATATCACTTTTATGTAGGATCCTTTAGCATATACATTTCCAACTTGACTTTCAACTCTATTAGTGTTCTAAGAAAATCAAATATTTGATTCACCCTATTCAGTGACACATCTACCTACTCTTGTTCTAAATCACCCCAAAATATGGGTGGATTTTTCTTCTATAAATGAATGGGACGATCCACTTTCCTTGGTTCATCCCTTCTATTTCTTTTACCCACTACTTGAAAATCATAGAAAATATTCTAAACTAGTTTCTAGTTCACCTATGGCTTAGGTGAAACAACATTTTTAGTGGATTTTTCTAGTTGGTTTCTTCTATATATACCGAGTATCATTTCTATAACCAAAAAATGCCATAAGTATCACTCTCTATTAAATTATGGCTTAGTAATTTCCAATTCTACCATATCACACATATTAAAAAATGGATTTCCAAAATTCAACACTTTTCCTCTTCAACCAATTTTTGAAAAATCCACCATGTTTTTTAAAATCAACCCATTTTAAAAATACTACAACCATTTCCTTTTCAAAATCTCACATTCAAAAACAATTTCAATATTTTTTAAAAATCAACACTTCTTTACCAAATAAGAAATCATTACTCAAAATAAAATATAAAATCCTAGTGGGAATTAGTTTCGATTAATGTATGTCAAGATATTCTCATAAGATAACCCATGAAAATGATGTAACACTTAAATAAGTGTCTCAAAACCCTTATGTACCCAACTACTAGGTAACTTGAGGTTCAGTATAGATTGGTTAGATATTCCTTTTTATTCTCTACATTTCAATTTCCAATAACCGTAATCTTTTCTACCATCGCAACTCGAGAACTAATAAAGAATAATTTTACAAATCCCAGACCAAAAAACCAGTGCTATTTTTTCCAAAATAAAATATGGACTCGCTAAGAATAATACCATTTGTAACATCCAACCCCTCCTCACTAGCTTGAGTTGAGGTGGAATTTGTATTTGGCCTTAGGTGACATCCACCTGATGTCAAAGGCTAAAAATAAATGCCAAGGGATTTAATATAATTGTGGGATGTTATGGCCTTTGGAAATAAAACAACCACAACTAATATACCAAAATAAAAAAATCACTAAATGATGCATGAACCCAGAGTAATAAAATATATATATATATATATATCAACCTATACTATAAGGACACAACCTTAAACATTAAATAATCTTTAATTAACTTAACAATTCACATTGAGCATCTTTTTAGGTTTAGAGCATTAGAGAATTAGGTCATAACATAAACAAAACAACTTGAATATTACATGTAGAAACTTCTACTCAACATCCATTTTTTTCATAAAATAAAAACTCTTGAAAAATAGAGTCATGTCTAGTTCCAAATTTTAGACATCAAGACTTTTCATTGATCCCATACTTAACACTATTCATCTTTAAGACCTCTGAAAAACATTTCAAAAAAACTTCGGATAAGCATAAAAATCTCAGTAAGGGATACACAAAGAAAGAAAAGTGTTATTTTTTAAAAGAAACAAGTAAATCATGAATACTTTATCATAAATAATACTTTTTACCTTTATGAATTGGTAAATACTCTTCACTGAATAAAATATTTTTGATCGCCCATTTGTAACCAAAATATTACCATAAAACCCAGAGAAAGCACATAACATATAAAGGTAACTTATGACATAAACATACTTAAATGAAATAACCATACGGTAGACTTCCACACATATCACTAAACAGAATATACATACAGCTGACTTGCATACTCAATGCATTGTAGGTTATAATGTAACCAATTTTCCTAGTTTATCACGACACCACCCATTATTTGGTTTATCACGTAACTACCCGTCAAATTTCAAAGTACCATTATAAAATCATGACACATAAAATATTACAAATATAAACATTTCACTAATACAATTTCATAAGAAATAATTTCAAGTTATTGAAATAATCAATCCATTTAAAAAACCATTTTCAATACCAAAACTCCAAAAAACAGAATAAGGGGATTTCTTTTCATTTAAAAAAAACATTAAGGCTTATAGAGGAAGCCAAAATAACTATTACGGTAGCAGAGAGGTCATTGTCGATAAAAATGTTAAAAACAATATTTTTTCATTTAGTAAAACTCAATGTATAAAAAATATTCCCTTTGAATGAAATTAAAATTTATAGGGGTTTATACACCTTATAAATGAAAGCTCTGTATAAATAAAAATATGCCTCAATGAACGGAGATTGAGACGAAGTCCCTTACCTCGTTTCCGACTTGACCCATTCATTCTTTAATTTCATGAATAATAAACTTAAGTTAATTTATAATTTCTTAAGAAACATTTTCAAGATTATTATTCCTTTTATATTACTTATTACCTTTCTATAATAATTTGTTAATTATTTGAGTTCATATCGGACATTTTTTCGATGTTCGGAACTTCAGTTAAAAATGAACTTATTATAATTACAAGTTGTTCATGTGGTCAAAATTCCATTGTCTCAAAAATTATATTCATGATTTTGATATCATATATATCGTATAAATCATATTTATATGTATTTATAATAGTACATAGCATTTGGAGATAAGAAATGAAATGCACCATTCAAGGGGAAGGTAAGTTATATGTACGCATTAACACTACTTTCATTTATATTTTGTATTTTAATGAAAATGAAAACATAATGATAAATATATATATTATAATTTTAGTATAATATCATATATAATTAAATTAAATCTATCCTTTATACATCCCACGTATGGTATAAACAATTCATATCACTTTGAGGGGGCGGCAGTCCGCACTTCCTCAAATGAAATTATTGTATTTACCCACTATGGAAACCATAAAGGTATTCTATAAATGAAAAATAAAGTAGCATATAAACAATATAAATATAATATATATCACATATAAATATAGTTCCAATATAATGGATACCATGATAGGCGGTTTGAGACAATTGAACAATCATCGTTTTGTGAGGCAGTTGCTCGCCGTCCACCGAAACAGTATGTTCTTTAACCATTAGATGGAGGTGTGTGTAAGTGTAGTTTTAATCCTTCTCATAACAACAACCTAGTATATTGAGGATTCTATTTTTGCTATAAAATAAATTAATAAAAAGATTTTATGGGTTGGAGAAGGAAAATAAACCAAAATAACTTAAGAGAAGATGTTAACTTTAAATCGGTTAACTCTCTTCGGTTTGAACCAAAAGGATTTCTTGAAGTGCCTTATTCCTAAGGTAAGGATTATAGGTGTAAGATATAGATTTAGGTAACTTAATTGGGCAGAGTTTGGATGATCCAAGGGGCTTGTGAGGTGTGACTAATGGGTTAGATGTGAGAGCTTTTTATAACGGGGAGGAGGGACTCTTTAGGAAAGTTTGAAAATATTATTTTATTATATAATAATTTTCTTTTACTAAAGGTCAAAAACTCATTAAAGTTGAAGATAATATGACTCGTGTTTGAAATAAAATCATCCAATAAGATTTTTATAGGTTTTAGATATTTTTTTAATTTTTATAGTTTTATTTATTTAAATCATTCCTCAATGAGGTAAACATTGTATCATTATTGTGTCATAAATAATTTTCGTTATTTGATGTCTAAAAATTAAAAAAAATACCATGATGTAGGAAATATTTTTAAATTTAAAAATAATATTTATAGTCTAAGAGATAACTTATAAAACCCTATGTAAAAATTGATTTACTAAAAGATATATGTTTATGTCATTTTTGTCTTTACTTTAAATTAATTAACATAAAGTGTCATTATCACTCTCAAATGACTCTATGGGGTCCCAAAATCTACCCAAGGATGCCCATGGTCGTACATGTATCATCAAATAGGATTATAACACATGTTAGAGTAATTTTAGATTATTATAATATTATGTTTACCTTGAATTACCCTATTTACCTTTAACTACGGGATATAAAAGTCAAAAGTTACTATTCACTAAAAATTATTTTCATCTTATTGAACCAGATTTTATTAACTAATAACAACCATTTATGTTTTATTTTCGAAATTAAATTCACATAAGTGGTAAATTTTCATTTAAATGAAAAAGTCATCTTTTTAACTACTACTCGGTGTTTTCACTATTCAACAAAAATTGAAGGTTTTTAGAAAAATACCAAACATTAAGCCTAAGATACATTTGATATTCGGAATTAAAAAAATATGTATATATTATAAAATTAAAAACATAAAATTTTCATTAATTAATTTTAAATTAATTCCTATTGTCAACACAAAAAGCGTGTTTTTAAGAAATAATAACTATCAAAATATTGACACTTGTTTATATCCAATTTCATAGTGAAATTACTTGGATTAAATGGTAAAAATATAATCTAATTACATTTTAAAACCAATTAAAAATATAATCTAACCATATAAAAAAATTATATTAAAATGTATTTTTGAATTAAAATACAGTATTTTTCACTATTCATTAAAAAAATGAATTTTATTAAAAAAATACCTAAAATTTACCCAAAGAAAATTTTGATGTCCCAAATCTCAAGAAGAATTTTATTTTTTAAAATATAACATATAAAAGTGACCAAAACTAGATTTAAATAGGGTTCTCCATTAAAAGGCAGTAAATCAGCCTTTTAAAGAATATTAGAGTATTTATACTTAAAATTAGATTCATTCACATTTTAAGCCTCTAAATTTTATTGGATAAATGTAAAAACATTTAAAAAACATGTATATTAATATTTTAGTTAGAACTATTCATTTCTTTCAATACAACGGCTAGAAGTTAACTACCATTTAAAATAATATTATATTATTATTTTTCAGTATGACTTAGCATTGTGTGAAACATAAGATTTAGAAGAAACAAATTGTTGTGTATGGGGTATGCCATAAAACATGGAATCCCCTTTAAATTAAAATTAATATTTAATTCACAAAAATTAATAAATATTAAAATGTATTATTATTTATTTACCTAGGATGTTTCATCCTTCCCCCCTTCTGAAAATTGTGTCCTCCCAATTTTATTCACTTATCAAATAAATGTGGGTATTTATCCCTTATATCATTTTCAGATTCTCATGTTGCCTCTTTAACCATATGGTTTTTTCAAAAAAAATTACCTGGTGGATTAACTTATTCCACAACACTTGATCTCTTTGGTCAAGAATCTAGACCGGTTGTTCCTCATAAGCAAGATTCTCTTCCAACTGAACTACCTCTGGGCTCAAAACATGGGATGAATCTGACATAAACTTTCTCAACAATGAAACATGAAAAATGTTGTGTACCTGGGATAAAATAGGATATAAATCCACTCTGTGAGCAACTGATCAAACTTTCTCTAGGATTTCATAAGGTCCAATGAACCTCAGACTCAACTTTCCCTTCTTACCAAAACGCATCATACTTTTCCATGGAGAAACTTTGAGAAAGACATAATCACCTACCTCAAAAGGAAGATCCTTCCTCTAGTTATCCACATAACTTTTCTATCTGCTGTGAGATATTCTCATGTGCTTATGAATCAACTAAACTTTTTTTCCATCTCTTATACCGATTCTGGTCCCATCATTTTACTTTCACCTACTTCATCCCAAAAAACTGGAGTTCGAAACCGCTTCCCATATAATGCCCCAATTAGAGCCATCTATATACTAGAATGAAAACTATTTTTATAAGAAAACTAAACCAAAGAAATATATTGGTCCCAACTTCCTTGGTAATCTAGTGAACAAGCTCGTAACATATCCTCCAAGGTTTGAATTTTTCATTCTGACTACCCATCTGATTGAGGATGAAAAGTTGTACGAAAATTTAATTCAGTACCCAACGACTTCTGAAGGCATTTCCAAAAGTTAGAAGTGAACTTGGTATCATGATCAGATACAATAGAGGGGGTAACTCCATGCAACCTGAATTTCAATTTAACATACAACCAATAAAGTTGATCTAGAGATAGAGTATCTAGAATATGAATGAAATGATCAAATTTAGTAAATCAGTCAATATTAACCCAGATTACATTATTACCTTGAGATTTCTTTGGTAATCCCAAAATGAAGTCCATGGATATATTTTACCATTTACAGTCTAGCACCAGTAAAGACTGAAGAATCCCTTTTGGTAACTACAACTTTTCTTTAACATGTTGAAAAGTCAAACATTTTAAAGTAAATTCAGAAATATCTCTTTTCATTCCGTCCCATCAGTAATACTCCCGAAGATCTTTGAACATCTTAGTACTTCCAGCATGAACTGAAAATGGAGAACTATGGGCTGCACATAACAATTATTTCTTCAACTGTGAATCACAAGTCACACATAATCTCTTTCCAAACCTCAAAACACAATCTTTATAAATGTTCAATTCCGGTAACTTACCCTTCTGAACCAACTCTACATTTTTCTACAACTCACTATCTTCCTTATATGCTTGGTTAATTCTATCTGAGAGAGATGATTTCACTGACACCTGAAAAAAAACAGATGAATTTCTTGCACCAACAAATTTGATGCCAAAGTTCATCAAATTGTTAATCAAAGGATCTTGTTCTAAACATAACATGCTTAATGTAGCATTACTTTTCTTACTCAAAGCATCAAACACTTTATTTTCCTTTATTGGATGGTAATGAATCATAAAATCATAATCCTTGATTAATCCTAACCATCCACTCTGTCTCATGTTTAATTCCTTCAAAGTGAATATATACTTCAAACTTTTGTGGTCAGTGTATATTTCACATTTTACTCCATACAGATGATGCCTCCAAATTTTTAAAACAAAAACAACAGCAGCAAATTCTAAATCAAATGTAGGGTAATTTAACTCCTGAGGTTTCAACTAACGTAAAGCATAAGCAATCACCTAATCATTATACATTAGGACACAACCAAGTCCTTTCAATGAAGCATCATTGTAGATAACAAATTCACCATCTCTGGAAGGTAATGCCAAAACAGGAGCATTCACCGATATTCTTTTAAATTTCTAAAAACAATCATCACATTCCTTTTTCCAAATGAACTTAACACCTTTTCGAGTTAACTTGGTCATTAGACTAGATAACTGTGAAAAATTATCAACAATCATCTAGTAATAACATGCTAAACCAAGAAAACTACGGATCTTGATTTTATTTTTTGGTCTTTGCCATTCTTCAACAACATTTGTTTTAGCAAGATCAACAGTTATTCCATTTTTTGAAACAATGTGACCAATGAATGAAATTTTTTGTTATCAAAACTCACACTTTCTGAATTTCCCAAACAGTTTCTTTTATTTTATGGTTTTCAATACAACCCTTAAAGGACTTTCATGTTCCTATTTACTTTTGGAATAAAACAAAATATCATCAATGAACACAACCACAAACTTATCCAAGAACTCACAGAAAATTCTATTCATAAGATCCATGAATACAGTAGGTGCATTGTTTAACCCAAAAGGCATAACTACAAATTAATAATGGACATATCTAGCATGAAACGTAGTCTACAGAATGTCTTCTTTATTTACATTCAACTGATGGTACCCCGACCTCAAGTCAATATTCAAAAAATATTGAGCTCCCTTGAGCTGATCAAACAAATCATTGATATGAGGCAAGGGATAATTGTTTTTAATAGTGATGTTATTAAATACTCTATAATCACTGCAAAGTCTCAATGAACCGTCTTTTTTAAAAAAAATATAGGTGCACCCCATGGTGATGTGCTAGGTCAAATGAAACCTTTATTTAATAACTCCTACAATTGCTTCTTTAACTCTAAAAGTTCAATTTGATCCATTAGATAAGGGAGTTTTGAAATTGTATTAGCATCAGGATCTAAGTCAACAGTAAATTCAACTTCCCGATCAGGTATTATACCAAGAAACTCATCAAGAAAAACATCAAGATACTCATTTACCACTGGCACGTCATTAATATGAACAACTCCTTTGTTTTCAACAATATGTTCAAGGTAACATTCATTTACATATTTTACTAGTTTCTTAGCTTCTTGATATTTTATCAAAATTAAGGGTTCATTCTTGTACACAAACTGAAAATATTTCTGAAAAGAAACCTATTTAGCTCTATAGTTAATATTACCACGATAAAGGGAAAGCCAATCCATGCCCAAAATAACATCAAACTCTACTAGAGGCAAAATTATAAGGTTTTTAGGTAGATTCTTTCCGCACACAAGGATAGAAATGTTTTTATGATTTCTTTTTATCTCAACATTCCCCCCCAGTGTTTTTACCATAAGTTAAGGATTTATATATTGAGATAGAATTCCCAATTTACTAAAAAACTTATTAGAAATGAAAAAATGTGTAGACCCTGAATCAAAAAACACATTGGAATAATCTGAAAAAACAAGCATTGTACCTGATACTACTTCATTTGATGGCCCAACATCTGCTGAAGTAGTTGAAAAAGATTTCACCACCCTTTTCTGCATGTAGTCCAGAGGATTTCCCTCAGTTGAGTTATTTTTTGGACACTCATTTATATAATGACCCATTGCACTTAAAACATCTTATTATTGGATTTTCATTGCATGATTGATCAACTTCCTTATATTTTCAATAAATATTACCAAACTTACCACACCAAAAGCACTTTCCAAACATTGATAAACATTTTACAGCATGCTTTTTACCACACTTATCACAAGATGGATATTTAATTTTCTTACCTCTAGGATTCTTTGATGAATTCTTTCCCTTTTCCTACCAATTAGACCTATTATTTTATTTACTCTATTGGAAAACCTAATCATCATAAAACTTTATTTCTACCTTCTCGTCACATATGAAAAGTTTCTTATAGATTTTTAATTCACAAGAGGATAATGCTCTTTGATGTCGTGGCATCAAACCTGAGTAAAAATGGTTGATTTGACTATCAATATCTCAGATGAAATTTGGAGAATACCTTCCCAGTCAAGTGAATTTTGCTTCATAAGAATCCACTGAGTCATCCTCCTGCCTCAATTCCAAGAATTTTTCTTCCATCCTAAGTCGAAACACCTTAGGAAAATATTTCTCAAGAAACATACCTTTGAATTTATCTCAATCAAGATAATAAATCTCTTTACTATCCTTGATATTTTTCACCAAAGACCACCACAGATCGGCTTCACCTTCAAAATGGTAAACAACAAGACTAACCATTTTATGTATTGAACACCCCATGACATCGAAAATCTTCTCCAACACATTGATCCACCCATCAGCTAGAACATGGTCATATGATCTTCTGAATGATGGAGGATGTTTCCACATGAAATGCTCCACTACCGACATGTTCCTCTTTGGCTGTTCTGGATGATCTCGTGCATGGATACCACCACCATTTATAGCCTGAGTCAACTATTCTATCACTGAAACAAACTATTTAGTTCCAATTTCTACCATCTCAGGTTGCTGATTTGGAAGGTTGTCTTCCCCCTGATGTCGTCCCATCATAGTTTCCATGTTTTCTTGGTGGAAAAACATTCTGAACACAAAAAATATCTTGCGATAAGAAACATGGTAATCTGGAAATGCTATATAATTTTAATCTTACCATATATTATTTTATAAATATTAATTTAACAATATCCTAACTCCTAAAGTTGTCTAAACCGACCTATGATACCAACTATAAGGACCCAGCCTTAAACGTTACATAATATTGAATTAAGTTAATAATTCACATTGAGGATCTTTTCAGGTTTAGTGTTTTCGATAATTAGTTCATAACATAAAAAACGTGAATATTACATGGAGACACTTCTACTCAGTATCCTTTTTTTCATAAAATAAAAACTCTTGAAAAAAAGTGTCATGTTTAGTTCCATATTTTAGACATCATGAC
This sequence comes from Viscum album, assembly GCA_963277665.1. NCBI lineage: Eukaryota > Viridiplantae > Streptophyta > Magnoliopsida > Santalales > Viscaceae > Viscum > Viscum album. The sequence continues at coordinate 819,806,197 of OY728165.1, forward strand.
TTTTCCTTGATCCCATACTTGACCCTATTCATATTTATGTCCTATGAAAAAACATTTCAAAAAAACTTGGGATGAGCATAAAAAATCTTAGTGAGGGATACATAAACAAACAAAATTGTTAGTTTTTTAAAACAATAAGTAAATCATGAATAATTTATCATAAGTAATACTTTTCAACTTTATGAAGTAGTAAATACTCTTCACTAAATAGAAGATCACTGATTACCCATTTGTAACCAAAATATTACCTTAAAACCCATAGAAACCACATAACATATAAAGGTAACTTGGGACATAAACTTAAATGGAATAACCATACAGTCGACTTCCACACATATACTAAATGGAATAGCCATATGGACAACTTCAATACCCAATGCATTGGAGGTTATAACGTAACCACCCTTCTGGAGTTATCACGACACCACCCTTCATTTGGTTTATCACATAACCACCCGTCAAATTCCCAAGTACCCTTATAAAATCATAACACATAAAATATTACAAATATAAGCAGTTCACTAATAACATTTTATAAGAAATCATTTCAAGATATTAAAATAATCAATCCATTTCAAAAACCATTTTCAATACCGAGACACCCAAAAACATAATAAGGGTTTTCCTTTTTCATTTTAAAAAAACATTAAGGCTTATAGAGGAATCCAAAATAACGATTAAGGTGGCGGAGAGGTCATTATCGCTGCAAATGTTAAAAACATTCCTTTTGTCAATTAGTAAAATGCTACATAGAAAAAAGACTCCATTTGAATGAAATTAAAAGTCAAAGGGGTTTATACACCCTATAAATGAAAGTCATGTATAAATCAAAATATGCCTCAATGATAGGATATTGAGATGAAGTCCCTTACCTCGTGTCCTACTTGACCTGTTCATTCCTTAATTTTTTAAATAATAAACTTAAGTTAATTTCTAATTTATTAAGAACATTTTTTAAGTTTATTATTCATTTTATATCACTTATTACCTTTCTATAACAATTAATTAATTATTTGAGTCCATATCAGACATTTTTTTGATGTTCGGAACTTGAGTTAAAAAAACTTATTATAATTACAAGTTGTTCATGTGGTCAAAAGTCCATTATCTCAAAAATTATATTCATGATTTAGATATCATATATTTCATATATAATATATATATATATATATATATATATATATATATATTTATAATAGTACAAAACATTTGGAGATAAGAAAATGAAATGCATCGTTCATAGAGATGGTAAGTCGTACGTACGCATGAATGCTACTTTCATTTCTATTACGTATTTTAACGAAAATGAAAACATAATGATACATAAGTATAATATAATTATAGTATAATATCATATATAATTTTATTAAATCCATTCTTTATACATCTTATGTAAGGTATGAACGAGTCATATCACTTTGAGGGGGCGGTAGTCCGCACTTCCTCAAATGAAATTATCATATTTACCCACTATGGAAACCATAAAGGTATTATATAAATGAAAAATAAAAAAGAATATAAACAGTATAAATATAATATATATCACATATAAAAATATTTCCATCATAATGGACACCATGAGAGGCAGTTGTAGATAATTAAACAATCATTATTTCGTGAGGTAGTAGTTCATCGTCCACAGAAACAGTATGATCTTTACCCATTAGATGGAGGTGTGTGTAAGTATAGTTTGAATACATATCATAAAAACAACCTATTATATTGAGTATACTTGTGTTTCTATAAAATAAATTATTAAAAATATTTTAGGGGGTTGGAGAAGAAAAATAAAACAAAAGAACTTAATAGAATACGTTACCTTTAAATCGGGTAACTCTCATTGGTTTGAACTAAAAAAATTTATTGAAGTGCATTCTGCCTAAGGTAAGTCTTCTAGGTGGAAGAGAGTGATGTAGGGAGCTTAATTGGGTAGATTGTGGATGATCCAAGGGGCTTGAGAGGTGTGAGAAATGGGTTATAGGTGAGGACTTTTTATAAGGGGGGAGGGGCTCTTTAGGAAAGTTTGAAAATATTATTTTATTATATAATGATTTTCAGTTTATAAAGGTCAAAAACAAATTATAGTAAAATATAAGATGACTCATGTTTGAAATAAAATTATCCAATAATAACTGGAAAGGTTTTATATATTGTTTTAATTTTTATAATCTTATTTATTTATATCATTCCTTAGTGAGGTAAACACTGCATCATTATTATATCATAAATAATTTTCTTTATTTGATGTCTAAAAAGTATAAAAAATATCATGATGTATGAAATATTTTTATCTTTCAAAATAATATTTATATTATAATATATAACTTATATAACCCCATGTAAAATAAATTCTAAAAGATATATGTTTATGCCGTTTTTGTCTTTACTTTAAATTAATTAACATAAACTGTCATTATCACTCCCAAGTGGCTCCATGGGGTCCCAAAATTGACCCAAGGATGACCATGGTAGGACATGTATCATCCAATAGGATTAAGACACATTTAGGGTAATTTTATATTATTATAATATTATTTTTACTTTGAATTACCCTATTTACCTTTAACTGCGGTATATACAAGTCAAAAATTACTATTCACCAAAAATTATTTTCATCTTATTGAACCAAATTTTACTTACTAATAACAACCATGTATGTCATATTTTCTAAATTCAACTCATAGAAGTGGTAAATTTTCTTTTAAATGAAAAATTCATATTTTTAACTACTACTCGGTGTTTTCACTATTCATCAAAAATTGAAGGTTTTTAGAAAAATGCCAAAAATTCAATGTAAGATACATTTGATATTCCGAATTCAAAAAAATATGTATATTTTACTAAATTAAAATCATATAAGTTTCATAAATAAATTTAAAATTTATTCCCATTGTCAAGACAAAAATCCTATTTTTAAGAAATAGTAACAATCAAAAGATTGACACTTGTTTATGTCCAATTTCAAAGTGAAATTACTTCCAATGACCAACATTGGATTAAATGGAAAAAATATAATCTAATTACACTATAAAACAAATTAAAAAGATAATCTAACCATATAAATAAGTTATATTAAAAGGTAGTTTTGAATTAAAATATAGTATTTTTCACTATTCATTAAAAAATTAATTTTATCAGAAAAATACCAAAAATTTACCCAAAGTAAATTTTGATGTCCCGAATCTAAAGAAGAATTTTATTTTGTTAAATATAACATATAAAAGTGACGAGAACTAGATTTAAAGAGGGTTCTCCATTAAAAGGTGGTAAATTGACTTTTTAAAGAATATTAGAGTATTTATGCTTAAAATTAGATTCATTCACATTTTAGGCCTCTAAAATTTATTGGATAAATGTAAAAAGATTTAAAAAACATGTATATTCATATTGTAGTTAGTTATATTCATTCCTGAAAATGCCTAGGAGATAACTACCATTTAAAATAATATTATATTATTATTATTCAGTATGACTCAGCAATGTGTACAACATAAGATTTCAAAGAAACCCATTGTTGTGTATCAGGTACCCCATCAAACATGGCATCCACTTCAAATTAAAATTAATATTTAATTAAAAAATATTAATAAATATGAAAATGTCTTATTCTTCATTTATCTGGGATGTTATATATACCATAACCCATATCAGAGTACAATGAGGAAAAAACCAACAAAACTCAAATAATCCAAAAACACTTACTCCACAGCTCCCAAAATTCTCTAATATCCAACTCCACTATCTATGCTCAAGTAACATGAAGCATTGATAAAGAAATGATATAATTTTATTTTAAATATGTCCCGATAAATGATATCTTAAAATGAACCAAAGAACTCAAGCAGGGGGTGAGTATTGAAACTCATTAGGTTTTCCCCAAATGAATTCCCTACTCATGTCACTAGGATATAAAATGTTGGTACATTTATATAAATAAAGTTATATAAAACAATTTAAAAGTTTTTATATGATAATATAGAACCATTACCAGACCCAATTAGTTTTCCAAAACCAAATCCCTTTCTAAGGAAAACAAAAAAACCATTCTTTAAAACCATTCCATAATTTCCATTTTGGCATAACCTATTTCATTAAACATATCCTCACATCCACACATGGATGCCTAGGTGAAAGTTCTATACTCATGAGCAGTATCTCATCGATCTACCAAGTGATCACAAGGTAACCATATACCAGTTCCCTAATGGAACATTCCCTTTCTATCGGGTCAAGTCAATGAAAATAAACAAATGCCTACCAATTATGAAAAAACAAATTTTTTCAAACCATTTCAATAAACAAAATTTTTATTGAAAACAATTCCACAAAAACTTTTCCCATAAAACAAACCAAACAACCATTTTTAAAATAATAATTTAAAAATCATTCAATAAAGAATGTTTCACTGCAATTCTACAATTTCACAAACCATCACTAAAGAATGTTTCTAAAAAGATTATCAAAATCAATTTCACAATAAATTTCAATGAATTAAAAAAATGAAATCTATCCTTCATGTTATAATAATAGGAGTTGATATTGAATCCACCTACCTCAAAAACTATGGAATAAAGGAATAATGTCGTAAATTCTTCAAAAATATGAGTTAAAACTCCAAAAACCCACCTTATTTCTCATTCCCCAGTGGAACAAACCCCTTCCACAGGGTCACGTTAATTAAAATAAACACTCACAAAACAATTATTACAAAACCATGCCAAAGACAATTTTGTCAAACCATTTTAATAAAAAACCTTATTATTGATAAACTTTCCTTAAAACCTTTTTCCCTAAATCAAACCCAATGACCATTTTCAAAATCATCATTTTAAAATCATTCAATAAATAACTTTTCACCACAATTTCAAAATTTCACAAACCATAACAAAAGAAAGTTTCTACCAAGATTTTCACAAAAATTTCACAATAAATTTCATGAAATTCAAACAATTTGAAATTTAGAATTCAATTTTTAACAATCAGAGTCGAGAGTGAATCCCACTACCTCAGAATCTATGGAGGAAATGAAGAAAAGCATAAATTATATATCAAAACGGGTTAAAACACCAAAAATCGCCTTAGATATCATTCCTTAGCATCAACACAAAAAAATAAAAACATTATTTGAATCAAATATCATATATATATCCCAAATGGACTAGATCTATGAATCCAAGTGAGGGATAAAAACATATCAAAGAGAAACCACTATGAATGGAGATTTAAAAAGGAATATGGGTTTTGACGAACCAAAAAACATCAACGGATTGCTTCCATATCAATGGGAAGGGTCTTTGTGGCCTTTATAAAGAGATAAAAACATGTTAGGGTCGACTTAATGGAAAAAATGTGTTTATAGGAAAATCCAAAAAAATCTGCAATTTTCAGATCTAATTTTTTGTCATTCACGGGTAGGGATCAAGATTAAGAAAATTGTTCCCTCACCGAGAATATTCCTATATCGCCAAAAGAGCAGTTTCTCCTAATTGGATGAACAATATTTCCAAACTATGTGCCTACTTATATTCCACTATCTCACTTTTCATAGTCTTCTATAGGAGTTTCATAGTTTGTACTAACCATGCTCAAAACATGCACCTCTCAAAAATCCTAAAAAACAATTCAAAATCCCCCTAAACCCTCCGAAAATTCACCCAAAACTTTAAATACTTAAAATACATAAATAAAGGGTTACTTGTAACACCCTAAGCTTCCACGATACGCTTCTCTTTCAATAATGCAATAGCTTGCATTGTACGCAAGTTCGAGTTTCTAACACACCGCGACCAACCAAAGTAGCCGTTATGAATAGTAATACCCACCTTTTGAAATTATATAAATTTTATATTTCAAAATGGACATCATTTTTGGATTCAGAATATCGAAATTAGCCTATGTTGAAATTTTGGTATTTTTCTGAGAGCTTCCAATTTTCGATGAATAGTAAAAAAATACATAAAAACAACTTTTTTAATCGAAATAAATTATAGTGATAAATTATACTATTGAGTGGTTTTAAATTATAATTAGAATATATTTTTACCATTTTATCCAATGGTGGTCATTATAATTAATTTCACTTTGAAATTGGACATAAACAATTCTCAATCTTTTGATATATATTGTTTCTTAAAAAATGCTATTTGTTGTGACAGCGGGAATTAATTATAAAATTAATTGATGAAACTTATATGTTTGTAATTTTTTAAAATAGACATAATTTTTGAATTTGTAAAATCAATTATAGCTTAGGGTGAATTTTTGGCATTGTTCTGAAAAACTTCAATTTTTAATGAATAGTGAAACGACTAAGTGATAGTTAAAAACTGATTTTTCGTTTAAATGAAACATTACCACTTGTTTGATTTGATTTTAAAAAATCTGACATACATGGTTTTCATTAGGAAGTAAAATGTGGTTCAATGAGATTAAAATAATTTTTTTGTGAATAGTAACTTTTAAGTTTAATTACTCGCGATTAAAGGTAATTAGTGAAATTTAAGGTAAAAATGATATTATAAAAATATTAAAATACCTTTAAACATGTCCTATCCTTATTGTATTAGTAATTGTCAACCAAGAAAATCCATGGGTCAACTTGGGGACCCCATGGAGCCACTTGGGTAAGAAAATGACATTAATAACTTTTTATTTAAAGTAAAAATAAAATTGTCACAAACATGTGTCGTTTTACTAAAACAATATTTAGGAGTTACACAAGTCATATTTTTGACCATAAATATTCATTGGAAATATATCATGATTTCCTACATCATGGTAATTTTTTTATAATTTTTAGACATTAAATAAATTAATTTTTTTATGACACCATGATGATGTAACAATTACATCATTAATTAACGATTTTAAAAAAATGGAAGGATAATGTAAAATATATGACTTAAACTTGTCCAAATCCTATTGGATGGGTGGATTTAAAACCCTTATCACCTTATCCTCAAAATATATCATTGTGGGGACTTTAGAATCCGAAAATCATTTCATAATAAAGTAACATTTCAATCCTTCCAAGAGTGACCCTCCTCTCCTCTTATAAAAGGCCCCCACCTCTAACACCTTATTCACACCTTCAAATCCATTTGGATCGGCCAAACTCTGCCAAAATACTCTCTAAATTTCCCTATATTACTCTTATAAGCCTCAATTTTTGTAGAATTCTTCCCAAGGAATCCTTTGGCTCAAATCAAAAAGAGTTACCCGATTTTAAGGTAATGTCTTCACTTATGTTATTTTGTTTTATTTTGCTTCTCCAACCCCTTAAACTATTTTTATTCCTTTATTTTGTAACACCACCAGTATCTTCAATAAAATAGGATGTTTTTATGAGAAGTATTTGATTTACACTTACACACACCTTCGACTAATGGTTAAAAAACATATTGTTTCTGTGGTTGGCGAATTTTTGCCTCGCGAAACGATGATTGTTCAATCTTCTTTTAACACCTATCATGGCGGCCATTAAGATGTCAATATATTTATATATGATATATATTATGTTTTTTTCCTTATTCTTATTTATTTCTCATTTATGGTATACCTTTATGATTTCCATTATGGTTAAACGCGATAATTTCATTTTAGGAAGTGCGGACTACCGCCCCCTCAAAGTGATTTGAATCGTTAATGCCATATGTGGGATATATAAAGGATGGAGTAAATGATATTATATATGATATTATATTGGAATTATAATATACCTTTATATCATTATGATTTCATTTATTGTTGACTCAAGTACCAAAGATCGACAAACGACCGTTATTAACTTAAATGATGACATAATTTTTGTAACATTGTAATAAGTGATATAAATGGGATAATGAACTTGAAAATTTTTCTTAAGAAAGTAGAGATTAACTCTAGTTTATTATTAAGGAGTTTAAAGAACGATCGAATCAAGTCAGACACGAGGTAAGGGAACTTCTTAACAGAATTTCTATTCTTTGGGTTAATATCCTACTTTCAAATTATGTCCTGATATTATTATGTCCTATCTTGTATTTGTACTTTCTTTATGTGTACTTATAGTGAATACACATAATAGATTTATTTTATTTTAAAAAATTGATCTTTTTAAGGGACTTTGTCTCAATCTCTATTCATTGAGGCATATTTTGTTTTATACACAAATTTCTTCTATACGGTGTATAAACCCCTTTGACTTTTACGTTTATTCAAAAGGAATATTTTTATAAGATGTGTTTTCCTAAATGAAAAAAAAGGAATGTTTTTCTTGTTATATGTATGCGGCGACAACAACTTCTCCGTCGTCGTGACCATTATTTGAGTTTCATCTTCCTCTACAAGCCATAACTTTTTTTTAAATGAAAAATAAATACCAAGTTTTAATTTTCTTTTATTCTGGTATTGAAAATGGTTTTAAAAGTGTTTTTATTATATCAATGTGTTTTATTGATATCTTGTGATTGAAATGTGGAAATTTAATGTTTCCTTTATGCATGTTTTATGTGATACGATTATGTTATGGTTTATGATATGTTTAAACCTATTCATATGAGGAATGCATTGGACTTAATAAGTGACGGGTGGAGCCCGCTATAGCTCCTCGATGCATCGGTAGGTCTCATGAGACAAACTAGTCTCTTGGCATGAGGCCTTCACAAAATCTTATTTGTAGACTTGGCAAGAGGCCTTGGCTGCATGGTTATGATAGTATGTCATTATGCATTCCATCATTATGAAAGTGGTTATTGATATTGCATGTTATTATTCGACCAGTAGAATATCCATGTGAATAAGTAAATAGAATTATTTCATTTTACTTTTTCCATTTTATGTAGAAGTTCAAGTTTAAAAGGCTTTTGTTTTAGTTATGCATTGCCTTAAATTTTTATGTTTATTTATGAAATCTTACGCTATATTGTTATCCTTATGGAGCATCTGAGCTCACCCCTTTCAATGTTTTAATTTTTCCAGGATGTGAAGAAGTATTTTATGAATGACCTGAAGGGATAATATGAGGGGATATGAAGACAAGATGTTGTTAGAGTTTTGTATTACTTTATGATTTAATGTAAAACTTATGAATGTATCTAGTGTTTCCAAGGCTACTAAACTAATCGGTCTTTCAAGACTTGATCTTTTGTGATCATGCCAATGTTACGCAATAATGCACCGACTGTGGGTAACTGGGGTCGGGGCGTTACAGTTGGTATTAGAGGCAGTTTAGTACTAACCTTGGAAGCTAGATTTACATAAATTCTGATTAGAGCACATATCTCTAAGATAGTCTTTGAGGATTAGTATAGAATAACTTCCTAGAATTTTGGTATTATAGAGATTTTGTGAGTTTTTCGGGCAATACATCCCTTTCTAGATACGATCAGGTAGAGGCACCTCTAGAACAGATGTACCTAGGGGTAAAACCCAAAAACACTGCTTTGAGCTAGACTCGAACGGAAACTGGTTCACGACAACGGGCCTTGCTGCACTCTTGGTTACGACACTCCCAGGGGATATGCTTAGGATAATCCTCATTTTCTTTAAAAACCACTATGAAGGGTTATGAGTATATACTTCCTCAAAGAAAACATTTTTATGATTATGGATTATATCCATAAATAGTTTAATTTATGTTAAGTGTTTTGCAAGGTTGTAATTATGTATTTTGATACATAAACTAAACTAGTTTATTCTATTATTTAGAAATGGTGCCTAATGGGAGGAATGGAAACCGTATAAATTCATGCACTCCATGTAGGGATTGCCCTCCTGCTCAAGATAATTATAGTGGAGTTGGAGATACAACTGGTGTTGATCAACTTATCACCATACTGGGACAACTCACTCAGGTTATGAATAATAACCTTACTCATATGGAGCACCATGCTCCGCAAAGTGGAGGATAAATGTTAGACCAATTCATGATGCAACAACCACCAACATTTAATAGGGGTAAAAATACTTTAGTAGTTGATCAATGGATAAACTTCTTAGAGAAAGTATTCCACGCCTTGGGGAGTAGCGAAAGGGAGAAGGTGGTCATGGCAGTTTACCGCCTCACTGGAGATACTGATCAATGGTGGTCATTGATTCAAAACACAAAGGAATATTATGAAGTATCAAGTATGGAACGGAGGGAGTTTAAGGAAATTTTCTTAGAAAAATACTTTCCGCATGACCATCGAGCTGATATGGAAAGACAATTTCTGAGTATGAGGCAGAAGGAGGATGAGAATGCCACAAAGTATGAGGATAACTTTACAAGGTTAGCAAGACATGCTGCAGATTATATACGTAACCCAAGAATTAAGATTGATCATTTTTTTGATGGGTTAAAATCATTTCTCCGTCGATAATTAGTCTCACAATCCTTCTCATCATATGAAGATATTGTCTCGTGTGCTATCAAGACAGAAAAAAAAATCTCTAAATCTTATGAAAACAAAGTAAATCAAGAGAAGAAGAGAACGGTGGAACAAGAGATAGACAAAGGGAAAGGGGAAAGAAGGATTTTCCATTATGTGATAATTTTGGGAATAATCACCCTGGTACTTGCCTAAAAGGAATGGGAGTTTGTTATAAATGTGGAGAAAAAGGTCACCAGGATCGTGATTGCAAGGGAAAGAAAGAGGCTATCAATGTTGAATGCTATAATTGTAGGGAAATGGGGAAGTATACAAATAAATTTCCTAATAGTCAGGGAAACTTACCTCAAAAAAGGCCAAGGGATCAAGGACAATATTATGTTTTTACTACAGTTGAAGTGGAATAATTAATGTATGGTGCTTTTGGACTCAAGGATTATATTCTGGTTATAATAATAATGTGATATATATAAGGATTTTACTACAGTACTTGTTGTTTTCATTAAGTTTTTAATATGATGAAGGTAATCATATTTTTATATGTGACAATAAGAGAAACTTTACTTTGTTGGAGGAATCTGATGATACAATAGATTTTGGAATTTAGAGACCTTTTAGAGAAAGTCTAGACGGAGGTATTTTGGATAACTATAAAGGTTGGAATGGATTAAGTTTAACTTTGTATAGTATTGTTTAAGGTTAAAAAATTTATTATAATACTATAGTTTTAGGAAAAGGACAACATGCAAGTTGGGGGATAACCCGTCGCGTCAGACAAAGCTGTAGGAATCGAACCAACAACCATAGTGCGACAGGCCTTTATTACCAACCACTAGCCTACAGGAAGTCCCTGGTTATTACAAAAAAGTTTTCCTAATCTAAATGGTATGTGTTAATATTTGGAACCTTATAAAATTATGATAAATAGAATATTTTGAGTTCTATTACCTTTTGGAGTGAATGATGGGTTTGTGGTAAAAATTTATTAAATAATGAAAGTCTACATAAAAAGTAATTATATTTCCTTATGTTCTTAGTAAATCTCCTAAATAAATTCCTCAACTTTATGAAAGGTAACATAAAACAAAAACTTTGTCGGTTAACTTTTCCAACTGGGGATTCAATGACCATTTAACCAATCACAAGTTTGTAATTTTCTTGTGGTTAACTTTCTCCTAATCCTGTTTTCTACAACTCTCGATCAGACCTTGATGGTTTGTTTTTCCTCCATATCCATATTTTCATAAAATCCTAGTATGGGTTATCTCAGGTTACCTTTGTACTTCTCTTTCTTTATTTTAAAGTTATATTTTTATTAACTTTATTTACGATGTGGGTTTTCCACAAAGGTGTTTTCTATTTTCAACATTTTATTTTCAAAGAAAAATTTTAAATTGTGAGGAAACAATTTATTGAAGTAAGGGAGAATGTAACACCCCAAGATTCCATGATACGCAACTCTTTCAATAATGAAATAGCTTGAATTGTACGCAAGTTCGAGATTCTAACACACCGTGACCAACCAAAGTAGTCGTTATGAATAGTAATACCCACCTTTTGAAATTATATAAATTTTATATTTCAAAATGGACTTCATTTTTGGATTCGGAATATCGAAATTAGCCTATGTTGAAATTTTGGTATTTTTCTGAGAGCTTCCAATTTTTGATGAATAGTAAAAAATACATAAAAACAACTTTTTTAATCAAAATAAATTATAGTGATAAATTATACTATTGAGTAGTTTTAAAGTATAATTAGAATATATTTTTACCATTTTATCCAATGGTGTTCATTAGAATTAATTTCACTTTGAAATTGGACATAAACAATTGTCAATCTTTTGATATATATTATTTCTTAAAAAATGCTATTTGTTGTGACAACGGGAATTAATTATAAAATTAATTAAAGTAACTTATATGTTTGGAATTTTTTAAAATATACATCATTTTTTAATTTGGAATATCAATTATAGCTTAGGGTGAATTTTGGAATTGTTCTGAAAAACTTCAATTTTTGATGAATAGTGAAACCACTAAGTGATAGTTAAAAACTGATTTTTCGTTTAAATGAAACATTACCACTTCTTTGATTTTATTTTCAAAAATCTGACATACATGGTTGTCATTAAGAAGTAAAATTTGGTTCAATGGGATTCAAAAAAATTTTTGGTGAATAGTAACTTTTAAGTTTAATTATTCGCGATTAAAGGTAATTAGTGAAATTTAAGGTAAAAATGATATTATAAAAATATGAAAATACCTTTACACTTGTCCTACCCTTATGGGATGAGACATTTCCGACCAAAAAAATCCATGGGTCAACATGGGGACCCCATGGAGCCACTTGGGTAAGAAAATGACATTAATAACTTTTTATTTAAAGTAAAAATAAAATTGTCACAAACATGTGTTGTTTTACTACAACAATATTTAGAAGGGGTTAGACAAGTAATATTTTTTACCATAAATACTAATTGTAAATCTAAAAATATTTCCTATATCATGGTAATTTTTTTATAATTTTTAGACATTAAATAAATTAAATGTTTTATGACACCATGATGATGCAGTGATTACCTCATTAATTAATGATTTTAATAAAATGGAAGGATAATGTAAAATATATTACTTACACTTGTCCAAATCCTATTGTATGGGTGTATTTAGAACCATTATCACCTTATAATCGAAATATATAATTGTGGGACCTTTAGAATCCGAAAAGCATTTCATAATAAAGTGACATTTCAATCCTTCCAAGAGTGCCCCTCCTCTCCTCTTATAAAAGGCCCCCACCTCTACCACCTTATTCACACCATCAAATCCATTTGGCTCGGCCAAACTCTGCCCAAATACTCTCTAAACTTCCCTATATTACTCCTAGAAGCCTCACTTTGGGACTAATTCCTCCCAAGGAAGCCTTTGTCTCAAATCAAAAAGAGTTACCCGATTTTAAGGTATTGACTTCTCTTATGTTATTTTGCTTTATTTTTCTTCTCCAACCCCTTAAACTATTTTTATTCCTTTATTTTGTAACAACACCAGTATATTAAATATAATAGGATGTTTTTATGAGAAGTATTTTATTTACACTTACACACACCTTCGTCTAATGGTTAAAGAACATACTGTTTCTGTGGTTGGCGAATTTCTGCCTCATGAAACTATGATTGTTAAATATTCTTTTAACACCTCTCATGGTGGCCATTAATATGTCACTATAATTATATATGATATATATTATGTTTATGTTTTCCTTATGCTTCTGTATTTCTCATTTATGGCATACCTTTATGATTTCCATTATGGGTAAACGCGATAATTTCATTTTAGGAAGTGCGGACTACCGCCCCCTCAAAGTGATTTGAATTGTTAATGCCATATTTGGGATGTATAAAGGATGGAGTAAATGATATTATATATGATATTATACTGGAATTATAATATACCTTTATATCATTATGATTTCATTCCATTAAATACAAAACAGAAATTAAAGTAGCGTTCATGCGTACGTACGGCTTACCGTCTCCATGAACGGTGCATTTCATTTCATACCTCTAAATGTTATGTAATATTATGAATTAATTTATATACTGGATATATATGATATATATGATATCAACATCATGAATATAATTCTGGAGATAATGGATATTCTACCACATAAACAACTTGTAATTATAAGAAGTTTATTGTTGACTCAAGTACCAAAGATCAACAAATGACTGTTATTAACTTAAATGACTACATAATTTTTGTAACATTATAATAAGTGATATAAAAGGGATAATGAACTTGAAAAATGTTCTTAAGCAAGTATATATTAACTCTAGTTTATTATTCAGGAGGTTAAAGAATGATCGAGTCAATTCAGACACGAGGTAAGGGAACTTCTTAACCCAATTTCTATTCTTTGGGTTAATCTCATACTTTGAAATTATGTCATGATATTATTATGTCCTATATTGTATTTGTACTTTCTTTATCTGTACTTATAGTGAATACACATTATAGATTTATTTTATTTTAAAAAAATGACCTTTTTAAGGGACTTCGTCTCAATCTCCATTCATTGAGCCATATTTTGTTTTATACACAAATTTCTTCTATACAGTGTATAAACCCCTTTGACTTTTACATTTATTCAAAAGGAATCTTTTTATACGATGAATTTTACTAAACGAAAAAAAGGAATTTTTTTCTTGTCATACTTATGTGGCGAAAATGACTTCTCTGCCGTCGTGACCATTATTTGAGTTTCAGATTCCTCTATAAGCCATAACTTTTTTTAAATGAAAAATAAATACCAAGTTTTAATTTTGGTATTGAAAATGGTTTTGAAAGTGTTTTTATTATATCAATGTGTTTTATTGATATCTTGTGATTGAAATATGGAAATTTTATGTTTCCTTTATGCATGTTTTATGTGATACGATTATGTTATGGTTTATGATATATTTAAACCTGTTCATATGAGGAATGCATTGGACTTAATAAGTGACGGGTGGAGCCCGCTATAGCTCCTCGATGCATCGGTAGGTCTCATGAGACAAACTAGTGTCTTGGCACGAGGCCTTGACAAAATCTTATTTGTAGTCTTGGCACGAGGCCTTGGCTACATGGTTATGATAGTCTGGCATTATGCATTCCATCATTATGAAAGTGGTTATTGTTATTGCATGTGATTATTAGACCAGTAGAATATCCATGTGAATAATCAAATGGCATTATTTCATTTTACTTTTTCCATTTTATGTTGAAGTTCAAGTTTAAAAGGCTTTTGTTTTAGTTATGCATTGCCTTAAATGATTATGTTTATTTATGAAAGATTCTGCTATATTGTTATCCTTACGGAGCATCTGAGCTCACCCCTTTCAATGTTTTAATTTTTTCAGGATGTGAAGAAGTATTTTATGAATGACCTGAATGGATAATATGAGGGGATATGAAGACGAGATGTTGTTGTAGTTTTGTATTACTTTATGATGTAATGTAAAACTTATGAAGGTATCTAGTGTTTCTAAGGCTACTAAACTAATCGGTCTTTCGAGACTTGATCTTTTTTTATCATGCCAATGTTACGCAATGATGCACCAACTCTGGGTAACTGGGGTCGGGGTGTTACATTACTTACTTGAAGCCTAGGGTACTACAAGTTCATAGAAGTAAATTACAAGGAATCTCATTTTATACCTATGGAAATTTTGACCTATTTAAATTTGAATAAAACAACTGAAAAATGACTATGGTAATTTAATTCTATAATATCAGTCAACTTTACATAGTATCCAATTTCAAAAACTATAAATATACCACTATTCTATTTTTTTAAACCCTCTTTCTCTTCGACGTTATGAAATTTAAATCCTTTCACATTATAACCATCAAACTTTATAGCTTGTTTTAGAGGACCTCAGGCCAAAAACATCAAATCATCAAAAACCCAACATGATTATAAGTAGTCATGATCTAAAAAAATGCACATGAGCCTTATCCTGGTTGGTAAGGACTCTGCAAGTGCATCCGGGAGACCCGGGATCAAATCCAGGCGGAGACATTATTTCCCGGTCTGTAGCAGTACAGTAGTAGTACTGTAGTAGGTAATGTAGTAGAATTGTAGAAGGTACTGTAGTAGTACTGTAATAGTACTGTAGTAGTACTGTAGTAGTACTGTAGCAGGTACAGTAGAGGGAACTATGCAGTACTGTAGCAGGTACTGTAGTGGGAACTGTAGCAGGTACTGTTTGGCACTGTAGTAGCCGAGAATATGCCCCCGTTTGGGCCTTAGGGCCACCAATTTGGTCCCCGAGTCCTTTAAGGCCTTCGGGCCACCCAGGCCTTCGGGTCAGTAAGGCCTTTGGGCCACCTCAAGGCCTTCAGGCCACCTTAAGTGCAGATGCAAACCAGAATACCTGTGAGGAACAAGATCTACAAGGAGTATGAGCAAGGAGATACATAAGATAAACAGATTGAAAGAATGAGAGGGTATAGAACCAACCATCGGGACAAGCCTGTGTATGCACGGGAATGGCTAGCCGAACAGCCATGCGAAGGTAGAGAGAAGATTTCATGATGAAGATGTTGGGGAGGAGCAGCTCCAAGTAATTAGTCTGGGTTATATGTAATGTTTGAAGCCTTCAGGAAAAATGAATTCCTCTAAGGCCTATGGGCCATGTAATACTTATGCCTACGGGGATTTTAAGGGTTTCACCTCACCCCTTGAAAGATGTATTATCAAAAATCAATAAAAAATAAAGGCCTTCGGTCCATTGAAGGAAGGATCTAAAAAAATTAATATTAATTATTAGATGTAAAAATATATATATATTAGCATAACATCCATCTTGATTGTAACATATATTAACTTACATGATGTGAAAACCATTATAAAAGTTGTTTATTAACAAATTTTGTAATATATTTATCATTTCATGTTTGACTTCTCATTCTCCTTTACATTTTTATCTTTATATATTCAATAAATGGATCTAAAATTTCATAATTCATAAGAACATATCTATGTGCCTCTAATAATTTCATTTTTATAAAGGAAATATTTTGGTTCCTCCCAACTGATTGTTCAATAGTATGAAATATTTTTGATTTCCTGTGTAGTTGATATTGAGTCAATATTTTGTCAACATGTCCAACTCAACTAAATATTTTCTCAATATCAACAAAGTATCTAGAACAAAAGGTAAGACACTCCACTACTAAGTAGCCTTCAAAAATAGATCCTTCAGCCTAAGATTTATATTTGAAGTATGATTTCAAATGGCCAATATATTTGGGAAATAAAACAAATGAAACATAATTATGTATTTAATAAAGTTCCAATAATTGTTTACATAAGATGAAAAACATATAAATAAAGTACCCCTCAATTGGATATATCCATCGATAATGCACAGGACCTCCAAATATGGTTTCCTTGACCAAATTTAAAATTAAATTAAATGTGATAGTAAAAAATGACAAATAAAATATCATATCAATTTCACAAGTCGTCAATACAAATCTACCCTAAAGGTTTTTAAATGGAGTTGGTTGTAGATTTTTCTCACATTTTTTCTAAATAATGTGTAAATTTGGAGTACAATTACAATAAACTTTTCAGGTAAAAATTTATGGAATGCCAAGGTTTGTAACTGTTTTAGAGAAATATGTGAATGATTACTTTTCAATACATGTTACCTATAATTCTTTAAGTAGACACACCTTAATATGTAACATGAATACCAATCAGATACCTTCACATGTTTTAAAATTCAATGGAATCTATCTTTATCTTTCTTTTTCATTGAATTTTTTTTCATATCATACTTTCCATTCTCATTTAGCCATAGAACCCATGTTATATTCGTTGTTTTTAAGTATTTCCAAGCATTGAGATGTTCCTTCAATTTTCCATGATCATTAATCAATGTGAATATCAAATTATCACAAACATTCTTCTCAATATAAATAACATCAATATTGGGATTCAACAAATTAAATTCCCAATATGAAAGTTTGTAGAATATACATCTTTTCATACATTTTTATGTTATGATTTCAATTGATGATACACTTAAAACTCATTTTCCACTATCATTCAAATGATACACCTTCCCAAATTTTGTTTCAACATTTACAAGTTTTTCCAATATTTCAAAAAATGTTAACAACTTTGTAGGTGGTCTATGATTAATAGAACCATTTAATTTTGAATTTTTCAACAAAAATCTTTGAGATGAATTAATAAATCTTCCATGATAAAAGAAACAACATTTTTTGTTATAAAGAAATAATTTTATCTCAAAATCAAAGTTATAAACAAGACAAGATGGAAACTTTTTAGTGTTCCATCCAGATAAGTTTCCATGTATAGGGAATTAATTAATGGTCCACATTAGAATAACATGCATTTTGAACATTGTTCTACAACATACACCATGTGTCTTAAAACTGCTAATCCATAACTCTTTTAATTCTTTAATTAAAGGCTACAAGTATACATCAATATCAATTTTAGGAATTTTTTTCGATGAATAGTCATTGAAATAATAAAATATTATTGTTTCATACACATCCATAGAGGTAGATTATTATGGATCAAACAACCATCCAAATTCTATAACTATTACTCAAAATCCAAAATGGGTTGAATCCATTGGCAGCCAATCCCAATCGAACATTCCTAGGATCATATGAGAAATCTAAATAAAATGAATCAAATGGATTCTGATTTTTTAAATCTCTTGGATTTATTATTAACCCATCATTATTATTATCTATAGAATGTCACTTCATGTGTCCATCAGTTTTAAATAACATTAATAATATTTTTAGTCGATCTTTTAAAGTTAATTAATGAAAAACCTTTGTAGGCGTGTTATTTTTCTTCATCTTCGTAGTAGTATAATTATTCATACTTCCAAAATCACCAATTAACAACAATCAAGAAGATGAACATTTTTTAAAATACTATATTTTTTGAATCCTCTCCCCAATAATTTACACAATAATTAGTACAAGAATGTATTTTTGTATAATTCATACCAAGCTTGTTTACAAATTTTTTCATATCATAAAAAGACTCAGGGATCTTAGCTTCATGAGAGGCATCACAAAATAATTTCAATATCATGGACCTCTCCTTATCTATAATTACATATAGGCATTTGATATCGTAAAACTTCAACATAAAATAAATTTTTTAATATTTAAAACATACACCATATAGCTCTTAATTTCCATCATCAAATAAATCATGAAATGAATTTTTCTACTCAGTGAATTTCTCTCATTCATTAGTATCCATTTAATCAATAGGAGGATCCAATGATATGTTACAGTATGGATCTAGTTTTCCAATAGACCTAAAAACATCACTTTTCATGTTACTATTTGTAGCACCCTCAAATAGTTGTTCTGATATGTTTTAATGTTGATTTTGATGTCTGGAAATATCTAAATCATCATTTATATGGTTTCCTTTTTCATTATCCATTTTCAATGAAGTTGGGAGCTCATTCTACTGATTGAAATCAATGCTCAAGCTTTATGTAACATTCATTTATCCATTCCAAATCCAACACAAATATTGAGTAGGTAATAGCTTCAATATTAAGTGTTCATAAACTTCACATCTATTAAACCATCTTCTTAATTTATATTTAAGGCATGGACATCTTATTGTTCCATCAACGGATCCATTAAAAATTGAAAAATATAAAAACTCCTCCAAACCCTTAGAATAATAAGGTGTGTTCCCCAATAATTTGACCCATATTTTATTTATATATATCATAATGTTCCCACACTTTTTTAAAAAAGATTAAAAACATAAGTATTAATATGTAGAAAAATATATTGATGGAAGTGAAAAAAACACAACCCAATAGTTATAAGAAGAGTCATATAAGTACTAAAAATTTCAAAGTAAAGGAAAAAAATCATGGATAGTATAACATAAAATAGAATCAAGATAAAAATATACAATTATTAATTTAAAATATGAATCATGATAGAAACACTCTAGGTTCACTAAGACTACGTGAACCTAGTAATTCTTTGTCACCCTAACAATGGATTTAGAGTTCTAACAAAAATCTAGATAGAGGAGTTGTCATGTAATACTTCACTAGCATTGATAATGTTGAATGATCTCTTCTTATCTTGGTTAGACTACCCAATAACCCCAGGTTTCTCATAAGTTTTAATAAACAAATACAACCGATAACAGAAAATATTTCATTAAGAATTAAATAAACAAGTAACTTTCGACACATTGAGAAAATGATTGGTATCATAGAAATAACTTAAATAATATTACCTTTTAATATTTAACAAGTTAGAGTGTAATTATTCAATTTGTAACATCAAGTATCTCTCTTTGGTACTCAAAATAGATATTTGCGCAACCTTTTTTCTTTTATTTTTTAAAATACTTATCAAATATATTTCTATCCATTCACTATTTTTAAAGGACTTTGTTATAAATATTTGAAATATATAATGGAATAATTTATTATACCTCAAATATTTCCTAGTTTCCCAACTATTATTAAAACTTATTTAATTATTATAATGTAGATAAACACCTTTACTACTAACTAAATTTATAGTTTAAATTTTAATATTTATGTTTATAACATTCTAGATACCAACATAAGTAGTTATTTAAAAAATCATCACTTTATACCACTCATGATATCTAGAAATTTTTTAATCATTAATTAGTAATAATATACCAAAAACTATTGTGTTTTATGTTAAAAAATATTTATAATATGTAGTTATAGATTTTTAAGATCAAAAAATCTTCACCACAACTTCTGAATATTGAACACTAGAAGATAAATACCAATATACTCTATAGAAATTATCATGATAGTTCTCGAATTAATGGATGATGTGAACTATAAATTTATGCTTCATTATTTTTTATCAACACATCCTTTCAATTAAAAAATAAAAGGATATGATGTGTCAATCAATTCATTAGGATTAGTAAATGGGATATCCTTAAATAAATACCAAGAAAGACTAGATTCATAAAATTTGTATTAAACTTTTTTCCTATGAAAATGGTGGTACAATCCCACCTCAAAAAGGACTAAGACACCCTAGAGAAAAAATTAAGACTTAAAAATAAAAATAAAAACCAACTAAAATTCATTACAAATGGAAGAACTAACCAAAACATAACCTAGAATCAATGGAGGCACGGTGAGGTGAAGGGGAAGAGTAGCGGACAGGGGTTCGAGGGAGAGAGGGGAGAAGTGTTGGTGTGGTGAGGGTTTTGGGAAAGGTGGGTAGCAAGGTAGGGTATGGTCAAAGAGGGAGAAATAGTAAAGGTTTTGGTGACATGATGAGGGTTTAGGGTAGATATGGGACCAACAAGAAAGGGTTTGGGGAAATAGGGAGCAACGGCAACACAACAAGGTGAAAAGGGAGGCGGCAAGGGTTCAGTGGAGAGAGGGGTTAGCAGTGAGGGATTTTCTCATGGTTCTCAGGGGAGAAGGCGGAATCAGTGATGAGGGTAGTGAGTGATTGGGGGAGGGGGGCTCCTGGGAGGGCCCTCGAGGGAGGGGTGGTAGGGGTGGTCAGTGGGGTCTTAGGGAAGTAGGGGAAGAAACACACTTTTCAAAAAATGATAAATAATTATATGATGTTTGTGAAATCACTGCTAAAAATTCCACTAAATTCAAAATTTTGTGTATTGAAAGATAGTGATGGAAAATAAATCATATCTCTAGGTGGAGGCGGTTGTCCACATGTATGCATGAGCAATACTTTCACTTCTAATTTTATATAATAGAGGGTTCATATTAGTTGTTCCATAATCATGATAAAATTTTAGTATATTTATAATTCTAAATTTATTATTTTATTATTAATAACATGTATTTAGAAGAGTTGGAATAAGAAATAAATTGAAAGAGATCAGGTTAGATGGTTACCTCTTCTTCGGTAGGCCTCCTTTAGATCCTTTCTCAAGGACTATTTGATTTTTATTTTAAGAAGACCATAATATCTTATTCATGGATATGGAAGTTTAGAATATAATTTAGAAGGTATAGGTCAATCTAGATTTCTCAATTAGGTGTAATGAAAAGAGATATGGGGTGCATGTTTATAGGGGGAAGAACACACTTAGAATTAAAAAAATATTTAAATATAATTAATTTATTTCTCAAGTATAATGCTTCCAAATGATAATAAATTCAAATAAAAATAGTATAAGGTTAAAATATTATCATTAAATTAAATTTATAGAGGTTTTTGTTTCATTATAAACCTTATATTTTTTTTAACCCCTTTATTAACCAATTTTAAACTTAACTGCAGTAATAGATTTTTTAATACATAAGGGTATAATTTTAATTATAAGATAAAAATTGGTTCATAAATGTAAAAGGGGTAAAATTTTAGACCAATTATCACCATAATTTTATAATTTCATGATTTTTACTATTTTAAAATAAATTAATAAAATATGTTTTTTCTAAAAAATCATTAATGTTATTTTTGACACTATTGATTTACTTTGAAATTAAATTCATCAAGATTTTTATGGAATTTTAATCTAAAACTTTCACATATCTCTAACGTTATATATTTATCTAAAAAATTCAAGAAACATTATAGTTTTCCCAAATTTCATTACTTTTAATATTTTTGACATCCTTTCTTTTATTTTTTTATTAATTGAATAAATATTTTATCAATGTTGTGTAATCAATTAAGGTAATTATTCAATCACTAAGAACTATAAATAAATTACCATGATAGAAAAGTTAACACTTACTTTAAATATAAATTAATAACTAAACTTTTCCTCTATTTATCTTTATGATAAACTTTTAGAGATATTACAGTCAAGAGAGTGATCTTTTGAAATTTTCCGTACTTAAAATAATATGAATTTCATTATTAGGGGAAAATGGAACCACAATTCCGTATATTCTAATTTAAGATGTGTATGGTCAAAATAAATACATATATTGAAATAGATTCAATTTTTTTGTTGCTTTTGAGACTATATCTCATGGTTCTTTACCTTGGTTTACCCATTTTACCCTTATTGAGGCGACAAATATTTACGATGGTTACTATTCATAATGAATAAAAAAGTGAAATATTTTCCAAATTTAAACCTCATGATTCCAAATATTGTATCAATTTTTTAAATAGTAAATCTATATAAGTGTTAGAAATCAATTTAAAAATAAAATCATAAAACTTAACAAAAAACTGTTTTGAGAAATATACGTTTTCAAGCATAATAATTAACTTATATAAAAAATCATGAATATTGCTGATTAAAATAGAATTAATTAGATTATTATAAACAAAATGGATAATATTTAATTTTTATACCTAATTTAAAATCTAATAGGACTTTTAAATAAATTTATTTAACGAAAATAAATGATCGTATTTGAAATTTGTATTTTTTTACTATTCACTGAAAAATATATCATTTCAGAAAAAAACCAAAAAATATACCCAAATATAATTTTGAAATTATGAATTAAAAAATTATTTCATTTTTATGAAATTAAAATTCTAATTTTTTTATAAATTAATTATAATATTCATACACAGAATTCGACAAAAATTATTTTTGAAGAAAAAATATTTTTGAAATATAAAATAACTTTTCTACAAATTGAGTAGTTAAAAATTATGAATTAAATAATGTATTTTCATTAATCAAAATAATTCTATATATATTTCATAATTTTCTTAATCCTATTAATACCCATCAATTTAATGGTTATGTTGTAATATATCATGGTTTGTTTTAAAGTCGATGTTGAATGTCAAGGAGGCTATCGAACACTTTCAATTTATTTAAAAAGAAATATATTATAAAATATTAGGGTGTAAAATTTTATGAGAGTCGAAAATAATTATGAAGATAACTATTTTAAATTTCATTATTTTTTTAATACCTTTAGCATGAACATTCCCATTGTGGACTCTTTAAAAAGGAATCCATCATATGTTAAATTTATTAAGAGGTTTTTAGAAAATAAAAGTGAATGGGGAGAATTTTATACCATTAATATCACTGAGTATTGTAGTGTTTTCTTTAAAAATAAGGTACTTTCAAAATTTAAATACACTGAAACCATTTTCATTTCATATATAATAGGATAAATTGAGAGAATAAACAATGTTTGTGACTTAGGAGAAAGTATCAATTGGATGACTAACTCCCTATTTATAAAGCTGGGTCTTAGGGAATTGAAACCAATTTCTGTTTGTATATGGCTGGATATTATATCACTTTATTATCCTCATGTAATATTATATGACCTATTATTTAATATAAGTAATCCCACACTACTCGTTTATTTTCATATTCTTGAAATGGAGTGTGAAAAGAAAATTATGATCATTATAGGGAGACCTTTATTTTCTGATGTTGGGGATGTTATAGATGTTTAAAGGGTAAAATAACTCTATTATCTATGGAGGATCACAAAGATTTTAATGTTTTTAATGATTATCCACATATTATGAGTTTTAAATTAATATATTTTTTTGAAGAAATATTTATATATGCAGCTATGAAGAAAAATCACCACCCTTATAATGATATAATCAATGATTCGTCTGATGTATATTTTAATGATTTTTTTATTGAATCAAAATCCACTCATCAGATGAAAAATTTAGGGGAACCATATATCCAAATTATCTTATTCATTTCTTGATATCATGAAGTGTTCCATCCCAAACCATTCTATAATAATGATAATGTTTCTCAATTTTTTTATCAGTGTTCACATCATTTTATTGTATCCAATCAACATTCAGTATACTTCTCTTTAAAATTTAGAAAGATAAAGTTTATTTCAGTTTATTTTTTAGATAATAACAAGTGTTTAATAGATAGATAAAATTATGGTTTGAGTTCTTTCCCTTTAGGATTGGAAGATAATATTTGTCAATCTAATGAGATTTTGATGGGAGAATTTATGGAAAATTTACTAGATGGAGTCATAAGTTTTTTACCTTATCCCATGAGTAATTTAGATGATTATTTTTATATTAAATAGATTAAATATTTCCTAAATGATCTAGGGGAATTTTCACCTATTACATAAAGGGTAAACGTTTTTGGTAGTGTTGTTGGTATTAAGAAACCTATTCAAAATGATACACCATTTTATGAACCTGTGAATTCCCTATATGTGTGGGGTTGTAGGGATTGAAAATGGTTTTTTCATAAATACTTTGAGTTTATAACATCTATACTTTGTTCATTTTGTGAAATTCTAAGTCATGAAGCTATTGGTGATAAGTGGTTTATTCCTAGAACCATGGAATATTTATGGAAAATTATACATGAATCTGGTATTATGTAATTTCTAAGAAAATGAGACAAAAGTTATATACCAAAAAATAAATTCATAGCTATAAAGGATTCATACTCACTATTTGATAATGGATAGAACCTTAAAAGAGTAAGTCTCATAGATTACTTTTAAAATTATCATTACACCAGAAGTAGCCCGTGGGTTTAAATTTTTTCTTTAGTTTTCCTTTTCAAATTAATTATCTAACTCCATTTTATTCCAACTCTATAGATAAATTCCCTAAATTTCAATTTTTCTAATGATGATGTTTTCACAACCAAATTTATGGTTGTTTTTTATTGCTAAAAGGAGCTACAAATCATAATGAATCTGCATCAATCTCCCCTAAATTTTATTTCAGGATACATGATTTCTTTAATATAAATTCTTGTATTCTTATGTTTTATATTTATATCTTTTAGGTGTTCAATATTAGAGAACATATGGATTTATCATAGATAAAACAAAGGATTATTTATAATAAAAAAACAATGAGAAAAGATTCTACAAAGAAATCATTTTTAATTTCTTTATTATTAATGCTTTATAATATTTTTAAATATTGTTCTTATCCTATGTTGTTAATTTCGGAAAATTATTTCAAGAGTTTTTTATTTCATGTTATAATATTAGTAAATTTTTTTGGTTATTTATACTATTAAATGTCCATTTCATTAAAATATTGTATGTGCATGATGTTTTTTGTGATCCTTTTGACATATCTGTTGAATTCAAAATTTGTAAGCATGTGTTATTTCTAAAATATTTTTCTGTTCTAAATTGTTTATTATTGGCCACAATAATTATTCTTCATGTTGAGGATATTATTTTTTTGTTTAAAAATTCTCATTTTAACAATTTCTCATGCCTTTATCACTTATAAAGTACATTTATTTTTGAACCAAATTGTTTTAATTATTCTCCCATCTTAAAGTTTAACAATGGGGACAATGTTGGGTTTTACATGTGGTAGAGGGGTCTTAAAATTCATTGAGCTATATTTAAATGTTGTATACAAAAAAATCATCTAAAATATTTCAAAGCTGACTATTTTTTAACACTTTTTTCATTTATAATGTTTTATATTTTCTTAGAAATTTGAAGGGTAAGATTCCAATTTAAAGAGGTTGATTTATATTACTCCACGGATTCTATTAATTTCATCATTTTTCTTCTCTCTCGAAAAAAATTTCATTTGGTAAATTTTTGGATTATATATTTTAATTGTCATTAGAATTAAAAAAATTTATTCAGATTAAACTCATAATATATTCATCCAAATGGTATTTGAAATGAAAATATTAATCTAAGTAGAACTTGTTATTCCTTATTATTTTAACTAATCGTTGGGTTAATTATTCATTCTTTTTTATTAATATTCTCACTCATCCATTCATTTTTTTTCATTTAAAATATTTTTAACTATGTGGTTCAGTTCACATGGAGGTAAAGAGAATTTTCAATGTTATAATTTGACTCAAATTTAAGTGTGTTCAATTAATTTCAAAATTTTAAATTTTAATAAATTTTTTATAAAAATAAACATAATTTTCACCATAATAATTTAATTTTATTTGGAGAGTCACATTTTTAACATGATAGAGTACATGGGAGAAAAATAAATTTGACAAAAAAATCATTGTGGCATTTCAGTTTTTCACTCTTGAGGTTTATTCTTTTCCACTGATTTTGTTGAATTAATTTATTGATGTTAGGAATATAAAGAACCCAACTCTAAAATCCCGTAATTAGTGTTTAATTTATTAAATTGGCATAATATATTAGTTATAATAACCCAAATCATCAAATAGCTCAGTATTCTTTGTAAAGTAGATATATACTTGAGTCATAGATTACATTTGAAAATATAAATTACAACAAAGTGAAAATAAATACTATATATCCTTTAACTCTCATAACGATTAATTCTTCGTATCCTATGGGAAACCAAAAAAAATTAAAGGTTATCTTAGATTCATTGTAAGGGTATACATACAATGGAATCTATTACGAATAAATAGTCATAATCAGTATGAAAAGGTAAATAACTGAAAACAAGTTTCATTTAATCAATAAATTTAGCACAAGTATGAATCCATGGATATTATAAATAAATAAATATAATATATAATAATAACTAAAGTATTGATTAATGAAATTTTTAATATTTTATTTTATGATTTCTTACATCATGATATCTATACCATCAAATCCTAGTGCCAAGACATTTTAATTAATGGGTAAGTATACAATAAAAACTCATTTAACGCTAGCTTACATATTTGTCTCATAAGATCAATTGATATAATTATGGGACATATGATTTTGGGCCCCACATATAACTACATGTTCAATTCATTCCTTATATATCGAATTATCTATTTAATTCATGAACAATATGCCTTATCAACAAATATCCATATTGACTAAAGAGTACTTATTATCAATAATTTCCTAGATAATCAAATAACTTTAAGAGTAAAACATCATATATATAAATGGTATATAGTTTAGGAAATAATAATATCCATTATAAAAATAATGTGGATATTTAATATAAGTTTAATGTCCAATGAGCATAAGAAATTTAATGTCTTCATATAAAGTTAATGACTACAAAATTAATCAAGAAAGTGAATTTAAATTTTTTATTTGGAAAAAATCATCAAAAACCATCAAGATAAAGAATAATTATGATGTAATTATAATATATCCCCAATTAAGTATAAGTAAAATAAAGGGTTTTTCTTTTTTATGAATAGAATTTCTATAAAAATATATTTAAAACGTTATTGAGGAAAATACACTTTTCACTTTGAAAATCACTTTTAAAAACTAGAAATTTTCAGAATATTATGAAAAATATTTTATTTGAAAATAACCTGGTAAACATTAAAGGAAGCTAAAAATTAATGATATATAATTATATTAGTAATATTCTATTAATTTAAATTATTTCAAAACAAATATTCATTTCACCATTTCAATAAAAAGTCAAAGAGAACCTTTTTTGGAAAAGGAAAAGAAGATTACTTTTATACCATTTTGTAAAAATCCAAATTTGGCTAAAAATTTCTTTCATAAATCATTGAATAATATTAAAAATATTCTTGAATACATTTTAATTATAATATGGATATGGAACAAAAATCATATTTTTATGGAAAAGAGAAATAAAGTTGGCTTTTCTTAAAAACATTTCCTCAATCATTTTAAGTGCCAAAGAGAGGGAATAATACTATTACTTGAAAACTTTATGAATAAAAATAGGATAATAAAATGAAATAGTTTTATTCTTTTATGATTAAATAATTTTATTCAATATAAATTCATGCATAAACAATCTTGATTAAAACGTTATTGGATCATAAACCCTTACCGCTTTGGTAACTTTTGAATCACAACACCTATGAAAGAAATAAATTCAAATGAAACATTAAATACCATAAATATAAATAGATTCATGACATAGTATATCAAATGGGTATTATATACTCATCATAAAAATAAATAGGTTCATAATACTAAATATGTCTCAATGGAGTGGAAATTGAGATGCAATCTCTTACAAATATCATACCATTAAAGTAGGTATTAATCAATGAGTTGATTATGTGTACAAAATGTAAAACCAAATTAAACAATTAAAAATAAAACATAAAATGATAAAAATACATTAATCACATAATCTTATAATATCAAATACAATGAAGAAGTAACATAACCCATTGAAAAGAAATTGAGCTATAAAACTCCTTACCAATTAGTAACATTCAAGTAAAATATACATGGATGAAATAATTTAAATTGAAACTCAAAATACTGTAAAGTATGAAGTATTCATAATATAACATAAAAAATATAACTATATACACTATATAAAATTGAATAGGTGCATAATAGAAAATATGTCTCAATGGAGTGTAAATTCAGATAAAATCCATTACCTCACATTTCCCTCTAGTTTAACTTGATTTAACCTCATTTATAATGGTTTTAAAAAATTTATTAATTTATAAACTAACCATAATCATATTTATAATATCATATATGATCTTATTATAACATATTATCAACCATTTTTTAATAATAATTCATTATTATCACTATTTTGAGTGTTAACTACTTTGTTTTCTCATTCATGTTTTGTCACAGAAGTTTGGGTTCTTGTAATATGATATAGTTAAATTATATCCAAAATTATACTAATGTTTAAAATATCATATTTATTTATAGTATACATTTTGTATAATCATATTCGAAATTTAAACATGGAAAATTAATGATATCACTTCATGGAGACGGTAGGACATATGTACGCACGAGCGATGTTATTTATTACTAAATGGGTAGAAAGGAAAGAAATTTAATGATATATTAATTTTATAGAATAAATATGATTCCATAAATATCATATATACTTATTATTTCTATAATTATGACTATCCATGGGACTCAGATATGGAAAACAAATTACATTAGTTCGTGAGGTGGTAATTGTCCGTACGCAAAAGAGATGGCTTTGTTTTCCATTTAATGGAGAATGGTATGGATAAATATTATGTAATAAACATGATAAAATATTACTATATGTGATATACTCATGTTAATATATTGTAACTATTAATAAATATTTTAAGGTGGTAAAATAATAAGTAAAAAAATAATAATCTTGGGGAAGATAGTGACCTTCTCTTAGAAATATTGCCTTTGGATCTCTTATTGTGGACCCTGGGGATAGTCTTTTGGGAATAATATAACCTATATAAATTTTATAAGACTTTTAGTGGGATATTTTTGTTTAGTTTTTGTTTATTTAAATGGCTTCATATGTGTGAATAAATGAGGGAGGGGTGTCATTTTATAATTGAGGAGTAGTATTTTTTAAATACTCAAAATTATTCAATAATGGGAACTCACTCCCAATACAAGTGCCCCAAAAATTGATAAATAAATTATTTTATGGAATTAAATTTCAATAAAAACCTTCAATATAAAAAATAAACTTGATATTTCCTTTACCTTCAGAGTTACTCACTTTTACCATTTTAGTTTTCACCTTGGTAACAAGTTTTCTAACCAATGTAATTTATCCTTTAAGAGTAAAATAAAATGATATGTATTAGACAATTTTGACCCAATGATACTAAATATGAAATCCAATTTATCAAAAAAATCTGTGTTTGGAAAATTGATAATAACACAATTCCATGTAACTCATAAAACCTCGTTTTAACCTTACCATACTAATTAATTATTATAGATTTTACACTTTTTTTTGACAAAAAATTAAGTTTAACTTGTTAAATAATATTAATTTTTTTGATTAAAAATATGGAATCCATTTTATCAAATTCAATTCATACAAGTGTCATAATCTAATTTAAAAATAAACACAATATTGCGATAAAAAGCGGTTTTTCAAGAAATGCATTTTTCAAGCATAAGATTGTCTTATATTAACTATATGACTAGTAATAATCATTATAAGGATTTAAATTAATATATTTAGATATATAATCTATAAATTTAATTTATATTATTCATTATCAAATATTATTATAAAAAATTAAAATCGAGAAACATTATGCACCAACAGTTTCTAAAAAAATGTGTTTTAAGCCTAAAATAAAATTTTTCCAAAATCTGATATAAATATGATTCCATTGTAATTAATTATATTAAATACAATCTAAAGAATACTAATACTAATTTAAAATCAAATTCAAATCATAATGGGTCTTTTAAATTACTTAATTTAAGCGGTAAAGTTTTTCAGAAACCCGCCTAAACCGCTTTTTCAGTTCCTATAAAAGGAGGGTTGAGTTCATTTATAAAAGTGATTTCAAGAATTTTCAAGTTATAAAGCTCTAAAAAGTTTGGAATATGTAATGAGTAACCAATAAAACTTTGTGATTAAGGTTGAGGATGAGGAAGATCATCGAATTGATGTTCAATATGATCATCCGAGAAAGATCCATCTCACAAAGTTCCATTGGAACAAGCCCATTAGAGTGAGGTCATCAAAATAACATCCATCGTATCTAAGTTCATCAGACCAAGTACCATCGAATTTAAATATTTTTGATTCTTATTATGTTCCTAATAAATTTAATTATGAATAGAATAAGGATAATCAGACCACACTGACCATTAGACAGAGACTATCGGATAAGGACCACTAGATTGAGTCTTCAGGACTGGGAAGATAAGACAAACTCTATTAAGAAATATATTTGGATAGTGGTTTTGAAATAAGATTTAATATCAACAAGTTTATTAGTGAATTGTTTAAGTTCGTTAAGTTTGCACTTAGGTAAAGTTTGATTCATCTTAATTATGAAGGAAGAGAAGACTTTCTGAAGTGCATAAGAAAATAAGAAGAAAATAAGAAGAAAAGTGAAGCTTATAATCGTGGATACTTACAAGTTGTTGAAAAGGCTTGTTTGTGGAAAGTGAATATTGGAAAGGATAATTTGGAGTTTAACAAACTATAGAAGGATGATTTCTACTGGGATTTTAGAATTTTTAACTGCTTGTTCCTTTGTATTCTGGAAATAAAATAGTGAAAGAATCCATATTATGGGGAATATCAAACATGGAAAGGAGTATATATTCATACTAAACCTTTTAAATATCATGTGCTGATCCATTTTTATATTTTTTTCATACGAAAGGTAAGGTTAGAGTTATATTTGAGTGGATTATAACTCTAACAAGTTTTAGTGGTTAAGAAATTTTTTCATAAGGAGTTAAGAAACTTTCTGATAAATGAAATGGGAACCACTAATTTAAACCCCCCCACCCCACCCCACCCCACCCATCAATGATCTTGATCCTACTTGGGACCAAAAATTGGTATCCGAAGGTAGGTTCCCTCTGAAACATTCATCTCTAAGAATGGATAATTTTAATTCTGTGAACTATAAGGGGATTCCATTTTTAAATTAAAAGAACTATGACATATAGAAATATATATTAATTCTATATCTTATTTCCCTTGGTTATTATTTTTTGGAAGTAACTACAGAAGTATTTACTCCTCGTATTGATAATACTCTTCTTACTAGTGCTGATAAGAGAAATATTGATAATGATGGAAGCGCTAAAAATTATTAACTCTCATCAATAACTCAAAGTGAGTTTCTTAGAGTAAAGGGAGTTGGAACATCCAGAGTTATTTGAGATAAGTGTAAAAAAATTTATGAAGGTAATAAAAAAGTGAAGAAGGTGAGGTTATAGCTTTGGAGATTGAATTATGAAGATCTGAAAATGAATTTGCATGAATTTGTTGGTGACTTCTTTATAAGGGTGAATGATATTTTTAGAATCATAATATTTCTTTTTGAGAAGTTAGAATACTCTACCATTATTGAAAAGATCATTATAATTATTCCTAATAATTTTTATTCCAATGTTTCATCTTTGGATGATAGGGATCCAGAAACTCTATCTTTAGATAATCTTCACAGTTATCCTATTTCATATGATATGAGAAGAGAGAAGGTTATGAAAAGTAAATAAAAGGGATAACATTAAATGGAATTAAAATATTTATTATAATGGAAAAAAAGAAAAAGAAGTTAAATAAGAATAAATTGATTTGGAAGTAGTGGAAGAAGCTAATGATTTCAATAAATTTATTTCCCCCATTTAAAATAGATACAATAAGGGAAAATGGAAAAGTAAAACTCTCAAATGTTGGAATTGATAAGTTAAAGGACATTTTTACAAAATTTTACAAGAAATAAAATTTGATAGTATGATTCTGAAGAAGATGATGAGAAATATCAAAAAAAAGCGGAAGAAACATAAGGAAAAAATTCCTTATGACAATAAAAAGAAACGTTGTATGAGAATAATAAAGAATAATGATTCCTTACCCAATGATGAAAATGATCATCAAATCAACTTTATTGCTCAAGTTATAAACAGAAGTGATTCTTCAGGAAGTCATGATAATGATTAATAGATGATGGAAAATGAATGGATTTTTAAAAAGAATTTGGAGAATACACTTGAACAAAATACTCAACTGAAGAAAGAAATAAAGAAGTTAAAGAAATCTATTGAGGTCAGAACTTTTGAGAATTGTGATATTGAAATAAAACGGAAAAGTTTTGAATAAAATTTAATTATCAACGATAATCTCAATAATCTAAAATCCACAATTTTTTGAATAAAGTAAATAGATCAAGTTAAAGATAAATGAATTCAAAAATAACATAGATGTTCTAAAAAGTATGTTGGATGAGAAAGAAGAGTTTTTAGAAACATAGTCAAAGTTTCTTACAGAATAAAGTGAGATAAGAAAGATGAGATAAAACTTCACCAAGGCTATTGATGTTAATGGTGAAACATCTAAAGAAGGTGAAAAGAATGGTTTACAAAATCAGGTTTGTGAGAAAACATCCTTCACTAAGAAAGATGGAAATTTTTCAGGAAATTATCCCCCTAAGGAAAGTAGACCAAAAATTGTGAAGAAACAATAAATAAAAAGTTCTAATCGGTTTTACTCTAAATCCAAAATATCAATATTTAGATTTCACTGTTGGTGTTGTGGAGTTTTCAGATACAATGCCTATTCATACTTCTACAACATGTCTCTACCAAGAAATAGGTATCAATCAAGGGAAAGTTATGATGAGAAAATAAGATTAAATTACTATAAAAATTATGAGAAACCAAAAAGGGAAACTCATAAGGTGAAGAAATCTGATTATGTTGTAAAAGTTTAGAAACATGAACATGATAAGTCCAAAAATAAGTTCCTAGTTATTTATTCAAACCAAGTTTGCATGGAAAGAAAGTTATAAGAATCACAAAAACAGCTAAAAAGGGGGAAAAGGTTTCAGAAAATTTAAGAAATGTTGATAAAAATATATCAGTATATTGTGGATTGAAAATTTAGAAAGGTTTTAAGAGATGTGATAAATAAGGTAATGTTACTAAATTTTTTTTAACTATCCTACCAGAACAAGAAGAAAGTATGAAAGATTTGTTACAAACTCATTGTAAAAAAAAGTTTTCTAAGAAAGTAGAAGATTTAATATCCTTATTAGAATAATCTACAGATGATAAATAGAAACTTGTAACAAAATATAAGAAGGATGAACAGAAGGAAAAAAAATACATCCAATGAAAAATCCAAGAATAGAAAGAAAATTAAAAGAATGAGAGAGGCCACTTAGCCTGAAATATTTTTTTGAGAAACTATGAGGTTCCTCTTTATTCCCAAAAAATTATTATACCCTTGTTCTAACTTATAAGGAATTGAAGGAGTTGAAGTAAGAAAGAAAATGTTATTGAGTCTCTTACTATTCAGGCAAAAGAAGTAATAATGTTAGGAAGTTTTTTTTTTGAATGTTTTGATTATACACCTGAACATTCTGATATGTTTTTTGAGATGGGTGTAGGTTACTTTTATCTTTAAAAAATCCTTTCATGAATTTCCCTTGTCATGATAATGTTGAAATAAACATGAAAAGGTATTACATGAAAGTTTTATAATGGAAAACATTTATAACCTCTATTATACACTCTCTTTTTCTACACTGGGTTCCCCCATGTAGACTTAGAGTTTTTTAGTTAAAGTATATCTGATAAGAAACTCATGTGATACTAATGTTCTCCTAAATAAGAGTGTTAAGTTTTTTATATAAAAAGTTCCAACCTTTTTAATTGATACAATTTGTCAATAAGGAAGTAAACTAATCATGATGAACCCTTTAAATTTTATTGTCAATAATGGGGGATAGAATATATTAAGGGGATAGATAAATAATAGGGGAGAAAAGAAAAGAATTCATCAGCATGATTTAAATGTAGGTATTGAAGTGGGTGTTGAAAACAAGAACAAAGGGGAGATTGTTAGACCCCAGTTAAG
Organism: Viscum album; assembly: GCA_963277665.1. Classification (NCBI taxonomy): domain Eukaryota; kingdom Viridiplantae; phylum Streptophyta; class Magnoliopsida; order Santalales; family Viscaceae; genus Viscum; species Viscum album. The sequence goes on from OY728165.1 coordinate 819,841,298, forward strand.
TTTTGGTTGTATTTTTTGTCAATGGGTCAATATTTTGGAGAAAGAAAGTATGTTGAGAAGGTAATGAAAATAAAATTTGAAGAAGGGTGTGAGTAAAGATGTCAAATTGTATCCAGAAGCATAGGGATGATAATTTAATTCAGAATCATTAGCATCGGATCCAAACATCATCATGAGTCAATAGATCTAGGAATCATAGTGAGACTTTGATGAAAAAGTAAAAAATTATATTGAGTCTTGAATGAAAGTGGTGATCATAATGAGGAATCTATTTTAGAGTCAAAATGGCTCCAATACGAATATAATGATTCTTTTCTGATCTTTATTTCACAAATATTTGTTTCGAGAACTTGTGATGCAAGACTTATAAAGGGAGGTAGAAAGGGGTTTCCAATCTTATTCAAGTTTAATTGGAAAGAAATATATTTCTAGAAGATAGGGAAGTTACAATTTTCCCTTAGTAAGTTAGATGATGCTAAATCTAATCTCAAACATATTCAAAGTAATGAAGAAGTCGTTATTATAAGTTGAAGTTTGTAGAAGAAGAAATATTATGGAAGAGAGGAGAATATGATGATAAGTGTTCAGGTTTTTTCTCATCGGTGTGAGAAATATATGGAATATATAAATAAGGTTCATCAGTGTGGGATCACCGTACTCATAATTGCTTTAATTCTAGATGACTTGGAGTATTGTATTCAGAAGAAGAAGGATATTATTGGTTAAAGAATTTTTAGAAATGTTGTTAACTGTGGACAGGATTTTTTCTTGAAGTTCAAATAAATTTTTTACCTTTTTTATCAGTTTATACTGAGCATCATAATGGGAGGATGTATTCTTTACATTTTTCACAATTCATAAAGAGTAATGTATTGAAGAAATTTTTTCCTTAATCATAATAAAAAAATTAAAAACAGCAGATTAGTTTTTAAATTCATGCAAAGAAAATTTATGTGATGTCTTCAGTTCTGATTTTTTTTTATATTGGTTAATAAAATCGGAGTGACCAAATTCCTTTACCATAATAGAGAAATTGTATTGGGAAATCAGAGTCATACTAAAGTTTTTTAAGAAATATTATGTTCTATATTTATAATTGGGTCAAGAAATATGGATGACCATCATAATGAAGAATCATAATGGGAAAATCATAATGATAAAATTGAAATCAAATTGAAGATTCGTTAGAAATTCAGAAGCAATGAAGAAGTAAAATGGAGATCTAAAAATCAATGAGATTTAAATATTAGGAAATTCATTGAATAAGTCAAATATTGATTCTATATTTAAGTATAATTCAAGATTTAGAAAATTTGGTTGCGCAGGAAAGGTTTTCAAAACCACACCTAAACCACTTTTGAGGTTCCTATAAAAGGATAGCTAAGTTCATTTGTCAATGTGACTTCAAGAATGTTCAATCACTCGAGCTCCAAAAATTATGGAATAGTTATTTAGTACCCAACCAAAATTTTTATTTTAGATTGAAGCTAAGGAAGATCATCTTATTGATGTTCAATATGATCATCTGAGCAAGATCCATCTGACGAAGTTCCATCAGAACAATTCCATTGGAGTGAGACCATCAGAGCGACATCCATCATATAAATACTCATCAGATCAAATTCCATTACATGCAAAAATGTGTGATATAGATTTATTTTTTAATAAACTAAAGAAGGAAGAGAATAAGTAGAATTGAACCAGACTGACCATCAAACAGAGTCCGTTGGATTGAGTCTTCCAAACTGGGAAGATTGGACTGACTCTGCTAAGAAATATTTGAACACAAAGGTTATAGAATAAGTTTCAATACAAACAATTTCCTTCCTAGATTGTTTAAGTTCTTTATGGTTATACATAGGTAAAGTTTGATTCGGCTTACTTGTGGAGGATTTGAGGACTTTTTGAAGTGGATAAGAAAAGAAGAACAAAAGTGAATCTTGTAACTGTGGATACTTACCAATTTCTAAAAATGATTTTTTATAGGAATTAGATACTAGAAAGGATATTTGTGGGGTATAACTAACTATAGTAGGAATTTTTCTACTAGGATTGTATAATTTTTCACTACTTATGCCTTTGTATACTATAAAGAAAATTGTGAAATTATCCATGTTGGTGGGACTATCTAACATTGAAAGGATTTGGTCTTTGTATCAAACCTTTTAAATATCATGTGATGCTCCATCTTTATATTTTTCATATAAAATGTGAGTTTGTGGGTTACATTTGAGTGGGTCATAACTCTAACAAGTTTTAGAGGTTAAGAATGTTTTTGTTAAGGAGTTAAGAAACATTATTATAAAAGAAAAAGGAACCACAGATTCACCCCCCCCCCCTTCCATCTCATAGGTCTTGATCATACTTGTTAACAATAGGTTTTTTGAGACAAATCTCTTGATATGTGTGAATAAGTGAGGGGATGGGTTCCCTTTTATAATTGAGGAAGAGTGGAATTTTTGTAAATATTCACAACTATTCAACAATGGGAATTCACACTCAATAAAAGTGTATCCAAAATGGAAAAATAAATGAGTATAGTTAATTTAAGGTTGATATACACATATAGTGAAAAATATAAACATGTTTTAAACATGTTATTCCCTTTTCCTCCAAGATTACTCACTTTTACCGTTTTAGATTTCACCATGGTAACTTGTTTTTAACCTAGGTAATTTATCCTTTAAATCTAAAATAAAATGAGCCTTATTAGATAATTTGGACCCATGGATTCTAAATATGAAATCCAATTTATAAAATAAATATTTTATATTATTAGAAAATTAATTTTAGTAAAAGAAAATGTTACACAAAAAAACCATTGTTTATCTTAACTGTAGTAATTAATTTTTATTATTTTTACTATTAACTATTACTAAAAATTAAGTTGACCTAATAAAATAATATTAATTATTATAGTTAAAAATATTAAATCCATTCTATAAAATTAAATTTAAAAATAAACCCATAATCGTGATTAAAAATCTATCTTTCATGTAATGCATTTTTCAAGAATAAGATGATCTTATATTAAATATATGACAATTTATCATCGTTATATGGATTTAAATTCATATAGTTAGATATTTAATCTATAAATTTTATTTAAATTGTTAATTGTCAAATATTATTTTAATTAATTAAAATGGTGAAACATTATTCACTTAAAACAGTTTCCAGACAAATGTGTTTTTAAGCCTAAAATATACTTTTACCAAAATCTGGTATAAAGATGAATCAACTATAATTAGTTAGATTAAATATAATATAAATAATATTTATGTTAATTTTAAATATAATTCAAATAATAATGATACTTTTAAAATACTTAACAAATTGAAATGAAATGATAGTTTTACAAAAAGTATTATTTTTCAATATTTACTGAAAAGTCACTGTTTTCAAAAAAAATCTAAAATTTCTGCCTTAAGTTAATTTTGAAATGATAATTTTAAAAATGGATTAAATTTTTTAAAATAAAAAATCTAAAATTTTCATATATTAAGTTAATTATTTTCTCACAAAAATAAATAAAAAATTGATGAAAAATATGTTTTTGAAGAATGTAAAGACTTTACAAAAACTAAACACCTTATTTAAAAATATAATTGATTCATCTAAAATATTTATACATAATTTTAAAAAAAATATTCCTATTCAGGCCACTAATTTTAATATCTAGGTTATAATGGTAACATTTAAATAGTATATTGTGGTTCGTTTAAGCTCAATATTGTGTTTTGTATTCGCTCTCAAGCATAATGTTCTTCTTTCAAAATATTGGTTTATTTCATTATTCCAACCTTGAATAAATTTTTTCCTCACAATTTGAACATGTTCTTTAAAATAAAGTGTTTGATATTTGAAAAAAAAATTATTGAAACCCAACATCGTAAAAAGGGTTAATAAAACTTCCTCTTAAAAGAGGGAAAGTAAAATACGAAGGTCATCTAGGATAACATGAAACTATGTTTTCAAACCGATTAAAATTAATAAGAATTGAAAAATTCAATATAGAGAAGAAAACTAATTCTAAGAACTAAAATATATTGATATAGATATTTTTCAGGAGAAATCTAACTACCAAAAAATCATAAATCTATAATGGGTGAAAAGACCATCAATAAATCGAAAATGATTGCAATAGGATAACATTTTTTTCAAGATCCTTTTCTTAGATTTGAGTAATTACTTTACCATTCTGAATAATAACATAAGGAAATATACTTACTTGATATATTTATGTTTCATAATCATAATTTCATCCTTTGGTTGTAATTCTATCAATTTCTACTTCATCTCTTACTCTAAGAAATGAATATTTGATTTGAATTTTTTATTCTTGAAGCACTAAAATTAGTTTTTTAATGGATAATAATATATTCCACTTTTATTTAAATATTAACCAAAAATTAAATGGTTACCATAATGTGATATAATAACAAAAATATATAAACCTTTATACGAATAAATAATACATATTACTTCAAAATTTACACCAAATGATCAACATAGATTATTCCAAAAATAAATCAACCTACAACCATAATAACCAAAATATTCTAAACATAAATAAATTTTTCAGATAAAATGTGATCTCATGCCTTTTAACATAAGTCCCTGAAAATTTAATTCATTCTTCTCAAGTAACCTCTTATGTTAAACCTAATAGTTATATATATACCTCATCCTAGTAAAATTTCTCCTAAAATATCATTAATCATCTAAAAATAAAAATTATTTGATCCTATAGTATGTTTACAAAAATAAACATAATATTTATCAATTAAACTGTTTAAGTAAAAACAATATCATAACAACAAGGATATCATGTTGGCAAGTGGGAGGTGTCTCACCCTTGTCACATTTTGGTTGTGGGTTCAATTTCCAAAGCCCTACTAGATGTGAAGGATTGTCATCTGATATACAGGTTGTATATTTTATAAAAATATATTAATATGACTCATATAAAATTCATAAAAATATGATTAACATCATTAAAAATAACATTATCTATCAAATTACTTTTTAAATATAAAGGTTTTCTATACAACATATTTTTTCACAAAATCGAATAATCTTAACTAATTATTATTTCATTAACATCAAAAATAATATTTACCCTAAAGGTTATCAATAAAGTTAAGCTTATTTCCAAAAAATATAAAATCATTATTCCTCAAATAAACTTGTCACTAATGCACAAGTTATACATAAGGGTTACATATACCTTAGACATCTATTAAAATTCAATAAAAATCTCCAAGCTACTTCCATCACAAAAAACCTCAAAGTGGTATTTATGAATTCAAAATTATAATCAACCTTTGACTTATTAACTCATGGGGGTTCCGGAAAATATTAAATTAACCTCATATAAATCATAAACATAGTTTCTTTAGTGAATTTCCTTAGAGTATTTTATAGGGTTATGTTCCCTAATATATGTTTTCTTAAATCTAGTTCCCAAGGTTTCTTTTAAACCTCTCTCTGATACCAACTATAAATACTCTGAATCTAGTAGACTAGAATCAATATTCCCTTTATTACATTGTCATAAGATACAAGTGATTTCAACCCAAAGGATTTAATAGTTCAGTAGACTTTTTGAAAAATATACATACTTAAGGCTTAAATTACATTTTAAAAAAATACTATAATATAGTGTAGGTCAATATTTTTCACCCCTGAACTCATTTTAAGATTCCATATTAACATTATGTGGGAAAGGGAAGGAAATAAAGGGTGATATTAAGTGCTTAGTGAGGGTATGCGTAAAGTGTAATCTATCATGATTAAATAAGGCATAATCAATATAAAAAGGTAAATAACATAAAACACGTGTCATTTAATCAAAAACATGAGAACCATCATGCATCCATGGATAATATTAATGAAAAATTCTCATGGATAAAAATAATTGAATTATCAATAAATGAAATGATAAATATTAGAGCTCATGATTTCAAACATCATGATATCTATACCCTCAAATCCTTGTACCAAGATAGTTTAATTGATAGGTAAGTATGCACCAAAAACCCATTTTGCCTTATCTTACTAATTTGTCTCATAATACCTATAAATTCATTCAGGGTATATATAATTCATGGGACCACCCATAACTACATTCCTAATGCATTCCTCATATATCAAATGATCAATTTAATTCATGAACCATGTTCCTTATCAATAAGTATTTATTAAAGAATATGGATTATAAATAATTCTATGGTCAATAAAATTACATTCAAAGAAAAACACCATATATTGAAATGTTATATGTTTTAGGAAATAATCATTTACATTATACAAATAATATTTATATTTAATGGAAATGTAATGCCCAATTATCACAATATTTTGAATGTTTAAGAGAAGTTTAATGACTACAAAATTAATCAATAAATTAAATTTCAATACTTTCTATGGTCAAACTGATCATAAACCATCCAAATAAATAACAAGGATGGTATAATTGAAACATATCACCAATAGAGTATAAGTAAAATAAAGGGTTTTTATTTTTGATGAATATAAAAAGCATAAAAATATCATTAAATCATTCTTGTGGAGAATACCCCTTTTACTTTGAAAATCACATTTAAAAAGTAGAAATTTGCAGAATATTAGGAAAAATATTTCCATTGAAAATAAACTTGTAAATGAATATTTAAAGAAATGATTGGACATGGTGGTGGGAATATTCTGTTCATACTGAGTATGTTAAAACAATGATTCATTTCCCATTTTCATTAAAACATCAAAAGGTGTTGTGTTTGGAAAACAACAAGAAGATTCCTTTTAAAACATTTTTTTGAAGTAAAAAAATGGTAAATGTGTCTCTAATTCATCATTGTACAATATTAAAAATATTTTTTTAATAATTAAGGATAATATAGATATAGAATGAAAATCATTTTCGATAGAAAAGTGAAATAAAGATGAATTTTCTTAGAAACATTTTCTCAATAATTTTATGTACCAATGAGAGGAAAATGGTGTTAAATGAAAACCTCATGAATAACCATAGGAGAATAAAATGAAATAGATTTATCATACACTGATAAAATAATTTCCTTTAATGGAAATTCAAGCCTAAATAATCGTTATTAATTTGATATTGAAGCATAAACCCTCATTTATTTGGTATCTTTTGAAACATGATCCCCATGAAAGAAATAACTTCAAATAAAACCTTAAACTCTATGAATATAAAGATGTTAATGATATAAAATATCAAATTGGTATTATATACACCTTATAAAAATACATATATGCATAATACCAAATATTTCTCAATGGATTGGAAAATGAGATGAAATCTCTTACAGAGATCATACCAATGAAGTGAGGATTAATAAATGAATTGATTATTTGTATCCAATTTAAATTAAATAAAATAAGTTCAAATAAAAAATAAAATAATCGAAATTCATTACATGCATAATCATAGAATATTTAAGACAATAAATAAGTGATGTGACCTAATGAAAAGAAATAGATTTATGAAACCCCTTACAACTTAGTAACTTGGAGGCAAAATACCCTTGGATTAAATAATTTGAATTGAAACTTAAAATACCATGAATTATTAAGTATTAATTATATATCATATAAACTGGACGTATATTCACTATATAAAAGTGAATATCTTTTTAATAACAAATATGTATTAATGGAGTGTAAATTGAGATGAAATCTCTTACATCACATTTCCCTCTAGTTGAACAAGATTTAACCTCATGTATAATGTTTTTTAAAATGTTATTAATTGATAATATAACCATATTCATATTTATAATATCATATATGGTCTTATTTTAACATCTTATCACCTGTTAGATAATAATATTTCATTATTACAATTTTTTAAGGTCTTAAATGCTTTGTTTTCTCATGCATGTTTTGTCACATAAGTTCTAGTTCTTTTGAGTATGGTACAGTTAAATAATCTCCAAAATTATAATAATGTTATAAATATCATATTTTTTCATTGGATACATTTTTTATAATCATTATTAAAATTTTAACATGGAAAATGAATCACATCGCTTTGTGGATATGGTAAGTCATACGTACTCACAAGTGACATTATCATTTAATTATGGGTGAAAGGGTAAGAAAGTGTATAATATATTAATTTTTTAGAATAAATATAATTTAATAATTATCATATATATATATTATTTCCATCATTATGACTATCTGAGTTAGTTAGTGAAGAAAAAGAAATTATATCGGTTCACAAGACGGTAGTCTGCCGTACTTGCGAACAATGGATTTTTTTCCCATTTGATGGATTAGGGGATGGATAAATATTATTTAATAAATATAATAACAAATTATTATATTGAATATAATTAGGTCATTATATTTTAATTTTTACTATATATTTTATGGTGGTAAAAGAAAACGTAAAAAATAAAGAGCTTGGTGAAGACGATTACCTTCGCTTAGAAAGACCTCCTTTAGATATTTTAATAAATACCATGGGGTTAGTATTTTGGGTAGACCATAACATATATAAATTGGATAAGGTTGTTTTTTATATATTTTTGTGGTGTTTTATTGATTTAAATGTCATGATATTTTTGAATAAGTTAGGGGAGGGGTTCCCTTTTATAATTGAGGATGAGTGGAATCTTTGTAAATACTCAAAAACTATTCAATAATGGGAGTTAAATCTCAACCTAAGTGCCTAAAAATTTTATAAATAGAGTATTGGACGAAAGTTAAGGTTGATTCATACCTCAAAAAAATGAAACATGTTTTAAACATTTTATTCTCTTTTTCTCTAAGATTAAACACTTTTACCATTTTAGTTTTCACTACAGTAACTAATTTTCAAAACATAGTAATTTATCCTTTAATAAAAAAATAAAGTAATACTTATTAGATAATTTTGACCCACAAATTATGAATATTAAATCCAATTTATTAAATAAAAATCATATGTTTTTGTAAAATTTATTTTAACACAAGTGCATGGAACATGAAAACCACTTTTTTAACCTTAACTGTAGTAATTATTTTTTAATATTTTTACCAATATATTTGATTCATATAAAATATTTATACATAATTTTCAAAATGTTTTTATTTATATTCATTCCTATAATTTTAATAACTAGTTTATAAAATTCACATTTAAATAATATATTTTGGTTCATTTAGGCTCTGTGTTGCATGTCGTATACACTATATAATATTATGTTATTTTAAAATATTGGGGGCGTTAAATGGAAATATCTTAATTGTTGGGGGGTTTGATGTGGATTAAAATTGATACATGTTTTCCACCTAAACTTGATGATATTTAAATGATTTTTTTGTAAAAACATGAGCATTTAATAAAAAATACTTGATAACTGATGGCACTGTGTTGAAAATTTAATTCATTAATTTTTTTAAAAAAATTAGTGATTTTTTTATTAATTATTTTAATATTATTTTATATTAATTTTCATACAATTTTATGAACTTATTTTTTGTTGTTCTCAATGAAATTTTCATTGAGACTATTGTTTGAATTTTTTTGAGTGATCTGGTTTTGGAAAAAAAATTAAACATTTATAATTTTAACATATTTTTTGTGGGTTCAATTGTTTTTTTTTAAGTTTAGTAATTTTTGGATTTTTCTTGTAGTGCTTATTTTAATTTTGAAATTTTTTTTCTTTAAATAATTATAGTAGATTGTAAATTTAGTATTTGAATGTAGAGCACAGAATTCTCATAGTGGATCATATGATGTCTCCAGAACATACTCATGTGGATTTTTCATAGAAATCATAAGATAAATATCTAATAATATGCTCTTAATAATTTTTTTCTTAGAATTTATGAATATTTCCTTTCAGATTTTTAGGAAACACTAAAAAAGACTCATTTGAAAATGGATCTTTTGGATATGAATTTAAATTATGAAACATAATATTAGGAACCATTTGAAATCATAAGTACTGAAGAATAGCATCTAAAGTTGGATCTAGGGTTTGAATCCAATAATGGAAGGATGGTTGAGGTTATGAAAATATTCAAACAAAAATATGATGATAAAAACTATAATAGGGAATCTTGATATATAGATTGTAATAGAATCCTGAACCGAGCTCACATAATGGGTATTTTGATTGGAAACCAAGAGAAACTTGAGGGATAAGTATCTGAGGATGGTGAAAAATTGATTATAGCTCTATAATCTGTTTCTAGAACCTGATTGGTGAATAATATTTGATGTTTGATCAATGTTTTTAGTGATTTTTATAGACTAAACGAGGGTCACCATTGAATCTGAAAGCTACCATGAAGATTGATTCTGAAGAAGCTAATCTTGAACTATAAGGGACCATTGACAGTAATCATTCAATCTTGAATAAGAATGATAAACACTCAAATACAGTTTACAATATCTAAGCTAAGATGAATCCACATGAATTTAGATGAGGAGTTTGAAGATTTTTTTTCAGATGTGGTGAAAACGTGAGTGATGATGAATATTAGACATCAATATGCTAAAGAAACATGGTTGTATGATATTCAAAATTATTTATAGGACCAATGTAAAAGTTGATGATTCAACACTTACAATCACTAAATCTATGAGTATATTGAATTATGAAACTAGTTTTTCAAAGGAATGCCTCAATGAAATATAGGTCAAACTGAGATGGAGTTTCATGTTAAATATTCATGCTACTAGATCATAATTTTCTAGTGTTGGATAGGTTTTTACTATGATCGAGTAGATGGACATAGTGGGTTAAGTTGTGGGAACATGTTTGTGGTATGTCTCCGAGATTGAGGTTATCTTAGAACCTAATTATGAATATCATATCATCTTTTAAAATTCTATAAATCTATTGTGGAAAGGATAGTTTTATTGTGACAATGATAACCCATAGGTGAGTTTAACAGTCAAAGTCAATGGAGTGAATTCAATGTTGGTATTTTATTTAAAAATAATAATTTAGGGAAAATGTAGATCCTAGGTATTATACTAATGGGATGAAGAGATCCACACAATATGGAGAAATAATTCTCTCGACTTGGGAGTTGAAGGAGATGGAGTTGTGGGAAGAAGGTGACTTCAAAAGATAATCTTACTTTATACCTATTCTCTTTTTGTATTCTTATTTTGAGATATATATTTTGAATTATTTTTTTATTCATTGTTAAAATGTGTATTTGATTATATTTTGAGGAATTACATTGAGATGAGTTAATATCTTCAATCTGTTCTACTCTTTTTTTCATAATTTTTTTAGTGATTTTTTTTTCAATGTTCTTTTTTCATTCTTAAAGAGTATCAATTTACATTACTCCTTTCAAGAACCACTCCCAAAAAATATTAAATAGTGAAGGGAGAGAGTTAAGGATCCCCAAGTCCTACCTATAGTAGTCCCCTGGTTGGTGACTAGTATTGAAGGTATAAAAATATCATGAATGGGAGGAACTTCCCTCTATAATATAAAATTGGATCAAGAGATGGGATAAAAAACAGTAAGAGAATCAAGAAGATAAAATAAAGGTAAACAAAAAACCATCTCACAATGAATGAATAAACTAAAATGATACATATAAAGGTATCTAAATATACCAAAGTATAAGTATATGGGAGCGACACAACAACAGCTCAAAACCCAAGATAGCAATGCCATTCTCAGTCCCCATAGTCCTCCTACAAACCTGAAAAACAATTTATATACCTAGGGTGATAATACATGTATACTCAGTAGGGACATAAAGAAGGTATCAAATGCGCATGTGAAATGAGTATGCTAATTCACTAGTGAACAAAAAGTAGAACCAACAAGCACCTAAATTGGTAAACTAACCAAACCCAGACTCACTATGGATCACTCACAAAATCATACATCCGATATAGTAATATAAAATCAAGATCATAAAAAATCAAGGTACCCCGCTATCACTTCCCCATTGATTTCCCACTCCCACACCCAATCATCAAATTTATAACGATACCATCCCTTCCATATATTTCACAACACATCTTTCTCGAAGACATTGGGGTTATCTCTGATGTGGTTCAGGATGCATCCCTACCTACCCCACCCTTGCATGGTCTATCATCTTGTGCAAGCATTAGGCATCACTAAACCACATCTCACCTGAAGACACCTGGGCTATAACAACTCATTGTATCATATAAATAGGGTAGTAAGGTATCCTAAATGTAAAGGACATCGACCTCATTCCCTCCTCCTATCTTGCATGCCCCATATCACATATCACATCACATCACTTCCTAGTCACATATAATCCCACCTGAAAACACATGGTTCATCACAACACATCTCGCCTAAATACACCTGGGCCATCACTAATGAAGGAAGAGGGGGAAAGAGGGGGTATTTGTCAATATATATCACCACCATCCAAGATATTATGGAAAACACCTGAAACACAAAACCTTTGAGCATTGGTAAGGTGATCTTAATCAGGTGGGGAATTTTTAGAAATAACCTAAAATACATGTTATATAGATATCACACAATAATCAACTTATAGGTTCACATCAACTGAACTAGATCACACCACATCACCACCACCGTACCATACATCAACCATCAAAAATGATTCCAAAACCATATGTAGCATCCCACACCACAACCACACAATCTACACAACATTTTCCACTTTCATTTACAATTTCACTACTTTCCTAATACAACAAGTCCCACTAACTTTCATTACTAATCCACTTCATTCACATTTACACAACCCATTCGTTTATATTTCAATACATTTTTTCCACTTACCAAACATCCTTTTCCATCCCATCTCATTTATTTACGATCTTGTTTTATTTTGCTTTATCATTTGGATTTATTCCATGGATAACCAAGAAACTAACACAACCATCGCACAACAACTTACCCATCTCAAATCAACCATCCTCATCCCACCAAACCATATTACCGCAATAACCACATGTGTCACAACCCAAACACATATCACAACACAGCTTCCAAACACAACTACTACACATCACCACCACGCATCACAACCACCGCACCACACTGCACCCCATAACCTCATTGCACAATGCCTTCGTAGGACACAACATCACCGCACATCATCACTCACACGCATAACACTGTTACTCACCATAAACACATCCCAAATGGACACATATCATCTATTCCAAACAAAAACATTGCATTATAGCCCCATACACTAAAAATCCTATCTATTTATCACCACTACGTCACAACATCTAGAAACACACAAGGAAACCACACACAATAGTAACACATCCTAGATTCCATAATTTTATTCAAGGATTTTCAATTAATTACTTCTTTATTTGGCATGGGTATTATCACACAAACCATATTCTAGGGGAAACCAATTTATTATCCAAATATAGGTTCATTATCCTTTTATTCAGGGTTTTATCACATAATAACATAGCAAGATTCTCAACACATATCCTCTAAAGTGAAAACAGATCTCCCAATAGCTATTCTTTTAAAAAGGAAAAAACATGGAATAATATCATCAAGAACAATATAAAAGTGGTTAGAACATGAGATGTCTATGTATACCCAACAATCCCACTTATTCCAACTAATTATATTTATTATTCATACCCTTATTATCCACCCCATGGAAAGAAAACTCATGAAATCTCCACACATATGATGTAAATAGGGAGATAATGAGGATTACCTTTCTAAAAGAAGTTTTCTAATCTTGTTTCACACTATAGGGAAAATAATAAACTGCCTGAAAACTATAACTGCACAAATAAACCCCAGATCTACCTGAACCACATCAAAGGGTTATCAAAAATTCAACCTTATATACACCCCAAATGGAACAACACCACCAAAACAAGTCTCCAATGAATAATGTAGGGGAAAAAATGGGGAAAAAGAGGGTAACCCACCTCAAATCTCTAAAACATACATGACCACTTAAACTGAAGATCTAAATAGGAGGGAGCAGGGCTGAGAGATCTCCCAGGGGTGCCTAGGGTACGTCCAAAACCAAAGGTGAGGGTATATGAATGGTAGAAAAATTGGATAAAAAGGGTTATAAATGAGCTATTTCTCACCCAATATATATCTTAAACCACACTTTTACATAGTAAAGTCCATGGGTATGAAAAATGTATGACATAAAACCAACCATTAGGCCATAAATCTATTTTCTTTCAGAAAACATGGAACCTCAGGCAGAAATTACCTTATAATATAATTTAACATCCTACGGCATAAACCCATTTCAAGGCCACTCCTATAATATATAAAAGTCATAAACTATCTATCCACATATGATATAAATTACCATATTATTCCATAAGCACTTAATTTATAGTGTAAAGAGCTTTTTATAGTTTTATTGCAGCTCCAAACTCCACCAAACCTCTTCAAGCCTCCTCCGAACATCCAAATTGGAAAAGTAAATGGTTGATAAGGCATGAACCATTACATTAGATACCTTTCATATGATTCTCAGCCTCAATAATAAAAACCAAATCCAAATAAATAAAGGAGTCCAAAGAACCACCCTGCGAAATACCTCTCAAGGATCTCATCACACCTCCAATGCTACCAATAGCCAAACACGCTGTATTGAGGTGCCCACAAAACATAGCATGAAATAACATCACCCCATAACCACATCATCACTTATCACCATAAATGAAACCAAATCATTTATTACTAACCACAATCCACCACATTTCCACAAAACTGAATCAACCTCCACATAGCCCAAACCAACCACTGAAACATCTAACATATAGAACTACCCCGAGCACAAAAATTTAGTGATTCCATCTTATATGTAAAGATATTATCTTCTTTGGGAGGTAATGACTCTACTACATAGTTTTAATCATTTCAATGTATAACACATATTGATTAGGAATCAGGTCTTCCATTTTTCATATGTTGGAAGCTTCATCACATATCAGGCATCACACATCAAGGGAAATAGCACATGTCATAAAATAAAAAGATCTAAGAATCAAATCAACAAAACATAATGGATAAAAACAAAACAAAACAAAAATCTGGGTAATGTACACATATTTGTGTCTCTCGATCCCAATTACTATCCTCTAGGCCACCATGCCTCCACAACATGTGACCAAGGGAATGGTTTTTTTACATATAATCGTCTCTTGATGATATTAGATATCTATTTTCCACTCCATGACCATTTCATCATCCTCGATATTCACCTCTCCTTATTCAATTATGTGGGATTCAACATGAATATATCGATGAATTCGAGACATGTAGAAGATATAGTGGATCCTCTCCAACCACAGTGGAAATTCCAACAAATAAGTCACCTTGTCAACTCACCCCAACACCTCAGAGGGCTCAAAAAGCCTAGAATAATGTTTACTACCCCAAAAAACCTCTACTATCCTCATCGAGGAGAGAATCTCAAGAAAATATAGTCTTCCACCTTGAACTCTAACAGAATCTACCTATGATCATCATAGGCCTTATGATGCCCCTTCACAACCCTTGTCCTCTCTTAAACCAACTAGATTTTCTCAGTCATACTATGCACCACATCAGGATAAAAGAACTACTGACACCCCAACCTATGTATAGAAAAAGAAATAATTACATGAACACCCATAAAATGCTTCAAATGGGGTCATGAAAATGGATGAGTGAAAGGTTTTGTTATATGAAAACTTGGCCAGAGGTAGGTGCCTTACTCATGATCCACCAAAGTCTAAGACATGAACTGACAACATATCTTCCAGTTTATAGATGGTTTTCTCTATTTACCCATCTGTATGAGGGTGGAAAGAAGTTCTAAGGTAAAACTAGGGTCCAAAATCAGGTTGTAATCCCCTTTAGACTCATGAGAAAAAACAACGAATCCTGATCATAAATGACGGTACTCAGTGGACCATGAATCCTAACCACATCATCTACATACCGCCTCACCAATATATCCATGGAACTTGAATCAAATATCACTAAAAAGTGAGATGACCTCATCAACTAGTCTACTATTACCCAAACTACATCATAACCACACTAAGATCAGGGTAACCCAATGATGAAATCCATTGATCTGACTTCCCATTTCTAATCAAAAACTTCTAAGGACTGAAATAAACCCTCAGGAACATATTTCTCCACTTTCACCTATTGAAAACCCATTAATCTCATAAAAAAATCTACCACTTACTGTTTTATCCTAAACCACCAAATATACCCCCTCAATCCATGTTACCTCTTTTTCACATGAGGATGTACCAATAAAGGTGTGTTTTTAAACTCAAAGCTAACTCCATCACACGTCTCATACAGAATTAAAAACATCTCCTAAAATAATATCCTGTTTTGAAAATCTTCCATACATCCCTCTAGAGAATCATTATAGACAACATGATCATGAATCACCTCTACCTCTACATCTCCCTAGTGAAACTTTTCCACCTACTACATCAAAGACAACTCCTCTGTCATCAGATAAAGACAACCCTTACCACTTCTCTCTTTAATGCCAATATGCATTTCTACAAGATCCTTCATCCCTTTATAAACATTTTTAGATTCAAAAAACCACATCCCCTCAAGAATTATAACTCAAAACAATGGAAACCAAAATTTTATCTCTTGGGGTGTAATATAACTACAAATTTTAATCATAAAGAAACTCCATCCACCTACACTGGCAAAGATTTAGATATCATTGAATGATACCTGACACATATTAGCCTATACAAAAACATGATCCTTCATAGTAAATGTTCTAATAAAGGATATAACTTGAGAGAAATTGAATAAAAACCTATAATAATAGACCACAAGACTAAATAAATTGGGAGCCTATTCCACCTTCTTGGGTACTTTCAAAGAAAAAACTACCTTGACCTTCAAAGGGTATACTACCAAACCTTATTAAGACACAATATTCTTAAGTAAACTGACCTATCATGTTTAGAACCTACACTTGGATAATTTTTCATTGAGCTGGTGGTGTTGAGGGACCTGCAAAAAAAATATCTGATATTCTTGGAATACTCCAATAACTTTAAGTAAACCAATATATGATTGATAAATATGATGAAAACTGATTCAAGAACTCACAGAATATGGATTTCAAGATCCCCCTAAACACAGTTGGTGTGTTTGTGACACCGAACGGCATGAACACAAAATCAAAGTGCCCATGCCTAAACCTGAAAGCTATATTTGGTATATCCTCATATTTCACCATTATCTGGTGATAATAATACTAAAATTAAACCTTCAAAAACTAACTATATTCTCTCAATTTATCTAATATATCATCTATCCTTGGAAGAGGGAAATGGTTCTTGACCATCACCTAATTCAATATATGGTTGTCTATGCATAACCTTTGACAACTACCTACATTCTTGAAAAGAAACATGGGAGCACCCCACAGTGACATAATGGGTTGTATGAAACCACTCTATATAATATCATACACAAAAAACCATTACTCATGCAGTTCCATAGGATTCATTTGATAGGGATCCATTGAAATTAGAGATGCATTAGGTTGAAACTCTATCCCAAACATAACATCGCGTTGTGGGGGTAGTGCCACAAACTCGTCTGGGAAAACATCTTGGAATTCCTCCACAACTTAGGAAAGACCATTTTCCTATGCTTCCACCAATAGCTCCACAAACTGAAATCGAAGTGGCTTCTCTTTCCTACAACCTATTGGATAACATCACTCTCCAATAAATGGAAATTGATGGCCCTCCACATTGAAAAAAAAATTATCCACTGAAAATAGTAGATGATTTCCCACACATCATAAAACCAATCCATGAAAAGGATAATATCATATAGTTATATCTACAATAATAAGAAATATCCCATGGAATAGTGTTTCCTCATCACCATTCTATATACCTAGAACATATCAAAAAAAATCCTGACCCCCAAATAGAATAGATAACACCTGGGGAATTGGAATCCTATCCACACTCAATCACAAAGCATGGACCAAAGTGGTAGAAACAAAGGAGTGTGATGATATTGAATAAAAAAATCACTAATAAAGGTGGATGATAAATTGATCGTACCACGAACAACTCCTAGATCTATTGCCATTTATAGCTCTAATGTAAGCATCTCACCACACCCAGCCCATGGAACTCTCTACCATGGGACTACGCAACCATGATCTGGATTAGGTCCCTATTTATGGTGACCATCATGAGGCTTACCTATACCAACTTCACCTTCTCTCATCTTCTAAACAAATTTTGCTGGTCCCTACTACTGAAACTAACTCGAGGGGTAACTATTACTGCTACCGAAAAGGGGCATGAACACCCACTTAATACTGTCATCCCTAAACAGTTGGGAACTGATCCTAATGATGAACATTTCCTCTATAGACATAACATGGAAATGGTAAGCCTATATAAAATTCTTGTGATCCATCTATCCAGAATAATGGAAAGAGATCTATCGTGGTTGGTTACCCACTGGTTGGAACCCTAACTTCCTAAACACCCATGGTCCACTACCTAAATCCTTTCTCCTCAAGATGACCTTTGGCCACTCTCTCAAGGATTAACTCCCAAGAAAAGAATTATCTTGATAAACTCAACCATTTTTTGTACCTCAAGACATGTCTGGAGTGTAAATAGTGTTACCTCATACTCGAACACTACACACAAAGACTACTCCAAAATCCACACTCTAGACTCCTCATCTAGTAAAATATCAAGAGAAAAGTGAAAGAGATCCTTGAACCTGATCCCAAGCTCCCACACACTCAAACTCCCCTACTAAAGGGAGATCATCTCCTGCCTCTTGGCTACCCTCATAATTGATTATAGGAACTCAGCATATATTTTCCTCTATAATTCAGGCCAAAACACATCTACCACCTTATGATCACCAAGAAATAACTTCGACCACTAGCGTGTAAGTCCCCACATTTGACTCACTACCAATGGCACCTAGAACTCAATTCATGCTTAGATCGGATTAAAAGAGATCCCAAGATCCACCATCCAACACTCTATCTCCATATATAAGACACTACCCTTATACTTCCCAAAACTCTGTCACTAAAATTCATGCAATGACCTATGTAAAAAACTCATCCTCCTCTATTGGGACAACCCTCCTGTGCTAAATTGGATTAGACTAATGCACCTTAACTTCTTGAACTACTAATGAATGGATAACAGGATCAATTCTCGAAAAGAAAAGAGAATATCCTAATCTCAGTAACATGGAAGGTTAATTAATTTAATTAATTATATTTTCCCACAATAAGAAAATTCCAATATGAACACAACAAATCATGATGCATGCACCTATCTTAGGTATCTACCCTGAAAATAGGTTCACCTCACTTAGTCATTCAATGAACTTATATTTTGGGAATTAGATCACAGGGGGGCAAAAATATTGTAACCAACCTGGTTTCCATAGCCCATGCAACGCACCAAGGTCAATTGGCACTACTTCCCTACCAAATCATGTAATAATCATAGTGCCTAAATTTAAACTCTATCCAATCTTTCAATAAAAACCTTTGATACCACTATGTTACAAAACCCTCCCACAAAAGACAATGCAATGAATGGAGAGAGATAATGACCCCCGTGTCCTATCTCTATTAGGATCTAGGTTGTCAACTAGCACCAAGGTTATAAAAATCTCATGAATGGGAGTAATTTACCTCTATAATATAAAACAAGATTAAGAGATAGAATAAAAAACCACTAAGAAAATCCAACAGAAAAAATAAAGATAAACCGAAACCATTCCATAATGCATGAATAAAGTAAACCAATACATATAAAAGTCTCTAAATATACCAAAATACTGGTCTATGTGAGCGACACAATAGCAACTCCAAACCCAAGCTAGAAATTTTTATCTCAGTCTCCAAATTCTTCCTAAAAACGTAAAAAAAATTATTTTATAAGTAGGGTAATCATACATGTATACTTAGTAGGGACATAACCATAGTATCAAGTACACATGTAAAAATAGCATGCTAATGAACCAGTGAACAAACAGTAGAACCAATAAGAACATAAATAGGTCAACTAACAAAACCCAGCCCCACTATGGCTCTCTCAACAAATTACGCATCCAAGTAGTAATATATCATCGAGATAATAAAAAAGAAAGGTGCCCTACTACTGCTTCCCCACTTATATTCCTCTCTCACACACCAACATCAAATTTATAATACTCTCATCCCTTTCATACATGTCACATTACAACCACATCACATCACATATCATCCAAATAAACTTGATCCATCTCTGATGTGGTTTGGGACATATCCCTACTTACCTCACCCTTGTATGGTCTAATGTCTTGTGATAGCATTAGGAATCACCACACCACATCTCACCCAAATACACATGGTCCATCACACATCATCTCATCATATAATCAAGGTAGTAGGATATCATGAATGTGAAGGGCATAAACCTCATTCCATCCTTCTACCACACATGACCCACACCACATATCATGTCACATCACTACCTCTTCACATCTCATCCTACCTGAAAAAACATGGGTCACCACACCACATATTTATCCAATACACCTAGGCCATTACTATAGAAGGAAGATTGGGGAATAGGGGGTAGCCATCTAGCAGTATCACCACCATCCTAGATGTTGGGGAAAAAACCCAGAACCTGGAACCTTTAATTATTTGTAAGGTTATCCAACTCAGGTGGTTCATGTATAAAAATATCAAAAAAAAATACATGATATATAGATATAACACAATACCAAACCGATGGTTTCACGTCAACTATGCTAGCTCACACTATGTCACCACCACCTTACCATACATCAACCATCACTAATACTGCCACCACTATATGAAACACACCACACCACCACTACACATGCCACACAATATTTTCTACTTTTATTTACAAGTCCACCACTTTCCAGATATAACAAGTTCCATTAACTTTCATTATTAATCCACTTCATTCTCATTTACACAGCTCATTTATTTAACATTAAATCCATTAAATCCATTAACCATGCATCCATTTCCATCACATATCATTTATTTACCATCCAATTTTTTTTAGTTTTATCATATCGATTTATTTTAAGAATTACTGAGAAACTAACACAGCCACCAAAAAATAACTTACCCATCTCACATCAACCATTGTCAATGATCTGAACCAACTAAATTATCTTACCATAATAACCTCACATTACAAAACTCAACCACATATCACAACATAGCTTCTACACACCAAAGTTACACATCACCACCACACATCACAGCCAAAACACGACACCACACACCACAACCTCACAGTAAAATTCCACCATACAACACAACACCACCGCACATCATCACCACCACGAATTAAACATTTTCACACCATAACCATATCAAAAATGCCCACATCTCATCCATACCAACCTACCACATCACATCACATCCCCATGAACAATAAATCCCATTGGTTCATCACCAATATCACACAACACAAGACAATATAAAAAGGAAACCCCAAACAATAGAAACACATCCCATCTTACACAGTTTTATTCAAGGGATTTCATTTCATTAATTCTTTATTTTTAATGGGTATTACTACAAAAACCATATTCCATAGGCAACCAATTTATTATCCAAATATACATTCATTATCCTTTTATTCGGGGTTCAATCACATATAACACATCAAGGGTATCAATATATATCCTCTACAGTGAAAACAGGTCTCCCAACAGCCTTTATTTTCAACAAGGAAATAACATTTCATAATGTCATTAGAAACAATATCAAAGCAGTCAAAACATGTGATATATTTCTATACCATTTAATTTTATTTATTCCAATTAATTATATTTATTATGAAAACCCTTATTATTTATCCAATGGAAATAAAAATCATGCAATCCCCACACATGGTGTATAAAAAGATAGATAATGAGGATTCCTTGTCTCAAAGAGGATTTCTAATCTAACTGTGCACCATAGGGTGAAGAGAAGTATTCATAGAAACCATAACCATGCATAGAAAACCAGAATCAATATGAACCACACTAAAGGGTCATCAAAAAAACAGCCCAATACACACCCCAAATAGAAAAACATCACCTTTGTGGATCTCTAAGGAACAGTGTAAGTGAAAGAATGGGAAAGGGGATAACTCTCCTTGGATCACCAAAACTCGACCACTAAATCCATAGATCAAAATATCAGGGAGAAAGGTTAAGAGATATCCCAAGGGAGCCAAGGTTTCATCCCAAAATGAAGGAGATGGTAGAAAAATGAGATAAACATCAACCAAAAAGGGTTATAAAAAACAATAATTCTCCCTATTTATAGTGTAAACCATACTTTTACATTGTAAAATTCATGGGTCTAAAAATTTATTTCGTAAATCCAAACTTAAAGCTATAAACTTATTTTTCATTGGAAATCATGTTTCCTCAGGATGAAATTAACTTACACTACAATTTCAATTCTTACGACATAAACTTATTCCAAATAAAATCCTCTACCATATACAAGTCATAAACCAAATGGCCAACAAAGACTTAAACAAACATATTATGTCATAAGCCTCTCATTTTTTAAAAAAATACAATTGTAGTTTTTCTATAGCTCTAACCTTCACTGAGCCTCCTTGAGCCTCCTCCAAACACCCAAAATGGAAAAGTAAAAGTCTAGGAAGGCATGGATTGTTACAACTCTAAGTCAAAAAGGTTGAAGGTAGTGAATTTATAAATCATATGAAGTACCTAAAATTTTAAATGGATGATGATTCCCTTCTCCATTTTTTAACTTTTCATTTCCTTAATTTCTATTGATGGATCATTCTCTAATGAGAGTTTAAAAAACTTTGGAGATCATTTAATGATACTTAAGTTCTTCGAAACATTTTCTTCATAAGAACTAATATACTTTTGTTAACATAAATATTGAATAAAAAATATAAAATAAATTCATGATAATTCAATCCCCCTAACATCATCATTAATTTTTATTCCTCACATCTTTCATTGTTTCCACACTTGAATACCTTTTCAACTATTTCCATCACTATTTTCCATTCCATTTTAAACAATCACCAACATTTCATCACATTCATAATTTTATATTTCATTGTGTTTTTTTAGTTATTTGGTCATTTATTTTCTTTAAAGTATTCTATGTGGTGTGACACCCCGATTACAAGTATCTATTGGTTAGTAGGTTTTATAAATAATTAATATTTTCATGAGCTAACAACTTCATATCAATATTTTCTATTTTTATTATTATCCTCGATATTTGGTATCTAGTTTAAGTTGTTTCAAAAAATCATTAAAATGGGATGTTTCAAAAAGGGTTTGAAAAGTGGTTTTCAAAATGGGTTTTTTAATAATAGTGTCATAGATCAGTGAAATGTTTTCTAGGTGATTCTATTCATTTAAAATAAAAATAAATTAAAATTATAAATAATTTATAATGTGAAAATATTTTTTCTTATAAAATTGAAAACCTATTTTTTATATTGTTTTCAAACTAGCATGTTTGGTTTATTTTGGAAACCAAAAACATGGACTCTATGATGATTACCTACTAGGTTGTTGAGCTCACACCATACTAACACCACTTGGTGTTTATAGACAATGTGGAATTGTTGGTTTTTCTTTGGATCTTCTAATCATTTCCAAGTTTGGATAGAGTTTATCCTTAGGTCACATGGGATGATTTGATCAGTTATGTCAGTGTTTTTTTTATTTTATTTATTACACCATCTAAGTAGGAATTTACTATTTTTAGTATGATGAAGATTATATTTTTAGAATGAGATAAGATGACTGTAGGGTGTTTCTATAGAAGTAGGAATATGGATGGTGAGTGGATGGACTTTTTTTATATTAATTTTTTGTTTGTTTAAAATATTTCGTGTGTTATACATTTATTTCTTATTACTTGATTTTGGGTGGATGTACGACTTAAGGATGGTCCATGTTGAAATTTTGGTAATATTTATGTTATTTTTTAATTAGTTTTTTGGAATAAATCATTCCAATTAGATCTTATTTGATTCCTTGTCACTTGTCGCTACTTGGGGAAATTATTAATATGCCTCAGAGATTCCACATGCCTGATCAAGCATTTGATGGATGGAAGGCTCGGGATAGTTAATGGAAAAAAATCATTGTAGAGACAAGGTTATTAAGAGGGACAAGGTTTTGGAGTGCCTATTGTTATTTGGGGTGTCTATTACTTTAGATTAGTATTGCTCGGTCTCAAGTGGGAGGCATGGGGAGAGTCTGGACAAATATTTCTCATACTAAACCTACTGTTAACAAGGGAAGTTGGGTTTTGGGTCTGGAATTTTTATTTCTTGGTTATTATTGGTTTTTTAGATTTTTTAATGGATTTATTTCTTTTTTTATGAAAGGATTTTTGAACTTGTGGTATATGGCGATCTCACATAGCTTGGTAACCCATGTGGAGACCACATACATGGATTTTTTTTACTCTCAACGACGGTTTTTTGATTAACACATGGTATACCAAGCCATGTGTCCAATTAATTCATGGTCACTAGTTTCATTTATGCTATACATATATTGTGTGATTGTGATTAATTGAGTTTTTTTTAATATTTGATAAAAGATATTTTTGGGAGTTAATTTTTTTAGTAAAGCTTAAAGATTATGAAATGGAAACATCCATTTTTAAATGGTTTTAAAAGGGTTTTGAAAACAACATTTGATTTAAAGTGGTGAAATTGGGTTTTAAATTTAACAAATGGTGTAAATCTGGGTTTTTAAATATGGAGGTTTATCTTAAAAAAATTTAAATGGGGTTTTTCGTTTATAAAACGTTTTATATATGGGTTGTGTTGATATTTTGTATTAAAACAATCTTTTTTAAATGAGGTAAATTTTCTTTTAAAGTATTGATTAGGTTTCAAAATAAATTAAAAATAAATTTTTATTTTGATAATTTGGAAAAAATCAATGGAGGAAGTGTGGGGGTTTAAAAAAGGGTTTTTTATTGGGGATTTTATATCTCAAAATCTAAAACCTATGGTTTTGAAAAGCATAAATAGATATAGTTTTTATTTATTAAATGTTGTGGATCCTTTTTGGTTTTGTACTTGGTTTATTTTCTTAAAATGGTAGTTTTCAATTGGAATGTGATTTTTGGGTGAGGTTGATCATTATTTTGTATATTCTTGGTTTGTTTTTTATGTATACCTACTACTTAAAGTATGCATCCCAGAAAAGTCTTGAATATAATTAGGTTTGGGTGGTCTTTTATTTGGGGTGATTCTTGTTGGGTGTGATTCAGTAGATAATTTATTTTTTATTTCATATATATTTAGGTGATTTGGGGTTTTATCATGTCTCATTAGAGTTTTTTTATTATTTTTAGTTTTGAGAACATTTATGGTTGGTGAGGTTCATTTTGGTTCCTCAGTTATGGGAAAAACTTGGGTGTTCTTCAGGTACCTAGGATAGATGTAGGACCAGTTGAGATTATTCACTAACTAGTATCAATTTAGTTTAATGAGATCACCATGATCAGTGTCTTAGGTATGAGGTCTTAGGTTACCACTTCTTTATTCTTGACCTGAGGTTTAAAAACGTTCCATTTAATGGGCCATGTTCATGTTTTAGGCCTTATTTCCTTTATTCCTAGTATGTGGGTCTTTATTTCATACTTTTTTGGGAATTATTAGTGTTATTAAGGTTTTGATCTCCTCTAGTAATGGTTTAGTGAAACTTTTTAGGTATCACATTCTCTTTTCCTCTTCCTATTGAGGATTAGTTGTTTGTATTAGCGTTTCTTCCTTTGTGTTGTTCTATGTTGTGCATGTATGGAGAGTTGTATTCCTTGGGGAAAATATTTTATTATTATTTAGTTAGGTAATATAATTCATTTATCTTAGTTATAAACTCTTGTCGGGTTTGGTAGGAACTCTTTCAGGTGATTTTTTTTCTTGAACCACTGTGAAACTTGAGTTCTTAAATGGTGGGGAGACCCACAATGGGTCTCTATTTTTTGATTTTTTCTATAGAATTAGTTAGGAATGATTTGTACAATGGGTAACTAAAGATTTTGTTTTTTTATATATGCTTATATTGTGTTGGTTTTTTTATCTTGGAGTGATTTATAAATAGTATCGTAACCATATTTTCTGATTTTTTTTCCCTATTTGAGCCTTCTCTATGAGTTCAATGAGTTTTTTTGAGTTTAAATTTTACTGGTGGGGAGTTCTATCACACCCCAACAATTGTTTTATTTATTTATTTGTTTATTTATTTATTGTCCTTTAATTTTTTTCATCAACTTTTTGGATGAACCAATTTGAAATTTTTAGTTTTTAAAGAAATTTTCTATCATGAATAGTGATAACCATGCATAGCTCATGCAAATGGTGTTTTTTAAGGGACATAGACATTTTTAATGGTAATCATATGGATTCCTAGACTATGTAATCCAACTATGTAGGTTCTCTTTTTTTACTAGTGAAAGGCACACTATTGGTGTATGTTTTGATAAACTGTGTGATAATTGTGTGAAGGTTGCAGTTTTATGATTTTAAATTTTCATTTTTACCCTTAAAAATGGAAAATAATAATAATAATAATAACAATCCCCTCCTATTTTCCCCTTAACCATGGCTAAATCCCCCACCCTCTCCCCCTATCTTATTTGATACCCACATCTAATGCCCCACTCTCTAGTCTGATCCCTCTTCCTCCATCCTTCAATCCTTTGTGTTTTCTCATGAAATTTCAATAGGAAACTGGTTTAGGTGAGTCACATTTCCATTATCCTTCTTCTTTCACTTCTTAAACCATGATTTTCCTTCTCCTTTAATATCTATTGTACCCTAGATAAACCATAAGTGGTATTTTGGGTTTTATTTCATCATGGTTCTTGCTTCTTAGGTTTGTACTTGGTTCTCTAAGCCTTTTGTTCACAATTGTTAGAGGAATCACATTGTTTTCACAAGACAAAGTTAGGTTTTTCCATGTTTCTACTTTTCCATAATATTTATAAATATTATTGGGTGTTCCAAATTGGTTTATTTAAAATTATAAATGTTTTTTATATTCAATTTAATTTATAAATGTATACTATTTAATATTTTTAAGGAATTTAAATTTATTTCCAAATTAGTTTTTAGGGATTTAGTCTTGATTTATATATTAATTCAAGGAATATATTCTTATATTGTCTAATAAAATAATTATGGTATTTTTCAAATAGGGATGGATTGTTTTAAAATTATTTGAGGTTTTTTGAGAAATTTTATTAAGATTACTCACTCCATCATTATGTTATTCAATTGTGAGTTTTTCTACTAATGCCTATTGTTATACTTGGTTTTATACTCATATATATGGGTGTATATATATATAAATATATAAATTGATATATTTTTATGTGTGTGTGTAATTTCATATGTGTACAATGTAAAAATGGTAATTTTTGAAATTTAACCATTATATTTGAATTAATGTGTGTTTTCAAAACTATGGTTTGAAGACCTAGTTTTCACTTTGATTAAATGGTCATTTAAATGCTTTACACCCTTGCCTAAATCCCTATGGACTTACTTTTTATTTGTGGTTAATGATGTATTGATGGTTAATTATATACCTCATGATGGTTTAAAGTGTTTTCCCTGGTTGGGAAAATTAAATAGTTATAAAGGTTTATTTTTAATATGTTTAAATAAATTTGGTTTGGATTGTAGTGATAAAAATCCTTTCAAATGAATGTGATATGTTTGAAATGTAAAGAACATGGAAAAGTAGGTATCTAAGAGGGGAATATTAGATTAAGTATAACTTTGGATTACATCACACTAAAAAACATCTTAGGATTGGATAAAAAAATGTGTGTTATGGATGGGTATCACCACACTGCTAGACAAAGGCATATACTCACTAGTAATTTTGGATGTGGTGTTCTGGTTAGGTAGCACTATGCCACTAGGATAAGGCATATTCACCATAACGGTTAGCGTTCACATTGGATTGTTGATCTATTAGATCATGAGCTGATATAAGGATATAGAGGGACCATAACCATAGATTTTCTAGGATTTCCCAAGGTTCCTACTTTAAAATATTGATTTTTAGGTTTTCACTCATTATGGATTTACTTTATATTTCCAATGACTATAGATTTTATATTTTATAATGTTCACTTATACTTTAGTCCTTCTTACCAATTATTTATTACTCTTCCATTAAGTAATGTCCCATTGTTATAGTTGTTCTTAGTTTTTGGATAGTACTTTAAATTGTTTTTAACTTGATTTAAAAATGTATGTTTCAAAACAGGTGTGGATATTACATTTGAAATTGGTTTTTAAAATAATAGTGGCATAGTATGACAAAAAAATTTCCAAGTGATTGTTTTAATTTAAAATAAAAAGATAATAAAATTTATAAATAATTAGTAATGTGATACTGTATTTTTTTATAAAATTAAAAACCTATTTTCTATCATGTTTTGAAAATAACATGTTTGGTTTATTTTAGAAAATAAAATCATGAACTATGTAGTGACTACCTACTAGGTTTTTGGGATCTCACACAACTCGATGTTTGTAAGTCAAGTGGCTTTATAAGTTCTAGATTTGGATCTTGGAATAATATCTAAGTTTATATGGAGTGTGACCTCAAGTCGCATGGGATGATTTGATTAGATATGTATGTGTTTTTTTTATTTTTCATTATTTCACCATCCAAATAGGACTTTACTACTTTCAGTCTATTGGGAATGGTAAATGTGGAAGGAGATGGAGGTGAGTGGATGGTGCTATTATAGGAGGGGGTGTATAGAGGTTGAGCAATGGAACTGATTTTACTTTAATTTTTTGTTAAATTAAAATATTATATGATTTATAAATTTTTTTATTTTTATTTGATTTGGTTTTGATGTTTCACTTATGAATAGTTAATCATAAGTTTTTGGTAGAACTTACACTATTTTTTAAATTAGATTTAAGGGAAAATCATTCCAATTATCTATTATTAGAATCCCTGGTACTTATCGACACTCTGGGATGATTTTAAATTCACCTTTAAGATTTCGTGGGATGGATCAGACATCCCTTAGATGGGCGGATCAGATGGTTCAGGATAAGTTTACTCAAGAATATGGTTCAAGGGGTGATCTCAAGAATAATATATCAGATAAATATATAATAAGTTATTGTGATTTTAAGATATTAATTTCAATTTTATAAAAAATAATTTTATCTAAATACTAGAAAGATGAAAGAATCTTTGGCATTTCATGTCACTTAAGTGAATAAAAAGATGAGTTTTCTTAATCTAAAATGGGTGTTGAAGAAGTGTTTGGATAATAAAAGTGGTTTTTAGTCAAGGGGGGTTGAATACAAATTCATGGTGGATGAAGAATAAATATCATTCTTGACTCATAAAAGTTTAATTTCTGATTAATTTAGTCCCATATCTTCTTATCTTTGGATTTTTTTCAAGGGGGTATAAGAACAACATAAATTAAAATAATATAAATTTCTTTAAGTGGGATTATTATGGGGAGTTTTTTAAAAAAAATTAATTTTTGAGGTCATCATATGTGTGTGTGTGACTTGTGTATGTTGTGAAATGTTCTAACATGATTTTTGAGAATACACAAGGTAACTTGTACTACACAGGTTCAAAGAATTATTTTTTGAAGTGAAAGAAGAGTTTGTGAAGTGTTAAAAGATCCATGAATAAATGGAATTGTGAGGTAGTGGATGTAAGTCACTCTAATGAACAACACTACATTATTATTCAATTCTTATGTTTCCTATATCAAGTTCACTCATATAGTCTTATAATTATTGAAATATGATTCATTATAATGTGTTTTAATCATGAAAAATGATTTATGTTCAATGGTATTCTAGAAAATACAAAGGGGGTACTATTGAATCCATAAATGAAGAATACGACAATATCAAGTGTGGTTGTGACCTTTGGGAGGTTATTGTCACCCAAGGAGAGTTTATTGAGTTTATAATCTATAGAATAATTCACTATCATGGTTAATTTTTTCAATGGGAATGTAAATTGTAGAGCTAATGAAGTAGATATGGTTTTTGCATTGTCTTTTATTTTAAATCCATAAATCATGTTCAAAATCAAATGTTACAGCATGTTTTATTTGAGGTGAATTTTTTCCAATGTTTTGAAGTAATTGAAATGAAATGGAAATCTTTTTGTTGTAAAATATTGGTGTTTTAATATGTTTGAAGTGAAAGTGACCTCAATACATTTTGGTCATTTACAAAATAGGCATGGCACTGATTTAAGAAATGAAACGGAATGGATGCTTAGGAAATGGGTTTTTTTTATTCTATAGTCTATATAATAAGACCTGAATATATAATCTTGTAGTTAATTACATGTCATATAAAGTTAATATGTGGAGATCATCCTGGAAATATGGAATTTTTTAAGGTGATTTAGTGGAGAAATCACCCTGTGAGAAACAGAGAAGCTTGTACATGTAACGGTCAAAGTTGTGGTGGATTCCATATGATTAATTTATATAAATATAAAATTTATGTTGAAATATGTATGAATTTTAGTAACTTTTTTTCAATTTTAAGACTTTGGAATATTTCTAATATTATTTCTAAATCAAGACACTGAGTCAGCATGGGATTCCGAGGCCCAGAGAGCCTCCGTGTTGTGATTTTAAAAATATTAAATATATTTTGTCACGTGCATTAATTTTATATTGAAATGTGAATAACTCTTGAGATAAGTCTAATATCATAAATCTAAGATCGCAGTTAAATTCAGAATATCATGTTTACCCTAGTCATGACATAAAGTTGCATGTGCCATGAGTTTTGTTCATAGGTGAGTTGGTAGGGAGTTATGTGGTGGATTAATTAATTAAATGAAAATTTAAATAAAATATGACCTAATACATCCCCTTAAATCATGTTGGGTGTTCCAAAACCAAAATAAGAGAACTTATCCTCGCTCTCTCTTTCTCTCTCTCTCTTTGGTTGATCAATGTAAATGACCTAGAATCGAAGCGACAAAGTGATACCGATCTCCATTCTTGGCATCGATCGTCATCATATCGAGAAGTAACACGATCGAATTTTGGTTCTACACCTGAAGCTTTGGTGTTTCACACTCAAGTTCATAGGTTTTCAATTTGATCCTAATATTTTTTGTTTCAAATTATTTTAAGGTTTTAGAGCCCTGTTATGAATGTTAGAGATCCCTCATAGGACGTTCTATAGGTTTTGGGGTGAATCAGGGTGAATCATGTACTTTTAAAGGTAATTACAAACTATAATTAATATCTACATGGTGTGTGGTCCATAGAGATGCATCATTTAGACCTTCTTATTTGGGGAATAATACTTTCGGGGACTATATGTCCTGTGTTGTGGTTACACATCATGTAGTGACCCTTATCTGTGTGGCTAGAGGAAATGGCTAGGGAACTCATGTAACAGTATATAGCCATGTAAAAGTACATGACCACATTACATAGACTTGGGGTGTCATTCAAATGAATAGAAAAACCACATGGCCTGGTGTCCATTTATCCTATAGACGTCGTGTAGTATGGGATGCATGACATGTAAGGGACACAGATGGTCGGGCATGTGCAAGAGGAACACGGCTAGGGGTCGAGTAAAAAAGAACACGTTGTATATGGGCTATACATTCCATGTACCCATACATGGGTTTAAAAAACCATATATATAGGATACATGGCTAGGTACTCATGCGGGTTCACACACCATGTGGACCCTAGTGCACGTTGTGTACTGCATGAGATCTTCTTGAGATCTTCCACCTTCCGTATCTCCTTCTCTGAAACTTGGATTCATACTTGTGAGTATCCTATCGTGAGTATTTTTATTCATATAACTCAATGGTGGACTCCTTTTCAACTTGCGAGATATTATGGGGCATGTTTCGAACATAATTTTTTTGTAGTAATGTGTAACCTTGGTCAATGATCGTGGGTGTATCACTAGGTTGATGTCAAGGTCAATACCCCTCCCTTCTACCTTAGGATGTGGGTCCCATGGAATCTGTGGGATGGTAGTGCATTTGTTTTTGTAAGTTGAGATGCTAGGATTGGTACTCCCCTATGGAATCAGGGTGTGGGTTTCCCTTACCTCTCTGCTTTGGTAGAGATAGTACTCCCCATGTTGTGGGATTGGGTTTTTTATTGTTGGTTAGTTCTTACAGGGTTGGTACTCCCCTAATGGATTAGGGAACGGGTTCCCCATATTGTTACTATACTTGGATATAGTTCTCCCCTATCATACTAGGGTGTGGTCCCTCTATACTAATTGGCCAAATAGATTTGTTACTCCCCTATTGAACCAGGGTGTAGTTCCTTTATCTGTGGATTTGGTACTCCCCTACCATGTCATGGTGAAGGTCCTCCAAATGTGATGCATAGATAGATTCCCCAATTGTGTTAGAGTGTGGGTCCTCTATCCTTGAATTAGAAACCCCCTTGTTGTTCCAGTTTTTGAGTTCTCCATACATGTTATTCTCAAAGAGTTGGTACTCCCCTGTAATACAAGGGAGCGGGTCCTCTAGCCTGGGATCGATACTCCCATGTTGTGTCAGGGTGTGGTCCCCCCATAGTAATCGAGCGGACATAGTGGTACTCCCCTATAATACTAGGGTTCGGGTCCTTTATCCTTTTATTTGTACTCCCCGATCATACCATGGTACGGGCTCTCACCTACGGAGTAGTACTCTCCAATCTCAGAGTAGTAGTGGGGAGTGGTTCCTCCTTTGGAGTTAGTGATTCCTCATCTATTGTGTATGGTTATAAGGATCGTGGTGATAGCTGGTTTCGATTTAGTGATCCTTCAACGTATTTAGGTGTGAGACACTCCATAGAGGAGAAACATTGGGTTTTCGAGTTAGTTAGAAGCAGGTACTCCCAAAACTATAGGGCAGTGGCGAGGTATGGGTCCCTCTATTCTCTCTCATTAGAGAGTATGTACATAGTGCATAGTCTAGAGAAGTGCTCCCTCAAGTATGTAAAATGGTGAGGGGAGGACCTCTCCACTTGGTTTTCTTATGACCATGTGTTGGGAACAGGTTAGTGATGAATGGACCTATGGTGTTGGGCACTAGAGCTGGACCTAGTGAGTTATTCCCAAGAGAGCGTAACTCAGACGGGTTCCATCTGGGATGGATGAGTTCATGGAGTGTTCTATCTTGGTTTTTTGTTACCCATATAGCTTCGAGTATAATATTTTCATTGTCTACAAGGCTTAAACCTCATGAGACTTGGAGTTGGAGATTAGTATATTTGGGTTATTTCTGGGAGTCTTTACAGTGTTGTCTCATGTCTTAGTTGACACCCCTTATGGACTGAGATGACTAGTCATGTGTACTTGATGATTTCTTGAGATGGATTTCCTCTCTCGTTTGGGTTCCCTTTGGATAGGCCAAGAGGACTATTTCCTTTCAGTTGTTCCCTTTTTCTTTTGAGGATTTTGGGGTGGCTACTAAGTAATTTTATACTCACCCCTACATGAGATTTTCCCTCACATGTTATGTCTTGTGCATACCATAGGAATTTTGATGGAGTCCCTAGATAACCCAAGGTAATAAAATATTAGGGGTCTTCATTGACCAAGGTGTTTACCGAAACTGGGCTAGGGATATTTCTAGAAATTTCATTTGATAGTGATCCCCTCCTTCTAAGCACATTGGATTACTTTATAGTTTTATTTTGTTTGGCCTATGTTTTAAACTTTTACGCTTTTAGTACTTATATTATACTCTGGTTTAGGATATATTTATGCATACATTTTAGAGTCAAGATTTTTATATCTCTATAATTTTTCATCATGTTGTTTGTGGGTGTGTGCATATAGGTACTCTAGGAAAAGGCCTCCCATATATGTGATATGTCTTCCTAGTGCTAGTCATTATCCCCTAGTCTATTATAGGTGAGCTTGGGTAGTTTTGGCATGGGAACCATTATTTTGGTTCATGAAAGAGTGGTATTAGAGTGGGTTTCACTTTGGGAACATAGTATCATGGGCTTGGTTGGGGTTGCATAGTGACAGTGTTATGATGTTTCGAGTTTGGATCTCAATCCAGAGGTTCCATTGTTGGTGTGGTGGTAGACATATCTATTCACTAGGAATCTGATAGCCTGATTTTAAACATAGTACATTAGGAAAATAGTTAAAGGGAAATAATGGTATGCACATCATATAAGACTGGGTTTTGGTTTTTCCTCGTCCTTCTTGTGTTAGCTCCCCAGGTATACAATTTGATTATTGTGTGTCTTGAATTATGTTTCAAGATGCCACTATGATGATAGACAGATATGGTTCCATGGAGGGATTGTGATGAAAATCCACCCCAATATGAGGCTTCAGTGCAGAGCACTAGTTCTGAGGCATTACCTCTTGGTGATCAGCCATTTGAGACACCACATGTTGAGAAACTTGTTATTTCGGTAGTTCAGGATGAGGATGTTTGCAAGTTGAGTACGTTGCATAAGTTCTAGAGGAATCTACCTCGGAGGTATCTGGGTGATCCATACCCCTAAGAAGATGATGAATTGCTTGAGGTAGTCACATGTATTTTCCACCTTATGAGGACACCTCTCAATTAGATGGTGTTCCTTACGAAGAACCTTCTACAAGGTTTATCTGAGATATAGTAGAGTTTAACGATACATCCCCACAAGGATGTGATGCTCACTTTGGTGGATTTTGAGAGACTCTTTAGAGAAGAGTTTTACCCAGCCACTTTGAGGTCAGGGTGTATCTGTGATCTTCTACCGCTTCGGTAGGGTAACATGATTATTCCAGAGTACTCGGTGAGGTTAAAATACATGTCACATTACTCCCTATATATGGTTTGATACCCATTATTTAGATCTTGGACCTTTGATCAGGTCCTCCAAAGAGATTTTTGAGCAGGTGAACTCTCCTTATTTCTTCGCTATTATGTGGGGGTACTCGATCAAGATTTGGTAATAGAGAGATTCCTAGTGGAGGTATAGGAGGATATGTCCCATAGTGGTGGTCTTGAGCCTGAGGTTTATATAGTATTTGGAAGATGATAGATGATCAGATCATGACCGAGGAGGCATACCTATTGCCAGACTCAAGCACGTGGGCCTATGGTGTAGGAATTGCACTGCAATTAGGTCTGCCACCTGAGAGTAATTTTTATGCTTGCGATGTCTGGGGACATCTTGATAGAGATTGTGTGACCCATCGTGCTATTGAGAGGGAGATGACCAACAGTCCACCTTGGCATAATAAGTATTTGTAGTATGGAGTTATGCAAGATTCTGGACACGGTGAGGTAGTTGGAAGAGCAGTAGTTGCTGACATGTAGTTTGAGGTTTTGTCACAACCACCCCCAGGTGATCCAAGCTAGACTCAGTGAGCTGAAGGATACGGGAAAGGACAGCTAAATTCCATAGAGTCCTTTCACTCAAAATCTCCAGGTATTAATATAGGTATGCTCTATATTCTTTTTAATTTCTATATTATTAATTATTAGACATTTTTGTGAGGTACTCTTTTCTTTTTTCTTCTTTATTTTGGTTTTAATCGGGGTGACATGAGGAATCCGTAGAACCCTACATTGGTGTTTTTTTATGTATATTTGAATGTGTTGGTTAGAGTAGAGTACTCAAGAGGGGGTGAATTGAGTATCGGTAAAAATTTCTGTTAAAAATTGTTTCTTTGATAATTTCGCCCAATTAAAAATGTAATCTAATTTAGTTTGTAGTGAATTTATAAGAGTCATAAATGTTCAATTAATTTCTAAAGAGATTTATTAGTTCTAAGCTATACCAATCTAATGATTAATATAAATTTTGAAACTAACCTACTAGTTAAAAACTATTATAAACACTTGATAAACTAACTATCAGATTTCAATTTAGTTTTATCAAATATGTGATAAAAATAGAGTAAAACTAAAAGTTAAAAACATAGTGGATAAAAAATAAGAGGTTCAGTCTCAAGTACAGACTTAATTCTATCCACTTGGTCATCACCAACCACCAAGAAGTTTAAATAAATAAACAAGTTGGATCCACACCCTGTATTACGGTTCACAATAGCACATAAGGCTATCCAGGTCACACTTGACCTCTACCATAGCTCTTAATGGGAAAACAAAAAATAGGTCACACTTGACCTCTTCCATAGTTATACATTGGAAACAAAAGGATAAATAGGGTGTGAGATTGGAGGATATCAAGTATCCTCCAGTTATGAATAGGATTCAGTGTGTGTGTGTAACAGACAGATACACACACTACTCAAAAATGTAAATAAATGAACACAATAGAGATAAAGATGTAGATTTAGGTTAAGAAGTCTCTATGTGTTATGCAGTGCATCTCTAGACTCGTTTGATGTAGTGTAATTGAAGTTTGAGTCCAATTTTGGAAGTTGACTCCAAAACAGAGACTTGAATCATCTATGTTCTAGATTCTAGGAGTATGATATGTTCATCTTCTTGTTCGATAGATGATCAGGTCATCTCAGAAAGTTTATATTTTTTCCTTGATCTCCCTATATGTTCTTCTTTTTGAGTTATTGGGTTTTGTATGTATTCTCAAGAGTTGTAGGAGTTCTCAGGTTCTCTTATTTTTTCTACACTTATGTGTGCTGATGAAAGATAACTCTTTTTCTCCTTTTATACTTCTAGGTACAGCAGACATAATGATCTCCCCACATACATGTACCTTATACTGTCCTATGAATATCCTACAAAAAACATTAAATAATGTCAGAACAAGTAATGTATCTAACTATGAATGTTAGATATAAAATTGAATTAATAAAATAAAAACAGTTTTTATGACTATCAGTGAGACATAAGTATCGGTGAGTTAATTAAATTGGTCTATCATCATCGATGACTCTCTGTGTCAGTGAGCCTTTTCCATCGGTACCAGTGACTCTAGGAAACGGTGAGTCATTTGTACTATCGGTTTATCCAGGCATCGGTGAGACAGATGATCTATTAGAGATATAGTTGAACTTTCAGTGACTCATATAAACGGTGAGTCCTTCCTTCTATCGATGAGATAGTTGATCCAATAGTGACTCATTTTAACAGACGGTGAGTCCTTTCATTGGTAGCATGTGTAATGGTAGGTCACTTGGACTGATGATAGGTTGTTTGCATCAGTGACTCCTATGCAACATTAAGTCATCTATTTGTCAGTGTCATGTCCAACGGTGAGTCATTTTTCTTTCGGTGTTAGTGACTCATACTTAGATAATTTTAGATGTTCTATTTGTCTTAAAAATTACCAAATTCAGAGAGTTTTAATGTTCATAATCACATAGATAATAATTTATAAGCTTGTTTAGATTTAAACATGCATAAATAATTATATGATTTAAATGATCTGATATTCAAGATAATGCTTTAACATAATTTAGGACCTGACGTGAGGTAAGATATTTGTTAATATATGACGTTATTTGTGATAATCAAAACCATTATAGTTAGAGATAGTGTCCAACAAGATCTATGGGCCAACAATATCCCCCTTTTTGATAATCACAAATCATGGAATTATTAAGTACCATTGGAGGATGACTAAAGTAAACAATTAATAATGTATTAGAGAGAATATTAAAATAATGTATTAGAGATAATAATTCATAAACAATATTAAAATAATGCTTATATAATTCTCCCCCTTTTGGGATTAGTAAAAATTGGTAGGTGAAAAGAACACTAAAAACAAAAAAGTAGAAACAATGATATAGAATTCATAAATAGAGTACACTAAAAAAGAAAAGGTACAATGACACATCCCTATCAAAAAAATATCACTCCACACTACAGGGTGGGATCAAGGGGTTCCTTCCCCTTATCATAAGGACCAATAGATGGTTCATCATCAGGGTTAGGATGAGAAGTGGGGGTGAATGGATTTTTAGAGGAGTTAAAGGCACTCCTTCAGGAACTTTAGAAGCTAGGGTAGGTGTGTGATGAAAAATAATATGAGGCTGAACAGTTTCTGTAATGACTGGTATGATCTGAGATAAATCCTGAGAAACTAACATTTGAGGTTGAGTGGGAACTAAACTAGCTGGGCCAAGTGGGGCAGCAGTAGGTACAACAATGGATTCACTTTGGATATGTACATATGGTTTTAACAGCTTGATGAACTCCTCAATCGTCTCTCCACCATATTTCATTGACTTTTCAAAATCATCTTTGTTTTCTATAAACTTGTCCAACAAGGGATTGAATTCTCTCAGCTTCTGAATTTGATCCGTAAACACCTTTGTCACAGGAGGAAGAGTAAGATTGGTGGACAAATACTTAAACAGACTATTCATTTGATTCTTTGTGATGAGTTTGTAGAAAAAATCAATAATCCATTTTGTCAGCACTTCCTTAGTCTATGAATCACTCCTTGTATAATACTTCACATGATCTTACACCTTATATGAAGTGTCCTCAACCTTGGACAAACTTTCAATTAAAGCTTTCATCTCTTCTTTCAAAATTGTACTAATAGTAGCAAGATCTGTAGATTGTGAATACTGAATAGGTGGAGTAGAGGCTGAAGTAAGAGTATAGGAGGTGAGTTCCTTAACTTCTTTTCTTATCTCAGAAAACACAAGATCATTAAAATGAGAAACAATATTCTCAAGTCCCTTCATGACACTTTCCATAGTATTCTTGTACTCGGTTGTCAAGGCATTCTTACCAGTGGTTAACTTCTTCAATTCATTCCTGAGCTTGGTGTTTCTTGTAACAATTGTTTCTGCTGTTGTGATTAAATTTGGTAGAATTTCTTTAATGACCACTTTAGAAACCAAAGCAGAATCAGCTTGAGATAGACTGGTTGAGGTAGGAGTGGAACTAGAAGCTCCATATTTCTTTACACCATCAAACATAGATAGGATTTCTTTTAAATTTTCAGTCAGCTCAGTATTCTCTCTTCTAGATTCATCAATATCATACCTCATTTGAGATTGTACTGAATTTCTTATGGAGGAACATATGTCTTTCTCGAATTTTTCAAAATCATCCTTAGTGACATATTCACTAGAAGAGGTTTTATCCAATGGTTCCCTTACATAAAGTGAAAATAATTCATCATCAGAATCTTCATAATATAATCTGAGGGCTACATACCCATGATTTCTCACGCATTATTCCAAAATATCATAATCCAAAGGAGTGAGAGTATCGAGCCTTACTCTACCAATTTGATTCTCTTCTTTATCTTGAGCAACTGGTCCATGAGGCTCCCATTCATTGTTATCCTTCTTGGTAGATTTATCTCCCTTAGTCGATGATTCTTGTCTAGGTTGCTTCTCATTATGTAGAATTCGTTTCTTAGTATATACACCTTGAGCAATAGGTTCATTTGGAGAAACATTTTCATCTTGAACAGTATCCTCAACAGATACACCAATATTAGCTTTAGAAACTTCCATCTTAACAGCATTTGGATTTTCATTAGGATGACTAGATTCATTATCACTGGCACTTTCACTAAATTCATCATTATCACCATCTTTATTATTCTCATTGCAAACTTCTTCAGTGACTTTCTCATCTTATTCTTCCCTAACTGATTCTAAACCACTTTCACCACTACCATCTTATTCTTCTTCTTCTTCTTCCTCATTGGATTCACCGACATACTCTATACTTCCTTCAACTTCTGTTTCTTCACTCGTAGGAGATTTGAGAATAGGTTCATGAAAAGGTAAGTCTAGAGGTAGATTTTTAGGTCCAACGGATACTCTTTTTGTTAGTCTAGTAGTGTCTGGGTCACTTCTATCCTCAAATGGTGATCCCACATTTCTGACAGGAGTAGCAGGCTCCTCTTCCTCATCTGAAGAATAGGTTACTTGTTCATCTAGACCGAGGCCAGGATCCACTAGATACCTTGGTCTAACTGGATGATCTATAGGGGTGAACTTATCATAAAATCTATCTTTATCACCAACCCATTTCTTCCTCCATGGGTTCCAGTTAATCTTCATTCTCTTACAGATGTCGGGTCTTAAGCATATTTCACTACATTCACTAACAACAACATCATCAACTTCACTTACACAACATTTTTCCTTTAGCATTGATGAAATAATTCTAGAATAGAAAAGAGAATTTAATTTACAACCAGGTTTTATCACCTTATTAATTTACACCATCAGATATCTACATAGATTCTATTTGAATTATTTATAAAGAAAATACACCAAGTATATATTCCGATACTTGAGAGAATCAAAATACCCTTTACTAGGATAAATCTAGTGCTGGAAAAACTTAAATAGAATTCTACACTCACCATTAAATTATGAGTCAATGGTTCTCCTTTTTTCCTCATTTCCAGTTAACACTTTCAGAGATGTATCATAACAAAATAATTCACATTCAAGAGAAGAAGTACCTTGATGATCATCAAACATCCCTTCATGAGGTACCTTAAGACATTGAACCTAATTTCTTGAAGAAAAATAGATTTTATTCCCTTTCACAATAAAATTCACCCAAGAAACATCACTTCATTCCAACAAAAGTTCCATATTCAGGTAAAATTAATATACCAGCTTTAGGAAGAAAACTCTGTCATTGTTTGTGAACCAGTCAAGCCTTCCTTAATCTTGCAGCACCTTCAACAAAAAAATACCTGCTCTCTAAGATCCATTCCACTGTGAATTCTTTCTTTGAGGTTACAGCATTCTTTACCAGACTATTATTTACAGGACCTGAAGGTTTTCTTGATTCCCATTTCTGTTTCATATAAGCATTAGAATCACACTCTTCTAGATCTCACTTCACATGCTGCATTAGGATCAGTTCAGTCTAGAGGTTTGAAGGTGAAAGGTCAGAGGTAAATAAAGAGAGAGGCAGTAGAGAGAGAGAGAGTAGCGGTAAAGGGTATAGAATGGATCGATTCAAATTTATATCATTTAGGGATTTTGAAATTATAAAATCAAGAAATCGTGAACCGAGTTCCCTGGAATTACCGAAATAGTATCGTTTTGATAAAAACATAAAACTTAGAAAAGTAAATATTCATTGGTGTTGGCATGACAGACTTTGTAAAACATTAATAGTGTCGGTATGAAAAACTTTTTAAAATGCCAACAGTGTTGGCATGAAAATAGTTTCAGCGTGAAATTGGTGTCAGCATGACAATAGTGTCAGCATGACAATAGTGTCAGCATGACAACGGTGTCAGCATGACAATGGTTTCAGCATGATAGTGGTATCAGCATTACAATGGTGTTAGCATGAAAACTTCACAGAAAAAAATCAAAGGAAATTCAAACATAGGGTCTTACTGATTGATCATTCCTAACTCATGTACGATGTAATTTACTCTTTCAGAGTTCAATGGCTTAGTGAATATGTTAGAAAGTAGATATTCAATTCCAATATATTCTAAAGAGATATCACCATTTTGATGATGATATATCGAAACATGATGTCTTACATCAATATGTTTTGTTCTAGAATGATAAACTGGGTTCTTAGAAATGTTAATATCACCTGTGTTGTCACATTTTATAGTAACATGTATAAATTGATATCCATAGTCTAGAAGAGTGTGTTTCATCCACAAAATTTGTGCACAACAGCTAAGAGAAACTATGTATTCATCTTCAGTAGTAGATAATGCAATAGAATTTTGTTTCTTACTACACCATGAAACGAAAGAATTTCCCAAAAAGTGGCACGTCTATAATGACCCAAACTTTAGTTAATGAAAATCCCTCTTGATCTAATTAAATATGTGAAATGGTTATAAAACTTATGAACTTATTTTGTTTTATGTTTTTGGATTTTAAAATACCATTAATAATTGTGATTGTTGCTAATATAACCATTGAACAGTGATCACATGATTAGTATAAATATAGGGACTTAACAAATTATTTTTACTCAGACAAAGGAAGCGATGGCCTCATCTAGTAGACTTGCCCCATAAGAAGCCCATTTAATAGAGCTCAGAAAGTAGGTTGCATATTTTGGCCTTTCTGTTGACCAAGCCCAACTTGGGATTGAATACGTTAAGCTCGAGCAGAACTATCTACGGGAGAAGTGCAAGTTGATAGAGATTACCACTCGAGAAATGTTATCTAAGCCACCCCAAGAGTCTATCACCATCGTGCACCTTACCCTAAGGTCTTATGCGGGTGTTTTAAGGGGTTA
The DNA here is from genome assembly GCA_963277665.1 of Viscum album. Classification (NCBI taxonomy): domain Eukaryota; kingdom Viridiplantae; phylum Streptophyta; class Magnoliopsida; order Santalales; family Viscaceae; genus Viscum; species Viscum album. The sequence goes on from OY728165.1 coordinate 819,883,504, forward strand.
TGTAACAATACCCTAGTACTATGATTATTTACATTGTATTTTGTATATAATAATTAATGTACATTCATTTTATTATTGTTAATTTGTAAATAGTTTTTAAAGAACAAATAGTATTTTTAGTTAAATATTTAACTAAGAAATATATTTTGATTAATTAATGGATTTTTGAATTAAAAAATATTTTAAAAAATCATTATTATTATTATTAAATTAATTTTTATTAAATATAAATGATCATATAATTTTATGAATGCAATTTTAATTTTTATTAAGGTTTGAAAGCCATTTTTGTCAAAAACCATGAATTTTCGATAAATGTCGGTTTTTATTTTAAAAGTTAAAATTAAAATATTTAGAAAATTATTTAAATAAAATGAATATTATTTCTGGAATCAGGATTTCAAAAATATCCAATGGTAAAATTTTCATAATTTTCTGAGTCAGTCAAGTTTTTGGGTAAAAAATTAAATACCGTATAAATATATAAAGTGTTTTATGACATCATAAGGACCCAATAGTGATGTAATAAAATACTATAAACTGTATTTTCATCCAATATATGTCTTACCATTAAAATAATGTGATTTTTGGTTTTTTTGATTTATTTTACAAATCTTTAGTGGACCCTCCAAGATTTATATAACATTTTGTCTTTTTAAATTGTTTTCCTTGAGAGTGTGTCTCACCTCCACATAATCAACCCTATTGTTTTAAAAATTTCAGCCATTTAACTTATAAAATATTGTTTTTTACTCCCCTTTGGTAGAAAAAATGGTCAAAACCATGGTCTGGTTTGTGGTTTTGTTTAATTTAATGTGAGGTGTCCCAAACTTAAATAATAAACAATTCCCTCTCGTTTCCTATATAAACCCACCCAAGATCCCACTTCCTCTTCACTAAAATCCTTTGATGTTCTTCCAAAATCTTCCCTCCTCTCTCTAGAATCCTCCCAAGGTTCCCTCAAGACTCCCAAGATCCCAACCTTCAATCTTTCAAAGTTACTATTCAAGGTAAGGGAATATTTCCCCCTCCTCTTTTAAGCCATGACTTCCTTTATGTTGTGTCTTCTAGTTTCCATCGCTTTATGTTGAGGGTATGTTATAATATGTTATCATTACTGTCCATTTCATGTATCATTTTTGAGATACCCTTTCTGCTCTCATCAATTTTTTTTCTAAATTTTTAAGTGATGTTATTAGGCTGCCGAATTTCTCGTAAAAGAAATTCCATCTTCCCTTTTCCTTCATGTTTCCTTTTCATGTGGTATGTCATTAAAATATCCATACCGTGATCTTATTATGTACCCATAGTGTATTATGAATTATTTATGAGTGTTTGACCCTTTTCCCCTCTCTTTTCAATGTTTTCTAAAACCATGTTATATGGCTGTTATGCTGCAGAAATTTCACCTCAAAATTTCTTTCTCTTTCTCTACATAAATTATATTATTTTATTTATGTGAATACCCAGACCTATTTAGTTTCTATGGGTGTTCATAAATATATAAATATGATATATTTTATTCTATAATTTACATACAAATAACCTTCACTCCCTTTCCATGGGTTATAAATGACATAATGATCTTATTTTTTTAGAACTTTTAAAACGCCACGATCTTTAAATGAACCCCATTTCTTTTATTCTCCATGGGTTATTTATGAAATGTTTGATTATGATCTATGTGGCTCACATGAAAATAAAGACATGTTAAGGGTGCGCCCTAATATCACTCCAATACATTGGGTAAAGAATTTATCTCTAGAGATGACAAGTTTCACGATACCTTGGTGAATAACCTTTGAAATTTTATGACACCTCAGGGTTGTACCTTAGTGATATGTTCATGAATGTATAAATGAAAAGTTGTAGACACATATGCAAGATATGTTTCAAGTTATTTTCATTATGATATGTCTATACTTCCATTTCTCATGTCTTTATGTTTTTATCAAGTTCTAATTGATATCACAAGTAAATTGATTCCCTTGCTTTCTTTACTGGGCCTTCTGCTCACCCTTTCCTTTGATGTATGTATCTAGGTTATAATATGCAGTAATTTTACTTAGGATTAACCTATGATGAAGACTTACAAGTGGATTAGAATAATTTTTTATGTTTTTTTCATGTATTTTGTTCCTGATTTCAAAGACACTAGACTTTAAAGATCCTCTGTTTGTAAAATGTAATGAAAAGTTATGTAATAAAAATGGTGGAATGACATAGTTGGTATCAGAGGATAGTTTAGTTATTTATGTAAATTAGGCTATTAAAAATTTAGTAATAACCCTATAAAATTTTTTAAATATAATAAAATTTACTGGTATTTTTGTGAGTAATGAGTAAGTGGTTTATCAAACAAATACATCCCTGTCTAGATACGAGCAGGTAGAGGCGGCTCTGGCACAGATGTACATAGGGGTAAAACCCAAAAACACTACTTTGAGATAGACTTGAATGGGAACTGGTGCATGACAATGGACCTTACGTCACTCTTGGTTACAACACTCTTAGGGGATATGTTTGGTAAATCGTAAGCTTTTTATGAATCATTATAAAGGAATTATAGAGAAATTTAATTGTTTAAGCATGATGTTTTAAGACATAAAATCCTTGATAGTTAAAATATTTTTAAATGAAATAAGTTTATCACTAAGGTTTTATTCCTTTAGAAAACGGTGGGAAATAGGAGGAACCGTGAAAATGGTAACCGCAATGGACCATGTGTTGACGGCCCTCCGATGGAAGCCGGAATGGAAACATTCATGCGAATGATGAACCAATTGACTCAAGTTATGGGAAATAACTTGAATCAAGCTGAGAGGCCAATCTCACCACGAAGGGAACAACTTTATGTTGAATCATTTATACGTCAAAGACCACCAACCTTCAGTGGATTGACCGAACCATTGATTGTCGAATAGTGGATCGGCTCTATCGAGAAGATCTTTTATGTGTTGCGCTGTTCTGAACAAGAGAAGGTTACCCTGGATGTCTATCGCTTAGAAGGAGAAGATGATCAGTGGTGGGAACTGATTAAAAACACAAGGCCAAGAGTGTAAGTTGAAGCTATGGAGTGGGAATAGTTCAAAATGATATTATTCAACAAGTATTTCCCTCGATCGATGAGAACAGGAATGGAGAAGGAGTTTCTCGAGCTGAAGTAGAAGGAGAATGAATATGTGGGAAGCTAAGAGATGAACTTCACAAGGATTTCACGTTACACCTCTAGCTTTTTCATGGATCCAAATGTAAAGGTTGATAGATTATTCGGTGGACTGAGACCTCATTTATGGAAGAATCTAGCCAACTAAGACTATAATAACTATGAGGAGATCGTGCGGAGTGTGATGAAAGTTGAGCTAGATTTTGGTGAGACTTAGTGGTCTCATAAATCAAACGACAAGAAGTGATCGATGGAGCCCAGCTTAGGTTTTCACGACCCATCCTCGGGGCCCGTGTCGTGACTACCCCAAGCCCACCTTCCATAGGCCAGGGGCTGGAGACTAGCACCAAGGCGTAAATCCCGGAAAAAGGGAAGGAATTTCCTTTGTAAAGTAACCAAACACCACAGAGAAAGCAAGCAGAAGAAGTAAACACTAAGTAAAAACTGGTACAATAGTAAGTGCGGAAAAGTAAGTGGGCCAGTATACAAACTCAAACTGAAAGTAAAGTATAACTGGAAAGGAAAAACAGCAACTGAAAAGTAAAGTCGCAACGTCGAGCTGTCCACTGGAAAATCCAACTGAAGGGTGGGTACAGATAGACTCCACTGCTCCTCGGGTCCAGCTGACCACTCCGAGTATGTCCCGCCCAGTGGTCCACCTCCAGGTACCGTCCAGCTCCACAAGCCTCAACCACGATCAGCGTTGTCCGTCGTCTGCAACCAACACAACGTAGTGCGGGCATAGCCCGTGCAGGGGTGAGTATAAGCTACTCAGTAGGGACCCCGAGACCCCCGAAGGTCTCCCAGAATCCACAAAGGATAATCCACAAAGGAAATATACAATCACGAAGTTACACCGACACTGCTTAGGTATATTCCCATACATATACCTAAGTCATCAATTCTCGTTCGGCTCCAACATCCGAGCCCAAGCACAACCCATTCCACATAGGAGAGAAAAACGTAAATCCACACAGGATAGCACAACACAATCCACAAAGGAAAGTAAAACAGGATTCATCTCACACAGGTATACTTCTTTGAATGACGATAAAGATGACCAGATATTGCCACTGATTCATCTAAGACGTCGGACCCACAAAGGATCGATAGGTACTAACCCCTGCAATGACCCACAAAGGATATGACCCACAAAGGATCGATAGGTAACTAACCCCCGCAATGACCCACAAAGGATCTGACCCACACAGGATTGATAGGTAACTAACCCTCGCAATGACCCACAAAGGATCTGACCCACACAGGATCGATAGGTAACTAACCCCCGCAATGACCCACAAAGGATCGGACCCACACAGGATCTGTAGGCGCTGGCCCACAAAGGACCGTTGAGCGCTGACCCACATAGGATCAGACCCATACAAGATCGGTAGCACTAACCCAAAAAGGATCGTTGAGTGGTGTAGTCGTCGTCATCGAATCCACTGAGGATCTCTGCACAGTCGTCGTCGAAGTCGCAGCCAGCTCTAGGGTTCCTGCATACAGAAAGCTCGTTCGGGAGGGTCCGCTCCACGAGCCGAGAGGATGATACATCAACTAACACATAGTCCAGAGTTGATGTATCCAAAAGTTCCGTATCGACAACAGGAACTCAACGTCGCAGACGGCGCGTCAATCGGACGCCCGGTCTGAGAGTTATTGGCTTTTTCATCCCAGGGGCCCGGTTGGTTTTTAAGGAAAAACCAACCCGACCGTACTCCACCTGTGTCCAAACCTCAGGCGGAGTAAGCCAAATGATCCTTCTCACTTAGATGAATTCAACAAAGTTGACGGCATGTCAATCGGACGTCCGAAACTCAAGATATGAGTGTTTCCGCTCCGAGGGCCCGGTTGCTTTCGTGTACGAACCAACCCGACCGAACCCAAAGTATTCATAAACCTTGAGTGTGATATACCAAAACGACCGCCTCGATCCAAGGATCGCATTTCAGCTGACGGTGCATCGTTTGGAGATCTGCAGCTCAAGTTATGAGCAAAAGACCGAAAAGGTCCGGAAATGGGGGTTCTGGGCCCGGACCGACCCGGCCCAAACCCCCCGGGTCGGCCCGAACCGGGTCGACCCGAACCAGGTCCGGGTCCAACCCGGCCAGCGCGGGCGCGGCCCGGCCGCCTGGCGGCTCGGCCGAGATGGCCGAGCGGGTGCAAGCCCCCCCCCCCCCCTTGAAGGTTCTGCGGCCCCGCATGGGGGGCTGCCTTTCGCCAACGGACGCGGCAAGGCCGCGTCCTTCCTCCTCGGTCCCGTGTGGCCGAGGGACCGACCAGCGCCGCCGCGGCTTTCATCTGTGGAGGGTCTTCCCTGCGGCGTGCCAGGCGCCGCTGCATCCAGGCGGCCGGCCGCTGCCGGCCGCCGTGCCGGCGTGGCATGCCGGCGGAGACTTCCGCGGACCACCAGACACGCTCTGGTGGTCCGATTCGCCTGCGGTCTTCGCCAGTGATCGTCTCAGGACCCGACCTTCGCTGCAAAGCCTTTAAAACGCTCGAGTAGCTTGTTTTATCATCGTCCGCCGTCCGCACACCAAGAATGAAGGGCGGTGGGTTCGGACTTGTTCGTTGGTCCGCACCCACCGCATTAGCGGTTTAAAAAGTCTCACAACAATAATTTAATCACAAGCCGCGGATATAAATCACAAATATTTAAAATAATCAAACCCCTACCTCGTCGTATTCATCGGACGAGTTCTTTGTGGAATTGACCGTCGCGGTAGAAGATGATCGTCGCATCGCCGAAGGGCGTCGCATCGTCACGGAAGGGCGTCGTGTCGACGATCTTCGAGGTTTAAAGAAAACACACGGATTTAATTTCATGAATTAAATCCATGTTAAGGATAAAATCCACAAAGGAATTAAAGATTTGAAATCTCCTACCTCAAGCAGTTGATCGAAGATTCGTCGCGGGGAAAGAACGTCGCGGAAGAAGCGTCGGTGTCGCGGTACTCGGCGTCGCGTCGTCGATCTCCGAGGGCTCGGTGTTCTTCGTTTCCCTTTCGTCGGAGGCCGGCGTTCTTCGCGTTCTTCGCGTTCTTCACGAAGGAGGATGAAGATCTTTAGAGATTCTCCAAAGGTTTAACACAACAACCAGATAATAAAATAAGTCCTCATCTTATTTTATTATCAACTAAAGAATTTGAAAAACAAAGATAAGAAACGAACAATTAATTCAAAGAATTAATTGAAACAAACTAACCGCCCAATTAATAGGGGCATTAAGAATTTAGAAAATGCCTCAGTTGACTTTCATTAAATAGGGGTTTTCGCGGGTGTGTCACTTAGAGAAAAAGAAACGGTGGGGCTCGTGTGGGCCCCACCTCACAAATATCCTACCAAGAGGGTAGGATATTTTTAATTGCACCATATCCGCTTCAACTCAAATTAAGAAGCTTCAAGTGACTTTTAAGTGGATTTAAGTTAAATAAAAATAAAGTTGTCGCACCACTTTATTTTATTTCTTAACTTAACCCCCAAAAATTTAAAAGCCACACCCAAGAAAACATAACTCCGGAAGAGGAATTTCTAAGCAAATACCGGCGCTGCGATTCCATCGGTGCCCTCGGAATTCAATTCTGATCACCGGTTCAAAAGTTAGAAAACCCCGCTCGTTTGTTCACTGAACGTACCGAGCCAAACTTCCGAAAATGATTCCGGGCACACAGGGCCTCAGAATCAGGTGCCGTCAGAAACTGCGTTCTTTTAAAATTCCAAAGAAAATTAAAAAAAAATTCCTTGAAATTTACGGGTCTTTACATCACTCCCACCTCAGGGCTTTACGTCCCCGTAATGATACATCATAAACTAGGGAAACAAAAGTGGGTACTCAGCACGCATCTGATCCTCCCGCTCCCAAGTGCTCTCCTGGAGGTTCCCGTGCTGCCATCTGATGTGCACTAGAGGAATCGACCGTCCACGTAGGACCCACTCCTGTCGATCCTAGATATCCACTAGGACCTCCACAAAAGTCACCCCATCATCAACGTCTAGCTCCTCATGGTCAATGATGTGCGTCGGGTCGTGCACGTATCTCCTCAGCTGGGATACGTGGAAGACGTCGTGCACCCGGTGCAACTGAGGTGGTAGAGCCAGGCGATAATCCACCTCGACAATCCTGCTGAGGACCTGGAATGGTCCGATGAAGCGTGGAGACAAGTTGCCGCCTCGGCCAAATCTCTGTAATCCACGTCAAGGTGAGACACGCAAGAAGACGTGGTCGCCATCCTTGAACTCTAGTGGCCTCCGCCTCCTGTCAGCATAAGACTTCTGCCAGCTCTGAGCCGTCCTCATCCGCTCCTGGATGACCTAGACCTTCTCTGTCATGGTCCGGACCATCTCTGGTCCCACAAGTGCTGACTCCCCAGGGTCTGTCCAGCACAACGGAGATCTGCAAGGTCTGTTGTACAACGCCTCGTACGGTGTCATCCCGATGGTGGAGTGGTAGCTATTGTTGTACGCAAACTCCACCAAGGGTAGGTGGTCCTCCCAGCTACGACCAAAGTCGAGGACACATGCGCGGAGCATGTCCTCGAGAGTCTGAATGGTCCTCTCCGTCTGACCATCCGTCTGAGGGTGAAAGGCGGAGCTCAGACGTAGCTGCGTCCCGAACGCCTCCGGCAGTCCCTTCCAAAGCCGGGAAGTAAAGAGAGCATCTCGATCGCAGACGATAGATGATGGCACACCGTGAAGCCGTATGATCTAATGAACGTAGAGACGTCCCAAGCTCTCCACTGAGCCTCGCTCTCTGATGGGTAAGAAGTGAGCCGACTTGGTGAGTCGGTCGACAATCACACAAATGGAGTCGTGACCTCTAGAAGTGCGTGGAATTCCAGTCATGAAGTCCATAGATATCTCGTCCCACTTCCACTTCGGGAACTCCAAGGGTTGTACCAATCCTGATGGTACCTGATGCTCTGCCTTCACTTGCTAGCAGGTGAGGCATCGAGAAACGAACTCTGCCACAGCCTTCTTCATGCCCGGCCACCAGTGCTGTCGTCTGAGATCCTGGTACATCTTCTCCACTCCTGGATGTACCGCTAAGGGATATGTGTGAAAATCTCTTAGCACTTCTTCCCGTAAATCAACTGGTACCAAGGTACGTCCTCTGAAAAGGATGTTGTGCTCTGCTCCAAAGGAGAAGCCATCAGGTGCCTATCCTGAGGATATCTGTGGATGCCGCGTCTCATAGTCAGCATCCCCATGTTGTGCCTCTCTGACCCGCTGTAGTAGTGGAGGAGAGACTGTGAGAGACTGAAGGAAGGCTGCTCCATCCCTATCTACAAAGGATATCTGCAAAGCGGCTAGCTGCTCGGTCACCTCCTTGAGTAGCTGAATGCCCGTCCTCCTGCTGAGAGCATCGGCTACTAAATTCCCCTTCCCAGGAGTATAGACTATCTCAAAGTCATAGTCCTAGAGGAACTCGAGCCATCGCCGCTGTCTCAGGTTCAGATCCTTCTGAGAAAAGATGTTCCTGAGACTCTGATGGTCAGAAAAGACTGTAAAGCACTCGCCCATCAGATAGTGTCACCATGTCTTCAGAGCGAAGACAACTGCTGCTAACTCCAGGTCATGGGTAGCATATTTCTGCTCATGCGGCCTCAACTGACATGATCCATAGGTGATCACTACCCGCTCCTACATCAGGACACATCCGAGTCTGGTCCCTGATGCATCGTAGTAGACTACGTACCCTAATCCCTCCTCAGGCAACCTCAAGATAGGGGCGCTGGTCAATCTCTGTGTCAGCTCCTGGAAGCTCTGCTGACATCTGTCTGACCACACAAAGGGTTTCCCCTTCTTCGTCAAATCTGAGAGTGGTGCCGCAAATATGGAGAAGTCTGGCATAAATCACCGATAGTATCCACCTAGTCCCAAGAAACTCCGCACCTCCGTCACGCTCTTGGGTGGCTCCCAAGCTAGCACTGCCTCGATCTTCGCAGGATCCACTGCAACTCCCGCCTCAGAGATGACGTGTCCTAAGAAGTGGACCTCACGTATCTAGAAATGACACTTCGAGAGCTTTCCATAAAGATGGTGCTCTCGGATTGTGTCCAGTACAACTCGCAAGTGGTAGGCATACTCCTCCTCAGTTGTCGAGTAAATCAAAATGTCGTCGATGAAGACCACGACAAATCGATCGAGGTATGGCTGAAAGATCTTGTTCATGAGGTCCATGAACACTGCTGGAGCATTGGTTACACCGAATGGCATAACCAAGAACTCATAGTGGTCATACCGACATCTGAAGGCCATCTTCTACACGTCCTCGTCCCGAACTCTGAGTTAATGATAGCCTGACCTGAGGTCTATCTTCGAGAACCACCGTGTTCCCTTGAGCTGATCGGAGAGGTCATCAATCCTTAGTAGCGGATACTTGTTCCTCACTGTCACCTGGTTCAGGCGACGATAGTCAACACAAAGTCGCAAGCTCCCGTCCGCCTTCTTGGCGAACAATATCGGGGAAGCCCAGGGTGAAACACTGGGTCGGATGAATCCCTTGGCCTGCAAGTCCTCCAACTATACCCGTAGCTCTCGAAGCTCAGCGGGGGCCATCCGATATGCTGAAGTCGATATTGGGGTTGTCCCGGGGTACAGGTCAATATGAAATTCTACCGCTCTGCGAGGAGGTTAGCCCTGGAACGTCGTCGGGAAAGATGTCCGCGTAAAGATCCACCACTGCAGGAAAACTAGGATTCCGCACGTCAACTGCTCCTAGGATGAGGCTATCCAACTGATGAGTGATGGGTTTTCCTCTCCTCTGGGGAAGTCCATCCTGTGCTGCAAAGGCTCCCTTCTCGCCGGTGAAGGTGAACCTGCTCCCATCGGTGCGTACACATCGCACCTTGCGCCTAATACAGTCAATTTGTGCATGGGATATAGATAACCAATCCATGCCCAAGATGACGTCGTAAGGCCTCGACGCCGCTACAAGAAGATCCCAGACGAAGCTCTCGCCTCCTAGAGTAATCTCACACTACCAGCACCAGTGCGTAATCATCGAGTATGCTCCCATAGAAGTCTCTAGCCATAAGGATCGAGCCAACGGCTCTGTCGGAATCTCCGAGCTCCGAACAAGGGCAGTGGCCATGAAAGAGTGACTCGCTCATGTGTCTATAAGAACTGCATCAAGGGTGGAATAGACAAAGATCATACCTCGAATAATCTCGGGCGCACCATGGTCGTAGGCCTCCGCTGCCTGAAGTTGTGCCTGTCTCTACCCGCCAGCTCCCTGTGGTCGGGGTGGACCTCCTGGTGGTGGTGGTGGTAGATCCTCAAAGCGTCGCCCACCACCTACTGCTCGGCCAGCTCCTCTGCCTCGTCCACCTCCTCCCTGCGGATTGCCATGGTCGTCCCGCTTCCTCTGGCTGGGTGACCCCTCAACTATCTGCTGCTCCTCGGCATGGTGGTTCGGGCAGTCATGAGCCTTGTGGCCCTGCCCGCCGCATGTGTAGCACTCCCTGCCTCTTGAAAGACTGGCTCCACGTTGTGTGCCCCGCACTGCTGAGCCAGTGTCCTGAGGTCGTCTGCGTGAGGGTCTGGTCTGGCTAGACCCCTGAGTCATCCGCCGACTGCCTACTGTAGAAGACTCTACTACATGCCGCCCCGCGGTAGGTCTCGCTGCTGATGAAGGCTCGGCAAGGAAGCTCTCGATCAAAAGGGCTCACTTCAGTACTCCTGCCTGAGTCGGAATACTGAGGGATATCAGTGATTCCCTGATCTCATGTCTCAATCCCTTCTCAAAGGTCCGGGCCTGGAATAATGGGTCTCGTACTAGGTCGGTCGAGTAGCGCGAGAGATCGGTAAATCTCGCCGAGTACTGGGCGACCATCAAGCTGCCCTGCCGCAGCTGAAGAAGCTCCTGGATGTGCACCGCACGGAGGGTGTCCGGAATGAACTCTGAGCGGAAGAGGCCCTCAAAGGCTGTCTAGAGGAGATATGCCTCATCGTGCACCTAGAGCATCAAGCTCCACCATCGGCCCGCTGCTGCGTGCAGTAGGCTCACTGCGAGGATCACCATGAGGTCTGCTGGTGTCCTCACTAACCGAAAAACTCGTACCACTGCCTCCAGCCAGTCCTCGGCTGCCTGGGGGTCCATCTCCCCACGAAACCTAGGCGGTCACTGGCGCTGGAACTCATGCAGTGCACTGAGGCGACGTGCATCGTCAGCGGCTAGGGCTGGAAGCATCGGTGGCTCGATGGGTAGAGGTACCGCCGGTGCCTCAGCTGTCAAAGGGCCCTGAACCGAGGCCTCGTCGCTCGGCGGGCTATCGTCACGCTCAACTCTCGGAACCCTAGCTGGCTGCCGTCATGGGGCCATCCTGAAAAGGAAACAGGTGCACCATAGTCAGAATAGTATACCTAGTGAGCGGATACAAGTAATCACAAAGAGAACTTGAAACACACATGCAATCAATGTTTTCGTGCATTAAGTCGGAAATCAGAAGTCAGGGTCCTGGTGTATGGATACGTCGGCCGCCGCACCAACACTGGGCTCCATGGACTGATAACCACACTCAATAGGCTTTACACTATTTCTTCACATAGAAGAAAGATCAGAGTCTGCGGTAGAACCTAACTCCTCTGATACCAATTTTTCATGACCCGTCCTCGGGGCCCGTGCCGTGACTACCCCAAGCCCGCCTTCCATAGGCCAGGGGCTGGCAACTAGCACCAAGCCGTAAATCCCGGAAAAAGGGAAGGCATTGCCTTTTTAAAGTAACCAAACACCACATAGCAAGTAAGTAGGAGAAGTAAACACTAAGTAAAAACTGGTACAACAGTAAGTGCGGAAAAGTAAGTGGGCCAGTATACAAACCCAAACTGAAAGTAAAGTACAACTGGAAAGGGAAAACAACAACTAAAAAGTAAAGCCGCAACGTCGAGCTGTCCACTGGAAATCCCACCTGAAGGGTGGGTACAGATAGCCTCCACTGCTCCTCGGGTCCAGCTGACCGCTCCGAGTACATCCTGCCCAGTGGTCCACCTCCAGGTACCGTCCTGCTCCGCAAGCCTCAACCACGATCAGCGTTGTCCATCGTCTGCAACCAACATAATGTAGTGCGGGCATAGCCCGTGCAGGGGTGAGTATAAGATACTTAGTAGGGACCCCGAGACCCCCGAAGGTCTCCCAAAATCCACAAAGGATAATCCATAAAGGAAAGATACAATCATGAAGTAACACCGACACTGCTTAGGTATATGCCCATACATATACCTAAGTCATCAATTCTCGTTCGGCTCCAACATCCGAGCCCAAGAACAACCCAGTCCACATAGGAGATCAAAACATAAATCCACACAAGATAGCACAACACAATCCACAAAGGAAAGTAAAATAGGATTCAGCTCACATAGGTATACTTCTTTGAATGACGATAAAGATGACCAGATATTGCCACTAATTCATCTAAGTCGTCGGACCCACAAAGGATCGATAGGTACTAACCCCCACAATGACCCACAAAGGATCCGACCCACAAAGGATCGATAGGTAACTAACCCCCGCAATGACCCACAAAGGATCCGACCCACACAGGATTGATAGGTAACTAACCCCCGCAATGACCCACAAAGGATCTGACCCACACAGGATCGATATGTAACTAACCCCCGCAATAACCCACAAAGGATCAGACCCACATAGGATCTGTAGGCGCTGGCCCACATAGGACCACTGAGCGCTGACCCACACATGATCGGACCCACACAGGATCGGTAGCACTGACCCACAAAGGATCTCTGAGTGTTGTAGTCGTCGTCGTCGAATCCACTGAGGATCTCTGCACAGTCGCCGTCGAAGTCGTAGCCAGCTCTAGGGTTCCCGCATACAGCAAGCTCGTTCGGGAGGGTCCGCTCCATGATCCGAGAGGCTGATACATCAACTGACACATAGTCTAGATTGATGTATCCAAAAGTTCCGTATCGACAACAGGAACTCAACGTTGCAGACGGCGCGTCAATCGGACGCCCGGTCTGAGAGTTATTGGCTTTTTCGTCCCAGGGGCCCGGTTGGTTTTTAAGGAAAAACCAACCCAACCGTACTCCACCTACATCCAAACCTCAGGTGGAGTAATCCAAATTATCCGTCTCACTTAGAGGAATTCAACAAAGTCGATGTCACGTCAATTGGATGTCCGAAGCTCAAGATATGAGCGTTTCCGCTCCGAGGGCCCGGTTGGTTTCGTGTACGAACCAACCCAGTCGAACCCAAAGTATTCCGAAACCTTGAATGTGATATACCGAAACGCCCGTCTCGATCCAAGGATCGCATCTCCACTGACAGCGCGTCGTTCAGAGATCCATAGCTCAAGTTATGAGCAAAAGACCGAAAAGGTCTGGAAATGGGGGTTCTGGGCCCAGACCGACCCGGCCCAACCCGCCTAGGTCGGCCCGAACCGGGTCGAACCGACCCGGGTCTGGGTCCGACCCGGCCGGCGCAGCGCGGCCCGGCCGGGGTGGCCCGGCCCGGCCTGGGCGCGACCCGGCACGGGCGCGGCCCGGCCGCCTGGCGGCTCGGCCATGATGGCCGAGCGGGTGCAAGGGGGCACCCCCCCCCCTTGAAGGTTCTGCGGCCCCGCATGGGTGGCCGCCTCTCGCCAATGGATGCGGTAAGGCTGTGTCCTTCCTCAGTGGTCCCGCGCGGCCGCGGGACCAACCAGCGCCACCGCGGCTTTCAGCTACGGCGGGTCTTCCCGGCGGCACGCCGGCGGAGAATTCTGCGGACCACCGGACGCGCTCCGGTGGTCCGATTCGCCTGCGGTCTTCGCCAGTGATCGTCTCGGGACCCGACCTTCGCTGTAAAGCCTTCAAAATTCCCAAATGGCTTGTTTTGTCATTGTCCTCCATCCTCACACCAAGAACAAAGGGCGGTGGGTTCGGACTTGTTCGTTGGTCCGCACCCACCGCGTTAGCGGTTTAAAAAGTCTCACAACAATCATTTAATCACAAGCCACAGATATAAATCACAAATATTTAAAAGAATCAAACCCCTACCTCGTCGTAGTCGTCGGACGAGTTCTTCGCGGAATTGACTGTCACGGTAGAAGATGATCGGCGTGTCGTAGAACGGCGTCGCGTCGTCGCGGAAGGGCGTCGCGTCGACGATCTCCGAGGTTTAAAGAAAACACATGGATTTAATTTCATGAATTAAATCCATGTTAAGGATAAAATCCACAAAAGTAATTAAAGATTTGAAATCTCCTACCTCAAGCAGTTGATCGAAGATTCGTCGTAGGGAAAGAACGTCGCAGAAGAAGCGTCAGCGTCGCGGTACTCGGCGTCGCGTCGTCGATCTCCGAGGACTCGGTGTTCTTCGTTGCCCTTTCGTCGGAGGCCGGCGTTCTTTGCATTCTTCGCATTCTTCGCGTTCTTCACGTTCTTCACGAAGAAGGATGAAGATCTTTAGAGATTCTCCAAAGGTTTAACACAACAACCAGATAATAAAATAAGTCCTAATCTTATTTTATTATCAACTAAAGAATTTGAAAAACAAAGATAAGAAACGAACAATTAATTCAAAGAATTAATTGCAATGAACTAACCGACCAATTAATAGGGGCGTTAAGAATTTAGAAAACACGTTAGTTGACTTTCATTAAATAGGGGTTTTCGCGGGTGCGTTACTTTGCGGAAAAGAAACAGTGGGGCTCGTGCGGGCCCCACATCACAAATATCCTACCAAGAGGGTAGGATATTTTGAATTGCACCCTATCCACTTCAACTCAGCTTAAGCAGCATCAAGTGGCTTTTAAGTGGCTTTAATTGAAATAAAAATAAAGTTGTCGCACCACTTTATTTTATTTCTTAACTTAACCCCCAAAAATTTAAAAACCACACCCGAGAAAACGCAACTCTGGAAGAGACGTTTCTAAGAAAATACCGGTGTTGCGATTCCATCGGTGCCCTCGGAATTCAATTCCGAGAACCGGTTCAAAAGTTAGAAAACCCCGCTCGTTCGTTCACTGAACGTACCGAGCCAAACTTCTGAAAATGATTCCAGGCACACCGGGCCTCGGAATCAGGTGCCGTCAGAAACTGCGTTCTTGTAAAATTCCAAAGAAAATTAAAAAAAATCCTTGAAATTTACAGGCCTTTACAGGTAGGACCTTTGATCAAGGAAGAGGAGGCAACCATGTGCAACTTCCCATGTGTAATAAATGTTGGAATAAGCATTCGGGGAACTGCCTGCTCGGGAGTGGGAAATTCTAGAAGTTTGGAAGAGATGGCCATATTTCAAGGAATTTTCATAGTGAGTTGAAACCAAAACTTCCAAACACTAATGACAAGGGGAAGATGGTGCAGGCCCTACCTGATGTCCAATGCTTTAAGTGTGGACAACATGGTCACTTTTCCAATCACTGTCCAAATCTGAGGGTAGTGGAGGGGAACCACCATCAGTCTCAGCAAAGGCCAAGGGAGAAAGGTCGTGCTTTTGCTATCATGATAGATGAAGTTGAAGCTCCAAATGATGTGGTAGTAGGTACTATTTTTGTTCTCTCAAATCTATCAAGTACTTTGTTTGATTCTAGTTCTACGCATTCCTTTATTTCCTCCAAGTTTTCAAATAATTTAGAATCAACCCCTGAATTTCTAAACGTAGAGTTATCAATCAAGACTCCTGGTGGGATTATCCAAGCATCGTCAATGTTTAGAAACTCTAGTCTTTACTTTGGTGATCAAAATCTTATTGTAAATCTAGTAGACATTCCCATGCTGTAATTT
This sequence comes from Viscum album, assembly GCA_963277665.1. Lineage (NCBI taxonomy): Eukaryota > Viridiplantae > Streptophyta > Magnoliopsida > Santalales > Viscaceae > Viscum > Viscum album. The sequence goes on from OY728165.1 coordinate 819,899,396, forward strand.
CACATTATACTAGGGATGCAATTTCTCTCAAAGTATAATGCTAAGATCAAATGTAGAAGTAAGGAAATATCAGTAGTCTTGAAGGGAAAACCTACAGTTATCTTCCAAGGAGAGATATCTCAACCAAATCCTTGTCTATAAGACCCCCCTATATCCTTCTTTATGTAGTTGATCAGTGAAGAAGAAGGAAAAGATGAGAGTTTAAGGATAGAAAATACCACCATCATCCAGGAATATATTGATGTATTTTCTAAGCAGTTACCCAGACCTCCCCCAGAAAGAGAGGTAGAGTTCTCCATTGAGCTCGTACCTAGATCTCATCTGATATCAAAGACCCTGTATAGGATTTAAAATGTGGAGTTGGAGGAATTAAAGAAACCACTCCAAGATCTTTTGGAGAAGGTGTGTATCCGACTGAGTGTGTCTCCTTGGGGAGCACCAGTTCTCTTTGTAAATAAGAAGAATGTATTGATGCGGCTATGAATTGATTATAGAGAACTGAATGGGATTACAGTAAAGAAGAAATACCCTCTTCTAAGAATTGATGACTTATTTGACCAACTTCATGGGGCTCAATTCATCTCTAAGATTGATCTTCATTCTAGTTATCATCAATTGAGGGTGAAGAAAGAAGATATTCCAAAAAACTACCTTCTAATAAAGATATGGGCATTATGATTTTGTTGTTATTCCCATCGGACTGACTAATACACATGAAATTTTTATGGATTTGATGAATAGAGTCTTTAAGGACTACCTTGATAACTCTGTGGTTGTTTTTATAGATGATATTCTAATATATTTCAAAAGTCTCAAGGAGCATGAAGATCATCTAAAGGTTATTTTGAAAACTCTATGGAAGGAGAGGATTTTGGGAAAGTTCAGAAAATGTAATTTATGGTTACAATAAGTTTCTTTCATGCGGCACATTGTTACCAATGAAGGAATCACAGTTGACCCTGCAAAGACAAAAGTTGTAGAGGAGTGGCCTCAGCCTACAAAAATAACTGATATTCATAGTTTCCTTGGTATAGCAGGATATTATAGGAGGTTTGTGAAAAACTTTTCATGAATTTATAATCCATTAACCAAGTTAACTCGAAAAGGGGTCAAGTTCATCTGGAAAAAGGAGTGTGAGGAAATTTTCCAAGAGCTGAAGAAGAGATTGGTTACTGCACTGGTGTTAACTCTTCTATCAAGTGGAGAAGGATTCGTTATTTTTAGCGATGCATCTATGAAAGAGATTGGGTGAGTCCTCATGAAAAATGATAAAGTCATTGCTTATGCATCTTGATAGTTAAAGAGTCATGAGCAGAACTATCTTATGCATGATATGGAGCTAGCTTCAGTCATTTTTGCTCTGAAGATATAGAGGCACTATCGTTATGGGGATAAATGTGATATATACATATACCGTCAAATTTTGAAGTATATTTTCACAAAAAAAAATTAACATGAGACAAAGGAGATGGTTGGAACTTCTTAAAGACTATGATTGTTCAATTCATTATCATACCAAAAGAGCAAAAAAAGTTGTTGATGCATTAAGTAGGAAATACCCAATTGTTCTTTCCATGATCATGATTAAAGAAGATCCTTTGATCAAAGACCTAGTAAAGTTAGACATGGGAATTATAAAGGAATGTACATCATCAACCAGAACCAAAATGATTTCTCAAACGTCGTTACTAGATAATATCAAGAAATATTAGAAAGAAGATCCTTTGTTACAGAAGAAGTTTGAGGCTGTGAAGGATGGGAATTTTCCTAAGTTCAATATTGATTAAGAAGGTATACTAAAATTTCGTACAAGACTATGTGATCCATCTATTCTGGAAATAAATAAGGAGCTGATGGATAAATCTTGTAGCTCTACTTTCTCTATATATCCTGGGAGCACAAAAATGTATAGGGACCTTTGTGATCATTAGTGGTGGGATAATATGAAAATGGAGATTGCTTACTACACTTCCAGGTGCCTGGTATGTCAACAAGCGAAGGCAGAGCGACAACTTCCAAAAGGGTCATTGCAACCACTACCCATACCAACATGGAAGTGGGACAATATCACTATGGACTTAGTCACTGGTCTCCCAAGAACTTCCAAAGGAAACAACACGATATGAGTTTTTGTGGACCGTATAACCAATACTGCCCATTTTATCTCCATTCGGGATGACTTCTCTCTTAATCAAATTGCTAGGATTTACATGAAAGAAGTGCTAAGGCTTCATGGAGTTCCACTTTCTATCGTATCTGATTGTGATCCAAGGTTCAGATCAAAATTATGGAGAAGTCTTCAACATGATCAAAGCACTGAATTGAATTTCAGTACGGCCTATCACCCCCAAACTGATGGCTAATCTGAAAGGACTATTCAAACACTCAAGGACATGCTGAGAACATTCACAATGGAATTTAAAGGTGGATGGGATCAACATCTCCCTTTAGTCAAGTTCTCTTACAACAACAGCTTCCACTCAAGTATTCAAATAGAACCCTATGAAGCTCTATATGGGAATCGATTTAGAACTCTTAATTTTTGGGATGAAGCTGGTGAGAGAAAGGTTCTTGGGCCTGATCTTGTATAAGAGATGACAGAAAAAGTCCACGCTATCCAACAACACATTAAGGTTTCTCAGAGTCGGAAAAATAGCTATGACGACAACCATCAAAGGGACCTAGAGTTTAATGTTGGTGAAAAAGTCCTTCTTTATATTTCACCTCAGAAGAGAGTCATGAGGTTTGGGAAGAAATGAAATCTCAGCCCTAGGTACATTGGCCCCTATGAAATCCTTGATCGTGTGGGATCAGTGGCCTATCGGCTTGCACTTCTTCCATATCTTGCACAAGTTCATGATGTTTTCAATGTATCCCTCTTTAGGAAGTACATATCTGACCCTTCACATGTACTAAACCCATAGGTGGTACAACTGGAACATGAACTCTCTTATAAGAAGCAGTCGGTGGAGATCTTGGATCATAGAGACAAGGTTCTATGCAAAAAAGACAACCAATATTGATAAGGTGTTGTGGAGGAACCACAAATGCGAAGAATCCACGTGGGAACCGGAGGAGTTTATGAGGCAGAAGTACCCACACCTTTTCTCTTTTTAGGTTATGAATTAAAATTTCAGGGACGAAATTTCTTAAGGGAGGAAGATTGTAACGACCCAAAATTTTGTTAATGAAAATCCCTCTTTCTCTAATTAAATATGTGAAATGGTTATACAACTTATGAACTTCTTTTGTTTTATGTTTTTGGATTTTAAAATACCATTAATAATTGTGATTTTTTCTAATATAACCATTGAATAGTGATCCCATGATTAGTATAAATATAGGGCCCTAACAAATTCTTTTTACTCAGACAAAGGAAGTGATGGCCTCATCTAGTAGACTTGCCCCATATAAATCCCATTTAACAGAGATTGGAAAGGAGGTTGTGTCTTTGGGATTCACTCTTGACCAAGCCCAAGCTGAGCTTGAATACATTAATCTTGAGCGGAACCGCCTACGGGAGAAGTGGAAGTTGATAGAGATTACCACTCGAGCAATGTTATCTGAGCCACCCCTAGAGTCTGTCACCATCGCACACCTTACCCTAAGGTCTTATGCAGGTGTTTTAAAGGGTTATGTAACAATACCCTAGTACTATTATTATTTACATTATTTTTTTTATATAATAAAGAATGTAATTTCATTTTATTATTGTTACTTTGTAAATAGTTTATAAAGTACAAATTGTATTTTTAGTTAAATATTTAACTAAGAAAACTATATTGATGAATTAATGTATTTTTGAATTAAATAATATTTTAACAAAATATTATTATTATTATTAAATTAATGTTTATTAAATATAAATGATTGTATAATTTTATGAATGCAATTGTAATTTTTATTAAGGTTTGAAAGCCATTTTTGTCAAAACCCATGAATTTTCGATAAATGTTGGTTTTTATTTTAAAAGTGAAAATTAACATATTTATAAAATTATTTAAATAAAATTAATATTATTTCTGGAATCAGGATATTGAAATTATCCAATGGTAAAATTTTCATAATTTTCTGAGACAGTCAAATTTTTGGGTAAAAAAATTAAATATCGTATAAATATATAATGTGTTTTATGACATCATAATGAACCAATAGTGATGTAATAAAATACTATAAATATTATGTTCATCAAATATATGTTTTACCATTAAAATAATTTGATTTTGGGTTTTATTTATTTATTTTACAAAACATTAGTGGACAAACCAAGACTTATATAACATTTTGTCTTTTTAAATTGTTTTCCTTGAGAGTGTGACTCACCTCCACATAAGCAACCCTATAATTTTAAGAAGTTTGTCCATTGACCTTATAAAATATTTTTTTCCACTCCCCTTTGGCAGAAACCATGGGCTGGTTTGTGGTTTTCTTTAGTTTAATGTGAGATGTCCCAAACCTAAATGGGGGTGATCGTAACACCCCCAAATGATAAAGAGTTAAATGACTAAATGATATGACTCATGTCAACAAGGTGCACCTTCCTTTTCGAGATTCTACCTAATTAGAACTCCATTGTTAAACGTGCTTGTCCTGGAGTAGTGATCAGGATGGGTGACCTTCTGGGAAGTTTCCCAAGGTGTGTGTGAGTGAGGACAAAGCACACTGGAAAGGATATGTGTTGGCCAGTGGAGACAATCATTAGTCAGATGGCCCATTCGGGCATGCGGGTAGTCCCTAGGGTGGGCCCCACGTTTCTTTTTGGAAACTGGTGGTACATGGTAGGCTAGGGCCCGATGGCCATGTTAAGGTGGGGTGTCTGTGCTGTCACCGGGGCCTGGTTGTCACATTTGGTATCAGAGGTGGTACCCAGCCTTAAGTGTAGTGCACTGCCTAGGTTGAGACGTAGGGCGCACAACGAGGATGTTGTGCTCTAAAGGGGGTGATTATAACACCCCCAAAGGATAAAGAGTTAAATGAAAAATGATATGACTCATGTCAACAAGGTGCACTTTCCTTTTTGGGAGCCTACCTGATTAGAACTCTGTAATTAAGCATGCTTGGCCTGGAGTAGTGATCGGAATGGGTGACCTTCTGGGAAGTTTCCCAAGGTGTGTGTGAGTGAGTACAAAGCACACTAGAAAGGAAATTTTTTGTCATGTGTGGACATTCATTAGTCAAATGACCCATTCGGGCATGTGGGTAGGCCATAGGGTGGGCCCCACGTGTCTTTAGGGCAACTGGTGGTACCTGGTGGGCTAGGACCCGACGGCCATGTTAAGGCGCGGTGTTTGTGCTGTCACTGGGGCCCAATTGTCACAATGTCCCAGAGGTTCTCTTTTTATCTAACTTGTATCCACAAAAATCAGCATCAAAATAACTCACTATATCCAATGATTGTCCTTCGGGGAAAACAAACCTAAATTGATAGTATGTTTGAGGTATTTGAAAATTATTTAAATATCATTCAATGATATTCTCTAGAAAGGACATGTTTTGTCATATGGGAATATTCATTAGTCAGATGACCCGTTTGGGTATGTGGGTAGGCCCTAGGGTGGGCCCCACGTGTCTTTGGGGCAACTGGTGGTACCTGGCAGGCTAGGACCCGACGGCCATGTTAAGGCAGGGTGTATATGCTGTCACCGAGGCCCGATTGTCACAATGTACCAAAGGTTCTATTTTTATCTTTCTTTTATACACCAAAATTAGCATCATAATAACTCACTATATCCAATGATTTTCCTTTGGGGAAAAAACCTTAATTGATAGTATGTTTGACGTATTTGAAAATTATTTAAATACCATTCAAGTGATATTGTTTGGAATTATCTTGAAAACAGGCACACATACACACACTAAACATTATATCTAGACTACTAGCAGTCAGGTAGAGCAAACTTCCAATCCTGTGTTGGCTGGTGGGGACATTCATTAGTCAGATGACTCATTCGGGCACGTGGGTAGGCCCTCGGATCCTAGCATAGTTGTTGAGTCCTAGCCTACTAGGTACCACCAGTGTGAGTGAGGACAAAGCACACTGGAAAGGACATGTGTTGGCTTGTGGGGAAATTCATTAGTCAGATGACCCGTTCGGGCACGTGGGTAGGCCCTAGGGTGGGCCCCACATGTCTTTGGGGCAACTAGTGGTACCTTGTAGGCTAGAACCCGACGGCCATGTTAAGGCGGGGTGTTTGTGCAGTCACCGGGGCCCAGTTGTCTCATTTGGTATCAGAGGTGGTACCTAGCCTTAAGTGCGGTGAACTGCCTAGGTTGAGATGTAGGTCCCACAAAGAGGACGTTATGCTCTAAAGGGGGGTGATTGTAACACCCCCAAATGATAAAGAGTTAAATGGCTAAATGATATGACTCATGTCAACAAGGTGCACCATCCTTTTTGGGAGCCTACCTGATTAGAACTCCATAGTTAAGCGTGCTTGGCCTGGAGTAGTGATCAAGATAGGTAACCTTCTGGGAACTCCATAGTTAAGGCGGGGTGTCGGTGTTATCATCGGGGCCTGATTGTCACAATGTCCCAGAGGTTCTCTTTTTATCAAACTTGTATCCACCAAAATCAGCATTAGAAAAACTCATTATATCCAATGATTGTCCTTTGGGGAAAAACAACCCTAAATTGATAGTATATTTGAGGTATTTGAAAATTATTTGAATACCATTCAAGTGATATTTTTTTGGGATTATCTTGAAAATAGGAACACATACACACACTAAACATTATATCTAGACTACTAGCAGTCAAGTAGAGCAAACTTCAAATCATGTGTTGGCTTGTGGGGACAGTCATTAGTCAGATGACCCATTCGGGCACATGGGTAGGCCCTCGGGTCCTAGCATGGTCGTCGGGTCCTAGACTACCAGGTACCACCAGTTTCCCCAAAGACACGTGGGGTCCACCCTAGGGCCTACCAATGTGCCCGAATGGGTCATCTAAATAATGAATGTCCCCACAGGCCAACATATCTTACTTGTATCACTAAAATCAACATCAGAATAACTCACTATATCCAATGATTTTCCTTTGGGGAAAAATAATCCTAAATTGATAGTTTGTTTGAGGTATTTGGAAATTATTTAAATAACATTCAAGTGATATTCTTTGCGATTTTTGTGAAAAAAGGAACACATACACACACTAAACATTATATCTAGACTAATAGTAGTTAAGTAGAGAAAAATTCCAATCATGTGTTGGACTGTGGGGATAGTCAATAGTTAGATGACTCGTTCGGGCATGTGGGTAGACCCTCGGGTCCTAGCATGGACATCGGGTCCTAGCCTACCTGGTACCACCAGTGTGAGTGAGGAAAAAGCACACTAGAAAGGACATGTGTTGGCCTGTGGGGACATTCATTAGTCATGTAACCTATTCAAGCACATGGGTAGGCCCTAGGGTGGGGCCCACATGTCTTTGGGGAAACTGGCGGTACCTTGTAGGCTGGGACCTGATGACCATGTTAAGGAGGGGTGTTTGTACTGTCACCGGGGCCCGGTTGTCACATTTAGTATTAGAGGTGGTACACAGCCTTAAGTGTGGTGCACTGCCTGGGTTGAGATGCAGGGCCCACAACGAGGACATTGTGCTCTAAAGGGGGGTTATTGTAACACCCCCAAATGATAAAGAGTTAAATGACTAAATGATATGACTCGTGTCAATAAGGTGCATCTTCCTTTTCAGGAGTCTACCTGATTAGAACTCCATAGTTAAGCGTGCTTGGTTTGGATAAGTGATCAGGATGGGTGACCTTCTAGGAAGTTTCCCAAGGTGTGTGTGAGTGAGGACAAAGCACACAGAAAAGGACATGTGTTGGCCTGTGGGGATATTCATTAGTCTTATGAACCGTTCGGGCACATGGGTGGGCCATAGGGTGGGCCCCACTTGTCTTTGGGGCAACTAGTGGTACCTGGTGGGCTAGCACCTGACGGCCATGTTAAGGCGGGGTGTATTTGCTGTCACCGGGGCTTAGTTGTCTCAATGTCCCAGAGGTTCTCTTTTTATCTAACTTGTATCCACCAAAATCAGCATCATAATAACTCACTATATCCAATGATTGTCCTTTGGGGAAAAACAAACCTAAATTGATAGTATGTTTGAGTTATTTGAAAATTATTTAAATAGAATTCAAGTGATATTCTTTGGGATTATCTTGAAAATAGGCACACATACACACACTAAACATTATATCTAGACTACTAGCAGTCAAGTAGGGAAAACTTCCAATAATTCCTATGTAAGTGGTTTGATCAACTCATTTACTATCTTCATAAATATCCATCTTACAAGTAGAACTCATTATAGTATCACTACTTTTATTACTATCAAATCCAAATATTTTTAAAATATCTTTTGTGTATTTACTTTGATTTAAAATGATACCTTATTTATTTTGAAAAATCTGAAATCCAAGAAAGAATTTCATTTTACCCGTCAAACTCATTTCAAATTCATTTTGCATCATTTTTGAAATCTCAATACATAAAGAATTTATTGAACATCTAAGAATAATATCATCAATATAGATTTGAACTGCAGAAAAATCTTTATAAGTTCGTTTTATAAAAAGAGTAGTATCAGTGATTAATTTTGTAAAACCTTTTGAAATAAGAAAACCACTTAATCTATCATACCAAGCTCTTGGATCTTGTTTTAAACCATATAAAGCTTTTTTTAATTTGAAAACGTGATTTTAAAAATGATGGTTTGTAAAACTAGGGGGTTGTTCAAAAAACCATCCTCAATTATATACCCATTTAGGAATACACTTTTGACATCTATTTGATAATGTTTGAAATTAAGATGAGTAGTATAAGAAAGCATGATTATGATGGCTTCAATTCTAGAAACATATGAAAAAGTTTCTTCATAGTCAATGCCTTCTTCTTAACTATAACCTTGTGCAACCGATCTATATTTGTTTCTAACAATATTACCAGATTCATCTAATTTGTTCCTAAACACCCACTTAGTGCCTATAGTCAGGGTGTCTTTGGGTCTATCCACAAGTTTCCAAAATTTATTTCTTTCAAATTTATTAAGTTCTTCTTGCATAGCCATTACTCAAAATTCATCTTTAATTTCATCATTGATTATTTTAGGTTCATGTTGTGATAATAAGTTTGATGTTCATCCTGATTTCTAAGAGAAGCTCTAGTTTGTGTCCGTTTATCTAAATCTCCAACAATAGCATCTAAGGGATGGTTTTTAAGGGTTCTAGTTGGTCTAGAAATGAGGGGAAAGTAGCTTCAGGTTCATATATAGGTTTGGGATCATCATGTTAAAATTCTGAAGAATTTCTAGAACTATTTGATTTAATAGATTTCTTGACAAGTGGATTAGTTGATTTTTCATTTACATATAGGTTTGACATATCATCCTCAAGGTTTTATAGGAAAATATTGGGTTCATGTGGATCTATTTCATCAAATTCGATATGCACAGATTCTTCCACACACTTGGTTCTTTTATTAAAGACTTTATAGGCTTTAATAGAGGTTGAGTAACCTAGGAAGATTCCTTCATCACTCTTGGATGTAAATTTTCCAATATTGTCCTTAGTACTGAGGATATAGACTTTGCAACTGAAAACTTTGAAATAACTAAATTTTGGTTTTCTATTGTTCCACAGCTCATAAGGAGTCTTTTTTAGGATAGTTCTAATTAAGACTTTGTTAATTATTTAGCAAGATGTATTTACAGCCTCATCCCAAAAGTAAAAAAATGTAAATTATATTCATTAAGAATTGTTCAAGATATCTCTTGTAAAGTTTTATTCCTTCTTTCTAAAAATCTATTTTTTTAGGTGTCCTAGGGGAAGAGAGGTTATGATTATTGACATTTTGTGAGAAAAATGATTCAAAGTATTGATTTTCAAACTCACGGCCATGATCACTTCTTAAGGATTTTATACTAAGTCCACTTAGATTTTCCACTGTTTTAGCATACTTGGTGAAGTAAGTAAATGATTCACTTTTGTAAGTTAATAAATAAGTCTAAGTATACCTAGAATAGTCATCTAAAAGAACATAAACATAGTACTTCCCATTTAAACTAGAAACTCGAGATGGTCCAAACAAATCCATGTGAACCAACTCTAAAGTTTGAGAAGTTGAAACTTTTTTCTTTGATTTGAAAGATATCTTGTGTTGTTTACCCTTTTGACAAGGATTATAGACTTTTTCATTTGGAAACTCAAGTTTGGGTAGATCCTTGACTATTATTTTTCTAGTAAGATTTCTAAGATAGTGTACATTACAGTGGCCTAATATTCTATGCCAAAGCTAGGACTCTTTTTGAAAGGCACTTAAACAAGAAACATTTTGAGAAACTAAGGAATATAAGTTAACATAATATACATTTTCATTTTTAAAATCATAAAATACTAATTAATTTTTAGAGTTAAAAACATTTCAAGCATCATTTTCAAATTTAACATGAATTCTATCATCACATAATTTTGAAATACTAAATAAATTATACTTTAACCCATAAAAAAGGTACTTTAGAAATTAAAACTGAGTTAGAGTTACCAATCTAGCCAAAGCCAACTATTTTTCCTTTAGAATTATCACCAAAGGTGACATATCCACCATAAATATTGATTAGTTTATTGAAGCTTGAATAATATCCTATCATGTGTCTTGAACATCCATTATCCAAGTACCATTAACTCTTTTAGGATATTTTCAAATAGATTTCCTACATGATAATCAAACAAAAACAGATTTTGGTACCCAAACTTGTTTGGGTCAAGTGACATTAGTAATCAATTATTTAGGTACCCACATTTTCCTTATGGGTTTACTATAAGTATTATGTAACACATTTAAAATTAGACTCTATTTGGTCCAGAAAAAAATAGAGGTAATAAAAGATTTTTTAGAATAGGTACTAACATCAGAATTTTGATTTTTAGGTAGAAGAGCAGATTTTCCAGATTTAGTTACAAAATGTGTTTTAGATAGGTTTCTCTATCCAGGATGATATCCAATACCAGAAGTGTACTTAGGATCTATCTGTTTACCAAGCATTTGAGTAAGATTATTTTTTTTATTGGTAAACTTTTCTAGATCTTTCTTCAATTTCTCATTTGACATTTTTAATTCATTGTTTTCCTTAAGCATTTGAGAATTATTTTCCTTTATAGTAGTAAGTTCATACTTAATAGTTACACAAAGAGCATGTTGTTTCTTTAAAGATTTATATTTATCTTTTAGTATATTACATGTCTCTTCCAGCATGTTACAGTATTCAAATAGTTCATCACTTGTAATATTTTCAAACTCGCTTTCATTTTCAGAATAATAATAATTGTTTAAAGGTGAATCTAAGGTTACCTCAAATGTGCTTTTCATAAAACAAATATTTTCCATGTCATATTTATTATCATGATATGGTTTTAATTCACTAGATCTATCCTCATAGAAACTCCATGTGGATTTTATAGATTTTTTATACCTCTTGTATTTGTTTTCATACTTATTTTTTATATTTTAACTTTGGAAAGTTGGATTTGACATGTCATATCCTCTTAAATTAATAGTAGAAAATATCCTCTGGTTTTTCATTTATTTTCCATTCCTTTTTTCAGCTACCCTTGTTATCGTATCTTTCTTTATAATTGGGCTTCCTGAAAAAATTATTCATCCTATAGAATTTCATGAATCTTTTGGCCAGATGAGCCATTTCTTTATCACTATCTAATGTTGATTCATTATTACTAAAGCTTTCAATAGAGGCTAGAACCTTCTCTTTTTCCTTATTCTTAGAGGTAGTAGTCTTGAAGGCTATAGATTTTATCTTAGGTACATCCTCTTCTTCTTTGTTGACTTTAAACTCTTCCTCATACATCATCAATTTTCCAATGAGTTCTTTGACAGGGATTTTGCTAATGTCACATGATTCTCTAATTAAGATAGAAGTTCTTCTCTATCTATCAGGTAAGCATCTGAGAATCCTCATAATTTGTTCTTTGGTAGTAACATCTCTTCCAAGAGAGATCATAGGGTTCACAATTTTATTAAACCTGAGATACATATCCAGAATAGGCTCATAAGGATTCCTCATAAAATTATCATATTAAATAGTATATGGGTTTAGTCTCATTTCCTTAAGACTATAAGTTCCTTCATGTGAAACAGACAAAGTATCCCAAATTTCATGGGCTATTTTACATACAGAAATTCGATTAAATTATACATCCCCTAAAGAAAATTATAAGTCATTCATGTCTTTTCAATTATTTTTATAAGTCGTCTTAGTTAGGTCATCCCAAGTAGTTATAATAGTAGTAGGAACCTTATACTCATCTACAATTGAAGACCAAATTCCAAAACCCATACTTTCTAAGTGTGTATTCATTTTAATTTTCCATTGTGTATAATTTGTTCCATTAAAGAATGGAGGTCTGTTAGTAGCAACACATTTCAGTATATTATCCATAATAAAGTTTTAGAACAATATTGTAAAAATGTAAAATTTTAGTATTGACAGAAATTTTAAGATCTTTGAAATACAACTAAAATCACAGTTTAAAAAAGGTTTAAAAAGCTTTGAAAACTGAAAAATTGAAAATTCCATTGATACCAAATGTTGGTTGGAGTAGAGTACTAAATAGGGGAGTGAATTGAGTATCTATAAAAAAAATTGTTAAAAATCGGTTCTTTGAAAATTTCCCCTAATTAATGATATAATCTAAGTTAATTTGTAGTGAATTTATAAGAGTTCTGAATGTTCAAATAATTTATCAAGATATTGATTAGTTCTCATTTATACCAATGTAAATATTAATATAACTTTTGAAACTAACCTACTAGTTCAAAACTGTTATAAACACTTGCTAAACTAAAAATCAGAGTTCAATTTAGTTTTATAAAATTTGTGATAAAAATAGAGTAAAAAATAAAAGGTAAAAACACAGAGGATATAAAACAAGAAGTTGAGTCTCAAGTAGAGACTTAATCCTCTCCACTTGGTGATCACCTACCACCAAGCTGTTTAAATTTATAAACAAGTTTGATCCACACCCTGGATCAGGGTTCACACCAGCACACAAGGTTGTCTAGGTCACACTTGACCTCTACCATAGTTCTTCATTGGAAAATAGAAAACAGGTCACACATGAACTCTTCCACAATTCTACATGGGATACAAAAGGATAAATAGGGTTTGAGATTTAAGGATATCACGTATCCTCCAGTTATGCACAGTATTAAGTGTGTGTAACAGAAAGATACACACACTGCTCAAAAATGTAAATAAATGAGAACAATAGAGATAAATATGTATAGTTATATTTATAAGTCTCTATGTATTATGTAGTGAAGATCTGGACTCAGTTGATACAGTGGAATTAAAGTTTGAGTCCTCTTCTAGAAGTTGACTCCAGAAGAGAGTGTCTAAGCCTCTGTGTTCTGGCTTCCAGGAGTATGAGATGTTCATCTTCTTTTTAGAAAGATGTTTAGGTCAACTCAGTAGGTTTAGTTTGTTTCCTTGATCTCCCTGTATGTTCTTCCTTTTGAGTTCTTGGGTTTTGGAAGTATGCTCAAGAGTTGTAGGAGTTATCAGGTTATCTTATTTTTTCTACTCTTATGCACTTTGGTGAAATATCTAGCTTGTTCTCCTTTTATACTTTGAGGTCCAACAGACATAATGATCTCCCCAAATTCTTGTACCTCATACTATCCTCTGAGTATCCTACAAATAACATTAAATAATTTCAAAAGCATTAATGTATCTAAATATGACCGTTAGATATAAATTTGAATTAATAAAATAAAAACAGTTTTTATGACTATCGGTGAGTCATAAGTATCGGTGATTCAATTGAATCAGTCTATCAGTATAGGTGAATCTCTGTATCAGTGAGTCCTTTCCATTAGTATCGGTGACTCTGGGCATATGTGAGTCATTTGTACTATCGATCTGTCTGGCCATCGGTGAGAGAGATGATCTATCAGTGAGACAGTTGAACTATAGGTGACTCATATCAATGGTGACTCATTCCTTCTGTTGGTGAAACAGTTGATCTAACGGTGACTCATTTCAACTGACGGTGATTCCTTACATTGGTAGAATGTGCAATGGTAGGTCACTTGGACTGATGGTAAGTCGTCAGTGTCGGTGATTCATATGCAACGGTCAGTCGAATGTCTATCAGTGTCATGTCCAACGGTGAGTCGTCTATCTGTTGGTGTCAGTGACTCATACATAGATAATTCTAACGTTAAGTCTGTATTACAAATCAACAAAGTTAGATAGTTTCAATGTACATAAACACATAGATAATCAATTATAATATTTTTTAGATTTAAACACACATAAATAATTATACGATCATAATGATCTGATATTCTAGATAATTCTTTGACATAATTTAGGATCTAATATGAGGTAAGATATATGTTAATATATGACATGATTTTTGATAATTAAAACCATTATAGTTAGAGATAGTGGAAAACATCATCTATGGGACAACATAATGCATGAGTAATAGGGTTCCTTCCCCCACTGAGATGAATTTATGTGACGTGCGTAAAATTTTGTGGGCGAGTCAGTGCCACCCAAAGCGAATAGTATTGAGGTGCAGTGGATAAGTCTCTTTGAATTGTGTGTTCAGGGCTATGTGGTGAGTTAGTGATTATGACAAAAGGCCTGGTAAGACCTAGTGTGAACGTTTAGGTATCCCTTTGTTCTTCATTGGTACCCTCATGTTCTTGGTGTTCAATTTTTATGTGAGACACTCAAGGAGGATGTGGTGTGTTTGACATAGCTTTGGACTCATGAGGAAGTGGGATGCTTTACCCACAGAGATATATTTTAGTGAGAAAACCAAAAATGTGTGGATGATTCAATGACTCCCAAATCAGATAGTGTTGAAGTGTGATGAACGTGTTCCTTAGACTTGTGCGTTCATGGTGAGGTTGTACGATGGAGTGTTGGAGTAGGTCCTAGCATTTCCAGTGGAGTTTTTCTGCTTGAACCTTTTTTCTTTGTAGCCCTGGTGGAGGGAGAGACTTTCTTAGAATCATTATATAGTAACAAAGTTATACCCTATGATGTTTATGCAGTGTATATTTATTTTCTTCCATCCATACTCAGCTGGGATGCAAATATTGGGTGTGATGGTGTTTTTTTGGAGAGTTTTGTTACAACTAGAGGTTCACAGACAAAAGGCCTAGTTAGACCTGGTGTTTACACTTGGGAAGCCCTATTTTTTTCATTGGTACCCTTTTGTGCTCAGTATAAAGCTTGAATACAATATGCATGAGGAGGTTTTAGTGTATTTCATCCAGTGGTGGATATGAACTATGGAGTTTTATTATTATCTGTGTCAGGATAGCAAGGTGGCATACTTCTAGACACTATAATTGTAGATGGACCATGGGGCTTGGTTATTTTCCACCTGTCATAGATGAGGAGAAATGTGATGCTTTTTTGCATGATTTTTACCTGGTTAGAGATGGATTTGAGTGTGGTCGGACTTGGCCATTCCTTTAAGTGTATGTTGTAAGAAGCACAGGAGCCCTTGGTGAGATCATTGGCGTGGCCGTTCCAGTTAACGGCTCGGTTTTTTCCCTCACCCCTAGGCTCTCGGTTTTCTAGGAAAAAAATATTTAAGGAGGGTTGAATGTAGTGACTCATGTATTGACTAGAAATACTATTGAATATTCCTAAGAATATTTCTAACGTCAGGTGATGAGTCGACATGGGATTTTAGGGCCTAGAGAACCTCAGCACTAAAATTTTAAAAATATTAAATATGTTTTGTCACATGCACATAGTTTCTCTTGAAACAGGAATAAATATTGATTGGAGTCTCGGATCAAAAATATGAGACCACGATTGATTTCAAAAGATCATGTTTACCCTAGGCACAACATAAAGTTGTCCACGCCAGGATTTTTGGTCAAAGGTGAGTTGGCGAGGTGTTATGTGATGGATTAATTAATTAAATTAAAATTTAATTAAAATATAACCTAAAAAATACCACACCCTCATGTTGAGTGTGAAAAAACCAAAATAGAAGAACCTCTACTCTCCCTATTTATCCTAAAAATGGAAACGTGCCAGAATCAAAGCGACAAAGTGTTGTTGATCTCTGTTATTGGTATCGATTGTCCTCAGATAGAGGAGCAACACGATCTGGGTGTCATTATACACCCAAATATTTAGATTTTCTCTCTCAAGGTAGGTGGTTTTGAGTTTTGGTCCTAATCCTTTCATTTCCCATTGTTTTAAGTTTTTATAGCCTTATTATAAATGCTAGAGATCTCTCCTAGGTTGATCTATAGGTTTCAGGATAAACTGGGGAAAATCAGACATTGTTTAAGGTAATTTCCAACTGTGATTACCATCTACACAGCGTGTGGTCTAGATATATACATCTTTTATCCCTTCCTATTTGTGGAAGAATACTTTTAGGGACTAAACACCGTGTACCGGGGTTACACGCTGTGTAGTGACCCCAATCTGTGTAGCTAGAGGACATGGATAGGGAAGTCATGTAATAGTAAATGGTCATGTAAAAGTACACAGAAAAGTACATAGACATGGGATTATAGGCATGGTCATGGGTAAATGACATGTCCAGGTGGCCATTTAGCCCAAAAACACCATGTAGTGTGGGTTTCACGGTGTGTAAGGGACATGGTTGGCTAAGTTGTGTTGAAGATGAACATAGCTACGGGTCGGGTGAAGAGGAACATTCTTTGTAAAGGATGTAAACTCTGTAGAATCCTACATGGGTTGGATAACAATGTAGAAAGGATACATAGCCAGATGGTCAGGCGGGTTCATACACCATGTAGACCCCAGTGCAAGTGATGTACTCCTTGAGTTTTTCTTGAGATCTTCCGCCTTTTGTATCTCTTTCTCTAGAACTCATATCCAGGCTAGTGAGTAGCCTATCCTAAGTAGTTTTACATGTAGAGCATGATGATGGCCATTATTTTATATTGAAAGATATGATGGGGCATGTTTCTATCATGATGCTTGTGTAATGTTGCTTAACCTTGGGCAGTGATCGGGGTGTATCACTATGTTGATGTCGGGGTCGGTACCCTTCCATCTTGCATTCGGATGTGGGTCCCTTGGAATATATGGGCTAATACTGTAGTGATTTTCATAAAGAGAGATAGTGGTATTGCAAATCCAATAGGGAATCAGGGTGTGGGTTTCCCTTACCTCTCTATTTTGGTAGAGACATGACTCCCCACATTGTGGGAACAGGTTCTATACCTTTAGGTAGTTCTTCCGGGGTTGGTAATCTCTTGATGAATTAGGTCATAGGTTCCCCATATCATTACTATAGTTAGAGATAGTGATTCCCTAATGTTTCATGGTTTGGTCCCTCCTCACTAGTTGTCCATATGGATTTTTTACTCCCCTATCAGACCAAGGTGTGGGTCCTCTATCTATGGAGTTGGTTCTCCCCTTCCATGTCAAGGTACAGGTCTGTTAGATACTAGGTATAGATAGAGTGGGTACTCTCCTATAATGTTAGGGTACGAGTCCTATATCCTTGGAGTCATAACTCTCAGGGCATTCCATGGTGTGGTTCCTCCATATGTGTTCTTTTGGAAGAGTTGGTAATCACCTATCTTACCAAGGAGTGGGTCTAATAGACTAGGATTGATATTCCCCTATCATTACAGGCCACAAGTCCCCCATAGTAATTGAGCTGACATAGTGGTACTCCCCTATTGTACTAGGGTGCATGTCATATATCCTTTTATTTCTACTCCCTTCTCATACCAGGGTGAGGGTCCTCACCTATAGAGTAGTACTCCCCAATCTTCGAGTGGTATCAGGGAGTGGGTCATCCATTTAAGTTATTACCCCCTTGTCTGTTGAGTACAGTTATGAGGAGCAATACCCTCCACTAGTTATGGGTGATACCTTATTATAAGTCAATTCTCCCTCGATGGACTAAGGTGTGGGACACTCCATACAAGAGTGACGAAGGTTTTTTAGGTTATTTAAGAGCTAAAACTCCCATGAATATAGGGAAATGGAAAGGTATGGGTCCCTCTGTTCTCTCTCATTAGAGATGATGAACATGGTTCATAGTCTAGTGCAGTGCTCCCTTAACTGTGTGAAATGGTTAGGGGTGGGCCTATCTACTTGGGATTATTAGGAACTTGCATTGGGCACAGGTTAGCAATGACAGGACCTCTGGTTTTGGGCACTAGAGCTGGACCTAGTGAGTTGTTTTTATGGAGCGTATCTCAGACAGGTGCCATCTATGATGGTTGTTCTTTTGCAGTGTGTTCTCTTGGTTTTTTGTTACCGATATAGTTTTGAGTATAATCTTGTCACTGTAAGTGAGATCAGAACCTCATGAGACTTGGGTTATGATATGAGTATAACTAAGTGATTTATAGGAGTCCTTTAAATGTTGTCTCATGTATTGATTGATACCCCTTGTGGACTAATATGACTAGTCATGTATAGCAGAGGATGGTTCGAGATGGAATGTCTCTATTATTTGGGTTCCCTTTGTCTAGGTTGATCGGACTGTTTCCTTTTAGTTGATCCCTTTTTATTTTGGGGTTTTTGGGGTACCTTCTGAGTATTTTTATACTCACCCATGCATTGGATTTTCCCATGATTGTTGTGTGTTGTTCAGACCACGAGACATTTTATGGAGTTCCTTGAGGACCTGAGGAAGGCAGATCATAGTGATCTAGACTGACTGAGGTGTTTATCAGATCTAGGTTGGGGAGATTTCTAGAATTTTCATTTGAAAGTGATCCCCTCCTTCTGAGCAAGTTGGATGCATTTACAGTTTTATTTTTGTGGTTGTGTGTTTTTCCATTTTATGATTTCAGTCCTTCTATTGTACTCTGGTTGGGATAAATGTATGCATGCATTTTAGTTTCTATATTTTTATATCTTTTCACTATTAAATTGAGATTTTTATGGGTCTGTCCATTCAGGTACTCAAGGAAAATGCCTCCCATCCATGTGATCTACCTTTTCATCCCTAGTCTCTATACCTTGTCTTGTTGGAGATGGTCTTGGTTAGTTGCCACTCGAGCTCCATTAGGTCTAGTTGTGACATGATTAACCTATGTGTGATTAACCTAGAGGAAAGTGGATTGTGTGTGATTAATTTTAATGAAGACAAAAATGATGGTGGATAGTTCATTATTAACCTATGTTTCGTTAACCTATAGGAAGTGAAAAATGTCTTGGATAGTGAAATGATTAATGGAAATGGTGGGTGGTTGATTAGGGATCAAAATAGAATCTACCTGTAACACCCCTAGATTTTGTGAATTTATTTTTTTCAAATTAATTTAATCGTTGTATATTTTCACTTCATGAAAAGTGAATATAAATTTTTTTGTTATATAATATCACTATGTTTTGGATTATGTTATACGCAACAGCAAGGGAAACTTTCACTACACACAACACTGACCTGGCTTACATTACACGCAACATCGAGTTTCTGAGAAACGACACTTTTCTATTATAATTATTTAAATAAGATAGTTATAACCTATCCATTAAACTTCTGATATGAATAGTAAAAACTAATTTTTGAATATTAGTTATAATGGTTTTTATAATTAAAAATATAATTTCTGGTAAAGTCTCTATATGTTTAAAACTATTATTTTCTTAAATGAACTGTTTTTCATATCCTTCTATGAAAAATAACAAAATTAATTATAGACACTCTATGAAATTTATTTTGATAAAATAAAAAATATTTTTGAATTCATAATATCAAAATTATCTTAGGGTAAATTTTTAGTATTTTTTTGAAAAGATTTTATTTTTAATGAAGAGTGAAAAATACTACATAGCAGTTAAAACAGACTTTTTCATTTATATAATTATTTTTACTTTAAATTTATTTTTAAGTTAAAATAGATAAATAATACATATATTAATCCAATTTAGGTCATTGGAATTATTTTTATAATATAATTAGATATAAAAATTATTGAAATTTTAAGGGTCTCTTTTACCCACCTTCTAGCCACATTTACGGGATTAACATTGAACGTAATTTTAAACTCTTATGTGATTTGAATTTCAAAAAAAGTACATAAATGGTTTTAATTAATATAAAAAATATGGTCTAATATAATCAAAATAATTTTTGGTTAACAGTAACTTTTGAATTTTATTTATCACGGTTAAAGGTAAATAGGGTAATTAAAGGTAAAAATAATATTATAATAATATAAAACTACCCTAACACTTCTCCTAATTTCATTGGATATCTTTTTTCAACCCAAATCAACCTTAGGTAAAAATTATGACCGTTTCAAGCACCTTTTTTTAGATTGAGACATTTATTATATTTTATTTTAAGAAGAGTTAAAACTGTTATATTCAAACTTTAATAACTAAATCATTTTAAATGTAGGGTTATAAAAAAGATAAATTAGACTATAATTATTTATTTTAAATATTATAAATTTATATTAATCAAGAAAATTTATTTTTTAATTTTTAAATAATAAACAACTTAATTAAAGGCTTTTATAATAATGGTGCAGTAATTGTTTAATTAATTGAGATATCAAATAAATGATATTAAAAATATTAAAATAAATATAATTTGACTTAATTAATGAGATCCACGAATTTTATAGATAACTTAGACATGTTAGTGATATATTTTATTTATTTTTTCTAAGTTATCATGTTTTTATGATATTTTTAAAAATTTAAATAATAAGTAGTATCAAAATTGACATTAATGATACTTTAAAATAAATAACATTTTATTAAATGTTATAAAATTAATAAAAATATAAAATTAGTCCAAATAGCTAGAATAATGTTAGGTATGTCATAAATTATCCAATTTGTGTTCTTTTAAAATTTTATAGTAACTATATTAACCCTATAGTGTAAAAATACAAGTTGTCACAGTAAGAGTTAAATTGTTTAACTAAGGGTTAAAGCCAAAAGATAAGGTTATTTTTGTGACCTAAACATTTAAAAAAATAATTTTTTGAGAGTATTTCTACCTATAATCATCTAATATTAAAAATATCTCACTTTATATCTATTTTAAATCTAAATTAAACTTATATTAAATTAATAGTTTTTGAGTTTCCTAAAGTGCCCCTCCCCTCTCTTATAAAAGTGTACCACTCCTTCTCTTTTATTCACACCTCAAAGACTTTGGGCTTATCCAAACCCTGCACATTTAATATCAAAACTTCCCTCCCTTACTCCTATAATCCTTCCCTTAGACATAAGGAAAATCAAGAAATCTTTTGGGCAGAAACCAAAAGTAGTTACCCGATTAAGAGGTGACGTCTTCTCTCAAGCTCATTTCCTTTATTTTCCTTCTCCACCCCCTACATTATATTTATTATATTATTTTATCGCAACACAAGTATCTTAAATATAATATAATTTTTTTATGATAATTTTTTGACCTACACTTACACACACCTCCATCTGAGGGATATCAAACATACTGTTTATGTATATGGTGAACCACTGCCTCATGAAACTAGGATTGTTTATTTTTCCTTTACCACCAATCACGATGGTCATTACGATGGAAAATATATCTATATATGTTATATATAATATTTATTATGTATTTAAGCTTCTTTATTCTTTTTTATAACACATACCTTTTTTACTTTCCATTTGGTGTTAATATGATAATATTGTCTGCGGAAGTGTGGACTATCATCCCCTCAAAGTAATATGATTCATTCACACACCACATGAAATTTATTAAGGATGGGTTTAGTGGACTTATATAATATATATGATATAATAATGCTAATGGAATAATAATATATATATATACATACATACATACATATATATGTATATATTTCATTTACATATTTTATTTCAATATGACAATTAAAATAGAAACATTGTTCATGCGTATGTACGACTTACCATCTCCATGAATGGTGTATTCCATTTTATACATATTTATGCTATATATTATTTTAATATACATATAGTTGATATACATTATATTTATACCATTATTTACATTCTTGAATCAAACTATAATTATAAGTACCAAGGATATAGCAAACGAGAGGGTAATATAAGGTCATAATAAAACTATATGTGGTATTAGATATAATAATATTATTTTTTAAAATATGTATAATAAACTTATATTTATTATACAGAAATCTTGTTCAAGTATTAAGAGATTCATGAAACAAGGTAAGGGAATTTTTGTCACACCTTTATTTATGTGAGACACATGCCTCACACGTTACTTGTTTCTTCTAAATTGTGCATATACTTCCCATGAATTTTTTTTATGAGTATTATCTAGAATATTATGATATTTACATATTATTAGAATTTTATTTTTACATGTGATGAATGATTCTATTTATTATTATGTGATGAGTGTCGATTTCACAATCTCTTCCATATTGGGATTGTTTCGTTTTAAGTCTCTATTGCATAATATTTATCATCCATGTCTACGTTTTCTAAAAAAATCATAAAATGTTTTATTATCATATATATATTTTAAGTCATTTTTACCCATTTTTTACTTTTTACTATATGTTTTGAAAGGAATCTTTCTTTTGTTTTCCAAATGAGGTATTTTTTAAATTTTCCAAAAAAAAGTATAAGAAGAATGTTTTGTTAGCTTATATGGTATGAATAAATTTTTACGATTTCATAACACCTTATTTAATTTAATCTTACCTTAAAATTTTTAAATTTTATTTTCAAATAAATTCATTTCTTTTAAAATTGTGCGTTGTTTTAATAAAAGAAAACTTTTTTGAAGAAGAAATGATATTTTCCTCAAGAATTAATTTCAAGTGTTTTATCAAAATTAATTTCCATCTAAGATGGAATTATTTAATAAGGATATGTTTCAAGTATATTATACCTATTATTCCTATGTTTTGATTATGTATATGTTAATTATAAAATACATTTATTTTTATAGATTATATTATGATGGAATTATGTTAAAGAAACCAATTTTATTCCTTATATTATGTTTATAATAAATGATTTATCTTTTTGTGGAACATGTAAGAATGGTTTCATTATGAGATGGGTGGGGCCTATATCTCATTCTAATGCATGGGGTAAAAATTTATATCTCATGATATAGAAATGAAGGAACTTTTCTACCAAGATGGTTATGTGAGTGAACCATGATTACCAAGATTGTTATGAGAGTGAACCATGACTACCAAGATGGTTATGGGAGTGAACCATGACTACCATGATGGTTATGGGAGTGAAACATGACTACCACGATGGTATGGGAAGTGAACCCACAATAAAAATATGTTATTTTCAGAAATTAATTGACTACTATGAAAATAATTATTATATGCTTATGTGTCTACCATAATTCCATGTTTTATTCATAATTTATGCTTCAATGACTCATGTTCTTTATTTCATCGTGATTCTTATTTTACAAACTATCAATCTTTGTGACATGATTCATGTTTATGATATTTGATATGCATGGTATTATTATTTTCATGATCTTGTTCTCATACCCTTATACTCCTCATTACGTTTAATTTTTTCCATTATTTATTATTACTAAGCATCTAAAGTCGCCCTTTTTCTTATGTTTTTTTTCCTTGGGTTATAATGAAAGGTTTAAGCTAGGGGTACTAAAGGGGAAGATCTTTATAGGAGATGTTTAAGATATTTCACCAAATTAAAATAATATATTTCAATTTTCCAAAGGCACTAAATTAATACGACCTTTGGGTGTCTCTTTATATAATGAGTGAAGCATTCCGCAAAAGTAATGTAATGTCCATGTATGTCAAGCCTGGGTCTTTATAGTTGGTATCAGAGAAAATGTTTAGTTAAATTTTAGAAACTATGATGATAAAACTTTTGTGAGATCCCTATGTATATTTCTAAAGATATGTCTAGGGATGTCTCTATGTATAAGTATAATGATGATTTAATGTTCAGGAAAATGTCCTAGAATTTTGGTAAAGGATAGAGTGAGTGGTTTCCAAGAAATACATCCATGTGTGGATACTACAAGTGGATGTGGCTCTAGACTATATGTTCCTAGGAGTAACAACTATGAAAAGATGTTCTGGTCCTAACTCAGGGTAACCAAGTACACGATAACAGGCCTTGTGTCACACTTTTTTGACACTCCATGGGGATATGCTTTGGAAATTCACAATCGCTTCATGAACCATCATGAATAATTTAAATAGAAGTTGGCTATGAATAAACTAGGGTGTGCCTAAGGTGTCATAGATTAAATAAGGTGTCATAAGTTAGACATCCTATAAGTGACTTTTTATGATTATGTGGTTCCACATTATTATAATTGTTTCTTACACTATACTTTCTGGTTTTAGTCAATGGAGGGAGCCATAAGAAATTGTGTTAACAATGAATCTGATCAAAAAATTTGTGACTATGAGAAATAAAATTGTGTAATGACTATAGATAAAGATATTGTGATTATGTCAAACCAATTATCATGATATATGATTAACAAGGTGAACTTTAGTGGTATTATTAAGTTATAAAATAAGAGGAAGATGAAATTTTATGCATGTTCACATGGTGAGGAATATAGAGGAGAGAAGATTAAACTTCCTTCATGTCAATAAGAAGGGAATAAGAACCTTGAGGAATGCCTCAAATAGTGGGGAAGATGTTATCTATGTGGTAAAAAGGTTCATAGAGTGACAAATTGTCATGGAGTTCAATGTATTATCAATGGGGAACATGAGCATTACCCAACTCAATGCCCTGACCTAATAATTTACTTCTAAATCATGGAAAGACCTATTCCATGCTAATAATTGGAGAGGAAGGATTTAATTGTTTATGTATTTGGATTCAATAATTATGAAATATATAAGGATTGTTCAGTTTATGTATTTTTAACTGAGGTTTTATATGAATATGTTGAATGGTTCTGAGCGACTAGATAAGTGATGGTGAAATTATGATTAAGAGAAATATAATCCTTAATATGTTCTTTATTTCAAGATAATGATATTTGGATAAAGATATGTTGGATATGAATAAGTAAATTGGATGATACTATTTACCTTGGAATTTATTAAGGATTTATTGACATGTGGGTTATGCTATCATTGATGAAGTTTACAACATTTTGGACTTAAGAATAAGGAAACATGCATTTTTTTAGTAAGTGTGTATGGTAAATAAGGTTATTACCATGTTTCAAGAGACCAATTGATTAAGTTATTCACATGTTTGGAATGTGACAACTGAGAACTGTTATTTGATATATGGGATATAATTGTTAATACAATTTAATGTACTTCTTTTAAAGTTTTGGATATTCAAATTTCAAAAAGATTTTAGGATTTTCCATTTATGGAATGTTTAATTTAAAATTTAGATAATTCTATGAGATTAATGTATTATCTCACCATAGGTATATTTATACATATTTTATAAATTGTGCTAACCTTTTTTTAAGATAAATATAATCACCTATCATACTTCCTATGATTTTTTAATGATTCAAAAATGAAAAATTCAACATCATTTCATGGAATAATAGATAAAGTGAAAATTGATCGCATAACAAAAAACAGTGAAGTTGTGTTGGAATCAAGTAAGTATATCTTCTCTTAAAAATTATTCAGCATTAGGAAAATGGATCGTGGTGTAAAAGGTTGTCCTGTTATCATCATTTTGATGATATCAATGACATCTTTCATATTTATTTATTTTGTGGTTTTCTAATTATTAACTTTCTCTAGATCAACCACTTTCTTATGATTAGTTATCTTCATTAATCTCTAGGATTATTTACGCTTTTCCTCCATGCCCAAATCTTTACCAATGTTCTCCTATGTACAAACCTAGTTATGTGTTACTTTGGGTAACTGTTATTATCTAACTTTTCTTTTTTAAAATTAAGTTCTATAATT
Source organism: Viscum album (assembly GCA_963277665.1). Classification (NCBI taxonomy): domain Eukaryota; kingdom Viridiplantae; phylum Streptophyta; class Magnoliopsida; order Santalales; family Viscaceae; genus Viscum; species Viscum album. Next base: position 819,925,310 of record OY728165.1, read on the forward strand.
CATTTTATTGATGTATGTTTCAATGAAAGAAACAATAAATTATTAAAATTTTGATAATTTAGACAAATTTCTTGGGAAAAAATAATTTTAAGGGGGGTAGAATGTAACACCCTGAGATTTTGTGAATTTATTTTTTTTGAATTAATTTAATATTTTGATATTTTCACTTCACATAACACTAAATATAGATTTTTTTATTATATAATAGCACTAGGTTTTGGATTATATTATAAGAAACACCAAGGGAATATTTCACTACACACAACAACGACTTGGATTGCATTATACGCAACACCGAGTTTCTGTGAAACAACACTTTACTGTTATAATTATTTAAATAAGATAGTTATAACCTAGATGTTAAACTTGTGATATGAATAGTAATAAATAATTTTTAAATATTAATATTAATGTTTTTTATAATGAAAAATATAGTTTTTGGTAAGGTCATTATATGTTTAAAAATACTATTTTCTCAAATGAACTGCTTTTCATGTCCTTATATGAAAAATAATAAAATTAACTTTATAAACTCATAGAAATTGATTTTTATAAAATAAAAATTATTTTTTAATTTTTAATATCTAAATTATCTTATGGTGGTTTTTTTATATTTTTCTAAAAAGTTTCAATTTTTGAGGAATAGTGAAAAATACTCATAGTAGTTAAAAACTGACTCTTTCATTTAAATAATTATTTTTAATTTAAATTGATTTTAAAGTAACAATAGATAAATAATAAATATATTAATACATTTTACTTCATTGGAATAACTTTTTTAATATAATTAGATATAAAAAATTGTTGAACTTTTGAACGTCTCTTCTACCCGCCTTCTAGGCACATTTACGGGATTAGCATTAAACGTAATTTTATAGCTTATCTAATTTGAATTCAGAAAAAATGACATACATGGTAGAAATAATTATGAAAAATGTGTACTAATAGGATCAAAATAATTTTTGGTGAATAGTAACTTTTGAATTTTATTTACCACGGTTAAAGTTAAATAGGGTAATTAAAGGTAAAAATAATATTATAACAATATAAAATTAGACTAAAACTTGCCATAATTTCATTTGATATGATTTTTTAGACCCAAATAAACCTTAGGTCAAAAATATTATTTTTTTATGCCTCTTTTGTTAGATTAGGACATTTATTATATTTTATTTAAAGAAGAGTTGAAAGTGTCATATTCAATTTTTAATTACTAAATAATTTTTAATGTAGGGTTATCCATGAGATAAATTTGACTATAATTATTCATTTGAAATATAAGAAATTTATATTAATTATTACACTTTATTTTTAATTTTTATAGAACAAATACCTTAATTAAAGGCTTGTATAATAATGATGCAGTAATTGTTTAATTAATTGAGATATCAAATAAATGATATTAAAAACATTAAAATAAATATAATTTAACTTAATTAATTAAATACACAAATTTTATAGATAAATTATACATTTTAGTGACATATTATAAGTATTGGTTCAAATTTATCATGTTGGTATGATATTTTTAAAAATGATATTAATAAATAGTATCAAAATTGACATGAATGATACTTTAAAATAAATAATATTTTATTAAATGTTATAAAATTCATAAAAATATAAAATTAATTCAAATAGATGGGATAATTTTATAGATGTCAAAAATGATCAAATTGGGGTTTTTTTGTCATTTTATAGTAACTATATTAACCCTATTATGTAAAAAAAGACTAGTTGTCACAGTAAAAGTTAAATTGTTTAACTAATGGGTTAAATCCAAAAAATAAGGTTATGTTTATGACCTAAACATGTACAAAATTCATTTTTTGAGATTATTTAGATCCATAATAAACTCATATTATAAATAACTCATTTTGTAGCTATTTTAAATCCAAAATCAATTTATATTAAATTAATAGTTTTGGAGTTTCCTAAAGTGCCCCTCCCCTCTCTTATAAAAGGGCAACTCTCATTCTCTTTTATTCAGACCTATAAAGCCTTTGGGATCATCCAAAACCTTCCCACTTATTCTCAAAACTTCACTATTTTCCTCTTATAAGTCTTAACTTGGACATAATGAAACTTGATAAATCATTTTGGCACAAACCAAAAGGACTTACCCGATCAACTGGTAACATCTTCTATCAAGATCCTTTCCTTTATTTTCCTTATCGACCACCTACATTATCATTATTCAACTATTTTATCATAAAAATAGTATCCTAAATATACTAGTATGTTTTATTATAATTTTTTTACCTACACTTACACACACCTCCATCCTATGGATATCGAACATACTATTTCTGTATACGGAGAACTATTGCCTCAGGAAATGATGATTATTCATTTTTACTTTTACCACCAATCATGGTGGACATTATGATGGAAAATATATCTGTATGTGTTATATATAATATTTATTATGTATTTATTCTTCTTTATTCCTTTTTACAACACATACCTTTTTTACTTTACATTTGGTGTCAATACGATAGTCTCGTTTGAGGAAGTGTGGACTACCGCCCCCTCAAAGTGGTGTGATTCGTTCACACACCACATGGAATGTATTAAGGATGGGTTTAGTGAAATTATATTATATATATGATATAATAATTCTAATTTAATAATGATATATATATACATACATATATATACATATTTTATTTATATTATTTCTTTCAATACGACAATTAAAACTGAAACATCGTTCATGCGTACGTACAGCTTACCATCTCCATGAATGGTGTATTCCATTTCATACTTATTTATGATATATATTATTGTAATATAAATATAGTGGATATAAATTATATTTATACTATTATTTATATTCTGGAATCATGATATAATTAAATTTACCAATGATATAACAAATTAAGACACATGCGAAGAACAAAGAGAAAATTACCCGAAGTGAAACCTTAACATGGGATCATTAACAGGAGGGTAATATAAGGTCATAATAAAATTGTATATGGTATTAGATATAAGAATGATATTCTTTAAAATATTTATAATAAAATCATATTTATTATATAAGAGTCTTGTTCGAGTATGAAGAGATTCAAGACACAAGGTAAAGGGATTTTAGTCACACCTTTATTTATGTGAGACACATACGTCATACACTACTTATTTCTTCTACGTGGTGTATATACTGCCCATTAATTTTTTTTATGAGTATTATCCGGAATATTCTCATATTTTCATCTACTTATAATTTTCTTTTTACATGGGGCAAATGATTCTATTAATTATTAAGTGATGAGTGTTGATTTCACAATCTCTTCTATATTTGGGATTATTTCGTTTTAAGTCTCTATTGGTTACTATTTATCATCCATGTCTACATTTTAAAAAAAAAATCATAAAAATATTTATTGTAATATGGATGTTTAAATTCATTTTCATCCATTTTTTTCTTTTTACTACGTGGTTTGAAAGGAATCTTTCTTTTTTTCCAAATAATGTATTTTTTACTCTTCTAACAAAAGTACAAGAATAATGTTTTTTTAGCTTATATGGAATGAATGTATTTTTATAATTTCATAACACCTTATTTTCTTGAATCTGACCTTACACGTTTTCAAGGTTTTTTTCAAATAAATTCATTTCTTTTAAAATTGTGTGGTGTTTTAAAAAAAGAAAAAAAATTGAAGAAATGATATTTTGCTCAAGAATTAATTTCAAGTGTTTTATCAAAAATATTTTCCATATAAGATTAAATTATTTAATAAGGATATGTTTCATGTGTAATATCCCTATTATTCCTATGGTTTGATTGTTTTTATGTTATTTATGAAATCCATTTGTTTTCTTGGATTATGTTATGATGGAATGATGTTTAAGAAAACCATTTTATTCCTTGGTTTATGTTTATGATAAATGATTTATGTTTTTTTTTTGAACATGTAAGAATGATTTAATTATTAGATGGGTGGGACTTATATCTCCCTCTAATAAATTGGGTAAATATTTATATATAATGAGATATACATGAAGGACCATGACTACCAAGATGGATCTGGGAGTGAACCATCACTACCAAGATGGTTATGGGAGTGAGCCATGACTACCAAGATGGTATGGAAAGTAAACCCAAACTACCAATATGGAATTGGTAGTAATGCATTGACTACAATGAAAATAATTATTATATGCTTATGTGTCTGCCAAAATTCCATGTTTTATTCCTATTTTATGACTCCATGACTCATGTTCTTTAATTCCTCATGATTCATGTTTTAAAAACTCTAAATATTTATGTCATGATTCATTTTTTTGATATATTATATGTATGGTATGATTTTATATTTTCATTAGCATGTTCTCATTCCCTTATTCTCATGATTATGTTTACTTGTCTCCATTATTTACCCTTACTGGACATCTGAGCTCACCCTTTTTCTTATGTTTTCTTTTCCCCAGGTTATAATGAAAGGTTTTAGTTAGGGGTACTAAAGGGGATGATCTTTATGGGAAATGTTGAAGATCTTTCACCAAATTATAAGAATGTGTTCCAAGTTTCCAAAGGAACTAAAAAATGGTCTTTGGGCATCTTTTTGTTTAATTTATAAAGTTTTCCTCAAAAGTAATGTAATGTCCATGTAAATAAAGCTTGGGTCTTTACACTACCATTACATAGTAAACATATAGTGGTTGTTTATATAATTCCATGAAACATCTAGGTGGATTATGCCTATGGAAGTAAAATGGATTGTCTATTATCTAAGGATCAAAATGGTGAGTCTAATAAAATGGCACATATTATATTTTGAGATACAAATACTTTTATAATGAAATTAGAGGATAATACACTATGGTAAAAGGAATTTTGAAATTAGTTTCAAAATTTTTTGGAATAGTTGAACTAAAATGTTGTACGATATATCATGGTTAAGTTTAACATTTCGTAGTCAGTGAATAGTTCCATATTTTGAGTGTATCTGATGACGTGTCTCATTTTATGACTCAAGGGATACTCATACTTTATCTCTAAAATCCTATTTTCAAGTACAACAATGACTAAGATTTCTTGAATTGTTTAAAGGCTCAAAAGTAAGGGGAAAATTTTAAGATAATTTGAATGAAGTTATGAGTTCAAATTTGAATTTGAAATTTAAATTTGAACTTGAAGAAGAGTCCCTTATTTTGGAAGATGAAGGTGAACATGGGTATTGCATGAATTTTTAGAGTGATTATAGCAACCCATATTTTTCATACATAAATATTAAATTTATTAAATGAATATTTAGATATATAACATTATAATCTATGAAAAAATCATATAGGTTTAGTGTCTTTTGAATCTTGGATACATAAACAACTTGTTCATAATAGATATTAATCATATCCCACTAATTTCTTCATAAGTATATCTCTTATTAGAGATTTCATACTTAAAACCTTTCTCCATAACCTGGGTAAAGGAAACATAAGAATGGGTGAGTTCAAATGCTCAATAATGGTAAACAAGGGAGATATCAATGATCACTTAAGCATAACATGAGAATAAGGGTATGAGAACATGATCTTAACATTTTAAAATCATGAACATTATATCATAGAAAGTAAAATTGTTTCATGGTATAAATATTTATAGTTCATAAGACATGAATCTTAGAGGGATCAAAGAACATTACCCATGAGAGCATAATATTGGAATAAGACATAAGCAGGTAGAATACATATAATCGTAGAAAATCATTTCCTTAGTCAGGGATCATGTAAAGACCCGTAAATTCCAAGGAATTTTTTTTTCTTAATTTTCTTTGGAATTTTACAAGAACGCAGTTTCTGACGGCGCCTGATTCTGAGACCCGATGTGCCCAGAATCAATTTCTGAAGTTTGGCTCGGGTATGTTCAGTGAACGGACGAGCGGGTTTTTCTAACTTTTGAACTGGTGCCCGGAATCGAATTCTGAGGGCACCGATGAAATCGCAGCGCCGGTATTCTCTTCGAAACGCCTCTTCCGGAGTTGTGTTTGCTCGGGTGTGGTTTTTAAATTTTCGGGCTTAAGGTTAAGAAATAAAATAATTTTTTTCGACAACTTTATTTTATTTCACTTAAACCACTTGGAGGCCACTTGAAGCCACTTAAAAGCGGCTTAAACTGAGTTGAACCGGATAGGGTACTATCCAAGAATATCCTACCCTCTTGGTAGGATATTTGTGAGGTGGGGCCCGCACGAGCCCCGCAGTTTCTTTCCGCTAAGTAACGCACCCGCGAAAACCCGTCATTATGAAAGTCGACTGATGCGTTTTCTTAAATTCTTAACAGACCATTTAATTGGGCGGTTTATTTCGTAAATTAAATGAGCTGTTTCTTTCGTTGAATTAATTCTACGAATTAATGGTTCGTTTCTTATCTTTTGAAATTCAAATGTTTAGTTGTGTAAATAAAATAAGGCTTAAGCTTATTTTATTTTGGGTTGGTCTCCTTTGCCACCTTGAGAGATTTTGAGAAGCTCTCTCCATCTTCTTCAACCTTGACGAAGAACACGTAGAACACTTAAGCTCCGACGAAGAACGCCGCTTCTCTTCTTCGTAGCCCGTGTGTTTCCGAAGATCGACGATGCCGCTTCTTCGATCTTCTTCTGTGTCAACGAAAGGAGAAGCTATTTCCTCCTCGGACTATCTCCGTCAGCTTACGAAGCTTCTCCAGCGACGTACCACTTCGGACGCACCTTGACGTCAATGAAAATGACGTTTGATTTCCGTGACGCCCGACCTCCACGATGCTAGTTTTCTGCGGCTTGATTGGCGTGATCCGCACTTGAATCCGAGGTAGGGGATTGTTGATGTTTTATTTATTTATTTTCCATTCGTGATTCTAGAATGTCGAACTTCGAGGATAAAGGATTAAATGTTATTGTCTTACGAGAGGGGGGCCCGGACCGCACCAACACGGCCGAACCCCCCTCCTATGTTCATAATTGTTTCCTTGCGGATGGAACGGGATGGCATGGTGCCGTCGCACCACGCGGGAATCGCACGGCAATTATTGCGCGGCACCGTCGCGCCGCACTGTGGAAAGAAATCCAAGAACACGACGCCGTCGCGTCGCGTCGAAGAAAGTCAAAGGCGCCGCGGCCGGAGCGGGGCCGTGGCGGAGGGAAGCGATGTCGTCGCATCGCGCCGGACGGCATAGTCTGCGGCCGGTTCCGGGCCGCGGAGGAGCAAGATGACCGGCGGCCGGCACCGGGCCGCCGGTGTCGGCGAAGGAAGGACCGGCTGTCGCCGGTCCTTGCTGGCGAAACCGGCCGGCCAGTGCGGGCCGGCCGGACAGTGGAGACTGGGGGAATTAATTTCCCTCGGTCGGGTCTCAAAAGCGGCCCCAATTAAGGGGCCGCGGTTCTCAAAGGGGGGGGGGCTTTGCCCCCCGCGCGCGACACCCAAACGGCGCCCAGGTCGCGCCGTCGTGCCGGTCCGCGTCGTCGCGCAGGACCGCGCCGCCACGCCGGACCGCGCCGTCGCACCGGCCCGCGCCGCCGCGCCGGACCGCGCCGCCGCGCCGCCACGCCGTCGCGCCGCTGGCAGGGCCGGGTTTTCCGAGCCGGGCCGGGTCGTTGGGTTGGGTCGCCGCCCGGGGCGGGTCGACCCGGTTCGGTCGACCCAGGGGGGGGGGGGGTCGGCCCGGGTCGGCCTGGGCCCAGACCCCCCAGTTTCGGACCACTTACGGTCAAATGCCCGTATCTTGGGCTACGGGCCTCCAAACGACTCGCCGTCAGCGGCAACGCGATCCTTGGATCGAGACGGTCGTTTCGGTATACTATACTCAAGGTGAAACTTCCTTTTTGGGAGCCTACGTGGTTAAAACTCCATAGTTAAGCGTGCTTGGCCTAGAGTAGTGATCAGGATGGTTGACCTCCTTGGAAGTTTCTGAGGGTGGGTGTGAGATGGAAAGGCCAATAACTAACAGACCGGGCGTCCTATTAACGCGCCGTCTGTTGCGTTGATTTCCTGTTGACGATACTAAACTTTTGGAATCCTCCACCCGAGAATTGGATGGAGATGGATAGTGGCCGGGTTGGATCGCACCGAAATCCAACCAGGCCCCTCGAACGGAAAAGCTGATATCTTTCAGACCAGACGTCCGTTTGACAAACCGTCAGCGGAATTGGTGATCACGTTGAGTAACGGTCCCTATGAGTATACCCTATGAGAGTTCGGGGTACAGTTGAGATACGGCCGGGTTGGTTCACTCACGAAACCAACCGGGCCCCTGGGACGAAAAGGCTAATAACTCACAGACCGGGCCTCCGATTGACGTGCCGTCTATTGCGTTGAGACCCCTATGACGAGGCAGTCCTTTGAGATACTTCTTCGTGGGACTTTGAGATACTTGGAGTATCGACTTTTAGCTCATGGAGCAGACCCTCCCGGAGACGAGCGTACGGAATATGGAGACCGTGTAGCCGGCAGAGACCTGAAGACTGCTTGTCCGATTCGATTCGGAGTGACTTACGTAGCCCAGTGGGGAGCACTACTTTGTGAGGTGGCAGACCCACAGTGGATTAGCACTACTATGTGAGGTGGCAGACCCGCGGTACTCAACAGGAGGAGTACCTCTGTAGGCTATGAGGGGGGAGCACTACTGTGTTGGGTGGCAGACCCTGGCGGGAAGCACTACTGTGTGAGGTGGCAGGCCCGCGGTACTCGACAGGAGGAGTACCTCAGCAGTCTTAGGTTAGTGAGCAGTACCTCGGAGTCGTGACAGGACCACTGTACACTCCAGAGACGGAGCTCTTCAGCAGTTACGGTTTCGATAATGAAAATCCTGGTTGAGCTAAGACTTTTGACCTTTGTGTATACCTCATGATTGAGATGGGTCACTTGATAACTTAGGTATATGTATGGGCATATACCTGGGTAGTGGTTATCCGTTGATTTCACAATACTTGTGTTTCCTCATGATTGAGATGGGTTACTTGATAACTTAGGTATATGTATGGGCATATACCTAAGTAGAGGTTATCTGTTGAGATCTTCTTTGTGGTTATCCTTGTTGGTTTTAGTAAGACCTTGAGGGTCCCGGGGTCCCTATTGAGTATCGTTATACTCACCCCTACACGGGCTATGCCCGCACCTCGTTGTGTTGGTTGCAGACGACGGGCAGTGCTGACGGAGGCCGAGTGTTCGAGGACTGGACGGTACCCGGAGGTGGACTATACAACGAGCCAGTACCCGGAGGTGGACTACACGACGTGACGTCTCACAGAGGATTTTGAAGGACGAGAGCGTGGAGGAGGCTATCTGTACCTACCCTTCAGGTAGGATCCGTGGTGGACGACAAGGAGCTGCAATATCTGTACCTACCCTTCAGGTAGGATCCGAGGAGGACGACCCAGGAGCTACTTCCTTCTTCCAGCTGTTTTTCTTTTTACTGTTGTACCTTGTTCAGTTGTAGTCGTACTATCTTTTGGGTTTGTATTCTGGCCCATTTACTTTTCAGCTTTTCTTTTGTACTTATTGTTTTGTTTCCGCTTGTACTCTATGGTGCTTGTTTTCTTTTATAAAGGCAATGCCTTCCCAGTTATCGGGATTTTATTCCTTTGATGCTAGTCGCCAGCCCCTGGCCTATGGAAGGCGGGCTTGGGGTAGTCACGGCACGGGCCCCGAGGGCGGGTCGTGACAAATTGGTATCAGAGGAGTTCGGTTCTACTGTAGAACTTATAACTCTGATGTTTCTTTCTGTGAAGCAATAGTGTTAAGAGTACCGAGTGTGGTTTTCAGTTCAAGGAGTCCAGTGTTGGTGCGGGCGGCCGACGTATCCATACACCAGGACCCTGACAACTGATTTCTGACTTTGTGCATGAAAACACTGATTGCGTGTGTGTTTTCAAAGGTTTTCCTTTAAAACAGCTCAAACCAGGTCAGCTCACTAGGTATAAACATTTGACCGTGTCACGTTATTTCTTTCAGGATGCCTTTTCCCGAACGACCAGCTATAGCCCAGAGGGATGTGCGTACTGACAGCTTGTCGAGCGACGAGGCTTCGGTACAGGGCCCTCTTGCAGTGGAGGCACCAGCGGAGGCACCAGCGATACTACCATACGTTGGGCCACCGATGCCACCAACCCCAGCAGTAGGCGATGCACGCCACTTGAGTGCGCTACACGAGTTCCAGCGCCAGAGGCCACCCAGGTTCCGGGGAGAGACGGACCCGCAGGCGGCTGAGGATTGGGTGGAGGCTGTGGTGGGAGTCTTCAGGCTAGTGGGGACGCCGACAGACTTCATGGTGATCTTTGCTGCCAGCCTTCTTCAGGAAGTAGCAGGCAGGTGGTGGAGCCACTTGTTCCAGTTTTGCGATGGGATGGCCTTCACATGGGAAGACTTCGAGACCTTCTTCAGGGTGGAGTTTGTTCCAGTAGCTCTACACCCCGAGCGTGTACGGGAGATTCTGCCTTTGCCGCAGGGTTTTCGATCAGTAGCCGAGTCATCTGTGGGCAGTAGACAGATGATGCAGAGGTCCAGGAGGACCAGACTAGCAGTTGGACGATCTTGGGTTTTAGGATCAGTGGTGCGGGGCACCTGGGGTGGGGTCAGAGCCAGGCGTTCCAGAAACGGAGAGTGTTTCTCCTGCGGCAGGAAGGGTCACTTGGCACGTGACTGTACGACCCCCCGCACGGTTGATCAGCGTGTGTTGGAGGAGCCACCAAGACAGAAGCAGCGGTGGGTGCTTGAGCAATAGTCGAGTAGTGGACAAGGCAGTAGAGCTCCAGGAGCAGGTGGACAGGAGCGGAACTAGTGGATACGTCCTTTGTACTTCTAGTTCCATGTTTCTTTTGTATTCGTGTCTTTTTATTATGAGCTGCAATAATAAAAAGACACTTATCTTGTGATATTTGCTTTCCTGTCCTTTTTGTTTGGTTGATACTGAGTGGTCCCGGTTAAACTGTTGACTTGACCCTCACTTTCGAGGTTTCCACTGGAGGATACCCAGTGACCTCACACTGATGCCGACAGTGTGACTCGACCCATGGAGGCGAGAGTGACAGTTGGATCTCTTGGTAGTTACGTCGAGGCCTTAAGACGTCATCCATGGCATGAATGCATCATTCATGTTGGGATTTACTGTATTAGGCAACGAATGTGTTTCATCCAGGGCATGAGACTAGGTTTCTCTTTTCGTAAAATGAGAAGTTTTAGCAACTCTTGTGAGACTAAAGGAGGTGCAGTTCATCCAGAAGCGGATGAAGACTGCACAGTGCAGTAAGAAACAGAAAACCGGTGCCAGTCTTAGAGACTCGGGCGTGTTAAATGTTTCAAAAGGAGGAAGCTTTAAATAGAGATGAGTCTGCGAAGCGGCAGACATGGAGGCAGAGCTAGGAGAGCATCATGAGGTGGTGTACATCCTAACATGGTACAACCACCGGCCTTAGTTATTCCCACCAGGCTCAGGGAGCTGGAGATCGGAGGAAGAGTGCGGCTGCATGCGGTCAAGGAGTGTGACCCAATGGCTCTAGAAATGATTCAAGGGACAGTCTGTGTCCACTACTAGCTGCTGTAGTAACAGACGTCGATATGAATCATTCCTCGCTTTCACAAATCTTGTTCCAGACCTAGAGTTTCCGGTAAGCCGTGGACTTGACCCTCACGTCTGGAGATACCTTGGGAGGAGACTCGATAATCACACTTATGCCGACGGTGTGGTCAGACCCTTGAGGAGAGAGTTCTGGTTAGAATCTCTTGGTGGTAGCGTCGAGGCCTTACGACGTTAGTTTGAGTATGGAATGGGAAATAACTGTTCATACTCAAATTGGCGGTTTTAGGCATACATCGGGATGGGTTTTCCTTGGTCGGCGGAAAAGGAAACCCCAGGAAGCGCAGGGTAACTCTTGCACAGGAGGGTGCGACCGATCACTCTTGAGTCGGTCAACCTTACCATCATGGCAGCAGCCTTTTGAGTTTCAGTTCTAACAGAAATGGAGACCTCTGGAGTTCGAGGATGACGACCACGTCTTCTTACGGGTCTCACCTCGATGAGGTTTAAGGAGATGTGGCCTGGGAGGCAAGTTATCTCCGAGGTTCAACGGACCTTTCTAGGTCCTCAACTGGGTAGGCGAGGTGGTTTACCGCTTGTCCCATCCACTTCAGTTGCACTAGGTGCATGACGTTTTCCACATATCCCAACTGAGGAGATACATGCTCGACCCCTTCGCATATCATCGACCATGAGGAGCTGGACGGTGGCGATGAGTGTCTTCTATGGAGGTTCCTGTGATCGAGGATCGATAGGAGCGGATCCTAGGAGGACGGTCGATTCCTCTTGTTCACTTTCTTTGGCAGCGCGGGAGCCTCCAGGTGAGCACATGGGATTGGAAGGCTCAGATGTGTGCTCAGTACCGCTTTATTTCCCTAAGTTTGTGGTGAAGCTTTATGGGGACGTAAAGCCCTGTGGTGGGAGTAATGTAAAGACCCGTAAATTCCAAGGAAATTTTTTTTCTTAATTTTCTTTGGAATTTTACAAGAACGCAGTTTCTGACGGCGCCTGATTCCGAGACCCGGTGTGCCCGGAATCAATTTCTGAAGTTTGGCTTGGGTATGTTCAGTGAACGGACGAGCGAGTTTTTCTAACTTTTGAACCGGTGCCCGGAATCGAATTCTGAGGGCACCGATGAAATCGCAGCGCCGGTATTCTCTTAGAAACACCTCTTCTGGAGTTTCGTTTGCTCGGGTGTGGTTTTTAAATTTTCGGGCTTAAGCTTAAGAAATAAAATAATTTTTTTCGACAACTTTATTTTATTTCACTTAAGCCACTTGGAGGCCACTTGAAGCCACTTAAAAGGGGCTTAAACTGAGTTGAACCGGATAGGGTACTATACAGGAATATCCTACCATCTTGGTAGGATATTTGTGAGGTGGGGCCCGCACGAGCCCCGCTGTTTCTTTCCGCTAAGTAACGCACCCGCGAAAACCCGTCATTATGAAAGTCAACTGACAGGTTTTCTTAAATTCTTAACAGACCATTTAATTGGGCGGTTTATTTCGTAAATTAAATGAGCTGTTTCTTTCGTTGAATTAATTCTACGAATTAATGGTTCGTTTCTTATCTTTTGAAATTCAAATGTTTAGTTGTGTAAATAAAATAAGGCTTAAGCTTATTTTATTTTGGGTTGGTCTCCTTTGCCACCTTGAGAGATTTTGAGAAGCTCTCTCCATCTTCTTCAACCTTGACGAAGAACACGAAGAACACTTAAGCTCCGACGAAGAACGCCGCTTCTCTTCTTCGTAGCCGGTGTGTTTCCGAAGATCGACGACGCCGCTTCTTCGATCTTCTTCCGTGTCAACGAAAGGAGACACCGTTTCCTCCTCGGACTATCTCTGTCAGCTTAAGAAGCTTCTCCAGCGACGTACCTCTTCGGACGCACCTCGACATCAACGGAAACGGCGTTCGATTTCCGCGACGCCCGACCTCCGCGACGCTAGTCTTCCACGGCTTGATTGGCGTGCTCCGCACTTGAATCCGAGGTATGGGATTGTTGATGTTTTATTTATTTATTTTCCATTCGTGATTCTAGAATGTCGAACTTCGAGGATAAAGGATTAAATGTTATTTTCTAACGAGAGGGGGGCCCGGACCACACCAACACGGCCGAACCCCCCTCCTATGTTCATAATTGTTTCCTTGCGGATGGAACGGGATGGCGTGGTGTCGTCGCACCACGCGGGAATCGCACGGCAATTATTGCGCAGCGCCGTCGCGCCGCGCTGTGCAAAGAAATCCAAGAACGCGACGCCATCGCGTCGCGTCGAAGAAAGTCAAAGGCACCGCGGCCGGAGCGGGGCCGCGGCGGAGGGAAGCGATGTCGTCGCATCGCGCCGGACGGCATAGGTCGCGGCCGGTTCCGGGCCGCGGCGGAGCAAGATGACCAGTGGCCGGCACCGGGCCGCCGGTGTCGGCGAAGGAAGGACCGGCCGTCGCCGGTCCTTGCTGGCGAAACCGGCCAGCCAGTGCGGGCCGGCCGGAGAGTGGAGACCGGGGGAATTAATTTCCCCCGGCCGGGTCTCAAAAGCGGCCCCAATTAAGGGGTCGCGGTTCTCAACGGGGGGGGGGGGGCTTTGCCCCCCGCGCGCGGCACCCGAACGGCGCCCAGGTCACGTCGTCGTGCCGGTCCGCACCGCCGCGCCGGACCGCGCCGCCGCACCAGCCCGCGCCGTTGCGCTGGACCGGGTTTTCCGAGTCGGGTCGGGTCGTCGGGCCGGGTCGCCGCCCGGGGCGTGTCGACCCGGTTCGGCCGACCCAGGGGGGGTCGGGCCGGGTCGGCCCGGGCCCAGACCCCCCAGTTTCGGACCACTTACGGTCAAATGCCCGTATCTTGGGCTACGGGCCTCCAAACGACTCGCCGTCAGTGGCAACGCGATCCTTGGATCGAGACGGTCGTTTCGGTATACTATACTCAAGGTGCACCTTCCTTTTCGAGAGCCTACGTGGTTAAAACTCCATAGTTAAGCGTGCTTGGCCTAGAGTAGTGATCAGGATGGGTGACCTCCTTGGAAGTTTCTCAGAGTGGGTGTGAGACGGAAAGGCCAATAACTAACAGACCGGGCGTCCGATTAACGCGCCGTCTGTTGCGTTGAGTTCCTGCTGACGATACTAAACTTTTGGCATCCTCCACCCGAGAATTAGATGCAGATGGATAGTGGCCGGGTTGGATCGCACCGAAATCCAACCGGGCCCCTGGAACAGAAAAGCTGATATCTTTCAGACCAGACGTCCGTTTGACGAACCGTCAGCGGCGTTGGTGGTCACGTTGAGTAACGGTCCCTATGAGTATACCCTATGGGAGTTCGGGGTATATTTGAGATACGGCCGGGTTGGTTCACTCACGAAACCAACCGGGCCCCTGGGACGAAAAGGCTAATAACTCACAGACCGGGCGTCCGATTGACGCGCCATCTGTTGTGTTGAGACCCCTATGACGAGGCGGTCCTTTGAGATACTTCTTCGTGGGACTTTGAGATACATGGAGTATCGACTTGTAGCTCGTGGAGCGGACCCTCCCGGAGACGAGCGTACGGAATACGGAGACCGTGTAGCCGGCAGAGACCTGAAGACTGCTTGTCCGATTCGATTCGGAGTGACTTACGTAGCCCAGTGGGGAGCACTACTTTGTGAGGTGGCAGACCCACAGCGGAGGAGCACTACTATGTGAGGTGGCAGACCCTCGGTACTCGACAGGAGGAGTACCTCTGTAAGCTATGAGGGGGGAGCACTACTGTGTTGGGTGGTAGAAACCGGTGGGAAGCACTACTGTGTGAGGTGGCAGGCCCACGGTACTCGACAGGAGGAGTACCTCAGCAGTCTTAGGTTAGTGAGCAGTACCTCGGAGTCGTGACAAGACCACTGTACACTCCAGAGACGGAGCTCTTCAGCAGTTACAGTTTTGATAATGAAAATCCTGGTTGAGCTGAGACTTTTGACCTTTGTGTATACCTCATGATTGAGATGGTTCACTTGATAACTTAGGTATATGTATGGGCATATACCTGGGTAGTGGTTATCCATTGATTTCACAATCCTTGTGTTTCCTCATGATTGAGATGGGTTACTTGATAACTTAGGTATATGTATGGGCATATACCTAAGTATAGGTTATCTGTTGAGATCTTCTTTGTGGTTATCCTTGTTGCTTTTAGTGAGACCTTGAGGGTCTCGGGGTCCCTACTGAGTATCGTTATACTCACCCCTGCACAGGCTATGCCCGCACCTTTTTGTGTTGGTTGCAGACGACGGGCAGTGCTGACGGAGGCCGAGTGTTCGAGGACTGGACGGTACCCGGAGGTGGACTATACAACAAGCCAGTACTCGGAGGTGGACTACACGACGTGACGTCTCACAGAGGAGGTTGACGGACAAGAGCATGGAAGAGGCAATCTGTACCTACCCTTCAGGTAGGATCCGTGGTGGACGACCAGGAGCTGCGATATCTGTACCTACCCTTCAGGTAGGATCCGAGGAGGACGACCCAGGAGCTGATTCCTTCTTCCAGCTGTTTGTCTTTTTGCTGTTGTACCATGTTCAGTTGTAGTCGTACTATCTTTTGGGTTTGTATTCTGGCCCATTTACTTTTCAGATTTTCTTTTGTACTTAGTGTTTTGTTTTCGCATGTACTCTGTGGTGCTTGTTTTCTTTTATAAAGGCAATGCCTTCCCAGTTATCGGGATTTTATGCCTTTGGTGCTAGTCACCAGCCCCTGGCCCATGGAAGGTGGGCTTGGGGTAGTCACGGCACGGGCCCCGAGGGCGGGTCGTGACAGATCACTACCAAGATAATTATAGTGAATTGGGATCACTCTCTATTTCATCGTATCCTTAGTAATGGTTTACTCCCAATAATATCATATCGGATAGAGTCCATTACTAGATTGGGTTCACTCCATATTATTCCAGTCCTTATTATCTCATGATATATCCATCTTTACCCAATGAATTAGAGGGATATATAATTCTAGGACCACCCATCATATAATCATAACCTATTCATATTTGATCCACAAGATAATAAATAAATCATTATATATAATAACTCATATAAATGAAATAGTTTTCATAAATATTTTTAATATTTTATCATAACATAACCAACAGAAAACAAATGAGTTTCAAAAGTACATCATTGTCATAATAATAAACCACCCAGATAAAGAATAAGGATGGTATATATAATGTCCCAACCCAAGATACCCAGACCCGGTGCATTATTTTAATACATTGGTATGATTACAAGGAATCAAATCCTAAAGAATCGATCAGTTTAGCAGTCTTTGGAAATAGATTACATGTATGATCCTTACATTACAATTAAAAACATAAAATAAAACATAGATAATCCTTTGAGAATGCAATTATTCTCCAAGATTAACCCTACATATCAAACATAATTTACATCTTTAAATCCTAGGAAAATAAAACATAATAAAGGGGTGTGCTCAGATGCTCAGTAAGGTTAAACAGTATAGAAAAATATTTCATAAATAAGACTAAACTTTTAAGTAAAGTATAAAAAAGAAACTAAATCCTTTTAAACATGAACTTGAACATAATATGGAAATAATGAATCAAATAATTCCATTTAAACATTCACATGGATATTCTAATAGTCAAATAATCATATTTAATATCAATAACTAATCTCATAATGAAGAAATGCATAATGCCAAAAATCTGAAACATATTGTTGAGGCCTTGACTGATACATCTAAAAATAAATGGTTAAGGCCTCGGCCAAATCCATATCTAAAAATAAATGGTCAAAGAATCATTCCAAGTCCATATCTAGTTTTTATCATGAGACCTACTGATGCATCGAGAGGCTATAGAGGGCCCTTCCTATCACTTACTTAGTCTAATACATTCCTCATATGAAAAGGGTGAAATATAACATTAACATTTGTATTATAACTAAAATAATAAATGTTAATAACTTAACCATAAAGCATGAATGTTATTAAAATATCACATCCATAGTCAAACACATCATAAACTCTTCAATAAAATATGAAATATTGTATCATAATAAATCAATATCAATTAAGCATAATGTCCAACAAGGATGTTGACATAGATGAAAATAATAATCATTAAAACTCTTTGATAGAGATACCCCTTTTTAATTTGAAATCATTTAAAAGTTGTGAAATTATAAAAGAAAACACTTCTTTTAAAAAAATTACCTTGTAATCATGTAAGAGAAGATTCAAAATGTTATGGTGTCATAATAGCATAATAGGGCTTCTCATGCTGTATAAGTTAAAAAACATTTTTTCCTTATTTTTTCAAAAAGTTCATAAGTACCTCATTTAGAAAACGATGGTAATATTACTTTCAATACATTTTATAAAGTCAAACATTGGTAAAAATGACTTTAAACAATTGTTGGGTAATATTAATAGTATTTTGAAAAACATTTTTATCAAACATGGACACGGATGATAAAGATGTCCCAGTAGAAACTTACATGTAAACAACCTCAAAAAATAAAGAGATTATAAAATAAACCCTTAAATAAAACCTTAAAAATATTACTTTTTGAAAAAAAATTAATGAGCTTAAAAATAGAAATAAAATTCCATTTATAATTCTTTTATATCCATATAAATAGTTATGTAAAATAATATCAAAAATTCTGAAATGGAGAAAGGATTAATTCTTTAAACATTCAAAGCATCCCATACCACTTTGAACATTTAAATAATAAGACCAATATCTTCAAATGAATATTTAAATAAAATGAAGTTAAATGTATTCATTATATCAAATATAATATATGAATTACATACACCACACACAAGAAATAGGTGGTGAACATGGCTTATATCTCATGAAACTTAAAAGTGAGATAGAAATTCCCTTACCATAGGTCTGATACTCTTCGTACGTATCCAAAACTATTGTATAGTGGTTTTAAACAAATTATTAACTTCTAACATAATCATAATAATTTTTATGATATCATATATGATTCATTTATGAATTTATATCACTCTTTTATTAATAATTTCCAAGTTAAAGAAACATTCCAGGTAATAATTGTACGTGTTTTAACTTGTTATTCTTTATCATATTACTTAGATCCTGATTTATTTACTTCCAGAATGTAAAACTTTTTTTTTATATCATAAATATTATGAATATAAATATATATGATATATATATATATATATAATGGAATACACCATTCATGGAGATGGTAGGTCGTAAGTACGCATGAATGCTGCTTCCAATTTTTATCGTATTGAATTGAAGCAAGTAAATAGAATATATATATATTATAGTAGAATTAGTATTTAATATATTTCATAGTTATTCATAATATATATTTATAATCATTCTTTAATGGTTAATGTGTAGGATGAATCTCATCGCGTCGTGGAGACGATAATTCGTACGTATGCATGAGTGACGATATCATTTCCTTAATAGTAAAATGGTAAGGTATTCGATGGAATATGAATTTTATAGAAAAAATATTATGTTATATTTATTATTTAAATCCTTTATATTCATCATTATACCCATTTAAATAATGTATATATGAAAAATAGTTTTCAACACAACGTGGAGATGGTAAGTCGTACGTACGCACAAATGGTGATATTGTTTTTTATGGAATGGGTAAAAGGAGGAATATGGTTTTCCCATAATAATAATAAAATATCATAATGTATATTATACTGGATTTATAACATTAGTATGGAAATAACATAGTAAGTGGAAGTAGAAGATGAAAAGAACTTTGAAAGAGTTAATAAAACGATTACCTCTTCTTTGAGTGTCTCCTTTTGATTTGCACAAAAGGACTCCTTAGGATGGTTTTATGCCCAAAGTATGGCCTCTAGTATGAAATGAGGGAATTTGGGAGAGGAAATGGTTAGGTTTTTATGGAGAAAAATGGCTTTAGAGGTGTGATTTAAAGATGAGGATAAGTTCCCTTTTATAAGAGAGTAGAGGGGAACTTTAGAAAATTATTAAAATATTAATTTATTATAAATTTATTTTTGGTTTCAAATATATCCAAAGAGATTTATTTTAATTAAAATATTATTATGTGTCAAAATACCCTCAACCAATGAATTTTATACATGTTTATGTCCTAAAATTAACCTTATCGTTTGGATTTAACCCTTAGTTAAACAGTTTAACTCTAACCGCGTCTTCTTGTATTTTTAAACTATAGGGTTAATATAGTTAGTATAAAATTCCAAATGAACCCCAAGTTGATAATTTATAATATATTTAAAACTATAAAAGTTATTTGGCTGACCCTTATATTTTTATGAATTTATATCATTTAATAAATATTATTTATTTTAAAGTATTATTTATGTCAATTTTAATAATATTCAAAATTTGAATTTTTAAGAATATCAAACCAACATGAAAACTTTGAACCGATACTTCCAATATTTAACTAATATATTTATGTTTTATATAAAAAATATGAAATTAATTAACTCAAATTATATTTATTTTAATATTTTTAATATCATTTATTTGATATCTCAATTAATTAAACAATTACTGCATCATCATTGTGTCACCATTTAATTTAATAAATAATTTCTAAAAATTATAAATAAATTATCATGATGTATATAAATTTCTTATTTTTATAAATACTATTTATATTCGACCATATCACTTATATAACCTCATATTAAAAATAAAATAGTTATTAAAATTTGAATATGACATTTTCAACTCTTCTTTAAATAAAAATATAATAAATTTCCTAATATAACACAAGTGGATTAAAAAGGATAACATTTCTTAAATAAGTTTTATTTGGGTCTAAAAATAATTATCCAATGAAATTAAGATAAGTTTTAGGATAATTTTATATTATTATAATATTATTTTTACCTTTAATTATTCTATTTACCTTTAATCGTAGTAAGTAAAATTTAAAAGTTATTTTTCACCAAAATTATTTTGATCATATTAGAAAAAAATTTCCATACTGATTAAAACCATGTATATCCATTTTTAAAAACTCAATTCATGAAAGTGGCCAAATTACGTTTAATGCTAATATGAAAATGTGGCTAGAAGGCGGGTAAAAAGACGTTAAAAAAGTTCAATGAATTTTTATATCTAATTATATTACAAAAAATATTACAATGAACTAAATTAGGTTAATATATATGTATTATTTATCTATTTTGGCTTTAAAATCAATTTAAATTAGGATAATTATTTAAATGAAAAATTCAGGTTTTTAACAATAAGGTCGTGTTTTTTACTATTCTTCAAAAATTGAAAGTTTTCAGAAAAATACCAGAAATTCACCCTATGATAATTTTGATATTATAAATTCAAAAATAAAGTATATTTTAAAAAATTCAATTTCTAATAGTGTCTAAAATTAATTTTATTATTGTTCACAAAAGGAAATAAATTGTAGTTCTTTTAAGAAAATAGTATTTCTAAATATATAACTATTTTACCAAAACATATAAATTTTATTATAAATATGTTTTATTTATGTGAAAATATTATAAAATACATTTAAAAATTATTTATTAATATTTAAAGTACTATATTTAATGGATAATTTATAAATATATCATTTAAATAATTTTAACACTAAAGTGTTGTTTCATAGAAACTCAATCTTACGTGTTACGCAAGCCAAGTCGGTGTTGCGTGAAACCCAAGATATTAAAGATAACATACCATGATATATTAGGGTGTTATATTCTCCTATAATTTAATAAATTGCATCCTCTAAATATAAACTCGGAATCAAAAACTATGGGTTGGACTTTTCAAAATATCTTTATTGAAATCCCACATCAGAAAATGGATTAGTGAGACCATCATTTTAAAATTAAGAAAGGGAAGTATGAAGGTCACTAGAGAAACACATAATAAGGTTTCATATAGAAAAACAAGGACATGAAAGAAAATTTAACCTTCAAGTTCTGATGTATAGTGATAGATAATATGATTAGGATAAAGTGAACAACCATAAAGCTATAAATATGTGATGATCCAAGGGTCCATTTGATTCATTGCAAAATAAAGTGCTATGAAAACATTTTTTGTTTTAAGATTCTTTAACTAGTGTTTAAGAATTAATTTAATTCAAAGAATAAGAACAAAAGGAATCATAATTACATGAAAAGTAGAGTTCCATGCTTTAACTAATTTCTACCACAGACTCATCTTTCTCTCCAAAAGATTATAAAATTCAAAAATATTCTATTTATCTTAATCGTAAAGGGTTCTAAAAATGTACTTATACTTCATCTGTAATAAAATTTAAATAAAATAAAATACATTATACAAACTAGGACATCATGTAGGCTAGTGGTAGTTTATTAACCCTTTTCTCCCTTCGGTTGTGGGTTCAAGTCTCACAGCCTTTCCGGATATGACGGGTTATCACCTGACTTGTTGGTTGTCTTTTTCTTAAAACAATAATATTATAACATTCCAAAAATAACCTTAAGAAATTTTTTAACCTTAAACAATACTATCCAATGTTCAAATTAATCAATTCAAACCTTTATACTTATCCAAAATACTTTTTTCCAAACTCACAGTCCAAAAAAATTATAAGGAAGGTCACTAAATTTATAAAATCAACATAACATAATGCAGATATTTTTTATCACATATCAAACATATTAATACCTTTATCATGTATTCTTAAAACATGGTAATACCCTGAAAAACCATAAAACCTAATTGAATATGTTCATGATTTCTTATTCCTTATGGAAAACATAGAATATTGGATATACTCATTAAATACAAAATTATTGTAAACTAAAACAATGATGGAATAAACAAACCATTAATCAGTTCCAAGGTAATCTATAATATCCAAAATGCTTTGCCTAAATCAATCATCAATTTATTCCAACATCGTTATCTCAGTATTAGAAACATATTAAGGGTTATATTTCCCTCAACCATATATTTTCCAAAAAAATAACTTTCAATTGTGTCACTTTTCTTGGTACCATACAATCTCAAATCCTTAATGAATTAGTACTAAAATATAATCCTTTTGTACTCCATAATTCCTATAACCAGAACATTGATAATAGAATATTCAAATGAAATAATTCTTGAATAGTTATATTAATCATTCTTCTTTATCTGTAGAATTATCATAACTTGATCATTATTCAATATCATGATCTGGGGTATATTCCTTTGAGGATTGGGACATTGATTCGCATAGTGTCACATCTCCTTGCAGTTAAAGAATTGTACATTGGAAACCTTTTTCTTACCCTTGTAATCAATAACTATTTTTCCTTTTTATCCACACTTATAACAAACTCTCATTCCTTTCAAGAATTTATCAGGGTGATTCTTTCCATATTTATCACATGTAGGAAAATTCGTCTTTCCCTTATTCCTTTTATCCATATTTTTCTATACTATCTTATTCTTCTCTTGCTTCCATTCAAATCCATAGGACTTGTAGAATTATTTACTTACCATATTAACACATGATATTATTTCCTCATATAGGGATAATACATGGGAGATTATTTCCCTCTGAAATGTTGGCTTAAGACCATGAAAGATATGATTCTTTTTACTCTTTGGATTATGTGGATTGGTGGAGTTATCATTCCTTCTGCTAGGAACCATTTCTAAAAGATGGAATATAATAGATTTTCTTATAAAGTTATGAAATTTGTTAACTCTAAATATGGTATAACACATAACATAAATTTATCCATCGTAAATCCTAGAATCATAAATTTTGGTTACTTTGGTGTATATTTACTTTTAAATCCTTCATAATGGTAGGTAAATAAAATATGAATTATCCTAAGTATATCCCCCAAGAGTGTCAAACTAGGTGTGCAGTAAGGCCCATTGTCCTTTACCAGGTTACCTAGACTCAAGCCCAGAACACCTTTTCGAAGTTATTACTCCTATGTATATTTGTGCCAAAACCACATCCACTTGTAGTATCCAGACAGGGATGTATTTTCATGGAATACCCACATAATCTCTACATTAACAAAATTTTAGGATTTTATTATATACTTTCTTTTAAATTCTATCTTAGGGTTATGATTCCTAATATAAGTTTTCCAAATATATTTCCAAGGTTGTTTCTCAACTTCCTCTAATATAATCTATAAAACCACAACCTAAGATGCAAGGATCCAGTGAATCATTTTAATACATTGGCATGATTAAAAGGAATAAAATCCAAAAGGACCAATTAGTTTAGTAGTCTTAGTAAATAGATTATATACATGATCCTTACATTACAATCCAAAACATAAAATACAGCTTATATAATCCTTTGAGAACACAATTATTCTCCTAGATTAAACCTGCATATCAAACATAATTTACATCTTATCATCCGAAGAAAATAAAACATAATGAAGGGGTGAGATCAGATGCTTAATAAGGCTAAACAGTACAGAAAAATCTTTCATAAATAAACACAAACTTTTAAGGCAAGTACAAATCTGAAACACAAGCCTTTTAAACATAAAATTAAACATAATATAGCAATGATAAATCAATAATTTCTTTTAAACATTTACATAGATATTATAATAGTCAAATAATCACATGTAATATCAATAAATAATCTCATAATGATGAAATTCATAATGTCGTACATCTGAAACATACCATTGAGGCCTTATCCAAGAAAACTAAAAATAAATGGTTAAGGAATCATCCAAATCCATATATGAAAATAAATGGGTGAGGCCTCATCCATGTCCATATCTTGTTTGTCTCATGAGACCTACCAATGCATCGAGGGGCTATACTAGTCCCCATTCATCAATTACTAAGTCCAATACATTCCTCATATGAAAAGGGTGAAACATAACATAAACATTCATATTATAAATATCGTACGAAATGTTAATACTTTAAACATAAACCATGAATGGTATTAAAATAGCACATCCATAGTCAAACATATCAAAAACCCTTCAATAAAATATAGAATATTTTATCATAATAAATCAATCTCAATTGAGTATAAAATCCAACAAGGATGTTGACATAGATAAAAATAATAATCATTAAAACTCTTTGAGAGAGATACCCTTTTTTTACTTTGAAATCATTTAAAAGATGTGAAATTATAATAGAAAACATTTATTTTAAAAAAAATAACCTTGTAATCTTGTAAGGGAAGTGTAAAAATATTAAGGTGTATTAACAGAAAAATATAATCACCTGCACCGTATAAGTTAATAAAACATTCTTTTCTTAATTTTTTGAAAAAGTCATAAAGTACCTTATTTGGAAAATGACGAGAAGATTCATTTCAATGCATTTTATAAAAAATCAAACATGGGTAAAAATTAATTTAAACAATTTTTAGAGAATAGTAATATTATTTTGAAATACATTGTTTAAAAACCTGGACATGGATTATAAAGATGTCCCATTAGATACTTACATATAAACAACCTCAGATAATAATGAGATTATGAAATTAACCCTTACATAAAATCTTAAAAAGATTCATTTTTGAAAAAATTTCAAAGAACTTAAAAATAGACATAAAATTTCATTTATAATCCTTTAATATCCATATAAATAGTTATGTAAAATAATATCAAAAATATTAAAATGGAGAAAGGATTAATAATTTAAACATTCAAAGCATCCCATACCACATTAAAATTTTAATTAATAAGAACAATATCATAAAATGAATATTTAAATACCATAAAGTTAAATTTATTCACAATATCAAATATAATAGGGGTAGTACATACACCACACACAAGAAATAGGTGGTGAACATGGCTTAAATATCATGAAAATTAAAAGTGAGTTAAAAATTCCCTTACCATAGGTCTGATACTCTCCATATGTGTCTGAATATCATGTATAATGGTTTTAAACATATTATTAAATATACCAAAATCATAATAATATTTATGATATCATATGTGATTCAATTAAGACCTTATATTACTTGTTTATTAATAATTTCCATGTTAAAGAAACATTCTGGGTAATAATCACTTTGTTTATCGTACGTGTTTTGACTTGTTATTCTTGATCATATTACTTAGATCATGATTTACATACTTCCAGAATGTAAAACATGATTTTTATATCATAAATATTCTGAATATAAATATATATATAATATATTGATATATAAAATAGAATACACCATTCATGGAGACGGTAGATTGTATGTACGCATGAACGTTGTTTCTGTTTTTTATGATATTGAATAGAAGAAAGTAAATGGAATATATATATATATATATATATATTATTATAGTAGAATTATTATGTCATATATTTCATAATTATTCATAATATATATTTTTATAATAATTCTTGAATAGTTAATATGGAGGATGAATCTCATCGCATCGTGGAGCCGATAAGCCGTACGTACACACAAGCAATGGTATTATTTCCTTAATGGTTCAATGGTATGGAATTGGATGGAATATGATTTTTAAAAAAACAATGTCACGTTAAATTTATTATCTAAATCTTTTATATTCATTTTTATACACATCAAAATAAATTATATATGAAAAATAGTTTACACCATGATGTGGAGACGGTAAGTCGTGCATATGCACACATGGTGATATTGTTTTTCATGGAATGGGTAAAAGGAGGAATATGGTTTTCCCATAATATTAAAAAAAAATATCATAGTTTATATGATAGTATATTTATTACATTAGTATTTAAACAACTTATGAAGTGGATATAGAATAAGAAAATAACTTTCAAAGAGTTAATAAAATGATTACCTCTTCTTTGAGTGTCTCCTTTTGATTTGTACAAAGGGACTCCTTAGGAAGGATTTATGCCCAAATTATGTCCTATAGAATTTATTTAGGGAATTTGGGATAAAAAATGGGTAGGTTTTGGTGGAACCAAATGGTTTTATATGTGTGAATTAAATATAATAAAAATTTCCCTTTTATAAGAGAGTGGAGAGGCACTTTAGGAAACCATTAAAATATTAATTTATTATAAATTTATTTTCGATCTAAAATAGATAAAAAGTGATTTATTTTGAGTATAAGATGATTATGGGTAGAAATGACCTCAAAAAACTAACTTTACACATGTTCAGGTCATAAAATTGACCTTATATTTTGGATTTAACCCTTAGTTAAACAGTTTAACTCTTGCTATGTCTTCTTGTATTTTTACACTATAGGGTTAATATAGTTACTATAAAATTCAAAAAGAACCCCAAGTGGATAATTTATGAGATATTTATAACTATAAAAGTTATTTTTCTTAACCTTATATTTTTATGACTTTTATATCATTTAATAAAATATTATTTATTTTAAAATATCATTTATGTCAATTTTAATACTATTCAATATTTCAATTTTTAAAAATATCAAAACAACATGATAACTTAAAAAAATTACTTCCAATATGTCACTAACATGTCTATTTTATCTATAAAATTTTTTATGTCATTAATTAAGTCAAATTATATTTATTTTAATATTTTTAATATCATTTATTTGATATCACAATTAATTAAACAATTATTTCATCATCATTTTGTCACCATTTAATTTAATTATTTAATGTATAAAAATTATAAATAAATTATCATTATGTGGATAAATTTATTTTATTTCTAAATACTATTTATAGTCGACTATATCCCTTATATAACATCATATTAAAAATAAAATAGTTATTGAAATTTTATTATGACATTTTTAACTCTTCGTTAAATAAAATATAATAAATGTCTAAATATTACACATGTGGCTTAAAAGGGATCATATTTCTGACCTAAGGTTTATTTGGGTTGAAAAATACTTATTCAATAAAATTATTACAATATTTAGGGTAATTTTATATAATTATAATATTATTTTTACCTTTAATTACCCTATTTACCTTTAATCGTGGTAAATAAAATTCAAAAGTTACTATTATAAAAAAATATTTTGACACTATTAAACCACATTTATCATTCTGATTATAACCATTTATATCCATTTTTTATAATTTAATTCACAGAAGCAGTAAAATTACGTTTAATGTTAATTTGAAAATGTGGCTAGAAGGTGGGTAAAAAGATGTCAAAAAGGTTCAAAGAATTTTTATATCTGATTCTATTATAAAAATTAATCCAATGAACTAAATTGGGTTAATATATTTATTATTTCTCTATTTTTATTTTAAAATAAATTTAAAGTAGAATAATTATTTAAATGAAAACGTTTGTTTTTTAACAATAATGTTGCGTTCTTCACTATTCATCAAAAATTGGAAGTTTTTAGAAAAATACCAAAAATTCAACCTAAGCTAATTTTGATATTCCAATTTAAAAAATGAATTATATTTTTCGAAATTAAATTTCTCGGAGTGTCTAAAATTAATTTTATTATTGTTCAAAAAAGGACATAAAAAGTAATTACTTTAAGAAAATAGTATTTTTAAACATATAATTATTTTACCGAATGTCACGACCCGAACCGTACTGGGGCTCGAGCTGCAACTACCCCAAGCCTGCCTCCATAGTCTAGGGGATGGTGACTAGCACCGAAGGCACAAAAAATTAGGGGAGGGCTTTGCCTAAGAAACTGTACACACACACGCAGCCAACTCAATGCAAAATTGCAGAGAAAGGAAAGCAAGATACAACACTGCTACAAAAAAAACCAACATACATGCATCGACCTCTAACCAGTACAAGTAAAGTGCTGAAGGGTACTGACAAGTAAACTGAACATTAAAAGGGGAAAAACACGCGCTCAACTAGAAAGGTGCCACAACCCGGTAACAGGTAAAACGAAAGTAAACCGTTAGTGAGTCTCACACCCAGAAATCCTCCTACGACCCCTGAACGCAGCCCAAGCTCCTCTGTCCTCTATGATCCTCCATAGTCTCGATCTACCTGTCTGTCGTCTACAAGGGAAAACCAAGTGCAGGTAAAGCCCAAACAGGGATGAGTATAAAGATACTCAGTAGGATGCTCTAAAGATCGAGGGAGTAATAAAGGAGGTACTAAAATGGTGAGCAGTAGATAGAACAAATAACAGTGCAAGAGTACAAAAGAGAGAGTGTAGCTCAACCCAACAAAAGGAAGTAGACTCGTCTAATCCAAGAGGATCTAGACACGCAAATCATGTGGCATACCCCGCGCGTCTCCGCCCCTCCTAGAAGGAGAGTAACTGAACCCAAGGAGTGGGAACAAAAGTATGGTGTGTACATATATGATCAACAAGAAACCTGAACGAGTGTGTAAGGGGGGTCTCTATCTCCAAGCTCAACCCAATAATAGTCGCCTGAAGTTCAAAGGATATCCTTAACCAAACCCAAGAAGCCTGTACGCCAAAGATATCTCATCGCTGAACCATACCACCAAGGGTCCCACTCCAATAATCATGAAGAAAAGTCACTGAATATCCTCATAGAAAGGACCAAGTCTGAAATAAGACTTCAGGTAACCCACTTCCCAGCCCTGCTGGAGGGTAAACCCCAATATATCAACAGTGACCCACTACCCAGCCCTGCTGGAGGGTAAACCGTAATAAGTCAACGGTGACCCACTGCCTAGCCCCGCTGGAGGGTAAACCGTAATGAATCATCGGGTGACCCACTGCCCAGCCCTACTGGAGGGTAAACCCTAAATAAGTCGGCAGTGATCCACTTCCCAGCCCCGCTGGAGGGTAAGCCGTAATAAGTCATCGGGTGACCCACTGCTCAGCCCTGATGGAGGGTAAACCCAAAATAAGTCGATGGTGACCCACTGCTCAGCCTCACTGGAGAGTAAACCTTAATAAAATATCAGGTGACCCACTGCCCAGCCCGGCTGGAGGGTAAACCCTAAATAAGTCGACGGTGACACACTGCCCAGCCCCGCTGGAGGGTAGACCGTAAGATTAATGGGTATCCCACTACCCAGCCTTGCTGGAGGGTAAACCCGGAACAGGTCCGATATCTCTGCAATACTCGTGTCATCACTGGCTTTCATAAACACTACTATCGTTTGTAGGTTCGGAGTGCATCAAAGGAACCTCCGACCAATGCCCTTTCATGTTTCCACATTTAATAAGATCTCAAAAGAGGCTCCACTCGCCCAAATAGGTTACACCGTTGTAATCCTCCTAGAAAAACACGAGAGATAGACTACTTGCTCACTAGAAACGGGCTCCCAGTGGAAAAGTCATTCAACACCTCTTTATGCCCATACGGCGTGTCGTGGGAACCACACCTCAGTCCTGAAAGAGGTCGGGTGAACTGTGTCATCGTGATACTCTTGAAAAAACATGCCGAATCGATTATTCATACACTCCAAATGGATTTCTGATTAAAAAGTCACAGTATGGTGCATACAGATCAACAGACGGCCCGTGAGGCCCATGCCTCAACTCCGTCTTCAATGCCTCAAACCACACCGGTCAATTTTTCCTTGATGTCAGGGTCACAACGCAGCTGAAAACACCTAAAACGGACTCCAGATGCAGAAGATACAAATCTCTGCGTTCTACACAAACAGGGCCCTATGGGGCCCACATCTCGACCCCGAAACACATCACGCAAATCGTACTATTGCATTCCTTGCTGATAACAATGTGGTGTAGGCTATTCATTTTCCCTGAACAGACTTATGAATCATAATCGGTAAAAACGTAGCATATGTCTGAAATCCGCCTCGTGGGACCCATGCCTTGGGCCCTAATTTAGGCGGGCGGATTACACCATTGCAATCCCCTGAGAAAAACACTCAGAAATGAGTACTCAAAAACCCCAAACGGATGACGGGTGAAAAGGTGGTGTTTCACAGAAAAACGTGCGAACTAGGCCCTGTCGGGCCCGCACCTTGTCTCCAACCCAAACGCTTTGGAAAGAATTTCAAAAATTCCACACGAGGACCGGGGTCATGCTTCCACCGACGGCACGTCAATCAGACATCCCAAGCAGAAGTTAGGTTTGACACAACAATTAATTAATTACTTAAATAATTAATTAATTATTCACATTTAGTGTTTCGAGCCACTGAGCAACGAAACCAACCTGCAAAGGCTCCAAACCAACCTTGGAAGGACTGTCTCAGCTCCAGGTCCGCCGCGCCTCTGACGGTATGTCAAACGGACGTCCATCTCGCGAGCCACATCTGTCGCAACTTTAATAATAATTTAATATTATTAATTTAAAGCTCCTCGGGTCACCCGTCTTCGGGCGTAGAAGCCAAAAAACCCCAAAACTCACTTTAAAAGGTCCGTATCTCCGACATGAACCCCCATCCGCAGACGGCACGTCAAACGGACGCACCGTTTAGAAGATACGGCCCCTTGAACACAAGGGGCCCAGAATGGGCCGGTCCGGACCGGCCGGCCCGGTCCCGACCGTCGGCCCGTGGCCCAGTCGCAGGTCTAGCCCAGCTCGTTGGGGCTTGCTGGCCGCAGTCCACATGGAAACCGCTGGACCCCTTAGGTCCGGCTTCTTCAAACAGATCGCCCAGCTGGCCGGTCTTCGTTCCACGCCGCACAGCAGGACCTGCGAAGCTCGGGTCCTGGTCTCCTCCGCACACCTAAGGAGCTAACCGCCTTGGGTTCGCCCTGCCGACTATGACAGCCACGAAGGCGTCGCCTATGTCGGCCCCTCCTCCGGCTTCTCCTTCGACCTCGACGGACCCAGGCCACCGACGCCGCTCCGAGCTCCCCGCTCGCTCCGGCCTCCTTGTGCCACCTGTCGGAGTCCCGTCGAACGTCGTACCACCAACTGCTCCCTCTAAGCTTCGTTGCGACGACGCCGCACCTCCCGGTTCCCCCTTCGTCCACCAAACACCGTCGTTGCCGCGCACCACCCTTGGCCAGCCGGCGACTCCCGACACCGCCCGGCCGCCTGCCTCTTCGATCTGAACCCCATCTGCACTGGCCACCTCGTCTGAACCCCAGCGGCGCCACCCCAACCTCCGGCCACCACCCTTGCCGGATACGGGGCTTTCGACAACCGCTGCCACCGCTCCGGTGGCCCAAATTCAAAATTGAACACGGTTTCGGGATCCTCAAAGTGAGGCCTTTTCAACACTTTCCTATGATCGTTGATCTGACACAATTGGTACGTCCGAAAATTTGGACGAAGAACGCCCAAGAATGATGGATAAAAATGGGGCTCGGGCATTGGCCGTGTTTGTTTATCCAACGCCCCAAATTCTAAAATTTAAGAACATAAAACGACAAAATTGAAAAAAACTCCAGTAATTTCACAAAGGTGTGAAATTTAATCAGAAATCCTACCTCGTTAGATCTGTTTGTCGTTGGCGATGCGCCCGCTCGATCCCGATTTGATCCGCCGGAGTCCGCTCCTAAATCCGGCGAAGAACAGCAAAGAACGTCGAAGAACTGAGAAGAACGCTTGAGAGAGAGAGAGAGAGAGAGAATTGGTTTTCCCCTCCCAACACTTAAGCGAATTTATATAAATTCACTGAAACTCTCTCAACAGACGTGAATTCTGAAACCTCTGTGCCTGCCTATTTTATATCGCGCCTAGGCAAAACGTCATATATTGAACTCAACGGAATTCTCGTATTTCCATTCCGAAGCTTTTTTCGAATGTTATTCGAAAAGATCGTCAGTGATAAAAATCACTAAGACATTATTTCCAAATGACAATTTTTCCCCTGGGTGACATCTCTCACATCAGGCCCGTGCCCGCAACTTTTACTCCCCGCCTAGGGTAAGCGGAATGCTCCGGATGTAACCATGCCCAAGGAATTCCGATCCAAGCTAACATTTAATATTTATTCATGTTTGAGATGTTAAATGAATAATTTGATGATTTAATTATCCATTTAACACACCTCCAATGAGCGAGGGGTCCGAACATCCCGTACCAACTCATTTTATGTCTCACCTAGGGTAAACACCATGTTACGGACCTGACTGTGGTCTTAGATTTCCGATCTGATCAAACTTCTAAGAGATTTCAACTTTTATTTAGTTAACCACACGTGCGTAATATAAAAACACTTAATATTTTTATATAATTAATTCTGGGCACGCTGGGCCTTGGAATTGCAAACTATCTAAACGCCCTGCTTTGGAATGACATCAAAAAAAATTTCAAAGTCTCAGAATCCCAAAACCAGGGTTCTTACATCATTCTTTCCTTCAATATTTTCATCCCCGAAAAGAAAAACTAGGAAAAACAACTTGAGATATAGAGCTCACACCTAGCTCTCACTCCCAAGGAAACTTACACAACACCAAGTTGGCACAACACGCGAACCGAAGGGATGGTTCATACTTTGTTGTGACCAAAATCACAATTTGTTCTTGTAACATGGCCTCGTGATTACCTCCTTCAAAATACCCATCTAGTGAAACACCCAAGGACATCTGGTCACACAAGTTTTCACAGTCGTTGCATCACAATCGAGACTCTCTTACACGCTCAACAAGCGAAGGAATCAGCATTATCGATTGTAGAAAAGCCATACCCTCCTGTAGAAACTCCATCCAGCACCATCGTCTTAGGTTTAAGTCTCTCTGGGTGGGGACGCACCTAAGAAACTGGTGGTCTGAGCAAACCACAAAGCGCTCTCCCAGAAGATAACATCTCCACATTCTCAGCGCAAGGACTACCACCACTATCACCACATAGTGAATCGCGTAGTTCTGTTCATGGGGGGTCCATCACCTCTACCTGTACTTGATAACTGTATCAAGGTTGACATTGAGCACGCGAGGTACCAATGAACAGGGAAGGTGAGAAAACTCATCCAAATTCTAGAGGCTAGACACGGAAAACACGTGGCATACCCCATGTGTCTTTGCCCCTCTTGGATGGTGAGTAATCCCCAAAATAGGCACTCTGCCAAACCCACTAGTGGAACCTCAAGAAAAGGGAGGTCAAACATAAAAGCCCCATTGGAAAACTCAGAACCTGCTCTGACAATCCACCGCACAACCTCTCCATGAATGAACATGTCAAAGAGACTAGTCCACCCCACCTCAATACGATCCACTTTGGGTGGCTCTGACACTCCCTCACAGTTTTGATCACATCACAAAAACGCGTCTTGGTGGGGGAAGAACCCCTCTCTTCTGTGCATTCAATGCTACGTCGGACAACACCAACATAGGGTTACACTAATGCCCTGCGTCACCCTCAGAAACCCCTCAAACAAATAGTTAGATGAAAAGAGTACCTCACGAAGAGTCTAACAAGTTCTACTGAGAAAAGTAGAAAAAGACATAGAGCATACCTATTATCATCTCATGCATTGTAGGATTGTAGACATCCATAGCACACAGCCGCCCGCGGCCCCGTCCATCATCTCGTTGAGCCTGACATGGGCCACCTAGTGTTGGTGAAAGAACCTCGAAACATCATCCACCAACCACAGTTCTTTCTGCTTTTCTGCCAACACTGCCTCCCTGGGGACCACCCCGTCCTCACCTGGGAGTTCTCTAATCATGACATTGCCTCTATAGTGGTGGTGCATCTACCAACTATCTGGAAAAACTCAGCCCATTTAATTGAGTAGTCTCACACCATGTGACCATGCACATCACAAACATAGCACTAATCCTCCTTGGTCTATCTCGATGCTCTACACTGTCCCCGTCCATGTTCCTGAGTCTCATCAAGGGGAGACCTCCGGCATCGAGGCCCCGCCAATCGACGTCCCTATGCCAGAAATTTCTCTGTCACCAGTGCCTACCCCAGCACCCTGAGATGGGTGAGGATGCACAAGGGAACTACACTGGCACGAATCTCTTCTAAAGAGATCTCGTTCAAACTTATGTGCTCAGAATTTGTCGTCATGGACCACATCCAAAGAAAAATGAGTAAGGTATGCAAACCCAGTCGCGTACTCAGCCACTGCAATCACTCCCCGCTGAAGCTCCAGCATCTCCCGAAACCGTAAAAAGCGTAAGCAGTAGAGGTAGTAATCCTCACGAAACAGCTACTAGAAGTCATCCCATGAGAGTACCGACTCATCATGTATCCGAGTAACCCTGGCTCTACCATGCCAAACTGCTTGGCGGAAAACAACTGACTGTCAAATCCACCAACCCTTCAGTGTCCGAACAAGACTAAAGAGGCGGACCACTAACTCTAGCCAACCCTTCACTGTCTGGGGGTATGGCTCACCATGGAACCTCAGTGGTATCTGGCACTGGAACTCACGTAGTGCACCCAAACTGCGCTCGTCATCGGCCCTTGATGCCGGTACTATCTGCTGCTCCACAGGTGGAGGTGCAATAGCCTGTCCTCCTGTAGAAAGGGTAATCGTATGATGGATATCGAACTGAGGCCGCATTGCTCATGGAATATTCATCATGAACTGGAGCTAGTATCCTGGCTGTCTATCATCGTGGAGACATCCTGAACCTGATCAAGGGGTACCGTAGTCAAATGATCATATATATATCAACATAGATGGGGAGTTGACTCAAGAAGGACACTCAAAGACTCAATCCTATATGATGCATGAACCAAATTCCCTGCAACAAGTGTCTCTGTGTGCCAAGTCGACAAGAGGGTTATCAGGGTCCTAGTGAATGGATACGTCAGCCGCCGCACCATCACTGGACTCCCTGGCATGAGAGCCTCTCTCGAGACATGTTGACACTATTTCCCCAAAACTCAATCAATTCCTTTTTAGGGATGTCCGAACAACGCCCCGAGGAACGAACCACCTCTGATACCACTTTGTCACGACTTGACCTGTACCGGGGCTTGAGTCGCAACTACCCCAATCCCGCCTCTATAGGCCTGGGGTTGGTGACTAGCGTCGAAGGCACAACAAACTAGGGGAGGCCTTTTCCTAAGAAACTGTACACACACACGCAGCCAACTCAATGCAAAAGTGCAGAGAAAGGAAAGTAAGATACAACACTGCTATAAAAAGGGAAACCAACATACATGAATCGACCTCTAACCAGTACAAGTAAAGTGATGAAAGGTACTGACAAGTAAACTGGATAGTAAAAGGGGAAAAACACGCGCCCAACCAGAAAGGTTCCACAAACCGGCAACAGGTAAAGTGAAAGTAAACCGCTGGTGAGTCTCACACCCAGAAATACTCCTAAAACCCCTGAACGTAGCCCAAGATCCTGTGTCCTCTATGCTCCTCTTTAGTCTGGATCAACCTATCTATCGTCTGCAAGGGCACACCAAGTGCGGGCAAAGCCCAAGCAGGGGTGAGTATAAAGATACACAGTAGGATGCCCCAAAAGATCGAGGGAGAATCAAAGGAGGTACTAAAATGGTGAGCAGTAGACATAAAAAAGAACAGTGCAAGATTACAAAAGAGAGAGTGCAGCTCAACCCAACAAAAGGAAGGAAGTAGACTCACACAATCCAAGAGGAGCTAGACATGGAAATTACGTGGCATACCCCACGCGTCTTCGCCCCTCCTAGAATGAGAGTAACCAAACCCATGGAGTGGGAAAAAAAAGTAGGGTGTGTATATATATGATCAATAAGAAACTTGAACGAGTGTGTAAGGGGGATCTCTATCTCCAAGCTCAGCCCAAGAAGAGTCGCCAGCAGTTCAAAGGATATCCATCACTGAACCAAACAAGCTCGTACGCCAACGATGTCTCATCGTTGAACCGTACCACCAAGGGTCCCACTCCGGTAATCACGGAGAAAAGTCACTGACTAGGCTCATAGAAAAGACCGAGTCTGAAATAAGTCGTCGGGTAACCCACTTCCCAGCCTCGCTAGAGGGTAAACCCCAATAAGTCAATGGTGACCCATTGCCTAGCCCCACTAGAGGGTAAACCGTAATAAGTCAACGGTAACCCACTTTCCAGCTCCGTTGGAGGGTAAACTATAATAAATCATTAGGTGATCCACTGTCCAGCCCTGTTGGAGGGTAAACCCTAAATAAGTCGATGGTGACCCACCGCCTAGCCCCGCTGGAAGGTAAACTGTAATAAGTCATCGGGTGACCCACTGCCCAGCCCTACTGGAGGGTAAACCCTAAATAAGTCAACGGTGACCCACATCCCAGCCCCGCTGTAGGGTAAACCATAATAAAACATCAGGTGACCCACTGCCCAGACCTGCTGGAGGGTAAACCCTAAATAAATCGATGGTGACCCACTACCCAGCCCCACTGGGGGGTAAACCGTAAGGTCAACGGGTATCCCACTGCCCAGCCTCACTGGAGGGTAAACCCGGAACTGGTCCGATATCTCTGCACTACCCGTGCCATCATAGGGTTTCACAAACACCACTACCGTACGTTGGTCCGGAGTGTGTCAAAGGAACCTCCGACCAATGCTCTTTCATGTTTCCACATTTAATAAGATCTCAAAAGAGGCTCCGCTCTCCCAAACAGGTTACACCATTGTAATCCCCATGCAAAAACACGTGATATAGACTACTTACTCACCGGAAATGGGCTCCCGGTGGAAAAGTCATTCAACACCACTTTATACCCATACGGCGTCTCATGGGGCCCACACCTCAGTCCTGAAAGAGGTCAGGCAAACTATGCCATCGCGATGCTCTTGGAAAAACATGCCAAATCGATTATTCATACGCTCCAAACAGACTTCTGATGAAAAAGTTGAAGTACACTACATACAGATCAACAGACGGACTACGGGGCCCATGCCTCAACTCCGACTTCAACACCTGAAACCACCCCATTCAATTTCGCCTCAATGCTAGTGTCACATCATCGCTGACAGCGCCTAAAATGGACTCCGGATGCAGAAGCTGCAACTCCCCACGTTATATGCAAATGGGGCCCTGTGGGGCCCACATCTCAACCTCGAAACACATCACCCAAATCGTACCATTGCATTCCTTACTGATAACCACGCGGCGTAGGCTATTCATTTGCCCTGAACGGACTTATGAAGCATAAGCCGTAAAAACGCAGCATACGTCTGAAAGCCGCATCATGGGACACACGCCTCGGGCCCGAATTTAGGTGGGCAGATTGCACCATTGCAATCCCCTCGGAAAAACACTCAGAAATGAGTACTCAAACCCCCCAAATGGATGACGGGTGAAAAAGTGGCGTTTCACCGGAAAACGTGCGAACTATGCCCTATGGGGCCCAAACCTTGTCTCCAACCCGAACGCTTTGGAAAGTATCTCAAAAACTCCGCACGAGGACTGGGGTCACGCTACCGCTGATTACACGTCAATCGGATATCCCAAGCAAGAGTTAGGTTCGACATAACAATTAATTAATTACTTAAATATTTAATTAATTCTTCACATTTAGCATTTCGAGCCACCGAGCAATGAAACCAACCTGCAAAGGCTTCAAACCAACCTTGGAAGGACCATCTCTGCTCCGCGGCCACCGCGCCTCTGACAATACGTCAAACGAACATCCGGATCGCGAGCCACGTCCGTCGCAACTTCAATAATAATTTAATATTATTAATTTAATGCTCCTCGGCTCACCTTTCTTCAGGAGCAGAAGCCAAAAACCCTGAAACTAACTTTGAAAGGTCTGTCTCACCGACATGAACCTGCAGCCACAGAGGGCGCATCAAACAGACACGCCGTTTAGAAGATACGGCCCCTTGAACAAAAGGGGTCCAGAATGGGCCGGTCCAGACCGGTCGGCCCGGTCCAGACCGCCGGCCCATGGCCCAGCCGCCGGTCCGGCCCAGGTCACCACGGCTCGCTGGCCGCGGACCACCCAAAAACAGCTGGACCCCTCGGTTCCGGATTCTTCAAACAGACCGTCCAGCTGGTCGGTCTTTGTTCCACACCGCACAGTAGGACCCACAAAGCGCAGGTTCTGGTCTCCTCCGCACACCCTAGGCGCTGACCGCCTCGGGTTCGCCCTTCCGACCATGACAGCCGCGAAGGCTTCGCCCGCACCAGCCCCTCTGTTAGCTTCCCCTTGGACCGCGACGGACCATATCCACCGACACCGCTTCGAGCTCCTCGCTCGCTCCGGCCTCCTCGTGCCGCCTATCGGACTCCCGCCAAACGCCGCTGCACCCACTGCTCCCTCCGAGCTCCGCTGCGACGCCGCCGCACAACCCGGCGCCCCCTTTGTCCACCGAACATCGCCGCTGCCGCGCACTGCCCTCGGCCAGTCGGTGACTCCCGACACTGCCCAGCCGCCTGCCTCTTCGATTTGAACCCCATTCGTGTCGGCCACCTCATTTGAACCCCCGTTGTGCCACCCCAACCTCCGGCCACCAGCCTTGCTGGAGTCGAGGCTTCCGACGACCGTCGCCACCTCTCTAATGGCCCAAATTCAAAACCTAACACGGGTTTGGGATCCTCAAGGTGATACCTTCGCAGCGGCTGCCTCCGATCGTTGATCCGACATGATTGGCGCGTCCAAAAATTTGGATGAAGAACACCCAAGAATGAAGGATAAAAACGGGGCTCGGGCATTGGTCATGTTCGTTCAGCCAACACCTCAAATTCTAAAATTTAAGAACATAAAATAAAAAAATTGACAAAAAATCCAATAATTTCACGAAGGTGTGAAATTTAATCAGAAATCATACCTCGTTGGATCCGTTTGTCGTTGGCGACGCGCCCACTCGATCCCGGTTCGATCTGCCGAAGTCCGCCCCTCAATCCGGCGAAGAACAGTGAAGAACGCCGAAAAATAGCGAAGAACGCTCGACGGAGAGAGAGAGAGAGAGATTGGGTTTTCCCCTCCCAACACCTAAGAAAATTTACAAAAATTCAATGAAACTCTCTCAATGGGCGTGGATTCTGAAACCTCTGCGCCCACCTATTTTATATCACGCCTAGGCAAAACACCACATCTCAAACTCAAAGGAAGTCTTGGATTTCCATTCTGAGGCTTCGATCGAAAGTTATTCGAAAAGATCTTCAGTGATAAAAATCACTAAGTCATTATTTCAAAATGAAGATTTTTCCCCTGGTTGACATCCCTCACAGCAGGCCCACGCCCGTAACTTTTACACCCCCCCTAGGGTAAACGGCATGCTCCAGACATAACCGTTCCCTTGGATTTCCGATTCGAGCTACCGTTTAGTATTTATTCAGGTTTGATCTATTAAATGAATAATTTGATGATTTAATTGTCCATTTAACACACCACCAACGAGCGAGGGGTCCGAACGTTTCGCGCCAACTCATTTTATGTCGCGCCTAGGGTAAACACCACTTTCCAGAACCAACTGTGGTCTTAGATTTCTGATCTGAACAACCGTCTAAGAGATATCACATTTTCTTTAGTTAACTACTCCTGTGTAATATAAATACACTTAATATTCTTATATAATTAATTACGGGCACACCGGACCTTGGAATTGCACGTCGTCTGAACACCCTGCTTTGGAATGACATTAAGAAAACTTATTCATTTCATTATAAATATGTTTTATTTATGAGAAAACATTATAAATAATATTTAAAAAAAATTTTATTACAATTTTTATTACTATATTTAATGGATAAGTTATAAATATGTCATTTAAATAATTTTAACATTGATGTTTTGTTTTGTAGAAACTCAATCTTGCATGTTACGCAGGCCATGTCGGTGTTGTGTAAAACACAAGCTATTAAAGATAATGTACCATGAAATATTGGGTTATTATAGTATACTTGGATTATATACCCAATACATTGTAAGTACCATCAAATGATGTTATCATAAATGAAAAAAGTCTTTAAAATATCTCTAGAATATTTCTTGAGGAAAATGAAATTTTCATTTTGAAATCACTTAATTAAAATATAAAAAATTACTAAATATTAAAGAAAATATTTTTTTTAAATAACCTTGGAAACTTATAAAGTAATATCTATATCATTGAGTGGTCATGTCGATGGGAAATTCGGTTTATGTTGTGTATGTTAAAACAATGATTTATTTCACATTTTCAGTAAAAAGTCAAAAGTTCCTCATTTGAAAAATGAAAAAAAGATTCCTTTAAAAAAAATTAAAATTAAAATATTTGTAAAAATGAATTTAAAAAATCACTGGATATAAATAAAAACATTCTTAAAAACATTTTATAAAACATGGATATGGAAAGAAAAGAATTCCCGACCAAAGAGGAAATAAAGTTGGTTTTCCTTGAAAAATTTTCTCAGTAGTTTTAAGTACCAAAGAGAGTAAAGTAATACTATTAATTTAAAATTACATGAATAAACATATTATAATAAAATTAATGAGAATATTTATATTTATATCATTAAATTTCATCATTATAAAAAATCCCGATAAACAATGAGATTTTAATATAAAACCCCTAACTCAAGTTTAACTTTATTTAAAAGTGATATAAAAACATATATAATAAATTTAAATTTATTATAATTATATAAAAACTCATGTACATAATTATTATATCATATATTATCCACTTATTACATTTCAACACCTATTTATTAGTAATTCATTACCAAAACCATAATTTTTGGGCGTTAACTGTTTGGTTTTTCATGAGAGTTTTAGTTCGGAAGTTTCGGTCCATATACATTGATCGTGGTGCCATCATATCCAGAATTCTAATAATGATATAAATATTTTATATTATCATTATATATATAGTCATATATAAAATTTATAGATAGAATAATTAATAACATTGTTCATGGAGACGGTATATTGTACATATGCATCAATGCTCATTTCACTTTTCGATAGCTGGAATGAAATAAAGATAAATAAAAATTCAACTTTATATAATAATTTTGGTATAATATATATCATATATATATATTAATTAAATATATCCTTGTTATCATCCATGCAGAAGGAAATGAAAAATGAATCATATCACTTCGTGGAGGTGGTAGTCTACACATATGCACGAGCAATGTTACCATTTTCCAACAGATTAGAAGGTAAAAAGTTAGATATGATATTATAATTATAGAATAATATTTATGTTATAAATATCATATATAAACTTTAAATCCATAATAATAAGAATCTATGAAATATTGTTATGTAAAATCAATTGTATTACTATGTGAAGGTGGTAGTCCACACGTACACACGAGCAATACATACACTTCCCATTTGATGGAAAAGATGGTGAATAATGGTGGATAAATGATCATAATAATATTTAAGTATATTTATAATACTTAATTTATTATTTTATAATTAATACCATAGATTTATAGGAGTTATAATAACATATAATATGAAAGAGTTTGGATTGGATGATTACCTCTTCTTCCATTGAACTCCTTTAGATCCTTTATTAAGGACCCTTAGAGTGGTATATTAAGAATACCAACACAAATAATTCATGTATATGTAAATTTATAAGAGAGTTTTTTAGGATTTGGTCAAGTGATATGACTCAAATTATTTTCAATAAGAGAAAGTGGGTGTTTCCTTTTATAAGTATGGGAGGTGACACACTTGGAATTTCTTAAGAGCAAAATATAATATTGTCATACTCAAGAAAAATGCTTCAAAATGGATAGATATTAAAATGAGTAAGATTATTAGGCCTAACTATGGATATAAAATAGGATTTAGACAAGTTTAATTGGAAAACATGCCCTTATATTTTGGTTTAACCCCTGGTAAACATGTTTTAACCATATCTACGGTAATGAATTTTTACTATTTTTAATATTCATTATGAAAAAAATTGAAATTGGGGTCATTGAAGATTTTAAATAATATAATTCCAGTTATGGAATCCATTTTATCAATTTTAATTCAAAATATTAGCTTAATTTAATTTAAATTCAAACCGAAAAAATGTGATGAAAAGCGATTTTGCATAAAAATTGTTTTCTTAAGTATAAAATTTTTTTATAAAAAAATACAACATAAAATTAATTCCAATGAACTTAATTTTATTATTATTAATATTAATGAACAAATTTTACTTTTAAGACTAATTCAAATCAAAATTTAACTTCATAAATTCATTAAACAAAAATAAATTTTTCAATAAAAATCGGTATTTTTTACTACTCATAAAAAAGTCAATCCTTTCATAAAATTATAAAAAATTCACTCTAAGATAATTTTAAAATTATAATTTCAAAAAATAAGTTAATTTTTAAAAATAAATTTTCAAAAATTGTAAAAAAATAATTGTAGTATTTTCTCACAAAAAAGTAATAAAAAACACTTTTGAGGAAAAAATATATTTGTAAAGCATGTAATGACTTTTATAAAAATTGAGTACTTATTTATCAACATGTTTTTTCTTTATCTAATAAATTTATAGATAATTTTCAAAAAAAATTATTCTAATTCACTCAACTAAATTAAATTCTAGGTTATAATGTTATACTATACTATGATTCATTTAGGCTTAGTTTTATGTGTATCGTAGTGTATTGAAGAAATTAAATTTATTTGAAGATAAATATATCATAAAATGTGATGGTGTTATAATTATAGGAATAAGAAGTTTGCGAGAAAAATATTAAGAGTAAGAAGAATAATATAGAAAATTAATAATAAAAAGAAGAAGAAGAAGAAGAAAGTACACGTGGAAGTTTTTGTGTTTGAAGAGTGCTCATCAACACATTTTTTTTTGTGTATTTAAGAAGTATGGAAGAATAAGTCACATATATTTTACATAAAATAAGTATGTGAGAGCTATACATTTTAAAGATATGATCATTTGGAGAAAAAAGTAAATCCCTACCTCAGTGAAGATAAGACAACATCAACAACAAGATTTATCCTGGAAGAATAATTTTTTCTTACGTTGGAATACCATTATAATGTATTATTATAACAAAAATTTATGGATGAACCCTAATCATTTTATCCAAAATGGTTATTCTAGTGTAATGTGTGGTCTTAGGTTTTTCTAGATCATGCTAAGAATATATCTACTCATTTTGAGTAGTGAACCTCATACATCGAGTGTTTTTTATTTCTTTAATTAGTGTTTGAGAAGTAATATAGTAAGATTATTCACTATAACAAGTGATGGATATTGGTTTTTAAAGAAATAAAAAAATGAAAAATTATTCACCAATTCATCCCCCTCCCAGTGAACCAACACCATATGTCGAGTTCTGTTTTTCTTACGTGGGACAATTTTTGTGTGTCGGTTTTTAGATTTAATATTACAATAACTCTTGGGTTAATATTTCACCGGTGAAGTTAGGGTATGGTTATATATTTTGTGGTTTGGGGTCTTGGGAGTTCGGTTTCATGGTTATCCCAATTTCAGAATCATTGTGTCATGGTGATGGTGTTGCATCATGACCTTTATTAAATGTTT
The DNA here is from genome assembly GCA_963277665.1 of Viscum album. Taxonomy (NCBI): domain Eukaryota; kingdom Viridiplantae; phylum Streptophyta; class Magnoliopsida; order Santalales; family Viscaceae; genus Viscum; species Viscum album. The sequence continues at coordinate 819,968,953 of OY728165.1, forward strand.
GGAGTTAAATTGGTTTTGACCATAAGATTCAGTAGATATATGGGGTATTATAATTATTTTAAGATGGGGCTTGATTTTTCCACATTATTTCATGTTCATAACTTGGCACACCATGATTCTTAAATTTTTTAGAGTGATTATGAATTCATACCTTGCATAAAGTTATAATTTATTTATCTAACTTCTTTCAAAACCTATGTAACCATAGGTTCATATTTGGATATCATTTTCCATTCTTTGATTATTATTTTACCGTAACATTGAGACATAAATTTTTTTTATCTAAGGTGAATTCCACTTATGTTCTCTTTGATTCACTGCTTATCATTTCCCATGTGATAGGTTGTGATAGCAATGTTTATTTGGTTTTAGTTTTTTTGTGCATTAGTTCTTATGATAAATGGTCATTCATAGGCCTTATGGTTGATAATTATTTATTTGGTAGTGTTTGATTAGAATTTCCTAATTGTCTCATATAGAAGTTTTTAAAGATTCGTTTCAAGTAGGGGATTCAAAAATTATTCTTCCTTATTACTATAAAATTTATGGAATTATCATGCCTTTTTTTATTTTTATGGATGATTTGAATTAACCTAAAAACATAATGAACTAGATTAAATTAAATTTAAAGTAAGGGGTTATTATCATGCGCTTTATGAAATTCTGTGATTTTTCGTATATGTTGGAGGCTCTATTGATGTTACTACTAAAAAATTATATTTTTTCTAGGATATGAATTTTTTTATGCTATTTATTTTTTTGAATAAACTTTCATAATAGGTTAATATCTTTATTCTGGTAATGAATTGATTTTGTTGAAATTCTGAATCGAGGTTTTAATATTGAACCTAAAATTTTTCTTTCACGTGAAACAAAATTTAAAGTTAAGATCATAAGTGTGAATCCCTACTTTTTTTCATTTCTTTATACTTTATATGGGATATATTTGGCTATGATGAGAATGGTTATAGATGGTTTTTATATTGTTTTTGGAGTATGTGGTTTGTTTTTCATTATAGTAGTCATGGATAGGTTATTGTGAAGTTATGGTATTAATAACATGGAAGGTTATGTGGAAAGGAAGTGTATTTTTGGTTTTTATGGTGGTTATTTGAATGTTTTGTGTGTAAATTCATGTGGTGCTGGGGTTTTTTATCTTGTGTTTGTGTTAGAGTTTCTCAATTTCTTGTGTTATGTCTTGAGTTAATGGAAATGGTAATGGGTGATGAGCTAGAATCTGAAAATGGTGGGTAGTTAAATGGTAATTGATTGTGTCTAGAATTAATTTAACTGATGAGATGATGTGACTAGAATAAATGTGATTAATGATTAATGAATTTCTTAAAGTGAGTGGTGGTTTAATGAATGGTTTGAAATTTAATGTGTAAAATGAATAACATAATGAATTTAATGATTTTAGTGAGGAGTAAATATGGAATTTAATGAATGGTGTGAGGAAACAAGAAATTAAGAATATTTTTATGGTTATTTTGTTTATATTTATGGGGTTATTTGTCGTGTAGTGATGTCGATAATTGATTATAAGTGGTAGTGATGGTGGGATGGCTGTAGTTGGTTTTTTTAATGTTGGTTTGGTGTAAAGCCTTAGGTTGGCCATATGTGTTACCATATATCACTTTAATTTTTCTATTATTTTATACAAACCACTACCCAAGTTGGGTTTCCTAACCGACACTCATATGAAGACATGGGGTCCAAGTGTTTTCCCCAGCATCTAAATTATAGATGGATTAGATAGATTATTTCTCCCTCTTCCCCATCCTCCCTTCATATGTAGAATCAGTTGTGGTGGCCTAATATTATGATGCATGATCTATAATGTATTATTGTAAGAGTAATTATGAAATGATGATGATGATATAGATATAGTGATATATGGTGGGGGTATTTCATGTTATGAGTATGGTGTAAGTTTGATATCCTTTATGTTCATTATACCCTACTGTGATAAGAATGTGATATGGGCTTTTCCCGAGGAATGAGCTAAAGCCCATACCACCACCAGTCTGACCAATTAGGAGTGTAAGAGAATGTTAGAAGAGAAATTTCCTTAGGGAATTGATGAACCATGTGAGTAATGGTTTAATTCATAGCTTAATTATATTTTCAAGGATGTTGATCATGATGAGGATGTGCCAATGGGTTGGGGAGATCTCATGAGATGGTGATGCCGGTGTACTGGAAGGGAAGGGTTACTCATATATAGGGATACCACATTTCCTTGGCTATTTATTTCTATATAGAGGTGAGTACAATGAAGGGAATTGTCGATATTTTTGCGATGTTCAGGGTAGGAACTAATGGATCTTGTAGATCTATTTTCATGGATAGGGTGACCGAGATGAAAAAATACACTAAGGTTAATGATATAAGCCAGACTACAGTGGTGGTGATTGATGTAAATGGATATTTTTGATCTGTGGTGACTCAGGACACTGTGGTTAATCGATGGTCTATAGGTTTGGTAGATGAAGTGGAAAGACTGCGGAAACTTGGTACTCCATCTATAGTGATGGAGGGTCGAATAGTTACTGTGGTGAATCAATTTAGTATTTGTATGGATTCTATGGACATTAGCAGGTATACTTTCTCACATTCTGGTCTTGTATAAAATGAAAGTGGCTCAAATAAAATTCATTTTTCATTTCAAAAAAATTGTTATTCTAGAATGAATCATGAATAAGGGTGACACTTTCTATGATTTTTCTAATAGATAATCAATTCTTGATAAATTTAAAAAAAATTATCACTCCATCATTGTTAGGATCGTTCTACCCATTGAAGTAAATATTTATAAAATCTATGATTTGGTTTGGAATCTAGACTCTATATGGGTTTCTTCTGATTTGATATGTACTCCCATGGGTCGAGGATTATTTCAAATCATTTTCCCATTAAAAGATCTTAAGAAAAGGGCCTAGGGGATCAGTTAAATCACTTTAAATACTAGTATGGACTTCTTTTAAGAATGGTATTTTTGGTTCAATACATTTTCTATAAAAAAAAACAATAGGTCTCAAGTGTAAATAAAAAATATTAGTCTTAATTAGATCTTTTGGCATCTTGAGATTTTATTTTATATACCCTATGCTGTGGAAATTATGATTAAAAAAGATAGGAACACCAAGGTTTCCAAATTTGGTTACTATGCTAGGGTCATGGTAGAGGTAGACTTAAGTTCTTTCTTGATTTATAATGTAGTTATGTTAAAATTGGATAATGATATCTCTTTAAAAGTGGAATATGAAATACTTCCTTATTTCTGTTTAGATAAACAAATTATTGGTCATGTCAAGGATAACTATCGTAAGAATGTGATTTTCTGTTTTTATTCATTAAAAATAAATCATGAGTCTTCTTATAGGAAAAAACTAAGGAGGCAGAAAATACAGAATAATGTGGCTTCGATTGGAGATAGAAAATCCCATCTTGATAGGGTAAATGATCATGTTAGTTATGGTTATTCAAAAATGGATTATGAGTTTCTATAATGTTTTAATAGATGATTCAGGAGGCTCAGGATAATGTCTAAAAGTTATAGACTCATGAGAAAGTTTAGGAAGAGGAGGGTATCCTTAATCTTGGATATCTCTCTTTACAGGACACCACTCTTGCAATTAAAGGGGAATTCAAATTTAGTTGATAGTGATAATATCTCAAAGATGAAGAAATAAATAAATAAATGAATAGAAACACAGATCATCCATGGAAAATGGGATGATATAGAGGATGATTCCCCCAAAAATCTTTCCTTTATTCAGGAATTTTTTAATGGGAAAAATTTTCTTGTGGTTGGTGAAGGTTTCCAAGTTATCCCACCTAGGAAATCAAGACCTAGAAAAGGCTGCTCATACCTAAACCATCCATGGTTACCAAGTCTCATAGACCCATAGACTTTATATAATATTGGTATGATGATTATTATTATGCCTATTGATTTGATTATGATCCCTGATGTTTACTTGGCATGATGTTATAATAACTTGTATGACCCCATCCATCTTCTCTTTGTCACTTCTTTTTATTTTTAATAAAATATTCTTTTCCTTTTCCTTTTAAAAAATGATATTCAACATGAACAATTTCTTATTAATGATTAATTGGAGATTGTGAATCTTATTACCTACGAAATCAAAGATAATATTTAGCATCATTCTGAAAATGATGTATGAGACCTATTCTGGAAATATGGTAATGACACCTCCATTTCGAAGAGTATTGAGGAACATTGAATCTTTCATTTATCTTCACCTAGAGAACAATTTAATTTATTGTTTTTTATTCTTGGGTGTTTATCTAGATAGGTTATAGATACTTCCATTTTTAAAATTGGGTTTTTTTTATTTATTTTATAATGTTTTATAACTAGGTGACTTTTGTGAGGTTCCCACTAAACCACCTAGAAGTGTATCCTTCTTTAAAATAATTAAAAAAATGATTTGAGGATGAAAATGTGATGTGTAATTTAAATTTTTTGATTTATTATGTGCTTGGGAATGTGTGGTTATGGTTGTGATATGATATGTGGTTATGTGGATGTGTGGATATAGAAGGGGTTTTAGTATAAGATGTGTGTCTTTTGGGTGTTAGAGTGACCAAATTAGTGGTGAAGTGGATGCAGGTCACCATATTGACATATATTCTTTTGATACTATGTCACTTACAAGTATGCACTTTTAGGTAAGTGATCCTTGGTGAGGTTTGGTGATAGTTGACAAATAAGATCCTACTTTTTTAGGTATGTCCCTCTTTAAAGATTTGATAAAACTCTTTCAGATGGTTGTTTTTGGTCTAAACCTTTCTATTGATACTTGGTCGGGTTGGGTTATTCTGTGAGGAAGTAGGAAAGTTAAGCTAAAATATAATATTGCAAAGGATTATGCATTATGGATCAATGTTCTATGTCATAAGCATGGTCATTGTGGTGTGGAAGCTCAAGCTATGGCATAGGGATCTTGAGGGAGGAAGTTAAGATCCACTACCTTTTGAGGCATAGTTGTGGTGTGGTGTCATATTGTGGTGTATCCCTTCCCCTGGCAGTTGAATGTTGTTGCATGGAAAGGGTGGTTGTGGTACAAGGACCTTAGGGATTAATTTGGATAGTTAGGGAAAATTAAACACCCTTATAGTGTGGATCTTGGATTCAGTGTAGCCAACATATAAAGTTGTTGGGTTCTACAGGCTGGTGTACTAGGCAGCATTGTAGTCCCTCCTCAATTTAATATAATATGTAGCGAATACCTAGCTGTGATCTTTAGATTCTATTTTACCAAGAAGGTAGCTTCATGGTCTATATGTATTGAACCATGGTATGTGGTGTGGTCTGATAGGTTGCATTATGGTCTTATTTTTCTTATACTTTCTATAAATACACAGACACCCCTTTGAACTCTTTTTCTCCTATATCTTCCACTCTAACCATAGGTGCTCTGGAGTGATTTTCAAAGGCCCTTGGATCCCATTTTCATCAGATTCAATCCACTTATTCTAGGTATCATTCCATAGTGATCCAAGCCTTCTAGGAATAACCTCTGAGTGTCCTACTAAAAATAGAAGCAATATATATCAGATATTTGTGTTTCAAACCGAGAGTTTTAAGGTAAGTAAGAAGGAACCAAATTCTACCTTGGACATTGATAATCTTCCATGTCTTCTCTGATTTTGAGGTAAGCGGTCTAGACCAACTCCTTTTTTCCTATTTCATTTTCTTATAACAGGCATAATAACTGTGTTTGTGCTAGCACACCGTTATGATAATGTGGTTTTTATCATAACAATGTGATTTATTTGTTGGATTAATATTATAAATTTACATAACATGGTAATTATGGTGATTTCTTGAAATAGAATCACATTGAATAAAATAGATTATTGTCATATAATTTGTTTGACATGTTGACATGATGAGATGTGGATGTGTGTGTGTGTGTGTGTGTTGGAAAGTTAATGACTTTTGGGATAAAATGTTGAATGGAATAGAAGGTGTTGCAATTGATATAATAATTTTGAACTTAACATTATTATGATCGATGACTAAGGATGTGATGTTACATGAATTTTTGATATTTTTCATTTTATGACTTATTCTTGTGTTTGGTGCTTGGGATCACCATAAGTGACACATGAGGGTAAGGTGCGTGGTTACATCCCCACATAAGGGTAAGATGCATGGGATATGAACTATTTGAGGGTAAGTTTCATAGTCACTGGATAACAAAGGGATATATTCTTGTTATCCTGGTAGTAGTGACTATATGTTCATGACATGTTATATGTGATTTATCCTTAGTAAGATAATCTACCACTGACTTGGTTGATCTGTCCTGATGTAAGAGGATACACCCAGAGAAAGAGATATATGGCATGGTGCTGAAGAATTTTTGGCTAAACTCAGGTGTCATACCAAAGATTTAGGGTTAATGGATTGATTTCATGTGCGGTATTTTTATTAAATTAATACCCTTTTTTAATCACTTGATTGTATACACTATATATCCAGGATGAATTTAACTAGACATGGTGGTATCACCCAACTAAGTTGTACTTAAATCCTATTATGTCCATCATTTAGTACCCATAAAAACTTCATGCATATAGGTATGGACAAGGGAAAGGGACTCTATTGTTTATTTTTGATTGTTGTATGGGTTGGAGATTAAATATTGGACCGACATGGGGTTTGGGACTATGGTATTTGAAGTCTTTTATAGGAACTAAAAGTATTTTATCTATCTAACCTTAAGCATTTCATTTAGATACATTCATCCTATCACTGCATGATTCTCTTATTATTTGTATTCTTCTATTTGGCCTTATTATATTGTGGTTGTCCATTGATTATTTATATTTTTCATCTATTTTCCACTACTCTATTATTAGTTCTACAGTTTTCACTACTCTGTACCTAAGGTTATAGTCTCCCCACTATATTTCTTACACCCTCGCTACTAGTTGGCAGCCTTAGGTGTATGAGGAGTCACACCAAAGGTCACATAGCCAACTCAGATCGGTCACATGAGGAATTACCAGGTCATGGATGTTATCAAGTGGTATTAGTGGAAGGTTTATTTTCTAGTACTTTACTTTTTGGGTAAGTTGGAAAATATTCTAGGATGTTTCATGTATTATTGATGATCTAATTTGTGAGAGTTTTTTACCCATGTACAGGGTAACTGAGTATCCAGGGATGAGATTTTTTTTCATGTTGTTCTCTTGTTACAGTTTGGATGTTATTTCACCTATATTGATTCAATTTTTGTATGATGTTACTATTTTATGATACTTTATTCATGGGATGATATAGAATGAGATGACTATGCATGTATCATGATAGGCACATTAGGATATATGACGACATGAATTGATCATGTTAGGGACATATTTATTGCACGTGACAAATATGCCTATATAAACTATAAAATCCCCTAATATTCTTGATAAAGAGGAATGAAAGAAACTATTATGTTATGCCAATTCACTTATTAGTTCAAGTGTAGAGGAATAATGAGCTAGGGTTTCTATTCTATTTTCACCTATTCAGGTTGAACTTGTTGCAAAACCTATGTTTTAAGGAGTGTGTTAATTCTTGTAGAGAAAATGTCACCTCTTCATGTTCAGATCAAGCACCAGGAGAGTGGTAATCAGCACGCTCCTAATGCGGTTCAACCAAAAATTCCTGTAGATATAGATATTCAGATCCAAAATTAGCTTCATGGAAGTTTCCTAAGGGTTATGCGATCCATGGAGAGGGATAATATTCACATCTTACCATCGATGTTTGAGATGATGAGAGAGTTCCAACTACAACATCTTCCTACATTCACTGGGGAGGGAAACCCCCTGGTAGCTATGTTCTAGATTGAGTTAGTTCGGATGACATTAAATCACCTTAAGAAACCCATATATATAAAGATGAATCATGGTACTTATATGGTTCATAAACCAGCTAAGCATTGGTGGGATATTCTAGAGAAATTTGAGCAGTAGGAGGAGTTTTTTTGGAAGTAATTTGAGCAGAAGTTCCTAAGAAACTTCTATCAATTGATGTTGAGGGGTGAGAGGGATCATAATTTCATGCAATCGAAATAGGAGGGAATGTTAGTGATGGAATATGTTGGATGATTCATAAACTTAAAGAATTTTCACCATCTTTGGTAATTGATGAGGTTTCTAGGGTGTGATGTTTCCAGGATGATATTTTTTGTAAGATAAGGTTGCATATGAATGTCTTCCTCCTAAGAAAATTTGTGGAAGTGATGAATCAAGCTCTCATCAGATAAGGGAACCTGAGAGAGTCCCTGAGTGGTGTCTATGAGATTTCAGTAAGGTGATCTAAGATATTTTCTTCTGGTGGTAAGAAATTCTACTATAATAGTGATCACTAGAGTAGTAGTGGGAAGATAAGCTAGGGAAGTGAGCAGTTATCTTAGAACCATGGAAGGTTGTAGTGATTTCAATGTTGAAAGTTGGGCTAAGAGATCCTGCAGTGTCCTCACCTCACAGTGGAGTTCTGTGCTTATGGTGGGTTAGGCATCTATAAAAGTTCTATAGGAACTATCTATAGTAGAGAAATAACAGGGGATTAGTATAGGAACCTAATTTTAGGAAGGAATTAGTTAACCCTGAATGAATCGATAGTTGGAATTTTACAAAAATTTTAGTCTAAATTAGGGGATGTGATACCCCAATGCAAGAGTGGAAAAACTTTCTAGAGGGAGAAACACATTGGAGTCAGACTGGATCCTAGGGTAGAGGGGCATGTCAGCTACATGTTATGCAGTCTACTCTGAGTAGTTTGAATGTAGGTACTTTTACCATCATAGGTGAAATTATTGTATCATCTACTCTTTCTTGTGTTTTGTTTGATATAGATGCATCTCATTACTTTTTGTATACTCTATTTTCAAATGGTTTGGTATTGGTTTTGTAGATCTTGGATGGTGTTATGACCATCAACATGTCATTGGGAGTGCAGTCAGAGGATATCAAACATTGCAAGGAGTATTCTCTTTAAATTGTAGGATACCATTTACTTTGGGATATATTTATGTGGAAATAGAAGGATTTGATTTTATTCTTGGTATGGATTGGCTAGTTATGTATCAATCTCATATTTACTATTATCAGAGGATAGTTACATTTCTATCTCCAGAAGGGGGCAGCTATACTCACCATAGTGAGTGGGATCTTTAGGCTGGTCATGTAGGGACAATTCAATGCAGATTATATTCTCTCTTGACTTAGATAGCAGGCCTTATTCTGGATGATGGTGGAATGTAGTGGGATACTTTTCCACTAATGGTGGATTGTTTTCTAACTTTTTTTCTTGAATAATTATTCAATTTTCCACCAGAGTGGGAGATCGATTTCACAATCGAGTTGGTTCTAGGAGTTGATCTAGTTTCTATTTCTCATTACATAATGTCACAAACAAATATTTTTGATTTGAAATTTCTATTGGAATAATTAGAATCAATGGAATTCATACAACCTATTACATCACCATGAGGTTCTCTTATGATTTTTTCCAAGAAGGAAGATAGAAATTTGTGCTTATGTGTGGATAATTAGGGTTTGAACCAGATGATGATCAAGAAATGGTATCTTATTCTATGAATTGTTGATCTATGCATTCATTTGACAGGTTATAAGATCTTCTACAAGACTTTATTGAGTTCAAGTTACCATCAGTTGATGGTGAGACCATCAGATATACCCCAAAATTCTTTTAAAAGTATGTATGGATTGTATGAATTTATATTGATGTCATTCTGTCTGAAAAGTTCACTGAAGGTATTCATGGCCTTGATGAATCATATATTTCATCATTTCCTAGATCATTTTGTGGTTTTTTTCTTCAATGAAATCATTGTATACTCCCATTATATAGATGATTATGCCCAATATCTTGACATCATCCTAAGTACACTAATAGAACATTGTCTATACACCATGCTATCAAAATGAAGCTTCTTGATAGATAGAGTGAACTTCTTTGGTCATTTTATCATAGAGTGTGGATTGGTATTAGGCCTAGATAAGGTTTCAATCATTTTATATTGGTATTGACCCAAGAATGACTTTGAGATTCAGAGTTTTATTGGTTTATAAGGATATTATTGTAATTTCATCCAGGAATTGTCTTGTCTAGTAGCATTGATGTCTGAGATAACTAATAAAGGGGTAAAGTTTTTTTGGTAAAATTATTATGAGAGATATTTTTAGGTGATTAATATTAGGCTGACCTCGTCACTAATTCTCATATTTATTATTCCATTTAATAAATATACCATGAACTATGATGCATCCAAAGTCACACTCGATGTAGTTCTGATGCATAAGGACCGAGTTGTTGCTTATGGATCTAGAAATTTGTGATCGCGTGAGGGGAAATAATATACTCATGATCTAGAGTTAGTTCTGTTAGTACACTCCATAATATCCTAGATACATTATCTATTGGGTGAGAGGTTTGTGGTGTATATGGACCACAATATCCTCAAGTACATAATTTCTTAGTGAGACCTGAACCTTTAGAAGAGGAGGTGGTTTGAGTATCTATAGTCTTTCAATTTCGAGCTATAATACACTCCATTAAAGGGAAACATAATTATAGATTATTTTATATAGGAGGTGAAAAATGTGGAAGTACAAGAGTATTTCAATGAGTGGTGACTTATTGCACTTTTTGTGGGCACGAATCGATATTTTTAGTAGTCCTAGGGATGAGTATCTCTGAATTTTACATTTTCTATACTTGTACACCAAAATTGGATCAAGAAATAGAATTTATCTAATATGAATGGATTATCTCTCATAGATAGCATATATGGTGGGGATTCACCAATATAATGGTCTCTTGGCAGCAGCGATGTTCATTTTATTCATTGTTGATTATGGGTTCCTACGGTGGTACACGATGAGAAAATGATGGATTTTTATGCTTCTTGATGGGTGGTACATCCTTCTCTGAAAAATATGTATCATGATCTTCATAGATAGTATTGGTGGCTAGGAATAAACAAGGAGATATAGGGAGTTATGGTAATATATTTCACCTGATAGTGGGTGAAGGCTAAGCATCAAAGGCCTATTGGTATATTGTAACCTCTTCCCATTCTGGAATGGAAATGGGATGAGGTCACAATGGATATTTGTGGTAGTATTACCAAGGAAACCTCATAATAATGATATGGTATGGGTGATAATGGATCAAATGATTAAGGTAACCCATTTATTTACTATTAGTGATACCTTAACTATAGATAATCTAGGTATTCTCTATATGATGGAGATAGCTCAACTGTATGGTATTCTGAAAATTATTATTTCACATCTTATTTCTGTTAGGGTATTTAGAATGATTTGGGATCATAGTTTCTTCTAAGTACAGCCTATCACCCTCATAATGATGGCCAATATAAGTGGACTATTCATATTTTATAGGATATGTTACGATCCTTTGTTCAAAACTTTAGTGGTTCTTGGGAGCATCATTTAGCAGTCATGGAATTCATTTATAATAACATATTCTAGGAATTGATCCAAATAGATCCTTTTGAGGTTTTGTATCGAAGGTTGTGTCCTTCACCTCTTTTCTGATAAAATGTGAGTGATTCAACATTCATTAGACCTAGTCTCATGTAAGAAACTTCTAAGAAGGTGCAGTTGATTAGAAAGTAGTTGGTTACTATAGAGAGCTAGCAGAAATCCTATGTTGACTATTAAAAAAGACCTCTAGAGTTTGATTTGGGTCATCATGTTTTCCTTTGATTTTCACCCAACATGGGAAAATGACATATAAAGAATTAAGGGAATCTAGTGCCCATGTTTGTTAAGTTTTTTGATATAGTGTAAAGGGTCGGTCTAGGGGAATACTATTTATCCCTTCCATAATGTTTCAACTCCATTCATGGCGTGCTTCACATTTCAGGGATTTGGATATATCATCCTAACCCTTATCACATGATATACATTGATGACATAAAGCTATATTTTGATGCATCCTTTGAGGAGAATCTAATCAGTATCATGGACTATATTTAAAATAATATTCAGGAGAAGATCATGCCTCTTGTGCGAGTGTAGTAGTAGCATGGGCGTATATAATAAGGGACCTGGGAGAGGGAGTCTGATATGTGGACACAGTGGCCAGACTTTTTCACTTATTTCCACCAAGATACTATGGAGAACATCTTGGGGATAAAATATTATATGGTGGGGAGTTTGTAAGATCCTATATTTTTTTAGGCACATTCCTCTTTAGAGTTTTGATAAACCTCTTTGATCCAATTGTTTTTTTTTCTGAACCTTGTTTGTTGATCCTTGGTCCAATTGGGTTATTCTAGGAGGAAGCTGAAAATTTCACCAAAAATATATTGGTTAATAGGATTCTATTTCATAGATCCATGGATTTTGTCATAAGAATGGTCATTGCAATATGGAAGCTCAGGCTGCAGTGTATAGAGCTTGAGGTAGGATGTTATGAGCCACTAACTTTTGAGGAATAGTTATAGCATGGTGGCATGTTGCAGTGTACCCCTTCCCCTGGTAGTTTATTGTTGTGGAGTGGAGAGGGTGGATATAGTTCAATGAACTAAATGAGGAATTTGGAATGTTATCACAATTTGATACCCCTACGATGTAAATCTCGACTATAGTGTATCCTACATAGTGATTTTCTAGGTTCTACAGCATGGTGTACTAGGTTGTGTCATAGTCCCTCTCCAAGTTAATAGGATATACAATGTGGACTTATTCATGATCTTCATATGTAGTTTGACCAAATAGGTTTTTACAGGTTCTAGGAATAATACACCATGGTCTGGATGGTTTTTGGCATGGTCTAAGAGGCTGCATCATGGTCTTCTTTTTCTCATATTATCTATAAATACCCAAACACCCCTTAGAACTTTTTTTCACCCATATCTTCCAATAAAACCATAGGAACCCTAAAGATATTTGTGAAGGCCCTTAGATCAATTTTTCATCAAATTAAACCATCTCCTTCTAGGGATCAGTCTATGGTGATCCAAGCCTTCCAACAGTAACCTCTGAGCATCCTCCTCAAACCAGAACCAAGATCTGTTAGATATTGGTTTTCTGGGCCTATAGTTTTAAGGGAATAGAGAAGGAACCAAATTTTACCTTGGATGTTGAGAATAATCCATGTATTCTACACTTTAGAGATAGGTGGTCTAGAAAAACTCCCTTTTTTATTTCAATTTCATTAAGTATGTGTAATAATTATGTTCACACAGGCTCACCGTGCGTGTGACCTAAATAATTTGATAATTCACTATCTAATGATTTTATCATACATATACATCACATTGGATCTCATTGGGTCCATCGGTGTTGAGACCGGGATTATATCCCCCCATGACGTGAGCCTATCCTTAAAACCATAAGGAACCAGCTATTTTGATAATACAAGTTTTGGATTAACAATGTGAGTTGTTTGTTGGATTAATATTATTAATTGTCATAACTTATGAATTGTGGTGATTTATTGAAATAGAATCACATGGACTACAATTTATTATTGACATATAATTGGTTTTTCATGTTGACATGATGAGATGTAGATATATACATATATAAATATATATATATAAATATATATATATATATATTAGCAAGTTAATGACTTTTGGTGAATTACATTGCAGGTGGACTTTCTAACAAAGGGGTGATGGAAGAAAGAAGAATCCACATCAACACTATTCCTAATGACATGGTCCCTCTTCTTACTAGGGACAAACAAAAAATTCCCTCATTCTGTCTTGTGTGATGTTTTAACTTTCTCAATATAAGATCCTCTGTGCTCACTTTTCTCAAAAAAAAATATAAATATCTAATTAATGGTAATTTGGTGAATTGTACATTATGGTTTATGATGACATGTATGATATTCTTTTCACTTGGTTATGTGTTTTTATTACTTAACATTTAATCTTGATATGACATTGTTATTATTGATGTCTGAGGGTGCTATATTACATGACTTATTGAGATTTTTTCTTGTTAAGACTTATTCTTGTGTTTGGTCTTTGGGAGCACCATAAGTGATGTCTGAGGGTAAGGTGAATTGTAACATCTGTGTCTGAGGGTGAGATGAATGGTGTTAAACACCATTTGAGGGTAAGATATATGGGATACAAATCTCCTGAGGGTAAGTTACATAGTCACTGGATGCCTAAGGGACATATTCTTATTATCCAAAGGGAAGCGACCATATGTTCATGATATATTATGTGTAATTCATCCTAGATTGTAGAATACGCCACCAACTTAAGTGATCTATTATAAGGCCCCAACCTTAAAACCTTACATAATCTTGAGTTATTACAAGATTACACATTGAGTATCTTTTCAGGTTTAGAGTTTTAGAGAATTAGATCATAAAACTTGCATTACATTCCACATTTAAACAAAGTGGTTACATAAAAGATAGTATTCATTTTTTCCCATCAACGGAAACATATTTAAAAATAAAGCATGGATTCTTTCTTGACACTTCCTTGACACTATCATCATATCATGTACCTTTCCCTTGACCTGTGAAAAACATTTCAAAAAACTTGGGATGAGCATAAAAAGCTCAGTAAGGGATATAAAAATATGGAAAGGAAACATGAGTACATGTATACATAAGAATGAAATCATACTTTACCCATAAAACATAAGAATTTTAACATACCTCATAAAATCATGAATAAATCATAGAAATCATAAGAAATAAAGGTAACTTGAGGCATTCATAACATTCTTACGTAGGAAGTAACCCTCTTGGTTACGTTTGGAATACCCACCACAGTATATTCCCTAAATCTCTTCAGAGAAACCTTAACGTTTCACTCCTTCGCGTTACCCAATGCATTGGAGAGCTATATCGGGCTCACCCGCCCTTAGTTTATCACGGAACCACCCGTCTTCATAACAATGCCCAAGAACCATAACATAATCGTACCACATAATACATTCATAAAGGAAACATAACATTTCCACATTTCAATCACAAGATATCAATAAAACACATTGATATAAAAAACCTTATGAAAACCAATTTCAATACCAAAATAAAAGAAAATTAAAACATGGTATTTATTTTTCATTATAAAAAAAGTATGGATTGTATAGAAAGCTGAAACTCAAATAATGGTCATGGCGGCAGAGAAGTCATTGTCGCCACATACGTACGACAAAAACATTCCCTTTTGTCGTTTAGTAAAACGCTTTGTATAAAAAAGATTCCTTTCGGATAAATATAAAAGTAAAAGGGGTTTATACACCGTATAAAAGAAAGTTGTGTATAAAACAAAATATTCCTCAATGAAAGGAGATTGAGACAAAGTCCCATACAAAGACGGTATCCTTGGATTAAGGATAAATCAGTTACATAATTATGTGTGACAAACGAATACACGAAATATAAGTGGGTATTAAGTGTAAAACAATCAGAGTAAATTCACACATAATCATAGAAATAAATATTCAAGGTGTACAAGTTTATCCCAAAGAATCAAAATTGGGTTAAGAAGTTCCCTTGCAAAAATTCGACAGCCTAACAGCGTCACTTCAAAATTCAGAAAAAGAGTTGATGAGAGATAAAAAGGGTATCTCATCACTTGGACATAAAATTTACATCAATAAGGATATAGAAGAACATATCCCAACATAATAGTATGTGAATTAAAATATATAACAAAATAATTCTTTTAAAAAGAGGAGGGTTAAAGGTTCCCTTACCGACTTGGGTAACTTTCGAAACATACACCCCGTGAAAGAAAGACAATACAACATTGATGTAAATACTCATAAATGAAAGTATATTACACAATGAGTAAAATAATGGGCAGTACATACACCACTCAAAGGAAATTGTGGAAAATGTAGCATAAATCCCACGGGAATAAAAGTGAGATGAAAAATCCCTTATGAAAACTCGGCAGCCTAACGGCGCCACTTAAAACTTCCAAAAATGGATTGATGAGATAAAATAGGGTCTCTCATAATATTACAATAAAATTTAAAGCAATAGGAATATAAAAGAACATCCCCCATCATATCAAAGAGGATCTTAAAAGAAGTAACATAAAGTAGAGTACTTAAAAATAAAGAGAGAGGTTAGATCTCTTACGAAAATTCGGCAGCCTAACGGCGCCACTCAAAACTTCCAAAATGGATTGATGAGAGATAATAGGGTCTATCATCATATGAACATAAGAATTAAATTAGTATTAATATAAAAGAACATCCCAATCATAATAAATATGAGCTTAAAAGGAATGACATAAAAGAGTGTACTTAAAAACAAAGAGAGGAGTAGGATCTCTTACCTCAAGTCCGACTTGTCTTGGTCGTTTCTTTATATTACTGAATAATAAACTTTGGTCAATTTATAATTGCCTAAGGAAATACTTTAAATATTATTATTCAGTTCATATCACATATTATAATGTTATAATAATTGTTTAATAATGTTAGTTCATATCAGACGTTTTTGCCGATGTTTGGTACATGAGTCAAAAATGAACTTGTTTGAAAAATGATTGCCCATGTAGTTATAAGTAAATAATTTCCAGAATAGTATTAATGATTAAAATATCATATATATCCAGTACATATTCATTTTATACTATTCCATATCATTTGGATATAAAAATGAAAAGCATCGTTCATTGAGACGGTAGGCCGTACGTATGCATGAACGCTACTTTCATTTTTTTCATATTAATGGAATTAAAAATAAATGATATATATATATATATATATATATTATAATTCCAGTATAATATATATGTTATATAGGTCACATATGTTCATTAATTTCATTATTTATACATTCCATGTATTGCATGTATGAGTCACATCACTGGAGAGGGCGGTAGTCCACACTTCCTCATATGAAATTATCACATTTACACAACATGAAAAGAATAAAGGTATGTTTTAAATATAAAATACAGAAGAATATAGTAAACATAAATACCATATATATCATATATAAAATACAGTGACATCATAATGGCCACCTTTAAAGGTGTTAAAAGAATATTGAACAATCATCGTTTCGTGAGGCCGAAAATCGCCAACCACAGAAACAGTATGTTATTTAACCATTAGACGAAGGTGTGTGTAAGTGTAGCCCGAATACTTCTTATAACAAAATCCTAGTATATTTAAGATACTGGAGTTGTTACAAAAGAAATGAATAAAAAGAGTTTAGGGGGATGGAGAAGCAAAATAAAACAAAAGGACTCAAGTGAAGACATTACCTTAAAATCGGGTAACTCCCTTTGGTTTGAGCTCAAAGGATTCCTTGGGAAGACTTCTGCCCAAAGTGAGGCTTCAAGGAGTTATAGAGGGATGTGGAGAGAAAAAATGGTCAGGTTTTGGCCTATCCAAAGGCTTTGGAAGTGTGGGTAAGGAGGTAGAGGTGGGGGCCTTTTATAAGAGGAGAGGAGGGGCACCCTTGGAAAGTAAAGAAATGTTCCTTTATTTTAGAATGAGTTTCGGATTTTAATGGTCCCACATTGATGTGTTTCTAGTATAAGGTGATAAGGTTTCTAAATACACCCATAAAATAGGTTTTTTACATGTGTAGGTATTAGATTTTACAATATCTTTCCATTTTATTTAAATCGTTAAATAATGAGGTCATCGCTGCATCATCATGATGTCATAAATAATTTAAATTATTTAATTTATAAAAATTATAAAAAACTACTATGATGTAGGAAATCTTTTTATCTTTACAATTAATATTTATAGTCAAAAATATTACTTTTATAACCTCATGTAAAAATTGTTTTAGTTAAACAACTCATGTTTGTGTCATTTTAATTTTAACATTAAATAAAAAGGTATTTATGTCATTTTCCAACCAAAGTGGCTCCATGGGGTCCCCAAGTTGACCCATGGATTTTATTGGTCGGCCGTGACTCATCCAATGAGGTTAGGACATGTGTCTAGGTCATTTAATTTTATTAAAACATTATTCTTACCTTAAACTACACTAATTACCTCTAATCGCGATTAAAAACTTAATAAGTTACTATTCACCAAAAAATTATTTTAATACCATTGAACCACATTTTACTTCTTAATGACAACCATGTATGTCTGATTTTTGAAATTCAAAACACAAATATGGAAAAATTTCATTTAAACGGAAAATCAGTTTTTATAAGTACCACTTAGTGGTTTCACTATTCATCAAAAATTGAAGTTTTTCAGAAAATTACCAAAAATTCACCCTAAGCTATATTTGATATTCAGAATTAAAAAATGATGTCTATTTTAAAAAATTCAAAACATATAAGTTGCATTAATTAATTTAATAATTAATTCCCGCTGTCAAAACAAATAGCGTGTTTTTATGAAACAAAATGTATCAAAAGATTGACACTAGTTTAAGTCCGATTTCAAAGTGAAATTAATTCCAATGACCACTATTGGATTAAATAGTAAAAATATATTCTAATTTCACTTTAAAAAAAATTCAAAAGATAATCTAATCGTATAAATAAATTAGATTAAAAAGTGGTTTTGAATTAAAATACAACATTTTTCACTATTCATTAAAAATTGAACTTTTTCGGAAAATTACCAAAAATTTACACAAAGTAAATTTTGATGTCCCGATTCTAAAGAAGAAATTTATTTAGTAAAATATAACACATAAAATTGTCAAAAAGTGGATTTAAAAGAGGTTCGTCATCAAAAGGCGGTTAATCGACCTTTTAAAGAATATTAGAATGTTTACACTTAAAATTGGATTCATTCACATTTTTAATCCTTTAACATTTATTGTAAAAAGTAAAAATATTTGACAAACATATATAATCATTTTGTAGTTAGTTCTATTCATTCCCGCCATCACAACAGCTAGGCGTTAACTACCATTTAAAATAATATAACAAAATAATTCTTTTAAAAAGAGGAGGGTGAAAGGTTCCCTTACCGACTTGGGTAACTTTCGAAACATACACCCCGTGAAAGAAAGACAATACAACATTGATGTAAATACTCATAAATGAAACTATATTACACAATGAGTAAAATAATGGGCAGTACATACACCACTCAAAGGAAATTGTGGCAAATATAGCATAAATCCCATGGGAATAAAAGTGAGATGAAAAATCCCTTACGAAAACTCGGCAGCCTAACGGCGCCACTTAAAACTTCCAAAAATGGATTGATGAGATAAAATGGGGTCTCTCATCATACTAAAATAAAATTTACAGAAAGAGGAATATAAAATAACATCCCCCATCATAACAAAGAGGATCTTAAAAGAAGTAAAATAAAGGAGAGTACTTAAAAATAAAGAGAGAGGTTAGATCTCTTACGAAAATTCGGCAGCCTAACGGCGCCACTCAAAACTTCCAAAATGGATTGATGAGAGAAAATAGGGTCTATCATCATATGAAAATAAGAAGTATAGTAGTATTAATATAAAAGAACATCCCAATCATAAGAAAGATGAGCTTAAAAGGAATTACATAAAAGAGTGTACTTAAAAAAGAAAGAGAGGAGTAGGATCCCTTACCTCAAGTCTGACTTGTCTTGTTCGTTTCTTTATATTCCTTAATAATAAACTTTGTTCAATTTATAATTGCATAATTACCACCTTTAAATATTATTATTCAGTTCATATAACATATTATAATGTTATAATAATTGTTTAATAATGTTAGTTCATATCAGACGTTTTTGTCGATGTTTGGTACATGAGTCAAAAATGAACTTGTTTGAAAAATGATTTCCCATGTAGTTATAAGTAAATAATTTCCAGAATAGTATTCATGATTAAAATATCATATATATCCAGTACATATTCATTTTATACTATTCAATATCATTTGGAGATAAAAACGAAAAGCACCGTTCATGGAGACGGTAGGTCGTACGTACGCATGAACGCTACTTTCATTTTTTTTGTCATATTAATGGAATTAAAAATAAATGATATATATATATATTATAATTCTAGTATAATATATATGTTATATATGTCACATATGTTCATTAATTTCATTCTTTATACATTCCATGTATTGCATGTACGAGTCACATCACTTGAGGGGGCGATAGTCCACACTTCCTCATATGAAATTATCGCATTTACACAACATGAAAAGAATAAAGGTATGTTTTAAATATAAAATAAAGAAGAATATAGTAAACATAAATACCATATATATCATATATAAAATATATTGACATCATAATGGCCACCTTTAAAGTTGTTAAAAGAATATTGAACAATCATCGTTTCGTGAGGCAGAAAATCGCCAACCACAGAAACAGTATATTCTTTAACCATTAGACGAATGTGTGGGTAAGTGTAGCTCGAATAATTATTATAAAAACATCCTAGTATATTTAATATACTGGATTTGTTACAAAAGAAATGAATAAAAATTGTTTAGGGGGTTGGAGAAGCAAAATAAAACAAAAGGACTCAAGTGAAGACATTACCTTAAAATCGGGTAACTCCCTTTGGTTTGAGCTCAAAGGCTTCCTTGGGAAGACTTCTGCCCAAAGTGAGGCTTCAAGGAGTTATATAGGTATGTGTAGAGACAAAATGGGCAGGTTTTGGTTGATCCAAAGGCTTTGGAAGTGTGGGTAAGGAGGTAGAGGTGGGGACCTTTTATAAGAGGAGAGGAGGGGAACCCTTGGAAAGTAAAGAAATGTTCCTTTATTTTAGAATGAGTTTCGGATTTTAATGGTCCCACATTGATGTGTTTCTAGGATAAGGTGATAAGAGTTCTAAATCCACCCATCCAATAGTTTTTGGACATGTGTAGGTCTTAGATTTTACAATATCTTTCCATTTTATTTAAATCGTTAAATAATGAGGTCATCGCTGCATCATCATGATGTCATAAATAATTTAATTTATTTAATGTCTACAAATTATAAAAAAACTACTATGATGTAGGAAATATTTTTATATTTCCAATGAATATTTATATTCAAAAATCTGACTTGTATAACCCCATGTAAAAATTGTCTTAGTTAAACAACTCATGTTTGTGTCATTTTAATTTAGCATTAAATAAAAAGGTATTTATGTCATTTTCCAACCAAAGTGGATCCATGGGGTCCCCAAGTTGACCCATGGATTTTCTTGGTCGGCCATGACTCATCCAATTATGGTAGGACATGTTTCTAGGTCATTTAATTTTATTAAAACATTATTCTTACCTTAAACTACACTAATTACCTCTAATCGCGATTAAAAACTTAATAAGTTACTATTCACCAAAAAATTATTTTAATCCCATTGAACCACATTTTACTTCTTAATGAAAAACATTTATGTCTAATTTTTGAAATTAAAAACACAAATATGGAAAAATTTCATTTAAATGGAAAATCAGTTTTTATAAGTACCACTTAGTGGTTTTACTATTCATCAAAAATTGAAGTTTTTCAGAAAATTACCAAAAATTCACCCTAAGCTTTATTTGATATTCCGAATTCAAAAATGATGACTATTTTACAAAATTAAAAACATATAAGTTGCATTAATTAATTTAATAATTAATTCCCGCTGTCAAAACAAATAGCGTGTTTTTATGAAACAAAATGTATCAAAAGATTGACACTAGTTTAAGTCCGATTTCAAAGTGAAATTAATTCCAATGACCACTATTGGATTAAATAGTAAAAATATATTCTAATTTCACTTTAAAACCAATTCAAAAGATAATCTAATCATATAAATAAATTAGATTAAAAAGAGGTTTTGAATTAAAATACAACATTTTTCACTATTCATTAAAAATTGAACTTTTTCGGAAAATTACCAAAAATTTACACAAAGTAAATTTTGATGTCCCGATTCTAAAGAAAAATTTTATTTAGTCAAATATAACACATAAAATTGTCAAAAAGTGGATTTAAAAGATGTTCGCCATCAAAAGGCGGTTAATCGACCTTTTAAAGAATATTAGAATGTTTACGCTTAAAATTGGATTCATTCGCATTTTTAATCCTCTAACATTTATTGTAAAAAGTAAAAATATTTGACAAACATATATAATCATTTTGTAGTTAGTTCTATTCATTCCCACCATCACAACAGCTAGGCGTTAACTACCATTTAAAATAATATTATTTTATTATTAGAGTGCAACGTAAGATTCCCAAGAAACTCGTTGTTGCGTATTGGGTACGCCATCGAGCATAGAATCCCCTTTAAAGTAATATTAATATTTTATTCACAAATATGGATAAATATAAAAATGTCATATTCTTTATTTACCTGGGGTGTTACATCTATCCTGATGCAAGAGGATCCAACCCTAGATAATGATATTCAGCATGGTATCGAAGTAGGTTTGGATGACCTCAGGTGTCAACCAAAAGATTAATGGTCAGTGGATTGACTTCATGTTCAGTATTTTTGTAAATTAATACACCTATTTAATAACTTTATTACATGCACTATATATTCAAACTAGAATTTTCTAGACATGATGGTGTTGACCTATTGAGTTTTACTCAAACCCTTCTCGAAACACTATTTGGTACCCAGACAGAATTCATAGATGTAGGTATGGACAATGGAAAGGGACCTTATTGTTGATTGTTGCTTATTGGATGGGTTAGAGCTTGGAGATGAGACTAACATTGTGTTTAAGACTGTGTTCTTTGGAGTGTTTTATCAAGTATGTTATTTTTTTTATTTTTTTGACCCTTAGCACATTATATAGATAAATTCATCCTATAATTACATGATAATATTATTATTTGGATTCTTCTATTTGGACTCATTTTATTATGGTTGTATATTTATTATTTATATTGGTTCAGCTATTTTCTACTACTATTTTATTATTATTTATGTTATTTATTTTGATCTATACCTAAGGGTATAGTCTCCCCACTATCTTCCTTACACCCTCACTATTATTCGGAAGCCTCTGACATACAGGGAGGTGTTCCATAAATCATGTATCCAACCCATTTATATCATGTGAGGAAGTATTGGGTCAAGGACATTACATAACCTAATATTAGTGGGAGTAAGTTTTTTTGTTTATTTACTGGTTCATTAGTATGTTTCGTTCACATTTTTATGAGGGGTTTTGGGGGGTATCCTACTGCATATAATTTTTTTCTCATCCCTATATATGTAAAATATTATTTTAGGTTTCTAGGAGGGAGTTCGTGAACAAGCTAGATATTACTGGCTTGAGGGTTGGAGGTTTTGTTAAATTCATAGTCGTATGAGTTTTCCTTTGATATTTTATTTTGAGTGCCTATTTTATGTATACATTACAGATTATGTTTTATTTTATCTTATATGGATTTGATTGGTGTTTTAATTTTTTTCCCTCGGGATTATAAGGTTAATGTATCTTATTTGTGAGTTTTATACCCTCAATGCTAGTCTTCAATCTATGGCTTATTGGAGATAGGCTTTGAGGGCCATACACATCTTAATTTCGGCCAATGAGGGGTTCCTAGTGGGGGAAGCTCCTAACAGTTAAAACTTTGTTAAAAAATCATAATGCTAATGGAAAGTTAAATTTAAATTTCATTACAATAAAATGTGAGATCATTAATGGAAAGTTAGGTGCCCATCCAATGTGAACGCATAGGAAAAATACAAGTAATATATTTATTATTTGAAAAAACTATGATACAAAAAAATCCTTTTATTTCTATATTTTCAGTGCACCAATTTATTATTATGCTATAAAAAACACTATTTAAACAGATTTTTTCTTAGAACTATATTTTAGTTCTAGGAAAAAAGACTTTTATCAATGTTAAAAAACCTATTTATAAGTAATTTTAGTGATGATAAAATGAGTGAATATTTATTTGCGATCATAATATCAACATTTTAAAAACAATAATACAATCATTTTTGAGTGTTGACAAATTATTATTATGTTGTAGTGAAAACAAAAAATAATTTAAATTAAATTATTAATGATATCACAATAATTAAAATATAAAAAACTCCAAACATTTATTATGAATACAATTTAAAATTTAAAAACAAATAAAAAACATGTTGTATTACAAAATAAAACATGAATCATGAGAAATAATATATTACATTATTAATAATAATAATAAGATATTAATAAAAATGTTTTATTCTAAATAGGATAATGAAAATTAATGAATCAAAGCATATCCTATTTTTAAAAAATTTAAATATAATGAAATTACCTAATTTTTTCATCATTTTCATTTATTGCATTCATATTTAAGAACCACATAACATATATTTTTCTCTCCATTTTAATAATAAAACAAGTGTTCTATTAAAAATAAATATAATTTTATAAAATATATGGTATGTTATTAAATTTATATGAAAAATTGTCTTAAAAATGTATAAAACATGTTCTATTACAAAAAAACAAAATAATAATATAACATATATATATTTATTAAAAATAAAAATAAAATAATAAAATAATGTAGAATTCTTGTTTTATTTTAAAAATTCAATAAATAATACAAAATTAATGTTATTTATTTTATTTTATTAACATTTTACACATTTAATTAATAAAATAAAGTTTATAATGCATAACATGTGTTTTTCTGGGCATAGAAAATGGGTGGGTCAAGGCTAAACCGGCCAAGTTCATACAGGCCTAGGCTAATTTTTTAATTGCCTATATTTACAAATTTTTCATAAAACCAAACCACATTTTTCAATCCCAACATATTTTTTATGTAGTCTGACTAAGGATATTTATATATATGTGTAAATAAAAAACAAGTTCCAAAACCCAAAAAACTAGCATAAGTATTTTAAAATAAACTATTTGCAACTCATGTGCCCCTATTAAATGTGAATCCCTTAATTTATGATATAAAAATGTATAAATATAATGTTGAAGAGAACAATTACTAACCATGGTTTTTTGTGATAGATGATAATAAAGGGGAAACAATCATAGTTACTCAACCTCCTACGCTAAGATATCATGGTTAGAAGATCGATTGAAGGTGGGTGTAACAAACTCCTATGATGACAACTAATTAGTGTGACGGAGAGACCTACTACATGCGGTGAGATATAAAGTACAGAATCTATTTTTGGGAGAGATGGATTTTCCATATAATAAATAAGGGTAGATGTCATTCAATGACAAAAACTTCCCCATAATTCATGTTAAGAACCAGCACATTTTTAGACCAAAGTAAAATCTCATTACATTTGAAAAAATATAATCTTTTTCATCCTTAAATGGTATTTTCTCATGTTTGTAGTCCCAAGATGTAATTAACTATCATTTTTGGTCCTATATTTTCATTTTCCCAATAAATAATCTAGATGTAATGGAAACTTGTTGGGATTTAGTAAAGGGTTTTTCAAGAAACAATGGAAAGTGGGTGAGGCTCAATGGCTGGGGAGAGTGTAGAACCAAGAAGTAATATTTTAGGGAGATGGGTAGGGAAGATAAAAAATGTGATGTACACATAATAAGATGGTGGAGTGGGGAATGGATGGATGGGGAGGAGATTAAGGAGGGGATGGGGTGACAAGTCGACGATGAGACAAGGAGGGTGGGTGGGATTGATGATGCGTCAATGAGGGGAAGGGTCGGGGGAATTAATGAGGATGGGACATGGGAGTGAGGTGAGGATAGAGGGGAAGTGCTAGATAGATGGCTTGGAGAAAAAAGTTCAAATACTATTCCCTATTAGTTAACTAGTGACCATGTGATCTAACCCATACATATATATGATATTTTTATCATGCCCGTTAAGAACCATTTTTAAAAAAATAACAAAAAATATAGGCTTGGGTTAACCTCTATCCACAATATATCCCACCAAACCCATGGGTCTTAGCCTATTTTTGGAATCCTTAGTCACTACTATAGAAATGGGTTATATCAGCACATAAAATGAGCTTTTTAAATGCTAAAAAAACTAAAAAACTAAGTTCCCTAAAAATCCCTTGGCCTTTATTAGTGCTAAAAAACACTAATAAAATTTGAAATATATATATATATATATATATATTGAACCACTTCCCCCCTCCCCCCATTCAGCACTAAAAACCCTCATTTTTTCAACTCTTTTCCACTGCCCAGCTACCTGTTCACCCATGCGCACGCCTAGACTTGATCATGTGACCTTCTGTGTGTAATTAAAACCCATTTACCACTACTCCAAGATTGTTTTATTATATATTTTATGATATTTCTATTTATATATTTTTTTTTACATAAATATTCTTTATTTATATATTTATATAATTATTTTTAAATATATTTATAAAATATCTTCTTGTGTGTGTGTATTTATACATTTGTTTGTGTGTGTGTGTGATATATATATATATATATACTTATATTTATTTAAATATATTATATATTAACATTCATTTACATATATTAGATTATAAATATAAAAATATATCTATTTATTTATACAGAAACATATGTATATATAAGCATTATATATACATTTATATAAGTGTGTATATATATAAATATATATATATATAATGTAAAAAAAACAGTTACATCTTATTTTAAATAAAATGAAGTTTGAACTTATGGTTTGGTGGATGGAATAGATTTTGAACCGGATGTTAGAACATGGTCCTAGGGGTTGGAATCCCTCAAATGACCCAATTCAGACTTAGAATAAAGTCCCGTATAGGTCTTTAGAGTGTTATAGGGGTTCAATATGTGAAGTTTCAAGTTTTGAAGTTGTAACCTAGGTTGCACTATTAGTGAACGGATTGTGATAACCATGAACCCCAACTATGCATCCTAAATTGTATATATTTATAGATTATGAAACCATAAAGTCAACCCCTATAAATAATGTTACTGGCTACAGTATTGTAGAGGGTTATGCATGTTTTTTCAAACCATGCACAATAACTATATGACATAGCCAACTGTGAATAGTGGAGGGCACATGGTTTGGAAAACCTTGTGATTTCCCATGATTTCATTAAAATCATATTTTTACCATTTTTACCATTTTTTCCTTTAGATTTTTAACCCACTCCCTCCCTTCCCCTTCCCTCACATGCACGGACCATAATAAGGCTACTCCCCCTTCCTCCCTTCTTATAGCGTCTCTAATGAGGTGTATTTTGTGGCTTTCAACACTGATTCAAGGTATGTTTCACCTTCTATCATCATTTGTTAGTCTTCTCTTCTCTCGATTTTAATTTTACTCTTATTCAGCTAGGTTTTCTTTTTGATTCCACCAAATCATGGTGGAATCTCTCATTTCTCAGGGGGATTTTGTATGACCTAGTATGAGGGAATATCGAGATGCCATCTCCACCTGGTTCCTCAATGATTAATTATGTAATGTCATAATTTTGGTTTTTCTTGATTTTTTCCCAAATTACAATTAAATTAATTGTGGAATTGGTGTCATTGGTTGGGGGTTTTGTCTTGGTGTAGGTTTCAGGGTGTTTCAGAGGTGGTTGACACACTATGGCTTGAGGTTTCAACGGATGACTAAGGCTCGGTGAGTTATCCAGCTTTATGCCAGGTCGGTTTTGGTTTAATAAAATAATTATATTTGTTATAATTAATTAATTAATTAGGGATTTTTCTCTTAAGATAGGAAACTATGTGGTCATTGTGCAACCAAACAAGCTTGGACAATTCACGGTAAGCTTAGGCAAGCTTATGAACCTTGGAAAATAATTGAAAATATTTTTATAAGGAATGTGGTGCCTAGACATTACCCATAGTCTTTTCGATTTCAAAGTTCATTTTTCATGTGATCAAGCCAACTTCACCATGCTTAGATCAAATTTTAAATTTTAACTTGGATTTAATAAATTCTTAAACATGTTTTATTTAGTTAACAGAGGTGAAATGGTTGGAACGATGGTTATGAAATGGATTTTCCCTTATTAATTGAATTATACCCAATTTAAAAGGAATGGATTTTTTCAAAAAAGTGGATGTATGAAAAAGTGATTGGTTTTAGTGCTTGAAATGGTTGAATTTCAAATGGTATTTAAGAAGGTAAAGTAGGTGTAAATGGGGTTTTGGTTTATAATGAAAAGGTAATAGTTTTTGTAGTATGTTTTGGAAATACTATTTGAAATGGTATATTGAAATGGTAGTCAATTGGTATTTGGAATGCGAGTTATAAATAGTTTTTACCCTTAGTTTGAAAATGATTTCTTGGAATGTTTTTGGAAATGGTTTTTTGAAATGTTTTCAGAATGATAAATAAATTCCCTAGTTAATTGTTTTATTTTCCTTTATTTTAGGTTTTTTTGTATTTGTTTGGTCATATGTTCTTGGGATTATGGTTAAACTGGGGTGAACACAGCCCCTAGGGGGTGCTGGGTATTTATGGTTAACTCAGGGGTGATCATAGCCCCCTTAGGGATGTGGTGAAAACTACGGCTAACCTGGGGTGAACAAGGAACCCAGGGGACACTAGTTGTGGTTAACCTAGGGTTAATGCTACCCCCATAGGGTGTTATGACTTTAGTTATGGGTATATTTCTCCTAGATTCCACTTTTTTGGACCAGGGATGGGTATATTTCCCCTGTTCAAGAGTGATATGGTTAGAATTTTCATCACGACATGCTCAGAGGCACCCTGACACTGGATAAAGAATGTCTGCATTATTCCTAAGGTGAACCAGACCTCTGAGCTTAATGTTTATTTACATTTTAATTTTAAATGTTTTAATTGGTTGTATTTGTATCTTCTTACCTTTTAGAACTTATTCATGCATTATTTAAACAAACTGGTAACATTTAGGGGTTTCATTGGTGGTGGATTACTTATTTGTACTCACACTCTGCCCAGGCTTCCATTACACATGGGTACCTGAGAAGCTTTCACATGTTATTACAGGCATAGGTTGGGATGAGTCCTATGATTAGGTTTATTCATGGTTTATCGAGACATCTCAATTTGGGTTTAGATATTGGGATGTGGGATGGCTCTAAGTTACATGATAGAATTGAATTTTATTTTACTTTTATTTTTGGTTTGTACCAATAACCGGTCCAATGGGTTGTAGTGTATACCTTATGTCATCATTACTTTTTTACTTAGAATGTTTAATTTTATTTATTAATTCTTTATACTCTGATGTGTATGATATTTATTTATTTCTATTGTGACTAAACACTCTCATAAAGGGGGTATAGTCTCCTCAAAATACCATCCTAGATCTTCACTATTAGTCAGAAACCTCTGGATTATGGTGAGGTGTGCCTGAGTTCTTACAGCACTTCTATCTGGTTACTATTGGAAGAGTGAGTTCGGTTGGGATATTACAAAGTGGTATTAGAGATTTTTTGTTTTGTATTAATATTTTATGGGGTTAGTAGATGGTAGAAATAGGAATGTGTCAGAGCCTATGATGGAACCTAGACTGGTGAATTGTGAACACCATTTCTGGTGAAATTCTAGGTTACCATGGTCATGGCATTGATGTTCTTGATTTATGATGTTACAACTGATGTAATTTTCACCTTGGTTTATGTACATGTAGTTTGAGATTTTTTGGAATGTTGGAAAGAGACCGACCACTGGATTTTGTCTCTTGTCCTGTAAATTTAAGAGGTGTCGCATGAATCTTGTTAAGCACATAGTATCCATATGATATACTCATTCTAGTTTTAATATTTCCAATTATGACTAAGGATAGACAATTTAAAGAGTTATCAACTAATCATGTGTCATTTTTCTATATAAGTATTTGGTGTCATTCTACTTAGTTGGGTTTACTTGTACATGTATGTTTTATTCTGATGGCAGGTCTTGTGAATATTGTGGTGATGATGGTGGTATGGTCCCTTTCGAAAGGGATGAGCATAGACCATGAGAGATCAGTGAGGGGAGTTTAATTTATTGGGAATGAACCCTATTATGGGTGAGTTGGTAATAGGTTTGTTTATTTAAAGTACCAGTAATAACCTATAAGATGTTTCCAACATAGCTTAGAATGACACTCTACTTAACCGAACCGTCTGACGATAGTTGCTTGACATGGGTCATCTGGGATTTCATCACTAGTTGTGTACCTTTGGATGGGTGTTTTGAGATTATCAAAGTAGTAGTATCATAGGAGGATGATCAGTGAGGATCGGGACCTTGTGAGTAGGTGGTTTGGCATGGGATTCCAGGTGGTTATGTTGCAACAACCTTTAGTGGGTAGTTTGGAAAGTTATGAATATTGTTCTATATGGGACCCATGATTGGGTGTTTCAGAATGTATTTTTTGTGGTTTGAGTGAGATGGGAGTGGGTAGATACCCTATGTTTGACACCCTATAGTGGTTGGTTTTTCATATTGATGTCAGGTAGTTTTAAGATTGGAACTGTGTGATGTTCTTGTGAGTTGTGACCTTAGTGAGACCTGGTAGGGCTAGGTGGTCATGCCTAGTGTCCTTGATAGGAGACTTAATTTTTAGACTAAGTGGGAGACCTGGGGACCTTATACTTGGTTAAACCCAAGTGGTTTGGTGATTAGTTTCTTATGAGAGCATCCCATGAGAGAGGGTTTTCCCAGGTGTAGTGGTACTTTTGAGGCAGGAATCATAGGTAGGTGCTTCCGGGGTGAGACCAGTACATGTGAGATGAGGTTGGGTTTGTGTCATGGGATTAATGATGCCTTGGTGGATCTTGAGAATGGTATTTCCTTGAGAACTATCACCATGGAATCAAAATTGGTATAATATCATGACTTTTTTGGTTCCTAACACTATTTTTTAGGTGTTTTTGATACTTGGTGAGAGAATAGGTTTACGATTTTGGTTTTGGTGGAGCGTCGGGTGGTGACTTAAGTGTGTGGATGAGATCAACACACTTTGATATTAGGTGGATTACGGAGGTTTAGGTATGACTCTATAAACACAGGTGACCGTGGGGTGGGTAATAGCATGGGTGAAGTGTTTTTATCTAATAGGAGTTCCTAAGTGCTCCTAGTTTAATGGAGATAAAATTCGGTAAGGGGAATCATCACTGGCCTTGAGTGGGGAGCCTTGACATGGGAAAGATATCAAGATTTTTTTGGAAAATAGAACCTGATACACCTTTGGTTGTATGAAATTGCCATATTCTAGACATGGTTCGATGTTGAATTGGTCTTGTGAGACTATTTTGGTTGTGAAATTCCTCACGGGGTTGTGATTCAGGTTCCAGTAATTGGGTGGTATGGAAACGTACACCCGCTGCCTTTAGAAGTAAATCAAAGTGGTGCACATAATTCACATGTAGTTGTTATAGAGTTTTGAGTTAGAGAATATAACACCCCAAGATTTTATAGAAAAAAATAAAATAAGTTTAATTTCCTTGATAGCTTGTGTTACACGCAACACCGAGTTTCAATAATCCATGATATGCTATTAAATTATAGGTATCACCTAACCATTAGATTCATGGGTATGAGAAAGACTAACTAAATATAAAAAAAAATGTATGGTCACATATGTATAGATGAATTCCTTACGTATCAATTAATTAGAAATAAAAATAAAAAATTGACAGTAAAAGAGATATTTTCAAAAAAATCATGTTTTTAGGAACACAATTTATTTTTCATCATAATAAATTAATATAATCACTATCGATGAATGGTTTTAATTAAATATATATATTTTATATTAAATAAAAAAAATTAACATTTGTTTAATATTTTTTTCTAAGAATGGGATAATAATAAACCAAGTTTTATACTTAATTTGATTTAAACTAAAAATCGGTTTTCATCGCTTGTTACATGCTTATTTTAAAATTAATTTCTACCACTTATAGGAATTGAATTTGATAAAATAGATTCAATATTTGTAATCGTGAGGTTAAAATTTTGTATATATATCCCTTTAATTTTTTTCAATATTAATAGTAATTTTGGAAAAAATTATTAGCTTGGTGAAGGGTAAATCAGATTAATCTAGGTTAAAACTAAGTGATCAGTCCATAATTTTTCATCCTAATTATTATTAGATGAAAACAATTAAACCATTATCACCTTAGTCTATAAATGGAGTTGTTTAATGGAAACTGATTATCCACTGGAAGAGGATAATGTTCATTTTTTATATTATAATATTCATGTGCTTTATTATTCATAAACGCCATTTTTAGTGCATTTTATATATTGAACATTATTTCACATTATGATTGTAATTCCTTCTTAAAATTCACTATTACATGGTACATTTTTGAACACCTGATAAAAAAATGATTTTCATTTTATTTTCATATTTTATTTTCTATTCCCACGTGATATAAAGAACAATTCATGATTTTGGAGCACTTGAAGATTCTCATTGGAAGACCACCAAAATGGGCCATGAACCAAGAACATTCTGAGTGAAGTGAACTGGATAGAAACCAAATAAAAGTATTTTAGTGCACATTCTCCAATCCCAATGTTTCACCAAATTTAACTAGAGATAGAAGACATCATGAGAAAAATTTCATTCAAGAGTGGTCCAATATAATTAGGATGTTTTAAGGGAGTTGCATGCAACCCAATGTAAATATACAATTCTCAGCCAGATTTTTAGGCAAGAAAAATAGCCCACCATTTCACCCTTATCTTGAAAAAAATACTTTTGGGATAAAATTTTATAGTCTATTAGGGGAAATATGAATATACATTTTTTTCTTTTATTTCCCACACAAATTAGGCCCTCTAGAAGATCATTTATGAACCTCTGTGTTTTTTAATGCAAGTTGGATTCCATTTCAGGAAAAAGGTTGAAAATTACAAATTCCACAAACTTTCCTCCACCCTAGGCATACCATACTCAAGTGGGAAAACATGGACTATTGGGATCTCGACCCAAGACTCTTGAAATTCCTATTTAAGGTAGTTTTGGTGAAGGATTTGAGGCATATTGGTGTTTAGTTTCTTTGTAATGTTACGCTTCCGCTTTGAGATTGTAATCGCATTTCATTCTCTTGTAAGTTATTCGAATCACCTTAGTTTTTAATAAAAGTTCTTCATTTACTCTTATTATGTTATTCTTCTTATAATGTTAATACTTTTGCCTCAAGATGTTAACTTTTTGCACCAAAACTTGTGAAATTATTCACACAACAATGGAGTGATTTTTTTCTTTTTATTGTTTTTATCTTATTCAATTCCTCCCTCATGAGTATACTTACTGCTTCCATTGATATAATAGCATCAATGGAGGAGTAACCCTCTTATAGTTTGATCCAAAGGAGTATCAAGGGGATGAATGTGATGTTATTTCTTACTCAATAATCATTCAATAATTTCTTTTATTTGAGTTTTTCATTCAATGATCTTTTCTATTCCTCTTCCTTATTGAATTTTATCACCACACTTTTCACATGATAATAAGATCCTTTACCTAAGATTTCTCATGAATATGATCCTCCAAGTGTATATGTGATTATCATGTGTATGTGAAGGTGTTAAACTAGTAAGTGATGAGGTTACATTGATTTGGTTGAAGGAATATTTCTCAAGTTAATGAAATTGATATATTCTAAAAGGGAATTAATCCAATCCGCCCCTAAGTGATAACTGAGGATCAACTCATTTTCTCATAATTTGAATTCACATAGATCTCTTAGTGCTCTTTTAAACCCATCTAAAATTAACCCAAACTTGGCCGCTTCATATCCAAAAAAACTATTGAATGTAAATGTCTGTAGGTTTTTTCTTAGGTCACTAAAGATTCGACAACCCAAGCTACACTAAAAGTGACCGTTTAACCCAAAAAACTTGGGTAAATTTGGGTGAGACAAAATTTTAGCACCGTTTTTGGGTACCTAAGTATGTTATCTTATACATTGTCATCCTTTTCTCACCCCACGTATCTATTTTCATCCCCAATTTCACTCTTATGGAAATCCCTTTTGAACAAATCCAAACATGGGAAACCTCTCCATACTTTGAATACCCCACACCAAGTGTGTTAAACAATGACTATCCTAGTTTCTATTTGTGGGATAATTAAAAACATAATAAACCACAATGTTTGAACTCATATTATCCACAAAAAATTCTAACCTATAATGAGTTTCAATCCCAAAAAAATCCAATATGCACATCCTCCAATGCAATTCCAACAATATTATTATCCTCCTGGAGTAGACTATTTTGATCAACCCCTTGTCCAGCCTGATCCACAACCATTAATTGATAAACAATGTCAACAAATGGAGATAATTACTTCTAATGTTCCATTATTAACATTATAACTATAAAGTAATGAAACAATTATAGAACCAATTTCCACTCATGATGACCCTTCCTTGTCACTGATAGAAGAATATTTTCTCCCAAAAACCTCTCATGAATTTACTGAAGAACCAACCTTTGGAATTTGAATATATGAATAAGATCAAGGAGTTGTTGAAGGGTCTTTAAATTACAAGGAAATTTATTTTTTGGATTCAAAAGAGGATAATTTGACATCATAGATTTAGTCTCATGAATATAACTCCATTGATGATTTTTCAAAAAACACCAATCACTAAACCATTGAGATAAATAAAAAACTTTGAGCCCATACCCATTTCTAACACTGATCTTTCCAATTTTTTGGTTAAATATTATTTTTAAAAGGAACTAATTCTATTGATAAATTTTAAAAATGAAATTAAGTTTGATTCAATTTCCCACCCTATGTCTAAAAGTGTTATCCAGGCCAATATCAAACTCAAGGTCTATCCTTCCCCTCCCAATTATTCCATCATAGGGGATAACAAAAAACTTTCATTTTTCATTCCATCCTCTCTCAATTCTAATGATGATAAAATTCTCCTTGATGTTTTAATAAATATTAAAAAAACAATTGGATGGTCACTTTTCGATATTCGTGGGATTAGCCCATTCACTAGGACAAATATGATTTTTAATGAATCAATTTTCAAAACATCCCACCAAACCCAATGGAGACTCAATATTAATCTTTTAGAAGTAGAGAAAATTTTGGTTCTTAAAATGTTGAAATTTGGTATTGGGAAAGTTGGGGGGATTCATGTTAATATAATGATGTTAAACTAAGTGATTTTTGGGAGGAAAGCCAGTATCCACGTGAATTTTATTTTATTTTTTTAATTTTTTTTTTGTTTCTGTATTTTTATTTTTAAAAAATCAATTTCAATATATATATATATATATATATTATTTTCATCTCTTTATCTTTCTTTTTGTTTCTTCTTTTATTTTATTTATTTTCAATTTGTTGTTCTTCTGTGTAATATATATTTTATTTTATGTCATCTATATATATGTATATTTATATTTAAACAATAGGAAAAGGAAAAAAATTATTTTTATAAAAAAATTTGCCTCATATGTAAAAGGTTGGCACAGCGGGACTCGAACCCACAACCTTTGGGAAAGAGTCGCACGCGCCTTCCACTGACCTACGAGACATACTACTTCCCACTTATTATTTTTAAATATTTATAATAATTTTATTATATATATATATGTGTGTGAAAAAGTGTAATTCGTAGGTCAAGGAGGAAAAACCCCTGTGGGACTCAAACCCGCGACCTCAGGGTGATAATGGAGCACGCCTTCCACTGACCTATGACCTACCTTGCACACATCATCCATAATTTATATATATATATATATATAATAGTTTATATATATATTTATATATATATATGTATCTATTATATATTTTTTATATATATACCTTGAGTCTTTGTTAAGTATGCAAAATTTAACAGGTGCGTTTTTTTTTCTTCCCTTTTTTTTTTGTTTATTTTTAGTTAAGGGAACCTCAAGGAGTTACCATTGTGTTATAATTGTGTTGGTGTGTAAGATTCATGGGTTTCTAAGATTCTTGAATTTCTGGACATATCATAGGTGTAAAAACACAAACTATCATCATTGATGAGGCTTCTCTAAGTGGCATAGAGATCTAGGGATTAAATGGGAGCAACATGAACTTAAACTTCAAAAACCAGGTAACTTTGTTCCATGTTTCTTATTTCAAATTCCTCTTAGAACTCATATCCTTTACCTTTATCCCATTCTGAATTTTATTTTCTTAAAACACTAGGGACATTGTTATTTTAAGTTTGGGGGGGAGGTGAAATAAAAAAATTTCTTTTGTGTGCAAAAAAAAATAAAAAATAAAAAATGTTTTGAAATAATAAAATGCATGGAATGATAAATTACTTTAACCTTGAACATGATAATACAAATTTCACACTTTGAAATTTAATATAAAATAATTTTTCATGCCTTGATTCCTATTTTATTGAAAGTTTAAGTTCATGATCATAGATTTTGGAAAGTGCAGTTGTTCGATATGATTTTTCACCATTTATATTTTCATCCATTTAAAAAAACACAACGCACATCCTTTAGATTGTGGGGTATTATTTTGAGTTCTTGGGGTCTCATAATAAATAGCATAGGTTTTGTGATCATTTTAATTTTAACATTAGTATTTAAAAAATCAATCAAAAAATCAAACAAAAAAATCGAAAAAAAACAATTACATGTAGAGCAATGGACTAACCTAATGTGTGGATTTCAGCACTTAGGTATTGTGACTTCATAGTTTCCTAGCCTATAGTTAGGAATTTTATCTCTATTTTTGGTAATTTTAATTTGTTTTTGATAGAGTAAACTCAAGATGATGCCTGAGTATGTGAGCTTCACTTGGTGCCCTACGGTCTTTGAGCCTGGGAGTCATCGGCAAAATCTTGCTACATGAGTTGACTCGATTGAGTTCAATTTCAATTACCATGGTAAATTTGCAACAAAAAAATACAAAAAATAGAAAAAATGAATATACATCTTAATATTAAAATTTGATTCCACATAGAACTTCCATTTTTTCTCCCTTGAATAAAGATGAACCCCCATGAATATTTTGATGCACAACACATTATCATGCTTAATTGAAATTGGATGAAATGTGGTGATGAATTTGAACAAAGGAATGGGATTGGGATTGGGATATGCCTATGGACCAATATTTTTTAAAATTATTTTTATGGGTTAATAATTGTTTGGTATGAGACATTTTGATGAACATTATGTATTTAAAATTTTTTGGGAAAAGGGAATTCAAATTTCATATTTTTGAGATATATTTTGTTCGGGACTACCAAAAATCAAGTTGGGGGTGTAATTATCCACTAGAAGAGGATAATATTAATTTTTTATTTATAATATTCATGTTCTTAATTATTCATAAACACCATTTTTAGTGAATTTTACAAATTGAACATTATTTCACATTATAATTGTAATTCCTTCTTAAAATGCACTATTTCATGGTACATTTTTGAACACCTCATAAAACCCAAAATGATGTTGATTTTATTTTCATATTTTATTTTCAGGTCCCCCATACTATAAGTAACAATTCATGATTTTTGAGAACTTGAATATTCTCATTGGAAGACCACCAAAATGGGCCTTGAAGCACAAACATTTTGGGCGAAGTGAACTCGACAGCAGGAAAATAAAAGTACTACAGAGGACACTCTCCAAGCCCAATGATTCTAAAAATTTAACTAGAGATATAATACATATTGGGAAACATTTAATTAAATATTTGACCAAGATAATTAGTATGTTTTAATAGAGTTATGGGCGGCCTAATGTGAAGATACAATTTTGGGACAGATTCTGTGGCCTAGAAAAATATCCCACCATTTCACTCATATATAGAAAATAAAAACTCATTTTGGGATGAAATTTTATGTTCTATAAAGAGACATATTAATATTAATTTTTTTTCCTTCTATGGACCACCAAAATTTTTCCCTCTATAAGCTCATTTTGGTGCCTCTGTTTTTTTATGCAAGCTGGATGCCATTTCGGGTCAAGGGTGGAAAAGTCAAATTCCACAAACTTTTCACCACCCTAGGCCTACCATACTCAAGTGGGAGTACATGGACCATTGGGGGATCAACCCAAATATCTTTAAATTTCTATTTAAGGTAGTGGTGGTGAAGTATTTTAGGCATCTTGGTGTTTAGTTTCTTTATAATGTTTTGTTGTTGCTTTGAGATTGTAATTGCATTTCATTCTCTTGTAAGTTATTCAAAACACCTTATTTTTTAATAAAAGTTATCCATTTCCTCTTATTATGTTATTATTATTATCACTTTGATACCATTTTCCCAAGGTGTGAACTTTTTAACACCATTCCTTGTGAAATTATTCACACAACGGTGGAGTGATCGTTTTCTTTTTATTATTTTTTTATTCTTCAATTCCTCACTCATGGGTCTACTTACCGCTTATATTGATAGAATATCATCAATGAAGGGATATCCCTATTATGGATTGATAAAAGGGAGTATCAAGGGGATGTATTGGATGTTATTTCTAACTAAATAATCATTCAAAAATTTCTTTTATTTGAGTTTTTCATTCAATGATAATTTCTCTTCCTCTTATTTTTTTAATTTTATCGCCGTACTTTTCATGTTATAATAAGATCATTTACCTAGGAGTGACCATGAATACGATACTCAAATTGTATAGGTGTTTATCATGTGTATTTTAAGGT
This sequence comes from Viscum album, assembly GCA_963277665.1. NCBI lineage: Eukaryota > Viridiplantae > Streptophyta > Magnoliopsida > Santalales > Viscaceae > Viscum > Viscum album. Next base: position 820,007,468 of record OY728165.1, read on the forward strand.
GTTAAACTAGTAATTGATGAGCTTACATTGATTTCATTGAAAGAATATTTCTCGAGTTAATGAAATTGGAATATTCTAAAAAAGAATTCATCCAATCCACCCCCAAGCGATAATCGAGGATCAAATCATTTTTCTCATAATTTGAATTCGCATATATCTATTAGTTCTATTTTAAAACCATATAAAATCAAACCAAAGTTGGCCACTTTGTAGCCAAAAAAACAAGTCATAGAATATACGTGTTTGTAGGTTTATTCTTGTTGACAACCCAAGCTACACTACAAGAGACAGCTTAACCCTAAAAACATGGGTAAATTTGGGAGAGTCTAGGAACTTTTACATGAATGTAATATTAGATTAATATAGGTTAAAACTAAGTGATAAATCCATAATTTTTCATCTTATTTCTTATTTTAAAATGTCACTCTCGTAGTTTTAAATATCTCTTATGTGTCAAAATAGGTAAAAAAATCAATTTATGAAAGAATATAAGTATTTATTTTCAATTTAATAAAATTATTTACATGATATAAATTTATTTATAATTTTTAGTAATTATATAATGACCTTAAATTCTTATACAACACTGATGTAGTTTTTCTCCTAATAATAAAAAAATATAAAATGATTTTAAAAATATTAAAAGTGATTTAATTTGAGTGATTGAATGTGTTACGCGAATTTTATAGATTAGTATGACATATTAGTGTTATGTAAAATAATTATATTCTAATTCCAACCTTTTATTTATGTATTTTATATCAAATTAAATGAATAGTGTCTATATTTGAAATAATTATATTTTATGAAAATAATATTTTATTAAATTACTTAAATATCATAAAAATATTAAAATAGTACAATGGGGATAATATATAGTCTAAAATTTCCTCAATTTTCCATTTATATTTCATTTAAAACCATTTTTATTGATAATGACTTTAATATATTTTAATTTGTTGAGAAATTCCAAGGGTGCCCCTCCCCTCAATTATAAAAGGGCACCCTTCCTTTCTCTTCTTCACACCACTTTAAGCCTTATATCTCAACCAAAATCTAAAAAATTATATTAAAAACTTCTCTATACATATTATGTAGGTTATGTTCTTCCCAAAATATCAACCCTAAATCCCTTAATAGGGAATCTAAAGGAGTTATTTCAATGAAGTGGTAATCACCTTAACCAATAACTTTCTTTTTAATTATTCTTTTAACTCCTATAAATCTATTATATTATTCATAAAATAATAAATTTATTATTATAAATATACAAAAATATTATTATTATTATGAAACCACCTTTATTCACCCACTTTCCATCAAATGGGAAGTGAAAATATCACTCGTGCGTACCTATGGCTTACCATCTCCACGTAGTAATAAAATTTATTTCTCATCACCATCTTTTATGAATGAGTATTACAATGGATTTAATTTTTATATATTATAAATATGAAATAATTATATTTATTTAATGATAATATCATATCTACCTTCTTACCTTCCAAACTATTGGAAAATGATAATGTCGATCAAGCGTACGTGTAGACTACCACCTCTATGAAGTGATGTGATTTGTTTTTCATTTCTATTTTACTTAGATGGTAATAAGGATGGATTTAATGAATATATATATAATATATATGATATAATAATTATTTTAAAATAGTGATTTATTATTTACCTTTATTTCATTCCATCCGTTAAAAATGAAAACATTGTTTTTGCGTAAGTACAGATTACCATCTCCATGAATGGTGTAATTCATTTTTCTATCTCTATATTTTATGAATGACTATAAAAATTTATATAATGAATAAATATTATATTTATATCATGATTAAAATGTTGTATATGCTGTAATTAATATCAAAATACAAGGACCAAAACTACTGAACCAGAATAAACATGAAAAACGAAGCAAATATCACCTAGAACAGTGATTTTAATAAAGAAGTGTTAAAAACTGGTGATAAAAGGTTATAAGTATATAATATATGGTATGATATAAATGAGTATGGTTTTATAATATATTTATAATAAATCTATATTTATTATAAATGAGGTTCCAATGCATATGAATGAATTCGTACTTAAGTTAAGGTATTTTCATCTCACTTTTATTTCCACGGGACACATGCCATATTCACTACTTGTTTCTTTTGTGTGGTGTATATACTACTCATGAATGTATTTTATGATGATTAATATTAAATTTATGTGGATATAAATATCCATCTAAGGTTATTTATTTCATGGTGCCTATGATTCAAGTGTTACCAAATCGATAAGGATTTATGTTACAATCTCATTATTTATCGAGATTGTTTATGATTTTGTTTCCAATGATGAAATACTATGATCTATCTCCCAATAAACTCATTAATTTTCCTATCTTGTGTTTATTTATTGAAAATACTTGTTTTAATTTCATTTTCCTCACCTTAATTACTCAAGATATTTAAAATATTTTTTTTAAGGAAAATCGTCTTTATTTTCCCTTCAGTCGAAAAAACATTGTCTTCCATATCCATGTTTTATAAAAATGTTTTAAAGAAGGATTTTAATATTCACATATAATTTTTCAAATTCATTTTTACCCATAATTTAATTTTTATAAATTGGTTTAAAATAAATCTTCTATTTTTTTCTAAATGAGGTACTTTTTGACTTTTTTACCAAAAATGTAAAAGGAATGTTTTCTTTTAACTCATATAGCATGAACGTAATTTTCCTCTATCATAACCGCTCAATGTTTTGAAGATTACTCTAAAAATTTCTGAGGTTATTATAATAAACTAAAATTTTATCAATGGAAATTTCCTTCTTATAATTATATCATATAGTATGAACCACATAAAATCACTTTGAGAACACAATACAAACATTATAAATGAATAATTAATGAAATAATAGGTATTTCTAAAAGTTAAAGAACTTATCTCAGTGGAATAGTAACCTGACCTTTGGAATAGTAATATAACCCTTATGAATAGTTATTTGGTCAATAGAATAGTATCCTCATCTATGAAAGTGTAAATTAAATTTATTAATCTTATAAATGAAAATATGATATAATTATATCGTAGTATAAGTAAATAAATATTTTAAAAATTATTAATTAAGTGTTGGTATTTTTATAAAACATAAATATTTATCATTTTATAATTAATATAATTATTTAAAATAACATTTATTTTCATAAAATAGATTCATAAATTAATATTCTTTTGTATTATTATTATAAGATAATTTTATGAGACTTTAATTAATTTTTCAAAGTGTTATAAAATCAGTTATATTTTCAAAATCAGTATTTTCCAAGAAAATGATAGTTTTAATTAAAAAATAAATTTATCATATTTAGAAAATTATTTTCATAAAATTGAGTTAATTTTTAAATTTTATACATTGAAAAATGGTTATAGTAGATTTTAGGGATTTTTCTAAAATACTTGAATGTTTTGTGAACAGTAAAATATAGTAATTTACGGTATATATACATTATAAGTTAAATAGAATATTCCTTGATTAATTGATAATTTAAGCACCATAATATAAAAATAACCTTCATTATTTTAATATATTTATGTATAATTCTCAAACTATTCGTAATCTTGAGAATAAATAATAAACTAATGAATAAAATAATGAGAAAATGCCCCTCTCTTCCTCTATAAATACCACCCCTAACCACCTCTTCTCCTCACACCTTATAATATTTGATACTTCTACCAATTTCGACCAAAAATATTTTCAAGACCCTCCCCCACATTTAGGAGTTCTTAGTCTCATCAAAATACCAAGCCTTTTTCCCTAAGGAGGTTCTCAAGAGGAAGGATTCAAGAGGTAAAATCCTCATTCTTTTTTTATTTTATTTTTCAAGTTATTATATTTTCTTATTCTCTCCTCACCTAACCTCATCCAAATGGAATGATAAATCTATTACCTTAAATATACTGTAATGTTATTATGATAATTTAATAATTCATCATCAAATCCCTTCTCTTATCCCTTTTATTCTTAAAATGAAAGCATCGTCTGTGAGGTGCTGATTTATTGCCTTCAAGGATGACATGTTTTCATTTTACCTTACTGTCTTTAAGGATGTTCATGAAACCATTTTAATTGTTAAAACATATTTTAAAGTTTATTTTATAAACCCTTTTATTTTTTTAAGTAACACATTTACATAATACTAAATGATAAAACAAAACAAGTTTGTTGTGATCAAAAAACTTCCGTAATAATCTAAACGCTTATCACCAATGTCTTATGTAATGATTCATCCTCATACCATATAAATATATATATATATACAACCATTTAAAATTTTGTATGATATTTAATAACCTATAATTTCAATTCTTAATAATTATTCTAATTGTACATGAATTTCTATACTTATATACAAGCAAACTGATTATGAAAACTAAGAAAATGAACACTCCTGAATGATGAAATTAAATTCTATAACTCAAAAAAAATAACATAAATGAACTTAATAAAAATATAATGAATCAAATAAATATATAAAATATTATGTATTTTTAAATTAATGAATTTAATTTTATTATCTAGGATATTAAAGTGAAGAAAGAATTCGAACATAAGGTAAGGGGAATTATCAAACCCAACTCACTTCCTTTGGGTTTTCTCTCTTTCATCCATTTTTAGTATGTTTGCTCCTTCATTTTTCTATAAATATCATTTAGTTTTCCTTCCCTTTTATTTTTTGTGATATAAATGTTTCCAGTCTAGTTTTATGACAAATACAAAGATTTTTCTAAAAGAACTCATCTTTAAAAAAACATTCTTTACTTCTCAGGAGATTGTTTCTTCTTTAATAAATATTGATACCAAGAATATTATACCCTTTTTATCTTGGTAAATAAAAAATTTATAAATGTATTCTTTATAAAATTAAACTCATTCCTTTCTATGGGTTATTTTATGTACAAGATTAATATACATTCTATGTGGTATGCATGATAATGTAAATGTCATGATGTGATGGGTGTGCCCAGAATTATATAGAATAAGTAAATTTTATTATGTGACGGGTGTGCCCATAATTATATAGTTCTCCAATGCATTGGATAATGTGATGAATATAATGAGAAGTTAAATATGTGTGAACATGATGCTAACTTTGTTCACAACTATGTGTGGTATTTGACCACTAAGACATGATGTTTCATTTTTATGAATTACCACTTTCCATGCCTTTATATAATGTTTCCGATCATAATTATGATGATGATACCATTATTATGTTATGATGATGATGATTATTCTCACCCATTCTATATTGATTCATGTTCTTATCTATCCTCTTACTATGATTTTATCACACCCATTGTTGATATATATCCTCAAGTAAAAACTTTTACTAAGGAGAAAATTAGGTCCAATAAGAAGCCAAAGGAGAAGGAATTAAATAAATGTTTATGTTTTATTATGAAAAATTTATGTATGGTCTTAATTTTCCAAATACACTAAACCTTTGGATCCTGGATTTGTAATACTACTATGTTTTTTATCTTTAAAATGATGTAATAGTAATATAAGAAAAACAAAGGTCGCTATAGTTGGTATCAGATCACATTCTAGTTAATTTGGGAAGTAGGATTAGAGAATCTTAGTGAAAACCCTCAGTACGAGACTAAGTATAATTAAGAACCCAAGAAGCTCTGTTTTAGAAAAATACTAAATATAGGGATCCCACAAGATATTCCTTTATAGATAATTGTACGAAGTAATATATTATTTATTCATGACTTATTGAATTATGTTTTTTTATAACCTTTTAAATTTTAGAAAATAGTGGGAACCAGGAGAAACCAAGCCAACAACCCATGCGAGGGACAACTCAATGATTTCCTGAACGATATCCCCAATGCTTTAGGAGGTGGAGTTCAAAATTTTATGGTAATTCTTACCCAAATATTTCAAGATATGAACAATAAACTTAATAATGTGGAACATCCTCCTTCACCTAAGAGGAAGCAACTAGATATTGAGTCTTTTATGAGAAAATGACCACCGAAATTTAGTGGATCTTTCGATCCACTGGTGGAAGAACAGTGGTTCAACTCAATGGAGAAGATCATTTTTGTACTTCACTATTCTGAGATGGAGAAGGTGACTCCAACCATTTATCGTATAGATGGAGAGGATGACCAATGTTGGGTGTTGATTAAGAACACCAAGCTATGGGACAAAATTGAAGAGATGGAGTGGGAATACTTTAAGATAATTTTTCTTAACAAGTATTCCCCTCAAAATCTTCATACAAAGATAGAGATAGAGTTTATAGAGATTAATAAAAAGTAAGGTGAATCTATCATGGCCTATGAAGAAAATTTCACAAGTCTTCAAGGTATTATTCAGGCTTTGTAATCAAAAATTATAGAAAAAATGATAGATTCTTTAGTTGTTTAAAACCACATTTTTGAAAGGATATAGAAATTTGAGGCTTTGGGAGTTATGAATAAGTTGTTCGATGTGATCTCAAAGTGTAGATGGAGTTTGGAGAATGATACCATGGCTATGGTGATAAGAAATGAAATATGGGGTTTCAAGTTGTAGGATCTAATGATAAAGGTGGAAATAAAACTCAACCACCCACATGTCAAAAATGTGGTAAGAAGCATCATGGGAATTACCTAAAAGGTATAGGGAAATGATATAAGTGTGGGAGATAAGGCTACCAAGCCCATGAATGTCAAAGAGACATGATGAATTAGAAAAATGTGGTGTAGGAAAGGAGAGCACCACCCATGGTTTAATGCTTGAACTGTAGGGAGCAAGGGAACTATGAAAGCTAGTCCACTAAAACCTAAGTCCTTGAGGGTAATTAGAATCATCAACCCCCAAATCCAAAGGATAAAGGTAAGGATAATGCCATCACTAATGATAAGGTGGAGCCTGAAAATGATGTGGTGATAGGTACGATGGTTATTCATTCAAGAATAAAAATGTATTATTTGATTCTGGTTCTACACATTCTTTCATATCTTGCAAGTTTAGTAGAACTATTCAAACACCACCTCAAAATATGGAGGTTTAGTTATCAATGAGAACAAAAAATGGGTAAATTATTGAATCCAAAGTATATAAATCCTCCCCAATTAATTTTTGTGGGCAGAACCTCCCGTAAAATCTTATCATACATCTGTTAGTGAATTTTAATGCTATATTGGGCATGGATTTATTATCTTTATACAAAGATATCATAAACTATTGGGAAAGGGAGATCACTCTTCACATCCCAAAGAATTATCCAATTTTGTACAAGTGTAATTATAAGGATGAATATCCTTTAAAATCATCATCTCAAGTGTGGATATTATTTCCTTATGAGAAAGCATATCTAGCTCAAATGATTAGACAAAGGAGAGAATCATAATCAAAGACATTCCCATTATAAGGGACTACACTAATGCGTTCCTTGAATAATTTCATGGTCTTCCTCTTGACTAAGAGGTTGAGTTATCAATTGAACTTATTCCTAGATCTATTATTATATCAAATACACCTTATAGAATGGTCACTATTGAGTTGGAATAAATAAGAAGCAATTAAAATAGAATCTAGATAATGGTTTTATACACCTGAGTGATTCACCATGGGGTGCACCAGTACTTTTTGTTAATAAGAAGGACAGATCAATGTGCCTCTACATTGATTATCATGAGCTCAACAAAATCATGATAAATAACAATTATCCCCTTCCACGGATAGATAACTTTTTTGATCAACTGTGTGGTTCCAATTATTTCTATAAGGTGGAGCTTAGGTTGGGATATCACTAATTAAAGGTAAGGAAGGAATATATTCCCAAGAATTCCTTTCGAATGAGGTATGAACACTATGAGTTCATAGTGATGCCCTTTGGACTCACTAAATCTCCTACAATATTCATGGAATTAATGAATAGATTAATTATAGATTACCTAGATAAATTTGTGGTAGTCTTTACTGATGATATTCTAATATACTCCAAGAGTAAGGAGCAACATGAGGAGTATTTGAATACTATCCTAAAGACTTTCAAAAAGGAGAACCTTTATGAAAATTATAGTAAATGTGAGTTTTGGATGGAGGAATTATCATTCTTAGGGCATGTTATCACCAACAAAGGAATATATGTGGACCCTTTCAAGACAAAGGAAATCGAGGAGTGGCACATGCCAACATCTGTAATGGAGATCCGTAGTTTCCTTGGTCTAGTTGGGTATTTTTGGTGATTTTTGAAGAACTTCTCATTATTTTCAAATCCACTAACCAAGATGACACTTAACATAAAAAAGTTTTTTTGGACCAGTGAATATGAAGACTACTTAAAAGAGTTAAAAAAGAGGCGTATCACCATGCTAGTACTCACACTTTTTACAAGTAGGGAACTCTTTTTAGTAGAAGTTGATGCTTCAAAAAAGGTATTAGGTTGTGTGCTGATGAAAAATGATAAAGTGATAGCCTATTCCTCAAGGTAGTTGAAAATTCATGAGCAAAACTATCCTACGCATGATTTATAGTTGGCATCTGTGATCTTTACATTTAAAATCTAGTAGCATTATCTCTATGGGGAGAGGTGTGAAATATATATTGATCATAAGAGTGTTAAATATATATTCACACAAAAGGATCTTAATATATTCCAACATAGATAGTTAGATATCATCAAGGATTACGACTTCTCAATCCACTACCATCTTGGTAAGGTGAATAAAGTGGTGGATGCTCTAAGTAGAAGGGATCCTACAACATTATCAATTATGAGAATTGAGAAGGATCCAATATTTTTAGATGTTCAAGGTATGGACATGGGAATAATTAATAAAGGAACATCTCCAATTCTCAAATAATTTCTCAACCATCCCTTATGGAGAAAATAAAGGATGCTCAAATAAATGATGTAGAAATTTAGAATAAGGTGGAAGCTATGAGAAATTTGAAATCCTCAGAGTTTAAAATTGAAAAGGAAGGATTTTTAAGATTTGGGTCATGATTTTGGGTACCATCTGATCGAAAGATAAAGAAAGAGCTTCTGAATGACGCGCATAGCTCAACCTTATCTATTCACCCATAGAGAACAAAGATATATCAAGATCTCTGAGAGAACTTTTGGTGGGAAAATATGAAGAATGAGATCACTAAATATACATCAAATTTCCTGGTATGTCATTAAGTAAAGGATGAAAGAAAAAATTATAAGGGGGTGATGCAACCATTACCCATATCAACATAGAAATGGTAAAACATCACTATGGACTTTTTCATAAGACTTCCAAAGAAATCCAGAGGAAACAATGTTATATGAGTTGTTTTCGATCGTCTTATAAAGACATCTCACTTTATCGCAATTCAAGGGGACTTCTCATGGGATCAACTTCCATAGATATACATGAGAAAAGTGGTAAGGCTGCATAGAGTGGCACTATTGATTGTATTCAATCGAGATCTGAGATTCGCCTCCATGTTCTAGAAAAGTATCCAACATGATTTAAACACTGAGATGATCTTTAGTAAAACATATCATCCTCAAACTGATGGTCAATATGAAAAAAACTATTCAGACACTAGAAGACATGTTGAGGGCATGTTCTGTGGACTTCAAAGGAGGATGGGGCTAACATTTGCCTATAATTGAGTTCTCTTACAACAATAGTTTCCACTCAAGCATCAAAATTGATCCATATGAATCCATTTATTGGAAAAAATTTAGAACATTGGCATGCTGGGATGAAGTTGATTAACATAAGCTACTAGGACCATATTTGGTCGAAGAAATTGTGGAAAAGATGTAAACCATTCAGCAGCACATCAAGGCGGACCAAAGTTGAAAAAAGAGATATGTAGATAATAATTGATGAGACCTTAAGTTTAAGGTTAGAGACATGGTATTCCTCTGTATATCTCCATGGAATAGGATCATGAGATTTGGGAATAAGGGAAAGTTAAGTCCAAGGTATATCGTTCCCTTTGAGATTCTTGATTGAGTTGAAGATTTGGACTATCAACTGGAACTTCCACCTACCATGTCTCAAGTACACAATGTATTCCATGTATCCCTATTGAGGAATTACATACCAGATACCTCACATATACTGAATCCATAGGTGGTATAGTTGGAAGATGATCTCTCTTGTGAGGAGAAGTCAGTGAAGATCTTAGACAGTAGAGATAAAGTTATACACAACAAGACTACTCACCTAGTAAAAGTAATATGGTGAAACCATAAGCATGAAGAGGCATCATGGGAACCGGAGGAAGTGATGTATGATAATTACCCTCACCTATTTTCAACTTAGAATATAAAACAAAATTTTTAAGGGTGAAATTTTATAAGGGGGGGAAGAATGTAACAACCCAAAATTTTATCAATGGATATTTCCTTCTTATAATAATGTCATATAGTATAAACCACATAAAATCACTTTGATAACATGATAAAAATTTTATAAATGAAGAATAAATGAAATAAGAGGTATTTTTAGAAATTAAGGAACCAATCCTAATGGAATATTAACTTGACATTTGGAATAGTAATATGACCCTTATAAATAGTAATTCGGTCAATAGAATAGTAACCTAATCTAGGAAAGTGTAAATTAAATTGAAGCATCTTATAAATGAAAATATGATATAATTATATCATAGTATAAGTAAATAAATTTTTTAAAAATTATTAATTAAGTGTTGGTATTTTTATAACACATAAATGTTTATAATTTTATAATTAATATAAGTATTTAAAAGAATATTATTTTCATAAAATATATTCATAAATTAATATTTTGTTATCATATTATTAGAAGATAATTTTAGGAGACTTTAATTAATTTTTCAAAGTAATAAAATTAGTTATATTTTTAAAATCGGTATTTTCCAAACAAATGATGATTTTAACTAAAAATTAAATTTATCATATTTATAAAATTAATTTTATAAAATGGAGTTCATTTTTTTATTATAAAAATTGAAAAATTATTAAGGTGGATTATTGGAATTTTTCTGAAATACTTGAATTTTGGTGAATAGTAAAATACGGTAATTGACAGTATATATACATTATAAGTTAAATACACTATTCCTTGATTCATCACTAATTTAAGAATAATAATCTCTAAACTAAATTAATTATTTTAATATATTTAGTGATAATTCTAAAACTATTCATAGTCTTGATCTAATGTAATAAACTAATGAATAAAATAATGAGAAAACACCCATCTCCTACCCTATAAATACCACCCCTCACCACCTCTTCTCCTCACACCTTCCAAGATTTGATCCTTGTCCAAATTTTACCCAATACTCTTATAAATTACCTCCCCCACATCTATTATATATTTTTCTCATTAAAATACCAAACCCTTTTCCCTAAGTAGGTTCTTGAGGAGAAGGATTTAAGAGGCAAAATCCTCTTTCTTTTCTTTTAATTTTTTTTCAAGTTCTTTTCTTTTCGTATTCTCTCCTCACCTCCCCTAATACAAATGAAATTATAACTATATTACCTTAAATATAATATAATTTTATTATTATAATGGAATAATTCATCATCAAACCCCTTCTCCTCAACATTTTATTCTTAAAATGAAAGCATCGTCCATGAGGTATTGATTTATCACCTTCAAGGAAGACATGTTTTCATTTTACCTTACGACCTTTAAGGATGGTCCTGAAACCATTTTAATGGTTAAAACATATTTTAAATTATATGTTATAACTCTTTTTATGTTCTATATGTAACACATTTACATAATACTAAATGATAAAACAAAATGAGTTCATTGTGATCAAAAAACCATCGTAATAATATAAATGATTATCACTAATATATTATCTAATGATTCATCCTAATACCATATAAAAAATGATATATATAACCATTTAAATTTTTTTATGGTCATTAATAAATTATAATTTCAATTATGGATAATTATTCTAAATTTACGTGAATTTCCATACTTATATACAGGTGAACCGATTATGAAAACCAAGAAAACGAACACTCTTGAATGATGAAATTGAACTTTATAACTCAATGAAAAGACCATAAATGAACTTAATAAAACTGTAATGAATAAAATTAATGTATAAAAGGTTCTTTATTTTTAGATTAATGAATTTAAGATTATCCTATATATTAAAGTTAATAAAGCATTCGGACATATGGTAAGGGGAATTCTAGAACCCAACTCTCTTCCTTTGGGTTTTCTCTCTTTCACCAATTTGCATTATAGATGTTAAATTATTTTTCTATAAATATCATTTATTTTTACATAAATTTTATTTTCTAGGATATACATGTTTCTAATCTAGTTTTATGAAAAATGAAAAGATTTTTCCAAAATAACTCTTCTTTCAAAAAAAACAATTCTTTTACTTCTCAAGAGATTGTTTCTTCTTCAGTCAAGATTGATATCAAGAATATTATCCATTTTTTATATTTTGAACTCAAAATTTTATGAATGTATGCTTTATTAAATGAAAAAAAATCCTTTACGTGGGTTATTTTATGTCCAATATTGATATACATTTTATGTGGCATGCATGATAATGTAAATGTTATGATGTGATAGGTGCGCCTGGAATTATATAGCACATGTAAATATTATTATGTGATGGGTGAACTCATAATTATATAATGCTCTAATCCATTGGGTAATGTGATGAATATCATGAGATAAATTGAAATATGTTTGAACATGATGCTATCTTTGTTCACAACTATGCGTGGTATTTAACCACAAATACATGATGTTTTTTTTATGCATTGCCACATTCTATGCCTTTATCTAATTTTTTATATCATGATTATGATTATGATCCCATTATTATGTTATAATGATTATTATTATTCTCAAGCATTCTATATTGATTCATGTTCTTATATATCCTCTTATTGGGTTTTTAGATCACCCCTTTTTGATGTATATCCTCAGGTGAATACTTGTACTAAGGATAACACAAGGTCCAATAAGAAGCTAGATAATAAGAATTAAAAAAATTTATGTTTTATTATGTAAAAGTTATGAATAGTCCTAATTTTCCCAGTACACTAAACCTTTGGATCTTGGATTTGTAACACTATTATGTTGTTTATCTTTAAAATGATGTAATAGTAATGTAAGAGAAAGTAGGGTCTCTATAGTTCTTTTCAAATAAAATTTTTACCATAATATTTTGGAAATATTTTTATTTTAAAAGTGATTTTAAAAATGGAAAGGTTATTTTCCTCAAGAAATATTTTGGTGGTATTTTAAAGTAATTTTAATATATTATAACAACCTTTTATGATAATTATTCTTTACTAGGGATATAATCTAATGATACCATTCTTATTATTTATTTTGATGGTTAATTTTTATGTTGATGAGATATTTATGAAACCCATTTATTTTCTATGGGCTATGCTATGATAAATGGATGAAATGTTTATGAAACTCATTTTCTTTACACAATTTATGATGTGATGATTTGATGAATGTTTTATGATCTTGTGGCATACATGTGTATGGGTTTTATTATTTCATGGTGGTTACGTTATAATGATGTATGGAGGTTACATTATAACCAAGGATGATGATTAAGTTATAACCAAGGATGGTGGTTACGTTATAACCAAGAAGGGTGGTTATGTTATAACTAAGGATAGGTGGGACTTATATCTCCCTCCAATTCATTAGATAAAGACTAATATATAAATATATAAATAGTATTAGAATGGGGAGTGAACCCAATTCAGTAAGGGATTTTTTCCACTATGATAGTCTTTGAAGTGAACCTTGAATACTATGATGGTTTAGGGAGTGAAACCATTCTACTATGATAGTCTAGGAAATGATCCATGAATACTAAATTAATTAATTTATATTCTTATGTGTATGAAAAACACTTATGTATTATGTTAATGTTATGCTCTCATGGATCATGTTATTTCATTCCTTTATCATTCATGTCTTATGAACTGCCAATATTTATGCCATGACTCAAGATTATAATCTATGATATACAGTGCATGATTTCAAAATATTATTTTCATGTTCTCATACCCTTATGTTCAAGTTATTCTCAAGTGATTATTGATGTCTCCCTTATTTACCCTTTACTGAGCATCTGAGATCACCCTTTCTTATGTTTCCTTTTCTCAAGTTACGAAGAAAGGTACTAAGTAAGATATGTCTAAGAAGGGTGCTAGTTATGAAGAACTTGGTGGGAGATGATGTATATCTTTTATGAAATAGTTGTGTATATAGGTTATCAAAGGCACTAGAACTATAATATTTTATCTCAAATCACTATTTTATGTAATGAATATTCATCTATTAAGATATTATATCTATATATGAAAATATGGGTTGTTATAGTTGGTATAAGAGCAAGGTTTAGTTAAACTTTGGAATCTATGATGAGATAACTTTAGTGAGAACCATGGGGATAGGTCTAAGTATAGGATAAAATCCTAATATTTTGTAAATGATTATGAATGACCTAGTTTAAACCTAGGTTTTCATAGAATAAGGTGTCACTATTAAGACATCATATAAATAATTTTTTATGATTATATAGTTTTCCACTATGGTTGTTGTTTCTTAAAATATTCTTTTAGTTTTAGTCAATGGATAGAACCTAAAAAAATCATGTTAATATTAAATGAGATGGACAATGAAATGATTTTCCTCATGAGCAACCAAATGTTATGGGAGCTAGAATGAAAAATCTCATTACTATTCTCACACAAATTTCTTAAGCTATGAATCATGTTGAGCTTCCAAACAAGAAGAGGAAAATGTTCTATTGTGTCCTTCATTAGGAAACATACACATTATTTTAGAGGATCTATTTGTCCATTAGTTTCCAAGAAATGGATTATTTCCATTAAAAATATATTTTCCATTATTTAGTATTTATAAAATGAGAAATTTATTCTTGATTTTTATCATTTGGATGGTGAATCAGATAAATGGTGGACACTAATCAAGAACACTAGGCAATAGGAAGAAATTGACTCCATAGAGTGGGATGAGTTTAAGATATTATTTATCAATAATTACTTTCCTCGTATTCTTTAGAGGAAAATAGATAAATAATTCCTTGAGCTACAGAAGAAGGATGATGAATCCATTAGTACCCATAAGGTAAATTTTACAAGACTTTCATGGTATGATTTTAGAAATATCATTCAACCTAAAAGTAAGGTTGATCGATTATTCAGTGGCTTAAAACCAAGTCTCCAAAGGGTGTTAAACATAAGGGACTTCAGCAAGTATGAATAAATCATTTTATGTTCCATCAAGGTGGAAATGGAGGTTGGAGTTAACCATCAATCTCGTGGTTTTAATAAGAAAAGGAAAATGGAATTAGAAGGAAATTCTAAAAACCATGGAGAGAAGATGGGAATTGTTCCCTTATACTCAATGTGTGGAAAGAAACATGGAGTAAATTGTATTAAGGGAAGTGGTAAATGTTTCAAGTGTGTAAGGGAAGGTCGTAGAGAAATTGAATGATGAATTTATGGGAAGAAGTTAACTAATGATATAAATATATATAAATCTCAATAGGATTCACCAACCACACTCCATGGTTTCAAATGCAAGGAGTATGAGAATTATTCAAACCAATTCCTAAATCCAAAGGTTAATGATGATGATCAAGATCAACAACCTCTTAATCCCCGAGACAAATGTAAATCTAATGTGATCACTATTTCTTATTAGGGGTAAGATAATAACATGGTGAAAGGTACAATAACCATCCAGTCTAGAACTACTAATGTGTTATTTGATTCTAGATCTAACCACTATTTTATATCATAAGAATTTGATAAGGGTATCACAGTACCACTTCAAATATGTGATGTTGATTTATCAGTAAAAATCCTTACTGGTGCGATGATCGCATCTCAAATCTATAAATCTTCTCTAATTGAATTTTTTGGGAATGTGCTTCTTGAAAATATTATTCCCTCTAGTTGAGTTTTATGTTATCCTAGGAATGTATTGGATTTATTTACCTAAATCCCACATCAATTATCAATGAAGGGAATTCATGTTTGATATTCCAAATCAACTTATCATCATCTATTATTGTGATGATAAATATAGAATTCAAATTGAGATTACATCCATTTTATGGGTCTTGATTCCTATTCAAAAGGGGTGTTTATAACGGATGGTTGGGGAGAAACCCAAAATCAAATATATGTATATTTTCAGAAGTTTATTGATGTATTTCTAGAAGAATTTTTCATTGATCCACCAAGTCATTAATTTGAGTTGTTGATAGAACTTATACTTGTTTCTACACCTATTTCAAAGACTCCATATAGAATGGCCTTGATTGAGTTGTAGGAACTGAAGAAAAAGAACCAAGAGAATCTTGAAAATGGATTCATTCATACAAGTGTGTCACCATGGGGTGCAACAATTCATTTTTTAAGAATAAATATAGATCAATGTGACTCTACATTTATTATCAGGAACTTAACAAGATCATTATCATGAACAAGTATCCTCAGCCCCATATTAATGACTTGTTTAATCAACAATGTGTAGCTCAATAATTTTCTAATATTGATCATCATCCTAGATATCATTAATTTAGGGTAAAAAATGAGGATATACCCAAGATAAAATTCCATACAAGTTATATACACTGTGAATTTATAGTGATTCCATTTGGTCTTACCAATGTCTTTTTTATCTTCATGAATTTAATGAATAAATCATTTGGATATTACCTTGATCGGTTTATGGTAGTCTTTGTAGATGATATTCTTATATATTCAAAGATAAAGGAAGATAATGAATATCACTTGAGAATTTTATTGAAGACCCTGAGGAATGATAATATTTATTCAAAATTTACCAAGTGTGAATTCTGGTTTTGGAAAGTTTCATTCTTGGGTCATATAACCTCAAGTCAGGGTATATCAATAGATCCTTCAAATAAAGAAGTTATTGAATGTTGGCCTAGACCAACCACTATGACTGAGATACATAATTTTCTTGGTTTGGCTGGATATTATCAGTGCTTTATAGATAATTTCACATGAGTGTCTAATCCACTCACCAAGTTAACTCGAAAGGGAGCTAAGTTCCTTTATATGGATGAATGTGAATAAAATTTAAAGCAACTAAAGAGAATATTATTCAGTGAACTTGTTCTTACTTTAACCTATAGGGTATAAGGGTTTGTAATCTATATTGTTGCATTAATGAAGGGATTGGGATGCTTTCTCATGCAGAATGATATGGTGATAGCTTATTCCCCACAACAATTTAAATTTCATGAGAAAAAATACTCAACTCATGATTTGGATTTAGATATTGTAATTTTTTTTCATCAAAGATATAGAGGCATTATATTTACAAATAAAGTTGTGATATATATACCGATCATAAAATTTTAAAGTATATTTTCACACAAAAGGAGTTGAATATGTTCAAGAGAATGTGGTAGGAGCTGATTAAATATTATGACTACTCAATACATTACCACCCTGGGAAAGTGGATAATGTGGAAGATTATTTAACCTAAAAATATCATGCTATATTATCTATGATGAGGATAAAAAATATCCAATATTTCAAGATTTACAAAGGATGGATCTTGAAATGTTAAAGGAAGGGGGAAAATGTATCTTTCTAAAATGATTGTTTAGCCATATATCCAATTGAAGATTAAAGAGACATAGAAGGAAGATATGGAACTGAAAAAGAAGTTTAAAAATGTTCCTAAGTTTAACCTTCATTGTAGTGGGATGATAAGGTTTAGGAGTCGTGTATGTGTTCTGTACATACCCTATTTAAAGAAGGAGTTATTGGATGAAGCTAACAGTTAACCATTATCTATTTATCCTAGAAGTACAAAAATGTATAGAGATATGAAAGAGTATTTCTAGTGGTATAGAATAAAGAGATATATTGTTGAGTATATATATTAGTGCTTGGTATGTCATCAATTTAAGGTTTAAAGACCAAAGTCTAAGGGTATATTACAAAAATCAGCCATACTAGAATGGAAATGGGAAAACATCACCATGGATTTTTTTCATTGGACTCCCCAAAACATAAAAAGGAAACAATACTATATGGGTTGCAGTTGACCGCAATATAAAGATAGCACACTAAATTTCCATTAGATAAGATTTATCTCTAGATCATCTTTCCTGAATTTATATTAAGGATGTGTTAAGTTTGAATATAGTACCACATTCTATTGTAT
Organism: Viscum album; assembly: GCA_963277665.1. Taxonomy (NCBI): domain Eukaryota; kingdom Viridiplantae; phylum Streptophyta; class Magnoliopsida; order Santalales; family Viscaceae; genus Viscum; species Viscum album. The sequence goes on from OY728165.1 coordinate 820,025,705, forward strand.
TTGATCGAGATCTGAGGTTTACCTTGAAGTTATGGTGAAGTCCTCAGTAGGCTTTGGATGTAGAGTTGAGTTTCAGTAAAGCATATCATCCTCAGATGGATGGTTGGTCTAAGAGAAAAATGTAAACCCTATAGTATATTCTGAGATATTGTTTAATGGATTTCAAAGGTGGTTGGGATCAACACCTTCCTCTAGTTGAGTTTTCTTACAATAATAGCTTTCATTCAAGTATTCAGATGGATCCTTATGAAGTCCTATATAGAAGGGAAGTGTATAAAAAAAATATGTTGGTATGAGGTTGGAGAAAGAAAGCTATTGGGACCAGATCTGACTGGGGGAAAGGTAGATAAAGTCAGATTCATTCAGAATCACATCAAGGCAGCTCATGGTTGAAAGAAAATTTATGCTGGCAATCGTCGGTGTGACCTAGAATTTGAAGTTTGTGGGAAGTTTTTTTTTTGTGAATTTATATATATAATAATTTTATGAGATTCAAAAGTAAGGTAAATTTTATCCCTAGGTATATTTTCCCTTTCTATATCCTTGATCGGGTATAGATAGTAGCTTGTTGTTTGGTTCTTCCACCGAACCTCTCTCAAGTTCACAATGTGTTCCATGTATCTCTCATGAGGAAGTGCATACTCAATCCTTCACATGTACTGAAATACCATTTCATACCACTAGAGTGTGATATTTCTTATGAATGAAATCTATTAGAAATCTTAGATCATAGAGACAAAGTGATGTAGAAAAAGACTACTCACCTAGTGAAAGTTCTCTAAAGAAATCACAAATTCGAAGAAGGTGTATGGGAACTCGAGGATATAATGAAAAAAATATATTATTTTTTTATATTTAATTGATGAATTTTAAGGGATAAATTCATTTTAAGGGGGGTATAATGTAATACCTTTATATTTTATGTTTTTTTTTCAAATATATTTTATTTTTTTGGCAGCTTATGTTACACAGAACACCGAGTTTAAACAAACTATGATAAACTATTAAATTATAATTATCACCTAGTCGTTGTATTAGAGGGTATGAATAGTACTAACTAAATTATAACAAAATTTATGGTTAAATATTTATAAACTAATTCTTTGGGAATCAAATAATTAGAACTAAAAAAATCATTTGAAAGTAAAAGAGATATTGTTCAAAAAACTATTTTTATGCGCACAAAGTATTTTTTTATCTTAATAAATTAAGACAATGACTATTGGTGAATTATTTTAATTAAATTTATATATTATATATTAAATCAAATGTTTTAACATTCATTTAATATTTTTTTTCTAGATATGGTATAAGAATAAACCAATTTTTTGCTTAAAAATGTATTTTCTTAAAAAATAGTTTTCATCATGTGTTGTGTGCTTATTTTAAAATTAATTTATTCCAATTATAAGAATTTAATTTGATAAAATTAATTCCATATTTGAAATTGGGAGGTTCAAATTTGGTAAATAGGTCCCTTTTATTATTGGTCAATGTGAATAGTAATAATGGTAAAATTTATCACCTCAGTAAAGGGTAAATTGGGTAATTTAGGTTAAAACTAAGTGATAAGGCTATAATTTTTCATCCTAATTCTTATTGGATGAATTTAATTATACCCTTATCACCTTATTTTCTAAATTAATTTTTGTAATTGATTCATTTCCATGAAAATGACCAATATAATATTTAATGTAAAGAAAGTTTCAAAATGTAACTCTCTTAGTTTTAAATATCTCTTATGTGTCTGCATGGGGAAAAAACAAGTTAGGAATGAATCTAAGTGTCTATTTTGTGAATAATGAAATTAATTTCATGATATAAATTTATTTATAATCTTTAGTAATTATATAATGACCTTAATTTCTTATGAAACACTTATGTAATATTTCTTTAATTAATAAAAAATATAAAATGATTTTAAAAATATTAAAAGTAATATAATTTGATTGATTTAATATGGTCCATGAATTTTTTATACGAATATGACATATTATTATTATTTTAAAGAATTATATTTTAATTCCAAACTTGTATTATTTCTTTTAGTTTAAGTTAAATAAATAGTGTCTAAATTGGCAATAATGATATTATATGAAAATAATATATTGTTTTTTTAAGTTGTAATAAGATCTTGCCTGAGAGGAAAAGTATCCTTTATTAAATAAAATCAAAGTTACAGAATATGGAAATAAGGTTTTATATAGTAATCCCTTTGCAAGAAATAGAGGATCTCATCAGGAACATTATTGAGCCAAGTCAACTTAGGAGCAGTTGCCCCTTTATTTGAAAATCTATCATCCAAATGGTTTGCTTCACGATATGCATGTGTGATGATATAGTTCTGGTAAAAAATATAATCCATTCAATTAAATCATCTGGCAGTTAACTTTCATGAGAGATTAATAGTGAAATTTCTGATAGTATGTACAACACTGGTGTAATCACATTCAATCCACAAGTTATACCAACCACATTGCTTTTCCATTTCAATAGAATTGATGATACCAAGCATTTTAGCATCAAGATAATTGGTGATTACACCTAGAACATAGAGACATATCATACCATCATTGTTGTTGTTTCTAAAAATTTCACCATATCCATAGGGGTATGGGTTTCCTCTTAAAGCACCATCGGTATTACATTTGATCCAACCCACAAATAGAGGGATCCACATGACTTCAATGGTTATGGAGGGAGAAAGATAGTTACCTGCAATTCCAATATGATTAATCATGGAAATTTTATGATATAATTGTCACAATAACCATTTTGAAGTGTATTATATTTTTTAATAGCAATAATGATTCGAATAAGGGCTTACTGCAAACAGAATGCAGTATTCTCATGTAACAGCTTGTTTAGACTTGTCCAGATCATGTGTATAACTTCAGTCTAGGCCGCCAATAAAAATTTATCTTCTCCACTTCCCTAGAAACATTCTATATGTGTTTTTATTACTAAAAGAACAACCACATATCCCTTAATAGGGGATCTAAGGAGTTATTTCAAAGAAGAGGTAGTCTCCTTAATCGACCACTTTATTTTAAATTATTCTTCTACCTATTCTACATCTATTATATTCTTCTCAAAATAATAAATTTAGTATCCTTAATATAATTAAATCTTATTATGATTATGAAACCACCATTATTCACCCTCTTTTCAACAAATGGTAAGTGAAAATATCACCCATGTGTATATATGGCTTATCGTATCCACATAAAGATACAATTCATTTCTTATCACCATATTTTATGAATGGGTATTATGATTAATTTAATTTTTATATATAATACTTATGAACTAATTATACTTCTTGAATTATAATATCATATCTACCTTCTTACCTTCCAAACCATTGAAAATTGATAACATCGATCATGTGTATGTGTGGACTACCACATCCACGAAGTGAGGTGATTTGTTTTTCATTTCTATTTTACTTGTATAGTAATAAGGATTGACTTAATAAATATATATGATATATATGATATAATAATTATTATTTAAATTTGAGTTATTATTTACCTTTCTTTTTTCCATCTGTAGAAAAAATTAAAATAGTGTTCATGCATACTTACGGTTTCCTGTCTCCATGAACGGTGTAATTCATGTTTCTATATCTATCTTTTATGAATGAGTCTAAACATGTATATAATGAATTTATATTATATTTATATCATTATTAAAATTTTGTGTATGATAAAACCATGATCAAAATACAAGGAACAAAACTACCAAACCAGAATATACATGAAAAACGAAGCAGATTTCACCTGTAACAGTGATTTTAATAAAGAAGTGTTCACAAATGGGTGATCAAAGGTTATAATTAAATCATATATTATATATATGTGTATTATATATATATATATATATATAATAAATCTATATTTATTATACATGAGGTTCCAATGCGTACGAAGGAAGTCGGGCCTAAGGTAAGGGATTTTCATTTCACTTTTATTTTTGTGAGACACATGACATATTCACCATTTTCTTCTTTTTATGTGGTGTATATACTACCCATGAATTTATTTTATTATGATTCATATGAAATTTATGTCGATATAAATATCCATAAAATTTTCTTTCTTTCACGGGGCTTATAATTCAAATGTTACCAAAGCGGTAAGGGTTTATGTTATAATCTCATTGTTTATTGAGATTGTTTATGATTACATTTTTTATGATTAATTATTATGATATATCTCCCAATAAAATCATTAATTTTCTTATCCTATGGTTATTTCTTGAAAATACATGTCTTTATTTCAATTTTCTCACCTTAAGTACTCAATAGATCAAAAATATTTTTTTAAGGAAAATTGACTTTATTTTTCTCTTTGGTCAAAAAACCTTTTTCTTACATATCCATGTTTTCTGAAAAAAAAAATTAAAGAATATTTTTACTATTATATTATGATTTTTTAAATTCATTTTTACTCGTGCTTTAATTTTTATAAAATGGTTTAAAATGAATCTTCTTATTATTTTTTGAACAAGGTACTTTGTGAATTTTTACCAAAAATATGAAATGATTGTTTTAATTTAACTCATACGACATGAATTAAATTTCCCACCATCATGACCTCTCAATGTTTTTAATCTTAATCTACAAGTTTCCAAGGTTATTTTCAAGGAAAATTTTCCCATAATATTTTGAAAATATTTTTATTTTAAAAGTGATTTTAAAAATGGAAAGGTTATTTTCCTCAAGAAATATTTTAGTGATATTTTAAATAAATTTCCATATATGATAACATCCTTTGATGTTAACTATGCTTTAATATGGATATGATCCAATGATACCATTATTACTCTTTCTCTTGATGGTTAATTTTTATGTTGATGAGATATTTATGAAACCTATTTTCCATAGGTTATGTTATGATGAATGGATGAAATGTTTATGAAACTTGTTTTCTTTACATGGGTTATGATGTGATTATATGATGAATGTTTTATGATCTTATGGTAAACATATGTATGGTTTTCATTATGTTATGGTGGTTAAGTTATAACCAAGTATGGTTTTTATGTTACAACCAAGGATGGTGGTTATGTTATAAATAAGGATGGTGGTTACATTATAACCAAGGACGGTGGTTACGTTATAAACAAGGAAGGGTGGGACCTATATCTCCCTCTAATACATTGGGTAAAGAATGATATCTCATGATATAAATAGGACTAGAATAGAGAGCAAACCCAGTTCATTAATGGAGTTTGTCTATTATGATAGTCTTGTGGGTGAACATTTATTACTACGATGGTTTGGGGAGTGAACTCATTCCACTATGATAGTCTTGGAAATGATACTTATCTAACAAGGAAATTATTTTCTATACTTATGTGTATGCCACAAACTTATATCTTATTTCAATGTTATTCTCTCATGGATCATGTTCTATGATTCCTTTATGATTCATGTCTTATGAACTTCCAATATTTATTCCATGACTCAAGATTATGATCTATGATATCCAGGGTATGATTTCCAAATGTTATGTTTATTTTATCATGCCATTATTTTCATGTTATTCTCAAGTGATCATTGATATGTCTCTTGTTTACCCTTACTGATCATCAAAGATCGTCCTTTCTTGTGTTTACTTTCCCCAAGTTATGAATAAAGGTATTAAGTACGATATGATTAAGAAGAGTGTTAGTTATGAATAACTTAGAGGGAGATGGTGTTGATCTTTTATGAACTAATTATTTATGTGTCCAGGTTTATAAAGGCACAAGACCTATATGATTTCGGTATGGATCATTATGTTATTTAATGAATATTCATATTTTAATATGTGATATCTATGTATGAAAATTATGGGTTGTTATATTGACAGTCATGAGTGGGATGTGGTTTGGTGGAGTTTTAATGAGATGTTTTTGGGCGTGGAGACTCAGAGATTTAGGTGCAATAAAAGAGGTTCTTGGTGATGTGGTCTAGTTTGGAAATGGATCAGTTTTGATGATATGGTTGATTCAGGAGTAGGTAAGGGAAAGTGTTTCTTGGGGTGATGTGAGTGTGGCTCGAGAAGACCGGAACGCGGGTTTGGCTGTGGACCTTTGATGTGGAACTTGAGGAGTGGTTTAATTATATCCATGTGGTGGTGATTGCACTAGTGGTCGATGAGTTCAGTGGATCTCATTTTTGGTTTGAAGGTTCAGCGGGTGATGAGAACAAAATTCTCATGCACTGAGAACAATCTTTGAGATATGTTTTGGTTAGTGCTTTGGAATGCATAGGTTTATCCACATCTAGTTATCATGTTCAGGAATAAATAGGGTGCGGGCCATGGTGTTCAGGCTTTGATCGGGTGAGGCGATAACAAAGGTGCTCCTATGGTGGGGATCATAATGTCAGTCATGCACGACATGACCCCATGTGGGTAGGGTTGTAGTTTAGGTAGATTGGATGGTAGATAGTTTTTTTGGAATGTTGGTGCCAAAAACCTTGTGAGTACCTGAATTGAGTTTGGTTTTCTTGGTGGTAGGAGACTGGGCATGGGAGTCGGGCTCATGTGGAAATAGGAATTATCTGAGGTTGTTTTGGATCGGAAATTCATCATTTCTCATTGAAATAATGATGTGGTTTTGTTCGACTGATGACCTAGATGAGGGAATCACACCGGGTGTCGGGCACGGGGTAGTTGTGATGATCCTGATGTGTTGGATCGGGGTTATGTCAGAGCTGTCGGCATAGATCGATAGTGGTTTGGATGGTGGAGATCCTAACCCAAGAATTTCATCAGGTGTAGGGAGTGTACATCAGTGATCGAGTACAACCGATCAAGGATTGTCCCCTATATTAAGGGAACAATACTTGGGTATTTTGTAAACACGATGAATTTTGGAATCTGAGCATCGGCGTCAGGCTCAAGATGACTTGACATGACCCAAACATGGTCGGGGTGTGTAACGTCAATGCTCAAAATAGAGTACAATGGTTTTCATAGATATTTGAGAGTTAACCTTGGAGTTTCCCCCTAAGTTTGGCATAGACCTCAGCGAGTGTGTTTGAATGGTCACAAGGTGCCTCCGAATGGACAGCAGGTGTGCATCCATTTTTCTTTAGAATCAGGAGTAAAGAGTTGTACCAATGCTAGACCAGTGTTCTATTTTTTGATCGGGCATGGAAAGATGAAAATCATGTTGGGTATGTTAATGGAATGTAGGTATGGAGTTCTAATAGGCGATTCCAGTGGTGGAAGTACCAAAGCGATGGAATTAGTTGTGATGACCCAAGTCCTATGGTGGGGAGAGGACATGTAATTAATTAAACGATGACATGAATGTATCTCAGGATGGGCGGGCATCAGCAAGCACCATCCTGGTGTTTTTTGGTGTTGGTTATGAGCGTTGACTCATGTTTTGGTGGCTTAAGTTCCATGAATTAGAGGTTGCACCTTAGAATCATGTTTGGATTTTTGAGTTGTAACGCGGCCATTTTAGAAGAGTTGATGACCGAGATAGGTAGGGTTAGGTGTATGGATAACCACCAAGACTTATCAAGGATGAGAATTGTTGAGGTGGGGAGGTTGTAAAATATCATGTTCGTACAAGCAGTTTAAATTCAAAAGGAGTTTGAACTTTTGATTTGGAGGATGGGTCGTATTTTGAACTGGACATCAAAACGATATTTTGAGGGTTGGAATCCCTCATATGACCTAATTTGAACTTGGAATGAAGTCCCTTAGAGATCTTGGGGGTTTCATGGGGGTTTGATATGTGAAGTTTTTAAGTTTTGAAGTTGCAACCTAGGGAGCATGATTAACGCGCAATTAGTGCTAACCGTGCATCCCAACCGTGCGGCATAGATTGTAAGGGCATGCGGCTTATGAAATCATGTGGTTAGTCCCTGGAAGACGTGGGCCTTTTTGCAATCTTGCAGAGTGTCTCACACGGTTGGTGCGTAGTTTTTCAAACGGTGTGTTGCAACTATGTGTGTATCTAGCCTTGGAAAGTGGAGGGTGCACTATTTGAAAAACCTTGCGGTTGCCATGAATTTTTTAGAAATTGTGTTTTACCATTTTACCCCTCTAAAATTTTAACTCATCCCCCTCTGTTCTTCTTTCCTCACACGCACAGACCAAAGGAGGGCTCCTCCCCACCCCCTCCCTTCTTCAAGTTTCTCCAATGAGAAGTTTTTGATGGCTTGGAATGCCGATTCAAGGCATGTTTCACCTTCCATCATCCTCTATTTGTCTTATCTTCTCTTTTTTTTAATTTGCCTCTTATTTGGCTAGGTTTTCTTTGGAAATCCTACCGAAGAATGGTAGAATTGCCCATTTCTCAAGGGGATTTCGTGTATCCTAGGATGAGGGCATCTTGAGACGCCATTTGCACCTTGTTCCTCAGCAATTCATCAAGGTATGTTGTTGTTTTTGGTTTTTATTTAGTTTTTTTTTTTAAATCCAATTAAATTAATTATGGAATTTGTGACGTTGGTTGGGAGTTTTGGCTTGGCTTAGGTTTGGGATGTGTCTGAGGTGGTCACCACCTCGTGTTTTGAGGTTTCGACGAACGGCTAAGGCTCAGTGAGTTATTTGGCTTTATGTCGGGTTGGTTTTTGTTTAGTTAATTATCTGTACTTATTATAATTAATTAATTAATTAGTAAATTTTGGCTTGAGATAAGAACCCTGGTGGTCAGTGTGGGATTATACAACATTGGAAAAGTCATGACGGGCCTTGGTAAGGTGTCAGCCCTTGAAAAATAATTGGAAATATTTGTATAATGTAGGTGATCCCAAGACTTGACCCATAGTCTTCTAGATTTCCAGGTGCATGTGTCGTATGATCGATCTGGCTTCGTTGTGCTTGGCTTAAATTTTAAATTTTAAACATGGATTTAATAAATGCTTAAACACGTTTTATTCGGTTAAAGAAGTAAAATGGTTGGATCGATGGTGGTGAAATGGAATTTCACAACCATCGATAAGTGGAAATGGCTTTTCCCTTCTTAATTGAACCGGACACAATGTAAAAGGAATGGCTTTTACCAAAGAAGTGGAATTATGAAAAAGTATTTGGTTTTAGTGTTTGAAATGGTTGAGTTCTAAATGGTATTTAAGAAGGTTAATGAGATGTAAATGGGATTTTGGTTTGTAATGAACATGTAAAGGTTTTTGCAGGATGTTTTAGAAATGCTCTTTGAAACGGTAGTTGGTTGGTATTTGGAAAGCGATTTGGAAATGGTTTTTACCCTTTGTTTGAAAATGGTTCCTCATAACAGTTTGGGAAATGGGTTTTGGAAATGTTTTCAAAACAAGAATTGGTTGAACGCCCTAGTGCCTTGTTTTATTTTTCATTTTGTTACGGTTTGTAGCGTGTGTTTGGTCCTATGTGTATGTGATTATGGTTCACCCGAGGTGAACATGAATCCAAGGGGACCCTAAATATTTATGGTTAATCCTGGAGTGAACACGGTCCCTCGGGGGATGTGGTGAAAACTATGGTTAACCTGGGGTGAACACGGCTCCTAGGGGGGCGTTGGTTATGGTTAACCTAGGGTGAACGCTGCCCCTAGGGGACAATGGGGCTTTGGGGAAGAGTATATTCCCCCAGATGCCACTTGTTTGGACCATGGATGGGGATACTTCCCCTGGTTGTGAGTGAGATAGTTGGCACAGTCATCATGGCGTGCTCGGAGACATCCCGACACTGGTCGAAGCAGGTTTGTACTGTTCCCGAGATGAACCCTGCCCCCTGGTACAATGTTTGTTTACAATTTAGTTTTAAATGTTTAAATTGTTGTATTTGTATCAACTTACCTTGGAGCACTTTTGCATGCACTGTTTACATAGACTGATTATATTTAGGGACGCCGTTGATGGTGGCCTATTGAGTTGTACCCACACTCTGCCCGGGCCACCATTGCATTTGGGTGTACCTAAGCAATTTTCACAAGTTATTGCAGGCCCAAGATCGGGTTTGTGCATGGTCAAGTTGGACATCTCGGTTTGGGTTTGGAGAACGGAATGTGGTACGACTCAGAGCTGCAGGAGAGCCGTGCATTTTATTTTCCTTTTATTTCAGGTTTATACTTGTAACCGGTCCAGTGGGCGGTGTTGTATGCCTTATGTCAACATTTCTTTGTATTTAGCATGTTCAGTTTTATTTATTCATTCTCCATACTCTGATGTGTATGATATTTATTTATTTCTGTTCTGATTGTGCACTCTGATACAGGGGGTGTAGTCTCCCACAACATCATCCTAGTCCTCACTACTAGTCGGCAGCCTTTTGAGTACGAGAAGGCACACCCGAAGTCTTATAGTGTTTGGGCCTTATTACTGTTGATGGAGTGAGTCAAGCCTCGATGTTACAAATACTCCCTCAAACGATGTTGAAATCTCATTGAATGTTAAAAATCAGGGCACCATGATGAAAAACTCAGTTTTGAAGGCTTTCATGACTTTTTTTACCTTGAAAAAGCATGTACCGAGGTTTTTCCAGGTCAACATGTCATAGATCTTTTCGCGAGGTTCAATTTGATTTGTGTGAGTGTCCAAACATACATTTGGATCAAAATTTATAAGCGTTTGAAGATCAAGTCATGTTTTCAACTTTTCTTAAATCGTTCATTAATTCATTGAGTTTTTGTTATCTAATTTTTATTAAATAAATGTCACTCAATAATAATTAGCAAATTAGAAATTAATATTAATATTTAATTATTTTATAAGTCATTTTTCACTAAATATCTTATATATTAAATGTAAATGTATATTTAGTTTTATATAAACTATATTAATAAAATATATTATATTTATACCCATACAAATATATTTATATATTTATATATGATTTTTTAAGAATATATATATATATATATATATGTGAAATATATCTTTTATCAACGCTAATATAACGTTGATAAATGTCTTCATTTATCGACACTAAAAAAAGAGGTGATAAAAATAATCTTGATCGATACTAAAAAACTATAACAAATGAGTGTTTTTTATCATTGTTTTTTTAATGTTGATAAAAATATCATTTATTAATGATTTTGAATAGCGCTGATAAAGACATTCTTTTTATCTATGTTTTTTTAGCACTAATAAAGGATGACACTTAAAATCGCGTGATCTATAATAGTGATTTTAGTCCCCAGTTTTATATTAAAAACATAATAAAAATGTTGAGAACTTGTTTTATTGTAAAAATTAATGAAAATTAATTATATAACACACATTCTATCATTAAAAAAACAAAAAAAAATATTTTTTTTTGTTAAAAAAAATCAATAATTGAATCTATAACATATATGGTATCCTTAATTTTATATGAAAAAAATATTTAAAACGTATAAAACATGTTATGTTGTAAAAAAGTTAACAAAAAACAGTAACATTATATGTCATGTAATTAAAAAATAAGTAATGTTATATTCAAAAAAGTTAATAAAAGAATGATTAATGTATACATTGATTTTATATACAGATTGTTTTAAAAATTATAAAAAACTTGTTATGTTGTAACAAAATAAAAAATATTAGAATATATGTTTCATTATAAAACTAAATAAAATAAACATTTAATGTTAAAAAATGTTTACTTTTAAAAAATAACAAATAACACGAAATTACATATAATCTTTTATATTGTTTTAATAACATAATACGTATTTAATTAGAAAAAAATTAAAACATTCAACACGTGTTATGCCCTTGATTCAATATAAAAATTATAAGAATCACAAATTATTGTAAAAAAAATTACAAAAAAACTAATATGAGAACATATGCTTCGTCATCAAAGATAAATAAAAGACTGAAAATTTTAATGATATAACACATGTTTTATTTCAACAATTCAAGAAATAATGCATACCATAAGTAATTTTGATGTTTATTTTAATGGGAGAGCACATATTTAATTAAAAAAGTTAATAAAAAATAAATAATATATAATAATCTCAATTTAAAAAAATAAAATCAAAATCGAAACACATAAAAATTAAATGAATTGGATTTATGTTTAATTTTTTGTCGTAGGTACTATTAATATTAAACTATTTTTAAAAAAATAATGCCAGGAATTTTTCCCGTACGCGGTTTTTGTCCTCTGGTCCGGAAACAGCCGGCTTTCACAACACGTGTTTACCCCTCTTTTTACTAGTTTAATACATCGGTAAAAATTAGGCTACCAAACCATTGTATCATTTGGTCAATAATGAGATTTTCTACGACTTTTTATTACTATTTTTGGATTTCTAGAATGTCCCCGCATAAATTTGAAAACTTTTGGGATTCTCTCAGAATAAATTCAAATTAATTTGTATTTAAATGGATTTTAAATTAAAATGAAAAGATATTGAATAATGAATTTTGATTTAAATGTTCTAAATTTTGAAAAGAAATCGCACTTTATATTACCAACCCATCATGATATTATATTATTATATATTGAATGCGTCATGTATATATGTAATAATTTTTTATAAAAATTAATTCCATAATATTGTTAATTTCTTTAAAACAAAATAAATAATTATTTAACTTCATTCATTGCAAAATGCAGAAAATCAAAGAGTAGGATGGAGGTAGATGGTGTATGTAATATTGTATCCACTGAGTGCATGAGTATTAATATATATAGTGGGTTCTACCATCAATAATTCATCCCAATATATAAGAATCAAACAATCAATAAATATTATGCACCGAATTTAATACATTAAATTCGTAAAAATAATTTATTATATTTAACATAATGCACCATATTAATTTTGTGTACTATAATTTATTGGTCCATAATTTATTACATTTACAATTAACCAATGAACCTCTTATTACATTCTCTCAATTGGCCCAAAACAATTAATGAGAACGAATTCAATCCCCCTCTTTAACAAGAAACATAATACATGAATTATACAACACTACATAACCCATTTTTTATCAGCACTAAAAATGAGTTTTATTGGCACTTGAAAGCGCTCAACCTTCATTAAAGAGCATGACACCTACTGCAAAATATGCAGATCCGCAGTAGCTCTACAAAAGAACCAAATTAGAAAAATATAATCAAATTGGAATACATATATAACAAAAAACCAGATTGAAATACAAATATTACATTGAACTATCATTTTAATTCAAAATTTACATATAAAAAATTTACATTGATGTGATATTTACGATTAATCAAAAAAAAAAATACAACCCAATATTCAAAATCAAAACTCTTATAATGGGCTTTCTCCAACAATCAACTTTCATATAAAAATTTTCCCCTACAATAAAACCAATGTTTATTTTAGTAAAATTACATAAAATTAAACAAATTATAATTTTAATGATATGATAAATTATATTGTTAATTACTGAATATATTAATGATAATATTAATGATTATCTTGTTATTAATGATAATATATGTTATTAATTATCTTAATTATTTAAATAGTTGTTAATAATTATATCATTAAACTGAAATGACGTTTTTATATTGAAATCACGCACTTTGAGTCATAACGAGCACATCATGTATCGAATTAACGTGCGGTCGATTTTTATACGTCACAAATGAATTATGAATCGTTCTCTTAAAGTCTGAAAACAATCTGACATCGTTTACTCAATTTTGACAATATGACATACGTTTTAAACTAAAATGACAATTTTATATTGAAAACACGCACTCAGAGTCATACTGATCACATCGTCTGTCGAATTAACGTGCGGTCGATTCGTATACGTCACAAAGGAATTACGAATCATTGTCCTAAAGTTTAAAAACAATCATAACTTGTTTACTCAATTTTTACAATGTGACATGCGTTTTAGACTAAAATGATACTTTTATATTGAAAATACGCACTTTGAATCATATCAACCACATCATGTGTCAGATTGATGTGTAGTTGATTCTTATACATCACAAATGAATTGTATGGATTGTTGTCCTGCATTTTGAAAAAAAAATCCAAGTTCATTTGCTCAGTTTTGGTTACGTGACGTGTATTTTAAACTAAAATGACACTTTTATATTGAAACCGCATACTTTGAGTTATACCGATGACATCGAGTGTCAAATTGACATGCAATAAATTTTTACATGTGACAAATTATAGCTTGTTTTCCTAAAGGTTGAAAATAATATGATCTAGTTTTCACAGTTTTGGCTACGTGTCGCGTGTTTTAAACTAAAATGACACTTTATATTGAAAATACACACTTAGAGTCATAACGAGTACATCATGTGTCAGATTGACGTGCAGTTGATTTCTACATATCACAAATAAATTATGAATCATTTTCCTAAAATTTGATAACAATATGAGCTCATTTGCTCAGTTTTGGCTATGTGACACATGTTTAAAACTAAAATGACACTTTTATACTGAAAACACGTACTTTGAGTTATACTAATCACATCATGTGTCATATTGCTATGCAGTCAATTTCTACACAACATAAATAAATTATGAATTGCTTTCTTAAAGTTTGAAAACAATCTGAGCTCATTTTCTCAGTTTTAGCTATGTGACACGTGTTTTTAAATTAAAATAATACGCACGTTGAGTCATATCGACCGCATTGCGTGTCGGATTGACATGTAGTCAATTCATATACGTATCAAATGAATTACGGATCGTTGTTGAAAATTTTGAAAACAATCCAAGCTTATTTGATCGGTTTTGGCCATTTAACTCGTGTTTTTAACTAAAATGACACTTTTAAATTGAAAACATGTATTTTAAGCCATATAGATCACATCGTGTGTCAGATTGATATGCGGTCAATTTCTATACATAATAAATGAATTATATATAGGTTTCCAAAAGTTTAAAAACAACCCAACTCATTTGTTCAGATTTGACAATGTAACACACGTTTTAAACTAAAATGACACTTTTATATTGAAAACTAAAGATTCTGGGCGTAGCAGAATCGTCAAATGGGGCATGCCCAATATTGTTTTTTGTCATGATCGATGATTAATCCAAAATTTACATGATGATAAACACTATGATCAACGAAATTGAATAAAATATAGACAATAGATAAACGCTGGAAACAAATCGCATAATCGTCACATATTATTTATAATTAATTCAAGCAATTAAATAATTACCTTGCGAGAAATTCATTCTTCTTTGATAGATCTGACAACTTCTCTACGTCATATTGTCATTGCGTTGTAGGAATCAGGAATAGATTCCCTACAGTGGTGATCCACACGTGTTCCACGAATCTTCGAACGTCGCTGTAGGAATCCCCGAGTGCTAGCACGACAAATCCCAGTGCTTGCGTCATTCACCTTTGATCGCCCCTAAAACCACTTTAAGAAAGGGTTGTCTTCGATCTCTATTGACTTGAGAGTGATGGTAGAGGTGAATCACTCTTTATTATTGAGATCGTTCTTGGAGAGAGAGCTCTCCAGGGCTTCGAGAGAATTCTCCCTGGATCTCATTTTGCACAACACAAAATGAATTGGCTCTACTAATAAAACAATATAATTGGATTTATATACCTATAGGGTTAGAAAATGATAATTTCATATGTTCCCTTTATTATTTCCCTAATCTTTTTGGAACCACATATCTATAATAATAATAATAATAATAATAATAATAATAATAATAATAATAATAATAATAATAATAATAATAATAATAATTCTTGACACGCGTTAAACTCAAAAATTAATTTAAATATTATTTATTCAAATAATATTCAATATATATTATTTCTCACCGGACCATTAAACTCAGTACGCCATTCCTCTATAATATTTATCAGGCCATGAATAATGACTATTTATTTAATAAATAAATATCACTGCATTATTCATCAATAAATAAATAAATATTATATTCACTAAATAAATAAAAAATATTTATTAAATATTCCGCTCATAATATTCTCCCGAAAAAAGTGACAAAATATATGCGATCAAGTAAACATGAATAATTATTAAACCATATGTGAGAATAATATTTATTCAACTTATTAAATAATAAATAATAATATATTATTTAACTGATATTCTGGATACACTTAGTGTGTGACCCCTTATGCTTCTTTCTCAATGACATTAGGCGAAGAAGGCCAAAGTCCAAGGTTAGTGTCTAACAACACGTCAAAACACCCATATAGAAATAAGTTAATGTCAAAATGATATAATACCTCATACAGATGCTTACTGTGTAATATAATCCCTTTATCATGATATCTCTAATCAAGCAGATTGTATGGTGGCGCCATCAACCTATGTGCTCGATGTCTCTTTCTTTGACTTTCTAGAAATCAAACATGCCTATAAAACACCATGACCATTAATTTATTTAGACTATATCATTTCCATCAAAGGGCCCAAGATATCAACTTCTATTAAAGAACAGAAGGGACAAATCCTTTCTCGCATTATTCATTAATGAAATATTACTTGTGACACACCCAACATATTCTACCTCACCATGAACATATGTCGTCATGGAATTCATCAATACATCAAAGTACATGACTTATAATAATCATTAATAATAATGTTAAAGTCTAAGGATCAATACACACGTCCGTAGATAGGAACTTCCAATGATACATATAAATGTAGATTTCCTACTGGTGGGTCTCATTCTCATAATTTCTTACACTAGAAATTACTAAGGACATACACCACGAGAAGGTGCCTCAAATTCCTATGAGTCTCCACCCCTGATAGCCTGTATCATTTATGTCCCTTAAATGATTTCATCCAGCTATAAAGCATATATTTAAGAATACTGTCATGACACTTCTAGCCTCTCATCATAGCGAGGAACTGCTATGACCTTTCAGTGCGACATCTACTCTTAGGACATTATCAGATACAATGTCACATAGAAGAACAATCATGACGTGATAATGAGTTTATTAATATTCAAAACAATGAATACGAGTTATCATAAAGTACACAAAAGTTGGTTCTAGAGCACCAACTTCAACAGACTTCTACTTGCACTAGAGCCAACTGCTAACAACCTTCAGTTTGCTAGCTCTTACATGATACTCATGCTTATGTTGAGATAGTCCTTTAGTCAAGGGTTCTACCACGTTTTATTTTGTGAGAACTCTGCTAACTACAACTTCATCCTTCTAAAAATGATTCCTTAAGAGGTGATACTTTTGAAGTATATGCTTTATCTGTTGGTGTGACCTTAACTCTTTTGAAAGAGACATCACTACAGTATTATCACAATACACTATGATAGGGTCTTTACTGCTAGGTACCACATCAAGCTTTGGGATAAAGTTTTGTATCCAAACGGCTTCCTTGGCTACATTAGAATCCACTATATACTCAGAAACCACTATAGAATCAACGAAAACTGGCTGCTTTGAACTCCTCCAGCTCACAGCTCCTCCGTTGAGAAATAAAACATATCTTGACCGCGACTTTAGATCATTCCGATCTATTTGAAAACCAGCATTGGTATAACCCCTGATGACAATTTTCTAATCTCCTCCACATACTAGAAACATATCCTTAGTTCTTCTTGGATACTTAAGGATATCCTTAACAATAAACCAATTTTGTTCTCTTGGGTCAGCTTTATATCTACCTACCATGATCAATGCATAGGCAACATCAAGTCTATTACATAACATGACATACATGATTGATCATATTGTTGAATAATATGAGATCTTACTCATTCTCTCTTTATCCTGCTATGTTTGAGGACACACTTAGAAATATGTTTACCATGTGACATTGGAACTAATCCCCTCTTGGATTATTCCATACTACATCTCTTTAGTATTTGGTCAATGTATATACTTTGACTTAGTCCAAGAAGCCTCTTGGATCCATCACGAATTATCTTGATCCCTAGATTATAAGCTGCTTCACCTAATTCTTTCATGGAGAAACACTTGTTTAACTAGTCCTTAACATACTGTAAGACTAATATGTAATTTCCAATTAGTAATATGTCATTAACATATACTACTAGGATAACGACCAAATTTCCATTAAACCTCTTGTAAACACATGGATCACATTCATTCTTAATGAAACCAAATTCTTTTATAGCTTCATCGAATCAAATGTTCATTGACTTGGATGCTTACTTAAATCCATAAATGGATCACTGCAACTTTTAAATCTTTTTGGAATCACCTGGAGTCATAAACCCTTCTGATTGTGTCATGTAGACATCTTCCCGAAGATTTCCATTAAGGAATGCTATTTTGATATCTATCTTCCAAATTTCATAGTATGGCAAGCTGTTATAGCATTTAAAATTCTAATGGATTTAAACATGGAAACTAGTGAAAAGGTTTCATCATAGTCAATTCCCTAACACTATTTAAAACCATTAGCCACTAGCCTTTCTTTATAGGTATTTACTTTACCTTCCATGTCCAGTTTTGTCTTGAATACCCATTTGTATCCTAAAGGATTTACATCAACTGATGGATCGAGCAGAACCCAAACTTGGTTATGATACATGAAACCTATTTTAGAATTCATGTCTTCTTTCCATATTATAACTTCTGATATCTGAGAGAGGTTCATCATTGTCAAAAAATAACGAGTCACCATATTTGATGAGTAGAAAACCATATCTCTTTAGTTCTCTTACCTCTCTATTGCTCCTACACAGTACTTATGTTTCAGGAACTTCTACTTCCACGGGGGCCTATGGAATCTTTTCCTATATGAACTCTTGTGTATCTTGAGCATCGACTTCATCAAATTCAATATTGATCCCACTATATTTTTTGAGTATGTTCTCCCTCTCAAGTAAGATAGTTTATTTAGAAATAGTCACTTTCTTGTCTGAGGGGTTGTATAAGTAGTATCCCTTTGTTTCCATAGGATATCCTATAAAGATACACTTTGTATGCTGAGGTGCTAGTTTGTTGCTTGAAAAGTCCTTGCAAAATGCATCACAACCCCATACACATGTATTCACTAAAACGATTTTCTTTCCACTATATAACTAGAAAGGAATTCCATTTTATGATTTAGTTGGTTCTTAATTTAGTGTGTATACCACATTTTGTAATGAATATCCCTAAAAGGATAATAGAATATCTACATGACTCATCATTGAACTAACCATTCCTAACAAGGCGAAGTTTCTCCTTTCACTAACACTATTCCACTATGGTGTGTAAGGTGGAGTGAGTTGAGATGGAATCCCAAACTACCCTAGAAATATCGATAAACTTCTGGTTAAGATATTTACCACCTCGATCTAATCAAATCTTCTTTATCTTCTTTCCAAGTTTATTCCCTACTTCATTCTTGAATTCTTTGATTTTCTCAAAGGACTCGAACTTATACCTCATTAAGTAAACATATCCACATCTAATAAATTCATCAGTAAAATTTATGAAGTAAGAATGCCCACCTCTAGCTTCAACTAGAAATGGTCCACACACATTAGTGTGTACCAATCCTAAAATTTTTGTGGTTCTTTCACCCTGTCCATCAAATGGTGGTTTGGTCATTTTTTCTTGTAAACAATCATGACATCGTTCAAGTGGTTTTATCTCAAAAGAGCCTAAATAACCATCTTAATCAAGATTTTTCAAACACTTCTCATTTTCATGACCAGGATGATGATGCCACAGCTGAGTGTTATATGAGTCATGTGAACATAATTCATTATATATTTCCAATATTTGATTTTCTTAATTTAATACATTAAGAATGTTATCTAAATGTGCCATACCATAACAAATGTTTTCTTTATAAAAGAAACAACTTTTATTTCAAAATTTAAAAATAAAACCATCTGTTTCTAGGAATGATATAGAAATTATGTTCTTGGAAATAGTTGGAACATAATAACAATCTCTTAAAACTAATATCAGTCTTATTAGAAATGAAAGGTGGTAGTAACTAATGACTAGAGAATCTAACCGCACACCATTAACAGCTCAAAAATCCATCTCCCCTCTATAAATCTTTCGAAATCTACTTGGTTACTATATTTGTATATAGATTTGAGTACTACAAGCTATATCTAATACCCAATGTATATATATTGAAATATTACACTTGATAATGAACACACCTTTAGCTTCTGCTTGCTTCTGGGTACAATTCCTCTTCCAGTGGACTTGTTTTCCACATGAAAAGAATGTTGCCTCCTTTTCCTTACCCTACCCTTAGATCCTACTCTTCTTGGAAGTATTATTCTTGAGAGCTTTATACTTGTTATGATTCTTAGGCCCCTTCACCTTGTTCTTACTTTTCTTATTCACTATAAGGGTTGCAGGTTTTTCATTCCCCATATCCATATCCACTTGGAGAATTAAAGTAAGAAGTTATAAAATAATATTATTATTATTTATCATGTTATAAGTAATAATAAAACTGGAGAAGGACTTGGGTAGTGAGGAATGTATGAGATCTGTGTGCAACTCATCTAGGAATTTAATCACCAAGATTTCTAAGCATTCAATACAGCCAGCAATCTGGACTACATGAGACCCAGCTAGTGCTGAATCTACAACTTAGTTATAAACATAGCATTAGAGATCTTGTATCTCTCTTGTTTCTTCTTCTCTTGATAAAGATATCGAAGGTGAGACATCATGTTATATGCATCCATGTCCTCATGTTGCTTCAAAATCTCATTGGTCATGGATGATAGCATGAAACACCAAACATCTGTAGCATTATTCAAATGTTTCTCATAGAGAGAAAACTATTCCTCACTAGCCTCTTTATCAGGAGAATCAAAAATATGTTTTTCCACCATATACAATTTCCTTTCATGGCGTAGGATAACGCATAAGTACCTTTTCCATTCTTGGAAATTTGTTCCTATGAGAAGGTTATCCTTATCAAGTATGGATCATAGTGATATGTTCAAAGTCATTTTATTATTGTTTCTACAAATAAGATGATAAGACTTTTAGTACTTTATATGATAAAATTTAGAAAAATAAATAAACATTATATTTATTAATCTTTTACTATTTTATCAAAACCCAATAACCATCAACATTGGCTTTGTAATATTCTATTACTTGGAAATTCTGGTGGAAATGATCTATATTCCCCTTCTCGTAACCCCAAATTTGGCCGGTCAATCAAATTTAAGGGTTTTAGGTAGGGATTCCAAATGCCAACTACATTAACTAAAAGTTACTTGATCTTTTGAGTGGACCACCTAATCCTAAAATCCTTAAATAGGATTTCCTCAACCTTTTCCTTTTAGTTACACCAATTACTACTTTGTTAGTAAACTATTGATGTGAGCTAAGTTAAGTTAACCCAAAACTCTAAGTTAGAATTCCATAATAATTAAAATCACCCAAACTTTGGCTGGTCAACCACTTTGAATTATGGTTTAATTTTAACTGAAGTAGTGGAAGACTATAGCAACTTAATATATATAATTGAGAGATTTTATCTTTTGTCCATAAATTTAAAATTATTATCTTTATTAAATTCTTGTTAATATTAAGTGGATTTACTTAAGTTATTAACCACATCTAATATAATGCTTATGCATAAGTAAATTTATTTTAGATCTATATTGAATGCTTTTTAATTCATTAATTCATGTGATCATGACAAAACATCCATAATGAAATAACCATGAAACTTGATAGAAATAAAATAATAAAGTGGTATGATCATTATATTTTACTAATGGTTTGTTTATCTAGCTGATGATAATATAATCGTCGACCTAGGGGGAAAAACACCTTGAACCATTTATGGTTCATGTTGAAGTTATCCACTTATCCAACTATGTATCTCTCTTGGATTGGTTTTTCCTCAGTTCCAAACTTGAACCACCTCCACTAGCTTGGAATCTCTATCCACTACATATGCTTTTACTCACACATAAGTGAGGGGAACCTAAATATTAGTTAATAGGTTAACATAAATAAATAATGGGCACGCAGACCCTTACATAATGAGAGGAGGGATGAAATATAGGCCAAGAATTTAATTTAATAATAAATTAAAAGAAACAAATCACGTACAAAGGACAAGTATATGCTCATGATTATCCACTTTCATGAAATAAATTTCACATTTAATAAAATTACCATTCAATTCTCTTTGAAATCCTGAAGGCCATAGATTATTATTTATTTTTGGATAACCCCCCTTTTAAGGGTTGAAGAGAGACCCTTACACGACTCGTAAGCCCAAGGAACAAGGCCCGTACATGACCTGAAGACCCAAGACCTGACTACAATTGAAACTTCCCCTCTCCAGTGAAAGGTACTTTCATGGGTACCCTCAAATGATTACTGGTTTTTGGGTACTTAGGTGCTGCAGAGTGGCTGACCAATGTCGTCTCTCAAAGGAGGCAGTAAATTTGACAACTTATTAAAGGTATTTTAAAAATAAAATAAAATGGAACAATAAAACTACTTGAAAGGATGTGGTTTTTTTACCATTCATAAAGATAAAATACGTTTTTTGGAAGAAGATTGTATTTTTTTTTATTTTTGAAATAATGTTCGATAAAAAAGACACAACAAGAAGATGTTTTTTTAGAAAATATTTTAAAAGGTGTAATCGATCTAACTATACCTATTTAATAATTTATTAATAATTATCATTTAAATTAATATCCACTTAATTATTATCCCTTAATTTTTTTAAATCTCAAACCCTACTAGAGTTAGATTTACCACAAAGATGAAGTGAATTTAACCCTAGGCTAACTTCAGAACATGCAATAGGAGCACCCTGCTTTGATTGATATTCTAAGGTTAACTTATGGGCAGTGGTAAATTAAGGAATATATCCTCTCTATAAATTACAATTAATTGAGTTTATGGATTATATTTGAACACTAAAAATTGATCCTGTGTGGTTTTGAATTACCAATTAAGTTCACACTCTAACAATTCACACAATTCTCGACCTCACGTGATTTGTGTTTATTGTTCAATTGCTCGATTAGTTTCATTTAAATTAAAAACCAAATTAATAGATAATATTATGTGAATTAAAGTATCTCATTAATTCAAAATAAATTAATTAATGAGGTTAGAGGTAGATCGATTACTAAAAAGAACTACTCTTCCATGGGCGGTGTAGTCATCATAGAAACATTTTACATTTGCAAAAGTTTAGAGAGGGTAGAACCCAATCTCGTTTCTAATCTTGATTCCAGAACAATTATTAAGATCAATAGAAAAATAAATTTTATCAAAATAGAATATAATATAATAAATAAAATGAGAACAAAGAAGTTTATTACACAAACAAAATCATTACAACACGAAGAAGAAGAAAAAGGCTTCGTCGAAGGGATCATTGCTTCAAGAGATACCCTTGTTAAAATGGTTAGAGAATTGGAGTGTATCCACTTATAATCTGACCTAAACTTCCTAATGCACTTCCCAAACCCACCAAATGATAAAAAAACCAATTTATAGAGTGGTGAGGAGGCTAGGTTCAAAGTGATATCAAGTGTGAATGGGGAATCTCAGCCAAATATTTTATGCCAACTTGCACCGCCCCATTTCCCCACAAAAACGCGTGAATAATCTATCCCTAAAGAAGGATTATTCGTGAAAAAATGATTCCTAGATATTCTCTCAAAATTTGGGCCCAATCCAAGCATGGATGAAGATGTTATGACCCAAATACAGAACCCGTGTCCAATCTGGCGAGTCCATCCCAACTTTGACTTCATGACCCATTTGAACTAACCAAATGCATGATTTAGCTAAAATGTATTAAATTAAAGTTGTAGAAAATTATGTCAAGAACACACTTACAAAATATTAAGTTCAAATAATTCATATAAAATTATTTATTTTTGAAATTCTACAATGAATTTTAAATAGTAAAACTGGAATTTTCATCAAATTTCTAAATGAATGATCTAATCCCAAATATTTCATAAATGAACCCATTTACCACAATTTGAGGAAATTATACCATTTATTATCAATAAAATATTCAATAAAAATGTGTTTTATATCCTCCCCATACTTAACCTTTTGAAATCCTGGGAAAAACCTCATATCACGTATTTTGAAAAATTGTGACAACTAAACATCGATATCAAATCAATTTTTTTTAAAACACATATCCTTGAGATCCAAAAATTTCACACCAAGAAACAAAAGATATCATGCCTCATAAAAAACTATCATTTAAAGTTTTCCAATTATATCATTCAACATATTTTCACTTCATTTATCCTCCCATGCACACAAAACACTTACCTCACTTGAATTTTCTCTTATCACAAAAATGTCAATTTTTTAGCAATGTCTTTTTTATCCAAACTCATACAAGGGTCACCATAGGCTTGATAAATTCCAACATCGCCACCCGATGTGAGTTAAGGACATATGTCTATCATGAGGAATTTTTAGGGTTGTTCTGTGGCTCTTAGTGGGTAGGATTTAGATGTGAAAAATTCTGAGGCTGAATGAGAAGGGCTTGACTCTTTTTGAAGCAAAATTGCATTAATCTAATTTTCACTTAAATATGGTATCCTCCTCAATCCCCATAGAATCAATTAATCTTCATCATCATGAAAAATAAAGGAATGTGCACACCATTCAACATTTTAGTAGTAAAAATGTTAATCTTCTCAAATATGATTTTCTTGAAAGATCCAGATAGACACAACTTTATCCCTTTATTAGAAGCTCTAAAAGGCACAACTTCACTTATCATGAAAACTCTAGAAGAGACACAACTTTTAATATAATGATTTACTTCAATATCAAACACATCTCCTCAAAATTTAATTTTCTACCCAAAGTATCACAAAATGTGGTAGCACAACACAAGACAGCTTCCCCCACACTTAAGTTCAACTAGATCATGCAATTTCACTTAAAGAGTTGGTTGGATAAGAAAAATTGGCTTGTAATGTGTCTATCCTAACAGGCTGTTCATGGATTATAAGGGCTAAAAAGATTAAATGTTCAAGGTAGGCCATTATAAGAAAGGATTATTTGAAATAAGTTCTTTAATACCAAACAAATGCCTCAATTATTTAAACATAAGTACCCCAAACCCTCTGGTTTTGAAAGGAATAAATCAAATTCTGGTTAAATCAATCATGGTTTGGTTCTATCAAGAAGTGAGGAAATTGTAAAGAATATGAAAATAATGGTTCAGAAGCCTCAAAGGAAAGTGATTTCAAATATAAAGACAGTGAGATGTGTCATGTGATTCAAAATTAAGATTACTTTTCATGAAATTACTAAAGATTTGAACTTGAAACAAAGCTATTTTTAGCATTCATTTAATCTCGGTTTCATGGGATAAATTGTTTCACTTATTGATATGAATTTAAAATTAATTATGAGAATCATTTCAGCTCAAAAGTTTCAACAAAAAATTGGAAAATAAACACACAAAATTTGAAAAACACACATTTTTTTGAAAATCATTGAAAAATAGGAAAACAATTGAAATTAATAAACTAAAAGGTTCCCTCCCTCACACTTAAAATATAGCATTGTCCTCAATGTGAACCCATAAGATGATATATGCACATAAAATGTATAATTTTAAATAGGACAAAGAATAAAAAAGTGAAAGGGTTAGGAACAACTTGATATGCTCAAGTGATAATGGGGTCATGCAGTGTGATGAATTCCACTACATCGGTAGAAAGTCCCTCAATGCATCTCTTAAAATGTTTCCCATTAACTGTAAAGATCCTTCCTGTGTCCTCTTGTGTGATTTCCATGGTGCCATAAGGAAAAAAATTAGTAACAATATAAGGACCTAATCACATGGAACACAACTTACCAGGCATCAGCTTCAGTCATGAACTATAGAGCAAGACTTTCTACCCAACATGAAATTCTATTTTATGGATCATTTTTTCATGTGATGCTTTTGATATTTCCTTGTAGAGCCTTGAGTTCTCATATGAAGACAATTGAATCTCCTCAAGCTATTGAATTTGGAGCTTCCATTGGGTTCTACCTTAGGCCAAATCCATGTTACATTTCTTTATATCCCAATAAGCCCGATGCTCAACTTCCATGAGGAGATGACATGATTTCCCAACAATAACTCGAAATGGGGACATACCAATGGGTGTCTTGTATGCTGTCCTATAAGCCCACAATGAATCATCCAAGCGCTTGCTCCAATCTTTCATATTTGGCTGCACAGTTTTCTCCAAAATTTGTTTCAACACATGATTTGAAACCTCAACCTGACCATTTTTTGGGGGTGGTATGGTGTTGATATTTTGTGTGTCACCCCGTACTTCCAAAGGAGGGAATCCAAATTCCGATTGTAAAAGTGTGTCCCTTGGTCACTGATGATGTCCTTTGGTACTCCAAACCTGAAAAAAAATATGCTTTGACAAAGTCCACAAGAACATGAGAATCATCAGTCCTAGTGGCCTTATCCTCTACCCATTTTCTCACATAATCAATGAAAACCAAAATATAAAGGAAACCAAATGAACTAGGAAAAGGACCCATAAAATCAATGCCCCATACATCAAAAATCTCATAGAATAATATGGATTGTTTGGGAATCTCATGTATCTTATAAATATTACCAGTGTGTTGGCAATGTGAGCACGACTTACAGAACACATGAGCATCATGGAATAAACTAGGCCAATACAATCTAGAGTCCAAAACATTCCTAACTGTCCGTCGGGGTCCAAAGTGTCTACCATAAGCAAGTGTATGACAAGATTGTAGAACAAACTCAAACTCATGATCAGGAACACACCTCCTAATAACTTGGTCACTACACATGTTCCATAAGTAGGGATCATCCCACACATAAAATCTAGACCCACTCTTTAACTTTTGGACTTGATGTTTCTTTAAATTTGCAGGAATTTCATATGCAACAAGGTAGTTCACTAAATCAGCATACCAAGGATGAATACCTGAGATGGAATAAATATTTTCATTGGGGAAAGTGTCCCAAAGTGGTACATGGTCCAAGGTTTCATCCTCTAGTGTGTGAGTAATCCTACTCATGTGGTCCACCACTAGGTTTTCTGACCCCTTCTTGTACTTTATCTCAATGTCAAATTCTTGAAGAAGGAGCATCCATCAGAATAGCCTGGGATTTTCATCTGGATTCTTTAATAGGTACCTCAGAGTCTTTTTATGTGGTTGTTTAGTTTGATTGGGTAAAATCCAATGTCCTTGATGCATATGTAATCACATGTGTGCGTCTGTCCACCCTCTGAGATAAGACAGCTCAAACCACAAAGTTGGAGTCGTCACACATAATATCAAAAGGAAGATCCCACTTTGGGGGATTTATGATCGGTGGAGTGGTTGGAAACTTCTTTAGCTCATCAAAGGATGTCCTGCAAGAATCATCAAATACAAAATCAGAATCCTTTTGAAGTAATCGTGACATAGCAAGAGCAATCTTACTAAAATCTTTGATGAACCGACGATAAAATCCTGCATGCCCTAGAAAATATCTAACATCATTCACACTTGAAGGATAGGGTAGGGATGAAATAATATCTACCTTAGATCTATCAACCTCTATCCCGTGTTTTTACACTACATGCCTTAAGAAAATGCCATGATCTGCCATGAAATGACACTTTTCAAAGTTCAAGACCAGATTCTTCTCAATACAACGATTCCACGCCTTTCCCAAACTACTTAGACATTCATCAAATAAGGATCCATACACCATAAAATCATCCATAAATACATCCATTTAAGACTCAATGAAATCTGAAAAAATACCCACCATGCATCTCTGGAAGGTACCTAGGGTATTGCAAAGTCCAAATGGAATCCTTCGATAGGCAAACGTACCGAATGGAAAAGTGAATGTTGCCTTCTCCTAATCCTCCTGAGTAATAAGAACCTAAAAATATCCATAAAATCCATGTAATAAACAATAATGTGTCTTCCCAGCTAGTCTCTCAAGCATTTGATCAATAAATGGGAGGGGGAAATGGTCCTTGCGAGTGGTTTGATTTAGTTTCCTATAATCATTACACACACGACAACTGTTTTTCACCCTCATTGGAACAAACTCATCTTTCTCATTTTTAACGATAGTAACACCACTATTCTTAAGAACAACCTAAATAGGACTCACCCACTGGGAATTTGAAATGGGATAAATTATACCTTCCTCAAGCAATTTTTCAACCTCTTTTTTAACAACCTCCAAAAGGGTTGGATTGAGTCTCCTTTGTGGCTGCCTAACTGGTTTAGCCCCATCCTACAAAAGAATCCTATGCATGAAAATAGAGGGGATAATAACTGATATGTCAGCCAAGGTCCACCCAATTACCATAATGTTCTCCCTCAAAAGATTCAAAAGTTTTTCTTCATGTTCAAAAGGGAGATTGTTAGCAATGATAATAGGTAATTTCTCACCACTTAACAAGTATGAGTATTTGAGGTTAAGTGGAAATGTCTTGAGTTCCAATGCAGGGGGTGATGTATGGATGGAGAAATTGAAGGAACTGAAATATGTGCACAATGAACATCAGTATCAGAATACACATCATCAAAATAAGAGAATAAAGCATCAAAACCATCAGCATATCCAATAGCAATGTCATAATCAGAGTTTGCATGATCAGAATCAAAGTATGAATCCATTTAAAAATAAAATCTAATAGAGTTTTGTGCATTAGAAACATGAGTGTAAGTGATTTTAGACATCAAACTAGAACCAATAATCATACTCTCCCTATGCACAGGACAATCAGATTCCATGGGGTTTTTATTTGGTGATTCAAAATGGGAGATAACAAAATAAGAATAGTCCTATGAGGGGTACTTCATGGAGTCCATAACATTAAATATTACAAATTCATCCCCAAACTCCATGGAAGGTGTACCCTCATTGACATTTATGATAGTTTTTTGTAGTTTTGAGGAAGGTAATACCTATGATAATGGGAGCATGAGAACCTACCTGATCGTCCTTCATTTTAAGCACATAGAAATATGCTAGAAAGATCATGTCTCTTACCCCAACAAGTAAATCCTCAAGGACTTCTGCTGAATATGCTATAACTCTATTCTCCAACTGCATCACTACTCTCATCAGTTTCAACTCACCAACCTGTAAGGAATAGAATACAAAGTTAGGCCTTACATTTATAGAAGCTCCTAAATCAGAAAGAGTATCATAAAAGTGTAACTCCCCTATGGTGCATGGGATGGTGAATATCTCTGGATCCTTGCACTTTGTTGGCATTGCTAGAGTTGGTGTAATGAGTGCTGACACATTTCTTCCAAGATTAATCCTATCATTTCCCTTGACCCCTCTTCGATTGGTACAAAGTTCTTTTAAGATTTTTGTATACCTTAGGATTTTCTTGATGGATTCAAGTAGAGGGATGTTGATCTCCACACACTTGAATGTATCCAAAACATCTTTATTCATCACCTCTTTAGCCACCTTCTTGGTTTATAAAACCCTGTTTGGAAAGGGAAAGGGTTTATGAGGAACATCATTAATCAGTTTCTTACCTTTATCTTTCTTCTTGGGTTTCTCATCAGCTGGTTTTGAATGGGTCATCTCCGGAGTTGAGGTGAATCCCAGTGGAACGATAGGTGAATATGTATCAGTTGTTTGCTTTTTCACTTCTTAATATGATGGTACTGACATTACCCTTGGGATTTGGAGTAGTTTGGAAGGAATATTTTCGAAGTTCTTACTTACCAGTTCATGGAGGGCGGTGGAAATTTGGCTCATTTGAGTCTTCAATTCCCTCATCTCCAAACCTTGACTCTTTATCTCATTTTATTGATTAAGAACAATTTGATTCAAAATATTATCAGTGTTAGAGTCTACCTTGGGTGGGGGATTCCCTTGTTGCTGGATTTTTGATTCTTGGGCTTTAAATCTCCTTTGGGGTTATTGGAAACCCTACTAGTAAGGCAGAGGATGCATGAAGTTTTGTTGAAAAGGGGGCCTTTGTTGTTGTCCAAAGCCATACCTAATGTCTGATTGATCCTTCCACCCTTGGTTTTATGTTGGAGCAATGGAATCAAACTTCTTTTGGAGATATGGTTGCTACTACTATTGATATGGTCTCCCAGGAAACACTACTGCACAATCTTCTATTTCTTGTAGTTGGGGGAAATTGTCAGTTGGGTGGTCTGTTTCAGAGCAAATGCCACATGGCCTCATAGGAGTGCATTGAGATTTTTTTTGAGCCAAACTAATCTGCCTCACCATATTGGTCAATTATTATAACTTGGTTTCAATCAAATGACTCTCAATAGAAGAAGGACTTACCTAATGTACTCCCCTAACATGTGGTGTACCTCGATCGCCAAATTGTTGGGAGTTTTGGGACATCTTGTCAATTAATATAGGTGCAGTCACTAGTGTCTTGTCCATCAATGGTCCTCCATCTACGACATCCACCATGATCCACTCCATAGGTGTGAGTCCTTCATAGAAGTATTGGATGAGGAGTTTCTCACTGATTTGGTGATGTGGGTAGCTTGCACACAACTTCTTGAATTGCTCCTAGTACTCATACATTGACTCCCCTTGGGATTTCTTGGTCCCCAATATCTCTTTTTTGAATGGATTTGGTCCTTGAATATGGAAAAAATCTTTGCAAGAAAAGACGTTTTAAATCGTTAGAACAAGTTACATCTTCAGGTTGTAAATAATATATCCAATATTTCGCATCTCCATCAAGTGAGAATGAGAATGATATTAGTTTGATTTGATCTTCAGATACATTTCTTGGTTTTAGGGTTGATCAAAAAACATTAAATTCTTTAAGGTTTTGGTTTGGGTCCTCACCAGATAATCTATGAAACTTTGGAAGAAGGTGAATTAACCCTGATTTCAGTTCAAAGTCCGATTCGAGATTTGGGTATGCAATGCAATTTGGTTGATAGTTAATATCAGGTGCAACCAATTCTTGAATGGTTAAATTAAGTTCATATCCATTATTTTCAGCCATTGGTTCTTATTTTATTGTTGAATTTGAATTTCTTCCAATTTCAATGTTTTGAGATTGGAGGAATTCTCCAACTGGTTGAATGTTGAAACTTCCCGTAGACTGAGAATGTCTGATTCGAGCCCTAAGGATGCATTCAATATCAGGATCAATATCTAAGAGATCTTCGGGATTATTTCATGTCATAAATCATATAAAAATAAAAGGAAGGAAAGTTGACCATAATAAAAATGAGAAGTTTGAGTTGATGGTCCAAAAATAAGAAGAAGAAAAAAAATTCAGATCTGGTAAAGAAGGAAGAAAGAAGAGAAGAAGAGAATAAAATGAAAAAAACCTATAAATGGTTGAAATAATTACTTGTATCCATGAAAACAACCCCAATTTTAAAGGAACTATCATGGGTTCCCTCAAATGATTAGTGGTTTTTGGGTACTTAGGTGCAATAGAGTGGCTGACCAAGGTCGTCTCTAAAAAGAGGAAGTAAATTTGACAAATTATTAAAGGTATTTTGAAAATAACATAAAATGGAATAATAATACAACTTGAAAGGATGTGGGGGTTGTTTACCATTCATAAATCTAGAATAAGTTTTCTAGAATAATATTGTATATTTTTTTTTTTATTTTTGAAATAAAGTTCGATAAAAAAGACACAACAAGAAGGTGTTTTTTCAGAAAATATTTTAAAAGGCGTAATCGATCTAAATCTACCTCTTCAATAATTTATTAATCATTACAATTTAAATTAATATCTACTTAATTATGATCCCTTAATTTGTTAAATCCTAAACCCTACAAGAATTAACTTTTCCACAAAGATGAAGTGAATTTAGCCCTAGGCTAACTTCAGAACATGCAATCGCAACACCCTACTTCGATTGCTGTTATAAGGTTAGATTATGGTCAATGGTAAATTAAGGAACATATAATCTCTGGAAATCATAATTAATTGAGTTTAGGGATTATATTTGAACACTACAAATTGATCCTGCGTGGTTTTGAATTACCAATTAAGTTCGCACTCTCACAATTCACACAATTCTTGACCTCATGTGATTTGTGTTTATTATTCAATTGCTTGCTTAGTTTCATTTAAATTAAAAAATAAATTAATAGATCATATTATGTGAATTACAGTATCTCATTGATTCAAAATAAATTAATGAAGGAGGTGATAGGTAGATTGATTACAAAAAAGAACTACTCTTCCTTGGGCGGTGTAGTCATCGTAGAAACGTTTTGCATTTGCAAAGGTTTAGAGAGGGTAGAAACCAATATAATTTATACTCTTGATTCCAGAACAATTAGTAATATTAAGAGAAGAATAAATTTTAACAAGACAGAAGAAAATAGAATAAATAAAAGTACTACAAAGAAGTTTATTACACAAACAAAATCATTACAACACGAAGAAGAAGAAGAAGGCTTCGTCGAAGGGATCCTTGCTTCAAGAGCTAACCTTTTTTAAATGGTTGTATAATTGGAGTGGATCCACTTATACTCTTCCTTGAACTTCCTAATTCACGTCCCAACCCCACCAAATTAGAAAAACACCAATTTATAGAGCGGTGGGGAGGCTAGGTTCAAAGTGATTTCAAGTGTGAATGGAGAATCTCGGCCAAATATTTTATGCCAACTTGCACCGCCCATTTGACCACCAAAACGCATGAATCAGCTGTCCTTACAGAAGTATTATTCATGATAAAATGATTCCTTGATCTCCTTTCAAAATTTGGGCCTAATCCAAGTCCATATGAAGAAGTTATGGCCCAAATACAGAACCCATGTCCAATCTAGAGAGTCTAGCCCAACTTTGACTTCATGACCCATTTACAGCATCCAAATGCATGATTTAGCTACAATGTCCTAAATTAAAGTTATTGAAAATTATTTCAAGAACACATTTAAAAAGTATTAGGTTCAAATAATTCAAATAAAATTATTTATGTTCGAAATGCTACAGTGAATTTTAAAGGGTAAAACTAGAATTTTCATCAAATTTCCAATTGAACAATCTAATCCCAAATATTTTATAAATGAAAACATTTACCACAATGTGAGGAAATTATATCATTTATTATCAATAAAAAATTCAATAAAAATGTGTTTTATTAACTCCCTCACACTTACCCTTTTGCACTCCTGGGAAAAACCTCATATCACGTATTCCGAAATATTGTGATAACTAAACATTGATATCAAATCAAAACAAATTTTAAAATACATATCATTAAGATCCAGTAATTCCACACCAAGAAACAAAATATATCATTCCTTATAAAAAATTATTATTTTAAGTTCTCCAATTATATCATTCAACATATTTCCACTTCATTTATCCCTCTATGCACACAAAACACTTACCTTACTTGAATTTTCTCTTATCACACAAATGTCAATTTTTTAGCAATGTATTTCTCATCCAAACTCATACAAGGGTCACCATAGGCTTTATAAATTCTTACATCGCCACCCAATGTGAGTTAAGGACATATGTCTATCATGATTACTTTTCAGGGTTGTTCTGTGGCTTTCGGTGGGTATGATTTAGATGTGAAAAATTCCAAGGCTGAATGAGGAGGGATTGACTCTTTTTGAAGAAAACATTGCATTAATCTAATTTTCACTTAAATACGGTCTCCTCCTCAATCCCCATAACATAAATTCATCTTCATCATCATGAAAAATAAAGGAATGTTCACACCATTCAACATTTCAGCAGTAAAAATGTCAATCTTCTCAAACATGATTTTCTTGAAAGCTCTAGATAGGTACAACTTTCTCCCTTTATTAGAAGCTCCATAAAGACACAACTTCACTTATCATGAAAGCTCTAGAAGAGGAAAAACTTTCAATATAATTATTTTCTTCAGAATTTAATTTTCCACCCAAAGTTTCACAGAATGTGGTAGCACAACACAAGGCAGCTTCCCCCACACTTAATTCCTACTAGATCATGCAATTTCACTTCAAGAGTTGGTTGGATAGGGAAAATTGGCTTGTAATGTGGCTATCCTAACAGGCTGTTCATGGATTCTAAGGGATACAAGGATTAAATGTTCAAGGTAGGCCATTATAATAAAGGATTATTTGAAATAAGGGCTTTAATACCAAACAAATGTCTCAATAATTTAAACATAAGTACCTCAAACCCTCATATTTTGATAGGGATAAATCAAATTCTGGTTAAATCAAGCATTGTTTGGTTCTATCAAGAAGTTAGAAAAATGTAAAGAATATGAAAAGAATGGTTCAGAAGCCTCATAGGAAAGTGATTTTGAATATAATGACAGTGAGACATGTCATGGGATTAAAAATTCAGAGTACTTTTTATGAAATTACTAAAGATTTGAACTTGAAAAAAAAGTTATTTTCAGCATTCATTTAAGCTCGGTTTCATGGGATAAATTGTTTCACTTATTGATATGAATTTCAAAATGGTGATGAGAATCATTTCCACTCATTAGTTTTAAAAACACACAAAAAATTGAAAAATAAACACACAAAATTTGAAAAACACACATTTTTTTGAGAATCATTGAAAAATAGGAAAACAATTGAAATTACTAAACTAAAAGGTTCCCACCCCACACTTAAAATATTGAATTGTCCTCAATTTGAACCCATGAGATGATATATTCACATAAAATGTATAATTTTAAACAGGACAAAGTATAACAAAGTGAAAGGGTTAGGAACATCCTGATATGATCAAGTGATGATGGGGTCATGCAGTGTGATGAAATCCACTGCATCGGTAGGAAGTCACTCAATGTATCTATTTAAACGTTTCCCATTTATTGTAAAGATCATTCCTATGTCCTCTTGTGTGATTTCTATTACGCCATAAGGAAAAACATTAGTCATAACATAAGGACCTAAACACCTGGAACACAACTTACCAAGCATTAACTTCAGTCGTGAACTATAGAGAAAGACTTTCTCTCCAATATGAAATTATCTTTTCTAGATCATTTTGTCATGATTTTCTTTTGATATTTCCTTGTAGAGACTTGAGTTATCATATGAATACAATTGAATATCCCCAAGCTCTTGAATTTGCAGCATCCTTTGGATTCCATCTAGGGCTAAATCCATGTTACATTTATTTATATCCCAATAAGACTTATGCTCAACTTCCACAGGGATATGACACACTTTCCCGAAAAAAAATCGAAATGAGGACATACTAGTGGGTGTATTGTATGCTATCCTATAAGCCCACAATGAATCATCAAAGTGCTTGTTCCAATCTTTCATATTCGGCTGCACGGTTTTCTCAAAAAATCGTTTCAACTCACAATTTGAAACATCAGCCTGACCATTTGTTTGGGGGTGGTATGGTGTTGATGTTTTGTGTGTCACCCCATACTTTTTAAGGAGGGAATCCAAATCCTAATTTCAAAAGTGCGTCCCTTGGTCACTGATAATGGCCTTCGGTACTCCAAACCTGAAAAAAATTTGTGCTTTGACAAAGTCCACAACAACATGATAATCCTCAGTCCTGGTGGCTTTAACCTCCACCCATTTGATCACATAATCAACGATATCCAAAATATAAAGTAAACCAAATGAAATAAGAAAAGGACCCATAAAATCAATTCCCCATACATCAAAAACCTCACAAAATAATATGGCTTGTTGGGGAATCTCGTGTCTCCTAAAAATATTACCAGTGTTTTGGCAATGTGAGTGAGACTTATAGAACACATGATCATCATGGAATAAACTAGGCCAATACAATCTTGAGTATAAATCTTTCCTAGCTGTCCATTGGGGTCTAAAGTGTCTACCACAAGAAATTGTATGAAATAATTGCAGAACAGACTCAAACTCATGATTAGGAACACACCTCCTAATAACATGGTCACTACACATGCGCCATAAGTGGGAATCATCCCGCACATAAAATCTAGACTCACTTTTTAACTTTTGGATTTGATGTTTCTTTAAAATTGCAGGAATTTCATATGAAACAAGGTACTTCACTAAATCTGCATACCAAGGATGCGTACCTGATATGGAATAAAGATTCTCATCGAGGAAAGTTTCCCAAAGTGGTATGTGGTCCAAGGTGTCATCCTCTAGTGTGTGAGTAAGCCAACTCATGTGGTCTGCCACTAGGTTTTTAAACCCCTTCTTATCATTTATCTCGATGTCAAATTCCCGATGAAGGAGTATCCATCGGATTAGACTGGGATTTGCATTTGGCTTCTTCAATAGGTACCTTAGAGTCCTTTTATGTGGTTGTGTAGTTTGATTGGGCCAAATCCAATGTACATGATGCACATGCAATCACATGTGTACGTCCCTCCACCCTCTGAGATAAGGCATCTCCAACCACAAATTTGGAGGCGTCACACATAAGCTCAAAAGGAAGCTCCCACTGTGGGGGCTTTATGATCGGTGGAGTGTTCAGATACTTATTTAGCTCATCAAAGGAAGTTTTGAAGGAATCATCAAACACAAAATCAGAATCCTTTTGAAGTAATCATGACATAGGAAGAGAAATATTACTAAAATCATTGACAAATCACCGATAAAATCCTGCATTCCCTAAAAAAGATCTAACATCATGCACACATGAAGGATAGGGTGGAGATGAAACAATATTTACCTTAGATCTATCAACCTATATTCTGTGTTTTGACACTACATTCCTTAACACAATGCCATGCTCTACCAGGAAATGACACTTTTCAAAGTTCAAGACTAGATTATTCTCAATACAACGATTCAACACCTTTCCCAAACTACTTATACATTCATCAAATTAGGATCCACACACTGTAAAGTCATCCATAAATACCTTAATGCAGGACTCAATGAAATCTGAAAAAATACTCACCATTTATCTCTGGAAGGTACCTGGGGCATTGAAAAGTCTAACTGGCATCCTTCGGTAGGCAAATGTACTGAGTGGAGCCAGAGAAATAGGAACCTGAAAATATCCATAAAATCCATCCAAGAAATAATAATGTGTCTTTCCAGCTAGTCTCTCAAGCATTTGATCAATAAATGGGAGGGGGGAATGGTCCTTGCGAGTGGTTTGATTTAGTTTCCTATAATCAATACACACACACCAACTGTTTTTCACCCTCATTGGAACTAAATCATCTTTCTCATTTTTAACAACAATAACACCACTTTTCTTAGAAAAAACCTAAATTGGACTCACCCTCTGGGAATATGAAATGAGATAAATTATACCCGCCTCAAGAAAAATCTCAACCTCTTTTTTAACAACCTCTAAAAGGGTTGTATTGAGTCTCCTTTGTGGATGCCTAACTGGTTTAGCCCCATCCTCTAAAATAATCCTATGCATGCACATAGAGGGGCTAATACCTGATATGTCAGCCAAGGTCCACCCGATTGCCTTAATGTTCTCCCTCAAAAGATTCAAAAGTTTTTCTTCATGTTCAAAAGGGAGATTTTCAGCAATGATAACAGGTAATTTATCACCACTTAACAAGTATGAGTATTCTATATTAGGTGTCAATGGATTGAGTTCCAATGTAGGGGGGTGATCCATGGATAAATAAATATAAGGAATTGAAATATGTGCACAATGAACATAAATATCAGAATATACATGATCAAAATTAGAGAATAAAGCATCAAAACCATCAGCATATTCAATAGACATGTCATAATCATAGTTTACATGATCAGAATAAAAGTATGAATCTATTTCAAAATCAAATCTAAGAGAGTTTTTTTTTCATTAGAAACAGGTGTGTAAGTGCTCTTAGACATCAAACTAGAACCAATACTCATAATCTCCCTAATCATAGGACAATCAAATTCCATGGGGTTTTTATTTGTTGGTTCAAAATGGGAGATAACAAAAGTAGAATGGTCCTTTGAGGGGTACTTCATGGAGTCTATAACATTAAATTTTAGAACTTCATCCCCAAAATCCATGGAAAGTATACCCTCATTGACATTTATGATAGTTTTTGCAGTTTTGAGGAAGGTCCTTCCTAAGATAATGGGAGCATGAGAACCTACCTGATCGTCCTCCATTTTAAGCACGTAGAAATCTGTAGGAAAGATCAGGTCTCTTACTCAAACAAGTACATCCTCAAGGACTCCTGCTGGATATGTCGTTGCTCTATTCTCCAACTACACCACTACTCTCATCAGTTTCAACTCACCAACCTGTAAGGAAGAGAATACAGAGTGAGGCATTACATTTATGGAAGCTCTTAAATCACAAAGAGAATAAAAAAAGTGTAACTCCCCTATGGTGCATGGGATGGTGAATGTACCTAGATCCTTGCACTTTGTTGGAATTGCTAGAGTTGGTGTAATGAGTGATGAAACATTACTTCTAAGACTGATCCTCTTATTTCCCTTGATCCCTCTTCGATTGGTACAAAGTCCTTTTAAGAATTTCACATACCTTGGGATTTACTTGATGGATTTGAGTAGAGGGATGTTGATCTCCACACGCTTGAATGTATCCAAAACATCTTTTTTACATCGCCTCTTCAGCCATCTTCTTGGTTTGTATAACCCTATTTGGAAAGGGAAGTGGTTTAAGAGGAACATCATTAATCTTTTTCTTACCTTTATCTTTCTCCTTGGGTTTCTCATCAGCTGGTTTTGAATGGGTCTTCTCTGGAGTTAAGGTGAATCCTGGTGGAACGATAGGTGTAAATGTATCAGTTGTTTGGTTTCCACTTCTTAATGTGATGGCACTGACATTCTCCTTGGTATTTGGAGTAGGTTGGGAAGAAATATTTCTATAGTTCTTACTTACTAGTTCATGGAGGGCGGTGGAAATCTGGCTCATTTGAGTCTTCAATTCCCCCAGCTTCGAACCTTGACTCTTTATCTCATTCTATTGATTAAGAATAATTTGATTCAAAATATCATCAGTGTTAGAATCTACCTTGGGTGGGGGATCTGGATTGTTGATGCTTGAGCTTCAAATCTCTTTTTGGGTTGTTGGAAACCCTGCAGGTAAGGCAAAGGCTGCTGGAAGTTTTGTTGAAAATTGGGCCTTTGTTGTTGTCCAGAGCTATATCTCATGTATGATTGATCCTTCCACCCTTGGTTGTTTGTTGGAGAAAAGGAATCAAACTTCTTTTGGGGATATTGTTGTTGTTGTTGCTGATATGTTTTCCCAAGAAACACTACTACACAATCTTCTATTTCTTGTAGTTGGGGGAAAGAGTCAGTTGGAAGGTCTGTTTCAGAGAAAATTCCACATGGCCTCATAGGAGTGGGTTGGGATGTTTTATTGAGACAAAGTAATCTTACTCACCATAGTGGTCAATTATTCTAACTTGGTTTCAATCAAATGACTCTCAAGAGAAGAAGGACTTACCTGATGTACTCCCCTGACATGCGGTGTAACTCAATCACCAAACTGTTGGGAGTTTTGGGCCATCCTGTCCATTAATGCATGTTCATCCACTGGTGTCTTATCCACCAATGCTCCTCCAGCCACGACATTTACCATGCTCCTCTCCATAGATGTGAGTCCTTTATAGAAGTATTGGATGAGGAGTTGCTCACTAATTTGGTGATGTGGTCAGCTTGCACACAACTTCTTGAATCACTCCCAGTACTCATACATTAACTCCCCTTGGGATTTCTTTATCCCTGAGATCTCATTTCGAATGGATGTTGTCCTTGAAGTTAAAAAAAATCTATACAAGAAAAGACGTTTCAAATTGTTCCAACAAGTTACATCTTCAGCTTGTAAATAACACATCCAATCTTTCACTGATCCATAAATTGAGAATGTGAATGATCTTAGTTTGATTTTCT
The DNA here is from genome assembly GCA_963277665.1 of Viscum album. Lineage (NCBI taxonomy): Eukaryota > Viridiplantae > Streptophyta > Magnoliopsida > Santalales > Viscaceae > Viscum > Viscum album. The sequence goes on from OY728165.1 coordinate 820,065,361, forward strand.
CTTCAGATAAATTTCTTGGTTTCAGGGTTGAGAAAACCACATTAAATTCTTTAAGGTGTTTGTTTGGTCCCTCACTAAATAATCCATTAAACTTTGGAAGAAGGTGAATTAACCCAGATTTCTGTTCAAAGTCCAATTTGAGATTTTCCTATGCAATGAAATTTTGTTGATAGTTAAAATCAGGTGAAACCAACTCTAGAATGGTTTTATTAATTTAATTTTTGTTATTTTTATCCATTGGTTTTTGTTTTATAGTTGAATTTTAATTGCTTCCAATTTCAATGTTCTGAGATCGGAGGAATTCTCTAACTGTTTGAATGTTGAAACTTCCCATAGACTGAGAATGTCTAATTCGATCCCTAAGGCTGTGTTCAATCTCAGGATCCAGATCTAAGAGATATTTGGGATTAGTTCGTGTAATAAATCATATAAAAATAAAAATAAGGAAATTGGACCATAATAAAAATGAGAATTTTGAGTTGATGGTCCAAAAAGAAGAAGAAGAAAAAAAATTTAGATTGGGTAAAGAAGGAATAAAGAAGAGAAGAAGAGAATAAAATGTAAAATAAAATAAATACCTTTAAATGGTTGAAATAATTACTTGCCTCCTCGTAAATAGTGCTAATTTTAAAGGTTATTTCATGGGCACCTCCAAATTATTAGTAGTTTTTGGGTACTTAGGTGCAACAGAGTGGCTGACCAAGGTCGTCTCTAAAAGGAGGAAGTGAATTTGACAACTTATTAAAGATATTTTGAAAATAACATAAAATAGAATAATAAAACTACTTAAAAGGATGTGGGGGGTTGTTTACCCTTCATAAATCTAGAACAAGTTTGCTGGAAGAAGATTGTATAATTTTTTTTGTTTTTATTTTTGAAATAATGTTCGATAAAAAAGACACAACAAGAAGATGTTTTTTAGAAAATATTTTAAAAGGAATAATCGATCTAAATCTAACAATTCAATAATTTATTAATCATTATCATTTAAATTAATATCCACTTAATTATGATCTCTTAATTTTTTAAATCCCGAACCCTACGAGAATTAACTTTACCACAAAGATGAAGTGAATTTAACCCAAGACTAACTTCAGAACATGCAATTGCAGCACCCCGCTTTGATTGATGTTATAAGGTTAGATTAAGGTCAGTGGTAAATTATAGCACATATTTTCTCTATAAATTAGAATTAATTGAGTTTAAAGATTATATTTGAACACTAAAAATTGATCCTGTGTGGTTTTGAATTACAAATTAAGCTCGTGCTCTCAAAATTCACACAATTCTCGACCTCACGTGATTTGTGTTTATTGTTCAATTTATTGCTTAGTTTCATTTAAATAATAAATAAATTAATAGATAATATTATGTGAATTAAAGTATCTCATTTAATCAAAATAAATGAATTAAGGAGGTGAGAGGTAGATCGATAACTAAAAAGAACTACTCTTCCATGGGCGGTGTAGTCATCGTAGAAATGTTTTGCATTTGCAAAGGTTTAGAGAGGGTCGAACCCAATCTTGTTTCTACTTTTGATTCCAGCCCAATTATGAAGATTAAGAGAAGAATAAATTTGAACAAAACATAAAAAAATATAATAAATAAAAGTAGAACAAATAAGTTTATTACACAAACAAAAGCATTACAACACAAAGAAGAAGAAGAAGGCTTCGTCAAAGGGATCCTTGCTTCAAGAGCTACCCTTGTTGAAATGGTTGGATAATTGGAGTGGATCCACTTATCCTCTTTCCTAAACTTCCTAATTCACGTACCAAACCCAAAAAATTATAAAAACACAAATTTATTGAGTGGTGGGGAGGCTAGGTTCAAAGTGATTTCAAGTATGAATGGGGAATCTCTACCAAATATTTTATTCCAACTTGTACCGCCCATTTTACCACAAAAACGCATGAATAAGCTATCCCTATCAAAGGATAATTCATGCAAAAATGATTCCTAGAGATTATCTCAAAATATGGGAATAATCAAAGCACATATGAAGAAGTTATGGCTCAAATACAGAACCCATGTCCAATTTGGCGAGTCCAACCCAACTTTGACTTCATGGCCCATTTTCACCAACCAAATGCCTGATTTAGCTACAATTTCCTAAATTAAAGTTTTATAAAATTATTTCAGGAACATATTTACAAAATATTAAGTTCAAATAATTTAAATAAAATTATTTATGTTCGAAATGCTACAATGAATTTTAAAGGGTAAAAATGGAATTTTCATCAAATTTCCAAATGAATGATCTAATCCCAAATATTTAATAAATGAACAAATTTACCACAATGTGAGGAAATAATATCATTTATTATCAATAAAATATTCAATAAAAATGTGTTTTATCATCCAACATCTGCATCTTTAAAGGTGCTAGCTCCCCACCTCGCATGACTGGTCAGTTAACTTTTCCCAATACAGAGCTGCACAGTGCCTGGTACCGATGATAATTGTCACACCCTATCATTATTCCAATCCAGGTAGCTATGATATTGTGGATTATACTTGCTATGAATCCTCTTATAGGCCTACTCCGATGTGGTTGACCCGAGGAGCTTCTTGATCCCTGTGGCCAGAAGGCCCTGTAGCCCGAAGGTGAGTACCCATCTGAACTACCCAACATGTATTATACTCATACACTATTTACTCTTACGAAAAGTGACATACACGACTTATCACATAATTTCATGGCAAGTACTATAAACTTAATAACCACATGTAAAACATGATATTTACGTATCATGTTATTCTTCAATGCACATAATGTAAAAACTGTTATACAACTTATAAATGATTTGAGGATATGAACATTATGTAGAAATTAATTAGGCACACACATATATATAAACCATCACATGATGTGTACTATCAAATTGAGGACCACACAGAACACATGTTGATAAATTTTGAACAATATAATAAATTATTTTTTAATTATGTGTAATTTGGTAAAAGTACATGACGTCTACATTACAGTTTACATGGCATGTATTTTTCTCATCATCTATCTGCATCATATGATTAGGGACTCGACATGTAACCATTCCATAGTAAACATTGTAGTACATGTAATGTACATGGGATACACGACGTGTGGTATCCAAGTTACATGGTCACCATTCATGTAGGTCGTTTAAGTGGATGCACAGACCATCTTTGACTAAAGGACTACACATCCTATATAGAAGTTACACAGTGTGTACTACAGCTGGCCATGTTCCAGGTTGGACCAGTCAACATGCAGTGTAAAATTAATTTAACCACATGTAATAAATGCACAAAACTTGAATTAATTCAAAATTAATTTAAGGTCCATTAAACACTAGTACATGGTGTGTACCTTCAGGTTACACGTCGTGTACTCTTGTGTTATTTTTCCAGACTCCTCAACACCTCTGGACGAGATCTTGGAATTTATTTCATTCATAAATTAATAGATTTGATTATATTTTTGAGAAAAGAAAAATAAGAAATAAGATCTCACAATTCATATTAAATAACGATTAAACTGGAAATGAAAAATAATGAGAAATGCATAAATCAATCAACAATATTTAAATAATTATAAATAATTATGAAACCCATATGATATCACTTGAAGGTTCTGGGAATAGTGAAATCATCATATGGGGCATTCCCAATATTTATTTTTGTCATGATCAATGATTAATATGATATTTACACAATGATAAACATCATGATCAATGAAATCGAATCAATGAATATAGAAAATGGATAAATGCTAGAACCAAAGTACAGAATCATCACATATTATTTATAATTAATTTAATAAATTAAATAATTAAATTACGAGAAATTATTTCTTCATTGATGTATCTGAAAACTTCTCTATGTCATACCGTCTTTTTATTTTAGTAATCAAGAATATATTCCCTAAAGTGGTGATCCACATGTGTTCCGCAAACCTCCAAACTTTGCCATAGGAATATATGGGTTCTAGCATGATAAATCCTAATGATTGTGTTCTTTTCCTTTGATCACCCTGATAACCACTTCAAGAAAGGGATCTCTTTAGTCTTTCTAGACTTGAGAGTTGTGGTGGAGGAGGATCACTCTTTATTCTTGAGAGTGTTTTTGGAGAGGGAGATATATAGGGATTTGAGAGGATTCTCTCAAAATATAGTTGTGCACAACATAAAATGAATTGGGTCTATTAACAAAATAATACAATTGAGATTATATACTTATAGGGTTAGAAAATAATAATTGCACATTCATCCTTTATTATTTTATTAATCCCCATAGAACCCCATTTTTATAATAATAATAATATTATTATTTCTTGACATGTGCTAAACTCACAAATTGAATTAAATATTATTTATTAAAATAATATTCAATATATATTATTTCTCACCACACCATTAAACTCTATCCTCCATTCATCCAAAATATTTATATGCATTGAATAATGACTATTTATTTAATAAATAAATATCACCGTGGTATTCGCCAATAAAAAATAAATATTATATTCACTAAGTAGAAAATAAATATTTATTTAATATTCTGATCAGATAATATTCTATAGAATTAACGGTGAATGAATATATACGATCAAGAAAACATGAATAATTATTAAACTACATGTGAGAATAATATTTATTCAACCTGTTAAATAATAAATAATATATTATTTAATTGAGATTCTAGATACACTTCATGTGTGATCCTCTAGACCTCTTTCTCATTGAAATTAGTCGAAGCAGCCCAAAGTATAAGGTTAGAATCTAACAACACATCAAGACACCAATAGAGAAAGAAGTTAATTCCACAATGACATAATACCTTATATGAACACTTACTGTGTAATATAAACCCTTTATCATGATATATCTAATCAAGGAGGTTGCATGCTGGTTCTATCAACCTATGTGCTCGATGTATCTTTCTTTGTCTTTCTAGAAATTGAACTTTACTATATAAAACAATGACCATGAATTTATTTAAGATATATGGTTTCCATAAAAGATCTTGAGATATCAACTTTATTTAAATAATAGGAGGGAAAGATCCTTTCTCGCATTATTCATTAATGGAATATTACACATGAAACATCCGAAGTATCCTAACTCACCTTGAACATATGTCATCACAGTTTTCATAAATACATTAAAGTACACGACTTATAATAATAATTAATAACAGTCTTAAAGTCTAAGGATCAATACACACATATGTATATAGGAACATCCAATGACTCATATAAATGTGGATTTCCTACCGGCAGGTCTCATTATCATAATTTCCTATATTATAAATTACCAATGGAATACACCATGAGAAGCTTTCTGAAATTCCTATGAATATTCACCCCTGATAGTCTGTATCATTTGTGTCCCTAAAATTATTTCATCCAGCTATAGAACATATATTTAAGAATACTTTTATGGAACTTTTGGGTTCTCATCATAGCGGGGAACTACTATGACCTTTTAATGCGACAACTACTCTTAGGACAATATCACATACTATGTCACAAAAAAAAAATAATCATGATGTGATAAGGAGTTTATTAATATTCATAATAATGAATAAATGTTATCATAATGTATATAAAATTTGGTTCTACGACACCAAATCCAACAAAAATATTCACTTGGAGTCATACCAGGAACACAATGTGTTGGATTGATGTAAGGTAAATTCACACACACCACAAATAAATTATGGATATTTTTCCTAAAGTTTCAATAAAATAAGAACACATTAACTTAATTTTGTCTATGTGATATGCCTTTTACACTAAAATGACACTTGAAATCACACACTTTGAGTAATATCGGCCACATCGTGTGTCAGGTTGACATGTGGTTGATTCTTACATGTCATAAATGAATTATGGATTGTTTTCCTAAGGTTTAAAAATAAAATGAGTCCATTTTATCAGTTTTGGATATGAGATGTATGTTTTAAACAAAAATAACATTTTTATATTGAAAACACATACTTTAATCCATACTGGCCACATTGTGTGTCTAATTGACATGTAGTTGATTCATACACATCACACATGAAATATAGATTGTTTTCCTAAATTATTAAGACAATTTTAGTTTACTTGCTTGGTTTTGGATTTATGACATGTGTTTTAAACTAAATGACACTTTTAATGTGAAAACACGCACTTTGAGACATATCAGACACATCACATGTCACATTGATGTGAGATCGATTCCTAAATGTAAAAAATGAATTATAGATCACTTTACTAAATTATAAATAAAATTCAAGCTTGTTTTCTTAGTTTTGGATATGTGATGAATTTTTTAAACTAAAATGACACTTTTAATGTGAAAACGCATACTTTGAGTCATTCTATCAACATATTGTATCAGAATGATGTATAGTCAATTTCTATATGTCACAAATGAATTATGGATCAATTTTATATTGTTTAAAAATAATATGATCTCATTTACTCAGTTTTTACAATGTGATGACCATTTTAAACTAAAATGACACTTTTATATTGAAAACACACACTTGGTTGATATATTTTTTAAAATTAATTTTCAATTTATTTATAAATTATTATTGATTTTTTTAATATTAAAATTTGATATAATTTCCCAAATGTCCTACATGTTTAACTTTAGTAACTTAAGAAATATTCAAGTTACCCTTCAGTAACTTAAGAAAATTTTGAGTTACCCTTCAGTAACTTAATAAATCTTCAAGTTACCCTTCAGTAACTTAATAAATCTTTGAGTTACCCTATAGTAACTTAAGAAATATTCAAGTTACCCTTCATTAAATTAATAAATTTAGAGTTACCATTAAGAAACTTAATAAATCTTTAATTCACCCTTTAATAACTTATGAAAATTTTAAGTTAACCTTTAGTAACTTAAAAAATATTCAAATTAACCTTTAGTAACTTAAGAAAATTTCGATTTACCCTTCATTAAATTAATAAATCTTCAATTTAACCCTTTAGTAACTTAAGAAAATTTTTATTTACCCTTCAGTGACATAATAAATCTTTAATTTACCCTTTAGTAACTTAAGAAATGATTGAGTTACCCTTTATTCTGGTCACATCATATGTATAATTGATGTGTAGTCAATTACTACACATCAAAAATGAATTATGGTTTTTTATCCTAAATTTACAAGAATATATGACCACATTTACTTAGTTTTTACTATATAACATGTGTTTTAGAGTAAAATGATGCTTTTAATGTGAAATCACACACTTTGAGTCATACCGACCACATTGTGTGTCATATTGACATATAATTGATTTATTTATATCAAACATGAATGATGAATAATTATACTAATGTTTAATGACAACATGAGATCATTTTATTTGTTTTGATAATTTGATGCATGTTCTAAACTAGAATGACACTTTTACATTGAAAACACACACTTTGAGTCATACCGACCACATTGTGCATCCAATTGAAGTGTGCTTAATTCCTAAATGTCATAAATGAATAACATATTGGTTTAATAATGTTTTAAAATAATCTAAGATCATTTTATTAGTTTTTCCTTTGTAACACCTATTTTAAACTAAAATGACACTTTTAATGTGAAAACATGAACTTTGAGTCAAACCATACACATTGTGCATCATATTAACATGCGGTCGATTCCTAAACATCAAAAATGAATTATGGATATTTTTATTAATCTTAAAAAAAATACAAGCTCATTTTCCTAGTTTTGACAATGTGATGTGCATTTTAAACTAAAATGACACTTTTATATTAAAAACACACAACTAGATTCATACCATCTAGATTTTATATTGGATTGAAATGTGGTTTATTTATATAGATTAAAAATGTATTATGGATCATTGTACTAAATTTTGAAATCAATAAATGTTTTTTTGGTTTTGACAACATGACATGTGTTTTAAACTAAATGACCTTAGAGATTAAATAACCTCTCATTATTTTCAACTTCGAACCCTGGTTCAACTTCCTTCAGAGTTATTTCCTTATTTCTAATTTTAGAATTGGATTGAGATATAGGTGTGGAATCTCTATTAGTATTTATAGTATCTTTCATTGTCATGTATTTGGTTGAATCAAACATGAAAAATAAAGGAATTAATCTTTTTTCTTCATCATGGAGCTGGAAGTAATTATAATAGGTCCCGAACTATTTTTAAAAATTCATCAAAAGATAAAAAGACACAAAATTAAAATTATGAGTCTATGAGCATGGAAGTAACTTTCCTAGAAATTGGTGATATGTCTTTAGATTTGTGGGTATAAATATCCTTAACCCATTACATCTCATTATTATCTCACATGCAACCTTGAAATCCAATATCTAATGAGCATGAGTATCTTTGGACATGTCACTAGCTCTTACAGAACCCGTAGAGAATAAAACTCTATGATACTTATCCTTTATAAATAAGTCAATATTTCTTGGTTTTAAGTTCATTACCAAATCATTTTCTTGTTTTTAATAACTCATCCTTACCCTTAAAGGAATTAAATTAGTGAATAATTGAAAATAAATGAACGGATAATCGAGGAATGATCATATACCCTTTAAAACATTTTAAAACTTATAGTAACAATAGAAAGATTGAAGAACTCACAAGGTATATAGGTTTAGTAAATGTATCTAAAAGGTTGAATTGATGATATAATGCATTCATAGATGCAGGTGGATTTCAATGTATCTAAAATTATTTCTTATCAAGTTGTGGATTGTTATCGAGATACTTTTGTTGCTACTACTAGATTAAACACCCTTAATCAAAAATTTCATACTGTTTTCATCAGGCGAAGGAACCAAATGTGGGGGAGGATCATCAACTCTATAGCCTCAGTTAAGATGGGTTAAAAATCTATGGTGGGGTTAAAATTCATTTATAATGATGAGAGTATAAAATATAAAAAAATGTTTGAATGATAATTAAAAATGTAAGATTAAAATAAAAATAAAAATAATTTATTTCCAATACTACATGAATTTTATTTTATAAAAAATAATATATAATCATTATGATACTAACACATCACATCATAATGCATCTCTAAGGTATTATCCAATACTAGATCACAAGTATAATAGGTAATCACCTCAACTTGATGTCGTAAAACATTCTGACACTATGTACTCTACCCACTCATCCCTAAACAAATTTACTTCTTATTTTGAGTACGTAGATTGTTGAAAGCCCTGGTAATACTAAGACAATATATAAAAACAAACTATTAACAAATATTTTAAATGAAATTGTAATTACCTATAGAAATTATTTGTTTTGGGATGCTAGTTTGTTGATGGTATAAAATATCCTTCAAATATTCTTAATAATAATTATTATTTTGTTTCAAAAACTGCAGAAACATTGACCAAAATAAGTAAATTGTTTTGAAATATGTTTTTATAGTAAAATATTACTATATATATTATGTGCCCGATTTTTGTATAATTTTTCATACATTCTATTAAGTATAAACACATCTTTTAACCTAATACATGTTGTTTTGTAGATAAAATACCTTATTTGAGTGTTCATGGTACTTTTCAGGTATTTTCTATCAAAATTCACAAATCAAGAACAACCAAAAGAGAAATTCAACCATACCCGACATGTACTTTATACACACACACTGTGTACCTTTTCCCAGACATGGATAGGCCAAACTAAGTATACACCCAAGTAGTCACCCAGATATTACACAATGTGTACAACCCATTCACACACTGTCTCATCCCTTTTAGATGTGATTGGTGTCTGAAGTTGATACTACACACCATATGGGGAAGTTCTACACACCGTGTACCCCCACCAATCGACCAACGATGCATTCAAAGTTAGTGAGTGGTGCACAACTCACCTACTGATGGAGAAAATAAGGTCAACTCACCGTGGTACATGACATGTACTTTATATTACACATCATGTAGTTTTAAAATATTTAAATAAGAGGGAATCCCTCTATATTTAGGGTTGGATATCCAGGGGGAGGTACTACCGCTCTACCGTTCGAGCCTCCCTTGGATCCATTTCAGATTTTTCTTTTCTATTATTTAATTCTGTTTAGTGTAATTCTTCTCTTCCCCATTTTCCTCTCATACCATGGTAGGGATTGAGTTTTGGATCAATTTTCACACCGTGACCATGGTTATAAGAGGATATTCCCCTCATGTTGGTGTTGTAATAAGACTCTGGTTTGTTGTGATTTAAATTCTGAAGTGTTGATTTCATTATGAATCCTATTTTACAATTCCTTTACTAAACTAAATTCCAACATCACCGTTAGTGTCGTATCATACCAAGAAAGAAACCAATGGATAATACTAAAGGAGTTGTAGTGGATGAACCCATGAACATTAGGGGAACCATTTTCCAATTTTTTTAGGGGTATGGAATTAATTTTTATTTGAATATTTAATTACCAGACCAAGGAATTGAAGTTTAAATACACAATAATTAGTTATTGGACCAGGAAACTTTGATAGAATTGTATCCCCATGGTAAAAATATTTTCACTTATAATATAAATACTAAAGAATGAAATTCATAATAAAACCTAATTAGATTGAAACCTCAATATGCCTTTTCTTCTATTTTTTATGTTCTTCTTTTTTTTTTATTTAAATTTTCACAAATAGTTTCACTGTTTCAACTTTCTCCTTCGTTTCTTCTTCTTTCTGGGAATCGACTAAAACTTGTTGAATTGAACTATGTTATTTTTTCTCCATACCCCCCATGGGATCGACCCAAACTATCACTAATTACCCAGTTAGTTGGTTTAGAAGAGAATAATAACTTCTATTTTGGACCGCACCTTGTGATAAGGGTGACACCAAATTCTGGCATCGTTACCAGGGACATGATTTAATGGTGTTTTTTTTGAATTGAGTTAGTGTAAATTAAGTGAAAATAAAAATCATAAATTATGGAAAATTCTATTCTTAACCTCATTTATGTTTTTAATTCTTTTAGTTTTTAACTTTTATTCTTGGTGTGTTGTTTGGTGTTGTGCAGGATCACAAGTGCATGAGTGGCCAAATCACTCATTCCAAGAGTGCCGAGTCATCAAAAATACTTCCTCTTGATCTGTAAATTGAACAAGCGATCTTAATGAAATGTTTGGAATTTATGGGAGAGCACAACCAAAATTCCCCCATGGAGAATTTGGAAGAAGAAGAGCCATCTTCTGTCTAAGGAGTTGGACAGAAGTTTGTACTTGATGGAAACTTAAACCAACAGCTAGCTGCTGAGGGTGAGCAGAACCAACATCCACCAGCCAATTTTATGGAGTTCATTCCATGAAACTAGCAAAGACAACCAGCTCCATTTGATATGGGATATGGCCATCAGCAACCCCAACAGTATCTTCTACTAGAGAGGCTACCATACATGCCTTAGAACCAGGGGCCATATTTTTCTCAGGAGCAACAGTTTATTCCTCTACCTCCCTAAGAAAAAATGCCTCCATGCTGTTCCCTTATGGAGTATGGGCCACCTTATATTCATGGAGCAGATACGGGTATTATTAGACCACCAGTGCAAGCCCAATATTTCAAGATTAAGTTGGATATCATGCAGCTTATCCAAAATACAGTGCAGTTTGGGGGTTTACCAAGTGAAGACCCCAATGACCATCTCTCCAATTTTCTTGAGATATGTGACACATTCCATTACCACGGAGTGTTTGAGAATTCCATTCATCTTTAATTATTTACCTTACTATTAATGGATAAATAAAAGTACTATATTAAGGGATTTCCTCAACATTCTATCCTCACTTGGGAGGTATTGGCACATAGATATTTGTCTAAGTATTTTCCTCCCTCCAAGATGGTGATGTTGCAGAACAAAATTCACAACTTTCAGTAGCATGACTCCGAGTCACTATATGAATCTTAGGAGTGTTTTAAAGAAATTTTGAGGAAGTTACCTCATCACAGACTTATATTGTGTATTAAAGTATAAAATTTTTATGGGAGTATTACTACGAGCAACAAATCAATGGTGGATGCAGCTGTTGGAGGAACGATTATGAGGAAATATCCAAAGGATATTTTTTATCTACTAGAAGAGATATCAGCCAATAGCTTTCAAAATAATTCTAAGTGGGGAACTAAGATGAGGATAATTCATAACATTGATTTAACTACAATGATTTCTTCCCAACTTGATGTCGTATCAAAGAAAATTGATAATTTAAATCTAAAAACCACATCACAAGTCTAAGCAGTAAATCATCCAGTATGTAGCGAATGTGGTGATAACCATGTCATGGTTAATGTTTGGGGTCATGTGACGGTCCTTTAACAAGTGAGGTAAACTATGTTTCTCAAAAGTGAGTGCCAAACATGTACCCTCAATACCAGAACCCGACTTGTAAAAATAATGCAAACATGGGTTGGGGAAAACAATAGAAAAATCCTCAGCCCCCTCCCCAGATACCACCCGATTATGGTCAGAAATAGTAGTATCAAAATCCATACCCGAGATAACAATAGGAAAATCAATATCAGTAGGGATCTTACTAGCATCATGGGTATCAAAACCCTCATCCGGTGTAACCACCGAGACATCAACAACCTCAATAAGTTATACAACAACAACCTTAGAAGGAGAAACCATCAAGACTAGAAGAGATGATGTATAAATTCATTACAACAATTTAGAAAAGATTTCAAAATCAAGAGACATCCATTCGAAGCCCCGAGAATGAAATTGGATATCTTTCTAATCAACTCTCTTTAAGGAAACACAATACACTACCAGGTAACACCAAGAAGAAACCAAGGGAGGAAGCTAATGATGTCATATTAAGGAGTGGGGAGAACTTCATTAGAAAGTGACTACAAGGTAGGGTGAAGATAAGAATCAAGATAAAGTTGTACCCTATTTGGATAGAGAAGCTAAAGTTAAGGATCCTTCCTCATCACAAGATCTGTTAAAAGGCAATGAGGCTCCATGTGACAAAGGAAAAGAGGTGGTTAAACCTTATGAACCCACATTAACATTTTCATAACATCTGAAGAAAATGAAATTGGAAATTTTTTTTGGAAAATTTATGGAGATATTCTAGAAACATCACATCAACATCCCCTTCACAGAATCATCGACTCAAATTCCAACATATATGAAGTTAATTAAGTAAATCCTCTAAAAAAAGGAAGATGAAGGATTTGAGAACCATTACTATCACTAAGGAATTCTCAGTAGTGGTTCAACACTCTCTCCCTCCAAAACTTAAAGATCCTAGAAGTTTTACTATCCCATGAACAATTGGATCTTGTGATTTTGGAAAATCTCTTTGTGAATTAGGGGCTACTATCAATCTTATTCCCTTTGGAGTTTTTAAGAATCTAGGGCTAAATGATATCAAACAAACTCAAGTGGAATTTTCAACTAGATAATCAGTCAATTAAATATCCTAATGGAATAATTGAGGATGTGCTAGTCAAAGTAGAACAATTTATTATTCAGGCTGATTTTATCATACTTGATATGGAGGAAGACCAAGAAGCACCACTGATTTTGGGAAGACCCTTTTTGGTTATGGGAAATGTTTTGATAGATGTTCACTAAGGAAAATTGATTTTCTGAGTAGGGGATGAAAAAGTATATTAAAATATCCTCAAAGCTGTCAAGTAAGCATTATTCATGGAGAATGAGGACTGTTGTGCCTTAACTACAGTTAAAGATTATTTTGGCCATACAGAAGGTGATATGGGATGCTGCTCTACTTCTGATGAACCAGTTTCCACATAAATCCAAACCGAATGTGAACCAGAAGAGTTGTAGTTTATTTTAGGCCAGGTCGATCATTATTAGTAGTGATCGGTAGTTCCAGATATTTTAGGTCAGGCCGAAGTTGAACTAATTGTGCCTTCAGTTCTTAAATCCCCATTGCTTGAATTGAAACCTCACTCATTCTATTTAAAATATGGATATTTGGGTGACAAGCATACGCTGCTGGAAATTCTCAATGCATTGCTCACGCAAGATCAAGAGGATACACTTTTATAGGTTCTAAGAAGAATGAAACATGCTATCAGTTAGATGGTTACTAACCTAAATGGAATTATTCCAACCATTTTCACACACAAGGTGCTACTTGAGGAAGGAGCTAATCCCTCTCGGCAACCATATTGATAGTTAAATACTCCAATAAAGGAGGTTGTGAAGAAATAAGTGATCAAGATTTTAGATATAAGCATTATATATCCAATATCTAATATCCCATGGGTGAGTCCCTTGTAAGTGGTTCCCAAAAATGGGGGGATCATCATGCTTTCCAATGAAAAGAATGAGATTATCCCAAAAAGAATAGTTATAGGATGGAGGGTTTTTGCGGATTACCGAAAGCTCAAAGATTCTACATGAAAAGATCACTTCCCACTTCCATTCATGGATCAAATACTGGAGCTCTTGGCAGGGAATGATTTCTATTGTCTTTTAGATGGTTACTCAGGGTATAACCAGATTTCAATTGCCCCTAAAGATTAGGAGAAAAGAACCTTCACGTGCCCTTATGGAACCTTTTCACATCATTGTATGTATTTTGGCATGTTTAATGATCCATTAACCTTCCAACAGTGTATGTTGGCTATATTCCATGACATGTTGGAGAAAATTCTGGAATTTTTCATGGAAAATTTCTTAGTCTATGGAAATTAATTCAACTCATGTTACATAATTTGGAATTAGTCCTAGAGCAGTGCGAGTATACAAATATCATCTTGAATTGGGAAAAATGCCACTTCATGGTGAAAAATGACATTGTATTAGGCCACAAAGTCTTCATGAAATTAATCAAAGTAGATCCTGTAAAGATCAAAGTGATATCACAACTTCCCATTCCAACTTCTATCTGAGGAATATGAAGCTTTCTTGGACATACTTGATTTTATAGACAGTTTGTTTGTGGTTTCTCAAAGATAGCCCAACCTCTTACTAATATCCTTTCAAAGGATTCCAACTTTGAAATTGATGAAATATGTATACCAACCTTTCATATATTGAATCATAGATTGGTGAAACCTCCCATCATGATTACTCCAAACTGGGATGATCCATTTGAGATTATGTTTGATGCAAGTGATTATGTTGTGGGAGAAGTACTTAGATAACGGCTAGATCACATCTTATGACCTATTTACTATGCAATCCAAGCCTTAAATGAAGCAAAAATTAACTACACTACCATTGAAAAGAATATTCTCATGGTGGTTTTTACATTAGATAGATTCCTCTCATATTTGGTGCTATCATAAGTCATTGTTTATATAGACCACACATCACTCAAATATTTGTTGAACAAGAACGATGTGAAGACATGACTCATTCTTTGGGTGCTTCTTATCCAAGAGTTTGTCCTGGAGATTCATGACAAGAAAGGGAGTGATAACTTAGTTACTGATCATATCTCCCATCTAGAATTACCTCATTTGGAAAAAGAAGATGATATGGAAATTAAGGATGAATTTCCAGACGAACACATTTTATTAGTTGAAGTTAACCCTCATCTATGGTTTTCCAATATAGAAAATTATTTGGTAACATGAGTACTCCACCCTAATATCGCATTCTATCAATGAAAGTGATTTTAGTTTAATGTAAATAAATATTTTTGGGAAGACCTACTACTATTACAATCATGTGTAGATGGGGTAATTTTCCATTGAATCCCAAAAGACTAAGTTAAATGAATTCTTTAGTTTTTTCATTCCTCACTGAATGGGGGACATCATGGGCCATACCATATAATAGAAAAAATTCTATAATCTGGATTTTTCTAGACCATCATGCATAAGGATGCCTAAAACTTCTTAGTATGCTGTAATAAGTGTCAACATACTAGAAACATTGGGCATAGAGGTGAAATGCCTCAACACCCCATCCTAGAGGTTGAAGTCTTAGAAGTATGGGGCATTGACTTCATGGGACCGTTTCCCCCATCCTATGGGAATACATGAATTATCGTATGTATAGATTATGTATATAAATAGATAGAAGCTGCTGCCATGGTGAAAAACATGGAAAAGGTAGTTGTTTAATTTTTGAAGAAAAAGGTTTTTAGTAGGTTTGGTGTTACCCAGGTTCTTATCAGTGATAGGGGAACCCATTTTGAGAATACTTTAATGAATAATGTGATAATGAAGTATGGGGTGAAGTATAACACTGGGACACCATACCATCCTCAATCCAGTGGTCAAGTGGAGGTATCAAAATGTGAACTTAAACAAATTATAGAAAATACTGTGGGAGCCTCAAGAAAATATTGTTCTAAAAATCTTGATGATTCCCTATGGTCACACAAGACCACTTTTAAGACACCGTTGAGAATGTCCCCATTTAGTTTGATCTATGGAAAACCTTATCAACTACCTATGGAACTTGAGCATTAATCATTCTGGGTTATGAAATCCTTGAATTATGATTTAAAATCTGTAGAAGGGAAATGAAAATTCCAACTATCCGATCTTGATGGAATCTAGTGAGAGGAATATGAAAATTCCATGCTTTACAAAGAAAAGAAAAAGGCATTTCCTGACTGTATGATTTCCCAAAAATCATTCCAACCCAGTGATAAGGTATTATTGTTTAAATCATAGTTGATATTATTTCTAGGTAAGTTGAATTTCCAGTGGTCAGGACCTTTTGATGTTGTTAAGGTATTTCAACACAGTGTGGTGGAAATTTCTATAGAAGATGGTAAATCATTTAAGGTGAATGGGAAATGCCTAAAATCCTATATTCAAGTAGAGGACATGGTGGGAATGGTTTCCACCATGAAATTCATGTAACAATAGGCCTAGGTATGTTTATCTCAAGACATTAAACATAGTACTGACCGAGAGGTAACCTGAAATTTTGAAAATTCCATCAAAATCCTTGTGTGTTTGTGTGAACTTAGGGGTGGATGTTAGTGTGTTATTCAATTTTTGTGTGTTTTAGTCATAGGATCAATGAAATGTGATAGATATATTATTTATTTTTTATTATTATTGAATTTAATATCCTATGGAAAACTCAAATCATCTTTAAAAATAATGATGGGACAAGTGTCTTCATTCTAAAAGAGGTTCATTTCATTCAAATTAGGGAGTTTTTCAAAAATCATTCCAAACAGAACTACAAGCACATTTTGCGCATGGTTTGTTAAACCGTTCTCAATAACCATACACAATGTTGAACCATTCTAGTGTCCACACACATGATTTCTGCATGGTTTACCAAATCGTGCACTAAAACCATGTGTATCATTTTAAACACAATCGTTTTTAAGACCTAAAAAGTTTTTCCCTCTCTCTAAAACCCTAATTGTGTGTCACCCCTTTCCTACTAACTATTAACCACACCCTAACCATCCCCATCCTTCTCCTTTAATCCTCCTTCATCCCACAAGATCCTAGGTTCAGGTATAGTCCTCTCTCTTTCTCTCTTCCTCTTCTCCTTCTTTCCCCCTTCTTCTTCTCCCCTTTCTATCTAGGGTTCGGGTATCCCGATTTTCTCCACCCCCTTATAATATTTTATGACCTTTTATTTTTCCTTTATTTATTCCCTCTCCAATTTTATTCTTCTTAAATCATTCAACACACACCCACACAAACACGGTTTTCTAAAACAAAATCCCCAATTTCACCCATTTATTTTTCCATATTGGTGCTTTTCCACAGGGAATTTCAATTTTTCTTATTATCTATTAAATTTTCTATTTATTATTGTTGTAAAATGTACAATTTCTATGTTCATACTTCCCTGTATGTAGTTTCATCCTAACCTTACTTCATGTAAACCTCCAAACATGCTCGTGCCTCCAACTCTTCTAACCCCCTTGGTCCTCATTTAAAATTCAGAAAGAAAGAATAGAATTACAAGAACCAAGTTTTTATCACCCTTAAGGTTAATAACCCTCACTGATTTTTCCCAAAACATCTTAAGGAATTAGTAATTTCTAAAGATCTTCAGTGATTAATTGCCCAAGGTCACCTCACCCGAGCCCTTTCAGTGCACTAAATAACTTATAAATAACTTTTTTTGGAGTTTGGGGCCACCTTCTAGCGCCATGAAAGATACACTAAGGATGACCACTGATTTTTGAGTGAGGAAGAAGGAGATGTCACATCCTCCTCATGAACTGATGATTTAACTTTCACCTCAGTGAGTTTGCTACTTTCATTGGGATTTATGATCAAGGCCATGTTCAGACTATTGACTATGCTGAGGAATCCCTCTAATGAGATCCTGTACCTACATGAGCCTTTTGGGATACCATTTCTCTACCCAGGGATCCTTATATTCCCCAAACTGCCAAAGTGTCTCGGTTTCTCAATCCAATTCATTAGATTTTACATAGAGGCGTAACTACGTGATTCAGTGCCCGATCTGATAGTGAAGGAAATTTCAGCCTTCGGGATTTATTTATTTTTCATTCCATGGTTACTGATTCCGATATTAACCTCACCCACCGATTCAATCAATATATATAGCACATGTTATCTAAACTAAAGGGGGGAATTTTTGGCAGACCCTTCATCACTCTCCTTATAGACCGACTAGATGTTGATTATGATGAGGGTACTTTCACTGCGCTTCCACCGAACCCTACATTTAATATTACTCTCTTACATCGCATGAAGATAATAGAGTATGAGGGTAACCATTACTAGTTTCACGGCTAGCATGTAGAAGTATCGACTGACCCCCAGCCCAAGGCCACCAAAGATGAGGCTCCTCCCATTGCACCTACTACCTCTCACCAATCCTCTCCCCATACTGTGGACTATCACCCAACCACCCTTCCCACCTATATGTCACCACCATAGTTTCCTCCACATCCCTCATACCCACACATTCAAGGAACCCACTATGGTGATCCATACCTTTTTTAGAAGTGGTAACAGGACTCCTATGTGATTTTTGATTGGAATTTGGAGGCTACTAGGTGCCAAGTGGAAAACCTCAGCATGGACGATCTTTCCAAGCCCGATCTATACCGCACCATTCCCAGTAAACCTCCCTCCTACTATATGTATAGAAATACCCCATTTCATCCCAATATGAACTGGGGATCCTCTCCATCAGCAGGTCCTTAAGTAGCACCTCCCCCCTAAGGGATGGCCACTGACCCACCTTATGTATATCCATCATGGGTTAAGGCCGCTCACTCTCAATTACATGATCCCTATGATCCCTCCGTTGGGTGGAACTATTTCTCCTTTGTCTTATTCTACTTTTCCTACATTGGATTGTGTGATTTTATTATTTCACTTACCATCTCTATGTCACTTGCTGTGTTTCACTTCCATGGTGTGATTGTGTGCTTCTCTTACTTCCACCTGCTGCTGCTATAGTTTTATTGCTTCACTCTATTTTTTCTCTTTGATAAGTGTACAAGTGGATAATTATCTATAGCTTGAATTCAATTTTCTGTTTGGTGGGATCTCACACACTAATTGTTTCCATATCTTCACCATTTTTCTAGGGGAGTTCTTAGATTCTCATTTCAACTTTCATTTTTCATTTGTTTCTCCCTCCCCTTGCCCATATAATCATTGACCACCATTCTCCACTTTACCGCCTTCACAAAGGACTGTGAAAAATTTTAAGTGTGGGGGAGGAAGTCCACATATTTCACCCCATTTGGTCATTTCTTTAACATTACCTAGGAAGAAATTTATTTCTTGGGATATATCTAAAGGGATGTTATAGGTGCCAAACATGTAGATCAACAAGGTAAAAATTAATTTTGGAGAACTATTTTTAAAATTCCTCTTATGTCTGGATTGATAAACTCATATTTGATATGAATAAACATTTTAAAATCAAATATAAACACTTAGGTATTCATTCATAAAAAATTTTGTTTGGAAATGAAAATTGTGATGGAGTAGTTTAAATTAAGGAACCCCTTAAAATTTAAATCAATTTATTCATAAAGGAAGGTGAAGTATGGAAATTGTTGTTGCTGCACTTGTGACTATTACGTGGTCTTAATTTCATAAACTCTTGACTTTAACCCTATATTAATCATGATCAAACATGAACAATTGGGCCAAATTTTAATGCTAGTATCTCATCCAAATGAAAATAATTCTGGATATGTAAAGGCATTCCCAAAATCATTAACGAACTTTCATCATTTTTCAAAATCTATAAGTTAATGAGGTTGTGTGAACTATAAAAGTGATAGCCCGCCATTTAGAGATGGAAAAATCTATGCTTAACTAACCTAAGTGTATGATGAGATGGAAATTGAGGATGGAACTTTATTTGAATAAAGAAGGACAATTTCAGTTTTTAAACAACAATGATCTATGAATTAATTCTTGGAAGTTTTGAATTAGGCTTTCTTTGTTAGATAACCTCAAATATGGGTGAGTCATGAAGAATGAATGTATAAATTTTAATGATAATTAATTGAAAATTCATATTCATCTAGTTGATCTAACCTATGAAACTTATACCCATTTATTTAAAAACTCATTTGAAATGATTGTCTAGGAATTTTTTTGAGGAAAAACAATCAATCAAGTGTGGAAAAGTTTTATGTACTCATGTGCATAAGGCATTATCATTATTTTATGCTTATTGAAAATGTTTTTTTTGGAAAAATTGATATTATTTTACAACCTAAACATGTTTGGATAGGTATAATTTAGTCACCAAAGGAAGGGGGATGGATTTTTTTTCATAACTAGGTGATTCAGATGGAAATTGAAGGCATATTGACCCTTCTTCCATGGTTCACGCTACTGTTAAGTCACCCGGGATGAGAACCCCAACCCCGAAGGCCAGGCAGAACTTGGAGAATCAATATAGTGCCTCCCACATGGTTTGTTAAACCATGAGAACCCTACAAGAAACTATGCGGGGCATGAAATTTTGGAGATATAGGCCTTCCACATGGTTTCCGCACGATTAGAAAAACTGTGTGAACCAGCCCAGGAAACTGTGCACCGCCTCCTACATGGACAGAACTGTCTGTACTGTTTGTGCACGACTTACCGAATTTTACTTGAAACTGTGTGAGAGTTATCAGGACCCCAACCACCATCTATCTACCCATCCTGTAACGCCCCGACCCCAGCTACCCAGAGTCGGTGCATTACTTCGTAACATTGGCATGATCACAAAAGATCAAGTCTCGAAAGACCGATTAGTTTAGTAGCCTTGGAAACACTAGATACATTCATAAATATTTCATTACATCAAAAAGTAAACAAACTACAATAACATGGTCTTCATAGTCCACACTCATATCCCTTTCTGACTATCCCTGCAGGTCATTCATAAAATACCTCTTCACATCCTGGAAAAATATTAAAACATTGAAAGGGGTGAGCTCAAATGCTCAGTAAGGATAACAATATTGCGGAAGCTTTCATAAATAAACATAAAAATTTAAGGCAATGTATAAAAAAAACAAAATCCTTTTAAACTTGAACATCAACATAATATGGCAAAAGTAAAATGAGATAATGCCATTCACTTCTTCACATGGATATTCTACTGGTCGAATGATCACATGCAATATCAATAACCACTTTCATAATGATGGAATGCATAATGCCAGACTATCATAACCACGTAGTCAAGGCCTCGTGCCAAGACCACAAATAAGATTTTGTCAAGGCCTCGTGCCAAGACACTAGTTTGTCTCATGAGACCTTCCGATACATCGAGGAGCTATAGCGGGCTCCACCCGTCACTTATTAAGTCCAATGCATTCCTCATATGAATAGGTTTAAACATATCATAAACCATAACATAATCATATCACATAAAACATGCGTAAAGGAAACATAGAATTTCCACATTTCAATCACAAGATTGTCAATACAACACATTGATATAATAAAAACTCTTTCAAAACCATTTTCAATACCAAAATAAAAGCAAGTTAAAACTTTGTATTTATTTTTCAAAAAAAAAGTGATGGCTTGTAGAGGAAGCCGAAACTCAAATAATGTTCACGGCGGCGGAAAACATTCCCTTTTTGTCGTTTAGTAAAATGCTTCGTATAAAAAATATTCCTTTTGAATAAACGTAAAAGTCAAAGGGGTTTATACACCGTATAAAAGAAAGTTGTGTATAAAATAAAATATGCCTCAATGAAAGGAGATTGAGACGAAGTCCCATACACAGATCATTTTTAAAATAAAATAGATATACTATGTGTATTCACTATAAGTACACATAAATAAAGTACAAATACAAGATATGACATAATAATATAATGACATAATTTGAAAGTAGGAGATTAACCCAAAGAATGGAAATTGGGTTAAGAAATTCCCTTACCTTGCGTCCTGTCCTAACTCGACCGTTCTTTAACCTCCTGAATAATAAACCAGAGTTAATTTATATTTACTTAATAAACTTTTTCATGTTCATTATTCCTTTTATATCCCTTATTACCATGTTATGAACATTATTTAATTATTTAAGTTAATAACGGTCGTTTTGTCGATCTTTGGTACTTGAGTCAAAAATAAACTTCTTATAATTACAAGTTGTTCATGTGGTGAAATATCCATTATATCCAGAATTATATTCATGATGTAGATATCATATATATCATATATATAAAGTATATACATTCATTCATAATGTCACGTAACATTTAGAGGTAATAAATGAAATGCACCGTTCATGGAGACGGTAAGCCGTACGTACGCATGAACACTACTTTCATTTCTATTTCGTATTTAATGGAATGAAATCATAATGATATAAATTTATAATATAATTACAGTATAATATAGTGTATAATACCATTTAATCCATCCTTTATACATCCCACATATGGCATTAACGATTCAAATCACTTTGAGGGGGCGGTAGTCCGCACTTCCTAAAATGAAATTATCGCATTTTACCCATAATGGAAATCATAAAGTATGCCATAAATGAGAAATACAGAAGCATAAGTAAAACATAAACATATTTTATATCATATATAAATATAGTTACATCTTAATGGCCAACTTTGAAGGTGTTATATGAGTGTTGAACAATCATCGTTTCGTGAGGCAGAAATTCGCCATCCATAGAAACCGTATGTTCTTTAACCATTAGATGTAGGTGTGTGTAAGTGTAGCTCGAATCCTTCTTATAAAAACATCCTAGTATATTTAGGATACTGGTGTTGTTACAAAAGAAATGAATAAAAAGAGTTTAGGGGGTTGGAGAAGAAAAATAAAACAAAACAACATTAGAGAAGACATTACCTCAAAATCGGGTAACTCTTTTTGATTCGAGCCAAAGGCTTCCTTGGGAAGAGTTATGCTCAAATTGAGGCTTCTAGGAGTAATAGGGGGAATTTGGGAGAGTATTTGGTCATAGTTTGGCCGAGCCAAATGGCTTGAAGGTGTGAATAATGTGGGAGAGGTGGGGGCCTTTTATAAGTGGAGAGGAGGGGCACTCTTGGAAAGTAAAGAAAAGTCACTTTATTATAAAATGAGTTTCGGATTTTAGAGGTCCCAAACTTATATAATTCCTGTATAAGGTGATAAGGGTTCTAAATATCCTCATCCAATAGGCTTTGGACAAGTGTAAGCCTTGTATTTTTCATTATCTTCTCATTTTATTTAAATCGTTAAATAATGAGGTCATCGCTGCATCATAATTATGTCATAAATAATTTAATTTATATAATGTCTAAAAATTATAAAAAAAATACTACGATGTAGGAAATCTTTTTATCTTTCTAATGAATATTTATAGTCAAAATTTGGACTTGTGTAACCCCATTTAAAACTGTTTTAGTAAAACAACTCATGTTTGTGTCAATTTAATTTTAACATTAAATAAATATATATTAATGTCATTTTCCAACCAAAGTGGCTCCATGGGGTCCCCAAGTTGACCCATGGGTTGTCTTGGTCGGCCATGACTCATCCAATAGGAGTAATACAATTTTCAAGCTCATATCATATTATTAAAACATTGTTTTTACCTTAAACTACACTAATTATCTCTAATCGCGATTAAGAACTTAAAAGTTACTATTCACCAAAAAATTATTTTAATATCATTGAACCACATTTTACTTCTTAATGACAACCATGTATGTCTGATTTTTGAAAATCAAATCACAGAAGTGGTAATATTTCATTTAAACGAAAAATCAGTTATTTAACTACCACTTAGTGGTTTCACTATTCATCAAAAATTGAAGTTTTTCAGAACAATGCCAAAATTTAACCCTAAGCTATAATTGATATTCCAAATTCAAAAATGATGTCTATTTTACAAAATTCCAAACATATAAGTTGCATTAGTTAATTTTATAATTAATTCCCTCTGTCACAACAAATAGCGTGTTTTTAAGAAACAATTTATATCAAAAGATTGACAATTGTTTATGTCTAATTTCAATGTTAAATTAATTCTAATGACCACCATTGAATAAAATGGTAAAAATATATTCTAATTATACTTTAAAACCACTAAATAGTATAATTTAGAACTATAAATTATTTTTATTAAAAAAGTTGTTTTTAAGTATTTTTCATTATTCATAAAAAATTAGAAGTTCTCAGAAAGATACCAAAAATTCAACATAGGCTAATTTCGATATTCCGAATCCAAAAATGAAGTCCATTTTGAAATATAAAATTTATATAATTTTAAAAAGTGGTTATTACTATTCATAACGGCTACTTTGATTTGTCGCGGTGTTTAGAACTCGAAGTTGCGTACAATGCAAGCTATTGCATTATTGAATGAGAAGCGTATCGTGGAAGTTCGGGGTGTTACATTCTCCCCTCCTTCAATAAATTGCGTCCTCGCAATTTGGAATTTTTTCTTTGAAAGTAAAAGGCTGAAAAGAGAAAATACCTTTGAGGAAAACCCACATCAGAAATAAGATTAATAAAATTTATCCTTAATAAGAGGGAAAGGGAAATGAAAATGTCACCACCCAATTATGATCTCGATTAGGAGAACATTGGTGGCAATTAGAGACATATAATTGGAGGAAAAACGTAAATATTTGTAGGGAGTGATTGAGGTCATCAATCACAATCAACTGTCAAATTGAGGGCCTCAAAGCCTTCAATCTATGTTGATTTAAAATATCATCAGTTCAACAAGACATAAGGTATTAGGATAACACATTTTTTTTTGTTTTAATATCCCTTTACTAAAGTTTAAGAATTAATTTATTCTTTGAATAAGAGATAGGTATATATATATTTATGCTTGACAATTAGAGTTTCAACCTTCAACTCATCTTTCACTCAAAAAGATAATAGAACTCAAAAATACTATACTTATCCAAATTGTATAAGGTTCCAAATGTTAACACATACCATTTAGATTAGTAAAATTATTTTGTAATAACTGGGGACTTCCTGTAGGCTAGTGGTAGGAAATAAAGGCCTGTCGCACTATGATTGTGGGTTCGATTCCTGCAGCTTTGTCCGACGCGAAAGGTTATGCCCCACCCTGCAGGTTGTCCTTTTCCTAAAACTATAGTATTATAATATTCCAAAAATAATCTTCATAAATGATTTAACCTTAAACAATACTATCCATGGTTCAACTTAATCCATTCCAACCTTAATAGTTATCCAAAATACCTCCGTCCAGACTTTCTCTAAAAGGTCTCTAAATTCCAAAATCAATTGTAACATCAGATTCCCCAAACAAAGAAAAGTTTCTCTTATTGTCACATACTAAAAATATGATTACCTTAATCATATTACCTTAATCAAAAAGTACTTCAGTACAATCTTTATATATATCACATTATTCTTATAACCTAAATATAATCCTTGAGTCCAAAAGCACCAATACATTAATTATTCCGCTTCAACTGTAGTCACAGCATAAGATTGGCCTTGATCCCTTGGCCTTTTCTGAGGTAAGTTTCCTTGACGCTTAGGAAATTCATTTGCATAATGCCCCATTTCCCTACAATTGTAGCATTCAACTTTGAAAGCCTCTTTCTTTCCCTTGCAATCACGAGCCTGGTGACCCTTTTCTCCACATTTATAACAAACTCCCATTCCTTTTAGGCACGCACCAGGGTGATTCTTCCCACAATTATCACATAATGGAAAATCCTTCTTTCCCTTTTTCCCTTTATCTGTCTCTTGTTCCCCCGTTCTCTTCTTCTCTTTCTTTACTTTGTTGTCATAAGACTTAGAGAATTCCTTTTCTGTCTTGATAGCACACGAGACAATATCTTCGTATGATGAGAAGGATTGTGATACTAAAGCTCGATGAAGAAATGGTTTTAACCCATCAAAGAAACGATCAATCATACTCCTTGGGTTACGTATATAATCGGCAGCATGCCTCGCTAACCTTGTAAAGTTAGCCTCATACTTTGCGACATTATCATCCTCCTTCTGCCTCAAACTCAGAAATTTCCTTTCTATATCTGCTCGATGGTCGCGAGGAAGTATTTTTCTAATAAAAGCTCTTTGAACTCCCTCCATTCCATATTCGATACGTCATCATCTTCCTTTGTGTTTTGAATCAGCGACCACCACTGATCGGCATCTCCAGTGAGGCGGTAAACTGCCATGACAACCTTCTCCCTTTCGCTACTCCCCAAGGCATGGAATATTTTCTCTAAGGAGTTTATCCATTGCTCAGCTACTAACGGATTTGTACCCCCATTGAAGGTTGGTGGTTGTTTCCTCATGAAACGGTCTAACATTGATCCTCCACGTTGTGGATCAGGATGATCCATACGAGTAAGGTTATTATTCATAACTTGAGCGAGTTGTCCCAGTATGGTAATAAGTTGATCAGCACCAGTTGTATCTCCCGATCCACAATAATTATCTTGAGCAGGAGGGAAATCCCTACACGGAGTGCGTGCATTGATACAGTCTCCATTCCTTCCACTAGGCTCCATTTCTATACAATGGCATAAACTAGACTAGTTTATGAATCAAAATACATAATTCCATACTTATAAAATACTTAACATAAATTGAACTATTTATGGATATAATCCATAATCATAAAAATGTTTTCTTTGAGGAAGTATATACTCATAACCGTTCATAGTGGTTTGTAAAGAAAACGAGAATTATCCTAAGCATATCCCCCGGGAGTGTCGTAACCAAGAGTGCAGCAAGGCCCGTTGTCGTGCACCAATTCCCGTTCGAGTCTAGCTCAAAGCGGTGTTTTCGGGTTTTACCCCTAGGTACATCTGTGCCAGAGCCGCCTCTACATGCTCGTATCCAGACAGGGATGTATTGCTCGGAAAACTCAGAAAATCTCTATAATACCAAAATTCTAGGAAGTTCTTCTATACTAATCCTTAAAGTCTATCTTCGGGCTATGTTCTCTAATCAGAGTTTATCTAAATCTAGCTTCCAAGGTTAGTACTAAACTGCCTCTGATACCAACTGTAACTCCCCGACCCCAGCTACCCAGAGTCGGTGCATTACTTCGTAACATTGGCATGATCACAAAAGATGAAGTCTCGAAAGACCGATTAGTTTAGTAGCCTTGGAAACAATAGATACATTCATAAATATTTCATTACATAAAAAAGTAAACAAACTACAATAACATGGTATTCATAGTCCACACTCATATCCCTTTCTGACTATCCCTGCAGGTCATTCATAAAATACCTCTTCACATCCTGGAAAAATATTAAAACATTGAAAGGGGTGAGCTCAGATGCTCAGTAAGGATAACAATATTGCAGAAGCTTTCATAAATAAACATAAAAATTTAAGGCAATGTATAACAAAAACAAAAGCCTTTTAAACTTGAACATCAATATAATATGGAAAAAGTAAAATGAGATAATTCCATTCACTTCTTCACATGGATATTCTACTGGTCGAATAATCACATGCAATATCAATAACCACTTTCATAATTATGGAATGCATAATGCCAGACTATCATAACCACGTAGTCAAGGACTCGTGCCAAGACCACAAATAAGATTTTGTCAAGGCCTAGTGCCAAGACGCTAGTTTGTCTCATGAGACCTGCCGATGCATCGAGGAGCTATAGCGGGCTCCACCCGTCACTTATTAAGTCCAATGCATTCCTCATATGAATAGGTTTAAACATATCATAAACCATAACATAATCGTATCACATAAAACATGCGTAAAGGAAACATATAATTTCCACATTTCAATCACAAGATTGTCAATACAACACATTGATATAATAAAAACGCTTTCAAAACCATTTTCAATACCAAAATAAAAGCAAGTTAAAACTTTGTATTTATTTTTCAAAAAAAAGTGATGGCTTGTAGAGGAAGCCGAAACTCAAATAATGGTCACGGTGGCGAAGAAGTCATTGTCGCCGTATAAGTACGGAAAGGAAAACATTCCCTTTTTGTCGTTTAGTAAAATGCTTCGTA
Source organism: Viscum album (assembly GCA_963277665.1). NCBI lineage: Eukaryota > Viridiplantae > Streptophyta > Magnoliopsida > Santalales > Viscaceae > Viscum > Viscum album. The sequence goes on from OY728165.1 coordinate 820,093,716, forward strand.
TAAAAAAGATTCCTTTTGAATAAACGTAAAAGTCAAAGGGGTTTATACACCGTATAAAAGAAAGTTGTGTATAAAATAAAATATGCCTCAATGAAAGGAGATTGAGACGAAGTCCCATACAAAGATCATTTTTAAAATAAAATAGATATACTATGTTTATTCACTATAAGTAAACATAAATAAAGTACAAATACAAGATATGACATAATAATATAATGACATAATTTGAAAGTAGGAGATTAACCCAAAGAATGGAAATTGGGTTAAGAAATTCCCTTACCTTGCGTCCTGTCCTGACTCGACCGTTCTTTAACCTCCTGAATAATAAACCAGAGTTAATTTATATTTACTTAAGAAACTTTTTCATGTTCATTATTCCTTTTATATCCCTTATTATCATGTTATGAACATTATTTAATTATTTAAGTTAATAACGGTCGTTTTGTCGATCTTTGGTACTTGAGTCAAAAATAAACTTCTTATAATTACAAGTTGTTCATGTGGTGAAATATCCATTATATCCAGAATTATATTCATGATGTAGATATCATATATATAATATATATACAGTATATACATTCATTCATAATGTCACGTAACATTTAGAGGTAAGAAATGAAATGCACCGTTCATGGAGACGGTAAGCCGTACGTACGCATGAACGCTACTTTCATTTCTATTTCGTATTTAATGGAATGAAATCATAATGATATAAATTTATAATATAATTATAGTATAATATAGTGTATAATACCATTTAATCCATCCTTTATACATCCCACATATGGCATTAACGATTCAAATCACTTTGAGGGGGCGGTAGTCCGCACTTCCTAAAATGAAATTATCGCATTTTACCCATAATGGAAATCATAAAGTATGCCATAAATGAGAAATACAGAAGCATAAGTAAAACATAAACATATTTTATATCATATATAAATATAGTTACATCTTAATGGCCACCTTTGAAGGTGTTATATGAGTGTTGAACAATCATCGTTTCGTGAGGCAGAAATTCGCCATCCACAGAAACCGTATGTTCTTTAACCATTAGATGTAGGTGTGTGTAAGTGTAGCTATAATCCTTCTTATAAAAACATCCTAGTATATTGAGGATACTGGTTTTGTTACAAAAGAAATTAATAAAAAGAGTTTATGGGGTTGGAGAAGAAAAATAAAACAAAACAACATTAGAGAAGACATTACCTCAAAATCGGGTAACTCTTTTTGATTCGAGCCAAAGGATTTCTTGGGAAGAGTTCTGCCCAAAGTGAGGCTTCTAGGAGTAATAGGGGGAAGTTGGGAGAGTATTTGGGCAGAGTTTGGCCGAGCCAAATGGCTTGAAGGTGTGAATAAGGTGGGGGAGGTGGGGGCCTTTTATAAGTGGAGAGGAAGGGCACTCTTGGAAAGTAAAGAAAAGTCACTTTATTATAAAATGAGTTTCGGATTTTAGAGGTCCCACACTTATATAATTCGTGGATAAGGTGATAAGGGTTCTAAATATCCTCATCCAATAGGCTTTGGACAAGTGTAAGCCTTGGATTTTTCATTATCTTCTCATTTTATTTAAATCGTTAAATAATGAGGTCATCGCTGCATCATAATTATGTCATAAATAATTTAATTTATATAATTTCTAAAAATTATAAAAAAAATACTATGATGTAGGAAATCTTTTTAGATTTCTAATTAATATTTATAGTCAAAATTTGGACTTGTGTAACCCCATTTAAAACTGTTTTAGTAAAACAACTCATGTTTGTGTCAATTTAATTTTAACATTAAATAAATATATATTAATGTCATTTTCCAACCAAAGTGGCTCCATGGGGTCCCCAAGTTGACCCATGGGTTTTCTTGGTCGGCCATGACTCATCCAATAGGAGTAATACAATTTTCAAGCTCATATCATATTATTAAAACATTGTTTTTACCTTAAACTACACTAATTATCTCTAATCGCGATTAAGAACTTAAAAGTTACTATTCACCAAAAAATTATTTTAATATCATTGAACCACATTTTACTTCTTAATGACAACCATGTATGTCTGATTTTTGAAAATCAAATCACAGAAGTGGTAATATTTCATTTAAACGAAAAATCAGTTATTTAACTACCACTTAGTGGTTTCACTATTCATCAAAAATTGAAGTTTTTCAGAACAATGCCAAAATTTCACCCTAAGCTATAATTGATATTCCAAATTCAAAAATGATGTCTATTTTACAAAATTCCAAACATATAAGTTGCATTAGTTAATTTTATAATTAATTCCCTCTGTCACAACAAATAGCGTGTTTTTAAGAAACAATTTATATCAAAAGATTGGCAATTGTTTATGTCCAATTTCAATGTTAAATTAATTCTAATGACCACCATTGAATAAAATGGTAAAAATATATTCTAATTATACTTTAAAACCACTAAATAGTATAATTTAGAACTATAAATTATTTTTATTAAAAAAGTTGTTTTTAAGTATTTTTCATTATTCATAAAAAATTAGAAGTTCTCAGAAAGATACCAAAAATTCAACATAGGCTAATTTCGATATTCGGAATCCAAAAATGAAGTCCATTTTGAAATATAAAATTTATATAATTTTAAAAAGTGGTTATTACTATTCATAATGGCTACTTTGATTTGTCGCGGTGTTTAGAACTCGAAGTTGCGTACAATGCAAGCTATTGCATTATTGAATGAGAAGCGTATCGTGGAAGCTCAGGGTGTTACACATCCTACCCATACTATAACCTAGGATTTGGACCCATAACCACCCTAGGACAATGGGGGATAACTAATTAATGAAGGGGATACTATTTTGAAGGAGTATGATCAGTAGGAGACATCTTGGTTAGAGCAGAGCTTGAAACTAATTCTAGGATTTTTTGGAGTATTTTATGGTGATTGTTTTTCTGTTATTATTTCCAGTATTAGCTGTAATTAATACTTCCGGTATCAATAAATTGTCTTTCAATATTCATTAAATGTGTAGCTAATTCCCCGGTGTGTTGGGGATGTGGTTAATTAAGGTTCGTTGTTAATCAATTTTCTTATTATGTTCACACTATTTCATCTTCCTCTCATAACTTACTCTGATACATCTTTCTAAATCTTGATAGAAACCCCATATTAGACCAAGAATAGAGTTTATAGGGATATTTAGAGAAATTACAATTAATTAAACCCATGACCATTGTGTGCACTTGTCTTATCAGATGAGATTTTATTTAATAAATTTAATAGAAGTTAATTTCTAGACCAAGAAGTTAATCTATACTAATTTAATTGGAACTCACCAGATCAGGGGGGTTCCATTACATTCAGAAACCAGATATGCGTGTTATTATAGACAACACAACACAACAAGAAAATTTATTTTTCAACAAACTTAATAACCCACAGCCCTAACAAAATTTTCCCATTTATCACTAAAACCAGTTTTACACATTTTTTGTCTTTGAGATAAATCATCAAATAATTTGAAGAATCATTTACTCAATAATTGGAACATCACTTTCAAACCTCAAACATTGACTCTAAAATTAAGTAATCTTCATTTAGTTAATCATAAGTCCAAGAGACAAAACACATCAACTCTCTCCCTATAGATTGATCCCATACTTACACTATACTAATAGTAAGAGCAGGGAATTAAATTTGGGCCAAAGAAAGTAACACTTTGGCTAGGTCAGCACCAATATACCTCAATATTTTTCCATTTGAATAAATTATTAGGCTTCTTGTGTTTAGTCACTGACCCCATACCATGATTTAGATGATATTTATAGATCACCCAATCATAAAAAATTATTTTTAAAACAAAAAATAAAATGTATAATTTGAATTATATATATAAAATGTTGATTTAAGTGCATTAAAAATTCACAATTGACATCATGTGTGGTCGATTTGTTAGAAATCCATGGTTTGGACCAAAAAAATAAACATTTATGGTTTCCAAATTGATTGCAATTATCATCTAGTGATTCCTAAAAAACAAAAACAAATAAGTAATGAAAAAAATATTTTATATGATTAGATAATAGAGTTTTACCCCTGTATTATAGGCATCAATAGGATTCTCTCATCTTATATTTTCTTTTCAAATTCCATTCTTTGTTTTTCTGTTTTATTTTCAATTTCTTAAATTCCCAAATAATTTTTTTATATAAATAATACAGGGATTAATGATTCCAAAGATTACTTCACAGGGTTTAACCTTTATATAGTAGTAATATTTATGCCTATAGAAAATATGAGTAGTTATTAACTATAAAAAATAGAGTAAATCATATTTTAGACCAATTTAGTATGAAAATGTACCTCATGTATGTATTCAAAATTAGGAATCCCAACCATTTAAACTCGATAATATCATTTATACTCTCAAGACCAACCAAGTCTGTAATGGAATCTCCAAATACCCCTTCTTCATATTCAATGTAGGATATATTTTCATCTTTTAATGTTGCATCCACATGAACTTTTAATGTTAATATATGCATCAGTGGAACTGGTGGGGTGAAGGTACTCTTAGAAGGTCCTTTTTATTTCTTGTTTGATCCACTAGATAGTCTTGATTTGATCTTTCATTTCCCCTTTATTTAATCTATCTGTAATACCTTACTGAATTTCAAAAATTTATTCATAAACTATTAAAGGTTTTTAATTTGAAAAAAAATTATTAAATAAATTCCTCATGTATATTTATAATATTAAAATACCATTATATGAAAGTTCCAATAGTATTATCAAACATGGTAACATCCATATCATCAAGCGAAATAGACAAATCAATGATCAACTCGATAGATACTTCAATTCCCACTCTCACATGATCTTTTGGGATTTTTTATTATATATCATGTCTCCTAGTATTTTTTACACCATACCCCTCATAACAAGGTGATGCATGGGTGTTTATAGGTATAAATCACATAAAATTTTACCATATATAATTTTATTAATATAATGTTATCTAAAGTTTTTTGATTCAAATTTAGACTGAAGAGTAATAAAAAAATTGATTACCTTGAGTAAGGTAGGAGGTTGATGGGAATGGATATAATCAAATCTAGTGGGGTAATGCGTGTCTTCATGTATTGATAATTGTTCCACTATTGATCTACTTTGATCCTTTTTCACATATTGGTCCTCCAAACTAGACTGAACAATAATACGTTTTAAAGAACCTATTTGTGCCTGTATGCCTTCCATTATCTCATATGTATCTCTTTGTAGATTTGTCTTTTCAAAATACGTTCAAGGTGAAACTCCAAAACCTAAACATATAACACAATAATATTGTTATAGATGCTTCAAAACTACTAAAATTAGTTGTTCTTTAAGTACAATTGATTCCAATTCTTGTGTATAAATAGTATAAAAAACATATAAACATAAATAGATATTTTTATGAAATACTATTATAAATAATAAAAAAATTACTATTGTGTCATACTTAAACATGATTACCATACTACTTGTATGTTTTCATCTATTATTTTTACCTCATTAATTAAACGATCCTACTTCCATAACACATGACATGGGATAGAGATGTCTTTGGAGTATGATTCATCAATATTCATATAAACACTGGAACATATGTTATTTTATATCACATAAAATTTTTACTGTAGATTTAAAATACATACCATTTTCTTTTCAACTGGAGTGTACCCAATACCTATTTTATAGTAGGGGTATTTTGGTTTTGATGCACATTTATTATTTTCATCACTCCTTTTATGTTTCATAAATTAACAATTTTGAATCAAATTTGATAAAATAAATAATTTCAAATAAAATATTGTCAACTAAAATTCACTTTAAATGATTCCTTATCATGATGACTAATGAAATATTTCCATATTTAATATATTATAATGTGTTTATACATATCTTGTGGGTGGGGGTTTACTTTACCATCAATATCTCTGAGATGATTCTTTGTCAAAATTTTCCAAAAGACTCTATGATATTTTCTAGTGATCATTAATACAAATTTCTTATGATGATAATCTAAAATAAATAACACCATAGGGGATAATGGAAAGTAAATCAAATTTTCATTATATAATTTTCATTAAAATATAGAAAGTATATCGTAACATTACCCTAATATCTTACCACATGGTTACCTTCAATGTAGGCATGACATTGTGCCAAGTATCAATATCAATTGGCTCATGCATTCTCATTGTGACCCTAATAAAACTAATAAAAATTGACTTATTGGGAGTAAACAAGTTATCCACATTGATTCCATCCAACTTAAAATTTTTTACCTTTACTTCTGCCTTGATAACTTTAGTTAACATGGTGATGTTACAGTACTCTTGTTTTTTTTCATTCAAATGATAATGATCCCATAAAAATTCTATATTTTCAACATCGATCATGTGTTCTTACTTGAGATTAATAATATTAGTGTGTAGATAAGTCATTATCTATAACAGTAGTCAAAAAATTAATTTATATTACATAAATATAGTAGATAAAACAAAATATTACGAGGAAAAGCATAGTATATTAAAAAACACTTCAACCTACTCATTGAACTCTCTTATTTTCCTTAAAGGATGAAGGGATTTGGATACTCTATCAAGTATCCAAATACCATCCTTGTGGTCCCTCTAATGTAAAAGACACTATCCATATTGATACCATTGTGAAATGACTACGATCTCCCAATAAAAGGGTCATCCTCAATTGAATTTTCATTTGACCCTGTAGTTGTTTTAGTCACCAATAGAACAATTGTCCAATTCTTATTTGCTGGTCCTAAAACATAGGATAATTACACTATTTGTGATTCCATAATTAATGGTTTGTCTATATTACCTTACACACTTAAATTCACCTTAAAAAATCCAAAATCATGAACTTTTACTACATTCCTACTATTAATCCATTTGTATGGGAAAATTAGTACTTAAAATATTGTATATTTCCACTCATATATCCATTTGATGATGATAAAATATGACATAATTATATAAATTAGATTTATATCCTAGGAACCGAATATGTGAATCGCTTCCTCTACAAGCATAACTCCACTATTTTTCATCACACCTCATTTATCTTGTTCCTTTATAGAGAACATATAACTATTAATTACAAAACCAGTATAAGGAATAACATTTATATTCGGTACCTTGGATAGCCATAAAATCCGCTCAACAATTGAATTTGAATTTTCATATAAATCCTTATAAACATGATCTTAGATTCATCCTATAAACTATTGATTATGGGTATTTGATATCCATCCTTCATCCCTTGATAGATTAAAATGTCTAAGAATTACTTTGTGGTATTCAATGTATGGATAAAACTCTTCACTATTATATTAAATGTAAAGACGATATTGATCCCACTCTGTAATAGTAATTATAACAACATCACTTCTGAATATCCCTTCACCCATAAGGCATCCACTGTGACGATATTTTGGGAGACCAATGCTAACAACATCTGATAGGTAATTAGTATAGAATTCAATATCTTATTCAATAATATATCACTTTGCAATACAACCTTCTGTACGACTTTGTTTCTTGAAGTACCCATTTAAAATATTAACATACCATTCAATGGGGTACACCCATATTAAATGTACATGACCACATAGTTGAATATCTCTAACCAAGTGAACCAAGTGGTGGACTATTTTATAGAAGAATGATAGTAGGAAGAACATATTCAATTCACATAACATGAATTTAATTTCCTTATTCATGATTGGAAACTTCATCAAGTCTATAATTTTACTGTATATGGATTTGAAAAATAAAGAAAGTTTGTTCAATGTATATAATACATATTTAGGATGAATTCAATGTAAAGATACAAGCATTAAATCTTGCATCAAAACATGAAAATTGTTTAATTTTTGACCCTATAACTTAAAATTAGTGAGGCATAACATTCTTGATATTTTTTGAATATTATTTTGGAACTTTTTTAACATTAAGTAAGTTAAAAAATTGAAAATTTTATTATTTGGATAGAGTGTAAGCTACTAGAGGAATAAGAGTTCATATTTCACCATTCACTAGTGCTGATACTTCACTTATCCCCATGTCAATCAAGTACAACCCAACTTAGTTCCATCTTTTATTTTTTCTGGCATATTTAGTAACGTGCCAACAACACTCTCACATACATTTTTTTTCTACATGTTTGAAATTGAGAAAATTTATGGCTTACAAACAATGCCAATATGATAATTAAATAAAAATTTATATCTTTTTTCAACCTGATTTCATAAGGTTTTTCGAAAAAGGTTTACCAAAATCAGTGTCAAGATATTTTACTTTCTTGAATAGTTGGTCACCTATTAGTGGACATGGTGTTGTACCTTTTTCTATATTTCCATTAAATGATGTCACCTAGGATCTGTATTTATACCACTGGGGTAAAAATTAATGATGTTCTAAAAACACAGTCATCGAGGAATGTTTCAAACTAACAGAGTGTGTACCTTCTTCACAAATGGGACACCCCAACATTATTTTAATGCTATAGCCTAAAAAATTTCTATAAGTAGGAAATTCATTTAGCATCCCATACATCATGGATCTTAATGTGAACTCTTCACTTATATGAGTATCATAGTATGAAACTACTGTATCCCACATTAATTTTAGATCTTCAATCAATGGAGATAAATGGATATAAATATCATTACCGGGTTGTTTTGATCTAGAAATAAGTAAAGACAACATAATATATTTTCACTTCATGCATAACCATGGTGGAAAGTTATAATTCACCATCATAATCGAACATGAAATGTGAGTACTAATTTACATACCAAAATCATTTATTCAATCTATAGATAATATAAGATGGAGGTTTCTTGGATTATTTCTAAATTTAGGATACTCATAATCAATTTTCTTCTACTAACCAGAGTCTACTAGGTGACATAGTTTCCTATATTGAATTATTGTATCTATGTTCCATGTTAATTTTCCAACGGTTTCTTGAGATCCATATAGCCGTTTAAACCCTAGAATGATAGGAAAGTACCATATATATTTCTAAGGAATTGATTTATCTTTATTTTATCAATATATACCACACTTAGGGCATTTTATAATTGATCCATGGTTCATATGAAACAATATACAATCATTTAGACATGCATGTATTTTTTAGATATCATAACCATTGATTGTAACATTCACTTAGTGTTATATGTTTGATAAGGAAGATCATTTTAATTTATTATAATATCATCTAGGATACTAAGTAGTTCTAAAAAACTAGTTTCTCTCCATCCATTTCCATCATTCACATTATATAATTTCAATACAACTGACAATGTTGTATATTTAGTATAACCAGTATACAATGGTCTCTTTGCATAGTTATTTAACTTCTCAAACAAATTTTGAAAATAGAAAAGGTTATATTCAATTATCATTGGCATTTATTCCATACAATCAACATCATAATTTACATTAGTATTCATATCAAATGACCCATAAATGAAAATATCATCCCAGTCAGTATGTACATTAAGTTTTTTCTCATGTTTAATCCAACATTTATAGATTATATCTATTCCATTATAAATCAAATGTTCTTCCAAATCTTCTGGATGAATTTTTATTGAATGAAAACAATGTAAACATGGAAAAAGTATCTGAGAAGGGTCATATATATGATTTATTGCAAACTTGTTGAACTCTTTAACTCCATCCACATACTCCTTTATCATATGATTAACATCCATCCATTTTCAATTCATATACATCCTATATGGTTATATAATATTCATTTTGTACAATAAATAAATAAATACACATAAGTTATTCATATAATGTATATATACGTTGATATATAAACAAATTATCATTATTTGAGTGTATGCATGCTATATTTTGGGAATATTTACATAGTTTGAACATGTTTAAGGTCACTACTCTATATCCAGTTCTAACTTTCCTCAAAAGATAAAAACATCCCTTTTCAACCATCTATAAATCTTTAATTTGTTTTTAATTCTTCAAAACCCACTATTTCCACACTCAATTTCCAATAAAAATTACTATTTTGAATTAATTCATAAATATATTTTCAATAAATCCATTGCTATTAATTTTGAATCAATCAATCATTTAAGTGATAAAGAACTCAATTAGAAACTTCCTCGAGAGACAACTTAGAACAACTATATTTTATTATTAAGTAAAAAATATTTTTATTATCGAAACCTATTGGAAATCATACTAATAATATGAATAAAATCATTTGGATTAATTTTGAATAAATTTTTATTTTAAGTGATAAATAACTCAATTCTAAACCTCTTTGATAGACAAATTATGATAACTATATTGAATTCTTAAGTAAAAAATATTTCAAGTATCCATACCCTTTGAAAATCATATTAATAATATGAAGAAATCTTGTGAAGAAATCACATGTTAATAATATATATATATATATCTGTGTGTGTGTGTGTGTGTGTATCCACTAGGTAACATGTTAATAATATATTCTTTTCACACTCTAATACCATGTGAAGAAATAAAAATTAATGGAAAGTGTAATACACATAAAATAGAAAATCAGATGGGGATCCAACCAATTGATTTCTATGCCCACTAAAATTTTAGAATACAACTGAACTATACCAATCCTTACAGACTCTACATAAAACTACAATAAGAATGAACTGGCCCAGGCATAAAATGCACATATGTTCCAAACTCCCAACCACATATATGAATATATATATATGTATATAGATATATGTGTGTGTATATACATATATACACACATATATATTCATATATAAAAAAAATTATATTTCATATGAGCATGTGTGTTCCTGCATATATTTTATACATGCATATAATATCAAAAAAATTAAATCCAAATAGAAATATAGTACATATATGTTATTTCATTATGGGAATGCATTCTTGTTAATTTTTAATAAAAAAATAATTTTCATATAAAATTTTCCATGGGTAAATATAAACATTCCCAGGAAATTCTACTAATAATATGTTAAGATCCACTACCAAACTTGGAAAATTAAAAACACCCAAACATTGTGTATCCAAACACTTTGGAAATCAAAAATAGTGGTAGTATGATATATGGGCAAGCCACTATGGTACCCATAGGAGAAGGGGAATGGGTTTCATATAGGAAATGTGAAAATAAGAACTAAAAAGGGTGAAATAATGCAATAACGACTAAAAAGGAGTAGAAGGAATCATATACCTTGGGTTTTGAAAGGGTCAATTCGTCTGCGAAGTTCAAGGGGGAGCAATGACAAAGGTTCAGTTCCAAGAGGGCTTAAACGATGTGAGTGACTATGGTTCTCTATTAGGGTTGTATTTAAAAGTTCAGAAGTGTTTTATCAGCACTTTCCAAAAAGCTTTGATAAAAAACTGTATAAAATAAATTTAAAAAATATTAAATGAATATATAGTAAAAATGAATAAATTATAAAAAAAAGTAAAAATTAATTAACATTATTAATGAATAAATAATATTAAATGTATGAATTTTATAAATGAGTTAACTTTAAAAACTAAAGAGGTATATAATTCAAAAATATTAAAATATTAATAAAATTAATAAATTTTATTATTTATATAAATTATTAAAAAAAATTAAAAATATATAATAAAATAAAGATGAATACATATTTAATATGTACATTATAATCATATTGAAAAATTAAATGTTGATGGATAAATATGTATAAATAAATATTATAAATGAATAAATTACAAAAAATATTAAACGAATAAATATTAAAAATGAATAAATTATAAAGAAAAGTAAAAAATAATTAACATTATTAGTGAATAAATAATAATAAATAATATTAAATGAATGAATGTTAAAAAGAGTGAAATTTCATAATTTAAAAATCAACTGATTGAAAAATATTAAAAAAATAATAAGTGCTTTTAATTATATAAATTATTAAAGAAATTAAAAATGAATATATGTTAAAATGAAAATGAATACATATTAATTATATAAATTAAAACAACATTAAAAACATTAAATTTTAATTAATGAACATGTATAAATAAATATTAAAAATGGACAAAATTAGAAAAATATTAATAATTAAAAATTGAAAATGAATAAATTACAAAAATATTAAAAAATAATTAAGATTATTAATGAATAAATAATATTAAAAATGAATAAATTAGAAAAAATATTAAAGCGTAATAAATATTATATATTGAATAAAAATATAAAAAATAAATAATCTTTACCGATTATAAACATAATAAATAATAAATATATTATGTTAATAAATAAAATTATAAAATGAATATTAAAAATTGAATAAACTATATAAATATTATGTGTGTGTGTGGGTTTTTATGTGAAATTTCATTTATTATGTATATGCGTGTGTGAAATTAATGTAACATACGTTTGATATATGTTAAATTGAAAAAACAAACATTTTATGAAACGTCAATTACTTGACACTAATTAGTCTATTTTTAATTAATATTAATTTTTAATTATAAACATTTTTTCACTAAATATACGACTTATTTAATGTAAATACATATTTTGTATTATAAATTTCATATTTAAGGAAATATTATATATTATATATATATTGATATTTATATATGAATATACTTTTATTTTAAAAATATTAAAAATATTAATGAATAATTATGTATAAAAACATTAAAAATGAATGAATTACAAAAATATTAAATGAATAAATCTTTAAAATTAATAAATTATAAAAAAATTAAAAAAAATAGAATTATTAGTTAAATGAATGAATGCTAAAAATGAGTTAAATATAATTAAAAGATGAATAGATTGAAAAAATATTAAAAAAATAATTTATTAATTATATTAATTTTTAAAAAATAAATATGAATATATATTAAAATGAAAATGAATATATATATTAATTATGTCAATTACAACTGTGTTAAAAATATTAAATGTTAATTAATATATATAAATAAATAGTAAACATGAATAAAATTACAAAAATATTAAACAAATAAAAATTAAAAAAGAAGAATTTTAAAAATATTAAAAAATGTATTAATGAAATAAATAATTATAAAAATGAATAAAATGAAAATTTTTATATAAATATAGTAAAAATTAATAAATAATATATATTAAATATAAATATAAAAAATAAATAAAATCTAATAAGTAAAAACATAATATATTAAATATTAAATATTATTAAATAAAGTTTAAATGATAATATTAAGAATTTATTATTTCTTTTGTGTTTGAATCTATAAAATTGAATTAATTTTGTATATGTACATGTGTAATTATTGTTTGAAATATTATGTGTAATATTTTTTTTAAAGTTGGAACAAAATCCTATTTTTTATGAAATATACCTTTTGTCATGGTTATTGGTAGTGATGATAAAGATAGCCTTTATTATCACTAAAAAAGTGTTGAAAAAGGTTCCCATTATTAGCATTAGTTAAAATCAATTATAAAGGATGGACTTTATCAGTGCCTTTTTTAGTGCTAATAATGGTATCCTTTTTCAATGTTTCTTTAGCGCTCATAAGGTCCACCAATTGTTAATGATTTTAACTATCACTGATAAAAGGAAGCACTAAATATCACACAACCTATAGTAGTGATAACAATATTTCCTCTAAATAACAAGTATTCCCTTCTATGTATCACAATGTATCACATATGTTAAATAACTACATGGATAAACCTTAACGACATGATTTATTCTACATATGAATAAACCTTAAACACATGGTTTATTCTATATCACTAAAATATTTCTCAGGTAATGAATGTGTACACATAAATTGAAGAGATAAATATTAAAATATATGTATTTTTAAATAAAATTTATTTATTCAATAAATTTACAAAATAGAACTTAATATCATACATATTACATGATCCTTGAATTTAAATGGAGTCATGCCTTTAGTCAAAGTATTTGAAATCATCAATTCAATAATGATATGCTGAATGACCACATTCTTATCTTTTACACGTTCCCTTATAGATAAGTACTTAATGTTAATGTATTTTCTTAGACTCACACTTTTTTTGTTCTTAGCCATATAGACAGTATCTGAATTATCAAAATATATAATCAATGAACTAAAAATAGAATCCATAACTTTAAGGATCAAAATTAAAATCCTTATAAATACACCATGAGAAGTTTCCTCAAAACATGAAAAAAACTCAATTTCAATAGTAAAAGTTATTTTTAGTGTCTATTTAACACTTTTCCATGACGTAGTTCCACCAGACATCGTAAATATGTATCTTGAGGTAGATTTGTGTGGATCGACACAACCAAAAAAGTTTTCATCTAAGTATTTTATGACTTATAAATTATGAGTATTTTTATATACAAGCATGTAATATTTATTCCCCTTAAGGCATCTTAATATCTTCTTTGCTGTAGGTTCCGAGCACAGCAGAAGTTCTTTTTTGGCATGGCCAATTCGACATTTAATCTTAATTTATGAAATCCATTATTTTACTTTATGAATGATGTCATGACCAATGAATTTTAATCACATATTACTTGACTTGTTAAATTTATGAATCATAAGAGAAGGATAATAACATATAATTTATAATTAATTTATGAGTAAATATATAACTACTTGAACTTGTAATTATTTATTCATTGATGATCCAGATGACTCGATCTCATCATAACATCATTTTTATATATTATACAAGTGCATAATCCCTCTAGTGGTGATCCACATATGCACCACAATCTATGATCAACATCGTAGAATTGTTGAGTGTTAGAATAGTCAATCCCGATCACTTGCGTCATTCATGGTTAATCGAAACAAAATTACCTCAAATAATTATTAGTGTTTTCTTGAGTAATTGTGAGAGGATGATAAGAGGAGAGAACTCTATATCTCTATATCTTGCTCTATGGTTTTAGGGAGCTCCTCAATCTATCCATTATGCACAACAAGAGTGATTATGGAAAGTAATATAATTATATATTTATTATAGCATGTCTAGGGTTGGAAACTTACACAAAAGACCCTTATTTTTACTTAGTTCTTACTTAACCCCATGAATAATAATAATAATAATATTAATCACTTTTTATGTGAATGACTTTAAAAATGTATAAATAAATATCATTTACAATATTTCCAACCCGACCATTAATCTCGATTCGCTATTCCTCCTTGACATTTACTAAACCTTGAAAAATCACCATTTATTTAATAAATACATATCACTAAATTATTCATCAATAAATAAAATAAATGTTATATTCATCAATCCTTGAAAATAAATATTTATTATTTTTATTATTTGACTCACTTATTCTTTTGAATAACTTGTGATTAAATCTTACCAATCAACCAAACCCAAATAATTATTACACTACAAATAGGGAATAATATTTATTATAAATTTATAAATTAAACATTCAATTTAATTGATATTATAAATACACATAACATGCAACACTCTAGACCTATTTCTTAGTGTAATTAGGCAGTCCACCTAAAGTATAAGGTTAGCATTTTACAACATGCCAAGTCACCCATAGAGAAATAAGTTAATTCCTCGATGGCATAAAACCACCTATGAAAATTTAATATCTAATATAATCCCTTTATCATGATATCTATAATCAAGTAGGTTTCATATTGGTCATCAACCTATGTGATCGATGTATCTTTCTTTGAATTTCCTGAAATGAACTTACCTATTGAACACCATGACCATGGATTTTTCTAGGTAGTTCTATTACCATCAGAGGACCTGAGATATCTACTTCTATTAATAAATAGAAGGGATAAGTCCTTTATCACATTATCCATTAATGCATTATCACTTATGACACACTTGGCACATCTTACCTCACCATGAGAATATTTCATCATGGTTTTCATCAATACATAAAGGTAAACAACTTATTATATTCATTAATGATAATATTAATATATAAGGATTAATACACATGTCTACAGATAATAACTTCCATTGAAATAAATAAATACGTATTTTCTATTGGTGGTTCAATTCTCATAACCTCTCTTATTGGAGATTATTAAGGGAAAACACCATGAGAAGGCATCTCAATATATTATGAGCCTCCTACCCATGAAGACCTAAATTGTCTATATCTTTTTAGACAATATCATCTGACCATAGAACATATACTCAGGAATACTATCATGGAACCTCTAGGTTCTCATTGTAACATAGAACTTCTATGAAATGTTAGTGTGAAATATATTCTTAGGACATTATAACATACTATATAAAGTAGTGGAATAATAAATATATGATAAGAAAATTTATTATTATTCATGAAAATGAATACATGCAATCACGTACTTAAGATTTGGTTCTAGGGAACCAACTCCAACAAACTCCTACTTACAATAGGGAAAACTATTAATAAATTTTAGTCTAATAGCTCACATATGATATTAATTCATCAACTAATATAGTACCTTCATATAAGGGTCTACCACATTTTCCTCCATGTATACTCTATTCATTGCAACTTCAAATCATTGAGAAAAATCCCTCAAGAAATGAAAATTCTGAAGTATATGCTGTAACAACCCAAAATTTTATAAATTAAATTCCCTCTTGAATGAATAAATTCCATATTAAGTAATGTAGTTATAGAAAACACATGCACTACTTTGGTTATTTTAGAACATTATAAAATATAGCTTGTTAGATTTAAAAGACCATTAAGAATCATAACCGTTGATAATATATCCATTGTATAGTGACTATTAAGATTATTATATATTAAGGGTTATAATAAAGTCTAATTGATAAATATAGATGAAGTGATGGACTACCCCAGTAGGATAGTACCTTTTGAAGCCTATTTATAGGAGCTTCCAAGGGAGATGACATCACAATGCCTTGCTCTTGACCAAGACCAAGATAATATTCAACAATTGAATCTTGAGAAAAACCATTTACGGGAGAATTTTAGGCTTCTAAATATCACAAACCAAACCATGTTTTCTGAACAACCCCAAGAAAGTACAACCATCTCACATGTTACCCTTAGGGAATACATTGGTGTAATAAGGGGTTATGTATCTAGACCTTAGTAGTATGAATTTTTATACTGTAATAAAATAATGATTATATTTATCTCTTTTAATTATTACTTAATATATATAATTATATATGAGTTGATGAAAATCAGATTTTGATATGAAGAAATCAATATTGTATTTTGGGAAAATATATGGTTTTAATTAAAACTATCTTTTTAATAAATTCAAAAATCTTTAAATAAATTATATTTTCATTTAATAATATTATTAAACAGTATTTATTTATATATAAATGATAATATAATTTAATGAAGTCCAATGTAATATTTATAAGGGCATAAAATTGTTATAATCGTAGAAACTATTATTTTTCAATAAATGAGGTTTTTATTTAAAGGAAGAAATTATCATATTTAGAAAATTATTTTGGTAAAATAAATATTATTTTTGAAATCATCATTTTTAAATTACCCAATGGTGAATTTTTCATAATTTTTCGACACAGATGATTTTTTAGGTAAAAATTAAATATGGTATAAATATATGGTGTGTATTATGACAACATAATAGCCCAAAAGTGATGTAATAATTGATATAAAATGAATTCATGATCAAATATATATTTCCACTTTAAATAATGCATTTTTAATTTTATTTTATTAATTTTATAAACCTTTAATGAATCCTCTAAAACCTAGATTATACTTTAAGATTTTAAAATCAATTATTTATAAACACAACTCACTTCCACATCACTAATGATATTATTTTAATATGTTCAGTTATTAGAATTATAATTTTTTTAAAACCACTCTTATTTGGATGAAATAATGATAAAAAACCATATCCTTCATTTATTTGGAACATCCATTCCTGTGACCCACACTCCTTAATCTTGGGATTGAAAGTGATAAAATATGTTATTATTTTGTATGATCTATGTGATACACAAATGCATGCACATAATATGAATGTGATGAGTGAGACCAGAATTATGTAGCCCTCAAATGCATTGAGTATTGTTTTTATCTCATGATATACCATTTATAGTTCACAAGAGGTTATCCTAAGAATACTATGTTATGATGTCTCATCAGTTATCCTTGACTTGTGCATATGGTGCCATGTTTTATGTTATCACCACATTCCTATGATGCCTTGATGTTATCATATTATATCATGATTTTATATTCATGTTTATGATTCTCACCCTTTTTATATCACCTTGATATTCCTCTTAACACACATGTATTACTTTAATCATGTTATGAATTGATTATTCCCTTACTGGGCTTCATAGATCACCCCTTTTATATGTACGTCCCCATGTTATACCATCTAGTTTTAGAAGATCAATGAAATATAAGGGTATGTTTTGAAGTTTTTAAATAATGTAATTATACCCATTATTCAAGATATTGTTCTATGTATCTTATTACCCAAAGACATCGAGCCTCATGATATTTTGAGATTTTATTAAGTGTATCTTTATGTAATAAATCATAAAATAATGTGTATAAATGATATGGGTTGTCATAGTTCGTATTAGAGAATGGTCTAGTTATTTTTTGGGTATCAGGGTTATAAAACCTTAGTGAAATCCATAGGTATAAGACTAATCATAGGAAACCATCCCTAAATTTTGGTAATGTATAGAGTAAGTGGTTTCCAAGAAAAAAAACCCATGTCTGTATAATTCAAGTAGATAGGGCTATAAAATAGTTGTACCTAGGTGTTAAAACTTTTAAAAGGGACCATTGGGTGTTAACTAGATCATCACCTCGTGCATGAGAAAGAGGCCTTGCTTCACACCCAGTTCGAAAATTATGGGGGTTATGATTTGGTAAATTCACAAGATCCTTATGACCAATTATGAAGGGACCATAAAATTCCCATAAAACTTTATTTTTGTAAATAAAACATGGATAAATTATATTGAAACCTAAAAATTAATAGTTTAAAGAATACATTTCATTTATGAGTTATCTATTAAATGTTCACAATTTCCCTTTTATGTATTTAATGGTTTGAAAATTCTCATCCCTAAGTCTATGTTAGCTGATGTAAATGATTAGAACCTGAATAAAATAGTGAAAGGTAGGATTATCATTCATTAATGAACTTAAAATGTACTTTGTGAAAATGGTTATATTGATACTTTCATATCACATAAGTTTAGTATAACTATTTAAACACTACCTTAAAACATGTAATTGGATATAATTAAGAAAAAATAAAAAAGGTGAAATTATTTCATCCCAAGTATATAACTTCTCCTGTGTCCATATTTGTGGGATGAACTTCACATAGAACCTTGTGATACTCCATTTATTAGAATTCAATGAAATTATGGCCATGGATTTACTTTTATTGTATATAGCCAATATAAGCTACTAAGAGAATGATAACACCCTCCATATCACAAATTTTCTTTTGATTATATACAAGTACAAGGAGGAGGATTAATATCTTTTATAATCATCATCAAAATCATGGATATTATTACCTTATGAGAAATAATATCTAGATAAAATGATAGAGTCTAAAAAAAATATCATCTTTTATGATATTCCCATTATGAGGGAATACACTAATACATTTCTAGGAGAATTTTCTAGTCTTCCTCCTAGTTAAGAGGTTAGTTTCTCAACTGAAATAGTACCTAGAGTTTTTCTAATATCCAAGACTCTATATAAAATGACCACTGCTGAACATGAAGATCTTAAGAATAAAATATAGGATAATATGGATAAAGTGTTTATATGACCAAGTTCTTCACTATGAGGTGTGCTGGTCTGGTCCATTAATAATAAAGATGTTTCAATTCACCTCTTCCTTTATTATCATGATCTCAACAAGAACATAATAAAGAAAAATTATTCTCTATTGTAGATTGATGAATTTTTTAATTAGCTATGTGGATCCTAGTACTTCTCTAAGGTGGATCTTCGGTTGGGATATTATCAAGTAAAGGTGATAATGATAATTTCCCTAAGACTACCTTTCATAAAAGTTACATGCACTATGAGTTCATAGTGATTCCATTTAGACTCACTAATGCTTGAGCTATCTTCATGGACTTAATGAATATAGTATCTAAGGATTACCTTGATAAATTTGTGATAGTATTTACATAAAATATTTTTATCTACTCAAAAAATAAAGGAGGAACATGAGGAGAGTTTTAATTATGTATTGAAGACCTTGATAAAGGAAAATTTATACGATAAGTATAGTAAATGTGAGTTTTGGATGGAGCAAGTAACATTATCAGGGCATGTTATCACTAGTAAAGGGATATCTATAGATCCTTTTAAAATAAAGGAAATTTAAGGATACCCAAGACCAATATCTGTGATGGAGATCCATAATTTACTTGTATTATTTGGGTACTATCATCAATTTTTAATAAACTTCTCATGATTTTTAATACCACTAAAAAATCCATCTAAGAAGAGAGTGAAGTTTGTCTGGATAGATGCATATAAGGAGAGATTTAAAGAGTTAAAGAAGAGGATAATCACTACACCTTTTCTCACATTACCCACTAGTGGGGGAGGATTTCTGATCTAAAATGATGAGTCCAAAAATTTATTGGTTTTTTTATTCATAAAATATTGAAAAAGCGATAGACTATGCCTCCTTCTAATTAAATATTCACAAGAAAAAATACCCAACGTTTGCTCTAGAATTGGTTGTATTGATCTTCACATTAAATATTTGATGAAATTATCTATATGGGGATAAAGATCATAAATCCATCAAGTATATATTCACACAAATTGAGATTAATATGTACCTAGAGTTGATCAAGGATTATGATTTTTTTGTCTATTACCATCACGGGAATACAAACAAAGTGGAAGATGATATAAGTAGAAAGGACCTTGAAACCCTATCCATGACAAGGATTGAATGGAATCCAATCTTCTTGGAAATGAAAAGGATGGACATGAGAATCATAAAAGGGACTTCATCATAACTTTCTCACATAACTCCTCAACTATCCTTTCTTAAAAGGATCAAGGTGGTCCAAAAAGATGATGATGAGCTACAAATGAATATAATGAATATTCCAGAGTTCAAAAATATTTAAGATGGATTTATAAGGTTTGTTACCTGGAAAATTTTTCCATAAAAACCATAAATGAAAAATTAAATTATGGTTTATGTGCATATATCATAATTATTTATTCATACAGGAAGCACTAAGATATATAGATACCTGAAGCAAAACTTCTGGTGGGATAACAAAAAAGGTTGATTAAAAAAATTGTGTCTTGATAAGAATATAATAATAATTCAATTATGGATGATATAATTATAAGTTCATGATGCATCTATTTCCCATACCATTATAGAAATGAGAAAACATAACCATGGATTTTATTGTAGGAATTCCCTGACCATTTAAAGGCAATAATGTCATCTGGGTGGTAGTCGATCACCTTACAAAGTCATATCATTTCATTGATATAAATAAATATTTCACTCTCTACTAAATCAATAGGATATATATAATGGATTTGGTAATACTTCATGGAGTTAAACTCTCTATTATATTTTATTGAGATCCGAGGCTTACCTTAAGGTTTTGGATAATCCTTCAACAATAACTGAATATTGAGATGAGTTTCAATATTTCTTATCACCCTCAGATGAATAGTCAGTCTGAAAGAACTATTCAAACTCTATAGGATATGTTGATATATTATTAAATATATTTACAAGGATATTGGGATCAATACCTTCCCCTATTGGAGATCTAATATAATAATAGTTTTCATTCTAGCATTTAAATGACACCTTATGAGGCTCTGTATGAGAAGAGGTGTCAACCTCAGAAAAGCTGGGATGAATTCAGAGAGTGGAAGCTGATGAGACCTGATCTTATCCGAGATATTATAAAGAGGGTTAAAACCATTTAATGACATATCAAATCATAAAAAATTCAATATAAAATATATGAAGAAAATTTTCAATAAGACCTGGAGTTTAAGTCAAGAGATAAAGTATTCATTTGTATATCACCATGGAAGAAATTCATGAGGTTAAAGAAGAATGGAAAGCTTATTCCAAGATACATAGGCCCCTTTAAGATTATTTATTGCATCATATTTGTGGGTTATTGACTATAACTCCCACCTAACCAATATCAAATACATGATGTGTTTCATGTGTCCCTCTTGAGGAAGTACATATCAAACTCCTTATATGTATTTAATATAGAGATAATAAATTTGAATAATGATCTTTCATATTAGGAGATACTAGTTACGATTTTATATTATAGATAAAAAGTTCTATGAAATAAGACAAATCACCTGGTCAAAGTGTTTTAGGAGAACTATAAGTTTGAGGAAGCAAGCTAGGAACTAGAAGAGGCAATGAAACAAAAGTACCCTAATCTTTTCTAGTGTAAAAAATGAAATTTTAAGGGTAAAATTTATAAAGGGAGAAGAATATAATGACCAATACTTTTATAAATGAAATTAACTTTTGAAATAATAAATACCTTATTAAGTAATGTAGTTATAGAAAACATGTACACTAATTTGGTTAATTTGAACCATTATAAAATAATTCTAGTCAGAATTAAAATACCATTAAGAATCCTAAAAATTGATAATATAGACTTTATATAGAAACCTTTAAGATTAGTATATATCAAGGGTTATGATAAAGTCTAATTAAAAGAGAAGGAAGAGGATATGACCTCAACCAGCAGGAACATACCCTATGAAGAAAATTTATCAGATATTTCGAGGGAGATGGCATCACTAGAACAATCCCATGATGAGATTTAACAAATGAACCTCAAGTGAAATCAATTATGGGAGAAGTTCAAGATTATAAAGATCATGATACAAACCATGTTCATCGAACCACCCAAAGAAAGTACCATAAGCGAACACTTTACCCTTAGGGAGTACATTGGTGTAATAAGTGGTTATGTATCTAGACCCTAGTAGTATGAATTTATATATTGAATTTATTATAAAATAATGATTATATTCACCCCTTTTCATTATTATTTTATATTTATAATTATATATGAGTTGATGAAAATTAGATTTTGATATGAAGAAACCAAAATTCTATTTTTGGAAAATACATGGTTTTAATTAAAACGTTCTTTTTTAATAAATTCAATAATTTCAAAATAAACATTATTATTAAATAATATTTATTTATATAAAAATTATAGTATAACTTAGTAAAGTACAATATAATCTTTAAAAGGGTTATAAATTTTTTATTGTCATAACAACCAATATTTTTCAATATATTTGGTTTTTTATTTAAGGAAGGAAATTATAATATTTAGAAAATTATTTTGGTAAAATAAATAAAATTTTTATCATCATTTAAAAATTATCCAATGGTTAATTTTTCATAATTTTATGAGATAATCAGATTTTTTTGGTAAAAATTAAATACGCTATAAATATAATGTCTGTATTATGACATCATAATAGTCCAAAAGTGATGTAATAAATGATATAAAAGAAATAAAAGACCAAATATAAATTTAACTTTTAAAATAATATTTTTTAAGTTATTTTATTAATTTTATAAACCTTTAATGAATCCTCCAAAACCTATATCATATATTAAAAATTTAAAATCAATTATTTATGAACATGACTCCCTTCCATATCACCAATGACATTATTTTAATATATCCAGTTCTTGTACTTATAAAATATTTAAAACCCTCTTATTTGGTAGAAACCATAGGCAAAATCCATGATAAGGTTTTTGGTATTTTTTATTTTATTATATAGAGTCCAAAACCTATTTTTATAAATTAATAAATAATTCCCCTCTCTTTTTCTATAAATACCTACTTGACCTCTCACTCCTCTTCACTCAAAAACCCATTTATAATAAATTTAATCTCCCTATACCTATTTAAATCCCTCCCAATTTTCTTCTAATCTCTTAATAATCTCCTCCCAATCTTTTAAAAGCACCCTATTAAGGTAAGGGATTCTCTTCCTCTTATTTTTTTCAAGCACTTTCTTCATATTAAGGCTTTTATTTCTAATTTTTCATGTTGTAATGTGTTTTTACACATGAATTTACTATCCTCATGATGAACATGTAATGTGAGTCCACCTTTCACTATCATTAAACCCTTCCATGAAACTTTATGCACACCCTTTATTCCGACGAAATTATCCCATGATTTTCCATGTCCAACTTTTGTGTTGTGAATACACATCCCCATTTACACTCAAGGGTATTAAACTATATGTACCTTTCCTTCTTTGATTGGGTACTTCTATGACTACAACCCACAATCCTTAATAATGTGATTAAAGGTGATTAAATAAGTTTTTATAGTATATGATCTATGTGGCACACAAATGCATATACGTAATATGAATGTGATGGGTGGAATCAAAATTATATGGACCTCCAATGCATTGAGTAATGTTTTTATCTCATGAGACACCATGCATGGTGCATGTGATTTTATCCTAAGAACACTATGTTATGATGTCTTGGCGATTATCCTTGACATATGATTATGATGTCAAGTTTTATGTTGTTGTCACATTCCTATATTTCCTTGATGTTACCATCTTATATCATGATTCTATGTTCCTTTTTATTATTATCACCCTTTTATGATACATTGATACCCCTCTTGACTCACATGTATTACTTTAATCATGTTATTCTTTGATTATTCCCCTATAAGGATTTACAACTCACCCCTTTCTTATGTATATTCCTGGGTTATCCCATGCAGTGTTAGAATAATGATGGAATATAAGAGAATGTTTTGGAGTTTTTAAATAACGTTTTTGTACTCATGTTTCATTTTATTGTTCTATGTATCTAATTACCCAAATAAACTAGTCCT
Organism: Viscum album; assembly: GCA_963277665.1. Lineage (NCBI taxonomy): Eukaryota > Viridiplantae > Streptophyta > Magnoliopsida > Santalales > Viscaceae > Viscum > Viscum album. The sequence goes on from OY728165.1 coordinate 820,118,671, forward strand.
CATGATATTTTGGTATTTTATTTAGTGTATATTTATGTAATAAATCATGAAATAAACTTTATAAAAGATATGGGTTTTCATATATGATTTTTCCTTTGATGTGGCCTTGGATATTTGGAACGATATATCGTTTAATTGTTATCAAAGTGTATTATGATAGGTATCTATTTAAATAAACATTGGATTATGATAGGGTCTTGATTGCCAGACACCACATTAATCTATTATAAAAATTTTCAAATCCAAAGTGCTTACTTGGTTATATAAAAATATAAAATATTCTCACAATTCACTATAAAATCAGTGAAAAGTTGATTCTTTTTTACTCTTCAAGATCACAACTCCTCCATTGAGAGAAAATTTTTTTTGATAGCGATTTTAGATCATTCTAAGATATCTAAAATATAGCATCTGTATAACCCCTAATGACCTCCTCTTTATCGTCTCCATACACTAATAATATATCCTTAGTTCACATTTGATACTTAAGGATAGTCTTAATAGTAGTCCAATGATGTTCACCCATATCTTCTTGATATCTTCCCACTATACTCAAAGAATAAGAAATATCAAGCCTAATACATAACATATAATATATAATATATCCTATCGTAGAAGCATATGATATATTACTCATTCTCTATCTATTTCCTATTGTGTTCGAGGTCACATTTTCATCGAAATATGTATACCATGTGATACTGGAACCAATACCCTCTTATATTGTTCCATACTAAACCTATTCAGTATTTGGTTAATGTATGTAATTTCACTTAGTCTAAGTAGCCTCTTGGATCCATCATGCATGATCTTGATCCCTATAATGTAGGCTACTTCACCTAAGTCCTTCATAGGGAAGAACTTTTTCAACCATTCCTTAACCTCTTGTAAGGATGGTATCTAATTTACAATTAGTAATATGTCATAAATATATAATACTATTAAAACTACTATACTCCCAATAAAACACTTGTAAACATAGGGATTATATTAATTCTTAATGAAACAAAATTGTTTTATAGATTCATCAAATCAAATTATCTATGAATTGGATGATTTCTTTAATCCATAAATGGATCTATGAAATTTCATACATTTTGGGATTAACTAGATCCCAAAACCCTTTTATTTGTGTCATATACACATCCTATTGAAGATTCACATTAAGTAAAATAAGTTTTAAATCCATTTATCAAATCTCATAGTCATGGAAAGCTGTTATAGCAAGTAGGATTCTTATGGATTTAAACATGGAAAATAGAGAAAATGTTTCATTATATTCAATAAATTAACATTTTATAAACTCTTTTGGCACTATATCTGCTTTATAGGTACTAACATGGACTTTAATGTCTATATTTTCCATGAATACCCATTTTCACCCAATAGGATTTACATATATTAGCATATTGAATAGAGACCAAACCTAGTTTTGATACATAGAATCCATCTCATAATTCATTAATTATTTCCATATTGCAGCTTATGATATATCTACTACCTCATTAGAGGATAGAGGGTTATTATTCTCAATCAATAATGAGTCACCATCTTTTATTACTATAAAGCCGTATCTTTATGATTCTTTAACCTCTCTAGTTCTCCTAGACATTACTTGTGTTTTAGGAATAAATTATTCCATGGGGACCTATGAAATATGTTCTTTTATCAACTCTTGTGTATGTTGAGCATCAACTTCCACAAATTCAATATTTCTCCCACTATCCTTCTGGCGGATGTGTTCCATATCAAGGAATAAAACTTAACTAGTAACTATAAACTTTTATCTAAGGAATTATATAGTTAGTATCCCCTCATTTACTTGGGGTAACCTACAATGATACACTTATTACCCTAGGGTCATAGTTTACTTATTGATATAGATTTAACAAACATCTCGCACCCCCATACATGAGCTTGAGACAAAATGAGTTTCTTTCCACTTTATAACTCAAAATGAATACCAATTTCCACTTAGTTGGTACTCATTTTATTATGTACACTACCATGTGTAATGTATATCCCCAAAAGGATAATGGAATACGTGCATGATTCATCATCAACCTTACCATGTATAGAATAATACATTTCCTCCTTTCACTAACACCATTCTACTATGGTATATACAATAGAGTGAGTTGAGATAAAATCCCATAATCCTGTGGAAATTTGATGAACTATTGTCTAAGATATTCAACACCTTGATCTGATCAAAGTTCCTTTATATTCTTACCAAGATGTTTCTAAACTTCATTCTTGAACACTTTGAACTTATCAAAGTATTCCAACTTATACCTCATAAAGTATATGTAACCATACCTACTCAAGTCATCGGTAAAAGTGATAAAGTATGACAAACCCCTACAGATTCTACTTCAAAATGTCCACACACATCAATGTGCACCAATTCAAAAAGATCTATAGCCTTTCTACCTTGAACACTAAATGGTGGTTTGTTCATATTACCTTATAAACAATCATGACATGTTTCAATTGGTTTAATCTCAAAAGAGTCTAAGTAACCATCTTGATAGAGCTTTGTCAAACACTTTTCATTTATAGAACCAAGATAATGATGGCACAACTAGGTGTGAAATGAGTCTCACGAGTCTGATTCATTATCAATTTACAATATTTGGATTTTTTAATTTAATACATAAAGACCATTATTCATCTATTCTATACCATAACATATGATATCTTTATAAAATTATTAGTTCTTATTTCTAAAACTTAAAATAAATCTATCTATGTATAAACAAGAAATAGAGATGGTGTTCTTAATAACACTTGGAACATAATAGTAGTTCTTTAAAACTAAAATCAATATTGTTAGCAATGTGAGGTGTTAGTCTCTAATGAAAGGATCTACTAGACTTTCCCCATTGGTAGACTGTAGATCCACCTCACCTCTAGAAACCTTTAGAAATCTATTTGGTTCATATATTTGGATACATATGTGAGCACCAAATTTAGTATTGAATATGAAAATTATTGATATATAAATATTACTCTTGATAATGAATGCACTAAAATCTTCCCCTTTCTTCTTTGGTTTAGTGTAGTTCCTCTTCTAGTGGATTTTCTTGTCACATGAAAACACATTATTTTCCATTCCTTTACTTGCAGCTGGATCTTCTTCTTCTTGGAAGGATGATACTCTCAAGCCTTAGACTTAGAATGAGTCTTTAGACCCTTTATCTTTATCTTAATTTTCTTATTCACCAAATGGAGCACGGTTTTTTCATACCCCATATCATTATCAACTTGGATAATAAGAGTAAGAATTTTTGAAAGAGTATTCTTCCTATTTCTCATATTTTAATTCACAATAAAACTATATAAGGTTTTATGTAGTGAGGAAAGAATGATATTTTTTCACAACTCAACAGGGATCATAAACCCCACGATGTCTAAGCACTCTATGTAGCCAATCATCTTGACTACATGAGGCCTAGATTGCTCCGACATTCTTAGTTTTCATGTGAATAGTGCATTAGAGATCTCATACCTATCTTATCTCACCTTCACCTGATAGAGATAAAAAATGTGAGAAATGATGGTATATGCATCTATATTATCATATTGATTTAAAATCTCATTGGACATATGTGATATCATGGAACATTGGAAATCCATTTCATTTTACATATGCTCACATAGATAGATACTTATTCCTCACTAGAATTTTTGGAAATTGACTTAGTAATGGGGTTTATAACATATATAATTTCCATTAATGGCATTTTATAATGTTTAAGTGACTATAACATTCCTAGACATTTTTATAGGTAATAAGATTATCCTTATTTAGTATGTTTCACAGTGATATTTTCAAATTCATGTGGTTTTACATTTCTACAAAAAAATTAAGAGTAGATAATTATTATTTCCTAAATTACCATATCAGATTAATAAATTTAAATTTTATTTAAATTTATAAATCCTCCACTATTTTTTTGAAACCTAATATCCCTCACTATTAGTTTTTAAATATCATGTTATGCAGATATTCTAGTTTCAAGGACCCATATTCCCTTCTCATAACCCATAATTGGGCTTGACAAGTTAATTAAAGTGTTTTAGGTAGGCATAACTCACAAATTGTATTAAATCATAGTTCCTTGATCTGTTTAGTGGAATCTCTAATCCTAAAATCCTTGATAAATATTTCCTTAACCCTTTCCTCTTAGTTTAAAGTAATATTTAGGATCCATGTGATCATTGAGAAGGTTAGGGGTGAATTAGTGATCATTTATTTTTATATTTTATTAATTATTAAACAACCTTCACCTCCCGTTAAAGAGTTATGACTTTGTTAAAAAAAATATTACAAGCAGAATTAACCTTAACATAATTATTTATAGGATTCGCTACTTAACAAGTGTAGCTAGTCCTTAGAATGGTTTTTAAATAATCTAATACCACACAATCCAATAGAAAAAAAATCCTTTTATGTAGTTACAATTAGGAAGGAATATCATTACACTTGTATAGGAATATAATCAAACAACAATGCATATGATCCCCATATAGGTAAATGATGTAACAAATATTATTGTTACAAATGTTAGAAACCTTCACCAATAAGAATTAATATATTTTCATTATTCTACTTGTACTTTTTCATACTTTCTCTTCTTATAATAACTTCTTCACTTTATTTCCCAGTAGCAGGTAAGAACTTCCTCCTTGGACTTCTGTATTAAATTTTTATCCATTCACTTATTCAACCGGTATCTCTATCCCTTTATATATTTTGAAATATATATTCAATGCCTTCTGAAAACCGAGACAACATTCTTATGTTCTGTCCCACTTTTCACCTCTACACATATTCTATCCACTCCCACCTGATATGAAACTTTGTCCAATGTCTTCTATCTGATGCCTCTGATAAAAAAACCCCTATCTTATAGAAACTTCTTCTACTTAAACTAAGATATTACTTTGTTGTAAACTTTATATCTCAAACTTTGTATTTCATATTTTCATTCAGTAACTCTACCTAAAAAAATTTCTACAACACTTCATATTTTACATGCATGAACAATACATCTATGTATTGTAGTTTCTCGCTATTTATAAATGTGTGATCAAGAGAAATTATGGGAATACAATTTTATATTTCTGATCAATAAAAAATCAAAATTTAAAACTCTATATCATAACAATTTGTTAGACTCTTTTCGGTGCTTCTAGAGTGTTCTTGAAGCTATCATTAACTCAAGCATCCATTACCTTCAACAAAATTCCTTCTAACTTGGTGAGAATAAAAGATATTACTCTCATGATATTTTTAGTAATGAAATATTATCTTTGCATCATCATATTTATAACTTTACAATTTTTTAAATACCCTCAAACTAGTACCAATATATACCAAACATTCATCCAGTAAAATTTTGTAGCAATTCTACCATCCATTGAGACTCTATCTGATTTGTTCATGCACAAAAATCATAGTAACTTCTCATAAATATTTCCTATAAAATTCCTCTGTCTGATTAATTTCATCATAACTCTCTACCCACTGCCTTCATACACACACCTATGTTTGATAATCTTCATACAAAAATATCCATCCAATATTTTTAATCAAAATCTTCAATAAAAAAACTCGAATACATATATTAGATGCGGAATGCTCAGAAAACTCAGAAACCTTTATTTGATTGGTAACCATTATAAAATATCATTCAGTGGTATTCATATGACCAAACTTTAAATTATTCCACTTCATCCTATTAGACTTCATCCAAAAACATTCCACAAAAACTTATCTTCAAACTTTAACAAAATTCCTATATCTGGTATACTTCAAAAAAAAATCAACACAAACATCATAGAATCGAATATACCCTTACATAGAATCCAAAAAAACCCATATAAACCTCTTCTAAAACTTTACCCAACTAATTGTTTTTCCAATTTCCTCAATCTAATGAAATTTTTAAGAAATATACGATAAAATTTTTGTACAAATCTCTATATAAACATCTTAGTTTATCTTTCAGCAGGTTTTTATTCTGAAAACTCAGTTCGGTATTCTTTTTTCATTACCTATTTTTTGGAAGGATTAAAAATTAATATGATTTATGTTAAGATAATTAAATAAAAAACACGAATCACACTTTCTTCACCCTAACCAACTTTCTATAAACATCTTCCATATCCTTCAAAACACATCCAAAATTCCTAGTCAAAACAATCTCCCCCTTTGGATTTTATTATCAACCAAGGAACCTAAATCTCTAAACTTTGTAAATTAAGAAATAAATTAATCTAATAATTCTAATCCTATGTGATCAAAAATAGTGTAAGAAACTATAATCATTGAACAAAAATACAATTTTTTCCATAATTAGTGACTAAAGAAACATTTTCAAACACATTATAAAAAGATTATTATTCTTCTTGAAACATTTATCGCAAAAAAAAACCATCCTACAAGAATAAATTTTCTTATATTGGATTCAATAAATGATTAAAATAGTTCACACATGTTTAAATAACAATTTAACCCTTTTAATAACCCCCCTTAAATACATTATTTCCTTCAAAATGTAAAACACATATCAATGGATAGATTTATATTACAACATTTTCTATTACTTTAAAACACTATCCAATGAAAATATGGATATGGGATGGATTAACATACAATATCCTTGAAGATAGGTATGTAGAATATCCATTATAAACCTTAGTTTATAAAATGTTTCCTTTGAAAAAGGTTTCATAAAAATATCATCTACTTGCTCCATCATAGGAACAAACTATAACTTCAATTCATTCTTTTACACATAACATTTGATAAAGTGATATATGATATCAATATTCTTGTAATGAGAATGTTTCACTAAATTTTTAGTGATATTTATAACACTTTTATCATAAAAACCCAAGAGAAGGGGAAACTCCACATCAATTAGAAAATCTTCCAACTATGACTTCATCCACATAAGTTGTGTTGTAGCTTGAATAATATGAACATACTCAACTTATACTAGACTAAGATACACTAAACTTTGTTTATTTGTATTCCATATAAAACCTATTTATCCCAAAAAAACTTCACTGTATGTGGATTTTCTATCATCTACAATTCCATCCCAATCTGTATATGTGTAACCAAATTGATAACATTTTCTAGTGATTTTTGGGTTATAATTCCAATGATGAATTGAACTGCTTTGGTCATGAAAATAAGTTTTCGGGGAGAAGATTTTGAAAAAGTGAAAGAACCTTAAATTCTAGAGGGACACTTACATATAGATATATGACTCTTATATAATCCTTTTCTATTTTTTTGGTCATTATTTATGTGTGTGAGTTTTTATGTGATATTATTTTGGGGAGTTTTTTTATTCTTAAGTGAGTAGTTATCACAGAATGGACACCTCACTTAAAACATGAGACCTAAAAGTTGAGTTTTTTTTGGTTCTTACTTTTGTGGAATCATTGTGCAGTGGTATATGTATTATGTCATGTCTTGGTATGAGGGTCTTTTAATGATTTTCTTGGGATTAGATATCAAAATGTGATGATTATCTCCATGTTATGACCTTATTCAATTATATCAAATTAATTGTATTTTAATGAGTTTTAAATGAGGGAGATATAATGATTCATGGCAAGATTAGAAGGGGTTCATTCAGATTATTCTTGTTAGAGTGTGACAATTACTTATAACATTTACCCCCCTTAGTTTCCAGATTCTATATAGATCTGGTAGCCCATATGAATTATTATTAATTAACTTTATTTTCACTAAACCTTAGGATACCATTTGTGAATGCTTAGAGACCCTTGAATTCATTTTTATTGTCTTTATCCCTTGTCTCCAATGGATGAACCTCTTGTGTTCTAAGGTGAATTCTCTTATTTTACTTTAGGGTTTATTCCCATCCTCCCTTGGAAGGCTATGAAGATTTTGGTGACAAATTTTGGTGTTTTTACACAATATATTCGGTGGAGTTATGGTATATTATAGACTTATAGTTGACCCTTTTCTAGGGGGTAGTGCTCGAGAAGAATTTATTTTCCATCATGCATGGTGATTTTAAGAGCTTCGGTTGAGGTAGTAGATTTGAGACTTCTCCCTTTTATTTATGTGAAATTTTGGAATACCATGATATTTTTATATTTTTATGGATGGAAAGTATTAACCTAATGAATACAATAAATGGGATAAAGGAAATTTAATGGTAATGGTGATTCACATGTGTTTTACATGATTCCATGATATTTATTGTGATTGGTGACTTTTTTATTTGATACTTATAATCTTATTGTTGTTATGATATATATTCCCATGTTTTTAATGAAATATTGGAATCACATTTCATAAAATATTAAACATTGAACGATGGTAATGAATCAGTTGTGTCAAGTCTAGAATTTTTGTGTTATCTCTCTTGCAAGAGATACTGAATTATTGTGAAATCATTCTATGATAATAAAATTGTGGAAGTACATTATTGATAGAAAATTTATATTGTACATTTTTGGTATTATTTTTGTCTTTTTTGTGATAGGTGTGGTCATAGTATTATACTATTGTGGTTGAATTTTGGTATTGATATGATTTATATAGTGGGTGCTTTACATAGTTTCTTTGGTTGGTATGGGGAGATTTGGTAATTATGATATGTATGGAGGTGTGGAAAAGGAACGTTTTTGTGGAATTTATGGGGGGTTTTTGGCTTGTGGTGTGTGGTGGTTGTGGGGGGGGGGTTGATTTTGGGGTAATGTATTATAGTTTATTAGTGTTAAGAGTTTGAATGGAAATAATAACTAAAGTAATGAGTGTAGGATGGAATTTAGTAAGCTATGGTATGTTAATGAAATGTTTATGATTGATATGAATGGGTAATGATTGTGATGAATGAGGATGATGTTTATTGAAGAGTTTGGAATTAAATATGAAAATTAAAGTAATAATGAATGTAATGTGGTTGGTAAATGGTAAGTCTAAAAATGTCTAATGATACAATTAAATAGGAATACTATGAATGTTTTTGTGGCTATTTTGTGTATAAAGTGGGGATAGTTGATGCTGTAGAGATAAGAATGATTATTAGTGAATAGTGGTGATGATGTGGTGGTTGTCATGGGCATGGTAGTACTATTTTTTAAAAACCCCTAGGTTAAGATTGTTTGTGGATATACATATTATATATTCATATCCACACCACCTGAGTTAGATAACCTTACTAATACCCAATTTTTTGGATTTTTTTCCAACATCTTGATTTGTGAGGAAATGAATGGTTGATTAATTTATCTTCCCTACTCTCTCTTATTGGTGTATTAATGGTTTTGACTCTCAATGTAAGAATACATATATAAGTTGTAATAGCATAAAGTCAATTTATGTGATATATTAGATAACTCAGTTGTGTGGTGGTGATTATGATTCATGGTGGGTGTTGTGTATGGAAGGTAGAGTGAACTAGTATGATGTACTTCATATTCATGATACACTAATATTATGTGGGTGTGGTATGAGGATGTGATTTTTGGTTAATTTATGTTATTTTTTGGTGCATATATGATGATTTTGAAATAGTTCTGATCTTCTTTGTGTCATATAGCTACTATATGATACATATTATAGAATTGAATAACCATGAATGGGATAAAATCATAGGACCACTAGGGTGTGAGATATACCAACTGATGAGGAAGTGGTTATGAGATTCCTTATATATATATATACATTTTATATTATTTTATTATACTTGGATGAAATATTGTGTGAGTGATCCTTGGTGATGTTAATTTAAAAATTACTTATTATATGAGGGTGTTGGTTCTGTTGTTTATTCACTGAGACATTACTATGCTTCTTCCAAATTTTCAGGAGAGGCCTTGAGGAGGATTCCACTAAGTACACATGTATTCTCATCCATCCATCCATCCATACATATATATATATATATTTGTTTTAAAGGTTTCTATAAGGGTATTAAGGATTGATATGTACATTAGTAGATCATAGATTGGAGATGTGGTTGGAGTTCCTACCACATGAGTCTCTTTTCGTATTTTCATTTTAGATACTTGTATATTTATGGATTTTTCATGCACTATGGGATTATAATTTTATTTTATATTAGGTTGTTTATTTTTGATTTATTTATATGTTCTTGGGATTTATCTGGGTAATGGTTCCCATTTTTATATTTTATACCCTTGATGATAATATCCAAACCATGGGGGATTTAATTCTATATTCAAGGGTTACTCTTGTATTCAATGCAGGCTCAGGAGGGGTTCCCCACATGGTAAGGTAATGATAAAAGATGAATTCTATAATGGAACATATGATGATGAATTAAAAAATTTTAATAAATAAGGGGGATGGAAATCCTAAAAAGATAAAAAATGTATTCTAATAACCAAATTGATAAAATGCATGAAACAAATATAAATTTTAGTCCTAGTAACCATAACAAAAAAAGTAAAAAGGGTATTATCAATGATCATAAATCTAGAAAATCTAGATAGAGTAGTAAGTTTATCATAAATGGTTAGCCAAATGTTGAACCGATGCTTATTCTTGTTTTATGGAACCTAATAAATGATAATCCATATAGTTTTAATAGGTTTAGGGGATGAAAAATGAATGTTTTAGGTAGCTAAATATCTTCATGGATAACTATCCCTTCTCTATTAAAGTACATAATTATTTATAATAATCCATTTAAATGCCTCATTATGAAATAATAAGTGTTTTTAAAGGTCATAGAAAATGATATTTTATAATGGATTTTTTTATTTTAAAAAATTAGATAATAATATTAGTAAGCTTATTAAGCTCATAATTTCATATAATATGGAACATGATTCAATTTTTATGTTTTAAAAAAAATGATAAATAAAACTCAACAAGAATACTATAAATTATATGTTGAGAAGTTTTTTACCTATATGTTTATATAACTTCATTCATTATAAAATTTTTCCATTCTTTAACATTTTTCAAAATCTTTTAAATTATTCTAAATTGTTATTATCTAGGTAAAACTGATTAATTATAATGGATAGTTACCCTATAATTTTTAACATTTTATTACATGATTTTAAGCATAATTTTCCATTAAATACAAACCATGGATCGAAAAGTCTAGTGTATTTGGAAGATTAGGTACATAAAATTAAAAACATGGAACTAGAATTAGAAAAAATATTTATTATTATTTCATAATGAGATCATAACTTCCTTTTAGATCCTACAACTACCTAGGACAACCTAGGGTAATATATAGGCAAACTAGATGATCTAAAAATCCTAGTAAGGGAATAAACATGATAATAAAGCATAAAACATGAGTTATAAGGCATAAAATGAAATTATAAAATTAATGGATCATGAATATACTTATGTAATCATAATATATAGAACATGGAATCATATTATCATGTAAATCCAGTGATGTAGAAGCAACATATAACATGACGTAAACATGAGTCATGGCTAACTGCCAAGACTATGTCACATGGTGGAAAGAGTCACATAATGGATTAAGTTTACTCCCTAATATCATACATAATATCTCATTGGACTAAACATTACCCAAATAATTTGAGATATATTTGGGCACACCCATAATAACATGTCCATGCATATGTGGTCCATAAAAATAAATAAAACATAAATAACAATCATTAGGGTTACCCATGAAAAGAAATGGGTTTCGTAATCATGTCGTAAGGAATAACCAAAGAGTGTATAATAATTTTATCCATGAAAGGAGGGATTAAATAATTTATGGAAAGAAAAAAAAAGATATCATTAATAATTATGTCTAACTGAAATGAATACATGAAAAATAGTGTTTAGAAAACATTATAAATGATCCACTTTAGTGCGATTTAATGGAAAATATTAAAGAGTATTTAAAGAGGATAAAGACATAATTGTTTCCATAAAACCAGAAATGAACTATATTTTTAATTATAAAATGATTTATTTTAGAAAATATTGGTGGATTAAAACATTTTATAGAGTGTACTTGAAAATGGATAAGAAATGAAGAAGTTCCCTTTAATCGGGCTTACTTATCATGAGGAATTGAGAAGGGAAACTTTTAAAACATGTATTTCACCATAAAATAAGGATTAATTGAGATTTATACATATGTGTAGGACATATAAAATAAAATAAAATAATTAAATAAGAATAATTAATAAATACATAGGGGTAAAAAGAGAGAAACCGTAACTCGAAAGAAAAATAGAGGTTCAGTGAGATCCCTTACCTTATGTCCGAATGTGTTATTAAATTGAACTTAATGGAATATATAATCAAATTAGACTCATTAATTATTTAATTTATAACCTATTTAAAATTTATTTTATTTGTTGTAATTTTATTAAGTTCATTTATGACTATTTCGATGAGTTATAAAGACCACTTTTGTCTTTTTGGGAGCATTTATTTCACAATTTTGCGATTGGTTAACTTGTATAAAATTATGGAAGTTATTTTATAATGAAAGTAAAACCCAATAAGTGAAATGAAATTGTATTTATGAAAATTAATAATTTTAAATAGTCCCATATATCATTTTTTTATTCTTACATGAGGATGATTCATTTGATAAAACATTATTGATAAAAGTTTAGTTTATTTTGGCGATTTTTCTGACCATCATGAACTAGTTTCATTTCATTTAATATTGTGGATATATATTAATTCAAGAATGCGAGAATATATATATATATATATATATTTATTACATTTTAAATAATTATAAGGAAATTTAAACCAACCATGAATACAATAATGGTAATTGAAAACTCATCATCCACGAAGGTGGTGAATCGACATACCATAGACAATGTTTTCATTTTTAATATTTAAAAGAAAATAGAAAATATTTTATGATGGATATTCCATTAACAAAAAAAATTACAGTATATATTTGATACTTGATTTATCATGTAACTTTGGATAGGGGGTAAGGATAAGATATAAGAGAGAATTAATTTAAAAGAGAAAGAAGGATAATTTTACCTCTTGAATATCATCTCCTTGAGAAAATCATTAAGGAACTTGGAATTGTTCTTTTGGAAAGACAAGAAACAATATAATATGTCTAGGAATTATTATAAGAGAATTTGGAAGAGTATGGTTGAGATAGAAGGCTCATGGTGATGAAATAAAGTGAAGGAAGGGTTTCCCTTTTATAATTGAGATGAGAGACACTTTAGGAATTTCTCAAAATATTAAAATATAATAAGACTATTATAGAGAAAAAACCTTCAAAATATACTCTAAATGTATATAATATGATATATTTGATCATATTTTATCCCCTTTGTACTTATTTAATATTTTTATGATTTTTAAATAATTTAATAAAATATTATATTCATAAAATATCATTTTGGTCAAATTTGATTATATTCCTTACTATAAATTTAAAAACATAAAAAAAGGAGTAAAATTAGAAAAAAATATTTTATTACATCATATAAATGTCATAGTTCTATATATAATTATTTTTTCATCTTAATTATCTCAAATTATGTTTATTTTAATATTTTTAAAATCATTTATTTGAATTTTCAATTAATTTAATAATTATTGCATCATTGTTGTGTAAGAAATTAAGATATTTATTTCTTCCCTAAAAATTAAAAATAAATTTCAATGATTAATATAAATATTTTATTTATAAATACTATTTATTTTTGGACATATCTTCTGGAAAATCATATATTAAAAATGTTATACTTATTAAAAATCAAAGTGTAAACAAATCAACTTTCTTATAAATAAAATACTACAAGGGACCTAATGTAAACTAAGTGGATCCCAAAGGTCTTAAATTCCAAAAAAGGATGATTATGGGAGAAAATTACTCATCTAATATTATTTAGTAAATTTTTTGTATCATTTAATGGTTTATATAATTTTAATTATAATCATTTTATTGTTTTTTCCTTTGCTTCACAAGTACTGCGTCAACATTGCATAAGAATAAAAGGTAATTATTTCATATATAAAAATTAAAAAATAAATTTAAATCCTAAAACTAAATTAATTATTATCAATATAGTATTTCATATCTGTTAATTATGCATATTTACTTATATCCATATCAAGACAACTTATTTAATTTGTTAATTTGACTTTTCTAGCCTTGCACAAACATTACAAAAGAATTTGTATAAGATTCATGTTTTATAAGTAAAAAATTAGAAACTATCATTAAAAATAATAATTTACGAATGATATTTAATAATAAATTCATTAAATACTTGTTACCTCTAAATTAATATCTATAAGGAATCGAATATGACTTTTTCAATGCTGCGTATGCACAGCGTCAGCACTGAAAATGATTTTTATAATTTATAATTTATATGTTAGGAATAGTTTTTGTATTATATTTTTATTATATTATAATAAATTTGTATTTATATAATTTTAATATATTTTTATATCATATTTATATTTTGACGATATCAAAAAAGATACCATATTTAAAAAAACTATATTTTTTACTATTCTAAAAAATTTCACCAGAGTAATTTTGGTATGACGATTTAAAAAATTAAGTTTATTTTAAAAAATAAAATTTCTAAAAGCATCAAAAATTATTTATACTTATTTTCCCCATATAAAATAATAAATGTTATTTTTTGGTTAAAAACTATATTTGAATAATAAATTGACTTTGCTAAAAAAAATTAAGTGTTTATTTCCTAATAATTAATAAATATATTTATAATATGGTTACTACTATTGAAACCTTCCTATTCAATGGCTAGGTCATAACAGTCATGTTAATATTTTAATATTATATCATGGTTTGTTTAAACTCAGTGTTGCGTGCAACACAAGATTCCAAAAAATCAAATTATTAAAAGAGAAATATTTCATAAAAATATTAGGGTGTTATATTACTCTCCCCTTATGAAAATTTTCTCCCAAAATTTCATTTTACATACTAAAGTGAAAACAGGTGAGGGTACTTCTCCTTTATCACTTCCTCTGATTCCCATGTCGTCTCTTAATATTTGTGGTTCCTCCATTGTACTGTAACCAGGTGAGTGGTCTTGTTGTGTATAACTTTATCTATACGATCCAAGATATTCGATGGATCCTCCTCATAAGAAAGATAATTTTACAAATTCACGATCTCTGAATTTATTACATTTTAAGGATCTGGTATGTACTTTCTTAGGAGGTATGTGTGGAATTCATCATATACTTGATACGTGGTTGGTGGAAGTGCTAGTTGATATGACACAACTCCGGTGCGATAAAAAATTTCAAAGGGACTAAGGTACCTAGGACTTAGCTTTACCTTCTTCCCAAATCTCATGAATCTCTTCCATATAGATACATGGATGAATACCTTATCTCTAACCTCAATATCTAAGTCTCATCAATGATTGTCTCCATAGCTCTTTTGTTGATATTGGGCCACCCTGATGTACTGTTGAATGACCTTCACCTATTCTACCATTTCTTCAACCATTTTAGATCCTAGCAGCTTATGTTCACCAAATTCATCCCCGTATGCATGTGTTTTACATCTCTTCCCAAAAAGGGATTCATATGGAGCTATTTATATGCTTGAATAGAAACTATTGTTGTAAGAGAAATCGACTAGTGGGATATGATGATACTATCCACCTTTTAAGTCTATAGAGGACGCTATCGACATATCTTCTAGTGTATAAATGATTCACTTAGATTGGCCATCAATTTGAGGGTCATAAACTATACTGAAGTTCAAATTAGTGTTTAGAGAATATTTGAAACTTTTTCTGAATATGGAGGTAAATCTTAGATCTCAATCATATACAATGAATAATAGTAATTTAGGTAGCCTCACTAAATCTCTGATGGATATCTATGCAAGTATATCAAGTGAGAGGTCCTCTTTAATTTCCATAAAGTGAGTTATCCTTGTAAGGCGATTCACAAAAACCCATATAGAATTATTTCCTATGGATGTCTTTGTAAATCCAATGAAAAATTCCATGGTTATGTTTTCCCATTTCTATGTAAGTATTGATAATGGTTTCATCACCCCATTATACTTTTTCAGTTCAAACTTCACTTTTTGACATACTAGTAAGTTAGATTTATATTCAATGATATACTTCTTCATATTGTCCCACTAATAATTCTCTCAGATATCCCAATTCATATTTGTGCTCTCTGGGTGGATTGAGAAGGTTAATCTATACAAATCATTCAAAATCTCCCCATTTATCTCACTATTTTATAGTAAAAATAGTCATGGGCCAAATATTATGACTCCTTCCTCATCAATTTTTAACTCTGAGGATTTCCCATTTCTGATAGATTCCACATTATTCTGAATTTCCTCATCATTTCTTTGAGAATATTTTATCTTTTCTATAAGGGATGGTTGAGAAATCATTTGAGAAAGTAATGATGAAATTCCTCCCCTTATAATTCCCATGTATATCCTTTTTAAGTCTAAGAATATTGGATCCTTATAAATTTTCATCATTGATAAATTTTTAGGATCCTTTTTACTTGGAGCATCGACCACATTATTTGCTTTAGTAGGATGGTAGTGGATTGAACTATCATAATCCTTGATGATCTCTAGCCATATTTACTGGTGCATATTGAGGTCTGTTTGTATGAATATATATTTGAGACTCTTGAGATCAATATATATCTCACACTTCTCCCCATATAGATAATGATACTATAATTTCAATGTGAAAATCGAAACCACCAATTCTAGATCATGGATGGGATAGTTTTACTCATGAACTTTCAGCTTCCTTGAGGTGAAGGTATTACTTTATTATTTTTCATTAGTACGCAATCTAAGAACTTTTTTTTGCATCATTGTATACCAAAAAGAGTTCTTCACTTGTGGGTAGTGTAAGTATAAGTGCAGTGATAATCCACTTTTTTAACTCTTTGAAGAAGTCTTCACATTCACTAGTCTAGAAAAAATTTACTCACTTCCGATTCATCTTAGTTAGTGGGATTGAAAATCATGAGAAGTTACTCACAAATTGTTGGTAATACCCATCTGGACCAAGGAAACTATTTATCTCCATTATAGATGATTTTTGGGCCACTCCTCAATTGCCTTTGTCTTATAAGGATTCATAAATATCTTTTTTCTAGTGATAAAATTACCCAATAATGCTGCTTCCTCCATCCAAAACTCACATTTACTGTACTTTTCATATAGTTAATCCCTTCACAAAGTCCTTAACATAGTATTCAAATTCTCCTTATTACCCTCCTTTATCTTGGAGTATATTAGAATATCATCTATAAAGACTACTGAAAATTTATCAAGGTAAAATATAAAGACTTCATTCATTAAGTCCATGAATATTTATAGATTATTAGTGAGTTAGAAGGGAATCAATATGAACTCATAATTTCTATAACTCATTTGAAAGGAAGTCTTGGGAATATTGTACTTATTTACATTTACTTGGTGATATCCCGACCGAAGTCCCACCTTAGAGAAATAATTACTCCCATGTAGTTGATCGAACAAGTCATATATCTGTGGAAGGGGATACTAGTTCTTTATCCTAATTTTTTGGAGCTCACAATAATCAATGCATAAGAACATTTATATATACTTATTCTTCATGAATAGGAGCGATGAACCCCACAATGAAGCACTCAATCACATGAAACCCTTGTCTATATTATATTGTAACTACTTATTCAATTATTCCAACTCAATGGTGGAAATTTTTTAGGGAGACTTTTATATGGGAAGAGATCTAAGTGTAAGTTCAATTGATAACTCAACCTATCAGTCAGAAGGAAGACCAAATAATTCTTCATGGAACACATCTGTGTAGTACCTCACAACTGGAATTTGTTTAAGCATGATTATCTTCTTTGTATTAATCATTTTAGCTAGATACGATTTCTCATAAGGAAATAATATCCACACATGAGTTGATGATTCTGATGGGTATTCATCCTTCTCCTTACACTTGCACAGAATTATAGGATTCCTTGGTATGTGAAGAGTGATCTCCCTCTCTTGACAGTTAATGTTAGATATATATAAATATATCCAATCCATTCCCATTATAGCATCAAACTCCACCAAATTAAGTAAGATGAGATTTTATAGGAGGTCAAGTCCACAAACATTGACCAAGGAGGAGTTATACACATTAGATAAAATGATTTCCCCATTTTCTGTTCTCATATATAACTCAACTTCCATATTTTGAGGTTTTGTTTAAATAATTATACTAAACTTGAAAGATATGAAATAATGAGTAGAACTAGAATCAAATAGTATGTTTGATATAACTAAATTAATAACTAGCATACGTTTCAACACATTATTATTGGGCTCCACCTCATTAGTAGTGATATCATATTCCCTTTCTACCTTATAAGTTATTATTGTTGATTGTCTCTGACAACCCTTGTCTTTGGGAATTGGATCGCATAATTCCTGTGTTCCTTGTAGTTGAAAAATTGTTCTACAAGAAGGGTGTTGATCAGAACCTTACATTCTTCCTCCATGTTAGAGGGATTATTCATATCCCTTCAATAATTATTATCCCAATGCCCCTCTCTTCCACATTTGAAGCATCTCCTAGTTACCTTTAGATAGTTAATGGGATTCTTCTTCCCACACTTTTTCCACATGGGATGTTCGGGTTTTTCCTCATTGGGATTTATCTATTGATCCTCTAATATTAAAATCCATGTTCCTATTTTTATCTTTAATCCCACGAGACCACTAAGAGTCTCCAATATCCATTTATACCTTAATGGAACAATGTAAAATCTTCTCATAGTAGTTAAAGTCTCAATTATCTAAATATTTTCATAGACTTATCTTTAATACACTAAAGAAGTGATCCACCTTGATTTCACTATTAATGAAAAACTTGGAGACTTATTGTGCAAGACTTTTGAAGTTTTCCTCTTATGATCTAAATAACTCATCTTCCTTTTAATTCAGCCTGAGGAGAACTCTTTCCATCCTAATACATAGAGTTTGGGTAAAATATTTATTGAAAAATATTTTCTTGAATGTTTCCCAATCCATGGAATAAATTTCCACTTTAGACTTCATGTTTTTAATCAGTTTAAACCATAAATCAGATTCCCCATAAAAATGATAGACTTCCAGCATGAAATTCTCTTCTTCTAAGCACTGGAGGATAAAGAATATATTCTTGATGGAGTTAATCCATTTTTCTGTGTTGAGGGGATCATAAGATCCACTAAACATAGGAGAACTTTTTCACATAATGGATTCTACTACAACTTGAACTTTATTTGGATAACTAGGGAGTTACACATGATTAAAGTTATTATTCATAACTTGATCTAGTTTAGTCAGTACTTTCATGAAGTTTTGAGCTCCTGTTTCCATCAGTTTTGGCATCTCATTAGGGAAATCATCACATTTCTTATCACATTGGTTGTTAGCACGTGTCATCCTATTCCAACCATTAACTTAAAAAGGAAAAATATAGTGGTATTTAATACTTATCTAATAAAAATATAAAAATAAATATATAAACATAGAATAATTTTCTTATAATTGAAAAGTATATCCTAACTTGTGATTCCATAAGTTTCAATCTAGGTAATATATGGTGATATAATTATCGCCAGGGTTCTCACTAAATTTTTCTATTCTTAATCCCTAAAAATAACTAGACCTTATTATGATACAAACTATACTGACCCTATCCTTTTACACATGTTATTACCAAAATTTAAGCACAACTATCCATTAAATACAAACCAAGGATAAAAAATTATAGTGTCTTTGGAAGACTGGGTACATAAAATTAAAAACATGGAACTAGAATTAAAAATATCTTTATTAATATTTCATAATGAGATCATAACTTCCTTTTAGATCCTACAATTTTATAGGAAAACCTAGGTAAATATATATAAAAAAGGAATGATTGAAAAATTCCACTAAAAGAATAAACAAGATAATAAATCATAGAACATGAGTTATAAGGAATAACATGATAGCATAAAAGGAATTGATCATGGATATACATATAAAATCATAGAATATAGAACATGTAATCATATGATCATGGAAGTATTAGAATGTCTCAAAAACATATAACATGATATAAATATGAGTCAAGGCTAACTGCCAAGACTAAATCACATGGTGGATAGAGTCCCATAATAAATTAAGTTTACTCTCTAATCCCATACATAATGTCTCATGATACTAAACATTACCAAATAAATTAGAGCACTATCTAGGTACATCCATTATAAAATGTTCATTCATATGTGTTCCACAAAAAAATCAAGCATAAAGAATAATCGTAAGGGTTACCTATGGAAAGAAATGGGCTTCCTAATCATGTCATAAGGAATAACCAAAGGGTGTTTCATTATGGTATCCATGAAATGAGGGATTAAATAAATTTTGGAAAATAATAAAATAAAAATAATAATATATCATTAATAATGAAGTCCAACTGAAGTGAATACATGAAAAAGAGTGTTTAGGAAACTTTATAAGTGAGACACTTTAGTGCAGTTTAAGAGAAAATATTAAAGATTAATTAAAGAGGATAAAGTCATAATTATTTCCATAAAAAAAGAAATTAAATATTTTTTTCATGATAAAATTAGTTATTTTAGAAAATATGACTGTATTAAAACATTTTATATAGTGTACTTAAAAATGGGTAAGAAATGGAGAAGTTCCCTTTAATTGGGTTTGCTTATCGAGAGGAATTGAGAAGGGAGACTTTTAAAAAATATATTCCCCAATAAAATAAGGATTAATTAATATTGATACATATTCTTATAGAATATAAACATAATTTAGAAGAACTAAATAAGAATAATTAAGAAATACATTGGGGTAAAGAGATAGAAAGCGTAACTTTAAGGAAAAATGGTGGTTCAGAGAGATCCCTTACCTTATGTCTCAATGTATTTTTAACTTGAACTTAATTTATTAGATAATAAAATTATATTTATTAATTATTTAATTTATAACCTCTTACACATGTATTTTATTTATTATAATTTTATTAATTTCATTTATGACAATTTTTATGAGTTATAAATATCACTTTCATCGTTTCGAGAGCGTTCTTTTCACGGTTTTGTGATTGGTTAACTTGTATATAATTATGGAAGTTCCAGTAGAATGGAAATAAAACTATATAACTAAAATTAAATGGTATTTATGCACTTTCAAAAGTTTAAATGGTCCCATATATCATTTTTTTTATTTTTACGTGAGGATGATTCATTTGATAAAACATTAATGATAAAAGTTTAGTTTATTTTGGTGGTTTTTTAGACCATCATGAACTAGTTTTTTTATTTAATATTATGGAAATATATTAATTAAATAATGTGATAAAAATATATAATATATATATTTATTTCATTTTAAACAATTATAAGTGAATTTGAACTTGCCTTTAATGCGGTAATGTGAAACAAAAACTCATTATCCACAAAGGTGGTGAATCAACATACCATGAATGATGTTTTCATTTTTAATAATTAAAGTAAAATAGAAGATATTTTATGATTTATATTACATTAATTAAATAAAATTACTATATATAAATGATAAGGTATAATAGAAAAACAAATTAAAAGAGAAATAAGGTGAATTTTACCTCTTGAATATCATCTCCTTGAGAAACTCATTAAGGAACATAGAATTGGTCTTTTAGTGAGACAAAAAACACTATTATGTGTCTAGGGATAAGGAGAAGAGAATTTTATAGAATATGGTTGAGATATAAGGCTCAAGGTGGTGAAATTAAGTGAAGAGATGAGTTCTCTTTTATAATTGAGGTGAGGGACACTTTAGGAATTTATCAAAATATTAAAATATAATAAGAGTATTCTAGACCTAAATGATTCAAAATAGCCTCAAAATGTACATAGAATTAAATTTTAAACCACATATTATCCCATTTTTAATTATATAATATTTTTACGATTTTAAAATATTTTAATAAAATAATATATTCATGAAATATCATTTTTTTTTCAAATGTGATACTATTCATTACTATGACTTTGAAACATCAATACAAAGATTCAAATTCAAAAAACAATTATTATATCCTAGAAATGTCATAGTTCTCTAGATAATTTTTGGGTCAGTTTAATTATCTAAAATTATTTTTTTAATGTTTTTTAAATCGTTTATTTGATTTTTCGATTAATTTAATATTTATCACATCATTGTTGTGTAAGCATTTAAGGTATTTATTTCTTCCCTAAAAATTAAAAATATTTTTCCATAAAAAATATGAATCTTTTTAATTTCAAAATTCAATTTACGGTTTAACATATCTTCTAGAAAATCATATATTGAAAATGTAATACTTATTAAAAATCATAGTGTGAACAGTTTGACTTTCTTTTAAATAAAATACTATAAGTGATATAATTTCAACTATGTGGATCCAAAATATCCTAAAATCTACACAAGGATAATTATGGTCTAAGAATACTCATACCATAATATTTAGTCCAATTTTTGGGTCTTTTAATGGTTCTTATAATTATAATTATAATTATTTTATTATTTTTTCTTCTGCTTGTGCAAAGACTACGTCAGCATTGCATAAACATTAATGTCAATTATTTCATATATAAAAATTAACAAATAAATTACTATCATAATAATAAATAAATTTTTCTCAATAAATTACTTTAGATTCATTCATTATGTATATTTACTTATATCCATGTTAAGAAAACTTATTTAATTTGTTAATTTTACTTTTTAAGCCTTGCACAAGCATTGCACAAAAATTTGGATAAGATTCATGTTATATAAGTAAAAAATTTAAAAATATAATTAAAAATAATAATTTATGAATTATATTTAATAATAATTTGTGAAAATACTTGTTACCTCTAAATTAAGGCATTTAATTTGACTTTTTTAATACTGCGCAGGCACTACATCGACATTGAAAATGATTTTTATAATTATCATGAAATAATTTATAATTTATATGTTATGAATTTTTTTTCTATTATATTTATATTATATTATAATAAATGAGTATTTTCATAAGTTTAATAAAAATTTATATCATATTTATGTTTTGACAATTTGACAAAAGAAATCATATTTTTTAAAAAACTATATTTTTTACTATTCATAAAAATTAAACTTTTTAAGAAAATTTTCAAAATTTCACCAGACTAATTTTGGTATGATGATTTAAAAAATGAAATTAATTTTTTAAAAATAAATTTTCTAAAATTTTAAAAAAATTAATTATACTTATTTTACCATAGAAAACAAAAAAAGTCCTTTTTTGATTAAAACATATATTTGAAGAATAAAATGAATTTACTAAAATAAATTAAGTATTTATTTCCTAATAATTAATAAATATATTAGAAATTATTGTTATTCCTACTCATACCTGCCAATTAAATGGATATGTCATAACATTTTTGTCAATATTTTAATATCATATCGCAGTTTGTTTAAACTCGATGTTACATGCAACACAAGATACTGGAAAAATAAAATTATTGAAAGAGAAATATTTCATAAAATTATTAAGGTGTTACATAGGATAAAACAAATATAATCTTGAAATAATATGTTGCGAGGTTGGGATATTTTTCATGAACATAAAATCTTACTAGAATCGGTAGAAATGGACTTGATGGTGATCTATGGGGTGTTGTAGGATAAGTTCTGAAGTCCATGGGCCATCAATTATCTCATAAAAAGTGAAAAAGGCTTCTCTATCCATGGGTGAAAATTATTCATACCTATCATGATGTGAATAAGGTGTGAGATATCCTGGCTTTGTGGGTAGACAAGGAGGACCAATTCTATTTATTTTCCACCTAGGGATCTCTACCCACTACTTGTAGCAGTATTAAAAGGGTCGATGTGTTTGATATTAATTATTTTCATCCACCTTGAACTTATTCTTCATGAGAGATGTTTGAACTGAAATAAAACTATTACATTTTAGTAGTATCCTTAAAGATTAATATATTTTTCAGAACCATTTTTGTATTATATTTTAAAAAAATTAAAATATTTTCATAAAATGAAATGAATTTTATTATTCCATCAAGTCATAAACGATATATTATATTGTATTTAATGATTTTCTGTACTAAATTCTAATGTATTTTCCAACATTATACATGTGTCATATTTTGTGAGATACATCAAGAAGATTCAATTAGATTTATGGATTCAAACTGGGATCATGTGATGAACTACATAAGTAAAAATGGAATATAAGATTGAGTTTTAATATGAAAATGTCTATATTTTAGCTTTTATGTTTTTTGATATATTCTAAAATGACTAATTTTCATCTAACCCATCGCACAAAACTTGATTATTATTTAATCTCTTTAGTGAAACTATAATTGATTGAGAGAGTAATAAATAAAATTAATTAATACTTATTCCATGATGATTCATTTATCTTAAAAATTACCATGTGACAACTCTCTCTCTCCATTACATCTCCCCTCTTTGATTTTGAGTTGTTAACACAACATTCAATATGATAAATCCTTCTTATTTTAATATATATTCATTCTATTGTTGGATTAACTATATAGGAACATGTAAGAATTTTGATTCCCATATTGATATCAAATCATAATAATGAAAGAAATCCAATAAATAACTTATAAGTGCTTATATTTTATTGAGTTTTATTTAAAAAATTTATATATTGTAGATATTGGTAGGTTTTTTATTTTAATTATTTCTATTTTAATGAATATTAGATGTCTAAAAATACCAATTACTATATCATATATAATTTTCAATGAATTAAGAGAGTTATATTGAATTTATAATTTTAGAAATAAAAATACACCTTGCCTCATATTTTATACTATAAAATTAATCATAATGTATATGGTTATACATGTAAATTTTGGTTTTTCTAAACTATGGATGTAATATTTGACTTATCCAAGTGTATTATTTTTCTATTGTTAAAATACATAATCCTAAAAATTAGTTTCATTGAAAAATTATTATATAACTTCAATTATACAATAAAAATTTGTATGGATATTTTATTTATA
The DNA here is from genome assembly GCA_963277665.1 of Viscum album. Taxonomy (NCBI): domain Eukaryota; kingdom Viridiplantae; phylum Streptophyta; class Magnoliopsida; order Santalales; family Viscaceae; genus Viscum; species Viscum album. The sequence goes on from OY728165.1 coordinate 820,143,752, forward strand.
ATGTGTCATGTTGTATGAAGAACATGGGTCATATAAAATACTATGTAGCCATTACGCATGACTAAGTGATGACATAGTCTATGATTCCCTGAGTTATTCTATTAATAACATATTTCAACAATCAAGCGTATTATATGAATCGTGAATATATTTCATAACTCCATAGAATTAATCAATATGGTAAGTGATTTTCTTGAACTATATTAATAAAATATAACAAACCATAGTGTATAGTGTTGATCAAGTCAAAATGTATTGTTGTTTAGTATATAATTCAACTTAAATTAGACCTTATTGTATCTCACAAAGAAAAATTCACATTTTTTATATTTTTGTATAATGGATTATCATGTGTGGGACCTTCCACATAAATTTGGGATATACATTTTTTTTGAAATTATATCTTATTATAGTGTAAATACATTATTTCATTGATATAATATCATTATTTATTCTCTATTATGAGATATATACTTCACACATTAAATTATATAGTATTTATATATTTCAATACTTGATTTTTTTAAATGTGAAGAGTTAATATTTATAAAATTTTAAAATTTTACGCTCAATTTAAATTTTAAAATCATACATTTATTTAGTTTTCATGATACAATTTACATTTTGATTAAATTTATTTTATCTAAAACCATTTATTTTTTGGTTTACCATCAAAATTATTGATTTGTGGTATATTTTTATATATATGAATATAAATTATTATCTAAAAGTTTAATCAATTAATGTATTGGTTATGGAATGTGTGGTTTTATGTTAGATATATTTTCATCCCAAGAGCTTAGGATTTATCTTGAAAGGTGAAATTTGAAAAACAATCCTTCCAAACCTTCTTAGTAGTGGGATTATTGTTTACAATTATTAATAATTTATATTTAACTTTTTTCAATAACCATATATATATTAAAATTTTTATCATACATTCCTATGAATGATACTATGTAATATAGTCCTTTTGTCAACCAATATATCATCAAGTGTGATGCATACTTGGGAAATCAACCTTTCAACATGACTTATCTTTATTTAACTTATAGAGATGAACTTTTCTATAAATTAATATGTCCATATATTTTATTCAAACACTTAATCCTTAATCAAATGGAAAGAAACATCTTATACTATAAGTTATAAGGGAGGAATTGCATCCTAATGATTCATTAATGGCATACCAAATATGATGAATTGGATACAAGATACCTCATCATGAGTAAATATGTCATAGTTATCATAACGAATTTAATTGTGTGAATCATGATACACATTGATAATTATATCAAGTCATGGTACCTTTACACACAGTTATATATAAACACATCTAATTACATATTAATTATGTGGTATTCCAATTGGTGGGTATATCCTCTAGACCTTATTATATACAGATCACTAAGAGAAAAATTAATGAGAATACATGTCAATGAATTTGAGCCCCCAAGACCTAATAATCATAGACTGTCTATATCCTGTCATCCAAATGAATCTACACAATAAGATATAGTTTTAATAATATCGTTATGGTATCTCTATGTTCTCATTATAGTAGGGAACTATTATAACCCATTGGTGTGAAAAATACTCCATGGAGATTATCAAATAATTCATACTTAGATAAAGTTCATATATGATAATTGGATAACCTTTAGAATCAATATACATGATCTATTAATAAAAATTACACTATAATATAATCCCTAAGAAAATAACTCCAACAAAATCACAATTTTACTGTAGTAAATTGTAAACATTTCTTATCTCATTTCCTCTCATGTTTTATTCATTCTTTATCCAAGGTATGTATTTAGTCAATAGGAAAAAAATATTTAACTTTATGGATATATTAAAGACTATAATTTTATTTCCTTTATTTAAACCTCTCTAGAGATAATATTTTCAAAAATATATGCTTATCTCTTGTTTAAAAGCATCAGAAGCTATGATATACAAGGATTATAAATAATTGGAAACTATAAAGTACTTTAAAATTAAATCAATCATTAGAGTATAATTATACTAAATATAATACCATATCAAATTGACCATTATGATAAAAAAATATATAACCATACATACATCATCAGGGATTTACATGATGTGTAATCCCCTTTCACGCCGTGTAATCCTCAGGGTTCAGTTTCGGCTAAAAAATGCGTCGTATTTTTTATTTTTAAACCAATATTTATTATTCATAATGATTTTATCAACACAAGCTATGAAACTATATTTCATGTAACGTAAATTTTTACATAGTGTAAAATCTCCCTGCTTCCAACTTTTAGTAACCGAACTCCTCCAATAATTCCTCTGATCCTACTCCGAGCACCTTGGTATTTGGAAACGTGTAATGGTCCAATAGACATGGATAAAATACCTTACATTAGATACCTATAAAAATATTCTTGTCCTTGATAATATAAAACCAACCTATAGAGGAAACATAAAAGGGTCTACCAAATATCCACCCTGCGAGATACCTCTCAAGGCTCTCTCCACCATAGGAGCTCAACCACCTCACCAAGTGTGCAGCGTGAAACCAAAAAACAAGCACAACCAGATCCTAAACACTCTTTCAGGGTAGATAATTATCAAATGGATTAAAACATAATAAGAAACAAGATAAAACCATATTATAAACTATAAAAGGTCTTCCACAAAAAAATGAACATCGTTACAAGAGAAGAGCTAAACATAAAATGCCTTAGGGTACTGAGTGAGTATCCTCAACTCACGTTCCTTGGTACTCTCCTCCACACCATCATTATTCCACAAGTTACTAAAAAATGGGATAGAACTCCCATGAAACACCTTATCCTAGAATTTTTAGATTATTACAGGTCATTCCTTGAAGGTTGCATCATCATCAACATCTATCTCACCCCAATCGATGATGTGAGTGTTCCTATGAATATAACAACAGAGTTTTGACATGTTAAAAACATCATGTATTTGGATCATATATGGGGGAAGATATATTTAATATTCCATGGATCCAACATGATTTAACACCTCTAAAGGACCAACAAACTGGGGAGAAAGCCTACTCCCATGACTAAACCTTCACTGCCCATGACGAGGAGTCACCTTCAGGAACACAAGATCCCCAAAATCTAACTATAGAGGTCTCCTCCTATAATCCGCATATGATTTATGATGATCATTCCCTAATTTCATCCTATCATGAATCACATAAACTATCTCTATTGTATTCTGTTATAGTTCTGGCTCGAGAATTGCTAACTCTCTAACCCCGATCTATCATAATGCAGAATGAAAAGGTCAGCCGTACAAGGATTAAAATGGAACCATACCGTTGGTGGAGTGAAAATTTTTTATGTAAGAGAAATCTACCAAGTGAAGGTGCCCCATCCATGAATCTAAAAATTCCAGGACCCAACATCACAACATGTCTTCTAGAGTTTGGATAGCCCACTCTGTTTGACCGTACATCTATGGATGAAAAGAAGTGCTAAGGAATAACTGAGAACTAGAATCATGCTGGAGACCTCTCAACAACATGTATGTAAAATAGGGATCTCGATCATAAATGATTGTCCTCAGGACTCTGTGGAGTCTCACCACCTTCTAAAGACACTTCCTCGACAAAATCTCCACTAATATTGACTCCTTGATCACTATAAAGTGTGATGATTTTATCAAATGATTCACTACCACCCATAGAGCACCATATACTCCATGAGATCAAGGTAAAGTGATAATAAATTCCATCAAGATGTCCTCACACTTCCAATAAGGAACATCTAACAGCTGGAGCAAACCACCAGGAACATGGTGCTCAACCTTCACCTTATGGTAGACTAAAAATCAAGAGACAAACTCTATAAATACATGATTTAACCAATGACACAAAAACTAACCCCTCAAAGATTGGTGCATCTTTTTCATGTTAGGATTTACTAACAAGGGAGAACTATAGAACTCTCTGAGAACCAAGTCACACATTACCAAATTAATGAAAAACCTTATTGGAAAAAACACTTGATGATGTTCATCCTCAGACCAAACATTAAGGGCCTCGCCACAAACAACTCAGTCTCTCCATACCTCAACCTCAAGATCCCCCAAATATGAATCTTCCACCTATTTCACTAGAGATGACTGCACCATCATATGAAAAAGAGAACCTCTTCCCCAAACTTCTTTCATAACTATATTTAATACTAAAATTTCTTCCATCACTCTCCAGGAATCACCAGATTCATGCACTACATCACTATAAGACTTCCTACTCAATGCATTAGACATGAAATTCCCCTTTCCAGGTGTATAAAAAATCTCAAAATCATAGTCCTGTAAGAACTCCATCCATAGATACTGGTGTAATTTCAATTCACATTGGAAAAAAACATCCCTCATTCTCTTATGATCGATGAAGACCAAAAAATGATTACTGATGAGACAATGTCTCCACAAATTTAGGGAAAACACTACTGCCACCAACTCAAGATTGTAACGACACAAAGTTTCATTAATGGAGATCCCTCTTGATCTAATTAAATGTCTCTTTATGTTTTTATAAAATGTCAACTTCTTCGGTTTTATGTTAAGAATTTTGACCGTTGCTAATATATCCGTTGAATAGTGATCACATGATTAGTATAAATATAGGACTTTAACAAATCCAATTTACTCAGAAAAAAGAAGTGATGGCCTCATCCAGTAGAATTGCTCCATACGAAGACCATTTTCGGAGCTCGGAAAAGAGGTGGCGTCCTTAGGCTTCGCTCTTGACCAAGCCCAAGATGAGCTTCACCATGTCAAGCTCGAACGGGACCATCTACGGGAAAAGTGGAAGTTGATAGAGAATACCACTCGAGCAATGTTATACGAGCCACCCCAAGAGTCAGTCACCATCGCACACCTTACCCTTAAGTCATATACGGCTGTTTTAAGGGGTTATGTAACTAATCGATAGTACTATGTTCATGTACATTGTTTTTTTATATAATAATGAATATAATTTCTTATCATTATTGATACAATGTAAATAGTTTTTAAAGTACAAATAGTGTTTTTAGTTATTATTTAATTAAGAATTCTATTTTATTAAATTAAGGGATTTTTGAATTAAATAATATTTTAATAAAATATAATAATAATAATTATTAAATTAATTTTATTATATATAAATTATCATATAATTTTATGAATGCAATTATAATTTTTATTAAGGTTTGAAAGCCATTTTTTTCAAAACCCGTGAATTTTCGATAAATATCGGTTTTTATTTTAAAAGTGAAAATTAACATATTTAGAAAATTATTTAGATAAAATAAATGTTATTTTTGGAATCAGGACGTCAAAATTATCCAACGGTGAATTTTTCATAATTTTCAGAGATAGTCAAATTTTTAAGTAAAAATTAAATACCGTTTAAATATATAATTTGGTTTATGACATCATAATGAGCCAATAGTGATGTAATAAAACACTATAATCTTTATGTTCGGCCAATATATGTTTTACCATTAAAATAATGTAATTTTGGGTTTGTTTGTTTTACTTTTCAAAGCATTAATGGACCCCTCAAGACTTATTAAACACCTTGTCTTTTTAAATTAATTTCCATGGGAGTGTGACTCACCTCCACATAAGAAACCCTATTATTTTAATAAGTTAGGACTTTGGACTTATAAAATATTGTTTTCCTCTTCCATTTTCCAAAAACCATGGGCAAAAACCATGGGATGGTTTGTGGTTTGGATTAATTTAATATAAGGGGTCCTAAACCTAAATAATAAAGAATTCCTTCACCTTTCCTATATAAACCCACCCAAGATCCCACTTACTCCTCACTCAAAGCCTTTGGAGTTCGTACAAACTATGCCCTACTCTCTATAGAATCCTCCCAAGGTGCCCCAAGCTCTGAATAAGACTCTCTCAAGCCTCTCTCTAGCTTTTGGAAGCACACTTCCAAGTAAGGGTTTTTTCTTGCTTTCACATTTTTTTCCAATTTTCTTTAAGTTGTTTTGCCCTTTTAATTTAAATTATGAATGTTGGGGTATGGTTTCACACCTCCCTCATACTTCCCTCTTTATTTTTTAATTATGGGAGACCCCTTTGTCTCTCATTAAATTCCTCCCATGTACACCCGTTACTATGCCGAAATTCTGAAAGGAACTTCTCTCTCATCTTATACATTCAAGCAATAATTTTGTATCATGAATCTAAATTCCATTAAAATTGTTGGGAAATGTATCTATATGACCTAATTACTTTACATTACATGTAAATATGACGAGGAACCCCTTTATCTCTCATGAACCATTTTTATGAATTCTTATGTCACGCCGTTATGCTGCTGAAATCGCACTGATTTTCTAAGACAATGTCATTGTGTAGTAAATACCATGCCCATTTCTCCATCAAGGGTATTCACCTTTATTCACATTTACTTATTTATTATAAAGTTTCATGTATGAATTCCACATTCCTTTATCATGGAATAAATTATTATGTTTTATGAATCGATGTTTTATGATCCATGTGGCACACTTATGCATGAAATGAAATGTTTAAGAAGGGTGTTCCCTTATAGTGCTCCAATGCATTGGGTAAAGTATAGTATCATGATACATCATGTGCAATGAGTGTTGACTCATGATAATTCAAGTGCAATGAGGGTTTACTCTTGATTTATGTGCAATGAGGATTTACTCATGCCCCATGTGAAATGAGCCTTGGCTCATGCTAATTCCATGTTAAGTATTGTTGCCACATTTCCATGTTATGATTATCATACTTTATCATGACTTTATGTTCTTGTTTATCTTGTACTCTATTGATATTCCTAATGTATAACATGTATTGTAATCCTCATGTTATTCCATGTGTATTCCATTACTGGGCTTTATAGCTCACACTTTTCTTATGCATGTCCTCAGGTTATCCCATGCAATGATAAGTACGAGGGAATGTAGTGGTCATATAAAGGATGTTTTCAATAAAGATGTTGTATTTCATGTTTCAAGTTTTTATATAATGATCCTAAGCCCCAAAGACACTAAACCTCTCTATGTTCTTTGTTGTATCAAGTGAAGTTCTATGTAATGAATCATGTTTAAGTTTCTAATAAAAGCAGGGTTGTCATAAAGATTATGAGTGGAATAGTTATGCTCATAAGGACATAACTGCTGAGACCCACAAGAAACTATTGATCTATGCTGCATAAAAACACATCCCAACCAAAGACATGAAGCATCACATAAAACCTCAAACTAAACTCCTTATGTTTGTAGCCAAAGAATTGGAGCATTGAACAAATTATCCTTTAGATACTCAAAAGTTGTCTAACACTGATCAGTCCACAAGAAAGCTTGATCCTTTTTTGTCAGCACTATCAGGGGAGTCAAAACCCAAGTGAAATCATCTACGAACCTTCTGTAATAACCTGAAAGACCACAAAAACTTTACACCTCTACCGCTATCTCGGGGTATTCCCAAGACACAACTCCTTATATATTTAAAGGATCCAAATATACTCCCTTCTGGGATACAACATGCCCTAAGAAATAGACTTCTCGAGCCCAAAACTCATACTTCATCAACTTCCCAAAAACCTGATCATGATAAAGAACTCCCAAAATAGAACACATATTCTCTATATAATCCTCCTTATATGTGGAGTACATAAGGATTTCGTCAATGAAAACCACTATGAAATTTTCTAAGAATTCCTAGAACATGATGTTCATTAACCCCATGAAGATAGCTTGAGTATTTTTTACACCGAATGACATCACAACAAACTCATAATTCCCATGATGACAATGGAAATCATTATTTGGGATATAATCATCCTTCAAATTCATTTGATAATATCTCGACCATAAATAAATATTCAAAAACCAACTTTCACCCATTATTTGATCTAGTAATTCATTAATCTATGAAAGAGGACAACAGTTCTTCACTTTCGCTTGGTTCAAGTGATAATAATCAATACACAACCACAAACTCCCGTTAGCCTTCTTCATGAAAAAAATTGGTGCACCCCATGGTGGCACACTCGGCTGAACAAAACCACATTGCAACATACCATCAAGCTATATACAAAGATCTTGCAAATTAGAATATGTCATCCTATATAGAGACATAGAGATTGGAGACACACCTGGCTGTAGTTAGATCCCAAACTTGATCTCTTGTAAAGAAGGTAATGCTACAACCTCCTATGGAAATACATTAGGGTATTCTTCTAAGACCTAGGGAAATAACGATTTTTGAACCTCCAATGAACTCAGTATTAGATCAGCCATCAAGGATGAAAATGACTGAATACACCTCTGACCCATGTGAGGGTATCACTCACCAACAAACATTGTTGGATATCTATCAGCATTGAAGGAAAAAACCTATGCCCTGAATAAATCCATGATAGATTGTAGCAAATACAACCAATACATGTCGAGTATGATATCGTATGGTTGTATCCGTAAACATAGAAAATATCCCCATGAGTAGTTATGCACCATCACTATCTCGAAATATATAAATACATCAAACAAGTCATATCAACCTCTAATTGGCATACTCATTTCCAAGGGCACTAGAAGTCTCTCTACCTCAAGTCCAAAAGCATGGATAAGGGTAGGTGATATGAAGGAGTGTGTCACTCCCAAATCAAACAAGGAATGAACCCAAGTTCAAAATAAGAAAAGGGTTCCTCGAATGACATCCATCTCACTTAGAACTGGAAATGATAAAGAATAAATCTAACCATGACCTACTCCATGTAATCTATGACCATGATGACGACAAAATCCATATTTGTGATCTTCTCCCTGAGGACGGTGAGCATCCCAGGTTTTTACCTTGCGGAGGAGCCTTAAGAAAAATAACTAGCACACATTGACTGCTCAGAAAGGTCGGCCACTCTCACCACTGATGACATCAACCTCCATAAAAAAACATATGTCTGATATCTTGGCATAGGATTAAGAGCCACTACCCTTAGATAAATGAGACATTGAGGTTTGTGACCTACTACTGAATGATCAAAATCTCTTTTATCCTAACAACTAGGAACCTTGGACCACATATTTTCTTTTTGAGGAATCTCGACGACTCCCCTATCACAATGATCTAGTCCTAGATAACGTCCTCTTGATAACCTATTCTCTCTCAAGAACCTCAAGATACATCTTTAGCATAAATGGGGTGGCCTAAAATTGGATCACTAGATGAAAATCCTCCTCAAAATTCCTCTAACTAAATTCCTCATCAGCCAATAGGTCTAAAGCATATCGCAGAAGTTTCATAAAATGGATCATGAACTCTCACACACTAGATCTCCCCTGGAAAAGTGTAAATAGCTATTAGAAACTGACCGCATTCATGGTCGAATAAATAAACTCGACTATGATCTTGTCTCAGAACTCCTCCCACAAGACTACTGACTCCTCATGATCTCTAAGGAATAAGAACTACCACTCCCTTGCTACCTCATGTAGCATCATCACAACCAATGATTCCCAATGCTCCTTCCGAGTACAAATTGAACTAAAGGATATATCAATATCCTCCAAATGATATTCCATGACTTCATCTGAAATGGAACCCTCATAACTTTGTAGAATCTGGCACTGAAAATCTCAGAGTGTCCTCCAAGTGTTGTATTTTTCAACCTCTACCCTATGGTCATCTGTGGGTGCAACCTGCTGAACATATTATGTGAGAACCTAACAAGGACATTGACATGGAGCCATTCTTGAAAAAGAAAAAATAGTTAGAGATCCCAACCTAGAATATGGAAGACTTTAACATTAATTAATTTTTTTCTTTTATTCATTTTAGGTTAACCCATCCCAAGTTTTACCCATTCAAACACATGGGAAAATAAGAATGATACATGATCCTTTCCTAGGTCTCCACCCTGCAACCAGTATCACCTCATTTTGTAGCTACTATAAGCTTAAATGCATGTGAATTAGATCAAAGGGGTCCCTAAATAACTATGTCTAAGTTGGTATCTTATGTTTACAATTCTTGTTAAAATTAGTTGATATCATCGTCTTACTAGATATAACGTCGAAGTAATGATGTCAGTTTTTTCCAAACTGACGCCAATAGTATGTGCGAGAAATTTTTTTCATCCATTTTACTAAAAAAAGAAGCCAAAAATTTTTAAGAGTGGTTTTTGGCATTGGTTTTTTGTAGAACCAATTCCAAAAAACCTTAAAAGTAATGATATATGGAGTTGATTTTTCAAAAACCTGATGTCATAAATAAAAAAAACTTTTGGCATCGGTTTTTACAAAAATCGATGCCATTAATCTCAAACTCGGGATCTTTCAACGTCGGTTTTTTTAAAAATCGACACCATATGTTAAAAATAATTTATGGCATCTGTTTTTTGGAAAAACGATTCCATAAATTAAAAAAATTATTTTCAGAGCCAGTTTCCCCAAAAACTGACACTAATTTTTTTTTGAACTCTTAGACATTAGTTTTTGTAAAAACTGACGATTAAAGTCTTTTAAAAATAGTCGGGATCGTGAAACCCATATGTTTTTGGATCTTCTAAAGCTAAACTGAAGAAAATACTATCAACTTGCGATGAATTTTAAGGTGTATTTGTGAAATTGAATGGCCATTCTTGTCAATTTTCTTCCATTTTACTGATCTACGGTCTAAGTTCTTGATAATCACTCCTTGTTTCATTATATATGGATTATTTTTTCTTCCAAATCCTATTTTCAGTGACATTAAACCACAGTTTGATTTTAATTTTTTTATTCATCTTTATTCTTAATTTTTACAATCTTTTTTTGGATAGATCTGGTAGCATTTAGTTTTCCAAAGCATTCCAGGGATCAAAGTTCATATTTGGATCTATTTTCATGTCAAACTCTGATTTTTTTAAGTTTTTTCAATTTTGAAGATAAATTAGTTATCATTTAATTATATTTTTTATTTTCTTCAATTATTAGTTTATAGTTTATTATAATTTTTTTGGAACATGGTTAATAGTTATCCCTAAAAGTGATCATCCCATATACGGTGAAAATTCAAAGTGGACAGGGATGGGATTATTGTTCATGTAGATTTTTCTTATGGTTTATTATGGTTTCACCTTGATTGATGTGATTATATTCTTATTTTTAACGATTTATGATATTTATGGTACTTAACCTTGGCCTGGTACAGGAAGGATATAGAATTACATGCATATTTATAGGAACATACAAATTTACATGTATTTCATATGACATTCCATGTAGGTTGCATTACTATGCTATTTTAAATTTACCTATATACCTTGTATGTTTCATTAGAATGCCTTTTACATACCATGATAGGATTTTTATAAGAAGACATAATATTATCCTTTTTAGGTATTTGATAAGCATGCTTGTTTTCATGCTTCTGTTATATAATTATCATGCTTTGAATATATTTTATGCTAGAGTGTTTCCTACTTATGTATTCACTTTCCTAGCATGTATACCTATACTTATTGCAGTGTGTATGATTCCTATAGATTTATGAATGGTTCCCATGCGCTTTAAAAATTTAGGGGATTAATTAGTAATCCATGGTTTTATTCCATGCATATATACTTAGACATCATTTTTTCTTTTATTTATTAGTTGTGATCTCATGCCCAGATATAATTTCCATGCAGTATTGGGTCAAATAAAATGCTGGAATCAATCTAATTGAATTAAATTTATAATTTAACATCCAATGATAGAAAACCTATAGATTCATTGGTGTATTTTACTAGGAGATATATTTCATATTAATATAAAATGATTTAAAAATGAATATATGTTTTTATTGGGTTTATTAAATTGGTATAAATGTTATCTTTCTTATTTTTTTTATTATAATAATAATTTTAGGATATAATAAAAAAATAATAATAATGAATCAAATGTGTTGTAAGATATACCAATTTAGGTATGTATTTAATTTCATCTGTTATAATTTTGTGAGTATTATGATTTATTTCACTTATAATATGAACATTTACTCTAATTATTATTTTATATTAATAATAATAAGTAAATTTTCACCAGTTAAATTAATGAAATATTCAATACTTTTAACACATACTACATCAAAATAATGCAATAACTATGTAAAATTAACTAATAAATTTTATAAGATTGATATTATAATTAAATTATAATATCAATATAACACATGTATATAATATGAAAATAAAAATTTTACTATTTGTAAATGTGTTTCATATCTGATGTTTTTTATCTGATTATCAATAGTTTTTATTAAATGTTTTTTTGTTTAAAATTTTTCTGTAAATATATATATATATATATTTAAATATTTATATGTTTTAATATATTCACCAATTATGTTATGATATCAGGTATTTAATGGATCGTAATTGCATACATTTACAAAGAACCACTAGTGAATATGAAAAAGGAGTTGATGAATTCTTGGAATTTTCTAAATGAAATATTCAAAAAATTGATTTCATTTTCTATTCTTGTGTAATGTGTTTGAATTTGAGAAATTTAAACTCCAAAAATATCAAGGATCATCTCATTTGTTATGGGTTTAGCCTTACTTATACATGTTGGATCTGGCATGGTGAAAGAACTGAAAATTCAATATCCAATGTTGATGAAAATTTTTATAATGAGGCAGAGGATTGTATTAAAGAATTAATTCATGATTTAGGTGTTGAAACCATAAAAAAATAGCAACTATTGAACACTTTTTTGGAGATTCTGAGAAACCATTATTCCCAAGTTGTAGTAAATATATAGTGTTATAGGCAGTTTTGAGATTAGTTAACTTAAAAGAAAAAAATGGGTGGAGTGATAGAAGTTTGTCCAGCTTGAGATTTTAAAAAAGATACTTCTAAAAGGAAACTGGCTTCCAGATTCCAATTATGAGGTAAAGAAAATATTATGCCCAATGGGATTGGGGTATAAAAAGATATATGATTTACCCAATGATTGTGTATTGTATAGAAAAGAATATGAATATTTATCAAGTTGTCCTACATGTGGGAAATCATGATATAAGATTGATGGGAAAGTCAACTTAGATTCATTCTTAGGTACTATCATCTAACATCATGGAAAATCAATTTTGTACTTTCTAATGATATCATCCAATATTTTTTGCTTACAATTATGATAATTCAACTATGATTCATTCTTAGGTATCAGAATTAGAAATCCTACTAAATCAATTTGGTACCCTCCAATAATTACTTGTTTGAAGCGTTTATTTACAAATTTAATTGACACTAAAAGGTTAAGATGGAATTCAGATGAGCACATCTCTAATGGTAACTTACATCACCCTACCGATTCACCATAGTGGAAGAGTTTTGATAAAAAATTTCATGATTTTGGAAGTGAAGTTAGAAATCTCAGAAAGGGATTGTGTACTGATGGAATGAATCCATATAGGAGCCTCAATAGCCGACATAGTTCATGGCCTATTTTACTGGTAGTTTACAACTTTTCCCCACATATATGTATGAAGAAAAAATATGTTATGATGAGCTTGATGATTTATAGGCCAAAACAACTGGGAAATGATATTGATGTGTACATTTCACCATTGATTGATTATTTAAAACTACCATGGGAGGAAGGTGTTAATGTTTTCGATGCATACAATAAAGAGTATTTTGTTTTGCATACTATGATAATGTTAACTATAAATGACTTTCCTGCATATGGAAACTTATCTAGATATAGTGTTAAGGGAAATAAATCATGTCCAATTTGTGATGAACAAACTTTATATTATCAATTGAAGAATAGATGAAAGATAGTGTACATGGGACATCAAATATTTTTGAAAATTTATCACCCTTATCATATATTGAAAAAAATAATTTAACGGTTTACAAGAATAAAACCATCCCCCTCAGCCATTGTCAGCTGAGGAATATTATGACAGGGTGAAAAATAATGATTCTACATTTGGAATGAAAATAAGTTCTAGTCTTCAAGGAAATATCTGAAAGAAGAACTCTATTTTTTTGAACTACCTTATTGGATATTTTTAGAGACAAAACATAACATCGATGTTATGTATGTTGAGAAAAACATATGTGGCAGTTTGATTGGAACTTTTTTTGACATAAAAGGAAATAAAAAAGATGGATTTCATGATATATTGGACTTGATATTAATGCGAATATGTTTGGAGGTAGATCCCACTATTAAAGGAAACATAACATATTTACCTCAAGTTTGTCACACATTAATAAAGATTGAAAAAATAATTTTTTTTCACTGTCTTCAGGGTATTAAAGTACCCAGTGGTTTTTCTTCAAATGAGAATAATTTGGTGTCATTGGAGGATTGTAAATTAATAGGTATGAAATCTCAGGATTTCCATGTATTGATGCAACAATTTCTAGCAGTAGCAGTGCATGGTATATTACCGACAACTGTCAGAAAGACTACCATCAGGTGATGAAATTTTTTAAAATCCATTTGTAGTAAAGTCGTTGATCCAAGTTTGATCGATGTGTTGGAGAATGAATAATCTCTTATTCTTTTTGAACTAGAAATTTATTTCCCACCTACATTTTTGATATAATGATTCATTTGTAGATTCATTTTGTGCATGTGATAAGAATATGTGGGCCTATTTGTTTATGATGGATGTATCCTTTTTAAATATATATTAAAATTTTGAAGGGATATGTTAAAAATACTTATCGACCAGAGGGATCTATTGTTCAAAAATATGTATCAGAAGAGGTGATTGAGTTCTGTTATAATTATTTGTATGAGGTGGAGAATATTGGTCTCCATATATCTCGACATATGACAGTTGATAGTGAAGGTAGTGGGGTTCGAGGATTAAAGGTAAAGTTCATTCCATGTGATTAAGTGATGCAATGACATTTATATATTTTGAACAAAACAGATGAGGTTTAATCATATATCTCCTCACATATTGCTAAATTAACGTTATGATATTATAAAATAAACGAAATGTGGTTGATGATTGAGCATAAGAAGACATTTGTTTAATGGTTTAAAGAGAAATTCACCACAGATATATCTGCATCAGAAAAATTGAAGTGGTTATAAGGGGGACTATCTCTTAATGTGATCACATGGTCCAGTTTTGATATTAATAGTTACACATTTTAGACAAAAAAATCTGGATGACAAGAGTACCATTCAGAATAGTGGTGTGATGATTTTCACTAAAGTAGTGCATTCTTCGAGTTCCATAGATGAAAACCCAATTTCTTCATCAAAGCCATATTTTGGAGTTCTTAAAGACATATGGTATGCTGATTACATTAAATTTTGAGTCACCCTTTTTAAGTGTAATTGGGTTGATAGTAAGAGTGGTGTGAAACATGATGAATATGGGTTTAAATTGGTTTATTTGAAAAGATTTAATTACAATGAGGAACCATTTATCATGAAAACACATAAAAAACAAGTATTTTATGTCATTGATCCATTGAATCATAAGTGGTCCATTTTTTTGCAAAGAAAAAGATACCATTTGGGTGATGAGGATGATGCTGAATATGTTATTGATTTACATGATCCTTATTCATTTATTATGCAATTTCCAGATGATTTCAATGAGTATAAGTCAAACATAATGCATGCAATATGTAATGATGATGATGAAGGCATGTGAGAAAACACTAAATTAGTCTCCTAATTTTTCTAGTAAATATTTATATTTTGTTGTTTTTTTTGAAACTTATAAATGCATACCTCAGTTTTACTTACTTATTTTTTTCTTTCTTGTTTCTAAATATTCATTTTTATAATGATATAAAGGTAAACAAAATTTTATTATACTTTATAGTAGAAATATCAAATATAGACAGAGAGGAGAAGTTATTGAGGTATATCTATTTTTTCATATTATTAAATATTCAGTAATATACTTATTTAATGAAATAAAACTGTCAATTATTTTTTTTACAGGAATACTGATGCGTCCTCAACATAGGATACTTCTCCTGTTACTACTAAAAACTCAAGTTATCAAGTTGGTAAATGTGGTATTACACATTTACCAAAACTATCACTTGCTCATGATGATGATAGATTACACATCCGTTATGATGATAATAAAAATTCAATTAGCTCAAATAAAGTTTATTTTATCAGTTATATATTGATGTAGAGCCGTTGCAGGATTAATATTTTATATCCTAATTAGAAGTTAGTGCACAGGATGGTGAAGCAACAACTTTGGGAGGCCATGATGGTAAATGTCTTAATTTATTTAGTTTATCTCATTTTTTGAATATTAAATATTTTAAATGAAATATTTAATTTATTCAATTACAGATAACATTCAATTTTGAGGAAACCAAAGAAATTAAGAAAAAAAATCTCTCTTTAGGAGTGGTTTGATGGATAGATTTTAAAATAAAACTAAAAAAAATTATTTTTTTTGGAAATAGAAGGTTGGAAAACCTATACTTAAAGTAACATTTTATAGATGAATATACATGGAAGTGATTTGTTGACAGTCGTCATGAAGAAAATTTCAGGTATAATAATTATTTTAAATTGTAAAATTTATTATATATTTTTCTAATTACATAGTAGTTTATTTTTATATAATAGGGATCTGGGATATCTCATCAAGAGATTTAGTTGAGAAATGTATACCCTCATACTTTATCACATAGAGGGTATCTGTATTTGGATCAGAAAATGATGAAAGAATAATTTGAAGCATTAAGAGATCGATCTAGTAGTGGTTCAGAAGAGGTTCAACATGGTCATCTATCTCCTCCCACTCGCCATGAAAAATGGAAATGAGCAAGAAGAAGGAAAAATGAACATTATATTATAGAGGAAGCTAAGAAATAAGCCTATAAAATTGTTAGTAAATATTATTTATTTTTCATAAAATTTTATATTTTATAAATTTTAAACACTAATATAACTTTTTATTTTTCTTTTCAGGATGAACTTAAGGAGAAAGAGACACATGTATCTTTTATCCCTAAGGGTAGGATGGACATCCTACCCACTACTTTGGGAAAGGCAGAATATCCCGTACGTGTTAGAGGATATCAGATAGGTGTTAGTATTTAGAAGGTTTTTGGTCAGAGTAAGAAATCAAGAGACCTAGAAATAGAATCCTTAAAAGTTGAGCTGAAATATATGAAACAATATATGGGTGATCAAATTCAAGAAGTATTGCAGAAGTCTTTGTTAGAACACTTGGAAAGATAGTCACAATATGTGTATCCTTCCCATGTATATTATTTATTTTTCATCAATTTTTCTATTTTATAAATCATAAACACTAATATAAATTTTTCATTTTTTCAGCCTTCCCACCATGCTCACTGAGTCTTCCCTTCCCCATATTTCTACCCTTCCCTGTATGAGCATCCTTCCCGTGTATATTATTTATTTGCCATCAATTTTTCTATTTTATAAATTATAAACACTAATATAACTGTTTCATTTTTCAGCCTTCCCATCCTGCTCACCCAGACTACCCTGCCCCATCTCCCTACCCTACCCTATATGAGTAGCCTTCCCTGTTATATTATTTATTTGTCATCAATTTTTCTATTTTATAAATTATAAACACTAATATAACTTTTTCATTTTTCAGCCTTTCTAGCCTACTCAGCCAGACTACCCTGCCCCATCTTCCTACTTTAACCCTCTACCTCGTCGCTCAGACCAATCAATATATTATTTATTTGTCATCAATTTTTCTATTTTATAAATTATAAACACAAATGTAGTTTTTTTTTTCATTTTTCAGCCTTCCCAGTCTTCTCACCTGGATTACCCTGCCCCATCTCCTTACTTTGATCCTCCACCACCTTACTTAGAACAAAACGTATACTATGAGTTGTTTGCTGGAGATCCTCATATACATATTTTTGCGTTAGGAATCATGCAATTTTTTGGGGAGTCTGTACATAACCAGCCTATGAAGACGGGTCAGGTTAGAGTATCAGTACTTGATGTTATAGATCATAATGCTCTAATACCATTTCCTACTGAGGATATTACCAGAGTTGAGGATTTTATAGGTCATTTTTTAATTTGTCCAACTGGTCTTCTATGTTATATTTCATATGAGGTATGCATTTTTTAAATATTAATTATAGATGATTCAAAATTACTTATAATTTTTTCTGAAATTTAACTTATATAAGATTATCTATAAGAAAAATAAGCTTCAAAAATGAAACAAAATATTTAGGAACAATCGTCTGTAAATACTTAAGATATTTCTTATGGGATAGAAAGATAATCTTAGGCTTATTCTTCATTGAATTATATCCATGAGTTTAAGATGACAAATGACACATGCAAAATAGAATATCTATTAAGATTACTCAAATAAGATTTCCCACATCTAGTTGATTTTGAAGAGCTTAGCTTTAATGTGGTGGAATTGTTTTCCATGTAAGTAAATTGACATTTGAATTTTTATTTCTTTAATAAAAGATGGTTTTAAATTGACTAACTATATTTTATTTTTAAATTAGGTATTTACAAACGCTTATTTTACAAAAAGAAAGTATAGGAATTTATAGTTTTATAGATCCAGAATTCATTTCCATGGAAGTGAAACATGTGAAGAATCCTGATAGAGTTGCATATATAAGTGAGATATTATCACATACGAAGATTGAGTGTTGCTTTTTCCCATTTCTTGATACGTAAGAATAGAAACATAATTATGAACTAATGATCATTATAATGTCATTAATTGTGAACTTTTTTTTATTTTAGGTGGCATTAGATGTTAGGTGTATTGTGCCCAAGTAAATGCACCTTATATTGGTTTTACTCTTTATTAGGGAATGTTCATAAAATATTTTCCACCTTATTAGACAAGTAAGTTTTTTTGTTTTTTATAAGGTCATTATGTTTAATTCTCATTGTTTAGACATGTATTATTAGTTCATATATATGAAAATAAAGTTCATGGAAAAAATTTAACAAGGAATACATGTTGATTATGACATAAAATAAAATCAAATATGTGGAAGTATAGGTAATTAGTTTTTATATTAGTTTTTATTCTAATTTTTTGTTATATATTGATTTTTATTATTAGTTTAATGTTCTATAACTTCAGTGTTATTGTAAAAAAGGACATGTTGAATGTGGTTATTATATTCTATGATTCATGTATGAGATAATCACAAATGGGGAAACTAATGAATTTGATAAGGTTACTTGTATTATTTTTTTATATTTTCTGCCTTATTATTCTATTTTTTTTATCTCATATCATTTAATGTTATTATCGACATTCAATGATTCCTATTCATATTCTCAACTTGATCTTACCCATATTAAATATATTTTTGTGAACTATTTGTTAAGTTTGATTAGGATTTGAGGTATGTATATTCTAATATTTATGATTATTATTACATATGGGTTCAAAAAACTAACTCTTTTGATATAATAGGTGTTTGAACATACTAATAATCAAATGAATTCTTCAATAATAACCAACAATGAGAATGTTGTAAATTATAGGTATGTGTATTTTAATTTTACTTTAAAATACAAATGTGTTGATAATTTTTTGATTAACTAGATAAAATCATGTAAGTTATAGATTTTTAGTCAATGATAAATATTTTTTTATTGTTGTATATTGTATTTTTATTACAGGGTTTCGATTATTTTGGAAGTTTAATATTTTTAATTTTTTAATTTTTTTTTAAATTTTGGTGTCGGTAAAACCGATGCTGATTTTTTTAAAAAAAATATTTGGTTTTCGGTGTTGGGTTTTAAAGTAACCGACGCAAAAAACATATTTAGATAGAGTTTTCGGCATCGGTTTTTAAATAAATGAGGTAAAAAACCCCCCTCTGCCCAACTTTGGGTGTTGGTTTTTATAAAAACTGATGCCAGAAGCTGGATTTTGGCATTAGTTATTTAATAAACTGACGCTGAAAGCCGGGAAGAGGAGGGTTTTTGGCATTAGTTTTAGGAAAACCGGCGCCAAAACCCTTAACAAAATTGATTTTCAGCATCATTTTTTTTAAAACCGAGGTCAAAAAATAATCTTTTTTTACATTTAAAATATAAACTTCAGTTAAAAAATGATATCAAAAATAAAAAGACCAACGTTAAATCGTATTTTTTCACTTGTGCTACCATCCCACACAACCTCACATGTGCCTAACTCCAAACTACATCCTATCCCCTAAAATCTCCCTTATATCACTCTGTCATAACCACCTTCCCACAAAGTTTAACCCTCCTGGGATGATAATGAGATAAGAGAGATAGTGACACCTGAGTCCCACCTCCAGTAGGCCTCGGGTTTGCGACTAGCACTAAGGGTATAATAAATACACGGATGAGAGGTATTACCCTCTAAGAGAACACATGCAAAAGGGAGGGATAAGATAGATAGAAACCAACTCATTTTTATACTCTAATATAAAAGAAAATTTAAAGAGCACATATTTATTGAAATGCTTGAACTACTACAACTACAAGTAAAAACAATGAGTACCAAATGAAAAGGTAAAGACAACAACATACACAAAGTTTAAGCAGCTCCTACTAACCATAAGATAGTAGTAACCAGACTAATCCACAACCTAATCCTACTGACTTAAAATAAATTATTTACAGATAAATAGGGATATTATAATAGTATACTCAGTAGGATCAACCCCACAACCTCTTGTGAAAAAGATAAAGAAAGTATACTAAAGCACAATTAACAACAATTAAAACTAACTCATCACTTAAATAATTATATTAAGTTCACAGCCACACCATAGATACTATCACAAAATATCTCATAAAAGAAAATATAATATAATAAATAATATCAAGGATGCCTCGCTACCGCTTCCCTATTGGTTTTCTACTATGTCCCAATATTACACGTCTTGAGCATCTCTCTTCAAAAAGGCTAGTATGCAGACACCTGGACAAAACACCACAATGTGTACCTCATTCAACACACCACCAAGTCCACATAACCAAGAGTAACTTGGTAGTTTCTGAGAGACACCATATCCTGTATTACATGTATCATACATCGAGTATTATACCTAAATCCATCACAAACCATACACCAAGTAAAGAATATCAAGCCATCCCAACCTATACACGTTATACTTATATTACTCCTTAAGAAACTATATCAAGAATACATGTGTGTGAAGTAACCCCAAGCCATTACATCCATCTATACACATATATGGAGAAAAATAACTATCATACATACCAACACAAGTAACTACCAAGAGAAGAGAGTGGGTCCAAAGGGGGTAGTCATCTATCCATCCTCCCACTGGGATGTTGGGGAGAACAACCCCACCCCACTAGGGCTCAAAATCCCTTGAGTGTCAGTCTCCCTAATCGACAAAGTTTATTAGTGTATAAAAACACAAAATTACATGATATAATATATCTCAAAACCACACTATGGGAATAACCTAGTCTCAGACTCAACTGTAGCTAACATCTCTCAGACTCCCAGCTGCTACTACTAAGACCCGATATCCTTTAAGCACACAACCATTAAATAACTACATTAATTTATTTTATCCCTTTTCATTAGTTACAATTTACATTAATTAATTCATTAACCATTAACATTTTCCACATTCAATTTCATTATAATTATGACAAAGTTTCATGCCCTCCAGGCATAAGAAGACCGAGTCCACGACTTCTAAAAATTTTAACCTCAGCATTGCATCCCAGCAATTTCCAGCCACATGGGATGAAAATTTATTCATTTATTAACAACATTACTTTCCATACTACCAGGTACTCTAGGAAAACATCCTAATCTACCAAATAATGTAGACAACCAAGCACATCCATCTACCTCAAGCAATGGAGAAAGGAAATTAAATAAATAAAAAATCTGGCCATCAGCCAAACAACATATTAAAACAAACATACAAATTTCATATAAATGGGTAATCACAACTTCAACTCATTATTTCATCCCTAGTGTCCCACCTGACAACCACATGTATATCCCGATGTATCCTTCCATCATAAGCATTAACTGTTACCACAACAACCGGGCCTCCCCTCCCTATATACTACAACAACCCTCCAAGATCTGACATCCTAGGATCACATCACATTTGATAATCCCCACCCTATATACCATAAAATCCATCCCAGGCTCATATCACATCCCAAGAAGCGAGAAAAAAACATAGAAACTGAGATCTTAGCCCTATAGCAAGGAATCCATCCATCACATACAAAGATCCCTCACAACCCCAAAGCACAAGGAACTAAACCTTTATAAGAAACCAGTAAACTCATTCCCTATAAGGTATTATATTTTTATCACATAACCTATTGTTATTATATATTGAATTAACCGATTCATTATTTACAGGTTCCAACTACAGGAAACCCAACCAGTAAGCCAGCACAAGCTATCACAAAAATAATTAAAAAATTTATTTAATATGAATTTAATTCATTTATCAATAAGATTCAACATTCTTCACATCTTTATTCAATTACATTAACACATGGAATATCAATTCATTTAAACATGCTTGCAACATTAAAACAACAACACACCAGATTCATTAAACACCCCTCTTTAATATTTTAGCCAATTAATTAACAATTAATTCCTTCTTTAAATTATTTTATATTTTCCATCAAGGAAAACATGCTAATCCAAGAATGGCATAGATATCACACTATATAAAAAAACAAGGGGCAAACTATTATCATGGTACAAAACAACAACTTCACCATGCGATCGATATCAATTCTTTAATCCAATTCAAGTAAATATAAAGTTAATTTCATTGTGATTCAAGGGAATAAATCTTGATAGTTAAAATATTTCATTTAAATAAATAGAGAAGAAATGAATCCACTACCTCAAAATGGTTTCACCTTCTTTTCATGAGAACAAACCAATGCTGTAGATCCCGATCGCCTCTCCCGTTAGAACTGCATCCACCCGAGGACATCACACCACAACCATTCCAACAAAAAACCAAAAAAACTAATTTAGAAACATGCATATCAAGAATAATCAAATGTAAAAGAGTAATGATATGGAATAAATCAAAGAAACCACAAGAAAAAAGGTAGGAAATACCCTATATCGAATAAGGATCGAAGGAGGGAAGCTAAAGATCGATTCTTGACAAAGGAATCCCCAAAACTTTGAATGGGTTGGGGGGGGGGGGTTATCAAGTCACTTGGAATTAGGAGAGAGGTGTTATATACATTGGGTTATAAAAAACTGAGCAACTAAAAATGTTTAAAACATACAGAATACAGGATTTACATGATGTTTAATCCCCCTTCACATTATGTAATCCTTAGGGTTTTGTTTCTACTGAAAACCCGTCACCTTTATATTTTTAAAACCCTAATTTATTACATGTCGTGATATGATCAGCACAAGCCATAAAAACTACTTTCATGTCTTATAAATGTTTACACAATGTGAAATCTCCCTAATTCTATCTTTTAGCAGTCGAACTCATACAAACTTCTTCTAAGCCTCCTCTGAGCACCTCAGTCTTCGGAAATGAAAAAAGGATCAATCCCTATGGATCCGGACCCTTAAAGATAGATAGTTTATTTTAAAAATATTTATTATCATTTTATTTATTAGTGTATCTTTGATAAAGATTAAAACATACTTTGATATAATCATAAAATATGTGACTCCAATTTCGATACTCTGGTCATCGTACAGTTCTGAGTCTAATCATTTTTATTGAAGAGGATTTGTGTTTTCTGTTTAGTTTAAATTTTTTAAACTGAAATTCAACCCCTAAGTTTATAACTACTTCATGATCAAGTGAATTTTGTGGAATAATTTATAGATACAACTGATGATCATACAAAGGAATTAAAAATCTTGAAAGAAAAGGCTCTCAATTTAGAGTTGGAGAATAGAATGTTGTGATCATGTGAAAATGAATTAATCATTATGAGGGATAAGAATAAAGAGTTTTTTGAGGAGGTTAAGAGGATGAATAATCAAGTCCATAAGAAATAAATGATGGAATAAAGAACCTCATATATTGAGAATGACCAAGACAAGTTTAAAAAGATGAATAATTTTTTCAAGAATTTGATAAATAAAGAATGATTAATTTCACTTATAAACTCTCAATGTATTTTTATTAAACATTTGAATGGTTAATTAATGAGAATATATTTTCTTCCTAATAATTTATTCTTTAATGTTTTCCAAATACTTTTTGGTGTATGTTGTTTCTATTTATTTCTTGGATTATTAAATTGTTTAGAAATATTTGTTTTGTATGTTATCTCTTCTAAAATTTCAGGAAACTATAGTTACTTTCCCACTCTTTTTGAAAATCACAAAGTGGGAGAAACCTTGAGAAGAAACCTTGGGGAGAAACTTTTAATTGGGGGTTTTATAAAAAGAGGAGATACTATTCTAAGTGGGAGAAGTTTTAATACTTTCTATCATATCATGAAGTAGTTATAAACTTTAGGGGAGTTATAAAGAATATCTTCAAAGTTTTTAAAAGAACAAAGGATTTTAAGTTTTTCATTTAAGCGTTTTGTTTTGTACTATCCAAAAGGAGGAGATTGTTGATTCATAAGTATTACTCCTTAATTTTCCATTCCTTTACTTTTGGAAATCATAAACACTTTCTTAAAACTATGTTTACTTAATTTTCATGAACCAAGTGTTTTAGTATGTGTTTTTATAAAACATTACTTTTTACCTAACATAAAAATAGTTATAATGTTTTACAAATATGAATTTATCATTCTTAAATGTGATCCATCAGATCAAGTATGAGTCTGATTCATCATACTAAACTTTATTCTAACTAGTGGTTAAACTTTTTTCTTGTCTATCATACTAAAAAAATTCATGACCATGAGACTGATAATGGTAGCTATATATTATAATAATTCTTATAAGGTTTATCGTATTGAAAATCAATAAAAAATCCATTTTACTATAATAATTTTATAATCAGAATATATAGAATTTGTTTCTATAGTAAGGAAGACAATTTATTATTGTAATGGTGGTAACAAAATAACATCAGACATTATATTATAGATGAGTTTTCAAGTGAAAGTTGTCTGAGGCTGTTATAACTAACTCTGAAATATGACTGTTGGAGCTTCTCCTATAATTCTAAGAGTTGAGAGTTGATAAAATTTTCAACTCATGTCTTAAAAATATTTCTTAGTGTGAACAGATTGTTCTTAGTCTTTATAATATTTTGGAGAGTTGTCTTTCTAAGGAATCCTTTTTAGGGTTGTTTCCTTTAGAACATTTGATTTTGTATTACACATCTGATCATTGTAATAATTAAGGGATTATGGGGATATGAAGATAGATTTATATCATCATATAAAGGGATTCAGAGGATATGAAGACATATTATTTCGATTATTATATCAAGGGCTTTCCTGATATAGAAGGATAGAAATTACATTAAGTATAAAACAATGGATACCTTTAGTTAGGGTTTCTGAATACCTTTACTATTAATATTAAAAGAGTGTATTATTTTAATATAAATTTTAAGTCATTCTTAATTTTACTAGCTATTGTATTTCTTGTTTTGACAAGTCTTTATTATGCTGCACATATTATTATAGAAAGTTTGTTTTACAAATATTTCTTATCATTTGTTTTATCAGTTTATCTATGATAATGATTAAAACATACTATGATATAATTATTCAATTTGTGACTATGATTCTTATACTCTAATCATCAAATAGTTCTAGGTTCGATCATTTTACTTAAAGAGGATTTGTGTTTGGTTTTTAGTTTAAATTTTTTAAACTACATTTCACCGCCCTCTTAGATTCTTACAATCCAACAATCATGACCATCATATCATATATGACTCTTAGATAGTTGAGTGAGAAATTTCTTTTCTAATCCAATATTTGGATAAACTGAAATATATTCCCACAATACCCTAACATTTAGGGTTTCCCAACAAATTTTAACCCAAATCATACACTAAATAAATTTGTAACTTTTATTTTCTAGAACTTACATGATTGGATGATTGAGGTATTGACAAGTGTTTCTTTATAAGAAATCCAACAAGAAATATTTTAATGGAATTTATTATCTTACCATATTATCACATGTACTCCATTTAGTTTTATATAGGCTTATAATGATTTATTTTGGAATTATATTCCTTCAAAAAAATAAATATGTTCAAACTGTACTGATGTGAATATTTACATAGCTCATATCTTTGGTTACAAACCAAAATTAACAGAAAATGATATTTAAGAATATAAAAATTCATCCTTTTCAAAAGGTATATAAAACCCACTATATTGAATCCTTGTAATAATATTAAATCAATAATCCCTATAATATTAATTACAGAGTGATATATAGCCAACCCCCACATTTCTAAACAAAGCCTAAGTTCCTAGTCTAATGAGTAGTCTAACCAAAAGTCCCTCTACTGATGGTTCTTTGCTCAAGAGAAAACTCAATTATATTATAATTATAAAACCTAATATTCATAAACTATAATCAACCATTAAATACAAAACATTTCCTAGTACACATAAATGGTACTATAGAAGAATACTAAATCATTTTTCATACCTAGAATGTTACTCCTGAAATGCATCTAAGATAATTTATAGAAGTAGTTTAACACTTTAAATTAAATAATATATCCATTCAAAATATAAAATTTATATTTAAAAAAACCAGGGAATAATACGAAAAAATAATCAATTCATAAATATATACTTTAGTTAATGTTATATGAAAATTTCATAAATTAATTAATTATGTTCACTTTATAATTTAGAATTGACTTATGGAAATTATATAAATTAATAAACATAGAAAGTTTATATTTATTTCTTATATAAACATATTTATATTGTCCTCTATGTGATATTTACACAAATCTATGGTATTAAATGAAATATATAAACTTTATATTCCAAATCTATTTTGTAAATATTTTACATAATCATAATATCACATATTTAAAATTATTTAATCACTGATCATGTATATTTATCAAAACTCCTTTTGATATGGCTTAAAAAATTTATTCAAATAAGGCCTTTTGAATTGGATGCTTCAAATTAATAATTATATATAATTCATAATTTAATATAAAATATTATAATTTTTCATATTTTAATGATTTATAAATAGTTTATAAATTCATTATAATTTATATATAATCATTTTATATCAAAATTATTTGTTTTTCTCTATAAATTTAGTTTATTTTAATATTAAAAATTAATATTATTGATATTTATTTATTAAATGTTTCATAAATATTTAGTTTTTAAATATAATCACTCTAATGTTAATTAATTTCTAAACACTATAAAATAAATAAATGTCTCTAAATACATATTTATATAATTTATAAACATTTTTAAGTTATATAATTAAATTCATAATTTAAAAATAGAAATATTAAAAATTTCTTCATGCCGTATACTAAGACATATATTATATTTCAGGCTGTGATAGAGCATAACATATATCCTATTTTATGATTGTTATTCAGTGGACTATGATATGTTATCTAGGTGATACTAGTCATATAATATGATATGAAATATCTATCATGATCCTTGATATCTCATACAGTGTATGCAAGTCATATTTTACAACATGCATCATCATTAAGGCGGTATAATGCTCTATTTTAGGTTCCTGAAACAATGTTAATTCATTCTATTTTAATTTACACCACACCATATAATACACAATGATGTATCATAAACTGAATGAATTATACTATTTCATATATTATGATTTCATATGTTTTATCATGGGATTCAATTACAACTTAAGATATCAAATATTATAAAATAAGTCGTAGTTTGAAATCTACATCATTTTTAATAATTCAAAATATGATACAAAAATGATATACATTTTTTTTCTATTTTCAACATGATTTAAATAATCAATAAGCATGGAAAATATTTGATACCATTGGAGGGTTTATAAGGATTTAATAACACTTATTCTACCAATAGAAGAAATCTAGAAACCCTAAACTAATATCTCCATGTTATAAAAATTTATCCTTGTGAAGATAACAAGAAAAACATATGTTTGTACCTTACCTCAATGAAGGTAAAATTTCCTATCATCAAAAATGATTTTAATTATGATCCCTAAGAAGTAACCAACATTATCCTTCTTTCGTGATGCATCCAAATTTTAATAACCTAAATATTGTGAAGGACCATACTCCCAACCATGGTATTCAAGTACCTCTAGGGTGGACAATGAAGGAAGATATATATTTAGGGATAATCAATAAAAGTCTTGGAATTGACATATGAGATCACATATCTTGTTTATATTGGTGTTGAGAAACTCTGTGAACCTTTATGGAATTTACTCAAACTTTACATAACATTCAAGTAACAACATATATTTATAAACACTTTGTAAATGTTTGACCATAATGAATTTAACACATAAATTAAAACTTAATTTCTCCTAAAAAATTCATCATATTAAAAATTATAGTGATCATATATAGTCTATATAGGTGATGAATTAATATTATTGTTTAAAATTAAACTTCCCAAGTTGATCGTATGAAATGATTAACTAACATAATAATCTTTATGATATTGTAATATCACATACTAATACATAGATAAAGGTAGTGGGGTAATATATCAATAACACACAATACAATATTCCTTACCAAAGTATATGATATTAATTTCTTCCAAAAAAATTTATATACCATGATATATATATATATATATATATATATATCAAAAATAAATCATCTAATTTAAGGCTTAAAGGCTCAAATACCACAACAAAATCATGTAGTCACTTTTAGAGGGGGGATTAATGTAATATTTTTAATGAATTATTTTAACCATTTAACTTCCCTACCCAATTTTCAAACCTTTATCATCATTTAACATAAATATAAATCTTCTTATGATTACCCAACGCACAATTACCCGTTGAAATGTAGTAAATAAACAAGAGACAACAACTCATTGTAATTTTACAAGGATCATCCTCAATATGGGTGACTACATCCTCACTGTGTTTGGGTCATGTTCAAGACACAAACATCCACTAATATTATAAAGTTTATTCAAGTGGTGAAGGTATCATACTTAGTACCAATAATATTTCTCAATAGTTAAAGCTTCATAGTAGATCATTATACTAGATCCAACTAGTTTACAATGGTTTCTCTGAGAACACTATAAAAAAAGATCCTTTTCTCTATATTGGAAGTCACTATATCCCAATGATATGATATTATTCCTTAGAAATAGGTATTCAATTACAAATACATAAATGAATACAATAGCGTGTGGGTAGGCCTTGTTGTTTTGACTCAATATTATAATGATCAATGCATATAGATAATAGTATACATCACACTATATTCTTATTCCATCTTATTATTATTCAATATATTTGACACACAAATCAAGGGAAATGACATCAATTTCAATCTTTATCAACAATTTTATTATTTATTCAAAATTTTATTCTATGGTATAATTATAATGTATTATATGACTTATTTATTACTTCTCCTTATTCTACCTTCTCTTCTACCTTCAATAATAATAGGATTCATAGCACCAACACTATATCAACCTCCTTCATTTTTTCTATTTCCCTCATTTTATTATTCTTCCTTGAAACACAAAATATTTAAAAACAAAGAAGTATCAACTTTATCCCCATTGAAATTCTATCTCTTTGATACACATGATATATATGTCAACAAAGTAGCATTGATTTATTCACTATTACCAACATTCTGACTTCTCATTAACCTCTATTTCTTACTTCTGAATATTATTTCTATATTTTTAATATATAAATAATCCCTTAAATTTAGAAAAATTTATCTTCTCAATATTATTTATCTCAATTAGTATTACAAAAATATCCATCTACTCATTTATTATAGTAAATAGTTCATTTTATAATTTCACCAAATTTAATCACTATACATGAATTTCAAATAATCATATTTTAATGTGCTAGAATAATTTAGTACCAACCCTCACAATAATTTATTTTTTTTGATAACTCAATTTTAATCATGACTCATTAACTATCACCTTAATAATTTAATATATGAGGAACAACTCAAAATCAATTGTTTTTGATCTCTAATAATCCAAAATATTGATAACTAGTAGAACCATACACATCACCTATAATATTCAGGTGACATTTATATATTATCATTTTAAACTTTACCAATTCACTATAATCATGAATTTACTTTTATGTATGGGAATACTGTTTAGTATGCTATAAAGATACCATATCCATTGATTTTCATTTTATAAATTGGTGACCTTTACATATCATCCTTCTGAATTATATATATCACAGTTGGCCCTAGGTACTTTTTCACATATCATGCCTTTAGTGTACCTTTAAAAATCCTTTTTAAAATGTTTACACATAAAGGAACTTACATTTATATATCACAGTGTGATTACAACACTTTTTCTAAATTTTGGGAACTCTTTCAAAAGGAATTTTCTCTCTTATATATCATGTAAAGTTTTTTACATTGCACATTTTGTCTAATATATGATACTTATATAAATATTTTCTACCTTTTTATATCATGTATGGTTATTCCTATTACTTAATTTATAGTTTTCATATCTGTAAGACTCTTACGAATTAATGTAATACTTATGACTTTTCTGATTCTTTTACTTTAACTTAGATGTTATTTTATATATAGAGAAATAATTACATAATATTTTTTAATTTTACACATTTTAGTGAAAACTACAATAAATATATTCCATATACTGATATATATATTATTTATAAAATAATATTTTTGACTTCTCCACAATTCTTAAGTATATATTTGTTAAATGAAAAATGTCTTATGAATTATTTAGAGTTAAATTTATGTAAGGTTTTTTTATAGAAATTATTCAATATTCTTCTCCCTCAAGACTTAACTTCTAGAATTCTTAAATTTTTTACTTATAACCTTTTAAATCATTATTAAGGATTATTATTTTGAATAAAAATAGTTCATATTCAAAAATTATATTTTTATAGTGTGTAAACATATATTTTAAATCTGTATCTACTTTAATTAATTATCTTCTACAGGAAATTTTACTCAGAAGCTGCACCTCATCATGAATCCTCCATAAAATGACTTTAATACTATTGTAATTATTCAATTTCCACTCTCAAAATTTTTATAAATTTTTTTATCAAACTGAAATTATAAAATTAATAAAGTTACCTTTATGATTAATAATCCATATATGAATTATCACTCTTTTAGACAATATTCATGCTTTTTTAATAATATACCCTTGATATTTTCCAAAAACACCTTCTTAAAATCATATATAATTTTTTTAAAGTTCTATTCTTAACCAAGAATACTTATCAAGAATTCACATATAATATTATCTCAAAAAAATCAGATTTATAGAATGGTACCTTATATTTATTTTTCTATAAATTCTAAATAAAAAAATCCCTTCCAATTATCAAGGAAAATATATTTTTAATATATATTTAAAACAAATGAATGTATATTACTCAATATATATTATAGTAGGAAGATTTAATACAAGTGATCTATAGTGAAGTGTTATAGGATATTTGATGATTTTTATTTATTTTAAATCTTTATTGGGAGTCAATATAGGTCACTGAGATATTTTTTGATGTTGTTATGAATATTTATGAGATTTTATGAGAATATTAGAGGTGAACACATGTCCAAGGATAAACTTGAGAGGATAAAAAATGATCTTGAAGACATATTTTTTTTTGAAATAAGTAGATTTATTATATACATAGTATAAGTGTATTTGTGTTGTGAATGAATTGAATAATTTAATAGAGGATTTAAAAATTCTATTGAAGTCAGTATGAATCCCCTAATTCATTTGAGATAGCTTACAAAAATGATCTGGTTAAATCTATACATAATGAATATCTTTCTAATTATATTTTTAGAAAAAATATAGAATAAAAATCATAATCTAGTCATGTTTAGATATAGAAAAAGTAGAATAAAAATTTATTTATATCATTATAAGAAATGAATACATCAATAAGTCCTATGACTCTGAAAGATAATCCAATATAGACCTAAAGTTTAAACAAGAACAAAAATCTAAACAAAATTTTAAATTTTTTTTATGATCCTAGATGATTCATATTCTAAGGCTACTAATGATGTGGTGGAGAGTTTGGTCCCAAGGTCCACACATGCTAGTATATTATGTCACTACCATGAATAAGGCATGAATTCTTGGGTAGTCATTTAAAGGATATGAATTCTAGTTATGAGAGAATAAAATCCATGAATACAAGTACATAAATTTTGAAAAATTTGAAAAAAATTAGTGTATTGAGGAAGTGTGTCATAGGTGTGAGTATTAGGGTCATAGTGTAATGAATTGTATAAAAACTTTTCCATGATAGGTTTCTTATTATGAGAAAGGAAAATTTATTCAAAAGGATGAAGAATAAAAATCATGTTTAGAATTAATTAAATTTAAGGATAAAAAAAGAAGTAAGTCATGCGTTATTGATAATGGGAGCTCTTCCCACATGATATGTGATTTAAATATTATGAAAAATTGAGAAAATTAAAGGTGTGGTAATGAATACTATTTATATCTCAAGGGGATTGGATCTACTGAAATTAAATCTCAAAATATGAAATTTGATGATGTTTTTTATGTGGAAGGGATGAAGAATAATATTTTGAGTTTTATTCATATTATATTTATTGGTAATGAGGTTTTTTTATAAAGTAATAATTTATCATTAAAATATTAAATTATGTAAGGATTATTACACTAGGAAAAATGATTAATGGAAATGGGTTTTTAATTTGTGATCCATTTTTTTTGTTATGTGGGTGAAAATGATGAGAGTGTTCCATAACACCAGAGGCTTTTTTATATTGACAAAATAACCCTAAGAAAAATTTAGAAACATGATATTTTCACTGGTCTCACTTATAATAAAACATAATGTAAAGCTATTTGTAGAATATATAAAAAAATGGAGTATGATTCATAAATCTCACAAGAAGGTTGATATTCTTTCTATCGGAACAATGTAACTGATTAACACTGATTTATCTGGTCTCAGTAGAAATATGTGTTAAAATTACAATGGTTTTTTATATGTTTTGACAATATATATTGAATTGTTATTATATAATTTTTGAGAATATAAAAAACTTAGATGTTATGGTGGTTCTTGAAGGACTGTTTTGGTTTCATTAAATGAAAAATGTTAAATAATATGGAGTGTTGGATTTGGTTGTTTTCCTTGATGTTATAAAATATATATAAACATATGAAGGTGTTATTTTTGGAAGGAACTAAACTATATAAGGGTAAATAAAGAAATATGATTCATGCATAAGGGTAACCTAGAAATCCTGTGACCTATGTAAAGGCCATCTTCGACCTCCATATAGGTATCTTTGTAGTATAAGAGATACGTCAAGGTAATATGAGTTAGGTAAGTGTAAAAAGAGAAAACAGGACTCTATGTAATGCTACTTTTAATACAAATAGATATGAATAGGAAATGATAAAGTGTAAAAGTCATTGCAATGTTATTTGGAAACAAAACTATGTTCATAAAGGTATATCTAGTGATATGCATCATGTACAAAGTTATCATAGAAATACAGGAGGCTAGATAAAGGTATTTTCATAGGGAAATCTTGGATATGTAATGATCACTACTCTTAATGTGTAAATTTTAATAGAGTTTAATAAATATAAATAATGGGAAAGACATAGTTACTTGATTTACGTAAGGGTAGAAGAGCAGAATCTTGATTTGTGTAAGGTTAGAGGTGTATACCCTTGAATTGAAAAAATATAGTGAAATAGAACCTTGAATTGTGTAAGGGTATGTGAGTAGATCCTTAATTTATATAAATGTTACTTTCTTTGAAAATGTGTGTTCTATTCATCAAGATAGATTATGGTGAGGGTTGTGAATTGATGATAAATCTGAAATGGCCAACTGATGAAGGATATGTTGTAGATAAGTGTGTTTTATTTTGGATTTTTAATTTTTTAAAATTATATATCCCAAAATGGACATAGTGGAAGGAATATAATATTTAATAGGAATCTATCAAAGTTGATCAAAAAGGAAAAAACAACCCTATGTTGTAGATATGTTATGTAGAATTTAATATAGATATGAAGAAACTATATATCAACAAATTAAGGAGGAATATTCCAGACGAGTAACTGGAAAACAAAATAAGAAGGCTTAGAAACCATTCAATAACTTTACAAAGGGGAAGAGGAGAGAGGAATAACTACTCTATAGTGAATAAGAAAACTATAATGGAAATAAAAAGAAAGGATTTTCATGAAAACTCATGAAATTAATTTTCTTCTCATGATGTTGTTCAGAGAGAATTTTATAAAAAACTAAACTTTTGATACATAATTTTAGATGAATATTCATTACATATTAATATAATACATGATATAACCCTAATGTTTTGGTGACTTTTGAAACTTGTATATATAAACAACTAATAAATAAAATATCTATATCATTTCCCACTAAGTTTTTCCAAACTATCACCCTTATTAGACATATCATACTTAAAACCTTTCCTTATAAATTGGGGAAATAAATAATAAGAATGGTAAATAATAATTCAACTTTAAATAATAATTATTATATAATAAATATAATATATAGACATTAAATCTATCATAATAATCAACCATGAAAGTTGGTGATGAAAAATGAATCACATAGTTATGTGTTGTCTGTATTCCACACATACGCACAAGTGATACTTTCATTTCCCATTTGATGAAGAAGAGGTGGGAAATGGTTATGAAATCCTAATAATAAAATATAATTGTATTTATGATATTGTATTCATCATGTTATAATGGATAAAATATTTTTAGAGTAAGTAGACAAAAAAAAAATGAAAGATCTTAATTAAGATTTATATGTCTTCTTTGAGGTACCTCATTTGAATTACACCATAATCCTTGAAGGATTAGTATTTAGTGAAGAAAATAAACTCTATGACGAAGGAAAATAACCTAGGAAGGTTTTAGAGTAGGTATTGGCTAATCTAGAGGGATCAAATTGTGTGAATAATGGAGGAGAAAAGGTTTCCTTTTATAAGTGAGGGGGGACACCCATGAATTTTCTTAATAGATTTTGATGATATAAGGTAACTTTTCTGTGAAAGTTACTGAAAATGGAAAATAAATTAGAGGAAGGAAAATATAAGGCTAAAATATCTTCAAAAAATAAGAATTAAATAGGTGTCGGTGACATTAATACCTTTATCTCTTGGTTTAACCCCCATAATCCCATTTTAACCTTAACCATAATATTAAAATATTAGTGTTTTTATTATTCATTATGGACAAAAATTAATTTAACGATATTAAATTATATTAATTATAATGATTCTAAATATGGAATCTATTTTTCCAGATTAATTTTGTAGTATATTGAGATTTTAAAAGAAATACTATCTTTGAGAGCATACAAGATGTGCAACACTGAGCTTAAACGAACAATGAAATATTATTATTTAACTATGAGAATTATAACCTAGCTGTTAAATTGGAGGGTATGAATATTATTAAATAAATTATTAAATATAAATAAATCACCTAATCAATAAAAATTTATTTATTTATTCTTTTGATATAAGCAGTGAATTTTTAGTAAAGTCGTTTTATTCTTCAAAAACATGTTTTCTTCAAAAATGATTTTTATTGATTTCTTTGAGTGAATATTATAATTAATTTCTGGAAATTTTATAAATTTTATTTGATAAAAATTGTATCATTTTTTTAAATCATCATGTACAAATTATATTATTGTGAATTTTTTGGATTTTTATGAAAAGATTGATTTTCTAATGAATAGTGAAAAATTCTATTTTTATTGAAAACTATATTTTTATTTCAAGAATATAAAAATTTAAATTTTGTTTTAAAATGGTTTTGATGTAAAATTTATTCCCTTATATTATGAATAATCCAATTATGTTCATTGGAATCAATTTTATGGTTGAATTTGGTATTAAAAAATTTTCATATATAAAAATACATTTTTATGAAGAACTATTTTTCATTAAGCTTTGCATTTTAAACTTAAATTAATATCTACCACTTATAGAAATTAAATATTTTAAAAAATATTACATATTTTTAATCTGGAGGTCCAAACTTTGTAAATATGCCTCTTTTATTTTTTGTCATTATGAATAGTAATTATCACCACGGTAAGGGTAAATCAGGTAATTAAGGTTAAAAATAATATGATAAGGACTAAAAAATGACTCTAAAACTTGAATTTATCCTATTTTATTAGTATAGTTTGGCTATGTCCATCCAAATTTCTAAATTTGGAAGCTTTGTACTATATTTATTTGATTTTAGCTTTTATATATATTTAATTAAAATATAAAGTAAAAAATGTCACTTTCTTGCATTTAATATCTATAATATTTTTTGATAAGGATAAAAACAACTTACGTTTGGTTAAAAATGGTTATTTTAAAGCTAAATAATTTATTTTATCATGTTAATTTATTTCTAATTTCTATTGATGAAATAATTTCCTAAAATAGTTACACAACACCGACACAATATTTATTCAATTAATATAAAAATAAAATAAATGATTTTAAAAATAATAAAAGAAACATAATTTGAATGAATTTTATTATTAAAATATTGTTTTGGATAATTATAACATTTTTGAGGTGTGTGAACAGTTTATATTCAAATTCCCTCCTATTGATGTTTTTAAATTCAAATTAAATGAATATTTCCAAAAAAGGTCATTAATGATATTTAAAAAATAAATAGTATTTTATTTAATTATTTAAAATTTATAAAAATCATACCTTCAACCAAGTGATTTATATATGGTTGAAAATTTAAACCGTGGTCCATTTTTGGACCAATTATCCTTTTATAGTAATTATCTTGACCCAAAACTATCTTGTGTCATATACTCTTTCTTGTGTTTTGCTTGATATAGAGAAATCAAATTCCTTTTTGTCTTATCAATTCGAAAATGGTTTGGGTTTGGTTGAATAGATCTTGGATGTCATTATGACCATCAACATATTATTGGGAGTGTAGTAGGAATACATAAAACATTATAAGGAGTATTCCCTTTAAATTGGAGGATACCATTTCCTTTTTGAGATGTTTTTAATGGAAATAGTAGGATTGGATTTGATTCTTGGTATCGATTGGATAGTTTAATTGTAACACCAGAGATTTTTATGAGAAATATTTTGTTTTTATACATCATAAAATGAATCTTTCACTACACACAACACTATCTTGGCTTGCTTTACACGCAATCACGACCTTCCTCGATAGTTTGCGTTGTACGCAATACCGAGTTTCACTAAACAACGATATGCTATTAAAATATTATTAAAACTAGCCGTTATGAATAGTAATACCCCACTTTTTGAAATTTTATAAATTTTATTTTTCAAAATGTACTACATTTTTGGATTCGGAATATCGAAATTAGCCTAGGGTGAAATTTTGGTATTTTTCTAAAAACTTTCAATTTTTGATAAATAGTGAAAACACTAGGTTACTATTTAAAAACCGACTTTTTATTTAAATAATTATTTATTTTTGTTAAATTTATTTTAGGTCAAAATTTATACATAACACCTATATAAGTTCAATGTAATTCATTGGAGTCATTTTTTTTAATAATTCTAGATATATAAAAATTTTATTGAACTTTTCACTATCTTTTACCCACATTCTAGGAGAATTTGAAAATTAACATAAAACTTAATTTTACCGCTTCTGTGAGTGGAATTTCGAAAATCCAAGAGACACGGTTAACATCAAGGAGTAAAATGTGGTTTAATAAGATAAAAATAATTTTTGGTGAATAGTAACTTTTTACTTTTATTTACCACGGTTAAAAGTAAATAGGGTAATTAAGGGTAAAAATGATATTATTATTATCCTAACACATGTCAAAATTCTATTGGATAAGTTTAATTCGACCAAAAACAACCTTAGGAATAAAATATGACCATTTAGGTCCACTTGGATTAGATTAGAACATTTAATATTATTTTATTTAAAGAATAGTTAAAATAGTTAAAATCAAAGTTTAATAACTAATAAATTTTTAATATAGGGTTATACATTAGATAAATTCGACTATAAATATTCATTATAAAGATAAAAATATTTCCTACACAATGGTATTTTATTTTGAATTTTTAGACATTAAATAATTTAATTTATTTATGACACAATGATGATTGAGTAATTATCTTATTAATGAAATATTGACATAATTGATGTTATAAATACCCAAAAAATGTAATTTGAGACTTTTTATGAATTAAAATAATTTTATAGGTTAATATGACATGTTATTATTGATTTAATTAACTTTTTTCGAACTAATCATTCTTTTATGATTTTCACAAAAATAAATTACCAAATAGTGTCAAAATTGACATAAAATAGTTTTCAAAACAAATATTATATTATTAATTGTTATTTTATTCCTAAAAATCTAGGGTTCAGCCAAATGACTTAGATAAGGTTATATATATTATTAATAAACAACTTGGGGTTCTTTTGGCTTGTTAGAGTTTGTTTATTAACCTTATAGTGTAAGAAAACAAGAAGACACGGTAAACGTAAAATTATTTAACTTAAAGTTAAATCTAAATGACAAGGTTAAAATAGACACCTAAACTTGTCTAAATTCTATTGTATGAGAGGCTTTATACCCATCCCCAACTTATCTTTGAAATAAATCAATTTTTAGCTATTAAAAACCTAATATTAATTTATAATAAAATAATATTTTTAGTTTTTCCTAAGGTGCCCCTCTCGTCCCTTATAAAAGGGCACCTCCTCCCTCTCTTCCTCACACCACTCAGAGCCATCAAGCTCGACCAACCCCTGTCAATTTCTCTTCTCCACTTCCGTAGAAACATCCTAATGGTTCTGGTCTTCTTCAGAGACCATATTGAGTGCCCAAAGAGGAGGTTAAGAAGAGACGCTTCAAAGAAGAAGAGGTTCAGACACTTACGAAGCAAATCGGACCTAAGGTAAGGGAAAATCTCGCAATCTCAATTTTTATCCAAGATTGTCTATAATTCAGAATTTACTGGGTAATATTTATCATCCACTTACATGTTTCCTCAATATGTAATATTATTTATATACTCCTACAATTTTTTAAATCCAATTTTACCCTTCAGTGAGTTTTTAGTAAAAGATATGAAAGGAATCTTTTGTTGTTTTTTATACGAGGTACTTTTTGACTTTTCCGGCCAAAGTACGAGAAGAATTTTTTTTTAAATTATACGGAATGTATGGATTTTTAGAACATTATTTCCATAAATATTCCTTTAAAAGTTTTCAAGTTTATTTTTAATCAACTTCTTTTAGTTTAAATTTATATGACATGTTAAGAAAGGAAAATGTTTTTGAAGTAGAAAGGATATTTTCCTGAAGAATGGAGTTCAAGTGTTTTATCAAAATTATTTTCCATCTATGATAATATAGGGTTATGTTTCTATCCCTATTTTTACATTGTTTTGATTATGTTATGAAGTAATTATTTTTATGATGTCCTTTTATCTTATATGGATTGTGTTATGATGGCATGATGATTAAGAATTTCATTTTTAATACATGGGTTATGCTATGATGTATGATTTATGATTTTGTGACACACATAATAATGGTTTCATTATGAGATGGGTTGGACCTATATCTCCCTCCAATGCGTTGGGTAAAGATTTATATCTCATGAGATAGACATGGATGAAACGAAAGGTTAATCCAGTTCAGTGAAACAGGACTGAAACGAGGAGTGAATCGGTTCAGAAATGGACTTTGTCCGCTAAGATAGTCTTGGCAATGAGTCTTGACTACTAAGAAATGATTCTCTAAAATTATGTGTGTATTCCAAAAAGTTTCATGTTTTATGTTATGATTATTGGGATTACATTTCACTACTACGATTTATCCCATGTTATGAAATTATGATATCTTTTGCAGGTTAAGATTTCCAAAATGTTATGTTCTTATGAATATGATGTGATTGATATTTCTTTTGTTTACCCTTACTCAGCATTTGAGCTCACCCTTTTGTATGTTTTCTTTCCCCAGGTCAGGAAGAAGGTTATTAAGTAGGATATTCCAAAAGGGACTCTAGATATGATGAAATAAATGGGAGGAAATGTATATTCTTTATGAACCAGCTGTTTATGTTTCCTAGTTTCTAAAGACACTATACCTATATGGTCCTTTTATGGTTTTGTTATGTGTTGTAATAAATGTGCTTCAATTTTGAAGAATAACAATGTATGTAAAGTATGTGTCATTATAGTTGGTATCAGAGGAAAGGTATAATCAACCTTTGGAAACTAGGATGTGAAAGCCTTAGTAAGAACCCTAAGGATAAGTCTAAGCATAGAACACAATATTAGTATTTTAGAAATGGCCATGAAAAACCTATGATAAGACCTTAAGTGTAAAATTTTATTCTTGATTATGTGGTTTTCCTATTATAATTAGTGTTGCTCACACTATTATTCTTGGTTTTAGTCAATGGATGGAACCCGAAGGAACCGTGTTAACTCAGAATGTGACAGGAAATGCAATGATTTTAACCCTGAGCAACCAAACGTTATGGGAGTTGGAATGAAAAATCTTGTAGCCATGCTCACACAACTTTCTCAAGATATGAATCATGCAGGACTTCCAAACGAGAAAAGGAAGGAGAAACATTCTGTTTAATCCTTCATGAGGCAACGTCCACCCTCATTCTGCGGGTCTACTGATCCATTAGTGGCTGAACAATGGATCAACAACACTGAAAAGATATTTTCAGTTCTTCAATGTTCTGAACATGATAAAGTCATCTTAGCAGTATATCATTTGGAAGGTGAAGCTAATCAATGGTGGAATCTTATCAAGAATACGAGGCCAAGAGATGAAATTGAGTCCATGGAATGGGACGAGTTCAAGAACTTATTTTTCAATAAGTACTTCCCTTATATTCTTCGAACAATGATCGAGAAGGAGTTTCTTGAACTAAATCAAAAGGATGACGAATCTGTTGGTACCTACGAAGAAAATTTTACAAGACTTTCAAGGTATGATTCTGGGATTATTATCCAACCTGAGAGTAAGATTGATCGATTCTTTAATGGCTTAAAACCAAGTCTTCGAAGGGTGTTAGCCATAAGGGACTTAAATAGCCATGAGGAAATTGTTCGATGTGCTCTCAAGGTTGAGATGTAGATTGGAGTAACCCATCAATAATATGGGTTTGATAAGAAGAGGAAAATGGAATTCAAAGGAAAATCTAAATAGCACACTGAAAAGAAGATGAGTTTTACCTTATGCTCAAAGTGTGGAAAGAAACATGGAGGGAGTTGTCTTAAAGGGACAAGTAAATATTTCAAATGTGGAAAGGAAGGTCATCAGGCATTTGAATACTGCAATGATGGGAAGAAGATGTCTAGTGATGCGAACAAAGAAAAGGATACACAGAGTTCACCTCCTACACTTCAATGTTAAAAGTGCAAGGAAATGGGGCATTATGCTAATCAATTCCCTAATCTAGTGGTTGTTAATGATGATCGATGTAAAAAAACTCTTAAGGCTAAATACAAAGGAAAGTCACATGCAATTTATATCAGCGATGTGGAGTATGAGAACGAAGTGGTGAAAGGTACACTTACCATCCACTTTAAAGTAGCAAATGTTTTATTTGATTCTAGATCCACCCACTCTTTTATTTCTGAAGAATTTTCTAAGGGTATCACCATATTACCTCAACAATTATATTTTGAGCTAACTGTGACAACCCTTAATGGCACAACAGTCACATCAAAAGTTAATAATTCTTCTCCGATTGAAGTTTGTGGGAAAGTGCTTCCTACAAATCTTGTGATCCTTCCTATAGTGGAATTTGATGTTATTCTTGGAATGGATTGACTTTCTTTATATGGAGCTCTTATCAATTTCCAAATAAGGGAAGTCACATTTCATATTCCAGATCAATCTATGATTGTCTATCGATGCAAGGATGAACATAACCTTCTAGTGGAAATTTCTTCCATCTTATGGGTCTTGATTCCACAAAATGAAGGTTATTTATCTCAAATGGTTGGAGAGAAACTCACGATTAAGAATATGACCATTGTACGAGAGTTTGATAATGTCTTTATGGAGGAATTTCCGGGTCTTCCACCAAATCGTGAAGTTGAGTTTTCAATAGAACTCGTACTGGGTGCTTTGCCTATTTCAAAGACACCTTATAGAATGACCCCAATTGAGTTGCAGGAATTGAAGATGAAACTCCAACATAATCATGATAAGGGATTCATACACCCTAGAGCGTCACCATGGGGAGCACCTATTCTATTTTTTAAGAAGAAAGATGGATCAATGAGACTCTGCATTGATTATCGAGAACTTAACAAGATCACTATCAAGAACAAATATCCTCTCCCATGCATTGATGACTTATTTGACCAACTACGTGGAGCTAAATACTTTTAAAAGATTGATCGTCATTCAGGGTATTATCAGTTAAGAGTCAAAAGGGAGGAT
This sequence comes from Viscum album, assembly GCA_963277665.1. NCBI lineage: Eukaryota > Viridiplantae > Streptophyta > Magnoliopsida > Santalales > Viscaceae > Viscum > Viscum album. The sequence goes on from OY728165.1 coordinate 820,186,402, forward strand.
ATACCAAAGATGGCTTTCCGTACAAGGTATGGACACTTTGAATTTATAGTGATGCCATTTAGTCTTACTAATGCCTCTGATATCTTCATGTATCTAATTAATAGAGTCTTTAGAGACTATATTGATCAGTTTGTGGTAGTCTTTATAGATGATATTATTGTCTATTCAAAGAGAAAGGAAGAACATGAAGATCACTTGAAAATTGTATTGAAGACCCTGAGAAAGGAGAAGCTTTATGCCAAATTTACCAAGTGTGAATTTTGGCTTCAAAAAGTTTCATTTTTGGGTCACATAATCTCAAAAGAGGGGATATATGTGGATCTAGAAAAAATAGAGGTTATTGAAAGATGGTTGAGACCAACAACAGTAACTAAGATCTGATGTTTTCTTGGTTTGGTTGGATATTATCGACGTTTTGTTAAAGGTTTTTCACGATTATCTAATCCACTCACCAGGTTGACTCGAAAAGGAGTTAAGTTTGTGTGGACAGAGAAATATGAAGAGAATTTCAAGGAGTTGAAAAGAAGGTTATCCAGTGCACCTGTACTCAGACTTCCTCATAGTGGAGAATAGTTTGTGATCTACAGTGATGCATCCAAGAAGGGTCTGGGGTGTGTTCTTATGCAAAACAATATGATGATAGCTTATGCCCCACGATAGTTAAAAATTCATGAGAAAAATTACCCAACTCATGATTTGGAGTTATCTCTGGTAATCTTTGCATTAAAGATTTAGAGGCATTATCTTTATGGTGAAAGGTGTGATATTTATACTGATCATAAAAGTTTAAAGTATATTTTCACACAAAAGGAGCTGAATATTCACCAAAGAAGATGGTTGGAGATGATTAAGGATTACGACTGGTCAATTCATTACCAACCAGGGAAATCAAACAAGGTGGAAGACATATTAAGTTGACAAGACCATGCTAGCTTATCCATGATGGGGATCACAAAAGATCCAATATTTATGGATTTACAAAGGATGTATCTTGGAATTATAATGGAAGGGTAGAAATATTATCTTTCTCAAATGAATGTTCAACCATATATACATGTGAAGATTAAAGAGGCACATAAAGAATATGTAGAGTTACAAAAGAAGGTGAGAAATGTTACTGAATTCAACCTTGATTGTGATGGGATAATAAAGTTCAGAAATCGGGTTTGTGTTCCTCCCATCCCAGAATTAAAGAAGAAGCTGCTAGATGAGGCTCATAGTTCTTCATTCTCTATTCATCCTGGAAGCACGAAGATGTATAGGGACCTGAAAGAGTACTTCTGGTGGGATGTCATGAAAAGAGATGTTGCTGAATATGTCTCTCGATGCTTGGTTTGTCAGCAAGTTAAAGCTGAGAAACATAAGTCTAAGGGGATGTTACAACCATTACCCATACCCGAATGGAAATGAGAAAACATCACTATAGACTTTGTCACTGGACTTCCTAAAATATACAAAGGCAATAATTCTTTCTGGGTCATAGTTAATAATCTTACAAAGTCTGCACACTTCATTGCTATTAGAGAGGATTTATCTCTTGATCAACTTTCCAGGATATATGTAAAGGAAGTGGTAAGATTGCATGGAGTACCACTTTCCATTATATCTGATCAGGATCCGAGGTTTACCTCAAAGTTCTGGCGAAGTCTTCAGCATACTCTGGATACATAGTTGAGTTTCAGCACTGCTTATCATCCTCAGATAGACGGTCAGTCTGAGAGACCAATTAAAACTCTAGAAGATATGTTAAGAGCTTGCTCTATGGACTTCAAAGTTGGTTGGGATCAACACCTACCTTTGGTGGAATTTTCTTATAATAATATCTTTCACTATAGTATTTAGATTGGTCCTTATGAAGCTCTCTATGGAAAGAAATGCAGGACTCCAACTTGCTGGGATGAAGTTGGCGAAAGAAAGCTATTATGACCTAATCTTGTTGATGAGATTGCAGAAAAGGTGCGATCTATTCAACAACACATTAGAGCAGCTCAGAGTCAACAAAAAATTTATGCCGATAATCAAAGAAAAGACCTAGAGTTTGAAGTGGGTGATAAAGTTTTCTTTCGAATATCTCCTTGGAAGAGAGTAATGAGATTTGGAAAGAAGGGAAAGCTGAGCCCTAGGTATATCGGTCTTTTCGAAACACTGGATCGTGTTGGGAAGGTAGCTTACCGATTGGAGCTTCCATAAAATCTCTCTCAAGTTCACAATGTGTTCCATGTATCTCTCTTGAGAAAGTACATACCCGATCCTTCACATGTACTCAGCTCAGAAGTTGTACTGCTGGAGCAAGATCTTTCTTATGAAGAACAACCGATAGAGATTCTGGATCGTAGCGAAAAAGTCCTACGGAACAAGACCACTAACTTGGTGAAAGTTTTATGGAGGAACCACTAGTTAGAAGAAGCTACATGGGAGCTTTAGGATATGATGAGGGAAAGGTATCCTCATCTATTTGTTACCAAGTGATGAATTTCGAGGGCGAAATTAATTTTAAGGGGGGTAGAATGTAACACGCGAGATTTTTATGAGAAATATTTTGTTTTTATACATCATCAAAGGAATATTTCACTACACACAACACTATCTTGACTTGCTTTACATGCAATCATGACCTTCCTCGATATCCTTCATTGTACGCAATACCGAGTTTCACTAAAAAACGATATGCTATTAAAATATTATTAAAACTAGCCATTATGAATAGTAATACCCACTTTTTAAAATTTTATAAATTTTATTTTTCAAAATGGACTTCATTTTTGGATTTAGAATATCGAAATTATCCTAGGGTGAAATTTTGGTATTTTTCTAAAAACTTTCAATTTTTGATGAATAGTGAAAACACTGGGTTACTATTTAAAAACCGACTTTTTATTTAAATAATTATTTATTTTTTTTAAATTTATTTTAGGTCAAAATTGATACATAACACCTATATAAGTTCAATGTAATTCATTGGATTCATTTTATAATAATATTAGATATATAAAAATATTATTGAACTTTTCACCGTCTTTTACCCACCTCCTAGGAGAATTTAAAAATTTACATAAAACTTAATTTTACCACTTCTGTGAGTGGAATTTTGAAAATCTGAGAGACACGGTTAACATCAAGGAGTAAAATGTGGTTCAATAAAATAAAAATAATTTTTTTGTGAATAGTAACTTTTTTACTTTTATTTACCACGGTTAAAAGTAAATATGGTAATTAAGGGTAAAAATGGTATTATTATTACCCTAACACATGTCCTAATTCTATTTAATAGTTTAATTCGACCAAAAACAACCTTAGGAATAAAATATGACCATTTAGGTCCACTTGGATTTGATTAGGACATTTAATATTATTTTATTTAAAGAATAGTTAAAATAGTTAAAATCAAAGTTTAATAACTTAAACATTTTTAATATAGAGTTATACAGAAGATAAATTCAACTATAAATATTCATTAGAAAGATAAAAATATTTCCTACATAATTTTATTTTATTAATAATTTTTAGACATTAAATAATTTAATTTATTTATGACACAATGATGATGCAATAATTATATTATTAATGAAATATTGACATAATTGATGTTATAAATACCCAAATAAATGTAATTTGAGACTTTTTATGAATTAAACTAATTTTATAGGTTAATATGACATGTTAGTATTGATTTAATGAACTTTTTTCGAACTAATCATTCTGTTATGATTTTCACAAAAATCAATTACCAAATAGTGTCAAAATTGACATAAAATAGTTTTTAAAACAAATATTATATTATTAATTGTTATTTTATTCCTAAAAATACAGGGTTCGGCCAAATGACTTAGATAAGGTTATATATATTAATAATAAACAACTTGGGGTTCATTTGTCTTGTTATAGTAAGTTTATTAACCTTATAGTGTAAGAAAACAAGAAGACACGGTAAACGTAAAATTATTTAACTTAAAGTTAAATCTAAATGATACGGTTAAAATAGAAACCTAAACTTGTCTAAATTCTATTGGATGAGAGGATTTCGACCCATACCCACCTTAGCTTTTAAATAAATCAATTTGGAGCTATTAAAAACCTAATATTACTTTATAATAAAATAATATTTTTAGTTTTTCCTAAGGTGCCCCTCTCCTCCCTTATAAAAGGGCACCTCCTCCCTCTCTTCCTCACACCACTTTGAGCCATCAAGCTCGGCCAACCCCTACCAATTTCCCTTATCCACTTCCCTAGAAACATCCTAGAGGTTCTTGTATTCTTCAAAGACCATATTTAGTTCCCAAATAGGAGGTTAAGAAGAGGCGCTTCAAAGAAGAGGAGGTTCAGACACTTACGAAGCAAATCAGACCTAAGGTAAGGGAAAATCTTGCAATATCAATTTTTATCCGAGATTGTTTATACTTCAGAATTTACTGGGGAATATTTTTCATCCACATCCATGTTTTCTCAATATTTAATATTATTTATATCCTCCTACAATTTTTTAAATCCAATTTTACCCTTCGGTGATTTTTTAGTAAAAGATATGAAAGGAATCTTTTGTCGTTTTTCGTATGAGGTACTTGACTTTTCTGGCCAAAGTAAGATAAGAATGTTTTTTAACTTATACAACATGAATGGATTTTAAGAAAATTATTTCCATAAAGCTTCCTTTACATGTTTTCAAGTTTATTTTTAATCAACTTCTTTTAGTTTAAAATTATATGACATGTTAAGAAAGGAAAATGTTTTTGAAGTAGAAAGGATATTTTCCTCAAGAATGGAGTTCAAGTGTTTTATCAAAATTATTTTCCATATAAGATAATATAGGGAAATGTTACTATCCCTATTTTTACATTGTTTTTATTATTTTATGAAGGAATTATTTTTATGATTTCCTTTTATCTTATATGGATTGTGTTATGATGGCATGATGATTAAGAATCTCATTTTTATTACATGGGTTATGCTATGATGTATGATTTATGATTTGGTGGAACACATAAAAATGGTTTCATTATGAGATGTGTGGGACCTATATCTCCCTCCAATGCATTGGGTAAAGATTTATATCTCATGAGATAGACATGGATGGAACGACAAGTTAATCTGGTTTAGTGAAACAGGATTGAAACGAGGAGTGAACTCGATTCAAAAATTGACTTTGTCCACTAATATAGTCTTGTAAATGAGTCTTGACTACTAAAAAATGATTCTATATTATTATGTGTGTATTCCACAAAGTTTCATGTTTTAAGTTATGATTATTTGGATTATATTTCACTACTATGATTTATCCCATGTTATGAAATTATGATCTCTTTTGCAGGTTAAGATTTACAAAATGTTATGTTCTTATGAATATGATGTGATTAGTATTTCTTTTATTTACCATTATTGGGCATTTGAGCTCACCATTTTGTATGTTTTCTTTCCCCAGGTTGTTAATAATGTTATTAAGTAGGATATGCCAAAAGGGACTCTAGATATGATGAAATAAATGGGAGGCAATGTAGATGCTTTATGAACCAGTTGATTATGTTTCCCAGTTTCTAAAGACACTATACCTATACGGTCCTTTCATGGTTTTGTTATGTGTTGTAATAAATGTGCTTCGATTTTGAAGAATAAAAATTTATGTAAAGTATGGGTCATTATATTAATGTTGGGATCATATTTACTATTATCAAAGGATAGTTGCCATTTTATCTCTATAAGGGTGTAGATATAATCACTGAGGTGATTTTGATCTTAAGGCTGGTCATGAAAGACCAATTTAGTGTAGATTGTATTTTCTAACAGCTTAGATATAAGGATTTATTATGGATAATGATGGAATGCATTAGGATACTTTTAATTTAATAGTGGACCATTTCTAGGATGTTTTCCCTAAATAATTATTCTGGTTACCACCTATGTGGGAGACAGAGTTCACAATCGAGTTGGTGATCAGAGTTGAGCTAGTTTATATTATTCCTTATAGAATGTCTCCAACAGATCTTTGTGATTTAAAAATTTATTTGGGAGATCCAGAAGCAATTAAATTCATATTACCCAGTACATCACCATGGGGTTCTCCTATAATTTTTTCCAAGAAGGCAGATGGGACATTGCATTTATATATGGATTATCGAAGGTTGAACCAAATAAAGATCAAGAATAGATATTTACTTTCATGTGTCAATGATATATTCAGTCATCTAATAGGTTCCAGGATCTTCTAAAAGATAAAATTGTGGTCAAGGTACCATCAATTGAGGGTGAGACCATAATATATACCCCATAATGATTTTATATATAGGTATGGATTGTATAAATTTATAGTGATGTCATTCGGTTTGATGAACACACCAATGGTACTCATAGCCTTGATAAATCAGATCTTTTTTCCTTTCCTGGATCAATTTGTGATTTTTTTTATTGATTAAATTTTAATTTACTTATATTCTAAAGATGATCATGCCCAATATCTTGACATCATCATGAGTATACTGAGAGTGCATCAGTTTTAAACCAAGCTATAAATGCAATATCTGGATTGATAGACTAAACTTCTTTGGTTATGTTATCTCAAAGTATGGAGTGGAAATGTACCTAGAGAAGGTTGTAGTTTTTTATATTATTAGTGACCCAAGAATGCCTAAAATATTCTGAGTTTTCTTAGTCTAGTATGATATTATCGATGTTTCTTCCAGGAATTCTTCTTTCTGGTAGAAACAATGTTTGGGGTGACTAAAAAAGGCGTGAAGTTTGTATTGTCAAATGATTATGAGAGATATTTTTAGGTTTTTAAGAGTAGGCTGACCTCAACACCAATTATCATCTTTCATATGACATTTATGAAATATACCATGTACTACCATCCATCCAGAGTCATACTCAGTGGAGTTTAGATGTAGGAGGACCGAGTTGTTGATCGTGGCTCTATAAAGATGAGACCACATGATAGGAATTTCCCTACTCATGATCTAGAGTTAATTGTGGTGGTACACACCCTAATATTCTAGAGACATTATCTATTGGGCGAGAGGTTTGTGGTGTACATGGACCACAAAATCCTCAAGTATATCTTTTCTCATCAAGAACTGAACCTTCAGCAGAGGAGGTGGCTCGAGTATCTAGAGTTCAATTTTGAGATGGAATACACTCAAGGAAAAGGAAACATCATTATTGATGATTTAAGATGAATGATGTGGATAGTGAATGTATAGGAATCTTACGATGAGTGGAAGTTGATGGAACTCTTTGCAGCCATGCATCGAGATGTTCAAGAATCCCAAGGATGAGTAGCTTTGACTTCGACATATATTATACCTTGGATACTAAATTGAATCAAGAATTATAAATTAACTAATATAGAGGACTTATCTCTAAGGGATAGTATATATGGTGGGGATACAACCTCATAATGGTCTATTGGTAGCGGTGATGTTCTTCTTATTCACGGTCGAGTATGGGTTCTTATGAGATTACACAACAAGATGTTGATGGATTTTTATGCTTATAGATGGGAGTTACATCATATTATGAAAAATATGTACCATGATATCTATATATAGTACTTATGGATAGGAATTAAGAAGTATATAATGGGATTTGGGGTAAGATTTTTCACCTTTTAGTGGATGAAGGCCGAGCATCAAAGTTCTTCTGATCTATTGCATACTATAAAAATTATAAAATGGACGTGGGATGATGTCATAATGGATTTTGTTGTAGGAATACCTAGGATACCTTTCAAGAATTATATGGTATGGGTGATCATTGATCTACTGAATAAGGTATCCCACTTATTTCTTATTAGGTAAATCTTCACTATTGATGATTTGGGTAGTGTCTACGTGAGCTAGATAACTCAACTTCATGGTGTTTTGGAAAGTATCATTTGAGATCAAGATCCTTATTTCCCATATTGGTTCTAATAGGGTATTAAATAGGCTTTGGGATCACAAGTTATTCTGAGTACAACCTATCACCATCATTCTGACGGCCAATCAAAGTGGACGATTTAGATTTTAGAGGATATGTTACGAGCCAATATTCAAAACTTCAATGTTTATTGGGAGAAACATTTAGCACTCATGGAATTTGCGTATAATAACATCTTCAAGACATTGATCCAAATATATACTTTCAAGTATTTTTATGAAAGGTCATGTTGTTCACCTCTTTGTTGGTTAGAGGTAGGCAAGTCAGAATTTGTTGGACCAAGTCTTGTGCAAGAGACTTCTAAGAAGGTTCAGTTGATCAAAAAGAAGTTGGTGACCGCACGGAGCTGGAAATAATCCTACAATGACCATTATATACGACCTCTAGATTTTGAGGTTGGTCATCTTGTTTTACTTCAAGTTCTCCTAGCCTGGGAAATTTCCATATCAATAAGAAAGGGAAGATAGTTCCTAGTTTTATTGGGTTGTTCAAGACAGTGGAAAGGGTCGGTCCAATGGAATACCTCTTAGCCTTTCTACATTGCTATAGTTCCACACATGGCTTGTTTCACATGTCATGACTTTTGAGATATCATCCTGAACCTTCTCACATGATGATGACATTGATCTATATGTTGATGTGTACTTTGAGGAGAATTTTATCTATATCATTTACCATAGTTAGAAGAATATTTTGGGTAAGATCACGCCTCTTGTATAAGTGAATCAGAAGCATGGGTGTCTATAAGAAGATACTTAGGAGAGGGATTCTAATATGTGGACATAGTGGCTAGACTTGTTCACCAATACCCATCAAGATACCATGGATCACAGATCGTGTATGATCTATTATATGGTGGGGAGGTTTTAATATCCCATAATTTTCAAGGTATGTTCCTCTTCATAGTTTTGATAAACATATTTGAGCTAGTTTTTTTTCCGGTTTGAACCTTGGTTGTTGAGCCCTGGTTCAATTGGGTTGTTCTGGGAGGAAGAAGAAAAGTTGATACAAAATTTGATATTGTAGAGGATTATATGTTGTGCAGCCATGGGTTGTTCTATAAGAATTTTAATTTTAGCATGGAAGCTCTGGCTGCAACATAGAGAGCTCAAGGGAGGATGTTACAAGCCATTACCTTTTGAGGCATAATTCTGGCATGGTGGCATGTTGTGGTGTATCCCTTAACTTAGTAGTTAAATTTCATGGAATGAAGAGGGTGGATATAGTGAAAGTTCCATAGGGATGAATTTAGCTATTTATACAAAAATTACACCCTACAACATGGATCTTGGCTATAGAGTAGCCTATATATCAAGTTTATAGGTTTTGAAACATGGTGTTCTAGGATGAATCATAGTCCATAACCAAGTTAACAGGATCTGTGGTGAGCAATTATCTATGATCTTTGGATGTTCTTTGGCCAATAAGGGTTTTCCATGGTATAGGGGTACTGTTCCATTGTCTAGGTGGTCCATGGCTTGGTCTGAGAGGATGGGTTGTGGTCTTCTTTTTCTCAAATTGTCTATAAATACCCAGTCAAACCTAAAAACTGTTTTTTCTCCCATATATTCCACTAAAACAATGGGAACCTAAAATATATTTTCAAATTCACTTATATACATTTTTCATTGAGTTCAACCCTCTCCTTCTAGGGATTAGTCCATAGTGATCCAAGACTTCTCGTAGTAACCTCCGAGCGTCCTCTACAAACTAGAAGAAAGATCCATTAGATATTAGTGTTCTGGTCCTAGAGTTTTAATGGAATGGATAAGGAACCAGACACTACCTTAGATGATGAGAATCATCCATGTCTTATGTAATTTTGAGATAGGTGATCAAGAAAAACTCCATTTTGTTTGTTTAAATTTCATCTATTATGGGAAATAAATGAATTCATGATATCACACCATGTGTGAAACCTAAATAATTTGGTAGTTCACTATAAAATGAGTTTCACATTAATAGACCTCACATTGGATCCCATCGGGTCCATTGGTGTTGAGACCGAGCTTATATCCACCTGCAAGGTGATCCTTCCCTTGAAACCAAAATGAACCAGCTGTTTTGATAATTCGATTTTTTTGTCTTAACAATGTGAGTTGTTTGTTGGATAAATATTATCAATTGGCATAACTTGTGAATTGTGGCAATTTATTGAAATAAAATCACATGGAATACAATTTATTATTGTCATATAGTTGGTTTGGCATGTTGAAATGATGATATGTGGATATATATATATATATACATATATATATATATACATACATACATATATATATATATATATATATATATATATATATTGGCAAGTAAATGAATTTTGAGTTAAGATGTTCAATAGAATGGAAGGTGTGGTAATTGATAAAATAATTTAGAACATGGATTATTGGAATATAAATGGATAGATAATGGTAATTTTTTTAAAAGTTTAAGGTACAAATGCCTCTTTATTTGAAATAAGGAAAGTGAAAATGTAAGGTGGAATATACAAAACAACGGAGAATTAAAACGAGTCATCAACCCATTTTTGAGTGAGTGAAAATACTATGAGGTGTAATGCATCCACCCCTAGCGCAAGGGTGTCATCCCCCTCTCTAGGTTTTTACTTGAACCCATGGACCATCATTATCATTGGAGTGTTCAACAAAAACACCAAACCTCATGGTATCAGCTCCATCCATGACATCACTTTTCTTCCCATCATAATCACTACTAGCCTTAGCAAGGAGGTCAAAAGAATTATAAGTACTCACACAGCTATTTTCCTTAGTCTTATGATTTTGAGAAGAGGTTTTTCTTGATGTAAATCCAACCGCTGTTGACTTGGATTTAATACCAGATTCATGAAAAGATGTTAGTCTACCTTTGGAAGCATCATTGCCAGCAATTTTCTCCCTAATTATAGAAATACTAATGGAATCAGTTTCCCCCATTCTATCATGCATTTCACTAATAGATTTTTTAATAGGAAGTATAGGTGTATTCAATTGACTATAGAGTTGTCCAGATGTTTCCTTGCAGCCTTGCATGTTCTTTCCAGGTGTTATGACAGGTGATGTAGTATAATTCATCCCACTAGTGGTATTTCCAAGTAACTTAGTCACATTGACTATGCCTGGACATGTTGGTAGGAAATGGATGGTAGAGGAAATATCCTTGACCTGGGTGACTTTCTCTAGTTATCCCAGTTCCATTTAATTTATGCTATTACTAAAGGATAAGGAAGTGATTTTAATTGACGCATCAGAGGTAATTTCCTTGACCCAAGAAAATAGAGTAGAAGGCAAGACCTCCTTGTTTGGAGAAACATGTTTTATATGGTTTAGTTGAAGTAAACTGCAATTAAGATCATTATCAGAAGAATTTTTTTGAATGTTTATATTTGAAACACCCTCCATATGAGGTGATGGAGAAGAAACCACTAATGAATTGGTTAATCTTTCCATATATCCAACCAAACCATCAGAGTTCTTTGAATTGGAAGGAAAATATATAGGATTACACTTACAGTGGGATTGATCAACCCTATGGGATTTTGCCTTCTTTGATATTGTAACATATCTCTTTTTATTCACCCTTTAGTCTTTTAGCATTCCCTATGATTTTATCATTCTATAGATTAAAATCAGATTCCATTTGAGTAGAATTCCCCATGTCTTCCTTAATATCAACTAACTCCACTTCTTCCTCACCTGATATACCCTTGGAAAGCATGTCCTTAAAAGAAACCTCATTCAGAACACCATTGAAATTATTTCCATTCACTGTCAGCTCCTCCTCATCTAAAATATTAGCCCAATTACATTGGGGATTACTAAATGATTGTATAGGATAAAAAACATCATGATATTCATGAGAAATAAGACCATCCTTTAGGTAGGGGTCTTTAGTATCTATCTTGGTAGAGGCCTCAGTATAATTATCATCATTTCCATGATCCTGATCAACTGATTATGGAACTATTTTAGAATCAGCCTCTTTGTTAATAATAGGAATATTTGGATTAATAATCCTATGAAAATATTTCAACCATGTCCCTTGGGTTGAAAATTAGAACAAAATAATTTTCTTCTATATGTCTCATTTGAATGACCATCAATTCGACAATGCATACAAAAATGAGGTGTTTTCTCATATTCAATCCTAAGACAAATTTTATCCTATAGTGTGGATAGTACCACCTTGTATATTATTGTAGAACTTAGATCCACCTCTTCCAAAACACATGCATAATGTCCATAAGTGACCGATTTAGTATCGTAATCCATATTATAGATATATTGATTGAAGATGCTATATTAAATAATATCTCATTATTCCATAAGACCCAATTAAATCCATGAATTTTGATTCATACTTGTGCATATGTATCCCTGAAGTCGTACAGGTTAAAATTAATCTTCCAATCATGAATATGGAGTGTTACTAGTCTGAGTTTGATAGTCCCAATAGTCCATTCTCAACTCTTTATCTCTATAGAGGGAAAACGTATGTGAAAAATCCTATTCCAAACGATACACATTTGAAGCCCGTAAAACCCAAATTTCCACTAAACGAGAAATGAAATTAGTAAGTTTCTAGGGTTTCATACCTTTATTTAGTGAAACTCGATAAATAATTGAATATTTTCATAAATTAAGACGGGTAGAGATATTATCATCAGTGGTGGAAACATGCATAGTCAACCCTTTTCTTATGATACAGTGCAGTGCCTGATTTGTGAGAGGAACAAAGGAACATCTAGAGAAGCCTGAAAAAGAGGAGAGATGATCCAAATAATATTATCCATGCTCATTGCCTTTATCAAGATTAGATTATTTCTATAGATTAATTCCATGATTAGCATAAAAAGATTACAAATTAATGCTTCTTGGATGAAGTAGGGAAAATTTTTCATGAGGTAGCGAGCGTCGCCTCTCCCTTTCATCCATCCTCTGTTAGATAATGGTAATTAGTTGAATGGACCATTATGGTTTATAATGACATGTTTGATATTATTTTGACTTGGTTACATGTTTTTCTTGATTATCATTTAGTCTTGATATGATGTTGTCATGATTAATGCCTGAGGGTGGTATGTTACATGAGTTGTTGAGGTTTTGTCTTCTTAAGACTTATGATTGTGTTTGGTTCTTGAGAGCACTATAAGTGATGCATGAGGGTAAGGTGCATTACTACTTCCCATCCCAAGGGTAAGATACACAGTGTTTGAAACTATCTGAGGGAAATATACATAGGATATTGACCGCCTAAGGGTAAGTTCCATAGTCACTATATTCCTAAGGGAGAGATATTTTCTACCTGGAGGGAAGGGATCATCTATTCATGATACGTTATGTGTGATTAATCCTTAATAGGAGAATCTGACACCTTTTTATTTGATCCGTCCTGATGTAGGAGGATCTACCCCTAGAAAAATATATTTTGAATGGGACTAAAGAATTTTTGGATGACCTCAGGTGTTAACCCAAAGCATTATGGTTAGTGGATTGATTTAATGTATATTATTTTTGTTAATGCGCCTATTTAATCACTTTATTACATGAAATATATATATTCAGACTGGATTTTTCTAGACATGGTGGTGCGAACCTATTGAGTTGTACTCATACCATGTTTGGGCAACCGTTTGATAGCCATACAGACTTCATAGATGCATGAATGGGAAGGGGAAAGGAAATTTGTTGTTGATTATTGCTCACAGGATAAGATAGAGCTTTCAGACAAGATCGATATGGGGTTCAGGACTGGGGTATTTGGATTATTTTATCAAGTCTATTATAATTTTATTTGTTTGACCTCTAGCTTGTCATTTAGATACATTCATCATGACATTACATGATTATATTATTATTTGGATTCTTCTAGTTGGACTCATTTTACTATGGATGTATGTTGATTATTTATATTGTTTCAGTTATTTTATACTACTCTATTATTATTTAGGTTTTTGTTAGAGCAATATACCTAAGGGTATAGTCTCTAAACTATGTTCCTTATACCCTTGCTACTACTTGGAATCCTTTGGCATATGGGGAGGTTCCACTACCACATATCGGCACAAGGGTAGCGCCGAATTTTATCAGTGCTAAGGAAAACTTGCTGATAAAAGGGGGGCCTTTATCAGTGCTATTATTAGCACTGATAAAAGTTTTTAATAAAAAATATTATTAATTTATATAAAAATATTATATTTATATTAAAAAATAATGTTTATTTATATACATTAAAAAAACACATGATAACAATTAATATTTATTTTTTAAAAATTCAAATATATATATAATCTTTAAAAAAATGTATTTATAAGATTATAATTAAATAAATATATATTTAAATAATTATATGATTATAATAAATTTTATTAAATAATAAATATATTTATTGTATTTATAATTATATATTTATAATTATACATTATTATTATATATTTATGATTATATATTTATAATTATATATTTATAATTACATATTTATAATTATATATAAATACTTCATAAATATATATATTTATAATTATAATTATAATTATAAATAAATAAATATATGTTTTCAATGAAATTGTTCAATAAATATATTGTTGCGTGAGTATAATTGATGTGAATTTGTTATGTATTCATCATGAATTTTCATCTATATAATACACCATTATTATTATTCATGTTTTCCATATATGTGATGACTTAGTTTTTATAAGATATATATATATATATATATATATATATATATATATATATATATTTATATTAGGTTCTTGGGGATAAAATTACATTAAACACACACACACACACCACACTCACATGCCCGTAAGGTAGATCATAGCACCACCAAGGGATAACCCACCCATCCAGCCTTATTTATTTAGTACATGGACAGAAATACCAGTGGGAATGAAGCCCATTATATGGCCCAAAGACCCACAATCTATCCCGAAGGCCCAATGTAGTGTCATTCCTGTATCATGCCTATGTCACCATCTACCTATGTTTTACCTATGTCACTGCCTATCTGCATCATGCCTGCATCACCACCTGCCAGTGGAAATCCGTTCCCACCCAGATTTGATCCCAAGTCTAATGCAGAATCACAGGGCACCTCTACCACCGAGGAACACCCCAACCACAAAATGTGTGTATGGGTCATGTCACGAACCAACCCGGGTCGACCCTGAACTGGTCACCTGAGCCGGTCCGCGACATGGCCCAAAGGGCGTTCCCGATCCCCACGGGTTGGAAACTAGTGCCGGGAATCAAAGTATACATGAGGGAACGATTTAAACCCAAGAGATAAAAGCATGACTAGATAAATAAATAGAAAAAATAGAGCATGCAGCAAAACAAAAACTAAAACTCAAATAAACAAAGAACTGATCCAGATACAAAGTATCATTAAAAATAAAAAAATTGGAAACAAGACCCCGCTACAATGATCCCCATGTGACCCCTTGGTCACCTCCAACCAAAATCCCAAAACTGGTCCCACATGAGCAGCCACTAAGAAAAAGCCTGAACAACATCTGAACCTGCAACTAAAATGGTAAAGGATAGGCGTGAGCACAAAAATTATCAGTAGGGATGCCAAAAGTAAACCACCGAATCTAAGTTCTTCCTTACCCAAAGTTTTCCGATGATACAAGTTTGGAAATACAATTATAAAAATAAGGTCTTCCTGTTTAAACAAAATAACAACGCTTTCCCATAATGAGGACCAACTCATGCCATATATTATTTCAAAAATAGTTTATCATTTTATAAATAAAACCAAACAAGTGATATCAGGGTTGTAAAAAAGGGAGACAATTAAATAATACATGCTAAAAATAAATCAGTGTAACAGAAAAATAAACAAGCAATACGAGTTGAAAATAAACCAGTGTAATATAAAATAAGCAAGCAATACAAGATGTAACCATGGGTGATTTTGAAAATCCATAGACAACCCGTGGACGCACTCAGTTCAGAACCACCTTTCGGCATATGGTGAATCCCCATAGTCTATAACCCACTGATCTCCCTCGCGACAAAATCAACGGAAAATCCCACCTGGCCACTCTATCTACCAGGGGGCACCAACCCATCTAATCAGGTCTGGTGAGTAACCATCACTCGATAATCTATAAGACTCCCAAAAACCCATGGTGGTTATAATAATACTGTGTAGGTAGGAAGGCCCTCGCACGTGTGACTTATCTCACCGCACTTGCCTTCCTCAAACACGGATGCTTCCTATACATTCACCCATAAAGGGTTACACTAGACAGGAGCGCCACATATATGTGTTCAATAGTTCACATTAAACAAAGTTCCAAATGAGCCATCACATCATGTTCATATCGAAACGATTTTCTAAAAAAACCATTTAGGGATTCCAACCGGGAACACACATTTATTCAAAATACCTTGAAAACACCACTCTTACATTTACAAAGCTAAATGGGCTCTCAAGTTCTAAACACAAATTCAAACAATTCACAATTATCAAACACGATTTTACCCTTTTTTGACCCACACCAAAACATGTTTCAAACTGAATTACCAAACCTTAATGAACACATTATAAACCATGATTTCCAAAAAACTTAATGAAACACATTACAAAACCACATTTAAAATAATCTTAAAACCACTCAAGGGGGAAAATTTATTTGAAAACTAAAATCCATTTAGAAAACTAAACTTCCAAGAAAACACCAATTACCTTAAAACCCTAACTGACCACCTACTTTATATATAGAAGATAAAACAATCAATAAAAAAACATTAAACTCTTTTCAACACATTTTAACAAGTTTAGTATGCTATACCAACATCAAAACATACACACCCAAAATCCTCTTTTGAAATCAAATGCACACCAAGAAAACATTTTAAATCCTTTCCCCAAAAATCACCACTTACCCACATTATTTTATAGAAACTCCAAAAAAAACATTGAATTCATTAAACCTTTACAAAAGTGTTTTAACACAACAAGTGAGTCATAACACAACCAATACAAGTTCATTAATAAACAATGTTTTCAAAACATAATAATGTTGACACATTTCATAAGGAACCATTTTAAATAAACATAAGAAATTCAAACAAGCTTTTTAGTTATCATAAAACTATGCAATTTACACTAAAAAGCATTTAAAACCTATTTTTAACAAATCAAATAAATTCCAAATTTCTATAATAATTTAATTAAGGGTGTCATAGAGCTGAAAAACTATTTTATAAATTTATTTAAAATTTCAAGCATCAAAGGAAAGACTTTAATAAAGAAAAACTTGGAAACACCTATCAAAACTGCGTGCGATTGGAATGAGACTTCAACAGGAGGAAGAATGACGCCCCACAGACAAAACGCACACCCTAAATCCAAAGGAAACCCGAGATACATATTAACCCTAATATTTAGGGTTCGACCAACAAGAAACCCCCACATGAAAACCCTAGAAATTGAGTGACGAGAGAAGAATATGGAAAGAGAACTTACCGAAAGAAACCGTCAGAAGGACGAACGGCCGCTGGAAGAATTTTCAGAGGGGAGGAGTGCGTGTATGAAGGGGGGGTAAGAGGAACAGGGGTTCATGAGGGTAGGGGAAAGAGGGGTGAGTGCATGAGATAAAAAATAGGTGATGCATGAGAGAATAAGGGGATACGGGTTATTAGAGAGAGGGAATTAAAAAAAGGGATGAATTAATGGTGGGGTGCGTGAGAGAATAAGGTGATTGGAGAGAGGGAATAAAAAAAATAAATGAATTAATCGAGATAAATTGGTGCGTGATGGGTAATGAAAGGAGGGGGTGTGATTGTAGAGAGGTGAGTGGAGATAGGAATAAAAAAGAAGAGAAATAAAGGGGGAAAGAGGGGTGAGTGGAGAGAGGGGGCGCATGAGATAAAAAAGGGTGATGATTAAAACCCTTAAAAATAATTAATAACAATAACCAATAAAAAAATGTTAATAATAATAATAATGATAATAATGATAATAATTTAAATAACTATAATAATAACAAAATTTTAATGGCAACATTTATAATAATTTAAAAAATTATATAATCATAACAACACCATTAATTTTTTTAATGATAATAGTAATAATAATAATAAAAATAATCATAATGATAACCATGATCTTATTTATTTTCTTTTAGATAATAAAAAAATTAATAGCAACCAAATAATAATTATATTTATATCAATTTTAATGATAATAAGATCATTAATTATTTTAATTAAATTTTTTTTTTCTACACAAAAATGTTATTATTATTATATCTTAAACTTTTAATTTATTTCATTATGATAATGTTTTAGTATTTTAAGTAATGGGTAACCATAGGGGAATCGGGGCCGACCGCGCGGTTACTACCAATCGTGTGGCGCCCGTGCACCGATTCGAAACCCACCAAAAACATAAAATGTCAAAAAAATTAACCATGCACTCAACCCAAACCTTGAAAAGACTAACCAAAGCCTAGAAATATTAAAATAAAAAAAATTAAAAGATTGAGGTGTGACAGTTCAAATGCTTGGGACCAGTGGGGGCTCCGCCAAGACAGCATGTTCTGCACGTTCCCCAGCTAAAAAAAGATGTTGAATAGCCTTATTTATAATATGAATAGTTCCTGAGTCTGGTGGGACTTGAGCCTGTACCCATTCTCCCAGACAATGAGATGGCCAAACTAGTGTACCACTCGACCTATGCCCTAGGGACATTTTTTATGATCTATACTTTACCGTGTATAAGATTCATTCATGTTATACCAAGGTATCTATTATGTTCTCATAAGCCACTTCGGTGGTGGTGTGGTGGTGAAGGTGAGTGTCACATCCACGCTGTTCTTTGGGAGGTTCAGGGTTCAAATCATGGGAGTCCACTTTTGGGGCGAGCCTCTCCCCTGGGATCCACCCACCTTGCCAGGTCGCCCGGTCTCTTCTGGATGGGCAAAATGAGGCGCGGCCTAATCGCCGACGGATCGCTTGATGGACCATCGCTGCCAGGCCGTCACCCTCTGGGACGCTCTGCCATCTCGGCTGGAAATGACTCCTTCCCTACTAGGGCTCTCTCCGGAGTGACCCCTTCGTGGGGAGGGGGATTCCCTTGTGTGGAGGGTTTGAAAAGGTCACACAGGGGAATTCCCTTCACTAAAAAGTCTATTATGTTTTCATAAATACTTATAAAAATACAATAAATATACTTAAATAATAAATATATTTATTATATTTATAATTATGACTTTTTAATTATATTTAAATACTTTTTAAATATAATTATTTGTAATTATAATTATAATTAAATATATATTTATATTTAAATAATTTTAAAATTACTACAAATACATCTATTATAATTTCATAAATATATATATATATATATTTATAATTATATACATATATTTATAAATATATTTATTTATACTTATAATTATATATATACGTAAATAATTATAAAATTATAATAAATATATTTATTATACTTATAAAGTTCTATATATAATTAAATAAATATATTTATAAATATATTTATTATACGTATAATGTTATAAATATATATAATTATATATATATATTAGGTGCTTGGGGGTATAATTACATTAAACAGACGCACACATGCCACACATACAGGCTAGAAAGACAGGTCATAACCCCCCAAAAGATAGCCCACCTATCAATCCTTATTTATTTAGTACATGGTCCGAAGGCCCAGTGGACATGAATCCCAGTACATGGCCCAAAGACCCACAAACTGACCTGAATTCCCAATGCAACATCATTCCTACATCACCATTTGCCTACGTCATGTTTGCATCATCGCTTACCTACATCATGCTTGCATCACCGCCTGTCAGCAAAAATTCACTCCAACCTGGATTTGAACCCGGGTATGATGTAGGATTACGGGGAGCCTTTACCACTCAGGTAAGCCCCCAACTGCTTAAATAAATATATTTATAAATATATATAGATATTTATAAATAAATACAAATATTTATAATTATAATTATAAATAAATATAGATTTATTTAGATAATTATAAAATTATAATAAATATATTAAGTATACATGAATAAAATTTTAAATATAATAAATATATTTCTTATAATTTTATAATTATTTAAATAAATAAATAAATAAATAAATAAATATAATTATAAATATAAATAAATATATATTTATTATAATTTTTAATAATAAAGAAATATTTATTTATTTATACTTATAATAATAAATAAATATATATATATGTTAAAATAATTTTAAAATTATAATAAATATATTTATTATACTTATAATGTTATAAATATATATAATTAAATAAATATATTTATAAATATATAAAAATATTTATAAACAAATACAAATATTTATAATTATAATTCTAAATAAATATAGATATATTTAAATAATTATAAAATTATAATAAATATATTAACTATATATATTTATAAAATTTAAAGTATAATAAATATATTTATTATCATTTTATAATTATTTAAGTAAATAAATATTTATTTATTTATTGTTATAAGTATAAATAAATAAATATATATTTAAATAATTATAAAATTATAATATATATATTTATTATATTTATAATCTTATAAATATTATAATTAATAAATTAATTGTATATATTTATAAAATTATACATATAAGAAATACAATTATTATAATTATTATAATTATTTAAATAAATATATATAAATTTATAGTTATATATATAAATAAATATATATAAATATATAGTTATAAATATAAATAAATACATATTTATAATTATTTATAATAAATATATTAATTATATATATTAATTATATATAATTATAAATATAATAAATATATTTATTATTATTTTATAAATATATATAATTATATAAATATATTTTTCATATATATAATTTTATAAATATATATAATAATATAAATAAAATATTAACATTATATATTTATCAGCGCTTTTTTAGCGCTGATAAAGATACACCTTTATCTTCATTAAAAAACACTGATAAATTGGGTCTTTATCATCGCTATAATTTTAACACTGATAAAGGATGGTTTTATCTATGTTTTCTATTTTAGCACTGATAAAACAGACCTTTATCTGTGCTTTTTTAAATAAAATTGATAAAAGCACTACCCATTTTTATAAATGATCCCTAACAGTCAGCTTCTTCTCTCGCACAAATTCAAGCTCTTGCAGAAGCCAATTGTCTTCGCGCTGCCGCTCCTGCCAAACTCCGTAGTCACCGCTCCTCCACTCTTACCCAACTATACTACCATAGCCCCACCACACCGCCTCTCTTGCCGAACCTCGTTGCAACCGTGCACCACTCTCCCCCAGCCACACTTCCTCTACGCCGCTCTCCCCTAACTGCACTGCCCCCACTGCCTCCGTTGCCCCTGCCTCCACTGCTCTTGCCACCACCTTCATTGCCTCCTACCGCCGCCTCTGCTACCCTTGCCTTCACTGTCGCTCGCTCCCCTGAAGGTATAGTTCATGGAATGATATGTTCCCATAATTAATTGATTTTTCGGTTATTGACAAGCATGAATCATTTGAGATTAGGGTGAATGTTTTTTGGTTCATTGTATTCATTATGATGATAATTATTGAGATGTAATAACCCTGTGTTTTGTTAAAGAATACCTTTCTGAAAAAAGTGTTTAGGACCATGCATTGTGGATTATGTATTACACTATAAATGAATGTAATGAACTTTTGACTATATTATGATATTATTCATTAGGTTATAAGAAGTTTTATAGATATAAATTTAGATTTGGTTATGCCACACTATATAGAGTTAGATGGATTGTGCTATGTTTTTTAGAGGAGTATAAATTTTGATTGAATTTTATTGTATTTCTCTATATTACACCATAATAAAGGTTGTATCTATTGAATTTAAATAATTAATAATCCTTCAAACTTAGAGGTCGTAAAGTGGGAATAAGAGATATAGTTTCACCATATTGGTTGTATTTGAAATTATAATATGATGGATAGAAAAGTATCATGATCACGAGGGCTATGAAAAACTTGGATAGATCATGACCATTGATAAATTCTTATGAAATGAGTGTATAAAGTTTGGAGATCGTTTTATGAGGAGTGTGGAATTATAGAGAATTGATATAATAATGTAAAGAGATACATTCTAAAATTTTTGTGAGGATTTGGTTATTATTGATTAGTAAATCTAAAGAAGAGGAGGAATAATAAGGAGTTCATCAAATTTATTGAAGATGTCTTAAAAATATCTACCAGTATAGTATTTTTTATTAGTAAGGATTAAACTAATACACTTGAGGGGTAGTAAGTCTCTATTCTATAATAATGAAGTGAACATTTATCTTTAGGTGTAGTTGTAAACAAAAAGGGATAATGATTCTTCTGTAAAAATTATATAATTGGTGAAATTCGTGGATTTTAGTATATTAATAAATCACTTATACATACTCCTTGGATGTAGCTTAATTTGTGTGAACAAAGAAAAATTGATTGCATCAGGTACTTTATTGGTTTATATGGTTAAATGATCAACATAGGGACACCTACTAGTAATCATTGAATTCACTTTCTGTCACGACCCGTCCTCGGGGCCCATGCCGTGACTACCCCAAAACTACCTTCCAAAGGCCAGGGGATGAAAACTAGCACAAAAGGCATAAATCCTGATAAAAAGGGAAGACATTGCCTTTATAAAAGTAAACAAACACAATAGAGTACACAACATAAGATAGCACTAAGTAATACTAAATACATAAGTAAGTGCTGAAAGGAAAGGGGCTGGAAATACAAGCCCAACTGTAAGTACAGTACAACTGAAAATCTAGTACAACTGCAGTAAAGTAAAACAACAACCACTGAATCGTCCTTCGTAAATACCACCAAAAGGGTGGGTACAGATAGCCTCCTCAGCACCTCGGGTCCGGCCGTCCGCTCCGTGTACGTCTCGCCATGTTGTCCACCTTCAGGTACCATCCAGCTCCACAAGCCTCCACCTTGATCAGTACTGTCCGTCGTCTGCATCCAACACAATGTAGTCCGAGCATAGCCTGTGCAGGGGTGAGTATACGATACTCATTAGGGACCCCGAGACCCCCAAAGGTCTCCCAGAATCCACGAAGGATAAACCATATAAGAAAGATACAATCACAGAGTATCAAACAACTCTACTTAGGTATATGACCATATATATACCTAAGTTATCAATCACAGTCTGACTCCAACTCTCGATCCCAAGCACAACCCAGTCCACACAGGAAAACAAGCCAATCACATCGATGATAATTATTGAAAGTCAAGATGTAGCTCACACAGGTATACAACTTTCGTATTGCGATAGAGATGATCAGATGTAGTCACTGATTCATCTAAGCTGTCAGATCCACGTAGGATACTAGACTACCTACTCTATCGGAGCCACTCAGGATACAAGTACAGAAGTCAAACTGTCGGACCCACTTAGGATACAAGAATAGTAGTCATAGCTGTTGAACCCACAGAGGATACCAGTACAGAAGTCATCGCCATTGAACCCACGAAGGATTCCAGTATGGTAGACGTCGTCCTCGAACCCACAGAGGTTCCTAGTACTGAAGTCATCATTTTCTAACCCACAGAGGATCCTAGTACAAATTTCATCGTCGTCGAACCCATGGAGGATCTCAGTACAGTTGTCATCGCAGTCACAGCCAGCTCAAGGGTTCCCGCACACAACATGCTCGATTCAGGGAGGGTCCGCTCCTCGAGCCAAGTGGGTCGATACATCAACTATCACGAAGTCCTGAGTTGATGTATCCAGAAGTTCCGTCTCGTAATAAGTAACCCAACGCAACAGACGACGCATCAATCGGACGCCTGGTCTGAGGGTTATTAACTTTTCCGTTCCAGGGGCCCGGTTGGATTTTGGGTACAATACAACCCGACCATACTCCAGTTTCATCCGAATCCCGTGTGAAGTATGAAAAAAGGATCGTCTCATCAAAATTAAACCAACGTAGTTGACGACACATCAATCGGACGTTCGGTTCTTAAGTTATAAGCGTTTCCGCTCCGAGGGCCCGGTTGGTTTCGAGTCTGAACCAACCCGGCCATTTTCCAAAGTCATCCAAAACTCACTTAGAGTAACGCAAAAGGAGAACCTCGTTGCAAGGGTCCTATTGCCGTAGACGGCGCGTCGATCGGACACACGATCGTGAAGTTATTCTTATTTAAGCGAAACGGGCTCGGCCCGTCAAGCCCGGTGGGTCGTCCCGTCCTGGTTCAGCAGGTCTGACCCGGCTAAGGGGTCGGCCGAGCCGATATATCATGGCCCGACCCAGCCCATGGCAGGCGACCTGGCCCGGCCCGGTGTGGCCCGACTAGCTGTTGGTCGCGGCTCGGCCAACAGGCCGAGCGACACGAAGCGGGGGGGGGGGGGACTTCCCAAACTGGCGGCGCTGAGCGGAGCCAGCCTCCTGCCCGGCCGGCCAGATTCTCTAACACGAGCGGCCCTCTTGGGTAGGCCGCTATCCACCGCACACGGCGCCACGAACTCCTCCAACCCATACGAGCAACGAGCTAGCCAGTTCACTCGCTGAACTGCTCGCGAAGTTCGGGCCGCCAACCTCCGCAGTGCGGCGCCTTGGGGTGCCGTGGTTCCACCAGCCCTGCCGGCTAGTTCTTCTTTAGCTAAGCGGCCCGGGGTTGCGGGCCGCGATTCTTCCGCACGCGGACGTCATGTGGCCGCCGCCTTCACTCGTCACCACCTCTTACAACACACCTCCATTGCGAAATAAAATGAGTATCAACGGAGGGTCGTCGGGCCATGTTTGTTCGACCTGCGCCCTCTGCGTTAGGCGGTATCATATGTCCGAAGATAAAACATGGTTTCAACGAAGAAAAAAGAACAATTTTATTCAACTAAAATTGAAGCAAATCCCCTACCACGTAATTGATGTCTCACATTAACATGCCGCAGAAGACGAGCGTCGCGGTAGTCGGGCGTTGCGGAGAACGGTGTCGTCCCGTCAATGTTGGAGGAAGAGTCATTGACATAGGAGATGCTTCTCGTGAGCTGTGTCTTATCCCTTGACATGGAGGAAGAATAAGGTATGAGAAGTCATGGAGCGTTCTTCACCGAGAGAGGATGATGTTTTTCGTGGAAGAATAAAGCTCCTCTAATTTTCCAAAGGTTCCCCACCAAAATATTTTCTAAGGGAAATATTATAATAGACTTCTCAAATTTTAAAGAATATCCATGAAAATCAAAATAATTAAAATGAGAGGTGCCAATTAATTAATAAGGTTATTAATTAAATGGATTGGCATCATTAATGTTTGGGAGGTGGAGAGGCTCCAACATAATGAGGGGAGGAGTTAATTAATTAAGGGGTGTTTAAGGGAGTTAAGGGAAGATGAAAGGATTAGGGCTCGTGTGGGCACCACCACACTAAATACTCTCATGGGAGGTTATGTGGGTGTGGGACCCACCTCTAACTCCTCTTGGGAGGAAATAACTGCCACTAAATAATAAAGTTGTGTACCAAGAATTTTATTAATTTAGTATGAATTCCTCAAAATATAACTTTCAACCCGCATAAAATGCAATTGTGGTAAAGGTCCCCTTAAGCGAATACCGGCGCTGCGAGTTCATCGGTGTCCTCAGTTTTCAATTTCGATCACCGGTTTAAAATATAGAAAAACCCACACGTACGTTTACTAAATGCACCCGAAAAAAACTTTAGAAATTGATTCTGGGCATACCGGGCCTCAGAATCAAGTGCCGTCAGAAACCACAGACTCATAAAATTCCAAAGTATTTTAAAAAAAAAATTTCCTTGAAATTTACGAGTCTTTAAATTTCTACCACCTCAGGGATTTATATCCCCGTAAAGATACAACACACACTAGGGTAACAAATGGGGGTACTGAGCTCGAAACTGAGCATCCCGCTCCCAAGTGCTCTCTTGGAGGTTCCCGTGCTACCACCGAATGTGCCCCATAGGAATCGAATGTCTATATAGGACCCACTTTTATTGATCCTCGATCTCCACTGGGATCTCCGTAAATGTCACCCCATCATCGATAACCTGCTCCTCATGGTCGATGATGTGGTATGGGCCATGCACATATCTCCTCAGCTGAGATACATGGAAGACGTCATGCACCCGGTGAAACTGAGGTGGAAGGGCCAGGTGGTAAGCCACCTCGCCTATTCTGCTGAGGACTTGGAAAGGTCCAATGAAACATGGAGATAACTTGCCGCCCCATCCAAATATTCGTAGACCTCATCGAGGTGAGACCCAAAGGAAGACGTGGTAGCCATCGTCGAACTCTAATGGTCTCCATCTTCTATCAGCATAGAACTTCAGTCTGCTCTGTGTAGTCTTCATCCGATCCTGGATGATCTACACCTTCTCTGTCGTAGCCTGCACCATCTATGGTCCTACAAGTGCTGACTCCCCTGGGTCAGTCCAGCACAGAGGTGATCTGCAAGGTCAACCTTACAGTGCCTCCTTGACTCACTGAATTAGTGAAGGAGTGACTGTGAGGGACTACAGAATGGCTGCTCCATCCCTATCCACAAAGGATATCTGCAACACAGCCAACTGCTCCATCGCCTCTCCTAGAAGCTGAATGCCTGATCTTCTACTGAGAGCATCTGCTACAACGTTCCCCTTCCCAGGATTATGGACTATCTCAAAGTCATAGTCCCGGAGGGACTCAAGCCAACATCACCATCTCAGGTCTAGGTCCTTCTACGAGAAGACACACCTGATACTTTTGAGTTTAGAGTAAACCGTAAACCGTTCGCTCAACGAACTATGGGTGTGACTAGCTATTTTGTAAAGAACTCAACTACAACCATTTTCGCTTACATCCTACAAGAGTTTCTAAGATTTCTCCTTTTCCGAAAATAGAAATCTGGTCTCATCCCCTGGATGAACCGCGTCCTTTGCCTAATACAGTCAATCATGACATGAACGGTACTATTTCATGCCATGGACAATTTCGTAAGGCCTCGATGCTACTACCAAGAGATCCAACCGTTACTCTCGCCTCCAAGGGTCGAGTCACACTGTCGGCAGCAGAGTGTGGTCACTGGGTCTCCTCAAGTAGGAATCTCTAAAGTGAAGGTCAATTCAACGGTTTTAACCGGAACCTCTCAGTGTCAACCATACAAAAAGGACAATGAAACAAACATCACAAGGAAAAGTGTCTCTTATTACTACAACTCAAAGTACAAAGACACAAAGCATCTACAAACAAAGACAAAAATGAAGCTAGTCCCGATCCTGTCCACTTGATGCTCTATCATCTCCTCTTCCATGTCCACCCACTACTGGAGGAACTCCATGATCGGACCTATGCCTCTGCCTGGAAGGTTCCTCTACTACCTGATGCTCATCTGCTGGACGGGTCGGGCAGTCTCAAGCCATGTGACCCTACCTGCCGGATGCATAGCACTGCCTCCTCCTTGTATGTCTAACTCTGTTTCATGTGCCCTGAACAACCAAACCTATATCCTGAGGTCTCCTACTTGATGTCCTGGTCCTCTTAGACCTCTGCGTCAACTGTCTACTGTCGGTTGTAGAAGCCTCCGCTACGTGTCGTCCTACGGAGGGTCTCGTCGCTGGGGACTACTCAGCGAGAAAACTATCCACTAGAAGGGATCTCTCCAGCACCCCCGCCTGCGTCGGGATGTTGAAGCAGATCATCAAAGCCCTGATCTCATGCCTGAGTCCCTGCTCGAAGGTCCGGGCCCTGAAGAACGGGTCTCGTACCATATATGTGGAGTAGCATGAGAGGTCAGTGAACCTTGCTGAGTAATGATCTACTGTCATACTGCCCTGATACAGATAAAGTAACTCCTGAATCCGCACTGCACGATGGGTGGCTGGTACAAACTTTTCCCGTAACAGGTTCTCGAAGTCTGTCCAGAGTAGTGATGCCTCGTCATGCACCTGGAGTATTAGGCTCCACCATCTTCCTACCGCTGCATGCAGGATACTCGCGGTAAGGATCACCATGAGGTCGGCTGGTGTCCCTACCAATATGAAAACTTTGATGATAGCCTCCAGCCAATCCTCAAATGCCTGGGGGTCCGTCTCTTCTCAGAACCTGGCTAGCCTCTGTCACTGGAACTTGTGCAATGCACTCAGACGACGTGCACTCTCTGCTGCTGGGGCTGGTGGAATCAGTGGGCCAGTGAGTAGTGGTCCCACTGGTGCCTCCGCTGTGATGGGGCTCTGCACCGAGGCCTCGTCGCTTAGTGGTATACCATCTCGTACGTAACTTGGAACCCTAGATAGCTGCCTTCATGGGGCCATCTTGAAAACGAACAGGTGCGCCACGGTTTAAAAATTATTCCTGGTGAGCTGACACAAAATAATCACGAAGAAAACTTTTGAAACACACATGCAATCAGTGTTTTTGTGCACTGAGTCAGAAATCAGAGGTCAAGGTCCTGGTGTAAGGATACGTCGGCCACCTCACTAACACTGGAATCCATGGACTTAAAACCATTCTCAATACTCTTAACACAATTTCTTCACAGAAAAGAATGATCAGAGTCCTAGGTTCTGCAGTAGAACCGACTCCTCTGATACCAATTTGTCACGACCCTTCCTCAGGGCCCATGCTGTGACTACCCCAATCCCGCCTTCCAAAGTCCAGGGGATGACGAATAGAACCAAAGGCGTAAATACCGATAAAAAGGGAAGGAATTTCTTTTATAAAATTAAACAAACACAACAAAGTACACAAAAGAAGATAGCACTAAGTAATACTGAATACAAAAGTAAGTGCTGAAAGGAAAGAGGTCGGAAATACAAGATCAACTGTAAGTACAGTACAACTGAAAAGCTAGTACAACTGCAGTAAAGTAAAAAGCAACCACTGATTAATCCTCTAGAAATCCAACCTGAAGGGTAGGTACAGATGGCCTCCTCATCACCTCGGATCCGGTCATCCGCTTCGCGTACGTCTCGCCAAGTGGTCCACCTTTAGGTACAATCCAGATCCACAAGCCTCCACCTCTATCAATGCTGTTCGTCGTCTGCATCCAACACAATGTAGTTTGGGAATAACCCATGCAGGGGAGAGTATACGATATTTAGTAGGGACCCCAAGACCCCCAACGGTCTCCCAGAATCCATGAAGGATAAACCACATAAGAAAGATACAATCACAAAATATCAACCAACTCTACGTAGTTATATGCCCATACATATACCTAAGTTATCAATCACAGTCCGAATCCAACTCTCGAGCTCAAAAACAACCCATTACACAGAGGAAATCAAGTCAATCACATCGATGACAATGATTAAAAGTCAAGACTTAGCTCACACAAGTATACATATTTCGTATTGTGATAGAGATGATCAGATGTAGTCACTGATTCATCTAAGATGTCGGACCCACATAGGATACTAGACCAGCTAAGCTGTCAGACCCATGTAGGGTACTAGACCAGCTACTCTGTCAGACCCACTTAGGATACAAGTATAGAAGTCAAACTGTCGGACCCACTTAGGATACAAGAACAGTAGTCATCGCTGTCGAACCCACAAAGGATCCCAGTACAGAAGTCATCGCCATTGAACCTAAAGAGGATTCCAGTATTGTAGACATCGTCATCGAACCCATGGAGGATCGTAGTACTAAAGTAATCATCATCGAACCCACAGAGGATCCTATTACGGAAGTCATCAACGTCAAACCCACAGAGGATCCTAGTACGGTAGTCGTCGCAGTCGCAGCTAGCTCTAGGGTTTCCGCACAAATCATGCTTGATTCTGGGAGGGTCCTCTCCTCGAGCCAAGGGGGTCGATACATCAACTATCACGAAGTCCTAAGTTTATGTATCCAGAAGTTCCATCTCATCATAAGGAACCCAACGCAACAGATAGTGCGTCAATCAGACGTTCGATCTAAGAGTTATTAACTTTTCCGTTCCAGGGGCCCGGTTGGATTTTGGGTACAATCCAACTCGAACATAGTCTAGTATCATCGTAATCCCGTGTGGATTATGCCAAAAGGATCGTCTCATAAAAATTAATCCAACGTAGTTGACGACACATCAATCGGACGTCCGGTCTTTAAGTTATAAGCGTTTTCGTTCCGAGGGCCCGGTTGATTTCGATTCCGAACTAACCTGGCCATTTTAAAAAGTCATCCAAAACTCACTTAGAGTAATGCAAAAGGACCTACTCGTCACAAGGGTCCCAGTGCCGCAAACTTTGCATCGATCGGATGCACGATCGTGAAGTTATTCGCATTTAAGCGAAATGGGCCCTGCCCGTCAAGCCCGGTGGGCTGGCGGGTCGGGCCGTCCTAGCTCAGCAGGTCCGAATTGGATAAGGGGTTGGACTGAACCAATATATCATGGCCCAACCCGGCCCATGGCAGGCGACCCGGCCTGTGCAAGGGTGCAGTGCGACACGGCCCGACTGGCGCGGCCCGACCAGCTGTTGGCCGCGGCTCGGCCAACTGGCCGTGTGACACGGAGCGGGGGGGGGGGGGGGGACTTCCCAAACTGGCGGCGCTGACCTCCTGCCCGACCGACTTCTCCAGCATGAGTGGCCTACTTTGGCGGGCTACTGTCCACCGCACGCGGCACCAGGCGGCACTGCGACCTCCTCCAATCTGGCCGGTCGAGGAGCCGGCCAGTTCACCCGTCGAAGCGGCCCGCGGAGTGCGGGCTGCGGACCTCCGCAGTGCGGCACCTTGGGGCCCCACGGTTCCACCAGCCCGGTCAGCTACAACCATCCAGTTCTTCTTCAGCCGAGCGGCCCGTGGTTGCGGGCCGCAATTCTTCCACACCCGGCTAGCACGCGGCCGCCGCCGTCGCTCGTCGCCGCCTCTTACAACACACCTCCATTGTGAAATAAAATGAGGATCAACGGAGGGTCATCGGGACATGTTCGTTCGGCCCACGCCCTCCACGTTAGGCGGTATCATATGTTCGAAGATTAAACATGGTTTCAACGAAGAACAAAGAACAATTTTATTCAACTAAAATTGAAGCAAATCCCCTACCACGTAATTGACGTCGCACGTTGACAAGCCGCAGAAGACTAGTGTCGCGGTATTCGGGCGTCGCAGAAGATGGCATCCCGGAGAACGGTGTCATCTCATCAACGTTGGAGGAAGAGTCATGGACGTAGGCGATGCTTCTCACGAGCAGTGTCTTCTCCCTTGATGCGGAGGAAGAAAAAGGTAGGAGAAGTCGTGGAGCGTTCTACGCCAAGAGAGGATGATGTTCTTCATGGAAGAATGAAGCGCCTCTAATTCTCCAAAGGTTCCCCACCAACATATTTTCTAAGGAAAATATTATAATAGACTTATCAAATTTTAAAGAATTTCCATGCAAATCAAAATAATTCAAATGTGAGGTGCCAATTAATTAATAAGGTTATTAATTAAATGGGTTGACATCATCAATGTTTTGGAGGTGTAGAGGCTCCACCATAATGAGGGGAAGAGTTAATTAATTAAGGGGGGTTTAAAGGAGTTAAGGTAAGATTAAAGGATTAGGGCTTGTGTGGGCCCCACCACACTAAATCCTCTCATGGGAGGTTATGTGGGTGTGGGCCGCACCTCTAACTCCTCTTGGGAGGAAATAACTGCCACTAAATAATAAAGTATCATACCAACAATTTTATTAATTTAGTATGAATTCCTCATTATATAACTTTCAACCCGCATAAAACGCAACTACGGTAAAGGTCCCCTTAAGCAAATACCGGCGATGCGAGTTCATCGGTGTCCTCAGTTTTTAATTCCGAGCACCAGTTCAAAAGATAGAAAAACCCGCACGTACGTTTACTGAACGTACCTGAACAAAAATTCATAAATTGATTCCGGGCACACTGGTCCTCAGAATCAAGTGCCGTTAGAAACCACAGACTCGTAAAATTACAAAGTATTTATGAAAAAATTTTCCTTGAAATTTTCGGGACTTTACACTATAAATGGTTGTTAAAATAAAAAAAGAGAATAAGAAATATCCCTAGTGATTTACAAGATTCCATATAAAAATTAATCCCCAAGTAAATCCCATAAAATTTTGAACACATGGCTACCCTGACCATAAGAGAGAAAGAGAATAGAGAAAGAGGGAGAAATAATGTGGAAAGAAGAGATAAATACCACATAGTTAATTCATACCTTGAGTTTTAATCAAGAATCACCATGATTAAAGTTGATATAGGGGGGGGGGGTGTTCGGGATGAGGAGAGTCACTAAGTCTTATAGAGAAGTAGGGTGGTGAAATGATATTTCTCTTATTAAATTCATATTTTTAAAATTAAAAATTTTCATATTTCAAAATGCTTCATGGGATATATACATTACCAAGATTCATATTCATATATTTTATGAAGATATCTTCCTCAAACGTGAGAACACCCCATTTGTTAATTGGATTTAAAACCAAGCATTTGGGTGATTTGAATGTTTTAAAACATTGTTTTATTTTTTAAGTGGTGAGTTAACCCTTATGATCTATATTTAAAACCAATTTTTTAGCCTTGGTTAATTTTTATATCAACATTTTAGGGTGTTTAAAGATTTTAAGATTTCTAAATGATATAGATTATTTCAAAAGGGTTTGTTTTCCCATGTGAACTGGATTTTAAAACTTATTGTGTCTTTGAATGTTTTTTAATGGCTGTTTAAAGGGCAGTGTGAATTCCCATTTGAGTTCCAAAGGTGTTTTAATTAAATTTTTTCGAAGAATTAATTGGGTTGATTTTTTAAAATGATAAAATGACTTGGCATTCCAAGAATGTTTTTAAAATAGAAATCCCATTTGAAATTTTATAAAAAATGAGTTTTTATAAAAAGTGTGATACCCTCTTAAGCCCCTTTGATTCTTGTATAACCATTGAAACTTGTGATCCCATGTGGGGATATTTATTACTGATGACCCATTTTGATAGGACTTTTGGGGGTGTGGATAGGTTTAGTAGTGACGACCTTCTTTCTTTATCTCTAGTTCAAGTACTTTTTATTAATACAACCTAGTGATGATACCCATGACACTAGAATCATTTTTAGGATCGTGTAGGGGTTTTATCTCTCTTATTATATTGTATACTATTCTATTTATATTATTATTTAGCACATGTTTTCTTATCATTTTACCCATATTGTGCGACTTGACATAGTGGTGATTGACGTTTTTATTTCTTCCTTCTTTGTATGGTTTGCTTTTTAGATTTTTTAAAATGGGATTGTGAAAGGGTTTTAAAGAAGGAAAAATGGAAATTTTGATTTTGAAATGTTTTCTAACTATTTTAATAATGAGTTTGAAAAGTTTTCTCAAATGAGAAAAGTTATAATGGTTTGTATTTGAAACTCCAATAATTTGTAAGTTTTGAAAATGGGGTTTTAGGCCACCATGCCCAGTTTTATAGAAATGGTTTGCTTTTAAACATGTTTTAGAAAAACTGTATGATAGCTGGAAATCTCTTTGAGTTTTGAAATGGGTTTTTAAAAAATGGGTCTTTATGAAATTGTTTAAAGTCATATTTTTAAAAGTTGATTTGACCAAGTGGTATTGGATGAGAAAAAATGTTTTGAAAGTGATTGTTTTCATTTAATGAAAATCTTAGAAAAAGAGTTTATCACAGTTTTAGGTGTTACTACTTATTTGGTAAAACTTTATATAAAATGTTTATTTTTATAATGTATTTAAAACTAGATTTTTTAGGATGTAATACGAAAGTGATCTCTTAGATTTTGTAGGTTGTGATGACCTACTAGACTTTTAGATAACACCTATATTTTAAAGGTTCAGGTTTGTTCTTGATTGTTTCACTTCCTTTGGATATTCTGAGAGGGATATATGGTTGGATGGAGACCTTAGTTGATTTTTTTTGTGTATTTATTTTGTTAAATATTAATATTACCAAATAAAACATGATTAATATGAATAATGAATGGATGGATTCAAATCATCTAACAAAAGAGTATGAATATGGACAGAGAGAGTTCATCATGTTTTCAAAAGATTATTTATATGACACTTCTCAAGTCCTTTTTCCATGTTTAAATTGTTTTTATTTGAGAATAATTATTCCAAATGATTTTAAATAACACTTGATCTATCATGGAATAGACCAAAGTTATAAATGTTGGAATAAATAAGGAAAAAAAGAGAATGTAGCTAGTGACTGGGATAACACTGCGTTTTATGGATCATCTGATATGATTAAAAGTGTGGACAATGAAGAATATTGTATTGAGGATGTTATTACATATGTTAATGATAATGAAGATCGTATTGAGGAAATAACAAGTACAGTTGAAGATGAACTTCGTGATTGTCCAAAATTATTTGAGAAGTTAAAGAGTTGTTCAAAGATGCTATTCTATACCAGTTTCACTATATATATAGAATTTTCAGTCGTAATGAAGTTGTATAATTTGCAATCATGCAATAGATGTAGTGATACCAATTTTACGAAACTACTTTCTCTCTTGAATGACATGCTCCTAGAAGATAATGAGCTCCCTAGCCGAACACACAACACTAAAAGAATGCTAAAATCAATGGGTATGATCTCTAAAAGAATAAAATCCTACCCTAATGACTATATACTATTTCAAAAGGACCAAAAATCACTTACATAATGACCAAAGTGTAATGCTTCTCTATACAAGAAAGATTAATCCCGTTGTACAAAAGTTGTATGGTACTCTCCAATAATTCCACAATTTATGTGCCTATTTGGAAGTGAGGAGACTGCTGATCAAATGATGTGGCACAGAAATATAATAAATAAATATATAAATCTACGTCACCCAATAGGCTCTCTTTAGTGGATAAAAATTGATCATGAGTATCCTAAATTTAGAAATGATCCGAGAAACCTTCATCTTGCGATATCTATAGATGGAGTGAATCCTTTTGGTTTTCAAAGTAGTAATCATAGTACATGGATAGTTATGTTGGTAAATTATAACTTGGTTCTATAGTTATGCATGAAACTAAAATACATCATGTTATCAGTGCTTATATCCAGGCTAAAACAACCAGGTAATGATATTGATGTTTATTTGGCTCCACTGATTGAGGATTTGAAATTATTGTGGTATTTAAGTGTTACATTGTATGATGCTTATAGAAATGAATGTTTCACGTTGAGTGTCATGTTGTATGTGATGATAAATGACTTTCTTACTTATGGAAATTTATCAGGATATAACATTAAAGGAAATCAAGGGTGTCCCGTTTGTGAACAAGGCACCCATTCAATTAGGTTGAAAAATTCAACAAAGACTATGTTTCTAGGACATCATAGATTTCTAACCCAATGGAATAAGTACTGATCTTAGATGAAATCATTCTATGGAAGTTCAGATGAATGTACAACACCATCTCCAATAATAGGTGATCAACTGTTTATGAAAGTAAAAGATGTGGACACTACTTTTAGTGTACCATTTTCGAAAAACCTTATGAAAACCGATTGAAAAAATAGTTTAGTTTTTTTGAATTACCATACTAGAATTGTGTGTATGTAAAAAATTTTCTTGATGTTATTCATGTTGAAAAATATATATGATAATGTCATAGACATGTTGCTAAATGCGCTAGAAAAAAGGATATAATTAAGGCTAAGTTGGACATTGTTGAAAAGGTAATATGAGAAGAGTTGGCACTAGTGAAGGGTGAAAAACAAACTTTTCTTCCTCCAACTGCTTATACTCATTCCAGTAAAAAGATATATCAGTTTTGAAACTGCTTGAATGACTTAAAAATTCCATAGGGGTATTCATTGAATATCAATAATATCTTGTTAATGACCAATTTAAAGTTAAAGGGTCTGAAATCACATGACTTCCATGTTTTTATGCAAGATCTAATTTCTATAGCTTTAAGTTGAATTTTTTTCCAAGAATGTCCATCATAAATTATGAAGATCTATTTATTCTTCAAATATATATGTAGAAAAGTTATAGATATTATGAAATTTCCGACTATAGAAAGAGAAATTGTCATCATATTATGTGAATTAGAAATTTTATTCCCGCCTATATTCATTGATATGATAGTTCATTTTATGGTTCACTTGGTGAGATATATTAGACTATGTGGTCTTGTACAATATAGATGGATGTACCCCATTGAATGATATATGATGATTTTGAAAGGGTATATAAAAATTGAAGTCATCCAGAGGGTTGTATTACAAAGAGATATATTGTTTAGGAAGCTGTTGAATTCTGTACTGAATACATATCCTTTGTGGAAAGAATTGGTCTACCAAAATATCATTACACTTGGTGGATTTTGGATAAAGTAATTTTTGGAAGATATGTTGTCACTATTAATATTAAAAATTGGGATCATACCCACCTTTATGTTTTATATAAAAGTTTAGAGGTTTCCCCATTAGTTGAAACCCACAAAAAATTATTAGGAATTTGAATCCATAAAAGGATGAAAGGTGGATATCAAATACACATAATCAAAAGTTTTTAGGATGGTTTCAAGACCATATTTTTAAGAAGTATTGTGAAAATATGGATTCAATTTTATAACAACTTTTATGGCAATATGGATGACCAAGTGTGAATGCATTATTATGTAATTAATGGTTATAATTTCGATAAAACTAAACATGATAAAGATAATACCATAAAAAATACCGGAGTTAAACTTGTGGCTAAAGCGATGCATGTTTCTAGTACTAAGGGCATAAATCCAATTTACGTGAATATGTAATACTTTGTCACCATCAAAAAAATATGGGAGTTGGATTATACAACATTCCAAGTGTTGATTTTTCAATGTAAGTGGGTTGATAATAGGAGTGATGTTAATATATAAGAATTGGATTTGTGAAAGTGGATTTAATTAAGGAAGTATAGAAAGAAAAACCATTTATAATAGAATAATAGGAAGTACAAGTATTTTATGTTCCAGATCCTGTAAACTCAAAGTGTAAAATTGTTCTATTATCTATCAAAACCACTAAAGGGTAAAATAAAAATTCAACTAAGGATGAACCTTTCATTGGGACATTGAAATCATTTTTATACTGTCCCAATATAGACGATGTTTTTTTATTTCAGAGAAGATAACAATGGATGGATTTGTATAATCAATGTAGGGGTCAAATAATTTCAACCTTTTAAAAAAGAGAGTTCAGTAATCAGGTTATATATTTTTTGTATATACATTGTGTTACCACAAGTTATTATTTGTTATTTACTAAATTTATGTAATCTAAATTAAATGTTAAACCAATTCTATATATAATGACTTCTGCACGTGATGGTGCTCCCAATCCATAGAAACAATATGTTTATCAACTTGCTGTTGCTCGTAGTGCAGAGGAACAAC
Source organism: Viscum album (assembly GCA_963277665.1). NCBI lineage: Eukaryota > Viridiplantae > Streptophyta > Magnoliopsida > Santalales > Viscaceae > Viscum > Viscum album. The sequence goes on from OY728165.1 coordinate 820,223,651, forward strand.
AACCTCCTGCATGTGCTGGTGGTCTAATTCCTGAGGAACAATAGGTTTCTCAACCTGTTTCTCCTCCCTGTGTAGAGGTGAAATGACCATCTTCACATGATGAAGATAACACTTCATAGGAATAACATATTAACAATGTTGAATATGAGTAAATGGTAGTAGATGAAGGATCGGTGATGCAAAAAAAAAAAAAAACAGGAGCGTCGTAGTTTGGTGGTGTTAGAAAAATCATTAAGGTGAAAATCAAAGGAATCAAATACGAGGACGAGCAGAATGCATAGAGCCAATATGTTAACCCCAAAAAGGCCATGCTCAATAGTTACATTGGAATAATCAATCAGAAACACATGTCGATTGATGTAGATTCTTGGTACCATGTTGTGCCCACACTTAATAAACTGATGAGGGAAGAGATTACAATAACATTATGATATAATTTCTTTATTTTACTAAAATATAAAATAGTGATACATTGACTTAATCTTTATCATCCCTTAGATAGTTCATTTATAGTAGATAAATACCATAAGAAATATGTATTAATGCTTCCTATAAGGACTCAATGAGGATTTCACATAGTTCTAATGAGACATTATCTTAAAGACGATGAAGGTAAAATAAACCCATGCCCATAGCTTATCTATGCACACCGGATAACCCAAGAAGTGTGGGATGTATTTACTGGTCATCGTGGGAATGTATCTTTTCAGGTACATTGTGTCTAGTAATATATAGTTTGATAATATGTGTATTCATCACTTTGATTGAATTTTTTTTATATATGAAATAGAAACTAAGTACTGAATATATGGAACGATCATAAAAACCAACGTACCCTTACCATAAAGCAAGGATGAGGTACACTTAACTTGAAAAAAATTGGTACGTATTTTATTTAATTCACTCTTACATAACATTGATAACTTATTTTACTATATTTCATTTCTTTCATAGTCGTAGGAATCAATAACACCTGTTCCAGATAAACACCTACTATCTATGTCCTTGAAGTGGCCAGAACAGTATGGTCATGTCAGAGGTGCGGGTTTTGGGGTGACACCCCAAACATATTTTGACAAAAAAACAAGAGGATAAAGATAAAGAAATTAAATATATTAAAGAAATACTAGATACCCTTGAATAATAATTCCAACAGAAGAGAGAGTTGCTAGAAACTTTTATGGGGGGATGCAAAGAAAAGAAACAACTCAAGAAAATCCATTATGTGAAGATCTCTCCCCATCCCCCACTAGCTTTGAGGTGATCCATTCCCCTTGAAGATCTCTCTTAGTCATGGTAATCAATATTCTAATAATTGTTTCTATGAAATTTGAATCATATAGACATTTATAGCTTTAATATAATGATATTCTATAGAGTGTAAATGATTGTGATTTATATCTATCAACACCCATCCAATGCCTTATAGCGATGGTTATGGTGTTCAATATACAAGATGATAGTCTACACAGTAGACCAATTATAATAAATTGTGTGAGAGTGGTGACTAGCATAGATCATGAGTCAACCACTGAGCTACCTATTCCACTTGATGATGAAAAAACTCATATATTCGACCGAGCTATTGGAACATTCATTTCATGGCCGTGAAATCATGTAAAAAATATGTTTACAAAGAGGTATTCATTTCCAATTTATTTTTCAAGATAAAAATTTAAAAATTAATAAAAAAATGTATGAACCAGTGAATGTTATTATAGACAGATAAAGTGAAGAGGGTGAAATGAAATACTGACTCAAAACCATCTAGAGGATCGACCAACTGATTGAAATGATCTTTTGAAAGCACCTTTACCCCACCTGTTCCATATCCACATTTACTAACATTGAAGCTTCATGTGGATACAAAGTTAAAAAATGGTAGTAATCACATAGTTGATTTTTAAAAAAATATGTATGGAGAGTAAGGTGAAGAATAAATTGGTGTTGATAATGTAAATGAAATCCATGCCTATGATTATCTAGACACCTCAGTTGTAAATGTATACATGAGGTATTTTTTCGTGATTTGATTTTCCAAAAGATGATATACTAGGTTAATTATGACTAAATACATTTCATATTTTTGGTAGGAGTATATATCAAAAATAACTGAATGGATTCCCCCATGAAAGAAAATTTGGATTCATTAGTCCTCACAACACCTCTACAGAACAATAAAAAATAAAATCCAAAAAAATGATGAAAGAGTGGCAGGCCTGGCCAAATTGTTTGAAAGAAAAATTTTAGATGACAGAATATTCGTAATACCAAAAATTCATGGGTAAAACTCTACAATTTAATCATATAAAATATATTTTCATTTATTTCATTACTTATACCTTTTTGTGTTTTTAGTAAACATTGGATTCTCATTGTGGTCAATTTGGATACTCCAAAGATTTATTTGCTAGATTCACTGCATGGATACCCAAAAAACTGACCACACATGATGGAATTTTTCAATTTGTAATAAAATATTTCCAATGTTTTAGAACTAAACATCACGTTATATAATTTATATTATGTTTTATTGAGTATTATATTATTATGGGGTGGTGCATCAATATTGTGAGAAACAAGGAATGAGGCCAGGGGCTAAAAAAAGAACCCTGATAATTTCTTGAATTAGAAAAGTATCAAGGAATATATAATAATATTTCACTATCCAAACACATATAAAAACAAATTACTTATTCTCATAAATGTTTATGCAGTGTATGAAATAAAAAAAGAGAAAATATTGTGGTTATTATGTTTGTAAATTTATGAGAGAGATCATATTCCATGATCAAACTAGCATACCCAAAGAGATTTTTTAGAAGATAATTAATATTTGATTTAAAATATTTAATAATACTTTATGTATTTATATTTTTCAAGTACTAATATGACTATAGAAAAGAGTCATATTCAAAAGATGATATAGATTTTCTGAGAAATGGATAGGAAATATACCAAATGGAGGAATGTACACAAATAACATAAAGATGTGATTTCTATAGAAGTAGTGGATTGTTTCACATTTATGTTTAATTTAATTATTTTTAGTATTAATCACATAATAATTTTTTCTTATACAATCAGAATCCTTTATTCAAGTTGGGGTGGTTTTTTTGAAGTTGCTCATGCTTGTGAGATATTGGGATTTGAGGCTCCAACAGAGATAATGAAAACAAAGAAATGGGTAAAGAATTTATATAACCACCATGAAAAGTATAATTCTTAATAATTATTTAATTAATTTTGTCATAATTTTATCTACTATTTCTAATCTAATTTCCTCATCATTTTTATCTAACACTTATATAGTTTTTTTCACAGATCTTTATGCTTTCCATTGCTTCTCATTATCAAGCTTGCAACACTACATAGAGTCGTTGTTATTTTGTTGAACAAATTCCTATATGAAAACTATAATAAGGAATATCATGTGATCATTTTGGTGACATCTTGTGATATAATGGGCATATGAGCTTCCTCCACTCTCATAGCTTTCAACAACAGGAAAGGTTTTTCAACTAAGAACATCGAGTCAATATGCAGTATTGATAGTTATACAAAAAAAGAAAATTAAAGGCATGATAAAATTGGAATTTAATGTTTTTTTAAGATTTTGAGATGTGTAGAAACCAACCACACCTCAATCCGACACATAGTGTGATAGGTATGACTCAAATTGCTTCTTTCTATTTAAAATTGACATAAATTTTAGTAAAAAAGACAACCAACATATTCAAAACTAAAAAAAATTATTCATATTATTTTGATACTTTAATAAAATAGTCCATAAGTCATTTGTGACATGTTAGAATTTTCCTCACCTCAATATGATACACGATGTACTTGGTATGACTCAAAGTGTCTCCTTTTATTTAAAATTCACATTAATTTTAGTAAAAAGAAAAAGAGACATACTTAAAATCAAGAAAATAAATTCATATTGTTTTGATACTTTAGGAAAACAATAAATAAGTCATTTTTGACATGTATGTGTCAACCAATTCTCAATATGATGTATTTTGTGACCGGTATGACTAAAAGTGTGTCAATTTATTTAAAATTGACTTTAATTTTAGTAAAAAGAATAAGTGACATACTAAAAACTAAGAAAATCCATTATGATTATTTTAATACTTTAGGAAAATGATCCATGAGTTGTTTGTGATCTATGGGAATCAACCACATATCAATTGGATTCATGATGTGACCTCTATAACTCTAAGTGTGTCTATTTATTTAAAATTGACATTAATTTTAGTAAAAAGAACAAGTGACTTTCTTAAAACTGAGGAAACCCATTATGATTATTCTGATACTTTAGGAAAATGATCCATAATAAATTTGTGGCATGTAGGAATCAACCACACCTCAATATAATGTACGATGTGATGATTATAATTCTAAGTGTGTCTATTTGTTTAAAATTAACATTAATTTTAGTAAAAAGAACAAGTGTCATACTGAAAACTGAGAAAACACATTCGTATTGTTTTGATAATTTAGTACACTGATCCATAAGTAATTTTTGATGTATAGGAATCAACCTCATCTCAATTAAATGCTTGGTGTGACCACTATAACTCTAATAGTGTCTTTTTATTTAAAATTGACATTAATTTTAGTAAAAAGAGCAAGTAACATACTGAAAATAGAGAAAACACATTCATATTATTTTGATACTTTAGGAAAATGATCCATAATTCATTTGTGACATGTAGGTCTTAACTGATCCTCAATATAATGCATAATGTGACAGTTATAATTCAAAGTGTGACTATTTATTTAAAATTGACATTAATTTTTGTAAAAATAACAAGTGAAATAATGAAAGAAGAGAAAACACATTCATATTGTTTTGATAATTTTGTAAAATGCTCTATAATTTATTTTTATCATGTTGAAACCGAGATCACCTAAACCCGACACATGGTGTGACCTCCACAAATCTAAGTGTGTCTTTTTATTTAAAATTGACATTAATTTTAGTAAAAAGAACATGTAACATACTGAAAAACAAGAAAATGCATTAAGATTGTTTCAGTACTTTAGGAAAACAGTGTATATGTCATTTTGACATATAAAAATCAACTACACCTCAATATTATGCACAATGTGATCGGTATCACTTAAAATGTATAATTTTATTTAAAATTGTAATTAATTTTAGTAAAAAGAGTAATTTCCATACTGAAAACTAATCTAACACATTTATATTGTTTTTATAATTTACTACAATGATCCATGAGTTATTTATGACGTGTATAAGTCAACCACACCTTAATCCGATGAATGGTGTGGCCGTTATGACTCAAAGTGTGTCTTGTTATTTAAAATTGTCATTAATTTAAGTAAAAAAGAACAAGTAACATTCAAAAATTGATAAAATGAATTATTATTATTTTTATACTTTATGAAAATAATACATGAGTCATTTTTGATGTGTAGGAATCAACCACATCTCAATTCGACGCACAATGTGTCCCAGATGACTAAAAGTGACCAATATTAGTTTGAAATTGACATTTTAGTTCAAAACGTGTCACTCATTGAAAACCAAGAAAATAGGCTCCAATTGTCTTCATAATTTATAAAAACATTCATAAGTAATTTTTGAAATTTATGAAGCCATCACAAATAAAAATGGTGCATTATATGACCGATATGAATCAAAATGTGTGTTTCTAGTTTGAAATGAAATTTTAGTAAAAAAACACAACAGACATACTAAAAACTGAGAAAACATGTTAATATTGTTTTTATACTTTAGGAAAATGATCTATATGTCCTTTGTGATGTGTAAGAACCAACCAAACCACAATATGATGTACGATGTGGCTGATGTAACTCAAAGTGTATCTTTTTATTTAAAATTGAAATTAATTTTAGTAAAAAGAACAAGTGACATAATGGAAACCAAGAAAACACAATCAGATTATTTTGATAATTTAGGAAAATGATCTATGATTCATTTGTGACATGTATGAGTTAACTTCACCCCAATATGGTGTATGGTGTGACTTCTATAACTCCAAGTGTGTCTTTTTAATTTAAAATTGACACTAATTTAATTAAAAAGAACATGTGACATACTAAAAACAAATAAAACACATTTTTATTGTTTTGATACTTTAGGAAAATGATCCATGAGTCATTTTAAACATGTAGGAATCAACCTCACCTCAATCCAATGCCTATTGTGACCGGCATGACTAAAATGTACGTTATCATTTTAAAATTGACATTTTAGTTCAAAACATATCACCCACTAAAAACCAGGAAAACACACTCTGATTGTCATGATAATTTATAATATAGATTCATAATTCATTTTTTATGTGAATAAATTAGTCTCACATCAAACTAATGCACGATGAGACCAATATGACTCAAAATATGTGTTTCTAGTTTGAAATGACATCTTAGTAAAAAACCAAAACCGATATACTAAAAACCAAGAAAATTTATTCATATTGTTTTGATACTTTAAGAAAATGATACATTAGTAATTTGTGACTTGTAGGAATTAGCTTCACCTCAATCCGATTCACGGTGTGACTGATATAACTCCGGATGTGTCATTATTTAAAATTGACATTAATATTAGTAAAAGAACAAGTGACATACTGATCAAAAACATTTGAATTGTTTTGATATTTTAGGACAATGATACATAACTCATTTATGACGTGTTGAAATCAACCTCACCTCAATAAAACACATGGTATGACCATTATAACTCAAAATGTGTCTTTTTTATTAAAAAAATAACATTTTGTTAATGTATTCTTTCATTTTAATGTTTAATTTGTTTCTTTATAGTACTACTAACATAATATTTCTTTTCTTATATAGGTGTAATTTTTTTCTCAGGTTTAGATGATTTGTTAGGTAATTGATACCATGGGTGAACATTTATGAGAGGGGATCACAAGCGTCAAAAGATGAAACATTAATGTTTTTAAATGTTTATTCTATAATTTTAAATCTATTTATAAAAAACATTTTTTGAAATGTATATAGCAGTGCTTATTTGTATTCATGATGTCAAATTTATTTCAATTAATTTATATATTTTTCATTGATAGGTTTCAGGTTTTTTTTCTGGGTGTGCCATTATATTAACAGCACACCACAACAAGCTAGGCCTTCATCAGCGCTATTTTGAGCACTGATGAAGTGGGTATTTATCAACACTAAAAATATTTTTGATAAATGGTGGACTTTATCAGTGCTAAAATATCACTAATAAAGGGATAGCTTTATTAGTGCTACGATTAATAACACTTTTTTAGTAATTTTAAAATCCTTTTTTGCTTACTGTAAAAGGGAATATCTATACTAGTGTGTTCCAAACATCGTGTTTCCAACCCAATTTATTTATGTGAGGAAATATCACGTTGGGAATTTTACATGATCTAAGGTAAGTGAAAGTAGATTTTTTTGTTCATTCATTGGGGAATTAATAAGTTTCTTCCACCTATTCATAAGGGGTTTTGGGGGTACCCAATTGAGTATAATTGGTTTCTCATCCCTGTATATATATAATATTTTTTTTAGGTTTCCAGGTGGAAGTTGGTGATTGAGTTGGATATTACTATCTTGAGTCTTATAGGTGTTGTTAAAGTCATTTTCATAGGATTTTTCCTTTGATATTTTATTTTGGGTGCCTTGTTTATGTTTACATTATGTATTGGGTTATATTTTACCTTATATGTATTTGATTAGTGTTTTAATTTTTTGTTCCTTGGATTATATGGGGAATGTATCCTATTTGTGAGGTTTATACCCTTATAACTAGTCATCAACCCATGACATATTGGTGCTAGGATTCAAGGGGAATATTTTTTTTCAATTTCGGGCGATGAGGGGTTCCCAGTGGGGGAAAGTCATGAGAATCAATACCTTATTATGAATTCATAATGCTAAGGGAAAGTTAAATTTATATTTCATTCCAATAAAATGTGAGATAATTAATGGAAATTTAGGTGCCCATCCCATGTGAATGCACAAGAAAAATAAAAGTAATATATTTATTATTTGAAAAAAACTATGATTTTGTACCAAAAAATTTCCTTTTCTTTCTAGATTTTTAGAGAACCAATTTATTGTTATGATATAGTAAAAAATAGTGGTAGTTAAATAGAGTTTTTCTTAGTATGAGAGTTATGTTCCCAAAAAATAAGACATTTTTCAATGTTAAAATCCCCCTTTTAAGTAATTTTAGTGATTATAAAAGGGGTTTATTTTTATTTGGGTTCATAATATCAACATTTTAAAATCATTGATACAATTATTTTTGAGTGTTGATAAATTTCATTATATTTTATTGAAAATAAAAAAGAAAATTTTAATTCAAATTCAATAATTGTTGATATTACAACAATTAAAATATAAACAAACTCCAAACATTTGTTATGTATACTATTTAAAATTTTAAACAAATTAATATAAATGTTGTATTACAAAATAAAATATAAATAACAAGAAAGCATATATTTTGTTTTTAATAATAAAAATAAAATATTAAAAAGAAAATAAAATGTTTTATTTAGAATAATAAAATAAAAATTAATGAATCAAAACATTCCTTATGTTACATGTTTCATTTAAAAAATAATGAAATTACATATGTTTTTCATTATTTACATTTATTGAATTCATATGTAAGAACTACACAACATATGTTTTTCCTTCCACTTTAAAAAAAAAACATATTTTCTATTAAAAAATCAATACAATGGAATCAAATATATGTTATGTTATTAAATTTATTTTAAATTTATCTTAAAGAATGCATAAAACATCTTCTACTATAAAAAACGAAAAATAATAATATGATATATATTTATCATTATAAAGTTGAATGCTTGTTGTATTTTAAAAATACAACAAATAATACAAATTGTATGTTATGTATTTTATTTTATTAAAATGTTACATGTTTAATTAATAAAATAAAGTATAAAATGTATAACTTTTGTTTTGTCTAGTTATACAAAATCGGTGGGTCGATCCTAAACAGGCCAAGAAGGGTGGGTGGGGATGATAATGGGTCAAGGATTGGATGGGTTGGGGGAATTAATGAGGATGGGACATGTGAGTGGGGTGAGGATTAAGGGGGAATGTTAGATAGATGGAGTGAATAAAAAAGGTCAAATACTATGACATGTGAGTCAAATTGCGACTATGCGAGCCAACCCGCACACATACAAGATATATTTAACATGCATATTAAGACACATTTTAAAAAATAGGTAACAAAAAACTCTACCTATGTTATCCTCTATCCATGGGCTAGCCTGCCAAATCCATGGGTCTGATCCCATTTTGGCATCCTCAATCACTACTATAGAAATGGGTTATATCAGTGAACAAAATGAGTGCCCTAAAAATACCTTATCCTTTATCGGTGCTGAAAAAAATTCTAATACAATTTTAAAAATACACAAATAGTTTTCAACACTTTTCTATTTCTCAACAACCTGTTGACCATACGTGCACCTAGATTCGATCATGTGACCTCCCTTGTGCAATTAAAACCCCTTTACCACTATTCTAATATTTTTTATTGTATATTTTATGATATTTCTATTTGTTTATATATATATTTATTTCCATATATATTTTTTATTTATATATTTATATATATTTATATAATTATTTTTAAATATATTTATAAAATACATGCTTGTGTGTGTGTGTGTATATATATGATATATATATATATATATTCACTTATATTTATTTAAAAATATTATATATTAATATTCATTTACATATATTAGAATATAAATATACAAATATATATGTTCATTAATACACACATATGTATATATAAACATTACATATACATTTGTATATCTATATATATAATGTAAAAAAATGGCTGCATCTTGTTTTAAATAAAATGGAGCTAGAACTTATGATTTGGTGGATGGGATAGATTTTGTTCTTGATGTTAGAACATGATTATTATGGTTTGAATCCCTTAAATGACCCAATTTTGACTTGTAATAATGTCCCTTAGAGGTCTCAAGGGTGTTCTGGGGGTTCATGGTGTGAAGTTTTAAGTTTTGATGTTGGAATCTAGGGTGAAATATTAAATCATAAATAGTGATAACCATGAACCCCAACTTTAAAACCTAACTTTTATAGGTAAACAAATTATGAAACCATGTAGCTAGTCCCTAGAAACTATGCGGCGGTCTGCAGGGCTGCAAAGGGTCTCGTGTGGGTTTTCAAATCGTACGCCGTAACCGTGCGAGGTAACTATCCTTGAAAAGTGGAGGGAATATGGTTTGTAAAACCATAGGTTTCCCAGAATTTCATTAAAATAGTGTTTTTACCATTTTCCCCTACGATATTTTAACTCACCCCCTCCCTTCCTCTTCCCTCACGTTCACATATCATTGGAAGGCTCCTCCCCATTCCTTCTTCTGGACACTTCAATGAGGAGTTTTTATTGGATTTAAACACTAATTCATGGTATGTATCACCTTCTATCATTCTTTTTCAGTCCTCTCTTATCTCTATTTCAATTTACCTCTTATCCAGTAAGATTTTATTTGGTGATTCCATTGAATCATGGCAGAATTTCCCGTTTCTCAAGGGGATTTTTTTGCAGCCTAGGATGAGGGCATCCCGAGACACCATATATACCTAGTTCCTTGGTGAATTTTCAAGGTATGTCCTCATTTTGGTTTTTTTGGGGTTTTTTACCAAATTTAAATTAAATTAATTATGGATTTTTTTCTTTGGTTGGGGGTTTTGGATTTTCCATAGGTTAGGGGGTGTGTCAGAGGTAGTCGACATCTTGTGGATTGAGGTTACAATAGAAAACTAAGGCTTGGTGAGTTATCCAACTTTATTATAGGTTAGTTTTGGTTTAATTAGTTTATTATATTTTTTATAATTAATTAATTAATTAATGATGTTTTCCTTGAGATAGGAACCCAGGTGGTCAGTGTGGGACTAGACAAGCTTTGACAAGTCACAACAGGCCTGGGAAAGCTGTTGACCCTTGGAAAATAATCAAAAAAATTGGTATAAGGTAGGTAATCCCTATACTTGACCCATAGACTTTTATATTTCCAAGTGCATGTGTCATGTGATCAAGTCATCTTCACCATGATTTGATCAATTTTTAAATTTAACTCTTGGATTTAATAAATTATTAAACATGTATTATTTATTTAAAGATGTAAAATGGTTGTAATGATGGTTATGAAATGAAATTTCACAACTGTCGATAAGTGAAAATGGATTTACCGTTCTTAATTGAATCATACCCAATTTAAAAGGAATGAATTTAATTAAATAAGTGGATGTATGAAGATGTATTTGGTTTTAGTGCTTAAAATGGTTTACTTTTAAATGGTATTTTATAAGGTAAAGTAGATGTAAATGGAGATTTGTTTTGCAATGAAAAGGTAATGGTTTTTTAGTATATTTTGGAAATTCTATTTGAAACATTATTTTGAAACGGTAGTTAGTTGGAATTTGAAATACCCTTTGGATATGATTTTTAACCTTGGTTTGAAAATGGTTCTTTTTAATGGATTGAGAAATGGGTTTTGGAAATGTTTTTAGAATTAGAATTGTTCTCCTTAGTTATTTTTTTTATTTTCCTTTGTGTGATGTTCTATTGCATGTGTTTGGTCCTATGTTCCTATGATTAAGGTTAACCAAGGGTGAACACAACTCCTAGGGGATGCTGGATATTTATGGTTAACCCAGGGGAGAGCATAAACCCCTAAGGAATGTAGTGAAAATTATGGTTAACTTGGGGTTAACAAGGAACCCAGGGGCCACTGGTTATGGTTAACCTAGGGTGAACGCCATCCCCAAGGGTTTTTGGGGATTTGGGGATGGGTATATTTTCCCAATATGCAACTTTTTTAGACCCAGGATGAGTATATTTCTCCCATCCTTGAGTGATATGGTTGGAATGATCATTTAAACATGCTTGAAGACACCTTGACACTAGATAAATAATGATTTTATTTCTCTTGGGGTGAACCAAGACCTTGGGATCAATGTTTGTTTTAATTTCAAATTTAAGTGTTTTTAATGGTTGTATTTATATCTGTTTACCTTGTAGTACTTCTTCATGCACTGTTTAAACAAAGAGGTAATATTTTTGGGTTTCATTGGTGGTGGGTTACTATGCTGTACTCACACCTTTCTCATGCCACCATTTCACTTGGGTACCTCCGTTGCTTTCACATATTATTATAGGCACGAGTTAGGATAAGGACTGTGATTGGGTTTTTTCATGGATAATTTAGATGGATTGGTTTGGGTTTAGAGATTAGGATGTGGTATATATAAGACCTACATGAGAGCCTGGCATTTTATGTTATTTTTATTTCTGGTTTTTATCTATAATTGGTCCAGTGGGTGGTATTGTATGCCCTATGTCACCATTGATTTTTTTAGCATGTTTAGTTTTATTTATCCATTATTCAAAATACGATGTGTATGATTCTTATTTATTTATACTATGACTACACACTCTAATACAAGGGTATATTCTCTTTGTAGTATCATCCCTCACTTCTAGTCAGTAGCCTCTAGCTTTTGGGGAGTCACGGTTGAGGTCTTTCAATATTTATATACATTGAATATTAGTAGGGTGATTTGAGTTGGTCTATTACAAAGTGGTATCAGAGATGTTTGTTTAAAAAATGTTTTAGGGGTTAGTATGTAGTAGAATAAGAAATGTGTTAGATCCTATGATGGAACCTGGATTGGTGCATCATGAACACATTTTTAGATTTATGGTTTATGAGTTATTGTTCATTGGCTCTTGGAATGTTGGAAAGAGACTAACCACTAGATTTTGGCTCTTGGCTAGTGAAGATAAGGGAAATCTCATGCATCATTCTAGGAACATAGTATACATATGATATAGGCCTGATAGTGTGAATATTTCTAATGATGACTAAGGCTTGTCTATTTAAATCATCAAAAACTAACCATATGAAATTTTTCTATATAAGTAATTAGGGGAATTCTACTCAATTGGGCCGACTTTTACATGTATGTTTTATTCTAATAATAGGTCTTGTGGATCCTGTGTCGATGATAGTAGTATGATCCCTTTTGAAAGGAACAAGTATAGAACCTAAGAGGTCGGTGAGGGGGACTCACTAACTTAGTAATGAACCCCATTAGGGGTGATTTGGTCATATTCTTGGTAATTTAAAGTACCAGTAATAACCTATACGGTGTTTCCTGCATAGCTTGGAATGAAAATTTTCTTAAGAAAACCATCTGGTGATAGTTTCTTGATATGGGTAGTCTAGGATGATGTTATTATTTTTTTACCTTGGGATGGGTGTGTTTAGATTCTCAAAGGATCAGTCTCTTAGGAGGATGCTCAGTGAGGATTGGTACCATGTGAGCAGTTGGTTTGGTGTGGGATGCCTGGTGGTTATATTGCAATACTATTTAGTGGGTAGTTTGGAAAGTGACACATGTTGTTCTGTATGGAACCCATGATTGGGTGTTTTATAATGTATGTTTCTATGGTTTTAGTGATATGAGAGTGAGTATGATGTCTTTTAGTTTAGAACCTATATTGGGAGATTTGGAATATTGATGTTGGGTGATTTTGAGATGGGAACCATGTGGTGTTGTTGTGAGTTGTGACCTTAGTGAGACCTGGTAGGGCTAGGTGGTTAAACCTAATGGCTATGGAACTTGAGAACAACCTGATAGGGGAGTGGTGAATCAGGGTGTCAAATTTTTCTTTAAAAGTGACGGTTCTTGTTCCCACTTTGGTAGGAACTAGTTAAACCTTTTTGATGTTATCGAGCTGCAATCAAACATTCAAATGCAGAAAGACAACACATAAATTTTACTTGGTTCACCACTGAGGGATAGTCCAAGGAGAATACTCCAAAAGTGTGTTGCTCATACCTAAATCCACAAATCTTCACTGGTTTTGGAATTTAGAAGTTTAGACATAGTTACTCTATTCCAGGAACATAGCCTTTACAAGATTTTAGAGATAATGCAATGCGTCCCTCAGGACACTTCTGTTGACTCCCCCTAGATCACTTCCTTGGGTTAAGTCTTACTCATTTTATCAACTTAATGTTTATTTCAATATATTTTCATTGAATTCTTTGTCCCTGTCTTGCACGATTCTTTGATTAAATCAATGTCCTGAATTGATACACTTGAAAGCACTGAATAAAAAAACCGAATATTCAAAAACTAATAGAATCTCAACACAACTCTTACATGGAATAGAACTTCTTGCTCACAAGTTTTTAGATTGTCATATAATATGTCTTTAACTCAACTCTTATCTATTTTACAACCACACCACAAGATTCACTTGGTTTTGGACTCAAGGATCATTCTACGCGTAATATTTACTATGAATAATTCTTCCGCACACAACTCCTTCACATGAAAGAGAAACCAAATCTTCATTAAAAAAAGTTATAAGTCTTGGATGGGGGTAGCCATATATTTATAGGCCTCGAATCCCATGTGTGTAATATTCGACCGTGTCTTTATCTTTGCGTGTAATATTCTCTACGAGCACTTAAAACCTTTTTTGTTGTCACATTGGGTACATTACTCTTTTTCTATCAACCTCATATTTCACACACATATAGATATTTCGCCCACTTTTTTCTTTTTCCATATTTTGATATGATGATCCTGAAACATTCCTTATAGGAAACATTCCAAACCACCATCAATCTTGTGTGAAAATTCCTTTTACAAAAACACCTTTCTCTATTCTCCAATTTTTGGTGCTAATTTTTTTTAAAACAATTGAAAACAATTCCACCTTCAACATTGTTGTTAGCATGAACCATCAGGATACATTCCATGAAAAATCTCCAATCATCCAAAAGGATTGACAACAAACACAAAACAAAATCAATTTCCAGAAAATAAAAACCTTAGTTCCAACAGTGTCCTTGATCGGAGACTTAACCTTTAGACTAGGTGGGAGAGATATGGTCCTTATACTTGGTTAATCCCAAGTGGACTGAGGATTATTTTCTTATGAGGGCATTCCATGAGAGGGGGATGGACTGGTTGTATTATTACTTTTGTGGTGGGAAGAAAATGTTGGATATTTAGGCGTGAGACCAGTGCACATGAGGTGTGGTTAGGTTTGTATCATGGGTATAATGATGCCTTGGTGGATCTTAATCATGGATGTTCCTTGACCCCTATAATAATGGTATCATAAGTTCTTGAAGAGAATCACTGTTTGAGTTCCTAGCCCTACTATTTTAGGTGTGTTTGATCAATGGTGAGAGCAAAAGTTTATGAATTTGGTTTTGGTGTGGTGTATGGTGGTGACTAAGTGTGTGTATCAGATTGACATGATTTGGGCTTGGGTATATTATAGTGATTACGGTATGAATCCATGTATATAGGTGATCATGGGGTGATTTATAGCATGGGTGATGTGTTGTTTCTAAAGAGGAGTGATTGAGCAGTCCTAGTTGGTTGGAGTTAACTTGCATAAAGTGGAATCATCAATGGTATTGAGTGGAGATCCTTGAAATGTGTAAGATATTAGGATTATTTTGGTAAAAGGAACTTTATACTCCTTAGGTTTTATAAAACTGTCCAACAAAAGGCATGGTTAGATGCTGAATTGGGCCTATGAGCCTAGTTTGGTTGCGATGTGACCCACAAGATTGTGAATTAGGTTCCAGTGACAGGATGGTATGGAAACTTATAACCATTTCCTTTGAATGTAAATAATTTTAGTATACATAGTTCAGGTATAAGCTTTGTGGAGTTTTAAAACTGTGACTTTAACACCCCAAGATTTTATAATTTTTTTTAAATAAATTTTATTTCTTCGATATCTTGTGTTACACAAAACAACAAGTATAAACGAATCTTGATATACTGTTAAATTATAGTTATCGCCTTTCCATTGGATTAAAAAGTATGAATAAGAATAAATAAATTATATAAAAAAATTATGGTTACATATGTATAAATGAATTTTTTGGGTATCAATTAATTATAAATAAAAATAAAAACCATCTGACAGTAAAAGGGATATTTTTTAAAAAAAACATGCTTTTATGCTCATAATAACTTTTTTATCTTAATAAATTATAATAATGACTATTTATGAATGAATTTTATGAATTTTATATATTATATATTAAATAAAATGGTTTAACATTCATTTAATATTTTTTCTCATCATGGGATCAGAATAAACCGAGTTTTATGCATAAATATATATATATATATATATATATATATTCTTCTGAAATGCAGCTTTCATCGCATGTTTCACGCTTATTTAAATATTAATTTATAACACGTATAATAATTTAATTTTATAAATTGGATTCAATATTTGGAATTAGGCAGTTCCAATTTGGTAAATAGTTCCCTTTTATTTTTTATCAATATGAATAGAAGTCGTGGTAAAATTTATCACCTTGGGAAATGGTAAATCATGTTAATATACTTTAAAACTATGTGATAAGGCCATAATTTTTCATCTTAATTATTATTTGAAGAAGATAATTAAAACATTTTAACCTTATGATGTAAATAGAGTTTGTTAATGGGAATGTTTCTATAAAAATTACCTATATAATATTTAAAAAAGAAAGTTACAAAAAATCACTCTCTTAGTTTTAAACATCTCTTATGTGTCCACATAAGGGAAAAAGTTATGGATGAATATAAGTATCAATTTTTATATAAATGAAATTAATTTGAAGATATAAATTTATTTCTAATTTTTAGAGATTATATAATGACCACAAATTCTTATGCAACACTGATGCCGTATTTCTCTAATTAATAAAAAAATATAAAATGATTTTAATAATATTAAAAGTGATATTATTAGAGTGAGTTAATTTATTAAGAATTTTTTTAGATCAATATGAAATATTAGTGTTATGTGAAATAATTATATTCTAATTTCAACCTTTTCTTT
Organism: Viscum album; assembly: GCA_963277665.1. Classification (NCBI taxonomy): domain Eukaryota; kingdom Viridiplantae; phylum Streptophyta; class Magnoliopsida; order Santalales; family Viscaceae; genus Viscum; species Viscum album. The sequence continues at coordinate 820,240,611 of OY728165.1, forward strand.
ATTTCTTTTAAGTAAAATTAAATGAATAGTGTCTAAATTAGAAATAATGATATTTTATGAAAATAATATTTTATTAAATAACTTAAAAATCATAAAAATAATAAAAGAGTACAATGAGGATAATATATGATCTAAAATTTAATCCTTTTCAAAGTATATTGGGAAACATTTATCTTGATAAATACTTTAATTTATTTTAATCTTTAAATAAATTCTAAGGGTTCCCCTCCAATCAATTATAAATGGTAACCCCTCTTTCTCTTATTCACACCACTTTGAGCCATATATCTCAACTAAACTCTGAAAATTTCTCTTATAAACTTCCCAATATAAATTTTATAGGTTATGGTATTTCCAAAAGACCTACCCTAGATCCCTTAAGAGGAGATCTAAAGGATTTATTTCAATGAAGAGGTAATATCTTTAACCGATCACTTTTTAAAATTATTCTTTTACCTCCTATAAATATATTATCTTATTAATAAAATGAAAAATTTAGTATAATAAATATAAAAAGGTTATTATGATTATGAAAAGCCATTTATTCACCCATTTTTTTTCAAATGGGAAGTGAAAATATCTCTTGTGCGTATGTACGACTTACTGTCTCCACGTAGTGATGTAATTCATTTATCATCCCCATATTTTATGAATTATTATTATGAAAGGTTTAATGTTAATATATGATAATTATTATATAATTATAATTTTTAATGATAATATCACATCTACCTTCTTACTTTCCAAAAAATTAGAAAATGATAACGTTCATTGTGCATATGTGTGGACCACCACCTCCACAAAGTGATGTAATTAATTTTTCATTTATATTTTAATTTGATTATAACAAGGATGAATTTAATTAATATGTTATATATATATGATATAATTATTCTTGAATAGTGATTTAATATTTACCATTATTTCATTCCATCCATCTAAAAAATGAAAATAACGTTCATGCGTACAAACGACTTACCATCTCTATGAACAATGTAATTTATTTTTCTATCAATATATTTTATGAATGAATATAAATATGTAAATAATGAATAAATATGATATTTATATAATTATTTAAATTATTTATATTATGGAACCAAGATTAGAATACAAGGACCTAAACTACCAAACTAGAAGATACAAGAAAAATGAAGTAGATATCACCCAGAACAACAATTTTAATAAAGAAGTTTTAAAAAATGGGTGATAAACGGTTATAATTAAATAATATATGGTATGATATATATTATTATGGTAACATAATATATTTATAAAAAATATAAATTTATTATACAGGAGGTTCCAACACGTACAGAGGAATTTATACCTAAAGTAAGGTATTTTTGTATCACTTTTATTTCCACGGGACACATTCCATATTCACCACTTGTTTATTTTGTGTGATGTATATAATAACCATGAATATATTTTATGATACTTCATATTATATTTATAGGGATATGAATATCCATCTAATTTTATTTTTTTATGGGTTATCTGGTTCAAATGTTACCAAAGTCGTAAGGGTTTATGTTACAATCTCATTTTTTAACGAGATTGTTTAGGATTATGTTTTAAATGATGAAATATTATGATCTATATCCCAATAAAATCATTAATTTTTTTATAATATGGTTATTTATTTAAAATACATGTTTTCCTTTAGTTTTCCCCAACTTATGTACTCAAGAGATTGAAAATATATTTTTAAGGAAAATCAACTTTATTTTTCTCTTTGGTCGAAAAACCATTTTATTCCATATCAATGTTTTCTAAAAATGTTTTAAAGAGGTTTTTTACTATTATAATATATTTTTTTAAAATTTATTTTTACCCATTCTTGAATTTTTATAAAATTGTTTAAAAGAAATATTTTTTCCATTTTCTGAGCGAGGTACTCTTTAACTTTTTACTGAAAATGTGAAAGGAATGTTTTCTTTTAACTCATACAACATTAACAAAATTTTATTCCTTAATGATTTATCAATATTTGAAGATTCCTCTATAATTTTCCAAGTTTATTTTCAAATAAAATGTATTCCATAATATTATGTAAATATTTTTATTTTAAAATTCATTTTAAAAATGGAATGGTTATTTTCTTCAAGACATATTTCAGTGATATTTTAAAGGAATTTTCATACATGATAACTACCTTTGATGTTAATTATGATCTAATGGGGATATGATCAAATGATACCATTATTACTCTTTATTTGGATGGTTAATGTTTATGTTGATGAGATTTTTATTAAACACATTTATTTTACATGGGTTATACTATGATGAATGGATGAAATTTTTATGAAACCCATTTTCATTGAACAAGTTATGATGTGATGATATGAGGAATGTTTTATGATCTTGTAGAATAATATATATAGTTTTTATTATGTTATGGTGGTTAAATTATAAACAAGGAAATAGGTTACTTTATAACCATAGATGATGGTTACCTTATAACCAAGGACGATGATTACATTATAACCAAGAATGTTGGTAACATTATAAAAAAGGAAAAGAGGGACCGATATATCCCTCTAATGAATTATATAAAGACTTATATCCCACGAGATAAACTGGATTGGAATGGGGAGTGAACCCAGTTCTGTAAGGGATTTTTCCACTATGATAGTCTTGGGAGTAAAGCTTGACTACTATGATGGTTTGGGGAGTGAACCCATTCCACTATGATTGTCTTGAAAATGATCCTTTACTATTAAGGAAATTAATTTCTATGCTTATGTGTATGCCAAAAAATTATGTCTTATTATAATGTTATGATCTCATGGATCATGTTCTCTGATTATTTTATGATTCATGTCTTATGAACTACCAATATTTATGCTGTGACTCAATATTGTGATATAGGATATATAGGGTATGTTTTTAAAATGTTATTTCCATGTTCACATTCCCTTATATTCATGTTATGCTTAAGTGATCATTGATATTTCTTTTTCTTACCCTTACTAAGCATACGAGTTCACCCTTTATTATGTTTCCTTTCCTCTGGTAATGAACAAAGGTAATGAGTATGATATGTCCAAGAAGGGTGAAGGTAATGAATAACTTAGTAGTAGATGATATAGATATTTTATGAATTATTTGTTTATGTGTCAAAGTTTATAAATGCACCAGACATATATGATTCTGTATTGGATCATTTTGTTATATAATTAATATTCATCTATTAATATGTAATATATATGTATGAAAAGTAAGGGTCATTATAGTTGGTATCATAGTAAGGTTTAGCTATCCTTTGAAAACTAGGATGAAATAACTTTAGTTATAACCATGGAGATAATTATAATTATATTATAAAATCCTAATTTTTGGTAATGATTATGAATGAACTAGGTTAAACCAAATGTATTATAGAATAAAGTGTCACAATTTAAACATCCTATAATTTTATTCACGATTATGTAGTTTTCCACTATGATTATTGTTTCTAATGTTATTATTTTGGTTTAAGTCAATGGATGGAACTTTAAAGAATCATGTTAATATTGAAAACAAAAAACAATGTTATGATTTTCTTCGTAAGAAACCAAATTTAATGGAAGCCTGAATAAGAAATATTGTTTCTATTCTCACACAACTTTATCAGTAGATGAATCATGTAGAGATTCCAAAAAGAGGAAGGAGGGAATAATGCTATATTTAGTCCTTCATGAGGCAACATCCACCTTCTTTTAGTGGACCCATTGATACACTTGTTTCTGAGCAATGGTTCAGTGCCATTGAAAATATATTTTCTATTATATAGTGTTTAGAGCATGAGAAATTTATTCTAGACATTTATCATTTGGAAGGTGAATCAGATCAATGGTAGAATCTAGTCAAGTACACGAGTAAACATGAATAAATTGATTCCATGGAGTAAGATGAGTTTAAGAGTTTACTTTTCTATAATTAATTTTCTCTTATTCTTCTCATGACAATGGAGAAGGAATTACTTGAGTTAATGATGAAGGATGGTGAATCTATTGGCTCTTATAAGGAAAATTTTACAAGACTTGATAGGTACGCTTTTGGAATTATCATCCAACTTGAAGGTAAGGTTGATCAACTCTTTAGTGGCTTAAAACCAAGTATTCAAATCATGTTATCCATAAGGGACATCATTATCTATAAAGAATTCATTTTATGAGATATAAAGGTGGATATGGATATTGGAGTTACCCATCAAACTCATGGTTTTGAAAAGAAAAGAAATACATAATTTGAAGGAAATTGTAAAAACCATGGAGAAAAGAATATGATCATTTTCTTATGCTAAAAGTGTTTTAGGAAACATGGGGGAAATTGTATCAAGGGAACTGGTAAATGTTTCAAGTTTGGAAAGGAAGGTTATTAGAAAATTGAATGTTGAATTTATGGGAACAATTTAACTAATGATGTGAATAAATAAAAATCTCCATAGAATGCACCGACCACACTTCAATGTTTCAAATAAAAGAAGTATGGGAATTAGGAAAACCTGGATCCAAATTCTATGGTCAATGATGATGATCGATGTCAAAAAACTCTTAAGCCCATAGAAAAATGGAAATATCACACGATCACTATTTTTGATGAGGGTTACAATAAAAATATGGTCAAAGGTATACTTACCATCCACTCAAGAGCTACTAATATATTTAGAGACTACCTTGATCAATTTTTTGTATTTTTTATAGATGATATTATTATATATTCAAAGATCAAGGAAGAGTATAAAGATCACTTGTAAATTTTACTGAAGACCCTAAGGAAGGAGAATCATTATGAAAAATTTACTAAGTGTGAGTTATAGATTAGAAAGTTTCATTCTTGGGACATATAATCTTGATTGAGTGTGTATTAGCAGATCCTTCAAAGAAAGAAGTTTTTGAAAGTCGGCCCAGACCTACCACTGTGACTAAGATCCATAGTTTTCTTGGTCTGAATGGATATTATTGGTGCTTTGTGGAGATTTTTTCATGACTTTCTAATCCACACACTAATTTAATTCAAAAGGGAACTAAGTTCTTTTGGATGGATGAATGTGAAGAAAATTTTAAGAAACTAAAGAGAAGGTTAGTCAGTTCACCTATTCTAACATTACCCTATAGTGGAGAAGGGTTTATAATCTATAATGTTACATCAAATAAGGGAGTGGGATGTGTTATCATATAAAATGTTATGATGATAACATATTCCTCATGCTAATTGAAGTTTATTTATAAAAATTACTCAACTCATGATTTGGAGTTAGTTGTGAAAAAAGTTTCATTAAAAATATGGAGGCATTATATTTATATATAAAGGTGTGATATATATACTGATCATAAAATTTGAAAGTATATTTTTACACTGAAAGAGTTAATTATGACCCAGAGAAGATGGTTGTAATTGAGTGAAGATTATGAATACTCAATAAATTACCACTATGGGAAGGAGAATAATGTAAAAGATGCTCTGAGTCGAAAGAATAATACTCTCTTATCTATGATGATGATACTAAAATATCCAACATTTATATATTTTCAAAGTATAGATCTTAAAATATTGAAGGAAGGGGAGAAATCTTATCTTTATTGATTGAGTGTTCAACCATCTATCCATGTGAAGATTAAATAGACATAGAAGGAAGATATTGAATTACATAGGAAGGTGATAAATATTCCTAAGATTAACCTTGATCATGGTGGGATGATAAGGTTCATGAATTTTTTATGTGTTCTGTCCATACCATATTTAAAGAAGGAGTTGTTGGATGAAGCTCACAATTCATCATTCTCTATTCATATGGGCAGCAAAAAGATGTATAGAGATCTAAAAGAGTATTCCCGGTGGGACAACATGAGGAGAGATATTTATAAGTATGTATATTTGTTCTTGATATGTCATAAAGTTAAGTTTGAGATCCAAAATTTTATGTTGATTTTACAACCATTACCCATACCATAATGGAAAAGGAAAAACATAACCATGGATTTTGTCATTGGACTCCCTAAAACATTCAAAGGGCATAATTATTTATGGGTTTTTCTCAATCTACTTATGAAGTTAGCACACATCATTACCATTATAGAATATTCCTCTCTAGATCATCTTGCTAGAATTCATATTAAGGAAGTGGTAAGTTTGAAGGGAGTATCACATTCTATTATATTTTCTCAGGATTCAAGTTTTACAATGGTGTTTTGGTGAAGTCTTCAGTATGATCTAGATACAGAGTTGAGTTTAATTACATTGTTCATCCTCAGATTGATATTTATTCTAATAGAAAAATTAAAACTCTATAGTATATTTTGAGATCTTGTTCTCTGGATTTAAAAGTTGGTTCAGATTAACACCTTCCTATAGTTTAGTTTTCTTATAATAATAACTTTCATTTGAGTATTCAGATTGGTCCTTATGAATACCTCTATGAAAGGAATTATATAACTCCAACATGTTGGGATATGGTTAGAGAAATAAATATATTGGGACTTAATTTAGTTGAGTAAATGGAAAAGAAATTCAGATACATTCAGTAGCACATCATGGCACCTTAGAGTCGACAGAAAAATTATGTCAACAATCATTGGTGTGACCTTGAAGTTGAAGTTGGTGAGAATGTTTTTCTATGAATTTATCCATGGAATAAGGTTATCATATTATAAAATTATTTAAATTTCATCCCTAGATATATTGGCTCTTTTGAGATCCTTGATCATGTAGGGACGGTATCTTGTTGTTTGGTGCTTCCACCAAACCTCTATCGAATTAATGAAGTGTTCCATGTATCTCTCATAAGGAAGTACATACATAATCCTCCACATGTACTGAACTTATAGTTCATAAAACTAAAAAATTATATTTCTAATGAAGAACAACTAGTATAAATCTTGAACTATATAGACAAATTTATGCGAAACAAGACTACTCACATGGTGAAAGTTCCCTAGAGAAATAAAAAATATGATGAAGCTACATGAGAACCCAAGGATGCAATGAAACAAATATACCCTTATTTTTTTTGTATCACAATGATTAATTATGAGGGATAAATCAATTTTAAAGGGGGTATAATATAACGCCCTGAGATTTTTATGAATTTCTTTTCAAATAAATTTAATTTCTTCTATATCTTGTGTTACACACAATACCGAGTTTAAATGAACCACAATATACTAATAAATTATAATTATCTTCTAGATGTTGGATTGGAAGATATGAGTAGGACTAACTAAATCATAAAAAAATTATGTTTTCATATTTATAAATTAATTCTTTGGGTATCAATTAATTAGAAATAAAAATAAAAAACATTTGAAAGTAAAAGTGATATTAAAAAATTGTTTTAATGCGTACAATGTATTTTTTATCCAAATAAATTAAGATAATAACTATTGGTGAATAATTTTAATGAAATATATATATTATTTATTAAATAATTTTTTTTAACATTCATTTAATATTTTTTTCTAGGCATGGGATAAAAATAGATATTGTTTTACGCTTAAAAATGTATTTTTCAAAAAAAAGGTTTTTGTCATGTGTTGCACACTTATTTTAAAATTAACTTTTTCCACTTATAAGAATGTATTTTTATAAAATGTATTATATATTTGGAATCATGGGGTTCAAATTTTCTAAATAAGTTCCTTTTATTTTTAGTTAACATAAATAGTAACCATGGTAAAATTTATCACCTTGGTTAAGGGTAAATCAAGTTAATATAGGTTATAAATATGTGATAAGGCCATAATTTTTAATAAAAATTATTATTGGATCAATATAATTCTACAATTATCAACTTAGGCTCTAAATTGAGTTATTTAATTGACTTCTTTCCACAACAATTATCAATATAATATTTAAACCAAAGAAAGTTATAAAATGCCACTCTCTTAGTTTTAAATATATATTATTTTTACACATAGGGAAAAATAAATTTATGAATATATATAAGTGTGTAATTTTATATTAATTAAATTATTTTCATGATATGAATTTATTTATAATTTTTAGTAATTATATAATGAACTTAAATTCTTATGAAACACTGATGGAGTATTTCTCCAATTAATAATAAAATATATAATGATTTTAAAAATATTAAAAGTAATATAATTTGAGTGATTTAATATTTTACATGAATTTTTAAGATTAATATTACATATTAGTGTTATTTTAAATAATTATATTCAAATTTCAACCTTGTATTTAGGTCTTTTAAGTCAAATTAAATAAATAGTGTCTAAATTGGAAATAATGATATTTTGTTAAAATAATATTTTATTAAATTACATAAAAATCATAAAAATATTAAATTCATATAATTTGGATAATACATAGTCTAAAATTTCATCCCTTTACAATTTATATTCCATTTGGAACCATTTTTTCTGATAATTATTTTAATATATTTTAATCTTTTAAGAAATTCTAAGGGTGTCCCTCCCCTCAATTATAAAAGGGAACCACACCTTTATCTAATTCCCACCACTTTGAATATTATATCTCAAAAAATCAACAAATATTTATTCTCTACTTACTTATATGAATTATATTGGTTCTGGTATTACCAAAATATGAACCCTAGAGCCCTTAAGAAGAGATCAAGATAAGTTATTTCAAAGAAGAGGTAATCACCTTAACCGATCACTTTATTTTTAATTATTCTTTTAACTCATCTAAGTTTTTTATATTCTTTATGAAATAAAAAAAATAATTATCCTAAATATACTTAAATGTTATTATTATTTTGAAACCACCTCTATTCACCCTCTTTCCATCAAATGGGAAGTGAAAATATTACATGTGCGTACGTATGACTTACCATCTCCACGTAATGATATAATTCATTTCTCATAACCGTATATTATGAAGGAGTATTATTAAGGGTTTAATATTTATATATGATAATTTTGAAGTAATTATTATTCTATAATGATATTTTCATATCTAACTTCTTACCTTCCAAATAGTTGGAAAATGATGACGTCGATCGTGTGTCTGTATGGGCTACCACATCCACGAAGTGATGTGATTCGTTTTTAATTTATATTTGACTTAGATGGAAATAAGTATGGAATTAATGAATATATATGATATATATAATATAATAATGATTCTTTAATGGTGATTTATTATTTAACTTTATTTCATTCCATCTGTTGAAAAAATGAATACAACGTTCATGTATACGTACGACATACCGTCTCCTTAAATGGTGTAATTCATTTTTCTATCTCTATATTTAATGAATGAATATAAAAATGTATATAATGAATATATATGATATTTATATCATCATTAATATTCTGTATATATTTAAACCATGATCAAAATACAAGGATCAAAACTACCAAACCAGAACATACATGAAAAATGAATCAAATATCCCACCGAACAATTATTTTAATAAAGAAGTATTAACAAACGGGTGATAAAAGGATATAATTAAATCATATATGGAATGATTTATATGATTTTATTTATTAAATATATTTATAATAAATATATATTTATTATACATGAGTTTTCAATCCATATGAAGGAAGTCCTACCTAAGGTAAGGGATTTTCATATCACTTTTATTTCTGTGGGACACATGCCATATTCACCACTTATTTCATTTTTTGTGGTGTATATACTACCCATGAATGTATTTTATGATGTTTAATATGAATCTTATGTTAATATTAATATATATCTAAGGTTATTTCTTTCACGGGGCTTATGATTCAAATGTTAACAAAGAGGTAAGGGTTTATATTATAAACTCATTTGCTTATTAAGATTGTTTATGATTATGTTTCCAATGATAACATATTATGATCCATTTAACAAGAAAATAATGATTTTTTATCCTCTTTTTATTTATTTAAAATAAAGGTTTTTTATTTCATTTTACTCAACTAAATTACTCAATAGTTTGAAAATATGTTTTTAAGAAAAATCAACTTTTTTCTCTCTTCGATCGAAATAACTTTTTCTTCCATATCCATATTTTCTAAAAATATTTTAAATAAGTTTTTTTACTATTATAATATGATTTATTAAAGTCATTATTACCCATTATTTACTTTTTACAATTTTTTAAAAGTAATCTTCTTTTCCTTTTCCAAATGAGGTACTTTTTAAATTTTTACCAAAAATGTGAAAGGAATTTTTTCTTTTAACTCATATGACATTAAAAAAATTTCCCCCCATCATGACCACTAAATGTTTTGAATATTACTCTGAAAGTTTCAAAGTTTATTTTCAAAGAAATTTTTTCCCATATTATTTTGTAAATATTTGTATTTTAAATGTGATTTTAAAAATTGAAAGGTTATTTTACTCAAGAAATATTCCAGTGATCTTTTAATGGAATATTCATATATGATAAACATCCTTTGATATCAATTATGATTTTATAGGGATATGATATAATTATACCATTATTAATATTTCTCAGTTTGGGTAATGTTGATTTTTATTATATGTTTATGAAACCCATTTATTTTTAATGGGTTATGATATGATGGATGGATGAAATGTTTATGAAACCTATTTTCTTTGCACATGTTATAATGTGATGATACGATGGATTTTTTGTGATCTTGTGGCACACCTATTTTCATGACCCCATCCCTCTAAAGATACCATAATGAGGGGGGAGAGATAATGACCCCCCGAGTCCTGCCTCTAGTAGGCCCCGAGTTGGTAACTAGCACTAAGGGTGTAAAAATATCACAATATGGGAGGCGTTACCCTTTATAAGAAACAATATTGAGAGACAGAATGAATCAAACAAATCAAATACATGGAATTATATAAAATAGAAATCCAAAAACCATCCCATATGCATTCAAAATGTAGAACTGATACAAAAAAAGTCTCTAATGTAAATACCCAGAAGAAAAGCTAAGGTAGTGACATAGATGCTATCTAAAGGTACAAGCTAATAACGCCCAACACGATCCATAAAATACTCCTGGAAAACATAAATTAGTTTTATATACATAGGGTGAGCATATAGGTATACTGAGTAGAAAAACCAAAGTCCCTCGTGCCCATGTGAAATAAGCATACTGATTCTCCTGTGAGAAAACAACTAAACCAAACAACACCTAAACAAGTATACTAACCATCCCAACCACTCCAAGGCATGATCAATAAGTAACATAGTGCATGTAATATAATATAATGTCAATCGCATCGATGATAGGGTACCCCACACCACTTTACCACTAGTATGCTGCTCTGACCCAACACCGTCCATCCTGGCACTCCCATCCCTTCCGTATGCCACATCACATCGCGGCTATGCAAACTTGGGACTCACAACACATCACGCCCGCACACATCTGATACTCAAAACACATCCTACCCCTACACACATGTGCCTCACAACACATACATCCCACACAAACCTGGGACTCACAACACATCACATCAAATCTCATCATGAAGGCACCTAAGAAAGAACATCACATCCCATACTGAAGACACCGGGGACATCACCAACCCCCTCGCCCCCAAACACCTGGGCTATCACTAACCCCCTCACCCGAAAACACCTGGGCTATAACAACCCGCCCAAAGAATCCCAGGATATAACAAACACCATCTAAAGCACTAATGGACCTTTGAACATCATAATCATATTCCATACTTACCTCTCCTGGAGGTGAGAGTAGAAAATAATGGTTACTAATCCATCTGTACTCCTCACCAGATGTTAGAAAAAACACCCCTGCATAACGATGCGGGTGTTCGGAACATAGTACTCAACATGGGTGGGGTGAAAGTATAAATCAAAAGAATATACAAGTATATATATTTCTAGTATCAAACACTCAATCCCAACCTATGGGTTCACAAACAAACCAACCAACTCACAACATCATGAATTTTGCTGAAACCTCTAAATGCATCTATCAATATCTATAAAAGTTATTTCAGAAGGTGAATATCCATGATAAATTAAAGTGGATTCACATTCACTCTACATTCAACACCCATTCATTTCATTATTTTGCATCAACCACATTTAATCACACATTCCATCATTTAATATTTCATTTACCACCTTCATCTCATTAACCAAACCAACCCAAGACATTCCCAACATTATTAAACCATTATTTAATTATTCCATCACTACTAGGGAATCTATCACAACATAACCACATATCAAAAGCAACCTATAATCCCCAATAGCCTCACCTCACCACCCTAAAATAACATCCCACAAATTATCACCTCCCCGCCCCAAAATCATGTCTAAACAACCACATTTGACAACACATTTCAACAAAATCGGTTTTACAGCCCGACTACATAATCACACTATGCCCATCACAACCAAATCACACATCACATCATAACAAAACACTTTATAGGTTCACAAGAACATTTATCACATTCCTCATCTTTCATTTGGGTGTTATCACACAAACCATATCCTAGGGATACTGGTTCATGGTCCAAGTGTAAATAATTAACCAATTTCTATTTCTATGGTGATACCAAACAATAAAAACAATCATGGTACAAATATCTAGTGAAAACAAATCCCCCAACGACCATAATTTTCAGTGGGGCATTTAACCTGTAATCACAATATCACAAAAAATATCTAAGATATAAAAACATGTAGATCATAACCCATTTCCCCTTTAAAATCAATTAACTGATTATTTATATTTAAATAAGTCACCAAAACCATAATTCATAGATAAACAGTAGTAAAACCCCTCCTTCATGATGCACAATTAAGTGAAATAAAGGAAATCCAACCTTAAGAAAGTTTTTTGCATCGCATGGAAAGGGAAAATGCCTAAAAACCATAGTTGCACCATGAAAACTGTGGATCAACCTATACTACACAAAGGATCTATCAAAACTAAACCTGATGCACACCCTAAACCAAATAAACACCATAGTAGTAGATCCATGAGATATTAATAGAAGAAAATAACCAATAATGGAGAAGAACATACCATGACCCAACCACAGATCACCGATGATAAAATACCAGTGTCAATAGACTGAAGACAGATGGAGAAGGGGTTTAAGGACACATCAGGGTGCCTAATGTTTACCCAAAATGAGAGGAAAAATATAGAATGACTGAATGAATAAAATTTTGGCTGAAAATAATTTTTTAAATCTACACATGATCGGGGTATTACATGATGTGTAATACTATTTCACATCATGTAATACTGGGGGTTCGGTTTCTACCAAAAAATGCATCGCCTCTTCAATTTTATTTTATTTTTCAATCCCAAAATATTACATGTTGTGAAACTATCATGAAAACCATGTAAAATATTTAAACATCATGTAAATTCAAGGATAATAAATGAAACCAAATTTCACATTGTGTAATTTAGTTACACAATGTGTAATCTCCATTCCCCCAGCCTTTAGCAACAAAACTTCTCAAGACTCCCCCTGAGCCTCCTCCAAACACCTTCGACAACCAAAACTAGAAATGTAATGGACCAATAAAGAACATAACATTACATTAGATACCTCTCAAATGATTCTTGTCCTTGATAATCCAATACCAAGTCTATAAGGAAAGGGGTCTGAGCAACCACCCCGCGTGATACCTCTCAAGGATATCATCATAACTCAAATGGTACCACTAATCAAGAACACAAAACCAAATGACCAAAAACATCCCACACAACCTCATCACCATAAAACTACAACTAAAAAATTTCTCCTATCACTCAACCATACTACCACATAAACACTGCACAACTAACAAACTGCACCACCCCAAACACATGAATCATAGAATTTCATCTTTCATGTCAAGATAATTTCTGCTATGGGTGACACTGAATCACCCGAAAAGGTTTAATTGCATCACAGTTAATACATCTCGATTAGGAATTAGGTCCCCCCTTTTCACATGTTAGGAATTTAAACATTACATCACAGAGAAAAATAGATCAAGGAAAAACTTAAAACAACTCCAGGTACTTAGAAAACATCTGTGCTTGACGCTCCTAAGTATTCTCCTCCAGGACACCATGCCTCGACAAAAAAAAATCCAAAGGAATGGTTCATCCACATAGTACCTTCTATTGGAAACCATGGATATCTAGTAGCTATTCCAATAACATCATGCCATTTTTGATATCCAACTCTCCCCATTCAATGACATGAGAGTCATTGTGAAGATACTGATGAAGTTGAGAGATGTGAAAGACATCATGGATCCTCTCCAACTACGGTGGAAACTCCAACTGATATGCCACTTCACCAACTTACCCAAACACCTCAGAAGGCCCAAAAAACTTGGGATAAAGCTTACTCCCCCTACCAAACCTCTGATTCCCACGTTGAGGAGAAACCTTCAAGAATGCATGGTGCCAATCCTATAAATCCAAGGGCCTCCTTCTACAATCTATATAATAATTCTTCTTGTTCTGTAATACTTTAATCCTCTCACGAACAAGATGAAACTTCTCTGTCATTCTTTTCACCACATCGGGACCAAGAACAACTATCTCCCCAACCTCAGTCTAGAACAATAGAGAATGAAACAGTATCCCATACAAAGCCTCAAATAGATCCATTCCAATGGAATATAGATAACTGTTATTATTAGAAGAAAACTCCACCAGAAGTAGGTTTCATACCCAAGATCCACCAAATTTCTAGATTCATGCCCTCAACATATGATCCAATGTGAGTATTGTCTGTTTCGTCTTCCCATATGTCTTAGGGTGAAAAGTAGTGCTGAGGTGTAAATGAGTTCCAAAAGTATTCTAAAATCCCATCCATACTTGTGAGGTAAACCATACATCTTGATCTGAGACAATGGACCTCGAATCACCATAAAACCGCACCACTTTATCCACTTACCTATTATCCAAGGCATCCATTGTGCTCGACTCCTTGATCACTAAGAAGTGGTTTGATTTTATCAACTGATCCACTAACACTCAAATATCATCACAACCTCCCTGATCTCTGGGTAACCCTATGATGAAATACATAGAGATTTCATCCCATTTCCACTTGGGAACATCCAAGGGAAGAAACAAAACACTAGGAACATGATGCTCAACTTTACCTACTAGAAAACCAAGCAATTAACCACAAAATGCATCAATTACCATTTCATCCCAAGCCACCAAAATTGCATTCTCAAGCCATGATACATATTTAAAACTCTTGAGTGTATTGCCAAAGGTGATCCATGAAACTCATGAAGGAATAAATCATGCATCACTACCGAAACAAACAAATTTCCATGAAGAAACATACCATTCCAACCATCCTCCTACCATCCCTCAGAAGCATCACCATGGACGACATGATCGTTCATCACCTCTACCTATGGGTCTCCCTAATGAGGCTTCTCTACCTATTTCTTTAGAGAAGACTACATCATCAGTTGAAAAAAACAACACTTACCACAATCTACTCTTGCATCTAAGCGCTAGGCTACCAACTCATCCATTACTCTCCAAGCGTCCATAGATTCCAGAACAAACTCCTTCTATTAATTTCTTATCAAAACATCATCCAAAACATTACCCTTTCCTATGGTGTCATAGATATCATAATCAGAGTCCTAAAGAAACTCCATCCACAGCCTCTCTCATAAATTCCGGACACACAGGGAAAAGATATACCAAAAACTCTTATGATTCGTAAGGACCAGAAAGTGATCCTTAATTAGGTAATACTGCCACAAATTTAGTGAAAAAACAACATCATCTAGTTCTAGATCATGAATGGTATAGTTATGTTCATGGGTACGAAACTTCCTAGACCCATAAGAGATCACTTATCACTGCTGCATCAGCATGAATCCTAGGCCTAAATGGTAAGTGTCATAAAACACCTTAAATGTTAGCCATTCCTCAAGAAACTAAAGCATTGGATAACTGAATAACTTCCCCTTAAGGTAACCAAACACTTCTTTACACTGATCACTACACAAAAAATCATGATCCTTACTAGTCAAAGTTTTAAACATGGCTATAACTCGAGAGAAATTAGGTTAAAACCTCTGATAATAGCCTATAAGGACAAGAAAACTACGAACCTCTGCCACTTTATTGGGTGCTTCCCAAGAAATAACTGCTTCAAACTTCAACATGCCAACTTCCACACCATACTGATATACCACATGATCGAGGAAATGAATCTATCATGTTTAGAACTTACACTTGGACAACCTTCCTTAGAGATAGTGGCACCAAAGAACATGAAGTTAAGTTCTGAGATGCTCAACATGTTACACCTATGAATTCTAGTGGATTAAGATATCATCGATGATTACGATAATGAACCGGTCTAGGAACTCATGAAACATGGAGTTCATAAGCCCCATGAACATGTCTAGTGTATTTGTTACACTGAATGGCATGAATACAAACTCAAAGTTCCCATACCTGCATTTGAAGATAGCTTTTGGGATATCACCCTCCTTCACCCTCAAATAGCGATATCTAGATCGAAGATCGATCATAGAAAACCAAATATACCCTCTCAGCTTGTCAAAAAGATCATATATCCTCAGAAGAGGGTAACAATTCTTGACCGTCACCTAATTCAACCTCGAGTATTCCATACAGAACCTCAGAATACCATTTTAATTCTTGGAAAACAACACTAGAGCACCCAAAGTTGACACACTAGACTAGATAAAACCCTTATAAATCAAACCATATATCTAAATCCTCAATGCCCACAACTCAAAAGGTGTCATCCAATAAGGAGTAATCGAAATCATAGAAGCACCAGGTTGTAAGTCTATCTCAAACTCAACATCACATCAAGGGGGTAAATTCACAAACTCCTCGGGGAAAACATCCAGGAAATACCCAATGACCTTGGGAACCTCTACCATCTCAGAATCTATTGATTACTTTGATATATCATCCAAGTAGAAAATAAGGGGATTCACACACTGACTGCCCACCAGAAAACCCTGCCCGCCAATGAGAACCACAGGTTTGCCATCAACATCCTAAAACAAGACTCTCCTATGGAATCAGTCAATAACAGTATGTACAGAATACAACTAGTTGATGCCTATTATAAAATTTTATGACTACATCTATAATAAGAAAAGATCCCCATGGTACTGATGTGGTCCAATCATCAGTCTACACCCCCATAACACATGAAACAAAGTGGTATGGACCCCTAATGGTGTAGTCAATTTCAGGGCATGGTAATTATATATATGAATTTTCCTATAGAATGAGATAGAGTGGGTTCAACAATGAAGTGAAAAGTTCTTAAATCAAACAAGGTACAAAAAATGGTTCTAAAAAAACTGACCGTACCTTGGATGATATCTTCCCCCTCAAGAAATGATACATTCACTGTGTGTAACTGACCACACCCAGCTCTTATGCCTCTTTGTTGACAACTAACTTCACATCCATTCTCAAGTCATAGTCCCTATTCATGAGGAACATCCTATGTTTGACCTCTACCTACTCCATCTCCCATCGGTTGATCAAAACCCTACTACCCTTGCTACTAAAATGGTCTCACTGAAAACTTATGCTGAGCCTGACACTGAAACTATCCATGTCCACAAAAATAAGCTTTGGGAACTACTAGGAATTAGATCTAGTGATAACCATGAAACCTAAAACAAAAACACATGGGCGAAAATCCCCCAGGAAAATCATGGAAACCACTAGAATCATAAGACCAGAAAGAAAGCTACTGAGGTCGAATCCCAGCTAGTAGAAACATTGAAGGTCCTAGAATCTGAGATCTACCACCAACAACTCTACCTTTAGAAGAAATCTATTGGCTCCCCTCTTGTGGTAGACCTCCTCATGAGTGCATCCACTCAATCACCTCTTCCTTTTTCTGAACCTCCATATATGTTGGAAAAATAAAATGAGTAACTACATAATGGATAGAAGGACGTAGTGCCTCCTCAATATGTCTTTCATGAGACTACTCATCTGGAAAAATGTCTGTGAAAATATGTAGGAGGTCCTTGAATTTTATTCCTAGATCTCATTCTAGCATTCTCCCATACTGAATAGAAATAAGATCCTGACTCTTTACTACCTTCATGGTCAATGAAAGGAACTCTGCTCGGAACTCCTTCTAGAAGTCAACCCATAGACCATATACCTCCTTATTCTCTCCTAGATACAACGTTCGTCACTGATGCACAACTCCTCACATCTGACTGACTACTAAAGGGACCCAATACTCCATCGAGGCATAGATAAAACTGAAAGCAATCTCAAGCTCATCCAACCAGCTATCTTTCTCTACATCTGAAACACTTACCTCATACATCCCCAGAGCCTTCCTCTAGAAAGCACACAATGTCCTCTACCACTAGACATCCACCTCAACTAGATCAAACCTACGACGATCAACCTGACCAGCCTACCAAACCTACACCACCTGATCCACACATATATGATGACCACAAGTCATAGTTGAAAGGTAAATAGAGATTTCATAAGCCTGGTAGTCTAGATTTTCTTTAGGATTTATTTTAATTAATTTTATTTATTCTATCCATTTTAACCTTCCCAAAACAACCCAATTCAAATAAGAACACAAGTCATTATGATGCATGTACATTTCCTAGGTCTCTATCCTGCAAGAAGTTCCATCTCACTTGGCCATTAAATATGCTTAGAGTCTGTGCACATGATCATGGGGGGAACTATAATCCATTGTCCTAGCCGGTCTCCCTGGCCTATGTCACAAACCAAGGTCAACTGGAACTGTTTCCATACCATCCCATGCAATCCTCACTATGCCTAACTCCTACTCCATCCTATATCTCAACCATAACCTTTGATACCACTCTATCATGACCCCCTCCCTCTAAATATACCGCAATGAGGGGATAGAGATAATGAACCTTGAGTCCTGCCTCCAGTAGGCCCCGGGTTGGCGACTATCACCAAGGGTGCAAAAATCTCACAATATGGGAGATATTACCCTTTATAATAAAAAAGATCGGGAGATAGAATTTATCACCAAAAACAAATATAAGGCATAATATAAAAGATAAATCCAAAAACCATACCACATTCATGAAAAAAACTAGAAATGATAAAAAAATATTCAAAGTAAATACCCAAAAGAAAACACAAGGTAGTGACACAATAATTGTCCAATGTTCTGAGCTAGTAATGACCGTCATGGTCCACGAAATACTCATAGAAACTTGAAATAATTTTTATATACATTGGGTTAGCATAGAAGTAAACTCAGTAGGAAAATAAAATTTTCTCATTCGCATGTGAAAGAATCATACTGATGCTCCTGTGAGAAAATAACAGAACCAAACAGTACCTAAATAGTTATACTAACCATCCCAACCTCACTAGGGAACACTCAACAAGTAACAAATTCCAAGTAATATAATATAAAGTAAATAATATCGATGATAGGGTACCCCGCACTACTTTACCACTGGTATGACACTCTCTCCCAATGTTGTACATCCAGGCACTACCGTCCCTTCTGTATTCCATATCGCATCTCTCCCGCACACACCTGGGTATCTCAACACATCACACTCGCATACACATGGGACTCACAACCCTTCCCACATGTACAAACCTAGGCCTCACAACACATTCCACCTGTACACACTTGGGCCTCAAAACACATCACATCATATCTCATCGTGAAGACACCTTAGAAAGAACATCACATATCATCTTGTAGACACTTGGGACATCACAAACCACCTCACTAGAAAAAATCAAGGCTATAAAATCTCTCCCGAAGACACCTGGGCCATCAAAAATACCATCTAAATCACAGATAGACCTATGACCGTCACAACATGTGCCATAACTCCCTCTAAAGGGAAAGAGAGTAGAAAAAGGTTGGTACCCAACCATCCGTACTCCTCCCTGGATGATGGGAAAATCCCCTTACGTGACAATGTGGGTGTTCAACACATAGTTATCAATAGGAGTGGGGTGAATATAGAAATAAAAAAAATACAAGTACATATATTTCAAGTATCAAACACTCAACCCCAACCTATGAGTTCACAAACAAACCAACCAACTCACAACACCATCACTTTTTATACCACCTCTAAATGCATCTATTAGTATTTTCAAGATTCATTTTAGAAGGTGAAGAGCCTTAATAAATTAAAGTGGATTCACATTCCCTATACGTTCAATACCCATTCATTTCATTATTTATTAACAAAAAAATTTAATCACACAACCCATTATTTAATATTTCATTAACCACATTCATCTCATTAACTAAGCCAACCCATGCCATTCCCAACATTATTAAACCATTATTTAATTATTCAATCACTACTCGAGAATCTAGAAAAACATAACCACATATCAGAAGAAACCATTCATCCCTAAAAACTTCACCTCAATTCCCCAAGATCACGGTCCACAAACTATCACCTCACCACCCCAAAAGCACGACCAAGCAACCACATCCAGCAACACATTACAACACAACTAGTTTTTCATCCCTACTACATAATTACACCATACCCATCACAACCCCATTGTACAACTACATTCCAACCACTTTCCTTACACAAAAAAACCAAAAAAAATCACACATCACATCACATCACAACAACACACTTTCTAGGTTCACAGGAAGATTTATCACATTCCTCTACTTTTCTTTGGGGAGTTATCACACAAACCATATCCTGGAGAAATAAATTCATTAGAAAAGTTTATATAATTAACAAATTTCCATCTTTAGGGTGATATCAAACAATCAAAATAGTCACAATACATATATCCAATGCAAAAAAATCCCCTAGTAGCCACAACTTTCAGCAGGGTGTTTAGACCGTAATCACAATATCACAAAAAATATCAATGCAGTAAAAACATGTGAATAAAACCCGATTAACCCTTTGAATTAAATTTACTGATTATTTATCTTTAACTTAATCCAGAACAACCATAATTAACATATAAATAGAATTAAAACCCCTATAGTATGATTCACAATAAAGATAAATGAAATAAATCCTACCTCAAGGAATCTTTTCACACTGTAGGGCGAGGAAGAATGCATAAAAACCATAGACGCACCATGAAAACTTATAATCAACTTATATTTCATCAAGTATCCATAAAAAAACCTTACACACAACCTAAATCAAAGAAAAACCATCATTGCGGATCCCTAAGAGAAGAACGGAAGAAAACAACCAAGAAGGTGGAATAACATATGATGGACCAACCGTGGATCTCCAACAAACAACCACCAGGGTCAAAATATTGAGTATGGAGGAAGAAGGGATTGAAGGACACTTTAGGGAACCTAGGGTTCACCCAAAACAAGAGGAAAAAGAGAGCATGATGTAATGAATAAAATTTCGGCCAAAAATATTTTTTTTAAAACATGACATGATCAGGGTATTACATGACTTGTAATTCACTTTCACACCATGTAATACCCGGTGTTTGGTTTCTACCAAAAAACATGTCGCCTCTTCAATTTTATTTTATTTTTCAAACCTGAAATATTACACACCGTGAAACTATCCTTCATGCTGTGTAAAATATTTACACACCTTGAAACTTACAAAAAAATCAATGAAACCAAATTTCACATCATGTAATATAGTTACATGATTTGTAATCTCCCTTCCCCCAGACTTTAACAGCCAAAATTCTCGAGACTCCCTCCAATCCTCCTCCGAACACCTCCAACAACCAAAACAAGAAAAGTAACGGACTGGGAAAGCACATACCCTTATACATATGAATAGTTTTCATTATGTGATGGTATTAATGGTATAAAAAATAAAGGTGGTTATGTTATAACCAAGGATGATGTTTATGTTATAACCGATAATGGTGGTTATGCTATAACCAAGGACGATGGTTATGTTATAACAAAGGATGAGTGGGACCTATATATCCCTTTAATGAATTGGGTAAATATTGATATCTAATGATATAAACAGAACTAAAATGGGGAATGAACTGAGTTTAGTAATAGAATTTTTCTACTATGATAGTATTACGAGTAAACCTTGACTACTATAATGGTTTGGGGAGTAAACCCAGTCCACTATGATAATCTTAGAAATGATCCTCAATTAACAAGGAAATGATTTCTATGCTTATGTGTGTGGAAAAAACATATATATTATGACAATGTTATGCTCTCATGGATCATTTTCTTTTATTCCTTTATGATTCATGTATTATGAATTACCAAGATTTATTCCACGACTTAAGATCATGATCTATGATATATGGGGTACAATTTCCAAATGTTATGATCATATTCACATACACTTATGTTTATGTTATTCTCAAGTGATCATTGATATCTCCCTAGTTTACCCTTAAAGAGATTATAAGATCACATTTTATTATGTTTCTTTTCCCCATGTTATGAAGATAGGTATTAAGTATGATATTTTTAAGAAGAGTTCTAGTTATGAGGAACTCAGTGGGAGAAAATGTAAATATTTTATAAACCAGTTGTTTATGTGTTCATGTTTCAAAGGAAACTAGACCTATATGAGTATGGAATGGATCGTTATGTTATGTAACGTATTTTGTTCTTTTAAGATGTGATATCTATGTATGAAAAGTATGGATTATTATAGTGAAAAGCTTTAGTAGGATATGTTTTAGCAGAGTTTTGATGAGATTCTTTTGGTCACGGAAACCCAGAGCTTTAGGGGGAATAAAAAAGTTCCTCATGATGTGGTTTGGTTTGGAAATGGTTTAGGTGTGATGATGTGGTTGATTCATGATTAGGTAAGTTAAGGTGTTTACTAGGGTGATGCAATCATGAATCAAGAGGAGCGACATGCGAGTTTGGTGGTGGACCTTTGAGGTGTCACTCGAGGAGTGGTATAAGTATATTCATTTGGTGGTGAGTGAACCAGTGTCCGGTAAGGGTGGTGGATCTTTTTTTGGTTTGAAGGTTTAGTGGGTGCCAAGAATAATTTTCTCATATGACGAGAATGATATTCTCATGTGTCAAGAAAGGGATTTTAGGTGTGTTTCAATTAGTGATTGGGAATGCACAGGTTTATCCACATTTTGTAATCACTTTTGGGAATAGATAGAGTGTGGTCCATGGTGTTCAAGATTTGATCAGGTGAAGCGATGTAAAAGAAACTCCAATGGTGGGGAGCATGAGTCCGATTGTAGGTGACATGACCTCTTATGGGTAGGGTCATTGTTTAGGAAGATTGGTTGGTAGATGGCTCTATTGTCATGTGGCAGCCAACGACTAGGTGAGTACCTAAATTGAGTTTGGTTTTCATAGTGGTAGGAGTATGAATGTGGGAATTGAGCTTGTGTGGAAATAGGAATGATTTGAGGTTGCTTCAGATAAAAAATGTGTTTGTGATCATGGAAAGCTCACTGTGGATTTGGTTTATTGATGACCTAGATGAGGGAATCACACTTGGTGACGGGATCAAGGTTGTTGTGATGATCTAGATGTGTTTGATCAGGGTTACGTCAGAGCTGGCAGCATGGATCAATAGGAGTTTGATGGGTAGAGGTCCTAAACCAATAATTTCATTAGGTGTTGGGAGTGGACATCAGTGATCAAATACAACCAGTCTAGGTGTGTCTCCTACATTAAGGGATAAAAAGTTGGATGTTTTGGAAATGCGATGACTTTTGGAGTTCGAGCATCATTGTCGGGATTGGGATGAGTTGAGATGTCCCAAGCATGGCCAGGGAAGGTAGAATCATTTCACATGATAGAGTATAATGGAATATTTAGACAATTGAGAGTTAACCTTGGAGTTTCACCATAATTTTGTCATAGACCTCAGTGAGTGTGTTTGGATGGTCACAAGGTGCCTCTGAATAAACAATAGGTGTGAATCCACTTTGTTTCGGAATAATGAGCATAGAGTTGCATTGGTTCTAGATCAGTGTACAATTTTTTGATCGGACATAGAAAGTTGGAAATCCCACCGGGTATTCCAATGGAATGTAGGTGTGGTGTTATAATAGGACATTCCATTGGTGGATGTTCCTAAGTGATTGAATTTCCTGTGATGACCCAATTCCTATGGTAGAAAGTTCCATAGGCCAAGTAATCAATTAGATGATGATATTAATGTATCTTAGGATGGATGGGATTTGGAAACCAAATCCTAGTGTTTTTATGCTGGCTACAAGCGTTTACTTTTGTTTCGGTGGCTTAAGTGTCGTGAATTAGAGGGTTTAACTTATAAACATGTTTGGATTTTTGAGTTGGAATGTGGTAATTTTAAAAAAGTTGATGACCAAGATAGGTCAGGTGAGTTGTATGTATAACCACCAAGACTTATCAGATATTAGAATTGTTAAGGTGGGGAGGTTGTAAAATACCATGTTTGTATGCAGAGTTTACTTTCAAATGGAGTTTGAATTTTTTTTTGATGAACAAGCCAGATTTTGAACTGGACGTTAGAATGGGATTTTGAGGGTTTCCATCTCACGCTTCCACTATGCCCGGAACTAATAATTGGTATCAGAGTAGTCAAATTTAAATTTATAATTATTTATTTGATTGATGATCTATGCGTAATTGTGGTCAGATTTTTATTTCATGTTATTCATTTTTTCATTCGATTTACATTAGAATGCTTTGACATATTAATCAAAATTTGTTTAGTGTTTCATTTTTTTAAAGGTATAATAATATATGAAGAACAGCTAGAGATGACATTGGTAAAATTCCATTTTTTGGCTGGCAAGACAGGGTTTCACGACATGTACTCGTAAGTACATGCCATGTACCCTAGTGAACTACATCTGGATGCTTTGAGGGATACACGGCCTGCCACATAGTAATTACACATGGGGTACGCCATGTGTTGACAAACCAACCAGACACACCACTATCAAATTACACGGTGTGTATTGGTGTACACACTGTGTAGTATACACGGGTTAGCAGCGTAAAATGTGCAATCCATGTGGTCGTTATACATGGTCAAAACCACATGAGAAAAAAACTAGAGAATTTATGATATACATAATGTGTATACGGTGTACAAAGTGTGTATTTCATCAATTCCTACACCTAAAACAAACACCGAAGACCCGAGTGTGCATCCTGGACACACGAAAAGTGAAACACATAACATGTAGTTGGTCTGTACACATTTTTTAGTTCGACCAAGTCACATTCCATAGACCCATGCATGTACCTTGGATACACAATGATCGAGATACACTGCATGTATTTGGTCTGTCCACATCGCGTACTCTCCCATTAAAGGACATAATTAAAAATTACATTAAATTGAAAATTACAGAATTAAAACATTATTTTATTGATTGATACACCAATGTGTGTTTGAAAATTTAATAATGGTTTTAAAGAATATTAAAGACTCAATTAATTAATTTTAATAAATATTTCATTATTGGTTCTTCTGATTATTTTCCTTGAATTCCATAAATGATGGGTATCTACAATTAAGTTTGTGTGATCATTAAGATGAAATTGAATCAATCAATCAATCAATCAATCAATAAATTAATTAATTAATGTAATAATTCTCATATTAACAATAAAGAAAAGATAAAAAAATGAATGTTAACAAGTTACTTTTGTGTATTCATTACATGTATGACCATTCATGAGCCTGACTAAGACATGTGTATCTGTTGATTTTTTCATTTAATTTATTGCATGAGTTTTTAATTATTTATTATTAAATTAAAAAATATAGAATGTGTATCATCCCTCTATCCATTATTTTGTAGGACCTGTGTTTCCAAGGATATTTATACAATCCCCCTTTAACAAATCATTTGGTTCCCCTCACCTGTATGTGAGCCATACATACATGTAATTAATGGTGTATCCTAAGGCACATGGAGGGGGTTCAAGATAGAACCATTATGATGCCAACTTAGGTGACACACAAGTGAACATGTGAAATTCTTTAACTCATTCAAAGACCAGTGATATGATTTATTTTTCCTAGTTCAATGGTTTATTTAATGTCCTCTCATTAAATCAACCATTAGATAAATCTCATGAATGATCCATTTAATTTTTTAATTTTTTCTATCAATGAAATTATTTATTTTATCGATTCAGGTCCACGATCACATAAATAAATAAATTAATGTGCAAACGAAAAAACTAAATAAATGAATTATGCGTTAATATTTTATCCATAATGGTTTATTAATTAAGTAAAATCAAATTAATATTAACTGTACATGTAAAGGATAAAACAAGATATTTTTTTTTCATAATTAATTAAAATCCCTAAATTAAATATTAAGTTAGATTTTACCTTCCATTACTTGATTTGTAATGAAAGCCTTGAAACTAATCCTTTGACCAACTCATGTTGGGATGCTTAATTTTAATGTGGAGTTCTTATAAGGTTATGGGATGGATTAACCATCTTACATCAAGAGAAGTATCCCTCTATAGACTTGATGTAACTTGGAGGCAAGTTTTGAGAATATCCAAGTCAGGATTTTAGGATAGGGGTGTCCACTCAATGGATCAAGGAGCTACACGCTCATAGTTATCAAAGACCTTCTTACCTAAATACCTTCAAGTAGCCTGAACAACCCTTATTGGGGTTATGAAAAGGGGCATATGGATCCTTTCGACTAGACTATCATAACAACTAGAAATTCTGAGTTTAATAGTGATGGATATTTGGGCTTGATAATATGGTTGGATATTTAATAAAAATTAATAAAATTAAATAATATATTATCTTTTACAAAATTTTTAATCAAGAAAATAACTAATAATATTATCCTTTAATTATATAATAAAATTGAAAGATCATTATCCACATTATCCTTATGATCAATATTGGATAAAGAAAACCACCTCACAGGCAGTAACTTCTAGGACTGGTTTAGATGCCTCCAAGTTATACTACGTCATGAATAGAAATATCATATGCTAGAATCATCAATGCATGATCCGCCTAATAAATAGGTGAGTGATGAAGAGTTAATAGTCTATAAAAAACATTCGAGTGATGTGGTTGAATTTAAATGTTTGATTCTTTCATTTATATCTAGTAAAATCCCGAAGTCTCCCCAAAATGTGGACTCATATAGCATGCTTGTTCACCTATGTGTTCTTTACCAGGAGAGATTTTGATAGGAACAGTTTGATATATCTAAGGAAATATTTCAAATAAATCTTAGAGAGGGTACCCTATCTAGGACTCATGCAGTTAAGCTCATTGGATACATTAAGAACCTAAAGGTTCTAGGGTATATACTCCCTAAAGAACTGGGCACCGATCTCATTATATCATAACTACCTTAGAGATTCTATAGCTTTTTTGTAAAATTTAATATGAAAAAAAATCAATAAGTCACTGATAGATATTCTTACTCGAATTCACCAAGCAGATAAGGATATGAAGCACGAAAAGCCTGCCATTCTTATGGTGAAAAAATGGAAAGGGGAAACCAATATATTTAAACAAAAATATTATTCACTCCCTTTTAAGAATAAGAAGAAGATAAAGGGGAAAGAAAGGGAATATGATGATGTCTATTTCACATGTTACAAGAAGGGCCACTGGAAGAAAAATTAAACCTCGAAAAATAATTAAGGGGAAGTTTCAGGTGTATTTTTTATCAAGTTCAATTTTTCTATTTCTACAAATTTGGTATTAGATATAGATTTTGGTGACCACATAGGTATTAAAATATAGAAACCAAGTAGATTTTGAAATATTAAATGAGGGGAGGTAGATCCATGAGAAGACAATGGAGTTAACTTACTACTTTAGCTATCAGTGACCAACACATCATGTTTCCAACCAGGATGATCTTAGTATCAAAGGGTTATTATTATGTGCCTTTAGTTACAAAAAAAATTATATCAATATCCATACTAGATACAAATAGTTTTATTTTCAAATTTGGAAATAGATGTTTCTTATTTTATAAAGATAACATTTTTTAGTGTAAGGCATAATTAAAAAATGATATTTATGTGTTATATTACACAAACCAAGTAATTAAAATTGGTAATGAGACAACATCTCATGAATTATACTACAACCAACTTTGGAATAATCAACTAGGAAATGTAAACAAAAAGCGCTTGACTAAACTACATCAAGATGGATATTTAGATTCTTTTGAACTAAAAATACTTGGTGTATGTCACACATGTTTACAAGGTAAAATGACCAAATCCCGATTTAGTAGTAAATGTCAAAGGGATAAAGAGATTCTTGAATTAGTTTATACTGATATGTGTGGACCATTTTCTATTAAAGCAATTGGTGGGTACTCATACTTCATAAATTTTACTGATGATTTTAGTAGATATGGATATGTCCACTTAATGAGGTATATAATAGATTATTTTGATAAATTCAAGGAATAAAAGAATGAAGTTGAGAACCATTTTGGTAATAATATTAATAAACCTTGATCAAATAATAGTGGAGAATATCTTAATGAAAACTTCATTGATTATTTGTGGTATTTTAGGATACTATGTCAACTCGCACCTCCTTATACACCTCAGTGGGATGGTGTAATTGAAAGGAGGAAACACGCCTCATTGGACATGGTGAGATCAATGATGAGTCATGAGTGTCTTCCATTATACTTTTGGGGACACACATTACAAACAAAAAACAAAATACCAAACCAAGTGAAAAATAAAGAGAAATATGGTATACCATATCAATTATGGAATATAAATAAACCCATGTCGTTATACTTACATGTGTGGGGTTATGAAGCATTTTTTAAGGCCTCTTTTGGTAAACAACATGCACCCTGAGGTACAAAGTGTACCTTTACAAGATATCCCAAGTAAACAAGGGGATATTACCTATATGACCCCTCATAAAAAAAGTTATAGTGGAAAGAAAATACATATTCTATGGGAGGGATCACATATCTGAAAGAGATAGGGGAAGTGAGATAGACTTTGATGAAGTCGAGGCTCAAGTTACACAAGAGTCAGTATAAGAACAGATTCGATAAATCCCCATGGAAGAAGAAAATGTTCCGAAGACACAAGTACCGAGTAGGAGTACAGGATAGGTTAGAGAAACATAATGTTATGGTTTTATAGTCATTTAGTATTGTGACTCATTATTAGTTGATAATAATGATCCTATAACCTATAAAGAAGTAGTAAGTGGAATAGATGTTCCCATGTGGCAAGAAGCCTTGAATTCTATAATGGATTCCATGTACCAAAACCAATTCCTAATTTTTGCAGATCCTAAAATTGGTATAAATAGCATTGGATGAAAATGGGTCTTTAATACGAAACTAGACATGGAAGGAAAATTTAGTACCTATAAGGCATGATTGGCTGAAAAAGGGTTTAAGCAACATCAAATCATTGGCTATGATGAAACCTTTTCCCCAATTTCAATATTGAAATCCATTAGAGTTCTACTTGAAATTGTGTCTTACCATGACTAAGATATTTGGAAAATGGTTGTCAAAATATCCTTCCATAATGGTAACCTTTAGGAATATTTATATATGACGCAACCCAGAGGGTTTTTGACTCTAAAGGATGCAAACACGATATGAGAATTGAAAAAAATCAATTTATGGATTAAAGAAAGAATATCAGTCATGGAACATTCTATTTGATGAATTCATAATAGAAATAGGTTTCATAAATAATGATTGTGATCCTTGTATCTAAAAATAGTATAGTGGATGTGAAATCATTTTCTTAATAGTATATGTGATGAAATATTACCCATTGGAAGAAAAATGTGAATATTATAGTCTGTTAAGGAATGGATGAATAAATGCATCTCTATGAAGGACTTGGGAAATGTATCATATATTTTTGGGATCAAAATATATCATGATATATCCAAGAGGTTTCACATTCTAAGTCAAAGTACATACATTGTCAAGATACTGAAGAGATTCAGTATAGAATAATACCAGAGGAGATTGTTTCCTACATCCCATGGTATTCATATTTCTAGAAAAATGTGTCCTCATACACATGAGGAAAGAAATAGAATGATAAGGATTTCATATTTATCAACGATTGGTTCAGTCATGTATGCTATGTTATGTACTAGTATAGATGTTTCCTACACATTAAGTGCGGTGGTAAGATATCAATTTGATCATGGTGATCACCATTGGATGGAAATCACGACTATCCTTATATATCTGAGGTGTATTAAGGATATATTTTTGGTTTATGGTGGAGATGAGGAATTAGTAATCAAAGTATATGTATAATCTAGTTTTCAAACTAGTCAAGATGACATGAATTCAAAAATAGGATACAAATTCATTTTGAATTGAGGTTCTGTGAGTTGGAAGAGCTCAGAGTAGGCTGTGGTCACAAATTCTAAAGTAGATTCCAAGTATATTATGGCTTATGAGGTAGAAAAAGAAGTAGTATGGATATGAATCTTCATCCAAGATCTTGATGTGGTACCTAATAGAAAAGATCCTATCACACTCTACTATGATAATACTAAAGTAGTGAATCTTTCAAAAGATCCAAGGTCACATCAGAGGATAAATAATATACTTCAGAAGTATCATATCTTGATGGATTTTTCATTGATAGGTGAGGTTATTGTAAGCAGTATTTACATGGAATATAACATGGAATACCCCTTGAATAAAGCCAAGACTTAGAAAATACATTATTATCATGTGAGGTATAACAGACTGAAATTCATAGGTAATTGTCTCTAGTCTAATTCAGAGTTCATTGGTGTTGGTGTACTAGGAATAAGTTTTTGTACTTTTATTATGATTATATAAGATATATTTAATATTAATCCAACATATTATTAAATATTTTTCATTGTTTTGAATGAATTTAATGTAATAATGTCCAAGAGTATTTTTCACCTTGATAAGGTCATAATAGTTCCCCGCTATAATGAGAATCTTGAAGTGCTATGACAATATTATTAATATAGTTATATAGTTGGATAAAAAAATATTATGGGACACATAGTATTTAGACCATCATGTGTGAGTACTCATAAGAAGATGAGGCTTATTCTCATGATGTTTACACTTGGTAATATCCAAGATGGGAGATTATTAGACAAGACTTGCTAGTAGGAATTTCACATGTTTTGGTGCGATCAAATATTCCTATCTATGAGCATGTTTAATGACCGTCATACTTGAATATTATCATTAATTAATTTCATTACTCATGAAATAATATTTTCTGATGAAAATAAGGATGACATATGTTCACAACGAGGTAGGGTACATTGGGTGCATCAAGATTTACATTTAATTAATGGATAATTTGAGAAGGGATTTGTGCCTTCAATATTTATGGAAGTTGCTATATGAGACAGTTGATTAGAATAGAATTATCATCTTGAATTCCATGGCCATAGTGTAATGGTGTGTTTATTCCAGATATTCAAGTAGAGATGTATTAAACATATAGGTTGGTGACATAGCTATGAAACATGCTTGATGAGATATTGTGAAAAAAGGATTATATTACTAACTGAGTATTCGTATGTGGTTTTCATCATTGTGATATTAAGTTCCTTATCTTGGATTTCTTGACCCATTACTACATTATAATCTTTGAGTTTAGGTAAGCTTGCCTAATTACAATGAGAAACATTCCTAGAGGATCACACACTAAATGGTTCCCCTAATATTGATTAAATTTTATTTGATTTTAATTAATGGAATAAATATTATTCTCAAGATCGAGGAATAATTTTATTCAAGTTTTATCAATCAAATAAATTAATTAAATATTTATTAACCACATTGTGAAGAAAATATATTTAATTATTTTATTAAACATTTAATAAATATTTATTCACCAGTTTACGAATAAAATATTCATTTAAGAGAATAAAATATTTTATTAGGGCTTTCAATAAATTCTAGATGAGTTTAAATGGACCAAAACCTAGTCTAGTGACAAATATTAATTAAAAAGTCAGTTAAATAATACTTGTTATTGCACAATTTGGTATGTGACACAAAATAATAATAATAACATTTTATTATGTGGCATAGAGTTTTTTAAAAGTTATTATATTATTTAAGTCCCTAAATGAAATTAAATAGTTTTTTTAACCTAAAACCCATCTCAATAAATTGATGGTTATGTCAATTGTGTAGAGGATCGATCATTGTAATTGAAATAGAGAATTTTTGTGCACAATGAATTCTCTATATACTCCTACTCTCTCCTTGTCAAGAATGAGAAGCATAAGATATTTCTTCAAGACTAAATAAATAGAGATAAAGAATGAATAAAGCAAGAAATTTGATTCACCATGCTAGCACTTGGAGATTGAGTGATGTTCCTTAAAGATCACAGGATCACTTGTGGATCAACACTAGAGGTATTCTATCCTTGGATCCTCATAGTGAAATGAAGGCAATCCATAAGGTTCTTTTTGGATGATCAACATACATAAATGAAGAAATTTAATAATACTAGTTATTTATTTCTTTAGATATTAAATAAATTAATTATAAATTTGATGTGCAATATCCTCGATCATGGTTTTGAGCAATAATAATTAAAATAATTTTTGATATATCACCCACCACCACACACTTCTGCTATTCCCAGAACCAAAAAGGCACAAAATCCAACAAACTACCACTTTCACCACCAATTTTTAACAAATTTTAGTACACTAGGTCTCACATCATACTTGTGCCTCTACTGAGATATGGCCTTCTTCAAGGGATAAACCACATTTTCCTCTGTGGATAATTTTCTTACTACAACTTCACCCCGATGAGAAAAATCCTTCAGCATATGAAACTTCTAAAGTATATGTTTTTTCCTTTTATGCGAGCTTGAATCTTTGGAAGGAGAAACCACTATAGTGTTATCAAAATATATTACGATAGGGTATTGAATGCTAGGAACCACATCAAGATCATGGAAAATGTTGTGAATCCAAACTACTTCCTTGAATAAATTATAAGCCATAATATACTCAGCATCCACTATATAATTGATGATAAATGAATTCTTTGAACTCTTATAGCTCAAAACTACTTCATTAGGAAAAAAATAATTATCCTAAAAATTATTTCATATTATTCTAATCTATCTAAAATATAGCATCAATATAAACCCCAATGACTAGCTCTTCATCTCTTATATACACCAGAAATATATCCTTAGTTCAACTAAGACACTTAAGGATAGTGTTAACAATAGTCCAATGTTGTTCACTTATATCTATTTGATATATTCCTAACATGATCAAAGCATATAAAACATCAATACTCATACATAATATAGTATACATGATAGATCATATCATAGAATCATATGGTATCTTACTCATTCTCTATTTTTCTACTATATCTTAGGATGTGTTTTCTTAGAAAGATGTATACCTTGTGAAACTAGAACCAATCCCCTCTTGGATTTTTCTATACCGAACCTCTTCACTATCTAGTCAATGCATATAATTTAACTTAGTTTGAGTTTCCTATTAAATCTATCATGCATGATCTTAATCCATAGAATATATGATATGTCACCTAATATCTTCATGGAAAAACACTTTCTCAACCATGAATTAACCTCTTGTATGACTAGTATCTCATTTAATATTATTAATATTTCATCAACATATACTATTATGAAAATGACCAAACCCCCACAAAACTTCTTATAAACACAGATCTCACATTCATTCTTAATAAAACCAAGTTGTTTTATAGCTTTATAAAATCTAATGCTCCATGAATTAATTGTATGATTTTTTTAATCCATAAATGGATATCTGAAAATTTCAATCCATTTTGTAATTTCATAGAGTCAAAAACTATTATAGTTGTGTCATATAAACATCATCTTGAAGATTCACGTTAAGGAAATCAGTTTTGACATCCATATTCCAAATCTCATAGTCATGTAAAGATTCTATATAATGAAGAAATTTGTTGTATTAAATAATGGAAACTAGAGAAAAGGTTTCATTTTAGTAAATTTGTTGACATTGTGTAAATCCTATCCATGTTTTATAGGTACTAACCTAACCTTCCATGTCTAGATTTCTATTGAATAACCATTTTCACCCAATTCAGTTTACATCTATTGGTAGATCTTCCAAAACCTAAACTTGGTTATGATTCATGGAATCTATCTCATAACTCATGCCTTGTTGATATCTTGTAGCTTCAGATATCTATTCTTATTACTTATAGGATAAAGGGTAATTATTATCAATAAATTATGATTCACCATCTACTATTACTATAAATCTATAACTTCCCGGTTCTCTAACCTCTATAGTGCTCTTACATAATACTTATGTTTTAGGAATAACTTCTTCTTTTACAACACATATATTTAGTACATTTATTTCATATTTTATTACATAAAAAAATTAGTAGAACCTAGAAGATTGAGAATCCTTGTGTCCTTGGGAAATTAGGTACAAATCACATCAACTTGATACTTTGATATAAAATTATTGAAAAATTCCTTAACATGATTTTATTATTCCATAGATTTTAAAAATGCACTAGATAATTAGGGAACATACATAAGAAATGGGTGAGATATAAATATTATTAAGGAAAAAAATGTATCACATGATGAAAGTATTACATGTTAGTCAATAAGTATTTCAATGGGACATAAAATGGGTGAGAATAATAAACATGAATATGAAATCATGATATATAATGATAACATAAATGCAACATAGGAATGTGAAAACAACATTAAACATGACATCATAAACATAGGTCAAGGATAACCACCAAGATATCAAAACATGGTGGAAAAGGTCCCATAGTTGATTAGTTTTACCCCCTAATCCCATTCATGATGGCTCATGAGACAAAAATATTACCCAAAGCATTGGATCACTATATAATTTCAGACACACCCATCGCTTTCATATCATGTACATGCATAAGTGTTCCATATAAATCATTCAACACAAGATCATATTTCATCATATTTAATCAAAAAATCAGAGAGTGTGGAATAAATACATATAATTAACCAATAAAATAATTATAATTATGTTTATGTGATTACGCTTGAGTGGAAATGTCAATGGTATTCACAATATAATGGTTTCACATGAAAACAATCCTTGGATAAATTCAGAAGCCTAATGGGCGTACATAATGAATCACGGGAGGGATTAATGAGAGAGAAAGGGGTATATAATAACTTGGAAATAAAAATGGTGTTATGTAGTATATGAAAAATAATATATAATATATATTAATTTAAAGACAAAAGGAATTACATAATGAAGGTGCTTGAATAAAGAGGAGAAGGAGATGATCCCTTACCTTGAGAGAGTGTTTCCAAAAGATTGAGAGGAGATTCTTGAGAGATTTAGGGAACCTTAGGAGGTCAATTGACAAGAAAGGGAATATTATAGTCATGATACAATGGTTTTGAGTGAATATTAATGGTATCTTGGGTGGGTTTAAATAGGAAAATAGAGGGGAGTTCATTATTATTTTCCAAACTTAGGTTTTGGACTCTATACAATAATGTAATGAAAAAAAAACCTTCCCATGGTTTTTTCCCATGATTTATAAAAAATAGGTGTGTTTTTAATCATTTTACAAGTCCATGAATTGAGAACATTAAAATAATACCATTGGTGATGTATAAGTGATTCATGTTTACAATGAATTGATTTTAAAACCTAAAAATATAATATAGGTTAGGATTCATAGTGGGTTTATAAAATTAAAAAAATAACCTAAAAACACATTATTTTAAAGTGTAAATATATATATTTTCTTGAATACCTTTTATGTCATATATTACATCACTTTTGGGTCATTATAATGTCATAATACATACCGTATATTTATACCGTATTTAATTTTTACCCAAAAATTCGACTATCTCATAAAATCATGCAAAATTCCCCATTGGATAATTTTTATGCGCTGATACAAAAAATAAAATTTATTTTATCAAAAAAATATATAAATATAATAAATTACACTTTTAAATTAAAATACCATTTATTGAGAAATACTATTTTTTTGACAATAATTTTTTTAGGCCCCCTATAAAAATCACATTTTCACTTCATAAAATTATTTTATCATTTATATTTAATATAAGTTATTTAAAAATAATATTTTATTAAAATATCATTTATTTCCAAAATTCATGAATTCATCAAAAGGAATCTCTTAATTGAAATTTCATATTACCCAAAAACAAAATTTGAGTTTTGTTGTATTAAAATTTTATTTTTATCAAATTCATTAATTAATAATTTATAATGTAAAAAATAAGGAATAAATATAATCATTATTTTATTAAAATAAAATTACACAGATTCATACCTTTAGGGACAATGTCACCTCCCTACTCGTGTGTATAAATTTATTTAATTTTTTTTTTCTGCCTTTAAATTTTTTTGCAGGGGTCTGGGGAGAGTCCCGGATGAAATTTCTGAGTTTTTGATAAAAAGTGTGTGTTTTAGGTTTGATTCCATTGGATGAATGGGGGGAGCACGATGCTGCACGGCTTTTCCCATGAAACTTTGCGGCCTGTTCGTCTCCAAGAAATTAAAACATGTAATTTTTTTATTGCGATTAAAAATAAATATTACTATTGCGTCATTTAAAATTTTTATTATTAAGAATTTTATTACTATTAAAATGAAATAAATACTTATTATTATTATTATTATTATTTTATTTTTATTATGATGATGATGATGATGATGATTATTATTATTATTACTTTTATTATTATTATTATTATTATTATTATTATTATTATTTTTAACTAGATTTATTTTAGTTGGATTTAATTTTTTTAGGGTTTCCTCCAATTCACCCCCTTCTTTCTGTTTGTGCTGTGCAAGCACGGATCCCCAGGTTTGGTGCGAGCAACACCTCCACCCCATTCTACCCCTCGACCTCCTTGCAGCAGCCCCGTCGCCCTACGCAGTAACCCTCTCCGCCTTCCTTATTTCCCGTTGCAGCTACCCGAGCCCACCTCCACACCAGCACCGAACCCCCTAGCTGGTTTCTTCTCCAGCGGCATTCCCTCCCCGCACGCCTCCTACCCTACGCACTCCACCTCCAGTGCTCCCCATCGCAGGACCCCCCTATCGAAGCTGGCACAAACCCTCCCTAGTTCCTCATTTGACCCTCTCCTCGCCTGTACGCACAACACCAGCCTTCCCCTGGTCACAGTCCCTGCCCCTGTGACCTCCAGTGTGCTTCCCATCTGTTTTTGGCTCAATACCCCCATTGCGTCACCCCCAGCACGACCCTTACTGGAAAATGAGATAATTCCCAGTGCGGCTCCTGCGGGCCGGTGAGACACAATCTAGTGCTACTCCTACTGGCCGGCGTACCCTTCTCCGGTCGACCACACCTTTTCCGGCCTTCCTCCAGCCCACCCGCACCCTTCAGGTGACTTATCCCTCCAACACTTTTCCCCCTCCCGACGAGATTCTACTCAACGAACGTTTCCGATAGCTTCTTCCTAGCATGCACACCCCCTGTTGGCATACACCTGGCTAGAGACCCCCTTTCGGACATGCGTAGCCTCTTCGGTATAGCCATCTACTTTTTATTTGCACTTTTTATTTATTTATGTTGGGAGTTTTTCACATTGAGGGTTCATTTTGGGTGGTTTAGGATATTTGAAACCCTCAGAAGGTATTTTCAGGTTTTCATTGTCGACATGCTTCAATTTCAAGGTGAGGTTTTCTTCCTGCCGCTTGGTTTCGCATACTTTAATTGGGGTTTTTGTTAGTGTTTTGGGTTCTTAGTGTTTGGTTTGCAGTACGTTGGAACTTACCACATGGTTTCAGATGCGTGTTGTTTCATCACACCTTGGTTTCGAGGTAGGTTTCCCCTTGCACATACCTTTTTAATTTAAGATTATTTGTTTCATGGTATCTTTACATTCTTTACATTCTGAAATTATTGCTTGATCCCTTGAATAATCATATAGTGTGTAAGATTATAGTGTATTCCATGTTTTGTGTTGAATTGTTTTGTCTTGTTAAAAGTGTGCACATTTCTTGTCTAACAAATTGTTCACTGACAATTCGCACATGAATCGTGACATTTTAAACATGGTTCAATAACTAGGATAAAGTTAAGGCTTGCAATTGATGATATGATTTCTCTGTATTAAATATAATTTTTTTGATAAATATTTAATGTCTTGTGCTTTCTTTTTTCTTTTTTTATATATATATAAAATGCTCGGTTAGCTTTTATGGGTTAAATGTGATATAAAAAAATGGTGGGTTTGGAGTTATTAATGTGTCGACATCTTGAGAAATGTTGTTTTGGGGTCCTTATGTGGTTTCTGGAATGGTTTGGGGTTTATAAAGGAATGAGTTTCGGTTTTTAAAGAGTTTTGGTGAGCTTGAACTCGTTGTGAAAAGTGCTTGTGTGTGTGTTGGTAAACGTGAGTTTTGTGAAAAATGTTTTAAATGATTTTAAATTAAAAGGAGTAGTTGTGGATTTAAAACTGGTTTGATGGGAAATGTTTTGAAGAATAGTTATAAATGTTTTTTTGTGGGAATGGTGTGCCTAACACCACTTCTAAAAATGTTTTTGTGTTTTGAGTTAAGATTCTATTTATGAATGACTAAGGGACTATTTGGCCATTTCGTGAAATTTGTGAGAATTATTTTTTATGAAAACCACCATTGGATGTACCTCATGGCTCAGTTGTACAAAATGGGTGGGAGGTCCTTGTTAGGGAATTCTCTAAATCCATTGTTGGGGATCTTCAGTGAGAACCCACTATAATTGTTTTATTTTATGGCGTGAGAATGGTCCTTGGGGAGACTCACGGTGAGAATTGTTGTGCATTATTATTATTATATATATAATCTGAATGGATGCTCAGCTGGCATCAGTTGGCTCACCCCTTTTCTAAATATTTGAGACATGGGAACCTGGAATATTGAGAGAATATTCTGAGAATGATTGCCGCACTTGTAAGTTATGGCACTGACTAGTGTCTCATAGTAGGTAGATATGTTTGGGTTTATTTCTATGCGATTTTCCATCGGCCTTCCTAAGAAAGGATGGACGAGCATTTGAGCATTTTGATTTCATCGTGCGTGGCATGTCAATGAGGATGAGGTATCATGTATTGATGTATTCTGGATTATTCTTGATCTCCTAGGTTCACCCATGTCTATTCATCTTTTGTTTCTTGTAGTACTGATTATGATGCTTATATGTATACCTAAATTGCCCTTACTGTGTGATTTCTATTGTTCCTTCTTTTGTTTTTTTCTTGGATAGTGGTGATCTCGTTTTGGTCGGGTTTCTAGAAATGGTTTTCAAATGAAAATGTTTTATCCTCTTTATTAAAATATGAAAATATAAACATCCATTTCCCTTTTAAAATTTCATTGAAACTAATGAAAAGAACCTCGATTTGAAAATGGTTAAGTGAAATGGTTCGTACTTTGTTTTTAAGTAATTTTTTTTCTAAAAACTTACTTTTGTACATTATAGTTCAAACTTGAAATGGTGTTTCTTTTATTTTAAAGGTAGTGCATTGGGAATAGATATCAGGCTAGCCTACTGAGTTTTAATACTCACACCTATAGTTATTTTCTGTTTTTAGAGTTTGTGTAGGCTCCAGCTTGGGTTCGCTCAGCTTGGGAGATGCTTGATCATTGAGTAGGAGAGTGACACAAGGGGTCACATAGAGATAGTTCAGTCATCGAGTTTAGTTAGTGTTATCTTATTCAGTTATTTTTTAGTTGTGTATTTTCTTTATTTATTCTGCAATTATCTTTATTATTTCCTCTGATTTTATTTATTTGAAATGGGTGAAATCATTCCCATCATCTCTGTTGTTGCCCTGGCGCTTGTCGCCAGCCCGAGAAGATCAGGAACGCCTCTTAGGCCTTACTGCAGATTGGATCGGGTGACCTATTCTGGGTCGACCAATGTTGGTTTGTGAAAAATTTATATCAGATCAGACCATCTCTTAGCGGACCTCGCTTTTTCAGAACACCCTTTGTTATTTGGGATGTCAAGGTAGATGGAGTAGGATTGTCGGGACTCTAGGGGTAGGTGCGGGAAGAGCGTCATGAAATCTTGCTCGTTCTGATCCTAGGGTTTCCAGGGGAAGTCTGGTTTAATTAGTTTCTTTGGGGTTTTATGGAATGTTTTGTGATTGGGATATGACAAAGGGAGTTGGTCCAATAGTCCTCTTGAGCCCGTATGGCCAGGCAAGCCATGTGGAGTTAGGGGTATGGTCCTAAAAGACTTTCCGTGTCGGTGACGTGTTTGGCATATGGTAGCCAACCATATGGTCAAGTCACCCACTGTCACTAGTTCCTTCTTTGAGAGGTTTTAGGTCTCCTGTAACTTCTGAAAGTGGTTTAAATCATAAAAAATTGGTTTTGAAAATTGGTCATTTGAAATAATATGTTTAATTTGGAAATTATTTTAAAATAAATGGGATGAATGATCTGGTTTTGGAAAATGAAGTTATTTTGTTTTTTCCTTGGTGTTCCTAGGGGTTCTCACATGCATAGTGG
Source organism: Viscum album (assembly GCA_963277665.1). NCBI lineage: Eukaryota > Viridiplantae > Streptophyta > Magnoliopsida > Santalales > Viscaceae > Viscum > Viscum album. Next base: position 820,281,058 of record OY728165.1, read on the forward strand.
TTGGTTGGAATTTAAACAGATATCAGTCATGGCAGATGGATGACCGTGGTGGCACAAATACATGCATGTGAGTGAGACTCTAAAGAATACCAATGGAGAGGGTTTAACCCACTATGATTTTTTAAAAATTAAATTTGTTTCCAAAAATGAAGGTTTTGATGTTACGATAGCTCGTTTTTTTGTGTTTGGAGCATGTCACCTATGTGGTGTTTTATTTTGAGGATTTTATTTATTGAGTTGGTCTTGATTGGGTTTTTGAATATTCTTGTCCAGTAGTTATCCCCTTGAAGCTTCGATGGGTGATCGTAGTATGGTTGATCATCCTAATGATTTTATGCTTGAGTTTCAGAAGGGATATCCACCTCTCTTTTATGGTCAAGAAGAAACTTCCGTAGAAGAAGAGTGGATCCAGAATATTGAAAGGTACTTTAACCTCTTTGAGTTTACCGAGTCGTTGAAGGTCAAGTTTTCAACCTTCATGCTTGAGGGTTCCTCGTGGATGTGGTGGAAGTCAGTGTCTCGGAACAAGCCCTGTAAAGATCCTACAAGGGAGTTCTTCAAATCTTTGTTCATTCATCAGTATTTCTCTGAGGAAAAAAGGGTGAGAAAGAGGATGGAGATGTGTTATCTGCACTAGGGTGACAGATCCATGGTGGAATATTTATAGTGCTTTGTAGAGCTAGTCCCTTATGATTTGGGGTATACCCTAGATGACTCCATGAAGGCTCGATGCTTCGAGGCGGGACTCCGCCCCGATCTACAGTCGAAGGTGTGAGATTCCAACTTAACTTCATTTTATGATGTGGGGAGACATTCTTTTCATGTCGAAGTCGAGATGGCATGAGTGCTCAAAGTAGTCCTCCCTCCTTCAATCCCTATGAGTAGTGGTGAAAATTCTGGAAACGAGATGAGGAAGCGATTGAAAGTGGATGGAGAAAGTCATGAAATCAAAAGGACTTATAACATTTCATCAACATCTTCAGAGTAAGAGATCCTCTTATGTTATCAGTGTGGTAAGCTAGGTCACAAGAAGCCGTCGTGCCCAAGTATTCCTATGCCCAGTCCTGCTTGTGGATGTTTGGGTCAATTACAAAAAATTTTGGAAGGGATTTTCTAGAAAGCGGTGCAGAGGAAGTTTTCAGAAGTGATGTGTTGTTGGGTTTTTTCTTAAATTTTATTGTGTATGTTTCTTTTTAGAGTAAGGGATATCTTATCGGGGTTGGTGTAAAAATAGTTTTTTGGGGTTTTGAAATTTATGGGAATGTCTTGTGTCTTTTGATAAACTCTTGTTTTCAATGCCAGTGTGGTTTTCATTCCAAAATTCTATCATTTCATTTGTTGATCATAATATGTATGTTTCTTATAGGGATTATCAGAACCTGACTGAAAGGTAGGAGATGCTTCATCCCTCAGAGCTCTAGCCAAAAGGCCTCAGAGTGAAGCTGGCGCGTAGTGAGGAACCTTGGGGGAATTTTACAGAGTCTAGTTAAAGTTTCTCCTCAATAGTTGTGGTGAGACAGTTTTAGCATTTTCGTTGTGGTTTCTCTATCGTTAAAAATTTCCTCTTGTCGTAAAGATCACGATGGACTTATCCCTCACACAATGTCGATAATTGTTCCTTTTTGGATGCGAGTTGCCGGTCTATGGCCTTTCGTGGACCACCCATGTGAAATAGTTGCGGCTTTGGTTTATGTCCAATCCGAAGCGATGAGTCATGAGTAGTTTTCTATCATAGTTTCATTGATCCAATATTTGGGCCCTCCCTCCCCACCCATGGGGTGAGGGTTTTTGGTTTTTACAAAGTTTTTGGTCCAGCTCTTATCCCTTTTCAGATGTGAGGGAGTGATTTAAATGTTCTTGTTGTGATTGTTTTAGCTTGAGTAAGGCCCGTTTCAGGTCTAAGTTGGGGTTTACGTTTGGTCACTTGTAGGTTGGTTCTTTATGGTGGGGTGACCCACCATCTCTTTGGGTTTTATCTTATGTCATTATTTGATGCTAGTTGAGTTCTTATGGTGGGAAGTCTAGTCAGGCCTTCCCTCTGCGAGTGACTTATTTTGGGCAATAGGGTTGGGTCCCATTGGTGGTCGATGGAAAGTCCTTGAGATAAGAGGTTCAATCGTGTTAATGTGGAATCCATAGGTGTTATTCGATCGGAGAGATAGTGTTGTGGATTTCCTGGGGCGGGAAGCAATATGGGGGGGATAATTTTCACACCCCAACCTGAATGGATACATTTATTTAATTATTTTTCTGCCTTTAAATATTTTTTTTGGGGTTCAGTGTGAGTCCAGGATGAAATTTCTGAGCATTTGAAAAAAAGTGCATGTTTTAGGTTCGATGTCATTGGACGCACGACCAGAGCGCAATGCCGCGCGACTTCACCCAGGAAACTGCGCGGCCTGTTCATCTTTGAAAAATTAAAACATGTTATTTTTTTATTGAGATTAAAAATAAATTTTACTATTATATCATTTAAAATTTTTATTGTTAAGAATTTTATACTACTAAAATAAAATATATAATAATAATAATTTACCATTATTATTATTATTTTTATGATGATGATTAATATTATTATTCCTTTTATTATTATTATTATTATTATTATTATTATTATTATTATTTTTAAGTAGATTTTTTTGGTTGGCTTTAATTTTTTTAGGGTTTCCTGTAAATCCCCCCTACTTTCTGTTTGTGCGGGACAAGCAAGGACCCCCCCAGGTTCGGTGCAAGCAGTGCCTCAACCCCACTCTGCCCCTCAGCCACATTGCAACAGCCCTGTCTCCCTACGTAGTAACCCCCACCACCTTCCCTGTTTCCTGTTGCAGCGGCCCGAGCCCTCATGCGCCCTAGTGCCGACCCCCCGACCAGTTTCATCTCCTGCGACGTTCCCTCCCCGCACGCCTCCTGCCCTGCGCACTCCACCGCCAGTGCTCCCTATCGCAAGACCCCCCCTATCCCAGCCAGTGAAAACCCTCCCTATTCCTCATTTGACCCTCTCCTAGCCTGCGTGCACAAAACCAACCTTCCCCTAGTCGCAGTACCTGCCCCAACGACCTACAACATGCTTCCCATCTATTTCCCAACTTAATACCCTCGGCGTGACACCACCCCAGCATGGCCCCTACCGGTTGACACAATAATTACTAGTGAGGCCCCTACTGGCCGGTGCGACACCCTCTGGTGCGGCTCCTTCCAGCTGATGCGCCCTTCTCCGATCGACCGCGCCTTCTCAAGCATTCCTCCGGCCATCCCGCACCCTTCTGTTGACTTATCCATCAAGAACCTATCCCCCTCCGAAAGATATTCTCTCTACCATCCATTTCCAATGGCTTCGTCCCGGCACGCACAACCCCTGTTGGTGCTTTCCCAACCAGTGACCCCCTTTCGTACATGCGTAGACTCTTCAGTATAGCCCTCTAGTTTTTATTTGCAATTTTCCTTCATTTATGTTGGGAGTTTTTCACATTGAGGGTTCTTTTTGGGTGGTTTATGGTTTTCTAAAACATCAGGAGGTATTGTTGGGTTTGCGTTGTCGTCGCACTTCAGTTTCTAGGTGAGGGTTTCTTCCTGTGGCTTGGTTTCACATACTTTATTTGGGGTTTTTGTTTGTGTTTTGAGTTCTTAGTGTTTTGTTTTCAGTACGTTGGACCTTACCACGTGGTTTTAGACGCGTATTGTTTCGTGGTGCCTTGGTTTCGAGGTAAGTTTCCCCTTGAACATACCTTTTTAATTTAATATTCATTGTTTCATGGTATCTGCACATTATTTACATTATTAATTTTATTATTGATCCCTTGAAAATGTTTTATCCTCTTTATAAAAATATAAAAATGTAAACACCCCTTTCCCTTTGAAAATTTCATTGACACTAATGAAAAGAAACTAGATTTGAAAATGGGTAAGGCTAATGGTTTGTACTTTTTTTTAAGTAAAATATGTCGAAAAAAATACTTTTATAAACTGTAGTTCAAACATCAAATGGTGTTTCTTTTATTTTAAAGGTAGTGCATTTGGAATAGATATCAGGATAGACTACTAAGTTTTAATACTCATGCCTATAGTTATTTTTTGTTTTTAGTTTTTGTGAAAGCTCCATCTTGGGTGTGCTCGCCTTGGGCGATGCTTGATCGTTGAGTCAGAGAGTGACCCACGGGGTCACACAGAGATAGTTCGTTCATCGAGTTTGGTTAGTGTTATCTTATTCAATTTTTTTTTTGTGTTTGGTTTATTTATTATGTGCTTCTCTTTATTATCTACTCTACTTTAATTTATTTTCATTGGGAGAAATCGTTCCCATCATCTCTATTGGTACCCTGGCGCTTCTCGCAATCCCAGGAGGATCAGGAAAGCCTCTCGGGCCTTTCCGTGGATTGGCTTGGGTGACCGGTTCAGGGTCTACCCGGGTTGGTTCATGACAGTCGAGATGTATAGCCCTTTATTACACCAAATATTTCTCTAAGGGTAATATTTTCAATGATGATATTTTCTTAAGGTGGTTCAGCAAACATGGTTTGGATCATGATCTCGACAATTTTGAAATTATCCCATAAACCATCTTTTTTATAATTTAGCTATCGAATATCAACTTATTCTTAGTAAAGGAAAAATCCCAAAGATGATATCACCCTTTGAGGCACTGATAAATTGTCTTTGTATGGTATGATCATATTGGTTGAGGCCATCGATTCTTTTATATGTGTTAATAGAACTTTATAATAACCCTTAACATATAATAATCACATGATCACTATTAAACTACTATATTATCATTGGTTTTGATGCTTAAAAGTATTTAAAATATGATAGGTTATAACTTATAATAGACCAATATAACTATATTAGTGCATGTGATTTATATATTAACTTTACATAAATAAGTCACTTATTAATTTAAAAAGTTAATTTAATTTATAAAAGTTCAGGTCACACATTATCCCCCCTTAAAAAATTTCACCCATGGAATTTTCATTTCATACACTAAAATAGATGAGGGTACTTATATTTCATCACATCTTCCAATTCCAATATCACAAACTCAAAATTTTGGTTCTGCCACAAAAATTTGACTAGGTGAGTTGTCTTGCTTCATAGAATTATTTCTCTATGATATATGATATTTATCAGTTTCTCCTTGTATTAAATATTATTCTCTAACGGTTCCAACTACGGATTTAGTACTTGTGAGGGTTCTGATATATATTTTCTCAAGAGGGATTCATAGATATTTTCATGTACTTGAGATAGGTTAGGTAATAATTCTAGTCGATAGGACACCGCTCCGATGCAACAAAGGATATCAAAGAGGCCATTGTATCTTGGACTAATATTTACCTTATTCCCAAACCACATGAATTTATTCCATAGTGATATATGATGGAATAATTTATCATCGAACTCAAACTATAGGTATCATTAATGATTTTCTACATAGATTTTTTGTTGACTTTGTGTGTATTTCATGTGACGTTAAATGGTTTGGAGATTTTTTTAATCTCTTAGATAAGATCAGTTCGCATTAGCTTATACTATCCAACTTCATCCCAACATGTTATAGTTTGAAACCTCTTCTTATATTGATCCTCATAAGGTTCCATTTTATTTCTAGAATCGAAACTATTGATATATGGGTACTCCAATCAGGGAAGGTGTTGATCCCAATATCCTTGGAAATCCATTGTATATGATCTCAACATATATTCTAGGGTTTTAATGGTCCTTTTATACTGACCATCTATATGCGGGTGATAATGAATGCTGAAGCCCAGTTCTGTATTCAACACTTATTAAAGGATTCTTCAAAACCTTTAACTAGACCACATATCTTGATTAGATAAAATAGCAAGTGGAACTACATATAGTATTACCACTCAACTTAGGTACGTAATAGAGAGTTTTCCAAGAGAGAAATGTTATTCTATAGAAATGAAATTCACTGAATTGGCAAGGAAATCAGCTACCACTGAGATGGCTTTATTGCATTTAGGGGTCTTGGGGAATCCTATGATGAAATCCATGGTTATGTTTTCCCATTTATATACTAGTATGGGTAATGGTTGCATCATACCCTTAGACTTATGTCATTCTACCTTAACTTTTTGGCATACCAATCATTGAGATACAAAATCCACAATATCCCTCTTCATGTTACCCCACAAGAAATTTTTCTTAAAAAAAATATACATCTTAAGGATTCCTAGATTAATATATAAGGATAAGATATATGAATCATCTAGAAGTTCCCTCTTCATTTATGGTTTTGATGAGAGACATATCCTGGTTCCAAACCTTCTAACTCCATCTTTTGAAAATTTTAACTCTAAAATATTCACTACCCTATTCTATAACATCTCATCAACTTTATAAGACACCTTGATACTCTCAAGAATGGATGGTTGAGAAGTTATTTGAGAAATTTATGACGAATATCCTTTTTTTATTCCCATGTATATCCTTTTTTATGTCTAAGAAGATTAAAAACCTTTATATCCTTTTCATGGATAGGGATGAGGGATCCTTTCTACCCAGAGCATCTTCCACTTTGTTTTCCTTCTTAGTATGGTAATAGATTGAACAAACATAATCCTTGATCAGCTTTAGAAACCTACATTTGAGTATATTAATCTCCCTTTGTGTTAATATATACTTGAGGATTTTTTGATCCGTATATATGTCACACATATTTCCATAAAGATAATGTCACAAATCTTCAATGAAAAGATCACTGCATCCAATTATAAACCATGAGTTGGGTAGTTCTGCTCAAGGATCTTTATTTGGTGGGTAGAATATGCTCTCAATTTATCATTTTTCCTGAGTACACAACCGAATAAATTTTTAGACTCACCATTATAGATCATAAATCATTACCAATGTTGGGTAATGTGAGTAATGGTAAAGTGATTAGACTCTTATTTATCTCATTAAAACATTCCTTGCATTCATCATTTTAGAAAAATTGTCTCCTTTATTAGTTAGATTAGTTAGGGGGATTTAAAATCATGAGAAGTTTCTCACAGATCTATGACAGTTCCTAGCTAATCCAAGTAAACCAAAGATTTATGTCACATAGGTTGGTCTAGGACACCCTCCAATCATCTTTTTTTAAGGCTCCAATGATATTCCTTTACTGGTGACACCATGCCATAGGAAGGTTACTTGATCCAACCAGAACTTGAATTTACTGAACATTTCATATATCCTTTCTTTCAACAATGTCCTCAGTACAATATTCAAATACTCCTCATGTTCTTCTTTTCTTTTAGAGTAGATAAGAATATTATCAATAAAGACTACCACAAATTTGTTGAGGTAATCCATAAAGAATATATTTATCAAATCCATGAAAATTGATAGAGAATTAGTGAGTCCAAATGGAATCACTATGAACTCATAATTCCTATACATTGTACAAAAAGTAGTCATGGGGATATCATCCTTCTTCACCTATACTTGATAATATCACTTCTAAAGATCTATATTAGAGAAATATTGGGATCCACATAGATGATCAAACAAGTAATCAATCAGTGTTAGAGGATACTTGTTCTTTATCATAATATTATTTAGCTCAGGATAATCAATGTAGATGCATAATGATCCATACAAATTCTTGATGAAGAGGACCAGTGCACCCCCCTGTGAAAAAATTATGCATATAAACCCTTTATCCAGATTCTTTTGTAGTTGCTTCTTCAACACCTCAAGTTTAACAACAATGATTCTATACAGATCCTTGGATATTATAAAAAACTCTAGGTATAAGATTGATTGAAAATTCAAACTCTTATCCAGTGGGAAGACCAATTTTTTTTCTAGGAAACACATCAACATATTCCCTCACAATGGGCATGTTATCCTTTCTTTAGTCTTAATAATTTTAGCTAGATACACTTTCTCATAAGGAAATAATATTTATGCTTGAGATATTGGAACTAAATAATATTCATCCTCCTCCTTGACCTTGTATATAATTGGTGGGTGATTCCTAACATGGAGGATGATTTCCTTATCTTTAAAATTTATGTTGGATTTATATAAGGAAAGCCAATCCATACATAGAATTTCATAAAATTATACTAAAGAAAGTATCACAAGGTTTTTTGGGAAGATCAACCCAAAATTTTTGATAGGGGGGTATTTATATACTTGGGACATAAAAATTTACACATTTTATATTTTCGTTGATATATTTACTTCCATACTTTTTGATAGTGTTTAAATAGTTTTACAAAAATTTTGAGAAATGAAATAATGCATAGAACCCAAAAAATAACATTAACTATTCTTGAATGAATAAATAGCATACCTATCACCAATTCATTGTTAGGAATCACCCCTATAGTTTTGATGGAATAAGCTCCCCCTTTCTCTCTACTCCTTAGGGATTTCTTTTATCGGTTGTCATCGAAAACCCTTAGCTTAGTTAATTGACTTTCATAGTGTCCTTGTTACTTATAGCTGAAAAATTGGACCATGGGATGAGGGTTAAATAGATAATTAGTTTATTTTATCACATTGGTGGGTTTCTATAGTCAAAAATCACTTTATAGGTTCCCTTCCTTCCCACACCTAAATAATTTCCTCATCCCCTTTGAGAAAATTTTAGGGTGCTCTTCCCACACCTTTGAAAAGTTTGTTTTTAAAATTTATTGGCACCATTATATTTATACATCACACCACCAGAATTTAACTCTAATTTTCACTTATTATCCCTGTGAGACCCCTGAGATCGATGATATCCATTTCAAATTTGAGGAATCATCATAAAATTTCCTCATAACTATCAAAGTACCGACTAGATAAGGATTTTTATAGACTCAACTTCAGTATATGAAAGAAGAATACAACTTTAGATTTGAGGGTAATGAAAAATATAGTGGAATATTGTGCAAGTATTTTGAATTTTTCCTCATACTCATTGATGGATTCATCATCATATTAGTTAGAGATTGTGAGGAAAATATTTGTCAAAAAACATTTTCCAAAATTCCTTTCACTCTATCTCTTCGATATCCTCCCCAAGCTTCATATTATTGACCATCATCCACCATTGATCAAATTAAAATCCCATATGATAAATGGATAACATGATGTTATATTTTTTTATAGTATCGAAGTAAGAAGAAGATATTTTGAATAGATATTATCCATTTTTCTACAATCAAGGGATTAAAAGATCCACCAAAATTTGAAGGCCATTGTCATAGAAAGGTCTCAATTGCAACTTGATATTTCTTAGGGGGATTTTGAAGTTCCACATGATTTAGGTTTTAGTTCAAAACTTGAGTTAATTGGTAAAGTATAGTCATGAATTTCTCAATTCCTACTCCCATCAGGTTGAGTATCTCATTTAGACAGTCATCACATTTCTCTTCACATTGGTTGTTGACTCAGTTCCCCCTATTTCCATCCATTTAATATAATAAAAGGAAATTTTGGGATGATATTTTTTAAATTGTTAAACACATAAAAGTAAAACTATGAATATTAAAGTGATAACTCATAAATAACATATATTCTTTAACCTATGATTTTCTAGGCTTCAATATAATTTATTCATGATATATTTCCTAGTATAAAATTTTATGGGCATTTTTTCCCTTAATAATGGCTCATAATGAACTTGTGAATTTAAAAAAGCATATATAATATGTGTGTAAAACTAGATCTACATTAAGGACTATTTTCATGGACCAAGTGATGATTGAGTCTAGTTTAATGTGCCATTTTCAGGTTTTTACCCCTAGGTACATCTATTCGAGATCCATATCCACTTATAATGTCTAGACATAAATGTATTTTCTTATAAACCAATCACTTTATACTTTACAAAAATTAAGGGATGATGTCCTATGTTTAGTATTATCCCTACGTATTCCAATATAGTTTTATAATCCTAATCCCAAAAATAACTAGACTTTTCTCTAATACCTAAAATGGAAACCAATATCTTTAATACAATTTATTTCTTGATTTATTACCTAAAATCATACTTAGAATGACCTAGAATATTTATTGAAATCTTCCTAAATGTTCTTTTAAAATTACATAGATTTTAAAACTTCACGGGATAACCTAGGGCAATACATAAGAAAGGGGTGAGCTATAAATCACAGTAAGGGAAAACATAATGGATAATATAATGAATGTATAACATAAAATTCCATATGAATTTAAATGGGACATAAAATGGGTGATAATCATAGACATGAACATCGAATCATGATATATGATGATAAAATAATGAAAACATGATACTTTGGCAACAACATTAAAAATGACATCATATAAATAGGTTACATATAAACACCAAGACATCATATCATGGTGAAAAAGGTCCCATAATAGATTAGGTTTACTACCTAATCCCATACATGATGTCTCATTAGAATAAAACATCACCCAATGAATTGGATTGAAATATAATTCAGCGTGCACCCATCACTTTTATATCATGTACATGAATAATTATGCCATATAGATCATTCAATATAGGATCATATTTCATCACATTTGATCCCATGATTACAAATTATGGAATAAATACATGAAATTACATAATTTAATAATGATAGTTATGTCTAGTTGAGTACCCTTGAGTGTAAATGGGGATGGTATTCATAATACAAAAGTTTGAAATGGAAAAATCATAGGATAATTTTTGAAGCATAATATTGGTAGATTTTGAATCGTGGGAGGGATTAATGAGAGTGAATGGGGTCTATAATTACATATAAATCATAAGTTAAGTAATAGGGATGTGGAAAATCATTTCCCATCAATATTAATTTAAATATAAAAGGATTTACATAAAGAAGGTTCTTGAATAAATAGGAGAAGGAGAGGATTGCATACCTTGAGAGGGTATTTCCAAAATATTGGGAGGATATTATTGAGAAATTGGTGGTAACTTTGGAGGAATATAGTGGAAAGGTAAGAGTATATTCATGATACAATTTTGTTAGTGAAGAGTAATGGTATCATGGGTGTGTTTATATAGGAAAATATAGGGGAGTTCTCTATTATTTTCCAAACATAGGTTTTGGACTCTATACAATATAGTAATAAAAACCATAAACATTAGAATGTTTTTTGTCATGGTTTCTGAAAATAGTAGTGGTTTTTATTATTTTATAACTAAATGAACTGATAATATTAAAATAATACCCTTTTGGATGTGAAAGTGAGTCATGTCTACAAAAAAATTATTTTAAAACCATAAAATATCATATAGTTTTTGGAGGATTCATAAAGGGTTTATAAAATTAATAAAATAACTTAAAAAACATATTATTTTAATGTTTAAATATATATTTAGTTGTTTATATCTTTTATGGAATATATTAAATAACTTTTTGGTCATTATGATGTCATAATACATACCATTTATTTATGTTGTATTTAATTTATACTAAAATTTTTTACTGTCTTAGAAAACTATGAAAAAATCCCCACTGAATAATTTTGAAATTTTTATTCCAAAAATAATATTTATTATATCAAAATAATTTTATAAATATGATAAATTACAATTTTAAATTAGAATCCCCATTTATTGAAAAATACTAGTTGTTTTGACAATAACAGGGTTTTAACCATTATAAAAATTCAATTTTCACTTCAGAAAAGTATATTATAAATTATATTTAATATATCATATTTTATTAAAATACCATTTATTTAAGAAAATCACAAATTAATCAAAAGTAATGTTTGAATTGAAAGTGAATATTACTCAAAAATATAATTCTAGCTTTGTCATAATAAAATATAATTTTTATCAAATTCATTATTTAATTATATATAAACTAAAAAAATAAGAAATAAATATAATTATTATTTTATTGAACAGAAAATATACATATTTACAATATTAGGGTTGATATACATAGCCCTTTATTACACCAGCGAATGCTCTAAGGGTAAGGTGTGAGACAATGAGATTTTCTTAGGATGGTTCAGAGAAAATGGTTTGCGCCGTGATCTCAATGAGATTTAACACATACTATAAATGGTTTATCTCATAATTTAGTTGTTGAATCTCATCATGAACTGGTCAATAGAAAATCCTAGAGATGTTATCTCTCTCAGAAGCTCTGATAAATAGGCTTCATAGGGTATGATCCTACTTGGTGAGCCATCGCTTCTTTTGTCTGTGTCAATAGAACTTTGTCACAACTCTTAATATATACCAATCATATGATCACTGTTCAACAACTATATTATCAATGATTATGATTCTTAACAGTACTTTTAATCCAATAGGATATAACTTATAGTGATCCAATATAACCAAACAAGTGCATGTGTTTTTCTATATATACATTACATAAATCTGGAACTTATTCATCTAAAAGGGAATTTAATTTATAAAAGTATAGGTCATTATTTATTCCATAGGGACCTATATAATTTTTTCCTATTCCGAATATTATGAATCTCAAGTATCAACTTCATCGATGTTAATATTTCTCCCACTATCCTTCCCGAGGATGTGTTCCCTCTCGAAGAATACAACTTTACTACCAATAATAATATTTTTATCTGAGGGATGATTTAGGTAATATCACACATTTACATGGGCTAATATATAGTGATAAACTTCATGTCACAGGGTGGTGATTTATTTATTAGTATAGCCTTAACAAACACCTTACACCCCCCTATAATGAACATATTACAAAACAAGTTTCTTTCCACTCTATAACTCAAAGGGAATCCCATTTTCCACTTTATTTGGTACTCAATTTAGTATGTATGACACCATGTGTAGTGAATATCCCAAAAAGGATAATGAAATACTTTCTTGACCCATAATTTCCCTTACCATTTCTAATAAGGTATGGTTCCTCCTTTCAACTAACACCATTCCACTATGGTGTTTAAGGTAGAGTGATTTGAGATAAAATCCCATACTCCCATTGAGAGTCACCAAAATCTTTTCAAAGATATTCACCAACTTGGTTAGATAAAAGTTTATTTATCTTCTTACTAAGTTGATTATAAACTTTATTATTGAAATATTTGAACTTATCAAAGGATTTATACTTATACTTTATAAAATATAAATAACCGTACCTACTCAACTCATTTGTAAAAGTGATAAAGTATGAGGATACACCTCTATATTCTACTTAAAAAGGTCCTCACACATCAGTGTATACCAATTCTAGAATCTATGTGGCCTTTTCAACTTGACAACAAAATGGTGGTTTGGTAATCTTAATTTATAAACAAGTCCGATATCTTTAAAGTGGTATAATCTCAAAAGAGTCTAAGTAACCATCTTGATATATATTTTTCAGACCCTTTTCATTTACATGACTAATAAGGTGATTCCACAACTAGGTGTGAAATGAGTCACATAAATATAATTTTTTATCAGTTTAAAATATTTAGTTTTCATAATTTTACATATAAATACTTTTATTCAAATGTACAATATCATAACATGTTATATATTTATAAAAGTAGCAGTTATTATTTCCAAAACTGGAATTAAATTCATCCACTTCTAAAAAAGAAGCAGAGATGATTTAATTAATAACTCTAGGATCATAATAATATTTACTTAAAACAAAAATAAATATTTTTGGTAATGTGAGATGGTAGTATCCAATCGATGGAGTAGCCAACCTCGCCCCACTGGCTGCCTGTAGATCTAATTCACCATTGGAAACCTTTTAAAATCTAATTGGTTTATATATTTAGATACTAATGTGTTCACCATATGAAATATCTAATATCCTACATATAAATATATAAATATTACAATCAATAATGAATTCACTTGAAGGTTCCCCAAGCTTCTTTGGCTGTGTGAAGTTCCTATTCCAATGTCCTTGGTTTCCACATTCAGAACATCCCACATTCTATTCCTTTGTTTTCCTCTAGATTTTCTTATTCATTGAAGTATGGTGTTCTGGAGACTTAGAATTAGAATTCATCTTTATACCTTTTTTTGTTCTTCCTTTTCTTATTCACCATAAAGACCATTGGTTTTTCATGACCCATGTCTTTATTATCTTGGAAAATAAGAGTAAGAAATTAAGAAAGAGTTTTCTTTCTATTGATCATATTTTAATTCATAATAAAACCAGGGAAGGTATTAGGTATTGGGAAAAAAAAGATATCCATGTAGAACTCATTAAGGATATTAAACCTCAGGATGTCTAAGTGATATATATAGCCAATAATATTGATTATATGATAATTATATGGAACTGAATCTCTAAGTTTTCAAGTGAACTATGAATTTGATATCTCATACATCTCTTATATCTCTTTCTTATAATAGATATAATGAAGGTGATAAATGATTATATATGAATCTATATCCTCATATTTATTTAAAATATCACTGTAAATGAAGGATAAAACAAAAAATTGGACATAAATTTACTTATCCACATGCTTCCCATAGAGCGATAATTCTTCTTCAGAGACCTATTTGGAAAGAGAACTGAAAAGTAGGATTTCCAACACATATAATTTCCATTCATGGAATAGTATAATGTTTAAGCACCTATAAAATTATTGAAAATTTATGATGGTGAGAAGGTTATATTTCTATATTATTGACCATAGTAATATTTTCAAATATATGTGGTTCTCAATTTCTAAAAAAATTTAGAGTAGATAATTAGTACAACCTTGATTACCATATCAGATTAATAAATTTAAATTTTATTTAATTTTATCAATATACCAATATTTCATCTAAACCAAATATCCCTCACCATTAGCTCCATAATATCATGTTATATTTATATTCTAGATTAAGAGACCAATATAACATTCTCATAACCACGACATGGGTTTTGACAAGTGAATTGAAGGGGTTATGTATGCGTAACTTTCCAAATATATTAACTCTAAGTTACTTGATCTGTTGAGTGGATACACCAATCCTGAAACCCTTGATAAATATTTACTCAACCCTTTACTATCAGTTACACCATGTTTTACCTGGGAAGTCATCTCTTTATTTAAACCAAGTAAAGTCCCCTAAAAACTTCAAGATAAAAGTTCCCTGATAATTGAAATCACCTCGACTTTGGCCAATCAAGAACTCTGAACTATGAGTATGAATTCTAAATCAATTAATGGAAGGATATACCTACATAATATTTTTGTTGAGGTATCTTTATTCTTATGTGAAAATATCTAGTTTCACCTTAGCACATTCCTTGTTAATATTAAGTGGATTTTACTCAAGTGATTAACCATATATAATATAATTTATTCATAATCCAATATTATTTTATTTCATCATTCATGTTTTTTAATTCATTTAGTAAGTTATTGCATAGAATCAAAAAACATAACTAATCCACCATGAAACTGAAATAAATAAAATACAAGTGGCATGATCATGATATTATATAATAGTTAGTTTATCTAGCATATGATAAACTAACCCTTTACCCTAGGGGGAAATACCTTGAACTGTAGCTTGGTTCGTGTTACAACATTCCACCTCAACTCCTATGTATTGCATAGATTGGTTTTACCTTGACTTTTGGACTCAGACCATCGACTCTAACCCGAGATCTCTATCCTTAAATTATATTTTACTCACACACAGGTGAGGGGATCCAATTTATTAGATAAATGGGATTTATATAAAAGAAATTACATACACATACAACCTTACATAATAAGGAGGATATGATGACTCACATGTAATCATTTTAATTTAATAAGAATAAGGAAACCAATTACAAACATTTTTATAGTCTAAACTAATGATAATTCGTATACCATACAATGACCATACATTTTCAAATTGTCTACGAACTACTTCAATTTATTATTTAATTAAGATAAAGCACCATTAATTAATCCAATTAATTTAATTTATCTTAATTTCATTCGATAATACTTAAAATTCCATCATTCATTATTTTAAACAAATTTAATTAATTAATTTTATTTAAAATTAATAAAGTACACAAGTGTTCCTGGAGGAAACAACATGTACTTATTCAAACTACCTGGCATAATCCTTATTCTTGTTTATTCACTTAGAATCCAACACACATTTCATGATAGGTAATTACATGGCATGTAATGTCAAAAAAAATCATATAGAACACATGTGAATGGCGCTACATGTGATTCTCCTGATGCACTTGGAGTTCACTATACTAAAAGGAAATACACAAATTGTAATTTATATTTAACATGAAAATTAATTTAATATATAATTAATTATCCAATGAAATGGCACATACTATCGAATAAATGTTACACAAAACACATGTGAATAGGTATAATCATATAATTAATTCTTCTATTCACATTAAATTAAGCATATTGGTTGCAAAAGATTATGTGATGCGTACTTGGTAACATGAGATGTACTATCTTATACTTGTGTCCACAAAACACACCTAGGGATTCGGCGTGTGTCCTAACACATATGTGTATGAGGTACATGATGTGTAATCTCCCTACACGGTGTGTGACCACAAATTTATATGTTTTGTTAGTCCCCATGTCATGTAGGAGATATAAAACACTCTTGTACCCACCATAATCTCTATTATAAAGAAAAAAAGGACTACACAAGGTGTACAATAGTTATAAGACATGTAGTTATTCAAACCATATGCCAACCTATCCCGATATACATGATGTTCCAATTTTTTTTGGATATGATCTAATATCTACATGATGATCTAATAACATATAGAGATACATACGACATACATGGGTACATTACATATATTTTTCTGGTACACTCCATGTAATCTTGGTTTTTTGGATAGAACCTATTGCATATCCAAATGGAATTTGTAGATGTCTATTCATTTTATCTTAACCATTCATTAGTTATGTGAGTAAGAATAAAGAAAGGCAAGAGAAAATGATGTTCAGATTATAAAAATGATCCAATTTTAAATAAAATAAATCGAAAATACATGAAAAAAATTAATGATTAGTAAATAATTATAAATTAACCATGTGATTTCTCTGATACCACTTGAATGTTCCAGGCATAATTAAAGTGTCTTTTTTGGAATGACTAACTCATATTTTATTCTCAATTTATGAAAACCATTTCCATTCTTGATGAATTATTTCACGAAAGAATGATTTAAATCACACATTACATAAATTGTCAAATACCGGAACCATAAGATAAAGATGATCACATGTAATTTATCATTAATTTATAAGAATATCTAAATTTAATTAAACTTGTAATTATTTACTTATTGATGATCTAATTGACTTCATATTTTCATACCACTATTACACCGTAGGATCCAAGTGTAGAACCGCTCTAGCAGTGATCCACAATGCACTATAATATTTGATCATCACTATATAATCACTGGGAGATAGCAAGGTTGATCCTGATCACTTGCATTATTCGGGGTTGATCACATCAGAATTATTTTAAATAATTTTTGGTGTTCTCTTTAGGACTTGAGATAGGATGAGGAGAGGATAGAACTCTAGGTATATAGATCTATCTTTAGGGTTTTATAGAGATCCTTGATCTATCCATTGTGAAAACAAGAGTGATTATGGAAAGTGATATAATTGGATATTCTTTATAGAAGGTATAGGGTTAGAAACTTGCACACAATCCCTTTAATATTACTTAATTATTAGTTTACCACATGTATAATAATAATAATAGTGAAAATATTGTCATAAAACACTTGTAAATTCCACCACTTTAAGAATATATAAATAAATATTATTTACATCATTTCCAACTGGACCGTTAAGCTCGGTCTGCATATTGTCCTCAATATTTACCGAACCTTGAATAATGACTATTTATTTCATAAATAAACATCCTTACATTATTTTTTGATAAATATAATAAATATTTTATTTTCCATTCCTTGAATATTATTGTTATTTATTACTGTTTAGCACACTATTCTTTAAAAGAACTTATGATTAAATCTTGGTGATCAACCGGACTCGGAAAATTATTCAACCACAAAGAATGAATAATATTTATTCTAAATTATTAAATTCAACATTGAATTAAACTAATATCACATATAAAATTAGTATGTTACCTTTTAGTCCTATTTTATAGTATAATTAGGTAGACTATAGTATATAGAAATACCCAATGGACTTATCTTGGAAGCTCTATTACCATCTAACGTCTTGAGATATATGCCCGATGTCTCTTTTTATAATTTTCCAAAGATGAACTTGGATAACAAACTCCCTGGACATGGATTTATCTTGGAAGCTCTATTCTCATCAGAGGGAATTAGATATATACTTCCATTAATAAAAAATGGGGATAAATCCTTTCTCACATTATCCATTATGCAGTATTACTCATGACACACTCAATATATCCTACCTCACTGCAAGCATGTGTCATCACAATTTTTATTAATAAATTAAAGTAAACAACTTCTGATATTCATTAATGAGAATATTAAAGTCTAAGTATCAATACACATGTATGAAAATATGAACATCCAATGACCCAAATAAATGTGGATTTTCTATTGGCGAGTCTCTTCTTATGACAACTATACTTAGAGATTACCAAGGGAGAACACCATGAGAGTGTCTCAATGAATTACGAGACTCATAAACCTAATAGAGTAAATTTTTTGTGTCCTATCAGAAAATATCATTAATATATAGAATATATACTCAAGAATACTATTTCAGCACCTCTAGGTTCACATTATAGTGGGGAAATTATATGACCTTTTGGTGAGACACATATTATTAGGACATTATCACATGCTGTTTCATCTAGATGAACAATCAATATGGTATAAGAAACTTTATTATTATTCAAGATAATGAAAACATGTAATCAAGTACTTTGGAGTGGGTTCTTGGGAACCAAATCCAACATTTTCAACCTTCTAATGGCCTATACATGGATTACTCTGATATCGCCTTAATATTCCCACTATAAATGAAATATCAGGCCTTGTATAGACCCAAGAATACATTAATTTTAAATTAGTGGAAGCATAGAAGATGGATTCTATTTTTTCTCATTCAAAATAATTTGTAGGTATTTGGTTCAAGATGAATTTATGACCTTTAACAATTGGTTCTAGACTCGGTGCATAGCCTTTAATTTGAAATATATCTAAAATATTATTAATATAGGTTTCTTGAGACCATCTTGGAATGCATATGAACCTATATATATATTAATATTTAAGCCAATTACACAGGATGAATCACCCATATATTTCATGTTAAATATTTTTAAGAGATACTGTTTAACCTCATATAGAAAACCATTAAGATTAGTGGAAAGTAAAATGTCATCTACATATAAAACAAGAAAACATATTTTACTCCCACATACCTTATAGTATATTCATTGATCTATAATGTTTTCTTCAAACCCAAATAATAAAATTACACCATGAAATGATAAATTCCATTATTAGTATTCTTGTCTTAATCCATAGATAGAACATTTGAGATTTCACACTAAATACTCACCATTACTAGAGAGTAAACCTTCAGGTTATTCCATGTAAACATACTCATCTATATTACCATTAAAAAAATGAAATTTTCACATGAATTTGTTGCAATTCCAAGTAAAAATGAGTTATTAATTCCAATATAATGAGTAAGGAATCCTTTTTAGATATAGGAGAAAATGTATCAGTATAACTGATCCCTTCCTTTTGAGTGAACCCTTTAGAAACTTGTTGAGAATCATATCTCTCAAAGTTTTCTATTGAATTTCTCATGGGTTTTAAAACCCATTTACATATAATAGGACTTTCAACAAGTTATAAATCAACAAGGACCCAAAATTCATTACTATTCATGGAATTTGTATCATTAATCATGGAATCATACCACAAATTTTACTGTTTTCAACCCATGGCCTATAAAAATGTTATGGGATCATTTTTGACTCCAATATTGTAGTTATATTCTTATAGATACACAATATAATCACTAGAAATTTATGGATTTATCAACACTGTGGAGCTTATCAATGATTCACCATCATTTTATAGATAAAATTATGGTTCAACTGGTTGTTCAATATCATCTTATTCTTGAACCATTTTATCAAAAGGATTATTATCAACCATTTGTAAAATTATATTTATTAGAACATCACTAAATAAATGAGGAGTATTATGAATAATTATCAATCTATCGCCCAACATAGAGGGATGAGCTTCTGAATGATCTTCATCATATTTTTCTTTGATGAGGTCGCTCCCACTAATCATGTCATTTTCAAGAATGTTTACATTTCTTTATTCCACAATTTTAATGTTCAACAATGGACACTAAAAATGGTATCCATTATATCTTTTAGTATATCAAACGAAGTAGATAATAATAGTAATATGATATAACTTACTTTGTTATGGATTATAAACTCTCACTTTTTTTGGACATCCCAAACACACACATGTCACAAACTAGGTTTCTAACCCGTAAACAATTCAAAATTTGTTTTTGAAACTACCATTATTCAAACGCAATTCAAAATGTATGATGCCTCTTTAAGTGATTAAATCCTCAATAATTTAAGAAATTTATAGATTCTTGGAACACCTCATATAATTTACATTAAAGTTTAGTTTCTTATTTTATCTGCACCGTTATGGTTTGGTGAACCTAGCATAGTGTAATGTGAAACAATTCCATTTTCTTAATGAAACCATTGAAATGACCTAAGTAATTAACAAACCTTAGTGTATCTCACATAATGTTCTACACCTTGATATGTCCTAATGATCTTACTTTTTTTCAATATTTTTTATCTACTTCTACCTTAAAAACTTTAAAGGTGTCAAGTGATTCATTTTTATTATGAAGAAAATAGAGATATATATATCGTGAATAGTCATCAATGGTTGAAATGAATAATTTATGGTCTTTTAAATCCATGTATGATATATATATATATATATTAATGATTTCCAATATGGATTAACTTTTATTAGAACATTTCTTTGATTTATTGGTTTTAATTACCATAATGCAATACAAACATGTTTCAAAATTAGTGAAATCAAGAGTACTAAGTACCCCATCATGAAATAATAAT
Source organism: Viscum album (assembly GCA_963277665.1). Classification (NCBI taxonomy): domain Eukaryota; kingdom Viridiplantae; phylum Streptophyta; class Magnoliopsida; order Santalales; family Viscaceae; genus Viscum; species Viscum album. Next base: position 820,302,110 of record OY728165.1, read on the forward strand.
TAAATACTTCATTTTGAGATATTTAATAGTATTTAGTTCCATAACATAGAATAATTTTCATTTATAACATGTCTTTTAATAATAGTATGAACACGCATGTTATAATTATTAATTTTAATAACATGTCTTTTAATTTCCGACGATGTCTTTTCCATATACCAAGGAAAAATTATTTTTAAAAAATATGAATGTAAATCCCAATGGTACATGTTTGGAAGCTAAAATAAATTTTCCAGAGAAACTTTGAACAAAAAATGAATCTTCTAAAAAAAATTAAACCTAGTACATAACACTACAATGAATTTACCCATAGATTTTACATGTAATAACATCTTTTTTTCTGAATAGTCACCTAGAACATTTCCAATTGGTTTCATTAGGTTTTTCATACCCTGTAAGGTATTCATAATATGGACTATAAAACTAGAATAAATCTACTAAATGTTATAAATATTATATATAAACTTTGTTTCATAAAAAACTAATGATATTGAAATACCATTCTTTTCCATCCATTTCTAAAATTTAGGACAAATTTTATTTAGATGTACTTTTACTTTAGAGAAGAAAAAAATTAGTTCCTTATTAATATTAAGTTGGGGTATTAATTTCTCTTTCCCATTCCTACAGGCTTGAAAATTATGATCCTTTTGTTTCTGGTGCATTTTAACATATTGGATTCTCCCATTTCTACCACAAGAATTTATTCCTCTTGAACTCACATGGTCATTAATTCATTAATTTACCATTTATCTTTATGTGTGTTATAAGATATTTTAAATGGATAATATTGCTGTGGAAGAGTCTAGGGAATATAATTCACTATAAATAGATCAAATATATCAACCTCCATATTCTTAAGTTGAGCCATAATATCCCTCACCTGCATAATGTGATCTCACACACCTTTCATGGTAGTGAGTCTCATAGATTTTAACTTCATGATTAATATGCTTGATAACTAATTATCTAAAGTGATTAACTAACCATCTATTAATTTCATCAAGTCATGAACATTATTATTCTCATCAACTGAACCATGAATGGTAGCATACAATTTAGTTTTAATGAATATTGTACTGATATATTTTGACTCCTCCCAATGTTCATATAATGTTACATACTCTAGTGTGTAAAAATTATTAACTACATGAGGTTTATCCTTCTAAATGGAATAATAAATTTCCATTCATCTCAGATGAAGAATAATTCTATCCTTATAAATTTTATAGTTTTCACCCTTTAATTTAGGAATTCCACATTGAATATTAGAAAAACATGATGGTATAACGAAAAATTAAATACATGCTTATTAGTCAAAATAACATAATTTACATAGTAAATTATGTCAACATGAGTCTAAAAATTTTAAAATTTTATGTGGATGAAATTTTAAATTTAATATATTCATAAAATAAGTTAATAATTATAAATTAATATTTTAATTCATAAATTCATGAATTATAATTTGATAATTCAAGAGACCATATGAAAAAATATTAATTTTTTAACATTTATAATACATGTGGGTAAATTATGAAAATTAAATCTAATATTTCATCTAATGAAAATATAATAAAATTCCCATGGTATGAAATTTATTAAAATTTTCATATATATCATTTTATGTGATTTAATGAATATTTAAATTTATTTAATTTGGAATGGTGTAAAAAAACTTAATTTTTAATTAAATTTACAAAAATCACAGTTAAATAATTATTTTAATGAATTAAAATTAATGATATATAAATATATTTAATTTCTTAATTTGAAACAAGTGCATGTATTATTTAATGCAATTTTACTAAATTTATAAATTTTATTTAATTAATAATATTGTGGGAAAACATAATTTCAAAAAATTTTACAATAAATCACAATTAAATAAATATTGGACTAAAGAATTAAAGATATGTAATAGACATATTTAATAACTGAGATGAAGAAATTAATAGTGTAACGACCCAGGTATTTATAGGATAATAATTTTTGATTTCTATTAATAATTATGAATAAGATATTAATTTTAAGTTAAAGGTTATGCTTTTTCTAGTAGCGTACTTGACCCAAAACAATAGGCTTCTCCAAAATCATACATTACACACAACACTGAGTTATACTAAAAAGTAATACAATAAAAATATTATTATTTTAAATGGAAGTTAATGCCTAGCCGTTGGAATGGTAGGAATGAATATTTTAAACTGAATTTTTAAATATAGTTTATACATGTTTAAATTATGATTCATTGAATACCAAATTTATTAGAGATGGAAATCAAAAACCAATTGAATATAGTGGATGTGTTTTTATGAAAACCTATTTAAAAGAGAATAATTTTGTTTTCATATCACTTTTTATGGTTTTTTATTCAATGAAAAATAAATGATATATATTCAATGTGATGTTTTAAATTCATCTTACTAGTTTTCTAGGTATGATATAAGAATAAATTCATTTTCGGATATAAGAAGAATTTTTCTAAAAATGTAGTTTTACCTCCTTTTGATGGAGAAACCTTTTTAAATCTAGTTTTGAAACCTTTATATGTTTTATAAAAAAAAACTTCTTCATTAGAAGCATAAAATCAAAATTTACTTTGGATGAAATTTTGGTATTTTTCTGCTAAAGTTCATTTTTTAATGAATAATGAAAAATATTGGATTTTAATTCAAAACTGCCTTTTAATATAATTTATTTATATAGTTATATTCTACTGTTAATTGGTTTTAAAGTTTAATTGGATTATATTTTTATCATTTAATCAAATTTTTTTCATTTTATGTAATTTCACTTTGAAATTAGACATAAACACATGCCAATCTTTTGGTAGTTTTTACGTCTTAAAAACACATTTTTTGGTTTTGAAAATGGGAATTAATTTTATATTAATTTATGAAACTTATGAGTTTTGAATTTAGAAAAATGGATTAAATATTTTGAGTCAAGGGGTCCAAATTTTTTAAATAGGAAACTTTTATTTTTAGGCATTATGAATAGTAACTTCAGTAAATATTTTATTTATCATGGTTAAAGGGTAAATCCAGTAAATAAGGATAAAAAATAAAAATATAATAATATTAAATTATGCTAACACATGTCCTAGACCTTTTGGATGAGATATTTATGACCATGGTAATCCTTGGGTCTATTTTAGGACCCCATGGATCCACTTGTGTGAGAAAATGACATTTAATTACATTTAATTTAAAGTTAAGGAAAATATAATCTAAACTTGTATCTCTTAGTAAAACAATTTTATATGGGGTTATATAAGTTATAATTTAGAATATAAATAATAATTATTAATATAAAATTATTTCCTATATCATGGTATATTATTCACAATTTTTAGATATCAAATAAATAAATATATTTAGGACACAATAATGATGTAGTGATTACCTTATGAATGAATGATTTAAATAAATGAGATTATAAATATTAAAATAAATTTATTTTGAATATTTTTATACCATCCAATATTTTTAGGTATTATTATGACTTGTTATATTTTAATTTATGAGGTTTTTTAAAAGAATCAAGTTCTTATGGATTTTTACAAAAGTCATGATATGAATAGTATAAAAATTGACATAAATTTGTTTTTAAAACAAATACTATTATATTAAATGATATAATAGTCCTAAAAATATAATATTCATCCAAATGAATTATATAATGTTGTAAATATAATTAGTGAACCACTTGAGGTTCTATTGGAATTTTATGGTAACTATATCAACCATATAGTATGAATATACAAGAAGACATGGTAATAGTTAAATTTGTTAAGTAAGGGTCAAAGCTAAATGATAAGGTTAAATTTGAAACCAAGCCTTGTCTGAAACCTATTGGTTGAGAGGATTTAAAACAATACTAATCTTATATTTTAATTAAAAGAGTTTTTTACCTTTTTAAAATCTAAATTCAATTTATAATAAAATAATCGTTCAAGACATTCCTAAAATATCCCTTCTCCCTCTTATAAAAGGCTACCACCTCTAACCCATTACTCACACCTCAAAATCCCCCTGGCTAGTCCAAATGTTACTCCAATAATATTCCAAAATCCATCTATTTCTCTTATAATCATTACCTTATGCATAAGGCAATTCAAGAAATCCTTTTGGCTCAAATCAAAGGGAGTTAACCGTTTTAAGAGGTAGCATCTTTTCTAAAGTTCCTTTCCTATATTCTATTCTTCACTCCCTATTCTATTTTATTCTTTGATTACATAAAAACAATAGTATCCTCAATATACTATGATGTTTTTATGAGAAGTATTCAAACTACATTTACAAAAACCTCGATGTAATGTATTTAGAACATACTGTTTCTTTGGACGGTGAACTATTGTCTCATGAAATGATGATTGTTTAATTATCTACTAACGCCTATCATGGTATCCATTATGATGTAATTGTATTTATATGATATATATTATATCTATATTTTATTTATTATTCTTTAATTTTTATTTACAATATACCTTTATGCTTTTCATGATGTGTAAACACGATAATTTCATTTGAGGAAGCGCAAACTGCCGCCCCCTCAAAGTGATATAACTTGTTCATGCCATACATGGAACGTATAAAGGATGTTATTAATAAACTTATGTAACATATATAAAATTTGATATGATACTATAATTATAATAGACCTATGTATCATTAAGTTTTCATTCCATTACTTATGAAATTGAAATGAAAGTAGCGTTCATGCCTACGTATGACTTACCGTCTCCATTAATGGAAAATTTCATTTCTTATCCCCAAATTTTATGGAATATTATAAATATATATATACTAGATATATTTGATATATATATATATATATTAATAATATTATATAGATAATAGACTTTTTACCACATTAAAAAATTGTAATTATAACAAGATCATTTTCGACCCAGGTACCCAATATCGACAAAACGACTGATATTAACTTAAATAATTATGTAATTTTTATAACATGGTAATAAGTGATATAAAAGGAATAATTGAAGTGGAAAATGTTCCAAAGAAAGTATAAATTAACTTGAGTTTACTATTCAGAAAATTAAAGAATGGACAAGTCATGTCGGACACGAGGTAAGGGACTTCATACAATATCCTTTCCTTGAGGCATATTTTGATTTATACATGACATTATTTTATACAGTGTATAAAACCATTTTAATTTTAATTTATTTCAAATGGAATTATTTATCTATGAATCATTTTACTAAATGACAAATGGAATGTTTTTTAACATATGCGGAGGCAAAGACCTCTCCATCACCATAATCGTTATTTAGATTCCAATATAATCCTTATTGTTTTTAAAAGGAAAAGAAATACCTTATTCCCTTTTTTGGTGTTTTCATATTGAATTTTTTTGAAAGTTATTTTGTATTTTAATATCTTTAAATTATTTCTTGTGATTTCAAATGAAATTTTATTAGTGAAATGTTTATATTTGAAATATTTTATGTGTTACTATTATATAATGGTACTTGGACATTTGACAGGTGATTACGTGATAAACCAATGACAGTTGGTTATGAGATAAACCAAATAATGGGTGGTTCCATGATAAACCAAGGAAATGTGGTTACGTTATAACCTCCAATGCATTGGGTATGGAAGTTGGCCGTATGACTATTACATTTAGTGATATGTGTGGAAGTCGACCATATATTTATTCAATTTAAGTATGTTTATGTCCCAAGTAACCTTTATATGCTATATGTTGTTTTATACAGGCTTTATGGTAATATTTTGGTTACAAAAAGGATAATAAATGAGATTATATTCAATGAAGTGTTTTTTCTACTTCTGTAAGGAGAAAAGTTTTAAATTATGATAAAGCATTCATGATTTACATGTTGTTTTAAAAAAATAATAGTTTTATTTCTTTGTGTATCCCATACTGAGATTTTTATGCTCATCCAATGTATTGAAATGTTTTTCCTAGGACTTAAATATTAATAGGTTCAAGGATGGTATCAAGAAAAATTCAATCTGTCTAAAACATGGAACTAGAAATGTTTCTTTTTTTATGATTTTTTGTTTTATGAAAAAAATGGATAGTGAGTAGAAATATCTACTTGTAATATTCAAGTTGATATGTATAAGTTATGACCTCATTCTTTGAATATATAAACTTTAAAAGATCCTAAATGTAAATTATTAACTTAATTCAAGTTTATGCAATGTTTAAGGCTGGGGCCTTATAGATGGTATCAGATGCCAGTTTAGATAAATTTAGTTGTCAGTGTGTTATTTAAGAATAAGTGAGATAACCATAATGTTTAGCATATTAGAAAGAGTCATAGTTATTTTAGATAAATTTAATGAGTTTAAGATAACATGAATAAGTATATCTTAGTATTTACCCTCTTCATAAGATATTATATGATGATTTTACTGATATTCTCACATTGAACTTTTTGGTTTTAGTAAATGGCTGGATCTAGGACGAATGAAAGTAATAATGGATGTGAAGAATGTTATGTTGGTTTTCTGAATAAGAAATTGAATTGAATGGGAGCTACAATAAGAACTCTTGTGTTTATTCTCAAACAACTATCTAGAGTCATGATTGATGACCTAAACCCTGGTGATTTTTATAAGGCATTATATATGAGATAAAAAAATCCCTATGGAAGTTCAGGTAATAATAATAAAGGCAAGTTTATTAAAAAACCTATGTGTTAAGGATGTGGAAATAAAAACCTTACAAAAATTTTCAAAGGGATATGAAGATTCTATAGATGTGGTATTGAAGGTCATAAAGCAAGAACCTTCCATGGATAAAGGAAGCATCCAGTTGACTCTAGTAAAGGGAAAAAAGTTCTTTCTAAGGGATCAATTGAATGTTTTAAATGTGGTGTGCATGGTAATTACAAAAATATATGTGCTATGAATAAGGTTCCGGAATGGGATCAATAGGACTGTAAAAATATATATTTACTAATACCTAATGGCATTCTAATTGAAGATGATGAAACTGACAATAAACAATGAAAGGTATGTATTATTTTTTACCTGATTTTTTGACATTATTGAATCTAAAGATATGATTCATGATTTGTTTTTTAGGAAAAAATTTTTATGGAATAAGTTGGAAAATAATAGCTAATGGATCATGAATAATGTTGAATGAGTAGTCTACATATATGGTATTCAATAGTTATGGTATATTTTAGGATGATGAAATGCTTAAAAGTATTAAATATCTTTTGATAACGAGATTACTTTGGAAAAAATTTTCTAGTATTTGTAACCCTAAAGTTTGATATGTGAAAATGTTATTAAATAAAGAATTATCTTTTCTCATGTGAACATAATGGATAACCTTTTGGGTTCATATGATCTTTTGTTTTTGAGGTGATAAATGGTTATTAAATTTAGGGATGAAAAATGAAAGGTATTAGAAAAAAAGTGAGGATAAAATAATTCATGGTTATTTTTTGAAGAAATTATATTATTTTTTAGGATGTTATAAGAATGATATGGTTTTAGAAAAAGGACAAACTGCAGGATGGGTGACAACCCATTGTGTCCGGTAAGGCCATGGAAATCAAACCCATAACCCAAGGGTGACAAGGGCGCATCGCCTACCACTGCCTTCATGAAGTCCCCGATTAGTACGACTTATTTTTTTAGTTAAATGATTTTATTGATCAAGAATAAGTTGATTTGGGATATTATGTTTTATCAAATAGATATCCTTAGTATAGTAAAATGATTTTGTTATTATGTGATAAAGGTTATTTTGGAAAAAATTTCTCTTTATGTATATGCCTAAGGATTTCATGACCCCCTCCCACCAAAGATGCCCCTCCTGAGCTGGAAATGGTGAAAGGGAGATAATGAACCCCGAGTCCCACCTCCAGTAGGCCCCAGGGTGGCGACTAGCACCAAGGGTATGAGTTTTTACAAATATGGGTGGCATTAACCTTTTTATTATTTAAGATCGGGAAATAGGATGAGTCAAACACCAAAAGAAAAAGAACAATTAAATGTAAATAAACCTAAACCAATCCCACATGCATGTTTAAATAGTTCTGAAACAAGTACAAGTACAAGAAAACTCAAAAGTACAATAACAAAAGAAACAAGAGTACATCAAACTACAACAAATCCAACTGTCCCGACTAGTAAGGTCCCGCACGACCCTGTTAGTCCTCTTGGAAACCTAAAAGTAAACGTAGGGTGAGCATACAATTATAATCGGTAGGGAAACCTAAAGCTCTCGTGCACAAGTGGGGAGACATCCTAATGTCCCGTGAGAACAATAGAAGAAACCAAAACCTATCAAGGAATTCTATCCACCCAACCTCACCAGCCACTCTCACCAAAACACAAAACAATAGGTAATAATATAAAAGAACAAGATTATTGGGTGCCCCGCACTATTTCCCACTAGTTAGCTGCTCTTCCTAATGGTGAACATCCTGACGCTACCACACTCTTCCTGCTCGCACACACATGGTCCCCAAGAACCACAAATCCCACCCGCACACACCTAGGCCTCACAACCACATATCTCGCCCGCACACACCGGGGCCTCACAACCATACATCCCGCCAGCACACACCTGAGCCTCATCCCAAAGATTCTTAGGAAAAAATTAAACCTGCTCGAAGAGTCTTGGGCTAAAAACCACCCCAAACGAAACCTACCCGAGAGTCTTGGGTGTAAGGTCACCTCAAGCCATCACAACCTATAGAAGAAGAAGCATGGATGAGCTAGTAACTAAGGGGAAAACACCATCTCCCATGAAATGGGAGTGTTCGTCACTAAGTGATCAACATGGGTGGGGTGCGAAAAAACACAAAGATACAGATTTATATATGTATACCAAACACATAGCCCAACCTTTGGATTCTAAACAGAGAAACTGAGCACGTGCCTCGGCACTGCTACTACGAATCATGCATACAACAAACAACCCCAACCCCATTTAGTTTTTCATGTTTCAACATAATTAGTTTATTAGTTCCTTAACTACTGGGAAATTATCCACAACCAACCATACCAATTGTTCGTAAAACATATCCGTGCCATCCACAATTTAAGTTAGGAAAACACAAGCAACACAAACAAGTCCCTTCATATTAAACAACCATCCCCATTGATTATTATTCCCATTCCATTACCATGCCACACCATTCATTAACTCTTCAACTTTTATTTATTATTCAAAACCCATAGTTTGTTCACATTCAAACCCATCCCTGCAACCCCGCTGCCAACCACCATAACCACAAACACACCGAAACCCGTACATCATCATCCTTTGATACCACTTATCGTAGCCCCGCTGCCCATCACAAATATAGAATTAACACCAAACCACAACCAAGCCAACCGTAGCCCCGCTGCTCACCCGATCCACAACAACCCACAAAAGACCCCCTTCACCATCACCCACATGTTTATTATTTCAGTTTTGTTCAATCGGGGTGATCACACAAGGGTTCTAGTTATTCATTTAAATCATCCAACTTTACGTGATTATCCAAATCCCACATTCCATAAAGTTTCCATCCATAAATGGTCTATAAAGATAGGGCAAAATTTAATTACGCAAGTAAAGGCCCCCAATGACCGTGATTTTCAGTAGGCATAAGCCTATTCAATGCTCAACATAACAATAGAATAAAATAAAGATAAACATAAGAACTTCCCCATCCCTGTTCTATAATCTAGTTATTATTTTTATTAAATCGGTTCAAATGTGTTTCACATAAACAAGAGGATACCCACCCCGCATGATGCACAATTTAGAGAGACGAAGGTAAGATCCCTACCTCAACAGGTTCTGATAAAAATGCTCCCCCAGATCAGCTTTATAAGACGTCCGTTGTCATCCGTCACTTCTGTCAAAACCCTGAAAAACCTGCTTGGGTGGAAGTTGGGAAGGAAAGGCCAAAGGGACAACAACAAATCTAAGCTCAGAAGTTCCGGCTTGTCGTTACGATCCCGTGGCCGCTGACGGATCATAAATCGGAGCTCAGACGAAGAAGTTATGGAGGAAAGGAGCTTTGTAGTCTCTTGGGAGATCTCATCTCGAAGTAGAGGTGAGGATAGGAGTGATTTGAAAAGGAGGAGAGGCCCCCTCTTTTTATAGGCGAGAAAAACTAAAGTACACAGCCTGTTCTTTCTAGTACACGGTGTGTACTCAGCCATTTCCCATGGTCTCCATGCGGCTCCCAAAACGGCCTTCGACGCGGAACACGATCGTTGACTGGTCGACACACGGTTTGAGGGTAACGCGTACGCGGGGAGGGACTACATGGCATGTAGTATGTGCTACACAGCGTGTACTTATTTATTTCACACGAAAAGGACACGACTTCAACACGACACACGACCATTGAATGGTCAACACACGATTTGAGGGTAACGCGTACGCGGGGAGGGACTACACGACATGTAGTATGGGATACACGGTGTGTACTCATTTATTTCACACGGTAAGGACACATATTCAACACGGGGTATACCCGGTGAGGTGGTACATGGCGTTTAGTTACAAAATTCTGAAAAGTGTGGGAAAATTCCATTTTACCCTCCAGAACACTTCATGACCTTCTTTTCGAAAAAGGAATGGGCCAGAGAGGTCCGAGCCATTACATCAGATACCTCTTAAAGCATTATCGTCCCCGAGAATTCAGAAACCAACCCAGAGGAACCCAACACGATACCTCTTAGGTCTCTCGTTATAACAGGAACCCATCTAACAACCCTAATCATATGAGTTAGGAATTACTTCTCCTATGTCGAGATATTATCCGCTTTAGGCGGCACTGACATGCCTGCACGGGTTTAATCACATCCTCATTAATACTTCTCGATTAAAAATTGGGTCTTCCCACTTCCATACATTAGGATTTTTCAACTTGCACTGCCCCCAACGCCGTACAACCAACACACTGCCCGAACACGTGGTTTGGGGAAATTCCTTCTCCTATGTTGCGATATTATATACTTTAGGCGGCACTGACTCGCCCGTACGGGTTCAATCGCATCCGCATTAATGTGTCTCAATTAAGGATCAGGTTTTTTCCTTTCCCCACACATCCGGACATGTTACACACTTCTAGAGATCAAGGAAACAAAAAGTCTCACAACTGAAAAGCCAAGCATTCCATATATCAAAGGTACAGAGTATAACATAAAAATATATCTCAGAAGAAAAAACAAAACACAAGTCAAAACAACTTCGGGTACTGAGCATGCATCTGGGCCTCCCACTCCCAAGTGCTCTCCTAGAGGCCTCCATGCCTCCACAACACACGAACCAAGGCAATGGTTTGTCCACAAAGCACCTTCTCTTTATGATCCTCGATTCTGACTGGTCATTCTTTGAAGGTCGCGTTGTCTCCCATATCTAACTCTCCCCAGTCAATAACGTGAGAGTCATCATGTAAGTACCAATGAAGCTGGGAGACATGGAAGACATCATGAACCTTCTCCAACTAAGGTGGTAGGGCTAGCTGATATGCCACCTCACTAACTCGCCTTAGCACCTCGAAAGGTCCGATGAACCTAGGAGAGAGCTTACTCCCCTTCCCAAACCTCCACTGCCCCCATCGAGGGGAAACCTTCAATAACACATGATCTCCCACCTTGAACTCCAAGGCCTCCTCCGACGACCAGAAAAAGAATTCTTTCATTCCTGATCCACTTTCATCCTCTAACGCACAAGCTGGACTTTCTCTGGCCCAAGAGGACCTGTCTCACCAATCTATGCCCAACAAATGGGTGAACGACATGGTCTTCCAAACAAAGCCTCAAATGGTTCCATGCCAGTAGTAGAGTGGAAGTTTTTGTTGTAGTCAAACTCTACTAAAGGAATGTGTCGCACCCATGGTCCTCCGAAATCCAGAACGTATGCCCGCAACATGTCCTCCAATGTCTGGATAGTCCACTATGTCTTCCCATCGGTCTGGGGGTGGAAAGCAATGCTAAGGCGTAGCTGGGTGCCAAAAGCATGTTGTAACCCCCTCCAGAATCTTGAGGTAAACCGAGTATCTTGATCTGAGATGATAGTCTTTGGAACTCCATGCAACCGCACCACCTCATCTACGTATCTCTATGCTAAGGTACTCACCGGGCCTGACTCCTTAATTGCTAAGAAGTGAACTGATTTCGTCAGTCGATCCACCACTACCCAGATAGCATCATAACCACCCTAAGATCTGGGTAGTCCTGTGATGAAGTCCATCAAGATGTCATACCATTTCCACTTAGGTACATCTAAAGGATGCAAAAAAGCACTAGGAACACGGTGTTCAACCTTCACTTGCTGACACACTAGGAATTTAGCCACAAACTCCGCCACTGCCCGTTTCACCCCGGGCCACCAAAACTGTTCCTTCAGGCCTCAGTACATTTTTGAAACTCCTGGATGTACCGCCAAGGCTGATCTATAGAACTCACAGAGAACTCCCTCACACATCACCTTTGGAACAAACATCCTTCCATGTAAAAGCATCTGATGTCAGCTATCCACTGACCATCCTTCTGGAGAGTTTCCCTGATCGACACGATCACGCATTACTTCCGCCTCAGAGTCCCCCCACTGAGACACTTCCACCTACTGCAATAAGGAGGAATGCACCATCATCTGAAACAAATAGCCTCTAACACCTTCTACCCTTTCATCCAAGCGCAAGGAATCCAACTCTCCCATCGCTTTCCATGCATAAGTGTATTCCTAAACCACTTCCTTATGCAACTTCCTGCTCAGGTCATCAGCCACAACGTTGCCCTTACCTTTAGTGTAAGAGATCTCAAAGTCATATTCTTGGAGAAAATCGACCCATCTCCACTGTCATAAATTCAGGTCACGCTAGGAGAAGATATAACGTAAGCCCTTGTGATCGGAGAAGACCACAAAGTGCCCCCCAAAGAGGTAATGTCACCACAAATTCAGTGTGAACACTACTACTGCAAGTTCTAGGTCATGGGTGGCATAGTTATACTCAAGAGGGTGCAACTTCCTAGACCCATAACAGATCACACCCTTCTTCTTCATCAGTACACACCCAAAACCAAGGCCATAAGAATCACAAAACACCACATACAACAACCCTTCCTCTGGAAACCTGAGTATGGGAGCACTGACCAACTTCTCCTTCAGGTAGTTGAAAGCTTTCTAGCACTGCTCGCTCCCTAGGAATACCTGGTTCTTCCTAGTCAAAGCTGTTAATGGAGCAACAACTTGAGAGAAGTCCGAAACGAACCTCTGATAATAACCTGCCAACCCCAGGAAACTACGAACTTCTTCCACACTCTTGGGTGCTGCCCAAGAAACAACTACCTCTATCTTCGACGGGTCCACTGACACTCCATGTTAAGACACTACGTGCCCAAGGAAGTGTACCTATTGTGTCAAGAACTTACACTTAGACAATTTCCCATAAAACTGGTGATGTTGAAGGACTTCCAAGACTGCCCTGATATGCTTACCATGCTCCTCCTCTGATCTTGAGTAGATCAGGATGTCATCGATAAACACAATGATGAACCGGTCCAGAAACTCTCGGAAGACAAGGTTCATAAGTCCCATGAACACAACTGGTGCATTCGTAACTCCAAATGGAATCACTATAAACTCAAATTGCCCATACCTGTACCTGAAAGCCGTCTTCGAGATGTCACTGTCCTTTACCCTCAGCTGATGATATCCAGATCATAGATCAATCTTAGAAAACCAACCTGCTCCCCTCAGTTGGTAGAAGAGATCATCTATCCTTGGAAGGGGGTAACAGTTCTTGACCGTTACCTGATTCAACCTTCGGTAGTCTATGCATAGCCTGAGACCACTATTTTCATTCTTCTTGAACAAAACTGGAGCACCCCATGACAACACTCTAGGTCAAACAAAACCCTTATCCATCAGATCGTCAATCTTAATACGCATCTCCCGCAACTCCAAAGGTGCCATCCGATAAGGGGACATTGAAATTGGATGGGAACTAGGCTGTAATTCTATCCCGAACTCAACGTCACGTCGGGGGGGGGGGGGGGCGGGGGTAGAGTCACAACCTCCTCGGAAAAAACATCGAGGAACTCCCCAACAACCTCTCGGACATCCGCCATCTCTATATCAGCTGAAACCAATGGTAACCTACCTAACAAGGAAAGGAGAGGCTTCACATGCCAGATTCCTACAAGATAGCTCCTCTCACCAACAAAAGATACACGTTGCCCATCCACGTCGGAGAACATGACTCTTCTTTAGAAGCAGTCGATAATGGAATTAACAGAAAACAACCAGTAAATACCTAGAATGACATCGTATGGCCGCATCTATAGAAAAAGAAGGTCCCCACTAGATCGATGCGGTCCCAACATCATCCCACATCACCGGAAAACACAAGATAAAGTGGTCTGGCCTCCGATTGGTGTACTCAGCACCAGTGGTACGAAAATCCTCTCTATGTCTAGTCCCAAAGCATGGGCTAGACCAGGTGAAACAAAGGAGTGTGAATCTCCCAAATCGAATAAGGCAGGAATTAGAGTGTTGAACAAACAAATTGTACCTTGCACCACCTCAGGTCTTGCTGGAGCTACCAACTCTACTGCGTGCAACTGTCCATGCCCAGCTCCTCTGCCTCTCTGATGTTATCCACCTCCCCGACCATGCCCTGGTCGAGGTCCCTGAGAAGAACCCTGAGGTCGGCCTCCTCCAACAAAGTCTTCCCTCGAAGGAGTAGGGTCCTACTACTGCTGGAAGGGTCTCTCTGGAAACTGGTGCTACTGAGGCGGGCGTTTAACCTACCCACCTCCACCGTACTGAGCTCGGGTCGGGCACCGACTCTTAATGTGCCCGAAACCTCCTCAATAGAAACACTTCGGTCCTGAGCTCTTGAAAAAGGTACAAGGAACCGAAGATCTGAACAGGAACTACCGGGGCCTGCTCCCTACTGTCCTGAACCTGGAAGGTCCTGTCGCAGGAGACCTGCTGCTGACTGCCTTCCCCTTCGACGAACCCGGCTGAATCCCCTCACGTGGTGCACCTCCCTATGAGTGCATCCTCTCTACAACCTCTGCCTTCTTCTGTACTGCCAAGTACGTCAGAAGGGTGAAGGGGGTGACAACATACTGGAGCGAAGGACGAAGCACCTCCTACAAACGTCTTTCCCGAGACTCCTCATCTGGAAGGAGATCCGGAGAAAAGCATAGGAGATCCTTGAACTTGATCCCCAACTCTTGTACTGACATACTCCCCTGCTGGAGGGAGAGTAACTCCTACTGCTTTTCCACCTTGATCATAGAAGAAAGGAATTCCTCTTGGAACTCCTTCTCAAAGTCAGCCCACGAAACCTCTGCCTCTGACCTCTCCCTGAGGTAGAGTGTCCACAATTGTCGCGCCGTACCTCTCAGCTGACTGACTGCTAGGGGAACCCAGTACTCCCTCGGAAAACGGATCAAAGTAAAAGCGATCCCTAGCTCCTCAAGACACCCCTCCATCTCCGTATCTGAAGTAATACACTCGTACTTCTTAAGGGTTTGTCTCTGGAAAGAATGGAGAGTTTTCTGCCACTGGGTATCTTCCTCCTCTCGGTCAATCCTCAACTGATCGACCGCCTGAATCTGCTGGGCCTCAGCCGTCTGAGTCACCCAGGGACATCGTCTAGGTTCCATAGTTGTATGGTAAACAAATATCACCTAAGCCCAAGTAGTAAGGAAATTTCTCAAGGTTTTATTTTATCACATTATTTCAATTTCTTTCCCAGAACACCCAAATCAAGTAAAACACAATCATGATGATGCATGTACCTTCCCTAGGGTCTCTACCCTACAATCAATGTAGTCTCACTTGGTCGTTCGGTAGGCTCAGAGTCGTTTCATTGGATCAAGGGGCCCCTAAAATCCCATGTCCTAGCTGGTCTTCCCTGGCCTATGTCAGACACCAAGATCAGCCAACACTTTTGCCATACCATCCCATGCAATTCTCACTGTGCCTAACTCCAAAATCCATCCTATCTCTCAACCATCCCTCTGATACCATTCTGTCATGACCCCCTCCCACCAAAGATTCCCCTCCTGAGCTGGAAATGGTGAAAGGGAGATAATGACCCCCTGAGTCCCGCCTCCAGTAGGCCCCGAGGTGGTGACTAACACCAAGGGTATGAGTTTTTACAAATATGGGAGGCATTACCCTTTTTATTATTTAAGATCGGGAAATAGGATGAGTCAAACACCAAAAGAAAAAGAAAAATTAAATGGAAATAAACCCAATCCAATCCCACATGCATGTTTAAATTGTTCTGAAACAAGTACAAGTACAAGAAAACTCAAAAGTACAATACCAAAAGAAACAAGAATACAAAAAACTGCAACAAATCCAACTGTCCTAACTAGTAGGGTCCCGAACGACACTGGTAGTCCTCCTGGAAACCTAAAAGTAAATTTAGGGTGAGCATAAAAGTATACTCAGTAGGGAAACCTAAAGCTCTCGTGCACAAGTGGGGAGACATCCTAATGTCCCGTGAGAACAACAGAAGAAACAAAAACCTATCAAGGAATTCTATCCACCCAACCTCACCAGCCACACTCACCAAAACACAAAACAATAGGTAGTAATATATAAGAACGAGAGTATTGGGTACCCCACACCATTTCCCACTAGTTAGCTGCTCTTACTAATGGCGGACGTCCTAATGCTACCACACTCTTCCCGCCCGCACACACCTGGGCCTCAAGAACCACATATCCCAACCACACACACCTGGGCCTCACAACCACATACCCCGCCCACACACACCTGGGCCTCACAACCACACATCCCTCCTGCACACACCTGAGCCTCATCCCGAAGATTCTTGGGAAAAAATTAAACCTGCATGAAGAGTCTTGGGATAAAAACCACCCCAAATGAAACCTACCTGAGAGTCTTGGGTGTAAGTTCGTCTCGAGACATCACAACATATGGAAGTAGGAGCAGGAAGAAGATAGTAACTAAGGGGAAAACACCCTCTCCCATGAAATGGGAGTGTTCGACACTAAGGTCTCAACATGGGTGGGGTGCAACAAAATACAAAGATACAGATATATATGTATACGAAACACACAACCCAACCTATGGATTCTAAATAGAGAAACTAAGAACGTGCCTCAACATTGCTACTACGAAGCATGCATACAAAAAACAACCCCAACCCCATTTAGGTTTTCATATTTCAATAGAATTAGTTTATTAGTTCCTTAACTACTAGTAAATTATCCACAACCAACCATATCAATCGTTCATAAAACATATCTGTGCCATCCACAATTCAAGTTAGGAAAACACAAGCAACACAAACAAGTCCCTTCATATTAAACAACCAACCCCGTTGATTATTATTCCAGTTACATTACCATTCCCCACCATTCATTAACTCTTCCAATTTTATTTATTATTCACAACCCATTGTTTGTTCACATTCAAACCCATCCATTTAGCCCTGTTGCCAACCACCATAACCACAAACACACCGAAACCCATAAATCATCTTCCCTTGATACCACATATCATATCCCTACTGCGCATCACCAACATAGCATTCACACCAACCCACAACCAAGCCAACCGCAGCCCCGCTGCTCACCCGATCCACAACAACCCACAAAGCACCCCCTTCACCAGCACCCACATGTTTATTATTTTAGTTTTGTTCAATTGGGGTGATCACACAAGGGTTCCGATTATTCATTTAAATTATACAAATTTATGTGATTAACCAATTCCCACATTCCACAAAGTTTCCATCCATAAATGGTCAAGAAAGATATGGAAACATTTAATTGCGCAAGCAAAGGCCCCCAACGACCGTGATTTTCAGTAGGCATAAGCCTATTCAATGCTCAACATAACAATAGAATAAAATAAAGATAAATATAATAACTTCCCCATCCCCATTCTTTAAGCCGGTTATTATCTTTTCTAAACCGGTTCAAATGTGTTTCACATAAACAAGAGGATACCCACCCCGCATGGTGCACAATTTAGAGAGACGAAGGTAAGATCCCTACCTCAAGAGGTTCTGATAACAACGCTCCCCCAGATCAGCTTTATAAGACGTCTGTTAGCGTCTGTCGCTTCTATCAAAACCCTAAAAAACCTCCTCGAGTGGAAGTTGGGAAGGAAAGGATTAAGGGAAAGAAACATATCCAAGCTCAAAAGTTCCGCCTCGTCGTTACGATTTCGTGGCCGCTAATGGATCATAAATCGGATCTCAGACGAAGAAGTTATGGAGGAAAGGAGCTTTAGAGTCTTTCGGGGGAGCTCTGCTTGAAGGAGAGGAGATAAGAGGAGTGATTTGAAAAGGAGGAGAGGCCCCATCTTTTTATAGTTTAGAAAAACTAAAGTACACGGTGTGTAGTCAACCATTTCACATGGTCTCCATGCGGCTTCCAACATGGCTTTCAACGAGGAACACGGTCGTTGACTGGTCAACACACGGTTTGAGGGTAAGACGTACGCGGGGAGGGACTACACGGCGTGTAGTATGGGATACATGGGGTGTACTAATTTATTTCACATGGAAAGGACACATCTTCAACACGACACACAACTGTTGACTGGTCAACACACATTTAGAGGGTAACGCGTACACGGGGAGGGACTACACGACATGTAGTTTAGGCTACACGACGTGTACTCATTTATTTCACACGGCAAGTACACGACTTCAACACGGGGTATACCCGGTGAGGTGGTACATGGTGTGTACTCAAACTACACGGCGTGTAGTTACAAAATTTTGAAAAGTGTGGGAAAAGTCCATTTTTCCCTCCAAAATAGTTTATGACCTTCTTTTCGACAAATGAATGGGTCGGAGAGGTCCAGGCCATTACAAAAAAAAATAGAATACTTTGGGATTTCAATTGAGGAGTAATGGTGGAATTTTATTTAAGAAGAATCTATTTTTTTGGACATATAGAGATTTGGGTTATTTATGGAAATGATTAACCAATCATATAAAATAGGTGATTAAGTTAATTACTTTTTAGTAAGAGACTTCAAGAGTAGCCGATGTTATTTGGGTGTAAATGTTAAGATTTTTGTGGAAGAATATGTGATCAAATCCTTTGATATTTTGGGTTTCAAACTTATTTTGGATTATTTTGAATAATTTTAAGGAAAATTGTGTATTGAATGGTCTTTGTTGAGCTTTGGGTATTGTTTATTAAATTTTGGATATTAAGAGTAGTATTTCTTTTTATAAAAGATTATCCTTTTTAGGGATTATCTGATCTTGTACTAACCATTTTGGTTTTCCATTAATGTCTAAATACAGGGGAAATATATGGTTCATATTTTTTAGATCATGTTATTCTCTAGAATTTTATTCTATCACTTTAGGTGTGACCAAGTCATCTTGAATACTCATCTCTTGGAGAAAAGGCGAGTTTTTGGTAGAAACTTATTAAAGGATGAAACTCTACTTGAAAAGTAAGTATATTTACTTATGTTCTTAGTCAATATCATAAATAAATTCTATAGATTTATGAAAGGCAACTTAAAACAATTTTTCTCCTGTTTACGTTTCCTATTGGGGAATTAAAGACCATTTAACCTATCACAAGTTTGTGGTTTTCTGGTGGTTAACTTTCTCTTGATTATGTTTTCTATCACACTCCATCAGAACTTGATGGTTACTTTTCACTTCCATATCCAAGTTTTTATAGAAACCTAGTATGTGTTATCTTGGTTTAACTTTATAATTATCTTTATTTCTTTTAAAGTGATAGTTTTATTTACTCTTTTTTCTAATGTGGGACTTTCAATGAAGTTTCAGAGCCCAATTTTAAAATTGCGAGGACACAAATTCCAAAAGAGGGGAAGGATTTAATGACCCATGTATTTATAGAATTATAATTTTTAATTTATATTAATACTTATAAATAAGATATTAGTTTTATGTTAAATGGGATTATTTTTCTGATAGCGTACTCGACATGCAACAATGAGCTTCTCCGAAATCTTACATTGTCCACAACATTGAGTTATACTAAAAAATAATACAATATTATTATTATTATTTTAAATGGTAGATAACACCTAGACATTGGAATAGATATAATGAATAGTATCATATGAATTTTGAAATACGGTTTCAACATGTTTAAATTATGATTCATTGATTACCAAATTTATTAGAAATAAAAATAAATAACCAATTGAATATAATGGATGTGTTTTTATAAAATCCTATTTTAAAGAGAATAATTGTGTTTTTATATCACTCTTCATGGATTTTTATTTAATGAAAAATATATGATATATATTCAATGTAATGTTTTAAATTCATCTTATATGTTTTCTAGATATTATATAAAAATAAATTCATTTTCGGATAAAAGAAGTATTTTTCTAAAAAAATAGTTTTACCGCCTTTTGATAGAGATCCCATTTTAAATCTAGTTTTTGAAACATTTTTATGTTTTATTTGAAAAAAATAAACTTCTTATTTAGAATCGGAACATCAAAATTTATCTTTGGATGAAATTTTGGTATTTTTCTACTAAAGTTCATTTTTTAATGATTAGTGAAAAATACTGCATTTTAATTCAAAACTGCACTTTAATCTAATTTATTTATATTGTTATATTGTAATTTTAATTGATTTTAAAGTGTAATTCGATAATATTTTTATCAATTAATCCAATTTTAGTCATTTAAATTAATTTCACTTTGAAATTGGAAATATACACATGTCAATCTTTTAGTTGTTTTTACTTCTTAAAAACACGCTTTTTGGTTTTGACAAGGAAAATTAATTTTAAAAACACTTCTGTAAATTCTATATTTTTAATTTTAAAAAATTGATTAGATATTTATAATTATAAAGTCAAAATTTTGTAAATATGTAACTTTTATTTTTAGACATTATGAATAGTAGCTTCAGTAAATATTTTATTTACCATGGTTAAAGGGTAAATCCACTAAATAAGGGTAAACACAATAGTATTATAATAATATTAAATTACCCTAAAACATTCCCTAACCCTTTTGGATGAGGTATGCCCGACCCTGGAAATCCTTGGGTCTATTTTAGGACCCAATGGAGCCACTTGTGTGTGAAAATGACATTTAATTACTTTTAATTTAAAGATAAGGAAAATATAACCTAAACATGTATCTTTTAGTAAAACAATTTTTATATGGGGTTATATAAGTTATTTTTTGACTATAAATAGTAATTATAAATATAAAAATATTTTCTACATCATGGTATTTTATTCATAAATTTTAGACATCAAATAAATAAATATATTTATGACACAATGATGATGTAGTGATTATGTTATTAATGAAAGATTTAAATAAATGAGATTACAAATATTAAAGTAAATTTATTTTGAAACTTTTTATGCCATAGAAAAATTTTAGGGATGATTAAGACTTGTTATATTTTAATATATGAAGTTTTTTTTGAAAGAATCAAGTTGGTATAGATTTTAGAAAAAGTCATGATATGAATAATATAAAAATTCACATTAATGTGTTTTTAAAACAAAAACTATTTTTTTAAATGATATAATAGTACTAAAAATCTAATATTCATCCAAATGACTTATATAATGTTGGAAATGTCATTAATGAACCACTTGAGGTTCGATTGTAATTTTATTGTAACTATATTAACCATATAGTATAAATATACAAGAAGACAAGGTAATAGTTAAATTAGTTAACTAAGGGTTATTGCTAAATGATAAAGTTAAATTTGAAAGCAAAACTTGTCTAAAACCTATTGTCTTTGAAGATTTAGAATAATCATAAAATTATATTTTAATTAAATGAGTTTTGGATCTTTTGAAAATCAAAATTCAGTTTACAATAAAATAATCTTTTGAGACATTCCTAAAGTACCCCTCCTCCCTCTTATAAAAGGTCACCAGCTCTAACCCCTTACTCACACCTCTCAAGCCCCTTGGATCATCCAAAATCTTCTCCAATAAGCTCCCAATATCCCTATATTCCTCTTAGAAGCCTTACCTTAGGTATAAGGCAATTTAAGAAAGCCTTTTGGCTCAAATAAATGGTAGTTACCTATTTTAAGAGGCAGTGTCTTGTATAAAGTCCCGTTCCAATATTCTACTTCTTCACTCCATATTATATTCTTATTATTTTATTGCATAACAAAAACAATATCCTCAATATACTATAATTTTTTATAGGATTTATTCAAACTACATTTACACACACCTCCATCTAATGGTATAAGGACCCGACCTTAAAACATTACATAATAATGAATTAAGTGAATAATTAAAATTGAGTATCTTTTCAGGTTTAGAGTTTTAGAGAATTAGGACATAACTAATACATATCAAAATATTACAAAGTAGACACACCTACTCAGTTTCCATTTTTTTCACAAAATAAAAACTCTTAAAAAGAAACATGTATAGTTCTATGTTTTAGATAACATGTCTTTCCTTGATCACATCCTCGACCCAATTCATCTTTAAGTCCTGTGGAAAACATTTCAAAAACTTGGGATGAGCATAAAAATCTCAGTAATGGATATAAAAATACGGAAAGAAAACATTATTCCATGTATACATAAGAATCAACGAAATCATACTTTAGTCATAAAACAAAATCACTTTAGCATACCTCATGAAATAATAATATTTATGAAGAACTCATGGAAATCATAAGACATAAAGGTAACTTGAGGCATTCATAACATTCTTACGTAGGGTGTAACCCTCATGGATACATTTGGAATACCCATCACAGTATATTTCCTAAATCTCTTCGGAGATACCTTAGCGTTTAACTCCTTCGCGTTACACAATGCATTGGAGAGATATCATGGGCTCACCCACCCTTAGTTTATCACGGAACCACCCGTCTTTATAAACAATGCCCAAGTACCATAACATAATCGTATCACATAAAACTTTCATAAAGGAAACATAACATTTCCACATTTCAATCACAAGATATCAATACAACACATAGATATAATTAAGACATTATCAAAACCATTTTCAATACCAAAACACATAAAAGAGAATATGGTATTTATTTTTCTTTTAAAAAAATTATGGATTGTTAAGGAATCCAAAGATCAAATAATACTCGTGGCGACAGAAAGGTCGTTGTCACCACGTACGTTAAAAAAAGAAACATTACTTTTTGTCATTTAGTAAAACGCTTCGTAGAGGAAATATTCCCTTCAAATGAAATGAAAAGTAAAAAAGGGTATTATACACCATATAAAATAAAGTTATGTATAAAACAAAATATGCCTCAATGAAAGGAGATTGAGACGAAGTCCCTTACAAAGACGATATCCTTAGATTAAGGAAAAATCAGTTATGTAATTATGTGTGAAAAATATAAATACACACAATAAATGTGGATATTAAGTGTAAAAAAATTAGGGGTCATTCACACATATTCATATCATGACATAATCACAAAGTATAGTTTTAACCCAAAGAATTGAAATTAGGTTAAGAAGTTACCTTACAAAAATTCGACAGCCTAACAACGTCACATTAAAATTTAGAAAATGTGTTGATGAGAGAGAAAATGGTATCTCATCACTTTGACATAAAATTTACATCAATAACGATATATAAGAACATATCCCAGCATAATAAGAAGTAAATTAAAATACATAACAAAAATAAGTCTTTTAAAAAGAGGAGGGTGAAAGGTTCCCTTACCAATTTGGGTAACTTTCGAAACGTACACCCTATGAAAGAAGGACCATACAATGTTGATGTAAATAACCATAAATTAAAGTATTTTACACAAATATTATAATAATGGGAAGTACATACACCACTCGAATAATAGAGTGACAAATATAGCATGAATCTCACGGGAATAAAAGTGAGATAAAAACCCCTTACCTCATTGTAATAAATTGAGTCATATGACCAAAATATAATTACCACCAAATTAATTACAGAATAACATGAATATAAATATAATAATGATAATATATATCAAATTTCAGTACAAAAAACACCACATTACATAAATAAGTGGCGAACAATGGAAATATCACGTAATTAAAAGTGAGATAAGAAATCCCCTTACGAAAATTCGGCAGCCTAACAACGCCACTTAAAACATCCAAAAATGGATTGATGAGATAAAATAGGGTCTCTAATCATATGAACATAAAAATTATAGTAATATTAAAATAAAATAACATCCCCCAACATAAGAAAGATGATCTTAAAAAAAGTGACATAAAAGAGAGTACTTAAAAAGAAAGAGAGAGGTAAGATCCCTTACCTCAAGTCTGACTTGTCTTGTTCGTTTCTTTATATTGCTGAATAATAAACTTTGGTAAATTTACAATTTCTTAAGGACCTAATTTATATTTTATCATGAAATTAATATCACATATTATAATTTTATAACAATTATTTAATTATGCGAGTTCATATCAGACGTTTTTGTCGATGTTCGGTATTTGAGTCAAAAATGAACTTGTTTGAAAAAATGGTCCATGTAGTTATAAGTAAACCATATCCATAAAAATATTAATGATTTAAATATCATATATATTCAATATATATTCATTTTATACTATTCCATAACATTTGGAGATAAAAAATGAAATGCACCGTTCATAGAGACTGTAGGCCGTACGTACGCATGAACGATACTTTCATTTCTTTGTCATATTAATGGAATTAAAACTAAATGAGAGATATATATATTATAATTACAGAATTATATTCATAATTTAGATGTAATATATATCATATATATCCATTATATATATGTACTTATAATAGTACATAACATTTGGAGATAAGAAATGAAATGTACCGTTCATAGAGACGGTAAGCCGTACGTACGCAGGAACGCTACTTTCATTTCTATTTCATACTTTAATGGAATGAAAACATAATGATACATAGATATATTATAATTAAAGTATAATATCATATATAATATATTAAATCCATATTTTATACATCCCATATATGACATTAATGATTCAAATCACATTGAGGGGGCGGTAGTCCACACTTCCTAAAATGAAATTATCGCATTAACGCATTATGGAAACCACAAAGGTATAGAATAAATGAAAAATAAAGAATCATAAGTAAAACATAAATATAATATATATATCATATATAAATACAGTGATATCTTAATGGCCACCATGATAGGTGTTAAAAGAAGATTGAACAATCATCGTTTCGTGAGGCAGTAATTCGCCACCCACAGAAACAGTACGTTACTTAACCATTAGACAGAGGTTTGTGTAAGTGTAAATAAAATAATTCTCAAAACAACATCCTAGTATATTTAGGATACTGTTTTTTATTTAATAAAATAATAAAATTTTTAGGGGGAGTGAGGAAGTAAAATAAAAGAAAGAAACTCGAGATAAGACATTACCTCCAAATCGGGTAAATCTTTTTGATTTAAGCCAAATGATTCCTTGGGAAGACTTATTCCCAAAGTCAGGATTCTAGGAGTAAGAGAGGGATTTGGATAGATAATATGAGAAGATTTTGGACGATCCAAGATCTTGAGATGTGTGGGTAAGGGGGTAGAGGTGGGGGCCTTTTATAAGAGGGAGGAGGGGCACTCTTGGAAAGTCTTGGAATGTTACTTTATTATAAAATGAGTTTCGGATTTTAAAGGTCCCAAAATGATATATTTTGAGGATAAGGTGATAAGGGTTCTAAATAAACCCATACAATAGGTTTTAGACACGTTTAAGTCTTATATTTTACCTTATATTTTCATTTTATTTAAATCTTTCATTAATGAGGTAATCACTACATCATCAAGGTGTCATAAATAATTTTTTTTATTTAATGTCTAAAAATTATTGAAAAAATACCATGATGTAGGAAATATTTTTATATTTCTAATTAATATTTATAGTCTAAGAGATAATTTATGTAAACTAAATTAAAATTTTTTACTTAGGATATACAAACCTTTGTTATATTTCCTTTCTTTAAAAACATGATAAATGGTCACTATCACACTAAAGTGATTCCATGGGGTCCCTAAGTTTGCACAAGGAATCCCATGGTCGTCCATGATAGCACAAACTTTATTAGGACACATTTTGGGGTCATTTTTTATTTTTATGATATTATTTTATTACCCTTAATTACTCGATTACCAATTAATCACGATAATTAAAGATAATTACCGTTGTTACTATTCATAATATCCAAAAATAAAAGATTATTAATTTCATAATTTAGAACTTATGATTACAAATATGGAATCCATTTTACCAAATTCCAAACACAAAAACTGTAGTAATTAATTTAAAAATAATTCTCGTTGTCAAAACCAAAGATGGGTTTTTAAGAAGTAAAATTTATCAAAAGATTGACACATTTTTACATCCAATTTGAAAGTGAAATCACTTACAATGAACAAAATTTTATTAAGTGATAAAAAAATAATTAAACTACACTTTAAAACCAATTAAAAAGATAATCTAACTATATAATTAAATTAGATGAAAAAGCAGTTTTGAAGTAAAATGCAGTATTTTTCGCTTCATTAAAAATGAACATTTGTCAGAAAAATACCAAAAATTTATCCAAAAGTAAATTTGATCATCCAAATTCAAAAATTATGTCCATTTTACCAAACTATAAATATAAGTTTCATTAATTAATTTTATAATAAATTTCTGCTGTCAAAACAAATAGCGTGTTTTTAAGAAACAATATCTATCAAAAGATTAACACTTGTTTATGTCCAATTTCAAAGTGAAATTAATTAAAATGACCACCATTGAATTAAATGGTAAAAATATATTTTAGATACACTTTAAAATCAATTAAAAATACAATCTAACCATATAAATAAATTAGATTAAAATGAGGTTTTGAATTAAAATACAACATTTTCACTATTCATTAAAAAAAGAACTTTATCATAAAAATAACAAAAATTTACACAAAGTAAATTTTGATGTCTTGATTCCAAAGAAGGATTTAATTTTGTAAAATATAACATATAAAATTTTCAAAAAGTATATTTAGAAAGGGTTCTCTATCAAAAGGTGGTTAATCGACCTTTTAAAGAATATTAGAATATATATGATTAAAATCAAATTCTTTTCTTATTTTATGCCTCTAAATTTTATTGGATAAATGTTAAAATATTTAAAAAACATATATAATCATTTTTTAGTTAGTTATGTTCATTCCCGCCATTACAAAGCCTAGGCGTTAACTAGCATTTAAAATAATATTATTATATTATTATTGTGCGGCGTAAGATTTCAAAGAAACTCATTGTTGTGTATTGGGTACACCATCGAACATAACATCCCCTTTAAAGAAATATTAATATTTAATTCAAAAATATTAATAAATATGAAATTTCCAAATTCTTTATTTACCTGGGATGTTACATCCTTCCCCCTTTTGGGAATTGTGTCCTCACAATTATAATATTGGGCTCGAAAACTTCATTGAAAGTCCCACATCAGAAAGAGTCAGTAAAACTATCACTTTAAAAGAAAGAAAGGGAAGTACAATGGTCACCCAAGTTAACTCATACTAGGATTCCATTTATGAAAATATGGATATAGAAGAGAGAAAAAGGGTCAAGTTCTAATGGAGAGTGATAGAAAATATGTCTAGGATAAAGTTAACCATAAAAAATCACAAACTTGTGATGGGTTAAACGATATTTGATTCCCCAGTAGGAAAAGTTAAGAGAAAACATTTTTGTTTTAAGTTACTTTTCATTGAGGAATTTATTATGATCTTAACTAAAACATAATGAAACATACTTACTTGTCATGTAGACTTTAATCTCTTACTAGATTTCTAACACAAACTAAAATTTTCTCCAAAAGATGAGTATTTAGGATGACTTGTTCACATTAAGAGCGCTATAATCAACATATAGAGAATAAACTTGTAAAGACCCATAAAATTCAAGGAAATTTTTTTTTCTTAATTTTCTTGGGAATTTTAAAAGAACGCAGTTTCTGACGGAACCTGATTCCGAGGCCCGGTGTGCCCGGAATCATTTTCCGAAGTTTGGCTCGGGTATGTTTAGTGAACGAACGAGCGGGTTTTTCTAACTTTTGAACCGGTGCTCAGAATTGAATTCCGAGGGCACCGATGGAATCGAAGCGCCGGTATTTTCTTAGAATCGCCTTTTCCAGAGTTGCGTTTTCTCGGGTGTGGTTTTTAATTTTTGGGGTTTAGTTAAGAAATAAAATAAAAGTGGTGCAAAAATTTATTTTATTTCACTTAAAGCCACTTAAATCCACTTAATCCAAGTTTAGCGGATCGGGTGGAACCCAAAATATCCTACCCACTTGGTAGGATATTTGTGAGGTGGGGACCTCACGATCCCCACCATTTCTTTCCCTCTAAGTAATGCACCCATAACCCCCCTCTTTAATGAAAGTCAACCATGCGTTTTTCTGGTTAAGAAACACCCCTATTTAATTGAGCAGTTAAGTTGTTACAATTAATTCATCGAATTAAAGGTTCGTTTCTTAACTTTGAATTTCAAATTTTTGTAATGAGAATAAAATAAGACCAACACGTGTTTTCTTGAGGGTTGCTTGTTGAGAGGAGTTGGAGGAAGCTCTAAGTCTTGGAGATCTTCATCCTTCTTCGCGAAGAACGCGAAGAATGCGAAAAACGCTGGCCTTCGATGAAAGGCGACGAAGAATGACGAACCCTCGGAGTTTGACTACGTGACGTCGTGTACCGCGACGACAGCGACGACAGCGATGCCCCTTCCGCAACGCGACGATCCTCTTCTTCCGCGGCGGTCAATTCCGCGACGAACTCACGTTCGACGACAACGTTGAGGTAGGGGTTGATTCATTTAAATATTTGTGATTTATACCCACGGCTTATGATTAAATATTTGTTGTGAGACTTTTAAAACCGCTAACGCGCTGGGTGCGGACCAACGAACAAGTCCGAACCCACCTCCCTTTCGTTCTTGGTGTGCGAAATGGAGGACGATGACAAAACAAGCCGAACGAGCGATGTGAGGTCCTCGCAGTGAAGGACGGGACCCGGGAGGGCCATTGGTGAAGACGACGCGTTTTTCCGACCACGGGAACTCGTCCGGTGGTCAGCGGAGCAGCCCGCTGGCGCGCCTCGCCGGCACGGCGGCGCCGACGGCAGGTGGAGGCGGCGCCCGGCGCGCCGCCGTAAGGAGCCGCCGCGGCTGCAGGGCGCGGTCCCGCGACCGCGCTGGACCGGAGGGGGACGGGACGCGACAGCTGGCCATGTCCGCTGGCAAGGGAAGCCCCACGCGGGGCCGCGACTCCTTCACGCGGGGGCAGCGCGCCCCCCGCTCCGCTCGGTCGTAACCGGCCGAGCCGACCCGCTGGCTGACCGGCCACCGCCAGCCGGGCCACGCTGGCCGGGCCGGGTCGTGCCCAGGCGGGTCAGACCCAGACCCGGGTCGGGTCGACCTGGTTCGGGCCAACCTGGGGGGGGGGGGGGGGGGGGGGGTTGGGCCGGGTCTGTTTGGGCCCAGACCCCCCATTTTTGGACCTTTTCGGTCTTTTGCCCATATCTTGGGCTACATAACTCCAATAGATGTACCGTCAGCGGCGATGCGATCCTTGGACCGAGACGGTCATTTTTACATATCGCACTCAAGGTTTTGGAATACTTTGGGTTCATCCGGGTTGGTTCGTACACGAAACAAACCGGGCCCTCCGAGCGAAAATGCTTATAACTTGAGCTCTGGACGTCCGATTGACATGCCGTCGACTTTGATGGATTCATCTAAGTGAGACGGATCTTTTGGCTTAATCCACCCAAGGTTTGGACGCAGGTGGAGTACGGTCAGGTTGGTTTTGACTTAAAAACCAACCGAGCCCCTGGGAAGAAAAAGCCAATAACTCTCAGGCCGGGCGTCCGATTGACGTGCCGTCTGTGACATTGAGTTCCTGTTGATGATACGGAACTTTTGGATACATCAACTATAGACTATGTGTTAGTTGATGTATCAGCCTCTCGGATCGTGGAGCGGACCCTCCAGAACGAGCTTGCTGTGTGCGGGAACCCTAGTGCTGGCTGCGACTATGACGACGATGACTGTACAGAGATCCTGAGTGGATTTGATGGTGACGATTTCAGCACTCAGCGATCCTGCGTGGATCAGTGCTACAGATCCTGTGTGGGTCCGATCCTGTGTGGGTCTGCGCTCAGCGGTCCTGTGTGGGCCAGCGCCTACAGATCCTGTGTGGGTCCGATCGTGTGTGGGTCTTTGCGGGGGTTAGTTACCTATCGATCCTTTGTGGGTCATATCCTTTGTGGGTCATTGTGGGGGTTAGTTACCTATCGATCCTATGTGGGTCAGATCCTTTGTGGGTCATTGCGGGGGTTAGTTACCTATTGATCCTATGTGGGTTAGATCCTTTGAGGGTTATTGCGGGGGTTAGTTCCTATCGATCCTTTGTGGGACCGACGGCTTAGATGAATCACTGGAAATATCAGATCATCTCTATCGTCTTATGAAGAAGTATACCTGTGTGAGATTAATACTGTTTTTCTTTCCTATGTGGATTGTGTTGTGCTATCTTGTGTGGATTTACGTTTTTATTTCCTGTGTGTACTGGGTTGTACTTGGGCTCAGAGGTTGGAGCGAGCTAGAATTGATGACTTAGGTATATGTATGGGCATATACCTAAGCAGTGTCGGATGTTACTTCGTGATTGTTTCTTTCCTTTGTGGATTATCCTTTGTGGATTCTGGGAGACCTTCGGGGGTCTTGGGGTCCCTAATGAGTAGCTTATACTCACCCCTGCACGGCCTATGCCCGCACTACGTTGTGTTGGTTGCAGACGACGGACAGCGCTGATCGTGGTTGAGGCTTGCGGAGCAGGACGTTACCTGGAGGCGGGCCACTGGGCGGGACGTACTCGGAGCGGTCGGCTGGACCCGAGGAGCAGTGGAGGATATCTGTACCCACCCTTCAGGTGGGATTTCCAGTGGATGGCTCGACGCTGTGGCTCTACTTTATTTGTTGTTTTCCCTTTCCAGTTGTACTTTACTTTCAGTTTGGGTTTGTATTCTGGCCCACTTACTTTTCCACACTTACTGTTGTACTCAGTTTTTACTTAGTGTTTACTTATACTATTTTCTTGCTCTGTGGTGTTTGTTTACTTTACAAAGGCTATGTCTTCCCTTTTACCGGGATTTACACCTTGGTGCTAGTCGCCAGCCCCTGGACTATGGAAGGTGGGCTTGGGGTAGTCACGACACGGGCCCCGAGGACGGGTCGTGACAAATTGGTATCAAAGGAGTTCGGTTCTACCGCAGAACTTTGGAATCCGATCTTTTTCTATGTGAAGAAATAATGTTAAGCGTATTGGGTGTAGTTATCAGTCCAGGGAGTCCAGTGTTGGTGCGGTGAACGACGTATCCGCACACTAGGACCCTGACTTCTGATTTCCGACTTAATGCATGAAAACATTGATTGCATGTGTGTTTCAAGTTTTCTTTGTGATTAATTTATGTTAGCTCACCAGGTATACTGTTTTGACCATGGCGCACCTGTTTCCTTTTCAGGATGGCCCCACGACGGTGGTACGAGTTTTCAGGTTAGTGAGGACACCAGCAGACCTCATGGTGATCCTGGCAACGAGCCTACTAAACGCGGCAGCGGGCCGATGGTGGAGCTTGATGCTCCAGGTTCACGATGAGGAATCTCTTCTCTGGATGGACTTTGAGAGCCCTTTTCTCTCAGAGTTTGTCCTAGCCACCCTTCGTGTGGTGGGAATCCAGGAGCTTCTTCAGCTGCGGCATGGCAACTTGACGGTCACCCAATACTTGGCGAGATTTATTGATCTCTCGCGCTACTCGACAGATATGGTATGGGACCCATTCTTCTGGGCCCGGACCTTTGAGAAGGGATTGAGACATGAGATCAAGGCATCACTGATCTCCCTCAGCATTCCGACTCAGGCAGGAGTATTGGAGTGAGCCCTTTTGATCGAGAGCTTCCTTGCTGAGCCTTTATCAGCAGCGAGACCTACTGCGGGGCGGCACATAGTAGAGTCTTCTGCAGCAGGCAGCCGATGGATGACTCATGGTTCTAGGTAGACCAAACCCTCAGGCAGAAGACCTCAGGACACTAGCTCAGCATGAGGGGCACACAGCGCGAAACCAGTTTTTCGAGAGGCAGGTAGTGCTACACATGCGGCGGGCAGGGCCACATGGCTCGTGACTGCCCGACCCACTGTGGCGAGGACCATCAGACAGTTGAGGGGCCACCCAGGCAGAGGCAGAGGGTCGACCGTGGTGGTCCGCAGGGAGCAGGCGGACGAGGCAGAGGAGCTGGCTAAGCAGCAGGTGGTGGGAGATTCTTTGAGGCTCTACCACCACCACCACCAGGAGGTCCACCCTGACCACCGGGAGCTGGCGGGCATAGACAGACACAGCTCCAGGCAACGGAGGCCTATGACCACGGTTCACCCGAGATGATTCGAGGTACTATCTGTGTCTATTCCACCCTTTCTGCAGTTCTTATAGACACAGGAGTGAGTCAATCTTTCATAGCCGCTGCCCTGGTTCAGAGCTTGGAGATTCCGACAGAGCCGTTTGCTGGATCCTTACGGCTAGAGACTCCTACGGAAGCAGACTCGACGATTACGCACTGGTACCGGCAGTGTGAGCTTACTCTAGGAGGCGAGAGATTCAGCTGGGATCTTCTTGTAGTGGCGTCGAGGCCTTACGACATCATCTTGGGCATGGATTGGTTATCTACAGTCCATGCTCAGATCGACTGTATTAGGTGTAAGGTGCGATGTGTACGCACCGACGAGAGAATGTTCACCTTCACCGGCGATAAGGGAGCCTTCGAAACATAGGATGGAATTCCGCAGAGGAGAGGATAGCCCATCACTCATCAGTTGGCTATCCTTATCCTAGGAGCAGTTGATGTGCAGAGTCTTGGTTTTCCTGCAGTGGTGGATCATTATGCGGACGTCTTCCCCGACGACATTCCAGGACTACCTCCTCGCAGAGAGGTAGAATTTTATATTGATTTGTACCCCGGGACAGCCCCAATATCTACTCCAGAATATCGGATGGCCCCCGCTGAGCTTCGAGAGATACGGGTACAGTTGGACGACTTGCAGGGAAAGGGATTCATCTGACCCAGTGTTTCACCCTGGGATTCCCCGATATTGTTCGCCAAGAAGGCGGACGGGTGCTTGCGACTTTGTGTCGACTATTGTCGCCTGAACCAGGTGACAGTGAGGAACAAGTATCTACTACCGAGGATTGATGACCTCTTCGATCAGCTCAAGGGAGCACGGTGTTTCACAAAGATAGACCTTAGGTCAGGCTATCATCAGCTCAGAGTTAGAGACGAGGACGTGCAAAAGATGGCCTTCAGATGTCGGTATGGCCACTATGAGTTCTTGGTTATGACATTCAGCGTAACCAATGCTCCGGCAGTGTTCATGGGCCTCATGAATAGGATCTTTCAGCCTTACCTTGATCGATTTGTCATGGTCTTCATCGACGACATTTTGATATACTCGACGAATAAGGAGGAGCACACCTACCACTTGCGGGCTGTACTAGACACACTCCGAGAGAACCAGCTTTATGGAAAGATCTCGAAGTTTCAGTTCTGGATACTTGAGGTCCACTTCTTAGGGAATGTCATCTCTGAGGCGTGAGTTGCAGTGGATCCTACGAAGATCGAGGCAGTGCTATCTTGGGAGCCACCCAGGAGCATGATGGAGGTGCGGAGTTTCTTGGGACTAGCTGGATACTACCGGAGATTTTTTCCAAACTTCTCCAGAGTTGCGGCACCACTCTCAGCTTTGACAAAGAAGGGGAAACCCTTTTTATGGTCAGAAAGATGTTAGCAAAGCTTCCAGGAGCTGATACAGATATTAACCAACGCCCCTATCTTGAGGTTTCCGGAGGAGGGAGTAGGGTACATAGTCTACTGCGATGCATCAGGGACCGGACTCAGATGTGTCCTGATGAAGGAGCAGACAGTGATCGCCTATGGACCACGTCAGTTGAGGCCTCATGAGCAGAACTACGCTAACCATGACTTGGAGTTAGCAGTAGTGCTCTTTTCTCTGAAGACATGGCGACACTACCTAATGGGCGAGCGCTTTACAGTCTTTTCTGACCATCAGAGTCTCAGGAACATCTTCTCTCAGAAGGACCTAAACCAGAGATAGTGGCGATAACTCGAGTTCCTCCAGGTCTATGACTTTGAGATAGTATATACTCCAGGGAAGGGGAACGTAGTAGCCGATGCTCTCAGCAGGAGGATGGGCATTCAGCTACTTGAGGAGGCGACATAGCAGCTAGCCGCTTTGCAGATATCCTTTGTGGATAGAGATGGGGAAGCCTTCCTTCAGTCTCTCATAGTCACCCCTCCACTACTGCAGTGGGTCAGAGAGGCACAACGTGGGGACACTGACTGTGAGACGCGGCGTGCACATATATCCTTAGGACAAGCACCTGATTAATTCTCCATAGGAGGAGAGCACAACATCCTTTTCAAAGGACGTACCTTGGTACCAGTTGCTTTACGGGAGGAGGTGAAGATAGAGTTTCAAACTTCTCCTTTGGCGGTACATCCTGGAGTGGTGAAGATGTACCGGGATCTCAGACGACAGCACTGGTGGACGGGCATGAAGAAGGTTGTGGTAGAGTTCGTTCCTCGATTCCTCACATGCCAGTAGGTGAAGGCAGAGCATCAAGTACCAGCAGGCTTGGTACAACCCTTGGAGGTCCCAGAGTGGAAGTGGGACGACATATCTATGGACTTCGTGACTGGACTTCCATGCACTTCCAGAGGTCATGACTCCATTTGGGTGATTGTCGACCGACTCACCAAGTCGGATCACTTCTTACCCATCAGAGAGCAGGGATAAGTGGAGAGCTTGGGGCATCTCTATGTTCAGGATATTGTACGGCTTCACGGTGTTCCATCATCTATCGTCTCCGATCGAGATGCTCTCTTTACTTCTCGGCTTTGGAAGGGGTTGCAGGAGGCGTTCGGGACACAGCTATGTCTGAGCACTGCCTTTCACCCTCAGATGAATGGTCAATCGGAGAGGACCATTCAGACTCTCGAAGACATGCTCCGCGCATGAGTCATCGAGTTTGGTCATAGCTGGGAGGACCACCTACCCTTGGTGGAGTTCGCGTACAACAACAGCTACCAGTCCACCATCGGGATGACACCATACGAGGCATTGTACGACAGACCTTGTAGATCTCCTTTATGCTGGACAGACCCTGGGGAGTCAGCACTTGTAGGACCGGAGATGGTCCAGGCCACAACAGAGAAGGTCAAGATCATCCAGGAATGGATGAGGACAGCTCAGAGCAGGCAGAAGTCTTATGCTGACAAGAGGCGGAGGCCATTGGAGTTCGAGGATGGCGACCACGTCTTCTTGCGTGTCTCACCTCGACGTGGATTACGGAGATTTGGAAAAGGCAGCAAGTTATTTATACGCTTCATCAGACCATTCCAGGTCCTCAGCAGGATTGGCGAGGTGGCTTATCGCCTAGATCTACCACCTCATTTTCTCCGGGTGCACGACGTCTTCCACGTATCTCAGCTGAGGAGATATGTGCACGACCCGTCGCATATCATTGACCATGGGGAGCTAGATGTTGATGATGGGGAGACTTTTGCGGAGGTCCCGGTGGAGATCGAGGATCGACATGAGCGGGTCCTACGTGGATGGTGGATTACTCTATTGCGCATCAGATGGCAGCACGAGAACCTTCAAGAGAGCACTTGGGAGCGGAAGGCTCAGATGCGTGCTCAGTACCCACATTTGTTTCCCTAGTTTATGATGTATCTTTACAGGGGCGTAAATCCCTAAGGTGGGAGTGATGTAAAGACCCATAAAATTCAAAGAATTTTTTTTTCTTAATTTTCTTGGGAATTTTACAAGAATGCAGTTTCTGAGAGCACCTGATTCCGAGGCCCGGTGTGCCCGGAATCATTTTTTGAAGTTTGGCTCGGGTACGTTCAGTGAACGAATGAGCGGGTTTTTCTAACTTTTTAACCGGTGCTCGGAATTGAATTCCGAGGGCACCGATGGAATCGCAGCACCAATATTTTCTTAGAAACGCCTTTCCTGGAGTTGCGTTTTCTCGGGTGTGGTTTTTAATTTTTGGGGTTAAGCTAAGAAATAAAATAAAAGTGGTGCAACACTTTATTTTATTTCACTTAAAGCCACTTAAGGCCACTTAATCCAAGTTTAGCGGATAGGGTAGAACCCAAAATATCCTACCCACTTGGTAGGATATTTGTGATGTAGGGTCCGCACGATCCCCACCATTTCCTTCCCTCTAAGTAACTCACCCGCAACCCCCCTCCTTAATGAAAGTCAACCGTGCGTTTTTCTGGTTAAGAAACACCCCTATTAAATTGGGCAGTTAAGTTGTTACAATTAATTCATCAAATTAATGGTTCGTTTCTTAACTTTGAATTTCAAATTGTTGACATGGGAATAAAATAAGACCAACATGTGTTTTCTTGAGGGTTTCTTGTTGAGAGGAGTTGGAGGAAGCTCTAAGTCTTGGAGATCTTCATCCTTCTTCGCGAAGAACGCGAAGAATGCGAAGAATGCCGGCCTTCGATGAAAGGCGACGAAGAACGCCGAACCCTTGGAGTTTGACTACGCGACGCCGTGTACCGCGACGACAACGACGCCCCTTCCGCGACGCGATGATCCTCTTCTTCCGCGACGGTCAATTCTGTGACGAACTCACGTTCGACGACAACGTTGAGGTAGGGGTTCATTCATTTAAATCTTTGTGATTTATACCCGCGATGTATGATTAAATATTTGTTGTGAGACTTTTAAAATCGCTACCGCGCGGGACCGGAGGGGGACAGGACGCGGCAGCCGGCCGCGTACGCTAGAAAGGGTGGCCCCACGCAGGGTCGCGGCTCCTTCACGCGGGGGCAGCACGCCCCCCGCTCCGCTCGGCCGTAACCGGCCGAGCCGACCCGCTGGCCGACCGGCCAGTGCCAGCCGGGTCACGCCCAGGCCGGGCCGGGCCGCGCCGTCCAGGCCGAGTCGCGCCCAGATGGGTCGGATTCGGGTTGGGTCGACCTGGTTCGGGCCGACCTGGGGGGGGGGGGGGGGGGGGGGTTGGTCCGGGCCCAGACCCCCCGTTTTCGGACCTTTTCGGTCTTTTGCCCATATCTTTGGCTACGGACCTCCGATCGATGTATCGTCAGCGGAGATGCGATCCTTGGACCGGGACGGTCATTTTGACATATTTCACTCAAGGTTTCAGAATACTTTGTATTCGTCCATGTTGGTTCGTACACAAAACCAACCGGGCCCTCGGAACGGAAACGCTTATAACTTGAGCTCCGGACGTCCGATTGACGTGCCGTCGACTTTGATGGATTCCTCTAAGTGAGACAGATCATTTGGCTTACTCCGCCCGAGGTTTGGATGCAGGTGGAGTATGGTCGGGTTGGTTTTGACTTAAAAACCAACCGGGCCCCTGGGACGAAAAATCCAATAACTCTCAGACCGGGCATCTGATTGACGCGCCGTCTGCGACATTGAGTTCATGTTGATGATACCGAACTTTGGGATACATCAACTCTGGACTATGTGTCAGTTGATGTATCATCCTCTCGGCTCGTGGAGCGTACCCTCCCGAACGAGCTTGCTGTGTGTGGGAACCCTAGTGCTAGCTGCGACTGTGACGACGATGACTGTACAGAGATCCTCAGTGGATTCAACAACAATGACTTCAGCACTCAGTGATCCTGCGTGGATCAATGCTACAGATCCTGTGTGGGTCCAATCCTATGTGGGTCAGTGCTCAGCGGTCATGTGTGGGCCAGCGCCTACAAATCCTGTGTGGATCCGATCCTGTGTGGGTCTTTGTGGGGGTTAGTTACCTATAGATCCTTTGTGGGTTAGATCCTTTGTGGGTAATTGCTGGCGTTAGTTACCTATCGATCCTGTGTGGGTCAGAACCTTTGTGGGTCATTGCGGGGGTTAGTTACCTATCGATCCTGTGTGGTTTAGATCCTTTGTGGGTCATTGTGGGGGTTAGTACCTATCGATCCTTTGTGGGTCCGACGGCTTAGATGAATCAGTGGTAATATCTGGTTATCTCTATCGTCTTACGAAGAAGTATACCTGTGTGAGCTGAATCCCGTTTTTCTTTCCTATGTGGATTGTGTTGTACTATCCAGTGTGGATTTACATTTTGCTTTCCTATGTGGACTGTGTTGTACTTGGGCTCAAAGGTTGGAGCGAGCTGGAATTGATGACTTAGGTATATGTATGGGTATATACCTAAGCAGTGTCGGATGTTACTTCGTGATTGTATCTTTCCTTTGTGGATTATCCTTTGTGGATTCTGGGAGACCTTAGGGGGTCTCGGGGTCCCTACTGAGTAGCTTATACTCACCCCTGCACGGGCTATGCCCGCACTACGTTGTGTTGGTTGCAGACGACAGACAACGCTGATCGTGGTTGAGGCTTGTGGAGCAGGATGGTACCTGGAGGCGGGCCACTGGGTGGGACGTACTCGGAGCGTTCGGCTGGACCTGAGGAGCAGTGGAGGCTATCTGTACCCACCCTTCAGGTGGGATTTCCAGTGGATGGCTCGACGCTGCGACTCTACTTTTAGTTGATGTTTTCCCTTTCCAGTTTTACTTTACTTTCAGTTTGGGTTTGTATTCTGGCCCACTTACTTTTCTGCACTTACTGTTGTACTCAGTTTTTACTTAGTGTTTATTTCTACTGTTTTCTTGCTCTGTGGTGTTTGTTTACTTTATAAAGGCAATTCCTTCCCTTTTTACCGATATTTACGCCTTGGTGCTAGTCGCTAGCCCCTGGCCTATGGAAGGCGGGCTTGGGGTAGTCACGGCATGGGCCCCGAGGACGGGTCGTGACACACCTAATCCAAAAAAGTGAACTATATATTTCCCATGTCTTTAGACCATAACCAAAACCAAAATTGGTTAGTACGAGATTAGATAATCCCCAAAAGGATAATCCTTTATAAAAAGAAATGCTACCCTTAATCTCCAAAATCTATCCAACAAAACCCAAAGTTCAACAGAGACCATTCAATACAAAATTTCCCTTAAAATTATTTGAAATAAACCAAACTAAGATTGAAATCCAAATATCTGAAGGATTTAATCACATAATCTTCAAAGGTAAATCTTAAATTTTATCTCAAAATAACATCAGTTACTCTTAAAGTCTCATATTGAAAAGTAATTAACCTAATCAAATATCCTCTATGATAGGTTAATCATTTCCATAGATAACCCAAAATCATCTTATTACTGATTCATAAGATTATTTAACTAAAAATAATTAGTCATACTAACCAGGGACTTCACATGGTCTAGTGGTAGTTGATAACTAACAGTCACACTTTGGTTGTGGGTTCGATCCACGCTACTTTATCCGACGCGACGGGTTGTCACATGGTCTGCGTGTTGTCCTTTTTCCAAAACTATATAATTCTTAAAACATTCCCCAAAAAGAGATAAAATCATCAAAAATAACCATTACATAATTTAACCTCAAGTTTATCTCATGCCCTTATTTTTCTATCATAACATATAGTAACCCATAATTACCTCAAAATTAAGGATTATATAAACCCTAATGGTTACCTTTATAATCATTACCTGAACTTCCACATCTAGTTGGTTCTCTCGTACATGATGAATTAGAGAACTCACAAAGGTTCATGTGGTTGATCATGAATCATGATAGTTGGTTTAAAATAACCACGATATTTCTCATTGAATCCCCCATTTCATCCAGTCTCTTAATGTAATGGCCCAGACCTCTCCGGACCTTTCCTTTTTCAAAAAGAAGGTCAGGAGGTGTTCTGGAGGGTAAAATGGAATTTTCCCATACTTTCCAAAATTTTGTAAGTACACGCTGTGTAGTGTGAGTACACTCCATGTACCCCCTCGCCGGGTATACCCTGTGTTGAAGGTCGTTTCCTTTCCATGTGAAATAAATGGGTACACGCCGTGTATCCCATACTACACGCCCTGTAGTCCCTCCCCGCGTATGCATTACCTTCAAACCGTGTGTTGAACAGTCAACGGCCGCGTGCCGCGTTGAAGACCGTGTTGGAAGCCGCGTGGTGACTGTGTGAAATGGACGAGTACACGCCATGTACCATAAAGTACACACTGGGTACTTTTGTTTTTCTCGACTATAAAAGAGGGGTCCCCTCCTCCTTTTGAACTCACTCCTCTCCTCCACATTCCCTCAAGTAGAGCTCTCCCAAGAGACTCGAAGGCTCATTTTCTTCCATAACATTTTCGTCTGAGCTCCGATTTACGATCCGTCAGTGACCATGAGGTTATAATGAAGAGGCAGAACTTCTGAGCTTGGATCCATTGTCTTTCCTTTGGCCTTTCCTTCCCATCTTCCACCCGAGGAGGTTTTTTCGGGTTTTTCTAGAAGCGACGGACGCCGACGGACGTATTCTAAAGTTGATCCGGGGGAGCATTGTTGTCAGAACCTATTGAGGTAGAGATCTTATCTTCATCTCTCTAAATTTTGCATCATGTGGGGTGGGTATACTCTTGTTTTCATGAGAAACGATTGAACCATTAAACGAAGATAATAACTGGTTAAAGAATAGGGATGGTGAAGTTATTATGTTTATCTTTATTTATCCTATTGTTATGTTGTGAATTGAATAGGCTTATGCCTACTAAAAATCACGGTCGTTGGGGGCCTTTTCTTGTGCAATTAAATACCGCCCTATCTTTCTAGACCATTTTTGCGAATGGAACTTTGTTGAATGTAGAATTTCGATAATCATGTAAAGTTGGATGATTTAAAATCTGGAACCCTTGTGTGATAACCCCGGTTGAACAAAATTGAATAATGAACATGTGGGTGTTGGCTTGGATACGTGGCATGTGATGGGGGTTCTTTATGGGTTGTTTTGGATCGGGTGAGAAGCAGGGTTGCGGTTGGCTTGGTTTTGGGTTGGTGTGAATGCTATGTTAGTGATGGGTAGCGGGGCTGCGTTAAATGGTATTAAAGGGATAATTATGTATGTTTTTCGGTGTGATTGTGGCTATGGTGGTTGGCAGCGGGGATTTAGGGATGGGCTTGAATGTGAATGAACTATGGTTTGTTAATAATAAATAAAAAGTGGAAGAGTTAATAAATGGTGGGGCATGGTAATGGAATGGGAATAATAATCAATGGGTTGGTTGGTTAATAAAAAGGGAGTTGTTTGTGTTTCTTGTGTTCTCATAACTTGATTTGTGGATGGCATGGATATGCTTTACGAACAATCGATGTGGTTGGTTGTGGATATTTGCCCAGTAGTTAAGGAACTAATAAACTGATTCTGCTGAAACATGAAAACCTAAATGGGGTTGGGGTTGTTGGTGGTATGCATGCTTCGTAGTGGCAGTGCTGAGGCACGTGCTCAGTTCTCTGATTAGAAGCCATAGGTTGGGCTGAGTGTTATATATAAATATATATATATATATATATATCTGTATCTTTGTGTTTTGTCGCACCTCACCCATGTTGAGCACTTAGTGCCGAACACTCCCATTTCATGGGAGAGGGTGTTTTCCCCTTAGTTACTAACTCCTTCCTACTCCTTCTTCCCTAGGATGTGATGGCTTGAGACGACCTTACACCCAAGACTCTTCGGGTAGGTTTCGATTGGGGTGGTTTTAGCCCAAGACTCTTCGGGCAGGTTTTACTGTTTCCCAAGAATATTCGGGATGATGCCCAGGTGTGTGCAGGTGGGATACGTGGTTGTGAGGCCCAGGTGTGTGCAGGCGGGATACGTGGTTGTGAGGCCCAGGTGTGTGCGGGCGGGATACGTGGTTGTGATTCCCAGGTGTGTGCGGGCGGGATATGTGGTTCTTGAGGCCCAGGTGTGTACAGGCAGGAAGAGTGTGGTAGCGTCAGGACGTTCGCCGTTAGGAAGAGCAGCTAACTAATGGGAAATGGTTCGGGTTACCCAATACTCTTGTTATTATATATATACTACTACTATCTGTTGTTTTGTGTTTTGGTGAGCATGGATGGTGAGGTTGGGTGGATAGAATTCCTTGAAATGTTTCTTCTGTTGTTCTCACGGTACATTAGGATGTCTCCCCACTTGTGCCCGAGAGATTTAGGTTTCCCTACTGAGTATACTTTTATGCTCACCCTACGTTGACTTTCAGGTTTCCAGGAGGACTACCAGGGCCGTGCGGGACCCTACTAGTCGGGACAGTTGGAGTTTTTGCTGTTTTTGTACTATTGTTTCTTTTGGTATTGTACTTTTTGAGCTTTCTTGTACTTGTACCTTGTTTCAGAAATATTTAAACATGCATGTGGTATTGGTTTGTGTTTATTTACTTGTCTTTACCTTCTTTTCTTTTGGTGGTTGACTCATCCTATTTCCCGATCTTAAATAATAAAAAGGGTAATGCCTCCCATATTTGTGAAAACTCATACCCTTGGTGCTAGTCGCCACCCCGGGGCCTACTGGAGGTGGGACTCGGGGGTCATTATCTCCCTTTCACCATTGCCAGCTCAAGAGGGGCATCTTTGGTGGGAGGGGGTCATGACAGAATGGTATCATAGGCGATGGTTGATAGATAGGATGGAGTATGGAGTTAGGCACAATGAGGATTGCATGGGATGGTAGGGAAGAAGTGTTGGTTAATCTTGGTGCGTGACATATGCCAGGGAAGACCAGCTAGGACATGGGATTTTAGGGCCCCCGTGATTCGATTCAAGGACTCTGAGTCTACCGAACGACCAAGTGAGACTACATTGATTGCAGGGTAGAGACCCTAGGGAAGGTACATGCATAATCATGATTGTGTTTTACTTTATTTGGGTGTTCTGGGAAAGAAATTGAAATAATGTGATAAAATAAACCTTGACAAATTTCCTTACTACTTGGGCATAGGTGATCCTGGTTTATCGTACAACTATGGCACCTGGACGTCATCCCCGGGTGACTCATATGGCCGAGGCCCAGAAGATTCTGGAGGTCGATCAGTTGAGGATTGACTGAGAAGAGGAAGATAGCCAGTGGCAGAAGACTCTCTGTTCTTTCCAACAGAAAACCCTCAAGAAGTACGAGGGTAGTAATTCGGATATAGAGACAGAGGGGTGGCTTGAGGAGCTAGGGATCACTTTTACTTTAATCAGTGCTCTGAGGGAGTACTGTGTTCCCCTAGTAGTCAGTCAGCTGAGAGGTGCGGCACAACAGTGGTGGACGCTCTACCTCGGAGAGAGGATAGAGGCTGAGGTTCTGTGGGATAACTTTGAGAAGGAATCCCGAGAGGAATTCCTTTCTTCCATGATCAAGG
This sequence comes from Viscum album, assembly GCA_963277665.1. Classification (NCBI taxonomy): domain Eukaryota; kingdom Viridiplantae; phylum Streptophyta; class Magnoliopsida; order Santalales; family Viscaceae; genus Viscum; species Viscum album. The sequence continues at coordinate 820,345,442 of OY728165.1, forward strand.
CGGAGAAGCGGTAGGAGTTACTCTCCTTTTAGCAGGGGAGTATGTTAGTATGAGAGGTGGGGATCAAGTTCAAGGAGCTCCTGTGCTTTGCTTTGGATCTCTTTCCAGATGAAACTACTACAAAAACGGGCAATATCAGCGCTAAAATTGGGCTTTAGCATCGCTAGAAAAGCACTGTAAAGCTCAGCGCTGATAGGGGGGGGGGGGGGGGGCTTTAACAGCACTAAAAAAGTGCTGTTAAAGGAAACCTTTAACAGTGCTGTTAAAGGACACATTTAACAGTGCTGTTAAATCCCTACCTGCTGCATATAAAAAATTTGCATCAGTACTGCCAGCTGAACAGACCTACAGAAAAACCAGTATATCAACCACAAACATGTCATCAACCGATCACAACCCAACCATTAAATACTTACATTGCCCCAAACACCCATAACACAACCCAACCACAACCACAACCTTCATCTCAATGTACTCAACCGATCTAAACACTTAAGATGGATTTTACCCAATACTATCTAATTCAAAACGCCAATCATGTCATCAACTGACCACTTAATTTCTATGGTTCTCCCCACTATATGCTTTATCTCACAAACACCACCATCTTATGTTTAACACCTCCATCATCGGGAAAGAACCACTAGAACCCCACATGATATGAGGCCATTGCATGATGTTCAAACATAGCGAGAGGAGAAGAGAAGGTGAAAGTCCCGTAGATGAACAACATCAACAATGAACATCCACCACCCTTTCACTATATACATCAAAATCATATCTTTAAGAATTTCCATGTTAATTTCTATCTTACTTCCATCGAGGATGATGCATGTTGGTCAACTTGTTTTGGAAATTGTTTATCTTCATCCGTACCTTGTACTTGCACCCATGAATTTGAATCTGAGTATGCGTACATGATAGTTGAGGCGGGGTTGACTCGTAAATGTCACATATGACCCATGAATCATTTTCCTAAAGTGTCAACACAATCCAAAGGCGTTTGGTCGGTTTCCCGTATGTTAGTTGTTGATTTCAATTAAAAATAAGTCCATTTTGAACAAAACAAAGGCACTTTGAGGGGTGTCGGCCACACCAGGCCTCGGATTGAGTTGGTGTTGACTCATACACATCAAATATGACCCATGGATCGTTTTACTTAAGTTTAAATAGAATCCTAATGCTTTTGGTCAGTTTCCCGTATGTTAGTTGTTGATTTCTCACTTAAAAATAAGTCCATTTTGAACAAAATATAGGCACTTTGAGTGGTGTCAGCCACACCGGGCCTCAGATTGAGGTGGGGTTGACTCGTACACATCACATTTGACTCATGAATCATTGTACTTAAGTTTCAACAGAAACCGAATGTGTTTGGTCGGTTTGGCGTATATATGTAAAATATTGTCCATTTTAAACAAAATACATACACTTGGAGTGATACTGGCCACACCGCGGATCGAATTGAGGTAGGGTTGACTCGTACACGTCACATATGACCCATGGATCATTTTCCTAAAGTTTCAACACAATACGAAGGCGTTTGGTCGGTTTCCCGTATGTCAGTTGTTGATTTCTCACTTAAAAATAAATCCATTTTGAACAAAAGAGAGGCACTTGGAGTGGTGTCAGCCACACCAGGCCTCAGATTGAGGTGGGGTTGACTCGTACACATCACATTTGACTAATGGATCATTTTCCTTAAGTTTCAATAGAATCCAAATGCATTGGGTCGGTTTCCGGTATGTCAGTTGTTGATTTCACTTAAAAATAAGTCCATTTTGAACAAAATAGAGGCACTTTGAGTGGTGTCGGCCACAACGGGACTCGGATTGAGGCATGGTTGACTCGTACACGTCAAATTTTACCCATGGATCGTTGTTGTAAAGTTTCAACAGAATCCGAATGCATTTGGTTAGTTTTCCGTATGTCAGTTGTTGATTTCACTTAAAATTAAGTCCATTTTTAACAAAAACAGAGGTGCTTTGAGTAGTTTCGGCCACACCGAGCCTCAGATTGAGGCGGGGTTAACTCGTACACGTCACATTTGAATCATGGATCATTTTACTTAAGTTTCAACAGAAACCTAATGTGTTTGGTCGGTTTGGCGTATGTATGTAAAATATTGTCCATTTTAAACAAAATACATACACTTGGAGTGATACCGGCCACACCGCGCCTCAGATTGAGGCAAGGTTGACTCTTACATTTCACATATGACCCATGAATCATTGTACTAATGTTTCAACACAATCCGAAGGCGTTTGGTGGGTTTCCCGTATGTCAGTTGTTGATTTCACTTAAAAATAAATCCATTTTGAACAAAATAGAGGCACTTTGAGTGGTGTCGGCCACACCGGGACTCGGATTTAGCCGGGGTTGACTCTTAAACGTCAAATTTGACCCATGGATCGTTTTAATTAAGTTTAAACAGAATCTGAATGCGTTTGGTCGGTTTTTCGTATGTCAGTTGTTGATTTCACTTAAAATTAAGTCCATTTTTAACAAAACAGAGACACTGTGAGTGGTTTCGGACACACCGGGCCTCAGATTGATGCGGTGTTGACTCATACACGTCACAAATGAGTCATGGATCGTTGTGAAAAATTATCAACATAATAAGAATCCTTTATATTGGTTTGGTGTATGTACGTAAAATATTGTCCATTTTGAACAAAATACATACACTTGGGGTGATAACGGTCACACCGTGCCTTGGATTGAGGCGGGGTTGACTCTTACACATCACATTTTACCCATGGATCGTTTTACTTAAGTTTCAACAGAATCCAAATGCGTTTGGTCAGTTTGCCGTATGTCAGTTGTTGATTTCACTTAAAATTAAGTCCATTTTTAACAAAACAGTGACATTGTGAGTGGTGTCGGCCACATCGGGCCTCAGATTGATGCGAGGTTGACTCGTACACATCACACATGAGTCATGGATCATTGTGAAAAGGTATCAACACAATAAGAAGCTGTTAGATCAGTTTGCATATGTACATAAAATATTGTCCATTTTAAACAAAATACATACACTTGGAGTGATACCGGTCACACTGTGCCTCGGATTGAGGCGGGGTTGACTCGTACACATCACATATGACCCATGAATCGTTTTCCTAAAGTTTCAACACAATCCGAAGGCTTTTGGTCAGTTTCCCGTATGTCAGTTGTTGATTTCACACTTAAAAATAAGTCCATTTTGAACAAAACAGAGGCACTTGGAGTGGTGTCAGCCACACCAGGCCTCAGATTGAGGCGGGGTTGACTCGTACACATCACATTTGAAGGTGAGTATGAATAAACGATAGTTTACCTTCTTAGAGAAGAGTTTCTGGAAGAGTATAAGAGACATGAAGAAATGAAGATCATTAGAGTGTTGGAGAAAATGTGGTTGCTACAAACAATGTGGCAATCGGCTTGTTGAAGGAAGCCTAAGTTACAACTTGCAGGTATTGTACTTTATTTTTTTCTAGAGGGTTTCAGTTTAAATAAATTTTGGAATGATCATTGATAGCCATTGTCTTTTAGGTTTTTTTGACAGCCGAGGGGAAAGGCTGGGGTCTGCAAACATTGGAGGATATGTCGAAGGGTGATTTTGTGTGTGAATATGTTGGAGAAATGTTAACTCACGCAGTTCTGAAAAGATTCACTATTTAAAAGAAAGTCACAAGTTTAGATACATCTTAGGATGGTCAGTTTAAAGATATTTTGAGGGACACTACTAAAGACATGCTCAAATATGCACACATCCCCCACTTTTAGATCGTTGTCTACTACAATGATCTTCCAACCAAGATATGCATTAGAACGCTCATGACACACAGAGAAATTCATTGCCAACCTTCGAGAATGATCTGAATCCCAAACCATGACAGCATTATGTTTTTCCTTGAAAATTCTCTTGGCGAACTGGAATGGAAACTCGCTCTTGTGATTTTTCATCTCTACTTGTCTCATCATGTGTGCAGCTATTTCCATTCTAGTTTGCTAAAAGAATTTTCAAGGAAAAACATAATGCTGTCATGGTTTGGGATTCAGAACATTCTCGAAGGTGGGAAATTAATTTCTCCATGTATCATGAGCATTATAATGCATATCTTGGTTGGAAGATCATTGTAGTAGACAATAATCTAAAAGTGGGGGATGTGTGTGTAACACCCCGAGATTTTATGAAAAATATTCTTTTTAATTTCATTAATGTCTTGTGTTGTACGCTACACTAAAAGGAGCTTGCACAACACGCATCCTTGAATTTCCTTGCATTACACACAATCACAACCTTCCTCGATAGCGTGTGTAGTACGCAATACCGAGTTTCACTAAACAACGATATGCTATTAAAATATTATTAAAACTAGCCGTTATGAATAGTAATAACCACCTTTTGAAATTTTATGTATTTTATTTGTCAAAATGGACTTCATTTTTGGATTCGGAATATCGAAATTATCTTAGGGTGAAATTTTGGTGATTTTCGGATAACTTTCATATTTTGATGAATAGTGAAAATTACTAAATTTTAATTAAAAATAACTTTTTCAATCGAAATAATTAATAGTGATAAATTGTTAATTTGAGTGGTTTTAAAGTATTTTTAGAATATATTTTTACAATTTAGTACAATGTTGGTCATTGGATGTAATTTTACATTTAAACCAGTTATAAACAAGTGTCAATCTTTTGATGATTATTATCTCGTAAAAACACGCCATTTGTTCTGATGACGGGAATTAATTTTTAAATTACTTAATGTAACTGATATGTTTTGAATTTGGTAAAATAGAAATCATTTTTGAGTTCATAATATCAAATATAGCTTAGGACTAATTTTGGGTATTTTTCTGGAAACTTTCAATTTTTGATGAATAGTGAAACCACTAAGTGGTAGTTAAAAAACTGATTTTTTCATAAAACTTAATTTTACCGCTTCTGTGAGTGGAATTTAAAAACTCCAAGAGCCACAGTTGATGTCAGTAAGTAAAATGTGGTTCAATGAGATGAAAATAATTTTTTGGTGAATATTAACTTTTTACTTTTTTTTACCACGGTTAAAAATAAATAGGGTAATTAAGGGTAAAGATGATATTATTATTACCCTAACACATGTCCTAATTCTATTGGATAAGTTTAATCCGACCAAAAACAAACTTAGGAATAAAATATGACCATTTAGGCCCACTTGGATTAGATTAGGACATTTATTATTATTTAATTCAAAGAAGAGTTAAAAAATTTAAAATCAAAGTTTATTTACTAAAACATTTTTAATATAGTGTTATACATAAGATAAATTCGATTGTAAATATTCATTAAAAAGCTAATAATATTTACTACATAAAGATATTTTATTTTCAATTTTTAAACATTAAATAAATTAATTTATTTATGACACAATGATGATGCAGTAATTACCATAATAGTGAAAAATTATAATAATTGATATTATCAATACCCAAATAAATATAATTTGAGACTTTTTATGAATTACACTAATTTTCTAGGTTAATATGACATGTTAGTAGTTATTTAATTAACTTTTTTCGAACTAATAATTCTGTTATGAGTTTCACAAAAATCGATTAAAAAATAGTGTCAAAATTGACATAAAATAGTTTTTAAAACAAATATTATATTATTAATTGTTATTTTATTCCTAAAAATCTAAGGTTAGGACAAATAACTTAGATAAGGTTATATATATTAATAATAAACAACTTGGGGTTATTTTGGCTTGATATAGTAAGTTTATTAACCTTATAGTGTAAGAAAACAAGAAGACACGGTAAAAGTTAAATTATCTAACTTAAAGTTAAATCTAAATGATAAGGTTAAAATTGATACCTAAACTTGTTTAAATTCTATTGTATGAGAGTATTTAGACCCATCCCCACCTTATCTACGAAATATATCAATTTAGAGCTATTTAGAACTGAACTTGACTTTATAATAAAATAATATTTTTAGTTTTCCCAAAGGTGCCCCTCTCCTCCCTTATAAAAGGGCACCTCCTCCCTCTCCTCCTCACACCAATTTGAGCATTCAAGCTCGGCCAAACCCTGCCAAAATCTCTTCTACACTTACCTAGTATCATCCTAGAGGTCCTGGTTTTCTTCAAAGACCATCCTTAGTTCTTTAAGTGGAGGTTAAGAAAAGGCGCGTCAAAAAGAGGTAATATCCATTACCGATCTTTTTCAATTTCTTTCTTCTTCAACTACTTCTTCTTTAGTTGTTTCATGATAAAGTAATAACATAAGTATTTATTATATACTGATATGTTATTATAAATATGAAACAACTCTAATTAACCTTCTATCCATCCTACAGAAAAAGGAAATCACCGCGCGTGCGTACGTACGGAATACCGTCTCCACGCCGTGGTGTAATCTATTTTCCACCACCACCTTAATTGGATGGGTATAATGGTGTAATGAGTAACTATATATGATTATTATAAAGTTATATTGATACTGAAATAGTATATATACACTTCAACACAAGTTCACGATCATGAGAATGATAGCATTGCTCGTGCGTACGTACGGACTACCGTCTCCACGACGCGATGAGATTCATTCTCCATGTTAACCATTTAAGAATGATTATAAAGTATATATAAGAAATAATAATGAAATATATGAAATTATAAAGCTACTGGATTTATGTATATATGTATGTCATATACTTACTTCCATTCAAGACAATAAGGAAAGGAAAACAGCGTTCATGCGTACATTCGGACTACCGTCTCCATGAACGATGTGTTTCATTTCATTTATCTATCTATTATATATATATATACTGAATATATATGATATATAAATCATGTTTTATATTCTGGAAGTAAGTAAATCATGATATAAGTAATAATAATGTCAAGAACAACAAGTCCAAACACCTACGATAAATGAAACGATTTTACCCAAAACGCTTCTTTAACATGGAATTTACAAAATAATGGGTAATATAAAGTCATAAGTGAACCATATATGATATAATAACAATTAATATGATTATGTAATAAGTTAATGACATTATTTAAATCATTATACAGGAGGTTCGGACACTTACGAAGCAAATCGGACTTAAGGTAAGGGAAATATCACAATTTCATTTTTATCTGAGATTGTTTATACTTTGCTATTTATTGGGGTGTATTTTATCATCCACATCCATGTTTCCACAATATGTAATATTTATATCCTTCTACAATAGTTTATATCAAATTTTACCATTCGGTGAGTTTTTAGTAAAAGATATGAAAGGAATATTTTGTCGTTTTTCATACGAGGTATTTTTTGACTTTTCCAACAAAAGTACGAGAATGATGTTTTATTTTAACTTATATGGAATAAATGGATTTTTAAAACATTATTTCCAAGAATCTTACCTTATAAGTTTTCAATTTTATTTTTAATCAACTTCTTTTATTTATAATTTTATGACATGTTAAGAAATGAAAAGTGTTTTTGAAGTAGAAAGGATATTTTCCTCAAGAATGGAGTTCAAGAGTTTTATCAAAATTATTTTCCATCTAAGAAAATATAGGGTTCTGTTTCTATCCCTATTATTACATGGATTTGATTATGTTGTGATGGAAATATTTTTATGAATTCCTTTATCTTATATGAATTGTTTTATGATGTCATGTTGTTTAAGAATCCCATTTTTATTACATGGGTTATGCTATGATGTATGGTTTATGATTTTTTTGGCACACATAAGAATGGTATCATTATGAGATGGGTGGGACCTATATCTCCCTCAAATACATTGGGTAAAGATTTTATATCTCATGAGATAGACATGGCTGGAACGGTAGGTTATACCGGTTCAGTGAAATAGGACTGAAACGAGGGTAACTCGGTTCAGAAATGGACTTTGTCCACTAAGATAGTCTTGGCAATGAGTCTTGACTAATAAGATATGATTATCTATGATTATGTGTGTATGAAACAAAGTTTCATGTTTTAAGTTATGATTTTTGGGATTACATTTCACTACTATGATTTATCCCATGTTATGAAATTATGATCTCTTTTGCAGGTTAAGATTTCCAAAAGATATGTTCTTATGAATATGACATAATTGATATTTCTTTTGTTTACCCTTACTGATAATTTGAGCTCACCCTTTTATTTTTTCTTTTCCTCAGGACATAAAAGAAAGGATTTAGGTTTAAAAAAAATAATATCTTTATGGGATATGTTGAAGATCTTTCACCACGATGAGAAGATTATATTCCGAGTTTCCAAAGACACTAAACTATTACGGTCCTTGTGTGTCTATTTTTCTTATGTATTAAGTATTCCGCAAAAGTAATGTAATGTCCATGTATGTCAGGCTTCGGGTCTCTACAGTTGGTATCAGAGGAAAGGTTTAGTCATCCTTTGGAAACTAGGATGCGAAAACATTAGTGAGATCCCTAGAGATATTTCTAAGGTATGTCTAGGGATGTCCCTAAGGATAAGAATACGTATAGGATATAGTCCTATAACTACGGTAACAATCTTAGAATTTAACCTAAGATGTTAGATATTGAAGGTACTCCCCCTTTATTATATTGTTTTCCCTAGCATGATTTTTGCCTCTCACACTATTCTTTTTGGGTTTTAGAAAATGGCTGGAAACAAGATGATTCACGATAATGGAGGATATGATGGACAATGGAATGATGAGAAACCAAATGAAATAAGATTTGGAAGTCCAAACATAATTATTATGCCGAATCAGCAATCTCATAATATGATCAATAAAGTAAAATTTGGTAAGTTTCCTGACTCGGCTAATAAGAGAAAGATGGAGTTTCATGATGATCATAGAGGAAAGAAAGTTCAATTTCCCCTATGTAAATCATGTGGGAAGAGGCATTGCGGAGAATGTTTCAAGGGAACTGGAAGATGCTTTGGGTGTGGAAAAGAAGGACACAAAGCCAGTAAGTGCAAAGGAAAAGGTTCAGTTAACACCATGGATGAGGATAATGGCATTGCTACGACATCAACAATGGTTAACTGTTTTAAATGTGGAATGTACGGGAATTATGCAAACCAATGCCCTAAGGGAAAGTCTCATGAATAGAATCAGTATGGCCGTATGAGTAGTATTTATGTTTATGATGATGAAGAGACTACAAATGATATGTGAGTTGAAAGAATTGTTGAAGCTCAGTCAATGGTTTAAGAAGGTAGTGTAATGATTACATGTTTATCAAGTGTAATGTTGTATAAGTAATCTCATGGTACTATGGAATAAAGAGACATCTAAGGATTGTTACACTGTTGTCTTTCCTTGAGTTTTGAAAGTGTATAATTAATGGTACCAGTATCCATGAAAGGTTATTCAGATATTTTTGGAATGTAGATGATATGCAAATAATGAAGGGAAAACGAGGAAATGAAATGTTTGACAGTATTCATGAGCTCATTACTGATATAAGGAAATAGTTATATCATGGTTTGAGGTTTTGGTATGTGGAAAGAGTTAACTTTTGACAGCATTCATGTTTTCACTAAGGTTTAATGGGTATTCATTTTTTAAGAGAATACATGATTAAGGTATTCACATGATTAGAATGTGACCAACAAGATATATGGGGGATAAATGATGGTATTCAAATTCTTGGTTGATGACATTTCAAGTAATAATTTTCTTTATATTATGATCTTGGACCGAAGTATTTTAGATAAGCCTAAAGATTGGAAATGATTATGTTGGACATAAGTCAGTATTGTTTAAGGATAAAAGTTTTTTCGATATTATTGATGGGATGTTATAGTAATATAGTTTTAGAAAAAGGACAACCTGCAGGACGGGCGACAACCCATCGCGTCAGACAAGGTTGTGAGAATCGAACCCACAACCGAAGTGCGACTGGCCTTTATCGCCTACCACTGGCCTACAAGAACTCCCTGTTTAGTAGAAACTAGTTTTATTATATTAATCATTATGATATATGAAGTATAAGTCCATTTTAGGAACCATATATCATTAATCTCACTATAGATGGACTTATGTATTTTTTGATAACTTTTCTAACCATTTGTTTGAGACAGATGGAATGACCTATCATTCTATCACATGATCTGCTAACACATCACGAATGAAAAATTCAACTTCATTTATTTAAGAGATGAAGTGGAAATTGTCCAAATAACGACCAACAGTGAGACTATACTGAAATCACGAAAGTATTTATTCTAATTCCAATTTCATCAACTTTAGGGAAATGATCTTGAAAACCAAAAATGTTGTCCTAGTAATCTTATATCTGATGAATCAGATGGCACCTTAGATCATCACAAATTTATGGATTTGTGATTGATGGATTTTTCATAGCCATGTTCTCTACCACTCTCCATCGTAACTTGATGGTTAGATTTTTCTTCAATATCCATATTTTCACCTATATTCTCCTACGTGGAAACCCAATGATGAGTTAATTTGGGAAACCGTTACATTTCATACTTTTGTTTTTAAAGATTGTTTTTGGTATTCCTTTTTATGATGTGGGTTTCTATTAATGAAACTTTCGAGTAGTAAACCATTTATAACCCCGATGAATTTCGAGGGCGAAATTCATTTTATGGGGGGTAGAATGTAACACCCCGAGATTTTATGAAAAATATTCTTTTTAATTTCATTAATGTCTTGTGTTGTACGATACTCTAAAAGGAGCTTGCCCAAAACGCATCCTTGACTTGCCTTTCATTACACGCAATCACAACCTTCCTCGATAGCGTGTGTAGTACGCAATACCGAGTTTCACTAAACAACGATATGCTATTAAAATATTATTAAAACTAGCCGTTCTGAATAGTAATAACCACTTTTTGAAATTTTATAAATTTTATTTTTCAAAATGGAATTCATTTTTGGATTCAGAATATCGAAATTAGCTTAGGGTGAAATTTTTGTGATTTTCGGATAACTTTCATATTTTGATGAATAGTGAAAATTACTAAATTTTAATTAAAAACAACTTTTTCAATCGAAATAATTAATAGTGATAAATTGTTAATTTGAGTGGTTTTAAAGTATATTTAGAATATATTTTTACAATTTAGTACAATGTTGGTCATTGGATGTAATTTTACATTTAAACCAGTTATAAACAAGTGTCAATCTTTTGATAGTTATTATCTCGTAAAAACACGCCATTTGTTTTGACAACGGGAATTAATTTTTAAATTAGTTAATGTAACAGATATTTTTTGAATTTGGTAAAATAGACATCATTTTTGAGTTCATAATATCAAATATAGCTTAGGCCTAATTTTTGGTATTTTTCTGGAAACTTTCAATTTTTGATGAATAGTGAAACCACTAAGTGGTAGTTAAAAAACTGAATTTTTCATAAAACTTAATTTTACCGCTTCTGTGAGTGGAATTTCAAAAAATCCGAGAGACACGGTTGATGTCAGTAAGTAAAATGTGGTTCAATGAGATGAAAATAATTTTTTGGTGAATAGTAACTTTTTACTTTTTTTACCACGGTTAAAAATAAATAGGGTAATTAAGGGTAAAGATGATATTATAATTACCCTAACACATGTCCTAATTCTATTGGATAAGTTTAATTCGACCAAAAACAAACTTAGGAATAACATATGACCATTTAGGCCCACTTGGATTAGATTAGGACATTTATTATTATTTAATTCAAAGAAGAGTTAAAAGATTTAAAATCAAAGTTTATTTACTAAAACATTTTTAATATAGGGTTATACATAAGATAAATTCGATTGTAAATATTAATTAGAAATATAATAAGATTTCCTACATAAAGATATTTTATTTTCAATTTTTAGACATTAAATAAATTAATTTATTTATGACACAATGATGAAGCAGTAATTACCATAATAGTGAAAAATTATAATAATTGATATTATCAATACCCAAATAAATATAATTTGAGACTTTTTATGAATTCCACTAATTTTCTAGGTTAATATGACATGTTAGTATTTATTTAATTAACCTTTTTCGAACTAATCATTCTGTTATGATTTTCACAAAAATCGATTACTAAATAGTGTCAAAATTGACATAAAATAGTTTTTAAAAAAATATTATATTATTAATTGTTATTTTATTCCTAAAAATATAAGGTTCGGCCAAATGACTTAGATAAGGTTATATATATTAATAATAAACAATGTGGGGTTCTTTTGGCTTTATATAGTAAGTTTATTAACCTTATAGTGTAAGAAAACTAGAAGACACGGTAAAAGTTAAATTATCTAAATTAAAGTTAAATCTAAATGATAAGGTTAAAATTGATACATAAACTTGTCTAAATTATATTGTATGAGAGGATTTAGACCCATACCCACCTTATCTACGAAATATTTCAATTTAGAGCTATTTAAAACCGAACTTGACTTTATAATAAAATAATATTTTTAGTTTTTCCAAAGGTGCCCCTCTCCTCCCTTATAAAAGGGCACCTCGTCCCTCTCCCCCTCACACCAATTTGAGAATTCAATCTCGGCCAAACCCTGCCAAAATCTCTTCTCCACTTCCCTAGTATCATTTTAGAGGTCCTGGTCTTCTTCAAAGACCATCCTTAGTTCTTTAAGTGGAGGTTAAGAAAAGGCGCGTCAAAAAGAGGTAATATCCATTACCGATCTTTTTCAATTTATTTCTTCTTCAAATTATTATTATTTAGTTGTTTCATGATAAAGTAATAACATAAGTATTTATTATATACTGATATGTTATTATAAATATGAAACAACTCTAATTAACCTTCTATCCATCCTACGGAAAAAGGAAATCACCGCGCGTGCGTACGTACGGAATACCGTCTCCACACCGTGGTGTAATCTATTTTCCGCCACCATCTTAATTGGACGAGTATAATGGTGTAATGAGTAACTATATATGATTATTATAAAGTGATATTAATACTGAAATAGTATACATACACTTCAACACAAGTTCACGATCATGAGAACGATACCATCGCTCGTGCGTACGTATGGACTACCGTCTCCACGACGCGATGAGATTCATTCTCCATGTTAACCATTTAAGAATGATTATAAAGTATATATAAGAAATAATAATGAAATATAAGAAATTATAAAGCTACTGGATTTATGTATATATGTATGTCATCTACTTACTTCCATTAAATACAATAAGGAAAGGAAAACAGCGTTCATGCGTACGTACGGACTACCGTCTCCATGAACGGTGTGTTTCATTTCATTTATCTATCTATTATATATATATATATATACTGAATATATATGATATATAAATCATGTTTTATATTCTGGAAGTATGTAAATCATGATATAAGTAATAATAATGTCAAGAACAACAAGTCCAAACACCTACGATAAATGAAATGATTTTACCCAAAACGCTTCTTTAACATGGAATTTACAAAAGAACGGGTAATATAAAGTCATAAGTGAAACATATATGATATCATAACAATGAATATGATTCTGTAATAAGTTAATGACATTCTTTAAATCATTATACAGGAGGTTCGGACACTTACGAAGCAAATCGGACTTAAGGTAAAGGAAATATCACAATCTCATTTTTATCCGAGATTGTTTATACTTTGGTATTTACTGGGGTGTATTTTATCAGCCACATACATGTTTCCCCAATATGTAATATTTATATCCTTATAGAATAGTTTATATCAAATTTTACCCTTCGGTGAGTTTTTAGTAAAAGATATGAAAGGAATCTTTTGTCGTTTTTCGTACGAGGTATTTTTTGACTTTTCCGACAAAAGTACGAGAAGAATGTTTTCTTTTAACTTATATGACATGAATGGATTTTTAAAACATTATTTCCATGAATATTCCCTTATAAGTTTTCAATTTTATTTTTAATCAACTTCTTTTAGTTATAATTTTATGACATGTTATGAAATGAAAAGTGTTTTTGAAGTAGAAAGGATATTTTCTTCAAGAATGGAGTTCAAGAGTTTTATCAAAATTATTTTTTCATATAAGACAATATAGGGTTCTATTTATATCCATATTATTACATGGATTTGATTATGTTGTGATGGAAATATTTTTATGAATTCCATTATCTTATATGAATTGTTTTATGATGTCATGTTGTTTAAGAATCCCATTTTTATTACATGGGTTATGCTATGATGTATGGTTTATGATTTTTTTGGAACACATAAGAATGGTATCATTATGAGATGGGTGGGACCTATATCTCCCTACAATGCATTGGGTAAAGATTTTATATCTCATGAGATAGACATGGATGGAATGGTAGGTTATATCGGTTCAGTGAAACAGGACTGAAACGAGGGTGACTCGGTTCAGAAATGGACTTTGTCCACAAAGATAGTCTTGGCAATGAGTCTTGACTAATAAGATATGATTCTCTTTGATTATGTGTGTATGACACAAAATTTCATGTTTTAAGTTATGATTATTGGGATTACATTTTACTACTATGATTTATCCCATGTTATGAAATTATGATCTCCTTTGCAGGTTAAGATTTCCAAAAGATATGTTCTTATGAATATGATGTAATTGATATTTCTTTTGTTTACCCTTAATGAGCATTTGAGCTCACCCTTTTATGTTTTCTTTTCCCCAGGACATAAAAGAAAGGATTTAGGTTTTAAAAAAAGAAGATCTTTATGGGAGATGTTGAAGATCTTTCACCACGATTAGAAGATTATATTCCGAGTTTCCAAAGACACTAAACTATTACGGTCCTTGTGTGTCTATTTTTCTTATGTATTAAGTATTCCGCAAAAGTAATGTAATGTCCATGTACGTCAGGATTCGGGTCTCTATAGTGTGCATATTTGAGCATGTCTTTAGTAGTGTCCCTCAAAATGTCTTTAAACTGACCATCTTGAGATGTATCTAAACCTGTGACTTTCTTTTAAATAGTGACTCTTTTCAGAACTGCGTGAGTTAACATTTCTCCAACATATTCACACATAAAATCACCCTTCTACATATCCTCCAATGTCTACAGACCCCACCCTTTCCCCTCAGCTATCAAAAAAACCTAAAAGACAATGGTTAGCAATGATCATTCCAAAATGCATTTAAACTGAAACCCTCCAGAAAAAAATAAAGCACAATACCTGCAAGTTGTAACTTATTCCGCCTTGCACAAGCCGATCCATGGGTCATATGTGACATGTACGAGTAAACCCCGCATCAATCTGAAGCACGGTGTGACCGGTATCACTCCAAGTGTATGTATTTTGTTTAAAATGGACAATATTTTACGTAGATACGCCAAACCGATCTAACGGCTTCTTATTGTGTTTTTACTTTTGCAAAATGATCCATGACTCATGCGTGACATGTACGATTCAACCCCGCATCAATCCGAGGCCCGGTGTGGCCGACACCACTCACAGTGTCACTATTTTGTTAAAAATGGACTTAATTTTAAGTGAAATCAACAACTGACATACGGAAAACCGACCAAAAGCATTTGTATTCTGTTGAAACTTAAGGAAAATGATCCATGGGTTAAATTTGACGTGTACGATTCAACCCTACCTCAATCCATGGCGCGGTGTGACCGATATCACTCCAAGTGTATGTATTTTGTTCAAAATGGACTTATTTTTAAGTGAAATCAACAACTGACATATGGGAAACTGACCAAACGCATTCGGATTCTTTTGAAACTTAAGGACAAAATATATATGAATTAGAACACTCATGATACATAGAGAAATTCACTACCCACCTTCGAGAATGATTTGAAGCCCAAACCATGACAACATTATGTTTTTCCTTGAAAATTCTCTTGGCGAACTGGAATGGCAATAGCTACACACATGAAGAGACAAGTAGAGACGCAAAATCACAAGAGTGAGTTGCCATTCCAGTTCTCCAAGAGAATTTTCACTCTCTTGATGAAACAGAGGAAAGATCTTTAAATGTAGCATCAATTTCGAAATCATTGGAACAATTTCCTACATTGGATGTTCTAAATGCCAGATTTAACATCCCATCTTGTTCATCAAATGGATTGGTGAACTTCTAATCTATCATGGATGTTTCCACATACATTCAACTAATGATTAGAGATTTTACTGGTTCATGCATGATATGAAGGTATTTTGGAGATTTTACTGGTTTTTTGTCAAAAGGCCAAAGAAATGTGGTTCATCATTCTTGCATGTTGCTGGTGCATTTAATTTGTTAAAATGGACAAATGACCCATTGGAGAAAGAATGTTTTATTTAATAATAATTACAATTTTTATACAAACATTTACATACAATAATGTTTCATCTTTTTATCCCCATGAACCCCTCTCAAAATTTTTTGCCAATTATATGCGTCTGCAACTCTTGCAATTAAAGTCAGATCTTCATGCTATTTCTGGACAATCTTGCATCAGGTATGCGGCCCACTCGTTTCTGAACATATTGACATCGTCTTGTGAATATGACGCTTTTCGGCATTCATAATAGTACTAAAAAATATATAAATAAATAATTAATAAATAATTTAAATGAAATAGTACTTGTTTTCGAAAATACCTCTTTAGGGATGCTAGTTTGTCCATTGACAATGATCTCTCTCATGAATCTACAAACATAATAACCGCAATATTTGTCGTTTGTTTGTTTTGGACACTGCAGAAACATTGATCATGAGGCGAGTAAGTAACTTGTTTTGATATATGTTTGGATAGTGCAATTTTATTATATATACCCTGATATTTGTCCAGACGTAGTACTTGGTCGGATCCTTATGCTTAGCCCCTGTCCTCATACCATGATTTAGACGATATTGGTACACCACCCTATCATAACATAATCCTTAGTAAAAGATAATATATATTATATAACTTGATGTTTAGACCTGAAATGTAGGATGTAGTGTCTTACAGATTGACAAAATGCATCACATGCGGTTGGTTTGTAGGATATCCATGCTTTGAATCCAGAAAATAAATCTTGGGAGTATCCAAATTCACCGCAATTAGCATCCAATGTTTCCTAAATACACAAAAAGGAATAAGTAATGAAAGAAATTAAAATATAATTGATATGCTTTAATCGTAGAGTTTTACCCCTGCATGGTTGGTATGAGGAAGAGTCTGTCATCCGTTATCTTACTGTCAAATGCTTTCAGCAAAGTAGTCACTCTTTACTTATTTTTTGATTATGATAATTGTATTTCTTGTGTTGATGTGATATGAGGACTGATGAGTCCAAATTTTGGCTCATGAGGAAAACCCTTCAACTCCTTTTTCATATATACGTCTTCCAATAATATAAAATGTATTTAATCATAATTAGCATGATATATCAGCTTTTGGAAAACCAACGGGGTTGAAAACATACCTCATATACACATTTACACTTGTGACGCCGAGCCACCCATACTCAAGGATCTCATTTACATTCTCAGCAGCAACAAAATCTTGTATTTCCTCTTCAAAAAAAAACTACATGGCTACTACCCTTTCTCAACTTCGTATCCACATGAGTCTTCAATGAAATTAAATGTGGATAGAGAATAGGTATTGTAATTTCACTTTCAGTAGATCTTTTGGATCGGCTGGTCGATCCTTTCGATGCTCCCAAGTTTCCTTTCACCTCATCCCCTTTCTTCGTCTACAATAAAATTCATTGGTTCAGACCTTTTTTTTGTTAAAGGTTTGTCTTAAAAAACTGTAAATAAATACCTCTTTTTCGGAATGTAGTCTCACAAGTTGTGATGGCCATGCAATGAATGTCCCAATAGCCGGTTATACTATACAAATATCATCATCATCAAGTGGAACAGGTAGTTGTGTTTTTGGCTCATGAGCTACCGTAATCGTCACTTTCAGATGATCTTTTGGAAGTGGTCTATTGTGCAGTGTGTCTTCTGAGATGTTGAATACTGTAGCCCTCACTACAAGGTGATAGGTGGGTGTTGAAAGATATAAATCACAATCATTATCACCCTACATAAGATCATTATAGGAAGAAATCAGTGTTTTCCTAATTCACATTTCATTAGAACAATTAATATAATATTGATTACCACGACTAAGACAGCTCTTTGAGGGGAATGGCTCACCTCAAAGCTGGTGGGGTGTGGGGCAGGATCTTCATGTGCTGGTTGTTCCTGAGTTGGATCTTCTCTTGGCTTCTCACCCATTAAAGTTGCTAGAAACTCTCTCTGCCATTGAAACTGTTCTTCAAGAGTTGCTAGTCTATTTTTCATTGCTGTCATTTCTTCATTTTTTTCATCCTCTTGTTTTTTTTCTCATAATATACTCGGGGTGTCACCCCAAACCCCCCAACTCTGATGCAACCGTATTGTTCTGGTCGCCTCAAAGCTGTCGCTAATATGTCTACACCAGCTTCAAAAGTACCTGACTCCTGTGACTGTCGGATATAAGAAAATAAGTAATTATTATTATGTAATATCAATTTAAAACAAAACATTTTATCGTGTCATACTTACACACATTTCCCACACTTTTTGTGTGTTTTCATCAACTAGATTCCCTTCCTTATCCACACGTTCCTCCTTCCATAGTACATGATGAGGGATGGATGTGTGTTTGGTTTCAGAGGCATAAATCTACATATAAATAGAGAAATATTTTTATAAAGTTGTTTCATGATACATAACAATATCACTGTAAATTTAAAATACGCACCATTTTCTTTTCAAGTGAGCCGTACCCCATCCTTGATTTACGATAGGGGTACGCCGGTTTTGATGCACGTTCCTTGTTTTTAGTACTGAGTTGTTGTTTCATAAATGAAATATTGACAATCAAAGTGATGAATACATGTATATCCTCAAACAACATATTATCAGTCACAATGTACCTGAAACTTTTGATCCCCAAGATGACCAAAAAATGAATCCCATGATTCTTGGGATATCAAGTGAGTGTAGACAATGGGTGGGTGCGGGTTTATTTTACCCTTGGAATCTTTCCGATGATATTTTGTAAGAAGAGTGCGAAAACCTCGATGACACCTTCCCGCAAGCCTTAGTACATAAGTCTTATGTGAATAATCTACTATAAATGCACTCTGTAATGGATTGTGAAGAGTAAGACACTATTTCATTATTTTATTTGCTAGTAAATTAAAGAAATAAATTAAAAATGTTACCGTAATTTCTTCCCACATCACAGCCTTCATGCCGGACGCAACATGGTGCCATGAAGCTGTGTCAATCGGCACACATTGCCGAGTGATAATTCCAATGTAACTGCTAAACATTGCCTTGTTGGGGTTAACGTGTTGGAACCGTGCATTCCAACCAACATCAAATTTGATTCCTTTTCTCTTTGCCTTCATAACGTTAGCCAACACTGTTAAACTACGACGCACCTATTTTTTCTGCGATGCCACTCCTTTATCCCCGACCATTTCGTCTATATCAGCATCATCAATGTTTTCATATAAAATGATAGCATCAACATGTTCAGATGGTTGTTGGACCTCAATAAGAGGAGCACCAATAGCAGCAGCAACAACACCAATAACAATAGGTTGAGGTTGAGAGGCTTGAGAGGCTTGTTCAGAAGTAGTAGCAGCAGAAGCAACAGCAGCAGAATCAGCAGCAGTATAAGCAGCAGCAACATCTTGAGAGGCTTGTTCAGCCTCGAGGTTAGGAGCACCAGAACGTGCAGAAGTCATTATCTGCAAAAAAGTTTTAAAACTTATGTTGGATTACATAAATATAATAATGATAAGATAATAAAATGAGATAACAGGATCTATATTACAAAAAAAATACAACCTGTTTATTGAACTCTTTTTTTTTCAAAGGCTGAAGGGATTTGAAACCTCTATCGATAATCCAAATCCCTTTATTGTGGTCTCCTCTAACATACAAAACGTCGTCTTCATTGGGACCGCTGCAAAATGATTGTGATGTCCCACTAAAAGGATCATCCTCAATTGAATTTTCATCGAACCCTTCAGTAGTTTTGGACGATAACAGAACAATCGACCACTTTCGGTTTGCGGGGTCTGACACATAAAATACTTATACCGCTTGTGATGCCATTATAAATTGTTCGTCTTTGTACCCTTCTTTACTGAAATCAAATTTCACAAATCCCCATTCATCTATTTTAACACCACTGTTATTATCAACCCAGTTGCATTAAAAAATTTACTATTGGAATGTCATATAATCCAACTCCCATATTCTTTTGATAATGCCAAAGTTTGACATATTCGCATAAATTGAATTTCTATCCTTACTACCAGAAACATGTATCACTTCAGCCACAAGAGTTCTCCACTATTTTTCATGGTACTATCTTCATCATGTTTATCTCTATAGAATGTATAACCATTAATTACATAACCATTGTAAGATAATACATACACGCTTGGTCCGAAATCTATCCATAAAATTCGTTCTGAAATTGAATTCGGATTTTCATCTAACTCCTTAAAAATATGGTCTTGAAACCATCCAATAAACTGGTGATTATGTGTATTTGATATCCATTTTTTAGCCCTTGATGGATTCAACTGTCTCAATTTTTTTTGTGGGTTTCAATATATGGAGAAACCTCCCAACTGTTATGCAAAACATAAAGGTGGGCCTGCTCCTGATCTGTAATATTGATTGTCACAACATCTCTTCCAGAAATTCCCTCACCCTTAATGCGTCCAGTGTGACGAGATTTCGGCAGACCAATGCTTTACACATCAGATAGGTATTCTGTACAGAATTCAATGGATTCATCAAAAATATATCGCTCCACAATACAACCCTCTGGCCGACTTCGATTTTTGACAT
Organism: Viscum album; assembly: GCA_963277665.1. Lineage (NCBI taxonomy): Eukaryota > Viridiplantae > Streptophyta > Magnoliopsida > Santalales > Viscaceae > Viscum > Viscum album. The sequence goes on from OY728165.1 coordinate 820,366,207, forward strand.
ACCCTTTCAAAATCTTCATATACCGTTCAATGGGGTAAATCCATCTATAGTGCACAGGACCACAAAGTCAAAACTCTCTCACCAAATGAACCATCATATCAAAGAATGTTGGCAGGAAGAACATTTCTAATTCACCTAATATGATGAAAATTTATCTTTCCATAGCTGGTAATTTCGCTGGGTCTAAAACTTTGCTGCATATATATTTGAAGAAGAAACAAAGTTTGGTTAACGTATCATGAACATTCTTGGGAAAAATTCAACGTAAAGCTATAACAATTAAATCTTGCATCAAAACATGGAAGTCATGCGATTTAAAACCTTTTAACTTCAGATCATTCATTGACACATTGTTTTTGATATTTGATGAATACCCCTCTGGAACCTTTACATCATTGAAGAATTTGAAAAACTGATATCTCTCATCCCTGGAAAGAGTGTACACAGCTGGAGGAAGAAACGTTCAATTTTTACCCTTCACGAGAGCCAACTCTTCTCTTATTCCCATGTCAACCATGTCCAACCTTACCTTAATTCCATCCTTTATTTTTCCAGGCGCATTTAGCAACGTTCTGATAACACGGTCACATAGATTTTTTTCCACATGCATCACATCAAGAAAATGTCTGACGTACAGATATTTCCAGTATGGTAATTCAAAAAAAAAATTGATCTCTTTTTCCAACTGAGTTTCGTAAGGTTTTTCAAAAATGGTTTACCAAAAACAGTGTTCACATCTTTTACTTTCTCAAACAGTTGATCACCTGTTAGTGGAGACGGTGTTTTGCATTGTTCTAAACTTCCATTGAATGATATCGTCCAAGATCGGTACTTATGTCGACGGGGTAGAAATATACGATGTCCTAGAAACATAGATTTAAATGAATGTTTCAACCTAATTGATTCTGTATCTTCTTCGCACACAGGACACCCTTGAGTTCCTTTAATGCTATAGCCTGAAAAATGTCCATAAGCAGGGAAATCATTTATCGTCCCATACAACATCTCTCTCAACTTGAAGTATTCTTTTTCATAAGAATCATACAACATAACACCTGAATCCCACAGTAACTTCAAATCCTCGATCAAGGGAGACAAATATACATCAATATCGTTACCTGGTTGTTTTGGTCCTGATATAAGCAAAGATAACATAATGAATTTCTATTTCATGCATAACCAGGGTGGCAAGTTATAATTTACCAACATAACATTCCAAGTACTGTGAGTGTTGGTTTGAAAACCAAAAGGATTCACTCCATCGGTAGATAACGCAAGATGCGGGTTTCTCAGCTCATTTCCAAATTCAAGATACTCATGATCAATTCTCTTCCATTGAGGAGAGTCGGTCAGGTGACGTAATTTTCCATGTTTATTTCTTTTATCTACACGCCACAGCAATTGTCTCACAGTTTCTTCACTTCCATTTAGACGCCTAAACCTTGGAATGATTGGAAAGTACCATACAACTTTCGTAGGACTGCGTTCATCTTTCTTGTATCGAGAAGCACCACACTTTGGGCATTCTGTAAGTGATTTGTTCTCCTTGCGAAACAATATACAGTATTTCGGGCAGGCATGTATTCTTTTAGAAATCATACCCATCGAGTGTAGCATTTGTTTAGCTTCATATGTCCGGCTTGGGAGCTAATTATCTTCTGGAAGCATGTCATTCAAAAGAGCAAGTAGTTCCATGAAACTGACATCACTCCATCCGTTGCCTGCTTTCAATTTATATAACTTCAGTACAGCTGACAATGCAGTATATTTAGTGCAACCAGCATACAATGGAGTCTTTGCACAACTCTTTAACTTCTCAAACAACTTTGGGCAATCACGGAGTTCATGTTAAACTGTCCTTGTCATTTCCTCAATACGATCTTCATCATCATTGACATCTGTAATCACATCCTCTATACGGTCTTCTTCATTATCCATATTTGTAATCATATCTGATGATCCATAAAATACAGTTTTATTCCAGCCAATAGCTACATTCGCTTTTTCCCCGTGTTTATTCCAACATTTATAACTCTGGTCTATTCCGTGACATATCAAATGTTCTTCCAACTCATCTGGAGTAATTAGTCTAGAATAAGAACAACGTAAACACGGACAAAGGATTTGAGAAGGATCCTTTTCATGATACTTTTCAAACATGATGATCTCTTTCACTCCGTTCTCATACTCTATTGTCAAACGATTAGCATCCATCCAATCTTTATTCATATCCATCCCATTTGAATCTGAAATATTATTATTTATGATTCAAATACACAAAAAAAGACTTCCAAATACAAAGTTGCAGAGAACCACTTCCTTATAAAAATATATACTAATATAGCCTAACCATTTTCAATAAATATTTGGAAATCAACAGAACTAGGATAAACCCCCATCAAAATAAATACACGTTACAACCCCTTACCAATAGTTCTAGCACCCACCACCCTGCAACAAAACCTTAAACATCCTTTTAACCACTCCTACTAGTCACCTCATTCATAATAAACATTAAACATCTTGGATGAGTCTTGGTGGATCTTGGAAAGGGGTTAAATCCATGTTTAAGATATATGTTCCCTATAATATAAAGTCATATTCTTGATTATGGATGAGTCTTGGTGGATCTTGGAAAGGGGATAAATCCACAAGACACATTTATAATTTCCAACCAATCCCATTATCCAAACCAAAATCCAACCATTTCTATACTTATTAAATAATTATTACTTCACTACCTATGATTCTAGCACAAAGAAACCATACATAAAACGTAACTCATCATTCCCATCGAATCATTGCCTCACCGCCCCAAAAGAATGACCAAACAAATCATTACCTCACCACACCAAAATCATGGCCAAACAATCCATCACCTTGCCACCCAAAAAGAAAAACCAAATGAATCATCCCCTAACTACCCAAAAAGCATGGCAAAACAAACCATCACCTCTCCAAACCAAAAGCATGGAAAAACAAACCATAAATCATCCCAAACCGCATCAAAACCAATTATCGTGACCCCCACTAGAATGACCACACATCACAACACATAAAAGACCATTTTATAGATTTAACAAAGGGAATTTTATCACATTTCACTTTACTTTAAGAGTGTTATATCACATTCCATAAATCCAGGGGAAAGCATTTCATTAGCCAAATATAAGTGGTTATCCAATTTCCATTTTGGGGTGATATCACACAATATGAAAAAAGGCTTCCATATGACAACAAATATAGTGAATGAAATGGCACCCAAGATCCATGATTTTTAGAGGGGTATTCAGTATGTAAAAAAACAACATCACAATAATATCAAAGCTGTAAAAGTACAAGAATCATTAACCCTTCCCCTTTAATTTAAATTAACTTATTAATTTATCTTAATTAGGCTAGTGCAAACCATCCCAAATGATAGACAAGAGTAAACCCCTCCTGCATGAAACAAAAAAGTGAAAAATGAAGGAATTCCAACCCTCAAAGAAGGTTTTCCAACTCACTGTGAACAATAAATTCCAATAAATGACAACCGCATGAAAAACCTAAAGATAAACCTACACTGCAAAACAATATTTAGGGCATCGACTAACCTTGGGTGAATAAATCGGAAGTCCAAGGAAAACTCAAGGTGAGGGAGCCTTCTGCGCTGCCTGGAAGACCCGACTGCTAGAGTGGGGGTGCATGAGAGGAGACGCCAACCGTTGAAGAGGATGAGTAGGGTTCAGAAGGGAGGAAGATCCGCGGAAGAGGGTCGAGGATAAGTAGAAAGAGTACAGCGGAGGTCCGGAAAAGGGAAGATCGGGGGGAGGGAAGTAGTTGCAAGGGTACAGTACCGTGAGAGCTTAGGGAACGATAAAAAAGAAGAGACTGTCTGCCTCCTTTTAATAAAATCGGAGACATGTTTTAACAGCACTATAAAAGAGCTGATAAATCCACCCTTTATCAGTGCTAAAATTATAGCGCTAATAAAGGGTGGCTTTATCAGCACTTTTCTAGCGCTGATAATGGCGTACATTAACAGCGCTAAAAAAGCACTGATAAATCCACCCTTTATGAGTGCTAAAATTTTAGCGCTGATAAATCTACACTTTATCAGCGCTTTTAAATAGCGCTGATAAAGATTATCCTTTATCAGCGCTTTTTGATTAGCACTGATAAAGGTGGCGCTTTTCTTTCCCGTTTTTGTAGTAGTGTGAGGAGTCTCGGGCGAGACATTTGGAGGAGGTGCTTCGTCCTTCACTCTAGTATGCTGTCACCCCCTTCACCCTTCCGACGTACATGGCAGTACAGAAGAAGTCAGAGGTTGTTGAGAGGATGCAATCGCAAGGAGGTGCACCGCATGAGGGGATCCAGCCAGGTTCGTCGAAGGGGAAGGCAATCAGCAGCAGGTCTCCTGCGACGGGACCTTTCAGGTTCAGGACAGTGGGGAGCAGGCCCCAACAGTTCCAGTTCAGATCTTCAGGTCCTCGTCCCTTTTTCATGAGCCCAGGACCGAAGTGTTTTTCTTGTGGTGGTTTTGGGCACGTTCAGAGTCAGTGCCCGACCCGAGCTCAGTACGGTGGATGTGGGCAGGTTCAGCGCCCACCTCAGCAGCACCAGTTGCCGGCGAGGCCCTTCCAGCAGCAGCAGGACCATGCTCCTCCGAGGGAAGACTTTGCGGGAGGAGGCCGACCTCAGGGTTCTCCACAGGGACCTCGACCAGGGCGTGGTCGGGGAGGTGGATGACATTAGAGAGGCAGGGGAGCTGGGCGTGGACAACTGCACACAATAGAGTTGACAGCTCCGACAGGACTAGAGGTGGTGCGAGGTACAATTTGTTTGTTCAGCACTCTTGTTTATACTTTGTTTGATTCGGGAGCTTCACACTCCTTTGTTGCACCTGGTCTAGAACATGATTTGGGACTAAACGTAGAGAGAATTTCCGTACCATTGGTGTTGAGTACACCAGTTGGTGGCCAGACCATCGTATCTTGTGTTTTCCGGAGATGTGGGCTGATGTTGGGACCGTATCGATATAGTGGGGATCTTATTTTACTACAGATGCACCCGTACGACGTCATCCTAGGCATCGACTGGTTGTTTTCTGTTAGTGATGTTATCGACTGCTTCCGAAGAAGAGCCGTGTTGTCCGATGTGGACGGGAAGCGTGTATCTTTTGTTGGCGAGAGGAGCTATCAGGTAGGAATCTGGCATGTGAAGCCTCTCTTCTCCTTGTTAGGCGGGTTATCAGTGGTTCTAGCTGATACATAGATGATGGATGTCCCAGATGTTGTTGTGGAATTCCTCAATGTTTTTCCCAAGGAGGTTGTGACTCTACCCTCCCCCCCGACACGATGTTGAGTTCAGGATAGACTTACAGCCTGGTGCCCGTCTTATTTCGATGGACCCTTATCAGATGGAACCTTCAGAGCTGTGGGAGTTGTGGATTCAGATTGAAAATCTGTTGGAGAAGGTTATTGTTCGAACCAGCGTGTCGCCATGGGGTGCTCCAGTTTTGTTCGTGAAGAAGGAAGATCGTGGTCTCAGTTTATGCATAGACTACCGAAGGTTGAATCAGGTAACGGTCAAGAACCGTTACCCCCTTCCAAGGATAGATGATCTCTTTGACCAACTGAGGAGAGAAGGTTGGTTTTATAAGATTGATCTATGACCAGGATATCATCAGCTGAGGATAAAGGACAGTGACATCTCGAATACGGCTTTCAGGTGCAGGTATGAGCACTTCGAGTTTGTAGTGATGCCTTTTGGAGTTACGAATGCACCAGCTGTGTTCATGGGACTTATGAAATTCTTCTTCCAAGAGTTTTTGGACTGGTTCATCAATGTGTTTATCGATGACAACCTGATCTACTCAAGATCAGAGGAGGAGCACGCTGAGCATATCAGGGCAGTCTTAGAAGTCCTTCGACACCACCAGCTTTACAGGAAATAGTCTAAGTGTAAGTTATTGACACAAGAAGTACACTTCCTTGGGCACGTAGTGTCATAGTATGGAGTGTCAGTAGACCCGTCGAAGGTGGAGGTAGTTGTTTCTCAGGCAGCACCCAAGAGCGTGGTAGAATTTCATAGTTTCCTGGGGTTGGTCGGTTATTATCGGGGGTTTCTTTCAGACTTCTCTCGAGTTTCTGTTCCATTGACAGCCTTGACTAGAAAGAACCAGGTCTTCCTATAGAGCGAGCAGTTCTAGAAGGCTTTCGACTACCTGAAGGAGAAGTTGGTCAGTGCTCCAGTACTCAGGTTTCCAGAGGAAGGGTTGTTGTATGAGGTTTTTGTGATGCTTCTGGCCTTGGTTTAGGGTGCGTACTGATACATAAGAAGGGTGTGATCTGTTATGGTTCTAGGAGGTTGCGTCATCACGAGCGTAACTATGCCACCCATGACCTAGAGCTTGCATCAGTAGTGTTCACACTGAAGTTTTGTCCACATTACCTCTTTGGGGAGCTCTTTGTGGTTTTCTCAGATCACAAGATCTTACGTTATTTCTTCTCCCAGTGTGACCTAAAATTATGGAAGGGGAGATGGTTCGAGTTCCTCCAAGACTATGACTTGGAGATATCTTATACTGAAGGTAAGGGCAACGTTGTGGCTGATGCCCTGAGCAGGAAGTCACATAAGGAAGTGGTTCGGGAATCCGCTGATGCTTGGAAAGTGATGGGAGAATTGGCGGCCTTGCACTTGGATCCCAGGGTAGAAGGTGTTAGAGGTTGTTTGTTTCAAATGACGGTGTATTCCTCCTTGTTGCAGTGAGTGGAAGAATATCAGTGGGGGGGACTTCGAGGCAGAAGTGACGCGGGATCGTATCGACTAGGGGAACACTCCAGAAGGATGGTCAGAAGACAACCGACATCAGATGCTCTTCCATGGAAAGTTATTTATTCCAGAGGCGATGCATGAGGGAGTTCTCCATGAATTCTATAGCTAAGCCTTGGCGGTACATCCAGGAGTATCAAAAATGTACCGAGGCCTGGGGGAATAGTTTTGGTGGCTCGGGGTGAAACGAGCTATGGTGGAGTTTGTGGCTTACTTCCTAGTGTGTTAGAAAGTAACGGCTGAACACCATGTTCCTAGTGGTTTGTTGCATCCTTCAGATGTCCCCGAGTGGAAGTGGGATGACATCTCAATGGGCTTTGTCATAGGACTACCCAGATCTTAGGGTGGTTATTATGCTATCTGGGTAGTAGTGGATCGACTGACGAAATCAGCTCACTTCTTAGCAATTAAGGAGTCGGGCCTGGTGAGTACCTTAGCACCGAGGTACATAGACGAGGTGGTGCATTTTCATAGTGTTCTGAAGACTATCGTCTCAGACCGGGATACTCGTTTTACCTTATGAGTCTGGAGGGGATTACATCATGCTTTTGGCACCCAGATACGCCTTAGCACTACTTTCCACCCCCAGACCGATGGGCAGAGAGAGCGAACTATCAAGACATTGGAGGACATGCTGCAAGCATGCGTTCTGGATTTCGGAGGGTCATGGGTATGACACTTGCCTTTAGTAGAGTTTGACTACAACAACAGCTTCCACTCTACTATTGGCACGACACCGTTTGAGTCTTTGTATGGAAGACCATGTTGTTCAACCATTTTCTGGGTAGAGGTTGGTGAAACAGGTGCTCTTGGGCCATAGGTAGTGCAAAGCACCACAGAGAAAGTCCAGCTTGTATGTGAGAGGATGAAAGCAGCTCAGGACCGACGTAAGTCTTATACTGATTGTCAGAGGAGGCCCTTGGAGTTCGAGGTGGGAGATCATGTGTTTCTGAAGGTTTCCCCTTGATGGGGGGTGCAAAGGTTCAGGAAGGGGAGTAAGCTCTCCCCTAGGTTCATCGGACCTTTCGAGGTGCTGAGGCGAGTCGGTGAGGTGGCATATCAGCTAGCCTTTCCAGCTCAGTTAGAGAAGGTTCACGAAATCTTCCACTTCTCCCAGCTTCGTCGATACTTACATGACGACTCTCATGTTATCGACTAGGGAGAGTTAGATATGGGAGATGACGCAACCTTCGAGGTTCGACCAGTCAGAATCGAGGATCGTAAAGAGAAGGTGCTCCATGGGCGAACCATTCTGTTGGTTCGTGTGTTGTGGAGGCATGGCGGCCTTGAGGAGAGCACTTGGGAGCGGGAGAACCAGATGCACGCTCAGTACCCGGAGTTATTTTGACTGGTGTTTTTCCATGTTCTTCTGAGATTTGTTTTGATGTTGTACACTGTACCTTTGATATATGGAATGCTTGGCTTGTCGGTTGTGAGACCTTTTTGTTTCCTTGTTATCTAGAAGTATGTAACATGACCGGGTGTGTGGGGAAGGTAAAAACTTGATCCTTAATTAAGACGAATTAATGCAGATGCGATTGAACCAATTCAGGTGAGTCAGTGTCGTCTAAAGCAGATAATATATCGACATAGGAAAAATAATTTTTCCCCTAACCATGTGTTCGGGCAGTGTGTGGGTTGTGCGGTGCTGGGGGCAGTGTAAGTTGGAAAATCCTAATATATGGAAGTAGGAAGACCCAATCCTTAATCGAGATGCCCTAATGCGGATGTGATTGAACCCGTGCAGGTGAGTCAGTGCCGCCTAAATCAGATAATATCTCGACATAGGAGAAGGAATTCCTAACACCTATAATTAGGGTTTATGGTTGGGTTCCTATTATAATGAGGGCCCTAAGAGGTATCTTGTTGGGATCCTCTAGGTTGGCTTTTGAATTCTCGGGGACGATAATGTTTTAAGAGGTATTTGATGTAATGGCCCGGACCTCTCTGGTGCTTTCCTTTGTCAAAAAGAAGGTCACGAAGTGTTCTGGAGGGTAAAATGGACTTTTTCCACACCTTCCAGAATTTTTAAGTACACGCTGTGTAGTGTGAGTACACGCCGCGTACCCCCTCACCAGGTATACCCTGTGTTGAAGGCCGTGTCCTTGCCATGTGAAATAAATGGGTACATGCTGTGTATCCCATACTACACCCCGTGTAGTCCCTTCCCGCGTACGTGTTACCTTCAAACTGTGTGTTGACCAGTCAACGGCCATGTGCCGTGTTGAAGGCCATGTTGGAAGCCGTGTGGTGATCATGTAAAATGGACGATTACACACTGTGTACCATAAATTACAAGCCGTGTACTTTTTTTCTCACTTATAAAAGGAGGGGTCCCCTCCTCCTTTTGAACTCACTCCTCTCATCCCCATTCCCTCGAGCAGAGCTCTCCCAAGAGACTCGAAGGCTCTTTTTCTTCCATAACTTTTTCGTCCGAGCTCCGATTTACGATCCGTCAGCAGCAACGGGATCGTAACGATGAGGTGGAACTTCTAATCTTGGATCCGTTGTCTTTCCTTTGGCCTTTCCTTCCCAGCTTCCACCCGAGGAGGTTTTTTCGGGTTTTTCCAGAAGCGACGGATGCCGATGGATGTCATCTAAAGTTGATCCGGGGGAGCATTGTTATCAAAACCTATTTAGGTTGGGATCTTACCTTCATCTCTCTAAATTGTGCATCATGCAGGGTGGGTATCCTCTTGTTTTCATGAGAAACGGTTGAACCATTAAACGAAGATAATAATTGGTTAAATAACGGGGATGGTGAAGTTGTTATTTTTATCTTTGTTTATCCTATTGTTATGTTGAGAATTGAATAGGCTTATGCCTACTGAAAATCACGGTCGTTGGGGGACTTTTATTGTGCAATTAAATTCTACCCTATCTTTCTAGACTGTTTTTGTGAATGTAACTTTGTTGAATGTGGAATTCGGATAATCACGTAATGTTGGCTGATTTAAAATCTAGAACCTTGTGTGATCACCCCAATTGAACAAAATGGAATAATGAACATGTGGGTGTTGGCTTGGATATGTGGCATGTGATGGGGGTGTTTTGTGGGTTGTTGTGGATCGGGTGAGCAGCGGGGCTACGGTTGGCTTGGTTTTGGGTTGGTTTGAATTCTATGTTAGTGATGGCCAGTGGGGCTGCGTTAAATGGTATTAAAGGGATAATGATGTAAGGGTTTCGGTGTGATTTTGGCTATGGTGGTTAGCAGGGGGGCTGCAGGGATGAGCTTGAATGTGAACGAAATATGGGTTGTGAATAATAAATAAAAAGTGGAAGAGTTAATAAATGGTGGGGCATGGTAATGGAACGTGAATAATAATCAATGAGTTAATAAAAAGGGACTTGGTTGTGTTGCTTGTGTTTTCCTAACTTGATTTGTGGATGGTAGGGATATGCTTTACGAAAAATTGATGTGGTTGGTTGTGGATAGTTTCCCAGTAGTTAAGGAACTAATAAACTGATTATGTTGAAACATGAAAACCTAAATGGGGTTGGGGTTGTTGGTGGTATGCATGCTTCATAGTGGTAGTGCCGAGGCACGTTCTCAGTTCTCTGATTAGAAGCCATAGGTTGGGCTAAGTGTTTTGTGTATATATATATATATATATATATATATATATATATATATATATATATATATATATCTTTGTGTTTTGTCGCACCTCACCCATGTTGAGAACTTAGTGCCAAACACTCCCATTTTATGGGAGAGGGTGTTTTCCCCTTAGTTACTAACTCCTTCCTGCTCCTTCCCTAAGTTGTGATGGATTGAGGCGACCTTACACCCAAGAATCTTTGGGTAGGTTTCGATTGCGGTGGTTTTAGCCCAAGACTCTTTGGGCAGGTTTTATTGTTTCCCAAGAATCATTGAGATGAGGCCCAGGTGTGTGCGGGTGTGATACATGGTTGTGAGGCCCAGGTGTGTGTGGGCGAGATACGTGGTTGTGAGGCCACGGTGTGTGCGGGTGGGATACCTGGTTGTGAGGCCCAGGTGTGTGCGGGCGGGATATGTGGTTCTTGAGGCCCAGGTGTGTGCGGGAGGGAAGAGTGTGGTAGCATCAGGACGTTCACCGTTAGGAAGAGCAGCTAACTAATGGGAAATGGTGTGGGGTATCCAATACTCTTGTTCTTATATATACTAATACTACCTATTGTTTTGTGTTTTGGTGAGCATGGCTGGTGAGGTTGGGTGGACTGAATTCCTTGCTAGGTTTCTTCTGTTGTTCTCACAGGACATTAGGATGTCTCCCCACTTGTCCACGAGAGATTTAGGCTTCCCTATCGAGTTTACTTGTATGATCACCCGACGTTTACTTTCAGGTTTCCAAGAGGACTACCAGGGCCGTGCGGGACCCTACTAGTCAGGACATTCGGAGTTGTTGCAGTTTATGTACTCTTGTTTCTTTTGGTATTGTACTTTTTGAGATTTATTTTACTTGTACCTTGTTTCAGAACTATTTAAACATGCATGTGGGATTGGTTTGGGTTTATTTACTTGTCTTTCCCTTCTTTTCTTTTGGTGGTTGACTCATCTTATTTCCCGATCTTAAATAATAAAAAGGGTAATGCCCCCCATATTTGTGAAAACTCATACCCTTGGTGCTAGTCGCCACCCCGGGGCCAACTGGAGGCGGGACTCGGGGGTCATTATCTCCCTTTCACCATTTCCTGCTTAGGAGTTTCATCTTTGGTGGGAGGGGGTTGTGACACTTAATTAGAGAACCACCACAGTTTCCATCAAACCCATTGTCCCTTTGGTGCCTGCTAGATCCATCCATTTACTAAAACCAAAAATGTCAGTGTGAGTATATCATTAAAATCATCATATAATATCTTATGAGGTGGGTAAATAAAAAGATATAATTATTTATATTATCTTAAACTCATTCACTTTATCAAAAAAAATCTTTGACTATTTCTGAAATCCTAACCATTATGGTAATGTCACTTGTGCTTAAAGAATACCCTAACCTCTAAATTTATCTAAATCGACCTTTGATACCAACTATAAGGACCTGACCTAAAAAAATTACATAATAATGAATTAAATGAATAATTCACATTGATGATCTTTTCAGGTTTAGAGCTTTAGATAATTAGGAAATAACTATTACATCTCAAAAGATTACAAAGTAGACACTCCTACTCAGTTTCCATTTTTTTCCCAAAATAAAAACTCTTAAAAAGAAACATGTATAGTTCTATGTTTTAGATAACATGTCTTTCCTTGATCCCATCCTTTACACAATTCATCTTTAAGTCCTGTGGAAAAAATTTCAAAAACTTGGGATGAGCATAAAAAGCTGAGTAAGGGATATAAAAATACGGAAAGAAAACATTAGTCCATGTATACATAAGAATCAACGAAATCATACTTTACTCATAAAACATAAGCACTTTAGCATACCTCATGAAATCATAATATTTTTTAATAACTCATGGAAATAATAATACATAAAGGTAACTTGAGGAATTCATAACATTCTTACGTAGGGTGTAACCCTCATGGATACGTTTGGAATACCCATCACAGTATATTACCTAAATCTCTTCGGAGGAACCTTAGCGTTTACCTCCTTCGTTTTACCCAATGAATTGGAGATATATCATGGGATCACCCGCCCTTAGTTTATCACAGAACCACCAGTCTTCATAAACAATTCCCAAGAACCATAACATAATCGTATCACATAAAACATGCATAGAGGAAACATAACATTTCCACATTTCAATCACAAGATATTAATACAACACATTGATATAATTAAGACATTATAAAAACCATTTTCAATACCAAAATACATAAAAGAGTATATGGTATTTATTTTACTTTTAAAAACATTACGTCGTGTTAATGAAGCCAAAGAACAAATAATACTCGCGGCGGTGGAAAGTTCGTTGTCACCGCGTACGTGAAAAAAAGAAACCTTACTTTTTGTCCTTTGGTAAAATTCTTTGTAGAGGATAGATTCCATTAAAATGAAATGAAAAGTAAAAAAGGGTTTTATACATCATATAAAATAAAGTTTTGTATAAAACAAAATATGCCTCAATGAAAGGAGATTGAGATGAAGTCCCTTACAAAGACGATATCCTTAGATTAAGGATAAATCAATTATGTAATTATGTTTGAAAAATATAAATACACAAAATATAATTGGATATTAAGTGTAAAACAATCAAGGGTCATTCACACATATTCATATCATGATACAATCAAGAATTAGAGGTTTAACCCAATGAATTGAAATTGGGTTAAGAAGTTCCCTTACAAATATTCGACAGCCTAACGACATCACATTAAAATTCAGAAAATGATTTGATGAGAGAGAAAATGGTATATAACCACTTGTACATAAAATTTACATCGATAAGAATATATGAGAACATATCCCAGCATAATAAGATGTAAATTAAAAGACATAACAAAAGGATGTCTTTTAAAAAGAGGAGGGTGAAAGGTTCCCTTACCAATTTGGGTAACTTTCAAAACGTACACCAAATGAAAGAAGGGCCATAAAATGTTGATGTAAATACCCCTAAATGAAAGTATTTTACACAAATATTAGAATAATGGGAAGTAAATACACCACTCAAAGGAGATAGTGACAAATATAGCATGAATGTCACGGGAATAAAAGTGAGGTAAAAACCCCTTACCTCGTTGTAATAAATCAAGTCGTATGACCAAAAGATAATAACCACCGAATGAATTAAAGAATAAAATGAATATAAATAGAATCATGATAATATATATCAAATTGAAGTACAAAAAACACCACATTACATAAATAATTGGTGAACAATGGAAATATCACATAATTAAAACTGAGATAAGAAATCCCCTTATGAAAATTTGGTAGCGAAACAGCGCCACTTAAAACATAAAAAAAAGGATTAATGAGATTAAATAGGTTCTCTAATCATATGAACATAAAAATTACAGTAATAGTAATATAAAATAACATCCCCCAACATAATAAATAGGAGCTTAAAAGAAGTTACATAAAAGGGAGTACTTAAAAAGAAAGAGAGAGGTAGGATCCCTTACATCTAGTTCGACTTGTCTTGTTCGTTTCTTTATATTCCTGAATAATAAACTTTGGTCAATTTAAAATTTCTTAAGAACATCCTTTAAAGTTTATTATTCAATTAATATCACATATTATAATTTTATAATAATTAGTTAATTATGTGAGTTCATATCAGATGTTTTTGTCGATGTTCAGTATATGAGTCAAAAATGATCTTTTTTGAAATGAATTGTCCATGTAGTTATTATTACATCATCTACAGAATATTATTATTGATTTAAATATCATATATATCCAGTATATATTCACTTTATACTATTACATAACATTCGGAGATAAAAAATGAAATGCACCGTTCATGGAGACGGTAGGCCATACGTACTCATGAACACTACTTTCATTTCTTTGTCATATTAATGGAATTAAAACTAAATGAGAGATATATATATTATAATTACAGAATTATATTCATAATTTAGATTTAATATATATCATATATATCAATTATATATATGTACTTATAATAGTACATAACATTTGGAGATAAGAAATGAAATGTACTGTTCATGGAGACGGTAAGCCGTACAAACGCATGAACGCTACTTTCATTTCTATTTCATACTGTAATGGAATGAAAACATAATGATAAATAGGTATATTATTATTAAAGTATAATATCATATATAATATCATTAACTAAAACCTTTATACATCCCACATATGGCATTAACGATTCAAATCACTTTGAGGGGGCGGTAGTCCGCACTTCTTAAAATGAAATTATCGCGTTTACCCATTATGGAAACCATAAAGGTATGACATAAATGAAAAATAAAGAAGCATAATGAAAACATAAAAATAATATATATATATATATATCATATATAAATACAGTGACATCTTAATTTCCACCATGATAGGTGTTAAAAGAAGATTGAACAATCATCGTTTCGTGAGGCAGTAATTTTCCACCCACAAAAACAATATGTTCTTTAACTATTAGATGGAGGTGTGTGTAAGTGTAAATAAAATACTTATCATAACAACATACTAGTATATTTAGGATACTGGTGTTGTTAAGGAATCAAAGAATAAGATTGTTAGGGGGAGTGAGGAAGGAAAATAAAAGAAAGAAACTTGAGAGAAGACATTACCTCTAAACCGGGTAACTCTTTTTGATTTGAGCCAAAGACTACCTTAGGAAGACTTATACCAAAAGTAAAGATTTTAGGAGTAATAGAGGGATGGTTAGAGATAATATGAGCATAGTTTGGATGAGAAAAGGGATTTATAGGTGTGGGTACGAGGGTAGAGGTGGGGGTCTTTTATAAGAGGGAGGAGGGGCACTCTTGGAAAGTCTTCGAATGTTACTTTATTATAAAATGAGTTTCGGATTTTAAAGGTCCCATAATGATATATTTAGAGGATAAGGTGATAAGGGTAACAAATACACCCATAGAATAGGTTTTATACAAGTTAATGTCTTAGATTTTACCTTATATTTTTGTTTTATTTAAATCGTTAATTAATAAGGTAATTACTGCATCATCAAGGTGTCATAAATAAATTTATTTATTTAATGTCTAAAAATTTAAAAAAAAACATTATGTAGGAAATATTTTTAGATTTCTAATGAATATTTATAATCTAAGAGATTATTTATTTAAACGAAATTAATTTTTTTTACTTAGGATATACAAACCTTTGTTATATTTCTTTTCTTTAAAAAAATGATAAAAGGTCACTATCACACTAAAGTGATTCCATGGGGTCCCTAAGTTGGAACAAGGAATCCCATAGTCATCCATGACAGCACCAATAGAATTAGTACACATGTTGGGGTCATTTTTTATTTTTATGATATTATTTTATTACCCTTAACTACCCGATTACCAATTAATCACGATAATTAAAGATAATTACCGTCGTTACTATTCATAATGTCCAAAAACAAAAGATTCTTAATTAAATAATTTGGACCTTATGATTTCAAATTTGGATTCCATTTTACCAAATTTCAAACACATAAATTTTAGTAATTAATTTAAAAAGAATTCCCATTGTCAAAACTAAAGACGGGTTTTTAAGAAGTAAAATTTATCAAAAGATTGACTCGTTTTTACATCCAATTTGAAAGTGAAATCACTTGCAATGAAAAAAATTGTATTAAGTGATAAAAATAATAATTAAATTAAAATTTAAAACCAATTAACAGGATAATATAACTATATAATTAAATTAGATGAAAAAGTAGTTTTGATGTAAAATGCAGTATTTTTCACTATTCATTAAAAATGAATATTTGTCAGAAAAATACCAAACATTTATCCAAAGTAAATTTGATCATGAAAATTCAAAAATGATGTCCATTTTACCAAACTCAAAACATAGAAGTTGCATTAATTAATTTTATAATAAATTTTCACTGTCAAAACAAATAGCATGTTTTTAAGAAATAATATCTATCAAAAGATTGACACTTGTTTATGTCCAATTTCAAAGTGAGATTAATTAAAATGACCCCCATTGGATTAAATTGTAAAAATATATTTTAGATAAACTTTAAAATCAATTAAAAAATAGTATGAACATATAAATAAATTAGATTAAAATGAGGTTTTGAATTAAAATACACCATTTGCACTATTCATTAAAAAAGAACTTTATCGAAAAAATAACAAAAAGTTACACAAAGTAAATTTTGATGCCTTTATTCCAAATAAGGATTTTATTTTTTCAAATATAACATATAAAATTTTCAAAAAGTATATTTAAAATGGGGTTGCAATCAAAAGGCGGTTAATCGACCTTTTAAAGAATATTAGAATATTAATGCTTAAAATTGAATTCTTTTCTTATTTTAAGCCTCTAAACTTTATTGGATAAATGTAAAAATATTTAAAAAACATATATAATCATTTTTTAGTTAGTTCTGTTCATTCCCGTCATTACAAGGGTTAGGTGTTAACTACCATTTAAAATAATAATATTATTTTATTAGTGTGCAATGTAAGATTTCAAAGAAACTCGTTGTTGCGTATTGGGTACGACATAGAAAATATCATCCCATTTAAATTAATATTAGTATTTAATTCACAAATATTAATAAATATGAAAATTTCACATTCTTTATTTACCTGGGATGTTACAAATGGATTTAGAATAAACTGTTTCTGTGGACAGTGAACTACTGCCTCATGACACGATGATTGTTCAATTATATCATACCACCTCTCGTGGGGTCCATTATGATGGAACTGTATTTATATGATATATATTATGTTAAAATTTTCTTTATTCTTCTGTAATTTTTATTTACAACATACCTTTATGCTTTTCATGATGTGTAAACTTGATATTTTGATTTGAGGAAGCGCGGACTACCGCCCACTCAAAGTGATATTACTCATTCATTCCATACATGGAACATATACAAGAAGGTGTTAATGAAATTATATAACACATATAAATATTATATTACGCTGGAATTATAATATACCTATGTATCATTATGTTTTCATTCCATTAAATATGAAATAGAAACAGAAGTAGTGTTCATGCGTACGTACGACTTACCATCTCCATAGTGCTTTTTATTTCTTATCTCCAAATGTTATGGAATATTATAAATAAATATATAATGGATATATATGATATATATATGAATAATATTATGGATATAATTTAATTTTTATCACATGGAAAAATTGTAATTATAACAAGATAATTTTCGACTTAAGTAATCAATATTGAAAAAACGGCCGATATTAACTTAAATAATTATATAATTTTTATAACATGGTAATAAGTGATATAAAAGGAATAATAAACTTGAAAAAGGTTCTGAATTAAGTATAAATTAACTTAAGTTTATTATTTAGGAATTTATAGTTCTAAAGAGTCAAATCGGACACCAAGTAAGGGACTTCGTCTCAATCTCCTTTCTTGAGGCATATTTTGATTTATACACAACATTATTTTATAAAGTGTATAAACCCATTTGAATTTAAATTTCTTTAAAATGGAATATTTTTTCTATGAAGTGTTTTACTAAATGACAAAAATATTTTTTTAACATATGCGACGACAATGGCATATCCATCTCCATAATCGTTATTTAGCTTCCTTTATAAGCGTTAATGTTTTTAAAAGGTAAAGAAATACATTATTTCCTTTTTTGGATTTTTCATATTGAAAATTGTTTTTGAAATGGATTTAGTATTTAAATATCTTAAAATTATTTCTTATGATTGCGAATGAGGTGTTATTAGTGAAATGTTGATATTTGTAATAGTTTATGTGTTATGATTATATAATGGTACTTGGAAAATTGATTGGTGGTTACGTGATTATACCAATTACGGGTGGTTACATGATATACCAAATGACATGTGGTTCCATGATAAACTGAGGATGGGTGGGTACATTATAACCTCTAATGCATTGGGTATGGATTTCAGCCGTATGGCTATTCCGTTTAGTGATATGCCTGGAAGTTGGCCGTATGGTTATTCCATTTAAGTATATTTATGTACCATATTACCTTTATATGATATATGTTGTTTTATATGGGATTTATGGTAATATTTTGGTTATAAAAAGGGTAATCAATGAGATTATATTTAGTAAATTGTCTTTGTACTTATTTAAGGTGAAAAGTATTACTTTATGATACAATATTCATGGTTTATATGTTTTTTGAAAAACCAACAGTTTTCCTTCTTTATGTATCCCTTACTGATTTTTTTTGTCCTCATACCAAGTTTTGAAAAGTTTTTAATATGACTTAAAGATGAGTACGTTCAAGTATGCGATCAAGGAAATGTTATTCTATCTAAAACATGAAACCAAACATGATTTTTTTAAGAGTTTTTGTTTTATGAAAAAATTGATAGTGAGTAGAAATGTCTACTTCTAATATTCAATTTGTTTTGTAAATTTTATGACCTAATTCTATAAATATCTAAATGTAAAGAGATCCTAAATGTGATTTATTAACTTAATTCAAGATTAAGTATTGTTTAAGGTTGGGGACTTACACATAGGATGACAGTAGAAAAAAAGTGTCACCTCAAGACCCAAAAAATAAGAAAGTGTTTTATTAAAAAAAAGTGTCTGATGTTTTATTGCCAGGTAGAAGTATTAGATCCCACCAATTCTAAATGTATTAATTTTTGATAAAAATTAATTACATAACTTTTTCAATTTATTTAAAACAAAATAAATAATTATTTACCTTTACCCATCTAAAACATTGAAAATTGAGGAATCAAAACTTGAATGAATTCTACACTTTTCATGGTGGATGGAGATGGTGTATAATACCTTGTATCTACTGAATGTAAGAGGCTTAATATTTATATTGGTTTCTACCATCATGAACCCACCCCAGTTTACTGCTTTGACAAAGAGTATTAATGCATGAAAGATTGATTTCCATCAAATAATCAATAAATATTATAGATAGAATTTAATATATTAAATTTAAAGATGGAAATTTATTATATTTAACATAATATACCATATTAATTTTATATAGTATAATTTATTGGCCCATAATTTAACACATTCATAATTAATTTATAGACTATTTATTAAAATATAGTGGTGAAATTAGTATAGGAAATGAGAGAGAGAGTGTGTGTTAATATTGAGTTATATTAGGTGGATATATGGGAAACCAATAATTTTATTGCATATTATATATAAATTTCCATATGCATATTTATGAACATAAAGAAATAAATGGAGTAATTCAAGTTAAAATACTACATTATCATCTATATATGATAATTTTTATTAAATATGATGGTCATAAACTGTCGTACCCAGAGACACCATATATAAAGTTATAACTGTCATATATACTATAATTCTTATCTATATACAACAATTATATATTTAAAAATCATATATTTTGAGTATGTTTGTTTAAAAGTGTTCATATTATCATGATCCCAACAATATCAGTAAAAAACAACACCCCTAACAATATAAAAAATATAATAGCAAAAAAATAAAAAATACTACAACATCAATTGAATTAATTTTACAGAAAAATATATTTTAAAAGGCTAGATAATGTTAATATTATTAATTTTCATATATTAATTAATTATATAGTTATATTCATTATGATAATATTATGTAATATATATATTTATATCTAAATAAATTAGATTTAAGGAATTATATGGTTTTATTTAAAAGACTAATTTCAAAGTTATATAATTTTAATTTGAAAAACTATATTTTATTTTAAATTATTTATAATGTAGAGCTATATTTTTTATTATTTTTAAAATTTAATTAGTTTATTTTGATTAAAAATAATCATATTATGGTCTTTTGAATGAATTTTTTATTTGAATTTGATATAAACACAATTTTTTTACTTTAAAAGAATTTTTTACAAAATTTATATCATCTCCATGATTGTAACATAGATCATTTTTCATAATAATCCCTCATGGGTGGTTTTAAAAGTATATTTGATGTAACAAAATGATAATAATTTCAAGATTATTATTATAGATATGGTTGAATAATGTCCTCTTTGACCATATTCAACCTACCAAGTCCATTTTAGACTTATGAGTCAAATATCATAAAAAAGTACAACATGAACATAATTGATTAAGTAATTTTTTATGACATGGTAAAATGAATAATAAACTTGTAATGGTTTCTTAAGAAAGTAAATAATTAATGTAATTTTATTATTGAGGAATATATGGAACAAATATGATGAGTCGAACTAAAGGTAAGTGACACTTTACATTTACAACCACATTTTAAATGTTTTAAATATTTATTTTACAAATATATTTCTTCCATATACATATTATTGAAATTATTTTATATATGAATTTATATTAAAATTAATGAATTATAAAGAATGTTTTACACCACTTTTTACTTTCTTCCAATGGTTTTCAAAATGAATCTTTTTAGGTATTTTATATATAATATTTTTCCAAAAATAAAAAAGGAATTTTCTATTTTAATGTCTATGGTGTAAACTATTTTTTCAACCATAATACCTATTATTTGATGTTTTCATTACTTCATATGATTCCAAGTTTTATTCAAAGAAAAAATACCCATCTTTTTGTTTTGGGTATTTTTTGAATGTGATTTAGTGGAATAGGGTATATCAATATCTAAATATATTTTATTATGGGTGAAAAGGATGATTTTATGATGAAATGTTTCATGTATTATGTTGTGGTTCATAAATTTTTTTTATGACAATGTGTTGTTCTTTTATAAATCAAGAATGGGAGAGATCGTTATACCTGTAATCCCAAACCCTGGTGCCACTAAACTAGTATCCCAAATCAATTTGCCACATTACCTCAAGTGCGCCTCCTCATACACAACATGCTACCAATTGGAAGAAAGGGGTCTAAAATGGAACTGTGAAGAGACAATACCCACATATCAGTGTGTACAACAAAAAGTAAATAACCAAACATCATATACATTAGAGTAAGTGGAAAGAATAAATAAAATGAAAAATTCTATAGTAAAGTGAAATGCAATAAAGGCTCGAATGATCATGTCATACATAAAACCATATTCCCACTGTTCTAGTTATATAACATAAAAAATAAAATAAAATGCAAAAAATCTCCTCTACATGACCAAGACTATCCCTCTAGTCACCTGATACCACAGAGCATTCGGAATTTACTATTCAATACTCAACGTGGTCCTCAACCCAAACCTGTGCCTATAACAGACACGTGATAGATGCTATGGTACCCAAGTTCTATGAAGACCCAATAAGGGTGTGAGTAAAACATACCAATGTTTTCTAAATAAAATACCAATTAGTAAAATAGTTTATCCTGATAAATAGTATAATAAATAAACAATATAGAAAAAAGATACAACCATGATACATGAAGACTCATCTTGTATCCACTGGGCCCAGGGTTCAAAGGTGACACACTTTCCAACCAGACATTCAATGACCTAAACCATCCCTCTAAAGAATAACATAGGATGGTGTCCACTTTTTGTTCAATTAATGGAATCATAAAACATAAATCCACAGTACCTTTATAATGTACCTAAGCTATCAGTGCCTTGAATTTTAGTCAGGAACCTAAATCACATATCAACATAAAAACCAATGTGGCTGGAGCCTACATCCAATACCTAAACATACACCAACTATTGGTACTGATACTGAAACTTGGGTCTATATAAGCCAACATAAGGAATAATAGTAGTGCATGAAACCCCAATCTAACATCCATCAATATATAACATTAGTGGTTCCTAGAGTATCAGTCTGGACAAGCCCAAGAAGTAGGAGCATCATTCGAACATCCTATTCCAAATGGTATGCCATCATTTCCCAAAATCATCAGTATGAAATTATAACCATGAAGTATACCATCAATGTATAGAGTCTCAGTCTCACACCATATTCTTAGTATACTACCATATCCTAGAGCATCAGTATAGAATCAAAACCACACCATCATTTATCAAATACCTATGATCAATCATCATGACCATAAAAAATTTTCAATGAAAACACAAAAACCCTTTTTAAACACATTCACACTGACTAAGTTACCCAAGCGTCTTCAAAATCAAAACCTGCCTAAAATAATCCCAAAACTTTTCACGTTATAAAAGAACAAAAAACAAACATACAAAGACCCATAATTTTCTTACATAGATATTACATATAAATATAAGAATATTAATTACTTAAAATTATAAAACTAACACAAAACTGTATAGGTTCAGTTTATTTGGAAACATGAAAACATAAAAAACTAATTCATAAAACATCTACATCATCTTCCACTTCTTCATTCATAACTAGAACCCATTTTGACACATCTTACATAACAAATTTCTTCACATCCTTGTGAAAAGAAACTTAATAAAGGGTGATATCAGATTATTAGTAAGGTTAGAAAAGGGATCTATCGATCATAAAATAATCATAAGACATAAGAACATTATTAAAACATTTGAAAATTATATCTTGTATATAAATGATTATGATATCATGTCATGGGATAAATAATAGAAGTTCATAAAGAATCAGAGAACATATTCCATGAGATCATAACAAAATAAATGTAATTGTGGCATACAAATAAGAATATAAAATCATTTCCATATTATTTTAGGATAATTTCGAAGAACATTATAATGGAAAAATTTCTTTACTGAACCAAGTTCACTCCCCATTCCATCCTTATATTACTGAACGAAGTTCACACCTCATTCCATTCCTATCTATCATATGGGATATAAATTTTTACCCAATTAATTAGAGAGAGATATAGGTCCCACCCGTCACATAACGAAAACCATACATATGTGCAGTACAAGAACATAATTCATTCGTCATATCAGAACCTATAAAAAGAAATGGTTTTCATAAACATTATTCCAAAATAACATAATCCATAAAAAAGAAATGGGTTTTATAAATATCATTACATCATAAAAATAAAACAAACATAGAAATAATAGGGATATTACACTAGATAAATATCCCTAGTAAAGCATAAGTAACATCAAATAATGTTATCTTATATGGAAAATAATTCATAGAAATCACTTGAAAATAATTCTTGATGAAAATATCCTTTCTGCGTTGTTTTTTTTAAAAATGTTGTGAACTTTTTTAAAAAAAAAATTCATTTAAAATAACCTTATAATATTGTAAGGGAAGATTCAAGGCATTAAAAAGTCATGAAAATGGGAAAAATATTTTCATGAAATATAAGTTAAAAAAACATTCTATCTATACTTTTTCCAAAAAAAAGTCACAAAGAACCTCATTTAAAAACCAATAAAAAGATTCATTTCAGACCATTTTGTAAAAATTCACAGATGTGTAAAAATGAATTAAAAAATTATATAAGAATATTAAAAGTATTTTATAAAATATTTTTAGGAAATATGAAAATGGAATAGAAATATTCCTCAAGATATACTTACATATAAACAATCCTGAATAAAATGAGCTTGTAAAATTAAACCTATGGGTTGATTTTCTTGGTACATATTTAAAAATCATGTATAATGGTTTAAATAATGTTATTAAAATTTTACAAAAATATATTAATATTTATTATATCATATATTATCCTCTTATATCATCTTATCTTCCATTTTTTAATAATATTTCATTACTATCCTTCTTTCGGGTGTTAACTGCTTCATTTTCCAATGCATGTATTATAGTATAAGTCTTAGTTCTTGTGCATAGGATATGGTTAAATCATTTCCAAAATGATATTAAAGTAGAATATATAATATTTAAACATTATATACATTTATATAATCATGGATGAATTGTAAAAATGGAAAATGAATTGCATCGCGTCGTGGAGATGGGGTAGGCCGTATATATGCATGAGCGAAGATATCGTTTCCTTAATGGTGAAATGGTAAGGAATTAGATGGTATGTTAGTATTTTTACATAATAAATATTATTTTATAATTATCACACACACACACAGACATATATTATTTATATCACTATACCAATCCAAATAAAGTTGTGATTAAAAAAGATTACACCACGATGTGAAGACGATACGCCATAGGCACACACACTACTTTTGTTTTTCATAAGATGGATAAAAGGTGGTATATGATTGTTTAATAATAATAATAAAATATAATCAGAGAGGTGATATTATATTTATTAATTTATAATTTATACAACACATGAATTGGAATTAGAAGATGAAATAATCTTGAAAGAGTCAGGAAAGTTGATTACCTATTCTCTGGAAAACTTCTTTTAGATCTCCTATTAGGGACACAAGGGTTGGAATTTTGAGAAGAACAGAACCTATATAATTTATATAGGGAAGTTTATAAGATAAATTTTTAGGGTTTGGTCGTTCTTGAAGGGTTAACGTGTTGTGAAAAAGTGAGGGAGGAGGTGCCCTTTTATAATTGAAGTGAGAGGAACTTTTAGAATTTCTAAAAGTATTTATTTATAATAAATTCAATATTTATCCAAATACCTAAAAAATGACATGGATTCAAATATAATATGAGATAAGTTTGTAATATAATAAATTAATATATTTTATACATTTTTTGGTATTATTTTAAACCTTATCATTTTGATTAATACTCAGTTAACCTATTTTAATTTTAACTAAGGTAACAAATTTTTCAACATTAAAAGGTTGTAATTTTTTACTTATGTGATGTCAATTAGACTATAAATGAACAATGTATAACATTTTATACTATATTATAATTATTTCATATTTTTAAAGATTTTTTATCATTTTAAAATAATTTAATAAAATGTTATTTTGACAAAATATCGTTAGTGTCAATTTTGACACTATTCATCACTTGGGCTTTTAAAAATATCAAGATGACAAGTTAACTTCAACAAATTTTTTTTATTATATAAAGAATTGGTAAATTTTATATACAAAATTTATTTATCACATTAACTATCTCAAATTATATTTATTTAAGTATATTGAATAACATTTATTTTATATTTTTATAAATAAAAATATTACTAGATTAGTGTTGTGTAATTATTTAATATACTTATTTGTTCAGTAAAAATTAAAAATAAAATACCATTAGGAAGAAAAATATTGTAGATTTAAAAATTATATTTATAGTTGAATATATCTTTTGGGTATTCCTATATTAAAAATGATATAGTTTTTTAAACATTAATTCGACATTTTTAAATTTTTATTAACTAAAATATTATAAATATCATAATCTCATATAAGTGGCCCAAAAATCCAAAAATAATTATTTATCATGAAAATATGTTTATTAAGTTAAAAATTTACATTTATATTCTTTGATGACATACCTTTTTTCCTATGTGGACACATAAGTGATATTTAAGACATAGAGAGCGACTTTTTGTGACTTTCTTTGATTGAAATATTGTGTAAGTCATTTTCATTGATATATGTCCATTAAACAACTTAAGTTTTATCACTATATGTTATTTATATAATTAATTTCATCCAATAAAATTTGCGCATGTTTTAGGGTCATTTTATAATATTTATCATTTTATTTTTTACCTAAATTACCTAATTTACCCTTTACCATGTTAACTAAATTATTAAAGGTTACTATTAATATTGACCAGAAATAAAAGGGAAATATTCCATAAATTTGTAACTTTTGAATATAAACTTTATATACATTTTTAATATTTAAAACACAAATTTTGTAGAATTTAATTTTTAATAAAATCAGTAAAATTCCACGAAAAACAGTTTTTGAAAAAATTCCCTTTTAAAACATAAAATGTTTTTATAATAAATTAATGCATAAAATCCATTTAAAAATCCTAATTGTATTATTTTGAATTAAAATTAACTTATTAAAATTTAAAATAACCCAAAACATAATTTTACCTTGTAAATACTTTGAAAGAAAAAATAGTTTTCAATAATAATTAGTATTTTCATTATTCCTTAAAAAAATAAATGTTTTCATAAAATTATAAAAAAACTAATTTTAATATAATTTTGACCAGTTGGAATTAATTTTTTAAAATAAATTTTATATAAATTATAAAAATTAATATTTACTTATTAAAATAAAATAAACACATTTTTGAAGAAAAAATATTTTTGAAGAATAAAGAGATTTTACTAAAAATTATGTGATTATTTTATAAGAACTTACCAATATATTCATATTGATTTGGAAATTTATTTTTATTTCATAAATTATTTATACATATTTATTCCCTCCAATCTAAAAACTAGGTTACAATGGTCATTTTATATTAATAGTGGCTCATGGTTCGTTTAAACTCACAGTTGTGTGCAACACAAGATATTGAAGAATTAAAATTATTTAAAGAGAAAAATTTATTAAAATATTGGGGTTTTACATTCTAACCACCTTAGAATGAGTTCTACCCTCTATATTTGTTTCTTGGATACAAATTGATGAAGATACCTCTAACTCATCACATCCTCAGGTTCTCACGTTGCTACCTCAAATTGGTGGTCCCACCATAATACTTTAACAAAGAGTGTGTTCTTATTTTGTATAACTTTTTATCTATATTTTGTAATCTCTATTGTTTTTTATTCATAATAAAGATCTTTCTCTAGTGTTACTAATTCTGATTTTATTACATGTAAAGGACCAGGTATGTACTTTCTCAAGAGAGATACATGGAACACTTCATGAACTTGAGAGGGATTCGGTGGAAGTTCCAATCTATATGAAACCTTCCCAACATGATCAAGAATTTAAAAAGGGATGATATACCTAGGGCTAAAATTTCACATCCTTCCAAATCAAATCACTTTCTTACTTGGAGATATTCATAGAAATACCGTGTCACCCACTTCAAACTCTATGTGTTTTTGTTGGTTGCCAGTATAACGTTTTTGTCAACTCTAATTTTCTCTTATGCGATATTGAATAGATCTAACCTTCAATTACATTTCTTCAACTAGATCAGGTGAAAATATATTTATTTCCCCAACCTTATTCCTATTTTTTGAGATCTATAATTCTTACCATAAAGGGCTTCATAAAGATCCATATGAATACTGGAGTGAAAGCTATTATTGTAAGAAAATTATACCAAAGGTAGGTGTTGATCCCAACCAAATTTTAAATACATAAAGAAATATCTCAACATGAATTATAGAGTTTTAATTTTCCTATTAAAATAACCATCTATTTCAGGAAGATAAATATTTTGGAAACTTAACTCCATATCTAGATTCTACTAAAGACTTCTCTAGATGTTCGAGGTAAACCTTTGATCTAGATAAAATATAATGGAAAGTGGTAATACATGAAATATCACCAATTAATTAATATATATTATGGAAATTTGGTCAATAGAAAAATCTTCCCTGATAGAATTTTTTTTGACTTCATATGGTGATCAACTATAACCCATATAACATTATAGGTTTTAGAGGTTCTGGGATGTCTGAAGAAAAAATCCATGGTGATTTTTTCTCATTTCCATTATAGTATGGGTAATGGTTGTAACATACCATTATAATTATGTCTATCAGCCTAAACTTGATTCCATACCAAGAATCAAGAAATATACTTTGCAATATATTTCATCATACCATCCCACCAAAATTACTCTTTTAGGTCTCTATTCATCTTTGTTCTTCTAGGATGAATAGATAATGATGAACTATGAGCCTCATCCTATAGATCCTTCTTTAAATATGGTAATGGAAGGACATGAACATGGTTACTGATCCTTATTATTCTATCATAATCTATGTTGAACTCAAGAACATTTATCACCTTCTATTGTAGATATACATATCCCTTCTATGCCTCCTTAATGTTCACTTGTATAGGTTCTTGAACATTTATTTGAGCCAGATAATATTTATACAGTTCCTTTTAGATTTATAGAATCATATTTTTCAGATCCAGAAATATATGATATTTTTTTATCCTCATCATAGATTGAATAACATGGTCCTTTCAACTCAAAGCATATGATACCTTGTTCACTTTCCTAGGGTGGTAATGTATTGAGTAGTCATAATCTTTAATCAACTACAACCATATTTTCTGGTGAATCTTAATCTAATTTTAAGTGAAAATATACATTAAAATATTATAATCAGTATATATGTCACATATTTCTCCATAAATATTATTCCTCCAAATATTTAATAAATAAAATACACATATAACTCTAAATCATTAGTTGGGTAATTTTGATCATGGATTTTCAATTTTCGTTAGGCATTATCTATCAACATATAATTTTTCATGAGAACACATCCCATCCAATTCTCTGATGCATCACTATAGATCACCAAACTTTCTCCACTATAGGTTAGTGTGAGCACAAGTGCACTGACTAAACTTTTTTCATCTCCTTGAAATTATCTTCACATTCTTCTATCCATATGAACTTAATTACCTTCCAATTCAACTTGGTGAGTGGATTAGATAATCATGATAAATCTTTCACAAAATTACAATAATATCCAGACAAACCAATAAAACTATGTATCTCAGTTATGGTTGTTGGACTAGGCCAACATTCAATAACTTTTGTCTTTTATGGATTCATAGATTTAACCTCTCTTGAGATTATGTGACCAAAAAAGGATACTTTCTGAATCCAAAATTCACACCTAGTAAATTTTTCATAAAACTTATCCTTTATTAGGGTATTTGGTAAAATCCTCAAGTGATATTAATGTTCTTCCTTTCTCTTTTAATACACAAGAATTTAATCTATAAATACTACCAAAAAAAGATCAAGATAGTATCTAAATAATTTATTCATTAAATCCATAAAGACAATAGGGGAATTAGTAAGACCAAAAGTCATCACTATAAATTAATCGTGTCTGTACCTTTTATGGAATGTCTTATTGGGTATATAATCCTTCTTGAACCCCAATTTATGATATCTAATATGAAGACCAATCTTAGAAAAGTATCAATCTCTATGTAGTTGATCAAATAAGTCATCAATAAAGTTAGATGATATTTTTTCTTGATAGTGATCCTGTTATGTTCTTGATAATCTATGTAGAGTCTCATTGATCCATATTTATTCTCAAAAAATATAATAGGTTCAACCCAAGGTGACACACTAGGTCGTATTATTCCCTTGTCAAGATTCTCTTGGAGTTTCTTCTCCTATTCCAATAAATAAATTGGGTCCACTCTATAAAGAGTCTTTGAAATAAGAATAACACCCGATATGAGTTCTATTAAAAACTCAACTTCACAATTCAATGTAAGACTAGAAAATTCTTATAGAAAGACATAAAAAACTCCCATATAATAGGTATTTACTTAATTGTGAGTTTCTCCCCAACTATATGAGTTTGATAACCTTCATTTATAGGAATTAAGACCTAAAGATGGAAGTAATTTCCACTGTAAGTCCATATTAATCCTTGCATTGATAAATAATAATGGATTCATAATATGAAATGTTATTTCCACTCATCAACAATTGAATTGAGATCCCTATATAGAAATATAATCCATTCTAATAATCACATTAAATTCAATTAAAGGAAAGATAATAGGATTTGTAGGAAGCACTTCCCCACAAACTTCAATCAGATAAGAATTTTAAACTTGTGCTGTGACTATTGCAGTATTAGGAGTTGTCACAGGTAACTCAAAATCCAATTATTGAGTTAATAAGAAAATAAAATTATAAAATTATTTATAAATAAAAAAGTGGGTGGATCCATAATTAAATAAAACATTAGATGCTTTAGAGTGGTTGATAAGTGCACCTTTCACAACTTCATTGTCATAATCCACATCACTAGTAGTGATCTCATGTGATTTTCCTTTGCCTTTGGCCTTAAGATGTTGCTGAACTAAATAATAACTGATAAACGTCATATTTTAGAATTAGTTACCATAATGACCAATTTTATTTATCTTTAATAATTGATGCGTGGGAGGTGAATTTTGTATATAATTTTCTTTATTCTCATCATTAACTATATTTTTCCTTTCACTTATACATTCAATTGCCTCATAACCTTATTTCCCACACTTAAAACATTTACTATTACCCTTAAGATATTTTCCTCCACATTTATTTCCACACTTTGAACATAAAGGAAATCCAATCATCTTTTCACTATGGTTTTTAGATTTTCCCTTGAATTCCATTTTTTATCTTCTTATCGAACCGATAAGATTGATAGGTATCTAAAATAGCCATATCAACCTTGAATGAACATCAACCAATTTCCTCATTGATGTTGAAGTCCCTTATGGATAATTAAATTTTAATATTTTTTTTATCCACTGAAGAATCGATCAACATTACTCTCAGGTTGGATGAAAATTTTAGAAGCGTACCTTGAAAGTCTTCTAAAATTTTCCTTATAGGTACCAAAAGACTCATCTTACTTTTTCTTAAGCTCAAGAAACTCCTTATCCATATAAATTTCAATAATACAAGGAAATTACTTATTTAAACTTAAGTTATTGAACTCATCCCATTCCATGGAATCAATATTTACTCATTGGATCATATTATTGATGTGATTCCACCATTGATCCGCTTCACCTTCCAAAAAATAGACTTCCAAAATTACTTTCTAATGTTATGAATATTATAGAACTAAAAATTTCTTTTTAGTGGTACTGATCCATCATTCCACCACTAGTGGATTAGAACACCCCTTGAATGATGGTGAATGCTACCCCATGGAGGACTTAATAGATTGTTTTCCTTTCATTTTCTCATTTGGAAGTCCAACATGATTCATAGATTGAGAAGGTTGTGTGATACTAGAAATAATATATTTAATTACAGATCCCATAAAATTTGGTTGCTCATGAGGAAAATTATTACATTTCCAATCACATTCATCATTAATGTGGTTCCTTTGGGTTCTAGATATTGATTAAAACAAAAAACTATAGTGTGAGAAACACTAATAACAGTGGGAAACCACAAAATCAAGGGAAATTACTTATAATATTTCAATTTAGGACACCTTATGTTTTATACTAGGTTATTTATGATTGTCATAAAAACTCTATCATCGTATCCTAAACCAAGACTAATACTTGGGGTTCTTACTATTTTTTCACATCATAGTTTCCAAATTGTAACTAAACCTTACTATGATACCAACTAAAATGACCCATAATTTGTTTACATAGATATTAAATCTAAATAGAATAATATTTATAACAAAATATAACAAAACCACATCATAACCATATAGGTTTAGTTTCATTGAAAACTTGGAAACATAAAAAACCGATTTATAAAACATCTACATTGTCTCCCTCTTATTCCTTCATAATTAGAACCATTGTTGACATATATTATTTAATAATTTTCTTCATACACTGTCAAAAAGAAACATAAGAAACGGTGATCTTAGATGATAAGTAAGGGTAAAAAAGGGAGACATCAATCATAAAATAATCATAAGACATGAAAACATAAATAAAGCATTTTAAAATTATATAATTCATTTCAATGATCATGATATCATGTTATGGGATAAATCATTGAAGTTAAAAAAGAATTAAAGAAAATATTCCCGGGGGAATAATATAAGACATGGAATTTTGGCATAAAAATAAGAATTGAAAATAATTTCTATATTAGTCAAATATAATTTCCAAGACCATCATAGTGAACAAAGTCTTTTATTAAACTGGGTTCACTCCCCTGTCCTGCCCTATATTAATAAACCGAGTTCACTCCTTATTTTAGTCTCGTATATCTCATGAGATATAAATCATCACTCAATACACTAAAGGGAGATATAGGTCCCACACATCTCATAATTAAAATCATACATATGTAGGCCGCAAGAACATAATTCATTCATTAAATTAGAACCCATTAAAAAAATGGGTTTCCTAAACATCATTACATCATAACATAACCCATGGAAAAAAATGAGTTTCATAAATATCATTCTTTCATAAAAAAAACAACCATATAAATAATAGGGATAATATACTTGAAAAATATCCCTGATAAAGAATATGTAACATGAAATAATGTTATCTTAGATGGAAAATAATTCTGGGAGATCACTTGAAAATAATTCTTGGTGAAAATATCCTTCTTATTTTGAAAACATTTTTTTTAATGACTTGAAATTTAAATAAAAAGAATTTTCTTTGAAAATAACCTTTTAAAATTTTAAGGGAAGATTTAAGGAATTAATGATGCATAAAAGAGGGAAAATTCATTCATGTGGTATCATTTATAAAAACATAACTTCCATACTTTTTCTAGAAAATTCACAAAGAAATTCATTTGGGAAACGACAAAAATATTCTTTTCAAACCATTCAATAAAAATTCACACATGTGTAAAATTGAATTTAAACAATTGTTTAAGAATAGTAAAAACATTTTGTAAAATAGTTTTAGGAAACATGGACATGGAATAGAAATTTTCCAAGGAGATGGTTATATATAAACAATCCCTAATAAATGAGATTGTGAAATTAACCCCAACCTTAAGATTGATTTCATTAATATGTATTTGTAACTCATGTATAATATCTTAAATAATTTTATTAACTTATTACATAACCATATTCATATTTATGAGATCATATAAATTCCTATTATATAATCTTACCTCCCATTTGTTAATAATATTCCATTATTACCCTTCTTTTGGGTGTTAAGTACTTCATTTTCCTATGCATGTTTTATAATATAAGTCCCAATTATTATGAATAGGATATAGTTCCATCATTTAAAGAATTATATTA
Organism: Viscum album; assembly: GCA_963277665.1. Taxonomy (NCBI): domain Eukaryota; kingdom Viridiplantae; phylum Streptophyta; class Magnoliopsida; order Santalales; family Viscaceae; genus Viscum; species Viscum album. The sequence goes on from OY728165.1 coordinate 820,399,317, forward strand.
AGGTAATATATATCATTTTAGACAATATTATAATTATTTAAAGAATTATATTAACCAAGCTAACAAATGTTTCAATATTAAAAGTTATAATATTTTACTTATGTGATTCAAATTAGACCATAAATGAATAATTTATAACAGTGTATACAACATGATAATTGTTTTGTATTTTTTAAGATGTTTTATTATTTTTAAATAATTTAATAGTATATTATTTTCATAAAATATCTTTAGTGTTAATTTTGACACTATTCATTACACAAACTTCTAAAAATATAAATATGACACATTAACCTAGAATAAATATTTTATTGTATCCAAAATAACTAAAGGTCATCTATAAAACTAATTTATCACATTAATTATCTCAAATTATATTTATTTTAATATTTTTAATAAAATTTATTTTATATTTCTATTAATAAAATAATTACTACATTAGTGTTGTGTAATTATTTAATATACAAATTTGTTCACTAAAAATTAAAAAAAATACCATGATGAAGATTAATCTTATATATTTAATAATAATATTTAAATGATAATATATATTTTGGGAAACCCTATATTAAAAATTATATATTATTTAAAACTTGAATGTCTCATCTTTAAATTTTTATTAAATAAAATATTTTAAATATCATAATCTCATCTAAGTGGCCCAAAGATCCAAAAATAAATTTTTATCATGAAAATATGTTTATTAAGTTAAAAATTTATATTTATATTCATTCATAACATACCTTTATCCCCATGTAGAAACATAAGGATATTTAAGACAAATAAAGTGACATTTTGTGACATTCTTTGATTGAAATATTATATAAGTCATTTTCTTGGAAAAGTGGCCATTAAACCACTTAATTTAGATACTTATGTGTTAAGGGTCGACTTATTTTTATCGAATAAAATTTGATCACGTGTTATTGTCTTTTTATAGTCTGTATCATTTTATTTTTATCGTAAATTACTTAATTTACCCATTACTATGGTAAAAAAATTTACCAAGGTTATTATTCTTATTAACCAAAACTAAAACGTAACTATTCACTAAATTTGTAACTTATGAATCTAAATTTGATATCCATTTTTCAAAATTCAAAATAGAGAACTTTCAGAAATTAATATAAAATAAAATCAGTAACATTTAATGAAAAAATGTTTTTTAGAAAAATTACCTTTTAAAATATAAAATGTTTTTATAATAAATTAATGTATAAAATTCCTTTCAAAAAAAATAATTTTTATAATTTTAAATTAAAACAATATTATTAAAATTTAAAACTAATCGAAAATATAATTTTAGCTTATAAATACTTTAAATGAAAATATAGTTTTCAATAAAAATTAGTATTTTTACTATTCCTTAAAAAATAAATGATGTCAGAAAATTATAAAAAAATAATTTAAAGATACATTTGATATTATGAAGTTAATTTTTTCGAATCTATTTTATAGAAATTATAAAATTAAGCTTCACTCATAAAAATTAAATAAACACATTTTTGAAGAATAAAATGATTTTACTAAAAATTTTATGATTATTTTCTATGAACTTTTCAATACATTAATATTGAGTTCATAATTTATTTTTATTTCATAAATTAGTTATACATATTTATTCTCTATAATTTACTAGCAAGGTTATAATGTCTATTTTATATTAACAGTGTCTTGCGGTTTTTTTAAACTCACAATTGCGTGCAACCTGAATTATTGAAGAATTAAAATGATTTAAACGAAAATATTTATTAAAACATCAGGGTGTTACAAAACACCCTCATTAAAGATATCAAAATCACCCTTTTAAAACATTGGCCATTGTATTTAAAAACAAATCAATACCCAAGGCCTATGTTTCCATTGTAACCATCCAAAGATCCATTAAATCATTTTCACCAATGATGAAACCAGACACCCATTTCAAATCCACATTTAAAATCAATTTAAAACCAATTTTTATAAAACACTTGGCAGTCATAACCCCATTTCAAAATAAATATCATTTCGAAACATAGCCTCCCCCCTTTGACACCCAAAACTAGGTCTAATACCAATGCACATATTTAAAACCATTTCGACGACCCCATAGGAATTTCAAAAAAAAATCAACTCATAAAACACCATATTTTATACCCTTAAGAGTCCCAACCCTTTATTTCCAAGTTCTATCCATTATCCCTTTTTTCTATTTAATCAAATAAACCAATGAGATTAAATAAGTTAAACTCATCACCCAACTACTTTACTTAAACCAAGGAAGTAAGATTTCCTCTTATGGGCTTTAAGGTGAACATTAGATACACATGAAAATAAATTAATAAGATTATTGGTAAAGATCATAGACCACCCACCTCATCAATGAAGCTTTCAAAAAAACTTCTAGCCATGAAGGCCTTTCCAAGGATTGTCCAAGTCTCTTCCAAACCCCTTAGAACCCAACCAAGATCATCATGATCACCCAAACTCTAGTGTTACATAAAATAACCACAATAATTAATTGTAACCATTATAATAAATTAAATAACCAAAACCCAACTTGGTATAATGCGGGAAAACTCATCGGGTTATCGAGCTGCACCAAAACTGAATCTTACCACTCACCAAAGGCCCACGGAACAACCCCAACCACATTTTGGGTCAAAGCCTTAATAGGAAACACCTAATCAACAATTTATTAAATTAAATCATTTGGATAAAATATAAAAATTCACCATGGTAAAATACCTTAAAGAAATTCCACATAATGACATGGGATATCCATCTTAGGATCTCCTTTATGCAAGCTGACTGAAAGACCCAAGATAAAAATATGATTCGACCATTCATTAATGGTATTTTTGACAATACCTAAACCAAAGAACCTCAAAATTATATAGGAGGTAGAATAAGAAATAAGAAAACACCATTTGTTGAATCTTACCTCAAATGATGAAGAAACACTAATATTTCACCCCCTAATTTATGGAAGAAGAGTTAGGAAGGGGTTTGGGAATGCCCTGGTTCTTGATTACCTATAGGAAGAGAAAGGGGTGGAGTGGATAAAAACCCAAGGGGGTATTTTGTTCATTTAATCCCTTTTTATTGAAATATAAGAATATGTATGGTTTTTAATGAATGGTTTTCTAAATCGTTTGTGAACTTTGCGGTTGGCTCTATCTATGGCCAAACCACACCAACGGTTTGGACATACAGTTGAAACAACTGTGTGATAACCATGCACAATCCAACTATAAAACACCCAATACTTATAAAGTAAGGCTATAAGGTTTGAAAAACCATGTGCCTACCATATTGTCAGCGCTGCCTCCCACATGCACTAAGGTGCATGGTTTGTCTGAAACTGTGCATAACCTATGATACATGCCTCAGAACCTCCTCAACCTCACATGGTCTCTCTTTTGTACTTACATGGTTGACCCTAAACCATGATATAAACATAATACCCAACTTTTCATAGTTTTAAATGAATTGAAAACGCCCTAAGAATCAAGATTTCACACAGTTTCACCTAAATTATGTACACAAAACTGTGCACACTTTCCATATGACTCAAAAACTCATGAAACATAACCTAAATCTTCTAAAGATCATCCAAAAGCCTGATACACCTCATGGAAATCATACCTCATCTCAAAAAACCACTTTGAGTCATTCTGACTCTCAAAACTCCATTCTATGTCTCGATTCCAGATTCGACATGTCTGGTAATGAAAATTAAAATTACTTCGATTTTTTTTTTATTTTTTTGAATGTGGGATCTTAAAAACACCCAGCCATAATACTTATTATCCTAGTTAAGCCTCATTGGTCATCCATTAGTACCACCTAGTGTACGTTAGTCACTATATTTTCCTAGCAACCTCAATCAGCTTCTGATAGCCCGAAACACTACCAAGGCACAAACTCTAACTCAAGGCCCTAAACTGGCCAAAAATATGAGCTAACACTCATCACTAAATTGAAACACTGGGATAGAGCTTACCCAAGACCATAAAATCAAAATATTGGTTAGAAACTCACCCGATCAGTCATCAAGATATGGTTCTCCCCACCATAACCGCCAACTTATAACCACCAACTTTCAATACATAACACCCTTTCCATTAAGAAAGCCCAACCAAACCTGAACAAATGCTACCACCAAGATCCCAACATAGTTCAAAACATACCACACCCTAATGCTCACAAGAATTCTAATCATAATTAACACCCATCTTCTTCATTGAAAACCAATCTAAGTAGATGCTTACCAATATCTGTGCAATAACTAAGAACTTAACTGATTTTCCGTGAAAGATCAAATAAAACCCAAAACACACCCTTAATTTTCAAAAGAACACACTAAATGTAGCTTGAAATGTTCCAAACCTACACTGTTAACTAACCCTAGTCACACTATCCTCATCCAATTGATCCAAAAATCATTCATCTCCAACTTCCATTCTGTCATTATTCCACCCGATCACTACGACCTCACACCCAAAGTCCGTCCACAATCACCCAAACATACCTAATGGATTATATACCCGACCCATAGTAAGATTCAATTGTAAGATCCTATACGGACTCAAAACTACCATCATTCCCTACCACACATACCGTCACCACCAACACAAGTACCTCAATTTAATTTTTGGTACTGCTTAGAGCCCAAATCCAATGCTCGGATTGAAAATATGTCACAACTAATTCTTCCTTAGAATTCTCTAATGACTCATCCATGGCTAGTTCCATGCACCTATGACCCTTTCAATATGAGTTTCACACCTTTTCAACTGATACCTCACTCCCCACCATAGGATCGTTATCATCACGGACTCACCGAAAGAAACTCAACCACTTCAAACCACAATCCAACCACTACTAACCTAAGAATAAGTTGTGGAAATCTCACCCTCACTTGAGTGACAAAAAAACATCAATTATTACCTATTCCTGGTATTCAAGAGCAGAACCCAGGGATTCCATTGATAGTTGGTCCAACCCAAGGATCTCACCCGTAAGTATACAATAGTTCACTTCCAACCATTAAACTACACATACACTGATCCGTGAGAATAACCACCAAGAGGTCTCATATCCAACCAAATACATGATAATACCTAGGAATAAATCCATTTCCCTACTAGCATATTTGGGACGATATCAAGGAATTAGGAATGATCATCACTAAAAATAGTATGCTAAATTGTCATTGAGGAATACCACCACTATTCATCCATTTATGATGTCACCACTAACTATAGGGACAAGAAAATCCCATGAAAGGGTCTTGATAGTCCTTTCCTATAATTGTATCACCACATTCACATCCTTCTTCATCCTACTAATAGTTGAAAACAAAAACCAAACATCTTGGATGTACGATCCGTAATGTCCAATCCACTAACCAAAACAACATAGCATGCTACCATGTACACATTCCTCAAAAATAGCATTAACACTTAACTATCACACACACTCTTGTGTGACCCCACCACATAACCTGATTTCCACTCTAATGAGTCAAGATTCTTGAAACCTCATCTCACAATCCACACACACTCACAATTCCCACCCCATATGCCTATCTCACCCAACATGGTACTTTAAAAAATAAAAAACAACTCACTAAACCAAAACCTCTTATTTGATCACTCATAACCCTTGCGTCATTTAAAGAATTCCTTGAAAACCATTTAAGCTCCCACCATGTTCCAAAATATGCATACTAAGATAACCAATTCAAGCACCGATCAGTCCATACCTCAAAAAACAAAAATGAAACTACCACACTAGAACTCCTTGCACTTCCTATTCCAAGAAAACTAGACACCTCCATGTGCCTCATACTAAAAATAAATCTTACACGCATAGTCTCCACACATAGATAACTCAACCACATGAAGACAAATTTCCTAGAGCACCCCTTGTGATCTGATATAACTCCTAACTATTATAAATAACTCATCTAACACCCTGACATAGGTTCCAATAAACTGGTTCTCCAATATGGTTTGCGACATGACCTCAGAAATGCCTCCTCATACGCTAAAGGCTGCCGACTAGTACCAGGAGTCTAAAATGGGACTATGAGAAGATTATAACCACATATAAGAGTGCATAACATGAAGTAAATAACAAAACATTATATAATGATTAAGAATAACAAATTAATAAAATCAAACACGGTATAATATAATTAAATGAAATTAAGGCCCCGATGGCTATATCATACATACAACCAACTTCTCACTGGTCCGGTTAGATGACATAACAAAATAAAAGAAAATAAAAATGTATCCATAGAATCACCAAGACAATCACTCCAATCATCTGATATGACTCGAGAAATCTATATTAACCAAATAATACTCAATATGGACCTCATCCCAAACCTCTACCTTCAAAAAACATTTGAGAGATGATCAGGTGCCCAAGTGAAATGGCTACCTGAGAAGGGTGTGAGTAAGTATCAATAGGACACCACCAATGGTGTCCAAGGAAAATACCACTCAGTACAAAATATTATATAGATAAATAGTGCAATAAATAAATAGAAAATAAAAGAGATACAAGACATGATACATGATAGCTAATATAGTTTCCACTGTCTTAAGGGTTCTAAGGTGACCCCCATGCGAATAAAATATGCAACAACCTAAACCAGTCCTCTAAATCATAACATAGGGGGTGTTTAATTTTGTTCGACACAGGTAAGAATAAAACCTACATCTATGGTACTTATCTAATGTACATGAGCCATCAGGGCCTATAATGTCAATCTGGAATCTTAATCAAATATCAACATAAAAAACTAATTGGAGGATCCGTCCAACACCAAACCATATACCAGCTATCAAAATTGATACTGAACATTGGGTCTATCTAACCCATTACAATATATAAAAATAGTTCCCAAAATCTCAATCCAACATCCATCTATACATAACATCAGTGGTTCCTAGAGCATCATTATGGACCAACCTAAGGAGGAGGAGCATCAGTCCAATATCCCATTCAACATGGTATACCATCATCACCTAGAGAACCAATTTTACTCTCAAACCATGAAGTATAATATCATTTTTCAAAGCCTCAATTTAATAGCATATCCATAGTATACTACATTTTTCTGGAGTAGCAGTACAACACCTAAACCATTCCATCATTTTTGAAATACCTATTCTCATTCATTATGACAAAACAAAATGTTAATTGAAAATACAATAACCACTTTTAAAACCATTTGAAATTACTAGGGTCCTTGCAGATTTTCAAAACCAAAACATGACTTAACAAATCCCAAACCTTTTCATGTGAAAAAATAAACTAAACCAAGAACCCTTATTAAACATTTCATAATCAACCTCATAAAACATGGGAATTTATATTAAAAAAAAGAAATTCCCAAGGCCTATGTTTCCTTTAGAACCATCCCAAGAGCAATCAAAGAATTTTAACAAAAGATAAAACCAAACAATGATTTGAAATAGACATTTTAAATTCATTTAAAATACCTTTTTGTATACCACTTGGCGGTTAACACCCCATTTCAAAGAAAGATCCTTTAAAAACATATAATTCCCACTTTTACACAAACAAATGGGTCTAATTCCAATGCACATATTTAAATTTTTTTTCCAAGTCCCTATAGGAATTTCACAAAACTCAACTCATAAAATTTCACATTTTATCCCCTTACGAGTCATAGTCCTTTATTTCAAATTTCTACCCATTATCCATTTTTCCCATTTAATCAAATCAACCAATGAGCTTAATTAAGTTAAGATCACCACCAAACTACTTTACTTAAACCAAGGAAGCAAACATGCCACTCATGAGATTTAAGGTGCACAACATAGACATGCAAAAATAAACAAACAAGACTATGAGTAATGATACTAGACCACATAACTCATCAATGAAGCTTTCCAAAAACATTTCCAAGAATGGAGGCATTTACAAGGCCTATTAAATCCCCATCGAAACCCCTTGGCACCCAACCAAGATCGTCATGATCAACCAATCTCTAGTCTTACATAAAAAAATAACAATAATTATTTTTAACAATTATAATTAATTAATTAAAAAAATCCCAACTCAGTATAATTTCAAAAAAAAACCACTAGGTCATCATGCAACACCAAAACCAAATCCAACCACTCATCAAAGACCCACAGTATAACCCAACACACATTCCAAGACAAATCTTAAAAGGAAATACCGAATCCAAAATTAATAAAACTAATTCATTTGAAAAAATCTAATAAAATTCACCACAGTCACAAACCATAGAGAAATGCTGAGAAAAAATTTACAGAATCCCTTTTGGGATATTCTCTATGCAAAGTGATCAAAATACCCATGAGAAAAATATTTTTCCACTATGATATGGTGGAATAATACAAAATACCTAAAACAAATAACCCCAAAATTAGAGAAGAGGGAGGATAATAAACAAAGAAGCCACTATAGGTTGATTCTTACCTCAAAACTTAAGAAACAATAATATTTAACCCCCAAATAGAACGAAGGAGAGGGAGGAAAGGGAACAGGAACCCCCTAGTTCGTAAACACCTATAGGAGGGGAAAGGGGTGGAGTGGATAAAAACCCAGGGGGGGGGGGAATTTGGTAATTTCCACCCTTTGAATGAAATTAAGGAATCAACATGGTTTTTCTATATGGTTTTATATACCGTACACCGACCGTGCAGTTGGATCTATCTAAGGCCAACCCACTCTCATATTTTTCCAAAATGTGAACCACCCATTCCCACCCCTACTATCCAACACCTAATACTCACATTATTAGGCCACATAATTTTGAAAAACTATGCGCCAACCATGATGTCAGCACTACCTCCCACCTACATCATGATGCACAATTTTTCTGAAATTGTGCATAGCTCATGCTCCTTGCCTTAGACCCTCCTCAACCTTGTATAATTTCTCCTTTTTTACTCACATATTTTACCCCAAACCATGACCTAACCATGAAACTGAACAATGAATAGTTCAAAATGAATTGAAAAATTTCCAATAATCATGGTGTCCCACGATTTCTCCTAAACAATGCACACCAAATCGTGAAACCTTTCTCGAGGAATCCAAAACTCCTAAAACTTAATCCGAAGCCCTTAAAGCTCATTAAAACAACCTAGCCACATCCTAGGAATCATAAATCATCTCAAAACACTACTTTGAGAAATTTCATCTCCCAAAACTCCATTATGAATCTTGATTCATGATTCGACCTGTACGGTAATGAAAATTCAAATTCCTTTTGAAATTCTAAATCCATCTTGATATGAGATCCTAAAAAATCCCTAGAATAATTATTCATATCCTTTAGAATAATTAGTTGTCATCTATTAATACCAACTATGCTATTCCAGTCACCATATTTTTTCAATAACCTCAACCTGCTTCTGATATCCCAAAACACTATGAAGGAGAAACCACTAACTCAAGGCCCTAAACCAAAAAAACTATGAATAAACACCCATTACTAAACTGAAACACCATGAGGGAATTTACCAGATCCCATACAACCAAAAAATTGATTAGAACCTCACCCGAGCAGTCATCAATATATGGTTCTTCCCACCATAATCTTCAACTTATAACCCCAACATCTGATACTTAACACCATTTCCTTCAATAATTGCCAACCAAACCTAAACTCATGATACCACCAATCTCCTGACATGTTTGTCAACTTTCCGTGCCCCAACACCCATGAGAATTAAAATCATCATCAATACCCATCCTCATCATTGAAATCTGACCGGAGTGGATGCTTACCCACTATCCATGTAATAAATAAGAACTTACTAGCCTTTCCTCAAACTCCAATCTCAAACCCAAAACACACCCATCATTTCCAAAACAACACACCAAATGTTCCTTAGAATATTCCACACCTACAATATACACTAACCCTATTTAGACCACCCTTGACTATATCAACCCAGAAATACCTATCTCCAACTGGTGGTTTTTCTTCATCCCACCTGATCACTATACCCTCACTCCCAAAGGCATTCCACAATCACCCAAGAATACCCATTGAAGTCTATACCCAACCTACAGTGAGATTACATATAAATATCTTCTATAGACTCAACAACATAGTTGTTCCCTACTGTAGATACCACCACCCCCAATATAATCACCTCAATTTAATTGTTGGTACCACTTTGACCCTAAAGCCAATGCTCAGCTCAACCATCTATCACAATAGATTCTTTATTAGTATTCTCTAAAAACTGATCCATGGCCATTTCCACACACCTGCAACCCTTCCATCATGAAGTTTGTACCTTTTCAACCAATACGCCACTTCCCACTATATGAAAGTCTTCATCATTGACTCACCTTAATAACCTCAACCACTTCAGACTATGCTCCCACCACTGCTATCCTAAGAATTGGACATGGCCATCTCACCCTCACCTAAGAAACTAAATGAAACCTCAACTATCGTCTTTTACCAGCCTCCAAGAGTGGAACCCTAAATTCTGTTAACATCTGGTCCGTCCCGAGGACCTCACCCATAAGAATCAAATAGTGCACTTCCCTCTATACGGATCTAGATACACCGCTACATGATTTTAACCTCCAAGAGGTCCCATGTCCAACCAAATACATGAAATTAGATTGGAATATATCCCTTACTCTCCCATAGTATTCAGAATTATGTCAAGGTATTGGGAATGATCATCACTAATAATAGAATTATATGATTATCAATGAATATCACCACAAATCATCTATTTTTGATGTCACCACTAACTATAGGGGTATGAAAAACCCATTCATGGGTCGCAAGCCTCTCTAACCACAAGCGTATCACAAAATTAACATCCTTCCTTATACTAATCATAGATTCCCACAAAATACTACCACCTTGGACATACAATATGTAACATCTAATCCACAATCTGAAAAAAGAAAGACAACCATCTGATCTTTCCATGAAGATCCCATTAAAACTTAACCTCCAAACATACTCTTGTGTAACCCCACTATAAAACCTAATTTCTACTCAATTAAGTCATGTTTAAAGAAACCTAGGATCACAAGGCCTACCAACTATCCATTCATACCCCACATTCCTATCTTACCTATCAATGATAACCCAATATGCTTTTTAAAACCAAAAAAAAAAATCACTGAACTAAAACCACTTGCTCGATCAATCACAAATCGAGTGTATTTAGGATAATTACTTGAAAAAAATTTAAGCTATCACTACATTCAGGAAGATGAATCCAGATTTAACCAATACAGGAACCAAGTGGTCTTTCCCTAAAAAACAACGCATTCCAAAATCGCACTGAAACTCCAAGTGATTCCTATTCTAAGAAAACTCAACACCTCAATGTGCCTCGTACCAAAAAAAATTGTACACATGGTAACCCCCCATGTATATATCACCCACATTTCCTTGAGGACCTATTTTGATCTCATACAACTCCAAACTATTGGGAACAACTCATCTGCACAATAATCACCTGGGCTATACACCCAAACTAACCTACCATTCTCAAAACCACCCATAAACCAGAAACATCAGAACCCAAGTGCTTTTTAATAAAAAAAGTAATCCAATGAGCCTAACCTCAAAAATGGATTCACCCTTTATGATCCATTTTAATGAGTATATATCATCCATATATGCCTACACACCTAAAATATCTCTTAACTCATTCGAAACCTCTCACGAGTCACACTTGAAAGCCACACGACACCACTCCCAAGACTAGGGTCACATCAAAATTTTGCTACTCTTGGCTGTCAAACATGACCCCATACCAATGTCACACAACATCAATAGTTTAAAACACCCATCTCTAGTGTCTCACACCATAAAAATTTCAAATACCAACTAAATTCCCACAACTAGGGTGACCATCCTCTCAGGGAATCTACACATTAGACTCCTCTCAGAAGGGCCCTAACATACTTCCAACCTCATACTAAAACCACCCACAAGGCTTCAAAATTTATAAACTTATACCACATTGACCCACTAGGATCACTACACGAACTATGCACTAGGACTACACCATCTTCCTCAACATCGAGTGTCTCACCGTAGATTCACATAACCTACCATTTGAAATGAATCCATAAAATCACACACTAATAGGACCATAACATGTGGATACTGCCTTCTTAACATGATACATGATATGCATCCTACCTCTATAGTAAAAGAGTTATTACTATGTCACAAACATATTTTTAATGGCCCAAGATCCTAAAATCCATTATAAACTATAAATTCAAACAACATATGCATTTTACGAAGTGGAAATCATTTACAACCATAACATCACATATCTAAAACAAAAATCCCAACCCTTGGTAACCTGGAATTCCTCCTGGAATAGGCGTTCATGATGCAACATCCTGATATCCATCAAAATCTCAAATATAATCACATATACTCTATCTACCAAATCTAAAATAGTAAAATAATAAGAAGGTAAACACCTATGATACCACTTTTTAATTCTCCATCTAGGGTTCCACTAAACTGGTGCTCCAAGTTTGTCCACCGCATAACCTTAAGCATGCCAACTTGTATGAAAGAGGTTGTTGACTAGCAGTGAGGGCATAAAATGGATCTATTAGGAGACTATACCCCCATATTAGAGTGAACAATTAGAAGTAAATAACCAAACATCATACACATCAGTGTAAGTGAAAAGAATAAATAAACTTAAACATGCTGTAAAAAAAATGAAATGAAATAAAGGCTTGAATGCCCATATCATACATAAAAACAACCAAACATTAGGCTGATTACATGACATATCAAAATAGAATAAAATACAAAAAGTGTCCACAACATCACTGGGCCAATCCATTTATTCACCTAATACCCCTTGAAAAATTTGGATCAACCAAACAATACTCAATGTGGTCCTCATCCCAAACCTCTTCTTGAAACTAACATGTGAGTGCTACCAGGAAAACATGTACAATGGTGACCTAAATCGGGTATGAGTAAAAATAAGAAAGACACCACCAATAGTGTCTAAAGAAAATACTGGTTAGTACAACAATGTATTTAGATAAACAATGAAATAAGTAAACAATACAAAAAAGAGATACACGACATGATACATGACATATCATCTAGTATCCACTTGACCATGTGTTCTAAGGTGACTCCCAGGACAACCAAACATGGAGTAAACTAGACCAGTTCTCTAAAGCATAATGTACGGGGTGTACACTTTTCATTCAACTTAGGGAAGTATAAAACCTACATTCACAGTACCTATCTAAATTACCCAAGTTATTAGTGCCTAAAATGTTAGTCTGACATCTAAATCACATATAAACATAAAAACAAACATTTATGGAGCCTCTGTACAACATATAACCATATAACAACTATCGGTACTAATACTGAACATCGAGTATATCTAGTCCATCACAAGACATAATGGTAGTTCCCAAAACCTTAGTCCAACATCTATCCATACATAACATGATTAGTGCCTAGAGAATCAGTTTAGACTAACCCAAAGAGGAGGAGAATAAATTCAATATCCTATTCCACAAGGTATACCATCATCACCCATAGAATCAGTTTGGAACTATAACTATAAAGTATAATATCAGTGTATAGAGCCTCAGTCTAACTTCATATCTATATTATACTACATGTTCCTCGAGTATTAGTTTAGCACCTAAAGCATTCCGTCATTTCTCAAATACTTATTCTCAATCATCATAACCATAAAAAACATTCAAGGAAAACACAATAACCATTTTTGAAACCATTCACACTCACTAAGGTATTCATGGGCCTTTAAAACCAAAACATGCCTTAACAAAGCCCAACCATTTTCACATGCTAAAGGAAACTAAACCAAACACCCTCACCAAACATTTCAAAATAACCATTTTAAAATATGGTCCTTTATCTTTAAAAACAAAGAATGGACCAAGGCCTATGTTTTTGTAGGAACCATTCCAAGATCAACCAAATCATTTTCACCAAAGAGGAAACCACACACCTATTTCATGTCCACATATAAAATCCATTTAAATTAACTTTTTATAAAACACTTGGATTTTAACACCTCATTTCAAAACAAATATCATTTCAAAACATAGCCTTCCCCCTTTGACACCAAAAATCAGGTCTAAGACCAATGAACACCTTTAAAACCATTTCAAAGGCCTCGTAGGTATTTAAAAACACTCAACTCAAAAACACCACATTTTATCCCCTTAAGAGTAACAACCCTTTATTTACAAGTTATACACATAAGCCCTTTTTCTATTTAATCAAATCAACTAATGAGATTAATTATGTTAATTGCATCAACCAACTATTGTAATTAAAAAAAGGAAAAAAAATTCCACTCATGGGATTTAAGGAACACACCACATACACATGAAAATAAATTAACAAGGTTATGGGTAAATTTCTTAGACCACCAACCTCATAAACAATGATTTACAAAACATTTTTAAGTGAAGATACCTTTCCAATGCCCGTTTAATCATTTTTCAAAACCCTTGGAACCCAAACAAACTCTAAAAAATCACCCAATATCTAGTATTATATAAAATAATAAAAAAAATTAATTATAAAAATTATAATTATTTAATTAACTCAAACCCAACTCAGCAAAATTATGGAAAACTCACCGAGTCATCATACCGCACCAAAACCAAATCCAACCACTCATTAAATAATTGAGGCATAAACTTTACAAAATTACAAATTGAATCCTTAAGACGAGACACCAAATAAACAATTAATTAAATTAATTCATTTGGGAAACCTAAGAAAATTCACCATGGCTACATACCTTAATGAAGCACCATGAAAAGATGTGTAGAATTCATCTCGAGATATGCTCTATGAAAGATAACTGAAATCACCATGAGAAACAGATGATTCCACCATGATCCTACGGAATTGTCAATAATACCTAAACCAAATAACCAAAAAATTATAGAATAGGTAGAATAAGAAATAAGTAATCCACAAGATCTTGAATCATACCTCAAATTCCGAAGAAACACCATGATTTTAATCCCAAATCGAAGGAAGGAGAGGGAGGGAGGGGATTTGGAACCCATTAGTTCTTGCAAACCTATAGGAAGAGAAATGGGGTAGAGTGGATAAAAACATGAGGTAGAATTTTGGTAATTTCACCCATTATAAAAAAATATAGTTTACCACATTGGTTTCCAGACCATGCACCAACAGTGCGATTGGATCTGTCCAAAGAAAGTCCACATGCATGGTTTGACAACAGGATTTTCCAAACCATACGCCAACCATTTGAACCCCTACCACCAAACACTGTATCCTTGCACTGATATGATGCATGGTTTGAAAAATCTATACACCAACCATGCTACCAATAATACCTCCCACCTATAGTAGGGCACACATTTTATCTAAAAACATGTGCAACCCATGCGACATATCTCATAACCTCATCAAACTTGCATGGTTTCTCATTTTTTCCCAAATAGTTTAACCCTAACCGTGATCTAACTGAGAAACTCAACTATGTGTTGTTTAAAATGAACTGAAAATGTCTTAAGCATCAAGGTGTCTCACGATTTCTCATAAACAATCCACATGAAACTGTGCACCCTATCTAGAGGACTGAAAAATTATGAAACTTAACTCAAATCCTCTAAATATCATCCAAACACCCAGTCCACTAAGTGGGAATCATTACTCATCTGAAAACACCACTTTGTGGCTTTACAACTCTCATGACTTCATTCCGATTCTTGACACAAGATTCGACCCATCCTGTGCTGAAAATTAAAATTCTTTCTGAAATTTTTGATCCATCCAGACATGGGATCTTACAATATCCCTCAAATTAATCAGATAAAAGGACATAGTTAATATATTAGGTTTCTCATAAGATATTATTGGAATTTACCATAAAGGTTATTCCATTTGTAACCATGAAGGTGATTCTAGAGTGACTATAATAGTGTTATGAAAATAATTCCTCAAGTTACCTATATGTGTTATAAATGATTTAAATGGGGTTTTATGAAAAATTATGATTTAAAAGAGAAAAAATGATCATATTTTTAAATTAAATTATATTCTACTTCTTAAGGATTAAATTTATAACATTTCTAAAAAGGTTTTCTTGAGTTTTAATGCTTTCTAAGAAACCTTTATGAGTTTTATTTTTCCATTAATATTTCTTATGAATTATTATTTAAAAATATATGGATAGAGAAGTTTAACTATTAGGTAATATAATTTTTATTTGAGATTGAAGTTTTTTTTAAATAAATAAATTTTTATGAGGGATCATGGACCAACATGTTTTTTATTATTTATGTTTATGTACCTTACTGACTTTTTTTTTCTCTTACCACATTTGAAAATGTTTTTCATAGGTTTTTAAGGATTATTATGGATAATTATGTTGTCAAGATTAAAATTGTGAGGATTTTTCATGAAAAGAAAAAATGTTATATCTTAAAAGTTTTGTTTTGTTGAAGAAAAAGATACTTAGTGGAAGTTCCCACTTTGTGATGTAATTTTTTTATATACAGGTGATGGAATAATTCGATAAAAATACAAACCATAAATATTCCAAAATTTAAGATAATATATTCTTGACTTAAAAATCAAGATTATGTAATTTCTAAGGTTGTTTCCTAATACATAAGGATTTTTAATATCACAAAATTAACCTACCAACTACAAAATTCGAACGATAATGTTTTTGGTAAGTGTTATCTTCTTGAATTAAAAAAAATTCAGAAAAATTACCATTTAGTTAGAGACACATAATTTGTAACACCCTGGGATTTTAAATTAACACTATGTTCAATATCATATACAACACACAACACCGAGCTTAAACGAACCATGAAATATTATTATAGTTAAAACCTAGATGTTAAACTAGTGGGTATAAATATGATTAACAATATTATGATATATATATATATACATAATGGTCATACAATATAAAAATTTATTTATTAATTCTCATGGAATAATCACTCAATTTTTATTAAAGTCATTTTATTCTTCAAAAAAATAAATTTCCTTAAAAAATGTTTTTTATAGTTTTTTGTGAGAAAATATTATAATTAATTTCTCTAAATTTTATAAAATATATTTGAGAAAATTAACTTCAATTTTAAAATTATAATTGTAAAATTATCTTAGGGTGAATTTTTGGAATTTTTTTGAAAAGATTTATTTTTCAATGAATAGTGAACAATACTTTTTATTTGAAACTATATTTTTTTTTCAATTACTTAAATTTTAAAATTATATTTTGTACTAGTTTTAATTTTTTTTATTTTGATTAAAAATAATCCAATTATGGTATTTCTAAGGAATTTTATTCTTGAATTTGGTATAGATACATTTTTATACATAAAATGATTTTTTAAAACTATTTTTCATTACATTTTACATTTTTATCTTTAATTAATTTTTTTACATTTCAATAAATTTAATATTGTAAAATGGATTTTATATTTTGAATCAGGTGGACCAAATTTGGTAAATTATCCCTTTTATTTTTGGTCATTATGAATAATATCCATAATAAATAATTGACTCCACGGTAAGGGAAAATCAGATAATTAAGGTAAAAAACGATATGATAAGAACAAAAAAATGACCATAAAACTTGAATTTATTATATTGAATGGTATTATTTCATCTATTTCCATAATAGTTTAGAAAATATTTAAACTTGGTGCTATTTGTCTTTGATTTTGACCTTTATAATATTTATATAAAAGATAAAGTAAAAATGCTACTTTCTTTCTTCTAATTTATATTATATTTTGTGGTTGTGGTAAGGAAATACATGTTTAATAATAAATACGCATTTAAATGATAATTTTTTTTTTCATTTTTTTGTTTAATTTTTTGAGATGAAATAATTACCATAAATGTTTACACAACATTAACGTAGTATTTATTCAATTAACAAAAAAATAAAATAAATAATTTTAAAAATGTTAAAAGTAGTATAGTTTAAATTAATTATTGAGTTACATAACTTTGATATATAAATATAACATATTTTATTGGTTTCAATGGATTATATTTAAATTATATTTTTTTTAATTTAGTTCTCAAAGTCAAATAAAATGAATAGTTCCAAAAACGATGTTTCTGTTTTTTATAATAAATAATAATTTATGAAACGATTTAAAATTTATAAAAATAATATCTTCAAAAAAGTGATTGGTATTTGTTTTAAAATACAAACTATGATCCGTTTATAGGCCAATTGACCTTTTATAGAAACTATATTTACCCCCAATGAGTAAAAACTTCATTATAACGGTAATTGTTAAGAAGTGTTATTACGAGTTAGAACAAAGATATATGGGTAAAAACCTTATATAATATTTTAAAATTTTTATTGTATGATATTATACCTAAATATCATCATATTATATTTAAATTATATCATTTTAGCCTATTTTCCAGGAAAGTTATTTATATTAATTTAATATTTTATGTAATTCCTAGAGTGCCCCTTCCCTCACTTATAAAAGGCTACATACACTCATATTTTATTCATAATTAAAAACCATTTTATTTCCCAAAATAAATAAAAAAACCCCTTTATAACATCAATTCCCATGTTATATAGGTCTTAGTTTTAGCAGAATACCAACCTTAGAGGGTTTAATGTGTAACACAAAGGAAGTTGTCTTAAGAATATGTATAGTCTTTAACCGAATGTTTTAGTTTTATTTCTTCATCTACATCATTAAAATATTATTAAAGCATTATGAAATAAAAAAATAGTATCTTCAATATACTTATATGTTATTATGGTAATGGAATTACCTACATCTATCTCCTCTCCCATCATATGGGAAACAAAATTGTCATTCGTGTGTATGGCGGACTGCTGCCTCGCAAACCGATGTAATTAATTTTCCATTATCACCTCTCATGTATTATTATAATGATGGATTCAATAAATATATATTATTTATTATATTATTATGATTATATAAATTTGAATTATTATTTATCTTTCTTTCATTCCATCCATATAAAATGGAAACAATATTCATTGGTACATATGACCATTCTTCTCCATGAATAATGAAATTCCATTTTTTATATCTAACTTTTATGGAAGAATATAAATATATAAATAATTAATTTATATGATAATAATATAATGGTTAAAATGGTGCCTCACTCGCCCAGTTTTCACTCTTAGATCTCAGCTCCGCCTTCTCCTCTTAAGGGTTTCCTCCATGGAGGGGATGGGTCTTCCTCCCCCTTCTTATCCAGGTTTCCTTTCCTCTTAGTTTTACCTTTATTCTTAGATGCTCTTCCTTCGTGGTATTCTTCATTTGGTGGTTTCTAAGGTTTCATACCCTGGTGTTTTCTTTCTCCTTCCGCCTAGGGTTTCATCCCCCTGCTCTGTCTCTTTTTCCCCCTTCTCAGTTCCGTCTTCCATAGGGTTTTTCCACTACGATTCCCTCCTCCATCACAATATATGGCAATGTTGAAGCTCGATCCTTCTTATGGCCTCCGACCCTCTCGTGTTTCCCTCTCCCAATATTTTCTTCTCTTACAGTGATGGTGTCCCTTAACCTCACTCGAACTCTATCTCATTACTCATCTCACTTGCGGTTTTCTCACTGTTTGCCGTCAACAACTTCTCTTTCTGTCATCCCACCATGCTGGACCGAAACCTTGGTCAGCGTGTTGGTTAACATGGTGGTTTGAGATTGTGCCGTTAGTTGCATTTGGTGTTGGTTTTACTCTCGCATTCCGTTGCTTGGGTGTTGGTTTTGCATTTTCCATTTTTCTTAGATCTGGTTTTAGGAGGTGTATGGTCTTTTATCCTCATCAACAACGATGATTTTTCAGTGAGTGTCGATGGTTGGGTGTCTCTACTTCCTCGAATTTTCTTCTTCCTGGATTGTGTGTTTCTATTTTCCTTGACGTTGGTTGTTTCTTGGTGGTTAGTGTTGTGGATGTGGATGACTGTTCTGTTGGGTGGAGGTGGGGGTCTCCGATGTGGACTCGGCCGGCTTCGGCCGTCAGGCAGTGGTGGGATTTTTTCGAACTCTGCTCTGGTTTCCCATTCCAACGCTTCTCTCCAGGTCGGTCTGGTGTGGTGGATCTTTGGATGCTCTGGGATGTGCAGTTTGTGCAGTCACCCATGGTTCAGGAGGTGCATCTTGAGGCCGACCATGGTTCCAGTTCAGGTGAAAAATGTGTCATGTTTTGTTTGTTGTGATGATGGCAGGTTTGGAGTGTTAGGCTACTCAGATCAAGGTGTGAAGAGAAAATTTTTGAAATGTGGTTGGATGGTTTGTGGTGTATTGGTGGGTCCGTGAATTGTTTCTTCTTTTGTGATTTTTAAGTTGTTATCATTTATCAGTATAATGGACAATTTTTTTTTGAGATTATGGAACCATGATAAATGTATAATAATCAAGACCTCCGAACCAAAACTTGCCTGAAAAATGAAGCAGTTATCACATGAAATAATGATTTTAATAAATAATTATTAATAAAATAGTGGTATGATGTTATAATAAAATTATATATGGTATGATATATTTGGTTATGGGTTTGGATTACATTTATAATGAATTTATATTTATTATACAGGATTTTATAATACATATAAATAAATATGACACTTAAGGAAATTGATCTATCTAAACCACACTTTTTCTTTAGGTTATGACCATTCTCCCTCTAAATCACTTTCTATCTCCAATTGATGATACATATTGATTATAAATTATTTATTTACGTATCTTACATATATACCTATATCATTCTCCCTTACTTTGATGGGGTAATATATTCCATAACTTTATTTCTCAAATTCATTATTTAAAATCTTACCTGATTAAGGGGAACTTTTATATCCCTTAATCCTTTTATGTAACCCTAGTTTAAAGATTGTATTTCCAAATAAAAACCTTATTTTAGGAAATATAATTATTTACTCTTATATTAACATCCATAATATTCAATTCCTTCTTATCGTTTTAATATTTATTAAATTTCCTTTTATTATGATATGAGGTAAGATTATGAAACCCATTTATTTCCATGGGTGATTCTTATTATTATATGAAATGATTGATTTCCTTTTGTGGCACAAATAATCAAGAACATGTTATGATGGGTGTACCCTGATACATCTATAATTATTTGGGTAATTTTTTTGTCTCATGTGATGTTATGTATGGGATTTGGGAGTAAACCACATCTATGATGACACTATCCACCACATGATGTGGTCTTGGCAGTTAGAGTTTAATTATGCTTATGTCACGTTTTATGTTGAAATCACAATTCCTATATTTATATTATCTTATGATACTATGTTATTTATGTTAAACTCTCATGTAGTTACTCATGATCCTTCTATTTTATGATATCATTTTATACCTTTGAATCACACATTTTTTTTCTTTATTATGTTCATTCCCTTATTGAGATTTATAGCTCACCCCTTTTCTCTATGTATTCCCTAGGTTATCCCATAAAGTTCTATGAGATAAAATGGATTTAGTAGCTCATTATGGAGATTAAAATAAAGAATTTTTATTTTCATGTTGATGTCTTATGTACCATGTCTTCCAAAGACACCAGGCCTTTAATCCTTGTTTTGTATTTTATGGTTATTTATAATAAAAATCCTGTAATAATATGTGTAAAAAGGATTGAGTCACTATAGTTGGTATAAAAAGGTGAAGTCTAATTTTTATATATATTATTACTAGAATAATTTATTCATAACCCTAGGTATAAGTCTAAGTATAACAAAATATCTTGTAATTTTGGTGAAGTATATAGCAATTGGTTTCCATGAAATTACATTTCTTCCTAGATACTACAAGTTTATGTGGATCTAGAACTATTTTAATTAGGTGTAATAACTCTAAAAAGTGTTTATTGGATATTAACTCAATCTTCAGTTAGTGAAAAAATGAGGCCTTTCTATACACCTAGTTTGAAACTCACAGAGGATGTGATTTGACAAATTCAAAACACTTTACGAACCATTATGAAAGAATTGAATAGATTGTTAGGTTATAAAAATTAATAATAAAATTACCATAGATAGATTAATTTAAACCTAGTGAATTATTAGTTTGTAAATACTTATCATTTAAAATTTATTCCTTCTAAGTTCATAAATTTATTCCTTCTAAGTTCAGTTCATTACTGGCTGAGCCGACCAATGCTATGAATAATAGCTTAAATTATATTGATCTCCCTCCTTTACAAAAAAGGGAAATTTGTGGTTGAGTATGTTATACAGAAAATGATTCCTACCATTAGTGGATCTTTTGATCTCCTCATCATATAATAATGTATTAAATCGATTGAGGAGATATTCTATATCCTCCAATTCTCATATTATATAAAAGTTGTGCTGGCCATTTATCACATGGAGGGGGAAGCCGATCAGTGGTGGATGCTAATTATGAAAAATAGTCCAAAGAGGATATTTATTCCATGAAATGGGAAGAATTCAAGAAAATAATTTTTAATAAATATTTTCCCCAAACTCCCCATCTTAAAATAGATAGGGACTTCCTTTGACTAAAGCAAAAGGAAGATGAGTACATCAAAGAATATGAGTAAAAATCCAAAATACTTACATCGTATGACTTTATATTCATCATAAACACTAAAATAAGGTGGGATAATTATGTAGTATAGATTAAATCCAAGTATAAAAAAATATTTGGTGATTTGAGATTTTGATAGATATGAAGAGATTGTCCATTGTTCCCTAAAGTCAGAGATGGATATTGAAGGTTCTCAGTGGACTTGTGGGGCTCGAGATAAAAGGCCTAAAATGATGTTTTTTTAGGTGGATCAAAAGATAAATATAATAGAGAAAAGAAAACC
This sequence comes from Viscum album, assembly GCA_963277665.1. NCBI lineage: Eukaryota > Viridiplantae > Streptophyta > Magnoliopsida > Santalales > Viscaceae > Viscum > Viscum album. The sequence goes on from OY728165.1 coordinate 820,422,220, forward strand.
AAATATCCCATGTGTAAAAATTGTTGGAAGAAGCATCCTAGAAACAATCTGAAGGGAACTAGGAGATACTTTCAGTGTGAAAAAGAAGGGTATCAAGATCATTATTTCTAAAGGTAGATGTAAAAATAAACTAATTCAATGGAGGAAAATAAATTTCAGGTCAATACTCAGCCTATGGTACAATGTTTTCACAGTAATGAATATAGGCATTATTCAAGATAATTACCTAAGCCAAGGGTTATCAGAGACAATCAATGAAAACAATCTATAAGGCAAAGAGAGAATGGAAGGGAATATGCTACCACAAATATTGAGGTGGATCTCAAAAATGATGTGGTGATAGTTACACTAGTTATTCATTGAATAATTGAGAACATACTTTTAGATTCTAGTTCTATGAATTATTTCATATCTTCCATGTTTAGTATAACTATTCAAACACCACCTTAAAACATGTGGATTTTTCTAACTATGAGAATAGAAAATAGAGAAAATTATTGAATCCTAAGTATATAAATCCTCCTCAGTCAATATTTTTGGATTTAATATTCCATAAAATATAATATTACTTATTTTGGTATAGTTTGAAGCTCTTTGGAAATGGATCTACTTTCCTTATATAAATATAACATCAACTATCAAGAGAGAGAGATCACTATTCCCATCCCAAGTTATCATATGATTCTATATTAATGTAAGGAAGAGGATGATCATACCCTAGAATATACTTCTCAAGTGTGGATATTATTAACATATGAGCTTCTAAATCTAGCTAAAATTATTTAGAAAAATGATATTATCATTATTGAATACATACCCATTGTGAGGTATTATACTATTGCATTCCCTAAAGAATTTTCTGATATTCCTCTTGACCGATAGGTTGAGTTTTCAATTGAACTTCTACCTTGATATCTGCCCATATTCAAGAATACTTATTTAATGGCCACCATTGTGTTGGAATAACTATAAAATCATTTACAATAGAATCTGGAAAATGGTTTTATATACCCGATTGCTTCACCCTGGGGTGTTACGACCCTCTTCATCAAGAATAAGGATTTGTTAATGCGCATCTGTATTAATTATCATGAGCTTAAAAAAATCATGATAAAGAATAAGTATCCCCTTCCATGGTAATATGAATTCTTCAATCAATTACATGGGGCCTAGTATTTCTATAAGGTGTATCTTTAGTCAGGATATCAAAAATTAAATTTAAATATGGAATATATTCTAAAATATACCTTTTAAACAAGTTATAGACACTATGAGTTGGTAGTGATTCCCTTCAGACTCACTAATACTCCAAAAAAATTTATGAACATAATTAATTGAGTATTTAAATATTACCATAAGAAATTTGTGGGAGTCTTTATATATGATATTTTTATAAATTCAAAATGAAAGGAGGAGCATGAGATTCATTTTAATACCAGGATAACATCTTTGAAAAATGATAGTACACATGAAAAGTATAATACATGCGAGTTCAGGATAAAAGAAGTATCATTGTTGGGGAATGTTATCACTAACAATGGGATATCTGTAGACCCTTCTATGAAAAATTCAATTGAGGACTAGCCTAGACCACCATCTTCAATAGAGATCTGTAATTTCCTTAGAATAGTTGGGTATTACCAACGATTATATAACAAACTTATCATGATTTTCAATATTCATAACTAAGAAAGATTATAAGGGATTAAAGTTTTTCTTGATAAGTGAATACAGAGAGAGCATTAAGAAATTGAAAAGCAGGCTTATCACTGCACCAGTCCTCTTGCTTCCCCCAAGTGATGAAAATTTTGTGATATATAATGACGATTAAATAAGGGTTTCAGATATTTAATAATGAAAAATGAAAACTTCATAGTCTACACCTTAAGGCAGTTAAATGTTTTTTGGAAGGACTATCCGACACATGCTTTAGAGTTGGTTGTAGTGTTCTTTGCATTGAAAATATGGTGGCATAATCACTACGGGGGGCTGTGTGAAATATATATGGATCATAAGATCCTCAAATATATATTCACACATAAGGAGATTAATATGTTCTAATGAATATTATTAGAGATTATCAATGACTATGAATCCTCAATCCATTAACACACTGGGAAAGCAAAAAAAGTGGAAGATACTCTAAGTAGAATGGATCTGATAACTTTTTCAATAATAATAATTGAGAAGGACCCAATATTCTTATATTTAAAGAGGATAGACAAGGGAATCCTAAAGGAAATAACATCATAATTACTTTCTCAAATGATTTATCTACCTTCCCATTAGGAGAAGATAAAGGATTCTAAAAGAGATGATGTGGAAATTCTTAAGAAGATAGAAACTTTAAGAAAATGGAAATCCTTGGAGTTTAAATTTGATGAAGAAAGAGTTGTAAGATTTGGTTTATGACTATGTGTATCATCATACCCTAAGATAAAGGATTTTTTGAATGGTTTATATATCTTGAACTTCTCCATCCACCTTGGGAGGATGAGGATGTATCGTGATCAATGAGATTTATATTGTTGAGACAATATGAAGAAGGAGACTATGGGATATACATAAAAGTGTCTGGTATGTCACAAACTAAAGGATAAAAGAAAAAAGTACAAGGGGAGGATGAAACTATTACCCATACCTACATGTAAATAAGAAAAAATCACGATGATATTTTTTACTGGTCTTATAAAGACATCAAGAGGAAATAATTATATATGGGTTATAGTGGATCATCTTACAAATACTATTCACTTCATTGAAATTCAAGATAACTTCTCACTTGATCAATGATAATCCAAAAAAATATCTAATTTTTTCTATCATTTAATTAAGATTTTTTAATGATATTTTTGATAATTCAGTTGATATATACTAAATTTTGTAGGAAATAAGTTCCCAAGGTTTTAAAGTGGAAAATGAAAAAAAATCGAAGAAGTTACCTATTACACATCATGAAACAACAGTTCACATCATGTAATAGAGTCTCATGGGATGTTGAATGTCATGATCCAAGTCGTGAAACAAGTCGTCATGTTTTCAAGTGAAGAACCGAATACACATTTTGAATGAAAAATACACGATGTGAATTTAGTCAAACCATTTGAATGAGAAATCGGCTCTAGAGATGTATCTGGAAGGCTATTACACATCGTGAGTTAGTGGTAAATGATATGAAAGCAATAAAACCTCATTTATCAGATGAGATACACATGAGATACACGTAATATTCAAAAAAACATAGAGATTTACATGGATTCATAATTACATGATGTGAAATAAATTACACATCGTTTAATTTATCGACTATAAATAAAGCAACATTGCCGTGATTTTGAGGAGATTCCAGAGAAGAATTCCTTTGTGATTTTTTCCCTTTGAGTTTCCTTCAACTCACTCTCCCTTAAACTAAAATTTATTTGTTGTTTAATTACTTTATTTCAATACAATTTTATTGGATTATGTTTCAACATCACTTTCAATTAAATTTCACATCACCACCAATATTCATAAACTATCAAAAAATTTATGTGCCTTCATTTATAATTTCATTCCTAAATAAGTATTTAATTATGTTTTACATCCTGAGAGAATGTTTGTACCCTTTATCAATGGTGAATTAATTACATGATTGTAATCTATTTAAATTCAACAGTACTTAGCATGTCCAATATTGTTTTAATTAGTTATTTATTTTCATATCCACCTACCATGAGTGGATAAAACCACCGGGGGCAGGGGTCGAGGGTAGTTGTATCTAAACTTTAATAAAATATTTAATTTATAACTTGGTAACCCTAAGAGTTAGTAATCAAGGTAAAAAATCAATGCCTATTCAATTCAATTGAATGTCCCTGACCACAAGATAATCAAGAGAAGGAACATATCATGATTGGAGTATATTAAGCTATGTTAAATAGTATAAGATACATTCTTCCTTAGAATATAATCCTAATGCATCTAAGTTTTCACTATCTCCAAATCAAGGAATAGTTACCTCCTAGGTAGAAATAGGTAAATTTACCATAGTCAATTAGCGACCTCTGCTAGCTTCACATCCTAAAACTTAGGATCAAACAAGTTAAAGTTAAAGATCACCTTTTCTATAGATACTTTAAATTGACCCTTATCTCTCTATCATTATTTAAACAACCATCAAACATCATAGATCAATTATTTACAAAACTAAAGTAATTTATAAATAATTCTTACCCCTAAGTGTCTTAATTCATTAAACCCTAGAAGCTAGTTATGCTCCCCGTGGGAACGACCTCAAACTTTCACTACAATACACCTTATAGAAACTGAAGTTTGGAAAACCATACAAATTCTAATATGAATGAAACCCACGTGAATTCAATAACCCATATAGGAATGTCAAATTTTGGCACTATTTCTGAGGAAGCAACACTTTTCTTAGAGTTCTCCAGCAGTTAAAACATTGGATTATCTTTCCCTGACCCCTTTCCTTTTTTATTTTTGAAGACACCCATACATATCTACTTCATGGTTTAGTGCATGGATCAAGGTCCTTTGACTCCTTTAAAGATTCTTGAGTCAAAATATGATATAGAATTTGATATGAAGATCAAAAGGTTCCTATTTTCATGTTGCCGGTCCAAAATGGATGAACAACACAATAAAGCAAGACCAAACTCACTGAACCCTCAAAACTTGCACTAAGTAATTCTTGGGGAGCACCAGATGCATCAAGAGAGGAACATCAGGGATTATGTCTTTGCATCAATACATGTTGAAAACCAAAGCATAGTGTATCCCCCCATCCAAGCTCATACCTTCTAAATCAAAAATGGAATCATTCATATGATCCATAACATGGAGAAATTCAGTGGACTTTAGAGCAAAGATCCTCATGGGAATTTCTCTAACTTCCTAGAAGTTTGGGACACCTATTGCAACCAGTGAGTCTCTTCAGATGCAATAAGATTCCACACATTCCCATTTTTATTAAGAGACCAAGCTAAGGAATGGATCAAAATTAAAGACCCTAAATCAATCATGACATGGGAAGATCTTTCCAAGTATTTCTTGAATAAATACTTTCCACTGATTCAGACTTGGAATTTCAAGAACGATATTCAGAAATTCTCTTAGTCTAATGGATAATATGCCTAGTAATAATGGGAAATATTCAAGGAGTTTATTATGAATTGTCCACCAGTTGGATTAGACATGTGGATTCAGTTACAAACATTCTAAAAAGGACTCCATCTAGCAGCACAAATTGTTGTCGATGTTTCCGCTAATGGAGGGATGATGTTTAAAACCTCGGAAGCTAGAATATCTATTTTTTATGAAGTTTATCATAATTATAGACTATGGAAATGTGATTTTCGAGCACCTTGGTGTTTTATCGACTCGGTGTATGAAAATACAATATTTAAAGTGCATGTTTAAGTGCTCACAAAGAAGCTCGAATCATTTCAAATGCCTATTGCACAACCCCCACCTAATCTTGTAATGGAGACACATCATGTGAGATGTGTGGTGGCCCAAATATGTACCAGGACTAAATGTAAAGGGTTATGGAATCACAATATCATGATTGTAATTATGGAAATTACAATCAGTAGAACCCACCTTTTCAAAAATAACAACAATATTACCAGCAGAGGCCTGCTCAGTAGAAACCTCCGAACAACCAAGGATATTTTCAATAGTGAAGTGGTCAAGCACCATTTTAGAATCAAGGACCACCAGGGTATCCACCTATAATCCCAATTCTAATGACTCAATAATAGATAAAATAGCAACCCTTCCCATAAAGATCTCACAAACAATTCTAACCCGCTCAACCTAGACATCAGCAACAACTTACTCCTCCTCAAAGTAACCTGGAAAACCAACTAGATAATTTCATTCAGAAATATTATTACAGAATGATAAATTAGGAAATGGAAATTAAAAACTAAAGAACTTATTTGTGAAGTCTTGATGTTCAAATGGGTCAAATCTCGAAGACTTTTTCTGATAGATTACTAGGTACTCTACTTGGTAGTACATATAAGTACCCAAGGGAGGAAGAAAAAGTGGTAGTGATTAGAAGTGGGAAGATATTGTAAATTAAACAACCAAGAGTAAGAGATGAATGAAATACTAATAAGCCTAAGAAATAACCAGCAGTAGAAGACGAAGTTGAGAAAACTGCACTTTAAGAAGTATCACCAGCTGAAAGTGACCAAACTCCTGAGTAACCAAAGGAACCCGTTTATGTTTCCCCACTACAATGTAAGACACCTATTACTTTTACAGAAAGAGAGAGACAAGGCCAACAATAGTTACAATACAAAATGTTACCAAAATGTTAAAAAAACTACACATTAACATATAAATCACGAAAGCTATTACTCAAAATCTAGTATATGAAAAATTTCTTAAGGATTTACTATAAAAACGAAAATAGAAGATATTGGCATGAGTTCATTAAACTAATAACGATCTTATGTTGTGAAAAAGAAAATCTAACAAAAAAATGAGAGATATTGGATGTTTTTCAATTCCTTGTGATATTGGAGAATGCAAGTTTGGAAGAACTCTATGTGATCTTGGAGTAAACATAACTTAATACCAATGAGTGTCTTCCTCAGGATAGGAGTCCACAAACTTAAAACAACTTGAGTATCACTACAACTCAATGACCAATAAGTGAAGTACCCCAGTGGAATTATTGAAGTTTTATTAGTTAAAGTTAGAAAATTCATCTTTACAGTAGACTTCCCAGTTCTGGACATAGAAAAAGAAGGCGACGTCCCCATTATATATGGAAGACCATTCCTAGACATAAGAAAGTCTTTGATATATGTGAATCAAGGATGTATGATCTTCTATGTTTGAGAAGAAGAGTTAGTGTTAAACCAAGTCAATGATTCCCAACAATTAGATGATGCTGTTGATTGTAACACTATCTCTCTTACCCAAAAAAGAGATGAGTACATGGCCATCAAAGAATAAATTTGAGTGTCACTCTCAGAGAAGGAAGAGGAGTACGATTTAGAGAAATTAAGATTCATTGAACCTATCACAATGGATACCTTTCCACCTCTCAACCCCTCTATATTTCAACCAACAAAGGTAGAACTGAAACCTCTAACCAGTACTCTTAATTACTCATACTTAAGAGCTTCAACCACTCTACTAGTTATTATAAACTCTAAACTGTCTCGGGAACAATAATAAAACATGGCTGATGTTTTTGAAGATATATAAGAAGTCAATTTCATGGGGAGTGGTAGGAATCAAAGTAATCAATCCAACTGAATGCACTCATAAGATTCTACTAGAAGAAGATGTAAAGCCAAAATGTCAACCTTAAAGGTAGCTCACACCACTGATGAAGGAAGTCATCAAAAAATAGGTGATGAAACTCTAGGACCTAGTAATAATCATTTCCATATCATATAGTTAATGGGTAATCCCCATAAAAGTTATGCCTAAGAAAGGGGGACTCATAGTAGAGGGAAATAATTAAAATGAATTGATTCCAACATGCACCATCACTAGATGGAGAGTCTGTATAGATTACAGATGCTTGAATATAGAAACAAGGAATGATAATTTTACTCTACCCTTCAGGGATCAAATGCTAAAAAGACTTATAGGACATGAATTCTAATATTTTTTGGGATGGATATTTAGGTTACAACCAAATTATAGTTGACCCCATTTATTACCCGAAGACCACATTCACATGCCCATTTGGTACTTTTTCCTACAGGTGTATTTCATTTGGAATGTGAAAAGATTCAAAAATATTTTAGAGATACAAGATGTATATATTCCATGAAATGGATAAATAACTCCCAGAAATCTTTCTGGATGAATTCTTAGTCTATAGAAGATCATTTGATGTCTATTTAAACAATCTGGAATTAGTCTTGCAATGTTGTGAATAAAAATGAATAGTCCTAAACTAAGAAAAATTTCATTTTATGGTCTAAGGAGGAATATTCCGTAGACATAAAATCTATAGGTAAGGCATAGAAGTTGATCAAACCAAAATAAAATTCCTCAAGGATTTACCCAAACCATCAACCGTAATGGGTATAATAAGCTTTTTAGAACATGCTGGATTTTACAGAAGGTTCATAAAAGACTTTTCAAAAGTTTCCAATCCATCAATGTACTTATTTTAAAAATAAGTACCTTTAAAATTCACTGAGAAACTTCACCAAACATTTAAAAAGTTGAAAACAAGCCTGATAGTATCCTCAGTCATCATTTCACCCAACTGGGATAAAGAATTTTAGTTAATGTGTGATGCTAGTGACCTGGCTGTTGATGCTGTGTTAGGATAGTGAATTGGACTCATGTCTTTTCCTATATATTATGTAATCCACACACTAAGTGAAGCTCAAGTTAACTAATTTACTATATAGAAATAACTCTTATCCGTCGTACATTCCTTTGAGAAATTATGTTCCTATCTAGTTTTGTCCAAAGTGATTGTACATACTGATCATGTTTCCCTAAGATACTTAATGAACAAGAAGGATTCCAAGACAAGAATGATACGTTCGATCATCTTGATGAAATACTTTGATATTGTAATCAAGGACAGAAAAGTTACATAAAATGTTATTGCTTCCCATCTATAACGAATTTCCCTATCATTCATCAAGGAAGAAGAGGAGGATGACATTGAAGCATATTTTCTAGATGAAACCCTTTTTAGTGTCAATTTTCAGCCATGGTTTTCTGATATTTCCAATTATCTTTCCATTGTATTATTGCACCAAGTCCCCTCATATAAATAAAAAAAATATTTTTGGATGATTCCAAACATTTCTAATTGGATGCATTATCACTGTGAAAATGTTGTGCTGATGAATTTCTTCAACGTTTAATCCTAAAAATTCAAACCTTGAATGTAATAGAAATGTGTAATACATCACCATCTAGAAAAAATCTTGGACCAAAGCACACAATAACCAAAATTATATAAAGTGGAATTTTTTGGACCCTGATACACCAACACGTAAGAGAATTCTTCCAAAGCAGTGATACATGCTAGTGGAATGGAAACTGAGGAAAAAATAATTAGATACCAAGAAATCCCATCATGGAAGTTGAAATCATCGGTGTTTGTGGCATAGATATCATGGGACCACTTCCCAATTCATATGGAAAATGATACATTCCTGTTGGTATTGACTACATCTTAAAATGGTTTGAAGCTGAAGAAGCTTCATATGACACAAAAGTGGTCATGAAATTTATGAAAAAGAATATGTTTTAATGATTTATATTGTCAATATTACTCATTTGTGACTGAGGAACACATTACACAAACAAAGATGTGAAAGGATTTCTAGAGAAATATGGAGTTAGATACAATACAAAAACTCCATACCACCCACAAACAAGTGGGCAAGTAGAACTGTCAAATAGGAAGATCAAGAAAATTTTGGAAAAGACTGTAAATATGTGTCAAAGTGATTGGAGTCAAAATATTCATGATGCACTATGGTCATACAGTTCTTCATATTAAACTAATATTAGATCAACATCGTTCAGACTAGTTTACAAGAAACCATGTTATCTTCCAATGTAACTCAAGCATTGTTCATAATGGGCGATTAAGAAATTAAATTTGGATTCTAAGAAGGCTGGAGAAGATATAATTCTATAGTTAACCAAATTATAAGAAATAAAAATGGATTCCTATGAAAATTCAGGGTTCTATAAGGAAAAATAAAGAAATGGAATGATCAGTGCGTTGCTAGGTGTATCTTTGTCCCAAGGATTATGGTCCTTCTATTTAACTCAAGATTGAAATTATTCCCTAGTAAGATGAAATCTCGGTAGTCAGGCTCCTTCAAATTCATTCAAGTATTTCTGTAAGGGACAAATGAGATTTATAGATAATATGGAACACCATTTAATGTGAACCGGAAAGTATTGAAAGAATTTCAAGAACCATCCTATGAAGGTTGTGTCATCTGACTCAAGTTCGTTTGAGCCATATTTTTGTCAAGATCCCATTGAACAATGGAGCTCTGACTGGGAGGAAACCTAGGGTAGGTCATGTTATCCTAGGATATATTTGGATAGTCATAGAGAAGTTTCAAAAAATATATGATCTAGAGGACATGAGTTAAAAAAGTTTAAGTTAAAAATTCAAATTACACATTGTGTAATCCCATTACACAAGGTGTAATATTTCTATCAAAAATCCATTTTAATTATTCATTAAAGGACGTGAACCCCTATTACGCATCGTGTAACTCATAAGGTCTATTTTTTAAAACACAGGTTTTGAACCCTAGGTTCATGACCTAAAACCCACACACACATTCTTCTCCTAAACATTCACATCACTCTCTTGACCACCCTCAAACCCGCCTCCCCTCATCTCAGCAAACCCACCCCTACCCTCTCTCGTACCCCACCCCCTCCACACATGAACCATATCCACTAACCCCTCCTCCTCTCAGATGTGTTCATAAACCCACAAACATCCGTATCAACTTTTCAATCGCACCTCTCACCCTCATTCCTCAATGGCTCAAACAAACCTCCCACAACATTCCGACTCGTCTTCTGACGATGACGAGTAGCTTCCTTTGAAGAAAGCACATGGATCCACTTCTTCCACCCCTACCGCACCACCTGTAGTATCCCGTACTACACCAACTGTGCAAACTGACTCCTACTCCACCTTCAAGGACTCTTCAAGTGATGAAAAACCTCCACCTGCACCCTATCTTATTCTTTTACAACCCGAAGCACCAGGTAAACCTCACTAGCCTATAGGAAAATATGATGAAAATGAAAAAAAACCTTGGAATTACCTATCCTGGACAGGCTGAACATCAGCGATGCTGTATTCAACCTTCTGTAGATACTCCATGTCAATTACATTATCGAGGATTGTGAGGATAACAACAAGGATCTTTTTCTATAGTTCCTTTTGACGTTTGAGATATCTATTGATAGCCTTCAGTTATTCTTGTGTGGACAACCCCATGAGCTTTGCCTCACCAAGTTCTATATAGGCCTCAATGTTTATACAGATGAGTTTTCCACATCAGAGGTCTTGGCTATGCTTCTTCTAGAGATACCTCGATCTGATTTTTAGCGTCTATGGGAGATTATTGCTTGAGACCCTCAATTTCCGCATGACCCACAGATCACAAAATTCACCTAGTTGTGAATCCCTACTCTAAGGATTCTGTGTTGAGATATGACACATGGATAGTTTTCTAGGGATGATTTTCATGATAGTTTCATCTAGTTAGATGTGCTTATTATTATAGCATCCATGGGAGATATACCCATCAACATGACTGCCCAGTTCACTCATTATTACAAGGCCCATGCACAATGGACTTGAAGTACTTTGATGGGAGGATCCTTCATTACACACCTAGCCATACTTCTCATAGTGTTTGAGGAATATCTCTCTCTCATCTACTTGGGACCCATCAAGAAAATTGATTTCATCATGTTGTATAAGATTATGCTTTTAGTGAAGGACAATGATTTTTACCACTAGGCCCTGAGTGTGCATGAGGTCCCGCCACCAACAGTAGCAAACCCACAAGTTGATCCATCCACAAATTCCACACCTACACCACCCAATCATTATCCTACATGTACCACCTCATCTTCCATACCTCCACCCACACATCACAACCTAACAGAGATCTGGGCTACACAACAGTACATCCTGGCGAAGCTATGCTTGATTTCCACTCATCTTCATCTCCCTTTCATTGAGACCTCTAAGTTCACCACACCACCACAAAAATCCTCTTCCATAACCTCATATTATAACATTACCACATCACCCATAGACCACCCCTATCTTCCCATATATCTTGCTGACCCTACTGCCCAAAAAGAGTATTTAGTTGAGCAGGTCTGGTAGGGAAAGGGGCTAGACACAAATACATCAATATAGGTACCTTTCATCGATCCAGCTATCAGACTGATGGACAATTTATGGATCTAGACTTCTCCACCACCCACTCCATCCCTTGTATCCAGTACTTATACTCTACCATATGTAACCAATCCACCCGCTCCTCTTACCACCAAAGACCCTAATCCATAACTATAAATTTCATCACCACCAGCGGGTGGGATATTGATGGAGAATATTTTTGGTACTATGGACGGCTCTTAGTCAGCCATTTTTTTCATTTTCGGACTTTATAATTTTTTTGATAGGGTTTTTCATTATATTTTTTCGTCTGTATTTTCCCTAAATTTTATACTGATCACTTATATATATGGAAATATATTTTTTGAATCATTCTTAATTGGCTTGATTTTTATTTCTTTCAATTTTTAAATAGACATGTCTAGCTCATTTTTATCACCTATAGTTTTCTATGGACCTATTCTACCATCTGTTCTAGTCTAGAGGGTGACCCAGTGTGTCACAGAAATTGAACACCAACTTTAGGAACTGTCCATAGAGATCCATTCCCAACAACAATCACCCAGAGTGATGATTTCATTCCTCCCCCATATGATTTATCTTTATGATACTCTTGAAGTTATCAATCTGGCCAAGAGAGTCTACGAGCTGGAAGACACTTCCACCAGTAGCTACAAATGAAATAGGTGAAACTGAGCTGATGAAACCCACTGTAGAATGTTTTAGTTCATCTATATGGATGATGACATCTTGTTGGAACTTTATGGGAGGCATCCCATAGTTTATCACTTGTCTTTATTGACTCGTCATATTGGGTATTTTTATTTTTAACTTTGATTCCCTTTGAACTTTATTATAAAAATATGTATAATTTAAATACAATTTGTTATTATTTTTCATCATAATGTAAACATTACTATTTTTATACTTTTCCAATTCTTAACAACTATGAACTAATGTTTCATCTAGTGTGGGATTTTTTTCTAACCTATTTTCTAGGTGAGCCAGATTTAGCCAATGACAGCCCAAGTTTCCTCCTGAAATTCCACTTCTTCCAAAGAGCTCTCAATTCCCTTACTTTTAAAATTGTACAATTCCATTTTAATTTTTTTGAGCTATAATTTCTTTAACACTACCATATTAATTTCATGGAAAATGAAAACAATGTCACCTTCTAAGTGTGTAGAAGTTTCTCAGGATCCTCACTTTTGATACACTTGAATTATTGTCTATTATCACTTGTCTAGGGTACATTTTTCAAATTATAAGCATAATTTAAACTTAAAAAACATTATTCCCATTTAAATAAAAGAAAAATATAAGTTATAATTATTTAAATCCCTGTTTTTTATCTATTTATATTTTTAGAATGATTATTGAGCTTAAAAACTTAATACAAATGAAACATTTTTTTTAAAATTATAGTTAATTAACTTGTTACTTTGTTTTATCCCATTTTGATGTCTAATTTCATATATTATTCACATTACCTAAGAGGACTCTAAGACTATAATTAAATATTCTCTTTTGATCATATTTCTTGGGTGATACCTAGGATATGTATACCTATCAGAACATTCATTGATATCTTCTTAAGGCTATGACTGGACAAGTACACATTTTAAAACGATTAAGGAAATATTTTTTGAGACACTATTTCCTGAGATCCACCTAACATATTTCCTTCATTAGCCTATAGTCTCCATAAATTACTTTATAGGATGAAACTATTCCAAGATGATTTTCCTTTGCAACCCCGCTCCTTGTATAATGCATGATTTTACATTAGAGAAATTGTGGGGAAAGAATTCAGATAGCTGGGGTGGTTTTATTACAAAGTTGTATTGTGTTACTCATCAGACTGTTTGGTTGTGATACATGTATAATTTATAGTATTTAAACTCTATTATCTTCCTTTGAAAAATTCAAAAGAAAATACAAATTGACATGGGTTGTGTATTAAGAATTTCAGAAATAACCATTTCCAGATCAATGAATCCCTTAAAGGATCACATGTGGTTTGGGGACAGATGTGAGTTATAGCCTAGAAACCACTTTTGAAAAATGAAAATACAAAAGAAAAAGGAATAGAACATGATACCCTTTTTTGAACGTACTTGATATATACATTGATCCAACCTGGGATAATAGAGGGTGGGCTTGATTAGCTGGTAGGAGTCATTGAATTACTCTTGTTTCACTATTCATGAATTTTACTTCAGAGATTTCCCTCCTTTTGTTCCTGATTTTCACTTGTTACCCACATACCCATAGCCTTAGAGTCATTTGAACCAAATTGATGAAGCTCTCATGATTAATTTTTCACTTGTCTTTACAAAGTGAAGATGATAGAACCAATACATGACTGTGGTTAGAAGCATGTACTTAGGGTATGATCCTAACTCTAAGTTCACTTTACCCTGAGTGATGAGAGAAAAATCAATGTGAGTTAAATTAGAAATGTGTATAGAATTCAAATAAATATGAAAAGATTGTAATTAAAAGATTAATAATTTTATTTAAGGTATGAGCTATGAGGCAAGAAAAATTATCTACACAGGGATGATTCTAGAAACTAACCTTTTTTGCTTATAGTTAGTTTTATTTTCCTGGACATAATGAATGTTCCTATTTTTTAAAAATTGCTTATATGTTTGAAATCACTATTGACACATTTTTTTAGAGGATAATATATTATTCATGTGTGGTGGAATTTGATATGACAAAAGCATATATACCTTTTTCTATCTTTTAATTAAGGTTTTCAAATGATATTTTTGATAATTCACTTAGTATATGCTGAATTTTGCAGGAAATAGGTTCCCAAGGTTTTAAAGAGAAAAATACAAAAAAATAGAAGAAGTTACCAACTATAAGTCATGAAACAATGATTCATGTCATGTAATAGAGTCTCATGGGATACTAAAATTTGTGATCCATGTCTTGAAACAATTCATGATATTTTCAAGTGAAGAACCCAGTACACATACTAAATGACCAATACACGACGTAAATTCCGTCAATCCCTTTGAATGAGAAATCCACTATAGAGATATAGATGGAAGGATATTACTGATCATGAGTCAGTGGTACATGATGTGAAAGTATTCAAACCTCATATCTCAAATGAGATATGCATGATATATGAGTGAGATTAAAATATTATGGAGATTTACATGGATTCATAATTACATGAAGTAAACTACATTACTCGTCATGTAATTTATCGATTATAAATAAAGAATCCCATAAATGGTTTTGAGGAGGTTCTATAGTATAATTCCTTTGTTATTTTTTTTACATTTGAGATTCCTTCAAATACCTCTCCCTTAAACTCAAATTTCTTCACTGTTTTATTACTTTATTTCAATGTAAGTGTCATGGATTTTTTTTACATCACTTTCAATTCCATTTCACATGACCACCATCGTTCACCAACGCCAATGAAGTTATGTGTGTTCATTCCCACTTTCATTCCAAAATAAGTATTTGATTGTGATTTATATCCTAATTACATATTTTTCCC
Organism: Viscum album; assembly: GCA_963277665.1. Lineage (NCBI taxonomy): Eukaryota > Viridiplantae > Streptophyta > Magnoliopsida > Santalales > Viscaceae > Viscum > Viscum album. The sequence continues at coordinate 820,437,651 of OY728165.1, forward strand.
ATTTAGTGACTCGAAATTAATGGCACAATTTTGATCTATTTAAATTCAATCATTCTTAGCATGTCAAGCATGGTTTTATTTTGTTATTTATTTTCATCCCCACCTACCATGAGTGGATAAAACCACCCAGTATAGGGTTCAAGATTAGGTGTATATGAACTTTAATGAAATATTTAATTCTTAACATGGTAACTCTAAGACTTAGTAATCAGGATTCACAATCAATACTTATTCCAATCAATTGAACATCCCTAACCATAAGATAATGAAGTGAAGTACCCTATACTAATTGGAGTAGATTAGTCCATGATCAGTAGCTTAAGATACATTCTACCTTAGATGATAATACTAGTGCATCTAGGTTGTCACAATCTCCTGATAAATGAATAGTTACCTCTTAGGTTGAATTAGGTGACTTGACCATAGTCAACTAGCAACCTCCACTTACTTCTTAGCCAGAACTTTAGGATCACACAAAGTTAAAGTTAAAAATATCCTTTTCTAAAGATACCGAAAACTGACCACTACCTCTCACTAATTATTTAAACAAACATAAAATACAATAGATCTAGTATTTCCCAAATTGAAGTAATCTAGAATGTATTCTATCCCCAATGGGTCTTAATCCATTGACTCTACGAAGACAGTTATGATCCCCGTGTAATCCACCTCATAATTTTACAATACTACACCATGTAGAAAGTGAAGTTTGAGAAAAACATACAACTTATAATCTGACCACATACCATGAGAATTCCATGATTCAAGCCTGTGTGTAAATCAACTTATAAGGATATAAATCAGAGAGGTGGTGTGGCTGCATGGAACACCACTATCGATTATATCTAACAAAGATCTAAGATTTACCTCCATATTTTGAAAGAGTATCCAATATGATATAAATACTGATTTGGAATTAATTATGGATTATCACTCCAAAACTAATGGGAAATTTTAGGGGACAATGCAGACACATGAAGACATGTTGAAACTTTGCTCGATGGGCATCAAAGGAGGATAAGATCAAAATCATACTCTGGTTGAGTTTCCGTATAATAATAGATTTTACTCAAGCATCCAAATAGATCCTCATGATACACTTTATGGGAAGAGATGTACAAAAAATGCGTCTTGGGAGTAATTTAGTGAACATAAGCTAATGGGACCTGAAATGGTTGAGGAAATGGTTAAAAAGGTTATGACCATTCGACAACACACCAGGGATGCTCAGATTCAACAAAATATCTATACCGAAAATTGTGGATGAGACCTCAAGTTTGAGATCATAGATAAAGTGTTTCTATAAATATATACATGGAATAGATTCATTATATTTGGGAATAATGGTAAGTTATCTCCTACGTACATCAACCACTTTGAGATTCTCTATCGCTTTAGAACTGTGGCCTATCGACTAACACTCCCACCCAACTTATCTCAAGAACACAACATATTTAATGTTTCCCTCTTGAGTATTTATATAAAATATTACTCACATATACTAAATCTAGAGTTTTTATGACAAGATTGTGATCTCTAGGAGAAACTGATAAAAATCATGGGATATAGAGAAAAAATTCTACATAATAAGACTACTCACCTAATTAAAGTATTATGGTGAAACCATAAATATGAGGAGGAAAAATGGAAAATAGAGGAAGCTATGAAGAAATAGTACCCTCACCTATTTCCCCTTAGAATGTAGTAAAAATATTTAGGGCATAATTTCATATGTGGGGAAGAATGTAATACCCTAATATTTTAAAAGAAAACTATGTTTGATAACATATAAAACACACAACCCTAGGCATAAAGAAACTATGAAATATAATTATAGTTATAAACTATAAATTAAAATGGTAGATATGAATATGATAGACCACATTATGATATATATATATATATATATAATTTTAATTCATTAAAAATGTATTGATAAATTCTTATAAAATTAGAACCCCATTTTTAGAAAAGTCATTTTATTCTTAAAAAATATTTTCTTCGACAATAATTTTTATTGATTTTCATGAGAAAATATTATAATTAATTTCTAGAACTCTTAGAAAATGTATTTTATAAAATTAAATTATGTTTTAAAAAAATTATATTTAAATTAACTTATGGTGATTTTTTGATATTTTTCTAAAAAAGATTTCTTTTTTAATGAATAGTAAAAAAACTGATTTTAATTGGAAACAATATTTTATATTCAATTATTTACATAGTAAAATTATATTTTGGATTATTTTTTAAATTTTAATTAGTTCATTTTTTGAGAAATAATCTAATTATGGTCTTTCAGGGAATTTTATACTTGAATTTGGTATGAAAACATCGATTATATTTAAAAGGTTTTTTATGAGGAACTATTTTCAGAGCGTTTTGAATTTTTATATTAAATCAATTTACACAACTTATATAAATTAAACATTAAAAAATGTATTTAATATCATGAATTAGGAGGTAAATAGTTTGTAATATTTTCATTTTTCTGTCATTATGAATAGTAACCATTGTAAATAATTGACACCATGGTAAGGGAAAATTGGTTAATTGAGGTTAAATAATTAATTTGATGAGGAATAAAAAATTACCATATAACTTTAATTTTTTCTATTGGATTATTTTAGTTATTCCATTTTATACATGTTTAGAAAATATGTAAACTTGGTTTCATATTTATTTGATGTTAATCTATATAATATTTAAGTAAAAGATAAATTCTGAAAATATCACTTTTGTAATTTTAATTTATAAAATATTTTGTGACTAAGATAAATGAAACTTATGTTATATTATAAATAATTATTTTAAATATAAATGAATTTTTACCATGGATTTTTTATTTTATTTTTATAGATGAAATAATTACCTTAAATGCTTATGCAACGCTGACACATTTTTTACTTAATTAATTGAAAAATAAAATAAATGATTTTAAAAATGTTAAAAGTAATATAATTTAAATAAATTATGGTTTTATTTGAATTGTTTACATAAAACTAACATATTATAGTGGTTTTAATTTATTATATTCTAATTCCATTATTTTCATGTTTTTTCAATGTCACAATAAATTAATAGTTCCAAAAATGACTTTATTGTTATTTTATAACAATTAATATTTTATAAAATGATTCAAAACTCATAAAAGTACTATATTTGTAAAAGTGATTATAATAGTTTTAAAATATCAACTATGGTCCATTTATGGTCCAACTATGTTTTTTAAGTTACTATATTTACCTCTAATAAGTGAAAACTTTGTAATCATAGTAACTATCAAAAAGGGTTAATGTGGGTTAAAACAAAGAGATAAGGTAAAAACCTAATCTATATTTTCCCAAATTTTATTGGATGATAATATATGAACCCAAAATCATCTTATATTTTAATTATATAAGTTTTTATCCCTTTTCCATGAAAATTAGTTTATATTAATTTAATATTTTGTATAATTCCAAAACCGCCCCTCCCCTCACTAATAAAAGGGAACATCATATCCTTTTTTAATCACACTTAAGAATCATTTAATTTCATATAATACTAGTACAAATACCTTCACAACAACCCTTAAAATGTTCTGTAAGTATTATTTTATTCATAATACCGTCCATAGATGGTTAAAGTTGTAAATAAAAGAAATTCTTTTGTAGAAGAGGTATAATATTTAATCGAATGTTTTAGTTTTATTTCTTATTATACCTCCTTAAAATATTATTCATACATGATAAAATAATAAAAAAATTCCTTATATATAATTTTATATTATTATGTTAATATAATCTCTTACATCTATCTCCTCTTCTATTAGATGGGAAACCAAATCATCATTCATGTGTACGGTGGACTATCGGGTCACGAACTGATATAATCGTTTTCCATAGCTGATTTTTAGGAATGGTTTTAATGGGGGATTTAGTAAATATATATGTAATTTGTGATATTATTATTATTTTTTAATGGTAAATTATTATTTACCTTTATTTTTTTCCGTCCACAAAAAATGGAAACAACCTTCATGCGTATGTATGACCTTACATCTCCACGAACAATGTAAATCAATTTTTGTTCTCTACCTTTTATAGAAGACTCTATATATATAATGAATATATGTTATATTAAAATCATGTTTAAAATTCATGATATGATAAAATCCTGATCAATGTATATAGACTGAGATTTCTAAACCACAACATGCTTGAAAACAAAGTAGTTATCATTTCGAAATAATGATTTTAACAAAAAACTATTAATAAAAGGATGGTAAGTTGTTATAATAAAATAATATAAGGTATGATATATATTATTTTGTTTCTATAAAATATTTATAACTAATATTTATTTATTATATATTAATTTTTAATGCATATGATGAAAGACCAGACTTAAGGTAATAAGAGATCTCTATGAACGACCCTTTTTCTCCTAGTTATTTGAATTATCTCTCTAAGTCAATTTATATCTCAATTTTATGCTATTGTTTGATTATAAATTATGTATATATTTCTATTACATATTTACTTATTTTGCTTACCTTTCTTTTATGGGGAAATACATTCCATATGTTTATTTCTTAAACTCTTTCCTTAAAATCAAACTCGTTTAAAGGAAAATTTTATATCCCTTAATCCTTTTATGTAAAATTAATTTGAAGTTTTTATTCCCAAATTAAAACATTATTTTGAAGAATATAATAATTTAATTTTATATGAATATTCATAATATTTAATTCCTTCTTGTATTTATAATATTTTCTAAATTAATTCTCATAATGATATGAGGCAAGATTATGCAACCCATTTCTTTCCACGGGTAATTCATATGACTATGACTTATGATTTATTTAATTTTATTGAAAATAAAATAATGAACATGTTATGATGGGTTCACCCAGATATCAGTCCAATTAATTCGGTAATGTTTTTTTTCTGAAGATATGTTTTGTATGGAATTAGTGAGTAAGCCTAATCCATAATGGGACTCTATCCACCATGTGATGTTGTCTTAGTAGTTATCCTTGACTTATTCCTATGTAATGTTTTGTTTTTCTACCAAATTTCCTATGTTTCCATGATCTTATGATACCATGTTATTTTTTTATACTCCCATGTGATTATTCACGAGCTTCCCTTTTATGATATCATGTTATACCTTTGACTCACATTTTATGATTCTTTGTCATGTTTATTCCCTTACTAGATTTTTTATATCACCAATTTTGTCTATGTATTTCCTAGGTTATCCTGTGTAGTTTTAGGTTCTCAAAGGGTCTTCAGATCTTCTTATGTATATTATAATAATGAAGTTTTATTTTGTTGTTAAAGCTTTATATAACTAGCTTTCCTAAAACACTACAGCTTTTGATCATTGTTTTCTATTTAATTATTAGTTATGCTAAAAATTATGTAATAATATGTGTATAAAGGCTTTAATCACTATAAACCATTAATATACTTTGAGACCACTCATACAAAACTTTTTTTTCTTTTTATCCATATTTATCACAATATGAGTCTCAATAATAATACAATTAATATTAATTACCAAAACTATGAAAAGATGATATAAATTAATTATTATGTCTACCTAGGTATATATATATATATATAACTCCATAAATGATTTAGTTTCTTGGTATTGGATATAATATTTCATATATCTTATCACAAAATATCCAAAATCATGGTATTCCAGTGTATAAAATGGACATTAAAAAAATAATGTTATTAGTTATGGAAAATATATATGAGAAATAAAAATGATAATGTTAAATTTATAGGCCTTGTAGTATTATGTGATGTTTGGGAATGACAAATTATTTTATATTCACATCATCACAAAGTTAAAAATTTATCAAAAAAATTAATGTAAAACCATCAAGTAACGAGAAGATATATGAAATTAAATATACATAGGTATTAACTAATTTCACTAAACTAAGGAAACCCAAGATAAACATAAATTTAATAACGCTTCGATTTCATTATTTAAATAATATATATCACAAATAGTTGTACAAAACAAGGACCTAAAGGTTTGAGGTCTTAGAGATTGACCACATAAGCATATTTTTTACAGGACTTGAAAACATTTCATTATAATCCCACTCCTCTACACCCCAATTCTAGAAATATCACATGATATAATCATCTTCATAACCTGGGGAATGAAAAAAATAATAATGGGGTTATCTCATATTCTAGGTATGGGAAAACACACCATAATGCATCAGAACATAAATATGAAGGATAATAAAATAAATATCATATTAAAAGATCATACGAACATGGATGGTAATCATAAAACATTTTAAAGAAGCATAAGATCATAAAACAATCATTAATGAAATAGAAACATCACAACATGACTCAAAAATACATCTCATTAATCATAAAACAAGTGAGCATGAAATAAGAGTGCATAAAATTTTATAAATAAGTAGACACATGAAAAATATTGTATATATTTATCATAAAAACAATCTTGGAAATTTAGCCTAAATTGATAAAGAAACTTGTAATTTTTTCTTATTTATAAGAATAGTAATACCCTTTTGAGATAAATCATTATTCCCACACCTCTATGAACGAAATAATTATGTCTATGCCTGAAAATGGGAGCAAACACATTATGCCCAGTCATGTGTGAAAAACTTATTATGTACAATAATAGCTATATCATGAGATATAATCATAAACCAATGATTTAGAGTATTATATATTACCCCACCTATCATTATCCTTATATATATTAGCCCCTTAAAATCAATAATCATCACATCTTAAATAACCCATGGAAAAGAATGAGATTAATAAAATTTTCAAAAACATCACATAACATGAACTAAATAAATTATAGGATATGAAAAATATAAATTTTCTAAATAAATAACACTATTGTAAAATATTTAGGGTGATAGTAACATCACTTCATAAGAGTTAAACATTAGAGGGAAAATATAATTAAAAATACAAAAGCTTTCACAAAACTTTTAAACATTTTTATAAATGATGAAGTGAAAAATAAATTTCAAATAAATTTTTGATTAGGGAAATTGAAGAATTTTTAAAAACAAATTTTAAATATTTACAAATAAAGTATACTTGAAAATAAAATAAAAAAGTCAATTTAATAAATCCAAAGTGGTAAATAATGAAAATAAATGCCTTTATTAAGCATTTTAGGCAATTTTAAAGAAAGAAACACTTAGAAGAAAATTGATTGACTTTAATTTCATAAAATATTTAAAGGGAAATATGAAAAATATAAAATAAAAAATATATTTTTATTTCTTTAAATAAAATACTTTTGATGAGAAAAAACTTTTTCATGGAAGAAAAGATCCATGATAAAACACTCTTTTATTGAATATTTTATTGATAATAAATGAAATAATTTCCTCACATTGTGTTAAATATGTTTATTTATAAAATATTTGGGATTTGATCATTCATTTGAAAATTTGGTGAAAATTCCAGTTTTACCCTTAATAAGGAACTGTAGTATTTCGAAGATAAATATTTTTATATTTATTATTTGAATTTTAAATTTTGTAAAAATGTTCCTATCTTCATTTTATACAACTTTAGTTCAGGAAACTAGAGCTAAAGAGTGCATTTGGATGGAGTAAATGAGCCATTAATCCAATGGTGGGCTGGACTCGGCAGAATGGACATGGGTTCTGTATTTGGGCCATAGCTTCTACATACGGGCTTGGATTGAGCCCAAATTTTGATGAACGCTCGGGGACATGATTGGGCACAAATAATCCTTCTGGAAGGCCGGTCAATTCACGCGTTTTCGAGGTCAAATGGGCGGTACAATTTGGAATAAAATATTTGGCCGAGTTTTTCATTTCACACTTAAAAAGTTATGTATCCCTAGCCCTCACAAACTCTATTTAAAGGGGGTTTTAACTCTTTGAGAGGGATGGTAGAGGCTTTGGGAAGGTGTGGCCAAAAGGGTGTCTCTTGGGAGCCCCTAACAACTCTTGGAAGAAGTAATCCTTTGTGCAAACCTCTATTCTAAAAAGGCTCTCCTCTCTCACCTCTTCTTTGTATTTCTTTTCTTTCATGTTTGTTTCTTGAAATTTTCTTCAAATAATATTCTGTGTTCATCCATATTCTTATTCTCTTAATCTTCTTAATTGGGTTGGAACCAAGAGTGGATACAATATTGGGTTCTACCCTTTCAATCCGTTGCTTATGCAAAACGTCTCCACGATGACTACACCACCCATGAAAGAGTAGTTCTTTTTAGTAATCAATCGACCTCTATCCTTATTCATTCATTTATTTTGAATCAATGAGCTACTGTAATTCACATATTATGATCTATTAATTGAGTTTTAAATTTAAATGAAACTAAGAAAGCAATTTAATAGTTAACACAAAACACGCGAGCACTACTGGAAATGGGGTCTATCCCCACGCACCTATTCCCACGGTTCTTTAAACCGTGGGGATAGTATGTTTTTTTGCTGTTTATACCCACGGTTTTATTAAAACTGTGGGTATTAATTTTTTTTTCGAGCCCTTGTATCGGGCTCCTCCTCAATCTCTCCTCAAATCCGGGACGCATCGAGCTCTACCCTACCTCCCCAAGCCGCGACGCCGCTCCCCGACCACTGACTCCCGACCCTCCCCTCTCCTCTCCGACTCCCCTCCCCGGCCTCCGACTCCCCTCCCCGGCCTCCAACCCCGGGCTCCGACTCCCGGCTCCACCTCCCGGCTCCCGACTCGCGGCTCCCGACTCGCGGCTCCCGACTCGCAGCTCCCGATTCGCGGCTCCCGACTCCCGGCTCCCGACTCCCGGCTCGGCCTCCCGGCTCACGACCTGGACCTCCCGGCCTTCTCAGTAGTGATTTTTTTTATGCTGGAGTCCCAGATTTCCTGGTAATTTCTTAGTCTTGGTTGATTTCCCATAATTTCATCATATTACCTCTTGATAATCAATTAGTGTTGTAGTCAAAGGTAGCAGTTGATGCATTCATAGGTTAATGGAGTGGTTTGATTCTAAATTTTTTTAAGCAATTTCATTTTTTTATGATGGAATACTAAAAGATGAATGATATAAATATCCTGATTATCAAACCCAGTGAGAATATTTCCCCAAATTAATTTAGCATTGATAATCCTAAGATGCACTGTTTTGGCCTTAAAATAGTATATATGAATGTATGTACATACACAAGTTGAGCAGTTCCGGGTGGTTGTTTATAAATCTATCAAGTTTCAGGTGTTGGCTTGGTTCCTCTTTGAGGAAGGGTACCCTTCCAATTCCTCAAATTTATTAATGCATTAATTAGTTTCTTACCACACTTTTTCTTTGGTTTTAGTTAATGCAGTGAATACATTAGATTAAATTCCTCTTAATCTTGAATTTAGTATGTTTCATGATTTAAGAGTTAAAGGTAATAAATGATTGTTTCATAAGAAATATCATGTTTATATATTAAAACCCCTCCAACGGAGGTGCGCTGTCTTCAAGTTAAAAAACAATTATTAGACTTTTAGGATTTATTGTCTTGTTGTACTGATATTTCTTTATGAATTGATGTTATGTTTGAATTATGTCATATATGACCCCTAATGGAATTAAAAAAACTAAGTTTTCCTTTTTAAATGATTAAATAACCAAGGAACCGTTTAAGTTCTTTGACCGGTTTTTATATTGGAATTACCCATGTAGAATTGTTTCCCATAATTTTCATTTTAGTATGTTGACATGTTTGAGCCACCATTCGGTGAGCCTTAGATTTAAATTTCTAAGGGTATGATTTTCTATATTAAATGGCTTGAATTATCTTTTGAATTTCAGAATGGAAATTACCCTGTATGCACAACATTTAACCCGCCTAATGTAAGTGCTTCAATGTAATAATTAAATGTGAAATAGAAATCGTAAAGTATACTAAGTACATGAATTAGCCGTATTAGATGTAATTGAAAAATATGTTGCGTATTCATAGAACCCATTACCATGTTAATGGAAGGTACCAGAGTGAACCTTGATTATTGAAAATGCCTTAAATGGATTAAATGAGTGGTTTTAAGCTACATGGCCTTGTCACACTAATGAAAGGCTAGGGTTGAACAAAATTGACTTATTGATTAATTATTACTTGATTAAAGGGTTTCATGCTACTTGGCCTTGTCACACTAATCAAAGGAAAGGCTTGAACCAAATGGAATATTATATGAATTCAATATCAAAGTAGGTGTGGCCTGACTCAAGCTCACCTTGGATACTTGAGAGAAAGCCTTGAGCACTCAAGGACCCTATTCCGAATTCAAGGATACAACTTTCTTAGGTTGAGACCTACATAGAACCTGATCCTTGTCTAACTTTAGATTCCTGGTATGACACCATATAATCCCTCATGTATTACAACAAGATTCCTTAGATACACTCCTTGGTTCCAGAATTGACAAGTAGGTGCCATGGTTAAATCCTAGCCCAATCTTTTCTTAGACCCATTTTACCTTGGATGAACTTCTTAGACTAGATAGTCCTCTTATTGTGGAATTAGTTGGACTGTTATCCTTGGATTACACTCTTACCCCATGTGAGGCTATAGTTATTACTAAGTTGTTGACACTTGAGGTCTATGTTTCCTTGGTTATAACCTTGGAACTTCATTATTAAATATCATTACATGTTTTCTTCTCACATCTTAGAACCTCAATATCTTTCTCATATAAATTATATTTAAACTGGATAAAATTGATTAATGAAATGGTTACACATTCTGACACCAGTCAAAGGCTAAAGAAGGTATAACTGCTATGTGTCCCATAGGAACCTGTACGGGTGATGTTTATTTATCTCTCTATTATTATTCTATATACCAGTGAACTATATATTTTATACTGCACTATCTAGATTGGGCTGGACATCAGTGGTTCCATCCTATTATTATTTATATCTCACACCCTACTCAGGCCGCTATTACATTGGGATACTCGAGTATACTTTCATTTTCTCAGGACCTTGGACCTTGCTTTTCAATGTATGCTTGTAACTAGAGTTAGGAGAAAAGGACTGAGTTGGATCTCGGGATGCTCAAGGAGATCGCCCATGGGGTTTTGATGTGACTTTATTATTTTTTTATTTTATTGAAAATAATGATGTAATGTTTACTACTTTTAGATATGTATCATTACCATGTCATGCATTCATCTGTTGTTTAAACTACCATTGACCACTTTAATTCAGTTATAATAATATTTATCTTATGCTGCTTTGTCATTTATTTACTACCTCTTTCATTGTTGATTGTTATTTATTCAATTTTACCACTGTGTATATGTGATAAGAGGGTATAGTCCCCACTATCACCTCTCGAGACCCTCACTACAAGTCAAAAACCTCTAACGTATGGGGAGACTCACCAGCCCCCCTGCCCTACACAACCTCTCCCCCTCCCTCTACTGCACCAGTCCCTCCCCCTCCCCCTTCCCTTGCACCAGCCCCTCCCTTAACCCCCTGCTGCAACATCCCCTCCCCCTGCACCAGCCCTCCCCCTCCCCCCTCTTGCACCAGCCCCTTCAATTTACAAGCATGGAGAAGAAACTTAAGAGATGTGTATCATTTATGTCTCAGGGAGGATTGATGAAGGTATTTTTTCCCAACTAACTCTTCAACAGGATAGTATGTATGGAAGTTTATATTGTTTACAACTCAAGCAGTAAATGATACAGTGATAATCACATTCTTCATGAGTTTGACTGGTATTTCTTATCATCATATTCAGGCTTTTTATTCTGCATTTTAATCTGCACTTTAGTATTTTATTGTCATGTAGTAATAACAAAATTTCTATATGACATTTCATTGCTTATGAGTCTTATATATTCATTAATAATAATTCATGGTTTTATTTGTTGCATGTACAGATTGTAGCAAATTAAAGTATGATTACCAATCAGTGGTTTGCCATTCGATCTTTATCAAGGTGAGCTGACAAATCTATGTGCCAATCTAACACGTCATTTGAGCTTATTCATGCATGACTCATCTATGTGAATTCTTCTTTGAGTTAAGAGTCTAGCTGAAACACACTTTAGATATTGGGATCATTGAACACACATGCATTCTGAATGTCCAATTTTTTTTCCTGCTCGTTGGTCATTGGTTTTAATCTAGCTTCTTTCATTTGGTTGGCATTTCCGATCACTTTTGTGCTGAATATGTTTTCCATCTGTTGTTTGAACAGTTGAAACTGTTTGAATGGTTATGTATGTAGTATGTGGGTGTGTCTCGATACGTTCTGTTTGACCAAGTATATCCTATCCCCTTATCCCATGGACTTAAATTCTGCATCTCTCACCTATTTTGTGCCTTTTATATCTTTATTTTGTCTAGAAATAAGGGGGCCTAACCTCCACTCTGATATTGAAGCACATACATAACTCCAAACAAGTGTTCATAGCTCAAACCTCCGCTCCCACAGAATTGCCATGACCATAAAAGGCACTAAAACCAAGTAAAACAGAACCAAATGCATCCCTGAATAGCCCTCCACCCCTCATCCACCCCTCCATAAAGGATCCATCCGCATTGAGTTTCAAGCCTCTTCTGGGTGGAGTCCGTCTCACCCTGCTTCCCCGGGTGATGCTGTTTGCACCCCCAAAGTGTCCCGGCTTTGGGATGATTTTTTTGAAGGACACCGACCCTTCACTGCCCCGAATAAAAAACTCCAAATCGACCACCTCTAACATTCATACAATATTCCACATAACCCCATAGGGTTGTATCCCATTTTCTATGGATAAGAAGGTGTTCTGTGGTTTCCACTTCCGGGGAGAGGCAACAATGGCTGTGTGACACAGTGCTAACGCCTCTACGCTGGATGTTCTCATCTGTCAGGAGTGCCCGATGCTGAATGCGCCAAGTTAGGATGTTGTGATTGGTTGGGATACCTTTGCACCACCGGTTTTCCGATATCTCGTCGCGTTCCGTTCGTTCATTCAAGGAGGAGCAGTAACCACTGCTCGAGAATTTTCCAGATGGAGAAGCTATGAAACAGCAGCTATCCGATTCGTCCACCAAAAAAATAATGTGAAATATCTACCTCTTCTCGGGGATGATAATGGATTCAATGAGGCCTCGATGGCAACTGGCCTCCCTGGAGGTCATGTTTGGAATAGGGCATCCCAGAAAGTAATGTTTGGTGCCTACCTATTTAACATTCCATCAGTTTATTTCCCCACTCCAATCACCCAGTGAGAATGCTCCTACAAAATGGAAAGATGAGACAACATTCATTTATCCAGGTTGGACAGGGTCCACCTCTTGCGCGGCCAATCCTCCCATTTAGCGCCTTATCTACTGAGCATAAACCTAGCCCAGAGAGAGGACCCTTTGATGATCTTCCACACAAGCCTTGCCTGCATGCCTTGCATGGTTTCCGTAACATTATGAAGACCGACACCACCCTCGTCAATTGGTTTTTTCATGCGGCTCCAGGAGGCCCAATGGCATCTCCCTAGCTAGTTGGCATCCCATTAGAAGGCCAACATGTTGTTTTTGATCGTAGATATTGTTCCCTTGGGTGTGATAACTGAGAAAATGTGCATGGGTAGTGGGGAGGGGGAGGGGGAGGGGGGCTAGGCAGGGGGGGAGGGGGGGGGGGAGGGGGAGGGGGAGGGGGGCTGGGCAGTGGCCGGGCGGGGCAGGGGGGAGGGGGGGGGGGGGGGGGGGCTGGGCAGGGGGGGAGGGGGGGGGGGGGGCTGGGCAGTGGGAGGGGGGGAGGTGGGCTGGGCAGTGGGGAGGGTTGGGCAGTGGGGAGGGCAGTAGGGAGGGAGGGGGAGGGGCTGGGCAGTGGGAATCCTGCACTAATAACAAAATTTCTTTATGCAATTTCTTCTTTCATTTTTTCTACTTTTTTTCAGCATTTGTTTTAGTTCTATATGACATTTCATTGCTTATGAGTCTTATATATTCATTAATAATAATTCATGGTTTTATTTGTTGCATGTACAGATTGTAGAAAATTAAAGTATGATTAGCAATCAGTGGTTTGCCATTCGATCTTTATCAAGGTGAGATGACAAATCTATGTGCCAATCTAACACGGCATTTGAGCTTATTCATGCATGACTCATCAATGTGAATTCTTCTTTGAGTTATGAGCCTAGCTGAAACGCACTTTAGATATTGGAATCATTGAACACACATGCATTCTGAATGTCCAATTTTTTTTCCTGCTCGGTCATTGGTTTTAATCTAGCTTCTTTCATTTGGTTGGCATTTCCCATCACTTTTGTGCTGAATATGTTTTCCATCTATTGTTTGAACAGTTGAAACTGTTTGAATGGTTATGTATGTAGTATGTGGGTGTGTCTCGATACGTTCTGTTTGACCAAGTCTATCCTATCCCCTTATCTCCTTAGGATCCGAATTTGGTAAGTGTTTTCTCATAATGGAATTGAAATATTATGGTGTTCCCAGGAATAATCAGTTTTCTTCTTCTTTATATCACTTCATCTTTATTTGAGTAGTGGGGAGGGGTGCTGGGTAGTGGGGAGGGGGGGGGGTGGGCAGTGGGGAGGGGGGGGGGGTGCTGGGCAGTGGGGAGGGGGGGGGGGGGGGGGGGCGCTGGGCAGTGGGGAGGGGGGGGGGGTGGGCAGTGGGGAGGGGGGGGGGCAGTGGGGAGGGGGGGGGGGCTGGGCAGTGGGGAGGGGGGGGGGTGCTGGGGGGGGGGGTGCTGGGCAGTGGGGAGGGGTGCTGGGCAGTGTGGAGGGGGGGGGGGGTGCTGGCAGGGGGACAAGCAGGACGACACCTTGCGGCGGTCACGCCGCGGTCACGCCGCGGTCACGCCGCGGTCACGCCGTGATTTGGCCCTGCTCCATGATGACACCCTGCAGCGGTTACTCCTCCTTAGAGAAACATTGAATGGTTAGCTCTATAATTTTTTGTATTTCCTCATTCCTAAACTATATCTCCTCTCAGCGCTGCCTCTCATCCATCTTTCCACAAAACGTGCATAGCAGGTGGTACAAAAGCTCAATTCAACTGAAAACATTGGTTTAGAATTGTCTGGCATATTTTATTCCTCTAGGTATTCCTACACATTTCTAGATCTCCAAACCTCACCGAATTAGGTATATCAGGGGTCATCCAATCCTCTATTCATCACAGATTAGCATTCATTTCTTTAAATCTTCTGAGAAAACATCCTCTCATGCCATCCATATCATCCTATTTGAAACTAAGTGGAAGATGTTGCCCCGCGGATGTCGCTGGACCGGGTCAACACGCTGCGGTCACGCCGCGGTCACGCCGCGGTCACGCCGCGGTCACGCCGCGGTCACGCCGCGGTCACGCCGCGGTCACGCCGCGGTCACGCCGCGGTCACGCCGTGATTTGGCCCTGCTCCAGGACGACACCCTGCGGCGGTTACTCCTCCTTAGAGAAACATTGAATGGTTAGCTCTATAATTTTTCGTATTTCCTCATTCCTAAACTATATCTCCTCTCAGCGCTACCTCTCATCCATCTTTCCACAAAACGTGCATAGCAGGTGGTACAAAAGCTCAATTCAACTGAAAACATTGGTTTGGAATTGTCTGGCATATTTTATTCCTCTAGGTATTCCTACACATTTCTAGATCTCCAAACCTCACCGAATTAGGTATATCAGGGGTCATCCAATCCTCTATTCATCACAGATTAGCATTCATTTCTTTAAATCTTCTGAAAAAACATCCTCTCATGCCATCCATATCATCCTATTTGAAACTAAGTGGAAGATGTTGCCCCGCGGATGTCGCTGGACCGGGCCAACACGCTGCGGTCACGCCGCGGTCACGCCGCGGTCACGCCGCGGTCACGCCGCGGTCACGCCGCGGTCACGCCGCGATTTGGCCCTGCTCCAGGACGACACCCTGCGGCGGTTACTCCTCCTTAGAGAAACATTGAATGGTTAGCTCTATAATTTTTCGTATTTCCTCATTCCTAAACTATATCTCCTCTCAGCGCTGCCTCTCATCCATCTTTCCACAAAACGTGCATAGCAGGTGGTACAAAAGCTCAATTCAACTGAAAACATTGGTTTGGAATTGTCTGGAATATTTTATTCCTCTAGGTATTCCTACACATTTCTAGATCTCCAAACCTCACCGAATTAGGTATATCAGGGGTCATCCAATCCTCTATTCATCACAAATTAGCATTCATTTCTTTAAATCTTCTGAGAAAACATCCTCTCATGCCATCCATATCATCCTATTTGAAACTAAGTGGAAGATGTCGCCCCGCGGATGTCGCTGGACCGGGCCAACACGCAGCGGTCACGCTGCGGTCACGCCGCGGTCACGCCGCGGTCACGCCGCGGTCACGCCGCGGTCACGCCGCGATTTGGCCCTGCTCCAGGATGACACCCTGCGGCGGTTACTCCTCCTTAGAGAAACATTGAATGGTTAGCTCTATAATTTTTCGTATTTCCTCATTCCTAAACTATATCTCCTCTCAGCGATGCCTCTCATCCATCTTTCCACAAAACGTGCATAGCAGGTGGTACAAAAGCTCAATTCAACTGAAAACATTGGTTTGGAATTGTCTGGCATATTTTATTCCTCTAGGTATTCCTACACATTTCTAGATCTCCAAACCTCACCGAATTAGGTATATCAGGGGTCATCCAATCCTCTATTCATCACAGATTAGCATTCATTTCTTTAAATCTTCTGAGAAAACATCCTCTCATGCCATCCATATCATCCTATTTGAAACTAAGTGGAAGATGTTGCCCCGCGGATGTCGCTGGACCGGGCCAACACGCTGCGGTCACGCCGCGGTCACGCCGCGGTCACGCCGCGGTCACGCCGCGGTCACGCCGCGGTCACACCGCGATTTAGCCCTGCTCCAGGACGACACCCTACGGCGGTTACTCCTCCTTAGAGAAACATTGAATGGTTAGCTCTATAATTTTTCGTATTTCCTCATTCCTAAACTATATCTCCTCTCAGCGCTGCCTCTCATCCATCTTTCCACAAAACGTGCATAGCAGGTGGTACAAAAGCTCAATTCAACTGAAAACATTGGTTTGGAATTCTCTGGCATATTTTATTCCTCTAGGTATTCCTACACATTTCTAGATTTCCAAACCTCACCGAATTAGGTATATCAGGGGTCATCCAATCCTCTATTCATCACAGATTAGCATTCATTTCTTTAAATCTTCTGAGAAAACATCCTCTCATGCCATCCATATCATCCTATTTGAAACTAAGTGGAAGATGTTGCCCCGCGGATGTCGCTGGACCGGGCCAACACGCTGCGGTCACGCCGCGGTCACGCCGCGGTCACGCCGCGGTCACGCCGCGGTCACGCCGCGGTCACGCCGCGATTTGGCCCTGCTCCAGGACGACACCCTGCGGCGGTTACTCCTCCTTAGAGAAACATTGAATGGTTAGCTCTATAATTTTTCATATTTCCTCATTCCTAAACTATATCTCCTCTCAGCGCTGCCTCTCATCCATCTTTCCACAAAACGTGCATAGCAGGTGGTACAAAAGCTCAATTCAACTGAAAACATTGGTTTGGAATTGTCTGGCATATTTTATTCCTCTAGGTATTCCTACACATTTCTAGATCTCCAAACCTCACCGAATTAGGTATATCAGGGGTCATCCAATCCTCTATTCATCACAGATTAGCATTCATTTCTTTAAATCTTCTGAGAAAACATCCTTTCATGTTGTCCGAACCAAATCATCCTCATCCTCTGCACATGTCGTCTGAACCGGATCAGCCTGTTGTGATAGAAATTCAATGTCTGCTTTTGACTGAATTTCACACCAAACCAAGAGATAATAAATGAGTCAAACAATCAGACAAATGGTTTAGGTTCTTTTTCCTCTGCTCACTACACTTATGACTCTAAAACTCTGGATGCCACTGGCACTGCTATAAAAACCAGAAAACTCTCCACTAATCTAAACGTCATTCATACCATTGGTTGTCCTATAAAAAATAGGAATCCTCATATTAGTCTAAAGTCTCTTTAGGCTAAGGCACAAACAAAACACACTAACATTGATAAACAAGGTACCTTGACACTGGAACCTATAAAACATACAAAAGGAAGCACAACCTCTGTATAAGACCCCACGCTAATGCAGGCACATTTTGAACCCATCGGGTAGAGGCCCCTTCCATTAGATCTGGACGCTATCAAGATGCATAATATAGATGATTCAAAGGACCCAGGTACACCTACTCTTCATTCTATTAATTTAACTTTTGTTGGTGCTAAATCTGTAGATAATATGAACTATTATGAACAGCCTGTATACCTGTTATTTAACCAAAATACCATTTCGTTGATGCTATATAACATGAACATTACAAACTCAATTAAGAATGCTTCAAGAAATGAACCAATAAAGAAGAACTCTGGCAGGGGGACAAGCAGGGGGCAGGGGGGGCTAGCAGGGGGCAGGGGGGGCTGGCAGGGGGACAAGCAGGGGGAAGGGGGGGGGGGGGGGGGGGCTGGCAGGGGGACAAGCAGGGGGCAGTGGGGGGGGGGGGGGGCTGGCAGGGGGACAAGCAGGGGGCATGGGGGGGGGGGGGGCTGGCAGGGGGGCAAGCAGGGGGCCAGGGGGTGGGGGCTGGCAGGGGGCAAGCAGGGGGCAGGGGGGGGGGGGGGGGGCTGGCAGGGGCAGGGGGGGGGGTGGCAGGGGGACAAGCAGGGGGTGGCAGGGGGGGCTGGCTGGCAGGGAGACAAGCAGGGGGGTGGCAGGGGGGGGGGACTAGCAGGGGGCAGGGGGGGACCAATAGGGGGCAGGGGGGACTAGCAGGGGGGTGGCAAGGGGGGACAAGCATGGGGGAGGGGTGTCCAGGCAGGGGGGAGGGGTGTCCAGGCAGGGGGGACTGGTAGGGGGCAGGGGGGGGGGGCTGGCGAGGGGACTGGCAGGGGGAAGGGGGGGGGGGGGGGTGCTGGCAGGGGGACAAGCAGGGGGCAGGGGGGGGGGGGGGGGCTGGCAGGGGGGGCTGGCATGGGGACAGGGGGGGGGGGTGCTGGCTGGGGGACAGGGGGGGCTGGCAGGGGGGGGGGCTAGCAGCTGGCAGGGGGGGGGGGGGGGCTACAGGGGGCAGGGGGGGTTTCCAGGCAGGGGGGACTGGTAGGGGGCAGGGGGGGGGGGGGGGGCTGGCGGGGGGCAGGGGGGGGGGGGGCTGGCAGGGGGCAGGGGGGGGGGGGCTGGCAGGGGGCAGGGGGGGGGGGGGCTGGCAAGGGGCTGGGGGGGGGGGGGGGGCTAGCAGGGGGCAGGGGGGGGGGAGGTAGTTGTTCATACTCAATTTTCAAAAACAAGTCATCTTCATTTGTGGATAACACAACCTGATCAATGAGGGTGGAATTAAGGTCCACTTCTAGAAGAACTCTAGAAAAATGCACATTATTCTAGCAAAATACCCATAATGTGCCTCCTCAGTTGCTCTATCCATTTTGATGGGAATGCCAATTGTAGATGTAATGTCAAATAATATCCTGGGGGGGGGGGTGGGTGGGTGCAGGTGGTACTGGGGGTGCAGGGGGGTGTCAAGGGTGGGGAGTGGGTTTGGGTTTGGGGGGGGGGGGGTCTGTCCATGGGGTGTCTAGGGGGTCCAGTGGGGGGGGGGGGGTTGTCCTGGGGTGTCCAGGGTCTGGGGGGGGTCTGTCCTGGGGGGTCTGGGTTTGGGGGGGGGGTCTGTCCTGGGGTGTCCACTTTTAGCATGAATTGATACCATTGCTGCATGCAACTTCCAGCTCTAAACCAGATCTGTTTTCAGCTCTAAAATATATGCTTTGTGAGCACACTTACCCCATGGGTTGTGTCTCCACTTCTTTAGGTTTGTTCTCTTCTTCACAACCCAAAACACAACCTGTTTTTCCTTGGACAGCTTTACCACCAAGGATTTTTCTTTTCACTATAGGTTGATTTTTCTTTCTCCAAATCACCTTGTTGCTTGGACTGTCCCTGCAAGCATTTTCAGTACATACCTTGCCTTGGGGCACCCCTTTCACATGAATCCTTCTAGTTTTAGGATCATGTGAGTTCTTCTCATGCTTCCAAGCCCTTTTTGTGTCTTTCCAGGAGGTTTGTGCTTTAGAACTAGTCTTGGATTTTTTTTTACATTACTCTCAGCATAGGAGTTTTCTACATGTAGCCCCTGAAATTTGTTCCTCAAAGGAACATATTTGTCGTTGTATTCATGTTGATTTCTTCCATTAATCCCTACTGAATGCTTGTAGCCTGCAACTGTCGCGGATGAGGATTTTGTTGGATTGGTGTTGCCCGATCCGGTTGGGCCGAATGCTTGTGGCCCGCAACTGTAGCAATGCTGACCGACAGGGGGGGTGTCCAGCAGGGGGGGTTGTCCAGCAGAGGGAGGGGGTGTCCAGCAGGGGGTGTCCAGCAGGGGGAAGGGGTGCTAAACATGGTCTGTAAATCTGATGTAGTTCAGTCTGTTCCTGTCTTATCTCATGCTGCTAAACATGTCAGAATTGGTGAATTGGTACCTGTTAAACCTGAATCTGGCAGTGCTGAAGATGTTGTGGTTATCAGATCAGATAAACTTGGTTATCAGATCAGGGGGCAGGGGGACTAGCAGGGGACTGACAGGGGGCCTAGCAGGGGACTGACAGGGGGCCTAGCAGGGGGAAGGGGGGGGGGGGGGGTGGCAGGGGGACAAGCAGGGTGGGGGGGGGGGGGGGGCTGGCAGGGGGACAAGCAGGGGGGGCTGGCAGGGGACAAGCAGGTGGCAGGGGGGGGGGGCTGGCAGGGGGACAAGCAGGGGGGGGGGGCTGGCAGGGGGACAAGCAGGGGGGGCTGGCAGGGGGACAAGCAGGGGGAGGGGGGGGGGCTGGCAGGGGCAGGGGGGGCTGGCAGGGGGACAAGCAGGGGGACAAGCAGGGGGAAGGGGGGGGGGGGGCTGGCAGGGGGACAAGCAGGGGGGAGGGGGGGGGGGGCTGGCAGGGGGAAGGGGGGGGATGGCAGGGGGGCGAGCAGGGGGCAGGGGGGGGGGGCTGGCAGGGGCAGGGGGACAAGCAGGGGGGGGGCTGGCAGGGGGACAAGCGGGGGGGGGGGGGCTGGCAGGGGGACAAGCAAGGGGCAGGGGGGGGGGGGGCTGGCAGGGGGACAAGCAGGTGGCCGAGGGGGGGGGGGGCTGGCAGGGGGACAAGCAGGGGGGGCTGGCAGGGGGACAAGCAGTGGGCAGGGGGGGCTGGCAGGGGGGGCTGGCACAAATTTTTGCTAGATGTTTTCATTTCCATGGCTTTTATTGATGTTTTAATGCATTTTAATTTATGTTGTGCAGCTTGCAAGTTTCTTTTATTATGAAATTCCTGTCTCCAAATCACTATTGTTGTTGAACATCTTTAATGCAATATCCATTATTCCCATTGTGCTGGTAGTATCTGTATTGCTTCATTTTTTCCCTGCGGTTTCAAGCTATAGCCATGTAATGTTTTCAATGCCTATAATTAGACTTATTTTTAACTTGCACATTTTTCCATGTAGGATGATCAGAAATTTGTTAAGCGGAAAACAGAACTTCGCGGAACTTTCTCAATTGCAAGCTGCATACTTTTTGTTCTTATATTTTGTTCTTATATTTTGTCTTCAGGTAGAATTGCAGAGCCTGCTGCCAGGCCTGTGTTGATGCGGGGGACATTGCAAATACCCACGGTTCATTTGAACCGTGGAAATATTCTGGCACTGGAAATATGTGTACCCACGGTTATAAAACCGTGGGAATACATATATACCCACGGTTCAAGTGAACCGTGGGTATATTCTGGAGCTGCAAAAAACTATACCCACGGTTATAAAACCGTGGGAATACATATATACCCACGGTTCAAGTGAACCGTGGGTATATTCTGGAGCTGCAAAAAACTATACCCATGGTTATAAAACCGTGGGTATACATATATACCTACGGTTCAATGAACCGTGGGTAATATAAAAATTTCTGGGTCTATACCCACGGTTTTTTAAAAACCGTGGGTATAGGGCTATTGCGACGACATTCCAGCCCGCGGTTGGCGAAATCGTGGGTATACCCTATACCCACGGTTTCAAGGGCTATACCCACGGTTTCAAACCGTGGGTATAGGTGCAATTTCCAGTAGTGGAGGTCGGGAATTGTGTGAACTGTGAGAGCGCAACCTTAACCGGTAATTCAAAACCACACGGGATCAATTTGTAGAGTTCAAATATAATCCCTAAACTCAATTAATCCTCATTTCCAGAGTGGTTATGTGCCTTAATTTACCACTGACCATAAGCTAATTTTATAACATCAATCAAAGTAGGGTGTTGCGATTGCATGTTCCGAAGTTAGCCTAAGGTTAAATTCACTTCAATCTTCGTGGTAAAGTTAATTCTCGTAGGGTTCGAGATTTAAAAAATTAAGGGATAATAATTAAGTGAATATTAATTTAAATGATAATTATTAATAAATGATTGAATAGGTAGAGTTATATCGATTACGTCTTTTAAATATTGTCTAAACAAACATCTTTTTGTTGTGTGATTTTAATCAAACTTCATTTCAAAACTAAAAACAAAAAAAAATACAATCTTCTTCCAGCAAACTTCTTCTAGATTCATAAAATATAAACAACCACCCCCATCCTCTCAAGTAGTGTTTTTATTCTCTTTTATTTTACTTCTAGAATACCTCTAAAAATTGTTTTAATTCACTCCCTCCTTTGAGAGACGACCTTGGTCAGCCACTCTGCTGCACCTAAGTACCCCAAAATCATACTAATCATTTGAGGGCACCCACGATAGCGCTCTTTCAAATTGGCACCGTTGCCGGGGAGGCAAGTAATTATTTCAACCAATTAGAGGTATTTATTTTATTTTACATTTTATTCTCTTCCTCTCTTCTTTCTTCCTTCTTTACCCAATCTGATTTTTCTTCTTCTTCTTTTATTTTATTCTACTTCTTTTTGGACCATCAACTCAAACTTCTCATTTTTATTTTACTATGGTCCACTTTCTTTCTTTTCATTTTTATTTAATCTATGACACGAACTAATCCCTAAGATCTCTTAGATCTTGACCCTGAGATTGAACGTAGCCTTAGGGCACGAATCAGACATTCTCAATCTACGGGAAGTTTCAATATTCAACCAGTTGGTGAATTCCTCTCTTCTGGAAACATTGAAATTGGAAGCAATTCAAATTCAAACATAAAAGAGGAACCAATGGCTGGAAATAATGGAAATGAACTTAATAGAACCATTCGAGAATTGGCTGCACCTGATATTAACTATCAACCAAATTGTATTGCATACCCAAATCTTGAATCGGACTTTGAATTGAAATATGGATTAATTCACCTTCTTCCAAAGTTTCATGGCTTATCTGGTGAGGATCCCAACAAACACCTTAAGGAATTTAATGTGGTTTGCTCAACTTTAAAACCAAGAAATGTTTCTGAAGATCAAATTAAATTAAGAGCATTCCCATTCTCACTTGATGGAGCTGCAAAAGATTGGATGTATTATTTGCAACCTGAAGATGTAACATGTTGGAATGATTTGAAATGTCTTTTCTTGCAAAGATTTTTTCCAGCATCAAGGACAACATCCATTCGATAGGATATATCGGGGATCAAGCAAGCCCAAGGGGAGTCAATGTATGAGTACTGGGAGCGATTCAAGAAGTTGTGTGCAAGCCGCCCACATCACCAAATCAGTGAGAAATTACTCATCCAGTACTTCTATGAAGGACTCAAACCTATGGAGAGAAGCATGGTGGATGCTGCGGCTGGAGGAGCATTGCTGGACAAGACACTAGTAGCTGCACGTGCGTTTATCGACAAGATGGCCCAAAACTCCCAACGATTTGGTGATAGAGGTACACCACATGTCAGGGGAGTACATCAGGTAAGTCCTTCTTCTCTTGAAAGTCATTTGATTGATACTAAGTTGGAAGAATTGACCACTATGGTGAGGAAAATTGCTTTGGCACAAAAGACATCACTACCCCCTCCTTCAAGGCCTTGTGGTATTTGCACTGAGACAAGCCACCCAACTGACTGTTGCCCACAACTCCAAGAAACAGAAGATTGTGCAGCAGTGTTCCCTGGGAGACCATTTCAGCAACAACAATAACAACCATATCCCCTAAAGAAGTTTGATCCAACATACAACCAAGGGTGGAAAGATCAGTCGGACATGAGGTATGGCTCTGGACAACAACAAAGGCCACCCTTTCAACAAAACTTCCAGCAGCCTCCGCCTTACCAGTAGGGTTTCCAACAACCCCAAAGGTGATTTGAAGCTCAAACATCAACAAGTCAGAAACAAGGGAATCCCCCACCAAAGGTAGATTCTAATAATGACGATCTTTTGAAGCAAATTGTTCTTAATCAACAGAATGAGATGAAGAGTCAAAGTTCGGAGCTGAGGGAGTTAAAGACTCAAATGAGCCAGATTGCCACCGCCCTCCATGAACTTGTAAGTAAGAATTCCGAAAATCTACCTTCCCAACCCACTCCAAATCCAAAGGGGAATGTTAGTGCCATCACATTGAGAAGTGGGACGCAAATGAACGATACATCTGCACCTACCATTCCACCGGGATTCACCTCAACTTCAGAGAAGCCACATTCCATACCAACTGATGAGAAATCCAAGGAGAAAGATAAAGTTATGAAAAAGATTGATGATGTTCCTTCTAAACCTCTTCCTTTTCCAAACAGGGTTGTTCAAACCAATAAGATGGCTGAAGAAGCAATGCAAAAGGAATTTTTAGACACATTCAAGCGTGTGGAGATCAACATTCCTCTACTTGAAGCCATTAAGAAAATCCCAAGGTATGCCAAATTATTAAAAGAACTCTGCACCAATCGAAGAGGGCTCAAGGGAAATGAGAGGATCAACCTTGGAAGGAATGTCTCAACACTCATTTCACCAACTCTAGCAATGCCAACAAAGTGCAAGGATCCAGGGACATTCACCATCCCATGCACCATAGGGGAGTTTCACTTTTTTGATGCACTTTGTGATTTAGGTGCTTCCATAAATGTGATGCCTCACTCTGTATTCTCTTCCTTGCAGGTTGGCGAGTTGAAGCCAACAAGAGTAGTGGTGCAATTGGCGAATAGAGCTATGGCATATCCAGCAGGAGTCCTTGAGGATGTACTTGTCCGGGTAAGAGACATGATCTTTCCAGCGGATTTCTATGTTCTTAACATGGAGGATGATCAGGTAAGTTCTCATTCCCCCATTATCTTAGGTAGGCCCTTCCTCAAAACTGCAAAAACTATCATAAATGTCAATGAGGGTACACTTTCCATGGAATTTGGGGATGAAGCTGTGATATTTAATGTTATGGATTCCATGAAGTACCCCTCTGAGGACCATTCTGCTTTTGTTATCTCCCATTTTGAACCACCAAATAAAAACTCCATAGAATTTGATTGTCCTATGATTAGGGAGATTATGAGTATTGGTTCGAGTTTGATGTCTAAGAGCACTTCTGCACATGTTTCTGATACACAATCCTATCTTGGATTTGATTTTGATGTGGATTCATATTCTTATTTTGATCATGTTCACTCTGATTATGAAATGGCTGTTGAGTATGCTGATGGATTTGATGCTTTATTCTATGATTTTGATGATGTCTATTCTGATACAGATGCTCTTTGTGCACATATTTCAGTTCCTTCAATGTATCCGTCCATACTACACCCTCCTTCATTAGAACTCAAGCCATTGCCACCAAATCTGAAATACTCATACTTGTTGAATGGTGAGAGATTACCTGTTATCATTGCTAACAATCTCTTTTTTGAATATGAAGAAACGATTTTGAATATTTTGAGGGAGAACATTAAGGCGATTGGGTGGACCTTGGCTGACATATTAGGTATTAGCCCCTCCATTTGCATGCATAGGATTCTCTTGGAGGATGGGGCTAAACCGGTGAGACAACCACAAAGGAGACTCAATCCCACCCTCCTGGATGTTGTTAAAAAGGAAGTTGAGAAATTGCTTGAGGCAGGTATAATATTTCCCATTTCAGATTCTCATTGGGTAAGTCCTATTCAGGTTGTGCCTAAGAAAAGTGGTGTTACTGTTGTTAAAAATGAGAAAGATGAGTTAGTTCCGATGAGGGTGCAAAATAGTTGGCGCGTGTGTATTGATTATAGGAAACTAAATCAGTCCACTCGTAAGGACCATTTCCCCCTCCCATTTATTGATCAGATGCTTGAGAGAATAGTTGGGAAAACACACTATTGTTTCTTGGATGGATTTTCTGGATATTTTCAGGTTCCTATAGCTCCAGAGGATCAGAAGAAGACTACATTCACCTGTTCCTTTGGCACATTTGCCTACCGGAGGATGCCATTTGGACTTTGCAACGCCCCAGGTACCTTCCAGAGATGTATGGTGAGTATTTTTTCTGATTTTATTGAGACCTGCATGGAGGTATTTATGGATGATTTTACAGTGTATGGATCCTCATTTGATAAATTTCTAAAGAGTTTGGGAAAGGTGTTGAATCGTTGTATTGAGAGGAATCTGGTCCTGAACTTTGAAAAGTGTCATTTCATGGTAGAGCATGGAATTGTCTTAGGGCATGTAGTGTCCAAACATGAGATAGAGGTTGATAGATCTAAGATAGACATTATTTCATCCTTACCATATCCTTCATGTGTGCGTGATGTTAGATCTTTCCTAGGGCATGCAGGATTTTATCGGCGCTTCATCAAAGATTTTAGTAAGATTGCTCTTCCTATGTCAAGATTACTTTAAAAGGATTCTGATTTTGTGTTTGATGTTTCTTGCAGGAATTTATTTGATGAGCTGAAACAACGTCTGACCACTCCACCTATCATACAACCCCCACAGTGGGAGATTACTTTTGAGCTTATGTGTGATGCCTCCAACTTCGCGGTTGGAGCTGTCTTATCTCAGAGGGTGGAAGGACGTTCACATGTGATCGCATATGCATAGAGGACACTAGATTCAGCCCAATCAAACTACACTACCACAGAAAAGGAGTTTCTTGCTGTCATATTTGCTTTAGATAAATTCCGTTCATATTTATTGGGCTCTAAAGTAGTTGTTTTTTCTGACCATGCAGCTTTGAGGTACCTCCTAAAGAAGCCAGATGCAATGCCATGACTTATCCGTTGGATGATCCTTCTTCAAGAGTTTGATCTTGAGATAAAGGAAAAGAAGGGGCCAGAGAATTTGGTGGCAGACCACATGAGTAGGCTTACTCACACACTAGAGGGTGACACCTTGGACCAGGTACCACTTCGGGACACTTTCCCCGATGAGCATCTCTATACCATCTCAGGTAAGCATCCTTGGTATGCCGATTTAGTTAATTACAGTGTTGGCTCTAAAATCCCAGTAAATTTGTAGAATCATCAAGTCCAAAAATTAAAAAGTGAGTCTAGGTATTATGTGTGGGATGATCCGTACCTCTGGCGCATGTGCAGTGACCAAGTCATTAGGAGGTGTGTTCCCGATCATGAGTTTGAGTCTGTTTTGCATTTCTGTCATACACTTGCTTGTGGTGGACACTTTGGACCCCAACGGACAGCTAGGAAGGTTTTAGACTCTGGATTATATTGGTCTTTCTTGTTCCATGATGCCCATTTGTTTTGTAAGTCATGCTCTCATTGCCAACACACTTGGAACATTTCTAGGAGACATGAGATGCCCCAACAACCCATACTATTTTGTGAGATTTTTGATGTATGGGGCATCGACTTTATGGGTCCTTTTCCTAGTTCATTTGGATTTTTGTATATTTTGGTTGCTGTTGATTATGTGAGTAAATGGGTGGAGGCCAAGGCCACCAGGAATGACGATTCTCATGTTGTTGTGGACTTTGTCAAAGCACATATTTTTTGCAGGTTTGGAGTACCAAAGGCCATCATCAGTGACCAAGGGACACACTTTTGCAATAGGAATTTTGCTTCCCTCCTTCGAAAGTATGGGGTGACACACAAAACATCAACACCATACCACCCCCAAACAAATGTCCAGGCTAAGGTTTCAAATCGTGAGTTGAAACAAATCTTGGAGAAAACCATACAACCAAATAGGAAGGATTGGAGCAAGCGCTTGGATGATGCATTGTGGGCTTATAGGACAGCATACAAGACCCCCATTGGTATGTCCCCATTTCAGATTGTTTTTGGGAAAGCGTGTCATCTCCCTGTGGAAGTCGAGAATCGGGCATATTGGGCTATAGAGAAATGTAACATGGATTTGGCCCAAGCTGGAATTCAAAGGAAGTTGCAAATTCAAGAGATTGAGGAGATTCGACTGTCATCATATGAGAACTCAAGGCTCTACAAGGAAAGATCAAAAGCATCTCACGACAAAATGATCCAACAAAGGGAGTTTCATGTTGGAGAGAAAGTCCTTCTCTATAGTTCACGACTGAAGTTGATGCCTGGTAATTTGCATTCCAGATGGTTAGGTCCTTATATTGTGTCTAATGTTTTTCCTTATGGTGCAGTGGAGATCACACAAGAGGACACTGGAAGGAGATTTACAGTCAATGGGAAACGTTTGAAGAGATACATTTAGGGACATCCTACTGATGCAATGGATTTTATCACACTGCATGACCCCATCATCACTTGATCACATCAGGCTGTTCCTAACCCTTTCACTTTTATATTATTTTTCCTATTTAAAAATTCTGCATTTCATGTGCATATATCATCTCACGGGTTCACATTTAGGACAAGGAAATATTTTAAGTTTGGGGGAGGGAACCTTTTAGTTTAGTAATTTCAATTGTTTTCCTGTTTAAAAAAAACCAAAAAAAATTGCGTGTTTTTCAAAAAAAAAAATTGTGTGTTTTTCAAATTTTGTGTGTTTATTTTACAATTTTCTGTGTTTTTTGAAACATTTTGTGCTAAAATGATTCTCATCACCATTTTTAAATCCATATCAATAAGTGAAACAATTTACCCCTTGAAACTAAGCTTAAATAAATGCTGAAATGACTTTGTTTCAAGTTCAAATATTTAGTAATTTCATGAAAAGTACGCTGAATTTTGAATCCCATGCCAATCTCACTATCTTTATATTTGAAATCACTTTCTTGTGAGGCTTATAAACCATTATTTTCATATTCTTTACATTCAACTCACTTCTTGAGAGAACCAAACCATACTTTATTTAACCAGAATTTGATCTATTCCTATCAAAACTTGAGGGTTTGAGGTACATATGTTTAAATGATTGAGGCATTTGTTTGGTATTAAAGCCCCTATTTCAAAGAATCCTTTTTTAATGGCCTACCTTGAATATTTAATCCTTGTATCCCTTAGAAGCCATGCACAACCTGTTAGGTTAAGCCACATTAAAAGCCAATTTTCCCTATCCAACCAACTCTTGAAGTGAAATTGCATAATCTAGTTGAGCTTAAGTGTGGGGGAAGTTATCTTGTGTTTTTCCACCACATTCTGTGATACTTTGGGTGGAAAATTAAATTCTGAAGAGATGTGTTTGCTACTAAAGAAAGTCATTATATTGAAAGCTGTGCCTTTTCTGGAGCTTTCATGACAAGTGATGCGGTGCCTTTTCTAGAGCTTCTAATTGAGGTGGAAAGCTGTGCCCATCTGGAGCTTTCAAGAAAATCATGTTTGAGATGACTGACATTTTTTATGCTGAAATGATGAATGGTGTAAACCTTTCATGACTTTTCATGATGATGGAGCTGAATTGATACTATGGGGATTTAATAGAAGACCATATTTAAGTGAAAATTAGATTAATGCAATTTTGCTTCAAAAGAGTCAAGCCCTCCTCATTCAGCCTCAGAGTTTTTCACATCTTAATCCTACCAACCGAAAGCCACAGAACAACCCTGAAAAGTCCTCATGATAAAAATATTTCCTTGACTCACATCGGGTAGCGATGTAGGAATCTATCAAGCCTATGGTGACCCTTGTATGAGTTTGGATGAGAAAGACATTGCAAAAAAATTGATATTTGAGTGATGAGAGAAAATTCAAGCGAGGTAAGTGTTTTGTGCATGGGTGGATAAATGAAGTGGAAATATATTGAATGATATAAATGGATAACTTGAAATAAGGTTTTTTATGAGGCATTATATCTTTTGATTCTTGGTGTGAAATTGATTGATCTTAAGGATATGTGTTTTAAAATTGGTTTTGATTTGATATTGATGTTTACTTGATATGAGGTTTTGCCCAGGTGTGCAAAAGGGTAAGTGTGAGGGAGTTGATAAAACACTATTTTATTGATAATAAATGAAATAATTTCCTCACATTGTGTTAAATATGTTTATTTATAAAATATTTGGGATTTGATCATTCATTTGAAAATTTGGTGAAAATTCCAGTTTTACCCTTAATAGTGCACTTTAGTATTTCGAAGATAAATATTTTTATATTCATTATTTGAATTTTAAGGTTTGTATAAGGGTTACTAACTTAATTTTATACAACTTTTATTCAGGACAATAGAGATAAAGAGTGCATTTGGATGGCGTAAATGAGCCATTAATCCAATGGTGGGCTGGACTCGGCAGAATGGACATGGGTTCTGTATTTGGGCCATATCATATACATAAGGGCTTGGATGGAGACCAAATTTTGATGAAAGATCTGGGACATGATTTGGAACAAATAATCCTTCTGGAATACCGGTCAATTCACGCGTTTTGGAGGTCAAATGGGCGGTGCAATTCGGAATAAAATATTTGGCCGAGTTTTTCATTTCACACTTAAAAAGTTATGTATCCCTAGCCCTCACAAACTCTATTTAAAGGGGGTTTTAACTCTTTGAGAGGTCTGGTAGAGGGTTTGGGAAGGTGTGGCCGAAAGGGTGTATCTTGGGAGCCCCTAACAACTCTTGTAAGAATTAAGAATTTGTGCAAACCTCTCTTCCAAAAAGGATCTCCTCTCTCACCTCTTCTTTGTATTTATTTTCTTTCATGTTTGTTTCTTGAATTTTTCTTAAAATAATCTTCTGTGTTCATCCATATTCTTCTTCTATTAATCTTCTTAATTCGGTTGGAATCAAGAGTGGAGACAAGATTGGGTTCTACCCTTTCAATCCGTTGCTTATGAAAAACGTCTCCACGATGACTACACCACCCATGAAAGAGTAGTTCTTTTTAGTAATCGATCGACCTCTATCCTTCTTCATTCATTTATTTTGAATCAATGAGCTACAGTAATTCACATATTATGATCTATTAATTGATTTTTGAATTTAAATGAAACTAAGCAAGCAATTTAATAGTTAACACAAAACACGCGAGGTCGGGAATTTTGTGAACTGTGAGAGCGCAACCTTAACCGGTAATTCAAAACCACACGCGATCAATTTGTAGAGTTCAAATATAATCCTTAAACTCAATTAATCCTCATTTCCAGAGTGGTTATGTGCCTTAATTTACCACTGACCATAAGCTAATTTTATAACATCAATCAAAGCAGGGTGTTGCGATTGCATGTTCCGAAGTTAGCCTAAGGTTAAATTCACTTCAATCTTCGTGGTAAAGTTAATTCTCGTAGGGTTCGAGATTTAACAAATTAAGGGATAATAATTAAGTGAATATTAATTTAAATGATAATGATTAATAAATGATTGAATAGGTAGAGTTAGATCGACTACGTCTTTTAAATATTGTCTAAAAAAACATCTTTTTGTTGTGTCATTTAAATCAAACTTCATTTCAAAACTAAAAAAAAATACAATCTTCTTCCAGCAAACTTATTCTAGATTCATAAACTATAAACAACCACCCCCATCCTTTAAAGTAGTTTTTTTATTCTCTTTTATTTTACTTCTAGAATACCTCTAAAAATTGTTTTAATTCACTTCCTCCTTTGAGATACGACCTTGGTCAGCCACTCTGCTGCACCTAAGTACCCCAAAATCATACTAATCATTTGAGGGCTCCCACGACAGCGCTCTTTCAATCCATTAGTAAGAATAGTAGTTATTATTACCAATGTTATACTTTTATTTCAGAATTTTTTTATCAAAGAAGTGATTATTGATAATGATAATTAATTTAACTATAGAACAATATTAAATAATATATATAATAGGGTAATTTCATTTTAAAATAATTCTTGAAACATATATTCATGTAACAAAGACTATGATGCAAAGAATCAGAAATTGAGTTCATTAAACCCCTACATTGAATTGCCGCTTAGTTTATCACAATACAACCTCGTATATAACATACATTATCATATTAATCACCTATTTAGAAACCAAATGAATTTATATATTCATTTATAAACAAAATTTTAAATTGTTCTCAATATGTTTATTAATTAGTTGTTATATATTTTCATTATCGGGTGTGAGTAATCTTGATCATTTTGAACTAGTTTTATGATAGAGGTGTTGTTATACATTATTATCCCAAAGTTAATTACTACTATATAATAAAATTTATTTAAAAATTATATTTTATGATACTTTTTAAATTTTTAATTTCATTATATGTTATTTTTAGTTATAGTTCTTATAGATGAAATTCGCGATAAGCAAGTTTCAGTGATTTTTAACAAATGAATGGTGGTAACTTAATTAATGAGTTTAAAATTAATTTTACCATTATTGAACCAAAATAAAATAAAAATTTACTTATTTATAGCATATATCATCAGTATTTACATTCTCGTATTCATCTGTGATATTATTTTATAGAATTGTTTAAGTTGGAGGTTAGGCCGACCCAAATATGAACATACCATGACTAATGGATGAGTATGGTTATGAAAGTGGTTTATTTTGGAAAAAATATCATTAATATAGAATAATAATGATATTAATTATATAATTTTCTGGTGGTGAATAATATTTTAATATGGTTTAATTAATAAGAAAGAAACTCGATGAAAAATGACATATATTACTTCTTGGAGGTTGTAGTCCGCACAACGCACAATTAACATTTTCATTTCCCATATAATGATAGGGAATGCAGTTAGATTATAATTTTTCTCATAATAATTATAATTATATTACATATTTAGTATTTATTCTTCAATTTCACCCATAATATACACAAAGAGGTGCCGTGGTGGAATTTTTTTGTCACTTCATAGATGCAACAGTCGACATAATAAACAAATGAAGGTTTCATTTTTTTTAATATAAAAGGGGAAATGTGGTTATTAATTATTAAATTATCCTAATAAAATTAAGTATACAAACAAAAATTTTGTAATTATCTAGGATTTTAAAAATTATATTCAATAAAGTAAGATCAAAAGGGAAATAGGTTAGGGAAAAAATGAGTATTAACATTTAAATGTATGTGTTTTCCTTAGAGGATTACTTAGAAATGGATTTCATAAGACAATATATTGTTTATACAGGATCCATAAAAAATAATATTATTATAAAATAAAGACAATGGTTATATTTTAATATGGTAAAATAATTCTTTGAGTTGTCTTGAAGGGGTGGTGAGTGGCCCCTTTTATAAGTGGTAAGAATGGAATTTTGGTAAATATTTCAACTTAATATTAATTGATAACATGATTCACATGTCAATAATAACAAAAAATGGATAATAATAGATTTATGGATTAGATAAGGTCTATTATAGCTTAAAAATTCATTTAAATACATGTTTTAATCATGTTTCAAAGTCTATTACTCTTATAATTTTCACCTTTACCATTTCTGGTTTTATCGTGGTAAATAATTTTTATATAAGTAATTTACTTTTAATGAATAAAAATAAAAATAAAATTATTAGATTATTTTTACCAACTGATGTAGAAAATAAAATCCACTTTGTTATATAAAATTCATATTTTTAAGAAAAATAAATTTTAATATTATCATATGTAAAGCATAAAAACCATTTTTAGAAAAAGTTTATTTTTAAGCGTAAAATTTATTTTTTGTTTAAAATTATCAATTATATTAATTTCGATGAGATAAATTGATTTATAATAAAATAAATAAATTTTTTGTTTTTAAAATCAATCTAAAACCAAATTTTACCATTAAAATTTTTAATTAAAGAAAAATACTGAAGATCTATTTTTAATTTTGAATAAAATGTTACCTATTTTCTCAAAATAAAACATAGGTTTTATAAGTTTAGAATATTATTTAAAATGAATAATTTTCCCCCTTAAATAAATTTTTTATCAATTAAAAATTTCCAATAGGTTTCTATTCCTTTCTTATAAATTCATAAAAGGTACTGTTTTGGTAAAAACTATATTTTTCACTATAAAAAAATTCATTATTTTAGAAAAGTCGAAAAAATTCATTCAATTATAATTTTGGAATTCTAATTTTAAAAATAATGTTTATTTTAAAAGTTCATATTCAATAATTTATTTATTTAGTTTTAAATTAATGTAAAGTATATAAAGAAAAACCACTTTTATTGAAAAATGATCTATTTAAGCTTTTAATGTTCTGAACCATATTATATATATATATATTTATAATTTATTACTATATATTTACATATTATAGGTTTTATTATTGTTATAATTTTCTTATCTCATATATCATAGATCCTTCTAGTTTGGGGTTGTATGTGAAATAATATTCTAAACATTATATTTTGTAAGGGGAATTATTTAATCAAAATGTAGGTCTTTACATTCTACCCCCTTAAAAATAATTCCATATTAAAAAATTTATTACATGGCAAAAAAATTAAGGTAATTTTCTCTCATCACATCCTTAGGTTACTATATAGCCCCCTCAAACTAATTATTCTATAACTAAACTTTAACTAATTGGGTGGTCTTGTTTATTAGAACCTTGTCTCTTCAATCCATGATATTTTTAGGTTATTCTTCATATGAAAGTACATTTTCTAATTTTATATATTTTGATCTTAGCACATGTGATGGATTTGATTTTTACTTCCTAAAAAGTCATATATGGAACACATTGTGAAATTGATAGAGGTGTAGAGAG
Source organism: Viscum album (assembly GCA_963277665.1). Taxonomy (NCBI): domain Eukaryota; kingdom Viridiplantae; phylum Streptophyta; class Magnoliopsida; order Santalales; family Viscaceae; genus Viscum; species Viscum album. The sequence continues at coordinate 820,472,589 of OY728165.1, forward strand.
AGTGTTAAGTAATAGGATATGACCCCAACATGGTTAGGGATCTCAAAATGGTCAATGTAACTATGGATAGAATTCCATTTATTCCAAAATATAATAACTCTCTTCCAAATATATATTTTAAGGAACACCTATTCACCAACTCTAAAATCTAGATATCTTTGAAAATTATCTGTATAACTCTTATTTTGACTTTGTGCCTATTTCATATGCTGCAGAATGGTTTGAGCCGTCTTCGTATTCTTTTGGACATAGTCCAGACCTATCCGCTTCTTATCTTCTACTTCACCCCAGAATGATGGATTCATATATCACTTCTCATAAAGAGCCTCATATGGTGTCATATTAATGACAAAATAGAAACAATTTTTATATGATAACTCTAACAATAGGAGGTGTTGATCCAAAAAATCCTTCGAAATCCATTGAAAAAAATCTCAACATATCTTTTAGAGCTATAATAGTGTTCTTATTCTGACCATATGTCTTATTATGATAAGAAATGATAAAACACAACTCTATCTCTAATGATTTCTAAAGACTTTTCTAGAACCTTGAGGTAAACCTCAAATCCCAATTAGATATAATGGATAATGGTAATCCATGTATCCTCAAAGCTTCCATTATGTATATCTTGGCTAGTTTTCAAAATAAAAATATTCTTTTATAGAAATAAAATATTTTGAATTTATAAGGTGATCGACTACAACCCAACTAGAATGATGTATTTTATATATCTTATGAAGTCCAATAATGAAATCTATGGTGATATTTTCCTATTTAATTTATTATATGGGTAATTTTGTAAACATATCCTTATAATTTTTTCATGCAACCTTAACTCTTTGGAATATCCAGCATCAATATACATATTCTGCAATTTATATCTTTATGATATACCATGAAACGTGTTTCTAGACCCCTATATATCTTCATAATTATTGTATGAATATAAAAATATGATCTATGTTCTTTATCAAAAAGGTTCTTTATTAATTCCAGTTTTTATGCAACACATATCTAGGATCCAAAATTATTAACTACATCATCATAAATGTTGAACTATGGATTATTTTCTATCTTTTTCTATATATCTAAATCATATTTATAGGATTATTTGATATTTATGTGGATGGAAGGTTAAGTATTAAGTTAGGAAAAGTAGGATTTCTATCTTCCCATTACTAATTAAAGATTTATCCTTTTAAAATCCATGAGTATTGGTTCTTTTTCAATCCTTATTTTGGATTGAGTAATATAGTCTTTCCTACTCAGAGCATCGACCAATTTATTTTCCTTCCCTCAGTGATATTGTATTAAGCAGTCATAGTATTTTATCAATTCTAACCTTATCCTTCCGAACATATTAAAATCCGTATATAAAACTATATATATATTTCAATCTCTTGTGATCAGTATATATATCGCACTTTTCTCTATAGATATAATTATGCTAAATCTTTAATACAAATACCACCAATTCCAGCTTCAAATCATGCATTCAATAATTTTTCTCATGAGTCATTAATTATAATGAGAAATAATCAATTTTCTTATAATTTTATATGAGGAATTAACCCATTCCATTTTTTAAAGAATCACTATATATCACAAACCCTTCCCCAATAAGTGGAAATGTGATTACATGAGTAGTGAAAAACCACTTATTCATTTCCTTGAAACTTTCTTCACATTCCTCCATCCAAAGTAAATTCACTCCCTTCTATGTTAACATGGGGTTTGGATCTTATTTTCATAAGAAATTATTCACAAAACATATCTAGTATCCAACCAACACCTGAAAACTATAGATCCCAGTTACTGTGGTCTGTATGGTCTATTTATTAATAAAATTAGTATTTTATGGATCTACTAATATTTACATTATTTTTATTACATGACCAATGAATAATACTTTTTTCAGAAACAATTCACACCTTATAAATTTTAAGTATAGATTTTCCCTTCTCGAGGTCTTTAAAAAAATCCAAAAATGATGTTCCTGCTCTCCCATTCTATTTGAATATATAAGATTATCCTCTATAAAAAATGACAAATTGACTAATGTAGTCTCTAATGATACTATTTTTTAAATAAATGAAATTAGCGGGAGCATTAATATGTCTAAATGATATTACTATATACTCATAGTGTCCATACCTCATACTGAAGTAATATTAGAAATATCCTCTCTTTTGACCCTTAACTGATGGTATCCATATTGAAAGTTAATATTTAAGAAGTATCAATATCCTTTTAGTTGATTTAAAAGATCATCAACACTTGGTATATGATACTTATTCTTGATTTTTATTTTATTAAGCTTATGATAATCAATGTAAATACACATCACTCCATCCATCTTCTTGAAAAATAGGATTTGTGCACCCCACAGTGAAGAACTAGTTAATTTAAAACTCTTCTCTATATTCTCTTGAAATTTCTTCATTAATTACTATAATTTATTTGGATAAATTCTATATATACTATTTTAGATTGGAATGGATCCAGTATTTATTTTGGTTGAAAACTCAACCTAAATATCTGGGGGATGACTAAGAAGTTCATCCAAAAAAATATTCGTATACTTTCATATAATAGGCATGTCATCAATGTTGAATTTCTTCTCGATAATTTCAGTTATGATTCCATCATTTTTGGGTATCATTGATCATATTATAGAATTTTATTCCTCATGGATTTATTAACCACCTTTTATTAATACTTGATGGGAGGATGATGTATTATATGAAATGAGATTTCTATATATTGACTGTTGATATGTTTTCTATAAAGAGAGATCCAATCTAAGCCTAATATTATATTTAATTCTACCAACTTATGTATTGCTATATTTAAAGTGATTATCTTCTTAAGAGGTCACCCATCCCTATAAAACTCTCACCCAAGAACACTTAATTATGGAGTTATATTGGGATTAGATAAAATAATGCTGGTGTGATCATACACATTGTCAAATATGTTATTTTGAATTCCAACCATTACCCTGAATAAAAGAAAATGATAATGAGGATAATTATATTAATTTATGTAAATATAAGGAAAATATAAATTTATAAGGATGATTTCATAATTGATGTGCATATGTTAACCTAAAGAGAATGCGAATTATCCAAAGAATATCCCTCAGGAGTGTCAAACCATATGTGCAGTCTTGGGCCCATTCAACATTCACCAGAGTTATGATCAAGTCAATTTTCACCCTTCCTTTTTAGGGAGATTAGCCCTGGTGCATTTTTACCACAGCTAAATCCACTTTCTAGTGTCTAGACATGGATTTAATTATTAGAAATCCACATTCTCTATAATTTACTAAAACAATAGTATGTTTTACTATGTTTTAATTTATCCTATGTGCATTCACTTTTGTTCTCTATACCTATATCAAAAATAACTAAACTAATCTCCAAATATAATTAAAACCTATTCTGATACAAAATAAAGTGACCTAATTTAAACATAAATTCAAAAATACAATAATTTGAAGAATTAAATAATTCATCACTCAAATAGGCACACAACCTAATGAACTAAAGTTTTAGTTTCTATAAGATTAGCTATATAAACATATTATTTTATATAACTATAATATTTTTCCCTATAATCACACTCTTATATACGCCTTTTATATACCTCTCATAGGATATAATCATTTTCATAACGCATGGAATGGAAACATAATAAAGGTGTGATATCAGATGCTCAGTAAGGGAAAATATATAATAATGTATCAAGCCATAAACAAGAATGATAACATTATGAGAGGATAAATATCTTATTAAAATATCATAAAACCATATTTGATAATTAAAAAAGCTGACAGAGTAACATAATATCATAAAAAAATTATTAATAGGTATCAAAATAAATACATGGTGAGAAATAGATCTCAATAATTATAAAGCATGTGAGTATAGAATAAGTTTTCAAAACATTTCAAAAAGATTCTCAAAAATGGGTAACATGGTTTATATAGAAAATAAAAACCACCTTGGAAATTTGGTATAACTTGATTAAAAAACTTGTAAATTGGAAAAAACCTTAAGCATAATTTTTTTTTGAGAAAACTCTATATTCCCATGCCTCTGTGAAAAAAATCATTTTTTCAACGTTAGTAAATTTGAGAAAATACATTATGCCCATGCCCATGTGAACAAAGTTATGATTATAAGAGTTGATATTGGAGTATGGGGTCAATATCCTTGAAGCTTGGATTTCTAGAATTTCAGGAATGGTATTGGAAGTTTGATCATTATAATGTCATGAAAAACTTTACCCATGTTTGGATTTTCATTTGTAAGCTTAATGGGTTTACTAGCACCCGAGGATTATCTAGGACAAAACATCATTTGTTTGAACACCTATCAGGATGGATAAACAAAATGATTATATAGGGTTTGTTCACTATTCATAAATTTTGGTGGAGGTACACATGTCAAATACCTTGTTTGAGGAGGTGGTGCTAACAACAATAGATGATAGTATCAAACTTAAGATTCAGTATAAAAGGAAGTCAAAATGTTTCACTAACTACAAGTTAATTGGACATGTAATCTCTAAATATAATAGGTATATAGGTTTCAAATTTTTAAATATTAAAGGATATAATATAGCTTCTTGTAGGTAGAGGAAATGGAAACAATTTTTTCCCCCTGAACCTTGATGCAACTAGGATGCTCCCTCATGTGCACATAATAATAAGTATGATGGGAATTTGGAACACACTACTGATTATGGACAATTACCCCCCTCTGGGAACTTGAGACATGGGTCAAGAAGCTTCAATATTCCCCTAGTTAGAGCTACTGAAACTAGGGAAGATGTGATAACTCATTAGGATAAAATTATTCCTACATAGGACTTACTCAATATCCAAGATAATGTTTATCACTTGGATAATATATGCCTATCTAGAATATTGATGGTAAATAAAGGAAATATACAGCTAGAAAGGCTAATACACACGCCAAAAGTGAACTACCCAAACGAGGTGCCCATATATGACGTGATGGAGGTGGATTATGTGCCAAAGGAAACTTCAAGGGATCTCAATACAGATGAGTATCCCAGGAAGCACTCTGACGAGTCTCTCCTTCCAGTGATAGTAGTAGGCTCACAAAACATGGATGTTTCTATAACTAGGAAAAAACTGATGGCGAGGCTATACATGAATTCTTAATTTAATACACTTTATTCATTTTATATGAATCTCATGGTGATAAGGAGGTGGGAAATAAGAAATTGGGTCCACATATGCCCACTTCACATGGATAGATAGTGGTTCAATCTGATGAAGCATTAATTATTATTCCAGATACATGGTTACATGATAAATCACAGGAGGAATCTGCACTTGGGACTACATCTCTTGAAGGGAATACACTCAAACAACCAATAGTGTATAAAAAGGAAAACAATCAACACTCCCATAATACTAAAAAATTGAACTAGTGGGGGGATGTCATAGGTACCTACCTCTATGGTTTCCAAGAAGAGGATATCTATGGAAAGTCATACTAAAAATGGATAATCTATGAATAAGTTCACACCCTTGAGTGGTGTATTTTGGTTTTTTTAAAAGTTAATGCACATATATAATTGAATAGACTATGACTACCTTAATTTATGATAATGAAGAGGAATGTTTATTAACTGGAAATATAAGGGTGTCTGAAATGAAAAAAAAACTCAAAAAGAAGCAATAATAAAATAAAAGGGAGAAGAGGTAAAGGGTAGGTGAATATGGAACAACAAGGATCCCCCAAAAAAGGAAAAAAAACCCTTGAATAATGAATATACTATATTGAAACTATCAATGGATTTTGAACCCCCTAACATCAAAATCCCTTAGAAATTTTATTATGGACTACAAACCCATTCTTATTGGAATTACTAAACCAAATATTCCATTTGATAATTGGAAATGTTTTAAGTGGGACTCTCTTGGATATAAGTTTGTCTCACAAACTTTTCAAGAATCCAACATGGATCACCTATGGGTTCTAAGGCATGAAACCATCCCCATCAATACATATAGCGAGAATTCTTAAGGTGTTCTGATCTCTTGAAGAATATCTGGTTTTATTTTATCAAAATCATTTGTTTATGTATATATATATATATATCCTATATTAGTAGAATGGAATTATTGAATCAAATTGAGGAAAATTATCAATATATGAATACAAAATGGGTGATTCTTGGTGACTTCAAAAATATCCTAATACCAGAAGAAAAAGCCGGATCTAATTTTAACCACATTTCCTATTTGGATTTATCTTATTATATTGATCAATGTATTCTTGTTGAGGTCCCAGTTGTAGTAGGTGACTTCACATTGAGTAGATACAACTGGAATGGAAGACAAGAAAGTAAACTTGACATATGTTTTGTTCAAATGGATGAAAAGAGTGTTGTACATGCGGTCTCAGAATTCACACATCCTAAACATCACTCAGATCAAAATCCTATAATTTTAGAAATTAACACATAATTGATAAGGTTATATTCTATTCTATTTCGGTTTAACAATGGATGTCTTGTGACTCAAGGATATTGGGAAACTATGTTGGAGGCTTAGGAAATTGAACCCATTGGAATCCCATTCTAAAATTTGTTTTGGAAATTAAAATATACCAAGGAATTACTTAAAGACTATAGAAAAAAATAATTTTGAAAGAGTAATTTAGAAATTAAGTCTACTGAAGAATGTATTTCTTGTAACCAGATCAAGAATTAGCATCAGAATACTTTATCTAGAGAATATATACATCCTTATGATAGACCTTTTGATCTATTAATGATCAAGGAATGGACATAAAATAATCAATTGCATGTTAAATGAATAAAATAAATAGATAGAAACTCAAAGTTCTTCCATATAATTCATAAAGAGAGGAGATCCATAGTAGGGAACAAAGAAATCAGTATTAATGGAAACATATACACATATAAAAATGAGATCTCTTAGGAATTTGTGGATCATTTCATGGGAATTTACTCTGATAATGGGTAGGTCAACACATTAAAAATTTCTGAAAAGATAAATCCATATTTTGAGCAGCATCATAATCAAGATCTTATCATGGATCCACTCAAAGAGGAAATTAAAGCAGCTTTATTATCTCTTAACATGGAGAGTTCTCCTAGACCTGATGAATTTACTAACAAAATTTACATGTTTTATTGGGATATCTTGTAGGATGATATAACTCAGGAAATCAAGGAATTATTTAGTCCCTTATCCATGACTTGTGCGATAAACTAATGCTTCATTGATCTGATACACAAGAAGGAGAATGAACTTGATATCAAAGGCTTTAGACAAGTTTCCCTTAGTAATATGATTCCCAAGATCATTAGTAAGATCATCATAAATAGGATGGGGGTTGGGGAATTGTTAATTACTTTATCACTCGAAACCAATTTGGATTTTCCCTGGTAGAAGCATTCAGATATGTCTCTTCACACCTTTAGAGAGTGTAAATTTAATGAGGAGGAAAATGAAGGAATCTATTTTTTCACTCAAAATTACATATCCAAGGCTTTTTATACATTTAAATGGACATTTTTTATATCCATAAAAGGCATGGATTCTAAAACATGTTTATTAGTCTTATTAACATCAATCTTAGCTCATCAAGGTTGGCCATTCTTATCAATGGAGAACCAGGAGGTTTCTTCCAATGCACCAGAGGCGTGAGAAAAGGTGATCCACTTTTAGGACTTCAGTTTTCCATTAATTAAGATTAATTGAGAATATGTATCATTTAACATTATTATATTGGTATCTATAAAAAACCAAAGCTATTAAGAATTATTTTTATCATTCACACTAGCTATATGATGATGAAATTATTTTTCATGGAAAAGATTCTAAAAATACCATATCATCTATTAAGGCTCTATTTTCATATTTTGAAGAAGTTCTTTGGAAATAAATAAGATGGGTTAAATAATCTATTAACTTTGGTGATGGAATATTGGTTGGAAGACAAAATAGGATAAAACATTCCTTGGGGTTAAGTAGGAATCCGTTTATTTTAATTATATTGGTGTCCCATTATTTTCGGGAAAGGTGAAAAGAAAATATTTGGAAGGAAAATATTCTAGTATTGTAAATAAGATGGCTAGTTGAAAAGGAAAAGCCTTGTCTCAAGATGGAAGGGAGTGTCTTGTTAATTATATTATGATATATAATTTTGTTTATTATTTTTCACTTTATAGAAGGACTATAGGTCTTATCAAGGTGCTTCAATGCATGGTCAAGAATTTTATATGGACCATGGTATTCCATGAAAAGAAGTTGGCCACTATTTCATGGAAGTAGTGTATGAAGCCCATTGAGTTGGGTGGCCATAGAATCAAATATCTCAGGATATTTAATGACAATATTATTGGAAAATTCAAATGGAATATGATTTTGAGTGATGCTTCCTATGATTTCTTCATAACTTGGTTTAAAGAGAGATTTATGAATGAATACATGTACTATCTTGATTCATATGTTTGGGAATATCTTAAGAACTCCTTCAATAGAATCATTAATGATAAAAACTAACTTGTATTTAGGAGCTCAAATCTCAACTACATGATGACTATATGGATTGATAACCCACTATAGAACATTATGAGTATTCCCTTTGAGTCAAGACACATGTCAATTGTTGATTTTTTATCACAAATTCCCAATTCTAACAACATGGTTCTTCCTCAATTTGGTTTTGATATTCAAAACTAATCCATCATGGATTGTGATACCCTTATATAGAAACAAAACATGAATGGAAAATTCAATGCCTAAGTGTATTATAAGCAGGAATGTGGGGGATCCAATTGACCACAATCTTGGTCTATTCGTTTCAAGGAACAATTCATTCAACCCTCAAGGTTTATTCCTCAATGGAGGATATTGAAATATATAATCCTCACAAATGACCAACGCAAATGGTTTCGACATCATCTAGTGTTGTCTTTTATTATATTTCTGAGAGAAAAAGAGGATATACATCATCTCTTCATGAAATGTGGCTTAACCCAATAGTTATGGGCTTATTTAGTTCCTTGTTTGGGCTATAAATTGACATAACTATGCAGTTAAATGATCTTTTGGATAGTATTTGCAATACTGGATGTAGTGAACAAATTCCTAACTTATTGTTGGTAGTAGTGGATTATATCCTCTCGAATGGTTTGGATTCTTACAAGGACATGCTATTTGACACAAACCAGTCCCCTGTACATATGGAAATGATTGCATTACAGAAAGATGACTATGCTATAATTAGGGTGCAAACTAGAGGTATGAATAAAAACCTGAACGACCAAAATATTCATAGACTTTTGGGTGTGTGAGGTCAGTTGAGGAAGCCCCGAATTCTCAACTTCATTCACTAGATATCTCTAATCAACCCATGGATCAATGTTAATTTTTATGGGGATGCCCACGACACACCAGGTCCCTTAGGTTGTGAAGGTGTCTTCCGCACATACCCTGGATTTGTCAAAGGAGGATTTTACCATTATACTAGAGTTGGAGTGGATTATGAAGCTGAATTATGGACTATAGTGTTTGAATTTGGGTATTATTTCCAATATAAATGGAACTTATTATGGATCAAATCTAAATCTAAAATTGATGTGCAAGTCCAGAAAACAAAAAATAATTAATGTTCCTTGATGAATCCTACCTCATTGGGTTGGATGTCTCAACAATTTCACTCAACTTAATTTGGTAATATCACATGTATATAGGGATGGAAACCATGTTTTAGATGTTTTTCTGAAGAAAATGGTCTTGTAAATGACTGTGATTTGGTTATTTAGGACTTCTTCTTATCGTGATTCAATAGCTGTACTGTAGCAGTACTGTAGTAGGTATTGTAGCGGGAACGGTAGCAGTCACTGTTTGGAACTGTAGCAGCCGGGAATATGCCCCTGTTTGGGCCTTCGGGCCACCAATTTGGTCCCTAAGTACTTTAAGGCCTTCGGGCAACCCAGAACTTCGGGTCTGTAAGGCCTTAGGGCCACCTTAAGGCCTTCAGGCCACCTTTAAGTGCATATGAAAACCAGACAACCTAAAAGGAACAAGATCTATAAGAAGGATGAGAAAAGGATCTTTCACCACAGTAGAAGCTAAACAGATTGAAAGAATGAGAGGGTATGACACCTTCCATTAGGACAAGCCTGTGCATGCACAAGAATGCCTAGTCGAATAAGAATGCGAAGGTGGAGAGCTGATTTCACGATGAAGATGATGGGGAGGAGAAGTTCCAAGTAGTTAGTCTAGGTTGTATGTAATATTTGAAGCATACGGGCAATGAATTTCTCTAAGGCCTATGGGCCATGTAATACTTATGCCTACGGGCCTTGAAATGGTTCCACCTCACCCCTTGAAAGGTGGATTATCAAAAATCAATAAAAAATGAAGGCCTTTGGGCCATTGGATGTAAATACTTAAAACAATTACCTCCATTAAGAATTTTAGTCTATTTAAAAGAAAATATCACAATGCATAAACATTGAAAGAATTTCATTTCAAAAATATGGTAAAGGAAAATATGAAGAATATTAAAGAGAAAACATATTTTTATTTCTTTAAATAAAATAATTTCAATAGGAAGAAACTTAGACAAGGAAGAAAATATTCATTGGTAAAAATGATAGTTATTCTTACCGAAATTATACTTTTATTTCAGAAACAATTGATAAAATACGTGGTTATTGATGATAATAGTTAATTTTCATAAATAAAATGATAAAATAAGATATAAAATAAAGAAATTTTAGGATCATATAAATCTTGTGAAGTGTATAAAAGTAGGAAATACTATGACCTGATTAATCCAAAATTGATTATATTAAACCCTTAAAATGAATGGCCACTTATTTTATTACACTATAACCTCTTATATAACAAAATAATCATATTAATAACCTATTTAAGAACCTATTTTATGCATATAACCTTTTATATACTTCAAATATAATTTTTCTATACATTAATAATTGTTAGTTATTATCTATATTCATTATTGGATGCGAGTAATCTTTATTTTTTTTACTAGTTTCATAGAAATGACGTTGTTCTTCTTTATCCTCAAAAATTTAATCATTACTCAATCATAAAAGGTAGTTTAATTTATTTTTCATGATATTTTAAAAATTTATAATTTCATTCCATGAAATTCTTAGTTATGTTTCTTTTATAAGAAATTGGAAACAAGCATGCTTCAATGATTTTTAGAAAATGAATGATGATATCGTAATTAATGAGTTTCATATCATTGTTACAATTACAGAACAAAAATAAAATATTTTTTTAATTATTTATTGAATATATAATCAATAATTTTGTTATAATAGTTGTAATTACTATTATTGTTCCATGTATTACATTTTGATATTATATAGATTATTTTCAGAGCTAGGCGGTGAGACGACATGAGATTCTGAGGCCGGATGAGCCCAAAATAAATTTTTGAAGTATATTAAATATATTAAATATAAATAATGTGTGGTTTTCTTGAAAAAGTGTAATAAATCTTAAAAATAGTATCAAATAATAAATCTGAGTCTGCCATTGAGTCCAGAGCATGGGTTTTACCCCAGGTGTGACTTAACCTTTGAGCATGATAAACATTCAGGTTGAGTGGAGTTGCAGGAGGATTATTAATGGTTAAAATAAATTATTTATTTTATTTTATTTATTCTAAATAATATATAATTTTTCTATGTATACACTTATATGACCAATTTTTTGGGTTATACACACATTTTTTTAAATCGAGAGAGAGAGAGAAATGGAGGTGAATGTTTTCGGTGAAGGTCATCTGATCATATTAGGATCGAGGATCATTGTGCCATCAGAATACAAGGATCACACTAGTGACAATGAAAAAGATTCATTATTCATCTGCGATCAATCCATATCAAGGTAGGATGTTTTTTATTTTAATTTATCCCTATTTATTTCTTTATATGATAAATCTGTATCAATAAACTAACGAATTGATTCATGAATCCTACGTATTCTAGGTATGAGGTAGATATTTTATGGGATTGGGGATTTAAATATTTATTATATTATTTTCACTTCATTAAACATTATAATGATAATCAATCAAGGTCAACATGAACATTATCTGGGGTCTATTCCTTACATTTTTTTTTGTATGTTTCTTTCCCTATTCTTTCCACGTTCATCGTAAGCAATTCCTTTGGCCCACACTTCAACGAATACACAGTGTGGATCACTACATGATCATTATTAGATGAAACAGACCAACACCTTGAATATGGATTTTGATTTTGGTTGCATTTATGGGGCATAAATATGAGGTATGATCAATTGGAAATGGATTGGAGATCCCTGACTCGAGTTGGGAATGTAGGAAAGATGAGACCCAATAGTGACAATTTACCAAGGTGCAAAATTGGCTAGAATCCAACCAATAATGAAAAAATACCCACATGAACTGAAATCAGTGTTCTTTTGCGAGGTTTGTGGTAGATCCTTGAAAAAAGGGAGGCATGGGGGTTGATTCATTAGTAGATCTAGTATTCTGGAAAATCCTTAGTTACACATTATGTAATTTAGAATTACACGCCATGTGGGACCGCCTGTGTGATGATAGGGTTTTGCTGCAGAGATAAGTATCACAAATTGTATGACTTAGTCACATGTAGTGTGGTCATTTACAATCATCTCGGCATGTACATAGTGTACACTCCTAGGAGGCCAGGTGGCATTACATTCTGTGTGGGCCATGCCAAATTCCATGTACACCCTGGAAGACATCTCAAAAAGTATTGAGGTACATGACTAGAAGATCGTGTGGCCCCATACATTGTGTGAGGTGGGTCACATGATGTGTACAAGAATAGAAACATGAGACATATTATTTGGGTAAGACTCGGTTCTGAAGGGACTTGCCATGTACTCACTCACTACTACAAATACGGCTTTTATCAGCACTAAAAATGACCTTTATCAGCGCTAGAAAAGCGCTGATAAAGCCAGCGAAGATAGTGGGGGTCCCCTTTATCAGCGCTCCAAAAATCGCTGATAAAGACCCCTTTTATCAGCGCTAAAAAAAAAGCGCTGATAAAGACCCCTTTTATCAGTGCTAAAAAAAAGCGCTGATAAAAGGGGTCTTTTATCAGCGCTAAAATAAAGCGCTGATAAAAGGGTCTTTTATCAGCGCTTTATTTTTAGGGCTGATAAAAGACCCCTTTTATCAGCACTTTTTTTAAGGGCTGATAAAAATAAAAAAAGTAAAAAAAAATAGAAAAAAATACTGCCAATCTTGGGGGGGATTTTTACAGCGCTTGATCCCCCCTTTATCAGCGCTTTCCTGCACCGCCTACACCCTTTATCAGCGCTAGCCCTTTAAATCAACCTTGCGCGTGCACCCATGCCTCCACCTGGATTTGATCTCAAGACCTCCCCCCTGCGCACCTAAAGCCTTTGCCACTACCCTATACTGATTTGTTCTCTTATTCATGATATATCTATTTATTTATATATATATATATATATTTAGTTATATTTATTCGTATAGTAATATATATTTATATGAAGATATATAGTTATATTAATATATAGATATAGTAATATTAATATTTATATATATATAGTTATATTAATATATACAGATAGTTATATTAATATATGTATAGTTATATTAATATATAGTAGATATATAAATATTCATATATTGGTATTTTAAATAAAATGGAAATTAGTTATTATTTACATAAAGCTAATATATTTTATATGTAAATATGTTTAATTATTTATTTAAAAAATTTAATTTTTAGGTGTGAATATATAAAAAATATGTACATATAGTTATATATTTGATTATAAATAGTAGTGCATTATAAAAAATATTGAAATTTCAAAGACATAATATCAATATGAATGTAATACCTTGGAATAAATTCTGTCCGCACCAAAAAATCCAATAATACCCCCTTAAAAGAGGCTGAAAATCCACAAAATGTTAAAAAATATGGGTACCACGACAAAAAACTCAGTTTTGGAGGCCTTCTAAGACTCTTTTGGCCTTTAGAAACGATCGACCAGGGTCCCTCCCAGTCACAGCGACATAGAGCTCATCGCAGGCTTCGATTTGATATGTGGTAGAGCTCAAACGGACACCCGGATCAAAAGTTATGGCCATTTGAAGTTTGAGTTGCGTTTTCAACATATTTTGGATTTTTTTTTAATTTTTTTAATTTTTTATTCTTCAAATTGTTATTAAATGACTATTAATCCATAATAATTATCAAATTATTAATTAAAAATATTTTTTTAATTTTTTAAGAATCCATTTTCACTAAATATCTTATATATTAAGTATATTAAGTGTAAATGTACATTTATACTAATATAAAATATATTTAAAAATTATATATTATATTTATATCAATATAACTATATAACTATTTTTATATATTAATATAATTTAATTTTTTTTGAAGTCGACCCTTTTTCAGCGCTACTAAACAAGCGCTGATAAAGGGGGTCCCTTTATCAGCGCTAAAAAAAGCGCTGATAAAGGGGTACTTTTATCAGCGCTTTTTTTAGCGCTGATAAAGGCTCCCTTTATCAACGCTTTTTTGTGCACTGATAAAGTCCCCCCCTTTATTAGCACTTTTTCATTAGCGCTGATAAAGGGGTGGCACTGGCCTTGCCCAGTTCTGTGGTAGTGACTTTACATGTTGTATAGTTCCTTAAATATGGCTTGGATCTTTTGTAATCTTTAGTTTTGAAAAAGTTTCATTAGGGAATGCTCCCTTGATCCATTACCTAAGGGTTTTTTATAGAGTCAAATCCTATAAATAGGATGGTGATCCCCTTTTAGGAACATCAGTTTTAGATAGAGTTTCTAGAATCCCTCCATGAGAACAGGAGTGAGATCCTTTATCATCATCATTACCCTAGGTGGGTTTCTTGGTATCATCATGGAAAAATATTTATGGACATTGATCTCCTAATTCATAGGTTAATCCAAATTAGGTTTATTGTATACTCTATGGCCCTAGGTTTGGTCCCCATGCATGTATCGATCTCTTCATAATTCCATCTTGTACTTCTTATGGTGAGACTCAATGAGCATGACATCTTGGATGGACACCATCAGTGCTATCAAACTTTTTGGAGTGTGTTCTCATAGATGAGTGTTATATGGTACCTTTGAGAAGTAATCCAAGGATGAAATTACAACTGTGATATTACTTTGAGATAGTGTTCCTGCTTTGAGTATATATGTATATTCTTGTTATATATGTTTTTGACATATACCTGTGATGAGTTGAACACTATTCTTGATTCTATATGATTCATGATTTTGGGGTGTCTTAATGGGTATTATTAAACTCAACCCTGTATGGGATTTTCCCACAAGTTTCATGTCTTATTCAGATGAATTACCTTTTAACTAAGTCCTAGAGTGACTAGGACTCGACATAGTTAATGATCTAGATAGAATGAGGTGTGTTATGGCGGTTGCATTTAGAGTAGTCCTCTCCGACTCCATAGGTTGGACTTGTTTCATTTTCTTTTGGTGGGATTGTATTTGGCCCTTTCTCTCTAGTAAGTTTTTTTCATAATCTGATGGTGGGATGTAGCACCCCAAGATTTCATAGTACATTAGTTCTTCAAAGTAATTCAATAACTTACACTACACGCAACATCGGGTTCAAGCGCACCACAAATTACCAAACTAACCGTTCAAAAGTGGTTATGAATAGTATTAACATAATTTTGAACTTTATATAACCATTATAATTTTAGAATACATATTATGAGTTTCTTAGACATAATGTATGGACAAATTCATTTTTTTTAGATAAAAGAAGTATTTTTCAAAAAATGCAATTTTGCCGCCTTTTAATGGAGAACCCTTTTTAAATAAAATATTTGAAACTTTTATAAAATCAATTTGAAAAAATAAACTTCTTCTTTGGGATCAGGACAAAAGAATTTATTTTCAATAAATTTTTGGTGTTTTTCTGATAACTTTCATATTTGGGTGAATAGTGAAAAATAATATATTTTAATTTTAAACAACTTTTTTAATGAAAATAATTTATAGTGTTAAACTATACATATGAATGGTTTTGATGTTTAATTAGACTATATTTTTACCATTTAATCCAATGTTTTCCATTGTAAGTAATTTCACTTTGAAATTGGACATAAACAAATGTCAATCTTTTGGTAGTTATTATTTCTTAAAAATACGCTTTATGGTTTTGACAACGGGAATTAATTTTAAACTAATAAATGCAATTTATATGTTTTGAATTTGGTAAAATAGACATCATTTTTGAATTCACAATTTCAAAATTAGCTTAGGGTAAATTTTTGGTATGTTTCTAAAAAACATTTAATTTTTGATGAATAGTGAAAACACTGAGTTATAGTTTAAAACCAAAATTTTATTTAAATAATTATTTATTTAATTTAACTTTATTTTAGGTAAAAATAGATACATAATACCTATATAAGTTAAATGTAATTCATTGGAGTCAGTTTATAATAATTTTAGGTATACAAAAATGTTTCACCGTCTTATACCCACCTCCTAGGAGAATTTGTAAATTCACATAAAACATAATTTTAACGCTTCTGTGAGTTGAATTCGAAAATACGAGAGATTCAGTTAATATAAAAGAGTAAAATGTGGTTCAATAAGATAAACACAATTTTTTTGAATAGTAACTTTTTACTTTTATTTACCATGGTTAAAAGTAAATATGGTAATTAAGGGTAAATATGATATTATTATTACCCTAACACATATCCTAATACTATTGTCTAAGTATAATTCGACCAAACAAAACCTTAGGAATAAAATATGAACCTTTTTGGTCCACTTGAATTAGATTAGGACATTTATTATTATTTAATTCAAAGAAGAGTTAAAAGAGTTAAAATCAATGTTTAATAACTAAAAAATTTCTAATATAGGGTTATACATAAGATAAATTCAATTATAAATATTCATTATCAATATAAAAGGATTTTATATATAATGGTATTTTATTTATAATTTTTAGACATTAAATAATTTAATTTATTTATGACACAATGATGATGCAGTAATTACATTATTAATGAAATATTAAAATAATTGATATTTTAAATACCAAAATAAATGTAATTTGAGACTTTTAATGAATTAAAATAATTTTATATTTTAATATGACATGTTAGGGTTGGTTAGATTAATTTTTTTTAAATTAATAATGCAGTTATGAATTTAGAAAAAAAAATACCAAATAGTTTGAAAATTGACATAAAAGAGTTTTTGAAACAAATATTATATTATTAATTGATAATATATTCCTAAAAATCTAATTTTCGGCCAATATACTTATATAATGATAGGTGTATCATTAATGAACCACTTTGGGTTCTCTTGGAAGTATATAGTATGTTTATTAACCATATAATATAAAAATACAATGAGACATGGTAAATGTCAAACTATTTAACGAAGAGTTAAATCTAAACGTTAAGGTTAATATAGTGACGCATACCTGTCTAAAACCTATTGTATGGGTGGTTTTAGACCCATCCCCACCTTAAACTTTAAATAATTCATTTTTTATCCATTAGAAACCGAAAATGACTTTATTATAAAATAATATTTATAGCTTTTCCTAAGGTTACCCTCACCCCTCTTATAAAAGGGCACTCCCCCTTCTCTCTAATTCACAGCTTCAAAGCCTTTTGTCTTGGCCAAAACCTACCCAAATATCCTCTAAACATCCATAAATTAATCCTAGAGTCCCTCCTTTTGTTAGAAAAATAACTTAAGGAGCCTTTTTGATCAAATAAAATGGAAGAACCCGAAGAAGATGTAATAGTTTCACCACACTCTTTCAAGTTATTTTCTTCTTCCACTTATTATTTCTTTGTTATTTCCATTATAAAATAATAAATCTAGTATATTCTATATATTTTTATGTTATTATAAATATGGTACAACCATATTCATTATTCTATCCTTCCTTTGAATGACATGTCACCATACGGGCGTACGTACGGATTACCGTCTTCACGTCACGGTGTAATTGTTATTCAATACATTATTATTTGGATGGGTATAATAATGATGTGTAATTCATGAAAATAATAAATATAACATGATAATTATTCGGTATATATGATTTAACATCCAATTATATATTATATTAATATCAAAATAATGATATTGTCGCTCGTGCGTACGTACGGATTACCATCTCCACGAATGCGATGAGATTCATTCCCCATCGTATCCATTGAAGACTAAATTTCATTTGATGATTAAAAATAATGTTTAGAGACATGGTATATTCTTGGGTATGAATAATATACATTCCATCTGTTACAAATATAACTCACATAACAATGAATATAAAGGAAAACGAATTCGTTAACACCTGAAATGACGATAAAACTAAGATATTATTAACAAAGAAATTTTAAAAGATCATATATGATATCATATTAATGTATATGATTCTTTTATAATTTAATAAAAATTATTTAACCATTATACATGAGGTTAACCTACCCTTGACCAAGGAAAAAGTACAATTTAAGGGTTAATTTCACAATCTCTTTATTATCTGAGGTTGTTTTTACGTAAGTATCTATTGGGACCTCTTTATCATCCACATCCATGTTTCCTAAAAATGTATTTCAAAACATTCTTACTATTTTATAGAATATGGGTTAAAGTCATTTATAGACTTGTTTTACTTTTTATACGATGTTTATAAAGGAATCTTTCCATCATCTTCCAAACAAGGTCCTTTTTAACCTTTTTGACAAAATTAGGGTAAGAATTTCTTTTTTAACTTATACGATGGGTGTTGATATTTTACACCATTATAAAATCTTCAAAGATTCCCTTAAAAGCTTATAAGAATATTTTCAAATTAAATGTTTTATTTTATAATTATGTGACTTTTAAATTATTTCAAAAAAAGATATATTTCTCTGAAATAGTTTTGATTTCATCTATGTGAACATCCTTTGATGGATTTTCAGATTATTTAAAGTTGAGTTATTATGATACAAAACTTCCAAATTGTATTGAAGGTTTTGTGATATGTTTGGATATAGATGTGTTATTTTTATACCATTCATGGTTTATGGACAAATTATTGACATTTCTTATATTAGTTTTAATACGAATGTTTATGTTATGTTTAAACCTGTTCATATGAGGAATGCATTGGACTTAGTAAGTGATGGGTGGAGCCCGCTATAGCTCCTCGATGCATTGATAGGTCTCATGAGACAAACTAGTGTCTTGGGATAAGGCCTTGACAAAATATTATTTGTGGTCTTGGCACAAGGCCTTGACTATGTGGTTATGATAGTCTAGAATTATGCATTCCATCATTATGAAAGTGGTTATTGACATTGCATGTGATTATTCGACTTGTAGAATATCCATGTAAATAAGTAAATTGAATTATTTCATTTTATTTTTTTTCCATATTATTCTGATGTTCAAGTTTAAAAGGATTTTGTTTTAGTTATACATTTCCTTAAATGTTTATGCTTATTTATGAAAGTTTCCTCTATATGGAAATTCTTACTGAGCATCTAAGCTCACCCCTTTATATGTTTTATTTTTCCCAGAATGTGAAGAAGTATTTTATGACTGATCTTCAGGGATAGTCTGAGGGGATATGAGTGTGGTCTTTGGAAACAATTTTGTTGTAGTTTTTCATTTTATTATGTAATGTAAATCTTATGAATGTATCTAGTACTTCCAAGGATACTAAACTATTCGGTCATTCGAGACTTGATCTTTTGTGATCATTCTAATGTTACGTAATAATGCACTGACTCTGTGTAACTGGGGTCGGGGAATTACAGTTGGTATTAGAGGAAGTTTAGTAAAAACCTTGGAAACTATATTTAGATAAACTTTGATTAGAGAACATTTCCCTAAGATTGACTTTGAGGATTAATAGAGAGGAACTTCATAAAATTTTGGTATTGTAGTGATTTTGTGAGTTTTAAAAGCAATACATCCCTGTCTGGATATGAGCAGGTAGAGACGGCTCTGGAACATATGTACCTAGGGGTAAAACCCAAAAACACCACTTTGAGCTAGACTCGAACGAAAACTGGTTCACGAAAACGGGCATTGATGCACTCTTGGTTACGACATTCCTAGGGGATATGATTAGGATAATTTACATTTTCCTTACAAACCTATTTGAAGTATTTGAATATAAGATGAGAATAAATGATCTTGATTAATCCTAAGGTGTTTCAAATTGAAAATATGGTGTCATGATATTATCTAAATGATTTTATGACTACTGTTACTCACATAATGCATTCTGGTTTTAGTCAATGGCTGGATTCCAAGGAAGTCATAGTAACTTTGAGAATGATGTACAAGGTGGGAATGATGGTTGAAATGAGAAACAAAATGGAATGTCGATAGGCATAAAAGATATTGTGTTCATGCCAAATCGGTTTTCCAAAAATATGATCAACAACATATATATTAACAAACTCCCAAACTCAACAAAGTAGAGAAATGTGATGAATGATAAGATCTCCAGCAGTGGAGACCATGGAGAAAAGAATCCTCAATTTACATCATGCAGGAAATGTGGAAGGAGACACCCAAGATAGTGTCTCAATAGAATAAAGAAATGCTTTACGTGGGGGAAATAAGGACATAACGTGAATAATTGCCGAGGAAAAATGAAGAGTACTATGAAAGAAAATAAAAATGGTTCTAAGAATATATTTAGTGTCATTTTCCATAAATGTAGTGGACCTGGCCATTACCCGAGTGAATGCCCTATTCTATAGGATATTTTCTTGGTCAAAGAAGAAGCTATGTGGAAATAAAAGGTTGGAGAAATGTTTAAAAGTATTAGTGCTCCTTCTTGATGGGATTACTTTGGAATGATTTTCTCTTGTATTTATAACCCTATAGTTTCCATCTGAAAATGTTATTTAAGGAATAACTATCTTTTCTCTTGTTGATATAGTTATAAATAACCATTTGGTTTTATATGATCATAGGGCTTGAGGAAATTACAAGTTATTATATTTTGGGATGAAAATTCAAGGTATGAGATAATATTTGTTTTTAAATTATGTTATGGTTATTTTGATAAATTTATCTCATTTTGGAAATGTTATAAAATATAGTTTTTGAAAAAGGAAAACACACAAACCATGTGACAACTTGTTGCGTTAGACAAAACTTTTGGAGTCGAACCCATAACCAGAGTGTGATTAGGATTTATCACTTACCACTAGACTATGTGAAGTCCCTGGTTTGTGTGACTAATTATTTTTAGTTAAATGATTTTATTGACCAATAATAAGTTGATTTTAGATCTTATATCTTATCAAATGAATACCCTTAGTATAGGAAAATGATTTGGTGAATAAGTGATAAATGTTATTTTGTAAGATGTTCTCTTTTTTGGGAACACTATATGCCCAAGGAAAATAGAATACTATGGGATTTCATTTGAGGAGTAATGGTGGATTTTATCAAGGTTTTTATTGTGTATTTATAGTGGTTTAGGTTATTTAGGGAAATAATTAACCTATAATAGAGAACATGTGGTTAGGTTAATTACTTTTAAGTATACAACTTTAAGAGTAGTTGATGTAATTTAGAGATACAATTTAACGTGGAAGACTACATAACCAAATTCTTCTATGTTTTTGGTTTCAATATTAGTTTGGATTATATTGAAGGATTTTAAGGACAATTGATTATTGAATGGTATTTATTTAACATTGGGTTATTGTTGGTTTAATTTTAGAAATTAAGATTAGTGGTTATTTCTCTAAAGGAATACCCTTTTGGGGGATCATCAGATCTTGTACTAACTGTTTTGGTTTTGATTAATCTCTAAAGACATGGTAAATATATAGTTTATCCTTTGTGGATCATGTGACTCTCTAGAAGTTTATTCCATCTCTTCTAGTGTGACCAAGTCTTCTTGAATACTCATCCTTTAAAAAAATGAGTTAGTGGTAGAAATTTATTAAAGAATGATACTCTACTTAAAAAGTAAGTATATCTCTTTACATTCTTAGTCAATCTCATAAATAAATTCTTCATCTTTATTTACTATAACTTAAAACAAAAAAATGTTGTCTCATTACTTTTCCTACTGGGAAACTTATGACAATTTTTCCCATTACAAGTTTGTGGTTTTCTTGTTGTTAACTTTATCCTAATCATGTTTTCTATCCCTTTCCATCAGAACTTGACACTTAGTTTATCTTCCATATCCATGTTTTCCTACATGGAATCCTAGAATGGGTTATCTTGGGTGACCTTTGTACTTCTATTTCTTTATTTTAAAGTGATTGTTTTATTGACTCTTTTTCCAATGTGGGACTTTCCATTATATTCCCAATCCTAATTTTAAAAATTGAGAGGACATAATTTATTGAAGGAGGGAAGAATGTAACACCCCATGATTCCATAGTACGTTAGTTCTTCAAAGTAATTCAATAACTTACACTACACGCAACATCAGGTTCAAGCACACCACTGCTTACCAAACTAGCCGTTAAAAAGAGGTTATGAATAGTATTAACAAAATTTTGAACTTTATATAACCCTTACAATTTTAGAATCCATATTATGAGTTTCTTAGACATAATGTAAGGAAAAATTATTTGTTTTTTCAGATAAAAGAAGTATTTTTAAAAGAAATGTAATTTTTCCACCTTTTAATGGGGAACCTTTTTTAAATACAATATTTTAAACTTTTATATAATCAATTTGACAAAATAAACTTCTTCTTTGGGATCTGGACATAAGAATTTAGTTTCAAATTTTTTTGGTGTTTTTCTAATAACTTTCATATTTGGGTGAATAGTGAAAATAATATATTTTAACTGAAAACAACTTTTTTAATCAAAATAATATATAGTGTTCAACTATACATATGAATGGTTTGGATATATAATTATATTATATTTTTACCATTTAATACAATGTATTTCATTGGAAGTAATTTCACTTTGAAATTGGACATAAACAAATGTCAATCTTTTGGTAGTTATTATTTTATAAAAATACGCTTTTTGGTTTTGACAACTGAAATTAATTTTAAACTAATAAATGCAATTTATATGGTTTTAATTTGGTAAAACATACTTCATTTTTGAATTCAGAATATCAAAATTAGCTTAGGGTGAATTTTTGGTATGTTTCTAAAAACTTTTAATTTTTGATGAATAGTGGAAAACACTGAGTTATAGTTTAAAACTGAAATTTTATTAAAATAATTATTTATTTAATTTATATTTATTTTAGGTCCAAATAGGTACATAATATCTATATAAGTTCAATGTAATTCATTTGAGTAAATTTATAATAATTTTAGATATATAAAAAATTTTCACCGTCTATTATCAACCTCCTAGAAGAATTTTTAAATTCACATAAAACTTAATTTTACCACTTCTGTGAGTTGAATTTAGAAAATCCAAGACACACGATTAATATAAATGAGTAAAATGTGATTCAATAAGATAAAAATAATTTTTGGTGAATAATAACTTTTTACTTTTATTTACCACGGTTAAAAGTAAATAGGGTAATTAAGGGTAAAAATGATATTATTATTACCCTAAAACATGTCCTAATTCTATTGGATAAGTATAATTCAACCAAATAACAACCTTAGGAAAAAATATGAATCTCATTGGTCTACTTTAATTAGATTAGGACATTTATTATTATTTAATTAAAAGAAGAGTTAAAAGAGATAAAATCAATGATTAATAAGTAAAACATTTTTAATATAGGGTTATACATAGGATAAATTCAATTATAAATATTAATTAGAAATATAACAATATTTCCTACATAATGGAATTTTCTTTATAATTTTTAGACTTTAAATAATTTAATTTATTTATGACACAATGATGATGTAGTAATTACCTTATTAATGAAATATTAAAATAATTGATATTTTAAATACCCAAATAAATGTAATTTGAGACTTTTAATGAATTAAAATAATTTTCATGGTTAATATGACATGTTAGGGTTGGTTAGATGAATTTTTTTCTAAGTAATAATGCTTTTATGAATTTAGAAGAAACAAAACACCAAATAGTGTCAAAATTGACATAAAAGAGTTTTCAAAACAAACATTATATTATTAATTGATATTATTTTCCAAAAATATAAGGTTCTTCCAAGAGACTTATATAATTATCGCTGTATCATTAATGAACCAATTTGGGTTCTTTTGGAAGTATATAGTAAGTTTATTAACCATATAATATAAAAATACAAAGAGACATGGTAAATGTCAAACTATTTAACTAAGAGTTAAATCTAAACATTAAGGTTAATATAATGACCCAAACCTATCTAAAACCTATTTTTTGGGTTATTTTTGACCCATACCAACCTTAGAATTTAAATAATTCATTTTTTATCCATTTGAAATAGAAAACGATTTTATTATAAAATAATATTTCTATCTTTTCCTAAGGTGCCCCTCACCCTCTTATAAAAGGGCACTCCCCCTTCTCTCTAATTCACACCTTCAAAGCCTTTTTTCTTGGAGAAAACCCACAAAATTTTTCTCTAAACTTACATCAATATATCCTAGAGTCCCTCCTTTGGTCATAAAGCCAACTTAAGGAGCCCTTTTGATCAAATCAAAAGAAAGAACCCAAAGAAGAGGTAATAATTTCACCACCCTCTTTCATGTTCTTTTCTTCTTCCAATTATTCTTTCGTTGTTATTTCCATTCTAAAATAATAAATCTAGTATCTTCTATATAATTTGATGTTATTATAAATATCGTACAACCATATTCATTATTCTATCCATCCTTTGAATGAAATTTCACCATACCTGCGTACGTACGGATTACCGTCTCCACGTCATGGTGTAATTGTTTTTAAATACATTATTATTTGGATGGGTATAATAATCATGTGTAATTCATATAAATAATAAATATAACATAATAATTATTCTATATATATGATATAACATCCAATTATATATTATTTTAATATAAAAAAAATGATATTGTCGCTCGTGCGTACGTACGGATTACCATCTCCACAAACGCGATGAGATTCATTCCTCATCGTATCCATTCAAGACTAAATTTTATTTGATGATTAAAATAATTTTTAGAGACATGATATCTTTCTAGGTATGAATAAGATACATTCCATCCATAAAAAATATGACTCACATAACAAAGAATATAAAGGAAAACGAATCCATTAACACCCAAAATGATGATAAAACTAAGATATTATTAACAAAGAAATGTTAAAAGATCATATATGATATCATATTAATGTATATGATTCTTGTATAAATTAATAAAAATTATTTCACCATTATACATGAGGGTAACCTACCCTCTACCAAGGAAAAAGTACAACGTAAGGGTTAATTTCACAATCTCTTTATTATCCAAGGTTGTTTTTACGTAAGTATCTACTGGGACCTCTTTATCATCCACATCCATGTTTCTTTAAAAAGTATTTCTAAACATTATTAATATTTTATAAAATATGGGTTAAAGTAATTTATACCCTTTTTTGACTTTTTATAAGATGTTTATCAAGGTATATTTATGTCATTTTCCAAATAAGGTTCTTTTTAACCTTTTCGACAAAATTAAGGTAAGATTGTGTTTTTTAACTTATACGGCCAGTGTGGCTATTTTCCGAAGTTATAAAATCATCGAAGATCCCCTTAAAATCTTATAAAAAAATTTTCAAAGTAAATTTTATATTTTATAATTATGTGACTTTTAAATTATTTAAAAAAAGAGATATTTCTCTGAAATAGTTTTGATTTCATCTATGTCAACATCCTTTGATGGATTTTAAGCTTATTTGAAGTTGATTTATTAGGATACAAGACTTCCATAATGTATTGAAGGTTTTGTGATATTTTTGGCTGTGGATGTGTTATTTTTATACCATTCATGGTTTATGGATAAAGTATTAACATTTCATATGCTATTTTTAATATGAATGTTTATGTTATGTTTAAACTTGTTCACAGGAGGAATGCATTGGATATAGTAACTGATGGGTGGAGCCCGCTATAGCTCCTCGATGCATCAGTAGGTCTCATGAGACAAACTAGTGCCTTGGCGCAAGGCCTTGAAAAAATCTTATTTGAAGTCTTGGAACAAGGAATTGACTATGTGGTTATGATAGTCTGGCATTATGCATTCCATCATTATAAAAGTGGTTATTTATATTGCATGTCATTATTAGACTAGTAGAATATCCATGTGAATAAGTAAATGATATTATTTCATTTTATTTTTTTCCATATTATTCTGAAGTTCAAGTTTAAAAGGCGTTTGTTTTAGTTATACATTGCTTTAAATGTTTATTCTTATTTATGAAAGTTTCTTCTATATTGTCATCCTTACTGAGCATCTGAGCTCACCTCATTCTATGTTTTATTTTTCCTAGGATGTGAAGAATTATTTTATGACTGATCTGCTGGGATAGTCTTAGGGGATATGAGTGTGGTCTATGAAAACAATGTTGTTGTAGTTTTTCATTTTATGATGTAATATAAACCTTATGAATGTATCTAGTACTTCCAAGGATACTAAACTAATCGGTCTTTCAAGACTTGATCTTTGGTGATCATGCCAATGTTATGTAATAATGCACCGACTCTGGGTAACTGGGGTCGATGCGTTACATGGAATGTTAGATGTTTTCATGCATTTTTATTGGATGTTTCATATTTCATCATTGTATGTTCTTAGAGACGTGCATGTATGTACATGTACATTAGGATAAGGCCTCCCATGTGTGTGATATTCCAACTCAGCACTGGTCGAAAGCCCTTGACCAATTAGAAGAAGGCTTGGGGTAGTCACGGTTCGGGACCCATTGGGATGGATCGTGGTAGAGTGGAATTAGAGGAGATAGTTCTATATTAGGGCTGGAGTCTGTGAGATTTGGATTAGGATTTATGGATATAGTATTAAGTGTTTCATGTTCATATCTCAAGTACAAGACTTTATTGTTGGTGCGGTAACCAACATATCCACACACTATAATCACCTAAGTAACAATGATTTGATTCAAGGACCTATTTAAGAGGTGTTGCCTTTATGTGGTGCACCATAGTTACCACCACACATCGAGTAACAGATGATATCCAAAATACTTGTAGATGAGGTACACAAGATGAATGTGTTTTATGTGTTTCAATGTTAGTGATCCCTTAGGTTTAGGGGTGATCTAGGGCCATAGGTCTGTGGGAAGTTTCTTGAGGTGGTTTCAAGAGTCTTCCTTCTTTTCAGGACAACTGCAGACCAGATGGTGGTCCTGGCAGCGATCATTCTCCATAGTTCTACAGGAAGATAGTGGGGCTTAGTGAACCAGTCACACGAAGAGGAATATCTTGCATGGATAGAGTTTGGGAACCTATTTATATAGATGTATTATCTTGATATGATGAGGTATGTGCACACCCAAGATCTTCTACAACTTTAGTAGGATAGTACGACTATGGTTGAGTATCCATTGAGGTTCTCCAATATCTCTCAGTAATTGATGTATATGGTACTATATTAGTTCTTTCAAGATCAAAATATTGAGTGAGGTATATGCAGATAAATCCAATCCATCATGATACTTATTTTAAATCTTATATATTCTAGGGTTATAGAGCATGATTTAGTGGTTGAGAGTTTATTTGTCAAGGTGAAGCAGATAGTTAGTACCTATAGTGGAAACACAAAAGTAGAGACTTTGATATCAGGGAGCCGATAAAAGACACTGGGACCAAGATGTGTGAGATGCTTTTGGAGTAAATCCCAGGACAAAGGTTCTATGGTGCAAGGTTCACAGGATGGATCTAGTAAGCCTAGGAAGATGAGAAACTACTCTTATAATGACAAGGGGAATATCACATGGGATTGTATGAACCATCATATGGATGATAGATATTGTGTATGTGTCACCTAGGAAGAGAAAACGACAGGACAAGGAAGGTACACATGGTAGAGGTTGTGGAAGAGGAGTTGGGAGAGTGGTTGGAGGTGGTAGATGTTTTGATTTGTTACCACCACCACCCCATGTGGTCCGTGCTAGGTTTAGTGAGCTAGGGGATAGGGGAGAGGGAAGCTACAGGCGGTCAAGTCTTATGACCTAGAGTCTCTAGAGATGAAACATATTACAATTTGTGGCTTCCATAATTTATCTTTAGTATTGATAGGCATAGATGTGATTTTCTTCATTACTTCCACTTATCTAGGTTGAGACTTATAGACTTTTAGAATCTTAATAAAGGTGACATAGTGATCACACTTATGCCAATTCTGTGACATGAATCCTGTAATCAAGTTTTTTTGGGATATATTTTTCTCAGTGATGAGGCCTTAACACATCATCTTAGGTAATAACTTTTTATATACAATTAATGCCTAGATAGACAATTTCAGGCAGAGGATATGGTGTACTCACTATTATGGGATGAAATTTTCCTTTTTGGGGGAAATGGAAACCGAAGAATGGTAGTATGGAGTTATATATAGGAGGGTGTATCTGATTACAGTCCAACTTACTTGTACAACTCTTTGTGTAATGGATATTACGAGTCTTCTATTTCGTACAATGGTGGTAGGGTATGGGGAAAAATTTCATGAGTATGATATATGATCACTTCCCCACTTACTGATAGACTTCTACATTTATCTACATCCTAGAACGAACCTGATACCAGAACTGACATATTGGATAGCCCCCATAGAGCTTTGAATTAAGAGGGTGTTGTTGGAGGACTTTTAGAGATAGTGGATTGATAGGTCCATTGTTTTACCCTAGGTTTCCTTAGTATTGCTCACCAATAAGGTTGATAAAATCTTGAGGTTGTGTGTATATTTCCATCACCTAAAATAGGTAACCATATATAACAAGTATCCACTATCGAGGATCGATAACCTATTTGATTAGTTGATAGGGAAACAATAGTTTTTTTGTGATCGAACTCAAATCATGGTGTCTTCGGCTATGAGTATGAGAAGAGGATATACTGAAGACTGATTTACAATGTCTTTATGGTCACTATGAGTACCTAGTGATTCCCTTTGGAATATAAAATTCCACATAATTATTCATAGGACTGATGAACCTGATCATTAATCCTTTTTTAGGCAATTTTTAGTATTATTCATCAAATATATCCTAGTATACTCAACATCTGAGGAGGATCATGTGAGAAACTTGAGGATGGTTCTACATGCACTCTGAGAGCACAAACTTTGTAGTAATATCTCAAAGTTTCAGTTCAAGATTTAGGTGGTCCACTTTATGAGACATGTTTTTTCAGAAGATGGTGTAGTAATGGACTCAATGAATGTTGAGGTAGGGTTTTCTTGGGAGAAACCCAAGATTGCGACTGAGGTGCATAAATTCCTTGGGTTAGAATTAAACTATAAGAGATTCATTCCAAATTTATCTAGTATATAGGTTCCCTTTATAGATTTTACCTAAAAGGAAAATCCTTTCGTGTGTATATAGAGGTTTCAATAGTATTTCCAAGTGTTGAGATAGGGATTGATGAGTGCTCCCAAACTGAGATTTCCAGAGGAGGGTGTGAAGTATATAGTGTTTTGCGATGGATCAGGGACCAATCATGGTTTTTTTGATGCAGAGGTATGTTGTTCTTACCTATGGTTTAAATTAGTTTAGAACACATTATAAGATCTATGAGACCCACAATCCTGAGCTATATGTGGTAGTAATTTCACTTAGGATGTGGTGAAACAACCTTATTGGTGAGATATTTTTCATCTATTATGGACACAAGATTCAAAAGTTTATAATCTTTTAGAAGTAAATTAACTTGAGATAGAAACTATGGACAATGTTCTTTTAATATTATTAATTTGAAATTTTCTATACTCATAGGAAGGGTAACATGGTAGTATATTCTATCAATAAGATATCTTTTAATAGTTACTAAGAAAGGCATCAGATCAGTTGACCTCGTTACAGTTATCCTTTATGGATCATTAAAGTGTATATTAACTCTATTCAATGGTTGTTAACCCTCCAATTTTATAGTGAGTTAGAGTAGCACATCACGGGGATGCTGACTATGAGACCCTACATACCCAAATATCTATTGAATATTCTCCTGATAGATTTTTTTGAAGGTGGGGAGTATGTCATTGTTTATAGAGGACAACTGATGGTACCCATTTCAATGATAGAGGAGGTTCCCAAGGAGTTTCATACATAAGCCTTAAGGGTATATACAGGTGCATAAAAGATTTACCCAAAACTGAAGAAGGGATTTTCAATGTTTGTTTCTCGATGATTTACTTGTCAGTAAGTGAAGGCTGATCACATGGTTCCTGAGTGTTTATCCAAACCCCTTGAGGTTCCACTGTGGAAGTGGGATGAGATATCTATGGACTTATTAATAGGTTTTCCACATATTTATAGAGGACATGATGCCATCAATGTGATCGTAGACTGAATCACCAAGTTGACCCACTCCCTAGCTATCAAAGAGAATATTTTAGTAGAGAGATTATGATACTAATACATGAAGAAGATTTTCCAAATCCATAGAATTATTTTTATTATAGCATTTGAACATTATTCTTACTTCACATCTCTGTTATGGACATTATTATAGGAGGAATTTGGGGCACAGTGGTGTTTGAGGACATCGTTTCACTCCCAGACTAACAGAAAGACTAAATAGACCATTCAAGTCTCAGAGGACATGATCTAGGATTGAATTTTGTACTTTGGATATTGTTGTGAGGATCATCTACCACTAGTGAGGTTTTTATAAAAAAACCACCATCCTACCATCAGTATGGAACCATTCAAGGCCTTTTATGGGTAACCATGTAGGTTACCTCTGTAATGGAATAACCAAAAATTTTCAGTACTTATAGTCTCAGAGTTGGTGAAAACCATAGTAGAGAAGAGGTAGATCATACAGGATCATATGTGGACTACATAGATCCATCAAAAAACCTATGTGAACAAAATATGGATGCCTTTGGAGTACTAGTAGGAAGTCCATGTGTTCCTAAGGGTCTCACCTCTATGTGGGTTGTAGATATTTGGATAGGATGACAAGATATCTCTAAGATTAATCAGCCCATTCCAGATACTATATAGAGTCAACAAGGTGGTGTACTGCTTGTCACTATCCACATAGTTATATAGGGTACATAACATCTTCAATAGGTCTCAGATAATGTGGTACGTGCATGACCTATCACATGTTATGGACAGGGGTAAGATATATATCTAGGATATAATTACTTTTTTATAGAATCCAATAAAGATTTAAAATCTAAAGGAGAGGATCCTATGTGGGTGAGTGATTATTTTAGTGTGTGTCTGGTGGTAGCACATGAATATTTAAGAGAGTACCTGAGTTTGCGAGACCCAAATGCATACTCAGTACCCACATCTCCTTGTGTATCCTTTCCATTAGTTTTTGGGATATAAATCACTAAGATGGGGAGAATATAATTACTATGATTTTATAGGTATTAATTTTGGATATTATATGAATTATTTATAGAGATAAGAACTAAAAGAATGTGATATTCTGAGGCCCAGTGAGACCAAAATTAATCATTTAAATATGTTAAATATATTAAATATCATTCATGTGATGTTTTACTAAAAATGTTCTCCTCCCATTACTTATAAAAGGAAAAATCTTGTTCTCTATTCATTACACCATTTAAACCTTACATAATTTAAAATACCTAACATAATACCATAATATATTCCATTACCAAATACTAGGATTTATGGTATTTCCAAAGACCATCCCTTCAAGGCGTAAGTTGTAAGACAAAAGAGGGTTCTCAACTAAGATGTTTAAATCTTAATCGAGCATTTTCAATTTTATTTATATTTATACCTCCTCTAAATCCATGGTATCCATTATAAAATAATTACTTAATTATATTAAATATAATTAGTTGTTATTACTATTATGTAAAAATCATTATCCATATTCTTTCCATCCTATAGAAAGCGAAAACATTGCTTGTGCTTACGTACAACTTACCATCCCCATTTAGCGGTGTAATTATTGTTTCATCACCAATTTACTTATACGGTTACAAATACATAAATTATTAGTATATATTATATATATGAAATAATTATTTTTATTTAAATATAAAATATCATTTAACTTCTTACATTTCCATTCTTTATAAAATGATATCTTTTCTCATGCATACGTGTGGAGTACCACCTTCCTTAAGTGATGTTATATTTTCTTCATTTAAAATTTACATGAATGATAATAAAAATAGGTTTAATGAATATATATTTCATATATGATATAATAATAATTATTTAATATTGGTTTTTTACCTTTCTTTTTTCCCATCTTCAAAAAAGTGAAAACAACGTTCATGTGTACGTATGGCCTACCATCTCCATGAATGGTGTAATTAATATTTCTACTTATAACTTTCAAATAAAATTAGAAATATTTATATAATGAATATTTATTATATTTATTTCATTATTAACATTATTAAATTTATAGAACCATGATTAGGGTTCAAGGACTTAAACTACTGAACTTAAACATACCTGAAATATGAACTCATTAACACTCATAAACGAAGATTTTAATAAGGAATTATTAACAAATGGGTGATGAAATGTTATAAGTGCATTATATTTGATATTATAAATATTTATATGGTTATATAAAATAATTTAAATAAATTTAAACTTATTATAAGTGATGGTAAATGAACATACAAAGAAATTCGAATATGAGGTAAGGGTTTTCTTTTCTAACTTTTTTTCCATGAGACATATTCCATATTCACCTTTTTTTCATGTGGTTTATATATTATAAATTTATAATGTTATATCATGAATACATTTATATTCATAGTATTAAAAGTTTATTTTTAAGTTATTTATTTCATGGGGATGATGATTCAAAAGATAACAAATCTGGAAGGGATTTCTTTTGCAATCTATTTTTATTTTGGAAATATTTATGTTCATATTTAATTTTTTTTTATTTTTTTGATCCTAAAATATTGAAAAAAATATATTTTTTTATCCTATGGATATTATTTATATTTAAATTATTCATTAAATTTATTCTCTCATTGTCTGAATAGTCAACAAGTAAGTTACATGTAGGAGACTATCTTTTAAAAATCTAGTTTTGAAGATTTCTTTAGAAAAAATTTTCTTGTTTATATCTTCTTTAGAACGTTTTAAGGATTTTTTTACTAATACCCTATTAATTTTTAAATTCAAATTTAAAATTTTTTTAATATCAATAATTATTTTGAAAATGAATCTTCTTTTCATTTTCCTGACGAGTTAATTTTTACCTAAATCATGAAAAAAATATTAGTTTTAACAAACTCTCCATGAAATACTTCCCCTGCCATCATGAATACTATTTTTTATAATGATTAATTTATATATTTACATGTTTATTTTCAAATAAAATAATTTTACTAATATTATGGAAATTTTTATATTTTAAATATATTTTTTCAAAATAAAAAGGGTATTTTACTCAAGAAATGTTCTTGTGATATTTTAAATGCATTTTTAACTATAAAGATAACCATTGATGTTATTGAGGATATAATACAATGACGCCATATTTATTCTTTCTATGGGTGGTTTATAATGATGAAGTATTAATTTTTTGTATTATTGATTCAGTATGAATAATTTTTGAATTATAGGAAATTTTGAGAGAATGAATTTTATTGATCACTATAAATATAAGGATTACATTGGATGTGTAAGTGATGGGTGGGGCCTGGTAATATATTGTTTCTTGATGCATAAATAGGTTTTATGAGACAAAACATGTTATAATTATTTATAATCCGAAGTTGAAATCTCACGTAATAATAGATTTTTATTTGGTGTATGACTTTCAATTCAATGATAATGTCTTGGTTGAGAGGACCTGAACAAATGATATTGTCTTAGTTGAGAGGCCTTGATAATAAGATTCAGGATTTCCTGGTTGGAAGGCCTTGATCATGAATGTACATAATTAGGGATTCCCTTTATTAAGAATTGTTTTTCACAAATATTGTGTCTTCAATGTTGTTATTAACCTTGGATGCTCATTGTGTTAGCTCCACTGGGTTAGATACACTGAGGGGGGGGGGGGGGGTTAATCAGTGTATGACAGATTAAAACAATTTCCCCTATTGATCTTCTTTCACTATTTATAAAATTTTTTCTTCTCTCTCTTTACTATAGAAAAAAATAAACAGAAACTAAATCATGCATTGGATGCATCAATTTTTACTTGGTTCACCCTCATTGTGCTACGTACAAGGAGAATACACTAGAAATGTGCTGATGAAAACCCCATTTATACCACCTTCTGATCTTCCATTCATTTTCTGAGGATCTTAAATCAATCATGGATTGTTAACAATATCCCTTGAACTCGACAGGTTACCATGAAAACCCCATTTGTCAATAAATTTGTACATCGTGGTCTGCTTTGTCAACAAACACAACATAGAGGTCCTCTTTGTCAAAAAACACAATCACTTCAAGAATGATTCAATGATTCATTGAGGGATTCTTACCCAACAATATCCCCCTTTGGGTTTGTTGACAACTCTTCTCATAATGATTCTTTTCACTTGGATACCTCTTTAAAGCTTCTTCCAACTACTACCCCCATTCGCCCCTTGTGTTTCTGATAGCGTTCAAGGATTCACTTAGCACGTACTCTAAGCCCACTTGAGTAGTACTCTCCATGATAAACAAGAGTAAATGAAAATATTATCAATGAATCCCTTCATTTATAACACCAATTGTTGATACCAAACTGATACCAATTACTAAACTAATTCCAATTGTGGATCACTGGAAGCCTTATCACACAATTACAACATCACTCTTCAGCTTTTATCACAATCCTAAGCTATCATGATATCTAAGACATTGTCTCCCATCCCTAACCACAATTTCTCCTCCTTGAGGAGTCACTATTTCTCCCCCTCTATCAATGAACTTAAAGGTCACTTCTTTTTGGTTTGCAACATTGGGAGGAATACAAATTATCACATTAGAGAAAAACATACCATCTCTCAGGGAGGGGGGGGGGGGTCCCACATACACACTTTTTCAAGTGTAGGGAGTCATCTAGATATCTAGAGCTAGATGATGTCTTTCAAAAGATTTAATAGGTAAGGACTTTGTCATAATGTCTACAACCTATAGCTCTATAGGCATATAATCCAACTTCATGATTCCCTACTTAAACTTCTCCTTGAAAAAATGATACAATATCTCAATGTGCTTTGTCCTTGAGTGATGGACAATATTTTTTCTGAGATTTATAACACTTGATTTATCACACTGGATTCCGATCCGAGACTTCACTTCTACTCCCATATCATTAAGCTGCTGCTTTATCCACAATAATTGTGTGCATGCCTGAGTGGAAGCAATATACTCAGATTCTATGGTGCATAAGGAAATGCAATCTTTCTTCTTGCTTAGCCAAACAATAAACAATCCACAAAAATTGAAAGCACCTCCTAACGTTGATTTCCTTTCATTCACTGAACCAGCCCAATCTGCATCTGTATATCCCAATAACTCTTGCTAGGATTTGTCATTATATATCAAACTAAAATCCACAGTTCCTTTGATATAACAAAGTATTCTTTTCACTACAATAATGTGACTTTACTTGTGATTACTTTTATATATCACTGCTTGAAATGTGGTGAAAACAATATCAGGTCTTGTCGCTATCAGGTATAGTAAACTCCCAATAATCTGCCTGTATTCTGTGATACTAATTGCATTGCAATTATAATCTTTTGATAATTTAATCCGGGTAGCAACCAGAGTCTTCATCTCTTTGAAATTTTCCATTACAAATATTCTTAGAACCTCTTCGGCATATTTGGATTGAGAAATGAATGTGCCATTCCTTCATTGTGTCACCTGTAAGACAAGGAAAAAAGTCAGTTCCCCAATCATTGACATTTCGAAATCACTTTTCATGAATTTAGAAAACTGTCTTCACTGAGATTCATCTGCTCCACCAAATATTATTTCATCAACATAAACCAGAACCATCATCCTTTGATTACTGTCATTATTGAAATAGAGATTGTAATCAACTCCTCCACACTAGAAACCACGATTCTTTAACTACTGATCAAGCCTTGAGTACCATGCTCTTGGTGCTTGTTACAGCCCATACAACACCTTATTTAGTCGAAAAACCTTGTTCTCATCCTCATTAATGAGAAAAAAATATGTCTTCTCGATATACACTTCTTCTTCTAGAACCCAATTAAAAAATGCTGATTTTGAATCCATAAGGAACACTTTGAACTTTTGTTGCGCTACAATGGCTAGGAATAATCAGATTGTCTCCAGCCTTTCAACATGTGAAAATCTCACATCGACATCTATTCCCTCTATCTAGGAGTATCCTTTACACACATGTTATGATTTATTTAGAATCACTATTCCATCTTAATTTATCTTGTTGTGATAGACCCATTTAGTCCCAATGACATTCTTATCTACCAGCCTTGAAACAATCTCCCATGTCTGATTCTTCTCAATTTGATCCATCTCTTCATTCATAGCCTGAACCCAGTATTCCTCTTCAGCTGCATCAGCAAAACATTTAGGCTCTACTTGAGATAAGAAATATGTCTATTTCATATATTTCATTCTTCTTGTCTGAACTGGAGCTGAATGATCACCAATGATATTCTGCCTATCAAATCTTGCTTGACTCCCTGGATTCTGTGCAAATATAGATTTTTCTTCTTCATGCTCATCATCAGTATCTTTTTTGAAATTAGCATCAGCCACTTCTTCTCCTCCCGTGTTACTTTCCTCCTCATCGCTTTCATATAGAAATTGTTCACTATGATATTTAATACTCTCTTCATTCTCTACTACAGTGGCATCATTGCTCCCAACTACTTTTCCCAGACTTTTTTCAAAGTATTTGTATTCTTTGATTTTTCATAATTAGCCAAGGAATATCCCCTCATCTCCACACAACACAAAATTCCTATGTTTCTCCTTGTTGAGGATAAAGAACTTACTTCCAAATATCCAAAAGTATTTCACTATTGGCTTCTTTCCATTCCACATATCATATGGATTCTTTCCTTCCTTCAGACACAAGAGTGCCTTGTTAGAAATGTAGACCGATGTCAATACTGCCTCCTTCCAAAATTTCTCTGGTGGGTCTTTTTATATGAGCATCATTCTGGCCATGTTTATGATGATCTGATTTCTCCTTTCAACCACTCCATTATGTTGAGGAGTTCTCACTAAGGAAACTTGATGCCTTATCCTATGTTTCTCGAGATAGTATTCCACCTGAATGTTTTCGAATTTCATACCATTATTAGTACTAAACTTCATAAATCACTGTCTAACCATCATTTTTCACTCTCTCTTGTACTATTTTAAGTAGCTGAACACATCAAACTTTTGGGAAATAACAAATACCCATACCGTTCTGCTATAGTCATCAATAAATAGAATGTAGTACCTCTTTCTGTCAATTTATCATGGTGTGATTGGCCTACAAACATCATCTTGCACCAATTAGAGCACTCTTGTTGATTTAATTTCCTTTTCCTTATACGTATTTCTGATGATCTTCCCTTGTTGGAATGCATCGTATGTATGAGTACGATCACGTGATAGCTTAGGGAGGTCTCTTGCTGCATCACACTTTACCAGATCTTCTAGGGATGATGGACATAGATGACCATGTCATTTATGCCACAACTTGTTTTCTTCTTCCCCAGATAGAAAACATATATCTTCTTCTCCACTTAACAGGTAGATATTTCCCATTTTTCTTTTTTCCTTATAGAACCACTACCCCATCTCCTCAATTGACGCTTCACATATTCAATGTAAACCTTATAGAATGTACTGAGTCATATAGTTGACTCACACTGAGAAAATTGTGACTGAGTCCTTCTACTATTAAGACATCAGCACGTCTCATCTCTTTTCCCCCAAACTAATCCTTTCATGAGATAATAATCTTCAGGCCTTCATTGTTTCCAAACTTGACAACTTTTCCTTAGTCATATTTTATGCGTCTCACAAGATACTTATTACCCGTCATGTGATATGTGCAACCACTATCAAGGATCCACACACCAGAGTGATCTGATGCTTTAAAGGAAATTTCTGCCACCACTACCTTCTTATCCTTTTTCTTATCAGTCCATATTTTTGCCTCCACACTTGGCATGGATTGAGAATTCTGATCTTTCACAGATTATGATGGACCGACTTCAGCATGCAAAGCTGCAAATCTATTTTGAATTCTCAACTGACCTGTTGGTTCATTGATCTTCTCTTTGTCAACATTTTGATTATTCTTTGCCATATTCCTCTCTATGGTCTAAGTTTAATACCTAGACATATTCTCAAATCCCCCGCATCAAAAATATTTTCGTTCAAACTATATTCTAGATAACCATTCTCTGTTTGGATTCCACCTCTGTTCTTGTTCCCTTTGATATCTCCTGGCTGTAGAACACACATACTTTTAATGTCCCATATTTCCACAATAATAACACTTGATATAAGGCGCATTCCTTCTTTTCACATCATCTATGCTAGTTTCCCCTTGGGATCTCTGAATATTCTGAATCTTCTTTTTTACCAAATCAACATTCAATCATGAAATGGGTGCTTGTGGTCTGACTTCAATTTTCACAGCCTTTTTTCTATAAATCCCCCCATAGGCCTCAGCATATGAACATAATTGATGATTACTTTCTACAGAACCACTATTATCCACTCTCAGCTTCTCAATTTTCCGAGTTATTTTCTTTCCTGATGTACCAGCAGGAGTCAAGAGTTTTTCTTGATCCTTAACTTGTTTTCTCAAACCGACAACTTCTCCTTCAAGTTCTTCAATATGCTTGATATGATCTTTCCTTGTGTTATTCAAGCTATCGATCTCCCTTTTTTGTTCTTCAATGTTTATTTTATACTCACTAACTGATTTAGAGTCATCTGGTGTTGATGACTTGAGTTTCTCAATTTCTTCTATCAACTTAGGATTTTATTCTTCCTACTTCGGCATATATGGTTTGGTGCCACAAAACACTTTGTTGGATTTCTTTGTTTTGGACCTTTAAACATCTATCTCCTCAAGATAATCCTCTAACTCAGCTTGCATATCAACTCTTCCCTCAACTTCTTCTTCTTCTTCATCAGCTTCAGTTTCATTCTTCTTCTGAGAACAACTAATAACTTCCACCATAACATTTTCTCCACAATCTTTGCAGTTCTCTATCTCTTCAAACTCTTCATCCTCAGGATCATAAGAACTATCACATTATTTTGATAAGATATTCTTCTTCTTAAAGAAATTTATTTTGAGTTGTTTCTTTCCTTTCACAATGGATGAGGACTTCTTCTTGGGAATATCATCTTCATTCTCATCGCCTTCTTGAAACTTATTGAGGCACCTTGCCATAAGGTGTACAATCATTCCACATTGAAAGCATGCTAGTGGAAGTTTCCCTTTAAACTTTCTTTTTCCTATTTGAAAATTTGAGGAAATAAATGAAATCACCTCATCTGTATCTTCTTCTTCTTGAGAATCTTAAATGATGAGAATCTTCATGGCCTTAAATTCCACTTCTTTGGATTTCCCCTTTTATACAGAATCATTATCATCATTTCTCATTTAATATTCAACTAGGGTGGTATGGAGGTTATCCAATGTTATCTCTTTTGGGTCTATATCTCCTAAAACTGAAGCTTTCGGATTAAACCGAGGTGGACTTTTCTCAAGACATGATTTAAAATCTTTATGTGTTCAATAACTTCTCCAAGACCTCACATGTCATCCACTACAACATTTACTCTATCAAAGAATGTATCAAAAGACTCATTCAGGTTCATTCTTAGATCTCCATACTTGTTCCATGACAATTAAAGATTTGCCTCTATGGCCTTTATATCTCCTTCATATATATTCAACATCTTTTCCCACATGGCATGTGATTTTTTTCATGATATCACCATTGTATAGATACCTTTTTATAGGGATCCCCCAAAAGCATTAATTCTTTTGGAATCAACATCCAATTATCTACGCTCAGCTTCTGATAATGAACCATAATTAATATCATCTCTTATTCCTTGCATTACTACTGTGGACACATCTATTCCCAAGGATCGGAAGTAGTGTAGCATCCGATTATTCCATAGTTGAATATTTTTCCCGTCAAAGATCAGAATCCCTTTGTGATTGGTGACCCCCATCTGAGAGAGAAACAATGATATCAATCTTTTCCTCTAATACCAATTGTAAGGTTCACTAGGTTAGATAACCTGAGGGGGGGGGGGGGGGTTTGAATCTGGGTATGACAGATTAAAACCATTTCCCCTATTGATCGGGTTTTTCTCTTAAGAAAAACTCTCTTCTCTCTATTTCCTGTAGAAAAGTATAAATAGAAACTAAATCATTCACATGACACAATTATTTTTACTTGGTTCACCCTCACTGGGCTACTTCCAAGGAGCCTACACCAGTAATGTTCCGATGCACCAAATTAACTAAAAGCGTACTACTTTTTACAATGTTAAAAGAAAACTCACTATCCGTCCTGGTTTAAAACCACTCACATTATGAAATCTCACTTCTCTCTCAACAAAAGGGTGCTCACTTCTTCTTCAGAAGACCCACTCACAGTTTAAAGACTTGTAGGTTCCTTCATTATCACAAATTAATGCATCTTCCTCTGAATGTAGATGCTCTGTTGAAGTTACACTTTTTTCAATGGATGAATATAACTTTACCATCGATGTAACATGAAATATTAAAACATTATGCGTAACCCTAGAATGACTAGCATGCTTCTCTATGCCTAGTGCGCTTCTCTAATACCTGGCATGCTTCTTCAAGCCTTCCACACAAGTGTCCCCAAACTACTTGCGTGAGACCCCCTTCTTCAACTCTGAACTTGGGCAGCTCACACCCTTTTACTCCCAAACCAATATTGGAGTGCAACTATCAACTGACATGAAACTTCTGAGTATAATTATACTTGTGCGACTAGACCACCACTTGGGCGATCGAAACAGTTGCACGTATGGAGCTCAAATTTTGTCTAAGTGTTGAACTCCATTCAAAAATGAGGAGGGGTAGACCTCTATTTATAGGCATTTTGGGTACCCTGAGCACCGACATGCAAGTCTCCTCTCAGTGTGCATGTCCAGCTGCCCGAGTCTATATCACCCTAGCCACTTGTGCGCCCAAACCAAAATTTGGGTACGCCTCATTCAAATTCCATATTTGGAATATGATGTTTAAAAAATATATGGTGCACAAGACTCCAAGTTTCCAAGACACCGGTGCGCAAGTCTCGTTGCCAAAAACACTTTTCTCCATTTGTCGATTTTGAGTCCTAAAAATTTGACAAACACTAGGAAATAATGCCACCTTGTATCTTCTCTTTTAGTACCACCTCCTGATCTTCCATTACATTGTTGAGGTTCTTTTATCAATCGTGAATGGTTAACATCATCCCTTGAACTTGACATGTTACCATGAAAACCCCATTTTTCAATAAATTTGTACATCGTGGTTTGCTTTGTCAACAAACACTACATGAAGGTACGCTTTGTCAACAAACACAATCACCTAAAAAATGATTCAATGATACATTGATGGATTTTTTACCAACACATTGAAATAATGTTGTTGATTGAATGACATGTGTTTTGATGATCCAATCTTCAATGCAAAGTATTCCTCACTTTTTCATGATAGAATTTACTGTATGTAACCCTTACTGATTATCTGAGCTCACCCTTTATTTTTTTCCTTTCCCTAGGATATGAAGAAAGATATTTTTAATTATATCAAATATATAAGAATTTTTCTTATACCATTTTTTATATTTTCAATGTAATATAGGAATTATGTATGTATCTAGTTTACTAAGACCACTAAACTTTTTGTCCCTTTTGATGTGATCAATTTTATCTTATTAAAATGATATAAATTAACCACTGAATAATTGATTCTAGGTTTTAGGTCAATAAAAATTTAATATTTGGTGTCAAACTTCTACATTATTGAGTTCAATTTTGGTTATAAAATCCAATTTTTTTTGAAAATCATATTTCGTTCAATGGAATTTTTATAATGTGATGAATGATTGCTATTAATTTGAACCCATATGCAGGGATGATTTAAGGGTTGGGTAATATATCAATTTCTAATGAGTTGGTTATAGTTATACATCTCATGGTGTACTTATGAACCATGGGTTTGTGAAACCTAAGTCACTTATACACTGTAGGTTTGTGAAACCTAAGTCACTTATGGACTGTAGGTTTATGAATCCAAAGTCACTTATGATCTATAGGTT
Source organism: Viscum album (assembly GCA_963277665.1). Classification (NCBI taxonomy): domain Eukaryota; kingdom Viridiplantae; phylum Streptophyta; class Magnoliopsida; order Santalales; family Viscaceae; genus Viscum; species Viscum album. Next base: position 820,515,075 of record OY728165.1, read on the forward strand.
TTTGAATCCAAAGTTACTTATAGACAATAGTTTTGTGAAACCTAAGTCATCTGTGGTCTTGTGAAACCTAAATCACTTATGGACCATAGGTTTGGGAAACATAAGTCACTAATGGTCCATAGGTTGGTGATACCTACGAAAAAAATTTATAACCTAATGTGCTTATTTTAATGTCATAGTTTATTATTATTCCAAATTTCTATGATGTGTCGTATCATTATTCCTATGATTATGCTCTATGGATGATGTTTATTTTCTCATGTTTCTACACTCCTATGTTGTGGTATATGTTTTTCTACTTGATATTACACGTCTTACTAACACTGATTATGGATAACTCATATTGTTATATGTTCTTTTTAATAAGTTATTTCTCTCCTAATAATGTTTTATCATTTTCCTATGATATAATCCTTCAAAACCTATGGAAAAGTTTTCAATTATTGAAAATTTGAGATCACCCCTTTCTTATGTTTCTTTTTCTTGGGTTATAATGATGAGTATAACCTAGGATATGTCTAAAAGTGGATCTAGTATTGTTTGATCATGGAAAACTGTTCACAAGTATAATAAAATAATTTTCTTATATATCTAATCCCTAAAGAAACTAAACCTTCCATTATTGTTATTGTGTCTTTATTTTCTAACTTATAACAAAGATGTAATATTTTCATATCACTTTGTATCAAAAATAATTTTTTAATAAAATGTTCTTAGCACTATATTCAGGAGTGCTGGTATGGGGCACTATAGTTGAAATCATAAAAGTGTTTAATTATTTTTTACAAATTTTTAGTAATTTTAGGGATTAGTATAGAAGAAAATTAGTGAAAACCATAGAGATAAGTATATCTATATAATAATATCATGATGTTTTGGTAAAGTATACATTGTGTGGTTTTATAGTAATTTCATCCCCATATAGACACTAGAATGTGGTTATAGCTATGGGATAGATTCACCTAGGGCTAATCTCCCCAATAAGGCTGGTGGAGTGTTCAATGAATCTTCACTCAGTGCATGATGAGTGGGCATAAGACTACAAACCTATCTAGAAAATACTTGGTGATTTGATATGGTCAATCATATTCTCTTTATGAGCCATTATAAAGAATTTATTATGTTATGGATTATGATAGAACCTAACCTAAATAAATTTAGATAAAAAATGACAGATATTTAGGTTAAACTAAGAGCCAATGTGATGGATTAAAGGAGTAAAAAATTTTGTGGTTGAGTTTTTCATGAGATTAGTCATGGAAATTGTAACACCCCGTCCTTAGAAGCCTAGAGACGGTGCATTATTTTAATATATTGGCATGATTATGAGGAATCAAGTCCCGAAGGACCGATCTGTTTTGTAGTATTGGAAAATAGATTACATACTTGAACGTTACATTACGCATTCAAACATAAAATACAACATAAATAATCCATTTAGAACTCCATTATTTCCCTATATTAACCCTACATTTCAAACATAATACACTTATTATAATCCTGGGAAAACAAAACCTAAGAAAGGTGTGAGATCAGATGCCTAGTAAGGGTAAAAAATTTAATAGAAGCTATAAAATTTTATGGAAAGATGTGTAATAAAAACAACAGAATTTTAAACACAAACTTGAACATAATATAGAGAAAATAAATCAAACATTACAATTTAAACATGCTCATGGATATTCTATTATTCTAATAATCACAGGTAATAATTAATTTCATAATGAGGGAATGCCTAATGTCATTCATGATTACCACATAGTCAAGGCCTCGTGCCAAGACCACAAATAAAAGTTTTTTCAAGGCCTTGTGCCAAAACACTAGTTTGTTTCCCGAGACCTACCAATGCATCGAGGGGCTATAACAGGCCCCATCCATCACTTACTAAGTCCATTTCATTCCTCATATGAAAAAAGGGGTGAAACATAACATAATTTTTCTTACTAAAACTAGTATACGAAATGTCAATACTTTAACAACAAACCATTAATGGTATAAAAATAGCACATCCACATTCAAATATATCATAACTCATTCAATAAAATTTAGAAGATTATATTATTGTAAATCAACCTCAATCAAGAATAATGTCCAACAAAGTATGTTGACATAGTTGAAAATGATTAGTAGAACTATTTGAGAGAAATATCCCTTTTTGTGAAATTATTTAAAATTCCTACATTTATAAAGGAAGTTATTTAAAATATGTATTTAAATCAAAGTTTCCCATACCACTTTGAAGCTTTTGAAAAGGATTTTCATTTCAAAAAATTCATGTATATATAAATAAATTCTTAAAATCCTTATGAAAACATGGACATTAATTAAAAGGATTTAGAAAGATAAAACATTAAAACATTTAAAATGATGATCTAGTTTAATAGACCCTCCCATAAAACCTTAAAAGTGTCATTTTGAAATTTTTTAATGAAATATGGGTATTGATGATAAAAATTTCATATTAAATAATGACACATAAATAATCTCATATAATAATGAGATTGAGGAAATAACCCTTACCTTGGACTTTCTTTTGGTCGAGGGTATGTTGAACCTCTTGTATAATGACAATACTATGTTATTAAATTATAACAGAACCATATTCATATTTATTATATCAACCATCATTCATTTATGACTTTATACAACCCATTTAATAATTGTTTCCATGTTAAATTATCATTTTAGATAATAATCTCTTTATTTATCGTACATGTTTTAACTTGTTTTTCTTGATCGTGTCATTTAGATCATGATTTAAATAATTACAGAATAGAAAACATGTGTAACGCCCCGACCCCAGCTACCCAGAGTCGGTGCATTATTACATAACATTGGCATGATCACAAGAAAGATCAAATCTCGAAAGACCGATTGGTTTAGTAGCCTTGGAAACACTAGATATATTCATAAAGTTTTACATTACATTTCAAAGTGAAAAACTACTACAACAACAAAGTCTTCATATCCACACTATTAACCCCTCATAATATCCCTGCAAGTCAATCATAATTTACTTCTCCACTACCTGGGAAAAATAAAACATAGAAAAGGGGTGAGCTCAAATGCCCAGTAAGGATAACAATATAGCGGAACATTCAAAATAAGCATAAACATTTAAGGTAATGAATTACTAAAATAAAAGCCTCTTAAACATGAACTTCAACATAGTATGGCAAAAGTAAAATGAAATAATGCCATTTACTTACTCACATGGATATTCTACTAATCGAATAATCACATGCAAAATCAATAAACACTTTCATAATGTTGGAATGCATAATGCCAGACTATCATAACCACATAGCCAAGGCCTCGTGCCAAGACTAGAAATATGATTTTGTCAAGGCCTTGTTCCAAGACACTAGTTTGTCTCATGAGACCTACCGATGCAATTTTTTTAGAAGATACTTATGTTTAAAATTGATAAAATATACTCCAGTGTTTTTCTGAAAACAATATGCAAGCTTCTGAAAACAAAATAACTAATTCTGAGACTTCTTGATTAATTACAGGCCATGATGGGTCCACTCCCAATCCCTTCTTGTCTACCAAACTCGAGAGTCAGGTTTTCTGAAAACATTTTTAAGCTTGCGTTAAATACGTATACATTTACATTGGATTTTCATATATTTGAGAGAAATATATCTCTTTTGAAATCATTTAAAAATCAAATAAATATAAAAGAAACCTTTTCTTTGAAAATATTATTATAAGCTTTTAAGGAAAGCTTTGAAGATTTTATAACGGCGTAAAATTACCGCACCCGCCGTATAAGTTAAAAAAAACATTCTTACCTCAATTCTGTCGAAAAGGTTAAAAATGACCTTGTTTTGAAAACGACGGAAAGATTCCTTTATAAACCTCTTATAAAAAGTCAAACAAGGGTATAAATGACTTTAACCCATATTCTTGTAAATAGTAAAAATGTTTTGAAATACATTTTTAAGAAACATGGATGTGGATGATAAAGATATCCCAGTAGATTATTACGTATAAACAACCTCGGATAATGAAGAGATTGTGAAATAAACCCTTACCAATTTGGTAACTTATGAAACATACAACCCATGAAAGAGGTATCATACAATGAATATGTAAATACACATAAATTAGAGTGTATTACACAAAGAATATAATTATGGGCAGTACATACACCACACAAAAGGTGATGGTGGCAATATGGCATGAATCTCACGAAAATATGGAGTGAGATGAAAACCCCTTACCTTGTACTTTTCCTTGGTTGGGGTAGGTTAACCTCCTTTATAATGGTGAAATAATTGTTATTAAATTATAAAAGAATCATATACATTAATATGATATCATATATGATCTTTTAACATTGCTTTATTAATAATATCTTAGTATTATCGTCGTTTCAGGTGATAATCGATTCGTTCTTCTTAAATGTTTGGTTACGTAAGACATGTTTGTAATGGATAGATTAAATCTTATTCACAATCAGAATGATATTAACATTATTTTTAACCCTAAAATGAGAATAATACTTGAATGGATACGATGGAGGATGGATCTCACCGCGTTCGTGGAGACGGTAGTCCGTACGTACGCACGAACGCTACTTCCATTTTATTTTTTATTTTAAAAGAATTGAATCCAACTGATACATAGGTATATTACTATTCCAGTATAATATAATATTTTATATATGTTACTTAAGTTCATTAACACCATCCTTTATACGTTCCATGTGTGGTATGAACGTGTCATATCATTTTAAGGGGGCGGTAGTCCGCACTTCCTCAAATGAAATTATCGTATGTATATACAACATGAAACGAATAATGGTATGAAATAAAATGGAATTACAGAAGCTTATATATAAAATATATATCATTAATATCATATTTAATTACAGTGCCATCGTAATGGCCACCATGAGAGGCGGTAAGATGTATTTGAACAATCATCGTTTCGTGAGGCGTTAGTTTGCCATCCACAGAAACATTATGTTCATCATCCATTAGATGGAGTTGTGTGTATGTGTAGTTTGAATCCTTCTTATAACAACATCCTAGTATATTGAGGATACTGGTGTTGTTACAAAAGAAAGGAAATAAAAAGAGTTTGGGGGTTGGAGAAGCAAAATAAATGAAAATAATTTAAGAGAAATCGTTACCTTTAATTTAGGTAACTCACTTTGGTTGGAACCAAAGGACTTCTTGAAATGATTTCTGCCTAAGGGGAAGCTTCAAGGAGGAGGAGAGGGATGTGGGGAGATTAGTTGGGCAGAGTTTGGACGAGCCAAGTGGCTTGAGAGGTGTGAAGAATGAGTAGAAGTGGTCTCCTTTTATAAGGGAGAGGAGGGGCTCTTTAGGAAAGAGTGAAAGTATTACTTTATAATATAATTATATTCGGTTTATAATGGTCCAAAAATCATTGAGGTCGAAGATAAGATGAATCATATTCTAAATAACATCAACCAATAAGAATTGGACAGGTTTTAGATAATATTTTAATCATTATAATCTTATTTATTTAAATGATTTATTAATGAGGTAAACATTGCATCATTATTGTGTCATTAATAATTTAACTTATTTGATGTCTAAAAATTATAAATAAACTATCATCATGTAGGAAATCTTTTTAGCTTTCTAATGAATATTTATAATCGAAAATCCAACATGTATAACCCTATGTAAAAATTGTTCTTCTAAAAGATGTAAGCTTATGCCATTTTTATTTTTATTTTAACTTTATTAATATAATGTGTCCCTACCACATACAAGTGGCTCCAAGGGGTCCCCAAATTGACCCAAGGATGCTCATGGTCGGGTATGTGTCCACCAATAAGGTTAGGACACGTTTTAGGGTAACTTTGTATTATTATAATATTATTTTTTTAACCCTTATTTACCGGATTTACCCTTTAACCATGGTAAATAAAATATTTACCGCAGTAATTATTCAAAATGTGTAAAAATAAAAGTTACATATTTACATAATTTGGACATCCTGATTCAAAATATGGAATCCATTTTCCTAAATTCAAAACACAGAAGTGGCAGAAATTAATTTAAAATTAATTCCCGCTGTCAAAACAAAAAGCGTGTTTTTAAGAGGTAATAACTATCAAAAGATTGACACTTGTTTATGTTCGGTTTAATTGTAAAATTATGTCCAATGACCAACATTATATTAAATGGTAAAAATATATTCTAAATATACTTTAAAACCACTCAAAATCACAATTTATCACTATTAATTATTTTGATTTAAAAAGTTGTTTTTAATTAAAATTTAGAAATTTTCACTATTCATCAAAATATGAAAGTTATCCGAAATGTACCAAAATTTCACCCTAGGATAATTTTGATATTCCGAATCTAAAAATGAAGTCCATTTTGAAATATTGAATATATATGATTTCAAAAAGTAGGTATTACTATTCACAACGGCTAGTTTAATTAGTTGTGGTGTGTGTTAGAACTCGAGGTTGCGTACAACACACGCTATCGCATTATTCGAAGGGGAAACGTACCATAGAATCTTGGGGTGTTACAACATGTTTTATATATAATATATATTTGGAATATAAATACGTATAATAGATAGATATATGAAATGGAAAACACTTTTTATGGAGACGGTAAGCCGTACGTACGCATAGACGTTGTTTCTGTTTTCATATCGTATTGAACGAAAGTAAGTGAATAAGATATTTGTAAGTACATATATACAGACACACAGACAGACAGACAGACAGACAGACACACACACACACACACATATATCCAGTTGCATTATTATTTCATAAATTACATACTTATTAATAATATATATTTTTATAATCATCATTGAATGGTGAACATGAAAATGAATCTCATCGCGCCGGGGAGATGATAAGCCGTACATAGACACGAGCGACGATATCATTTCCTTAATGATTAAAAGGTGTGGAATTGGATGGTATATTAATTGTAAAATGAAATTAGAATGTTATTTCCATTATTTATATACATATTACTCATCAATATATCCATCCAAATAACATAGTGTTGAATAACAAATTACACCACGACGTGCAGACGGTAATCCGTACGTACATATGCATGGTGACATTATCATTTATAGGATGGATAGAATAATGAATACGGTTATACCATATTTATAATAACATCAAAGTATGTAGTAGGTAATGTATGAATTATTTTGGTATGGAAATAACAAATAAATAGAAAGTGGAAGAAGAAGATAACTTTGAAAGAGGTGATGAAATTATTACCTCTTCTTCGGGTGCTTCCTTTTGATTTGAACAAAAGGTCTCCTCATGTTGTCTTTATGCTCAAGGGAAGGCCTCTAGTTTGATTTAAGGATAGTTGGTAGGATATTTGAGTAGGTTTTTGCTACGTTAAATGGCCTTGGAAGAGTGATTTTGAGAGAAGGGGAAGTACCCTTTTATAAGAGAGGTGATGGTCATTTTAGGAAAAGCTTCAAATATTATTTTATTATAAAATCATTTTAGGTTTATAATGGCTCAAAATGGATTTATTTTGAGGATAAGGTCGGTATGGGTCGAAATATTCTCAACCAATAGCTATTAGACAAGTTTAGGTCACTATATTAATCTTAACTTTTAGATTTAACTCTTAGTTAAATAGTTTAACATTAACCATGTCTCCTTGTATTTTTATATTATATGGTTAATAAACATACTATAAACAGACAAGAGAATGAAAAGTGGTTCATTAATGAAATATATATCATTATATAAGTCCTTTGGATGACCCTTATATTTTTATGATTATTATATAAATTAATTATATAATATTTGTTTTTAAAAACTCATTTATGTCAATTTTGACACTATTTGGTATTTTGTATTTGTTAAAGTCATAACAACATTATCACTTCAAAAAAAATTTATTTAATCAACCCCATCATGTCATATTAACCTATAAAATTCGTGGTTTGAGTTGAAAGCCTAAATTTACATTGATTTTTATATTTATAATATCAATTATTTTAATCATTCATTGATAAAGTAATTACTGCATCATCATTGTGTCATAAATAAAATTACTTATTTAAAATCTAAAAATTATAAATAAAATAACATTAATTAGGAAATATTTTTATCTTTATAATGAATATTTATAGTTGAATTTATCTTTGGTATAAACCTATATTAAAAATGGTTTAGTTATTAAACCTTGAATTTAATACTTTTTACTCTTCTTTAAATATAATAATAATTAATGTCCTAATCTAATCCAAGTAAACCAAAAAAAATCATATTTTATTCCAAAGTTCGGTTTTGGTCATAATGAACTTTTCCAACAGAATTAGGACATGTGTTAGGGTAATTATAATATCATTTTTACCTTTAATTACCCTATTTACTTTAAACCGTAATAAATAAGTCAAAAGTTACTATTCACAAAAAAATATTTTCGTCATATTGAACCCAATTTAACTTATTGATTTCAATAATGTCTCTCAGATTTTTTATATTCAATTCACAGAAGTAGTAAAATTATGTTTCATGCAAATTTGCAAATGTGCCTAAAAGGTGGGTAAAAAATGTAAAAAAGTTCAATAAAATTTTATACATCTAATTTTATTATAAAATGACTCCAATGAATTAAATTTAACTTATATAGGTATTATATATCTATTTTTAATTAAAATAAATTTAAATAAAATGGATAATTATTTAAATAAAAAGTTAGTTTTAAACAACAACGCAGTGTTTTTCACTACTCATCAAAAATTGAAAGTTTTCAGAAAAATACCAAAAATTCACCCCAATATAATTTTGATATTAAAAATTCAAAAATGAATTCTATTTTCCAAAATTATAAACATTGAAGTTTCATGAAATAATTTAAAATTAAATTCCATTTTCAAAACCAAAAAGTGGATTTTTAAAAAGTAAAAACTATCAAAAGATTGACATGTGTTTATGTCAAATTTAAATGTGAAATTACTCTTAATGACCTAAATTATATTAACTGATAAAAATATAATCTAATTATACTTCCAAATCATTCAAATTCATAATTTAATACTATAAATTATTTTGATTAAAAAAGTTGTTTTCAATTAAAATTTAGTATTTTTTTCTTTTAATCAAAATATGAATGTTATCAGAAAAGTACCAAAAATTTATCCAACTAAAATTTTATATCTTGCTTCCAAAGAAGAATTTAATTTCATTAAATTTAATATATAAGAGTGTCAAATATTGTTTTGAAAAAAGGTTTCTCCATTAAAAGGCGGTAAAATTGCATTTTTTTTGAAAAATACCTTTTTTATCTAAAAAAATGAATTTGTTCTTATATTATGTCTAAGAAACACATAATATAGATTATAAAATTATATAGAGTATATAAAAGTCAAAATTCAATTAATACTACTCATAAAATTTTTCTGAACGGCTAGTTTGGTAAGTCGTGGTGCGCTCGAACACGGTATTTCGTGTAGCGCAAGTTATTGAATTATTTTGAAGAGATAACGTACTATGAAATCTTGGGGTGTTACAAAAATTATTTTATGATGTTTATGTATCCTCATTTATTTTAACCCATTTTAGATTTAGTAATTTATAGAGAAATAAAAAATAGATTTAACAATGGGTGAGATAAGAAATATAATGATTGTCCTAGAGGGAAACAAAATGAGATGTGAGCAGTATTATAGAATGTTGTGGTGATTCTCACTCAACTCTCCCAAGATATAAATAATAAAAAACAACCTATTGTGATATTTAATTCACCAAGGTAAGAGTATTTTTTTTATCATGTTTTTCAATTGATAACATTCACCATCCTTTAGTGTCTCTTTGAATCCACTTAATCCTGAGAAATGGATCATTGTGATAGAAAATATATTTTCCAGTTTATAATTCTCAGAACATGAGATGGTTGTTATGGAAATTTATCATTCGAAAGATGAGGCTAACCAATGGCAGAATCTCATTAATAATATAATATAAATGGATAAAAAAGAATATATAGAATGATAAGAGCTCAAAAAAATATTCTTTACTAAATATTTCATTTAAACCCTTCACATGGAAATATATAAAGAGTTTCTAGAGATGAAAAAAGAATGTTGAATCCATCGAAAATTATAATGATAACTAAATGAAACTCACAAGGCATGCATCCATTTTTTATTGAACCCGAAATTTAGATTTTAAAATTAGTTAGTAGCCTAAAACCAATACTCTGAAAGGAATTTTATATAAGAGGCTTTTTTATCTATTAATTGGATATCTGATGAACATTGAAAGTGGATATGGAAACTGGATACTCTCTTTATTATGGAGGTAGAAAAATAAATTATAGTATCATGAAAGAAAATATGATAATTTACATAGTTTAATGAAATTTATAATGCCTATATGTCAAAAGTGTGGGATTAAACAACTACGTATTTTCCACAAATAATCAAGAAGATATTTTACTTGTGTCAAAGTAGGTCATCAAGCATGTGATTGTTGAATCGGAAAAAAGAGGCCAATCAAAGAAACAGAGGAAAAACGTTCCCTACTAACGTGCCATCCACAGTAAAATTCTTCAATTCTTAGGAGTATTGGAATTATAGTAATCATTGCACCAATCCAAAAGTTGACAGAAATAATAAACATCAGAAAACTCATAGGCCAAGGGAATGAAGTAAAGACTATGAAATCACAATAATTGAAGTGGTTCCCAAAAAACAAAGTATAGTACGGTACACTAATTATTCACTATATAAAAATAGGTTCTGTATTTTATTCTTATTCATCTTACTCCTTTGCACATAGTTTGGTTTCTTAGAATATTAAATCACGACCCTAATAACTAGATGTTCAATTATTAATAAAAACATCAAGTAGTACTACCATCACATCTCAATTTAATTCTTATAGGAATATAAATATTATTATTCTTCTTTTAGATATATCTAATGTGATTTTAGAAATGTATTGGTATTGAATCTATTCTAATAACTAAAATAAGGAAATCACATTTCATATCTCAAACCAACCTATGATCATATATTAATTCAAGGATAATTATTAGATGTTTTTGAAAAATAATTCCATTACAGGATTTATGATACATTATCATGAGGGAATTGTATCTCAAATTATTATAAAAAATCTCAATTTTAGGAATGAACTATTTTGAGGAAAAAAGATATATTTTCTGAGTTTTTGAAAACAATCTAGAAATTATATCATAAGAAACATATATCTCTTAGATTCGATAATTTAATTTCACTAGTATATGATAATTAAAATTGTGATGATACTATTTATTTATGGTGGGGAGAATGTAGCACCCTAATATTTTGGAATATTTTTTTTTTCAAAATTAGTACTATGTTCGATAGCTTGTTTCACACACAACACTGAACTAAAATGATCTGTGTGACATTAGATGAATAATATTAACAAAATTTAATAATAATAAAAACATTTGTAAATAAAAAATAATAATTAATTAGAAACACTTGAAAAATATGATTAATAACACTTAATATTTTAAAAGGGAAATTTTCTATAAAATCATTTTTCGTTTGTGTATTTTTTATTTTAATTTAGAAGACAAATTTAAAAAGTTTAGAATTTTAATTACTAAAAATTAATTTTATTTTTGAATTCTGTTCATCAAAATTATCTTAGAATTAGTTGTTAATATTTTTCTTAAATAAATAAATTTTATGTGAATAATGAAAAATATAGTTTTTACCAAAATTTTAAATTTTATGACTTTAACATTAAACAAGAAATAATTATAAATTCTATAAAGATTTTAATTAATCAAATACGAATTTTAGGGTTAAGATTATACATTTTTTATATTTTTGTAAACTTATAAAACCAAGGTCTAATTTTTAAAACATTGGTAACATTTTATTCCAATTTTAAAACACATTTTCCCCTTTTATTTTAATTAAATATTTTTATGAAAAAATTAGGTTTTGACTTGATTTGAAAGATAAAAAAATTTATTTTTCTTATAATATCCAAATTTAGATCATGTAAATTAATAACATCAATAATTTTAACCAAAAAATATATTTTAATCTTATAAACACATTTTTTTTCTAAAAAATGTTTTTATGAATTACATATAGTAATTATTTAATTAAATTTTCTATACTTTGATGATTTTATATGATAAAATTATTTTTATATTTTAAATCACCATGTTAAAATGATTCCATAAGAATAATTTTAATTTATTTAATTAAAATTAACTTCCAAAGATAAAAATATTAGTTACCATTATAAAAGTAAAACTGGTAAACTAAATTTTACTAAGTGTAAAGGAACATTTTTTTAAAACATTACTCTAAGTGTGTGGATGAGAGGAGGATCATCTGACCCTAATACCATCCATTATTTTAAACTTGTGGAACTATTTAAGCTTGAATAGTTAAATATCACTATATAAATATAATGAGTACTTCCAAAATTTCCTTTATCATCACTTATAAAAGGGGATCACTTCCACCACTTCATGATGAACCTATAACTTCTAATTTCATCCTAAAAATCTCCATGTTTTCTCCTCTAGAAACCTTTCTCAATTTCATAAGACTCTAGACTCAATTATTTATAATAAGTACTCTATTTCTAAGTATTTTTCCAATAGAAATCTAAAGTTCTCAATGAGTTTAGAGAATGTTCTACTAATCATGATTTAATGTAATGGGTTATTATTGAATGAAATTATTTTATTAAATCATTATGATTAATTTTTTAAAATATTTTTAAAAGATGGTAATATTATTTTCTCTGATGATACTAAAATTCCTTACATATATAGGGAAATTGACATTTTTAATTCAAATATCTACCTTAATGAATTTTTTTCTCAAAATTATATTATTTTTGAGAATAATCCCCATCCACTTTAACAACTATTTCAACTCCTTGTCATTATTTCCCTTTGCCACCTATTTTATACTTTTTATATGGAAACTTAATTTTGTGTTAACTCAAAAATCGTTTATATTTGCCTTATAATATTTTAAAAAGAATATTTATTACACCTTTATAATGTTTGTTTTTAATAAATGTATTTTAAAATATTAAAAAGGCTTCCCATACTTTCATAATAAAATGATTTATCTTCGACCAAAAGTTTATTTTTGATAATATTTATGTAATTTCAAAGATCTATTATTTATGTTTTTTTAAAATTACAGGTTTTCAAAAAAATTCACTTAACCTTTTTGAAAATTAATTCAAAAAGTAATCGTAACATCATATTTTGTACCAAAGATAAAAGTGTTTTCTGAAAACTCGTTTATGATTTCTCTATAATTTTTCTATTTATCTATAATGGTTGTACATCATTTGAAATTATTTTTCATGAATCACCCAATAAATGTTCTTATAAAATACTATTTTAGGGTGATTGATGTTTTTGGTATCAACCATTTATATTATTGAAATCAATTTGGGCGATACAATATGGAAATCTTATAAAACCGATTTTTAATTTTATTTTTTATTTATTATGTGATAAATGATTGTTATAAATTGGAAAACATAGGAATGTATTATTGATTTATGGGGATTTATATCACCCTATAATAAATTTTTTAAGGTTCTACATCTCATGTGATACATATGGACAACTGTTTTTTAAAACCAAAGTTACTTATAGACCATATGTTTGTGGAACCTAAGTCACTTATGGACCATAGGTTTATGAAACAAAAGTCACTTATAGACTATGGGTTTGAAAAACCTATGTCACGAATGTACTATAGGTTTATCATGCCTAATAAACCTTATAAAAATTCATTTTCTTATTGTTATTCCGTAATTTGTTATTATGATATAATTCCATGACATGATATATCTTTTTGCCTATGATTATTCTCCATGGATGATTTTTATTATTTCATGTTTCCACGCTCTTATTCCATTGTATATTTTTTCTCATTTGAGATAACATGTGTCAAAATAATTTATTATGGATATCTCTTATTATTCCATGTATTTAAAGAATACATTTTCCCATGCTCCTGTTTTGTCATATTCTTATGATCTATCTATTGAGGAAATGTTTAAATTTTTTCCCTTACTAAACATTTTTGATCACCTCTTTATTTTATTTTATTTCCCTAGGTTATAAAGATTATTATGACCTAGGATATGTCTATAAGTGGATATAGTTTAATTATATAATGTATAAATTTTCAAAAGTATCAAAAAATAAGTTTCCAAAATAGATCATCCTTAAAGATAGCAATCCTTATTTATTGGGATTTAGTGTTTATTATTTAAAAAATGAAAATGATTTAAAATAATGATAAGTTCATCTCAATTTTCATCAAAACTAGTGTTTAAATAGTGTTTTTATTGCTAGATTTAGTAGTGATGGTTTGGGGTTCTACAGTCAGTAATATCATTTATTAATAAAAAGTTTTAGAAAATATTACATATTGAGATTTCTATAATTCTAGAAATATGAAAAATACTATGTACTATCAAAGGGTTAAAAAATAATATGTACTGATATTTTTATAATTTAGAATACAATATTTAGAGTAAAATAAATATATTATATATTTATAGGGATTATATTACACCTAAATGTTTATGAAGAAAACCTTATGTCAAAGAACACGACATGTAGTTCAGGTTATGAAAGAGAGCCACACTTAAAAACATAATTTTAAATATTATTATTTTAGAATAAAATACTCAATAATTTTAGATTCTTCGATATAACTATAGTATGTGTGATAAAAAACATATTATGAATTAGAGTATATGAGTTTTATAGTATTTAGTCGATCAGAAGCTATCTTAGAAAAATTATCATGCATGCAACACATGATAACTAATGCTACACATGTAGTGTGTTCCTTAAAAAATGAACATTATGATTACATAACTCTACCAAATATTTTAGTTTTTGATATATATACTTAATTATAATATGAATAAATCCAAACACATCTATAATTTTATACTATTATTTTCAAAGAGTGGATGTTTCACTGGGTGATCATGCTACATCAATAAAATATCACACTCCCAAGATTCCATGAAAGGTTATGCTAATGTAAAAAAAATATCAAGATAGTTATTGAGGATATGTACTTCCAACACTATCTAGGGTTTATATGAGAGAATTTGGGGACATGAAAATGTAATTGGTATTGTGACACTCCACTTCACACTCATTTTTTATTCTTATTTTGAATCATTCTAGCTGTTTCTCATACTACATTTATTTAGGAAATATATGTTGACATATTACAAACCTATTGAATGTGTTTTTTATGTTTTTGATTCAAGAATAAGAGATATATGTGATTAATTATTTTTAATGACATATTAAGATATATTAAGATCATTTTTATGACATGGTCTTACGAAAATAACTAGTGTAATATCAATATTCTATGTGAGATACTCTTATGAATCAAACACATTGTTAAGTGGGTTTTCCATGTTAAATTAAATAGAGAACAACATAAATACCTATAATTTGGTAATTATTTTATTAGTGTAAACTTGATATTTTAATACACTAATAAGGGAAACATTTCCATGTTTTTATTATTACAACTATAACTAGATGTGAATACTATTTAGAAAAATAGCCTAAAGAAGATCATGGAGATTGTGTTAAAGGAATTAGTCATTAGAAATTGTCTATAAAGAAAGGGAAAATCACTCAAGTAGATACACATTATTTAGTAGTTACTGAAGTGTTGAAAATTTTATAAAACTACATTGTTCCCCTCATGTCATATTGTTGATAAATTTTTGGATACCCTGATGAAATTTAATCTACAACTTTTGTAAAGGGAATATTATAGTGACACATCATTTTTTTACATTAATATTACATCATTATAATGATAAATAACATAACTCTATTACACCACGAGGATCCATACGTTTAGTGTCCTATGAAAACTAGGACTAAACATAACATTTATAACATCAAGCATAAACATTTATTTAATTCCTTCGTCTCTAAATTATTATTGGCACTTGACCTCTCCTTAGTACATGTAGTCACTTGAGGATATACATCAAAAAGGGGTGATATAAAAGCCTAATAATATGGTTGATTAGAATAATAAAACAATGAGTGAGCATAATTATAACACTGGAAAAGTATCATTAACATGAGAGGAATCATTAACAAAAGACATGAAATGTGGCAATACATAAAATGAAACATCATGTCTAGTGGTCAAATACAACACATAGTTGTGGAAAAATATAGAATCTTGTTCACATATCATTTCAATTTAACTCATGAGATTCATTACTTTACCCAATTAATTGTATCTCTATATAATTCTAGGTGCACACATCATATCATAACATTCATTTTGCACTATATTATTCTGGGCACACCCGTCACACCATAACATTATCATTATCATGCACGACACATAGAAAATATATAAAAAATGAACATAAATAAAACATGGAAAGTAATGAGTTTAATCTCATAAAAACACATTCATAAACTTTGGGTTCCCA
Organism: Viscum album; assembly: GCA_963277665.1. NCBI lineage: Eukaryota > Viridiplantae > Streptophyta > Magnoliopsida > Santalales > Viscaceae > Viscum > Viscum album. The sequence goes on from OY728165.1 coordinate 820,531,567, forward strand.
AAAGAACTGGGAATAACATACTTGATACAAGAACCATGCAACCTTGAGTGAGAAGTAAAAGGTGTGTTTTTGAAAGAAGAGTTCTTCTGGAAAATATTTTCTTGAATGAAACTCCTGTGGAAAACATTTATTTCCCAGAATATGAAATATAATGATGAATAAATGATTTTTGAATAATATCCATACAAAAAATGGAGTGAAATAAGGGTGAATCCAAAGAAAGAAAGTTGGGTTCGAGAATTTTCCCTTACCTTGTATCTGAACACTTCCGCCACTTTAATGTCCTATATAATCATATTAGATTAATTAATTAAAAATTACAGAACCTTGTGTACAAATATTTGGTACATTATGGTTTCAATAAGTTATTTTATTGGATTTTGGATGAGTTATAGAGCTTAAATTCATTGTTCGAGAGTGTTATTTTTCATAGCTTTCATGAACAGTTCACTAGTATTCATGAAATGATGTTCGTTTGAATTTTGGTAGAACATACAGAATTTTTAATATATATTATTAGTGAAATTACAGAGATATAAATTATCTTATAATGAATTTTTATTTACCACAAGGTAGAATCATTAGATATAATTTAATGATGATCATATTTGGTTAATTTGTCTCGTTTTTTTGTCACAGTGAACTCGATTTATTTTATCACTTAGTGTCTTGTAAATGATTTAGTTATAGAATATAAAAGGTGATAATACATAAAATTTACAATAAAATCTCAACCATTTTATGGTTTTATTGGTATCCTTGATGTATTTGAAAGAAAAAAGGAAGTGTATCGCCCATGATTTAGGTAAATTAACACCTCATGGGAAACAATTTCACTTTATTAACAAAGAGAGGGAGGGAGGAATATTATGGGAAATATTCCATTAACATGTTATTATACTAGTATATCAATCATACTGGGGTTATCAGTAAATTTTAATACGATAAGTTGAGGATAAGAGAAGAAAAGAAAAAAAATGTGAAACGAAACAGAATGAAGAGAGAGATACGAATTAACTTTAGAATCCTCCTCTTGAGATCCACCTTGAAGTGCATAGTATTAGTATTTTGATGAAGAAACGAGCTACTTATCATCAGAGAGGGGATAGGGAAGAGATCTGGTAAGAGTTTGTGGAATTCTTGAAGCTTGAGAGGTGTGAGGAAATGAGGGTGTGAAAGGTGGTATTTATAGTTTAGGGGAGAGGGGTTGTCTCAATATAATACTCACTAACTTTTTATTTCTAAAAAAAAAGTAATAGTGAGTATTGCATGAAGAATTTTATAAATTTTATCTTGTGAATCCGAACCAATTGGGCTTACATCAGCAAAACATCATACATGACTCTGTAATTAGTGTATTTAACATATTTTAAAAATTATGGTATTTCACAATTCATAAAAATTCAAGTATTTCAGAAAAATTTCAAAAATTCACACTAACAAATATTCAACATGTAGAATCCAAAAATGAAGTCAGTTTTTCAATAATAATTTCTGAATATGACTAATTTAATTTTTTGTTAACATTTTTATTTACTTGAATAATTATGTTTTTAGAATTAAAACTGATTTTATATTGCTTTCAAAAAATATATATAGTCTTATATAATAATCTTAAAACTATAATACATAATATTGTTAATTTATTAACACATTTTTAGAAAATAAATTTTCTTTTAAATTAATTAATTAATAATTTATGACTTACAAAAACTCCAATACTTTTATTTTGGTTAAATTGTCACTTATAAGATTCCAAAATTTTATTTAATCATTGAAGGGTAAGGTTACAATTATTCTGGGCAATATTTTATTCATAATTGTCATATTACTATTCATAATGGTAGCTTACTATTCATGAGGGTATGTTACTATTCACAAAAAATTATGTGTGTTCTATTAGACTCCAAAAATAATCATGAACACAACCGTGTATGTTAGATTTTCAAAATTCAAAACATAGATTTGGAAAAATTATGTTTAAAGGTCACATAATATTTAGTATAATTATATGTCATTGTGCTTCCTAATGTGATTATACTAGAAGAAATAATTATAAGAAGGTAATTTCATTGATGAAACTTTGGGTCGTTACATTCTTCCCCCTTATTAAATTTCGCCCTCGAAATTTCATTTTACATAAACAGGTGAGGGTACTTCTATTTCATCACCGCTTCTGATTCCCAAGATTCTTCTTCAAATTTATGGTTCCTCCAAAATGCTTTAAAAAGGTGGGTTGTATCGTTGCGTAGAACTTTATCTCTATAGTCTATAATCTTTACTTGCTTCTCCTCATAGGAGAGATCATCTTCCAGCTGCACCACCTCTGAGTTCAGTACATTTGAGGGATCATGTATGTACTTCCTCTGGAGTGATACATGAAACACATCCTAAACTTGATCCATATTTGGTGGAAGTGAAATTCGATAGGCCACAGATCCTATGTGGTCAAGGATCTCAAAGGGGCTAATGTACAATGGGATTAAATTCCCTTTCTTTCCAAATCGCATGACTCTCTTCCATGGTTATATTTGATGGAAGACTTTATCTCCAACCTCAAACACCAATTCCCTTCAATGGTTGTCAGCAAATATCTTTTTCCAACATTGAGTAGCTTTAATATGATTCTGGATTACTTGAACCTTCTCTATCATCTCTTGCACAAGATTGGGTCCATGTGGCTTTGTTTCTCCAACTTCATCCCAAAAGGTTGGAGTTCTACATCGTTTCCATACAATGCTTCATACGGTGCCATATGAATACTCGAGTGGAAGCTATTGTTGTATGAGAAATCAACCAATGGGAGATGCTAATCCCATCCACCTTTGAATTCTAAATAGTAGGACCTTATCATGTCTTCAAGAGTCTGAATAGTCCTTTTAGATTAGCCATCAATTTTGGGGTGATAGGCCGTGCTGAAATTTAATTGTGTACTCAAAGCATATTGAAGGCTCTTCCATAATTTAGATGTGACCCTTGGATCACAGTTATAGACAATTGAGAGTGTAAAACCATACAGTCTCACCACTTCCTTCTCATATATCTTTGAAATTTTTTCAAGTGAGATATCTTCCTCAATAGCGATAAAATGGGCATTCTGTAGGACCCCGGGACACCCTGAGAGGGGAGGGGTGAATCAGGGTGGCAACTTTTTCTTCTTAAAGTTGTGGATCTTGTTCCCACGTTGGTAGGAACTACTTAAACCTGTATGATGGATATGAATAGCAATTAAACATTCACATGTAGAGAGATGACACAACTATTTTTAATTGGTTCACCACTAAGGGCTACGTCCAAGGAGCATACGCCGACAGGTTGTTGGTCGTACCTAAATCCACTATGCTTCACTAGCTGCGGATTACAAGTGTTCGGGTACAGACACTCTGTCCCAGGCTCACTGCCTTTACAAATGTTCAGGGATAGCTCATTGCATCCCTCGGGTCACTCCCGTTGACTCCCCCTGGCTCACTGCCATTGGTGAAGTCCCACTCAGTTTATAGACGTGAAGGTCTCTTCAATAAGTGTGCATTGAAGTTCTTCGTCTCCTGTTCAGCATGAGACGTTGCTTGCCTCAGGGTTCAGATTTGATGCTTCTTTTAGTTCAATCCTTCTTCTTTAGTGCAATGAATGAATGCACTAGATCCCCTTGTCTTCGTTTGCCTGAATCACAATCACTGATGTGATTGATCAATAAATGATGTTCAGCTTACTCGGCATTCGTCAGAATCAATTCACCATGTATGCATGAGATCATGCATGTATCATTTAGATTTCTTCTTCAATCTCACTTTGCACCGAAAGTATCAGGCTATCTTCAGCTCTTGTGCAGCTCCAGAAAGGCGGGCGTGCTTCAATAGTGTCTGGGTCTCCTTTTCATGCCCGGCGCGCAAGTCTCCCGTTGGCGCGCAAGTCTCAGGCGCGCAAGTCTAAACTGGCGCGCAAGTGTCACTGAAGCACCTGCGCGACACTGCCTTCTTGAACTTAATACTTGCGCGACACACTTCCTTTCTCCCCCAAATCTTCTAGGGCGCGCAACCCTCACTCGGAGCGCAACCCCTACTTGCGCGGCTCAACTACCTGCGCGACGAGAGCTCGAACAATCTCAAAGTCTTGAGCTCCGTTAGAAATGAGGAGGGGTGGTCCAGTATTTATAGGCAAACTGGACCCCATGCGCGGCGGCGCGCAAGTCCCTCGACGGCGCGTAAGTCTTGCCTTCAATAAACTCTGTCGCGCAACTCACTTGCGCGACCCAACCAACACTTGTGCGACCTTCTTTCCTTAGCCAAATTTGGATGTTCTGATCCTCAAAAACATATGGCGCGCAAGTCTTTCATCCTCCAAGAGCTCGGCGCGCAAGTCACTTTGCCAAAATAACTCTTCTTTATTTGTTGATTTTGAGGCCCTGAAATTTGGCAAACACTGGAAAACGACGCCACCTTGTATCTGCTCTTTTTGTACCGCCTCCAGATAATCCATTCCTCTGTCGATGTTCTTGATTCAAACATAGATCGTTGACCACAACTCTTGAACTCGACATGTCACCATTGAATCTCCTTTGTTAAAAAATTTGTATGTCATTTGTTTGCTTTGTCGACAAGCACGATCACCTCAACAACACTTCTTCTTGGTGATCTGTATCCTTCAGCAACTCTTTTGCTTTTATCACAAACTCCACTATTGTGACATGTATTCTTTGAAGGAACAGCTTTAGTATCGTCATCTTCTATGACAATGTGATGTGCATAGCCATTTCATAAGTCAACTCATTGGCACATTGCCTCCTTCATCAACTGTCATGATCAACTTCATGCAAACCATGTGATTTAATCCGTCAAGAAGTCTCTAGCATGGTTCTCACGCAATCATGAGTAATTGCATGGTCTTCATCAAAACCCATTGTTCTCATGAAATAATGAGGAATTGCATGGTATTCATCAAAAAACACCATCCTTCTTTACTCATCCTTGGATGGATTACTCCTCACATTCTTCATTGTTGTAAACAATGTATCACCATTGACACATGTTTTTTGAACTTATGATCAGCACAACAATCGTCTGAATTACCACTCCTCTACTTCATCAGAGTATTTCATGATCACCTTCATTTTGATCTGCATTGACAACTATTGACAACAAATACAACCTTATACACAAAGTGGTTCCAACACATTCTTGGTGAGTCGGTCAACCACAAACCATATCACATTATTTCCCTTCGACATCTTCAGGAGACCCATGCCAAAGTCCATAGTAACATTATCCCATTTCCAAATTGGTATAGGCAATGGATGTATCAAATATTTGTAATTTTTTACTATAAATTAACTTTCTGACATACCAAGCACCTTGAGATATATTCCGCAATCTCATTCTTTGTGTTATCCCACCAAAAGTGTTCTTGGAGATCACAATACATCTTGGTGCTATTAGGATGGATATAGAATGTTGAGTTATGAGCATTGTCCAATTGATTGTTCTTTATCCTGGTTGATCAAGGAACATAAAGCCATGTTCCAAACCAAATCACACCATCACCATTGATATGGAACTTGTGCAGCTTCCCTTACTTTACTACATTCAACTTCTTCTGTAACTCTAGGTCATCCCAATGTGCCTCCTTAATCATCTCTTGAATAGATGGTTGTAGAATAATCTGGGAAAGGTAGGATGTATCCCTTTCCCTTATGATTTCCAAATCCTTAATTTTCTTATCCTAGAAGATAGGGTCTTTCTGAATCCACATCATGGATAGAGTAGCAAGTTATTTTCTACTAATAACATCATATACCTTGTTCGACTTTCCAGGATGATAGTGAATAGAGAAATTGTAATCTTTCAGTAGCTCTAACTATCTCCTTTTAAGCATGTTGAGATCATTTTGAGTGAATATAAACTTTATAATCTTGTGGTCAGTATATATGTCACACTTCTCACCATAATGGTAGTTCCACATGATTTCCAAGGAAAAAATCACATTTCCCAGCTCTAAATCAAACGTTGGGTAGTTCTGTTCATGGATCTTCAACTTCTATGAGACATAGACAATCACATTATCATTTTTCACGAGTACGCAACCCAATACTTTCTTTAAAGAATCATTTTAAATCACAAATATTTCTCCACTTTTCAGTAATGTGAGTACAAGTTCAGTGATCAACCTTCTCTTTAGATCCTTGAAGCTTACCTCACATTCTTCCATCCAGACATACTTTACCCCTTTCTTTGTTAACTTATCTATAATGATTGACAATCATGAGAAACATCTAACAAAAATTGGTAGAATCTATCTAATCCAAGAAAACTACAGATTTATGTGACACCAGGGGGCCTGGGCCATTCCTCAATCACCTTTGTTTTAGAACATTCCACACAAATTACCTAACTTTTGGTCACATGTCCCAAGAACGTGACATACTTCATCCAAAAGTCAAACTTGCTGAACATGGTGTACAAATTCTCCTTTCTCAATGTCGCCAATACAAGTCTTAGATATTCTTCATGTTCCTCCTTGATCTTAGAGCAGATGAGAATATCATCAATAAACACTACCAAATATTTGTTGAGGTAATGTCTGAAGACTCTATTCATTAAATCCATGAAGATTGTAGGGGTATTAGTAAGTCCGAAGGGCATCACCCGAAACTCATAGTGCCCATACCTTGTACGAAAGGCATTCTTCTAAATATCTTCCTTCTTCACCTTTAGCTGATGATATCTAGAATGGAGATCCTCCTTTTAGAAATATTAAGATCCTCTAAAATGATCGAACAAGTCATCAATACTTGGAAGAGGGTAATTATTATTTATGGTGATTTTGTTGAGTTTTTGAAAATCTATACAAAACCACATTGTTCCATCCTTCTTATTCACAAAGAGCACTAATGCACCCCAAGGTGATGCAATAGGGCATATGAACCCTTTGTCCAAATGCTCTTGTAGCTGCTTCTTTAACTCCTCTAGTTCGATAGGAGCCATCCTATTGGGACATTTTGAGATAGGTGTTGCTATAGGTATGAGTTATATTGATAACACAACCTCATGATCTGGGGGAATTCTGTGTAACTGTTCAAGAAATTCATCACTGTATTCACTCATGATTGTCATTTTCACAATGTTGGTACTTTCCTTTGACTTCAACAATTTGGGTGAGGTATGCTTCTTCATAGGGAATCAACACCCACACCGTTGAAGGATTTTTCAAAGGATATTCATGATCTTACTTGAATTTATAGAGGATCATGGGATGGTTTAGAATATGAAAAGATATTTCTTTTTCCAGAAAGTTGATATTTGATCTATATAAAGAGAGACAAACAATTCACATTATAGTGTAGAATTCCACCAAGGGAAGTATTATGAGATTCAATGGAAGAATATTCCCAAATATTGTAATAGGATAAGAGTCAAACACTTGGGTGGAAATTATTTCACCACTTGGTGTTTTTACTGATATCTATACTTCAAGGTTTCAGGGATTCAATTCTATAGTTCTAGAAAACTTGCAAAATATAAAGGAATTTGTAGAACCAGAATCAAATAATACTTTTCCCATTTTTGAGTGAATAGTAATTATACCTTGTATGACTTCATTATATTTCTCCACTTCTATTTTAGTGATAGCATAAGCCTTCATTTTTTCCTTTGGCTTTGGTCGGTGCTGAGGCTGATTACCCTCATGGACTCGAAGTTTAGTGAACTAGCTTGCATAGTTCCCTTTCTCCCTACAGTTGTAGCATTGAACCATGGGTGGTTCTCTCCTTTATTCCACCACATTATCCTTCCTTCTCATGTCTCTTTGACACTTTTGATCATGGTGTCCTTATTTTCCACACTTGAAGCATTTCCCCATCCCTTTGAGGCAGTTCCCATGATGCAAATTTCGACATTTTTGGCATGTGGGTCGTTGAGTTTTCTTCCCACCTTTATCATTATATCCTCAATCTTGAAAGTCCATCCTTTGTTTCTTATCACTATATCCATGGGAACATTCTCCAAACTCCATATGCACTTTTAGAGCACATCTGACAACTTATTCATAACTCCCAAAGTTCGAAATTGCAAGAGCCCTTCAAAGATGTGGTTTTAAATCACTAAAGAATCTATAAAATTTTCTATCATTATTGATAACAAAACCCGAAGCATACCATCAAAGCCTTGTGAAATTCTCTTCATAGATTTTTATAGATTCTCCTTCCTTTTTCTTGATCTCTATGAATTCTCTCTCCATATTCGTATGAAGAGTTCATGGGAAATACTTATCAAAAAACATGATCTTAAAGTCTTCCCATTCCATATCTTCAATTTCATCTCTTGTCTTGGTGTTCTTAATCAAATCCCACCATTGATCCGCCTCTCCATCTAGACAATAAAAGGATAGTTTCACCTTCTTAATCTTAGAATAGTGAAGCACATAAATGATATTCTCCAGGTATTTGACCCACTTTTGCGCAACTAGTGTATCAGAAGATCCACTAAACTTCAATGGTTGTTGCCACATAAAACAATCGATAGCTAGTTGCTACCTCTTTGGTGAAAGAGGACATTCCCAATTATATTGTTTATTTTTCATAACCTAAGATAGTTGGGTAAAAATTTCTAGGAAGTTTTTAACTCCACCTCCCAAAGCATTGGGGATGTCGTTCGGGCAATCATTGCATTGGCCCTCACAAGAGTTGTTGGCTTGGTTTCCCCTGGTTCCCACCATTTTCTAATATAGAAAAGGTTAGAAAAAAACATAAGTAAAAAATTCAGGAATAAACAACTTATTCATTTATAAAATTTTCACTAAAAGTATAACTTATGGGATTCCAATGTAAATATTCTTGTGTGCATATTTTTACCTAGTCTCATACAAGAGGTTTTCTCTAGGATTCGTTAATCCTAATTCCCAAATTAACTAAACCTTACCTCTGATACCAACTATATAAATCCATACATTTATTATATTACTATTAAATATTTATAAAGATAAAAAACATAATAGTTTTACACCATGGGGATCCAGAGGTTTAATTTATTGGGAAAACTAGGACCAAAAATAACATTTACAACATCAAGTATAAACATTTACTTAATTATTTATTCTCTAGATTCTTATTGGAACTTGACCTCTCCTTGGTACATGTAGTCTTATGAGGATATAAATCAAAAAGCGGTGATCTAAAATCCCATTAATAGGGTTGATAAGAATAATACAAAAAAGGGTGAGCATAATCATAACATAGGAAAAGTATCATGAACATGAGAGGAATCATTAATAAAATACTTGAAATGTGGTAACGCATAAAATGAAACATCATGTCTAGTGGTAAACTACCACACATAGTTGTGAAAAAATCAAGAATATTGTTCACACATAATTACAATTTAACTCATGAGATTCATCAATTTACCCGTATCATTGGAGTGTTGTATAATTCCGGGCACACCAATCACATGATAACATCCATTTTGTGCTATATAATTCTGGGCGCACTTGTCACACAATAACATTATCATTATCTTGAATTAAACATAGAAAATAAATAAAAAAAGAACATAAATGACCCCTATAAAGGAATGGATTTAATATCATAGGAACACATTCATAAACTTTAGGTTCCCAAAATAAAGCGGGAATAAAATAATTGATACAAGAACCATCCACCTTGAGTGAGAAGTAAGAGGATTGTTTTTGAAAGAAGAGTTCTTATGGAAAACGTTTTCTGATATAAACGATTTTTGAAAACATTTATATTCTATAATATGAAATATTATGATGAAAAAATTATTTTTAAGGTGTAATGATACAAAAAATGGAGTGAAAGAGGGAGAACCCGGAGAAAGAAAGTTGGGTTCGAGAATTTCCCCTTACCTTTTATCCGAACACTTATATCACTTTAATTCCATTTATAATCACATTATATTAATTAATTAACAATTAAAGAACATTTTGTACATAAATATTGTTCTTTATGGTTTCATGAAGTTATTTTTTGGGACTTTGGATGAGTTATAGAGCTTGAATTCTTTGTTCGGGAGAGTTAATTTTCATAGCTTTTATGAACAGTTCACTTGTATTCATGAACTGATGTTCATTTGAATTGTAGTTGAACTTAAAAAATTATTAATATATATTATTTGTGAAATTAAAGATATATATATATATGATCTTATAACGAATTTGGTTATGTACCAAGAGGATGAATCATTAGATAAAATTTAATGATGATCATTTTTGGTTAATTTGGGTGGTTTTTTGATCACAATGAACTTGTTTTATTTTATCACTTAGTGTCATGTAAATAAGTTAGTTACAGAACATAAAATGGGATAATAATTATAATTTACAATCTTTTTGAAACCATTTTATGGTTTTATTGACATCCTTGATTGATTTTAAGGAAAAAGGAAGTGCACCGCCCATGATTTATGTAAATTAACACCTAATGGGAAATGATTTCACTTTATTAACATAGAGAGGGAGGGATAAGTATAATGAGTAATCTTCTATTAGAATGACATAAAACTAGTATATCAAGAACACTGTAGTTATCATTAAATTTGGATAAGATAAGGTGAGTATAAGATAATAAAATAAAAGAAATTTGAAAGGAAAAAGAAGGAAAAGAGAAAGAGAAATTACCTCTTGAATCCTCCTCTTGAGATCATCCTTAAAGAGCCTAGGTTAGGTCTTTTGATGAGGAAAAGATCTCCTGATCATGAGGGAGGAGATAGTGAAGATTTTTGGGTATAGGTTAGGAAAGGATTGTTTCTTGAGAGGTGTGAGGAAATGAGGATGTAGGGTGGTATTTATAGGGAGGGGAGAGGGGATTTCTCAATATAATATTCATTAATTTATTATTTCTCCATAAGACCAGTAATAGTGAGTCTTACATGACTAATTATAGTAATTTTATCATGTGAATACAAGCCAATTGGTCTTACATCAACAGAACATCATACATGACTCTATAATTAATGTATTTTACTTATTTTGAAAATTATGGTATTTTACTATTCATAAAAAATTCAAGAATTTCAGAAAAATCCCTAAAAATAAAACTAACCATTTTCTGAGGTGTGGATTCCAAACCTGAATTTCATTTTTTAGAAAAAAATTCTAAATATGAATAATTTAATTTATAATTAACATCATAATTTAATTAAAAAATACAGTTTTTTAAAATTAAAACTGATTTTATAATGTTTTAAAAAATTACATATGGTATTATAAAATTATATTAAAACTAGAAGACATAGAATTGTTAATTTATTAACACATTTTAAGAAAATATATTTTCTTTTAAATTAGTTAATTAATTATAATTAATTATCTATGACTTATAAAATTACAAATACTTTTACTATGGTCAAATTGTAACTAATAAGATGCATAAATTTTATTTAATCATTCATGGGTAACATTACTATTATTTTGGATGATTTACTATTCTTAAGGGTCATATTACTATTCATAAGGTTAGGTTACTATTCATAAGGGTATGTTATTGTTCACCAAAAATTATGTTTATTAAATTAGACTCCAAAAATCATCCTGAACTCAACCGTGTATGTCATATTTTTGAAATTCAAAACATATAAGTGGAAAATTATGTTTAATGGTCACAAAATATTTAGTATCATTATATGTCATTGTGTTTCCTAATGTGATTATACTATAAGGAATAATTATAAGAAGGCAATTTCATTGATAAAACATTGGGTTGTTACAATGATTACCACTACTCTACACCAATAACCACTTATGAAACTCTTACTCTGGGTTCATTGTTTTAGTCTTTTTAATTTTACTGATTTTTTTTCATTCAACATTCATACATAGTTATAAGAAAAATAAAAAGGTACCATTTGTTTTTCCCACCTGACTAGAAGGAAGTGTTTCCCCGCTTGTGTATGATTTAGTTTAAAAGACACTAGTTGAGGACTTATAGTTTAGAAATCAAATGTTTGGTTTTCACCCATTTCAAAATGCTGTAGGACTGGAATGAAATTTGAATATATTGGGTTAATACTTTACTTGTTTGTAAAATTTTGGGATAACTATGAACCCATTCAAAAATTGGGTTTATTATTCACCAATCAAAATGACTATATCATTGTGGATATCCATGATTTTTTTTGGAGAATTTGAATAGTATATATTAGATCCCTATAATCCGTGATAGTATAAAATATTTTGATTTATTTAATTTTCTTTTGATACTTCTCACTAAAGCAATATTTAATAATTGAATTTTTTATTAATTTTTTCCACCAAATTCCTCTGTTTAAGTTTTTATACATTAATTATATTTAAAGATATATAATTCACACCCTATTATATTTTCCATACATCTTGTGGGACTTAAAAATTATTATGAGTGGATACCCTTTAAGAGTTGTGATATATTTATTTTACTTTATACCTTAATAATTGGTATCAGAGCCAAACCTTGTAAGGATAGTACTAATCTATATCCCTGTAGTTTTAGAAATTATCATTTTTGTTTTTCTAACATATTTACTAGACTACACAATCTAAGGGAAAGATCTATTTCTCAGTTATGTATAGTCAAAAAGTTAATAATTTGAATCCTCTCAGACCACCACATATCAATGGTAGTGACTATGGTTATTGGAAATAAAGAATTTTTTTAAGAACATACTTATTAAGTATTATACCATCATGGATATAATGTAAAAATTACATGAATCCAATCATGATTCTTTGGTCGCTAATGATGTGACTAAATATGTTTTGAGTTAGGACGTTATGAATTTTAATTATTTTTATCTTAGTATATGTTCTTATAGTTATTTTTATTTTTTTAAAACTACTATTAAAATGTGAGGAATTTAAAATTCACTCATTAAGGTACTAGAAAATTACAGAGTACTAGATTAGTATTCAAAGGTATGACTTTGAGGTGTTTATGATGTTTAAGCAAGAGACTAATAGCGAGATGTACAAAAAGTTTACAAAATAATGTAAACACCATGAACACTCTTACTGAGACCATAGAGAATGATTTTTTGATAAAAATAATACTTTAAGCACTACCTTAAAGGGGAATTCCAAGAATGTTGTTCTTGAAGAAAGAAAATAATTTTCTAAATATACCATGTATAAACTTATTGGATCATTACTTTAGTAAATAATTGAGTTGAAAAATATTATAACAGGATGGGGTCGAAGCCTATTTTTATTACGGAAATAAAGAACGCTTTTTTTTCAAGGTTGAGAGGTAACCCTTACATGAAATAATGTCCTAGTGTCCCATAGGTATTACAATTTTATATGGATTAGGGTTTAAGATCATAGTGAACCAGAATCTTAATTATATATATATATATATTTATATAGATCATAAGGACCTTGAAAAATATGACTTGGTGTCCTAATAGGTAGCATGTGTCATGAAAAAGAACAAGTAAAACATCACACAGGCCCCTACTAATCCATTGCACCTATGATGCCAGTCAAGGATGTTGCATTTCCCCTATTACTAAATTTTCATGCTGTTATTTTCTAATACAACATGGAAGGAAACCCTTTTATCATATACTTGTATATGGGGTGGGTCATATGATTGGTGAAAATACATTAATTTATCTTTCATGCTACCCACATAATGATGCTTGCGTGGCCTCTCACTGTACCATCAACCAGATGCTTTAGATGATCTAACTCATTACACTATGTAGACTATCATGTTCCAAGGAACCCATTCACCCCACATTGGAATGAGGAAATATGGATGAATGCTATGTTTTATCACACTCATACCAATTTTTAGTCTGCCCACCCAGTGGTACCAATATTTTAACATGTTTCAACACCTGAAAATTGCACTGAGTCATATCTCTAGTCCCAAAATGTTACCTACATACCATAAATTGAAAGAATAAAAGACTTTAATGCATGTAATATAGTCCTAGTGACCCAAATTTCTAATAAATGTCTTGAAATTCCATATATTATTAATATACGATGTTACTATAGTACAACTACAACAATTCTTCAACAACTAAATACCATCGAGGATTGAACCCCTAACCATGAGGATTCCAAGAATGGTCTTATGACACTCAGTAAAAAATTCTTGAACTAATTAATGTAATGAAAATTGGGAAAGAAAACATTGGATTTTTAAAATAAAGGGGATAAGTTATTTGATCAAAAAATATATCGAAGTATAATTTTAACCACTTAGAAATATACCATACTTGTTGGAAATATAATATTCCTGTTAATTGAATGTTGAATAATGGATACACTTCTGAAATTGTTTTGAAAAAACAAAAATTGCATTTAAAATCATGATATTGTTGGTCATGCGAGTGTAAATGAATATTTCAAGCCTTATTTTTTGAAACCTCTATTATGAATATTTATATGAGGTATAATTTCATAATTATTATGTTAACTAATTGGTGTATTATAATTATTAAAATTTATCAATGTTCATATTTTTTGTCGAAATTTATATAATAATTATGAAATTTCATCACATATCAATAATATTTTTTATATTTTCAGTCCCTTATGTTATATATATATAAATATAAAATAGAAGAAGAAGGACTCCGAAGAAATTTTAATAAAACCACAAAATGATTTTGATGTGCTTTAAATATAAGTAAAAAACAAAAAGTCGTTTTTAATACCTATCATGAAAAGGTAAAACTATAAACTCCAATTACATTTATTATAATTTTTTAACATCTATTATTTATTATTTTTAAAATTTTTATGGACCTTGAGATGATTATTATAATGATTAAAGTTAATTCGATGATATATTTTATTGATCAAATGAATGAATATACAAAAACTCGAACACACCCGACACAACTTTTTTGTTTGAATTAGACTATCTTTAAATTTTTATATACCATATATTATATAAATACATTATAATACATTTTAAAAATATTTTTTGATGATAATTATGTCTTTTTTATCAATAGTTATATAGTTTTAAGGAACTTCCCAAGAGTTTTTAATAGATTACCATGTTTGATAGTATACAAAATACACAACATCGAGCATAAACAAACCATGAAATATTATTATTTAAATGTGGCCACTATAAACTAGTTATTAAATTGATGGGAATGAATAGAATTAAATAATTTTGATATATATATTTATATAGATAAATTTTATAATCAGTATAAATTTATTGACTAATTCTTAGGAAAAAAGAACTTGATTTTAATTAAATTATTTTTATTCTCCAAAAAATATTTTCTTCAAAAATGATATATATATGTATTTTTATGAGAAAATATTATTCTTAATTTTTGAATTTTTTTTGAAAATATATTTGATAAAAATGAAACTAATCTTTGAAATAATCATAAAAAACTTTTTTAAGGATAAATTTTGAGAATTTTCTGAAAATATTTCTTTTTATTGAATAGTGAACAATATTGATTTTTATGGAAAATTGAATTTTATTTTTTGAATATTTACAAATAAAAATTATATTTTGGATTATTTTAAAATTTAATTATTTATTTTTTATTTAAAATAATTCAATTATGGGTCTTTAATGAATTTTATACATGAATTTTGTATAATTTTTTTTGTATGTAAAAATCCATTTTTAAGAAAAACGTTTTTTTGTCACGTTTTGTCAATTTAATTTAAAATTAAATTCTACCACTTCAATGTTTTGAATCTTAAAAAATAAAATCCATATTTTTAATTAATGAGTTCAAATTTAATAAATATTTCCCTTTTAATTTTAGTAATTATGAATTGTAATTATAGTAATTTTTGTTACATTGGGAAAGTGTAAATCAGGTAATTAAATATTACAAATAATATAAATAGGACTATAAAATGACAGCAACACTTTCCTTAATTTAATTATAGAGTTATATTTCATCCATAATAATCCAAGATTCAGTTATAAGAGCTTTTTTCAATTTGGATGTGATTATGACCTTTATAATAGTTTTTGTATAGAGAATTGAAAAATGTCACACTCTTATTTTTAATAACTATAATATTTATAGCATGTGAATAAATAGAGAAAATGTTTGGATATAAATAGTAATTGTAAATTTAAATTATTTATATTCATAATTTTATTTTATTTTTTAATTTTTATTGAAGATATAATTACCTTAAATGCTTGCACAATACCGAGGTCGTAATTATTTTATAAATGGAAGAATAAATGACTGATATGAAAAATGTTAAAATTAGTATAACATGAAAGAATTATTGTGAACAATGATTTTTTTTAGATAAAAAAACATGTTATGGATGTATTAAAATAGTTTATTCAAATAATTTTTTTGATGTTGTAAATGTCGAATTAAATGAATAGTTCTGCAATTACCATTATTGATATTTCATGAAAATATTATTTTATTAAATGATATAAAATTCCTAAAAATATCATCTTAATCCAAGTTAATAGGATACAATTTATGAAATCAAATATGATCTTTTTATAATACTTTTTTTACATTTACCATCTCTATCTTGACCTTCAAGGAGTAAAAAACCATGTAATCGTGGTAAGTGTGAAAAGGGTTAATGGGTGGGGGGGGGGGGGGGTCAAAACCAATTTATGAGGTTAAGAATGTTATACAAACATGTAAACATTTATTATATTAGGGTATTTAGACTCATATTAATATTATTTTATTATACCCTATATTTTGATCCATTTTTACATCACAATTAATTTATATTAATTTAATATTATAATAAATTCTAAAAGTTCCCCTACCCACTCTTATAAAAGGGAACCAATTATTCTCATTTCATAATACTTAAAAACCCATTTATTTAAAAAAATATGACCAATGAAATTAATAAAATCCTTACAGACTTTGTAGAGTCATTATGTATGGAATAATACCAACCTTAGTTTTCTTAAGGTGTTAAGAAAAGAGGGTTGTCTGAAGTAGAGATATCATTCTCAACTGGACGTTTCACTTTTATTTCTTCCTCAAACTCCTTAGAATATTCTTCAACCCTTATATTATAATAAAAATAATAATATTCAATATAATTATACATTATTATGTTAAGGTAATAACTTATCTCTATTTCTAACCTCCATCAAATGGGAAAGGAATCCAACATTCATGTGTATGACGGACTACCGCCTCACAAACTGATGTAATTCAATTTCGATCACCACATCTCATAACTAGTGATAATTTTGGATTTAATGTATATATATTATATTCATGAAATATTTATCATTTTTTAAATTTAATATAGAACCTATTTTTATACCATTCTATTCACTGAAAAATGATATCGCTGTTCTTGCATACGTATAGGCTACCACCTCCACGAAGAGATGTGATTTGTTTTTCCGACCCATATCACATGGATTATATATAGGTATATTTAATTAAAATATAGTTTTTATAATATTATGAACATTATATAAATATAAAATAATACTTACCTTGTTTCCACAATGATCATTGAAAAATGGAAACGTTACTCATGTGTATGTACGACCTATCATCTTCATAATTTTAATGTATTTCATTTTTCAAAAACATATTTCATTATTGGGTTTAAAAGTATAATAGATATATAAAAATTAAAATTATTTTGTCATTATTGTTCTTCATATTATGTAATAATGGCCTATTTGACCACTGTCAATCTACCAAAGTCATTTTTGAAAAATGAACCGAATATCGCCAAAATGGCCCACATGAACTTAATTGATGAAGTAATTGTATATAACATTGTAGAACGTGAAATTAAAGGAATAATAAACATTAAAAAGGATCAAAAAATTTAATATATTAAAATAATTTTATTATTCCAGAATATAAATAACATATATGAAAAGTGGTACTCGAGGTAAGGTATATTTTACTTTTAAAACCCCATTTTAAATGTTTTTAAAGTTTTATTTTCTAAAAATTTATCTTACATGTTAATGTAATTATAAATTATTTAAGAATAAATATGATTTAAACACAAAGGGTTTATAAAGATAATTTTTTTTTCTATTATTTACTTATTTATAATGTTTTTATAAGAAATAACCTTCTTAAGATTTTACATAAGAGACATTATTTTAAAAATATTCTTTTAAGGTTCACCTTTCAAATATTTTTCTATCATTTCCATGTTTTAAAAGTTATTTTAAAAATTTATATATATAGACATATAATAATTATAAAATAAAATTTATATATCTTTGACAATCTTACAAACATTTTCAAAAAAGAAATATTTTTGATGGAATATTTTGAATTTATTTATAAAATATGAAATGAATGTTCTATATTAATGTATATGGAAATGATGAATTTTATTAATTATATAAGATTTATTTTAAGTTTTAATTTCTAAAAAGTATTTCATATTTTATTCTTGGAAAACCCTATTTCCCCTTTTCTACAAATTCTGGTTTTGAAAAATGGGATTTTAAAAGAAAACTATATTTTGATATCTAAAAGTGTTTTACATATGAGTTTAGAAGAGTTTTCCCAAGGTTTTATAATGAAAACTACAAGAATAAATTGTTTTATTCATGATATGTTACTTGAAAATTATATATGAAATAATGTCTCATATTGATATATCTTATATGATTGGTGCGCTGAGATAGTGTCGGGTGAGCCTGATATAAATTATACGATAGGTTTGATCAGATAACACTGGGTGAGACCGATATTGAATATATATATTGGTACCCCAAATAGAAGTTAACAGAATTGGGTAACAGTAATTTTCTTAATATTAAATAAGGGGGGATTTACCCAGGGGTTTATCCTATGGTTTAACCGAGATACACTTATTTTGACACAGGTTTAATAGAGGTTATGAATAAGATACTCTATATTTGTTGAAAGGATTTTTATTTTCTTGTAATGGGTTTTTAATGTTTTCGTTGAGTAAAATGTGTGTTCATTTTTCATAAGGAAATGATTTATTTCATTCTCTCAAATAAAATTGATATAAAGGAAAACATTTTGTGGGTTTTCATGTTTTTCACTAGGCTAATGTATTTCCTTCTTTTTATGTCCCTTGTTAATCTTTTTTTCTCATCCCACATTTTAAAATGTTTTCACTGGATGAGTTGAGATAAAGATTATTTGAAGATGAAAATTATGAAGATGTATCATTAAAATAAAGCATTTTTATTTTTAAAAGTGTTTTTGATGGAAAAATAGATATTGAATAGATGTTTCAACTTTTTAATATATGAGTTTTTATATAATATTTATGATATAACACTCTAAAAATATAAACTTAAAAGAACATTAAAAATGTAAAAAAGTGAATCTAGAATATGTAATGTTTATGGTTAGTTCCTAATAGTTTGTATTAGAGAATTGTTTATATAGAATAAGAGGTTAGGATGTTAATTTATCATAAGTTAAAATTCATATATAACTATAATGGTTAGTATGTTTAGGAGAATTATTGTTATTTTGGAAATATCAAAAGAGTTGAAGATAACATGGTTAATGATATCATAGTTTTGATCCTCCTAATAAGATAGTTTATTATGTTTTTATTGGTATACTCACGCTTAACCTTTTGGTTTTAATAAATGGATAGATCCATTAGGAAACAAATTAGTGATGGTT
This sequence comes from Viscum album, assembly GCA_963277665.1. Taxonomy (NCBI): domain Eukaryota; kingdom Viridiplantae; phylum Streptophyta; class Magnoliopsida; order Santalales; family Viscaceae; genus Viscum; species Viscum album. The sequence continues at coordinate 820,551,147 of OY728165.1, forward strand.
GTGAATGAAAATGAGGTAGCTATCTGAATTAGTAACCAAATGATACAGGAGCTATAGTGAAGAATTTTAAGTTTCTTAGTCTGGATTCAAGTATCCCTAATAGGGGGAGGGTGTGAATCAATAATGTATTTTTCTTTTATTTTTCCTTATTTATGAAACAACCATCACCTCCAATTAAATATTTCTTTCCCTACTAAACAAAATTGAACCTTACATTAATAAGTTCTTAGAAATAAACAAGGTTCAATACTCAAAAGGAGTAGCTATATCTTTGGTATGGTTTGAAAACAATCCAATACCACACAATCCACTAGAAAATAATACTTTGATGTGGAATAAAATGAGTACAATGTTCCCTTACACTTGTGTAGAACTTTGAGAACAATATAATAGTGCATGTTCTTTTTCTGGAACAAAATGATGCAACACAATTTCATGGTGCTTCTAGACCCACTTCTATCAATTTGATCATTAAAAACAATTATTCTCTTTGTTACCCAGAATCTGGAAAGAACATCCCGTAGTCCTCCATGAATTATCCTGCTTCCTCCATGAACTACCTGTATCCTCTATAAACTATGTTGCACCATGTGGTGCGAGTGATTCCAATACCACCTCTTCCTTCGTGAACTATATCTGATTTTTGGATGGAAAATTACTCACATACCACCTTTTATATGTGTTCCATTTTCCATTGCGGGCTATTGGTTACCACCAAATTTTTCCATGTACTATCTCCAAGAACTATCTCCTTCACAGAAATCTTTCCTCCATGAACTGCTTCCCCCTTTGTGGAATTATCCTTTGTGAACTAATTCATACTTTTCCAGAGTATTCGCACTGTGATAATCTATTATTATAAAATTTTCTCTCCAATTAATGATGTTATTAGGTTCCTTTATATAGGTAAATGTATCCATAAATCCTACCAATCTGATTTGCCAAAAATTTCGATTCTGTATAGCCTTTATCGCGGAATGTGCTCATCCCAAAAACCCTTTTTCCCTCTACGGTCCGTGTAGCACCTTTCTTCCCTCATAGAGACCAATCTCTTCCAAGAAAAAATCAACACCTCACCTTTACAAATGAATCCCTTCCCATGAACTACAAGCCTCCCACGTATTGTGATCCACCTGAAAACCATTTTCCCTACATGGTTCACATAGCATACTTTGTTGTCCGTATAACGTGTCTAAGAGTAATCCTTTCATTTTTGATTTTCATTCTCCATTATTCATACCTCATATGTGGTTCGTGAACTATCCTTCAATTTCCACGAACCATTCTTCACAAAAATCCTTTGTTTTCCATAAAACATTCTCATGTTTTTTGACCTAAAAAATTAGCAAACACTTGGAAACAACACTAGCTTAAAAATATGCTTCAGAAACACCATCCATGCATATTTGTGATCACTTTATTTTATCATGAACCTTATCATTCATGATTTTTAACCTTCAATAATCCATATTTAGCATTGTTATATTTTAAAAGGAGAGTACTAAAAATTCTTTGTCTTCCAAAAACATCATTCTTTCTTATCAAACCTGATTATGATTGGTAACACAATTTATACCTCTTTCCTTCAATAGGATTGTATCAAATTTTCTACAAAAAAGTCATGATATTTTTGAAATAAAAACTAGGAAAACATCTTCATATTATCCAATAATTTTACAATGTGAATTTATTTATCCTTTTTGACAACAAAATACAATATTCCTGAAAACAACATTTCCTTACTTAAAAAAACTTCCCCATCCAACTTTTTCCCAATAATCTCCCCTTTGGATTTTTTTATGAAATAAGAATCATAATTCACTGAAATTTATAGCCTCAAACTATGGATTACTTATTAACAATTCTAAGACTATGAGAACTAACTCATTTTAGGAAAGAAGAATTATTGATAGCAAAACCATGTTTCCGAAAAGTAGTAGTGACTATGAAATCTCTTCATCATTTCTTCTCCAGCCTTTCTTCCCTAAATTTCTTCCCTTATTGATCATTTCTATAATAAAAAAAATTTATTTCAAACAACTAATCCCATAGACTATTATAATATTTCATACACTTACATGATGTATTCATAGCTTACCCATACCGTCCCCTTTATGCATGCTTCTATAAGGATATATTTATGAAAAAATTATCCCCCTTGACAACACTATTCATAGGGAAGACAAGAGAGGGGATAGAAACACAAATCTCAACCTTGATGAGAAGAAGGTTGGACACCCATGTTCAACATAAATTTATAAAATGGTTTATTTGGTAACGTTTTTGTGAATATGTTAGCAAATTGTTTTGATGTAAGAACATACTCATGCTTCAATTCATTATTCTCCACTTTCTCTTTGGTGAAGTGGTACTTTATTTCAATATTTGTTGAATGATAATGCTATATTGGATTCCTTATAAGATTTATTTCACTTTGATTATCACATTCCAAGATATAGGGTAAATTTACATCAACTAGTAATTATTCCAACTAATTTTTCATCCACATAAGTTGGGTAGTTTCTTGAGTGGAAGAAACATATTCAAATTTAGCCCTGATAAGAGTTACTGAATTATATTTATTTGAATGAAAACTAACATAAATTTTACCAAGAAAACATCTACACCAGATGTGGATCTTATATAATCACCATTTTATACCCAATCATAATTTGAATACCCAAACAATTCAATACTTAATGAGCTATCATACCTGATTCTAATTTTGTGTGTGCCTTTGATGTATTTGAGAATTATTTTTCCTGTGATCAGATGTGATTCTTTAGGATAACTCTAAAATCTTGTACATAAGGTAATAACATAAAAAATATCAGGTATTGTGTTAGTAAAATACAAAAACCTTCTAATCTTGTTTCAAAAATCATTCTAATCAAATTATTTTCCTTCACCATCTTTTGAAAATTTCGTTGACATTGAAATTGGTATAAAAACTAGTTTGAAATTTTCCATTCCAAAATTTTTAATAAGTTCCTTAGCATAATTTTCTTAAGAGATAAAAATGGGTTTTTTATTTTTTGAAATTTGTAACCCAAGAAGGTATTTCGTTTCTCCTAGCATGAATATCTCAAACAAGTTTTTCATCTCTTCAAAAAATATTTCGCAGGATCTTTCATCATTTCCTGTAAAGATGATATCATTAATATAAATAATTACAATGATAGAAAACTACTAAAATTATTTTATGTAATTATTTCTATCAACTCTTCCCTTCTTAAAACTCATCTTCTTTAAGAAAGTATCCTAATTAGTGTACCTGGCCTTTAGAGCTTGTTTTGGACTATAACAGGCTTTCTTCAACCTAGACACATGATTTTCATCTTTCCTAACAATAATGCCTCATGGTTGTTCAATGTAAACTTCCTCTTAAAGATCCACATTTAGAAATTTGGACCTCACATTCATTTGATTTTTTAAATTTTTTTGTGAAATAATAACAAGAAATATTCTAATTGTTTCTAACCTTTCCACTGGAGCAAAAGTCTAATCAAAATTGACTCCTTCAATTTGTGAGTAACCTTTTAACAATAACCTTGTCTTGTTTCTTATCATCTCTTTTTACTCATTCATCTTGTTCTAGAATCCCATTTTGTAGCAATAAAATTCTTGTTGTCCTAATTGGGTACAAGTTACCAAGTATCATTCTTTTCTATACCATAAATCTCTTTATTCATAGAATGAACGCATTTTGGATGCTCTAAAGCTTCACTCACATCATTCAGCTTGAATTTTGTATACAAAGAAGTGTGTGTAACAACTTTTGAAAATTTTCTTATTCGAACCTTAAAATGTTTATTTCCAATAATGTTCTAAGCCTCCAATTTCTTCCTTATTGTAGGATGAGATATTTGAGTTTCATCCTTATCACTTAAAAAATCTAAGTCAGATTCTTCTTCTCCGGTAGGATTACCACTATCAACAAAATTATCAAAATTATTAACAAAACATTCTTTATCCTACTCAACTTGCATTTTAGCCTAAGTCTACTTTTCATTATCAAAATTTTTGTTAACTTTCACATAAAAAAATTCGACAATTATTCATTTTTATTTTATAAAAAACATGTATCCAATTCCTTCTAGAGAATATCCCAAAAAATTCCATCTTCACTTATTTTTTCACACTTTCCATGGTTTCCACCTTTATTTTTTATGATACATGGAATCCCAAAAACTCTTAAATGTCTTAAACTTGGAATTTTTCCATAAAACATTTCATATGGAGTCATATCTGAACATAGTGTGTAGAAATATTGGGTTTGGATATACACATTAGTACTCATGGATTTCCTTCAATAGTAATGAGATAGACCATGTTCAAGTTACATAGTTCTCCCCATTTTCACCATACTTATATTATTTGTTTTAGAAACCCCATTTTGTTGAGGTGTGTATGGAAAAATGAGCTAATTCTGTATTCCATGCTTGTCAAGATAATTTCATAATTCTTCATTCTTATACTCCCCACCATTATCAGTTCTAAACTTCTTCACTGAATACTCACATTCCTTATCTAATTTCCTCCTGAAACTCGTAATTTTTTAGAGAATTTGACTTATGTCTCAAGTACATAACATAAGTGTTGCGAGTAAATTCATAAATGAATGTGATAAAGTACTTATATCCATTTTTTTATTATTTTCTAACTAGACCATAGATATTAGAATGAATAATTTCTAGGGGTTGTTTTGAAAAAATTTCAACTTTCTAATGAACATAATTTTTAATCTTTCCTTTTTGAAAAATATTGTAACACAAATCTATTATTCTTGATATATTATGAATATATCAAAAAGTTTCTTTATTTTATAACATGATCATGTTTGTTTGACACAAATGTACCATCCTTTTATGCCATAATTTATTTTCTTCCTCCATACCCAAGAAGCAAGAGTTTTATATTTCACCAACTTGAAATTTTTTTCCCTTTTTACATTGTCCTCTTATAACTATCTTTCCATATTATTCACTTTTCATTAAAAAACTATATTTTCTAAACATAACTCTGTTACCCTCATCAAAAAGTTGTGAAAAACTCAATAATTTTTTTAACCAAAAAAATAATAATGTTTTATTAGATTTCATATTTTATTTTCCAATGATGGTGGATCCAACACCTTTGATTATGATAGATTCATAATATCAAAATGTCGTAGTTATTTCTTTAAATCATTTCACATTAATCAAAAACTTTGTTTCACCTATCATATGAGAATAATATCCACATTAAACAATCCATGTTCTTTATCTTTTTATCTATTTCAAAGAAGTTTCAATAATAAGTGCTTTTCCTTCTTCCTTTTCTTTCTTCAACTCTAGCTTCTAAGAATTGTTAAGGATATTTATTTGTACAATTAATAAATTAATACAACCATTAACAACATTTCAAGGTCATTCACATTATTCACAAATAGTTTCTAGTGGTTGGAACCTATTCTCAACATTCACACCAACCATATCGCGTTTCTTTTGAATTTTCTCCTCAAAATTATTATTTTTAGAGGATTGAATCCACCTTAAACCTTTACTTACATAACTTATGGAGTAGTATTAATGTTGTTGGTTGAACCAACACATATTTTATGAATGCCCAAATCCACTGTTATACCAGCAATATCCATAGAAAGATTACTTGCCTCTAATTTTTTTAGGATTGACTAGTGTTGTGAGTATGTTTCTTAAGAAACCTTCTTAACATAACTTTATTGAGAACGGAGATTTATATTTCCAAACAGAATAGTCTTCTTCAACCTAGATTTCATTCTATCCTTTTCATAACTAGAAGTAATATATTTTTTTTCTTTAAACTCCTGATATTTAGAAACATATGACCTTTCAACATTTTTATTTTTGGAAACATATATAACTTTCCTAGAATTATTCTTCTCAGAAATAATTTCAGCATTCTTCTCAACCTTTGAATGTTACTTTTGTTGATCCTTCTTAGCATCATCCTTACTAGAAATTTCACCAACTTTTGAGATAAAGTTTTTGAAACTTATATCCCTCTTTTCGTCTTTAGAAAGTTTTTGTTTGAAAATTTATAGCTCCTATTATTTTTCCTTAATCTTAAATTATATATGTTCATTACTATTCTTTTATTTCTCTACAAAATTATCAGAACCTTCAGTCTATTTTCCAAGATTTACTCTATCATTAGGAAAAATTTATTGATTTTTTAATGAGGAATATTAATTCCTATACTTTATGTTTTCCTTCTCAAGACTTATAATCTTTCTAAGATATTTATTCAAATCATATTTCAGATGAAATTCAAGTTGAGTTTCTTCTTCTTCAGAACTAATGCTCCTAAAATCTTCATTATTCACTACTACAATAAATTTATTCTCTCAAGCTTTCTTAATTTTTTTTTTCAGATTCTAATTACCTATATTCTTCTTCTTTATCTTTAGAAAAAATGATTCTTTTTCTTGATTTGGTGAAAATTTTATCCAATCCTATGGAAAAATATTTATCTTTATCTCCTTGTTTCTTCCATGACCTTCTTGGACTTATTTCTTCTTCATCACTAGATTATTCATTCTTTATTTGAGGGAAATTTTACACAAATATCTCGACAAATCCACATTAAAAACACTTCGAAAAAAAAGTTTACATATCTCATTTTTAGATTCAGATCCAGCAACATCATCTTTCTGAAGAACCTTATTATACTTTTCTTTCCTAGAGGATTTTAAAGACTTTCTCTATCATCCTTTATTTTTCTATTCATAGTATTCTACCTTACCATTTCATAAGTAATGAGAGTGATATTTAAATCATCGAAAGATACTTGTTGAGGGTATCTATCTACCAATGAAGAAACTTTAACATCAATCTTATCGGGTAGAATTCTTAATAACTTTTAATCAACTATAAAATTCTCCAATTTTTCACCAAGACATATGATAGTGCTAAAAATTTCATTTACCCTGGTAAAGGAGTTTCCAACAGATTCAAACATTTTTAAATCTTCATACATAAGCCTTCAGTTTTTTAGTTTTTCCTTTTTCACTTTTTTATTTACTTTATAGATCTCTTTCATCTTATCCTATGTACCCTTATCTGTGGAAAAGCATTCACTCTTAAAAACTCAATTTAATAAAGTGATGAGAGTAAAAGTTTTTAAACACTTTTATCATTTTCATGATTCTTCCTAACGTTAGGTGTTAGAGGAACATTGTAATCAATAGGAGGAAATCAATATGTTGTAGCTTAAAGAACTTCATACCCAAGAGAAATAAGATAAGTGATCATTATATCTTTCAAGATATAATAATTATTTCTATAAAATATCAAAATCCCCTTATTGTTCATGCAACTCATATTTTCCATCACAAATTCTATTCAAAACTTCATAAAAGAATAAAGGATGGGAACCTGTCACTCTGACACTAATTGAATTTTACTAGTCAGGATTCAAATATCAATGAGACGGGGGGGGGGGGAGGGATGAGGTGAATCAGTAATCTATTTTTCTTTTATGTTTCATTTATTATGAAACAAACTTCACCCCTTGTTAAATATCTATTTCCCTTATAAACAAAACTCATCCACACATCAAAAGGAACACAAGAATTTACAAGGTTCACTACTCAACAAGAGTAGATACATTATAGGTATGGTTTAAAAACAATCCAATACCAAAAAATTCTCTATAAAATAATACCTTGATATGGAATACAATGATAGGATGTTCTGTTACACTTGTGTAGAACTATGAAAACAATCCAATAGTGTGTGTGATTATTGTAGAACAAAATGATACTATACAATGTTACGGTGATTCTTGATAAACTTCTTAAAAATTTACCTTTCAAAAAAATTCTTCCCTTTCCTACTATAAATATAGTAATAACTTCCTACAGTCCTCTGGAAAATGTCATTCTTCCTCCATGAACAACCTATACCCTCTGCGAACTGAGTTGCACTGCATGGCCTGAGTGATTCATGGACCACATCTTCCTCCCCAAACAATCTATACTATATGGATAGAAAATTCATCATGGAACACCTTTCATATGAAATCCCTATTCCTTTGTTGGATACATATCACCATAAACTTCTTCCGTAGATTGTCACCACGAACTATCTCCTTCGCTGAAATATTTCCTCTGTGTACTGCTTACTACTTCGTAGAATTCTCCCTCGCAAACTACTTTGAACTTCTCTAAAGTCTTCTAAAATTATGATCTATCCTTATAAAATTCACCGACCTATTAATGAGGGTATTATGTTTCTTTATATAGGAAAATAACTATGAAAATCTTATAAATCTGATTTTCCAAAAATTTAGACGTGGGATAGCCTTTGTCGCAAAATGTTCTCTTCCTATGAACTATTTTTCCTCTATGGTCCTTATAGATCCTTTATTCCCTCATGATAACCAATTTATTACAAAAAAAAACCATCTATCATCCCAAAAAATTTACTTCTTGTGAACTATAATCCTCCCATATACTTTGTTCCTCCCATAAACCGTTTTTAATATGCCGTTCACATATCATCCTTTGCGGTCCACATAACACTTCTACGAAGAATACTTCCTTTTATAATTTTACATCACTGTTATGAATACCTCCAATGTGGTCCGTGAACTATCCTTCATTGTATTAGAACCATTCTTCATATAAACCATTCCATTGATAAAAAACTCTATATTTTTATGTTCTAAAAATTGGGAAACAATAGGAAACAACTCCACCTTAAACTTTTACTTCCAAAACTCCATTCATACCGATTATTGATCATATAATTTCTTCAAAAACCTTATCAATCATGATTTTTAACCTTTGATTGTCCAAATTTAGAATCATAATATTTTCAATGGAAAGTACTAGAACTTCATTGTCTTCCAACAACATCGTTATTTCCAATCAAACCTGATTATGATTGGCGAAAACTTTTTCCCCCTTTCATTGATTAGGCCTGTTTAACAAGTTCTCTAAAAAACATATGATATTTTTGAAATAAAATCTAGAAAATTATTTTCATTTTTTCTAAGACTTTTACAATGTGAATTTTTTTATCCTTTTTGACAAAAAAAAAGACAATATTCTTGAAAGAAATGTTTTCTTACCTCCAAAAAACATTTCTATCTAACTTGGTCCAAAAAATATCCCTATTTGGATTTTGTTTTCAACCAAGATTTATAGATCACTAAACTTTGTAGAAAAAAGCTATGTATTACTTATCAACAATTTTAAGCCTACATGAGTTAACTCATTACAAGAAACAAGAATTATTGACAACAAAACCATGTGTCCAAAAGCAATAGTGACTATAAAATCTTCTCAACATTTCTTCACCAGCCTTTATTCTCCATATTTCATAACATCATCAATATTACTGGAATAAAAATTTTTTGTTTCTTATAACCACTCCAACAAATAGTCAGTATTGTTCACAAACATACATGATGGATTCACACCTTACCCACAACTGCCCCTTTATTCATGCTTCTAAAAAGATATATTTAAGAAACAATTCTCCCCCTTGACAACACTATCCAAAGGTAAGATGAGATATGATACAAAAAACATACCACAAACTTGATGAGATGGAGGTTATCCACCCACGTTCAACATCAATTTATTAAATGGTTCCTTTAGTAATGGTTTTTTGAATATGTCAAAAAATGTTTCTAATGTAGGAACATACTCATTCTTCCATTAATTCGTCTCCACATGCTCTTTAATGAAGTGGTACATTATGTGAATATGTTTTGAATGATAATGTTGTACCGAATTATTTATAAGATTGATTCCACTTTGATTATAATATCCCAAGAAACAGTGTAACTTAACTTCAACAAGTAAGTCTTCCAACTAGGTTTTTATCCAAATATGCTGGGTAACAGCTTGAGTTGAATCAACATAATCAACTTCAACCATGATAAGAGTTACTGAATTCTATTTATTTGTATAAAAACAAAAACAAATTTTCCCCAAAAATAAAATTCTACTAGATGTGAATCTTTTATCATGAAAATATTTTTCCCAATCATCATCTGTATACCCAAACAACTAAATACCTTACTAGTTATCATACCTGGTTTCAAAATTTATTGTTCCATTGATGTATATGAGAATTCATTTTCCAGTGATCAATTGTGATTCTTTAGGAGAACTCTGAAATATTTTATATAAGGTAACAACAAAAACAATATCATGTCTTGAGGTAGTCAAATAAAAAAAATTCCAATCATCTATCAAAAATCATTTTGATCAACTTATTTATCTTCACCATATTAAGACAACTTGGTTCCCACTGAAATTAGTGGGGAAATCAGTTTCTAATTTTACATGCCAAACTTTTTAAGAATTTCCTTAGCATATTTTTCTTAAGAGAGAAAAATTTATTTCTTTTTTCTGTAAACTTTGTAACCCAAGAATGTATTTCATTTCTCCCTGAATTGACATATCAAACAACTTTTTCATATCTTCATCAAATATTTCACAAGATCAATCTTCATTTACAAAAAATATAATTTCATCAACATAAAAGATTATGATAAGAGAAGACTCCTGGCATTATTTGAAGCAAAGTTTGCTACTAACTCTTCCTTTCTTAAAACTCATTTTTTAAGCAAGTATCCAACTTTTAGTGCCATGAACTCAAAGCTTATCTTATCCCATACAAGGATTTCTTCAACCTACACACTTGAATTTCATCTTTCCCAATAATAAACCCACAAGACTGTTCAATGTTAACATCCTCATCAATATCCCCATTTATAAATTCAGACCTCACATATACTTGAAAAATTGTGTAACTTATTTGTGAAAAAATATAAATAAATATCCTCATTTTTATAACCTTTCCACTAGAGAAAAAGTATCATAAAAATCAAAAACTTTAATTTTTCAGTAATCTTTTTATACTGACCTTTCCTTGTTTCTTATCACTTCTCCTTCTTTATTCATCTTGTTACAGAAACCCATTTTTTACCAATAAAATTTTGGTTATTTGAATTGGGTATAATATCCCATGTATAATTCTTTTCTATCTAATAAAGAAATTAATTTCTAGCATGAACCCATTCCAAATGCTCAAAATCTTTATTCAATTATTCATCTTAACTTTGGAATACAAATAAGTGCATGTAACAACATTTTAAATTCTTTTCATTTGAACCTTATGATGTTGATCACCAATAATGATCTAAGCCTCCACTTTCTTCCTTAGTCTAGGATGTACTATTTCAGTTTAATCTTCGTAACTGAAATTATAGATTCAGATTCTTCGTCATGAGTAGGATTTCCATTGGCGAAATCATTGTTATAATTTTTAACAAAACATTCTTTATCTGTAACACCCCAGGTAAATAAAGAATATGAAATTTTCACATTTATCCATATTTGTGAATAAAATATTAATATAACTTTAAAGGGGACTCTATGCTCGATGGCGTACCTAATACACAACAATGAGTTTCTTGGTAATATTACATTACACACTAATAATAAAATAATATTATTTTAAATTGTAGTAAACACCTAGCCGTTGTAATGGTGGGAATGAACAAAACTACCTAAAAAATGATTATATATGTTTGTCGAATATTTTTAATTTTTACAATAAATGTTAGAGGATTAAAAATGCGAATGAATCCAATTTTAAGCGTAAACATTCTAATATTCTTTAAAAGGTCGATTAACCACCTTTTGATGAAGAACCTCTTTTAAATCCACTTTTTGACAATTTTATGTGTTACGTTTAACAAAATAAAATTCTTCTTTAGAATCGGGACATCAAAATTTACTTTGTGTAAATTTTTGGTATTTTTCCGATAAAGTTTTTTAATGAATAGTGAAAAATGTTGTATTTTAATTCAAAACCTCTTTTTAATATAATTTATTTATATTACTAGATTATCTTTTGAATTGGTTTTAAATTGAATTTATAATATATTTTCACCGTTTAATCCAATAGTGGTCTTTGGAATTATTTTTATCTTGAAATTGGACTTAAACTAGTGTCAATCTTTTGATACTTATTGTTTCATAAAAACACGCTATTTGTTCTGACATCAGGAATTAATTATTAAATTAATTAATGTAACTTATATGTTTTTAATTTTGTAAAATATACATCATTTTTGAATTCGGAATATCAAATATATCTTAGGGTGATTTTTTTGGTGTTTTTCTGAAAAACTTCAATTTTTGATGAATAGTGAAACCACTAAGTGGTAGTTTAAAAACTGATTTTTCGTTTAAATGAAACTTTACCACTTCTATGATTTGAATTTCAAAAATCTGGCATACATGGTTGTAATTAGGATGTAAAATGTGGTTCAATGGGATTAAAATAATTTTTTTGGTGAATAGTAACTTTTAAGTTTTTAATCGCGATTAGAGGTAATTAGTGTAATTTAAGGTAAAAATAATGTTTTAATAATATTAAATGACCTAGAAACATGTACTATCCTCATTGGATGTGTCATGTCCTACCAAGAAAATCCATGGGTCAACTTTGGGACCCCATGGAGCCACTTTGGTTGGAAAATGACATAAATAACTTTTTATTTAAAGTTAAAATAAAAATGTCCCAAGCATGAGTTGTTTTACTAAAACAATTTTTAAATGGGGTTATAAAAGTAATATTTTTGATTATAAATATTAATTATAAATTTAAAAAGTTTTTGTACATCATGATATTTTTTTATATAATTTTTAGACATTAAATAAATTAAATTATTTATGACATCATGATGATGCAGCGATTACCTCATTAATAAAGGATTTAAATTAAATAAAAGATAATGTTAAAACTATAACTTACACTTTTCAAAGACCTATTGGATGAGTATATTTCGAACCCTTACCACCTTATCCTCGAAATACATCAATTTGGGACCTTTAAAATCCGAAACGCATTTGAAAATAATGTAACATTTTGTAACTTTCCAAGAGTGCCCCTCCTCTCCTATTATAAAAGGCCCCCACCTCTACCACCTTACCCACACCTCTCAAGACTTTGGCTCGGCCAAACCCTGATCATTTTGTCTCTCCACATCACTATCTTACTCCTAGAAGCCTCACTTTGGGCAGAAGTCTTCCCAAGGAAGTCTTTGAGCTCAAATCAAAGAGAGATACCCGATTTTAAGGTAATGTCTTCACTTGTGTTCTTTTGTTTTATTTTACTTATCCAACCCCCTAAAATCTTTTTATTAATTTCTATTGTAACAACTCCAGTATCTTAAATATAATAGTATGTTGTTATAATAAGGATTCGAGCTACACTTTCACACAAATACATCTAATGGTTAAAGAACATACTGTTTCTGTGGATGGTGAATTTTTGCCTCACGAAATGATGATTGTTCAATATTCTTTTAACACCATCAAAGGTGGCCATTAATATGTCACTATATTTATATATGATATATTATATTTTTATGTTTTACTTAAGATTCTGTATTTTTCATTTATGGCATACCTTTATGGTTTCGATTATGGTTAAAGGCGATATCTTCATTTTAGGAAGTGCAGACTACCGCCCCCACAAAGTGATTTGATTCATTAATACCCTATGTGGTATGTATAAAGGATATATTTAATGATATTATATATGATAACATACTAGACTTATAATAATATTATGTATAATTATGTTTTAATTCCAATAAATAAGAAATAGAAATGGAAGTAGCATTCATGCGTACGTACAGCTTACCGTCTCCATGAACGATGCATTTCATTTCTTACTTCTAAATGTTATGTAATATTATAAATTCATGTATATAATGGATATATATTATATATATGATATCTACATAATGAATATAATTCTGGATATAATATATATTTTACCACATGAACAACTTGTAATTATAAAAGTTTATTTTTGACTCAAGTAGCAATGATCTACAAAACGACCATTATTAACTTAAATAATTACATAGTGTTCATAACATGGTAGTAAGTAATATATAAGGAATAATTAACTTGAAAAACGTTCTTAAGAAAGTATAAATTAACTCAAGTTTATTATTAAGGAGGTTAAAGAATGATCGAGTCATGTTGGACCCGAGGTAAGGGAACCTACCCCTCTCTTTCTTTTTAAGTACACTCTTTTTTGTCATTAATTTTAAGATAATATTTCTTATGATTGGGATGTTATTTTATATTAATGTTACTGTAATTTTTATGTTCATATGATGAGAGACCCTATTTTCTCTCATCAATCCATTTTGTAAGTTTTGAGTGGCGCCGTTATGCTGCCAAATTTTCGTAAGAGATCCAACCTCTCTCTTTCTGTTTAAGTACTCCCCTTTATGTCACTTCTTTCAGGCTCCTATTTATTACGTTGGGGGATGTTCTTTTATATTCCTCTTGGTTTACATTTTATTTTAATATTATTAGAGACCCTATTTTATCTCATCAATCCATTTTTGGAAGTTTTAAGTGGCACTGTTAGGCTGCCGAGTTTTCGTAAGGGATTTTTCATCTCACTTTTAGTCCTGTAAGATTTATGCTACATTTGCCACCATTTCCTTTGTATGGTGTATGTACTTCCCATTATTATACTCTTTGTGTAATACAATTTCATTTATGTGTATTTACATATTCATTGTATGACCCTTCTTCAATGGGGTGTACGTTTCGAATGTTACCCAAGTCGGTAAGGGAACCTTTCACCCTCCTCTTTTTAAAAGACTTCTTTTGTTATGTATTTTAATTCACATAATATTATGTTGGGATATGTTATTATATATACTTATTGATGTAAATTTAATGTCTGAGTGATGAGATACCCTTTTTATCTCTCATCAACTCTTTTTCTAAATTTTGAAGTGACGCCGTTAGGCTCTCGATTTTTTGCAAGGGAACTTCTTAACCCAATTTTGATTATTTGGGATAAACTTGTAATCCTTGAATATGTCGTTCTATGAATATGTGTGAATGTCCTATGATTGTTTTACACTTAATATCCACTTATATTTTGTGTGTTCATTTGTCACACATAATTATGTAATTGATTTATCTTTAATCCAAGGATACCGTCTTTGTAAGGGACATCGTCTCAATCTCCTTTCATTGAGGATTATTTTGTTTTATACACAAATTTATTTTATACGGTGTATTAACCCCTTTGACTTTTCATTTATTCAAAAGAAATCTTTTTATACAAAGCGTTTTACTAAACGACAAAAGGAGTGTTTTTCTTGTCGTAAGTATGCAGCGATAATGACTTCTCTGCAGCCATGACCATTATTTGAGTTTCGACTTCCTCTACAATCCATAACTTTTTTTGAATGAAAAATAAATACCATGTTTTAATCTTCTTTTATTTTGGCATTGAAAATGGTTTTCATAATTTTTTTATATCAATGATTTTTATTGATATCTTGTGATTGAAAAGTGGAAATGTTATGTTTCCTTTATACATGTTTTATGTGATACAATTATGTTATGGTTCTTGGGAATTATTATGAAGATGGGTGGTTCCGTGATAAACTAAGGATGGGTGAGCCCGATATAGCTCTCCAATTCATTGGGTAACGCGAAGGGGTTAAACGTTAAGGTTTCTGTGAAGATATTTAGGGAATATACTGTGATGGGTATTCCAAACGTAACCAAGAGGGTTACTCCCTACGTAAGAATGTTATGAATGCCTCAAGTTACCTTTATGCCTTATGATTTCTATTATTTATTCATGATTTGATGAGGTATGTTAAAATGCTTATGTTTTATGAGTAAAGTATGATTTCATACAAGGACTAATGTTTTCTTTTCATACTTTTATATCCTTTACTGAGCTTTTTATGCTCATCCCATGTTTTTGAAATTTTTTTCAAAGGTCAAGGGAAAGGTGAAAGATATGATGATAGTGTCAAGGAAGTGTCAAGAAAGAATCCATGTTTTATTTTAAATATGTTTCCGTTGGTGGAAAAAAACAAATACTATATTTTATGTAACCACTTTGTTTAAATGTGGAATGTAATTCATGATTTATGATCTAATTATCTAAAACTCTAAACCTGAAAATATCCTCAATGTGAATTATTAATTTAATTAAATATTAAGTAAGGTTTAAGGCCAGAGCCTTATAGTTGGTATCAAAGGTTGGTTTAGAAACTTTAGAGGTTAGGGTATTCTCCAGGCATAAGTGACATTACCATAATGGTTAGGATTTTAGAAAGAGTCATAGTTTTAGATAAAGTGAATGAGTAAGTATATCTTAGTGTTTATCTTCCTCTTTAGTAAATGATGGTTTTGTTGATATACTCACACTGACATTTCTGTTTTTAGTGAATGGATGGATCTATCAGGCACCAAAGTGACAATAGTTTTGAAGGAAACTGTGGTGGTTCTCTGATTAAGAGACTGGATGAAATGGGGGATTCAATGAGGAAACTCGTGGTTGTTCTAAACCAACTATAAAGGATTCATGATCAACCACTTGTACCTTGGTATGTTATGTAATGCAGCATGTACAAGATGACCAATCGATGTGGATGTTCAGGTAATAATTATAAAGGTAACCATTAGGGTTTATATGATCCTTACTTTTGAGGTAATTATGGGTTATTATATATTATGATGGAAAATGAAAGTCATGAGATAAACTTGTTGTTAAAATATGTTATGATTATTTTTGAAGATTTTATCTCGTTTTGGAGAATTTTTTAAGAATGATATAGTTTTGGAAAAAGGACAACACGCAGACCGTGTGTCAACCTGTCGCGTCGGACAAAGCTGTGGGAATCGAACCCACAACCAAAGTGCAACTGGTATTTATCGCCTACCACTGGACTCCATGAATTCCCTGGTTAGTTTGACTAATTTTTTTTAGTTAGATGATTTTAGGAATCAAGAGTAATTTTATTTTGGGTTATCTATGGAAATGATTAACCTATCATCGAGGATATGTGTTTAGGTTAATTACTTTTCAATATGATAATTTAAGAGCAACTGATGTTATTTGGAGATAAAAGTTAATTTGTACCTAGGAAGATTATGTGATTAAATCATTAAAATATTTGGGTTTCAATCTTAGTTTGGTTTACTTTGAAGAATTTTATGGACAATTGTTTATCGAATGGTCTTCGTTGAACTTTGGGTTTTTTTGAAAACATTTTGGAGATTAAGAATAGATTTTATTTTTATAAAGGATTATTCTTTTGTGGATTATCTGATCTCAAACTAACAATTTTGGTTTTGGATTTTGTCTAAAGACATGGGAAATATATGATTCTCTTTTATGGATTAGTTGATTCTCAAGAAGTTGATTGTAGTACTCTTAATGCGAACAAGTCTTCCTAAATACTCGTCTTTTGGAGAAAATATGAGTTTGATTAAGGAATCTAGGAAAAGTTGAAAGTCTATGTGACAAGTAAGTATGTTTCATTATGATTTAGTTAAGATCAAAAATAAATTCCTCAATGAAGAGTAACTTAAAACAAAAATGTTGTCTGTTAACTTTTCCAATTGTGGAATCGAATACCATTTAACCCATCACAAGTTTGTGATTTTCTTATGGTTAACTTTCTCCTAGACATGTTTACTATCACTCTCCCTCAGAACATGAACCTTTGTTTTTTCCTCTATATCCATGTTTTCATACATGGAATCCTAATATGGGTTAACTCTGGTGACCTTTGTACTTCTCTTTATTTATTTTAAAGTGATTTTTTTACTGACTCTTGTTCCGATGTGGGATGTTCAATGAAGTTTCCAAGCCCAATTTTAAAATTGCGAGGACGCAATTCCCAAAAGGGGGGAAGGATGTAACACTCCAGGTAAATATAGAATATGAATTTTTCACATTTATCCATATTTGTGAATAAAATTTTAATATAACTTTAAAGGGGACGCTATGCTCGATGGCGTACCCAATATGCAACAATGAGTTTCTTGGGAATCTTACGATGCACGCTAATAATAAAATAATATTATTTTAAATTGTAGTTAATGCCTAGTAATTGTAATGGCGGGAATGGACAGAACTAAATACAAAATGATTATATATGTTTTTCAAATATTTTTACTTTTTACAATAAATGTTAGAGGATTAAAAATGTGAGTGAATCCAATTTTAAGCGTAAACATTCAATATTCATTAAAAGGTCGATTAACCGCCTTTTTATGACGAACCTCTTTTAAATCCACTTTTTGAAAATTTTATGTGTTATATTTGACAAAATAAAATTCTTCATTTAGAATCGGAATATAAAAATTTACTTTGTGTAAATTTTTGGTATTTTTCCGATAAAGTTCATTTTTTAATGAATAGTGAAAAATGTTGTATTTTAATTCAAAACCTCTTTTTAATCTAATTTATTTATATGATTATATTATCTTTTGAATTGGTTTTAAAGTTAAATTAGAATATATTTTTACCATTTAATCCAAAAGTGGTCATTGGAATTAATTTCATCTTGAAATTGGACTTAAACTAGTGTCAATCTTTTGATACTTATTGTTTCACAAAAACACGCTATTTGCTCTGACATCGGGAATTAATTATTAAATTAATTAATGGAACTTATATGTTTTGAATTTTGTAAAATATTCATCATTTTTCAATTCGGAATATCAAATATATCTTAGGGTGATTTTTTGGTATTTTTCTGAAAAACTTCAATTTTTGATGAATAGTGAAACCACTAAGTGGTAGTTTAAAAACTGATTTTTCGTTTAAATGAAACTTTACCACTTCTGTGATTTGAATTTCAGAAATCTGACATACATGGTTGTAATTACGATGTAAAATGTGGTTCAATGGGGTTAAAATAATTTTTTGGTGAATAGTAACTTTTAAGTTTTTAATCGCGATTAGAGGTAATTAGTGTAATTTAAGGTAAAAATAATGTTTTAATAATATGAAATGACCTAGAAACATGTCCTAAAATAATTTGATGTGTCATGGACAACCCATAAAATCCATTGGTCAACTTGGGGACCCCATGGAGCCATTTTGGTTGGAAAATGACATAAATAACTTTTTATTTAAAGTTAAAATAAAAATGTCAGAAGCATGAGTTATTTTACTAAAAAAAATTTAAATGGGGTTATACAAGTAATATTTTTGACTATAAATATTAATTAGAAAGCTAAAAATATTTCCTACATCATTATATTTGTTTTATAATTTTTAGACATTAAATAAATTAAATTATTTATGACATCATGATGATGCAACGATTACCTCATTAATAAAGGATTTAAATAAAATGAAAAGATAATGTTAAAACTATAACTTACACTTGTCAAAGACCTATTGGATGAGTATATTTAGAACCCTTACCACCTTATCCTAGAAATACATCAATGTGGGACTTTAAAATCTGAAACTCATTTGAAAATAAAGAAACATTTTGTAACTTTCCAAGAGTGCCCCTTCTCTCCTCTTATAAAAGTCCCCCACCTCTAACACCTTACCCACACCTCTCAAGCCTTTGGCTCAGCAAAAACCTTCTCCTTTTGTCTCTCCACATCCCTATCTTGCTCCTAGAAGCCTCACTTTGGGTATAAGTCTTCCCAAGGAAGCCTTTGAGATCAAATCAAAGAAAGATACCCGATTTTAAGGTAATGTCTTCACTTGTGTTCTTTTGTTTAATTTTCCTTCTCCAACCCCCTAAAATCTATTTATTAATTTATATTGTAAAAACTCTAGTATATTAAATATAATAGGATGTTTTTATAAGAAGTATTCTAGCTACACTTACACACAACTACATCTAATGGTTAAAGAACATACTGTTTCTGTGGATGGTGAATTTCTGCCTCACGAAACGATGATTGTTTAGTATTCTTTTAACACCCTCAAAAGTGGCCATTAAGATAACACTCTATTTATATATGATATATTATATTTTTATGTTTTACTTCTGCTTCTGTATTTTTCATTTATGGCATACCTTTATGGTTTCCATTATGGTTAAAGGCGATAACCTCATTTTAGGATGTGCGGACTACCACCCCCTCAAAGTGATTTGATTCGTTAATACCATATGTGGTATGTATAAAGGATAGATTTAATGATATTATATATGAGACCATACTGGAATTATAATACTATTACGTATCATTATGTTTTAATTCCATTAAATAAGAAATAGAAATGGAAGTAGCGTTCATGCGTACGTACGACTTACCGTCTCCATGAATGGTGCATTTCATTTCTTACCTCTAAATGTTATGTAATATTATAAATGAATGTGTATAATGGATATATATTATATATATGATATCTAAATAATGAATATAATTCTGGATATAATATATATTTTACCACATGAACAACTTGTAATTATAAAAAGTTTATTTTTGACTCAAGTAGCAATGATCTACAAAACGACCATTATTAACTTAAATAATTACATAGTGTTCATAGCATGGTAGTAAGTGATATAAAAGGAATAATGAACTTGAAAATGGTTCTTAAGAAAGTATAAATTAACTCAAGTTTATTATTCAGGAGGTTAAAGAACGATCGAGTCAAGTCGAACCTGAGGTAAGGGAACCTACCCCTCTCTTTCTTTTTAAGTACACTCTTTTATGTAATTACTTTTAAGCTAACATTTCTTATGATTGGGATGTTATTTTATATTACTATTACTGTAATTTTTTATGTTCATATGATGAGAGACCCTATTTTCTCTCATCAATCCATTTTGGAAGTTTGAGTGGCACCATTAGGCTGCCAAATTTTCATAAGAGATCTAACCTCTCTCTTTCTGTTTAAGTACTCCCCATTATGTCACATCTTTCAAGCTCATATTTGTTACGTTGGGGGATGTTATCTTATATTCCTATTTCTTTACATTTTATTTTAATATGATGAGAGAACCTATTTGATCTCATCAATCCATTTTTGTATGTTTTAAGTGGCGCCGTTAGGCTGCCGAGTTTTCGTAAGGGATTTTTCATCTCACTTTTAGTCCCGTGAGATTTATGCTACATTTTCCACCATTTCATTTGAGTGGTGTATGTACTTCCCATTATTATACTCTTTTTGTAATATAATTTTATTTATGGGTATTTAAATATTTATTGTATGACCCTTCATCAATGTGGTGTACGTTTCGAAAGTTACCCAAGTCGGTAAGGGAACCTTTCACCCTCCTCTTTTTAAAAGACTTCTTTTGTTATGTCGTTCAATTAACATACTATTATGTTGGGATATGGTATTATATATCCTTATTGATGTAAATTTTATGTCCAAGTGATGAGATACCCTTTTTATCTCTCATCAACTCTTTTTCTAAATTTTGAAGTGACGCCGTTAGGCTGTCGAATTTTTGCAAGGGAACTTCTTAACCCAATTTTGATTCATTGGGATAAACTTTTAATCCTTGAATATGTCGTTCTATGAATATGTGTGAATGTCCTATGATTGTTTTACACTTAATATCCACTTATATTTGGTGTATTTGTTTGTCACACATAATTATGTAATTGATTTATCCTTAATCCAAGGATACCGTCTTTATAAGGGACATCGTCTCAATCTCCTTTCATTGAGGAATATTTTGTTTTATACACAAATTTCTTTTATACAGTATATAAACCACTTTTAATTTTAGTTTATTGAAAAGGAATCTTTTTATACGAAGTGTTTTACTAAATGACAAAAAGGAGGGTTTTTCTTGTCGTACGGATGCAGCGACAACGACTTCTTCACCCCCGTGACCATTATTTGAGTTTCTGCTTCCTCTACAAGCCATAACTTTTTTTGAATGAAAAATAAATACCATGTTTTACTCTTCTTTTATTTTGGTATTGAAAATGGTTTTTATAATGTTTTTATATCAATGCGTTTTATTGATATCTTGTGATTGAAAAGTGGAAATGTTATGTTTCCTTTATACATGTTTTATGTGATATGATTATGTTATGGTTCTTGGGAATTATTATGAAGACGGGTGTTTCCGTGATAAACTAAAGACGGGTGAGCCCGATATAGCTCTCCAATGCATTGGGTAACGTGAATGGGTTAAACGTTAAGGTTTCTCCGAAGAGATTTAGGGAATATACTGTGATGAGTATTCCAAACGTAACCAAGAGGGTTACTCCCTACGTAAGAATGTTATGAATGCCTCAAGTTACCTTTATGACATATGATTTCTATGATTTATTCATGATTTGATGAGGTATGTTAAAATACTTATGTTTTATGAGTAAATTATGATTTCATACATGGACTAATGTTTTCTTTTCGTACTTTTATATCCCTTACTGAGCTTTTTATGCTCATCCCATGTTTTTGAAATGTTTTTCATAGGT